>OY755057.1:5010000-10010000 GCA_963576755.1 Noctua janthina
TGGTACTCTTCGGATTCGTCGATGGTGTAGTGTTGGTTGTTATCGGAGAAATTGAAGTTGCTGATGAAGCGTTCTTCTGAGTATCTTCGGAGCTGCCTTTGGTAGTAGTTGACTTCTAGCGATGATTCAGGGTCTTCTGTGTCGTCATAGTCCCCGCCTGCGCATTCCTCGTGCGACTGTTCGAAGGTAGTGTAGTAGGGGTCTGTGTGCGTATCCCTGGGCGGGTGTGGCGGCGTGGCGTGTGTGAGCAGAGCGGTCACTGTGCGAGCGAGAGGCACGATACTGTCGTCTCCGTCGCTCTCCAGGGTTCCCAGTATGTCTTCGGGCGAGCAGATGACCTCCTGCAACACACGCCACCCGTCTCTTAGTTTCATTACAATAATCTCTGTTGCTCGCAAAGGGATAACGTACAAGACCCTGCAACACTCGAAACGGACACGGCAGGAATGCAAAGTTAGTGCCGATAATATTAATCACAATAAACACAGTTTCTACAGTTTCACTTTAAATTGCGTAAAATGTTTCAAATAGGTCACAAAATAGAAAGAAAAATAACGATTATAAATAAAGTAATAAAATTATACTGTGTAAGTGTGACTCACCTCTTCAACTCCAATTTTTCGACACGCTTCTAAGAAGTTGTCCACATTTCTCCGGCATCTCGCCATTGTAAGTTTGGGCTGAAACAAACATTAATTATCCATTAGATCAAAAAAAGAAACACTATCGACTGACAGTGCGATTCGAACTCATGCATTTACGTACTGGTTACTTTTTTTTTCCTTAGTCTATGTTGTCCCACTGCTGGACAAAGGCCTCCCCTCCCCCATGGTATTCCCCTACTCTTCTCTCTATGCGGTTTTGTCATGGTTATTACCATGGAAATATTTGTTTGTCACACGCCATTTCAATTTTCTAAAATTTTGTGAAATTGAAGATTATCTGCTACCAGAGTTGGTCGGTCAGAGAAAATTACATTTAAAAGAGTAATGTTAGATGTAATAATTTTCATAATTTTGTAGGCATGCAAGAACATGTGCTTCAAAGCATGCAGCCAAAGCGATCTCTGCGCTACCAACGACGACTCCGTAGAAGAGGCGAAGTTTTGAACAAATAAAATATAATGTCGTACCAGCGACGAAAGAAGATAAGGTTATTATTACTTTAGTAGCTACCTGCGCAGGCGACGGCACGTGCACGGAGCCCACGGCGCGCGGCCGCACGTGGTTGGCCAGGTGGCACAGCACCACGCCGTCGCACAGCGCGGGCGCCAGCTGCGGCGGCAGGGACATCTTCAGCCGGGACTCGATGATCTGCGGGGACCAGTACACATATCATGAAATGTACGGAAATTGCTACTTCAAATGCAAACTAAAAACACGACCTAGATTAAGCCCATTCAATATACCCAAATCAGGTAAGGAATCAGTTGGTTTCCTGTCTAGAAGCCAAGAATATTCTCGCAATGCTACTATGGGAACATCAATATATTCTTCGTGTCTTTTGATAATGCTTATTCTTCACTTTAAGGCGAACCCAAATCTAATACTTGTATGCCAATTTAAATGTGAGATACAAATAAATTCAGAGCTTCAAAACATCGCTTATGCCAAACAATTGAGATTAACGGAATTTTATTTCTCTATTCCCCCAAAAACAAGTAAAACAAAACTCACCGATCTCAACTGCGTCAGCAGATCCAGCTCTTCCTTCTGCTTATCGAACTCCCTCTTCATGGTAAAGCTGAGCTTATCAGGCGGCGCGTCCTTGTTCCACGCCATCTTGCCGGGCGGCTTGGGCGCCGCACCTTTCACAAACGACACACTCGTCGTCAGCAACTTAGCACTGTCGCCGTTCACTTGTCGCGGTATACTCGACTTCCCTAAGCTGTTGTACCCTATTGTATTCGTTGGTGATTTAGAAGGTGATGTCGGCTTTATGTATGAATCTGTTTGACCGTTAACGCGCCCGTTGTAGTCGATATTCCCGTTGACAGTCGAGTATATCTTGCTATTCACGTTTCTCGATGGCACTACTTTTTGTACGGGCCTTTTGTTCTCTTCTTGTTTCTCTATGGTTCCGTTTCCATTCGTTGGTTGGTTCTGGAATCTTCTGGGTGTAGAGTGTAGGAGGGGGGAGTTTGGCACTTGGGAAAGGTTAGGGGATGAGGTATTGGATAGTGTACTGCTATTGGAAGAGGCGGTTTTGTATAGACTAGGAGATACGTTACTACTGTATCCATTCACTGGGGAGTGGGAGGGCTTGTGGATGGGGCTCTGGCTGTTGGAGTGCGGCGACGAGTCCAGCTCGGGGGAGGGCTGGTCGGTGCGGGGGCGGTAGATATCTTGCTGACGTTGCTGTCTTAAGGCTTCTTTGTATTGTCTGGAATGTTGCAAAATTATAGTAAGATTTTGTCCTCACTGATAGTGATGTTTGATGACACATAGATTTCGTTTGACAGTAGCTGTTACTTTTTAAAATAGACTCTGCATACTGCGACCAGAATATAATTTACTAACAACATTATTTGATCAAATACAATTAAAAGTCTTTACACGTTAGACCACACCTTACTAGGAAGTAAAAAACGAGTGCCAGAAGCATTTCGTTCATTAAAGCGAGTAGTGTGACTGTGTGAACTATTTGTTAGTACTGCACCCATAGTCGGAAGTTCGGGACACTCCAATTAGTGTGTTTACGGACAAACGATACTGTGCATGCTATTAGTAATATGACCCATACTGTTATATGGAGACAGCGTTATTTGACTTTATACATTTATAATATTCAAATTTTTAAGTTCGCAAAAATACGGGACCAGTCAATGTGGCGACACTTGGGGAGGCTGTCCAGCAGTGGACGTCTTTCGGCTGAAATGATGATGAAGATTTAAGTTCGCTAAGGATAACTGGGTCATCATCGTCCATCATCAACTTCTACTGGCCACTAGGGCAATTAACTCTGGACTGCATTTATAGAATGTGTTTATTTTTTGATCGAGTCATCATCTGCTTTTATTTCAAGTAGGCCAGTTACAGGCACTTTTGAATTGTCGAAACAAAGACAACAATGAAATGTAGCTACAGTCCCAGTCACAAGGCATAAAAACTGTGAAAGTACTGTAGTTGACCATTCCCTAACGTAGATCTCTATGGAGAAGAACCTAGCCTTTTCCTGAAGTATGTTGCAGGCTTCCAGTGTAACTAGATGCAGCTAATTACAAGTATTTTACAAGAAGAGACAGCCTATCTGATGTTGTGGTTATCAAATTCTAGTACATTCAAAATATACTATCAATTCTTCTCCCAACTTCAATAGCTTCAAAAACGTTGACCTACAATACATTTTTTCTTAAAGGAAATTCTATCTACATTTTAAACCCAGTAAAACAATAAGTCAAAGTGTTACCAACTGCGATTAAAATAGAATGATTGATTGTTCCGTTCACCGTGTAGCAGATAGATATTTCGGGAGGATATCTTGAAAAGTAGGTGTGTTCTGTGTTGCTTCACAAGACTAAATGAACGGAAGTCGGGTCAAGGCGCTTGGCAGAATTTATGTTAGGTTCATTTAGTCATAATATAGGTAATACAGGTGAGAGGATGTATAGTTTACTTTGGTGTTTTATACTTTACAGTTTTTGGTCACTGATAGTGTCCGTCCGAAGGTTCGGTTTCGGCCAGGTTCAGCCGAAAAAACTAGTTACAGCCACAGTTTCGGTTTCAGCCAATTACTGTTCGAAACTTCGGCCCCACCGAAAATATATTCGTGAATTATCGTATATCTTTAAGATAACTTCGAGTGAGTTCATTGTCCCTGATCGCTAACCGAGTTCGCCGCCATTCTTGGCTTTTTTATTTTTGTTGGTCAAGTTTCGGTTTTGGTCGAAACTGGGACGAAGGTTCTGTTTCGGTTACCGCTGAAAATCCTGTTACGTTCGGACACTAGTTACTGATTACTGGTCACTGTTAGCCACATCCCAGTGCTGGGCAAAAGCTTTATCCCATATCTTTCATGTTCCATGTTCTTTCAACCCAGGGCTAATGTAGACCACTGTTCATTCGTTATTTTTTAGTTTTTTTATTAGTAAGTGTTTTGTGTTTCTAATAGCTATAGATAAATAGTATTAAGTAGAGTGAATAATTAATAATAACATGCACGATAAAAGTACCGTAAGAAGATTTAGTAGGATGTTGTTATAAAAAGAGCGACTAACATATTTTGTATTAAGAGACTTTAGTTTTACCAGTTATAGACCGACCGTTTTAATGAGTCCTCCGCCTTGCCCATTTAAAGGCACATTAAGCGTCCACAAAGTCCTAACAATACCCCACAGGTTATTTGCTTTAAAATAACTATAATCCACGTTCAATTAGTATCGTAATACCTACATTACGATACTAATTGAACTAATACGTGATCAAACTTCAGAATATTCCATTTAAATTGATACCTTCGCGAGGACTCATTAAAGCGGTCGGTTTTCAACATATTTCTCTTTTAACAACAACAACACAGAACTACGAAATCTATGTAACATCAAACCTCATTAGTAAAACCATATTAATATAAACCAGTGCGTATGTTAGTGAATGTCGTGCGTATATGACAATGTACCTGTAGGTCTGTTGATGGGCTAATTTACTCTTATCGTCGCCATTCGACATGTTTCCATCGGGTGATATACGGACGCTGAAAGGGACAACACCGGGGTTAATAAAAAAAAAAGAGAGGCAGAGTTACAACGATATCTGGGTAATACGTTGTTCAGGAAAAAAATGTATTTCACCTATTTTTTATCAAAGATTGTTATGTCTCATTTGAATTTTATTATTATTTTTTTCGGATTTTTGTGCGTATTGTATAATTATCACTTGAAGGAAAACATCATGAGGAAACCAGCATGCCTGAGAGATATTTCTTGACGGCATGTAAAGCCAAGTCAGAGGCCCACGGGCGGCATAAAAACTCTGACACGAGGTTAGGCACTAACTACACGATAAAGAAGAGGAATTTGCAAGCTGCTACAAGTAGTCAGCGTCAAAATATCGAGATAAAGACATTCTATTTGTCCAGACAATGTTGGTATTTTTTGTTAAATTCCATAAAATCAGGCACAAATTCAGAATTAAAAATTTTACTCGAGATTTGGACCGTCTCCAGCTTTTTTTTAACACATCGCTCCGTTTCTGTATATCTTTTGTAGATGATAGAAAGAGAAAGATGTTTAAAATACTTTATTTGTTAAACCAATTTACTCCATAATTGGTGCAAGTGGGCCATAGTACAGTAATCGTGTTGCTAATTCATCAGATTTTTGGTCCAGAGCAGGCGTCTCCACTAAGCTTTCAGTGAAACACATTTGTTCTGAACAGCGTCAAGTGATATCGTTGCGGAAATATGAGACATAAGGAAGGGATGATAATGGCTGTGAAGAACGGAAAAAGTTATAAGTTTACCTCTGTATCGGCCAATGCGAAAAAAAAAAAAAAAAGATATAAGCAGCTATTTAAATCTACACACAGTTTTAGAGAAACACCCAGAATAATTACAAATTATTGCACTCAAATTAATTTTAAATTTCACTATAGCGGAGACGAGTTGAGCAGAAATTCGTAGGATCAATTCGGAATGAATAAAAACGTTAAAATTTTTCTAGAATTATATGTAGTAAGTAGAATTATTCTAGTTATTTATGTTTCTGCTTAGCTCGTAACCGCCATTCAATGTTCAAAAAAACAAACTAGTAATTTTAGAAATCAAAATTGTTTAAAACTGTTATTGTAATTAAAAAAAAAAACTACACAGGATTCTTTAATTAATTCTAAATCTGTTGAATGTCAATGACACGACCATGTCAAACGGAAGATAAAGTTAAATAACTTTTAGGTAATCATTTTTCAAGTGTCACTGGCATTCCGTATTAATGTCCAAAAAAAAAACCCTAATACTTTCTGTTATTAGGTAAGTTATCAATTAAAAAATCAGTATTAATTTTCTCTACAAGCCACCAGTATTGAAGAGCCACGTGTTATATCGTACATACCCGGAAAGTAAAGGTGAGGTGTGGGGCGCGAGGGGTGTCTCGCTGGAAAGCGACTGCGCCCTGGATAGTGCCGCTCCTGGTGACAGGGTGGATGGTGTGCTTGGAGTTGAACGACCACTGCCACCTCCGCACGAGTCGCCGCCACCTGTAGGTAAACAATTTGGCTCCGTACAACTACACATTACATCACGTGCTTTCCCCGTAAGAGTTAAGGTGCATCAATGGTACACCCACGTCAGATGTTTAAGTCCCATGTAATAGGGGGCGAGGCTATTGCCATCAACCGGGCACATTCACAGACTTCAGGTACTTCTGACGAAATCTTAGTAATAAAAATCCAATGGAAATTTCTTCCAGTATAGGATAGGTTGGAAGCTGCTGTTACTGAGGCAGCTCAGTAATCACAATATAAACAAAATCAAAACAAAAAAAAAAAAAGTTTTTGAAGTGCCTGAAACGAAATTAATATCACAATGCTCCGAAAAAGGACATACATAGATACCTAAAAGAAATATGCGAAAACTATAGTAGGTATCTACCAATGTGTTTATCATATTACTCGGGAAGTAATTAACTAATCCAAATGCATGCAAGCACGAGTATCTGTTTATTACGCCCGAGAACTTTCTGGTTGCCGCTCCTAACACCATCCAAACTGCATCGCAGTATGCACTCAATAAATTTTGAACTCTTTCTAGGTCAGTAGCAATTTGGAAAAACAATTCAGTTAGAAAAGATTTATATTAATAGGAGACAGTAAAATCTGTCCCAGAATAGGTTGAACAGACTTCATTTTAGTCCGTTTCTATTTCCGGACGTAAAAAGTTTATATGCCCGTCATTTATATGTTTATGGTCGGGAGGCATTTGTGAATGCCAGCAGTCATTAAGGACGCTTGACATAGTGAGTGGCCCGTTAACGGAGTGTATACCAAACGTGAATAAAAATAAATTCGTAATAAGAAATGTAAGTACGGTATTACACAATTTCGTGTCTTGTTTACTAAAACTGCTGTAAATGGACTAAACATTCACGTTTCGAAATTAGTTCAGATGGTGAATGGTTTACATTAGCCCATGATGCACCTTCCTACTAATTAAATTGTAAATGTTTCAAACGGTTTATCGTAGCGATGACTGATGTCTGAAGACCACTCACAATCTTTCGTCTACCTTTTGTCTACTCCACCAGTGATGTATGCACTATCGACGACATGCCTCGATGCCTGAGATGATCTTTCGTGGCATGTCCCGAAGTGACGCCTTTGTTCTTAATCTAACACTTACCATCATTAGACCACCTCTTGTCGACTCCATCAGTGCTGTAGCCACTATCGACGACATGCCTCGGCTTATGCCTCAGACAGTCTATCGTGGCGTTGCCCGAAGTGATCTGATGCGTGGTGCTCTGGTTCGGTGAGCTGCTAATGTAGGAGCTGTGTTTGGCTGATCGTCTCGTGTCTTCTACTCGTCTGTGCGCCGGTAAGTTGTCTTTGTTCGCCATGTTTTCTAAGTACTTGAATATGTGCACGCGCCCGCGCATGCATATCTAGAAAGAAAGAACATAATATTTCAGGAAAGAATAAAAAGATTCTGCTTAACTGATAGTTTTACGCGAATGGATAAAATAAGAAATGAACATTTATTTATTTATTTATTTATTAGTACATAGAGTACATAAGAGAAAGTCTGAAAGTGGCGCCCGTCACTGAAAAATTGAGTGGTAATTGGTTGGCGTGGTATGGGCATGTGATGCGGAGGAATGAGGAAAATGTCATGAACAAAGTGAATGATATGAATGTGGATGGGTAGAAGAGTAGAGAAAGACCAAAGAAACGATGGATGTACTGTGAAAAGGATGATATGGCTAGAAAAGAGATGTCTGATGAGATGACGAGTAATAAAGAAGTATGGAAGAAGAAGACATGCTGCGCAGACCCTTAATAAATTGGGATAATGCAGGAGAATGATGATGAACGTCGACTGATAAAAGACAAAGGTTATAAAGACGTCGGAGGATTTCGGCTTAGTCAAGATATTGTTGTTTTAAATTATCTGATCTTATTGTTTGAGATTTTGCGATATGAAAACAAAAGATTTGAGAACCCCTATTTGCCGACGTAAATAATTCGGCTTCGGGCTCTTTCTGCTACAGTGGAATAACATTAGGTTTGGAAATTTCCGACGTGGGTACTTGTGGGTACATACATGTACTTTAGTAGGAATTACCATAAAGGGAATCAACAAACGACAAGGAAAACCTTAGAAAATATAACTTCATTTATATCATAAATACTCAGTTAATTATACCATACTAAAGTTAATTATTACCTACTAAAAATAACATAAATCACGATTGACGGCAGTGGTCTATTTGTTACATATTTACACTCCCGCCAATCAGAAAGTAAAATAAAACACACAATGTATTGACAGCTTCACATACCACGCGAGTCATAAAACCCGAGGGAAAGTGTTGCAGTTGCGCAAGTTAAAAGCAATGAAAACAACTGAAAATCATGGCGGCATCGGCAGCAGTAGTAAGGAGTTTTATTACCTTTTAAACTGCACTATGACGAATGTAGTTTTAGTGTCTTGTCGCTAATAACGTTTTGGATAGAGTATTAATGCATCCACATGTTGCCAGTTTCGTAGTTTTAAGTAATAACGATTCCACGCCGCAACTAAACAAATCCAACTTTTGCCTGACCTAGGGACCTCGACTCCAGGACCGTTGTCAGCAGTTAAGACTTTAGACCCCTAGACTCCACTCGACCCCTGGTCTAGACCAGTTTACGAGAAGTATATCATTGTCCTCAGTCCTGCATTGCGACTTCTGTGCCCCAGAAATGTAGTCAGACCTCTGCGCTGATACCGATGACGCCGTGGAAGTGGCAACGTTTTGTGCCAACAAAATTTGAAATGTCATTATAAAGATTAAGGAGAGAAGATTTTGGTGAAGAACCTCTTCGGTGAAGAACTAACTGGCCCCTATTCTTTGTATGAGGAGTCAGGTAATACAGGTCACTGTCTGACTATACACGAATCAGGATAAAACAATAAACATAACTACTAGAGCTAAATTGGCTAGTTATATAATAATTTTCTTACTGTGGTGGGAGGTGACACGAGGGGATTGTTGTCCAGATTAAGCGTTACTAGTGTGTTCATGTTGCGAAGTTCCAGAGGTAGTGACGATATGCAGTTACAGCTCACGTCCAGGTGCTCCAGCCTGAGGTAGGTGATCTCTGAAATGGGAATATAATATTTTAATATTTTTGGACGGTGCCTAAGTATGAAATAGCACCAAGAGTCCTCAGTGCTAAAACATGTTGCATTACCTAATGGGACGTTGTCACTGTTTAATTTAATTATACGTAGGGCCACCGCATTGGGACCAGATTTGTATGGTCTGGGACTTAGGTAATAAATGTCACAAATAAGCGAAAAGTTTCGTCCTGGAACCTTTATCAAAATACTTTCGTCATCAAAGCACGTCATTGTGCGGTCCCGCTTAGATATAACCATAATGTCGCCAATTTAAAACATTTCATACAATTAATTCTACAATACAATACGTACGATGCTAAGTACTGCCATATCAACAATGTAACTAACAAGATTGAATCCCTGAAATAGCTTCCTAACAAAGATCAAAGAGAATTCACAAGAGGCGCCGCAAACACATCAAAATGAATTTGACCACTTAGTACCGCCTCTATTCGGTTTCCTCGGATAAATAAACATGCGGTAAAGCCCCAGCTGCACAGTGATGCAATTTCTTAGGTTTACGAGTATGTCCATCCATCTAGCTTGATACTGGAATACCCCTAAAGTCCCTAAACCAGACATATTTCTCTCTGGATCAGATGTGCTTTCGCCATCTTCCAAAGTAAGAGCACGTCCATCCATCTAGCTGGATACTTGAATTAGGTAGCCTAAACCACTTTATTTCTCTTTAGATCTGTTGCGTTTTCGCCAACTTTGAATAATGCCGATTACTACAATAATTTAGATTATTACACACTACGGCAGATCAAGCTGTACATTTCCAGTATAACATGGCCTCGCTTTGTATAAATTTCCCGTGCAACGAGAGATCCGCATAAACTGGTTTTGTATAGCTTGATTGGCCGTCGTGCGTACAATGCGAAACCTGGAGCAGTCAGCGCCGCTACTACTTCGCTGACTTACTAAAAACACTTTTAATATGGCCGAGCTTTTCTCGTACATACAGGGTAGATTTTTAAGCCGAGGCAAAATGTTTTCGCTGATTGTGGCTTCTCTATTACTCTACCTCAGTTCAAACGGGATATTTAAATTATTTATTCGAAACTTGTGAATGCAGTTACTATTTTAATCAAAAAGTTAAGGACAGTCTCCGAAGAACGTTTTTCTGTACACTGTCCGTCCTACAACGTTTAAGATCCCTTTATGCCCCGTCTCAAAAATCCACCCTGTATAATTCATATCAACATAAGAGATAAAGAACAAAGTTCAATGAAATTTAAACTTACTCCAGTCTAATTATAAACTAGTTACAGTAACAGGGCCTCACAAAGGCAAGGTGTTATATTTTCCTCGTTACCGTACTCTCCGATACCAAGTGCTCCGATACCCGTATTACTAGGCCACCGATGTTTTCATCTGAGTATTCGCTCGATATTACGGTGCTGAACTCAATACATGTAACAATGGTATTACAGTTGCATGTAGTAAACATGATAAACAGGGTCAAATTTTATTAGCAAGCGAAACTCTACAGGCGTGACGGTCGGACTTTTTTAATTGTACTAATTGTGGTCGTTGACTCCTTGAAAAACCTAAAAAAAAAACTTTGAAATCATTTTATTTTTTGTTTATCATGTTTAGTTATAAATCGATACCCATCTATCATCAGGGAGTACCGCTAGCTAAGTAAATTTGACCTTGTAAGTATACAATGACATGTTATGCATCACGTTATGTATTAACTCAATTGATAAGTGCAAATTACATACATCCTTAAATACGTATAAGGAGGAGTAATAAAATTTAACATATAAAATGCAACACAGACTGTTTTATCAGTTAATAAAATAATTGATAGCTATTGATTACTAATCGATAGCTATTGATTACTAATCGATAGCTATTGATTACTAATCAATAATATAATCAATCATTACATCCTTATTTTATCGATGATCATTGCACCTTCTTATGGCGCCTGTGCACGCGCAGATTATACGACGAGCATTTAAAAGAGCATCCTTATTGTCTCAGTGAGTTATTGTCTTAGAATCTTAGTAACAACCTTAGACTTAAGCCGTTCTCTCACACTCCCTTCCGCTCCGCTCCGCTGGGGGGGTCATTTGATGATTTCCCATCCGTAAAAAAAAAGAAAAGCCGTTCACTCTGGACTTATGCCTAATCTTCTGGACATTTGCCATATTCGTCGAATACAAACATAAAACACACACTGTTTTCCTTTGATCTCACCTGGTGGACAGCGAAAGATGAGGACTACGATAGAACGAGCATACCCAGAAACTGAGTGACTGTTCACTCTTGCCTTCAAAGGTGACGGATTAAGGTGCGGCCAAGACAAGCAGACTGGACTCCGGGCCAGTTCGGTCTCCAAAGCCTGTTTACAGTCCGGTCAACTCGTTTTGTCCACACCTTAATACGCACGCAGACACATTAGATTTCTTCACAGCAGGTATACTCACGTAACGGCAGAAGTCCCAACTGATTATTGCTAAGGTCGAGCGCTCTCAGACCAGCGCAATCCCCAAGAGTCATGGGCACTTGCGTTAGCCTGTTGTTGGACGCATCCAGTTCAGCCAGGGAGGTCATCTTGCCTATCTCCTTGGGTAAGGTACTGAGCATGTTGTCGGGTACCAAGAGTACTTGAAGCGGCATCTGACATACTTCACGCGGTAATTCTGTGAGCTGGTTTGAACTGTGGACAAGAGATAAGGAAATATAAGAATTTTTAAAAATAAATAGCCAGAGAGATTAAATCAGTTGATTCGCAAATAAATCTTTTGGCTTTGACTTTTAAGGCTGCTCTCTAATTTTTGGTAAATATTTCTTTTAGAATTGCCCGTGATAACATACCTAGTTTATTTACGCTTTCTAAAATCATTTTTTTGACATCCATTTTATTTATCTAGATTTATCATACAAAACAATAACAGCTTACAACGTTCAAGATTGACGTAGGAACGCGGAACACTTTCTTATATCACAAATTGTAACCGACATAATTCTTGAGAGTCAATGAACGCGAACATAAACAAATGCACCCAATCGATACATCACTAAATGGCTATTTTTACCCCATCAAACCTACTCTAGAATGGGATTGCATGTAATTAGAGCGATCGAAACATAAATCGGTCGTCGCCTAACCTAATAGTTTCGGAGTTCGTGCCAAGAAAACAAGTAAACATTGGTGTAAAAGTGTTCTTAAGATTTCTGCTTCCTGTTTTAGAAACGGAACGGAATAAAAAAGCATTTACGTTAAACAACTTATTGGATTACTACGTGTGGGGTACTAAGCTCAGCTGATAATGAAAGATTAGATTGTGTGTAAACGTGATGATCATAATTTAAGACCGCCCGTGGAGCTATGATCTGTATCTTCTTGATACATATAAAGCCATAAACAATCATAAAAAGACTAATAAAGAGATATTTACAGTCAGAAGTCAAAACAATGTTAGTAATGTGTTTTTATGTTTATTACTTATAAGATCAGTAATGGTTTCATGACGAAGATCTACATTAAGTCTTCGGATGTCGAATCTGAAGTCGCATACCAAATACACTGGTCCCCCTAAACATCAGAACGAGAACAAATATCTTGTTACATAAAACTAAAAGCATCGATCTATGAGACGACGGCACGGCCATAAAGTTCCCCAATTCTTAATGGAATGAAGCTAGCCAAAACAGACAAGGTCGAGACTTCAAGAGAGACCGCATCAAAACAAACCAAACTAACACCAAAACAAAGACTACCCTACCGTACAACCTATCAACGTACTTAATACTGCTTTCAAGTCTAGATACTTTTTTAGCCGTCTAGACGCTTCTAGACACGTTCCTTGAAACAGGATACAATTCAAGACTAGGAATCAATAAATAGATGCGAGGTCAACGGACGATGCAAAGCAAATAATTGTGAAGAAACTTGTGTCGTTTAGAGGAAAAGTTCGATAGGATACAATGAGAATGGCCCATATGTAGTAGCAGGAATGATAATTGTATGGGATGACGTAAACAATCCAATAAACACGGACATACAGCTTGTAGAGCGGGATCAACGAACCGGGGTAGAAGTATCACTAGCCGTAGTAAAAGATAGAGTCGTTTCTTTCAAAGACGTTTTGTTTTTGTATATCATTCTCTTTTCACTGGCGTGGAAAGCACTCGAGCGAATTGGATTGACATTAAAATATGTGCATAAGAACTGCAATAGATTGCTTAGAACGCAAAACACTCATAAATTATACTCTGCTACTGCATTCCCAGATCTGATTGAAAGTTATTTCAAGCCTAATCAGAACCTAAATAGACTCGCTCCACTTGAGTCAACAACACATCCCAGTAGTGTCGACGAAGCAAAACATCTAAGTACTCCAAGTGCCACATTTGTCAATATCGCCCCGTCAGCGAGATACGACGACCATTATCGGCCCACCATAAATGGCAACGCGACAGTTTCACCAGAAACAAGAATACGAAGACTGTCATATGATTGCAATGTAAACAAGCTTTCTCGATGACTTCGTAAGTTAGTGCAGGTTTAGGCACACCGCTAGCTCGGTTTTGGGACTTTCTATGTTTAACACTTTTTTTTGGTCAACCTGGTGTGGTTTTTGGCTGATTTGTTTGGTAATGCTATCGGTTCCCGTGAGACCTTAAAATTATTTTGCATACACTTAGTATAATTGTTTATTAGAAAGTGTCAAGTGGTCTATACGAGTAAGAATCAAAAACAAGCCAAGATCATCTGCTGAGTGATGTGATAACAAATATTTTAACATATTGGTCTTGAAAATATGCTCGACGACCTAAGCCCGAATCTCACACGTGCACATATGCGTATTACGCAAAAAAGAATCACTATAATTATTATGAAAAACAAAAACAGAATCAGTGCCCGTAACATTAACGAACCGTGAACAATTAATTCATGAAGAAAAACTGTTAATTTAATTATTTTTACGCTCATGTTTAGGACGCGAATGTTAGTAAGTACGTAACAATATGAAACTGTGTAAGGAGTTGAGAATCATTCGTCATTGAGATCATCCATGACCATCAGCTTTGATCTAATATGGATCCATCTTCAAAATAAAACAGTTGCAACTAGTTTGAAATGTGCGACACGAAGACATGCATGTCTTCGTGTCGCACATTTTAAACTAGTTCTAATTTCAGACAGATTTGTCAAAGAGATACATACTAACCACGTCTTCTGCAGTTCTGAGACAGAAACATAGTTATGAAATGTTGAGGTCTTTATTCAGGCCTACAAAAACGATACAGACATAGATAATTATTTATATAAGTAACGGCATTTCTGTTATCATCCCACGTTTCTACCACAATCTTATCTCAGGAACAGGAGCGTTTTGAGTCGGGAAACATGCCATAAAGAATTTGTCAAACATTCTAATTCAATGTAAATTCAAAAGCAATTCAAACTGTTAATTGTGTTGTATCTTGTATCTGAATGTGTCCTACAACACACCTTCGTCAAATTAGCAGACGCTATGACAACATTTGCTGAAGCCGTTTACTGCGAGGGTCGGTCCCTATACTCCACGAACTAGGGAGGGGTGGGTGTCCCCTTCTGCCGACTTAATTATTTAGACATTGGGGCGAGATCTTAGTTTGCGTAGGAGCTAAAATATTCTGTATGAATCTGGGTCGGCGTTGGAGTTTTTTGTTTATTCTGGAGTTCTTGTGACATATTTTACTTCTTGGTTAACAAGAGAATTTTAAAGTAAGTAAGTACTCTTGCCTGGAGAATTCTCGTTTTCGAGGCCAAAGCTCTCTGGTTGCTGAGCCAGAGTACTTAGTTACTCACTTGTTTTACCAAAAATACTAAATTAATTTGACATTAACCTCCTAGAAGATTTTGATGTCTATCAATGTTTCTTTTATCTTCTGGATTTAAACTTATTTTCTAGTTGGAATCCTAAGCGTACTTCCCCCACGTCTCAAACTCTATCTAATACATTCTCACTTCAATAAAATACACTGTTACACGTACTACAGGTGTAATTTTCCAATTACTCAGTACGATTTCCGTGGTTTCCTCGCCTCCCACACTCAATATGAAAGCGACACTGACGGCCCCACATAGCTTCCCCTAACAATTTATAACAAATAATTCGCACGTTCCGCTCCAGCGATTCAAGGTCGGTATTATATCGATTTGTTCACAGTGGGGTGACAGAAATAACTATTGATAGTACTGGCAAAGAACTTATAAAAGGACAATAGGTGCACCTGGACGTAGAGACTTATTTTATGTAAAAAAAGGCATTTCCCAAGCGGTTTTCTGTTTTAGTTTGTGAGGGATTTAGAAGCAAACATTCGCATAGAAGCATACCTATCTCCAATTAGTAGAATTAAAGATTCCGATCGGAAATCGTTAGCGCAAACGGAAAATGGGTTAAATTGACCATACAAATCGTAGTTAATTATTCCGACATTAGTGAAAATTCGGAACTGTTTAAGGCATTTATTAATTTATTGCGGAAAAACACAAATATGCATGGTTTGTGTGAGGAATGATATGAAAGAGAAAGGAGTATATGATGCCGTGACATCTGACAGGGGAAAATGGAAGAAGAAAATGACCTTAAGTCTCGAATGGGACAAGAGCAGGTAGATCATAATTGCGGAAAAATCGACGACGTGATTGTAGTTGGTAGAGTTTTGTGAATATCAGGACAAGACGAATATGCTAACTGAAGGTGCCAAATTCAAAGCGAAGGTCTGGGCCAACTCGATTTAGATTTCCATCGATAGATGCTTCTTCTTAAGAAGAACTTGATTAGCAAAGTATGAGTATTTCTAGAATTATTCTAGACTAAGTTACGAACTATCGGAAAAACAGTTAAATGAGGATGTTTGCAAACCAAATCGGAACGATGCAAACAGGTTCATATTTGTATAGTATGATTGTATCTGCCCAATTGAGTTACACAATAGCAGCTCTTTCCAGTAGTTCGCTATTGGACTGCACATTTGGCGCGGACGTCCCATTTTCGAAAGCCTACGTGTGCCGCGTGCATGCGCCTGTTGATCGAGCGTCATGGAGCATGCGCGTGCGACGAACCGAGATCACAATGCGTGAGTTACGCTTTGTAGGTGATTTTATGACAGTGTTTTGGCAGTTTCGTCGAAATAGATAGTTTTGTTTCTATAAAATCATGGGTACGTGAACAATAACTGGGATATTACATAATGATACCAATGTAAGAGGTGTTTATGATACTTTTTCAGTTGTAACGATTGGCCAGTTTCCGTAAACATTTAAATATTCACTACAAATAAACAGTGGAAACTGTTGTTTGCGTAACAAACGTAACAATGGACTCGTCCGCTAATGTTGGGACAGTTGTGTATTTCATAGAAGAGCAACAACAGTAGGACTGTTTTTGTTTCTATATTGTTTCCGACTACAAACTGTTTAACGGTGCTAATCGTCGACTACTCGAGTTACGACATACAGTTATTGTCTCATTGTGTCAATTTTCAAGTTCATTCGCGAAAGGAAAGCAGATACGATGTTATGGTTACCCAGAAAGCAAATTTCTTGGAAAATTCAGTCGATTAACTCCGCCCACATCATTTCTCAAAGTCTGCATTTCTGAACACTTGTCATAATTAAGAGCTATTATTGTTTTATAAGCAACTAACGAGAACATTCATTAATATTAGCAAGTAAATTGGCCAGATTTGTTAGAGAAATGAGAGCTCATTAAGAAAAATTGCACGGACTTTTAACAATTAAGTATTTTTAAGGATATCGTGAGTTCGTGTTGCGTTTTGGAATTTTAATATACTACAGGCATATGACAAGGAGGACAGCTGGGACCCCACCTGCCCTGTGCCAAAAATAAACAGGGCCTCATCGAAACAAGTCCAGCTGGACATAGCTACTACCAAAAGAAAAAATAACATTGTATGAACTTATTTAAAGGAACTCGGGGTTGGGAGTGTGGGTATAAGCAAGGTTAAATGAAGGTCCAAGCTCTTTAACTAAATATTAGTTTAGGAGAACTTTAGTAAAATTAAGGGCAACTCTATGTAACTGAAACTGAGTGGGAGTGCTAAATTATTCAATCATTTCAAGTAAGATATAAAAGAATATTATATTACGTACTTCGTCGTTCTTTTGAAGTTTTTCCAAAACAATGAGTTGACTTTCACTGTAACGAGTTGCGACAGAATATTAATTTTCCGTCATCCTTCCATTCTCTTAAAAACTGGGCTAACGTTTCAAACCCACCTTTTATTCAACGAGAAAAATAATCCCAAGTTTATCTAAAAAACACGAAATTCCTTATCAAAACCGATGCATTTAAAAAAAAGATAACGGCTCTTTTGTCTGTCTTATCGGCCGCCTTATCCATATGTCACTTTACCTCATGGCCGTGACATCTCCGGTCATTCACCCCGCCTACGGAACTTTGCACTGGTGACACTTATTGCGATGGAATAAGGTTCATTTATGTAATGTAGGAAGTAAGGTTAATGTTGTGTATCGCGAACACGTGATTACAGTGATATTGATCTTATATAATGGAACAATCGAAAAGGTTAGGTAATATTGATGTCAAGCAGGCATTCATACAAGTCATTAGTTAGACAATGTTTATACAAGTACCTAGGTATTTTTTTGCTAATTTTTGGGACATACATAAAAGAGAGTTGTTTAGAAGAATTTGGCACTTACAGGTCTTTCATGTTAGTACTTAAGTAATCCTCTTGGGATATTCTAATTAATTTATTTGATTGCTGTCGATCTATCTAAGTAAGTATTATTAATTACTAACGACCGGCCTCAGCTTTGGACGGTGACAAAATATCGAGATTTTTTGACAATTATTCTGGAAGATGAGCATCTTCCAGAATAATTTCTCTAAATCATGGTAAATAACCGCAACAAAATACGTTACGTAGTTTAAAAAACGACTCGGTCTTACAGGCAGACACTCACAGCGAATTCTTATAATAGGTATATGTACAGATATACAATAAATTACATATTGATATCATGTAGCAGTGTCATTGCCATTATTTTGAATACACAATGAATTACTTACAAGTAGCCGTAATGTGCGCATATAACTGAATGCAACGGTTTTGATAACTTATCGCGTGACTACCAACATTACAGATAAGGGCACCATGTGAAGGGGAAAGTGTTCTATATTTTAATTAAAATTTTATTACCATACAAATCCTGGATTTTGAACAGAAGGGAACAATTTTGGGTGACAGTTAAATGGCTAATTATCTTTATAGCAGTAATTATATGAAATTTTGTCATTATGTTTATCAATTAAAAACGTCAATAATAACACAAAACATTTAAATTCATGAGTTTGGTAACAAGGTTGCTTGACGCATAAAGCCTCGCGAATATTCCCAAGAATAAAACCACCAACAAGGCCATACAGCCCATACAATGTCGTAATAAGTCCTAAATACGAGAAACTGCTACCAAAAGCAGTAACCACAAAACACCCAAACACTGAAAGCGAAACTGACTAAGTAAGACATTGCATAAATACAACAGTACAACTACAAAAGGCGACAAAAGAAGTTTAAAATCTCCGTAAATAAGAAGTTCAAAGTTACATCTCGAGTGCGAGAAAGGCATTTTACTTGCCCATGTCATAAATAGCTATGATAATAAAAAAAAAACTATAAAAGGCAAGCCCACTGTCCGCATATAAAGCAGAGTTTATTTCTAAACCAAAGCTATTAATTAGAGTCATTTTCTAAATTGTTCGACGTTGTTGGTATTTCTGTGAAGCAGCTTCTTTCGTTGAATATGGGAGTAAATACGACATGTCTAAATTAGGAAACAAGTTCCATTTTAAGGGAAACTATTATGGGACGTATGGAATAAAAAATACAATACAAGGCTTCATAATAAGAAGCTTTGAAAAATGTGGAACAGTCAATGCCGGTGCACATACAAATACCAATGAATACTACATAGAAATCACATTGAGAGACATCAATATGCAACAGCATCGATAGCACATCATCCACATACAGGGATATTCCTCAAAGCGTAACTATTTTTAAGCGCAACTAAATTATTCCTCGAAGCGCAACCATTAGTTGAGGAAAACATATAATGTTTTTAATTTGAATATGTGAACGCAACTAATGGTTGCGCTTCGAGGAATAAATTAGTTGTGCTTAAAATAGTTGCGCTTTAAGGAATACCGCCACAAACAGGCTTACAAAATGATCTATGACTTAGCACCCAGCTTTGAGGCTTAATGTTAAGCATGCATCTGAATAACATCATGTTTCTATCTACCAAACTTTCCACAGAGTGTTACTAACATCACTATTAAAATCTCTTTGAACAGCTACTTTAAGAGATGCATTATATTACACATTTCGCTCGCAACTCGCAGCATTACAATAACAATCTGCACATCATTTACTTCAGCACCCTCTTAGACATATTGTAGAACTTATCGTGCTTGTTCTATTTTAGTCCTGAACCCAGGAGCACTCAGGAGTTCAGGACATGTCCTTGCCTTGTTCATATAATGGGTGCAACGCAAAAAGAGCAATATCTCTTAGGTACTGATTCAGACCATCAAACTGGACCACTTTCGCTAAGAGTCTCTGGACTCTTCGTACTAATTGCATCAGCCGTTGCGATATTTTGTGATGCCTATTAGGGGAGGCTGAAACTACTTGCTTCATCCAGATACATCTGGCCATACATGCACATCGGTTGCGAGTACTACGCTCCTGACCTTTGTGAAGAACATCACAAATAGGGCACGTAATATGTTCCTGCTATTATCTTGTTAGTAAACTGTACCAGCTGTCATAGTAAACTGTCTAGCCGCTTGTCTGTGTGTTTGTTTGTATGCGGTGAGACGCGAGATGAATCAATTGGTGCTATCGGTGTGGGGGCAACTGAATTGTTTGAACTTGACCTAGACTAAACAGTTTCCAAATTGAGATTGTATATTTAAATATCTTTGGTAGAAATTATGTATTGAAAATACAAAATGATGGCGTTGGTTCCGATATTGGCCACGCGCCAAAAGAACAGTGTGTAGTTATAGTTACGTGAGAAATAATTTGGCAAAAAGAAAAAACGCTCATCATCTAAAAAGGTCGCACATGTCCAAAGTAATATTATAACTGGCCAGAAAGTTTCCAATTTCAAACGCTCAAACGTCAAAGTCAAAAAACTAAAAGCCGGCGCGACCACGTTTGCATACCTAGTAAATTATACAAAACATACACATAGAAAATACAGCCGCGGTCGGCGTTCGCTCGACGGGTCGTCGGTCGCCACAAACCCGCGCGTTTCCCCCTCAGCACGAGTCGGCCGCGCCGCTCAATACACCACGGGCGTCGCCGCTAAGGTAACCAAGCTCTGTATTTTTAGGACAATTTTCATTTCTATTTCACTCCTTTATAACTACCGGTGAATAATTTTAGCGTTACATATTTGTCAAAACAAACGTTGGTTGTGCATTTTCCTGTTACGAGCTAATTAATCAATAAATCATAAATAATACCACCGTGTATATCACAATTTTCGTTAAATTATGTTTGAGGTAATGTCATTTTGAGCTCGTCCTTTTCCTGAAATAATAAATGATCCCGACCCTTAGTTAACAAAATTACATTCATTTCAAACGTCACTCCCACAACAATAAGTTATCCCAACTCAGAACAATAGCCGTAATGTTTTTAGTAATTTCCTTAATAAAACCACAATGTGCTAAATATAGTCCTTTATCGTGTTCTGATAAAGCTGTTCACCCTAGCTTGTGCCGGCCATCTTGGAACGTAACCGCCGCGTTCCCCCGTCGCACGCCAGTCGCTCGCTGCGCGCCCGCCCGTGTGTACGATTCATGTTGAACGAAGCTACAAATTCCCCACTATGCAGTTCGAATACGACCCAGAACGACTCATTGAAGAAGTCAGAAAGCGTCCCGGCATATGGGACTACCAAGATACGGAGTACCGCGCGAAAAACATGAGGTACAGACTATGGAACGAAGTGGTCACCGAGCTGATGAATTCGGACGTCAAGGTTTCTAAAAGTGAAATGAGAGAACTCGGTACGTACCGTTGAACTTAGTACAATTTATCTGTTATGTATTTAGTATCAGGTTATCTTGAACACACGGCGGAGTTGGATCATAGTACACGAACACGACGCGACGTAAACAAAAGTTTGTTTTTAAAGTTTAGTTGTTGCGGCGCTCCAATAGATGGCGTTACGTGTCTAGACCGGCGTCGTAGCTCGTTTTTTTAACCGTTTTTTGTTTGAAATGTGTTTTTGATGGCTCTCTGAAGTGGTACAATTTAATGATATTTATGGATACTTTATCAAACATTGCATAGACATTACTAAGGCAATTATAATATTTTTGTAACGGGGTATGACGAAGTTTGGGCATGGGATGTTTTTAACATTTACTTAGGTGAATATGCATATAAATGAGAATATATGACATAAATAAAAATCATTTGTTTGGTTACACAAATCAAAGATTTGCAGTGTCAGAATATGCTACCAGTTAAAGACCTATTTCAAGTTTCGCCAAATGCATCCTATTTACAGGCTGAAAAACATGGTTTAACATTAATTTCAACTGATTGTTTCAGAAATTCAGTTGCAAAAGAAATGGAAGAGCATTCGTGACTGCTTTCAAAAGTACATATCGAATCCAAACAGAACAAAGAGACCTTACATTTACTGCAGACAGTTGCAATTCTTATTGAAAGATCAGGACGTACCCCAGAAAGACGAAAGTAATGCTGTAACCAGCGAATCAGATGAAGACAAGCCAATAAAAAAGAAAAAAGTATGGAGGTATAAAAAGAAATTGAAATTAGTTAAAGATGAAGAAACTTCAGAAGAAGATAATGATACTACGTTTGATGTAACTGTCGATGATTCTAGGGACTATACAGATACAGTCGAAACAGCACGTCCAGCAAAAGTGTCAAAAATGAGCAAACCTGATGAGTTTGCTTTTGCGAATGTGGATGCACAGGTCAAACCGGAATCAGATGATCCTGATAGAATGTTCCTGCTGTCACTTCTACCACATTTCAAGTCAGTACCAGAGGAATTACGTCTGAACGTGAAAATGGAATTAATGCAGGTGTTACGAAATGCGAATTACAATACAGTGCGAGAGCATAAGTTGATTTGAATTATGATTAACATATCTTAAGAGTTATTTAGATTAAGCATTCATTTAATTAGATATTTTATGACCAAGCATAAGACTACTGTTAAGTTACATTCCAAATGTTTATTATTAAAGTTCGTGATAAAAAAATGGGTTTGACTTACCTTAAATCTAAATATGTGAGTGACTGGAGACCTCCGACTGCATTTGGGACTGTCCTGATGATATTTTGTGATAACAGTAACTTTTCTAAAAAAATATACGACGTTAGTTCATCTGGTAATTCACTGAACCGATTCTTTGACAAATCTGAAACAAAGGAACACTTATTTTAGTAGGTAATTTTACATGTAAAAGAAAAACATAGTAACACAAGAGAAAACGGAGGCTTGCTTATTTACTTACTACGACAAAATCGATGATATGAGTGTAACGTAAGAAATCTAGATAACAAGTGTTCGCAAAATTGTAATATACGGGTGGAAGGGACCCCGACGCGACCAATACCTACACGGTCAAATATTTGGAACAGCCGATTTTTTTTTTAATAACCGATGAAAAATTTCTATGTAGAATGATGTACTGAATACGTGGTAACCGTTTTCACATCCACCCTATATTGTCAAAATACGCATAATCAATTGATTAGACTATCTGAAGGTTATTTCATTCACCAAACAGATACCTAATATCAGATTTGGCAGAATTATATTAATCTGAGTACTGATCAGGATTTCAGAAACCGAGATTTAGAGCAGAATCTGTCAAAGACTGGACATAACAAAGGTACAATTCATTAATTCCTTATACAAAAATAATCCTCTTACGAAACCATAGCAGGACGATTAAAACTTCAAAGAACAATGAAACCAAATATTTTCGTTCGTAAATGAGGGGGTAACATTAAGGAGATACAATATTTTCTTTTCCAAGTGAGACGTAGTTTTACGGCTTAAGTAATGGTAGCCATGAAAGTTCGTCGTAACAATGATTTAGGACGGTAACTGAAGTATTAATAAATAAAAGGTTATTGCCTGGGGATATGTACGTAAGCCGCAAAAATAGATTGAAACCATAACTCTTTTAACGATGAACACTAGAGGTGAAGATACAACGAAAGAGTAAATCATTATTGAAAGAACTAGTTAACACTATAAGTAAAACATCAAGTCTAAAAAATTTGGGGACAGAATAAATTCAACATGAACCTGACTTTAAAATAGAGAAGTCTATGTTACACAAAACTTTTGTGATTAATTTTCCTGTGAATCTACAAGGCCAATTCAGCAAAAACATTTTTAATAGGCGTCATAAAACAAGTCAGATGTTATTTATATTCAATTAACAATTTTAGAGGAAGAAATATCGTTAAATTTATAAATACAAGTTAGAAAAACAATTTTAACTATGGCCAGTATGCTTGCTTAAAAAACGAAAGATGATTTCGCGAGCAGTTTAACTTATCTGATTTGTCAAAAGTGGAATCGTTAATTTGAACAGTGTTGCTATTAATTTAATAAATATCATGTTAAATGTAGCATATCATCTCGCTAAAGCTGTTAACATTTCTTAAAGTAAATGTTTCTGTATCAATACTGGGAATTTCCTCTAATTATATGATTGATATGAATCTCTATCGATCTATTCATATCAAAATCAAACATGATCCCAAGACGTGATCGTACAACGACACCAATTGAGCCATCCAACATCATAATCATTTTTCAAAGTATAATTGTCTAACAACACAACATTCATATCATATCAACATACCCAATAAGAGTACAAACAATTTCTAGGCTATGTAAACTAGTTAGGTTCGTTGACACAAAACTGCGCCAGAGTGCGGTTGATGGTAACCGCAGGCAAGACTGGCAAGGATAAGAACGGATTATTATGTAATCATGGAGCTTGATACTCCTGTATAACTGCTCTGTAATCTGCTAGGAATATCTTTAATGCAAGCCGTTACGAAGGAAGACGACGAATAAGATAAATACAAGATAGAAAATTCAACAAAATGGATGGATGGATGAAGTTCAAGCCACATAAACATGGAGTACAATTTTTGCAACCCAAACAGTTCTTAGCAGTTCTTAGTGAAATTAATTCACCGCTCATGCTAGACATCGCGATAAGATAATATAAATATAAGCGAGGAAACGTAGGAAACAAAGAAATCGTGTATGCACAGTTGCACAGGAAATGAATAAGTTATAATGAGCAGTAAAATGAATCAAGCTGAATCGCCAGTCGATAGAGATCCAATGTCATCTTAGGAATGCTACAACGGATGCGAGCATACTTGTAATATGGCCGTAATCGAGATATCTTCAACTAATAAGGCAGTGTACAAAAAAGTCTACAAAAATTATAAAACGGATTAAGTAAGCAAGAGTTTTTATAAACGCGTTCGACCTTAACCTCTCATGAATTTTTTGTTGCCCATTTTGGACCGGTTTAGAGCAAAAAAAACTGATCTGAAATTCTCGACTATAATAAAAATCTAATTGAAGCCTACAATAAAGTTGCCAAGCTGATACAATTTCCTTGTAAATCGATTTTGGGGATCGATTAGGAAGCGTTAACAGAGCCAAGCGATTGTAACGAAGATATTGACACAACAATTCAACTAAACTTGATAGGCGCAACTAATGTAATCTAATCTCCAGTCGTTATTGAGAACACTTATATCTTGGGATAGTTGAACTCAATTCATATGATTTATTAACGGTCTAAATACCCATTGTGGCTGACAGATATAGTGACAGCTGACCAAATAGAAAACATCTGTTATGCAACTCAAGTGGGGTACTCAACTCCTTGTCTATGGAAGCGTATCTTACGTGTGTACTAGTTTACTGCTCTAAATAGGTCTGCTAAATGTTGTGCGGTGACATTTTCCGTGTTACATTTTTTGCTGGCTTTAATCCCAAGTTTTTGCTAAAAGCTGTTACAAGGGGAGCGTTTGTAACAGCCGGGGTTTGCTACTGCGAATGATAAATGCTCGTAATACTGCAGGCTTTTGAGCCAAGTCGCCCCAAATACGAATGAGAAACGGCCAAGTTTCAGGCTTGCCCTAAGACCGAAAATAAATGTCATTAAGCCAGGCCAACAAGTAGTCCATAGAACAATTACTGTAGGATTCCATAATTTCCGAATTGCAAGCATTTAAATTTCATTAGTAACTTCCTGCTTGACCTAGAGTTTTCAGGTAATTGTTGCTGTCTACAAGATTGATTCCAGTGTTTCGACAGTAAAAGAGCAATCAAACGTTGTTGGTCCATTAAGCAATATATCAGACACTCAATTGATAGTAAACGATATCTATCATACAAGTTATCTATAAATAAATACTCTACGTATCTGAAGTTGAATCACTCACTGCCTCAAAAAAATGTGTGTCAACAATCAATGGGCGAGACTGCACCAAAACTGGTTTCTCCTTACAGAGTTTCGTGAGAACTGTCCATTGCATTACGTTTAACTTTTTCTTCGCTATAATTTCAACGTTTTCCTGCAACGACACTGTGTCATTATAGTTAAATACAACTTGAAAATATAATAATTGAATGATGAGCGACGTTCAAAGGAAGCAATAATATTGCTAATGGTGTAAAGTATTTCATTCATTCATATAAGACAGTTAACACCTTCCGTAAAGAGTCGGACGATAATGTCAAACAAACCCAAATATTTGACGAGAATGTCCAAAACGATAAAAGTAATATTGTTTTTATCAAGATGAACCAGTTACTAAATGACAGTAGGTACTTATCTAATTTGGCACGTACATAAGTTAGTGCTATCAGGGTATTCAAAAACTAGCAAAATATCGTAAATGATAACGTGAATTCGTGATATAATGCTAGCGACCTCATTTTTTCCCGATGATGTGCCAAGTAACTAATATAGTTAATGGAAACAATCCAGGGAGTAGTTATACTTTTGGGAAATTGGGTCGATACTCAACAAATTCGTCACGAAATTGTGTTTAGCCTTTTGACTTAATGTTACAATTTCGGTGCCAGACAGACAAAACATAACAACCACATACTTTTAAAAGGTTATGGAAGCCTTCGAAGATGACTTTGATCGAGAGCTAAAAGCATAATTAAAATTGAAAAAGTTTGCGTTCAACCATAAGATACTCTGAACTTTCCACAGTATACTAAAACAATGAGAAAGTCACTCCAATCTTCAAACACAAGCCTAGAAAGACGAAGTTCATCAAGGCTTGTTCCTGTGCAAAGGCTGAGAATAAAGATTTCTTTTCCTCGCTGACAGACAACGTGGGCGGTGACAAAAGGAGGTCTCCTAAGCATTAATGACTAGAGGCACGCCTTTCAACAATGAACATGAGACTAACTACTCCAGACTTGATGAAAGTTTTAGCTCCCGAGGCCTCCTTGCTACACATAATTATGAGCGAGGATGAAGAGCAATTAACATTAAAGATGATACGTTTTGATGTTGCTGTGAAATGGTTATGAGGTGAGTTAATTTGAGCTCACAGTAGTTGACACAGTTATTAGTTTGTTTCGAGAATTACCAGATTATTGTCCTCTTAATACTTACACATACACTTTTATTACAATGGAGAATAAAAGACGACCTAAAATAGTCTAGTAACATGTGGCCGAAACGACAAATCATGTTACAGACCAGAATATTTGTTTCTAGCTCGCAATTAATCAGAACAAGAGCTAATCTGAAACGCGTTACAATTCATCAACGGTGCGGACACATACATAAATCTAACGCAATTGAGGTCAACGTGAGGCTTAATAACTTCAACACTCGAGTCCTGGTATTCGATGATTATATCCTAGAGTTTCCGGCGACTGTCATAAATACAACATGTTCGCTAGAAGACTTACGAAGTTATGACTCACGACTCTTAGTAATCTCAAAATGATATACCTCAGTACCCTCACAAGTAATACTAGCAAACTCAGTAGATGTTATGTAAACATCTCCACAAATACAAGTAAAGTGTGCGAATATAACTTCTTATAATAGTATAGGTCTTAAAATGAACCATGTAGCCCACAGTGATATAATATTATGTTATATAATTATTCTCTTAAGCGTTTGATGGGAATTAATTAGCGTAAAACATCACGTAGGCGAACCAATCAAGCGACATCAAAGGGTACAGTCCTCGGCGCATTTATAGAGAAAACAAAAATAAATTCAAGAGCAACACAGACACAGTGTATGCAGTTTCTGATGATGTAATTTTGCAGAGACGATCAGACGAGACAGCGATCGTTAATACTAACTGGAACACAAACATCGACAACCACAGATTAAAATTACACTTTATTGACAGATACTGACATGATGTTTATGATCAAAAGCTTTCCTAGAAGCCTCGAAATTATTCTTACGTACGCGAGTGGATAAGAAAGTGTAATTAATTTATACGAGGCATGTATCTATTTAGAATAACAAAACTATACGTAATATGCGTCGGGCTTATACTGTACTTTGCCCTTATTCGATTCATACTGAGGAAAACATTGTGGTTCCTTTTGCTAACAGAATTCAATCATCATCTGCCTAGCCTTTTCCCAACTATATTGGGGTCGGCTTCCAGTCTAACCGGATGCAGCTGAATACCAGTATTTTACATGGAGCGACTGCCTATCTGACCTCCACAACCCAGTCAGTACTGGGTACTAACAGAATTCAATATGACACAAATAATAACTGGCCTTGCTTTTCGAAGCACATATTGGAAAACTTGGGGGTCCTAGCATTACATACAGTGAATATCATACAGTTTTTTCAGTGTGTACCCTGCCGCATCAACATGGGATACTGGAAATGCCCTCCGAGGATAGAGTATATTTTTATACAAAAGGTGAGCTATTTCTACATGACGAAGGGAGGGCAGACGGCTAAAGGCCATTAGGTAATGTCCCACAACCCAACAACCCTGAACTTTTGATTGACAACGTAAATGACAGAGGTTGGAACTAAATAACACAGAAAAACGACCTCGGAGAAATTGAATCCCCAGACATGTCTGATGTCACAATATTTATTAATGTGAAGTTGCCAATGCGTTATCGGATAAAACTTCATTGATAAAGCTTTCCAGGTAGACTTTATCGAAGGTAAACATTGATCCCTCGTCAGAACATACCCTTGATAATGTCGAAACCTTTTAGTGCGATTGATGAAATACATGTTCATGTAATAGCGTCTCAATGAAAAACCGATAGAAATAAATCTTTGCATAAAATGTGTCACAAAAAGTCAGCCTAATGTACTGAAGGTCGTATCGTGTCGTTATTCGAGTGTAATGACTGCGACTGTCAGTGTCTTGCCATCATATTCAATTCCATATTTCACAATTTGGCTCAGTTGCTCGTATCAACAATTCATAGCCGCCTGAGCTAATACTAAAATATATTATTATGTGAGGTACAGAAATTGACAGTTTTTTACTTTCACTGTCTTGTGTTTACGTACATGCCCGAATTTCGGTTTCAAATTCAAAACATGAGCGAATTAGCAAGCGTTGAATATTCAGCAATCAGCGTATGAGCGTACTCTGGCAACTGGTTGGCGCCGAATGTTTGGGAACGAGTTTGCTGTCTAGTTTTTAAGTTGGTTAGCGTCCTCGAAAAATAACCGTCATTACCACATGGCATTGCTAACGAGCCTAGTTTTCGACGCCCTCTAACAACTTTTTCCTGCAAGCATGCCTTTAAAAATGCCGGATACTTAAAAATGGAAATGTACGGGCATCAAAATGGTATCCTTATAAAATGTGTCCTCTTCGTTTCCGCTGAGTTTTAGATTGGACTTTTTTGAGCTATATCTTCCTGTCTCCTACACATATCGCTAACAATCTTGATGACAAATAACGACTTCTCGTCACGAATCTATTTTGGTCACAATAATCATAGTTATTATTATGGTGGCCTAGAAACAATTCTAACCGATTGAGCATCACCTAGTGAAATTTAGACCCACGTATGTCTAGTAAAAGACACTTTTTTATGTAGCGAAATTTATTGCCTAGATTGAATATCTGGTGACGTGCCAAGTTGCCGATACATGCGCTGTGGACTGCGGGCCTCAACCAACCTTGACCGGCGACCGAGTCATATAAATCTCAAACGCCTCACAAAGGTTTGGCTATCTCTATTACAACAATACCAGTATGGTCAGCTCTGTCTATTTTATTGGGTTATTCAATCGAAGCACAAAGAACGGTACATTTATGTTTATTTGAAACTGATATAGTGTTATGTCACGTAATGGAAATAGGGCGCAGTATGCGGCTGACTCTTCAGTTTGCATTTTACGTTCCATGGCGTTTGCATGGAGAGAGGTATCATTGACATGGTGAAACAAGTTTCTGTTGAACGACGCTATCTACGTTGGCTATGATGTCTTTATATCTGTTGACCATAGACTACTGTAAAATTTGAGGCGATCAAATTACAAAACACAAGTTGAGCACGTACAGCAATCAGTGCGAGCCTCCTTGGCCTTGGTAGCAATTCATCATGATTGTTGCCAGCATACATAATAAACACCTATCGTTGCTGAGGTTACATTACATCATGCTATAAAGTCATCCGGCGTAACATTATAACATCTAAGGAAACTTGCGATGCTTGAAAAGTTAAGAATTTTGCTTGATACAGAAACAAAACAAGTATCGATGATGTTGCGTGATAGGCAGGCGATAAGAATATGTCAAAAAATTTATAAGAGCCTGTTTTCGGTGCATATCTCCCAAGTTATCATCCTATTGCAGCACAGTGAGAAACTTTGTGTCTGGTTTACCTGCGGCACTAAATACTGCACAAAAACGAGAACTTCTTGAGTTCCAACAGTCGATTGAACGTCTTACGAAAACATGGCTGCCTCAAGTATCGGCTTAGTCTATCAATCGAAAGCTTGATCGCAATGAATCGATGTAGCAATACGATCGCGATACCCGTTAACATGTACCAGCTAAGAATGTACTGTACAGTGACAACGGTGTAGATTGAATAACAAATCACTCGAACAATGCAAATGAGATGGCCTGACATGTACAAGAACGCGAGCTAGCCGGTATAGTTAATTAATTAGTTGTTTGTTAAATTATCGGACGTTAGTCCCGTGAGAATTGTTAGAAATGACGAAGACGTTGGCGTATTAATTATGCGGAACAACATCAACCTATCGTTCGAGCAGCCCTAGATGATATTACAAATGCTTTGATCGAAGATTCGGCTAAGGGATGCGTCCAAATGTAATTAGCACTTAAAAAGCTACTTCAATTTTGACTTTTGACAAGCTACGACCCAAAATTTAAATAAACAGAACCCAGTTGAACCCATCTGCTGTAGAATCATGACGTTCACAGAACGTGGATCGGACGTTCCATCAGCATACATATGAAATGTTCGCGCATGCGTCATACTTATAAAAATGGTGTGTCGTACTTTCGTACCAGCGAGTAGGTTTCGTCACGATAACGGTACTATAACGAACGCTAAAGGCGAAGATAGTTTTTTTCGCGACTGTACTGCCGGTTTCCGACCTTAATAATGCTTAATAAGATCTAATTTAACAATATTATATTTCTCAAGGAAATAGATGGTAATAAAAATAGAGTGGATTACGGTATGGCATATTTTTATTTAAGTTAGTGCTTTTAATTTATTTTTAAGTGCAGGAAGCAAGCAACTTACTGGCTTATAAACACAGAATTCTATGAACGTCACACTTGCTTGGCTATCGATCAAAGATACTTATAATCGAAAACGAAAGTAAACAGCTTAATTTCATCTTTTCGAGTGTTCTTGTATTTGAAAATTTATCTTTTTTTGGATAAGATTCAAGATAAGTTTGACACACACAAGCACATTAAGCTAGTGAAATAAGGTGCGGTCTAGACAAACGCCCTTACTGAATATAGATTGCTTATCGAGGGATAATTGGTCAACCAGACCTATATTTTACCTTATAATGCGATTAAAAAGGTCGAAAGCATGACGGTGGTATCAGAAACCTTTAAGGTGTGGGTGGCTATACGTATTAGCCAAATACTGCATGAATGTATGTTCGTGTGTTTGGGAGTATTTGCAAAGACTTGCAGATATAGGTACTGCATGAATGTACACGTGAGTTTGGCAGTTTTTGCAGCGATGTGCAGTTACACGTGCCGTCTGATCAATACGCCGGTCGGGACGGCGACCGTCTGTCGGCGGCATGGCGTGTCGCCCCTAAACACAGCTGATTCCACCTATCCCCCTCAGCCAGTTCGTTCACCCTTCGCCCCGCGCCCCCCGGCACCCTCCCAAACTTTCGATCTCGTTAAAAACATAAACGTATCCACGATGCCCTTCCGAATTTCAGTTGGGAAATCACAAATTTCCTGCCAGTATAAACGCCCTGTTTTCTTCGCAATTTATGTGAAAATCATAATCGCGATGGCTGTGATACTAATTTCATATCTCAATTGTGTTTCAACATTGAGGTAAAATGTATTCGCGTAAAGGTTTTGGGACTTCAAAAGAAGGCCCTTACAGATCTGACGCTGAGGTTCGCGATGGGTACACTGCTCTGCAGCAAGAACAGTACACTAAATATTTAAAGAAGTTAAAAAGTGACTTTCAAGAGAGTTGGTGCAAAAGACCAAAACAACACATGGAATTCTCCGAGTACGAACGACTTAAAACTCTTGGGACCGGAGCGTTCGGTCGAGTAGTGTTGTTAAAGCATGTAAAAAGCCATAGACTATACGCAATGAAAGTGCTGGAAAAAGAAAAGATAGTGAAGATGAGACAGGTTGACCATACGCTAAACGAAAAACGCATTCTCGAAGCTATCAGGTTTCCTTTTACGGTCAGCATGGAATTCAGTTTCAAGGATAACAGCTATTTGTATTTTATTATGCCATTCGTACAAGGCGGGGAAATGTTCACCCATCTACGACGAATGGGTAAGTTCGAAGACCCACTAGCGAAATTTTACGCTAGCCAAGTAATTCTGGCCTTGGAATATTTGCATTTCTGTAACCTAGTTTACCGCGACTTGAAGCCAGAAAACATTCTGATCGAGAAAACTGGTTACCTGAAGATCACCGACTTTGGTTTTTGTAAAATTTTACAAGGGAGAACTTGGACTCTATGTGGAACGCCTGAATATTTAGCTCCCGAACTCATCTTGAGTAAAGGGTATGGGTTCTCTGTGGACTGGTGGTCTTTCGGAGTGTTGTTATTCGAAATGTGCGCAGGATATCCGCCTTTCTACGCGAACGAGCCAATGAAGGTTTATGAGAAAATTGTAGCTGGGAAATACAGATGTCCTTCGAGCTTCAACAGCGATTTAAGGGATCTTATCAGAAACACTCTCCAAGTTGATATAACTCACCGTTATGGTGTTATGAAAAACGGAGTGATGGACTATAAGAACCACAAGTGGTTTAAAGGTTTGGAATGGGAGAATATTCTTAACTGCCGGACTCAGCCTCCTTTCGTTCCTAAATACAGGGGTCCAGGTGATACTACTAACTTTGATCGCTATGATGACGAGCCTATAAAGATATCTTCACGGTGCCAATTCGGGGCGGAGTTCGCAGATTTTTAATTTTTTGCAAGTTATTGTTAATTACTTGGCCTGCTTTTGAATTAAATAAGTATTCTTCCAATAATTTTTGATTTTAGCATTCCATTTCAAATACAATTGAAACCGTTTTGTGGTACTGTATAACCTCCAAACTTAAAAAAGCACATCCTGACCCATAATCTTGTATCATCGTGTTTGTTCGTTTTGTTTAGAGACGATTTGAATTCATAATGGGGCACGTGTGGGGCCCCCTCGTGACATGCGCCCGCGCAGCGCCGGAGGACTATAATAACAGCAGGCAGAGGGCACGCGACGAAACTGTATTATATTTGAAGTTCGTAACCAAGTGTCGGGTAGGGACATTTCTACAATGCGATGAATGATGTGATTTCTGAATATACACTTTCTACAACTGAAAGTTAGATGCAGTAAAATTAGACAAAGGATTATGACCAAAACCACGCATGGGTTACCTTGCACGATGTATCAGAAATCAAATATAAAAAAAAAAACAAATATAAAATCTTAGTTAAGACTAGCGCTCTAATCTTTTCAGGACAAACTAAAGTCAAAAATAGTACTTTTATCTGCACATGTAAAATATTAAAATCAAACATATGTCCGGCATATTCCTGAAACAGTCGACTAAATAGATCTAGTGTGTGACCCGAATTCGCCTCAGTTCTCTGCCAACATTACCATGAGTATGAGTAATGATCTGTGATGGGAACATGTTTTGGCAAAACAATCTTCAAAGAGAGGAATGAACTGAAATATTTTATTGTATTAGGTAATAAAATAACTCTTAGAATTCTTCAGCATTTCTGTGACGAGTCATTTAGTTATTCAGGATGATAGAACAAGTGCGAATTATGAGGAAAACATGTGTCGTTTTATTAGTTTATTTCTGGATGTTATTCCAGCGTTGAGATTAAAACAGAACGTTTGCTGGACGTTAAAAGAGAAGACTATTAAAATAGTTTAATTAAATTTACATACAAAGGTTTATGATTAACGTCACCTCTATCTGTGATGAACGGGACTTCGACGGCGAACGGAATGTAGTAAAGGGCCAGCGAGAATATTGATTTACAACTCTCTGAGACGCTTTGGAATTTTCTTCAATGGTTAATTGATTAGATGAAGAAATGGTCATTAATAATTATGTCTAGTTATACGAATTATACTTTGCGGTAATGGTCTTCAGGGAAATCAAGTACCCTTGGTTCATTCATAACACGTTTCAGTCTAATAAGACAATTTTAATGACTAAGAAAAAAAAGGCAGTTTTGGGAAAGAGGCCATTGTTGATTCGTGCATGGTCTATGATCAGCTGATGATTGATCTTTTGACTAGTCAGTCAAAAGATCCGAAATCAAATAACATTTAACACAAAAATCAAGCGTGAGCAATTCCCGTGAAACTGTTAGAATCGGTAATTCGATTACACAATTTAGTTAGCAAATCAAAGACGCACCAAGCATTATGTGCGAACAATTTTCTGGTACTGCACCCATGATAGGGACAATGGCATGAAACAATAGCCTTTCCCGGCCGTGTGATGGTTGCAAGGGACCAGCGCAGCCGACCGGAAAGTGAAGGAAGCGCAGTTCCGTCTCACGATGAGGATGTGACGTCAGGAAATAGCCGAGGTCTTAAAGGGTTGGTGGCAAAAGTGTGGATGACTCATTTATTAACGTTCAATTTTAAAACAAAAAACTTGTATTATAAATATTTTGACTATTATTGTATACTGCATAGGTTCTGTCTACATTCTACTTCTAATATTTACACAAAGCAGAATTTACTGCTAGGGAAGTACCAGTACAATATTGAATTTCAGGTCAATCCATAAATTCCTATGAAGTAACGATCAACGAAACAGCTTTCCAAGTCGTATAAATCGTGAATGGGATTTATTTAAGCCAAGTACGCCCATTTATAGTATACGATGCATTCTCAATGTTGTAGACAAAGCACCGAAAGTTCAGGCGAGCAAACTGTCCTATTCACAATGCTATTTCTTGCACAAGTCTTGCCGCATTGAAGCCTAGGTCTCACGATACAATTGAGTATTCATCTCTGACATTCTCCCTCAAATTATTCACATTTCAACCGTATATGAACGAACAATCAGTAGCTATCGTATAAATCAGTGTTTTCTATGAGAGAAGATAACGTGCTGACGGAAATGAATATTTCAACAAGAATTCCGTCCTACTTGATTCTATTTTGAAAACTGAGACAAATGTTGGTCATTAATTAGAGCCAAGTTCGGATGTTTGACAAATAGAGGCAATTCCAGAACACGATTCAGTAAGTAAACAAAAAATAGCAATGTTGAAACAGTAATAAAAAATAAACAATAGACTAGCAAAAACTGCTATAACTGAATACGAGAAACGAAATAAGCCGAACAGCCTTAACAGATTCAGCACAAGCCCAAAGTCCAAACTTCCATCAATTTACAAGTAAATTAAGACCATGTGCCCAATGGCGCTAAACCAAAGCACATTTTATGGGACGTTAGCACAAATTAACAGTCATAAACCCGTAGTAGAGATTACACAAGCTATCGCCGCGAACATAAAGCACAATTACATAACCGTGCTTTGAAAGCTATGAATATTGAGCTATTGATAGATTTTACGGAGAACTATTGAACGTTAAAGGGTTACCAAATTTACAAATTGATTTTAGTTTTTGTGGTACATCGGCGACCATCATCATCTGCCTAGCCTTTTCCCAATTATGTTGGGGTCGGCTTCTAGTCTAACCAGATGTAGCTGAATGCCAGACACATGCCTGTTACATCGGCGACCAACCTCAGCCAAATTATTTTACTAGCAGAAAAGTACAGCCATTATTGAAGTGTCTCATCCTTTTATGATGTGCTCGTGTCCGAGAAGCTCCAAAAGCTTTATATACAAAATCAAATTTTCGCCTTTCCAAACTCAACTTGGTTTTCCTTTCCTTATAAGCTGCAGTACTTCAATTCACGCCCAACTACTTAAAGTCTGGTTTCTAATTACCATCACATGTGCTGATTACAGGAGAACTCGTCAAGTGGAAACACATATCCGAGGGATGTTGTTGATTTATCACTACAAGACGAAAAGCTTCGAGTCCAATCTGAGTGCTTAAAGATACCGACGTTAATGAATTAGAGACACTGATAACTTTATTGATGATAGCTCAGTTGCTTTCTAGTTGAACACTTAGTACTAGAACTACTAGATAATGAACTGGTTCAGTCCATTCAGTAATTTTACTACGACTTTGCAATCAGCGGAATTTGTCGACAAAATGTTTGCATTTGTACTGACAATTGGTTTTGCAAATCGCGTGCCTTACAAATATGTATGTTAATATTACGAGTCACACTCATAACACTAATTGAAAACATGTTGTGTTTTTATGTGAGAAAACTTGCGTGAAATATACTTAAATGGTATTAAAGTTTCATTCTTTATGGAAAATATAGTTAGCTCGGAAATAAATGCGAAAGGCGTTTATGTTAAAGTAATTAGATTTTAATCTAAATTGAATTAATATATTTCAACCATTTTATTAGCAATCAGAAACTACCCGTAACGTTGATCTAGGAACTTGTTGTGTGCTTTCTAATGACCGCACGAGCGGAGCGGTTCCTTTCAGCAAATGTGGCACTTATTAAACAGTCGAGAAAATCTGTGTTTACTGCCATGAAACTTCTTTTTAATTTTAGACAAAGTATGGCCAATTCCTTGTTTCATTTGTCTCGGTTGTCCTTTCTTTTGTAGACTACCTAGAAGTATAAGTCAAAGTGTGTCTTCAGCCCACAGTGATATATGAAATGTATACAGCATACAGAGAACAAAGGACTCGGATGCCGAGAAAATGAAGAAAACAAGCGGAATTTCAACTTTGGAAAAGCCTGCTTTGTTGGTCAGTGGTCGAAAGCGAGACTGCTGAGGGTTTCGATTCCCAGGTCGGGCAAAGTGTTATTGAGCTTTTCTTTCAGTAATTTCTTAGTAGCAGACATTTGAGTCTGGATCGGAGCCCGCTTGATGACAATAGACTCGCCACAATTACAGGGGACTTTTTTAGACCGACCGCTTTAATGAGTCCTCGCGAAGGTATCAATTTAAATGGAATATTCTGAAGGTTGATCACGTATTGGTCCAATTAGTATCGTAATACCTACGTGGATTATGGTTATTTTAAAGCAAATAACCTGTGGGACATTGTTAGGACTTTGTGGACGTTTAATGTGCCTTTGCCGGGGCAAGGCGGTTGACTCATTAAATCGGTCGGTCTATAGTGAAATGTGGGTGTCCTATTTAATACACTTCTGTCTAACCCTGGGGATTACAGCTGACATTATGTTAAATGAATAAGACTGAAAATTACTTCATCAAGATAAATTCTGCATAACGAAAACAGCAACTCTGTCACGAGTTAAGTAGTCATTGAGTTAACGCCTACGATATGGGTCAGTGCCGATGCCGCTGCAGCAGTCGATGCGGCGAAACGTAAAGGGCGAGATGAGAGGGGCTGAGGGTGGGTAGAATGATTACTTATCGACTATTGGTAATATTGAGATTGCTTTCAAGCAATAACTGGGAAATATTGAGTGTGTAAGCTGCTTATCAACTCGGAAGCGGTGTTTGAAGACGTATTTTACAGCAGATTTGGAAAAGCTGTCAACATTTCATGATTCTGAGCCCAAACTTTGGAGTACCACAGTTAAATTTTTTGTTTTAGTCTAGCGTAGTAGTGAAACACTTGAATGAGATGTAAACGCTTGATCGCTGAATCAAGCGATTGCGAGTGACTTTAATGCGGTTGCCAAATAGCACGCTCAGAAGAGAAATGTCTAACTGCGGAGTACTAAACGCCAAAGTGCTGAGCAATATCAATAACGCGAAATTGCACGACTTCGATGAGAAATGTAATATGTGCGAGCTGGTCTCTACTATGTGTTGAAACTTTGAAAGGAAAGGGCGAGTGAAGAGGGGCAGTATATTTAGGGTAGCCCAAAATCGTTATTTCAAAGTATTGATTGGTTTCTTTGAGGACCCTACATCAACATCTAATCCGCAAGAGATTTAGAGCGAATAGGTATATGGGTGAAACTTTTATGAATGGAAAAATAAAGTTTATTCATTAGATATTGGCAGTTTTATTAAGAAACAGATTGTGCAACTGAAACTGGTTTTTATGGGGCTAGTGGGCGATGGTCTAAACTTTCACTGCTGATAAACCACAAGTCTTATATGGCTTCGCATTCAAGCTTATATTTCCGTCTCTTAATAAATTTATTGTTTGTAAAGACAGTTTTCCAGACAATTTATCAATCATATTGGTACTAAGTTTTTAAGTTATGCCAATCAAAGCTGAGCTCGCCACAAATCCAGTCCACAGGTATTATTCTAGTGCTTCAACCAAATTAGTATCTCCAACGTTACAAAAGCCAGACATAATTGAAGTTTATTTGTCTAGAAGACCGACAATTCCCAGAATGAATATCCCATTAACGTTGTTAAATATACCCAGATCGCTGGCAATTACCAAAATTAATGGAACAGCCATAGGCGGGCAATGACACTGTATTACCTGGAGATTTCTAACATGAAATACTAATTAATTGAATGACGAAGTATAAAAAGTGTGGAGGCCGTGAACCGGTGATATATAGGGACACGAGGTGGTTATTGGCTATTGTGGTCACGAAAAGGAAATTAAAGAATTGGGGATAATGGTTCTGTGTATTAATTGTAGTGAAATTGATAAAATACAAGCTGTAATTGACCCCAATTAAGAGACTTCGGCGTCGGAGGAGCAATGGGCAAAAATTACCACTCAGTGGATACCCAATAGCAGGAAACGACAACGTGGCAGGCCCAGAAGGAGATGGCGGGATGAGCTAGACTCTTTTGCAAAGGATTGGCCTACAATCGCACTAGACCGCGAAATGTGCAAGTAGGGACAATATAGGCTTATAATAAAATAAAAAGACTTGCCAAAACTTAACAAACTGCTCTTCACTAATCAGTGAATTTACAAGACGGTCCTTTTATCCAGTCTGCTTCAATAAAATGTAATTGCATTATCCACTCAAAAATAAACCAATAACACGAACACATGACGCCAAGATGGCTGAACATAATCTTTCTTGTGTTGTTACCAATCGAGACTTAAACTCACGCGCATTTTGATCTCGATAAAGTGCGCCGGCGCAGATCTGTTCCGAGGAGTTAATTTAATATTCTTAATTAAATCAATACACTTCCCACGAGCAGTCGGCACGCAAACTGTTAGAAATCGCAGGTTTTATTGGAGTACTAACTTTTATTGGCGGGTTTGCATGATTAGAGTAGGTACCTGTAGAATTGATTTGGGGATGTCGATAAATTTATTTTGATTGCATCTTAGTAGTAATTAACAATTTGTAATGAGGTAGCTACTGAACTTATTTAAGTGCTTAATTAGAAGGTAAGACTACGATAGAGACAAAGGTTATTTATCTAACAAAGCAAAGTTTGACGGATGATTCTGGGGCTAAATTACAAGATTGCTTGCCAGCAGAATCAAAGTGGTACGAACTTACTCACTTTCACACTAATACTATTGGTTAGGATAAGTAATCAATGTGCTTGCGGTAGCTAGCTCTTACTTCGTGTCTCGAAGTATTTATTATCATCCGTTTTGAGTAACGCCTGCATCGTTTACAGCATGAAAGTTTTAAATTGAGTGCCGATTGTTTTGCGTGTGCGCACGCTTCATGCTTTCCAGTTTTGACAATCAAATTTATTGCTTTTGCTCGTTGAGTTCTCATCATGGGTTATTTTCCACGTATCCGGAAATCGGTCAACCGCTCAGCGTTTAGAGTTCTGCGATCGTTGTAATCTTTTGCTATTAACTTAAAACAATCTGATCGCAGCGGTTAACGAGCCACATTATTACTTAGGTGGTAATAAAAATATACGTAAAATACTGCAAATGTACAACCGTTCTCTCTCAGCACAAATATAAAATTTATTTTAACTAAATTTCTTCGCTATGTTTAACGGTACAGAGTGCTAAATTAATCAAACAAGCTGCAAAAGCATGTTACCACATTTTCGTGCATCATAAATTACGGAGCAGAAAATGAAGGGATTATACCCTTTTAAGACTGAATACTTTACAAAAAGGCCACCCGAGTACGACGCCGTGTCGCCTACGTCTATGTAAATATTTAAGGACATGCCCAGACAAGCCCAGCATGGAGGAAGTTGGTATCCACCTGCATACTAATTCAATACCACGCTAAAATTATCCGAATAAACGAAACGACAATACAGTCTTCACGAGCCTACTGTTTCGTATTCAACACGCATAGTCGGGCTACATCTATCAGTATTCCTGGCACCACGACCGACCAGCGAATCGAATAAGAATGATGCATTGTAAAGTTTAAAGTTCGCCAAAACTATGGCTCTTGCGAATATTTAAATACGCATAAAAAATACTAATGTGCTAAGTTACCCTTGGGGCTAATTTTACGTTAATTTAACCGAAGCCAATGAAGCAACGTATTGGAAAATTAAAAAGGGTCAGGTCAGATAAGCCTTGTATTAAAATACATAGAGGTCATCCCATGGTACAGTTATAGCGTTAAACGATAACAGACTATGGTAACGATATGGTGGTTTGTTTACATTTTTTACAACACCCACTCATCCGCCCACATAAACTTGTTATGGTACCTGCGCGGCTGCGTTATGAGTGTCAACGTTTGAATGGGATCTCCAAACAGGGACTGTTTTTTCCATGCCTTTCTAGTTCATTATTCAGCGTTTTAATTTCGGGGAGCGCCTCTATTGCTAAGGTCATAAAGTCGAGAATTTGTTAGTATAGTTCGCGTATAGTTAGCAGGCAGCCAACTGGAATTACCTGGCTCTATCGTCCCCCCGTATCCGGAGTGTGGATACGCTCGAGCGCGCTCGGCTGCACCTGTCGCCTGTACTCGTATTTTGCCATTAAGTACATGAACCGTGGCCCGTACCTATGTAAAGTTGAAGTGCAGAACTTTGCAGACGACACATGTGTCCGTGATAAAATACACATAAACATAGGGAAATATGCTAATAAACGAACGTTGAAAACAAATAACAGGAACTACGCGTTATGCCGGCCGCTTCTGCTACGATTTTATTTTAAATGAATTACATTTTCTAGTTATTATTTAATTTATTTATTTTTGTTATGCACGTCATGTGCGCATGAGCATTTGGCTGAGCTATTCTACAAAATATTATAATCCATAATGCAGTTGAAGAAATCCCACTTAAACAACTGTCTTCACAAGTAGTTACCCAGCCGTATAACAAGTATGCTTAACTACACGTCTGCTTATTAATCTAAGAGCAGATCTTACGATAAGCGTAAATAATCACAATTACAACTTTCATCGCACATACAAGAGCACTTTCGAGTTATAAGCGAGAAATAATTTGAAAGACAGCCACGCGAGAAGATTTCCCTCATTGAATCAATTGGATGCGCATTATTATTTGCAAAAACCTAATTCATTGTTTCCATTTTTGGTAAAAAAAACTGGTAAGTAATTGCTTATTATCTTGCATTACATTGCAACCAGATTAGAAAAAAACATCGCCTTAATGACGAAACAGCTTCAAATGATGACTAGCATATAATCAGATGCATAGACAGTAGACACTACCTTTTTAACACTTCAGGAGTTTGACTCTGTAGTCTGGACTAGACTCCGCGCAACTTCATGCATACTGGCATGTCATTATACCTCATCAACTGCTACAGTTTCCAGTGACCTGGATATGCGAGAAAAAGCTGTATTTAAATGCTTAAAGTGGGAGGAAAAGGATAATAATCCGCTTCCCTCATTTGAGCTAGCGTTCCTGATTCTAGACGTTCAGGCTGTTATTTATTTCTACCCGACTACGGCGAAGCCAAAATGCAGGGTTATGATCTTAGCAGTTTATGTATGTATGTTTTCACGTTTGTTCCTCCGTAGCGCCTAAACCATTCATTCGATTTTGATGAATAAGGTGTCAATCGATTTGTTATTATGGCCCGGGTAACATAGGCTACATTTTAACCGACTTCAACAATAGGAGGAGTCGATTTTACATTGTAAGCCCCGATTTTAATGAAAGCGTGATTTTTTAGAAGTCGGGTTTTTTTTTAGTTGTAGCATACCACACAAATTCTTGTTGTTCTGTTATGTTGGGGATTTGTGGATTTTGACGAACTGTGTGTTGTTAATTATCGTATTACTTACTGTAGAGGTGGTTTTAAACCACAGGAGCATAAGAGCAAAAACACTTTTATCTATTTAATCAGTATTCAGTGGTTTTTGAATTGCAAAGTGAGTTTTAAGCTCTGCAGAATGAACTTATTTCTCCTCTGCTTCTTTCTTGATATTCTTAGGTATAGATAGACTAACAAAAGAATGTCCTCGTTCAAAAACAATATTAATTTGGTCGAGTGGGGCTAGAATGTGCACAAGCACGTTTAGTCTAAATCGGACACGTGGATGAGATGTTCTAACGAGTTTATTAATAAAGGTAGATGATAATTACATTATTTAAGCCATATCAAAATAATCAAGTCTGGGAATGCTAATAAATGTAAATTCTATACCAGTCTGCATTCAATTAGATCAGCTTCTGACTCAACCGATATTATTTGTTCACGTAATATTAAACTTGACCTTTAGATTCAGCTTGCGTCAGTAAAATTACTAATGAGCGAAATACCAGAAATCACTAAAATTCACAACAAAGCTTGCTTGTTTACGAAACTTCGGTAATTAACAGAGTTAGTACCTGGTGTACCTACTTAGAACCTTGAACAGTTAAAATACCACGTTGTCGAAATGGATACGAATCGCATAGAAGAAAAGGGGAAACTTCTATGTGACATACTTAATATTGAAAAAGTCGTTTTCATGTCAGTTTGAGGATGAATTTTGATGCGGATTTCACCATCATTTACAGAGTTAATTCCGGAAGGTGGTACTCCTATTTATACTATCAAATAAGAATACTTTAGAAATAACAAAGCCAGTGAATCTTAATTATTTCTGCGTCCTTGAAAATTGAGCCAATTTGGAATACCTCAAAAACACAAGGCACATTTTCCTTTACCAGATTCGCATCAAAAAGTTGAACGTAAGAATTTTTACGAACATTTTAATTAAAATCAAGACTTTTCTGTTGTGTATTATTAGTAAGTACTTCGTCGTTTATCAGCAAGTTCAATTAAAACGCTCATCCGTTCCTTTGTTTAAAAGTCCTTGGTAATGACATAAGAAGCGTACTATGATTAATTAGATAACTACTCTAACAGAGATCAGTAATTGTTAATCGGATGTAGGGACCAAATTACGATGTTACTGATGTCATGTCCTGCTGATATAACACCACGCATGTTCTCCCCAAAGGCTTAGGCAGGGGGGGTGTAACAATAGTATAAAACTATTGAGTAGTTCCATTATAGAGGCGAGTCTATTGCCATCAACCGGGTACGAATTCCTCCTGGCGGCTTCTGCGGAAGTACCGACCAATAATGAGTCTACGATGACACTGCCCTGATTATGTCATAGTATGACTATGATTGCATTCCTAGCAATGTTGTGGTTAGCGGTTCGATTTCTATGTAAGCAGATGAGGTTAATTAATACTTGATACACTTGGTCCCCACACGTGCTACTGTGAATATTATGATCAAGGCCCATTGTTCAGATACCACAAAGGGCAGACACGAGAGGCATTGCTATAATTACATTTCAAACAATATTGCATATTATATTGTTGCTTCAATAATGTACTTATACCAGTATACTTTACATGAACCAGTCCACTGGGTACAGTATAAATTGAGTTACTAATACTTCGCCCCGTATCCCTTGTCTAAAAAGACCACATGTCATTATTTGGGGTAAAAAGTCGAGGTGTGTAACTAACTACGCACCGTAGACCCTTTTAAAGGAATGGATACTTCCAATTATTCCACCCAACCGTTTTCCATACAAGCTCTAGTTACCGTACTGTTAACCTGAAACACAATACTTTAACTGACACAAAAAATATAGCCAAGTGTTCAGAGGAAGTTGCGCCATTGTCTACAAAGATAAAGAGATTACGAACTTTGGTGTTTTTGAAGTAAACCTCCTTTTATGGATAGTACTAATCAGTCAAGCTTTTATGGAGTTGCAAAATATAGTGAATAGGAAAGTAAGTTCTTAAAAAAAACGAGCAAAGTTTAGTGTTTCTGAGAATGGGAAGACGAGCGTTTTCTTAATGATTTTAGATTACTTTGACCTTTTCACTAACAACAAGAAAGGACTAAGTAATAAAAGTTTTTAGAGTATAGTTTATTTTTGGTGTTTTATTTTGTCTTTGGTAAAAGGAATTCAGCTTTGTTTTCACAGGTAGCTCGAGTGCTTCTATGCATTGTATTTTTGATTGTTTAAATTTGTTACGTGTGCGTTAGTTTACTATTCTGTAATATAGATTTCCTGTCTTCTGACCACTTTAGTGACTTTAGTAACTCAATTCTACTAGACGTACTAGATTCTAACGTGTGGTGTTAAAAAATAGCCACACATGATTGTAGGGTAGTACTAGTAGGTACTTCAGATGAACTCAGACCTGACTCCGTACATTTCCGTATTTAGCATACAAATTAAACAGCGCCACTCTCTCTTTTCGAATGTGATTATACTGATTATCACAGAGTGAACACACGCTCTTTGTCTATACGTTAGCCATTTGATAACATTACACAGATATTTTTGTACAGTAGTGGTAGTGAGCTTTAAGTCCATTTTAGTCTGAAAGGTCTCTTTGGTTTGTGTTTTTTGCGGATTTAAATCTGGGAGTAAATTGGAGTTGCGATTAGTAGTTTTTTTTAGTTAATCCTTTAGAATCTAGGTTTGTTAGCTTGGGGAATAAAAACGGGTGTTCTCGTCCGGGCCTTTTTAAACTTATAATCTATTGGTAATTGCGAGTCTCTGGGTTGGTACTTGAGGATAATGGGGGATGTAGAATGCAAGAGTGAGCGAAGCGACTTCGAAATATTTAGCACCCTATCTCGTAAGGATTAGGATTTCTTTTGAACATCCATACAGAATTACGCTGCCGTCTATGCAGAAAAGTATGAGAATTAAGAGAATGTAGGATGAAAGAGCAAGCAACGCGTGCTAGAAAACTTCAGCACCTCGCCTTAGGTAACTTATGTCTTCTTTTGACACCCTTAGCTACGACTCTGGTAAGCATTTGCACTTGCTAGAGTCACCAATGGAGAAGACGACCCAGCCGTGAAACTTTAGAAAATTACCCTTGTTGATGGTTCCATAGATCTTTCGTTGATCTCTGATATTTTTAGCATCATGCACGATCAACAATCCGCAACACTGTTCAGTCACACACATGGCATCATGGCGTAAATTACAATGAAAATCCGAAGGCTAAAACCTTTACAACTTCGTAGAAAACGGATACATCAGATGGATAATACAACTTTACAACAAGTACCGGCCATTATTAGCGAAAAACAACAGTTTGAAGCTGCTATAGCATACCTACTTAGATAAAATTTACAGTTGTTGGCTGTCTAAGAGAAAAACGGAGAACATGTGAACCTACGCGCGTTTCAACTGACGGGGACTGGTTGGAGGAGTGTGGGCGGTTGCAGTGGTTATGCGGTATTACGATTTATATAACTGATATTTTATTAGGTACTCATCGTTTCTTGTGTTTATTTGAAGCTCAGAATATTACGTTACGTAAAAGTGTGTAGGTAGTTCATATTTTAGGGTTCGTGCTCAATTGTGCCCAGAGGGACTGTTTAAAGACATACGCCCTCGGTCGCACAGAGGAAGCTGTCTCCGTAAAAGCTATATCGTCAAGAATCCGTCCGTCTCCTATTTGGCCGTATTTTTATTTTTGCCCCCATTACTTACTGGTACTGGTAGTTCTTTTTTTACTAAAAAACACCAGGATCACAAAGTCGTTAGTAGATTAGCTACGTGCCGGTCATCATAACATAACATTATTAGGCACTGACCTGTCTGAACTACAAACACACGCGCTCTCCGCCCACGACAATAAAACGGCGAAATGCCGAAATAAAAAATTATAATTTTTTTTAGAATAGCCCACGCCGTATCTCATGGCGCCTGTAGCAATAAAAGAAACCAGTTATGGGCACAAGTCACCGACATACAGCCATAGGGACATTTTCGCCTAATAAACTCTTTTACATCTATGTTTGATGTTACAAGCTGTTATGGCAATAGACAATAGTGGAAACGTTTTTAATTCCCATGCTGGTCAAGTAAGAAACTTTTCACATCATAAAATATTAATTATGATGCTTTCTGAGACAATAAAAAAATTAACACCTCATTAATATTGTGAAGAATGTTTGTTAATTGAAAACATGTTAGTTGCATTGTTTATATCTATATTTATCAAAGTCATTAAGTAGGTAGGCTTACCAAGTCATCAAAATATGGTTTAAACTTTCATAGATAAACAAAAGCTGATAAAAAAAATGCATGCACTTTATCTAAATTTCTAGAAAAGAATATTTAGAAAAATTGATAAACTGCCAATATAATAAAATTCCTTTAGTACTTATGTTGCTATAGAATATATTATAGTAGCACTATATTCCCAGTGCCAGGGTATTTTCCTCAATCAAACAGGCAAAATGCCTGAATGCACCTACTATGTACTGGGAGGACACTGCAGTTCATAACATCCATCCCATGACTAATACTTAGTATAAAAGTCCCTTGATCCTACCTAGGTATTCAAATGCAATATGGATATGAGACATGTAAGATGATTTAAGTGTCTGTTTCCAACAAGAATATGTGCAGCTGCACTTTTTATTTATGCATAATAAGATGCAGAACTGCTGAGGCTGTATCATCAATAAAAAAAACTTTATACCTGTTTTTATTTAAGTAAAAAGAAAAATATTAGAACTTTATTTTGTCTTGCTTCAATCTATGTAGATTAGGACAACATTGATAACAGGAAATTAAGGCTTGAGACTGAATGCACTTAACCATATCCTGATTAACCAATAACTACTTCTTTGAGCTAATTTCGTGAGTCAGATAATAGGTAGATAGCCATGGGGGCTCAAGTAGTTAGTTTTAGTGTTTGAGTGATTATTGGTATATAGCAGTTAAAACTTATAATGTGAAAGTAGAACTTATTAAAACTTCCTCGTAATTGTCTAGCGCAGTGTTGTCTCAAAAAACACCGAATAACTGTACCCATGTTTTACCAATCACATGGCCAAAACGGGCGATAGCTATCTCCTAAACTTCGATAAGGAAAAATACACAATTATGTATCGTTTAGAATCATACGTATCGAAGAAACAAGTTCCATATTTTATTTTTCCACTTCGTTTCTTAGAAATGCAGGTGACTATCGGATCGAAATTCCTGTTTCGAGTGGTTATCATGTTCGATCGATTTGATGACAAATAAAGGCACCGCGACGCTACGATAACCGGCATACGAAAATAACACAGTTACATCTCTAAAACACTCCGCTATACTAACAGAACATAAAACAAGCCCCAAAATAAAATATTATACGTAAAACGCATAGAAATGCAGCACGATTTATTTATAAAACTCGACTTACCAGCAACAACTGTATCGCTCAGGTCATACTTCACTGGTTTAGGAAACTCTCTCAACTTGCGTCCACTTAGTTTTAATTCACCACTCAAGTAAGCATCCTCCAAAATTCTCTCTAACGATTTTGTTAACTGACTATGAATATTATTGTGCCCATTCATATTTCCACTTACACACGGCCCTAACACGGCCATATTCTTTTTGAACTGAAAAGAAACTGTTTTTTTGTCTATTGCTCACACGACACGCTGCCAACTTAACGATTGTACCACCAAACGGCTTACTTCATGTGGTATCTATTTGTCGATGGCATAAGGCTTGCTATTCACGAGAAAACGATTGATTGTTTTTGGTAGAGTGAGAGTGATGTACGTATTTTTTTTAAAATTTATACATGTAAAATTTAATTTAAACCAAATAAAACCATATTATTTAGAGCCAAATCACTACATACGATGTTCTGTTTATTTAGTCACCTAAAGCTAAGACAAGACGATGAAAAAAAAAAGTACTACTGGTCAATCCCATGCGGCCATGCACGGACAAATAAGAAATATTGTCTTGTTGTGTGTGATTTTCTTATGTAAGTACATTAATTTTGATACAGCTAATGGGTACACATACACCACCTGCTTGATGCTTTTTAATTCGCGCATGAATTCGCCGCTAGTCGTTCTTGTAGAGTAAAGTCTTCAGAAATGTAAGAGGGCAAACAGTGTTCGCTTTTTATAACATATTTTTTTACTAAATACACGATTGTGATCAAGATTAAGCCATTCCTGATTAATTATGACTTGAAGATTTTAAGTAGCAAGTTAGAATCTTGTTTGTTGGTACTTGGAGGAAGAATGATTTATAATTGTTTTACGGTTGCTAATTTTAAGTTGTGTTTACAATTTTGTCAAATTGTAAACATTATGTATCCGAAGTTTGCATTACGTTGATAAACGTAACAAAATAAACTTTTCATGAATTTTTTGGTACTTTAAAGAATAAAATAGAATTAATCACAGGACCTTACTCGACAGTGGCGCTATTTGGTGAGCTGATAAACAATAGCTTTCGCAGGAATGGCACTAGAAAAATTGCAAAACAGGGTGCTCGGCAATATTTCTAATCTGTGGTATCCCTCTTGACCTCTTCCTTTTCGTCTCTCTTTCTTGGTCGGCCGCCCCACATGACATTGACATGAAGCTGTAACCTAAAAATTCTAGAAATTCTGTGATAATTAATTTTTATGAAAGCAAAATGACGATATCAAACTTTTTACGATTAGCTAACGTTCTAAGAAGTGTAAATAAATCAAATGTGTCACAAATCGAGGTAAAGTCAAGTTGTAAATCACTAAATTAATTTGCGAATTTTCCGGTCGATTTTACGTAATTTTATTACTCTCGTAATTCTGAAACAAAACGTGATTAAATTACTCAGGAGTGTTGTTTATTGTGATGTGTTGCAGAAATTCTCGTCCCACATTAAAGATGCTGACCACAAAGTTCTGGAAAAGATCCGAAACATTGGAATATCTGCCCATATCGATTCAGGAAAAACAACACTTACAGAGCGAATATTGTTCTATACCGGCAGAATAGACCAAATGCACGAGGTATGTATTCATTCAATCTTAGCGAATGAGTGAGCTACTTGGCTTACTGCAGATTGTAATTTTATAAGCAACAATTTAATTGATTTCTTGGCTGTATTTCGTTTTTGTATTTGTATTTTGCTAACCAAGTAGTAAAGCTCCAGTACATACATTAATTATGAGGGTTTATTGTTTTACTTACCACACTAGCAGGCTAAACCAAACATTTCTGATAGAAATTTATTTAGCCATGAAATAAACTAGGTTTTATTTTTATGCAATAATATCTGCAAAAAATCACAAGATACACATACACTACATACTCATTTTAATTACCAGGTTAAAGGCAAAGACAATGTGGGCGCTGTCATGGACTCCATGGAATTAGAACGACAAAGAGGTATCACCATCCAGTCCGCTGCCACCTACACAATATGGAGAGAGCACAACATCAACATCATAGACACACCAGGACACGTAGACTTCACCGTTGAAGTTGAACGTGCTCTGAGGGTGTTGGATGGAGCTGTGCTGGTTTTGTGTGCCGTTGGTGGAGTACAGAGTCAGACGTTAACAGTAAATAGGCAGATGAAGAGATATAGTGTTCCCTGTTTGGCGTTCATAAACAAGCTCGATAGGATGGGAGCTAATCCTCACAGGTGAGTGATCATATACTGAACCTTATTTCTTTTGGAAAAAAATAAACACGAGAAGTCTGTAACCTTCTGATTGCAAATAACATTTTTATGCTGTTTGTGATAAGATCACAGACATAAATATCTTGTTTGTAGAAAAAGTAATATTTAACAGGCTGTTATTAAGTTGAGGTATGACTACCACTGAAGTATTATAGTTGTACTAGTCCATCAGTATGTGTAATTGTAATCCCGCACGGAAAATACGCACTATGGATGTGGAGTTGCGGATACCAGTCCGTTATACAATATGATATGTAATTATGGCCTTTTTGAGTTGAAGTATTGTGATTGGGCTACTATAATTTATACTGCCGTGTTGGTCTAGTGGTCACAAGCTTGACTGCTGAACATGAGGTCCTGGGTCCAATCCCCAGGTCTGGCAAATTTGTATTTGTGACTGGTTGCAATAGACAATAGACTTGCCCTCTGTTTCATGCAAGTTAAACATAACTGGCGAAATGTGGGTGTACTATTAGGTACACCTCTGCCTAACACTTCGGGGATTACAAGGCATGATGTTATGTATGTAGCTAAATATTGTTTGAGCTAAGTAGGTGGCCATGTGCAATTATTAATATTGATATTATTACATATTTCAGAGTAATAAAACAATTGCGTTCCAAAATGAATCACAATGCTGCATTTATTCAGCTGCCAATTGGCCTTGAAAAAGAATGCGAAGGTATCTTAGATCTGATTGAAGAGAGGGCTATCTACTTTGAAGGAGATTATGGAGAGAAGATCAGGTATGATGAAGTGCCTCAAGACAGGAGGACGGAAGTTCAGGAAAGGAGGCATGAGCTTATTGAACATTTGTCTAATGTTGATGAGAGTTTAGGTAAGATTTATTTAAATTGAATTAGAAAATGTTAATAGCCGCGCACTGACTGAGCGAGCAGCCTCGCGAGGCGGCCTCGGAGGTATGCTGCGCAACGTTTGCCTCGCGAGGCAGCCTCGGCATGTAGATTTATTGCATGAGGCTGCCGCAAGCGGCAAGACTGAACCAGGGTGAGGCTGAGCCAAATCAAGCGATCAGTTTAACGAAATCGAACAAAGACCGGTTGGCTTATACAGTTTGCTCGAGACCGTCATGAGGCCACACGTTCAAAAAAAAAAACCCAGTTTATGTTTCTCCAGGCATCTCTCTCTCTCTTAGTCCTCTATTAGTATATTCAGGACATTGCGTGTCCCAGAGTAGTCTACATTTGCCATATAATTGTATTAAATTAAGACACTGTTCTTTATCCATGACGGAAACGATTTCGTCGTCGTTCGTCTTTGTCGAACAAGCGAGGCAAAACAACCGTCTTGAGGGCGCTCGGCAAATCTACTGAGGCGCTTTTAAGCATCGACAAAAACCGACAACGCTCGGCTCGGGCTCAGGCATGCTCGGGCGAGGCAGCGCGTGAGTTTGCTTCGGGCGAGGCACGTTCTGACCGACCGAGGATTTGCCTCGAGCGGCTGTCCTGCGAGGCTGCTCGCTCAGTCAGTACGCGGCTAATGACCTATTTCTTTTTTGATACTTAACTGGGTTGTGGAGGTCAGATAGGCAGCCGCTTCATGCAAAATACTAGTATTCAGCTGCATTCCGTTAGACTTGATGCCTACCCTAACGTAGTTGGGAAAAGGCTAGGCAGATGAAGATGATGAAAAAGCACATTAAATGAGTCTCTTTTTTCGATTACTACAAACATTATTTTTCTAAGACTTTGTTGCAATTTGTATTGTTTGAAAAAAATATATTGTTGTTAATTCACTAACATGACTTTTCATTTGATTCACTACAAAAGTATGTGTTTAGTGCCTCAATTTTTTTGTTTCCACTCATTTTTTACCCTAATCATTTCAGGCGAACTATTCCTTGAAGAAAAAACCCCAACAGTAGCAGACATAAAGCAAGCAGTCCGCCGCACTACACTCAAACGTGCCTTCACTCCAGTGCTCGTAGGCACAGCGCTCAAAAACAAAGGAGTACAACCTTTACTAGATGCAGTATTAGAATACCTCCCACATCCCGGTGAAGTGGAAAACACAGCCTTATTGAATGAGGATAAGGATGGAGAAGCACAGACGATACTACTGGATGCTGCGAGGAATGATAAGAAGCCATTTGTTGGTTTGGCTTTCAAGTTGGAAGTTAGCAAGTTTGGTCAGCTCACATACTTGAGATGTTACCAGGGTATGTTGAAGAGGGGGGAGAATATTTTTAATGCTAGGACCGGAAAGAAGGTGTGTATTTTTTAACATGATTAAGTAAATACTTAAGTACCGCGACTGCCTCATTAGTCTAGTGGTCATAAAGCACGACTGCTGAGCATGAGGTCCTAGGTTCGATTCCCGGGTTGGGCAAAGTGTTATTGGGTTTTTACATCAGGAATGTCTGGATTTGTCTGTGGAGTCTGGATTTGCGCCCAGTTGGTGGCAATAAGTTCGCCCCCTATTACATGGGACTTTAACATAACAGGCGAAATGTGGGTGTACTATTAGAGCTCTGCTTAGGGGCTCCGGACGGGTCTTTTAAGAGGAAATTGTGTATCCTCTCATGTGCGGATTGTGACCACTGGGATGCTTTTAGTGCGGTAAAAATCCCACACTCCCCAGTCTTATCGCCAAAGACCGATCGCCTTTTAAAGGATACCCACCGAATCCAAAAAAAAAAAAATACACGATTTACGTGATGTTATGTTTATGTTTCAACTGTTGTGATAAATCACGAAACTTATTATCATAATTTAATTTTTCAGGTAAAAATCTCACGCTTAGTACGCATGCACTCAAACAACATGGAAGAAGTCACCGAAGTAATGGCCGGCGACATCTTCGCGTTGTTCGGCGTAGATTGCGCGTCGGGTGACACGTTCGTCAATGACGGCAAGATACAGTTGGCAATGGAATCTATACATGTACCCGACCCTGTTGTGTCCATGTCTATTAAGCCTAAGAATAATAAGGATCGGGATAACTTCTCGAAGGCTGTTGCTAGGTAAGTTTAAAAAAAAAAAAATAGTTTAATTAGAGGCGCTCGTGGCTAAATAATAACAGCCGCTCGGGTCGATCTACAGGTTATGCCACACTTGCCTGGGTTAGTCTGTGAATGGGTGACCACCCATTACTTACCGAGTTTCCTCTGTGCCTCGGAAAGCAAGTAAAGCCCTTGGCCCTGGCAGTCAATTGTAGATCTTTTACAGTCTTAAAATAGTCGCCGAAAGTCTGACAACCAGTCTTATCGAGATCTATCATGTTACCCAGTATTAAGTGGGTTGTGGAGGTCAGATAAGCAGTCGTTCTATGAAAAATAATGTTATTCAACTGCATCCGGTTAAATTGGAAGCCGACCCCAACATAGTTGGGAACAGGCTAGGCAGATGATCTAGATGTCTAGTGAATTGGTGTTGGTGGTGACTGCAGACTTAACTGTGGCAAAGAAAGAATATGTGGAGAATGTCAACAGAACTAAGCTGATGTTAAAAATTGACAAATAACATTTCAATTCGCGAAATGTGTGTGTATCATGGAAACTTGATCCTAAAAATATGACAGTAAAAAAACCTTTTCCACGTTTTCTTGTCAACTAACAATAGATTCAGAAAACACCAAAATTTTTGTGCCTATGAATAACCGGCAGAGTAAATTCCGGTCACACGATGTCCTACACCGGTTTTTCGCCCCAAAACTGTACAAATGATGCCCAGAAAATAATGCCAGAGCAATAAGATTCTCAATTATTAATTCCAGATTCACCAAAGAAGACCCAACATTCCAGTTTCGCTACGATCCAGATAATAAGGAGACGATCGCGTCCGGTATGGGCGAGCTTCACTTAGAAATATACGCGCAGAGGATGGAAAGAGAATACAATTGTCCCGTCGACCTCGGCAAGCCTAAAGTAGCGTTTAGGTAAGTCAAGATAAGATATTTGTTATATTTTTTATTTTTTAGAAATATAACTTTTAAACTCAAGTATACATAAACTTCAGCATTTTTATGACATTTACAAAATTGCTGTTTATTCTATGATATGATAGGATTTGATATTTTTGGAAATATTTGTTGTTTCTCTATGATTCCCAACGCCCCCTCCACCCTAGGACAATCAACAAAGGCCCATTGGTAAATTTTTCTGGATAAGGTGCTAGCACGACAGACATAGCTTTGGAATAATGAAACTTGTATTGCCTACTGGGCAGGACACAGTGTATTATGTGCTCTTATTATAAAAAAAGAGAGGAGAGGGTTCGGGTTTAGTACAAGTTTCATTATTACTGAGCTCATTCCTAAAACAGAAGAAAAATCGATCAAACAGAGACTTATCTTATTTCCAAAAATATTAATTTTATGTCAATGTAAATTATCCTTAACGAAGCCGAAAGTCACTTCTCCCTGTCATTGTGATATTTTTTTTTATTCTGAACCATACCTTGGAACCTTCTAGTTACAGAGATATTGGTGGTCAGAGTTCCAACTTTTTTTTTAATTTTTAATACAAATTTTTAATGTTATAACTTTACTTTAAATACCTTCATGACCCTTGTACTATTTAATGTATCCATCAGCACAATTCACATTGAGTCCTACCGTAAACCGTGATATTTCACCCCAAAAAGAGTTACTTTGTTTATACTTGGTTGACGGCTTCGTGAAGGGTCCGTTTACACCTTGTATATATATTCGTGGAGGCTATTGATGCATACCTTTTGATAGTAATTGATGTACATCTGACTGGTGATTTTAAAATGTAGAGATTAATCCAGGTTAACAAGGTGTATTTATTGAATTGCAGAGAAACAATGATGTCACCGTGTTCATTTGACTACCTACACAAGAAACAGTCGGGTGGTGCCGGTCAGTACGCCAGGGTTACCGGTGTCATGGAACCCTTGCCGCCTCATCAGAACACAAGTAAGTACCGTACTTCTTCTATAAATCTATTATAGATACAGTAAATCAAGTCTATAACTTGACAGACAGTAATATTTTTTGGGTTTTGTTATACTTACTACTACTACTTACTACTTGCAAAAAATAAAGCAGTAGAAATCACATAATACCATATACTGATTTAAGAGTAACTGCAACAATGAATTTCCGGCGCGGTCATAAAATTTGTGAGCGAGACAAACGATTTTAGATTTTAAACTTTCACGGTCACTAAAATTATTATAACTAGAAGACGGGATATTTACCATGTTTACACCCACCCGCAATAACTTCAGTTTATCCGTGATCATGGTGCTTGCAACAGCGCCAACTCAAAGAAAACAATAAACATGGTAAATATCCCGTCTTCTAGTTATAATGATTTTAGATTTTCCATAGAAACAGAAATTTCCAATTATCTTTTTTTTAAAAGATATTTCGAAAATGTTTTCTAATAACTTTTTAGACCTATTTATGATATCCTGCATATACGAATGAAGTTTCAATAAAATCGGTTCAGTCATTTCAAAAGACTTGAAAGTTTGCATGAAATGCCGTAAGTCGTAAACGCTCTTATATTATTTCTCAAAACTTGATTAATGCCGGGCAACAGGTTCGCCCCCTTATTACACAAGAGTTAAAAACTAGTTAGATAAAAACCATCGGTCCACTAATGCCTTACCCTAAATATCTATATTATGTTGTGTTCCCGTCACTAACAAAAATATTGTCATATATTCCAGCGCTAGAATTCATCGACGAAACCATAGGCACGAACATCCCCAAGCCGTTCGTCCCCGGAGTAGAGAGGGGCTTCCTTGACACATGTCAAAAAGGTTACCTGTCAGGACATAAGGTGTCAGGTGTCAAGTTCAGGTTACAAGACGGTGCGCATCATATCGTGGACTCCAGTGAGCTGGCGTTCTTCTTGGCGGCTAAAGGAGCGGTTAAAGAAGGTTAGTATTTATGTTAACAGGTTTTAAATAATTTTAAGTTTGGTAGTACAATATTTTTGGTTATACAAGATGGCGACGACAATACGACAAAAAATTAAAACACTGGCAATACTAGTTATATATTATATCATTGAAATATTTTTAAACTATCAACTAAATCCTCATGTCGAAAATGCTGAAAATGAAAAATAATGTTCTGTGACTAAACTGCAGAATATATCCGATTGAATTTTTGTATACAGGCTGGGATCGTCATAGTTATACGCAGTTTAATTTATTGTCGTATTGTGAGCGCCACCCTGTATATTAAAAAAAAATACGTTGCCCGACACTAGAAATTTCTCCTGTATCCTGGGTGCGTTTAGAAACATTTAAACTCACATACAGAAACGGCCAGGACCTGAATGATTGGAACTTAGTAGTAAAAAGACATGATTCGTGGATCAGACGTCTTGCTTAGCCCGTAATTGTAGAGACAGCACATCGTGCTACCCAAAACTGTCAAATTTTCCCAATGAACCTTGAAACTGATGCTTTAGCGATAAAATAGAAAATTTATTATAGAAATTTGACAGATTGTCGTAGCTTATGTGCTGGCGGCTGTACCAATAACACTGCATATTATTCACGTTTGAAAAACTCACCGTAAATAAACCGTTTTTGTCATGGTGATGAAGAGTGTCTATGGAATTTCTTGCCCGTTCTTCTCCATAGAGATCTACGTTAGGGAATGGGCAACTACAGTACTTTCACAGTTTTTGTGCCTTGTGACTGGGACTGTAGCTACATTTCATTGTTGTCTTTGTTTCGACAATTCAAAAGTGCCTGTAACTGGCCTACTTGAAATAAATGCTTTGATTTTGAACCGGACACAAATCCAGACTCCGTGGCGGCTACTGCTAAAACTACTACTAAAAACACTTTGTCCGACCCGGGATGCTCGGACCGGGTTTCGGTCCCATAGAAAAACCGATTTCTGACAGTGCTTTGATTTTGATCGAATATTTGGTCATATATGTTACTGCTTCGTTATGGAACCGCGACTGCTAAGCATGGGTTCTATTCCCAGATCGGACAGTCCCATGGCTCTTTTCAGTAAGAAATGTCATTAACATGGCCGAAAGCTTTAGTTGTCCCCGACCTATGGTAACAACTGTACCAATAAAACACTTCTGCCTAGCCCTTTACATTCCAAACGTGATGTGACCGGATATCTTTCTTTCTCGTGTAGTTAGTGCCTAACCTACTGTCAGAGTTTTCATGCCGCCCGTGGGCCTCTGACTTGACTTTACATGCCAGAGAGAAATTTCTCTCAGACATGCTGGTTTCCTCACGATGTTTTCTTTCACCGAAGCAAGTGATAATTATTGGGTTCGAACTTGTGTCCTATGACTTGACAGTTCGAAGGTCACACCACTAGGCTATCACTGCTTATGACGGGATATGATGTTATGTAAAACCTCGTTCCTGTTCCTCAGTATTCGACGACGGCGCCTGGCAGATTCTAGAACCTATAATGTTCGTGGAGGTAGTGCTACCCGATGAGTTCCACGGCACGGTGATAGGGCAGCTCAACAAAAGGGGTGGCATCATCACAGGCACGGAGGGCTCTGAGAGCTGGACCACGATATACGCTGAAGTACCGCTGAATAACATGTTTGGATATGCTGGAGAACTTAGGTGAGGTTTATTTTTAAACTAACTTATGCCCGCGGCTTCGCCCGCTTGGAGTTTGATGATTGTCCCACGGGATCATTCTACTGGGATAAAAATTATCCTCTGTTAATCCAGGTTATAAACTATCTGTGCGCTAAATTTCATCCAAATCCGTCCTGCAGTTTTTGCGTGAAAGAGTAACAAACATCCATCCATCCATCCATCCATCCATCCATCCATCCATCCAGCCATCCATCCATCCATTCATCCATCCATCCATCCATCCATCCATCCACCCATCCTCTCAAAATTTATAATGTTAGTAAGATAAGTCCAGGTGTCCTAAAAATGTTTTCCTTCACCAATGTTTGTGATGTTCAAGATAAACTTTGAAAATACATATGAATTGAAAAAAACCAGCTCAGCCATTTAATACTCAATACTCAATTTTTTATTGCATTCCACAATGTTGGCTTAGGTGGTAGACATTTTTTTAAAAGAAACAATCGTGGACCCTGTCGGGCACAGCAAAAGAAAGATAATAATATGTGGAGATGAGGACTTATCATTTAGGTATCTTATAATTTAACTTATTATAAAAACATTTTTGTTTAATCTATATTTTTCAAGGATTTACCATTTAAATATTCGTTGACACTGTAGTAACATTTGCTTATTAATAGCTTTTTTAATTTATTCGTGAATAGATGGAGTTTTTTTTTTCTTTTCTTATTGATTTGGGTAACATATTATTTATTTTTGAACACTCTCCTTATATTACAGATCAATGACACAAGGCAAAGGTGAGTTCAGCATGGAGTACAGTAGATACTCCCCCTGCCTACCCGATGTCCAAGAGAAGCTCATCAGAAAACACCAAGAAGACATGGGACTCGTGCCAGATCAGAAAAAGAAAAAAAACTAACCGCCTAGACAATATTTGTAGTCTAATTTATTTTATCGTTATTTTTAATGTTATTTATAAGGCAAGTCGTTTGTATAATAAATAAGATAATTACACGTAAATGATTTTCAGTAGTTGTTTGATTTGTTATGCCCAAGGCTTCTCTCGCATGTTGGTCGGAAGTTATGGGAACGGGATAGTGCTGCCTGTGTAACAAAATTCATCGAAATCAGCTCTGACGTTTGCGCGTGAAAGGACTTTGAATTATTTGGTTTCCCCAACTTTCGCTATTTTGTTTTATTTTATAATGAGTCTGCTAACATTAACTTTATGTAAATAAGGTACATTATCGGATGAAGCGCGACTGAGCTAAGGTTGAGCTGTCTAAGTTTGCTCTAGATCTTGGCCTAGGATAACCTCATTAACACGGCGACATATCAAACTATACCTAACTAATATAACCGTGACCGTAACCGTTTATTAGTTTATTATTTTATAAGATTATTTTGTGTATTTTTATCTATGGGCCCCAGTTGCCTGACAATAAAATGATTGATTCATTGATAACCTGACCTCGCTTAGTATAAGCTTTCTGGACAATGAGAGATCAGCTTATACTGGTTTTGCATAGTTTGATTGGTCATCGTGTGTACTAAATAAAACAACAAAAATACATTTATAAAAACCCATTTATTCATAACACTCCACAAATATATTCCAAAAACGATACAAATCGTAACAAACGCTCCAGGTACAAATAATAATTGTTTTGCTTACATTTATTCACTTAAACCTATTTCTAATAGACAGAATTATTTTAGGCTTATTATAGAGAATATTCTGGATATGGGAGGATACGGAATGTAAGCTAAAAACTATTTTAGTATTACATCAATTAGGTTGCTTTTTCTAATGATGACAACTATATTTAGGAAAATTGGTTTTATTTTTCACATCAAGAACTATAGAATTATTTTTAGTTTCTACTTCCAGAGAGATAACGTCTGCACAATTTTACACGGTAAAAATATCATAGAATTTTTTTTTATGAAGACTTCACAATCATTATTTATATGGTTATTTGCCGTTGCCATTAATTTTAATCCACACCTGAATTTATGCGTGAATAAAAGCGAGCTGTTGACCCCAACAGCTCGCTTGCGCTGAGCCTAAAGGGGAAAATTTAACAGCAAGCTTTTACCTGCCTGTTCAGGGTGAGATCACATTTATACGCATAGATAGATCAGCATTTTCTAGCATGATTTTCCCTTTCCATCAAATACACCAGTATCTATAAACAATTCAAAGTGATTATTCATTATTTAAGATACGATTTCTATTCTGTAGTTTAGTAATTGCTTGAAGTTAGAACTGATAAAAGTTAGAATCCTTACTTTACTTTCTTCGACATTTCTTACTTCGTTTAAATTCTTGTCTATTGCATGAAAATGTTTGCATAAGTAATTATTTAAACTAACAACTACTAAGTAACAACTTAAAAAAAAAAATGTGTTTAAATTCAGGCAAAATACCCATACTGACCCAACTTGACTATAGATACGGGTGTTAGAATTTCACTAAAATGAGAGATGCACTAAAATGTTAACGACGCGAATAAATGCGGATGCTTGCGACCGAACTTCTCGCTCCACCAATTGACGCCTTTACGTGGCAGAGTGAAATAAGGATACTCGAAAACGCTGTTCCGTGCGTATGAATATGATTTCTCACTTAGGCATTGATTTAGGTCATGTTGGTGGTGTTTAAGTGTTCCAATGCGTTGTCATGCAAGTTTGCAAAAAGTTAAAAACTAAATTAATTTTGTAGGTAGCATTTGCATTTTCTTATAGAACTAGACTTAGCGGGACTAGATATAATAACAGAAAATAACGAAAAAGGTCAAACACATAACCCCTCTTTTGGGCTTCGCCGCAGTCGGGTAAAACATACATACAACAACATGATACAACACTTAATTTGAAACAACGATTTTTTTTCAAAATTAACATTAACATTTGCATTACATTAATTGAAAAAGAAATCATGCTTAAAGAAAAAACATCAATTTAAAAAAAAATCTGTTGTTATAAAAAAAATGTTTAGGTACCATTTTATTACAAATAAATTAGTTTTGTTTAAATAATTGAATATTTATATGCACCTAATTTTACATAATTATAACATTTTAAAATTACACTATTACAATTATTTCTTCAAAAATATAAACAAAAACGTTCAACAGCAAATTAATATTATTATTTAACAATCATGGACCTATTTTGGCGACATCTAAAAATACTAGACTGGATTTAATTGTACAAATCTAAAAACTAATGGTGTTACTCTATTGGCACTTCGTTTTGATTTTTTTTTATATTTTGAGACCAGCTACTTGAGATAGCTTGCTTTTTCCATAAGTTAATTGTTATAAAATAATTTATTTACCTAAGTAAATAAATAGTAATGAATTAGTTTGAAACATGTCCTGCGCCAGCGTCAGCTATAACGCCGCGTCGTAACAAAAGCGATCAGTCGCGCGAGTAAATGATCTGTCTTATTCGTATGTCATTCACTTGGAAACTCACTCGGACTATGTCCTGTCGGCGGCGCAACCATGCGTTCGACTTAGTCGAAAAAAATGAACGTGACGCGTCGACGTGTTCGCGAGATGATCACGTGTTCACGCGACGATCGCTTGTATTAGGATGTAGCGATAAAGGTATAAAAGACTACGCAAAAAAAAATCGCATCGATAAAAGTAAGTATCGTCAGCACAAAGACCACACGGAGCGGTTCCTACGAAAGTTATCGTATGACCGCGCGTGGAATTATTGACTCACCGCACAAACCGCGAGCGGTCGCGCGGTTTTCCCGCTCCGTGAGCAGCGGTCTTAGTAAAAGTAAGTTACAGTTTGACTTTACTGTAGGGTAATTGCGTAGCACAGTTACAATGGCAATGCCTTTCATTTTGACAGTTGTCAGTGTCTTGTTGACATTGACAGTTTCAATAACATTCATTGCGTATTTTCAGAATTGTCTGGTTTGTACGCATTGGGGTATATGTCCTCATAGGCTTACTTCATAGGTTTCCTGGAATGTAGATTTAAAAAAATACACATTTTGTAAACACATTCAGACATTCTACATCTAACACAGTAACAGTTAGACAAGGACTTTATTTATAAAAACCAAATTAAACACTAAACAGTATATGAATACTTACTAATTTATATCAACACACTTTGTGCCAATTTCCTTAATGTCTACTAAATATAACGGTAACATAAAGATATTTGTTATTAAAACGGGCGAACTCGCAAACACAACTCAGGGCCGATTACACCATCGAATCAGAACGTAATTAGCACATCTAAACCGCGTTCAGTTTCATTGGCTAAATTCGTCCTCAATCAAGTCGTAATTATTTTCAAGGTAGTTAGTTACAGAGATATTTTGAGTTAAGTTTAAGAATTTGGCAGTAAATGACGTAATTGAGGCTTTAGACCGAAGTTTCAGCGGAGGTGCTACCTTTTCTAGATTCTGACTTTCTGATACCACTGCTCCATGAATCTTTGCGCCTCACGTGGTCATTCTGAAAACCATTGAGAGGGCGATGCTCAAACAGAATAATAAAAATATTTTGTGAAAAAAAAAATAAACATGCTTTCACCAGACGAGACTTAAATAAATACTAAAAAAAACACACAATATTAACCATTATAAACGAGCAGCAGTGTGCAATACAATTAAAGGTGAGTGATCGCTTGCATTTAAAACATATTTGAATTTTTATACAGTCATTGCTTTTGAGTGCAGCAAAGTAGGTACCTAGTAGGTATGTGTATGTATGCATAACGAGGAAATAAAAGAAGTCTAAAGTAAATAATTTACAAAGTTTTGCCAAAGATAGACCATGCAGAAAAAAAGAGGAAATAAATTCTGTTTTTGTTAGTAGGTACACAAACATTATAGTTTTTATTTAAACTTAAAAATGATGCATAAGAGTGCACGATTACCTACACTAAAAGCAGACAAATTAAAAAAAAAAACATTCAAACATGAACTGAAAAAAATGACTACTTTTATATATTTAAAATCTACTTACGTCATAAATTTGACCTCTCATTTTCTATTGGCTAAAACTAATCCTATTTTCACATTTACATTCAAACATTTTAGGACTTCTAAACTACAATTAAAAATTACTTTTAAAAACATACAATATTAAAAAAACAACAATTTTGTACTATCAAAACAAATCGTCATAAAATACATTTGTATGGATTAAGCACAATTTTTGATAGGGCTAGGTTGTAACATACATTACGATTTGCTCATTTAAATCGATTAAAAGTAAACTCTAAAACATTATCATAACAATTTAACACACTATTTACAATTGTCATAACATCCAGTGCTCATTCTAAAAACTACCAAATACAACATGTATTATAAAGGTGTGAATCTTCAAAATTTTGTATGGGACAAATTGAAAAAAAAAGGAAAAAAAAAATGTTTTCGCTATTAAGCTTTTGAACGCCAGAGCATAAAGGCACTCGCGGGCCCTCCACGCCAAGCCACAATTTCACCTACCATTTTGTCACATACTTGTGTCGTTTTGCGCACAGGGCACGCGCTTGCTTGTCACGTAGGCACATATATGTGACAATGGCGTTCAAAAGGTTAGGATGATAGTCCCATGAAGAAAGTTGTTCAGTTTGATGATCCACATCCTTAAATATGACCACACTTGTGATACATGCTGTATAATGAAATCGTTTAGATTGGTCTGATTCTATCAAATTGGGATTAACAACCAAAAAATCAGGGGTGCTATCATTCTATACAAGTTGGGACTTCATGCATGTTGTGACAAGGTTGCTGGTTCATGCAGAATCTTCAAGAAAACGGTGCAATCATGCTCCAGTTAGAACTTTGTATCGTTGATGCACACCTTGGCTGATGAATCGTCTTCTTCTACTTCGTCCATAGTAGACAGTCGCCTCTCGATTTCAGTTTGTGCGTTTTTGGATATTATTATTTTCTTGTGCTTGTTACTGGAAAACAGACATTCGTAAGTTTTTTTTTTTTGAGTTACTTCTTATTTCGAGTTTAAAGCATAATGCTTTAAGTATAATTGAGAATAATTTATGTGCGGTCATCATCATCATCATCATTTCAGCCGAAAGACGTCCACTGCTGGGCATAGGCCTCCCCCAAGTGTCGCCACATCGACCGGTCCCGTGCATCTTGCATCCAGCGGATCCCTGCAACCTTTACCAGGTCATCGGTATGCGAAAGTATTAGATTATTTTAAATAAAGTAAAAACTGGATATGGTTGGGAAAATGCAATCTTTAACAAGATTGGAAGAATAGTTTTCAGACACAGACATTGAACCGAACTTGACCTTCAATTCACTAGATTTATTCTGATTGACCCCTAAACACAAACAGTATCAATTGCTTCTCACTTACTTTTTCTTTCCTGTCTTAGATTTTGAATTTTTCATCTTATTGCTGTTATTGACTTGCTTCCATATCCCGGTTTTGTTTACTTCCTCCGATATATTAATTGACGCCAACGGTATGTTCATTATATTGCCATTGATCAGAGGTATTTGCAGATTCTCTTGATACGGCGGTGGGTTGGTCTTGCTGGCATCCTACAAGTGTACAACCTAAGAAACTTCCTCAAAGAAATCGTATGGGCTAATAATAATAAAAAATCTAAAATAATAACTTGGAAAATAGGTTCTACTCACCATAGTAAGGTACAAAGACGAAAAAATAAAGAATAAGGAAAATGTCGAAATAGCAAAAATAAAATGCGAGTGTGTGAACATAACACTGATTTTATTTCTTAGTACAACAGAGATTTATATGAATAACAAAAAATATTTAGGTAAACGATAGGATGACAAAGGAAACTAAAACGATTAAAGAGTGCAACATTTTAGTTTCGACCGCAAAAGTTTAATAGTTTTGCATGCCATCCCACCTCTGCGTCGCCGAGTTCCCGAAGTTCATCCTCGTTTCGTTTAGTCATTTCTGGCATTACGTCGTCGAGTATTTTCATCTCCCTTCTTGTGAAGAACAAGTCGAGAGCTTTTCTTATACCTATCATTACCACGAGCATCAATGGGAAAAGAATTGACGTCATGGAGAATGATTTGATTACCCAGAGACAAATGAGACATGTCAGTTGAATTGTAGTGAATACATGGACTCGACGTATTGGTACCTAAAACAAAAGGGTATATGAAATCATTGCTCCTGTAAAGGATCCAAAACAAAGAAGTAACTGATTATTACCTGTCTCAAGAACATATGATCAGGTTGATACTTTTGGGGCATGAACATGATCAAGATTCTGTCAAAGAACTGTAGACCCTTCAGAGAAGCCACACCCATATAAAGAAACACGCCAAACAGTACTGGCATTGGTATATGGCTTAGAACAGGTGTCAGTATCACTGAACATCCAATCATTAAGAAAATTAAAATGTGGGTAACCCTTTGTTCTCGAACTCCTAAAAATTGTGGCTTCTCTCCAGGCGCAGCACATTCTGATTCCACTTTTAAAGAGTTCACATGATTAATGCTCAATACTGTTGCTGCTACGAACCACGGAAGGCCCATCACAGAGCATATTTGTATTAGAATCGCCAGTACGAACAAATCCAAGTGATAACCACATCCTTTCTTTAGTTTATTCTCCTTTCGATTCACTATAACGGCTGTAATCTGTTGATCCATGAATATAAGTATAGTTCCCAATAAAGCTGGTAATATGGCCACAAGTGCCGACCAAATAGGGTTCCCGCTAAACGGCGTGATAACCCAGTTCCTGCTCGGCAATGTTGGTTTGAATTCTGACGGTACTTCCAATTTTGGGGTCTTTACACCGACTTTGTAATCCAAGAAGGACATTGATAATATAGCTATGATAACTGAGAAGTCGCTTATGATTTGCCTAACCTGTAAAAAGAGAAAGGCGTTTAATCAAGCTTGCAGAATTGAAAAAGTCAAACTTAATAAGTCCACTCAACATACCTTGGATGGAAAGAACAAGGAGTTCTTAAAGTCTTTTAAAATTATCGATATGGTAAAAGTGCCCAAGAAGAGAATAATGGACATTAAATACACGTCGGGGACATACACTTTTGTGTCGCACCCACCGCCAGCTAGGGTCCCGTTGTAAAGCTGTAATTTGAGAACATTTTATTGTAAGCTCATTAGTATAATGAGGCATACATGCCACACGTGTAAACTTGTCACGTCTAAGTACCATAACTTAATTAGGTAGATACCTCACAAGACTCTTTGTCTACCGAAGTCCAATTAAACTGCTCCGGCACTTTCGAGTAATTGCTTGGCAAACAATAGCACTCATAATTGAGAACTTCATCGGGGCGTGTCTTTAGAGGGAACTTTTTGCCGATTGATATCACATTTTCCACCGCCTACAATGTTACAAAATTAGAACAACGTAAAAGCTACTTAATGTTTTGAACGAAATTAACTTACGTAACTTAAGATATTTACCTTATAGATGAAAATAAAGGCTATCAAAGTAGCGAAATTTTCTTCAGTAAATCTGGTTATGTAGCAAACAAATGCGCTAGCATCTATCGCTACCAGTATTACCAATATGATCGTTATCCACGTCCCGATACAAAACCTGAATGACATGTAATTCCAACCAATCTGTCGACAGAATTCGAATACTATTGTTTCAAATACTAATACTGGGCCTGTTGATCCTAAAATTGTTAAAGGTTGACCTGAAAAAAAACCGTAACCCATTCCACAGACGAATCCGGATATTAAAGATTCCATAGCTGCCATATTTTTTCCGGTTGCCTCTCCTAGTAACCCTCCAAATGTAATTATAGGTGATAAACAAGCAAAATATAAAAATATCCACGAGGCGACACATTGAATCGCTAACGCATCTTTGAAATCAGACCAGTACCATGGCATCTTTCTTTTGAGATCATTTATTAAACCTCCGAATAGTCTTCCACTTCTCGCTAACCCTGATTCCTCTCTCTGTCTTTGTTCTTCCTCTTCCTCGTCTAATTCCTCTTTGGGATGATTATCATTTGGCCGTTTTCGGGGATCTTGTGAAGGTATGGCGGCAGGAGGTTCAATACGGATTGCAGGGTCCCATTCTCCTGGTGGTAAAACTGTAACTGCATCCAGAAATTCATCTATACCAGCTAAAAGGTGATCCCTTTTCTTAGCCCGATATGCAACTTCGTGAAATATTTCATCAGACATCAGGGTAGCCATAGCTCGGCCGATTTCATGGAAACTAGAGTTGCTGTTTGGTGGTCCGAGTAATACGAACATGAATCTGGTTGGCACTGGTACTTCAGTTAAATCACCCATTATCGTTCCTGTTTTCAGTCTAACAAATGCTGATAGTGTTTTTTCAAGAAAATCTACTTCTCCCACCAAAATATTGGACGCTTCTGCTCCTGGTGGTATCTTCCGCATAAAATTTGTGTTGCTTTTATGATTGATGTCTCCGTTCATTGGTAGGTCCCCAGAGCTATGATTCCTTTGCATCGATATACTGCTGGGACTTTTCACCATACCATCGTCATGAGCAGCACCTGAAATACGTAAATTCTGTGACTCAATGCTGAAGTCATAAACATCGACCAATTAAAAGCCTTTATTACATCCAAAACCAGTTATAAAATTTTGCGATATGTCATGTCAAAGCAAAAAACGTATAAAGGATTATAAACATTATTGTGTTTTATGAGGCTATTTCACTAGATTCTCAAATCGATCATGGGGCGCATTAAATACAAATTATAAAAACATAACTTCTGTTTAATTTACCTACATAAATAATGGACATCTCTTTGCAATGTTATATAGCAATTTCTATACCATATCAATACTTTTATATACAACATAAAGGCGGCGTGAGCAAAAGCTGACATATAGCAGACTGTGCCGAAACGAGGACACCAGCGTTGAGCACAGTTACATGGAAATGGCAAGATGTAGGTCGAAAATGAAAAGGAAGTTATAAACAGAAAACAGTAAGAATGATAAGAAACAACATTGATCAGGATAAGCGGTTACCCGCACTAGGGATGCCTAGGAAACGACTGAATTCTCCTTTGTAAGAGTGTCCGCTGGTTGAACCGCCTTCTTCAACTGTAATAATATAATGCCAAAGTTCAAAAGGATCTTAGAATAAGGGTCACAGATACAGATTAGTCATAGTTAACTTCGTCCAAACACTACACCGATATATACAACATAACATTAGCCTCGTGCGTGCCGTGAATGTCAGTTAAAGGGCGTGAGTTCAGTGAGCAGTTTAGTGTTAGGTACCATCACACGCATGGCTAACCTGGTACTGCCAGGTAAGAACCTCTGGCGTCTGAAGCTTGAAGAAGAGCTGTGTGAGGAGACGAGGTGGTGGACCCCCGACAACTCCTCGAACTGGAGCGTCGAGAGCCACCTTCCTGGAAATCTGATGGGATCGGATGACCCGTGAATTTTATGCTAGAACACTTTTATTAATAAAAACAACACGAGAAATGAGTCTAGGAGAAGTTGATAGAGCAAAGTTTTAACTCACTTTTACAAGATGAATGGTTCCGTCCAATATCAGCCAGAGATCGGATTAAAGGGAGTCGTGACATGTTATTGTGATGGTTTCGTCTCTCGTGTTGATGCCTGTGCCTCCTCAATAAAGCGTCTTTAACTTTTTCCCTACAATCATATCCAATGCCACCATCTGCTACCATATTGTCTAGTACATTATCTGCAACCTGTTCCAAAGAGCCTGCTTCCATATCGAGAATCACCGATCCGTTTAGTATGAGGCTCCTTAATTCGAAGAGAGAGTGGAGTGATAATGTCGCTACATGAGGCTTTGACCATCGGTTGCCACCTTCTTCGACATCTTCTTCAAATTTTATCCATCTAGCTGTCTCTTTCCATTCAAGTTCGTCGCCATCTTTAACCAGCTCCTCCATCTCGGAGAACAACGGATGGGATTCAAGCGTGGAATCATCGACATCTTCACCAAGAATAAACTGCACTCTTTGGGCCGGTGGTGTTACTGAAATCGAAAGTATAAACGTAAATAAGTTTTCAGAAGATAATTTTAAACATCCAAAACTTAAAATTAGGAAAAAATCAAATCAAAAGACGAAATCTCTAAGTCTCATGAATAAAACAGGTAATAAAAATGTAAGCTGTACGGACATGCTTAAGTAATCTTAAAACACAGAAATGAAAGGAAAGATCCTGATTGAATAATCCATGCTTATTTAGACGCCGATGGTGAAATGAGTCTATATTAAAATGGAGATTTATAATTGAAAAGGAAATTGGATTGAATAGAAATAATGATAGGTTCTGCTTCTACTACATTATCTTACATGTCTCGCCGTCATCTGTGACGCTTAGTCTTCTAACTCTGGACATTAACCCCGGTCCTATGGATTGGGAAGCAATAACAATATTTTGGATTTTTTCCTATGATGTTAAGGGTATTATTATGTTCTACGTTATGAGTCTCGCTTTCAGTTATAACACCGCAGAGACTAACAAGCTTCGTTGTGTTTGTGTCAAAGGAGTTAATTTTATGAGCATACTAATTTCATACAAGGGCATGAACAACGTCAATGTAATTTGGTTTCATATTGTGCAGTGATATAGTCTGTTTGGCAAGGTCACAAATAGAGTGTCATGCTTTTTTATCTCTGTGCAAATTAGTGCTTGCTTAGTGCAGCTTTTGAATAAAATGTATACTGTCACTTACGGGATATCTTCCTTGATTATTTATTTTCTGTTTCGTTATTTTTGGTTTTGTCTGTACTTAACAATTTATTTATCATCCACCCGCATTCTCTAGTCATTTCGCGATCATGGCGCTTGCAACAGCGTCGACATATCGGGAGCTCAAAATAATGAATAACCACGTAAGGTATCCCGTAAGTGACAGTATAAGTTTAGTTTTAAACCGTGAAAGCTTAAAACAGAGCTTTTGAATAAAATTCAAACATTATTTGGGTGTGAGACAGAGGAATAGATAGATACGTTTTGTCACACACAAGAAGAATAAATCACGAGGAGCTCGTGGCTAAATAATAACAGCCGCTCGGGTCGATCTTTAGGTTAAGCCGTGCTTGCCTAGGTTGGTCTGTGGATGGGTGACCGCCCATTACATACCGAGTTTCCTCCGTGCCTCGGAAAGCACGTTAAGCCGTTGGTCCCGGCTGTCATATGTAGATCTTTGACAGTTGTTAGGCAGTGGCCCAAAAAGTCTGACAACCAGTCTTACCAAGGGGTATCGTATTACCCAGCACAGACTGGGTTGTGGAGGTCAGATAGGCAGTCGCTCCATGTAAAATACTGGTATTCAGCTGCATCCGGTTAGACTGGAAGCCGACCCCAATATAGTTGGGAAAAGGCTAGGCAGATGATGATGAAGAAGAATAAATCATAAAATTTAAAGGATTTTAATAATTTAGGTAGGTATGTGTGTTTCATTCATGTAGGATTGTAGGTACAGCCAATTATGATACACTATGTACAGAGTTGATAACAATGGTCCCCTATTTGGTAAAATAGGATATTATTAGGTAACCTTCCTTTGCCATTCTTCTTTTCTTTATCAACTCTGACGTTTTTATAGAATTACATTCTTAATAAACTGTACTATTTTCATCACCAGTAACTTTTTCTCTACCATCTCTCTTACCGGGTCTCTCAGCATCCTTATCCCCATTACGGTGATGATGTTTGTGCTTCCTATGGGAGTGTCTTCGGGCCGGCACGTGTACTCCCACGAAGACCGTGTGGGCGCGATGACCTGGGAACAAGATTGGACGCTGTTGAAAAATGATTGTGTATTAACGTGCATACATGTGTATTTTTTTTGTTAGCCAGTCAAGTGTCCCACTGCTGGTCAAAGTCCTGCTCTTTCTCCTTCTAAACCTCTCTATCTGCTGCGATCAGATCGTCACACAAATATAGTTGATACTTATTAGAGAATTATTTATTACGTTCTAAATAGAGCCTACGATAATCCGAGATAGTGTACCTTCCGATTAGCATATAGCATAATCAGCCTATTAATGTTCCCACTGCTGGGACGCAGGCCTCCTCTCTATGAGAGGGAATGGGCTATAATCCACCACGCGGGCCCTGTGCGGGTTGGTAGATGTCACATGTCTTCGAATTTTTGGTTCTAGGACATGCCTTCACCGTTTTGAGAGCAGTGGTGATAAAATTACTTACACAAAGTAATGCGCCTGGCTGGGTTCGAACCCACGACTTACTGCTCGTAAGTCGGGGTTTCCACCACTGGGCCACCGCTGCTCTCCTTCCGAACCGACCTTCCGATTAGTGAAAGAATTTTCGGAATCGGATCAGTAGTTTCGAAGATTACGCCTTAAGCCTCTATGTCCAAAGCTTAATCGCTACCTCTTCATAAGATTAGTATAGTTTGTTTCTAATGAAGATGTAAAAGTATCGCTTTTGTTAATCTCCTTCTTAGCGTTTCCATGGCCATCTAAATCGAGTCGACTCAGAACTTGGCTACCCTTTGGGCACTTTCAGTAGCATCCATCTGTTCCTATATAAGTAAACAACAGGATATGCAGGACACGATATTAAATGCCCTATCGTTTGTGGAACACACTTTTAGATATGTTGTAATGTGCTCAAAACAGCTTGTCATAATTAGTTAGTTGCGTCTATTGTCTATGATATAGTACTATAGTGTGTCTATGATCTATAATAAAAATAAAACTACTTCCATCTGTTTTGTTAGCCGAGCACGTTTGTTTTAATTTAACCTAAAATAAAAATAGGATACACTCCAGGATTCTCCACCTGAGCAGGTTTTCCTTATTATATCCACACTGGGTCCTGAGATTTTTTTATGACTGAGTATTGTATAAAGTGTTTGACTTTCATAATATTACTGCTCCCACAATCGCTTCCCAGAAATGGCCACACACTGTGCTAGACGAAGCGGAGAAGAAAGTAATATGTGGAGTGAAATGATGCGCAAAGATCAAGACAGATGAAGATGAAGAGCACCTATTAGAGCCCTCTGCCCCATCAAGAGGGCATAGGATTAATAAGCCAAAAAAAGGAGAAATCTTTAAATCAGTCAGAAAGAAAATCCTATTTCTGTTTACTTCAGCTATTTTCTTAAAAAGTTAAATTAAATTGAGCTTTGGAGTTTACAGCATCCTGAATACAAGGAAACAAGCCAAAATTTCATCAATTTCTTCATTCCAATTGGTTCTAACTTTGTCGTTACTAAATAAAGTTCGATACTCGTTGAAAGTTTCGATTTTGTCCCTAAGGAAATTGACAAAACAAATGAAATAGGCTGCTGAATTTGTGAAATTTCTGGTGGAAAAAGCCGATAACACTTTGCCTGACTTGGGCATCGAACCCAGCACCTCATGTCTTTTTTTCATACGTATTGTGATTGTGATACTTGCGTTATCTAGATATATCTACATGAAGGATGTAACAAGACCCTTAACGAAGTCGAAAGGAACTTGTTCTCCCCGTCATTGCGATCATTTTTTTATTCTAGACCACACCTTCCAGTTACGGAGATATTCCCTTCTAGTTACGGAGATATTGGGGGTCAAAGGTCCAACTTTTTCACAAGTTTATTTTTTAAATACATGTTTATAATGTAAGATTTTTACTTTAAACACCTCCACGACCCCTGTACATTGTGCGTTACATTGAGTCCTACCGTAAAATGTGATTTTTCAAAAAAAAACTCGTTTCACAGCATTTTTGCGTAAAGTTACTTAGTTTCATGTACAGAATTGACGGTTTCGTGAAGGGTCCGTTTACAACCTGTATATCTGTGGTACTAGATGCCTACAGTTGACCAATAATAGATTTTAGATCGCTATCTGATAGCGAGGCTGGCCACAATTTTCCGGAGATAGTTTTCAGCTAGAGGTCGCCGCTCAGCGGTGTTTGTGGTCTGAAATAATTCGTTTTGACTAGACTGAAACAATATCTGAGTTTTCCTTCACTTTTACACATTTAGAAAAGCGGTTTTCTTTTTAGGCTTCGTTGACGTTCACAGTTTTTGTTATTTGGTACTGTATTTTTGTATAACACTGAGACTTTTATTTACTTAACCATGTGAAATTATCTAAAATACAAAATGTTAATATATCTAAAGTAATATCATAAAGAGGAAAGATTTGTATTTTTGTATGTTTGTAACGAATAAACTCAAAAACTACCGGACGATTTCAAAAATTCTTTCACCATTATAATGCTACATTATCCCTGAGTAACATAGGAACCCGTGCGAAGCCGGGACGAGCCGCTAGTCTCACATAAAGTTGTAACGCAAAACATTTATTATCCGTATTACGCAAATAAGTTTTAAGAATAAAAAAATGCAAATCAAATAGAAGCATCTTTTGAAAATTATCATAATTTGCCTCATTTACTTTGTGTCTGAATCAATTAATTTAATTTTCGTTTGCACGTAAAATTCTGTCGCCTAACTCAAACTTGTAAAACACTGAATGATTCAATTGGAAGGCGTTTCCGCCTTACTAATTATATTATAGGATCTTCATCACAGATCGCTTGTTATACTTGAGGATACTTTAGATAGGTGTCTACTAGGGCATGCATAAACCGGTTTTGGTCCCATAGTAAAGCCTGTGAGAAACCGGTTTTACTATGGGACCGAATGCCGGTCCGAGCATCCGGGGTCGGGCAAAGTGTTATTGGATTTTTCCATGAGGAATTTTTCAGTTGCCGCCACGGAGTCTGGATTTGGGTCCGGTTGAAAATCAATGCATTTATTTCAAGTAGGCCAGTTACAGGCACTTTTGAATTGTCGAAACAAAGATAACGAGAAAAGTAGCTACAGTCCCAGTCACAAGGCATAAAAACTGTGAAAGTACTGTAGTTGCCCATTCCCTAACGTAGATCTGTATGGAGAAGAACGGGCAAGAAACTCCATGGACACTCTTGTAAATCAGAATACTTTTGCAAAGCCTTGGTTACATCATTCATGTTGTCATTTACGTGAGAACGATGTAGCAAGATGTGTACGTAAAAAGTGTCCATAGTAAAAACAATTCAAAAATAAAATAATTAATTCTAATAAGCCGTAGCAACCAAGAGACGACCAGTCACAACTGACAGCGCCCGTTCACGAACATGACGCATGTATCAGCACCATTCAAATCATCCATTTTGAAAGGAACTAAATGATCCGACACACGCGCCACCATCAGCGAGACATTTGAGTGAGCACGACATACTCTTAACCACCAGGGCACATTCAAGTCAAGCAAAGACGTAGGTTTCCAGCGAATGACAGCTTTCTAGTACATAGTACTCACACAATATGGGCTATGCGGTAATATAATGCTAAAGAGATTGAATTTAAACAATGCAAAGATAGTTGTACAATCTTCAGCAGCTCCAACATACTATTTAATGCTATCCATTTATGCGCGCCTGTCCTTGTGGAGCAGGACCGGCATTCAGCCAAGCATTTTTATTAGCGATATAATCGTCCAACTTGTAATATGCTTGCTTACATAGTGTGCGTTTAATGTATGTTTTAAATTTCGTTTCATTCAGTTCAAGAATACTTTGTGGAATTTTATGATAGCATCTATAACAGTACCCCATGAAAGACGAGTCTAATTTAGCGAATCTGAAGCCTGGCTGAACTAATTGGTCTCTATTTCTAGTACCGTAATTGTGTCTGTCACCTCTTTTATTATAAAGATGTAGATTTTTTCTTACGTACATTATGTTTTCGTAGATGTATTGACAATGTACCGTCATGATGTTAATTTCCTTAAACAGTTCCCTTAGAAAATCTAGTACAGAATTGACGGTTTCGTGACGGTTTCGTGTCATCAGGCTCTTTTTATGCAGAATAAATATAGACTCAAAGTCTGCAGCCCGTCCCGATAGCAAAATGCCATAAGACATTATACTATGAAAGTAACTAAAATAGACCAGTCTAGCGGTATCTACATCAGTATATTGACCGATTTTTCTAATAGCATATGCTGCTGAACTTAGCCGCCCCTCTCGAGATGTTAAATGAGAACCCCATTGTAGCCTTGAATCAAGCGAAATCCCCAGGAAAACTGTTTTATCTACAAATTCAAGCTTCTCTTTATTCAATACTATATCATAATCGCTACTTTTAACATTCGATAAAGCAAATCTCATGCATTTCGTTTTTTTTTCATTTAATACTAAATTGTTTGCTGTGAACCAGTTATGGACCTGAAGTAGGGCATTATTCACGTCATCTAGATTTTGGGCCCGTCTTATCTTAAAAATTAGGGAAGTGTCATCAGCGAATAACACCATATTTTGAGGTTGGTTTTTCAATAAATAGGGTAGATCATTTATCTATACTAAAAAGAGGAAAGGACCCAATATTGAGCCTTGCGGAACCCCCATTTTTACTTTTAAACCCTGTGAATTAACACCATTTATTTGAACTTGTTGTTGTCTATCATTCAAATAAGATTTTACCAAACTAAGTGCAAGTTTACCTAGTCCGCAATGCTCAAGTTTCAAACGTAATGTGTCGTGATTTACGCAATCAAATGCTTTGGAGAGGTCACAAAATATTCCTATGGCGTCTTGGGACTCTTCCCATGCAGTAAAAATGTGCTTTAATAAGGTTCACCGGCGTCAGTTGTACAACGTCCCTTGGTGAAACCATACTGTTGATCGTGTAAGATTCTGTTGGTGTTAAAATGATTGAGCATTTGATTCAGCATTACCTTTTTAAACACCTTGCTATAAACTGGTAACACGGATACAGGTCTATAATTATTTGTATCTTTACTATCTCCGGATTTGAACAGAGGTATGACTTTACTGTATTTCACATTACAAAAATTAAAAATTAAAGCTAAGTATGGTGCTATAATCTCAACTATGGATGTACAAACTCTGATAGACATTCCCTAAATATCTTCGGTCAGTTTGACTTTTATTTGCCGGAAAGCTTTAATAACTATCATAGGGTTTTAGTGTTTAAATTTAAATTCAGCCGGGCAGCCAGACACATTCGCCTTTAATAAACCAATTGACTTCAGGAGAGGAATTTAGAGCCTCCGTTGTTTTCAACGGTATATCGGTAAAGAAATTTACAAATTCTTGAGCTACTTCCTGATTAATGGCAATAATCTCGCCCACATGGGACGTAAATACTGGCGAAATGTGGGTGTACTATTAGGTACACCTCTGCCTAACTCTTCGGGGATTACAGACGTGATGTTATGATGTTTATGTTAATAGAAATAGGATTACTCTTCATGAGTCATGAATATAACTGGCAAAATTTGTGATTGCATTCACGGAATATTCATATGTAAGTGTGAAGTTATATTGCTGACGTCCATCATGATCTGTCGGCATCCGTTATCCGGCGGATAAATGAGTAGCGATGCATTGTGACGTTTGTGACAAGTTACTTCGGTTTGTTGTAGTGTAGGTGGAAAATCTGTTGGTAGCAAATATTTAAAACGTTTTATTATTATTTACAGCGAATTTCACCAATACCTACAACTGCACACAATTAGCATACCTAAACTGCGTTCAAGAGCTGTCAGTGTCGTCATAGATTCATAGCTAAGAAATATTGACAGTCGTTAAGGTGTACTGAAGCGTTCAGTAAAATCGGCGAAGTTCGCTCCTAGTCAGTCTTAAGCTTGTGTATATTATTGATTAATATTAAAATATTCACACGGACAGCTGTAAATCTACTAAATCTCTGTCTGAAATTGAATTACAGAAGCAAAAGTAAACTTTATTTACGTACAAGATCAATCACCTCAGTCAAATCCCGAATATACACCGATAACTAATGAACCTTTCAAATGGCGGATTTCAATGGCGGCAAGTAGACCTCTTCCAGCGTTGCCATGGTAACTGGTCCTATGCTTCTCGTATCTAGCGTATTCTTGCGGCCTTTACAAGGTCATCGGTCGAATATTTAAAAAAATATCAATTGATCCATATACAAAACGTGTAGTGTAATAATAGGGATATTGGTTCATCAGGCTAAGTTATCCTTTCAACTCGCTTAACAATCTCAAGAACTATGAAGGTGAGGTTAACCATAAAATCACTCGAAGGTCCTCTAACCCATTAACTGACTACAACTGTCTAAATAGTCACTAACACTATCATTAACAGTGAAAACTAGATAATTACCATGTTTACTATTTGTTAAGAGTTCACGATATTTCGACGCTGGAGCCCGGAATCCAGTGGTTCAACTGTATAAAAAACCGAAAAAGTACGGAAACAGTTCGCGGATGGATACAGTGAGTTGCGTGTGTCGGGAACAGAATCGAGTTGTGAGTGACAGTGGTAGCGGTGTAAGGAAGAGGGAAATCGATTTGTCTGCTCATAAACACCCACCCGTAATAACTTCAGTTTATCCGTATTCCGTGATCATGGTGCTTGCAACAGCCCCGAAATATCGGGAACTCAAAACAAAGAAGATTTAACATTCTTGTAAGCGCTACCATCATAAACTTTACCTTCGGCTTGTTTGCTGGTGTTAGATTTACAAAATTTCTGATAGTATTAAGTATCGATTAATGTCAATAGTGCCTTGGCAGTAAGGTTGAGCAAGCAATTTTCTTGTAACATTTATCATTTCAATTATGAAACTCCCAAAACAGACCAAAAAACTATGAAGCTGAGAATTAAAAAAAAAACACTCTAAGATCCACTAAGTAGAAGCTCGTGGCTAAAAAATAACAGCAGCTCGGGTCGATCTTCAGGATAAGCCGCGCTTGCCTTGGTTTGCCCGTGGATTGGTGACTACCCATTACGAGTGGCCCGAAAATCCGAAAACCAGTCTTACCAAGGGCTTTCCCAGTACTAACTAGTAACTGGGTTGTGGAGGTCAGAAAGGCAGTCGCTCCATGCTAAAATACTGGTATTCAGATGCATCCAGTTAGACTGGAAGCCAACCCCAACATACTTAAAAAAAAGCAAAAGGAAAAGGCTAGGCAGATGATGACTCGAAGATCCACTAACCTAATATCCTAATGCAAAGTCAAAATACCAAAGAGTACATTTGAGCTAAAACTACGTTTCAGTGGAACGGTATAAAAGGTCCACGTTTCATCCACGGTAAAGAGGTATTCATCCGCTGTCACGTGAACGGAATTCGCAATGAATGTAATAACGTGACAGTTACCTACCTACAGGTGCGAATATTGTATTATATTACAAGAGGATCTTTGTTCTAATAGCATATTTTTCATTGATTTTTGATATAAAGACTAACAAGAAAACTTGTGATTGATTCTGGGTTGAAAGTAGGAAGGAAAAAATTTTTCTTGATCTACAAAACACTAAATGTTATCATCATCTGCCCAGCCTTTCCCCAACTATGTTAGGGTCGGCTTCCAGTCTAACCGGATGCAGCTGAATACCAGTGTTTTACAGGGAGCGACTGCCTATCTCACCTCCACAACCCAGTTAGTACTGGGTAATAAGATACCCCTTGGTAAGACTGGTTATCAGACTTTTTGGACCACTGACTACATAACGACTGTCAAAGATCTACAAATGACACCCGGGACCAACGGCGTAACGTGCTTTTCGAGGCACGGAGGAAACTCGGTATGTAATGGGTGGTCACCCATCCACAGACCAACCTAGGCAAGCACGCCTTAACCTAAAGATCGACCCGAGCGGCTGTTATTATTTAGCCACGAGCTCCTCTACAAAACACTAAATGGATTTAAATATAATATCGAAAACATAGATCTGTGTGTGTCATCTTCTACTGATTAACAGAAACAAAAACATGTTTTTTATGTTTCGCGCTAAACGCATGTACGAGTATGGTTGTCACGCACCTCTGATTTTTCGGATTCATATGCGCATTGGATAATTATCACTTGCTTCGGTGAAGGAAAACATCTTGAGGAAATTAAACCAGCATGCCTGAGAGATATATAACACCATCACGTTAGGCACTAACCGCACGAAAAAGAAGAAAGATCTTTGTAGATAGGTGTAAATTTTCCTGCTAACAATTTTAAATAATATTTGTAATTATCCAATTTTTCAATTTCAAATATTTTTAACTTATTTTAATTTAATTTAATATAAAATAATGTAATTTAATTTAATTTTTATGTATTTTTTTTTTAATTTGTAATTTTTATGTATTTTTTTTAAATTTATCCTTCGTATGGGCCTCTTCTTAATCTTGCCTGAATTAAATGAATTTTGTTTATTTATTAAACTTTAACAAAGAAAACTCGATGTTATGTCAAATCGCAAAGAAAACAGTGCTAAACGGGTCTGGTAAAATTATTTTCGGTATGCCGAACAACTAAATAGCTACAAAATGAACAGTTATAAACTTTTATGAATAGATAACTCTGAGGTATACCTCTAGTCTCTCATCTGCTTTTCAAACGGACGAGGCAGAACTTTTATTTACATGTTGAGCAGATACGGCGTCGAGAAATGTTTTACGTGGCTGAGGTACTGAAATAAAATGTTACGCGGCATAAATTACACATTTTTATATAAGGTCATAGCAACGAAAAAAAAAATTTTATCTGAGTGTTTATGTTTTTACGAAATTATTATAATTCTAAAATTTCTTGTGACATTTTGCCTAAAACCTTTACTTTCCCTATTCTATCAATGACAATAGGTTAATACGACGTAGTAAACTAGCGTAATGGATGTCGAAAAATTAGGAGTCGTATTTATTTTGTGGATCAAGTAATTTTAAATTATTTATTTTTTATAAAAATATACTTAGTGAATAGTTAGACCTTATATATTGTATTTTAATATTTTATTTTATTTTTCAGGTTAAATTTTTACCTAGCTAGCAAATCTAAATAGCGTTTTATAAACATACACAGCTCATTATGTTGGTACAAAAGTATTTTTGTAAGAGTTCATGATTTCTATTTACATACATAATGTATTACTTATGTACTCACGACTTTTTCCCTTGGGGCTAGGCAAAAACCCATATACATACTCCTCTTGCCTCGTCCACGTTCAAACATACATTATTCTATTCTATTCTATTCTATTCTACCTCAGTCTGGTCATACACGCTCGCCGGTTGCGAGTACCTCCTACGCACCTAACCTTTCTGAAGAACCTCACCAATAAGGTCAGTGCATGTCCTTGTAATTTCTATTTATTTTGTCCTAAAAGACAAGTCTTGATTATAATTATAGTTACGATTAAATCAATCGTACAAAAACGTTTTAATATTCAATGAGTTAATAAAATAAAGCATTTATCAAGACTGGATTTACAATATCTAGAAAGAGCTAATTTGGCTTTAATTTACTACCTCAAAACAATGATAAATTGTGTTTATGCCTGAAACAATTGAAACACTAACACCCGTATCTAATTACTTATGTAATAGATATTTTTTTTTACAAAGAACCGTCAAAGAAAGCTAATCTAAGAATTATAACTTTTGACAGTTCTAACTTCAAGCAATTACTAAACTATAGAATAAAATCGTATCTTAAGGTATTACCTTTACTCAAGTAATCAGTTTGATTTGTTTACAGATACCCAACGGGTGTTTGTAATCTATGCTTATTATTCAAGCAATGACATTATTTTCTCCCGACAACATTAAAATTTATTTATTTATTTATAACCAACTTGTACTTACAGTTTACACCACACATACAAGTTATTGGTTGAACATAAAAATCAGAATAAAGAAAAAAAAAGAAAATAGTTTTAAAATAAATAAATAATAATAAATTCCATTTATTTCAGGTCCGAGACCCATATACAATCAAAAATAGATGAAAATACAAACACATAAATTATAGCTAAAACCTAAATTTTAGAATTACATTACATTACATAAGAACCATTATTGAATTAAATTAAAAAGTCAAAAATAAAATTCACAGTCGATTAAGAATAAATTAATAAATTTCAAAATAAATTATCATATTTTTAAAACATTAATTACAAAATGTGAAATTAAAGGTTCGATTAAAAGTCAAATTAATATTACAATACCTATTTGACCTATTGTATATACATTGTTCTATTGATAACCCTTTCCTTTATTTCATAACAATATTTAAATTAAAAGCAGTAAAATATAATATCATTTATTAATATTGTGCCTCACCTGTCACCTTCTAAGTTCGCTCACGTCGATCCGACACGGTCCATTTAATCCCTAACCGATCGGAAAATATTTTACAGACTTCGTAATTATGTGCTGTTCAGTCTTGAATTATTAATGTTATCTGAACTTGACCTTAATGTCTATAAATGGAACAGTAGCTCTTAATGGGGCTGTAAGTTGTTATTATACGTTTTAACCTAATCATATTATGCTTTAGAACATAACTTGAAATAAATAAAAACTTTTTAGATATACAGGGTGTAAACGGACCCTTCACGAAGCCGTCAACCAAGCATTCTATACTTCAAACTAATTAACTCTACGCAAATTGTAAGGAAACGTTTGAAGATTTTTCACCCCGAAAAAGTCTTTTTTTTTGGGGTGAAATATCACTTTTTACGGTAGGACTCAATGGAACACACACAAAACATTGTGTTGATGAATGCGTTGAATATTACGGGGGTCGTGGACGTGTTTAAAGTAAAAATCTTACATTATAAACATGTATTTAAAAAATAAACTTGTGAAAAAGTTGGTACTTTGACCCCCAATATCTCCGTAACTAGAAGGTTCCCAGGTGTGGTCTAGAACAAAAAATGATCGCAATGACGGGGAGAACAAGTACTTTTCGACTTCGTTAAGGGTCTTGTTACACCCATTATGGGATCATTATATAGCCAGCTATGGCAACATAAATATATATATGTTTTTTGCTGGTTCCCTTGTGAAAGTCTTTCGTTATAATGAGTACAACACATAGTTTAATTTCAATTTGTTGCATTGCAACAAATGCTAAAATAACAGGGAAACTGTATACGAATATTATTATGAAATTCTAAGAACCCATTCTAATTGGCTCGCAGCCACCATGTAAACTTAGTTATATGAAGTGATAATGTTCTTCATTCTGTGTTTCATTTTAGGTACTATGAAACACAAGATCAAAGATCCTAAACCTACAAACATGTCACCATCCCGTATAACCTTGTATATTGTGTCGTCACACATTTTACTATGCAAACAAAGCTTCCTGATTTGTTCCCCGCGTGTTATTTGACGCTCTTGCTGCAATAACATAGCTGCCATTAGAGATTCATGAATAAAACAGTAAGATATATGCGTCACGGTCATCAAAATGTGATAAAATGGCGGAATTGTTGCCATAAAATAAGAACAATAAAGTAATATGCGAAGATGTGGAACTGAAAGATTGGTTTGTTAAACAGCCAGAAACATCCCATCATATTATTCTTAAAAGGGCAAACTCACAGTAAAGCCGGCGACACAGCCGAATACGAAAATCCGCCCGACCGCATGTCTGACATAGTGACTTGCCCACGGACTCAGTTGCTCGGCGACACTCAAGCTGTAGTGACAAAAAAAGTTGCACATCTCGTGCTCCCGACATATAGTCGCAAAGTTTTATGACTTGCAATCGCTTGAAGCCGCCGGACACATGCCCAGCTCATAACGTCCACTTGCACCACAATTAAATAAATAACACATTTAAAACCTCATTCCGTTTCTAACATCTTCAAATAAACAATTCGATGTTTTAAACTCGCTTAACACTAAACGTATCGTGTTTTGTGGTGCAAGTAGATCTGAAAGTAACATTAAAATTGGACCTCAAATGACTGAGAAAAAAAAACCAGCGAAGTCGCTTTCAAATTTGTTGGAGTTTGAGGCCTTGGCAAGAGAACACGGTGTAAACGTTACTTAAACACATCGATTTTAAATTAAAAAAATAAAAAACGTTTCACGTATTATGAAAAAAATAAATAAATCAAACCACCCCCCTCCTCTCTCCTTATATTTCCTTAATTAAAAATGTCCATATCTATGGATGATACTGATTGTGCTTGTGCAAACCATTTAACTTAAAGACTATGGGATAATTGTGGTTATAATCAGTGTATGTTTCACAGACAAAAGTTTTATAGAATATCGATTCATATAAAAATTTTCACATATTATCATTTCATAGAATACTCAATACGCAGAATACTTACTTCGAAAAAAATTAAATCGTAGATTTTTATTACAAATAAAATTAATGTTTTGATATTCATATCACAGAATAACAAATCAAATGTTCTTTATACTTATATTGTTTAGTTAATATAAAACTTATTACCAAGTAAAACATTTTATCGAGTGACAGTTTCAAATGTTTCAATTCATATCTTTGATAAAATGCATACCCTCCTATAAAATAACAACACCGCGTTCACAAAAACAATACGGGTAATCTTGTTATTCTCATGAATAGTGACTAATATACACGCACGTACTGTGTTTATTTTGCGGTTCATAATTGTTGGAGTGCCCTAATTTTATTACTGCGACCAATTTTGACGTATCGCGCGTAATTGGTCACGGTTCTAACCTTTTTTTTTTTTTTTTTTTTATTAAGCGGTGAAAAATGCCTAACGCATACCTCACCGTCCGGGGAGACGATTTGGTTATGTGGGGCTTGCACTCACGGTTCTAACCTAACCTAACCTAACCTAACCTAACCTATTTAGTCGGAGTAAACTAAAGATTTCAACGTCAAGGTAAATATCAAAATGTTGTAATAAGGGCTCCTATTTCTTTTTGCAGGGTTTAAAGTAACCTAACTGTCCTGTCCGGTGTCGGTGTGCCCCAAGTCCTGAGCTCGCTTCACTCGCTCTTGCATCCTAAGTTTTTATTGCCACAATGCTTTGTTTATGTTGATGTGGTGAGTAGTGTAAACAAAACAACATCAAAAATAGGGGTACGATAGACGCATTCGACTGTGTGCATTTATTTATAAAATTAAGGATAGCATAACGGCTGCTTTTACATTTTCGTTGAAATGAAATACCGTGGAAAAATATACCGAACAAACAATATTCGTTAAAAATAATTCTACAGATTTTAAATATAAAAATGTGATTAGAAAATTCATTGAATTGTATTTCTGTGAAATATGTTTCATAGTAGTAAATAGTCGTTAAAACAATAATATTGGAAATAAAAATACAAGAACCAAATATTATATGAAACATTTTCGGCGAACCGAAATTCTATGAGATTTCTGTCTGCGAAACAAGGGGACACCGATAATTGTATTTTGAGTTTAAAATCGACGTGTTTATGTTACGTTTACATCGCGCGCTTGTGCTGGAGCCTCCAGAATTAAGTTCCAAGTGACTTTGACAGCACATTCATAAGATTATGTATTTTGGCAAGAAAGCCAGCTTTCCAATCACTCTGAAGAAATCTAGTTAGCAGTTAGTGAAAATGCAGAGTGCTGCTGCTCATTCTCTTGATATTGTAATGTCTTCGTCGAATCGTCGCGAATACAATCACAACAAAATAAGATTTGTTTGAAAATAAATGTAAATTAGGTTACGAAGGCAGAATGTTAAAGAACGTAAATTGTTTATGTAGCTCAGCTGGCTTATGTGGCTTATAAAACGAAGAACAGCAGTCCCGACACAGGAATATCAAATTATATTTAGTATCGAGCCTCAATAAGCCAGTCCTGTTCAATTAACTAAGAGAAATGTAACACCTTTGTTTAAAATTCGTTGTAGAAGCTGAAAATGATAGTCTATAGGGATTGGAGCTTGACTTAGGAGTAGGTACTATTCAAAGTTGAAACATTATACTAGTTTTATGTACTTGCTCATGTTCTTGATATTCAGTTTCCTTTTTGGACAAAAGTACTGCAGGGCCAGAATAATACCGTCTGTTCTAAGTTAAGAGTATGTTTTTTTCAAAGAAATACAAATTTTCTTGTGAGTGTACATACTATTGTTGCTAGACTACTCTTTACCGAAGTATTTGCCTTTCAGTTTCCCATATAAATTCCTCACAGAAGCAATATAAATCGACAGACATAGAAAAAAATCTAGGTGAAAATAACGATGGCCACATCTACACTACTAATCGTCGCTGAAGTTCTAACACCACGTAAGTCAAAAATAGCAACTTTACAAGGTAGTGAAAAAACTGAATAATTATGCCTGGGTAACAAAACCATTTTTTTATTTGTTTACTTCAAATTGGATTGAAACGTTGCTTGTTTCTGATTGGCTAAAACAGCGTTTCCGAATCTCTAGCAAACAGCATCAAAATGTCAAAACCTCCAAAAATTGACTTACGTGGTGTTAGAACTTCAACGACGTAATAGTAAAGTTTGTATGTGTACATGTAGGAGGTAATCGTCGGAATTACTGATCCGACACCGAAAATTATTGCACTAATTGGAAGCTACATTATCCCCGATTGTCATAGGCTATATTTAAAACGTTCAAGTGAAATAATGTTCGACCATAATGCGAGTGAAGTCGCAGGCAAAAGCTAGCAGAAAATAAACCTCAAGAAAAATCAGAAAAATCAAACTTTCGTCGTTCACTCTTTCTGTTTTATTATCATCTAATGTAATAAGAATTCTTTTGAATACGATAGCTTTGGCAAATCATACAAAGTTCTTTGCTTGATACCGTATTTCTATCCCTTTTATTTCTCTTCTTGTTTTGATGTTATGTGTTTACGGTATTTAGATACTTTTGAAGATTTAAGGATCATTTAATGCTGAAGAAAAAAAGAGTCTGGTATGTGTTTTTAAGAGTTCTGCAGTCAGTAAATATTACTTTTAGAGGTATTGCCTGTTTTATTTTGAAGTATATTTGAAGGTATTAATTATTCATCGCTTGCAGTAAGTATTTTATGTTTATTTATGTATTATTAGTATTATTTATGCGGAACACATTAGAATTTTATGAAAATGACACATTCAAAACATATTTCGGTATCGATTAATCCATTTCATTTTACAGTTATTAGAATTTATAAATCTTTCTCAAAACAATGCATTTATGTTTGAAATCTCGTTCTTAAAAGTATCTTAGACATTCAAAACATTTATCATAAAAACAAAATTAAATAAAAAAACTAATATTAATAAGAAAAACATTAAACTAAATTGGTCCTGCACTAGGCCAAAAGGCCCCATCTAACATTTTAAAATGTCACAGCGCTGATATTCTGATAGGGCCTAATAAATATTCATTTTTTGTCGTGTGGTTAGTGCCTAAACTGGTGTCAGGGTTTTTATGCCGCCCATGGGCCTCTGACTTGGTTTTACATGCCGTCGAGAAATATCTCTCAGGCATGCTGGTTTCCTCACGGTATTTTCCTTCACCGAAGCAAGTGATAATAGTACAATACGCACATGATTCGTCTTCCGTCATAGAAATCCTTGTATACGGTGGTCATGCTACAGGGGCAGGTGTCATGGTTTTTATGCCGCCCAAGGAGCTCTAACTTGGCGGACTCTCTTTAAATGCCGTCCAGAAATATATCTCAGGCATGCTGGTTTCCTCACGATGTGTTCCTGAACCGAAGCAAGTGATTATTATACAATACGCACATGAATCCGAAAAATCAGAGGTGCGTGTCTTGGGTTCGAACTCGAGACCTATGTCTTGGCATCACTGCTTAAAAAATAATGATAAATATTTGAATTCCACAGCCAGTTACTGTGTGACACCAATACATTCACAACATTGTATATGCAAAATTTTGCATAAATCGATGCAATCTCGCAAATCGGCGTATCTGAAAGTGGTTTCAGGAAATCTTATCTTGACTGAAATCGGGTCAAGTGCAAGGGCGGGAGAGTATTAGCTATTTCATGAACGATTTCGCTTTCGATTCGCAACCTCCGGTTGTTAAAAGACTTTGGTAACTATCTTGATCTTGTGTCAAGTCGGTTAGCTATGATTTTGATTGACCATTAAAAACTTTCTGATCAATCAAACAGTTACATTTGTTGACAAGATTTATTGCCTCTGCTGAGCGTGAGGTCCTAGGTTCGATTGCCGGGTCGGTAAATTGTGATTGGGTTTTTCTAAGTAGTATTTTTCAATTTCTCAGTAGCAGCCACGGAGTCTGGTTTTGTGCCCGGTTGATGGGAATAGGCTCGCCCCCTATTACATGGATTTAAAAACATAATTGGTGAAATGTGGGTGTACCATTAGGTACACCTCTGCCTAACCCTTCGGGGATTGAAGGTGTGATGTTATGTAAGAAAAAAATTAGGACCTAAAAACCTTGATGAATAACGATACTTCAGTCAGGGATACTACACAGGTTCGAGAAAAGAAAGAAAAAAAGAAAGAAATAAAAATATTTACACACAGAACACTGAAAAAAAGAACAGAACACAGAACAGAAGAGAGAGAGAGAGAGAGACAGAACTAAAAGAAGAAAGAAAAAAAGGAAGAAAGACAGAGAGAGAAGAAGAAGAAAAAGAGAACAGAAGAAAGAGAGAGAGAAGAAGAACAGAAGAGAGAGTACGGAATTGAATATTTATGTAACTAAACATTTAGGACAAAAGCCGCTCAAACTGTGGCGAACCGATCCAAACAAGATTACCCTATATTGCACTGTATGAAAGATCAGTTTTTTTTTTAAACTGAGGATAATTTGCTATCCTGCGAAATATAGAACCATGTGCTGAATTCATGGCAACAATTTGTGAGATGATGTTCCTTATACAGCATAAACTTGAAACATTTCACCAATCTGTACCAGGCGTACGGACCTCACTTTACGGAAAATTTATACAAAGCGAGGCCATGTTATGCTGGAATTGTATAGCTTGATGTGGCGCTGTGTGTACGATACGGTGAGATTTAAGATTTATATCAGATTAAATTGAACAGGCTGTTATACAAGCCGTTAATGTCAATCTCGGTTCGTTATTTGAAGCGTTAGAAACCAAGGTTTCACGGTAATTGAGTTTCGTTGCCATAGAAACCGTACGCGAGAAGTAATCCCATTGTCTTTGTCGGAATAAATCGCTCCATATTAAGAAAGGAGAAAATATTTACACAAAAGCTTTGAAAATCAAGCCGTAGGAATAATTTTCCTTTAAAATTAATACGCACTGCTCAAAATAGATTTCTTTTGTTTTATTTTTTGTTAATATAGTAATAAGGGTAAATGTTCTTTGTCTTCTGTAGCAATTTCGTAATAACGAGGCTGCTTTCTATATTATAATGTTATCATTAAAATAAGGTTATTATGTAAATTATATACAGACTACAAATAAAACTAAAATAATATTACAAATCTAAAGGAACTATCGAATATCATTTTCCCAAATTATTTCCGTACTCGTTTTATTTTCTAATTTATATTTGCGACTGCAAATGGTTGCAATAACATACCTAGATCTCCCTAACCAAATGAATGGATTAGGTTCGGTCAGAAGTGTAAAAACGCGCGCAAGACGAGCGAGCGAAGCGAGCGGTGCCGCGAGAGTGACCGGAGAGCGCAACATCCATGTTTGTTGCATCAAATGGCTTACCGAAGTCACTCCTGCCATCCCGCCAACCACGTCATTATCATCATCTGCCTAGCCTTTTCCCAACTATATTGGGGTCGGCTTCCAGTCTAACCGGATGCAGCTGAATACCAGTATTTTACATGAAGCGACTGCCTGTCTGACCTCCACAACCCAGTTAGTACTGGGTAATACGATATCCCTTGGTAAGACTGGTTGTCAGACTTTTGGGGCCACTGATTACCCACTACCCGTAACGACTGTCAAAGATCTACAAATAACAGCCGATACCAACGGCTTAACGTGCTTTCCGAGGCACGGAGGAAATTCGGTATGTAATGGGTGGTCACCCATCCACAGACCAACCTAGGCAAGCGCGGCTTAACCTAAAGATCGATCCGAGCGACTGTTATTATTTAGCCACGAGATCCTCATTCCGCCAACCACGTATTCAACACAATGCCGACTGAACGTTCTTTATTGTACAGAAAACCTAGGCAAAGTTTAGAAAACATTTTATTTCATACCTGAACATATTTTTATTCTACAGAATGCTTAGTAATTATATTCAATACTGAAGGGTGTTTGTCGGTGTAACATATTACGTACCCCATAGGCTACACAATGCAATGAATAATATAAATAAACTCACGCTTTTTCTCATGGGGTAGGCAGAAATCACAGAACACCACCTGCTACGATCCTTACATACTCCTGTTGCCTCGTTCACGTTCATACATCTGGTCATACACGCACGCCGGTTGCGAGTACTGCTAACCTGACCTTTCTGAAGATCCTCACCAATAAGGTCAGTGGGGATGTCCTTCTAGGGCGTCCCCTCCCGGCGTTGCCATTCACATCTGCATTGTATATACCTTTTATCAGTCGCCTTTTACTCATCCTCTCTACATACCCAAACCATCTAACCGTACTCTTTAAATATCTGTCACTACATATTCTTTTCAACCGCAACGTGCAATGAATAACTGAATTTATAATTTGATTGATCGGTCGCTACGGCAATCATGTAGATTTGCTACGCGCGCTACGCCGTAGTACACGTAGCTGACAGCTACGCTTTCCGTAACGTCATTCATGTTGCATTATTTGACTGACGGCTGGGATGCGTAATAGTCCGGATAGGCGCGTGTTAAAATATAACTAAATGTGTTGTAATCTGATATATATGTTAACCCCAATTGCGTATCACACTTTCTATCAAAATCCTTCGGATAAGATAGAAAGTGTGAAAATTCTTAATACATTGCTTCATATTATGCTTTAAAATTCGTGTGCCATTGTATGTGTGCTATGCCATTACCCCATATAACTTATTAGGAGGTCACTTTACAGTCCATTACTGTCTTAAACAAAATTAAACCGTCGTGGCGACATCTATACCGCGATATATGAACTAAACTGACGTGTTTTACACCACGATATCTAAATTAATTAAACTTAACGAAAAAAACAATCTTCTACTAAAAATAAAAGAAGAAAATTAGGTTTAGCTGTTATCATTGAACGCGTACACAAAGTTTCGTGTCCGTGCTATCAACTGTTGAGGGGTTCCCTAGTGCGGACGCGATCCTGGTTACAGAATCAAATCATGTCTATCATAAAAATCTATTGTCACCAGAACCTAAGCTGCGTGCAAAATTTTAGCTGAATCGGTTAGGGATAACAGTTTTAAAATTCAGTTGCAAGATTTCACCTAAATATAAAAATAAAAAATAAATTGTGTAAACAAACAAACATTGCAAATGAAATAAAACCATGTAAAAATAACCACACCCGCGCGGTCATCATTTATTATCAGATCAACGGTCTCCAACAGGTAGTAACCATAGACAACACCCATCTCCTCGGAGGAACCTCCTTTTTATATTAAGAAAAGAACTTTCCTCCCTGATCCTAATCCCTCTTACTGATTAACAACGTTTCCGAGTTACTTTAATCAATAACCCCATCCCTTGAGACAAGTCACAAAAGTTTATCCCGCTTGCCCTTAGTTACTAAAACGCGTTCGTCATTAAGGTGGCCCATTCATCAGGCGCGCCGGTTGTTTGCTGTCCCTCGCCTTTTAAAACTAAAGAACGTGTGCTTGACCTTTCTGTGAACAGCTTTATGAGTTTTAGGGGTGGTGGGTGACAGTGGAACGTTTTTTTTGGATTCCGTACCTCAGTTGACAAAAAAGGAACCCTTATAGGATCACTTTGTTGTCCGTCTGTCAAGATCCTTTTTCTCAAGAACGCGTGGAAGTATCAAGTTTAAATTAATATCAAATACTTAAGTCTGTTACCCCTTGGAGCAGTGAAAAAATTAAATTTGTAAGTCAACGCGATCAAAAGATATGACTGTTTATGTCGCATATTTTGCGATTTCACAAGCGAATCAAAACCTATAGGCTACTTCCCGTTGACCTAGAATCGTGAAATTTGGCAAAAAGCAATATCTTACAACACATGTATAGGAAAAAATCTGAAAATCGTACCTATGTAGTTTAATAACAAAATTCCTACAAGTTAATACGGAACCCTCGGTGCGCGAGTCCAACTCGCAATTGACCGGTTTTTTTTTTATTTATATGCTTTTTCGAGTCTTTGTACCCTAACAATTAATTGATTCGACTCTTGAAGTTTTTAAATACCAGTGTTTGTCCTGTGTTAGTTCAATAAATACAAGGTAAATAATTAAAGTAATTAAATAAATTCAGGGCTAATGTGGACCACTGGTCGGTCAAATCAAATGAAATCAATCGGTTTTGTCTAGCACGTCCCGCCATCTTCTACGAGGTCTACTGCGACGCCTTCTGGCTGTGTCAGGGCTCCAGAAAGTTGCTATTTTGTCATGCGGCAGACGTGGTCAATCTAGTCCCACTTCAGCTTAGAGGCTTTTTGATCATCGGCAGTAAATTATAAAAATAAAATAGAAACAACTGGATGTCATGGAGTGAGGCTTTTGACCAGCACTGGGATGACGCAGGCTATCAGTATTAAATAAATGTGCAAATATCTATAGAATAAATTACTCCTCAATAAAGTATAGATACCTACAGATTGCAATACACCTCGTAGGCGTATCTCAATTAATCTATTTCCGCCACTTAAGCCGTTCATACAGCTGTGATATTGGCTTTGTGCAGGAGTAACGAGCGTGGCACTGTTATCGCCTGCATTTCACACTCATGCGTTACTGAGCTCGCTCTTAGTAACATGTCGACGTAAGGTGTGATATTCGATTATTCAGTTCAATTGTTTTTGCATTTTATTAAGAAGACATAGGTACTGTTAGTCCCTGTATTGATTATGACCTAAATTAATCTAATATCCATCGATCCACCCTCACAAACTTTCGCATTTATAATGTTAAGTAATAAAAAATTAACTTAGATGTCCAATGGTGTGTAAACGATAAAAGTGATGACAAAAGCGTTTTAAAAATAAATATTTTAAATTGCGGAGTCACGACGAACGTTCAGAAGGATTACACGCAGCTGGTCACAAACGCCATTCGTTACTTTTTTTGTTTAAAACAAATCTTCTATTTTTTTAACGCATATGGCAATGTATTTAAGTGAAACCGAGTCGACGTAGCCCCGCTGCGTGGGTCTCATATTTCTCTGCAGGGTTTTAAGTAACCTAATACGAAGTGGATGACGGGGTCTTAGTTCGCTCATTTCGGTCGCTCACTAGACCCCGCCATCCCTTTCGAACCTAAATGTTAAGGGTGTATTGATTTTGTTGGATTACGAAGCTGCCACGTAAAAATCCTTTTTCCCTTTTTGTGTGATATTTTGCACACTTGACAATGCTCACTTAATAGTATAGGATTTATTTGTATCACTGGAAGAGTTTTCTAACAAAAGTTATTTCAGTAAACTCTTTACAACCTTTGCCCCTGAAATGCTTCCAAGAGCTTGTGTATAAAAAGAAAAATCCCTCTTTGTACACGTGCTACAGAAAAGAGTAAAACTGCTTTTCTGAACGAGCAAGCTTTTAAAAATAAACATTTCTTGAAGCTTTCTCTTTCTTACCAGTATTTTCTATTTGTTAAAGTAACAGAGGTGAAAGAATACTGTATTTATTCCCAACTATTTCTTGCCCGCGGCTTTGTCCGCGTGGCTAAATAATAACAGCCAGTCGGGTCGATCTTCAGGTTAAGCCGCGCTTGCCTGGATTGGTCCGTGGATGGGTTTCCAGACCCATCGTATACAAAGTTTGCTCCATGCCTCGGAAAGCACGTTAAGCCGTTGGTCCCGGCTGTCAATAGTAGATCTTTGACAGTCGTTACACGTATTCAGTGGGCTGAAAGTCTGACAACCAGTCTTACCAAGGGTATCGTATTACCCAGTACTAACTGGGTTGTGGAGGATAGGCAGTTGCACCATATAAAATACTCATATTCAGCTGCATCTGGTTAGACTCGAAACCGACCCCAACATAGTTCGGAAAAGTCTACGCAGATGATGACTATACCGCTGGAAAGTACTGCTGGGATAAATCAGGTTTATGATCTATGCCTATCCCATATCCAAATTCGATCAGGCGTTAGGTGGGAAAATGTAACAGACAGATCCAATGGTAGACGAACAGAGTTCATCATCTGCCTCGAATTTTTCCAACTATGTTGGGGTCGGTTTCCAGTCTAACCGGATGCAGCTGAATAACAGTATTTTACATGGAGCGACTGCCTATCTGACTTCCACAACCCAGTTAATACTGGGTCATACGATATCCCTTGGCATGACTGATTACTTGGACAGACGAACTCTACGTACCCCTTTTTAGCAGGCAAGCAGAGCAGTTTGTTCAACTTTCAGATCGATATCCTTAAACTAAGTTCAGGCATAAATTGAACCGTATATCAGCCGGTAACAGTTTGCAAACGACTTGCACTAACCCGATTACGTATGGAGATGGAAATTCTGTAACAGGAAGTTGGAACGTCTCAGTGTGTGAGTTTTATCCGTTCTTTTTTGCATAAACAGAGAGTGGCTTTTTATTCAATTTGTGGTATGTTGTGGTCGGCTTTCAGTCTATCTGGATGCAGCTTAATACTAGTTCTTTATATGGAGTACGTGATTACCTTAACCCTTAATAGCACGACTCATACAAACTGGCCAGTCACTTTAAACCACCACCACTACCCACATACTAACCTAACCTTAGAAAATCTAGACAGTGACTGGATAACATGACACCTCTTTATGGTAAGACTGGTTGTCAGACTTTCGGGTGTACTACCCGTAACGACTGTCAAAGACTACAAATGACAGCTGGTGACAATCGAGGCATGTAGGGATATCGATATGCTATGGAAGGTCACCTATCCACGGATCGACTTCGGACATTGTCAAGCGATGCTTAACCTTGAAACCTGGCCCGTGGTGCTGATATTATTGTTTAGCCACGAGTTTCTGTCGTGGAACTCTGTTAAGGTGTGAATTATTTATGAAGTTGTAATTACGGGAAGTGGTTGGATGACGGGGATAATGTGGCTCCATTATTATTCATCTTAGCGATTTTTCCGTGTTGCTGTTTTCCCGATTTTTGATGTTTATTAAAATGAAGTATCAAGCAGCATTTATTATTCGTTTATTTATTATTATTACTTACTTGAACATTAAAAAAAATCTTAATCTTTTCATACACGAATTTTTTTAAGAGTAACTTCTGTAAGTCGTAAAGTCGCCACAGCAACGAAAAAAATAAATATCTGAGTGTTTTTTTTTTACAAAATTATTATAATTCTAAAATTTTTTGAGACTTTTTGCATAAAACCGTTACTCCCATATTCTAACAATGACAGTAGGTAAATACGACGTAGTAAACTAGCGTAATGGATGCTTAAAAATAAAGAGCCAGTATTTATTTTGTGGGTCTAGTAATTTTAAATTATTTATTTTTTATAATAAAATATACTCAGATAAAAAAAATCCCTTGAAATGGCTTTGTTATAGCCGTTAGACGATTCCCTAAAAATATTTCGTGTATGGATAGTTAGACCCTATATATATAAAATAGTGGCCCACCGGTATCGGGAACAGGGTCCAAGCTACCGGTGGTCATGGCTCCAGAGAAGGAACCTCCTAGCAATATGAGCCGTGTCCAGGAGTACCGTTTTCTAACGATTCATTTTTGTCTGAAATGCTCATTTTTATTTGAAAATGGTTTTTGTGGAGCTTAAATGTGTTTTTTTTCTGAAATAAAAAAAAAATATTATTATTATTTATTATGAATCAAAAAACCAAGAAGCATTATTGTTAGCAGGACAATAAAAACGGAAATATTTTATTATGAAAAAGGTTTTCATCGGGAAAATTAAATTTTTCAAGATCTCTACAGCTTTATAATGTTTTCTATAGTCATGTTTGTCTTTTGTTGTTTGTTTACATTCCTACCAAAATACTTCGGCCATAAAATCTTTTCACCGATGGTGCAATCAATCGTAACTCACAGACCGACGAACATTCATCACAGTGGACGACACCTCATCAATCTGAAACTTATCCTATACCAGGAATGGTGTTATTATTATTACAGTTATTAGACCCGTTATTGATATGTGTATAATAGTAAAACAATGCCATGTAGAGGACAGCCTCGTTGATTTAGTGGTCTCAAGCGTGACTGCTGAGCATGAGGTCCTGTGTTCGATTCCCGTATCGGGCATATTGGGTTTTTCTATCATCAAATTCTCAGTAGCAGCCACGGAGTCTAGATTTGTGCCCCGTTGATGGCAATAGGCTCGCCCCTATCAAAGGGACTTAATCATGACTGGCAAAATGTGGGTGTACTATTAGGTACACCTCTGCCTAACCTTTCGGGGATTACAGGCGTGATGTTATTTTATGTTATTGTTAGTTTCGACGATGTTACAAAAAGTAAACCGCGATGAAGATGAAATGTTATAAAATGATGATGTATTTACACACTAAGAATTAGTTACATTCATAAGCACCAGATTTAAGTTATTTTTTTATTTATGTACACCGTAAAACTATTTTTCTTTAGAAAATTTTATATCAACCGATATGGGAGTAGTTTAAACCTAAAAAGCCTGTTCAATTATTTGGAGAATATACGACATAATACAAAGATATATTAATTTATGCAAAAAAAAAAAAAAGGTTCAAAAACCACTAAAAACCTACTCTCTACTTTCAAGATTACTACACTAAGGCTCACTTTCGCCAAAAATGATTACCTGAATGCATTTGGCACTGAACGAATTTAAAACATCAGCATATCGTCGACCTAATTCTATTATGGTGTAAGTTATAAATCATAATTTTGTTCAGGATAAGGAAAAAATTGGATTCCCTGAAGTTCATGGAAAACTTGAAATTAAAGTCGAAAATATTATTTAATTTGCTTTAATTTTTACCGTTTTGTTAGATATAACAAGATATGTTTTGACATACAGAATTACTTTTTTAATGGAGAAACACTGTCTCCCAAATAACATGTGAACATCTAGTTTGATAGAAAGGGGACCTATCTGTGGGATTTAATGTCTGTATATTGTACTATAAGATGTCTGTAACAATGTTGTCACTGTATTGTGTATGAATAATTTATTTTATTTAGATCACTCCACCTATGTATGTAAATTACAAAAAATCGTTTGTTGGCTAAATTTTGACTTACGCCATATTAGAATTAGGTCGATAATATTTCTGGCGTCTTATATCCTAATCCGAAAAACTAGAACGTTGCCAAAGAGCCATGGAGAGAAGTATGACAGGAATAAAGAAACAGGATAAAGTGAAAAGTAGCAAAATAGGAGAAAAAACCAAGGTAGCAGACATACTTACTCGACCTACAGAACTGGAGATGAACCGGCCACATGATTCGAGACCCACAAAACAAATGCAGCACAATAGTCTCCGACTGGTACCCCAGGGACGGCAAACCAGATGGCAAGACGACCTGAAGCTCACGGCTGGACACCATTAGAGAAGAGTAGCGCGAGACAGAACCCATTGGAAATTGTTAGAGGAGGCCTATGCCAATAGGCACACTGATCTACGGGATATTTTATAAAATTCAAAATGTATCTTTTTATTTATTTACGAATGTAATCAGAATAAAAGGGCTTTATTATTATTATATCCTAATCGTTTAAATATAACAGATACACAAGTTTAGCAATTTGTGGCCTGAAGTAAGTCGGCCCAAATTAACGTGTTATAAAGAAAAGGTACAAGTATAAAATAACAGCTAAGGGATTCGGGTTCCCCTATCCTATTCGTGCACCCTCTGACCCAATTTCCACCATGGTGGTCGAAGAAAATCTTCCTTCTCTTTTACTCAAGCGGTTATTACAAAAAGAGCATATTCTAGAAATGAAATATTGCTTTGCAGTTGTGTTGTTGATTTATTTTTATTTTGTTCGTCTCGTGCCGTTCTGCTTATTGAAAGGAAAAGTTCTCGAGAGATTTTTATTGGTGTGGAAAATTGTAGAAGTCTGCTTATCGTTTTTTTTGTTGTTTTTCATGTAATGTTTTAGTGAAGTATTGTTTTGTTTTGAAGCAGCTAATAAATATTTTGCTGTCAACTTTAAAAAGCCATTGATATAGAAATAATGGGTGTAAAAAGCTTATCGAGGTCGAGATTCACTTGCCCTTTACGTCATTGTGATATTATTTTTATCAGGATTTTATACACAATAAGAACCTTCTGTTTACAGAGATATTTAAGGTCGAAATTTCAACAATTTATATATTTTTTTCGATAGTAAGTTTTAAGTGTGCTCAACTCTAAATGCATGTAGACTTTGTGATTGGTCTTTTTACACATTGAATAACTAAAACCAACCGTGGCTGGCTCGTTGGTCTAGTGATCGCAAATACGACTGCTGAGCATGAGGTCTTGGGCTCTATTTTCAGGTCGGGCAAAATGTTATTGAGTTTTTTCAATCGGGAGTCAGGGAGTCTGGATTTGTGCCCGGTTGATGGAAAGAGTCTGGCACTCTTGCCCTCTATTACATGAGAGTTTAACATAACTGGTGAAATGTGGGTGTACCACTACACCAGCCTAACCCTTCGGGGATTATACGCGTGCTGTTATACTGCAATCGACAAGTGTTAGGCAGAGGTGTATGCATGTATGATGTTTTGACTAGGTTCCTACTACCTAGTACTTTTTAGTTTAGTTTTCGAAATTGTTGATCACAGAAATGAACATATTCAAAAATAGAATGAGATTTACTCTTAACTGCCTTGTTAGTCGAGTGCTCGCAAGCACAACTAACGAGCATAAGATCCTAGGTTCGAATCCCGGGTCGGGCAAAATATTATTGGGTTTTGCCATCAGGAATTTCTCAGTAGCAGCCACGGAGCCTGGATTTATGCCCGGTTGATGACAATAGGCTCACTCCCTATTACATCGGACTTTAACCTTTTGACCGCCATGGTCACAGATACGTCACAAGCTAGCGCGTGCCCTGTACGCCAAACGACACAAATGTATGACAAAATGGTAGGTGAAATTGTGGCTTGGTGTGGAGGGCACGCGTGTGCGTTTATGCTCTGGCGGTCAAAAGGTTAAACATAACTGGAGAAATGTGGGTGTTCTATTAGATACACCTCTGCCTAACACTTCGGGGATAACAGAGGTGATGTTAGGTTATGTAACTAAAACAAATGTTTTGATAACCTTGTTAGGTTTGAGTTGGCAATTTATAAGAAACGAGAAACAGAACTAAGTTGACCTGAACATCATCAATGAGAAATAAAATATTCCTTTCACAAATATTAAATTAACTTCGGAATATTCCTCTAGAAAAATTTAAACAATATTTTAGTTTTGAATTCAGAGTTATTTTATGTGTACGCAGTTAGTAACCCATTTTCTCAGCACGGCATGGTAATTATAATTACTTTAATAACCCTTAATTGTGTACTTATGAAAATCCAGCGATTTTACTGAATGTCCAAGTTGAATAACTGCTCTTTTTAGGGTTATGTTTAGGTAAACCTTGGGGTTAGGTTTAGGTAAACAAAATAATATGTCATCATCACCTGATGATGACATATTATTTCGCTATGTTACGTAATTTGATGTTCGTGGAATTTCTGATTTGTAAAAAGACTGAGAATGTGGTAATCGGTTGTCGTGGTATGGGCAAGTGATGCGGAGGAATGAAGAAAATGTCGTGAGGAAAGTTTTGAGTATGACTATGGATGGGTATAAGAGTAGAGGAAGACCAAAGAAACGATGGATGGACTGTGTGCTGGATGCTAAGGCACGAAAGAATGTGATGACGAGAAATAGAGAAGTATGGCAGAAGAAGACATGCTGCGCCGAACCCAAATAATCTGGAATAAGGGCAGGAGAATGATGATGTACATGAAGTATAAATCAAACCTATCCTACAAAAAAAAAAAAAAAGTTAAATGTTTGTGAGGATGTTTTTGTGTCTGGATGTCTGGATGTTTGTGTTTCAGGCAAAAACTACTGACCGGATTTGGATGAAATTTGGCACACAGTTAGTATATAACCTGAATTAACACAACGGATACTTTTATCTCGGTAGTACGATCGCGTGAAGTAATTACCCAACTGCACGCAGCCGATGCCGCGGGCTTAAGCTAGTAATAAATAAGTCTGTTTAAAAGTTATTCTTTTACACGAACTATCAATGAAAAGGCTTTAAGTTGTCGTGTAGAACCACCCCACGGCACAGGTGATTAAACGAACAGCCTGTATTTACTGCGGTTCATAAACTTACAGTTTCCAGTTTCTGAAAGTTTATTTAATCATGAAACTTGACCGACAATTCTTAGAATTTACGACACAAAAGGGAAACTCGCGACAAACGACATTTCAGCTGTTTTTCTACACTTGTTACTTGTTATTGTCAACTGAGGAAAATTGTTTTTGCGGTCTGGTTGTGGTTTCAAATTGCTGTGTCAGTGACCACAATGTAGGTAACGATTTGTGGAGTGTAGAAGTACTTTATATAATAAATCGTCCATTTGTTGGAGCTCGTGGCGAAATAATAACAGCCGCTGGGGTCGATCTTTAGGTTAAACCGCGCTTGCCTAGGTTGGTCCGTGGAATTGTGACCGGGTGCGTGGTCACAATTCCACATTATCATTAAGAGTGGCTCGAAAGTCTGACAACCAGTTTTACCAAGGGGTATCATATTACTCAGTACTAACTGCGCTGTGGAGGTCAGACAGGCGGTCGCTCCATGTTAAAATTATTGTATTTAGCTGCATCCGGTTAGACTGGAAGCCGACCCCAACATAGTTGGGAAAAGGCCACCCATTACATATCGAGTTTCCTCCGTGCCTCGGAAAGCACGTTAAGCCGTTGGTCCCGGCTGTCAATAGCAGATTTTTGACAGTCGTTACAGTTAGTCAGTCGTCCGGAAGTCTGACAACCAGTCTTACCAAGGGGTATCTTATTACCTAATATACTAACTGGGTTGTTGAGGTTACATAGGCAATCGCTCCATGTAAAATACTGGTATTCAGTTGCATCCGGTTAGACTGGAAACCGACCCCAACATAGTTGGGAAAAGGCTAGGCAGATGGTGAGAGACCCAGAGATATACATAACACACGAAACATAAGTTTCATTCATACTTGTACTTATCTATCTATGATACAACGCAAGGCTTTTTTCGATAGAGCGCTTACTTATATAACATTATTTTTAGTATATGTAGTTCAGAATAAGTAACTTAATCGATTCCAATAATTTTTGAGCCATGTAATATTTTGTCCCAAAAATATTTAAAAAGGTTACAAGTTGGACATCGAGTGACACCAAGTACCTATCGCAATCATTTAAGTACCTACTGCCGAATTATTATTATCAATGAGCTAAAGACGACGCTGGAGGCGCGCGTCCGCCGCGTGGTCACCACGTTTTTGTGCGGACAACCAGGTAACAGAACAAGCTTGTAACTTTGTGATTTTTCATGAGACAGTTTTGAAATTTTGTACATAGATTCTTTACATGAAAATAGTAGATACGAGTTTCAGGTTTCGCATATACTAAAACTAATGTTGTATACGGAAATCCTACTTTTCAAATCAGTAAATAAATATGAGCGTTTAAAAACATCACTTGAATACATTTATTTCAGTTTGCACGAAATAATATCAATGAAATTGGCAACAAGAACATAGACAAAGATTTGAATAGATCTTAGGTAGGCTTATAGCATTTTTAGTAATTGTTTTTATAATTGTGAACTCTGGCTTCGTTTTGTTTTTTAATAGTTCACGCAAGCGATATAAGCGATACATAACCTTTAATTAACTTTAATAATGAACGTGCCTATTTATATTATAAACGTAATTAAAAAGCGTCATAATCTTGGGTATAAATAAATTCTCTGTGAGATTTTCATAAAAGTGTTTATGAAATTTTTCACTCAAGTATTAAATTCAATTTAGCTCTGTTGCTAAGTCTAATCAAATATTTAACTTTTCATTCCAAGTTGTTTCTTGAAAATATATTTTAAGACTACCCACTTAATCTTAGAGCTTCTAAGTACTTCATCATCATCTGCCTAGCCTTTTCCCAACTATATAGGGGTCGGCTTCCAGTCCAACCGGATTCAGCTGAATACCAGTATTTTACATGGAGCGACTGCCTATCTGACCTCCACAACCCAGTTAGTACTGGGTAATACGATACCCCTTGGTAGGACTGGTTGTCAGACTTTATGGGCCACTGACTACCTAACGACTGTCAAAGATCTACAAATGACAGCCGGGACCAACGGCTTAGCGTGCTTTCCGAGGCACGGAGGAAACTCTGTATGTAATGGGCGGTCACCCATCCACAGACCAACCTAGGCAAGCCCGGCTTAACCTTAGAGCTTCTAAGTACTTGATAGTCTATTATTCAATATTAAGTCAGACTGCTTCGTTGGTCTAGTGGTCGCAACCGCGACTGCTGAGCATGAGATCCTAAGTTCGATTCCCGGGTTCGGCAAAGTGTTATTGGGTTTTTCACTCAGGAATTTCTCAGTAGCAGCCACGGAGTCTGGATTTGTGCCCGGTTGATAGCAATAGGCTCGCCACCGAATACATGAGACTCCAACAAAACTGGCGAAATGTGGTTGTACAACCATGGACTCATCTGCCTAACCCAGGCTAGATGTTATGTTATATTATAGCCCTGAAAATACATATTTTTACATAGGTACTCAATCGTTATATCGAGGTTTTGTCGTAAGCAGATAGGGCTTTTTTTTTTTTTTTTCCGGATGGGAAATCATCATCTGACCCCCCCACTCTGGGCGGAGCGGAGGGGAGTGTCAGACTTGTACTGACTAAAACCCATCCATGTTCCTTCTTTGCCCTTTATGTTCCAGGGCCACGGTATCTCTTTCGAACAGTCCCGCAGCCCTGGCAGGCATCGGCCCATGCGGACCCCTACTTGATTGCTGACATCTCTTTGAGGCGCGCGTGGAACACAAACGCGCCGTCGACACGGCCCGTCGTCATAAGACGGATGGACGGCGAGCTAGCCCTTAACTCGCCGTCCACAGGCCAGCGCCTACGGTGGTCGGAAGCCACCACGTGACCCCCGACGCCCAGGGCGTCTCCCGCGGCGGCTGGGACGTGAGGTTCTTTCCCTCTCACGTCCTGCCACCTCCTTCACTAGCATGACTGCTTCGCAGAAAGAGGTGACGGCTTCCCATTCCCTCTCGCTCCGGACCATGGCTTGAACCAAGGCCGGACGCGAGAGATCGCCGCCGCCAATCGCCGCTATGAGGACACGGCGGTGCTCCGCCCAAGCGGGGCAGACCTCCACGGTGTGTTCCACCGTGTCCTCCGGACGATCCTCGCAGTGGAAACACCCGGGCGTTTCCTCCCGCCCGATTCGGTGCAGGAACCTCCCGAAACAACCGTGTCCGGTGAGGATCTGCGTCAGGCGGTAGGTGAGGGCGCCGTGGCGCCTCTCTAGCCACTCTTCAAAGAGGGGACTTATCGCCACTATGGTGGCGTGCCCTGCACGGGGTTGCGACAGTCGCTCTCTCCATGTCTCCATGAGATCACGCCGGAGGTCTGTCCGCTGAGCGGCAATTTGTCGCGGCAGCGGAGTTTCCCCCCGACATAGTGCTTCCGCGCGCCATTCATGCAGGCGCGCGAGGACTATCGCCTCCAGATCCCATGGCGGCAATCCGGCAAGGAGGCTAGCCGCCTCGCCGGAGATCGTGCGGTACCCCCGGTTTAGCCTTATGGCTATCACCTTTTGGGGCGCGTTCAGGTAGTGGGCGGCTTGCCGCCTCAAAGAACGCGCCCACACCGGGGCCCTGTAAAGGGCCATGGACCGCACGACCCCCGCGTAAAGCTTCCGGCAGGATGCGTTTGGACCCCTCAGGTTGGACAAGAGCCGCTTGAAGGCAGCCCCTGTCCATTCTAGTTTGGGAGCCAAACGTCGGAAGTGCTCCACGAAGTTCCACCGGCTGTCGAGGACGAGTCCTAGGTACTTCAACGTCGACCCGACGCCGATGGAAACCCCTCCTGCCATCAGTAGGGATCCCGACGGTGGCGCATTCCGAGGCCCATGAAAACACATGGCCTCGGACTTGTGCAATGCCACCTCGAGACCCAATTGCTGGATCCTCTCCACAACTATCGCAACCCCGCGTGTCATGTTTTCGGCCGCCGCCTCGTGCGACCTCCCTTGTGCCAGTACCAGCATGTCGTCAGCGTAGCAAACTACACTGACGCCGGTAGGGAGGTCGGCGCGCAGCACCCAGTCGTAACCGATGTTCCACAAGGCCGGCCCCAAAACCGAACACTGTGGAACACCGCACGACATCTCTCGCCGGTTCCATTCTCCGCCTGGGGTAGATGACGGAAGCAGATAGGGCTCACGGCGTAAAGTAAGCGATATTTGCGTAACTTCTTTTCTGTAAAAGGAACAGGTAAAAGATGTATCTATTTATAATAAATATCAGGAAAATAATTTGTTAACATCTTTCATATTAATAGTGATATATTTTACTTACCTGCTTCTAAGATATCTGTCACAATAGGTACCTGTTTTCTCTCAAGTATTTAAGCCTTTTATGTATTGTTATTTGCAGGGCTCGGATACCGGTATATTTTTCGAAACGGTATCGTCTTAAATACCTAAAAAAACGATTTGTTTCGGTTACGTTCGAACGGAACGTTATTAAAAACGTTTTTTAAAAACAACAATATTTAAATCGTTCTTGGTTAATAAAACGTTTTAAACCGTTTTTTTTTCCATTCACCCGATTCAACTAAAAAAGTTCATGCTTGTCGCGGGCCGCCGTGCGCGGCGTCCCGCGTCTTGCGGAATAAACCGGTATTTACCCTGAGGAATAAACGTTCTCATTTCGTTTTCGTTCCGAACAAAATGATCTACAAAGAACTGTTCAAAATGTTTTAAAAACGTTATTTTAAATAACGTTTCCAAGCCCTGGTTATTTGTGACTTCAGATTTGTTTCTTGTCAGTTACCTTGGTATAACTTTAATTGCTCAATTTTATTACTTAGCAACAACGTTATTATAGGGTCTTGGGTAATAAAGCGCCTACCACACCGCTAGCTAGTGAGCGAATGAGCGAGCCGGGCGAGGCATCGTTTCACTTCTCTTCATCCTTTGGTTCACACCGCGAACTACCCAAAGAGCCGAAAAGAAGTATGAAAAGATCGTCGCTCAGCTCGCTCGCTCGCTTGCTCACTCACTCGCTAGCTGGCGGTGTGGCCTGCGCTTTATTTGTAGTTAGAACAGTCAAGTGTCTCAATAAAAATATTCACCGCATTTAGTTTAAATTAATACTTACTCAGCGTCCTAACCAATGCGATCTGTCGCAAGAATACATGATCTTCTTGTTCGTAACTCTTTCATTATTCGGAAGACGTCCTCACGCGTTCCTGGTCACCGAAAATAAACGACCTCACGTCCTTATATTTTAACAGGATCCTTCTAGACATTCTCGTGCCGTCGTAGACCTCATTAGGGCTGTAAAAATACCCTTAACGAAGCCGGAGGGCATTTGTTCTCCCCATCATTGCGATTTGCGATCATTGTTTTGTTGTTGACCATATCTGGGAACCGGAGTCTTCTAACGGAAATATTGGGGGCAAAAGTTCCAACATTATAATAAGTTTTTTATTCAATACAAGTTTTTAATGTTAGGTATAACTTTACTCTAAAAACCTCCACGATACCCGTACTATTCAATGCATCCATCAGCACAATGTTGAAGTGTGTTACATTAAGTCCTACCGTAAAAAGAAAATTTTTCACCCTAAAAAAAAACATTTCCCAGCAATATTTTGTACATACTGACGGCTTCGTGAAGGGTCCGTCTACATCTTGTTTATCGCTGTTCATAAGGTGAGATAAAGGGCAAGAGCAGGCCCATAAGACAATAAGAAAGAGAGGGATGTTACCTTCAAAGTCCTGTTCTGTGTAGTCATGGTGTGTGAGCTTCCTCGCCGCTGGGTCTGTCGGCGCCTCGTCATCATCAGCTCTGGTCTCCATCGTCCACGGTCTGAGGGCAAGATGGAGTTCATTAATTACGTAGGCTGTAAAGACTCCGTTATTTGTACTATGTTGGCATTTATTTGTAGTAAGAGCCAGTTTTTAAGGCTATATCCCGTTTGGTAACTTTCCCGATTCGCTAACTAAACAAAATACGTGTAAAACAAGTGAAAAAAGTTCCCTTTCGTAACTATTTTACTTCAACATTGAGTCCCGTTTCGTCAACCATTTTAAACTGTTTTTTGTACAGTACAGTCAGCTCCAAAAGTTACAACTTAACTCCTTGTTGATGTTGCTATTTTTTGTCTCTATGAAGAAGATTCATGATTCTGTGCTCCTAGTACTTTCTGTTCAAATTCTAAATTAAGTTCTCTTGTAACAAACCTTTGTGCACCAGAGAGAGACAAAAAATAGCAACATCAACAAGGACTTCAGTTGTAACTTTGGGAGCTGACTGTTCTATCAGTCACGCAGCGCAACAGCCAATCGCACAGCCATTACGCCACCGGGCCATAAAAAAAAATGGCCTAATTATTTTATCCAGAAGCCTGACTGAAGCTTTGACTAAATCTTCCGATTGAGTTTATTAGTAGACGAATGACACCCATTGACCACATTCTTGAACAAACCTTCTGTTGTAAGAACCTTCGCTTATGAAAATATTTAATTCACTCACGAAAGTTTCATGAACATTTCGTAAACTTCAAACCGTTTGCATGCTAAAACAGATTTCTATACAGTCTAGGGTAAATACCACAGACGTCGTTATAGCTTTATAACATCAGGATCAGTTTGTAGAAAGAAATTTACTATAGAAGTCAAATAACAACAAGAATTTGTGTGGTGTACTACAACTAAAAAATCCGACTTCTGAAAAATCACGCTCTAATTAAAATCGGGGTTTACAAGGTAAAATCGCGCAACTGATCGCTTTGATTAGGACGCGGGGCTAGAGTAAGTAGACATCTTAGCATTACTGTAAAAAACCTAATAGCACGCTGAGATCTAAGAGTGTTAAATAGACCCGAATAATAGTGTTACGCAATATTTACCCTTATATTTCAGAAAACCGCCTCTAATACTCATGGGAACTAATTGGTAATCAACGAGCTGAGTACACTTACACAATACAAATACACCCACATAAGCACAACTGCGAACGTTTGCGCTCGACTCACCCTTATGTCCTTAGGAATAAAGTTGAAAACCTCCGTACATCGGTGACAAACATATACAAACCCTCACGATATGTCTCTTTGGGGGAATTCAAGCGTGACTTATTATTTACCTAAATCTATATATAGTAGTGTAAAGGGGTACACTACATAAATACGAATAACTTTATTCCGACATTCACAAATACGAATGTCAAAATACCGATTTTCATAATTCCGAATGGTTCTAAATTCCTAATATATATAACTACTCCGATGTATCCTTAATTCTATTTTTATAAATCCTAAATAAATATTCCTAACGTTTATTACTATTCTCAAAATACCGAGTTTCAATAGATCGAATAACAAAAAGTCCAACTTAATGATAACACGAAACATCAAAAATACCTACGAATTCTGATGATTAAATTACCGATTCCTAAATAAAACCCCTTGTAAAACCGAATATCAAGACAAATCAACACATAACCAACAACAGAGGGGATCTGGCGGTCGGCGGCCGCTGCCGCGGCACGGAAAACAAACAAATCGGATTTACGACTTTCGGTAAAATAAATTTCGTGATTTTTAATAATAGACATTGTTATTCTTAGGTATTATGAAATTCGGACTTTGGATAATCGGAACATCGAAATTCGGAATAAAATATTTCGGAGGATTTGGGTGTTATCAGAGTAAAGACATCATTTGAATGCCTAGCGTTTTCTCAACAATTTGGGGTTGGCTTTCAGTCTAGCCCGATGCTGCTGACCTGTGTTGTGGAGGTTAGACAGGCAGTCTCTCCATGTAAAATACTGCACGCGTAGCATGAGAAAATGACAGATCATCAAAAGAAGTCTGTCATTTTGTCGATTCTTCTGTCGACAAAACCTGTTTCTACGGTGGTCATGCTTCGCGTGCTGGTATTCAGCTGCGTCCAGTTTGACTGGAACCCGACCCCAACACGTAGGGTAAAAGATAAATGCCACTTAGAGGAAAAATGTTTCTGCATGTTGAAGAATTGCAAATTGTACCCCAGAGAGAATTTATTTTATTTGCAGAATAAAGATAACGGTATTATTCCCTAAAAGGCTAACACACCTACAAGCTTATCTAGCACTATCTTCGACTCGCAACTTCGATCAAAGTTTCTTGATAATATTTATTGTATTAGTTATACGTTGTATGGTAATGCTTAGCCTCTGGCCAAGATAAATGCCAACCCGTGGGTCACAGGGAGATATTACTACTATCTAGAGTCTAGATAGTACTAATGTCTAGATTAGTAAGTGTCTAGATTCTAGACAGTTTGTCGAGTTTAACATAAAATATATTTTATGGCACTGGGCAATAGCGCAGCACAACTATGTTTTTTTTTTTAAAATCGGATGATTAGTTTCGGAGATACTTCCTACATCCAAACTTCATGATATTAGTGTAGATGGGATTTAAAAAATAAAATAAATGAATGCTTTTGTTAATAATAGACTGTACTGGTCTAAATCACAAATGCGACTAGTGGTTTTGTGTTCTATCTTCGGCGTGAGTTTTTTTTTTAGAAAAACTCTTAATTTCAACTCCTGTCATAATTCTCGGTTTTCAGAAACCTATAACAGTGATAGCCTAGTGGTTGACCGTCGGACTGCCAAGTCATAGGTCTCGAGTTCGAACCCAAGACACGAACATCTGATTTTTCGAATTCATGTACGTATTGTATAGTTATCACTTGCTTCGGTGAAGGAAAACATCGTGAGAAAAACCAGCATGCCTTAGAGATATTTCTCGACGGCATGTTAAGCCAAGTCAGAGGCCCATGGACGGCATCAAAACTCTGACACCAGGCTAGGCACTAACCACACGATAAAGAAGAAAGAAAGAAGATCAGAAACCTTTGAATTTGTGCCCGGTGAATGATTTCTTTCTACTCTGGGAAAATCAGAAGTAATGTTATAAAATACATTGCTCCACATTTACTTTTAATCCCAGTAAAAACCAACCGTTACATACACGGCTGTTTTTTAGTGGGATAAAAACAACAACCAACAAGAACCGTGTAGGTAATCCTAAAGTCCATATTTCTAACACCCCGGGAAACCCGCTGCGACATAAAAACATGCTTCTTCACACAATAATATTTGTTCAATCTCTTTAATACGTAGAAAAACATCGTTGAACACCTACTCTTAGAATGTTATGTAATACATACAATTTTTTGGCTAGTCTAAATTCCGCCATTTTATTTTATGTTCAAAATAGCGGCCACGCATTAAACCCCTGTACTAATAAATAGATTGATACATTGCTAGCTTCCCACTGTGCTCTACCTACCCACTGTTGCACGGTTCGATAGTAATGAGACAGAACGGTGTCACGCGGCTAACAGCTGATAGGTCACAGGCGAGACTTTCATACGGCTGTTTTGTTATTGGGATAAAAGTGAACGAGTAGGTATAAAAAACGTTTCTTTGAGAAAGTTGTTTGTTATCATGAGTATAATCATGTGTTTAAGTATCGATCACTAATTAAAAGTCACCCTGTATAATGTGTTAGTAGTTGAAGTAACTTGACTGAATAGGAAAAAGATTCATAGGATATTTTTTTAAGTAAATTCCTAGTATTTCTTGCATGGTTGCAATGTCAATCCACCTCACGGTAAAGGGAGGAAATTCTCATAATCATCAACTTGGCTATCGATTTGATTATTTGTGGATTGCAGTATAATAACATGCCTACAATCCCCGAAGGAATAGGCAGAGGTGTATACCTAATAGTAGACCCACTTGTCGCCAGTTATGTTTAAGTCCCATGTAATAGGGGGCGAGCCAATTGCCATCAACCGGGTACAAATTCAGACTCCGTGGCTGCTACTGAGAAATTCCTGATGAAAATAACAATTAGCGCGACCCGGGAATCGCACCCAGGACCTCATCTCAGCAGTCGCGATTGCGGCCACTAAACCAACGAGGCAGTTTATTATTTGCGTGTAAAACATGGAGTCCTTCGATATGTTTTCATAAGAAAAAGTAAATCATCAGCTTCGCAGATATATTTTTTTTCGTGTTTTTTTGTTTCTCTGACAAGACAGCACACTGATCACCTTGTTAGCCATGGCAGAAGAAAGATTTGTGATACTTATTCTTTCAATATTACATAACCTTTCTTGTTCATATCGCCCTAGTACCTAAATAAACACTAAAACACTATTTTAGGAAAACTTTAAGGGCTGAGGGCTGTCTCAAGATCAAGAGGCATTACTTACTAAAAGCTTACTCAATACCACTCAAAATGAACTAAGGAACATGCTTTTAAAGTTTTAGATTCTAGATGTTTTCGATCTTCATAAGCAGAGTAACCACTAACTAAAGGCCTTTTATTTTTTTTCGGATGGTAAATCATCAAATGACCCCCCCTCCCACTCTAGGCGGAGCGGAAGGGAGTATCAGACTTGTACTGACTAAAACCCATCCATGTTCCTGCTTTGCCCTTTGTGTTCCAGGGCCACGGTAACTCTTTCGAACAGTCCTGCAGCCCTGGCAGGCATCGGCCTATGCGGACCCCTACTCGGTTGCTGACATCTCTTTGAGGCGCGCGTGGAACACGAACGCTCCGTCGACACGGCCGGTCGTCATAAGACGGCCGGACGGCGAGCTAGCGCATACCTCGCCGTCCACAGGCCCGCGCCTAACGGTGGCCGGGGGCCACCACGTGCCGGGAGCCACCACGTGCCGGGAGCCACCACGTATTCGATGGGGTTAAATGAACTTAGAGAGTTCGTAATAAAATTTGAATTTCGCGGACTACCCTAGCGTTTCCACCTTAAGAAAATTGTTCTTGTATGTATCTGGTCTATTGGCTACTATTTTTAGACAACTTGTTTGATTACTAGATGAAGAGTAGCAGTCACGGAGTCTGTATTTGTGTCCAGTTGATAGAAAGAGGCTCAACCCCAATTATGGGGACTTTGATATAACTAGCGAAATCCGGGTGTAATTTTAAATACACCTCTGCCTAACCCTTCAGAGTTTACAGGCGTGTTCTTATATTATGTTATCTTAAAGGATCCTATTTTAATGCCTACAATTTAGATTCAAAAGTACCGCAAAACACAAAAGTACAAGTTAATTTTACTACATAAAACGAAGGCTCAAAAACCTCCATCCCAGTAATACAAATTACCCAACATTTAAGATGGGACTGTGTTATTTTAATTTGTACCTTTATAAATATAACGGACCGCCTGAGCTTATTTAGGTTATAATTTTGGGAGTAGTTTTTGTGATTTTGTAATGTTTTTATTACGTTTTTAGCATAGATGCGGACTAAAACATTATTTTTTTTAGTAGCATATAATATGTCCACAGCTGGGCAATGGCCTCCACTCAAATCTTTCCAGGAGCTCTTAGGCGCCTTCTCGAATCAGCCCGTTATTATGACATATAAATAAAATCACTGATATTAAAAATGCAAAAGTAATTATCTGTGTCATTCTGTTACTTTTCCTCGCCTTTATTAGTGAACTGATCGGTACAAAATTATGAAATACAAAACACCTACCCAAAAAGAAGTCAGTTAATACTATAAAACTTAATTTTCTTAGGATCATACTCCAATTCGGTGTCTAATATTTCGTAATATTTGAGCGTGGATCACAAGCTCAAGGCATTCTTGTAATCTGAGTCACACGGAAATGTCAGATGGAAACCCATCTGACGTTTCCTTAGCCATTTGCAACTGCAACAGATGCTGACTTTATAATTTCACTAGACTAAAGCGCAGGCCACACCGCCAGCTAGCGAGCCAGCGAGCGAGCCAGGCGAGCTTTCGGTAGGTGTCAACCATAGTACGAAAAGAGGTGCAACGATGCCTCACCCGGCTCGCTCGCTCGCTCACTGTCTGGCGGTGCAGCGGTATGGCCTGCGTTTTAAACGTTGATGACTAGATTAAATGTTCTAAGCTGAATAAAAGTTTCCCTATTAAGCATTCTTATAAATTTTGCAAAGAGTTCTTAAACGAATCATGGCGAATGTGGCGATACTTCCGAAATATTCGCCATGATTCGTTTCGTTTGTAACAATATGTTTAAATCCAGTATGTAAGCGTCCATAATTTCACCGGTAACTGTTATGAATCTACGAAGTTACTCTACGGTGACAATCGGTTGGTCTATACGTTGGGAGATATTTCGTCATCTAGTGTAACCACGTCCTGGGGGCCTGAAATGGCCGCTTTAGCAGAATTTTCACGTTAAAATTCTTAAAATGGTCACAGACGCAGTTAATATTAGGAATTTTCACTTTGTGATTATTTTACGATTTGTAACATAATTCACATTATTTTAATCCTTCATGAAACCATGACCTTGATTTCCTTCTAAGAAAGTGGTGTTAGGTCGTATTATAATTATCCATTATATAATAAGTAAATATTACCCAGTAAATGTATCAAGAAGCAATGCACTTGTGAATTTATTAGGTTTAAATGTTTTTAATGATTTATTAATTAAAAATGTCTAAATAATCATGTAATACTAAATTATTAGTGATTTAATTTTGTAGATGTATTTAAACTGATTAATTCGTTATTTGTTGGTCACTTTTTGAGGAACGGTTCTCCACTGCGAATGGTGGGGCAAATTGCTATAAGAATCGCTTCGTCCGCCGTTACGCGCAGTCGGTGTAGAACGCTGAGGGAAGTAACAATTGTGAATTTTTGCTATAGTGAAACTATTATTCTGTGAATTAGTATTATAAGTGAAATATTAAACTGTTATTTTGTGAATACGTTACGTGTTTTATTCCTGACAAATGTGATAGCACCAAAACATTTTTAATATTTTTATACGCAAACCCTGCGTAGGGGGCTATAGCTGTTTTGACATGGAAAGAAAAATTCTAGTGCGAGCAGGGTTTGTTTCTTTCCATGTCAAAACAGCTATAGCTCCCTACGCAGGGTTTGCGTATAAAAATATTAAAAATTAGTTTGGTATGGCGACTTCTATACAACATTGATTTGGCTGCAATGTCAACGTGTTGGTTTAAGTTAGTTCGATACTTTCTTAAATAGATGGCGCTAACGTCACCGTAAGACGTTATTAATGGAACGAAAATTTTTCGAGAGCTGTGAGCAGGGTGCGATTGTATAATTGGTTAAGACATCCGGTGTACTGAATCGGAAGGTCGTAGGTTCAAACCCTGCTCGCACTAGAATTTTTCTTTCCATGTCAAAACACCAAAACATTTGTTTACCACACGCATTCTCCAGTCATCCCGCGATCTTGCAATAGCGTCGAAATATCGGGGGCTCAGAATAATGGATTATTACGGAAAATATCCCGTTAGTGACAATATAAGTTTATCCTATTATGATTCTGCATTTTAGGTACCCCGTTATTAATAAGTTAATTTTCCAAAAGAAGAAACAACAAGTCATATTATTTTTATTTGAGAGAGGACATTCACATTCAATTTCAGGAACAAATCTCTTCAGATAAATCCGTCTTATTTTTCTCCACTGTAAAGCTAAGTCGCTTATTTTCGCGTTTATTTCACTTATTGTGCGAAATTGTGTTTTCTTATGGGGGTAGTAAAGCGACGGTTTTATATCAAAACGCAGCTAGCTCAGCGATATGACGCTGTATAATGAGGGAACTCGTTTCTTTGTGGTACAAATTAGGGTCGGTGTAACACTGATAAAAAATAGTTATAAACTTGTGGCTCAGTATGGGTTCCGTGCTGGCATCTAGCAGTACAGAATCGCATTTTTCTATGGTCCTATCCTTTTTCGTCACTGAGAACCGTCATTTGCTAAAGCGATAAACTAAACAGCAGTGCTATCACATCTCATTTTGTCCACACTCTGTCCTCCTAATTCAAGAACATCTTCACAAATATTTTTTAACAGATTAATAAATGTGAGTAAGGAAATATTAATGAAAAATCGTAACAGGCAAAGGGGCAATTGCGTTACACACTCATAATCCCAATTCTTTTCAAATTGTCAATAAATTCAAAGATATTTTATTGCGTTATTTATGTTGCGTCGTTTGAAGTATTCTGCTTGATCGAATTTTTAAAACCTATGATGCCATTGATTACGATAAAGATTAGTGTTTGATTGGGGTCATAAGTGCTCACGTAAGGCTACGAGCCACGATTGCTAAGTCAAAACCAACATAGTAATTTTAAATAACAAAAAAAGTAATTTGAATAAACTAACTAAATTATTAATTAATTAAAAACTTTTAAATAACCTAAAATAAATAAAGTAACAACAAACTACAAAAGGGCATCAAAAAACTCCTCCTCAACGCTGTCAGCTGGTAACGAGCCCAAGAGACTGGCGGCGTTGCCACGTTGTATGGCAACACAGCCTCTGGCCAAAGTAAAAGCCAGCCCTTGGGTCACAGGAAGCGTCAACTAGGCGTTTCGAAATTTCCTTAAAAAGGCTATGAGCACTCGGACCCCACGACCCCAGAGATTCGACCCCAAACGGCTCGAAAATATAGTTGCCACAAAGGTTTCTATATTTACGAAGCTTGAGGTTCTCTGCAGCCGCAGCGGCAGCGCTAGCACAGCACGACGAGCTTGGAAGATGTGATGGCGCAAGAGTATCGACGCATGTTGCGTCCCACACTAAAGGCCTACCCATCTTCCAAGGAAACAACGACATGCCGTCCGGTCGCTTGCCATCGTCGCGTGCCATGCCATGGGGTTCTAAAACCGCTGGAACGCCGACGGTGACAAGAGCTCAAAAAAGTAATTAGTTTTTTTTTTAGCCTCGTATGTCCCACTGCTGGGCAAAGGCCTCCCACATATCCTTCCAGGTACTCTTCTCCTGCGCCACCTCGAACCAACCTTCGTGATACGCGTCTAAATCATCTCGCCACCGTTTTCTGGGCTGGCCTCGGCGGCGCTGTCCATCCTCAGGCACCCATCGTGTTGAGACCTACCCACAATTAGTTACAATCTAATTAAAAATCCCTATAGTCCTCCAATCAACATTAAAGCTCGCCATTAAAAGTTATCACTAGGCAGATAGATCTTATCGAAAAACTCCATCCAATTTGTATGTAATCGTGGTTCGCACGCAAGCGACACGGTACACCGTATCGCAGGGATATCGAACCTTAATGAACAATTGAACATGCGGGGAAAATAAACGTTAAAATATACACGGTCGCTAAAATGGTTATCACGTATTCAGTTCATCATATCATCATATCTATTAATGTTTCGTCGGTTATTAAAAAAATAAGGCCGTTTCCTACAAAACTGCAATACCTACAGGTACACGCTCAAAATGTATGGAAGAGCTGTTTTTTTTTTTTAAATTACCGGTGAAAAATTTCGGTACGGTAAAAATTTCAAAAGCCGAAAAGGAATTATTGAAGAATTGAAATTGAAATTACACACTATTTCTTGACTAGGGACGATTTTCAAGGCTTATGGAAACACTGGAATAAAACAATGCGCTGTAGAAATATGTGTATCACACAGCGGTATTTCCAATAAAAAAAAATTACGAACTTTCATCTAAACTTTCATCCCTTATAGGAGGAGAATGTCAAAATCCTTCCTTTCGTGAGTATTTAATTTCTTTAGGTACCGCCGCGCCCACTGACGGTTAGCTACTTTTCAACTTTATTACTTAGGGCATAAGGGTGAAAAGTGGTCGACCGTCAGTGAACTCAGTAGTACACAAGGAACTATAGTTGTGTTTCATCCTACTTTTTTTTTTTCTTTATTTTTTTTTTTCGGATTGGAAATCATCAAATGACCCCCCCCCACTCTGGGCGGAGCGGAAGGGAGTGTCAGACTTGTACTGACTAAAACTCATCCATGTTCCTTCTTTGCCCTTTGTGTTCCAGGGCCACGGTGTTTCTTTCGAACAGTCCCGCAGCTCTGGCAGGCATCGGCCCATGCGGACCCCTACTCGGTTGCTGACATCTCTTTGAGGCGCGCGTGGAACACGAACGCGCCGTCGACACGGCCTGTCGTCATAAGACGGCCGGACGGCGAGCTAGCCCATAACTCGCCGTCCACAGGCCCGCGCCTACGGTGGCCGGGAGCCACCACGTGACCCCCGACGCCCAGGGCGTCTCCCGCGGCGGCTGGGACGTGAGGTTCTTTCCCTCTCATATCCCGCCACCTCCTTCACTAGCATGACTGCTTCGCAGAAGGAGGTGACGGCTTCCCATTCCCTCTCGCTCCGGACCATGGCTTAAGCCAGGGCCGGACGCGAGAGATCGCCGCCGCCAATCGCCGCTACAAGGACACGGCGGTGCTCCGCCCAAGCGGGGCAGACCTCTACGGTGTGCTCCACCGTGTCCTCCGGACGATCCTCTCAGTGGAAACACCCGGGCGTTTCCTCCCGCCCGATTCGGTGCTGGAACCTCCCGAGACAACCGTGTCCGGTGAGGATCTGCGTCAGGCGGTAGGTGAAGGCGCCGTGGCGCCCATAGCCCATAACTCGCCGTCCACAGGCCCGCGCCTACGGTGGCCGGGAGCCACCACGTGACCCCCGACGCTCAGGGCGTCTCCCGCGGCGGCTGGGACGTGAGGTTCTTTCCCTCTCACATCCCGCCACCTCCTTCACTAGCATGACTGCTTCACAGAAGGTGGTGACGGCTTCCCATTCCCTCTCGCTCCGGACCATGGCTTGAACCAGGGCCGGACGCGAGAGATCGCCGCCGCCAATCGCCGCTACAAGGACACGGCGGTGCTCCGCCCAAGCGGGGCAGACCTCTACGGTGTGCTCCACGATGTCCTCCGGACGATCCTCTCAGTGGAAACACCCGGGCGTTTCCTCCCGCCCGATTCGGTGCTGGAACCTCCCGAAACAACCGTGTCCGGTGAGAATCTGCGTCAGGCGATAGGTGAAGGCGCCGTGGCACCTCTCTAGCCACTCCTCAAAGAGGGGACTTATCGCCGCTATGGTAGCGTGCCCTGCACGGGGTTGCAACAGTCGCTCTCTCCATGTCGCCATGAGATCACGCCGGAGGTCTGTCCGCGGCAGCGGAGTTTCCCCCCGACGTAGTGCCTCCGCGCGCCATTCATGCAGGCGCGCGATGACTATCGCCTCCAGATCCCATGGCGGCAATCCGGCAAGGAGGCTAGCCGCCTCGCCGGAGATCGTGCGGTACCCCCGGATTAGCCTTATGGCTATCACCTTTTGGGGCGCGTTCAGGTAGTGGGCGGCTTGCCGCCTCAAAGAACGCGCCAACACCGGGGCCCCGTAAAGGCCCATGGACCGCACGACTCCCGCGTAGAGCTTCCGGCCGGAGGCGTTTGGACTATCGCAACCCCGCGTGTCATGTTTTCGGCCGCCGCCTCGTGCGACCTCCCTTGTGCCAGTACCAGCGTGTCGTCAGCGTAGCAAACTACGCTGACGCCGGTAGGGAGGTCGGCGCGCAGCACCCAGTCGTAACCGATGTTCCACAGGGCCGGTCCCAGAACCGATCCCTGTGGAACACCGCACGACATCTCTCGCCGGTTCCATTCTCCGCTCCGACCGGGGTAGATAACGGCCCTATCCGTCAAGTAGTCCCCGACCACACGACGAAGGAAGGTTGGCACCCGGTGATACCGGAGTGCCACCCTAATGCAGCTCCAGGGCATGGAGTTGAAGGCGTTGGCGATGTCAAGAGACACCGCCAAGACGACCCCACCCCGGGACACCGCGTCCCCCGTCGTGAGGGCTCTCACGCGCATGATGGCGTCCACCGTAGAGCGCCCCTTGCGGAAACCAAACTGGTGTTCCGCAAGATCCGGCCCCATCCCCGCAAGGTGCCCGGCGAGGCGGTTGGCAATGACTCTTTCGAAGAGCTTGCCCACCTCGTCGAGCAACACGATGGGCCGGTATGCGGACGGAGAGTCCGCAGGGCGCCCTGGTTTACGGATGAGGACCAGCTTCCCCGTCTTCCAACGAAGCGGAAACTGGCCTCTCTCCAAGCATGCGCTTAGGAGCCCTTCCAGTCGGGGCCCGAGAGCCTCAGAGGCCAGGACCCAGGCTTTGCCAGGCAAGCCATCGGGTCCCGGGGCGGTGTTTCTGGTTTTCAGCCTGCGTACCGCCACTCTCAGGTCTACCCCAGTCACCTCCGGAACGTCGTCATCGTCTTCGGTGTGGTCCGCTTCCGGCACCGCACGCGGCGGCGGAGCCATAGGCGGGGGAGGATGCTCCCCTCGCGAAGGGAACAGAGCGCTCACCACGTCCTCCACGAGCTCAGGCCGGAGACTCTGCGTCAGCAGGGGGGCCCGGGTGCGGAGTTTGTCCCGCACCATCTTGTAAGGGCGCCCCCACGGATCTCCGTTCAGAGACTCGTTTCATCCTACTTCTCTTGCGTTTTCACTTCGGTAACGCATAAATGGATGCCTTTTTATTTATGGAAGAGTATGATCGGTGTGGTAGGTAGACGCGTAAATAATAAGTCACTACGCTAGTACTCACAGTTCTATTTGTTCAGGTCCACACGCACAATACAAACACAAAAGAAGGAGAACAGAGGATAGTACGGAGTCACAATAGTCACAGGAAACAAAGAACACTTAGAACATAGTTCATATAGGCGAAACATTAAAACCATGCGGTTTCGGGGTGTCGCAGTCGTTCGTACGCGCGCGCGCCGTTACGAGGCTCGTTCCGACTGGAGGTCATGGTAAGGGCGTCAACGCCCGCGCGCTGCGTCCCACCTCGCTCGCTTGCCATACGTCACGATGACGTAGCTCGGCCGCGGTGCGATTCCAATTGACGCTGTCCCGGAATCATCCGACATTATATTGTTGCTGACAATATAAGATGCCGATGATGTGTTATAAGTGTTTATTATAAATACATGTAAATAAATCTGTTTGTGTGTAAATGTGTTGTGATGTGTATTATACAATACTAAAACATAATCTAGATATTGGGTGTATACCCTACACCACCCCCCTCCAGAGACCGTCAAGGGCGATAAAAATCTGGAAATCTGACCCGACGACCAGAACGAGTTGTATACTCTGTTTTGTCGCCAGATAGATTATGTTCATGGGGGTCAGTTTTGTCGGCCAATATGTAGGCTGGTTTAAGGCGGTCTATTGAGACCGTGACCTCTTTGCCCTTAAATAAAATTTTAAAAACTTTGTCACCCCTTTGCAGAACTTTGTGAGGACCTGTGTAGGCTGCTTGCAGCGAGCCACGTAATGCGTCTTCACGAAGGAACACGTGATCAGTGGTCTGCAGATCCTTAAACACAAAAATGCTCGCCTTGTTGTGACGGGAAGCTGGAGTTGGCTGCATGCTGTGAGCAAATTGCGGATGCGCGCGGTGAATTCCGTGAAGTCGGTCGTTCCGTCATCACGGGATGAAAAAAATTCTCCTGGGAGCCTTAGCGGTTCGCCGTATACTAGTTCGGCAGAAGACGCTTGGACATCCTTTTTGAATGCGCTCCTTATACCAAGCAATACCCACGGCAGGGACTCGGTCCACTTGTCGTTTGCATGGCACGTGATGGACGCCTTGAGTTGCCTGTGAAATCGCTCCACCATGCCATTACACGCTGGATGGTAGGCCGTGGTCCGTTTGTGCTGGAAACCAGCAATCTTCGACAATTGTTCGAAGAGAGCCGACTCGAATTGACGGCCTCTGTCCGTGACAATGTCGGTAGGACAGCCAAACCGGGCAATCCATCCAGACAGCAATGCTTTTGCTACTGTCTCAGCAGTAATGTCGACAATAGGTACGACCTCTGGCCACCTGGTAAATCGGTCGACTGCCGTCAGACAGTATCTAAAGCCTTGTGATATTGGGAGCGGGCCCACAAGGTCAATGTGGATGGTGGTGAACCTGGCGCGTGGGAGACGGTATACTCCTAATGGCGCAGACACATGGCGGCTCACTTTAGCCCGCTGGCAAGCGAGACAAGCTCGTGCCCACTCCCTGCAGTCCTTCCTGACGCCTGGCCAAACGAAGCGCTCTGCGATTAATTTGGCAGTCGCTGAGACGCCTGGGTGACTGAGGGAGTGCAAGCTGTCGAATGCTTGCTTCCGCAGCATTTTGGGCACATATGGTCTGGGAGACGCTGTACTGACGTCGCAGTACACGGACTTATGCTCCCCAGAGACCTTCACCTTCTCAAGCACCAGTGAAGATCCTTCCTGAAGAAATTTCTTCAGTTCTGGATCTGATGCTTGAGAGTCGGCGAGGGTGCTGAGGCTGACCGGCACCTGTAATTCTTCCACGCGAGATAAGGGGTCGGCGACAACATTGTCTTTGCCAGCAATGTGCCTTATCTCGGTGGTGAATTGGGCTATGAAGTCGAGGTACCGGAACTGCCTAGGCGAGCAGTTTTTCTTCCGTTCATGGAATGCGAAACTGATCGGCTTGTGATCCGTATACACGACGAAGTGCCTAGCCTCCAGCATGTGGCGAAAGTATTTGATGGCCTCGTAAATGGCCAGCAGCTCCCTGTCATAGGGAGAATACTTTACTTGCGAAGGGCTAAGCTTCCGGGAAAAGAAAGCTAATGGCTGCCAGCCGTCGTCGCTAAGCTGCTGTAACACCGCTCCGATTGCAGTATCCGACGCATCGGTAACCAATGCGAGTTTGGCATTGCAATCGGGGTGGGCTAATAAAGCAGCATTAGCTAGGCTTTCCTTGCAGTCCTCGAATGCTTGTAAAGTACTCTCCGCCAAACATATGGGGTGCGAGCCCTTTACGTTGCCAATCAAGAGGTTGTGAAGTGGCGCCTGTATCTGTGCTGCGTGGGGCATGAAACGCCTATAAAAATTTATCATGCCCAAAAATCGGCGCAACTGACGAACGTCTTTGGGCTGTGGGAATTTCTTTATGGCCTCGACCTTGGTGTCCAGTGGTTTTGTGCCCTTCTCGGAGATATGGTAACCTAGGAAAGTTACATCCGGGACACCGAAAACACACTTGGACGTGTTAACTAACATGCCGAAGTCTTTCAGCCTGTTGAAAATTATGCGAAGATGCTCCTCGTGCTCTGCTTCTGACCTGGAAAAAATTAAATAGTCATCCAGGTAGCAGTAACAGAAGTCTAATCCTCTGGTCATCTCGTCGACAAAACGTTGAAATGTCTGGCCTGCGTTACGTAGACCAAACGTCATGTACGGAAATTCGTACAGGCCGAACGGTGTGGTGATGGCGGTCTTCGGAATATCGTCCGGGCTGACTGGTATCTGATTGTAGGCTTTCACGAGGTCTATAGTGCTAAAAATTCGACAGCCTGCAATGCTGTGTGCAAAATCGTGTATGTGCCTAATCGGATACCTGTCAGGGATTGTTCGCGCGTTGAGCATGCGGTAGTCTCCGCAAGGTCGCCAACCGTTGTCCTTTTTGGGGGCGAGATGGAGTGGAGATGACCAGGGACTCTCCGAGGGTCTGGCAGTTCCATTGGCCAGCATCAGCTGGAACTCCTGCTGAGCAATTTTCAATTTGTCGGGCGCTAGTCGCCGAAATGATGATGATACTGGCGGGCCTAGGGTCGTGCGGATATGGTGTACGGTGTTATGTGGTGTGGTGCGTAGTGTTCCGGCAGGTCGGGTGATGTCGGGAAAGCTGTCGAGGATTCTGTGATACCTCGAGTCGCCAGAAGACACCTTTACAGAAAATAAAGACGAATCTGAGTGATTCGAGGCTATACAAAAAACGTTTGTACTACTGTCTATTAACCGTTGGTTCTTACAGTCAACGGCTAACGAGTAAAAACACAAAAAGTCTACACCTATGATAGGTTTTGTTACCTCAGCTACCACAAAACGCCACTTAAAGTCTCTACGTAATCCTAGGTTTAGGTTGAGTTCAAGGAAACCATATGTTGGGATAGGCGTCCCATTCGCGGCCACAAGTTGGTAGTTAGTGGGCGCACGACGATCGCTGAGCAGACGACGAGGGTACACGCAGAGGTCGCTTCCTGTATCGACCAGGAACTGAGTGTTCGTTCTTCGGTCTGCGACGAATAGGCGACCAGTAGAGGCGGGGCAATCGTCTGTCGCCATCACCGACTGCCCGCGGCGTTTCCCTTTCTGTAGTCGCAGGGCTTGACGCAACGCTTGGCCTTCTCACCATGCATGGAGTGGTACCAGCACTGAGGGTGTTTCCTGTAGCTGGAGTCTGACCGGGTTGAAGAACGTTGGCGTGAGTTGCGTCGCGTGTCTCGACCACGGCTGTGGAAGCGATTACGCGACCGACTGTCACGCAGCTGCACCGTCAGGTCCTTCATGGCACGCTTCAGTTCGGCGATCTCGGCTGCCATCTCGCTCATTGTGGGTCCCGCTGCCGATGTTGAAGCGACATGACTCGGTGCCACGATGTCTTGGACGCGGTCCGCTAGCTCAGCCAGCGCCTCCAGGGTGCTGTGCGGTTGGGATGCCAGCAGGGGCTGGATGCTGCTAGGGAGTCGGCTGCTCCAAATGGTGCGCACGAAGTCCTCTGGCACGCTTGGTCCGGCTAGACCCTGCAGGTGGCGAAGAAACTGCGACGGCTTCCGGTCTCCCAGCTCTTCATGCATCAGCAGCTGCTTCACCTTCTTCTCCTGGGAAGCTGAGAGACGCTTCACCAATTCCGTCTTTAATTTGTCGTAACGGTTGGTGGCGGGAGGAGACATGATTACGTCCTTCACCTCTTTTGAAAATTGTGGGTCAAGGTGTCCGACCACATGGTTAAATTTTGTGGCGTCATTCGTCACCCCAGCATTCTCAAATTGGGCCTCTATTTGAGCGAACCATATTTCGGGCTCTTCTGGCCAAAACGGTGGCAGCTTCAACGGCGCACGGCAAATCTCGTGCGACGCCACAATGGAAACGCGCTTTGCCCTGCGCGGTCTCCGAGTGACATTTTCTGCCGGCTGTGAAGACGCGGTGTGCTCGGACTCACTATCACTCATCTTTATAATGTTCGACTCGGGGTCACCAGTATGGAAGAGTATGATCGGTGTGGTAGGTAGACGCGTAAATAATAAGTCACTACGCTAGTACTCACAGTTCTATTTGTTCAGGTCCACACGCACAATACAAACACAAAAGAAGGAGAACAGAGGATAGTACGGAGTCACAATAGTCACAGGAAACAAAGAACACTTAGAACATAGTTCATATAGGCGAAACATTAAAACCATGCGGTTTCGGGGTGTCGCAGTCGTTCGTACGCGCGCGCGCCGTTACGAGGCTCGTTCCGACTGGAGGTCATGGTAAGGGCGTCAACGCCCGCGCGCTGCGTCCCACCTCGCTCGCTTGCCATACGTCACGATGACGTAGCTCGGCCGCGGTGCGATTCCAATTGACGCTGTCCCGGAATCATCCGACATTATATTGTTGCTGACAATATAAGATGCCGATGATGTGTTATAAGTGTTTATTATAAATACATGTAAATAAATCTGTTTGTGTGTAAATGTGTTGTGATGTGTATTATACAATACTAAAACATAATCTAGATATTGGGTGTATACCCTACATATTCAAATAATTAAGAAATAACATTGTTTTTGGAACGTCAATTTAATGCCGAAGTCGCGTCTCGCTAGTACACAAACCAAAAGTTCGCCACCCCTGCCGTATAGCTATACCATAGCAAGGTGTTCAACAAACAGCCAATCTACTGATGCCTGATTGTATTTACATAATGAAGAATACAGAGCTTGTGTTTGTATTGATTTTAAACAGATTTTGAAGCGACTATCTGAGAGTAACAAAATGTCGCAAATTTCACGTACAATATTGGTTACTGGAATTTGTGCAAATAGAGATAACGGAATCACGACAATTAACTTTGTTTTAAAGGTGAAATAGAGGAAAGTTATAAAACAAGTTTAGGGTAACTTGTATACGAGGTTGTGTGGTTTAAAGTGACATGAGCACTAAACTGTTTGAAACTCTCTCTCTCTCTCTCTCTCTCTCTGAGAGTTTCAATGTTATAACATAACTATTGTTAAGTTTAAAGTTTCCTTAATATCTTACTTTTTATTATTGTTAATTTTATTTATTCAAGTAACAATGGCCCGCACTGGGCCCGCTTGGTGGATTATAGCCCATTTCCTCTCATAGAGAGGAGGCCTGCGTCCAGCAGTGGGAAAAATAATAGGCTGATTATGCTATGCTTATGCTAAGTATCAATGACTCATTAATACACACGAAATTCATTATAACACAAATGGCACATTAAATACATACAACACACACACACCCACAATACAATACAACACAAAACAATAAACACACAAAAAAAAAAATTAAAAAAATCCTGTCGAGATCTATGCAACGTAGGATTTTTTATGACATCATCATATTCTTGTCCCATTTTATTTGGGGTCGGCACAACACGTTTTTTTTCTGCCATTCTCCTCTGTCAATCGTCACGCTATCATTTATTCCTTTTTCCTTCATAAAATTCCTCACATAAACCACCCATCTTTTCTTTGGTCTTCCACTCCCTCTCGATTCATCAACATTTATATTCATCAATCTTTTAGTCACAAGCGGTTCGTCCCTCCTCATCACATGCCCATACCAAGACATTCGGTTCCCTTTTAATATTTTTCTTGTGAAGGTTTTCAAATCAATCATAAATTGTATATAATTGATACCTAGCTATTTCTTAATAAAAAATACGCAATTATTAAATGCTAATATAGCATGTCGAGACAATAATAGTGATTAATTGTTAATGATTAATTGAGCACACATTTACATTTTCTTTAGATAAATGATTATTAGGCTGTTTATATGCCGTAACGGTCACGTTAATTTGTCCTTTTGTAGATTATATGTTTTTTTATTACTTTGGGGACAAAAATAAGGTTGTATTTAGTGAATACATTAGGAGTTTATTGCGTATGAAAAGACTGCCCTGAATTATTTTGGGTGTCCTAACAAATAATGAGGTTAAGGTCTACATTTTATGACCATCATCATTAGATAGTTTTATCTGTTGAAAATAGGGCCTCCTAATGACCGGTACAATTAACGGTGAAAGTGAAAATTTACGTAATAATGAGTACTGTTTGCTGTAGTTGTTAGTTGGACTGGGAAAAGGCCTCGCATGACTTTGAATTCATTCGATTTACGGCTATTATGGACGCTGCTCGTTTGTATTGTCCAGCTATCTCCTATGAAGGGCGCTGCGACGCATATAGGGCTTAACATATTTGTGCCATAGTAGGAGCTCGTGGCTAAATAATAACAGCCGCTCGGATCGATTTTTAGGTTAAGCCGTGCTTGCCTAGGTTGGTCTGTGGAAGGGACCCATTACATACCGAGTTTCCTCCGTGCCTCGGAAAGCACGTTAAGCCGTTGGTCTCGGGTGTCATTTGTAGATCTTTGACAGTCGTTAGGTAGTCAGTGGCCCAAAAAGTCTGACAACCAGTCTTACCAAGGGGTATCGTATTACCCAGTACTAACTGGGTTGTGGAGGTCAGATAGGCAGTCGCTCCATGTAAAATACTGGTATTCAGCTACATCCGGTTAGACTGAAAGCCAACCCCAACATAGTTGGGAAAAGGCTAGGCAGATGATGATGATATTTGTGCCATAGTTCATTGGCCTTAAAACAGTCGTACCACTTTAGCTTACCAGCTTTTGCTTGTGATTTCGGTCCCGTTATATACTCACGGGAACGTTTTAAATGTAGCCTATAACACTCGGGGATAATGCAGCTTCCCGTTAGTGAAAGATTTTTCGGAATCGGATCAGTAGTTCCGAAGATTACCCCGTACATTCAAAAAAAAATTTACCTCGTTATAATATTTGTTTAGATTTATGGTTTTTAATTTTCACTTTCGCTTAGCAGAATATTAGAGTTGAATTTAATTATCAATAAATTACTAATAAGTTCGAAAGTTGTTACAAAAATTGGTCGTCAATCATCATAATTTTAGTCCGTTTACTTTGTAATTAAATATTTACCCCAAAAGGTCAACTGTTTAATTTGAGGGTAGTAAATTATATCTCTTTAGGTCACTACTGGCTTAACCGTTATAATTTAATTGCACTGTGTCCGTTTAGTTTTAGCGATTCCCTTTGTGAGAGATCCTCTCTTCGTTTAATTTTAAAGTTATGATCACGCAGTTTATTTGTTTCACTTCAGACTTTAATTAAAAACTGGATAATTGTAATTAAAATTCGATTGAAAACAAGGCTTAACTAACAACTTATAAATTTATAGGTAGGGAACTATGAATAGAGGCCATGCAATTGCTTCTCTGTTCTTTTCATTTGGAATTAATCGTGTAAATGATTAAATACTGTAAATTAAACATACAAATTTGCATACCCATTGTCTAAAAGTTTACGATTAATCGCCTAGTTCATTGTCCGTAGTCGCAAGCGGTACCTGTTGAGCATGAGGTTATGGATTCGATTCCCAGGTCGGGCAAAGTGTTATTAGGTTTTTGTATCGGGAATTTCTCAATAGGAGCGGGGAGTCTAAATCTGTGCCCGATTGATGGCAATAGGCTCACCCCCTCAGCAAGGGGGGGCTTATTATAAAATTAAACTGGCAAAATGTTGGTGTACTAAATATTTAAAGGTAGACAGAGCTTGCCTCCGTCGAAAAACAAGTAAATGATATGGTGACGGTTGATAGGGTAGAGTGGAAGAAAAAACCTGTGTTGCGCCGACCCCAAGTTAAATAGGACAAGGGCATATGATCATGAGACAGACTCTGCCTAAACTTTCGGGGGAAAATAAGAGTAATGTTATGATGTTTTTTTTTATGAAATCACGCCTTTTTCCAGTCGTAGAAAAAACTATAGACCGCCACATGCTAAAAACCTCACATACTCTTTTAGCTTCGTTTATCCAATTGAAACTAATTAAAAATCCTTTGCAAATAGCTCCAGTTACACATCTGCGGCAATCCTGCCTCGTTAATTAAATCGACAGTCGCCACCCAGCTTAACATGTAACTACCTATCTATTTTAATATGATTACCGTCCACCATTTTAACTTTATTCGCTTGCTGAGGCACATTTACCCGTTTTATTTTATCATGATTGAGTGGTCAGACTTTCAAACTAATATAAAAGGGTATAAAAGATAATAAATGATAAAATGCTCTACTCTGGTTTAAATATTTCTTAATAGAGTTACGGGACGAAAAGGTTTTGTAAATTAATCAAATCTATTACCATCTAGTTACTTACGCTGTCAAATTTAACTAGCTAGCGGAACTCTGGAGATGATAGGGTACAAACAGTGGGGATTATTTTGGGGTCAACGAATTCTTTTTTACTTTTATTGTGTTTAGATATCGATTCTCATAATTGTGTGCGTAGTTTAAATAGATATTTCAAGTAGGCAACTGCGGTTGATGGCCCGAATTTTTTTTCGGTACTATTTTTATAATAAGTCTATGGGTGTAAAAGGCCCCTAACGAAACCGAAAGACACTCGTTCTCCCCGTCATTGCGATATATTTTTTTTTGTTCTGGACCATGCCTGTGAACCTTCGAGTTACGGAGATACTACAGGTCATTTTATTTATCTATTGGTTCACCAACAATTGTTTACACAGGTTGTATGCTAAAAGTAACACGCAAAAATGTAAATGCAACAGTGCATAGATAAACTCCGCATAAAAAAGTTATACAATTTATAATATATATAATGGGTTTATGTATCCTTGGATACTATGGTGAACAGTAAAACTGTAACTTAAATTGAGTTGCTCTGAAAAGAGAACATTTTATTTAGTGACAAAAACTAGTTTTAACACTAATACATTCTTTAACCTTAATTAATAACAAACTCACCTGAAAAGAGAAACAACATTGAAAGCTATTGTTTCACCAGTTCTTAATCAGTATTATTTAAATATTCAAATTTCAATCTAATTTTCATAACCTAATTCGCATGCGGTATTCAATACGTCAATCAACAGACAGCTCCCTAGAAACGACCAAGTTCACTCACAGATAACTTATACATCAAAGTCATTACGCGGCAAATTCAAACATACTTAAATGAAGTGTCAAGCACTTTGTTTACATATATATTTATAGTTTTAAATAAATATTTAATTACTAATCTAAAGGTCTAAACAATTAATTTATATACACAACATAGGACATAAGGTACGTAAACACATTTCCTCTCAAGCGAGATAGTGATAAATTGAAAAGTTAATCTATTTAGCAAGATGCTTAAAAAAATTCGCTTTCAATTTGCCCAACCTTTCAAAGTGCAAATCGATTTGATCACTGCAGCTATTTACAGGTCATAGTTATAACTCTTTCTGGTTTTTTTAGAAATACAACTTTTTAATGTTTGAATTGACTTTAAATATCTCTCTGACCCCTATACTATTCAATGCATCAGCATAATGTTTTGAGTGCGTTTCATTGAGTGCTGCCGAAAAACGTGATTTTTCACCCCAAAAAAAAGTCGTTTCCCAGCAATAATTTTTGCGTAGAGTTTAATGTACTGAATGCTTTGTTGACGGCTTCACGAAGGGTCCGTTTACACCTTGTATACCTATTATTAATTTATTATATCGATACCAATCCTTTATGAAGGTTCGTCAACAAACTTAATTTGGCCATGTATGGGTACGAATTTCATTAAACGTTATTTGGGTATTTTAGTATGTACTGTACTTGGGTATTCGTGTATTTTAGAATGTACTGTGTCTTTATTAAATTGTAATCATAATTTATGTGTTTAGGTTTGGTAAATATTGTCCAATTTATAATTGCCATTCCACATTTCGAAGTAATTTACTTAGGACATAATATTACAAAAGCTGGCTGTCATATCATAATCATAATCTCTATATTTCAGAATTAAAATTTCATAATTATTAAGTAAGTGCATGATCACTTAAAAACTATGTTAGTGTAAAAATACAAATATGTTAGTAACATAAAAACTAGTAGACACAATAGTCATATGGTGTTGCCGCAGGCTCTATTGTGCAGAGGCTATGTCGCTAATATTGTGTTTGTTAGTAAAATAATTACGTCACTTAAAACAAAAACACATTTTTTCCAATTTTTATCTGTCTGTCTTTCTGTCTGTTTGTTCCGGCTAATCTCCGAAACGGCTGGACTGATTTTCTCGGGACTCTTACTGGCTGATAGCTGATGCTATAAGGTCTAATATAGGCTTATTATAATCTTTTAATTTAGGGTTCCGTGCAAAAAAATTAAAACCCTTGAAATTGGTAACAAAATTCGATTCAAAAAGGGAAGTCATATTTTTTATAAGGCATGTATGTAACGCGGCGACAAACTAATCTGATTTAGGGTTTTAAAAATAATTGAAATGGGTAGCAAAAATAATAGGTTGGGAGCAACAATTAACCACTCGATTGTGTAGTCGACGTAGCCCCGCTGCGCGTGGCCCCTATTTCTGTTTGCAGGGTTTAAAGTAACCTAACACGAAGGGGAATCCGGGGTCTTAGTTCGCTCACTTCGCTCGCTCACTAGACCCCGCCATCCCCTTCGAACCTAACATGTCCGAGTTGGGGTGCCACAAAGTCTCTCTCAGCCTTCGCTCGCTCTTGCTTCCTATATACTCCTTGCCACAATGACCGGATAAATAGATACTTACTTGGTACAATAGTCGCCTATTCAGAATATTGGTCGCCAATATTTTTTTTATTCGCCCGATTAATAATTTCCTTTTTTATAATAATAATTGCACGTGAACGAAGGTCACGGGCAACAGCTAGTTTATAATATTAGTTGTATGTAGATAGTATAGATATATAGATGACATTGAAAAACTCCTATGTCTACACTCCTACAGACCATACTCTCTGCAATGAAAAACAAAACAACATCACTGCAATACTGAATTTACAGCGTCTGCATTGTTCATTGTTTGTCCGTCTGTACTGTACTGTAGTGTGGCATTTCAATATATTGCAGAGCCAAGCCTTTGTTCTCAACTACTCGTAGTATGAACGAATGTCGACTAACTGAGCTTGGAGTTGGTATGTTCGCACTTCATTTCCTGGAGGCGAGAGATAGTACGAGAGCTTTAAGGTTCCGTCATACTGCTATAAAAAAATTGTCAGATTGACTGCTGATTGACAAAGTGGCAGCACGTTCACGTTCAATTAAAGAAGTCTACGTCCAGTAGTGGACTGCTGTAGGCTGATGACGATGATCTATTAAAGTCCGAAGCCGCGTTCCATTTCTCTGTACCAGTTTGACGTACCAACTATATTAAGCTCAGTGCGCATTACAGCTGCATCGGGCCGTGGAGCATCACACTTTAATTCAAAAAAATCGCGCCGGGCAGTGTGCTACAGGAACGGCTTTAATCGGATCTATCTCAATGCCCACATTCTTGTTCTTTTCCTCTCGTATTGGTATTAACTTTGCAAAAATATACACATTCCGAGACGAAAAAATAAAAAAAGTCAGAAGACAGCGCGTTCGACTGCCCAGGATGTACAGGACTAATCGAACGCTTGGTATGTACCTACCTCCCGTCACTCGCGCAGCACCCTTTATTCTGTAGCGTAGATACTTCTTAAAATTACTTATTTAATTTGTAAGGTATGTTTAGTAAAGTAAGTCAATATTGTATAAACAAACAGACAGATAATTTTGTTATGAGAAATATTTTATGTAGTCTGTGGACAGCGGACCGGCAAGACAGCCATAAGTCGATAAGAGGTACCTAGTGTGTATAATAATAAAAAATGTAATCTGTGTTCTGTGAACTTGTGCAAGCTTTTGAACAATACAACATTAGTTTTAGTATATGCGAAACCTGAAACACGTGTCTAGTATTTTTATGTAAAAGAACCTATGTACAAAATTTCAAAACTGTATCATGAAAAATCACAAAGTTATAAGCTTGTTCTGTTACCTAGTTGTCCGCACAAAAACGTGGTCATCACGCAGCGAGCGCCCCCCGCGTCGTCTTGAGCTCATTGATAATAATAATTTGGCAGTAGGTACCTAATTGCGATAGCTACTTAAAGTCGCTCGGTGTCCAACTTGTAACTTTTTAAATATTTTTGGGAAAAAATATAACATGGTTTAAAAATTATTGGAATCGATTCAGTTATTTATTCTGAACAAACTACATTCAGGTTTCGCATATACTAAAAATAATGTTGTATACTCCTTCTTTCCGTAAGCTGTTGTGTTTATTAACTGCTTGAAACCCTACCCGCTTCAATTCCACCGTTCTTAAATGGTGTTAGTGTGAATTGTTCTCTCCCTTCATTTACAGACAATGTCAGGCAAAGCAACCTTACCCATCAAGTCGCACCTTTAACAATAAAGGAGATTTAACGAGCAACAATATGAAACTCAATTGCTAAAAATTCCAACACCATTCAAATATTTGAAGGCCCTTCAAATATTTAACAAGTACCCTCAACTTCTGATCCAATTCCCTTTTACCTTTCTCACTACTCAGATTTATACCTAATCAACCCTATTCATTTCCACAGACACAATATGTAATTACTTTAATTAGGTAAATAAGATTATGTATCAAATATCCTGTACATACGAGTATGTTCTGTTTTCCAGTAACAAGATAGTAAAGCCATTATATTGGGTAACGAAGTTATTTACATACATATTGCTTGTAGGCGTCTATGCCTAACGGTTCGCGTACACCTACTCAGACATCGACCGAACTATGCTCGTTCGTTATCGGCCGACCTATGCTCGTACGTTATCGGCCGAACTCGACCGATCGAACAAACATTGCATTCGTTATTTCCCCCATACTGCTGCACTGGTTTGAACTAACTTCTAGGGCCCGGTCAGAAACGCCCAGTAATGTGTAAAAGCAGTCAAAGCATTGTTGTCTGCAAATACAGCTGAAAGAGTTTTTGCAACGAAAATTTGGTAATTATTGACATATCTTGAGTACCCACATAGTTAAAACTAAGTCACTTTTCGTGTCTGTCTGAGTGATTGCTTAGATCTTCAAAGCTACAATGGGTAGTGATTAGGCTTCCCAGATCCATATAAAATTTTTCCGGGAAAAAAAATCCGGACATATGAAGAAAATTCCGAAGTTTTCTTTCGGTAGTACATTTCCATTTAGCAATATTTTTTTTACAATCTCTTATTAGAGAAAGGTTTTTCGCAGAACATTGCTTGCAACAGAGGTTTTTATAGGTGCAACTAAAATAGATTCCGGACGCTTTAGAATTACCCAGCCCAGCCTTCCGGACGCTAAACTAAAATTCCGGACGTATGTCGTTGTCGATCCTAATCGTGATACAATATTAACCACAATTTAAAGTCATTAAAAAACTATAAAATATTGTAGTAACGATGTGATGAGTGTGCTAAACTAAATATTGTATATGCAGACAGATAAAAAAGTAAGATAAAAGATAAAATGCCAGCCACTAGGCATGTCAGGCGTCAGATTAACGATTAGGTACGTCGGCTCAGGGTATCCGTTCTCTCTGATAAAAACCTGGCAGGTACAGCAATGTCGCGTGCAAAAATACCTAAGAAATTATTCGATGAAATTTATCTTTTGTGCGATGTTAATTATGGAGTCATTTATGTAATACCTAGCTAAGTATTGCACGAAAATAATACAGCTTAAAAATTCGTTGATTTGAAAATGAAATCTTTATTTGTAAACATAGTTTATAGAGGGGTGTTACAAGCTCACAAACACACCTACAGTAAAACCATGCTCATTGCTCCTACGTACGTAACGATGAGCATGTTTTTTTGATGTTTGTGGCGTGCTATCTACCTTTTTTTGTTGGTCTGAGAATACAACCACGTTTTCCCAGTAATATTTGAGTCTCATAATATGCTGATATGTCCCAGATATGTTGAAAGAAAGTTGAAACTCCTCGAGTTTAATATTTAACGAATATCAGGCTTTCGTTTAATTTAATTAACGTTGGTAATAAAACGAACATTTCATTACTATTGAGTAAGCAAATGCAACATATATTTAACAACTTACTACACCAACATAGACGAGCGGGGCGGAGAGGCGACGTGCGGGCATCGTCTAATTTTCACAGAATGCAATGAATAATTTCTTTTGCCGCTATAATAAAATTACACTAAAAATTAAAGGAGGATTCATGTACGAGTCCGACTCGCACTTGGCCGGTTTTTTCCTCTCGAAGTGAATATTCTCATGGATGTCCTCCGCCATGGGGAGAGCAGAGGGGTCTGTCAGAATTGTAAACATTAAAACGACCCCGGTGATCGCACACTTGCGTCGGGGGATGGGAATCGGGCCTAATACAACCTTCACGAAGCTTAGCTTGCTACTTATAGCTCAATGCGGCCACTTGGCACAGCCGGCTTGTATTGAAGTCGCTCGGCCAAGCAGAAGGGCGACAAGCCTACAATTAAATGAGATGACAGGCTGGCTCACTTGCGATAACAGAGCTCAGATCTGTGGGCTGATAATAATGTAATGTTTGGATTGTGGAAGCTTTGTTTGTGTGATGTAGGTATTAATAATTACATAATATAGTAATTTGTGTATTACACAAATTACTTATTTTGATACAATTTTTATTGTTTTTATTTATTTATTTGGATCTCCAACAAAAGATACACAGATACAACATAGGTCACAGTTATACACAGGTTTTTCAACGACAGGCGACCACAGCATGCACATAAAACTAGGTGTTAACACAGAAATTAGAAAATATTATAAATATTTCAAAAACCAAAATAATAAAAAGCATTTGATGACAAGAAATCATGAGTAATAAAATTGTTTTACTTAAAAAATTATTATTATTATGCTACATTTATTGCAGTAATAATTTTTTTTTGTATTTATATTATCAAAGTGTTATTAGGTTTTTCTATCAGGAATTTCTCAGTAGCAGCCACGGAGACTGGATTTGTGCCCGGTTGGTGGCAATATGCTCGCCCCTTATAACATGGGACTTAAACATAACTAGCTAAATGTGGGTATACTATTAGCCGATTTTACTATTATTATTACCTCTGCCTTACCCTTGGGTGATTACAGGCAGGATTACATTTAATAATCATGCGTTAGTTTTTCTTTTTAGCGATTTTGTTTGAAGCGTTGATCAGCATGATTTAAAACTTCATCTGTTATTTACTTTCGCCCCATCCATACTTAATATTATAAATTCGAAAGTAACCCTGTCTGACTGTCTGATACCTTTTCACGGCTTAATGGATTTCGATAAATCAGGCTCACGGGTAGACCACGGCCTGGTGTGTGGTGTGGTGTGGTGTGGTGTGAGGTGGGTGGACATAGGACACTTCTTATACCGGTAAGTAGGTTCTCGTGGGATAATATTCGATTTCTACGCTGGCGACGCCGCGGGTAAAAATCGTAAGATCTACCTTCTGCAATATTTCTATGGTCCATTCTCTTGCTTAAAGTGAAAAATCACGTCACCCAAAACAGGATGTGCCACACCTTCTCTCTTGTCCGTCGTGCACTACTAATTGCACCCTCCAGGACTTGAATGAGGCAAACGATAGTTCTGTCCAGGATGCTACGTACTGGTCGGACAAAATCCGAGTTATTATTTATTTATTTAATTACAAATAATTACAGTAACGGAAATTATAAATAATTGTCTCTTACAATTATACAAATATTAAAATATACAAAATAATAAAGTATAGTAAAGCAAAATTTGAAGTGAAAATATAAATAAAAGAAGGTTAACAACACTTTCATAAATATCTCTCACAGTACTTCTGACATACCAATAAAACCTTCGTCTACACATCAGCAAACAGATCATCTGTTGGATTAGAATCCAAGAGATCATTAAGCGCGGCCAGAGCGCGAGGAGTTGGCGACTTAGCACGTGCAACAGTACGACATGGAGGCACGGCTTCGATTCGAGAAGTAGGACTGAAAAATCCAATCCTGGATTATCCAGTTACTCACTACATGACCTCTAACTCAACCTGAAATATAGCCTATATACGGTATGAGATCACTAACTTAAAGGGTTTCAGTTCAAAATTACCATTCATATACCTAACGACTACGAGGTCAAACCGTGTTGCTTAGTAATGAATATGTAATGAGAGGGTCAGGCGATGTCAGTTAGGATTTTCCTAGATAAACAAGGTATTGAATTAATTGAATGGGTATCGAGGCTGGCCGCAAATGATCGAACTATCTGGAAGGTTAGGTGAAGGTTTTTGGGTAAATATTTACCAAAAGGTCATCGTACTTTTAAATATTTGCTTTGGCTTTGTTCAGACTGAGCCAAGACATACATACCATTGTCAGTAAATAGACCATAATATCTCGCTATGAAAACAAGGAGGGCGCGCGACAAAACGGTCTCACTCATAGGTAAACTTATCTATGATATACATACTATATGCTTATCAGTGCGACGACGACAGCGACTCACTGACTGACAGACAAAGGACAGTTTTCGTTTGAAGATTGAAAATCGTTTGGAAGCAAGTGTTTCTTATGGCGGCGAATTTATTTTGCCTTAGATAAGTAGCGCATTTATTTCAAACACCAAGTTATGTTGTCTAAAAGTCGGTTCAAAAGTGGCAGGTTTTCATTGTAATGCCACGTATAGAATTCAAAGGACATATGCACTATGCAAATCAGCTTGTAGATACAGGGTGTAAGGGACAGGCCTCCACAAACTGATGGGGTGAATTCAGTACCGGTACAAGAAATTATTTCAGGAATGTTATAAGAATCCAATAAATTTGATTTCAAGATTTTTCTTCAGAGGCAATGTTTCGTTACCGTGGCAAAATGCACGAAGCGAACGGCAATCGCAACGAGGAGTTCGATGAACTCTGTAGCTAGGCAGGAAGTGAACAGCTGATTTCACGCGTAGTTCGTTAGAGTATTTTAACATCCTTTGTTGGATTTTTGATTTTAGCCGTATTATTTACATAAATGAATACAAGGAATGTAATTTTACATTGAAATAAAGGAACAGTAAGTGAAAATAAATAAATAAGAGAGTTCCAGAGAAAAATTCCGGTGGAATATGATTCAAAATAAGGAGCTCAATGCACCCTGTCAGTTTGTGGAGGGCTGTCCCTTACACCCTGTATAGTAAATGTACACTAAGAAATGTAACATTTTGAAACACGGCCTTCTAGGTACCCGTTCTCTTAGCTTAAGGTCAGTCAAGTATTATTTGTTAGGCATGCCTAACCAGGGATATACCTGTTACACCGCTAAACTCCTTAATATCTTAACTTCAATTATCGTACCATCTCACTATTTACTAGACACATTACCGCGCCCGGTAACGTGAACGTAAACGTTTACGATACATTATCTGCGCATGAGTTAACGTGGGGGGAACATTAAGCGGGATCACAGACATGAGCAATCAAGGGAGATTTGGTCATTGTATTACAAATTGGTCGTGCTTACACCAAATGTATGGGTTGAGAAGGTCTACTAGTTTATAGATTACGATATTTCACTTTTAGAGATTGTGTGGAAATGATTAATGGGTAAACATTTATTAGTAAGCTCATCTTAATATACTACTAGGTGTTTTTTTAAACGTAGGCAATACTTTAGGGGCGTGTAGTACTCATGAACATAAGCAACTTTTACTATGGCACCGACCATGAAATCGCGAAAAAAATATCAGCTGCTCCACACATTATTGCTCGCGTAACTCGAAAAAATGTAGGCAACAGCAGATTTTTTAAATCATATTTTGTTAGCTCCATAGTAAGAGTTGCTCATATTTATGAGTACTTCACTCCTTTCAAGTATTGCCCAAGTTTAACCAAACATCCTGTAGAGAATACCAATGTAATATAATGTAGGTACCGCGAATGTGTACAGGGGACGAGACTTTCATGTTAAAGTAGGTACCTACATATTTATTAAAGGAAGATTGAATATTCAGCATATTTATTAAAGGAAGATAGAATATGGCGTTTGAAGGGCTTCAAACGCTGGAGGCGATAGTTCTCGCACACCTGCACGAATGGCGCGCGGAGGCACCACGTCGGTAGGAAACTCCGCTGCCGCGGCAAATTGCCGCTCAGCGGACAGACCTCCGGCGTGATCTCATGGCGACATGGAGAGAGCGATTGTCGTAACCCCGTGCAGGGCACGCCACCATAGTGGCGATAAGTCCCCTCTTTAAGGAGTGGCTAGAGAGGCGCCACGGCGCCCTCACCTACCGCCTGACGCAGGTCCTCACCGGACACGGTTGTTTCGGGAGGTTCCTGCACCGAATCGGTCGGGAGGAAACGCCCGGGTGTTTCCACTGCGAGGATCGTCCGGAGGACACGGTGGAGCACACCGTGGAGGTCTGCCCCGCTTGGGCGGAGCACCGCCGTGTCCTCGTAGCGGCGATTGGCGGCGGCGATCTCTCGCGTCCGGCCTTGGTTCAAGCCATGGTCCGGAGCGAGAGGGAATGGGAAGCCGTCACCTCCTTCTGCGAAGCAGTCATGCTAGTGAAGGAGGTGGCGGGACGTGAGAGGGAAAGAACCTCTCGTCCCAGTCGCCACGGGAGACGCCCTGGGCGTTGGGGGTCACGTGGTGGCTCCCGGCCACCGTAGGCGCGGGCCTGTGGACGGCGAGTTATGGGCCAGCTCGCCGTCCGGCCGTCTTATGACGACAGGCCGTGTCGACGGCGCGTTTGTGTTCCACGTGCGCCTCAAAGAGATGTCAGCAAATAAGTAGGGGTCCGCAAGGGCCGATGCCTGCCAGGGCTGCGGGACTGTTCGAAAGAGATACCGTGGCCCTGGAACACAAAGGGCAAAGAAGGAACATGGATGGGTTTTAGTTAGTACAAGTCTGACACTCCCTTCCGCTCCGCCCAGAGTGGGGGAGGTCATTTGATGATTTCCCATCCGGAAAAAAAAAGGGCTTCTAACGCTTATTTTCTGATTATTCAATACAAATAAGTATTGTATGACACAAAATCTTCTAAAGCGTCACGGTTTCTGAGGTATACAAGCTATCTAAGTTATTAACGTTTAAGAGATCTCACATTTAGGGTAGGGTCAGGTTCCACACAAAAATATTATCACCCCTTCAGAAACTAATAATGATATTGAAACGATTTTAATTTTTTTATTGGGTTTGAAGTGTCTGTATTACATACCATTCTTTTTCCACATAATAACTTTCAAAGGCTTATTATTAAATACGTGTTTGAATTCTAATATGACTGCTTAAAATGAACCTACATACATAATAGGGACGCCTACGTTATTAAATCCGACACGTGTTAATAAGGTCGTGCCTATATAGTTAGGTTTTACCAGTGACTTTGTTAATATTTACAGCTCTAATAAGATGTTATTTATTACTGTGATAGGTACAACATTTTAGTGTTTTAAATCTTAATATTTACTTAATTAAAATTAAAGAATTAAAGTTATATTTCTTTTATTTATCTTTATATATATTTTTAAAAATGTATTAAAAAAAATAACTTATAAAAAATATTTATAAATATTAAAAATAGATTTCCACCGGTGTTGGGAGCAGGGTCCAGGCTACCGGTGGTTAGGGCTTCAGAGACAGGCACCTAATGCGGGCCGTGTCGAAGAGTACTGCTTTCTGAATCAGGCCCTTGATTCCACCGCCTAGCTAGAGCCATATTACTACTACAGATCTCCTCTATACTCTCGCTAATGATTGTGTCGCGCTACTTAGATCTTTAGCTGTTTTATCTCTGGTTAACGATTTGACTTTGATGTCAGGGGCAATCAGGGTGAAGCAGGAGCGAGCGGGAAGGGGGGTAATCACGACAGTACATCCTAATCAATATTAATTAAAATACTTTTACCATGTGTCAAAATCTGAAATACTTCGTGATTCTTTTTATGTTATCGTCTATCGCGGAAATGCATTTCATCACATACTTTTTCACTGGATTCAGAGGTAAACAAAGCGATTTTTTATTGATACTTTAATAATTTATTTCCACTGAAAGACTGCCTTGACTATGAGTTCTAGCCTTAGTAGAAAACATATGTTTACCAAAGACCCAATAAAGGAGATTGAGTCAATAGAGCCAATGGAGGCCGTGTCTACAACTAATGACATTATAATTCGATCATCTGCTTGCTAACCTAATGACAATGTCATTATCTTGTTATTGATCGCATACAAAGCCTATTGTCCGTTTCTAAGGCCCATTCAAGGCCTCTGGCGGACCGACTTGCATCAAGCAAAACGCGCGAGTGTCACCTGGCTTACAGTCGCACCGTATAAATGCAGCACGAGCGCGCGGTGTAAACTGAATGGTCCAAGATCACTAGACTTATTTCTCATTAACAAAATGTATGGCATCAGGTAGTGTAAGTACGTACTGTGAACGTGTGCATACTGGCTTACTTGTGCCGACGGCCAAATTTTTAATATCGGGTGCTAAAGTTGCGTAAAAATAATACTAATTTTTCTTAAAGCCTGAGTGGTGAACTTGAGGGCACGTTTGGTCCAGTGGCTGAGCGATTGACTGCTCGCAGCGCAGCAGTCAATCGCTCAGCCACTGGTTCTGTCGCGGGTTCAATGCTCGCACGGAACAAATATTTGTATGATCTACAGGTATTTTTTCCGGTTCTGGCTGTTTGTGTATGTGAGTTTAAATGTTTGTAAACGCACCCACGATACAGGAGAAATTCTTAGTGTGGGGCAAAGTATTAAAAAAAAAAAATGTCTCACGGAAGATTGTTTAAAATTAATTATTAACACTGCTAGATACTTCCTGTTGACGGAAATTTCTGCCAGACACTTTAAAGCCACCCATTTTGTTAATGAGTAAATAAGTAATGTCTGGCGGCCTTGGGAACTTGCTCTACTACATAAATACGTCGACTTTTAAATTAAGTCACTTTTCAACTTCATAATATTTTCATAATTTTAAGAATCTATTCATATTTATGGATGTTACTGGTTGTGTTTAGTGCAAAGAATTTAACTAAAAAGGTTATGAGATAATTTTATTTTCGATTCAAAAATCGACTTATAAAGAAAGCTAGAGCCTCTAGTCTCAGCATAAGTTAAAAAGTGTGGGTTTTTCAAAGCTATCAAATAACATGAAATGATTATTTTTGGTGAAAGTTGTGAATGGGAAAACTTCACAATTTTTGACCCAAAAAAACTTTTAACGAAGGTAGACCATTTGAAAAGTTTTCGATTGTTATCAACCTAAACAAAACAACTGATTAACCAAACATAATTTTGTTGACTTTTTTGGAAGCCACGTTTTTTCCCTGCGGCTGGATAAAGGTCCCCCCGACCCTTTTTCTTCTCTCTTTCTTCCGAATATCTACTGTCTCTTTTTATCGTGTGGTTAGTGCCTAACTTGCATGCGTAGCATGATCACCGTAGAAACGTGTTTTTTAGACGGAAGAATTGACAAAATGACAGATTGTGTCGACACAACGCCAGATTTCTTTGCACTATCTGTCATTTTGTCGATTCTTCTGTCAAAGAAATCCTTGTCTACGGTGGTCATGCTACAGGGGCTCTAACTTGGCGGACTGTCCTTACATGCCGTCGAGAAATATTTATCAGGCATGCTGGTTTCCTCACGATGTTTTCCTTAACCGAAGCAAGTGATAATTATACAATACGCACATGAATCCGAAAAGTCAGATAGTCTTGGGTTCGAACTCGAGACCTATGACTTGGCAGTCCGACGGTCACACAACTAGACTATCAATACACCTACCAACAAATTTAATATCTACTGTGCAAACGGATGGGCTTTGACTTGCCTTTCTTTTTTCAATCTTTCGGCGCATCATTAAAAGTACACAGTTAGGATTATAACAATTTTGCAAGACACTATTACCAAGTCGGCATGGCGGTGTTTTTACTGCGTACTGGATTTTAAACTCTCGGTGTTGAGCTGAGGGTTGAGATCCAACAGAGGGCATCTAGGGATGTCCTCTGTGTGCGTGCGTCTCTCTGTAGTCTCTGTGCGTTAAAAACACTCTGATGCGCGACGAAAAGAACGTAAGAACGTTGCTTTAGTAGAATAGCGCTCGTCCAAACGGGGATTTAAGTGTTGTGTTTTTTAAATTTCTATATTTGACATACATGTATTTACCAGTCTTACCAAGGGGTATCGTATTACCCAGTACTGACTGTGTTATGGAGGTCAGATAGGCAGTCGCTCCATGTTACTGGTATTCAGCTGCATCCGGTTAGACTGGAAGCCGACCCCAATATATTTGGGAAAAGGCTAGGCAGATGATGATGATTTGACATACATGTATTTACACACTCAACCACAAATTCAGGCTCTTAACTCCACCAAACTTATAATCAAAAAGTTACAAACTTTCAACTTTTAGTCAAAATGATATCAGATGTTCAAGCTAAGAGCCAGTACAGTAAAGAGAACAGTAATTCTCAATCTATAAGTTTAAATCAAAGCTGAATGTGCCGCGAAGCTCCACCATTTATCTAGCTTAGCACTAATGGAATTAGTATCTGGACTTAGCAGATTCTGATCATTGAGTAGATTAAAGTCAGACATTTCCTTTTTCTATTTTGTTCGCATGGAGTGGGCGTCGTTATCCGAGAGTTAGAATCGATTTTTGTTCAGCTTCTTTTTTTTGCGTTTATAAAAATGTTGAAGTATTTTTAAATGGCGGAGTTCTGGGATTTTGTTCCGTGTTTATTGAGACTAGAATCCATACTAAAATTATAAATTGCGAAAGTGACTCTGTCTGTCTGTCTGTTACCTTTTTGTGAGACTGAACGGATTTTAATTTTACCCACAGATAGTCCCATTATCTATAAGATGGAACAAAGCATATATTTTTATCCCAGTAGGTCTTTCCCGTGGGATGATTTCCGACATCCACGCGAGCAAAACCACGAGCGAGAGTAATAGTGAAGATATTAAATAAGATTATGCGGATATCCGTAGGCATTGAAATAAAGCCACAGGTAACTAGAATACTTGATAAGTCAATCGGTCAACTACTGTCTCTAGGAGCATTTTTTTTTTTCGTATGTGACAATGTCAAATGACCCCCCCACTTTGGGCGGAGTGAAAGGGAGTGTCAGACTTCTACTGACTCAAACCCATCTATGTTCCTTCTTTGCCTGTTGTGTTCCAGGGCCGCGATATCTCTTTCGAACAGTCCCGCAGCCCCAGCAGGCATCGGCCCTTGCGGACCCCTTCCTGTGTGCTGATAACTCTTTGAGGCGCACGTGGAACACGAACACACCGTCGACACGGCCTGTCGTCATAAGACGGCCGGACGGCGAACTAGCCCATTACTCACCGACCACAGGCACACGTCATTAGAATAATTTTCGAATATTTTCCTTGTCCTAACTACCTCAATGGCGGTTCCTTTAAGAAATAAACACCTTGAGTACTCTCAAGTGGATAATTCTATCTTTAGATCACTCATCAAGTGCATAAGTACTAAATTAGGTAATGTGCGAGGCAAGTTCATGACCAAACTCAATCTACTCGTTAAGAGGGACATAAAACGTTCAGAGTTCTTTCCTAACGCGTCACGGGCGATATTGACAACCTACGCTAGTCCTTTGAGCGATTCCTTATTGGTTTCATTAGGATTGTTATGACTAGGGGCCTTAAATGGCCACTTTAGCAGAATCATAATTATTGGATAGTTACATAAATTACTCTAAAATTCTTAAAATAGTCACAGACGCAGTTAATATTATGAATTGTCACTATGCAATGTGAACATTTACGAATTGTAACGTAATTCATAAGTAACCAGCCTTGGGTCTGGTTTTGGGTAACAACCCATCTACGCCCAAGACTAAAGTAGCCGCGGGAAAATAAAATAACTTGTATTGTTTGGTGCAGAATAGTTTGAAAATAAAAAAACAAAGAAGGCATGCCGTGCTCAAATGGGGACAGACACTGGGCACATTCATCATCATCATCCTCATTTCAGCTGAAAGCCGTCCACTGCTGGACATAGGCCTCCCCCAAGTGTTGCCACATTGACTGGTTCCGTGCGTCTCGCCTCCAGCGGATCCCTGCAACCTTTACCAGGTCATCGGTCCACCTAGTGGAAGGCCTTCCAACGCAACGTCTTCCAGTTCGCGGTCGCCACTCCAGAACTTTCCGGCCCCATCGGCCATCACTGGGCACATTCGTATGAAAATATTTGACATAAAACGTCAGACGCATTACTAGTGGACGGTGAGTAATGGGCTAGTTCGCCGTCCGGCCGTCTAATGACGACAGGCCGTGTCGACGGCGCGTTCGTGTTCCACGTGCGCCTGAAAGAAATGTCAGCAAATAAGTAGGGGTCCGCATGGGCCGATGCCTGTCAGGGCTGCGGAACTGTTCGAAAGAGATACCGTGGCCCTGGAACACAAAGGGCAAAGAAGGAACATGGATGTTTTTTATTCAGTACAAGTCTGACACTCCCTTCCGCTCCGCCCATGGTGGGGGTCATTTGATGATTCCCCATACGAAAAAAAAAAAGATGCATTACTAATAACCTCGACAATAACGTAGATAAACTGAACTTAACAAATTAATAAAAAAAGTTGAGGGTAGATTTGAAGGTGTGCCCAATTGACGACGGCAGGCGTAACTGGGTTAAGAAGTTATTCAAAGACATGTGATAATAATATAATTTAATATCCTGCAAGCAATTCCCTTAGTTATAGATCTACTTGACCATTTTTATCAATCATTTTGAAAGTCAAAACAACATTATATGTCATTATCTACAAAAATATTAAAGTGAACTGAATCGGTTTTAATTTAAGTACTTTATTTCCATAGGCTTTATGGTCTACCATAATGCAGTTATGTGAGAACCGCCTATATGTTTAAAATTGGTGGCTGTGGTCGGTTCATTGAACGAGCTACGGTTAAGTTTGCACTTATTCTGGTTCAGTAATTAAAATTCCGTGTTATGTAATCGGTGAATGTCAGGTGCGAGCTGCTGAATGTGAAAATAGGGGTTCGATTTCCGTGCTTGATTAAACAGGCTCTTTTAGATATTCAGCTTTAAGCTAGAGAAAAATGTTAAATTCGATATTAGTTATAAAGAAATCATTTTGTAATTTTTATCTTTTTAATTAAGTAGTTAAGTATGAATATTTTATACATTTTACAGTGTTTATATAATCAGCGACAAAAGTATATTATGTTTCCTAAATAAAAGTTGTTTACGTAACTAATTAATTAAGTAAATAGAATATACTTCAGTCCCTGATTATATCACGAAAATAAACTTACCGGATACTTTTATCAAACCGAATTTTCTTTAGACTCGATTTCATTTTGTTTTCACACTGGCATTATATAAAAACTTTACATAATATTTATATCACAAAGCCCTCACGAAGGGCGCGTCAGTAACTCGCGAACGTCGGCAGAATACTCGAAAATAAACCTGCCAGCTACTTACTTACTACCGTAGTAAGCCAGCTAGGTAATACACCAACTACGAGTACTTACTACAACCACACCGCGTGACTTATTCAATTAATGCGAAAAAACTGTATAATCCTGTCTTGTTAGGTAGATGGTAGGTTAATTGATTTGTGATTAGGTAAAAGGTGAGGGTCAGATGTCCTATTACGAACGCACGACCTAAACGTAACGTAAATAGGAACGATTTTGAACAAAAAATACAACTATCTTATACCATTTTGCAACTAGCACAGCTACTGCGCCTACTGCCACCCATATTATTATTATTATTTCTTTGTTTCAATCAACTTTGGATCGTAATTACAATTAAATTAAATTAAAATCAAAATCCCAATTAAAATTAAAAAAAAACATAATCCAAATAAAATTAAAAACAAAATAAAATTAAAACAATATTTTAGCATTAGTCAGCACGTAAACCATGCAGCAGTGGTTTACTTACTGATAGTCGAAACCTTCAGCAAAAGCTTTGAGGATACTGTTGTGGCTAGCCCGCACCCTTCGCACCAGGGATGTGCACCGATATATGAATTCAGAAATGTTGAGTCCGAAAGGTGTATTTTTAATGGCGTTCAAATGTATGCTTCTCTTCTTTATGCTAGATCTACAGTCCTTGTTTATAATATAAGTGTTTTAGTAACAGTTGGGTTCTTCTTACTAAGTCGTGGGTTCGAATCCAGGCAGGCTTTGTGTAATTTATTTCATCACCACTGCTCTCAAAACGGTGAAGGAAAACATCGTGAGGAAACCGGCATGTCCTAGAACCAAAAAATTCGAAGACATGTGACATCTACCAACCCGCACTGGGCCCGCGTGGGCGTGTGCGCCCATTTCCTCTCATAGAGAGGAGACCGTGTGTCCCAGCAGTGGGAACATTATAAACTGATTATGCTACCTGCTTGTCGCAGTCACGACGTGCAAGCTGTTAACTTTTTTCTTTTTTTTTTGTTCCGTCCTTTTGAATTTATAGTTTATTGTTTATTTTTTTTGTAATTTTGTGTGATGCACGTCATGTCCCTGCGACAAATAAATATATATTTATATATATTTTTTCTTTCCTTTTCTTTTCTAAGCTTCAATTAGAACTCTGCCTCCTCAATAACGTGGCCTCGAACAGGTCTCTCAAGGTGCAGAACCGTAAGTTTCCTTAGGTCGTCGAGTGGACGACCTAAGGACCACTAAATGTCAGTAGCCCTAGTGTGGCACGAATAAACTGTGACAGCTGACCATGGTAAACCAGTAGAAAAGCCCCGAGCGGGCCACCAACTACCATGGCCCATCTGAAAATCTCCAAACCGACTCCGGTGACAGGAAAAGTGACTGCCTCACCGTAGACGATGACCCACCTCCTGTCCTGCTGCTTGCGCAACGATTGCGTCAAAATAAGACAGAATCAAGTAGTGTATGATAAAAAGCAACATAATGTGACTAGAAATATCTAAGTAATATAACATCACGCCTTAAATCCCAGAAGGGTTAGGCAGAGGTGTACCTAATAGTTTCACAAACACATTTCGCCAGTTATGTTCAAGGAAGCGAGCGTGTTGCCATCAACCACACACAGGTTCAGACTCCGTGGCTGCTACTGAGAAATTCCTGATGGAAATATCTAAGTAATTATGGAAAGTAGGTATATACCATCCCGCACTGGACCCACGCAGTAAATTCCTGCCCACTCACAGGATAGACGCCTGTGACCCAGGAGTAAAGGGCACATTATAAGCTGATTATGCTAAGTACATTCTACTAAGATCACGCGTTTATCATTCAAAGAGAGAAAATTGAAGAAGAAAAAAACCGGCCAAGTGCGAGTCGAACTCGCGCATGAAGGGTTCCGTACCATGTTAGAAGGCAAGCCCCCTTTAATTTTTAATTTATTTTTATTACTTGCTTTCGGCCCTGTAGTTTCGGAGTTAAGCGGAGGGGGGGAATAGTTATCAATTTTCGCTTAAATTTATTCCCCAAAAGTGGCCCCCGTGTTTAAAATTCATTAATTTACGTTACACGTCCGTTCTTTGGGTCACCGAATAACGTATGTGTACCAAATTTCAAGTCAATCGGTCCAGTAGTTTCGGAGTAAATTTAAATTGCCTGTGACAAACGGGCAGACAGACATACACGCGAGTGATCCTATAAGGGTGCCGATTTTTCCTTTTGAGGTACCCAACCCTAAAAGGTGGACAGAAAAGATAGTACCAACAGAAGCATATTATATTGTGAGTCAGAAGAGGGATAGTAAAAATATTCCGGAAAAGAGATACATAAAACAAAGAACAGCACCAACAGTACCAACTAAAGATGTAATCTAAATAAAACAACCATTACTGCAACAAACAGCTAAATAAAATTAGGACTGAACTTTATTATCTGCAGTGCGTACTAGTAAGATTTCGCAATGAAGACACAGTTGGCAAAGCGACATAGTTGCTACCAAATACTAGTTTTTCCTTAACGCATTTACGAGTTTTAAACTGATACAAGGAAAGCAAGTATTTCATTCCATACTGTTCAATACAAGTAAATTCCATTACAACCTGCTTGGAAGGCATCTTAAGGCTTATAATGAGCTCTGAAGAATTAGCAAAGATCACCGGTATTTGCTGATAGCACACCGAGAGAAACCAGTCATTAAGCCGATGACTAAGTAATATCTAGCAGTAATTTTTCATTGCATTGTTATTTTGGCATGTTGTGACCGGGCGGGAGGAAACGCCCGGGTGTTTCCACTGCGAGGATCGTCCGGAGGACACGGTGGAGCACACGGTGGAGGTCTGCCCCGCTTGGGCGTAGCACCGCCGTGTCCTCGTAGCGGCGATTGGCGGCGGCGATCTCTCGCGTCCGGCCTTGGTTCAAGCCATGGTTCGGAGCGAAAGGGAATGGGAAGCCGTCACCTCCTTCTGCGAAGCAGTCATGCTACTGAAGGAGGTGGCGGGACCTGAGAGGGAAAGAACCTCACGTCCCAGTCGCCGCGGGAGACGCCCTGGGCGTTGGGGGTCACGTGGTGGCTCCCGGCCACCGTAGGCGCGGGCCTGTGGACGGCGAGTTATGGGCCAGCTCGCCGTCCGGCCGTCTTATGACGACAGGCCGTGTCGACGGCGCGTTCGTATTCCACGTGCGCCTCAAAGAGATGTCAGCAAATAAGTAGGGGTCCGCAAGGGCCGATGCCTGCCAGGGCTGCGGGACTGTTCGAAAGAGATACCGTGGCCCTGGAACACAAAGGGCAAAGAAGGAACATGGATGGGTTTTAGTCAGTACAAGTCTGACACTCCCTTCCGCTCCGCCCAGAGTGGGGGGGGGGGGGGGGTCATTTGATGATTTCCCATCCGGAAAAAAAAAAGCATGTTGTGACACAAAAAACATGGTGTTACATACACGTACATGAATCTAGCTTCACGTGCATTGAAATTATACACCGGTTAGGTATTGAAAAAGATCATCCGTTCTATACAGATGTCTACGTCAAAATGTATGTAACAGCAGATTTGTTTTTAATATTGATAATTTAGGTTGTTGATTTGGAGGTTGCATGATTTTTAAGGCCATTTCTATTCTAATACTATAAAGCTGAAGAGTTTGTTTGTTTGGTTGAACGTGCTAATCTCAGGAACTACTGGTTCGAATTAAAAAAATCTTTTAGTGTTAGATAGTCTATTTATCGAGGAAGGTTATAGGCTATATAACACCACGCTGCGACCAATAGGAGCCGAGCAAAAAAAAAACAAGTCGGAAGCGGCGGGTCAAACTGCGGCACAGCTAGTCTTGAATAAAAGAAATGTGAATGTAAGTAGGTACAGACGCCACCACATCAAGCTACCCGGAAACCGTCAAATTTGCCTAATTAACCTTGAACCTACTTGCTTTAGCAATAAAGTTGAAAATCTATTAAAGAAATTTGACAGATTGTAGTAGCTTGACGTGCTGGTGTGTATACATTTATGAGACAAAGAAACTTTTGAATTATTTGTTTCAGCGTTTTTTACACACAGAGGCGATTAAACACCAACCATCATCTGCCTAGCCTTTTCCCAACTATATTGGGGCCGGCTTCCAGTTTAACCAGATGCTGTTTAATACCATAGTATTTTATATGGAGCGACTGCCTATCTTACCTCCACAACCCAGTTACTACTGGGTAATACGATACCCCTTGGTAAGACTGGTTGTCAGACTTTTCGGGCCACTAACTACCTAACGACTGTCAAAGATCTACAAATGACAACCTGGACCAACGGCTTAACGTGCTTTTCGAGGCGCGGAGGAAACTCGGTATGTAATGGGTGGTCACCCATCCACAGACCAACCTAGGCAAGCACGGCTTAACCTAAAGATCGACCTGAGCGGCTGTTATTATTTAGCCTCGAGCTCCTCGATTAAACACCAACCACAATAGAATTAATAATGAAGCAGATTTAGTATTTAAGATTATGTATCAGATAATGTCTCGGTTAAATAATAAATCACGAACTGTAATCTATGTAGTATGTGATATAATTAATGGCCATAGCCTCGGGTGTCCTCTATGTGATACGTTATGCGTCATAAATTAATTATGACGACAAACAAGCAATTAATTATATGTTTACCCCAGGTATGTCATAGTATGTATATTTTATGTACGTGCAAATATAGTTAGTAAAAACCTCTGTAGCCACGGAGTCATATGGAGTAGGATTAGGCTCGCCCCCTGTTACATGGGACTTAACATTACTAGCGAAATGTGGGTGCACTATTAGGTACACCTGCCTAATCTTTCGGGGATTACAGACGTGTTGTTATGTTATATTATTCGTATTCCGCTTTTAGCCGTGGATATGTCCTAAACTTGTGGCTAAATAATAACAGCCGCTCGGGTCGATCTTTAGGTTAAGCCGTGCTTGCCTAGGTTGGTCTGTTGATGGGTGGTCGCCCAATAAATACCAAGTAACGTGCCATACTAAGTAAGTAAGTAGTATTTGGGCTCCTCATGAAGCGAAATACAATGTCATGCTGGAGCGAGTACAGAACAAATTTACGAGACACTTTTATTTTAAACTTCATGGGGTGTACCCATTTTACCCGCTGATGTATCCTACACAGTTTGTTCTGGATATGGTGGGGTACAACGAACTCAGAGTGCGCCGGGAAATTACGCTTGCGGCTTATGCTCTAAAGCTCTTGCGTGGAGCAGCTCATAACCCGGGTGTGCTGCGGTACCTGAAGCTGCGCGTGCCAGACCGGTATGTGTGGAGGCGGCGGCGACCGCCACTGCTGGCCGTGCCTGCTGCCAAAACCAATCTGCTGCCAAAAACACCCCTCACCCGCACAATATGTGTATTAAACGAAGTTCATGAGAGAATTGACATATTTTCGTGCAATCTGAGTGACTTCGCAAGAGTGTTGTTGAATTGTGTTAGTTATATTTAGATATTAATATTCTGTGTTAAGATTTTTGTTGTTAGATTTTTAAGTATTAGCCGTAAGTGATTTTATTTGGTAACCACTATTGTATTGGGGTCATCCTGTAAAGATAGTGTGTGTAAGTTAATAATAACTAAATAAATAATAAATAAATAAGTTTCCTCCGTGCCTCGGAAAGCACATTAAGCGGTAGTTTCCGGCTGTCATCTACAGATCATTGACAGTCGTTACAGGTAGTCAGTGGCCCAAAAAGTACGACAACCAGTCTTACCAAGAGGTCGTATTACATAGTACTAACTGGTTTGTGGAGGTCAGATAGGCAGTCGCTCCATGTAAAATACTGGTATTCACCTGCATCCGGTTAGACTGGAAGCCGACCCCAACAAAGTTGGGAAAAAGCTAAGCAGATAATTATGTCAAAAAAAAAAAGAATATCTTAAACAAAAAAAAAATTAATATCTTTGTCTTTGAAAGCAGGCCTTGAATGTTTTACTAAGCAATTCTAACATTCGGATACTATTATAACGATACTCGATACAAAAATACGGCAACGATAACTCAAACAAATTGCACCACTCGACTCTTTTGAAATTGGTCTCTTTTGTTTTCGCTCAGTTGTGGTGGCCATTTATGTCGAACTTGTTGAAAAATTAATTAATTTATTCGTAAACTGTCGGAATCGCTTTTTGTGGAAACGGATTTGGTTGCGAATCGAGCGTAAAGTGCGGCTGGCTTGTATGTACAGTCAGAAGGACTAATATGTACAGACACAGCAACTTTTAAAAGTGATTTTCTCCTACTTAATGTTTTACGTTTTCACGAACATATCTGAAAGTAGAAAACGTCATTTCGCAAAACAAAAATCGCTTTTCAATTTTGCTAAGCGTATATTAATGTTCGTGACTGTACACGAAGTGAAGTTTTTTTTATATCCGAAAATGAAAAGTATTGAGAACGTTGCGATTTCAAAGAAGATGTAGTGTTTACAAAGATGCTGCGAAGATGCTTAGATGGTCATGTGAAGAGAATGAGTGAAAGGCTGCTACTAGAATGTATTTACCATTCATATGTGAGTGGCAACGTCAGGAGGGGACGCTCTAGATTCTAGATGGATAATAGGGATATACACCTAATTGGTGAGGTTCTTTAGGACAGGTGCGTAGTACTCATACATATCAATTCAATATTTTAGTCTTGTCATGACGAAAAGAAGAAGACATGCTAAATGATGCTTAGCCGACCCCAAATACTTTGGGATAAGGGCAGGTGAATGATGATGACGTGTGGACGAAAAAATACTTATTTTATCTATTTTATCAGTCTAATAAAATCAGTGAAAAACCTATTAATCACACTCAGATTTTATAAATTACTAAAAGTTAATTATGATAATGTTAAAATTAATCAAGCCGCACTATTCACATTTCCCGCGGGCAATTACCGTAATAGGCTGTTAGAGTGGCTTTTAGTGAGCTAATAGCGTAATAATGTTTGAAATATAAGCATCAAATTACTTGTTGTATATGTATAAAGAGGTTATTACATAGGTAGGTAGACTTTTTGCTTGATATTAGGGTAAATCTTCTCTTAATATTATGTTAGTTTTTTCAACGGGATTATCTAGATATGTTGGACGTGCCAGCGGCTAGGACTAACCTGCTCAAGTTTACCCCTATATCGCGAGCCGCACGTATTATTAATATTATAACGGTATTGGCAGGTTTTGCCCAAATATATCTTATATTTGGGCAAAACCTGCCGACATTTGTTCAAAGGGCACAAATGATAATTGAAAGGGGTCTCAACTATGAGCTTGGTCATGTTTAAGTATTGATGTTTTAACTATAGCTATTATAATTTTTAATATTTTTTTTAATGTAATTTTATTGTTTATATTGTTTTATTTTATGTTGTAGCATCGTATTGGACTTGGTCTGTAATGTGGCTATAATCTGGTGGTAAATAAATAAATAAATTATATAGTTAACATACATATAGTTTGTTGCATTATAAAATTAAAAAGGGCAAATCGTTTATTTAATTCTTAATAGCACGCTAGCCAGATATAAGTTGAAGTCGTACTAAGATAAACATTGATTGCAAATCTATGCAAAATAGCGAAACTGCAATTTGAACTTAGCAGCTCAGTCATGTGAAACAAAAACCGATAATTTTATTCCAATTACCTTTTATATATGGTCTGCAAAAACTTGCACTTGACTTGCTTTGCGATCGCTGGTCTGTGACTTGCATAGTAATTAAGGATACCTGCATTCCTAAGATCGAAGTTTAGTTCAATCTAGCTGTAGGTTCACACCACACGTATAGCGTAGAGTCAGCCACAGTCAATGAGCATCAAAGTACATTTTAATTTTGATTGTAACTTTGTAATTATACCTTGAATTTTAGTTTTATAAGGTTGGTTTTTCATACCAAGTTTCCTCCGTGCCTCGGAAAGCACGTTAAGCCGTTGGTCCCGGCTGTCATTTATAGATCTTTGGCAGTCGTTACAGGTAGTCAGTGGCCCGAAAGTCTGACAAACAGTTTTACCAAAGGGTATCGTATTACCACAGTAGGTACTTACCTACTGTGGTAATACGATACGCGAGCACTGCCTATCTGACCACCACAACCCAGTTCTAACTGGGTTGTGGAGGTCAGATAGGCAGTCGCTCCATGTAAAATACTGGTATTCAACTGCATCCGGATAGACTGTAAGCCGACCCCAATGTAGCTGGGAAAAGGCTAGACAGATATGATGGAGGTTGGTACTTTCTACCAATGAGATTATTTTCAAAGAACTATAGTACCTTTTTTATTTATTTATTTACGGATGGGGACTCATCAAATGACCCCCCCACTCTGGGCGGAGCGGAAGGGAGTGTCAGACTTGTACTGACTAAAACCCATCCATGTTCCTTCTTTGCCCTTTGTGTTCCAGGGCCACTGTATCTCTTTCGAACAGTCCCGCAGCCCTGGCAGGCATCGGCCCATGCGGACCCCTACTTGGTTGCTGACATCTCTTTGAGGCGCGCGTGGAACACGAACGCGCCGTCGACACGTCTTGTCGTGATAAGACGGCCGGAAACTATAGTACCTTTAAGTTAAAAAAATAGTATGAATAAAACGTCTGCCGCCGACTGGTTGTCTTTTGTTTTTTCTGTTTTTACATAGGTAAGCACCGTTCTATTTCCATTTCAATTTGAAGGTAAATGCCACAAAAGAGAATTACAGAAAGGTATTCTTCTACTGTCTTTGTGTCCCTGAATAAGGCACTTATAGAATCACAGGTGTATCTACAGGGAATAGATTGTACGGCGCCAACGAGTTCCCATTATGTCTGCCTCGCTTCCACGTGCGTTCTATATTGAGTTTCATTCTACTAGTAGGGTAGCTCTATACCTCATGCATTACCTTAACGAGAGCCCATTTTCATTATGGAACGCAGTGACGTCGCAAACAGTGTTGTATTTGTTACCTATTCTGTGTATCTATACATGTTGTAAATTAATGTTGCTTTTTGTGTCTTTATTGCCATTTCTACCATCATTTAGAGTAGCCTTTACAGTAATACTTTACATGGAGCCATTCCCTATCTGACCTTCATATTTCTGTTACTGGGTAACATAATACCCCTTGGTAAGACTAGTCGCCTGACTTTCGGGTTTCTGATTGACCGAAACGGCTGATCCTCAAATGATAGCCGGGACCAACGTGCTCTCGGAGGGATCTCGATTTGTAATGGAACCCATCTACAAACTAACCTCGGCAAGCGCAGTTTAACCTACAATCGACGCATGTGGCTGACTATATTTTGAACAATACTATTTGTAAATGCAGTTCTAATCAGAAAGTTAAATCACTCGAATGCTTGCCAAATGAGACATGTCATTGTAAAATGGACTGTTGCGAGTTTCGATATTTCCAGTCATTAAACTTATTGTTTGTATGATATTTTCGTGAAAATTATTCTGGGATAATGTGTTTGTTCGACGTTCATGGTTCACTTTGCTTTAAATGTGTGAGCCGGAATTATTGAGGTATAAAGTTTTCGATAAATTAAAGTAACTGTGATTTTTACGAAAGTATTTTTAAATAATAATAATATAAATAAATAAATAAATAATAAATTTATTTGCTAGAATATCGTTGTTAAATAGGTGTTACACATAATATGATGTCCATAATATTCTGCTGTTTCCAGCGTACAAATATTTCAAAGAATTAAAATTAATATTTTTTTTACACCAAATGTGAAGAAACACAAACAAGATTCATCTTTCGACACAACAAAAACAAAATAAACATTCCTCAATTCCGAATTAAAATGCACTCAACCAGCGCATTAATTATGTCCATTAAAATGTATGTAAATTATAAAAAAATATATGTAAATTGCCAAATGACATTCGAGAAGTGGACAAAACAAATATATTTATTAATAAATTGAAACAATTTCTGGAATCCAAGGCATACTACTATGAAATACAATGTCAGGGGTTATTAATTACAATGTCAAAAATGGTTAAATACAATGTCAAGGGTTATTAATTATAAAGTCAAGAACTATTCAATACAACGAAGAGAAAAAAAAAAACAATACAATGTCATAGAAATTAAATTCCATTCAATTATTAGGAGGTAAGTCGTCATCTAATTTAAATTTTGAATTAAATTTTTCATTTAAAAATTCATTCGTTGAGTAGTAACACTTTTGCAACAGAAAGTTAAATAGTTTCTTTTTGAATGTCATGACTTTTAAAAACATTAGGCAATTTATTATAAATTTGAATTGCCATACAGTAAACATTTTTCGAAAATAGTATAATTCTCTGTTGGGGTGCACATAATTTGTGGATATTTCGACTTTTCCGTATTACAACATCGTTGTGTACTTGAAATAGTGCTAAGTTTTTACGTACAAAGATGCAGAGTTCGAATATATATAAAGATAGGAGTGGTAATATTTATAATTTTTCAAAGATTGGGACACAGCCTTGTAATGGATGGGCTTTAGTCATGGATCGAATACAATATAATGTCGTCAAAGAGAACTTTAGTTTGTTTACAGTTTATGCTTCACTGTAGCTTCACTTTAAATTTTAAACGGTTTAAATATTATTGTACGTAAACGCTTTACTTAACAATTTGGTGCAAAGTAATTAAAATGTGCAGAAAACACGCGTTAAACGTATGTTTTATGAAAAGACTTTTTATTTAATATTTTTATAGTCTGGATTTGCGCCCGGTTGATGGCAATAGGGTCGCCCCCTATTACATGGTTCTTAAACATAACGAAATGTGGGAGTACTATTAGGTACACCAGAAACCCTCTGCCTAACCCTTCGGGGATTACAGGCGTGAAGTTATGTTTATTACTTTATACATGAAAAATGTCTTGCTGCTGAAAAACTACTGCTCTATATTTTTCAATGTACTGCCTTAATATTTTTATCCTTTTCCGCGAAGAATACACAAGTAGCTCTTCTTATCACAAGCCTGGATTTTCATAAGCTTTTCCTGTGGTAGAATAAAAATAAGATGTCTTTATTATCTAATCCCCAGTACCTTGAACGACTCGGCACTCCTTAGCTCTTAGCACACACACTTATAAGCACTGAACACCGAATCGGCATCAACTCACCACATTTTTATTAGCTGGTTCCGATCCGAGGTGATGTTGTTATACAACGTGTAACAGAAAGGGTATAGTCGTCGCGGGCCTGTGGACGGCGAGTTATGGGCTAGCTCGCCGTCCGGCCGTCTTATGACGACAGGCCGTTCCACGCGCGCCTCAAAGAGATGTCAGCAACCGAGTAGGGGTCCGCATGGGCCGATGCCTGCCAGAGCTGCGGGACTGTTCGAAAGAGACACCGTGGCCCTGGAACACAAAGGGCAAAGAAGGAACATGGATGGGTTTTAGTCAGTACAAGTCTGACACTCCCTTCCGCTCCGCCCAGAGTGGGGGGGGTCATTTGATGATTTCCCATCCAAAAAAAAAAAAAAAAGGGTACAGTCGTATGAAAGGATATCCTGCAGACCATCAAACTAAACAACTTCCTCCATGGGTCCAATATCGTAAATGCGAAAAAATTAGCAGCTGGCTCATATAACATTTTAATACCTACTCGACCCAAATGTATGAGACAGCTGATAATTTTTTCGCATTTACGATATTGGACCCATGGAGGAAGTGGTTCAGTTTGATGGTCTGCAGCTTATCCTTTCATATGACTATACCCTTTCGGTTACACGTTATATATTCTTTTTAAGAAACACATGGCACTTAGATAGAATCCCGATACTGATTATTTATTTGATTCACCTTCTCATCTCTCTATCTCTTTCATGGTCATCATCATTCTCTAGTCCTTATACCGATTTATTTGGGGTCCGTGCAGCATGTTTTCTTCTTCCATAGTTCTCTTACACCTCTTTACTTGCCATATCATCCTTCACACAGTCCATCCATCGTTTCTTTGGTCTTCCTCTACTCTAATACCCATCCACATTTATACTGAAAACATTTCTTACGTCATTTCTCCACACCATATCTCTTTCATGATCATTTGCAGTAAACTAAACGTGATAAAGCGTCATGTTGCTATTTTAATAAAAGTTGAAACAGCGACACAATGCGCTGCAGCGTCCGGTAAGCTGCTTTGTTATTCAACCTCACAATTGAAGCCTAGCGAGAGCTTAGTTCAAAACAAATGAGCAGCGGCCTAGCTTAACTTTGAATTTATGATAAACTAGCTCTTGCTTTTTATGATAAACCAGGTTTCGCTCGCGAGGAGGTCGCTTATTATTCTACAGGAACACCACCACCGGGGTAAAAAGTACCCTATTCGAATATTCATCCCAGGTTATGTTCTACCTGTGTTCCAGGCATAAGTACGTTTGCTCTGATATTTAGAAAAAACTAGCTGTTGACCACGACCTTCGTTCGCGTGTAATTATTATAAAAAAATATTACTTCCCTTTTTTAATCGGATTAAGTTAACAATTTCAATGGTTTTTTTCACCTAACCCTAATTATTTTTCGAAAATAAAAGTAACCTAAGTTAGACCTTATAACATCAGCTATCTCCCAGTAATAGTAGGTATATATTTTCATAATTGCATTCTGCATTCAGTAAAAAGCTGTTATTTTTATATTAAGAAGTATTTTTGCTTTACTCCGAAAGCAAAAATACTTCTTTCTAGTTTTGAAATACGATTTTATTTTATGATATTCTCTCTCAAATAAAAATGATCCGACTAGGAAACGACATCTGGCTGTCCTTTCAACTTTAAGCGATAAAGTTAACAAGATTTATAAAGTTATTCAACAATTTTATTCTCAGATACATTTTTGATTGGCAGGAAAGGTCAGGGACGGGGTAGGTGCGTTCTAATTTGATGAGAAACTTAGCCGGCTCAAGATTGGGCGAGTTTGACAAAATGTGATTTGAAATTTGGAATGGCGTTTACATCAACGCACGGAACGGGGTCGTTTTGGGTTTCGCCTTGATGTACTTAACTGAGACTAAAATATGTAATACTAGCGACCCGCCCCGGCTTCGCACAGGTGAAATATATATATATATATATATATATAAACCTTCCTCTTGAATCACTCTATCTATTACTGAAAACCGTATGAAAATACGTTGCGTAGTTTTAAAGATCTAAGCATACATAAGGACAGACAGCGGGAAGCGACTTTGTTTTATACTATGTAGTGATAAACATCACGCCCGTAATCCCCGAAGGGTTAGGCAGAGATGTACCTTATAGCACACCCACGTTTCGCCAGTTATGTACAAGTCCCATGTAATAGGTGGCGAGCCTATTGCCATCAACCGGGCACAAATCCAGATTCCGTTGCTGCTACTGAGAAATTCCTGAGGGAAAATTCCAATATCCATTTGCCCGACCTGGGAATCGAACCCAGGACCTCATGCTCAGCAGTCGCGCTTGAGACCACTAGACCATCGAGGCCATTATATGTATGTAAATATGAATATCTAATGCTAACAAGGCCTATGTAGGTACAAACTAATCCAAGTCTTTCATCCCGCTACGCTACCACTGAAACACATTCCTATATGTCACTGGCCTTCAAATTCACCCGCCTGGAGTAAACAACTTCGAAAGAGTACATAAAAGAAAAAAATAAACATCAGAGAAACCCTCTGAGCGTACGTTGACCTTCAGTGGCTGGAGCACGACGTTTTTAGAAAATTTATTTAATTTTACTCGAAGCGTAGAGCGCAAAACTACGAAGGAAGAAAGCAGAGAATATTTTATTAAGAGAACGGAGAATTTAATGGATTGAAATGTAACATAACATTGGAAATAATCTATATCTATACAAATAATGTATACAGTATTTTTAAAATAACAGCTTTTACTGAATGTATTATTATGAAAGTATTTACAAGGTGTCAACAAACCCTTCACGAAGTTGTCAACCAAGCATTCTGTACATCAGACTAAGTAACTCTACGAAAAAATATTGCTGGGAAATTACTTATTTTTGGGGTGAAAACCACGTTTCATGGTAGGACTCTGTGTAAGAGCCTCAAAACATGTATTGATGGGTGCATTGAATAGTGCAGGGGCCATGGTGGTATTTAAAGTTATAAGATTAAAAAAAATGTATTAAAAAAAACACTTGTGAAGAAGTTGGAACTTTAACCATCATAACCATCAACCGGGTACAAATCCAGACTCCGTGACTGCTATTGAGAAATTCCTCATGAAAAAACTCAATAACACTGGCGAATAAAATATGTGGGTGATCACAATGACGGGAAGAGCAAGTGCCTCTCGCCTTTGTTAAGGGTGTATTTACACCCTTTATAAAATAAAGGAACGTGAGAAAAGCTCCTGCTGACAATTCTATCAATGCCTAAGTCCAATTGGTTCTTCCACTTGGAATGAGTCCTCTCGAGAACGTCCATCGATGTTACGTCCCATCTTCAGTTGCGTGATTTGCTTTCAGAGAAAATATACTAATATTGTTTGGCCTTATCTTGATGAAAGAACTATTTTTCAATCACTTTATTTCTTAATCATCATCATCATCATATCAGCCAGGAATCACCCACTGCTGGGTATAAGCCTCCCCTTTTTTCTGCCACACTTCCCGATTCTGTGCGTCCCTTATCCAGGTGTTTCCCACGACTTTGACGATTTCGTCGACCCAGCGAGCTTTAGGACGGCCCTGATTTCTTTGGCCAAGTCTTGCCCACCACTCGGTCAAAGTTATTTCTTCTTAGTAACTGAATTATTGACCGAATCATCATGCGACATTTTTTTTATATCTCCATTTAAAACCATCGGAGAGCAGCGGTGGCCCAGTGGTGGCGGTCCCGACTTACGAGCAGTAAGTCGCGGATTCGAACCCAGGCAGGCGCATTACTTTGTGTAATTTATTTCATTACCACTGCTCTCAAAATGGCGAAGGAAAACATCGTGAGGAAACCGGCATGTCCTAGAACCTAAAATTCGAAGACATGTGACATCTTCCAACCCGCACTGGGCCCGCGTGGTGGATTATAGCCCATTTTCTCTCATAGAGAGGAGGCCTGTGTCCCAGCAGTGGGAACATTATAGGCTGCTGCTATGCTCCATTTATTTACCTTTTTTTACAGAGCTATAAAATGAAAGTATAACTGTAATATTACTTGTTTTCTTCGATTTCGTCAATATCATATTTTCTCGTCTCCGTTATCTTATTCGATAAAGAAAGTTTCGCTTGTATCTTGATCTTATCACAAATTAAATCTACAAGATACGGTGAACCAAGACTCGGGTAGAATCCTACTAATATTATAAATGCTAAAGTTTGTGCGGATGGATGGATGTTTTTTACTCTTTCACGCAAAAACTACTGAACGGATTTGGTTGAAATCTGGCACTCAGATAGGTTGTAACCTGGATAAACACATAGGATACTTTTTATCTTATCCAAGCGGGCGAAGCCGCGTTCATAAGCTAGCTTATAATAATATTGTAAATGCGAAAGTTACTCTGAATATCTGTCTTTTTTCAACTTTTTCACGGCTTAACGGATTTAACATAACCTGAGTTAGGTTATGTGAGCCAACAGGGCCACGGTTCCTGGAGGTAATGCAACCTCCACGTGGACGAAGATACAAGATCTTGGTGACGAGTATTTATGAACCCATAAATACTCGTCACCTTGCAACAAGTCGTAAATCAGTTCAGGGAAACACGGTAATCCTATATGGGAAGCTGTGTCCACGAGAAAGCTTGTTTATCGTGGCGACAGATCGTTCCTTCATGTTTACTCGGCATCCTACTTAGGTAAATATATTGGGAACACCAAACACCGAGACCGGCCCAATAATGGCATCAAGAACATTGATAGAAATCACAGAACAATCTGGTAATGACATTATTACGTTGCCTCGAAATTCAATTTGTAACACTGAAAGCTTTTAACCGACTAAATAAAAGGAGAAGTGTCCCAAATCGACACGAATGACAAAGGTATCTTTTTTTTCATAAATCTGGAACGGGTCACTTTTTAAAGGTCTAGATTAAAAGATAAAGTGAAAGAAAAATAGATACAACTAAAGTAAAAGTAAAGTTGTGTTTAGACTGTGAAACGGAATAAATACATATAAATCAGTGTAGAGAAATACGCTATCCTGCGAATATATCACACAACTGGATTTAAAATCAATCATCTCAAAAAAAACTTTTATTGTACTTATTAAATTAGTTAGTTGCAAATATTCACACAGCATTCGAATGCAAGGATAACTAAAAATTCATGAATTTTGAGTAGTCTGTCATTTATAGTAATTTATATTTATAAAAAAAAATCAGCTGTCCCAAACATTTGGGTCGAGTAGGTATTGAAGTTTTGTACCGAACAGCTGATTTTTTTTTCGTGATTTCGATGGTAGTCCCGTGGCGAAAGTTGTTCAGCTTGATGCTCTGAATCACACCCTGAAATATGACCACACCTTCTAGTACACGCTGTACCTAATAATTCTAAAGTCTACAGAGCAGAGTCTGAGATGACTCAGCTTTGTACTTTAGAATCAAAATGTAAGTCGAAAGTCATCAACTCGTGAAGGAGGTGGCGGGACGTGAGAGGGAAAGAACCTCACGTCCTAGCCGGCGCGGGAGACCCTGGGCGTTGGGGATCATGTGGTGGCTCCCGGCCACCGTAGGCGCGGACCTGTGGATGGCGAGTTATGGGCCAGCTCGCCGTCGTGTTATGACGACAGGCGTTGTCGACGGCGCATTCGTGTTCCACGCGCGAAAGAAGGAACATGGATGGGTTTTCATAGATTTCCCATCCGAAAAAAAAAAAAAAAAAAAAAGTCATCAACTCATCAGGTTGCAACACCAAAACCTTAGTACAGAAAAATACACATAGACAGACGTAAACCAGTGAAAAGGTACATGTTAATCCCACGAATATATCTGTGTTAGCCCGCGAGGGAGCGTGTTTATCATCGAGACAGCTCGTTCGTTTCTGTTGCCGGTAATACTCCCGGGGCCTCGTTAATGTCTAGATCGACCGGGGAATTATATAATAATTATGTAGTGAATACGGTTATTTGGAAAAGTTTTGAATCATTTTGGACAAAGCTTTCGATTTAGTAAGAATAAACTCAAACTCAAAGTATTTATTTCAATAAAAACATAACAGGTACTTTTGAATGTCAGAATACATAACATACTCAACAACACGCCTGTGTTCTCTTAGTGTTAGGCAGAGTTGAGCCGTAGTAGCTACAATATTTTTTAAGTTTAATGGAATATGGGAGCGCGAAATTAAATTTTTTCTTACGTTTTTTGCAATTTGCAGGTCAGTGTTAGGTTGTATGTAGATTTGCGACCGTAATAAAAATGGCTTTAAAGAGTTTTAACCATTAAAATCTTCAATACAACCCTCTAAGTTCATTTGATCCTATTAAATGCCTTTTTCAGGAGATAATCATTCCATCTTAACTGGGCAAAAATCTAGACTTCGTGGCTGCTACTAGAAAATTCCCGATGGATAAATAAAATACGCTTATGAAGAACTTGACCAAAAGTAAAGTCCAATCACAACCTAATGTTTTGTCGAAAAAAGCTTCTATCTGTCTACCTCCTCAACTCTTCAATAGTGACTAACTTTAATATCTTTTTAGTTACTATAAAAAAGCCCAAAATATGTTTTAAACTGCTTCAAAGTATCCGTCTCCCAAACTCTTAAATCATTATTAACTTTGACGTGTTTTAAGTTTCCATTTAGAATTCTAAAAGAATTTTCCAGTTCAAAATTGAATCTAGTTAATCCATCATGAGTTATTTTCCCCATAACCTTTCAGCACATTGTAGTTATATTTACCGCTAGCCAGCGTGATCGATTAGAGGTCCGACCACTTGCTAATCAATAATGCAGTGGACTAAAATAAATCGGTGTGTGGTGTGGCTTAAAGGTTGAGCGGCCCTGACTATGCGCCTTGTTGAATGTGAATACATTCTTTGATAATGTGGTTAGTTTTTCGGATTCATTTGCGTATTGTATCAGTATCACTTGCTTCGGTGAAGGAAACCAAACCAGAATTATCATTAACACCAGAAACGGGATATTTACCATGTTTACTGTTTATTTTGAGTTCCCGATACTTCGGTGCTGTTGCAAGCGCCATGATCAAGGATAAACTGAAGTAATTGCACCGGGTGTTTATGAGCAGACAAATCGGTCTACCCTCTTTCTTGTTCGTTTTTTGCACTCAGTACTGCTACCACTGTCACTCGCAACTCGATTCTGTTGCCGACACACGAAATTTACTGTGTGTCAAACCAGCATATTATTTGGGAGGTATTTCTCGACGGATGTAAAGCCAAGTCAGAGGCCCATGGACGGCATACAAACTCTGACACCTGGTTAGGCACTAACCACACGAAAAAGAAAGTAGTGGATAATATGCCACATCGGATTTTAGGAAACATCTGTTACGCGGTATGAACGACAAAGATGACGCTATACGAATATTTCTTCTTATACATGATATGCCATGTTGATAGCGTCGGTGGTTTTCTGTTGGTAATTTAAAGCATTAAATAAAAAAACTATTTTTTTTGTCGTGAATTCTCCTGTTAATTCATCGTGAATATCTACGGTCGTTAGTGCTGAATGGACCACTATACGGGGTGTTTCCTACAAAAGTGCAATACCTACACGGTAAAAATGTATGGAACATCTGATTTACCTATCCAAAAGAGAGCCATAAAGTCATAATTTTGAAATACACTGAATAAGGTACCAAGGCAAGCGACGGCGAAACACGATTCGAATTAGACACACCCACTTCATTTGGGACTTAATTTTCTTTACAAATAAGAAACAATTTCCAAGATAATCCTGTTACCTTCGTAAAGTCTACCAAGATAAAATTTAACTCTTCGAGATCAATCAAATCGTTAATGACTGGTTTTTAGGATATTCTCGATGAAAGCGTTTTCGAACAGAGATTGATTACAAATTAATGAGTAACTGCAGGTACTGTTGTTAAAGGAGTATCACAAATTCATTATGGGTTGTTAAGGTCGTCAATCCACTTCAAATTAATTTGTACCTCGATGGATATAACTTGTTGTAGTAGGGAAGAGCTGAGATTATGGAGCTTAGATCACTAAACTAATAAGTAATACAGACCTGATGTAATTTCTTTGCTTTCTATCTGAGACATTGATATAATTTCTTTGTCGTTGAACGTTTAATCCTATACTATTAAATTAACAATATTTGTATATCTCTTGATATAACTTGTTGTAGTAGGGAAGAGCTGAGATTATGGAGCTTAGATCACTAAACTAATAAGTAATACAGACCTGATGTAATTTCTTTGCTTTCTATCTGAGACATTGATATAATTTCTTTGTCGTTGAACGTTTAATCCTATACTATTAAATTAACAATATTTGTATATCTCCTTACTTATATATAAAAATCTCGTGTCACGGTGTTTTTGGTCGCACTCCTCCGAAACGGCTCGACCGATTTTTATGCATTTTTTTATGTATATTTGGTAGGTATGAGAATAGGTCTCAAAGTATATTTCACAACACTAATTTCATGCGGACGAAGGTCGTGGAGCACAGCTAGTTGGTATATATATTTGCAACCATGTTCTCGAAAACGGCTCTAAGGATTTCGATGAAAGTTGCAATTTAGTGGTTTTCGGGGGCGATAAATCGATCTAGCTACTAGCTGGGATTAATATCTGGGAAAATTTGTTTTCTCTATTTTCAGCCAAGCAAAGCTAGGTCACCCACGTACTACAAATAATCCAGGTAAAAAAGACTCCTTTTCTATCCCACGCTATTTTTTTTTTTTTTTTTTTTTCCGTTGGGAAATCATCAAATGACCCCCCCACTCTGGGCGGAGCGGAAGGGAGTGTCAGACTTGTTCTGACTAAAACCCATCCATGTTCCTTCTTTGCCTTTTGTGTTCCAGGGCCACGGTATCTCTTTCGAACAGTCCCGCAGCCCTGGCAGGCATCGGCCCATGCGGACCCCTACGTGGTTGCTGACATCTCTTTCAGGCGCGCGTGGAACACGAACGCGCCGTCGACACGGCCTGTCGTTATAAGACGGCCGGACGGCGAGCTAGCCCATAACTCGCCGTCCACAGGCCCGCGCCTACGGTGGCCGGGGGTCACGTGGGGGCTCCCGGCCACCGTAGGCGCGGGCCTGTGGACGGCCACCACGTGACCCCCGACGCCCAGGGCGTCTCCCGCGGCGGCTGGGATGTGAGGTTCTTTCCCTCTCACGTCCCGCCACCTCCTTCACTAGCATGACTGCTTCGCAGAAGGTGGTGACGGCTTCCCATTCCCTCTCGCTCAGGACCATGGCTTGAACCAGGGCCTGACGCAAGAGATCGCCGCCGCCAATCGCCGCTACGAGGACACGGCGGTGCTCCGCCCAAGCGGGGCAGACCTCTACAGTGTGCTCCACCGTGTCCTCTGGACGATCCTCGCAGTGGAAACACCCGGGCGTTTCCTCCCGCCCGATTCGGTGCAGGAACCTTCCGAAACAACCGTGTTCGGTGAGGACCTGCGTCAGGCGGTAGGTGAGGGCGCCGTGGCGCCTCTCTAGCCACTCCTCAAAGAGGGGACTTATCGCCACTATGGTGGCGTGCCCTGCACGGGGTTGCGACAGTCGCTCTCTCCATGTTCTATCCCACGCTGCTTATTTGTTAAAAATAACGATCGGTTCAGTGGTTTACACATGATAATCAGAGAGACTGAAACACAGATACGGCTACTTTCACAATTATAATATTAGTATGGATGAGTTACAGAAGCCCATTAATAATAGATTCCTCTAAGGGATTCAGACCCTGAAAATTAATCGGAAAATGTCTAAAAGAAGATTGGCCGCCACTTTCAAATTCTTAAGACGTCAGGGTTAAATTGATTGTAATAATTTGATTTCGTTGATTTAGGACGACTCCAATCGAGGATCGGAGGAACAATGGAAGTGTCTATTGTTTTAGTTTAGAGACTTTCCTGTCACTGACTTATAATTGTGAAACTCTAAGTTCAAGATAGAAACGGACATATGACCAAGTCAAAGCACGAGCTAAGTAACGTTTTTGGATCTCGACCTTAGATCTCGATAACAGAGGTACCCTTTTCGCAACATTTGCTCTTTACCGTACGTTAAGTTTAATGCCAATGGCAAAGGCATTATTAACCATAGGCACATCAATTTATTAGAAGGGTTACGCGGTTTCCAAAGGCAATTATGTAATTTAACAATGCCCAGAACAGAGTTATAATTATGAGGTAATTAAAATTTATAGCCTGGAGGTTAGTAGGATCAAAGGAATATGTTTAGTACCATTTATTGCCCGTAAGACCGCCGTAATGTAATAATGATACTTGATAATTTTATTATTATACTTAGTGGAAGTTATTGTGATAAGAAGAAAATATATTTATTATTTTCATTATTTACAAACTTGTAAATATTTTTTACTCGTAAATATTTTTATTACTATTATAGATTTGTAGCTATAATAGTAATAAAAATATAAACAAGTATCAAAAAGGGTTACATGGCGTCAAAAAATTCGTCCACATCGCTGTCAACAGGAAAAGTGCCCAGAAGGCTGGCAACATTGCCACGTTGGATGACAATGCTGATTCTTTGACCAAAAAATAGGAAGAAAATTACTAAACCTTTTTTAACCGACTTCAAAAAAGAGAATAGAAGGTAATTTACATTGTAAGCTCTTCTCCAAATTGAAAGGTATTTGCAAATCAAAAATTTAAAATCGTACATGGTGTCATGTTCGAGCTCGTGGCTCGTGGCTAAACAATAACAGCAGCTCGGGTCGATTTTCAGATGACGCCGTGCTTGCCTGGGTTGATCCGTGGATGGGTGAGCACCCATTACATACCTAGTTTCCTCCGTACCTCGAAAAGCACGTTAAGCCGTTGGTTCCGGCTGTCATTAGTAGATCTTTGACAGTCGTTAGGTAGTTAGTGGCCCGAAAGTCTGAAAACCAGTCTTACCAAAAGGGGTGTCGTAATACCCAATATGATTACGTTATTGGGTCAGATAAGCAGTCGCCCCGCAAAATATTGGTAATCATCTGCAGTCTTTTAGACTGGAAGGCGACCCCAACATATTTATACTTAAAATAATGCGATAATTCTTACATTCTCCTACATCACTTTTGCACATTTTGTGAGAACCATTGCAAACTACAGGCGGACCCAGTAAGATACTCTGCGGTCCGACGCGGCCGCAATGCTCGTTTTTGTATCTATTTCGATAATAGGAATTGCGTTGTTTTTATTTTTGGAAAAATCTCTCTGTGAAACTGAAAAAAATAAAATAGTGAATCGATTCACTATTATTTCCAGCTGTTTTCTGGCACAACATTTCGTAACCATCGAGGCATGAAGAGAATGTGACTAGTATTGCGAGGCACAAAATTTATTTGATATTGACAAAACAGGCATGAAAATGTGTCTCGAATGTTTTAAAAATAAACATGAAAATGAACAACAGTGTATTTATTTATTTATTTATTTGCATCAGACACAACGATCCATATTTTAGTTAGTAAGTACACTTAAAAATAATGTTAGTTTTAGATCACATAATCACAGACAAATTACATACCACACAATAATAAGGTAAGACTAAGGTTTGGTTGTTGTATAAGGTTGACTGGTAGAAAATGCCTATGGCATTAAGTCCGCCTCTGTACTTATGTGCTTGAAGTGTTAAATAAATAAATAAATAAATAAATAAATAAATAAATAAATAAATAAATAAATAAATAAATAAATAAATAAATAAATAAATAAATAAATAAATAAATAAATAAATAAATAAATAAATAAATAAATAAATAAATAAATAAATAAATAAATAAATAAATAAATAAATAAATAAATAAATAAATAAATAAATAAATAAATAAATAAATAAATAAATAAATAAATAAATAAATAAATAAATAAATAAATAAATAAATAAATAAATAAATAAATAAATAAATAAATAAATAAATAAATAAATAAATAAATAAATAAATAAATAAATAAATAAATAAATAAATAAATAAATAAATAAATAAATAAATAAATAAATAAATAAATAAATAAATAAATAAATAAATAAATAAATAAATAAATAAATAAATAAATAAATAAATAAATAAATAAATAAATAAATAAATAAATAAATAAATAAATAAATAAATAAATAAATAAATAAATAAATAAATAAATAAATAAATAAATAAATAAATAAATAAATAAATAAATAAATAAATAAATAAATAAATAAATAAATAAATAAATAAATAAATAAATAAATAAATAAATAAATAAATAAATAAATAAATAAATAAATAAATAAATAAATAAATAAATAAATAAATAAATAAATAAATAAATAAATAAATAAATAAATAAATAAATAAATAAATAAATAAATAAATAAATAAATAAATAAATAAATAAATAAATAAATAAATAAATAAATAAATAAATAAATAAATAAATAAATAAATAAATAAATAAATAAATAAATAAATAAATAAATAAATAAATAAATAAATAAATAAATAAATAAATAAATAAATAAATAAATAAATAAATAATGTTTGTAACTAAGTAGTACACAAAATAAAATAAACAACTTATGTAACGCATACCTTTTGTAAAAAAAAGTATATTCAAAGTTGACTTATCGTTACAAAAGGTTCCTGAAAGTTGTTCTCCTCCTCTAAAAAATCTCCTTTTTTTTGTATTTATTTAAGACCTACGAAAAGGCTCTCACTTTTAAGTTAAAATGCAGCGATCAACTACACCCATTCTTAACCCAAATAAACAGATTACAAGCCCGAAATTGTGCTTTTAAATTACGAACTTACAATCTGAAAAAAATATTTTTTTCCGGTAATTATATTCTGAAAAAGTGCGGTAAAGTGCTTTTGAGTTTACAAAAAAGAGCCGCACCATGCTCAAAGAAAGTACCGACGTGTTTTTAAGAGGCTCAGTCAGTCTCGGTTAAGATTGCAGCGTTGGGTTAATTTAAAAGGGCAGATGGTTCGGCATCATTCGGTCTCGCTTCGGGTTTTTTCGTTTTTGTTGTAAAGGTTCCCCACTGATGGTTCATGAATAAATGAGTGTGGTGGCCGAGGTCAGTGTTAGGAACGGTGGCAAATATAATGAAACATTTTTTTTTGTTGCTAATTAACATACGAGTTTTGTTAAATTTGTTTTGTATGATTTTGGTGATTTGGATTGCTATTAATGAGATATTTTAATAAATGAATACGTTTTCAGCAACAAAGTTGGTAATTAGAATGAGTAGAAAAATCAATTTATTTTGATCGACGCAGCATATATTCTTCTTCCATACTTCTCTATTTCATTATTAATGTTATCCAAATTAATTTGATAAAAAAATGTATGGTCCTTGTTAGAGAAAAAATAGAGATTGGTATTTTGATTACACGAAATTCAATGAAAAAATAGTATGTTATTATAAAACGAAATACTTATAATAATTAGTATCTATCTATAAGATTTATGTTCTACTAGCTATTGCCCGCGACGAAATTGTTATAAAAATATTAATTCCCTATTTGAATAGGATTTTATTAACAATTTCAAGGGTTTTAATTTTTTGAAAAAATTAAAATCAATCAAACCAATCCTTTTTCTAAACTAAAAATTAAAGTAAACTTACTCCTTATAACATCAGCTATATGCCTGCAAAACTCCAGTCAGAATCGGTAGATGGAACAAACAGACAGACAGACAAAAATTTAAAAGAAGATTTTTTGTTATAAGTACCGTATATTTCCATATGCATCCAGTAAAAAGCTTTTATTTTGAAATTACAAACAGACACTTCGATTTTTTTTTTTTGTGTGACAATATTTTTCCATTTAATATTTTGATAATTCTTACCTTTTGCGCGTAGGCGGCCCGTTACACCTGAAACAGAAAGGTTTCTTTACTACGCTTTATAATATTTTAATTGGGTTTGTTAAGTAACAAGGAGAGGAAAGATTAAAGGAAAATATAAAGTGAACTGATTGCCTTTCTTTCATGGAAGTTGTAACCTGTAGCTGTTATGAAGAAGGTACGGACCGATCAAATATCGTTTGAGGTAAGTAGGTATCAACAGTTCAAGAGCGTTTAAATAAGAAACAGAAATAAGTATAATGATGTGTAAATTATTGACTGGCGAAGTAAATACCTACTTATTATTAGTCTGCGTAAAGAAAACTGCCATTTTATTACTTGTTATAAAAATAGAATGCAGGAGGATAAGAAAATAGAATAGAGGAGCTCGTGGCTATATAATAACAGCCGCTTGGATCGATCTTTAGGTTAAGCCGTGCTTGCCTAGGTGGTTCTGTGAATGGGTGACCACCCATTACATACCGAGTTTCCTCCGTGCCTCGGAAAGCACGTTAAGCGTTGGTCCCGGCTGTCATTTGTAGATCTATGACTGTCGTTACAGGTAGTCAGTGGCTCAAAAAGTCTGACAACCAGTCTTACTAAGGGGTATCGTATTACCGAGTACTGGGTTGTGGAGGTCAGATAGGCAGTCGCTCCATGTATAATACTGGTATTGAGCTGCATCCGGTTCGACTGGAAGCCGACCCCAACATAGTTGGGAAAAGGCTAGGCAGATGATGATAAAAATAGAATGCAACTCAGATCTGAAAGCTGTACACGCAACCTGCCACACACCGTCAGTTATGCCTACGCAGTCGTACCACTCACAATCAGGCATTAACCAATCGGAAAAAAAAACTATTTCGATATTCTCTAGGTTGGATGTACAAGCCAGGATAACTATACAGTTGCAAAACTGCACACGCACAACCTCTGTCTGTCTGTCTGTGGCCAGTTTTACACGATATTGTGAATCGCATTACGGTTATCAAATAAAAAAACCTTCAAAAATAAAACCAAAAATATGAAATCACATGCAGTTGAAAATATGTAAATTGGGAAACTGCCAATAGTCATTGTGTAAAGGATTTCGAGATAATAGGACTACACGTGAATTGACAGGTCGTTAGTTTGAACTACAGTGAACTAACTGAACGAGGAACGAATTGAATTCATTCAAAATAGTGATTCAATTGGAGAGCAATATTATTTGAAATTCTGCTGTTAAAACGACGAAGGAAAACATCGTGAGGATATCGCATGTCCTTCATCACCTGCCTAGCCTTTTCCCAACTTTGTTGGGATCGACTTCCAGTGGATGCAGCTGAATACCAGTATTTTACATGGAGCGACTGCCTATCTGACCTCCACAACCCAGTTAGTACTGAGTAATACGATACTATTGGTAAGACTGCTTGTCTGGTTTTCGGACCACTAACTACTTGTAACGACTGTCAAAGATCTACAAATGGCAGCCGGAAATTCAATTTCACTATCTTCAAAATTCTATCTCTTCAAAATTCGAATTCGGAAATGGAGGAAATTGGCATGTCCTTGAACTAAACAAATCGAAATAATGTGTCATCCACCATCCCGTACTGGGCCCAAGGTGGATTATGGCCCACTTCCGCTGTGTCCCGGGACATTACATCCACCTACATTTATCCTAACAACAATGAATATCAGAAATAAACAGGTAAGTAGGTACATCCGTTGCCCTAATATCATCAATCCAATACAACGACACTCAAGGGAATATGCCAGGTTCGTGTTAAAGACATTTTAATCAAAATCTATTTAGAAACAACAATCGAGCTTCAGACAAAATTGTTTTTAGAATTTTCCTTCGTCTATCGGCAATCGGCTTGCAACTTATATCCTTCATTAAAGGTCCAATATCCGCTTTTAAATCACAATATAAATTAAACTTTATCGTAACGATGTAAAGATAAAATTGCTTTGAGTTGATTAAGCAATTTATTGTTCAGCGTAGTTCAGTACTAGTTTAGAATTTCAATTTCGGAATTTATCGAGACGTAATATGATTTATTTTTCAATGCATACAAAATTGTGGGCTCATTTGATAGAATCGTCTATTGTCACACTAACGAAGTTTGGGATAACATGGCGCGTTTTTAATTACATATTTGAGAAAACCAAATATACAATTAAAAACAAGTTCAAGTCCGCATTATTTGGCACAGCCAGGCGACAACATCAATGTACAGATACTAGTCTAATCCACATGTGTAAATATTGTTCTAGGAGGACTTTTTTTTAGGAAATATCCACCTCTTTATGAATCTTCTTTTCGATTTCTGATCTGAAAAAAAACCGTAAACCCGAGTATTTGATATAAATTTCAACTTGATACCATTAAGCGTTCCTGAGAAAAAGGGTGTTGACAGACAGACAGTCGACATCAAAGTGATCCTATAAGGGTTCCATTTTCCTTTTGAGGTATGCTACCCTAAAATAAAAACATATCGCTGCCACATCAAAATACTCTAGAGAAAGAGACGCAAATCCAACAGTTTCGGGAAAAATTTCGCCAGAAAAGCAATAATTTCTCTATTTCTTTAATACGCACATGTCCAATTTCTGAAACACTGCAAAAATCTTTGGATTTTCTATACGAGGATATGTTTTGGCAATCAGTGAGATCCTTTTAGCTTCGTCGACGAATTGTGGGAAAAAAACCGTCTATTATTGGAAACCGATTACAAGCCGTACTAACAAGCTAGGGCTTTATTCCCTGTATTTCATCCATAAATGTGGCTTTTAGTCGTGGTTTCCGAACGGAGTATTTACATGTTACATACAGTATGTTTCTATGAATAGTTTTATTTTGTAGGTATCAAAGCCGTATGTTTTTTATTTTGGCGTTGACAAGTACTTAGGTTTCGTCAGGAAATTAATACAGATACTCACATCCCATATAATATAATCTACATTATTCCTTTATTCGTTTAAATACATGATATTTTTTACATTTTTAAATATCACTACATAGTGTAAAACAAAGTCGCATCCCGCTGTCTGTCTGTTCCTATGTATGCTTAGATCTTTAAAACTACGCAACGGATTTTGATGCGATTTTTTTAACAGATAGAGTGATTTAGGAGGAAGGTTTCTATGTATATATTGCACCCGTGCGAAGCCGGGGCGGGTCGCTAGTAAAACAATATAAAAAACATTTAAAAATATAAAAAATAGTAGCCCACCGGCATCGGGAACAGGGTCCGAACTACCGGTGGTCAGGGCTCTTGTGAGAGGAACCTCCTAACGATACGCGCCGTATCCAGAAGAACTACTTTCTGAATCAAGCCCTTGATCCAGCTGCCAAGCGTGAGCCTCCCCAGATGTTGGTCGAGGCTATTGGCTATTAAGCCATGACACAATGACTGCTCGACTCACGTCCCATATGTCGACAACCTCGCGAGTCAGATCTATATACTTGAATTGTTTATCTTTCTTTCCTTTCACGAGGTTCTCGTCAAGAGGGAAAATGTAATCTACATCATTATTACGTATTATCGACTACATGTATTACCTATATTAAATGTAACCTTTCGAGTCAGAACATAATACATAGTTATTATTTACATGGCACGTGTATTGTATCGTGGGCACGTACAAGTAATAATTCAGATATTGAAATGCCTATTCCATTAAAGCTCTGACGAGGTGAATTTCAATTTGGCATCGAGATTGGTGGAATTTCAATTGTTTTCTTAATATTACTCTTTCGTTTTTTCGATTTTACTCAGTGTCGCTGGGAGAAAAGACTTGTGATGTATTGGCTAACCTAACCAAAGCGATCGTGGAGTTAATTTTTTTCGGCGTTGTACAGACAAATGTACAGGTTTAATTTTGTTTTATATACAAAACTAGCGTCGCGGCGCGCGTCAGCACTTTTGTATGGTATTTATATTGTAACTCTAGCATTATGTATCACTGCACTTTATCATTTCTATCAATAAGTATCAATTAAATACTTATCGCAGGTTGTGTCGTTTGTCATTTAGTACGCGATCTTTCTGCCTATATTCTCGTCAGCAGTCACATATCATTTACCATCCAAGTGTAGGAGTGATCAAGAACCCCTACAGGCGTACCTGAATTGAGTGGCGTCCAAGGACTGGATAGAGAAGTGTTGGTCGTCCGGAGGTAAGATGGGTAGATGACATTGCAGGAATACCCTGGATGATGCTGGCACAAGACCGTGGAGCTTGGCACAAGCAAAGAGAGGCCTATACCCAGCAGTGTTTGAAGTCGGGCTGTGGATGATGATGATATACGCGTCGTCGATTTAGAAGGCGCCTTTCGGGTTTCCGAACAAATTAGTGACTGCGACGATCGCGTATACACGGTAAATCGTTTTGGTTAGGACTCGGGGTAAAATACATAGACAGTTAATTCAATACAGTGTTCTCTAATAAAAACAGAACTGTTTTTTTCAGTTTGTTTTTGGTATTTTTTTAGTTACAATCCAAAGGCTGTCAAGTGTCACCAGATTTATTACTAAAGCCTAAAGTCTGACTCTCTGATAGTTTGTAACCAGTTTAAAATTTTCGAGACTTCGGTACTACTTCCTCTAGCATGACAAAACAAAAAGAAGTTAAAGAACTATCAAAGTTTTTTATACTTTTGACATTAATAAATAAATTTGTAATGGTGGAATCTTAATTTATGTTTATATGTTTTGCTATTAAACCTAATAACATAACAATTGCAAACTAATGTTTTACTTTTTAATTAATTACTGTTAAAATAATGATTTCTATTGTAATTCTTTTAATTTTAATTTTTAGTGTAAAATTTCGATACAATATAAAGATTGTTACTGAAATAAATTGAACGAAATTTCCTGATATAGAATTCCTTTATATGTTTCCTTTATATGTACGCGATTTAGAATCGTACTAGGCCGTTTCTATCAATCCTGTTTAAAACAATCTGACATGAAGTTATGTAAACAACGTCTTGCTAGAAAAAACTAAAGTGAAATTGTTTATAGCCTAGCGTCCCCAGATAATGAGTTTGCGAGAGCTCTTATGAGCTATTAGCTGACTTAATGTCCTATTAAGTTCTCACATCAAGGTCGTGTTACTAGAAATGCTTTTATGCGTATTATGGTATAGTTTGTTGTTGTTACGCGTTGCTTTTAGCGCTGCAATTTTTTCTACAGTCGGCATTCTAAATTTGTTTAATATACAGGTAGTATGCTGGCTAAATAATAACAGCCGCTCGGATCGATCTTTAGATTAAGCCGCGCTTGCCTAGGCTGGTCCGTGGATGAGTGACCACCCATTACATACCGAGCGTCCTCCGTGCCTCGGAAGCACGTTAAGCCGTTGCTTCGGCTGTTACTTGTAGATCTTTAAAAGTCGTTACGGGTAGTCATTTGCAAAAAAAAGTCTGACAACCAGGCTTCCCAAGGGGTATCGTATCAACCAGTACTAACTGGGTTGTGGGGGTCAGATAGGCAGTCGCTCCATGTAAAATACTGGTGTTTAGTTGCATCCGGTTAGACTGGAAGCCGACCCCAACATAGTTGGGAAAAGGCTAGGCAGATGATGAGTATGTAGAGATAGATGGATATATTGTACTTTACAGTACACTGTAATTGTAACGGTACTCCGTCACCGGGAGCATTCTCCTGTAATGTAACATTCCAAATTCGATTATGTACAGAAACAAGTGAATTTGAAATGTTACATTACAGGGTTCCTAACCAATAAATCACATAAATCAATCACCAATCCAATTTGTTAGTATTGTAGATTAATAATAATATAATAATAAAAGTTTTTTTTATAAAAATGTTAGTAAATATAATTTTATGTACATGTAGGTTGTACGAGAACGATTTCTGGGCCAAAAATACCCGCCAATTTTAATTGTTTTCCGAATATTCACGGTATTTCAACAAAAATACCGCAGTTTCCCATTAAAATGGTCAACAAAAAAACGAAAAAATAACTGAACGCTGCAGTGGAAATATGCCAGCGGCCATTTTGGAAGCCCACCTCGTCGTTGTTCGCTCTGTCTATTTGTTTGTTGTAAAGCTGCTAGGCTTTTTGATAGATTTTGACATCATCGGCTTTTTGGCTAATACGGTTTTGTGTTTTGAAATTTCTAGGAGTTTGTATTTATATATTAAATTGTGAATATTAGCTGGCATTGACATATTGAACAGTATTTTTAGAGGCTTTGGAGACTGAACTACTAATAGTATTAGCATCCACGGTGTCACTCAGATGACGGACACTTTTTTTTTTGGAAAACTTTTCAATTTCCCTGAAAAAAAGGATAATTCTAAGTAATCATACTTAAAAAAGAAAGACTGGCTCTTTCTTTGGCCAAAGAATTAGCATTGCCGTTCAGCGTGTTAATGCTGCCAGTCTTCTGGGCACGTTTCCAGATGATAGCGACGCGGAGGAGTACTTTGACGCCTAAGTGTCCTATTGTCGTCGTTGTTTAGATGTTTATATTTTCTTACTTTTAGTCTTATTTTTATCTTTAGTTCAGTTCTAAAAAGAAAGAAAGAAAAAGTATTTATTAGACTCACACAGGACAAAACAAAAAAAATTGTTGAATTCACAATAAAACAAAAATTGTATAAAAAGTAAAACAAATTAAATTGGTACGAGGCCAGAAGGTCCCTCTCTCAGCATGGTGCTGCAACATTTAATACTAAGGTATGATTACTTAGAATTATCCTTTTTACTAACTAAAAAAAAAAAAACTAAAAAAAAATGAAAAGCGTTTATTCGTGGTAACCTCCAATTACAAAAAAAAAAATGTTACTTCTGCCAAACTGTAAAGCAGTTTGTTGGCAGATGTAGCTCCCATATACATGCAATATAACCTATAAAACAGTATTTCTGTGTTTCCAGTGAAATCCTTTCACTTATTTATGTGTAGTAGTAGCAACAGCAACCTTCATAAACTTTTTTTTTAAACTACATAAGCTTGCGTTTGGCAAGTCGGCCCGCCTGATGTGAAGCGAATGAAGCGATGATGCGGCCTAGGGTGGAGCATGCTTGCCTAGACGAAACCGGTTCACTTGAACTTTGAATTAGAAGATCCAGATTATAATAATCAGGGAACAGAGAAGCCGGCAGTGAACTTTCAAACGTATTAGTACTACGTTTTAGGACTATTACAGATACACATATATAAGGTTAACTTTCCAATGAATGGTTTCAATCCACCTAACTCTCACTAGAGAGATTTCGTAATTTATATTCACCCCAATTTCGTCTTCAATTAATTTCTTCATTATCTCTAACAGATGAGAACATTGTTTGTTAAGGCAAATGATTAGTTTTCAGTACCGATTTATAAGGCTGCTCCTACTAAGTAAATGTCGCTACATACAAGTATATTATGTTTAAGGAAGAAACACAAGTATGTGTTGACTATAATCTTTTTTAAGCCGGTAAAGTAATGGAACTCAATTTGGTTCGACGTTTTTTAGTTAGCGGAGAGCTTAACTTTTACATTTTTAATGAAAATCAGCATGATTTTACGATACTTTTTGTACATAACATAACATCACGCTAGTTTGTCGAGGAGGCCAACTGTAGTAGGTACACACACATTTTGGAGGCAAGCTCATTCATCAACCAGGTATAAAATCCAAATTCCGTACTACAACTGAGAAACTCAATGACAATTTACCTGAACTGGGAATCGAACCCAGGATCTCATGCTCAGCAAACACTAAACCAAATGGTTGCGAATACTAGATCGATGGGGCAGCAGATTTTCTGCGAAAAAAGGCTAAGAACACCTTTCGCGTACAAAAACACCACTGTGAATAAATCTCTTGCTTTTAATTAACGAAGTATTTGAGAGCAAAGAAAGTAAAGCTCAGTTAAGAGGATTGCAACAAATGAACATCGGGAAATTCGAATCTTTATCGAAGGCAGAGGAAACTACAATCTCGGAGACCAAATATGCTCCGGGAAGCCACTATTATGATGAGCCGTTTCGGGATAATGGATAAGTTGTGACTTTAAAATACTTTGACTAATCCTGGTAAATACACGAAGCCGTCAACCAAGCATTCTGTACATCAAACTAAGTAACGCTTTACGCAAAAATCATTGCTGGGAAACTACTTTTTTTTTGGGGTGAAAAATCGCGTTATACGGTAGGACTCAATGGAAAGCACTCAAAGCATTGTATTGATGGATAAATTGAATAGTACTGGGGTCGTAGAGGTGTTAAAATGTTAAAATTAAAATTATGTCTTAAATAAAAAACTTGTGAAAAAGTTGGAACTTTGACCCCCAATATGTAACTAGGGTCTATTTAAACCCTTTATAGTCAAGTTAACGTAATTACTTGAGATCAAAACAACACAATAGAACATTAGATGTTTATTAGTTGTGTGTTGCGTGTGTTTTTAACTCCTGAAAGCCAGTGGCGACCACCAGAAAAGCGCCGAGACAATGAAGCTCGACGACGTCCCAGGGAAACAATTTAACTGTCTCCAGATCCCGCAACGAAATTAATCAGAAAAGTGGAGTGAGGAGTAGGAGAATCATAATTTCCACTTCCCTCCATTTCAGCAGGAGACAGAACGAAACAAGGCCAATAGGTACAGAGGGACGTTTGCATAGAACTTGTTACTCGCCACTCGCTACGTAAAGCCCGTGGAGCTCTGCTACGTCGTAGAGCTTCGCTACGCCGTAGCACCCCGCTACGAGAAGCCCTGCTATATCAAGCCCTTCTGTTATTAAGGGCCTTGGGATAGCGTAATTCTGATCACTATCTGAAGGTTATGTAAATATAGGTAAATAATGTAATGTTACTTTTATTTGTTGTGGGATATAATAATATGGTGGTTTAGATATTTATATTAGAATGAAAGTGTAAGAGGAATAACCTCAAAGGTTATTTAAATAAAGGTACTTGTATAAATTATACGTAAGTATATACTAATGTGGGATTTATCCTTTATTTATCCATAACAAACTCCTTAAACACACCTACTTATAGAGTATCTCCATATTCCCAATATAATTGAATAAATAAACCTTTACAGAATATGTGTACTGCTTTTCAGATAACGTTATCATGGTACATTTCCCTTCAGAGATACTCCAGAGAGGATAGTACTACCCGTACGTAAGTAAAATGCGGTAACTCAACAAATCCATGTTTCTAAAAAACTGGGAATATCTAAAATTCTGATGTTTTTTCAGCACAAAAACGATATAAATTATGTTTTTCTTTCCTAGGCTTTATTAATATATAACATAACATAATCAGCCTATTAATGTTCCCACTGCTGGGACGCAGGCCTCCTCTCTATGAGAGGGAATGGGTTATAATCCACCACGCGGGCCCAGTGCGGATTGGTAGATGTCACATGTCTTCGAATTTTTTGGTTCTAGGATATGCCGGTTTCCTCTCGATGTTTTCCTTCACCGTTTTGAGAGCAGTGGTGATGAAATAACTTACACAAGTAATGCGCCTGGCTGGGTTCGAACCCACGACTTACTGCTCGTAAGTCGGGGTCTCCACCACTGGGCCACCGCTGCTCTCATTAATAATATTCATTAATTATTAATATTCCAATTTTTTTTTGCTGGGTTTTTTTTTAATCCTACGAATATTATAAAAATGGTGAAATTTTTTATTTTGATAATTCAATCATCCGAAGGCAAATACATACATAATACATATACAATCAGTTTATAACCTGGATTGGTTATCAGCGATAAGACGGCCCCATATAATAAGCAATATTGTCAAACAGTTGTGTTTCAATTTTGGTATACAATGAAGTATATTCTATTCTACAGGATACTTTTTATCTCGTTAAATGAACGTTATCAATTAAAAGTCCACGCAGACGAAATTGCTGGCAGAAACTAGAATTACAACTGCCAGGGCTGCGGGACTGTTCGAAAGAGATACCGTGGCCCTGGAACACAAAGGGCAAAGAAGGAACATGGATGGGTTTTAGTCAGTACAAGTCTGAAACTCCCTTTCGCTCCACCCAGAGTGGGGGGGGGGGGTCATTTGAAGATTCCCCATCCGAAAAAAAAAAATCTGATGTGAGCTTTTTCAATTTTAAAGCAACAATATTTTTGATTTTGTGAGATACACCTTTTTGGCTTATGAAGGTATAAACAAAACAAGCGAGTGTCCCGTTGTCCCTATCTGTAGAACGAAGTCATAAAGGTTTACAGGAAGGGATGTTACTTGATGCTTTTAGAGGAATCTGGGGAATTTTAGGTGTATTTTGGGTCTATCTTGTACATTTTAATAAGTACCGTACTGTTACTTAGCCTTGTTTTAATTTGGGAGCCGGGATTCTTGCGTTTGTTTAGAATAATATTGTATCTACCTTCTCCCCCGCCAGGAGTGATTTTTTAACCAACTTCCAAAAAAGGAGAAGGTTATGCATTCCACCAGCATCTTTTTTAAAATATTTATTTCATAACCATTAGGTTACGCTAGTTTCCTCTCAATATTTACCTTTACTATTAAAATATTTATTTCATAACCATTAGGTTATGAAATAAATATTTTAATAGTAAATATTTTAATATTTATTTCATAACCATTAGGTTATGAAATAAATATTTTAATAGTAAAGGTAAATATTGAGAGGAAACTAGCGTAACCAAAAATTCGAAGAGACTTCCAGTCCGCACTGGGCCCACGTTATGGATTTCAGCACCCTCCCTCGGCCCTCTCAAGAACACAGGCGTGTGTCACAGCAGTTGGAAAGTTATAAGTTAGAAAGTTATAAGTTAAATCTCTCCTCTTCTTTTTGTATTCCATCCAAAAAACACCTCGAAAATGTCGCGTTTATTGATAAGCCCGTTGTGACACGTAATTCGAATAAAGAGCATTTTATTCATCTATCTTTAGTGTCATTATTTATATTTCCTTTCTCGTAACTCATTTTGCTTTTGACGACAAAAATTTTAATTGATATCCCTAACTACAGTTAAAAAGCAACGTTCAAATAACAGTTATTTTTAAAACATAGTAGGTTTGATATTCACAGTAGACATATTATCAGTACTAAAATACAGTGCTATATTTAGAAATGTGATCTTTTAAGCCAATTAAAGTAATTGAACGAAACTAACGTTAGTTAGTATTTAAGAGTGAACGACTGAACGAGTATTCATTCACTCTTTCATTCATTATGTTTTACGAGGACTTTTTATGTTTGTTAGCTCTTTCATTATGAGAAGTAGCTCGCATTTGCATCTGCATACTGTGTTTAAGATTTATTTTTATTGTTGTTAGGGTTGAACGCCTGGTCGAATTGTATTTACTATTTTAGTTTTTCTCTGTTTAATTGAGGTAGTGTTATTACCGGCTGAAGCTGAAGGTATACATACAGGCTGGAAGGGACACCGACGCATAAACGGTTACTAGGGAGCGTAAAAAACAAGACATACAGAACAGAGCGAATGTCAATGAATGTCATTTTGACATAAGTAACAACCAATTTAGTATTTGTAGCGCTCGCTCGGCTCGCGCGCTGTTGGTCACAGTTCTAACCTAAACTAACCTAATCCATTTGATCGGTGTGTCCTAGCAATAAAAAGGATACACAACTGTTAACGCCGCACCTAGGTATAGGCGGTTAGAACTAGATATAACCTTACTTCGGCTTTTAGCCGTAACATATATTTAAGCCTCGAAGACGTATCTCAAAGCAAATAATTTTTTAGCCTTAACACCCAAAGCCCTAAACAAAGTCAAACAAAATGTAGATTCATGTTCATCGGTCGCGTTTTAATTATTTTAACCTAAATTAGGGTCCTAATTAGTACCTTAGCCTAGCCTAGCCTAACATTTTGGTCAGAAATTCAGGTTAATTTAGTTAGCCTAAAGGTTAACTGTTAATGGTCAACTCGTTTCGTAAATGGGTACTTTGATATTATCAGAGTAATTCTGGAAAGTACGTTTGTTCTTGACTTATTGGGTTAGTTTGGTACGTATTTCTAACAAACTGACCCCTTGTCTAGACCGCTTCTGTAATTGTTTATGACTGTAGAATATCGTCAACTTTGTTCTGGATTCCAAGTTGGTTGTTATCGTGCAATATTTTCATCAAGTTGGTTACCTTTGTCTCAAGATTTGAAAATGATTTGCTAGGCTTAAGCGATTAGAAAACAATTAATTCTTATTTGGATTTCGAGATCAAAGAAGTATACATAACAGACAATTAAAAACCCGAACAAGAGATTATATTATGTCCATAAAACCCGAGCAAGTAAATTATTATCAAAAAAAGCCGATAGATTTGTTTACTAAAACATATTCTAAAACTATCTTGCTAGCTTGCCTCGGTTGGTCTGTGGATGGATGACCACCCAATACATACCGAGTTTCCTCCGTGCCTCGAAAAGCACGTTAGGTCGTTGATCCCGGCTGTCATTTGTAGATCTTTAACAGGCGATACAGACAGTGGCCCGAAAGTCTGACAACCATTCTTACCAAGGGGTATCGTATAACCAAGTAATAACTGGGTTGTGGAGGTTAGATAGGCAGTCGCTCCATGTCAATGTATTCAGCTGTATCCGGTTAGACAGGAAGCCAACCCCAACATAGTTGGGAAAAGGCTAGGCAGATGATGATATTCTAAAATTATCTGATTTTTTCAATAATAAAAAATACAAGTGATGCTTGCTTTTAGGTTACCCGAGGAGGAGGGGTACCCTAAGACCTCACGACGTATCACCAAGGGTCATGTATGGTTTTTTAAGCCCCTTTTATAGCCCATAAAAGGGGCTTAAAAAACCATACATGATTAAAGGATGGCCCCTAAACTAAAATGTCATATTCTAGATCCAAAAATTCAAATATCGAAAGAGAAGTCATGTTATCTACCAACCCGTACAGCCGTACGGGGTCCACGTGATGAATACTGGCCCACTCACTGGCAAAATTAAAATATGTGAATTAGGCCCACCCGAATATTTGTGTAGAACCCCTTCGAATGAAACCACATTGATTTCCTCCGAAATACCAGAAAGCTGTTAAGCTTATTGTCAGTACGTTGAACGAACATTATCATAAAGCTAAAGCATTGAGAGTAACTCTCAAGCGGTGGACCATTATTAGGCTCTTACTGTGATAATGTTATAGCCTACTGGATTTCGAATTGGTCATAAAATTGTACGTTTTTCACTGAATAGTTGGGTAATTATTAATTTGATGTGATGTGTGTGGTGTGTGTGTGTGTGTGTGTTTGTTTGTGTTTGATTTGGTGTCTGTGTTTTATGTATGTGTTTTTATTATTCTGTATAATGCGTTATTTTTATTTTTTTTTAATTTATTAAAATTTGTGTTTCATGCTCTTTTTTAATGTACGTATAATTATGTGTTTTTACTTTTCTCAAAATCTGAACTGTAATTGTTAATAATTATTAATGAATAAACTAAACTAATCAAGTAAAGTGAAAGAGCAGCGGTGGCCCAGTGGTGGCGGCCCCGACTTACGAACAGTAAGTCGTGGGTTCGAACCCAGGCAGACGCATTACTTTGTGTAATTTATTTCATCACCACTGCTCTCAAAACGGTGAAGGAAAACATCATGAGAAAACCGGCATGTCGTAGAACGAAAAATTATAAGACAAGTGACATCTACCAACCCGCACTGGGCCCGCTTGTTGGATTATAGCCCATTCCCTCTCATAGAGAGGAGGCCTGTGTCCCAGCAGTGGGAACATTAATAGGCTGATTATGCTTATGCTAATCAAGTAAAAGATGGTTTATATCACCCGTTTTAAAATTAAAGATACAGGAAAATCTGCTTTCCACGTGTTTTATGACCATAAGTTTGATTTGTTAGGTACCCATACTATATTATAAAGCGGTCGTAACTTTGTGTGTATCTTTATATTTTCAAGCTTTGACGGCCGAACAGATTTGAAGAGTCTATAATGAGCTGGTCTCAAAAAGTAATCTATACTACGTAAACTAATATTGTAAAGAGGTAAAATTTGTTTGTAAGTTTAGGGTAATCTTAGGAATTACTGATGCTATTCCGAAGATTATATTACTAACGGGAAGCTACATTATCCCCGAGTATCATAATCTACATTTAAAATGTTAATCTCCGTACATTACAAAAAAAAAGCTAGTAACAAATACATGGTATAAAACACATATCAATGACATCTTGGAGTGTGTAAAGTAATTCTAGTTTACTATACAGAGTAGAAGGGACACCGACGCGAAAACGGTTACCACGTATCATTCCGAGCCCCCACATAGAAAAAAAAAATAATAATAAAAAAATAATAAATAAATAGAAATTTGACATCGGTTATTAAAGAAAAAACATTTGTTCTATTCATTTTGACCGTGTAGGTATTGCACTTTTGTAGGAAACAGCTGTTTTTTATCTATTTTCGGCTCACAATGATGTACTGAATACGCGGTAACGGTTTTTACATCGGTGTCCGTTCCAGCCCGTTTAATTATCATCAATAGTTATAGTGTAGCTGTACAGTTCCCTGTGTATAAAAGTATTCATCTAATCTACTTCAGTGTTCAATTATTCTAACAATATAACATCAATAAAACTAGAAGGGTACCTACTTTTAATTTACGCTACAGCCATTCTATTTTTTACAACCTTTAACAACCTGACTCATGACTAACAACTTGCTACAGTGTATTAAGAAAGTTAGATAACAAGTAAATAAAGGGTGTAAATAGGCCCTTAACGCAGCCGAAACGCACTTGTTCTCCCCGTCTTTGCGATCATTTTTTTATTTTAGACCATACCTGGGAACCTTCTAGTTACGGAGATATTGGGGGTCAGAGTTCCAACTTTATCTCAAGTTTTTTTTTTTAAATACATGTTATTAATGTAACACTTTTATGCGTTCCATCGAGTTCTACTGTAAAAAGTGATTTTTCAACCTAAAAAAAAAATCGTTTCCCAGCAATAATGTTTGCGTAAAGTTACTTAGTTTGATGTACAGAATGCTTGGTTGACGGCTTCATGAAGGGTCTGTTTACACCCTTCATGATGTTACTACAACCTACAACAACTGCTGAGCATGAGGTCCTGGGGTCGATTCCTGGGTTGCAAAGTTTTATTAGGTTTTTCTATAAGGAATGTCTCAGTAGCAGCCACGGAGTCAGGATTTGTGTCCGGTTGATGGCAATTGAAACTGACTGTTCGAAAGAGATACCGTGGCCCTGGAACACAAAGGGCAAAGAAGGAAAATGGATGGGTTTTAGTCAGTACAAGTTTGACACTCCCTTCCGCTCCGCCCAGAGTGGGAGGGAGGGGGGGGGGTAATTTGATGATTTCCCACCCGAAATAAAAAAAAATCATAAGAAGTATCATCCATTGATTTGAACAAATCCTTAAAACTAAATAAAATTATCGCTCGAAACGAGTATTTTAAATTCGGTGAATAATGTACAGAAATATCTGTCCGGTGTCCACAGCCAGTCAGGAGTGCGGTCCAGTCGGTTTGACTGCAACTTTACTCAGTTCGTGTTAGGCCCACTCAATGAATATTCATGAAGATAACTCAAGGTCGCCTTTGAACAGGTTGTCAACTGCGTAAACTCTCAAACTGAAGCCGACAAGAACGACAAGACGAGTTTCAGACTTAAAAGAAAATAATCTTCACTGAAATTCGTTTGAAGAACATTTTCGCGTCTTTCAGGGTCTTGTCATAAAATATAAGGACGAAATCGTTTTAGACAGTATGTATTTTCTATCTATTTGAACCAAAGAGTTCATTTGGTTTTGATATTAATAGCAATAAGACTCCTGCATTTTTAAACAGCTCTAAAACCAAAGACATTCTTGAAAGTATTTCTGTCGCTACAAGACACCTTAAAGTGACAGGGACAGCAAGAGATTCAACACTGGCTTAAAATCAAGTTGCGTTAGAGTATTTGACTGTCACTTCATATTTCATGAACCTTCCCTGTCATTCGGGCGTACAGTACGCCCGGATGACAGGGAAGGAGGCGTTGTTATTAAACATTTGTAAAATGTATTGAAAAAATTGGATGTCCAATTTTGTCAACGAGATTGACAGTCCACTGATATGGTTACCTACGCCTTCAGATACCTACTTGCAACACAAAGGGGTTTGATGATGGGCTTACTATCTCACAGACAAAGTGGGAATGTCCTTTGTTGCTCGGCAGCTGAAATCCTGTACCTATCTACTAAATTAGGCCGTGTCCCTATCAAAGCTTTTGTCGCGGGAACTCATGAATGTCGCGCTAATATTGTTCGGGTTTCAGAGAACCCTAAAGGAAACGACTATTGCGTATTCGCGGGACCCAAAAAGTTATGATAAAGATATGCCAATATTTTTTTTTCTAATATTGGTATAGTACATGGTGACAAAGTGAAAAATAAAGCTCTTTTTTATTTTGCCAGTCGGCAAACATTACAGTCAGTACTAAGCTTTTTTTTAAGCAAAACCACATTTTAATAAAAACATACATAAAAAACAAAATTATCATCAAGAATTAACAATAATTCAATAACTGAGAAACTAAATTTAAATAACATATTGTCTATGAGCGTACAGAAACCTGCGTTCATAATAAAAAATAGGTAACAAATTTGAGGGTTTTTGATTCTATTTTTGATTTTACAATATGGAAGACTTCATCGTCATCCGTTTAGCCTTTTTCCAACTTTAGTAGAGTCAGCTTCCAGTCAAGGATGCAGCTGAATACAAGCCTTTTACCGTGAATTTAAGAGCGTACATACAGAAAGTGGGTAACGTCGCAAATAGCTGTCAAATATTTCGCTGTTTTGATTAATTTGGCAATTATACTGCAAGGAAATAAGAAATATAGCTAACTAGTGAACTAGATATTGTTTATGAAATTAAATAATTTATATCGTTACACCGAATATTTAGTTTTAGATGTAACAAAAGTATTTGGAAACTTTCCAAATGCCTTTTTTACACCTAAAACGGTTAAAACATCAAATTAAATGTTTTAATTGCAATTCATTATTAATATTCTAGTTCACTAGTTAGCCATATTTCTTATTTCCATACAGTAATATTGTTAAAATAATTAAAACAGGCAAATATTTGACAGCTAAATGCGACGTTACCAACTTTTTGAATGAACGCTCTCAACTGAGTTTTAAACACTGTAAAACGTTTTACTGACATAACGTTTGAAGCAACTTTTTTAACTGCGGAACCATCTTCGCTCCTTTTATGAAACTTTAAATTAAACTCGCCATGCTTAGACAAGTTTAGTCTAGAGCTCGTAGAAGTAACTAAATTATCTTTGTACCTTACCTTACTTAGTTACCTAATTAAAATGTTGGTGATGATAAAATTATGTAGTAGCCAGAGGCGGTCTCTGGGTAATCTAGCTAAAGAAATACCAAGAACTGTGTTTGTAAGAATAGGGCTTACTTTAGGCTGTATTGAGACTAATTAATTTACTTTGTACATTCTGTAAAATTCTGCCAAAATACATAGATAGATACAATTTCGTTTGTAAAAATGGGTGTTAAAATACCCTTAACGAAGTCGAAAGTTCTCCCCGTCATTGCGATCATTTTTTTCTTCTAGACTATTCCTGGGAACCTTTTATATACACATTAATATACAACATTAGTTTTAGTATATGCGAAACCGGAAACACGTGTCTAGTATTTTTATGTAAAGAATCTGTGTACAAAATTTCAAAACAGTGTCATAAAAAATCACAAAGTTATAAGCTTGTTCTGTTACCTAATTAATTTAGCAGCAGGTACCTAAATGATTGCGATAGGTACTTAATGTCGCTCGGTGTCCGACTTGTATTTTATTTAAATATTTTTGGGACAAAATATAACATGGTTTAAAAAGTATTGGAATCGATTAAACTTTGTGATGTTTCATGATACAGCTTTGAAATTTTGTACATAGATTCTTTACATAAAAATACTAGACACTTGTATCAGGTTTCGTATATAGTAAAACTAATGTTGTAGTTACGGAGATATTGGAGGTCAACATTCCAACTTTTTTTTTCAAGTTTTTAATATTGTCACTGTACTTTAAATACCTATAAATACTTAATAGGGGTCGTGGAGACGACCCCTGCACTATTCAATGCATCCATCAGCATAATGGTTTGAGTGCATTAAGTGCATTGAGTCCTACCGTAAAACGTGATTTTTCAACCAAAATCAAAAAAAGTTGATTCCCAGCAAGAATTTTTGCGTAGTTACTTACGTTTGAAGTACAGAATACTTGGTTGGCGTGAAGGGTTCGTTTACAACTTGTATACGTATGTAAAATCTATATCGGCATTATTTTAAAGAATATCATACTACTATATCATTCGGTCACAGGGATGACACAGTTTGACTTATCTTCATAGAAAAGGGGTATTCCCAGCATTGGATTGCCATACACCGGGTTGATTACAAATTTTAATGTAACCTAAACCACTTTTGGGACCAGCAGAATATACGTAATAACATTTTTTTATCAAAGGGTGTAGGGGTGACCGCCTAGCCTACTTTAAGGGCTGAATTTTAATGAAAGTTAAAAAAGGTCTGCCTTTGAAAAGGTGATCAAAGTAACGAAGTATCTATATTACAACCTAGCGAAAATGTTGAGTGGGAGTCCGACACAACAGGACGAAAGAGTTTATTGGTTCTCTTTTATGATTTTTTTGGTATTTAAAAACACTATAACTAATGATTTTTGTTTGCTGTTTGACGCCTAGGTTTAGTTTTATAAAAAACAAATCAAAGAACTCACATTTAATAATTAAAAAAAAAACAACTTAAAAGATGTCTGTATATAAGTGAGTTTTTAGCCTTTAAGTCCAGCTGTACCTAATGAATTTACTGAACGTACCATTCTAAAGCTGCGCCTAGTTAGGCGAGCCGAACACGATCGGAGCACGAATTCGCTTAGCGTAGACGCACTAGAAGCCTCGACCGAGCAGTCCCGCCAAGAGCATAGTCACAGCTTAACATGTTTATTTGATTGTTTCTTTTGTGGAACACCACTACTTATTAGGTAATTATTATTTTTTTAGTTGAATTTGTAGGTCATGCTTATCTCTAAACTGTAATTATTAGCTTAATTTTAAATAACAATATTTGCATGCTGAATTTTAGTAAGCGGCATATGTAGAACCTATTTATCTTTAACAACTCAATGTACAATATTCCACGCAAATAAGGATTCTTCTTATTCTTATGATGACAATACATGTTGAGCTATTGAGATGAGTCGCAGCGTGAATTCAAAGAGCTGTCATATTAAAAGAAAATTAAAGTCTCAAAAGAAATAAATGCCTTGCGAAAAGCCCAAAATATTTATAATAATAATTTTATTTGGCCAAAAGAACGCACTTAATATATCATCAAGTTGCAAGTGAACTTACCAGCACAGAAACATACACTAATTTAATTCAAGTTACCCTCACTTTACCGCTTAATACGCGGCTGAATATAAATCAAGACCAATGTATTCATTCGATTGTATTTTATTACCTTCCTGAAAGGTTTTCCGTGTTGTTCGTCTCATAAATATGACCGGTTTACTGAAATATAGGTAGTCCATACATACTAATACATAAAATTCAAATGTCTGTTTGTAATTTATAAATAACAGCTTTTTACTGAATGCATATGAAAGTACCTGCGGTATGTATAACAAAAAAAAACAGTTTAGTTTTTAATTTTCGTCTCTTTGACTGTATGTTTGTTCCGGCTAATCTCCGAAACGGCTGGACCGATTTTGACGGGACTTTTACTGGCAGATAGCTGATGCTATCAGGAGTAACTTAGTTATTTTAGAAAAAAAAGTATCAGTAACTAAACAAATATTTTTTGTTAAATTCCACGCGGACGAAATCGCGGGTAACTAGTTATTAAATATTCTTGTTCTGGGAGCCATGGTTATTTTATTTGACACAGATACAAGTTGGGATGAATTCATAACATGTCTGAGTCGTGGAGGGAAAGAAACGGTTGTAAATTATTGAAGACAGGTTTTTTGTTTGCTGTTAGGCTACGCCTTTAGCAAATATTCTTGACACACATTCGTAACCCGCACCGAGCACACGTGGATTACGGCTCTTCCCTTCACACAAAAGGAGGCCTGATTGTGTTAAAATTCTAACTAAGAATTACTTGAGTCAGTTCTCTAGCATAACATAACATCACGCCTGTAATCCCCGGAGGGTTAAGCAGAGGTATACCTAATAGTACACCCACGTTTCGCCAGTTATGTTTAAGTCTCATGTAATATTGTGCGAGTCTATAGCCATCAACCGGGAAGGAAACCAGAATCCGTGGCTGCTTCTGAGAAAATTCGTGATGGAAAAACCCTATAACACTTTGCCCGACCCAGGAATCGAACCCAGGACCACCAGGAAACCGGTATGTACTGGAACCAAATATATAAAGACATTGACAGTCGATGTCGGGTGGTCGCAAGCGCGACTGCTGCAGGAATGTTCTCAATAGCAGCCATGGAGTCTGCATTTGTGCCCGGCTGATGGCAATAGGCTCGCTCCCTACTACATGGTACTTTAAACATAACTGGCGAAATGTGGGTGTACTATTAGGTACACCTCTGCCTAACCCTTCGGAAATTACACGCGTGAACTCCCAGTGAGCCCGCGTGGTTGCACACACTCCCTCCCACGAATGTCCCAGCAGTGGGAACACATACACTGAAAATGTAACACGAGTGTAGTGGGAAATTTAATCCATTTAATCTAACAGTTCTCCCTGGAGCTTCAGAGCAACATACATCAGTCGTCGAAAACTAAATTTATCAAAGCGAATTGCTTTAGTCTGGCAATATTCGTCGACTGTTGTAATGAAAATACAAGTGTCAGTATTAACGAGTTTTCTATTTAATCTAGTGCAGCTTTAAATATTTTTTACCCGACTTTGCGAAGCCAAACAGAAGGGTTATGATTTTAGCAGTTTATGTATGTATGTATATACGTATGTTCTTCCGTAGCGCTTACTATTCATCGGATTTTGATGAATAAGGTGTCAATCGATTCGTTATTGTGTCCGGGTAACATAGGCTATTATTTTAACCGACTTCAACAAAAGGTGGAGTCGATTTTATCTTGTAAACCCCGAATTTAATTAGTGCGTGAATTTTCAGTAGTCGTTTTTTTAGTTGTAATATATCACACAAATTCTTGTTTCCGATGTGATGTGTGCGTTTTTACGAGGCTTTCATGAGAAGTGCCAATTAAAAATAACTGCAGAGAAAGTATTGTTATTTTGTAAACAGCTGTATATAAATAAAGTGTATTTATGATTTTTAAAGTTCAATTATTTCTTTTAGTTTCGGGACAGGTATGTAGGTATTTTTTTTCTTTTAATATTGTTCAACTGTTTCAGATAAGTGTAAATGGAATACTATTAACATTTAGCTAGGTTCCCATACTGGTGGTTATACTGTTAGCCCGCATCATCTCACTGCTGGGAAAGGCCTCTCCCCATGAGTTCCAGTTTTTTTCGATTCAAGGCCAATGTGGACCACTGGTCGCTGGTCTTGACCACCTCCAGGTACCCACATAAAAACAAACTTGTGAGTTTTCGGCTAGCCGTGTATCTCTTATCATTACAGCAAGTATTTTAAGAGTTTAAATAGATGGTTTTTTTTCAACATCTTTTTTCTTTCTAATGCGAAAGTTTGTGAGGATGGATGGATGGATGTTTGTTACTCTTTCACGCAAAAACTTTTGAACGGATTTGGATGAAATTTGGTAAATAGATAGTTTATAACCTGGATTAACATATACTATGATACTTTTTATCCCGGTAATTTGCGCGGGCGAAGCCACGGGCATTAGATAGTTGATGATAAAATAGTTTTGCTAGTTATGTTCCTACCTACTCAATTTAACTATTAACTTTAAATATAATGTAGGAAACAGTACCTGTATCGTAGGCGACTACTAACTTCCTATTAGTTAGGTGCGAAACCTTTGTAATAACTTAGTTTCATGAAACACCGAAACCTTTCACGCTCGGCTTGCTAAACAGAATCCCTATTAGAACAAGCTGCTACAGTGTGTAGGTGTAAACCAATGTGGAACAATGAGGATATCCGTAACAGAGCAAATACTAAGCTTAGTGTTTGGTCACATTGTATTTTGTAACTATTTGGTATAAAAGGTGTAAACGGACCCTCGATGAATCCGTCAAACAAGCATTCTATAGAACAAACTAAAGTAAATCTACGCAAAAAATATTGCTGGGAAAGGATTTTTTTTTTTGGGTGAAGTATCACGTTTTGCAGTAGGACTCAAAGTAACACACTAAAAACATTGTGCTGAAGGATTAATGCGATCAATGCGTTCAGGGCAGTGTTGGGGCTGCCTCGTTTTTGCAGTGCCTCGGGCATGTTTGCGGAAGCGCGCACCAACTGTTTCCGCTCCACCATGCGCAAGCGGTGCGCGTCCTTGGTGCGCAGGGTGCGAGCCAGCTCCAACGCTGTCCTAGCAATGATTGCGGGGAGACTTGATTGTCCCTATATGAGGCACTGTTGTAACCGGCATGTTGCTAAGCTCTTATAGCTATTAATTTGACATTCAATCGAATATTTAATTTCACTCTTTCTCTGGTAAGTCCCTTAGTCGCCAGAACAAAAAAAATATCGCAATGACGGGGAGAACAGTGCCTTTCGGCTTCGTTAAGGACGTACACATTAGGTAGAAATAAAAATAAAACCAACACGGTTTTACAAAAGTTTATTAACCCTACAGGGGGCGCCCTTAGCGTGTTGTCGATTAGTTTTAATGCCCCTGGCTGGAGGTCTACACTCAAAGCACACATAGGACAGTCCGGTTAAGCAGACGACAACCTTTCGACGGGAAATTACGTTTTTCCTACTCCTCCACTATTCTTTTCTGATTAATTTCGTTGCGGGATTCAAGACAGTTAAATTGTTCATCTGGGATTTCGTCGAGCTTCATTGTCTCGGCGCTTTTATGGTGGTTACCACTATTGATTCTGCTTTCAGGAGTTGCAGTGGTTATGAAATTGTGTGGCAGGCTTGTCCCAAAAAGAAGACGAGAACCTCCTGGTTGACGTCTGGTTAAGGTTTGTGCTTGGTCGGATCGCCTTATTGATGTAGTGGTTGCAAGCGGTAGTGCTGGGCATCTTTGAATTCCTGAAGGTTTTAGGCAGGGATAGAGAGGTTCATACAGAACACCCACATTTTGCTAGTTGTGTGAGTTCCAAGTTAAAGGGAGAGCTTGTTGCCATCAACTGGTCACATGTCTCCGGGTTTTTACCAAGAAAATCGTAAGGATAAACCACATAACACTTTGCCCAACCTGAGAATCGAACCGACGATCTCATGCTCAACAGGAGCACCTGCAACCACTAGACTACTAGACTAGAATTTAAAATGTGGAAGTACAAATTAAAAAAAACAGTAAAATTACTTGTGAAAACTGAATTAAAACCATTTGGAAAAGCTTGTGAAAATGTTGAACATGTATAAATAGAAATTGAAAAATGACAGTTATTTGCCACATGTAAATGCACTTCCACTGCTTCCATGGCTACAAAAACGCTAAAATGGTTATAAAACGATTAAAACTTCAGCCGTGCACGTGTTTCCGGAGCCATTATCACAAATCAAGGGATTCACGTGTGACCTGGTATGTCCTCTACTACATATGAGAACATAACTTTATAGTTGGAAAATACGCGAAACTTTTATTGGAACTCCGTTACGAATTATTGAAATTATGGTTATTAAGAATTATAATTTACAATATGAAAGGATGGCCTACAGACGCATTGGATCGCGAAAGAAAAAATATTTATTTGTCACGCACAGGACAAAACAAAAAATGGTTAAATTAACAATAAAACAAAATTATATTAAAAATAAACATAAGAAAAAAATTTAAATAAGACAAACGAAATTGGTCCTGTACGAGGTCAAAAGGCCCCCCATCTCAGCATGGTGCTGTAAAAAATGTCACAGAGCGAGATTATTCTGACAAGGCCGAAAGTAATGTCATGATGAAGGCCTTTGCCCTGCAGCAGGACAATATATGCTTATAATAATAAGAATTATAAGAAAATCTTTAGACTGTATTTGGTTGATACCATTTCATTGAAAACAAATTGAAAATAACATGGACATGTTACTTGTTTTGAACACAATTTTGTATTTCATAAAAACAAATAGAAAATAACATAGGCATAGAATACTATCTAAAGATTATCTTATAATTCTTATTAAAGTTCTCAAATAAGTTGTCTAACTTATTTGACTCACTCAAAATGGAAAACAAATATGTTTTCGTATCTCCTACAAAATTGAAACATAGATAAATAGAGAATGGATTTGACACATTGAAAATGAATTGACGTATCGGACAGATGACATCGACATTCTCCATTTTAACATTAATTATTTCTAAAGTAAACTGATGTTGATGACAGTTTCAGCAACATTAATTTTTATAATACAATTTTATCAAAAATATACAATATAATGTAAAGGAATTTATTTATTCTAGTAAGATGGTTTACATTGCCCTTCACGCTCGTAAGCCATTTTACAAATACCTACTCGCGCAAGGTTACATTACCCTCTACTAACAAACTAAGCTGTAAAATTGTTTGTTCGTTAAATGTTTCTGCCACACCTATGTTATTCCGTGTGTGTCACTTTTTCGAGTTAGTCTGATTCACCCGGGTAGCAAAATCTGCATTCGGAATTACCGTCCGGTAGCAACTATTACGCGTAAATTTATGTAGAAATAGTATTAATTTGTCAGTAAGTGATAAGCAGTGATCGGAGTTAGTAGAGCTATTTTGGTTCAATGACAGTAAAGTCGTTGATGTTAATAGGGACCTTTGTAAGGTAACATGATCTTGTAGAATGTTAGAATAAGTTTGTAACGACTAAGGCGGCGGTTTGTTCTTGTCTATACAAAATGATTAAGGAAATTAAAAAAAAAAAAAAATAATAAAAATATGTTTTTAATTTCATTAACCTGAAACGTGTACGTCTTATACGTAACCGTCGGAGGAGTGGAGGGATATGTGTTCGTTCATAATTCCTTAAGACGTGAATAGTTTTTTAGAAAGCAATTTCTGACTTATTTAATAATATATGAAATGCTAAAGCTAATGCTAGTTATTAAATCTCCAATTACATAGGTAAAGACCTAATATTTCAAATCCCGGGATACCGGGAGTGTCTATATTAAGACAACGTATTGCAAGTGCAAAAAATAGCTCTACCTAGTCCGATCACCGTTGGTAACTCAAATGGCCTATTTTTTCGAAAAATTTGTTCGAAATATTGTTTGTACTGGTTTCAACGAACCGTCAGGACCACAAACTACTTTTCTTTTGAAAATACTTTTATTATGAACGCATCTAAAGCACTAGCTTTGTTGCCATAACTTTTAGAGCTGAACCACATTTATGTAGCTATTCTTTGAACGTGCTAAATCGTTATTTATTTAGTGGTGATGAAATAAATTACACAAAGTATCTGTGCTATGGAACGCCATAGCACAGATATCAGTAGTGGGTTTGAACCCAGGCAGGCGCATTACTTTGTGTAATTTTTTTTATCACCACTGCTCTCAAAACGGTGAAGGAAAACATCGTGAGGAAACCGTCATGTCCTGGAAGCAAAAATTCAAAGACATGTGACATCTATATCATTTTATTTTAATTTCACTGTATGGATCAAGTTATCTGAATTAAATGAATTTTATTTTTATTTTATTTCTTTTTATAGCCATCTTTATTGCGCAGTTTAGCTTAGAGGTTATCATTAACCCAGGTGAAACCGGAGCTTGATACGAACTCAACGCCTAAGATAGTCAAGGGCCTCAAATGCCCAATGAACCGTTCTTTCCATATTTATGGAGGAACGCTCCACCGGTTTTCGAACCCGAAAATTAATCGGCATGATTTTTCTTCATATTCACGCTTTTGATTTTTGGGTAAGATAATCTTAGTATATTACGTGTTTACAGTGATTTTGTTTTGTAAAGAATAGAAGGTATTGGTAAAAGTTCATCCAAACATTTTTTTTTTTCGTCTTTCTTACAAAGGTCGTCTGAAAGATATCACTATCAGCGATAAAACTGCCATTCATCATCATCTGCCTATCCTTTTCCAACTATGTTGGGGTCGGCTTCTAGTCTAACCGGATGCAGCTGAATACCAGTTTTCAACATGAAGCGACTGCTTATCTGACCTCTACAACAGTTAGTACTGGGTAATACGATACCCCTTAGTAAGACTGGTTGTCAGACTTTTTTATCAGCGACAAGACTGCCCTTGTTCCTATAAAACTAGCAATATCGTGAAAGAGTTGTGTAACAATGGAGATCGTCCACTTTTCAAAAATTGTGCTAATTACAAAACTATTTTGAAGAAATATTGTTAATCTTTATTTGACCTTCAATTGACGTGAAATAAGCTTTTTGCGGTTCCAAACCCCACAGTTTGAAGTCGAGCGCCTCTTGCGTGAACGAGCCCTTAGCTTCATGTGAATGCTATTAAAAAACAAACTGTCATTAGAGTGTCACTCGTATTAAATCGTTAAATGAGCAAAGGAATCTTTTCCAGTGATGACGTCATCAGTCCTAAAACTTTAAAATTAAATATGAATTAAATTACCTATTGAATTCCAAAAATATTCAAATTATTTTCTTAGAATATTATCTTAGATATTTTAACAAAAAATAAAAATCATATACGGGTTAAATTTTTTGGACAATGCCCATGTCGATGACACACAAACATAAAACGTGTCGTGGCGTATCGTTTTTTTGTTACAATAAAGTGAATGCTTTCTATATATCTAAAAGTTTGACATTAAACACTATGACATGAAGTGTTTGATGTTTACTCAACATATGGAGTAATAACATTGGAAAGTCTAATTAACAAAAACACTGCACGTATTCAATTAATCCACCAATAAGATAGGAAAACATTTCCTATTAAAATGATAACTCAAATGTATAATCCCACTAAATGTCATACCTACCACTGACAAGTACCACAAATACAAAAAGTTAAAATTGGCTGGAAAATTTCCACATATGACGTCAATGCATATGCCAAGTTTAGGAACTTGTATTCTCAACTCTGCGCTTTGGACGTCAAACTGTGGGATAAAGTTTGACGTCTACTCTATTCTTGAACAAAATGCACGAAACATTCAGAATAGACTTGAGTTAGGTATCGTTCGATTCGTATTCATTGTTTTTCTAGAGCTTCCGTTGCGTGCGCTGCGTAAACGATTAAAGTTACGCAACAATCATGAATAATGGAATTGTTCCTCTTAAAAAGTTAATATATCTTAGGAGATATCACAGTTTTAAAAAGTTATTTTAAAACTGTGATATCTCCTCAGTTAAATAATGATAAAAACAGTGTTTCTCCTGGTTTCATCCGCGTAATTTTAAATTAGCACTGTAGGAATCAAATTTTGTTCAATGGTTCTCACATGGTGTTGCTTGTATCAAAAATCGTTAAATACCTGTAACGCTAAACATATTTAAAACGTCATTCTGTGAATTCGAAAGTGGGTCCACTGCGCAGTGCAGATTAGTAGATCAGATGTCGCATGTCTTTGATTTTACTGTTCCTTGATATGTTTTGCTTCACTGTTTTAATGAATTATATAACACAATAACACAAGTTATTCTAGCCAAATCCAATATTAAAAAAATATGCCGTGATTACCTTTTATCTTAATTTGGCCGAGACCTAACTATTGAGAATTTTTTTACGAATGTACCCGAGCTCTAAGTGTGCAATCTGGGGACAGATTGCGTGGTTGTCTGCCTTTCTTCTTTATTAAATTGTTTAGGAAACAAAAAAAAAGTTTACATAAAAATATAATCACGCGTGTAATCCTCGCAGGTAAAAGCTGTGGCATACCTAATAGTACATCCACATATTGCCATAGTTATGTTTGAGTGCCATGTAATAGAGGGCGAGCCTATTGCCGACAATCGGGCACAAATTCAGACTCCAGGCTGTACCTGAAAAAAATCCTGGTAAAATGCCAATGGCACTGTAAATGCAAATAATAAAATATAATGTAAAGAGCCTGCTTAAGTACCAACCCAAAACCTACGGCTTACAAATTGGCGCCAAGACTACTGGGAAAACAAAAGTGGGTTGAGCATAAGGGCTTCTGAATTTAGTATACTGGAATAGAGATAGAGACTGCCTCGTTGGTGTAGTGGTCGCAAGCGCGACTGCTGAGCACGGGGCCCTGGGTTCAATTCCCGGGTCGGTCAAAGTGTTATTGGGATTTTCCTCGCCACCTATTACATGAGACTTAAACATAACTGGCGAAATGTGGGTGCACAGTCACGAGCACCAATATGTATACACTTTTCTAAATTTAAAAGCAATTTTCGCGAGAAATTAATGATTGTAACTTGGAGATAGGATCTTTTTCATAAAAATATGAGTTTCAGAATACTATGTTCGTAACAACATGAAATTTTAATCAGAACAGTAGGAGAAAAACACTTTTTGAAGTTGTTGTGTTAACGTATTGGTTTTCGTGACTGTACTATTAGGTACACTTCTGCCTATACCTTCGGAGATTACAGACGTGATGTTATGTTTTCTCATATAAAACATACATTTACGGGGCATGCCTCGCACTATCTGAACGCATTTCAAAACTTTCAAAAACAGTGTCAGTTACCTACCGTTCAAATATGATACTACCAACCCCACATACCTAAGAGTACTTACGTATTCATGTCACAATTGTACTCACTCGAAAACGTCTACCCTTGTCACTCATATACTCCTCTGTGGAGATGTAGACAAATGAACTGCTGACACGAGGAGAGCCACATATCACTCTGATAATAGGTATCAGTTTACTTATATATATCTTTTTTTAATGTCGTGAAGTTGATGGTTGAACGAGACATATTATAATATATTAGTATTTGACTTACCTTTTGTAGATTTTAAAGAACAAATGACAGTCCACAGACAGATTATGATTTGTATATTTTCATATGTTTTCTGTAAGTACATTCGAGAAACATACAATTAATTGTTATGACAATAATATAATATAGTCCATGGACTATCATCGTTAAAACAGCAGTGATAGCCTAGTGGTATGACATAGGTCTCAAGTTTGAACCCAAGACACACACCTCTGATTTTTCGAATTCATGTGCGTATTGTATAATTATCACTTGCTTCGGTGAAGGAAAATATCGCAAGGAAATCAACATGCCTGAGATATATTTCTCGTATGTTAAGCCAAGTCAGAGGTCCATGCGTGGCATAAAAACTCTGACACCAGGTTAGGCACTAACCACACGATAAAGAAAAGAAAGATAGATCAAAATAAATATAGAGGAAAACAAAATCACTGTGAACAATCGGTAACACTTCGCAAGTCAATAAACTGTATGATTGGAGTGTTTGGTTCACTGTTTCCCGATACTTCACGTCAATTCTTGATGTTGTGGGATGTGATCGTGTATTGGAGGTCTGTGTGTGACTTTGATGTGAGAATGAAAATAGGCTTTGTATTTTGGAAGAAATCCTGTTGTCATGGCAACTTGTGGTATACTAAAATCCTGAGTGATGATTGGTGAGTTTCAGAAGAAGGTAGAGAGATCATCATGGTTCCCGAAACGCAGACGAGGCCGAGGAGCTCGTGGCTAAATAATAACAGCCGCTCGTTTCAATCTTCAGGTCAAGCACGCTTGCCTAGGTTGGTTTGTGGATGGGTGACCACCCATTACATACCGAGTTTCCTTCGTACCTCGGAAAGCACGTTAAGCCCCGGCTGTCATTTGTAGATCATTGACAGTCGTTACAGGTAGTCAGTGGCCTGAAAGCCTGACAACCAGTCTTACCAAGAAGTATCATATAAACCAGTACTAATTGGGTGGTGGAGGTCAGATAGGCAGTCACTCCATGTAAGATACTGATATTCAGCTGCACCCGGTTAGACTGGAAGCCGACATAAAGTTGAGAAAAGGCTAGGCAGATGATGACAGTATCGGAGACGAATCGCAAAAGGTATGCCGAAGCCGTCATTTAACATCACGCTTCATCATTTCAGCCGAAAGACGTCTACTGCTGGACTTAGACCTCCCCCAAAGGGGGGGTTTTGCCATAATCGCAACGCTTGGCAGGCGGGTTGGCGACAACACACCCATCACCCTTGTTTTACCCCAAAGGGTTTGACAGAGGTGTCCCTCATTTTGCCAGGCATATTTAAGCCGCATGTAACATAGCTGAGCCTAGATCGGGCACAAATACAGATTCCGGACTTCAACTGAGAAATTCCTATAGGGAAATACCAATAACAGTTTACTCGCCCGCGGAATAGAACCCAGGATCACATGATCCGCAGTATCTTGTAGTCACTAGACCAACCGGGCAATTAACATTAATCTTCCTTAAATTCCATTTCATTCCAATTTGAAAACTCTCCATTTATGTTACAAAAATAAATGTCGAATAAAAATATCGTCGAAAACGTCGTCGTCGTACTAAAAAATCTTCGTAACCGAAGCGTAAAAACCCAAAGGTCGAATTCCTACCTGACCTGTCCTAAGTATTTACCTACTTTACCAAAGTGATGAAAATACGAAAAGAAAAAAGAAAATAAAACAGCTTTTTATGATTGAAGTTCTCAGACATTTATTTAATACTTTTAGATAACCGGTATTGGTCCTTCAAGTTGTCTCCGGGAATCGTTCATTCATCTCTTTGATAAGATGGCCTGAATCTGACTTCTATTTTCAAATCACAAAATTTTGTTGATACCTGAACTTGTTCTTACAACAAACTATTTTTATTTATTACTAGCGACTCGCCCTTGCTTCGCGCAGCGCCACCTATCGGGTCCAAAACGATATCTAATGTAGCCTACATTTTAAATTAAGCAGCAGTTGAGCGGAGAAAACTGCATTCAAATCCATCCAGTAGTTTTTGCGTGATGCACGCATCACGCAAAAACTAAACAAACATACAGACAGACCGACAAAATTTTTAAAACTTGTTGTTTTGGCAGAAGCAGCCACTGAGTCTGGATTTGTGCTCGGTTGATGGAAATAGGCTCCCCCTATTACATTGGACTTAAACATAACTGGCGAAATGTGGATGTACTATTAGCTACACATCTGCCTAACCCTTCGGGGATTACTGGCGTGATGTTATGTATGTGTTGCACAAGTATCTCCGTTGATCAATGTAATACCTATATATACATAGCTTCGTTGTGTGATCTACGTAACTTCCGCTAAGACCTCGGAACCACGCGTCTCCATTGCATATTCCATTAATTCCGAATACGCAGCCGACACGTGCTATCAAAGGTAATCGGTCTGCACAAAGGGCGTAAGCGTGAAACTGTAGCATGAAACAATATTGATTTTGAAACAATTAAGACGTCAACAAACGCTCGTGTGATTTGTATCTAAGCTAGACTCAAATTAATATATGTAGTAGGTAGAACATAGTGGAACATAGCACAAACATAAAAGCGAAATCTTGTTTTGGGAACTTAATAAAATTGTCCTAAAAAATTTTAATGAAGAACTTAGGCCCTACGCTAGGCCGCGTCCTCGCTTCACATCAGGCGAGTTGTGGCCAAAACAAAGGCTCATTTAGTATAAAAAAGTTACTGTATTTAGTGTTAAATTTCATTAAATTGTTGTATGTGTGTTAACAACAACAAAGTCATTTTTTTAGGCTAATCTATCTATATACATATAATAAAATCGTTAAAATCCAACCCGATGTTCCGAATTGGCGCAAAAACTACTGCATAGATCTTGTTCAAATTTTGCACAGATATTTGAAATAGGCTTCTTCAAATGTTAGGCTATATATTATCACGCTACTTGCTTAAAAGGGTGAGCAATATTGCATTATGTCAGTATTATTCAATTGTTTACCGTTTCAGTCATGATATGCGTAAGAACGTCTATTTCAAGTTATATGTCAGCGAAACAATTAGAGAAATGGTTTCATGACCGCTATACGTGCATCACGGCGCAAGTTCGATCCCCAGTGAAATTATACTTTTTGTGATTGATTGTAATTTTTTTTATAGAGATTATTATTATTTATTTTCTCTTTTTTATGTATTATATTATAAATTCTTATGAGTAAAGTTAAATCATTGGTAAAATCTCTTTCCTCATGTTTGAATCTGGCCGTTCGATGGTGTTCTGAACTGACAACGTCATTTTCTGCTGTCCACAGGTGCTGTCAGACTCGATGTTTTAAATTTCACCTATCGCTCCCAATAAAAATAATAGCAGTTATGGAAATTAATATGAAACTATTTTGTTGTGTCGTTGTTCTTAGTTTTGGACAACTATAATAGGTTCAGGTTGTTTCTCTGCATTGTTAGATCCCAAAAATAAATTCGATTTTGTTGTCTTTGTCGGAGGGTGGATGATTATAATGTATGATTTCTTGATTGTTAAAAAAAGTACGTAATTCGTTACTTGAAAATTATTTAGGTATCTTTATCATATCTGTCTTTTGTATCTTACTACTATTATAAATGCGAAAGTTTGGGTGGATGGATGGATGTTTGTTACTCAATCACGCCAGAACGGCTGAACGGATGTAGACGAAATTTGGCACAGAGATAAATTATCGTGCTAATAACTTAGGGGGATATTTGTTTTATTCTAATGCCATATGATTTTTAAATCATTATAAAGTAGATTAATATGCTTTTGTTTTTTTTTTAACCATTCAAAAGAAAGTTAGGTAATTCTAAATCAACAAATATTAATTGACCAAATCTCTAAAAACATTAAAATAAAAACAAAAATTAAAATTAGATACAACCAATGACGTTGTAAATTTGTTCCGTGCGGGAATCGAACCCACGACACGCAGCGCTGCAGTCACTCGCTCAGCCACTGCGCCAACTGTGCCGTCACATTGTATTTGTGCTGAATCTTCTGCTGGCCCAACTCCGTAAAGACCGCTATATCCAGCTTTAAAATTTTTTTTTTTACCTTGTGCCAGTCCAGGCCCACACTTGAAATTTCTCCTGTATCGTGAGTGTGTTTACAGACAGTTAAACTCACAAACAGCCAGACCCGGAACAACCTGTAGGCCCTACAAAAATGTGTTTCGTGTGGGATTTGAACCCGATACTCGCAACGCAACAGCAATTCGCTCAGCCACTGCGCCAAGCGTGCGGTCACATAGCTATGGCTGTGGCTCCCTCGGACATTGCTGCTACTTTGCTTAACGGTGGCCGGACTGCACATTCCGTTTTCATATTGCCGCTGAATCTTGCAAGTGAAGATACGTCAACATGCAACATCACCAAAAACAGCGGCCGGGGAGTCCTTTTGCAGCAGTGCAAGTTTAAAGTGCATAAGAGGCGTTGAACCGCAGCTTGCAGGACATTCGCGGCAACCAGGTGCTGACGTGTGGCGTTGTTGTTTTGCTCACAGGCGACTTTAGACAGTACTGCAAGTTATTGAGAGGGGCACACCGGCGGATGAAATAAACGCATGTCTCAAGGCGTCGCCACTGTTGTCTAGGATCGAAAAGATCCATCTTACCTACAACATGCGCGTCCAACTGTACAACGACCACGAAGCAGGTGTCTTTGCGAATATGCTGCTGCAAATGGGAGTGGGTCGTCTGGAATCGGGCGCAGATGGGAAAATTCCATTTTCCGAAGAATCCAGTGGCTACAGAAGATGCACGCACATCCACATCATCACATCATGCACGTTTTTCCAAATTTGGAGGTTAATATAAAAAATGGATGAGGGGTAGTGCTGTCGCCAAAAAACGAGTGTCAATCAAATTAAAAAAAGTTATATGATCGTCGGCTTAACCGCCACCACCCTGTGATGGCTAATGATGAAAGTACTGCCTACCCCGTTGAATTTCACAACTCCCTGGGGTTAACTCCCAGTCTGTGCAATGGAACCAGGCTTCGTATCACTGAGCTGGGCAGTAATATTATAATAGCCACCATTATTACAGGAGTCGCTAAAGGAGAGAGCGGTTTAACTCCCCGCATATCCATTATTCCAAATAACTGGCCATTTCGATTTAAGAAGTTGCAATTTTCCTTAAAATTGGCTTTTAAAATGACGGTCAAAAAATTCCAAGGAAAAACCTTAAAAGTGGCAGACATTCATTTGGGCTCTTCATGCTTCTCACACGGTCATTATACAAATCATTACATGTTGTATACAAAACGGTATTAGAATAAACAAATAAATAGCGCCCAACAAGGCGTTTGATTGTTCACTTTGAAAAAAAAACTCGTATGGCACTATAATGTTCCAGTTTTTAAGCCATATCGTCGCCTTTTAATTTTGTTTCAGACCTCTGCCGCCCAGAATTACAGCGCCCAAAAAGACGCCTTTTGTAGTCATCACCCACATTATCACATTTTAATCAGGCCTTCAGTTCTCACACATAACATCCCACCTGTAATCCCCGAAGGGTTAGGCACAGGTGTGTACCTAATCGTACACCCACATTTCACCAGTTATGTTGAAGTCCCATGTAATAGGGGGCGAGCCTATTGCCATCAATCAGACACAAATCCAGACTCCGTAGCTGCTACTGAGAAATTCCTGATGGAGTAACCAAACAACACTTTACCCTACCCGGGAACACGCATACACAACAAAATTTCCACGCGAACGAAGTCGCGGGCAACAGCTAGTATCGGAATAAATACTGAATTAACAAATGTTCAGTCTTTTATTCCGGCTATCATCAACATTATCATTTTAGGTGTTGGAGGGAGGGCTGTCTCACAATGGACTCCCCATTGCGGGACAGGCCTCCCCCAAACGTCGCCGCTACATAGTCCTATCCTGTGCTTCTAGCATTCCGCAGCCATTACAGTAATCTTAGGCTTTATTCCGGCCATCTTGCAACAAATATCTGCAGCCCTTGCCATTGACTTCGATTAGTAATAGAGCCTCCACAAATGACGTACTTAAGTCCAATAATCTCTGAACTGTCAGCCACAATACCAACCTTACCGACCGGCTAATCTTTTGGCCATGAAAGCTAATCTCTTACAGAACGTCCCGAAATGAAAGTAGAAAAACAAAAAATACTCTTTTCACAAGTACATAAGTTTTATAAACAGAAAATATGAGTTTTCGAAGCATGAGCTTACTGTCGTGTGCTCAGCTCGTGTCGACGTTAATAACTTTTTAAGCGAGTAAGTTTCGTAATTGGATATGAGATTTTTAAAAGCGGCGCTCAAAGGTAACGCTAATTAGCTTTTCCTAATGGGTGTAAAAATACCCTTAACGAAGATGAAAGTCACATTTCCTCCTCGTCATTGCAATCTTTTTTTTTTATTCTGGAGCATACCATAGTGAAACATGTCAAAGATAAAAAAAAATCACAAGTTTAAAAAAAAAAAAACTATTTGTTAATGTTATGACTTTACTTTAAATACTTAGACGACCCCTGTACTATTTAATGCATCCATCACATAATATTTTGAGTGCGTTACATTGACCTACCGTAAAACGTGATTTTCAACACAAAAAAGTTGTTTCCCAGCAATACTTTTTGCGTTGAGATACTAAATTTGATGTGGTCTGTTTACATCTTGTTTGTGTACAGTAGGCCGTACGTCAGTGCTAAGTATTTGGCTTTGGACTGGGTTAGCGTAGTACGGAATTTCAATAGCATAAGGCCCCAGCTTAAACAGGGGTTTGTTACCACTAGGTATCGTTCGGCCTACCGCACAAACTCATCGTTGACGAAGTAAAGTCTAATCTCATTAACTTACGTTGTTTCTTTAAAAATGTTATGGTAAATACATAGTTAACATTCTATACTCTGTCTTAGCCGTAAATGCGACTTTTGGCCGTGGTTTCTTGAGGTCGACCCTGAGACGAACAAAATGTTGGACGAGGTCGAAAAAAAAAGTGAAATGTTGTGACTGTTACTGAAAATTTTGGCCCCAGTTATACAAATATAGGGGTGTGTGCATTTCTGTTTAAACCTTCGGGGAACAATGGTATAATAATAATTACTAATAATAGATCATTTTTTCGTAACGCAATTCATCAAACCTTCCGCTCTGGGCGGAGTGGAAGGGAGTGTCAGACTTTTACTGATTAAAATCCATCCATGTTCCTTCTTTGCCCTTTGTGTCCATCCCATCGGCCCTTGCGGACCCCTTCCTGTGTGCTGACATCTCTTTCAGGCGCGCGTGGAACACGAACGCGCCGTCGACACGCCCTGTCGTCATAAGGCAAACGGACGGCGAGCTAGCCGCTAATACTATGTGTAAGTGTTTTTCAATATAATAAAGTTTATAAGTTTTTAAACTAACAAGGTCATCATCGTATCAGCCGAAAGACGTCCACTGCTGGACATAGGCCTCCCCCAAGTATCGCCACATTGACCGGTCCCGTGCGACTCGCATCCAGCGGATCCTTGCAACCTTCACCAGGTCATCTGTCCACCTAGTGGGAGGCCTTCCAACGCAACGTCTTCCGTTGATTGGGCAATGGAGAGGGCTATGCTCGAAATTTCCTTGCGTGATCAAATCAGAAATGAGGAAATCCGCAAGAGAACCAAGGCTACCGATGTAGCTCGAAGAATAGCCAAACTTAAGTGGCAGTGGGCAGGGCACATTGCTCGCAGAATGGATGGCCGATGGGGCCGAAAAGTTCTGCACTGGCGACCGCGAACCGGATGGTAAATATCTCGTTTTAACGGTTAATGATAGTATATAAATAATATAAAGTTGGGTACATGAGAGCACATGTTAGAGCAGCACACCAAAGCACTCGACAACTTCCCTTGAAAGCCATTGAATACAGTCGGCTAGATGGCATCACATCACATCAGTAGTTTCTAATGATGAAACTGTTTTATTCACTTCGCTTGTAATAGAAAATCATTGATCCGTTATATCGTGAGGCTTAAAGGATAAATTGGGAAGTATTAAGAGCTTACATTTGTATGGGTTCAATAGGTAACCTTGACGAGGGTCAAGGTCACACTACGACAAATATGTTGGTAATGTGCCCAGACGTGTTGAGGCATCAATTAGAGAGATTTCTAATCAGTTGATAGTAGTTATTGAACGAAGTTTGGAACATTAATTTCCAAGCAAGGCGGTGAACATTACTTGTAATAATACCCTTCTATATTAATATGATAAATAACCCTTTTCAAACTATTTAGGGTATCGTGGAAGGTGACAAAGATATAACGTAAAGAGGATAAGCAGAAGCACTCACTTACTAAAAATAGTAATAGTGGTCGCAAGCGCCTCTGCTGAGAATGAGGTACTGGGTTCGATTCCCGGGTCGGGCAAAGTGTTATTGGGTTTTTCCATCAGAAATTTTCTCAGTAGCAGCCACAGAGTCTGGATTAATTGTGCCCGGTTGATGGCAACAGGTTCGTCCCCTATTACATGGGACTTAAACCTAACTGGCCAAATGTGAGTGTACTATAATTGGGTACACCTCAGCCTAATCCTTTGGGGATTGCAGGCGTGATGTTAAGTTAAAACAAATACAATCACTGAAATCGTGATGTTGATGTACATATTGAGCTTTCTCCTCTAAACACTGACATACATTAATTAAACTTTGGTCAAACCAAAGTGAATGCCGCGCTGGTACGCGAATTTATTCCCGCCGATTGAAGACCGTACATATACCCAGAATTATTAAAATCCATACCACCTGGAGCTCATGTCAGCCTGGTACTTTTTGGGGAACATATTTGTCATATTATATGCCTCACTGGCAACAAACAGAAACTTTTTTCCCGTTCGTCGCCAGGGAAAATATACAAGACCGTGATCTAAGCTTTCGTACTGTATTGATCGGAATGTCTATTAATTGCCACTGACATCGTTGAGGTTTGTTTCATTCCTTCATTTTTCTGATCTCAAGGTAGTGGAGCAGGATAGTGCGGCCAACGAAACGACGGTTTTGATTTTTCCTGTTGGCCCCACCGGTGAGGGCATGGCAGTGGGGTTAACGGGAATACACCGTACCAACTAACTTTTATGGCTTTGTTTAAACTTTTGTAAATAGCCACGTGACTTTTAAATTTAATTGAAATAATCGACGCACGCATAAGGAATGAGTACTTACATCTGTGGTACTGACGATATTAAAGTCGAGAAGATAAGCCCGAAAAGCAAAAGAGACTATGCGTCATTTAGGATCGGAGTCCCAGAATCACTTTTTGAGAAAGTGAACAATGTAGATAGCTGGCCACTTAACGCCCAATTCAACCAATGGGTGTGGTTTCGGAACTCCCGTAAACCAATACAAGGGAACCAAAGCCAGGCATAAATGCATTCGAGTGTATTACCAGAACGTTCGAGGTTTGCGAACAAAAACTAAGACTTTCTTCACTAATCTATTAGCATCCTCTTACGACCTTTTTGCCATCACAGAGTCGGGCCTTAATGATTCAATCCATGATGGCGAACTTATTCCACCGGATTATAAAATACTACGGTGTGATCGAGCAGATGGCCGCAAACAAGGAGGAGTGTTTTTAGCAACATCACCACGGTTTGATTTAAAGTGCGTTCCGATCGCAAATGTGGACTCGGCCTTATTTGAAATTGTATGTGCTACCGTGCACCTGGGAAATAATTGTTTGTTTTTATGTTGTGTAGTTTATATTCCACCAAAATGTGACAGTAATGAATATATGCGATTGTTTAATATTGTTGAAACTGTATGTGTAAATTATGAGAATGTATTAGTGTTGGGTGACTTTAATATGCCATCTACATCAGTGGAAGTGCACAGCTACTTGGAATATGTAAACGCTTTCTGTGGATTTCATCAGGTAAATAATGTGTGTAATGTAAATAATCGTACTTTGGACTTAGTATTGACTACGTTTTTGGCGAGTGAGGTGGAGGTAGAACTGTCGGGTGAACCGTTGGTGGATATTGACGTTCAGCATCCTCCACTGATAGCTACAGCCAAGTTAGGAGGTCGATTTAATGACCTATTGACGGTACACAAACCGAGTTCGGATTGCGAGGAGGAATCCGTATTAAATAGTGTACCGAAATGGAATTTTATCAAATGTGACTTTCTCAGACTATATCGTATTTTACAATCAATAGATTGGGAGGCATTGTATGAGTTTTTGGATCCCGATAAGGCATTGACGTTTTTCTATAGCGTAGTTAATGAAGCCATTAGTGAATGCACACCGACGAAAAAAAAATGTGAGCATAAATGTAAATTTGTGTATCCAACCTGGTACACATCTGATTTAATACACGACATCAAAACAAAGTGGAGGTATCATAAATTATTTAAAATGACTGGTTCCAATAGCGACTATGAATGCTTTTCTTACTATCGAACCCAAGTTAAATATAAATTAGCGTCAAAGTATGACAATTACCAGCGTAGGCTACAATCGAATATTAAAAATGATCCTAAATCGTTTTGGAATTTTGTTAGAAGCAAGCGTGCTAGGCGCAACAAAACTCGAGTCACAAAAAATGGAAAGGAGTTGAGTGACGAAGAGTGTGCCGAATGTTTGGCTTCCTACTTTCATTCGGTATATAACGAGGTGCGCCCGGCGCTGGACCCCGCGGAGGCGGAGCGCGCGGCGGGCGCGAGCGCGGGCTCGGCGCGCGTGCATGTTGGCCAGCTCGACCTGCGCGAGGTGCGCGCCGCGCTCCGCCGCCTCAAGCCCAAGTATTCGGCGGGACCAGATGGGATACCTCCTTATATAGTTAAAGACTGTAGCGCGGTGTTTGAAAAGCCGTTACTGCACATTTTAAATTTGTTTTTAAAATTAGGTCAATATCCCAACCAATGGAAAATCACTAGAGTGATCCCAGTCCCGAAGGGAGGCTCGGGAACCGACGTTAGTGGCTACCGGCCGGTGGCGGTGCTGTCGGCGTTTGCTAAGGTATTTGAGTCGGTGTTGCACAAGTGTATTTCAGATCAAGTAACTTCTCGCCTGACCGACGCTCAACACGGTTTCCGGACTGGTCGAGGTACGGGGAGTAACTTGTTGTCTTTCATGACATACCTGGCGCCAGTTGTTGACGCTGGGGGGCAGGTGGACACTGCGTACTTCGACTTTCGGAAGGCGTTCGACACCGTCGACAACGATGTGCTGTTGGCTAAGTTTGCGGCATTTGGTTTTACGCCGCACCTTCTGCAATTCTTCGCGAACTACCTTGGCGATCGCCGTCAGTACGTCGAATATGGTGGATACGTCTCCAAGCCTTATTTCACGTTTTCGGGGGTGAGTCAGGGTAGCAATATCGGTCCATTAGGCTTCATACTCATGGTCAATGATCTACCGGAAGTTGTAAAGGAGGCGAAATGTTTGCTATTCGCGGACGACCTCAAGTTGTTCCTGTCGGTAGCAGACACTTCGGATTGTGAACGGCTTCAACAGGATATTGATAGGGTACTGCAGTGGAGTCTAGATAATAAGTTAGGTTTTAACGTTTCCAAAAGCGGTATAATGAGTTACACTCGCGCGCGCGAACCTCTGCTGCATCAGTATCAGATGGAAGCCGTGGTCATGTCACGAGTCACGCATGTGCGGGACCTGGGCGTGGAAATGGTTCCAGAATTAATGTTTCGTGAGCACATCTTAGACATATGCGGCAAGTCCTTCCGAAATCTTGGATTTATACTCAGACAGTGCAAAGACTTTCAGAATACGGCAGTGGTTAGAATCCTGTATAATTCGTTGGTACGGAGCCATCTTGAAACGAGTGCGATCGTTTGGAACCCTCATGAGGCTAAATACAGTGTCATGGTGGAAAGAATCCAAAATAAATTCACTCGTTTTTTGTTTTTTAAACAGTACGGCGTCTATCCCTTCTTCCCGCTCATGTACCCGAGTCTCTTCGTAATAGGGATGGTGGGGTACAGCAGGCTGGCGGTGCGGAGGGACGTCGCTCTGTGTAGCTTTGTGTTTCGGGTGCTGCGCGGCTGGCTACACCACCCCGATCTGTTAGCGGAGCTGGGGCTGCGCGCGCCACCCGGTTGCGGGGGCGCACGTCGCCCCGCGCCTACGCTACTGGAGCCATCCTCTAGGACTAACCTTAACAAGTTTGCCCCCTTGTCACGCGCCATAAGACTGTTAAATATTATCTCAGATGAGGTAGATATATTTCACTGCAGTCTGATGAAGTTCACAGGAGTAGCACTGAAGTGCATTGAAAATATTTAGAGGTGTGCTTATTGTAGGTATTTTAATATTTTTCTTTTTTGATATGAATACTGATTGTGTTTTAATTGTATTTTTGTTAGCTTATGTAAGTTATTGTATCTTGGTGGTGGTAACATCGCATTGGCGTTATAGCTGTAAAGGTGTTATTTCATAATTTTAAATAAATAAAATAAAATAAAATAAAATCAAGAAGTCTCAAAGTGACGCTGGTGACTGAAAAGTTGTGTGGTTATCGGTTATCGTGGTATGGACTCACATGTCCATACCACGATAACCGATAACCTAGGATGCGTAGAAATGAGAAAAATGTCGTGAGGAAAATGTTGAGTATGAATGTAAAGAGTAGAGGAAGACCAAAGAAACGATGGATGGACTGTATGAAGGATGATATGGCTAGAAAGGAGGTGACTGCTGAGATGACGAGTAATAGAGTAGTATGGAAGAAGACGACATGCTGCGCCGACCTCAAATAAATTTGGAAGGGCAAAAGAACGATGAATTGACGCAAGCAGTCGCATTGCAACAATGGATGGGGTCAAGTACTTTATCAAATGAGTAGGCAAGTACTTAATAGCATTTTATTAGTAGTAGATTTTCAACCTTTTGCTGAACGCTATAAGTATCTACACACATCTAGAAATACATTGAAAGCCTACATACACATTTCCGATTCGATTCTCTATACGATTACCCAACCTATCTGCCAGTTACAGCTTTACACACATACTTGTTTGAGCAGTATTCATCGAATCTGATTGTGACAGGATATTGGCAGACGCCTACTTGTATCTGTTCATATAAACGTCTGTTTACTGGCTCAACAATGTAATAAATATTAGCATCCTTTGCTTTTCCATAGAGTTACTATGTAATCAATCAATCAACGCTGCGGGACTGTTCGAAAGAGATGCCGTGGCCCTGGAACACAAAGGGCAAAGAAGGAACATGGATGGGTTTTAGTCAGTATAAGTCTGACACTCCCTTCCGCTCCGCCCAGAGTGGGGGGGTCATTTGCTGATTTCCAAAACGAAAAAAAAAAAAAAGCAATCAATCAACCTGTTGAAACATTTTGAAAAATAGAATTTCCTTTTTCATTTGCTTAGCTTTTTCCCAACTATATTGAGGTCGGCTTCTAGTCTAATCGGATTCAGCTGAATACCAGTATTTTACATGGAGCGACTGCCTATCTGACCTCGACAACCCAGTTAGTACAGGGTAATAAGATACTCCTTCATAAGACTGGTTGTCAGACTTTCGGAACACTGACTACCTGTAACGACTGTCAAAGTGCTTTCCAAGGCACGGTGAAAACTCGGTATGTATTGGGTGGTCACCCATCCACAGATCAACCTAGGCAAGCGCGGCGTAACCTAAAGATCGACCCGAGTGGCTGTTATTATTTAGCCATGAGCAGTATTTTACATGCAGTTACAATAATAAAGTGGCCTTTACAGAATGTGTGTTAATTTACGTCTGTACACAACAATGTTGACTTTATCGGTGCACAAAAACAAACTGAAACTTACCGAGAGCTAACCAGAGCCCGCAAAAGGAAAATATACCAATAGAGTAACCTTTTTACAGAAAAAAACCGCCAAGTGTGAGTTGGACTCGCGCACCGAGGGTTCTGTATAAACTTGTAGGTATTTGTTATTAAACTACATATTTACGGTTTTCAGATTTTTTATTTACACTGCTGACATTGCTTCTTCCCAAATTTCATGATTCTCGGTCAACGGGAAGTACTCTATAGCTTTTAATTATCTTGTGAAATTAAAAAATATGCGACATAACGTTCATACGAGTATGTTTTGATCGCGTTGACGTACAAGTTCGATTTCTTCACTGCTCTAAGAGATAGCAGGTATGTGGCATGTGGCATGTGTTGTGTGGCATGTATGTGTGCTGTTGTGTGTTGTGTGTGGCATGGCAGGTATTTGATATTAATTTCAGATTGATACCTCCACGCCTTCCTGAGTAATAGGGTCTTGGCAGACGGACAGACAGACGGAAAGACGGACAACAAAGTAATCCTATAAGCGTACCGTGTTTGCCAACTGAGGTACGGAATCCTAAAAATTAAATCCAACGTTTTTATAAACATAAATAGACAAACACCTAAATAACACAGGTTAACAAGAAGACAACACAATTAAACAGTGTTTCCAAAATGTAATTCTTGCAAAGGTAAAATATTCACACAGGAATCTTTTGGTCAGCTGGCAGACCCGGCTGAATAATGTAATGCCCTAACTTCAGGTACCCGTGAAAAGATAAAAGGGTATAAAACCTTGACCGGACTCTGAGGGTTGAAATAAACTCGTAATGTTCACCAAATAAAATTGGAAAAACATCAAGGAAATTGTAAACTTAAACGTCTGGGTTTCGGTTGAATGTTGAGCTCCTGAAGTGTGTTTGAATTTGTTTAGGTATTTATTTATTTTCGTACACTCAAAATCCTTGTAAGTCATCAAAATCCTTGTAAGACATTTGTTTTGATAACAGTAATGATTGTCAAAACTTTACATTAGGCCTGTAATCCCCGAAGGGTTAGGCAGAGGTGTTTTTAATAGTACACCCACATTTCGCCAGTTATGGATAGTCTAATGTAACAGGGGGCGAACCTATTGCCATTAACCGGGCACAATTCCGGCTCCGTGGCTGCTACTGGGAAGTTCCTGATTGAAAGCCCAATAACAATTTGCCCGAAATCCGAATCCCTCAAATGCTCAAGTCGGCATTGCGAGCACAAGACCAACGATAATGAAATGATTGATTTTTATAAAAGTTTAAACGGTAGTTTTTTTATATGTGGTTTTTAGAACAATTTTATTACTGTAGCGATAATTACCAAAATATGACAGATTACGTAAAAAAATTGTTTCTTCGTGTATCAGCACAAAATATACGAGAAATGCCGTGGTTAAAATATTAGTCACTAAAGTGGTAGTGGGGTTGGTAGCACTGAGAGCCTAGAGTAATGCCTGTAGTTTTTAAAGCGGCTGACTTTTCTTAGCTTATCAGTAGCGTCCGTTCCATACAATTTAGAAATCGCTGGTAAAATGTGACTTTGTCTTTTTTTTTTTCGGATGGGAAATCATCAAATGACCGCCTCCCGCTCTGGGCGGAGTGGAAGGGAGTGTCAGACTTGTACTGACTAAAACTCACCCATATTCCTCTTAGCCCTTTGTATTCCAGGGCCAGGTTCTCTTTCGAAGAGACCCGCAGCCTCACGGCAATACAGTGCAGTGCAGTGTGTGTGTGTAGTACATTTAAAATTCACTACTCGTAAATACAAAGGCCAAGTCGTAAACACACTAAATCATCGAATTCTGCATCGTTGACGCATCGAATAATAGCCTGCATCGGTTAAATGCATCCTATCAGATAACCACTTTAAATTGACTCCTAAACAGTCTTGGAAATTTCCCCTTTGTCAGTTAACAGCAGCTCCACTTTAGTGGTTGCTCATGGTACGGATAATTACGGGCTAATACACGTAGGTACTGGCTCCGTTGTTCGGTTGTCGTGGTCTCTTTGCCTTTGTCCGATGCTAGATCTCTGATACCCCGTCCGCACATCAGTATCTAAACCATTCGTGTTCTATTCCTTATATTAGTTCTCAAGGTTTTGAATTCAGAATGCGGACTTTGAATGCCGAAGCCATTTGTTGGTATGTACAAAGATAGTTCAAGATTTATATAAATTACTAGATTTTTCACACAGTTTCACTCGCCTTATGGTCGTAAATTATCCCACGGAGACGTTTTAAATATAGCCTACGCTACTCGGGATTAATTAAGCTTCCCATTATTGAAAGAATTTTTGGGATCGGATCAGGAGTTCCGAAAATTCCCCCCTACATACAAACAAATTTTACCTCTTTATATCAGCATATCGGTTGCCATATTAGGGATGTGTGCCTAAACAAAATCAGTTACGCTGATGACTTGATGCTGTTGAGCGCCTCTGTCTGTGGTGTGTCAAGGCTGATTGGCATCTGTGAAAAGTATGCTGAAGAACATGGTTTGTTGTATAACACGAACAAGAGCGAGTGCATGGTCTTTCGGGCTAAGAGGAAGTGTCCAGATTATTTACCGGCAGTTAAGCTCAACGGATGCCCACTTAATAGAGTAAATACTTATAAATATCTTGGACATTTATTGACCTCGGACCTGGAAGACGATGCAGACATTGAAAGGGAACGTAGGGCGCTGTCTGTTCGTGCGAATATGATAGCCCGCAGATTTGCTCGGTGTTCGAGGGGCGTCAAAATAGCCCTATTTAGGGCATTTTGTACGTCGTTTTATACCGGTAGTCTGTGGCTGGATTACACGCAGAAACAGTACAGCGCTCTACGTGTCCAATACAATAACGCGTTCAGGGTGCTCTTGGGGCTGCCTCGCTTTTGTAGTGCGGCGGGGATGTTTGCCGAGGCGAGTGTGGATTGTTTCTACACAGTCATGCGCAAGCGGTGCACATCCCTGGTCCGAAGGGTGCGGGCCAGCCGCAACAGTATCCTGAAAGCGTTTGCTGAACGTTCCGACTGTCAGTACGTGAACCACTGCTGCATGGTTCACGTGCTGACTAATGTTAATATATTGTTTTAATTTTGATTTTTAATTTTGATTTTGTATTTTATTTCATTTTGATTGTTTTTAATTTTAATTTGGATATTGTTTTAAATTTTATTTTGATTATGTTTTAATTTTAATTGTGATTTTAATTTCGTTAATTGTACCTATGATCCGAAGTTGATTGAAATAAAGAAATAATAATAATAATATAATATTAATACAGGGTGGAAGGTAATACATCATTCTGAGCCTCCCCCCCATAGAAATTTTTCATCGGAAATTTAAAATAAATCAGCTGTTCCATACATTTTGACCGTGTAGGTATTGGACTTTAGTAGGAAACAGCTGTTTTTTTTTTATAAATAATCGATGAAACATTTCTATGTGGGGGGATGACGTACTGAATACGTGGTAACCGTTTTCGCGTCGGTGGAATGGGAATTCCACCCAGTATATACTAAACATATAAGTGCTTGGAAACCGGTATGTCCTAGAATCATAAACTGGAAAACATGTGATATCCACCAGCCCGCGTGATGGATTACGATTCATTCCTCACAGACTTCTGCGTTCCAGAAATGGAAATATTAAAGCCTATTAAATAATTAAATGCTATTTGCCTAGAATCATTTTCTCAATTTGTTTGTTAGTTTTAAAGAAACTGGTATCTGACAGTTTATTGAAGACTTTCTCATGCATAAGAAATATTAAAAGAAAAAAGTTTACAACGTTTAGAAAGTTTAGAATGCTGTTAGCGTAGTTTTTTGTTAACCCGAGAATGTGAAATCGACTGCCAAGAGCAAAGAAACTACGTCTAACTTAAAGAAATACCAAAGTTAAATGAATCGCGAAATAATTTGCTAGAGCAATTTCCATGTGAAGAATATTGCGCTAAAACTTGGCTTACTAACCAACAGCATGGCTGCAGCATGCAGCTTGGCTTGCTTGGCTTGACTTTGCTAAACTTGGCTTGGCTTGGTAAAATAAAGCGAAAGTTAAAATAAAACGTGTTTAGGTTAAGTGAAAGTTCTAACAACATTCTGCATATTCAAATTGAACTATTAAAAAGTGCGTTTGAACGTCACAAAATTAATAAATCGAATTAAAGACACACTTCGCTGCTTTTCTTACTCGATTCAAACTATTGAAACTATAAAGGGTGGGACCCTTAACGAAGCCGAAAGGCACTTGTTCTCCCTATCATTGCGATGTTTTTTTTGTTCGAGACCTTATCTGTGAACCTTCTAGTTACGGATATGTTGGGGGTCAAAGACCAATTTTTTCACAAGTTTTTTTTTTAATATGCGATTTTTATTTCAAACACCTCCACGACCCCCGTAATATTCAATCCATTCATCAGCAAAATGTTTTGAGTGCGTTACATTGAATCCTGCCGTAAAACGTGATTTTTCACTCCAAAAAAAAGCCGTTTCCCAGCATTAATTTTTGCGTAAAGTTACTTAGTTTGATGTGCTACTGCTGCTAATTGATGCTTTGTTGGAGGCTTCGTGAAGGGTCCGTTTCCACCCGTGAATGAACTTTCCCATTCATTTGGCAAATATTGCTACAATGAAGAATCGTGTATGTCCGGTATTCTCATACGCGGGTTCATCAACCGCTGCTTAAATTATTCAGTTACACACATTTTGGTAGAGCATATCAATCTCATAAAGGGGTTTGGCCCTTTTTCTGTGGAAACGGGCGTTATCATTCGCCATTTTCATTTTTCTTCAGACCTGCGGCTTTTACAAAAAAATGTTCAGAGATGTGGTGTCCGAAAGTAACGCGTTGTCGAGATATTTTTAGGTTTTATCATATCGATCTCATTTGCCACCAATGCGCCGCCGCCGGTCGCAAAATCATGTTACAGGCCTAAATCTAGTTTAAAAAAAACCAGCCAAGTGTGAGTTGGACTCGCGCACCGAGGGTTCCGTATAAACTTGTAGGTATTTAGTTATTAAACTACATGGTTATGGTTTTCAGATTTTTTCCTTTACATGTGCTGTAAGACATTGCTTTTTGCCAAATTTCATGATTCTCAGTAAACGCAAGTACCCTTTAGCATTTGATTCCCTTGTGAAATCGCAAAATATGCGATATAAACGAATATAGCATATTGCATGCTGTGTCTATCGCATCATATTGTACACTTGGTGTGTTTTTTTTTAGCTTGTATTACAAGAGTAAAAAGTGTAACAATTATAGATAGGCCAATAAATAAATACATCTTTTGATTGCGTTGACTTATAAGTTTGCTTTTTCACTGCTCCAGGGGGTAGCAGGCCTGAGTATTTGATATTAATTTCGCTTGATATCTACACGCTTCCATGAGAAAAAGGGTCTTGACAGACGGACAGACAGATAGACAGACAACAAAGTGATCCTATAAAGGATCCGTTTTTGACGACTGAGGAACGGAAGCTCAAAAATATGTCAAACGACTGGATATCGGTTTAGAATAATGACTTTACTTAGTAAGTCAATAAAAGTAGTTCACTTACGAAGCCATGCTACTTAATATTTCATTACCCCACTAGCTCCTTACGGGGGCTGAGCGAAGATTAATCAGAGCGAGGTAGAAGGTAGCAACACTGGGAACAACGGCGACATTGTAATTACTTTACTGCTAGCGAAATGAGCGCACTGATTGTTCTGAGAGCGAAGCATTCGTAGATTTTTTTATGCTCTGGTTGTGTTCTACTATAGCTGGGATTGTTGTGTGGAATAATTGCTAGCGGTGTTAGTAATTATATTTTATGAATGTTTCAGTTAGATAAATTATGTTGGATTACACTTGGACCCAATTTAGTGCTGTTTTTCAGGGTTCAGTACCCGAAGGGTAACTAACGAGACCCTATTACAAAGCCTCCGCTGTCCGTCCGTCCGTCTGTCTGTCAGCGAATTACTGTATCTCATGATCCGTAAAAGGTAGACAGTTGAAATTTTCACAGAATGTGTTCTGTTGCCGCTGTAATCATCATTCTCTTGCCCTTGTCCCAATTAATTTATGGTCGGCGCAGCATGTCTTCTTCTTCCATACTTCTCTATTACTCGTCATCTCATCAGACACCTCCTTTCGTGCCATATCATTCTTCACACAGTCCATTCATCGTTTTTTTTGTCTTCCTTTACTCTTATACCCATCCATAGTTATATTCAAAACTTTCCTCACGACATTTTCCTCATTCCTCCGCATCACATATACCACGACAACCGATTACCACACAACTTTTCAGTCACCAGTGTCACTTTCAGACTTCCTCTTATGTACTCATTTCTTATTTTATCCATTCGTGTACATAACACGTTTCCGCTATAAATAACATCCAATAATAAAAATTAATTAAAAACTAAGGGGGGGGTTTTCCCTACTAGGATGGTATGGAACCCTTCATGCGCGGCCATGCACTTGACCTGGTTTTTTGGTATTTTTTAAATAAGTCGTGTTTCAGCTTTACCAGATCTTTTTCGTTGGCTGGTCGAAGCTACGTCGGTGTTTCGAGGTCCTGAGTTTCGTCTCCAAGGTGAGGAAAAGTGGTTGATTATGTATTTTTTTTTTAATTATTACTTATTCAGCCCATTATTTTATAAGCTATCCTCGTGTCGGTAAGGAGTGGGCCATAATCCATCAGGCAGACCCCCCGACTACACACAACCAGAAAATAATACAACAAAAAATCCTACATCATTTTAAAAGACGTGATGTAGTTAGCCAGTTTAATATTGATCTTCAATCACTATTATATCCAAAAGCTTTCTCTGCATTTTGTTTGTTAGATATTATTCAGGCCCGAAGCCTTTTAGACGAACGGCCGAATCAGGAGAGCGTCTGAACTCAAACGTATTAAAAAAGAACAAGGAAAAGGTTCCCTAAAAAATGTACCTTTTTTGTTCGAAAAGGCGAATTTAATTAAATGTAGTTAAATGTTCGGAAACATAAGGATTATAGGCGCCATTAGACAGGTTAAGGTGTTTTTAACCTGTTCAGCAATCCTCATGATTGCAAAACAAAATAGCTATTAAAAGGTGTCTAATACATAACAGTTTTACCCAACTGCGTTTAGGCGTAAAAGGAGAGTAATTTAATAATAACTATTGTCTATCTAGACTGATATAAAACGAGTTTGTTAAATGACTGTCATTCTCTTTTTTTTGCGTGTGAAATTCTCTTGGATGTCCTCCGCGCTGGAGTGGGCGAAGGGGTCAGACTCGTACTGACAAAACTATACGTTGTTCTTCGACTACCTGGGGCCGGGGTGCTGGAATACTTGCACAGTTCATCACGCTCACTCGGCCAGGCTGTGGCCCACATAAATATGCGGACCCTGTCGCAGTCTGCGGTCGTAGTGGTAGCGATCATGGGTTCGATTCCTAGGTCGGGAAAGTATTTTTTGAGTTATCCCGCAAGATTTTTTGTGCCTGGTTGAAAACGGCGAAAAGTGGGTGTATAATAAGGCTCTGCCCAACTCCTCTAAGGATTACATATATATATGTGAAATAATTTGTATCAAGAATTGCATAAACGACAAAATATGGATGTATTATAGACACACCTCAGCCTAGACTTTCGAAAAAATACAGTCCTGATGTTATGTTTATTGTTTTTGAACTGATCAGATGACTGTCACCCTTTATTTGTTTATTTAATGCGTCTTAGCAACGTCAGGGTTAAATTGGAAGCCGACTGAACATAATTGGTAACAGGTATAATCCTCCAAAGGACAGCTTTAAGCCATTGCTCGCTAGCAGACACAATGGAACGTCTTTTATTGTCTCTGCTCACCATTAGTAGGTACTACGTACCAAAATGGTTTCTCGGGTAAATAGAAACTGAAGAGAAAATATTTCCAAACGGATTACTAAACCGTCTGTGTTTGGAAAACTCGTTAAAGTACAACTGCACCATAACGTAACATTATGACTCTATTCCTAAATGAGTATTTTTAATTAAATGAAAGTAGCTACATGTTTATAGGTTAAACTTAATTAATGTAAAGAATTAAAAAATGGTCTAGACAATAGGGTAAACTTAATTAATATAAAAATTTAAAAAATGGCCTAGACAATAGGATAAACTTAATTAATATAAAAATTTAAAAAATGGCATAGAGAATAGGGTAAACTTAATTAATATAAAAATATAAAAAAGGTCGTTTTCTAAAAATATTAAATGGACGAGTGTGTACCAGTGTTTCCACCCGGATGAGGCTGGCACAGGAGCGTAAAGATTGGTACACGCAAAAATGATGATGATGATCACACTATGTATAATAATAACGTTTATGTTTTAATAGGTTGCTAATGTATCGTACAACATTATTCAAGCTAACATACTACCCAGCTTATTTGCTTTGGAAGCAGTTTCAAGTGACTTATTATTCCCAATGGCCACGAAATAGTATCTGCAGGGCTTGCTCAGAATGGAAAATTCAGGAATGTTAATTTCTGTAAAAATCCAAGAACGGAAACCTTATCGAAATAACAAATACCTACTACATTTTACAAGGGGTCCCTGATATCATGATTGACCGTTCTATTCCAAACTATTCATTCAATCTAAATTCTTTTGTCGAAAGTACTCTGTTTGCATACGCAAGAGAACCAAGGTTACCGACGTAGCTCGAAGAATTGCCAAATTTAAGTGGCAGTGGGCAGGGCACATTGCTCGCAGAACGGATGGCCGATGGGGCCGGAAAGTTCTGGAGTGACGACCGCGAACCGGAAGACGTAGCGTTAGAAAGCCTCCCACTAGGTGGACCGATGATCTGGTGAAGGTTGCGGGGATCTGCTGGATGCGAGACGCACGGGACCGGACAATGTGGCGACACTTGGGCAAGGCCTATGTCCAGCAGTGGACGTCTTTCGGCTGAAATGATGACTGTTTGAACCAGAGAAATTTTCTAACATAATCCGTTACCTGAATCTGGCACCATTAATCCAGGTGGATTATAAATAAGCCAAACTTAGTAGTTATAGCGAAAAAACCTTATCAAAAAGAGAGCAGTAAAGACGAATACAGACCGAAGAAGATGTTACAACAATGTCGAGCAAAAAAGCAACAGTACGACTTTTTCGAGCTCGAGGTTAAATTAATTACATTGTCTAAACGAAACTTAGCTTGTACGTGCACAGTGTTTGTTTTTGCTACGTTTTCTTGAGAATTCACTATTTTGTATGACGTAGCTTGATGCTAATACTTATCCAACCTACAAATATTGGGACTTTTAACGATTTAAGTTCGTCTTAGAAGAGCATGGAAATGGTAGAACTTTTGGTCGATCTTCAAGATTAGGTAAGCTACGCTTCCTGAGGGCACTCTGTGGATGGGAGACCATATATTACATAGCAGTTCCCTCCGTGTCTCGGAAAGCATGTAGAGCCAAGCTGTCATTTGTAGATCCTTTGACAGTTGTTACAGTGATCCGAAAGTCTGACAATCAGTCTCACCAAGGGGTATCATATTACCTAGCTCGTGGAGGTCAGATAGGCGACCGACCCTTTAAAAAACGGTCATTCAGCTACGACCGATTCCAACATGGTTGGGGAAAAGGCTAGACAGATGATGATGAATGGAAATGCGACACTTTCGCTCATTTGACATTAATGATAAATGAACAATCAAGTACATATTTCGTTCGTCATTTACCTTACAATTTCTATCTTCAAATAAACAAACGTCAAATTCTGTGTGAAACCAACTCACTCGCAATTAAACAGTTGGATGTAGTTTTCATAACTAAGCGAAAACTGTAGTGGGTACACCAGTTAAATGTTTTGGTATAAAGTTAGTTTCGCTGTGTTAAACACATCGTAGAACTTGCAATCGTATGTTATTTGTTAAAACAAGTTAATTGTGCTTAATTTTGTGCAATTTATGATTAGTTATAATTGTTATGTCGCCGTTTACATTTATGTGTTGAGTCATAACATAACATAACGCCTGTAATCCCCGGAGGATGAGGCAGACGTGTACAGTACACACAATTTTCGCTAGCTATATTAAGTCTCATGTATGTAATAGGGAGCGATTCTTCTACCATCGACCGGGCACAAATTCAGACTCTCAGGCTGCTACTGAGAAAAACCCAATAACACATTACCCGACCAGGGAATGGAAACCAGTACCTCATGCTCAGCAGTCGTGCTTTACCGTCAACCGGGCTCGAAAACAAACTCACAGGCTTCTAGTAACAAATATCCCGAAGGAAAACCCAAACAATTTTGCCCGATCTGGGAATCGAATCCAAAACGAGCTCTGCAGTACCGATTTCAATGCGACCACATCCCAACGAGACAACGAGACAGTCAACAATATTCAAGAATCAAACACCATCTAGCATGCCTCATACGGCCAATGAACCGAAAATCTGAAAATGAACATAGCAGCATAGCAGCAGCCTATAATGTTTCCACTGCTGGGACGCAGGCCTCCTCTCTATAAGAGGGAATGGGCTATAATCCACCACGCGGGCCCAGTGCAGGTTGGTAGATGTCACATGTCTTCGAATTTTAGGTTCTAGGACATGCCGGTTTCCTCACGATGTTTTCCTTTACCGTTTTGAGAGCAGTGGTGATGAAATAAATTACACAAAGTAATGCGCCTGCCTGGGTTCGCACCCCAGAGAATGAACGCGAAGATAATATTTTAATCTGTCACGTAGTCAACTTCAATCTAATTCAAATAGATGAGCAATAGAGAAACTACTTCACCAAGAAGATTAATCAAACGTTAGAGTCAAAGCGTAAAGTTCTGTAAATAGCAAACGCAAACTTCTGCGTTTGGGTTAAACTTATAATCTATACATAAATTAAAGTCGCCTTTCATATCTGCCTGTGTAACTACGAGATGTTCCTCTGAACTACGCAATGGATTTTCATTGTAATTATGAAACTTTATTTCGGCAGGTTTATGTGTAATTGTGTATAATATCTATCTGTCTATCGAGGTGCTCGTGGCTAAATAATAACAGCCGCTCGGGTCTATCTTCAGGTTAAGCCGCGCTTGCCTAGGTTGGTCCGTGAATGTGTGACCACCCATTACGTAACGAGTTTTCTCCATGCCTCCGAAATCACGTCAAGCCGTTGGTCCCGGCTGTCATTTGTGGATCTTTGACAATCGTTACAGATAGTCAGTGGCCCGAAATTCTGAGAGCCAGTCTAAGGGGTATCGTCTTACCCAGTACTAACTGGATTGTGGTGGTGTCAGATAGGTAGTCGCTCCATGTAAAATACTGGTATTCGGCTGCATTCGATTTGACTGGAAGCCGACCCCAACATAGTTGGGAAAAGGCTAGGAAGATGATGATGATGTGTTTAATATCTACATTAATATTATTATGTTACATAGCATAATCAGCCTATAATGTTCCCTCGTGTGTAAGAGGGAATGGACTGTGATCCACCAATCGGGACCAGGTCAGGTAGACGTCATTTATCTTCGAATTTTTAAGTTGTTGGTCATAAAAATGCCCGTAAAGTTACACATAACAAAGAAATCTTCATGTTTTGTCAAGTCATAAAAACCGTGCGAAGCATGGGCGCGTCGCTAGTCCACAGACAAATACAACCTTAGTAGAAGCATCAGCTGTATCAAACTTACACCAGGAACTCAGACCGAATAGATACAGTTCGGATCGATAATATGTGTCTACCTACGTCCTATCAATTATTGGTCGTGGCCGTACATACGTAATTGGGTAGACAGATGGATAATTCACTTGTAGACATACCTAGCTAGAACAATTCGACAAACAGAGAATAGAAAAAAAAGTAAACAAATACCTACTCCGAAGGACCTAGGACCACTTTCAGCCGGAGATCAAACTCGTTTGATACATCACGTCTGTAATTCTCGAAAGGTTAGGCAAAGGTGTACTTAATAGTACACCCACATTTTGCCAGCTACGTTTAAGTTCAACGTAATGTAATAGGGGGCGAGTCTATTGCCAGCAACCGGGCATAAATCAAATACAAATCGATTGATATTTCAGTTAATATGGTAAATCCTTAATTTAAACCAGAAGATACGTAAAATTAAAGAACCAATAACTCTTGGCTGTTATTAGACTGTAAGAAATTAAAAAAAATAAAACTCAATTTAGATGATGTGTAAAAGTAGCAGTGTTACCGACTCTTGTCTCTGACCATCTTACTTCTTGTTCTTTTCGTAATCGATGATACTTCCAAGCACTTGCACTAAAAGCAATTTCTTACTTGCTGCGTTAAAGGAATCGAATAGCAATGAGATAAAATAGAAATCTATTCCGTTCATTGGCTCAAAGGTGAGCTTTTCACTTTCTTTAATCTTCATTTAGTTTCTATATAATCTCATTTCATTATCATAAAAATGTTCTTGACCGTAGGTCAGCGCAATCCAAGTACTTGCTCAGAAACTATGTCATAATCAGCCTATAATGTTCCCACTGCAGGGACACAAGCCTCCTCTCTATGAGAGGGAATGGGCTATAATCCACCACGCGGGCCCAGTGCGGGTTGGTAGATGTCACATGTTTTCGAATTTTTGGTTTTAGGACATGCCGGTTTCCTCACGATGTTTTTCTTCACCGTTTTGGAGAGCAGTGGTGACGAAATAAATTACACAAAGTAATACACCTGCCGGGGTTCAAACCCACGACTTACTGTCTAAACTATGTACATCACGAAATTGAAAAACTCACCTTAGGACTTGATAAACTTCCTACCTTATAACACCCCTATTAAGCAGGCTTCTTATCTCCGCTTCAGCAAAGCTGACAATAAAATCTGTTGTCAAATCTCTTGCTGTGATTACATAGAAGAGATTTTATGACAGATTTACTGATATTTTGTTGACCACGTTAGTCTTGGGCCATGTTTACACAAAACATATTATCAGGCGCCGATTATGAGCGTTGGTTACGCAGTTTAATGTTTTTCTATACATAATTAAGTTTTTGTTTCACTTCTTCGTTAGAAGTGACTGTTTATAAACAACTTGAGGAAATTAAAATTACCTTGTAATTTGTGAAATTTAACACTTTCGTGTAATGTCAATTATTATAATGCTCATTTACGTAATTAGAAACCTTTTCGGCCGAAGCCGATGTTTTGGCCGAAGGTGGCAGAAGCTGGAGCGGTAGCTGAAGGCTCATTCGAACACTACTTCTAACCGACAATACCCTTTTAAGAGCTACACCACTGGTACCTCTGTTGTAGTCGGGTACTACACTCTTTTTCGTCGGCATTGTATATCAAAACCGACCTTAAGTAATTTCCATACATATTCAACTAGCTTCAACTTTTCGGCATCTACCCCGCTAAATCATTTCCGAGTTCGCTCGGCAGAATTTGAGTTAATCGTATATCTTCATAATATTCGATTTATCAGTCCAGTACTGCCAAATCACGCCGACTTGAACAACACAAACCCCTGACTATACGTTTAGGGTGAACACGTCCTTAAGACCACAAGACTTGACAGCAAATCAAGTTGAGTAACGTTCAGAAATCCAAGGTAAGTCCGTCTTTTATTCCCGTTTCCCAACTCTACTTCTCGATATAACGTTGAGAGGTGAGAATATTACATGAAAGGCTTCCATTTGTATTTCTTCGGCTTCCCAGCGAGGAAAGCCTGTTGTTCTCGTTATATTTATAAATGTATCTATTATAGGATGTTTTATGGCTTCGTAAATATTTGATCAAGTGTTAGTTGTTGGCATAGAAATGTATCGGAGTTGTTTGTTGTGTGTTTATCCTATTTCATTTGGCTTGTGGAAGTTTTTTTGTAACAATGCTTTGTTCGCGATTATTGTTTAATGTTGATGATTTATTTGATATTAGGTTTTTATTGTTATTATATTTGATTTTATTTCTCAATTTTCGAGAGGGTAAACTACTTGTACTCACCGAATAATGGATCAGAATTTGTATGAAATTACCTGTTAAGTAGATTAACGAAAGTGTAATCGTAGGTGATGAAGGTCCCTTAAACTGTATTATCAAATCTGTTAATACAATCTCACCCATAGTTTTTTAAAAGATCGTAGTTTTGGTTCCTTTTTTTTGTAGTACTAGCCAGTGACGTTGATTTTTCCATTGTTCTCTGAGTGAGTTCGCAAAAAATGCATTTTTGTTATTGTGTCCACTATCACATTAGGTAACCCTGTAATGATAGTTGTAAGATGGAGAAAATAAATACAATTTTCACTTAGCCGACATCCTAAAAGTACTTTTATAATAATATCTACATTTTTATCTAAGTAACGTTTTTGTCTGTTATCACTGTTTCTAGATACATATTAGTCGTCGTTTTGCAGGCACCATTTGTTAAGGCGTGAAGGTAGTTGATACATACACACAAATCTGCTAATTACATTAATAAAGTTTAATAGTCACACAATCGACGTATCAAAACAGATACTGTTAAAAAAAAACTATCCATCCACAGAATGTGTGATGCTACTAGTGCACCTAACCAAATAAAAAAATACTCATCGTTTTTACAATAAAACCGAAAGGTATCGCAAACCATACCATTATAATCCACCTGCTACCAATTTCAGTTCTAAAAAAAATATTTATGCATAGACTATATCAGATAAAGAAGTTTATGCAGATGGCCCATATTGGCGAAATCTTAATTATAAACTAATCAACAGCAGGAATATCGGATGTTGTTCATAAACAAAATTGGATCAGATATATGGAGGAGAAAGGGGAACCAATACACTCTACGTGACACGATTAAGGTCCTCCCAATTAGAGGAATGAGGGAACAGGAAATCACTCGTTATCTCATTTATAAAAGACTCCAAGTTTCGAAATAATCGAGCGAGTTGTACGTATCGAAATAAGTTTGCTTGAAGTAAAAGATAAAAGTATTACAAATAGCTTCATATTTTAAGAAATATGAATGATTAAGTAAGAAATAAATTTTCAAAAATATTCGTAAGTCAATATCCTGCAATAATATAGATTATTCTGTGTTAATTTCGTAGATAAAAGTACAAAAAACAAATAAATAAATACCTGATCAGTTAAGCAGTTTGTCCATAACACACCCAGATATGAAAACTTCAATTTATGTCACAAAACTATTGAAACTTATTACTGCACCAGTACTGAACAAGTCACACACAAAAACACTGTGAATTTCTGTAAAAATCACCAATTCTCTTACACATAAATATTTGTTTAGATAAAGGTAAGATTTGATTTACGCGCAATGAAACGACCGCCTCAGGTTGAAGCGACGCTCGTCTGCCTTCGTTCGGTCGCCTATTTGTTGTTCAGATCGCGCATGCGTTGTCACAATTGTCGAAAACCAACTCCATACACGCACCGCACTGTGTCTACATCTATTGCTGTTCGGACATTATAAAATGGCACAGTGACGATTTATCGGCTTAGCTGAAACACAAGCATAACGCTAGTCTAACTAACAACAGGAAATTCTACTTTACTGGCTTTGATAGAAGTGTTATTTTTGCTTATCAAAATAAGTTTAGAGTCGTGTATTTTCTGGCTTGTAACAAAATGCTAAGGAATACGGTTGACACTTGGATGGAATTGCAAAAATAAACACGACCGAATTTCAACATTCATGTTTGATTAGTAGGGATGAACTTTCTCTGGGAATACGTTGGTGTTATTTTATTAAAACATTCATTCAACGCGTGTTCAATAATTTACTTTTATCGTTACTTCCGTATATTTGAGATATGAATGAATGTAGACGAAGATATATTTTGAAAGCCAGCGTTATTTCCAGAGTGCCAATGATAACCAGCGCTGTGCTGTGGGCCCCCCATAGCACAGCATCATGCTGAGTGGTAAGCTGTCAAATTTATTTGTTCCGTCCTGTTGTGTTTGTGAATATTTGTTATGCTTTGTGTGTTTATTGTTTACGATTATTTTTGTATGCTTTTCATGTCCCTGCGACAATAAATAATTATTTTTTCTTTCTTTCTTTTTAACAAAGAAAATAATAGCGCTTTTTCAATAAATAAAGCGTTAGTAGAATATTAAAAGGGCCTCCCAAAAACTGTTTTCGCCAGAAAGTTTCCAGACTCGTTCAGACAATAGAAGTAACTAAAGAAGATAAGAATCATCTGCCAATCTGCTATACCAAGGAACCAATAATTAAGACTTGGATGGATATCTTTCAGGAGCGCAAGTATGACATCGATTTTTTTTTGAGTTACACTTGTATTTGCTTACTTTGTTAATTTCCTGATGTTTGGTGTGTTTTTGGCAATAGTCCTGAAAGCCAGAATCAACAGTGGCAACTACTAGAAAAGCGTCAAAGCACTTTAGCTCGACGGGTCTTGTATTATGAATTAATAATGGTGAAAGATTCGAAAATGTATGGGCCTGACAAAGCCAAAAAGGCTTATAAAGCTTTAAAAAAACGTTGTACAAATAAGAAAGGCTTTCAAAGCGATGGTTACTTGTCTAAGGACTAATTTATGGAGACGCGATTCCGCAATAAATTCAAACATTCACAGTTCACGGAGAGGCGGCGTGTGAAACGTACCAATATCCGCGACGGAGCAGGCGGCGTCACACGCGGTCCCGCACGCGGCTCCATGCTGCTTTACGCCCCAAGTGTCTGTAAACAACATCGTATATTACCATGTTTGTGTTTGCACGTGTGATAACACGGGCCGATGCACGCACCGCCTCTCCGTAAACGGAAAACCGGCCAAATGCGGGTCGGACTCGCGAATGAAGGGTTCCTTACCATCGTAGTAGGGGAGCCCCCTTTTATTTTTAAATTTATTATGTTTTGTTAAAGCAGCAACAGGAATACACATTCTGTGAAAATTTCAACTGTCTACCTATTACGGATCATGAGATTTTGCCCGCTGACAGACAGACGGTCTGACGGTCGGACAGCAAAGGCGTAGTAATAGGGTCCTGTTGTTTACCCTAAAGGCTCCAACGCGGCGCGTCTCCGTAAATGAGCCCTAAGGCCTCCGATACGCTTTTTATACAGCGAAAAAAACTTGCTTTCCCATTTCGTACACAAATGCAAGAAGTCTACAATCATGAAATCACTCGTCCTTTCAAAGTATGATGGGAATACTTAGGTGGATTCTTGCCTGAGATGATAGTATTAAATTACATAACATAGCACCACGCCTGTAATCCACAAAGGGTTAGATAGAGGAGAACCAATTAATAGACCCACATTTCGATTATTATGTTTAAGTCCCATGAAACACGGGGCGAGCCTATTGCCATCAACCGGGCACAAATCCAGATTTCGTGGCTGCTACTGAGAAATTCCTGATGGAAAAACCCAATAACTCTATGCTCGACCAGGGAATCGAACCCAGGACCTTATGCTCAGCTCATGATAATATTAAATTATTGTACAAATTATACTTCCCTTCGACCTTTACGTTTTCACACTGAGCTAGAACCTTCTAATCTATTTAACACGATCATGAATGTCAAACTAATAATCCCTACAAAACAAATTCTAAATAAACGTTTAGTGTTTCAATAAAATGTTTTGGGGCTGTTAATTAAATTGTGTTTTGCTTCGGCAGGGCATTGCCTGTCTAGTCAGACTTTCAGGTCAAAATTCGACCTGGTGAGGCGAGGCAGCCGAGTAAAGTTCAAGATCTGTGTGGAAAAAGTAAATTAATTAATCGGATTTTGGATAAATAAGTGTGCTGTTGGTAAATATTCTTTAAGGGCGTTCAATGATGATAAAAGGTAGGGCCATAGTTTTTTTTCTTTGAAATGAATATGACGAATGGAGGCTTACTTCCCTAATACACGGGGCTTAAATATTTGTGTAATAGGTATACATCTGCCTAACCATTCGAGGATTACAGGTGTGATCTCATGTTATTAGTCGGTAAGAAATTCCTCGTATATTCGCTTTGATTGATAGAATACCAAAATTTTGTAATGAGGCGAAGTCGACGGCTCTTATTTCTGTCTGCAGAGTAACCTAACACGAAGGGGATGGCGGGGTCTTAGTTTTTTGTATGTAAAAAGGCCTGCAGTGGAACAACATAGGCTGGTATTATGTCAATGTCAGTACATCGCGTTTTTAAGTCATCAAAATCTAGCCCTAGTGAATTTCGGCGACGTTTGTTAACATAATTAAAAACCTACATTGAAAGATCTTTTGTTTGTTCAACTACCGTAAAAAATATTAAAACAACCTTAATTTTCTCTTTAACATATTATAAGTACAAGATTATAACAGGCATTGTATTATTAACTTCTTTATATTTCTAAATAAAAATAAACTGAGCCAATGTTTTATAAACTAATCCAAGTAGGTATTTTTCTAGCTGTTCGTGAACGAGTGAAATGTTTATTTTATTAGAGGATAGACAATGACACATTTTTGTCTGAAAGCTAATTATTTTTCAGATAAAATAATTATCGTAGTTTTCATGAGCACATTATTGGAGTTTGATTTTGTGCCAATTTTTATCTATAAATTACCTGTCACAAACTTTATTAAATGACAGTTAATCTCAAAATTACTTCAAAATCGCTTTAAAAAACATCTTCCAAGCTCATCGTGCTGTGCTGGCGCTGTCGCTGCGGCTGCGGAGAACCTCAAGCGGTGTACATACAGTAACCTTTGTGGAAACTATATTTTCGAGTCGTTTGGGGTTGAAACTCTGGGGCCGTGAGGTCCGAGTGCCCACAGCCTTTCGAAACGCCTTGTTGACGCTTCCTTTGACCAAGGGCTGGCTTTTACCTTGGCCAGAAGCTAAGTTTTGTCATGCAACGTGGCAACGCCGCCAGTCTCTCGTACACATTACCAGCTGACAGCGTTGAGGAGGAGTATTTCGATGCCTTTTTATAGTTTGTTGTTAGTTAAGTTTAGTTATTATTAGTTCATATATATATTGTTGGGATGTGATGCATGTATGTGTAGTATTTTTAAACTTGTACTTTGCTCATAAAGACTATATTATTTTCCTTTATTCATTGTTTACATGTCGCCAACCACGCGAACCAGATCTAGATAGTTGAATTGCTTATCTTTTTCTGCTTTCACGAGGTTCTCATCATGCGGAACCGCTATATCAATAATCATTGCGCGACGCTCCAATCGATCTATCACCACAATGTCATACTTATAGGGAACAATAGTCCTGTTATTATTTAATTTTGATTATTTATGATTTCCCAACGTCAGAATTAGCTTAGCAATTTCCAAGATAACATACAACAAGATATCAACATACCAATATAAACTGATTAACCAATTGTTTGGTAACAAAACAACCATTCGAACTCCGAATAACTTTGTGTTTAATCAGATTTAAATTAATTAGACCCAGTTTATCTTATTATGAATTTAGACCCACGTTTTATTGAATTTAAACCTATATTCGTGGTTATCACAACATTATAGTTTGTGGGTTGAATACAAAGATATCTTGCTTATGTTTTCACACGTGTTAGGGCTCATTTACACAGTGAACATTTCTCGCCTAGAAAAGTCGATTACCGCAAGCAGATCAAAAGTTGACCCGTTTAAACGATACTTGCTTGTCAAAGGAAGTGAGTCAACTCGTCTGTCAGAATTTGAAGTTTCCCTGTACATATAAAACGTGTCTCGTATTTATAGGAGGTATTTTTAGGCGAATATTGGCTTTTAACTTGAGTGTAATTTCATTATTTCGAGTTTCATCCTACGAGACTTGCCTTCGAGTCTTGCATAGACATTTTCAGAAGGCAAGTAACTCTTCTCATTTAATTGAGCCTTCGAATTGTAACCCAAACGCTTATCCCGGTGGGACGAGATCCGCTTTGCTGTATAAAATAACATAACGCTTAATACGCACATCCTCAGCATTGCGAGGGCGTCTCATACCAAAGTATGTGTAGGATCCGTTTAGCAAATATTTGGTATAGTAAGAACAAATATTTGTAGGTCGTAATAATTTTGCTTGCGAGGTTGTAATGGACGGAATAGCATAACTAGGTATAATAATCCCACTGGTGGGACTCAGTCCTCCTCTACGAGAGAGCGAGTGGGTCGTAGTCTGTACTTAAAATTCACTTAGATGACCTAAGCTCAAAGATTTTAGAAGTTTTATTTGCCTAAAAGTGCCTGACAGACACTCACTGCTTTTAAACTGGAACATTGCATTGCTGTTTCAGGGCTGAAATAGGTAGTATGCTAATATCTCCCTGGACGAACTCTTTGTGAGTGACTTTACTTTATTATACGTTTTGCGTGGCTCAGGTAGAAGCGGTAGCGGTGGCGGTCAGTTTGATAGTTATTGAAATTAGTGGGTTATAAAATGTCATGTCCGCCGGATACCGGGCACAGCTGTGGGCCCGAATGGACTGGAGCCCTGAGACAGCTAGACAGGATCACGGTAGCCCGAGGAGAAGATTGCGGGTCGTCTTGGAGGGCTTCCTCGCGAATTGGTAAGAAGAAGCACACCATTGTGAGAAGTGGAGAGATCTTTGCCCAGGCCGCGTAAAGCCGATATCTGTGCATGAACCAGCACTCTAGGTGTTGAGTCGCAATATTATGCGTCCCCGTTATTAAGGATGTTGTGAATTTTAGAATGGACAAAGCTGTTACTAATTAACTCATGGTTACTGATAATATTATTTAAAGAGTTTCGGCGCGTGCTAGTGTCATTTGTTAGACACATAAAGAAACTAGAATTATGAATGTTAAATACATTTATTAAAACATACAAATTACCAAGGAAATAAAGTAGAACTCAGTACTGCTGAAGAAGTGCTGAAGAATTGTATCTTTATTTACTTTTTATACGTCGTGAAATCAACGTAAGCCTTGCACCAAATTTCGAGGTGTGTTTGTTTTTTCCTTGAGAGGACCACTGACATATTATAAAGGGTGTAAATGGACCCTTAACATAGCCGAAAGGCACTTATTCTCCCCGTCTTTGCGATATTTTTTTTGTTCTAGACCATACCTGGGAACTTTTTAGTTACGGAGATATTGGGGTTCAAAGTTCCAAGTTAATCACAAGTTTTTTTTGTTATATATGTTTTTAATGTAAGATTTTTATTTTACACACCTGCATGACCTCCGGACTATTCAATCCATCCATCAGCATAATGCTTTGAGGGCTTCCCATCGAGTCCTACCGTAAAACGTGATTTTTCACCCCAAAAAAAAATCGATTCCCAGCAATAATTTTTGCGTAAAGTTACTTAGTTTGATGTACAGAATGCTTGGTTGATAGCTATGTGAAGGGTCTGTTTACACCCTGTATGTTAGTTTTCCTAAATTCAAATCTTTTAGTCAGCGGTCTACTCTTTACAATCCAATTAGTACAAGTAACACAAGACAAACCTGCCAGGGCTGCGGGACTGTTCGAAAGAGATACCGTGGCCCTGGAACATAAAGGGCAAAGAAGGAACATGGATGGGTTTTAGTCAGTACAAGTCTGACACTCCCCTCCGCTCCGCCCAGAGTGGGGGGGTCATTTGATGATTTCCCATCCGGAAAAATGATCCTTTGCTTTCTTTCCATTTGCACTGAATTTTCGCGCCAAGACTATCGATATTGTCTGATTCGTAGTTTATAATACGATATTCAATACACACCACACCACACTTAAAAAGGTTTTAAAGTCATTTTTCTACGTGAATTTCATCTTTTTTTACGTAATAACCGAAACAAACACTGATAATAACGTAATTTATTATGAAGTAGTGAAATAACAAGTGCCGAGGTCAATGACTGACCGAAATAATAACAAGCTACTGCAAGCATAAGCATAAGCATAATCAGCCTATTAATGTTCCCACTGCTGGGACGCAGGCCTCCTCTCTATGAGAGGGAATGGGTTATAATCCACCACGCGGGCCCAGTGCGGGTTGGTAGATGTCACATGTCTTCAAATTTTTGGTTCTAGGACATGCCGGTTTCCTCACGACGTTTTCCTTCACCGTTTTGAGAGCAGTGGTGATGAAATAACTTACACAAAGTAATGCGCGTGGCTGGGTTCGAACCCACGACTTACTGCTCGTAAGTCGGGGTCTCCACCACTGGGCCACCGCTACAATAAACAACTACTGTAAACAATGATGTAATACACTTGTCTCGCTCTCACTCCATATTCGGCACAGATTTTTTCCTAGACGCCTTACTTTCTTTAAGGGACAATCATGTCGTGGTATCGCGCGTAGCTATAGAAAAGTATTTTGTTTTTTTTTAAACGTTGGCCCTCACTAGGAATTTCTCCTGTATCGTGGGTGCGTTTACAAACATTTAAACTCACATACACAAACAGCCAGACCCGGAACAACTACCTGTAGGCCATACAAATATTTGTTCCGTGCGGGAATCGAACCCGCGACACGCAGCGCAGCAGCCAATCGCTCAGCCAGTGCGCCAACCGCGCCGTCAAGTTGTAGTGTTAACAGCGAACATGAGGCGTTCTTTTATCTGTTGCAAACATATGAGGTCCAACACTGTGCGGTAAAAACCAATTAACTAAGGTGCTAGCTCGAAACAGATTTGTATGATTGTTTTTAAAATCTGTGTACTATTCAGTACCATCCAGTGTTGGCTCATATACACGGATTGGCTTTAGGCGCCCAGGTCCCTTATTCACAAACGCTTCGATTCGATTTCTATTCGGAAAGTCGTATATCTATCTCGCTCGCTTTGGTAATGCTAAAAAAGATAGACGTACGACTTGTCGAATCGAAATCGAATCGAAGCGTTTGTGAATACGGGAGCTGGAGTGGGACAATTCGGGCTGACTAAAAAAATTACAAATAACTCTCAAAATCCATGTCTGATCGCCTTGTTGTTCTAGTGGGCGCAAGAGGTACTCCAGAGCATAACGGGTTGGGTTCCCTTCTCAAGATGCACAAAGTATTTTTATAGATTTTCCATCAGCTATTTGTCTGAAACATCTCGGACTCCGGACTCGTGCCCCGTTTGTGGCAAAAATTTCGCGCGACTCTTATTAAATGCTGCAAGTGGTGTGCACACCTGTAAGTGACATATTCACCATAGATTTTAAGTTTAATTGTTACATAACCCCCCTTGAGGAGCTCGTGGCTAAATAATAGCAGCCGCTCGGGCCGATCTTTAGGTTAAGCCGTGCTTGCCTAGGTTGGTCTGTGGATGGGTGACCGCCCATTACATATCGAGTTTCCTCCGTGCCTCGGAAAGCACGTTAAGCCGTTGGTCCCGGCTGTCATTTGTAGATCTTTGACAGTCGTTAGGCAGTCAGTGGCCCAAAAAGTCTGACAACCAGTCTTACCAAGGGGTATCGTATTACCCAGTACTGACTGGGTTGTGGAGGTCAGATAGGCAGTCGCTCCATGTAAAATACTGGTATTCAGCTGCATCCGGTTAGACTGGAAGCCGACCCCAACATAGTTGGGAAAAGGCTAGGCAGATGATGTTACATTACCCCAAAATTGTATTAGTGAATAAGTCGTTGGAGTGCCATAAACAAATAAATAAAATAAATAAATAAATAAATAAATAAATGGGACTAACACGTAACTGGCGAAACGTGGGTGTAGTTGGTATAGGTATATTTCTGCCTAACCTTTCGGAGATTACATGCGTGATGTTAAGTCCACTTTTGTTTAAATAACGCAAAATATGTAAGAACACTGTCTACATAAGCATAAGAATAATCAGCCTGTGAGCATAAGCCTAATGAGAGGGAATGGGGCCCAGTGCGGGTTGGTAGACGTCAAATGTCTTCGAATTTTTGGTTCTAGGACATGCCAGTTTCCTCACGATGTTTTCCTTCATCGTTTTGAGAGCAGTGGTGATTAAATAAATTACGTAAAGTACTGTCTACAGATGTTCGATTAACATTTTGTTGTGAAACTAAAAGTCAATGACTCACAACTATATACTTAAAACCTCTTTCAAATACTGTTAACTAGAAAGTAATAAAAGTTTATGTTCACTTTAATAGCACTAGTTCTAGTAAATCTTTGCATAGTGCTTTAGAATGGCAACAGTCACGCCACAGGAGCGTTATGACCATAGACGAAGTATAGCAATAGACAAGTCATGCATACCTACACTCAAATAGATGTCAGCAAATAAGTAGGGGTCCGCATGGGCCGATCCCTGCCAGGGCTGCGGGACTGTTCGAAAGAGATACCGTGGCCCTGGAACACAAAGGGCAAAGAAGGAACATGGATGGGTTTTAGTCAGTACAAGTCTGACACTCCCTTCCGCTCCGCCCAGAGTAGGGAGGATTGTCAGGATGGGAATCATCAAATGACCCCCATTTGATGATTTCCCATCCGGAAAAAAAAAATCCATACCTACATACATACATACATAAACTCGTGGTTTTTTCTCATGAGGGTAGGCAGACACTACAGAAGCTGCTACTATCCTTACATATTGCTTTCGCCTCCTAAAAGTTCATGCGCCCCTGACTTTTCTGAAGAAGACAAGTAACTTCTTTTTAGCGTATCGATGGCAAAAAGTTCAGAGATGTTTAGCCCAAAATTCAGCCACGCGATCTCCGCTCACTGATGCAGTAAATAGATCATCCCAGGCGCAGGTGATAGGGCATATAGTGCAAGATGGAAGGTAGGCCATTGTCTGTGGGGAGATGCTGCATTCGCAGTTGAGGTCTGAGCCATCCATGAATTGACTTTGCTCCGGCCGACATGAGTTCGAAGTCTGTTTAGAGATTTGCAAGTCGGCCACGGCAACGCGTGCCCAAGTGTAAGGCTAATCAACAAATAACTAGTGAGACTTAGTAGATCCAATAGGAATATACTTTATCTATGTCTTTTTGAGAATACAAAACTTTTGGTCTGGCCCCAGTTTTTTGCCAACGACTGAAACCCGAAGGCCTGAAGGCCCTTATTTGCGAAGTAATATCCTACATTACATAGTACCAGTTTACAAGACTATTCCATAATCTTCCTGCCATTGACCCATTCTATTTGGGGTCGGCGCAGCACGTTTTCTTCTTCCATTCTCCCCTGTCAGAGATCACAGCATCATTTATCCCTTTCTCTTTCATATCATTCCTCACACATTCCCTACATCTTATTTCTGGCCTTCCTCGCCTTCTCCATCCCTCTCTTCGTCACATGTGTTCACTATAGCATACACTGACAGCTATTCTATACAATACGTACTCTATAACTGTGTTATGACGTATTTATTTATACATCATGTTTGTATAATACTATATTTGTATTACATACTTATACGTTGGGACCTTGTTAAGACTTCAAGTATACTATGTGTGTTTATAGTATTAAAATAGTTGCATCAAGAATGTATTCAAGTTGTACCTACGCATTTCCTGCATTAGTAAATTCATTTCGATTCGTATTGAATTCGGTGTGTGATACTAACATATACTTATTAACATTAATTTAGACAAATTTTTAATATTTTTATACGCAAACTCTGCGTAGGGGTGTCAACGTGTTGGTTTAAGTTAGTTCGATACTTTCTTAAATAGATGGCGCTAACGTCACCGTAAGACGTTATTAATAGAACGAAAATTTCGAGAGCTGTGAGCAGGGTGCGATGGTCTAATTGGTTAAGACGTCCGGTGTACTAAATCGGAAGGTCGCAGGTTCAAACCCTGCTCGCACTAGAATTTTTCTTTCTATGTCAAAACAGCTATTAATTTTAACATACTATACTTTTCTAATTGAGTTCCAGTGGCGGTAACATGTTGTAATTTATTCACATTATATGATAATCAGAGATGAGAGAGAGAGAGCAGAGGTGGCCTTGTGGTGGCGGCTCCGACTTACGAAAAGTAAGTCGCGGGTTCGAACTCAGGCTAACGCACTTACTTCCGCGTACTTTGTGTAATTTATTTCATCATCACTGCTCTCGAAACGGTGAAGGAAAACATCGTGAGGAAACCGGCATGTCCTAGAACCAAAAATTCGAAGACATGTGACATCTACCAACCCGCACTGGGCCCGCGTGGTGGATTATAGCCCATTCCCTCTGATAGAGAGGAGGCCGTGTGTCCCAGCAGTGGGAACATTATAGGCTGATTTATTCTATACGAGAATCAGCAGTTTCAGATATTTTCTATCAAAATAGCTTAACTACAACTCTGAGTAAACATTTAGAAAACAAGAAATGTTATTTTCTTTTAGTTAATAATATCCCAGCCATAAGCCTCCGGCTACAGTATCTAATGAAGAAAAACATTAACGAACAAGACATCACAAACGAGTATTATATCCTAACAAACAACCTGTTTCTATTTATATAAAAGACTGCCCTCTGTAACACGACACGTGACTTTTCTTGACGTTGAGGGAATCTCACACAATCAGTGACAACAAAAATTAATGAGAAAATGAGAGAAGGACACCTTATACCTAGTTACGGTATTTTTATACAAGCCTAAAAGCTTGGCTTACCCATAATATAACCAACGACTCTTTATGATGTTAGGGTTTCTAAACAGTCTGCTAGCCTTATGGGCTTCCCATATTGTTGGCCCCTCATGCCACAGCTTGTATCATATGTAATCATTGTTAATCTATTTCTTCATAGTTTTCCTATTTTCCTATTGCTGGAAAAAGATAAATCTAATAAGAGAACGAGAATAAAGGGGAATATCTGTGTCCTTAAAATTTTAATGTTTTTATTCCTTAGAGTTGGTTTGCTTTTTGCACAAATCCATGCAGAAACATGCGTTTTAAGCGCTGAACGGATTACGATGAAATGAGACACTTCTTACATGGGTTGGAGCATTTTAATTCCGTTTGTCAATTCCCGTGGAATCATTTCCATATTAGAAAGAAAGAAAGCAAAAATATTTATTTGTCGCAGGGACATGACGTGCATCATACAAAACTACAAAAAAATAAACAATAAACTATAAATTCAACAGGACGGAAAAGTTAACAGCTTGCACGTCGTATTAATGAATGACTTCATGTAGGCGAAATTTGCAGCGATAAAATACATTTTCTATTGTAAATTTTCAGATCAACGACCGCAGTTGCTCCGGAGAATCCTTCATCTCATCCATCCAGTTTCTATGTTATTTTAAACAAAAATTCAGTGGTAAATCTCGTAAAAATAACTCACGAGGTAAAGCACCCTGAACACTCTTGGCTTCTTTACAATAAAGTATGTTATCCTTTTGAGGGATACACAATGAAATATTGTTCTTTCTGACAGTATATCGCGAGCACATGCAGGGCCTCAATTCTGTTATTACAATTGTGTCAGAATGGTCTATTATTGATTTCACAATTGTTGATTTTGACAAGTTTGGTAATCTACTAATATAATGGCGTCATTATGACTTTAATGGTCAACCACTGACACTCCATTGAAATAAATGTCATAGAATGGTAATCTGGTAAATAATATGTAAAAATATATAAATAAAATCTGGCATGAATAAATGTTCTTTAGTTGTTATTTTTCGAAAATCATTTCTACTAACGGGTTTTATAATAATGGCAATACGACAATGTCATTTTAGCACAATTCTGTTACGAGATCATTGACCGACCATTATGAATTTAGCAGATTACGAACTTTTAGCAAAATGACAATGGAATCGTGTTGGAATGACGAATTTATTAAAATAGCAGACTTGGGGCCCAGGACGATCGGTCATTTCTCATTAGATATAACCTAATTACTCAATTTTATTAGCTTTTGCCGGTGGCTTCACTCGCGTTAATTTAGAATTTGACAGTCAATTCGGGTAGTACTCTGCTTGTAGTAATATAATTCATTCGAAAGACTCGTGGCGCCATCTATTATCATAAGAATGTTATTGTTGTTTTCCTTGGGAAGAGTCCTTTTTTTCGAGATGCAAGGTACCTTAAGTCCGTTTCTGTATACCTGGCACCGTATATGCAAAATTCTCTCAAAATCAGGATGATCGGTTCAGTGGTTTAGACTTGAAAAGGTAACAAACAAACAAACTTACTTTCGCATTTATAATATTAGTTAGGAAGGATTTCGCTAGTCAACTCTCGGTAGTTGGAAATTCAATAGTGCAATAGATAATATTTATTCGTTCGCTTAGGCGTTTCATATTGCTAGTAAATACGGATAAATGTTTCATCACCTAACTTCCATTCAACCAACTAAGCGATGTGACATTAAAAACCTCATAAAATCTATTCCGTAAATATGTAAGTACTTAGTTGTAGCGTGACAGCACAACATAAAAAGAAATAACGGCCATTTGTGACGTGCTTATGGGACAACTTTGTTTTATTATTTACTTGCTGCTCACGAACTTACGTACTTAAAGTAAATGAAGTGTCACATACTCAAGTGCTCGTAGGTGGTATATCCTAGATATAACAATACATTATTTTTTTTCCAGATGGGAAATCATCAAATGACCCCCCCACCCCCCCTGCTTGGGGTGGAGCGGAAGGGAGTGTCAGACTTCTACTGACTAAAACCCATTCATGTTTCATCTTTGCCCTTTGCGTTCCAGGGCCGCGGTATCTCTTTCGAACAGTCCCGCAGCCCTGGTCTATAGCAGTATTTGCGGCTGTTAAACCAACGCCACTATGAACGTCATAACAACCCTCTCTAGCAGCTACGCGCTACTGTTTCTACGGTTTTAGAACGGTCTTCTTCATCATAACATCACGTCTGTAACGCCTGAAGGATTAGGCAGAGGGGTATACCCACATTTCGCCAGTTATGTTTGAGGCCCATATAATAGGGGGCAAACCTATTGCCTATTGCCTTCAACCGGGTTCAAATTCAGAGTCCGTGGCTACTGAGAAATTCCTGATGGAAAAACCCAATGACACTTTGCCTTAGGAACAGGACCCAGGACCTCGTGCTCAGCAGTCACGCTTGCGACGGCCACGATTCACTTTATTAGATTCATATAAGCTTCAACCAGAACTCTGCCACGTCGACTGCGTTGGCGGTGACCTGGAACAGGTCTCAAAGTTCAGGTGGAATTTCAGATAGATAATAACTTAGGCTACTTACGTACAAAGGGTGTAACTAGATCCTTAACGAAGCCGAAAGGCACTTATTCTCCCCGTCATTGCGATCAGTTTTTTGTTCTAGACCATACCTGGGAACCGTCTAATTACGGAGAAATTGAGGGTCAGTTTTTCACAACTTTTTTTTTAAATACCTGTTTTAAACGTAAGATTTTTACTTTAAACACCTTCACGACCCCCGTACTATTCAATCCATCTATCAGCACAATGTTTTAAGTGCGTTATCTTGGGTCCTACCGTAAAACGTGATTTTTCACCCCAAAAAAAAGTCATTTCCCAGCAAAAAATTTTTGCTTAGAGTTACTTAGTTTGATGTACAGAATGCTTGGTTGACGGCTTCGTGAAGGGTCTGTTTACACCCTGTCTGTAAATACATAGGTAATTATTGTGTTTTCAAACACCAATAATTGTACTTGTAAAATATAATTAAGTCTCATTACTTATCTCACTTCTCTGTAATTAAAATACATAATTTCCCGTTCACACATTGCAATACCGTGATTGCCAATAAATTATTGAGTGCAATAAGGTCGAAATTGTAACAGAAAATAAGCACGGGATTGCACCGAAAATTAAATTAAAACGGTCGGATAATCTGGGATGCAGTTTATAAAATAAGTACTTTATTTTTATTTTTAAACAAGCATTTCTACAGAGCAGCGGTGGCCCAGTGGTGGCGGTCCCGACTTACGAGCAGTAAGTCGAGGGTTCGAACCCAGGCAGGCGCATTACTTTGTGTAATTTATTTCATCACCACTGTTCTCAAAACGGTGAAGGAAAACATCGTGAGGAAACCGGCATGTCGTAGAACCAAAAATTCGAAGACATGTGACATCTACCAACCCGCACTGGGCCCGCGTGGTGGATTATAGCCCATTCCCTCTCATAGAGAGGAGGCCTGTGTCCCAGCAGTGGGAACATTCTAGGCTGCTGCTATTACTACTAGCTGATGTCCGCAGCTTCGCCCGTGTGGAGTTCGATAATTGCTCACGGGATCATACTTCCGAGATAAAAAGAATCCTATGTGTTAATGCAGGTTATAAACTGTCTGTGTGCTGAATTTCATCCAAATCCGTTCAGTGATTTTTGCACAATAGAGTAACAGACATCCATACATACACGTGTCCATCATCACAAACTTTCGAATTTATAATAGTACCTACTAGCTTATGACCGCGGCTTCACCCGCGTGGAGTTTTTGAATTGTTCACGGGTTTGTCCTTCCGGGATAAAAATATATATATAATATATGCTACTCCAGACTATAATCTACCTCTGTATCAATTTTTATCCAGATAATTTCCTGTTGAACTTTGATAGAACCAATGAACTACTAATTTATAACTTAATAAGTAGATGGATTCATTGGGTTGTCAATCGGACCCTAACTACCGCGGTCTAAATTAGTATTATTTAGACGTATTAATCTGGAGTTAGTTTAATTTGGGTGTACTAATATACAGGGTGTAATAAGACCCTTAACGAAGCCGTCAACCAAGCATTCTGTACATCAAACTAAGTAACTTTTAGCAAAAAATATTGCTAGGAAACGTCTTTTTTTTTTGGCGTGAAAAATCACGTTTTACGGTGGGACTCAATGTAACGCACTCAAAACATTGTGCTGTTGCATGACGAATGTATTGAATTGTACGGGGGTCATGGAGGTGTTTAAAGTAAAAATCTTACAAAACATGTATTTTAAAAAGCAACTTAGGAAAAGTTGGAACTTTGACCCCCAATATCTTCGTAATTACAAGATTCCCAGGTATGGTCTAGAACAAAAAAAATATTGTAATGACGGGGAGAACAATTAGTGCCTTTCGGCTTCGCTATGGGTCTTGTTACACCCTTTACATAATTTACAAGCCAATAAGTCTTAAAATATAATAAAAGATGAGACGGAATAATAGGGCATTAAAAAGTTCGCCCATGATGTGGTGATGCTGCGGCTTTTTGGCCTCGTTCAGGACCAATTTCATTTGTTTTATTTTTTTCCTGTTTAGTTTTTATATAATTTTGTTTCACTGTTATATTAACCAATTTTTTTGCGACACAAAAAATACTTTTTCTTTCTTTCTTTCTTTATCTCTGTCCAATAAAAAAGAACGGAGTTCTCTTTAAGCTAACTTACAATAGAAGACATTCCTTCACTCCATTTCAAAGGCTCATAAAAGTTATTAATATAAAAAATCAATAGAGGGACGTGTCACAGAGCTGTGAGGAAGCCTCCGTGAGTGTGAGCTAGTAAAGAGAGGTCCTATTTCACAAATAGCTCTGTAATTACATTACTGCAACGAAAGGGGCTCGTGGCTACATTACTGCCGAGTGGACGATCGATCTACGGGGTTATCACACATTGAGACGTGCTGTGCATTTAGTAGTAGTAAGGTAGTGTAGATTGCGAGGCAGAAAATCTCTAAAATCTGATGGCGAATTTCCGTAATAAAAAAGGTTTATAAAATCTAGTTGTAATCGTATCTCTGCGACGAAGTTTGGGATATTTTTTCAGATTTGAATTACGAACGCTCATAAAAATGAATATATTGCCCCGATGGTCACCGCTCAAGACCTATCGTTAGACTATAAACGTCTGATAGCAGATGTTCCAAATAAAATATCTATATTGAACCGCATCTGGTCAGAAAACAACCCCAATATATAGTCAGAAAAGGCTAGACGGATGATGGATTAATATTACAGTCTAGCTAGCCCAAGGGTACTGTCGTAAAATAACCCATTTAAAACCTCAGACGAATTAGTCCCTTTACACTGAGCGCCACTAAACATGCCATGTTTACGTTTCAAAAAATGGCGTCTATTTTAAAGCGTAGCAGCGTAGACTTGCGTAGCACAGTTGGCGCTACGCCAGGGGTCAATGACACCGCGTAACATCCCGTAGCCGCTCCCCTTCGATTATGGCATTATTGTGATGTGATATTGTGTTTGTGGGAATCCGTGGGTAGTTTAATATGCAGATGCGAGAGTAAATAATAAACACAACGCGTTTTAATTAATTTATGGATTTGTTTTTAAACTGAGGGGGCGCATTTTTGTTTTTTTCTACTGTTGGTCCCTTTTTTTAACTGTACTGAAAGAACACTGAATACTACTACTTTTTGGAGCAGTGGTGGTCCAGTGATAACAGCCTAGTCTTACGACTTGGCCATGAATTCTGTATTTTTTTCTGTTTTTCTGATTTGGGCTATGTGATACTTACCTTTAATGTGCGAGCCAAGCCGTACAATATCATAAGTCTCAATTTTACGCTGACATCGACGCGCAGCGAATGAATAAAATATACAATTTTAAGTCAAGGAGTAGTAGTCGCATAGCACCGTCTGGGCTAACAACAAAGGGCTCATTCGCCACAAGTCGATCAGTTATCAGTTTTGGGTGTTTGTACTTTCAACCATCATCATCACATCAACGTTACAGCCGAAAGACGTCCACTGCTGGACATAGGCCTCCCCCAAGTGTTGCCACATTGACCAGTCCCGTGCGACTCGCATCTAGCGGATCCCTGCAACCTTTCAATACACAAATTCAATCATTATATCTGTCTATCATTTAAATGGACCTTACTCGTACATAATGTTATTTTTTAATACACACGCAGGGTCTTTATTATTTTTAATTTCATCACCACTGCACCCAAAATTAAGTAAGGCAGCCGGAGCAGCGAAAGGAAACCGGCATGTCCTAGGACCAACACTTAGAAAACATGAGACATCTTCCAATCCACACTGGTGGACGTGGTGGATTACAAGCCTCTCTCGCTCATAGAATGTAGGCTGGTAACAATATAGGCATATTATGTTAGAGAGGACGTAGTTTGGCAACAGAGGAGGTGTTTATATTCTTTAAGCCTAAAAATACAAGAATGTATTCAAGCTTATTGGAAAAAAATGTGTTAAAACCCATATTTTTTCCAATAAGTCCCAGATGAAAAAAAAAACACTTAGATTTCAAATCATGTACGATTTAGAATGTAAAATTCCGAATAATATGTATGTACGCTCGACGACTAATCAAGCTATACAAAACCAGTTTATGCAGATCTCTCATTGTACGGGTAATCTATACAAAGCGAGGCCATGTTGTACTGGAAATGTATAGCTTGATGTGTCGCCGTGTGTACATATGTCTCGCGAGATTTCATTTGGAGCAATATAACTCTTAAAATATCTCTTTGTCTGTCAACAATGAACTTGTATATTGTATGTTACATAACGAGTGTGTTCATCTTGCTATAAATTGTCGTCTGAAACGTTTTTAGAGTTCCGTACATCAAAAAGAAAAACGGAATCCTTATAGGATCACTTTGTTGTCCGTCGGTCCGTCTATCTGTCAAGTCCCTTTATCTAGGGAACGCGTGAAGATATGGAGTTGAAATAAAAACCATGCACCCAAGTCTACAGTCCCTTGAAGCTGTGACAAAATCAAACTATGCCGCAAAAACCGCATAAGTCGACAGTCTCAAGGGAATCCAAATTTATAGGCTACTTCCCGTTGACCTAGAATCATGAAATTTGGCAAGAAGCAATGTCTTACAGCACATGTAAAGGAAAAAGTCTGAAAACCGTAAATATGTAGTTTAATAACAAAATATCTACAAGTTTATACAGAACCCTCGGTTCGCGAGTCCGACTCGCACGTGTTTCTGTTGAATTTCTCATTTATGTATTTCACTAATATGAAAAAATGTAGCCATGAGATAATATTGTGTCAACGGGTTTTTTTTTTAAATTGAATATTAAAACGTAGCTATTGCGTATTGTTACTTTACATTCAATCAAATCAGCTCAGTCCACAGCTAGACATAGGCCTCTCTCTTTTCATCGGTTATTAAAAAATAATCAGCTGTTACATACATTTTGACTGTGTAGGTATTGCACTTATTTAGGAAACAGCTTTTTTTTTTTTAATAACCGATGAAAAATTTCTAAAATATGAATTTGTGAAATATGTATAAATATATTTTTAATTAATCTATCGGTTCATCTAGCTTTACGTTAGTTAGGTACTTCAAAAACTGGTTAATTGACTTCAATTAACTACAATCAAATCAAACAAGGCGTAAAACACGTACCTAATTTACAGCGACGTCTGTACAAATCAAATATTAAAACGCTACGCCGTAGACGCGTAGCGCTACGAGGTCATCGAACGCGTAGCGTCCTCACAACTCGTAGCAAAATTTGTGACCGTTACACGAAAGTTTGGTCACAATATGTCGGAGTTTCGTCAGTAGTTTTATGAGGCTATCTAGCGAAACTGTTTTAGTAAGATAGAAGATAGCTTATTGGAAGGACGATTATTAGTTTATGGTTGCCGTAGCGTGTTTATTAGTTTGTTTCTGTGTAGTTTTATTTTTATTGAGACTGTTCTGCAAGGAATATTATTTGTTTTATAATGTACTGTAAATATTTCAACATAATGTAGAACTACTATTCCCAATGTTTTTAAAATTGATGTTTTTCTGTTTCTCATACATGCACAGCGTAGGCATATTGTTCATTGTGTATTTTTTCAATTTTATTATTACACTTTATCCGTTTTACTCCTTGTTCCTCACATTACACACTTCAACCCCACTTTATCCATCATAAGTGCTATCAAACGCTACTTTAAAAGAGAGGGCAGAAAATCGTTGGGCGGAATGTCTCTGGGCGGAATTTTAAATAGGACACCTTGCACGTAGCCGTGACCGGGTTCCAATATTTCGGTCCATTAAACCCGACGACAGTTCCTAAGGTTTTGTTCGTTGCATGAGAAAAGAAGTGAATTAAGCAATTAAGGACTTTTTCTTTATCGAAATGAACTATGTAAGAAATTGCAGGTCCATTTTGAATAAATAATTTGGCTTAAGACAAGTTCTAGTAATCTTATAAGAAAAAACACAAAAAAGATTGATTTAAATCATTATTTGAAATAATTTTCCGATGTGTACAAATTGGACCCAGAATTTTCATTTGTACTTTATTGTCAAATAGTAAAAAACAAAAATACTAAAAGCGGAATCATCATTATTTGGATTGTTGAATTAGTTTTGATTTGATTTTTATAATGACTGTTTTTTTTTCTCTAAAAGTCGTACTAACATAGTTCTTAAGTGCTCACTTCTAATCCATATGGACTCTTGTTCGAAATACATAGAATAGAATAGAATAGAATAGAATAGAATTATCTATTATTCTTTTGATAAAATATAACAGACGTTTGAAAAATCAGCGTGAAGTCTGAACTCAGCTTAACGTGGCACGTGCCTCCACAACTTGCAATATACTATAACTTTGTACGAATCGAAATTGCGTTTACCCAGTACTAACTGGGTTGTGGAGATTAGAAAGGCAGTCGCTTCATCTAAAATACTGGTATTTTGCTGCATCTGGTTAGACTGGAAGGCCGACCCCAACAAAGTTGGGAAAGGGCTAGGCAGATGGTGATGTATTTTGTACTAATAATACACTACACACACACACTACTATATACTTCTGTCGTTTACACACATATTCGTAGTGCTTCTATTCAAAGCTAGGTAATTGATGTTGTGGTTAGTGGTTGCGTTCATTTTGCTACATTGCTCGCGTCGTTAAAATTATGTAGTGGTAGTTAAAGCGGCTGGATGTTTGATGCGGTTCGCTTTTGCGGTTTGTAATCGTAATTAATTAGATTTTAAGTTAGTGATTGAATGCCGAACTAGACTGGACTAAGAAGAAGATGGACACGCTAAGAAGAAGATGGACTACTAGGTGTCCAACAAGATGGACTGTGCCGATGACCTGGCGAATGTCGCGTGAATTGTACTACCTACCTGCTACCTACATGCTACCTACCTTCTACCTACCTACTACCTACCTACTACCTACCTACTACCTACCTACTACCTACCTACTACCTACCTACTACCTACCTACTACCTACCTACTACCTACCTACTACCTACCTACTACCTACCTACTACCTACCTACTACCTACCTACTACCTACCTACTACCTACCTACTACCTACCTACTACCTACCTACTACCTACCTACTACCTACCTACTACCTACCTACTACCTACCTACTACCTACCTACTACCTACCTACTACCTACCTACTACCTACCTACTACCTACCTACTACCTACCTACTACCTACCTACTACCTACCTACTACCTACCTACTACCTACCTACTACCTACCTACTACCTACCTACTACCTACCTACTACCTACCTACTACCTACCTACTACCTACCTACTACCTACCTACTACCTACCTACTACCTACCTAGAACTAAGAACCTTCCCCTGACAGTAACAAACAAAACAAAAAAAGAATTAGCGAAATCGGTTCAGCTGCTCTCGAGATTTGAGCTTAGCAACAAATTCAGGGATTCATTTTTATATTATAGATTCTGCCTGGTTGGGACAGTAGTCGCAAGCGTGACTGCTGAGCAAGAGGTCCTGGGTTCGATTCCCAGGTCGGGCAGTGTTATTGGGTTTTTCCATTAGGAATTTCTCAGTAGCAGCCACGGAGTCTTAATTTATTTCCGGTTGATGGTAATTGTCCCCCTCCCTCCCCCATATTACATTGGACTTAAACAGAACTGGCGAAATTTGGGTGTACTAAAACCTCTGCCGAACCCTTCGGGGACTACAGGCGTGATGTTTTGTATTCAGAATATCCTGATTTTTATTGTCATTGAAATCTTTGTAGTATTGTAGTAAGCAATACAGTAGCGTATCAACGCCTTATAATAAGTAGTTCTCACTACACTTTAAAGCTACAAGAAAAGCTCTTGTACAATAGATCGGTACCCAGATCTCAAGGTGTACTTCAAAAGTTTCTGTTTCTCTTTAAGATTGCAATGTCTCGCTTTGTTTCAAATTTAATGATTAAAAATTAAACATTTTCATAGATCAACTGCAGAACCCTTTCATTGAACTTGTAGTGGGGAGCAGCGGTGGCCCAGTGGTGGAGACCCCGACTTACGAGCACTAAGCCGAGGGTTCGAACCCAGCCAGGCGCATTACTTTGTGTAAGTTATTTCACCACCACTGCTCTCAAAAACGGTGAAGGAAGACATCGTGAGGAAACCGGCATGTCCTAGAACCAAAAATTCGAAGTCATGTGACATCTACCAACCCGCACTGGGCCCGCGTGGTGGATTATAGCCCATTCCCTCTTAAAGAGGAGGCCTGCGTCCCAGCAGTGGGAACATTAATAGGCTGATAGTTAGTTAGTGGTTTTATACGGGGTGGAAAGCACACAGACGCGTGTGTATAAAACAAAAATAATGTAACCAACAAGAATTTGTTTGGTATACTACAACTAAAAAACCAAACTACTGAAAAATCTTGCTCTAATTAAATTCGGGGTTTACAAGGTAAAATCGACTCCTCCTATTGTTGAAGTCGGTTAAAATGTAGCCTAAGTTACCCGGGCCATAATAACGAATCGATTGACACCTTATTCATCAAAATTGAAGAATAGTTTAAGCGTTACGGAGGAACATACTTAAATACAAACATACATATATACATAGACTGCTAAAATCATAACCCTTTCTTTTGGTTTCGCCGTAGTTGGGTAAAAAGATCGTAGTTATGATTCGTTTAGTAGTACTAGCCAGTGACGTTGATTTTTCCATTGTTCTCATAGTGAGTTCGCAAAAAATGCATTTTTGTTATTGTGTCCACTATCACATTAGGTATCCCTGTAATTATAGTTATTAGATGGAGAAAATGAATAAATTTCTCTCTTAGGCGACATCCTAAAAGTACTCGTATACCGACCGAAACCGAAATCTAAACAAAAAATGTAAAATGTGAGTTTATTTAGGTTTCGCCTAATGTTAGTGAAACCAGGAATTATTAGTCCGGTACTAAAATAGTCAGGTTAAGTTCACTGACTGTTTTAACTTAGTCGGAATAAAGTACCAAAACCTGACTCCAAGGTTTATGCTCCAGCTGAAGTTAGTCACAACTTCCCATACCAAGTCTTGATAGCACCACTTCCGTGCCGTCCCGGGAACCCAACGGAACCCGTATCGACCGCGACCAACCACCGGTCGCGGATGTTACTCCGCCAGAGCCTTTATATGTCACGGATATTGAAATAGTTTGTAGTATTTAGTAACAAAGTATATGTGTGTGTGTAGCTATTCCCCTGTGCAGTGATACGTCATTTTGACAAGGTTGCACAGGATATGGGGGTCTACGGTATCTGTGTATTTCAAATAATAATATAAAGTTCTGGATTAAGCTCACCGTTGTACATAAGCTATACAGGGTGGGTAAAAAATCGTGGATAAAACGAGACAGGGCGATAGTTGGGGATATTTGCAATAAAAAATATCTCTGTGGCAGAGTCCTAACTTGATCTCCTTAAAAGTAATGACTACTTAAGTGTTTTTTAAGGAAATAAAAAATACCTATTTTAAAACATAAAATGGTGTTCAGTTGCTTCTAAGAATAGTATCATCACTACAAAAGTTCTTTTATGACAATGTGTACCATGATTTACAAATATTTACACTTTTTTTAGTATCTTTTAAGTCTCACGAAAAGTTATTTGTAACTTCAGAACTTTACTGTGAAAAAAATGTACCTACTACCAAAAAATTACCCTGATAACCCCAAATATCGCCCTGTTTCGTTTGATCCACGATTTTTTACCCAGCCTGTATAGCTTATGTACAACGGTGAGCTTAATCCAGAACTTCCATAATCCACGATTGTTTACCCACCCTGTATATTGCAATTTGTGTATATCCTATAATTTTGTGTAAAATATAAAATAGTATTAGTATTTCTTACCTACTAATTGTATTGAATGGCTATTTTATTGTTGTAATTCAGGGGCCGATTTTGATGAATACGAAATAACTGCCTCGTTGGCGAGTGGACGCAAGCACGACTGCTGAGCGTGGGGTCCTGGGTTCGATTCCCGGGTGAGCAAAGTGTTATTGTTTTTCCATCAGGAATTTATGAGTAGCAGCGATAGAGTCTGGATTTGTGGGACTTAGACAAATACTGGCAAATGTGGGTGTACTATTAGGTACACCTCTGCCTAACCCTTTAGGGATTACAAGCTTTATGTTATGTAACGAATGAACTACAATACATTTTGTGTGTGAAACATTAAAGGAACTAATTCATAGCCTTTAATCAATAATATTCACCAAAAAAAAAAACATTTCTTCGAAAATAAATATCACAGACAAAGCCAGGTACAGAAAGTCACAACTTTTAACCAGATGCAAACAAAACAGAAAGGAACACGACTCGGAAACGTATCTGTCTGTCGCGTCGCGTCTAGCCGCGCGATATTGATCGCGTTTGCGAGTTTGCGACCAACGACCGCGCGAGCATGTAAAATCGCTCGTGTGTACTGTGCAGTCATCTGTGGTGGATGTGAGGGGGTTAAATTATGTTATGTTATTCATTAACAGATAGGAAATTGCGGGATGTATGTTAATTTTATACGACGAAAAAAAGGAGGTTCTCAATTAGAAGCGATTTTTTTTTATTTCATTACATTTTTGCTTTAAAAGTAAGATCTCACAGATGATTTTTTGTATTTTAAGAATTTTAAAAACTAATTTTCTTGTTGAACATAAAACCTTAATGATTTTGGAATTCGAATATAATTATTTTCAGCACAGTGAAGAACCTGATTCCTAATTCGACTTCGACTTCCTCGTTGGTCCAGTGGTCGCAAGCGCGACTGCTGAGCATGAGGTCCTGGGTTCAATCCCCGGGTCGGGCAAAGTATTATTGGGTTATTCCATCAGGAATTTCTCAGTAACAGCCTTATAGTCTGGATTTGCGCCCGGTTGATGGCAATAGGCTTGCCCCTTATTACATGGGACTTAAACATAACTGGTGAAATGTGGGTGTACTATTTAGGTACACCTCTGCCTAACCCTTCGGGGATCACAAGCGTGATGTTTATGTTATTAAAAAGTGTTTTAACAAGTTCATGTGACTTTAAAACTAGGATAAAGACAGAACTTCGCAAACAAAGGACCAGGTGTTAAGAGGAAGGTAAACGAACCATGTATGCTATCCGTTTACGTCGCGACGACTGCTATCGATCTGCGATCAACGACCGGGCACGACCGCGTGCTGAAACTGCTCTTTTTGTATCCGAGTGCAGTTGCTAAGAATGGGGGACGTATAAGGATATTCACATGTAATGACGCCATTCGATGTGAATAGATTTATTTGAAAGAACGAAAATAAAATTTTGTAGATGCCACAAGTGTACACAACATAAAAAAAACTTCTCCTTAACAAAAAAAAAAAAAATTGTGTCTCACGGCTGCGCCAAATAAGCCTAGTTCAGCAAACTGCCGAGCAGATAGTGCCCGCCACTGGTTTCCACCGGACCTATAGTATGACAATGTATAAACAGATGCTACGCAATCATGATGAGATGAGATCGTTAGAGAAGTTTGTTCTCAGAGGGTACGGGATAGTGGTATAGGTGTATCCATACCTTCTCAAATTATTATAACTGAGATATTACAAAGTCTGTCTGTCAGTCGGTCTGTCTATAATTTTTTTTGTACTAGACCATACCTGGGAACCTTTTAGTTACGGAGATATTGGGGGTCAAAGTTCTAACTTTTTCACAAGTTTTTTTTTTAATACATGTTAAAAACATGTAAGATTTTTACTTTACACACCTCCACGGCCCTCGCACTATTCAATCCATTCATCAGCACAATGCTATGAGTGGTTTCCATCGAGTCTAACGTAAAACGTGATTTTTCACCCCAAAAAAAAAGTCGATTCCCTGCAATAATTTTTGCGTAAAGTTATTTAGTTACTTAGTGTACAGAATGCTTGGTTGACGGATATGTGAAGGGTCTGTTTACACACGATATGTCTGGTAGCACTATTTTATTTGGCACCCAAGACGGGTCCAAAGCCTGGATTGGAACAAAGGATACTTTGTACCCGTGTAGTTTCCATGTGATAATTTTCAATTTTCACGCGTGTAAAGCCGCGGTCAAAATTATTACATAACATAACATCACGGCAGTAATCCCCGAAGTGTAAGACCGAGGTGTACCTAAACTATTAGGTTTACTGGCAACATGTGTGTGTACTAATACACACATGTCGCCAGTTATGTTTTAAGTCCCATGTAATAGAGGGCGAGTCTATTGTCATCAGCCGGACACAAATCCAGATTCCGCGACTGCTATTGAGAAATTCCTGAAGAAAAAATCAAATAACACTTTGCCCGACCCGAGAATCGAACCCAGCACCGCAGCAGTCTTACTTGCGACCACACGACCAATGAGTAAAAATATGAACATAATATTATACTTACACAAGAAGCCAGACAGCCATAATAATTCCACTTTGTTTTTATTAAACCGTAACATTTAATATGCTGTTATGAAACACTGTATAACAAGTTGTAAACAAAAGCTGGAGTATAAAGCGGAGGGTAGACCATCGTGAATGTTATCGGTCGTACTGGCTGCTATCGATCGCGACCGACGACCACATCGATGTAGAGTTAGGTGCTGACTATGACCACTTCGTTCCGTTCTTCGTTAAAAATAACTATGTTTAATTTTTAATATCTAATTTATATACCTAATTGATATATTTTAGACAATGTTGTCATCGTCAAAAATTCATCAATTTTATCATCATTATTATTTTATAATTTTTCTTTTTAGGTTTTTTTTTGCGCCATTTCCAATTTTAATTTAATTTATTTGAATATTGGCGTTTATTACTTAGTAATTTAACTTATTTTCCTAATTTTGTTGATTTGTGCATGTAGTATTTACCTATAGTAATTGTTGCGCTATAATAAAAAAGTTATGAATGTACTATGCCCCTGTATTCAATGTAAACTATTGTTGGTAAACCTAATATAATAAATAAATAGGCAAAGTAATGAAACAAAATAATTTTAGAGATACTATTTCTGTACAAGTGAATATATTTCGAAAACTAATCAGTTTAATGTTTATGCCAACTGCAAGGAATTTTAGTCCTTCGAGCCGGATTTTTAACAATCACTAAGTACTAAGTACCTACAGGCAGCGGTGTTGTAATTTTTTGATTTTTCGGGTTTTTATCAAGAAAATACCAACAAAATTACTGCTTCTCAGGTAGATAAATGACTTGTTAAACTACCAATAACAGTTACTCTAATGCGAATAGGTCAGAAATGCATGCTATATTGAAAGATACCTTTCAACACCCTTTTTCAGCTAAATAAAAACTTTAGCTGCTTTTGCCGCATCCAGTCCACCCAGAATCTCCGTTAGATCAGTGCTCGTTTGCATTCAGACAGCAGAGGAACGCCAGACATTGTGTAAATGTTAACTTTCGGCTTAAAATTTCGTACATACAACTATATATTTATTTCGTGAGTTCAACAGACGGTATGATTATCATAATAACACAAGCAGTGCTTGAGGCGGTACCCTAAATGCGATTTACCTTTCGTTTCGTTTAACTTCAAAATCGTATATTACGAAATCAAATAAAGTCGTAGTTAAGTAAACTCTGTGCTCTTCAAGTGATGAAGCGAAAGGATGTTTTTGACGTGATGTTCCGTTGGTTTAGTCGTTGCAAGCGCGAATGTTAAGCGTAGGGCCCTGAGCTCGATTCCAAGAACGGGTATAGGTGGTTGGGTTTTTCTATTATAAATTTCTCAGTAAACTCAAACTCAAAACTTAAAGCATAATAACTTGTGAAAAAGTATTGTAGTTGTCCATTCCAAAGCGTAGATCTCTATGGAGAAGAATGAGCAAGAAACTCCATAGACACTCTTTTAAATTAAAAATATTGTTCATCATTCATGTTGAGATGATACTTAAATATGAGAACGATACAGTAGCATCACGGAGTAATAGGAGTTGGTGGTGTGATTCCTCGGAAAACAGAAAAAGCCGTTGTTCCTGTGGCTGTTCTCTCTCTGGTTGTGTCGGTTTGTCTCAAAGGAATATTTGGGAAATAAAAGCAAGAAAGCACCTGTGGCCTACCATGACGTCTTAAAGCAGGAGTAATTCCAGTTAGGGAAAGAGATGGCGCTAGACAACCTGTATAGCTCCATCTCTGTCCCAAACTGGAAATACTCCTGCTATAAGACGTCATAGTAACCCCCCTGTGTCTGCACATACCTGTGAACTATAATATTTATATATCATCCGTTGCGATTGACTGCCTTGATCGGAATCAAGATTTCCTACAAACAAATAATAAATAAGGATTACGTCAGTTATAGGTTTGGTTCCAACGTCCCATAGAGGTTACAGCTTAGCTATTTTTCAGTTACAACGCCGTCCTCTGGGGACCTCGTGAAATAAAACCCTTCAGGGATATATTGTTAACCCTCCAAGCGTGACCGCTTAGTTATGTCCATAAATTTTACTAGTATACAGTAAGAATTTTAATGTTAACATATTAAACGTTTGGGTAAACGAGTATTATTGCGATCCACGAAGTAAATGCCTACTTTGTGGCCCAATCTGATATAAGGCATGTACTAAAACAAAACACTTAATAATTTGAAGTCATAGCTTGAAACCGATGACGAGTCATCGGTTTTAAAGCTATGGCTTCAAATCAAACTAGACTTCACATAGTTAGTTACAATGCAGGTGAAAATAATCCAGTTGCAAACAACAAAGGACGTGTTGAGTCTATTATGCCAGATTCTGGATACGCCAGCTAAAAATTAAAACGAATAGGTATCGACAATCGATGTTAGGGTGTGATCACTGTATCTTGAGTATTTTGCAACTGTAACACATTTAGAATGACAATCCGACGGTTTTTGTGCCTTGTGACTGGGACTGTAGCTATATTTCACTGTTGTCTTTGTTTCGACAATTCAAAAGTGCCTTTAACTGGCTTACTTGAAATAAATGCTTTGATTTTGATTTTGATTTGGAGGTTTATATTTCATTGATAAATAGGTTTGAAAATGTGGATTACTCACCAACATAAACAATGCAACGAGTGTTGTTAGCCTATCTTTCGAGCAACAACCACAATCAGTATCATCCATAATATTAATAAATTCCTAAAACTATGAAAGTATTATATGTGAAACGAGTATTTTTAATTAGAACTGTTTTCTTTTTCTTTTTCTTTTTATCAACGTTTATACGTTACGATTACACCGCGCTCGTGCTAGAAAGAAAATAAATATATTTATTTGTCGCAAGGACATGACGAGCATACAAAAATAAAATGCAATAATAACACAACGCATCTATACAGTGAGTTTCCACGGCCCTGCCTAACTAATGCGACTGCTTTGCATACGTCCACAGATGCAACGCCACCGGCGGTACTTGGAGAATTGGTAGCGTGAGCGGAAATGATCACCTAGTCCCAAGCCGAACCTTAGACTAAGTTCGCATTGACTTAACATCTACTTGCTAGTGAAGGCACCAAGCGCGGCTGGATGCGAAAGTTCTAGAATGTTCGTTTAACTTAGCTACTCGCTAGGCGTAGTACGTACGTAGTCTTAGGCTGCCTTCCCACCAGAGATGTGCGTAGGAGCTAAGCTGTCAAGCTGGGCTATGAAAAACCAAGCCGAAAGTTGAATGGAGTGAGTATAACATACTCGTACATATGTAATTCAATACGTAAAAACTTCGTTGTAGGTAACTTTTTCCACCAGAGTTAAATGAAGCAACACTATGTAAATCCAAACTCCTTTGATTGGTATAATATAGATCCATTGCTACAGAGCTTAGCAAATCTCCGTTGGAAACACAGTCTAAGTGATTTTTTTAAATTGAATTATTAATGAGAACTCACAGTGCGGAGAAAATGGAATATTCGATCAATACTCGATGCTTTTTCAATTGACCAAGGGGGATTATTCTTCTAAAGCTTTTTGCTTCCTTTATAAACTACTAATTCAGTTCTTTCGTGATTTTGATTTTTGTCAATGCCTGTTTTCGAAAAGAAGTACCTAGTTTACTTCATGAGAGTATCTATACAGAGTTGTATACCTATTTTCTTTTAGTAGTTCTATTTAAAGGAAGAGGGTGAGCTCGTAGCTAAATAATAACAGCCGCTCGGGGCGATCTTTAGGTTAAGCCGCGCTTGCCTAGTTTGGTTCGTGGATGGGTGACCACTCATTACATACCGAGTTACAATAAGTCGTTGGTCCCGACTGTCATTTGTAGTCAGTGGCCCGAAAGTCTGACAACCAGTCTCACCAAAGGTTATCGTATTTCTCAATAGTAACTGGGTTGTGGAGGTCAGATAGGCAGTCGGTCCATGTAAAATACTGGTATTCAGCCGCATCCGGTTAGGCTGGAAGTCGACCCCAACATAGTTGGGAAAAGGCTAAGCAGATGATAAGTAAGAGGAGAGGAAATTTACCGCTGCTTGAAAATTACATTTTAAATGAAATAACAGTGATGTGTAGATTAATACCAGGAAATACTTGAATACAATACGGTCGACACTGACGACATAATTTCATCTACTGGTATATGGACTTCCCGCCTGTGCCTTCCAAGAACAGACAGGTAATAACCCCTTATCTGCGAACCAATAAACCAAAACAGTCTGGAAATAGGTTACCTATGTCTTCTATTTAGACAAGTTCAAGTCAAGGTATGACTCGGCCCAATGTTTGTTCAACCAGCAAACACAGACGTTTGTCATTACCATTTTCGGACGACCCACCCTGTACCGATAGTTTATCGCGAGTTGCTTTGTGTGTCGAGTCGTTATTTCCATCATTTTGTTGTGGATAGCAAAAGGCGGTGATCATGTGACTGTTAAGTTCTAAACATGTTTGGTTATTGTGTTTTTAATGTTTTATTGTTTTGTGCCGTTTCTATATTTGCTACTAAGATTGTTGAAGGGTGAGTTTTCCTGAGGTTATAATTTTTAATGATAAAAGTCGAAGGCTCACTGAGTTTTTCCTTGAGTTTCCAAAATATCTGAGATTTTTGCCGCCACTGATCTAATGTTATTTATCATTAACACTAGAAACGGGATATTTACCAAGTTGACTGATTGTTTTGAGTTCCCGATATTTCGGCGCTGTTGCAAGCACCATGACCACGGATAATCCGAACCGAAGCCGAACCGAATATCTCGTTTCTAGTGTTAATGATAATGTTAGTGACCATGATACTTTAAAAACTTATAATGTTATTTATTTGAGGAATACTGTCGAATTTTTAAAGATGAATGATGACAATGAAATAAATAATGAGCGATAAGGTGTAATTATGAGCGAGGCGGTACTGAATAAAGAAAAAAATAAATCAATTAGCTCCGGCTGTAATTTATTTTCATGGGTCTGTGTTCATTTCAAATAAATCTTAATGATTATCTAATTAGTACTTGTGAGGAACTAAGACGATTTAATGTACGACGTTAATGAATTCTTGTGAAGTTACTTTGAAGCTTGTAGACACTCGTTACTCTACTTTGAAAGGCTTTTCCCGAGGACTAACGAGTTTGTTTCAAATTCAACGAAATCCATTTTCATTAAAGGAAGATAGATGTTCTACGAATTCTGAATAAGTTATAATGCTACACGTGTTCCTAACCAGAAATTAAGATAAAATTCAACTTCCTCAAAGATCCAATTATAATTTAATATATCAACTTATACGTAGTTATAATTGTTCACAGATCTCAACCCATCTTACAAAAAACAATTGAAGCTCTATTCAGCGACCGAACTCACGAAATGTACCCCGGAGCCTGCAAATTGATCAGAGGTTCAAAACGGCAAACAAAAATGTGCGACCGGGACACCGGCCTGTCGACCGTTCTGAACATCGCAAAGGAACAAGCGATATCCGCTTGTGAGGAAACGTTTCATTACGACAGGTGGAACTGCTCCCTCGTGTTCAACAAAAAACCTAAAAGAAGCATATTCAATAAACTATTCAGAGAGACTGCTTTCGTTCACGCGTTGATGGCAGCATCTATTACACATTCAGTAGCAAAGGCATGCGCCTCTGGAGACCTATCCTCCTGCTCCTGTCCCGGAAATTTTGGCAAAAACAACACTTGGAAAATGGCAGGATGTGGCGATGACTTCCGACATGGAAAGAGATTGACCAAGAACTTCTTGGACTTCAAGCACGCTGGAAACGACCAAATTGCTGAAATACTAAAACAAGATGTGATAGTTGGTGTAGATTCTATAGGAGAACAGCTAAAAGAAGTTTGCAAATGTCATGGGTTCTCAGGATCTTGCACGACAAAGACTTGCTGGAAACGATTAGGACCATTCAACTCTGCTATGGGTTTATTGAAGAAGCATTACCACCACGCAACAAAGAAGAAACTGATGAACTACACGACAAAAAGGGCGATTTCTCCAAAAGTGAGGAACAAGATGAAGATTGAAAGAAAGAATTTGGTGTACTTGCAGAGGACTCCAAATTTATGTTTTAGTACGAAGGGAAGGTTGTGTAAAGACAGACATAACTGTGCGACTTTGTGTTGTGGAAGGGGCTTTACAACTAATAAAAAGACGGTGAGTTCTAGGTGCAGATGTAAGATGGTTAACTGCTGTTTTGTGCAGTGTGATACTTGTGTTGAAGAGGTCGATCAGTTCACTTGTAAGTGATTGCTAGTGCCATTTCTCAGTATTGTACGATTAACTAATTTTGATTTGCTGAATATTGAAACTTATGACTCGTGTATTTAAGGTAGTAGGGCGTCAAATATTAGAGTCTCGCTTTGAATTATTTCGAACTTTCAATAAGTATATGTGTATTGAAAGTTCGAAATGCGCTGAAATTATATGTATTTCTACGCTTTTCTTAAATTAAAACTGCGAAATATGACTAACTAATGAAATTTTAAACTAAATCTACTTAGTTAAATATGTAATTGCTCATGTATTTGTTTTTACGATAAGATTGAATGTGATATGCGGCCTAGGACTACGATGTAGGAGTGTCTCCGTCTAGAGATATGGCCGATAAAGCTGTGATATAAGCCGCGCGCTTTAAGTTAGATAGTGAGGAAAATGCAGGTTTTTATGGAATGATTATATTAATAGTGACTAGCTGTGGTTTTATTTTCGATATAATGCGTGACACTGACGTTATGAGTTGCCTAGTGTTACTTTCCCTCTTATTTATAGTATGACCACTTTAAATGTGCAATTCAAGGTGGCGCTGCTTGCCAAGAAATAGTGCATCGATATGTCCGACTAGGTACATTTATTTTAGTTCTCTGTTATCCCGCCTGCACAGATAAGTTAGTTGAAGTGTACCTGGATGATGTTAGTACTTAAAAGTGACCGCTGGTAAGCAATAACAATGAGTTTTTAAGTATGTCCAGCAATTAGCATGACCAAGGCACTTCTCTTTCTACGCTTCGGGAGAAGGCTTGATAAAAGGTTATTCTATCAGCCATAATCAGCCTATAATGTTCCCACTGCTGGGACACAGGCTTCCTTTCTATGACCCATTGCAGGTTGGTAAATGTCATATGTATTTGATTTTTTGGTTCTAGGACATGTTCTGCGATGTCGATGATGTAAAAATCAAAAAATTTAAAGTATTTCTGTTACCGAAAAGATTGATCATGTCAATCATACTGTATAGAAATACGGAACACTTTGAAACCGATTGTCACGGGTGACATTTATTTATTTTCTTCATTTTTGACATCGTGTCGTACGAAGAAAAGCCTTCTTTTTGATATAAGTATTTTTCTCATAGGAGTAGACTTAGGGCCGGACTCCACCGAAGCAAAGACGAGACGAGAGGAGAGGAGATGTGGTGTAAACAACCAATGGAATTTCTTTATTTAAACTTCTCGTCTCCACTTAGCTTTAGTGGTAACGGTTGAACAGAAAGGAGAGGAGATGTCTCGTAATTGTTTAGGCTGGTGGAGACGAGACGAGACATGAGCGGCTTGCGGTGGACGATGTACTGTGTGCGGTGTGCTGTGAGCTGTGAGCGGCGTGCTATGAGCATTGTGCTGTGAGCGGCTTGCCGCTTTGCACATGTCCTCTTCTCTCCGCTTTGTACATCTCCGTACAGCTTCGGTGGATGCACCATAGGTTTTACGCATCGAATTTCCTCTCCGCTTCGCACATCTCCGCTCGTCTCCGCTTTGGTGGAGTCTGGAGCTTATACCGTGCCATAGAAATCTTTTACAATGTCATTTTGCTTTCGTTTCCACGGTTTTTATAAATAAGTTCATGCAACACGTTGGCTCTGTTCTGTCTTCTGCTTGATACTGCTCTTCTTTATTAATTTCGTTGCGGGACTAAGACAATTGGGTCGTTTTATCGGGAGTCGTCGAATTTCATTGGTTCAGCGCATTTCTGGTGATCACCACTGATGATTCTTAGCTTTTATGAGTTGCAGCGTTTGATAATAATTAGTGTGGCCCGCTTAGAACAAAAAAGGAGTGATAAAGAATAAAATACGTGCTGGGTGGAAGTGAAGAACATCTCATAAATCAGATAAAGCAACTCATCCTATTCTTAGGGCAGAGACTTTCCTACCACCGACAGACCAGATGTGAAAGACAAACACTATTTATTGCAATAGCTACAAATCAACAATTAATCACTACATTAATTGTTGATTTGTAGCTACTGTTTTCATTCACTCATACTCACTATTTTTCACTCTTCAGCCCTCTATGTATGATTAAAGTGTACTACCAACAACTATACTGCCATCTATTCGACTGTCAATGAACCACAACAAAAGCTCAAAGCTCTTTTGACACGATACTTTTAATAATACCCGTAAGATGGCGCTGTCCCAAACAATGTTTCGTTAATTGTATAGATGGCGTCAGCGGAAACCATGTCGGTATTTCCTTTAGATACTGGGAATATTTAACTTTATCTTTTAAAATAAATAGGTCATCATCATCTGCCTAGCCTTTTCCCAACTATGATAGGGTCGGCTTCCAGTCTAACTGGATGCAGCTGAATACATGTATTTTACATGGAGCGACTGCCTATCTGACCTCCACAACCCAGTTAGTACTAGGCAATACGATATCCCTTGGTAAGACTGGTAGTCAGACTTTTAAAATAAATAGGTATTTCACACTATATACTATTACATTCATCGTACAGTATGACTTAAAACTCAATAATTTGACACATAAATACAGCCAGCAAAAACAAAAAGGGTTTTATTTTAAAATTCCTCAGATTCAAACATGTTTGAGTTGATGCGTTATTCATAATTTCACCGCGATGGAATCCAGATGCATCGATAACATCAGTTTAATGCATGTCGATCGCGAAATATTATATCCGTGGAAATCTTCGTACGGTCAGCAGGATGAATCAATTGGGGAATTAAAAGGATTCCATTGCTTAAAATGGGTTAATTTAAAAAAAAAATGGTGGTGGATGGGTGGACATGACAGCCTGGACTACCATCGATTTGTTCTCAATAATAGGGTAGAGGAACTTCGACACACAAACGGTTACCATGTATTCAGTACTTACATCACTCCTGACACTTATAGGAATTTTTCTTCGGTGATGAAGAAAAAATCTGCTGTTCCATATAATTTGACCGTGTATTGCACTTTTGTAGAAGACAGCAGATTAAAAAAAAATGTGTGGGTATTTTGGAATGATGTATATGATGAATTGACATCGACGCTCAAACGACTACCACGTGTTCAACACGTGTTAGTCGTTTGTGCGTCGATATCTCTTCGACGTCAATATATAATATATAATAAAAAGTAAAAGGTCTTTTATACGTATTTTTCAGACTGTACATAATATGAGTCTATCTAGGTACTGCGGTATCGTAGGTGTTGAGTTTCTACGTAAATTATGTTCAGTCACGAGCACCAATACGTAAACACTTTCTGATTAAAATTTCATGTTGTTACGAACATTATTATAACAGTAACAGTATTCTGGAACTCATATTTTTATGAAAAATATCCTATCTCCAAGTTACAATCGTTATTTCTTGCGAAAATTTCTTTATATTTAGGAAAGTGTAAACATAATATTGGTGCTCGTGACTGTTCATATATTTTCGACTTAGTTAATTGGTCTAAGCCCTAGATGATCAACCAATAAAATAATGATTATCTTGAAACCAAAACATCGAACTAAAGCTCAACCTTTTAAAAACCGAACTCACACAAGCCCACCACATTAGTGATGTGTATAACCAATATAATAAATAATTATCGATATCGAAGGCACTCACTATCGAGTCACTGGGACGTGAATGATGTTACAAGACATATTCGGCTCGCAACTGAGGGAGCGCGAACAAAATAAATTTCACCTCTATATCGACTACGACACAATATTTGAAATGTCACGTCTTTATGTGGATAGGGGGTGTGGTTATTTTGTTTGAATTATAACTTGTGTAGTGTGAGGAACTAGTGGCTAAATAAAAACAGCCGCTCGGGGCGATCTTCAGGTCAAGCCGCGCTAGCCTAGGTTGGTCCGTGGATGGGTGACCGCCCATTACATACCGAGTTTCCTCCGTGTCTCGGAAAGCACGTTAAGTCTTTAGTCTCAGCTATCAAATGTAGATCTTTGACAGTCGTTACAGGTAGACAGTGGCCGAAAGTCTGACAACCAGTCTTACCAAGGGGTATCATATTACCTAGTAAGTACTAGGTTGTAGAGGTCAGATAGGCAGTCGGTTCATGTAAAATGCTGGTATTCAGTTACATCCATAGCATAGCATAGCAGCAGCCTAAAATATTACCACTGCTGGGACACAGGCCCCCTCTCTTTCAGAGGGAATGGGCTATAATCCACCACCGCGGGCCCAATGCGGGTTGCAGCTGCTTCCGGTAAGACTGAAAGCCGACCCCAACATCATAGTTGGCAAAAGACTAGGCAGATGATGATATAACTTGTGTAATATAACTTTGTATAGATTGAGGAACTATTTGAAAAGACCACGTTGCGGTTTTAAAGAAGATGTAGTTGGAAGGGTGAGCTAAGATGTTAAGAGAATGATATAAAGGGAACTAACAGAGTGCAGATATGAGTGGTAACAATTTATTGATGCTAGCTGATGACCTCTGCTGCTGGAGCTGGACAAAACCAACCGCCAGTGCTCCACATTAGGCCTGGATCGAAACCACTGGGGTTCATGGGGAGAGACCTTTGCCCAGCATTGGGATGATGCAGGCTAACAGTAGGTATCAGTATTGGTGATGTTGTTCAAAAAGATCAGGGGGTGTGTGTAGAAGTGTGAACGAGAATAATCGTGGGTTATAGGAGAAGGGGGGCGGGGGGAGGTAAGCAGGTAACGTTCTGTAGTGCCTGCCTGCTAACCCGAAGGGAAAAAAGCGTGTACATCTATCTCGGTTTAGCCATATACAAGTTTTTCGGGATTCAAAGTTTCCATTGGTGTATTCACCAGTACGGCCATGGAAAAAAGTCAAAACAGTCGTTTCGTTGGCCCCACTACCATGCCCCACTACCTTGAGATCAGAAAAAATGAAGGAATGAAACAAACTTTAATGATTTCAGTGGGAATTAATAGATATTCCGATCCATATAGTACGACTGCTCTGATCACGGTCTTGTATATTTTCCCTGGCGACAAACGGGAAAAAAAATCCCGTTTGTTGCCAGTGAGGCATATAATAATATGACACATATGTGCTCCAAAAAAAATTCGCATGATTACACCAGATCTTAATATATTCAATCAGCAATCATTAATCCCGTGACGTCACCACTCACTTACACCACAAAGAATGCGAACACCTCAAAAATGAAGACAGAATTTAAATAAAATCGCCTACAATCAAATGAATGACTAACACGGATACGTATTAAGTCAAAGATCGCACACAACATTGTGATTATAACGCCTATAATTGACCTCTAAACCATTAAGACAAGCCACAAGATTGCGGTTGGTTTTCGATGCCAACTCACATAATTACGATATAAATGAAAAATAAGCTAAAAAACGGCAGCTTTGAGATTTATTTATTTATTGACCCGAAGCGAGGTTCGCCCTTACTCTTGGTGGAACTCGGACGTGAGTCACTCAGTTTTGGTTGATTTACGTAAAATAGAGGTCAGACCCATCTCTGACTTACCCTTCGGGGATTAGAAGCGTGATGTTCTGTTTATCTGTTGTCTCGAACATTTTTATAAAATCATTGACTATATGATTTTATAAAAAAGGAGCTAGATATTGCACGAGCACGCGCAAATTGTTACCGACAAATTCATACAATTGTCGTAATTTAAGTACTTCAAGCGCAATAGTCATCTCTTTTTGTATTATAAGTTCTGTATGATCGCGGTCGTAACAACGCAACCATATTTGAACGCCGCTCAGTAAGAACGTAGCGTATCTTCTATAAAACAACATTATATAGTAGTGATAAGCATTTGAATATCTATAGTATCTTTGTTCAGCGTCGAGGTAGCAAGGTGGAGGTCAAATCTTGGGATCATTTATCCTCCGAGAAGCATTCTTATAATTTGTGTAGTTGACGTAACTCTCTGATATTACTTGTTGAGGTCTGAAATCGGTATCTGATGCTGCGATATGAGAGATGAGTATGGAGTAAAAGCCATTTTGAAAACCTTCGCTGCTTAATGACGCTGCTCCGTGCCCCAGATTTTTTATGTCGGTAAAACTTTTACAGTAACTGAGTTTTGGAGGTATTTAGACAGTCGCTCCTTCTGATTTTTGACGGTCGTTACAGGTAGTAAGTGGTCCGAAAGTCTGACAACCAGTCTTACCAAGAGGTATCCTATTATCCAGTACTAACTTGTGGGTTGTCAATTGTTGTTGGTTTATGGAGGTCAGATCGACAGTTGCTCCATATAAAATACTTGTATTCAGCTGCATCCGGTTAGACTTAAAACCGACCCTAACATAGTAGGAAATAGGCGAGCTTTTTTGAAGACAAAGCACAGTTCACAATAAATTCTGTCATAAAGCCAATAATTTTGAAGCAAAAGCAATCGAGTTCCATTAGTAAGAGAGATCGTTACCTAGCCGAGACAATACCAATAAAAATTATGTTATTCTGACCAATTACTGACCATTAAACCGAACTCTTTACAGCTTAATGTACTTCTCGGCCGACGTTTTAATATGCGCCCCGTTTTTATTTATTATTAACTGAATGAATTATTATTGTTACTATTAAAAGTTTATTATTGAATATGGGAACGTTGTCGTATTTTATAGAAATTATTATGGGAATTTAATTGATTGTGTTATGCATTTTGATTATGATTATAATATGATACAGAGTTTATTGGTTGGGAATCTTGAGAGGTTTTTGCAGAAAATCACTAGGTCGTTAGCAAATGTTGATCGATTGGAACTTTAAACTAATTTACTGAGCAAATGAGTTATGTAAATTATGAGGCTGATGATCTTTTTGCCTGTTGGGAGATACGAGGTGCAGGAGTGAAACCGCGGCTAATGCCAGGTTCTACTTGTTGTATCTGAATGAATATGCTCTGTCTTCTTCATTAGAAGTGTGTTTTTTTTTTTTTTTCACTTTTCTTCTTCGTGTCGCTGGTACGGCAAAATTTTATATTTCGTTAGCCCAAAACATCGCCACTTCCACCGCGTTGTCGGTGGCAGCGCAAAGGTCAGTTCGGCTGCATGTTTTTGGGCCAAGACGGCAGGATAGCAGGTAGAGCATCGTTTGCGACACAGCTCCACAATCACACCCCGCTGCTGTTTCATTGAGGTAACCCTACTTAACGAGGTTGGAGTTACATCTTCCTACTTGTGTCTGGAGATGGTTCAAAGACATCCAGGTGGACCACGGAAGGTTATACCCCGCAGGAAGATGCTCAATTGGTGGTAAGTCGTTGCAGGTAGTCAGTGGCCCAAAAAGTCTGACAATCAGTCTTACCAAGGGGTGTCGTATTACCCAGTACTAACCGGATTGGTGAGGTCAGATAGGCAGTCGCTCCATGTAAAATATTGGTATTCAGCTGCATCCGGTTAGACTGGAAGCCGACCTCAGCATAGTTGGGAAAAAGCTAGGCAGATGATGATTTTGAAAGCACTTAGGTACACATAATCCGCCTATGTTACTCCTCTCTCTAGTTCCCAGCTAGTTTATCAAAAACAACACCCTCTATCTAAAACCTGAAGGGAAATCAAACGTCAAGTCAAATTATTAATGTTTGCTTAAACAGATGAAGCCGTCGATATCATATGAAGACGTAAAATGCTTTACTTGTTGTTTTGTCAATCTGTCTGTTATGAGGATTTTGTTAATTAATTATGTTAAATAATGCTATATTATGCATATCGTGTTTAACGCCTCGGTTCATATTGGAGATGGGTTTTTATTAGTTTATTTTAGAAGTATTGTTTGAAGGAGCTCGAGGCTAAATAATAACAGCCGCTCGGGTCGATCTTTAGGTTAAGCCGTGCTTACCTAGGTTGGTAAGCAAAGTAGTAAGTTACCTTTTGGATGGGGGACCGCCCATTACATACCGAGTTTCCTACGTGCCTCGGAAAGCACGTTAAGCCGTTGGTCCCGGCTGTCATCTGCAGATCTTTGACAGTCGTTACAGGTGGTCAGTGGCCCAAAAAGTCTGACAACCAATCTTACCAAGAGGTATCGTATTACCCAGTAAAAACTGGATTGTGGAGGTCAGATAGGCAGTCGCTCCATGTAAAATACTGGTTCATCTGCATACGGTTAGACTGGAAGCCGACCCCAACATAGTTAGGAAAAGGCTAGTCAGATGATGATAGAAGTATTGTTTGAAGAGGTGACACCTCATCGTCTTCTCAATCTTTATACCAATTAATGGAGTGCAGTAAGTTCTATTGTTTTTTCATAAGAAAATCATAGTAAGCATGATGTTCTTACTATTATTCTTTACTCTGTGTTCATCATCATCTGCCTGACCTTTTCACAACTGTGGGGCCAGCTTCCAGTTTAACCAGATGCAGCTGAATACCAGTATTTTACGTACAGCTACTATATCTGACTTGCACATCACAGTTACCCACAGTGGTAGACACCTAGTTATGAAATGGAGACAGCGCATGAGAATTTTTCGTCAGAGATTCATAGCAAAGAACAATTTACTATTTTTATTGTAATGAAATTCATTTATATAATACTGCCTTATTTACCTCAACATAAATACAGGGTGTAAACAGACCCTTCACATAGCCGTCAACCAAGCATTCTGTACATCAAACTAAGTAACTTTACGCAAAAATTATTGCTGGAAATCGCCTTATTTTTTGGGGCGAAAAATCGCGTTTTACAGTAGGACTCGATGGAAAGCACTCAAAGCATTGTGCTGATGGATGGATTGAATAGTACGGGAGTCGTGGAGGTGTGTAAAGTAAAAATCTTCAATGAAAAACATGTATTAAAAAAGAAACTTGTGAAAAAGTTGGAACTTTGACCCCCAATATCTCCGTAACTAGAAGGTTTCCAGGTATGGTCTAGAACAAAAAAATGATCGCAAATACGGGTTAGAACAAGTGCCTTTCAGCTAAGTTAAGGGTCTATCTATATAATTTATATTAAACTAAGTCCTACAAAGTAGCTATATTAAGTACATACTTTTCTGTCACTTAATGTATATTAAGTGACGGAAGTTCTTACTAGAGGTAAGCTTATAAGTTATAGTCAACTACAAAGTAACGAGACTAAATATTATCCTATCGCGACTGAGATCTCTGCGAGCGATGGAAATCTTGGTGTAAATAAATGGGATTAAATGGCACGCGTTGAAATAATGACTATGATGGAAATGGCTGAGAAATAAAAGAAATACACCAGCAAAATGTTGATTTTTATCAAATAATTAGCAGGTTAGTATATACCGGTGAAGGAAAACATCGTGATGAAACCGACATGTCCTAGTATTACCAAAATATTTGAAGTCATGTGACGTCTGTCTACAAACCCGCACTGGGCCCACGTGGTGGGTTACACCCCATTCCCTCTTAAAGAGAGGTCCCAGCAGTGGAAACATCCTAAGCTGATTATGCTATGTTTATGCTATATTATATACCTAAATTACATTGTATTATGTACCTAAATCTAATATTTATTGAAGCTATCTTTGCAGCTGAAAAAAAATGCTTGGTTTTCAATACCTCATAGCCTTTTCACTATTTCTTGGTACCTAAGATAACTATCTAGCAGATTTTGTCATTCATCTGAAACCTAGATTTTATGCATCTGCATCATCTTAAAATATTATTGAAAAATAAGGGGCATTGATCTCAAAGACATTCAAATATTAACAAGCGATAGACGGGACAAGACGAAGAAAATCGTAATCCAATTCTTGTTACTACTTTGTAACAAGTGTAAATGAATAAAATTTTTGCATAACAATATTTCCAATGTCCGCTCTAGGAGCTCTAGGAGCTCGTGGCTAAATAATAACAACCGCTCGGATCGATCTTTAGGTTAAGCCGTGCTTACCTAGGTTGATCTGTAGATGGGTGACCACCCATTACATACCGAGCTTCCTCCGTGCCTCGGAAAGCACGTTAAACCGTTGGTCCCGGCTGTCATTTGTAGATAGACAGTCGTTACAGGTAGTCAGTGGCCCAAAAATACTGACAACCAGTCTTACCAAGCGGCATCGTATTACCTAGTACTAACTGGGTTGTGGAGGTCAGATAGGCAGTCGCTCCATGTAAAATACTGGTTTTCAGCTGCATCCGGTTAGACAAGAAGCCGACCCTAACATAGTTCGGAAAAGGCGAGGCAGATGATGATTCTCAATGTCTGCTCTATAAGTCTTTTAAATCTCTTTGATTGATCTGAGTAAATTAGTGAAAGCTACACTGGCTGAACTTACCGGTGGCACTGTCAATGAAATCAACAGTGAGTCAAGCATTAAGCACTTGAGCATAATTAGCATACCGATAAAGACCTGACGAACCTCTTCAAACCTCCATCCGCTGAACCACCCACTGGCAAAAATCATGAATACTTTAAAAGCTTAATGATTGCAAATAAAGCACGCATAATTGAGCACATTTCACCAAGATAACTTCAAAGAATAAATTTAACTACTTAAAGGACCTTTTCAAGGATTAGAAATAGAGCTATTATTTGACGGGTATTTAGCTGAAATATGACAATAACCACGCAAGGTATACGTAATTAGAACGCTGCTGCCTCACACAGGGTCCTGGAGGTCCTTTTGCCAGCTTATAGGAAGGCAGTGGATCGGAAAATTCGCTGGTCGTTCGGGTTTTCGAGTGAAAGGGTGATTTTGAAATGATTGTAAAAAGCAATAATGTAACGACAATTTTTTACACATGTCCTGTCCTTAAAGTCCTTTCAAAGCTGTCAACCCTGAAATCATGTCCTTTATACATTACGGTAGGTAATTTAAACACTTCTTCGTGGTCTTCGTTATATTTAGAGACTTATGCCCGACTCGTCACCAAATTTTTTTTCACACAAGAAGTCCCGTCAAGTTCGTCATCATAAGAAAATTAATGAATTTTTATTTAATATGGGGTCCCATTAATATAGATCGACACACTTTTAGAAATCATTCAGACCACCAAAATAAGGACAATGGAAAATAAATAAATAAGAAAAACGCATTAGATAACCTTACAAGAAAAAACCAACATTTTTAGTGTATTTTCTTTAGCTGTTAACGAAAATACACTAAAAATGTTGTCAAAATAAAATCACTTATATCAGTATTTTTTTTCCTTGGATATCTTTGGTTAGACGTACTGAACGCTGTGTTAAAAGTCCATCTATTTTAATGGGACCTTATTTTGATGTTCCCGATTCGTCATCACTATAATGCCCTGGATAAAAGTATCCTATGTGTTAATCCAGGTTATAAACTATCTGTGTGCCAATCTGGTCAGTAGTTTTTGCGAGAAAGAGTAACAAACATCCAGACGTCCAGACATCCATAATTACGTCCGTACATCCTCACAAACATTCGAATTCTTCATCTTCGTCGTGTCGATGATTTCCCTTTTTTAAATTAAATTAGTTTTGACCAGAACTCTGCCACCTCGACGGCGTTGGTGGTGGCCTCGGACAGGTCCCTCAAAGTACAAGTGGTACACTTTCGCATTTATAATATTAGAAGGAAGTAGGATTCAGTTAAACCAGCAGTCACTAGAGTGCTAGAAATAAAAATTCCAATGTGATTTTAACGTTTGTCATAAAATCAAAATCTTAAGTCATTTTATTCAGATTAAGCTGAGCTTCAGCATTTTTTGAACTTCAAACGTGATACATAGCGCAGTCGCCCAGTCTTCCAGTCGTTGGCTACTTTTCCATATAATTCCGTATCAGTCTGATCAGGGTCATCTAATGTTTCATATCTTTACTAATATTATAAAGAGGTAAAATTTATTTGTAAGTTTGTATGTAGGGAGTAATTCCGGACCAATTCTAAAAATCATTTCAGGGCAGATAGCTACAAAGCCCGTGAGAGCTCTAGGCTATAAATTATATTAATTATATCATGCATATTAGCCGAGCCATCTCAATTTTTGCGGACGAACTCGCGGGAGACGTGCTAGTTATCCATAACTGTGTATAGAGTTCTCCTACGCTTCATTTATTTACGAAATTCTCTATAACCATCGTTTATTTTTCAAAAAACATCAACAAACAGTCAAGAATCTCTTGACTATGTGCAAAGATCACAAAAGATTATCTTCATCCCTCACCAAAACGAATGCTACCAATTATACGTATAAGGGCTTATCTAAAAAATCTTCACTTAAATACCTCAAGTATCGCTTACCTGCTCTCTGAACGGATAGATTTAAATCCCGGCACAATAGTATTAGGATCAATAAATGTGAAGTATTTTGTTTGCGACAAAATTTACAGTTACGCCGTCATTCGTGAGCAGTCGCGCGTGCTATCCTTGACGGACAAAGAGGATTGCGTCCTAATGTATATTGTGAAGGACTAATAGACATGTTACCAGTTTTTACGTCGGTTATTATTGCAAAGGCTTGCAAGAACGAAGGTTTGGACTATTGGGAAGTCAGCATTGTGGGGTATTCTTCAGAGCGCAACTATTTTTAAGCGCAACCAACTAAGCGCAACTAAATTATTCCTCGTAGCCTTCGTTCACAAATTAAAATAAAAAAATAATATGTTTATTCCTCAAAGCGCAACCATGATGAAAAATAGAGAGGGGTATGATGAATTAATTAATGATATCACTCTATTTTTCATCATGGTTGCGCTACGAGGAATAATTTAGTTGCGCTTAGTTGGTTGCGCTTAAAAAGAGTTGCGCTAGAATACTCCAATGGTGTGTAGTTTTGGGTGTTTCTCTTTCGATGAGGATGTCCAAATAAATACAAACATTGCAGCTGCCTACAGACACTTAACCAGATGATAGCTAAATACAGGGTGTAAACAGACCCTTCACATAGCCGACAACCAAGCATTCTGTACACCAAACAAAGTAACTTTAAGCAAAAATTATTGCTGGGTATCGACTTTTTTTTTTTGGGTGAAAAATCACGTTTTACGGTAGGACTCGATGGAAAGCACTCAACTCATTGTGCTGATGGATGGATTAAATAGTACGGGGGTCGTGGGGGTGTGTAAAGTAAAAATCTAACATTAAAACATGTATTTAAAAAAAAACTTGTGAAAAAGTTGGAACTTGACCCCCAATATCTCCGTAACTAGAAGGGGGAACCTTCTAGTTACCAGTCGCCACATGGACCGGTCCCGTGCGTCTCGCATACAGCGGATCCCCGCAATCTTCACCAAAATATCACAGAAAAAGTTTTTCATAATGATGAGTACATACCTCTAACTATAATATCCCTTTTTAGATATTCTGTAATTTAAAATACACCTTATTTTTTTGGCAGATATCATACCTACAGAGCTAAGTCACCAATCAAACCATGACATATGTCCCTAAAAACTAGGCGTCGAACATAAGCACAAACTCATTAGCATTTCATCTAAAGACCCCAGTATTAAGGGCACACATTTCTGATTATTTAATTAAGAGCCACATCGGTTGATGTCCGTTGATAATCAGGAATGGCGTTCGACTGGTCCCGAGCCGTTTTGTTAATAATTTTTAATCTCTTCATTCTGACGATCTGGTGGGCAGGGAGCATAATTGTTGTTATTTATTTGCTGGATAGATTTTGGACGAGATTTTAGTGATTGAGAAATATTGTTATGATGACGGGGAAGTTTATTTGGAGTTTGAGATAGCAACACGAAAAGTCTTGGACCTATATTCGTAAAAGCAAGACTAGAAAACACCATCATCTGCCTAGCCTTTTCCCAACTATATTGGGATCGGCTTCCAGTCTAACCGGATGCTGAATACCAGTATTTTAAATGGAGCGACTGCCTATCTGACCTCCACAACCCAGTTAGTACTAGGTAATACGACATCCCTTAGTAAGACCAGTTGTCAGACTTTTTGGGCCACTGACTACCTAACGACTGTCAAAGATCTACAAATGACAGCCGGGACCAACGGCTTACTTGCTATCCAAGTCACGGAGGAAACTCGGTATTTAATGGGTGGTCACCCATCTACAGACCAACCTAGGCATGTACGGCTTAACCTAAAGATCGATCCGAGCGGCTGTTATTATTTAGCCACGAGCTCCTCAAACAAGCAAGACTAGAAAACATCTTATGCAAAATCGTGGGGGTTTAAGTTACTACCTCCTTACATTGGAATAGGATCCTCTGCTTATTTTAAGACTCACTAGTTTGGGTCTGGATTCAATGATCTGCACGTCACGTCAAGAGGAGATTCATCTATGTCTATCTAGGTTTACCTCACAAAATGTTAGCTTTAGCAGTCCGATGTCTGTGCACTACACCTATCTTCCTAGATTTAATGACTTTCAGGAGTTGAGTTGTTATAGCTTACCTCTGTCCAGTTAATGTGGGGTTTTTTCTGTGATTCTCTTCACAAATTCCAATCACTAAAATCTTAAATACACATATTGAACGCAGAATATGAAGCGTTTTCTGCTTTTTCTATCTACAAATCTATTTCGATACAGCAATATCAAAGTATTTAAAGTAAAATAATCAATTAACATCTATATTTTAAATATCTGAGAACTTTAGTGATACAATCAATAAATAATATAGTATGCATTTAATACAAAAATAAGTCTGACTGGTCGTAAATATCAATTTACCAGTTTCAATGATTAAAATGATATTGGTAAACTAAGATCTTAACAAGCCCAGCCCGAGATCGCTAGTAATTATAAAATTCCTTACTGTATTAAGAAATTATTGAACGAGAAATCTTGAAATAATTTATCAGTATCTTTTAGTGATTGGTTGAGAACTAATTTAACGATTTTTTCGTGGAATTAAAATAATTAGCTTAAGACACACTTACCTTATTTTTACCCGACTGCGTCAGGAGGCGTATGTATTTATTTATTTTACTGTTTGTGTACACAAAATGCAACACAGGAAAATTACATTATAATACTTGAGTACATAGGTACTGCTTATTTCCTAAGAAATTTCTGCCAGAGACCTGCAAAAGGAGAAGTGAAAAAAAGAAATGTAGACAATAGTGTGTAGAAACGGAAGAGAATAAGGTGTTTATGTGTCTTACCTAATTTGTATGTTTGTATGTCCATTTCTTTGACACACCATACAGCCCAAACAGCTGGATAGTTTACGACATATGATGTGTCGTTGAATTCGTCAGACTTCGCTCATAAATGAAAAAGTATTATTTTGTAGTAGGGTTTTAAAATCTCTGTTTTTAGAGATCTGAACCAATTATTTAAGAAGCCTTTGTTCAAACAATTGATATAGCAGCTAAGTTCTTCATTGATATTCAAGACAAAAACGCTTAACTGTACCCAAGTAAGCCACCCGCTACTTAACCAAACTTACTTAACTCGCAAATATAAGAACTTATCTTAGATAGTAAAAACGCATGCCATATCAGCGCAGTCGGTTAAATTCGTCGCTGGCACGTTATGGTGGCAACTCTTCAATTATGTATCAACGCGTTAATGTATTATTTAACACTTAGTCGAGTTTCGACATATTTCTTGTTGGCTCCCCGTAGAGTGACTACATTTTGGGTTGTGGTCTAAGTAACATGAGAAAGTCGATTTCGTTTGGAACGTGAGGGGCTCTTAAAAACCAGTGGGAATCGCTGTCTAGAAAGACTTTAAAAATGATTGAAAGAAACTTTTCGTTAGCTAATGTCGATCTGATTCATTTTAGATTTTTCCATCATTACTATTGCTGATAAAATGTCAGTGTGGGCCCACACAGTGATATTTTATCTCTTGTAACAACAAACCAAACCATGAACCAAAATCACCAGTAATCGAATGAACCTTGTTCATCGGAATCCTGTTTTCTTCTTATCTCGAATAATTGTTAAACATCTAAACAATTATTAAAGTAAACTCCAAACAATGTTTGAGGATTTCGTTGCCAACCTCAATCCGGTATTTTACCCATTTAATTCTATCATACACCATTGTTTATAATGAGATTTCAACTTCGGATTTCTTCCTTTAATGAGATAATTTTTACAACTAATTGTCCACACTTAGAAAAAGATTTTAATGTGATCTCATTAACAGTCTATTTTCTAGTTCTCTTTTCTAGCTATAAAGTGTTTTCAAAAACCGCTCTTCGCTTCCATCTTGCACTACAAACCCCATGGTGTTGGTTATTTTTTCACAGTGACAACGAGATCGGATTGACAGCAGCGACGGGTTGAGAACACTGATACTGCAACAGTGTTTGTCAATCAAATAGAAAGGGTTAACATAGACGGGTTTTTGTGACGCTTAGTTAAGAAATTACGACTGCTCAGCTTGTTGTTGCCTATTTTGGGTGTTATTAGTTATTTTATAACGGTATTGTGGTGTTAAATCTTTGATTGGCTATTCCCTTGTAGCGAGTACGATTCAAAGCGAGAAAATCAGGTATTTAGAGCGAATTTCACCAATGCAACTGAAAGAGCACATTAAACTGTGTTTAATAGCTGTGAGTGATTTTAATGTTGACACTGATAGCTCTTGAACGCAGTTTGGTACGTAATTGGTTTGTGGTGTGCATGGTGATCACGTTTATGTCATTCTTGAAATCAGTCTAGACGATGATTATTATTTTATTGAGCTAAGCTGTTTGATGCATCGTTTGCCAAATTTAGCGAGCCGAAAGGAGAGGTCGTACAAATCCAAAAATTCAACAAACTCTAATTTTGTGATTGCTCAAAAAAAAAAATTATATAAAAAAAAAGTTAAAAATCACGTGGGGCCAAGGATGAGTTATTGGGTCTAAAAAGACTGAAAATAACCACTTTTTTCGGCAAACCATGCACCAAATACCCTGTATATTCAGCACAACAGCAGATTTTTTTTAAATTTTCATCATCATCATCATCATTTCAGCCGAAAGACGTCCACTGCTGGACATAGGCCTCCCCCAACTGTCGCCACATTGACCGGTCCCGTGCGACTCGCATCCAGCGGATCCCTGCAACCTTCACCATGTCATCGGTCCACCTAGTGGGAGGCCTTCCGACGCAGCGTCTTCTGGTTCGCGGTCGCCACTCCAGAACTTTTCGGCCCCATCGGCCATCCGTTCTGCGAGCAATGTGCCCTGCCCACTGCCACTTAAGTTTAGCTATTCTTCGGGCTACGTCGGTAACCTTGGTTCTCTTGCGGTTGTCCTCATTTCTGATTTGATCACGCAAGGAAACTCCGAGCATAGCCCTCTCCATTGCCCTTTGGGTGACTTTAAGCCTTCTGATGAGGTCCATTGTGAGCGACCACGTTTTAATTTTATCTTGTTACTAATTGTAATGTAAGGTCCCGTAGTAGTTGGCACCTTACACTTGCAGTTTAAGTAAGAGGTGGCAAGTAAGTAAGTACTTGGAGTTAGGTGAGTTGACGGAAACACAAACGTATTTGTTAACACTAATCGTTTATTAGAGTACCGATCACAACTAAGTAAGAGTAGGTTGGAAGCTAATCCGCGGTGTTCGCATAAGTAAGTAATGTGTCAACTAACTTAAAATTATATTAAACAGTGTTTTAAATACGAAAGAGAAAATTAGGTTGCTGCGTTTGCAGCTTGACGGTGTGCACGTAAACCGTACAAGTAACACACACAGCTGCACCTCCCCACGCTTAATTAATTGGTATCAAAACATCTCATATTACAACCAGCTCAGGACTAGTATCTAAAAAGAGCACACATTTACTGTCCATTTACTCTTAATCAGTATTCAAGATACGGCATTTCTTGGGAGTTATTAACCGTATAGTTACATCCTTTAAGTAATGAGGTACTTCGCACTGCGGAGTGTAAAAGCCATACATTATAATTGAAGGCTCTATTTAAAGCCTTAATGAAGTCTTCTCCCATACATGATACATCTTTTCAATTAACCAAGTTATAGCACGTATCATTTGTGCGTTTTTTTAGCAATGATTTTTATCTGATCGTGTTTTGTTTTTGTTTATTGTGTCTAGATTTTATGTGGACAAAATGACAAGGTGAGATTATTTTGAAATTATTTTGTTGTATTTTTTTAAATTACTTCTTCTTTTACTGCCCAATCGCGTCTGCTGAGCATGAGGTCCTGGGTTCGAATCCCGGGTATTGTTATTGGGTTTTACCCATCAGGAATTTCTCAGTAGCAGCCACGGAGTCTAGATTAGTGCCCAGTTGATAGCAATAGGCTCGTACCCTATTACATGGGACTTAAAACATAACTGTTGGTTTAGTAGTACCTACTTCTTTATATAATATATTAGTATAAGCATAGCATAATCAGCTTATTAATGTTCCCACTGCTGGGACGCAGGCCTCCTCTCTATGAGAGGGAATGGGCTATAATCCACCACGCGGGCCCAGTGCGGGTTGGTAGATGTCACATGTCTTCGAATTTTTGGTTCTAGTACATGCCGGTTTCATCACGATGTTTCCCTTCACCGTTTTGAGAGCAGTGGTGATGAAATAACTTACACAAAGTATTGCGCCTGGCTGGGTTTGAACCCAAGACTTACTGCTCGTAAGTCGGGGTCTCCACCACTGGCCACCGCTGCTCTCATCATCTCATCTCATATAATATATTATTGTCTTTCATTTTTTTTCAAAGCCTGCATAAATCATTGAATAAATAAGGTCGCAGTTACTCCAGCAAAATATCAAGCAAATATTTCTTTTTTACAAAACTACCATTGGGGTCGACATTCGCACGAAAGTCAATTAAAATCATATCATTAATCCATGTCGTTGGTTCCGGTGGCAGAATGCTTGCTGTGCCGTTGCCGAATTAAAATATAGCGTTACACATAACCTGATCTGATGACAGTTCGAGATATATCAGGGTAGTGATGGAGAGAGTTGGCGATCCCCTTGCAAAAGATTGAAAAATTAAATGTTGTGCAAAAATTTAATTTAATTTAATATTTTTAAAGAAAATAACTATACAATATGTTAAAAACCCTGTCAGATCCGTGAGGGTATATTAATCCTTTTTGGAGAACAAGTAAAAAAAGATTCCCCGGTGAAAATAAAATAAAATATACTAAAATGATTAAAATTCTATGGCAACACACGGGCGCGAACGGTCGCTTTTATGACAATTAAAAACTATTATATAAACTTATAAAAGGGCATAAAAAACTCCTCAACGCTGTCAGCTGGTAATGTGCCTAAGAGACTGGCGGCATTGCCACGTTGTATGGCAAAACTTACTTAGCAAATATTTACTTTCAATTCCGAAAATTGCTGCAGGACTCAGCACCGCTCTATCTTGCTTTATAAGCATGCTACATGCAACCCAAACTAATATAGATTGAGAATTTTCTTGCCGTGTCCGAAATACGAGCCGAAAGCACAAAATATTGAAGAATCGTAATTTACCTCTTGTGGGCCACTAGTTGACACTGTTCTGACTAACTGGCAATGTTGTCTGTCAATATCTTCCATCGTCGTCACCGAGGCAGGCCCAAAAAACGCTGGCGCGACGATTTGGACTCGTTCCTGACTGATTGCCCAGAGAAGACAAAACACCGAGAGAGTTGGAAAGGAATGGGAAGCCTTTGCTTAGCAGTGGGACAGAATAGGCTAAATAAAAAAATATGTATGAATGGGAAGCCGTCACCACCTTCTGCGAAGCAGTCATGCTAGTGAAGGAGGTGGCGGGACGTGAGAGGGAAAGAACCTCACGTCCCAGCCGCCGCGGGAGACGCCCTGGGCGTCGGGGGTCACGTGGTGGCTCCCGGCCACCGTAGGCGCGGGCCTGTGGTCGGCGAGTTATGGACTAGCTCGCCGTCCGGCCGTCTTATGACGACAGGCCGTGTCGACGTCGCGTTCCACGCGCGCCTCAAAGAGATGTCAGCAACCACGTAGGGGTCCGCATGGGCCGATGCTTGCCAGGGCTGCGGGACTGTTCGAAAGAGATACCGTGGCCGTGGAACACAAAGGGCAAAGAAGGAACATGGATGGGTTTTAGTCAGTACAAGTCTGACACTCCCTTCCGCTCCGCCCAGAGTGGGGGGGGGGGGGTCATTTGATGATTACCCATCCGAAAAAAAAAAAAGTCATCTTTCACTCGAGTTTTATTAAGTCCTTGCTAAGATATCATCGCAATTCTACGGCAGTCTCTTACCTAAGTTGGTTAATTTCATACATACCTCATTTAAATTGTTTTTCATTCTTATTTAGCTTGTCTACCTCGTTGGTCTAGTGGCCGCAATCGCGACTGCTCAGCATGAGGACCTGGGATCGATTCCCAGTACGGGTAAATTGTTATTGTGTTTTTCCATCAGGAATTTCTCAAATATAGCATATGGCAATAGGCTCGCCCCCTATTACGTAGGATTTAAACATAACTGGCGAAATGTGGATGTGCTAATGGTACCTCTGCCTCACCCTGCGGGGATTACCGGCGTGATGTTATGTTATCTCTTATCTAGCTTCTATTAATATTCAGATTGTGTGTCGTTCTTTGGAAAACTTTACTTTTGCACTCCCAAAATTATCTTCATTCACCCCAACACTACACCACTTCACTCACTGACATTTCGAAACAAAAATATTTAGCTCGCATATCTCGTAATTTCACTTCTCAATCACTAAAGTTATCATCAGATCTATGTGTGTACAGAATTTTTCATCGTTTCACTTGCAGCCTTATTTTTGACATGTCCGATTACGATGATAAAGTTGGCAAGATATTAAAACATAAACTGATTTCGTTAGCAGATTTAATTTGGGGATTACTTGATGAAACGGTTCTGGTGGTTTAATTGAAGAGCCTTTCGTAACTGGTTTAATCTATTTATAGATTGTTAATTAATTAATTGTATTAGTTACTTTGGGGTTTCGGTAGCGTCAGCTTGATTTATCTGCGGCATTGACGTGCAAATAATAAACAAACCGCCACATAATATATGTATGTAACTTTGTAATATTCCCTTCTGTATTACATGGTTGAAGGATGATATGGCAAGAAAGGAGGTGTCTGAAGAGATGAAAATGACAAGTAATGGAGAAGTATTGAAGAAGCAGACATGCTGCGCCGACCACAAATAAATTAAGATAATAGCAAGAAAATGATTAAACTTCTGTGCTTAAGGACTGAATGATTATTCATAAAGAAAATGCTAGAAAACTCAAGACTTTCCGATTATCTTATCATCATCTGCTTAGCCTTTTCCCAACTATGTTGGGGTCAGCTTCCAGTCTAACCGGACGCAACTGAATACCAGTATTTCACATGAAGCGACTGCCTATCTCACCTCCACAACCCAGTTAGCGCTGGGGAATACGATGGGTAAGACTGGTTGTCAGTCTTTCAGCTCACTGACTATCTGCAACTCAAAGATCTACAAATGACAGCCGGGACCAACGGCTTATTGTGCTTTCCGAGGCACGGAGGAAACTCAGTATCAAATGGGTGGTCACCCATCCACGATCGACCCCAGCGGCTGTTATTATTTGGCCACGACCTCCTATAATTCCAGTTAAACATTTTCACATTCCCCATTCCCCATTACTGCTCCTTTGTGTGCCATTATTCTTCAAAATTCCCCTTTAACTGTCCCGAAATACAACACTAAAACCCAACTAATTAAGTAATTAAGGAAACTTAAGCGAAAACCTCAGCATTACAATCTGTCTATCCTTTTTAAAATTACGTAATTCTTTGGCGCCTGTCTATGGTACTAGGGAAGCATAAAATCGTATTGTTCTTGGTATTTTCATTGACAAGTGCCCCATTACACCCATTACCTGAATTAGTAGCAGTAAATTGTTTCATTCATTGGAGGAGCGGCCTTGAGTTAGCTTAGTTCTGGGTGGTAAGAAATGAGAGTTACTCGAAAAATGCTCTTAATTGCGCCAAGTTAGAGACGGTAATTGCAATGCTTGAAGGTTTTGTTTATTTAAACATAAAATTATCAGCTTGTAATATCCGAAGGGTTAGGCAGAGGTGTACTAGTTCACCCAAATTTCGCCAGTTATGTTTTAATTCCCATGTAATAGGGGGCGAGCCTATTTCCATAAACTGGGCACAAATCTAGACTCCGTGTCTGCTACAGAGAAATTTCCTAATGTAAAACCCAGTAAAACTTTGCCACACCCGGGAGTTGAACCCAGGACCTCACGCTCAGCCGTCGCGCTTGCTACCACTAGACCGACGAAGCAGTCAGACAATGTTTAATTAAAATGTTAACAATTCCTATCCTACGATATGTAGAATAACCTAATCGTTGAAAATATGACTGGCTGACGGTCCAGGCTGAAAAAAAAATCTAATGTAAAACAAAAAAAAAAACTAATGAAACATTCCATTCATAATTTTCTTAGACTACACCTCATTCCTAACCATAATTATAACACAAAAAATCAGCACGTCAACCGCATGAAACATAGCTCAAATAATAGATACTAGACCGCCATGATTTCTATCACGCCACCATGAAAGCGCGAAATCGCTAAACAACTGTTTTAGTAAAAAAATCTATCATTTATTTACATGTCAGGACAAGAATGCTCAACACAAAAATAAATATGTAACGGTCAGCGTATGCTGGATACGCCTTAGAACACTTTATAGGATCCTTTCGTGCCGGCGCTAGCTCGCACAAAGGCAACAAAAGCGAAAAAATAAAAAAAAAATTGTCGAAACTTGTGTGGTACAAGTTGGAAGAGACTAGCGATAGTTGTTACCATGGTATTATCTCTACAATGCCAATGTACAGACGCCAGCACATCAAGCTACCCAAAACTGTTAAAATTTCCAATCAACCTTGAACCTAATGCATTAGCGATAAAGAAAAAAAAAATATTAACAGATTGTAGTAGCTTGATGTGCTGTGCTGGCATCCGTACGCCCGTAATCACTGACGGTCAACGAGTTTTCAAACCTTTTTCCTGAGGGAATAAGGGTGGAAAGTGGTCAACCGTCACTGATTTAGGTTGAACATTTTGTATATTCTCCGTTTGCGTCTGAAACTTGATGGCTACAAATATTTTTATAACACGAGATTGCAAACATCTTTTAAAGTTCAACAAAGACAACTAGTATCAACCTTTTTATTTTTGCTGCAGAGCAGCTTTGTAGGTTCATTAAAGTGTTTACCGCTGCCTTAGTTCAACAGGAAAGTTGATTCATAATAAGTTTGGAGGAAAATCATTTTGACATCACGAAAAGTAGAAGGTAGACGGCCAATGCCGCATATTACAGTACATAGTACAGTACATTATAGTACAGTACATTCTCTTAATAATAGAAAAGCAGCTTTTAACTTTAATTTCCTTGCTCTGTCAACAAACACTTCGTCGTTTCGCTCATGCGGAATCGCCAACGCTCATCACTAGTCCCCCACGTAAAGAAGATGTCGGATCTTTTAAGAAAATTTGGATGTGCCGGGTGCGATGTTTTTTTTCCAAAATCACGTGGGAGGTGAGACGTAATTGCCGAAATTCCAAATTTTTGACAATCAATGGACAGGATATTGCTATTATGATGTACCGAAACGGCCGCCATCTTTCTTTTGGTGATGTTTATGAAATATGTTTCGGGATAATGTCCATGTTTTTGATTTGATTACGGGTTCATCGATAACATTATATTTTTTGAATATTTTTACGAGTATTTTATTGCTGAAATTGTGTGGGCTCAATCAATGGTTGGTTGATGAAAATGGTTCTGTTTAGCCTTTTACATGGTTGAAGGAAATATAATTACTAAGATAGACCTTTCGTCTTTAATTGGCGATAAAATCATCATTTTCAGGTTTGATAGGTAGAACTAGTTTTAATATCAAAGAGACTTTTATAACCACAAACTAACGTACTTACTACTTACAGTACCTACCAATCATTTATTACCACGTTTCCAAAAAACAAAAAGTTATCTGCATAGCATAAATATAATGAAGTAAATCGAAAAAAATGAAATTGCAAGTGCAGTTACAATGCAATTGCTAACAAATGTTCACAACTTTTTTGCTACATGGTAATTCACATTCCTAACCCAAGCCTATTCGTACAGAAACCTAATTTAAAATCATCATAACTTTCAAACAATAAACCCATGTTTATATTGTATAATTCAGTTTAATTGTCCATTCACTCTCGGCGTGAATGCATCCCGAACCCACACGTTGATAACCACTCCGAACACTGATGTTTTAATAAATTTATTTCACATCGGACCTCTCTGTCTTACCTCCAAAGAGTGAGCGAGTAAACGATAGGTTCCTTGAGAATAGGTTCCCGGTGCTCTCACACCCTGCGTTGGTCCATTCGTGACGGTCGTCTGAATTTCATCTTAGAAATTGTTGGGTGGTAGTGCTGGGAAAAGAATTTGAAGAAATGCCGATGTCGATTAGGTTTTATCCTATTATTTTTTTTGTTATTGGATTGGTGTAATCCAAGGACTGAATAATCAGGTTAAAAGGTTAACCGGTTAGACCTGTAACCCATATATTTGGTTACCCATTATAAGGGTTAATCCTCATAATAAATGAGTTAACCCACGGGTTCCCAATCTTTTTCAGTTCGCGGCGCACTACTGTTTAAGTATTTTGTCTCGGCGCCCTGACTAGTCGAAATAGGGTACAATAATACACGGTAAATAAGCACAAACATTAAAACATCCATATTATACATATTATGAAGCTGTGTTTTAATATTTAAATTGACACACAAGAAATACAATACATTCATTATTTAGATCAAATTGGAAATAAAACTGGGCCACCGCTGCTTTATGCTATGGAAATAAAATACAATGGAAACTCAATCAACTTTGTGATCTCCACACATTGTTTTTAAATCGTAGGATAAGGCTTACCAAGACAAGACAAGGCACCGCTATGTCACCGGAATGAGAATTCTTAGAGCCTCTGAACATTAATTTGAACTTTTGCATATTCGTTTAGGCGCTATATCCAAGACTCCACCAAATCGGAAGTATCGGAACACGTGAATCGTGTTTTTAGGCTGCTGTTGCAAGAGAGTTCAGAGAGACTCTGTTCTTCCTATGAAGTGAATTCTGGTGGATCTTGTACATGGAAAGGGTCTTGGAGTTTTCGCGATTCCAATTGTTTATTTTGTAGCCGTGAATAACTAAGTTTGGTTTCCGGAGAATGCCGAGGCGCACACTTTGGGAACCCCTGGGAAAGAAAGAAAGGAAAGAAAGAAAGTGACGGAGTTAACCCGTCACTTTCTTACATAATTTTTCCGTAAATGAACTCTGTGTGTAAACCTGTTATTATAGGCTGATTAACCCTATAATATGGGTTAACCTTTACTCTAGTGTTATTCACTTAACCCTAAAAAATAATCCGATAAAAACTAACGAAACTTTTCGGCTCCTGGTTTAATCCAATTCCTGATTACTGTGATGTCTAAATACGCTCATTTATCGTATTGTTTTAATTATCTACTCTTTTAGGCAACTCAAAAGTTAAAGTTTTCTTAAACATCGAAGCATTTCGTAGGCAAATTTTTCCTAAACGGAGTATGAAATGCTAAGGTATCATTTTAATCATTATCTACCAACACTCGACAAACTTGAATCAGCAGACGTGAATGAGAACGTGACAACAACGGATAACATCCCTCAAAATTGTCCTTCCCTACTACGTGGGAGGCTCATGTACAGCGGTTCTATGGACATTCAGTAAACTGTCACGTAACCATACAAACTCCAGCTAACAAAGAACATAAAATATCGACAGACACGCCATCCCATCCCTTTGCCACGCCCACAAGGCATCAATAATCTCATCCCACAAAACAATCTAAAATACAATAATTTACTTTCAAAAAGTGAGGAGTTTGTCGCCTAATTTGTTAAAATTGTTCCATCGCCCATTTTTTTTGTCTCTTACCATTTTTAGCAAAATGAGTAAGCGATTATATTTTTCTTTGTGTGTGTTCTAAGATTAATTATTAGAATGATTATTATAAAGGCATTTTTCTGTCGACGGGACGTCTCTATTAACATTGGTATTCCTACCAGCCTGGTGGGCGGGATGCGCAGGCGCAATGATTCTTGTGTGTGCTGTTAACTAATTTTTCTTATTTATAATTCGGTTTGAGGCATGATGACGTATTGTTGGATTAATTACTTTTGAATTTGTTCGGTGGGAATTGAATTTATTGTAGACTGAACTAGTTTTTTTTGGGTTAAAGATTTATTTGTATTATATGGCTATGACTGATTTAGTCTGTAGATTTACAATTTTTTTTATTGGTAACTTGCGGGACAGTATTCTGTGGTATTATTGTTTTGATTCCAATGTTTTTGACTACAATATGCACACTACTACAGACAATCTGAGATAATTCTAAAGGAATAAACAATATTTGTGATTATTGGGCTACTATTTAAACAATAAGAGTAGCTACCTATTCCTCTTATTCAAAAAATAATCTTTTCATAGTTTAAATTAATACACAATAGAAGAAAGTTTTTTGTAAGTATTGTATGTAAAAACAATAGTTACATATTTAACATATTTTTCAAGTCAAACTTATGTCAAACTTGTAAAAACAAAAAGTAATACAAAAACCAATTCGTAAATTATCTTAAAATAAAAGAAAGTAAAAATTCGCAAAGCTGGCCAAACAAAAGATGATCATCATTATTTATAACATTCAACAAAAGGCTAATACCAAAACATGGAATATTTCTTATGATAACAATAGGTAATTTTTTTGTAAGCTTACCTAACAATATTGGTAACATAATTAGGGTATATTCTTTATTACCTTTTTGTCCTCAACCGAACCATTCCGATCCTGAACAGGGGAAACAATTTGCTCACTATACAGCTTAACCAGTACAAATGAAACTAAGAACCCGGAATACAAAAACTTTATTACCCATAACGGCCAATCGAGGCAGTAAAAACTAACTGTACAAGTGTAACTACAATTTGCACCTTCATTGTCTCGTACGGTCGAGATAACGCAAAAGAAAGTCGTTTTTGAAGATTTATTTTAATGATTTTTGGGTAATATTTCCCTTGTGGAGTTATAGTTTTTAACACAAGTAACAAACATGGTTCCCATTTTTGTTAGTTATTTGTCAATTCAATTCATTTATTGCATTAACTATGGTAGGTACATGAAGTTCTTATAGGTATAAAATATTTTAGTAACACACATTTGGCCAATATACAACATTATTTTTAGTATATGCGAAACCTGAATATAGTTTGTTCAGAATAAGTAACTGAATCGATTCCAATAATTTTTAAACCACGTTATATTTTGTCCCAAAAATATTAAAAAAAAGTTACAAGTTGGACACCGAGCGAAATTAATCAATGCAATGATTTAGGTACCTTTTGCCAAATTATGTTTATCAATGAGCTCAAGACGACGCTGGAGGCCCGCGCGCGGGCGCGTTGCGTGGTGACAACGCTTTTGTGCGGACAACCAGGTTACAGAATAAGCTTATAACTTTGTGATTTTTCATGATACAGTTTTGAAATTTTGCACATAGATTATTTACATAAAAATACTCGACACGTGTTTCAGGTTTCGCATATACTAAAATTCATGCATGCAATAGTACCTACAAGTTTTTACACTTAAGAGATTGATTAAGAACCTAGGTAACTACATTTTGTAGGTTTATGAATCTACTTATCAGTTAAATATGTCTAAGTTTTAATGTATACAATTTACAGGAACACTTTTAAAAGAACTCACTCATCTATCGAATAAAAATACTCTTGTAATAACCACTTCCGTAACGCAACACAAAACTTATTAAAGGGTTATTCAAGGGCACTGCTTCGTGCTTCGTGTTCTAGTGGTCGCAAGCGCGACTGCTAAGCATGAGGTCTTGGATTCGATACCCGGGTCGGGCAAAGTGTTATTGGGTTTTTCGATCAGAAATTTCTCAGTAGCAGCCACGGAGCCTGGATTTGTGCCCAGTTGATGGCAATAGGCTCGCCACCTATCACATGGAACTTTAATATAACTGGAAATGTGGGTGTACTATTAGCTACGCCTCTGCCTAACCTTTCGGGGATTACAGACGTAATGTGCACGATAAGCACACAAGCAATCGACCCACTTGATGGTAAGTGATCACCGCTGCACAAGAAAATCTGCAATAGACACCAAAGGTATCGCAGGTGCATCGTCTTCCCTGAGACGAAACTAAAATTTCGTTTATAATCACACCTGCTCTCATACTCTTCAAAAGAAATGGAAATCGTAGACTTCCCTGAACTAGCTCCTCACAAATAACTCTATAACTAGGTCTTAGGAACAGATTCAAAATACTAGGAGTGTGTTACGTGAGCGTACTTACAAGTTATTTTTAAAGGCACATGGGATTTTTCACAATACTTCCCACGAACTAGTTCCTAATTTTTTTCGGAATTGATACATATTTCGGACCGCACACTACCAAAAAGTCTATATGACCAGCCCATTATTGTCTAAATGAGTTCTATCTCTTTGTCTCAATGACTTTCGGTATTGTCTTGAAAATCGAAGTGTGGCGGTGTCTTCAGATCATTTTAAAAGGATTAACTTAATGTCTCATTGTTCAAATTGAACAAAGGTACCTACCGATGTTAGAGAACAATCGATCCTTATCTGATAAGGTATATTTCGCTACACTTTCTTTGGAAGTTTCAATTTTTGTATCATTTGTAACAAAAGGGAGCATGGGTACTTGGGTAGTCTCCTTTAGATGGTATCGTGAGAACTTTTTAGTGTCTATTTATTCTCAGTAGGTACCTGGAGTTGGTACTCCCAATAGCGATACCTACCAATCGTAACGTCAGAGTAAAAAAATTCAACCCTTTTTAAATTCATCTAGGAGGAGCATTTTTAAAAATTCACTAATTAATAGATCTAATACTAGTACTAGTAGTGTAGTATCTAGTATTTTGTACTTTTGCATGCCTTCTGGTAAAATACTAAAAAACCCATATTAGCAAAATAAAAATCTTATCTTATCTTAACTTGTGTTCTATTAGATAATCCTTTGCTATATGTCTTGCTGTGCCAGTGGCTTAAACCGTGCTTTGTTTGTCAGTGAATTTAAGCTTTTTTGTGCTTGTTGTCATGCACTTGTCAGTTTCTGGTAATATGCAGGTGTCCTTTAGGACGCCTCCACATTTACTGGCCCATCATAAAACTACCATAAACATAGCTACACCAAAACACCCAAATACAGTTTATTTTTCATATTTAAGGAGCCATAAAAGCCACATATCACCAGTGATAAAGCCATTCCAAGCGCCATACGTCCCCAAACTATAACTTAATACACCTAACGGGATCCTAATAAAAGATTAAATCGTCATTTAGTTCCATTAAAAACATATTCTACATAATCTTAAGGATCGTAAAAGTGTTGTATTCTAGAACTATTTATTGGTTGAAAACATTTACTAATAAGTTTGGACATCAATAAAACCGGGGGACCCGTTTATAACTTGACGAATATCTACAAAATATTTTGGTTGGTATAAGTTTACGATGAGATACCGTCACGCCTTCGGTAGGTAGTTCGTGTAATAAAATTAAATTGAAAGCTGAGAGACGGGTTGCCTCCAGATACCTTTGTCGGGCCTTCCACTACTTTTATAGCTTGTTTCCTCTGATACTGGCGGTTTTAAGGGTTTTGGTAGCAGTATTGCACTTGAACGAGAATATTTGGATAGGTCTAGTTGTGAAGTAACTACAGTGTAAAACTGTGTACTCAATTTGAACATGTCTATTTTGGTACAGTTGGTAACAAAATCACTGACCAAAGATCATACTTGTCGATGTACGATTGTATGATGTGGTAGTCTATGATAGTCAGGTAAATGATAAAGATGGTGTGATACAAGAGTACAAACAAAAGAAACTAGAAGGAGCTATCAGAATCAGTTGCAAGTCCTTTAAACTTAGGAGGGTCCTAGGTTTATATTTATATTATGAAAACACATGCATATCCACCCTATGGAATGCACGCTGCTAAGGCACAGACCTACACAATTTCAACTGACTACATTAGTCCACAGTCAAATATAGTTGAGATACGGATATTTGATACTTTTATTTTACTGAAAACCATCATGATTGCAGAGATTCGCTAGCTTGTTCAATTTGAACTTCATCCTCCCTCAATCGTCTGACAACTTGAACCTAAAACTTAAGCTGCCAACGTTACCATTAAACGAACCTCTCATTATTCCTCGCTCCCACACTACCAAACATTTCGGACAAATGTCTTCAATAGGCAGTTGGGCACTGTCCTTTTTTTACAGCTAAGGTTCGTTTCACACGCTCGAAAGTGAGACGTTGTCGTCGGCGTTAGTTAAACATGTAATCAGGCTATTAGCTCATATTGGCGGTTCGATTGATGAGTGATCTGTGTGTTAGGGACCCTTTTTTGTGGCGCCTAATAGGTGAGTAGGAGGTTTGCGAGGTGATGCCGTAATGTCGGAATTTGGTCATAAGTGCGTGTTTTAAGTAACTTCTTGGTTGAAAATAGAAATTATTTTAGCGTGGAAAAATAAGTAGATTTTACAATTTTCCTGTTTCAGGTGATGCAGTAACAACTTCTCTGGAAAAATTCTTAAATAATTCTCACCTGTATGTAGTTCTGTTAGTGCTATAATGGATGATAACATTACATAACATCATCAAGCCTGTAATCCTCGACGAGTTAGGCAGAGGCATATCTAATGACTCCGTGGCTGCTACTGAGTAATTCCTGACGGAAAAACCAAATATCACTTTTCCCGACCTGGGTATCGAACCCAGGACTTCATGCTCAACAGTCGCGTTAATGGTTGATAATTATGAACACCATCATTCATTTTGCCCTTATCCCAATTCACTTGGGGTCGGCGCAGCATGTCTTCTTCTTCCATACTTCTCTATTACTCATCATCTCATCACACACCTCCTTTCTTGCCATAGCATTCTTTACAAAGTCCATCCATCGTTTCTTTAGTCTTCCTCTACTCATATACCCATTCACATTCATACTCAAAACTTTCCTCACGACATTTTCCTCATTCCTCCGCATCACATGCCCATACCACGACAACCGATTACCACACAACTTTTCAGTCACCGGCGCCACTTTCAGACTTCCTCATAAACTCATTCCTTATTTTATCCATTCGGGTAACACCACACATCCCCCTTAGCATTCTCATCTCAGCCACTTGCAAATGCCAATTATGAACAAATCGTCTAAAAGTTTCAAAAAGTATTCCAGATGCTTTTAAAGTTTTAAGGGACCAATGTTGGAGATGCCTGATGAGTGTTGACTCACAATTGATGATGACACCATGTGAAGATATTAGCCATTAGGCATACAAACCTCTTAAGAAACATACTTAAGTCTTGTAATCGAACTGAAACGAATGTGACTGTCTCCTAAATTCGAAAATCCTCCCAATCGAAGGTCTTGATTAAATATTTCTTTTTTTTTTAACCTGAGCTGTGACCACACGCACAATTAATGCCTACCTAATTTTGGCTTCGGTTGCCGATAAAACCATAATTTATGCAAATATCTGAATTGAAGTTTACGTTCGCATGTTTAATGAATTTCGGTAGGTAATCGGAAATACCGCAAGTGACGGTTTTTAGCTTTTGGGTGGCAAAGTTAAAATGTAAACTAATAGAGTGTTGTCACTTTTGAAGTCTATTAGGACTGTTTATGTCCTTGTTTAAATATTTATGCGCATAATAATTTTACGAGTAGCTCTGATTTTCATTTTTGTTATGAATATTTATGTTTTTGACGCCGATTTCGTTGTATTTTTTGTTTGAGTTGGTCTGAGGTTCGTAAAAGTCACACACTATTGAGAAGTTAGTCAAGTATTTATGACACGAAATGCTTTTTTTCAGTCGAGAACTGAAGTAATTACATTCCAGAAAAAAACTTTAAAAAAATATTATATCTAAGTACGTAAGAAACTGCGACCATTCAAAGTGCTCACATTCCTTCTTAACGTTTCACTTTCTTTACCATGATTCATAATAGATTATAAAAATGTTTTATGCCACCCAAACCGATTATTATTTACCTAATTAAAGTCCCATACAAAATGTCTCTGCTAAAATTAGCCAAACAAGCCACTCAACTTCAAATGACTCCGAACATTAATAGCTACTTCACAAGATTTACTATAATTATTGCTAATATGTTGATACGGAACTAATCTAGCAACATTTTAACCCTGTCAAAGGTACATAAAAGTCGGTGTAGATATAATTTAGGAGGCTGCGAGCGAAAACTTGACGCATCTTAATTAGGTAGTGTTGGACCTGAACATTTTGTAGAAGTGTGAAGATGGTAGAAAGATTTCTTATGATATTTTTAAGGAACTGAAAATAGGAAAGCTTTTTGTTCGTAACAAAATGTCTAAATATTTTTGTCGCATTTTAAATCACCTACATATGTCTTGTCATGCCTAAGTGTTAGTCTGGCAGCGAGACGGGCTGACGACAACGTTGCCATCGTGGCTTATACCTGGATGAGGCCGGCACAGGAGCGTGTATGTCAGTACAAACAAAGAGAGGCCTAAATGGGTGAAGTCGGGCTGTGAACGATGATGTCTTGCCTTGTAGCTATTCCTTAGAGCTGTCCAATAGAGATATGACGTCTCAATTTTCAGGAAATTTGGCGAGTGTGTCATTAGAGCAGTTTTGTTTTACTAATGATTATAACTTTATTAACACCCAAAACAACATCAAAATGGACGCCCATATCAGTATGACAGAAAATACAATTTAACACCTCAGAAACATCTATCGATTCGCACAGCTGCATGCTGTTCGCAAAACATCGCGTTGTGGCGCAGGGCTGTGTGGTCTGGCCTCGGGCTCAGTGCTTGACGGATCAATTGCTTTATTGTTGCCACCCCGTGGCCCTCTGCTACGGGGATAGTGATGCCCACTCCCGGACTTTCTTACTTATAGCGGGAACTTTTTGGTTAGTTTGGGACTAACTAAAAGGTTTTTTTCATGAAGTGTATGATAAATGTTGACACCTTCAAATTGACATAGCAAATGTTTTGTCCAGTGATTTGTGACGAGCTGAAAATTCAAATTCTCAGCTTGTCTTGAAAAATCTAGTATTTTGTGCAACGACTAGACAGTTCGCTCAACATTGCGTTTTGGAATAAAGCTAACACAGGTCTGGGCAATTTTCAAGAAGTTTCCAAAGACATCTCATATTTCCATAAACTACCTTGATTAATTTACCTCTCTTTTAGCTTTTTGCACGGGTTTACTTTTGTAAATCTTTGAAAAAGAGTTTGCTGAATTTGGTTCAAAAATATTTATCACATTTTTCGTAAATGCAGTGTTAGACCGTCACACTATACCCAAACCACTGTAACTCCTGAAAGCCAGAATCAACAGTGGCGACCACCAGAAAAGCAAAGAGGAAATGAACACGACGAAGACCCAGAGAAACAATTTAACTGTATTGGATCCCGCAACGAAATTAATCAGAAAAGTATAGCAGAGGAGGACAGAACGAAACAAGGCCAATAGACACACAGGGACGTTTACAACTGGGATAGGCCGAGTTGCCTAGCACCATGGATAAATATTATCATTAATGTGTCCTAAGTTGTGAGCTGTTATATTTGATTCCAACAATAGGTATGGCAAAAACGCTTGAACTCACGGAAATTTGTTCTAGTTTAAATGCAGTGTTAAGACGATCATAATTATTGCTCGTCAAATGACTGTTCATGAAAAAAAATCCCCTGATCCACACACGCGTTTCAAGTCCTGGGAACACCCCGCACATCACTAGCGGAGACCTCAGCGTGCCCTCCCGTGACGCTGGGAGATTCCGCAGATCGCCTCCGGTGGCGTTGCGGTGAGGCGCGGAAATTTTTACACGATGCGTGGATGAAATAGGTGTTATGACTTATTGTTAGCCTATAGAATTGTCTAGAAGAATCTCTGTTGAGAGGGGGAATATTGGTTGTCATCGTTTTGTTTGAAAATTATTTTATTTTACTTGGAATTGTCTGGGTGAAAAAGATATCTAAGAATATTTCGGATTTATTTATTGATTATAAGCCTCAGTTATAAGGCTCTGTTTTGAAAGAAAAACATTTTTGGAAGTGTAAGAATTTAATTATCTTTACCAACTTTTTGATTTTTACTGCTGCCTATAAAGTAATTTTGTATCAAATAAAATTATATTAAAAATAAATATAAATAATATGAGCGAGTATGATAAATTAGACGTTGGGCGATCATTAAACAAACCTAATTTTTATTTCCATACGTACCTGTTGAAATATTCAAAAAATGTATTTAATAGTCCCCTACCTGGTTTCGCCTGAGGGATACGAAATCCAGCGATGCGGCTAAAATGCTGCTAAATTGATGGTAAAACTGAATTGAGAATAATATGAAAGTTAAACTTTTAGGATACTAAATATAAGGTCTAACTATTCATACACGAAATATTTTCAGGGAATCATCTAACGGCTATAACAAAGCCATTTCAATGGATTTTTTTTTTATCTGAGTATATTTTTTAATAAAAAATAAATAATTTAAAATTACTTGACCCACAAAATAAATACTGCCTCCTTATTTTTCAGCATCCATTACGCTTGTTTACTACTTCGTATTTACCTACTGTAATTGTAAGAATATGGGAGTAAAGGTTTTATGCAAAAAGTTTCAAAAAAATTTAGAAATTATAATAATTTCGTAAAAAAAAATCACTCGGATTATTTTTGTTTTCGTTGCTATGGTGACTTTACGACTTATGGAAGTTACACTTAAAATATTTCGTGTATGAAAAGATAGACCTTATATACAGTATTGAAACTGAATTTTTTTGTAAATCTTAAAAAGGTTTACTTAAAGCTAGATAAAAACTGATTTCAAATCTCTTTAAGGTACCTGAACAATTGCTCCTTATTTGCGTTGGGAAACGAAACTTTGCATGACATGAAATTTACTGAACTTTTTAACCTTCAAATCTAGATACACGGAACTGAACAGAACTGTAGCATAGCATAACATAATCAGCCTATAATGTTCCCACTCCTGGGACACATTCCTCCTCTCTATAAGAGGGAGTGGACTATAATCCACCACACGGGCCCAGTGCGGGTTGGAAGATGTCACATGGCATGTCTTCGAATTTCTGGTTATAAAATATGCTGGTTTCCTCACGAAGTTTTCCTTCACCGTTTTGAGAGCAGTGGTGATGAAATAAATCGAATTACACAAAGTAATGCCTGCCTGGGTTCGAACCCACGACTTACTCGAACCAACGACTTACAAACAGAAGAGAGCTGTGATTTGACTTAATTATTTATTCACGTTTCTAGCATTTTTGTTCAAATTGTACACAGGTACTTCTAAATCACACAAAGGTTACGTTCAAAATCGCCACCCAGCGCTATTTTAGCGCTGCTGTCTCGTCTTGTTTGAACTTGTTCAAGGTCACGACCTTGACAAATTGCTAGATGATGCCAGGGCAATTATACGAAAACTAGTTCGCTTAGTTTTTGCATCGCGTGATGAACGAACGAAAGGGAAACTCATTTTGATGCCTTCGGGCGCTCTGTTATAACACTTTTAATGTCAAACAGAATATTTTTGGTGTTACAGAGTCAGACGGTTTATTTTTAAATAGTGTTTAGTTTGTGGCTTATTATTAGTCTGATTTTTCTTCTTTTTCCATAAGTTGTAATACGTATAGAAAATTTGAATAATTCAAATTAATTTAAAAAGAAAATTAAAGAAGCTTTTTTTTTTTTTTTTTTTTTTTCGGATTGTAAATCATCAAATGACCCCCCCCACTCTGGGCGGAGCGGAAGGGAGTGTCAGACTTGTACTGACTAAAACCCATCCATATTCCTTCTTTGCCCTTTGTGTTCCAAGGCCACGGTGTCTCTTTCGAACAGTCCCGCAGCTCTGGCAGGCATCGGCCCATGCGGACCCCTACTTGGTTGCTGACATCTCTTTGAGGCGCGCGTGGAACACGAACGCGCCGTCGACACGGCCTGTCGTCATAAGACGGCTGGACGGCGAGCTAGCCCATAACTCGCCGTCCACAGGCCCGCGCCTACTGTGGCCGGGAGCTACCACGTGACCCCCGACGCCCAGGGCGTCTCCCGCGGCGGCTGGGACGTGAGGTTCTTTCCCTCTCACGTCCCGCCACCTCCTTCACTAGCATGACTGCTTCGCAGAAGGTGGTGACGGCTTCCCATTCCCTCTCGCTCCGGACCATGGCTTGAACCAGGGCCGGACGCGAGAGATCGCCGCCGCTACAAGGACACGGCGGTGCTCCGCCCAAGCGGGGCAGACCTCTACGGTGTGCTCCACCGTGTCCTCCGGACGATCCTCGCAGTGGAAACACCCGGGCGTTTCCTCCCGCCCGATTCGGTGCAGGAACCTCCCGAAACAACCGTGTCCGGTGAGGACCTGCGTCAGGCGGTAGGTGAGGCCGCCGTGGCGCCTCTCTAGCCACTCCTCAAAGAGGGAACTTATCGCCACTATGGTAGCGTGCCCTGCACGGGGTTGCAACAGTCGCTCTCTCCATGTCGCCATGAGATCACGCCGGAGGTCTGTCCGCTGAGCGGCAATTTGCCGCGGCAAATTAAAGAAGCTACTTTGTAAAATTGTCGCATAGGTAACTTCATCAAGACTTCAAAATGATGGAGTAAAAAATATAACGAATGCATTTTGATTTAGTGTAATTATCTCCGTTTAAGCCAGCAATTGTAAGAGAGAGAACAGCGGTGGCCCAGTGGGGGCGGCCCCGACTTTCGAAGTAAGTCGTGAGCCAGAACCCAGGCAGACGCATTTGTGTAATTTATTTCATCACCACTGCTCTCAAAACGGTGAAAGAAAACATCTTGAGGAAACCGGCATGTCCCAGAACCAAAAATTCGAAGACCACCCACAATGGGTCCGAGTGGTGGATTATAGCACCACTAGCACCGGAACATTATAGCTGATTATGCTTATGTTAAGCCATCTCTGTTATTTAGCTGATTTAATATTGAATTTGCGAAATATGCCGAGATGTCGCCAAAACGTCGTTAGGAAAGTTTTGAGTATGAATGTGGAGACTATATGAGTAGAGGAAGACCAAAGAAACGATTGATGGACTGTGTAAAGAATAATATGGCAAGAAAGGAGGTGTCTGATGAGATGACGAGTAATAGAGAAGTATGGAAGCAGAAGATATGCTGCGCCGACCCCAAATGAATTGGGATAAGGGCAGGATGAATGATGATGCCGAGATGTTTACAAAAATCAAACTGTTATTAAGGGTACATATATCTGCGGGACTGTTCGAAAGAGACACCGTGGCCCTGGAACACAAAGGGCAAAGAAGGAACATGGATGGGTTTTAGTCAGTACAAGTCTGACACTCCCTTCCGCTCCGCCCAGAGTGGAGGGGGTCATTTGATGATTTCCCATCCAAAAAAAAAAAAAGAAAAGGGTACATATATCTCATTATGAATTTGCTGACAGTTTACAAAGGCACTCCAAGCTACCATATTACAGCATAAAGGAGAAAAAAAACCGCACTTCCCTACATTAGCAAGAACATTTTAATTTGCCTCAATATCCCGAAAACTGCGTGTGGCGAGGAAGCTACGCCAAAGGAGCCGCACACGCATGCATGCATATGTCATAATTTAGACAGTTCGACGGTGCAAAATAAAGAGCTCGGCCCGCTCCCAACGAAATTACTGACACCTCCATTTTTGCTTTTTTATTCGTTTTCGTTGTTATATTAATTTGCATGTGTTGCCAGCGCGTGAGTTGTGAATCATATTACGGTATTTATTCATAATTTAGCTGTTGCCTCGTCGGTGTAGTGGTTGCTAGCGCTATTGGTGAGCATGAAGTTCTGGGTTCGTTTCCCAGGTTGAGCAAAGTGTTATTTGGTTTTTCTGTTAGTAATATATCTCAATAGCAACGGAGTCAGGATTTGTGGTCGGCTGATGACAAAAGCCGTATTAAGTAGATGACCAAAAAAATCAAATTACTCCGTAATTATTAACGGAAAGTGACGTCACAAGCCCACGCATCTTTGATACGTTTCATCTTCGTCAATTTTGATGAATTTTATAAAACAAAAAATATTTTTCGATAAATCTAACTGACGGACTAGAGGAGCTCGTGGCTAAATAATAACAGCAGCTCGGATCGATCTTTAGGTTAAGCCGTGCTTGCCTAGGTTGGTCTGTGGATGGGTGACCACCCATTACATACCGAGTTTCCTCCGTGCCTCGGAAAGCACGTTAAGCCGTTGTCATTTGTAGATCTTTGACAGTCGTTAGGTAGTCAGTGGCCCAAAAAGTCTGACAACCAGTCTTACCAAGGGGTATCGTATAACCCAGTGGGTATAGTACTAACTGGGTTGTGGAGGTAAGATAGGCAGTCGCTCCATGTAAAATACTGGTATTAAGCTGCATCCGGTTAGACTGGAAGCCGACCCCAATATAGTTGGGAAAAGGCTAGGCAGATGATGAACTGACGGACTAAATAGAATCATAGCTGTTTTGACATGGAAAGAAAAAAAAAAAGAGAGCTCAGGGAGCTTAGGGATTTCGAGAGCTGTGAGCAGGGTGCGATTGTCTAATTGGTTAAGACATCCGGTGTACTGAATCGGAAGGTCGCAGGTTCAAACTCTGCTCGCACTTTTCTTTCCATGTCAAAACAGCTATAGTTCCCTACGCAGGGTTTGCGTATAAAAATATTAATAAATAGAATCATTTTTTTTACTCAGGAAACATCCCTATAGGCTCGCCCTATTCATCTTAGCGTGTCGATGGCAATCTAAATTGTGTCAGCCCAGAACAGAGCTACTAGTTTGGCGCTTTCGGTAGCGTCCATCAGTTCCTGAAGTGAACAAACAACAGGACACGCAGGCCACGATATTACGTGCCCCATCGTTTGTAGAACAGTACCATATTTAAACTCCAGGGCAGAGTCATTAATGAAACTACGATCTGAGCAGGTTAGGAGCAGGCAGCCCTACTTGGAACTGAAATATATCTAGTGAAATGTGGGTAAGCTCTAGATACACCTTTTTTTTTTTTTTTTTTTCCGGATGGGAAATCATCAAATGACCCCCCCCACTCTGGGCGGAGCGGAAGGGAGTGTCAGACTTGTACTGACTAAAACCCATCCATGTTCCTTGTTTGCCCTTTGTGTTCCAGGGCCACGGTATCTCTTTCGAACAGTCCCGTAGCCCTGGCAGGCATCGGCCCTTGCGGACCTCTACTTATTTGCTGACGAGATGTCAGCGGAGATGTTTGAGGCGCACGTGGAACACGAACGCGCCGTCGACACGGCCTGTCGTCATAAGACGGCCGGACGGCGAGCTGGCCCATAACTCGCCGTCCACAGGACCGCGCCTACGGTGGCCGGAAGCCACCACGTGACCCCCAACGCCCAGGGCGTCTCCCGCGGCGACTGGGACGTGAGGTTCTTTCCCTCTCACGTCCCGCCACCTCCTTCACTAGCATGACTGCTTCGCAGAAGGAGGTGACGGCTTCCCATTCCCTCTCGCTCCGGACCATGGCTTGAACCAAGGCCGGACGCGAGAGATCGCCGCCGCCAATCGCCGCTACGAGAACACGGCGGTGCTCCGCCCAAGCGGGGCAGACCGCCACGGTGTGCTCCACCGTGTCCTCCGGACGATCCTCGCAGTGGAAACACCCGGGCGTTTCCTCCCGCCCGATTCGGTGCAGGAACCTCCCGAAACAACCGTGTCCGGTGAGGACCTGCGTCAGGCGGTAGGTGAGGGCGCCGTGGAGCCTCTCTAGCCACTCCTCAAAGAGGGGACTTATCGCCACTATGGTGGCGTGCCCTGCACGGGGTTGCGACAGTCGCTCTCTCCATGTCGCCATGAGATCACGCCGGAGGTCTGTACGCTGAGCGGCAATTTGCCGCGGCAGCGGAGTTTCCTCCCGACGTAGTGCCTCCGCGCGCCATTCGTGCAGGCGTGCGAGGACTATCGCATCCAGATTCCATGCCGGCAATCCGGCAAGGAGGCTAGCCGCTTCGCCGGAGATCGTGCGGTACCCCCGGTTTAGCCTTATGGCTATTACCTTTTGGGGCGCGTTCAGGTAGTGGGCGGCTTGCCGCCTCAAAGAACGCGCCCACACCGGGGCCCCGTAAAGGGCCTTGGACCGCACGACACACGTGTATAGCCTCCGGCAGGAGGCGTTTGGACCCCTCAGGTTGGGCAAGAGCCGCTTGAAGGCAGCCCCTGTCCGTTCCAGTTTGGGAGCCAAACGTCGGAAGTGCTCCACGAAGTTCCACCGGCTGTCGAGGACGAGTCCTAGGTACTTCAACGTCGACCCGACGCCGATGGAAACCCCTCCTGCCGTCAGTAGGGATCCCGACGGTGGCGCATTCCGAGGCCCATGAAAACACATGGCCTCGGACTTGTGCAGTGCCACCTCGAGACCCAATTGCCGGATCCTCTCCACGACTATCGCAACCCCGCGTGTCATGTTTTCGGCCGCCGCCTCGTGCGACCTCCCTTGTGCCAGTACCAGCGTGTCGTCAGCGTAGCAAACTACGCTGATGCCGGTAGGGAGGTCGGCGCTCTAGATACACCTTTGCCTAACACTTCGGGGATTACAGGCGTGATGTTATGTTGAAGCGACCAAATATTAGTGTCATATTTATAGTGTCTGGTTTCTTATAGAGGTAGATTAAGTTACTAATGATGATTGTTTATTGACGAAAAAGTCTGCCAGGTGTTCTTTTAGCTTGTTTAGGAAATTGTATCGATTAGTATAAAGACTAAAATAGCGATTAACAGAGTCTATTTAAAAAAATATCGATTATGTTATTGGTCAAACTTGTTTTCATTGATACCTTAATTAATATCGGTTAGCAATAGCATAAATAATTTTGTTTTATTTAAAAGGCATATCTACGTGATATTATCTTCTTTTTTTCTCGTATGGTTAGTGCCTAAACTGGTGTCAGAGTTTTTATGACCTGGGCTTAACATGCCGTCGAGAAATATCTCTCAGGCATGATGGTTTCCTCAAGAAGTTTTTCTGCACCGATGCAAGTAATAATTAGTTATACAATACGCACATGAATCCGAAAAATCAGAGGTGCGTGTCTTGGATTCGAACTCGAGACCTATGACTTGTCAATCCGACGGTTACACCACTTGGCTTTCAAAGCTTGTTGTCGCTTGCTTGTGATGCTATGTAATAGATAATCACAGCAATGTTATTAGTTTTAAGTTATCTTGCTGCATTCTAACAGGGTCATGTACTCACTAGCTGTAAGCTTAGTATGTAAAACTGGTTGTATACATTGCATACATGCGTAAATAAATAATGCAAGTTTTTTTTTTTGTGGAAGCTGCAATCGTTCGTGAAAATATTGATAGTCTCGGTTGGATAGAGGAATATTTACATAATTTAATATTGCCATTTAAGATAGCTGGGTCAAGTTGCTAGTTTGCTACACGTTACATATTGCTTGATCGCTATAATCAGGTTACAGAAAAGTTCTGCTTCAGGGAGAAAAATCAATGCTGATTATTTAGACTCCTCCATTCGGCATCGCATGACCTTTTGATCAGTAAGCGGAGTTCGCGAAATGAAATTTAGGTTAAACATATCTGAACTGAAGCTTGCGTGCATGGCGACCACAGGTTGCATGAGGACTACTCCGACCGCAGTTCTCGAAGCCAGGTTGTGACTCCCACCGCTCCATCTGTTTATACAGCAGGAAGCGACGATGACGGCAGTACGCCCTAAAACACTTCAACTCGGGGTAATAGGGAAACACAGCACACTGCTGTACTGGAGGGATTCTATAATGAGTTCCCCCTGTCAAAAGCAACAAACGATCGGAAACCCAAACAGTTCGTATTCGATAAAAAATACAAAATCCAACTCCATGAGGACCACCGCTGGAGAGACTGAGCCCTGCAGAACTTCGGATCTTCACGGATGGATCTAAAACAGGTACTGGCACTGGAGCTGGAGTCTTCTCGGAGGATCTCAACATCCACATAGCCACACCACTGGAGGCCCACAACACGGTATTTCAGGCAGAATGCATGGGCATTTCCCTGGCGGCATCAGCCATCTTAGCCAGGAGGTTGTGGACCACTCTATTCGTATACTCTCAGACAGCATGGCTGTACTGCTAGCACTAAACAACCACATACCAGAGTTGACACTCTGGGTTAATACACGAGTGTCATCAACGCCTGAACCAGGTTGATAATCTCAATAATATAACAATCCAATGGATCAAAGGACACAGCTATTCTCGAGGCAATGATGCAGCGGACGAATTCGCTTGAAGGGGATCGAGCATGGCAGCAGTGGGACCCGAACCCATTGTGCCACTCCCTTTCGGGTATCTACGCACACTGGTAAAGAAACGAACCAGCGAACAACACCACAAGCTGTGGCTGTACCATGGCGAGTGCAGGCAGGCCAAGGAAGCACTTCCTACTATCGATGGCCGCCTCACCAAACGAGCGCTTAGGCTGACCAAACTACAGCCGCACACACTTACAGCCGCCATCACTGGACACGGCTCTTTTAATAAACACCTCTTTGTCATAGAAGTCATAGACAGCCCCCTATGCCGAGCCTGCATGGAGGAAGACGAAACAGCAGCCAACGTGCTTCTACATTGCCCAGTGGTTGCAACATACAGGACAAAGTACTTCGGTACCCCAGGTACTCTCCGCGAGATTGTCAGCAACGTCAAGGCCCTGCTGGCCTTTCTCAAGGAGTTAGGGTGGATCGAATAAATTTCCCACCCGCACGCAAAATACGCGCTTTGACGTGGAGTTGCGGACACCAGCCCGTTATACAATACAATACGTTTGAGAATCATATTTTGTTCAACATACAGCCTGATACTGACCTGCAAATTGCAAAAAACGTAAGAAAATTTCGTGGGTAATGCTGGCTCTTCGCCCTTTTTTTTTTTCGGATGGGAAATCATCAAATGACCCCCCCACTCTGGGCAGAGCGGAAGGGAGTGTCAGACTTGTACTGTCTAAAACTCATCCATGTTCCTTCTTTACCCTTTGTGTTCCAGGGCCACGGTATCTCTCGGTAACAGTCCCGCAGCCCTGGCAGGCATCGGCCCATGCGGACCCCTACATGGTTGCTGACATCTCTTTGAGGCGCACGTGAAATACGAACGCGCCGTCGTCGACACTGCCTGTCGTCATAAGACGGCCGGACGGCGAGCTAACCCATAACTCGCCGTCCGGCTCTCCCCCCTTAAGAAGAAAAAGACTGCCCCGATAAGTCAAATTACACCTAGATCCACAAAAATTAAAACGAAACCTCTAATTAAATATTTTCACACAAAAACCGCAGTTTCTTAGCAACAGGAATTTCATTGAATATAATTCCGGCATCTTTTATAGAGGATCACTCAGAGACTCACACCTTTTTTTGTGAACCGACTTCTCAATGACTAAGCCGTGATATTAAAATGCTATTAGTCTATATGAGCGCTCAATATATCATTTGGGGGCGGCCATATTATCGTGGACTAAATGCGCCCAAGAATTTAAGTCTTAACTTTTTTTTTCTAAAGTTTTTGCAAAACTATGTTCTCTTATGCCATTAGTAAAGATGTGGTGTTAATGCCAAATGAGTTTGTTTCTTTATTTGATTGTTTATGCTGCTTGCCCGAATTAGACCTCCGTGGTTTGTCTGTGGTAGGTTTTCGTCTACTTTGTTTTTCTTTATAGACTTTGATTGGATTTATTTTGCCGCGTTTTTGTGGTGATTTTGATTGTGAATTGGGTTCAGATTAGATATAATGATTAGTCCTAAATGTTTTTTTAATAAGGTACAGTTATTTTTTGGTCTGTTTGTTTGTTTCTTACAAAAAACTGTGATCCTTCACCAGTTCTTATACAGACCAAGAACATAAATAAATCCTACTAACAGTTGCGTCTGGATACAATTTCAATGACTTATTTTTGTAACAACCAAAAAATTTCTCAAGCCATAATTTTTTCCATCACCATTAAAACGGGTACAAACCAGCCCAAATAGAGATGTCCAAATTAAGTCCCGGACCGCACTCTGAACCATGAAATAACGAACGGATTAAAACGATGACATTGTACATTTTCATAACAGCCACCGATATTTAATAGTTTCGGAGGTTTGGTCCCAAAGAATACGCTCAGTCATACATAAGTCATCAGCTACTTTACCTCTGGTGTTAAATTTGGCGGTGCCTTAACAATTCCGGAGATGGAAATGGGCGGCTACTTAATACAGTTGTCATCGCCATAAAACTATTGTGGAGTTCTGATGGTCGACGGTGTTTTTTTCTATCACACTCCGGGAGGCGACCACACTGACTGGCTTCAATGGACCGACTATCCGTAAATACAATAAAACCTTATTTACGTTCACTCTCAGCAATAAAGATACAATGAGCTAGTACCCAGTAAAAATGTTATCTGACCGCTTTTCCGGAAAATATGTGAACTGATGTGAACTCTAAATTGAGCAACGATAAAGTCGGTTTTTCAATGAGTTATTTCAGTATTTAAGGTGTAGCTCATTGTCGGTTTATAGAACTTATTTGTAAAGTTGCGTATACGCATTGTCTTATATTATGATATTTGTGTTTCGTCAGAGATAAGCGAGGGATGGGAAAGCGCCTCGCGCCGCGCATCATAGACAAGTTTGTTTTTTTGTTTCGTGTTTATTTTTGGCAGTCAGCTGTCGGTTGTTTGAAATTTATTTAAACAAAGTTTGCTATGTTGGAAAAAATGTTTGTGAAAAATATTAGGTGTGTATTATTGTATTTGTTCGTGTCTCGATGTTTTGTTAACAACATCTTTGCTTTTATGAGATTTTCCGGTTATTGAGTAAGTAATATTGCTCAGATAATTTATATGTTCGAAATTTTTTATAGGGTCTATGGTTTCATCACCATCTGTCTCTTGCTCTTGTCCCAATTAATTTGGGGTCGGCGCAGCATTTCTTCTTCTTCCATACTTCTCTATAACTCGTCATCTCATCAGACACGTCCTTTCGTGCCATATCATCCTTCACACAGTCCATCCATCGTTTCTTTGGTCTTCCTCTTCTTTTATACCCATCCACAGTCATACTCAAACCATTCTTCACGCCATTTTTCTCATTCCTGCACATCACATGCTCATGACCACCACGATAACCTTATCTTAGGTTAAATATACAATTCACTTGTTTGTTGTTTTTTCGAAGATCATCGTATATTATAAACGATTTGATTCTCTATTCAAACAAGTTTCGCTGGTGTGATTATATATTATCTTTTGTACATTCCGTTTTTAGAAGGCTTACTAAATCTGCTTGAAAATACAAGTTAGCTATGGTGAATATAACTGCAAACATAAGGCTTGCCACATCAAACAGATTTTTTTCATTCCCTTCAGGATTTCAGTAACCCTGTGTCATTGCTTCAATGCAATCATTTCAAACATTTTTACCAAACAGCTGACACTCAATGACGCATGCGCAGTAGCAGCTGATGCTCAACGTAACTTCGAACCATTCACTCATTCATTCACGACCTCGAACAGAACTAATCAATTCAGTTCACTTATCACAATGTGCACCATAAAACACACGAACAACACCATCTAGAAAAAATACACTGAATTTATGTTCGACACCCACATTGTTAATTATTTACAAGATTCGGTCACCCGTGAAGTGCTACCATGTCTTTTTGACGAGGAATTTTCAATCTTAGTGAGAAAAGTTTTAAGTGTAAAATGTAATGGTTTAAAATTTTGAGCAAAATTACTCAACAATGCTCAACAGCTCGTAATGAGCGTTTATTCATTTCCACTAGTCTTAATTTCACGGTAAGCATTGTCCAACACACTTCTGTTTCACTGAATGACGTTTTCAACGCTTCGTCTAAAATCCACAAGCGATTTTCAACTTTGTGACTTGTCCATAAGCTGTGTGTATTTTTCAATTGGCAAATTAACAGAATTTACCGTGACTACCAAAAATTATGGCAGCGTAAAGGAATTCCATTGAGATTTAACAATGTGTACATTTAATTTTGTGTGTTTTAATTATTAGTTTGAGGTACCGTTAAAATTAGGTGCGACCGTATCTATAGGCTTATTATCTTTCGACAATAATACAGGAGTGGTAGCTTTCATGCTGATTTTATAAACAATGGTATTGTTAATAACTTTATACACTCGTTTTCTTGACAATGTTTGTTTTAAGCTCGTGGCTAAATAATAACAGCCGCTCGGGTCGATGTTTAGGTTAAGCCGTGCTTGCCTAGGTTGGTCTGTGGATGGGTGACCACCCATTACAAACCGAGTTTCCTCCGTGCCTCGGAAACCACGTTAAGCCTTTGGTTCCGGGTGCCATTTGTAGATCTTTGACAGTCGTTAGGTAGTCAGTGGCCTAAAAGGTCTGACAACTAGTCTTACCAAGGTGTATCGTAATACCCAGTACTAAATGGGTTGTGGAGGTCAGATAGGCAGTCGCTCCATGTAAAATACTGGTATTCAGCTGCATCCGGTTAGACTGGAAGCCGACCCCAACAAAGTTGGGAAAAGGCTGGGCAGATGATGATGATTTTGATTTTATGACAAACGTTAAAATCACATTGGAATTTTTATTTCTAGCACTATAGTGACTGCTGGTTAAGGTGTCTCCTACTTCCTTCTAATATTATAAATGCGAACGTGTGCTTCCACTTGCACTTAGAGAGACCTGCCGAGGCCACCACCAACGCCATCGAGGTGGCAGAGTTCTGGTCAAAACTAATTTAATTAAAAAAGGGAAATCATCGACACGCCGAAAAAGAAGAATGCGAAAGTTTGTGAGGATGACTGTATGGATGTCTGGATAGGATGTCTGTCTGGATGGAAGCCGATCCTAACATAGTTGGGAAAAGGCTAGGCAGATGATGATGTTTGTTTGATCGCGTTGAGACATTTATTTTCACAGAAAATATTTAGTTATGAAGAAAGTTATGATAAAAGTTACTTAGCATTATCTTGTGTGCAAGACAGGCATTGCATCACTACCTAGTATAAAACAAAGTCGCTTCCCGCTGTCTGTCTGTCCCTATGCTTAGATCTTTAAAACTACGCAACGGATTTTGATGCGGTTTTTTTTAATAGATAGAGTGATTCAGGAGGATGGTTTATTTGTATATATTGCACCCGTGCGAAGCCGGGGTGGGTCGCTAGTACAAGATAAAATTTGGAGTTATTTAGAAGGAATAGAAAACACTTCAAATATATTATTCTCATTCTTTCCCAAGACCACACATAAAACCTATCTAGAAAAAACCTCAAAATATTTATTAACCGCTTCACAAATACGGAACACCCAAAACCAATTAGGGGTGACCTTCAACATCTGGGCTTCCTGGGCAACCCTCGAATTATACATTTCAACCTTTTGAACCCTACACAGATATTCACTTAACCCTCAGTATCTTGACGACACATGTCATATAACTTACGACTCAAGACACGTGCCGAGTTTTTTTTTATTTCAAAAACACTTGAGAACAGTTGTCATATTTTATGAGCAAAAAAATATGTTTTAAGTGGCGTTTGGTAACTTCCTTTAGAAATTAAAGTTTAGAGATTATTTTTTTCAGGGTAGCTGTAGAGGGTTAGCGCCACACAGCTTGCAGAATACAGAGAACTAGATATTTTATATTTAATCAGGTGTCTATTTAAAAATCATACGAGTATTTACCTAATAGTTATTCATTCACATCTTTTTTTATTTAATTTTTTGCAACATTTTAATTGGAATACAGATGTGGAATTCAATCAATGTATACACTCTCACTCCTCTTCTAATATTTATAGAAACAAAACGATATTTATATTCCATATATATTAATAAAATGAAACTGTTTGTACTCGGTTAGCGAATTCATAGATAAGAGTTTTAATAATTCATTTATAATTCCATTAATAATATAAATTGCCTATAGTATTGTAAAAGTATTTTTTTTTCTCTAAATAAATTATTATTGGTGTATTAGTCACATGATAATAATTATATTACAATTCTAATATTTCTACACCGGGGGCGGGTATATGTGAACTAATATAAATTGTAAGATCTTTACATACCTACCATATACTCAGAAATAAATGTTATTCTATTCTAAAGAATTTAATATCGGACTATAAATACGGGTGCAAATTGTTTACATTCTGTAGCCCGCCCGCGTTGATGTCTTTATAAGGAAGCGGTTGATGCGTAGACCGTAGCAAGCGAGAGTAGATTGAAGGCTTTTCATTTTCATATTTCTTTAATAGAATATTACAGAAAGAAGCCTAGATGAAGTGCTACACATCGTCATCATAATCATCATGTCAGCTGAAAGACGTCCACTGCTGGACATAGGGCTCCCCAAGTGTCGCCACATTGGTCGGTCCTGTGCGACTCGCATCCAACGGAACCCTGCAGCCTTGTGCTACACATGAAGTGCAATAAATATGCAATAGCCAGGAAAACCTCAAGCGGCGAATAAATACAGTAACCTCTAGGAGGAAGGAGCTGAGAACTCTAGGACCGTGGGGTCCAAGTGCTCACAGCTTTTTCAAGGACATTCCAAAAGGCTTAGTTGACACTTCATGTGACCCAAGGGCTGGCTTTTACCTTAGCCGAAGGCTTAGCGTTGCCATACAACATGGCAACGCCCCAGTCTCTTGGGTACATTGCCTTTTTTGACTCAATTTTTTAAGTTTATTGTTAAGATAGTTACATTATGTTATTTTAATTTATAAATGTATGTAATATTTAGCTAATAAATATAGCCAGGTATGAAAAATAGTTGTCGATTTCGTAAAAATAAATGTTACTGCTACGAATGGTGCTAAGAAAATAGTCAAATTGTTTTTTGGTCTACGAAATTATTTGAAAATGTAATTTCAGTGATTTGCATACGTTTAATTGAAATAAATTTATTATTTAGTGATTCGTTGCTGCTTTAATTTCTACTTAATTTTAGCTCTTCTTGTGTTAATTTTTATATGCAGTAGAATGTAGTACATTCACAATTACAAGTAGGTACTTACCTATGACAAATCTTGGTCTCTCTGTAACACCGTAAATAATTTTTATTATTATTATTAAAAAACCTTACTAACTTTTAAGCGAGTACCATCTTGCAAGATGCCTTTGCGATCGCGGCAAGACAACGTGTTATTTTAGCAGCAATAACGTTAATGAAATAGTCGAAAATTATAGATACTAGATTGACATTAGCTTCCATAAAGCTTGTCTTTCTTTTAGAAGTCCTTGTAAAAGTGCAAAACGCTTTGAAAGCGCTTTCTACTCGAGTCCACAGTCCACAGGGTTCCTTGTTATTGTCCCTCAGACCAAAATACGGGTTTTATTTAAACATTATTTGAATAAATATCAAAATCGCCCTTCAAATATTCCCTGAAAAATCCATTTTCCAAAATCCAAGCAGAGCATTGGTGTGGCGTGGGCGCACGCACGGCCTGAACCGCACGTGGTCGCGGTCTGTACGCGCGCGCGCTGCGCCGCTGCGCTCTCATTGGTCGCCGCCTCACCGCCGCCCCTCCCACCGCGGCGCGCGAAACGCTGACTCACGCGCAGGCAAGTGTGAGGAGAAATGAGGTTTTTATTAATTTTTCTGTATGATGTAATTGGTTGGTGGTATATTTTTTATTACAGTTGCAGGAAATAAGTAAATATTATCATATATACTGTTTCAGATAGTAAAATATCCATTACTGGCTTGCAATTGAAATATTATTTGATGTAATATTGTTTGAAACTTAAACTTTAATGCAATGTCAATACATTTTTTTTTTACAATTATTGGAAAAAATATATTTTTTATTATATTCCATAACGATTCTATTTTAATACAATGAAGCAACAATATTGCTGTGTCAGCTATGAAACTTTTAATTTTGTTTAGTTTTTGTTAACAAAAAACAAACACACAACTTTGGTTTTTATCCATACGAATATAAAGCCCACCGCACTTTATAAACTATTTACATATATGTGGAATATTTACTTACTATGTACCTATGAGCTAAGAAACTTTAATTTGATTTATACTCAATCTTGAAACTGAAGTTTAATATGTAACTTATTATATATTCATCATCATTGTCAGAAGTGTTACCTAAGTTTGTTTAATATTTATCTCTTAGGTACTAATAGGTTCACAGAAATGTGCGCAAGAGTCACTTTAACAAAGTTGCAATTCAATCAATGCTTCTAAGAACTTCATATGCACTTGTGATAATACACATGAACTTATTAATTATTTTATAGTCTTAAGCGTACAGGAATAAGGGTCATAATCGCGCTTCTGTAGCTTTCATGTTATAGGTATGAGCTGTCTGGCTTAGTTTACAAAATGTACTTATATTTTTTAATACATCAATTAATTGGAAAATCAATGTTATCAGCTATCTATCAATGGAAACGTTGCCAAATTCAAACATTTAAGAATTAATTGAAATGTTCAATTGTGGCATACATTAATGAAAAAAGTAACTTTTAAAAATAGTATCCGAAAAATGCGCTCCTTTCTTAAAAAATCTCAATTAATTGTCCCAACTGTCGCAGTCCCAATAGTTAAGCCTACCACAAACCAATTACCAAAAATTATCTCACATAACCTAATGACCTAAACACGACAAAGATTACTCGTAACAACGAAAAAAAATAACAGAAGTGTGAGACCAATCGGGCGGTGTGACAGGTAGATGCCTCCCACCAATTCTTAGTGCGACCCCGCCTCGATGGCCGTGGGTACAGCTTGCCGGTTCGGCCAGACGTAACCGTGACTCGAAACGACGCGCTCATGTTCGCGGGGTCCGCCCATCGCAATGAAGTGCCTGTGGTTATTTGTGATCATTCTGTGTTTTACGTGCGACGCCGCCAACAAGCCTCGGAGAGGCCGAGGCAGCATGTGGTGGTGAGTGGCGTGTCTGTTTTGTTTTTTCATGATCTTTGATGTTTTGGTTCGAATTTGTAGGTTGTGTTGTTGACGTTTGGTATGTCAAAGTTGTGAAGAGATTGACGTTTAGATTTGGCTTAGTTTGAGGCTTTGAATGATGTAAAAATGGAACTTAGGTCCACATAAATATGTCCCAAATTGCTCCCATATCAATCTTATGTCTCATCTCCAAATAATCTATGTTAAAACTCAAAAACATCAAAGCCAATTTGTACATTTGACGAAAAACTTAACAAACATAAAACATAAGTAAAATCTCTCACTATTTTATAATAACTCCCGCTGTCGTAAACTATACGACAGTGCGAACAATTTACTGTTGTCGTCGTACACCTTCCGCATAACACTGTCCCACACCTCACAACATTGTTGATACCAGATGTTCAACACAAATTGGGCTCAAAATAATTAGCGGAGTATTAAAACGAGGCATAAAACTTGCGTACTAGTGTGAAATCGATAATAGCATACTAAAATTTAATACTATACTACGTCAAGTAACCAATTGGTTGTTCTGCTTGTAACGGGTTGATGATAAAACGGATGGGACGGACGGGTTTCTGTCAGAACTAAAATTGACTTAAAAACTACTTGGATTGAAATGTAAAATCTGCGAAACTAAAAGATAAATGTAAAGAATAGATGCTAAATAATATTAAGTTGACGCAAGATTAAATATGACATTTCACGTACTAACGTATCAGTATTTAATATCTAGTGACTAATGTTTCTTACTTAACAAACTCATTGACATCCAAGACACGTATTACAGCCTACTCATATACCTTGAAAATATGGTCATGAGTTCATGACACGATAAATGTACGTTTAAGCAAATATCTTAAGTTTCAACAGTTTTTTTTTGGCATGAAAGCAGCTGTGTTTTTATCGTGGTGACAAAATGTGTCTCTTGTCACCTACCGTTGTGTTGCCAGTGACTGACGGGGGCATCAAGTGTTATTTGTCTTCACTATCACACAGCTTCAGGTATGCGACCCACCTAATCCCCCACCATAGACTTTGAAATCTAATAGAATTAACATTTGGTATGTATTTCTTCAAAAATAAAACCGAGAAGTCAATTTGAATGAATGTTAAAAATCAATTATTGTTAAATTATAAAATTAAAATTATTTAAGATTACCTAATTTACATAATTGAATAAAGAAGTGTCGCGATCATTCGCGAAAATATCCAAACATTTACAGTCACAATTTAAATGATGACGTAAACTGCAAAAAAATGTGATAAAAATTATGATAATGATGATTGAAATATAAATTTGAGTCAAAATCTTTATAAAATGAATAAATTACTGGATATCAGTCAAGTTTCTAATATATTATGGTTTAAATGGCGACGACATTATTTTTCTTCATATTAATATTTAATTTGTCAATCTAACAACTTGGGCTCAAAGGTCGAATTATTTTACACCTACTTCTTAAGTCATTCGACTTAGTTTATGACTGTAGATACTTAATATCGAATAAAGTAGAACAAACGGTTATATTATTGCTTACACAACCAAAGAACTAGTGATTTAAATCACACAAGTACTAAAAATACAGAAAAGTAATAAAATGAAGAATTAAAATAAAATAAACACATAAAATTTAGTACATTAAAACGCAATAATTTTCCCAAATTATATAAAATGGCGCTGCAACTCATTAATTTAGTGTAAACATTATAAAGGCGACATCACATAAATAGTGCGCCAATTAGCAATGTATCAAGCGCAGCATTAATTATGTTGATATTGAAAATGCGCATACGCATCCGCGCCGACCGGAACGTAAACGTTTATTTACGATACTAATAAACTTGTTCGACATTTAACCATTTTGTACATTTTAGTGATTTTTTAAATACATTGCTGGTGTTTTAAAACTGTCTATTTAAAAAGTTTTAAATGGCATTGATTTTAGAGCATTTTTTAAAATATTCTAATTGAATAACTAGCTCTGCCTGTGACTTCATCCAAGTTGAATAAAACTATTTTATGGCACTCCGTATTAGTGCAGTTTTCCAATGAAAGAATTTTAGAAATCGGATGAGCCGTTTCGGAGGTTACCCCACTACATCCAAACTAACAAGCTATACCTCTTCATAATATTAGTATAGATAAATATAATAAACTAATCAATCTTATGCATTTTGACCTTTATTCATGTATGAAATCTTTATTTGTAAAAAAGGGTTATACAGGGGTCTTACAAATAAATATAATATAGCGGGTCCATCTATGTCTTGCGTGCGCGATTGCAGAACACAATTATTTTTAAACTTATGCTGACTTTAAATCAAGCAGGAAGCATTACGCAAACTCAAGTTACTACACTGTTTAATATTAACTACACTGTATTATAGGGTTTTCCCCTAAGTTATGCAGACAACTACTCAACAACTTGTCTGTCTTTGTGTTTATTTTAGACCTGTCTAAAGACAGCTTAGTTTAGTCTATCATAGATATTGATGGAAGTTATTTTAATTGAGCTATGAAATATTCAATACTTAGTAACAGATCTGTCTTGTGACTATGTTGTAAACTTGTAAGTTACAATTTTAACATTGAATTATGTTAAATTGAAGTATGTTTCAATAAATTTTATGAATATTAATTAAGGTTTAAACGCCAAGTTAATTAAATATTTAGATAAAATGTTGTTAACGTTAATATTTAAAAAACATTTATTTACTAACAGCATAAAGGTTAAAATAATAACATTTTAAAACGGTTAAACTACAAATTTAGACTTATAATTGCAGTCAAATGTAAAAACAAACAGCCTTTACTTTTATACTATACCTAGGTAAAAAGTTTTTATAATTATAAATATATCAAATAAAGTCCTAGTTATAATGTTAAAATCAGCGAATAGTGTTAGCATTGCTGAGTACTGGATCAAACAAAAAAAAGGAACTATTTAAGAATATATTTTCGTCGTTGTTTAAATGTTTATATTTTCACACTTTTAGTCTTATTTTTATTATTACTTTAGTTCTGTTTATAGTCTGTATGTACATAATATAGTTTTTACTTGAATAAATAGTACTTTAGTCTTAGAATATATGCCATCGAAACGCTAAGAAGAAGAATTGTTCAATTATAATCTACTAGTATGCCCGTGGCTTCGCCCTTGTGAAGTACGATAATTGTCCCACGGGATCGTACTACCGGGATCAAAAGTATCCTATATTTTAATCCAGGTTATAAAGTATATGTTTGCTAAATTTCATCCAAATCCGTTCAATAGTTTTTGCGTGAGGGAGGAACAAACATCCTTACAAACTTTCGCATTTATAAAATTAGTAGGAAGTAGGATGAAAGACCACCTCTATACAATTTATAAGCCATTCATTTACTTTATCTAGTTATTAACTAAGTAAACATACAGTGGCGCGTGCTATTGCAATGTACAAATACACTTTATGTTTGAATAATTAATCAATTTAAGATAAAAATTATTTATGCCAGACGTCCCGTTGCTATTATTGCAAGACAGTTTTTCAAGCATTTGAAAAAACTTGCAAAAAATTCATACAGCCTAAGAAATGCCTGAAGTTGTTTATTTCAATTCACTTAAATTAGGTCATCTCTACTATTGGTTATCTATATTTAATTATTTTAAAACAGTATTATTAAAAATAAAACTTTATACGCAAACATAGATTTTTGTCCGCCGACGGCAAAGTTACAGCCTTCGACCGCGATAATTTTAATTTTCGTTTATGATAAATTGCAATTAAATACTTCAGTAAACATAATTAAGCTGTTAAATATAGGTAATATCATGCGTTATTTACAACCATGTTTAAGAAGTTAAATACAAATTATAAAATCATAAAATTCTTTAAAAATATTTTCAGATCTTGATCTTAATGAATCTCAATTAATGTTCAAATATTTACTGACATTTGATTTTTTTTTTAATTCTGCACATAAATCTATATAAAACAATGTGAGAATATTACTTTTAAGGCAAAAAGGCTTTCTATTTTAACATATAAACACGTATAAGAGCGATCAAAAGCGAGCGATACAATCGGTCTCGACACCCGACGGAGGCGTGAATTCTTTCAACGGAATTTTTACCCACTTTCTACAGAACTGTCGTAAATGTTACGTGAACTGTGTTAATAGTAGTACTTATTTAAAGTAAAAATAAAGCATTTTTTTAATACATCATCATGATTTATTAACGAAAAACACATTTTATTTCGCCTTTTAACAAACTCATTGTAAACATTCAATGATTAAACTTTAATAAAAAATAAATTGTAGCCCCATCTTTAACTCATTTTCATCTCATTCATCAGGTTTATTATTAATCAATATAACGTCAAACATAATAGCTTTATAAAGATTAATATAAACTAATAACTCTTATTATAAATTCGGTAACCGGACAAAACATTACAAAAAAAAAACATGCAGCATTCCTTATTTTTGCTGTTTTGGACATTAATCATTGAAAACAGATACCTTAATGACACCCGAGACGTTAATAGGCACCACAATTAACATACTTATATTTTTTTTCTTTAAATATAATTTAAACAACGAGTTAAAGTGAGCAAGTTCAACTATAAATCTTATCGAGGCAATATGAAGTATAATGCGGGGCACTTAGTTCTTTAGTCAGCTGCCGGAAGATGGCATATCGGTCTCATTCCTCTCAAGCCCACACTAATAACGTGGACAGATTTAAAAATAAACTTGCAGACTACTTGAGACAAGCAAAAATGGGTTAAATGTCATTTTATTACAATGACAGCAGAACCAGTGTTGCACTATTTGATTTAAACGTTAAGTTAAGCGGTTGTTTATTTTAATTTTAAAAAGAGAACGAATTGAATCATTATTTAAATTTAAAAATAAAAAGCCAACATGAAAAATGGCTTTCATTTTCAATTTAGAGCACAAAATAAATCAGAAAAAGGTAATTAAATAAACAACGGTATGTAGGAGAAAATTATCGATATAATTGATTCCCTCTCTTAGTTTTAATTGCTAGGCCTTTTAAAACTGCCCAGTGGTTCGACGGATTGAACCCCGGGGCACTAATGTCCAACTGGAGCACATAAAATCCTCATACATTGCCGCGAGCAAAAAAGAAATCGGCACACCTTAGTTCATTTGTATTCATCAGTCGTAGTCCATATTACATTACGTACGCTCGAAATCGCGTGCCGGCGTCACGATACCCCCTGATAACAGAGACCAGTATACCAAGACACATGCTTCACATACCAAACTTAACCCTGCAGGGATTTTGGGAAATTGGTTTATAAACTTTGATATTTTGACGCCTCGCAAGTTGCCAACAAATTAAATAATAAAGCCTTATTCGTATGCAGGCGGTGTGCCGCGAATGAAGTCTTCCATTTTAAAGACATGTGTTGCTAAATCCAAATTGCGAGGAAGTTGTATCAAGGAAATGTCGCTGGCATTGATCTTGTTTTGTCTTTGAATATTTATTTAGTTATTATTTTCATGAAACAAAAGTAGTAAGGATTATTATAGCTATAATGCTAGTTAAAACTATGTGTTAATCAAAGTCACTTAAAGGAAAATCAGAAACAAGTAGAAGTTTATGTTTTATGCAAAGAAGTTTTTAATGACGTACACAACCAGAGACAAATAATCCTGCTCCAATTAAAGCCCATGCCTAAATATCATCATCATCATCATTTCAGCCGAAAGACGTCCATTGCTGGACATAGGCCTTCCCCAAGTGTCACCACATTGACCGCTTCCGTGTGACTCGCATCCAGCAGTTCCCTGCAACCTTCACCAGGTCATTGGTCCACCTAGTAGGAGGCCTTCCAACGCAAAGTCTTCCGGTTCGTGGTCGCCACTCCAGAAGTTTTCGGCCCCATCGGCCATCCGTTCTGCGAGCAATGTGCCCATTGCCACTTAAGTTGGGCAATTCTTCGGGCTACATCGGTAACCTTGGTTCTCTTTTAGAAGTCCTCATTTCTGATTTGATCACGCAAAGCCTAAATATAAACCTAATATACTTAAAAGCATTTTCTGTCTGTAACACGACCTAAACCGAGGTTAAAAACGATTCCATCACCAGAGTACTCCAAAACGGCACAGGAACACTCTTAATTACTCAAACATGGAGACGCAAGCCTCCAAAAGACAATATTTTGACACATTCACACAGGCTTTATCGCTGTGCACACATTACGTTTGTCCGTGAAAGCCATTCAGAATTTTTTCCCCGAGGACTTAGTGTTGTACCACTATTTGGTTTTCTACCAACGTGACAAGTGCGAAGGACCTTATATTATGGACGGGCAAATATGGTTATCCCTCGTTTTTGTTTTTAAGCGCTTGTGGGTGTCAACATAACTGAGTCCCAATTTATTGCACCTACGTACGATTTATGTTTTTCATGTAATTGCTAGTGCATACCCATTTAAATTAGATTGATTTATGTCTTGAATAATCTAAATTCAATTCACTTGTCTGACTGTTTTTTTAACTTTATCCTCCAATAAATGTTTGCAGCAAGAGCGACTCCATTAAGTTTTTTCGCGATAAACTGAGACCAAATTACTCAGTTTATACTATTATAAAATATTAAGTGTCGCTTTGACAAATGTGTAAATGAAGTAGTTTATCTCTTTATGTCTTATTGGCTGTTAATAGTTACGTCAATATCCATTTATTTCAATAAATATGAAAAAAAAAACAGGATTAACGGTAATAAAACTTGACCGACGGCCCTCATATAATCAAATTAAATTAGCTCGCTAATAAGAAGTGTAATAATGTGACGTGGCGATGCTTAATCTTTTTCTGAATATGGACACCGAAGTGCTAATGTGTTTAGATAATGTACTAAAGTCAAGAAATCTATAAGCAAAGAGTCTCCCACGCATACGTGAAAATCAACACGTCACCATAGCTACGCACCGACGGCCGCGGCGTAAACTATCATTCCTATATCCGTTTCATCTCTTTGTCTATTATTTTTAAAAGTAGAACACAAATTTTAAAACCATCACATCGTCTCCATGAATTCTCGAAGGAAACGAGAATTTCCGACGAACACGTTCATATTTACGTAACACTCGACTACAAAGAAAAGCAAATAGAAAAGTAATACGATTTCCAGCGGTCCAAACGCGAGGCACCGCGCGAGAGTGCACCGAGGCCTTTTTTTACTGTAGGCCGAATATGTTGGTGAAGCGAGGCCGAGTCAACAGGCCGTGATCTCGATCGCTCTCAGGCCGTGTTTACCCGCTCGGCCCTCAAGGATTAATGCGCGACGCAAATATTTATCTAAACGTCTGCAGATTGACAGTTCGGTCGTCAATTGTTTGTTGTCTTTACCTTTTCAAATGAGCATTTCATTTCGAGTTGCACCCATTGCCTTAAGTGGCGTTCGGGTTCTGTTTATTTTTCTTTTTTTTTTCTTTATTAAGTTTTTCGAACGCCAGGCATTGTCTTTTACAGTGACAAAAGTCAATCTTATCGCTTTTGGACAATGAGTTTTGTTTTTTGTGAGCTCTTTATTAGCAATTCTTGAGAATATATTTGTAACAAATCCTATTTTGTTGTAGGGGAATAGCCAAAGCTGGGGAGCCAAATAATCTATCGCCGATGTCACCAGGGGTTCTGATCATGGACCCAGCAATTCACTCCACGCTCAGGCGGAAACAGAGAAGACTAGCCAGAGAGAACCCTGGAGTTTTATCAGCAGTTGCCAAAGGCGCCAGCATGGCTGTCGCGGAATGCCAACACCAGTTCAAATACAGAAGATGGAACTGCTCAACAAGAAACTTCCTCCGAGGGAAAAACTTGTTTGGCAAAATTGTTGACAGAGGTAAGCTGTTATTAGATTAATTAATTCCAAACAACTGACAAAGGTTGACGAGTTAATACGACGATCACGAATTTATTGTCGCCTTCACGAACAAAAACTGAACAATAAACGCAAAAACGGTTTTGGGTACACGCGTCATTCATTTGTCTCAATTTTGATATCGCGAAACAAAACGAACAAAACATTGAAAGGAACTTAAGAAGATAAGCTCTAAATACCCTTCTAAAATACTAAGGAAACAGATTACAGAGCATTGAGACGTTTAAAAGGCTAATCTTTAAAAAACTCAATCAAAAATCTCGCATCGTATACAGTTTTACATTTTAACCCTGCAAACAGCAACGGTGGACAAAAAGATGTGTTTTGTATAAATCCCCAATTCCTGTTACAAAGAGAGGCTACAAATTAAGTGATATCTTTAGTTGGCAACCCTTTTAAAAGATGTTATCTGTATTCAGCGGGAGGGTAGCGAGCCGGGGGCACATATAAAGGACTCATCAAGATAAAACATCCTGGATCAATTACACGAGGTCGGATGACGTTAGAGTTCCCGTTTGACGATAACTCTTATTTTACGTTTTTCAATTCCGTTTTGAGAACTTGTTTTATAATATTTTACGATAGATTGAAATATAATTTTACTTTTTTATGAATGAGATCATAATCCGATTCTGATTCCGCATCGATTCTTCTGTAGTGTATTGAGAAAAAAAAACATGTTTTTAAACCCCATAAACACCGGTCTACAATTGCGCGAGCGTCGAATCCATTTAGTTGATTTGAATGGATGTAGATTATTATCAATAGATATAAATCAGCAAAGAGATACCCATTAGCCTCACAATACTGGTTACACAACTGAATTCAATAGGTTAGGGATATATTACTCGAAGTAATCCCTTTTAGAAGCTTTACTTACTTTATTCAACGCATTAAGTATTTTATTTAACAGTATAAAGACTTAGTTTTCAATTTAAAATAATAACCTACATTTATAAAGGTACACTTCGAAATTAAAATGTTTTAAAACGCATTGCTTTGTTTAGTTTTGTTGTGTCTCAAAAGCTGCTGGAGCTTTAGACACATGTAAATAAGGTTCAAAATTGTTTGGCAATCAAGTTTATAAACGGCAAGAGGTTATTTTGTTGTCAGATCGGGCTGCCCTATCTCCGGTGTCCGATTTCCATGCTTTGTACGCGATACGCCTTATTATGAGCCTGTGAACATCTGTTCGGCACAACAAGAATTATTCGCTATAATAGCAAAAAAAGGCAGTTTTGTGATTCAATTCTGTCGTTTGCATTTTTTTTTGCATTTGCTAATAAGTTTTTGCAACAAAACTTTTTAGTTCAAATATAGACGCAGAATAAATAAAAAAAATGAGTTTCGAAATTAATTCTGCCAATAAAATGAGTTATTTTAAAAAGCTTTTGGTGGATCAGAGTTCAGGTTGAGCATTAGGGGGTTATCATCAAAATTAAGAGCTTTTGCTGCCGTATCTCGAGCTAATTCGATCTCATTTGGGATTGACTCAGGCGCAATATATCGACTGTATGTCTTGCCTGCTCCGGTTATTGACCCGAGCTTCAAATGCGTTAATTAATAGTGCAAGCTGTTTCTGTAAATGTCTCTATTAGACGAGAATAGGTTTCTAGTTTGTTGGTTTCTATAAAGATTTTGTATTTAATTTTCATCTCTTTTTGGTTTAATATTTCACATATCGTCGGGAATAGTGCAAATCCGCAGAACTAACATTGGATAATTGTAAAGAAAAATGTAGCCAATTTCAATTACGCATTGGTTTAGCGACTAAATAATGAATTTAATAGATTTCTACTGTTAACAATACATATTAGAACACATGAATTATTACTATTCATGTAAAAAAGAGGTCAGCAAAGGAAAGCACGTTAAGCCGTTGGTCCCGGGTGTCATTTGTAGATCTTTGACAGTCGTTAGGTAGTCAGTGGCCCAAAAAGTCTGACAACCAGTCTTACCAAGGGGTATCGTATTACCCAGTACTAACTGGGTTGTGGAGGTCAGATAGGCAGTCGCTCCATGCAAAATACTGGTATTCAGCTGCATCCGGTTAGACTGGAAGCCGACCCCAACATAGTTGGGAAAAGGCTAGGCAGATGATGATGATGTAAAAAAGAGGTCAAAAATCGTTGAAAAAAAAAAAAAAATATAAACTTATAACCTTCCCCTGTAAACCTACACGTAGTGCAGATACGTGCACTTTACGTATGGTAGATTCGCGGATTTACACTATCCCCGACGAAATGTAGTTTTACTTAATAATAATCATCTAAACGTCAACATCTTTTTAGGTAACTTTCAAACTACTAAGGTCACGTTAACAATTAAGAGGTAATATGTAGGTGATTTTAATACAATAGCAGCTTAATACAAAATAACAAATAAAGTAATTTATTAATTGAATAACCTTCGTGTTAATTAATTCAATTCATTGATGACGCTAATGATTCAAACGTTAGAACCTTCACGTCCCTGAATTATAATTTGTTTGTTTGTCTGCTCGATTGTTGCTTTGAAACGGTTGCTCTAATTTTGATGCAATTAAGAGTTTTATAAAAAGTTGTCCAACATTATGTCTTTTAATAATCTCTTACGTGTATCAATAAATTTAACGTGAAACAGCTATTAAAACTTAATACAACAAATCTATTGTTGATTCAAATGGCGTTTTCTCATTATAAAACGAGATGTCATAAACCATTATGCTTATAAAATATTCATGAAGAACAAAATTGGTAACAAATCGCAATTAGGTATATGTTTACACAACACTAATGTTGGCTATAAAGAAAAAAGTGAGGTTGGGTCGCCTTTAGCCTCAGGCAATGTACAAATGTGGGACCAACCGACACATACGAAGAAATAATTTAAACTATTTATGTTGTAAAACCAATTAAAGTTATTCATGATTCTTTGCCGATTCAAGTATTTAAATGTCAACACTCCCACTCAAGAAAGTCATTGAAAGTTCTTCTAATAAAAGTCAAGCCCAGACATCACTTACTGGTCAGATTATACCGCAATGTATAACCGTTAATAATTCAGTCAGACACAAAGCCAGTCATATTAATTTAAAACATTAAATCATTTAATTCTAGTGCTCGCATCCAAATGATATATAGTTCTTACGCACACAGTAAAGTATTTACCATCGAAGACCATAAAACTAAACGCCTAGAGCAAAAAAATAAATATTGATATTGTATGCGAGCATACAAACTATAAAAACAAAGTACCATTTTTCTAAATTAAAAGCCAGATATAGCACGGGCTGCGGACCACCATCGTAATAATTTCACATGATAAAAAGAGCAAGTCGATTACAAAATTTATGTTTTATGCGTGTGCATTTAGAGCATATTACTTTATTAAGGGCAGGGCGGGCCACACGGCGGTATTGCAGGCCACGATGAAAAAATTTAATACATTGCAATTACGTTCATTTAAGAAGCATAAAAACGGTCTCGACCCCGCGGGAGCCCGTCACAACGCTACTCAATAAACAAAAAACGTAAACTCGCAAATGTGATCTCCGAAACTCATCAATCCCAGCGGATAGCTCTGGAGTCTGTATAGTCCGCTCATAATCACACGGTGGCTCACAAAGGCCCCCCGGACGCGACACCTATAATTACTAATTTACACGTTGTCGCACCATTGACACTCGGACGCGACAACTTCATCTCTTTGTGGTGTAAACCTCAAGGATCGTATTAACACAAATGATGACAACGACACAATTGTAAGGCCTTTATTCGTCGCGTCATTGTCGAGTCGAGAATAGAAAATATATGGTCCGAGTTCCCGTGGTGAGCCCCCTGCGGTGTAGTTTAGCGATTCCACTGCACTCGTACAAGCCCCACGGAAGCCACGTTTACACCTAACGCAGCTCCTAATGGCAGGTAACTCGGCCAATAAAACCCGACCTTTTTTCAAATATTTCCTGTTTTGGTGTGTATCGTACGCACACCCGAGATGCCGCCGTCGTGGGTGGATAAAACGTATAAAACGATCGACACCGAATATAAAGCCGATATAAAATGCCCTCGACGAAATATTTAATGCTCAATTAGATAAGCGTTTTAGGTTTTGTGGCGTTTGAATTGTTTTCGAGATAACGCGCGTTTTGTGAAACTGAAATGAGACGATTAAGTGCGGCGACGGCGACCGGAGGCGACCGAGATCATATTTATCGACGGATTCCCAGTTCCCAACGCTCCGATCGACCTTTTATTGTTTATGGACAGCTCACTTAAAACCAAATTATTTTCGGTGTTTTTTTCTGGAGTTTGAAAACAAATGTCTTTGTCCATTGTGTGAATGGGTGTCTTGGTGCTGGCTGCTGGCTGGTAGCTCGTGGTAGTTGCAGCGCTTTGTGCCACTCACAATGAGTGATATACGACCGACGTAATTTTGAATTGTCGCACCGGAGCCTCGGGACGCGGACTCAATGTGAAATTATCACCCATACATGGCATAACGAAAATGAATTATTGCTTTTTATTGCCCCATGTTCCAAGTGCCTTTACGGCGAAATTGCCTTCTTTGGTTCTATTTCTCTCCAAGTATGCGTCGAATTCCATTCTTATTTCATTAACGGAAGAATCCCATCTTTTATCATCCCTACGATCCGTCTTTCAGTAGATAAAATGTCATTATATACTCGTAAAGACATGTTTAAATACAAATAACACGACGTCAATGACTTCATCGTAGTGCGATAAAGCCGAGCGAGCCGGAACGATTTCTAAACCAGCCAAACACCGTATTATAAACCAAGTGATTTATGGATGTTTTGAGTAATTACGTCTCATCAAATTTGAATAATGCAAGTCGTCGTAAATAAGGCACGAGAGGCGCGACGCGCGAAACCTCCATAAGTCAATCTTTCAAATTAATCTTATGGAAACACCCCAGCGTGATGACTCAATGCGGACAGGAACATATTTAATTAGTACATTAATTTTGAATTATTTAATGGCTGAGGCCGCGGGGCCAGGTGTTCGTCAAATGTCAACAGTGATTAAGTTTTATTTTAACAGTGCGATGCGGCGGACGCTCACTCGGATTTACGAGTTTTCGACTTTTGTAAATTCTCAACGCCTCGCCTTAACTGCCAATCCGTCGGGGACGGAATTATCGCTCGGTGCTCGCGCTGTAAACTCACCACGGGACCATTTATTATCTGCACAGATAATCCACGGACAGCACTTTATTATCAGTTATAATAATAATTTACTTTTATAGATCCACATTACTCATGTTTGTTCTTATTTGACTGCGATTTGATGGGGCGAAATTGCCTCAATAAAATAATAGCGCACCTTAATTATGAATATTTTATTGCGTAGGCCTATACGAGCAGGTAACGAATGACTGTTTGTATTAGAACTTATACATCGCCGGTGTCGGATTAGCGTTGTTTGGTCGTTTAATTAGCCTCGAGTCGGGAATTTACATTATATTTAATGCCGTGACTAATGCGCTCAGCAGACGGAGCCTCTTTACATCTGTCATAATTTTTCTACGTCGCGATTTATTCGCAAAACGCGACAATCGGCTTTGTTGTTCGTCGCATCCACCACGATGAAATATTGAAACAATTTATTTATAGTTTTATATGGGTACTTATGTTTAATGCAGAACAAAGAATCACTACCGTACGATGTCAAACGGGTCGAGGCACGGCCGTGAATCATCGATAGATAGACGAGCCTTAAAATTCTCACAGACCAATTAAAAATTATTTCCAGTTGTCGTTTATGTATCTAATTGGTCGGGTAGCCGCGTACCGTTAGATCATGTTGAGATAAAGTAAAAGTAGCGATGTTAAAATCACAGCGGGCAGTGATTCACATCTGTGGTGGCCAGATGTGGCGACATTTATCTACGGGTTATGAAGACGTGTTCGCAGCACGTGGTGCGAGCACCTGGCCGGCCGGCCGGTGCGGCCCGGAGCGGGGCCGGCACCCCGCCGGACGACCTCCGGCTCGCTCTCTCGGAACGCACTAAAGCCGATATCCGTGAAGCCTCCGATTTATAACACGGTGATAAAACACAAACATTTCCTCGTGAAGCTGAAACCTTCCCGACTGTTCCCGCTCATCGGCCATCACACATTACACCTCAATGTTAAACCCGATTATCCGAAAGCTATAATTTCTCAAGCGTTATTTACGTGTGCCATATTTAATTGGCATCACCTATACGTTATAGTTAATGCGACTGAACGTTTCCAAGTCATTACAGAAGATAAATGCACGAGTCCACGACCGCTCGTATGTACGTATCCCTCTACCTTGAATTAATTTCGTCCGAGCATTGAATGATGGCGAAATTGACATTAAAATTCCCGGTCGAACGTCTCAAGTAATTGCTGAATAAAATACTTTTGTATAACATCCCAAAGGGAAGCACAAAAAGCGAATCCAAGAACGGTCCGCGGCAGTGTGTGCGCACCGTAATTTATATCGGTGCACGATGACATCTCAATAAAAAAATGATTTCATTTGCTTATTGAGTCCTTAATAAAGCTGGCGCGGGCTGCTCCGGGCCCGTTCCACATATTATTATTATAAATAACAACAAATACGCGTTCCTTATTATTTTTACATCCATACGGGGTCGGTGAGTTTTTTCCAAAGGGATTTTATAGTAGTGCGTCGGTGGCCGGAAGCCCACCTAAGGAGCGCGCGAGCCTCACTATATTACTAAATGAATGGCATTAGCCGGCGAGGTGACACGCGATTACACTTGTGTTAGAACGGCGTTAATTGTCAGTTTTATTTTCATTCAGGTATTTAGCGATCGAGATCGTCCCTTAATAGCTTTTGAGGAATTCCATCATAACCTTGGATGCGTTCGGGCTTCGGGGCGAGAGCGTTTAATGAGGGCTTCGACAATAGCCGTATTAATCTGCATTATGCCGTAAAATTACAATGTCTACGAGATAAAGTCTTGGCACGACCACCGCGGCAAAGACGTCCTCCAAAATCATGTTCAGCGTGTTATGATTCATTAAAAGTTATAATCGAATATTTTAATGATGTCGTATGGTGAACATGAACGGGTTACGGGTTACGTCACCGGGCCCCGTTCGTTAATAATATCGTCTCATTGTGGAACCGAGCTCGCGTAGACAAAGGCACGGTATGGTATTAATCGTTAAAAAGTACAAGGGCTATTAAATCGATATTAAGAGAGAGAATTCGATGCGCGCGCCGTACCACTTGTAATGATCAAATTTATAATCTCTCGGGTAGGTAAGAGGCAGTTCTTTTATTTTCAATCTCAGAGATATACCCTCTCTCTCTTTTAATTGTATTTTATGAGTATTTGATTCTAATGCCGGGCCATTAATTATTTATAGTATTCGATACGGGATGCGAGCATCGATTTATGTATTCGTCCGAATGGGATGAATGAACGCGATGCAATCATTGCTCAAGTCTTTATTGTGTGAATATAAACTTAATGATCTTGTTGCTTTTAAACGATTATAATCTTACCCGATAACTCCAAACACAGTGATTATCCGGAATATTCAGTTTACTTTGATTACACCTCTCGCCCCGTTTAGGACTGTCTCATTTAGAATTAAAAAGTTTAGACCCACGCTCTTAAATTATCAAGAATAAAATGAGGCAGACAGGTCGAAACTTGAGATAGAATTTTACGAAGGAAATTAAAAAACTAATGTGCCCATTGCTCTCGAAAAGGATTTTTATACTGTCAACAAATTAAAAATGTCAATAAAATAATACGACTAAAAAGAGCAAAGCCAATTCAATCCCTCGAATTGCAGTTGCTTGATGAGCCCAAATGTTTTGCGTGTTTAAATTATAATACCTAAAATATTTTAAAACGTCGAGATTTTTTATCCCTATACCCGGAGCAATAATAAAATTTGATTAAAATATGGACCCCTCTGCAGTTGGGATGAATTAATTATACGAATACCAAACATGCCAAAGTGAAATATGTGTAACTGCCTAACTTAATAACGTAGGTATTAGTATGCTATTTTTAATCAACGGGTTTAATCTAAACGATTATCTAGATGGTTTTTGTGCCACCTGACTTCTCACGTCCCAAATCTATTAGAGGCATTCCAGTCTCTTAAATATAATTTTAAGTAGGTTGTAAAACCACTTTTCCTTTCTTCATAAATTTGCATAAATGAATGAAACAACATTTCTATTGTCACCAGGTTGCCGCGAAACGGCGTTCATCTACGCGATCACCAGCGCAGGAGTGACGCACGCGGTGGCGCGCGCGTGCGCGGAGGGTTCCATAGAATCGTGCACGTGCGACTATTCGCACATCGAGCGCGTGCCGCACCGCAACCGCGCCGCCGCCGCCGCCAACGTGCGCGTCTGGAAGTGGGGCGGCTGCAGTGACAACATCGGCTTCGGCTTCCGATTCAGCAGAGAATTCGTCGACACTGGCGAAAGAGGCAAAACTCTCAGAGAAAAAATGAACCTACACAACAACGAAGCCGGTCGAGCGGTAAGTGTCGAACACTCCTGTCAATACGCTTATCCAATCACCACTCGACAGTAGCACCTTATAAACATCCATAAAACAATCAGTTATCGCCAATGACGGCCATTGTCATCGCGGCGTGTTTACATTACCATTATGGATGACGATCGATCGTCCGCCACTTGACATGTCGCGTTGTGTAATATTAATTATGCGTCGGGCGGCGCGGCCCAGCGCGCGACGACTGCGCAACAGGCACTCATTCGTCGCGCCCGCGCATCTCCCTCCCACCGCACACCCACATTTGCATATCCACTGTCCGCTCCTTCCCAAAATTCATCAAAAAGGGACGTCGGGCGCCCCGAGCCACCCAGACGCGTCATTAACCGAAGCGCTTAATTCCTGTCACGACAGACGCACTGGGTGTCCACCTGATGAATATTCACAGCATTCCATCGATTGTTTAACACATATTTGGACACTAGACTGTATAACATACGCGGCTATCTACATGTCAATGAATAAATACTGTCGACGACGTTCTACGAAGCGCCTGCGCTCCGAGATAGGAAAATATTTACTGTCTCCCATCCTCGCGTCATTTATCTACCTTCTAAGAATGATGAATGTCCCTAGAGTATGATTTATGATCGGTCCACGCGCGGTGACGACCGGCCCACCTCTTCACGATTTGTAACAATTTGCTCGATCGTGAGATGCGATCGATGGAGTACGCTTAAAAGATCATCGATCACACTGTATCGAAGCTTATCGGTGGAATTTAAAGATATTTGGACATCATTATAGACCTCCCCATGATAGAATAAATTAAAGTACGAGATGTTGATTGTTTTGTTTTGTTCGCAGCATGTGCAAACGGAGATGCGGCAGGAGTGCAAGTGTCACGGCATGTCGGGCTCGTGCACCGTCAAGACCTGCTGGATGAGGCTGCCCAGCTTCCGCTCTGTGGGCGACTCGCTGAAGGACCGCTTCGACGGCGCGTCGCGGGTCATGATGCCTAACACTGACCTGGAGCCGCCGGCGCAGCGGAACGACGCAGCACCGCACAGAGTGCCGCGGAGAGACCGCTACAGATTCCAACTGCGGCCTCACAATCCAGACCACAAATCGCCGGTGGCGAAAGACTTGGTCTACTTAGAATCATCGCCGGGTTTCTGCGAAAAGAATCCAAGACTGGGCATCCCCGGTACACACGGGCGAGCCTGCAACGACACGAGCATCGGGGTGGACGGCTGCGACCTCATGTGCTGCGGCCGAGGTTACCGGACGGAGACCATGTTCGTGGTGGAACGATGTAACTGCACATTCCACTGGTGCTGCGAGGTCAAGTGCAAAACTTGTCGCACGGAAAAAGTGGTGCACACGTGTTTATAGACTCGGACGCTGATGACGAAGTGATCAATGAGAGAAACTTTAGTGTCGGAAAGATGTGATAGTGAGTCAGACTCGAGAGTGGACCTGTTTTCTTATTCGGAGGCAGATAACGGACCTTGTATATAACCACTTCACTTTTTCATCTATCCAAGTCGTCGAAATCGTATATCATGTTGACTTATGTAAATAGTTTCTGTATCACTGTTTATTTCTTCTTTTATACATGATAATTGATCCGGCGTAAAGTTAAAGTAAGCTACTCGCTCGGTTAATTTATTTGACTATTAAGTGTGAACATGTGATCTAGTAACTTTATTTTTTTGGACACTGTCGTTTGGAAATTAATGAGACCAGTTTACAGACGATTTATTTCTATCATCAACTCATTTTGTATTTATTCTAAATTGGACTTATTGGTTTCCTTACGCGGTCAGCTGTGTAATTTATTTATTCGTAGGCATCGTACATACTCGACTGAACAGCCCAAGGAGACACGTACGCGAAATGAAATGTACGAGACTTTAAATGATATTTCTTAATATCATTCCAAAGTTAATACTCAGGTTCTTCAAAGAAGTTATTTGCAATTATTATAACAGCGGCAATAATCATTTGAGTTTTATAAATACTTTCTATTATATGGACGTCCGCGTTGGGTGCATGCTCACATAACTGTTTTGAGATTCAACAGCGAAATTATCTTGTAATTATAATTTCATATTATAATTAAACCGGCTAATGGAATTTGTGGCTTAATGACATTTGCATAAAGTGTCTTCTTGGGTGTTCAGCGGCGGAGGTAGCGTTGGGGTCTTATCAGTCAGTAAGTAGCGTCATCGTAAAAGTGTCCCACATTACGAGATAAACGCTCTGAAGAATTTTAATTAAATATTAAACGAATTAAATAATCAGTATTATACGTATAATATTGTATGCGTGTTGCGTTCGATACACGAAGATAATGCTGCACGCGAGCTCGGCCGATGCTCGTTACACGTTGTATACAGGTGCAGAGATGCTCGTCCTTTCAACCGATCTTTGTGTACTTATGTTATGCATGTTTAACTACAATAGTATCGTTGTACATCAATGCTTTCATACATATGTTTCTGTAATTATACGGACATATTCACTTGGCGAGTTTATATTCGAACCTCCATTATTTGAACTAACATAACTCACTAACTATGATTAACTTTTTGAATTAACATTGACAAATTTCTGACAAAATCTCTGTACTTATGGAATCATTTCGATGACAAATAATTTTGACATTCCAAATTCGATAGTTTGCCAGTATATGTGGAAGCTTTATTGATCATACAAGTAATTATATCAACTTGAATGATATTGCATATGTGATATAAACATAGTGTAGCCAGTAAGTTTGTATAGCTAGTGTAACCCTACTGAGCTTAATTATTGTGTATATTAAAATGCACTGAGCATACTAACTCGTCAAGTATGTTTTATTTAAAAATATTTATTAAAAACTTGTTTTAAATTATTATATTTTACTTTAATATTACTGAATGTATTAAAGTAAAATAACGTGTTAGTTTTAGTAAAAAAATCCGGTGTTAAAACAATCGGTATTATTTAAAACAGGTATTCGAGTACTTATCAATGTATTGTTAAAAAAAAAAACGCTTAAAAATCGGATCTCTGTACATAAGGTAACTTTTAAAAATGTTTCGGAATTCAATGACAGAGTCTGAGGAACTGATACCGCATCGGATTTAAAAGACTGAAGTTTTTTTTTTAATTTCGTAGTTATAATATCCATGACTGGATTTATTAAAGCCATTGTTTTGAATTTTAGCATGATAGGTATTGTGATAAAAAAAGTATTTTAACGTAATTTAAAACCGAAACCGTTATGAATTTTGAAAATCGAATTCGTGCCATTTTTTTTTAACCTTTTACACCTGACAGCTTCTGCCGGTTTTAATCAAAATTATTATTCTGCCTTATCGAATTATTGGCCATTTGTCGTTGTGAAATCATTTTTACGCATGTAAATATTGTCTTTATTGATTATTTTAAGTTATTTATGTGAATGTAGCATTTTAAATTGTTAATATTAGGTAAAAATACAATTGAAATCAGCTGAACTTATCTGAATCTCAAATCTTATTATTTGTACCTATAAATGTACCTTTTTGAAATATATTTCGTCCAGTGACCGCTTTTTGGGGGTTGACACAATTTATTATAATATTGGTTGTACATTAGCGGTATCTATTTATAATTACAATATTGATTAGTTGTTACTAAAAATATTAAATTGATCAAAAAACTTGAACTACCTTGTTTTACTGAAACTTTCTATTCTTGAACGAATTTACTTATCTGAACTAGCCTTATTACATGCTGATTTCTGTCAAATAAAAAAAAATACTGTTTTCAATGAAACCCTACACTTGTAGTTTACCCACACACAAAAAAAACACACAGATTAATAAAAATACTATACTAAATATACGAATAAGAGATAAATAAATACGATACGAAAAACAGATAAATTCTTGAAAATATATTTTATAATTTAATGGTTTTCGTAGTTAATTATGTTTCTGACTTTCTGATTTATGCATCATAAAGTATAAACTTATAATAGGACAAGAACGTCTCCCTTCATGGCTTTCCTTAAAATATTACTCAACCCGTCCACAGTACGAGCCGTATTATGCAATACAGTTACAAAATGTACAAGACAGGAACATCTCCATTAGACCTTTATTATCTTCGTTCTCGCTCCAATCTATCTTCTGTCTCCCTCCCACTCATTATGAAGTAAGTCGATGTTAAAAGCATTAATTTCGATATATAGCATAATACATCCCCAAAGATGTCTCCTCGATAAACGATGTTCTTATTTTGAAATTTATGCGCGAACATTTATTTATGCAACTGTCACATAGGGCTGTGTATGTTCCTCATTCCTGCGGTACTAATGGAGAGGATTTGTATCAGTAATTCCTTTGCCAGACGATTTGATTTATTTAGAAACCATGTTGTATGTAACTCGTGGTCTTAGCATTTGGAAGATGTACATGATGGAGTGCTGAAGTGCATTTTCAGTAATGTAAAAGCGATTCAGCTGAGCCAAGTGAAATGACATCCTGCTGAATACGTAATACAGTAACTTTTTCATAATCACTCCCTACCAAATTATAACATCACTGAAATAAATGCCAACCCTGCAAAGCCTTCGCCATTTTGTTTTATTGCGAACGCAACCGTTGTAGTTTTGATAGCGTGCAATTTTCTGAAACAGCTTTATTTTCTAGCAGTCATTGTTGCTGCGCTGAAATTGAACTTTACTCTGGCCACTTTAGGGTTTAATTTCGGTTGGTTTTGGGTTAAGAAAGTGAAAAGTCGTTGAGTGTTGGTGGTCGAGTGCGCCCTGAGGTGGGTTCCCACGAGTATCGGCCCCGCTGGAAAATTTATGTTTACGAGCAGAGAAATCTGTCATAAGAGATACGGACGGCGCGGCTGAATCTGAAATAGCGTGAATAATTTTTCATGCAAACGGAATTTGGCCGTGCGAATGTTGTTTCTCTGATTAAAATCGTATTTAATGGAATAGGTTACTCTTTTCCTTCGAGAGACTTTTAATCGTAACTAAAACTTACCCCTGAAAAAATATCAATTGGTGCAATGCTTATTGGGATTAATTTATCTTTAAGTGAAAGAGTTCAATCTTCTAGATTCATTTACTTACTGATTTTGTAAAACTATCTGCCTAAACTGTTCATAACTCATCAACATCATCATCACATGTCATATGATAAAGATATTTACATCAATGCGTTTCTTTAATGGCGTAGGCATGATGCATGTTGCATTACGTAATCCACTGAAACAAAAAGAGGAAACGAACAAATTGCTAGATTATTCATAAAATCATAAAAAAAGAAATAATCCTTATCGAAATGCCTTAGGTATTGAATTTACACAATAATTTCAACGGTAGTTGATATTTATTCCATAAGTATGCTTCGGCGAGGTTTAGTGAAATGTTCGAGTTTATTTTTCGTTGTGTTCCTTATGTGCCCAAGACGTGAGTAATTCGTTTGTCATAAAGAATAAATATACTAGAAAATATCATATCGACTATCAGTAATGATGCGATTGACGAAAATTCTCTAGAAGTAGCCTAATTATACATGTTGGGTAAAAAATCGTGGATCAAACGAAACAAGGCGATAGTTGGGGTTATCAGGGTAATTTTTTGGTAGTCCCTACATTTTATTTTTACAGTAAAGTTCTGAAATTACAAATAATTTTACGTGAGACATAAAAGGTATTAAAAAAAGTGTCAATACCCATAAATCATGGTACTGTCATAAACGCACTTTTGTTGTAATGATACATCTCCTAGAAGCAACTAAACACCATTTTATGTTTTAAAATAGGGATTTTTTTTACATAAAAAACATTCAAGTAGTCATAACTTTCAAAGATATTTTTTACTGAAAATAACCACAACTATCGCCCTGTTTCGTTTGATCTACGATTTTTTCCTACCCTGTATATTAAAATCAAGATCTGAAAAATCTCCCAGGTTATAGAACATCAGGGAACACGGTCCGTCTAGGAACTCCACTCCTTGAATGTAAACTGGTTACTCAGGATTAAGGTTGCTTCCTATGACACTTATGTGCTACAATAGAGGAGGTCTTTCCTAATATTTATTGGATTCATGACGATTTTTCGGGGTTTTCGAACTATTATCACTTGCTTCGGTGAAGGAAAACATCGTGAGGAAACCAAAACCAGCATGCCTGAGAGATATTTCTCGTCGGCATGTAAAGCCAAATCAGAGGCCTACGGGCAGTATAAAAACTCTGACACCGGGTTAGGCACTAACCACACGAAAAAGAAGAAGATCGGTAAGGAATTAAAACGAGCATAATTTATGTCCACGAACCCGCACAGAGCCTGGGATGTGGATAACCTGAGGCCTAAACAGAATAGGCTTATTTTCCATGAAAGTGAGGACGAACAGAGTGGAAAGGAGACTAACGGGAATGACCAATCCCATTGGTTGAGATCCACATTGTGTCTCCCATCTCTCCTATGATGGATCAAGTCTTCCGCGTCTCGTCTGCGCTCCATTCATCTCCGCTTTGTTGGAAACTGGGCCTCCCAAGTGTTAGGCCATTTTACGTTATACTTCTTCTTCGTGTCGTTGGCACGACATTATTCCATAGTTTGATAGACCAAAACTCCGCCACTTCAACGGTAACAGCGCAGATGTCTCTTTAGCTTCATATTTTGGGGCTCGTCATTCTTGTGGTCACAACCACGACCGCTTAGCAAGAGTCTTGGATTATATTTCCCGGGCTAAGTGTTAGGTAGGTTTTTGCATCAGGGATATCTTAGTAGCAGTGCAGAGGCTTGCTTTTATTACATGGGACTTAAACAAAACTGGCGAAATTTGGGCGTACTATAAGTACTCCGTTGCCTAAGCTTTTGGGGATTACAGTCTTACGATCAATAAGAAATGAGAATTGCTTCATACTTACTCATCCTTGACCAACACGTAGGTACTGAGCGTACGTACGTTGTGGGTCACCACAGGCTTGAGTCTCAGCACGAGGTAGTGTTCAGCCGGCCCTACTAGTCGGGGATCGTGGAAGGCGCATTAGTTCCCATGATCCCCGGTGCAAGTGGGAAGGGAACACCGGGGTGGTTTTTAGGCAGTTAGAGTCTGACAGATACCTCCGTTCGCACCAGAGCGGAGGACATCCATGAGGATTTTCCACCCGGAAAAAAGGTTGAGAGCCAGCCAAGAAAACATTAGAACAGAACCTACAGAACCTTACAACTATAATCACTGTGTCACCAATACTTGTCTTTATAGGAATCCGTCCCACGGCCATCGGCAAACAAAATTACTTCCACGCTGTCAGAAGATCAAACGACTTCGATGTGAGAGAACAACCTTTTGAATGTTGTAACGGATTCCAGAATGATGATGATGTCTTTCAGAGTAGTGTTGATGATGAACCGGGTTTTGATCTAAGTGACGATGAAATTATAAAGTTTAAACTCTGGCCTAGAGGAATTATACCTTATTATATTGATGCTGTTTCTTTTCAAGGTAAGTTCAAATCTTCGACTAACGAGTTTAAGGTCGTGAACGCAAAACGGTGAAGGAAACATGGTGGGGAAACCGGCATGCCCTAGAACCAAAAAATCGAAGATTGTCACCAACCAACCTGCACGAGGCCCGTGTGGTGACACGGTTTGTGCTAAATCTATGCAAAATCTTGAAACAGGAAGGACATTGATTTGGCATACACATAAAGAGACGTGGGTCGTGGAAAATAAGTTGTAGCTACTCGTTTTAAAATCCTTGCTTCTGAAGATGGCAATGCACTGTTCCTTTCTGGCGATCTCAACAATGCAACTGACGCCGCAAAACGTGGCTTCTTACTGGGCCCAAACATTGAAAAAATGGAATGGAATGGATGTAAAATCGATACGATACGAAACGAAGAAGAAAAAAGATGAATGTGTTACTCGTACAAATCCTTTAAAAGGAATTTTCATAACAGATTCTAAAGTTTTTCTTCAAGTGAACCAGTTCCCTTGTAATTCTAGACAAAGTTCTTCGCGATCGGATCCGATCGTACCTCAATTCAGTCAACACTCAGACCAGGCTTAATTTCGCGGAGTTGCCGAGTCCACCGAGGGATGATGACACCCGATGGGTGTTCTTCGCCAACCGCCGAGGTCAACTGGGTTGCGCTGATCATTCGATCCTAAATTTCACCAATAAAGGAGTCCAGGTGAATATTTGTATTGATTCTTCAGAAACGGCAGGTTCGTAGTACTCGCAATTAACCAAGCGTGTATGACCAGATGTATGAACGTGAACGAGACGGAAGGAGTATGTAAGTATGGTAGTAGGTGGCGTTCTGTAGTGGCTGCTTACTCCCATAATAAAAAAAAGGCGTGAGTTTGTGTATGTATGTATTTTCTGAAGTTTATTGTGGACCTATTCAGCCACTTAAATATAAATGCAAAAGGTCTTTTGGGCTGTTCGATTATTCGCTGGTAATCTTTTTCACTTTTTGTTTTATCATGAAAAGGCCAGATAAATACTTTTCCATGGAGTTCCCACATGTAACTTCAATATAGTGCAATAACCGTAAAAGATGATGGCAACAGTTAAATTGATATTCGTTGACATTAGCTTCTTTCATTTTTTCCTGTATTTTATTGATTGCATTTGACTGCCTACCGTCTCAGAGTTGATATTGTAAGTCATGATGTCGTCTACGATCCACCATCTTTGTTTAGCTCTTATTCAACTTCAAACCTTGATATTTTTAATGTATTAGAGCCAGCTTCCGCACTAACCAGATGCAGTTTTTTCACTAAGTGACTTCCAATAGATAGTCCCCTTAAATTATGTGTAAATGTGTATATGTATTGTATTTTCTCTTAATGTCCAGCATGTAAACCTGGGGTACGATTGTCTATCAACGGGTGGAGAACTGGCAGAGGCAGTGCTGGCAATAGCCGGAGTACCACCTCAGCACAATGCACCGAACCGCGACGACTATATCACGATTAGAGAGCAAAATATCATGCCTGGTAATGTACTACACCTCTTTTTGCATCAAAAAAGTTCTGTCTCGCTGTTCCAGCAGTCGCTAGTGATACTGCTAAGCATGAGATCCTGGGTTCGATTACCTGAACCGGTACAGTGTTAATTGGTTTTTCCATCAAGAATTTATTTCTCAGCAGCAGCCACGGAGTCTGGATTTCTGCACAGTTGGTGGCAATAGGCTTGCCTCTTATTACGTGTAACGTAAACGTAACTAGCGAAATGTGGGTGTATTATACAAACCTGTGCCGAATCCTTTGGGGATTACAGGCGTAAGGTTGTGTTAAGATGAATATGCTAACAAAGAGCTTATAAGTACAAAAATAAAGATAACAGTTAACAAAAACGATACATATATTTCCAAAGTTCTGAAAACAAACCTTAAATGCAAACATTGACAGAGTATGAAGCCTTATCTATCTTTACAATGAGCCCCTAGATACAAAAATATATAAGGAATGTATTATTCGATATCCTAACAATTAAATGAAGCTGTCATGTACTACCAAATTCAATGACGGTCTACCACTTTTCACCCTTATGCTGTAAGTTATAAAATAATAAGGTTGATTAGTCGTTGACCCTCGATGAACTCGGTAATTATAATAGGTGATTTAATTAGAGGAACTTTTTTTGAAATTAAAAAAATATGAAAAAAAAAAACAATTTATAGAGTTATCTTTATTATCATACAAAAGAACCATTCGTGACATTTAATTTTTAAAGATTATTTTTTTCAAATGTTGTCTGTAACCGCAGTTAATATGGTTCATTCTGCAGTTTCAATTTTCGATTACGGGTCCAACGTTTTCGAGTGGTACTTGGCAAATAACGCAACTAATTTTGGCTACCAGTTGTTCAATCGTGTAATACGTGGCTTATCCATGTAGACTTCGGACAAATGAACACTGATTTTCGTAATACAGCTGAATAATTTGTAGACGCCGTACTGTGCCGAGATGGAAAGACTTAGTTCCATGATAAAATGCCAAACTATGCTGAACAATACCATGATAGGTTAACACGATTCACGCTTCCTCTGTCAAAAAACCCTTATTCAAGAAAGTACCTCTAAATGAATCGCCCATTAGTTAACTGTGCAAGGCTATTTTGGCGCATGGTCAAAATCGGGCGTGCCATTACCATTTATTTTTTCGAAACCATTTCAGAATTTTTTACCAACTTTGCTCCCCTATCAACGTTGGTAGGGAAAGGTCTCTGTAGGAGCATTTTCTTATGTTTATTTACTTTCCAGAGAAGAAATACCTTTTCCAAAAGTTGAATAACGAGGATTGGCTCTTTCATGACATCGAGTATGACATCACCAGTGCAAGCCATTACCACCACCACAAGTATTCAATCAACGGACAGCCTACCATTGAGTTCGCGGTAAGTTTTATTTCATCAGCCTACTCTTCCAGATTTTAATGGATTATGAAGATATGTCTCAAAGGTGTAATGTATGCCACGTTAAAAATATGAGAAATATACCTATTACAAACTGAAAATTTTATCGCCTGCAATGTAGGCGATATAATTTTCACTTTTAAAAGGCTATGATAACAAATCAAGAAAATTTATCTGTCTTGTTTTATGACTGTTATTCTTTGATAGTTGTACACTCATAAGCAATGAAATGTAAACAGCAAAATTCAAAAGAGATTTTCTCGTGAAATAATGTTTTCCACTCTGAGATAAGACCAACCTATTTCTTAATAGTGTGGCTTCCAAAATACGATGTTCATAAAAACGTAAAAAGATAATCAGTACAGTAGAAAAAAACAGTCTTGACTTTTGCATGTGAATAGATTACGTTGTTCGTGACTGTACCATCAAATAAGTATAGTATAGTAGTATAAGTGTATCGGAGCAGCAGTCGACATATAAACCAGTTAATTTATTTTTATTCAGTTTAATACATTATGCATTAACTATTCTCATCTATTAAAAATGGCAATTTAAAACTACATATTTGTTTCTACTTTGTTGCGTAGGTAGAAACATTACAACCACTATTAACCAAAATTAAAATGATGGGAGATAGTCACAGATTCTCTAGAGTAGACGTTGACAAACTAAGAATGCTCTACAACTATATTGTAAAGAAAAAAGAGAATAGAGTTCCAGAATGTTATAAACTTTTCAGAAAAGGGCATAATTTCGATAAGCAACCTTTACATAAGCCAGTTATTACGGAACCTAGACAGAAGCCAAATAAATACCTTGGACTACCGGAGGAACCCAATGATGTCAATAAATATGCGAAGTCTGATAAGACCTCTGAATATGAGAAGATTAATGGGTATAATGAGGAGGTTGATAGTGGGGACAATGACCAACACAACGCATCTTTACAAGAATTCGCAGGAGAAAGAGTTAATTATCTCGATGTAAACGCCGATTAAGAACAGTTAAATACTGCAGCTACCAGAAAAATGAAACAAAAATCTCTTCCGAAATTAAAACAAGAATTGGATAAAACTGACCCATTTTTGTATCTATCAGATTATTAAACAGATGACCACAGAAGAAAGGCTTCAAAGAAAAATACAACTTTGAAGGCTGTAAATGCTGTAATGTAGTATCATCGGCCAATAATTGATATTGGCCTTTTTGGCTGAGAGTACGTCGATCCCAACTGTGGAAGATGATGATTGGCTGAATACCAGAAAATAAATAAAAGCACAAATAAATTTTAATAATAAACATTTATTATATCGTCTATCACATTATAAGCATGTTTGTATATTACGTTTCACGTAGCATGTTTCACATATTACTTCACAACACCATTTGAATTGGCAGTTGCAGTTCTCAGTTTCTTTGACTGAGGTTTCTTTGTAACCTCGTCTGCAGCATAATTGATCACAACTATCGGTTCCTGCTGAGCTGATGTTGCATTGGCGGCCCAGGGTACCAAGGGAGCCAGTCTTCATGTTGGCTGAGCAGAAATCTGGTGACTCTTCAGAATAGATGATGTCTTTCTTACCAGGTTTCTTGATACTTGGACTCTCTGGCATAAAACTGTCACCGTCATTGCTGGCGATTACCTGTCGATAAAATTTTAAAATGTATGAAGGATATTTCTACCTTTATAATGGGTGTAAAAAAGACCTTTAACGAAGCCGAAAGGCACTTGTTCTTCTTCATTCTTCTTCATGTCATTGTGTCATTTATGATAAATGACATGTGGAAGACTTCAAAATATCCTATCACCTTGACAAGGTGAATCAATGACCTAATGAAGATCGCTGGGATCCAATTTATGCAAGCAGCGACGCGTCAATGATGGGGAGGCTTATGTCTAGAACGTGGACGTGGTTTGGCTAAGTGAAAAGTACAATTATCAACTCACCTTCGCAGCTCCTTCGAATCTGTCCCGCAGTCTATCACCCACCTCCCTGAAGGTCGGCATCCTCCACCAACAAGTCCTGAGCGTGCATGACCCCGACAACCCGTGGCACTTGCATTCCATCTTCATATTATTCTTGATTGCCTATTGACAGAAGGAATTCTTTATGGCCATTGTAGAAAATGCTGTTAAAAATATTAATATTTATATTAATATTAGGTCTTTACCTATGAAATTTTAGATTTGTATGAAGTTTTAAAAACAAAAATTGTTGTATTTGTTTTTTATTTTAGTTTGTCTAGCTTTTTTATCTTTCCGATTAGACGCAAGTGCTTCAATGTCGTTTAGACAGTAACTCCAAGGCCCGCAGCAAGCTCACCCGTAGATTGAGTTGGATCCGCTTCCACTACCGCCTTCAATTCGTCGTTGTCGACAATAGTTACCGGCCGACCGCGAGGCTCATTCTTCAACTCAAAATTTCCAGATTTAAAACCATTGAACTAATAATGGACCGTGTTTATGCAAGCAGTGTTAGGCCCGTACACGTCGTTAATGTTTCGTGTTGTTTGCGCAGCGGTATGTCCACGTAGGAACTCATATTCGAACATTGTACGAATTTTCAGTTTATCTATGACGCCAAAATCTACCACAATTTCACAAAAACAATAAACTATCTAAAAACAAATTACTGAATTTGAAATTAAAAGAACACGGCTTTCGAATAAAATTTATTTGAATTTAGAATTGCGCGCCAATCCACAGATAATTAAATCTGAAAATGCTGGTTATTAAATCTCCAATTACATAGGTAAAGACCTATTATTTAGGCAGGTCACGGGAACAATCTGTGACTCCCGCATTCCCCTTAAACTTAAGGGGAAGATTTATAAAACAATGATTAGACCTGCTGTCTTGTATGGATCAGAATGTTGGGCCACAAAAGGGATGAACGAAAGGCATTTGCATGTGGCGGAGATGAGAATGCTAAGGGGGATGTGTGGTGTTACGCTAATGGATAAAATAAGAAATGAGTATATAAGAGGAAGTCTGAAAGTGGCGCCGGTGACTGAAAAGTTGTGTGGTAATCGGGTGTCCTGGTATGAACAAGCGATGCGGAGGAATAAGGAAAATGTTGTGAGGAAAGTTTTGAGTATGAATGTGGATGGGTATATGAGTAGAGGAAGACCAAAGAAACGATGGATGGACTGTGTAAAGAATGATATGGTAAGAAAGGAGGTGTCTGGCGAGATGACGAGTAATAGAGAAGTATGGAAGAAGAAGACACGCCGACCCCAAATGAATTGGGATAAGGGCAAGAGAATGATGAAATATAAATATTTGAAATTAAGTACAAATTCAATGTCATAACTTATCCAGTGCACTGATTTTATATTATTCTGTCTAGTTGTTAAATCAAACTTCTAGTCTTCGAAGACATTATTTAAGGACTTAAATAGGAATCTTATTCAGAATGAAAATTTGAGATGGGACAGTGAGGGCAGGTATTCCAAGTCAATTTATAACGTAATAAAATGTTAGTTCGAGTCTCATTTCCTACGAAGTGTTTGAGAAAAATTCTTTGCGATTTCCGACTTTCTGAATAAGTATTCAAACTTACCTCAGTTAGAGATTTTTGATCCTTATAAGAAACAGGATTAATTGCCACCGAAAAAAGTGTCACCCTAATACACAATAAGGGAACCTCAACCGATGTAGCTACAGGTAAGCAGTATTAGGGAAATTTAGAGTTCCGTCTTAGGCGGGAAGAAAATCAGAAAATCGGCATGTTCATAAAAAAATCTTTTTTGGTGACAATTAATCCTGTTTCTTATAAAGATCAAAAATATCTAAAGCAACAACTGAGATTTGAGTACTTATACCACAATTTTATTAGTCTAATTTGTTCCTGCTACTGGGACACAGGTCTCCTATCTGCGAGATGGGCGTAAGCCACAATCCACCACGCAGAACCATTGTGGGTTGATAAATATGTGGTTACAAGGGTTGGGCAGTATGTACGCAATTACAGGTTAATTTACGAGATCGTAACTTGACTTCTAATAGAAAATTCTTACTAACCAACCTCCCAGCATTATGGTTATGCAGTTTGATAAGGGTTTTGATGTCGCTTCGTTTCCTGTAACGGCTGTCCATGAATTCTCTGGACTTCTTCAGTCCGAAGCGCACATTGTCACTGCATCCCCCCCACTGCCACCTCTCTGTTGGCACTTGGGAGGGGGGGAGCGTGACAGATTCACGTCCACGACGCGGTTTTGGTGCTCCCTGAAGAAAAGTGCTTTATTAAACAATTTACCATGTTGTGTATTCTTGTGTGGTAAATATACCGTTTCTAGTGTTAATGATAGTATTAGACATATTATGCAACTCGAACATTTTTAAGCACATTGTAGGTAGCAACCTTATTGTTAACAGAATAGATCTAAAGATCCTGTGATTTTGATAGACAAGTCAGTGGCAGCTGCCCTAAACATGTAAACTTATTGCATCGAAAATAACTAACACTGTGATTTTGACAGTGACGCTAAATTAGATGCAAAATAACTGTTATTTGAATTTAATGCATAACTTAGTGACTTATACCAGGGACGCATAGCTAAAGAGAGACAAATGTCAACCTTTTCGCAAGAGCATTCGAGCAGGGATCCCGCGGTGCATGCTCGGGTGATGGAGTACGTCACGCCGGCCGCCGTGATCGCGTTCACGAACCCTGTCTCCCTGGTATCTGTTGGCAAAGGTATATACTGTTAGGAATACATCGTAAGAAGGCAGACAGAAACGGTGTAAGTTGGGTAAAACGTGGAGAGCATTGAATAAGTCTTGAAGTAAGATCCATAAAATAAAACATCGCCTGCAAATCTCGAAGAGTTTGGAAGAAATTTACCAATAGTACCTACGATTTCGTCAGTTATGTTTTAAGTTCTATGTAATTGGGAATGAGCCTAATGCCATCAACCGGACACGAATCCAGACTCCAAACTGCTATTGAGAAATCCCTAACGGAAAATATCATACACACACACACATCACATCATTACATCTTTCTCGTCATAAAAATAAACCAAAAATAACCAGAAAGCTAACGAGCTATCAAGCTAAAGTTATCTCCATAACAATACAATAGACATAATAGATTAATAAGTACAAACTCAAACTTCATCATGCAAACTGTAAATGATCATTGAACACACCATCTATTTATTTACAAGCTACCCCTACAGCTAATACTCAATAATGAAAACAAACACTCTATTGTAATAACCGACATTATCAACATAAACAATACATATTTAATGAGAGACACACATTGCGAAACTATACCAGTCATTTTCGCATTTGCCGGTCGTTTTATCACCGAACACATTAGTCTCGGCCATCGTAGGGCATAGAAATAAAATGCTAAACGAAATAAACCCGAACAAATGATACAAAGTGAAGCTGTTGACCCAAAAATCAATATTCACAAGCGTCATGTAATAAAAGGCGATGAGCTTCACAAATCGAAGGTCCTATACATAAAACATTTGGGTGGGATACAATGAGAGATTGTTTTGTGAATTTCTGAACTGACTTGCTCAGTGGTTATGGAAAAATTTAGAATACTTACAAGAAAATTGTGGGAGGATCTACGAACTTTGGGAAAAGCTCTGTTTTTTTTTAGCAAACCTACAGTAAAATCTATCAAGATGATGTAGCCCATGGATATGAACAATGATTGAAGAGAAAAATCGAAACTGACACATAAAAGCTTTTGATAACATTAAAAAGGCCCGCCCTAATCAACCCTCCGCCCCGTGTCCCCCGTGTTATTTCTGCACTATTATTGTAATTTTTTTTTTATGTTATAATTAAGTTTTTTTTTAGCATGCAGTGACTATCGCATTATATTGTACACTATGCTTGTATCAAATTGTTTGTAGCATTAGGATAAATAGTGTAACAATTGCAGATAGGCCAATAAATAAATAAAAAAACCTGACCCAACATAGCCCAATTTAAAAAAAAATGAATCTAGAGTCATCAAGTACCACAATACTGCAAAATTTGATAAAGAATACAACACTGATTCAATTACTGATTCAGAAAATGATAGACAATCAGCCGATGTTCTACTTTATTAGTCACGTAGACGTCACCAGTTTGTCAATTTCATCACCAGTGTGTCCCACGCTAACAGGCTTGGCTATAACAATTAATGGCCAGGTCAACTTATGTCGGATGAATATTCAGTCGACATGAATAATGTGAAAATCACTGCGGCAGACATCCATTGAATATTCGCTGGACATCAACAGCAAGCCAATGTTTTTGTTCAGGTGTTGAGGCTACAATAAGATTGGATACTTCTTGATAGACTTTGTAATGCATATAAATTCATTGTAGAATGTGCTAGGCCGCTAGGGGATTCTATGAATATAGATTTATGTTCACTGTTTTAGTATTGTGTTTGTTAATTGGAGATTTTTTTATGGTCGTATCTGTAGTTTTAGTGCAACTTTCTGAACAGATGAAACGCTTGAATGCAATATTTAGCCTATAGTTTAGAACTTTCTTCATAAAAGTGTGAAGATGTTTCTGTTAAAGTTCACCAGCATCATCTACCTAGGCTTCTCCAACTATGTTGCGGGAGACTCCATAACCAAATACAGCTTGAGTTGTTTTGTCAACCTGTGGTTTCAAATTCTTGTGAATACGAAAGACATTTTCATCTATCACTAAAATTACAGTCGTTATCGCCTTTATTTCAATTTATTTGGGGGCAGCGTGTATATTTATTTATTATTTATTTATTTAACACTTCAAGCACAAAAGTACAGAGACGGACTTAATACCATAGGCATTTTCTACCAGTCAACCTTTGGGAAGAAGGAACAAGAAGTTTAGAAGTTTTATACAGAAGGATAAAAGTGTATTTTTTCTTGTAACAAAATATAAGCAGTAGTTGTGTGTAATAAAACTTCAGAGGACGCCATCAACTCAATTCTCCCATTATTATTCAACGCATAATTCAAATACATTTTCCACTACACGAGTCTAATGCAAATTTATTGGACTAATCAAAAATCTATCTAAGTTATAATTGCATCAGTCATTCTCCATGTTAATAATCTAGTTCCAATTGTTGCCGCTTCACGGTACGGAGGCCCTGATTATTGCAAACCGCATGGGCTATACAACGGCTAAAGGCTATTAGCCATTAGCGGACAAAGCGTCAGTTTCTATAGCCTATTATACTGAGCGTCATTGTCATTTCGCAATCAGTTTGATGAGAAGATTTCATACGAGTTGAATACTTAATTATGAGTGAATATTGGACATTTATGTTAGAAATAGGTTTTACTTTGTAGGTTCTTCTTATTGATGTTATTTAGAAAGCTGATGTTAAGGAAAATATTTCTTGTTTGATAGTTTTCTATTTATACCTTTCATCAAGTTTTAGAAAGTGTATTTTCGTTTATTGCTGCAGGAAATCATTTTGTCAGTGTTCGAATTCCTTTTGGAGTACCTCTGGGATAACCGTAAAAGACAGCGGTCTTGCCAGTAACCGCTGCGTTGTTTATCTACATCTCGTGCTGTAATGATTGTGGAACTAGAAGCAGACTTATGAAGACTATCATTCATTGCAAACGTTCTTCATCTGCCTAGCCTTTTCCCAACTATGTTGGGGTCGGCTTCCAGTCTAACCGGATGCAGCTGAATACCAGTATTTTACATGGAGCGACTGCCTATCTGACCTCCACAACCCAGTACTGGGTAATACGATACCCCTTCGTAAGACTGGTTGTCAGACTTTTTGGGCCACTGACTACCTGTAATAAAGATCTACAAATGACAGCCGGGACCAACGGCTTAACGTGCTTCCCGAGGCACGGAGGAAACTCGGTATGTAATGGGTAGTCACCCATCCACAGACATTGCAAACGTTCACTGGACTTATTTAACACAATGCACCCTTGTAATTTAGTAACATAAATTTAAGCTAAAACATACGTTATATCCAGCCTTAGTTCTGGCACTCCCTTGCAAACGCAAACGAATACGCACGTTCACCTGATTTCACCGCTAGCTTCAGTTCGGCGATAGTATTGTGGCATTCATTAAGTTCAGATTAGATAACCGCGCTGCTTGCGCAATGCGGTGCAGTTGACAGCAGATCGGCATCAGCAGCGCCTATCGATCCCATGCTAATTGGGCCCAGTGCAGGACGACGGGACGAGCCGTATCGTCGCCGCATTCCCGTCCCGCCACCCGTCCCCAGAGATACAGCGAAATTTATTGCACCAACAATTTATATAATTGACGTGCGACAAAAAAGCGAGAGTGCACACCCATCCGATGCAGAATTCGAACGTAATTACGCCCCGTCACTCCCTGTCGACGCTCGATTTTCATAGGCATTCTTGATTAAATTTCGACGGACCAAGGATGCGTCCTCTGGAATTATGAGAGGAATGTCAATTTCCAGATATTTCGCTAGTCGTTTAGCAGCGGGTAAAAAAGGTGAGTCTTGGCGGTGAGGTGGCCGGGTGCACGGGGTGCGGGGGGGTGCATGGGAACCGCTCCGCCCCGCGCGGATGCCGCGGACGCTTTGGTTTTTCTGCCGCGCGCTGCGCTGTCGATAGGGCAGCGCGGTCGCGACACTCGCTCGTCATTATAAATCCGTGGCGGTGAGCTCAGAGCCGCGCATTCCGCGCGCACCGCCCGCGTTATGCGCTGTAATTATCACAAAACGCGGGCCCGACTCGCAAATATGTCGTTGGGAACGGGGGACATGACATTCTCATCACCAAACGCTGCCTTTTTTCAAGCGTCTCCGGCTTCGAAATATGTCCAGCGCCGAACCACTCCCACGAAGTCCGCCGCCGATTATATTCGGGTGCCTCGCGAGGTGCGTTTTTGCCCAGTCTGCCACGAGCGGCCGCGGAATGTCGGTATTTGTGTCCATTGAATAATTCAGTGAAATTGTCGATCGATCAATAAAACCGATGGAATCAAATTGATTCACACTTGAAGGTTGTATGGCTTCAATATCGCAAGTGTTTTTGCTACTTCAAAATACTTGGAAGGCGTTCCGCCATTCACATCGAGTCAATCAGTCGCACGTGCGTGCGTGGTGGCTCATCATAATGCTGTAATGAGTTTCTGGTCCTGGATAATTGGGAACCAACTTTATATGAGCACAGGTCTACATAAATACAAGTGCATAACCTGTTCGAATAGGAAATATGTAATTAATATGGCTGGGAACTTGTTTCAGCAGCAACATAAGACCTTTCTGCTAGTTAGTGGCCATAGATCACTAATGACTGTCTGGCCTGTCAACGCGATATGACGTTTGATATCTTCACTGTCTCAATTTCAATAACATTATGTAGAATTAATTATTAACCGCATAGTGCAATGCATTCAATAACTAGTAATGCTAACTACATTGGTGCATGCTGCTACAATAGCAATTATTGTAGTTACAATGTCAATGCAGACTGCTCAATCCCTCACAGACTTATTTCTTGAATGTAATTGTGACCAAAATACAGAGGAGGAAGCAACACAGGACTCATGCCGCCCAACGACTAATACCAATTATTCTAATTACAATGTATGGTCAGACTGTTAAATCCCTCGCAGACTTATTTCTTGAATATGAACGTGACCAAAATCCAGAGGAAGACGCAACTCAGGACTCATGCTGCCCAACGAGTAAATAAAAATAATGTGATACAAAACTAATTTAAATAATAATAATAAAAAATAATGTGTCTTGACCATTTGATTGTTTGAATACAACCTGTAGCTGTAGCAGAACCTGTAATCAAATGCACCACATTCAGAAACTTGAACTTCGACATTTGGAGATTCTCATAATCTTAACAAAACCATTTTTTTATCACGTTTTGTTTAAACGGATAATTACAAGCCTAACATATAATCTTCTGTATATAATAAATCGCAAATTACAACATTAATCACTGGTAATAACAACATAAATTATGTTGATATAGAACATTGAATGCCTTGGGGTAACGTCAAATTGAGCAGATAACGCGAGGAAAGACGTCTCGAGATGATCTCGGACTCAGCCCATGTGTGAAATTGCTGAGAATTTTGCAATTTTAATTTTATTTATAACGAGAGTGTGGAAGTTGTGAGAATATAGCGTGGAGCTGGTACTGAATTACATGAGACTGTGTGTGTTGCTATTAAAGATCAGTTTTCTCTGCATTCAGTTTGAGAAAATATTCAAAATCACAAATATTTGGCAAATGAGGTATGGAAGAAGAAGACATGCTGCGCTGACCCCAAATAAATTGGTATAAGGACAGGAGAATGATGAAATGAGGCAGAAAATGGAGCATATAGTTAAAATGTCAACAATTGGTTTGGCGATAACGGAACGCATCCTACCGCAGATGCACGATGTTGGGGGTCAAATTAGTTGTCACCTAATAAGTAGTAAGGCATCAAATCTAGTTGACCTGCATATACATGTACTTGATCGGTTGTTTGGTGAAGAGTGGCTGTTTTTGGTGGATTGTTCCCAACTAAATCACTCAAAGAAGTGAAGAGCAGTCATTTTTGGAGGACATTTTTTATGAACTGCCTCGTTGGTTGCAAGTGCGACTGCTGAGCGAGAGGTCCTGGGTTCAATTTATTGGTTTTTCCATCAGGAATTTCTAGTAGCAGCCAGCCCTGGATTCTGGATTTGTGCTCGGTTGATGGCAATAGTCTAGCCCCCTATTACATGGGACTTTAACATAACTGGCGAAATGCGGATGTATTATTAGGTATACCTCTGCCTAACCTTTCGGGGAGTACAGAACCTGATGACGTGATATTATATATGCTTTATGAAATTTTGATGTCTAAAAATCGAATTCTCAACCTAATTTGAATAAATGACTTTTGATTTTAGCTATAACTTCAAAATCTGGTTAACCCCCTAACCGCTACAGCCTACCCCAGACACCGTCGCACAAATCGGCCGGACGTTCCCGCTAGAAACTGATAAACTGAAACTCGCTCCCCGATACAGATCGCAGTCGCATTCGCTCACAGGCCACTTTAAATTAACCGTTCACGCACTCCCGTTCAGGAATTTTAGATTTGAGATGGATGCAAGCGGAGATCAGGACACTTGTTGCTCGCATCCGAGGGTTAATAAACAGCTGATTATATTACGGCAGACGCTATGTGAATAATTTATTTGTGGTTTATTTTTTTGATGTATGTGTAGGATTATTTTATGGGAAATAGATTTGCGGGCGTTGCGTGTTGCTCTTTGTGTGTGTTGTCGTCAGAAAATATTTTATCGATTGCTGTTTCTTCTTATACCTTTATTTTGATGGCATCAGCAGTGCTTGCTACCCACAAGATTTCTTGGCATTTATCATATTTTGCATCTGGTTACTTGTATACCATTATAGTGTTTTTAAGCCGTTCTGTTAGAGCCTTCTACGAAATCTTCCTTATTGGCAATCATTGCGTCTTTCTTGTGACCGTCTGCTTATCAAATTTCTTCTTCAAGGTAGTGATTAGCGATCTTTCCCTTGTCCGTTCCTATTCTAGTTTTAGGTGTGTTGGTCTGCCGTGTTATCGTTTTCAACCACTTTTCGTCTGTTTTTGTGTGCGTTCTCCTTCATAAATATCTGTGTTTACGTCTCTCAATCACAAATCGTGTTGACTCTTATCATCGGTTTACACTTCTGATAAAATCGCTTCACTAGGTTTGTTTAATAATTTACTATGATTTATTGCAGGGCCATTCCTTGCACAAAATTCCTACACGTAATATCTTCATCCCCATTTCTTACAGGCTCGAGTGAAACATGCGTCGCGCGGCGCGATGTTTCCTTGCCGAGATGTCAAGTATCGTGTGTCGGGCAAACCCTGGTGTCGTAAACATGTATGTCATACTCACTACCTACGTGCGCCAACCGCGGCCTGCTCGTAAAACGATCATAACAACCTTTATTACCATTTAGTACCTTACAAAGATGGAAAGCAGAGATTACTGCTGCAAATTGATTAGCCGACATTCTCGGTGATTTCACTTTCTATAAATTCACAGAGACATGAGCGGACAAAGTAAATCGTCCGCACAAAAAGAGCCCGATAGCTTGTTTAAGCGCGGATCAGCTTAATGCGAAGACAATACATCGAGTTGTCACCGCGACCGCATCGGAATGTTTAAACGAACGCGACCATTTTATCTCATCTGATTAATTCAAATATTTAGCGCAATAAATACGGGTTGGCGGGGGTGCGGCGAGGGTGGGAGGGGTGGCGGGGCTGCGGGTGACGTGCGCGGCTGTCGGCGTGACGGCGGACGGCGCATGCGAGCAATTGCGTCAGTGTCAGCGTGTCACCGGCGGGCCATTGTGGCCGCTGTGGCCGATATACGAGCGTGGCGAGCCCGCAGCGGCCGCGCACCTGATTTATCGACGTCCCGCGCTGCCCCGGCCGGGACGCGCTGTCGCCGCCGAATAAAGCGCATTCTCACGCTACTGAACGCACGCGAACTCACCCGTCTCGTACCCCGTATTTAAATGGAACGATCGTTTCTCATTCCTTTCCCCCAGATATTTTACGTCGGGTAATACGATACGACACTGTCCGGCTCTTTCTGCAGTTTTCGCGTTCGTTTTTTCCCTCGGCCCGCTATTGTTCACTTGTCAATTTCTTTAGCTAATGCGAGTAAGCGTCTCATTATGCGGTGCGGTGCGTCCGCGACGCGCATTGCGTGTTGTGACAGCAACCACCCACCGGAAGGGGCCGAGCGTCATTCAGCCGCGCACAAAACGCGAATACTTTATTCAACGACGTCCGATGGCTAATTTGAATGGATTGTGCCCGTTTAATGGGAATAATTAGCTCTGTTAATGCGCACGCCAGTCGGTCCGGTGGAATATCTCTGTTAGATCGTGTGTGTACTTCGTGCTGTTAACTTTTGTTTTACCAGTTAACGCTTAATTAACGCAGGTTCCTCTAGGCGGCGTTGCGTCACATTGGAGGAGCATTACTATTGTGGGTGATATGCTCGGGCACGCTCGGGTCCAACGTGTAACAAGCGCACTGCGCAGGCGGCGACACTTCGCAATCAGTCAACTTGTTACGCGTCATAGCGGGCCGTAAACGCATTTCTCACGTTGACGGGTGGACATCGACGAACCTGAATACCGCCGCAACAAACGACTTCCCTCATTTTCCCCTCATTAAAATCGAGCGAAAGAACACTTTAATACAAAGTTATCTCGGAAACGGTATTATAATTCCTTAAAGGTAACTTTTTGAAAAAAGTAAGTTATTGCCGTGGTTTCCAGCGCCTATATCGTAGTTGGGTATTTCGTTTAATTTGGCAAGGGGCGATGGTGACAAGTGCGGGCTGTCAGTCTGATGGACAGGTCCACGTTGTGGAGAAAAAATAAAGTGCTGCTCAGCATTAAGTTATGAGAGAGATAGCAATATTCGTGTAGACTAAAGTTGGAAAGAGATGTGAGAATGCCAAAAGGCTCGATTCCTGTGAGTTCCTTGGTCAGTAGTGATGGGGTTGAGTCTACCGACAATTTCGTGCTTGAGACGTCGATTACTGGTCGCGAGGCGATGTTTGACTTTCAAATAGCTCGCTGAGGCTATTGTTTATTCCACCACGAGGCAGCACGCTGACATCCGCTGTATCGACCACTTATAAATATTTAGTCGAGCTTTATTTGGAGATCTGCTATCGTTTGTCAGACACGTTGAGGCTTCTAATAAAATGGAGAGTTTTAGTTTATAAACTTTTGAAAGTAAAATTCTTGTAGCCTTATTCAAGTTGGTTCGTTGTGATGGATAGATGGCTCGTCCTTAGTGAAGAGGGACGGGCTCTTCTACGTTTATATCGTTATGGTTATTAGAACTTATAACGTTTTGGTTTCCGTTTTAATTATTTTTCTACAAACCCGACCTTAATAGACTTCATTAGTAATATAACAGACGATTGTATAAATTGCGGCTTTCACACAAAATAAGGCAAAACATTTTTATAAATAAGACGGTTTATGATCGCGTAAGTGCTGCGCTTAAGCCAATAATCGATATCGATAAAACTAACGACAGCCGCCCGGATCGTATGCGCATAAGAGTTGAGATTAGATACGAAATACAGTCCGGATATTACACTATAATTAAGAACATTCACGTGTTAGAGGGCGCCAAATTTATCGCTGCCTTTTTTTTGTCGATATGAAGTCATTCTTGAGTATTTATGTCGGGTTCTCGGGGCATGTGTGAGGTCTCAAGGGTTCAGTAGTCAGGTTATCGTGTGGTAATCTTTACGAGTTTCTTGGGGACTCCTTGCTGGGAGCTGTCGACAGTTAATGGCTGCATGAGATTAGTCCGTACCGTCCCTTCGTCGAGTATATACGGAGTCCGTGTTTGTGGGTTTGTTTATAACTTAATTAGGCTATTTTGTTTGAGTGGGAATCGGGACTGAGTTCGGCGTCAGCTCTAGCGAGATAAGGTGTCGCGGTATTTACGATTTGATATGGTGCTGCCGTTTTAAAGTGTACGTTGTTTTGATTGGCTTTCTTGTTGTGGAGTATAAAAGTTGCTTATCTTGAAATACTGTGCCTGTACGATTGCTTTTAAAAGCTATTGTAGGTGTTTGTTTTTTTTTTAACTTTAACTGTACTTACTGTGGAAAGCTATCGGAGCCTCGAAGAGGGATTTATGAACATAAATGAAACTCAGAAGTATTTTTTACATAATATCATGCCTGTGATCCCCGAAGGGTTAAGCAGAGGTACTTAATAGAACACCCACATTTTGCCAGTTATGTTTAAGTCCCATGTAATAGGGGGCGAGCTTATTGCCATCAACCGGGCGCAAATCCAGACTCCGTGGTACGCACTCAAAAATTCCTGACGGAAAAACCCAGTAACACTTTGCCCGACCTGGAAATCGAACCCAGGACCTCATGCTCAGCAGTCGCGCTTGCGATCACTAGACCAACGAGGCAGCAAATATTTTGTTCTTATAGAAAAAACAGCGACCTATCTTTTAAACCTTACATAATATATATTCTTTCTGTTCTAGGTGATAAAAACTTCCCAGATATTCATATAACTAATTACTGCTCTGAAAAAGTAACCTCTACAATACAACACATTAAAAAATAATTAATATTAAATTAACGGTACCAATACATAAGTGGGTAAGTGAAACATTATTTAAACGTTCCGCGCTCATCAGGCAGCTGATAAAGAAATTTAAATAAGAATGAAATACTTTTTTCATTGATAAAGATTTGACACAGAAAAAAGAAGTGTATCAGGAATGCTGAGACCTCGGACTTACTAATGAAAGAGACCAATTAACGATGATTATTTTTTTCTCATGAGTACTGCTGGCTTATACAGGGGGATTCGGGAAGTCATTTTGAGTGGAACTGTTGATGAGGTAGGATACTGATTTGTCACTTCTAAAGGATGTTTCAGATACGTAAAAACAGAGTTATATAGGGTGTAAACACGAAGCCGTCAACCAAGCATTACAATAAAACTTAATAGATAACCCACTGTTAGATATGAACGGTCTGTACACGTCTAATTGGGATTTATACTTGTATGAACATGTTGGGTTTGGGGGGAAACTGGAAGTTTTAAGAACAACTCTTGGATTCCAGAGAGTCACATAATACAGGGTGTAAACAGACCCTTCACGAAGCCGTCAACCAAGCATACTGTACATCAAACTAAGTAACTTTACGCAAAAATTATTGCTGGAAACGACTTTTTTTTTGGGGTGAAAAATCACGTTTGACGGTAGTACTCGTTGGAACGCACTCAAAACATTGTTCTGGTGGATGGATTGAATAGTAGTAGGGGTTGTGGAGGTATTAAAGTAAAAATCTTACATTAAAAGCATGTATTAAAAATAAAAAAAAATTGTGAAAAAGTTGGAATTTTGACCCCCAATATCTCCGTAACTTTGGTTCCCAGGTGTGGTCTAGAACAAAAAAAATATCGCAAAGATGGTGAGAAAAAGTGCCTTTCGGCTTCGTCAAGGGCCTTTTATAATTGCAATCAATTTGTCTTAAAATCAAAGAAATTATTTCAAGTAGACCATTACAGGCACATTTGAATGTCAAAAACAAAAGGATAAAGCTGTAGTGCCAGCCACAAGGCATAATAACGTGTGAAAGTGCTGTAGTTTCCCATTCCAAAGGGATCTCTATGGAGAAGAATGGGCAAGAAGCTCCATGGACACTGCCTGTTATAGTTCTAAATTTAAACTGATGCTATTGATTTTCGTTCCAATTGGAGGTTTAAAATATTATTTAGACAATAGATAATTATCAAATTATTTTAGAATTTACAAATGACACTTACGACACACGTACTGCTAGTATTCCTAAAATGTCTACTATGCTTAGTATTCCTAAAATGTCAAGAGTTAAGAAAACTTCAACTTAAGTAAGTTAAGTATCAACTAGAAACAGCATCTGTTTGCATTCCTAATGCATTAAGACAACTCTACTACTAATAACTCGTCAGCTTCCCAATCGCCTAAAGCACAGCAATTATACCGATCACATCAACCTGTACCCGTTATTTTTTCTTGTCACCAAATGATAAAAAATCCGGGACTAATTCAGCTCTGTAGGCCGCTGCGCCTGCGCCACCCATCGCTGTTCGCATCAATTTATAGGCTTTTAACCTAATTTGTTGACCGTACACCCCCCTCCCCTCCCCCGTCCTCCGCCTCGCACCACCCCCCCTCGACACCCATCCCGGACCCACCGCCCACGCGACTCCCATCTTTGTTTTACTTTTTTAATAATTAATTTAGTATTGATGACGTTCCCGCTTATCTCTCCAAAATGGATTTTAATCCTGGATTTAGAAGCTCGAGAATTCAATTAATAAGATAAGGATGATCCCACTTCGCTAAAAAACGATGAACTTATATGAGAAACTAAAGTACCAAATTAAGCTATTATGCCCAGCAATAAAGTATCTAATTAATGTATTTTACATTAGCAAAATGGCTGTCGATACCCAACAAAGTCGTAAAAACAAGCGTTGACTTTTAATATCCACGCGTATTTTATATTTTATAGACACCTATATGCAATAAACAATTTAGGAGCATACATTTTTTTTGGTTAATCTGACCAAAAGACGTGTGGGCACAATCGCAGATAAGTTATTGTTGAACGTTATAAAAGCTTCAGGGTAGCATATTTTATAAATATTTTGTGTGCGCCCAAAATTTTGACAAATACCACTTAATTTACGTTAATGAATCCGAAATGAATGCATGTTGACGACGAATGGTCGGACCGCAGTGTTGTCACTCTATCGATATTGTGTAGGTGTGGAATTAATGTTCCCGATAACCTTTCGAGCTGTTTTTCTACATAATTGCCGGTTAACTGGAATTCGTTACTGAATTATGAGTGACACTAAAACAAATTAGGCCGGTACGATACAATTTTACAACATTTAAGAATTTGATAAGGCGAAATAAAATTATCAAGTTTTGTAATGTCATTGAAGACATCGAAATAATTTCAAATTACTTTAAAAACCAACAATTATTAAACAATCATTAAAAAACCTTTTTTTTTTAAAGTTACAGAGAATTTTGTGCTAAACTTAGTTAACTTTAGGATGTACAAATCCTTAACAAAATCTAGCCTCAAAGGCTCTGCAAAAACAAACATCGATATCTCCAAAACCAAACAAAGTCATCATCACATCGATAATAAACCGCATCGCTAACCCATCCGTATAGATAAACGACCGGTCGCATAAAAATCAACTTCTTTGGCCTAATCGAATTAGGCCCCGATATCCATCAGTACGATTTAACACGTTTTGCATTCTTTTGTCCATCGGCTAATAAAGGTAGCAGGTAGCAATCCTCATCCTACAATATCTTAAATGTTGGTGAACTCATCGCTGAGATATCGATAATTTATATATCTATTTGACGATGTTTTTTTATCGATTTGTATCGAGACGTTTTGTTTGGGATTGTTTATTAATTTCGGTTTGTAATTAGGAGCGATTTGGTTGCAGAATTGATGGTATCTTTATGCTATAGGAACAAGATATTCCGTATTATGTTATCATCATTTCTCTGGCGTTATGCCAATTTGTTTGGGGTCGTTGCAACATGTCTTCTTGTTCTTCCATACTTTTCTATTAGTTGTCCTCCAACATTTTTCTCAGTAATAAGTATGTCGGATCCGTTCGTTAGTATGGACATACAATGAATCGCAAGTACGCCGGTGGTGACATCACGCGACCTACTGACAAGTCTACCCACACCACAGCGTGCTTTTACAGAGCCCTGATGTTCAGGCCGAGGCGAGGGCAACATTCAATGTCTGTTCGCGGCAGAGTTGAGACGTCTTGGAACTGTATCCGATTCATTGTGCCCCATGTTTGCTAGAAACGGTGTATCACATCCAGTGTGTTTTCATTACACGAAACCCTTTCCTTTGAATGCTGTTAGATGGTAAACTGCTAGACTGCAAAGGCGTTCCCATAAATTTTCAGTACCATTTATTCTAGGTTACGTGTCTTTATCATATTGATTAAGTTAAAGACAAAACATAAAAGCCATGACTAACAGATTAAGCTCTCAATTTTTCAAGACATGTATTCGTGCAACCAGTTAGTTTATAACAAGAATATTTATTAGCAAAACGTGAGGATCAGTGTGACATTTTATAGATAATCAGTAAGCCTTAACCTTTGTGTAGTGAAAGTATATGTTTATAGCTTTCGCAACTAGGTATTATAATATTCAACAAGTTTAACATTCACGATTTATCATTAATAACGGTTTTAAATTGCATATTATTACATACCATTGATTTTCCAAACTTTGAAGCAAGGAGCTTGTTCTTTCAAATAAAATCGTGTAGACTGTGTGAAGGATGATATGGCAAGAAAAGAGGTGTCTAATGAGATGTCGAGTAATAGAGAAGTATAGAAGAAGAAGACATGCTGCGCCGACCCCAAATAAATTGAGATAAGGGGAAGAGAATGATGACAACAATGTTATTAACATATTAACTATGACTGTGATAATAACTGCTACAGTTCCGTCAAAAAAAAAAGAATCAGATGCACTATATTCTATCGGACTGTCTTCCTTGGTCTTGACTAAAATCTTGAAAAAAACTAAATTCACTGGACGAGCCGTTCCTAAAGAATAATTTTGTTTTGCTGTCTAACGCTGACCGATATACTGGTGAAGGTCGCAGGAATCGCCTGGATGCGAGATGCACAAAACGAATCAATGCGGCAGACCTTAGGGGATACGAATGTTTTTTTCTGTTGTTGACAGTTATCGACTGAAAAATGATTCATTTTCTCTTTACCTCTCATGAGTATCTTTCGCATACTCCGTCTCTGCGTGGTACAATTCCACCTTCTATTCCTGAACTGGTGTGCGCACTCCGTGGCGCCCAGGGTGACTCCCCTGGTGATCTCCTTCAGCAGCCCTGTCTCGTTCCTGCAGATCTGGGCCAGTCTCCCTCGGGTCCGTCGGTTCTTCTTGCAGATCATTCGAGGGTCTAATATCACTGCGCTGCCAGACGCCCTGGAACAAAAGATTAGATTTTAGATTTTAGTACGATGTTCCCAGGACAACATTATGGCACGTCTCTGGTAACAAAACCAGTATAAGCTGATCTCTTATGCTATTGAAACTCCGTACTATGCTAGGTCAGCTCAGTGGTACTACTAAACGGTTTACTTACTGTACCAAGCCCTCAAGAAAAATGGTTTACAGAATGGATTTAAAAAAAAAACAGATAACCAATTAATTTTAACCATCAATCCATCTGGTTGAAATTAATTTCTTTACCAGTAAGTGACATTGTTTTATCAATGGAGAAATGGCTGTAGCCTTTAACTAGTGTTTTGCTTTCATCATCTTATTATAGCATTTGCCTAAAAAAAAAACTTTTGTTCAGAAAATTATATTTAGATAAAGACCAGACTTAGTCTATTTATATTAGGGCGATCCTATATTCATACTCACTGGCAGTAACTACCTGTAGTACTAAGCTAAACACATAAATTATCTAGTACCTATTGATTCACCTACTTAAAAATACCATATTCCTATCAACAAACTCCATAGTCAAAAACTTTCATAATCACAGAATCAGTCATAAAAGTCGACTCACTCAATACAACTAGTGTTGTTCTACTCGTTATCGATTTACGATCTGCCACGCGAGTGTCGACAAGCAAGCGCCAGGTCGCGCCGACAGATCCTTTGTTTACTCGATTAGAGTTCATTGTCAGAGTATCGAGTGCGAAGCTAGTTCGAATAAATTTAGACCCGTCTGCAACCCGGACTCGATTCTTGAAGAAAGTCGAAGGAAGACTTAGTTACAATATCATTCGTCTATCTGACACTGTTCAATCAAGCGAGATTTGATAGCAATCGGTCTTCATTATTTCAAACTAGAATTGTTTATGTTGCACATTTTTTAAATGTAGGAAACATTTTCCTCAAATGTTTATCGTAATACAAATTCTTAGCGTCTTCATTTTTTAATTTCATTCATGTTTTTTTTTGTAAAGAAAATATTTGGCACGTGATCCTCGTTTTAGCTATAATTAAAAGAGTATTTGAACTGAAGTTTACATCAAGTGATACAGTAAATTCCGGAGTGTTCTATTTTTTCTGTTTCCATGTTGAAACTTTTATAGTTAGTACAGCGATCAACTTTTTTCGGTATTGTTGTGATAGTCTTTTACCGCCGCACGTGCGTTTGTTTACACAAGAACGTAAATGTTTCTTTAATTTACTGTCAAAAAACGTTTTTTTATGTATTGATTTATGCAGTAATATCATCCAATAACATTACATGGCCATATTTACATCGACAACCACGTGCTTTTTAATCGTTTATCTTCAATATTTTCAGGAAAATTAAATTATTCTTACTAGTAAAACAGGAAACACCTATTCCAACTTCTATTCTACAGAACATTCGAGATTAACACAAATAATTCTGTATTCATGATTTCATGGTATACTAGACGGCCTTGTTACTACTACAGTAAAAATGAACGCGAAGTACAACAGTAAAAGTCAAAGAGTAGGTAAGTTACGACCACAACACATCTGTGAATTACAGGTTCGTTTACAAAATGATTTTATTAACCCCCGCTGTATTAGTTGTGTTTACATTCTGTTGAACTGGTGTTTCGTAATACTTCATACAACGATGATAGCGGTTAACGTAATGTCGGCGGAATTCGGAATATGGTTTCGGTGTTTTTCTTCAAGCCGGATTGTGGCTGGTGCTCGTTTTGGGAGAATTTTTGAGAGCTGTGCCTATCAATTATTTTCAGTGGATCTCGTATTGAAGACCGTGAGTGGTAACAAAACAGTATAAGGTGGCCTTCCATTCTGTTGAAAATCCGTACTATGATAGGTCATCAGATTAAAGTCAAAGTGTTACCATCGTCGTTGTATTTACCGTCGACTTGAACTTATGGTCGTGGCAATTTTTTTAGTACGAAAGCAAAAAGAGAATAGAATTTCCAACTAGTTATTAAAATTATTATAGTATCTTCCTGTGAATACGTCAGAAGATCTAATCATATCAAATCAAATCATTTTATTTGCATACCACCACACCACCACCACCACCACCACCACCATACTCAGCCTATATATAAGCATGCAAAATTTGGTTAATCTTACACTTATGTTAAAGTTCTTCAATTGCATTAGATTAGTCATAAGATTAAAATTAAATTAAAATGAATTTAGATTATTAGGTATACATATTTAAAATACAATGATGGTGAGTTTTACATTACATTACATAAACATTACATTACATTAGATCATTTTCAAATCTTCTTTCTTTATCGTGTGGTGACTAACCTGGAGTCAGAGTTTTATGCCGTACATGGGCCTCTGACTTGGCTTTACATGCCGTCGAGAAATATCCCTTAGGCATGCTGGTTTCCTCGTGATGTTTTCCTTCACCGAAGCAAGTGATAGTTATACAATGCGCACATGAATCCGAAAAATCAGTGGTGCGTGTCTTGGGTTCGAACTCGAGACCTATGAATTGGCAGTCCGACGGTCACACCACTAGACTATCACTGCTGTTTCAAATGACTTACCAAAAAGGTAAATGACCTCATCCAAATACAATTTTTTCCCATCCATATTTACAAAGCAAATCTTTCGACACGTTAATAGGAAGTTAATTTGTCAGCTACTACGGAACCCGTTTAGAGATGGTTAAAAATAAACCTATTAAAATGTTGATTTGCGTCACATGTTTGATTATCATTAACAATGCTTACGTTAGCTGAATTGTTGTCTGAGATCTTCCCACGCAAGTGTAGTTTGAGGATGGTTATGGGCAACGAGATTAGGACAGGTGATGTTATGAAAGGATGCTGTATGGTTCCAAGCATTGTTGTTTTCCCATGTCGCTGCAAGGAGACTTGGAGGTGATCATCTGCAGCATCGTCTATAGTTCTATTCTTTATGCGATTAATATCCCATAACCTTCAGTGAAGAATATTTAACTTTATGGGACCAATATTAATCTTGGATTTGAGATCTACGTTCAATAATTAATAAGGAATATATAATACTAGCTTTTGACCGCGGCTTCGCCCGCATGGAGTTCTGTGATTGTTCCACGGGATCGTACCGAGATAAAAAGTATCCTATGTTTCAAACCAGATTATAAACTATCTGTATGTCAAATTTCATCCAAATTCGTTCAGTAGTTTTTGCTTGAAAGATTAAACAAACATCCATACATCCTCACAAACTTTCGCATTTATAATATTAGTAGGATAAGATATTGTCATCATCTGCCTAGCCTTTTCCCAACTATATTGGGGTCGGCTTCCAGTCTAACCGGATGCAGCTGAATACCAGTATTTTACATGGAGCGACTGCCTATCTGACCTCCACAACCCAGTCAGTACTGGGTAATACGATACCCCTTAGTAAGACTAGTTCTCAGACTTTTTGGGCCACTGACTGCCTAGCGACTGTCAAAGATCTACAAATGACAGCCGGCACCAACGGCTTAACGTGCTTTCCGAGGTATAAGGATAAGATATTGTCTGCCACCTAATCAGTAGAAGAAAAACTGCTGGTCCTCTTAATACAAAATGGGTGGAGAACAACTCAATTTTCTTTTCTCTTTCTCCCTCCGTTTTGGTAAGAGTTATAAGAAGAGCAGCAACCATGCCTTATATGCCAAATATTGTCACTCGTCTAGGTACTATCAAAGTAACTAGTAAGAAAACCCAACAGTTTCTCATCTCTAAACTAGATACTTAACGCATTTGAAGTTAGAAAATCATCATTACGAACGCTTATATTAGCTGAATCAATCGCTGCGCACGAGTGGCGTCTCAATGCGCACGCGCTGACAGTTGGCGATGTATGTCCAATGGGGAAACGCGCTTTATGTCTTACCGGATGGGCAGAGAATCAGGTACTGAGTGAATGTAGGTGTAGCTGTTTTGTTCGAGACAAAAGGAAGATGGTAACTTGTGTTATAAATCATTTATTAAATGTAGGTAAAATTGATTTGAATTCTAAATGATGTTTGCATTCGGATTGTTTGGTTTTAGCGTTTGTCGAAGGTTGATGTGGTTTTTTATAAAATACTAGTAATTGCCCGCGGCTTCGCGTTTATTTAGAATTTGACAATCAATTCAGGATGTACTCGACTTGTAGTAATATAATTCAATCATGATTCGAAAGACACGTGGCGCTATCTATTATCATAAGAACGTTATTGTTGTTTTCCTCGGGAACAGTCCTTTTTTTCGAAATAAAAGGACCCTATGTCCGTTTCTGTTCAAGTGACAACGTATATGCAAAATTTCAGGTTGATCGGTTCAGTGGTTTAGCCGTGAAAAGGTAACAAACAAACAAACTTACTTTCGCATTTACAATATTAATTTAGGATTATACATTTACTTTTTTTCAAAGATAATTTTATTAAATCAACCTCGGTCTAATAAAATGTAGGATTCATACCAAGAAAAGCTTGACAATCTAAAGAATTTGGGGTAAGTACTGATAATGGAAGAGGTGCAAGGAAAATGTACGGAAACTCTTATGAGTTGGTATTTTTGGTTATCACCGTCATACACAGAATAATCAAGAGAAAATAAGATATTTATTTTTTAGTCCAGGGGGGTTACTATAACCTCTTAAAGCATGAGCAACTCCAGTGTGAGAAAGAGACAGAGCTATTAAGGTCGTCTAGCGCCATCTCTTACCCACACTGGAATTACTCCTGCTTTAAGACGTTATGGTAGGCTACCAGGGGGGTTACTATAACCTCTTAAAGCAGGAGCAATTCCAGTGTGCGAAAGAGACAGAGCTATTAAGATCGTCTAGCGCCATCTCTTTCCCACACTGGAATTACTTCTGCTTTAAGACGTTATGGTAGGCCACCAGGGGGGTTATTATGACGTCTTAAAGCAGGAGTAATTCCAGTGTGAGAAAGGGACAGAGCTATACAGGTCGTCTAGCGCCATCTCTTTCCCACACAGGACTTACTCCTGCATTAAGACGTCATGTTAGCCACCAGGGGGATTACAATGACGTCTTAAAGCTGGAGTAATTCCTGTGTGAAAAAGAGACAGAGCTATACAGATCGTCTAGCGCCATCTCTTTCCCACACTGGAATAACAGGCCACCTGATCCTTTATGCCTATGCATTTTGTAACATCAGATCTTAAATACTCAAAGTATTAAATAAACATAAGTAGCAAAATCCACTAAATTATGAGCGCCTTAATTTAATTTAGGTAACAATGGACACAAAAACAAATTATCTTAATCCAATTTTAGGTCTCACGAGAATAAAACAGTGGGCGAATAATCTGTCATTTTGAATATCAATAAAATATCAAATTGATTTACAGCTTCTATAAAACTAATAAAATTAGCAGTTCTATGCGAAGTTTAGAAATCAATATTTAATTTATTATAGTTATATTTATTTGTTAGTTGACCTAAAAGGTAAAGTATCATTTGCTTATGATTTTTAATATGGTGTAAATTGATTTCGCACTTCGAAATTTTTCAATGACTAATCCCAAACATAAATAGATTTGATAGATCTTTGAGAAGCTCGTGGCTAAATAATAACAGTTGCTCGGGTCGATTTTCTGGTTAAACCACGCTTGCCTAGGTTGGTCCGTGGATGGGCGACCACCCATTACATACCGACTTGCCTCCGTGCCTCGGAAAGCACGTTAAGCCGTTGGCTGTCATTTGTAGATGTTTGACAGTCGTTACAGGTAGTCCATGGCCCGAAAGTCTGACAACCAGTCTTACCAAAGGGTATCGTACTACCCTATACTAACTGGGTTGTGGAGGTCAGATACTTAGTCGCCTCATGTGAAATACTGGTATTCAGCTGCATCCGGTTAGACTGGAAGCCGAATGCAAAATAGTTGAGAAAAAGGCAGATAATAAGATCTTTGAGGCACAGATTTCCATTGTTGACAGAAGATCATTACTGTTTTTCCTTTGGATTATTATTTTGTCCTTTTTCCTGACTATGGCAAAGCCTTTTTTACCAGCCCCGATCAGAACTCCAGAAATATGAACCGAATCGATGTGCATTTGATAAAACCTAAATTTTCTTTGTGGGTACCTAACTCTGAGTAGCTAAAAGTAATAATACTACAAGAAATTAAATGTTATTCAATACCTTTTAGCACGCAGTTACACCATCGTATCCAATTTTAGTTACTTCAATATTTGCTACACAATTTATACGTCAAATGAGTCCAGTTACGATTACGTCACTGAACAGTTCCGAATTTATTTTGGCTAAAATTTAGGTGTTTCTAACACCAAGATTCTCTCATCCAAATCCAGAAACCAAAATGCTAAAAATCTACTTTATAGTTATCAAAATAGAGTTTAATTTCCAGTGTGATGACGAAAAATGGAATTTTGCCAAAATGGCGACACACCTCTGTATACTCAGACGAATAAATTAGCTGTGATAAGTTGTATGTCAATTAATTATTCTTCAAAGCCCCATCTGGTTTGAAGGCGAGGAAGTGGTTAGATATAATGACACCAATACTAACTAACTATAAGTACTTGTCTAGGAGAACTGTGCTGAGAAATTATGAAACAATCAACTGTGTGGCCAGTTAAAATGTAATAATGTATAATACAGTACGATGGTTCAAAGAGGATTTGTTCTGATCTTTGATTAAATTATTAGGAAGTCGGCCTCATCCTTAACATTAATACACGCTTTATAAATGTTATTATCTTCAGTGAGTATTTGAGACAGCTTTTGCATGATTCGACTTTTTGTGACCAAATGTAAATCAGATTTTACTAACTGAATGATATCCTCAACGTCTTTCGTTTTACCTGTTGTTACCTACTGAAAGGCTATAAACCTAGTTCTTTTTTTAACTGTACTGGACTAGACCATAAAACTTTGCAGGTTTAGCAACTTTTTACGTGACTGAACAAGCGTCAATCGTGAAGTTTGGTCGAAATTGCAATTTAAGTACCAACTTCATCGAAAAATAAGAATTTTCTCTTTTATGTTTCTTCTACAGTAGCATCAAAATAACGTTGTACCGTTTGCTTGAGCTAACCTACCGACAAAATGTCTAGTTTCTCGGTCCACGTTTTGACTGAAAACTGTCATTAGTTAGTTTCTTATGAATCTGGGTACTGGACACGCCATCATTTCAGCTTACAGAGCCGTTTCTCCCACTACAGAGTAAACGCCTTTTTCCTGTAACGTCACTCCAGTAGTACCGACATGTGTCATTTGTAGCTTTACTCTGAGAGGAATGCGTAACTGATATTAAAGTATAAGTTTAATTTTCATCGTGAGATAGAAAGAATTTTCCTCGCAATGGCGACTGGAACTGGAGTCTCACCATGGAATTAGTAAGTACTATAGCTACGATTGGACAATGCCATACCATGGTATTTGCCCCATCTTTCGAATAGCTTTAAGGCGGATCCAATCAGACACTTACTTTTTGTTTGTAATTTATTGCATCAACACTGCTCTCAAAACGGTGAACAATAACGCAGCATGTTTTAGAGTAAAAAAATCGAAGACATGCGTCACCCACCAATCTGCACTGGGTGATGGGTTACGGTACGTTGTCTCTCATAAAGAGAAGGGATATATGTCCCAGCAGTGGGAACATTAATGGCTGATTATGCCAGCTACGATTAACACAAGCGAAGATGGCCCTTCACGCTTTGCCACTCCATCCGTCAGTTGTCACAAGAATCAGGAGATGACGCACTGACGAAGCGTCAGTTTCACCCTGACCTATGACAACAATGGAGTTGGCACGCCGTGCTGTCGTTTAGAGCGACGAAAGATATTTGTGGCCAACGGGCCCGAGATTTATACGTAATTGTTTACTAGACTCGCTAACTGGCTGAAATACCTCGGTGTTAGAAAGCGAAATTGGTTTAAATTTGTATTTGACGGACGTAAAGTTTTTTTTTTTGCTAATGAGGTAGTATTCAATGCGACCTACATAGAGTTCAATAAACACAAATAAAAAAGGAAAGTTAAATTTTCCATTTTTTAAATAAAAATTCGTTTAATATTGTCAGTTCTATGGAAGTTTTCATTTGGATATTTTTTTTGTTGACTTAGTTACTAAAAACTTCGTGATAGTGACAAATTACTACATCCTTCACCACAAATCGTTACTCAAAACATTAATAACAAACTGAAAGCCGTTTAACCATCCATCAGGAAAGGCCTCTATTCAACTAGGGTGACAATGAATGACACTGTTTGCGGACACCGGGCGAGGCGCTAACGCGCGACTTCGGCGCGATTAGCGACTGCATGACGACTTAACTGTAAACATTATTACCATTACTATACACAAATACATTTTTAGAAAAACCTTACAGAAAATAGACTCTGTTTTGTAAGGAATAAGGGTGGTTAGAAAAGCTCCGAAGCATCTGTCAACAATCCGCAATCGTCATACTAGATTGCCCTGTCACTGTATGCAAGTAAACACTTTTAAAAGTTTATGTGGCTATGAGCAATGTTGTCAGAAGGTTTTAGCGGCCGCATCATGAACTCTCATGGCGGGTATGGCAGCCATGGCATGTAGCGGCTATGGCCGTATTTGACATGTCGTTAAAATTGGGTCTGAGACCGTGCGCAAGTATTGTTAGGCCGTTTTACGCTTTCGAAAGTGTAGTCGTGTTAGCTTTCGATATTTTGTCATTCGAACTTCTTTGAGTTTCACTCTTCAATTTATGGGTTGGCAGAAGTAATCGTAATAATTTTCTTGGAATTTACTAAAGGGATGAAGTTTTACTGATCATAACTGCAAACAGAATCTAGATCCAACTCATAGTTCGAATAATGCGCATTGATAACTAATTGTGTTATTGCAGAACGCAGAAAAAAGATGCCTGGCTTCTGCTAAGGTCCTTTCTTTTAAGAAGAAGATGGAATATCTGGTAACTTGAAGAATCATGTTACCAGATATTCCATCTTCTTCTTAAGGTCGAATTTCACCGATACAACTGAACGTGGTCTGCACACCCAATCATTTCTCATCTCATGGTGTTCAAGAGCAGTTGGTGTCAAAAAAATTTCATAGTAATAATGACAATGGTAGCTTTTTATTTAGGTATTTCACCTAAATTCTTTCGAAAAATTCAAGGAATGAACATCGACGCAGTTACAAGCCCGTCCATTCTTCGCCCCCTCATGTCTGAACATTGAAGCCAATTCGTCATCCATGTGGATTTAGCGCCACAGTAGTTTGTGTCAATCCATAATGGTCTGGACGCGATAATTGGTGAAATACTACGCACAATGACGCACGCCCATCCTCCGAATGCTCAGAGGCAAAGACTATGAAATTGGCGCAGATGTATCTTTAGTGGGCTTGTGATAACTTGCACTTTGAATATGATTAGTGCGGAGATAGCGAAGAGTAGGTATATAATAGTATCTAATAGTTATTAGCTTTGTAATGGACCAACTAATCTTTTATGATAATAACCTTGGAACACTCAGTTTTATTTGGTGTACAGATTCTGATGAAGCATTCATCTTCTAGGCTTAGCATCCAAAACTTGCATATATGAAAGAAAGAAAAAAACTTTAAACACTTCGAACGTTTGATACGTGATGATAATGATGAAATGAATGGTCAATTAGTACTTCATGGAATCATCATTGACTCTACTGAGCTTAGTTATCAAACCATTGCAGTGCTTATAAATTGAGCCGTGAGCTGTAGAAAAACAGATTTCCCATTGACAATCATAACCACTTTTTTCCTACTCCTCTGCTATTATTTTCTGATTATTTCGTTGCGGGATTCAAGACAGTTAAATTGTTTCCTTGGGACTTCGTCGAGCTTCAATGACTCGGCGCTTTTAAGACGGTCGCCACTGTTGATTCAGGGATTGTAATGGTTTGGGAATAGTATGGCGGGCTTATCCGATTAAAAAAAAATTACAATCATAACTAAAACTTTTGATTCAACAAACCTCAACAATTCTACCTATCTCCCCATCTGTCCGTACCTAAGCTACAAGCAACAGATAGTTAGCATTACATCGCTAAGCGGACAACAAACTTGTGCGGGTGGCAGTGCGACAGTGCATCGCACCGAGTGCTAAATGAACTAGTTTCATATGCCATACGCAGCGGTATGCCGCGGCGGGTTTTTATCGTGTAGGTAAAATTGGTGCTTTGTCAGGTGAATGGGGTGTCGCGTCTTTTTTTTGAGGTTTTTTGGTCTAGGCTTCTATGCTGGCTGTCAGAACTTCACAATCGAATAACTCGAGACGCCTGCCAGACTTCAGGGCTTCTAACTTCTTACGACTATCAAAATGTTTCAGTTGAAACCAAAAGCTTCAAACGTGCTTTCCGAGGCACGGAGGCCGGAGGGATCTCGTTATCTAATGGATGATCAGTATGGTCAGTGTTACTCATATACGGACCGTGCTCGGCAAGCGTTATTAAACTTTGTTGACCGACCCGATGGACTGTTATTGTTTAGCCATGAACTCCTGGCTGAGAAGGTTCTCTGTCTGAACCAATGATGTAATAAAATAAAGGGTACCTAAAGCTCGTTAGTGGATGCTGACTATTCTGGTCGTTCTATGCAAAATTGTACTCTGATAGGTATCTGTGCTGACAAGAAATTTGTTTATTTCGCTTTTAAAAGGTATTTCTCAGATATATCCAGATATATCAAGAACAAAAGAATCAGACATGGAATCATCAGATAAATTAATAACATCCACCCAATGTTATTATTTCCAGACTAAAATAGACTCAGCCTAAAATAATGCAGACAAATCTCTATCCTTAGACGAAGTCCCGCAATATTTGATTGAAAGTTAAATAATAAACATAGCGCCAATTAAAACTAACTTCAGCTAAAACTACTACAGGGTATGATGAATAAATCTGTTTTGTATCACAAATTGTTCGCACCACTCACTGTGCAGTTGCGTCAGAAGAATTCTGATGAACTGTGGGGATAGATATCGGGAATGTATTAAAAAGTTAATTGTTTGGTGAAAATTGTATTTTTATCAAGAATACATTTTTGATAAACTGTGTTGACAACATAACTTTACGCCTGTAATCTGCGAAGGTTTAAAGGTGCACCTAATTGTACACCCACATTTCGCTAGTTATGTTTAGGTTCCATGTAATCGGGGGCGAGCCTATTGCCATCAATCGGAATTGCCACAAATTGGCTGGTACTAAGAAATTCCTGATGGAAAAACCCAATAAAATGTATGTTTCCGTAGCTAAGTATTTTATTTCAGACATATAGTGTGGAAAAGAGATCGACGCACAAACGATTACACGTGTTCAGTACATAATTCTTGCTCGCTTAACAGAAAGACGCCTTTTTTGATAAACTGTTCCATAAATTTTGTATGCGTTTGTGTGCCGATGTCCCTTCCACCCCGTATATCATCATCATCATCATCATTTCAGCCGAAAGACGTCCACTGCTGGACTTAGATGGAGGCCTATGTCCAGCAGTGGACCGGTCAATGTGGCGACACTTGGGGGAGCCTAAGTGTCGCCACATTGACCGGTCCCGTGCGTCTCGCATCCAGCGGATCCCTGCAACCTTTACCAGGTAATCGGTCCACCTAGTGGGAGGCAATATATATTATTACCTAATTAAATCCCTTCAGCTGAGTTACCAACCAGCTTAACCATACTTTTTTAATTCACCACTTCCCATTAACATCAAATCCATTAATCGTGCTCTGTTTACTCCACAAGCAAGTAATGGCCATAAATAAACAATAAAATCGAATTAATACATAAAACTAATACAGTCTTGTTATGATTATAGTAACAGGGAACGGTTAAATGACAGGTGGTTTTATCCGACATCGCGACTAGATTTATAACGTAATTAATTTATTTACTTTGCATTAAACTGGCTTCTATCAAACTGTTAAGGGGCATAATCAATGTTTTAAATCGCCTACCTCGTCAAAACTGAGGCAAAATCGCCTCAGTTTCGTTGACATTTGAATGCTATTTTCTTGTTCACTCGTACTTCTTCTTTTCCAATCGATGACCCACACCCGTATCTATAGTTGAGTTAAAGTAATTACTTGAGTTTACGTAATTACTTGAGTTTACGTGATTACTTGAGTTTACGGAGTTACTTGAGTTTACGGAATTACTTGAGTTTATGTAATTACTTGAGTTTAATTACTTCACTTCAATTATTTACTTGAGCAATTACGAATCTAAACTAAGCAACCATTTTTATGCAATAGACAAGAATTTAAACGAAGTAAGAACGTCAAAGAAAGCAAAGCTAAGAATTCTAACTTTAGACAGTTCTAATTTTAAGCAAGTACTAAATAAACTACAGAATAAAAATCGTATCTTAAATAATTACTTGTACTCAAGTAATCACTTTGACTTGTTTATACATCCTACTGGTGTTAGACTTTTGTTTGACCAGAATGACCGGTATGTAGCAGGAGAAATTTCAGTGCGGGAAAGAGACAGAGCTACACAGGTCGTCTAGGGCCATCTCTTTCCCCCACTGGAATTACTCCTGTTCTAAGACGTCATGGTAGGCCACCAGCTCTATCGTTTGCGTCATTCAAGATCTGGAAGGTGATTGCGTACCTGATGTTTTAATTTTTGCCTAGAATTTACATAGCAGCTGTTTGTGACGACAATGAAAAGGTTTTGTTATCCACATTTGCTTGAATTTCGACAACCGATAATAATTTGTTGGATTTGTAAGCACATTAATGTCATCCCAATTTCATTGTCAAAAGTAACAAAATCTATTGACAATTTAATAGTTGGAAACAGTGTCTGTCAATAATCCGCATTGCAATTTATTGTTAGCGTCTCGTCGCAGTTGTCTTACTTACAAACATTATTTCATTCCATCATCACCATCTGCCTAGCCTTTTCCCAACTATGTTGAGGACGGCTTCCAGTCTAACCGGATGCAGCTGAATACCATTATTTTACACGATGGGACTGCCTATCTGACCACCACAATCCAGAATTGGGTAATACGCTAATAAGGTAAGAGCCCCTTGGTAAGACTGTTTATCAGACTTTCGAACCACTGCCTACCTGTAACGACTGTCAAAGATCTACAAATGACAGCTGTGACCAACGGCATAATGTGGTTTGCCAGGCACGGAGGAATCTTGGTAGGGGGTCACCTTTCCACGGACCAATCTAGGCAAGTACGGCTTAACCTAAAGATCGACCCAAACGGCTGTTATTATTAAGCCACGAGCTTCTCAATGCGCTCCTCACCCTCTGCTTATCACTGTATAATAATTTAGGCATTCAGTGATAGTAAAAAATTAAAATACTGACATAAGAAAATAACAAAAACAAATGAAACTCAACAACAAATACTCTTCAGATTCCTCTTCATCACAATAACAAAACAAAAGAACAGCGGGTACGCTAACCCTTAAGTAATATAATAAACACGGTAATATCCGCTTTTGTAACCGCGCTGCGGTCAAAACATTCGGATACCGGTTACCTAGCGACAATAAAACTTGATAGATAACCCACTGTTAGATATGAACGGTCCGTACACGTCTAATTGGGATTTATACTTGTATGAAAATGTTGGGTTTGGGGGGAAACTGGAAGTTTTAAGAACAACTCTTGGATTCCAGAGAGTCGCATAATACAGGGTGTAAACAGACCCTTCACGAAGCCGTCAACAAAGCATTCTGTACATCAAACAAAGTAACTTTACGCAAAAATTATTGCTAAGAAACGACTTTTTTTTTGGGGTGAAAAATCACGTTTTATGGTAGGACTCGATGGAACGCACTCAACGCATTGTGCTGATGGATGGAATGAATAGTACGGGGGTCGTGGAGGTGTTTAAAGTAAAAATCTCACATTAAAAACAAGTAATTAAAAAAAAAAAAATGTGAAAAAGTTGGAACTTTGACCCAATATCTCCGTAACTATAAGGTTCCCAGGTATGGTCTAGAACAAAACAAATATCGCAAAGACAGGTAGAACAAGTGCCTTTCGGCTTCGTTAAGGGTCTATTTACACCCTATGAAACCTACACAAACATGTGTTTGAATATTATCCATATAACCTACTAAGTTTCTTTTAGGATGCTTGAATTTTAATTCCCTTAAATTTAGGCGTACTGTTGGCCGAGTAACAACAGCGTATAAAATTATACATGGTTATAATGACGCCTCGGATTTACATGCGGAGCTGTGTCAATTATTTGTTCCAAATTATTGTTATCGCTCTAGAAATCATAAATTGTTTAACGTCTCATTTTGTCGCACTAGAGCTCGATCCACCTCCCCTATTCCGCGTATGCTTACGATGCTCAACGCGCTCGTGGAGACCAACCCTAGATTGGACTTATTTGCTGATGAATGGAAAACGATAATGTTAGAATTTTTGTGGTTCTGTGAGAAGACAGAGTTAAAGGCTTACTTAATTTAGTATTTATGGGTTTTACTGTTATAAATAAATAAATAAAATCGTGTTTGTTTCCCCCCGAGGTCGAGGTATAGTATCTTGAAGTCCCATTTTATAGTGAGCGGGCCTTTGCTCAGCAATTGAACACATGTTTAGACTCCCGACAAATAGTTTTACCAAGGGGTATCGTGTTACCCAGTACTAATTGGGTTGTAGTGTTCAGATAGGCAGTCTTTCCATGTAAAAGACTGGTATTCAGCTGTATGTGAATATTCTGTTGGTTAGACTGGAAGGTGACTCCAACATAGTAAGGAAAAGGCCTAGGCAGTTTATGAGGGAGTGCATTAAGCATATAATTATCATCTAATTTGCGACACTACCATAAAGTGCTATACGTATAGATAACACCCGTTATACAAACTAACCATCCTCTTAGTAAAATGTAATAACACCTATCCGTATCTACCAATACATTGATCAACACGAACAAAAAATGCAATTAACGCTAACGTCCCGTTTAGTAAGGAACCGTGGGCGAAATCCGGACACCTACGTACCAAACTAATAGATATCGACTTTGATAGTTAAGTAGTGTATCTAATTTAACGCATCATTAAGTTAATTGTAGCGGGTTGTGAAACTAGGTTTGGCCCACGGGTTTTCTTGGCTTCCGGATTCTTTTTTGTTGGTACATGTCATTCAAAATGAGCGTTTGAAATTCGAAAACCGAACATTGCACAATTGCAGCATTGATTTACATGAAATGCCCGTCGCTGAAGCAGAATCAGGAGGCAAATCCTCAAAAATCTTCATCAAGCACAAAGCACTGACATCCCCTCATCATTTTAGCTTGTTTACATTAATTTGAAACTGTCCCGTCCTCCTCAGTCAAAATAAACGTAACTTTCTCCTTAGTGGGCAATATCATTGAAGGAGGCACTGACCAAGATTATCTCGTTCTCTTCGACAAGCTTTACATTAACAGTTATAAAGTTTAATTTCCTTGTCTGGTCTAATTAATCGAAACGTAGGCAATGTTATGATGGTAGATGTAGCAGGCGGAGATGTACCAGTTATCACTTGGGACACCTGCACCAAAAAATAAATAGCTTCGTTGGAGTTCGGTAGAAGCTACAAGCTAATGTAAATACGAAAAACTAATTAATATATTTGTCGGATTTGTCGGGATTTATTCCATTAAGCTCGCACATCATGTGGGCAGAAGATGGGTTTCGTGCAATAAAAATACACTGGGTGCGATACACTGTTTCTAACAAAATAAAAAATTACTTGTGATTACAACTTAACACAATAACACGGGGCACAATGAATCGGGTACAGTTCCTAGACATCTCAATTCCGCCGCGATCAAACATTGACTGTCGCCCTCGGTTCTAGCTGAACATCAGGGCTCTGTAAAGCACGCTGTGGTGTGGGTAGACTTGTAAATCGGTCGCTTGACGTCACCACCGGCGCACTTGCGATTCATTTTAGGTTCAGACTAATGACCGGATCCGACATATTTATCTATATTTAATTCAATCTTCGGTTTGCGGACATGGCTTAACCGCAGATTTATTGCCAGTAAGTAGAAACACGTTACACTTGCAACCGTAATGTTAACTTTAAAGTTATTGGAGAGATAAATTGCTCGACTTAACAAGCTTTATTAAGCGTTAAATAGATGGATATCTTAAGGATATAGATAAGTTTATCTAAGGCTTGGCGCACATGAGAGGTGACTACCTGCTAAGAAAGAAACCCTGTCATAATTAATTAGCAAACACACAAGTTATGCATCAAAACTTGCTACAGTTGCAGTTAATGTAATGAAAGACCAGACCATGCGGGTGATGAGTCATAAAAGCCCATGGAGAAGCCAATTCAAGCTGCTTCGGTAAAAGTGAAATGAGAGTGGAGAGGCCATTGCGCTGCAGTGTGATGGGCTCATAATATCCTTTTGAACGCCAGAGCATAAAAACACGCCCTTGCCCTCCTCGCCAAGCCACAATTACACCTATCGTTATGTCACATATTTGTGTCGTTTGGCGTACAGGGCATGCGCTTGCTTGTCACATATATGTGACAATGGCGTTAAAACAGATATACACTATCCTACTTGTGGAACGGCTTTGGAAGAGATAAATATCCGTGGCATAATGTTATATTCCTATTATGTCAACTACCAACATTACAAATAAAGCACGCTGATTAATCAACCTCATTAACCATAGAAAAAGTCCGTCAAATTCAATTTGTTTCAACTGCAACCTGCCAGTATATAAAACACTCCAACCGCGCTCAATTACGGTAATTAAGTTAATCCCGTGCAAAATCCATTTATAACCTTTGAAACTTGAATTAACGCTACCTACCAATTTATTTGAAAATAATCGATGTTCGCGGCAGCAAAAAATCATTTACGAAGTCAATATTTTCTCCGTAGCAACATTAACATCAATCCATCAATCTGCCGGGGGGACTTTCAAATTGCTAAAATTGAGTCATTCCTCTCAATTATGCCGCGTTCAGTGACCATCGGGGTTTGGACGTCCCATCAGACCCCATTGACTTACTGCCCACTATAAAGTGTGGTAAAGATGCGTGTAGAGTGCGCAGGAGTTGGCATTTGAGACGGGAGTAAAGAGCATATTTCACCAGTGTAACTGTACGCTATCAGTACATTTAAACGGAGTTTAATAGCTGTCAGCAAAAATATTAAATGATAATAATAATAACATTGGCAGCTCTTAAACGAGGTTTAGACGTGCTGGTTACATTCTATTTCTTTGGTGAACTTTGTCCGTTGGTTCCATTTTTTGTTTTAAAATCAGATTATTGAACGTGAGTAACTACTGACGTTGTTATTGATAGTACCAGAGGTGACCCTAAGATTAACAGCAACCGGTAACATAACTTTAAAATCCATAAAACTAATACAGCCTAGCAAAAAACAAACTCAAATCATAAATCATAATCTTCACACCAGCTATGACTTTATTAGTCCTCCACCATATTATTACATCCAATAAATAAATTATTATTCGAACATTTATTACCCGAATAATGCCAACAAATAATAATAATATGCATCCCGCATTATGGACGCAACGTTGCGTATGCGCATACATTTTTGTTGATCGTGCACGAAACTCCTAATTTAAGTTCTCGGTTTGATTAATTGCAAATTAAAGTCCCAGCTCGGTGGTGCCTGTCCAATATGACTTTATTGAATTTCATGGCAAATGATTAATGTGCCAATAACTAATTTATTATTATAGCGATAAGGTTTAATATTTAATGTTATTGTTGTAACTGTTTCGCCGTGTGGTCTGAAGTTCTGATAGGACAAGTTTTTCAGTTACAGGCCGATGATTGGTTGTCGTTGGTTACTTTCTCCGGTGAAAGGAAATGTCAAATGGATATTGAAATCTTTTAGTATTGATTTATTTTATCTTTGGTGACCTAGATGTTTTAAAGGTTTGTCTTCGGTAACTGCCTCGTTGGTCTAGTGGCTGCACTCGTGACTGCTGCACATGAGGTCCTCGGTTCGATTCCGGGAGCAAATTAATATTGGATTTTTCCATTAGGAATTTCTTAGTAGCAAGCACGGCATTTTGTTTCATATGCAATCAGTAAAAAAACTTTTTATTTTTTAATTTGGTCGTTGCAAAAGCCGTAATATGGGAGGGAGTAGGTGTATACCACGTCAAGGCATAATAGTATTTTAAAAAGTGAAAATTGATGAACTACGTCTATGAGTGAAAGTGAAACCGCTTGACTAGCTCTGCAGAGCTTTTTCATGAAAGCAAAAGTATTTTAAAACAATATGCAAAATCAAAACCAGATTCGCAAAAAAATGGCTATTCCAGTCATCTCATCAACAAATTCGTAGGTGCCTACAAATCTAGTCGCGTCTATTTATCAAAAAAACATGAATGACGATCTTAAATTATTACTTGATTAACACTTAACTTCACAGAAACTAAACGACACCTACATTTTATTTTTTTATATATCTCAACATTTAAAATATCGACAGCATAGTTTCAATTTTTTTGGGCAACAATTTGACCACAAACCGATTGTAAACTCTATTCTTTTAAGACTAAAGTAGAATTTACCTTAGCCTCGCTCTAAGGCAATATAATTAATAATATCTACCGATCACTTCATAAATTATAATAAGTCATATTAACTTTGTACAATATTTATTTGACACTGTTTCTCGAAGACGGGTATTAGACCGTTGATAATCGTCTTTATTGCGCTTCCTTGTTATAAATCTGATAGTCTAATTACTAAACATCGTTGACCAAAAAAGCAATTGGTCATAATGACCTAAATTGGACACACCTGGCTCTTCCGGACTAAGTTTAGATCTGCAACATTGTTTAAAAGAAATTTGAGAGAGAAGACGGTTGAACAATGAACACACTGAACGTACCCACATATTAGTGCACAATCTACAACATTATTTTTAGTATATGAAAACCTGAATATAGTTTTTACAGAATAAGTAACTGAATCGATTCAATAATTTTTAAACCATGTTATATTTTGTCCCAAAAATATTTAAATAAGGTTACAAGTTGGACACCGACCGACACTAAGTACCTATCGCAATCATTAAGGTACCTACTGCCAAATTATTATTAGCAATGGGCTCAAGACGACGCTGGAGGCGCGCGAGCGGCTGCGCCGCGTGGTTACCACGTTTTTGTGCGGACAACCAAGTCCAAATCGTCAAGCCAGCGTTTCTTGGGCCTGCCTCGGTGACGACGACCGTCTTCACGCAACTGTGTGGCGATTCTGTCCATCTGTCCTGACCCATCCTGGAAATGTGACCCGCCCAGTCTCATTTTAATCTCGCTTATCGCCAGCATCGGCGTTGCTTCTCTGGGAGCGTATTGTGATGTTGCGCATTCGATCGGAGAGTTTGATATTTAAAATGCTACGAGTTTGGACTTCTTTGTCTCCGTCAAGGACCAAGAATTCTTAAACCCTTAAATGTATCAGTAAGTTCCGGGTTCTGAAATCCTTGAAAAACTTAAAAACAATCCCTCATTGACTCATTCATTAATCCGAGAAATACATACTACATTCGGACGCCATGTTTTTTACCCACTTATTGTGAAGACTATGAAAAGTTGAATCTTAATGAATAATATTTATTAGACAAGGCTTGAACTGACGTCGAAATACGTCATCAGCCTTTCAAAAAAGTTTGTGAATGATTTTATAGTGGTTACGGCTACATCAATTGGTTTGACTTAATTGGTTTGAAGAAGCATGTGATCCCAAAAAAAAAATACGTACATACGTATATAAAGTGACGTTTTCTTTCCATGGGAGCATGTAGAAACTTCAGATCGCCACCACCTATCCATATACTCCTTTTCATTCGTCAGCTTCATATATTGAAAATGGTATTTTTCTTATTTTTTGTACTCTATCACAATGCTGTCCCATTTGACACAAAGGATGACTGGTAAAGAATGCCTTTTTGCATTAAGTCCACCTATGTACCAGTCTTGCATATGAAGTTTAAATATCTGGTCGTACAGGCACGATGGTCGTGAGTACCTACTACGCACCAAACATTTCTGAAGGACGTCACCAATATGGTAATATCATTCTAGGGCTCTAGGGTGTCCTCTGACACCTGCCTAGAAAACATGTACCTTTTTTTAGCCGCCTTTCACTCATACTCTCAACACGACAAGGGGGTTACCATGACGTCTAAAAGCAGGAGTAATTCCAGTGTGGGAAAGAGACAGAGCTATACAGGTCGTCTAGTGCCATCTCTTTCCTACACTGGAATTACTCCTGCTTTTAGACGTCTTGGTAGGCCACCTGAACATTTAAGTATACAAAGAACTATGAGAGGGCACTGGCTCTTGTAACTCAGAGCTATCACTTAGCTCATGTGTCAGGGACTTCACACGACTTAGTAACCACTTTCTTGTGTGATAAAGATTATTATTGATTGATTATACTCAAAAAAAATCTACAAATAAACATTGCTTGATAAGAAATGTTGCGCTCTTATTGTCTTTAATACTGTGTTTTGTCTATTCAACTCTAAGCGACGCACATTTGCTATCAATCTTGTGCAATAAGTAGGTAATGCTTCAAACGTGAGCTTAAAAGCCGTTGAAAGTCGTTATTATTTATTATTATGACAAACGTTGCTGGTAAGAAAGTTGTCTATGACCAATAGACGTTTATCTTCTAAAACTTATTGAACATAAATTCTTAGGAGTATACAAAAATCTGGAGAGAGGGTGTGGGTATTTAATTTTGCCAACAACATTCTAGCCTTTTTTTTAATCCGTTGGATCCTGAAGAACTCATATTACCCCGTCTTATTTAGAACACCTAGATAATAAATTATTAAAAATTCCCAAATCCCATATTGATGAGTTTTGGCCAAAAAATAGCATCATTAAGTTTGAACAAGAAAAACGTACACAAATGGTACCGCAGTCTTGAAATTGAAGTAAATCTATCACATGATTTGGTATATATAATATTGAAAAACAGTAAAAGTAAAGGTGTGTCCATTATAATAATTATGATCAATGGTAGGTATAGGCAGCTGGACCATAACCTCTCCAATATGTCAATGTTATCATTGTGCCTACCCAGTACTAACTGGGTTGTGAATCTCAGATAGGTAGTAGCTCCATGTAAAATATACCAGTATTTTATCGGTCGGGTATCGTATTACCCAGTACTGGGTTGCGGAAGTCAGATAGGCAGTCGCTCCATGTAAAATACTGGTATTCAGCTGCATCCGGGTAGACTGGCAGCCGACACCAACATAGCTGGGAAAAGGCTAGGCAGACGATGATCTTTGTGTCTATCGCCTATATATTGGACTATATCATGGAGAGGTTGTTCATACAATTTCACCGCCACTATACTGTTTAAGCAGAAACATTACCGTGGTGCTTAAATCTAGATTCATGTGTGGTGGAAGAACTGCTAGTAAAACCTTTTTCACATGGAGCTTTGTGACTGCAAAAGCTAAAAGAGTAAGATGAACTGATTCTTGCCTGAATGCTTCCTTCATGATCCTTAGTCTAGTATGTACTTTAAGATACCAGTTTACGAGCTGGTACCCTACTTTTAATAAAAAGAGTTTATATCGTTGATTTAAATAATTATCTTTAAAAAAAATATCCGCCTCAACCGTCTCTTCCTTTTTTATTCTAATTTGAACCTTATTGTATATTTCCTTTTTCTTTATAATGTGCCAGAGGTCATTCCTAAATGACCACAAAAGTTAAGGTCTTTCAGTGGCGACGGTTCCATACAACTCGATTCCTACCGGCTTCCCTTTGAAAACAGGTGCAATCAGTATTCCATAGACAAATAATAAAATCACATTAAAGACATGTATTCCGCTTTACCTCTTAAAAAAATAACCCTTCGCCACTGAGGTCTTTACCGTACTATACAATTTAACTAAACAAATACAGTAACGGTTGGATTACAAAGCTCATTGACCAATACACCAACAAATAGTGTCTGTATGATGTCTAAAAACTTGCTTTACCAAAATGCATCTAATATAAGAAGATGGATTTTAACATACAAATCCCAAAGGTTCTTATTATTATTCCTTTCTTTTAGCTATGCCGTAATTGGGTTAACATTAAAAAGAAAAGATAAAGTATAAATCTAAAATAAATTACAATAATTCCTTGCAATAGAAACAAGTGCAGGCTAATATGATGACATTCAACAAATCATTAACTTTGTGACCATCAATCAGTACAACTACCGACAAAATTAATTAGCGGACAATTGTTATTAATATCATAATTATGTAGAACATTTCATAATGTTAAAGGCCCATTAATATATCACATTGCAGTACATACAAGCACATTAGTATACAAGATAAGTAATGGATTAACAAGTCATCGTTAGGTTATGTGCTAGGCATATTATTTCTTTGAATATACTAATGAAAATCTTTCATTATCAGACACATTTAAAAGGCGTTTATGGAAGAAATTCATCAAACAGGTGTGAAACTGTTTTCACTTTTTATAGAGCTTATAAAATTATTTAAAAATGTAGATACTAAATCAATCATTAAATCTGAGGGTTTATAGTTATTCTAGAGAATCTTAATGGCTAAATAATATATCGAATTAATTAACGATATATTATAACTTTGTATTTTGTGTAGTCCGATCAAAAATGTAATGCGAAATACATAGTTTATTAACTAAACCGAAGCACGGCAATACATTAATTAAACAAAAAGTTTTTAAAAAACACTGATTTAATGAAGATCAACAAAATTAATCCATTTATTTATAAGAATAAAATGAAACACAAAAAAGCAAGTCTAAAATCAAAAGTTTCCTCTAACAAAAACAGCGACGGAGCCGTTCAACAGAATCGAGAATCGACAAAAACATATAATAAACACAAATCAGCTGTTTAAGCTCACGAATCTTATTAGATTTTGATGATCCGTCAGTTTCGGACTGTTTACTCTACAGGAATGATTTTTATACGTATCGATTGGTCGTTCATAGAGCTTTTCAGGTACTCACCACCAAGAATCGGTGATGGGGGCGAGCAGCAGCAAGCAGGCGGCGATGACAACAGGCCGCATCGCTCGACGGACATCACTGCCCCGACACCTCGGCTGTAACCATGTCCCTTCACCCGAAAAAAACACCCAAAAAAACCGTTTTACCCCAAAACTCGCCCCATTTCAATTCTCTAAACGGCTCGATTTGTTTTATGCAATTATTCTGTATAGAGAACGAAATGCGCTCGATTTTTCTAAACAGTTCCGAAATTTCGCGGCGTGTCGTGCGTGGATCCCTGTCGGTGGGAGATCGCGGCGCGGACTGACGCTCACCTGTGCCCACCCCGCCGCACGCGCACACCCAAACGATTTTCGCGCTATTTTGGCTAAGATTTTAGCAGATTAGGCTTCGCGTGATTAGAGATATGAAGGTGGGGATATGAATTTGTTATATTAACGATGCGTGTGGGCGAACCACTAAATTATCTCTTTTGCTGCGTTAATTAAATTATGAACCTCTTAATAATCCAGTTTTGCAGCTATTAAATGCAGTCGATGTTGCTTTAATGGCTTCATAAATAGATTTTACAGTTGCATTTAAAGATAAATAAATAAATTAAAAGAACTAAGTGCATATTTTTCACGGCAATCTACAGCTGTTTAAATTTCCATAGGGCAGCACTAAAACGAACCAGACATGCCTGATTTCGAGTGATGGACAGTGAGAAGCGTCGGAACACATTCTATAATTAGAATACACGTGCGAAACTCTAATTGTGTTAAACAAACAATCTCGTGTACCTACACCTGGCGTTTCTGTGTATCTTCTAGATATGACATTAATAAAATGTAACTAATTTTACTTACGTGACATACATTTTGTAAAACACGGAAAACAGAATGTAAACTGGTGTAATAAAGCGTATTATGACGATATAATAACACCTTATTTAACTTGATGTGTTGTCCTTATGTGGATAATAACATACGTTTGTATTCAGGCGGAGCTTTTAAAGTTTGCACAACGAATGACGTCATTAGTAGTGTAGTAGATCATCGAAAAGTTTACCCTAGAAAAACAATCGGAGCGTAATTTGTTCTTTTATTACACCATTAAAGTAAGAAGCGCACCTAATTATAAACAATTGTGTATTTATTACGGTACTTACATTTCGCATCGTGGCGTTTTATTGACTTTAAGATTTTATAAGTGTTTTCACCGAGATTGTGTAATTAAAAAGCTTTAAAAACGTTGTTTTTTTATATTATGGACATTTTATAAGCAATAAAGTAAGCTCACCTTTGGTGTTGATACATTTAAATAATGAAATTTATTTAATATGGACCCTCTCTCAAGCAACTAGTAAACGAGAGGTGTTCAAGCTTTGATAGCAAATTACACATTGTTCGCGACCATACTTTGAGTCAGTCAACGTTAGGTGCCTCATATCTCCTATTTCTATTACACATAATATAAATTTCGTTTCTCCAGAATATCATAAACTTAATCAGTTTCTAAGAACCGGCTGCAGATCTTCAAGAAAGGAAATTAAACAAAGTGAATATCAAAGGTGCTGACTGTTGAAGAAACCGTAATAATATCAATACGAAAATATCCTTTTGTAAAATGGTGTCAAACAAAAATGCAATGTTTTAGTTTACTTTGAAGTCGAGATACACCTACGTTTTGTGGAATTATTCTTTTGAAGCGTAGTTTTAAAGTAAACACTTCAGTATTCTAATAGACTTTGTTTGGGTAGCTAATTGATTATAATATTCGCTTCCGTTTTTCGACATTGTCAGAAATTATTGCTCAAGTTTTTGGGAAATGGTTGTGAAGTAAAACATATTATTGCTGAGACGCATGGAGGCTGACTGACGCATACCTAATTATGATAGTATAAGTATAGCATCATTACCCTTGCATGACCCCACCACGGCGGCGATTGGCGGCGGCAATCTCTCGCGTCCGGCCTTGGTTCAAGCCATGGTCCGGAGCGAGAGAGAATGGGAAGCCGTCACCTCCTTCTGCGAAGCAGTCATGCTAGTGAAGGAGGTGGCAGGACGTGAGAGGGAAAGAACCTCACGTCCCAGCCGCCGCGGGAGACGCCCTGGGCGTCGGGGGACACGTGGTGGCTTCCGACCACCGTAGGCGCTGGCCTGTGGACGGCGAGTTATGGGCTAGCTTGCCGTCCGGCCGTCTTATGACGACAGGCTGTGTCGACGGCGCGTTCGTGTTCCACGCGCGCCTCAAAGAGATGTCAGCAATCAAGTAGGGGTCCGCATGGGCCGATGCCTGCCAGGGCTGCGGGACTGTTCGAAAGAGATACCGTGGCCCTGGAACACAAAGGGCAGAGAAGGAACATGGATGGGTTTTAGTCAGTACAAGTCTGACACTCCCCTCCGCTCCGCCCAGAGTGGGGGGGGTCATTTGATGATTTCCCATCCGGAAAAAAAAAAAAAAAAAAAACCCCACCACAGCTGGGCCACAGGCCTCCTCTCTATGAGGGCTGTGATCCATCACGGGGCCTAATTAATTGATACTAAGATATTGGCGATGAATGTATCGCACGTAAATTTTTAATCATGATAGGAATTGTAATAATTTTGTTATTTTATGCATGCATATAATTATTATGTAATAGTAATCCTTTGATATATTTGTTTTTATAAGTCATTCATTATGGAATTAAAGAGTCTACAATAAAAAATAAAAAAATAATAATACTAAGATATTGATTTAAGTTTAATAACCAGTCTTACCAAGCGGTATGGTATAGCCCAATACTAACTGTGTTCTGAAGGTCAGATAGGCAGTCGCTCCATGTAAAATACTGGTATTCAACTGCATCGGCTTAGACTTGAAGCCGACCCCAATTTAGTTGGGAAAAGGCTAGGTATATGATGATGACTAAAATATTGATTTGATCTCATTCGTAATTTTTAACAGAGATAAACACAATTACGCCACGCATTCAACCCAAAATTGAATCCTTCTATAAGAAACCTCCTTCTCACAGAGAGGAGGCCTGTGTCCCAGCAGTAGGAATATTATAGGCTGATTATGCTATGCTATGCTATGCTATAACAAACCTTAGAGCAATTAAGAAACTAAAAATGAGGTAAAAAAAGACCACCAATATTACAAATCTACATTTATTTAAATAAATGTAGATTTGTAATATTGGTGGTCTTTTTTAAAAAAATAAAAATAATAATAATAAACGTTTCCAGATGACAGCGATGCGGAGGAGTACTTTGACGCCTAAGTGTCCTATTGTCGTCGATGTTTAGATGTTTATATTTTCTTACTTTTAGTCGTATTATTATATCTTTAGTTTAGTTCTATTTGTAGTCTGTATATAATGTAAATATATTTAATAATATTGAATAACTTTTTCATGAAATAAAAACAAGCTTTTAGTTTAAATAACACAATCTTCCATTCTCCTCTGTCAACCGTCACTCTATCATTTACTCCTTTGCCTTTCATATAATTCCTAAACTTTGACTATCCATATTCATTTAATACTATGAACAAATCAGTGGACTTAGAATTTCTCAAGTGACTGAAAATCTCATGGCACCTCGTGTGCATCTCATCATAGTTATGTCCCATTAGCTTGTACGGAGGAAAATTTGAAAGGGCAGTAAAACTAAACACAGTCTGCGAAATATAAGTTTTGTTGCCACTATCTTCGTAAAGTATAATTTGATGAATATAATCTGCTATACAGTTGTGGGATATTCAGCATCTATGTACCTTTTTCTTATAGATTTAATAGAGAGAGGTTAACTTGCCAATAACTTAGCTTTTGAACAATTCTTAATATATCTTGAGAATTAAAAAAAAAAATTTATATAATACTTACCAAAAGAAAATTCCGAATGCAAGGGTATTTTTGTATGGGACTTTCGTCATGGTGGCCTGAAAAAAGAAAAGCAACCTATAAAAAAAAATTACGTGCAATATACAACCTCTCCCTTTTCTTGAAGTCGGTTAAAAAATGTGTTATTCTGATGTGAATCTCTTGTAAAGGTTCAAATTCCAAGCCGATATGAAAACGAATGTCGAAACGAATAGCTCATTCCACGAAAGTTGAAACTTTTACCTTCTATACCTCCATTGCTAGGTTTTGTCAAGAAAAACATATCAAAATACAAGGAAAGTTAAAGTGTCTTCTCGGTTTCGTTAAGTACCTTTTTACACACGCCATGGAAAATCATGACTAAGCTGAACAAAACTATAATAAGTTACTTGATTCCTAGATAAAGAATGTGGAATTTAGTCAGTCTCAAAATATCAAATATGACGCTTAGTTACATAGTATTGTTGATTAAATTTAAATCTAAATAGTACTTAAGAAATAGAAGTCTTAGATCATTTTTTACCATGCAGAAGCTTTAACCTTACACGGCTTGGCATTAAATGACAAAACAGCGCACTCTATCATAGAAAAATCAAATAACTTATTGTTTTATAAAATAGATGGAATGTAATAAGTACTGAAGTATAAAAAACAAAATGTATGTATACAAAGATAGGTTACCTACCTTTAATTTCCTTCCATTTTGTTTTTCAATAATCAATGTTCATATAGCTCCCATGTGGCGCCATGATACAGTCAGAAATCGATGCGGCAGAACTCGTAGAAGATGGCTGGACGAGCTGGACAAAGTCAACGACCATTGGCCCACATTCCCTAAGACAGGCTCAACCTAGTAAGGTAGTTCATAAGCAAAATGTTCCGTCCTTTGAAATGTAAAACTGGCTGACTTTGAAAATGTGCAGCACTGTTTTTGGCAAATAAACATAATCGGAAGGTCGCAGGTTCAAACCCTGCTCGCACTCGAATTTTTCTTTCCATATCAAAGCTGTAATTCCCTACGCAGGGTTTACGTAAAAAACATATTTAAAATAAACATAATTTCGGATCCGGTCATTAGTACGGACATAAAATTAATCGAGTTCGACTTACCGGTCTAGCCACACCTACAGCTTCTACGGAGTCGTGATTTTTTGAGCTCGCAGCAAGGATGACATGCAGTGTCTGATCACAGCGGTGTTAAGACGTCCCGGAACTGTACCCGATTCATTGTGCCCAATCTTATTGTGTTAAATTGTAATTTCAAGAAATTTGTTAGTTTCATAAAAAGCTGTGTACCCTGTGTGTTTTCATTGCACAAAACCCATCTTCGGTCCACATGATGCCGGAGCCTAACGTAATAAATCCTGACCATCCGACATACATAACATCAGCACTGGATCGAAAAGCTGGAAGTCACGGGGAGAGGCCTTTGCCCAGCAGTGGGATATTGTAGGCTAGCAGTATCAGTAAAAAGCTCCTGACATTTTCTTTTATGGTATTTTCTAAAGAATCTTCAAAAATAAAATCAATTTCGTGGCTAGGTGGCCGCTACCGACACTGCTACCTCAGAGCAACATAACTAAAATATTACAAGACCAAGAACTGTCATATTCGTCTGGCAACTTAATACCTGTGACCGCTACTACAAATACACCAATTATGCAAATACTGGTCAATTATCACGGCCATACTTGTGGTCACCGGTAGGCGTATATCCCCTATATGTGTATCTCAAACTTTTTTCGTTTAACACCTTTTTTGCTTTATAAATATTTGCCATGTCTGGCTTGGTTCAAAGTGATCAATATGTTTGGGTGTAGAATTTTATGTTTGATTAGCGTTATTTGGAGTCGTGTGAGACTAGCTATATTTGAGTTGTAACTGTTTTATATATTTTTTAACTCAAATAAAGACAGTGTTCAACTTTACATCAAAAAATTCTGTTATGTTAATTTTACTATAGTTCGCTGTTGACATCGATTGTTGAGGAGCTCGTGGATAAATAATAATAACCGCTAGGTTCGACGTTTAGGTTAAGCCGCGCTTGGCTAGGTTGGTTCGCAGATGTGTGACCACCCATTACATATCGAGTTTCGTCCCTAACTCGGAAAGCACGTTAAGCCGTTCGTCCTGGCTATCACTTGTAGATCTGTGATAGTCGTTACAGGTAGTCAGTGACCCGAAAGTCTGACAACCAGTCTTACCAAGAGGTACCGTACTACCCAGTACTGACTGGGTTGTGGAAGTCAGATAGGCAGTCGCTCCGTGTAAAATACTGGTATTCAGCTGCATCCGGTTGGACTGGAAGCAGATCCCAACATAGTTGGCAAAAGGCTAGGCAGATGGTGATGAAGACTAGACATCGATTGTCAGTGTCCAGGCGAGTATCTCTTTCCGACTTTAACCCTTAGGCCCATGACGTGGTTGCTTGAGACTGTAGCTCGTTGTCAAGGATTTACTCGTACACATTTAAAGAGCTTTGTGGAGCCAACAACAATGTAATAGGTGGAGTAAAGTGTTCACACCATTTGACACGGCACAGATGACTAGAGAAAAACGTGTATTTTGATGAAAATGTGAGTAATTAAATCCTCATTATCATCATTCTTTTGCCCTTACCACAATTAATTTGGGGTCGGCGCAGTATATCTTCTTCTTTCATACTTCTCTATTACTCGTCATCTCATCAAACATCTCCTTTCTTGCCATGTCATCCTTCACACAGTCCATTCATCGTTTACTTTGCCTCTACTCTTATACTGGATGAGTATTCATACTCAAAACTTCCCTCACGATATTTTCCTCATTCCTTCGCATCACATCATGTAAATAAATAAATCATGAGTAATCAATCCTATTGTAATAAAATCCCCATAGATTATCAGAAACCTACTATAGCATAGTCGATGAAGTAATTCTTTAATAGCTTTAACAGACACCCTTTTAAAGCTATTAAAGAATTACTACCTACATTTTCATGCTCATTATCCGCTGAAATTAATCAACGAGAAAACCGTTATACCCAGCAAACTTGTCAGACCGATTGATAGGTTATCACAGCTTTTATTACCCGAAGTGGACCAATCAATTCAATATACTCTCTCAATTAAAACCTTTTGCTTTTATCAGTTGAAAACCATAAACCAAATTGCAGTTTCACAAGCCCTGAATTGCTCTACAGTGCATTAAAGTGATACATTGCACTGTCGAGGAAATAAACGGACCTTTCTCAAACTTTCTCTTTTAACATGTTTCTCCCTGTTAACATGTTGAGTACCGCTGTCGTATCGCGTTAATAGCCACAGTAATTACTGTTGTTAGAAGTGTTTCGCTAATTCGCGTAATATTTTAGCAGCAACAAGCTCGGCTGTGGAGCAAAAAATTCTGATATTTACAAACTTGATTGAATTTCGTTTGGGTTCCGTACTTTATATATAAAACAGTGGATTAATGAATAAAGCTTTTATTTACATTTAAAAATAATCGCTTAATATACACCGTGACTTTTTCGTAGTCTTACAAAGGTCGTCCACTCAATGTACCCGACATAAAATGGCTCTAAGCGCGATTTTTTTTTATCTTCGATAATAAAAGAAAAACAGTAATAAAAAGTTAGAATAAAATTGAAATGAAACATCCTGTTCTAACTATACCTACCCAGCACTCGAGTTCAGTAGATCTTTGCTCGCAGCAGGGTGTTTTAACTACGTCACGCGTCTTAATACTAAATAATATTTTTATTTATAAATTATCAAAATCTCATAAATACCTATTTTTTTTTAATGTTTAGTATTCATTAGATATATGAAGTGGGCTGCCGTTGTAAGACGACTAAAAAGTCACGGTGTATATACGCTGTTATTACATATAGAAAAATCGATGTTCGTTCGCCCCGTGACGGAGGCCTCCTCTAAATTCCCTTCATTTTGTTCTATCCTGTGTATTGATTGTAATTCATCTCCCCATCTCCTAAATTGGCGTCCTCGTTACCTCTTTCTATCTCTAGGATAACATGTTATCATGGTTTTTGAAAATGCAATTTAGGCCGGGAAAAGATCTATAGTGTAAATTAGGTATATGAATATTACCAAAAAGAAAATGACACAGTTCAAATGGGGGAAGGAATAACGTAGGTACCTACCTATATTAAGACGGATGGACCAGTACAAGTAAATAATCATAATATCGTAAAGTATTTATTGATCGCCAGTTTACGTAAAAATCCAATATACAAAGGACCTTAATTTCAATCAGATTTAGCTGGGGTACTGAGTGGCCTATGTTATACTGTACTAATAATAAATTAAAACCTTGTCCGTGTACGGAACCCTAAAAAACCGGGTGCTAAAAGTAGGTCTACAATTAGCCGCTAAACGCAACAATTTTATGTGCTTACCGCTGTACTTCTCAATTGCCCGCATAGGACACAATTTTATACATTGACAAGACTTGTGACATTTATTTGTTACCTACTGATTATTGTAATTTCTTCGTTTAATATGCTCAAGATACTGAGGATAATTTAATTTCGTTTCAAATGTAACAAACTTAGATAAATTACACAAATCTTAGAAATTCAATTAGTTTAAATAGTTATATTTAGCCCACTGGATGGCAATAGGCGCGCCCCCTGTGAAATGTGGGTGTACTATTAGGTACATCTCTGCCTGACCCTTGGGGGATTACAAGCATGACTTATGTCATGTTATTGAATCGGTAGTACAAAATAACACCCAAATCACATAAGTCGACAACATACTAAACAGAGTCCACCTAAAACCGGGTGTACACTGCGACCAAATAAATACATCTATTTTCTTAACTCCATCCAACAGCCATACACCATAGTTCCTAAGGCCGCAAACACACGAGCGTACCGCTACGGTATTCACACGACAAGGCCCACTCGTCACGGTACAGACTAGCCCTCTCGGAACACAAACATCTCAAGTGTGTGCTCGGCTTAAAACGATTCCGATGTACCGTCTTCAGTAGACCAACTAGACGTATAATTGCCTCGAGTTAGAATAAGCCCTTATGTTTGGTTTTGTGGGCTGTTTGATTGTACTCCCACGGCGGTTAAATAGGTCTTTGAAAGTTGGCCTAAGATGACAAAAATAATAGGCATATTTGCTGTTTATAATTTTGTGCAAAAGATAAGCCGTTGGTCCCGGCTGTCATTTGTAGATCTTTGACAGTCGTTACAGATAGCCAGTGGCCCGAAAGTCTGACAACCAGTCTTATCAAGGGGTAACGTATGACGCAGTACTAACTGTATTTGGAGGTCAGATAAGCAGTCGCTCCTTGCAAAATACTGGTATTCAGCTGCATCCTGTTAGACTGGAAGCCGACCCCAACATAGTTGGGAAAAGGCAGATGAAGATGATCTATTAAGTAAAAAACCACCTTTGTTTTTAGCATTGTTTGTTACTGCACTTCTTGATCAAGTTTTTACTTGACTGCCAAGTTTTATGTCCCATAACAGTACGCACGACGGCCAATCAAGCTATACAAAACAGTTTATGCGGATCTCTCATTGTAAAAGAAATCTATACAAAGCGAAGCCAAGTTATACTGAAAATGTACATCTTCATGTGCCGCCGTGTGTACAAACTTACAACATATTTTTAACATGACGAAAAGTAGCGAATTTTCATCATTAAAACGCCAATTAAAGAATGATGGCGGAATGCTCATAGATTCATATCTACTATTAATCTGTGAGCACTGCGCCATCGTTCTTTAATGGAATTCTCAGGTCCCAACAAATTAGTTTTATACGACTCACAATTTTTGCTACACAGCTGTGTGGGCTCCAATAAACTTAATCTTCTTACTTTATTAGATAAAAAATTAATAATAATAAAAGATAGCATATACCGTTACCGCAAAATGCAGTCATAATTGCGAACTTTAATTACCAACTTATTTCAAGAATTAATAGACTTGACAACTCAATAAAATACTAGTAAAATATCCATAAAATGTCTATTCGTGGAAGTCGGAGAAAATTAATACAAATTACGATTCTATAAATGCACTACTACTTTTTAAAAACTTTTATCAAATGTTTGAAAAGGCTATAAAATCATGATTTATACGATTGCAAAATTCTGAACGATGAAACAAAGTATCTATGAGTAGATATTTCGAAAGAAGGCTTCTGAATAAAGGGTGTTACAAGACCTTTAACGAAGCCGAAAGGCACTTGTTCTCCCCATCATTGCGACCATTTTTTTGTTATAGACCTAATGTGGGAACCTTCTGGTTACGGAGATATTGAGGGTCAAAGTTCCACATCCATCAACATAATGTTTTGAGTGCGTTACATTGAGTCCTACCGTAAAACGTGATTTTTTCACCCCAAAAAAAAGTCGTTTCCCAGCAATATTTTTTGCGTAAAGTTACTTAGTTTGATGTACATAATGCGTGGTTGACGGCTTCGTAAAGGGTCCGATTACACTCTGTATGTTGCTAAACTTGGTCTGTTCTTTCTCCATGTTCCCAACGGCCGCGGGAACTTCAACCAGTAGTAATGAACATAAGGAAGTCTAAAACGTATTGGAATTGAAAGCCACCGAATATTTTTATCAGTCCTGTTTAACGTCGTTCTAGAAATAAGAAACATTTTGAAAGAACTGTGGATAACACAGAAGATTCATCATCACCATCTGCCTAGCCTTTTCCCAACCATGTTGAGTATGAGTACCAGCATTTTACATGGAGCAACTGCCTATCTGACCTCTACCTCACCACCCAGATTTAAAACTAAGAAAAAAAAGAAATAAAGATAATACAGATTGACTGGTAATTCAGACCGTTCTTTGGAATGGGAGGTAATTGAGATAATTTGCGACAAATTTTTACTCCGATAACTTGGGGTCCAAACTGGGTGGTTTCCTTGTTTCTGAGATACCGATCTGTGGCCGTCTCTCAACCATAGATTGCAAAATGTGAGTAATCTACGCCGTTTTCGATGTTAAAAGGATACATTCTGATAGCCCATAAACGAATCACCCCGTATCATCGTGTAGAAATAGGGCCAAGACACGTAGAAGAAGATATTTAATGACTTGAACCAAAAGAAGAAATATTAATACCAACTTTTGACAAAACTAATGGCGGATATAGCACAACTTCTTATTTAACTACTTATTTTCACAGACCATTAATAATCAGAATTAATTCGGCCGACAGGTCAGGTCATGTTTTTTTTAACAAATTGAAATCAATTTAGGTGGTCTCGCCACAGCCAAAAGAACGATATAATGTTTTAGAATCTCAATTAAATACGGCTCACTCAACGAGAGATATCTAACAAATCAATTAAGTAATGCAAAGAATTCATTCACCTTTAGTGTTGTTGTTGGGTTGGTAGTATTTTGAGGATTATCGATATCGATGTCGGATAACCATCGCATATAGTTTTGTCTTTCTAATTCAAGTAAATATGAGTAGAATTGAGCCTTTTGTGCAGGGAAGTAAAATAATTATAAGAAAAGTTTCAACATTGCAAATAATTATAGTATGTTCAATTAAAATCAAGTTAAATAGAAAAGTGATTCATCGTGGGTTATTTACTTATTTTAAGCTGCACTTCTAAAAAATAAGTCAGTTCTGTTGAAACATCATCTAATTACACAAAATGTTGATATTATAATCATGTTCAAAATATTTAATCGAAAATTGGTTAAAAAAACAGCATTTTAATAGTACTCTTGATAGTTTATAAAGCATGAGAAGGAAGAGCTAAAAATCAAACATAACCCTTATTATAAACGATTAAAACTACAAACATTAAATAATACATCTCAAGTGCCTCATGAAATATTAACAACCAATGCATCATTCACTAAAGAAAATTTAAATAAACCATCGATAGCAAAAACCTTCACAAAAACAAGACAAGCGCATCACTAATGTTATCGCGTCATCGATTAAAACATTTTGATTAGCTTTCAACTTACGACCAATGTCATAAGATACGATCTAAACGAAACGTCTTAAACGCCATTACGAACATTCTACAAACTGTCTTTACAGTATTGGATGAGTTTTAGAAATTAAATTCCATACATTAGACGCTTAATATGGTACTAGTAACACAAAGCGACGGAGCCACCCCAGTCAAGTGACTGTGCAGGAATGTCGATAGTGATCGGAGATTATAATGTCGATATGTCTTGCAATAGCAGTCACTCGACATCCCTATTGAAGTCAGTTTGACGATAATTTTAATGAATTGTGACTTATAATGACGCATGGAAAGGATGTTGTGTTGATAGCGAAGGATGGAGTGTGGATAAGATAGGTAGACTTTGTGACTATTATTAGAAAATATGTGCAAGAGTTATGAATTGGTTTAAGGCTTTGTTACATCTCGAAAGGTTCTGTTTTTCCCTAGATGGCTACTGTTTCTACAAGTAAATACTTGATATCTGAGTTTCTGATAGGGTCTTTAGTCTTTACATTTAATGGCTCAAAAGTGGACTGTCTTTTCAGTAAGGTTTATGGTTTGTTTTCAAGGAGCTTAGCTAGCTAACAAGACTTTTATAACTTGATCATAAATTCCAGGTATGTGCTTTTTTACGTGTGGAAATAGATAGAAAAATACGTTTATTTGGCACATGTCACAAGTGCACGCAATATAAAACAATAATATTTGAAAAAAACCTTAAATCTAAACTAAAACTGTAACACTATATTATGCGTCACGGCTGTCCCAAATAGGCCCAGTTCAGCTAAATGCCCGATGCTAGTTTTCAACTGAACCTGGATCAGTGACGTTAAATCTTCGTGGATATTTTCCGTCCAGAGGTGAGCAAAGGGGTCTGTCAGACTTACTGATTAAAACCAGAGTTCTTCATCTACCTTTGGCCAGACATTAAAACAAAACGTACAATAAGTCTCTTTTAAACAACTCATCAAAGATTCAACAGAACATTTTTAACAACATGCCAATAAACTTAAAAGGGCATTCGTCAAAATCGTGTGAAAGCATCAACATAAAGGGTACTACCCACAACCCACAAGCACATGAACAAAATCATAAAAGGCCCCTTTTATAATAAAATAAGAAGTAGCATTTTTAAGCCTTAATGACCATTAACGTCCGATGCTGAAGGTTTAAAAGTGAAAAACCTGAGGCAAATCAATTGTTAGCTGTGTTTCTACCAGCGGATTGTGGAAATAATTAGTGCCCCATTGAAAAATATTCATTTACAACGCGTGATAAATATTTACGAGTTATTGTTCTTTGATGGAGCGAAAGAATATTGGTGACCTGATTGAATAAAATATGTGGAGCAGTAAAATGACACCTACATTTTTTCAATAAAAACTAATGCTTTTCTCCGAAGAGTTAGGCAAAGGTGTAGCTGTAATAGAAGTTAGTATTGTTTTGTTTTGTTTTGAAACCATACTGTCAGATTGATATTTTGAGGAAATATGCTTGATCTTGATTACCAATCCAATTAAGAACTGCCGCTTCTTATGAAAACTGCAGGATAGAGGTAATTAAGTATTAGAAATTATGCAGAGGGCTAAGATCTCACTGAAACTTCAGAAGTCCTCAAACCAATTTCTTTATTGCCGATATAAATAGATCACAGTAAGAAATAGATCACAGTAAGAAATAGATCACAGTAAGAAATACATCACAGTAAGAAATAGTGCATCACTATCAAAATCACAGTGAAATTCAAAAAAAGAAGTTTATTTCTCGTTAAAAAAATTTTGTTGTTGTCACTGACATATCTTTCAAACACAATGATCTTTATTCTTGTTTAAATAAGGTTACTAATGGATTGCTTCTGTCAAAGATAAAATAGTGACAAGAATAAACAAGTGCATGGTTCTCAAATCCCACGGAGCCATGTCCATACAAAGCCAACAGCATCCACAACACACATTTAATAGTGTAGTAACAAACGTTAACAGTAATTTCTTAATAACATAACATAATATTTTATTAGCCCCAGTTCTCGGTGTAATGAGTTAGTTAATTAGTCGTATTTACAAGCTTTTATTTGAACAATAGCGTTGATACGTTGCCGCCTGTATACGTGTTTCAATATTATAGTATAATAGTAAGATGGAGTCTGGGCTACCTAAATTAAATTGACGAGCCGTTAGCCAGCGTAACCCCACTGCTGGACCAATGGCTTCTTGATCTTCTGATTCAGAGCTAATAGAGACCACTAGTCGTCGATTTTTTCCAGCTCGTCCCGCTGTCTTCTACGAGGTCTGCCACGATGACTTTGGCTCCTTCGGGCTCCACATGACAGCTCATTGGGCAAACGGCAGACCACCGCCAGCCCACTTTAGCGTCTATATTAATCAAAGAGATTTAAAATACTTATAGAGCGGACATTAGGAATATTTTCACACAAAATTTTTGATCCCGAACATTTTCGATTTTGACACACGAATGCTACCTAACAAGCGGGCGTATGACACTAGACAGAACGATTTATTACTAATTAGTAATAAGTTTTGAATTACAATTTTCTTCGTCTTGTCCCGTCTATCGCTCAAAAATAATTGAATGTCTTTGATATTAATTATAAAAAAATTGTAACACCTACCTACTAGCCTTTTTTGTTTGTCAGATGCGTAGGTAACTTTTAAAAATGAAGACATAAATTAAAACACTAGATATTATCTGCAATAAGATTGCCTGTCGCTGATCAGTTTCTTTCACTGTGAATTGCCTTTTCATTTTAACTTTCAAAACTTCCACACGGTAGGAATGAAGCGTTTAGCTGTTTATTTTTATGGTAAAGGGGACCAGTTTTTTTAACTTTGGAGCTAGCCTCATAGCCTCTGCGTTAGGCCCGGCCTCAGCTATGTAAATGGGTTCCCTAATCGAATAACGTGACATCGAATAACACTTGCTCGAAAACGTTAACTCTTTAGTACTTGAAATCGACATATTATGAGAGCGACAGTTCACTACCTCGATGCATCAAGTACTCGAGTGATAAGCTCAGATCATCAACTGCGCGAAGGCCCATTATCTTGAAACATCATTTCCCGACCGACCATCTAATCGATTTACAGAATAGTGTTATTCGATGTCACGTCATTCGATATCAAGTAGTGAACCCAACTATATTCGTGTAGTCTTCCTCTGTACCAAAGTTTCCAATGCAAAATGGACTTTGATCCTTGGACCTTTGATATCAAACCGTTTACCTGCTCCCGGGTTTTCCCTCATAGCCTATTCATTACTCTGAACTCATGATTCACTTTGATAATAAGCATTCAATTATTGTCTGAATCATTTCCTTCCCCTAATAGTTTATTAGGAGCAAATGACGTATATTCAGAGAAACACGGATCTTTTGTGTTTCTGAAGAATTTTTTGGACCTGTTTAGGTATTTTCCAAGCGATTACAATTCGTTCTGGTCTTAAGTAGTGCGTGAATCACAAGCGATGATTTTGTACTTAATTATGTGACTAACGAAAGTGGTGAATAATGCGGAATGGAAAAGGATAGTAGATACCACGAAAAAGTAGGAACAGATAAAGTTGCATCAAAGCTTTGTTAAAATGATATCTGCTTGTAAGTCTTCCTAAAACAAATAAGAAAATCAAATCTCGTACCTACTGAAAACGAAAGCCTAAATAAAATCACACTATTCAATTTTCAACACTCAACTTAATAACCGAGGGCTGAAATTCCAACGGTGCAATAATATTTAAGCTCACGATTAGGTGTCACTTAGTGATAATGAAAGTGGGCATAGATTTGATGAAGGATAGGTGCTATTAGAGGTGAGAGGGAGGAGCTCGTAAACCACGCTTGACCAGGTTGGCCCGTGGATGGGTGACCACCCCTTTTTTTTTTTTTTTTTTTTTTTTTTTTTTTTTTTTTTTTTTTTTTTCCGGATGACCACCCCTTACACACAGAAAGCACGTTAAGCCATTGGTCCCGGCTGTCAGATCTTTGACAGTCGTTACAGATAGTCGATAGCCCTAAAGCCTGGTAACCAGTCTTACCAAGGGGTATAGCATTAACTAGTACTAACTGGGATGTGGAGGCCAGACAGGCAATCGCTTCATGTAAAATACTGGTATTCAGCTGCTTCCGGTTAGACTAGGCAGATGATGAGGCACTATTATAGGCAGCGTCCTTTTTCTAATTTCTGGGTGCTATGTCCATTGCATCCTACTGTAGGTAATCTTAGTTTCCGCAGTAGGTATGCAGTGAATAGGGTCTACGTTTGCGGTTCTTACAACACTATTGTACAGACGCCAGCACATTAAGCTACCCGAAACTATCAAATTTTCCCGATCAACCTCGATCCTTATGCTTTCAGGATAAAGTTGAAAACCCATTAAAGAAATTTGACAGATTGCAGTAGCTTGATCTGTACAACGACCGTCCGTTCTATGAATTACCGATGACCATGTTCAAGACTCAACAAAATGATTTGATGATGAAATGATGACAGAAAAAAACCTTCACAAGAAACTATAAATTATGCTGAACACGTAACAGACGTTCACACCTACATAGACGAGCAAAAAATTTAAATTCTAAGAAAACAAAATTGGAGCACAAATCGAGACACTGTCAATCATTTTGACTCATTTCCGTCTAGCGATTCAATTAATGACTCAGAAATACCGTGAGAGGGACTTTGACTAAGTTATAACAGCCACCTGAGTCGATCTTCAAGGTAAAGCAACGCTTGCTGAGGTCGATCTGAAGATGGGTGACCATCCATAGCGAGTTCCGTCCGTGCTCCGTAATGCCACATTAAGCCGTTGGTACCGGCAGTCACTTGTAGATCTTTGACAATTGTTGCGAGTAGTCAGAGGTCTTGGACCTCTTGACAACCAGTCTTACCAATGGATGAGTTGAATGGTGCAGATACATGTGTCATGTTCGTGAACGGGCGCTGTCAGTTGTGACTGGTCAGCTCTTATTTGCCACGGCTTATTTGAATTAATTATTTTATTTTTGAATTGTTTTTACTATGGACACTTTTAACGTACACATCTTGCTGCATCGTTCTCACATAATGTACCATCTCAACTCGAATGATGTAACCAAGGTTTTGTAAAAGTATTCTGATTTAAAAGAGTGTCCATGGAGTTTCTTGCCCGTTCTTCTCCATAGAGATCTACGTTAGGGAATGGGCATCTACAGTACTTTCACAGTTTTTGTGCCTTGTGACTGGGACTGTAGCTATATTTTACTGTTGTCTTTGTTCCGACAATTCAAATGTGCCTGTAACTGGCCTACTTGAAATGAATGCTTTGATTTTGATTTTGATATCGTGATACTCAGTAACTGGGTTAGGAGGTCAGATAGGTTGTAGGTCCGTTTAAAACTATACTCGAAGCCGACCCCAACATAGTAGGGAAAAGGCTAGGTAGTTGATGGTCATAATAAACAGTAATTCGCATTTTGCTTGTCTCAGTCACGACGTGCAAGCTGTTAACTTTTTTCTTGTTTTCTGTTCGGTCCTGTTGAATTTATAGTTTTTTGTTTATTTTTTGTAATTTTGTATGATGCACGTCATGTCCCTGCGACAAATAAATATTTTTTCTTTCTTTCTTTATTTCTTCTTTCTAATTGGTTCGTGGAGGTCAGAAAGGCACTCGCTTCACATAAAATACTTGCATTCAGCTGCATCCAGTTGTACTGGAAGCCGACCCCAACATACTTGGCAAAAGACTAGGCAGATGATGACTCAGAAATACCATGACGAAACATCATGAGGGATACAGTTAATTTGTTTCATTCCCATGAAATGCTTACAGGCATATTTTAGCAAGGGAATTTTAGCGCTCAGACGAAGGCGATTCCCATGTCAACCTACCGCATCTGAGTGGTAAGGAATGTTCGGTATTTTAGGGTTATTTTTATAAATTAAATGTTGGAGATGTTTTGAGTTTATAAAACAGTAATTTATTTTGAAGTTTGCATAAATCGCACAAATCATTAGTAAAAATGCGTTGATAACATGAATTGTATCTAATTATAGATGGACGATAAGGTTTGAACAGTGAATTTAAAAAAAAAAAACTGTAAAATGAAGGAAAATGAAATCTTAAAAAGATACGTGCACTGCCCGGGAATCGAACCCGGGTCGCAAGAATGGGAATCTTGCATAATACCACTACACCAGCAGTGCTCGACCTTGGATCGCGAAATAACCGAGCGAAAGGAAAAGTATGCGCGCCGCGTCCATCCATAGGTAGCCCGCGTACCATAACGCACATTTTTCCATGGCGGTAAGCAGAAACTACCTGCTTTTGCTTCGTTCAAATTAATTAATCTGCTAGTCATGCTTTTCTGTGTGCAAAACGAGCCTTTTCGACTGAAGATATTTTTGGATGCTTTTTTTTTTTAATTCCTTCTTTTAACATGTTATGTTTCTTAAAGTACTTTTTTTTTAATTATCCTGTACTGTCCCACTGCTGGGCAAGGGCCTTTCCCAATTATCTCAATGTGCTCTTTCCCCGTGCCTCCTCGGGCTAGCCATCGTGGTACGTTTCCAAATCGTCTCGCCACCTCATTCTGGGCCGGACTTGGTTGCGCAGTGGCAACACCGTACGTCTTCCGGAAACCATCGTGTGGAGACGCCCAATCCCATTTTATTCTAGCAGCCTTTTTGTCAACGTCCACTATGCCTAACTATTGCTTATTATATGAAAATTTTAAAAGATAACTGAATATCTTTCAAAAACTTTATCTTAAAAGATGAAGAAAAAGAAAAAAAAAGTATGACAGTTGGGTTCGTACCACCTTTTCTCACACTGTCGCTTGCATGCCGAATTCGTCTCGCCTTAAGACTGGACCGTGTTTGTTCAATATTTTACAGGCATTAACAATTTAATTTATTTCCCCCTAACTTGACTTTATAGGATTAAAGGACAGCTTAGTGATAAATTCATAACTTTATTTGGATTTTAATTTTATGTGCCCTTTTGTTGTTCGTTTTAATGATTTCATTTGGCTCGGTTTGACGGTTTTTGGGGCCACCCTGCGTGTATTGCAACAAAAAAAAAAAGAAAAAGTTTGTGAAACATTTTAATTTTCAATAAAAAGTTTCCTACATTTTGTTAGCTCAATTATAATTTTCACACGATAATTAACGCTTTAATCTCGACAACCTAATTAATCAAACATGCATAGATTACTCGAAAAAAAAGTGGTTTTACCTCAATATTCGAAGCATGCCCACCTTCTGCCCAGCGCCGAAAGCGAACCGGACGCTAACATGTAAACACCCGGATCAACGCGAGCGCAATAAAAACGCTGTAAAATTTTGATGTTTCTATTCAAGACCACCCGTCTCTTTCACACGCGTACGAAATCCTATTTCCATCCCCCTCTACACCTGAGAATGGCTCAGATTATTATCAATGCACTTTACACGAAACAGAAGACCCCGACTCGGGCTGACATTTATGTGATTTTGAAAGTAAATCGTGTAGGTTTAGTGCCTGATAAGTAGCACGTGAATGAGGTGTCAAGTGATAAAATTAATAAATGGAGCTAGATTCCATCGTTACTAGAACATGCCAGTAGAATTATAACATTGCTCTTCAATGATACAACGAAGCATCACACAGATTTCCGATCAGTCTGAAGATTCTCAAGCACTTTGATGTCTAATTCAATGAATTAAACTAGTCGAAATTATGTTCGAATAAACTTTCATTTTTATTTCTTGATTACTCTATCGGAGAACTACGAGGTAATGAATATGTTCAAATGAATAACCTCTACATCTAAGATGAGGAATTGTGACTGGTATTGCTTGAAATTCTTTTATTTTATTACAAATCTCGCCCATCTGATTCATCATCATAATCATCATTTCAGCAGAAAGACGTCTTAATGCTCATCTGATTCACTGAAACTAACTTCTTCTTTATCGTGTGGTTAGTGCCTAACCTGGTGTCAGAGTTCTTATGCCGCCCATGTTCCTCTGACTTGGCTTTACATGCCGTCGAGAAATATCTCTCAGGCGTGCTGGTTTCCTCACGATGCGTTTCCTTCACCGAAGCAAGTAATACGTCTTCAAAATCAATAATAATATTCTTTTAATTTTCTTCTACCCTCTATCAGATGGCTTTCTTCTACTATAGTAAGTCCAACTAATGAATGAGGATCTGCGGAATGAATTACTTCTTGTTTTGGATATTTTCCTGACCATGATATAGTCTTCAGCATATATGTGTATTCACCCTTTGCTGCCCTTCTCTCGGCAGTTCTTGTTTCCTGGTAATGTCAGTCACATACCTAACTAACCTAACTTTTCAAAATCTATGATGATCCGACGTCCTGATTCTAAGATCCGGGTGAAGTTATATAGGGTTTTCCAAAGAGATTGAAATGATTTACAGCGCGGACATTGGGAATATTTTTATACAAAAATTTTGATCCTTAACATTTTCGATGTGGCACACGAATGCTACCTACCTGACAAGCGGGCGTATGACACTAGACAAAGCGACTTGTTACTAAGTAGTAACAAGTATTGGAATACAGTTTTCTTCGTTTTGTTCCTAATATTTCCTCAGGACTAGATTGAAGTCAAGAATAAGCCCATTTAATTCACACACACTCCCACACCCTCACTTTTTTTTGTTCTTCAAAAACCCACCTGTATTTGCAATAAATGAATTTGAATTTGAATTTTAATATAAAAAAAGAATGTCTTTGGGGTTTTCCTATAGAAATACGAAGTATCCGTAGATTTGTGTCAGGTTAATAGTTTTAAAATAGCTTCTATCGAAGAGGCTTATAAGACAAAATTAACGCTGTGGAATCGAACAATTAAGGTATGAAATCACATTCCATCTAGCAGGTTAATGAGTGAAAACTAGATCAAAATCGCGACCTAATTTCTCGTGAAAATCTTAGTCAATTTCCACGCTTACCCAGCGAGGGAACAGCGTAGCATCGCAAGCGCATCGAAATGCTCCCGACACAGAATGATGTTAAATAAATTAATTTTGGGTGCAAATTACTCGGCGCGGCCTTTAATCAAGCGGGCCGCGTCATTTCTGACTGCGCTTGCACTCGAAGTTACGAGGATTTGGATGTTATTTTAGGTCTGATACGATTAAAAGGTAAAAGTCGGTTCTAATATGATAAAACTTCAATCAACCAAATGTGTATTTAAAAAAATCAAAAGGATTTTCTTTTTATTCAGCCTAGGAATCAACGCCTAACACTCGCTTCTGGAAGATGAAGTGACACTACAAACACCCGAAGAACACATCTGTCACTCTTCTCAGTGATCAATCGATTTCCAAGTAGGTGATGATGATTTATTTATTTATTTATTTACTACCGAATTATAGCCACATTACAGACCAAGTCCAATCGATGCTACAACATATAATAAAACAATATAAACACTAAAATTAAATTTAAAAATATATATATATTAAAAATTATTATGTTGATACCATTTCGCCGATTTTGGCCACAGCGACTGCATTCGATGGCTTTCTTGGGGGGTTTTCGAAAGCTTTGGTGTGCTCTTAAGTGGCTAGCATACCCAACTTTGGCCGAAAAACTCCGAGCACAAAGCGGACATGTCAGAACACCATTGACGAAATTGTAATTCCAAGTAAGTACTGCTAATGTGTCATATGAAATCCAATCAAATTCTGATGACAACAATTTAGTATGTTGATCGTCGCAAAGGCACTTATAAATACAATGAAAGATCATTGCTCCACTCATTTTATTGGCGCTTTATTATCCATCCACAAAACGATTGATCAATCAAAACAAACCTTAATAAAGTTAACAAAAGACGACCTCCATTTAATAACCACAATCTTTAACATCGTAAAGAGCAACTTTTCACACATCATTCTCAAGCCCCAAGTGCCTCATCCAAAGAACAAAGACTTATTGTCATCTCAAGTATAGGTTGGTTCCTGAGATCTTTATCTGATTACCAATTTCATCGGAATGTGATCGCAGCATCATCGATACAGTTCCCACCCTAATGGAGGTATATTAGCAAACCTATACTTATTGAAGGCTAAAATAACGCCGTGTTTTTTGCACAGATTAACATATTTTTCGGTTGGTGAATCAATAGTTTTCGAGTGAGGTTCCAAAGGTTACGAAGTTATGATTAGGTAAACATAACGCCTGCATCTTTGGTCTGTTCGCAAGTGCGACTGCTGAGCATGAGGTCCTTGGTTCGATGCCCAGGTCGGGCAAAGTGTTATTGGGTTTTTCCATCAGAAATTTCTCAGTAGCAGCCACGGAGTCTAGATTTGCGCACAGTTAATGGCAATAGGCTCGCCCCCTAATACATGGGACTTTAACATAACTGGCGAAATGTTGGTGTACTATTAGGTGCGCTTCTGCCGTACCGTCGGCGATAACTGGCGTGATGCTATGTTATATGTTTGTGATTATGTAAACATAGTTGGAAATGGTTCTGTTTGTTCACATTTACTACCAGATCAAGGATATATGCTGGCTTCTACATTTACGATTCGGGTAAGGGTAAATATGCTTTGTTATAATAGGTGGTAGTAAAATCTTTTGAAAATAAACCTTGGCTCAGATTTGTAGGTAACCTATCTGTAGTACCTATAGGTACATTGAGTATATCATAACTTACCTGCCATTTTCTGTATCGTTTACAAGGAGCAAGTCTTCGTACAACAATTCGCAAGTTCTCAAAAGAAATGGCATAACTCAGAAATAGCAATTATGAGAGATACGCGTAAATATTTTAGCAGTACAAATATGGCGCTTTTTTCATTTATAGAGCAAGAATAATTGAAGTTGTGTGGTATGGAGTACCTATTATCTAAAAATTTAATATTTTTGTGTTATGACAGTTTTTTAAAGGACATGCGAATTCATGACAGGTCTGTCGAGTCACATGGAACTACAACTGCGCTCTGATAAAAAAAAGTCTCATTCTCTATTTTCTGCCTTTCACGTAAAACCGTACTCTAAAACAATGGAAACTTTGAAAGAAACTTCCTAGTGAAAAATCTTATCTTTCCTAACAAACACATACAAACATATTTTCAGACTCATCATCTCTACATTGATGACTCAGAATCATTTTAGTAGTCAAAAGCTTTTACCGATTTGTCTGTTTATCCCATCTGGTTCTTCAGGTAAGTGTATTTACCACGAACACATCAACTAGAATCATTACTAAAAAATCCAATGACTCAGAATCAATCAGAAATCAAAAGCGTCATTTTAAAGCTTCGACGTCATCGTAAAAAAAAAAAAAAAAAATCTTTATTAACAGGTGATTGTTAGTAACATCAGTGTAGCTCTGGCTCTTGTACTAGGATTCCCTGTATCACAAGAGCCAGACCTCTCAATTCACAGGGAACATATAAAAACACGATAGACAAAAAAAAAAAAAAAATGGGGGTACACTATAAGATATGGCATGCATTAAAAGTGTTTACAAACATAAAATATAAAAGAGAGAGAAGAAAAAAAAAAAAAAAGGTTAATTTAAAATCGTAGCTTTACTTTCAGCGTGAAATCGTATTATTCGTCATCCTTATCCGTGATATTGGACGTTACCTACTGCGTAAGCGATTAGTTAGTACGATGATTTTCATTAAAATGATCAACAATGCTGGATGCGAGTCGCACGGGACCGGTCAATGTGGCGACACTTGGGGGAGGCCTATGTCCAGCAGTGGACGTCTTTCGGCTGAAATGATCATGGTGATGATGATGATCAACAATTATTTCATCATCATCTTTCTCCTGTCCCCATCCCAATTTATTTGGAGTCGGCGCAGCATGTCTTCGTCTTCCATACTTCTGTATTAAATTATATGGGGTGGAAGGTACACCGACGCGAAAACGGTTACCACGTACCTACACATCATTCATCACGAACTGCAGCTACGAGCAGCGGTGGCCCAGTGGTGGCCACCCCGACTTAAGAGCAGTAAGTCGTGGGTTCGAACCCAGCCAGGCGCATTACTTTGTGTAAGTTATTTCATCACCTCTGCTCTCAATACGGTGAAGGAAAACATCGTGAGGAAACCGGCATGTCCTAGAACCAAAAATTCCAAGACATGTGACAACTACCAACCCGCACTGGGCCCGCGTGGTGGATTATAGACCATTCCCTCTCATAGAGAGGAGGCCTGCGTCCCAGCAGTGGGAACATTAATAGTCTGATTACGAGACAGAAGTGTATCTATAGTAACCTTCATTTCGCCAGAAATGTTTAAGTCCCAAGTAATAGGGGCCGAGCCTATTACCATCAACCGGGCACAAATCCAGACTCCGTGGCTGCTACTGAGAAATCTCTAATCAAAAACCCCAATAATAAATTGCCCGACCTGGGAATCACACCCAGGACGTCATGTTTAGCAGTCCAGCTTGCGACCTAACGAGACAGACTTGATTCTATCTTGCAACATATTCAAGAAGTAGCCTCGATCTGTATTTCCACGAAGACACCTAGTTATAGTACCTCGCCTAAACTGCCAATCAAACGGTTAAAAATACTAGGTAACTATTATAAGGCGAAGTGACTACCTATATCTAAAATATACAGCAGTAACTTGTTACATAGAAGCATGCCATAAATAACTCATTCAATTACTTCGAGGAACCTTTAATTGAAGTATAAGAACCACATCAAATTAACACACAATTGATATTATTAGCACAGTAAATAAAATCATTGCAAATACTCAATGAAAAAGCTTTTAAAACATAACATGGAGGAGCTCGTGGCTAAATAATAACAGCCGCTCGGATCGATCTTTAGGTTAAGCCGTGCTTGCCTAGGTTGGTCTGTGGATGGCTGACCACCCATTGCATGCAGAGTTTCCTCCGTGCCTCGGAAAGTACGTTAAGCCGTTGGTCCCGGCTGTCATTTGTAAATCTTTGACAGTCGTTACAGGTAGTCAGTGGCCCAAAAAGTCTGTCAACCAGTCTTAATAAGGGGTATCGTATTACCTAGTACTGGGTTGTGGAGGTCAGATAGGCAGTCGCTCTATGTAAAATACTAGTATTCAGCTGCATCCGGTTAGACTGGAAGCTGACCCCAACATAGTTGGGAAAAGGCTAGGCTGATGATGACATAACACATACATATCATCAAGCTATAATCCCCGAAGGGCTTTGCAGAGGTGTATCGAATAGTGGTGGTACTTTCGTACAAGCCATTAGCTTGGCTTGCCATTATAACATAACTACTCATCATGATGTAGGAATTTCTGAACAGTCTGCTTACCCTAGGGGCTTGCCCTATTGTTTGCCCCTAACCACTGACCTAATAGTACCTACACCAAAATTTTTAAAGTCACATGTAATAGGGGCTGACCCTAATACCACCAAACAGACACAAATCGATACTCCGTGGTTGATACTGAGAAAACCCAATAACACTTAACACCCGACCAGGGAATCGAACTCAGGAACTCATGCTCAGCAGCCACGCTTGCGGCCACTAGACCAACGAGCCAGTCAAACGTTAAAATCAAAACAAAAACAAGAATCCATTAGAAAAGCATGACTAAGCTAACTCCCACAAAAATATATAAAAATTACACAAGAAATTAATTATACAACAAACCGATATTACACAGTAATCGTAATGTTCATCGTCAAAATTATTGGTTACCCATCTAGACTTAAAATATTTCTCACGGCAAGCGGATTGACATGATTATTAATAACGACTTAGAAGGAGGAGCAATTGACACGTTAATATACCGTATACAGACATACGAAGACAGTCACGAAGGGTAAAATTCGCTTCTATAGCTACAATGGTAAGGGTCAAAGTGATAGACAACGGTAACTTTGCTTTCTGGCTAAGAGATGGTTATCAGTAGACCACTCCATAAGATATCTTCGTCGTCTGCGCATGCGCTTGACGTATGAGACAAAGTGATTTTGACGCGCCGTATCGTAAATTAATTATTTGCGTATCATTCTCTATAATTTTCAATTTTAGGGTTCAGTGTAACAAAAAATTAAATGGGTCTGATGTGTTGATTAATTTTTGACGTAATGCGTCACTAATAATTATGTGGAGGGTAATTTTGAAGCGATTTGATTCTGTAATAGCATTGAATTATGTAAGAATTTATTAAGTTAAGTGGTAAACAATTATGGTAACTCAATATTTATATAGGTACTGTCTCTATCTACTGTATACAAATTGCTATACCTACATAAGTAGATATTCCCACTTTGATTTCTAAGAAACATGAATGGCGATTATTACAATTTTTTTTGGGGAAGCCTGCCTCACTATTCCCAAACTACTGCAACTCCTGAAAGTCAGAATCAACAATGGCGACCACCAGAAAAGAGAGAAAATGATGCTAGATGAAGTCCCAGAGTAACAATTTAGCTGTCTTGGATCCCGCAAAGAAAATTAATCAGAAAAGAATAACGGAGGAGTATTATTAGGAGTATTATATAAGGCTGTTTCGGTTTCGACTGAAAATCCAGTTTCGATCGGATACTATTGGTATTTCAAGCTGGGGTTGAATTTGTTTTCAGTAAAACTAAATTAGTCCTGTATTAAGCCAGTACAGCTCGATGACTATTGGAATAAATCACTTTTATCACTCATCAAATCTTTGATAAACACATCATTTTATTCAGCACGCCTGAAAATTACTGATAAGTAGGTATTATCAACGACGACGCAATATAGCACCTATGCGTCAGCCGACTAGGGACGGCCCCGCCCCGACCACGCCCACCGCCCCCCCTCACCCCGCACCCACGCATTTCCAGCTTTTTCAATTTGAAATTCCATAGTTTCGAAATTTGAAATTTCTCGCCGCTCAACAATTCGCGAGCGGAACCAGACTGCGAAACAATGCGACTCGATGACTTTGTTGTTTTTTTTAGAACATTTTATTTTTTTTTTAATTAAATTTTTCTGTTCTTTTTTTTGATGTGCATTTGTTTTTCGCTTTGTATTGGAATGGGGTTCCCACCTATATGGAGTGAAACTCCTTGCTTCATATGCAATGGAAATGGAGAGGGCTGTGCTGTGAGATTCCTTGCATGATTGAATCAAAAATGAAGACATCCACAACAGAACCAAGGCTACCGACGGGGCGACGTAGCCCGAAGAATTGACGAACGTAAGTGGCAGTGGGCAGGACGCATTGCTCGCAGAACGGATGGCCGATGGGGCCGAAAAGTTCTGGAGTGGCGACCGCGAACCGGAAGATGTTGCGTTGGAAGGCCTCCCAATAGGTGAACCGATGACCTGGTGAAGGTTGCAGGGATGCGAGACGCACGGGACCGGTCAATCTGGCGACACTTGCGGGGAGGCCTCTGTCCAGCAGTGGACGTCTTTTGGCTGAAATGATGATGATCGTCATCATCATTTCAGTTGAAGATGAAGTAATACGTGAAGACTGCGTGAAAGATGAGATGACGACTGTCAAAGATTTACAAATGACAGCCGTGACCAACGGCTTAACGTACTTAAGTAATGGGTGGTCACCCATCCACGGACCAACCTAGGCAATCGCGGCTTAACCTGAAGGTCGAGCCCGAGCGGCTGTTGTTATTTGACCAGAGTTCCTCTAACTCAGTAATTACTTATTTAATAACTGCCTCGATGGTCTAGTGGTCGCAAACGCGACTGCTGAGCACGAGGTCTTGGGTTCGATTCTCGGGTCGGGCAAAGTGATATTGGGTTTTTCCATCTTGAATTTCTCAGTACCAGTCTCAGATTCAGGATGGCAACAGGCCCGCCCCACATAACTGGCAAAATGTGGGTGTCCTATTACGTACACCTCTGCCTAACACTTCGAGGATTACAGGCGTGATGTTATGTTATTTAATAAGTGACCCAAAAGCAAACTTGCACTGGTGACAAAGAGGTCTAAAGCGAGCCAAAGCAATATAAGAAAAATAAAGCACTTCTACTTGAACTTTCTACAAATAATTCAGAAATTCACAGAATTAATTAAATTCACAGAAAATATATTTATTGTGTAGGTACACTCGGCGACCCTACAAACTACATTTCCAGTATAACATGGCCTCGCTTTGTATAAATTTCCAATACAATGAAAGATCCGCAAAAACTGGTTTTGTATAGCTTACTTTGTCGCGTGCGTACCTAAACGTTTTAAGAACTACACAAATTATGTATAAACTGATTAGTCATTGAACCATTAAGTCTGTGTACCAATTCAATTGAAATGCTCTTCAATCCTCACTCCCCGTTATCTGCTCAGGCATCGAACTGTGATCGTCGAGGAGTTTACTAAGAAATTGTGAATGTAGACTAAAATATGAGCAAACCCAATCAAGACTATAAAATATTCAGTAGCTTCAAAGAGTACTTGCTGAATATTTTATTAATTACTATATGCTTTGCTCGCGGTGTTGCCCGAGTATAGGTCAGAAATTATTCCAAGGGCTGGAGAGATAAAAATTGTTCTGTTCATAACCAAAGTTCTCAAATTTTGTTTTAGGTACGTGTGAGAAACAAGGGTAGCCTAGTGCTATTCCAGACTTTATAACCTATCTTTGTCTCTTTCATCCAGATCTGTGCAGCCGTTCTGGCGTGATATGAGTACAAATACAAATCGTATTTATAATAGTGTAAGTAAGTATGTCATATTAATATGGATTGCCATAGGTAGAGGTCCGGTATGTAGATGGTTTAATTAATATGCGATCGATTTTTTGATTTCGAGAAACGAGCGGACTTACCCCGCCTTCAGGGCTTGATCGTTTTCGAGGACGTGAAATTGTAGCTTTGCACTCACACAATTTAAAAGATCTAAGACGCATGTCTAGTTCTACGTGCGCTCACTTAACAACATCCTCTGCACTATGTCAGCTTTAATAATATTACTTAGTGACCACAATGACAACTTCAAAATTGGAGATCCCCCACAGCGTATAATAACCAGTTCACCACACATATTCGCATTTCAGTTCGGTCCTTTACGCCATCTTTTGATTGTTGCACTTCGTAGCTCGTAGATGGTCGCAAATCCGCTTTAATCGAAGGCCATCTAACACCAAAGTCCATTGACCCAAAGTAATGATCTATCCATTAGTAGTTTCTGATCAAACAATAATACACTGCAATAGGTGCACACACAATGGGCCAATGAATTGGGTCCTGACCACAATGGGTGGTAATTAAACCACAGTCCAAATATTCTCATGTCTGCGCGGATTGAACGCTGGTGGTCGCAATAGTTATATTAAACATAGATGGGCAATTTGATTTGAGTAACCTTTTTGCCTACGATAGAAGAGCTTCCTAGAGGCCTAAGGGATTCGATTTTCAAAAACAAATAAACGAGAGAGGAACCAAGCTTGATGTGATATTGTTCTTAACAAAATAATTATGATACTTTTTCTTATCTTACAGAATATTTAGCTCAAGAGGAATGAGTACTTATCAGATATCTTTTAGAACTACACTTCTCATACAGTCATACCAGTTGTAAGCACCATAGCTTAATAAGAAAAGAAATACGGTCACAGAAACTCGGACATCCTACTTCCTACTAATATTATAAATGCAAAATTTTGTGAGAATGGATGGATGTTTGTTACTCTTTCACGCAAAAAGTACCGAACGGATTTTGTAGAAATTTAGCACACAGATAGTTTATAAGCTGGATTAACACATAGGGTGCTTTGCATTCCGGTAGTACGATCCCATCGACCTCCACGCGGGCGAAGTCGCGGGCATAGGCTAGTATAAAATAAAATACTTTGAATTTATTGGAGGTTTATGGGATAGTAGCTAGATATCCTATTGTGTGTATTTTAAATATCCTATACTATTAAATGAGCAATATTTGTAATCACGTTCTCGAAAAAGGCTCTAACAATTTCGATCAAAGTTGCAATATAGGGGTTTACGGGGATGAAAAATCAATCTAGCTGGGTCTCATATCTGGGAAAATTGCCAATCGCCCAGGTATTACCATTCCAGGTATATACCTAATTAACTAACAAGCACGGGACAGTAATAATCGGCTGCAGGTCGTGACTGGGATAGGAAAGCTTAACAAGGTAAAGAAATAAATCTTCTTCATATGACATAGGTGTAAACATCGTACCAATTAACTCTTTTCAAGTGAATTAATTTACGTATACAATAGTCATTAATAAATCACTCAACACCTAACAACAATTTGTCCTGTTACTTACAATAAATCACTGCATTAATTTGTCTCATCTACAAATCGATAGGACAACTATTCTATGGCATGACTGGCACTGCGCAGGCGTTCCCACAGCGCAGGCCATCGCTCACCGGGCGAACTGATGAAATTAGATCGATTAACATGATAAATCTATCGATTCTAGAATCGATATAATCGATATGCGACTGACAAATTACGCTGTGTCCTGTCTTTAGTAGGATGTTGGTTTGAGTTCGTCAATTTCATTTTGTTTTGTTTTTATTGATGATAAGCTCCGATGCAAGTGTTTCATTGGAAGACTAAATTTTCAATTGAGAATTGTATTGCTAGATCTAGATGATTGTATTAGGTTAATTAATTATGTGTACTGGGCCCATTTTAAGCTTTATTACGGTTCGGTCACTGGTACGGACAATCTGCAGAGGCGACTCCGGACAAGGACACCACCATATAAATTCTTTCTGAAGTATCTGTCGGGGTCCGCAGCTCGTTTAAAATTTATCCGTACCAACCTGAGTGCCTGAAAATCTTGCAACAGCTCAAATAAATGAAATTAAATCCTGAAAATAAATCATGAAGGAAACATGAAGGTAACTACAATTTGAACTGTAATCTAATAACTTTAATATAAACTTGATGGTTGTTATTGTTAATAATAATAATGGACGGTTGACGTGTGTCGGGCATGTCACCGTCCGGGTGAGTCCATCAGACATATTATTTCTGGTTGTTCTCGTCTGGCTAACGGCGAGTACTTGCACAGGCACAACCAAGTAGCCAGGATTATTCACCAACAACTTGCCTTGAAATATAAACTTGTGGAATCTGAGGTACCGTACTACAAGTATGTGCCCGACCCAGTTCTCGAGAAAGACCATGTCACGTTGTACTGGGATCGGTCTATCATTACTGACAGGACTATTGTCGCCAATAAACCTGACATAGTAGTGATAGACCGATTAGCGCGCCGTGTAATGATAGTCGATGTTACCATTCCGCATGACGAGAACCTCGTGAAAGCTGAGAAAGAGAAACAAATTAAATATCTCGACTTAGCACACGAGGTTGTCGACATGTGGAATGTGAACTCTGCTATCATTGTGCCGATCGTCGTGACGGCCAATGGCCTTATAGCCAAGAGCCTCGACGACCATCTTTCGAGGCTCTCGTTAGGCGGTTGGATCAAGGGCCTGATTCAGAAGGCAGTACTCCTCGATACGGCTCGCATTGTGAGGAGGTTCCTGTCTCTGGAGCCCTAACCACCGGTAGCTTGGACCCTGCTCCCGATACCGGCGGACCACTATTTTTTATATTTTTAAATGTTTTTTTATATTGTTTTATATTAGAATATTTAAAAATGTATTTAATATGTATAAAAATAAATAAAGGAAATAATAATAATAATAATTTATTTGCAATAAAAAGGTGTACATTTGAACAACAATAGGTTACAAACAAACAGATGGAGACGTTATACACTAATATGTTTGGAAGCTCTAGCACCCTTGCTAAGTTGACAAGACAACTTGTATTAAAGGTGCTAGGCCCAACCCTATTATGGATGCCTTGTAAAGAAAGTTTGTTTAATTTACGAGAACTTATTTTCATTTTTGCAGCAGGTAGATGGACAGACAAATAAATCATTTAGCAAAAAGGAAACAAAGATAAAATAAAAAGTGATAAAAGGATAGATGTAGAGTGTGGGGGTGAGTGAGTGAGTGTGTGTGAGTGAGTGTGTGTGTGTGTGTTTGTGAGTGGGTGGGTGTGTGTGAGAGGGTATGTGTGAGTGTCTGTGTGTAGGTTTGTATGTGCTTATATGTGATAGTGCGCTGTGTTGATTTTACCAAGTTCATTAAGTCGACAATAAGAGCTCTGTGTTGTTATAGTTGAGAGTCTGGAGCCAAGTAGATAGTTTCTTTTTAAGAGATACATTTGGAAGTGAGTGGAAGTTTAATATTTTATTAATTTTGTTATACAGATGGGGGCTTGAAAACAGGGAAACCTTCTTGTAAAAGAGTAATGCAAACGGTAGGATTGGCCTATTTTGTCTTTGCGTCTTGTGGTGATTATCTCGTAGGGAGTGATATGGTGCTGAATTAGTACAGTGTTAAGCACAAATAATTGCCTGACTGTGAGGACTTTACAACTCTTATATAATTCCTCAGTTGGAAAAAGGATAGGTCGAAAGGTACTGACTTTTAGCACGGCTCTCTGAGCTCTTTCCAGCTTTAGGAGTAAAGTTTGTTAATGTTACACTGATAATAATATGTCTTCAAACTTTCAATAAACTAGAAAAAATGGTCTCAAGTAGAATTAACATTTTCCGAAGCTCCAGTAAAACTTCAAAAATGCCCATTAAACAGTAAACAAAACGATCAGTTTTATAGCACAACATCCAATACACACATCCCCACGTATAATCACGCCGGCACGCTAGCTATGTGAGCAGAGGTAATGAATCAGAGGCTGGCATTCGTCGTGCACTGACGAATAACTATCTAATTGACTCTGAGAAGGCCGTACATTTGATTATTTTTTACTTCGTTAGTGACCGGTTCCTATTTTCAATAACGACTCGTAATTCTTACTGATGTTAGTTGGTCAAACAGTAAAAACAATGTGAGGAAAAACAATTATTAAGAAAATATTACTTTTGCTACTTGGACAGTTAATTTTTTTTTACCTTACACGAATCATTGTGTTATAGTTTTCATTCATTTGATTTGATGTAAATGTTGTTTAACTAGCTGACCCGCGTAACTTCGTCTGCGTCACAATAAGACAGAGAGAGAGAATACGCGCGCGGTACTTGATCATTATTTTGCTGCGGATTTATTTTTAAACTGTGATATCTCCTAAGATATTCATTGAATACTGTTTAATTCAGTAACCGCGGTTACAATCCAATGGGTGTAGGTCATTTAAACGTGATCTTGACGACGAGTTCCGAATACCATGTCAAATATTTTTAACCGACTTCCAAAACGGAGGAGTTTCTATGTCCATGTGTATACTTGTTGTGCAAATGTTTCATGAAAGGCTCTTGTGGACAAAAATATGATCTTATAAAAATAGCTTTACTCTTTTTCTGCGAGATATGGAACCCTGTAGTAATTGTGCTGAAGCCTTACACTGTAAAATTGCAGCTTTTAGCGACGTTGCCAACTTTCTGAAGGCACCCCTTCAGAAAGTTGGCAACGTCGCTAAAAGCTGCTAAATATTTCGATGTTTTTATTAGGTACTTAATAAATATATATTGAATGAAATTATGAAATATCGCTGTGTGTTGCACTAAAATGTTGACTCGGTATTGCAATAATAAATAAATAACACTGGATAAAGTGTTGTAACAGTTTTAGATAAAAAAAGCATTAAGGAGTTTTGAAACTGCTTTTTGCTTTGCACCTAAAACTAAATATTCAGTGTTACTATACTATATTAGTTATTGCAATTTATAATAATCAATGTTTTAGTGCACACAGAGTGATATACCATTTTCATTTAGTAATCTTTACTTACCTAGTATAAAACAAGTCGCTCCCGCTGTCTGTACGCTTTGATCTTTTAAACTACACAACAGATTTTAATGCAGTTTTCAGCAATAGATAGATTGATTCAAGAGGAAGGTTTATATGTATATAATTATGTATCTGCATTGCACCCGTGCGATGCTGGGGTGGGTCGCTGCCCTTACACCGATATTTTTGACAACTCTTTTTTCGGATGGGAAATCATCAAATGACCCCACCCCACTCTGGGCGGAGCGGAAGGGAGTGTCAGACTCGTACTGACGAAAACCCATCCATGTTCCTCCTTTGCCCTTTGCGCTCCAGGGCCACGGTATCACTTTCGAACAGTCCCGCAGCCCTGGCAGTCATCGGCCCTTGCGGACCCCTACATAGTTGCTGACATGCATCCTCTTCTGAGAAAAACAGAGGGACTTTATTTCGGTAAAACCTCAGGCACAGCTTGTTATAAATAATTCTTATTTTTAATGTCACCAACAATTAAAGTCCTGTATATGAATGGAAAATTGCTCTCTAGTTGTGGGAACGGAATTAAGAATGCCATATAAAGGTGAAGAATTTGCTGAGGCTCGCATGAAGGTGCATAGTATGTGACTTAACATGGTAAAGAAACGTTTGTTTTGTTTTACTATATTATAGCTTAGCTTCTACCCGCGTCTTTGCCCGCGGGAAAGGGTATGAGCTTTCCATCAGAGTAAGCGTTTTTAAAATCAGATGAGTAGTTTCAGAGATCACCTCTTACATCCAAATTTACCTCTTTCTAATAATATTTTTATATAATTAGGTGGTTTTTTTTTGTACTTTCATCTGCCTAGCCTTTTCCCAACTATCTTGGGGTCGGCTTCCAGTCTAACCGAATGCAGCTGAATACCAGAGTTTTACATGGAGCGACGGCCTATCTGTCCTACACAGCCTAGTCAGTACTGGGTAATATGATAACTCTTGGTGAGACTGATTGTCAGATTTCAGGCCACTGACCACCTGGAACGACTGTCAAAGGTCTACAAATGACAGTTTTTTTTTCAGCCTTTGCTTATTATGTAAGGATGGTAGAAGGTGGCGATCGCTTTTGCCTACCTCTATGAGAAGGAGTTTATGTACGAGTATGTCATGTAGATGGTGCTGTCCCATTGCCGCAAAGTCCTTCCAGGATCTTTTTTGCCGTTAGATGAAGACTTTTGCTCACCGGTCACTAAGCAGGTAGTTAAGTATCAAGTTCAATAATTATGCAGAATTTGTCAGCAAGAAGCATAGTTACAGCAGCTGGTAAGAAAATATTATCTTCTTGACAAATCATTCAGAAATGCAGTAACGTTTCTATACAAGAATATATGCACGTCGGAGCCGGTCCTTAGTACGGACTTGGAATGAATCGCAAGCGCGCCAGTGGTGACATCACGCGACCTAATTACAAGTCTACCCACACCACAGCGTGTTTCTACAGAGCCGTTGTGTTTACAGCTCGAGGGGAGGACGACACTCAGTGTCTGATCGCAGCGGAGACGTCCCGGAACTGTACCCGATTCATTGTGCCCCGTGTTATTGTGTTAAATTCAAGTAATTTGTTAGTTTAATGGAAACAGTCTGTCGCACCTAATGTATTTTCAATGCACGAAACTCATCTTCCGCCTATAATATACGAGACTAACGGAATAAATCCTGACAATCGGACATGCATATCCTATTTAAATAATTTCTTTAATAGCCGTTAATGTCCCACTGCTGGGCAAAGGCCTGTCCCAAATCTTTTCTTGTACTCAAACCAGCCATCGCAGTGCGCGTCCAGGTCATCTCGCCACCTCTTTATTTAAAAACATAGATTATTTAAATACTTTTTTTCTTCTTATAAACAATAATTTAATAAAGCAAACATTACAAACTTCTCTAAGTTTATCGCAACAATTAACTAAGATAATCACTTGAATGCAAATACAATTCAAACTTAAGATATTTTGCGTTCATTAATTAATTCTGAAACGTTTATAAATTAACGTAGGTATAATCAGCAAGAAGACAGAGTAATAATAATATTTGTATACTTGGTTAATACTTGAGAACAAGGAGTATAAAACAAATGAAATGCTAAATTTTTAGAATCAAAAAAGTCTGTAATAAACCCAATTCAAGGATGTCAGACCGATTACAGAAAAATGAAATGAAGATAGCACACTCTCGTAAATAGACTAATTATAGTCAAAGTTGACAAAGGTCTACTGAAATTTTTTTGATGCAAAAACGAATCAGTTCTCTTACGACCAACAAAATGTTATCTAGCGTTCACACTGAGTAATTTTAGTCTTTCAGGCATAAAAAAGGTATTAGAAATTAAAACATTTCCACCTTACTTGCGGAGCCGAGGTAGATACAATACAAAACAACAAGTACAAACCACCACCACCATCAGTTTTAAAATAGAGAATGTCTAAAAGATGGCACGCCGCAAAAACGAATGCAGTTTATTAATTCTCCATTTTGCATACTACTCCAGGTATTGCTTGAGAATGTTTAGTGCCGTGTTTCAATTATCATTCAAGTTGGCTAGGGAGAGTGTTTAGAATGCTAATGGAAGGAAATCGATGGGAGAGATACTATGCCAGAGATTATGTGTGAACAGAGCATGAGATAGGCATGAACCTGCCGAGATAAGTGCTTAAAAGATATTGATTGTATTTAAAGTAATGGTAGGTGCAAATAAAAAGGGTTTATTCGTCATGAAATAAGAAAAAAAACCGGCCAAGTGCGAGTTGGACTCGCGCACCGAGGGTTTGTATAAACTTGTAGGTATTGTGTTTTTCCGGTTTTCGTTTTCTTAACATGTGCTGTAAGACATTGCCATTCTTTCCAAATTTCATGATTCTAGGTCAACGTTTGATCGCGTTGACTTACAAGTTGGATTTTTTCACTGCTCCAAGGGGTAGCAGACCTGAGTATTTGATATTAATTTCAGCTTGATACCTCTATACGTTCCTAAGAAAAAAATTCTTGACAGACGGACAACAAAGTGATCCTTTAAGGGTTCCGTTTTTGCCGACTGAAGTACGCGTACGGAACCCTAAAAAATGAGGGAGAATTATAAAGTTTGGATGTAAGAAGTAGTCTCTAAAATAACTCACACGATTTCCAAAATTTTTTTTTTCGGATACCTAGACTTTTACGGGGTGTAATAGGATTTATGTTGCTTCGACGCGGACAAAGACAAGAGCTGAAACTAGTCATCAATAAAATAAAAGCTCATTGATTAGTCTTTATTTTATAAAAGATGAATTTATTGAATAAAGACACAATTTCCCAGCAAATAAACGAATCGTAGGTAAATGGTTAAATGACTGTTAAATGGTGATATATCACTATTTAAAAGTCGTATCAAAATATTTTAATCACGAGCTTCCGTGCAATTAATACTCTTACAATCAAGATACATTATTTCCCACTACTCTTTTAACCTTTTCCACTTATTTGTAATTATTTTTACTCACAAATAACGTGTCTGCTCAAAATTGAAATCAACTAACTCGATTTTTGAAGATTTCGGTCGCTCAGTTAAATGCGCCAGCCACATCTGCGCTAAAATATCGTCAATAAATTATAAGTACGTTTACAGAGTTATTCAAAACTCAGCTGAATTCAAGACCTCAGGACTCCTGAAAAAATGGGAAAGAAAATATTAACCATTAATATTAAACAAACTTTATTTTATTATTTGTTTTATAGTTAGCCTAGACGGTCTCGTCCTTGACAGTGACATCTATTCTTTTCACCAGTCCCGGTTCAGCACTACTTCTAAAACTTGCTCAAAACCGCATAAATACGCTCTCCTGTAAAATTAACAAAAATCGAGTTACTTATTTTCAACTTTAAGCAGCCGAACGCGTCTGCACAAATTACAAACAGTATAATCTACACCATCTCGATGCGTGTAGGGCAGCCGGGCGGTTTATCAAGATGACTAAATGCTCGCAATTAGTTCACGTGAAATGTCGCATACGCATGCTAACGAGATCCCGCCTCGAGCCGTACGCGCGGTCGGCTTACCGGACGCGCACCGCCGCGCGCCGGTCCGATCGTGGCTATCGGAGATAGGCGGGCTGTGGTTTTGCGTTTAATTAGTCGCAGGTTTTTGTTTATTTATTTCTAATTTTAATACTAACATTGGTTTTTGTAGGTTGGAACCTAATTTAACTAACTGCAATAACTGCCACACTCGGAAACATTACAGATACTTAGTTGGCAATTTGAATGTAAGTTGTGTACACTAATTTTAAAAAATTGGGATACCTTTTTTGTGCGGTTCAAGCGCCTTCAAAAGACCTCTGGATATTCAGATAACCATCACAATTCGTTGACAAAACTGGCTTTCTAAACAAACTTCTTAATTAACTGACCAACCGTAATCCAAATACATTTAAAACACACCATCAAAAAATAAATTGCGTTTTTCTTGTCGCAACATCTGTCGAGGCAACCCTATCGTGTGCAAACAGCCTAAAATATCGCGTTCGACCCTTGCTGATTTATAACCCTTTTATATAGCCCCCTAAAGTTATCTAATTGAGTCTGTGAAGCGACTCTACAATCTTTAGTTAAAATAAAATTAGCGTAGTTTATAAGAATATTCTTTGATGAATACATGTGTAAAGTTAAAAGTATTAGTGTTTATTTTTTATTATGTTTTGGCTATGGAAGGCGGAGTTGGTCTTCCTGTCGTAAAAGTTGAAAGCGTATGGGTTATTTATCTGAAGAAACTTTAAATTGAAAAGACGCGATGTATAACAAAACATTAATTGTCAATCCATTGATGAATTTCACGTCACCTATGCCATCTCAAAGATAACTATCTTTGAGATGGCATAGGTGACGTGAAATTCAGTAATTTGCATGCTATAAAGTACTTTTTACCTACTTGGTTCAATAATTAGGCACGAAACAGAATTTCAATAAGATAAAATGACACACAAAAATATTACTCTTCAGAAAAGTTTTCTCTTCTCCGCCTGTCTTAAAAGCCCATAAAACAATACACTCACAAAACCGCAAATAATAAAAGTTTTTTTGGTATATAATGGGTAATTACAAAACGTGCCTGGCAACACCACACGCCGCGAACATTTCCCAGCCCATATTGCGGTGACGCGATCCGTTCGCGGGGTAATTGATAATGACAGAAAATGATGCATGACAGTAGCTGCAAGCGATGTGTTTTAAGTAACACTTAATCGCTTGTAAGTGGTGAATTGTGTTGCTAGCTTCAAAAAGGCATGGAAATATTTTAAAATTGATTTTCGTAAGTCAAAATTTTCGATCGTGGAATAGTTTGAATTCACTGACAAATGTATGATTTTTATAATTCACTTTTGTATCGTAGGTTAGGTTAGTCTAAAAAAAAGAATATTTTGATATGCAAATTCTAAGCAATATTTTAATGGAATGTTTATTTTTACAAGTACCGAGATAATGAAGAAAAGGTATTTCCCCGATAACATTTTCAACGCTGACAACCCCACAATATCCGCGGTAACCTACCCGCCACATAATCGTCTGGGGATATTTATTTAAATATGAGTGTTTACGTTCTAATGACGGCCTAGAGCCTGCAATTGCCGACGATGAGGCGTGCCACCTCATACATTATTAGATACCTACGCATGTGGAAATCACAGCTTTGTAAAACATGGAGTAGATATTTGACAGAGACCAAACTTGTTACTGCAAACGTAGAGTATAACTTCAGCTACTTCACGGTTTTCTGGTACTGCACAGTGTACCTATTTTTTACCATAGGACAATTTTATTATTGATTGGAACGTCTTAAAAATAGGTAGCTATTTTAATCAAATAATTGATCCGACAGACAACCAAAGTTAGCTCACAGAATAAGCAAGCTGAAGTGGCAATGGGCCCGCCTTATTAAAATTAGAACCGATTACCGTTGGGGTAGATGCATCTTTGAGTGGAGGCTGCGAATAACAAATGTAAGATAGGAGAAATCCGGGTGGCGTGACGATTTTCGAAGGCTGGTAGTAACTGGATGAGAAGTGTCGATAGTCTAGTTAAATAGTCTATGTCCATCAATGGATTGCTGTGGCCTGATGATGGTATAAGTTAGAAAGTGTCTTTGTGAGCATGGCTTCTCACTGATAAATAGAAGTGGTCAATCTCATCAACGTTAAATGCCAATAGTCGAGTCTTGTCGATTGTACAAAGCTTGGTCTCTGTTGCATACTTACTCATGTCGTTTCCTACTGCGTAGGGTAAACGTGCTAGTTATGTGCTTGACGGTTTGATGTTAAAATTAGGTGCTGTACTAGGTGTAAACACTACCTTAGGTACAACGTTTAAAATAAATTTGCAACGGTGGTGCCTTGTAGGATATTCTTTGATTTACTGCAAAAAGTATATGCTGTAATTTTGCAGTAACTTACTTAACTTTTACCAACTATTTTTATTTTCTAGAAAAAACACAATTATGAACAGTGACATAAGATGTACGAATTTGCTAGAAACAACTTTTTTTCGAATTATTGAGAGGAAGGAATAGTTTCACAATCGTCAAATTTTTTTAACGTGTTAAAGTTAAAACATTTCAACATTTTTCTATCGATCGACAGCAAATGTTTTCACTAGTTTACCAACTTTAATACAATTTAGTAAACTGCAATCAGTCACAGTTTATAACTGAATGAAATAAATATAAATAACGGACCATAACAGTCAGACAGTAGATCTGTTAATATTACTAAACCTGAGTTATTTCAGCTTGCAATTGTTAGACTACATTGTTATTCTAAATTGAACTAAGACTAACAAATGTTCTTGATATAGACTTACGTCATCTAGGCGTACAGTCACGAGCACCAATATGTAAACACTTAACAACTTTTAAAAGTAGTTTTCTCCTACTGTTCTGATTAAAATTTCATGTTGTTACAAACGTAGTATTTTGAACTCATATTTCTATGAAAAAGATCCTATCTCCAAGTTACAATCGTTTTTTCTCGCGAAAATTGCTTTTAAATTTAGGAAAGTGTGTACATATTTGTGCTCGTGACTGTACTGTGTATACTATTGTTTCATACTTTTTCCCTTGTTTAAATTGTATCTATTTATCTATATTCTTCTTCACTTCGTTCACTTGTTTTCCAAAATTATGGAGCTCCTGGAAGATATTCTTCCTGGCTCATGTGAATTTGTATTATTTGACCAAAAAAACGATAGATGGACTGTGTGAAGGATGATGTGGCAAAAAAGAAGGTGTCTGATGGATGACGAGTAATAGAGAAGTATGGAAGAAGAAAACATGCTGCGCCGACCATAAATAAATTTGAGTAAGGGCAGGAGAATGATGACTTGTAATTTTTTATAAAAAATTATACCTACTAGCAATACAAAGAAGGATTTATTTTCATAATTCTGTTCAATTGCACTCTGCACTTGACTATTTAATAAAAGGCAGCAAGTTTAGTCAGATTTACAGTTATTTTTGAATTTAAGTAAATCTTGTTCTTTTTCCTAAAAGAACTCTCCTAAAGCTTTTGTCTTGCCTGGAACTCCTTTCAAGGTCTGTTTAGTTATTTTCTCAACTAGCGACCCGCCCCAGGTTTGCGCAGGTGCAATATATAAACCTTCCTCTTGATTCACTCTATCTATTACTGAAAACCGCATCAAAATCCGTTGCGTAGTTTTAAAGATCAAGAGCATACATAGGGACAGACAGCGGGAAGCGACTTTGTTTTATACTATGTAGTGACAAGATATTTTTGTAAATGTCCGTCGAAGCATATCGTAATGTTTCCCAAAAACAGAGACAGAAAACTAGACAAAACGACAATAACTTCACAAAAAACTGTTATACAGACTTACACTTTAACCTCATCAATATACACTTTCATAATAACTACGTCAGATCTAAAAGAAGCTGGCAATACTACAAATGTTTGGGCCAAGTCCCAGCAGAAGTGGCGACGCGTGGCGTGAGATCAAAGCTAGCATTAACATATACCCTGACTCTGCATAAAGTATGATGAAAATAGCTGAGCTGACGGCAGATGTTTTTGTTAGGTGAAAAATTAGGGTTTTAGACGATTTTTAGTTCTTTTTTTTTATGGTTGAAATGAAAAGTATTTTAAATAGAAGATGGGTTTAGGTTTAGTTAAACCATGACAGAAAAATAATTATGTACTTGAATGACATTGTCAAGTAAAAATTTAATAAATTAACATAACATAATATCACGCCTAGAAGTGTTCCTAATACATAGTAAAGTTTGCCAGTTCGCCAGTTATGTTTAAGTTCCATGTAGGTAAAAGGGGGCAAGCTTATTGCCATCATCCGTGGCTGCTACTGACAAATTCCTGATGGAAAAATCCAATAGCACTTTGCCCGACCTGGAAATCGAACCCAGGACCTCATGCTAAACAGTCGCGCTTGCCACCACTAGACTAACACAAATTGCCATTTGACTATATCTGTGAAAATTGTAACGAATAAACAAGACTGTGATTTTAGTTCCGAATATGGACACACGTAAAAAGAAGCAGCACTGGTAGTTTTTTTTGTTGTTTTTTTTTCGGATGGGAAATCATCAAATGACCCCCCTACTCTGGGCGGAGCGGAAGAGAGTGTCAGACTTGTACTGACTAAAACCCATCCATGTTCCTTCTTTGCCCTTTGTGTTCCAGGGCCACGGTATCTCTTTCGAACAGCAGCACTTTGTTTAATGTATCTTTTGAGTGAGTACGTATGTACTAACCTATTTTAATTTGATCAAAGTTTGCTTTTATTTAATACATCAATGAATGATAGCTACATATAGAATAATTAAAACTAAATTTTTACACAAGGACTAATTTATACAAAAAAATAACTAACTAAATAAACAACAGGACGCTTTGGCGTCTGTACTCCTCTACATCGCTGTCATCCGGCAACGTGCCCAGAAGACTGGCAGCATTGCCACGTTGAATGGCAATGCTAATTCTTTGGCCAAAGAAAAAGTCAGCCATCTGGTCACGCGAAGTGTCAATCAGTCGGCGAGAAATTTCCTTAAAAAAGAGACGTGCACTTGGGCCCCATGACGCGAGCGTTTCAACCCCAAACGGCTCAAAACTGTAACCACCAATAAGACTGCAGAATATACGCCTTTTATTTATTTGTTCACAAAAATATGATCTTTTTATACAACATTTTTTTTAATAATATTCAGCCAGTGTAGAGTCTGTTCAGTATTACCACATGCAGCTGAATTAAATCGATATTTTTATTATGCACCCCCGCAAAAAAACTATTCCAAATATAAAAATACTGCATACAATTAGTACCACCAAACAATAAAGCCAAATACTATCATCAAATATTTTGTATTCATGATACCCTAAAAAAAGTAATAATGGCTTGACATGACCCTCGATCACCATTGACATAGAGAAGTCTATTAAATGCCATCAAGACCATTGTGTTCTAAACAAAAAATAGACCATAGAGACCACAATCAAAAACTTCAGTAGGACAACGAGATCGTATGTGATTTTTTTGCACTGTGGTTGTTTCAATAAACCGTTACAATTTTTTCGTGCGCAGCCGATTTTGATTTTCATCTTTATGGGGTTCTAGTTAGGGTCATAGTGAGTGTAAATATGTATAAGGTCGTTGGTAATTGATTGTTATTACGCACGCGACAAAACCGCCCTAACTAAGGGGTTGTCGTCGCCCTCAAGTGAAGGGTTGTTGTGACGTACGATCATCTCAACCCCCACGATTATTGAACAATTTGTCATTCATGCTAGTTCGGACATTGGTCTCGTTGAGATGACGTCATGTTTTAGACAATTTAAAATGTTTTATTCGAACTAAAATAGTTGTGATTACAATCATATCCGTGTATGAATCAATTGTGAGATTTTAAAATAAAAATTAAAACAAGTAAGTGATTACTTACTAGTGATCATGTGAAGTTAAAATTCTTGTAATAAATGACTGGATTTTATGAATTGTGATGATACAGTGCGGTGCTACAAGACGTATGTACTTAGACCATATATTAGGTAGGTAAAATAAAACTGTAAAATAATGTGATTATTGAAAGCTTTTAAATATTTATTATGTTAATTCTTTAATCTATACACTGTACAGTATATCAAGTTTAAAAGTATATGTTAGTAATTAACAGAGTATCTATTAATATCCAATAACTGTAACCCGGGAAAAATCAATTTTAAAAAACCCTTACACCGATAGCAACGGTATATTGTTTCCCATAGTCGGCATGACGCGTGGGGCGGCATTTTATACGCAGGGATTGCGTCCAGTGGGCCACTGTCAAACTAGAGCTCACTGTGTTCACACGGCCGGCCATAACACATAAAAATCATCTGTTCCGTGCCGAAATATAGGAAATAATCGCGTAAACGAGGATAATGACGCGAGTAGGTGGGGCCGTTCCGAAGACGCCCCTCTAGCTTTTTTTTTCTCGACGTCTGGGCGGCGCGAAGAGAACGCCTCGCGTCCCACGCGCTGAACGCACCGACATGCGCGACCGAACACGCTCGCTATACAAACCGACGGCAACGCGCCGACGGTACACCGACTAAAAACGTAAACAAACAATAAAATGCGAATAAAAAACACGCGACAAACAAACACAAATTACAAGAAACGGCGCGAAAACCGCTAGCTCGAAACACATTTAAATATCTACAAATTATTTTTAAATCGTTCTAAAACAAGCATTCTTAATTCAAGTTTGGAGATAACAATAACATCTGGACCTGTTTCCGAAGATGTTTTGACGTTCAGTGACAGAAACCAGTGCGTTGTGTCAATTTTCGCGGTAAAAGTGACAAGTTGAAACGATGAGCCCGCGAAAAGAGGACCTAGTGTTGCCAACATGAAAAAGCTGCGTGTTTTTATTGGAAATAACAGAATGCAAAGGACAGTTCATGCAGCAATACTATTCTTATTGGTATTTTTGTTGAATATTGCGAGGTAAGTTATTGGTTGAAACTAAATATTTTTATTTTTTCCAGGTCGTATAGGCGATATAGAAAATCTTAGACCATATTCCAACAGATTACAATGATAATGATATTAATGAAACACATTCACAGACGAGCACGACAGCTCATTAAAACTCGTGGGGTAATAAAACGGGCACAATAGCCACACACATGCACAAAGAAAATAAGCCAACAAGCTTCAAACAAATAGGGGCGCAATGAATACCAAACTAAAACATCACGACACCTAATCATGCAAAACGGTCCTAAGTAGACAACACGGGCACTAATGAATAATGTTCCGCGTTGCGTAATGTATGGTAATAAATGTAAATTTAAAAGGTGACAATCATTTTGTCGGCCCACCCAATAGCGCTGAGATTTACGTAGTATGTAAATGCGCCGATATGCCACTACACGTGGTCGCATAATCGTAGGGCTGTTTGCTTCGTGATTGATATTCAGAGCCGAGGAATTAGTTGGGACTGGATGATTTTGATGTAGACTGGTTTTTGTATCGGTTTTGGTAAATGTTAGTGCAATTAGTTTGAATTGTGATTAGTACACCCACACTATTTTTCCATTATGAAGATATCAATCAATACTACTGCGTCCTATTTTAAAATGTGATCTGCATACCATCCATTCCTTTCATCCATCAATTTCGTTACACCTTCCAATACCTAGCTAAACAATTTTAAATACTATGGTGTGTGGCTATGTGCTATTTCAGTAGTAAATCATTAACTTACATTTAGCAACATCTAATTTGAATCAATCAAACCTCTTTGCATCAAATCTATGTAATTGCCTTCAAAATCATTAGGAAAAGCAAGTTTCGTGTTAATTTCTACTTACTATGCCATTATACATTTTGGTCTTTATATCCATCATGACATTATCAGTAGCTGTAATTCAAAATCTTGCTACACTCTCTTCTGGCTCTCGTTGAACATTTCCAAGTCAGATCACTTAAACCCGGACACCGTTCGAATTTCGAATTGGATTGAAAGGTCAACAACCAATTACGTTCAATTAGTGCCGGGGCTATGAAACGGCAAACAGGTGATACACAGATATACACAGTTCTCATTTTTTGTTTCATTGCCAGCATTGAAAATTTAATGGTTCCACGCCTGTTTATATTCCAACCATACATTCTAGTTCAATCCAAATTTTATTCACAGAAAATCGTTTCACACACTCAAACTTGCTAATTTAGACGAAACTTCGTCAAAATGTGTTTTATTGAGCGTTGTAAAAGGTGCGAAAATCTTACTAGCATGCAATTAGTACACTTTTATCTGTTCAAATATCATAAATAGAGAAATATGTTTGAGTTCCGAAACGGCTGAACCGATTTTGGATATTCTTCCATTTGCATGGCTGGTTTTGAATTTCATGGTGTTCGGGGAACATGTGAAACTTTTATTTTTACAAGTTAAGCATTGCCGTATCAAACTATTTTATGTTTCATGGTTCTTAGATTTCCTCACCTCATAAAAATAAACTTGTTTTGAATGTCAAAGTACAAAATAATAGCAATTTTGGACAAGAATAAAGTTTTTTGTGTTTATAGACGTCAGTGCATTTTATTCAATTTATTATAAAAGACTCAAAGAAGACAATGCATTTATGATACATCACAAAGACAAAATATTGCTGTAAAGAGGTTTAAAACGGGTTCTCTTTATAATTCGTTTTATCTTAATAACGAGCCATATCAATATAATTTAAAATAACAGTTGCGATTTTTTGATGTGAATAGTTTTCTCAAATATTTATATCTACTTTATTTATTTGCTGTCGTAAATCAGTCACATTTTTGAGACGTGGAGTGAATTTTTATCAGGCCACTCCTCATTCATAGCTATGCTGACGCTGAGCAATCTCCGAAAATCCCTTTTAGTGGTTAGTTTTTAATCCGGAATTGCCTGCATTTCTGTCATCGGTTATATCATTTGATTTTTGAAAATCAAATTTGCTTAATGTCTTACAGTAATCTTTTTTCTACATTAAGTAAGGTATATTTTAATATACCTAACCTTAATCGCTGAACTTCAACTCAATATTTTATGTTGTTTTCCATTGACGAACAAACAATGGAACAGACAACTGTTGCGACTTCTTGACAATTTCAAAATCGAAAGGAGGTACCATATTAACAGTTCTTGAAGTCTTTGTAAATGATAATTGGAATTATATGAAAGATATAAAAGTGTAAATGATTGCGGGACGGTTGACAGGGAAGAATGAAAGAAAATAAATGTGTTGCGCCGACTCCAAAGTAATATGGGACAATGGCAGCAAAATCAAAATCAAAAAATCAAAATCAAAAATAAAAATCATGATTTTTGATTTTGATTTTGATTTTGACCTAAGAGATTATTCTTAATGTCAAAAACATTCGTTTAGACATCACCAAAGCGAAATAAAATTTTCTTAAATCAGAATCCCCCTACGCGTACAGCAGGCTCAATGACAATGGCCCATGAAGGCGTATTTTAATGGATTACTAATTTACCTTAATAGACACTTTGTACACGACGAGTATTGAAGTGCGGTAACCATTCAGTACGGAACCTTAGTAGTTATTGGTCATTGTTGTCTCTACCGAGTTATCCCTTACAATAAAATAACTTTAGAAGACTTTTAATTTATAAGTAAATCTACTGTCTTTGGATTTGTCAGAGATATGAACTATCTCATCAAAAACGTGAAATCATGTGATGTGATTATCTGTAAACTGGAAAGTCTTTTAAGAAAGCGAGTTTATCAAGTTTTAGAAAAAATATACGTTTATGTGAAAAGCAACAATGTTGTACTACAGCATAATATCAAACTTTGAACGGTATTTTCACATGAATTTAATAGTTAGTTAATAGTAGCTTAAAGGACTCTGATTAAATTAAAAAACAATAAAAATTGCAATACCTGAGGAGGCTCTCGTTAGGCAGCTGGATCAAGGGCTTGATTCAGAAAGCGGTACTCCTGGACACGGCTCGTATTGTTAGGAGGTTCCTCTCTCTGGAGCCCTGACCGTCGGTAGCTTGGACCCTGTTCCCGATACCGTTGGGCTACAATTTTTTAATGTTTTTTTTTAATATTTTATTTTACATTTGAATATTACTATTATATTTTATAAAAAAAATAATTAATGTGTAAAGATTGCAATACCTTGTTAGTTACAAATTATTTGTATTCAACGTTATAATCCCGTTCTAAATTTCGTCTCGATTCACCCCGATTGACTGTATTGAGCCAAAATTCAAGTTTCATTCCTTGCATTGTTTCCATATACGAGTGCTGCCATCTAGTATCTCGAAGATAAAACTAAACATTTTCACATCTAGTCACCGTAAATCCTTGTAAAAGTTAATATTCATAATCGAAGTTATCGCTAGGTACCAATATATATTGGCGACTTAGCTTCTATGAATATTTTATCCAGAAATTAATAAAAACAAAAGAATTTTTACATAAGCTTATTAAGTTTCATGAGAAACGTTATTAGTATTCATAAAGTTACAACCATTGACTAAGTATTCTGAAAATAAAGGTATGACGATTAATCATTTATTTTATTAGTTATTTATAACTTCCTTTTTCACGTATAGGGGGAAACGTTTAATGTTTATTTCTTACTAATATGCATAATTTAACTTAAATGAACAATATAGTATAGAAAACTTAAGGGTATGGTATGTAAGACGTTTCCTCTCGCTTAATAGTGAACAATGCAAACAGTGTTGCAATGCGTCGGGAATTTCAGGACTTGTATGGGAAACTCATTGTTTTTGCTTTGTGCTGACAGAGAAAGTAATCGTTAAGCAAATTGACACACTGCTTCAACTTGCCGCCACTTCATACAACTTTTAAGAATGACTTTTGAGAATTATTTTTAATATACAGATTATTTAAGTTGGTAGTAAAATTTACTAACAACTACGTTTCCCGGCTTAGCCTATGTACCTATCTAATAACTAAAATGTACATACGATGTGTTTAACGCTAAATAGAAATTAGATAGATAGATAAACCATTTATTCTGTGCACTCAAAAGACAGCACAACACAGAAGCACAATTAAATGAAAACAAATTACAAGAATATCATCATCTGCCTAGCCTTTTCCCAACTATGTTAGGCTCGGCTTCCAGTCCAACCGGATGCAGCTGAATCCTAGTATTTCACATGGAACGACTGCCTATTTGACCTCCACCACCCAGTTAGTACTAGGTAATACGATACCCCTTGGTAAGGCTGGTTGTCAGACTTTTTGGGCCTGTAACGACTGTCAAAGATCTACAAATGACAGCCGGGTTCAACGGCTTTACGTAAATTAACTAAAATTACAAGAATATATACCTATATAAAAAACAAGGTGCCAATTTACATAAAGAAAAATATACGTAAGTACTTAAAGAAGTATAGTAACACCGTGAAATACTTCAAATAAAATAACGAGTATACAAGGTGCGGTTTACGTCTTAAAGTTGCACCAAATGGGAGTCCAGCTCAAATTAGTTTTTCCTGTTGATCAGTAAACCTAGTGGTCTAAATCGTGATTTTTCTGCAAATGGTATAGCGTGAAAATAACGTGGTACTAAAGACAGCAACGCGTGTGACGTTATTTAATTCAATTTATTATCTGATTTTTTTGTGACGTTTGCGAAACTTTGGCGATCAGAAGGCAGAGAACAGTGACACTCCCTTACAAAGTCTTTCATAATTTTACAACAACTTTCGACAAGATTAAGCTTTCAGCGAATTATTTTTCACTTTTCCGTCATCGTTATCACTAATGATAGCATGAGAATGAGCTTGTGGCTTAATAATAACAGCCGCTCGAGTCGATCTTCAGGTTACTTTGATACGAGGATGGGTGACCACCCATTACTTACCGAGTTTTCTCCGTGCCTCGGAAAGCACGTTAAGCCGTTGGTCCCGGCTGTCATTTGTAGATCTTTGACAGTCCTTACAGGAGTCAGTGGCCTGAAAGTCTGACAACCAGTATTACCAAGGGTCGTATTACCCAGTACTAACTGGGTTGTGGAGGTCAGATAAGCGCTCCATGTAAATTACTGGTATTCAGTTGCGTCCGGTTAGAAGCCGACCTTAACATAGTTGGGAAAAAGCTAGGCAGATGAGGTTATCACCGATAGGATTCTCCTTTGTCTAAACCTTATAAGAGATATGTCACCTTCGATTTCCAAAGATGATATCATGCTTTACACAGTCTCAAGCATCACAAGGAAAAGTCAAAAGTCTCAACTGCCGGTGGTCCAAATACCCGACATTTTAATCAAAAAGCGAAATTAAACCACTTTCTAAAGGCGCAACGAAATAAAAGAACATAAAATTCATTTTATCATTACCACGCAAAGAGCAGGACAAATTAATGCATTTTAAATAACAATAAATAGCACTGATTTGTCGATACAACTTGCTGCGGTGAAACCTCGGAGACTCGCGATAAGGCGATATTATCCGATTTATGCACATATTAACACTTATCGAACTAATTGCTACTGTTCCAACATTTTTCAACGTACCACAAATTAAGTGTATCTCATAGAAGAGTATAAATCCTCCTGTAGGTATAGAGTGCCTATATACATTGTTAGTACACGGAATTTCAATCAGACTGGGGCTTTTCATGCGTGAAATGTCGTAACTGCAGCCGTGGTGCAAGCAATATTGCCGCTTAAGAATTTCAGTTTAGAGTAGGATGTTCCCTGTATGTTATAAAGGTAAGGCATTTTAAATCTCAGTGTTAGAGAGGATAAAAGTATTTGCAGAATTGTCGGCACGCAGAGAAAAGCAATGCAAGTAGCTGTAATTTGTATTGAAATAACCTTTCTGAATGGGTATCGTAGCATTTCATCAGGCCGCCAACGCCAACGGATTTATTATTTTTTACCGTCGACGGTATTAAAGTACGAAATTATTGTTTTTATCTCGTCATGTGGAATTTTTAAAGCAATTATTAAGTATCGCGCCATGTTTTAATTGGATCAGTCGGGTTTAACGACTTTCGAAGAGCAGTTAGGCGTTTTGCTAAATCCTCTGGCAATGTGTGCCTGGTTTTTTGGCGAACCAAACTTATTTTTCAAACGTTTACGTTTATTGGGATGTAAACATTACGATTTAAATGCTTTTATTACGCGCGTTTGGCATTGGACGTAATTGTATTTAATTATGCATTCTGCTGGAACAAAAAGGGCTTTGTTGCATTCCTGGGATGTTTATGTAAGGTATTGTTTTAAGAAATAATATCATTGGAAATTGATTAAACTGTCTGATACAATTAAATTGTTTTGGTCCGATCCCATAAAGAATTGCGCAAGAAAATCGTTATTTATTAGTTTTCTAGTTACCTCTTAGACACTAGAATAGAGAATTCTAAAATTAAAACATTGTAATAAAATAGTCACAAGTTATCGTGTTAGAAATATGTATGTACTACATTTAGGTTGTGCTCAGATAAGATCGCTCTATGAAAACAACGATGACATGCATATTGGCAACAAAACAGTCGTACAACCAGAGCAGCTAAATATAATGAAAAACAAATCTGAAGACAAATCTGTTTTGACCCGATATAAAAACTTTTTGACCCAAGACGAGACTGTTTACCCGCATAACAACCTTTTTATACCAGGCAAGACTATTTTGACGCAATAAAAAACATTTTTTAACAAGACTGTTTTGATCCCGTATACGCCATTTTGACATACACCAGTACCGTATTGATCCAAAATAAAACTTTTGACACAAGAAAAGACTGTTTTGACCCACTATAAAACTTTTTGACACAAAACAAGACTGTTTTGACCCGATATAAAACATTTGCACTCAAGACAATACCGTTTTAACACAAAGCAGGACTGTTTTGTCTCAAGTGTGGATACTGCTTCAGTCCCACCCTGTATATGTAATGATACGGACAAACCGTGGGAAGGGACGAGATAACTCCAACAGTTATGCAAAGACGGAAAACTGTATTTAACTTGAGTTACGATTGTTTTTAGTGTTCCTTATTAAAATGGGAAATTAACTGACACTGAGCGAAATTATGGCTTGAGTTTGTGTTTGTCGCAAATTATGATAATTGGGTTTTTTTAAACGTAGGTAATATGCCTTTAAGGAGGGTTTTAAAATATTGATTTTAATTTATTTCCTACATTTCCATTTTATAGACATCACGGATTTTGTTTTGGGATCGATATTGAAAACCCTGTTTTTAATCAACTTGTACTGCTGCCAGAATCTTTTGCCCTCGGTGCTGTTGGTCACCATTTTGTAAAAGTGTTCTATGAAATGTATTAAACAAACAAAATGGCGGCGTTAGTGCCTATTTTAAAATATAATTTAAATTCTTCTAGCAGTTGGCTTGCTTTTTGTAGTCATAAATCCATGTTCTTCTTTCGTGTCAATTGTAAGAGCACCGCATTAATACTGTGTGTAGAAAGGATCTTTAATTCCCCATTTTTACTTATGTGCGAGATCGGTTAAGTGCTTTCCAAACAGGCCACTGCAGACCATGTCCCGGAGGCAGATGTTCCTGGGGTTCAACGAAATCGGGAGGTGGTGGGTGCTTCTGTACCCAAAGTTTGCTTCTTTGTATAAATCTATTAATAGATACCAAATAAAATTATTTTTTTCATTTAGGTAGGTACAGAACCTTCAATCTTACCGTCAGTTCACACTTGACCATTCCAAATTAAGAACATACGCCTTTCTGATAAGACATGTTTGTACACAGTCTTGCATGCCTCGCCCTTAGAATATGTAGTGACCAAACAAACTGAGGAATTCATAAACTTAACACAGGTTTTATTGTGAAATTTTATTTATTAGACAAACAAAGGGTCTTGGTCAAATGGGCATCAATCCAACAGAATTGAAAAACAATATAGCGAATCATTGCTCATATAAGTACTGTAATTTGTACTGTACACATGTTGTAGGGCTCATTTCCTCTAACAAAGAGAGGTGTAGATGTACCCCACCCGTGGGAGAAAACTTTGTAGACTGAATATGCTAATAATCTCGACATCTTACTTGATTGCAGTGAACTTAGAATATAAAAGAGCATATCACACTAAAAAAACGATATAAGAGGAATCCGTGTAAATATGGACTTTTAAAAACAAATTATTTTATTTGCGTAAATAAGGTACAGAAGTTTCTTAAAGATAAAAGTATCACTTATTCTGCCATTATTTCGGGGTGCAAATTTTACTTAGGTACTTCAGTTTAATTATACATACAAAGATTCTTTGATACCCCAACTGTAATTCAACTTTACCAAAGGACTTATTCTATACAGTATCAATCAGTATACTAAACAAAACAAAAAAAAAACATTTTAAAATTCTCATGCTCTATTTTTAACATATCAATCTATCCGCAGATCAAAATAATAATGTTAACAGACAGGTAAATCCGAAACGTTAACACATATAAAACACGTGCGTAGTTATCAGTGTTGATCGGCCCAAAGTCGCGTACATCAGATGTACGACCAGTACCTACGTGCAGCCATAGTTTTTATTTAATCTGTGACACTTCCTGTCATGCCCCATCTAGTTCTATGATTTGTATTTTATTTTTGGAACTAGGTTTTTGACGTGGTTGTCGGCACGATTTTTTTTTTGTGAAAGTATTTTGAATGAAAATTGTTGTAGGTGTGTTTTTTAAATAAAAACTACTTTCTCTAAGTTAATGAACTTAATAACAGCTATTTAACATCATCTGCCTAGCCTTTTCTCCACAATGTTAGGGTTAGTTTCCATCAGCGAATGTACCCTTAATAACAGTATTATACATGGAGCCACTGCCTATCTAAACTCCACAAACCATTTGGTACTAACCTTTTAGGACACTGACTACCTGTAACGAATGTGAAATATCTACAAGTAACAGTCGGGACCAACGGCTTAACGTGCTTTCTAAATCACGGAGAAAACTCGGTATGTAATAGGTGGTCACCCATCCACGGATCAAACTAGGCGAGCGCAGCTTAACCTGAAGATCGACTCGAGCGGCTGTTATTATTTAGCCACTATCCTAACAAAAAACTAAAAATAAATACCTACAAAGTAAGAAGTTGCTTCTTTAGTATAATAGGTTGGTACTAAATACCGAAGTAACCCTCTGAAGCTTTCGCATTCAGGTTCGAAGCTTGTATTTCAGAACCTATTTTAATTTTAGAATTAAAACACCACCACAAAAGTTCCCAACACAAACTGCGAAACAATTCAAAACTGAATTTAATATTAAATTTCTTAAGTCTGTAAAATTCCTTTGCCCACGGTCCTAACAAAAACAATTCAGAGGCATCCCCGACGAGACTCATAACTTTTCCGACGAGACTTAATTATAAAATCGCTGGAACATTTTCTCATACCATCGAAATATTAGCTAGTAGCTACTGACTAAGCGAACAAATTGTTTTATTCCGAAACTATTTAAACCACGCGATACCATCGGAAACTCGTATAGATTCACAAATAAATTAATTATGGTGACTTTAATTATGAGAATAGCCCAATTAGTGGGACACGGTAGTGTGACGTAACATTATTATATGTTTGTGTTGCCAGGTTAGTCATTAGTTATTAATTATAGTTACTGTCGCCATTTGTAAGAGGTAGCGATAGTTATGTTATGAATAAATTAAACGCTAATTATAATTATTTTGTATTGAGACATGCTGTGCGGTTGTAATATTATGTTATTAATTTTTGTTGAATGCGATTGAGATATCAGTTGGGTGGTCGTTTCATTTTATTGCATTTAGGTACGATTTTATAAACACTGGTTATTAAAGAACCGTTTAATTATGTCTAACTTTTTGAGAAATGCTAGGGCCTGGACAGAGTGACTTTTTGCCAGCGGTAAAGATGACGAAAAGATGTATTGAAATGTGAAAAGCATTGAGAACGATGGCCACTTGTCTGGCAGAGCCCGTACCTATTAGCCTTTTGGCTTGAAGAAAATCTTGACATTAAAAACTGGTGGACACTTTGAGGATAGTCTTGTTCTACTATTTTCTCTTCTTTTCGTTCAAAAGCTACAAAGGGTAGCTAAAATGTCGTTTATCACTACATAGTATAAAACAAAGTCGCTTCCCGCTGTCTGTCCCTATGTATGTTTAGATCTTTAAAACTACGCAACGGATTTAGTTGCGGTTTTTTTTAATAGATAGAGTGATTCAAGAGGAATGTTCATAAGTGTATATTGCACACGTGCGAAGCTGGGGCAGGTCGCTAAGGCTTATAATATGATGTTTGAAACGTCCAGTATCAATGAAAGTTAATAAATTCATGAAGTAATTGTATTTAATTTTACTTAATTACTCACATTTAGAGCTCTGTAGCTCCTCTCTGAATTTGAATCAAGAGAAGTCGCCATGAAAAGAAATTTTAATCTTTTTATTTTTATATCTTAACGCTTTCGGACACTGGGGCAATTATGCCCGTTCTCCTTTAAACAACTGCTTTTTTTCGCAAAGTACTACACCACAAACATCCCCAAACTTACTCCATCATCCTCAAAGTATTTTAACAAACTAACTTTTACTTTCTCCATCCAGTTCCCGAGACAACATGCTGCCAAGCCACGTGAAGCTCAGCTCATCCCTCACTTGCCGCCTCGTCGGAGGTCTGACCAGGGAACAAAGAACCGTCTGCCACGAAGCGCCTGATACAGTTGCCATAGCCTTCGAAGGTCTCCAGCTAGCGGTCAAGGAATGTCAACATCAGTTCCGTTGGCACCGATGGAACTGTTCCAGTCTTTTGATCAAGAGCAGCAATCCACATGGCAGTTCTATTATGAAGAGAGGTTCGTTGTGCTGTGTTCATATTACTTAATATAAATACGATAATAACTTCATCAAAGCAGTGATGGCCTAGTGGTGTGACCGTCGGACTGCCATGTCATAGGTCTCGAGTTCTAACCAAAGACATGCAGGTGGTGCATGTAGACATGCACCACGGATTATTCGGATTCATGTGCGTATTATATAATTATCACTAGCTTCGGTGAAGGAAAACATCGTGAGGAAACCAGCATACCCGAGGGATATTTCTAGACGGCATGTAAAGCTACATCAGAGGCCCATGAGCGGCATAAAAACTCTGACATCAGGTTAGGCACGAACCATACGATAAAGAAATCTGTAACTCCATCTGTCTGAAAATACGGCTGAACGAATTTGGATGACATTTTGCTTGAAGATAAACCATTACCTAGGTAAGGACTTAGCACAAAGCCAATCCCACAGGATGATTTCCAACCTCCAAGCGAGTGCAGCCACGGGCAAAAGCTGGTTACGTAAGTTTAACAGGCAATAAGTCACCGACTTCATGGGCAGGCTACTCTTCATTTCAAGTGATAGTAAAACAAGAGGGAAATAATAGTGATGTCAAGGCTCTCATAAAACGGTCGGGGAGACCTCACTAGATTACCTTGTCACAGCACCACAACACAACACAAACTTCACTGTCCTTAAAACTATACAAGCTCAAATAAAACCTTCACAATAAACATATTTATTTATTAAGCTTTTGTCGTAACAGAGCACCAATAACATCAGGAGATTATTTCCAAAAACGTAGGTGGTAGCAATCATTGTCGATTAATGCCAAAACCAGTCCCACATGAACGTAATTCCATAATACTTTTTTTTTTCTATAAAAAATAAACGCAACTCAAATTTCAAACCAATCGCGATCAACCATTACAATCCGAATTTATTACGACGAAAAATTATTCACGCACATTAAGAGGCCACCGGTGAACGGACATATCCAGGTATTATGTTCTTAATATACGTATTTACTGAGTCGTTCGTCTTTATGTCCTATCTTCGGGTGTGAAAAGGCTTTGTCGACCTCGTTTTTTCCACAATCATCGCACACGTTGACGTGGAAATTTACGAGCATGGACGATGGGAGACAACAAATAATAAGCTGGTGGTGGCCAAGTGGGGCTGGCACCCGCGCCCCGCGATTTCACGCTACGTGTGCGTCCACCTGCCCCCCCCCCTCCTCCCACCTCACCCCCTCTTCCCGTCCCTCGTCCCTCTAGCCGCTCAACCAATTAATATCTTAACTGGAATTGCCTGGATTCGAGTACCAACGGAGTTACTCAATTTTCTCCACGCCCTTTTATTGCTGCGCGCATTTTAATAACAGTTTGAAATTCTTCATTAAACCTCATAAAGGCAGATTGGATAATACACGTTTTTAAAATAGACACGCTCACATATAAAACGTAATTGAAGATTCAAACAGTGAAAGATCAAACTTAAGAATGTTATTCAGGGCATTGTGTCGTCGACATTATTAGTATTGGTAATTCCCGTAACGACACCTTCCGGCCCATCAGCGACACGGCTGTGTTTAAATTGAAAAATTGTGAAAAAAGCAGCGTAACTAAACACTTAAACATCTTTCTTAACGTGCCCATTGTTGGGGTCCCGAATTGAAACGCCGACGGGAGAGTGAAACGAAAAAAAAGTGAAGAACAAATCGAGATGCTTTTAAATAGGATAATAGCGATCGATGATCGAAGAAGAAAGATAATAATGATTCCGGACCGTTGGTTTTTTTGTCCAAACGTGTAGGATCGATGAAAGAGCACTGTGGACGGATGGCATTCTGGATAGATCACGGGATTCGTTCCGCTTCCCCGAGATCCTCCACACGTTGTTAACGCTCTTGTACGTGACTCTGTTACAATATACTGTCAAACATTTAATGACTTTTGTGAGGCTAATGAGACTATTGTCGGAAAAGTTTTTCGCCTCGGGCGTTAATAGTTGGATGGTAGATGAGATTAGCGTGCGATGTGTGGGTCGGCGCGTCGGCTGTCAGCGCGGTCGCGTGAGAGAATGGCGCGCGACGCGTCGGGGCAGCGGGGCACACAGGGTGGCGCGCATGCGTCGATACAAATCTGACGGCGCGAGCGCACGTGACGTGAATTCACGACGCGAATGTGTCATAAAAAAGTGACATTTATTGGCATTTTATATCAACAACATGTCGTCAGGTGACGGAGTGTCGACGACAATGTGGTTATGATGTTGCAAAAACATGATGCGTTGTGTCTTATCTGACGATGTGTCGTGGGAACTTAGTCGGCGAGACGAGACGACTTTATTAAAAGAGAATCGGCCATTTTTTTATGAGTCCTGTGTCATGTTAATAATTTGTGGACAAAATATCGCGTTTTAAGTGAGACGTCAAAATTTTGTGGCTATAATTTGCGGTTGCGACGATTTGAGTTCGGTGAAATGTCAAGACGAATATCGATAAAGCGCCATCATTGACCTAAAATAACAACTCTTAAAAGGATTTAAACAAAAACTTGGACGTGTCGAAATGTCTCAATGCGATGTAGCTCAACCCTCTAATGGTCGCGATAACATCTTCCTCGGTGCGTTACCGAATCGTGCTCCTTCAGATGCCTCACAACTGTGAGAAAAAACACACAAAAGGCTCATAAAAACATGAATTTGTCTAAAGTTCCCAGTTTTAGACGTGACATCGAGTGGCTTTTTTTGTTTGGCCCTTTTTGTTCCCCGTCGGATTATGAGTCCGCTTTCAAGGGTTAATTAAGTCAAGAAGAGTATTAGTGATCTTGCGGAAATTTAAACGACGATATGGTGGAATGAAGATGATTCATCCAAAAGGATACATGTTTTATATAAGCTTCTTTTTCTCTTAAAAAATGAGAATGAAATAAATAAAAAAAAAATTGCCTTTATTTTACTCTGACTTTAATACATAAGCAAGTATTAACATTAACTTAAAACTAATTGACTACCAGGTCAGGCTGTCTGGCGACATAGGCCTCCTGTATTTCCCTCCACTTATTCCTGTCCAGAGCAGTTCTTCGCCAACCTTTTGACAGATCATCATCCCACCGTTTGACCGGTCTTCCTCTACGTCTGTTTCCATTTCTTGGGTACCATTCTGTTAATTTTTTGGTCTATTTTTCCGTCTTGGCTATCGTCATAAGACCTGTCCATTTCCATTTTAGTGTTCTGGTTTTTACTATAACGTCTGCCACTTTTTGATCGTAATGCTTATATAAAAATTATAATATTGTAGCTAATATCTACCTACCATAGAAGCATGCAGCCCGTTTATCACACAGAATTAATGACATCATTGCCCACCGCAGCAAAAGACCTGCTTTGAAGTTTCATGACATTTCTTGTCTTGACCGTAAATATGTAGTTTCTAAAGTTTAGACAGCTTCTATTTTTTTCTATTTAAATCAACTGTTTGTATGCATTTTTTTCTATTTAAGTCAACTGTTTGGTCGACGATGGTGCATGCCTGGATGAAAACTATTCATTCTAGATTTAAAGATTCCCTGGTTCGTCATCATCATCATTATAATTTTCCTGTCCCTATTCTAATTTATTTGGGTTCAGCGCCACATGTAGTCTTCTATATTTCTCTATTATTAGAATTCTAGTCTTATCATCTTTCACACAGCCCATCCATTGTTTCTTTGACCTTCTTCTACTCTTGAAGCATCCCATATATATATTCATACTCTGAACTTCCCTCACGACATCTCCTCATTCCTCCGCATCACATTCCTATAACAACCGTGTCTTTAACAATCAGTGCCACTTGAAGACTAGTAAGTAGACTCTCTAGTTATACAGAGTGTAAACGGACCCTTCATAAAGCCATCAACCAAGCATTATGAACATCAAACTAAGTAACTTTGTGGAAAAATTATTGCTGGGACACGACTTTTTTTTTGGGTTGAAAAATCACATTTTACGCTAGGACTCAACGTAACGAACTCCAAACATTGTGGTGATGGATGGTTTGAATAGTACGGGGGTCGTGGAGGTGTTAAAAGTAAAAATCTTACAATAAAAACCTGTATTAAAAAAAAAAACTAGTGAAAAAGTTGGAAGTTTGACCCCCAATATCTCCGTAACTAGAATATTCCCAGATATGGTCTAGAACAAAAAAAATATCGCAATGACGGGGAGAACAAGTACCTTTCGGCTTCGTTAAGTGTCTTTTTACACCCTATATACAGTTAACTGAGAAACATTCGCATGAAATCTCCTTCTCTGGTATATCTCTATACCAATTTTCACCTAGTTAGGTCCTCCATATCCGAAACTCCACCAATTACGTCACAGCTTCTCAATTTCGATATGAAACCAGATCTAATTGAAGCACGTGCGAGCCCTACGGATCGTAAATTAGTCCTGCTGACGTCACGACCGAGTTATCGTCTGGTTTTGGTAATTAGCGATTCGCAACACAAGCCTAAGGTACCAAACGGGGCTTAATTGCTGCGAAACCCTTGCAGCGTCGTATATCTGCGGCTCACATTATTTTTTTCTGGTATTTTCAATTTTGTGAGTTATTTTTTTTTTGTTTAATAGTCACTTAAACAAAAACGTGAGCACTCTTAATACGAGACTTTATGACTGAAATTTGAATGATCTAACTTGAAGATTACACTTCGGTAGTTAGGTATGGGGAGTCCTCATACCCAAATACTTCACTAACAACTCCTCGTTGACGACAAGTTGGACTCGCGGTGTCTCAAAACGGAGCCATATTCTTAATTTTAACGTTATTTTCTTATTTGGCGTCAATTTTCGATGTCTTTAATTTTGTTGGTTCAAATTTCCCTTAGCTATTCTATCCAGAGCTAAGAGTCTCTCAATTTTATAGAGCGAAACCATATCATGTACAAAAAGCTACTGAGTTACGGAATCTCATCCAATTTAGTCCGGCAAAACTGTTCGTACATTCCTTTACAGAAAAAGTTGCTAAACTAAGTACATTAAAGCTGAATAGTATTACAATCGTACATAAATAGAACGTGAATAGAACACATTTACATAATGGTATCCTTTAAAATCACTCAATAATGCTGGCTAACAATAAAAGTTTAATTATCTCCATAAACGTAGTGAATCCTACAGTAAAAAGAAAGCTGTGATATGGCCCAAGCCATTTGAATTGCAGAACATAGGAGAACATTCTGTTTCATTACCGTTTTATCTAATTTAGATTTTTAGGTAAATGCAGCTCCACCCCGTTATCGATATAAAGAACGACAAAAACTCAAGTAATCATTACCAGTAATTGTATGAATATATACGGAATATTTCCAATAATTGACAACCGAAAAACTCAATGGAGTTCATTCATTTTGGCGCCAGATTTATAAGCTATCCAGTTGGAAGCGAGAACCTCCACTAAAAACTGTTTTAAAAATCACAAAGTGCACAATCGTAAATCACGCATGATGCGCGAGCATGCGCGTCGGCAGCGCAGCGCGCGCGCATCAGAAACAATGTTACACAACACGGAAAAAGACGACCACCGCCGACGCTGCTCGGAAAAACCGATCATTATGCGCATTCGATTAAATAAAACGTCCGCGTTCGTATACGCTTAAGAATCGGAAATGAAATAAAACGTTCAATGATAAAATTGAAATTTGTATTTACTTAGGCCGTTGATTTTTTGCAAGTCGGCGCCGAGTCGCCGTATATGGGACGAATGTAGATTTACCAATTTAATCCGCGGTTCGGGGAATCGAGGTGGCGCTGCGGTCGCGGCCGGCCGACGTGCGCTGTCCAACTGTCCTACTGATGGACAGGTATAAGTAATTAGGTCCAGAAGCGTTACTTGTTTTTGCTTCGTTGACCATACGACCAACTTTAAATCGCAAATGTGAATAAAACTGCTTCCATTTCAACATTGGATACCTACTTATGGTTAACGCGCACGCTATTGGACAGATAAATTAATATTTAAATTGCAAATATCGGTCCCATATTCATTATACAGCAACAAATTATTATGAGGACCGAACTCGTTGTAGATCGAGTGTCGTAAATCGCCGAACGTTTTTTATTCGTCGACTCGTAACGAAAATAATTACATATCATGCATTATTAAAACAAACACGTACAAAAAGCTTTGTTACAAGTGTAAGGGAAGAATTTAAAATCTGTCACCCGTTCGAAATTCAGAGCATTTCGTTGGAAAAAGTCGAAAACGAATAATCGGAATTCATTAAAGTCGATTAAAGAATTCGGCACGGGTATCGGTGCGGACGATATACAACCTTACGGCCGACTAATTGGCGCAAATTGACACTAAAACGTGGGATCCCGGTAATTATAATACAACCGTGGTATAATACGGCTCAGTTAACTCCCTATATAGATATGTTCCTGTTTGATTTTTAAACCACTCGGCTCAAATAATTGTTTGTGTCTACTTAGAATTCAATAAAACTAATTTTCGAGTCATGCTTAATTATTTGTTAGTGTGAGAACATTCGTGTCGACAATACGGAGCCCATTAACTAACTTGGTCTACTCAGTTTTATTGTACTTCATACAAGCCATCTGCGCTCTACATAATAAAAGTAAAACATAAAATGTATAATAATATCTAAATTTAACTCATCATACGAATGCCGCCATTCTGTAATGCCTAGTCGTCTCTTTGGCTGACACAAAAACTTGAATTAACCGTATCATTATGGAATACAACATTACTAAAATAGAGCAGACAGTAGCTTAATTGGTAAGCAATTAAAGTACAGAATTTAGAGTTTTTAGTATTCCAATTTAATATTTGGACTGTCAAACATTTTACCTAAAAAAAAAAACAAAATGGACTCAAGCGAAACGTATACGGCCTGTGACACCGCTTTCTTCATCCCGTTACGAAATCTTTCCACAAGAGCCGAGTCCCCATTTCAAGACAAACAAACTTTGGCAAGCATACAATAATTCGTCGATAACAGTACACCCAATCCGATACATAACTCGAAATCATCGAAATCGATCAACCGAGCGTGGTATAAATCGCGACGCATCGATTCTATCGCGTCTCGGTCGATCGACAAATATAAATTTGTCACTGGCCAGTCGGAAAAAGCACGTCCTGGATGGGTAGAGTTTATAAATAAACAATAACATCACCCTATTTGGATGGGACACCGTAACATACATCAGCAGTTTATATTCGATCTCGAGTGATAACCATAGTAAGAGACTGCTTTTACAGCTTACGATTCCATGTTTTCGATCGGTCGTCGGATCCCACTTTGATAGCCAATAAAATGGTCTCAAAGCATAATGATTTTCTTTAAATTATTGGTTAAAAAGTTTATCAATAGGCCGAATCACACAGCAGTCCACAGTAAGGTCACCTACAACCACATGAACTTTGTTTTTAGATTGCGCAAATCTGACAAACAGACTGACAATCAATAGAACAATTTATTAACATCACAATTTAGAATATATCGGTGGCAGTCAAAATTTAAACCAATTGAATGATAAAAAACAGTCGGATTCTCCTGTTACTTGAAAAAGGAGTCACGCACACCATTGCACAGGCCTGACCAAAATATTTTGACTCAAAATGAAAGCTACTAAAAAATCGTACAGTCTAAAAGTCCGTAATACAGTATTAATTCATCGAACGAACGATCACTTGACGAAGATAATGGCTGATTTATAATGATTATCATCATATTGAACGTGATTCATCCCAAATCATGTTTTGGAGTTTTTGCGACCATCCGCCAACTAGAACTTCAAATTACCATTGTGGGGAAGATGAGTTTACTTTTCTAGGTTTTTTTTTTGTTTCTCGAGGCTGTTTCTTTTTAAATGTATGATCAATTAATTACGGTTTATTCGGTATCTACTTGAGAAACTAAGGATCCAAATAATACCATTCCAATGGGTCTTTTTGATAGCTACTAAGTTAACACTTATGGCCTTTGGTTCGGAGCAATGATGCGTAATTGCAAAATCGAACCAAAGGAACAGCCTTTCTACAAGATATCTTAAAAGGTATATCAACGAGTAACCTCTAAAGCCTTATGAATCTCGTCTCAATTCTTATCTTCCTAAGGTAAACTGCCTTCCACTAGTCAACACAGACAATTATCGATAAGTTATAATCAATATCAACCCCAAAGAACTTTTAATTTATGAGTAATTTTTGACAATTAAACGTACTTTACGGTAATTACTACAAACAAACCTCTAATAGCGGAACATTAAAAAATATAGTATTAAATCACATCGAATATGATGCCATAGATGCAAGAAAACGATAGCTTTAAATACCCAAAAATAAAAACCCCATTATTTTAATAAACCATATCTCTGGGTGTCAATTAGGCTCACTCTATAGAGGGAGCCAGTAATCCGTAGAGATAACTCCGATCCTCGAATTAATCACTCGATACAATCGTTTTAATTTATTCGATTCATTCGGATCAAATTTATCGAGATAAAGATTCGGGTGCACTCGTGGGAGCGAGGAAAAACAACGATTGAATAAAAAAAATTACTAATTATGGGGACACTTAATTAGTAATTATGAATCGATTATTTTATACTGATCTGAGATAAAGGTTCTTGAGAAATTGGTACTTTGTTCAGGCACCGAAACCTTACTTGTTTTTTTTTGCCCAAATTGCAGGACTGATCGATCGATCGGATACTGATTAAGGATTCATAATGCGTTGGGAAAGAAATAACCGTTTACTAGCAGGGGAAGACAAAATGCTTATACTACAAAAAAACATCGAGAAAACGTTTTAATGACTTAATTGATGTAACGCAACTTCAATGAGACCATATCACAAGCAATCGAATCGAAATTATAACCATACTAAAACGAAACTAATCATCTTCAACTTGAGATACGCAATAAAATCTATGCACCCACGAATTAACGATTCATATAGCCCAAGAAACAAGTAACAAAAGCAGGTGGAAATCCCATAATTGCCCATTAAAGATGGCACTTGAAACCCAAAGGCCTATTCAGATTAGCACAATGAAATAGCAAGAATAGCACAATTAATTTAAAGACAACCCTTACTCAAATGCAAATCGGTCGTCACACTATTTATGGTAAAAAGATTACATTGTGCGGGTTGAACAGCTTATCTGAACATCACACGAATGGATTCACTATTTAATTTATTGGAATAAAACAGATAAATGGTGGTTGTTGAGTTCCGCGTTCCAATAAATCCTGTGGGGCCAGACGGTTAGGTTTTTGTGGGACAGTCCTTTTGTCTAGGTCCAAGAATGGTGGGATTATAAAGATTTAATGATCATCGAAGAAGCTCAAATCTTTTATGATTTTCATTTGAAGGAACAATGGATCCTAAGGAATGTGCCAGTGTGTATTTAAAAAAAAAAAACACATATATCCTTTTTTTTTTTTTTTTGGAAGGGAAATCATCAAATGACCCCCCCTACTCTGGGCGGAGCGGAAGGGAGTGTCAGACTTGTACTGACTAAAACCCATCCATGTTCCTTCTTTGCCCTTTGTGTTCCAGGGCCACGGTGTCTCTTTCGAACAGTCCCGCAGCTCTGGCAGGCATCGGCCCATGCGGACCCCTACTCGGTTGCTGACATCTCTTTGAGTTGCTGACATCTCTTTGAGACTCACATATATCCTTGTGTTATGTTGTAAACGTGTGTCGTAAATTGAATTAAAGCCTGTGTAGTAACTCTCTGTGCTGGACAAAACTGCATACCAGCGCTTAAGCATGCCCCATGCTGCCAACTATGTGCAAATCTGCAGTTCAAAAGCATTTCGTATTTATTAATTACCATTCTGACGTGTATTAGCTTTTAATCTCTTACGAATAACAATTCTGCGTTTCGTGTGGTCCTCAAATTAGTACACAGGCCACCCGTGGACTACAAAAAGTAATATTGTCATTAGAGATCTTTGAATTCTATCACGCCTGCTAAGCTTGTTTGTTCCAAGTGCTTTTAGCCTTTTACTGTCTAATTCATCATGCTAATGATCAATAATAGAGACAGTAGTTAGGTATGAGCAGATAGGTATGAAATAATTATCATGACATGCCATCAAAATGAAATTCGCGATCACGACAGACAATTTTTTTTTCGGGTTTAGTATTTATACCAAGATAAATCATTATCATGTGTAATAGGGCCGTAGGGTGACCATTTTTATACAACTATTAGAAAATTCGTCACCCTGGTTTTTTCCTCAACCAGTCCCACTTTAAATCCAAAATATTCTGGTCACGTTACATAAATCGAATGTGGACTGGAAGCCTCCTAGTTTATGTATGATAAATACCGTATCGCGGTATCATCGGAATGCACCGTACACTCTTGTTGCTTTGAATTTATTGGAAGTATGCTGCAGCTATCTGCTAAAGCGGTAATGGACAGAGTTATAAATTATTTTAAGCGAAAAATTGCACAGGAGATGCAGACGAAAACATTAAGTATAGCAGTATACCTACATGGAACTTTTGGTACTTGGCTAAAATCCGCGGCCATCTTGTTTTTTCTCAATATATTTCAAAAATATTTACCAGCAGAGCCCTCCTGTCAATGTCATTCAAGTGTCAGAATCTAAAGGCTCGGACTCCACCAAAACAGAAATGAGCGGAGATGTGTAAAGTGGAGAGGGGAGGAGATGCGCAAAGCGGCACCCCGCTCACTGCACACCGCTCACCGCACGCACATCACGTCTCTCCTCGTCTGCGCTTGCATAAACAATTACGAGACATCTCCTCTCCTCTCTGCTCAACCGTTTCCACTAAATCTAAGCGGAGACGAGAAGTGTGAATGTCGAAATTCTATTGTTGGTTTACAACAACTCAGGAGATGTTCATCATCTCTCATCTCGTCTCCGCTTCGTTGGAGTCCGGCCATAAAGCACAAAGAGATACTTGCAGCTCTGTTACTGTATGCTATTTGATGGGCGAAGCTTCTAAAGGTAAGCAACAGTGAGATGTTTCTTGTTTCGGTGAAATCCACTGCATTTTGTACCTGCCAGTCACTTTCCCACAAAGATATATTTTAATTTAAGCGGAATCGCTTAGCTAAGGTACCTACTTGCAAATTCTTTGGGTAACAAAGTTGTGGCACAAAAAAAAGTTGATTTCCAACATAATCTGGAGTACCTGGTGTTGTTATAAACAGTAATCTTATTTTACAGTAAGGCCTATATCCTTTTCAAGCTTTTCCTTACTGCTCAGCTTTTTAAAATTATCAAGTACGTATCTTATTGTCATCTCCTAGGTACTTCCCTCTTTTTCAAAGCCAGTTTATACCTTATAAATATTTGCCTGAATCTTTTAGCAATGTAGATTGATTCAAGTAGATTTTGAGCCGATTCTGCAACAAGTAGATAAAGTACGTGTAGTGTGGAATGCAGCGAACGGTTTCTGCGTGAGACGAGCCGACCACACACCGAATAAGGGAAATAAAGAACCAGATATATCTGCCGGCGCGGATATAAGGTCTCTGGATGCGACTTAAAGTTGTGATGCGATTTTATAAATGTGCTATTCGTCTTTTGTGTAATGTTTTCAAAGCTGCAATTATTTTATTGTGCACTGTGAGGCTCCATGGTTTTAGTATTGCTGGCCTGAAAGATTTTGTTGGCCAGAAACTTCGCCACTTACACGGCGTCGTCAGTGGCAGCGCAGGGGTCACTGTGATTGCTTATTTTGGGGCACAGACTATACATAAAGAGTGTAAATAGACCCTTAACATAGAAAAAGAAAGGCACTTGTTCTCCCCGCCACTGCGATCATTTTTTATTCTAGACCATACCTGGGATTCTAGTTACGGAGATATTGAGGGTCAAAGTTCCAACTTTTTCACAAGTTTTTTTTTAAATACATGTTTTTAATGTAATATTTTTACTCTACACACCTCCACGGCCCCCGTACTATTCAATTCATCCATCAGCACAATGCTTTGAGTGCTTTCCATCGAGTCCTACCTTAAAACATGATTTTTCACCCGAAAAAAAAAAAGTCGATTCTCAGCAATAATTTTTGCGTAAAGTTACTCAGTTTGATGTACAGAATGATTGGTTGACGGCTATGTGAAGGGTCTGATAACACCCTGTATAGTTTGCTACATTGCTCCACATCCCACACCCTGCCTACTCTACGGACTTGCAGTGTTGTAATAAAAGTCAGATCGGACTAGCAGGTAACTTTCAACAGGATTAACAAAAAGAAGGAAAAAGTATTTATTTATCTCACTCAAGATAAGACAAAACAAAATTAACTACATATTTATAAAGAAAACGACATAACAAAAAAAAAAACCCTTTAATAATCTTTAACATATAAAAACCTTTAATAATCACTTAGCCTTTGCCCAGCAATGGGACACGGCGAAGGCTAGTAAAAAAAATAAAAAAAATCACTTCTGGCATTAAAAGCTGTAATTAATCGGCAATTAAATTAGTCACCGATTTAGCCTAATCAAACCAAAGCATAAAAAATCTTGACAAAGAATTTATATTTTATTTCGTTTAAAAAGCATTTTCTATACAAAGCCTAAAAATATAAGGGCGCATCTAGATTCACTACATCCTCGGTATCTGTTTTTAACCCAGCAAACGTGATCACATAACTTCTATACCAGAAGATAAACTTGTCCTCTTCAATATTCAAATATTTATCCATTTTCCTTACTTTACATGATCAGCAAGTACTAGTGCTTTGCTTAACAGGATTAGTTAACTATATCCAGTGGATATAAATGAGAGCAGTCGAGCTTAGCTTGGGTGGGCCTTTAAGGTTCTATTCTTTATTGACTGGGTCTACGCAACCATCTAGTTTTTAGGTTATTCACTCAGGTGTTTGAATAATATTCGAATTTGAGTTAATAAAGTTGCAGTCCAACGTCTGTGTACTGAGAATAAAAAGGTTCAAGCTCCCTATTCATAAACGCTTCGATTCGTTTTCTCGTATGTCTATCTCGCTCGCTTTCGTAATGCCATAAAAAGATTGACGTACCTACGACTTGTTGAATCAAAATCGAATCGAAGTGTTTGTGAATACGGAGGCTGGTATAGGCTTCTTTGCGATTTTTGATTAAATCCCTGTGATAATGTAAGGTTAATGGTAGGTTCTTCCGATAGCGATAGGAACATCCTGCAATAAAAGGTGTAACAAGACCCTTAACGAAGCTGAAAGACACTTGTTCACCCCGTCATTGCGATATTTTTTTTGTACTAGACCATACCTGGGAACCTTCTAGTTACGGAGATATTGGGGGTCAAAGTTCCAACTTTTACACAAGTTTTTTTTTAAATAAGTACATGTTTTTAATGCAAGATTTTTACTTTAAACACCTCCACGACCCCCGTACTATTCAATCCATCCATCAGCATAAAGTGTGGAGTGCGTTACATTGAGTCCTACCGTAAAAAGTGATTTTTCATTCCTAAAAAAAGTCGTTTCCCAGCAATAATTTTTGCGTAAAGTTACTTAGTTTGATGTACATAATGCTTGGTTGATGGCTTCGTGAAGGGTCCGTTTACACCCTGTAATTTGTCTTCCGGTAAAGGTGGCTAAAAAAAAAATATGGTGGTTTCATCTTGAAAACGAGACAAGAGACTCTTAATTAAAAAGAGACTCTCGTTTTGAGAGGAGCGCCTGTCTTATTTCTTTTGCAAACTTGTCGGTAAACCATTCTGACAAAAAAAACTTGCAAATGAGAACGTTACGTACGTTCTCATTTGCAAGTTTTTTTTGTCTCTATATCAATGGCCCAATGGAGATTCATTTATTTAAGAAAAAACAAACAGTAGCACAATAAAAATAACTCATAATATCTTAAATATTACATTTTAAACAATTATGCTACCCACTACGTTTGCCACAGATTATAATTTAAAGTATTTATAACTAGCTAGTAATGTCAACACAAATACAATACCTACACAACGGTCATTATCCTGGAACTAATAACTGGATTTTTAAATATGTATATAAAAGAAAAAGAAAAAGAAAGACGAGCTCGTGGCTAAATGATAACAGCCGGGTCGATCTTTAGGTTAAGCCGTGCTTGCATAGGTTGGTCTGTGGATGGGTGACCACCTATTACTTACCGAGTTTCCTCCGTGCCTCGGAAAGCACGGTCCCGGGTGTCATTTGTAGATCTTTGACAGTCGTTAGGTAGTCAGTGGCCCGAAAAGTCTATACCAGTCTTTCCAAGGGGTATCGTATTACCCAATATTAACTGGGTTGTGGAGGTCAAATAGGCAGTCGCTCCATGTAAAATACTGGTATTCAGCTGCATCCGGTTAGACTGGAAGCCGACCCCATAGCAACAACAACAACAACATAGATGGGAAAAGTCTAGGCAGATGATGAAAAGAAAAAGAAAAAGTGATAAGTGTGCCTATTTAACATTCTTATATACTCGTATTATAATATTGTAATTAGACAGTATTGCTGGTCCTTTAGGGTTGCTTGGATTTGCTTCCTAAATGCATTAATACTTACAAAAAGAATGAGATAGAACATTCTACTGGAATAACAGTCATTTTATTACAGCCCTCATACTAACCATGCATCGTGAGGAAACCGGCAAGTCGTAGAACCAAAATTTTAAAAGCCATGACTATGGGTTTACGTGGCGGATTACAGCCCACTCTCTCTCACAGGCAGGAGGCCGTGTCCCAGCAGTGGGAACGTTATATCCTGATTATTTTGTTATATATAAGTACACCACTAACTCGTTGGTCTAGTGATCGCAATCGCGACTGCTGAGCATGAGATCCTGGGTTCGATTCCCGGAGCGGACAAATTGTTTCATTAGCAGCCACGGAGTCTGGATTTGTGCCCGGTTGATGGAAATAGGCTCGCACCCTATTACATGGGACTTCAACATAACTGGCGAAATGTGGGTGTTCTATTAGGTACACTTCTGCCTAACCTTTCGGGGATTACAGGCGTGATGTTATGATATTAGTACTATGCGGCGTCTCCCCACAAACAATGGCCCACCTTCCATATTGCCCCGCATGCCCTATCCTGCGCTCTTGCTGATTTATTTACTGCATCATTGAGTGGGGTACGCGTAGCTGAGTTTTGGGCTAAACATATTTAAGAATTTTGCCATCGAAACGCTAAGAAGAAGATTAGTACTAACCACCATTTTCCTTTCACAGGTTTCCGCGAATCCTCCTTTCTCTACGCGCTAACGGCGGCAGGGGTGGCGCACTCAGTGGCCCGCGCATGCGCCCAAGGCCGCTTGATCTCCTGCGGCTGTGACCCCCTGGGCTACCGGGCCTCGCACGACCCCCGCGGCAGGGCGAAGGTTAACAAATGGGAGTGGAGCGGCTGCTCACATAACCTCGCCTATGGGATCGAGTTCTCGAAGAAGTTTCTAGATACGAGAGAGCAGGTGGATGATTTGCAGTCGAAGATCAATGTTCATAATAATAATGCGGGGAGATCGGTGAGGTTTTGCACTTAGTGATATTATTTTTGGAATTAGATTGATTTATTAGACGACATATTAGGGGTTAAAGTATGAAATTACCAATTGATTGCATTGCATGTCATGTCCCTGCGACAAATAAATATTTTTTCTTTCTTTCTTTCAATTTGTATGGTCGATTTCGTGAAAAGTGATTTTTCCATACTAACATTTTTTTTTTCTTGGAAACGTCTGAACCGATTATGCATGATTTAATTACGAACTATAGTGTGAAAAAAGCTGCGTTTCACTGCGTATCTTAAATTCTCAAAACACAATATGTACCTACCGACTTGAAGTAATGAAACCGACGGCACATTGAAAAATTAGTGCGGTTTTTAAACTCTAAAAGGTACGTAAATTAACAATTAATCCAATAAAAATAGAATCGGAAAAAAATATAATTATACGTCAAAGTTACAAACAGAACAAAATGTGAGAATAAAACGGCAATTTCATAGTTAAAGACTTATTATTACTTATACTTCTTCTTCTTCTCCATCGTATCGATGATTCCCTTTACTGCCACTCCGGGATTGTGTTGGATGTCGATTTAGCAGAACCTGTCAACCATTGAGGCAAATCATCATGAAGATGATGAAATCTGCTAGTGATTGCCGTTCATCAAATCACTTCTATTAAACCTCTAGGGAAGAGTTTAAACTCCGATAGATATAATCATTACAACTATTATATATACCTACTGTTCCCAAAAATATACGAACGTAGACGACTTATTTTAACACTACCTATATCATAAAAGCTCAAATCGAACTAAAAAAAAAAAAAAAAAAAAAAACGACACTTCATAACTAAACATTAAAACAAAATACGAGCACAAAAACAAATCTCTCCAATTATCTTTGATGTCATATTCAAGAGCAAGACGCGAGGACACAAAAGGCGCCGCAGGAACATGATGGCACTTCAATTTACTTCGTTAGCTACCCTATGTGCCTTGATGTAAGGGTGAATTACAAATTAGATATTAGACGAACAAAGAAATTATCATGATTTTAATGTCGTTCAAAGTTTGATTGATCTATAACTAGTGTTGTCAGTGTGTATTTAATTTAAACCAGCAATTTGAGAATTGGTGAAAAATATCAAGATGGATCTACATAAGGTAGTGCCTTCTCTGTGAAATTTATTTTATTTTTTTACAAAAATTACTTGAATTCTTTGTAAAATAAAATAAAAATTAATGAATTCAAAATAACATTACATCATTGTATCACTCCTGTAATCCCCGAAGGGTTAGGCAGAGATGTAGATACCTATTAGTACAGCCACATTTCGGCAGTTCTGCTAAAGTACAATGGAATAGGGGGCGAGCCTATTGCCATCAACCGGGCACAAAACCTGACTCCGTGACTGCTACTGAGAAATTCCTAATGGAATTCCTGGGAAAAACCCAATAACGCTTTGTTCGACCCGGGAATTGAATCCAGGACCTCTTGATCAGCAATTACAAATTATCAATGTATGAAATGTATAATTTTCCTCTTCAAAATCAACACTACTTTCTATGCATTTTGACAAAATGGCGGTTAAGCTAATGAAACGTGGGAAATTTTCGTATATTTCTTATCATAATACCAACTAGCCAAGATATATGTGAGTTACTGATTGTTTGTTGGACAAGATACAAATAAGTCGTTGCCAAAAAAAAAATCACTCGTGAACGTAAAAAGGTCATGCTTCGAAGAGAGCCGAAAAACATTTCAATTTCGGGCTCACCGCAAAAACTTGCGTAAGTATCACATGGACTTATCATAAATCCCTGGGCACATTAAAATATGTAATTCCGAGCCTCTTACAAAATGTTTTCATCATAAAAAGACACATAAGCTCTCGAAATGACTCAATTATTGAAATAAAGCTGCCGTAATGATACCACCAACCATGTGACGTGTAATTTGCCGACGTGACAACCTAAAATTAGCCTCCGCAGCAACCTTCAATTTTCGATTCGATTTGAATAGGAATACCGATGAAGTCATTACTCGAATAATCGATTATTTCAACTTACCGATTCCTTTGTGGCGGTCTATTAGGACAAGTTAGCTCAAATCTTAGTCATGTCCTGGATAAAATATTAAGTCGTAACAATCGATTAAATAATTGTTCAATCGACTATTTTTTTCAAAAAAAAAGTATCGATAATTAAAGCCATCAATACCAGTATCGATACTTTTTCTTGTGATAAAATCGACCAGAATAAAAAGTCATGCAACTGAACCGTCTAGTCAATCCGTCACCGGCACCCCTACAGCCAAATTACGTAGGTGTACAAATTATGAAGAAAACACGTCAAAATAACACCCAATTTATTCATGTCAAATTGGAGTCTGAATGGGTGAGGCTTTAATAATTTAATGACCCACGTGTGTGGTCCCTGCGTTTATGAAAACACTTCAAGTATCTACGTTTTTATTAGTCGAATAAGACTATTTTGCGCTGCGGTGCGTTTCGTCGACGCAATTCATCGGTAGGAGATGGAAGCCTAATGACAATAACTATGGATCAGGTCACAATTTTTTCGAAAATTAATTGGAGAACGTAAAATAAAAGGGGTTTATAAAACAGATACTTTAATTCATAAATGAAAGGGTTATTTGACAGATTTGGCTTAATAGTTATTGAATTTTAGGTAAGCATTTTAAACATGTTTCTCTTTAAATTTTAACTATTATTGTCGCATCATAAACACATACCTAATAAGTATACCCATAACCATAACTATTATCTTAAGTTCAGTTCAGAGACATCAGAAGAAAAGTATCGATAAAAAACAGACCAAGTTATCGACTACACCCATACCTTCGGAATTCGAATAGAAACCGATCACGATCCAAATCGAAAATATCGTAGGTGTCCAAATTAGTAAGGTAAGGCGTCGAACCAACACCAGATTATTACTTCAAAATTGAAGAGCGGTAAATGGGCGTGGCTTTCGTAAATCGACTGTGTGGGTGGTCTCCCAGTTATAGCGATACATGCCTATAAAACATGGTATTATATTGCATTGGTCAACCGTTTTGTATGATCACACCCCGCTTTATGTGCTATAAACTTTGTCGTATACGGTATTATGTTCCCGATCGATTATGTTTATACGCACATGTTCTCGGGTGATGTAATTTTCTGTTTATAATTTTATAGCCAAAATCATGTGTTCTGTTGGTAAAGCAAAATGATGACGGCGTGTTGATGGCGGCGCAATTAAACTATGCTCTTGTTAACGCGTTACGTCACAATTTATTTGGAAGAACATTTGAATATACTTTTATCAAAAGTTTAATTCATCATCATCATCATCATTTCAGCCGAAAGACGTCCACTGCTGGACATAGGCCTCCCCCAAGTGTCGCCACATTGACCGGTCCCGTCCGTCTTGCATCCAGCGGATTCCTGCAACCTTTACCAGGTCATCGGTCCAACTAGTGGGAGGCCTTCCAACGCAACGTCTTCCAGTTCGCGGTCGCTACTCCAGAACTTTCCGGCCCCATCGGCCATCCGAAAGCAAAGTTCAAAGTTTAATTATAAAATTATAATATCAAGGTTTTTTAACCACTAAAAAGGAAATCCATCGTCTACCAGCACCCTAATCTAGGTTGGAATTTTCTAGAAATATTTCGTGATTGTGGGAATACTCATCACAGGAATCAATAAAAGAAAACTAAGTACAATGCTAAACAGTTTTCCTCGACTTAACAATGATTTTCACTTTAAAAAGAAACTGAAAATCATAAGACAACCCTGAAACAACAAAGAAAAATCACAATCCGATCAGACTTCTCATAATTTTTAAACCATTCGCAAATACCAGCCCACAGTCGTATCATAGCATTCCAATTCATCGTATCTCCTTATAGAGTATCATTATAATTTCCTCACTGACACCTAAACATGCCGTAAGCCCTGATTTGTGGCCACCAGCTAATGCTACAAGCATTCTGACACGAGTGCCCGACAGTTGAACCAAAATACCGGGACCTACCGTACAGGATTACTACAAATAATTTAATAGGCCTCTTCCGTCTAATAATAAACATGTCAAACCAAAGTTAAATACTACCCAACAAAGTCACATTTGCAGATACGACATTCTTAATTTTCACGAATTTACACCTTAAGTTTTAGAGTAGAAGATTGGTGTTAGTTTTTTTTAGGTGCCCAAATTAAGTTGGTTTATAATATTATATTAATGTCCGTAACCAAATCTGACATGAGACCGGCATACCAAGTCGGGTGCTTACTTATTTAAGGGATTTACGATTTAATACAATTTACGTTCATACATTCGTTTTTTTAATACAAACACGACGTTAAGGTACAAATTATTTAATTTGTAATACGTTTATAGTTGTTAATTATAGTCGGAGACGGCCATTTAATTTATTTCGGACCCACCGGACTCTAGTGACATTTATAGCGAGATAATAAGGCTGAATATACACTGTTCTTAATTTATGGCCGCGGACAAAGAGGCATAGTGTTGTTAATCAGATATGATCTTTATTGACAATGGAACATAAAAACTCTGTAACCTATTATGGAAGTTGTCATTGGCATATAAATATTGAGCATGAGAAGCAAAAACGTTATGAATTAATGTATTAATTAAAGCAAAAAGAATGCAACGCTTTTCATTAACCTACATCGCAGGACTAGTGCTTAAATTGAGAAGCGGCTTAAACGCTTGTCTCCATGACAACTGTTAAGGTTCAGTAAATTATAACAGGTGGGCATTGCGAACATAATCAAGTTCACACAAATAACGCTAGCGACATCTACGACAGAAAACTAAAAATCCTGCATCGCGCAGAATTATCCGCGAGATGAAGATACGTAAAACAACCCGACTTCAACCGTCGGACAGTAGCCTACCAGACGCAACACCCGTCTGATCGGAGGAACCTCACATTACAATCAGGGAGGAGGTACTCGACATCTAAGACACAAAACTATAAATCCTGCATCGCGCAGAATAATCCCCGAGATAACATAGATACATAAAACAACCTGTCATCTACCGTCGGACAGTAGTCTACCACCCGTCTGATCGGAGGATCCTCACATTACAATCAGGGATGAGGAACTTTACTCCTCGTTTCTTATAGCCATAATAGCAGCATAGTGCAGGTTGGTAGATGTCACATGTCTTCGAATTATTCGTTCTAGGACATGTCGGTTTCTTTACGATATTTTTTTTCACCGTTTTGAGAGCATTGTGATGAAATTAATTACACAGAGTAATGCGCCTGCCTGGGTTCGAACCCACGACTTACTGCTCGTAAGTCAACGCTGCGATGCTCCTAAAGGGAATATTGAAGAAAAAAGATCTTTCGTTTCCCCTTTGGGAAATACATTAAGTCATTGGATCCTGTCTGTAAATGTTACCAAAACCCCAACAACCAACGATTAACCTCATCAACCAGATGCTCTAAGACAAAACTATATTCTACAGTTCTTTCAAAATTATTTTACCTCTGCCAGCGGCAAGTTTACAATAACAGCAGCCTTGTTGCAACGCAAATAAAGATTACTGATATTTTATGAGTGATGCCCAGTCAGAGGTTAAATATCTTTGATAAAAAAACGGACTATATCCGCGGTAACGATGATGAAAAAAACTAAAATGTATGAAACCATAAAAAGGTGTATATCAATCCCATAAAAACTCGTTGTATAATTAATATTTGATTCAGATACAGCTGAAAATTATGTATTTTAAATATTGCCTTAGCTTCGTTAAATATCAGTGATGTCCCTAGGTTACAAATCAACAAACTAATTATCAATTATCTACATTTAATCATCTTTTAAGACCATGACCCACCATTAAAATACTTATAGTGTATTTGCGATTTAGTTTCCAAATCTGTAAACAATTTGTGTTATTAGAAAATCTACTGTGTAACTTACCATAAAGTTTATTTGCGCTACAGCTTCAATCATTTTATGGCTTTTTCCATATTACAATTTATTCTGAAATAAACGTTATTTACACAAGCATAAAGTTAATAATAACATCAACTGGAAACAAGTATTTTAATAAACCTTAGTTCAATACAAAATAGCATTTCAAACTTAGACTGGTAGCTAGAAACATTATGTAGCAATTAAAAATAATTAACAACTATACACATAGTTTTATGACATTAATATTCAAACGATCGGATGATCTTTAAATATAACGACTATTACAATGTTGCCATTACTAAAATCTTCCACATAATATCGTAAAAACATTAAACACTGAAGAATTATTTTTTATAGGCGCCACATCTTTCCGTCTCATTAACATCTCATTGTTTACTACTAGTTTTAGTACAATTTCATGGTCATTATTATTATTTATTGAGAAAATATTTAAATAATTACAAACCTGAGCCTCAGAGGCCTAGACAGACTCACGTTCGATCAGCATTATGATTGATGATTATTTTTAATCATCTAAAACTGACATAAGCCATCGAAATCCTTATTTTTATCCTGTTAAAAGTGGTCGAAGCTAAACTTGACGATCTCATATCGCCAAACACAGTGACAATCCGTGGACTGCATATGCGCTCATTCTCTGAAAAAGTTGAAGGTCTTGGATCTGCACAGGGACAGCTACTGGAGTCTTATTACCATCATGAAAATTAGGCAGTATATTCGTCCCGTTAAAGTTCGACAAGCCTTCCGAAGACGCTGGTACCCTTATCACTGTGGTCCGATCCGGACCATGTACGACACTCATCTTAAGAATAGTATACCTACCTTTGTTTTCAATGAAAACGATAATACGTATAAAAATGAGATTTGAACACGCTTCAAACTTGGAAGTGTTAAGGAGGATGCGCTAAGGTTAGCCCGCCAAGTTCAACTTTTCTTACGTTTTTTGCAATTTGTAGGTCAGTGTCCTGACACTGACCATCACATGACATACATCCTGATGTATGTTGATAAAAATATGATTCGCGACCGTAACAAATATGGCTTTACTGAGTTATAATCATAAATATTCTATTTAAGTACCTTTTCACCATTACCATTGACACAACACGTAAAACTCTTTTACATCCGTGACCTCTTTAATCCAGGTCCAGTTGAAAACCAGCGTCAGGCACTAGTTGCCCGGCATTTTGCTGAACTGGTCCTATTTGGCGCAGCTATAAGGCACACCTACAATTTTTTTTTTTTTAGTTTTGTTTAGTTTTAAGTTTTTTTTTTTTCTTGTATTATTTTTGTTTTATATTGTGTGCACTTGTGGCATGCGCCACAAAAAATGTATTTTCTTTCTTTCTTTCTTTCTTTCAAATCATCAATAAAACCCTCTAAGTTCATTTAATCCCATTGAATGAGTACATGAACTGATGATTGAATAAAAATTAAAATAAAAATTGCAAAAAACATAAGAAAATTTGAATTTCGAGGGCTACTCTTCGCTTCCACCTTAAATCCATGTTTTTTCGCAACAATCTCTACTAGTCACTACTTCCACCCACCTGAAGCAACCAATCCAGAGAAAAACCCATCAATTGCATTGCAACTATCAGAGCTCACCCACTTTTTGTCCATATACATCAAATATTTAATATTACATATTACGCATCAAGCCGTGAAGGTAAATTGAACCATTAAGGTGAGAGCGAACCCGGTGGTCCAGACCACACTTGACCATTGTTCCGCAGGGATCCGACATTTTGTTTTGTGGCCTCATAATTAACAGCCTCCCAGAGAGATCTGTTAGACACGCTCGCTTATAATAACCCCCGTGATGATATTTTTATTAATGTCAAAATAAAGTCAGAGGTGCTCACACCGTTTTGAAACAGGTGTTTTGGCCAGCTGCAGTGGTTTATGGACCCAGCTGTGACTTTTAAACGTAGAGTACATTTTTTTAAAGTAACTGTTCGATATGTAGGCCTTTATTGCTGGTCTTGATTCTAAATGAAGGCAAAATAATGCGAATGCTACTAACAAGGTGCCTACCTACTTGTATTGTCTATAGAAAATTATCATAATTTATACATAACAATTAATCTTAGCTAGCTTTGTAACGTTTACAGATAATCCATAGAAGGTAATCGGTTCTGGTAATTTAGATTAAGTGCTATTTCGATTCTAGTACTACTTGTTAGAGACCGATCTGGCACTTTTCTTAACGAAATGATTAATATCTCGGATACTAAAAATCTGAAAAGAATTCAGAACATTAAAAATTACATTTTAGAAATTGACAAATCTCTAAATCAGCCTTTGGTGCGGAAACCATCACAACATTGACGAACACTGACACCGTTTAACCGAACGTAACATTAGAAACACCAATAGATACACCACGGTGTAACAGGCAGTTCCCAAGGCCCCTCAGCGGGATCTATAAAAGATCTCGCTTCGACCCACACAAGAAATTAGGTACCACATTAGAGCCGAGGTGATAATTATGTTATAAAAAATGTATAAGATGAGTTAATATTTTGTTGTTTCGATGAGACGAATGTCGATTTAAAACAAGGTTTTGTTATTTTTTTTTTGGGCTATTGTTAAGTAAGATGAATTTGAATTGACGTGAGTTTGCTTAATCTTTGTTTGAATTAGGTTTTTGGTTCGTAATGAAGTCGATAGTTGAAATTTTAAATTCCTGCGATGGTGGTGTGTACCTGTTATGTCTCAAGGCCGAGGAGGTAACACTATTCTTTAGCAAGTGTTATCAGTTGTTAAGGACCCGGTCGGACCAAATTCTGAGAGCATATGACCATTACTCGTATTTCTATAAGTTTAACAGCACTGACATAGGCTTTTCCATAGCTTATGTCAGCTCTATTACATTTTCCACTATTTCGTTGTTATTATCGCTTATTGAGTATCAATTTGTCAAGGCCCTTCGGACGGTTTTTACCTTATTATTAACACTAGAAACGGGATATTAACCATGTTTACTGATTTCTTTGAGTTCTCGATATTTCGGCGCAACAACGAAAGTACTGAAAGAAATTAATAAACATGGTAAATATCCCGTTTCTAGTGTTAATGATAATCGGTGTTAATGATGGCCTCGGTTACAAACGGACATCCGAACTAATTGATTCACCTACAATGTTTATAAAACAGTAGAGGGGCTCGTAGCCAAATAGTAACAGCCGTACGGGCGATCTTCAAGGTTCTGCAGTGCTTACCGAGGTTGGTCAGCGGATGGGTGAGCATCCATTACATATTGGATGTCATTTGTAGATCTTTGAGTCGTTGCAGGAAGTCAGTGGCCCAAAAATATGACAACCAGTCTTCGCAAATGTTAGTGACCATGATAGTTTTACCTTCTTCATTAAATCTGTGTATTTAATAGAAAAACATATGTCAACGTTAATGTTTTCTTCATTGTTTGTCTTTTTATTTTAGTATATCCGTGTAAATTTCTATTTACATATATATATATTGATATATATTTATAGTATTTCGATATATTGTTATAGTATTTTATATATCCTTGTAGTTTATCTTTGTAATTAATCAATTATTTTGCAGATAGATACACCTACCACTGTTTGTCTCTGCATCACCCAAAGGTTGACTGGTAGAAAATGCCTATGGCATTAAGTCCGCCTCTGTACTTTGTGCATGAAGTGTTAAATAAATAAATAATAAATAAATATGTCAAAATCACCTATCACCAAATTGGAAGCAATATTAATGCGTTTGCTTTGCTCCAGACTAGTGAATAACCAAATACATATATATGTCTCGGTTTGGAACAAGTTTACGTGAGTCCGTCACAAATTCCAACTTCTGTTAGGGTTGACAAAATTTTGAATTTTCGTTTGGAATTAATGGTGCATTCTTACTTCATATAGACTTATTTCATGATAATGACAATTAAATAGGTAAGTGAATAACAGTAACGGAGGGTCAATTTTTATAAGAAGTAAGCCAGAATATATATCTTTAATGTTATTATATTATTTGTCTATAGAATACTGACTGTGCCATTTTTCAAAGGGAATCCGGTAGGAATCGAGTTGTATGAAACCTTCGACACTGGTGAATAATCGGACCAATTCTCTCAAACATGCAGCTAATTAGCTGCAGCTATTATTATTATTAATTTTAGGTTTCACAACTGCTACAACTTCAGACATTTACCAACCCATTGCGATCTTAGAATCAATCAGTAATAATATCTTCATTGTTCCTTTATGAAAAGATCCTTTCTACAAGATTCTTAGCTAGTGAAAGTACAAAACACTCATTGTTGTAACGCAAATTAACATTGCTTGATTCCAGACGTTTACTGGTGCACACAAAGTGCCTTATAATTCCCTCACAGTCTTTAGAAGTTGACAAAATTAAACACAAAATATACACTCATCCAGAATCACCTAATCGTCTCTTCCTGGACAACCCTACCAGAAGTTAGAAGCAGCTTCTCCGTGTGCGGTTTAACTAATGGTTAATTTGCCCGTCAGATTAACCACGGTCATCTTAAACCTATTAGCGTTAGTCTGTTAATCGGCAGCGAGATTATGTTGTGAATCACATTTCACAACGTTAACGAAATGTCTGGCTATTTGTTGTTTATCTATAGGTACGACGATGCTTCTTTACTTGAAAGGCAGAAGCAAGATCTTATGCATTTGTTATGATTAGAAGTTTATTTAAAGATGTATTGTATAAAGCAAAGGAGGGATAAATAATGCATATCTTATCCATAGGCACAGTCAACTAGATGAGCCTGTAATTTTCGCTGGGACACAGGACTTCAGGACTTCGAATGTAATCCGCTACACGTGCCCAGTGCGGATCGGTAGATATCTTCGGATTTTTCGTTTTACGAAAAATTACCATGTTTTTTTGGGAATCCAGAAATACAGCTTTTCTACGGAAAGAGACGGTATTTTTTTCCACCTACCTTCAACACTGGGCTTCTCGCAGACGAAGTTTGAAAAGAGTAACCATGGAGTTTATTGCCGGTTCTTCTCCATTTTTTTGATTTTGAAGTAGTTGTGTTCCCTGCAGCCCCAGTCGTTACACATGAAGGTGGCCGTCCCTGGCGGTGGGAGCGGAGGGAACTCCCGTCAGGCCACTACTAGAATCGTTTTATCGGTATGGCGTTTTGGCTTCTCCTAAATTAGTTGTTTCGATCCTGATCTAAACATGACCTAGCTTCTATTGTACGTGGGCAATTATTAAATAACTTTAGTAGGCAAAGTAATGACAACAGAACTAATCAAACGACCAATCGCGTTTTTTTTTCTTATTGTTCAGTTTCATAATTTCTCCCAGTAAATCCAAAATTCTCAGATATGAGCCACACCAAACGTTAATGAGCCACTCTCAGCGGATCACAAGCAGCACATAAATAAACTATAATATTTTAACAGCACTTTAATGATTACATGTTTAGTCTGCACTTAAGGGCTCCCAGTCGTCATTAAGTAAATAAATCAACTATAGTGCTTAACGTTAATTTAGATTGATGATAGGTACCTGATGATTGAGTCCTTCGATGCTCCCGGTGTTTAATTAAGCACTGAGAACTTCTCAGAAGTGCTGCTTATTTTTAGCACTTAAATTAAATGATTTATAGAGTTATTAATGGACGTGTGTGGGTAAAATACATGATTAAAAGCATTCTCATAAGCGGAATTATAATTAAAACAAACGTGTTGTTGGGACCACTACTCGTGGAATCGCTTCTGTCATGTTATGCGGCCAACCTACTTTATTACTGTTGAGCAGTTATTACTTCAGAAAGTTCGAATCATTGCAATTTAACCTCACCCTTTACCGACTGAAAATCTGTATTTAGGAGCAACATCATACTAAGATTCTTCCAAGATCATATCTGTATTAGGCTGCGCCAAACAGGTTCCAAAGAATCAAACATGAAGATTTCCCATCACGTATCAAGTCGTGATCAAGTGCTATAAAAGTGAATTGAGCCGTGTTGCATATAGCGCCACAATTAGGAACTATTGGTAGTGGCGGAGGCCTGAGAGGCCCGGGGCTTCGTATTAGCCGGCCGTATTTCACGAGTCCGCCGCCCCGTCGAGGTGAGAACATAATAAGCGGTTTGGATCCATTTTTAATATTCCGGCTTCATTACAACGTATTACGAACGTCTTGGGTGGCGAATTCTATCGCGAACGCTCTTAATACTACGCTATTAAGGTCCGGGGTTCGAAGGGGCGTGGAGGATGCCGATTTATTTGAATTTTTGCTCCGACTCAATTTGGGAAATTGTTCGGCCGGCGGCTCTGGCGAAATTAAGACGTCAGTTTGATTGCAGCAAGGCGTTTAATTATGTAAATGTAAAGCTAGCGGTGGGTGGCACAATCAGCGGAGTGTCGATGCGGTCACGTATAGAGGGACAACAGACCTTACGATTCCACGCGATGGGAGAGCGGTTTCGTATCATAATATTATTGTTTCTGGTTTTTTTGCGTTCGGTTGCGAATAGTCTGTTGTTCAGCTGATTGTGTGAGGGTAATTTTGTTCGTGATATGTGGGGAATGAGATTGATTTTGTTGATGTTAAGGCGCTTTTTGTTTGGAACGTTCCTTTCTTGTAATATTTAAGATGATATGATAATTATGCTGGTGAATTTTGGTTTTGGTTCTGGTGATCGAAGCTGGGGAGTTATGTCCGACAGGTGTGGATGTGGGCGTGTCGCACAGGTGTGGATTTAATTTCATAGGCATTTGTTACCAGTCAAGTTTCAACCTTCATGTAATTTCAGACGTAAACTCTTCCTCAGAACCTTCTAACTGCTATCGCGGTAACTACTGTTTCTTAAAAATAGATACATTAAGAAGTTGAATGGAGTACACATGATTTCCACAATATTTATGTCGTCCCTTGCTATATTTGTTCCAGATACTTTCATCTCACATGGAGGTACGCTGCAAATGCCACGGGTTGTCAGGCAGCTGTCAGCTGAGGACATGCTGGAGAGCCACGCCCGACTTCAGGGCAGTCGCGTCTACCATCAAACGACAATATAGAAAGGTTACTATAATCTTGAAGATTTATCAGTAAAAGAAGAGCTTAAGGGTATAAACACTGCATTAGGACTTCAGAACAGTCATACTCTCGCCTTTTGCTCATGTGGGCAGGGAAAGACCACAGCGAGCCGCCTTCAGCAATCCTTACACACTCATTTGTTTCGTCCATGTTCATGTACGCTGGTTACAAGTAAAGCACTTGACCTTGCTGAGGAATATCCGAATAGTCGTTGACAACAATAGGATATCAGCTTGCTAGCTTGATCCATTATTGCAGAGAAGAGGTGCCTTTTATGCCGAGACAGAACGATCATAATTAGGTACGAGTCTTTTTCGCTAACATAAAGTTTTATGAGGAAAAGAAATAGGCAGTATAGCAAAATCTTTCAATTCAAATCTATTAATTAAAGCGTCTACTCGGATGTTGAGAGCACTCATCCAAGAGATTGAGAAGTTTTGAACATGTTGTTGTAAAATAATATTCTCCCATATAGGCACTATTGGTGGCTCAAGAGGAACTGAACAACAGTCCCTCTGTACTTCGAGGTCGACCCAGAGGCAGGAGGCGAGGGAAAGCACGACCAGCTCCTAAGACCAGCCTGCTATTCTTCGAAAGGTAGGTTTATCAAAAATGTTTTAGGAATTTTAACAAAGGTCCTTAAAATAAAACGTGAATACAGAGAGCCTACAAAAGCCTCACGTCCCAGCCGCCGCGGTAGTCGCCCTGGGCGTCGGAGGACACGTGGTGGCTCCCGGCCACCGTAGGAGCGAGCCTGTCGACGGTGGGCAATGGTTTAGCTCGCCGTCCGTCCTTCTTATGACGACAGGCCGCGTCGATGGCGCGTTCGTGTTCCACGAGCACCTCAAAGAGATTTCAGCAAATCGGAAGGAGTCCGCAAGAGCCGATACCTGACGGGGCTGCCGGGACTATTCGAAAGAGATACCGCGGCCCTGGAACACAAAGGGCTAAGAAGGAACATGGATGGGTTTTAGCCAGTACAAGTCTGACACTCCTCGGGAGGGGTCATTTAATGATTTCCCATTCGAAAAAAAAAAGCCTTCAAAGTAGAGAACGAGACAGAGAGAAAACGAGTGAGAGGAAAGTTTAGACTTCACAGATGCGGAAAAGTGAAACAAATTGTACAACTGCGGCCTTGTCGGTAAATTAAGAAGACAACCTGCGTAGTCCTGATGCAAAAGACTTTAAAGCTACACGCCTGGTGTGGGAGGGGTATGGTGAACTGGTGATGTTTCGCAAGAGCTCAGTTGTTTTCCTGCTGATGGCAGACACGGGGTGCGCAGTCGGAAAGTCCCTCAGGCACCGTTACAGTTAATCTTCCTTAAGATTAACTGTAACGGTGCTTGAGGGACCTGTAGCGTTTCGCTGAAAGCAGTTAACTTTTACAACATTTTTTCAATAATTTGACCACACTTACTTGACTTCAAATTACCTTTTGTAGATCACCAAGTTTCTGCGAGGTGGACCCACGTACCGACTCCGCAGGCACATCAGGTCGCGTCTGCCGCATCGGTCGGACGTCCAGAACAGGCTCCTGCGACCTACTCTGCTGTGGGCGAGGACATGCCCTCATCAGGAAGTCTAGCATTAAGCCATGCAACTGTACCTTCCACTGGTGCTGCCGAGTTGACTGCGAGAGGTGTCGCGATGATAAGTGGATCGCCATTTGTAAGTAGGTTTTGAGAGATCAGAGGTTAGGGCCGTGTCCTAAACATTGGACGGTCGCGTTAATTTTGTTTGGCGATCCCGAACCCGTGATCGCTCCGAAAGAGGGCCTTCGGGTTTTTCGAACGAATGACAATCGGGGTAAATCCGAGACAGGGCGGTATTTATAGAGAAGCGGTTGAATCAGTTGCTGGTCCCATATTAAAGCGATCACTACCACTCCCGCTGCCGCTTGTTGCACCGCTCCCGCCTATGCCACAGACCACAGCCCAGGAGTTGTTTTGTCATATATACGGGCTATACGTAATACTTTTGTACCTACCTATGTATTCGTCTACATATTAATATAATTCTTCAATATATCAATTTACATTCCTCTGTACATTCCATTAGTAGGTAAATATTTCAATTTATTAAGGTATCACTGCAAATACGAGTAACCAAATAATGATATTGTTTTTATTAAGATAGGTATTATTTTTATTAATTTTACTAAGGGCAAATACAAGTTATAGAAATGGCGGAATTAGTAGGAATTACTACTGTTTACAGACACCTGCATCGCCCAAAGCGGTTTGCCAATAGATTGCCGACCTGTTATTTCTAGAGTACAAATTCCTTTTTAAATTGTACACTGTAACGCTGCGTGGCAACAGAACTAGAAATGGTGGCAAGAATTAAATCTGTCCAAATCTGAGATGGACGGTTTAAAGTGCTATTTGCAAGGTGTAATTAATTGATATATCAGAAAATCTCTTAAGAGGTCATATTGTGTACTCATTACGAACAACTTTTGTTACTATGAGACCAAACAAAATGTGAAAATTTGCTGTTTTCGAGATACGCGGACAAAAATTTAAGAAGCAATTGACTTTTTTTCGCAATTTCATGTTCGTTGTCGCTGTAAAATTTGTTCATAACAATTAATAGGCCTGTAATGACACCTTAAGAGGTCAGTCAGTGAAATCATTACCTACAACTTGTAAAAATCACATTTTCACGCATTATTAAAATAATCCCTAACACAACTATATTCCATAGGCCATACAATTTTCACTTCAATACACTGCTATTATTCCAATATGGTCTGAAATACAAAACTGTATATTTTGTATTCGCGTAGATAATGTGTAATTTTTCTTAAAATATAAATCTTAAGCTAAGTTGTTAATAAAATCAGTATTAACCTTAATTAATGTACTTATGTATTTACTAGACGGATAGTACTACATACATTCCATTGTGTAAATAGTCACATATGTACGTAATATTGTACTTAAGCATTCCTGTTCAGTGATATTTATTGAATTAACTATTTATTGTAGATCTAAGACTTTGTACCGACGGTTTTTATTTATGGAAATAAAAATTATGCAGGAATAATAACAGCTTTTTATTTGTAATTTTTACTTTTTTCCTACTAAGTAGTATCACTTATTAAACTTCTGAAAGCATTTATTTCGAAAGTACCATTACAGGTACTTTTGCATTGCCAAAAACAAATAGATCATCATCATCATTGATTCATCTATTTGGCATGATAATTGTGAAAGTACTGTAGTTAAACAATAAGACATTTTCGTATTACTTACATTACTTATACGGTATTTATTTCAAAGCTTACAAAATTACTTTATGTTTAAAAAAGTGTTTAATTGACATGGTCACAAACACTACTTTTGAGTTCCTGATATTTCGGCACTGTTGCTGCAATAGCGGAAACTCAAAACAAATGGTAGACATGGTAAATGTCCCGTTTTAACTGTTAATGATATTGTCTAAGTCAAAATCAAAGTCAAAGTAAAAACATTTTTTGCAAACTAAATGTACAATGTGGTGTTATGTTATGTTAGTACTTAAGACATAGCAGCCTTTTACAAGCATTGCAATTTATCATCCGCCTGCCCTTGTCATCCTAAATTATAAAAGAAGAACCATTATTATTTGTCGCAACAAAGTCGATTTTCACATCATTTAGTTTTAAGTAGATGACCACCTATTTTATAAAACATTTTCTAACACTTTCCTAGTGATTTTCAGATTAAAATAAATATAACAAACTATTTTTTTTCTGAATCATAAAAAAAAACAAACCATATAAGTATTTATTCCTCAAGTTTATTATTCCCAACCATTCATAACTAATCTTTTTCAATCCCATGCTTACAAACACTCACAATCACAAGTAGGTGCTTATACAGAAGCGATACTTGAAGTGGGGCCACAATTATCGTGTTACTTACGACTAATTTGACCTCTCATCTCAAGAGCCCTTGCTCTGACGCTTTGTTGAAGGGTATCATTTCAAATAATAAAAGAAGATATATTTCAAGTAGGTAAGAAACATGATAGGAGAAAAGGTGAAGACCTATCTTTAAAAGAATAAATAAATTGAAAGAGAGGACTTTATATGTGAGAATATGTCGATGTTCGAGACGTCAAGTTTGATTTGAAACTCCTCAGAATAATAATAACTTTGGTCAATGATTAAAAACCGATTAATTTAGGTATTTCATCACCACTGCTCTCAAAACGGCGAAGGGAAACATCGCGAGGCAACCAGCATGTCCTAAAAAAAATCGAAGGCCTTATGATTTCCAGCAACCCGCAATGGACCCGCGTGGTCGGTTACAGCCAGCTCCTCCTCACTGAGAGTAGTCCGGTATCTCAGCAGTTGGAAAGTTAAGAGCTGATTATCTTCTGGCCTTCTAAAAAGGTCGACGTTACGTACAATCTTAAAATAGAACAGCTCGTAAAGAATAAGCTAGTTTTCTATAAGGGTCGAATCAATTAAATTCTTACTAAACTGTACGTCACTAAAAGCAATCTCCCTAAAAATCACTATGCGAAATTAATTCTACCCTTCCGTTTTCATCCCCCAATCAATACAAATACACATCCTCATTCATACATGTTTCCCTAACTGTATATTGACAGCTCTTTTTGAAGATTTCAATACTTTTGACAGGTTAACGGTCGGCCATTTCGTATTCATTGATGTTCAGCTTTTAGTATTAAATGCGCTTGATCGAATACTTGTTGGCATGACGGATCGATCTTTTTTTTTAGAAAAAGATAGATCATTTAATGGAGTGGGTGTTGCGAATTAATTTCGATGATTGTTACCTAAACAAGGATTTTACACTAGTCATTCGGAATGTCGATTTTTATACTTGGGTTTGTTCAAATTGAGATTGATTTTGGCAGCGTTGGTATTAGAACAAGTCTTTTCCATATCGTTGTTTCATAATAGTGTTTTGAAGGTTTGGGAGTACCACACTCGGAAACACAACATACATAATTTATCTTGTCGATATCAAAGGGCAAAAGTATAAACACTACAATATTCATTCATCAACCGCTCTCATGCACATACGAGTACTTGAAGACACCGTATCTTACATTGAGTCAATTAAAGTCTTCTCAAAGCATATTGGTTAAACATATAGTTTCATAGGTGCAAAAAAGAATAATCAAGGAGTTGCAAAGAGATCAAAATTGAATACAGTACCTAGATACCAAGGTACTGTATTCTTTCTACATAATGACACTAAACAAACACAAGATACAATTAAACGCGTCCCCAATTAAATTGTATCCAAGGCATGCAGGAAGGCCGTCGGGCATTATGACCTAATACTATTAAGGGGATTAGCAGTGTTCTTAATACCCGAAGCCCCGGCACTTGTGAGCTCTCAGCGGTGGATGGAACACTCGGCCCTGCGCCGTTGTCGATGTCGAGTCGTTGGAACTGACTGGCCGGAAATTGGGTGAGTCTTACTTTATTTATTTTAAAATTTTAGGGCTTTAAAATGTTTACTTGAAAAAGTGTTTGAAGGAAATAATCAACATAAAAGTACAGTGCGAATGCGACAGCATCTGATGACGGCAATGTTGCAATTTTTAGATCCTTTTCATAGACCAACCATGTCGTTGGGGTCAGTCATGGTGAATGATGGTTGTGATTGCCTACGGAATTTTATCTTGAGGTATAATAAACTACCTCAGAAACTGACGATCAGTAGACAAAAAGGTCTGGGTTAAACTATGTAGCAACTTTTTTTACATAATGTAACATTTGCCACCAAAATAACAATAAGCCATCATCTTTGTAAATCAACATGAGATTTGACTGCATATTGAAATTGGAAAGACAGGTAAATATGGCCCATATGGGTGCTATGGACCAAAGATACATGTTTTTGCAAAGATATGTTATGGCCATTTGCACCAAACGTCGTTTACGATATTCATGCTGGTGACCTAAAAAGGAATTTATCATTTGTGCATCAGTAAAATTAAAAACTCAAGGGGATCCCCAAAGTTACTGATGTTTATCAAATTAGCTATGATTGTTTATGTTGGTCAATTTTCAGAATATGGAATTATAACTAGGACCAATCCAAGCATCATAGCAAAGATACTACTTCGGCACATAATTTTATCCTTAAACAGGATTTCTCTGCTAGTTACATGATCCGTCCGCCATGAAGGACGGACTGAACGTATCGGCCCTGCCGAGCCCCTTCGACCGTTACAAGCTTGAAGGTAAGCTCGGTTCGGGCATCTTCGGCGAAGTATACCGAGCGTCGGATTCTCAAGCAGCCGGCAAAAATGTCGCCGTCAAGGTACAAACGTACACTGACGAAAATGAAGACCACATACAGGAGGAGTACAAAATACTAAGAGATTTTACATCGCATCCTAATCTGATAGACTTCTATGGAGTGTTCTGTGAGAAATCGGAAAGCCTGAAGAAAATTTGGTTCGTGCTTGAGGTAAGTCGGGCACTTACGTACATTAATTTGACGTTGACGACAAAACTCAATAAAAATGGAACATTTCCAATGTTAAGTTACGCAAGAATTCTTAAGACACCATAATATTTTAATGTCGGAGTGTCTGCAGTTACTTTCGCAAATGTCGTCATAATTCAAATAATACAATGAATCATCTATTTTCCAGTTGTGCGAATGTGGATCTGTCATTGATATTGTCACAAAACTGAAAGCAGTGGACAGAAAAATGTCCGAGGAACACATCGCTTACATCCTCAAATATACGATCAAGGTAAGACCATATTCGACTGACTATAAACATGTCGCTCGTCACATACGAGTCGAGATGGCTGTTTATAAAACAAAGGGTCTGCCAGTCCAGCTTTCAACGGCTGAATCAATTGGTAGGTACTTCGAATGCAAACTCAATTGTTCTCGGATCTGTGTCCCAGCTATTTCTGTTGCTCGCGTGACGTCGAATAAAATATTGCCAGGCGAATGTCCACGTACGTTGAAATACAATCTAGAGCCATTACTTAAAATGCACGCCGCTTTATTTGATGTGATTCGCGACGGAACAGTCGAACTTGTCGATGCGAATGTCGGTGCGCGCCCGACAACACCATGATGGCCCCCCATCGCGGCGCATCGCTCAATTATCGTAAATAATGCTCGCGCACACAAGATATACGGATCTCAGGCGCAGTAGCCGATGATCTCTCTAATGCGGATCAGTCAATCGAAAACCTTTCTTATACCCTTTTCATAAGGCTCATTAAAAACGATGCCGGTTCGTCCTTCGGGCTCTCAAGTTATCGGAGAGGGTTAAATGCGTATTATCTTTATGCAAGCCACTTGGTTCACAATACCGGTGCTCTGTCCTCTTGGTAAGGCAGATCTTCCACGCATATCTATCGATGTTGCATCTCGTAAAGTACGATCAAAGTCGAAGTTGTGATGTCATCTTTGTCGATATTATGATGAAATATAACGTCGATTATTATTTAATCACTACCTTTTTAGAATAACTTTATTGAAGACAAGTTGTAGGTTCAAACGCAAATCTTTTTTCTAATATCAAGAGGATGAGACAGTAAATACTCAAAGTAATAATCAAGTAATAAATAAAATTGTGATCGAGATATTTTCTAGGAAAAATATACCATCACTATCAAAGACATCTTCACAGATTTCTAACTAAAACTGAAAATAGACATTTAAATACCAACAAAACCTTGGCATCACCAAAAACTATCGATAAACAACTGCTACATCACTAACAACTAAACGATCGTAATGAACGCATTAAACAAGCTGATATATCAGACAGCACAGAGCGCGGACAGCCCGCCTGCGACAGCACTGAAGCCCCGATACGTATGCAAATAGGCCCCAATGAATCTCCGGGGCGTGGGGACTTGATTGACGCTGACGTTGCTATCGCCCAACCGTCTTAACAATCCACGAGTCCACCGCGTTAGGGGCGGTCACTCCATCACTCCCTGTCAAACTACCGTGTTGACTGCCTCGATTGGTGCAATCAATTCTACCTCACTCATTTGTATTCTAGGCGCTCGTTTACTTGCACGAGAACAAAGTGATACACCGCAATATAAGATGCAGCAACATTTTGATTACGAAGGATGGCGAAGTGAAGTTGACCGATTTTGGATTGTCTTGCAAATTGAATGGAACACTGGATACGAGTACGACGAATATTGGTTCACCGAGCTGGATGGCCCCTGAAATGGTGACGTGTGGTGAAGAAGGTTACGGAAACAGGATAGATGTTTGGGCTTTAGGTATTACAACAATAGAAATAGCTGATGGGAAAGCGCCGTTTCAAGATATGCATCCAACAAGAGCGCTTTTTCAAATCGTTAGAAACCCACCACCAGGATTAGTAAAACCAGCTATGTGGTCTAATGATATTAACGATTTTATCACCGAGTAAGTGTTCCTGATATAAGTGTTTTTTTTTTAATCTTCCAACATTTTTTAAGCAGTCTCATATTTCAGATGTCTCGAGAAGAACCCCGAACATCGACCCTACATGGTGGAATTAGAAGAACATCCCTTCATACAATCTGTTCCAGACCATGATTTTCATGTAAGTTTTTTTGACTTGAACTCGTTTTAGAATGTACTAGCGTCCCGCCCCGGCCTCGCACGGGTGCAATATATAACCCTCTTGAATCACTCTATCTATTAAAAAAAACTGCATCAAAATCCGTTGCGTAGTTTTAAAGATCTAATCATACATACGGACAGACAGACAGCGGGAAGCGACTTTGTTTTATACTATGTGGCGACACTTGGGGGAGGTCTATGTACAGCAGTGGACGTCTTTCGGCTGAAATGATGATGATGATGATGATGATGTAGTGATAACACTAGCAACTATTAAATAAAATATATGTTTTCTACAGCTTACTACAGAACTAAAAGTACTAGCAGCAGACATTAAGGACCAAACTCTGGAAGAAAAAATACCTGAGAGAATGATAAAAGCTGGTCTACTCACAATTCAAGGTGTTTCTGAACCTGAGACCATGCAAGTGGAAGATTTAGCTGCATTAGAAAAATTAACAGAAGACAATATATTGATAGAGTTACAAACTAAATTAGCCAAAGGAGCATTTACGTCGTTTGTTGGAGATGTTTTACTAGTACTAAATCCCAATTCGAGCGATGATATTTATAACGAAACTGTAAGTAGAGAAAGGAACTCAATCGATGAATAACAATACAATTACAGATATCCAATTATGACTCTATAATTTCAGTACCACCAAAAATACGAATGCAAATCAAGATCGGATAACGAGCCCCACATATTTGCGGTAGCAGACAGTGCATATCAAGACGCTCTACATCACAACGAACCACAACATGTCGTATTTTCTGGTGAATGCAAATCAGGGAAGACTACCAATATGCTACATGCACTATCACACCTCACTTTCGTAGGTTCAATGAAAAATAATACCGCTGAGAGGATTCAAAAGGCAACCAATGTCATACAAGCTGCTATAACAGGAGCAACACCACTAAATGCTCATTCTACAAGAGGAATCTTCCAAATACAAGTCACGTACGGCAGTTCTGGAAAATTAAGCGGTGCTATATTTTGGCTTTATCAACTAGAGAAATGGCGCGTCTCGTCAACTGACATGTGAGTAAATTATGGTGATATTTGTTCTTCAATTTACCGATAGAAATAAAAGTCAAATAAGTGTTTCAGGTCTCAAGCCAACTTCGATCTTCTTTACTATTTCTACGACGCTATGGAAGCTGCGAATCGCACAGAACAATTTCATTTAGAAAAAAACAGAAAACATCGATATTTGAGGATACAAGATGAAGGGACTAAAGGAATAAAAGGAGTGAGGGAGAGCACAGAAAATAATGTGGCACTCTACACAGAATTTATAGAAAATCTTAAAACTCTTGACTGGGAAGAGGAAGATATAACATTTTTCGAAACAATACTAGCATCTATTCTAGTTCTTGGCAACGTCAGGTTCAAAGATGGAAAAAGTGGTACAGCAGAAATAGAAAATCCTGATGAAGCGAAGAAAGTTGCTAAACTTTTATCTTTAGAGGAAGTCAAGTTTCTTTGGGCGTTGCTAAATTATTGTTTGATAGAAAGTGGAACTGCTGTGAAAAGAAGACACTCCACTGACGAGGCGAGGGATGCAAGAGATACTTTGGCAAGTGCACTATACAAGAGGCTTATCGACTGGATGATCAATTTAATAAATTCGAAGCTGTCATTCATGAGATCTGTGTTGTATGTATTAATTATTGAATCAGCATGCATATTTTTTAGTTCTGCATAGTTTAATAAACGAAATTATTTTTCAGCGGCGACAAATATTCAGTGAGCTTACTCGACATGTTTGGTTTCGAATGTTACCATAGAAATCGATTGGAACAACTTATTGTTAACACAACGAACGAACAAATTCAGTTTCTATATAACCAGAGGATGTTTGCATGGGAGATGCAGGAAACAGCAGAAGAAGATGTTCCTGTGGTATCTTTACATTTCTATGACAATAAGAATTCGGTCGATCAACTAATGGGGAGGCCTCTTGGACTATTTTATATTTTAGATGAAGCCAGTCGCACTAGTAGTGGACAAGAATTTATTATGAGTAAGTAAACTTCTACAAAGTATTTGAACTTATTAGAAATCGAAAATATCATATAGTTGTTTTGTTTTAGGTACAATTAGAACGACCTGCAAAGGGCCTTACATCAAACTATCAGGCAGTCACGAATTTAGCGTAGCTCATTACACAGGCAAAGTGAACTATGATTGTAGAGAAATGGCAGACAAAAACAAGGATTTTCTTCCTCCCGAAATGATAGAAACTATGCGGGCTTCCACTAATGTGACTGTTCAACAACTTTTTAGAAATAAATTAACCAAAACTGGAAACTTGACTGTGTCGTCCAGTCAGCCGAAAGCTACTGTTGTGAGGTCTAAATCTGAAAAGGAAATGGAAAATCTAAAAGCCAGAGTAAGTCATACAAGCATGGACCACGCTTAAGTACCTGCCGCTAGTAGACCATTTCCCGATAATTCTCAAATTTTTCGTTACTTGTTTGGTTTCTTAATCCCGTCTATGGAGAAACCCCACATCAACATTACAAAAAACTATATTTTCAGAAATTCAACACGGTATCCAAAGGCCAGTATTCTCAAGTCCATCGAATGAGGACCGCTGCTGCGACCTACAGAGCCACCAGTTTGGAAATTCTGAAGCAGTTGTCTATAGGTCCTGGCAGTGGAGGCACCCATTACGTCCGCTGCATCAGGGCTGACCTGAATGATAACCCCAAGGGGTTCCAAACTGAAGTGGTCAGGCAGCAACTTCGAGCACTGGCAATATTGGACACGGCGAAAGCTCGGCAATGTGGTTACTCCAGTCGAATTCCATTTGCAGAGTTCATTCGAAGGTGAGTTGGCAAATTCAAAAAATAAGGACAGATTTTCTCCTACTAATCTTGAATAGTAAATAATTTTGAGCAAACCACAATTTTAAGATCAAAGAAATAATATCACTAGGATTGTCACCCTGACCTATCCTATCTATTGGGTTTACTTAAATACGATCTCTCTGTTTGAATAGGTACCGATTCCTGGCATTCGATTTCGACGAAAATGTGGATGTGACGAAAGAAAACTGTAGGTTGCTAATGATTCGCCTAAAGATGGAAGGTTGGGTCCTTGGTAAAACAAAAGTTTTTCTGAAATATTACAACGAGGAATTCTTATCAAGGTAAATATTAACTGGATAATAGAAAAGCTGTAGTTGTTAGTCGCAGCTCGATGAGAGATGCCAAGAGAAAGAGTTCAAAAGCAGTGGACTAATGAAGGTTGATGACGATGTTATGATGATTCTAAATAATAAGAAGGAGAAAATGAGAATCTAAGTACTTATTAATTACAGGCTCTACGAAACGCAGGTGAAGAAAATTATTAAAGTGCAGTGTATGATGAGAGCGTTCTTGGCAAGACGAAAAGCTAATAAAGACAAATCAAAAGCGCTACATAGTGAGTATAGTACTTAAAACCCTTACGACAGTTTTCCCAAAAACTAAGCGTCACCTAATTGAATACCAGTATAAAAACACGCCGTTGAATTTTGAACTTTCCGCGCTAATTCGAGCATTGGAATTCCAGAATCAAGTGTTAGTGAACAAAGACATTAATAATACAATATAAATAAATACATACTTTAACATATTGTTTATTTTTCTTTTCAGTAAAGGAACTCAAGAAACAGCAGTCAATGAACGTAACTGAGGACGAAGCTGCATTATTGATACAAAAAGGTAAACAAGCAAATTAGTACTTACATTTTCTTTCCACACTTTCCTCTGGATGCTTCATCGTAATTCAGCAGTTCCTCAAGTTACAATAAACCAGAGAAACCTTATGAATATTTCATTTCAACCCATAAAAGGCTCTCATGGTTTATTATAACCAGATAAAATGGGCGAGGGTTATTCTTCAAAATAAAGTGATGTAATTTTCTACAAGAATTAGATACATAACCTCCTTACGCCTTACTACAGTGAAAACTTACTTACTGTTACTTTCAGAAAACCAAACTCACATTAACACGATAAATTGTTCTCTAGACAAAGCACCCATATTCTAAGTTGTTCCCTCATCAAAATATATTGCTTTTGTTACAGCTTACCGCGGATACATAGTTCGTAAGGCGTACGGACCACTAATAAACCGAAGTACGGGACAGATAGACGAAGAGACGGCCTCATTCCTGAAGAGATTCGCCATGAGGTGGAAAAGCCGCTCCATGTTTCAAGTTCTGTTGCAATATCGGGCCGTTCGTTACCAGGATCTAGTGCATTTTTCACAACAGGTAAGAAACTGTTCCATCTATCCGTAGGTATTGGTTCATCCCCCCTATCTTATAGATTTTTTTTGTTGTAGTTTAGCTTTCATAGCCATTTTTTTTGTGGCGAAAAGGGGAGTATGTAACAATTTCCGTGGGGACTAATGTAACATCTACCTTCTTTGTGTGACTTTGTAGATGCCTAGACAATACCTGAGAAAGATAAAGAGAAGTTTGACAGAGATATCACAACAAACAGTCAAGTACGAAGAGTTAAACGGTGGTAGTTCTGTGATAAAGGATGCTGATAAGTGCGGAGTCAACTACGTTTTTTCTAGGCTGTCATCTCTGGGTTCACGTAAAGTGCACGGGTGGTATCAGAAACTATCTTCATCATAATATTTTTGACGATTTCCATTATAGCTTAGCATTAGTCGAGTTTTCTTTTCTAACTGATGTGCTAGACAATATTTTTTTAAGAGTTTTTTCTAAGTTAATGCTACTATCTAATCATACCAACTGGTTGTAGTTGACCTCCTGTTACTATAGTCTTTGATAAAATACAAAACAAAATTGATTAGATTCAATATTGATATCTTTTCTGTGTAACAACTGATAACCACTATCGCAAGAGGGTAAGTTATCACAGGGTTCAACCTCTTTTTATGTCATTTACTACAACTAGAACAATTATCTTCGTTCATTCTTTGTTTCCAAAAAACAATGCTATGAGCATCTCGGAATAGATCTAACTGTACGCAATCTATCTTACTAACTTCAGTGATTTCGTCAAAAATTGGTACCTTTTTACGAAGCTTAGTCCACATTTTCTATTTAAAGCCACTAAACGACTTCTTCGTTCATCCATTCCATTATTTGTCATAACAAAACTGGTTCATCTTTTTCAGGTGCATATCTACAACCAAGCAGTTCTGGAAGCTCTGCTAAACAACAGTACTTCGGTCCTCCTCGACCGAGTAGACCCTCACTCTAAGGAAGGTGACTTCCTTGGCTCTGGACCTCCTACAGTGTGGAAGCTACCCTTCAGGATCGATCAGCTGCAGTACTATGACACCTCGTATATGTGCGACCCTTCTGCGAAGAGCAAGTGAGTATTTCTTTGTTACATGTAATGTTTTTAACGTTTAATGTAAAGGAGTTTGGAGAATCCACTAAAGTAGACCGTATAACTTTAAACAAAGTTATCAAATTCACATTTCCTAAGAAAATTATGGTTAAAAGTTGAATATATTTTCGCAATGATCTTTTGAAAACTAAATGACCTTTTAATAACCTCATTTTTAGTTATTAATGCATCCAATTTCTTGTTGTAGCGACACATTTGCCAGTCAATACGATTCAGACCACGAGCAGTGGGACGAACCGTTGAAACGTCGATTTAGTTCAGCACAAACCGACATTAGTAAAGCATCAGCGAGCACACAGACGCTCATCACAGTGCCATTCTGCAGAGACCCCACGCAGCCAGTCCCCGTCCTACCACCTGATGAGCCGGACAAACCACCCGCGCCAAAGCCAACGCGTAAAGACGGACCTGCCAACAGACCAGCAGTATACAAGAAGAAACCAGGCCAAGCCCCGCAAAGCTACTACCAACCACCAGAACCTTGGACAGGAGTCAGAGATGACACAGACATCCTCGAAGACACGGCACCGAAATTACGAAAGGCAAACTACACCAGAAGCATGTACGCTATTGACTCGGAAGCGCAAGACCCGATAATGGAACTCCAGGCAATGGCTAAATCAACCAACGATATGAACGAGGACGATCCTCCGTTCAATTTCCAGGCAATGCTAAAGAAAACTCCGAGGAACAGGGCGTCCATGAAGAGGTCTAACGAGTTGGGGAATGATTTGGAGGAGAAGCAGGTGGTTGCCAAGCATATTATCTCGCCGAGTAAGGCCAAGCCACCGGCAGCACCTAAACACCGCGCACCTACACCTCCGCTAGGTAAACCACCGCCTACTCCACCAGCTACTAAGCGCACTGCACCCACTCCTCCGCCATGCCAGATGGCGCCCGAAGCGCCTCCACCCAGCAAGGTCACTCCTCCTCCACCACGGTCTTCGAGCAGAGAAATCATTAGACAAAACTCAAAGGACCTTATCATTGCTGCATTGAAAACGAGAGAATCGATGGACTCACTAACTGATCTGATTGGCTCGGACGATAATAAAGTCGAAAATGAGAAGGTGGAGTTAGCGCCAGGAATCACAGTCGAGGGTACCGTCACAGATTTATAAAAGACAAATTAAGTTTCGTAAAAAATATATTTAATCTCCATTGTTAGAAGTCCGCATACATTATTCTTTATATTATGGCGTTACAATATTAATATTGTTTTTTTTGACAATTAAGTTTTTAAAGCCATAAGTTTTATGTAAGTCATAAGTGGTTTTGTTAATTTCTAAATTATATAATTTATATCTCAATAGAGTTAAGTATATTAAATACAAAAGATGGCGAATTATGGCGAAACATTGTGTTATCTAACACGTTTTTAGGGTTTCATCACATCGTAAAAAAATATATCAAGTTTTATATTAAATCTTAGAGTACCTTAACCGAAATTGCTTTGGTAACTTATATATTTGCTTATAAACTAGAGTTTACTGTGACCATAGAAACAGTAGTGAATGGTCCATGAAAGGTTAGCATTTACTGATGAGCGATACATTATTTATTTAATAAAATATCTTATAGGTACATAGTTTATTGTAAAACAGTGTTATTTGTACAGACCGACCGGTTTAACGTGTCCTCACGAAAGTATCTATTTAAATGGAATATTCTGAAGGTTGATCACGTATTGGTCCAATTAGTATCGTAATACCTACGTGGATTATGGTTATTTTAAAGCAAATAACCTGTGGGATATTGTTAGGACTTTGTGGACGTTTAATGAGCCTTTGTTCAAGGCGGAGGACTCATTAAAGCGGTCGGTCTATTGCAGTTGAGACTTGGAAAATATTGAAGTTTTTTAGTAAGAATGAAGATTCAAGTTCTAGATTTCACTGAATATATCGCTCATACCACATAAGTACTAACAAATAAATAGATACAGTAGATAAGTTTCATTATGCTTATAAGCTCACTGTTATTATTTTAAAGAAGCTCGATCGAATAATTTGTACAGTGTGATGATATGTTTGTTAAAACTTTGATTTATATTTAAAAGGTTATATTTAAACAGCCCGTTGATTGGCTAGCTTCATTATGGTGTAAAATGAAATATTCTTATGCCTATTTGGCATGTCGACATGATATTTATACCAAAGGATTAAATCGTTAAGATGAGCCCTCACTGCGGTATGACACAAGGGTTGCGCTGAAAATTTGTTCACACTGAGAGGCATGGAACACTACCATTTTCAGTATCAGACAATACAATAGGATAGATGACCAACAAAATCTAATTAGTTCGTCAGATAGATTTCCAAAATATATTACGTGAAAAAAGCAAAAATACTTTTTTGCTTTTTTCACGTAAGCAAAATATGAAGACGATACAGTGCGTCGAAAACTCGTGTGACGTCACATTTCGGTACACTTTTATCGGAAAGTGACGTCACAAGCCCCCACTTCGATTATTTGATAGGTTTTATCTTAGTAATTTTTTTATTGATTTGATAAAACAAAAAATAAATGTTTCGATAATCTAATTGACCGACTAAATAGAATCATATTTTTTTTACTCAGGAATCATCCCTATTCAAATGTAATCGTCAGAAATGTGACATTTGTTTAACGCGTTAGGGTGAATCCGATGATTTAAATCTTTGGCTTTTGAACACGTTGTTTCTAATGCAAATTAAACTAGTTGCTTTAGTTTCTCTCGCAATAAAAAAAAAATATTCAGAGAGAGCTTTTTGTTTTTTTTTTTTTTAATAATATGTTACAGAGAAGTTCCACACAAAGCTTAATTTGTGTGCGAAACAACGTGTTTCTAGAGAGTACACACACCATTATACAATGAGATTACATAAAGTGTTTACGACCACAAACTTTGAACTGCCTTACATATTAAATCACTTGGGAAAATAGTTAATGTAATAAAATACCAAAATATACGTCTACTTTCTTTTTAATATCGTTCCCATAAATATTTTCTTTCTTTTAAATTTAGGCCACGCATAATTTCTAATCGAATATTTAATTTCCGAAATATTATTTTACATATACCTCTCGAAATCACATATTATGCCATATCTATGCATGTTATTGCCAAATAATTGACTTAAAAACTAGTTGTTTAATTAGAAAAATACATGAAAAGGGTTATAAAAATATCAAGTATTTATTACGTTCTACATTAACCTTAAGCTCTATGAATTCAGTCAATGTGTTAATTTGTTTAATAGAGTGTAGATACAAAATTTACGCTTGAATTAAATCTTCAGTACCGATACCGCTACAACTACTATTTAATTTCGACCCATTATAGAAACCAAACTAAAGAAAAGCAATCTCAGTTGAAAGAGAGGCCTGTAAATCTAAATAGAACTGAATGCAGTCCCTTTCAAAGTCTTGTTCTTGTGAAGCTTAGCAAGCACATAATCTTTTAGACGATCTACGTGCGGTCCAGTAGCGAAGGGTCAATTTTTATAAGAAGTAAGCCGGAGTACATATCTTTAATGTGATTATATTATTTGTCTATAGAATACTGACTGTGCCAATTTTCAAAGGGAATCCAGTAGGAATCGAGTTGTATGAAACCTTCGCCACTGGTGCGGTCGATACGAAAAACCTTTAAATCTAAGTAGTTAAGAGAATTTACTGAAAGCTAATAGGTATGTGTTATGGGCTAAGACCAACACAGGATCGAATTGAGTGGAAATAAAAAATTATACTTAGTGTAAAAAACTTTAAAAACACGCTTTCTCGTATTCTTTTCGGCAAACCCTTTCATTTGATACCCATATGCAAGGAATGCATAAAAAATAACTAGTCCGCCATATTGGATTTAGATTGACGTCATTTAGCTAACCATGCATTGTCATCCAAACTAAATATGTATGCAAAATTTCAGCTCAATCGGAAACCGGAAAGTGGGTCAAATTTTACTTCTAAGATTTTTTTTTAATAGTTACAGGTGAAGCTAATTAATACGTGTTAAAAATGAGAGGCCTTGGCCCTTAAGTGGGACAATACGTCACTTCAAAGACTTCGCAACTTCGTAGGTCGTCTTACTGGGCCGTCTCGGTTACGTTTATTTGTATGCTATATCAGGTCCAGTTGAAAACAAGCACCGGGTACTAGTTGCCCGGCAGTTTGCAGAACTGGGCCTATTTGGAGCTGTAGCTTCAACGTAACTTCCTAACAGACCAACTCCTTAACAACACAATACTGCCTGTAAGTATAAATGGTTTAATTGAAATATGTTTTTGAGTTTGAGCGGTATCAGCACATCAGAATTTACAAAAGGTATCCATTTAATGGTCCTACCTAATCTTCTCTGAAAACTTATTGGGATAGTGTGACTTGATACAATGATTACAAAATACAATTTCATCTTAAATTCTTTAAAGCTAAATTATTGATTAGGGTTGCCCCAGAAATATATTTTAAACCTATTAATCCCGTGCAAATAGTGACTTAGAATACAAAATTTAAAGTTTTTTTGTTAATTTAATTAGAAGCAATTATTATGGCGCTTACGTAACTAGAAACCGTGACTTCATAACTTTGAGATCATCACATACCTATAATTAAAGTTTAAACAATAAATACGAACAAACAAAATATATACCTATTAGCAAAAGTTATCCTAAATAATATCCAAAAAATATTTGAAAAGGTTAATTTTATTTGTTTTTTTTTTTATTCTAAAGCTCGGTACAGACCGAGGCAACGAAAGCAGAACAAAACCACGATTTTGCCATTTCTTTACTTTGCGTTTGCTAAGTCGTCTCTTTTTGGCCATCGTTAAAACAGTCTACACTAGCTTTACTGACATGTCATGACTCACCAAAAAAGTATCTTACGGGTAAAGGCAAACATTAAAATCATCATAATTTACGATTCCCGTCATACCTTAAAACTTTCCTTGGCATAGTAAAGCCAGGGACATTAACAAATTAAAAGAGAGAAAATTAATTACCCGTTTAAATTGGGGAAGGCAACTGTAAATCTAATGGCGTAGTTTGTACCTGGCATCGTCTTTGGTTGCAAGTCTGTCAATGTCATTTTATATTTCAAAATATCTTGACCTCATTGGTCAGATTTGGGACTAAGCCATGGACACGCCATCAAAACAATCAGCTTTGACCAGCCTAAACCATTGCCCTTAAATTGAAATTCTTTGACAATTATATAAAATGCAAATTGCTGGTACAGCCAGCCAGCAATTCCGACTGCATGTAACAGATTAAACAACAAAAAAAAAAACAACAATACCAGGCCTAGTTCCATATTAGGTACTATAGAAAAAAATCCCATACCTTAAAATAAGTGCAAAAATAAAAACAAGTGTATATTACTGACCATGTTACTGTCAAATAATGCTTGAACTGGCCGTGTGATACTTACATTATGCCTTGTTATAAATTTAAACCGAAAAGGACGAGACCAGAAGTTTTCTCACTGTGCAATAAAAAGTTACATTTATGGTACCATAACGTGTTACTATGGAGCTTGATTTTTAATAAAACAAGAGAGCAAACAACTGATTTATCAATGAGACTTAAATTTAAGAAGTTACAAAAATACATTTGATTTCGTAGACATAGCACAACAGAAAACACAAAAGATGAGCGTCGATTCATTCACGCCGCAGTGTATGTTCAATCGCGGAACGAAAAATTCTCCAAAGGTGCGCAACCTTTTTATTCCGCGACTGTATACTATGAGTGTCATCTCGCCACTTCATGAGTATCAGGTCTGCGCGTGTCATAACATATTAAGAGGAAATGCGGGTGGGCTTTTCTCCATACAAACGCTCTCGCCTGTTTTCTTTCTGGTTTATGACTATAAAGCACTGATTTTTGACAGTAATTTAAATATCAACTTCTTCTATGTCTCTATTTTTGCCTTTTTGATGATACATAATCTTTATAAGCACTAGAACTTTTACAAAATGCTCAAAATTGCCTATTTAGACCGCTGTCAACAGAGGCCTAGTGTACAAATATGACAACTATTAATAAAAAAAGAAAAACATAGGGACACATTATATACCCTTCTTATTCAGTTTATGAAATATCTTTATTTATTTAATATCTCTATTTTAAATTGTTCGAATATTGGAGGAGGAAACAGTTGAGAGACAAACCTCGAATTATTACTTTTTACTTAGACTATTCAGTCGGATCTGCAGTTGTCATTATCGCACCAATGTCGAAATAGCGCTCGCAGTGCGACAGCGAGAGTATCTTCAAATACCTAATTTTCAAAAGTTTCTCCGACCGCATTTCCTCTTAAAGTATTGTAACTAAACTGTCCAACAAAATAATGATTACAAAAAAAAAACAATTAGGTACAATATTTACGTCATACCTCTCACTTGCATTTCTTCCAACGGAAGAAATTCAAACAAGTAACTGAGTGACATTAGGTTCGTTGAGCGTCAGAACGGCGTGCGCCTCCACCATGACGACGAGCGAGTTGCGCGCCTCCTCGTGCGGCACGCCGTGCGACCGTGTCGCGTGCGTGTACCACGCGCCGGTAGATGGCAGCACTGATACGCACCATTTGCAGGACAGCCTGGAATTAACACAAATAACAACTTAACTATTGAATTAGGGCAACCCGTTAGAGATATCCCTTACACAGGTGTGGTGTTATGGTTTACATTTATAACATAAACAACATAACATCACGGCTATAGCCGTTCCAGGGAAGGTTATGCAGAGATGTACCCTATAGTACACCCACATTTCGCCAGTCATGTTTAAGTTGCATGTAATAGGGGAGTCTTATAGCCATCAACCGAACCAGACATAGTGTTATTGAGTTTTTCCATTTGCAATTACTCAGTAGCAGCTCGGAACGGTGTGATACCCCAGTGACTTGACACAGAAAACACGGTAAGCCATCATCTGCCTTTTTCCGAACTATTTTGGGGTCAGCTTCCAGTCTAACCGGATGCAGCTGAATATATTATACGTGGAGCGACTGCCTTTCTGACCTCCACAACCCAGATAGTTCTGGGTAATACGATACCTTTTGGTAAGACTGGTTAGGAGACTTTTGGGCCACTACCTGTAACAACTGTCAAAGATCTACAAATGACAGCCGGGACCAACGGCTTAACGTGCTTTCCGAGGCACGGAGGAAACTCGGTATGTAATGGGTGGTCTCCCATCCAAGGACCAACCTAGGAAAAGAGCCATTGGACCAAATTCCAAGTAAATTGAAACTCCACAAGGTTAAAACTTAAGGTGATAGGATATTAAAGCATGGGTAACAGTGGCGGAGGTTCCATACAACTCGATTCCTACCGGATTCCCTTTGAAAAATAACATAGACAGTACAAACAAACAAATAAACACAGTACAGACAAATAATATAATTACATTAAAGATATGTACTCCGGCTTACCTCTTACAAAAATTTACCCTTCGCTACTGACAGGTAAATATAGATCTTAACATTCTTTGATGTGTAACATTCAATTTTAGTGTGGTAAAGTAATTACTAGGTCGGCTGTACAAATTAAGTGCTGAGATTTCACAGAGTTAGATTAACAAAACATACCTGTTTGTAACATGTCTAGACTTCACATGTCTTCTCCTGTACCCCCAACTGTTGTACACACGAGGACAAAACGGGCATGGGAATGATGGATCTGCAAATTAAAACCGGTTATTTTATATGTGTTATTGACAATACTTTTAAAATTCTTTGTTTTATTTCCAACTGTATTGTCACAGAAGAATGTGGAACTAAATAAACGCACGCGCGTGCCTTCCATGCCATGCCACAATTTCACCTACATTTTGTCACATATTTATGTCGTTTGGCGTACAGGGCTGCCGCTTCCTTGTGACGTAAGTCACAAGCAAGCGCCACTATGGCCGGTCAAAAGGTTAAACAAGCATTTAAAGTTACCGTCAAACAGGGTGAATAGGAACGCAGGGTTGAATAGAGTCAAAACTTTGAAAGGGATTTAAATGTTAAATTGATAGGATTATGTTACCAAAAAGTACTCTGTTTTATTTACTTAGTTATACCTAATTATCTGGAGACCTTGTTGGCAACCTAACATATTAATTCAAAGTTAAAATCCCTTTCAAAATTTTGTCTCTATTCACCCCTGCGTCCCTATTCACCCCGTTTTACCTGGTAAACTGAATCCATGTTTAAGGTTTGTGTCACAATGTCCATTACACAGTTTAAAAAAGTAAAACATTATACCTTTACAATTCTGTGCATCACTAGACACCAAATTAAGATTCTCTGTTTTTATACTCAGCGACTCGATCCTTGTTCCGCTTTGAAGTACAGTTTCCACTTCCTTATCTATTTCAATTATTTCATTGGATGCATTAGCACTGTTGATCTTCTCATTCAAACAGGGTTGTGTGCTGCTCACTTCAATCTTGTCAATGCGGTCACTTAGCATGTATGACTTTTTGTTCAGACAGTTTTCTGCACTCATTTGTTTCTTGTCCGATGAGTCTTCTAGTAATGCAATGTCTGTATCATTTGTATTGTCACCGGAATAGTCAGTGAGAGGTGATTCTATGGGCTCAATTTTGAGTACAATATTCTGAAAAAAATTATGGATGTGATTAGTTATGGCCAGTTTTATAAGTAAAGAAAGTCATGAACGGCAAATATCTACAAAGCAAATTTGAAATACAGTCAGCTCCATAAAAATATAAACATGAACAAGGAGCTATTACATTGTTCACAACCACTGTAACATAATTAAGTATACAATGTAAAGCTTCAAAATATAGTAAACCATTCATTACACAAAATATGTCAAAAGCAAGATAATCCACATAAATGTCACAAATATATTTACAGCAATCGTTCCAAAAAGAGCTAAACAAATCTAAAAATTGACTCAATTCAATAGTTCATCTTCGAAGGGAGGTATTTGAAATAAGTATTTATTGGAAAATGCGGTATCATAGACTATATTCATTTACTCTTATGTGTTAGACTGACATATTAATAATTTCCATCGCAACTATCACATGTTACTACGGTAGTCGCTCACTGGCAGCATTAACGTGTTACTATTCAAATTCGACACGCGAGCGTTACATCAGTGTATGTGTCCAGGCGAACATTATATTGCACACACCTGAATCAATACAATTATTTGTAATGTTGCAGCAGAGCAGCAAAAACAAAAGCAAATGCCAGTCAGTGGATCGCACTGGATCAGTAATGGAATGGTCAAATGTTAATCACTTGCATTGTTTATAACACGGAAATGCTCCCGGCAAATGATTGCCCTTAAAGGAAATCATTCGTTAGATTTATATATATTTCAAACTCGACAATAAAAATCAAATGACACGTCACTGACATTTTACAAGGAAAAGAACAAAAATAAAGCTCTGTTCTTCTATCAAACAAAATTCGAGACATGACAGTCATTCGTTGCAAGTGGTATGACGTTGTCAGTTTGTGTATCACGTTTTGGTCATAGGTTGCAAAGATAATTATGTATCCGGCGTGCGTTACCTAAGTTTTGGTAAAATAAAATGTATACTATGTTTTGTGGCATATATGTGCATACAATGTTATGGAACAAAGATTGTTTACAATACGGGGTGGAAACGACACCGTCACTCAGATTGATGTACTGAATACGTGGTAACCGTTTTCGCGTCGGTGTCCCTTCCACCCCTTATAATGGTAAATGTCCATGTTTTCATCTTTTTGGGGCTGACTGTACCATAAAAGACATTGGCGCAATTTTGAATTTGCAGCATTCGCTTTAGTGCTTAAAGTTGAAATTTTAATTGAACAGCACGCTCAATGAGGGTCAGGGTGAATTTTTCACCAGAGAGAATTTTTTGCGTGTAGTTCTACTTACAGATTGTTTCCCACTATCTGAACTAATCTTGTGTACGGTTTCAGAATCTATGGTTGGAATGCACTTCTTGCACTTATTGTTATTGTCTTGCTCAGCCCTTTTCCGTTTCTTTGATTGAGCTCCTGATAATTTCTGTGAAATTGTTAAAAATGCGTTAACAAGTGATGAGACCGTGAGATATAAACCTTCTAAAAACAAATTAATGTGTTACTATAACTCTTTAGTGAGTGATTGTGCAAGAATTTAACCTGCTCTGAGTTTATTTACATTTTTAACAAATACTTCCAGAACAGTGTATTTTTATTTAGACTTATTTTATAACCTCATTTATAAAAAAAAAACTTACGTTGTGCTTCTTTTCCACAACATCATCAATCACTGCTATATCGGTATCAATCGTGTTTTCACCGGAATAGTCTGTTAATGGTGATTCCGCAGGTTCTAATTTTGGCACTAGGTTCTGTAATCATCAGAAATTTATGGTCAATCATCAATTTTATAAAAGTCTGCAAATAGCAATAACCTTCAGTATTAAATGCTATAGGTTGAGTAATATCAGAGTTAACTGAAAAACCACTTTTAGAAATGCTAGATCATTTGAAGAGAGATTAATTTGTAAATTGGTTGAGTTCCGTTTATACAAAGTATCTTCAAACAGGATTTTAAGCTTAGAACCTTAAAAGCTTTATCTGTGCTGGATTATGAATTACTTAGCAGATACTTCCTCCCTGTCTATTTCAATTCATTAAAATGTGCACATGTGTTATCTGAAGGCCAACCAGGGAAGCAAAACCACAACCGCAAATCCTTGTATCGAAGCCTCCCAATGAAATGACCAGTTTCTAAGTATCTCTAGAAAATGTACATCCAAATCAAAATAAGAGAGTTGCCATGTTGCACTTCTTGCCATTTTTAAAGAATTCATTGAAACCAGTTGCATTGCTAGTCTGTCATTGTGATTCAGCAGCTTTGCCACTGAGGTGTGAGGTTGCAATTGCCTTTGGAATTTAATAAAATGTTACTTACATTTTGAGCTGCATCTTGCCTATTCTGTGCCGACACACATTTCTTGCATTTGCTGCTTGCATCGTCTTGCTCACTTTTCTTTCGTTTCTTTGGCACACTGGTCCCTGTAGTTTTCTGGATTTTTTTTTCAAATTTATAGGCATTTATAAGTATAAAATTATAGTGCTATTGAAAGTATGAGCAAAGCTTTGGAAATTTATTCTTTTCTTATTTAAAGTATGTATTTTAGTAAGAATATCATTTGGATAATCGTTTCAACACTACACATCTGTTTCTATCTACAAATCATAAGATTAATTACAAAAATAGCATATAATAAGAAACTTACATCCTCTTCGCGGGAAACCTCACTGCCAGTCGACAAACCACAAATTCTCAAAGTCTCCGCAGTCTTCAACAGTATTGGCAAGAATTCTTCAGTAACATTTACCTCCCCGTTGTACATGAACGTCAGTAACGTCCGCAGAGAGGCCATACTGATGTCATGAAGCACTATAATTGGATCCTTGTGGGGGTTTTGCTACAAAAAAAACGTGTGGGCGTTACGACAAGACCTCACGTAAGGAAACCATATAAAGGCAATATGAACCATTTTAAAAAAGTTACCTGAAATATTGTCCTGAAAACTGAACTATTCGCCGATAATATCACTTTATGAGCCTTAAAACTGTGGCCCTCGGAAACCAAAGTCACATCCGACAAGCCCTCGTCTTTAAATAATTCTTTTACATTGAACAATATGTTGCTCTGATACCCGTTCCATTTTAAACTTATTTCCTGATTCGCCATAATGAGCCACTAAGTTAACATAAGGAAATATGTTGCTTTAATTATCTAACAAAGCAACATAAATAATAGAAAATGAATCTTCTAAACGACGCAAAACTGCTTTGCTTTGATTGAAAGAAAACAATGCCACAGATTACTATTGAACATTTCATTCCAATGTGTTACCAGCATATAAAATGATATGAGCTTTTCTTTGGCTGTTCTGTATATAAGAATAAGGATTTTGCTACTTCAAACAAACATTTTATGAATTTCATTTTTTTATTTATATTTTCTGATTTTTCTTGTTCCAAAATACCTCGCTCCAATTTGGAAGAAAACAATATGCCGCGTAATCGCATTGGCGACTGGCGGTAAAAATTGAAAAAGTTGTCTTTCCTCGCTTGCATCACGATCGTTTGGCCTGTTTGTTTAATTTATTTTCACTTACGAGAAGTATGTTCGCATAATTATGATGTAAAATTGTGGAAATATATTCACATTAACGAAAAGACTGTCGGCTGTCATATTAGTATAAAAACTGGGACCGTTTACTTTTAGTGCAAGTGAGTATCGTTATTCTGAGTTTTCTCCCAATTCTAGCAAATACTAATGCGGGTTGCAGACCAAGAGCTAAGCTATGCCGAAGCTATACTAAGCTAAGCTAAGATAAGCTAAAAATATGTCCTGTGCACACCAAAGACTAAGGGGAAGGTCAGCCCAGTGTTGCGAAGTTCAATTCGACGGACGCTCGCCATGAATAATATTGACGAAGAAAGTTCCGATGATGAATACGTTACACATAAAAAAAGAAGATTAATAATGACTTATGATTATCTAAAAAAAGACATTTCAGACCTTGGATATGTCAACACATTCAATCTCGGCAAACAATGTGGGGCTTAGCTTAGCTCGCGTAGCTGTGCATCCGGCATACACAACTAACTTAGCTGCGCATATTTTAGCAGCAACCCGCATAATGCGGGTTGCAGACCAAGAGCTAAGCTAAGTTAGTACAGCTTAGCTCGCATAGCTGACGCAGTTTTTCATACTTGTGTGCAGACTGCAAACTATGCAAGCTAAGCTATGTGAGCTAACTAAAATATGCGCAGCTAAGTTAGTTGAGTATGCCGATACACAGCTACGCGAGCTAAGCTAAGCCCCACATTGTTTGCCGAGATTGAATGTGTTGACATATTCAAGGTCTGAAATGTCTTTTTTTTAGATAATCATAAGTCATTATTAATCTTCTTTTTCTATGTGTAACGTATTCATCATCGGAACTTTCTCGGTCAATATTATTCATGGCGAGCGTCCGTCGAATTGAACTTCGCAACACTGGACTGACCTTCCCCTTAGTTTTTGGTGTGCACAGGACATATTTTTAGCTTAGCTTAGCTTAGCTAGCTTAGCTTAGTATAGCTTCGGCATAGCTTAGCTCTTGGTCTGCAACCCGCGCAATACGGATTGCTAAAACTAAGCTAACTTAGTTCAGCTTAGCTCGCATAGCTGACGCAGCGTTTCATCCTTGTGTACATACTGCAAACTATGCAAACTAAGTTATGTGAGTTAGCTAAAGTATGCGATGCTTAGTTAATTTTGAGGCTCCATAACTGAATGGGAAAAACCAGTGTCGTAGCTAGGTAACCAAGGGGCAAATCAAAAAATGGAGCCCCACTGTTATCTAAACTGGTTAGGTTTTATCAAGTAAAAATATTAAATATACAAATACTTTAAAAATGCTAAGCTACTTTATCATCAGCTCTTTTTCGTGCACTGCAGGGCAGGTAATAAAAATATTAAACAGTAACAACATAAATTACAATTAATACTTCTTGGTGTAGGTATTGGGCAATAAAATGAAATAGAAAAGATTCAAGGGTTTATTATATAAAGGTCGGACCTACCAAATGACTAAATTATTTATTACTATTATTATAAGCCTATATTTTCCCACTGCAGGGCAAAGGCCTCCCATCCCTCCTTCCACATTTCGCGGTCTAGTGCGATTGTAGGTCAATCCTTTGCGAAAGAGTCCAGCTCATCCCGTCATCTCCTTCTGGGCTAACTGACTAAATAACAATTATATTTACAATCTTTTCCTAGCTTTAGTTTTCGCAAAAGTATCAATGACTTCGATTAAATCCAGGCTTGATGCGGTTTTGTTTTCAATTGCTATTAGTGATAAATGTCGGAGTCGAGTTTGGCCCATACTACTTATTAAATATTTTTTTATTCTTTTGTATTTTCAGCTGCTGCAGAAGTGACAGGAATTGTAAAGAATAATAACATTGCTGGAAATATTTCCGTTAGGTCGCATTCTAGTACTCCATATTTGCTCATTATTTCCTTACATAATTGGTGAATAGTCCATGCTTGAGTTAATTGAGGTAAAACTAGGTGGTAAAATTGTATCTAATAAATTGAAGTAAAAAGCTAGAGCCACATCAACATGTAATAAAAATGTTGGTGTTAGAAAATCGAATATTTGACAGACTGCGCACTCATACCAGTAAAACGTATATTTAATTGAGCTATTCATGTGTCTAGTACATTATTGAAAATCTCAATTTAAAAAAATTCTTCTCTGTTTGGAAATCAGTGATCAGCAGCTAATTCATCAAAATGTTTTTTAACTTTCCTTTGCCTCTTTTCTTGAAAATGGCCATTTAAAGGGTGTAAATAGACCCTTAACATAAACGAAAGGCACTTGTTCTCCCCGTCACTGCGATAATGCTGATAATTACTGGTGTGACCGTCGGACTGCCAAGTTACTGGTGTGACCGTCGGACTGCCAAGTTAGTGGTGTGACCGTCGGACTGCCAAGTTACTGGTGTGACCGTCGGACTGCCAAGTCATAGGTCTCGAGTTCGAACCCAAGGCACGCACCTCTGATTTTTCGGATTCATGTGCGTATTGTGTAATCATCACTTGCTTCGGTGAGGGAAAACATCGTGAGGAAACCAGCATGCCTGAGAGATATTTCTTGACAGCATGTTAAGCCAAGTCAGAGGCCCAAGGGCGGCATAAAAACTCTGACACCAGGTTAAGAACTAACCACACGACACGACGACGACTGCGATAATTTTTTTGTCCTAGACCAACCTGGGAACCTTTTAGTTACGGAGATATTGGGGGTCAAAGTTCCAACTTTTTCACAAGCTTTTTTTTTAAATACATGTTTTTAATGTAAGATTTTTACTTTACCACCTTTACGACCCTCGTACTATTTAATCCATTCATCAGCACAATGCTATGAGTGCTTTCCATCGAGTCCTACCGTAAAACGTGATTTTTCACCCCAAAAAAAAAGTCGATTCCCAGCAATATTTTTTGCGTAAAGTTACTTAATTTTATGTACAGAATGCTTGGTTGGCGGATATGTGAAGGGTCTGTTTACACCCGGTATACCATATTTTCTTGCAGTTTCACTGGTTTACACTTAAATAATTCGAAATCGTTTCTATTTGCAACTTTGCTTTGGTCTCTGCTAAAGCTTTACTTGCCTCGCCCAAATAAATGTCGCATTTTTGTCAAGTTTTGAATGCATAATTGATGTCATTCAATACAGCATGAATTCGCAAAGCAACACGAACTTGAAATTTTCAAAAAAAAATTCTTCTTTTTGTCCATAATTTTAGTTTTTTAATTTATTTATGCAATACTTATATTAGATTGTGCTCGAGTAGGTACTCACTGTTCACTGACAACGTTAAAAGTAAAAGGAAAAAGAAACGTAATGATACGCTACAAGACGTCGTTGGGGAATCCTCGGCAAACATTTTATCGCCGCGTCTTACCACATTTAGCGGTGGAGACCAAGAACGATCTCCTCGCGCGCAGGCTTGCACCTACTGCAGGTGACCTGCATTTTTTTCACAATATTTCACGTTATACAATGAGTAGCCGAAATCTATAGATTTGACATGATTTATTGATGTAACGGACATCAATATGAGTGGTACTAAAATCAAATAAAATTGTACCACTATATTGACCAGTACTAAAAAGTTTATTGATATTAGCTTACTTACTCCTATACATATACAGATACAGCATTAATTTCTTAACCATTCTCGAAAAAAAAAATTTGACTCGAATTCACAATAAAACGCACATCGATGAATAATAAAACGCACATATCGCTATCCATCAAATTGACAACACTTCCAACCCACAGAAAGAATTTAGGAGAATTCCCTGGGTATAACTTTCGAATTTCTCTCAACTGAGTTGCCATGATTAAAGTCGGGTTGCAACCTGTCATATTTATTTTGAAATTGGGAGAAATTTTCAAAAGTTCAGTTCGATCGAGATTTTCTGGTAAGGATTCGAGGGCCCCCTGAGCTTGAGGGCCCCGGGGCACTGCCCCGCCTAGCCCCTAGGTAGCTACGCCCTTGGGAAAAACACAGAACCCTTTATAATTTCGTCATGTCTATCTGTCCGTTTGTCCGGATTGCACACAGTCATTTTAATCGGAGAATATTGGTATTTTATCGATAAAATTTGGAGAGAAGCTATTTTTTCACCGTTAAACCATGGTGTAAGTAGTGGAATTAGGAAACTATAAGTAAGGGTGGCGCTCCCCCTACAAGTACCTATACCGCGGGGTGAAAAAAATACACAATGAGTACCTATTGGGTCTCGTTAAATCCTATAATAAAACAGATAATGATGATGTTTCTAAGCGACTTTATTATATAATGTCAATGAATTTGTGCAAGTTACCTACCTACTACCTAAGATGTTTTGATTATACCACCACCACCACCAGAAAAATACAAGCTATTTTTGTGGCTGATAAAATCAATACTGTGAATGGGTTATTATTTATGCCACTGTAAGTGGTCCGATACGAACTTAACCGATTTCTTCAGTTTCCATTTAAAGTTATTAATCTCCAAATAAAGTCTCCTGAAACCGAAAAGTCCAGACAAAATGACAGAGCCGACCTAAGTACAGACAAGGAGACAAAAAGTCGGGCATTTCCTGACTAATAACATGATAGGTAGCTAGAAGTTGAGAGTAGCAGTAGTACCTAGACCTACCTCATAGAAAATAATTTTGGACCAAACGTGCTGCCTTGAGGAACGCCTTGTAAAGAAATTACCAAAATGATCGTGCTAATTGTAATAGTACCTTGGCCGATTTCACAATGTTCCTTGGCATTATTCACAAAGTTCGATAGTATTTCCATGCCCGAAACATCTATTCGGTACCTAAGAATAATCGATTGGCGACATACTGATTATACATCGTAATCAGCCAATGTCGTAAACGTTGTTTTTGGATTGCTGGTTATTTATTTATCTTCTAACCTTGATCCATAGTTAGGCTAGTAGACAGCTGGCTAGGCTACTTTTTAGATAAACTGCATTTCGAAATTGTTATCGTAAATATTAACCTTATCGGATAACCTATCCAATAATTAAGTTATTTTAATCTAACAGCTGATCTTGTGTATGTACCTAGTTTCGTACGCACTTCTGTATCATAATAATTTCATAATATGAGCCCGTAGACACATTTTTGTTTTGTATTTACTGTTCTTTGTCCTTCACTGAATTTTGTAAACACGATTGTAAACATCATTACGTGTTATTGCTACATTACTTTTCAATTTATTTCTACATTTTTTAATTTCAAACTGATGTTGTTTTTTTAAATTATATATGTTTAGAAAACTTAGCTCTCACAGCAATCTATACATATAACATTCAAAGTCCTGACTGACTGACTGACTGATATATCAACGCACAGCCCAAACCGGTGGTCCTAGCGACATGAAATTTAGACGGTGTAGTCTTTGTGAAGATTAGGTATCCACTAAGAAAGGGTTTTTCGAAATCCCACCCTTAAAGAGGGTGATATGGGGTGTTGAATTTTCTGTGAAACAATTTCAATTTTCTGACTGACTGACTGATATAATTATCAACGCACAGCCTAAAGGTATCAATATTTGCGGCGATTGGCGGCGGAGATCTCTCGCGCTGGTTCGAGCCATGGTCCTGAGCGAGAGAGGGAATGGGAAGTCGTCACCTCCTGCTGCGAAGCAGTCATGCTAGTGAAGGAGGTGGCGGGACGTGAGAGAGAAAGAGCCTCACGTCCCAGCTGCCGCTGGAGACGTCCCTGGCGTCGGGGGTCACGTGGTAACTCCCGGCCACCGTAGGCGCGGGCCTGTGCACGGCGAGTAAAGGGGTAGCTCGCCGTCCGACCGTCTTATGACGACAGGCCGGCGCGTTTGTGTTCCACGCGCGCCGCAAAGAGATGTCAGCAACTATGTAGGGGTCCACAAGGGCCGATGACTGCCAGGGCTGCGGGACTGTTCCGCGGCCCTGGAACACAAAGGGCAAAGAAGGAACATGGATGGGTTATAGTCAGTAGAAGTCTGACACTCCCTTCCGCTCCGCCCAGAGCTGGGGGGGGGGGTCATTTGATGATTTACCATACGAAAAAATATATGTATGTACTATACATACATAGATTACTTATTATCCTAGAAGTAAGATCCCGTGGGGCAATTACCGAACTCCACGCGGGCAAAGCCGCGGGCATAAGCTAGTTCCTAATGATTTTACCATGATTTTTAACAAAAAACCGACGCACGTCGTTCCGTAGACAGGGGCACAAAGTGGGCAGTGGTGCCAGTGGTAGTTAGAGTGACAAACAATAGTTAAACATATAAATCAACAACATTCATTCAATATTTATCCAACCGATAAAATTATAGTTATTGTGGTTACTTTAAACAATCTTGAGGAAATATAATAAGTAGGTCACCAAACAATATCCGTGCATTGCCCTGAAAATGGGCTTATCGTAGCTAATCAAATAATCTAGCCCTTATGAAACTATTGTCTCAGCTTTAGTCAACAGTCTATCATTAACAATTGATGGCTCTTCACATACTATAAATTAAATTTGATAGGACTGTTCACTTGTTACTAAATAATCATCTTCCCAAAATGTTTTGTTTTTCAAAATTGTTGTGTTATTTGGCCGTAACAGTGTTTCTACCGCAAATTGTTTATTCAATCGAATATTATAGATTCTATTCTTCTACTGAAGATATTTTGTCTGAATATACTTCTTCTGACATTTTAGATGACGCACGGTTAGACACGGTAAGCTCTTTATCGTCGTTTTCTACATAGATCTTATAATTTCCATTATTATGCTAAGATTACTTAATTTTGTATCTATTCACCTAGCCTGACGAATTCTCTGATGAAACATTGGTTTCCAAAATAACTAAAGGAGTTAATAAGTGTCCTCAAATTTTCTTATCGTAGATATTGGAAATGTTAGTATGACTCATTTTAAAATGTGACTTTCTCAGCTATTTGGCAACTCCCGGCAGACAATCGTCTGGTCTAAGTTTGCGCTGACTCACTGTTTTCTCCCTAGTTTTCGTTGATAAAAAAATATGGGTACCCATGCGAGATTCATCGTGTTTACACGGAAGATAAGTATATACTGGAGATGCACCGGATACCGAACGCCTCACCATCGGCACCCGTTGTTCTCCTGCAACATGGCTTGTTGTCTTCATCTGCCGAATGGGTGCTCATGACACCTGGCCGAGGACTTGGTATGAAAATTTTGAGATTTATTTGATTAAAAGATTGTATTGCAGATAGCGGCTGCTCTTGTAACTGGCATGATGAGTTCTACGCTATTTGACAGCTACTTTTTAGTCCTAAGATTTGGACATATTTGACGCAGTAGTCGAAATCAGATTATTTCAATAGATTTTTATTGCAGCGTACATCTTGGCAGACGCTGGTTACGACGTGTGGATGGGCAACGCAAGAGGAAATACTTACTCTCATAGGCACGTCTCTCTGAAACCTACATCATCAGCTTACTGGAAGTTCAGTTGGCATGAAATAGGCTACTATGACCTTCCAGCTATGATTGATTACATTCTCAAAGACACCGGTGCATCTAGGATTCAGTACATCGGTTTCTCTCAAGGGACAACAGTTTTCTGGGTGTTGATGTCCACTAGACCAGAATACAATGAGAAGATTGTTGCTATGCAAGCTTTAGCGCCTGTGGCATATGTGGGAAATATCAAGAGTCCTCTTATAAAAACTATTGCACCTTTTACAAACTCCCTCGAGGTAAGTTGGGGTGAATGATTTAATTCTTTTCATAAAATACCCTCAGTTTTATAAGGAGGAGCTCGTGGCTAAGTAATAACAGCCGCTCGGATCGATATTTAGGTTAAGCCGCGCTTGCCTAGGTTGGTCTGTGGATGGGTGACCACCCATTACATACCGAGTTTCCTCCGTGCCTCGGAAAGCACGTTAAGCCGTTGGTCCCGGGTGTCATTTGTAGATCTTTGACAGTCGTTATAGGTAGTCAGTGGCCCAAAAAGTCTGACAACCAGTCTTACCAAGGGGTATCGTATTACCCAGTACTAACTGGGTTGTGGAGGTCAGATAGGCAGTCGTTCCATGTAAAATACTGGTATTCAGCTGCATCCGGTTAGACTGGAAGCCGACCCCAACATAGTTGGGAAAAGGCTAGGCAGATGATGACCCTCAGTTTTATAAATACACTAGCTGTGCCCCGGGACACGTTAAATTAGCGGTGTGAAATATATTTACTTTACGACCTATTCTTATACCTACCAAATATATTTAATAAAAAAATATAAAAATCGGTAGAGCCGTTTCGAAGGAGTGCGACCACAAACACCGTGACACGAGATTTTTATATATATCGATTAAAAGGGTTTTTGTTTACAGATCATATTCAAAATATTAGGGACCAATGAAATACTCCCGAATGGCAAGATAAATGAACTTGCCGGACAGAGGTTGTGTGTCGAGGAATCTATTACCCAATCTCTTTGTACAAATCTTTTATTCCTTATTTGTGGATTCAATTCGGAGCAGCTGAATACTGTAAGTTTATTTTGTTCTTACAAAACTGAATGTAAAGAAGTGGAAAGGCATTTGATATAGATACTTGAAATAAATTGAGTTTTGTGAGGTAATTTAATTGAGATTCTCAACAATAGTAAGGTTTTTTTTTAATATAGATGTAATTTTATAGGGCATCATTCTGAAAAGTTTTAATTTTTATTTTCAGACGATGTTGCCTGTAGTGCTAGGTCATACGCCAGCAGGAGCTTCCACTAGACAAGTCATACATTTCGGACAATTATACAAATCGGGGAGGTTCGCACAATTTGACTACGGATGGATTGCGAACAAACGCATATATGGAAGTTTCAAATCGCCAGCATATAACCTACAAAAAATCAAAACTCCTGTGTTTCTTCATTATGCTGACAACGACTGGCTATCAACACCTACAGATGTTAAAAAGCTAGCTAAAGAAATTCCAAGTGCCGTTGGAATATACAGAGTACCTATGCCAAAGTTCAACCATTTAGATTTCGTTTTCGCTATAAATGCGACTGAATTAATTTACAATCGGCTATTGAATATAATGGCGCAATTTAAACGCGAACCATAAGCTAAGACATTATATTTAACCAAACTTATGACATTACAATACATATAAGTACATTATTTTGTCGTCAAATGGTTTATCTTTCATTTTCACCTCATGTCCGAATCTGTGAAAAACAAAATAATTCTATTTTGCTGGTTTTGTGTGGTCGGTAATTAACCAAAGTTTGAAAAACTGAGTCGCTACTCACAAGTAGTATATCCATGTCTGAGTCAGTAATTTGTTTAGCAATCAGAAATTAGGTACTAAAGCTGAATCACTACTGGCAAGTGTTGTTGCTGAACATGTCAACAGAGGCTTGCATAGTTTCACAGTATCGAATGAAGCATCAATATTACATTTGCTTTCAGTTTTTTTGTTCGCTAGTCGTATTTCTCGTTGCACGATAGCACCGAAAGTGTGTTGTACTGAAAGGAAATTTTCATATAAATATCATTATTTTTGGAATATGGAAACAAATTGGAATAAAGGCAAGAGAATGGTGAGGATGATATAATTATTGTTTAACAAACACGTAATGTAATCTAAATTAATGTGAATCTAGAAAACAAAGCCGCAATCAATTACAATGAACAAAGCTCCATTGTGGCAAGAATTCATAGACTACCTTTGGTCAACAGCTCAATAGGATCCTCTTTCTTATTAGAACTGCATTTTTCCATATTTAACTCTCTCATATCTGGGCAGTTGGTTTTATGAAGCACTTGTAACAAAGAAATGTGTCCGTAATCCTAAAAAAAATTATGTTTTGTATTTTTAAAATGACTTGATTACGTAAGCAAACAATTTTACCCGTGAGATTTTAAGGATTTACCTCATTTTTGCCACTCTTCATTGTAATTATCATTTCAGACTCGACACCTTTAACTGAATGTGTACACACACTATCATCTCCACAACATTCAACTGGCTTTGGCACTTTAGCAATACTATCATGATTACTAGCGTTTGTACGTTTTGAAGGAGAAAAACATGAGGACTTCCTTGATATATTTATGTTGTAAACATTTTGAAGTTCCATTCTTAAAGAACTATTTTCTCTTTTCAGTTTTTTTATTTCTTGCTTTTGGCAGTAACATGTGTCTTCCAAATTCAGTAAAACAGTTTTCTGGTATTGAAGTTCTTCACTAATTAGATCGCATTCGCATTCTACGTCTACTATTTTGGCTTTTCCAGTACTGCATCTACTGTGTCTACGATTATTTAACGACGAACTTGTTCTCTTCGATCTATTTACCAAAGGGTTTGATAAGCAATCAGTATCTGTTGATTTAACTTTATAAGATTTCATTAAGTTAATATTCCTAAAGTCTGTGTTGCCCAAACTTTTACCGATGTTATTACATTTATGATCTTGACCATCGGGCGTGTTACAAGGAACATTTTCGCTTATCGCTGCCTTTTCTTCGCAAATACAGGAATTAATAAAATCAGGGGTACGATTCATACACGACATATTCTTCACAAATATAGCTTGTTGCGTCATTTCAGACTGCCACAGTTTAGCTACAGTCCGCACACTGTCAGTACCGCAACATCGTTGTTGGTCTTCGTCTTTCGGAATATTTAAATTAAATATCTTTTCAATTATTATTTTCCAAAACATTTTAAGGCTTTTGAGAACTTCCAAGCATCGTTCACAGGGCCAATGGCTGGTTTCAAACTCCTCCTAAAAAATTAAAAAGGCTCCAAAGTCATGTGAATTTGTAGCTTAGATTAAAACAGTGTTGCGCACTTGAAGAATTAGATGGTAAAAAAACTTACATCGTTAAAATACTTTTCAAATTGTTCTTCATTTTTTAAACAACTTTTCATTGCATGGCACGAATTGCAAATGCTTTCCAGCAAGACTCTCGATTTGCAATCTGGATGGCAACGGGGTGGAACCTGAAGAATTACTATGAGGATTACCAATTTGTCATTATGATAAAATACTAATGTTTAATTGACTAGTCGTTTATATCTTACCCTACTTCGGCTTCTGCACGTCATTGTGCTCATAAACCTAGCTACAGTGCCCGTGGGTATTACGCAAATAGGCATATCAGCTTTAATCCATTCCCTGAGGTAAAGACCGCGCGTCCCTATATCATGGCTCCACGCCCTGAGGTCTTGGCAAGACTCGTATGATTTGATCTTACCCTCGTTGCGTGAGTCAAGTCGTAAGTTAATATGACACGCTATGTAATTCATTGAACACAAACACTTCTCCAATTATTTTTCGAGCGTGTTTCCATGTTGACCTAAAATTTTGAGATCCAAATTGACAATACTGGTTAAAAACGCCAAGTTGTCACATTAGAACGTGACGTACCTATATTATTTTATAAAGTTTTCTGAAAAGTTTCGTAATTTAATAAGATTACAAACTTTTTAAAAGTTTCCTTATTAATCAGTACTAATAAGGAAGCTTTTGTTTTTTTTGGCATCACAAACACAAAGAAAACAATTTTAAAATTTGACATTCTATTTCAAGTCAACATTCCACCTCGATTTCTTTTGACAGTTCAAAATATTTGATAATTTTCGTTATACACATTTTACCGTAAATAATAGCAAAACAAAACATTTTAAATCGTATCGTTACGCGTAAAATGGATGGCGGAGAAAAGTAGTATATATTTGTTTACATGCATATGTTTAGAAAAATCGTATATTATCCTTTAAGTAGACTAAATAGTTGGCATTTCAATGTCTTTCGTAACGAAAAGGGAACGTGTATTCAACGAATATGACCTATTCGATTTACCGGCGAGGAATGAAGGGAAACTGAAGACCTACGCGTCATGTACGGACGCAAGAGCCTGGTCTCACTTTTGTTCTGATAAAAGCGAGCACTTGGTGGATTTAATAAAGAGGAACAACGAGACGGTCCGACCGAAGTACTTGCCGACGACCGTGATAGTTGACACGCTTATGGTAGCTAAAAATGCAGAAATAGCGCGCTTGAAGCGGAAGATCGAAGAGTTCGAGCAAATGTTGGTCGCATACGATCAACTAGAGCTTTCGTGCGACCAGAAGTGTGAAATTGCTCATGCTGTAAGTTTATATTATTGGTATATTTTTAGTTTTCATTTAAAGGTATCAGGTTTTGATTGGCTGAGCAAAATCTGGCGTACGTCTATGTGTAATATTGTGTTGGTGGGCACTAATAATAAACCTCCTGACCGGTTTCGGTCACGGCTACCAATCTTAGCGAAGATTAGCTATCGGCGCGGGAGGTGCACTCTCTCTTCCCTCACTCTCAAAGTCCGATGGGCAATCCGACAAGACCGGAGAGAGATGGTGCTGGTGCAGGACCAACGGCTTAATGTGGTTTTCGAGGCATGTGTAATATATATATCAAACTGCCAACTTCCAAACTCCGGGTTACTACTAAGAAATACCAGAATGGAAAAACCCAATAATACTTTTTACCCCACCCGGGAATCGAACCCAGGACTCAATGCTCAGCAGTCGCGCTTGCCGTCACGGGACCAATGGGTACATGCCTACTTAAAGAAATATGTTTTGAAATATTTCTAGGAAAGGTCCCTCCTTTTGCTGTGTCTAAAAATGTTAGGAAAAGCTGATAGAAGAAATTTAAACAAAAATGGTGTACAAAACAACCGTGATTATTTTCACTGAAACTATGTACCTTTGATTTTGATTGATGAAAAACACAGCAATTTTTACAAATCGAGGTGTAGTGGAAAGTTTGTTTTACGGGATTTGGTACAGTTTTGTACAGCTACAGAAATTTACAATACTCCAGAAATGCCGAGACGAGACAAACACTCCGATGTAATTTTCCTTGTAGCGTTTCAGTCATCATTATGTACATATTATTATTATATATTTTATTTCATTTGTTTATAAATGAAAAAAAAATATAATAATATATAATTTTTTCAGCATGCAGCAATAAAAGCAGCCAATAAAGAGCTCGATGAAATGGTAAGAAAGACTGCCTTAATTTTTTTTTATCAATTTGTTTGTTGAATAACACTTCACCTGCGACTGCGTCCGCAAAAAAATATGATAGCCTATAACACCCACAAATAATGTAACTTTCTGCCAGTGAAAGAATTTATAGAATTCGATCATTGGTCCCGGAGATTACCCCCTACGTTCAAACTTACAAACGAATTTTACTTTTTTATAATATTATTTGTACAGAAGTATAGATTTATTATTGTGCACACATACATTACGGCCATAATGAAATACAAATATACAGGGTATGGGTAGTAATTTGGAATTTGGATTGACTTTTGGAGTAGCTATAGCGTCTTAATATTTTGGAAAAAAAATTGGTATAGTACACAAAAGCTGTGTGTACTATACATTGGTATAGTACACACAGCTTTTGTGTACTTTGTTTTCTTATCCCATTTTTTTTTGTGTTCGCCCAACAATTGGGTTCGCGCTTACTGGCGCTGTGTATAAATACTACATAGTTGTGGCACCCTAGGCAGGCCTCGTTACTTTTTGTGTAAATTATTTCGTTACCACGTCTTAAAACTTATTGGGCCGACCTCAAGTAAAGTTGGACAATAGCAGTAAGATGGTGATGATACTCTCAAAACGAAGAAGGAAAACATCGTGAGAGAATATGTCCTACAATCAAAATTCGAAGACAGTTCGAAACAAATTGTGCGAGATAAGGGCCGCGTGGTGGATTACTACCCACCCCTTCTCATAGAAGGGATTAATCCTGTGTTCCAATAGTGGGATGTAGGCTGGTTATAATGATGACGAGCTGTTACCCGCGACTTTCGATCGCGTAAAATATATATAAAAAAAAACATTACGCCCCATTAAATCGCATTTTGTTACCAATTTCAAGGGTTTTAATTTCTTTCCATGTCAAAAACAGCTATAGTTCCATAGGCAGGGTTTGAGTATAAAAATATTTAAAAAAAAATTCACGGATCCCTAATTATTTTTCTAAAATAAAAGTAGCCTAATTTAGATCTTATAATATCAGCTATCTGCCAGTAAAGTGTCGTCAAAATCGGTTAAGCCGTTTCGGAGATTAGCCAGAACAATCAGACAAACATAATTTGAAAAAAAAAGTTATTATTTTAAGCTATTATTTTTAGGGAAATTATTAATCGGGCGAATATAAATTTAATTGGCGACCAATATACTAAATGGGCGACTATTGTAACGAAGTAAGTAACTATTTATGGGAAATTATTAATTGGGCGAATAAAAATTTAATTGGAGACCAATATACTAAATGGGCGACTATTGTACCAAAGTAAGTAACTATTTATCTGGTCATTGCGGCAAGGAGAATTAAGGAAGCAAGAGCGAGCGAATGCTGAGAGAGACTTGTGGCACCCCGACTCGGTTAGGTTACTTTAAACTCTGTAAACAGAAATAGGAGCCCCGCTCAGCGGGGGTTCGTCGACTACGCCTTATCTACAATCTAGTGATTAATAACCTTGTTTTAAGTTTTTTACAGGAGTCCTTGAATTATCACATAATCGTACTGAACAACTAGTAACTCAAATTTCTATTTTCAAGTCGCTGTTTTAAACATTAGTATTAGCCCACTGTTTGTCGCTCACTTAGTATTTCAGTAGCCCATTTTCAATATTTTTGACACCTTTAATTTGAATTTATGTTTGCTCGTTTAAATACTACCCTTATTTTTATATTACAAACAGACACTTTATTTTTATTTATTTGTATAGATATCAAACAGACACTTCAATTTTATTTATTTGTATAGATAGCAGACCGCGCGTCGGTGGTAAGATTTTGACCCTGAGCTGGCCTATCGTCGTACAGAGCTTCTATGGAATGCGAGGCCATCTTATACTGGTTTTTGTTATAACTGACGTGCGGCCTAGTGTATATTACCTACCAGTGGCGAAGGTTCCATACAACTCGATTCCTACCGGCTTCCCTTTGAAAAATGTCACAGTCCGTTTTCTACAGACAAATAATATAATTACATTAAAGATTATGTACTCCGGCTTACCTAGGTAACCTACAATTTTTAGGAAAACAATAATTATCGGTATTCTCCCTTTTATTTCAATAATATTACTAATTTATATCATGCGTCTAATAAATAGATATTCCTAACCATTGTTGTTTAAACACGGGTTTGAATTATATCTAAATAACATAAATATAAATAGTTATCAAGTTTGTTATTGACTAATTTTCCTGTTTGCTTGCAGTTCTTAGATTTGGATTTATCCGGTTACACGGAGGTCAGTATTAAACCCTATAAACATAAAATAATGTTCCTATCTAATAAATATTTTAACTGATATCAGTTGCTTCACTCGAGTGAATAATCGTTTTTGTTACATTCACTTTTGTGCTCTAACGTTTCACTTTGAGTGAAAGATGCCGAATAAAAGGTAAAATGAACAGAAAGTTAAGTGACTGATTTCGGCTCTTCCTAGAGTTCATAATTTAAAGAAACTGAATTATTTATTTATTTTCAGGTAATCGATTCTGAAGGGTTTGAGGTAATTATATTGATTTATTTTCAATTTTGTCATTTTATGTATTAACAAAAAGAGAGATTTGCTCTAATACCTTTTTATTGTTCCAGACCGGCAAGTCGAGAGGAGATGAGGTATTTTGCTAAAAACATGTTGTATTTTAAATATTGTACATTTATAATCATTGTATAATATAAGTTCTAAGTGGCCACCGCGTACCGGAAGACGCAGCGTTGGCAGATCACCCACAAAGTGGACCGACGACCTAGTGAAAGCTATCCGCTGGGAGAGAGCAGCGCAGGACTGGTCGTTGTGGCGATCTGTGGGAGAGGCTTATATCCAGCAGCGGACGTCTGAAATAATGATGATATATAATATTACACATTATGTATATATAATATAACTATTAAGAGGAAACACCTATTTTTAAAAATGCCTGCCATTTGAAAAAATAGGTATTTGAAGAAACTATTGCAGCCCCCATAGAGTGCGATAGGGACAGCTGCATCTCAGATCGATAATATCACATTTTTTTTACGAGATCGACGTTTCGTATTTCCCAGTTTTCTCCTCAAAAACTGAGCCGATTATTTTATTTTTCACATTAAAATTTTGCGAAAGAGTATGTCGAGGTTGCTATCAATTTCTTTTATGTTAAATGTTTGTGAATTTGTCTGCTAAAAATGGGGCATTCTTTTGGGGAGTCATATTTCCGATACTTATTAGTTGCTGAAAAAAAGGAAATGACAAGGACGTGTCTAAAGTAGACCCCGATTTTATATAAAAAAGTGATTGCTTTAGAGGCATTATTCAGGAAGAAAAAAGAGGCATACAAAACGTCTTTTTCGTCAAAATTTGTATGGAGAATCGCAGCCTCTGTTCCCTCTTAAGACTACGTACGCACTGTCAGCTGGCTTGCTTAGCGTCTAGACCCTAGCGAAGGCGCCAAGCGCGCTGTGTGGCCGTTCACAAAGATTCTAGAACGCTCGTTTCAAGTTGCTTCTCTCAAGGCGACTGGCTAGGCTCTAGGCACAAAGCAAGCCAACTGTCAGTCCGTTCCTAGCCTAAGGGTATTACTACTACCTATTCGTTTTTATTTTAAATATCATTAGGTCTTATAACTCATTTTAATTAAAAATATACTAGGGTACGTATATAGGGTCTAACTATTCATACACAAAATATTTTCAGGGAATCATTTAACGGCTATAAAAAAGCCATTTTATTTGGATTTTTTTTTAATCTGAGTATATTTTTTATAAAAATAAATAATTTAAAATTACTTGAACCACAAAATAAATACTGGCTCTTTACTTTTAAGCATCCATTACGGTAGTTTACTACGTCGTATTTACCTACTGTCATTGTTAGAATATGGGAGTAAAGGTTTTATGCAAAAAGTCTCAAAAAAATTTAGAAAAATAATAATTTTGTAACAAAAAAAACACTCAGATATTTTTTTTTTTTTGGTTGCTATAGCGACTTAGAGAAGTTACTCTTAAAATATTTCGTGTATGAAAAGATAGACCTTATAGAATATAGCAGTACCGTATAGATACGTCACGATCATAAGTACATTTCTGCAAAATTCAAAACGAATTTCCTTGTCCCACATCAAGCTACCCGAAACTGTCAAATATTCCCAATCAACCTTGAACCTAATGCTTTAGCGATAACGTTGAAAAACACAACAAATTGTAGTAGCTTAATGTACGTAGCTACGTACGTGTTGTGTCTGTAGCTATTGATCGAAATGTTACGATGTTACGAAACCATACTTTAATCGCTTTTGAAGTTTCCTTATGTGAAGATTTATTATGCTCATGACTGTACTTCTTCTGGAAAATTTATGAGTGTAGCAGCTGAAGTGAGTTCGGTAATTGTTCCCCGGGATCGTATTGCCGGGATAAAAAGCATCCTGTATGTTACTCCAGGTTATAACCTATCAGTGTGCTTAATTTCATCGGAATCCGTTTAGTAATCTTGACGTGTAAGAGTAACAAACATCCATCCATGCATATACATATATGACAGCAAACGAATTAACAACTTTATGTAATTACCCATATTAGCAATTAAATTATTTTGAATTTGAAACAAATATGGCGGCGCGGGGCAAATGATGTTCATCCAATCAGCGCGCGAGGTGCGTTCCGTCGCATGACATTTCACAATTTGACGGTTTAACTTCGATAGATTTATAATCTGCCGAAAAGTAATGCGTTAAACTGTAAGCAGTATTTTACGTTTCACAATCATTCGAAAGATTACAATCTCGCGAGATAGATTGTAATCTAACGGTTTTTACAATTTTACGGTGACATATCCATCCAACCTCACAGACTTTCACATTTATAATAATAGACAATAAGATTTATGGTATAGACAAAATATTTTTTGAACAGGAGCCGCACTCGGCTAAGCTCTCTAAAGGTGTTCAAAATGATGAGCGTACCGAACCGAGTTCTCGCACCGTACCCTATACTAGTGATGTTGCTACACGTAAGAGAAAACTAAAATAATTAGTAGTTACAACAATAATTTACTATTTAAGAACATATTTGTCAACAAATCTGTTTTTGTCAATTCTTGTTTTTAAAAAATTTTCGTACTTTTTGCAATTTGCAGGTCAGTGTCAGGTTGCATGTTGAATAAAATATTATTCGCGACCGTAATAAAAATGGCTTTACTGAGTAACAATCATTAAAATCATCTTAACGACTTTTTCTTGAAATAGTCATTCAAATATTAAATGAACTTAGAGGGTAGTTTTGATGTTTTCCATGATACTAATTATAATTCTGAGGAGCTCATGGCTAAATAATAACAGCCGGTCGGATACCGAGCCGCCCATTACATACCGAGTTTCCTCCGTGCCTCGAAAAGCACGTTAAGCCGTTGTTCCCGGCTGTCATTTGTAGATCTTTGACAGTCGTTACTGGTTGTCAGTGGCCCAAAAAGACTGACAACCAGTCTTACCAAGGGGTATCGTATTACCCAGTACTGGGTTGTGGAGGTCAGATAGGCAGTCGCTCCATGTAAAATACTGGTATTCATCTGCATCCGGTTAGACTGGAAGCCGACCTCAACATAGTTGGGAAAAGGCTAGGCAGATGATGAATGATACTAATTCTGTAGATACATACGTGTTACGGTCACATATTTTGTTCAACATACACCCTGACACTGCCCTGCAAATTGCAAAAACCTAAGAAATTATTGAATTTCGCGGGCTACCCTGATGCATTCCCCTGGAAATCATTATCATCTCAACTTAAACGATTCGGTATTATTTCTAAGGAGTTCCAATATTGGCTTAAAGTCACCCAAAGGGCAATGGAGAACTCCGAGCATACCCCTATTCTCGGAGTTTCCTTGCGTGATCAATTCAGAAATGAGGAAATCCGTAAGAGAACCAAGGTTACCGACGTAGCCCGAAGAATAGCCAAACTTAAGTTCCAGTGGGCAGGGCACATTGCTCGCAGGACGGATAGCTGATGAGGCCGGAAAGTTCTGGAGTGGCGACCGTGAACTGGAAGACGTTGCGTTGGAAGGCCTCCCACTAGGTGCACCGATGACCTGGATGCGAGACGCACGGGACCGGTCAATGTGGCGACGCTTGGGGGAGGCCTATTTCCAGCAGAGGACGTCTTTCGGCTGAAATGATGATGATGAATGAGTTCCAATATGCAACACTCAGTCACAATCGTAAGCACGGCATTTCCTTGGATCGGGATCAGCTAGTAATAATGAGGTGAGGTGCCGCTTCAGTGCAGAGTACTTTGCAAAAATCTAGATTTACGTAACAAAAAAACGAATTACCCATATATTCTGCGACTTAATTATATAAAAACTTCTCATTTCTAATTGACAGTTGCCCAAGATCCAAGAATCGATGATATGCAAGACACAATTATTACAAAAGATGCAAAATTAAACGCTATGAAAAATACAATCGCTGTACGTAATGATTCAGTTTTGCTTAGGTGTATAATTTATAAAACTACAGTAATTATACGTAACATCTATTTTGATCTGTTACAGGTTATGGAAAATGATGTGTGCGAACCTTATTTCATATATGCTCACATATACACAGCATTAGAAAAAATATTTGCTATTCTTTGTCAAAATGACAAGTATGGACAATACTTGAAGTTATTGGTCTGTAACAACCATCACTTGATGCTCCCGTGCGCTGGTTGACCACGACCGCTTTTTTAGTCACCAGCCACAGCGACCAACCTTTTAGGCCTGATTTTTACCAAGGCGGAGAGGCGACATGCTAAATTAGACCAACCACAGGAGGCGATAGGCGAGATTTACATTTCAACCAATGTTACAACTACAACTAACAAATGTCACGTTTCTTCTCCGCTCCGCTCGTCTCCTCTTTGGTGGAAATGTCACTGATATAACAAAAAAGGCGGTCGTGCAGCGCGCACGGCTTTTCGATCAAGAATACCCTAGATGCAGGGTTAGCGCCTCAAAACCGGCCCACGAAATAAGGTAACTGGTATGCAGTGGGATCAAAAGATATAATAAGCATCAATTACCAACCAACATAATATTTTCAACGAAACTACTCAGATTTTAAGTTCCAAAGTAACTTTAGTTTCAAGTGAATTCGTCTTTACATTTTTCCGACGATAATCTGAATTGTTTAAATAGTGTTTGTTTTAATCTATACTAATATTATAAAGCTGAAGAGTTGTTTGTATGGTTGAACGCTCTAATCTCAGGAACTACTGGTTCGATTTGAGAAATTCTTTTAGTGTTGGATGGCCCATTTATAGAGGAAGGCTATAAAATTTACGCGTATAAAGGTCGCGGGCAACAGCTAGTTAAGAATATATTAGGCAATATCAACCGTGGCCATTTGTCCAAACGAGTTCGTGATCCTGTGTCTAGGTATTCTTGGTCGAAAGTTTCTATGTATTAAGCAACATTTATTTTATCTTTAAATGCTATTCTTTATTTTAGACTGCCGGAAAAGATATTCGTTGCATCAACATTAAAGGTAAAATACTCTTTAAACTTAAAGTCTTGGAAAAATTCAGCTGCGCATTGATAGCTCCTTGTACGCAAGATTTCTTCGCTTATCCAAGTCAACCAGTCAGTCCTCCTGAAGATTGTGCTTGTTTTCGTTTCGACATAGCTGAAAGTCATGTTGTTCAACCGACCTACGCACTAATATCCTCTGAATCAAAACAAGTAGCCCGTGATAACAAAAGAGCAAAACTTGTTGCTGATATTATACAAAATGATGAAATGAAAGAAATTCTTAACAAAGAAAAATCTGATGAAGATCTGAAAGTCGAAACCTTTAAGGTCGATAATCTTTATAACATAGACAAAGAGAATCAAAACCGCTTAAAAAGTCTGCAAGAGAATTACGACGACTTACTTAAATGTTACGAGACCTTAAAATACGAAAATGATGAATTAGAAAGGCGTTGTAATTCATACGAAGAAATGGGTGAAGAATATAAAACATTAAAAACTCAAATGCTCGAATACAATTCTCTATGGAATGAAAAAGAACATTTTCGGAAGCGCTCTGCCGATCTCGATTCATTGAAAGAACAATATCTTATACTAAGTGATGAGACTTCCAGTTTAGAGACACGATTAAAAGCTGAAGGCGAAATAAATCACATCAAAACTACAACAATGGATAACTTGCGATCTGAAAATATCTCGTTAGAGAAAAATATAAATAACGCCTCAATTGCTTTCGAAAAGGAGAAAAATTCCTTAATGTGCAAGTTAAAGGAAGCTGATTGCAGAATGATGTGCCAAGAACAACAAATTAAAAGTTTATTACAGCAAATTGATAATCTGCTTGAACAAGACCAAACAAACGTAAGTTTTAATATAGATATAATGTAACAGAGAACCGGCTGTGGTTACCAGAAACTTCTGGATTAAAATACAGTACTTATTTAAGTAGTCTTGTCATGTGAGGACAAATACACTTCTTCGTTTAATATAACTTCTGGATATACCTTTACCTTTATTCACACATACCGGGTGTAAACAGACCCTTCACATATCCGTCAACCAAGCATTCTGTACATCAAACTAAGTAACTTTACGCAAAAATTTTTGCTGGGTATCGACTTTTTTTTTTGTTGTGAAAAATCACTTTCTACGGTAGGACTCGATGGAAAACACTCATAGCATTGTGCTGATGAATGGATTGAATAGTACGAGGATCGTGGAGGTGTGTAAACTAAAAATCTTACATTAAAAACATGTATTTAAAAAAAAGCTTGTGAAAAAGTTTTAACTTTGACCCTCAATATCTCCGTAACTAGAAGGTTCCCAGGTATGGTCTAGAACAAAAAAAATGATCACATAGACGGGGAGAACAAGTGCCTTTCTTTTATGTTAAGGGTCTATTTACACCCTTTATATGGCGTTGCTCTCAAGATAATATACTAATAAATATTTTATCTATGATAGAAGTAGAATAGAAAATTGTTTATTATCCAAGTAATACATAAGCGAGTGCAATTATGCATAAGAGGTGTCAAAAGTGGCTTGAAATATTACCTACAACTACATAGTTAACATCTCTTAAGTTTATTCACTTGGACTGATTCACCTTGGTGCATTAAGTATACTTTTAGTAAACTATTTTCAAAACTATTTGAAAGTTTTCATACTACCTAGTTTGAGTAAAAGAATTAAAAAGTTCAACCGGAACCTGCTAATACACCAAAATAACGCAATCTAGCGTTCAAATAAATGATAAATTCATATGTGGGCCCCATTTAAGCTTGTTGCATGGACATATTAATTATTACCGTCGGCAATTTTCTAGAAATGATTCGTTAGAATCATTTTTCATTTTTTTTGTTTCGGTGAATAAAGTTTACTTAGATTATAACAATGTCTTTTATTTTATGAAAAGCAGTAAAAGTGTTTAAAGTTTACTAAAAAGTATACTTAATGCAACTAGTTAAGGAGAATTAAGGTTAAGAAGGGGTTAATTAACATAGTGTTGTTGCTAGTGAACATATTGTAGAAAGTTAACCTATCTTATAGTATCCAAGAATCTACAAATATTTATATTTCTCAGGTTTATTCAAGAGAGCCTACAGAGAATTATCATTCATTAGCGATACTAGATGAAATTGAATCTTTAAAAGAACAAATTCGAAATTTGAAGGATGCGCTAGCTACTAATGAGGAAGAAAAACACGAAATACAAAAACATTATCAACATCATCTGGAACTTATCAACGAACTCAAACTGGAAATTGAAGATTGGAAAAGTAAAGCAATTTTTCTTATTATATGAAATTTGCCTTAAGGTGCTTGCTTAAATATACGGGTTCCGAGTACAGAAAAGTCTGAACGGGGATCGGTACCAATCAGTACGGATATGATCAGTACGGCTTTCTGTATGCGGTCGAAACAGGTTCATGAAAACAGTAACTGAATTTTAAAAGTTGGGCACCCGAGAGGCACAAAATGACGTGAAATCGATACAAATGCAAGTAGTGCATCCCAGAGGATGATACGAAACGATATTTGGGACATCGGATCGAAGCCATTCGACACGATCCTACAATCGTATCGCATAGTTCCGATCCGGATCGATCTCAAGTATCTATACAATTGCAAGTATCGTGCACCTCTACCTAACATTGCTTTTGCATGATTAGGTAGTAGACGATAGCGTACTCACGCGACGATGTAAAATGAAGATATAAATATTAAACCCGTCATTTTACAGTAAATTGGTTCATAGATGTATGTTACTCATAACACTATAAGACCAGTGTTATGGGAAATAAACTATAAGTTATCGATGTCCTTAAGTTTAAGTACACAGAATTATTGATTCATTGAATATTTAACCGTTGAACATGTTTCGTCGCACAAACATTTCGTCGAAAAGACTTAAAAACTAATATTTCGTAACTTTTCAATCGTTCGCAAACGCTAAAATAAGGGTTTTCCAGCCAATTCCATAAGGTTAGGTTATACAGATAGAGAGCACGAGGTTAATAGGTACGCTACAGCCGCAGCACTAATTCGATGAAACGTTGCTAAATTTAATGGTTGTTAATAAAATAATGATTCGATAAACATTAATTAATACTTTAATTAACTTTACTCGTTCGACTAATTTTCGATGAAATTTAAGTGCGATGAAGCGTTATTCGCGAGATAACTGCGAATCGTTTCAAGATAAAATGTGGTTTGGTTTTACAAAAAATAATGAATTGGAAATAATGTGAATCTTTTTATGTGTTAACGATACCGACATCGAGGTACAGCGAGGTGTTGAAGTGTTTGTACAAAAACGCCACCATGTCAGTCCGACTTCAGGAACAGACCTATCCTTCTACAGCGAGGTGTGAGACAGGGGGACGTCATATCTCCGAAACTATTCACCGCTGCACTGGAGGATGTCTTCAAGGTTCTGGACTGGAGAGGGCTAGGCGTCAACGTCAATGGCGAGTACATCTCTCACCTTCGGTTTGCCGACGATATAGTGGTTATGGCTGAGACCGTGGAGGACAATGCTCGTTGACCTTAGTAGAGCTTCCGAAAGAGTGGGTCATAAAATGAACATGGACAAAACCAAAGTCATGTTGAATGATGTAACACCCACTCCTATCAAGATCGGAGACTCTACACTCGAAGTTGTAGACGATTATGTCTACCTGGGACAAACGGTCCAGTCAGGTAGGTCTTCGAGAAAGAGGTCAATCGTCGAATCCGACTCGGCTGGGCAGCGTTCGGGAAGTTGCGTGGTATCTTCTCGTCGAATTTACCGCAGTGTCTCAAGACGAAAGTCTATGACCAGTCTGTGTTGCCAGTGATTACATACGGGACCGAAACGTGATCGCTCACAATGGGCCTTATCAGAACGCTTAAAGTCACCCAAAGGGCAATGGAGAGGGCTTTGCTCGGAGTTTCCTTCCGTGATCAAATCAGAAATGAGAACATTTGCAAAAGAACCAAGGTTACCGACGAAGCCCGAAGAATAGCTAAACTTAAGCGGCAGTGGGCAGGGCACATTGCTCGCACAACGGATGGCCGATGAGGCTGAAAAGTTCTGGAGTGCGACCGCGAACTGGAAGACGATGCGTTGGAAGGCTTCTCACTAGGTGGACCGATGACCTGATGAAGGTTGCAGGGATCCGCTGGATGCGAGTCGAACGAGACCGGTCAATGTGGCGACACTTGGGGGAGGCCTATCTCCAGCTTTGGACGTCTTTCGGCTGAAATGATGATGATGATAATGATGATAACGACATTCAAGGAATATTTTTCTATAAACTGAAAATCGAGCTTCAATAAGTTTCAATAATGTTGCCTTATAAAATAATAGTATAACATCACACGCTCTGCTATGATCATTTCTAAAGGTTTACTAAAAGTGCTGAAGAAAATAAATTTCATTTTAGGCATGTATGAAAAAACTTTACAACGCAATGAGTATTTGGAAAAGTATAACGAGAATATATTAGAAGAAACTAGACGTGTAAGTCAAGAACTGGAAGAAAAAACTAGAAGTATAAACCAAGAATTGGAAGAAAAAACGAATGCCATAGATAATTTAATAAATGTCATTGAAACTAAATCGCAAGAAATAAATAAGTTAATGCAGCGAGTAGAACAAGAGACAGATCAAAATAAAAAGTTATATAAACAATTGAATGAATTGCGAGACAGATTTGAAAACAGCGTCACAGGCTTAGAAAACGAAAAAATGGAAGCAATACAATCATTACAGGTAGCCAGACAAGAAAGTCAAGAGTTATTAGATAAAGTTAAAGATTATGATCAAGTTATTCATAAAAAAGCTGATTTAACGAAGTCTTTGGAACAACAGTTACAAGATAACAAAAAACTTCAAGATTTAATCACGGCTACGATTGAGGAAAACAGAAAATTAAAAATAGATTTAAATGGCCTCGAAAACAATAACTCTATTCTCCTACAAGAGGTTCAAAGATTACGTGATGTTAATGAATATGCTACTAAGCGCATCACTAGTTTAGAAGATCAAAAAACGCAATTTAAAACGTCTTTGGATTTAACTCAAAAAGAGAGTGGGGAGCTAGCAATCGATTATGAAAATTTAAAACTTCAACTGCAAATTTTAAAAGATGCACACGAAAATGTATTAAATGAGAATACGCGCCTTGAAAATGAATTGCTTGAAAAGTCTTATGAACTTGAAAACGCAATACAATCTATTCAATTGAATAAAAGAGAAAGTGATGAAATGATTGATAAATTACAGCAATCAGAAGGCTCAAAGGATAATGAATTATCTAGACTTCGTCAAGCTTATCAGCTGCTGTCTCGCGAAAAATTTACAGCCCAAAAAGCTGTTATGGAGAATAAAAGAGATATGGACAACTTGCTTCAGACTTTGAATACTGTCAAACTAGAAAATGAAAAATTATTAAAGAAATGCGATCAAGTTGAAAGTTTAGAACAAGAATTAGAAGGTTTTCAAAAGGCTTTTACTGAATTATCAAACGAAAGAAACATTTTAGAGGCAAACAAAACAGAAGAATATAACCATTTGTACAATACATTAGAGAATAAAATTGAAGAAAACAGAGAATTAATGGAACAAATTAAATCGTTAGAAACGAAACAAGCCACAGCTACAAATGCTATGCATACCTTACAGAACGAGAAAATGATGACCCAAAGTGAACTCAACGTAATGAAAAAAGAAAGTGCCGAATTATTAGATAAAATCAAACACTATGAAGCTTTAGAAACAGAATACCAAAAATTGAAAAGAGGCTACGATCAAATGGCCCTAAAGAAAAAGAATTTAGAAAATGAACTGAATAGGCAATTGGTTGATCTACGGAAAATGGAGAAGGAGAACTCTGAATTGCATAGTCATAGCCAAAACTTACTCACTTATAGCGAAGACTTAGAAAGCTCTTTATCAGTTGCAAGGACAGAGGTAATTCATGCACACATAAAATTATATTGACTTCTTTCCACATTGACTGCAATTTTGTGTTATTCACGTCATGGTTTTAAATAATTTTATTCGTATGGCTTTTTTCAGCTTATTAAGAAGTCCAGCAGTACGGACTCTGAACCATTAAAAGACATTATGAACGAAATTGGACTGATGCGGCAAGAAAAACTACAGAACCAGCAGATAATTAGAGACCTTCGCGACCAACTAGACAAAGCAGTATGTACTGTCAAGTCTTTCATAAATTCGTCAGTTTTCTTTGCTTTATCAAGTCCAGACCCTTGATACTTTTTCAACGGAACTTAGCAGGCTATCTACGTAATACAATTGTTACATTTACTCACGGACAACAGCAGCTTCTAGAATTTTGAACATGAGCACTAAGGAAAGACTCTTGAAATTTCTTCCCTTGAAGGGCTAAACAGGATGGCACTAGTTATGTACTACGTTTTATAATAAAACACACTTTTTTTAGGAGCATATTATGGCTCGTTGTGGTGATGACATTTTGGCTCGCGATGACCGTATAGCAACTTTACAAAACCATATAAATGAATTGGAAGAAGAAGTATCGAAGCTTCAAGAAAGTTTGGGTGAGGTTATCAGCACCAGTGAAGAAATGAAAGATTTCAATCTTCAGAAGATCGATACTTTACAGAATATTGAAGCACATCGTGAGTGTTATAGCCTTTTATGTCCACTTTAAACTGTAAGGTCTGGTGGTCGCAAGCATGACTGCTGGGCGTGAGGTTCTGGGTTCGATTCTCAAGTTGTTCAAAGTGCTAGTGGGTTTTTCCATCAGGTATTTGACAGTAGCAGCTACTGGTCATTTCATCCACAATAAGCTTTTACAGCTCTTCGACATTAAGGGGGCAGCGCCAGAGTAGTCCGCGAAATTAAGATTTTCTTAGGTTTTTTATAAGTCGCATGTCAGTGTCAGGCTGTATTTTAACGAAATATGATTTGCGACCTCCTTCTCGCTCCTTGATATTTTTGAGCTTAAAGCAGTGTATGATCATTTAAGTCATCACTACAACCCTAAGTTCATTTAACCCCACTAAATGACTTTTTCATGAAATACCCCATTGAATAATTTCTTCATAAAATAGTCATTGAATGGGATTAAAAGAACTTAGAGGGTTGTTTTGATGATTTTAATGATTATAACTCTGTAAAGCAGTATTTGCGCGCGAATGATATTTTAATCTCGGACGTGTTCCGTATGGTGTCGGACGTAAAAGAATAGCACCATCCCATGTCTTCCCGTGGGTGTCATAAGAGGCGACTAAGGGACTTACCAGAGAATGGGCAGCAGCGTTCTCTGTGTTTTTAACAACCGTACTGCGATCGCCAACCCGCCTGCCAAGCGTGGCGATTATGGCAAAACCCCCCCTCTTGGGGGAGGCCTATGTCCAGTAGTGGACGTCTTTCGGCTGAAATGATGATGATGATGATGATATTTTAATCAACATACAACCCGACTGCATTCGAGTGATCCAAGTTCAGATATAACCCGTGACATATACATACGTATATCTCTGCATACTCGCACTACATGATCTGAATAGGTAATCTCGACTCCATTACGCCCTCGTGTTTAGCTCGGTGCTGCAAGCCCACCTTAACTGCAATAACTAACTTTGACCAATGCTATCAAAATATACTATTTTTGTTTAGACTCGCGAGCAACACATAACATGAAGATGGAAATAGCAAAACTTCAAAACGAAAACTTTATGCTATCCGAACAGTTATCAGTAACAAAAATAAGGTCTGATGAGTCCTCAAGAAATAAGTATCAATACGCATCTCAAATGAAACAATTACAATATGAAAGAGAGATAATTGTGACTGATATAAAGCAACTTGAGTTGGAAAGTATCGGTGAAACTGCCTTGTCACCCGAAAACTGCACTGTTGAAGATATCTTAGCGTCACTAGATAGGATCAGAAATTCCTTTAAAGTGAAAACTGCTAAGAGCTCCTCTTTGGAACGCACATTGTCAAAAGTACAAACATCTTCACAGTTACTTTTAAGTAAAGCGGATGAGGCAAAGAAGATTGTCGAAAGGGAGAAGCAAAAAATTATTAGTGAGAAAGAAGATGCAATTAAAGATAAACAACAAATGGAGACTGAACTATTTAATCTTAAAACTAAACTTGAAAAACAAATCTCCACAGATAAAGTTATAATTGAAGATTTAGAGGCAACAATATCCAATCAAAAACTAATTATCAATAGAATAAATAAATCAACAAAAGATTACATTGCTAAATTAGAAGAAGAATTGGAAACTCTTAAAAACCTTTATCGAAATAGTGTTGAAAGTGTTGCCGAAATGCAAGAAAAGTTGAAAATTATGACTGTAGACAAAAGCACTCAATTAGTAATGGTTGAAGAAATAAAAGCAGACTTAGAGAAGAAATCGAATGAAATAGTGGAATTGCAAAATCAATTAGAGGCTTTAAAGAATAAACCACATCACAACGTGGCCGCTCAGGCTAATATAAATAAACCAGATCACAACGTGGCCGCTCAGGCTAATATAACGAATAATTATCGAAATATAGAAAGTCAAACTGACAACGAAGAGTTATTTATTGATTCAAACATAAGGCATGTTGAATCACGTGCAACGATATATAGTAACAAAGAGATAAATATTGATAGCACAGACATACTGGAAAAGACTAAAATACCTCTGGACAGAAAGCAGACTCAAACTAAAATGAAGCCGAACAACCGATTCGGTAATGAAATTCGTGTATTATCGGCAGAAGTAGAACAATCGTTTGACCCCAGTAAAAGCAATTATGTGGATAACAATAAAATTGAACAAAATTCTATAGCTTGCTCTACTGATAAAGAAAAAAGTGAAAATAAAGCGACCATGAGTAGTTCACCCAGAAAAACTCAAATGGCAGGACAATTATCACCTAATGCGAACGAGGTATCTATTGATTGCCTACTTACTATCGATTTATTACTAAATGCGAATAACGAGTCAGAAAATAATAATATCGTTGAGATTGTACCACTAAGTCAAGAAAAATCTACTGAATATGCAGCAGTGCGTGGAAGTTCTGAATCAGATAGTACTATAATCAGGAAACTTACAGATATGAAGGAAATATCTGAAGGATCTTCAACAGGTAAATCGACTGACAAAGATTTGTTTGTTATCTACAAAGACAGTGATAGTAGTTTTAAAAATAAACAAGGACTATCAAAAGAAAAATGGTCACGCAAAGGACATTCAGATATGATAGTCGAGACTGTAACTGTTCATCCAATAAAAAAAGGTATGAGTCGTCCTAAAAAAAATATTTCAGAAAATGAAGAAAAGTTGGAAGAAGACCGCTCAAAGCAAAAGCTTACAATTAAACCACCAAGGGTTTTTACAGAAACTCCTTCTGTTGTTACTACTTCGGATGTTGATGTTGTTTACTCATCCCCGAAAAGATTCTCCGACTCGGATACTAAATTTAACGATGGCATAAATGACAAAACTATAATCTCGTTACCAGCAATAACTGACCAGTTTATAAGATCAGACGATGAAGATGCTATGACACCTAGAATAATTAACACTAAAAACGCTTTTGAAATGGAAAGCGACTCATCAAAACAAAAACATTCTCAAATTCCTAGAGAAAAGACTAAAATTTCTACACCTTACGACAACGAATCTCATCATAAACTTTCAAGAGTAGGAGCCGATGTTCTTCTACTTAAGGCAGAACATGATCAAAATGTTCCCCAAATTGATATGACACAGAACTTTGGATTAGAATACATTATAGGTACCGACCAAAGTGCTGTTGATCCTGATGTGGAAAAATATTATGCTGCTCAAGAATTGCGCAAGACCAGAAGTGATGATAGATTTAATTTCATGAAAATAAGAGAAAAAGAAGATTCAAGCCCATCACGGTTTAGTGGATATAAGACATCAAACACTGATTACAAAACTAATTCGACTAACAGTAAATCTAGTGACAAAACTCCGGCAAAATCTTTTGTTGAACGTAGCGTTTTGGCCAAATTAGAAAGTAATACTGATTACGAAATACAGATAAGCACTCTAACTAAAGCACTAGAAAACATTGAAAAAGATTATAAGAAAAAAATTGAAGCTATTAAAATGCAGTATGATAACAACATAAAAAGCATAATTAATGAACATAATCAGGGCGTAAAAAGCATACAAAGCCTACACGAAGAAACACTGCAAGATATTATTAAGCTTCATGAAAGCGAAGTAGATAACTTAAGAATTATGGGTATGGACGCAATGAAAAAGGCAGATAAATTAGAAAAAGAAAAACGAGCTTTGAGAGCAAAAGCTCAAGTTCCAGGGACCTCATGTTTATGTGATGAGGTAAGTACCGTGATACAAAAATTAATAACATATTTAATAACACTTTTCAGGAATATGGTCGCTTCGTGTAAAATACTGATATTCAGCTCCATCCGATTGGACTGGAAGACCGCAACATAGTTTGGGAAAAGGCTAGGCAGATAAAGATGATGTTGCCTTTAAAATGCAATTGGTTTCTATTCGTTTCTAATGGACTTCTATATCACAATCACCAGAATGAAAGAATACTAGTTTTTTTTTTCGTTTATTCGAAAAAACTCTGGGATGGTTGCAGTAAATAATTATGTAAGCACGAACTGCTCAGCCAAGATCTTATTTTTATATTTTAACCTTCGACCTATTCAGGAACCAGTCAAAATGACATCCCTCGAAGTTAAGAAACGTAGGAAGTGTCGAGGTGAGACCAGAATGTTGACAACGACTACAGTAGAAGCGATTGATGTAGCAAAGGCACGCTTGACCGGTCCCTGTACCTGCTCCATTGACATTAACATATCGGACACGATACTCAACATATTCGAACAAGTTGATGTCGAACAGCGAAAAATGGCTGAACACACATATTTAAAGTACATCGCTAATAAGATAATGAATGGAAGTGCAGAAGTAAGTGCAACTTTTTTACACTAGAGCGAGGCTTGGATTATTTTTTGACATTCTTCTTCGTCGCTCTCTCAATGCTGAGAATCGAAAGCGCATACGACGAGTTTCCAAACTATGCGATCTTCAGTGATGACCGCTGCCTTTATCCTCAGACATTAACATAAAATGCATGGGACAGGAAAGGAGTTCAGTTATTATTATTTTTTGGTACTATAAGGCCATTGTTTTACATACAAAAATAACAATTGATAAATAAAAAAAAGAAGTAAATTATTTTATTTGGTTTTTTAACCGCCGCATAAATGATTGATTTATTTATTTTAGTCTGTCTCGTCTAAGGGTGCTTGTATAGAGCATGGTATAATAATATACTTCGCCTGGTATTCTCTTCCCACGATGACCCAAGACTACGTCACGATAAGTGTTACCATTGATTGTCCTTTTCAGTAAATTTGGAGACTCTCATTTAGTCAATGAAAATAAAATAAATTACTAACTAGCTTAACTTCTTAGTAATTCGTGTGATTCATCTATTTAGTTTTAAATTAATTTAAATATTGAATTATTAGTTCATAATTGCTTTGTTAAGTTAAAAAAAATTTTTGCTCGGGTAATTCAATCACACACCGTGGCAACACATCGACAGCATCGCAACTGATGACGTATTCTTGGGCCAATCACGTGACCCAGCTGTCACGGGAAGAGAATACCCGGCGAAGTATATTATTATACCATGGTATAGAGATCCATTTTTACTATTTTTATGCACCTCTTTATTTATGTACGAGCGTGCAGAAACTATGCGTGTTATTCAGTACCGATCTCACTTGTCCGTACTAAGAACCTGTATTTTTATGCAAGCACCCTAACACGGCAACTGTATATATTTAGGGGCCTGGGAAGCATGACGCCCTTTATGCTTTGAACACCCAAGAGCTGTCATTTCTCCATCTTAAAGTATGTCGCTCATGGAAATCAAAACTAACCAAAGAGGAAGCAGACCAAAAGAGGATAGACTCTTTGAAAACTGAACTCATGAATAAGCAACGGAATGCGCAACAACACAGTAAGTTGGTTATTTCGATTCATTTTCCTGCCTTTGTTTACAGGAATAGCATTTGATTGTTAGTACCAAGTTAGTATTTTGTCACCCAACCATTTTAAAAACAATGTTATTAAATTAAACTACCTTAGGTTTTCCTGTTATAAGGTTTTGTTGGGTTTAACTACTATCTATAAGCCAAATTAATCACTGCCTACTGGCTGTACCTACTTTATCTTTTGGCGCTAGAACATTTTGACATTACGAGTAGATCCATTATGGTCACTCGCCAAAGGATCCATGTACCCGTGTCAAATTAACATTAATTAGTGTTTGGACGGTGACCAAAAAAATAAGAATGCCAATATGATCAGTAGTTATCCTCATCAACGCATTCATAGCAACAGTTTGCGCGTCGATCCTCACGTGTATGTTTTTCTTTTTTTTTCCACATCTATATCAAGATTTCCTTTCAACTTGTGTCTTTGGTGACTTTTTCGAATAGAGCCTGGCCCACCAAACTGTTTTGTTTTAAACAGCTTTTCCCATACAAAAGAGTTCAAATTCTATCGGTGTGGAAGAGCAGGTTTAAGACTTATTCATGCAATAGAGAGTGCTTGCATAAAAATACACGTTTTCCGGTCCAGAACCAGGTGCATAAAAACAGTTAGTTAATTTTAAGTTACAGGTAAATAAAGTATTAAGCGCAGGCCACACCGCCAGCTAGCGAGCGAGCGAGGCGGGCGAGGTTCTTTTCATACTTCGTTCGGCTTTTTCGGTAGTTTGCGGTGTGAACCAAAGTATGAAGAGCGATGAAACGATGCCTCGTTCGGCTCGCTCGCTCGCCAGTTGGCGGTGTAACCAACGCTTTGCACTAACTTGCGAAACTATTTTTATCAACACCGATCGCTACCGATCTGCTGCCTTTTTCTAAACTATCTTTATGCAAGTACCCCATGCAAGTACCTATCTACTGTCTTACTGAAACAACAAACTCTGCAGTGCTATGATCGGACGTCCAAAGCTTATGCCAGTACCTTACAGGTACTATAATTAAAATACCCAAACTTACCACTTATTATTATGATTATAAACAGTTGTGGAACTAGATCGTAAAGTGGCGGAGGAGCGTCAACGCCTGCAAGAAGTTCTAGAGACTGTTTGTCGCTGGACTACTACTACTACTTCAAGAAATACTAGTCCTCCTACTGATATACGTTTTGAATCGATCCCAGCCCGATATAGTAGTCCCGAGAAAGATTCGTGAGTAGTATCGATCATTAAATGCACCTGCCCCAATACCGGGGTTAGCTAGAAACGGGTAGCACTAGCAATAGAAGACGAGTTGTTAGTTTGACAAAGTTTTCTACGGTTATGGCGGTTTCAGATTAGCGTATTCGGCGCGTAAACACTCGTTTTTGAAAGCAAGTATAGGCGCATCCTTTGCCACACGCGCAAATCGTACGATTGACGCGCTTATAAGTTCGTAGAACCGCAAGCCGCAGCTGAAGTCTCACCGAGCGGCCCACTCACCCTGCACCGGGATAAGCACGTGAACATGAACGCGCGTTCAGTCTTTTGAGATGTTTAAAGTGGCGCGCGTGTATGCCAATACGAGCTTATGCGCGTTATAAAATACACCAGTCTGAAACCGGTCTAAAGCGAACAGTCAACGATCAACATTAATAAAATAGGCTCTGACCGAAACAGGATTTTCAGCCGTTACCGAAACTTCGGCCCTGGTCCCAGTTTCGGCCGAAACCGAAACTTATTGAAACGAATTAAATTGATAATTAAGGCATGTTAAAATCTAACGTATTTTTAGACTTATATGGCAGTTTACGTGTTAAATAAAATAAATCATAACCTTCCTTTTGGGCTTTGCCGCAGTCGGCTAAAAACAATAGTTATTTATTTATGTTATATCAACGACAAGCCGAAAAGGGCGGCGAACTCAGCTGGCGAGCACGAGCACCTAACTCACCCGAAGTTAGCCGAACGACACACAATAGTTCACAAATATCGTGTTTCGGCGGGATCGAAACTGAAACTGTTGCCGAAACTAGATTTATTGGCCGAAACTGGCCGAAACCGAAACCTACAGACGCGGGACCTACAGACAATCATTATAATTATGTTTTTTAAATTGATGACCTTGTCGTTGTCTAGGTTGAGACAGGTGCCTTATCTTCATGCCTGATCTTCAAGGTTAAGCAGTGCTTGCCAAGGTTGATCCGAGGATCACCACAACCACGCTAAGGTGTTGTTGGTCCCGGATGTCATTTGTAGATCTTTGTCAGCCGTTACGAGTGTTCAGAAGCCCAGAAGTCTGACAACCAGTCTTACCAAGGATTATCGTATAACCCAGTTACCTGGTTGCGGTGGTCAGATAGGCAGTCACTCTATGTAAATTACTAGTATGGTACTCAGCTGCAGCCGGTTAGATTGAAAGGCGACCCCAACATAGTTTGGGAAAAGGCTAGGCAGATTGATTCACACGCAAATTGACTTAAATGGTGATTTTGAGGATACGGCCACGGCTGTCCTTTGAACACCACTATGAATATTGATTAAATACATTAAAATATATAACGTGTAAGTTGATTATTTAATAGACGATAAATATTTAATGGTTTGTAGCATAAGAATTTCAGACGAGAATACTTAGTTGTTTCATACTTTTTAGAACTTGATTTTTCAGTAATCGGGTTTTAGTTTTTAAACTTTTGAGTTCTTTAACAGTTGCGAATGCTACGCTCATGGCAGTGTGGAGGCAAGCGGCCGCATATCTGCAGGTGACCTCGCTACAAGCCCCGGACTTCGAGCCACGGTGCGTCGCCCGCGACCTAACAGCCACAGGGTTAGTCATATAATAATAACGTATTACATTCTTAGCGCGTGGTTAAATAATAATAGCCACACAGATCGTACTCCAAGATTAAGCCGCACTTGCCTAGGTCTCGGTCCGTGGATGGCTGACCATTCATAACAATAACGAGTTTCCTCCGTGCCTCAAAAAGCACGTTAAGCCGTGGATCCGGCTAACATTTATAGATGTTTGACAGCAGTTACAGGATTTCAGTGGTCTGAAACTCTGACAACCAGTCTTACCAAGAGGTATCGTATTACCCAGTACCTACTAACTGGGTTGGCAGGTCAGATAGGCAGTCGCTCCACGTAAAATACTGGTACTCAGGTGCATCCGGTAAGACAGGAAGCCGACCCCAACATAGCTGGGAAAAGGCTAATGGTTCAAGATCCCAGGGCCGCCAGACTTTACTTATTTTCTCATTAACAAAATGAATGGTATCGAGTAGTGTTAGTGTGTACTGTGAAAGTATGCATACCTACCTGTTAACTTGTGCCGACGGCCAATTTTTCAATATCAGGTGCTAAAGTTGCGTAAAAATTATACAATTTTTTCTTAAATCCCGAGAGCTGTTTTTTATAATTATATATTTTGCACAAAATATTGTTAAAATTTAATAATGAACACTGCCTGACACTTCCCGTTGACGGAAATTTCTGCCAGACGCTTTAAAGCTTTGAAAAAATACCGAGAGAAATCACGTCTATTTTTTTTATATTTTGATACTCACAGTTATTTTATAACACTCACTGTAAGCAGCCAGACATAATAAGGAGGGATGAATCGCATGTGAATAAAAGAGTGATGGACATGAATGTTGATGGATGGAAAAGATGGATGGATTGTGTAAAGACTGAAATGAAAGAGAAAGGAGTAAATAATCCTGTGATGTCTGACAATGGAGAATAGAAGAAGAAAACGTGTTACGCCGACCCCAAATAAAATGGGACAAGGGCAGGAAGATGGTGATGACTGTAAGCAGCCAGACCGACTGTAAGGTCGCAATTCATCATTTTTGTATGGGTTCATTAAACCAATGCGCTCATTGAATACAGCTAAATTTTATTTCTGTCTGGGGATATTTGGCCACCCTATGTTTAGATTTTATTTGTGTCAGGGGATATTTAGCCACCCTATGTTTAGATTTTATTTGTGTCCGGGGATATTTGGCCACCCTATGTTTAGATTTTATTTGTGTCCGGGGATATTTAGCCACCCTATGTTTAGATTTTATTTGTGTCCGGGGATGTTTGGCCACCCTATGTTTAGATTTTATTTGTGTCCGGGGATGTTTGGACACCCTATGTTTAGATTTTATTTGTGTCCGGGGATGTTTGGCCACCCTATGTTTAGATTTTGTTTTTGTCCGGGGATATTTGGCCACCCTACGTTTAGATTTTATTTGTGTCAGGGGATATTTAGCCACCCTATGTTTAGATTTTATTTGTGTCCGGGGATATTTGGCCACCCTATGTTTAGATTTTATTTGTGTCCGGGGATATTTAGCCACCCTATGTTTAGATTTTATTTGTGTCCGGGGATGTTTGGCCACCCTATGTTTAGATTTTATTTGTGTCCGGGGATGTTTGGACACCCTATGTTTAGATTTTATTTGTGTCCGGGGATGTTTGGCCACCCTATGTTTAGATTTTGTTTTTGTCCGGGGATATTTGGCCACCCTATGTTTAGATTTTATTTGTGTCCGGGGATATTTGGCCACCCTATGTTTAGATTTTATTTGTGTCCGGGGATATTTGGCCACCCTATGTTTGGTCTGGTTCACAATAAGAACTGAAATGATTTGAAATTTCTGTCTACAGGAAGCATTTGGCAGTATTAATCTAAATAAATCTGGTAATAACTTTTACTAACGTTCGTCAAAAATGGAAGAATTCTTTATGTGGGTTGGTAGTTTTTGGGGGAACTGAGCTCATTTAATAGTTTTTCTTTTGTTCTGATACTGGTGTAATTGGTAAATTATTGCTAAACATAGCCGTTTCCTTTGCACCTGCCTAAAGCCATTTCCGATATTCTTTTAATTTTCTGCATATTTCGGACCTCAAGACGTTTATACTAAAATTGTATCCCAGGCGACGCCTGCAAGACTAGATGGTGAAGGGCGTCGCGAGAGGAGACCAGCATACAATGACGAGCCCCCGACTCGGCTGCGTCGGTCCCACGACCGGCAGTTGCAACGCCTCGCGAAAAAGTAAAATACACGCAATTAGGCATCGTTCACACCAAACGTATTGTTCGCCGCCGACTGTGAGTATGTACAACACACTACGTAATAGCGTATAGTCGGTTCGGTGTGAACGAGAAGTTAAATATTATATGGAAAAGCGATAAACTGCGTAACACGCGCTCACAGTCAATTGCCGACAATACGCTTGATCTGAACAATGCCTAACGGAATTTGGCATTCTGCATCCACTTCGACAGTACAGGATGTCCAATTCTGAACAAACTCAAGGACTTGACATAAGACCGGAGTTACTTCTTCTCTTTTTGAAGGATCCATTGTGATTTTTTGAAAGGACACTTAAAATATTTGTTGAGATGATAACAAAGTTCATCTAAAAAGATCTATTGAACAAAATTTTGTAATTTACGTAGTCTGTGATCTACATTACTTGACCCCCCTTATAGAGTAGTGAATGTGGTGTGGACCTCGTCTTGTTTAAGACCACGATAATGAGGTCCAAATTCATGTGTGTCCATTTAGGTGTTCGGTCCGCTTTACTACTCGTTCATGCGACATGCACGTTAGGTGCGACATTTTTCTTTTGGCACTTAAATAACATTTATTTATTTATTTATTTATTTAAAAAAGTACCGAGATATCTTCGCGAGCGGACATAGTGAGTTTCGGTTGTCGGGAACAGAATCACGGTAATAATATCTACAATCTTCATTTATTTATTTATTTAAACTTCATGTACAATAGTGATACATAGGCGGACTTAATGCCACAAGGCAGTCTCTACCAGTCAAGCTTTGGGTTAAATAAGAAAACATTGTGATAGGGTACAAAATAAATATATAAAAACAAACATAACATTGACAGGGCGTTGTTTGAAATGCTATCATTAACATTGATAACGGGATATTTACCATGTTTACTATTTAGTTTTAGTTCTCGATAGACGTAAGCCACGTCACGGATAAACGGAAGTTATTGCGGGTGGGTGTTTATGGGCAGACAAATCGATCTACCCTCTTCCTTATACGTTTTAAAACTAAGCGTTCACTGCCTCGGAATCGGAGCGTACGGAGTGTACGAGGCGTCGGTATTTACAAAATGCTGATAGGGCACCTACTGCATTCGGATTTTACATCGGCAATATCGGTATTTTCAAAGCAATAAGTTCGCCTGTGCACGAGTATTCACATTATGGAGGATAGTGAGGAGGGTATTGTAATCATTAGTTGTTTATTATCAGCAGAGGAGAAAAAAAACAAAAGGAAAGGAAAGATGTGGGTTAATAAAATAAACTAAAAAAGGCCTATTTTCGGAGAATTTCATACATTATAATTTAATTTATTAGAAGATGAAAAAAGATTTTTTGGATATATTCAAATGTCTCGAACCTAATTCTTTGAACTTAATGTTCATCGTGAAAGTAAATGTAGGTAAGTATGCACAGTTTAGCGTCGCAAACACGTCAGAAGTCGAAGCGATCGGGATCCGAATGACGCGTTTACTGCGGATGACGTCATCGGCAGAAATACCGATCTCTGGCGCAGTTATCCCGGATCCAGTGCACTCTGTACCATAAAAATTAATACAAAGCAACAAATCCTTTCGCCCCGTACGCTCCGATTTCGTCCCAGTGGACGCTTGGCTTAAGCGCTCGGTACCGCTACCATTGTCACTCGCAACTCGATTCCTATACAGTATAAATATAATACAGTGTTGTGACTTAGCCCCGTAAATATTGTATTTTTTATTTCAAAAAATGAAATTAGTTGTGAATGAAACAGAAAGTGTTCAAAAAAAAATACAAGTTGTGTGTAGATTAGTAGATTTAATAAAAATAATGTTTTCGGGACTTTTTTTAACGCGAGCGTAGATATCTAAATCACTCGTGAGTCACTTTTTTTCACCCTATCCACTTATTTATTAATTAATCCAGGTATTTTACTCGGTGGAAAAAGCGAAATACCTACCTATTAAAAAATAAACAAATTACGTATCTATCAGTAGGCATATTATAAATTATTTTATAGTCTCAACTTTCGGAGTGCCCAGGTAAATTAAAAAATGTTATCTCTGGGTGCGTTTTTAAAGAATTTAAGCAACCAAAGACAGCACAATAAAGTCTATTATAACTCTGCCATATTTAGTAAATACTTCTTCTTATTTCAATCAAATATTGCACGCTTACTGCTTACAAAACCATCACAACGTTCGTTCGTCAGTGCGGCGCACGGTGGGCTGATACCGATATGAAATCGTAGAAGAAGACTTAGGAATCAACAAAAACTGATTGAGTTATCTAAAAAAAATAATGACGGAAATGAAATCTACTATCAAATACAATAATGTTCTATGACTTTTACGTTTTGACCATTATTTTCAATGTTATGAATAGTTAAAGATTTTTTTGTATGAAAAAAAAACATAACTTCATGAAAATCTCGAAACTCTCAAATTATCTCAATAAACGGTTTAGAGGTTTGGATAGTACAAATTATTAGCTTATTTTAGCATAAAATCTGGCACTGCGATATTTTGCGATTATGGAGAATTTTTTTTTTTTTTAATTCAACTGCGTTTTTTTTAACAGTGGTATCGTCAATAGGAAAAATCCCCTACAGAAAACGTTTTTTAAGCTTAGACTCTACGAAGGCATCATTAATTAATTATTCAGAACGGTCAGATTCAGGTTCATTTTACAGTGATGGATCTTTCCTGATCATTATCGTCAACAAATATATCCATAACAATCAATAAAGCTTTTGCCTCTTCTGAGAGGGCTTTGTGTTTTCGCAACAGTTTGTGACGTATTTTTGAAAGAAGTGGGTCAGAACTAATTAACTAATTAAGAAATTATTCATAATATCTTCATTGGTAGCCTTTCTACAGAATTTTCTTGAATGATGTTCACGATTGCCCACCCGGTTTGGCAGTGTTTTGGACACAAACAAATGACGTCACGTTAGTGGTGTGGAATAATTTTGCACGTGCCTACAAAAACGTCTAATTCGACTATATTATACAATACTAGTATTATTTTAATTTTTTTTATTCATGCAATGTTGAAAGCAGTATAACTCAGTAAGTAGTGGGTTGATGAAAAAAGTCTCTAAACATAAAAATATTGTATTAGGATATACATATCAAAAATGTAGATACCAATCAAAATGCGAAGTAGGGACTTAAGTCCCTACTTCGCATTTTCAGCCCACTGTGCGGCGCATTCGCGACTTTTTGCATACCGAGTGTATACCAAACTCGAGGCGTGTTGGTATGAGAAGCGTTTCGACCGTTTTTATATGCCTATTTAAATTTTCGAAAGCAAGAAGTTATTTTTTATATATTTATTTTGTACCTATCACAATGTTTTCTTATTTAACACAAAGGTTGACTGGTAGAGAACGACTTGTGGCATTAAGTCCGCCTATGTACCACTATTGTACATGAAGTTTAAATAAATAAATAAATGAAGATTGTAGATATTATTACCGTGATTCTGTTCCCGACAACCGAAACTCACTATGTCCGCTCGCGAAGATATCTCGGTACTTTTTTCGGTTTTTACATTGTTGATAACGGTTTGTGAAATTGTTTCATAAAATTATACTGAAAAACAAGATGGCGAAGCCATATCCGATTGTAACAATGCGCCAAAAGATCCATGTAAATTAAATGACTATAGTTGCAACAGTCATTTATTGGGTAGCGATTTAAATTTTATCTTGTTGTTTTTAAGGTTGAAAGGCTTATGAGAATTTATAACTGCCTGCTAATAGAATTTGCTTTCGAACCAACACTCTGAACGTTACTCAAGACGCCGTTCGCACTCGAGACCGAATGCCTTATTTTGGAAGTTCTAAATTTACTATTTTTCAAGGGGGTCGGATAATATTTGTCAGCGGCTGCACAAGGCGTAGGTGTATGCTGTGAACATTTTGTAGTTTAAATTGTAAAAGATTTTTAAATTATTTTATTTACTTTTTATTTATATAATTTTTAAAATATTTATTTCAAATTACGCGGTGGATACTGTACAAATTTTTAGTACCTACCTAATAAAAAAATTAAATAATAAATGCTTTTCTTTTAATAAACAGGGCTGACTGAATTTATCGACAGTATTTTAGGAACTCAGTCAGTAATAAAAACAAACATTGAAATAGGTAAAAAAATGCAATAAATATCATACACAAACTCAATTAAAATGTATGGAACTGATGCTTTTACACATATCCGATATCTATTAGATACCCAATTCATTGACAGTCAGTCTGAAAAGCTAAATATAGAAATATACTACAAAAAAAAAAAATATTTCATCTAAAACATAGCAAAACATAAACTCAACCCGAACATTAATTGTCCTTTGGTAATTTCACACAAATGCTGTACCAATAAGGTTTATTTTGGCCAACTAGGAATAACACTGTCGGTTTTCCTCATCGATTTTTCTATTTATGGCATAATTATTAATATTTTTCCTTGTTTACCATCATTTAAGAACACTGATTATTATATACTGGATTTGAAAAATTAACAGCAGGTTCTTGATACAATGGATTCTGAGAAACATCATAACCCTGGGCTAATGCTTCTGCTGAGAATTTCTGATATTCTTTTTTGTCATGTAAGTCCACCAGAATCTTCCAAATGATTACTGTTAATATTCCAATCAACAGAACTATCCCTATCGCCGAGCCAGCAGCAACTGCAAAGAGACGAATACAACCAGATTGTAGTGTATTGAAAAAAGGGATTTATAAAGTAGTAGCGAAGTACTACTTTCCAACAACGAATATTCCTCAGTTAAGATTGCTACTGTCTGCCGATACAGCAGATAAAAAAGTCTCGCAACACACGCACTCGACATCAGGGTTGTCTTAGAATAAATTAACGTAATTTTGGTCGCAAAAAAATTGTCGCGAAAAACATATCAACTTGCAAAAGGAATTTTCTCAAATTGAAAAGTCATTTTGCGTTATATAGGGTGACTGGTAATTAGTGACCGATACTTAAACACGTGATTGTAATCATGATAACAAACAACTTTCCCAAAGAAACTTTTTTTTTACGGTACGATAGTAATAAGACAACTGCGTCACGGGCTAACAGCTGATAGGTCACAGGCGCGTGCGCGGATTTCATACTGCTGTTGTTTTATTGAGATAAAAGTGAACGAGTACGTATAAAAAAATGTTTCTTTGAAAAGGTTTTTTTGTTATCATGAGTATAAAACACGTGTTCGGTAAACTAAGAGACTCTACAACTTTACAAAATTACCTTCTATCAAAAATAAACAATAGATACTTACTCCAGTAATTAGGCTCGGGTGGAGTTTCTAGTTCCTTTTGAATGGTGATTTGTAAATATTTTTTTTCATATTGGTATTTAAATACCATGAAAGTGCCATTGTCTGCGTTTATCTCTTTCTTGCACCACTTGGCCATGTACAGGTGTAGATCATTAATTTCAGCTTTGTTCACAAAAAAGACATCTATGTTGGTTACGTTGTCGTTCTCTTGGTCGCAGTATGCTTTGTTGCTCATGTGCATGTAATTGCAGTAAGCGTAGTTTTCGAGTTCTTTACATCGGTCTTCGGAACTGTCGCAAAATGCTCCAGAGTATGTTTCGTTTTTACCTTCCATTGTGTTACACTGACACACGCCACAGACACATGAGCCTTTTCCTGAACAGAGCTAAAATCGATCAAAGAAGATAATTAGTATAGGCTTTATTTTTGTTGTTTGGTTTGGCATTCCCAATAACTCTCAATAATGCAGCACAGTTTATAGTTTATTTGCAAGGATAAATCTGTACTTGCGCAACAAACACATATTTCCAATTTATTCTATAGTTGCTGCCAGTTAAGATGGCAATAGCGGTCATTGCCCTTTCCCTGATATCTCTGTACACGAACTGAAACCATAAACCGTGTAACTTATCATTTCTTCTGTTAATGTTCAGGATCACAATCAATGTCAATTAGGGGCTATTAACAGGTCTGTATACGTTTTTTATAAGAAGAGATTCAATAAATATATGTGGTTCAATGACCGCTATTGCCATCTTAACTGGCAGCAACTATAGTTTTAGATTTTGGGTAGGTGTACCTGTTTAGAATACGGCGCGTAACAGCCCGAGTTAAGAACAGAGCAACTGCAGTCAGCCTCGGTCCAATCCTGGTCACAATGGCATTGCCCTCGTTCGCATTTACCATTTCCAGAGCATAGAGTATTTTGCGGTCTAGGACATGAATTATCATCAAATTCACAAAAATCACCTGAAAACCCAGGCAGGCAGTCTTCGCATTTTCCGCAACTGAAAAAAAACCTTACGCTTGTAACCAAAGTCAATCTAAAGAAATTGCTTGAGTTTAAGTAATTACTCTTTCATGCAATAGAGAAGAATTTGAACGAAGTAAGAATCGACAAAGAAAGCAAAGCTAAAAATCTTAACTTTTGACAGTTCTAATTACAAGCAATTACTAAACTACAGAATAAAAATCGTAGTAATTAATTTGACTTGTTTATAGATACGGGTGAAAGTGTAAGGAATTGTAAAATAATCAAAAACTAGAATATTGAAAACTACTTTTTTCGTAAACGGAAGCCGAATTGGTTTCTCAAGATTAGAAAATATTCCAGACAAACATTCAATACAATTATACCGTCATACGTCCAAACAATATGGGACGTTGTACAAAGGCCAGCACATCAAGTTACCGGAAACTGTCAAATTTCCCCAATCAAACATGAACCTAATGATTTAGCAATAAAGTTGAAAATGTTTTAAAGAAATTTTACAGACTGTAATAGCTTGATGTACATAATTAAATCTCATATTATTTTACCTGCATTTTCCTCTACCGCTGCACAGTTTAGTATCGTCAGCATTCAATTTACACTTTGCGTTATCCGTCTGATCTGTGGATGAGCCGCTGCATCGACAGCCGACGCCATAGCTAGAAAAAATAAAGATCCCATTTTATTATACCTACAAGTATTTAATAATGTTTTATGTAGGTAATGAAACTCACTGAAAAAGTATTTTACCTTCCCGGTTTACATTTGCAAATACCGCATTGCAAAAATCCAGCATTGTGGCATTTTTCAACTATCGCACCTGGAACCGACTTCTCGCATGCACATTCACAGTCTACCTCTAATTCTATGATGAGTTTATCTTGTAGTCCTTGAGGGTAGATCGTGACCGTCTGGTTCTTATGACCTTTAGGTGGACAGGCTTTCGCTTTCAGGGTCCCTGTTATATTGACTACCTGCTTGTGAGGACTTTCACAGTTTATCATGGGTTTCGACTGGCAGTTCTGGTCTATGGTTACCTCCACAAGATCTGAGCTTTTTTTAATTTTCAACTCGAAAGTATTTGCTTGTTCCTAGAAAGAGGGTTCAATTATAAGAATACGTAAAACATTGTCATGAAATATTTAGACCTTTAATTGATTTTTTTTTAAATATTCTTTAATTTTAATTATTTTAATTTAATATAGGTCTATAATTTTAGTTTTACTCACCTCATATGCTGTCTTAATAATGTTTATGACACTTTTCCCGCCTTCTAATTTTGCATATCTGGCTCCTTCTATCTGGTCGGCTAATTCCTTGTATTCGGTTTCAGGGGTTGTCTGTATTTTAAGTAATCAGGCGTTAGGCATGTATCGATCGAAATTCAGCTAATAATTTGACTAATAGTAAGTAGTGCTTGCGGGTGGGTTGAAGAGGCCTATGTCCAGCAGTGGACTGTTGTAAGTTGATGATGATGTAGTGCTTGCGCAAACACACCTGCATATTTGGGTATCCGTTGAAATGAACAACCGTGATCGAACAGTGGTATTTCACAAAAAAGTTTTAGCTAACTATTATAAATGCGAAAGTTTATGATGATGAGGGATGGATGTTTGTTAATAAAAAAATGAATTTGAAATACTCTTTCACGCAAAAACTACTGAACAGATTTTGATGAAATTTGGTACCTACTCAGATATCTTATATCCTGCATTAATATATAGGAAAGAAACACTATATCCCGTGGCACAATTAACGAACTCCACGCTGGCGAAGCCGCGAGCATAAGCTAGTATTATTAGAATTTAAGAAGGTACTTACGCGTGTTTTAGAATTTTCAGTTATGGCAAATATTAGTCTAAAGCCGTTATTGTCTGCTACTTGACTGATCTGGCTTACTGACGGATAATCATACGTCAAGGACTCGGAGTATTCGTGATCTTTTAAGTGACACTTCATGTCGTGCGGTTTAATGGCGCCGACGATCTTGCCATCTCCCGCACTGTGATACGTTGAATCCGTACACAGTACTATGATGCGCCTTGCACCCGCTCTCCACCCTACCTCATCGCATCTCATTGCTTGCATCAGAGCATCTAGTCCAGCTTCCGGGTCATCGAAATTAGATCCGAACTCAATGTTGTCAATCTTCTGCGTAAATAGTGTCATATTGCTTGTTAACGGTACTTCATTTCTAAAAGCCTTGCTTTTGTGCCTAGAAAGGAAGTTTTTTCATGTACAAATAAAAAAGTTTTTAAACTCTAAAAATAAAAGAAAAATTTGTTTTTAAAACTCTAAAAATTAAAGAAGAAATAGGTTGGACACTGTTCCCCATACCGGTGGGCTACAATTTTTTATATTTTTAAATGATTTGTTATATTGTTTTTTCCAAGGAATATTTAAAAATGTTTACAATTGATTTGTAAAAATATAAATAAAGGAAATAAAGAAGAAAAAACTAGAAAATCCGACTGAAAAGCCAAAAAACAAGCGTGTTTGGAAGCAGACGGGATGATGGCCATTATTAAAACACGGAACGCGTCCTGTCTGCTTTCGAATGCGCTTGTTCGTACATATAACAATCATCTAAATCGGCCCACGCGTTTGGTCTTTCTTCAGAGCGCCACAAAGGAACAAACATAATTATAATAGGCTGATAAACACATAATCGTCCACAGTCGGGTAAAACTAGATATGAGTACCCCCCCCCCTCCCCACCCCTTAAATTAAATAACTTACTTGTTAGGATCAAAGAATGGGAAGCCAGGTTTTTCGACAAAACTTCCGATGCCAAGTCTTACATTATTCGTGTAAGATGTCAAGTCCTTATGTATTTCAATTGCTTGATTCTTCAAGTCGGCCATCCTTTTTTTCATTGTATCAGAAACGTCCATAAGATAATACACATCTAAAGGAAAATCTTGGGCCGCTTTGTACGACATTTCGAATTTCATTGTAACCCCTGGGCGTGCCTTCATTTTGATCAGCTGTGGTTTGAATTGGACTGGGAAGTCACCTTTTGTTGCACCAAAGTCTTCAGATGGAAACAGTTTCGATTTTGGTTCTGGATCCATAATTCCACCCGCACACCATGATGTATTTTTGTTCTTGTAACTTTGGGGGCGACATCGGTGACCTGTTGCGTCGTCCTAAAAGGAATAATAGTAGATAAGGTGACCATCGAGAATCTAATATCCTACAATAGTAATATATTATATTATATTATATTATATTATATTATATTATTTTTTTTTTTTATACTATTATTATTATGTATTGAATTTTAATGTATTTATATTTACATTATATACAGACTACAAATAGAACTAAACTAATGATAAAAATTATATTATATTATATTATATTATATTATATTATATTATATTATATTATTTATATATTTTTTTTTTTATATATTTGTAAATATACTGTAACCTTATTGGTAACTACAGTTTTGAGCCGTTTGGGGTTGAAACTCGGGTCATGGAGCCCGAGTACGCGTCTCCTTTTTAAGGAAATATCCCGCCAACTGGTCGACACTTTGCGTGACCAGAGGGCTGGCTCTTTTTTTAGCCAAAGAATTAGCATTGCCATTCCACGTGGCAATGCAGCCAGTCTTCTGGGTACGTTTCCGGATGACAGCGATTCGTAGGAGTACTTTGACGCCAAAGAGACTAACCACACTTATTCAGCTCTGGAAACATTCTAATTACGGAGATATTGAGGGTCAAAGTTCCAACATTTTCACAAGTTTTTTTTTTCAAATACTGGTTTTTAAGGTTATTATTACTTTACTTTATGTACCTACAAATGCGTCTACGATTTGAACGATTTTGTATGGAGATGCGTACGCATCTGAATAGACGCGGAAAGCTGAACGGATGCGTACGCATCTCCCTACAAAATCTTTGTTGTCTTTGGCCAAAGCTGAACAGTGCTGAATAAGTGTGGTTAGTCTCTAAGTGTCCTATTGTCGTCGTTGTATATACAAGGTATACCCTTCACGAAGCCGTCAACCAAGCCTTCTGTACATCAAACTAAGTAACCCTACGTAAAAATTATTGCTGGGAAATAACTTTCTTTTTGGGTCGAAAAATCATATTTTACGGTAAAACTCAATGTAACACACTCAAAACATTGTGCTGATAGACGCATTGAATAGTAAGCAGGTCCTGGAGGTACTTAAAGTTTAGTAATAACCTTAAAACCAGTATTTGAAAACAAAACTTGTAAAAAAGTTAGAACTTTGACCCTCAGTATCTCCGTAATTAGAAGGTTCCCAGGTATAGTCCAGAACAAAAAAATGATCGCAATGACGAGGAGCACAAATGCCTTTCGGCTTCGTTAAGGGTAAATTTACACCCTTTACGTAGGTACTTACTTTTAGTCTTCTTTTTAGCATTTTTTTAATTCTATTTATAGTCTGTATATAATGTACATAGTAGATAAATAAATAAATTTGTTCTTAATTAGATATCTAATTACCTATGAGGTAAGTGTAAGTACCTAATTACAATAAGTAAATATCACTTCCCTACATAATACAAGATATTAATTATCGTTGGTCGTTGACCCCTTCTTTATTAGATTATCAAGTTCATATAGGAAGCCCTTTTGCCCAGATGTGGGACAACACAGGATTAATATTTACTCATTACGTGTGTGGATTTTCGCTTGAAATTTTTATGGGTAGTAATTAAACCGACTTCTATTTAATAGCCTTTTTCTCTTCCAAAAAACTACCTTGTCCTCTAAGTTACTAAGTCAGCCACCATCAATGTGCATCTAAAAAGTACTATCTCAGCCACCATACATCATCGGTGTAAGCTACTGTAAATACATCCCAGCATCGTTGTTATTTAATAGCATCTATATTTGTGACATATATTCAGGCAATAAGCTTCTAAAATAACTATATACACCAATAAAGTAATTCTACGCCTTCTAATTTTATAACTTAGTACGTTTAAGACTTAGTTAAGTATGACTAATTCATAACTCGTCCTATAATTTATTGTTCATAAAATATACCTAAAATAATCATCAAAAAAATTAACTATAGCCTCTAAATATAAACAACAAAACAAGCGTAGCTTGTTTTTTTTTTTGGTAGAATAGATTCTTTCTAGTGTTTAAATTAAGCAAAAGTTAAGTTCAGCTAGGTGCTAGCTAGGTTCATGGGAAACAATAATATTTTGTGATAGGCGGAGTCGACGTAGCCCCGGGGCTCCTATTCCTAGCTGCAGGGTTTGAAGTAACCTGACACGAACCTAAGACGTTTCCTTTGCCGCAATGCCTTTTTTACGATGTTTATTATAACAAATTGTGTTAATATTTATTTTAACTAAATAAAAGATTTACAATCCAGTGGACTATTATTTTTCTAATAACATGAAACGACTAGTCCCCGCTTGAATCGAAGGGCACTCTCTCATTGGTCTTGCTCTGTCGTTTGCAGTTTATTTAAAAATCAATTTTATGTTAAAATAATACAATGTAATATTTTAAAAGCTAAGTTATATCAATGAAGGTTTCGAGTTGATGCCTGAACTATATTTTTTTAAAGCACTTAAAGTATTGGCGAGTTGCAAAATCCGTGGCTGACTTAGTAAATTAGATGGTGATGTATAATCAAAGAGACAAGTAAAAATAATTGTTGCTCTTAACTTGATGCTTTTAAAAAAGACGAATTAGTTTATTAGAACCTTTCTTATTTTCCCGAGGCTGACATATAAAATCAGAGGTAAAGTTCCGTGGACAAGAAAAAAAATTGTGGCTTGACTTATAATTTCCCAATTTTTATTTAACCCCGTCTAAATTATAAGTTATACTGGGCGATTACACCTACCTAATTACACGCTTGATGTTTTTATGTACTTGGTTGTGGCATTAGGTACTTATTGTACCCAGTATTTAAGTGTATTACTAGTCGCTTAAGACACAATAACACATGAACTTATTGATACCAATGCGTTAAAGTGGGCTGAATGAGTGTTTTTAAAGTTAAAAGCTAAATCAAAACGTCAAATATCAGCAATTACTTTTTTACAGACAGCAACGAAAATTGATTAACAAAGTTCCGTTTATGATTAACAAAAATGTACTGTGGAATATAATAGAAAGTTCCTAATAAAAGTTGGGTTTTTGAGACTGGAATTTCTCAGTAGCAGCCACGGAGTCTGGAAATGAGACTTAAACATAACTGGCGAAGTGTGGGTGTACTATTAGATACACCTCTGCCTAACCCTTCGGGGATTACAGGCGTGATTTTATGTTCCTAATAATTATGATTTTATGTACACCAGGAAAATAACAGATATTAATGTATTAACTTAAAATCTGAACAGAAAATGTAACAACAATGTTTTAATACTCACTAGAGAACACCATACGCATCTTTCAGGCCCATAACCAATGCATTCGCCGCAAGTACCGAAATTGCAATTATCAGGATCACATCTCACATTATTAAAACAGATAATGAACAATATGAGAACTAAATAGTTCGCCATTGTTATAATTCTTCCCATAGTGGAACTTCGTCCAACTATGGACCGAGAGCCAAGTTATCTCAACGATGCCACGAGAGATGAACTAACTAATAATAAGATTCAACTATTAATGCGTATTGATGCACTAACACACATACATCGGTACTGGGGATGACATCTACTGTTCCTATCAGTAGCCGGTGATGCGAGAACGGGAAAACGAAAAGCCACAAAAGAGGAAACTTACGAATAAAGCATAATACACAATGGAACATTGTTCTTTCTAAAAATAGCGACCAGTTTCAAGCTTAAAGCGCAGGCCACACTATCAGCTAGCGGGTGAGCGAGCGAGCCGGGCGAGCCTCTTTTCATACTTCGTTTCGGCTCTTTCGGTAGTTCGCGGTGTGAACCAAAGTATGAAAAGAGGTGAAACTATGCCTCGCCCGGCTCGTTCGCTGAACCGAAGAGCATACAGTTTCTAGTTAACCTGTGCCGTCTTATTACAAAACTAGCTCTAATTTTTTTCTAAGCTTAAAGCCCAGCTTTTTGTATTTCGAACCTTATTCCGACTGTTCCGAAGATCTTAATACAAAATTATAGAACTTATAATCTAGTTTTAAATTCGTATTTGAATTTAGAAGTTAAACTTTATTGGAAATGCTCGAAATTAAAAAGAAAATAGATGGTTTAAATCTGAGTAATGATATACCTTGCTTTATTAATATATTCATAGACATCGGTGAGTATACCCCTTTAGGGGACGTTATTATCCTCATGGTGATGTCGTTACTGAGTATGTCATGAAATATTTTTAGTATAGCGCGGCCGTTTCGACACAATGTTTGCTAAATGCATAATATTCTGTGTGGGCCTAAGTTTGCAGTATCAATTGGTTTCCTCGTCAGACGCTTGCCAGAAGAAAACGTGTCAAGAATGCATCAGTGATCCCAGTGTCTGTGTATGGTGTGCCGAGGTAAATACATTTCATTTCCCAAAATAGCTTTTCATAACGAATCTGAATTAAGGAAAACATTATTTAGTTTTGCCTTTTACCTGTATAACGTTTTGTACTATTGAAACCTGTACCTCTGGAGAGTCTGAACAAGGTAATGCAGGGAAGACATGCAGCAAAACGCATCTATACTTTGTGCTTAAAGTGTTAAATAAATAGTAAATAAATATCCTCGAACTATCAAGAGTACATTATGACAATATACATATTATATTCTTTATTTTCGGACAACAATGATCCAGCGTTTTAGAAAACAATAACATAATACATATTTATTTATTTATTTGTCGACTTACATCTACCATTACAGCTAACCAATGCGGTAATGTGCCTAAATACATCCTTAACTAAACTTAATTGTTACTTATAACTAATATCTATAACTAACTACAAATAAAGCATTCCTTGTGAATTCACTAGAATATTTATTACTAGTGTTAGTAGCTAAAATACAACAGAGAAGAAGACAGACTAAATAGTATTGTGAAAAGGACATCCCCAAATTAATGTTTAGTGATTGTTCTTCTCACAAAACTTTTAGTAGTCGGAGAGTCGATACTCTACGGCATAGTTCTTAAAATGCTGTTGCCTCTCGCCCGCAACCTTGACAACAGCGACGCGGTTTTCTTGCGAATGACGGTGTGGAAGCCATCAGTACGGTTTTGCGCAAACATAGCAGAAGCGCTGCACCATCGTCGCAGTCCCAACAGCATCCTAAAAATAACAATTCCGTTGACTGTTTGTCATGGTAACGTTGGTGTCCAACAGGAGACTCATGGAGAGTGAAAATTAAAAGACGGTTGAGACAGACGCAACGGTTAGAAGATTTTTAAAAAGTAGAAGAGAAGCAAGTAGCTTCGCAAACATAATATTTTTCTTCCAATATTTGTGGTGCTCCGATTCCTGGAAGATACCAGCGATCAATACTGAAGGCACCTAATTAACCTCCAGGGATCGTCTTTAGTATTTATTTTTGTGACCAAAGACATTACATGCAGTTGAGCGGTAACACCTAACCGACCGGCAACATTGACACCCTGTAGTTATTAAGAACTTATCCGTGTTACGAAAACTACAACATTAGTTTTAGTATTTACGAAACCTGAAACACGTGTCTAGTTTTTTTATGTAAAGAATCTATGTACAAAATTTCAAAACAGTATCATAAAAAATCACAAAGTTGTTCTGTTACCTGGTTGTCCGCACAAAAACGTGGTCATCACAGTGTCTTCTTGAGCTCAGTGATAATAATAATTTGGCAGTAGGTACCTAAATGATTGCGATAGGTACTTAGTGTCGCTCGGTGTCCAACTTGGAGCCTTTTTTAAATATTTTTGGGACAAAATATAAGATGGTTTAAAAATTATTGGAATCGATTCAGTTACTTATTCTGAACAAATTATATTCAGGTTTCGCGTATACTAAAAATAATGTTGTATAAACGTGTTTAACTAAGGAATTCCATAAATATTTTCAGAACGACTTCAATAGTAGTACAAGATGCATGCCCCAGAGTTCTGTTGAAGACAACTGGTGTCCGAAAGGTCTACAAAACCCAAAAAATGTTATCCATGAAACGGAATCGAAAGAATTTAGCTCCATTACAGATCACGTCATCCAAATTAAACCCCAACGATACGAGTTAAAACTGCGACAAGGGGTGCCACAAAGTTTTAATTTTTCTTTCCAGGCTGCTAAAAATTATCCAGTAGATCTATATTTTCTTTTAGATGCGTCTTTAACCATGAACAATATAAGAGAAAATACAGCCAATCAAAGTCAAAACATTTATTTTGCCATCAAAGAATTGACTGATAATGTTCATTTAGGATTCGGTACATTTATAGATAAAGGAATGTTGCCGATCATGAGCAAGTGAGCAGACTAGTTTATTTTTTTAAATAATTTTTTTCCCGTTAATGTTTTTCTAAAACTTGTATATTTTTCATTTTCAGTATTATCAACGCCAGCTTAACCTACTCATTTAGACACCATTTGAAATTAGTTGATGACTTTAACCAATTTAAAAAGGAGATATCTGAGGCGCCTAGTGGGGCCAGCCGTGATTCGCAGGAAGGAGGCTTTGACGCTCTTGCCCAAGTGTTGGTCTGCAAAGATATTATAGGATGGAGAAACGAGTCCAGAAAAATAGTAGTCTTCTTAACTGATGGGCTGTACCATGCTGCCGGTGACGGAAAATCTGCTGGTTTATTTGAACCATACGATGGTCAGTGCTATACTGAAAATGGCACCTATACCAGAGAACTAGAAATGGACTACCCGTCTGTCGGCATGATAAGCAAGCTAGCTGCCGAACGCGACATTATAGTTATCTTCCTTGTCGACGAATTATTTAGACCCGTTTACGATAATCTCAAACGCAGTGTGAGCGGTTCCCAGTTTGTGACATTTTCCCGAGATAAAGCCAGTAATCAATTGACGAATGATGATATGATAGTGAAACTCTTAAAAAAAAATTATGAGGTGAGTGTAAGACCGTTGCATGTCAAAATATCTTATGAATAGGGTATATATATATTGTTATAGTCTTTAAAATATTTTTTTAAAGCTCTGTGGAAACCAAAACGCTTAAATACAGACCTTCATTACAGGACATTTCAAAGAAAATTAAATTAATAGCTAAGGTAAAGGCAGGAAGTAAGAAAAAATTTAAGATTTCCTTTGATCCTGATTGCACCACTGGCGACAATAATGTTGCCTGCAATGTGGAGATTGGTAAAGAACGGCAAATAGTTGCGACGGTACAATATGATGATACAGAAACCGCTGTTGTAGATATAGTAGTTGAAGGCATCGGGGAGAAGCTCACGCTTAAGATAGATACTATTAAAAACTGTGAATGCGAACGCGACGTCGAAATCAACTCTGCATTTTGCTACGGAGACAAGAGATTGTGCGGAAAATGTAGCTGCAGTGAAAATCGGTGCGTATTCAACTCTCTTTTCATTCCTTTCTTAGAAAATACGACATCATTAGTAAAAACATCCCCTTTGAACAACTCTATTTCCGTAGGTACGGTGAAAGATGCAGTTGCGTCAAAAGTGAGAACAACGGTTATAAAGACAACTCAACTTGTATAGCTGAAGGCGGCACGGATGTTTGCAGCGGACATGGATCTTGTACTTGTGGCATTTGTCAATGTAGTAAAAGGTTTTAAAATTTTCTGAGCTAATCAAAAAAAGGGACGGAAGGACATGAATCTGCACGAGGCTGTTAATTCAAATCCGGGCAAGCACTAATGTGACTTTTTCATATTATGTACTTTCTTAGCTTATCTTGGACATCAACGGAAACCTGGACTAACAATTAATATACTTAAGTCTGAAATCACCAACCCGTCTTGAGCAAGCGTGGTGACTGGTGATCAATGCTCGTGTCTTCTCTGTATGAGAAGAGTCCCAGCAGTGGGACAGTAATAGCTGGTAATTTCAAAATAGAATTTTCCGTGAAATGTTAAACAATATTAAATGGACCCTTATTATTTTAAGGTATGAAGGTAAATTTTGCCAATGCAACATGGATAGCTGTCCGCGTAGTACTTTGAGCTCACCTGAGACCGTATGCAGTGGTCCAGAGCATGGTAAATGTGACTGTGGAAGATGTAAATGTACCGCTAATTGGTCCGGCGACGCCTGCGACTGTTACAAACCAGACACGTATTGTAAAGAAGAGAATAGCACCAGTGTGAGTACAAGATCCGGCTCGAAGGATTATTATAGGTGTCTGATGAGATGAGGAGTAATAGAGAAGTATGGCAGAAGAAGACATGCTGCGCTGACCCCAAATAAATTGTGATAAGGGCAAGAGAATGATCATGAATTGGAACCAATATTAACAATCATACCATCCCACAACTGTGGACGCTAGATCGTTATAATGCTTCAATTTATTACATTACTTAGGCTCCGTGTTTAATAAACAATTAAATATCTCTTTAGGTATAGGTATAACAACCGGGAGTTTCAAATTAACTTGATGATAATCTTACAGGTTTGCAATAACCGTGGACAATGCGTGTGTGGTAAATGCCAATGCGAACAAACGGCTGACTGGGATGCCCGAAACAGCCAGACCGAGAAATGCCAAATAAGCGCCTGCTTGGACTGTCACGAAAGGCAATGCACAAAGTTGGAAAAGTGCGCAAAATGTAAACGAAGTGGATATGAATCGTGTAACCACTGCTATGACATTCAGACGGTTAAAATAGTCGAGTCCTTCACAAAGGAGGACGAGTACACAAATAGTAGTCTATGGAATTTGTGCAGTAATGTGAAGGTGGAAATCGGCTGCCAGACTAGCTTCGTCTACCGATACAACGATGCCAACTATAGTGTGGAACTGGTAGTGGCGAAAGAAAAGGATTGTGCTCCAAATTATTATGGTGAGGTCCATTTAACACGGATAAATAGTTATTTCCTTACTTCAAGTGACCTAAAAATTATCGCAATGGTAGTTCCATTGGATAATTTTTATGTTCTGGTCCATACCTGGAAATTTTCTAGTTCCCGAGACATTGGAGGTCCAAGTTCCAACATTTACACAATTTTTACCTCTTACAAAATTGACCCTTCGCTACTGATATGAAGTAATATTATATGATTTTTCAGTATTCGGCGGCATATTTCTCCTCACACTCCTCCTGGTAGGGGCCGGCACACTGATCGCCTGGAAGCTGCTGACGGACGCGCGAGACCGCCACGAGTTCATCAAGTTCATGCAGCAGAACAAGCAGGATGCGTCTGGACCCAGCAACAACCCGTTGTACGAACACCCCACTACGACGTTCAATAACCCCGCCTTCAGGAAAAGATCTGTTGATATACGTTAGAATTGTCTTCTTTGAATTATGTATTTGAAATGAAACAGGGTCCAGGGGTGCTACACGTGTACAGTAAATTTGCAATTTTCATAATTTATACAAATGTTTGATTTTGCCGGCAGAACCGTAAATGTCTCATGATTACAAAGGCATGCACAGACACATACGCACTTGATGTCTTGTATTAGAAAGACGTGGTCATGTATTTGGGTTGAGTAGGTACTGAAGTTTAAGACCGCTGATTATTTTCTATTGATGTTGGTTCCATGAAGACAGTTCAGTTTGGTATATACCACAGTTACACACATTCATAAATAATAGGTCTTTACCTATGTAATTGGAGATTTAATAACCAGCATTTTCAGACTTAATTATCTGTGGATTGGCGCGCAATTCGAAATTCAAATAAATTTTATTCGAAAGCCGTGTTCTTTTAATTTCAAATTCAGTCATTTGTTTTTAGATAGTTTTTTGTTTTTGTGAAATTGTGGTAGTTTTTGGCGCCATGGATAAACTGAAAATTCGTACAATTTTCGAATATGAGTTTCTACGTGGACATACCGCTGCGCAAACAACACGAAACATTAATGCCGTGTACGGGCCTAACACTGCTTGCATATGCACGGCCCATTATTAGTTCAATTGTTTTAAATCTGGAAATTTTGAGTTGAAGAATGAGCCTCGCGGTCGGCCGGTAACTATTGTCGACAACGACGAATAGAAGGCGATAGTTGAAACGGATCCAACTCAGTCTACGGCTGAGCTTGCTGCGGGCCTTGGAGTTAGTGTAAAAACGACATTGAAGCACTAACGTCAAATCGGAAAGATAAAAAAGCTAGATAAGCTAAAATAAAAAAAAAATACAAAAATTTTTGTTTTTAAAATTTTCATACAAATCTCCAATTTCATAGGTAAAGACCTAATATAACCACACCTTTCTGATACACTTTGTTTACAGGATCGGTGTCCCACCGACGCCCACGGTGGCCACGTATTCAGTACATAATCCTGAACCCCCACATAAAAAGTTTTCATCGGTAATTAAAACCTGGGCAGGTTTTAATTATTAGTGCAGGGAAAAAGCGGAGCCAGTTTTCCATGTGCGTGTGAACAGAGGACACACTTGTATTTCGCAAAAAAAGCAATTGTAGGATTTAGTAGTAGACTTAAAACAATTGTAGAACAAATCTGGCAATTTGTAAACAAATATGTTAAAGCTGTTTTGACATGGAAAGAAAAATTCTAGTGCGAGCAGGGTTTGAACCTGCGACCTTCCGATTCAGTACAGCGGACGTCTTAACCAATCGGAAGGTCGCAGGTTCAAACCCTGCTCGCACTAGAATTTTTCTTTCCATGTCAAAACAGCTGTAGTTCCCTACGCAGGGTTTTGCGTATAAAAATATTAAAAATATATTAAAAACTACAGCCCTTAAAGTGCAGTCCCTCGGTCCTCACAGACCATCAGCCAGATCTCGGAAAGTACCTATATAGAAAATTAATTATTGTGACTACATATACATATGTAGTAAAGAATTTGCGGAGATAGTTACTAAGTAACAGACCACGAAGCTTCAAAGACAAAAAATATATATCCAAACATTTTCATAGATGATAAAATCTCAATAAAATAACAAATGACATATCTCCTAAACTATAAAAATTTAGCTAGGGAAAGTAGGTCTAATAATTAGCAAATGACCTCTTCTATATGCGTATTTGTTATGGCGGGTCCAGATCCATTCACTTGTATATATGTGGGGTCTTTTCTCTTTTATTCCTGCCCTTTCTTTTTTTATCCTAACTAAACAATACTCAGTATACTTTTATTTTCACGATAGCTAACGTAAAAAAAAAAGAAAAAAAGAAAAAATCGAAATCAGTATACTTTTATGTTCTCTTTTATTTACCTAATTTTTGGTTCATGATTATTTACAATGATTTGGAACTCCTGAACGATGACTGTAGAATTAACTAAATAATTGATAATGGCAAGAGAATTAGCTTGATTTAGAGGCCCCGTAGCTGATTGTATCAACTATCAGCTTAGCTTTGATTCGTACCCTCTCCAAATATGAAGAGAAGAGATACTTCGCCTATAGTATGACAAAGAGACGGATTTTTCGTTTATGGTGCCTGCCTTCCGCCTTGTTGGCAAAAACATGAAAGCTGTAAGCACTTGGAATTGTGGGTTCGAATCTCAGGTCAGGCCCATTTATACCAAGAAATTCATCGTTGTCGATCTTAGTTTTCCCATACTTTATTGCAGACGCCTGTTCATATTAATTTAGCAATAAGTTGTAAATACTCAACTTCAAACCGCATTTAGATTGGAACAATAATTGGCATTTAGATTGGTGGTTTTCAAAGGAAATAATAACAATTTACAATACACTTGTTCCAAAAGTGGCTCTTATTGCACTGCTACTACTATTTTAGGTTCACGTTTTTTTTTAAATTTTTAGTACGCTTTAGGTATTCCCGCACTAGTGCGACAAAGGGTGCCACAGATACTATTATAATTATTATGTTGTTGGCGAAAACATGAAAGCTGTACTTGGAATTGTGGGTTAGATTGTCAGGTCAAGTACTCAGCACCTTTAGAGCTTGTAATTTTATTCAATCAAATAACAGAAAGCATCTCTTGGGCAACCTTGTTTCATTGTAGACCTCAACCATGACTTCCATCAGGCAGAGATTGTTTTCACAAAGCAGACCATTAATACCAAGAATTTCGTCGTTTACGGTTTTAGTTCTTCATATTTTATTGCAGACGCCTGTTCATATTAATTAAGCAATATGTTGTAAATACTCAACTTCACACGCATTTAGATTGGAACATTAATTGGCATTTTTAGATTGGTGGTTTAGTCAGAAGGAAATAATATCAATTTTTCTAAACACTTGTTCGAAAAGTGACTCTTATTGCACTGGTTTTAAAACCAGTGCAATAAGAGTCACATTTTTTTAGTTTGTTGGAACTCTGTAGCTATTTCCGCACTTGTGCGGCATAGTGCGCCACAGATTATTATAATTATTTTGTTAGTGATGTGCATTTTTTTATCTCAGAATATGACAGCGATACCAATATTACTATTCCGATCGAAAGAGGATTATAAATTTTTAAACTGTCATGGTCACTAACATTATCATTAACACTAGAAACGGGATGTTTACCATGTTTACTGTTTGTTTTCACCATGATCACGGATAAACTAAAGTTATTGCGGGTGGGTACTTATGAGCAGACAAATCGGTCTTTCTAGTTCGCACTCAGTACCGCTACCACTATCACTCGCAACTCGTTTCTGTTCCCGACACACGAAACTCACTATGTCCGCTCGCGAACTTTTTCGGTTTTTACACAGTTGAACCCCAATGAATTCCAGAATCGAATTGCCTAAACACGCATAAACTTACCTAAATTCAAAAGCGTTTTTCTCGTGTAACTATGACTACGCCTTTGAGATAAGGCCTATTTCATAATAATATGGGTGCGAAAATACCAACTTATCTAGTCAAAACAGTATTCCTACTGTCCGTTCTAGAGTCACTTTTAGCCACAATATTTATATTATGTAATTATTGCCTATGCTCGTGGCAGTACCTATTGTCCCTTTTAAATATAATGAAAAGTAGGTTCCTAAAATGTTATGTAGATACCTACTATGGACAAAAGGATGAATAAATAATAACCAATAGCATTATAATAATTTAAGTTACATATTATCTAAAAATACTTGTCTAATTAAACTAGTAAATAGTTTATATAGGTTGACTGACATTAATGAATATCATTCTACACAAAAAAAAATGTAGTTTCTCGTACCAATACAAGATGGCGTTACTGTCGCTCCTGAAACATTTAAAACGGTATTTGGATTACTATTTACATTAAACAGTGTAATTCATTGAAATTTTTCAGTTTTAATATTAAACAAACACTTAATTTTAAACATTTATGATAAACTGTTTATAATTTTGCGCTTTAAAGTGGTTTATTATACGAAAATTCTACATCGCGCTATCAGTGTTTTCCTTGCGTGTTGTATAGATACAGGCGCGATGAACTAGAATTGGGGAGTCCTTTTCTACGCAGTAAAGTAGTGGCCGGGGTGGAGCTACTCTAATTCCACCCCACTAGTAGCACAATCAGACCTGGGGGAGCTATTGTGTGAAACCCGTCCGCCGCCGCCGCGAACGAGAATAACCCTCTTCTCGACGCCGCGCGCGGATGAGGTGATGCCCGCGCAGGTCCCGCGCCTGTCGCCCATACAGACCGCCGCTTGCTCTCGACGAAGAGAAAAAGTTCTCATCGTCCCTAGCAGGTAGCCGTTGAAGTCTGCGCTTAACTGTCGCACCACAAGGTTCTTCGGAACCGTACGAGGGCTTGCCTTCAAACACACTGATGTAGAAAATTTGACTCTCTTTTGTTAAAAAACTAAATCTAGAATAAAACAATTGAACAATAGAAAGAGAATAGAGATTAAAGACATACTTACAGTATTACCTATACATTTTGTGGCCATATTAACATTCAATCAATTTGGGACCTAAACTCGCGATCCTTGAACACAGAACCCCTTAGCCACTTCGCCAACCGTAGCATCATTTATATTATGAAAGGCGTGTGTGGTTGATGTGGGTGCACAGTGCACTATAGACCGGTACACCAACCCAATACTTTGGTGATCAGCTGATGGACCACCTTCCGCGTGCTAGTTCTATTGTGTCAACAGGAAGGGTTGATATTCAATAAATTAGTTTTTCAAATCTTTTACTAAAAGCCGTCATTTATAGCAGTTGTAAATTGTAACTAGGTTTTCAGATATGGTTGCCTGTCTGTCTCGACTGAGGGACCACCTTTAACCGATTGTAAACTTTTGAGTGGCTACTTTTACAAACTAGATAGAGGCTTAATTTACAATTGTTGGAGAACTTTTACTAAAGGCATTCAAAGGCTCAAAATTCAAATGTGATCCCTCAATGGTAACGTAAACACCCTTCGGGGATAACATGCGTGATGTAAGTTGTTCTATGTATGTTTTAGTTTTTAGACACTAACTAGGTAGAACCCCATTTATACCACATTACTGCACATTTTAGGTTGAAAATAATGCCTGTAAAGCGCTGTACGTAACTAGATCAAATCAGAATGGAACCCGCCGCCCGACTCGCTTAGCTTCCTTCCTAAATCGAACTTACTAACAAGTATATTAGTAATAATATTTTCTCATATTATGGTACATAAAAATGTAAAATACCTAATAAGTACCTAAACCTAAAAAAATATTATTTTTTTCTGAAACAGTAGGACTTACAAAAACGTGATTCAAGAAGTTAGATTACCTTCTCAAAGATAAATTATAAAAATAACTAAATAAAAATAAAACTTGAATTAGTTTTTATACGACGACGAAAAAGACACAATAATAACATAATTACATGTATAATTTCATAATTATTATTCGTTTTGCGAATAATTATTGCAGGTCAACCGACAACAAGGTATTCAGCTGCATCCGGTAAGACTGGAAGCCGACCGAACTGACAAGAAACAAAAAAGATTCCTTGGTTTTTTTTTTTCATTTTTGTAGGTATTTTCTACCAAAATTAAGGTTAGATTTTTTTTAATCCCTGGCCTAGTAAAGGTGGCGAGACGATTTAGACGCGTACCGCGAAGGCTGGTTTCAGGAGGGACGGAAAAAGAGCACATGGAAGGAATTGGGGAGACCTTTGCCCAGCAGTGGGACAGTACAGGCTACTAAAAAAAAATCCCTGGTTTATGTAGGTACCTACCCTTAATAAAAAAGACGTACGCAAAACAGCCACCAAATATTACTAACTTCCCAGGCGATATAAACGTGACGTATCACAAAAACGAGAAGAATTTGAACGAATTCAATTTATTACGACATCTTGAGACGCTCACGTAAAGAGTGATTTCCGCGAATTTTCCCTCACACGCCCGCGCATTGCTATGATTCATCTCGCTCGCGGGTGAACACTCTGCCCGTCTGACAATAGTGCATACACACTACAGTTTGTGGCCAATCGTGGAGCCGAGCGCACGCATTTTGGATATCGAACTCACATCGCGTATTCGAATTCGAATTTAAAAAAAATACAGAAAACATATTAAGCCTCCATTTTTTTTTTCTTACGATTTTATTGTACTTCTGTAGTGTTAATATTTTTTTATAATTACTCTATTAAAAATGAGAACTATGGCTAGTGTGTGGTTTTTTGTGATAGTGCTTGTTTCGGTACAAAAAGTTTTCGGAAACGTATGTCTTCAGGAAGTTAACAAGTTTTCTTGCGATGATTGTGTCAGGTGCGGTGGTGAATGGTGTAAAACTCTTGGGGTAAGTGTCTTTTTTATTTTGTATGCATTTTATTGAGGAAGAAACCGGTTACGCTTTAACTCAAAATATTCCCTATCTCCGTTCAATCGACACATAATATTCATATCATGTCTTTCCAAAATATTCTTAGGATTTGATTCCTATTGGACGAAATAATTTAGATTTTATATTTTGAATTGTTTATGGTTATTTAAAACTATTTCGTCGAATAACCGAATAATCAAGAGTTTTTACGAATAATCCAGGCTTTAATGGCTATTAAGGTCGATATTTATTCTGTGCTTATTTAATTTTATATTTCTTGTTAATAAGATTCCGAAATACCTACCGCGCACCTTAATAATAGTAACAAGTTTTGCTAACACTAATTAAATTAACTTAATTGGTTTATTAGGAAACATGTACATTAGGTAGGCACCTACTAAACACACAGACATTAAAGATACTACCTATATAGGTAGATAACTATACCTACTTATTTATTCTGATATGATCCTTGATTGACACTCAAGGCTCTAATCAGAAATTCTGGACTTGTTAGTTCCATAACCTTTATCCATCAATCAATATTCATTAGCATAATGAAGTCTAAACATTTCGTCAATAAAACAATTGTGTAAACACTAATTAATATCTTCCGAGAAAAATCTTTGCGAGAAAATCTAAGGAAGACAAACGGTTATAGGTATCCAATATGATATTTTTATACGTAATAGAGCTTATTAACAGCCTGGCATCCGAATCTAATCACACGAGCAACATAAATTCATATTTACGAATAAATAGCCATTTTTATGACACAACCAAATTAATTTTATGAACCCAGATTCCGATACCCACATTGACACTTTTAGAGAAAGCAATTAACTTTAATCAAATGTCATCAAATAGGTGATTACGAGAAGAGTATTAGAAAATAACCGTTGGTTATATTAACGTAAGAAATAAGAATTCAATTATAAAATCTACTAATAATGATCGTTTCTCGGTTAGAGTTCGTAAAAATTGCCATAATTCTACCATAAAGGGGAACTTAAACAGCCATCACAACATTGAAGAGAGCAATAAATTGATCAAAGAAAAAAAACTAAGATGTCAGAAGTCAGGCCAAGCGGAAGTAAACAATTGATTCAATGAACGAACTTACTGACCGACCGAGAAAATCTATTTTTGATCATCAACGGTATGAAACATACCTGCTTATACGATGCTGTTGTCGTAAACAAGGGCCTTTTGATCAAAGCATAATTTATGATCTACTTTAATTGAACGGACCTTCACTTGCTTTTCAGTAATGTAACCAAGAACAAATATTGTCGCGATAAGCGTAGAGACTTACAGGGGAACTGATTGATTTGAGTCTGTAGTAATCAGATATACATATTATACTGGCTGTCAATGACCTTTACACTTAATTTGACGCTATCAAAATCAAAGCATTTATTTCAAGTAGGCCAGTTACAGGCCCTTTTGAATTGTCGAAATAAAGACAACAAAGAAATATAGCTACAGTCCCAGTCACAAGGCACAAAAACTGTGAAAGTACTGTAGTTGCCCATTCCCTAACGTAGATCTATATGGAGAAGAACGGGCAAGAAACTCCATGGACACTCTTTTAAATCAGAATACTTTTACAAAACCTTGGTTACATCATTCATGTTGAGATGGTACATTATGTGAGAACGATGCAGCAAGATGTGTACGTTAAAAGTGTTCATAGTAAAAACAATTCAAAAATAAAATAATAAATTCAAATAAGCCGTGGCAAATAAGAGATGACCAGTCACAACTGACAGCGCCTGTTCACGAACATGACGCATGTATCAGCACCATTCAACTCAAGCATGGTGCTGATACATGCGTTAGCTATTGCCGATAGCTGCCGTATTGAAACGTTGTCGTTTTTAAATCTTTCTCAATACTTATGATAATATTAGTTTCAGTACCTAGGTATATTAGTGTCACTGAGTCGTTGGTCTAGTGGTCGCAAGCACGACAGCTGAGAGGTCCTGGGTTCGATTCCCGGGTCGGCAAAAGTGTTATTGAGTTTTTCCATCGGGAATTTCTCAGTAGCAGCCACGGAGTCTGGATTTGCCCCCGGTTGATGGCAATAAGCTCGCCCATATAACACGGGACTTAAACATGACTGGCGAAATGTGGGTGTAATATTAGTAACACCTCTGCCTAACCCTTCGGGGATTACAGGCATGATGTTATGTTATGTTATCTAGGTACCTGAAGTATTTTGATAGCGATTTTTACTAATTCAAAGCTTATGATGGATGATGTGTTTACTATTTCCTTTGGTTGTCATGTGATGACAAATATGTAGTTACCTCATTGTAAAACTGCACTAGAAAAACCCAGTCTATGGTCTAGTCATATTAGCCACACCAGATATTTACACGATTTATTACCATACTGTCCTCTCAAAAATGATTAAATACCGGTACCTATCTTTCTGACTCACTCCCAAAAACATCTTACCTAAATTAAATCTCTGTACATACAAATTATGAACAATACATTCTCTGACTCTCTGAAGACGCATTAAAATGCTAATATGTGCAGTAATCCTCGAACTTATGCATATGGATAGTTGGTAGGTACATAAAGGATAGGTGGTGTTATGTAAATATTCTACGGAGTAATGCGTCAATAAACTATTGCGAGGTTGGGTTTATTTTGAAAATATCTTTCGTACCTCGAAATGTGAATATGGGTATAACCAATGCTTTAGACAATTACATAGAACTCTTGTATGGTTTTTAGGCCTTGATGTAGACCCCTCACCATCATTTTCTGTCCTCATTATTGTTTTAGACCAAAGCTACTTTACTTTGGATAATATTATCAGAGAAATAGGAGTGGTACATCGATCATACATCGTGTGACACGTTTTCATAGCGGGTTCTCATTCAATCAATCATAATTCTTACGTGTTTGAAGTTAAGACCTAGATTGCAGATAAAATGACAAACTTTTAATGGAAATAGTGTAGGTGGATAGGTACCACAATAGCATCATGTTAGTACCTGATTTCTACCCCTTTCTTGGCATATGATTTTAGGCAGATACATTGCCTGCTTCTGCCAAAGTCTTCATGACTTGCAGATTCCGTTTACTTGATTCAGAAATCATCTGTAGATTACGACATAGAAAAATTCTAAGTAATTGTAAATGAGTATCCCTGTTTAATTTGAGAAGATACTTTGCATTTCGATCAGCCTACGAATCGTTTTGGAGCGGTAGTGGAAGTACAGGTCACGACCACAAATAGATTACTTCCTTTAGGTCCCGTGCCATAAGTGGCTGACTAAGATTGAGTCGGAAGGAGGGCTAGATACATTGAATAGGAAGAAACACCGTTTGTTCTGACCAATGTCTAACCTGCCAGTTTCATGTTATGGACCATACGTTGATTAGGGAGCCAAAATGTGGCTATGCTTTAGCTTGTGGCTAAATAATAACAGCCGCTCGAATCGATCTTTAGGTTAAGCCATGCTTGCCTAGGTTGGCCTGTGGATGGGTGATCACCCATTACATACCGAGTTTCCTCCGTGCCTCGGAAAGCACGTTAAGCCGTTGGTCCTGGCTGTCATTTGTAGATCTTTAACAGTTGTTACAGATAGTCAGTGGCCCAAAAAGTCTGACAACCAGTCTTACCAAGGGGTATCGTATTACCCAATAATAGGTCGTGGAGGTCAGATAGGCAGTCGCTCCTTGTAAAATACTGGTATTCAGCTGCATCCGGATAGACTGGAAGCCGATCTCAACATAGTTGGGAAAAGGCTAGGCAGATAATGCTGATGCCGATGATGGCGGAAAAGTCAATGTCAGGGTTGAAACATACATAAGTATGTATTTGAACATAACTTTGCGGAGTTATTTAATTCTATTGATGACGCAACGGAAAGACACTACACAGATACAGATGTTTAAAAAATAAAATGATCACTTTTATACTAGATAGTATTCTTCCTCTCACATTTTAAAATATTTATTAGTCTTTATTTCAACTCTTGCCTGCGGAACTTCCTCGTTCAACTGCCATTTGACTTTTTTATTTAATTATCTTTGCTGATTCATCGGGGTATACCTACATGCTTAACTGTAAAACATGACGAAATCTTTTTCTTCTGTCGATTTCATCATTTTTCAAACAGAGGTCACCTTTTGTGTGTGCAGGAACTTATAAACGCGAAAGTAATTCTGTATCCCTGACAGTCTGTTACAGTGGTGAAGGTTCCATACAACTCGGTTCCTAACGGCTTCCCTTTGAAAAATGCACAGTCAGTATTCTATAGACAAATAATATAAACACATTAAAGATATGTACACCGGTTTACCTCTTACAAAAATTGGTCCTTCGCTACTGGCCTGTTACCTTTCACGCAGTAACTACTGATCGTATTTCACAGCAAACAGACCATGAACTTAGGAACTTAGGACACACCATGCTTTATATTCCCTGGACCAATTTCCGGCCACCAAGCTGGCGAAGTCACGGGTAAAACTAATTATAAATGAATGAACCCTGACCGATAAATTCATTTGTCCCTTCTCTAAATAAGCTAATTGTTCGTCCAACATTTACAAGACAAGTTCATAAAAATACCTACTTAGATGTGTAAATTGCATGTGGGCACATGTTTGAATAAATGTTTGTTTATTCAACCCAATTGAAGTAATTATTTCGGAAGTGTTAACGGTCGTGGTCGTGACTAAAATAATAGGTTTACTTTTATAACAAAATTCTTCAAAAATGTTTACCTCCATTAACACTAAAATACGATAAACACAAGTATTCCAACAGTAGAAAAATTCAAAGGGACGAAATGAGATAACAACATTTTTTTTACCCCAAACACGAACCTTATCATTAAAGAACTCGACAGGGCTGTCGTTCAAATGTGAACTTCGAACTCATTCATTTCAATGATCTAGAGAAGTTTACACTTCAAAGTGTCTGCTTTTATAGCGTTTTGGTTTATGAAGTTCAAACCAGGATCATATAGTTACAATGTTTAGTCAGAGTCGAAGCATGCGTTTATCGCTCAACTTTTTTACGAACACCATGTCATGTTCTCACTTTCTTAAGACAGAAGCTCTTCAGCATCGGAAAGGATGAAGTCCTTAACATTATAATCCAATTAGTTCCACGTCATATGAGGCTATTCAAGTATCAGCAGTGGCATAGTAAGTGTTAGTGAAGGACACAGAATATTCACAGTGTCCTTCATAAGAACTAACTTTTCCCGTGTCCCTAGAGTTAATGAAGGAAAACATCACGATGAAACCAGCGTGCCTGAGAGATATTTGTCGATGGCATGTAAAAGTCAAGTCACCTAAGCAGAAATAAGTCAACGGACCAATTAGCATAGTTACCTTAGAGAGGCCCATGGGCGGCATAAAAACTCTGACACCAGGTTAGGCACTAACCACACGATAAAGAAAAGAAAGAGTTAATGTTCCAATAAACAATATGCACTATAAGTAGAAAATCTTCATTAAGCTGGCAACACACAATCAGCTGAAGTGCCGTTGAATAGCGATCGATACACGAATTTCCTGCGCAACCCCATTTTCCAATATCCGCTGCTCAGAACAAACTACTTTTTATATAAAAACTAACAGCTAATAACATTAACGGTAAAATTGACGGAAAAATATGATATATTTAAGCTTTTAATGGGTTAATTTAATAGAAGAAGTTTAAGCAGGCTTTGGCCAGGAGTGAGACAGATCCTGGCCATAGGTAAGGATGCTAAAACACCACTGATCGTCTTAAGAGTCTTAAGAAAGACCGATAAATCTAAAAAGCTGACAGAAACATCAACAAAATCTAAAAATAAGTTAAATTTACATCAAACAGTAAAAAAGCAAGCAACTTGCAACATCAATTGCAGTTAGAGCAATAAATTAGTTACTGCAAACCCGTCGCCAACAAGACTGAGACACAAAACAGTGACGTCACAAGAATCCCAAGTGCAAGTCTAGCCTTAAGCCATTAACAGTTACTTGCACTGTGTTAGGTACTAACTTACGTCTTCCCAATCAATATACAGGGCGTATCAGAAATCTGTGGTGATATTTAAGGGTGTGGTCCAATTCATCAAACTGATCAACTTTCTCCATGGAAGCAACATCTTTCTGCTCTTGCCCCATGTTAGTTGGGGTCGCCGAAACACGTTTTTTTTTCGACCATTCTCCTCTGTCAACCGACCCCCCCCCCCCCGCTTTTTTCTTTCATTATCATTCCTCACCCAATTATCCATATTTACCTTGGTCTTCCACTCCCTCAGCCGACAAAAAAAAATAATCAGCTGTCCCATTCAAAACTTAAATTCCTACTTAATAAATGCATGGCACAGCTTTTGTCGCATTTACGATGATAGTCTCATGCAGAAAATGGTTTAGTTTGCTGGTCGGCCACACCCTTAAGTATGACCACACATTTCCGTCTAAAACACGCTGTATAAAAACCACAAAACAGTCATGTGAATGTACCTAATACCGAAGTGGATCATGTTCTCATATTCAATCATTGTTATTTTTGCCATAAATGCTTTAAACCGTTTGGCTCCGTGCCATTCATCCTTTTCTCAAAGGAGTGCGGGGAATAACGGCTGTCGAATTTAAATGAAAGATAATATTAGTAACGGAGCATAATGATATGGGTGCAGTTTCGCTGCAGACGCAATGGCGTTTCAGTGCAATCAAGATAACCTGAAATGGATAGCTTTTGAAGTTATGATAGCAAAATGTGAAGGATGACACATACAGTTAGGAACTGGTCCTGTACAGACGCCAGTTTACCAAGCTACCCGAAACTGTCATTTTCTCCCAATCAACCTTGAACCTAATACTTTAGAGATAAAGTTGAAAATCTATTCAAGAAATTGGACAGATCGTAGTAGCTTGATGTGCGGGCGTCTGTACTTCGTACTACCAAATAAGCAGTAATTTCAAAAAGATCCTGTTACGACCATTTGACAAACTTATCGTGGAATGTTCAGTAAAAAAACAATTTTCACTTTACCAGCTCTAAAACTCAAGAAAGACTTCCTTTGTGTTTTGTTTGCCATCCTTTCGGTTAGGAATTAAACAACCACAATGAGACAAAAATCCCAAGCGTAACGTGGTAAGTTACCTGCGGTCAATCACGTACGCACAAGGCGCGAATAAAATGGGCTTCCCGCTCAGCGAATCAGGACTATTTGTAAACACAAGGATTCTTTTTAGAGCCGTAGAAGTCATTGTAATTTACGAATATAAAGAGCGCTACTTTAGTTCCCATGAAAATATTACAACGGATATAAAAGTTCCTAGACTTCTAAATTGGTTACATAAACAAATCAAATAATATCGATACAATACAATGTAATTCATCTCGAATAAACTTCCAGTTAAGTGTTAAGTACACATGAGGCGCAATGAAGTGCACACACCCAGCAAACATCCGCGCAATCACACCATTCTGAGAAATTATAAATACAACCCGTTGACCTATATCTGGGCATGTTTTATACATTAAAATGTTACACAATTTTCATGCACGTCAATGTAATCGGGGGAACGGTTAAAACGCACTTGATGAAACACACGCCACTGTCATCAATCATTGCTAAAGTAATAAGTTGTGAACATACGCAATCCCAATTACTTTTTGTCACTTCAAAAATATGTTTTACAATTATTTGCATGAACTTTACATGCTTTCGAAATATCATTGGATCCAAGTTACCCTTTTGTTACTTACACTTTAAATTGAGGATAATCATAACCTCTGAATGATTGATTGATGGGGTTACCGATCGTTGGGTAATGTTGGTATTCTGAATGGGCTTGAACCACGACACCTGACATTTGGAGCCACTCACATATGGCCCACAAGAATGACACAGATCATGTAAAAAGGTCAGGCCCGACTCAAATTTCCAGTCAGGGGTCCCATGTTTTAAATGCCTATAAGAATTATCGTAACGATTTATTTGGAAATTACGCTCGTTTATCAGTTTATGCTTAAGTAAGCTGACATTTCGTTATCTATTTCTCAATTTATTGACACCATGATTTAATGGAACACGGTCCAGTTTTTTCAGATGATTTCTCGAAACAAATTAACGCGGTGTTTACTTGTGTATTTCTGAAACGGATTGCACCAAGGCACTTAAATTAAATTAGTTACACTCTCACAAGGCTTTGTTTAAACCCCAATATACCTAAGTAGATATAACCATAAGCATACAAAGGTTCTTAGGAAGATTCTTGACAAAATTGTCAGTTTGCATATGGATTTTTTTTCTATAAGCAAATTATTTAAAATGAATTCTTCTATTACAAGTTATAAGGTCAACATCATCCATTCCCCTTATGTTAAAAACAAACAGTGAATGTAAACTGGTCCAATAAATTGAGCTCATCTTGTAACAAACATTTTACAATAAAATCTAAGCAATAATTTACAAATCGTGACATCTATCCATACTGATGCCCACTTAACGTTGTATTTAAGCCAAGTCCAATCAATCACTAGTTTTACTTAGAAAACAAAGCTGTGTTTGTCGTAATCTGACACTTTTATTTTGTTGGCTTCGGTCTTTCACTTGGTATTATACACATAATGTATTTAACGATATAAGCCCTTCGATATTAATACCTGTGACGCCCTTACCCTAGTTTGTACTTTAGAAACTAAGAACTAAGGTTCAGTATTTATTAAACGGGTACAGACTGACAGTAGCTGTAATCTCCGAAGGGTTAGGTAGAGATATACGCAATAGTATACCCAAATTTCATCAATTATGTTTGAATCTCATGTAATAGGGGGCTCACATCCAAACTCCGTGCTGCAATCTGGAAAAGCTTTGCCCCAGCTGGCAATCAACCTCATTACCTTATGCACAGCTGTAGTGTTCGCGATCACTAAACCAACGAAACAGAAAAAAGTTGCGAGGAATATACGCCAAAAAATGTTGAGATGTGCAAAAAACTCGATTAGTATCGCGGTATCGCAAAGTAATCGATTAAAAACTGCATCGATCTAAACTTTATTACCGAGAGAGTTGTGCACTGCCCGCCTGACCATGACATGCACCGGCTAATTACGAAATAACTCGACTCAACTAAGATTCTTGCGAACAACCATTAAATTAACACGCCTCTTTGGTCTGAAAAGACTGTAGTTTTTGTGTATTAAATGTCAAATTAGTAGAATAATACTTGGTTTCTATGTCCAAAAAAGAACAATCATTTTTCTCTTCGCCACCACCATCACCTGCCTAGCCTTTTCCCAACTATGTTGCGGTCGGCTTCCAGTCTAACCGGACGCAGCTGAATACCTGCATTTTACATAGAGCGACTGCCCATCTGAGCTCCACAACCCAGTTAGACTGGTTGTCAGACTTTCGGTTCAGTGACTACGACTGACTGACGATAATTTTTCTCTTGCATTTTTCAAAATACTGATATAGAGATAATTTTATTTAAGCTAGAGTCTTCTTTAGAGAAACGTATCTTAAATATAAGTAAAAATACTAGATTTATAATTTGAGCCACGATCGTTAGGCAGTAAGTAATCGAGCGTAAAAGTACTTTCCAAGCAAACAAAGAGACGAAGGCGTTCAGTTCAAAGTGGTACAAATCTAGAACAGAGTTCGCAATTTCGTCGCCTACAATCCAACAGCAACTGGTTCTCCTCAGTTTTGTCTGACTGGTTACAACACAGGGTATCATAACATACGTACGGTCATAAATAGAAGTGCTAACATTATGTACATGAAGGTAAAAAGTAGGTACATTTCCCATACAAATGAGACCACCGCACAGCTGTCGAAACAACAAATCAGATCCGCAACGCAGATCGATGACTCGCCACAGCTAATTACTGCTGATTAAAACAAAAATAAACGGAACACCCAAAAATGGGTGCGCGTGAAAAATTAAAAGATCCCATTACATATCAATCAATGCAATTAACAGGCGCTCCACTTACCTATTAACATGTTTTAAAGATTTTAACACTGAGCGCGTAAAACATCTCATTTTTTCATGTTAACATGCGTTGCGTAATGCTTACCTTTAAAAATTGGTATTACAAAGGGCATGTTATTTCAGAGTTGCTCAGTGAGTTAATATGATAACGCAATCTTACAGCTGTCTAGGTATAATTGAGTGTCTGGCCACACTGGCACAGTAGTTTATTACCGTGGATCTCTCATCAGAGCTGCAGTCTTAACGAAGTTGATTCTTCATAGTTCAGTTTGGGTCAGTTAATTTATCATGTCCTTAAATCTGAAGTTGTAGCTGACTGGTAGAGTAATTGCGACTTATTAATGTGAAGAGCAACGTTGTCTATCTACATCTGGCTATTCGCTTAGTTTAATGCAATAGTGGGGCCCTGCAGTAATTCGCTGCTGAAGGTTGGATTCATACGCGTAGGCACTTAGGCAGTACGGATGGCCTTATCAATAGACACCAGAGGCACCGACATACGATTGGGAAATCCCAGAACTATCATTTAGCTATCAATGAGACAGACACCACTATCCATAGTACGTACGTCCAATACGAAGCCTATTTATCATGAATCTAATATTATTAAAAATCATGGAATCTATTCAATTACGAAATCAATTTTAATTAATGTATCGGACGAGATGTTCCTCTGAATATTAATTAATATGATGGCGCAACAGAAAAATATTGATGGCGTATGCGTTTGAATTCCTTTAGTTCTTAGAGCCTTTTATCAGCCACGATAACCAAACAGAAAAATAATCATTCATAGACAATGCAATCTGTCGACAATCAAAATGTGCACATTTATTTTTACTTATTACCTTTAATTATTTATTTTTACCTTTAATAAATTAATTTTACAGAAGGCGTATAAAATAAAACTAACAATGCATTTCGTGACAGACGTCACTGGGTGTTATCTATCATAATCACCAATCGATAAACTTTGCTCTGTCGTCTTCGCTTATCCGATACTGCACTTTCTTAATCATACTTTAATGAATGTCATTAGTATATTTGGTATCACAATAGACATGAATTTAGCAACTTGTGAAATAATTTTGATTGATAAAGACGCCAGCATATCAAGCTACTACAATCTGTCATATTTCTTGATAAGGTTTACAACTTTATCGCTAAAGCCTTAGGTTTAAGGTTGATTGGAATTGGTACAAGCTTTTACAACCAAAATGCCTGACAGGAGGCAAGATGCATTCGCTTTCCAAGAGTAATGCATTCCTACAACAACTTGCAGCAGCTTTGACCTATAAGGGTGTTACCACACGAATCGATCGATCGTCGATCGATGCCATCGATCGATGGTAGAATGGATTAGTCGACGTCGATCGATAGTTTCTCTCTTTCGACTAATCCTTTCTACCACCGATCGATGGCATCCTAAGATTTTCGTTTGCTTATGTCCATCGACATATCTTCCATCGTCGGCTGATACAATATGTCACTTTGTCTAGGCTAGGAGCTCTCTGATTCCGTTGCGAAAACGATCACTTGCACCCATTAAATTTTCAAACAAAGTCAGTATATCCACACATATTTTTTTTACTTTGCGCCACACTAGGAATTTCTCCTGTATCGTGGGTGCATTTACAAACATTTTAACTCACAGACACAATCATATTAACGCGTATCTGCATATTTGTACACCACTCAAAAATCTTCTATATCTTTTATTACATAAGTCCGGAAACTGAATACTTCAGTCCATAACAAAAAGGCGACACTATAAAGTTGGCACCAACTCCAAACTGCAAATATTCTAGTTTAATAAAAGTCTCTTGAAGATATCTTGATGATACTTAATCCCTGCATTCGTATCCTCTCTTTGGAATGAAACTTTGTTTTATTTTAATTCTTGAAAATAACTTCTTGCTTACGAGTTTCTTCCCTTTGTCTTGACTCCTGTTGAATAATTTGCGATGATATTAGGTTTAGGAATGTTTTGTCGTTACCTTTTTTCAATTATGATTGGGCACGTTTCCAATAGAATACTACATGGTAAAAACCCATAATGCCAAGGTTTATAGCCAACTACTTAGGCACTATTGTTTTTCCTCACAATATTTCCTGTCTTTATACGGAAAGTGCGGAAAGTTTATTTTACCGGAAAGACAAGAAAAATAGTGTGATGCACAATAATTGGATTTCAGCCAGCAACTCATCGATTTTTCTACAAACTTGTTTACAAGTCTGGGACTTCCAACCTTTTTGCAATTCTCTTGAAATTCACTCAAAGTGCGTCGACCTCGGTGTCACAGAATGTAGGAAGAACAAGACACACGTCATGTGTCTTTTTATTTTTATTAAGGAATGTATGTCACCGCTTCTGTTTTTTTTTTTTCTTTTTTGGCTGCTGTACGCGACAGTTCGCATCAGCAAAACACAGAATTTGTAATAACAGCCAAGAAGTTTAAAAACAATAATCGTTTGTAATGGAACGCGGACTGCTGTGAACAAATGAATGGTCGTGTTTAACTTGACTTTTAAAACAAACAGACAGTAATGGCAGCATTTTAAGTCAAACATTAGCTTCAGGTATCGACATAACCCAAAATACATCGTGATTTTACACCGCAGCTAAAATAAAGGAGTCAGGTGATGCTTAATCACTCAAGCCAAGCAATAATATTTTAATTGGATCAAAAACAGCGCAGAAAATAGTTCCATAGGGCGAACTAAAATATATTCTAAGAATATAATTTTATAGAAATATCACTACAGAAATGACTCAAAAGGTGTTGAATTACCAAGAAAACATGATGCGGGTGATCTCATTATTTAGAACAAACAATATCTTTTTGTATTCTATTAATAAGGGTTTGGGAGCCATTGTTCTAGTCGAATCAATAAGATGACTTTTGTGTGCCTCTTTTAATATTCGTGAACAACAATATCGTAAACGAATCATCATCATCATCATCATTTCAGCCGAAAGACGTCCACTGCTGGACATAGGCCTCCCCCAAGTGTCGCCACATTGACCGGTCCCGTGCGACTCGCATCCAGCGGATCCCTGCAACCTTCACCAGGTCATCGGTCCACCTAGTGGGAGGTCTTCCAACGCAACGTCTTCCAGTTCGCGGTCGCCACTCCAGAACTTTCCGGCCCCATCTGCCATCCGTTCTGCGAGCAATGTGCCCTGCCCACTGCCACTTAAGTTTGGATATTCTTCGGGCTACGTCGGTACCCTTACGTAAACGAATACCACAATACATTTCATTTCTGAAGAAAAGAAACAATTTTATCAAAATTGAATTAGGTTTTTTCGAGCATCATCTCAATCAAGTTTCTATTGATCCCAAAACCAAAACTCCACAACAGAACAACATAATCAGATTCAACACTTATATGTTTATTATTTTTATTTACGTTATAACTGGTTAGAGTGGCCAGTGATGTCGCAACAGGGAGACAACCTTTCTATAGGCAGTCATATCGCCTGACGCCCACATGTTTTAGCTAGAGATGTGCTAGGGCCAGGTAATAGTCGAGTTATTCAAAAATAGTCGATAGTTTCTCGATTACCACTTTTACAACAATTCATCATTGAAGTCGTATTTCTTCTTAAACTCATAACAAAACTAAGCCTAAGTGTAGATTCTTAGATTCTTACGTAAACCCACAAATCAAGTGTTCAATAGATGTAATAAACAAACAATATCAACCGATAGTCTATTTCCGTAGTGTTCGTCAACAATGGCCCAGCGCAAACCACAGCGATAAGGCAGAGTCGAGAATTTTATCATGGCCTCTAAAGCTATTAACGTTAATTTATTTCTTAATTATTATACCCGTAATTTACTGGGTATTCATCAATCATATTGTCGCTTCTACAATATTTCAAACTTTTAGTTAGTCGATTTTTCTTACTTTATTCGGTACAACACTACTCAAAACCTACTTCCGTAATTTTATAGTAAGTATTGCTATCTTACTCACACATTCAGGAGAAATATGGGGTATCGGTTAGATCAACTCAGGTCGAGAGCAATCGTCAAGAGCTGTGCTGCTATTGTGACACCCACAGGCACTGTTTCGTATACACTAAGGACCATTAAAGCTTTATTTCCCTAAAATAATGAGCTTCGGTACTTCGTGACTGCCGCAGAGAAAGATTATCATATTTTCTGTCCTAAATTCTTAAGGAACAAAATGCATTGGCTTAGTAAAGATACGGCTCTATCATGAGACATGCCAATTATGCCCTTATAAGTATTTTCAAGCACTCAATAATTTAACTAGGTTCTCGGCTATCGAACTGGTTTCTGAGGTCCCTTTAAACGTACCTATCTTAAACTTAAGATAGACCATGGAAAAGTTGAGTTATGGCAATCATTATCTCATGGACTTTTTGCACAATTACACGAGGTAATTATGTATTTTGTTTGTTTCATTTTAGGATAGGAGATCAGAGTAAATTCTGCTTCTTAATTGAGCAAGTAGGGGACTATGAGTTCACTGACGGTCTACCCCTTTTCACCCGTATGCCCTTAGTAATAAGGTCGAAAACCGACCGTCAGTGGTCTCGGTAGTCCTACCGACATATTCTGATTAGCTAAAAAGCTTTGTTCTTGTTCTACCTGCCTGGCTGGAGTCCCTGGTTCAATGGTACTTTGGATCGGTGTATTTTTTTCTTTTTATCCACCCCTCCCCCCCATTTATCTGACTTGTCCATTTATCTGATCATTCTCAATGATCACATATTTCATGTATAAAATGTCTCCGCAAAAGAATGTTATTATAATAATGTTCTTTATACCTATCCTGGTGAAACCACATTCCTTACGTAGTATTTTTCGCGTAGGCGTCGAACCCCATACCCATCGTTTCTTGCATTATAATTATCTGGAACGGATAAACATGGGCTATACTTACTTAGTTTGTAACTTACTCTCATAAATTGGTTCTACATTAATTTATAATAAGCCCGTAGGCCGTAAAGGGCAATCAATTAAAATTACATATATACTTACTTCGTTAATAATGCACTAATTCACCCGAAGAAATCTTTAATGACGTGTATAACTAATTAATGCATAATGACTTTTACTTTTGTGTTTAAATTATCATACTTGTGAACCTTTTGGAAACATAATAACACATAATCCGCTTGAAACAGAATCCATAGAAATCATTTTCTTTCACTATATTCCTTGGTTACTTGAAACGGTACCACGTTTTGAAATTCCATAAAATGTCCGGCAGCAAAAAGCAATTGCACAAGAGCTACCAAATCAAAATCGATACGTCGAGAATCGAGAACCTTTAATCCCCCGCGGCAAAATCGCAAATCGCTTACATAATCGGAAAACGCAGTACGCAAATCGATTTACAAAACAACCTCTAACAACCGTCGATAAATTTATCATCTCGCAAAACCAGGTAGCATACTAGCAATATCAAGTATCTGTTTACAACTTTACAATGAATACTTGACTTTACTTGTGCTTTTCCATCGATTATAATACGTCCTTCATACACCATAGTCCGTAGTCAACAATGTACTTAATGAAGGCAGGTAGCGTATGTATGTACTTGGTGTTAAGCAAGCTGCCAACTTGGTCATTACTGAGCGAGTCGTTGGCGCCAGGCTACGCATTATACATGGAAATATGTTGACCGGATATGCCTTTTGTGGTTAGTGTTAATAAAATCATTTAATATTGCTCAGAAATTATTAGAAATAAACATTTTAAGCATATCAGACAATTGCCGGAAAGACGAAATGTAACAAATAAATAAATCAGTAAACAGGCTGCAAATAACTGTTACATTTATTGCTAACGCGGTTGAATCAGTCTTTCATTTAGGCATGTAATTAATTCCATGTATAGTAACATAATAGGTATTCGGTAGCATTTATTGACGAACAAAAATAAAACGATTTTTTTTCCTGTTCACAACTCCAAAATTAATACGGCATTTTATATGCCTATAAGCGTCTTCGGCTATCAACCTAAAATACGTGTCTCGTTTATATTCAGGTGGCCAGTTAATGACATTAACGACGAACATCTCTGGCCCCGTGCCAGCTATCGCCTCAGACCTGTTTTCAAGACCTCCTTGATAAGAGTCGCAGTTTTAATTACCTTATATGACAATAAACTGTCAACAGAGCATTTATGGCTTAAGTAAAAATTGCAAAGCATGTAACCTCTTCATTATTTTATTGGCACCTCGTGAAATTCTTTACTGAAACAGTCACAAACGTGGACAGAATAATCGTAAATCAGTTACAGCTAAACTACTAAAAACCATAGCCTTCTTGAATAGAATGACAAGGATAAAAAGTCTTACAGGGCACGCTCTACTTAGAACGAATTTCACGCCCTTGTCACATCTAGTTAACACATTAACGTTGTTAGTGATTTCAACCAGTTTGAATCTGTACAGCGTCATTTTACATTGCAATTTGTATAATTGCATGTCTAGGAACAACTACACACTGTATATAGCAGAATTATATACACCAAGTACTGGGCAGACTAGCACATTCCTTTGTCCATAATATATGATTCTAATTGGCTTACAATTTTAGATTTATGTTGTGTAAATAGATAAATTAGTAGGCAAGCAAGACTTATAAGGTGGCAAAATGACATCGAGTTTAATGGACAAAGGATAATTAATGTTGTTTGAAAGGGTTATTATTTGCTGTTGCATTTATTCAGAACTTTAGACATGATAAATAACAACTCTGTTACTTATTTATTCTTATGTATACTGTATAAATATACTTAAATTAACTGGGAAGCCACGAAAGGTCTTAACGATTCTTTTACTGGTCACAGTGACTTAGCAGCTGGTACAAAGAAAAAACGCATAACCAAACTAATATATTTAAAAAAAAACTCAATTTGCATTAAAAAAGGCACAGTGCTAAATCTTATTCAAGTCCTTTACACCGATTCCACACTTTCAACAAACACACCTGCCTCCTACATACATTATACATGGTAGAAAACGGCACAGCAAACGACACGGCTGTACAATTTGTGCTTTCGATAAGTATATCCTCAACTGGACACTGTTTCAATCTGGTGTCACACCTAGGATATAATAGATACTTTATTTATAACCTAACACACCTTATTAAAACGTTATTTGCCGTGGAATCGTCTAAATTTCTATTTTCGCTGGTAAAATTTCGCAATAGAAGGAGCACGTAATTTCGTAATAGAAGGCTGTGAATATTGTCTGTTTGCTTATATTCAACTATACTTGATTATAGCAGATAGCAGCGCCACGTACCTAGTTATCTTTTTCATTAGGCCGCGTTCACACCAGTGCAAAATTTATGAAAAAACAACCAAGTCAATTGAATGTCTTTGGTTTTTGTAATACATGTTTACAGTCAAAACTCCACTATACGTTTGGAATAACCGCGACTTTATAAAATAAAGAAACCCACGATCTTTACTCTTACTTTACACGACTCCAAGTCATCTTTAATCTAATCTTTATTTCTTTGTTTACAGTCTACGGAATGCGCATTCTTGCCAGGAGATGGCTTTTGTCCTCATAACTGGGAGCGCACCGCAATGATGCAGGAAGCCCCTGACAAGCCAGGAGTAGAGATCAACCCGGTGTACGCTGAGAGAAATCTGGTCCTCAAGAACATTGGGCCTGACAAAATCGACATCCGATATTCAGCAAAGAGTAAGCAGAAGAAGGTAAGGTTTTTTTCTTATTTCAGACGTAACTGTAATCATTTCTGCATTCCGATAGTGTCCGGCCGAGTTTTGTTTTCAGCCGAAAAGTTAGTAGCGAAAAGTTATTTTGGCCAAAAATTGCCGAAAACAAAAACGCAATTAGATCGGACTTTGATTCCGATGGTCAAAAGCGATGATAGCTGGATCGCCCAAGAAGATCTCAACTGACAGACTTAAGGTCAATGAATGTCAAGAACGATCTAACAATAGTATGTAATTATAGAAAAGACTAATAATAGCTGTTACTTTACTTGACTTGTTGACACTTACGTAAAAGCATGATAAAACTAATGATATAGTCAAACATCTTTCAAAAACCTAACATGACAAGTACAAAATAAGTTTTGCCTATGATTCATTTAATGTACCTATTTAGTCCAACAAATACTGACAATTAACCTAAATTGTTTCTTGCTTACAAATATGATATGGTTGTTAGAGCTAAAGTTGATTTCACAGAGCATTATCGTAAGGGCACAGATGCTAGAGTGAATAAAACTGTATAATAAGTACGTACGTGAGGATATAACAGTGTTTAAGTGAAGACGAATCAATTTCGCAGGTGTTGGGCACAAAAAATGTCAGATTAGATAAAGCTTGTAATATTTCATTAATTTATGAGACATTGCGGAACAAGTCCTACTGCTGGAACGTTTTTTTATTGAGAGTTGAGAGACAAAGCAAAAATATATTTTAGGATCGAATGAAACCGTTCTAGCAAATCTTTAAGAGGGAACTGTGATAGCAATAGTGTCTTCAAATACCTACCTCGCAGGCCCTGTTCCCTCTTAATAGCCTGAACTTTGACCCATACAGTTACATCAGCTGATAATGATTTTACGGGAGGTCAAAGAATTTCCCAGCTCCAAAATAATGCCTATATTTAAAAAGTACCTCCGTGTTTGTTTAGCCTTCCATCTCCATGACGGTAACAAGCACGAGGAAGCAAATATCTGACGTATCATTCTAACAGCTATATGTCTCAACCATTTTAGAATTACCGTCAGCATCTCTACCATAACAGTTCCCTTTGAAATAATTATAACAATTATAATAATTGTCATAATTACGGCAGACTATGTTTAAATAATGATACTATAATTATAATTACGCTTTAATAGTCGTGTAGTCCATAAGATTATGATAGGCGGGTATTAGAATAGCGAAAGTCTGACAACCCATCCAACGCATTAGTTAAAGTAGATATAATTAAATGTCAAAAGACGACAAATATTCGGGTGAATCAGACACTGAATATAGTACGAACTAGGCAATCTTCTAGACCTGTAAAATTGGATGACATGATACTGTTAGCCTGCGTCATCCCACTGCTGGGGAAAGGCCTCTCCATGACTTCCAGTTGCTTCGATCCAGGGCTAATGTGGGCCACTGGTCGTTTGTTTTGTATTTTTTTTTTACATTTCGCACATCCTTTAAAAAACTGTCATAACACAAAAATAGCAGTTTTGAGATAGATGCATTTAAAGTTTTCTGTGTTCTTAACGATGCTTTGCGCTAAAAACTTTCGATTGTGCCATTTGGCGACTTATTTTGGTATACTTATGGCGGTTTTTTTTTTCATTTATAGAGCAAGGACAATTGAAGTCGAGTAGGCTATTATCTAACAATCTACATCTTTTGTGTTATAACAGTTTTTTAGAGGAAGTGCGATTTATGTATGTATACGAACATTATAAAGAGGCAAAATTTGTTTGTAAGTTTGTATGTAGGGGGTAATATTCGAAACTGCAGATTCAATTCCATAAATTCGTTCACTAACGGGAAGCTGCATTATCCACGAGTGTTATAGGCTACAATTCAAACGTTCCCATAAGTACATTCCGTACATAACGCTTGCCACTGTTTGTCTCTGCATCACCCAAAGGTTGACGGGTAGAAAGTGCCTATTATATTAAGTCCGCCTCTGTACTTTATTTACACAAAATACTGAAGACAAACGGAGACGGAAAACATCCTAAGGAAACAGGCATGTCCTAGAACCTAAAATTCGAAGACATGTGACGCACTGGGCCCGCGTGGTGGATTATAGCCTATTCCCTCTCATAGAGAGGAGGCCTGTGTCCCAGCAGTGGGAACATTATAGGCTGCTACTATGCTATGCATCAAAAAATACTTAACAAGACATTACATTAAGATAGAAGAGCACAAAGGTAAAACAAAGTTATATCTATATAAAATAAAGATACATACAAATATACACATTTAAAATATATCCAGAATATTACAGTACAGAGGAGAGGTAATGTTCTTTGTGCTTGAACTGTTAAATAAATAACGGGAGGGCAGCCACGAGCAAGAATAATTTACTTAGCTAACGTTACGTTTGAAAAGGCAAAACAATTTTGGTAATATAGTGCTTTGTTTTCAATACAAACCATGTTGCCTTTTTATACCACAAAAGGTACCACTTTGTTGATAGGCTCACTGCTTGCAATGTTTAAATAAACTTTCATTTAACTCAACCATACTGTTGGTATCAAATATTTATAAACCGCTCTGTCTCTGGCTGTCTCTGTGGACCACCTCGTTGGTCAAATGGTCGCAAACGCAAGTACTGACCATAAGGTCGTGGGTTCGATGACCAGGTCGGGCAGTGATATTGGGTTTTTTCATTAGAAATTTCTCAGAAGCAACACTAGCAGCCACGGAGTCAGGACTTGTGCCCAGTTGATGGTTATAGGCTCACTCCCTATTACAAAGGAACTTACGAAACGAACTGGGGATGACAGGCGTGATGTTATGTTATTTCCAAACCTTTTTAATAAAAGAAGTCGGTTAATAAGATCAAACAAGATCCCTGCTCATTTCGAAAAACATAACCGCACAATAATATTGATTTGAAGGATAACCCGACTGAGTCACTACGTTTATACGAGTATAAATCCTATCCAGAATCCACATCCTCTTAATAATGGCGCAAATCCATTTTCGCTAAACCCTAGTTATTGCTAAACTTCCTGACGTATTTAAACTTTTGCAGCCAGAGCTGAGAATCGTGCATACGACGCAAACCTACAACATAAACTTGAAGCAGTCTGACCCAGAGTGCTCAGGGTCCACTTGTGTCTTCACCATCGAAGCTACTCCTACCCAGGAGTTCTGTAACGCGACGGGAGGAGTCACAGAGTCTCTGGAAGTGAAGGTCAACGTGGGCCTGAAGGAAGAAGCTCACATTAAGTACTTCGTGGCATGTGCATGCAATTGCAGTCAGAAAGTGGAGAGGAACTTGCCGTATTGCCAGAAAGGAAACTTCTCTTGTGGGGTCTGCACTTGTGACCCAGGATGGTATGTATAACAAATTTTATTAGTTTCTAAAGTTTTCTGAATTGAGCTAAACTCTCCAAGCAGTTATTGTTAAGGTTCAAAAATGTTCAGTGTAATTTTGTAAAGGCTGCAGTGGCGAAGGTACCATACAACTCGATTCCTAACGGATTCACTTTGAAAAATAGCAGTCAGTATTTAATAGACAAATAATATGATCACATTAAAGATATTGTGTGTGTATTGTGTATTATGTTACTCCGGCTTACCTCTTGCAAAATTGGCCCTTCGCTACTGAAAGGCTGTAACAATATCATTAAGATTATTAATCACTCCCAAACATGCAAAGCAACCTTATTCAGCCAAATACAAATTTAACCTTTTAGTTAAAAGTCATAATACTTATTCAGCAGAAAGAACGACATTGAAATAACATTTTACTTCGCGAATCAAGTAAAACATGATGTGTTCGTACAATTATACGAGAATCAACAAATTATCGTATTTTAGCAGACGTTGAATAAATTTACTTAAAAAGTGCTAAAAGTACACTTGAAGAAACATATCATAGAAATAGTAAAAACAGTAATGTTCATAGTAATTTAGTTAATTCGAATTGAATATCTAAACACGGTCTTGGCACAGTTCAGCGTAATCCTGCAAAACTCAGGGTGGTGTAAAACGTAGTCACTTTGTTTGTAAACACAAAACATTTATGTAATAGATGTCTATTGTAAACTCCAAGTGTAGAAAGTAAATGAGTGAAACCTAGCACTTTGAACGAAGCCAAACAAAATACTAAACCGCTCATAAAATCACAGCTCGTGAGCATAATAAACTTATTTAGCTTCGCAAACTGTCGTGAACTAACAAATTCCAGTTTACCACACAATCGTACTGATTTATACTTACTGGTTACTGGATAGAAAACTAAAGCAGACAGGACTGTTGAAGACATCAACGATCAAATTTAGTTTACATATCAAATGCACGAAGCATAGGTAAACCTAATTCATCGAAATGTCGACACAATGAAGAATAACACGACTGAATCCCACTAGCAACATCGTTCGTAATGCCACGTGTTAAGATTGAATTTCGCAAATAAATTCTATCGCCAGTAAATATTTAAGTTCAACCCGACAAAAACATCTTTGTTCGAGCATCGCTGTGGAGTTAATTGTGCCACAAGGGCCTTTCATCTTAATAGCAGGGTTATTAAAAATACTCCATGTTTTGAAAGAGCAATTTGTAAGAGCAGCTGCATGACAAAATCTAATTACTCTAATGCAATTTTTTTGAAGATTGTTCTGTTGCGAAAAGATCTTTGTTTAGAGAAATTTCAGTATAACTTTTAAAAATAACAAAAGTAATTTTAATAGGCTAGGTATTACACGGATTACGCCTAAAAATAGACATAATATTCACAAAGGCAAAAACCTTGTTATCGGACCTGAATAAAATTTGAAAAAGAACTTATTATACATATGTGCGCTTGAGTGGTATGCGCCCTTCGAAAATTATCAAACAATTTCGATCCATTTTCAATGTACACGGAATCAGTATGCAAGCCTTGCAAATAGTTTCAACTACATTACTACCTTAAGTAAGTATAACATAACGGCCATAATGCGTTCACATACCTACATGGCGATAGGATGTCCATCAGCACGGACCGATAACCGAATAAGTCCTGATTATCATCCACATAACCCCGTTCACCGTTAAAGAATGCTAGTACATGTATCTAGGTCTAGGCAATGCTGAATACAATCGATTCTATTGTTGCTTAGTTTTAAGTATTTTTTGAGGAAAATATCGTGAAAAATCATGTCCTAAAACCAAAATTTCGTGGTGGATTATAGCCCATTCCCAGCCTGTGTTCCAGCAGTGGGAACATTATGGGCTGATTATGCTTATGCTACAATTTTATGCTCAATTTGGCATTGTCCTACTTCGGATCTTTGCATGTCAATTTGCGTAATTACAATTGACCAGATCTTTCAATGAAAATATTCTTGCTCAATCTAACTATAACAAACGCAGCCATTCTAAAAAACACTAAACAAAAAAGACACTAAGCTAGCCTTTGAAACTGTAATACCTTTTAAATGTACCAGCTCCTATTCTCGTAATGTAATAACAAGTAATTTTCTTCTACAGGGAAGGCGATTTTTGTGACAAAGAAAAGAAAAATTGTGGCGTAAAGCGAGGCGATATAAATCAGTGCTCACTGAATCCTAAAAACGATGTAAGTTACAAATCCTATCTATACTTAATATTATAAAGCTAAAGAGTTTGTTTGTTTGAACGCGCTAATCTCAGGAACTACTGGTGCGAATTGAAAAATTCTTTTAGTGTTGAATAGCCCATTTCTTGAGGAAGGCTATAGGCTATATAACATCATTTTATCTCTTTCTCTCTTATGTGACGCAGACGAAGTTGCGCGGGTCAGCTAATTAAAAATAAATCGAAACCTCGAATCTTTATGCCCCATCATAAGTGTCGCCATACTATTTTAGTGTTATTTGTGGACATTAAGTGAGCACCCTTGATTTAAGCGATATTAAATACCCTCCACTTTAATCTTCATCTTCGAATATCTCACAACCAATCATTTCCAGGCAGATTGTTATGGCAACGGCGAATGTGGTCCGTGCGAGACCTGCGTCTGCTACACAGACCGGGAAGGCTCTCAGTATTTCGACCAGGAGAACAACTGTGCAGGCCTCTGCAACGTCATCGCCAGCGATTATGAAGACTGCCTCTTCAATGCCAGCTCCGATTGCTCCAAGTTCAAACTTCCTCTGACCATGGAACGGTACAATGAATCTTTGACCAATGAGAGGGATGACCTGAATAGAAAAATCTGGGTGAGATGCAAGGAGACTATTGACGATTGTGGTCAGTTAGAGTTCTTCGCGAGACGAGATGAGACTGGGATTTATGTGATGATGGTGAACCGCTGCAATGAAATCATTGCTGGAGCTGTTGTAGCTGATACGAAAGGTGAGGCTGAGGAGCATTTCATTTATTTATTTATTAGATTTTTTTTTTGTCTGACAACCGGTCTTACCAAGGGGTATCGTATTACCCAGTACTAACTGGGTTGTGGAGGTCAGATAGACAGTCACTCCATGTAAAATACTGGTATTCAGCTGCATCCGGTTAGACTGGAAGCCGACCCTAACATAGTTGAAAAAAGGCTAGGCTGATGATGATGATGATTAGATTTTTTTTTTTTCTTTTTTATTATTAGATTCTGTTGAAATATAGCGACAGATCATCCAAACATTGACTGCCTCGTTTTTCTAGTGGTCGCAAGCGCGACTGCTGACCACGCGGTCGTGGGTTCGATTCCCAGGTCGGGCAAAGTGTTATTGGGTTTTTCGATCAGGAATTTCTCAGTCGCAACCACGTAGTCTGGATTTGCGGCCAGTTGATGGCAATAGGCTCGCCCCCTATTACATGGGACTTAAACATAACTGGCGAAATGTGGGTGTAATATTAGGTACACCTCTGCCTAACCCTTCGGGGGTTTCAAGCGTGATGTAATCATCCAAACACCAGTTTGATTTTTAACAAAGTTCTGAAGACGAATTAAAGCAGTCGCTCTATGTCATATTTCTATAAATGATAAGAATATTGGTATAACTTGCCAGTTGCCGTTAGCGCGAAACTGCACCAGACAACCGGAATATGTTACCGAATGATAAATTATTTCAATTAATATGACTGTCAGAACAGTTTATTACGATGTAGGTAAACAAAATTAACGTTAATTAAGAACGATTCAGTTATGAAATGGCCACACCACAAATTCCATGTCATTTCGTATCTTATTTGCGTCACTTTCGAACAATCAGCTTCTTATGAATGAAAAAGTAATTTTTAATTACACGTGCACACATAAAACTTCTGTATACAAAAACAAACTTTAAAAGTGAAGATATAGAGTCTTTTATTAAGTTTGGATACGTTTGAATTGACACAGATGTGTTCAATAATTCCAGCCTTTTGACATGACAAAACAAATATATGCGCTGTGGCACCAGCTGCATATCGGTCTTTCTTAGAACATACATAATTACATTTATCATTTGGTCTTGTTCTATCGTTGTTATTAAAATAATCATGTCCACTTGCATCGTTTATTTATTACTAATAATAATAAAAATCTTTATTTATACAAAACCTTCAACATTGATTTAAGACTAGGTCACATAAATTTCAGTGAAATAAAGGTAATACAGATAGAGTAACCCTGACTCCCAAACTAATTACTATATGTATAAGAGAGCAGCGGTGGCCCATTGGTGGACCCCGACTTACGAGCAGTAAGTCGAGGATTCGAACCCAGCCAGGCGCATTACTTTGTGTAAGTTCTTTCATCACCACTGCTCTCAAAACGGTGAAGGAAAACATCGTGAAGAAACCGGCATGTCCTAGAACCAAAAATTCGAAGACATGTGACATCTACCAACCCACACTGGGCCCTATACACTGGGCCTCTGTGGATTATAGCCCATTCCCTCTCATAGAGAGGAGGCCTGCGTCCCAGCAGTGGGAACATTAATAGGCTGATTATGCTATGCTTATGCTATATGTATACGGGGTGGAAGGAACACCGACGCGAAAACTGTTACCACGTATTCAGTACATCATTAAAAAAAAAATAGCTTTTTGCTACAAAAGTGCAATACCTACGGTCACAATGTATGGAACAGCTGGTTTTTTTTTTAATAACCGATGAAAAATTTATATGTAGGGGAACTCAGAATGATGTACTGAATACGTGGTAACCGTTTTCGCGTCGGTGTTCCCTTCCATGCTGTATAGTTTTGTGTCGTCAAACTGTCCCGTCTGTCAAATATGGCAGGAAACTCTATGGTCGTGATTTTATACGTCTTTGCATTAATTAAGTTGTTTTTGTTTTACCTGTCTTATCTGCTGTGGTTTTTCTAGCGAACCATTATGTGTAGCATTAGGTTAAATACATTACCTACAAGGGTAAAGCCAGTTTTGAATAACATAGCTCCAATCCAAAATTGATAGGTACTAAATACATCCGAAAGTTAGCTCCATCATAATCAAATTATCTACGCCTGTTATAGTCGAAGGGGTAAGGCAGAGGAGAGTGGTGGAAGTTTCCAGAACACCCACATTTGGCTTCATGTCTTAGTTCCCTGTAAACGGGGGCAAGCCTTTTGCCATCAACTGGACACTAATCCAGACTCTGGGTCGATACAATGTCGTCGTTTTTGTATATTTGTGGGGTTATTAACTAATATTGTGCCTGACCTAGAAAATTATATCACAATTATGAAAATGTTTACTCAACACTGATACAGAATGACAACACTCGAAGATAAGGGGACGACAGACGGTCATTATAAACAGCTTACTGAATCACTAGTTTTTGCCGTCGCACCCTTTTTACGTCCCTTTGTCAAAAAGGAAACAAATACTTCAACTGTACAAATAAAAAGTCAGTCTGAATAAATAACCCTTCATGTGAATACCCTCTTTATTATTGCGTAATAATAAGTCATATATTAGTAATCATAAAAAGAGGAGGAGCTCGTGGCTAAATAATAACAGCCGCTCGGGTCAATCTTTAGGTTAAGCCGTGCTTGCCTAGTTTGGTCTGTGGATGGGTGACCGCCCATTATATACCGAGTTTCCTCCGTGCCTCGGAAAGCACTTTAAGCCGTTTGTCCCGGCTGTCATTTGTAGATCTTTGACAGTCGTTAGGTAGTCAGTGGCCCAAAAAGTTTGACAATCAGTCTTACCAAGGGATATCGTATTACCCAGTACTGACTGGGTTGTGGAGGTCAGATAGGCAGTCGCTCCATGTAAAATACTAGTATTCAGCTTCATCCGGTTAGACTGGAAGCCGACCCCAATATAGTTGAGAAAAGGCTAGGCAGATGATGATCTTAGTAATCATACAAAAGGACACACTCATTGATTTCATATTGAAAATACCTTGTGGTTCTAAGAGAATCACTTTTTTTTGGCCAACTTTTCGAGTAGGACCAAAGATTTAAATCCATCGTATCAATCATCCGTTGACAATGGCAACTGAATAATATTGTCGACTGAAAATCGTAAAACCGTTCCATGTAGAAGACGTGAGCTCAATCTTCTCAGTATAGACACTTACTGGGACCTTGCATAATCAGACTATAATGTTCTCACTGCTGGGACAGTCGGCCTCCTCTCTAGAGACGGAATGGGCTATAATCCACCACGTGCGCCCAGTACGGGTTGGTAGATGTCACATTTCTTCGAATTTATGGCTCTAGGACATGCCGGTTTCCTCACAATATTTTCCTTCACCGTTTTGAGGGCAGTGATGAAATTAATTACACAAAGTAATGCGCCTGCCTTGGTTCGAACCCACGACTTACTATGCGTAAGTCGGGGCCGCCACCTCTGGGCCACCGCTGCTCTCAATCCTTACCTTAGGACCTTAGGTGTGAGCAAATCTAACAATTTTGTTCTTTGAGTTGGTCCAGCAGTGTTAAGTAACCTCGCAGTGTTTATAAAGTTGCCTAAGAGTAGGACAGAAGGCAGGTCTGAACCCACAAACGCCATTTCCTTATAAAGACATGGTATTTCTAAGTATGACGCGTTGGTATAACAGAGACCCCTTTTACCTAGCTTTTACGACTAGAGTGGGATGATGACTGTCTGATACCATTTATCGCTATTACTCCCACAAAAGGAAATTTACTGTTTAGATTGAAACGTAAAATAATGCAATATAATACTAGACTATTATTGACCTACTACATGGCAAATTCCTTCTTGTCATACAAAGAAGTTATACGCATGAATCAAGACATATAAAAAGGAAAGTTCTGACTTACTGACTGACTTATCAACGACCAGCCCAAACCTTGAACCTAGAAAGCCAAAATGTTCAGCCAATTCGGCTCCTAAATACACTATACAGAGTGTTACAGAAAGTCATATGAAAGGATATCCTGCAGACCATCAAACTAAACAACTTAATCCATGGGTCCAATATTGTAAATGCGAAAAAAATATCAGCTGTCCCATACATTTGGGTCGAGTAGGTATTGAAATTTAGTATGGGCCAGCTGATAATTTTTTCGCATTTACAATATTGGACCCATGGACTAAGTTGTTTAGTTTGATGGTCTGCAGCATATCCTTTCATATGACTATACCCTTTCTGTTACATCCTGTATAGATAAGGGTTATTTACCAGTTAATTCCACTTATTGTACCTGGTACCAACGTGACATTTTGCAGTTCCTTTGCCCACATAATACTCAAGTACCGCCCACAGTCCCACACCAGCATTGTTTTGGCAAACCAAAGGGAAATGTGTGTGGGCAGTGGGTTGAACTGGAATACTACAATGAAACAGCTTTACAATTCATTATGGGATGTTTGTTTGTTTGTACTGTGTTTAACATAAGGAAAGTTCATGTTTGGCTGATGAGCTGTCGTAAAGGTGATTTATTCGTCATACGTTTTCCCCCGCCCTAAGCGGTTATTTTTTTTTTCGGTTATTTGATTGTAGTAGAGACCGAAGGAAGTTTCGATTTTGGCTAAAAAGTAGCCAAATATTTAGTTATATGAAGCTTCTTTCGTCTATCAGTGAAAACAAAACAAAAGTAAAGTCAAGCATAGCTTACCGACAGGTTATGTGTGTTGAAATTCGTTTAAGAAATTTGAAATGTTTTTAATACGATTGCAGGATGTCTAGACCGTCGGTCTGTCTTACAAAGCGCAAAATTTTCTCCAACTTCTTCAAAAACATGTCTTTAATCTATCTCCTCTCCCTCAGTGCCAATCATCCTGGGAGTCCTGGCCGTCGTAGCAGTGGTGGCAGCAGTAGGCGGCGTGATGCTCTGGAAACACATGAACACGGTGCCTCCGGTTCCCCTCAACGACCCTCAGTACCAGAACATTGACGCTGAAGACTGCACGGGAGAGAACCCCTTGTACAAACCGCCTACGTCATCGTTCAAAAACCCCACGTATGGCAAGTGGTAGTAATGGTGAGTTTCTCTTGTTTTTATTTTACTTTTCTTTATTATTTGTTTTATCCTTTTCATCTAGCGACTGCTAAGATGGAGTCTTGAGTTCGATCCTCAGGTCAGGCAATTTGGTATTGAGAGTTCCAATAATTTCTCAGCAGCCTGGGGTCTAGATGTGTATCCGATTGATGGTATTTAAGTCTTTTTTTACACCAGTTCACTTTGGTAATGCGTCGAATGGTCGACGCGCGTTTTATCTCCTCTATTAAAACAAGAACGCAATCAAAACGCGCAGACCAAGTATAGTCTGAATTTAGCATTTAAGATATAAAAATAGACTAGGTATGTGCCTTAACGTGGTCCGTCAAAATAGCAGCTGTACTTATTGTGTTGAACCACTAGTATTTTTTGTTTATCTAAATATATTAAAATGTAATGGAATTACCCGTCAATACGTCAGTATTGTCTTCATTTACTAACCTATGTATATAGAAACGACTTGTTTACTGAATTCAATAATAAGGTAGGTACATTGTACATTACATCATCCTTAGTAGGTATGCTGTAAACATCTTGTTTAACTTTAAGAACAATTATAATGGCTAACCTAATACATGGCTTTCCTTACACATACCTCCTCGGTACAATAAAGAGTCATGACATCATTGCTCATGATAGATACCTATTATTAAGAATAACTGTTATAACTAATTTAATTAAATATGCTCACACTTCTGACCAAAGGCTATTCATTCTACTTATCGTGGTTACTTAAGAGACCTTGAAACTTGCTTTGTTTTAAGCTACAATCCTTCAGAACCCGAGCATAAATAAAATAAATACATAGTTTTAAGAGCGTTAACGTCTTACGGCATTTCATACAAACTTTCAAGTGATTTTTTTTCGAAATGGCTGAACCGTTTTTAATGAAACTTCGTATGCATAAGTAGGATACATAAGTCTAAAAACTTGACAGAGAACTTTTCTAAATGTCTTTTAAAAAAAAAGATAATTGGAAATTTCTGTTTTTATGGAAAATCTAAAATCGGTCTTGTTTAGTTGTAACACTATTTTTCGAAAATGTTCTCTTTCAACTTTTTAGACTTATGTATCCTGCTTATGCGTACGAAGTTTCATTAAAAACAGTTGAGTCATTACAAAAAAAAAATCATTGAAAGTTTGTATGAAATTCCGTAAAACGTTAACGCTCTTAAGAACATTATCAATTCTAGGTACAAAGTATAGTCTATCAAGGCCTTGTAATATCAATTCATTGAATCTTTGAAACCTGCAAATTGCAATCACGTCCAACCTTACGCTATTATTTACTCTCTTTGCAATAACCTTGGTGTTTTATAACTGCGACGAAATCCGTTCACTTCACTCTTTATAACCTTCTTACAAACACTGTTGATATAGTTTTTATATTTTTATACGCAAACCCTGCGTAGGGAACTACAGATGTTTTTGACATGGAAAGAAAAATTCTAGTGCGTGTGTGTTCGTGTGTGTGTAATGTTAACGTGTTGGTTTAAGTTAGTTCGATACTTTCTTAAATAGATGGCGCTAACGTCACCGTAAGACGTTATTAATGGAACGAAAATTTCGAGATCTGTGAGCAGGGTGCGATGGTCTAATTGGTCTAATTGGTTAAGACATCCGGTGTACTGAATCGGAAGGTCGCAGGTTCAAACCCTGCTCGCACTAGAATGTTTCTTTCCATATCAAAAACAACTGTTGATATAGGTATTATACATGCACATCTGTTGTAAGGCCCTTCCTTTAAAATTCTCCCATAATCCATCCATGTTTATCTTTTTCTTTTAATCTGAACTTGATCTTCTCTTGAAACCTGAGCTTAAATGTGTAATTTCTGTAAATAAAAAAAGCATTTCATGTGCCACTTCGCCTGCTACAGTCAAAAAGAAGATGACCAGGTCTTCTCCCGTGCAAAGATAAAAAAAAACTACATTTCTTAAATACGTCTCTGTAACCCATATGTTTGATTAACCATTATACGCGTTAACCATTACAATAAATGGGTTAACCATTTAAATATTGCCGGTTAACCAGGATGTAAGACACAAAGCATCATATTTTTTTATGTGCAAAAAGAATTATGTGTGTTAACCGGTTATTATAGACTGATTAACCCTAAAATATGGGTTAACATTTACTTTAGGGTTTTCCATCTAACAATAAAACATAACCCGATTAAAACTCCTATTCGGCTAACCGTTTAAGTCCCTGATTTTTATAAAGTAGCTATCTTCCAGTTCTCATCGTAAATCGATTGTTAGGAATGTTAGCTATAATTATGGAAAGCTTCACAGTGGTGAAGTTATGGTATCCATTTCCTCTTTCGCCATTTTATGACATGGTTGAGTAATGTAGTTCGAAGTAATGTGCTATTTATGTTATAATAACTCTTCGATATTTACTACATAAACCTAATTTCCCTTCCAACAATCTTTACGAGTAATATTTATTGCTGTAGGTCAAAGGATTAGGAAAGGTCTCTTTGTGATTTCATGTTTTTATATAAAAGAAAAGCTAAATTCCCCTCTGTATGTATCACTACTGACGTCAAATTACCTACTGAACGTCACTTACTCTCAACGTCACAACATTCATATTAGCAATGGTATTACTAAACTTCTTGACAATTTTTTTAGAAAAATTAGCATCTCCAGGTTTCAAACTTTTTGTCAAGGTCGAAATTTGCAGTTGTAAGTCTAGGTTTAGATAGAAATTAAAAAAAAAAATAACAAATCTATCTAACAAACCATCAACAATCTATCTTTTTATTTTTTTTTATTTATAATGATTTTTTATTATCATTATTAATTTTCCGCAACTTCCATCATTATTGTGCCCTTATCCCAATTAATTTGTGGTCCGCGCAGCATGTCTTCTTTTTCCATACATCTTTATTACTCATCATCTCCTGAGACGCCTCCTTTTTTGCCATAATTATCACTTCACACAGTCTATCCATCGTTTCTTTGGTCTTCCTCTAAGTTTATACCCATCCACATTCATACTCAAAACTTTCCTCACGACATTTTCCTCATTTCTCCGCATCACATGTCCATACAAATTTAAGTCTACCTTATTGAACGTCCCTTTACCTACGTTAATAGAAGGTAAACGATCTAATTGTGCATACAATGCTATACATACTACACTATCCGTACGACACTCTTTGTTATAGTTCCATTCAATACAATATCTAGGTAGAGTGTACTAGACTACACGTAGCGTCGTGACTAAACCGTATAGCATCTATTAATCTCAGCACATCTTGTAACGATGCAAGATGAGCTAATCGCTACTTGTGAAATGCTATCAGAGCGATCGACTGTACTGTTTTACCGTCGCAATGTAAAACGCGATTTCGTACTCCCAAGAAGCTACATAGAATCTATGATTTGTATCTAGAATAGTTATTTTAGTCTAGTTTTCAACCGACTTAGAAAAAAGGATTTAACTAAACATCACGCCTGTAATCCATGTAGGCAGAGGTGTACACCCGTTTAGCCAGTTATGGAGTGAGCCTATTGCCATCAACCGGGTACAAATCCAGACTCCGTTGCTGCTACTGAGAAATTTCTGATGGAAAAACTCAATAACACTTCGCCCGACTTGGGAGTCGAACCCAAGACCTCAGCAGTTGCTACCACTAGACCAACGCCAAATACAGTCGACGTCGTGTACAAAATCACAGAAGAAAGCTTAGGAGATGACCTAAATAGGATTTCTCAGTTGACACAATTAGTCAACGGAAGCAAAATGTTAGCTCATAAGGAAAAATCCAATAAAAATTCAATCGTTCGATTGACACCCATTTCATAAGCGACAAATCATTTTTTTATGTCCCATTAATTAATGAATCTAGTAGTAAAATCAAATTAAAGATACAATGCGTTGAAGCGAGCTATAAAAGTGTACAGTTATCTGTAGCCTCCAGTGTTCAGAACAAGTTTTGAACTTGGATATTTCTTTATCTCCGACAAACATCTCTTATCTGTGTTATCACGATCCAATCTGTGTAATTACGGAGTTAATCTTCATTGTGGCAGAACCATCGTTTGGTATATGGTGGTATATGACTGCATTCTTTTGTATTTCGTCACGTGGTTTTAAGGAAAACGGAACAGTGTATTTTTCCAATTAGATATTTAAATTAACCTCCCAACTCGCAGTGCTAATATAAATATTTTTTTGCAAGTAAACTGAGGCCTCCCTTTAAGGAAAAAAACATATTTTTTATTGTATAATATTTAATTTGACCACACCCTTAGTCCTAAGACAAAAGCAAGCAGAAAAACGAAAACAAGAATATCAAAACACAATTGTAGAGACTATCACTATCAAGTAATTACTCACAGCGAGCAAATAATCGATTAATTCATGTATTAAACATTGTTTTATAACTCCTTACCTAATATGTAGTATGATTTGAAGTAACACTGCATTCGTTATGCGTTCATAAGGCAGTGACATTAGAAGCTTATCAGTCGAGCGAGGCCACGGTATGCATTAATAGATTTATAATGTGCAGTAAATTATAGCGATAGTAGGTACCAATTTATATGTACTTACGGCCAATATATCTTTGTTACTAGCCAGTAGCATTAACTTAAGAGTTTTAAGTAAAAAAACTATGGACAAAAAAATACTGTACTCTTCAGCCAACTTATCTGTGCAGGCGGGAAAATACAGAACTAAAATAAATGTACCAAGTTTGACATATCCATGCATTTTTTCTTGACTAGCAGCGCCATCTAAACTGCATACTTAAAGTGGTCATACTGTAAGATAACTTGAGCAAAAACTTGGGCTTTACAGTTTTCCAATTCTATAGAATATATCACACTAAAAATCACTATGTAAATTCTTTAGGATCTACAGGGTGGAAGGGACATTGAAGCGAAAACAACTACTACGTATTCAGTACATTATTCTGAGAAGAAAATTTTCATCGGTTATTAAAAGAAAAATAAGCTGTTTCCTACAAAAGTGCAATACCCACACGGTCAAAATGTATGGAACAACAAAAAGTTTTTTTTTTTAATAACCGATGAAAAATGTATCTACGATGTACTGAATACGTGATAACCGCCAGTGGCGGATTTACCAGCAGGCTGAGTAGGCTTGAGCCTAGGGCGGCAAATTTGAGGACCGAATTTTTCTTTTTTGCGGCGCTGCCTCCTAGAAATCAAAAAGATTTTGGCATGACGGTTTTCTGATGTTTTACAGATAAGTCTGCAACAAATTTTGCCGATGACGTTCCCCTCTCACTTGTCATTGCACATTCCGAATAGCAATCTTCCATATTCAGTAATCGGTAATATACCCAAAAATTATTTTTTATTTTTGTTGGATTGTAAAAATAATGTAGGACATGCCAATTGTAGAGGCAAGGGCGGCAAAAACTGTATAGCCTATACGTTGAAAACTTGTAAATCCGCCACTGGTAACCGCTTTTTAATCGGGTCGGTGTCCACCCCGTATACTAGTTGTAACATAATAAACGCGCAACCTCTCGTGTTGCTTTATCGCGTCAATTCCTACAGAACGCTCAATTTCTTTTCGAATTTCAGGAACTCGTAGAACAAACTTTGATCAGTTTGACGGTTTGAATCACCACGTGAGACATTGTGCGTTTTTTATGTTATACCTAGAATATCTATATCAGTTAAAATTTTAAATAATGGGCACATTAACAGCTGACAACGTTGAGGATTTTTTTTTCTTTTCTTTATTTTTGAATGGCATCTCGCAGGTCAACCTATGAGGCTGGCTTCCTGAGGGTGCCTTGAGTGTAAGGCCTCCAGCCAGGGGCGAATGTTGACGAGTTTTTTGATACCATTTTATAGTTTGTTGTTAGTTTAGCTATTCTAGTATATTTAATCATTTTTAATTGTTAAAATGTATAAACATTTTAAAAATTAGTTATGAGAAACTATTCGTAAGTCGTAGAACGAAACCTTTTGTTTGATGTTATGGTACGTTAATACAAACAGTAATGTACAGAAGGAGTAATGTAAGCTCACCAGACTAAACAATTCAGACAGGAATCTCTCAATAAAGTCTAATGATTATTGCAAACTTATGTCTTTATGAGTAAGAGACGCAGTGCCACTGCAAGCTCGTCAATTTTCATGATCCTTAGAGCTTTCTATATGCTAGTACTCTTTATAAATTGAATTATTCACAGGTTTCATAAGCGACAATCATTTATGTACCAGTTAATTTAAATAGTAACAAGAAAAACTGCACTTAAATATGTAAGTATAGACGGTAAAAAATCTGATAATCCGTGCTAAAAATCGACCTGAATACTCTTCAATTCAATATTTCTCCACACAAAAAACCAAAATCATGAATTCCAAACGGTCGTAAGTCAACCTCTTATTTGGTTTATTAATGTGAAAGGTATAAAGTCGGTTGTTGACATATGACCTCCCGTAGAGTTCAGTGAACGCAGACAGTTTAAAACTTTGACCCTCGCACTACGACGCGTCGAGTTGGCACCCCTGTCGAGAATGTACTCGTATAAGGACATTACGCCAACTAAATGCAGAGGAAATGCAGCGAAATGTGTGAGCACATATTTCTTTGTTCTTTGCCAAACACGGTTGTATTGTATAAAATGTATGCCAACGTGCCAAACATGAAAATGCTTTTTACCACCGCCGAGAAACGCCAGTAACGATTTTTGGTTGCCTCAATCCATGAGTGTTTTTCCCTAAAATCCAGAATTACAAATATGCTAAGAAGTATTTAGCTAGAAAAAAGGTTACACGATCATTACACCTTAGATTAACCTACCTATAGTAATAACAATTTTTATTAGTCTCTTAAGTTAAAGGTTTCAATGTGCGAATTGTCTATTAATCATGCACAAATACAGGTTAATAACAAGGAAAAATAAATTTAAATTTAAATTTAAATTACGCCCGTACAAGATACTTATCAAGTAGGTATTAAGCCTATTGTTTGTATTTATCTACCCTGTGTAAGTGATAACCGTTGGGTAGACCCCATTTTTCAACGAACACGAAATAGAATATTATTTTGCACCTAAAAGGAAAAATACAAATTTAATAAATGCTTATAGGTACATTACCTTTGTACTTTATTTTATTTTATTTTATTTTATTAGGGAAACAAACAATTGTACATTGTGTCTTACAACTAATTACTAATATAAAAATAGGCTAACGTACAATTCACGACATTTCCACATATTACTAAGAAAGATTTAGTTGGTACATGCAGAGAGAGTGTTGAGGCTAATACTAGTCTTATCTAATCTTATCAAATACATAAGTGACATAATGGTGTTATTTTAGTATTTTAACAATGCTTTTTTTGAATTCATTGTGTTTTAAGGCAAATATATCAACTTTATCGAAGTGAACATTATAATTTTTAATTAGTCTATGGAGGGGCGCCCGCTCACCCGCATTTGTACGACTCATAGTCGTGGCAAAAGTCGGGTAATCACGCACCTCTCGCCTTATTATCGTTCTTGGCACGACATACGATAAGTCATTGACTAGATCAGAGCAGTCAAACTTATTGTGAACCAGTCCATGAAGCATCATAGCTTGGAGTAGCCGCCGCCTGGATTGTAGGGATATTAAGCCGAATCTATGCAAAGACTCCTCGTAAGGAAGATGGTCCAAATGACATTTGTACTGCAACGTACGGAGAAACTTGCGCTGAACTCTTTCTATAGCGTAGTTATATTTGGCATAATGAGGGTCCCATATCATGCAGGCATACTCAACTTGTGGCCGTATCAAATTGTTAAAAAGATATAGGAATGTGGCCGGGCGTTTAAAGTCGGTAGCTGATCTCATAACGAAGTTATACATTTGGAAAGCTGTCGCTGTTATTTTTTTGATGTGTAAATCCAGGTGTAATTTGGAGTCCAAGAGTACTCCTAGATCACGCATCTCTACCTCTCTAAGAAGGAGTTCATTGCAGAGGGAGTAATCGTAGCTAATAATATTTTTATTTTTGGAAAAGTTAACAAATTTACATTTAGGTAAGCTTAATTTAAGTTTATTATTGCTACAGTAATCAGAAAGTCTATTTAAGTCGTCTTGAAGCAGATAACAATCGTCAAGTGTAGAGATTTTCTTGAATATTTTTAGATCATCAGCGTACAACAAAAATTTGCAGTTATGAAAGCATTTGCCAATATCATTTATATAAAGAATAAACAACAATGCCTCTCTTTTGACTAACCTGATTTGTCAAAACAACTTTTATTCATAGGTATTCCCGCCACAATAAAAGGATTAGGCTTTCAGGATATTGAGCCTTTCTTGTCTATCCTTATTTTTTTTCAAATTACTGAATTAATCAAACTTTAGCTAAATAAATGATCTTCACTTTCTTTAAAACGAATTAAGAACTTGAAAAAAACTTAATTGCTTATAACTACGTATTCTTCACAAAACTGTCATTTTACACCAAGCAAAGGGCTTTAGAAACCGAAGGTCAATGACTCACCAGTCTAGCGTGTTATGAGTAACAAAAAACAAATAATTTAGCCAACCTGTATATCAAGACGTCCATGTGTATGTATGTTTATGTACAATTTAATTTAATAAGTGCCGCTAGACAAATGAGCTGAGCAAAAAAATGAGGTGTGCCAAACACAACCAGCTTAGATAGAACATAGATAGGTACACACATGCTGATTGCTGCTAGTGGTCTTGTATACAGTGTGTGCTTTTCCGTACACGTTTATTTGTCAACACAAATTGAAACTTATAGACTGTTTGTGCGCATAAATGTAGGTTAAGTTTTTATCCATAATCGTACCGTGTGTAGTGCAATAGACAGACATTTCAGATATAGTTATTAGTTCATTTCCAAAAAAAAAACAGAAAGATCTGTAAAAAAACTGTGCCTTAATCCAATCTTCTACCGAAAACTTTTTTTAGCTGTTTCTGTATTGAATATACGCCTTTTAAAAGTTTGACAACCAGCTTCAATTCAAGTTGTCACCTGTTGTAAGACAGCGTTCCCTACCCTCTTGCAAACTTAATCAACTAAAATGATAAAACAAATTCTCGCCAATGATTCCTAACACAGTTGTAGGTTCTCATTAAAGGTATTAAGAGTACAATGGCAATGTATTCATGCATGAAGATATCAGGTTTCGAAATAAATCCTCATCTCCATACTAGTTTCTAAATGAATACTGTAAACCGTGGGCTTCTTTAGAGATTTCTATAATACTTCTTCTTTAATTGCTAGAATACTGTATCATTATCTATCAGAAACTTAAAAACCACATAATAATTACGTCATAGACATATCATTGTGCGTAATAAGCACAAGTAATTTATGACTTTATTCATGGAAATAGCCTTTAACTATCCCAGTAATAAATAATCTTTTTTTTAATATTCCACGAGTAGTACTATTTCCTGTTATATCACTACATAGGCCACAGCCAAGCGGAAAACCACATAATAAGAACTGTCACAAATATTGTAACTTGCTACAGAAAAGAATCATTATAGTTAAAATAGTTTTTCCAAAATATCTTCGTCGCAACTCCAGCTACAATTAAGAACTAAAAAAAATTTATACAGTGTAGGTATTTTCTTTTTTCTTTAGTTTTATTTATTTAAACTGTTAACAAGACGCGACACTAAATAACAAGAAGTATGAATCGTCTTTTTTTGACAGCCTGTATCAGTCACACAAAAAATTTATCGCATAAATGTATTTTCCTATTAGTAGCAAAAACATATGTACCTAGCTGCCAATATTACTATATTAAATCTCTATCTTGGAGAATGTAATGGTGGCTAAACACTCTGCGAGATTGTACAGCCCCCTTAAGACGATTACGATGAATACTACTATACGTGCTAATACCACGAATGAGAAGTCGAGGTCACCGGCAACTGTACGCCAACGTGGGCCATGTCTGTCGCGTTATACGTAATACGCGTCTAATTTACTCACTGTTTCACTAATAGGAGCTTCCGTTCAATATTATGCATAAAACTTTACGTAAATAGAGATGTTGTCAGTTCAAAGCCCTTGTAATTAGATAGATAGTAAACATTGGTACTGAGAATTTTCTTTGCGTATAAGTTATAAATCAAGTTGGTTTGTAAATGTCCTTATACACGCAGGAATATAGGTAGATACAGCAATATTGGCCTAAGATTTTAAACTTTCATGGTCACTAAAATTATTATAACTAGAAGACGGGATATTTACCATGTTTATTGTTTTCTTTGAGTTCCCGATATTTCGGCGCTGTTGCAAGCACCATGATCACGGATAAACTGAAGTTATTGCGGGTGGGTGTTTATGAGCAGACAAATCGGCCTACCCTCTTTCTTGTTCGTTTTTTGCACTCAGTACCGCTACCACTGTCACTCACAACTCGATTCTGTTCCCGACACACTAACCTCACTGTCTGCTCGCGAACTTTTTTCGGCACTATTCCGCTTTTTACACAGCTGGACCACTGGTTTCCAGGCTTTCGACAGTTGAAACCCATCCTCCCGATTAAAGTTCTTATAATTGGTGATTTCAATAGCTTCTCTAACGAGTCTAGGGATATAGTGGACAATAAACATGGTAAATATCCCGTCTTCTAGTTATAATAATATTGGCCTAATTATTTATCTAATGAAAAGTAAAAAGTAATATAGATTTAATCACATAAAATATGACCCTATCTTTAATGTCTCGCAGTCGGGTAAAAATGGTGCATCTCTTAAAGATTCAGAATTTGCCAAGGCCAGCTGTCACTTACACATTTTGCCTTTCAGGTTAATCAATAACCGTCTTAAGACGAAAACATTTCAGTCACGACGTTCATCATGGAATTTCTTGCCCATTCTTCTCCATAGAATCTACGTTAGGGAATGTGCAACTACAGTACTTTCACAGTTTTTGTGCCTTGTGACTGGGGCTGTAGCTATATTTTACTGTTGTCTTTGTTTCGACAATTCAAAAGTGCCTGTAACTGGCCTACTTGAAATAAATGCTTTGATTTTGATTTTAATTTTGATTGATCATGTAGGATTCAACAAACAAATTTCAGTTACATAACAATCATTACATAAGCTTAAACATCAAAACTAAATTAACCCCATTTTAATGATAAATAAACTAAATCTTACTGATCCAATGACCGTATCAATCGCTGATAACACAATTTGGCGTAACACCTTGACACCGTTCAACGTGCCAGTTAACAAGTGCATGCATGCACTTTAGATAATAATTACTACATATAGCCATTTAAAGACTACATAATGTTATTTTCCAAAGCTTTCAATGACTTATCCAGTCTGACGTCAATTCATCTAGTCGTCGATCCAAAGCTACGTTAAAGTCCTTCGGTAACCCAGGTACTCCTAGCGAGATTGTCAGCAACATCAAGGCGCTGCTGGCCTTTCTCGGGGAGTTAGGGTGGATCGAATATACGCAAAATACGTGCTTTGACGTGGAGTTGCGGACACCAGCCCGATATACAATACAATACGTTTACAATAATAATTTCATTCGTCATCATCTTTGTTAGCCTTCTTCCATCCTGTGCTGAGTACAGGCTTCCCTTTCGTGCCATGGTTCCCTGATCGCGTGTGTCAGTAACCAGGTCCTGTAATGTTTTGTTTTTAATCCACCCATCGGGTTGTTACTCTGCAATACTTCTGCTACCGTCTCTCGACAACATTTCAGTGAGGACTTTACTCGACCTGCTATCACCACGTCTTGGCAAGTTTCCTGCTTACTTCCAGAGTAATTTCATTGCCTCTGGACAATGATCCTGAAAAATAATCTTCCCTATTAAAACTTCTTCCAAGACAGTGAAGTTTCGCTTGTTACCTTGTATTTTTACCCGACTTCAAATTATGTAAGCAACGCTCAATATTTTTTTCTTATATGGCCAGTAAAATACTAGTTATTCAGGTTCTCTTTTAAGTGTAAATTCGCTCGTACAAAAAACATCTATAAGAACAAACAGTTTGTATGCTAATAACTAGACTGATAAGCTAGTTCTAGATTTTACTCGTCATCATCATCATCTGCCTAGCCTTTTCCCAACTATATTGGGGTCGGCTTGCAGTCTAACCGGATGCAGCTGAATACCAGTATTTTACATGGAGCGACTGCCTATCTGACCTCCACAACCCAGTTAGATCGATCGATCGATCGTTTGGTCTGGATATCGTATTTTAACAAAAAAAAATGATTTTCTTCTGCAGCACAACATATTTTGAATGACTATCAAGTGTCTGCAACACCTTCGTATAAATCTACATAAACATTACCATAATTTTGAGTGACAACCTCCCAACAATAAACTTTTACATCCATTCCACAATGACCCGTAAATATAGTGCGAAGTTTTATAGCTTTAACAGCTACAAGAATAAGCTTTCGAGCTGTTAAATAGCCATTAAAGCCGTTTAAAGGTTTTTAGACCTATCGTCGAGACTGACATTTAAATGGGCGAGATAGTCAAGCTATACGAAATAAAGAGCCATTGCAAATATTAAACCTAACGGTTCGTAATAATCGTGATTCATTTTAGAAGTGACCTTCAATTTGACTTCTCAAGAAATTTGTCACCTTTTTCACGGAAGAAATCCGTGTCCAAAACTTGATTTTTATCGTTCATTCACTAGCCTCGCGTCGGGTTTTGATTAATTTGTTCCACTTAGATTCTCGAATAATTTCCGTTTGGACCATTCATCTTTACTAAGCCATTAGTGGTTAGGCTTTCGAACCGTATTTATTCTGTTTTTATTAAATATCAATCCTTTCTTTCATCTCACCCAAAGGTTCTCTGGAAGAGATCCTCTTGTGAGATAAAACCGCCCTGAACACTAGTTTTAAAAGATGAAATCTTCACACTTAGTTAGCCAACTGTCGAGTGTAATCCTTTGGGATTTTCATGATTTAATAGGTAACGCAACAGATATAATACAAAAAATCGCGCTTAAAAGTCGAATATTCACGTTATAGATAAAGGTTGAATTATCGACTTATTCGTCAACTGGCGAGTGTGAAACTCGCGTGTGCGCGCGAGTTGGCACCTTCCGAATTTACCTATTTTTATCATAGGTAGCAGAAATAGTTAAAATAGTTTATAAAACATATGTAACGTTGGCTCTATTTAACATATAATATTTTATACACATTCCTTCGTATATTGCTATTTTAAATGGAAGTATACCTAGTACCAACCTATATTATTTCAACTTACCGAATTGGACTACAACATTAGAAGTAGTGATGAGACCTCCAACGCAAATGAATACCGAGACAGCAGGCGTTCTCAATAAACATATTTAATTTTAAAATTATAAATTTACATAATTTTTAATTGAATTTATTGAATTATTATCAGTCGCATTAGTAGGGCTTATTTACCTACGTCGACTTCCTTTGTGACGGAACATATTGCGTCAGTCAGTGATGATGCCATACGAATAGCCCTGGTAGGGATCATTGCCAATGTGTCCTGATAAATGACACATACGTCTTTCATGCCTCACAACACCGGCACTATATGTATAAGCTTTCAACCATTATGTATAATGCATTCCTGATTTTGCCAAGTTTTTTCAGTCTCGTTGATTATATTGGACACACAAATGAATAATCTTTACAATTTCTCAAAATAATGACGAGAACAAGTAAACCTGAATCGTGAACACATTAAACTACAAGTTTTGCTTTTGGACCTTGTAGTAAGAACAAGATATTGAACTTAGGTAAATCAAGTTTAATAAACCAACTTCCTTAGTAATAATTAAATACAGCCATGTTGAGGAAGGTAAAGAAGAAAAAAATAACTGTTATATATTATTCACAGAATTCTGTGTAGTCCACAGTAGGTATTTAACCTGTTTATTTTTATATAGAAATAACTATTAAACTACAATAACGGGCTGCATTACAAGCCAACAACGCACTATCTACCACAGAACAAGTTAGTCCAGGAAAAATTAAATCAAGTTTCATAGAAATTGTAGTAGTTTCTCGTTCAAGATATTAATTTAGCAATAACAGTTAGCGTAGTGGTTGCACAAGTTAACAAGTATCGTAAGTCGCCACCCACGTAACTACGAGTTACGATAACTTGCTAGTTACTACTCATTTAATGGCCTAGCTATTTGCATAGGTACTTGTAGTTGGCTATGCAAAGTAGGCGTTGAGGAATTGCAGGGAAAGGACTCACTGATATGAAAGACCTAAGCTGTAGAAGTTGCAAGATTCTTTGAATCTATGGCCACCTACCACTGTTTGTCTCTGCATCAACCAAAGGTTGACCGGTAGAAAATGCCTATGGCATTAAGTCCGCCTCTGTACTTTGTGCATGAAGTGTTAAATAAATAAATAAATAAATAAATAAATAAATAAATAAATAAATAAATAAATAAATAAATAAATAAATAAATAAATAAATAAATAAATAAATAAATATGGCAAATTTGCAATCTGTCGTGCGTCTAGATCAGATCTTACGGTTGGGTATTCGACCCTAACGCTAAGCAATTTTAAAATCAAATCAAAAAAAATCAAAATCAAAGCATTTATTTCAAGTAGGCCAGTTACAGGCACTGTTGAATTGTCGACAACAGTAAAAAATTGCTACAGTCCCAGTCACAAGGCACAAAAACTGTGAAAGTACTGCAGAAAATTCTTACTGTTTAAAATTCTTAAAGTTGTTCTAGTTGTTGTTGTTATTCTGATAAGATAATAGAAATGTTCTCACAAAGCTTCAAACTAACATTCTCCAAAAATTATATTAATTTTATATTTGTACATCGATGCAGCAATGCAAATATTATAAGTTTTAAAGTAAACAGCAATCGAATCTGATAATCGAGAGAAATTAAATTAAAAACAAGATGGCGGCCTAGGTTGCCATTTTCGAGGCGTGCCAAAAGTTGATCAACTTTTCATGAACACATTATTATTATGTCCGTTCCTCTACAATCTTGTGGTAACAGCATTGTTCCCTACTTAAACAAGTGATTATTAGTTGTCAAGCAACAACAATTCAATTAATAATCAAATTTTATTCGATTACATGTATGTCTCACTAACGTGATATTTATCTCAACAATTTGCACGAAGCGACTACCTGCAGTGAATCATCGATCACAAGTTCTCGATAACTTCTAATGTAATTCGAAAGATACCTATTAGCGCTACGTGATTCACAACTATATTTATTTACTAATATATTATTTAACGATACTCTTAACAAGTGGGTACGTACACATAAACCTGTAAAGAACACAGAAAACTATGAGTCATGAAAATCTGATTGCTTGAAAAGGTTTTGGGCTAGGTAGGCACTTTGTCAGAAAGAAGAATTAAATGCTAAATATAAATTTCGCAACAGCCTTTTCACATAAATAAAGTTTTTTATCTTTCTTGGTAGAGTAGAAGGATCCTATATTTAGCTACCTCAGAAAAAATATCAACCTGTGTACTGTCGGTTCTAATTTTTTCTGCAACTAATGATTTCTCATCAGAAAGTATTCACTTCCACATTGTATAAGGCAATGTGACATTACTTGTAGTTGTTCTGTCGAGTTGTCTTTACTTACATAGGGAAAAATACGTACAAATGTGGTTAAACTGACGCATCGATTTAAGTACCTAATATAATAAAATAATAAGTACTACCTATATGTTGTTTGTATCACTTTTTGTTGTTTCCTGTTGTGGACCCGTTTCTTTACGTCATTCATTCATTCATCCATTCATTCATGGATAACTGGATTTCCCATAATAGTATTGTATTGGATAAATCAAAATCAAAAACAAAAGAAGACAGGAAATACCCACGTTGAATAACAACGTTAATTAATATAATAATAATGTTTGTATTGTGTTAACGATTCTTCTCTACCAACCTTCATGCGCCTGAGTTGAATTATCCCCGCAAGCTATTTGCTAATCTCTCAGCTCATCAGTCCTCGTTACTGACAATTGATCGTCAATAAGTTCGTTGCCTTTTGACCGACAAAAAAATTTACCAACAAATATTGAACAGTTACTGAAATTAACTGTAGGTACTTGCCTACTTACAGATATTTACAGTTCAGCTTTTGGATTCTATTTTCTACCGAATAACAGTTATCTTCAGTTACTTATATGAGCAGACTAAATTAATGTGTGAGATTTCTGTAAAGTACCTATGTTAATCTTTTTTTACCCGTATTCGGCTAAACAAAACAAAACTTATTATTATAATGAGTCCTTCCGATACACTATACTAAATGATTTAACAAAGTAACACCACAAAGAAATAAAGCTCCTTTGTTTACTAATTAAATACATCGTAATTACATGAAAGCTAATGAATGGGTGTGTGTATCAAGCAAGAATAACTTGCTACCGCGGTGTCCGTCGTGCTCTTAAATGATCATCCTACCGATATAGAACTACTAAATGAAGAGTAGGTACGATCCCCGTTTCAGGACAGCTTAAAGGAAGGTTCGTTCAATAAGACTTAGCAATACCACATTGTGGTTTCTTGCTGATCATTTGGGTACTTTTTGTACGAAACAAAATGAGTCAGCATGACATTCCAAATGGTAATCTCTTTGACTAAGACTAATATTGGCCAAGCTTTCGCAAACACGCTTCGTTTTCGTTTAAACATCGCAAAAAAAGCGCAAGTCGTAGACACACTTTCAAAATAGCTATGTGGACCATACGACCAGTATCTCGACTTCTCGAGTCGCACGACAGGGAGTCGCGTCGATGGAACTCATACCTTGAGAATGAATGCCGGTCATTTTATGCGTCCAGTGCTCACTACCCACTTGATACAACAACCGATAAAAGGTCAGGACCTGTAAGCAGGATGCCTCGTCTAATATCAGACAAGAGACATGTTTGTATCACAAACTATATTACTGACAAAGTGTACTGATCAGAACAGCGCTCCTTTTATATACGCTCATCATTTTTATATAGTTAACTTGTCGGCTTGTCGGCTTGTCTACCGGTTTTATTATAAAAGTATTTCTGGTTTTAATAAACGGGTAGTTACTTATGGTCTGCATTCGTTATGGTAAACACGACATAACAACAGTGAATGGAGTACCTGATTTATTCATATACGTACATGAAAAATTATTTCTTAGGTGCATTTTTGAAAATTCATTTTCCTCTAAGACTATGAATTAACGTGTATAATTTTACAAGTTACGATAAGACCTTACTTGTGTAACATTATAATATAACTTATTATATTATTATAATTCTGTAATGTAAATAACATGGGTTACATTAGTATGCAGCTATGCAAGTAGGTATTATTCATGGTACGGTACATAACACATAAGAAATACTATTTGTCATACTTTATTGTTTTTAACAAAGCTTGCATAATAATCCTTAACAAGGGACCTGTTCTCTAGTATAGAATGGGTATTTTTATAGTTTTTGTAAAGTATTAGGTATTAAACCAATGCCATATTATTGTCTAATAGACTGTAACTGTATATAAAACAGTTGGCTTGGGAAACTACACGGTACCATGTTTTTTCTTTTACCGCTACGATACCAAGGAAACAGTGGTAAATGTATACGTCGAGGTGTTAAACAAAATAAAATTCACACGACATTTACAAAGATAGATTATTCAAAACAAAAATTACAGGTTTCTATAAACATACACTTACTCAAATAGTGCTAAAGAACAATGAATAAACGAGCCGGAAGAAAATCTTAAAGTTTATACTTTATCCAACTTTACAGACTTTTCAGGATATTTGAACCGGAAGCTTACTTGACGATGTGACTCCCGAATGACACCTCCGTGACCGTGAAAGCGTTATCCGCTAATCACAGCCATCATTTAACCACACATCGGACCCCATTTCCCATAACACTATAGATTCGTCATCAAAAGGCACATACCTAATAGTAGTCCATTATTAGTGGCTAACAAGATTGAGTCACCCGCGCGTCACATAACCTCTGACTCACTGTCATGCCGATCTACTCCCCTCCTCTCATATATTAAAATGTATTTTTTTTCCCCATAGGTGTTACCTGCTGACTGAATCATCGAGGATTGAAGATCAGGGTCAAGCGGACATGGGGGCCTGTGGCAATGACTACCTATCGCAAAACTCTCAACAGCTCTGTAAAGAAGAGCGCCTGAATCATCAGACGCGCTAATTGCAAACAGTTGCATTTAAAATTATCGCGTAGCTGTCCCCGGGGCCCCTCTCCAGTCCAATATTCCATTCCAACACTGCCTGTGATCAACACCACGATGAAGAAATTACATTCGTCCGGTGTTCGTGTCGCAAATTGTAACTAGAATACATTTTATACCGTAGTTGTAAGTATTAAGGTCGGTTCACACATCACCGCGCCGCGCCGCCAACGCGTCCTGACAGGAACGGGATTAAAATATCGTCGCATACGTTTTGCATACGATCTGCGCCTCGCCCATTAGTGGGTATCGCGCTGGGTGACTGGGTATTTTCTCTTCACTGTCAGACGCTGAACGCTTATATCTGACGTCACATTTAGAAAACAACTGCGAATAACCATGTTAACGCGTATTATTTTGATGCAGCTATTTTCTACATGTGTCGCGTCGACCCGTGAAAGGGCATGTATTAGCCACAGCACGGTGATCTGTGCACCGACATTTCGAATTATGTAATTAATACCTCTGTGATATTTAAGATGGTTAAATAAGAGATATTGCATGAGTCACCGAGGAGACGTAGAGCGCTGTTTGATTTGTAATCTAACAGTAAACACAGACCGTATTGAACCGTGTTGACGCATAATAAAACAACGCGTTCATGATACGAGTTAAATCTTTTAGTATTGTGTACTACGCACGCAAGGTTAATTCAAATTAGTAAACAACTTATAAGGTGACTCACAAAAGATTAAACACTAAAAAGTTTATCGTTACGTAGAATAACATCGAAATGACGTATCTGCATAATTACCATCTCTTTAAGACATCGTCTAATTAGAATATTTTTGTTTAATAGAATTGCGTTAAGCTTTCTATTGTAGAATGGTCTTGACTGAGTAGCGTATTACTTACTAGAGCGTGTTACAAGAATATAGTCTGACTGACAGACACAAATAGACAGTTTTGTACTTCGAAAACATGATTGGTGACCTAATGGATGATTTGTTAAGGAGAAAGCAACGCGAAAGTAGGATGCTATAGTGATTTTTTTACGTTGGCGTGCTACAATACTTAGTGGGCAGATCCGATCGTATGGACCACTCTTGTTTCATTATGCGATCGCATGGACCACTTTTGGTGACTAACGGGTTTTAGTCCGAATCATAAAAAAGGTCGTCGCCTATTGGCTACGTACCTGCTGATCATACTATTGTTATTCATTAGAATTATGACAACATGTCTATTTAAATTAACCACAATATAAAATTCTGCGAGTAGCGACGTAGATACTAATTTTCTTAGGTTGTACGGTGCGTAAGTTTTATAAATAAGTTCCTACGAAAGAATGATTTATTTAGGGATTATTAGATACTTATGTCTTAAATTATGAAATTGCAATTATTATTTTTGGCAGAATTCAACCAAAGTTATTAGAAAAACAGTATTGTATTGAAAATTAAATCACGCTTAGGCTACGCTTGGAATTATTAATCATGAAGAACTTACACTAAATTGTTTTCCGTAATATTTAAAATGATAGGAACATCGAATCTCCGTGTTACTAATAGAACCTGCAACTTGTAAACAAACATGTGTATCCACAGTTTCGTGTTGAAAGTACACAGTAACGCTATCAAAGTGCATTGTACTTCCGTTAGTAATATCTATGTAAATACTATAGTCCAATGTAAACATAGAGAACTATAACAATAAGATAAACATCTGTAAATAATGACTACCTAATTGTAATCTTCCATACTTACATAATATAGCTTGTAGAATTAAATTATTAACATCACATGCAGTAGATATTAATTAGTTATTAGCTATTTCTCATTGTTTTAAGTGTTATTGAATGATCTGCGCTGAATCTTGCTAAATAGGTACCACGATTATTATATTATCAAGATTATTTGATTATTACCAAGATTATTATGCTACAGCATTTTGTATTTTTGTACATTTGTATTGTATCACTTGTTATAAGCTAGTCAGTAAAAAATCAAAACTCTATTTTGTCTTTTATTTTTATCATGGCGCTCCAAAACGCTTGCGCTACTAATGACATCTGTCGGCTGTCGAAAAAACTACGCCCTGAGCTGACCTTCCTTGCCATGCCTATACAAGACGTTCAATCTTACGAAAATGGTCTTAGGAAACTGACTATCTATAATTTTTCGTGAAATTTTGATCACCATTCACAGATTTTCAAAAAAATGTACAGTTAGCAAGAAAATGGTCATTTTACACAAAACATTTTTTGATGCCAATCGATCCTGTTTCTAGTACTGATCAAAAACTTCTACAGGACCAAACCAGGTTGGAGTACTAAAAAAAATCAGAAAATGCAATAAACTATTCCCTTACATTTTGTTTGACAGTTTTAACCAAAACATTTTTTTTCGATCCTGTTTCTGATCAAAAACTCACTCGAAATCATTGCAGGTCCTAAGAAAGAATTTGTGAATCTGAAATACAAAAACATAAATAAAAGAACACGAAGACGGTATGTAGCTAAGTTTTTTGAGATTTCTGATTTTTTAGTAATCCAACCTGTACAGTGTACACTCCGGATTAAGAGCGTGTACGCGCGTTCTATTTTTTGAAGCGCAGAATGTGGCGCGCGATGCCGATACGAGTTTATCTAGTCTGAAACCGCTCTAACTCATGAAAAAGTAACAGACAGGTACAAATCATGCAAACAACTACTTTCGAGTTTCGCAATGGTTCCTAATACTAGCATACAACACTTCTAAGAACTTTATCACACAGGCGATTTCCAAACGTTTCTCCGACGTCGTCGTCGGAAAAAATAGCTTTGATTCGTAAACTCTTGGAACGTATGCAGTGCTTGGTACCTATGTAATATAATAAAACTCGGTTATTTTACCTCTTACAGCAAACCAAACACCAAACCACAAGCAACCTTATAATAAGAATAAGGGTAAAAATTAAAATATACCCTCCTATTGGGCTTTGCAGCCGTCGGGTAATAACTGTGAAAGGCCTGTAGTTTAGCCTCCTGGTGGGAAGCCCGGCAAAAGACTAATTTCCACTGTGGTTAGTGATTGTTTACGTAGGTAATTTGTAGTGTCTAAATTGCACCCAGAACTGTAAATCCCAGTTCACTCTGTGGTTAGGTACTAACTAACCTAATTTACTTGCCAATAGTTCCTTAATGTTTAGGTAGTTAGGTAGTTACTGTTGTTTTAGGTAAAGGAAATAATAATAATTACCATAAATGTAACATAATAATGTGGACCATTAAAGCCTCTAAGCAGTTGTACCTACGTTATTGTAGTAGAAGGTAGTAAGGTACCTACCATGTCGTTTTATTTCAATCTTAGCTAGCCCTTTAGCATGGTCGATGAATTTGTAAACTGGACAACTAGATATTTCCTTGTAAATGCAGCCAGAATAATAAACTTTTTAATGGCCTGATTGGTTTTACGTTATCTAAACACAATGCTTACATACATACCTACACCAACAGCCAACCTATGGGAAAAACTGTTTGCAAGGCTACAATAATCCAAGCCACGATACTTAGCACCCTGCACGTGTAGCATGACCACCGTAGAAACGGGTTTTGTCGACGGAAGAATCGTCAAAAAGACAGGTCAACAAAAGAAATCGGTCATATTGTCGATTCTTCCGTACGCGTGCTACTTTACGACCCCTGCGTCACTCAACATCTATTGCGTCAATATTGTTTCTTGACATGCACTGCACGCGGAGATGGCCATGCCTTTGCATGATGGAGTCAGGCTTTTACTTTTGACTGAATGGTGGCCTAGGTTGGGCCTAAGAAACCAGGGCCGTCGAAAAACGCGTTGTGTTGACGGTACCGTCAAAATCGCGGGAAACAGATCAGAACAGAGAAGAAAGAGGAAGGCTATTCACAACAGTAGGTGATACCGGGCTGCAATTATGGTGATGATGACTGGTGGAGACCTCTACTCTGACAACACGACGGTCTCTGGTAGTGGACAATAATACCGGGGTATTAGTTATGCACCGATTGTTTTTAGCCTACCGTTTCATTTTGCAATTACCTACGTAGATTATAGTTGGATGTGGTGTGGCTATTCAACAGCATGAATAGGTTGCCATGCCTACCATAGAAAATTAAAAAAAAAACATTTAACGAGTTCTTGACCTCTCGAAATACGCAGCACATTTCATAACCTGTCAAACCAATGTTACCCAGGATTTAATTGCTCCTAGACTTAGCCAAACTTGGTCCATAACATTAGGCGCTAAAACACGTACAGGCGTTTGTTTGTTTACCGTAAACCTGGAAACTCATCATTATGACATATTTTGCAAAGAAGCCAACCTTGAAATCATGTAAAAAAGATTGCTAGTCCATACATTTTATCGTTAAATATAGCTCCGCTGTGCGGTTCTGCCCGCTTGGTGCGGGGGTTGGCCGTGGCCCAAACAAATATGAGACACCTACCCTAATCCCTACTCAACCGTTCCCACTAAAGCCGAGATGAAATTCTATTGGTGGTTAGTAACACAGCTATACTCAATACTCATCTCTCCTCTCGTCTAGGCTTTGGATAAGTCCTTAAGTTGTTAGTTAAGTTGTTATCTCTAGATATTGTAATTTGTAGGTAAGTCTCATATTTTGCATTGAACCCTGTATGTTCTTTTTCAGTTAGTAGGCGTTTTGCTTTTTCAGCTAGGTATGTATTCAAAATTATTACATAAATTCGGGTAAAAATAGATGAAAAATGAAACAAACATTTCCAAAATTAAATAACTTCTTTTATTTCAGAGTCAAATTTGTTTCCTACATAAACGTGTTAGAATGATGACGCCGTAACATTAATTGACCATTACACTAATGGTACGCGCCGTTAGCTGTAACTTGGTGCACGAGTGGAGGGCCGTGAATTTATTCCTTATGACGCGTTAGTGCGCGCGTCACGTTCCACGAACATACACAGCATGCGCACAATGTGCAGCAACCATCTGCGGACTTCGCAACTCTTATTCCTTTAATTAGCCGCAAATATGACTGTACGAGTATTTATAACCCGCCCGAACGGCACCAATACGTCTTACATGTTACATCTGAACGACCAAATGAAGCCATCCCAGCGAGGCGCGCGCACTAACACTCCTACACAGATAACTACTGTCGGTTTCAATACAGACTTTTATTATTATAATAATATAGATTTTTATTTTTTTAATAACTATGCAAATATGATCACAAATACCCATGAACCAAACGACGCGATCCCGAAACATTTCTGCAACATCCGAAGATAACAATAACTACACTCCACTACTGCGGCCCGCGTAGCGACGGTACGCGCGGTACGCCCTCGTGCGCGTGACGTCACACCCGGCCGCTACGCGCGCCTGCACAACGATGTCAACGCGTCTCAACTACTATCCAATGCCACAAACACCTAATTTTAATCAATAATCAACAATTATCGCCCACCTCTAACACTACACGCTTTATTTATACGATCAAGTGGAAAAATAATTTTTGATCCTCCATCGAAATCAAAGTAACATCTCCCATGATATTTTCACATGGCAAAACAAAAATTCAAGGCAAAATAGGTCGCAGTCAGAGAGCGCGGCCCACCGGGACTTATGGACTACGCGTCAGAGGCAATTAATATTCCTTCCTACGCTAAGATAGCAAGGTATCTGGACACTACAAACTAGACGTTATAAACAACGCGGGCCGCGCTCTCGACTGCGCCACAAGGTAAATTGGAAAGACAATAACTACTCTCCATATGCTTATAAGAACACTTCATAAAACAGCTTTATATTATACTACATAATTTACATTTATATTAGGTTTACATTTTTACACAGCAATAATAATGTTTGTAGTTTCATTATAATATACTCTATATACTCCCAATTGCTAAATATTGTCGCATATTAAGCATGTTTTTTTTTATTTATATCGACACCGCATGGTCATTGGTGTCAGCATCATTTTATATTAACAAAATACTTTAAATCCTTCTTCAAATCACTCTACCATTATTCTCTCCTAAATACGAACAAAACTATGAAACAGTGATCGGACTATTATTCTTTTAGAACTTGTATTAATCACTAATTTATTCCAAATCGGTAAGTAGCCGAATACACAACTAAAACTAAGCTTCAAATAACTAATCTACGGGAATTTATAACAATTTTCATAAACGGACACAGTTCACAGATGTTGCGACTTCACATTAATCAACTCAAATTATTTCAAACAAATAATCTATAAATGCTGACAATATTGTCTTTTGTTTGGAATGACACTTAACACTTTCTAGATAAAGTTTCAAACATCGATTTCTAAAGCATATAAATATGTTAGAATTTAGACGACTGATCACAATGCTAATCAGACTTCTCTATACAAAACGATTGTGTTAGTAAAAAATAATTTTAGAAAAAATAATTATGGCAAAATATTGGCGAAGTATAGCGAATGAGCTCTCCACAAATATTTAAGTTAAAAAGATCCAATACCGTTGTAAAAACAATCCCAAGCACTCAACAAACAGCCGCGGGGAAATTATTCTAAAACAACTCACAGTGAAAACTTAAACACACGGTCACACGACCGCACAGTAACGTACACACGTGTGATCACACTTTACAAACACGAGCTGCGCCAGCTCCGAAGTAACGTTACGATAAATATCAATATGTTACTACAGTATCAAGCCACTGTAATGTTACATGTTAGCACAACTAAGTTACCGCGGGGCGTTATGACATCACAACTAAATGATATTTACACAAATAATGCACATAATATAAAATATTATAAGACATAACCATCTTAAGTATTTATTACGTTATAGTTTTATTTATTACACTATGGCATTGCAACTTTGTGACTCGGTTGCGGCTACACGTCGACCTTCGTTACAATAACATAATTTTGTTAGCGGAACAGAAAGGCTCATAGTTTAATGCCTCGTCAAAATCGTGGTATGGGTAAGAATATTTTCGACAGGTTTTCAGTTAACAACACGGAAATATGATAATCACAGTAAGATATTGAAGTTTGTTTTGACTATAATAATCTTCGCATACAGGAGCATTTAATCACTCTGAAAGAATTTCGAATTGATAAAGCGTTCAGAGACTTGATAAGAACACGGCGGCTCAATGTCAAGTGAGATAACGAAAATCTTATAAATACAGCTTTTAAATAACAGGAAAACTAACTGTGGACCGTCGAAATAATTCCTCGCATATTGGAACAGATAATGCGCGACTTGGAATCAACATACACAATATAGAAATAGGTCTATTATTACATTTGTTTTCGTTTTATATTGTTTAGCCCCTTCAAGGTTATTTTTCCTCTGATAACAGCAAACTAAAAGCAACCATATTCAATCGAAAACAAAGATCATTGTAATTTTGACAGACGGGTATGGCAGTAACCATACTAAATACATAGTATGATCACTTGTAAGTGTGCAGTTCAAGGTAGCGTTGCTTGTCATGAAAATTCGCATCGATATGTCAAATTTGTTCATTTATTTTAGTTCAGTGTTCACACGCCTGCACAAATAAGTTGGTTGAAGTGTAAACGAGATTATCCATCAATGTAATTTGAATATTGATGCAAAATCAGAGGTTAAATAACATTGTGAGGACTGTACACACGTAGTCCAGAGGCCCACTTACACCACATGTCTCTGAATGCCTTTACAACTAAACGTGTTTAAACGTCGTTCTGTTTCTGTCAATATAAGATGACAGAGACTGAATGATGTTTTAAATATGGTTAGCTTTAAACGCATTTAATGACCTGTGGTGTAATCGGGCGTAAAAGTGACAGTAAAAAGTTATACAAAATGGTAATCGATGTGAGTAGGTATTGATTCCTGAGGGCTGATGACGAGCGTTTGACGCGCATGCTTACAATTTATAGTTAGCTTGTTCACATAACAAAGCTCTCGTCAAATGCTCGTCACCCTCGCCCAGTGAGTATGTGAGGAGTGCAGTCTCATCCCGCGCGCGTCACCTGCGCGTGTCGGCGCTCGGTGCGGCGGGTACTGTGCCGCCGCCGCACTCGCGCTATGGGTATTATAGGTCCCTGAGAACACAGAAAACAATAAGTTTAAAATATTGTTATAGCAGCTAACAAATTATAGAAATAATTTGAGCCGTAGACTTTCTAGATTCAATGGTTCTGTAATTTATTTGTAGCTTTAATTATTATCCTCATAATTGCTGCCAAAAAACGTCCACTGCTGGACATAGGCTATCTAAAACCGTCGTCACATCGTCTTGTTCCTGTGCTTTACGCATCTAATGTATTCCCGCAACGTTCACCAGATTGTCGGTCTACCCTGTGGGAGACCTTCCAGCGCTTAACCTTCTAGCATTCCCTTCCCAGTTATAAGCACCAATCTGCTTTTTAAACCAGTACAAACTAGTTAACCGCTGACGTTGACGGCGATGAGGTCATGACACATTATGACGCACAAAACTGTGAATCCGGCTTACTACACTCAACCAGGTGACGGATATCAATTATTTTGCGAAAGGACTGCGGTCATTAACCCTGAAGAACATAAATGTTGGTATAAGCAATCACCTAAGACTTTCTTGACTGAACTGAGTTGACTAAGACACTTTAACTGTCCTTCGGCCTATTTGGCGCAGCCGTGAGACACTCAATTATCTCTTTTATTTCTATTTATACTTAAGTTTTTTATTTTATTTTTTGTTGTGTGCACTTGTGGCATGTGCCAAATAAATATGTTTTCTTTCTTCTGTATTTCTCTCTTTAGTTCTTCACCAATTCTCGAACTACAGCCCCCGCAGTATGACCACCGTAGACAAGGATTTCTTTGACGGAAGAATCCACAAAATGACACATACTGCAAAGAAATCTGTCATTTTGTTATTTTGTCATGCTACGGGGGCAGCTTTAACGCACTTGTCATACCATTACATATCAACCACTAAAATTGTAGTTAGAATATCCACCAACCATCACCTCTGTCAGACATTAGTAAAATAACAACATCAGAATCAATCTCTTAAAAAATTAGTTCAAAGCATTATAATTACATGCGCATATTTTTGTAACCTCAAATCTTGTATAAAAGAAATAATACTACATATAGAAGCAGAACTGTACCATTAGCCTCGAGCAGTAGGCTACATAATTACGTCGCGTCTATCAATAAATCAGTAATCCTGAACTTGCATCTGTTTTAAAATGTTTCCACAATTTATACATAGATATCTTTAAAGTTCAGTCTGCCTTTTGGCAAAGACTTTACTTCAGAGCCACCAATAACATTTCCTGTTGCGTTCTATGTCTGGCGAGCCTTCTCCAGTTAGCCAATGTCACGTCTATATGCAGTATTAAGTTCTTTTTTCATCGTAATACCCAACACCTGTGCAAGTAAACTCTGGTCTACCATAGTGCAGTAAAATGTTGGATATAAAGGGGTGATATTACCGTACCTACCTCATCCACTGCTGTGAGGGCGGGTTGTGGGATGGCGTCGACGGCTGGTGCGACTGTGTTGCCACCCTTTGCACCACCTGGACATTACGAATATTAGGTGAGTTACTACCGTATTTAATTTGGTGATGATTAATAGCAACGACAATAAGTCTGATAAAATTGTGGGACCATAATGACGATATCAATATGACACACTTATAGAAAATTCGTGGAAAATAAATAAATATGTGTAGTAGTTACCTGCTGCACGAAGGCGCGCGTGAGGTGCGGCGCGGCGCGCTCGGCGTGCTCGAAGGCGCGGCGCAGCTCCTCGATGGCGGCCGCGCTGCCCGAGCCGTGCTTGCGGGACAGCTGCGGGGTCATAACGTATTGTTTATACACTATATTTAAAAAGTAGGCAAAACAACGTGTTGAGTCAAAGAGGCCTCATTACTGTTCTCGATATCCCTTCATGAAGTATTGTTCGAATAGCTCTACCAGGCGTGTTCTGTGTGTTGACAACGCCTGAAAGCAACTTTTTGGCCGAAGGAGCGGTCTTTCGGGACATATGCAAATGCAATCCCCCACACAGACATCTTTATTGTGTGAATAGTTTGATCTCAGATGTTTTCTTTCGAAGACTACATTCAAGGCAATGATGAAAACATGGTCAGTAAAACGCAGGTTCGTCAACCTTAAAAGGTTACTATTTTCGACTATTTTCGTTTTCGGTGACTATGTATAGTCACCGAAAACGAAAATAGTATTGATAAAGATTATTTACCTCATTCAATAGTGGGTATATAAGTTGTTGCAGATAAGGATGCCTCTTTACTTTGTTCTCCTCGCTGTTTGTTCCTCTATGGTCCAAAGGCGTGGCCTGAAATTATAATACATTTTTATAGTAAATTATATTCCATGATGGATGATAAGTACTGCATGACAAATATGCATTTGATTTTAGATTTATTTGAGATATTATCAAAGTGTCATACGTAGGTAGGTACGTATATTTGGTCGAGATAATATGTTTTTTTATGTTTCTACATTATAATATAGTCCAATGTAACAAAATGAGTGGGGGCAAAGGCCTACACTTCTTCTCTCCTTATCAATACCGTTTGCTAAACCATATCAGCATGACTGCATGCTTCAACCTTCGAGGAACTGGACTACTTGAAAAAGATTGCGTTCGATAGGAGTCCAGTTCGTCCAATAATTCTTGCCTTAGTACGCCGTGGACCGCAGTGGCTAGCGTTCATTGAAATCGAATCCACCGAATTGATCTTCTTTTGAGACGAAGGTTTTATTTTTTTTTGTCCTGTGTGTGTACTTACGTTTTTGTTATAGACTACGCTATCTCTGTTGGAGGGCTGGTGCTCAGTCCGCTCCTTGCGGTCTTCGCGGTCGCCTCGGTCACGTTCGCGGTCCTTCGCGTTCCTCTGCTCCGCGTTCACTTGCACGTTCGACGACTGTCGAGTCTGGAAAGGATGATGGTAATTTTTTTATTAGAATTTGATAAGGTTTGTTCAGAATTGAATTGATTTGATTGTTTGTTAACAATTAAGATAATAACTTCTTTGATACCACAAGTTCAAGGTATTTTTTAATTCCACACTATTCAGAGAACTATAATTTGAAATTTTTGTATCCTCGATTCAGGTTAGTGAAATTGATGACTGAAAACGAAAAGTGCAAATTGCCTTACCCACTGTTTCTTGAACAATTTGAAGTTTTACAGCAGATTTTGTTTGGCAGTCGTCTTGAGCTGAACTTAGGATGATTTTTAATTATAAGCTCCAAGTCCTACATTCAGGAGCTGGTTATTTTAATGTACTTAGTGTTACTTACCGGGTGCTTATCATTAGTGTTATTGTTCAGGGCATGTGCATGCGCGGGCACGTGCGGCGAGTGCGGCGAGTGCGGCGAGTGCGGCGAATGCGGCGAGTGCTGCGAGTGCTGCGTGTGCTGCGTGTGCTGCACATGCTGCGCGTGCGGCGCGTGCGGCGCGTGCGGCGCGTGCTGCGCGTGCTGCGCGTGCGCGACGTGCGTGGCGTGCGCGGCGTGCGGCGGCGTGGGCGGCAGCGCGGGCGGCGTGGCGGGCGGCGCGGGCGGGGAGGCGCGGCCGCTGAGCGCGCCGTTCTGCTTGCCGCCCGAGCTCACGCTCACCGGCTCGCGTTCGCCGCGAGGCACTGGAAACAGTACCATACGAATTAGATAACTAATCAAATCAGCATTCGGCCCCACTATAGCGGAGACTTGCAAGATATGATCGATTCTCATGATCATGCTCACAATTACAGCCAGCCGATGTGGCAGTGGGTCAGCCATGTCTGTCGAAGGATCGAAAGCCGGTAGAGCAGACGAGTCATAGAGACCGCACATCATCAAGGGTAATGTGGCACGCCTCAAGCTAGCTGACGGCCTTTAAAAGTTAGCTAGGTCAGACTAGATGCGAATGCCGCATAACCGTGTTTTGTGGCGCAATTTGGGAGAGGCCTATGTCCAGCAGTGGATTGATTATAAGGTCAAGAAGTTGAGAATCCATACCATTGTCATCATCATTGTTGCGATTGTTGCGTCGCTTGTTGTCGCGCTCGGCGGCGGTCTGCAGCGCTCCGCCGCGGACCGTCATGATCCACGGCTCGTCTGCTTCACCGTCGCCGCTCCGACATTCCTCTCTGAAAGAATTATAGAAATATATTAGTTTTATCTAAACGTTCTATCTTAGCAGAGCGCAGTGAAATATACACCTTCTCTCCTGCCCGTCGTGCCCAACTAATTGCACCCTCAGGACTTGAAAGAGGCAAACGTCAGAGCTGTCCAGGGGCTGCAGTCTCGACATAGATAGCGACAAAAATCGGTCGTTAAGTCATAACGATGTCAAATTTCTTTAATAGATTTTCAACTTTATTTGGAAAGCTTAAGGCTTAGTCGAGACTGCAGCCCCGGGTCGCTACGAACTTACTAGTCGAACCAAAACTGAATCATCGATTCGATAAGAAGTGAAATGTAAAATAGTTTCATTCTTAGGCCACCTTTGTTTGAACATACTTTTCAATGGATACTTACACGACATTTTTTATGTGATTCGTTGCTTATTATATACTGCAGTATAATATTGTGTCCTTTAACATACTATACGGATATATAATATGTTATTTATGAGGCATAAGGATAAATTATGAAACTTCTATGACGCGGCACGTGTCATCCACAAAGTTCAGTGTTGAAAACACATTAGGCGGTTTTGCGTAACATAGGACTAAAGCTTAGAATTCCTAGAATGCATTATTGTAATAATAAATACTTTATCAGTAGTTTGTTAAACAGAGTCCTGATATTTCAGCACTTTGATATTTTTGTACGAATTTATAACAATGATATTATAAATAAAAAAAAGTTAGGCAACGCACTAGCGAACGCAAATTGTTGTGCAGACAAATTCAGACAATTGTCGTTATTTAAGTACCTACTTCAAGCCCAATAGCTATCTCTTTTTGTATCATACGTTCCGTATTATCTATCGCAGTCGTAACAACGTCACGATATTTGAAAGCCGCTCAGTATGAACGTAGCGTATCTTCTTTATAATATCATTGATTTATAACGATTTTAGTTAGTGCTTGTCTGACAAATTGATCCTTCTAGTAAAAGAATGTGTAAAATATGAATTATACTCACGAATCCGAATTCTCCGACTCAGTTTCGCTCTCCTCGCTCCGTTGCGCCTTCCATTTCTTATACCTATCTATAAGATCCATTAGATACGAATTCTTCTTAGCCTTCCGGATGAACTGGAACTTTAGTAATTCCTTAGCTGTTGGTCTCTGAAACACAAAGCGAATAACGATTAGACGAAACTTGCAATAAATTTGGTATAAGAAATACTGAAAGTTTTAATGAATTTTGATTGTCTTCAGGTGGAAGCGCCAGGGTCATCTGCCTAGCCTTTACTCAACTATGTTGGGGTCGGCTTCCAGTCTACCCAGATGCAGCTGAATACACGTTTTTTTATATGGAGCGACTGCCTATCTGACCTCCACAACCCAGTTAGTACTAGGTAATACGATACCCTTTGGTAAGACTGGTTGTCAGACTTTTTGAGCCACTGACTACCTTTAACGACTGTCAAAGATCTACAAATGACAGCCGGGACCAACGGCTTAACGTGCTTTCCGAGGCACGGAGGAAACTCGGTATGTAATGGGTGGTCACCCATTCACAGACCAACCTAGGCAAGCACGGCTTAACCTAAAGATCGATCCGAGCGGCTGTTATTATTTAGCCACGAGCTCCTCTGAAAGCGCCAGGGTAGTATGTGAAATTTAAATTTTCTTACGTTTTTTGCAATTTACAGGTCAGAGTCAAGTTGTATGTTGATTAAGATACGATTCGCGACCGTAACAAATATGGCTTTACAAAGCTATAGTCATTAAACTCATCAAAACAACCCTCTAAGTTCAAATAATCCCATTGAATGACTTTTTCATGAAATATTCATTAAATGGAATTAAATGAACTTAGAGGATTGTATTGATGATTTTAATGATTATAATTCTGTAACTACATACGTGTTACGGTCGTGAATCATATTTTGTTTCGCATATAGCCTGAAACTGACCTGCAAGATGCAAAAAACCTAAGATAATTTGAATTTCGCGGGCTACCCTGGCGCTTCCACCAAAGATAAACTTGTGTCGGGACTAGTGAATCTCTAAAACAATATATTTAGTGCAATGAACTACGCGTTTATATCTCCCAGATTAAAGGATCATAAGTAATCCGAAACACTCGGGAGGGTTCTAACAAAAACACTACACGAAAGCCGACGGTCGGGGAAATTAATCCGTATCCTCGCGTCTCCGTATGTAACTTACATTTTCTGGGTCCTTATTCAGGCACGCCTCGACGAACTCTTTGAACGGTTTCGAGTAGCTGCCGGTGAGTTGCGGGGGGTTGTTCTTGGGGATGAGGAAGAGCACCCTCATGGGGTGGAGCTCTGAGTTGGGCGGCTCGCCCTTGGCCAGTTCGATGGCGGTGATGCCGAGCGACCAGATGTCGGCTTTGCTGTCGTAGCACGACTGTTTGATCACTTCCGGCGCCATCCAGAACGGCGTGCCCACGAATGTGTTGCGCTTGCTTGTTGTGTTCGTTAGTTGGCCAGCGACACCTGGAATCGCAAATATTTAAAGGTTAATTAGTGTTTTTCCTCGTTGGAGCGGTCGCAATTGCGAATGCTGAGCATGAGGTCCTGCCCCCGTAGCATAACCACCGTAGACAAGGATTTCTTTGACTTCTCAGTAGCAGCCACGGAGTCTGAATTAGTACCCGGTTGATGGCAATAGGCTCGCCCCCAAACATAACTGGCGAAATGTGGGTGTGTTTCTCGACTACTTGTTGTTTTTTTATTCCCGGGCTAGATGTTGTGACGTTTATTTTCTCAATACCAACAAAATAACAAATGAAACACGGTAAAAATACGAGTAAACAAAGTACACAAATAAATCACAGAATGATTAATTTGTTTTGGCATATTATTGGAACGTACCTAATTTGCTATACCAGACACGGTTATTTATGGGTTCATGCGAACAATACAAAACTTCATTTGATTAGAAATGTATGGAAATCGAAGAAACGCCTACTGATGTTTAGCCGTGTTTACGCTCACTAAATCGACGTCAATGGTGGTCACTGAAGTACTAGGCAGAGATGGCTTATTTTTTTCCGAATAATCGAACAGAGCGCTTTTACTTAAGCATGTATTTAAGTATCGCCTAGTGTTAAGGAAACAGGCATTAGTAACTTATAATTATGAGTATTTAAAACTTGACTTATACTGTCACTTACGTCTTCCGTGATTGTTCATTATATTGAGCTCAAAACAACACAACAATGAACAATCACGGAAGATATCCCGTAAGTAACAGTATAAGTCTATTTGTAAACCGTGAAAGATTAAAACAGTATTTAAAACTATCCTAACCTACCTAAGATATCGGTGCAAGTCCTCGTACAGAAACTTCTCAAAGTCTTAAAAAGCAAACTTTACATCATTGCAGGTTGCTTAGTCACGTCACAAATAATTAATAGTACCTCCGTCTCAAAGGAGAGCATGCATCTTCATCATAATTACAATTAAATGAGATGGGTATACGTTCCTACAGCACGTTACATTAAAGTTTCACATTATGACATGTCTCTTATTCTCTTAGCTTAACTTTATGTATGCACACCAGTGGCGAAGGCTCCATACAACTCGATTCCTACCGGATTCCCTTTGAAAACTGGCACAGTCAGTATTCTATAGACAAATAATATAATTACATTAAAGGTTTGTACTTCGGCTTACCTCTTACAAAAATTGACCCTTCACTACTGATGCACACGTAAGTACCCAAGGGTCGTAAGTCATTATTTAACTTTTCTGGGTAAAATGTCAGGTATATGGTACATGACACGTAGTACATTAAAATTGATTAATGTGAGACCTTTGTATTAAAACCGCATTATCAATCGTTGGACATCACGTGTCAAGGAAAACCACATAAATGAGGTAACTTGTGTACTTTATAAACGTTATTTGTTGTTTCCCGAAAGATTATTGTTGAACGCAAATTAAACATGCGTATGAAATTGTTTATATTTCAAGTACCTACGTCAGAGATTAGCTTTGTTTTCTTCTTAGTTAAATGTTTATAATTTTACAGATATAAAAAAAAGATTGCCGTGGCTTTTGTGCATTTTATATATATATTACAGTCAGTCGACAAAATATAATAATTCCTCTACAAAGTTTGAAAGCGTTCGAAGGGCAGGTACAGTCACACGGGTTTTTTGTGACTCACTGTATCAAAACCTTTTCCTTGAATGTAACTTAAAGAACTAATAAACGCATTTTATTTTTATTTTCCTTCTCGTCTATATAGCCGAGAAGAACAGTTCTGTATCGATTAAAATTGATTTGATATTAATGCTGAACTATGAGTGTACTTCATGTCTTCAGAAAGGTCAGGTGGCCTACCATGACGACTTAAAGCCAGGAGTAATTCCAGGTGTGGGAAAGAGATGGCGCTAGATGACCTGTATAGCTCTGGCTCTTAATCGTAACCCCCCAGAGGCGTACTACTCTCAACCGGCATCCGTGTGTAGCAGGTGGAGTTCTTTAGCGTCTGTCTACCCCCATGACGAAAAGACATGGGTTTATGCATGTATGTATGAGGGAATTTCAATTCTTTCCGTTTGTGTTACCCATAACGTCATTGCGCTATCGACGTCGCAAGGTTAAGCGAACCATCAATCCACGAAGTGCATTGGTACGGATTGGTACTACAAGCATATCAATAAAGTGGTTTCAGCTCATAAAAGTCCTCAATATGACGTGTCGAACGAATTCAAAGCGACATAAAGCTAAAGGTTGAGTCGTGAGTGGCCATAAACATAAGGAGTTAAAATTCAACGCCACTTGACTATTAACCTACTTCGAAGACATTTAGAGAGTCGAAGATCATAGCGATAAAAGTTTAGAAGAAACAGATTACTTTTTTAGAAACACAATCATCATTCTCCTGCCCTTTCCCAGCTTATTTGGGGTCGGCGCAGTATGTCTTCTTCCATACTTCTCTATTACTCGTCATCTCAGCAGTCAACTCCTTTCTAGCCATATCATTCTTCACACATCGTATCTTTGGTCTTCCTCTACTCTTATAGCCATCTACACTCATACTCAACATTTTCTTTACTATATTTACCTCATTCCTCCGCATTACATGTCCATACCACGATAACCGATTACCACACGAATTTTCAGTCTCTGGCGCCACTTTCAGACTTCCTCTTATGTTCTCATTCCTTATTTTATCCATTCGCGTTACACCTCACATCCCGCGTAGCATTCTCATCTCAGCCACATGGAAATGCCTTTCATTCAACCCTTTTGTGGCCTAACATTCTGATCCATACAAGACAGCAGGTCTAACCATGGTTTTATAAATCTTCCCCTTAAGTTTTAAGTGGAATGCAGGAGTCGCATATTATTCCCGTGACCTGCCGCCATTTCATACATCCAGTGTTGATTCTGTCTTGTAAAAACAAACAAAGTCAAACTGCTGAATTCAGTAAACATGGGTGTTAGAAGAGCATGAAAGTCTTCACACAGTTCTTCCCGAAGCAAAAGGGCGTTCACTTTACTTTGGCACAGCTCACAGTTGCCTCGCAAACGGTTCAAACATTGGCCTCAAGCCAAAATACATGGCCATAGTGCACGCTTAACTTATAATGCAAGCTTCCATATTGTTGGTTTGACATCTTTTTTAAGAGCAACATAATCTTTGGAACATTTTGTCAACAGTTCCCCGAAATCACTACACATCTACGAGAACCTACTGAAAATGTGAAAATTAATTGAAGACAACTTCAGTATCTACTTGAGTTTCCTTACACATGGCAAGGTCTTAGCTAGACCTCTTCAGCGAGATATCATCTAGATATAATTCTCAAAAGATAAAATCTCAAAAGTTTGTCGAAAATTCTTAAATTTATTTTTGCTAGCCCTTACAATATTTCCCGAGATGACACTTTAAGAACTTATTAAGAGATTAAAGCGTTGATAAATAGCTTCTTGCTGCTGTCCCAAAATTTCTTATTATCCGCTTTAATAGGTGCGGTTAATTAAATAAACTTGAGACAGCTAGATTAATAAATAACTCGACACGCTAAATTATACCCATTAAATGCAGATGGTGTCCATTAATAGCTGAGCAAATGATAATGTATTGATTAAATAGTCCATTTATACTTTAATCGTTAAAACTAAGTAGGTTACAAGAGTTTACGACACATTCATCAACGCAGCACACACAATGTTCGTTGTTGATGATGATTAAATTATCGTCAATTATGTATGGTCAGTCAGTGTTAGCAGTTGTAAACACTTCCCTTAGGAGTCGTAAAAGTTGACACCATTACGTCCAGAGGCCGAGCAACAGCATCTAGCTACAAAATATATTGTTTTATTCAGAGGCCTTAAATATAATGATTTGGTGGCCAGTACTCGGCCGTAGCCACGATCACCAGGATATCAATGTCATTCAAATACCATTTATAACAATTGATGTTCGAACGTGCACAGCAACACGCCTGTACATACAATTGCTCTAGATTCTTCATTACCGATATATTTTTAAGATAAGCGTTCACTGTGAATGGTTTTCGTGTTCAAACTGCATGCATCGTTCGTTTTATGTGCGCAGGAGTAGCCGTCCATCCGTTACGATTATATTCGAAACTCGTATCACTGCTGCATAGCGTTCTGAATCATGTAAATGTTAGAAAAACCTTGACAGAGATATATAAGAACGGAGCTAAAGAAAGTTATTATTTATGCAAGTGTATTTATAACGGCCTATAGAATAAGAATGTGCTCTTGAGACTGTTGCAACTGATACATAATCTTCGAGTTTACAGCGCAGTAATCATCGCACTTGAGTGACTTGACACTTAGCGGTTGATGCCTGTCAGGGCTACAATTATGTTAATAATATAATTAGAGCAGCCATAATATGAATGTCGCCGCTCTATTAGTATCAGTGGGTCATCTCTTACGACATTGCCAAGATTAGCGTTGTCTCATCAGAAAACCCTATCTACAACAAATACATATTTCTTTCAGCCATAGAAGATACTAATTTTTATTTTCATTATAAAATTTCTACCATCACAAAGCGTTATACGTCCAATACGAATATTATGTAAAATGGAGCCGTATTTTTCTTCTTTCTTTGTGAATATTTTAACCGTCAGGGACGACTTATCGTTAAGCGAAAGGTAGTCGAGGATAGAGGCAAAAAGTGCAAGCATCGGTATTCCTTATCTACGATATTTTTACCCTTTAAAATTTAGGTGAAACGGCACAAGTCGGCAGAAGCCCAAAACCATTATGGACCCTTATTACAATCTGAATATTCTTTTTAGTGTGGATTTTTGTTTTAATAAAACTTTGTTGTAATGAAAAAAGAGAAAAGCTGATGTTTTTTTCTGGATCTGAGTGAATCCACCGGACCGGAACAGTGCACGATGGCAACAATAGAGATTTGAATATCTAATGAATTTGTTTAACTGAAGGAGATGATATCAACTACAAGACAGCTTACCGAAGTCAGCAAGCTTGACGTCTCCCATCTCGCTGAGGAGTACGTTGGCAGCTTTGATGTCTCGATGCAGTTTCCTCTCCGAGTGCAGGTAGTCCAGCCCCCGCAGCACCTCTCGGAGTATCACTGCTATGTGCATCTCCTCGAAGCTGCCCGCTTTCATCAGGTCCAGGGCTGACCCCCCGCCCAGATATTCCATTATAATCCATAATTTTGTTCCCTGGAAAAGATAAAACGAAAATGAGTACACGTGCCTTCTAGTAGCTTTGTCGACAATATTCCCCCAACATTGAGAACTTCCCAGAGATAAATCAATAACACTTGGTTCTAATGGATTCGAGGAAGTGTTATCTAATTATATGTAGGTAGAGCACGTTGTATCTAGCACCACACAAATGTGAAGATTTTCCTTTTCTTGGGGAAGTCACCTTGCTAATTCTTAAAAGATTCGCAAAAAAGATACCAAAGAAAAACTTCATCAAAGAACCTTAGATTAATATTTTCTCACCAACAAAAATACAAAATTCTTTATGAAATCCCTTATACAAAAATTCTCAAATATTTTTATATAAATGCCTTTGTAGTAAATTGAGATATTTCTGTGGCCTTTCCGTAACAGTTTATGTCTGTCCGTCTATCAGCCGACAGATTTATTCTAGGCCTTTAGGCAAACGGTTAAATCCTCATTAATATGTAACATTATTCAGCTCGGAAAATGTATTAGCATATTTAAGCATACACGTAGGCTGTTGTTGACCGAGTTAAGTAAGTGTTCATATGCGTCATTATATTTGTATGTAGTTGTTTGTAAGTATCAAACTTCTTCAGTCTTTAAGTTTGTTTGTTTTTCCGCCAAGTACCTTATCTCTCTACCATGGCCATGCATGATATCGAGCAATTGTGATACGTATATAACAGTCTGAATCGTATACCAACTGAAGGTTTTCCTGCGACAGGCTTGCCATGACAAATTATTGGAAAATAAATTGGGGCAACACACTCCCATGAAAACACAGTTTCCAAAATAAAGGAAAAGCTGTGGAATGAAAATTTAATCTTGAAAATGGAAAAATACGTGTATAAATAAATCCAAATGAATATTTTATGTACTTTTTGATGGCTCACGCTGTTTTTTCCTCTTTTTCCTTGACGGTATATTAACAAAGTACAGCTGTCGAAAATTTACATAATACTCCATTTCTCTCAGTTAGCTACGTCTTGCGATGAGAGATAAACATCGTTTATTTGTTTGTTTTCATCGCCATATTGTTATGAAAATGTTTTCGTGAAGAGAAAGGAAGGGAATTAATTATGTTCGCAATACTGCGAAGTGCGAGGGCTCAATCCCAAACTTAAAAATAAAATTAGCTATAGGGACTAACTGGTCTGAAGCTGAACAGGGTACATGTACCAGAAATATTGAAAACTGTGGACAACGGAAACAGTTGAGTTTTTGACAGAGCAAGTTACATTCTTCAAAGTATGTCAATAGCCAACATTAGGAAGAAAAATCCACAACATCTGAGCAATAAGTTTAAATAAGCAAACAAATTCCTCCGTAACATTTTGAAAAGGGACAAAATATAATTTATTGTCAAAGTTTTAACCAAAGGAAATAACTTTGGTACGGGACATTGTTAAAATTGATGTTAGTACTTATTCGAGTTTTGACATTTATTGATTGAGCTTATTTTGAAAAGCTCGTGAGTCGGTACATAATGTATAAGTATTTAATTATGTATGTACTTCTTTGTTTATTATTATTCTTTATTCTTTCTTTGACAGTCGTTGGATAGTCAGTGGCCAAAAAAGTCTGACAACCAGTTTTACCAAGGGGTATCGTATTACCCAGTACTAACTGGGTTGTGGAAGTCAGATAGGCAGTCGCTCCATGTGAGATACTGGTATTCAGCTGCATCAGGTTAGACTGGAAGCCGACCCCAACATAATTGGGAAAAGGCTAGGCAGATAAAAATGTACTTCTTTGTCTGTTTCGTTATGTCGGGGCACAATCTTGTGAAACAAAGAGAAGTATAAGCTTCAAGAGCCTCAAGTGCGTACAAGAGCGGTGGGTACTTCCCGCTGGCACGTTTGAATTAATTTATTTATACATAGAAGTTATGGCCAAATTTGTTTTTATATAACAGTCGCCAGCCTCAATTCCGATAAGCTGATTAATTAATGTACGTATTTTAATTATCCAACATACTAATAGGGAAACGTGCTACAAAGTACATTTCCGACCGAAAGCGAATTCTCTTTATCAGCTCGTTTCTATGTAAAATTTTCCTTACAAAGCGCCTAAACGTAGGTAAGTAACGAGTTTCCTCAAATTAATCAACTTTACCGAGTTACGTGTAAGTGATAACGGTTGAGGAACAAATTACGTAGTCGGGAGGTAGAGTGAAAACCCGCTTACTCATCCATCACAATCTCAATTTTCAGTACCCACATAATGTAGGTACCGGAAATTCATACGATCCCTAAGCTGGAAGGTAAAAATTTGCATAAATTCTGTGGATAACCCGAGCGATAACTTTACAATATCTGACTCAGCTAAAGTTTAAAATAACCCTGATATCAAACTGGCTGGCTGTTAAAGGATTTTTACGAGGACATAAAACTGCTTTACTTAAGTTTCACAGCCGAAACTTATAGTTGTCCCTGGAAGGTCGCTACTTAGTACTGTATTTACCAATCTAAACAGGATCAGAATAACAGTACATAACCAGTCGATCATTATCATTCGAAATCATCTTCATTAAATTCAGATCCTGTTCAGCCGTGATGTCTGACATGAAGTTAGCCTAGCCTCCAATGTTCCCAGTAATTAATGTATGGATAGTGCATACTGCACATGTTCAAATAGTCAGTGCCAGAGCCACAGCACAGCATGCAGTAATGCAACGCGGAAGACGACAATGGGCGCACCGGAGCACAGATCCGGCGCGACCCATTCACGCTCCATCAGCGAACGTACCCACATACACATTACATGTGTCAGGGTTACACTCGTCATATATGCACGTGCATGTAAATGTATCCGCACACAAAAACAACGGCTCAAGCTCAGAATAAATAACGTAGATTGTTCTGACGGCGCAAAGCCGCGAAATAAATGGAAAAGGCTAGCCTGCTATGATGTGGTATTTGAGAAATTGAATCAAACACATCGTGATTTATTTTGGCTTTTCATTTTTATATTATTCAGAAAATGTATGGAAGAAATTTTTTATTGTTAGCTGTTGCTTTGAAAGTCCTCACCATAATAAAAGGATCAAAAAATGTTGGGCAGCTTCACGTAAGCTTGCAAATCCCAGTCTGAACGTCCACCAAGACATAATTTCAACAAAACATCAAACAAAAGGGATGAACGAAAACCACTGCCTGAAATTCCGGGGGCAAGTAAACCCGCGGGTACGCAAGCGTTCGTTGTTACTATACAATGCCTCCTCATGTAGTTTAGGGTATTTATTCAAATAAAGGACGGGGAACAACAAAGCAGAATGTATCAGACATTTTACACAACTTTCGAGGCTAAAAAATTTGCCTTCGGCAGCCCTAACAACATTCGCAACATATCGGAAGCTATAACTGGTAACAAGCGATAATACAGACACCACTCGCTCTATATAATACAAGATGAACGCCAGTTACATTGGAAATGGAAAGATAAATAATTCCATTCAGAGCTATTTGTGCCTTAGCCGTAGATCCGGCCGAGTGAGAAAATAATATTATGTAAAACGAGGGAAGCTTACCGTGCCAACAATAACAAGTAGATGCTCTGAAAACTATGATTTTTATTTGTTCTATTCTATTGTCTATTGACTTGATTAAAATACACAGGGATATTTATTTTATTTAAATTAGATTAATCAAAACGTGGATCTCATGTTTATAGTTTAATTCAACATTCAGTTTCAATTTATCAAACGTAGGTAATTAGTATGCATGACTTCCTGAAATGATAAATCAATTGTTATCAATTAAATAGATAACATTTCCATACCTACTAAGTAATAAGTATACATTCATGTGATGAGGTTCACAAACAAAATTTATGTTTTAGTAGCTTGTAAGACTACCAGCACGAAGCGGATGCCACTTACATAAAAGAAAATTTTTAACGAGAAATAAAAACTCAAAGGCAGTATTCATAATAAGCTTTTTCATAGCAGTAACCAAAGGCTCGTAGCATGTAGCCATCATGTAGGTATTCGTTGGCATGGCAACCCGATGGCGTCGGTCATAGACCTCGCCGTCGCGACATCCACTAAAGTAAAACAAGAAAGTCCACTATTAGGGAACACTATAAAGAGGTAAGCACAAATAGGGGTTTCTTCAAGTACTTCCACAGTACCAATTGAATGCGTCACGAAATTTCCATTTCGATCATTAACAGTATAACGTGCCGAATATAGCATATACAAATTCAATTACTCAAGAGCACTACCCCATGTGGAGATCTTCGTGAGTCGTTAAATTAAATCGCGCTGATAACTTCCAAAAAGGGAACCCCACGATGAAATTGTGGCTATTTTTTAATATGAAAAAGGGCTTAATAAAAGACCTGTTAATGCGGAGTAATTTATTATTATCAGCCAATAAGCTACGAAAAGTTACGCGAAAGCCATCGCGATGGAAATATTTACTTTTTCGACAGAATTTAACAAAGACGGATTAAAAAGGCTACAAGTCTTTTAATTATGAAAGTTAAAGAAAAAATCCGACTTCAAAGTTGTTAATTCATTACAACTTCATTCATTATGGTAGCTTTATTTTAGAGTTCAGTGAACTTGCAAAATTTTAATTAGATTCAAACACGTTTGCTATAAAATAAAACGGATTTTTTTATTTTATTTTATGGACGGAAAATTATGAAGATTTTTGACGAAGAAGAATGTCAGGCAAAACTGCACGCGATTTCATCATGCGAAATAAAACTAACCTGTAAGCAAAGTTATAACATGCTTGTTATTTTAACCATGAGGTCAGCAACATTTTGGAACACGATAGATTTAGTTACGTCGTAAAAACTTCAGGCAACAAATAGCTTAAGAAAAATAAGCACCTTAAGCGCTTATACATTGGCGTAACAATTAACATTGTACCTGCTGTACATTATGTAAACGGATCCTTCACGAAGCCGTCAACCAAGCATTATGTACATCAAACTAAGTAGCTGTACGCTAAAGTTATTGCTGGGAAACGATTTTGTTTTTTTGGGGTGAAAAATCACGTTTTACGGTAGGACTCAATGTAACGCATTTAAAAGATTGTGCTGGTTAATGGATTGAATAGTACGGGGACGTGGAGGTGTTTAAAGTAAAAATCTTACATTAAAAACAAGTATTTAAAAAAAAACTAACGATGAGATCCAATGCAAATATGGAGATACTTTTGTGGCTTTTGCTGAAGTCAAATAATAAACTTTTGTTGAACTATTGAACGTATCATTAAGAAAATATCAGATATGATTTTAAGATTTATTCACATCGTACACGTATGATTTAAATCCTGTTAATTGATCTCATTGACATCCTTGACATTAATGGGATTTTTAATAATAGACGCATACTATTATTTTTCGGAGACAAAACTAGCATAAGCATAATCAGCCTATTAATGTTCCCACTGCTGGGACGCAGACCTCCTCTCAATGAGAGGGAATGGGCTATAATCCACCACGCGGGCCCAGTGCGGGTTGGTAGATGTCACATGTCTTCGAATTTTTGGTTCTAGGACATGCCGGTTTCCTCACGATGTTTTCCTTCACCGTTTTTGAGAGCAGTGGTGATGAAATAACTTACACAAAGTAATGCGCCTGGCTGGGTTTGAACCCATGACTTACTGGTCGTAAGTCGGGGTCTCCGCCACTGGGCCACCGCTGCTCTCTCTGTGACAAAACTACAGTTGGATAAAATCAATAAGAGCAGTATAATCTTCAATGGCGTAGCACGCCATTCACAGTGTATAAACGTAGCCATTATTAGTACACGGAAATTCGCTGTTGGGTGACAATAAACTGGCATCTAGAAATAAACGCTAGTGCAGCCTGACACGCCAACAATCATGAACGAGCAAGGGTGGAGTTCATCATTCGTTTAACTAATTCAAGGCTCCAGCGTTACCATGGCAACGCGTCGAGGGCGGGCGCCGCCCAACTTCCGCCCGCCTTGATAATTTCCCGGACGATTGGATGCCGCTAGTTGCCTGTAAACAATGGCTATGCAGCCAATTTAAGTTTCTAAGGAGAAACTCTTAAATGTTATTTAGTTTTTGTTGCACAGTAGAGATAGCTGGACACCTGCTGAGTCTGTGTCGTTTACTACGCGCGACGACGGCTAGCAAAAACTATTAGCATTGTTAAACATGTGTTTAATTTAGAACGGTATCAAGTTGCTTGAATAGTGTTCAGTTAATTAAATTTTTCAAATCCAAACAAGTGCATTACGAGTACTTATGCATAGACCATAAAAACAAGTAGCTAATGGGTTTTTATTTTCAAATTAATATGGCATTTATCTTACCATCATTTTAGTATGCAAATCGCGACTACTCCACAGTTTCAGATTCGCCCTCCAAACCCGTGAGAACTTTTCAATCAGTGCTGGAATTAATTCAGTGCACTTCAATTTACACGGCGGAACTCGCTGCGGATTCAATTTCATTTCAAAACCGAGAGCACAGCGCGGGCTCTATAGCCAGGGGATCAGAAAGAATAGGAGAGATAACGCCCGTAGGACAGATCCCCAACACAGTCCACAGGGAAAGCTCCTAAAAGCCGGTATTAGTACAAATCACATTCCCACTCCTCCCTTTATCAGAAAAGTGATAAAGAATTCCCGTATTGCTTGGGACAGTAACATGCTGTCGGATTTTATTACCGCAGGGATATAAGATTTTGTGGTTATTCGGACGATTCGTATAATTTCGAGGATTGTTTACGGTATCGAATATTTTAGCTTACAAAAGAACCTTCTTTACAGAGAAAATAAAGTTTTATATCAAAGACAAACAAGCGTATCTGCAGGTAACATTCTTGGAGAATAAACTACAGTTACAATAAACGAAACAGCTAAAATTACGCGCACACATACGTAGCATTTTACCCAGTAATTTGTACTTAGAAAAGTTTTGACGGGTCCCCAAAAGTTCAGTCGTATTACGGCCAAAGTTAAGACCCGGCGACATTTTCCCATTTGTCAAAAGCTGCAGCCCGACCGAAACGCCAAGTAATCCCCATATTAAGGGGAATTATCCCCACGGACCGAATGCCTCAAGTTACTCCACAAGATCATACGAAAAGGATGATTCAAGACGGGAAGGTTAATAAAATATTTGACAACAGAATATAGTGCAGTTTCAAATTATTAAAGCTTCCGTCGGGTTTTGTAAGATGGTCTGACGTTGCCAAGAGATAAGCGCCATTGCAGCGATAGCTGGCTGTTTGCTAGCAAACATTTTGCGCAACGACGGCCGTTTAGCCGCCAGCAACGCCGAGGGGTTCGACAAACAGCCTCTTTCTTCTCGTTGTTACAAGGGAATAAAAGAACAAAGAGCCGCGATAATAACCAAATAAATTATTCATATAACGTCTACGCACATCGAAGTCGTGTCGAAAGATTTGATAACCGAAAATGGATTTCGTGAGGTGAGGATCTGCAACTCCCAAGTACAGTATAGATTTATAACGAAGTTCGCATTTCATTAGCAATAAGAAAAGCAGAAAGGTATAAAGTGACGGCTGGAGGAAATGTTCGCAGTAACATTTGAAGAACCCTCATTCGACATAGTCCTACCGGTCATAAACCCGTCAGTGCCACCACCTCATAAAACCTCCCCTTGAGGATTCTTGAAGGTGACCGGCACGAAGGTAAAGAGGATAAATGACACTAGACATTGGAATTGTTATAAAATTTGTAGGATCACAGCCGTGAAACCATTTTTAAATTAAACGTAAAACGATCAGAGGACTATTGCCGAGAGATCCCAGTTTTACGAGAAAGCTACCCAAATAAAATTACCCCCATAAAGATTGCGGATTTGTGGATTCACAAAAATGGCGGTGATAAAAACTTTCGACTGAAACCAGGCGCTTAGATAAAGGAATAGTCTTGCAACTTTATGTGTTCGTGCGGGCGTTTCAGACACAAAATATTAAGATGTAGCTTTACTTTCTCCTTAGAAGCCATATTTGATGTGTCTAGCAATCTGGTCCCATTTACAAAATTGAAGTTAAATAAATACGGAATGTTAACTCTATAAAGTAGGTCTCTTCAGGCTAGCGTAATGATAATTGTAAATAGAATTTCAAAATGGTTATTCAACTGTTGACCCTCTTTGATGACTATTGTTTGTGATATGGCGTATGACCTAATGACGTGACGCAACAAAAACTGGCCTACTAGTAAAACTAGTTTAGGCCAAGTGCTTAAGTAAATTATTACTGGTGTAATTTAGTAGACTTGGGTGGCAGCTGAATTTATTATTGTATCTAACATGACCAATATCTTAATGACGCATGAACAGGGGGCCTAAAATTGCCGATTACATTACAATTCGTAAAATGGTCACAAAAAATTTATAATATTAACTGCTCTGTGACCATTTTAAGATTTTTAACGTGATTCATATTATTATCTTTTTATGATTCTGTTAAAGCGGCTATCTTAGGTCCCCAGTAGTGGGTATCACAATTTTTTTTTTTCTTCAAGTTAGAAATCTTAATACCGTGAGGCAATAATTAACAGTTCTGATAGCAAACGTCTCTAATTGCGAGGCGCAATAGCGAAAGTATGTTATTATAATAATAACACATGACACAATATCGGCTAACTGTGAGATGAGTGAGCGCAAACCATTATGAGAGTCGTGTCATCGACAGCTGTATTGTGTTGCAAGTTCAACCCACACATTCGAGATGCACGATCGATATTCTAATCGATATGACTCTATCGTAGTAATTGGGACTGGCGCCAGGCGCGTGAGGAATCTTTGCTCATTTGTAAGCAAACACTAAATTGTGGACTGTTTGAGTGCAGGCAGAGACAGATTTATGGTTACATGTTGATGTTGTAATAAATGGCAATTCACGTATGCAAAACAGAAAGTTTCTACGGCTACAGCAAGTCCTTTGATCTCGATAAGAAACATAACTCAACTCTAATTTCTACTGGACTCATAACGCATCAAATTTAAGCAAAAATTACACGGAGAATCAAATTTTTTTATCGTCAAGGCGTTCCACCCCCGACTATAACTCTCATTTTATAGCTTCGGTAATAACCACACCGAATTTATCGAGTCATCATTGTGGGAAAACCCTTGGAGACGCTTGCGCATAGGCAGTTCCTGTACTGCGTTTCCCTTTGCGCACATTATTTTTTATTTATTCCTTTATCAAGAGAATTGAACTCCCAAGTATTAAGGAAATGTAATGTGGGTATTACAAGCCGAGTCGAATAGAACACAGGGGTTTCACATTTAAATGTTTAGGAGAAACGTTTTGGATAAGACAAGCTTACGTTCCCAAGTTGATATAGGACATTTGATAAACCCCTGAAGACATTTCCCTCCGGTAATAGCGTAATGGTAATCGCGTTGTAACGGGACAGTAACCACGCTCCCTACGCTTACGGTTTCGGATATTGACGGCATGCAAATGCTAGTAATCTCATTCGACGTACTGTAAGAATGCCATGTACCTACACCGCACATAACAGAATAGGATTTACATGACATATTTGCATACAATATGATCTTTTTAACGCGTGTTTACGTTGTGACGAGCGGAACTTCATTTTCCTCTATTGTGCGTGGAAAATTACTGAAACCTTAAATGAATTTTGTACGACTAGGTAATTAAGGTCAGAGAAAAATATTGTTGTGCTTCTCAAAGCAACTTCTTTTTGACTAATCGTTCAAAATAACTAATTTTCGACACAGTTAAGAGCTCAAAATTCTCCAAACAGCGGCTTTGTTGTAATTTGAGAGGCAGTTGACGTAACCGTGACGACCACAAAAACGCATTGTCGCACGCCACAACGCACGATCTTAATAAACTCAAGAGAATTAAACGCTTCCTAAAATAAATCTATTAGATAAAACGGGAAATGTTTTCCTAATTAATCTCGGAAACTTGGTAATCTGGGTGTTACGTTATTTTGTGAAGTTATACACGGTTTGCGGCGAGACAATGGGCGGCTCCCCAAAACAACGGTGTAGGTAATCTAGTTTTGAGGTCGAGTGTTCGCCAAGTCGCCATTGGTAGGACCGGAGCTGAGTCACATAGGGCACACCGCACACACAATACTCTCACAACTAAAAGCCACGTGTAACTAAGTACACACGTTTCCAAAGCTGGAGGGAAACGTTGTAAGGGTTATTTAGTTTCGATAGAATTGCTTTACTCGGAATTTATTGGCCAAATTACATCAATACGTGGCCTCGAATTCCAATGAATCGATTTGTAGGGACTAAGGCCATTGATACATGTAAGAAACGTATCTACTTTAAACACTACGCATGTTACTGGACCTTTTTTAGAAGTTCCAATAGAGAATGTCCTTCAATCTCACTTCCTGTAGAACTCGTGAAAGCTTTTAGCAGCTGTAAAGTTTTATTGGTGAGTTAACAAACTCACTCACACCCTAGACTAGGATGCGGTAGCTATCACATGGCTCGTTCGCGAACACCGTCATTAAACTTTAACCGTAGTAACTGAGAGAGAGAGCTAAGTTAGTTAAACAATTATCTACTCGAGTATCATACAGACGAAAACTTATGCTTGTTTGAATCTCGACAAGAACAACGTTTCATTGAAACTCTAAACAAACAAGCGTGTAAAGTTATCATTATCACAGTTTTATTTCCTCAAGAATAGGACTTATGTAACGCATTCTTTCACTATCAGGACAGTAATTTATATTTTTATCATTTATTATCTACAGAACAATAAATGACAAAGGCCCTCAGTTCCGAGTGTGATCATGATCATAAACAAGTTTAGTCACCTAATTGAATTAAATAAAAGATAATAATGTTTATCGTTGGTAGATAAATAAATAATAGTTAAATCGACAATGGGACTGTATATCCAATTCTCGAGAGAACAAAGCGGTATAGTCCTTGGCCAATAAGTGTGGCTGGCCCGCCAACATACTTTTACTATTACGAAGTCTGTTGTCTGTCCCATTCAATTCAACAGCTTATTTAACAGCGTTTGGGGTCTAATATATCATTTCATTATTGGTGTCAGTGACATAAGCACCCGCATTTTCATGTTAACTTAATTATTTGTAATTAGTTACATCTTTTAAAGAGAAAGTCATTTTAAGTACATCCATCATAACTAGAAAATGGCCTCTTTCTTATCTAAATTCCCTCACGTTACCCAACTACAACAAAGAGAGTGTTTAAAAAATTAAAGCTTCTTTACTGTAACTAACAATAATAAACTTTACTGTTACTTAAGTAAAACAGCACCTAAGTGTTAATACAAGCCGAGATACGCAGTTTATAACGTATTTAATTAAAACTACTAATTTTATCAGGCATTATCTTTTTCATTATTTTGTGCGGCCAAGTTCCCAGCGGCCGAGTGCCGCTTTCCCGGTGCTACGTATCTGCTGGCTCATCATCGCAGATCACAATAGACACAATGGTATGACTCCCACACGTCAACAAGCATTATGCGTAGCCGCATTACCAGTTCATTATTGCTCTCAAGAGCAGCGGTGGATGTCGTTTAACTACCATTATTCCGATGAATAGCTACTTATATGACGAAACTTACTTTCTAATGTTACTGCAATGGTCCGTAATTTTATTTGCCATGTTTTGTAATAACACTGTCGGCGTTATTGCTGTGTTAGTAGTTTTTACGCTATAAATGCTGTACCATTACACCTTGATTAATAGGGCTCTGGCTGGACATATGGCACCCAATTAGATAAATGGGTAACTCTCATGGCTCTTTCAATACCATATAAATTAAATAAGTTTCAAAAGCTGGTTATACTGAATATCCTAATTCAAGTTTTCATCAAACTAAAATCAATAGCATTGGAATCGATTGCTGTGCGCTTAGAAAGTTTCACGTTTCCAAATTCCCCGTACAATTCGGATATTGGATATTTCTATTGGTGCCGCTGTGCAGTCGTTGTATAGCCAATATTCTAGGCTAGGCTATGAGTACTGCGGATGCTATCGTAATGGGCCTTGACAGGAACATTTTTCCAATTGGTACAACGGGCAGGTTTGATCGATAGCTAGACAAAATGCCATTGTAACATAGCATCAAGCTGCATCGATTACGTGAGTAGCTTGGCAAATACATTCTTAGCGATACATGTTTACTTTTTGTGTACAGATAGGTTTAACACGATGACAAATCGCACGTGGATCGGTATCTTCGGCCTGTCTCATAAACTCGATACTGAACTAACGAGTGTAACTACTATTTACTACATTGCTATATCTTAGCGATTGAGTTTAACAGCTGAATAGGTCCGTTAGTCGATAATTTCAAAAGATTTATCATACAAAATCAACCGAAATATTTGATAAAAATGAAAAATCGAGGTAATTTTGGCAACATCTGCCTTAATAGCTTAGAAACTATGTGCAGTTCGACCAAATAGAAAATATTTTATTAACAAGGCAGTCACAGATATTCAAATCAAAGGGAAACGAAACCTGGTTGCAGACTTTGCGTGTTACAAGTACAACGTCAGTAAATCAGTTCTAATGAGGGAAAGTGACCCGAAACAGTAAACAACGTACATTGTAAATAACTACAGGCAACAAATGTCAATGATCGCAGTTAAACAATAACTTGTAGTGAAAAGCCACCATAAATGGTGCATGCGTGAGCAACGCTGCGTGCGTCCCCTTTCTCATCGGGTCAAGGGTTAATAAGATGCATGTAAACAACTAAATATGATGGTTTAATGTATTGAACAATGCGATCCTTTGCCATTCTCACGTTCTATTTATTATTTAACAAACGTTTGGGCAATTTCCTTCCACGTACAAAAAGCGTTGTGCTTCACATAAATCCCGTTGGAGGTTCGCGCGAATATCGCGTGTGTTCGCGATATAACGGACCTCAGTATCGCTCTATGCATGTAATGGTATTACTTGTGACAATCGACTGCCGCATTGCTTTCGCAGAACAATGGTACCACCTTTTTTTGCGTATTCGTCACGTTTATTTTATCATTTATTACTTCCTAATTATAATACGCGAAGCTAAACAATGAAAATATAGTTTATGGTACAAAAATAAATACAGTTGTTGCCACATCGTGTTAGATCCGTTTGATCACGTTCGGCGTTTGGTTGCGACATTAAAATAACATCACGCCGTTTACATTGCTATAACGTGTGTAATAAAAGTAGCAAAAATGTAATGTTTACAGGAAGTTTGCGGGTAAACGTCCCGACATTTATATCCATCGAGATGCGATTGAAATCGTCGATCGCGAGCGGCTAAACGATAATTACTGAAACTGAACGTTTAATTTATACTGGCGATGTAGTAGTTTTGGTTTATTTTTTTTAAGTGATGACAGATCAAAAGTAATACATGACACTAAATTACTAATGTCAATGTATACCTAACAAGTACATTCACAATTTTCACGGTCACAATACTCGTACGACAAGTCTTATGAGCAAAGTGTAAACTGGATTATAGTACACGTCTAACAAGATTAGCGCACTCCATCATCCGTAGACACTTGGACACTGCATTGATCATTCAGCTGCCAACAATAAACTTAATATCTCAACATCATAATATGCAAGTGTCAAAATACAAAGCTTTTCCATTAATTTGATGCGCTGCACATTAAGTTATTGGAACATGACAAAATTCCAATAATGTAATATGGCATGTTAGTGATGAAAAACATCCAAGCGCAACGTGAAAATTAAATCTATGCGCTCGGGGAAAATGAACAAATTTTATTTAAACCTCGCGGGGTATTCGTAACTCGAGCCAGTGACGTCGCCACGGGCGAATTTACGGGAAAAATATTGTAACAAAATATCAAAACTGGCGAGAAGAGAAAAACAGGATACTAGAAAATCTGGAGATTACCACCTGTTATTCTGTAGAGCAAGGTAATTGCATCATAAGGCGAGGTTATTTTGCTTTGTTACTTTGTGTCTTGCCTTGTTTGTCTTTGTCGAAGTTGTCGCGACTGTGAAGCGTTTTTCTTCGTTCACTTGCTAACCATTTACAAAGGTCCCCAAGTCAGGTTTTCAAGGAGCAGCATGTCATTTGCTTTTGCATGTGTTAAAACGTTTCTTTCTATGTCTCCCTCGTCTGTTTAGACCTCCCTTTAAATAAACACGTCTCTTTCATATTTTATCAGGCATGCTGGCTATAACCATATGTACGAAACTGTGATTTTGTCATATATTATTTTCTGCGAGGATCGGTCGGGATCAGTTGCTACGCGGATAACTCGAGCATTTTGTATTTTGTTATGGTTCTCTTTTCCTCGAAAAGCAATCGGTATTTGTTAAATTTTATTTAGTTTACTGGCTAGGAAATATTCCAGACTATTTAGATACAGGATAGTCAAAGCCAAATGCACTCTACGTTATTAGCCCGAAAGTTTCTTTTTGTAGTATTTCAGCCAGATTCTCATTTATCGAACCAATTTCTAAACTCGGCACGTCTAGAGCAGGATTACAACTGTCTACGTGCACTTTGTCCAGCTTTACAATATAAAAGTGTTGTAACAAAATTGTGAACATTATTGTGCCCAGTTATAGCCTGGCATCTAAACAAGTTTGATAGCTCGTATAAAACAGCCTTCGCCATAACTTCGCCTTGTCGCGTCACGATTTGCGTAATGGACACAAAACCGCTCGCGGCCAACCAAGGGCCGGTTCCAAAGATATTCAATCATATTTTATAAAGTTGATAATGCTTATAGCGATTTCACATCGTAAATAATATCAATTTGCGGAAATTCCTGAGCTATAATCTCAATAATGCCTGTAAAACCAAGTTTGGTAAAAACATTTTCATCAACAAAATGTATCCAAGTAATTTGGCTCGATGAGCCGGAAAGGGAAAAGAAACTACAAAGTAAGACAACTCTCGGTGGAACAGCCACCGCCCAGGGAGTAACGAAGCAGGGAGACGTAAACAATTTAAGAGTGGCCGCTGCACTTCAGCTGGAGCAACCAGGCGAATAAACGCGTCGGGTAAACACGGGAGACTAGAATGGTCCCATGCCCATCTGTAAAAACCAGACTATTTAAATTGGACGCTCAGCAAATTTCCCGTGGTGCTTCCATTTGCAGGAACATTTATCTTAACGATGTTTTTTCAAACAGCGCTCAAAGGACCTCTAGAATTAATGAGGTTAGCGAGATAATAGAAATAAGTTTAATTGTTGTTTGCTCTTAAATTCGCCGGACCAGGACCAGCTCGCTCGCTTTTGTGTTTGTTGCTTTTCAGTTCGACATTTAATGCAATTTAATTGGGTTCACGTTTTATCTCTGCGAGCAGTGCACATTCGGCTTGTTTGCCGAACGAAACGAGAAACGGTAAACAGTTCATATGAAAAGAAATAGCGTCTCGTGTGTAAGCATTTTGAAGCTCGCTTTAACAAGAATATAAAAGTGCGCTTTAGGACTTTTTCATTTAAATTAACATCAAGCAAAATATTACCTGAACTCGCTGAGGCACTATTAAGTACTTTATACTTTTTAATAGCAACCATCGTTAAACTGGTAATAAATTGCCCCAGCTTGTTTTATGCTTTTCTTCTTCCTCTTGGAAAATTAAAAAAATAAATGTGCCTTTTGGTTTATGAAAACTTTCTTCAAATTACCAGGAGAAACATAAAATCTTTAACTAGCAAATATATCACGCATTTAGCATGCCACGTGATATCGTCAAACATAGCTAAGTAAATATTTGAAATTTATTCAAGTGATCAAAAAAATAACAATTTCAACAAACCTTGAACACGGTTAACAAGTGCGTCCATTTTTAAAGTAGAATGATTTCATCTAATTACCTGAAACAGAAAGAAAATTTGAGTTAACAGTGTTTTTATTTAGATTCTAAACTAGTCATTTTTAAAAATCCTAGAGATGACACAGCGATTTGACATTCAAACATTCCATAAAGACATGAAAAATTCATCTATCATTAAAAAATAATTGAGACAAAAGAAATATAATAACATTGTAACACCGTAACATTATGATTAGAAAAACAATATCTTGGCAGTGAGTCGTGTTGCCGGCGCCAAACGCTTGCAAGATACCCAAACTTTTCCCATTACAGTACCGTTGCGGAGCTGCCCAAACCGGGGGTGTAAAATGTCGCTTACACACGAAAACTGCTAAGTTACGGCACTAAAGCCTTAGCTGGTACCAATTGCATTAGCAAAAAGTGCTACCAAAGTGAGACAGCCTTTAAGTGCATCAAGTTACATTTTAGGCATTCCGATCTTTCCGATCATGAAACTATTTTCTAAGAACCTTTTTACTTACATTTTTCTTTAGAACGTCGGACTCAGGGGTACTTACTTAGATGCTATATAAACGTAACTAAGCGTACAATACAATCAAGCAAAGGGCTTTATTAAACTAACGTTAAGGAGAAGGACCCCGCTGTCTAGACAGCATTTGTACTTTGTAGTCTGTAAGCGTCGAACGCGCTAAACAGTAATCGAGCCAATCACTGCAGTGTGTGGGTAACGAGAGGGACCAATTACTGCCAAGTCTTAATGTTAACGACACTAGACGCCGACTGGAATTACCGTCCGCTCAATAAAACTTATTCCCGAATTCATCTGAGACGGAATAATGAGCCATTTTATATTCTAGAACCGGAATTGCTAGCTAGATTGGCTTCTTTCGCTTTAGAAAAAAGTCTCCTGGCTTGATGATACAGATATTTAATGTGGTTTTATTAGCCGTATTTATTATTAACTTCCTTTCGTTTATGAATAATAATGACAAATAGATGTTTAATTCTTTGAAGACCATTTAATTAATGCTTTAAATAGATTCCTTTGCGTTGCCAAGCCAAATAATGATCAATAGAAATGAGTGTACAGGGGTATTGGACGTGCATGAGCGTAATCAGAATTTATGTATAAAGTATAACCTAGAACTACTGAAGCAGTGCATCTAGGGATGCTAATAGAACAATCAATAAGCCTTGTAATTTTGTGATGATATCCGTTTACCGTAAATAGTAGATGGGTAATTGATATATTAATAGGCGTATTATGCCTTCACAATACGGTCACGTAACTCTGACATTATAAGGTTATGACGTGACCCGCGCGTTTGCCCAACTCCGCAAATGCCACCGCAGCAAATAGCGCCCCATTACAATATAACGCGGGCGAGACGAGCCCTACCTCAACACGGAAATTATTATCACAGTCATAAATCAAGTCAGGGTTTACAAAGACGTGGTGAAATTTGTAACGATCTGTCACATGGAAGAAGATGTAAAAGTTTGCGCAAAAGAAACCGAAAAGAAATATGAAAGTTGGTACCGAGTGGGTTGCACAGAGACATGAACTGTTTCCTTTAATGACTCAGAAAGTCGAGGTGGTAAAGGTGTTAGTGAGGCTTCTGTAGTGAACGATGAAACTTGCACGCAGTCATTACAACGTGCACGTCGATAGTTTGTGGAACTTCACTAACTCACATTGTACTAACATTATGGGCCAGAATCGATTGGGTACAGAAAGGCTTTGAATTTGTATAAGGTTGAATAGGGTTTGTTGGAATTACAATGCCATTGCCATTTGGACCACATTGTGGCCAATGGCAATAAGTAACACATAACATAACAGAACATCACGCTGGTAATCCCCGAAGGGTTAGGCAAGAGGTGTTGTTTAAGTTCTATGTAATAGGAGGCAAGCCTATTGCCATCAACCGAGCACCGATCCAGACTCCGTGGCTGCTACTGAGAAATTCCTGATGGCTAAACCTAATAATAATTTACCCGACCCGGGACCTCAGCAGTCGCGATTGCGATTGCACCAGGGAAGCAGTAAGTAAGTTTTGACAAACGCAGATTTCAGTGACTGTCTTTAAATAGACAAATTTTTGAGACTTGATCGAAAGACAAATTTAAAAAAATCTAACAACACACCTGGTCACTTTTATCTACTTGAATTCTACCGGAGTGTAAAGATTACACGGACATGAATCGACGGAAATAGTACCAATAAATTAAACAATAAAATCGCGTGACGTCATCCGAATTGACTTCCATTTACAATACAGATATGTTTGTATCAAATATTTATTATACCGTGACAAAACAAATCGATAAACGTTTGTGGGCATAGAATGGTAGATAGGGCGGGAGTGGCGCAGCGGTGCGCATCGTCATCCGCGGGACAATGGCGGGCCGTCCTTGAATTAGCACCGGAACTATTGTCACCGCGCACAATGGATAGGATTTGCCTAGATTGCCGTCGGGCCTGGCACGCGCTGCCGAGCAAAAACCGCACACAAAACGTAACGACCGAAACCGGAGAAACTACTGCGTCGTATCACTGTCATTGAAAGCCTGGAAAATTTATCATTCACCACAACACATGTATACCACAAACATTTTCGCGATAATCTCGCTGAATTTAGAAAACGCAAACCAAAATCACTTGAAGGGACTAAATCTGGCTGAAATTCCGGTACAGGGAAAACGTTAACATAATTAAATTCAGACAACTTTGGCACGGAACCAAAGGAACTGATTTGTATATATTGACCCAATAACTTATTAACCCTAAGGGGTGCACGGTTCGATAGTTTTTCAAGTAATACGTCAATGTCGGAAGGGAATGTATTGGGGTTAGAGAAGAGCAATGAAGATGTTTTCGATGTAGGTTATTATCGGGGGTCGTATCACGCTGTGGTGGACGTGTCATCATGATTAATCGATGTACTGACATCAAGTCACCACCCGTGGCGAATACAATCACAAAAAAAGGACTTAAAGTCACGTCGCAAAATCCTCATCATGTATTATAAGTGTAGGCAAAAACAATGCGAGTGGATGACCGCAAAGTGCTTTTTAATAACAGGAGGCTTAACCAGTCGTTAATATAGTAGGACCTGCGGTGATAAATGATAGCCGGCATCTGTTACCACTGCTCAACAAATTCATACAACTAGAAGTCCGAAATGTAGAGAGTAACTGAATTAATAGTACTGTCGCGTGACAGTGAAATTCAAGGGTTTCGCAGAGAAGTTTTGATGTTGCTAATTAATCATCGCTTGAGAACCAGAGTTTGTTTGTTGAATACAAATACGAAGGAAGGGTAAAGGTTTATTGTTGTTACATTAACTACATACAAGGTACACCAACAGCAATTTTGTAGGACCATAAATCTCTTTGTAATATTGTGGTGGCCTTCAGTCCTGAAGCGCGCTGCCGACGACCCTTTTTTGTAACATCCCTTATGAAGCAGGCCTATCAGACAACCCTGTAGGTTTAATTATTTCTACTAAATAATTTACCGTCTCTACCCTTGGTAAAAAGTACTCAGTTAAAATGGTTATTTATTAATACTTTAAATCGCTGTTTCATAACATGAAACCGCTCAGTGACCGACATATAAATAAATGCAGGAAATAAACAAACCAACCTCGTTGCTTATTAAAGAGGTCGGTGAATGAGGTCCCCACCACTGAAAGTCGTGAATTAAATGGCGGTTATTATCCAGAGACTCAGCATTTTAGAACTGAATAGAAGAACTTGGGAACGAGGAAGCAAATATTAAGCCAACGACGTTTTTAAAATAATATATTATGGGTTTAGGAAGAACGATTAGTCCAGTTCGAACTTAACATAGTTTCGTACATGCCATATACATAATACATTTCAGTATTCAGCAAAATAAAGCTTTGTATAACCACATATCGAGAAACGAAAGTAAGTTCCTAAAAATAGGAATAACGTCAGGACCAGAGACCGTCAATACAATCCGCTTTTGTAAATTGAAAAAGTTGAAATAGATAGCCAAGTTACGGCTACCACCTAACTTTTTTATGATGCGAAATGAAACATTAATGTGACCGAAAACCAGATACCAGATTGTCTACAATTAACATTTGATAGCGGTGTTTGTTGAAATGCGATGTGATTAAGCGAAATGTCAAGTTTTCTGAACGACTTGATCACATAGATAAAGTAGGTCGCGAGGCCCTCGTGCCAGGAGCTGCGACGTCCGTATCCCTTCATGAATAAATACGTCACTCTAATTATAGATGTTAACGTTGCCTATGACTTACGGAAAAGGTTATATGCTATATATAGCGATGTACCTGCTGCTGCTGACACGATTAAATGTGGCGATGATTTAATATCGTACACAGCTTGGCAACCGTTCCGGATATTTATCGATTTTCATTGAACACGTTTTTGTTATATTTCATGAGATACGGACAGAGCACAATGAATTTTGTTTTTTTAGATAAAAACTCTGACAAGGACATCTGGAGCTTTTTGTTGGAAGTTTTCGAGTGAAAATGATATTTTATTTTCGACTCAACAATACAAGCTTTCGGCGTGCGTTCGGACTGGAACTGGCGCTGACGTTGCCAAATGGACTGATTGAAGCAAACAATTCGTGCAGCATTATTCTACTTACAATAGGCGTACTGTTACAACGGTAAATTTATCCAGCAGCCTCGAAATGTCTGTTCAATTAATATCGGGATTCATGGCACTATCTAACAAGCTTTTCTGTTTTCATTATTTAAAACTTGGAAATAGACCAGACATAATGATCTACAATTTTAACCATATATCGCTGTCAATCAGACGAGTTTTAACTCAGAACTTGAGTGCATAGATAACGATAAAGTTAAAATAAACAAGCTACGTATACTGATATTCAAGTTATGCAGATATCGATTATGAAGTGGGTATGCGTCATTGGTATCGATCAGAGGAATAACTCAATCAGGTATGCGAAGCGTTCTATCGGGGTATAGAAAGGAGGCATTGTTTTAAGTCCACACAATACACTCAGAGGACATCGTATCTCAGGGGAGATGCCACCACCTACCTTGAGGTTATCTCTAAACGGTTGCGTGATAAAGACGCGATTATTATGCAACATTAATTATTTATACTGGCCAACAAAGGAGCTGTTTCATCTGAATGCGATTGAAGGAAATATTGTTGCAAAATTACAATGAGTTCAGCGCATGTTTTATTGATTTTGTTTCTACTTGGCAGTATCACAAGAAGGGAGGGTTTCAGCTAACAGCTAATGCCTTGCAAGATGTATGAGTCGGAAGGCAGTTCGGTGCTTAATAATAATCTGTATTTGTGATTCTGCAGTTCTACATAATGCTTACGTAGGTGCATGCTCACACCCGTTCATAAACCCAACCTAAACGAAAAAGCATTAATAATTTACGTAGGGTATTAAAAACGAAGACATTGCTTCCTACGTCATTTCTCTGATTTGAGTAAAACCCAACATAAAGTGTTTGTTGGGCGTTTGGGCACAAACTAAAGTCCCACGAAAGCAAAAGTCGTATTCCAAATGACCTATGAGAGGTGACTAGTGCTTGCGTAAACCTAACCTTGGTATAACGATACTAAATACTGCGACACACCCACCGCGCCTTTTAGGAAGATGACGTGTTATTTATATTTATGTTATCTCGGTCACCCGATATTTGCGCGGTCATACCGGTCACTGCATGCTGTTATCAGCGGTTCAATACGCTCGTGTTTCAGTTAGTATAGTCCACATGACAGACAAAATGTCGCTTAGCTTTACATAAAGTTAATTTCATCTCTGGGACTGATTTACAGCTAGAAGATAGGCTGGTATCGCAGGCCACCGCTGGACATAGACTCCCAATTGTTGGGTCTAAAACAAGATTTTGTAATTACTACTTAATTTAATCACGATATTTTGGTACCGTTACCGTCTCTTAATTACATTGCATGTTTGGAAAGCAACTTTTATATCCGATACCAGTTATAATTCACGCGCGATTAATCATAGTGCGTGCTTAGCCTTATCCATGATCCAAGGCCTCCACTACAATTGACAGTTAACACGACGTTACAAACGTTTCGCAATACATTACGCAACCGAACAATATGTTTTAATACTCGTAGCTTAGGAACACGGCAATGTAATGGAAAAACAATTTCATGTAAGCGTCGGATGATGGGATTCTTCTTTTGTTAGGAGTTACCCCACAGTCTGGTCGTACAGTGAGTCATAATTAAAGACCGCCCGCGTCGTATTTAGGCTATTCGATAATCATGTCGCAACACTAATAACACTCGATGCACATTGATGTCAATCGATGCGGGCGTAACAGATACCGCACTACTTAATGATTGAGGATCGATTACTGCCACGCATCAATTCAGTCATTTGTTATCCTTGCATCAATTGCTCTGTTGACATGTGGGCTGAAGTAGGCATGTTTATTTTTTGAATTGTGATATAGTCACATTTAGTTGAGTTCATAACGTGACTGACGCTCGGAATATTTTCTATCATTGTCATGCATGCTATTCTGTGTAGACAAATGCAATTAAAACGTTGACATCATGAATGGGGCTAAAAATAAATCACATGAAATAATGTCATGATGAGGCTGTCAGATCACTAATGATATCTTCGCTCGCGGTCCCAGATTTTCACTTAGCAATAGAGTGGCAAGTGAAACTTGAATAATCATGACGCATTATTGATAATTATCAGATTTCCATTCGAAACACATGTTCACATCCAAATATGTCATCGAGAGTTGTCGGTACACAATAGTCAGTGATTCATGCGGGGGATAAAGCAACTGTTTGTACACAAACTTAAAACAATGTACGCGTCAATTTCAGGTTTACATATAGATGTGGTAGAACTGGTAGATACCGCTCGACGAAGACAATTAATATGACAGTTGCGTCCTGTTTTGTGAACATTTTCGCTCGCGCCTGAAATCCTGTGTGTAATTAGTCGAAAAACCAAAGGTACAACAATTAACGAATGCACCGCAAAAAATAGTCGGCCGCAACAGGGATTCAATTAAATAACGTTAGTGCACGTAATCGGAAACCTGCCCACGACTGGACACGATTGCAATGCGATTTTTTGTCGAATTGCCCGTTTCGTTCAGCTGTATGTGGGCAACATAACGGAATATCGAAATTGATCGAGATTCGAGAACGATTTACATAATGCGCGCCTTCTCTGATCTCAAAACATAAATGATCGAGTTTGTAGCACCTTTCCAAATCTCTGTAAGTATATACTAACATGCATGTGTGCACTATGTGGATGAATAACATGCCACTGGAAAACACGATTTGTTAGTAAGACGCAAAATTGAGATGAAAGTCGGTGAGAACTTTTAAATAACGAACATAAAACTCTGTATTTAAATTGTTGAATAATATTGCCAACATTTTCGCGTCGAATTGCATTGAAAACACAGCAAAACAAACACTAGGCAATCCACAGTAATTAAAACCAACACAGTTCAGTTGATTTAATTAAATAACTACTGCTAACCTATTTTAAAGCACAAAAGCTGACGCATAAAGGCAATTATTTGAACGACAGCTAATATCCACAGTAGAGCTAATTGAATGCCAAATATACTGAAAACCACGAAATTGAATGCAATATTAACGACAAGTTGCAACACACTCAATTAGTGGAAAGTTGGGAACAATACACATTCGTTACTTCACAGCCAAATGAAAGAAGCACTACAAATATCGGTGTCCATTTTCGCGAAAACATAACCAGTATTGGGCTGTTTCGAGATACCGTACGAATTGAATGGAAAAGTTTGGACAAACAACTGTCTCGATATCGCTGAACAGATATTTGATGTTATTTCAAATATGAAATGCAGAACTAAAATCGGTAATAAATACCTGATATTGAAGTGCTCACTAAGTTATGCTCAAAAGTTTAAATGGAAATGGGCAGGGCACATGGCGCGACTTCAGGACGAAAGATGGACCAGAAGAATAACATCGTGCAAGGGCCCAAAAGGTAAAAGTCATAAAGGAAGACCCCACATGAGGTGGGATGATGACGTTACAAAAACGGCTGGCCCTCAATGGCTACAAGTAAACCAAGATGGAGAGATGGATTCTTTGGAGGAGGTCTTCACCTGCGGAGGGGTACTTGCGGATTAAATATAAACGTATTCACTCTATGCAATTAATATAACTAAACTATAATTTGATTTAGTTTGGATTTACAAGGCTTTTTTTATTTTTATTTATTGACGTGCGAAAATCGTTGTTATTCTTGCCAAACTGTAGATAAAAACGTCAAGAAGTGCACTCGCCAAGTCTTGGAGGATTGCGATCTATCACCGATATCTATTACGCACGAAAGCTTTTAGTGCGCACCGAATGAAACCATCGGCTTCAGTAAATCAACACCGGCACTAAAGCTGGCACTACGTTAACAAAGCGATATATGGCTCGCATCGTTTGCACTATAGTAAAGTTGTTCATAACAGTGTTTGCTGAATAGTTGATATGGAAGGAGTGAGGAAGAGGAACCTAATCCCATAGGCTTCAATCCTCCAATGAAGTGTATATTGGATGAGCGGAATTTATAGATTTCGGGTGATTTGTGGTTAGATACCGCAAGAACCCAAATTATAGCACACAAAACACGCTACGACACAATATGATCACCATAACAGCGCTTGACCAACCTGATAACACCAATTAGGTGAGGCATGGGTGCGCAAACGCAACATTGTCACAACACAACCACATGCAAATCGTTTATTGGCGCGACAATCAGATCGCGACGGGACCGGTCAACCGTACAGTCATTCGGTCATTGACACCAACGATGGTGACACTGGACTCTCGCCGACCGTTTGCTTTGGAACGCTATTTTTTTTAACATATATTATTATATTGACGGATATATTGCAAATAGCGATGAGAGTTTTATTGGAATTGCGGTCGTATAAATTGAAATAAAAACAGCTTGAATAAAAGCAATTTAAACTTGTGCATCGATAAAGTTATTTTTATACTGGTTCTCTGAAAACATCTCTCTCTATGAATACGATACAAGTAAAACTGTTTTAAGTCAAGACAACAATGGGTTTCCGATTGGACTCCTAGGCTAGGGTACGAAATCATAATAAAACGATTGAAATAACAAACGCATAGTTATTGGAAACATTCAATCCCACAGAATGATGGACAAGGTTCGAAGTACATGATTCTAGTTTGTTTTTAGAAGACCCTGAAATATACCATAATATAATATTTCGAATTAGGCAGTGATCAATGTCTCTTATAATAACTAGAATACGCTGGTTCGCAACAGATTGATCTTCTAATAATTACTTGCAATTCAGAGCAAATGCGATCTATAATATTAACGATCTCACAAGTTAGTACTTGTCTTCTTACATCGTCTTTGGAGAGCTTACTTAGGCAATAAAAATAAATTCCAGATTGTTCTTAAGGTGGGGGAAATACCTTTAAAACTTTGTAATCTAATAACATAAGATGAATTTATTGCGTCGCAAAACTTTATACTTTCCTAACATTCGCTGGCTATTACGTCTGTTTAAGAGTTACGACTTGAATAATCTTTGAACATTCCATTCCGTGTTCCATCACATAATAAATTGATGCAAGTTATTGAGACAAGTACGGAAATCAAGGGTGTGCGACGATAACAAAATATCGATTAGATAAAAGCGCACAGTCAGTTGCGAAGAGCACTTCAACCGATAGTTGGGAAATGTTAACAGTATCGAGCACTTGACGGAAAAAATTCAATAATACACGGTACATCCAGGTATAATATGCAATTGTAAAGGAACATAAATAGCAGCGGCTTACGAAGTAGTGCAAATTCAATTTATAAATAAAAATGTAATTAACGGCGGTAAACAGCTGCTCGTTTACAAAGGATAATGAGGTTCAATAGTGGATAATGCACCTGTTCTTTTTTTGACATTTAAAGGCTGGTTGTGTTTAACCGTATACAAGACGGCTGTCGCGAGCTAAATGACAGTAACCCTCTGTTATTTGGAGGAAATCAAATTAATGAATGAAATAACAAATGACTTTGACTGATATACAATATTAAAACGACCTAGAGTCTTGTTTATGAAGTAGGGTAATTTGAGGACCCTTCATAAAGCACTTCATCAACACATCAACATAACGAAAATAGCTGCCGACCCCATGCGCAGAGGGACAGCACCACAATGGATCATTTCCGCAAGTTGACGCCTCATAATGTATCTGAGAGGATGGACCTTTTAGTGTTATTTGAGGTAACGGAATATTTCAAAGTGTATTTCCATAACTATAACGTTTTTCCACGAAACGACTAACGTTGGCCCAAAAGGATTGTGCCCATATTTCGGTAGAAGCTTTTTCGTTCATATAGGAACCCATTAATCATTCAAAACGTATTCGTATTCAAACTGGAAGAGGGAAGACCCAATAAAGCTGTACATTTAGTTCACGAGATCCGAGGGGCCGGCCGTGTCGTCGTGGGCCGTGATGAAGTTTTTTACTGTGCCTTCGTCAAGTCAAACAAAGAGGCGGAACAAAGCGGAGAGAGCGGCCTTTGTGCGGATACGTCGAGTGCGACGGCACTTAACTCCGACATCGGTGACGGCAGCACAGGCCCGTGGCGTCAGCCGGGACACCGCTCCATGCTCGTCTTCCGCTGGACCTTGAGGCCGTCGCAGAAACTGTTTCGTAACTTCCACGTTTGCATTAACAAGGATTTATTGGTGTCTGGAAGGATTGGCTGCTATGATATGAAACAACGATAACAAATACTCAAAGTATTCGATTTTTTCACGTCTCGTTGCAGTCGCATCCAATGATTTTAAATCCTAGTCTGGCACATTTAATTGTATTATACCGAAAATAAGTGAATAGTTGAATTACGAAGTAAGTGCAGCAGGCGGGGAGGAACGACCGGTGTGCGTTGATGGCAATGTTTTATTGGCTTGTCCTAATTGCCTCCCGTCCCGCATTAACGACGTTTGCTACGACCTAGATAGGTTAGGAACACGCTCAGCGATCAATTTTCATATTGGAAACGTTGACGGCACATTAGCGTTCGTGTACCAACGATTAAGCCTTGATATAAAAGTATACTTAGTTGAAGCTTGAAACCGTTTGGCGATGTTTTCTACTAGCTGAATTCACGAACAGTATCGTTTTATGGGAAGTTAAAGCCAGCTAAAAGCGTCCAATAATTTTGATCTTAGATGACACATGATCGTAGTGATAGAATTTGTTTAAATACTTAATGCAATCAAACCGAATCAACAATGGGACCGAATTCAAACTACCACACATCCATCATGTCCATCCCCAATGGCGTTTTGTAATTAGTGGCGAATAAACCTTCAGGTCGAAGGAGCAAATTTCAATTTTCCGAGCGGACAGTCAGCTGCGTCTGGGTAATCCGGAATTTATCTCTTGCCTTCGGAACGGACACCCGTCGCCTTTCAATCACCCCCGACACACCGAGAAACGAGAAATAGGAATTGTTGGGAAAATCCATTGTATTCCAGACATCTGACGCGGAATATGTTTTACACAGATGGACGGTCAAAGCGACCGCCGCAAAATCGAGGGAAGTATCACGTATGTTATTCGAAAGAGGATAAGGTATGCGCCACTATGAATAGGCCTACGTAACAAAAGCAGTAAAAACTTGCACCTATCCGTTACAGGTTACATGGCAGAATTGTGCCTTTGCGTGCGCGCACCTCGTACCGGTTCTATCCTTTGATGGCTAGAATTCATTGGTTACACAGATAGGTCGATATATTTATTACATCATGCTTTCGTTGCTAATCTGAGCGCATCGGCCTCGGTGACGCATGCCCGCCTCCTGCGGTCAATTTAACTGAATTTATAGCAGCTGCAAGGTCGACAAAGGATAACGAACCCGACCCGCAGCGGTGTGTTATGAAACAGGTCTCCATTGAACCAACAATAAACGTTAACATTACGGTGTAATTAGGCGTTGGTACCTGGAAGTGTTCGTAATCGGTAATTAACCGTGGATTTCACTATAGATAATTCATATTATTTTCACTTTTGAAGTTATACTCAATTAATCGCAATGACCACGTTATGCCATGTGACCCGGATAGTAAATTGAACCCACAGATTGAACTCGGAGTGAGCAATAAAAAAGTTTTGTTCGAATAGGATGGATACGGTCGTATGTAATCTAACGTCGGATTAATTGAATCGCCCGGAGCGAGCGCGACTCCATTTCTGCAGGAATGAAAGCTGAGCAAAAAGAAAGGGGGAAATTAACGCAGCCATCTTCGTAACACGTGTCCATTTGTTGATTACTGGGGAAACACCTGATTGCTCTGGACACACACGTTATTTATAAATTTATTTCTTTAAAAGTCGCTACTTATTTCTAGATAATTTTCATTTTAGATATCATAGGATAATCCCGATAAAACGTATCATCGATAACGTGTTCGTAAAACTAGATAGATTACTTTTATTTCTATTTCCTCAATCTACTAATAATACTACTAATTTGCGTAACAAGTTAGGCAAATAAAGATAACATTTCCAATTATTATTTGAAGGCTTCGTCAAATCACTTAGGTGTCTTCTTGAACGAGTCATTGAATACTTTGCAAGTTCACGAAGTGGAAACTTGAAGAACTTTTTCAAACAATTAAATTGGAAAACAAATTAAGGATGAAATTCCTCTCCCTCTTCACATTTTTGAAGGCTCTCGTTAGCTTTTTAATGAGTTGATTTCGACTGTAATGTAAACTTATACGACCATACAAAGTTTGTTCTTTCAGGCTATCTAATTGCGAATTCACGTGTTTACTCGTGAACAACAAAAATAACTACACGAGGAGCTCGTGTTTTTCCATTTTGTTATTCAATTTAAGGCGTTGTGTCGTCGGTGTGGTGTTTAAGTTATTAGGGAAGCCTCGACGTTGCCCCACGTAATAAGATTAACCCACGAGCTAGGACGAAACAACGTTAAAGTGGTTGGTACTATCGGTTTTCGATAATTTTCCATGTGATGTACAAAGAAGATACCTACGTAGGTAAATTTTCTGATAAGTTTTTAGCATTACTAGAATCTGTTTTGAGGTTACAGTTTTCCGTCTAAGCAGCTATCGCTGACGTCAATTAATATCCACATATTGATTATTCTATCAGTCAAGTATGGTATGCTCAGTACGAAAAATAGCCGTTGACAGCATTCAATTTCGCGATTGGTTTTGCATAATGTTTGCATGAAATTAATTTAGCTTTGACAAGAAGTGCTGATACCTGCATTTATTACGGATATTGTTTCTAAATAGAATAAATATATACTAATACTGTTAAGAGGTAAAATTTGTTTGAAGTTTGTATATATGTAGGGGGTAATCTTCGGGACTACTGATCCGAATCCGAAAATTCTTTCACTAACGGGAACTTCAATTATCCCGGAGTGTTATAGGCTACTTTTAAAACGTTACCGTGGGTTTATTTCCGTACACAATGAGAGTGAAGCCACAAGCAAATGCTAGTAATTTAGGATTTATCTTAAAATACTTCTATCAGTTTAGCTCCATGTTGTTTTGTGCGGTCTTCCCGACCCTGTTACTACGCTACGTCAAAGTTACTTCCACGTTCTAGTACATCGTACACGGTAATCTTGTTTATCGGTTCAGATGTCGTCACATGCCCCCCTCTACTGCCTATCCTGTCAGCACCGAACGCCGTGAATTTACGACTGTTTTGCTGCAACTTACGTCACTTTTCGGGGGATATTGCAGCACTTAATAATGTTAGTTATCTAGCTATAAATATTGCTAAATGCTACTAGAACAACTACTTATGGTTCCAAGAACGCAATTTAATGTACTACACTTCAGATTAGCTACTACAACTTACGTCTTATTTTTATGTGAGTACGTCGCGTGGTGTAATTCAAAATAGTGCGTCACTCGAGCATTACGATAAATACATTCTTTAGCAGATAATACTTATGTTGGGATTTAATTCAATTCATTTATACTAATGTTAAGTCCGATAATCCCTTGACAAGTCAATCGTAATCAGTTTTCATTTGTTCACAGAAAATAATTTTAACTTTTTAATGCAAGATGGAAATCATTTTATCCATTTCATGAGAGAGAAAATCTGACCTATTTTCTATAATTGAGTGGATTATGCACGCAGTGGACACAGAGTTAACGATGCAGACAGGGCTTCAGGTCGTTAGCCTTCATCGCATAAGTCCTGGATTTAGGTCTAGTGAGGATAATATGCGATATCTCGACAGGGTAATAACAAGACAGATTATGACCAGAACGTGAGCTTTATAGCCCGTGGTTCCGCAGGCACGTATTGGAACAGTCATCACGTTCTTACTGCTGTCATAACAATTTATTGAGCTCAATATGGTCTAATAGGAATACCAAATATCGTAATAAAACCTTATATTGAATACCACATCAAAACCTGATTTTTTAAACATATTTTTGTTATGAACACGGAAGGAGCTAACAAGCAAACATTTATAAAACAAACATCCTGGTGATAATTGACAAAAACTTATGTTTATCATGTCATCTTGTATACACAATAATATCGCTAATGAAAGGTTTTTAAAAAACAATGGGACTCAAAACAACTGCTGTTTTCAATCTTATTTACCGAAAACAATACAGGGAGAAAATTATGTAAATGAAAACAGAATTCCGATAACAAGATAATTCAACAAGGAAAATAAGAAAATGAGAGACAAGCCTATTAAAGCCGAAGGAAAATGGACAATACTTTTAAGAGGTAATAAATCCGAAGTATTTAATAAGTAAACACATTTAGCTATCTTTTAATCAAAGTGGATGAACGAAGACGACTAATTAATCACTTGGGACTTTGAGAATGGTTAATTAATAACGAAACAAATTATTTAACCACAGTAGACGTTTCTTTACATAGCCAGTAGACGTTTTGGACGAGCTTTTAATAGCTTTAGACGAAAATATATATTTTATTACAAAAAAGCATACAGCGATAAATTAAACTTAAATTCAACTTGACCAAATTCACAATAATAAAAAAACCGGTAGAATCAGATACGAGTAAATGACCTTAAAATGTACCGTTTATTCAAGGAAATCGATTTTGATTCGCGCAACGATTCGATACAAAAATAAGGACAACTAAAATCTGATTTATCCCCAGGGAAAAGCAGGAAAAATATTAAATATGATTATAATTCTCCATTAAATCGAAATAACGATGGTGGTTGCCTGTGACAGGCTACATACATGATCACATTTATTATTAAAACTTTGTACGATAATTTCTTGGAAAGTAAATAATCCATTAGTCATTGAAAATCTGTCGTCGGAGGAAACGTGAAGGAATGGAATTGTAACTTTGTAAAAAGTCGCGATAAAAGGAGTGTCATCGACAATTTGCGGATACCCAGAAGAGATATTTAATGATAATTGAATCAATTTGCAAGGAATGATAGACAGCTTGGCCAAAGGTGCGAAAATTTAAACCAATTAGAATAGAAAATTGTTTTTTGATCAAGTTGATGAAGTTTCTAAACAAATTATCATGATAAAATGTTGTCTTGTTGGCCCAATCAAGTAGTATAAAGCAATCTACACAAAAAATCTTAAGCTAAAACTTTAAGTTTATTTGTATGAAAAAATAAGGATAACTTTGATGAAGTTGAAACTTGAAACACTTTCAAAAATCGCGAGAAATCAGTAATTCTTCTCAATACATGAGGATGATGACGAAAATATATTTTCATCTCAATCAATGAAAGGTTATCCAATTACATGGTTTCGGGTCTATATTTGTAAGTAATTGCAAAATGAATGAAGTCAACAAAAATTCGTTGATATTGAAAAGAACATAATGTAATCCAGCTCAAAGTAATTCGTTTCTAAGAAACTTCATTCCAAAAACTCTATTACTGATACTCAAACGAAATTACTGAATAAGGGGAGAGTATAGCGAAAAAAATAAAACGTTGACTTTAAGAAGGTACGAGTTGTTGAACTTCGGAGATAATCAAGTTTAGGGGACACTGAATTTTACAGATAACACAACAAAAGTATCGCTGTCAGCATGTAAAAAGCCGAATGATGGTAAAATAAGTTAACAAAAAGTTCAATCTGTTTACGGTAAATATTTATCAATTTACGAAAAACGAATCAATGACAACTACCAATTTCAACTTCATAATCACGTCCAAATCGAGTCGTCAAAACCAGTCGCTCAATAAGGCAAATTGTAAACTTTCGGAACTTGACCTTCCAAGTTCAGATGCGAACAGACCCCTCCTCCACAGCCCCCCCCCCCTCCCTGCCCGCTCCCGTCGGGCCCGGCCCGCATTGCAGTGAAACAGAAGGACGATGCGAAATAAGAACCAGACCTGTATCAAGTCTTTCAAATCCTTTGATTCTACTCAACGATATGACTCCTCGCTTCGTTCAAAAGTCGACGACCTCCTTATGTACTATATTGAACTGCACTATTCTTTATTTGCTATATTACCGTCCAGTGGAGACTCTGAATGCTAATTTGGGAGCCAATAGCAGATAGCTAGGTTGAACGACAATGAAAAGACAATTGGCTATTTGGTGCCAGGGCTCAGGGGGCAGCTTCGTCATTAAACGCTATGGAAGCTTCAATAGGGCTAGCAGAACCTTGACACCCCCCGGTATACGAGCAGAGGTCAAGGTGGTCCTAATGCGTTTACGGCTTTCAACCTTGCGCACTTTATAGTCATCGGACGGCCCTGAACGGCCGTTTCTTAAATCCTAAAAATAAAAGAAGAATAAAATACTCGTATAGACCAGATTTTGCTTTGATGTGGAATTTATGGATGAAGCATTCAGAGTTCATTTCGCTTGAAACCCTGTACGAGATTTTCTGTCTTGATACCATTTTGTTTTATATTGAGGAAATCATACATTATAATAGAAATATGAATATTGAAATTGTTCAAACCTACCTATTGTTCTAAGCTACCAAAAATCAATCCCAATTAATTTTGTAGATAATTAAACAGTCTATTTCCATAAGTTTCTTTATTAGAAGAAGACGTGGGCGGGACATGTTGAAGAAATAACATGCTGGCAAGATCGATAGTGGACACAACAAACGAATTGAACCCGATGCCTCAAACTGTTCGAATCTTATAATTCCATTACCAATTGGTCGGAATATTTGATATTTACATAAGTATGTTTGGCATCGTAAATGTGAGAAATTCTTGACATTTTCCTCGAGGCTAACACGATGAGTCACCAGCGTCCTTCACCTCAGGGCGGCCGCTTCGCCCGACATCCGCATTCACAATTTTCCCCACTAAAACCCTCTCTCGACGGGCACAGCTTTTTCACGTCACATTTTAATTCATTCTTAGCTCTGACGTAAATGCTACGATTCTTCTACAAAAGCCTTTTAAGCACGCTGCAAGCATACTTAAATCAAATGACTCAAATGTTTGACCTTTCTGTGGCGAAGAACATAAGCAACATTTATAACCAAAATCACTTGCAAGAGAAACAACTTTCTTTAGCAAGTTCTATTTAAATAAGTAATGTATCATAAAATCGTGCAGTTGGTTGATTGGTCAACGAAAACATTACGAGAAAGATGAAAGAAAACAAAAACCGTTACCCAAGCAAATAGTGACGCGAATCATTGCGATTACGACACACCCGCAACATTACCACACTTTCTCCGCAGAACAAATCGCAAAATAGTAAATGTCGCAAAGTAAATTAACCGCGAGCCAAGAAAATTGTTTGTAAAGCCACGTGTTCACTCGATTTAACAAGAAAATACATGAACGATTCAGAGAACTATAAGTCCAAACTATTGTGTTGACAAAAACGTATTATAAAAGTCCTCGATACGCATTGTACGCAATGCTATTTTATGACATAGTGAAATTCACGGTCATTAACAAAACACGCGACAGTGAATGTAGTGGTAGGTCCCACCCACGCGATTAGGGGAGGTACCTACTGGAAATGAGTATTCTATTTGCTCATCAAAGCGTAGAACAGTGAAACAATAGAAATATTTGTTAAATTACATAAACAGCCAAGTACGTGTCGACGGCTGATTTTTTTTAGTAATAGCCTAGCCTGTGTTAATATTTGTTTTCGATCAGGATTGTCATCACAGGATTGGAATTGTTGAAATATCATGGAAATTCAATAAAGCCAAAATATTGTGCGTTAACGCACAATAATAATGCAAGAGATGAAAGTGGAACATACCCTACAAAACTTTGCTGTCACGTAACGTCAAGTTCATTTGCTAATTGAATGACGGCCTTTCATAACTCGGTCGAGTACCATCACCTTTCATATGCCAGACCGCCAGACGCATATTATTTTATATAAATTCGTAACGAAAACTGATTTTGTAACTTTTCAGACTGAATGAATATATTCATAAATTCAGATGAAAGCGAAATGAAAGATATAATTTTGACATGTCTCAATATTAATATTAATTTTGCAGATAGTTGAGATCAAAGATAAGTTTCATACGTATGTTGTAGATTTATGTACATACCGACCCGCATACATTGCATCGTATTTAGCAAGGCACGCATAACAACAACATTCGAAAGTGTGTCAAGATTGCAATAGCAACGTGGAGCCGACGCGATGCGCTAAGCGGGAAACGCAACACATTGTAAACATTTACCAATGATGTATGGGCCTTCCGCGTTAGCAATATTAAAATTTACAATATTTCCGATGCAGTAATGAATAGTAATATTAGGGAGTCGTAACTAAAAGGGTGAATCATGTGTAGAGCACAAACGAATCCTAACCTTCAAGTTGAGAGCTTACAGCATTCTGAATATAAGAGCCTTGGAGTGAAAGGATTTCAAGCGATCAAAGAATAAAATATAGGTGTTCATTTGTGAACCGTTACGTTAAACCTACGTTCATTAGAAACCATTTCACTAATCTACGCAGACACATAAATAAAATTGAATTGAGTGGGAAACAATAAATATGCAAATATCGATCATAACGGGCCAGACATTATTGTCCGTTGTGGCGGGATGCTTCCCATTCTATTCGCTTTGTACGAGTTCATGATATGGGATGTGAAATGTCCATATCGATTCGTCTGTTGTTGACGACGACGAAGTAGGAGGCACAATGGAACCAAATTGGTCTGAAAATGTCACGTGTTATTTTTAGCCCAGTAAAATGTAGGAACAGAGAGAGCCAAATTTTCACGCCTCTTTCAGTAGAGGCCACTTTTTCACAGTATGACGTGGTTTCCATTCGTCAGCTTATGAATACGAGTGTTTTCGAAATCTACTATTAGGCATAATCAGCCAGCTATTGTTTCCAAATCTGTTTACGACGGCGCCCACGAACTTACTCATCGTGAATCATCTTACTGCTGATTTGGAATGAACTTGCTTTGGTTTATGGGTCTTGTCTGTTGATACACAAAAACTTAAAAGTCAGGATTAGAATGTAGAAGATTTAAAAAACTTTGAAGAATAAATGTTACAAACTTTTAATGCGCCATGAAAAAACACGCTGTATTCCTTATGTTTAGTCTTCGGTTTCGAAAAATTATTGCAAAAAGTCAGGCAATATTTCAAACATTTGCAATGTGTGTATAGCCCCAAAGCATTGTGGGTCCTAAATATAGCTGACCGGTTGTGTTTAATGTCGTGTTCTGACCCCAAACTCTTCGTGACGGACATCGCACGCGAGCGAATTACGCGATCGGGTGAACGTTCCATAGTAACTTTGTTACGATTTCGTGACATTCAACACCGCACATTGCGCAATCACTACAATCTAATAAACAAAATCGCACTGAATTCGATTTCAATAACGCGTTTGTGGCTAAATTGCTTGTCTATTACTAGGCGAAATCTTATTTCGCACAGTCACGACACTATCAATGTCCTATTACCTAGACCTGAATGTAATACCACGGGTGTACAATTACAAAGAGACAACAGCTACTCCGCAAAACGGTGGGTAATAACTATCCTAGTATTTCATGACAGTGCGACTGCGCCGCGCGCCGCAGCGCTTTCTGATATTCCATCTGGGTAAGCGGTAACAATACTGCGAAACTGCAAAGCATTCCGGTGCGTCACGCTGTTGTACACAACAGATAATGTCACGCAATTCAACGTTCCAATATCAAGCGCTGTTGTGGAGCCATAGAACATTACATAGGGAGTGAGGGAACCTATTCGCAGGGGGATATCACTCAACAAGAGAATACACTTCGTAATGGACTCCATTACGCTTGATCCTTGTCTTTTATTAAGGCTCGGCAGCAGATAAGTAGACGAAGGCACAGCTTCACAGACAATGATTGATGCCTCGTGCCCCCAGACTGACAAGATAAAACGTAACATATTCCACACGGTTTATCTTACTCTGTGGCTCAATATGAATACGTACAAGATTATAGGTCTTTATAAACTGTAATGAATGTCAAATCTGTTGAATAGCTAACATCATGCTTATATTAACCTGGACGGTCGTTATTTATCACATTGTGTATTACACTAACTTCATTTGAGCAGACACGTTACTATTAGAAATGAATCATGCGCTTACCTTCAAGTATGATCCGTAATATTTTGTGACGTAGGGGCTGTCACATTGTGACAGCACCATGATCTCCTGCTGGATGTCCTCGATTTCATCTTCAGCTTCTTCTAAGTCGATTATTTTAATAGCGACCACTTGCTGGGTCCTGTTGTCGACACCTTTAAACACTTCACCAAAGGAGCCTTTGCCGATCTTCTCCTGTTTCGTGAAGATCAGCTCGGGGTCGACCTTCTGTTGAACAAAGAAAAATTAAATTTTAATAATATATACACGAATACACAATAAAGAAATATTAACAACTAACACAATAGGTTTTGTATAGCAAAGTAAAGATAAAATTGTATCACCCCGCACCGGGGTGAAAGATATTTTCAATGAAAACAATTGATTTAACGTAATCTTGTCTCATTAATAACAATGGTTCTATCAAGGAAAGATTTATTCCTTCGCATAATTCAAGGAACACAAACAAATGTGCGTAAATGTGGCAAAATATCATGTCATGAATAAGAAGACACGTGCTATAATTTAAAAATAAACGAGCTAAACAGACGGGGCGGCACATAATTTCACGTTAAGCGTCATTTTAGGTACCTTATTTATACGCAAATATGGTGTTCAAAAGCAATGATTGATTATTCATAGCGTGATATAAAATATTCATACGCACGAGCTGTGAATATGATAATTGTATTTTTTTGTCATTTTTACGAGCTCTATATCTTTGGTTTTTACTTCGGCGAGGAGTACCACTATCTCATACAATACACATGATATTGAAATGCCTACATGAAATGAATAAATAAACTAAGTGTTTTCAGTCTATCGATCATTATTATTATCTTTCACGAAAGTATTTTAAACCTTGACGCAATGGGTACGTAAGTAATAAGAATGGAATTCGATAAATATCGATTAATTGATGATAACTGAAAAACATGATTTAGATAAGTTGACCACAATCATGCCATGTCAAAGGGCTACGTCTTTTTGAATGGACAGAAATCCTTCTGGTTCAATATTTTGAAATAATTTCAAGACGCAAAAAAAAAAATTACCTCAAAAACTTCCTTTTCATGGAAATGAGTTTTGTGTCAATAGGTTGTATGTTGGTCTAACAATGGTTTCAAAAGCAGACATAAATTCATCAGCTAGCGGTTTACAGTTATCTGTTTTAAGTAGGTGTACTGTGGCTATAGCGAGGTTACGTTACCCACGATTACATTTTGCCGGTGACTCAGTTTGATTGCCTGGTCAGGCGGACAGACCTCTAATCAGCGTATGCCTCACCAGCTTTAAACTAAACCTCATGTTATTCCTTTTTAGTCTAGACAGGAGATTATTATTTTAGATGGTTTATTTGCAGTATGTTGCTGTCGCACAACGTACAATAAAGCTGTAGAGGTGAACCTTTTGGCATTTAACTGACATTGCATGCGGAGTCAAGGCCTTGCGCTGCAAGATGCAATCGGAGTTAACAGTCTACATGACGCTACGAAACTTAATCGAACACATTGTATTTATTTATTTATGGACACAAAACACTTGATTAAGGAAAATACATAAAGATAAAAAACATAGTGAAATCGATGCATTTACTTATCCATTTAATTCATACCGGAAAACTCAGGAAACTACACATTCGTTTTTGCGCCAGTCGCAGACTGACTCATGAAGTACTAATTAGATAAAATGTTGTTATCTTTAAGGATACAACAATAACACGGAAATGCCTGAAGTGACGAATATGTTAATTAGAAAGTACTAGCAAAATATACGGAATACACAAACAGCGGGGCATAAAGCCTAACATCAAAAATGAAGATCCAAAAAGCATTAAAGTTTAAGGCTTCATGTTGTCGGTCGTTAAAATCGTGAGATGGCAAAATGAAGTTGTTTAATAAAGAATCTGGTGATGCTATCGATCCAATAGCTAATTCATGGAGTGAAACTCGCATTCCTTTGAATATACACGCGAGGAAAAAGCGGCGCTACAAGTGCTCTTAACATGAAACAAATTGAGGTATCTTATCAGTCAATTATGTTCTAGATATTTGATTTATTACTCATATTAAATGATGTACAATATTTATTTCAATATCGTTGCGAAATCTTCAGGGCGTCTACAGGTGCAAATTGCGTTTTAAAAATATTGGAGAAAAGCAGAAATATGTAAATGAGATCTCGACGAAAGCTTCATAGTTTCCACGTTGCGATAAGTACAGCACGTGGATCGTTTTATCCGAGTTGAGACGGCACGAGACATAGTCGGAGGGGAACGTGACTGGACTACCAATGAGCTCCGCCAGGGAGCATATTGAGACGTAAATCTTCTTATTTTTAATCTAGTGGCACAAGCAGTAAATAAAACTGTTTTAGGTTTAAGTAAACCTATTCGACTCAGTAACAGCGAAAGAGAAGTTTCATTTATCCGGGCCTGCTTCCAATAATGTCGAAGCGATAGATAAGCGGGTGAATAAATCGAACATTGCGAGTGAATTAGAGGATTTCTAGCGAAGAATTGGAAATATTTGACTCGTTTACGCAAATAATATGCATACTTTGGAGAAATCTATTTAGGTTTCTAGTTTAGAAACTAACGAACTAGACTTTAAAGACCGAAATAAAATAAACAGCGGACTCTGCTTTACTCAAACATTTTTTATAAATTAATGCGAGTAGAATGAGATTTCGAGGAAGTCAGGAAGTGTACATAAAAGCCATACCCTAAACGCAGGTACCCAAACAACAAGGTAAGGACGTAACATCATTACTTCCTGTTAAAATGCCACCCGTAAGGGACTCTGAAAAAGGGGATGATAAAGTAAAAGGCTCATCTTTGTATGAACAAAAAGGCTTATTGTGTTCGGTAAGCCAATTTCACACGAGCTTGTAAAGTATGGGATCAATTTGATGGACGAGACGTTATATATAACTGAAATGCTTGAAGTAGTTTTTCATTTGCGCAACAGTACGAGTTAAACAATATTAGAAAAGTAATTATGTACTGAAATAACTCACAAATGAAAAAAAAAAACATAAAAAATATCAACACTTCAATAGATGTTATTTTGGAATACTACTTTTTCTCATTAAATTGAGCTAGATAAGACTAAGATTATAGATATAAAATTGTTTGAATTAATTAAATGTGTGAACTTCTGAAACTTGCCCATCATCACTTCAAAGAAAGCTTTTAAAAGCTTAAAATTATGCGAAAAGTTTCGGGACAAAATAAGTGGTTAAGATAAGAAAGCAATAGAGAAGTTATTTTACAGGCGGCGAGGGGAAAAGCCCCTTTGAGTTTAAATAGTAGAGAAAATAACCTTTTGAATAAAGCAAAGAATATGTTACATTGAGGATATCGTCAATACTCACACATATGTGTGAGAATTAATCTGATTATATTATTTGCCTATAGAATACTGACTGTGCCATTTTTCAAAGGAAATCCGGTAGGAATCGAGTTGCATGGAACCTTCGCCACTGATACACACTGTCTAAAGATTGAATGGTTAAATGTTATCAGAAGGCTTGTTTCTTAAAATTGTTCACAAATTATCTTTAATTTTCATTATTATAATAGGTAAATTTTCTGTAACTACTTAACCTACATAGATTCTAATCACGATAAATGATCGGAATTGATTTATACATTATCTGACCAACAATGCAAACATCGTCTATGGACATAGTGGTTTATTTTTAGTTATGTTTGCGTTACAAACATTCTAGAAACTGCTCTGTAACATGACTTTTTGCCACTAAAGGTTATACTTTACGCAGGTTGTATAGAATGACGTAAGCTAGGGCGACGTCAGACCATCCAGCTATGGACAGGCAGACCCTAATGGAGTGTTATTTTTATAATACTTTATACGTTTTATCCATGGCCGTCCATTGTGAGATAAGGTACACACGCGATAAAGCTGATTAATTTTTTTGCCGCGATAATCTCACTTAATAAGAGTCACGTCCACAGATTGTTACGGCCGTGATCGAGCTGTGTCGTAAACCACGCCAACTATTTTGGTATTTAATTTCTAAATCGTTGGTCAATTTGTCTTGCGAAACTTTACATAGTGTTTTGATTATACAATGTGTGTGCATTGTTAAAGTTCTATTATTTTAAGTTGTGTTCTTGAAAGTGGTTTACAATTTCCTTTATTTCGCTTTTCAAACTCTAATTATCATACCGTATTAATAGAAACGCTTTCCAAGTTCTATGACGGAAAGGTGAAGGCCGTCCCGGCTTAGGTTAGCTTCGCATAGATTGCTACGTCTGGGCTTATGCTATCCCTGGATGGGAAAATACCCAGGCTGTAAATTATTAGTAAGAGAGATGTATTAAGCTTTTAATGATATCGCTAAAACCCAGGATAACTGCGGCCCTAGGGGCTCTGAGACCAGCGCAGACCACTCACGTTTTAATTTATATTGATATCATAAAATTAAAGCTGAGTAATAATAACTTGTTTATGGTAATGGCTTATTCAGGTAAAGTTACATTAGAACTATGTATATGCGTTTTATCTGTTTTAATTAGCACATACCAGTATTTTCAATTAAGATAGCAACAAATGCAAGAACTGATTAAATATGCTTAATCGAACAACAGTAAGCATGGGAAACTTTGTGACTAACCGGAAATTATGATTTAAAAAAAAAATGGCGTTTCAAAAAATAGGATACTACTTGTGAATTTTAATTCATTCATATTTTTTAACAAATTTTTATTGTTAATGACCAAATCGTGGCCATTCGTGGCATATGCGTTACCATGGTGAAGTAATTCAACTTTCATGATAATGATATCTGTCGCAATCCAGTCACGATACCCGCTGCTATTATAACGCAACATTGACCTTGTTGCAAAAGAAAAGCGAAGTACTGGTTACGCAGCTTGAAGATAAATAGATTTGATTTTAATTACGAATTGTAATGGCCAAACCTAGTTATTGAAAACCTAATTCATTAGGGATTAAGTGGATATGAGAAGGAAAATGAATTCTATTGACATAATTAAAAGTTTTCTTATTTACTTTAAATGGAGAAAATTTATAGAGCATTGGATGTCGAATGGAACTTATTCGACGAGCTTAAATATTTAAAGACATTTAAACCGTACAGTAGAGTAGCGAAACTAAGTTTAAAGTGTTTCCAACGTTAAAGACACGCCTCCGTTACATTTCGCTGGAGGTAGTCACCTTAACGCCGGTGTCCTCGTACCGTAAACAGAACAACCTCACTTACGACTACATTTGCTATTCATTAGATACTACCCTATATAGGAAATCGTCTTATACAGGCAGTACCGGCACACTGTAAAAGGGCTAACGGTATGCGTTCGGCGAACACACGTTTTTTGCTGGACCTTCGTAAGACTTACGTAAATAAGTAAACATGGACCAGTCTGGGGACGGAGTTGTGAGAAAGTGGACAAGTAAACGAGGAAACTATTGGAACCCCAGTTTATCAACATTCATTAACATAATTTAAATCGTTGTTTTATAGATCTCAACTAATCCATCAATAACATTTTTCGCTGTGATATCTAACTAATATATGTAAGATCTAATGGTTGTCATGTAACAAGGGTTGAATACGTGGAGTTCCTGCAAGAGAAAAATGGCAGTTCGTGTCGAATGACGCGTGCGCAGCCGATATCCGACACGCATTGCGAGAGACGAGGAAATAAATTGCAGCTATATAAAACAGTCGATCAACTCACGCACATTATACCAGGACATGAAAGTACTTAGTGAACGCATAGAATTTACATGGCAGTTTGTTGCTTTCCATGTTTCACTTACATTGTTTCCAGTATATCGGTTTTGGGAAGGACGGACGGGGGCCGGGCGCGCAGGCTGTGGGGGAACCTTAACCTGTCGTCGGTCAAAGGACGAGACATGGCTGCCTGACCAACCCCAGCGCCCGGGCCCATTACTTCCATGTGGCAGAGAATACGATGACTGCGGTCTCAAATGTCTCGTTGGTGGACCAGACAGTATGGGACCATTTGGCCCAACTTGTGGCATGGGACCCGGAGGTCCTTGAACATAGTGATAATGCGGTGGATTCGACACCGCTGCCCCCCACATATTATAATACACGTCTTGAGTCACTCACAAACACTGCACAAACCAAATATCACCTCATCACATGGATATTGGGAAAGCACTGACATCCAATGGCATTTTGTTAGTTTCACCTGTCGTCTTATCTCCAAAAACGACGATAATTACGAATTAACCAATCGTTTCACTGTATATTCTTTTAAACATTTGATAACGCGCACATTTTCTATCGGCTACCAGTCGGTAGCGAGTGATCCAGGCCACTGTTCGCGATGGAAAGACAGCTTGAAAACATGAACGCCTCGAAAGCAACCGTCACCGGACGTAACCGAGACGCGTAGAGAATTAATTTATGTTTGATGGACGATTGTTTGTCCACAAAGGTCTAATGATCTAAAAACTGTTTTGGACGACTTTGCAAAAACATTAGTTAATGAAGCTCACTAGCGCTATTACGCATTATGACAAGGAATGTAGGTCTGCCGAGTGTTCCCCTGGAAAGCTGACAGACCACACCGTTCGATTAAATCGGCAGTTTTAGGGCACGACAAAGATTATGCCGTTAAATTTCCCTAAGACGTTAATCGAATTTTAATCAGCACCAGTAACTACTTGAAGTGGGAGAGTCAATAAAACGAGAATAGGGACAGTCGAAATGTAAAAGTTCACATCACTGAATAACAACATTCAGTGGCAACTTTGATTCTAACGTCACTATGGTCACCGGTACACAGATAGTTTCCACACCACCAGCTGTTAGAGAAATCTGTTTCCCGACACTACAAATCCATCATGATGGATGGCGTGTGAGTTTCAACGCATTTGAATGTAGACTGGTTGCGTGTTGCGAGTGGTTGCCGAGCGTTCCACACCGGCCGTCCTGGCGATTGCATTATGATTTTTTCGCAAGGGACCGCGGGGGTGAAACGAGCACGCGGGCGGCGAGCGGCGCCAGCGGACCGTGTAGCGGCGGCTGCTCCGGCCGCTCAACGCAGCGAAACTCGCGCGCAGACTTCATGTACCCAGCAGTGCATAAGTATTCACAGCTATTCAATGCTATTGCCATATCATTTGCTCGTCGCCAGCGATCTACAAATTATGCAGATGCGGGTAGAGTCCGCGATACTATCGCTCCACATACCAGTAAAGTAGAATTTGACATGAATGAAATTTCTAGCATTTCCCCTTTGGTAGTATAGCGAAAGTTACGCTGACATAAATATTTTTTACCAGCCTTCACAAAAAAAAATGACAATTGACATGACCTAGATACTTAATGAGGGACTTGGAGTTAACACATTATAGAAGTATGTCTAGAAAAACTGCCATCTTTATCAATAGCTGCCAAAACATGCCAAGCAGCAAATGACTCGCATAGCTATAGGCGATCCGTCAAACGAGCGTTCCAGTTAGCGAGCGCGAAAGTCAGCAAGACAAAGGCATTACAAAACTTTCGTTGGGCCGCAACAACGAGTGTCTGAATTTGGACGCACAATAGGAGATACATTAGTATTCAGTGTGAGGACGGCCGGGCATGGCATCGGTAGAGTGTCGCGAGGAGTCACCGCCCGCGCCGCCGTGCATTGAATACGGTCCTTTCTGAACTGGAAGGAATTCCATGCGTTTACGGCAGTGCTACGCATCGCCATAAGCGTTCGACATTAGGCAATGCGGCCCACATACATTTACATTATTTGGTTTACGGTCCGTTAGAACCTTTTGTGGTTCCTGTCATGGTTTTTATAACAATGTCTCTTTTTGTTATTGTAGCAACGAAACTTCACCAATACGCGTGCGATTTTATGAACTAGATGAGTTTCATAAAGTAATTAATTATGAATAGTACAGTTTTTGACAGAGACACTGAGACATCAACAGGTGTGCGAAAAGGCGTGGGCGCTTCATAGAGGAATTCAACGAGGTCGCGTCATACTCGACAGTTTAAATGTTATCAAATTAATTTGAATGGTGTGATGAGAAATGTCAAACTACTACTTGTCATGATTAGGAATTTACCAGGAAGTTGAATTTATAACCAACGAACTCAGTGGGATTATAAACCTTAATATAAAGTCAAGTTGTTAGTAAATCTTCGCTACCTAGGGAATAATGGAATTTCGATTGATCACTTCGCTACTTTACTAGTGAATGAGTATAATCACAACCACTGTCACTTTTTATAAAGCTACAATATTCATTAAATAGGGATCAAACGGTATTAGTTAAATAACAAAAGCTTCCAACCGACAGGCGGCGATGCCTACGCGTGACTAAAATCAACGACGAACTAACACCGACATGTATTATAAAGAATGGAGACAACCTATCTAGGAACAATGATTACTTTCTGAACAAAAACTTAGACACGAACGTGGGCCAATGTAAAAAAGAAGCCTTTTAAAATGAAGCTTAAGAATCGAGCTCGACTAACACGAACGATTCGGATAATGTAGAAGAAGAACGTGATATGCCTCTCTAAACATTTAGTACTACGACAACTGTTTGAATGAAATCATCTTAATTCCCTACATCAGTTGGTCGCTCAGACGAAGCAAGGTAAACGATAAGAACTGTTATCTTGATACATTACATTCCATTCTCTATGTACTGTTAAGATATTTGATAAGAGGATGAACATAACAAAGACAAAACCTCTTGAAATCAAATTTATATTTAACCGCTTCCGTGAACAAGTCTTTACCCAATACGTTATAATAGAAATATCTAAACATCACTGATCAAACCCGTAATATCTAAACATAGGTGTAATCGTTAGTCTAGTTTATAGGGTTTCGAACCAAACTAGAGTTTGGAAACATTCAGAACATAAATCTTCTAAACGCATTGGATGTAGAATTTATAGCCGCGATTTAGTTTTCACGACGATAAACTGTTCAATGCCTAAGCTGTAGCGTCGAGAGCAGATTTCGAAGAAATTCAAACGAATATTTGAGGATCTGAAAAGAAAACTCCAAGCACGTAACGTGTTTTAAACAATAAGGCTCCTACATAAGAACCAAACTGCGACCTCAAGTAACAAGGCTTGATACAATGGTTGCTATGCAGGAACAGTAAACTGTCCCAGTTGGATGGTTCACACCTGCACAGTGCACAGCAGTAGCGGTAGTGACGTGAGCGCTGTTGCGGAGGCACAAAACATCCCATTTGCGTCACATCGGAAACGCATTAAGTGAACCGACGACGCCATAAGAGCGCAATATCCGACCGGTACCACTATGCCGGTATTACTGCAAGCAACTACAAGATCGACTTCACTAAATGTCGTTTACAAGCTGGATTTTTAAATATATTCAAAGCTGCACGTAAAAGGAGCGAAGAATAAACAGATACATTATCGAATGTTGACTTTTAAGTATGCATAAACGAAAATGGAAAGCGTAAGCTCGCATCATCTTAAATTCTTAAGTGAGTCGGCTTCCGCAACAAAGCAGTTTAATTGATTTAATCATGTAAATTAATTTATGAAGTCTTTACAGGTATTGGCACTGCCGCTAATGTTGAGACAGACGGCCTTTGCAGTCATTCATTTAAATAAGAAGGAATAAAAGAGACGAAGGAAGAAACAGAATAAATAATGTGAAGTTCAGTCAGCAACTGAGCGTTAATAACAGTAAGAACAGGATTTACATTTTTCTCATTGCGTCAATGTTTGCGATGATATTTTCATCCCGTTTCACTGTAACGCACACCAATCTCAGAAAGTAAAGAGCTTTGTGTAATACAGTTTTCTTACAGTAGGCAACTATGTTATATTACGCTTATATTCTATTCAAAGGAGGTGTATTGGGAGCTTGGGACCTTTGTGTCCCAAACAAACAGTGTAAAGTTTTTGTATTAGTGCTCAATGTCGTGTGTGGGGTGTGAACGATGTGCCTAGTCCCGGTTTATGTTTCCCGCCGGTACATTAACGGTGAAACAGTGTCGCAGTGTTTATTACTGTTTTATAGTCCAGTGAACACTAGTTATAATTGCTGGTGGATCATTAACAACGCTCTAGTTGAGTAGCTGTGAAAAATTGAGTATTTGTTATCCTGATTTACGTACGTACGGGTGTCATAGTGAGTCATAGGGTACCGATTCACAATCATATCACTGAACTCTGTAAGCACTGAAAACGACTGAAAAGTCACAGGATCTATGCCAGGTTTTGCATCTTGAATCTAGGGCAACGTTACAAAATCCAGAGAATTTAAATTGAGAAAATAGGGACTAAAGTCGATCAATGTATCAATATTCGAGCAGATAAAAATACTATAAAACCTATAAAAATCTTTCGTAGCTGAAAAATTCATTCCAATAAAGTTCTTTCGATTCAACGTCGGCTAGCTCAAGAGCACTCGATTATTCAATGTACAACCATGTGTGGAGCGAATTCAACGACGGCAATCGTCCGAAAAGAGCTATTTCCACATGGTACTCTGTGGAAAAAGAAAATCGACGTAGAAAACGACGTGCCACGCCACCGGCAGCGCTGTATGTTGGAATAGTTTTGAACAAACTAAAAGAAGTTACACGAAAAACTATTTTAGAGCACGAACTACGTATTACTTTCGCGGAGCTAACTTACGTTCGTACAACATGTTTATGAACTGAAAGTTCATGCTGCTTGGTATGCTCGCCTTAAGGACTAAGTTCAGAAAACTACAACACCGTATGTAATACAGCGTATTTTACAAAGAGAAAGTCTGAGCACATTTTGATTGCGACAAAACCACCTAACCTAAAGTGATGCATTTACTAACAATCATGACGCAGTTGGCGCCGGTGTGATTCAGATGAATCTTAACCAATTGGCTACCGGATAAGTTGTGTACTTGTAAATTGTAAAACGGACCATTTCCTCTCGAGTGGCGGTGCGAAAACATCACGTTTCCATAGTAAAATATTATGCGTTTGCATGAAACCTGACGCCGTGTTCGATGCGTCTGTTTGTGTGACGTGCATTGTGTGAATGTGGGTGCATATAACTATAATAATATAGTGTTTATTGTGTTGTCTAGCAGAGCTGTAATTCCACTTCCAGTACCGTTAGAAAAGTTTGTAGTTGAAAATATGTCACTATGTTTATGAGACTGTGAGGATAATGTGACGATTAGTTTAAATCAGCGTTTTAATTAAAATACAGCGTATTCAGCATAAAATTTCATAGGCAATAAAAGATAAGAAGTCAACCAAATAACAGTAAAAAAAAAAAAAACAAAGCTCGTCAACACTTGAGTTATTCTTCGACAGTATACTGTATAGAGTACCTCTCAGCTCACAAACATTATATCTACTGAAATAGCTCAAGGCGAGGTCACCCTGAAAGTTACAGGAACTAAGTTAGGCTCTGTTTCCATGTATATTTAAGCATAGTTGTTACCGAGCTGACAGTACAGTTAGCGACGGTACAACCGTGAATATTTCAACAAAGTTATAACGAGACTATCAAATTAATTAGCCACTAACCTATTTACATTCGGGAGGCACTAACCAAATAGTAAATCGTCATCTGCCTAGCCTTTTCCCACCTATGTTAGGGTCGGCTTCCAATCTTTTACATGGAGCGACTGTCTATCTGACCTCCACAACCCAGTTAGTACTGGGTAATACGACACCCCTTGGTAAGACTGGTTGTCAGACTTTTTGGGCCACAGACTACCTGTAACGACTGTCAAAGATCTACAAATGACAGCCGGGACCAACGGTTTAACGTGCGTTCCGAGGCACGGAGGAAACTCGGTTTGTAATGGGTGGTCACCCATCCACAGACCAACCTAGGCGAGGACGGCTTAACCTAAAGATCGATCCGAGCGGCTGTTATTATTTAGGCACGAGCTCCTAGATAGTAAATACTGTTCATTAATTAGTAAATAATTATTTTCATTCAGTCATCAAAGTAGAGTGACAACGCTGCGTGACAAGCCTTTTATAGTTGCGTTCTTTACGAATAATTAATTTCTAAATAATTTACTCTCTATTTTCCAGAAACATTTTACAACACTCTCTCAATTGATAATGTTTTGTAAACGACTTAATTAGCCTGAAACGGCTGTGTGATTATGCAAAAGCGGCCTCCTTTTACGATATAGTATCTCTTCAATTATAGATAGCTTTAATAAACGTCAGTTGGTCTAAGCTCTCACCAATTAAGCGTGCTTCTATTGAGATTAAAACAGCCTCACTAATGGAGAAGCAATCAATATTGAATAATTACACCGTAATAAGAAATTTTGTATCAATAAAGGGGTGTTTTACCGAAAATAAATACGTTAGTAATAGTTTATTTGCAAGTAAATTATTACTTGACTATAGCATTTTCAGTGCTCAGTTAACAACATAGTAAGCCATAAAACAACACTGAATTCAAATTTCGTTGTTACTTTATAACATTGCGCAGTGTTAAGACGAGATGAAACATTACTTTTTATGTTTCAATAAACTTTAAAATGGTCTATTAGTATAGTGAATGACGTTTATTATTTCAGTTAAAAGCAGTGCTCACTAAAAATGCCCGTAAAACAATGCAATCTCATTATTACAAATATTTTGCTCCTTATGTTGCGCATGAGTTTATTGGATGAGGGTGACCTTCATTTAGACCTTGTATACTTTACTGCTACATTCGAGGTACTGTGCACTAATTTGTCGCTAGATTTACAACAGATGGTGTTTACTTTATAGGTATATACTTAGCTGAATGAACGTAATTTTGGAAAGTGCTTACAGACGGTGACTAGAACGAACGGTCACGCAACATTAAATAGTCGATTAGAATGAACTCAATCGGAGTTAATGATTACTAAATATGGTAACACGTTGCGTTTCAAAAGTTTCACTTTAAAACCTTTTTCTTTTACGACAGAAAGTTTAAAATAAACAGACATTAATTCTCTTGAAAACTGAATCCTATTATTTTGTGTAAACGATTCGTTGACACACTCTTTGTAAATTATCAATTATGTACAAGGTATACAAGCGAGTAATATAATATTTCTTCAAGGCTATGCTGACACCGTACGAACGTCTCGCTAAGAACGTAATTAGCATGAATTTACAGTCGTATTGTGAATATGTAATGCGTAATATACTGTAGAGTCAGATACACACCTACGCGAAGCGCGCTGTGACGAAATATGTACTTAGCGCTGCTGAGAAATTACCATAGCATAGGTAGGTAGTAGGTACTAAGGGCTCTCTAGATTGCGAAAACATATTTCAGTCAATGTCACTCTCTAACTCTTTAAGTTCCCACACAACTCAAGTTGGTACGAGCTGTCACAAGCAATATTCTAAACGCGGAGCAGACTTTCTCTTCCTTCCTTAATTTAACAATCTAAATCTGATTGAAAGTTCTAAAAAGAAACCTAAGATCCTTAATTCTAAAATAAGGACCTGCTACGGACATCATTGGACCTAAAACACGACCAAACCGGTACAAAATAAAGGATTAACAGAAAAGATAAAGCGTGGCGGGTGACAGGAATCCTGTTCTCGCAAAATTTATGGTATCTCTAATCGTAATCACCATTTCTATAGAATTTAGACTATTTTGTTTCGTTTAAGTTTTTAGCACTAACATAACGGCATTGGCATCAAATACGCGTCCTTAATGTGACTTGTATGTAAATGAGTTTAGATTACCATCGAAAATATTTGATACCTGTATCTCAATTAATATGATCCACTTGCTTTTTAAGTAGTACAAACAAATACAGCAGAACTTCCAACTGAATTTACTTCTCTATTTTGAGTGCAACGAATCGATTCTAGTCTCGTGGTTTCGACCTAAAAATAAGCTCGACACACCTTGATCTAGAAAACAGCTAGGTTACCGGGAAACGTTAAACTAATGATGGATACCGGAGATTTTTTAACAAGATTAATCAAAACTACAAATCAATCCAAATAGCTCGTTAATAAATACATGACGCAAACAATCATCAGATTAATAAAACAATCAAAACTTTAACGAACAGTACTAACAATTCAGGTCAATTAATCTTAACTAAAATTACAGAGTAATTTATCGGATTTTAAATGAGTTCTCCGAGATTTCGACACAACGTGTACGTGTATCATCTTAAAAACTTGTTTGATGATAATCTGGACCGCGATAACGTTGATAAGGGAACGGTGAACAAAAGTGTTAAGATAAAACTAAGGTGTTTTTGTTATTTCTAAGTAGAATCGTAACACTGCGTGTTCTGAAAAGCAGTAATTGAGTAGATTTCGATTTGACAGGAATAGTCGAATTGAATACAACTTGCGTAACAGTCAGACCGTCAGTCGTGTACATACGTAGAGTAACATAAACTAAAGACAATAATTAGAACGCCTAGGTACCTTACTTAAGTACTGTGACAATAAGGTTTCATTATACAGATGTGTGTACTATTTGCATACATAATTGGTATTTCTTACAACAATAATTGCCGAGACATCGCGTGTGCGACACCAAACTAATGATATCTAAGGCCAAGGTCGGATCTACACGCATAGCCAATTAATGCAGGCTCTCTTACCATGTCTGGAAATCAATTACTACTTAAGACACAACCGGACGTTATCATTGTCTATAATTTTGCAATTACTGTCCTGTTATAAGAAAATAATGTTTTGCTGGACGTCGTGTGTAATTAACCGCTAATATGACTTTAGTGTTCCTTGACCCTTGGGTTACTCTTATAAGGTCTTCACAAATAGAATTTGTCTGCTGTCGGCTTTGCTGTCAAAAAGTATTATAAGTCTTGTATTCTGTGTAATTATTAAATAAAATAAATTGCGTGGCTTTTGCATGGGTAAGTATGTACGCGAATTAATCATGCAAATTGCTGATATTTCCAATAAAATACGTTATTGCTGGCTTACAGATGTAATTCAGTAGTAAATTCCTCTATCTCAAATACCACCACGTTATTGGTTAATCTGTGGCATATGAAACCGTTGAGTATTTACATAGGTGCACCGTAAACCGGCCATGGGTCAGTCAAAACCTGACTTATAACGGGCCCGACCTCGGAACATCATCGTGCTACTTGCTTACATATTAATTTATCAACCTTATAACCAAATGATAGAGGCATTAGCGTATTATTAAATGTTTACAGGGCCATTAGTAAAGAAAGAACACACAATTTTGATAACTTGTAAAGGCAAAACTATAGGGGGTCTAAAATGGCCGTTAAAGCAGAATAATATGACAATTCGTAAAATGATCACAAAGTGACAATTTCATTATATTAACTGCACCTGTGACAATTTCACCAATTGTAACGTTATTCAGATTATTATCCTATTATGCTTTTGTTAAAGCGGCCATTTTAGGCCCCCAGATCTCAACTTTAGGCCTGTATACACAGGCAAGTTAGATAGGCTTAGCTTGGAAATTGAGCCGGCCATTAGCACTTAAAATAAGTAATTAATATTGACGATCAATCACCTCGGCGATCCGTCATCGAATAACCTTGTTAGTGTGGCCAGTGGCGAACTGGCGAGAATACGGTACTCTGCGGTTAGAATGTGCCACATCATTCAGCAAACGATCCTTCGACTGCTTCACGAAGGGAGTAAATGCAATATTAGTTCCAAATAATAATAGTGGTTAATCCAAATTGAACAATAAATAGATCCTTTGTTCTTCATGTTTAATTTAACTTCGGAAACATTAATCAATCAAATTCAAAGTGATAAGAACAATATTTGTCAGAATACAAGAACTCCCACTCTGAATTAATATTGTTCCTTCATTAATTTTATTTGTAGACGGGGAAAATTACTCAAACAACTTAATATCGGCATGAAAATTTACAAATAATAATATGACAGTATTTATTAGACTGACAAAAAAAACGATATTTAAAATACCAAACGACCTCAAAGTGATCGGTATTCAATAAGTAAAGCAAGCATGCTTTGTGAATACACGATTATTTTTCTTAGTAACACTACGGTATTAAAGTTGATGACCTGAAGTAAATTCTAATCGAAATAGAAAACCTGTTCTGAAGTCTGTCTAAGTAAAACAAGGTATATGTAAAAACTGCAATCATGCGAAGATAAATGAGTTGGGATGTACCGGTATGTGTTGGTAAGTTCATTAACTGCGGTTAGTCACATTATATGTTATCTACTGCAATACAAACCTGTTAATTTTAAATTAAATCCACTATCAATTTGCGCTTCCTTGAATGTATTCATTATTGGCACGAAAGTGCTTTGAAGGAGATAAAACAATATAGGAAAGTAGAAATTGATGCATCACATCGTGTTTGTTTAAATAAAAATAGTTTGAAATTAATTGGAGCTGTCGACTTTCTTTTGATCATATCAGCTCTATTAAAAACGTAATTACTATAGACGCGTTCAGTTGTACCAACGTCTATAATTACATGTATCGTCTGAACTCGGAACTACCGTCTATATTAAACTACAAGCAGAAGAAATGAAGGCAAGCTTATAGTTCAGGCCGTTAAATAAAATTAAGAAACAGTTTCCTGAACAATTTATTGGTGAAGCGCTTTTCTATCACCGACACTGTAAGTTATTAATATTGATGGGCTGGCGTTGGCTGCCTCGTATGAATATTTAAGGTCCAAGTCGATATTATGCCTCGGCGACGTTCCTTAGACACGTCCCTCAGCTAGGGCACACAATAATTAACATTTCATAAAAGCTTGAGTGTCAATTTTGTTAAGTTATGCAAGTCATGCAAGACAAGTCTTGTGTTACGTGAGAAAAGCACATAATGTTTTATGTAATTTCTCATGTTATGTGGCAATGAAATAAACTAAGTTTCAGGTGCAAAAATAACATACAGTGTAACTAAAAATAATGTTATCGGAAAATTATGAAAATTTGCGAACACACATTATAGTAATTTAAAACTCGAGGTATAGAAAGTGCAATTATTGCGTGGTTATTATAAAAGTAATTTTATAATTGTTAATTATGATTACATATTATCATAATTACAAATACTTCAATTTACAATTTTATTTTATGAAGTTCTATAATCTTAATTGTAATTTAATGTAATTTTATATATTGATTTTATAATTAAAGTTATTTTTAATTTTTATTTTATTATTGTCAATATTTATTGTTGTTCTTCGATTGTTAATCGTGATCACATAAATTATTATAATTACATATATTTGAATTTACAATTTTATTATCAAATTCAATAATTTTAAATCGAAATAATAATGAATGCTTTTAATCTAATGTAATTTATTTGTTTTTTTATAATTAAGGTTATGTTTATTTGATTATTATTAATATTTATTGTTGTTATTTCATTATGATTAGATTATTGTTTGATTGTGTGGAATGAATAAACCTTTATTATTATTATTGTTATAAAAGAGGTGTCAACCAACATAATGAAATGCGGAATATGTCAATTGAATTTCCATTCGGTAGATTAATATCAAAGGAGGGAATTAATAATAAATTAGCTTGCGTACAAATATTTTCTCGAACGAAATAAATATTTTTTAAGTATATTATATTGCTTCGTTAAATATTATAAATGGCTTTACGTAGGTAACAACACGATGCTTTCCAATTTCGCCCCACATTCCTTCACGCGTGTTTATTTTATTAAAGCATTTAACTGGCTCCGAGCGCGTATCAAAATAAAGTGCAACATTTAAAAATACAATGTTTTAACGTATTTAGGTCAACTTTTCGAGTTTCGTCACAATATCGCTATGAATATAACAACGACACGACAAAAGTGAACGTATCAGATCAAAAGCAGAGTTAGTTCCGCATAGCCGCATTTTATTCTTTTTTATACTGATTTTGCATTATAATGGACGCTCATGTTTATAAATACAATTATTGATGAATTTATATTTACGCATCAGATACATTTCCGTCAGCAGCAAAGTAAGATTTAATTTGAGATAAAATATTTAGATAAACGGAAAACGTTACGGATTTTTTTAGAGCTATCTTGAGTGTGAAGCGTCAGGGTTGCCCGCGAAATTCAAATTTTCTTACGTGTTTTACAATTTGCAGGTCTTTGGCAGGCTGTATGTTTAACTAAATATGATTCGCGACCGTAACACGTATTTATTTACAGAATTAGTTTCCCTCATTGAATCCCTTCGATTGACTATTTCACGTAATATACATTTAATGGAATTATATCAAATGAGAGGGTAGTAATGATGATTTCAATGATTATAAGTCTGTTAAGCCACATTTGTTACGATCGCGAATTCTTATTCTTATTCTTTATTGCACACAAAATAACAAATATACAAATTGCAATAATATAGCTTATGTACAATGGCGAGCTTTTTTTTTTTCCGGATGGGAAATCATCAAATGACCCCCTCACTCTGGGCGGAGCGGAGGGGAGTGTCAGACTTGTACTGACTAAAACCCATCCATGTTCCTTCTTTGCCCTTTATGTTCCAGGGCCACGGTATCTCTTTCGAACAGTCCCGCAGCCCTGGCAGGCATCGGTCCATGCGGACCCCTACTTGATTGCTGACATCTCTTTGAGGCGCGCGTGGAACACGAACGCGCCGTCGACACGGCCTGTAGTCATAAGACGGCCGGACGGCGAGCTAGCCCATAACTCGCCGTCCACAGGCCAGCGCCTACGGTGGTCGGAAGCCACCACGTGACCCCCGACGCCTAGGGCGTCTCCCGCGGCGGCTGGGACGTGAGGTTCTTTCCCTCTCACGTCCTGCCACCTCCTTCACTAGCATGACTGCTTCGCAGAAGGAGGTGACGGCTTCCCATTCCCTCTCGCTCCGGACCATGGCTTGAACCAAGGCCGGACGCGAGAGATCGTCGCCGCCAATCGCCGCTATGAGGACACGGCGGTGCTCCGCCCAAGCGGGGCAGACCTCCACGGTGTGTTCCACCGTGTCCTCCGGACGATCCTCGCAGTGGAAACACCCGGGCGTTTCCTCCCGCCCGATTCGGTGCAGGAACCTCCCGAAACAACCGTGTCCGGTGAGGACCTGCGTCAGGCGGTAGGTGAGGGCGCCGTGGCGCCTCTCTAGCCACTCCTCAAAGAGGGGACTTATCGCCACTATGGTGGCGTGCCCTGCACGGGGTTGCGACAGTCGCTCTCTCCATATCGCCATGAGAACAATGGCGAGCTTAACCCAGAATTGGGTTTTCTTACAGCATACCAAATTTTGACTGCGAGATTTGCAGAAGAGTATATACTAAATAGAATTGTAATGCACATACATTACAATTCCATTCGAAAAAACAAATCACAAACAACAACAACAATCAATTGCGAATCAGATTTTAATCAACATACAACCTGACATTGACCTGCAAATTGCAAAAAACGTAAGAAAATTTGAATTTGTGAGCTACTCTGACGCTGCCACCTTAAGAAACACTTCCTTTCAAATCAATCGTGTCACAAGGCATGCTAGGTGTGTCTAGGTTACAATAACTCGTCATATAGGTACCATGAGGAGTGGTATAACCGTAAGTAGAACTTGGTGGTACGATCACGGCACGCGCCTTTCACCTATGAGCCTCATAGTTCACGTAGAGCACGAACAATTAATATATCAGTCGAGCTATAAACTATTAAGTAAGAAGTTTCTGATGTTTATTTGATAGCAACATCAATTGCATTACAATGCTAATAAAGATTATTGATACTTCTTTACGTGAAACGTGTTAAGAGATATTCAATTTGGTGAAATTATCGATTTCATTTAACTGAAAGACTAAAGTGAAGATTATGGCTACATCCCGTCTGGTAATTTCCCCGATTCGCCAACTAAACAAAATACCATCACGAAAGTGCCGTTTCGTAACTATTTTGATCTTCATACATTGAGTCTAGTTTTTTATATATTATGAAAATTTAAATATTACGAAAGGGCACTTTTTCACTTGTTATGCACGTCTTTTGTTTAGTTGGCGAATCGGGAAAGTTACCAAACGGAATGTAGTCAAAATTATGCGAATGTTTGCCAGACTATGAACTCTTTTTATCTTTATAAGACTTAAATGTCTGTGGCTATCATTCCGTTGTAGGTTTCCCACACAAACGACTGTGACATCCAGAAAAGATAAACAAAGAAGGGAATGTCTGACTAAAGCAGGTGTTTACAATGCTCCACAGTAAATTGTTCGTCGCTGTGGAATTATCCAAGTTGGGTGTACATAGCTGGGTGGCACCGTCCTTTGGGAGAATTTAAGTTCAAAACCAAACAATGTACGTTACGTTAAATAGAATTTTCTAGTTAACTTTTTGTTTTTGTGGGAGGTACGAGTAGACTCCTATGCAAATAATTGTTGAATTTGGAAGACTACTGTTCGGAGGGCTATAACAATTTGATAAAGTTCGGGTTGATGACCTGCGCGCACGACTGCCTAAAATTTGACCGATTCGTTTTGACGTCACGTCATGATGACAACTTCATCGGCTGAATATCGCAACTATTTCGAAATGCTGATATTTTAGAAATTGATGGGTAAAAGCGTGTGCTGCGCATTTGTAATAAGATTCCGAGGCTAGGTATGTTTTCAACTATGAAGTTAATAGTAACTTGGTCTAAAGGCTGAAATTATTATTATTCTTAATTGAAACAGCCACGACAGACGATTCCGGAAAATATTTGTAAAATATTGTTTTGAGAATCAGACAAAATTTACATTCACAAGTGTACAAGACAATGCCTCCTTCCTCCCCAGCGAATTCCCAAATACCAGCGCAGAGTTAAATACTTGGAATTTCATTAACTCCGTGACGTCGCCGCACCGCAGCACAAACATCCAAAGATGTCGGGCGGGCCACATTCACAAAACGTATTTAAGTTTGGCAACTACCAACCTAGCACGTCCCAGCTCAGCGAATGTTGTTAAATCCGACCAACTTTATAAACAATTGAGTCTAACATCTGCATAGCCGTTTTCCAACTAGGTAGGTATGCGTATACTGGAGTCGGCTTCCAATCTAGCCAGTATTTTACATGGAGTGACTGTATATCTAATCTCCACAACCTAGTTATCAGTTAATGCTATACCCCTTGGAAATACTGGTTTTCGGACATTCAGGCTACCGGTAACGGCTGTCAAAGATCTACAAACGTCGACCGGGACCAACCGACCTCAGAAGACTTGTTCGTCAACTGGCGACTGTGAAACTCGTGCTTGTGCGCGAGTTGACACCTTCCGATTTTACCTATTTTTTTGTCGTCAACTCGCTCGCACATTATAAAGTACAGTCAAATAAAAACGAATTGAAACCAATCACTATAAATAACTAGCTTTGCCCGCGCTGGCTTATTCGGTTAAGTACCGACTATCTGCTTAGATTTCGGGATACTGCGAGGGGGATGCGGCCGACGACGCACGATACCCAAGCATGCTATCCAGCGTTGCCAGAATGTTACTTTTGTAACATTTTACGTTACTGTTGACCTTTTTATGTTACCTCCGTGTGTTATTTTAAAGTCAAGTCGTACAAAATGTCTTATACATTTAGGATGGGTACCTAAATATATTATACATTTTATAAGAAGTTTTTGTAGCTAACTGTACATCTGACGAATTTAACGTCAGGTTTTCAAGGTCGAGCAAGTTGACGACAAAAAAAATAGGTAAAATCGGAAGGTGCCAACTCGCGCGCACCCCCGAGTTTCACACTCGCCAATTGACGAATAAGTCCCACAGCAAAGGCTGGTAAACCTTAAAGATCAACTGATGTAGACTGCAGCAGTTATTGTTTAGCCACGAGCCCTACAATTTGGAGACTACGGAACTTAAAATAAAAGGATAGATTTTGTTCACATACGGGTGCAATCGGGGGCCCGACGAGGAAACTACGGCCCATATAGATAACGAACGCCATACTATGCAAACACCACAATATTTACTTACCTACCAGTTCTACCACCTAACTAGACCATATTGTTTCTTTGTAACACACAATAGGGCACTTCCCTACGGTTAAAGTTCATAGGAAACTATAACATGATATTTATGCCCGTATCATGTTATAGGTAGGTATGTTAATAAGTACCGATATGTATGTAAGCGGTACGCCACTTCCTACTATTGTTATTTTTATTTTAAGTGGGGTTTTTTTCGTATTAATTAGTCGGCACCTTTTTGATTAACTACTCAAATTAAAAAGGTCCCAGTCAAGGGATGTCGGCAGATTTACTAGAAAATTAAAGAAGTAGGTTCATATAAAAATAAAAACTTTTCATTTAAAAAAAGTACGGTTTCTTTTAAATCGAATTTGGAATTCTATTAGCTTGGTTTGACGAACATCTCGAAACGAAGTCTTGTATTGCGTATGATTTAGGTTGACATGATTATTTTAACCTGAGAGAAATTCCGTTAACTTAGTCCAATTTTGTCCTATTACTCGTTCCCCAGGCTCAGTTTATGACTTTTATTTGGTTGGATGTTTTTCTCTGTTCATAACTGATTTCTACAGTCAACGCCTGTCGGGAAATCTCGTCAGCGACTATTCTTCTCGTTTATTTACAGTACACCTACACGTGTAACGTAAGGAAGTATTTAAAGTCAGTGTTCACAGGAAGAAACGTACATATTATGTAAACCTACATAATATACCCGTAATATATTCCGCAGCTTCCGTAAATACACAGACATGCCTACATAATTAAAGCAACACTTATCTGGTGCAGAAATTCAATGTTAGTCATTCCTATTTGATTATACCGTTCTGGGATACTTCTCGATAACTATCAAACAAAATGAATGTTCACTGCGCCAAAATTGTACAGTAACTTGAACAATGGCATGAGGAAGACGAAGGCCTACTTCTTATGGCTTCGTTTCCGAAAAGGTAACAGTGCAGTCTCACGCAGCGATATCAGTCACCTCGACGGCTACGCACGACGCGTCTCACGTCGGCCACAGAATAACAATCGAACCGTGGGAAACTGCCGCTAAACACCACAATTATGAAACGCCTACCACCAATCTGAGGATGTTTCATCCAAAACCAAATGACTTCACTAACTTCGCTTGTAGGCTGTGGCTGTAGCCCGTAGCCCCGAGGAACAAGAAACCCGTCGTGTGAATTGGTAACGGTTGTTGCGTCATGAGCGCCGCGGCCAATCCGCCCGATGCTGACATTTTGAAGCTCTCAAATTAGAGATGTAACTATTGTGTAAGTTGTGAATGTATAATTTTTAGCACAATGGAAGTATTCAGACTAATGCACCAGGAACGAATAAGAAATGAGCTCTCATAAAACATAATGCGTCAAAACTGGGGCTCTGTACTATTGTAATCAAGTTTAGTGCTTAGGTGAACCAGTACAAGTTAGGTAGCCTTGATTTTATATTAGGTAATAAACTTTTTCAAGACATTTCATTCACATTCATTTTATGCCTGTTTTACACTCCTTTCAAGCACTCTACCAAGTTAGGATTCTGGGAAAGTGCCTATAAATTGAAAGTTGTAAGGTTCAAATGAAATTGTTCCTGAGACTGAATTCATGGAATGTTAGGAGGCACAAAACAATTAAAATGCTATTACTTAATGATTACAGTTAGTGGAACTTATTGGCACAGTACCTGATTCATTAATTAGTTATAAATTGTACAACTTCTAATGGGAAAAACAATTATTATACCTATAAATACATAGGTATGTCTGAGTTAAACTTATTTAATAGAAGTAAATGCATGAAACAAATTTTAAAATTTAATTTTTTTTATTTTAAAATTTTAGGTGCACACTGGAACAGCTTATGCTGTGCTGTTCCTACTTATTTAAAGCAAACCTAAAAAGTTCAAAACAATATCATCAAATAAACAGCCTTCCATAAATTCATTAGGCAAGTGAATGGGCAACTTATTTGAAAAGTAATTTAGAAAAATATTCTAATTTACAGTAATGTGGTAAACATTACAGTAAATTAGAATATTTTTCTAAATTAACTCAACAGATTCCATAATTAAATTTGTTGCAGATCCTAAGATGGAGTCACGCATTTTAAAGTGTAATTTGACGACAGATAAAAGCAATCCACAGGGCAGTATCCATTGAGGGGGCAATTCTGCCACTCATTCTTAATAAATTTAATGTAATGTGTTAAATTTTACTAGTATTCCCAACAAAAGTTCTTGTTTGTAACTTTAGTAATTAACAACGAATGTGGTAGCACTTTTGCTAGTATTAGTACTTCCTATACCCATGCAATTTGAGTTCTGAAGTTAGTATGCACACATTTCTAGGAAGAAAGTTATTACTATTCTTAGAAATAAATACCTACATTTATTTCTAGTTAATCAGCAGGACCTGAGCTGCTACTGAGCACATGTAATGTAAGTGTGAGTGTTATGTAAAGGAAACATTCTTATTGGTTTTGGTATTGACTGCCTTTTCATTGTAGTAGTTGTCAATTGGACATCCGCATCAGGATTTTTTTTTAGAAACAACCTGGATCAAACCCGTTTGATGGCAATAGGTTTACACCCTATCGTTCGGGACTTAAACATAACTGATGAAATGAAGGTGTAGTTCGGGACTTAAACATAACTGATGAAATGAAGGTGTACTATACACAAATCTGCCTAACTGTTCTGGGAGGAATAGGTGTGATGTTGTGTTTACATTCCTATTGGAAAAGTCACAAGATTATTTTGATTTGCATATAGGTATAATGCAAGAAAACCATTAATATATTGTGCTGTTAACTTAATGGTTTCTGTTTTAGAAGAAATTCAATTAGCATCTCATTTGTTACGGGTTAGAGTTACGATTCTGAAGTTTAACTCCATAAAGTAGCTACTCCTTTTACCGGGCTGCTGCTAGAAATTTCTTCAAAATTAGGCCTTTGTACTCAATTATTAGAATGCTCTGCTGTGTTGTCTATGTGTACACATGCATCTAAATAATAATAGCAGTAGTTCTGGACACGGTGCAAATTGTTAGGAGGTTCCTCTCAAGAGCCCTGACCACCGGGGTCAGGGCTCTTGAGAGGAACCTCCTAACAGGGCGTATATAATTAAAATAATTATATAAAAAGCATTTTAAAATATAATCTAATATTTGTTAATTAAAATATTACAAAAATGTAAAGAAAATGAATAAAGGACAAAATAAATAAATTAAGAATTGTAAGTTTAAACAAAAATGTTAATTGAATATTTCTAATACAAAATGCTTAAATAAAAACTAAAGAATAAGAACTAAAGGAAATTGAGGTCATCGAGTGCACAGATCATTGCAACATGTAAAAACCGGCTTTGAAAAGGCATGAACTACATTATCATCCACATTTTGCTTTAACTTAGTAAGTCACTAGCATACTTATTATTTTTCAATGGGTACTTGTGATGTCATGTAAAATATGGTGTGATAAAACTAGTTTGATAAATGCAATGTTCAATATGACTCACAATCTTAAAGTAACAATTACTTGAGACAATAACTAGCTACATGTAGGCATTCAAGATACATTATGCATGCATCACAGAGGATTATTACAAAGCACTATCAATTCCTTTCTAATCTAAAGTTATAATTAATTCCCAGATATGGATAAGGAACTTACAGAATTATCACAAATATTTTAATAACTAGCAAGTGCCGAAGTTGCTGATTTCAATGAATTTAATCGCATATTAAATGGTATTAGTTCTGCCACATAATATATTTTATTTAGGTACTGAAGAAAAATCTTTACTGTACAAAAAGTAGATATCACAGATTTCTTATAATTTCTTCAATAAGCAGGTAACAAACAACAAAGAAGACTATGAAGCCACATAAATACAATTAAAAAGACAGTACACTCACCTCACTGAAGGCCATAACTCCGGCCGGAGCTCTTTCTCCGTCCGACCTTCTCAATTTATTTTATCACGGTCTATCAAAACAAACAGTTCACGCTTTTGTTTCCCAACATTGGAAACAGTCCCGACATCTAGCATCCCCACGACACAAATACATCTGAACTATGTAACTTCACTCACTGCGCAAGAACAAAATTTTAATTTTGACTAAAACGAAAACACCTGACCGAATCACAAATCACTGAAAAAACCAACATTCCTCAGGTGGGTTAGATGCACATCTAACTAAAATAAGAACACTTTACAGTACTTAAAACACTTTAACACTACTTAGAGAATTTTTCACTAATGTTTGATTTGCCAGACCATTACGAAATAAGTTCGAAAAATGACATCTAATGTGTGAATTATCACAGAGAACCATCAAACGGAGATGAACTTCGCCATCTTGCTTTCATGTCATAATCAGTGGTGCCAAACTTCAGAATCAATACCGTTGTGTACCGTCATTTCACGTTAGGCAACATAAGGAACACCAAAGTGAAGTTAGCTACGAAAAGTAATCATAAAATCATTTAATAATTAAAGCCATAAAAACAACTGTTTTATGGTTCTAAATAAAAAAACTGTCTTATTTTTAATTTGTCCTAAATGTTTTAATATTAAATCTACGTAAATAAATGGCAGAAAACTACATGAAGGGCTTTTGGTGCTGCCATCTAGTATAAAATTAAATAACTACTATAAACCTTTGTTACGTTTGGTAGTATCCCGCGAAAAAGAAAACTTTTCTACCACCGGCACCTACCTGCCTGTGGTAGAAACGTTTGTGTTTTCGAAACTAGTTGGGATAAGTCAAGATGTACACTTCAATAATTCCGAGTTATACCTACTGATAATTATGTAGAACGCTCTGCTACGTCCTACATCATCATAATCGACAGCCAATCACAGACAACACTGTTTGTTGTAAAGCAGCTTCCAGTTACCATCATGCGGGTATTATTGCCCCGTTACTCGTAGTCTTACGATAACCAATGATAGATATTCTAAGTTTATTTAGTCAGGATTCCCATTAGATTTGGGTTTATCTTTTTTTCTTGTGGTCGGTGTAGGATACATGTATACCATAAGGTAAAAAGAATATCCATAAACGGAAAGAAACTTAAACTAAAAATATAAAACGATTTCCTTGAAATTTATAAATATCTCTTTTTATTTTTATTTTTTTTTCCTAAGGACACTTGTAAATAAACGTCTAGTATACCGCCATGAAATCATAGCAACAAAATCAACAAGAAAATGATATTTTATTTACGTCATACTTAGTCTACATTTACGAAGTATGAGAAGTCTACATTTACGAAGTATGAGAAATCTACATTTACGAAGTATGAAAGAAGACACGCTGCGCCGATCCCAAATGAATTGGGATAAGGGCAAGAGAATGATGATGACTTAAGTCTACATTTTTAGTTTTTTCTGCAATAAATTTAAAACTACCGTTATTCTGAATCCGAGCATATTTGACGTACTGTAAAGGCTCAAACCCACCGCGGCGCACGGATAGGCTACTCTTCACCTTGCAAGAAAATGTATGTGATTGTGTCCACTGTAAACCACAGACACGTTATGCATCAAATCACGTCATTAGTACATGCGTGGCTTGCTCAAATAAGGCGCTCACATAGCTCAACGCTGTCAACGCCATGCACGCTGTGCATGCGGTGCACGCTAGGATACACGAATATTAACCCACTATGCCAGGCACGCTACAGTTGTACATAGTTGTGGGTGAGTAGTGTGTAGGTACTGCAGTGGAAACGTAGATCTACGTTGTCAAACAAATGAATCCACGCAGCTAATGCGCCGCGTTCCCGTGCAGCGTGCACCGCGGTGGGTTTGCGCCTTTACTCTTACATTACACTACTGAAAACACTAGGTGACCGTTTTTTCGGTCAAAAAATATACTGTGCAGCGTAGCCCTTCACAGAAATCAGGCGGATTTGATGTGTTGATTGTGTTATGTTCCGTTTAGCCGAGTGCAACTAGACAAAAAATACCCAAAAGGTGGAACGAAGTTTATAGTGGTCCGATTTTCATGGGACTTTTTTTATTGAGTTCCTGGAGGAGTGGCGAAGAAAGTTAAAAAAAAATATTTCGCCGCTCGCGACATTTTTGTTTATTTTTATTTCCTTTGGTATATATTTTTTTCGTTTATGAATAACTTTAAATTCGATGGATTCATATAATGGCGTGATAGTGTGACCTGCGTGCATTCATTTAACGCCAATTTTGTCTGTTTCTTTGTTTGACACTAGTGTCTTTAATTTGAATTGTAGACGAAATAATCATGAAAATTAATGAATGAAATAATAAAGCAGATTTGCGGCTTAAATATTTTGCTCTGCCTGCACAAACTCGTACAGGTATGTACAGACGCTAGCACAAAATATCAAGCTACTGCTATCTGTCAAATTTCTTTAATAGATTTTCAACTTTATCGCTGAAGCAATAGGTTCAAGGTTGATTGGGAAAATTTGATAGGTTCGGGTAACTTGATGTGTTGGTGTCCGTACATTAAACTAAAGAAGTACGTACTCATAAAAATGTAGGTACAACTTTTACTATCACACTATTTATAAAAAATACAGGGTGTATACAGTGTATACCCTTCACGAAGCCGTCAACCAAGCCCAAACTAAGGTTACTTAGTTTACGCAAAAATTATTGCTGGGAAACGACTTTTTTTTTGGGGTGAAAAATCACGTTTTACGGTAGGATTCTATGGAACGCAATCAAAGCATGGTGCTGATGGATGGATTGAATAGTACGGGGGTTCTGGAGGTGTTAAAAGTAAAAATCTTACATTAAAAACGTATTTTAAAAAAAACTTGTAAATGTTGGAACTTTGACCCCAATATCTCCGTAAGTAGAAGGTTCCCAGGTATGGTCTAGATTCTAGACTCTAGAACAAAAAAAATATCGAAAAGACGGGGAGAACAAGTGCCTTTCGGCTTCGTTAAGGGTCTATTTACACCCTTTAGTTGTTCCATACATAAAACCAACTTAGAAATGTTGTGAAAAGTATGTACTATCCAAGCGGTAGAATACAGGTACGGCATGCTTTAACTAATAATTAGTAATCATCAATTATTGATGAAAACCTTTTTACGAACAATATTGTCTATCTGTCTGTAGCGTAAGCAAAACCCACAGGCAACACCAACTTATAAAAATGACATTCTCATAAATGCCATCCGAAAAGTGAGGATATTTTACACTTATTTTAATAATTCGATATGATCATCACGACCAATATTTGAGAAATCAAAAATGTTAAAACTATAAATTTCCAGTTTATTTTGGTTACAAAAACATTTTTTTTTTTAATTTGATGGATGCTATTGCGTTCGTTTTTAAAATAGTTTTTTGAGGACTGGCCTGGACTGGCCTGAAGGTAAGAGTAATTTGGGTTTATTAATTTCCGTGTAACTACATTATGCACGATATTCCAAGGAGGTAGGTACTTTATGACGTCATTCGCACAGGTGCCAGGCGGGGATGTGCACGAATGCTACTGATAGCCAAGGACCCCCGATGTAGGTTAAAATAAAGTAGGTTATTGCACTACCGGGTTATTTTTAGTCGGGCAGTCCAAGTTAGACTGCCGAACCGTGTACACGTCTACATGAAGTTAGGGATCGAAGACTAAAATGTTGATCAGGTCTAACAGACTGGTCTGTTGCAGAATTCAAGTGAGTGGCAAGCGAGGCTCATGGCTGTAACGATGGAGCTTGAGGAAAGCGCGTCAGACTCGAAAATACATCGAGATAGCACGAGCAAGAAGGAGCTGCGGCCAGCGAGTGCTGTCTCGTTGTCCAAATCAGAACATGGACTAGGTTTGTGCTGCAGTTCAGAGCCATTATCCTACTCTACTAGGTTTGTAACAATATTAATATCACTATATATTCTTTGATAGAAACTTCTGCATCGTCCGATCAATTTAAGCAATACAAAAGTTGGGTGAGCACCGAAAGATGGAATGAACTGAAAAAGATCGCTGACAACGCCATGAAAGATCGTAAAGTGTTTATGATAAAAGGCGGAGGATTCCCTGCGGTGCGCCGCTCGCTTCTAGAACGAGGGTGGATTGAGAAATATGAGTCCAATAAGGTATTTCAAACTTTACCGCCGGGGGTAAGTCAGTGGTCAACTTCTTTCTAGATGTAATCTAATTGGCCGAACATTATAGGTGACTGGTAACCCCAAACCAAACTTTCAATAGTTTGAGAATTAAATTCAATTCAATTTACGCTTAAATACTTCGTAGCTTATATTTCCGGTCAAGTACATACAACAAATTTGCCTTTACTGATTTTTAAATCCGCAAATTTCAAGGTCCGACATCCTCCAACAAACGTAGATCCCAAAAAGTTACATGGTAAAGAGCTCTCTAAAGTAGAAAGAATGATTTTGTACAAATTCATGGAGCACCACGCCGTCGACTTTCTCTGGACCACGAAGAGAGATAAGTACGACTGGTTGCTTAGTAACAAGGATGTTGTCATAAGCAGGTAAGGATACCAATAACATTATCTCGAGAAAATGGTTCTTAAGTGCGCTTTCCTAATACCTAGTTCTTTTTGATAGATTTTGCAGATCTGTGTTCACCACAAAAGAAGGTCTAACAAGTTCCCTAATTCAAATGCACTGGCATACGGAACCAGGAGTGGCACTAACTAAGTTCCCACGTTGTTACAACATTTACAACTCTGATAGCCTCGAGGAATTCATCGACGATTTTAGAATAACGGCCTGCATCAGTGTCCTTAAATGGCTAACGAGGTCATTACATAAATACAGCGAACAAAGTCTTGTAGAGAGTCATGGAAAAGTTCCATTCAGCGCGATAGAATTTGCTACTTCCAGATTGGCCGAATATATACTGTTCCTCACCCATAAGGACATCGATGACACTGAGGAAAAAGAACATGTGTGGGAGCACGAGTGGGATCAGTTCCTGACCCATCATTATCTCTTGGTGCACGAGAAGGCAAAATTTATGGAAGATAAAAACTCCAACATTCGGTACGCAGATATGTCGTAATCATTGCGTTTGTCGCTATTTGTGTGTAAACATTTATCTGTCAACAATACAGTAGTTAGATCACTGTTTTTTGATTGCATTGCTGAAAACAATTCATCAATATTTATTATTACCTTCAGGCTAGTGTACAAATTGTATATCAACAATGACGCGTTATGAGATTCGATCATAACTTTGCCGTTGATATCGTCAGAATTGGTCAAAAGGATTCTGTAAAAAACCAAACTTTTTATAAAGTACCCATATCTATTAACAAATGGTTAGTGTAGCTGTATATTGGTTATTCGTATGTAAGTAACTTCTGAATTTATTTTACAGCCAATTGGAAAGAAAGAGTACGAAAATATTGGCAACAATGGCGAAGTACTGGCCGCAAATAGACATCGATGGTATACTTAACATATGGATCGTGAAGCCGGGAAACAAGTGCCGTGGTCGAGGCATTCAGCTTATGAATAACATAAAAGACATAATAGGCCTGATCAACATACCAGCTCAGAAAACTAGATACGTCGTGCAGAAATATATCGGTATTGTAGAATTGAGCTCTTTGTCGAATCAACGAATGGTTCACATACTAACTACATGCAACATCTCTGCTTACAGAAAATCCGCTAGTTATCTACAACACGAAATTCGATATACGGCAGTGGTTTCTAATAACGAATTGCCAACCATTAACAATTTGGGTCTACAAGTAAGAGCACCAAAATTAAATTTTGTCGCGTAGCGTTTCGACATATTGTAGTTTTTCTTTGTCTTGCAGGGACAGCTACCTCAGATTTAGCTCACAAATATTTAGTTTGTCGAACTACCACGAATCTGTTCATCTCACGAATAATGCAGTCCAGACAAAATATAAAAACAACGGTGAGCGCGACAAAGCTTTACCAGATGAAAATATGTGGGACTGTCATACTTTCAAAGCCTATCTCAGGTAAGAATGCAAACCACCTTGAATACTTTGAACCATAATATAGATTACTTACAACTTTATTGGGTATTTGAAGACAGATAGGAAAATATGAATTGTGGGAAGAGAAAATATATCCTGGAATTAAACAATGCTTGGTAGGCGCAATGTTAGCGTGTCAGGACACCATGGACAAGAGACAAAATAGCTTCGAACTGTATGGAGCTGATTTCATGCTGACTGAAGACTTTACACCATGGCTCATTGAAATTAACTCGAGTCCTGACCTAGCACCTACTACATCTGTCACGGCCCGATTGTGCCCTCAATGTCTGGAGGATGTTGTAAAAGGTAATTAAAGAAACATAACAAGAAGTTTTTGTTGTTTAACGCTTTCAATAGTAATTAATAAATTATTTTTTTACAGTTGTTCTGGATCGACGCTACAATCTTGAAGCTGATACAGGAACTTTTGAATTAGCTTACAAACAATTAATACCAAAAGCTCCAGCTTATCTTGGTTTATCCTTATGTATTAATGGCAAGCGGGTCGTCAGGAAGTTCAAAGAGCGTAAACACGAGTTGAAGAGTGTTGCTATCCCGATACCACCGCGCTTGCCTTCGGGTGACACCATCGTAGTAGATCGAGATCAACCGGTACCGCCTGAGTACAGCGGACCGATCATAACAGACTTCCTTACTTGGTTGAACCCATATGATGCTTTGCCCACTAATAAGGACGGTATTGTCATAGGTCCTAAAGACTCACTCACGGTACGCCAAGCTATTACTGTGGTCAAATCCAGCATCTCGTTAAAGAGCGCACCGAAAAAGCGTAAAACATCACTTTCTTTTAGGCTACATCGAGGAAGACGAGAAAGAAACTCGGAATGTAAACGGAGGATCGTGCCACACTCGTGCTGTCGACCTGACGAAGGTCAGTTTGCCAATCAGACCGGTAAATACCGGACTGAATCAGCGAGTAAAGCCGAGAAGACCAAGGTTGACAGGTCGGTCGGTAATAAACGTTGTTATATAGACCCTGTTGAATGGGAGCGTGAAACCGCTAGTATCCTCCGCTCTACAATATCAGTTCAAAATAAAGTAGTTGGCAGACCAGAACCTGCCGGGTCCGTACGACACGCCAAATCAAGTGTAGTTAGCTCTAATCGAAAGTCGGTCGACACAATAAACCGTCGAAATAGTCTGGACGACTCTGAATCAATAACAAAATTAAGCGCGATTGGCACAAGTATCTGTAAATTACAGGGTAATAACGGAAACAAAAACAAAACTATATCATTTTCAAAGAGTTGCTCCTCGATATACACGCCGTACAGGGTCGTTCTTTCGCCTTTAAATGACGAATCTTCTAATTCTTTCTTGAAAAGAAAGAAATAATTTATAAAATATGATCTGTGTTCAATATATTAATACGCTAAGAAGAATATTATTCACCTTTGAAATTGTTCAATGTTTGATAATTGTTATTAGATAATATTTAGTTCGTAAAATATTGTAAAACTTATAAGACTTCAAAATGTTATGTCGAATTTCACATTTGAAATTGTTATAATAATATTATTTTTCGCTATCGGCTGTTGGCATCTTCAAATTCTAAGATTCTATAATTATTATAAAAGAATAAATTATTAGAAAAATAATGCTGTTCTATTTTAATTGCAGATAATCTGTCTCATGGATCCTCTTTCCTTACATTCCTGATAAAACCTTTCCAAGCCATAGTAGATACTGTTCGGTAACAAAGTATTTTGTATACTTTAAATGTCAAATGTCAGAAAACTGATGTCTAGTTGTCAACGTAGAATGTCAGTTCTGTCGAAATTTTCAGTTAAATATCATTAATAAAAAATATATTAAAAAAAATGTAAAAAAAAACACTACGATTTAATAGATATAATTACAGAAAAACATTGTCAATGAGTGAACAGGTAATGTTTTTATTATTTCGTATTCAGCGTAATCATCATCATCTGCCTAACCTTTTCATATGATGAGGTTGGCTTCATGTATTGAGCAAAATATTGTAGTTATTAGTTATCTATACTTGTACATAGACTGGCCCGAATGTTGGGAATCACATTACAAATTGTGAACGCTTAGATCATTCTTAACTTTAAATTCAGCCATAGAAACAAAGCACACTTACTTTTTAACTGAATGTACCACTGTTATGTTACCCAAATGATTAATACACTGTGATCAGTGGCGAATTTACAAGTTTTCAAGGTATAGGCTGTACAGTTTTTGCCGCCCGTGCCTCTACAATTGTCATCGGCGTCCTACATTATTTTTACAATCCAACAATTTCGTTGAAATTTCACGTACAATAAATTTTGGGTATATTTTCTACAATTTCGCTCTTTTCACTCATACAAAGTGTGGGCAGAGGGCGCAGAGACCGATTACTGGTTGGGGGGCAGCGAAATAGCTGTTTTACTCTAGAATATGGAAGATTGCTATTCGGAATGTGCAATGACAAGTGAGAGGGGAACGTCATCGGCAAAATTTGTTGCAGACTTCTATCTGTAAAACATCAGAAAACCGTCATGCCAAATGTTTTTGATTTCTATGAGGAAGCAAAAAAAAATACGGTCCCCAATAAAAAAATTAAAAAAAAAAAAATCCGCCACAAAAATCTGCCGCCCTAGGCTCAAGCCTACTCAGCCTGCTGGTAAATCCGCCACTGACTGTGATACTCTCAACTCTTAACATTACCGCCGGTTCTCCTGAATGGTTGGCAGAGTGAGTAGGTACAGACGCCCGCACATCAAGCTACCCGAAACTGTCAAATTTTCCCAATCAACCTTGAACCTAATGCTTTAGCGATTAATTTGAAAATCTATTAAAGAAATTTGATAAATGGCTTGATGTGCTTGGCGTCTGTAAATCCCCGTTTCGCCAGATAAGCTGATTACCGGAACTGATCACAAATCAAGATTCCGGGCTGGCTCGTCCTGAGAAATTCCTGATGGAATTACTAGCTAAATAATAAAACAACCCAATCTGGTACTCGAATTCAGAACCGGCACGGCACGGTTGGCACAATGGCTGAGCGATCGACTGCTGCGTTACGCGTGTTCGATCCCGCACGAAAGAAATATTTGTATTACTACAGATAGTTGTTTCGGGTCTGGTTGTGTGTGTATGTGAGTTAAATGTTTGAAAACGGACCCACGATACAGGAGGAATTCCTTGAGACGGGCAAGGTTAAAAAAAAACCTCGTGCTCAGCAGTGATGCTGACCTTGCCATTCTCGCTAACGTTTTTGACATAAGTATGTCTACCTACTTGGTACCCAGTTAGTAATTGGGTACCAAATAGGTAGACATACTTATGTCAAAAGAAGATTTAAAGTATTGGTAAGCTCAACTAGTCCTTAAGTTAAAGTATTTATTAGTTGATTTTTGGTCATGCATTAGGACCTAAGTGAGTAGGCCTACTATCTGCAGTTCTTCACATAAAGGGTGTAAATAGATCCTTAACATAACCGAAAGGCACTTGTTCTCCCCGTCTTTGCGATCATTTTTTCTGGACCATACCTGGGAACCTTCTAGTTACAGAGATATTGGGGTCAGAGTTCCAACTTTTTCACAAGTTTTTTTTTTAAATATATGGCTTTCAAAGTAAGATTTTTACTGTACACACCGCCACGACCCCCGTACTTATTCAATCCATCCATCAGCACAAGCTTTGAGTGCTTTCCATCGAGTACTTTTTTACCCCAAAAAAAAAGTCGATTCCCAGCAATAATTTTTGCGTAAAGATACTTAGTTTGATGTACAGAATGCTTGGTTGACGGCTATGTGAAGGGTCTGAACCTCAATGACACAATTATTAAATTATAAATGAAAATCATTACTAATAAATTGTCATTCCCTTCGGTGTCCATTTACTAATTTCCCAAATACGCTTTTCATAAAAAACATGTTCATATTGAAATTAAACAAAGTAACCATAATAAGAACATTAAAAAATACAATTTTTACACCTAAAATAAATTTAATAACAATAACTCAGTAATGTAATGAAATTTTATTTATTAATGTTTACCAATTTTTTTTCTGATTACCATCGTTTTTTAATAAAATCTAAATTACACTGAGCGTATGACCTTAAATGCGGCACTAGTAGTCGTGGTGACTATGAAAAGGTAACAAAAAAACAAGAGTTACTTTCGCATTTAAACAGGGTGTAAGTGTGTAAAGACAGCCCCCCGCAAACTGACAGGGTGCATTCAGTTCCTTAATTTGAATCATAATATTCCACCGGAATTTCTCTCAGGAAAATTTAATTTTTTTTATAGTTTTTTTCAGTTACTATTCCTTTATTTCAATGTAAAATTACATTCTCGTCGCTACGTGTGTTTTGCCACAGTAACGATACATTGTGTATGAGGAAATAAAACAAATCTTTATTGGATTCCCATAATATCATCTTCCTGCCCTTGTCCCATTCTACTTGGGGTCGGTGCAACACGTTTTCTTCTTCCATTCTTCCCTGTCAGACGTCACGGCATCATTTACTCCTTTCTCATTCATATAATTTCTCAAACAATCCATCCATCTTTTCTTTGGCCTTCCTCTCCCTCTCCATCCATCAACATTCATGCCCATCACACTTTTAGTCACATGCGTTTCGTCCCTCCTCTTTACATGTCCATACCAAGACAAACAACTTCCATTTTTTCTGTAACAGGCGCCACTTTCAAACTTCCTCTAATATACTCATTCCTTACTTTATCCATTCTTGTCACTCCACACATCCATCTCAACATTCTCATCTCCGCTACATGCACTCGTTTTTCATCCCATCTTCTTCACAGTCCAGCATTCAGATCCATACAGTACGACAGGCCTAATCACGGATTTGTATACTTTCTTCCCCTTTAACTTGAGAGGCATCCGTGGGTCGCAAGTTGTTCCAGTGACCTGTTGCCATTTCATCCATCCTGAGTTGATCCGGTGCGTAACGTCCCGGTGTATCCCCTTGGACAAGCGACCCGAGGTACCAGAAATCGGAGCAAATCGGTACGGGCATTCCGGCAAGAGTTATAGGCACAGGACTGGAGAGACCACCGCAATCGCAACACAAGTATTTCGGTTTGGTTCTCCTAAATTTCAGACCAACATTCTCCAGTCTTTTCCACCACTTCTCCAATCTGCTCCGGACCTCTTAGCCGCTCTTGGCAACCAGTACAAAGTCATCGGCAAACGCATACACCAGGGTGCCCCTTCCTGGATGTCCGACGTGAGAGCATTCATTATCTCCAGGAAGAGGTAATGGCTGAGAGCCGACCCTTGATGCAAGCCGACAGCCACTTGGATACTGGGTACTTTGGTACTATTGGATTCCCTTAATGTCCCAGAAATATTTTTTTACACCGGTCATCTTAGTATGGTATACTGAATTCACCCTATCAGTCTGCGGAGGGCTGTCGGGATTACACCGAGTAATATTAAAATGGAAGTATGGATACTCGTTGGTACCTACTGGAACATTTATGGATGTAGGTAGGCAGAATTTTAGGGTCTTAAAAACAACATTTGTAATGACCGGTCAATGTGGCGACACTTGGGGGAGGCCTATGTCCAGCAGTGGACGTCTTTCGGCTGAAATAATGATGATGATGATGAATGACCTCATTACATTGGAGATTTTTTTTTATGTTTTTATTTTGTTGTTTTTTTATTCTATCTTTTTTTAGAGATGCAGATTAGTTTGAATAAAAATGAAACTACTTAAAAATGGTGAGACGAAAAAGGTATATTCTGAAGCGAAAAAAGGTAACTACATATATGAACACATGATAACTAAAAATGTTTGCATGTCTAGTTAATATTTAATTAAAATGAGGACCATAATGATCCATAATTGATTTAAATTCACAGAAATCAACCAGTACTAAACGTAATAAAAGATTTACAAAACTATCTCAACATGGAATCAGACCCTTTATTCATGTGAAACCAGCTACAGTATGATTTTCATTTTCGTAATATTATAAGTACCTACTTATTAAATATTATTACTTGCAAATAATAAACAACACCTGAGTTAGTATATTATTTCGAATAATTTGCAGAAACAAAAGAGTAATGATGTAATGACTCATTTTGCAAGAGAAGTATACTCAGAAATGTCCAAGAAGAAAAGGATCGAGGAACATCACCAATCAGATTTTGCTTATGGTCTTTCGCCCAAAGAAAAAAGTTACGTTATTTGCAAGTGTCAGCGCAGATTAGTTCGTTACAAATCATTAAAAAACAAAGCCGCGCAGGCTATACGTGACAATAAAATATTTTGCGTCTTTGGCTCTTGTAACGCCATACGAAATGCGTTGTTGGAAAGGGGGTGGGTAGAAAAACTACCTTTGGACAAAATGAATCTATCTAAAATAAAAAACGGCACTTTAACAACGAATTCTGAAATAATCGATGAACTAGAAAAATTGTTCTTAGCGCACTTGGTTACCAAATACCCACCAAATTTCATTTGGCGTTCAAAAGAAGAACACCGCGATAGGCCCAAAGAAAATCTAGCTATTGTTAACAGACTAAAGACGGCCCCTTTGTGGACATCCAAGCATGGATTGTGTTCTTCGATGAAAAGGAATTACTGGTTCTACATTGAAGATGTGGCCGAAGTTTGTGGCCCGCGCTGCTATAGTACTAGCAATTTTGGAGAAATGGATGGATTCGCAAAAGACTATAGAATTACAGCTTGTACTAGCTTGTTGAAATGGGTTCTTTCAATGGTCGCTAACGGGAGGCCTGTTTTTGTAGAACAGGGAAACATTTCTTTGAATGTTGTTCTATTTGCTTTGTGTAGATGCAAAGAATATTTGTATAGAAAAGAAAACAAGGACATAGATCGAGTCGTAAGCAACGCGTCCGTCGGACAATGGAATAACTTCTTAAAAAAATATTACTGCATAATAGGTAAGAACGAAGTCTTTCAAAAGGATACAGAAAATAAGTTACCACTATACACGGCGTACGCAAAATTCTTACTAAAACAAATGCATAAATACCGTCCCCAGTTAAGTTGCGAAGGCTGCCATAACATTTGGATCATAAAACCAGCGCACAATTCAAGAGGTAGAGGCATAAGATTGGCTTCTAGACTGGCGGTTATCTGTAACATGTTAAATAAAGCTATCGATAAATATGTCATTCAGAAATACATCGGTACGTTCCTACCTTATTTTGTTTAAGACCATTCATCCAAAAAGTTGGCAACACCGTAAATAGCTGTCAAATATTTAACAGTTTTAATAAATTTGGCAATATTACTGTACGGGAATAAGAAATATGGCTAACTAGTGAACTAGAGAACTTCCAAATAATTACTTCAAAATAAAACTTAAGAAATGGCTCTTTAATAACGTGTTTTATACAATTAATGACTTTTTGACATATAAACCCATTTGTAATGGTTAAGTAGCTTTTGTTCCTATTTTTATTTTATTTTTTGATTTGTTATTTTTTTTTTTTCTAATTTTATTACATTTTGTTAAATTTTTAACTAGTACTAGGTACCTAAACCAAGAGTACATTGTGTTAGGTATTTTAATTTTAAGTTTGCATGCTGAAGGAAGTCAGCGAAATGTGTGAAACCTTTTATTTTATAAGACCATCATGTACCATATTTCATGCAAAAATAAAGAATCTTAGAATATTAATAATGAATACAATTCATTATTAATATTCTAGTTCACTAGTTAGCAACTTAACAACTTTAAAAACTGAATTTGATGTTGTAACCGTTTTAGGTGTAAAAGAAGCATTTGGAAAGTTTCCAAATACTTTTTTACATCTAAAACTAAATATTCGGTGTTACGATATAAATTATTGCATTTCGTAATCAATGATTTAGTTCACTAGTTAGCCATATTTCTTATTTTCATACAGTAAAATTGCCAAAATAATCAAAACAGCGAAATATTTGACAGTTATTTGCGACGTTGCCCACTTTCTGTACAACAAAATAGTTCAGTAGTTTAATAGGTAATTTCACCTTCAACGCCCGAATTTATTTTTTTTGGGCATCGGTATCTTTCTAAATTGCTTTAAAATTTTGGAAAATGCAAGTACTGAACCTGTACAGATCCTGCTAAAAGAACGTTAAACATACTCACCTATTGTATTTGTTTGTAGAAGAGCCCCTATTAATTCATGAAACAAAATTCGACATAAGACAATACTGCCTGATCACAAGCACCTATCCTTTGGAGATATGGATGTACCAAGACTGTTACCTGAAGTTCTGCACACAGAAGTACAATCTTAACAACTATCATGAATCCATACATTTAACTAACAATGCAGTTCAGAGGAAATACAATAATTGTGCAGGAAGACACAAAGAACTTCCACGCGAGAACATGTGGGATTCTGAAAAGTACAAAGACTATTTAATTAAGATTGACAAGAAAAAGGTCTGGGATAAAATCGTCTATCCTGGAATGAGGAAGTCTATTATTAGCGTAATGTTATCTTGCCAAGACTCTTTATCAGAAAGTAAGAATCGCTTTGAGCTCTATGGTTGCGATTTTATCCTGGACAAAGAATATAACCCATGGCTGATTGAGATAAACTCTAGTCCGGACCTTAACCCCACTACTCCCGTTACTGCAAAGATTTGTCCTGCCGTCTTATCAGATGTTATTAAAGGTAAGCTTGAAAACAAGGTATTTATTAAAGAACTGCCCATTAACAAGTATTAATCCTTTGTAATAAAATTGTATCAAGGGGTCAAATGTGTGTTGAACACCGTTTAAAATTGCTATTTCATTTGTTTCAGTTATCATTGATCGATCTTTAAACCATTCAGCACCAACAGGGAAATTTGAATGTATTTATCGACAGCCATGGACTGTACCAAGGTATAGGGGAAATGTGGAATTATGTATACGAGGCTTGGCTTTACCAAATGATTATTTCTTCAAAGGTAATATTGATCTGCGAGAACGCTACGACTGTGACGTTGATATTGAAAAAGAAAATAATATTCAAACTTTACTGGAAAAAATAAAACATGCCCATGATATTGAAACAATAATGGTGGAACCTGAAGATGATAGGTATGTGTTTGCAGAGAACGAAAAAGCAATAACCGCTCCTCACCATCGCTCGCACACTCGTCACTCCCGATTTGATAACGAACTCAGCATAGTGGCGTCTGTCATTACATCGCAGTTGGACGAACTCATGGACAGGATTTGTTCAGGACACAATTTGAATTTAAAAGGAACTGATACAGAGCCGGAACTTGAACGTCCAGATGATCTTGATTTGACACCTGTACACAGTGACGACGCCATCAAAACTTTATTAGACAAGTCTTTGAAACATTATTTTTCTGCTACGGCTATTTACAAGAAAGACCCTGGATGTGAATTTGAGGCTGGACAGATATGCCAGGGTTTTAGTGGCTTTTCTTGTCCTCAAAGGACAGTCAATAACTTTAAGGAACTGACATTGAAAAATTCAATTATTAACGGAAACACACAAGCAGATCCAATACTCGCGGCTACAAATAAACTCATTAATTTTATTAATAAGAAAGAAAGGGAATATAGATAATTCGTAACCTTTTTTCTTTTCCTACCCTACCTACCTACCCTACCTACCTAACCTACCCTACCTACCTAACCTACCCTACCTACCTACCCTATCAACCTACCCTACCTACCTACCCTACCTACCTACCCTACCTACCTACGATATCAACCTACCTACCTACCCTACCTACCTACCCTACCTAACCTTCCCTACCTAACCTACCCTTCCTACCTAACCTACCCTACCTACCTAACCTACCCTACCTACCTACCCTACCTACCTGAGTGACATGTGCTGTCAATTGCTGAAGATGCCAAACCTAATTTATTTCACTCTTTTTTTTTCGTAAACTTTTCAGATATTTTAATAGTTATTCTGCGATTCGAGAGACTCGGGAGGGAGACGAATACAAAAAATCAGAGATCATTAAAATCGGTCCAGCCGTTCTTGAGTTATAAATGGTGTAACTAACCCGATTTTGAATGTATCGAACGTCATCTTCAAATAGTTTAGTGTATTTCAATTCTTGACACAAAATTATATGTTAGGTACATATAATTTTGTGTCAAGAATTACCTACCCATTATAATATAATTTATTTCAAGGTCTCTCTCTTAACTGCCTCGTTCATCTGGTCGCAAGCGCGTCTACTGAGCAAGACGTCCTGAGTTCGATCCCCGGGTCGGGCAAAGTGTTATTGGGTTTTTCCATCAGGTATTTCTCAGTAGCAGCCACGGAGTCTGGACCTGTGCCCGGTTGATGGCAATAGACTCGCCCCCTATTACATGGGACTTAAACATAAGTGGCGAAATGTGGGTGTACTATGCAGAGGTGTAGCCTCTTAGAGGATTACAATACAGGCGTGATAGTGTTATGTTATTTCAAGGTGGAAACGGCAGGAAAGCTCGCAGAATTTAATTTTCTTTCGTTTTTCGAATTTGCATGTCGGTATCAGGTTGTTGATGTTCTTTTTTCAAAAAAACATTGCTCCACTAGTAATTTCTCCTGTATCGTGGGTGCGTTTCTGAACATTTAATACGAAACCAAAGTGGAGACGAGCGGAGATGTGCGAAGCGAAGAGGAGAGGAGAGGAGATGCGGAAAAGCTCGCATGTATCCACCGAAGCTGTGCGGAGATATGCAAAGTGGAGAGGAACGATGATGATTGTTTAGAACCTAGTTTGTTTCCACCGCACGCTGATCACAGCACACTGCTCACGGCACGACGTTCACCGCACACCGATCATCGCACGCCGCTCTTCGCACGTCGCTCATCGCACGCCGCTCATCGCACGCCGCTCATCGCACGCCAATCTCCGTACGCCGCTCATCGCACGCCAATCTCCGTACGCCGCTCACCGCTTCTCGTCTCCGCTGGGATAAATAATTACGAGACATCTCTTCTCCTCTCTGCTCAATCACTTCCACTAAAGCTAAGCGGAGACGAAAAGTGTAAATATCCAAATTCTATTGATGGTTTACAAGACATCTCTCGTCTCGTCTCCGCTACGGTGGAGTCTGGCCTTAAACGGACTCTTCACGAAGCTGAAAACGAAGCACTACGTAGGTACATCAATCTAAATAACTGTAGGTACACAAAATTTATATTTGGGAAACTTTTTTGGGTGAAAAATCACGGTTTGCGGTAGGTAAGGCTCAATGTAACCACTCAAAGCATTGTGCTGGTGCTGATGGATGGATTGAATAGTACAGGGGTCATGGAGGTATTTAAAGTAATAAGGTATAAAAAAAAACATGAAAAAGTTGACTTCCATTATCTCCGTAACTAGAAGGTACACAGTCCCAGCCCCCGTAGCATGACCACCGTAGACAAAGATTTCTTTGACGAAAGAATCGACAAAATGACAGATTGTGTCGACACAATGACAGATTTCTTTGCACTATCTGTCATTTTGTCGAGTCTTCCGTCAAAGAATTACTTGTCTACGGTGGTCATGCTACGGGGGCTAGTATGTTCCAAAACAAAAAAAATATTGCATTGACGCACAGTGTGGGAATCTCGCAATCTGAGGGGATTTAAATCAAAATATAAATTTTATTAATTGATAATATAGTTATAACCTATTTATACTTAAGACCCTATCTGTCACAGCTACATATTAGAAATTCATGTAGGTTAAAAAAATAAATAAAAAATGTTGAAGTGGGTAGATGATAATCGTTGTACCCTTACAATACGAACAACAACATTCCAGGGTCATCTTCACTTGAGATTACTGATCAAATTAACGTATAGTCTTGTTTATTGGTATAATATTGTATAGTGAAAATATAATAAATAAAATACACTCTAACTTGAGTGTATTTTATTTAAGCAATAGTTAATTAAACATTGATCTAATAACATCATTTGAAAGCACAGTTAAATTAAGGATTTTTTAGAGATGATTTGCAACACAAAAGGTGTATAAAAAATGCCCTGAACATTCCGGTGTTTTTATTGTTTTAATTTATAGTTTAGCCTCTTTTTGGAGAACGATTGATAAAACTAACGATTTTGTGCAACCGTCATACATTTTTTTTCGATTTTCAGAAGACCGCCGAAATTACAAAACACACTAGAAAAACGTCACGACTAGACAAAAATACCGACCTACTTAATAGGCTACTTATATCATCAGACCCCATTCATATTCAGCTTAAGGCTCATAATGAAGAAAAAACGGATTCCTCTAGATCCTGATGACCTAAAATTGCTTTCTGTACCCACCTTAAATGAAATAGTGACTAAAATAACAAAATTTATACATATCGCAATTTTTTTTGATACTATTTTATTTTCTATTTGAATACCAATCAATATTATTTTTTAACTTGTATCTTTTATTTAAGTCAATTTGGAATTAAATCACCCCTAGATTGTGAAATTCCCACACTGTGTGACGGGGAGAAAACGTGTCTCTCCGCTTCGTTATGGCTCGTATTAACAAAATCCATAAAAAAAAACACCGTAAATGAATTTCGCAGCCTAATATACTACTTACAACAAAGTTAGATTTAGACGTTTAATTTAACAAATTTCGCTATCAGGACAAGGAACACTATTACAGAAAAAGCTTTAAGCAGAAATACTGAATATCAATTAAAAATGAAATTAAATACAAATTAAGTGAAAGCCTCGTTTTGGTTCAGGCCTCGTAAGATAAGATACAAACCAACGTTGCTAAACAGCCCATTGTTAGAGTATGTGCACACTTACGGTGCGGCCCGCGGCGTTGCTACGGCACCGCAGCGGCGCTATGACGGACACCGGGTGAGTACTGAAAACTGTCAGTATTAGGCATGAGACACGCTGCGGAGGTCGCCGGGTTCTGAAAACTGTCAGTATTCGGCATAGACACGCTGCGACGGACGCTGGGTTCTGAAAACTGTCAGTATTAGGCATCAGATAAGAGACACGCTGTGGAGGACGCGGATTCTGAAAACTGTCAGTATAATGCGGGTTGCAGACCAAGAGCTAAGTTATACCGAAACTATACTAAGCTAAGCTAAGATAAGCTAAAAATATGTCCTGTGCACACCAAAAACTAAGGGGAAGGTCAGTCAGTGTTGCGAAGTTCAATTCGACGGACGCTCGCCATGAATACGTTACACATAGAAAAAGAAGATTAATACTGACTTATGATTAGCTTAGCCCGAAGAATAGCCAAACTTAAGTGGCAGTGGGTAGGGCACATTGCTCGCAGAACGGATGGCCGATGGGGCTGAAAAGTTCTGGAGTGGCGACCGCGAACTGGAAGACGCTGCGTTGGAAGGCCTCCCACTAGATGGACCGATGACCTGGTAAAGGTTGCAGGGATCCGCTGGATGCGAGTCGCACGGGACCGGCCAATGTGGCGACACTTGGGGGAGGCCTATGTCCAGCAGTGGACGTCTTTCGGCTGAAATGATGATGATGATAATGATGACACAAGTATGAAAAACTGCGTCAGCTATGCGAGCTAAGCTGTACTAACTTAGCTTAGCTCTTAGTCTGCAACCCGCATTAGGCAAGAGATAAGAGACAACGCCGGGTTCTGAAAACTGTCAGTGTTAGGCATGAGACACTGCGACTGACACCGGGTTCTGCTAACTGTCAGTATTAGGCTTCAGAGACATACCTGCAATATCAATACCCAGTTTTGAAGGTATGGGTATCGCCGTATACCCGGTATAGAAACTAGGTATCAAAATACTTCTAAGTACTTGGATAGATGGTCTCGTTACGTAAACGTGGGTATGCAGTATGCTTATGAAGTACGTGCTTTCAATGTCATGTCATACATCTGCCTAGCCTTTTCCCAACTAAATTGAGGTCGGCTTCCAGTCTAACCGGATGCGGCTGAATACCAGTATTTTACATGGAGCGACTGCCTATCTGACCTCAACAACCCAGTCAGTACTGGGTAAAACGATACCCCTTGGTAAGACTGGTTGTCAGACTTTTTGGGCCACTGACTGCCTAACGGCTGTCAAAGATCTACAAATGACAGCCGGGACCAACCGCTTAACGTGCTTTCCGAGGCACGGAGGAAACTCGGTATGTAATGGGCGGTCACCCATCCACAGACCAACCTAGGCAAGCACGGTTTAACCTAAAGATCGACCCGAGCGGCTGTTATTATTTAGCTACGAGCTCCTCCTTTCAATGTCATGTCATGAATAATTATTTTGTCGTATAAACCTACTATGTGATAGTATGAAAGTTGCACTGTACTGTGTACAAGCTACCTGTTGGCACGTGGCTATAACCGGAAATGACAATTTCACAAATTTAATGTTCACTAACAGCGGCAGCGCCCTGACAGTCTCATCTCATTCCAGCGCCAAAAGTATCTTGCAGACATTTCTGAAATGTTCTGATATACCTGTCCGCCCGTGACACGCCACCGCGTGGTGTATTAATTATCTACCAAAGACAACCTTCCTTTTACCACTTCGTTGAATGTATCCGATTGTAATTTTCGATATTATATCTCTGTGCACCTCACTGCTGCTTTGCAAAAAAATGGCGTCGCTTGTCAAACATAGCAATGCGTGAGTTTATGTGAATGCTATTTAATTAAAGGAAAATTATAAATAGAGCCAATTGTATACTGCATTTCTGCTAATTATTATCTATTGATAAACGATGGGTCGTTCAAGATCACGGACTAAGTCGCCACGGCGCCATCATAAAACAAGCAAACATTCTAGGAAGAAGAGTCGGTCCAAGGATCGTTCTACATCAAGGAGCAGAAGTTCGAAACTCGTAGAAAAGTCGAGGGAACGAAGTTCAAAATCCAGGTAAACTATTTCCTAAAATTTTGACATTTTATTGAACTAGTTGCTAAGCATTGGTTTGACATATCCGTGGTTTAATTTCAGAAAAAGATCGCATTCAGTGTCTTCTTCGACCAGCAGTGACGCTTCGTATGATGGAAGTAGAAGTCATAGGAAGAAGTCGAAGGGGCGCAGTAAAATGGATGAAGTCGACAGACTAGCTGAAATGGAAAGACAGAGACGCGTAAGAGAAGCCGAACAGAAAGTAAATAATGTCGTAAATAGCCAACTGTTTTAAAACATGATCACTCTTGGGCGTGGTAACCTGGCCTCCGCTAGAGTAACTAGAACTGTTTTTCAAGTGTAAAACCAACATCACAAATAAAATAATGATTATCAGATGTGGAAAGCTATAAACTCAAATCCACCTCTTAACTTATTGAACATAGCAACGGACAATTCAATTAAATAAAGTGTGATTGCAGAGCCACATCACAAACTATGTCTCACTCTCACCTGTCCTGCTCCTTGTGCAAATTCACCTGCACCTAAAAGAACCTGTCCGATGCTACTAATAACTGAATATGAGAATCATCAACATCAAGAATACGACTCATTAGTTATGATAATTTCATCATCTCCAAGTACTTAAGTTTTTTGATATCTTTGGATAGTCTTGATTAGGTTGTGAGCTCATCCTATCATAATGATAGATTTTAATATGCAACTTGTTTAGGTGGTGGAAGAAGAAGCAGCAAAAAGAATAGAGCTACTAGTGAAGAAAAGAGTAGAAGAAGAATTAGAAAAAAGAAAAGACGAAATTGAACAAGAAGTTGCAAAAAGAGTTGAAGAGGCCAAACGGAAGATGGAGAAAGAAATGATGGAAGAACTTGAAAGACAGAGAGAACAACAGCGGCGTGAGGAGCTGGCTAGACAGGTAACTGACTATAGTACATACCAGTCATGTGTACTGGCAACACAACACAATGTTGCATATACACATGACAAGACATACCTGTGACAGCAACATATGTTGCTCTTGCAGTAACACACAAGTGTAAATGCAATATTTAATACCAGCATCATAACAAATAGAGGAACTAATAAAAGTATTATTTCGATCATATCTGTTAAAGGTCCAGTCAGGTGTAGTTCGAGTGCATACAAGAATTAGTTTCTTGAATTCTTATAAATTGTCACTCACCGAGGCTGGCTGTCTCTGTAATTAATAATTATATACATGTCCATTTTTATAACCACATATTTTATTCATACGCACCAACAAGGCAGAGTTTAAACAATTTCCTGCCATATTGTAAGTTTGCCACGAAGGCGTCCGGCTAGCATTTTAAAATTGTTCGCTTGACTGTCCCTGGCAGTCACGTAGTCTATAAGTCAGGTCGGAAGACTGATCAAGAGCAAGAAGCCCTACGAATTTATTGGAGATGCAGCTTGAGGATCCAGACATGAGCGCTGAAGGTATTTTTTGAATCTATTTTTTGTATAACCACATTACTGTTTCAAATGAAGGATATACATACTTATCTGATGTTTCATCATTATACATTCTATGACATTGCATAATTATGTTTTTTTACTTAAAATTACTTTCATAGGAAACCAAAAACCTTTTTAATATCAGCCTAAACATGTGTGATCAACATCTTGTCATTCAAGAGCTGAAGAATTGAGGTTTGCTCAAACAGCCATTGTATTGAAAGGCGATGTTTGTGTGAACTCGGTTTTAATACATAGTGTTACTCTTGTAACTAAAGAACAGTATTAACATATTATTTCTATTATAACAGGAGGAAGAAGCTCGTAAAAGGAAAGAGCTGGAAGAAATCATGGCAGAAAATAATAAAAAGATTGAAGAAGCGCAGCGCAAGCTGGTAAGTTAAAACACAAACTTTGTCTCCTAAATAGTAGCTTTTCTTTTTGTTTATTAGTTAATATGACTGCATTTACGATGAGCCTTTGTCGTCTCAGCACCTTCTGCTTTGTTATCATTACAACTACTAATGTGTGGTCCGAATACCAATGTGTTTTTTGCACCTTGTCTTGGAAGAGGACTTTTGGCTGCAGAGAATGGTGTTCAATCGCTTCCACAGGCAAGTGCCACTTGAACACACAGTGACAAAGTCCACAAGTGAAGTGTTACTAGCATAGTTTTAACATTCTATTTATTAACACAAATTGTATTTTATCATATGTTTGTTAGTCTGTAAGGTATACAAATTAATGTTATGTTTGTTTTGTTAAATACAATTTTACATTATTTCCAGGCTGAGGAGCGGCTAGCCATGATTGAAGAACAAAGGAAAATGGATGAAGAAAGGCAGAAACTGAAAAAAGAACAAGAAAAAAGAGTAAAAGAGGAACAGAGAAAAATATTAGGCAAAAATAATTCAAGACCTAAACTATCATTCTCTTTGAATCCATTATCATGAGTTGTGTTCATCAGTAAGGCTGATGCCCACTTTCTGAAAAACGATGATCATCATTATTCAATAGGATCATATTTACTTTACAGGTGTTACCTAAGAGACATTTTCATTAGCTTAGAGTCTTATGTGTCCAAGTTAATTTCTTATTTTCTAAAGTGGCGGTAGTTTTAAAGATTATAGTAAAAATTGAAGGACCTGAGTTGGAAAGTCGGACAACTAAGGTGTTATGATAGCACTAAAACAGGCATGCTGCAAAACAAATTATGTACAATTCAAAGAGGGATAATTCATAAGGTCATGATTGCGTTTTACTAAAGTGATACAACTGGCCTATCTACACTCAATGCGTGATCAGACAAACTAAGGTTTACAATGAATGTGCTACAATTTATAGTGGAACATTACCCACTTTTTAGCGACCTTATCCAATGGTAGGCTTGTGTGTGTAATCAAATTCGTCAAAAACATGTGTATGTGTTGGTAAATCTCGCATTAGTCGTCCATAATGTCTTGTACATAGTTATTAATAATTTATTTGTACTGGTGGTTTATTTAGTTAGATAGCCTGTTAAAAATAATGACCTATTTTTGTGAATATTAATAAGAACTACATTGAAAAGAAAACAAATTATTGAATAGTTGTAAGATATAAAACTATCTTAGAGCTGCTGGTATTACATTTGGATAACACTTCACAGAGGAGCCTTACAAATAATGTTTGAAATGCATTATCGTAATAATAACAAATGAATTAGCCAAACTATGTAAAGAGCTCATTTGTTTGTTAAAAATAATGATTGCATTACTTCAGACAAATATTTTGCAGTGCTCTTAAGTACATTGCCATGTAGTGCACAATATATACACCATACAGATTCTTCTGCAAATGAATTTTTATTTTTAGTTCCAAATTATTATTTTCTATAAAGAAAAGAAAAACTATATGATAGATTTTTATAAATGTATATACTTTTGTAAATTTAAGGTAACTATTGTAGGTTTCAGTTAATCATTCGTTAGGATAAAATAAGACATTTCAGTCAAATTAAGATATCATAAGTTGAACATCGCACAGCTGCTGCACATGTCGTCAGAAATTGATGCCACGCGGCAGTGATATATATTGTTGTACTAAACTCTTTGGTAAGACAGGATATCTTAGTTACTTGGCGTTGAAAAGAACCCGGACGCTATGTGTTAGGATGCGTTAACGACTCAATTACTCTTGCGGGTTTATTGAACTAAAGCATCCTATCCACTAGGCAACATTTGGCGCACCACATGTTGCTCAACGTGTTGAAAGTCAGCGCGGAACTTTTGTTTAGCAACGTTGTCTGTCTACACATGATTTCGCTCGCATCAGTCTTCGACAACATGTCGCCAGAGGAACTAGAGTTGATTTCAGCGGCGACACCACATGGACATTTCTGCGCGTCACCTCTCCACTCGACAACATTTAATGCTCAACTGCATGTTGCACCGAAACAAACAACAAGCCGTGCGTCATGTTGCGCGCCAGCTGGCATCGTCGCGCGATGTTGTGCAACGCTGCCGAACATGTTGAGCATTACGTGTTGCGCGTCAATTGTTGCCTAGTGGATACGACGCTTTCTGATTGAGGAACAGGCGCGAAATTCAGACAGATTAACACTTTTCTACATTTCGTAGCGAAATATGGAGCCAGCTGAATTCTAAAGCTATTCTATGAACCGTCACAAACATGTGAAAGTGCAAACAAATTGATAACAATAAATGTGTGACCTATTGAATCACCTATATTTCCTTCCATTTATTAAAATTTCACGTTTCATTCTGATAATTAAATACCTAAATATTTCATTTTTGCCCCATAAATTATCTATTTCATTTATGTAAGATGTGTATAAGGTAATGACTAAATATGTCAATGTTCTCAGATTATGTAGGAGCTATGTATTTTGCACAAAAGAGATATATACTGATCCGCATCAGTAGCCTCATAAGAAAGGTCCCTAATATCAATGAGAAAATTCATTATTTCTATTGGTAAATCACATGTATGAAAGGAAGGACTAACGATTTTATGATCGAATTACGGCATTGAAGTTTCAATCGTCCTTACTTGATGCGTACCTTGAACAAACAAAATACTTATATAGGTCTAGTGTGATGTGATTTGAAAGTTTTTTTTTACAATTTTCATTAAGTGCGTCCAGAAAATTCTTAAGTGTAGTTAATCATTATTCATTTAATTAAATAAAGCCCTTCACCTGATGTGTTTGTTTTATTTTATAACCAGTTTAAATCTAATCAGATTTGATTAGATTTTAAATAAGGTCAAGTTATCCTTGCCCTTTTCAGTTGTAATACTTCATGACTGCTTCGATGGTGTAGTGGCCGCTTCACTGCGCGTTTCTTGAGGGTGAACATGTTCGGATCACCAAATTCAGCACAGCCATGCGGCAATATCGACAAGACAAGACAGACAGTCGTCAGTTGTGATCGATAGTTTAAAGGGTGGATAAGTTCAACGGGGCGGTAAGGGGAACTACCTTAATCCATATTTTTTAGTGAAATTTTGATCACCATTCACAAATTACCAAAAAAATGGCCATTTTTAAAACTGATCAAAAACTTTTATGGGACTAACCAGGTTGGAGTACTAAAAAAGTCAGATTGCAAAAAAAAATTCCCGTAAGTACAATTTGTCTGAAATTTTTAACCAAAAAATTTTTCGTCGATTCGACTACGACTTATCTACAATCTAGAGTATAATAAGCTTGTTTTAGTTTTTTTTCTGAGTCCTTGAATTATTACTCTGATGGTATTGAATAAATAATAACTCAAATTTGTATTTTCAAGTCGCCGTTTCAAACATTTGTATTCGCCCACTTAGTATTTATGCTTGGCTCAATGCCGGTCCTGCTCCACAAGGACAGGGGCGCATAAATTGATAGCATTAAATAGTATTGTTGGAGCTGCTGAAGATTGTACAACTATCTTTGTATTGTATAAATTCAATCTCTTTAGTATTATACACCGTGACTTTTTAGTCGTCTTACAAAGGTCGTCTACTCAATGTACTTTGATTTTGATTTCAGTAGACCATATTCAGTATTTTTGACACCTTTAATTTGAATTTATTTTTATTCGTTTTAAATACTACCCTTCTGAAAGTATCTTACTAGCTACCATATCCGACCATATTTATTAAAAACCGATAATTAGCGTTTGAATCTAAATTTAAAAAAAAAAACCCGTGAAATCACTAGTGCCAATCTAGGCCGTCACTGTCACTTGTCTATGTCGTGTCACCAATGTCAAATTAATTCAATTTCCGGTTTATTTCATTACGTGAACTTTGCTCGCGGCCGGTTGTTGTATTAGTCGATAAGGCAATAGATCAATAATTGTTTTAAATGTATTAAACAAAGAATAAATTTGTTATTTTTTAACTGTTACAGTTGTAATATATTTAAGCATAATGGCAGAGTTTTTGAAAGGTTTATTGTTGTCAGTTTTAACAGAGAATTGTTACGAAGAATATTTCGTGAAATACAACTTTCTTGATGGTAATTATGTTCTAGATATTATTTTTTAATTTGAAGTGCTTCATTTGTGTCGGATTTCAGGTAAAAGTGTAGTGTGTATTTTCCATTATACTAGGATGGAAAGTATCATAATTATGTTAATATTTTGTAATTTTTCAGGAGCTTGTTTTACCGCGTCGCTAAGCAAGGGTCTCGGGATTGGTATCATTGCCGGCTCCATCCTCGTGAAAGTACCTCAGATATTGAAGATTCTGAGCAGCAAGAGTGCTGAAGGCATCAATGTTTACGGAGTATACTTGGAGTTGTTTGCGATCACAGCCAACTTTGCGTACAGTTTTGTTAAAGGCTTTCCATTTAGGTACGTAGCATTGTTCTAAGTTTTCCGTATATATTAATAGAATAACAATGCAGATTTATGCACTGTCTCATAGTATCTGTGAAGTTAGTACCTCAGCAAAACTTTGTCAAGTAAGTGTGTAAGTAAGTCTTCAACAACTCACAGAGGATGATAGAAAGATGTTATGATAAATACATTTCATTATTTGTGGTGCAAGCTTGCAGTAGATTAGAAGGTAAAAAAACAGCAACAAAAATTCCTCCTGTTTAACAATAATCAATTTATTTTGCAGTGCATGGGGGGAAGGTACTTTCCTAGCTATACAAACAGCAGTGATAGCAGCCTTGGTTCTTCACTATGGCGGGACCACGGGTAGAGCTGTCATGTTCTTGAGCATTTATGCTGGCATTGTGTCCGCTTTAGTCAGTGGGTTCACACCAACACATGTACTGTGGACTATGCAAGCTGTTAATGTTCCTATTATTGTCATAGCTAAGGTAATTAATGTTTTTTATTTAATTAATGTTATATAAATGTATACTGTCACCATTTTACCTATATTTTGTACACCGCCCGACCCTTGCTCGACGTGCCAGCCCGCGCTGCTGAGCCACTAATGTCAAACTCCCTAAATAATTCGACCCAGCCTGACCCTAGCTGCCCTCTCCTCAATGACGATGCCCTTAGTGACTGTTCATTTAATAATATATATCTTTAGTTTGTAAGCCCTGGCTGGGGGCCTTAAAGTAATTTTTGGCCAACACAGGATAAGCCTGGTTAAGCAGAAACAACCTTATTTTGAAACAATGAGAAAAGTCTTAAACAATCACTTCTGTAATAAAGCTTAACTGTTTGTAAAGCTATACATTATTGCTGTTGATAATGGGCTTTCCATTGTATTACTGGTATATAAGTAGTTGTCTAGGATAAATAGCCAATAAACCATAATTGTAGGTAGATTGATTTAAACAATGATAAGAAATTGTATTGCCCTCATGAGATATAAAAAAATATGTTTTTAGGTAACCAGGTGTTTATGGCAAATAGCAGGAAAATGTCTTAATGTGTATTTTGCAATACAAAGATTACAGAACATGATCAGAACAAGCTTTACATAATTATTTACATTTATATAATAGCCACTTAAACAGTAATATGTTTGTGTCAAGATAGATGGTAATTTATATAAAGAGATTATGTAAAATTGACAATTTAACTATGGCCTTTGTCAGTGTTTTTTGCAGCATTTTTTTCTTTTTTTTCAGTCTATTCAAGTTATCACAAACTACAAAAACGGCAGTACCGGACAGCTATCAGCGATTACGTGTTTGTTGCTGTTTGGAGGCAGCATAGCTAGAATATTCACATCACTCGTAGAAACTGGAGACTTCATCATAATTGTCACATACTGTGTGTCCACTGTGGCTAACGGCGCCATTGTTGCGCAACTTCTCTGGTACTGGAATGTTGTTAAGGGAACTCAAACCAAAAATAAGAAAAAGAAGAAACATGCATAATTTATTAAAATAATAATGTTATTAAAACATTTTTACCTCGAATGTTGTTTATTTTTAATCTGATAAAGTGATTGATTAAATTACTGCTGCTTACTCATTGATTTGATAATTATGTAATCATAATCAACTACTATGATAAAAATACCTATTATTATATGAACTCTCGGTTAAAGATTAGATCTGCAAAGTTCAAGCCACCAACTTATACAACCTACTACTGTCCACAGATCTGTATGTTAGATAAAACACGCGTATTAAAAAAAAAATCTTATTAAAATAGGTGGACAGTGTCGGGCAGTAGCCCACCTGATCGGTCGGAGGATCATCTCTTTCAAATCAAATTTATTCGTAAATATAGGTTTCATTTTAACACCGTCGACGGTCACGTGACGGTATTTTCATACATTTTTCGTTGGGGATAAACTCTAGCTACATTATTTGAGACATAATTACTAACTAAATTTTCAATGGGGATGAAGAACTTTCCACCCTGTTCCTCATACTCCTAAAGATTTACTGGCTTTGCAATGTAACCGGTACCTACCAATCCATACTCGGTACTAATATTATAAATACAAAAGTAAGTTTGTTTGTTTGTTACCTTTTCACGCCTAAAACACTGAGCCGATCATTCTGAAATTTTGTATATACGTTGTAAGGTGTACAGAAACGGACATATGGTACCGTTCATCCCGAAAAAAAAAATACTATTTCCGAAGAAAATAACAATAGATGGCGCCACGTGTCTTTCGAATCATGATTGAATTATATTATTACAAGCAGAGTACAACCCGAATTAATTGTCAAATTCTAAATGACACTTTTAACGTACACATCTTGCTGAATCGTTCTCACACAAAGACTATAAAACCCTATGTTCTCACATAATGTACCATCTCAAAATGAATGATGTAACCAAGGTTTTGTTAAAGTATTCTGATTTAAAAGAGTGTCCATGGAGTTTCTTGCCCGTTCTTCTCCATAGAGATCTACGTTAGGGAATGGGCAACTACAAGTACTTTCACAGTTTTTGTGCCTTGTGACTGGGACTGTAGCTATATTTTACTGTTGCCTTTGTTTCGACAATTCAAAAGTGCCTGTAACTGGCCTACTTGAAATAAATGCTTTGATTTTGATTTTGATTTTGAATGAATGCGAGCGATGCCCCGGGCAAAAGCTAGTAGCAAATAACTCTAAACACGGTTGGATTATTCTAATCTGTTGAGGAGTTGCATTTTAATGTCTCCAAGACATCGTCACACCCTTAGATAGACAATGATGGACTGGTTTTGCAATGTTAATATTACCAATAGCAAATATCAACTACATAAAGATACAATCTTAGATCTTTACATGGTACAATTACTTCCAACCGTTGAGCAGTTCCACTCTTCATCTCCGGAACCCATCATCAATTCATCACCATATTTAAATGGAATAAATTCGGAGACATTCCCTATACAGTAAAAAAAACATTAAAATCGGTTCATAAACACTGGAGTTACAGCTGTAAATAAAAAAAATACATACACGAACATAGAACCTTCTCATTTTTGGAAGTCGGTTAAAAATAACGACTAGGTTCATTTATTTAAAAAAAAAAAACAACTTTTCTACTATAGACCGACCGCTTTAATAAAATAAAATTAAAGCGGTCGGCTTTAATGAGTCCTCGCGAAGGTATCAATTTAAAAGGAATATTCTGTAGGTTAATCACGTATTCGTTGAATTAGTATCGTAATACCTACGTGGATTATGGTTATTTTAAAGCTTAATGCCTTTGGTGGGGCAAGACCCATTATTATATTGATGTTCTGTGGGCAAGGCGGAGGACTCATTAAAGCGGTCGGTCTGTGGAAACATATTTTTACCTTTTTTAAGTTTTTAAACCCTCGACCCATCACTAGTTGGGAAGAAAAGTAGTGTTTCTAAGCTATTCGTATTATACATTGGGTATTATCCGAATAGCTTAGAAACACTACTTTGATATAAATGATATCTATTGATTTATTTACATACATGTTTCGCCGAAGGGTTAGGGTGTTACCACACCAATCGATCGATGATAGAAATGACGACGATCGATCAATTGGTGTAAATAGTAGAAACTGTCGATGGACGTCCGACTTATTCATTCTACCATCGATCGATTGATGTGTTAACACCCTTAGGCAGAGGTGACATAGTAGACCTACGTACGCCTCGCAAGGCTCGCACCGTTGACATTCCATTACAGCACTAGTCGTTATAGTAGGCCGTGGTAGACGACATGCATGCTGTTGGCAGGTGCTCATTTCACTCTTGTTGTCATGTTTGTTAGTGTTGTAACCTCGTCGCGCCACATCGCTATAAGTTATTGTCGCTCAAAACCGTCATTTGCTAAGCTAAAACGAGAAACAGCGTGCTGCTGAACACATCGTCGATAGCACTCCCGCTGTGTGCGATTCGGTGCCGTGAAAGACGAGGTTCAACCCTTCTGTTTCGGGCAAATCGTCCGTGACCAAAGTCGAGTGTCTGTTTTTAGACTGTGAAAATGTTCCTGTATCTGTGTTGTGTACTTGCGTTCGTGGCTTTTTTAAGAGTTTTAATTGTGGTATGTTCTGTGGCTGGGATTGTATGATTAAAAAAAACACACAACTTACATTAGTCACTTTATTGAATTAGTTTTACCAATCACAAATTAAAGGAATAAAATTGTAGTCACTGACTTACTCAATCCTGTTCCACTATGTTTGGAATGATCTGTTTATCGAGTGGAAATTGTTTTTACAATTTGGAAATAAAACCAATTTCATTATTTTTGTGGCGCTTGAATAGCAAAGTATTAACTAAGCAGTATCCCAGAGGAAAACTGAAATACGAAATTGGTATTCTAATCTACATAGACTATTATTCATTCTCAATTATGAAAACAGAAGATCCATTCATATTGTACTCTATGGCTATATTTACAGCTAATAATATCTTGAATATATTTTGTAATATGAAAATCGACCGTGGATAACTGATTTTTCGGATCTGTACTTGAATTATTTATTGTTAGTCATTAAATCGTTAAAATTATCAGTTGATTCACAGTCAATACGTTGATAATGGTGTGTAGCACCTAAACAAAACTTATATCGCTAACCGTAATCCTAGCACTCGGTGGCAAATTCAAACGCTTGTGATTTATTCTTTGGGGGCTGGTTCGGCGGGAGGTTTCTCTTCAGGATGGGGGTTTCTTTCAGGCTCGTTGCCATCTGCCCACTTTCCGTCGTATTCTTTTCTGTCGACGTATCTTTCTTCTTCATATTCTCCTTCGCTACGATGACTATCGCGCTCAGAATAACGGGAGTAACTGTGAAAAGACATACTATTTCAGCAGGGTTTTATACATTTTTGTAGGTGTAAATAACCCTATTTTCATTTTTACTGTTTGATTTCGTCGTGTGGAATTAAAGCACTGACCTGTCTCTGTCTTTGTCGCGTCTTTCGGGGCTGTATGACCTAGACCTACGTGGTCTTTCGGGGCTTCGCGATCTTGAGTAACGACCGCCACCTCTACGATCTCTGAAGTCACGGAAACCTCCTCTGTGGAACAAGAGCAGATCAATTAAACTTTGTGTATCGGGCATGTCCCAGAACACACAATACAGAGACAACCCACGCTTGGCCCGCGTGGTGGAGGCTTTATCAACATTGGGAATGGGACAGACTGATTTAAGATTAATATTTAGGATACTTCGCCTGGGTTTTAGTTTTAAACTTTTGAACGCCAGATCATAAAGGCACGCGCGTGCCCTCCACGCCAAGCCCGGTTTTTGTCACAAATTTGTGTCGTTTGGCGTACAGGGCACGCGCTTGCTTGTCACGTATGTGACAATGGCGTTCAAAAGGTTAATAAACGTTTTAAAAATTACTAATATCTTGCGTCATGCAGCTTTGAAATGTATAATTCTTGCATTCAAAGAATAAAGATACATTCAAGGATATGTCGGTACATTAAATATAAATATTGTTACCTGAATGGCCTGCCTCGTCCGCCGCCTCCCCGGCGCGGGCGGAAGGGCCGGCCGCCCCTGGAGCGGTTGTCGCGCCACTCCTGCTGGAAGCGGCGCCCGTCGTCGCGCCGGAAGTCGCCGCCGCCGCGCCCGCGCCCGCGCTGCCCGCCGCCGTTGTACGTGTGGAAGCGCGGCCGGTAGTACGTGCCGCGCTCGTAGCCGCCGCGCCCGCGCCAGTTGCCGCGCCGCACGAAGCGACGGAACCTAAAATGCGGGTATCGTTAACAATGTGCTACATTTGTACGGTTTGACAATGATGAACGTTAAAAGCGTTTGTTTAGTTTTCATGCTAGATAGAGGGTATACTACAAAAACTTAGAAAGGGTCTATCTATAGCTACCCTAGAGCTGTTTTTGGGCTACTTATGTACGGAAACAGACACAATAGCATCATACATTATAATGGCGTACTTTTACAGCGTTCTACATGCGCAAAGGATAAGTAAAGAAAAAAAAAACTATGACAGGGGACATAAACACACAGCAGCCAAAAATACCTTGAGCCAGACCGTGATCGTGATCTGCTGCGCGAGTAGTAGGAGCGGCTGGCGTCCGAGCGCGAGCGCGAGCGGGGCGAGCCCGAGCGGCGCCGGCGCGACGCCACCGAGCCGCTGGCGCTCGACGCCGAGCGGGAGCGAGAGCGAGAACGCGACCGGTACTTGCGTGGTCGAGACCTAGGACGAAATGGAAATTAAGCGTAAGCAGTTGTAAACGTATTGCAGATCAGATAGGCACTCTTCATATCGACGATATTCGTGACTTATAAATTTTCTTGTCACTACAGCTTTGAGCATACCCATCATATAAAATGTATTTTTAATTAGTATTGTCAAGAACTCTGCTCCCGTTGTAGGTTATAAGCTTGGTCCTACAATCTTGCATGAAATGTTAGGCTATGAAAAGGGTCCAAAATGTACCAACCTGCTCCTAGAGCGCTTGGATCTCCTGTCATCATCTGAGGAGTTGGAAGAGTGTCGTCTCGGTGACGGTGGTGAGCGTGGTCGGCGTCCTGACGGAGATGGAGGCTTGATGCGCGTCACGAACTGTTCCGGTCGACCGTCACCCACCGACACCGGGGTCTCTCCCTCCTGAGCCAGGCGGAACGAACCAAACTTGTCTAGAACTATATTGCCTTTACGGACCTGAAAATACAAAACCAGTTACAGTTACATTAGCAAAAAAAAAGTTGTATGGATCTGTTATTGTAAAATGAATGCAACTGAGTATTTAGTAATTAACTGAGTAATTAGTAATCTTAGAAAATATTGTTACACTCACCGGGTGCGAGGGCTCGGTGCCGGGCGGGTCAGGCTCCCGCTTGTTCGGCGGAGGCGCGGAGGGTAGCGGCGGAGGTTCCTTCATGGCCATTGCTCGACGCACAGACACGTTCTTATCGCCACTTGATGGTGACGGCTGTTAGTAAAAGAATATTTATTAGTATTTCACTTAGGTTTTTTTTTAGTGCAATTTATTTAATCAAACGGTAAAGAAAAACTTCGTGAGGAAGTGGCCTAGGACCAGTTTCGACATGTGACATCTACTAACCTGCACTGAGTCCGCATGGATCTCGAACCCTCTCAAAGAGCTAAATAGCAACCCACATCCCATCACTCTTTATGAACTTAGTAAGTGCTTATACTTTACTGAAGCTAATTGAAGTAGAAATACTATTATTTAGTTAATATATGCTCACCTTTGTGTTGTCCTGTGAATCATCTGAGCTGTCTTCGAATGCATAATGTTCTTTATAACCCTTAGGTACTGGAGTTTCCTTCTTCTTGACCCTGTTAAAATAAAATACAAGTTAATTAAAAATGTAGTGTTGCTACAAGTTTCAATTTACATTAGCAAATGCCTTAAAATCTGTGTATAGAAGTCATTCAAACTTTAGTAGTTTTAGTTAAGAAGGATACTGAACCAAAAAAATGTTTGACCCATTTGATTTCTTTGTTTTTAATTTGAATTTTAACCCCAAAATGATGTACAAAAAAGGGAAAATCAATATGTTCAATGCTGAATGACACATAAACAAAAAAAAAAAAAAAAAAGTATTAACTGCTAACATCCCGCGCTAATTGTATGAGTCAAATGAAAAGTAGGATGGATTTGCAGTTTGTAAAACATAATCATTTAAATAAAATGTTGAATAAGTCTTTATACTTATGTCTAACAGGATACCAAGACTTTTTATAGTTGATAAGAACGCGCGTGGTTATTAAAGGAGCCTGCGCTATATCACGCGTGTCTCGCGCGCCGCTCGGCTGTGCACGCGTGAGCTAGGGCCTGCTGGCACACGTACGTGTCTTTGACCGCGCTCATGGACATCTTCCACTTGGGCTTCTCGAGCGGCGGCGGCGGCGCCTGGTCTATGGGGCTGAGCGAGCCGCGCCCGTCGCGCTTGTGCAGCACCTCCTTCTCGACCATTACGTGGTACGCGCTCAGCTTTGACTCCAACTCCTCGAGCCCGTGCATATCGTCTAGCATCCTGATAAATACGTACACATTTTAATAAGTAAGTGTTCATAAGGACACACATTTATTGGCACAAACACAAGACAAATAATTTTGCGGCTCTTTTACAACGCGTGCGAAAGAGATAATTCAGTTAGTACATTGGCATTGAATAAGTGTGTCTAACATTTATGGTTATTGCGTACAATACATAGACAAGCAAATAATAAAGTGAAAACTATTTTCGGCATGTAACGCATTCACGGTAAGCGCACACGGAGCGTGTTTTTTCGTATAGCAGAGACAAGTCGGGCATACACGGATCAGCCCAGGACGATGATAATAATAGTTTTGTTAAAATTGTTTAATCAGGCTACTACACATAATGATAGCTCATGTTGGAGTCTATCTTTTTCAGCTTAGCTTACGAGGTATTTAAATTTCCTTTATTTATTTCTATACAAATCAATTATATTTTTAAATATTCCTTACAAAAAACAATATGAAAAAACATTTAAAAATATTTAAAAAAATTGTAGCCCACCGATATCGGGAACAGGGTCCAAGCTACCGGCGGTCAGGGCTCCAGAGAGAGGAACCTCCTAACAATACGAGCCGTGTCCAGGAGTACCGCTTTCTGAATCAAGCCCTTGATCCAGCTGCCTAACGAGAGCCTCCTCAGGTATTGGTCGAGGCTCTTGGCAATTAAGCCATGGGCGGATACATTAAGGTAGCCGAGGTATTATTATTAACACACATCCTTTATTTGACTTATACAATTAGCGGCGGAATTAGACTAATTAACATTAGTGTTTTGCTGTCTTATTTACAAGTGTGTAGGTTATTTGTGATTTGTTACCTCTTATCATGTTTTCTATCATAGTCTCCATCCGAACTGAGGTCTCGCTTCTTGCCTTTCAGCTCTTTCCTGCAAACACCAAAAAAATTTTAGTCCAACATTCGAATGTCCAGTAATCGCGATCATGGATACCAAACCTGATTTCAGGCCCAACTAGTTTGTCTTAGACTGAAGTTACAAGGTTAGCTCATGACAAAAAGACGGTCCATCCCGACTAAACTACGCGTGCGCAGCTATCGGTGCCGCGGGAGAGGTCGACAAGCGCTCCATCCAAGTTGGTTGTAGTGCGATTGCTTTCTTTCGGTAACTATATTCTTACACTAGATATTTGTTGGACTACCGAGTGTTGCACAAAAGTCGGTTCATTAATTTTGTCTACAAGAAGTGTGATATAATGTACGGAAGAGACCCTCTACAACTTCTGATGATAATTTAATGAACAAGTGACGTACCTGATAGCGTCTCTTAGTTTCTTGTCCCCGATGCTGTCCAAGTCTCGTAAATTGTAATCATTGTTCGCAGCTGCGCGCGCTATTTTGGCCTTTCTCTTCTCCTCCCGTTCCTGCTCTTTACGCTTCCTCTTTGATTCCTTCTTCTTTTTCCTATTGAAATCAATAGTTAACCTTTAGCTATTGTTTATACAAAATATACATATTTTTTAATTGCTTTTCATTTTTGTCATTGGAAGTTTTGAGTTATCCACATTTAATCAAGAATAATTTATTTGATTGTGCAGTATTTCTCGATGATTTTGAATATTAAAATGATGATTCTATAGAATTTAAATTATAAAATGGAAATTAAAAAAAAAAACATACAAGTAACTAACTCAACTCGTCATCCACAGTCCAACATCACTGAGCATAGGCTTCTCTATGGTCATGTCAACTCATTACAAGTGAAAATGTTAGAGATTGAGCAAAGTATAGTTACAAGAAAAACCAAAACATAATTCACTACTGTACACATTCGCCGCTAACTCTGCTCACCCCAAACAGAACCGTTCAGTGAAAGGTACTGACTTGTCTTTCTTCTTCTTTTTCTTCTTGTCGCGGTCGGCGCCGGGCTGCGGCTGCTGGCCAAGCTCCTGCATCTTGCGGTTGCGCTTGTACTGAGCTGTCTCTTCCAAGAAGTTGCGCACTTTGTCCTCGTAGTCCGAATCCTCTTTGGTCATCTCTAGGAACTTGCGTACCTGAAATAAAGTATTTTGTTTAATATACCTGTACTGTAAAATGGAATTTTTATTTTGGTAATTAAAAGGACAAATTTTCAGTCATAAGTTATGACTGAATATTTCTTCTTCTGTAAATTTCTTTCTTTCGTTTTTTTTTTTAAACAACAAAAACGTTATGACTCATAAATAGATTTGGTTGAATTTATAGGGTGCCAGGAGATTATCTGTGGTATCGCCTAGGCTGCCTAGACTAGGCCTTCTTTAAAAAGGTATTAATTCCCTGAACTGTGCTGCTTAAAAATCTGCTGAGAATCAGAGATTCAATATCTCTGATTGAAATACTGAAGGTGATCTTGGTTGAGATATTGAGTTGGTTAATTCTTAGAGATAATTCACACGTACCACAATCACACCACACACACGCGCACGTCGACGCAACGTTGTGTTTGCGATGTGGCCGGCCGCTAGTGCGCGGTGTCGCTGCTGGTTGCGATGTGTTAAATATCGCCTATACGGTTGAATTTGGCGGCAAAATGTGGTCCGTGTTAATGAAACTATTCATTTTCATACAAATTAGCGCCCATCCATGTGTTGATGTGGTGTGGTACGTGTGAAACAAGCCTTATGCATACCTTCAGTTCATAATCAATATCAGCCTGAGACCTCTGTGGCTCAGGGTTGACTTCCTCCACAGGTGGCGGCGGCGGCTGGTAGCCGTACGGGTGGTTGAACTGAGAATTGTGAGTCCGAGAGCCTGCTTCGGGAGCACCCATCATCTCCATACGTTTGCTGAGCGGCGATAGAGAGCGTTGCCGCTTGTTGTTAGGCTGAGAGCGACGCTTCTTCTTGCGATTAGGGCCCTCAGAATCTATTGAAAGTAACACAACACGCGACATTTTTAATAATGAACCGTTTGAATTTAGAGCATGCATTTATGGTTTCTCTCTTAATCTCTAGTATAAAACCAGAGATTTTCGAGGAGACAACAAGCATATTAGAAAAATTACTTAATTATAGGTTAGTGTTTGAAGGCTTAAAATATGCAGGAAGTATTATTTACACATAGACAGTACACTATTTACAACTAGATATGAAGTAGACTTAGCTTTGATGCAAGTGCATTGTATGTGTCTGTTGAGCTGTTTTGACGAATTGAAGCTATACTGAATGCCTTCTCTCACAGAAAATGTCAAGTCTCCGTTTATTTCGCAAAAAAGTTACAAAGGATGCAAACGCAATAGCTCGGCAGATGATTTTCAAGTTGATTTATAGATTGAGTAGAGTCATTACCACTAGTATCAGTCGAAGACGACGATGATTCTGATGACGAACTGGAGCTCGACGAGTCACTGGACGACGACGACGAGCTGCTCGATCGCTTCTTCTTACCCTTGCCGCGTTTTTTTTTCTTCTTCTTATCCTTCTTCTCAGTCAAATTCAACAGCTGTTTCAATGTCTCCTTCATCTCATACGACTTAGCTCCCGTCAAACCAGGCAGCAATAACTCTGCGGGCTCAATCAAAGGCTTCGTCGTCGATGACTTACTCTTCAAGAAGTCCAGAGAATTCTGCGCCTCCTCATGGAAAGGAATAATCGCCAAACAATCCTCATATGCTTTCTGCGCTTCGGTGATCTTGTTCTCATCCTCGTAACTTCGACCTAACGCAACTAATGTCTCTCCTAGGTACTTCCTGGCGTTGGCGTGGTTGGGATTTAGTTTCAATGAGGTCTCGAAATCTTCAATGGCTTTTTTAAATGTTCCGCTGTTAGCATATAGTGCTCCTCTTGCAACTAATCCTTCTACGTTTCTGGGGTCGATGCTTAACGCCTTATTAAGACATTGGAAAGCTTCAGAGTGGCGACCTGCTTTGAAATGTTCAATCCCTTCAGCGACAGAGCGGAACGCCCACTTGCTGGCTTGCGCTTGACGAAGTTCATCTGCATATTCTGTCGATGTAAATCCTCCCCTGGTAAAAAATAAAATAGACTTTAATCAACAATTTCATTACAAACATTTCAGATTGTCTAGATTACAATCACTTTTATTTACCTCAATGATGAAAAATTGGTGCAGTGCATGTTGGAGATTCCAAGAAGTTCAGAAAGAAATTGGACGCAGTTGGGATTATTGAAGCCTGGACTCTTCTCCAATATTGCTTCATAATTCTCACCCTTCATATCCACTGTTTTCCTGGAGGAAATAATACCCAATAAATAATGTGAAAAGTTATAAAAATAATTAATTTTCCTCTGATAATGGAGTATTTTCACTGAGATGAGATATCATCTTCAAAAGAAGGTATTTATTTAGTTTCAAGCATTTAATTCCTAAAGTGTTTGCTTAGTGTCACACATACGTTTATCCTCACCTGTTCCAATGGAGCTGTTCAAAAAATGTTATGTTACTTGAATTTTATTTCTTTCACACATAAATATAACATCATAGATTAGGTGATGCCGCCTCGACAATGTGACATTAATATTACCGGGACATTCGCTAAGGTCACGGTATAACTCGGTAGGTGTGACACGTGTCTTGAGATCCTCGCTATACCTAGAAAAGAACACCCTAAAATAATAGAGGGATGGTATGTCCACTGCCATGGACGATACATCAGATACAACGATGTCAACTGCCATGCTATCTTGTAAACTATTGAGTCATCTCGGAGCCTCACATCAGCTAAATTGATAATCGCCGGGAGCAAGTCCTTTTATTATAATATAAATAACTCCAACATCCAATTAATGCTCATTATAAAAGTCCAATCAATACGTCTCAGATAATGCTGGAATGTTAAACATTAGCTTTAATACAGAATGACATTTTTCCTTTATAGATAACAAGTTGGAAGAGACCCTAGAATAGTATTTGTACTGACCTTTTCCAGTTTATGTCAAAAAATAAAAGATGTGTAAACGATTTGAACATTTTGATAAAATCCTCAACATATGTGCAGGAATCTCGTTGAAATAAATATCATAAAAACATCTTTCAAGAATCCCAAGGTTTGTTCACATCAGATCAAACTTTGAACATTATCATGCAATCATTTTCACAAGTTGGTGAACAGTGTGATTTTGTACTGAAAAGTGATCATAAACCAGTGAAAACATACATCCAACACTCCTCCCTGCTGATACAATTACACATACCTACCACAGTGTTACACTTTTTAAATAGCAGCGTGAAACCGACCACAAGTCGTTAATTTTATAAGCATCTAAAAACCAGAGGTATTCTTGCATTTTCTTCCATACATTTGACAAGTCAATTTATGTGCGGTTGATGTTCCAATTTTCTTGAATTCCCAAGTATTATGTATTCCTCTAATATCTACTCCTTCCCAGTGTTCTAAGGTTTACGTCTCTTCAGCCCATAATTTTCTTCATCATTCATAGGAGAATATCTTCGAGTTATCCTTCTTTTCAAATAAAAAAAATACCACTGTTTTTATAGTCTCGAGAAACGACTTTACTACAAATAAATACATGAAAACAACACTATTTTTGTGTAAAGCAAAACAGTAAAACCTGTAAAAAGTGTAGGGACAATGTGGTTACTCAGAAGTGTGTGTTATTGAGTTAGTACATACTTGTAGACGAGTGGGAAGTCGTCGGTGCTGAGGAGGCCTAGCGGCGGCTTAGGCGGAGGGTCATCTGGGCCCCGCGTCACTCCCTTCATGCCGCACACCATTTTGTCGGTGTCGGGGATAACTTCTATTACTTCACAGCATACTGTATCATTCATCAGGTAGTTTCTTGATACGTTTTTCTTGTCCACAGCGGGAATGATATTTGTTACTGGTAAAAATGCCTAGAGAACGAAATTAACAGTCAATCATGAGATAATACTGTAACCTAAAATATTTTATTTTTATGCATAATACTACAGAATGTTAACGTAAGCTTGAAACATTCTTTTGCAGTTAGTTTCATTGTCCCTATGATCCATCTGTTGCAAACATCGAGCTTGAATGTTTCATAAATCAACTTTATTACTTAACAGCGTAATAAGTCTACTAGCATAATTAACTTGCTGCATATCTGTCATACATTTTTACAGAATTTCCCAGAAACAAATGGTTTTATTTGGTGCATTGTATTATTTTTAAATTATTCATTACTAGATTGGACTTAAAACAAAATAGGGAATGTACAAAAAAAAATACATTATAACAGTCACTTGTTAAGTGGCTTTTGTGTGAACCATTAACAATAGCAACAATTGGCCCTGAATATAAATTTATGCCTTTTGTTACTTCTGAATATGCACATAAGTACAGTAAAAATATCATAAGAATTACTGCAAAGGCCAACACAGTCAATTGAGAATGAATATTAATAAACATCACTTGAATGGCTAATGCTGACCCAAAATGAGTCAATAACAAACTTGAATTCCTATTTTGAAAGTATGAGTAGGTGGTAACTTTCGTCATAGTTATGTGCTTATATGGGCTGTCCACTTTATGCTAGGTCTCGACTGCTCCAAGTAGAATATTGAATGTTTCAAAATATTGTGCAATACCTTCACATTGATGTCAGCCACATATCTTGAGGTAGGACCGGCGGTGCAAAGCACCTTTAGCATCATACCAGATGCTGTCCTGTTGATAACTGCTCCTATAATAAGTTCACCTGTCTTCACATTCTGAAAGAAAAAATAATAATATGTAGCCCATAAATCAACATAGCATATACAATAGTCATCATCATGCTCTTGCTCTTATCCCAATTTATGTGAGGTCAGTACAGCATGTCTTCTACTGCCATACTACAACATATACTATACCATACTATATATTAATTTGGAGCAAGTCTAACCACAACTTTACAATTCTCCACAAGTCTGCATATCTTTGTTCAATCATTTTCGTCAATTAATCCAAAAAATGTCCTATGAACCGATACTAGGTCATTAGAAAAATGTGCTTGGGATGACAATAAATTAAATAATAAAAAAAACCATGGAGCTCTAACAAAGAGAGAGGGCATCGTAGGCAATACCTTGACAGGTTAAAATGTATGTTTTATCAAGCCCCATTAATTAAATTCCCTGTCAAGAATTTGGCAATATAATTATACCAATAGTATTTACTAAGTAAAAAGGTGGCACATAAATAAAACATTCTTAGTTTACAAATGCATTAATTTGTAGATACAAAAGAAATGTAAGACTGGCAAACAATAATTTACATAATACAACAATGTATTATGTAAATTATTGTACCAATTTATTATCAACTTGTTGGTTCAGACAGTGTTTAATTAATTTAATTCCTTTTCTATATCTTTTTGGTAAATAATTTGAATATACGTGTTTAACTCAACTCTTTTCAATGATGTGAGACAGTCATGTTTTCTTCTTTATCATGTGGTTGTGCCTAACCTTGTGTCCAGAGTTTTTATACTGCCCGTGGGCCTCTGACTTGGCTTGACATGCCGTCGAGAAATATCTCTCAGGTATGCTGATTTCCTTCACGGAGCAAGTGATAATTAAACAATGCACACATTAATCTGAAAAATCAGAGGTGCGTGTCTTGGGTTCGAACTTGAGACCTATGACTTATTAGGAATCCAGAAATGGTGACAAATGACAGCCAATGTTTAAGTACTCACATCAAAGAAATGTCTCAATCTCGCCGACTTGTCCACACTCAAGAATGTTTCAAATGGTGGCATCAAAGCATATAAATCTGAAACAAAGGTAGAAGGTTTTTAAGATACATATTAAAGACACAGAATATATTAATTATAATTAATATTTGTATGAATAGTTGAAATCTATATCAAAATATAAGTTCTCCAATGAATACTATTACAACAAGTACCAAAGTCACGGGAGACCAGAGCCATAGCCTATTAAAAATGTTGGAATTGCCTGTATTTTGAGCTTAATTTGAATGACTTGATTTTGAGTCGCTGGATTTTCACATAAAAATACATTATAAGAGAGACTGACTACCTAAGTGTGTCAGGTAGTTTTACAGGGTGCTGAACTATTTCACGAAGTAACATTGTGCCCAGAAACTCAATAGTGGAAAAAGGGTTTCAACTCAATTTGGAAATATAAATTTCCTTCAAAGATCAAGTGTAGAATTGACTAATTTCCATTTGAAAAATGTATTTCTAACATTTTTAGCAGTTTATCAAGTATCTAATACTCCCGCCATCATAAAGTAAATAGTTTTATATAACCAAAGTATATAAATATGTATTTGTAATTAGCCGGCCTTGGACAACAAAACCAATAATCAGCAGTAGGTGTTTTTTAATAGTATTTGATGTGCATTTAGTTACTATGGTAACTCATGTGAGACACCAACAATGACAACAGTTAATGAGATTAAAACACTCACTGTCTTCCGGGGTAGGCGCATCAGCTCCAAGGCTAGATGATGATGGAGATTCTTCCATTATCGAGGTGTCAAACAAAGCATTAGCCTCTTTTGCAATGAACTGGTGCAGTTTCAACCGCTTCCCTCGGTCCTGGAACGTCAAGTGTTTGTGCCTCGACTGGTATACAGCGAAATCCAAACCACACACGCCAATTTTAGATAAATCATCCTCTCCTCTCTCTGCTTCCCACGTTTTTTGCAACTGTTGACCATGATAGTTGATGGACTGCGTCACTAAGGACGCATCCAGAGACGGGTCCATTTTGCAGTTCTACAACAAAAACATAATGTAAGACATGGGAGTTGATAGCACTCAAAAATTCAATAATTTTATTGAAAGTGAGAGTAAAACATCGCCGATCGACGACGCCATTTTGGTAAAATATCACCCGGAAAGAATAAACATTATTTACAGTAGTATTATCGATAGAACCTCTCTAAAATTACTACTAACCTTTGCTAATCAATTCTTAGTTATATTTTTTACACGATGTCACGGAAAAATATTTTCAATTATACTAAAGACCACACAACCCACCACAGTAGTTTGCAGTAAATGGCGACGAATGAAAAATTGAATGAATCGAACGAAAGAGCTATCATTTGTACGACTTTGAATGAATAAAAGAACGGTATCCGATTATAAATAAATGCAAATATGCTTGGAACCAAGGCTTTAAGCATAGAAAAATAAACTGATTTATAAAATTTTGATTAGTTTTTTTCAATTTTATTTTACTTTGAGTCACGTATGTCCAGCAGTGGACGTCTTTTGGCTGAAATGATGATGATGATGATTTTATTTTGAAATGTTCTATACAGGGGTGTTCATCGTTTGCCAAATTGAATGGGCTGAAGAAGGAGTCATTTGCTGTCTATTCAGCTGTAATAACTCATTCTTCTTGGCCACACGGATTTTTTATTTTTTATTTTTGCCTTACTGCCAAGGAAGGATTATGTTGTTTATTTTTTTTTTCTGTGTATATGGTACAACACATTATCTTAATATTAAAAAGTTTCATATACACTACCGTTGCCGGTGTAGAAATATTAAAATTAACAAACAAATTCAAAGTGGCCGAGTTCTAGGCCAGTTAACAATTGAATAAAATCGAATAATATAATTGTAATTGTTATTGTTGTAATTGTATTGTGTTGTTAGTAGAGATTAAAATAGGTAGTTGTTATACAATGTCAACATTCTAAGCACAATTTTTTATTATTATTTATGAATGAAATGCCGAAATTTTTTCGTGCGAATGTTGTATGTACAGACGCCAGCACATCAAGCTATTACAATCTGTCAAATTTCTTTATTAGATTTTCAACTTTATCGCTGAAGCATTAGGTTCGAAGTTGATTGGGAAAATTTGACAGTTTCGGATAGCTGGATGTGCTGCACGCAAGGAACTTATACAGAGTGTAACAGATAGGGTATAGTCATATGAAAGGATATGCTGCAGACCATCAAACTAAACAACTTCCTCCATGGGTTTAATATCGTAAATGCGAAAAAATTACCAGCTGTCCCATAATAAATTTCAATACCTACTCGACCCAAATGTATGAGACAGCTGATTTTTTTTTTCGCATTTACGACTGAAAAAACTGGAAAACAAAAAACAAGCACATTTTAAATTAAACAAAAGTTAGAAAGACGCGGGGTCCATTCCATTTTCATAATTTTATATCCAAATGGGTTCTCCCCGGGGAAAAGGTTCAGGCAAAGTCACGGAGAAGTATAAAAAGAGAACGTGAGTAGTAAAGCAGCGAACGTTCAGCCACAACGTGTTGATTACGCGGTTGGCGAGAGTGACTTCGGTAAAAAACTTGGTTTTTGTCTTGACTTTGGGATCACAGCTAATGACCGCTTTCACCAACACTAAGGGATTTCTAACTGAAAGCTTAATACCTACACGGTGAAAATGGGCATTGGTCCTGTTACAAAGGAATGTCTGGAGAGACGACATGGCGCCTTAAAGGGTGCTCTCAGGACATGAATGACTACGGAAAGTACCTGTGCCGTTTAAATCGGATGCCGTTGCCGACTCCCGGTTGAAACCAGTGCAGAAACTGCCTTGATAACACGGCGCTGAATATTCTTGAAAAGTGCCTGAGTGAAAGGGAGCTAGAGGAAAAATCGTCCCTCTCTAGCCACTGCAGACTGCGTAGGAAAGGCCTAACAACCTCTAGCTGCTACCGAATGTGGTCTGCGGGAGCATACTTGGGGAGTCTGTAACCTGAACAGACACAGGCCCGAGACAGCGGTGTGCTGTGTGCCGTGTACCGCGTGCTCCACTCAAGCGGAACTGCGACCGTTTTCGTCTATCTCCATAGCGACGGGTTCCGCATTTAAGTCATGCGGGCGAATATCTATGTATATAGCGAGCGAGCGAGCGTGACAAACTACGCAAGCGCTCCAGTACTCCGGCCAAAGGTGGATGAAGAGCATTATGTGGTTTTACTGAGTAAGAGTCTGACAGTATACACGCTGGCGATTTAATTACCTGCCTACTTCAAGGAGGTGCGGGTGAGTCTACATCACGTTTTTAAATCATTCAGAATGAATTAATACTAATTTTTGATATTACCAACTTTTTTTGTCGACCACCTGTAGCAACAAAAAATTATATTCTTTTACTTAGAAACTCCATATTTCCCAAACTAGATTGATGTGGGATGTAGTGTGGGTGGACATAAAACCATCCATGATGCCATACCCCAGGCGCAAATACAAACTCCGGGTGGGGAACCCGGACTAAGGCTGAGGTTGCTTGGGGTTTCCATCGGCGTCGGGTCGACGTTGAAGTACCTAGGACAGCCGGTGGAACTTCGTGGAGCACTTCCGACGTTTGGCTCCCAAACTGGAACGGACAGGGGCTGCCTTCAAGCGGCTCTTGCCCAACCTGAGGGGTCCAAACGCCTCCTGCCGGAGGCTCTACGCAGGGGTCGTGCGGTCCATGGCCCTTTACGGGGCCCCGGTGTGGGCGCGTTCTTTGAGGCGGCAAGCCACCTGAACGCGCCCCAAAAGGTAATAGCCATAAGGCTAATCCGGGGGTACCGCACGATCTCCGGCGAAGCGGCTAGCCTCCTTGCATCTCTTTGAGCCGCACGCGGAACACGAACGCGCCGTCGACACGGCCTGTCGTCATAAGACGGCCGGACGGCGAGCTAGCACATAACCCGCCGTCCACAGGCCCGTACCTACGGTGGCCGGGAGCCACCACGTGACCCCCGACGCCCAGGGCGTATCCCGCGGCGGCTGGGACGTGAGGTTCTTTCCCTCTCACGTCCCGCCACCTCCTTCACTAGCATGACTGCTTCGCAGAAGGAGGTGACGGCTTCCCATTCCCTCTCGCTCCGGACCATGGCTTGGACCAGGGCCGGACGCGAGAGGTCGCCGCCGCCAGTCGCCGCTACAAGGACACGGCGGTGCTCCGCCCAAGCGGGGCAGAACTCCACGGTGTGCTCCACCGTGTCCTCCGGACGATCCTCGCAGTGAAAACACCCGGGCGTTTCCTCCTGCCCGATTCGGTGCAGGAACCTCCCGAAACAACCGTGTCCGGTGAGAACCTGCGTCAGGCGGTAGGTGAGGGCGCCGTGGCGCCTCTCTAGCCACTCCTCAAAGAGGGGACTTGTCGCCACTATGGTGGTGTGCCCTGCGGTTGTGCCTGCCACGGGCTTGCGACAGTCGCTCTCACCATGCCGCCATGAGATCACGCCGGAGGTCTGTCCTCTGAGCGGCAATTTGCCGCGGCAGCGGAGTTTTCCCCCGGCGTAGTGCCTCCGCGCGCCATTCGTACAGGCGCGCAAGGACTATCGCCTCCAGATCCCATGGCGACGGTACGGAACCCTTCATGCGCGAGTCCAACTCGCACTTGGCCGGATTTTTCAACGACGACTCGCGACTACTTGTATGGTAGGCAATGATGACTAATCAGTTATGGTAGGTACAGTAAGGAATCAGGTATTACTCTACTCAAATACTATCTGCTTTAAAGTATATACTTAAGTTAGTTAATATGATCAAAGAAAAGTTGAATGAATGCGCAACAGTTGCCAAATATTGTTCACCATGAAATTGAGACATTAGAATTATTGATTGTGATCACGTGATTTTAAACTGAAACCAAACTGAGTAAGATATTTAGGAAGATCTCATCTCCAATAGAATTTAAATCTCTAGGAGGCCGAAGTGACACTAAAAATTACTATTAAGTTAGAATTTGAACTATCGATCGAACAACTCGAATACAAGTAGTAAAATTAAAATGAAAACTAATGAAATATTTAAAGTATCACTACACAACACAACCTTTAATAACCATAATACCGTACATTTTCTCCAGGATACCTACCAAAGGATATAACACAATGTAGCCTCCTAATATTTTAGAATAACGTAGATATACTGGCCATATCTTGCATACTTCAAAGCGGCCATAAACCGTCATTGGGAAGGTCTCACTTCTATAGAGAGCCGAATACAAAAGACGAAAAGAGGGCTAGGTAATGGCAGACACAATGGAAATACTGTTTGGACTAGGAGGCGGCCCGCCCTCCGTAACTCCGTACAATGGTCCACCGCGAAACTTATTTTATTCCTCCACACTTATTTATTTTTTGTACCTATCTACTTTCAAGTTTTACACGTGAATGCTCGGAATTGTGTGTCGGCTATTGTTGTAAAAATAGATTTTAAATGGATAATTTTGATGTTATATGGAATCTGTTGCTTTGTATGTGAAAATATAACTATTATAGATGATATTATTTCTTTATAAAAAGTAGATCTTCTCAAATCTCTTAGAAAATTGCTCTCAATCTAAAACTATAAAATAATATAGTAGGAATTTTTATTTCAATGTCTGCTGTGCTTTTATTCGCTGCAGAAAAAAACTCTTCACTACAATAGGTATCCCATATTTTTGATCGGCCTCTGCGGTGGTTTTTAACAGATTTTTGGAGCTAAATGTATTGCTTTATTTCAATACCAGAGGATGAACAAAATAAAGACATGTGCGTTTCTAAGACTATCTACGAGTTGTAGCAAAGTGCTTTTATTAAAATATTATATAAATTCATGATAGACTACTATTGTAGTTTATTTTTTGTTTCCTAAATTCCTAATAAATACGATTTCAGTGAAAAGCATAGCAGATGAAGAAGTAATTCTGTGCCCGTTTGCAGACAACAGCTACGCGTGCTACGAGATGCTACGCAGCAGTCTACGGAAATCATAATATTTTATTTTTATTGATGCTGACTTGAGGAAACTTCTGAGTATGAATGTGGATGGGTATAAGAGCAGAGGAAGACCAAAGAAACGACGGATGGATTGCGTAAAGGATGATATGGCAAGAAGACACCGCCTGTGTCAGATGAGATGACGAGTAATAGAGAAATATGGTAGAAGAAGTCATGCTACGCCGACCTCAAATGAATTGGGATAAGGGCTAGAGAATGATGACGAAGATGATCTTGACTTGTATTTGTATTATCTATATTTTATATTGGTTGAATTGCAAGCATTTTCCTGTATTATTCGTATTTATTTTCATTTCCGATTTTTAATAGAATTTTTTGTGATATGCTTTTTTGTTTTTAGTTCGTGGGCTATGCATAATGCCCCCATCAAAGCCATGTCTCTATAAAAAACTCAACAAAACCACGCTCGAACGACCTTTCAACAATCAACAAGGCCGTGTGCATAAAATGAAAGATCAATTCATACAGAAAACTACTGTTTCCATTAATATCATTTATTTTGACACGCAATACGCGGCTGCCAATATATGGGTGCGTCCAGAATTCGCGTTATTGAATCGTTTTGGTATGTAATAAGGTAGTTTATGATTTGGCAATTAATGTATTGAGTGTACGATTAGTGGTTATGTGTGTGTATGCAAGGTGTATTGTGCAGGTTCGCACAATACGCGGCGCGGCTTTGTGTCTCGCGTTCGCGCCATTGTAGTCGGACATATTACCCAACGTTTCCACATTGTATCTACTCCTGCTGTCTCTGGCTTCTTCCTTTGATGGGACATATCTTATTTGTCGTACGCACTATTGTGTTACAGACTTACTATTCATGTTTTTTGTGTACGATTCTTACAAGAATACTATTGTTCTTGGAGACCGACTGGTTTCCAGTAGGTGTTGTATCATCAGTAATGCGGTTTTCATGGTCAATTAAAATAAGAAAAAAGGAGTTTAACAGCAAGAAGGTTTTTGTATGTGTCATTTTGTTTTCAATGGGGGTCTCGGTGTACAAATTATACGTGAAACGGTTTGGAAGGTAAATGCGAAAAAATGATTAAGTATGTTTGAATAGATACGTAAGTAGGTACGTAGACTGTCAATAATCAATTTTATGGACTATAGATTGAAAAAATTATCTCGTTAAAACCTATAATTTCTACATGCATCACGTCTTATTTTATGCCTATTCTTGTGCACGTGCAGTGCTGTTCGTTTCATCATCTGCCTTTTCCCAACTACATATGTTGGGGTCGGCATCCGGTCTAACCGGATGCAACTGAATACCAGTATTTTTCATGGAGCGACTGTCTATCTGACGTTCACAACCCTGTTAGTGCTGGGCATGTGCTGGGTAAGACTGGTTGTCAGACTTCTGGGACACTGACTACCTGTAACGACCGTAAAAGATCTATAAATGACAGCCGGGACCAACGGCTTAACGTGCTTTCCGACACGAACTTTAACTTTTCGAATTTCGAATATTGTGGATTTATTTGATCTTATGAAATATGTAATTAAAACCGAATCACCCGCACTGCTTCCCCATTTCCACACAATGGATTAACTAAAGTTAATGTATTGTAAACATTTAATTACATCGTAACTATAAGAGGGAAGTGCATTATGCAAGGATATGCAAAAGGGTGAATGTTGACCACAGCACCAGGAGATGCGCGAAGAACGTGCGCCGGTCGGGGCAAGCACGCACCGGCCGGCTCTGCGGCTCACAAGGCAGTCTGTGCCCGACTTCCATGACACGCGTTCGTTCCAACGCAACTAGCGCCATTAACCGAACGAACTTTTTCGTAAACTTATTTTCCCGCCACGTTCCTTTCTCGAATTTTCTTTTGCATTATCGGTGTGATCGTGATTGTTTCGTGCCAGAATTATTTTTTGTGTGAATTTTATGTGGTTGCGTGATGTGTTGTGCTATTAATGGGATATTGGAATAACTGACTAATTGGATTTCTGCTGTAAGTTTTAATTTTAAGAGTAATCAGAATCGAATTAGATTTTATTTATATGTTACCATTTTCCATAGGAAGATAAACATTTTCGCTGCGTTCAGATGAAGATTTGGTCTAAACAGGGTTGATTTATAATTGTGGAATACCCGATAATAACATTCGATTATCTTAGATATTATGTCAAAATCAGATTGAGTAGACCTAATGAAGCCAGGAATTCTTAATTTAATTTAAACCAGGGTGTACCTACGTTTATCGTTTACCTGTTTCCTCATGATTTATACACTCAACCCACTAGGACTCTAAATCCATTAAAAACGAATAGCTCAGATATTTTACATTAATTTAATGAAGCGCTTTATTCCCATAACAAAAGGAATAATTTATGAATACGAACTATCACAAAGCCGAATATAATTTTAATACAACTACAACAGCGAAACCAAACGAGCCATCAAAAAACCAATCGCGCGTCACATCGATAAACGCGATAAAGTTGCAAACAACAAAATAATGGTACGATTCGCGGAATTAACGCTCCTATTGTGTTAGTACAATAATCCGCTATCTAGGCCAGCCTCAGTGCTGCAGACGAACCTTTTGTCTTTCATGTTCGCCGTTAATAATGGCGGGCACCGAAACAGCCGCGCACAATACCGCGAAATGTGCGCGTTTTCATTTGCAAGACAAAACGCGCTTTGTTGTTGTGTCCGCTCAATACTAAATTTATAGCCGGTGGACTGAGAGCCGTATTGACGGCCTGCTAACGAACGACCAACACCATAAATGCATTTTGATCAGAACACGGATTATGTGTGGATCTAGACGAGGCTGCGGTGCGTGGTTATGTACTTATGATCCATGTGTTAAGTATTAGGACCTTTTGCATTAGTGGGTAGTAAATTAGTTAAAAAAAAAATGTAAAATGGTGGTAGAGTCTCATATACACATTTAGACTATCGTCACTATTAAAACATTAGTCACTTCAAGGCCAACGTAAGGCACGTTCTAAATTCAAAAATAAAAATATTTTTTATTGTAAGTAGGCACTCATATATCCTGGTCCTTGATAGAATCAGCTGATCACACTGGAAAAAGAGCTGGTACAATTTGTTTAGAAATATTTCTGTACGTACTTTTTCCATAAAAACTGATAATTGCATCATTTAATTAGATAATTTAATCTGATTGGATTCTGATTATGTAAAATTTTCCGATTTTTCCACAGCACAGCTCAGATTTTCAGCGGCGATTTCCCGCCAACGGAGTTGCAACTGCCAGAGGTTCTTTATTTTTTTTAAAAAAAAAAGGAAGGAAAAGGAAACTAGGTGGTCAACGGACGCTTTGCGGTACGTCGGATTCGCCTCGGGCCAGGCTGCCGGCCATTAGCGGATACGTATCGTGGCTTCTTGATAATTTTTCAAAGGCCTCACAAGTTTTTAAACATCTCTTGAAGATGCATTTGAATAATTTTAAGAAATTTTTTGATTAAAATTAACTGACAGCACTTTTGTGTTATGATAGCCACGCATTAGTCAGTGCATCCGACCTGTCAATTTTCTGCAGGCATTTAAAAACGGCTCTATAAAATATTTCAAACACGTACTTACTTTTTCGTTTCATTACTTACAGTATCTTGTACTAAATAATCTGAAATAAATTATTTACCATTTGCACAGAGAGTAGGTAGGTGAAACATGCTAATAAGATTCAGAATAGTTGCATTCATTCATTACTTTATGCATTTCTACTACCAAAAAGAATTGTGTGCAGCGAGCTATGAAATAAAAGCCTACAATAAATCAAATGCGACACGCACTTGGCCAAGTTTTGCTTATAAAAGATTCCGTTATGGGTGAAATGCGGAGACAGACGAAAACCGAATAAAAAACTCACGGATCCCCACATAAAGTTACACTCGAGACCCAAAGAGTATGCGTCACAAAAGCGTCGTAATTGGCCCGTTCTTTTTCTACTTCCCTGAAGCATTCAGAGCCAATGAAACGTGTGCATTTAAATGACGTTCCACAGCTTTGTGGGGTCACACTAAAGTTGTTCGTGAAACCGCCACTCCGTCAGTGAGTCTACGACTTTTGTTTAGCGTACACTGAGGGGCTACTCAAAGAACCTGCTTGTTAAGAAATCATTAGTCATGCTTATTTGAAAATGTAATAGAATCGTCACTCGGAAACATGGAGGATTTCAAAATGTTGTTCTTTCTATAGTGCAGAGTGCACAATTGACGCGTCAATTGAGTTATTTGTATGGCTTTCTTTTCTTGTTATTTCTGAACGGTACTTACAGTCAGTTTATTATAAAAATAAATTTGATTAATTGGATTGCACTAAAAATGCGGCCCTATTTATTAAATCCATCAAAAACTTTTGTATTCTGTTTTCTTTCACACATCTAAAGTGTGAATAAACTTGATTGAACGAACCTTTTGTTACAATTAATTGAAGAATCATTGCGCTCAATAAAAACTACTGCTGTTATACAAAATTAAAAACTCAATAAAGAAGAGAGATAAAAGAAGAGTTAAAAGATGAACCTTTGTGATCAATTTTGCAATATAAATACATGTTCCTACAGTGTTTTCATTTTAAGGAAGATTGTGTAAGGTTAGCTGAATAGCTGATATAATTTCTACTTTGCGAAAAACAATGACCCCAGCCCATTCAGAAAGTACCTAATACAGGCTTGTTGCACTTTTCCCAACGTTTAGTTATCTTTGGTCATTCAATCTAATTTCAATAAACTCAACGCAATCAAATACAATTCTCTTTTCAAATCGACAAGTACTCAGATAACACATGACGTTACAAACCAATACAATGTCTTCGTTTAAATTTAAAAAATCAGCTTCCTAGAATCTCGGCACGCACCACAAAACATACTTACATAACTACACATCCCTCTTTTCTCCTATTGAATTGACTCCCCCCTCCCCCCTCTCACCCACTCCCATTCATTCTTTACAGCTTTTGTAGGAACGCTCAGGCTTTTTGTAACAATGCTGCCGACGTGAATAGTAACTGTCGAAATATTGTTAAGCATGATGTCATTTTGCAGACGGCGACTTACTTCGAAGGTACTGAGAAAGCTGGTGGTGTTAATTAATGGACAGTTGATGGTGATTGGTGACCAAAATTGTGGTGATCCCATTCTCAGGTAGTTAGTATTTTTTCAGAGTGTCCATTTTTTCAATACATACAATGTGGCATATTCCTTTTGTCACCGAATAAGCCGTGATAGTGATAGCTTAGTGCTGTGACCGTCGGACTGCTAAGTTAAAGGTCTCAAGTTCGAACCTAAGACACGTACCTTTGATTTTTCGGATTCATGTACGTATTTTATAATTATCGCTTGCTTCGGTGAAGGAAAACAGCGTGAGGAAACCAGCATGCCTGAGAGATACCTACACATTTCTTGACGGCATGTAAAGCCAAGTCAGAGGCCCTTGGGCGGTATAAGAACTTTGACATCAGGTTACGCACTAAGCAGGTGATAAAGGAAGACCGAATAAGAGGCATGGCGAAAAGTTCGTTTATTAATTTATAAACTGAATACTACTAATACTACTAATACTACTACTATCGATCTTTAGGTTAAGCCGTGCTTGCCTAGGTTGGTCTGTGGATGGGTGACCACCCATTACTTACCGAGTTTCCTCCGTGCCTCGGAAAGCACGTTAAGCCGTTGGTCCCGGGTGTCATTTGTAGATCTTTGACAGTCGTTAGGTAGTCAGTGGCCCAAAAAGTCTGACAACAAGTCTTACCAAGGGGTATTGTATTACCCAGTACTAACTGGGTTGTGGAGGTCAGACAGGCAGTCGCTTCATGTAAAATACTGGTATTCAGCTGCATCCGGTTAGACTGGAAGCCGACCCCAACATAGTTGGGAAAAGGCTAGGCAGATGATGATGATGAAACTGAATACTACTATACTTTACCTAATGTCAAGTTTAATAATAAGAATCTATTTATTAATACAGGAAATTCAATCAATCTAATGAGTTCAGGATCACAACTCAACAGTACTGTAAAGATCAATCACGCCGAAATATCTGAAACGAAAATTGTCTCCAGCATTTTCTAATTTGACAATATTCGCGATTCTGCTGTCTATCGATAATATACATAAAAGTAGAGTATTAAAGTAAACAATGGTTAGGTACTAGGGTGCCAGAGGGTGTAGGGGGTTGGGCGATCGGTATTTGGTGCTCGCATTGTCGTTGAATAACTTTTGTCCCTATTGTGTCGCTGAAAGTAGAGCCACAAAGACTCCACGGCGAGGAACATAAACCGAAATTCATCAGCGCGCCGATTGTTCGTTTCTTAATGGTGTTTGCAGCTAGATTTGTATGTATTTTCGCTGTTTTTAGATTAGGGATATCTTGATTTTGGCATAATTGCTTTTGTACAGAAAATATGCTGTAATATGCAAGATTTGCTAAAATATGTCTACTTTTAAGTTTTCTCAAAACTGAAAATAAATCTGAAAACGGACCATTGCTGAAATCCATCATCCGTCCTCTACAGAATAAGCCAAAAAGAGAGTTGTTGTTTTTGTATATGCTGAACATAGAAGAAAGTTGCATTTTCAGCAATGCTTTAAGTAACTTATTGAACTTATTTGTAAAGCACACTGAAAATCCATTCAACATAATAAACAAGTGTCCTTAGCCTTTACAAAGCCCACAATACCCACAATAGCTATTTCGTAAGCTGTCACCCTGATCAATAGCCGTTATCTTGATCATGTAAGGAGCGTTGAGCTCTTTGTGCTAATATTAACAGCGCGTCATTATTTCAGTGTAATCAAGACCAAGTGCATTACAATTGAATGAGATCGAACTGGAAATTATTGTGTGAGCTTCTGTTAAGGATAATTTCCAACAAACGGCTCTTATCGGAATGGATTTTACAATCTTTAAACGATATTAAATCGTGTACACAGTATTTAATGTCTATATTACCAAGCCGCGCACAGTAGCTTGACGGCGCGCGTCTTCCGCAACATGTTATCGTAGCCGAAAGTATACTGCGACGCGCGATCGGCTCCGTTCGCCTGTCGTCGTAAAGAATGAAACTATTTGACTAGGCGCAGAAACGGATACCTTTGCAAGCGACGGTACGGAGCCGATCGTATGTGATGCGAGCCGTTTGGTGGTAATCATCCTTTGGCGGAGATATTAACGTAGGTGGAATATTGTTCATAGATCGTCTGTGGTACCGTTGTGTTGTCTTGACGTTAAACATACACTCGTAGAAAGTAAGTAGGCAATCTTTTTCTGGTGATGGAATCCTCATGGAAAACATCCGTCATCGCATGGCAAAGGGATAAGCTATTAGCACGTGAAATCTGATATTGATTGAGAGCACTAAAAATAAATAAAGGTACCCATCATCAAAACATGGCAACTTACACAAACGACCACTTCCTGCGATCACAGTCGCAAATAACTGTTCATTTTTCCAGTTGGGTGGTTCCTTTAGTCTTTTTTTTCGTCTATTAGAGTATTAAACTTATACTGTCACTTACGGGATATCTTCCGTGATTGTTCATTATTTTAAGCTCCTGATATTTCGACCCTGTTGCAAGCGCCATGATCGCGGGAACAATTACGGAAGATATCCCGTAACGGACAGTATAAGTTTAGTTGTAAACCGTGAAAGCTTAAAACAGTATTAGAGTATTGGTCTGCATTACTGCTCGGTCCTGGACAATCACCCAAAGTTTTTGTGACAGCCACCAGGTCTGACAACCACCACTTTTCGACGCTCCAAAACTTCAATCTCACCAACCTCTTTCCAATTTCAGTAGAGACCTATTCATACCATTCAGATTTCCCTTCCACCCGAACCTAAAACAGTTTCCATACAGTGCACTAACTCTAAAGTGTAAAGGATAATCACAGAGGCATTACAGAAGTTTCGTAAAAGCGGCGACACTTGACGTCGCGCGTCGGAATCTCGCCACATCTCCGCAAAGCGCCGGGAACGAGGGCGACTCACAAAGGGGGGTAGAAAAATGGGTAACCTACTCCTACAGGCCTTACAAATCTTACTATTCATATAACATCCATAGAAATCATGGGGCCATGGAGGCTTTGCGGCCGTTTGTATAATTATAATAAATGTACACGGGTAGTTCTTTTTAGTTGAAACTCTGAAGGTAACGTTAAATAAATAGTAGTTCTTGAGTTTATTAACGCGACTAATGCATGTTTTAAACAATCAACATCCTTGTGCTATCATTGCAGCATTGCCATCCAACGTGGCAATGCTGCCAGACTACTGTTAAGCCGACCCCAACATAGTTGGGAAGAGGCCAGGCAGATGATAACTCATTTAATTTTCATGATATCAGAATTTTTACCATGAATCCAAGATTTTGTATTCAGTAGGGAAATCACATTCCTGAAATGCATGGCCTCGTCCCAAAAGTACCGGAACATTGTAAATTGAGTCTTCAGACAGTCTTCTCACAATCACAATTCCAATCAAACAATAAAGCAGTACCAAAGTAAAATGAGTCTAGTTTTAGCTCTAAGACCAACTGTTCTGAATGTGTTAAGTTTTAGGTAAGGTCAAATGTAGCTAAGTATTCGTTGAGGTCTTCTGAAAGCGGGGTCGGCCTTGTATTGGTCACAATGAGCCATCCTCAAACGTGGGTGACGGTACAATTCGTAGGAGCATAGAGTTTGAACGGGTTTATCAATAAACATGATTTGGGGAAATAAATATTAATTCGTAGCTCCTCGTAGCATGGCGTAGTGCAGCGTAGAACAGCGTAGTGCGGTGTAGCACAGCATTATACACTACCTCCATGAGAAACCAACGAGTTATATATAATTGTATGCCATTGCCATAAAAATTGTGGATAGTTTTGACGTTTTATAATGGAAAATGTGAACACCAACGTTTAGATAAACAAATAAAAAACCAGCAATCAACCTGTGAAACGCAGTTGTCCCTTTTGATTGGTAGAATTAAACAGAATTGCTTGTTGTTGGGTAAAGCTGGCAACGTTGTTTTGTACAATCAAGTATTGATCACAAATTGACAATCAAGTGACCGAAGGGGTTAAGTAACGTCAAAATTAGAAAATACTGTTACTCGCTACCGCTTATCAGTTGCTCCAAACCCAAATTTCCTCTGAAAGAAACAAATTACTCGCTATTCAGCTGCTTTGAACGTAATTTATAATTGAAGGTCTGGAAGCCACTCGATGCTGCCTTTGATATTATTTACAAAATAAGGCCGCCATGGGATAATCTCGATGGAGTATCTTATTGGTTGATGACGTCAATAACTATTTATTTATTCGATAAATCAACTTATTGAATAAAGTAACATTTAATTGGCATTCGAGTTCCTATATATGTAAAATGTAACTTTAATAGATACTCCACTTACATTGGTAGGTTTTAAGGAGATGATTTCTTCTGGAACACAAAAATGGGGTAAACCATAGATCTATTGTTAAAATTACATTTTCAGCAACATATTACAAATAATTGCAACTATGGATGGAAATTTTCGTGTAGTGGGTTTTGGATCACAAAACCTATTTATCTATTTACGTACTGATAAGAAGCAATTTTCTGTGCTTTTTGCATTATAAGCACATTACAAATTCAATAGCAAAAATTCATTGGAACAAGTGAACTTAATAATTCCATACAATTTATGAATCACACCACCTTATTCACCCAAATTGATCGATGTCGTGTTTCATTAGTAAATAAAAATGTCTACAGCACTTTTTACCCTATTCAACCCTCGGAATCAAAATCACGGTTAAACCAGGAGACAACAATTGTTATAAAGCGTTCCTATCATTCATGGCTGTATTAACTTAATGCGATTCAATAATAGCCATTCACGTCGTAATGTGGGGTGGCGACTGCTATGTGTGGGCTTTTTTACTTTTTTTTTTTGTGTTAAATTAGGGTATAGAAAGCTGTTGAAGGGAATGTGACAATACGAGAATACTGTAAGTGTTGTGTGAAAACGTGAAGATTTTTGTGTGTATTCAATTCAATAGGTAGGTTAATTAGGTAATAAAGTTATCTACACATCTACTCATACATACAACACACAAATAAATAAAATTGAAGTGTCTGTTTGTAATATCAAAAAAACAGGTTTTTAGTGAATGCATATGAAAGTTTAAACGATACTTTTAACAAACAAAACATTTTTTTATTTAAATTTTTGTCTGTCTGTCTGTTTGTCTGTTTGTTCGAGTAATCTCCGAAACGGCTGAACCGATTTTGACGGGACTTTTACTGGCAGATAGCTGATGTTATAAGGAGTAACTAGTATGCTACTTTGAAATGTATTTTTGAAAATGGATTAGGGTTCCGTGCAAAAAAGTATAAACTCATAAAAATGTTAACTTAATGCGATTCAAATAGGGAAGTCATATTTTAATAATAATTACAAGCGGACGAACGTCGCGGGCAACTGCAAGTTTTTTAATAAAATAGGAGCCTAGATCAATGATTAGCCACGTGTCCACTGAACTTCGCGTTTTGGCGGAAAAACTCGCGAATCTGTCAATGTTCCTTTTTTTAATTTCTACCATAAACAAAACGGCCTGTCTGTTTTTGTTTAGAATCGAATAGCGTATCGATAACAAAGTCATTGTCAAAGTGAGCCACACTGTGTGTTGGTTATTCATACACGAAAAACCGAAACATTTTTTTTAACCACCAATATTTTTAGAACAGCTAAACTGCATTTACCGAGAATGTCCACAGTTGGAAAAGGGCCAAAGTGTCATTTTTATCGATTGCACTAAACAATGGCCGGGCCGTCACACAATAGTTGTGAATGGCAAGCGATGTAGATTAGGCAGGGGTTCGCTCTTGACGGATTATACCAAGCCTTGGATGTTATCTGCCAGCCTAAATACGCTTTTTAAGGCGATAATACGCAATTTTCGTGATGGAAAGCATCTGTATGTGGGTGGAGTCTTTAGACACAAGCTATAAACACTTTTTACTACACCCACATAGAATATTTCTAATCTTCTCACAGCTTTGTAAGTTTAAAATAATACAATTACTTCAATAACTCACAGTTAGATATAGTGCTTAAAAATCCTTGCTGTATCCTCACTGCTGGAATTAGATTCGATTCACCAGTGTGAGATTCACGATTTATCCTCTAGTACATACTTATTAAAGTTAAGTATTACAAAAACTAGTTTTTAGGGTCAGGTCTGTCTGTCCGTCTGTATGTCACAACCACTTTACTCCGGGACTGCTGGCACCACACTGTTGAATTTGGAGAGCAGATGTTTTTATCCACTACACAAAAGTGATGTGAAATTACGATTAAAAATCAATAGGGGTGGCCTTTCATACATGTAACTGAAGGTTGAAAAAAACTCCTCAAACACTTTTGAGGAACCTCCGATTTTTTGATGTGAAACATCTATAGCCGCACGTAAAACCGATTTCTGGCGTGGCGACGCATGATGTGGCGACGTGTCGCCTTTTGACTTTGACTTTTGTAACATACTTCAGTTACCATCGACCAATTGTCACAGTAATACCGTCCTCAGAGGCAACATCGAATATAATTATTACCGAAGTCACTGATTAAACGAATTAAGTAGTCACTATTTGAAATAAATACGTAAATTTTTGTATTTAATGAAAATAAATGTTTTTTCAATAAATAGTCATCGTTATCTGGAAAAAAAATCGTAATATTTTATTTTATCATTATGACATATTTAGTTCCTATCACAATCTGTTCTTTTCTGCATATTACTTTTACAAAATAATGTCGATGTTTCACATCTGCCAGGCGTCCCGTGACGGCTCACATTTTTTTTTTCTATTCTTGTTAACTCTGTTTGGCTTTAAATTACATTTTTTTTTCTATTAAAACTGACAATGCGATTATATGGTTAGACTGATATTGATACAGGTACTTTTAGCTACATGATCACACATTAAATCACGCCAAAGGGTAACAGTTGAGTCTATAGTATATCTGCATTTCGGCGTTGTTTTCAAGCTACAATGAAACCAAAATAAATTCATCCTCAACAAAAACCACATACGGTAACGTGATATAAGCATACAACACACTACTTAGCATGTACAAAAAACGCAAGGAAATCCGCCAACAAACAAACAAACAGACAAGAGTAGCTAACCACAAATCGCGAGGTTTAAGTGAGTTCAAATATGAAAAAAGGGAAAGTGGTGGCTTCCTATTGTCGCTGGGAATCACTTTGGCACACGCCGGGGGAGGCCGCTGGAAGAGCCAGCGGGGAAATGTAATTACTATGAAGTTTGTATAACTTTTTTACTCTGTGAATTCAGATTGATTTGGTTACAGTGCTGAATGGATCTTTTGGCGTTTTAATGACTTTGACAGGAGGGTCGCTTTTGGGAAACATTTGTGAAATGACATTCAAAAAACAAGACGGCGACTTTAGCTGCTACCGGAAAAGGTGAAACCAGATTTAATTATGAGTAATTTAATACGGAAATATTACGTCTAAAACATAGGAAATAGGAATATTTATTACTATTTTATTTACTATGGTATTTGTGCTACTAGCAGCAGTATTCAAAGTTTTCGTTTCTACTCTTCAGTTTACATCACATTATTGATTGACAAACTAGAACTTTTTTCTTCCAAATCGAATTGTGCACTGGCCAGTGCACAATTCGATTTGAAAGAAAAAAGTTTTAATTTAATTTGATTTTTTTTTTTTAAATATCTGTTCAATTTTGCCTTTTCATTTGTGTTAACTTCATGGGCATCTGGTAAACTTCTAGGAAAAGTTCAGACAGAGCTTTCTTTTGTAGAAAAAACACGTCCCGTATAGTGACTATACGGGACGTGTTTTGGAATATCGTGTAAATATTTATCGTAGAGCTGTTTTGGATGAAAACTCTTTTACAAACGGGTAATTACGTTTCAAAAAAATATTCTGACGCCATTTCGTTGGCAAAAAAAGTAAAATATTTTATTTTAATAATGTGATAACTTCTCTGTTTCTTTTCAGTCTAGATGGCCCATAATTAATTCGAAACAGACGAAAAATTTTTCATCCTAAATATTTATAAACCTTTTTTTTTAAGTGATTTTTTTTCATGTAAACATTTTTAATAATAATGTTAATTTACCTACTGAGATAATTAAGTTTTGTTTTACTAGACCAAACAGCAGCAAAGTCACATATTGCTTAGTAGCAAAAAAGGAACCTCAATGCTGCATTCTATTTCAACGAGAACAGAACATTTTCAAGCACTTATCTCGAATCTATCTAGATTTGCGAGCAGCCCGCGCTAAAAGCGTCGTCTTAGTGCTCTAATTATTACATCCACATTGTGTTACGATATCATATTTGTCGACAATGGCGTCCTTTATGTAGCAAACAATCGTGTTGCTGATGAATTTCGGTCTATGTCTGCGCGGTGTCTTTGTTCGGCCCACCGGCCCTCCGGCCCTCCCTGCCTCCTCTAGTGGACAACACAATGGGACAAAAGTTGTTCAATAGCGCAAGCACCTAATACCCAGCCCACCCCTCCATTGTTTCGGGTAATGTTCGACTTTTATGGATATTTTCAATGGATCGGCTATAATCTGGTGAATGAAGTTGCGAACTCTTGCCCATTATCGCTTATGGCTTTTTGGAAAGTAGATTTTCTTTACATGCTGTATAACGATGTGGTGGATGTGAAAAGGTTCTGTTTAATACGTAGCTAAAGAATGAACATTCAATGATTTTTACAGCATTTCATTCATGTTTTTCCAACAAAACAATTTCATAGAAATTATGGAAAATCAGTACAAAACCTTCTTCAAAGAAAACGTCTGTTAATGAACGAAACAAGTTGCGAATCGAAACTTTCTAAATCTCGAAACTTAAAGCGAGATAATCGTCGAATCGATTCACAATCGAGCAGGCTCGGACGCAAAGTTACGTCGCCGCAGCGTCCCAGCGTCCCAGCAGAACACTAGATTATAGAGTTGCGCCGCTCAACAATGGCTCAGATAGCTCATAATGCAGTTTGCCGATGTTGAAAGCAACCGCCACACTTCCCCCGATCGGATTTTCCACGATAATCGTGACAAAAGAACTTTGTGCGGACTCTACCTATATTCTATTGCGATTGTCGCCAGTCGACGCATGCGGTTCCCCGTTCTATTCATATCGTTTCTGAACGAATAACTTATCTACAGCGTGTATTTATTTGTTATGTTGTGTTTAGCGGGATGGCGGGATGGCGTGCGATTGTCGATCGGTATTTATTGGCTAATCTGCATATTGATGCCTGGGATTTAGAGAAGGTATGCCGCGTGGTTAGACTAATGTTTTGAGTTATTATAACTCATGATAGAAATAAATTCATGTTAACAACGTTAGTAATAGGGTAATAGTAAAACAATTATTAGGGTGTTGCTAATTTTCTTCACTTTCTGATAGATAGAAAGTAAAGAAAATACTTTCAGTAATTTCAGTTAATTAAAGATTAAAATTACCAACATGTTAAGAAAAAAAATTTCACTAAATCAACATTTCAAGATAAGAAAATACAATGTTTGTAATACTTATAAGTAGGTAGTAGGTACCTACCTACTTCTACTTTATCAATATAAATAAACTACCAAAAAACAACATTCCTCCTGCCTATAATTTTCTTTGAGGACTCAAAGAAACTTCAAATTCTTGAGCGACCAAACCACGTGACGCGTATGGTAAGCACAATACGGACGATAAGAGACAAATTCTCAGTGAACTCATATCATTATCAAGCATTGTACAACACAAAGACTACAAAGAGCTGGCACAAAGTTAACCTTCACTCATAGAGGGCCCGCACATTAACGTATAATAGTTGAAGTGACCGCAGTCACAGGGTTGCATTGTCTGTCAGTGTGAGGCTTCCGATTGGAGTAACTTGAAGAACAGAGACAAATTATGCCAGACAGATAGGTAGGCGTGTAGATAGATTTGAAACTTGGTAGTGGAGGTCAGATAGGCTGTTAGCATAATTATAAGCAGCCTATAATGTTCCCACTGCTGGGACACAGGCCTCTCTATGAGAGGGAATGGGCTATAATCCACCACGCGGGCCCAGTGCGGGTTGGTAGATGTCACATGTCTTCTTCGATTTTTTGGTACTAGGACATGTTTCCTCACGATGTTTTCCTTCACCGTTTTTGAGAGCAATGGTGATGAAATAAATTACACAAAGTAATACGCCTGCCTGGGTTCGAACCCACCGCTGCTCTCCGTTAGGGAGATAGGCCGTTGCTCCATGGAAGATACTGGTATTTAGCTGAATCTGATTAGACTAAATCCGACCCACAATAGTTGGGATAAGGCTAGGCAGATGAATTAGTGTAATTAGTAAACTAATTGCGAAACTGATTTTGGACTGCATCGTTGGTCTAGGGGTCGCAATCGTGACTTCTGAGCATGAGGTCCAGGGCCTTCCCGCATTCCCGGGAATTCCCGGGTCGGGAAAATTGTTATTGGGTTTTTCCATCAGGGATTTCTCAGTAGTCTAGATTCGAGCCCGGTTGATGGCAATAGGCTTGCCCCTATTAAATGGAACTTAAACATCATTAGCAAAATCTGGTGTACTATTAGTTACACCTCTGCCTATTTGCCTAACCCTTCGAGGATTACAAGCGTTATGTAATTTTGTCCCGCCTTTCAAATTGACAGTGAATTACGTTTTTACTATAATTATATAATTTACTTAATATTAAGAAGATGAACTTGTAGGCAAAGTAAAAAATGCATCTTACAGTATGAACTTATGGAAGAGCTAGAACAATTGTAACCTTCAGACCCGCACATTATTAACGCACATTATAGTTGAAATGACCTCAGTCAGTATTCAGGGTAGTATTCTGTCAAATGTGAGACTTTCGATTGGTATAACTTCAAGAACATGTCGCGTGGATTTTTAGACAAATTGTTCTGAAACTAATTTTATCTCGCTATGTGATGTGTTATATAGGGTCTAACTATTTAAACACGAAATATTTTCAGGGAATCATCTAACGGCTATAACAAAGCCATTTCAAGGGACTTTTTTTATCCGAGTATTTTTTTTTATAAAAATAAATAAATTAAAATTACTTGACCCACAAAATAAATACTGGCTCCTTATTTTAAAGCATCCATTACGGTAGTTTACTACGTCGTATTTACCTACTGTCATTGTTAGAATATGGGAGTAAAGGTTTTATGCAAAAGGTTTAAAAAAAATTTAGAATTATAATAATTTTGTAAAAAAAAAACAATCAGATAATTTTTTTTCGTTGCTAGGGCGACTTTACGACTTATAGAAGTTACTCTTAAAATAATTCGTGTATGAAAAGATAGACCTTATACTATAGGCGGACGACATTGTTGCCTTCGCGGGTTAAACTAGAAGACCGGAGGTAGAAGACCGTGTAGGTTAGTACAGACAAAGAGACGCCAGCGGAGCAGTGGGTGAAGTCGGGCTGTGAATGGTGATGAAACATTAAGCGGGATTTTTTAAATGAACAAAATTTTCCAAATAGTTCCTACTATTTGGAAAATTTAACTTTTGGACCTAATTTTGTCCTGTAGTGTGACGTATTTCTCGTGGCTAAATAATAACAGCCGCTCGCTCGATCTTTAGGTTAAGCCGTGCTTGCCCAGGTTGGTCTGTGGATGGGTGACCACCCATTACACATCTAGTTTCCTCCGTGCCTCGGAAAACACGTTCAGCCGTTGGTCCAGGCTGTCATTTGTGGCTTTGACTGTCGTTACAGGTAGTCAGTGGCCCAAAAAGTCTGACAACCAGTTTCACCAAGGGGTATCGTTTTTCCTAGTACTAACTGGGTTGTGGAAGTCAGATAGGCAGTCGCTCCATTCAAAATACTGGTATTCAGCTAGCTGCATCCGGTTACAATGGAAGCCGACCCTAACATAGTTGAGAAAAGGCTAGGCAGATGATGAGTAGGTGACGTGTTTCTAAAATGCCGTGCAAATGGTATTTAGTGGATGGAAAAACCTTTTTAGAAAAAAAAAAAAACATGAGATGTACAATGAAAATTATCCAATGGAATTTGATCCGGATCAATATATTCTAATAACAAAAAAAAGTTTTAGGGAAAATTGATAATCAAGAACTTCCAAATGAAGTTGATTGCACTGAATTTATTAAATAAGGTCTCGACTATGATTGTTTACAGAGAAGTAGTGTCAAAAAGTGAAGGTCAAATTCAGAAGCTTATTTAAACTTTACATAGTATAAAACAAAATGCTCCCGCTGTTTGTACGCTTACATCTTTTAAACTCATCATCATCAGCCTAGCCTTTTCCCAACTATGTTGGGGTCGGCTTCCAGTCTAACCGGGTGCAGCTGAATACCAGTATTTTACATGGAGCGACTGCCTATCTGACCTCCACAACCCAGTTAGTACTGGGTAATACGATACCCCTTGGTAAGACTGGTTGTCAGACTTTTTGGGCCACTGACTACCTAACGACTGTCAAAGATCTACTACGCAACGGATTTTAATGTAGTTTTTAGCAATAAATAGAGTAATTCAAGAGGGAGGTTTATTATTTATTTATTTATTTAAACTTCATGTACAATAGTGATACATAGGCGGACTTAATGCCACAAGGCATTCTCTACCAGTCAACCTTTGGGTTAAATAAGAAAACATTGTGATAGGGTACAAAATAAATATATAAAAATAACTTCTTGCTATCGAAACTTTATATAGGCACTTATATTGATACTAATACTTATATACAAATAAAATAAACTAATACATATTTTAACAAATACCAAAATTAAAAACGAGAAACCTAATAATAATTACCATGAATGTGAATGGTAATTATTATTAGGTTAAATTTAAATTAATTAAATTAAACCTCGTAAAAGCCGAGAAAGATAAGCAAATCAAATATCTTGACTTGGCTCACGGGGTTGTCGACATGTGGGATGTGGACTCAGCGATCATTGTGCCGATAGTTGTATCAGCCCATGGCTTAATTACCAAGAGCCTAGCCCAATACCTGAGGAGGCTCTCGTTAGGCAGCTGGATCAAGGGTTTGATTCAGAAAGCGGTACTCCTGGACACGGCTCGTATTGTCAGGAGGTTCCTCTCTCTGGAGCCCTGACCGCCGGTAGCTTGGACCCTGTTCCCGATACCGGTGGGCTACAATTTTTTATATTTTTAAATGTTTTTTATATTTGTAGCGCTCAGGTGGTGTGGAATAATACTCCAGATGATGACGACGTAGTATATTTGAGTTGCAAGTGCTGAAGCTTATTGGAATGAATGTATTTAGAAAAAGGCGGTCCCTTTTATACAAAGTTGGTCATCAAAAAATCAATGCATAGTGGGTACATCGACAACTTAGTTTGGGCACAATATTGTCGATGTACCCTACATACTAAAATGTTACTGTGAGGGTGATATTCCGCTACAGTACTTCCCCCTTAGCGAAGCGTACGGGCATCTTGACGATCCTGCCTGATCTTGTACGTTGGTCGTTGGTGTTCGAGGCTGGAAGCAGGCTGGAGTGATCTTCAGTGGTAGCTGCAGCTGGTTGGCGTGTCTCAGTACTCGTGTATTCGTGATTATCTTCGATGTTGATAGTGTATGCCGGCTTGAGACGGTCGATCGATATGTTGCTCGATCTGCCTGGTAGCTGTATCGTGAAATACTTCTCGTTGCGTTCGATGACCTTGTATGGACCCTTGTATGGATGCTGCAGTGGTTTTCGGACGGTGTCATCGCGTACAAACACGTGGCTGCATGTTGGTAGGTCGTTGTGCACGAATATACATCGCTTGTTTGAATGCGGCTTGTATGTAGGTGTCAGCTTCGTAATCACGTCGTGTAACTGATCGACGTAGGTGTGGTCAATCTTCGTTGCGGCTGGTGATGGTGATATAAAATCGCCGGGTAGCCGTATTGCTTGGCCGTAGGTGAGCTGCGCGGCACTTGTGTTGGTATCGGTGCGCGTGGCGGCTCGTAGCCCCATCAAAACAATAGGTAATTCGTTGATCCATTTGTTGCTGTTTGCTAGTCGTGTCATGAGTGCGGCCTTCAGTGTTCGGTGCCAGCGTTCGACGATGCCGTTACTCTGCGGGTGGTAGGCAGTAGTACGGGTTCTTTCTACTCCAAGTAGTTGTGCGAGGTCTTGAAATAGTCGACTTTCAAACTGTCGTCCTTGATCAGTCGTTATTTTTGTAGGACAACCGAAACGAGATATCCATGTTTCGTACAGCTTTCTTGCGACGATTTCGGCGGTTATCTCATGAAGGGGTACTGCTTCGGGCCAACGTGTACAGCGGTCGATCATCGTGAGTAGGTATCGATGTCCACACGAAGATGTAGGTAGTGGTCCAACAATATCAACGTGGATGTGTTGAAATCGTTCGCTCGGTGGGAATGCTGTGACGTCACTGTTGTTGTGTCGTTGAACTTTGGACTGCTGACACGAAGTGCATGCTTTCGTCCACTCGCCAATGTCTGTATTCACTGCTGGCCAAAAGTAACGATCTTGCATAAGTTTGCGCGTAGTTCGTATTCCAGGGTGACTTACATTGTGCACGGCGTTGAATGCGATGCGGCGAAAGTCAGCTGGTAGGTATGGACGAATGTGTGACGTAGACGTTTCGCAGAATATTGGCTTGTTAGTGCCGGGTATGACGATTTTCTTGAGTTGAATATTTGTTTGTTGTGATAAGATTGGTATATTCCTGTCTTTTTCTTGCTCTTGTGATAGTTCTTCGTAGTTGATTGGTGATGGTAATTCGATGGTTTCGATACGAGAGAGTGCGTCGGCGACAACGTTGTTTACTCCGCTGACGTGTCGAATGTCCGTCGTGAACTCGCTGATAAATAACAGCTGACGCGTGCGCCGTTGCGTATCGTTATCGGACGGAGGCTTGCGTATAGCGTAAGTCAGCGGTTTGTGGTCGGTGTAAACAATAAGTTCTCTTCCTTCGAACATTTTTCTGAAGTGTTTGATTGCCATGTAGATTGATAATAATTCTCTGTCGAATGTACTATATCGCTGTTGTGTTTCGGAGAATTTCTTTGAAAAGTATCCGAGCGGTATCCATTTCTTGTTTACAAGTTGTTGAAGTACAGCTCCTGCGCAGGTATTTGATGCGTCGCACATAAGGGAGATGGCGTCGGTTGGTGATGGAGATGGATGAGCGAGTAAAGCTGCGTTTTGGATGCTAACTTTACACAACTCGAATGCTTGTGACGCTTCTGTGTTCCAGTCGATCTTTGTCTTGTCGCGTTTCTTCGAATTGTGCAGGAACGCGTTGAGAGGTGCTTGTATGTGGGCTGCGTTCGGTATGCTGTCACGATAGAAGTTTACCATGCCAATAAATCGACGTAAGTCTTCAATTGTCTCGGGTTTGGGGTAAGCAGTGATAGCAGTGACTTTATCTTGTCCACCACAAGATAAAGTCACTGCTTGAGTCCGTTGCTCGACACTTGATAACCCAGGAACTTGACATTTTCTTTACCGAAGACGCATTTTGATGGATTTACAGTGATGCCATACTCGTCTAATCTGCGTAACACCTCCTGTAGATCTTCTAAGTGACTGGTTTCATTATCTGATGCGACGATGACGTCATCAATGAATGGAAATACGTAGTCTAACCCAATGAGTACTTGATGAATGAATCGTTGGAATGTCTGTCCAGCATTTTTGAGACCAGGACACATTCGAGGAAATTCGAACAAGCCGAAGGGTGTTGTGATGGCTGTCTTCTCGATGTCCGGTTCGTATACAGGCAGTTGTTGGTAAGCACGATTTAGGTCGAGTGTTGTAAAGATCTTCTTGCCGTGAAGTAGGTAGGTGAAATCTTTGAGACGTGGCACTGGATAGCGGTCTGGTTTCGTGACGTCATTGAGTCTGCGGTAGTCGCCACAAACACGAAGGTCGCCGTTTTTCTTTGGTACGACGTGTAGCGGGCTGGACCAAGGACTTTTGCTTGGACGGCAGATTCCTTGCTGCATCATCGACTCGAATTCCTTCTTCACGGACATGTACCGATGTGGCGGTAGTGGTCTGCTCTTGCTGTGTACTGGTGGACCGGTAGTTTCAATGTGATGTTCTACACGGTGTTTGGGAGCATCCTTCATGCATGATGGTCGTAGGATGTCAGGAAACTTGCTGAGTAGCTGGTGATATGGTTGATCAACGTCGATACTTCTTACGGTAGGCTCAGCGGAGTAGGTGACTGGTGCCTTGACTACGAGGTTGGTAACTTTGTCGACTAGACATCGGCCGGCTATGTCGACAAGAAGTTGATGTTTTTTCAAGAAGTCGGCACCGATGATGGGTCTGCTGACTGCAGCGATGATGAACTTCCAGGTGTATGGTCTTCGTAGGTTGAGATCCAGTTGTAGTGTTTTCTCTCCGTACGTTGGGATTACCGTGTTGTTCGCTGCATACAAGCTAAAGTCTGTTGGCGTAGCTTTCCCGCCTTTTCTTCTTGGTATTACGGAGACGTTGGCGCCAGTATCAATTAGAAATGACAGACGTGAGTTTTTGTCTGTTATAAATAGGCGGTAAGAAGTGTGGTTTGCGCTGGTTCCCGCCTCAGCCAACGCAGGCGTTAGTTTCCCGAGGGAGCGCTGCTGTCTTCGCAGTTACACGGACGCGTACACTTTCGCGCCTCTTTGCCGAACTTGCGATGATGAAAGCAGGTCGCTGATTGGTCGTTTCGGGCGCGATTGTGATTGGCTCTGCTCGATGAACGCGATCTTGAGCGTCGTCTGTCGAACGATCTACGTCGATTTTGATGCGATCGGTATGCTTTCAGCTCTGCGATTTCTTTGGTGAGCGCGTCAATTTTTTCTTCAATTGACGTAGATGCACGTGGGGTAGTGGGAACGGAGGAAACTGCAGCGACTGCGCCGAGTGGTTGTGTCTGCTCGAGGATTTTATCTGCCATCGTTGCCAGCTCGTGGATATCGGAGTGTTTCGCGATGTTTTCACTGACGGCGAGGACTGCTCGAACAGATTGTGGTAGATGGTTGGTCCACATAATCCGCAGTGCTGAGTCAGAGATATTGTCGGCGGCGAGGTTTTTCATGCGGCGTAGTAGCTGTGAAGGCTTCATGTCGCCGAGTTCTTGTTCACCGTCTTGTGCCATGATGAAATCTTGATCTGGAGGTATCTTCTTAATAATCACGTCGGGGTCACCAATGTAGCGCTCAGGTGGTGTGGAATAATACTCCAGATGATGACGACGTAGTATATTTGAGTTGCAAGTGCTGAAGCTTATTGGAATGAATGTATTTAGAAAAAGGCGGTCCCTTTTATACAAAGTTGGTCATCAAAAAATCAATGCATAGTGGGTACATCGACAACTTAGTTTGGGCACAATATTGTCGATGTACCCTACATACTAAAATGTTACTGTGAGGGTGATATTCCGCTACATATTGTTTTTAGTTTAAGAAATATTTAAAAATGTATAAGATTTGTGTAAAGATAAATAAAGGAAATAATTACCATGACTCGACTTCTAATAGAGAGAGAGCTATTTATTCTGACTTAAATTGTGGTTATATGTATATTGTACCCGTGCGAAGCTGGAGTGGGTCGCTAGTTTACTATAAATGGATACATTGTAGTGCAAATGAGAATTGACGGAATATCAAATTCAGGTTCCTGTCTGCAGCTTAATATAGTTTCCATTATCACACCCTAAAAACTTATTCTTACATAATAACAACGGCACGTCTTGATCACTTCTCCATTAGCTGAATATACTTAGCATACGTCTCGTCATGTGACGTAGCAGGCTATGACAAAAGCACGGTCGGTAAGCCGCCGATTATACAATTTATATTCACGTCAACCCAGCCAGTTACGGCATTGTTAAGATCTCAATAGAGTTGTGTTGTAATTTCATCATGTTAATGCATACATCGTGACGTATGGTTATGTTGTTGTTGTGAGTAAAGAGGACGTTTCATAGTGATTATTGGTTAGTGTATTTTTTTTGTAGAACTGCTTGTTGCTTCGAATAAAATATATGGCTGTGTCACATCATCATCTGCCCGGCCTTTTCCCAACTATGTTGGGTTCGGCTTCCAATCTAACCGGATGCAGCTGAATACCAGTATTTTCAATAGAGCGACTGCCTATCTGACCTCCACAACCCAGTTACTACTGGGTAATACGATACCCCTTGGTAAGACTGGTTGTCAGACTTTTCGGGCCACTGACTACCTAACGACTGTCAAAGATCTACAAATGACAGCTGGGACCAACGGCTTAACGTGCTTTCCGAGGCACGGAGAAAACTCGGCAAAAAAAAAAAAAACGGCGGAAAATGTATAGCTGTGTATGTCTAAGAATATTCGAACCTACAACCAAAACAAACAGTAAATAGAGAAGCTATACAAGAAAGTAATTTTCCGTTATAATATTGATTAATGTTCTTTTAGAAGTTCTAAACAGATTTTGAAAATAGAACCAATAACATTGATATAATATAGATATACTGATATCAAAAAGCTGCCTCTTATGGTAAAGTTGGGCAAATTAATTGTTAAACTATTTAACTACCAACTGATATCGTCGAATTGACGTAGCGTGTGAATTTGCTTGACAACTGGTGTTTTTTTCCTGACGGTACAACATCCAGAAAAACTAATACAAATATCTCGTCACCACCGCGGCAAAGGCAACAGTCTGTATGTATTAAGTTGTCAAAAACATTTGACATGCGTGTAACATATCGAGAAGATCGTCATTTGTCACCCTCACACATTATTATCAAGTTACATATTCGGTGTGTAAGGGCCTTGGTAAGGGCTGATATACACTTGCTCGGGTCGGCACATTTCATTTATCAGTAGGTATTTGTCGAAAAACAAAGGTGGTGTACACACCGTCAGGCTGCAAACGCAGCAACTTACTTTTCTCTTTCGTATTTATAACAATGTTTTGTAAAATTACTTGACAAATTACTTTCTTACCCGAACACCGCGGATTAGCTCCAACCTTCTCTAACTTAATTAGTTCGGTACATCTAATAAACTTTTAGTGTTACCAAACTCAAAATACTCACTTATTACTTGCCACTTTAATTAAAACTGCAAGTGTAAGGTGCCAACTACTACGGGACCTTTCAGGCGGACCGAAGCAATTACTACACTCATTTGGCTCGTGCCGATCGGCAAATTGCGTTCGGCATCTACCTTCAATTCGAACTAAGGTGAGCGGCTTTCTGAAGGACTGTAGCTAAAAAAAGTCGTCGGGTAATAAAAAAACAGTTGTTGCACATAAGAGTATCAACTAAAACCCCGACACGATCAAAAGAACCGTTAAATTTGTTTAATAACGGACAATTTTTATATCTTTCTGATCCCTTAAAACCAATTTTTCATCCGACTTTGCCGAATGAAACCAACCAGAATACGTGTGTAACACCCCTGACATATTTCTTCAAATAGCAGAGGAACTGCATCACTGTGGCGACAGGAAGCTTTCAAAATGAAGTGCACTGCAAACACTCAATTTGCGTTCTTACATTTGGAGGGGAATGAAACTCATATCATTTTACGCGTCTCACTTTTATTGAAATGTTATTATTTATCGTTTATCTGCAGATGTGAATAATTTAGGTATTCTCTTGAAGGTGGTCTTTCTTTATCGTGTGGTTAGTGCCTATCCTGGTGTAAAAGTTTTAATGCTGACCATGGGCCTCTGACTTGGCTTTACATGCCGTCAAGAAATATCTCTCAGGCATGCTGGTTTCCTCACGATGTTTTCCCTCACCGAAGCAAGTGATGATTATAGTCTTCTGCCTGGTGTCAGAGGCATAAAAACTCTGACACCAGGTTAAGAACTAACCACACGATAAAGAAAGAAGATGGAAGATTATAGAAGATTTACGTGGTGTAAACGGACCCTTCACGAAGCCGTAAACCAAGCATTCTGATCAAACTAAGTAACTCAACGCAAAAATTATTGCTGGGAAACGACTTTTTTTTTGGGTGTTAAATCACGTTTTACGGTAGGAATCAACGTAATCCACTCAAAACATTATGCTGAACTGCTGATAGATGAAAGGCACATCCACGTGGAAACTGTTACCATTAATTACAGAGGTATTTAAAGTAAAGGATTACATTAAAAACTCGAATTAAAAAAAAAAACTTAAAAAATAATTGGAACTTTGATCCCTAATTAACCCGTAACCCCGAAAACTAGAAGGTTCTCAGGTATGGTCTAGAACATAAAAATAATCGCAATGTCGCGATGACGGGGAGAACAAATGTCTCTTGGCTTCGTTAAGGGCATTTGTACACCCATCATAAAAAAAAACCGTGTAGATGTAGATACACTGCGTGAGGATTTCAAAAGCTTTATTCTTCAAGACTGAAACACCATACACCAAGAAAGTATACCCCAATCAAATGGTGATACGAAATATGTAGTAATGTTATCTAATTACATTGCGACATCTCCACCGCCGGCCTCTCTATTGTGCTGGGACAATGTCTGCTAATTCCTGATCCATGTAACTTCCTGTATTGTGCCCGTGTTGACAGATTTTCCTATTATCAGCACGAACAATATACCTACCCGTGAGTGGTAGTACGAGAATAATTGAAATGTTGTAGGAGTTGGATATTATCGTGTGGCAGTGGCGGGTTACATTATTGTCGTGTTTTATGTTTTTGTCTTTTTATGGGACGGTTAGTATGTGTTGTGGTGACCCGTGACCTTAGTGGACGCAAGCAGGGTTGTGTTCTACACTAAGCTTTGATGCTCAAGTTGGGCAAAATGATTGGGATTTTTGGTAACTCACTCTTACAACTATATTCGACAGGTAAACCTATGTTCACCTACTTCATTAGACAGATGTAATGAAAAACACAAATCTGCTGATAAAGGCACTGGTATTTCAATAAATGGAACTAAAAGAATTACGCTTTCAAATCTCTCCTCGTAAGATTAAATTGTATTTTCAAAACTGTTTTTTTGCCATGATTTTGTATAAAAAAAACACACACACACTTTTTAGTAAAAGGTATTTTGGTATCATAGTGACAGCAGAACACTGACTCCTAAGTCACAGGTCTCCTAGTTTGGAAGTCATTGTTTATTCTGTTTGTATGACCTTTAATTCATGTGACCTAGCAATGTTGGGTTTTGTATAAATAAAGATTTTTATTATTTTGTTTATTTATTTTTACACATATTAAATACATTTTTAAATATTCTAATATAAAACAATATAAAAAAATATAGCCCACCAGCATCGGGAACATGGTCCGAGCTACCGGTGGTCAGGGCTCTTGAGAAAGGAACCTCCTAACGATACAACGATACGCGCCGTGTCCAGAAGTACTGCTTTCTGTATCAAGCCCTTGATCCAGCTGCCAAGCGAGAGTCTCCTTAGATGTTGGTCGAGGCTCTTGGCAATTAAGCCATGGGCTGATACGACTATCGGCACAATGATCGCTGATTCCACATCCCACATGTCGACAACAAAAAAATATTAAATTATTTCTTTATTCATTGTATATACTTATTTTACATATTTTTAAATATTTCTTAAAAAAAAAACATTTAAAAAAGCATTTATTAATATAAAAAATGGTGGTCCGCCGGTGTCAGAAGCAGGGTCCAAGCTACCGGTGGTTAGGGTTCCAGAGACAGGAACCTCCTCACAATACGAGCCGTATCGAAGAGTACTGCTTTGTGAATCAGGCCCTTGATCCAACCACCTAAGGAGAGCCTATAAATTATATAATTATTTGATTGATTTAAAAGAGTGTCCATGGAGTTTCTTGCCCGTTCTTCTCCATAGAGATCTACGTTAGGGAATGAGCAACCACAGTACTTTCACAGTTTTTGTGCCTTGTGACTGGGACTGTAGCTATATTTCACTGTTGTCTTTGTTTCGACAAATCAAAAGTGCCTGTAACTGGCCTGCTTGAAATAAATGCTTTGATTTTGATTTTGATTATTATAAATATCCAGTAATTTTCGCTCCATGTAAAATACTGGTATTCAGCTGCATCCGGTTAGACTGGAAGCCGACCCCAACATAGTTGGGAAAAGGCTAGGCAGATGATGATGATGATCCAGTAAGAGTAAGCTACGATCGCCTTTTTAAACAAAATAAATTGAAACCAACCCCAAATACTTTTGCACATTTTATAGTACAAAAAACCGCCACCTCCATTAATTACAGGTCTCGATAACAATTCAATAGGTCAGGATACACGATAACCCATATCTCCGGTATCGAGTCGTCCCTCACGGTCAATCGACAGATATCCCTTTACACACCCTATATTTGTTTCCGGAGTACATTAATCTACTCCTCCTGTATACCATGCATGTTACATGGTTATAATTGTATTTAGGCATGCCAATTATTTTGGTGTTGATTTTTAATGGAAAAATAGTAGCTTGTAGGAACAGGGTCTATAATTATCCCTCATAAAGGTTAAAATACGCTTGCTGACTGCTGTTTTTAGTCCATCGAGGTTTCATTTGGGCCTACAGAGAGAAGAAAAAAAGAAAAAGTACTGTGACTTGATTTTATAGAATAGTGCATTTTGATACAAGTGGGGGAACTTCCTTATTGTTGCCGAGGCGAATTTCATTAAATTAAAAAAAAAAAAACCTTCTCGGCCGACTATAGAAATCGAATCACTGTGGATGTAGTTTAGGGAAATACAACACTAGTAGTGAAAAATAAAAAAAACCACGAGTGTGAAATACACTGCATACTGAACCTAATAGCGTACGATAAGAGCCAGTTTTCGAGGAAGTATTGAAAATAATTTATTTCAATTTGTGAAGTCTGGACTATACTCTAAGAAATATGATGGCAAAGGAAATTCTAGATTTTCCAAAAGCTTTAATATCGACTCTTCACTGGTATGCATTCATAGATATAATAATTTCTCCCTTTATCTTCCCGTCTTCAGATTGAATTTTAGAAGCATATTCTTTGCCTCCTTTTTCAGTAATAGCTTATTGTTCAAGTGCCTTATAAAAACTGTTAAAACTAAACTACTCCCTATCCTATTGTTTGTTCACTACAGGAACTGATGGACGCTACCGAAAGCGCCAGACTAGTAGCACAGTCAGAACTGTGCTAAAAGCGACACACTAAAACCGACAATATCCACACTTCTTTATACATCTCTCTTTATCCATTACATGGTCTTACGCCAACAGTAAGTGAGGTATCTATGTATAGTAAACAATGACTATTTGTAGGTGGCAATCTAAATTGTGTCAGCCCAGAGGCTGACACAATTTAGATTGCCATCGACACGCTAAGAAGAAGTGCCTTATGAATGAAGATTAACGAAGCTTCTGTAAAGTAGTAGGTACCTTTAGCCTGTGATGGGCACTGCGACATACCCAAACTTTTCATGGTTCCTAAAAGAAACTTTCCCCTAAAACAATAAAAAAGACAACAGAACTTAAATAAATCACATCCATTCCTATTGTACTACTTCATTTGTTTCCATACAATGTTGTCTGAAATTGTGATCCATCATGAGTTGAATAACATCACACTGAATAGTTGGTGGGCGGCTTATGAATCGCGACCAGCTCTCGGAGACCTCTCGAAGCACCCTTTAGCACCCCTCTAATGCCAAGCATTGTTTTGTGTGAAAGGGGGAGGGGGTCCAGAGTAATCTGGTGGTGCCGAACCATTGTTGTTGCGTCGGATTCGAGTGTGAATTGTCACAGACAGTTGGACGATTTTATCAATCGCTTATTATTCAACTCTTAACAAATGGATGATGACTCATTTGTGAATGTAGTGGCGCCAGAATATTTGCACAGTTTTGTGCAATGTGTTGTGGAACTTAAATCGAAAGTCTGTGCAAAATATCGGTTCCTTTTTATAAGGGAATCTCTAATGAGTCGGCTTTATGCATCAATGGTTACTTTAGGGTACTCGTGCGTTTTTCCGACTGTGAGGAATTGATGAGCTTTTTTGTATTACGTGAAGCTCGATGATGATGGGGCTTCGTTATTTTGTCTCGTTTTGTACTTATTTCAAATGTTATTTGAAACTACGTTGTAAATTAAAACTTTTCACTCACACATGTACCTACAGAGGAGGAATTCATTCGGAGTGTTAATCTTTGTAAAAACGTTTTGACGACAAACTTGTTTGTCGTCAAAAAGTTTCAAGACGGCCGTGGAATAGAACAGTCAACGCGGTCAACGGTTCAACGAATTACTGCACAAAAAATTACTGTGTCCACTTCTTGGCTGGACAACATTACGAACACGAGCAAGTTGCACGATTAGTTGATTAAATACCAATATTGAAGCTATCAATACATTTGAGGCTTAACCAGTGATGTGACACGCGAGGCCAGAGTGATTTTAGTCACCCCTTTTAACTAAGTATGCAAGACCCACGTCGCGACGCGGGCGACATTCAAGTCGCGTCTCCCGTCCCGCGTCTCGTCATGACTTCAACGTTAGTTACTAAAACGATTTTCATTCGATTTGGCCGTTTGAGTGAGCGGGCACAACAGTAGCAGATATCGAACGAGTCCATTGTTGGAGGTGACATCTAAAAGCATTGTGCCAAGCAGTACAATCGCACCATTACCGCCGCCATTGTGACAATGTTAACATATCGTTATCTAGATCAAGCGCCATCTATTGTCCGTCGCGGAGACTTTTGTACGTAAGAATTTTCTTTCCTTTTCAGCGTTTGGTCGGATAGTTTTGTTACGGTTTATCGACCTTGGGTTGTCGGTTAACAATAAGGGGATTGTGTTTAGTGTTAATTGAAGTCGCGTGTATATGCGATAAAGAATTTCTAATAGAACTGCGTTAAGCTTAAATATTTATCAAAAAATCTTATCATTTGCCTAAAATTTTCAAATAATTTTACAGAAAGATGTTCATGATCAAAGAGTCGATCGTGTCCTAAAAAATCTACATTCAATTTAAGTTGAAATTAACAAACAAACCCCGTGCAGGGCACGCTACCATAGTGGCGATAAGTCCCCTCTTTGAGGAGTGGCTAGGGAGGCGCCACGGCGCCCTCACCTACCGCCTGACGCAGATCCTCACCGGACACGGTTGTTTCGGGAGGTTCTTGCACCGAATCGGGCGGGAGGAAACGCCCGGGTGTTTCCACTGCGAGGATCGTCCGGAGGACACGGTGGAGCACACCGTAGAGGTCTGCCCCGCTTTGGCGGAGCACCGCCGTGTCCTTGTAGCGGCGATTGGCGGCGGCGATCTCTCGCGTCCGGCCCTGGTTCAAGCCATGGTCCGGAGCGAGAGGGAATGGGAAGCCGTCACCACCTTCTGTGTAGCAGTCATGCTAGTGAAGGAGGTGGCGGGACGTGAGAGGGAAAGAACCTCACGTCCCAGCCGCCGCGGGAGACGCCCTGGGCGTCGGGGGTCACGTGGTGGCTCCCGGCCACCGTAGGCGCGGGCCTGTGGACGGCGAGTTATGGGCTAGCTCGCCGTCCGGCCGTCTTATGACGACAGGCCGTGTCGACGGCGCGTTCGTGTTCCACGCGCGCCTCAAAGAGATGTCAGCAACCGAGTAGGGGTCCGCATGGGCCGATGCCTGCCAGAGCTGCGGGACTGTTGTGTTCGAAAGAGACACCGTGGCCCTGGAACACAAAGGGCAAAGAAGGAACATGGATGGGTTTTAGTCAGTACAAGTCTGACACTCCCTTCCGCTCCGCCCAGAGTGGGTGGGGTCATTTGATGATTTCCCATCCAAAAAAAAAAAAAAAAAACCTCTTCCTCAGTTTTACTTCGAAAGTTAATTTCTTAGAATTGTTTTCAAACCACATGGGTACCATTAAACAAGTAATTAACTCCTAATTTTGTTTAGTTTGAATCACAATCAAAATCAAAACTTTTTATAAAAGAAAATAAACTAACAATGCAAGGTAACTTGAGCTTATGAGAAAATCCGTAGCCTCGTAGTACGGCGTAGCACGCGGCTACGAGTACGTAATGCTACGAACTTTTGAAACTTACTTTTTACGAACAAATTAATATGGTTTCGCAAGTATCGATCTAATCGGTATTCCCCTTAGTTGTTTATACTTTTTAAAATTATGCGTAGCTAGCTAAAGTTGTAAGTAATTTTGCTTCGCAAACTTTGTTGAAAATTCTTCAACTTGAGTATTTCGCATGATTTTCAATACCTACTTAAGTATTATTTTCGAGTTTGTTGGTCATGTGTAAGAGTTGAATTTACTGGGTACTTCACGCAGCATGGGGACCGGGTCGTCGTGATTATTGCAAAGGGTTTGTTTATCTGCACATTTCTTGTAGGACAGTCCACGGAATTAAAACCGTGGTGAAATACTAGTAGGTATAGTGCAGTATAGTATGACAACTTTAAGTGTGCAGTTCAAGGTGGCGTTACTTGTCAATAAAATTTTCATAAATATGTCTAACTTAGTACATTTATTTTAGTTCTGTGTTTTCTCGCCTGCACTGGTAAGTTGGCAATCATTCATAATGACATACCCAGGGGGACGCTGATGGTAAGCATATAAAATTGTCTATGGAAACAGTATTGGAAAAACAAAATGGCGTTGTAAGTTCCGACTACGGTCACCTGCCAAAAGAATCATACCTTCAATAACCACACAAACTTTAACCAAAACAATATCACCCTCATTACGAAGCATGGAGGGATGACGCGACATCCACCACTCGTGGGCACTGACCACCATTGTTCCACCGCCACAATGACTGGTTAATGAGATCAGATCCATCCCCGCTGGACAATGGCCACCCCAGCCCGTCCTACTGATTTTATTAATTAATTCATTACAATGGAACCTGAGTTTCGGACCACTATCTATTGTTTGGCGGTAGTGACTCAGCAGGTTGACCTTATGGCGTACTGATAAAGGATGAATTGATAATTGTAGTTGATTTTGATGTTTATCCTTGTAAGTATTCTGATTGGGCTGTGGAAACTCTTTTACCAAGGAAAAACTAACTTCTATTATTGACTTTAATACTATGTACTAACCAGTCTTGTACCGCTTGCTTTCTTCTTTATCGTGTAGTTACTTCCTAACCTGGTGTCAGAGTTTTTATGCCGCCCATGGGCCTCTGACTTGGCTTAACATGCCGTCAAGAAATATCTCTCAGGCATGCTGGTTTCCTCACGATGTTTTCTCTCACCGAAGCAAGTGGTGATTATACAATACGCACATGCATCCGAAAAATCAGAGGTGCGTGCCTTGGCTTCGAACTCGAGACCTATGACTTGGCAGTCCTATGGTCTCACCACTAGGCTGTCACTGCTTCTTGTACCCATTACAGCTTGTACCGCGGTAATGGGTACTTATAAAAGCGAAGAAGCCCCAACAGGAACCGACACGTTGGTAAACTTAATGTACATTCGATTTTGGTATGGATTTAGAGCGTTAACGTCTTACGGCATTTCATACAAAACTTTCAAGTGATGTTTATAAAAAGTTCTCTGTAAAGTTTTTAGACTTATGCATCCTGCTTATCGTACGAAGTTTCATTAAAATCGGTTCAGTCATTTCGAAAAAAAAAACACTTGAACGTTTGTATGAAATGCCGTAAGACGTTAACGCTCTTAAAACTATCATATAGTTTTTTTTTGCGTAAATATTTGATTGTCTTTGTTTTTTGTTGACAAGTAAGATATGAATAGTCTTTAGAGTAAAGCGAGAAACAAGTATTTTCACATTTATAAATCATGACGTTTACTCATTCAATTCAATCTTTAGCCCTCAGTCAAATTCATAATGTGGTCAAACATTAGTACAGTCACGAGCACCAATATGTAAACACTTAACAACTTTTAAAAGTGTTTTTCTCCTACTGTTCTAATTAAAATTTCATGATGTTTCGAACATAGTATTCTGAAACTCAGATTTTTATGAAAAAGATCCTATCTCCAAGTTACAATCGTTATTTCTCGCGAAAAATGCTTTTAAATTTAGCAAAGTGAATGAAGTGAGTGAGTGAGTGTTGAGTGAAGTGAAGTGTGAGTGAGTGAGTAATTTAGCATATTGGTGCTCGTGACTGTACTACGACGTAAGAATTATTTAAAGTTTATTTCGAGTGCGATTTCGGAAAAAGAATTCTGTAGTGTATTGAAAGAGAAACCGAACCACAGAATAGATTTGTAACATTTTTTTTTACATTTCCATTGATCCATTTCTAATTTGTAATTATAAATTATTAAATCTTTACATTTTTAGTTAAACAAAATTTGTTAATTTATGGAAGCCTCAAACAATGTAAAAAAACAAAAAGAGATTTTCTTTCAGTACTAAGTGGGCCCATGTTTTAAATTACTCAGTTCTTTTTTACAATGTCTTTCATTGTTTTCTTTCTACCTGAAGCTATTCGTAGCGGTCTAAAAACGTAACGCAAGATTACTGTTCCATTTAAATATATATATATATATCTGTGGCGAAGGTTCGACACAACTCGATTCCTACCGGATTCCCTTTGAAAAATGGCAAAGTCAGTATTCTATAGACAAATAATATAATTGCATTCAATATTTTAAACTTTCATGGTCACTAAAATTATTATAACTAGAAGACGGGATATAAACGGGACGGGGTAATATCCCGACTTCTAGTTATAATAATTGCATTCAAGTTATGTACTCCGGCTTACCTATTACAAAAATTGACCCTTCGCTACTGCGTCATAGTAACCCCCCAGAACTTTAAGCTTAGCAAGAAAAACAATGAAAGGTAGTTTGCACCACCAGATCACTAAACTAGTATCAGTATATAAAACACTAGCACTTCATCCGCAAACTATGTGATAGCTCGGTTAATATCCACGATATAAAAAAAAAACTGAAAAATGGCACAATTAGTGTTCAATAGACAAATAAAACAACCAGATTAAAAATATGTACTCCGGCTTACCTGTTACAGAAATTGACCCTTCGCTACTGATATATATTTTATACCAAATAGCCTTGTGTTTGGCCGCAACTCGTCTGTTCTGTAGCGATGATGCGGCCTACTAGGGTGGAGCACGCTTTGCCTAGAAGAAACTGATTATTGACATATTCGAAGGACTTTTGATGTTATAAATCGTTTGTCTGCATGGATACTCCTAGTACTAATACGCTACGTAAACATAAAATTTTTTCATCGACAATATAACTATCCTACATAAATTCGTTTTTTTTTTGTTTAGCGACAAGCACAATTAGTACAATCCAAGGATATGAATAAAGTACACTAAGTAAATTTTATGTGTGAGTAAGTAAAAACAAACGATTTAAAAAATTAAAGACTCCTTGTCTTTAAATTTTTAAATCGTTCGTTTTTACTCCGAGAGTTCGTGCTATAATTAGGAAGTCTCTCAGTTAAGAAAATACTACATAAATACACCAGTAATAATGATATCCAACCAAAATACAAAACTTTACACATCGTCCACAATCTACAGACACGTCACAACGATTGCCGCGTCGCGTCGCAATTTCTCTATTGTTTTTGAAGTACAATGAAGTACTCAGATAAAATAGGAGTCGGCTGGAGTTAGCATATGAATAAAGTGGACAAAAGACCCCTTCTGTCCATAGCGAAATTTTATTAATTGTGCTTTGTGATAGGGCTGCGCTGTCCGCGTTGAATTTTCATCAGGAATCGTTAATGGAAAAGTCATATCGGAGTTGGATTTTTTTTTTTTATTTCATATTTTGGTGTTTAAATGTTTAATAATTGATAAAGGTTTTGAAAGAAAAATACAATTAACAAATTTTCAATAAAAGACTGAATTGCTTAAATTCATTTAAGACTGAGAGGTAGATCTGAGGCCTACCGTCCGTATTGAGGTAGTAAGGCTAAAGGGTTAATTAAAATGGTGATTCACACGTAGGACTAGTCAGGGTAATTAAATCATCATATTCCTGCCCTTGTCCCAATTCATATGGGGTCGACGCAGCATGCCTTCTTCTCCTATACTCGTCATCTCATCAGACACCTCCTTTTGTGCCATATCATTCTTTACAGTCCATTCTGTTTTTTTGGTCAGGGAAATTAAATACCAATTTAAATTGCCAGTATTTTAAAATCACAACAGTGCGTCAAATGGCACGGCAAATTGGTGTAGGGTATCAGTATCAATTACGAAACAAACTTTGGAATTAACCTGAAATAACATTACTGTCGACGTAGCCCGAAGAATTGCCAAACTTAAGTGGCAGTGGGCAGGGCATATTGCTCGCAGAACGAACGGCCGAAGGGGCCGGAAAGTTCTGGAGTGGCGACCGCGAACTGGAAGATGTTGCGTTGGAAGGCCTCCCACTAGGTGGACCGATGACCTGGTGAAGGTTGCAGGGATCCGCTGGATGCGAGTCGCACAGGACCGGTCAATGTGGCGACACTTGGGGGAGGCCTATGTCCAGCAGTGGACGTCTTTCCGCTGAAATGATGATGATGATGAACATTACTAGCACGTTTCAATAAGTGAATACGCAAACATTTCGCTTTCTAGTCCTTCGTGATATTAGAGCTTCCATCTTGCAAAACATCCCTCGACCAAACTTTACATCTTCATCAGAGCAGCTTTGTGTACAACTCCGTAGCGATTCATGCAGCACATATTATTCAAAATGAAGTTGGAAACATGACCAGTAAAATTCAATTTTAATATTGCATCGTATCTAGTGAGAGATTGAATTTTGATACGTCTCGTATGCGTCCCGGAGATTCACCCTGCGGCCGCCATTCAACGTCGCCCGGGCGTGTTGCACATTGCAACGTTCAGCTGCAGTGTTGGACAAAGTGTTTTAAATGGTATTTTTCAGTTTTGTATTTTTTTTGTATGTAGGGACAGTGTTTTTGTTTTATGCGTACAGTCGAAAGAAATATTAAATCAAATCAAATCACAATATTTTATTTCACATGGGCACTTATAAAAGGTCAAAAAAAGGTGCACGGTTCGGGTTGGTCGATTCCTATGGAGAAGAACCGGCAAGAAACTCCATGGTTACTCTTTTCAAATCATTTGGTATTACAATATTATCATGGATACAGCATTTGTACTTAAGTATGGCGGGCTAGCGTAGGCCTGACAATAAGCCGTTGCCTTTTTATTTTCTTCTACATTTTTTCTGTAGTTAACACAAAAAATGTAGAACAAAATAAAAAGGTAACAAAAGTTAACAAGCAGCTGGGAATCTACAAAGCCTACAAAGTTCACACATTTACAAACAATCAATAAAAAAGAACCAATAGAAAGGTAAAAAAAATTTTTGTAAAAAACTAAATTAAACAAGTGACTCAAATATTGTTATTAGTGCTGTAACTATTCCGAGCAAATATGTATAAATGATTTGAAAACTATTTGTAAAAATCTGATTCGAAAGAATAGAAAATATGAGATTGAGAATAGTTAGAGACATCCACATATTTTTGCCGTTTAAGAGCTACCAGGGAAGCTGCATGCGCAGAAGGAACTAAAGCCAAACTTCTTTATCTTCAACGTAGTCCTTGATTTTGTAATATGCTATTTTTAATAAGGATACGTTTGATGTAGTTTCTGAACTTTCCATCGGTCAGTTCTTTAACTGACTTTGGCAAATTGTTATAAAAGCGTATACTGTTTATAAGAAAAGACTTGCTAGTTTTTGTTAATCTGAATTTAGGTATTACAATTTCGTGTTTACTGCGTGTGTTTATATTATGAAAGTCGCTTCTAATTTTGAAAAGCCCACGATTTTTGCGGACATATACACATTCTACGATATAAAGTGAAGGCAGGGTCGGTATATCAATCTCTTTAAATTTTTCTCTGAGGGACTCGCGAGGACCCATTTTATAGATCGCGCGGACTGCCCTCTTTTGTAGAATGAAAATTGAGTCAACATCTGCTGCTGATCCCCACAGCAGAATGCCATAAGACATAATACTGTGGAAATAAGCATAATATACTAGCCTAGCTGTAGCCACATCAGTTAACTGCCTTATTTTTCTTACTGCATATGCAGCTGAGCTTAACCTACCCGAAAGAGTTCTAATGTGCGCGTTTTGAAACTTTCCATATTTTCGTACTATACAAGCCTAAGCTTTAAGGGATGCTGCGATGTCGCTAGGATAGAAAATGGTTTATTGTCCAGGTAAAACGGTAAGCAGGTAGTTACATAGGCTAACAGAAGTTAAAATGAAACGTCTTGAAAAGCTTTAAATATTATCTACGGCTAGATTACAAATGTTTGTCAGTGAACGCCGAACTGACAGGTAGCCGGTATTTTAATAAATACTGAATCGGATGTTTCAATAAATACTGTCGATAACATTTGAATAACTAATAAATTGAATGAATAAAAACATTGACAGCGCTGTTGCGTGTGGGAGTCTATAGGTCTGTCTGTCTAACAATTTTCATAACGTAAGTTTCAGTTAAAAATATAATTATTCTGCGAGTGCTGTGCGCTTCTATAAGTGACAAATTCACCATACTTAAAATAGTTTCTGATTTATGTTTATGTGTGTTTTAGTGAGTAAGTCGTTGAAGTGCCATTTAAATAAATAAATAAATAAATAATAACATGAAAAGAACATACCTATTTTGTGTAATTATCTCAAAATAATAATATCCTCCCACATTATTTACCCCAATATTGTGCCTACATGATTCGGCGAGCGACACACTGTGCGATTCGCCACCGGCTTTGCAGAAATCATAAAGGCGAGAGATCAAACGGCGGCCGGTCTTTTTGACCCCGATAACGAAATGATACTCTCCACCGGACGGTGGACTCATGAGGACCTCATCTGCCGAATTAGCAAGTATTGTCTGATATGATGTGTAGTGTATAGTGTCTACGAGATGTAGATTCAAAGTATGATATATATCAAATAATTTGGGAAAATTGTCGCTTATTTGCAAGATTTTGTAGGGATCCAGATATCCTTTCAATTAATAATATTTCAGTAAGTATGAAAACGTTAAATCTATACGTGTTATAAACTAGAGTCGCTTTTCGGGTTTGACTGTGGGGCCCCGCCGTTAAAGATAAAGATAAAGATAAAGATAAAGATAATTTATTTGTCAAACATGCGTTTACATAAACTGACTAATCAGACATGCAAGGTATTGAATTAATAGATGTTGTGTGCGTCCATGTTTTGCCACTAACGGCGTACAAATTTTGTAGGTATTATAAAAAATTATATTTAATTGCATTTTACATAACGTTCTTTCCGAATTTTGATACGGTTTTCACAATTAACTGATATATCCCCAGAAGGTTTATGTTTGTTTAATAAAGAAATGTAAATGTTTTGTCAAATCATAAGAACCGCGTGCAGTAGAGGGTTACTAACCCAACTAGAAACCATATACTTCCCTATAATTCCAACCAGAAAATTTCATAGAATTTTGCCATATCACTGCTCCATGTTTTGTTGTCGATACACAAAGCAGTTGTAAAGTTTTTTTTTCATTTGCTTATAGCTATGCTTATAATAATGAATATCGCGAAAGAGATGAATGCCAGCGACGCACGCGGCGCGACGCTGCCGACAAGGCCAGCTCCATGTCAAGTTCGGAGCCACCTCGTACAGGCGCACAGCGCAAAGCGGCGCTACTGTAACAATAATGGGTCGGCCCCATTGTTTGGGCCCGTGGCACATTACGCTTTTGTCTCTGCCCTCTCCCGTTCCTCACAATGCGGCCAGGAAACAAGTGAGCCTTTATTTCGCCTCTTTTTGTCTCGGAGTATCGCTGCTTATTGTCTTCATTCGATTGTTCGGGCCTCTTCAGAGGGCACATTGTTGTGGACTTCGTCGTTAGTGCTGAGCTGGCGGATGTGCAATGTTCTAAGTGTCGTTTGAATTTTAATACGACGGAAAGTGTGGTAGGTGGTGGGCGAGCTTTGTGATAGAGTCTTGTTTCGTTCATTGACACGGTAGGCTGTACCGGTGCTTTCGTTCATGCGGATTGTAAAGTAGGACTACGGAGCATTGTTTTCGGAAGTGAGTTCCTGTTTTGATGTGCATATCTTAACGTATGTCAGGTATCAGCAACCTGAAGGGGTGGGTATGTGGTTTATTGAAACCTGGCAAGTAATTGCTGCTTAAAATTGGTTGTTACCAAACTTCTATTGGGATATAGGAACTCAAATTAACTCTTTTATGAGAAGACAGACAAAGTCGCCTGCAATATTTGATAGCCCCCTTGAAATTAGTATGCATGTGGTGTACACGTATTTCAATGCACTTAATTTTCTTTCATCGAAAACAGAAATGCTAAATAATATACAGTTATATTGTGTCCGTATTTCAGAAATAAATGTAAAATGTTCATGATGCATGGAGGCACCGTTTTCCAATTTCCGATGCATCTGGCGTGTATCTGAAATTAATTTCACAGCGCCTGTGAACAATACAAAAATATTTGTAACTTTGCGAAAACGAACAAAAACATTATGTAGGTATAACTGTGGATCATGAAAACCTTAGCATTTAGGTACTTCAGGATTGACTTTTACAAATGTAACTGAACGCTCTCAGCACGTTTAAAACACATTCAAAAGTTGAATGTCATCATTGTAGCATTGTTCTGGAATATTGTCTGATTTCGCGCAGTCTTCACTTTAGGTGGGGTCGGCACTCGGCTCTCCTAATTTTCTGGCGCAAGAACAACCTATCCTGGGTTGCCGGGTCGGGCAGTTCTTCCTCTAATAGGAGCTTCGTCATGCTAGTCCACCACGTAGCTGGAGGTCGTCCTCTACCTTTCTTACATTCAGGTAGTTGTAAGTGTAATTCTAATTGTGCGCAGTGTCATTGGGTTAATCGCTTTAAGTACTTCATAAAAGTCAAATTGTACTTATGTGACAATACTCGATTATTTTGGCAGTTCCGGTTCTATGTCACAAACTCATCATCTCGGTACATAATTCTCCTGTCCTTATCCCAATTCATTTGGGGTCGGCGCAGCATGTCTTCTTCTTCCATACTTCTCTATTACTCGTCATCTCATCAGACACCTACTTTCTTGCCATATCATCCTTTACACAGTCCTTTCATAGTTTCTTTGGTCTTCCTCTACTCTTATAACCCATCCACATACATACTCAAAACTTTACTCATCGTCTCGGTACAGATAGAATTTCGACATCACATCATATTCCCCACAACTGCCATTCTTGGTTGCTTTCTTCCTCCATCCCGAATTCTGATAATATTGACCTTGTTTTACTGCTTTACGCGAGACGCAGATCGCAAAACCGCAACCGTTCTTCGTGACATAATCACCTTCTGAAATCCAAATCATAACATAACATAAACCTGTAATCCCCGAAGGGTTAGGCAGAGGTGTACCTAATAGTACACCCACATTTCGTCAGTTATGTTTAAGTCCCATGTAATAGGGGGCGAGCCTATTGCCATCAACCGGTCGCAAATCCAGACTCCGTAGCTGCTACTGAGAAATTCCTGTTGGAAAAGGCCAATAACACTTTGCCCGACCTGGGAATCGAACACAGGACCTAATGCTCAGCCCTCGCGCTTGTGACCGAGGCAGTCTAGTCAGTCAGACATCCCAATCCTGTTCCCATATACAAGCTGTCATGTATATTGATCATATCGATATCTACCCGTGTTTATCTGCAAATGATACAAGCTCAAGCTCCTCTAGTTAGCATTGTTCGTGGCTCCATTGTGTGAGTCGCTTTGTTAGGGCACGCTCCGTTTTTTTTCTTTTCGCCTTCGAAACGGCGCTGAAAAACTAAGGGCCGGAGCTACAAGGGTTGAGGTGTAGCTCTGTGTTTACATTATCAGGGTTTTGTCTTGAATTAAGGAGGTTACATTAAAAATGAGAATAAGGTTGTGTTGTACTTTTCTGATTAATTTCGTTGCGGGATCCAAGAGAGTTAAATTGTTTTTCTGGGACTTCGTCGAGCTTCATTGTCTCGGCGCTTTTCTGATGGGCGCCACTGTTGATTCTGACTTTCTTGGGAATAGTGTGGCGGGCTGGTCCAAAAAGGTTGTTTTTTTTGTCGGCGATTTTCAAAAGAGTGGTAAGACCGTCTCGTTGGTTTAGTGGTCGCAATCGCAACTGCTGAGCATGATGTCCTGGGTTCGATTCCCGGGTCGGACAAATTGTTATTGGATTTTACCATCAGGAATTTCTCAGTAGCAGCCACGGAGTCTGGTGTGCCCTATTGATGGCAATAGAGTCGCCCCCATTACATGGGACTTAAACATAACTGGCGAAATGTGGGTATTCTATTAGGGACACCTTCTGCCTAACCCTTCGGGGATTACAGGCGTGATGTTATGTTATGGAAAGAAGTTAGAGCTGGTTTTCTTGTACCACTTGCTTTTGTTTGACCCACATCTATTACAAAATTAAAAACAGCATAGACAAGTAAAGACGAAAATTAGTGGATTTTACAATTTTATTACTTTAAAAAAGCCCGACCCATGATTGAACTGTTATATGTATAACTGATTGTTACTGTTAGCCCGCGTCGTCCCACTGCTGGGCATAGGCATTACCAGCACTGAAATGAGAAGATCTTGTATCTTCTCATTTCTTAGGTACTTAATATTTCACTTGCATCCTAACTTTCACTACTTACCCGTAAACAGGTCGAACACAACAATAAGTACACCATAAAACATAATCCTTTCTGCAAATCCGTTCAGATTTGGTACAGCCGTACAACAGCACACGTGAATAGACACCGTTGAAATATTCTCTAACATTGTGAGTTCTTTACAAAGTCGCCTACACTCGTGTGTCGCCTCCACCATTCATATTTCTAGCGTTTTCCATACACAATATTGCGACTTTGTGAGGCGGCGCGTTTCTCAAGTCTCCAAATAGTCCATTGACGAGCTCCGAGCAAACTCGCTATAGCGAATTAACACTATTCATGGGAAGTTTTGAAAGAGGACTACTCTCATACAATTTGGTCGCATTCATAAAGATTCACTCCTTAGCTAGCTCGATGAATAGCTTTATGAAACGTTTTATTCAAGAATTACTGTTCGAATATAATTTAGCGTTTGTTTGTCATTTGTTTTTCGCTTTTAAGCAATTTCTGGAGCAATTACGTGTTAAATTACGGCGCTATTAGCTAGCCCTCGAGTAGATGAGGCAAGGAACAATTATGTTGGCGACAATAGTTCGCATTGTGAGGCTATCGTACTAGAAACAGTTGTTCCAGCGGCTGGTAAAAGAATGCTCGGTGGAGCGGGCGGCGTGGAACAAAAGCTGGCCCAATTGTGTTACCAGCCACCCGCTTTTTGAGTCCCGCGAAATAGGAAAATGAGTTGAATGGGAAATTCTTTGGAAACGGGTCTTGCGTTAGTCATTAAATATGTTTATGAAACCTTCACAAGAACTTTATTGATGATTTTTTATGAAGATATTCATTGAGGGAAACACAATATTGTGAACGCCATCGGTCATTATACTATTAGGAACTCGCTTTGTGTTAGTATGAGAAATTATTTATTGACTCCATATTAGTAAATGAAAATCAAAAGTTAAATATTTAAGCATTAAAAAAAGCTATGCTTTCCAAAGTATTCAAAATAATTCTCAAAGCCTCGAAACCTTATTACAGAACACTTGTGTCTAACGATATAAAAAGTACCGAAAGGATATATTTGAATACTGGCTCAGCATATACATATATGGAAACGAAGCTTTTTTCAGTCCTACATATATTAATAAAAGTCACAAACAGACCTTTCAGGGATCTTCCAGACCGCCACTGAATGGTGTTAATTTACTACTGAATTGCCAACTCCCGAGTGTGAGATTTCAATGGAAGATTCGGTCGACATCACAAGCACGAAATTCTATATGGAAAATGTGGAAAACATAAATAGAGGCTGCAAAAAGCGACTCGAAAGGAGGGTGATTTTCTAAAGGCTTCAGCCGTTTCAATGGACCACTGTTTAACATTACTCATTGAGCGATACCTATTTTCTGATTCCTATTCAAAATATACGAGAGACTCTTTGTAAAAACAGGTACTCTCACGTAAAAAGGCAATGGAGAACTTTTTAAACATCTTCACTCGCTAAGAAAGTCGGTTTCGTTCTTCTATTTCAAAGTGAAGTCTTACTAACGTTAAAAAGAAGTTCTCAACAATAGTACTGGCTGGAAACAAAATAGCTCGCTCATACCTCTGTCAAAGAGTGTAAAGTTTAAAGAGGTTGTGTGTAAAAAAGAGTATAGACAATAAAAAGGTTTTTTTGGGTCTACTTACTTTTATAGAGATCTGTGCCATTTATGTCAAGTTTGTCACCTTGACATCCAAAAACTCGTTTATATACACTGTAAATTACTATTTACAAAATCAAAAAATAGTTTAATTGCAATTGAAATTGGAGCAAATAGTCTGTTCTGAGGACGATAAAATCTGCTGTTTTAGAAATAGGAATGCCCAATGTTTATAAACTCATGGATCTTGAGAATTTGAAAAGGATTTCTTGAAAAAAAGAAAGGTTTATAATTAACCATGGTTTCAATAAAGAAGCACCCGGCCAGCATCAGCGGCAGTAGCCAGCCCTACTCAGACGACTCAGGTTCTGAAGGCAGATCAGAACACGTAGAATCAAAATGCTGGATCAAGGCACTAGTCGTGTTTGCCATCTTACTCATTCAAATAAGTGTTTTGCTTTTGTACGTCTTGAGGTATGGACCTGCCAGCTATAAGCAACCATTTGCGTCTATTGTGTAATTAGTATATGTGTAGGAAGATAATTTACCTAAAAATTGTTTATTTATAATTGGTAACTCATTAAAAGGTTTTTAATGTTATGACTTCTTTAGTATCTGATTTGTACATCTTCTTCTACTGGAATGGCACATCTGTAGACGCCGTCAGACCCGCCTTCCGTAGGTCAAGCTCTGCGCGGGAACTGAACCGGTGACCAGCTGCGCTGAAGTTGAGTTTTCAGCTCTAGCGTCCACTGTACCCACGAGGCAGAGAGCTGAAAGCTCGCATGTACTTTATTTTAGTATGTTTTGTAACATTACGCGTTGCGTTGGGTAATTATCTCAAAGGATCATACTGCCGATATAAAAAGTACCTTATCTGTTATCTAGATTATAAACTATCTGTGTGCCAAATTTCATTCAAATCCGTTCTACATTTTAAGCGTGAAAGAGTATCAAACATCCATCCATCCTCACAAACTTGCGCATATAAAATACTAGTAAGATAGCAAAATATATTTGTTTTGAAAAGCTTTAAGCTAGTCCTCTAAGGATTAAAAGTTGCGTATGTATTAGGAGGCCATATCAGAACATTGGACAGTTTCGCTTTCCTTGTTAACTTGTAAGAGTTCTTCTGGTTTGGTTAAGGAAAAGTAATGTAACTGGTAAGGCGATTTGGGTTGAAATCATACATAGAAAGTTTAAAAAAAAAAGTCAAAGCAAGTCAAAGTTTTTCTATTTCCAAATAAGTTTCGGTTAATTTGTCAGGCATACCTTCCAACCGGGGCTGCGGGACTGTTCGAAAGAGATACCGCGGCCCTGGAACACAAAGGGCTAAGAAGGAACATAGATGGGTTTTAGTCAGTACAAGTCTGACACTCCTTTCCGCTCCGCCCAGAGCAGGAGGGGTCATTTGATGATTTTCCATCTGAAAAAAAAGATATACCTCAAACACTGTTTTAAACTTCCACGGTTTATAACAAAACTTATACTACCCCCCCCCCCCTCCCTCCATCTTGTTACTTTACTATCGAGACCCCAAAATAATGAACAATCACGGAAGATATCCTCTAAGTGAAAGTATAAAAATTAACCGCAAACACGTGTCGATTTAACATTTTTATACGAAATGTGTCTTTAAGGTGTATAAGGCACTTGTCCCTCTGCCGACGAAAGCGATAAGCGACTATAAACGAGTTGAGAATTAATAGGAAACAACAAAAATAATATAAAAGTGCTGATATGTATGCCTATTACAGGTATACGCAGCATTCACCGTAGTGATAACAACCTAAAGTTCTTAATCTTAATAATACAATCATTATTTGGCAGACATTATTTTACACACACATTTAATATCCATGAATCAGATACCGCTTCATGAGTCAGGAAAAGGGTATATGAATTGATCTCTTTTACTGACACGGGATCTACATCCATTGTACAGTCGCCAGCACATCAATAAACTGTCAAATTTCTCCAAATGATTTTAAACCATAAAATGTTGACGGTTAAGTTAAAAATCGAATAAGAAAATTTGAAAGTTTATAGTAACTTGATGCGCTGGCGACTGTACTTTTCTTGAACGAAAAAATCGTCGACAAATAGTCGTTTCAGCGTTAGCATCTTAGATCTTTATGAGAGCGTCGCAATACAGTCATGCATGTCAGCTTATAAATGTCAATACAACAAAGATATGGCGAGAACTTACTTACTTACTGGTGCTACACGCTAACTTACCTACTCGTCTCAATTGCTAACTCGACCCGCTAATTGTCGCTAATCGTCATCGGTGTGACGGTGCCTTAGGCCTGATGAGAGCGTCGCAAAACCGGCTCATGAATGTCAATACATCCAAGATATGGCTGGCAATCAGCGCCCCGCGGCTTTCAATTTCACTCTATTCACATATTTTGCTCACTGTAAGTACAGTTGGCCTCACGTTGGTAGCAAAACCAATATATACTGGCCTCTTATTCTGTTGAAACTCGGTACAACGCTAGGCCAGCTTAAGGTCAAATTGTTACCTCCGATATGCGATCGAATGTATTTGTTCAAGTGTACGTTGATTTTGGTTCAGTAGGTTTAATTGAATTTAGGTTTTACTGGGAAGTAGGAACGAGAGAGGTGTCAAACATAACATCACGCCAGTTTATGGTCTAGAACTCAAGACTAAGTGCCTAATTTTATCCGGCCAGTCGTCTAGGCGTTAAAAGTAATCAGAGACTGATAGACGGACAGAAGATAAATTAGCATTAATATACAGGGTGGGTAAAAAATCGTGGATCAAACGAAACAGGGCGATAGTTGGTGGTAATTTTTTAATAGTACATTTTTTTTGCAGTAATGTTCTAAAGTTACAAATATTTTTTCGTGAGATTCAAAAAATATTGAAAAAAGTGCCAATATTAATAAATCATGGTACCAACTGTCATAAAAGCACTTTTGTAGTGATGGTACATTACCTAGAAGCAACTAAACACCATTTATTGTTTTAAAATAGGTACCCATTTTACTTAAATTGCCTAGTTATTACAAAGTTCGGTATTTTTTTTTAAACACTCAAATAGTCATAACTTTTAAGGAGATCAAGTTAGGGCTCTACCACAGAGATATTTTTTACTGCAAATAACCCCAACTATCGCCCTGTTTCATTTGATCCACATTTTTTTACACACCCTGTATCATTATACAGGGTGGGTAAAAAATGTATCCGTTTATATGGATTAAAGTTTATCCTTATCCATCCCGGTCTACATTTTATCCTAACCGCAACCTACCTATTACTGTTTACATAACACTCCATTGTTTTCGAGATGCATATCTGTCATAAATATCAAAAGCTGTATCGGGACACCTATTCAACAATGAAAATATTATAAACCAACAAAGGCTCCACAATCCCGTCTTTATTTTACACGGTAGAACATCGGTCCGTGGAATTCGTAATTTCTTTGATTCCCGCCTATTGTGCGACTGATAAAAGAGACACTTTTCAGTTGCTCCCGTCTGAATGAATACACCCATTATGGCTACACAAAAGTGGATATTCCAAACAAAAACATCATTGCCGCGGTTATTACGGAGCGCAAAAAACAATTCAGACTATATTCCATTATGATTTCGAACAATGTAGTTGGTGAAATTGTATTTTGTCGCGAATAATGTTGGGAATCGACGCGGCGCCTGGATTTATTGTCGCTGTTAAAATTTATTTTTTTATGAAAGAGACTGGTGGCTTGTGACGTAATGATTTACCTATATGAAAATTTGGTTATTGTTGTCCCTATTTGCTCCGAATAAGCTGTTTCAGGAGCCTCCCAATCAGCTACGCCACATACGTCATAATGTCATCAGAAAAGTCTCCAGAATACCTTCAAATCTAAAAGCAGTGTCTCATGCCGAGGTAAAATAGTACATTATTATGTAGCCAGTCATAAATAGTGGAATAACAGAATAAAAAAAAACTAAGTAAGTACTAACTCTACTAGGTACTTACTAGGTATTTGCTTATTAGAACATCTTCTTTTCTGCTTTCTCGTTTGTTTAATTAAAATTGAATTCCAATTACAAGCACTAAAGACTGAACATTACTCAAAATAACATCACGTCTGTGTTTACCGAATGGTTAGTCACAAGTGTGTATAGCATAGAAATCCCATGCTGAAGGGGGAGACAACTTGAAACAACACAAATTCAGACTCTGAACTAGTCCTGAAAAATTTATGGAAAAACTCAACACGCTGCCACCTTCTCAAATCAAGAATCTGAGACCCTACGTTCAACAGTTGGGCCTTTGACCAGTATTACACAGGATAGAAGGATTTATTTTAGTCAAAATAAGAAAAACACACTCCTCTCTCTCGTGTAGGTACAAATGCCGCTAGTCAGAGCAACCCTTGGGTACGTCATGGGTTGCAAGTTCCAGTCACCCTATATTTTCATATTCATTCAGTAAAAAGCTGTTATTTTGATATTTCAAACAGCCACTTCAATTTTATTTTTTATTTTTTTTATGTTGTTTATATTGTTGTTGTAGATGAATTATAGACAACATTGTTAGACGACTAATTAGGTACTATTAGCATAATAATTCAGCACCACAGTTCTAATAACAATAGACTAGGTCAAAAGTGTAGAACATACCTTCTTCCCTATATCCTAATCTCGAATTTTAGAGCCATTTCGATACAATCTCGTTAAAGAACTAGTAGGGCCATCTCTGTACGATTATAGAAAACAAATTCAAAGCGCGCGAGCGCCATCTGTTGTTCCGTAAAATCACTCGATTTCAGCAACGCTCCGTTCGGAAGTACAGCTTACTCAGCGAACGAATAGATGGCGCTGAACGCAGGTTTCGTGTGAAAACGAAACCCGCCATTATTTTGCACAACGTTATTCGCGATGTTCACAATGCTTGAAAGATGGCGTTTATGCCCCAAGGCATCCATTTTGTAAATAGACGACAATGTTTACCGCTAATCTCGATCGAATTAGCGGACAAACCAAAGACATAGCTGCCACTAGAACTAGCTGGGTACTTTTATCATTGTTGTTTCCTCAATATGATTAAATTTTCACAATTTATTAAGTAGGTACCTAATAATTACTCATTGGGTTTTTTTTTCTTATTTGTTTTTATGCAATAGGATAGATGCATGTTATCATTTGTGTGATATACTGATAATGTATCTAATATCAATGGTTATTAATGATTCACACACAGTCATAAAATTTAAATAAATTGTCACAATGATTTGCACTTTATCAGAATGATAAGATCTCATGTTTTTCTTATGTTATTATGAATTGTTAATGTCGTTAAGTATGTACCTAATTAAAATTTATAAATAGGTAGGTATATACCTACCTTAATTTAATGTAAACATGCTATCAATACTTGTGGTGGTGCTTATCTAGTATTATTAATAGATCTATTAACTTTGCGTAGGTGAGCAAGACGAGCCTTCCATCAATAGTATCTACCTTTAGAGATAATTTGCGTACTAAACACATCACATATTATCACGCTTATGATGTGGTCCCCGATGTGTTAGGCAGGGGAGTCCAGATCAGACTGCATAGGTGGTTAGTTATACCTACACTGTAATTTCCCCAAATTTAGTTGCGATTCTCCATACAAATGTATTCCCCTTTTTTCTTCCTAAATAATGCCTTTAGAGCAATCATTTATTTTTCTATAAAATTCAAGGTCTGGTGTAGATACGTCCCTGTCATTTCTTTTTTTTCAGCAACTGTAACTGCGACAAAAAATGCCCCATTTTTATGGCCGTGATTAGAGGACTACCAGACAAATCCAAGAAGTTTTTAACATAAAAGAAATTTATAGGAACCTAGACATACTCTTTAATGTCAAAAATAATGGAATTGGCTTAGTTTTCGAATAGAAAAAAGGGGAATACAAAACGTCGATCTCCTTATTTTTTTTTGTGAAATGATCGGTCTGAGCCACGTCTGAGCTGCAGCTGTCCCTAGCGCACTCTACGGGGGCAGGCTTGACGCAATGCGACAGCAATTATTTCTTCAAATACACAGGCCGGTTCCCTCTTAATCCCTTTTAAAATGGGTCAGTCTATTGACTAATGCTTAAATCAACGATAATACGGGATCGTAATCGAACATAGAAAGGACACCTCGTTAAGCCCACGCTTGCATTGCCACCACTAACCAGTCGCCAGGCTACGAAGCATTCATTATTTTTCACTATTAAATGCAAAAGTCAACCGTCCAGCAACTTTTGTGTCTCCTTTCAGAATAGCGGTCTCCCGTCACGAAGGCACGAGTGCACACAAAATGGCCCATTTGTCCTTTGTTAGCTACTTAAATAACAGGCATTGCGTTTTGCTAGACAAGACTCGGCTAGCGCTCAGCGTTACGGATCGTGGTTTGATAGCCTAACGGGAATATAAATGGCTAAGTTTGGCCGTGACTTCCCTGAGCAGGTGAATAATATTTTGCGCTCTTTGTATAGAATAGAACGTATTAAGGAACCTATCTCTAGTCTTGTAGCTTCACTCACAAGGGTACATCAACCGCATCATTCATGATTATGGTTAAATGTGGACTTGCTCTCATCCATCCATAAGGTCAAAATGGGAAAAGTAGAGCTATCCTCCCCTATAGAACCGGAGTTGGTGTTTATAGGGGAGGGTGGCACACATCTAGTTTCATCTACCCCCGACAGGTTACCTACTTCATTACCACAAAAGGAATATCTATGTATGACTCTGACAACGAACACCTTTATTTCGTGTAAATCTACCATTTTCACTAACACTGAGCAATGCCCAGATACATTAATTCGGAAATAGAATAGCTAGTTCATCATCTGCCTAGCCTTTTCCCAATTATATTGGGGTTGGCTTCCAGTCTAATCGGATGCAGCCGAATACCAGTACATGGAGCGACTGCTTATCTTACCTCCACAACACAGTTAGTACTGGGTAATACGATACCCCATGGTAAGACTGGTTATCAGACTTTCGAGCCACTGTTTACCTGTCAAAAATCTACAAGTGACAGCCGGGACCAATTACGAGGCACGGAGTTGAGTGGTCACCCAACTCACCCAACCACGGACCAACCCAGGCAAGGGCGGCGTAGCCAGAATATCGACCCGTGCGGCTGTTATTATTTAGGCACGAGCTCCAGAATAGCTATAGATAAATGTATACGTACAGTTAATCGTTCTTAATTTAGTGCTGCCCCTTATATTGTATTTACTTCTTACATAATTATGTATATCGTAGATTTGCATGGTAAAAGGTCCTTCATCTATCAAAGACAGCCCAGAGACAGAACTGCAAAAGTTGAAAAAAAAAAGCGAGCCTGGTGTTTGGTCTTACATGAATCTTAATAATAATGGTCCTCCTGACCGTTTCCGCTCACGTTGGCCAATCTCAGCCGACCCTAACATAGTTGAGAAAAGGCTAGGCAGATGATGATGCTGAAGTGAACAAATGTGTGTGCAGACACAGGTGCACTCTCTCTTCCTTCCCTCTCATAGACCGATGGCACGGCTATCCAACACAACCGGAGAGATATCACGCGCAGGACAAACGGCTTAACATGCTTTCCGAAGCACTGGGATATCATACCACAGTCTTTCAAAGTTCGGACTTTCAGCAGCTCGGACTCCTAAAACTTATGTTTTACGTTAGGACTCGATATAACGTACTCAAAACATTGTGCTGACGGTAACATTGAATAGTAGGTACCGGGGTCATGGAGGTATTTAAAGTTATAACATTAAAAGATATAAATAAAACTTTTACCTCCAATAATTATCTCCGTAGCTAAAAGGTTCTCCCAGGTATGGTCCAGAAGAAAAGAAATATCGCTATGACGGAGAGAATATGTACCTTTTGGCTTCGCGTTATAGCTAGCTAGTGTAGACTGTTTCAGTTCAGTGCTTCGTTTATCTATCGGTTGCAAGCGCGACCGCTGAGCATGAGGTCCGATTTTGATTCCGTGGCAAAGCGTTATTGGGTTTATCCATTAAGAGTTTCTCAGTATTAGCTGCCACGGATAAAGTACTGATAGTAATAATAATAAACATGGTTAATATTAATATATTAATATCAATACCTGAGGAGGCTCTCGTTAGGCAGCTGGATCAAGGGCTTGATTCAGAAAGCGGTACTCCTGGACACGGCTCGTATTGTTAGGAGGTACGTCTCTCTGGAGCCCTGACCGCCGGTAGCCTGGACCATGTTCCCGATACCGGTGGGCTACATATTTTATATTTTTAAATGTTTTTTATATTGTTTTTAGTTTAAGAAATATTTAAAAATGTATAAGATTTGTATAAAAATAAATAAAGGAAACATTATTATTAGTATTATCTCCGGGTGTTCTCGTCTGGCGAACGGAGAGTACTTGCATAGACACAACCTTGTAGCCAGGATTATCCATCAGCAACTTGCTCTAAAATACAACAATACAACATGTGGAATCGGAAGTGCCGTACTATAGGTATGTGCCCGACCCAGTTCTCGAAAATGGCAGTATCACATTGTACTGGGATCGATCCATCATCACTGACAGGACTATTGTAGCCAATAAGCCTGATATAGTGGTGGTGGATCGATCAGAGCGACGCGCAATGATTGTTGACATAACGGTCCCGCATGATGAGAACCTCGTGAAAGCCGAGAAAGATAAGCAAATCATGTATCTTGACTTGGCTCACGACGTTGTCGACATGTGGGATGTGGACACAGCGATCATTGTGCCGATAGTTGTATCAGTCCATGGCTTAAATACCAAGAGCCTCGACCAATACCTGAGGAGGCTCTCGTTAGGCAGCTGGATCATGGGCTTGATTCGGAAAGCTGTACTCCTGGACACGGCTCGTATTGTTAGGAGGTTCCTCTCTCAAGAGCCCTAACCGCTGGTAACTTGGACCCTGTTCCCCATACCGGTGGGCTACAATTTTTTTATATTTTTAAATGTTTTTTGTAAGGAATATTTAAAAATATAATTGATTTGTATAGAAATAAATATAACATGGTAAATTATCCCGTTTCAAGTGATGTGATCATGTTAGAGACCATTTTAGTTTAAAAACTTATAGCTTCCACGGAGTCTGGTTTTGTGCCCGGTTGATGGCTATAGGCTCGCCCCTTATTACACGGAACTTAAACATAACAAAATGTGGATGTACCTCAGCCTAACCCTTCGGAGATTACCTACAGGCGTCAAGGTATGTAATATAAGTTAAGAAGCTAGTGTAGCATTTTTACTTGATTTCGACGCCTGTTCTACTTTCTATTGCTTCAGCTGCGTACATTTAATTGCGATGATGATTACAGATTGAATAGTTAACAACGACTTAGGACGAAGGTATCTCCTATTTATGCGTAGATCGGGTAGGTACCTATAGAAACCGATTAGAACGCCTGTCCTAGGGTAGGTACCTACCTACGAAGTAGACCGGGACGTAACGCACCAGATCAATTCAGGATGGATAAAATGGCGACAGGTCACTGGAACAACTTGCGACCCACGGATGCACCTAAAGTTGAAGGGACCCGTCGTACTTTATGGATCAGAATCATCATCTGCCTAGCCTTTTCCCAACTATGTTGGGGTCGCCTTCCAGTCTAACCGGATGCAGCTAAATACCTACCAGTATTTTACATGGAGCGACTGCCTATCTGACCTCCATAACCCAGTTAGTACTGGGTAATACGATACCCAGATGGATGAAAAATGATTATGGATCAGAACGCTGGGCTGTAAAAAAGATGGATGACAACGATTGCATGTAACTGAGATGAGAATATTGAGATGGATGTGTGGAGTGACAGGAATGGATAAAGTAAGGAATGAGTTTATATGAGAAAGTTTGAAAGTGGCGCCAGTTACAGAAAAATTTAAAGGAAGTCATCTATCTTGGTACGGGCATGTAATGAGTAGGGATAAAACGCATGTTACTAAAAAGTAATGGATATTAATGTTGATGGATGGAGAGGGACGCCAAAGAAAAGATGGATGGATTTTGATTGTGTGAGGAATGGCTCGTAGCTAAGTAATAACAGCCGCTCGGATCGATTTTTAGGTTAAGCCGCGCTTGCCTAGGTTGGTCTGTGGATGGGTGACCACCCATTACATACCGAGTTTCCTCCGTGCCTCGGAAAGCACGTTAAGCCGTTGGTCCCGGGTGTCATTTGTAGATCTTTGACAGCCGTTATAGGTAGTCAGTGGCCCAAAAAGTCTGACAACCAGTCTTACCAAGGAGTATCGTATTACCCAGTAGGTACTAACTGGGTTGTGGAGGTCAGATAGGCAGTCGCTCCATGTAAAATACTGGTATTCAGCTGCATCCGGTTAGACTGCAAGCCGACCCCAACATAGTTGGCAAAAGGCTAGGCAGATGATGATGTGTGAGGAATGGTTATGAAAGAGAAAGGAGTAAATGATGTCGCGTGACATCTGACAGGGGAGAATGGAAGAAGAAAACGTGTAGCGCCGATCTCAAGTAGAATAGGACAAGAGCCAGATGATGATGATGAAGTAACGCGGATACCTAAAGTCCCTTTTTATTCAATCCTCAGTTGATAGTTGATGTTATTGACGCTGTAGATAGGTGGCTATCAACTTACATTGGGGTTATCGCCAACAGATTACGGATTATGTAGGTACATAGAAATCAATCAAATAAATCGAAAAACATACGTAAACCAACACGTCATACGTAACGTAAGTACCTACTCATTGCACATAATTTAAAATATAATTAGTATCAATGCAATAAATCGAGGATTGCAACGGAATATTCCGACATCACTTTCAGTCACGGCCATATTTCACAAAAATGGTGTAGCGTAGCAACCATACTTACCTACAATTTGATGACGTAAGCTCAATAAAATGTAAACAAACCGTATTATCTAGGCTAGTAAACAATAACATGTAGTAAATACCTAATTAATTGTGAAGAAATATTCAAGCATTTTAAATAGACTTGTAAACCTAATTTTGTCAGATAGGTAGGTAGGTACTGTGTCTCGATTTCTTTGTAATTGGCTACTCGCCCAAAAATAAACGTTTACGTCAAGAAACGTGACCAATTTTATTAGTTACTGCTGAGAGGCGTGTAGCTGAGAAATTATATCACAGGACTACTAAAAAATAATACTAAGCTATTTATACTTTGTCGAGTCATTACAGACAGCTATTTCTAGTTGAATGTATGTGGGTAGCTGTACACGACAAGCGCTTTTAGCGAATCGTCCTTAGAATACAAAATGAAAACGACAAGATACATATAAAAATATTTTATTAAAAACATTTTGGTAACATTTAATAAGAACACTTAGGTAAAAATAAATCGACCTCAAAATCATTTCAAAAGAACAGCCTGGACTGGAAGTTCACGGAGGAAACCGGAACAGCAAAACTAAAATAAATAAAAACAATGATAACACTCTAGGCAGAGACATGTCTAATTGACAACCAGAATTAAGGCATCGCAAGAATAATTATTTAAGTACGATAAAATACCTACGTCTATTATTATAATTACAACAAATAAACGCCTAGTTCGTTACGTTCAGTTGTGTATGCTGCCCGGCGATGTCCGCGGGGGCGCGGGCGCGCGCGGCCCTGTACAAGTCTCTTGGCAGGGGACTTACATCGAGTATTATTGCCACTAACATTATTCACTTCATTCACGAGACATCTTGCTTGCCACTACGCCGTAATTATACACTACTAAATACTAAAACATCCCAATTATACAAAGCTATGTTAAAATTTTACCTAACTAATAATATTAACATCTTCGGCTAATTTTGATACTAGAATGATATAACATCATCATATTGTACTCTTAACATTACGCTGGGTATAAATTATAAGTGAGGAATAAAACATGTTACACATAATATTGCAAGCATTACTGAGATTGTGCACGTTACGTGATTTAATTAAAGTAACAATAAATTGAAAACTTAGTGTAAGAAAGAAGATTGCTTATACTGAAGTTGACAAAGGTGGAACGGGCTGAGCCCTTACAAACAGCTACGATAAAGGAACAGTCATAAAGATTAAATTACGAGCATTGGCACTTTCAATATTAAATCTTAATTACACTCTCGAAATAGCACTGCATATCAATAACCAACTTAAAAACTAAATTCAGATCAGTCATTTATGATATCACATCAAAATAAACAGGGAAATACATAATATGTGATTATCGATTGGATATACTATATCATATATATTATATTTTTTTTTCAAAAGAGGTATTAATTTTCTTAAGGGTTACTAAAAATATTGAGCTCTGCGCCGCGCGCGACGCACTATATCACCATAATACGAGAACAACATTGAACCAATAAGTTTTGGTACTTGGAGTTCATCTCCGAGTTAATCTATTTCGCTAAACCTACATAATGCTTATCAGATATACGTAATACCCACAGGACGCGCGTTGCCGCAGCCCGAGGGCGTTGGCAACGCGCGTCAGGCAAAAAACCCTTCATCCTTATACAATTTTCATTATAAAAATACTGTCATTTGACTACAGTTCAATGAGAAAATAATATTTATCATATGAATGAACAATAGATATAATACAACATATTATATGTAATATTATGTATATTATCATGTATAATTATGATTTGACTAAAACAAAATAAAATGCATAAAAGAAATGATTAAAACATTGTAAAATCACTTGAAGACACTTATTAATGGAAGGTACTAAATTGATATTAGAAAATTTTGTAATAAATAGCACAACAACCAAAATATTTGGCAATGTGGATTTAAATAAACATTAACAACTACTACCCTCGGCTGCTAACTTAAACACAAAACTGGAATGCAAATATTGCATCGCACCTCGGCCTCTCTTGATGCTCGCGCCGCGCGCCGTCGCGCCGGTCGTGCCTACGGGGATCATCTACTAAACTTACGGAGACATTCACAACAAGAGCTAGTCTACTAACTGTGCGTATCGCCCCAAATACTTTCCTTTGAACTACATTCGATTGCAGCTTTGCCATATTATAAGTTAATAACTAAAATTAATCTGAATGCAACATTTGATTTTAAAATAACCAATAACAACCATTTTGTGAGTCCGTGTGACTGAGGATATAGCACACTAGGCAAATGAAGCCACCCCTGAACATTGATATATTATTTATTTATTCGCCAACAGTATGTTAAGGGGAGGCTCCCTACAAAGGCAATAAAGAATGTGTATCACTGTTAGCTGCATTCTGAGATCCATGCTATATGTTCAGTCATTACCCACTGAATCATAAAATACGTAAATAAATATTTGTAAAACTTCAACTACTTGCTTAAGTTTTGTGTTCATAGCCCAGTTAATTGATTACAGACAAAACAGAAATGAAAGCTCGTGGATATGGCTCGACATTAACTACTTAGTCGTTTGAAATGCAATATGAACTTAAAACATGAACTGTTTCGGAGGTGAACTTCTATGCTGACAAACTACTGTTTGGAGAAAACAATTCGCGCATGTTGGTCCCTTCCAAAATATTTGCCAAACTTTTAAGCAAACTATAAGATGTAAAGAAAATTTTTGAAAACTACATACTGTATTGTCTCGTATCAACATTTTTTTATAAAAATAACTATATGGGAAATATGTCAACATTATTGTGTACAAATACTCCAGTTCCAATTTAAAGCTGATCACAACATAGCAGAACTAAAGTTGCACAAAAGGACAGTATCAATTATTTGTTATAGTTAGTATGTTATACATTACTTACACATAATTGAAGAGACTCACACTATTAAATATCTTGACTAAATTAAGAGACCACGAATATTACATTTATATATGCACGTACACAGAGATATTGCCAGTCTGTTAACGACACTTACTATAATTTCACTAGAAGCCCAGTTTCTGGGCATTTCAATGACTCAAACGTTTTAAAACGGTCTGTAACAACTACTAATACCTTAGAATATCTAATCACTGCATTAATTTGTGATGATATGCACTGATAACCCATTTTGACTATGTTCATATGGGCTCATCATATAATAATTACAAATGAGTTGTTCAAAGCTTTATAGTTGAGTTGATAAGAAGATTTTAGGGTAATGTGTCAAGATCGTATCCTCTAGATTATATGTCACTATTATTATGTAATGCTTGGACGGTAAATCCAACAATCATGATTATTACATCTTAAAATAACCTACAGCTTGGCTTTAAATTCGTGCCCATCGTCAAAATCGTAAATTTAAATAACATCCGAGAAGCAGCCTTTTGGTTTAAACAATGACGATCGTATTGATAAATGACTGTGGAATATATCTAAATTATCTCCTAGAGACTAAAGAATATTATAAAACAATATTTAAATAATAACTGTTACATGTAATGGTGGGAAATAACTCATTATGATATCATAAGTAAATGTCTATAATTTAAATATTGCTTTAAAAGTAATTGGACACGAAATCCATGGGGTTGAGTTACACCCTTTGTATTTTATACTAATCAATATAAATTGTATACTCAACAATTTATAGTTAATATAATATTCTTTGGATAACAAATCATTAACATTTCTAAGAGGAACTAAGTGTAGCATAATATATTACTATACTGATATAACTTGTTGATTTATGGAATATAGACTTGTAAAGTTTTGATCCAATTTTATCTTTTCAATTAGACTGGGACCTAGAAATGCTGTTTTTTGGAATAAATCTGGAAATAATTATGGCATTGCAAGTCCGTAGTATTAATTAAGCCTAACTTTATCACACAATTAAATAAGTTAAAAACGAAGTCATGTATCGTCACGCATCCCATTCACAGAATTTGTCAAAAATTGTCTTGTTTAAATTAAGATCACAGTATTAAGTCACGTTTAAAATGTAACTCCACGAATGTGCGCGACGATAGCCACATACATATTCCACAGTCATCTGTATAACTGGAGGACAACAGGCAAGCATATAAACAACCTATATTATAGGAAAGTGTCACAGAACCATTGGCTTTAGTTCTACTAAAGGAACTTGATTTAATTTTTTTGTCAGTCATGGTTAAAACATTTCATGTTTATTTGGTAACAAATTAGTAAAATAGAATGTAAAAACTTAAGTCAAAAAGATAACAATGAGCAAAATAAAGGATCATCTCTTGTCATTTTAATGAACAATATTGTCATAATTCCATGAAAAACGTATGAACTAAATGCCATGGTCCAGCTAGTAATGGTTCAGAGCACCATCAAGTGACTAAGACTTAGACAAGTTGATATGCACCCTGATGTGTTCCAGTCGTACCCACTCAACATTTCTTTGTTCAGGATTTATGCTGACTCATAGTCACGTCAATCTGTGGCAGCTACAACCCATGAGAAGCCGCAGAGGCGGCAAGAGTCCTTTACGTACTGTGTGCGAGTTCCATACGGGCCCAACCGGTGATACTGGGAGCGGTTGGCGAAGAACAGCGCCGGGTTGTTGGGTGGGAGCACCGTGGGGCGGTAGCTCCATCGCGGGTCCGTGAGGTTACCCATCAGGTTGAGGATATCGCGACCATCATACGTGATTTTGACATCATCGGCTTTCTTCTCTATGGGACGCGGCTGGGGTTGCACCACCGGCTCGAATAGCTTCTGAAAATTATGCACACATTGACACAATAACAATGTCACTCCAGATAAAAATGACAACAAAAGATTCCAACACCAAGAGATGTGGACTAACAAGAGAGTACCTAGCTCCCTACTCACTCCATAACTAGCTGTAAAATGGTTTTGGCAAGAAAATCAATAGATAGACATTATAATTACATTACACATCTATGTATAATACACATTTGCCAATCGCACTGGATCATAAAAATGTGTATCACGTAACCTATGCCTCCGAAATCTTTCCATTATCACACGTCGATATTGTACACAACATTGATAGCGTAAGACATTCGCCATTACGGAATATTATGAAAATAGAGAGGTCAAGGCCAGGACGAATGCAAACAAAATAGAGCGAAAATATTCACTCACCTTCTCTGTTGTTTGAGGACTAGAGGGTAGGGAATCGCTGTTTACTGATTCCGATTTGAGCGACCCCAGCGACCCGATACCGCTAGATTCACTGGAGACTGACGGACTCGGGCTCGACTGGGACTGAGACAGGCCCGCTATGTCTATGATATGCCCGAACGAACTGTACGAGTTAAAATTTTCTGTCTCCAACCCTGCCAGAGGTAGTGCAACGCTCAAAGCCATGTCTGCAAAAGGAAAATCACGTTTGTATTATAATTACACGTGCATAAACTAAACTGCGTGTGAACACTTTATTAGCTATGTTGACAGAATCTAACCAACGCGCCAAACTGTTACGGTTTTAAGATCACACCACACTCGAAATAACGCGTCACTCACCTTTGACTAGAATTACAATTAAGAATTTCAAAACCACACTGTATTCAACGAGTAAAACAATAATTACCGAAAAGCGTAATCCCAAAAAGTTCAAGCCTCGATGTAGTTAAAAAGATCGAACATCTATGAAGTGAAGTTAGCTCCAATCGCAAGTTTGCGTTGCGTGATGTCGTCGAGCGCGAACCGGAAATGGCTCTGTCGGTAAAGTAGTTTATTACGCAGCAATACAACCCATTACAAAAAGGTTTTATTAAGAATTTGTTAAATCAAAAATAATATTTTGTTTTATTTTGTCCTTGACAGCAAGTTTCACCTATTTCTGAATAAAATATGTTAAAATATTTGTGACACTATGTCCCAAAGTATGTACAGCGCCATCTGTGGTTTCAAGCTTTTAATTGAGATCAGCAGAATACGATAGTTTTTCGACCCACCGCTAGATGGCGGCATGTAACGCTTGGTAAGAGCAATCTTCAGATAGGTGCTTCTTTTGTTGATAGATGGCGCTTTTCTACATTATTTAACATAAACGTTTTGACTTTTTCGATCCCTTACTTTATTGAATTTGTGTGTTGTTTTAAATAAGGCCCTAGGTAAATATAAATTAATGAAATTAAATTGATGAATATAGAAGTTGATGGATGGAGTCAGAGGGGAAGACCAAGAAAAAGATGGATGGATTGTGTGAGGAATGATATGAATGAAAAAGGAGTAAATGATAGCGTAGCGTGGCGAATGACTGAGGAGAATGGAAGAAAAAAAAACGTGTTGCACCGACCTCAAGTAACATGGGACAATGGCAGGAAGTTAAAAAAAAATCAGGCCCTCATTCAAATACCTAAGTGTTAGCGATAGTGACATATTGTTACGAATTTACTTATCTTTTGGGCACCAAACTTAAATAGGAGAATGATGATGGACACCAAACTTCTAATTTGTAGTTGTCTTTTTTATACAATATGGTATTGTATACAAAAAAACATAATGATGTGTTTGTGCCATCTAACCTCGAAACACCTCACGACAAGCGACAGCTACTTTTACTGCCAGCATTAGTATAATCAGTCTAATAGTATACCCACAGCTGGGACACTGAATGCAGGCCACCTCTGTCATCTCTGTGAGAGTCTCTGTGTGAGCCGTGCCGTATTCCAGCATGCGGTCCCAGGATTCGTCAGTGGGTTTCACAAGACATGTCTTTGAAAGTTTGGTTCTAGCAAATTCCAGTTCCATCACGATGTTTTCCGTCACCGTTACATACAAAGCAAAGTGCATACTTGGGCTACGAGTAAGTCACAGTCTGGTCGAACCCAAAACTGTGAAGTCTTGGTCTTTCTAGTTTGTCATCCTGTAGGACCACCACATTGGAAGCAGAATAATACTGTCCCAGTGGAAGCAGAATAATACTGCGGTGACTGCGCTGTTCTTGCACTGGGCCACTACTGCGATATGGATTTGCTGTTGCGTTTCCTATTAAATGAACTTTAATTGATTCACTTCGGGAATCCTGAAGGTTGGCTCGGGAGTCTGTCTGCCAATCACGGTGGTTTGAGGTACCTACCCAAGTATCCGTGTAGTTGTTATATGTAGTTGAACATGCACGGTGTGTCATGTGTGGGACATGGTGACACGATTTTTTACGAAACATTCAGTGATACCAACTACCACCATGAGTCTAGATCCACCAGCATTCTAATTTTTCGCGCGTTATTTTAAGAAAATTGTCAATATATTTTGCCCATCTAGGTTTTTTTTTCAGACTTTGTTTGGTATTGAGAAAGTGAATATCTCAACATTATCTAGAGTAAATCATTTAATTTAAAAAAATAGAAAGTTCGACTGAATTAAATGCAACAAATGAAATAAATAATATTGGATACCTACCTATATTAATTTTGTATGGGTAATAAAAAACACTGAGTTTGGAGTCAGGATGTACAACAAGGGAAAAAAAAACCGTGAAAAACAGAAAACCGTTAGGGCACCAGTTTGGTCCACAGGTTGTCCTGTAAGTGGCGATATGATATAAATCGAGTATCTTGACTTGACTCGCGAGGTTTTTTTAATTTTAAAGGTTTTTTTTAAATATAATTTTAGTTTAAAATATTTTATAATAATCTAAGCCATGTGTACTGAAATAAAGACAGGAAATTGGTATTAAGTACTCTCTATAAGTACACATTTGTTTACCAAATCTGAAATTAGAAATAATTTATTTCTTGCAAAAAAGGTGGCAACTGGCAACCTTATTAATTAAACTTATTTTAGAACTGAGCTTAAATATTATTTATAAATATTATATTATCTATATATTTCCAAATTAAAGTTTCATCACACCAGAGAGGGAGAACAGGCGGAAAAAATAAAGAAAAATTGCTTTGCTTTTCTAGTGTATTCGATTGTTTGGTGATTAAATGCGTTTTAATTAAATAAGTAATTAATTACGTGGATATTTAAATTACTACTTACCTTATATTTTAATTACAAACACCGTGTATATTTTGTTATCGAATGTGCTGAAAAAGAAAATTTGCTACCGGGCATTTTTTAAGGTTCTTTATTTAAGGAATTTTTGTACACAAATGCGACGATGTCAATCCCATCGTACTTTTAGGGTGTTACCACACCAATCGATCGATCGCCGATCACCAATCGATCGATCAATTGGTGATGTAGAAACTGTGGATCTACGTCGAGTTATCCATTCTACCATCGATCAATGGCCTCGATCGACGATCGATCTATTGGTGTGGTAACATCCTTACAAAAATCAACTTACTTCCTAAACTAATTTAGCTAACACAACTGAGTGAACATAATCTAATTTCTTATCCAATAAAAAAGTATTTATAATATTTTTGCTGCTTCAGAATACTCCAACAATTTTCATCGCGTTGATAACTGCGTTTCTCTTATTAGTATATCGGACACATTCCACCAACATATGCTGTGCATTCTCCATCTTGTACAACCGGGCATTTTTATGTAGGTAATTCTTAAACTTTATTAAAATTATACATAGTGGATATTTTTACATTTATTTCATATATGATTTTAAACTTTCATGGTCACTAAACGGAACGGAACACCCACCCGCAATAACTTCAGTTTATCCGTGATCATGGTGCTTGCAACAGCGCCGAAATATCGGGAACTCAAAGAAAACAATAAACATGGTAAATATCCCGTCTTCTAGTTATAATAATTTATTTCATACTCATACAATGGATTTCTCAGTACATTAACAAAAATATTTAAACGTTATTTCATTCCCAAACGACAGCATTTAAAATGAAACCTGAAAATATGAGGGTTCATTTTTATTTCATCCGTTTCCTTTATTTTATTACGTAATAATATCCTGAAAGCGATAAAGTTCGAATATTTCTGCGTGAGATCGTATCTACTTAAATAATATTTGAATATAAATGATCACTCTCAAATAACCTTTGAATTTCTCCGTCTAATTGGTGTAAGCTGGTTTACGAGTGTTTATTATATTACGAGAGCAAGAAACGTGCAAGATAGCCGCGACTCGTCGACAGTATTCAGCAGGCACTTAGATCCGCGGCGAGTGGCGGCGATACGCGCCTAATTGCTCCAAATCGGGTGCTTATGATTTGTAAATATTCTTATATCGCCACTTAGGAGCGTCCGTTCAATAAATATAATAGTAAACATCCGTGCAAATGGCCGTGGCGGGCGGGCAGGCGGGCAGGCGCGCGGCGGCGGGACCCGCGCCGACGGCGGGGCCGCGCGTTATCGATTCGCGCCCGCGCGACACACTGTATCTATCCTCTCATCGATGCCCGTTTGCTGGCCTCACAAAGAAAGAGATAGGTTTCGCCGACTTTGATCCTTTTGTTTTTGGGCAGCGTCCGGCGATGCGGGCGGGGGCTGAAAAATGTGAAGGGGCGCTGATTGGCCGGCCGGGCCCCGCCCCCGCGCGGGCTCGAGCCGCGCGAAAGCCTCCGCGGCTCAGTTCAAGGGCGGTTGCCGCGACGCACGCCGATTTGTTTGGGTTCCCGGCTATTTATAAACTTAATAAAAGCTCTCTCTGACCACGGACGGACAGCTGCTGCCGATGCTCGCTCGTTCTGATGACTCACTGGTTCCTTATGACTTGTTTTATTGGCGTTTTATTTTGTTGCCTCTATTTATTTTAATGAGAGGTCGTAGGTCTGTCAATAAGGATGCTGGGATGTCTTTGTGCAGGCAATTTATTCACTTCTTACTTCCATAGCTGTACTAAATTGTAAGCTCTGTAATATTACTGTCTATATTTCTGTAGAGACCTTTAAATTAGATTATTATTTAGATTACTATTAATTTTAAATCAGAATCGTCACATCTTACGAATATAATGCGGATATTCACTACAACCGAAAATCAATGCTTGGATAATGTTACCAGACAAATAAATACAGTATTTCCATTAGGTATGAACAAAAAGTAGGTACTTATCTACATAGATAGTTGGTAGGCAACTTTACAGAATAATATGTTAAAAGCCCTTGATATATGAAAAAAAATGTTTATAAATTTTGATCATGGCATGGAAAAGCAATATTTTTTTCAATACATTTCCTCGAAAACTGACTCTTATCGCACTACGATTGGGTTCAACATGCAATGTATTTCACACGTGTGGATTTTTAATATTTTTCCGCACACGTACGGAAATAAAAAATTCCACAAATATTTTTTTTTTCTCCGTAATGAGATATGCGTCGTTACGGTGTAAATATATTTTGAGTATTTAAATTGTGTTTATAAATAGAATATCATAGATAAACATGATTATTTACTTTTATGCACAAACTAACATTTATTTGTGTGCTAAATCATAGTTTTTTAATAGTTCACGACAAAAATACTTTTCGTTCTATTATTTTATTTCTTCGAAAGTGTATTGAAAAACGTCGTTTGATACGCGTGGGCATCTGTTACTGCAGTTCTCGGCTCCAGAACAACCTCACCTGCGGCTTGGGTGTGAATTCCGTCTCGAATGCAATAACAAAGTTTCCCCACTTGTATCAAAATGTACCGTACTATTTTCAAATTTCGAGTTGGTGCCAAAGTAAAAGTTGATAATTTGCATTAGTCCCTTAGGTCATCACCCTCTTGAAGTCTAACGTACTGGTTATTTTCTATGTGATTATAGGTTTTAGAAATTGGTAGGTATTAAAACAGAGAAAGATGAAGGGCATATTCAAATATAATTAGAAAACATTATAATTTTGAAAAAAAAAATTGTTTTATTTTTTAAATTAATTGTTTCTCAGACGTGTAATTCCCTGGTAGGAAGGTCCTTACATAATATATTTAGGCTCTAAGCATAATAATTTAGACAAAAGCCTTTTTTCACTAGGATTCTAGGTAAATAGATATACTCCTTTTTCTTCTTGCACGCTAAAATAAACATTTTTGAATCGCTCATGAACTTGTATCATTAAAGACTCCGTTACTTTGAACAAACAAGTCGATACAATACAATACCGCAAAAACTATGCATATCAGTAAGACAACGGTCTCACCGCGCGCGAATAGCGACAAGCGAGTAGAGCTAGCAACTAACAATTAAATTCTAAACGAATGGTGGGCGTTTTACCTGTGTAATTGACGTTCAAAAAGTGCTGATTTTCTGCCTACATAACATCATGCCTGTAATCCCCGAAGGGTTAGGCAGAGATGAACCTACCTAATAGTCACCCACATTTCGCCAGATAGACAGATTTTAAGTCCCATGTTACAAGAGGCGAGCCTATTGCCATCAACGGGCTGGCGGTTACTACTGAGAAATCCCTGATCAAAAAAACCCAATAGCAATTTGCCCGACCCGGGAATCGAACCCAGGACCTAATGCTCAGCAGTCGCGATTTCGACCACTACACCAATGAGCCAGTTAGATTAATTTGAATAAATGACTTTAAAATTAATAAATAAATGATTTTGAATTGGCGATCTACGAGTGAGTAGTTCGGATAGTTTTGTCGCTGGGCCATAAGTGATTGCGCGATTACTACCTGGTATGTGCATGTGCAAGCGAGAGTCCCTCAGCGAGTGAACTGCCCGCCAAGCAAGTGTCGCCGACTTGCTGAGCGATTATCTGTTCTCAAATTGTTGATACCTCTTGTCGCTGCGGCAAACGAGCATTCGCCTGCGAGCTGCGGTGTGAACATTTAGCGATTAACATTATCATTATCTGCCTAGCCTTTTCCCAAATTTATTAGAGTCGGCTTCCAGTCCTACCGGACGCAGCTTAATACCAGTATTTTACATGGAGCGACTGCCTATCTGACCTCCACAACCCAGTTAGTACTGGGTAACGCGGTACCCCTTGGCAAGACTATTACTTTGTAAGACTGGTTGTCAGACTTTCGGGCCACTGACTACCTGTAACGACTCGATCAACTATATACAGAATGTAAAGGGACCAACAAAAAAAGGTGTGAAAAAGTCGGTACAAATTTCCGTAACTAGAAAGTTCCCTGGTATGGTCTAGAACAAAAAAAATATCGTTGTCACGGGAAGAACACGTACCTCTCAGCTTCGTTAAGGATGTGTTTGTACACCCGTTGCAGCTCGTTTACTGATAAGGGACCTACAATATTTTGAACCTCGTTTTTCTTTTTTTTTGCGAGAAACTAGTCGATAACAAATCCGCTGCCTCGTCGGCGACGGAGGGACCGATGCCTTAGGTTTATATATACTTACATACTATTAGTTAGTACTAAATAGAGGCACGACTCATCCATTTGAGTACAGTTAGCGATGGTCTAACTTTCGGGTCATTGGTTTATACTTAGGGTTGTGACATGGTGGGACGATGTAGCGATAAGTTAAGTTTTTTGAAAAAAAAAAATTTACATGGAGCGACAGCCTATCTGACCTCCACAAGTGATTCGCTTAATATTTAGCTGAAATATGTTTTGCATCAAATTTTGTTAAATCGTTTTCCTCGCCTTTCCTTTTTAAACCGAAGGCCAATAAAAGAGCGGATAATTAGTTTTCTTTAGGTCCTCTTTGGGTTAACTTGTTCCATCATCGACATCATCTCTGTCCTCAGCACAAGATTGAGGTCAACAGTAGGCCCATTTATTTGAAAATAAATAATATTGACCCGCTCCGCTACGTTCCTATGCCCATAACTTATTATTTTTCTCTGACCTTATAGTTTTTCTGTCAGCATGTCTGTGTGTTTCCTTGCTGGTGATAAATGTTATACAACAAATTCTCTACGAGTATTCTTTTGTTACTTTCGACATTTGTATCTACAACCTAAAACGTCTTGTAATTTCTCGATTAAAAGGATTACTTAGTCAAATTGCGGACCAGTTGGGGACCATGGACTCTGAAATGGATCTTCTTCAGTTAGTGTTTGTCCGGAGATGCGTCTGCAATTTATTCGTAAATCATGTGGATGTTGAAGAAAAGATACTGTTTCTCATCCCACATAAGTATAGGTGTCCATAATTGTGACCAATGTAGTGAATAATGCCGACCTACTTCTGACTCGACTGCCTTTTCGGTCTAGTGGTTGCAAGCGCGACTGCCAAGTATGAGGTCCTCGGTTCAGTTCCTGGGTCGGGCAACATGTTATTGGGTTTTTCCATAATTTCTCAGTAGCAGCTGGATTTGTGCCTGGTTGATGGCAACAGGGTCGCTCGCTATTACATGGGACTTAAATTTAACTGGCGAAATGTGAGTGTACTATTAGGTACTGTCTGCCTAACTCTTCGGGGTTACAGACGCGATGTTATGTTATGTCGACCTACTTTGTGGTAGATAGTAGATACAAATACCTAGATATGAGGCTAATATGTCGTCGTCAAGTTAGTAATCCCTGCAGTTTGTAGAGGCTTGTAAGAAACTCAGGAACTGTTCAGAAATTGACAGATATTGTTTTAAAGAAACGTTTATTTGCGTTTACAATGTAATTAGTATAAGCATTGGCAGAAGCAGGATGTAGACAGACATATGTACAGTCACGAGCACCAATATGTATACACTTTCCTAAATTTAAACGCAATTTTTGCGAGAAATAACGATTGTAACTTGGAGATAGGATCTTTTTCATAAAAATATGCGTTCCAGAATACTATGTTCGTAACAACATGATATATTAATCGGAACAGTAGGAGAAAAACACTTTTGAAACTTGGTTAGTGTTCACATATTGGTGCTCGTGACTTTTTTTTTTTTTTTTTTGTTAGCCTGTACTGTCCCACTGCTGGGCAAAGGCTTCCCCAATTCCTTCCATGTGCTCTTTTCCCGCGCCTCCTCGAACCAGCCTTCGCGGTACGCGTCCAGGTCATCTCGCCACCTCTTTCTGGGCCGGCCTCGGCTGTACTTATGAAGGAAAATTAAAATCTTTCGAACTTGAGGCTAGTTTAATAGTTTGTCTTCGTTTTAATTTTTACTATATGGTTTTAGTTGTTTTCTTTTTCTCCTGTTGCATTCACAACCTTAGACGTCACTTTTCCATTAGTTATTAGAAGAATTCTTAAATGTTACAATTGCTTATCAAGCCAAAAGACTCAGTTTAAACAGAGACAGTGCAACTGTTTTTAAAGATATTTTTCTAACATCCCAGGTAAATCTGTATAGAAATCACTGTCGTGCGTCATTTCTGTTGCTCACGTCATTTCTGTGTCACGTGTATACGTCGATCACTGTCGAAGTGTAAACGACGCGTCGTGTCACAGACGACGACTGCCACACGACGATGCGACAGCTACATGAACGCGATTGACTGCGACGTTTCGACGTGGACGACTTTTCCGCTTGATGTAACGGTGCTTTTATGTTTGTTCTGAGTTTTGAGTCTTTTGTTTTTTTTGTCGATGGTTTTATAAAAGTTGGAATTAGATTGAGACTAAAGATCTGGATGCAGCTGAATGAGAACGTGGAGCTTGGCACAAGTAAAGAGAGTCCTATACCCCGCAGTGGGTGAGGTCGGACTGTGTATGATGATGATGAAGGCCTCGTAGCTTTTTAACTTCTGACAGCATTGGATAACCCGACAACAAACTTATTCAATGCCCTTATTTTACTTAGAAGAAAAATATCAATGATTTTGAACGTGTTATAAAATTAGAGTTAAAACAACTGTGGAAGTACCTACTAGCTGTTTGTAGTCTACTTTTCATCGTGCATTTGAAGCTAAACGAAGGCAATAAACAATAATCGAGGCGTTTCAAAGCTTCTTGTTTACACACGTCTTTTTTTTCACTTCCATTAGATATAGCCCAATAGTTTCTAAGAGATGAGTAGCTTTCCAGGCAATGTTGGCGATGCTAGCGATTGTACGAGTATCCCCCGAGTCTGCGACTCATGGTGTGGCAGGAACCTTGAGGTTTTAGTCAGACAACTCTCTTTATTCTCCCCAGACGACATGTATGAATGTTGCAAAAATAAAGCTTTGCTGACCATATAAATTCAGTGGTGAAATTGCATCTCGGAATAATATTACTATTCGCAAGCTCTGAAATACTCCAAGAAACCGTGTTAAGCGTACAGCACATTGTGTTTGTGTACGCGGCGACACCATTAGCTACAGCGTCATGTCGCAACCTACCCAGCGCCAGCTAATACCTCGGCCGCCTCGCTAAACGACCAAATATTTAAATAGGTATCCATCCGCGGCTATCTCCAGATAAAACGCCCCAATTCACATGCGTGAGCCGCGTGATGGATGAGTCCGACGATCAGACCCTTGCCGCACACCCCCGTCCCTCTCAAATTTGCCTTCCCCACCCCCCCGCTGTCCGACAACGGCCCGCCCGCTAAGTCCTGTAGGTGATCCATTACACTGGCATTTTTGCGTAATCCCCGTTTATAAATATGAAATTGAAGGAAGACCTAGTGATGGTTAATCGACTGGAGGTCGGGGTCAGCCGGCCCTCTGTTGCGAATAATTTATGGCGACGTGCCAAAACTGTCCTGTCGCACGATATATCGCGGGAAAAATGTTTACGTGTTTACGTTCTTTTTCGAAATTTATATTTCGAATGTGATTTGATTGGACAAACGTTAGAACGTCAGCGGTTGGCGCGCAAAGGGGTAATCATGGCGGTGCCCACATGCAAAACATGGTAATAGTAATAATTGCAATGCGTTCGCTCTGATTATAGATGGGGTATATTCTGATTATAGATAATTATAGTTGGGGGAGGTTGGGTTGCGCTGATGAGCGATTTGGGTATTATTTGCGCTTTATTTGGGTATTTATTGCGCTTGAGTGACGACGCAGATATTATGCTCGGTTATAATATTATATGTGCGTCCCTTGAGGGCTTTCACCCTGCGGCTTTGTGCTCCGCCGTGGACATTGATTACGTAGAATTTTCAATATTAAATTCTGACGTCAATTTTAAAATTACTTTAAAAAAGTATTGTTCTACTTTTTGGTTTGTAGATACTAAATTGAATGTTATTTTTTGTGAGAACAAAACATAGCTTTTAGTATTTCTTTTTCTGTTTTCGACTTATTAGCATATTCAACCACCAGCAATTTTAAATAAGGACTTTAAAATAAAATTCTTCGTCTACTTGCACAACAGTTCTTTGATGAGTTATATTCTCAACTAAATGCTGTATGGTATTAATTATCGTCTAAGCTGATCCTCAGCCCTCATGTTAGCAAAAGGCTGAGCTGCCCACGCGTCGCCCGCAACGCTAATTATCAAGATTACGTCAATTCTCTGCACGTATGTGTGCTTCAATGGGTGTAACAATACAACTTCAAGTGTAGCACGTCTACTTTTGAGCTTAGGAAAGGGTATTTTTGATATGTGGAATTTCGATAGTTAATGTTTGATAACATACTTTGAGTAGACAGAAGGCGGTCACCTAGAAGTGTGTCTTAAAAAGGGACGGTGTCGAACGAAGATAACTGCTGACAGTTCAGTCTCACTGACAACTTTGTTGGCACGTCTTTCCACCACTGCGCTACTGTATTACACGAAAAAACTTTAACAAACTTTTAACACGTAAATAAAATTATAATTGAATTCACTCACCTCATAAAAACAATGAAAACGTAACCTAAACTATCTACAACCAGCTCTCATATAAGACCGTCTATTACAAAAATAGAACAACCATTACCAAAACTACTCGTATCAATTTCTTACCTCAATTGGAGTGTCCTCATTGAACCGATAAACTTAGGTACCTGGGGGCCATCTATTATATTCATTAGCCGCAGACCGAGGGGAGTGGGGGATGGGCCGAGGGGGGAGAGCGAAGGGTTTTAGTGCACTGATGTGGTGATAAGCGCTTGTTTGGGGTTACCTCAGTTCTTTCGACGAATTTTAATGCCAATTAGAGTAGACAATATTGCGCACTGAATGGATTGAGGCCTTTATTAGTGTCGGATATTGTTGTGAGATCGTTCGCGCGTGAATTGTACAGCGGTCAGGGGTGGGGCGCCTCCGGTGATGTTGTCGATGTATAGTGATTACGAAGTATTATGTGAGCTTATTTATTTTTGAGGTAGGTGGTAATATTTTAAGCTGTTATTTTTGCAATAGTAGGGAGTTGGTTTAATTTGTCATACAGTCCGATATGACGACCTACTACGAAATTATCTGACTGTGGACTGAATCCTAAGGGAACCGTCCTTGGTTTGTTCATATTCTTGCATAAGACCAATTCTAGAAAATTTAATTAAATTATTTGTTAACTCCTTTCGCTACCTTAATGAAAAGAAAAGACCAACTGTTTCACAATCTGCCAAGGATATCTTTTTCTCAATATTGTCTTGACGCTAACCTTCTGAGATCCCCAAAACCTCACGTTACTAGTAACATGATCTTTGTTGATTATCCCTACCAATTAGGTAGTATACACATGACCAAAACTCCCTATTTACCGTCACTTTTCATGCAAGAAAAATGGATAATTATACACACGTGCGATTTATGCATGAAAGAATCGCGACTGTCTGCGTATCAGCGTGTATTCAATGTATAATGTATCGCATACATCATAACATTAATCTGAGGCGAGTGATGGATCGACCGCGGTTACCCTGAGGGCGGGCAGACGGGCGACTCTGCGATTGTTGCGCAACAGAAAAGTGGCTGAGTTTTGGGGGATATGTAAACTTGGGGAAAATTGATGATCCAGATTTGATTGTCAGTTAAAGGATTCGTCGGCATAATGTCGTCAGCAAATGCAGCTGACTACCAGTATTTTACACAGAGCGTCTGCCAATCTGACCTCCCCAACCTACTTACTGGGTCACACGATATCCCTTGGAAATATTGGATTCGTAACAATAAATGCGGTGAAATTTTTGAAGCTCAGGAGAAATTCTTTTAGTAACTGAACATTTTATGGAGGATACCTTTCGCCAAGCTACAGTTTCAGAAACAAATCATTATCATCTGCCTAGCCTTTTCCCAAATGTATTGGGTTCGGCTTCCAGTCTTACTAGACGCAGCTGAATACCAGTATTTTACATGGAGCGACTGCCTATCAGACCTCCACAACTCAGTTAGTACTCAGGTAATACGGTACGGACCAAAAGGTCAGACTGGTTGTCAGACTTTCGGGTCACTGACTACCTGTAACGACTGTCAAAAATCTATAAATGACCGGCTGTCATTTATAGATTTTTGACAGGTCTATCGAACGGCTTAACGTGATTTTTGAGGCACGGAGGAAACTCGGTATGCAATGATGGTCACCCATCCACAGAACGAACTTGTCAAGCACGGCTTGAGCTTGCAGATCGACCCGTGCGGCTGTTACTATTAAGCAACGAGCTCCTCAGTTTCAGAAACAAATGACCCCCAAAAAATAGTCACCCGTTGATATTTCACCGCATCTATCGCCCGTCTGCGCCCCCCGCTACATTTTCATCCCGCAGCCGCTATTTTTCCTTGTTTTTTACCCCACCCAAAACACAAGTGCTTACTTCTCACGATAGATCTCATAAAACAGTTTGTGCGGGATTAATTGCATTATTTCGTGTTATATCAGTATTAATGGTAACTATCAAGGGGATACACCCTTCTCTTTAATTATAGAATCTCGTTTATCACAAGATGTGTACGTAATGGTTCTGTGAAATATTGTTGTAACTACAGTTGCTGTTATCATATGGGTAAGGATGTCCACGTGTGATTTCTACGGAAAGTGGCACAGTTGTTGCTTTTTAAATTAGCCCTGTTTCTTGGGAATGTTATCGGCTGGACTGCGAGAGATTCTATATAAAACAGTTTTGACCAAACACACAAACCTAAGGTTCGTCAATTCTGTTTGAGTCCCATGTAGGTAATAGAGGGCGAGCCTATTGTCATCAAACAGGCATAAATCCAGAAACCACTCTGCTGCCCCTGTAGCTTGACCACCGTAGACAAGATTTCTTTGACGGAAGAATCGACAAAATGAAAGATAGTGCAAAGAAATCTGTCATTGTGTCGACACAATCTGTCATTTTGTCGATTCTTCCGTCTAAAAACCCGTTTCTATGGTGGTCATGATACACGTGCTGCTAAGAAATGCATCATGTAAAAATCCAATAACTCTTTACCCGACCTGGGAATCAAACCCAACAGCTTCAAGAATCCTGTTTCTAAACTGCATTAACTATTTTTATTCGAGGCGCTCGTAGAACGTGGAAATTGGCAGAAAAGAGAGGTCTATATCCAGCAGTGGGTGCATTCAGGCTGTGGATGTGGATGGTGATGTTGATGGAAGGCGCTCGTCAAATTGTTTTCCAAAGGCAATACTTGTTAACTAGACTGATAACGGCATAAGTGGTAGTTGTCAGCAGTGAACACGTGTTCCTTTATCTCAAATGAAAATTAGCTTATGACGTTCGATTTTTTCAATTAAATCGGAGTCCTTCTTCAACGCAGTTGACCGGGTGGTCCAGCCACAATCGATATCAGACTGGCGAGGCTGTTAGTTAGCACGCTGACTGATGTCGGGTTCGGACTATGTTGGGGTACTAGAATAATCTGCTACATGTTCATCAATTGTTTCTATCGCGTATTTAGGTATTCCCAATGGCGCAGTGGTACAGTCGCCAGCGGGTTCCGGAGAGCGAGACATTTCACACTCAAAAACTTAAATAGTTTAAGTTATAACCACGTAGTTTCGTCAATTGTTTCTATTTCCACAAGTCTTTTAAACTCTAACAAAATGAAATAGCGTTGGTATTTGAATGACTAAAACATAGTCATCAATTGTTTCTGTCGCATGTTTAGGTGATCGGTAGTCCCAATAGTGCAGCGGTACAGTCGCCGACTGTCGCCGGTAGTGTCCGGAGGGCGAGATAATTTACATTCAAAACTTAATTCTATGGGATAATCGGGGTTATAATCGTAGTAGGTTAGTTGATTGTTTTTATTTGCACATGTTTCGATGATCGGTGCTTGTATTCCCAATGGCGCCGCAAGTCACCGTCAATAGTCAAACATTTATGTTACAATTTGGTGGATTATAATCACGTAGGCTTATCCATTGTTTCCATAGCATGGTCTTTTTGGCACTTGCACGACAATATCAGAAGGTTGTTGTTGTTTAAAAAAATTCTGTAGAAATCGTTAAAAAAAATGTTGACGGTAGTTTCGACTGTGGCCACGCGCCAATATAACCATGTATCACATTATTTCGATGATCGGTGTTAGTATTCCCAATGGCCCCAGCGACCAGAGTCCGGAAGGCGAGACATTTCACACTCTTAAATTGTATTGGTTAAAATCGAAGTAGAATCTTCAGAATCATTTGATTTCTAAATGTCCTTAAATTTTATGGAAATGATATAGCGTTGGTATTTGGATAATCTCCAACATGGTCGTCAATAGGTATTCAATGGCACAGTAGTAAAGTCGCCGACAGTCGCCGCCGATGTCCTGAGGGCGAGATATTTCACACTCAAACATAGTACTTGCGTCAAATGTTTATATTTAAAATTGATTGTATATGTGTCATAATCACGTAGATTCTTCAATTCTTTCTATTTATTCCCACATGTTTAGATGATCGATGCTAGTATTCCCAATGGCGCATTGGTACAGTCGCCGCCGGTGTCCGGAGGGCGAGACATTTCACGAGCGACTGCCCAATGACCTTTCTAGCTCCGGGGACCGAGTGAAATGTCATCATGTTTTCATTTTTAGGGTTCCGTCCGTATTAGTAGCGTTGGGAAAACGTTCGAACTAGAAATCAGATGAAATTCTTATCTGTGATCTGATGATTCGTTAATTAAAAAAAATTAATAACTACTAATAACAATTGAATAGTTAATTGCAATTAGATTCATTTGTAACGGTCTTTGAATAAGAAAATAATCCAACAGGATTGTGTTCAAATCTGTCTATTGTCGGACAAGACGATAGTTTCCAAAAGAGAGGCTAATGAGAATAATGACCTTGTTTAGGAAAAATAACATTTTGGTAAGTTTAGGTAGGTTAAGCTAACCCTATTGAGCTCTACCTGTAACAATGTGGCGAAGTTTTTAGATGAACTTGATTGTTTTTTGGATTTCAAAGAGCCAAGTTGCCTTATCATTGTCGCAAGTTACATCGTGACACAAAGTTTTACAATAGATTCAATACATGATTCTAGAACCACCATCATTGAAACATTTCGTCGGTTATTAGGTACTAATTATTTCGCCAGTACGGAACCCGCAAAATATTAGCGAAACTCATAATTATTTTCATTACTTTTTTTTTGCAGCCGCTCACTCGACGACACTCGATTAATTTTTCACGGTACGCTTGTCAAAATGTGATTTAATATAGTCCGGGGGTAGTCCGAGCTTTGACGTGCGATGCGTGTCATGCGTGCAGTGCGGTGGGCTGGGACCGATCCAGTTAAGGGCTCACCTCGTGCACTTTGTCTCCACAAATAGAATAAATAGAATAAATAGACGCGATTTTTACAGGATTTTTATGATGGCTTTCCCCGATACATTTGCATTTCCAGCTCTTTGTTACAAGCAGTATTATCTATCAATAACGCCAAAAATGGTACCGCAATTTCCAATTTGCCGCGTCACTCCGGATTCCAATAGGATGCGGGGATAAATGGAGTCGCATTCCAATATGTCACCGAGCGGGGTCCGACCATTCGGCTTTTCGGCATTCGAGATTCGGCGTTTTCAGTTATCGGCGGTGGCCGAATTCGTCGAATATTGCCCGCGCGCATACCAAAATCGTCCACTAATGAGATTCTAAACGTTATATTATTTGTGGCGTAACTAATTGGTTTTTTGTTTGATCATTGTTTTTATTACAATAACGAGCACGTATTTGGGAAGATGGTGACTGCTCGTGAGGTCAGCGACATTCCACGTTGAGTTGAGAGTTTTAGTACCTTAGTTATTGTTTGTTGAGACCCGTTTGTTATTCATTACAAGACTAGTTCATAAGATTTCTTAGAGTTCAAGGTGGTTCAAGGTGGCTAGAGTAGATCTTCAGTAAATAGATCGTTGTTTTGTATTTCCATTATGAGGTGAGTTTCAGCAAAAGATTATTTCGCGGAAAACTCACCTTCGAATGTGTTGGCTGGTATACGTGCTCGTTTTTTTTTTCATTTCAACATTTCCCAGTTTTTTGCGTTTTATTTTCTTATATTATATTAGGTTTAAGTATTGTACTTAAGACTAGACCCGAAAAAAAACATAAGAAAGGTACTTTTATCAAAAGCCGTAACTATATGACTGGACTTCAGAAAACCGCTTGAAAAAACTCCGCACAAAAACACGAAAAGAAAACTCAGTTCAAGTACAAAGACGGATAGTTGAGAGATACATTATGTATGCGATACTTGAAACCTACCTTTTCCAAAACATAGACCTAATAAATAGGGTGAAAGGCCCGCCTTTCATCCACACATTAGGCAGTCGACACACGGGCCGCACGCGTGTCACGTCAATCGTTGTTGCCTGTATAGCGCTGCCATTGCCCGCTCTGATTTGAAATATTTCCACGGAACCACTTATTCGCACCTCACAAACAGGAGCTCCGGATACCGTGTGCGAAGTTTTGATCGTTTGTCGAAGGTTTTATTAAATACCTGGAGGGGTTTTGGTGTTAGGAGGTTGTTTGCTTCAAGACGTAGTACAAGGGTTAATGTAATCTACCTATAGTTAGCTGGACATAAATCTTCTCGTTAGTTTTGCCACAACAACCAAAAGTTTAGTTGTAGAATGTGCTTCTGTTTGATGGATAAATTCCACAGCGATTGGTGTTAACGAACAATTTTATTTATAGCCAAGTTTTTAACAACAATTTTGATGGAATATGGAAAAGACTTACAGGACATACAAAATACTTCAACGCCTGTTTACTTAGAAAGACTGTTTCAGGTTTCTTTAAGTATCAAGTAGAGCTCATCTCACAGTCGTGGAACCATGGCATGTACCTCTCACGGGGCGAGAGGGTAATCGTTTTGTTGAGTCGCGTTTTGTACCTCATTGTGCGATCCGATGCGAGGCAATCGCGGCCGCGCGCGTATTCTCGTCTCGTGCCTATTCTAATGGGGTGACAACTGGTACTCGCACCTACTCGCACCGACTTACACCGACTCGCACCTACTCGTGCTACGTCTATGGGAGGTATCGCGCATTCGCACTTGAAGCTTACATGCTTGGTTATTATAAATGCGATTCTTATTGAGTTCGTGATGCGAATGGAAAGTTTTTTATTGGAGCTAATGTCGTGAGCGGAAATTTTTCTACGTTTTTCTGTAATTTTTCTTGATTATGATAACGTACCAAGATAATTAACGAAGAGCTACAAGCTAAGAGTTTTTATAATGTCAATGAACTCAATAGTGAATGCATCGGTTTAAATAGAACTTTTTAGGGGTTCCAACTTTTCTTTGGGTCCCTAATTACACTGATTAGACTTGCACGTCTTTTCTTCGGATATTTAGAACTAATTACCATTAGCAGTTATAGAAACTATGGTCGTCTTTGCTTCTAGGAAATCTAAATTTGTCAAGTTACTATCGACAAAATCCCTTGTTAACAATACCTAATCCAAGATCAAAGGTACCCGAAATTAATGCAGTGTGAACAACAATTTTGGTAAAAACACTGGCGCAGCTGTTTGCCCCCGGGAAGCCGTTAGATAGGCGCGAAATGCCTAGAGAACTGTCATCGATGGAAAAAAAATACGATTAAAATCTTGCGCAAGCGTAGTTTTTGTGCGAGCAGCTGTGCGCGTGCGCGCATCACCTGCCCCACGTGGGCATAATGGCGTCTTCAAAGAAGTCCGAAAGTCCCATTGTTGGGACATTCTGGGCTTTGATTTAAGGTAGCTTCTATTGTCAATGGTGACGTTATGGTAAACGGCGATTCGGGAACTTAGACGAATAGACGCACCTGTCTGTAAATTGGCCACCATTATGTAGGTACAGAGGTGGGTGCTTTGTTGTTGTTACTATTTTTGGGACACAGTGATTAACTATTGGAGTGTTACTTTATCAAGTTCGCAGAATAGAATTTATGATGTGCCATATCAAAATTAGATTTCTGCGAAAATTACATATTATAACAGCTATTTTGATATGGAAAGAAAAAACAAAACCATATCAAAACAGCTGTAGTTCCCTACGCAGGGTTTGCGTATAAAAATATTACATATTATAACGTTAGCAATTCCACGAGTCATATTAAAATAAACTTGTAAACCTATTTAAACCTATAAAATAAAGTGAAAGGAATGGAGAAACGATAATAAAGTTCATGCTTGTCAATTGTCGAAAACCTTAACAGTTTTTCAATGAGAAAATGGGTACATCTAAAACATTTCCTATTACAAAATGTTTACCAAGTCAGTCAAAATGCCTCGGAACTCCAGATACAACCTTATCAAGTGTGGTCCCACAACACACGTCCTTTCTACTCTAAACCAATTCGTTGCACAAAACTAGGAAAGCATTCATGTCCCGATAATTCCCGAAACCCATTCATAGATCACGTTCACTTATAAAGACAGTACATTACCTGCCAATAAACTGTAGTGCTACAACCTTTAATGATTTATAACAAAAAAAACATCTGCGTTTCAGTATCAAGAACCTTATGATCCACGTCATAAGGGGGTTAATCATCTTTTCGATGTACAATAACAATGTTGGTAAAATTCAGAAGTCGTGTAGTGTTGTCCCGAATTGCTTCACAATTGTCCGCGTCCGATGGTTGTCGTATATCATTGATTTTTACGACGAGTCGTATTTCATTAGTTTTGTGTCCGTCACAGAGGTTCTATTTTAATTTTAAAGACAAATTAACTTTTACTATTTATTAATGGTGTTGCGGGTAACGTTTTACCTGTTAATACTGATTTCAAATTTAAAAATTGTTAGGGAATGTTTTATTCTAGTGTGACAACAGTCGGTCTGCCTAACCTTTTCCCAACTTTGTTGGGATCGGCTTCCACTCTAACCGGATTCAGCTGGATACCAGTACTTTACATGGAGTGACTGCTTATCTGACCTCCACAACCCAGTTAGTACTGGGTAATACGATACCCCTTGATAAGACTCTGGTTGTCAGACTTTCAGGCCACTGACTACCTGTAACGACTGTCAAAGATCTACTAATGACAGCCGGGACCAACGGCTTAACGTGTTTTTCGAGGCACGGAGGAATTTTTATTTTAGTGTAACGGCACAGTTCCAAAACCAACTCTTAAATCTGCACTGTTCAAACAGTGCACAGCTTGGCTATCGGCCTCTCCTAGATGAAGATAACAGAAGCTAAACTGCAAATAATAACATTGCCATGACTTGTGACATGCAAGTCCTCTGAATCTGATCCTAGAAGTGTGGTCTGAGATAATAGGTCTTTGTTCTGGTTGACTCCTTATTTCTGTTTCATTATTTACCTACAGCTGTAGGTAAATAATGAAACAGAAATAAATAATGAATCAGCTGATTAGGGATGATTTATACGAATAGCCAAGTAGGCGTAATTTTATAACCATACTCATAAATTGAGTACATAGACATACCACTGAGCGCCGCCTACCTGCCGCACCGGGCGAGCTCAGACTACGCGGAATCGCACAATACGCGTCATTTTTTTCAACTAAAATCCTTAAAGCGCAGTTTTTCGGTGCAAATTCCAAAGCACACCTGGTCGGAAACGGGCCCAGGGGGTCTTCTGATTGATAGAGGTACCGCGATTTTAGTACAATAGCCAAAATATGCAGTTTTCTGGCCATTCGAAACGGCCCGATGCTCCCGGTCTCCGGCGACGAAACGTCTGTTTAAAACAATCAATGATCGACGTTTTCTGAATGGAATGTGAAACAATATCTTTTGTGCAGTCAAGGTTGTAGGTGGTCAGGATGTAAGCTGTTTTATTGGCAATTCTGTCTCAATGGGGGTTCTTGTGTCTTCTTGACGTAAATTCATTCACGTTTTAAACGTTTCGTCTATGTATAAATTGTACTATTAGTTTTAAAAAGTATCCGATAGATATGGCTTCTGAGTTCTTTAAGTTGTTTTTTTTTTTTAAATTTTTCTTTTATTAAAAGAGTCTATTATTTTTATTTTATTAACTAGACATATAAAAATATAAATATTTACACAAATTTTTGTTGTAATAAAATTCTATGTTTAAGATGTTCTAATATTTGTATGCCATTTTATGGCGAAACATGTAAGTTCACATTCTATTCTATTCTATTCTATTCTACGTAACCAGGACCACGTTACTCTTTTGTCTTTGCTTATTTCTGTACTTACAATTATCGCTGTTATTATCACTATATTATGTCAAAATCACCAACACATTAACTAAGTACTCTAAAGGCGAGGTTACAGCTAAAACTCTCATAAGTAAAACGTCCCAACCGAAATAAACCTCATTTAAAGCGACGATTACGCCCCAAATGAGGAAAGTTAATCCCCCAGACGTATCACGTATGCATACGTAAAATTGCGAAGACAATAATTTGATTGATCTCTTAATGAATATGCAGATATGTTAATTGATGATAAGGCCGCAAATAAAGCTGGTTCCCCGAGGAGTGATTGTGCGCCTACCTCTGGCACGAGCCAGATTTTAATCTCAGATAAGTGTAGAGCAGAGAACAGTTTACATAAATTCTGGAGTTAGCACCTTGTTTACAAAGTGCAGTGTTTGATTACGAGATTGTTTGATAAGTGCGTGCCTCTTGTTTTGGTGTTGCGTTTGTATTTGTTCTTTGACAAATACTTTTTAACTTTTTATTAAACTTTTTATTGGAAGGGAGTAAACCGTCTGTAATTCGCACGATTGACTCCGTTTTTTGAACCGTATTTGTCAATAGTGACACATAACATGACATAACATCACGCCTGTAATCACCGAAAGGTTAGGCAGATATGTACCTAATTGTACATCCACATTTTGACAGTAATGTTAAAGTCCCATGTAATAAGGGGCGAGCCTATTGCCACCAAACAGGCACAAATCGAAAATCCGTGGCTGCTACTGAGAAATTCCTGATGGAAAATGCAAGAACAGTTTGCTCGATCTGAGAATCGAATCCAGAACTTGCTCAGCATTTGCGCAAGAGACACGATGTACAAAAATACCTTTGAAAGTAACTCATAACACTACTACTGAAAAAAATCTTGTAATTCAGTATTTCAATAGCGAAGTCCTGCACTTGAAGCCTTCAATCTAAATTACCAACTTAAACCCTTTAAAAGCTATCATCCAAAACTTCGCACGAAATTGCAAAACTAACCCTTACAACTCTGGTTTAAAAACGCAAACTTGAAAAAGGTTTCGTGGTGAAAAACAGTGGGAAGAGGAGAAGAAATAATGAAATATCTTCATCCAACCCTTCTAATTAATAGCCATCAGTGTCTGTAGCACTTGTGGGGTTGACGGTGCCTTCAAGTTTTTTAATATGCTTCCTCACCTCGGTAAAACAGTGAGTATAATTGCTTTTTTTGCCGTTAACTTTGAGCTTCGTATAAATCATCGTACAATTTCAGTTATGGCAAGTTTGAGTTGAGAGGAAATTCGGGTAGTTGTGATTTTTAAGGTTGTTAAGTAATGAAAATGGAAGAACAGTTTGGTTTTATTTCGATTTTATTATTCATGATTGTTTTTCCCTTTTGATGGTAACTTATACCTAGTTATGTCGTAGTGTAAATCACAAAGGCAAGATTTTGGGATTGAACGTCTCTTTGGACTGCTTGTCTGGCGCGACTGCTGAGCATGAGGTCCCGAATTCTATTCCCGGGTCGGGCAAAGGGTTATTTAGTTTTTTCTTCAGTAATTTCTCAGTAGCGGCCACGGAGTTCGAATTTGTGCCTAATTGATGGCAATAGGGTCGTCCCTCTATTATTTGGGACATAACTGTAGTAACGGTGTACTTTTTAGGTACACTTCTGCCTAACCCTTCGGTAGTTACAAGGTGTGATGTTATGTGATGAAAAAAAAAACAACTTTTTCTTACATATTCAGCTCCCAAATATTGAATGTGTGACCAGCCCCGATATGTTCCTAGAAACTGCGTTTATAGTATGAACACTGTCACCCAAAAAACTTGTCTTAAAAATACATCTTCCTACAATCAAATCGTCGTAAGACTATAGCTGTGTATAAACACGGAGTGGCAATAACCGCTTGTATTGGATCAGCAGAGATAAAAAACGTAAGACGCGGACAATCCTTTTCGGCTGAAAATTGAATAGTTGGATTACGGGACCCACGGCGGGCGTAGGGTTGACTCGAACTTACTAAGTATTTTTTTTAGATTTTGAAGTTTTTTAGTAGAGGTAAATAAATATGGTATTGCTTGGGTTGTGGACGTCATAAAGGCAGTTGTTTTGTCTAAAATATTGTAATTCAGCTGCATCAAGTCAGATGATGTTGTTAGCAAGATATGACGGGAAACTATTTGTAATCTATTTATATTTTGTTTTTATTATCATAATAATACATAGTTTGTTTGTAAAATACTGTTATTCAGCTGCATCTGGTTAGACTGGAAGTCGACCCTAAAATAGCTGAAAAAGGCTAGGCAGATGATGATGACATTGTTTGTAATGTAGATTGTTTTAATTACCGTTTTTATTTTTCGTGATTATTAAGAAAACATTACTGCTAGGTACAGTCACGAGCACCAATATGTATACTTTTCTAAATTTAAAAGCAATTTACGCGATAAATAACGATTGTAACTTGAAGAAAGGATCTTTTTATGAAAATATGAGCTCCAGAATACTATGTTCGTAACAACAGGAAATTTTAATCAGAACAATAGGAGACAAACATTTGTAAAAGTTGTGAAGTGTTTACATAGTGGTGCTCGTGACTGTACGTACTGTTTCGATTGAGTTACTAGGTGCTAACTACTATGGTAGGTACCAGCTGTTCAGATTTCTGTAAAATAACTTCGCTCATAATCCTAGTAGTTCTCATAACTATGTTGTAGCGGTATCTAGTTAAAGTTACTCCGGTTTGAACTCTGTAAGCCACACTCAGCCTGGTTAGTAGGTAGGAGATGATGGATATAACTTTTATTTTAGTTGTTTTGACATGGAAAGAAAATTTCTAGTGCCAGCAGGGTTTGAACTTGCGACCTTCGGATAATAAATGCACCATACTATGTTCACATTTTTCTTTCCATGTCAAAACAGCTATAGTTCCCTACGCAGGGTTTGCGTATAAACTATTAAAAATTTTATTTTAGTTTTAACAATTAATTGATATAATGATTTTAACACTAATGAGCGTTGCATTTGTTTTATTTATAAATGCGAAAGTTTGTGAGGATGGATGGATGACCATCCATATATACTCTTTCACGCAAAAACTACTCAACGGATTTGGATGAAATTTGGCACACAGACAGTTTATAACCTGGATTAATACAATAGATATTGTTTATCCCGGTAGTACGATCCCGTGGGACAATTACCAAACACCACGCGGGCGAAGCCGCGGGCATAAGCTAGTTTTTATTAATTCTCAACTAAGCCATGATTAACAGATGCTTAGCCTTCAGCAAGAAATCGTTAATTTCCATGGTGTTGAAGAAATATTGAAAAGGTTACATGATTGACTGAAAGTAAGGACAGAGCGGGGTAAATGTGTAACACATCGCTAAGCCTTTCATTTTGACAAATCACAAATATTTAGTATTTTGTTAAGCAGACGAATTAGCAATAGATTGGGCACTTTATTCAAAATTGCCTTATTGGTCGAATGTTCTTTTTCCATCAGAAATTTCTCAGTAGCAGCAACGGAGTCTGGATTTGAGCCCGGTTGATGGCAATAGGCTCGCCCTCTACTACATGGAACTTAAAACATAACTGGCGAAGGTAGGTGGACTACTAGGTACACCTCTGCCTAATACCTACTTCAGGTATTAATACAAGCGTGATGTTATGTTATGTTATGTTTTATTCAAAACAAATAATAAATGCACCATACTGTGTTCACATTTTTCTTATGCAATTGAGGTGTTGATGATAGAGAGCGATTCAGCATTTGACAAAAAAAAGGTCTCAGAATACTTACCAAATATTTCCTACCAATATTTTTTCCTTAGCTTTGCTAACCCTGGCGATGACGACAGGTTCATATTGTGCGGGGCTCGGCTGATTACGTGGAGCATTGTGTGGCGGACATAGGACGCAATTAAGTATTAGACAGACTTTATAGCTGCGTTATCGTGCCCCGGGATTTGTTGCCAACCACTCGCCTTATGCTGGCCAGCGTTTTGGGGTTAATTTCATTAGGGAAACGATTTTTTCTATGATAAGTCATATTATGTTTAGAACAGAGTATTCTAATCCTAACTAATTCATAACTAATACTAATATAAATGCGAAAGTAAGTTTGTTTGTTACCTTTTCACGCCTAAACCACTGAACCGATCATCCAGAAATTTTACCCATACGTTGTCAGGTGTACAGAAACGGACATAGAGTACCTTTCATCCCGAAAAAAAGTAGTGTTCCCGAGGAAAACAACAATAACGTTCTTATGATAATAGATGGCACCAGGTGTCTTTCGAATCATGATTGAATTATATTATTACAAGCAGAGTCCAACCCGAGTTGATTGTCAAATTCTAAAATAATGCGAGTGAAGCCGCGGGTAAAAGCTAGTAGTATTTTATAAACTAGTTGTAAACTCGTAATCAAATTGCGGACCAGCTGCGGAAATCGGACAGATACTTCAGTGAAGGTTCAGTTACCGCTACGTACTAATAGCTAATGTACTGAAGATTTTAACAGTCCAGAGCTAGTCCGGAATTTATTCGTACCGGTTTGACCGCATATTTACTCATTGATATCTTTAACTACCATGAAATACTTATTGGAGAGAAAAGCAGTGCTGTCTCCCTGTCTTCGCTTCACTTACTTCAGTCGCTCCATTTAACGCAGCTGCATCCAGTTAGACTGGAAGCCGACCCCAACATAGTTAAGAAAAAGCTAAGCAGATGATGAGTCTGCCTTCCTCCGATGTCACTAAATGTAAAAACAAAACGGTAGGCAACCGAGAGATCATGTAGAGGTAACTATACCACCATTCATTTACCATCTCCAGGATTGTTTTTGTGGAAAAAGGTCCGTCTAAGAAGTCGAACCAAAGCTTCAACAAGACATTAACAAGTCCAGTACCATTGCACACCATTTAAGCGACAAATAAAACTTAAACGGGTAAGCTGTCATCTCCACACATCTCTTAAAACCACAAAGACATTCAGGAGTACGTACTCACACCACACAACTTCTTTCACAGCCATTAAAATGCGAGCTGTCTCCCAATAAAGTTGCGCCAACTAAACAGGAACTATTTAACAAGTGCAGTGCACGCCACTTAAGTGGTAACGCATCTCTTGAACACCCAAAGACATTCAGAAGTACTTTCACACCACACAACTTCTTTAAAATGCGAGGTGTCTCCCAATAAACTCCCGCCAACTAAACAGAAACTAGTTAACAAGTGCAGCAGTGGCATTGCACGCCACTTAAGTGGTAAATTTGAGGAAGCTGTCATCTGAACACAGCTCAGTATCGTGAAGTGGTCTGCTAACGAACACGCGTGTCAAAGCGAAACACTTCATTAGGTGAGCCGGCGCTCCTCCGCCCCCCCGGCCCGCGCCCGCGCCTCGCGCCGCCGTCGTCGCCGCCTCGACGCTCCTTGCGACGCCGTAGGAACTCCATGCTATGGGAAATAAGGCTGTTTATTTTCCTTTTGCTGAGGTTTTATCTTCGTAGCAGCAGAGTTCGGAGAATGACCTCTTACAAAAACACCATGCTGAGTGGAGCAGATTTGAGGTCGTTTGGTCATGTTTAATGACAGATCATGCTTTTATCACAAGCGTATTGCTAGGTATTGCTAGTATGAGGCCACTCCAAGGAAAAGAGTAACCGAATTATGCTGTCGGTCGCCGCAATCTTGATAGAGGGCACTTGTTTAGGCTGGCATCATCATCTGTCCCTCTTTTGTGGAACGAAATGAAGAACACACTGAAGGATGTCCCATCAAACAGCCCTTTACTCAAAGGATCCCATCAAACAGCCCTTTACTCAAAAAGTTTCCTAGGAATGGTGCCAAAAATATTCAATAAACTACCTAAGTCAGTAAAAATATCAAGAGATCCCAATACGTTCAAAAAAACACTCCATAACTTCTTAATTCACAAAGCATACTATTCTATAAATGAATACCTTGAAGAAAAATTACTGTTTTTATTTTATATTTTTATTACTTTTATTAGCTTTAGTTCATAAGATTATGATTATTACTTACAACTCAATAATTTAATTGTTTACTTACTTTGTATTGTTTATTTGTTTCTGTTTAACGTATATTTTATAAAAGATTTTATTAAAGATTTAATATTAGGTAATTAGCTGTAATGACAGTACCTAGTTTTAGTTTTTATTTAAGTTTCAGTTTTTATACATACCTATAAAATCTACCTGCACGACTTAATGTGTAGACATTATTTGTACGCCTTTGCAAGGCAGCACATAGTGAAACATAACTCTTTTTGATAACACCGTGTATTTACTTTACCTATGTGTCTCAAATAAATATATTTGAATTTGAATTTGATGTGGTGCTGTCCTGAAGTAAGAAAATTATAAGTTGGTATGAAAGTAGAACTATAAAAACATCGAATGTTGAATCTCCTCCCTCTTTTAACGGGGTATTTACCATGTTTACTGATTGTTTTGAGTCCCCCTTTCTAGTGTTAATAATAATGTTACTGACCATGATAGTTTAAAAACTTATAATTGGTCATTATTCGAAAACACTAATAACGCTCACGTTCTATGTAAAAATAAATTCTAGAAAGAACTACAAGACGGTTTAAATTAATATGCAGACACTTACCTTACCTTCGCGTGCGAAAACAAAACAAACTACAATTAATCTTAGAAAATCTCACCACCTTCAATTTATCCCCAGACGCTTCCACAAGCCCCAAGGCTTCCACAAAACGGGAAACCGTCCACAAAAAACGTTAACAGTTGGTCTTCCTACGCTGGCTTCTATTTAGTGGGCGTCTTACCGACTGCGCCGCGCTAATTAGACGCAGGCCGGCTCTTCTCATTAGTGGCGAAATTATGCAGTTTGCTGGAATTCGGGTTAAATGTAAGGTCGGGATGTCGACTGCCTACTGCAAAAATGTGGAATATTCTGCAGTGTCTGCTTTGATACTTGACTTGTTGAGGTTTTGGGTACTGGTGGGTACTTGGATGGTCAGCACTAGTAGTTATAGGGAACCATGAATTTCAAGAAGTCTTGGTGAACTTCTTGCTACATCGTTCTCACATCATGTATCATCTCAACACGAATGATGTAACCAAGATTTTGTAACAATAATCTGATTGAAAATTGTGTCCATGGAGTTTCTTGTCCATTCTTCTCCATAGAGATCTACGCTTTGGAATGGGCAACTACTGTACCTACTTTCACAGTTTTTATGCCATGTTACTGGGACTGTAGCTACATTTCATTGTAATAATGTTAGAGACCATGACAGTTTTAAAATCATTTCATAGTTGTCTTTGTTTCGACAATTCAAAAGTGCCTGTAACTGCGGCCTACATGAAATAAATGCGCTGATTTTGGAAGACAATTGCAATCGCTTCGAAGCAAAGGTTGTAATTTTTTTATGATGTTCTAAGCAAAGACTGTTATTTGCTTAAACAAATTACAGTCTGCTGTCATTTAATTTGACTTCCATGTTTCTGGCATAGTCAGTGGCCAGTATGTTCACCATCGCTTAAGCTAGACAGGCTAACTTCCTAAAAAAACAGTTCCTAACTTCCGAAAATTATCATGTGAACTCTGTAGTGTTAAGCTGTAGTTTTTTCTAATTTGCTGTTTGTAATCTTAGAATTGTTCAAATAATGGTTACGTTGTAGCATTCAGTTTTGTTACCAGTGGAAAACTACATGATTTTTTACTTCTGTTCACATTCAAACGAGGCTAAATACGTATTACCGTTGTCAGGGCAATATCGTAAGCTCTTTAGACGTTCTTTTGAAGTCAGTTATAAATTCCTTTAAGACATTTACACACACATACCTTCAAGAAAACTTGGTGTAGGCGGTGTAACTTTACAAAGTGTTATTTTATTCCTATAAGAGCGTAAAAGACTGTATACTCGTAGGTAACATCCCCTAATGAGACTTTTATATTTCTTAAAATAAATATTCACATAAGATCCTAATTATTTCCTCCAGGCTTTACAGTCTTACAAGACAGGTACTTAATCTAATTGAACATCCATAATAACACCGCTAATTAATGAGAAGTCTCAAAACTGTAGCTAATTAAAAAACATTTCCAAAAAATGTGTTGTGAAAAAAGCGTACGATAAAAATTCCCGCTTCATTTCGGTAAGCGGGCAAAAACGGGCATATTTGTAAAAGAAACGTCCTCCCGGGCAAATAACGTTTATCTACAGCACATTGGGTTAATGACTGGGGGACGAAGAATGAGAAGAAGGCATTATTTTAATTAGGAAAAATGGTGGGCCCCTCTCACCTAGGGAGGGCTAACTGAGCAAGTTGGCGAAGCTTTGATTAGAGTAATGGTGCGAGTGTGAGTACTTTTACATGGGAGTTCGTGTGTAGCGTACTTATGATGCTTTTACCTGCGATACCAATCGAAACTTTGACCTGCTTGTACGATTGGGTTTATACATTTGTACAAATGTGCGCGCCTTGCAGCCCATAGTTAGAGATTGTAAACACTGATTTGTAGACAGTGATTGTATTGGAAAATGGGTAGATCAGGGTGCAGTGGAGTTATGTCTAGTTTGTGAGCATTTGACAAGTTAATATTGAAGCACACGCTTTTAATTATGTTAAATATGTCACCTGTGGACAACCTGCATGAAATACTTCACTGCTCTCGAAACTTGAATGAATAGCACCTTTCAGTTAAAATATAAGTTCTTTACAAAGCGTAACGCTACCGTAACCTGTCCATTAGGCGATAAATAAACACAACAAAGTACAAAATTTAGCTGCGTTAGCGGGCGCGGCTCCACCCACGCGCCGACAAAGAGAGGCGTCGCGATACAACGCCAAAAAAACGCCGCATCACATTACAATCATTTACGAAATATCGACAACAATAAACGGGGACTTTAAAAAATGCCAGTTATTAATATTTGTTTTCTTTGTCGGGACCACGTGTCCCCACACCTGAACTCTGCGAATGACATTGCCAAAAAAATTCTAAAAGAATATCCGAGGCTAGGCGAAAAAGAGCACAGGCGCAAACAGACAACAGCCAGTTTGAATGATTGCTTCCCTGTAAGAGCGGCAAGTCCATTTTTCACAAGTGCCATTCACCGCTTTCACGTTGTGTACTGTGTATTTTATATATTTTTTATTTATTGGTCCTCCCCTCCCCGCGGCGCTCGCCCAAATTGATATTCGCATGCGAATTTACGGCGTCCAATTCCTCACTGTTTTATTCATTTTAGTGATTTCGCGATGGTAAACACACAGGTAGATGTGTTTAATTTCGAAATGAATGTTTATTGCAGCGTTTCCGTTTCGTTTTCAATGATGTAGGATATTCGTGTGCGCCGGGCGCGAATACCCATGTTTACACAATGCGCTTACATTTCGCGTGTGTATATTTTTTGTAGTTTTTAATTATTTCCAGGATTTTTTTTGCGGTTTGTTGAAGAAGTATTGGATAACGTAGTCGTGATGGGGTGAACTCACGTTCATGTTTTGGGTTGATTTTGTTTGTAATGTAATTGTATGTTTCAAATCTTTTAAAGTTATTATTACTTGCAGTAGGTTACATTGCAAGCTATATAGCATATGCACGAGTTGTATCTTTGATGTTGTACTGTTACACATAATAACCACATGCTAACATTACGAAGAAGATTTACTGTAATGTGCGTACGTGGTACTAAAAAACTTGTAATGCTTCCACCGATGACTTTGGGCCTCATGCAACGAACATGAAAGAGTAAAGCTTTTCTGTCTACAAAACCGACAACGACTTTAAAACTCACCTACAAACAGAGAATGGATGATACCATATAAATCGCACGATAAACCCCAAAAAACTGATCAATGAATACTCAATATCGCTGAGAAATGTCACCCTCAAGCATTAAAAAGTAGAGGGCAGTACAACAATTAAAACCAACGTAGTTAGAAAGTACCCCAGTAAACTTATACTGTCACTTACGGGATATCTTTTTTAAATGAACAATCTGGAAGATATCCCGTAAGTGACAGTAAGTTGTAAACCGTGAAAGCTTAAAACAGTGTTAGTACCCCAGTAACTGGAGCGTCAGTTTATAATACAGTAATATAGTAGGTAGGTCGGTTTTCCGAATGATTTTCAACCTTAAGTACTTCTTATTCTTCGTATCGCTGGCACGACAAATTTTATATTTTGCTAGCCCAAAACTTCGCCACTTCCATCGCGTCGGCGGTGGCACCGCAAAGGTCACTTCGGCTGCATGTTTTTGAGCTAAGAGGGCAGGTTAGGAGGCGGAGCATAGTTTGCGACACAGCTCCACAACTACCTTAAGCACTGAAATTCTGAGAAACTTCCTTTTGGGAAAAGGGTGAAAACCACAACAATACATCTATGATCAAAAGCGAGCGTCATCAATTCAAGTATATCTTCAAAAAATGTCACCCTTAAACATCTAAAAAGTGGGGTGTTATCATAACAATTAAAACCACCGTAGTCAGAAAGTACCCCAGTGACTGGAGCGTCAGTTCATAATCGATTTAGCGTCACCGCAGTAACTCCCGGTGATCCGGCGATGTCTAATGACGTAAAAAGTATGTCCCCGCTATGTAATGCTGGTCGAGGCCGATAGAAAGAGTTGGGAATAACACAGAGGGTGCAGGACGGATAAGTGAAGTATTATGCCTAACTCTGCGGTCCCACTGGCGAAACATTCACGTAAGTACATGTTCTCCGAAGAGGTAATATAAAACAAACAAAGGAAAAGAGAGATAGAGAGCAATATAAATGTCGACATGTTTTGTGTACAGACGCCAGCACATCAAACTGCTACAATCTGTCAAATTTCTTTAATAAATTTTCCACTTTATTGCTGAAGCATTAGGTTCAAGGTTGACTGGGAAACTTTAACATTTTCGGGTAGCTTGATGAGCTGGCCGTCTGTACATATTTCGTCAGTGGGATTGTACAGTTAAATTTGAAACATATATTTGTTTTTTCTGTTTCTGTGATTAGTCCATGTTTTCGCTAGTATCGAAATACGTTGGCTTACTCACAAGACATTGTTGAGATGATTGATTACAAGTTAATATAACGATTATTTTAGCTTTTCTTCTTCTTATGTCGAGAATTTGTTAATGTATTCGCTACATTATTCGTCTACGACACGATTATACAAGTTATCTGTAACAATTATTTCAAATTCAACATTGGGTTTTTTCTAGGAAAAATTTCTATTTTTATTGATTCATTATGTATTTATGCATAATGGATCCATCTGATTTTCTTTTAAACCTGCACTTCTCATCCCAGAGGCTCATTGCAAATAGGTAGGAACGACTGTCGTATCTCTCCCTAATCTTTGCCCTCGGCCACAGACAAGCCAGGGGTCGCGAAAGCACGTCGTCATCGGATGGCAATTTGAATGCGGTCGCTTAGCCGGGTGACGGCCGCTATGACTGATGAGGAAGGGTAGCAGCCCACCAGCCTGTCACCGCCCCTGTATTCTACATGTCGCATTAATGCGGACATGGGTGTAGCAGGTGCTTATTGAATTATGTCTTGATAGCTTGCTTGATAAGCAAATGTGGAGCGCAAAGGGTAGGCTCTGTTGAATTCAGGTTTGTAGGTTCCGTAAATGATTTCTTAAAGTGAAGACAAAGTTTCTATTTAAGAATCTTCTCATCATGCAAGCAGATCTGTATGAGAATTGAGTGTTCATGCGAAACGGTTGATTACTATTGTCTTAGATAACAAAACTTTCTCCCTCACTTCTCACGATCCACGGGTCGTGTGAGGACTGTTCTCAGTCTTCTCATCACGACCACCATAGAACCGAACCCATAAAACGATCCGTTAGGCTCATTACACACGACTAAATCGACGCCATTATCTTTAATATCAATTATGTTAGAAAATTATGCGTACTCATGGCCAATCAATGCGGCGGTGACCGCTACGGGCAATGCGGGGCTACAGTGTAGAGAGACGGGCAATACGGCCAATCTATGACGTCACATAAATATTGGGTGCGACGGACCCTGCTTTGTGATGCTAACTGCGTCCGCATATGCTAATCCACTTCCGCCCTTCCCGCGTCTTGGGCGGGCGGTGTCTAACGGAGTTTTCCATTGTTCTTGTGATTCGAATTGATATTGCGGGAGACATTGTATTGGCGCTTTGTTTCTTTGTGGGAGACGCTTCAATGAGATTTATTGTTGCGATTTGAAATGGTGATAGCAGATATTATTGAATAATTTTCCGGATCAATTGTCATAAGCTCAAAGTTCTATTAGAAATAAAAGTTTTCACACTGAAAGAGTCGTAACTTTAATTCTTAATTTCTAGCTACAAACCCCCATATTATCTTTACTTAATAAAAAAATAACCACAAATCTCCATTAGCAAAACCTCAAGGTGCACCAGATTGACTCAAATCCGTCCAGTTGTGAGTAAATCATCGAGCGTGCCGTTGAATCGGCAATGAGTCGTGTCGTCGACAATCGGCCAGTCCGTTTGCGGCAACGGCAATTCGCATTCATTCACGGCCCATTGCCGCCGTTGGCTGTTGCTCCGCCGACGCCTGCTGCGTTATTTCAATTTAGAACAAACCCGAGGCTGGACCGTGGTTTAGGTGCAGCTGGTTTTATTGAGGAGCGGTCTTGGACCTGGTGCTAGGTGTTTTAGGATTGGTGTTGGTTTGTTTGTATTAAGTTTCTATCAGTCACTGTTGCGTGTTAGAATGTTACTTTTTATTTGTGAGTGTGTAAGTTTGTTTCCCTCATCTAGTATTCCCTTTATGCCAAGCGAGCCACCATCGCAGCGTACTGAAAGAAAGAAGAAAGAAAATACATTTATTTGGCACATGCCACAAGTGCACACAGTATAAAAAAAAATATAACAAATAAAAAACAAAAAATTAAAAAACTTAAATCTAAACAAAAAATAAAATAGTGTGACACTGTGTGCCTCACGGCTGCGCCAAATAGGCCCAGTTCAGCAAAATGCCGGACAACTAGTGCCCGACGCTGGTTTTCAACTGGACCTGAATTAGTGAGGTCACGGATGTGAAGCAGTTTTATATTTTGTGTCAATGGTGGTAGTGAATAGGTACTTAAATATGAGAAATAAAAACGTACCAAAGTAAAGATAGCTAAGAAAAAGTAAGCATTATATTAAACGTGTTAACGCAGCGATTTCCAGCCATTACATGGGCATTATCTAACTAAATATTAACGTGCAAAATTTCGCCAAGGAAATAAATTAAAAACGCAACAACAAGCTTGTAACGAGCGACGAACAAAGCCGTCTAATAAATCAAGGAAGGCAGGTGAGCAGAGTGGTGTTTGTGCATTAAGGAGGCCCGGTTTCCCGACGGCCTTTCTTGGCCCTTTCTTCGTTTTAAAAAGCAGTCGACGCCCAATATTTCGCGTAGTCATCGACAACACATAAATATTGGAAATGGGGCGCCCCTTTCTTGTCTCGCTAGAATAATTAATGCCGTAGCTTCTTATGTCGCGAGTTGTTTTGTTGCCAAAAATTATCGCTGGCGTTGAACGCGAAATTGGCTCGCCAACCAACGGGTTGGAATTTGTTGTTGGTATATTTTCAGGTTACGTTTAATGTTTTGGTGTTTGTATTCATTAATGGTTGATAACTTTATGTTTTTAATTAGCCGAAAATTTGTTATTACAGAACAGAGGAAGACATTGTTTGTTTTTGGCTGTGTGTTAGATGTTGAGAAGGTAATCGACTTTTTACTAATAACCGTATTAGTAAAATAAGTATGTTAGTTAGCATATCAGCCTATAATCATCCCACTGCTGGACTCCTCTCTATGAGCTGGAAAAGGCTATAATCCACCACACGGGCCGAGTGCGGTTTGGTAGATGTCACATGTCTTTGAATTTTTGATTCTAGGACATGCCGGTTTCCTCATGATGTTTTCCTTCATGTTTTTTGTTTGTTGTTTATAATGTATGTTTATTAAACACAAAGGAATAAAGTCACATAATTTCGCAACAACACTTACGATGTAATTTGTCTGAAAAATGGCCACCATACACCGACTTTAGATACAAACTTGTCTCAAACCGCCCGTGTTGGAACACGGTGGTACCATGTTCCATATTTCCACATTAAAATAGTTGCAGATACGGAGTTTGGTTGATAAAACAGGTAGTTCTAGTTCCAAAACATGTTGTCCTGGCATATGCACATGTTTTTAGACCTGTGGCATGTATCTCGTTTGCATGAAACTTTTGTTTAGGCGAGGGCTAATTGATGACCAATTCTTAGCATAGCTGAAAATTTCGATAGGCCATATTACATGCCATATTAGTACGAATGTGTCTACACAATTTTCTGCATTACATTTTTGTATATTGTTGAACAAAAACATAACATCACGCCTGTAATCCCTGGAGGGTTAGTTAGAGGTGTGCCACAAAATAAAGTTATTTTGTGGGTGTACAAGAGATAAGTTGTTTGTTTTCTACATAAACTGTAGTAGTTATTGTTACAAGTAGCTGACGAGTACGAAGCTGAAAGCTTCTTAGTTTACAAGTCACGGTTACCACATGTTTGTAGTTGTACCAATTATAGAGCAGCTTTATTTTTGTTTGAAAAAATGAATCTGGTTCAAATAAATGTTTGACTGCGCCATTATTCGTCCACAATACAAATGACGAATCAGACGAAGCGGAACAGCCGAAAACGAAAAACAAGAGGCCGAAAATTTCCTCTTGTTCAACAGAGAGAGAAAAAATTAGCTTATCTCACACACGCAATTTGCGTCGGCAATTTTCGACGCTTCCTCTCATTACCCCGCCGTGATATATTTGCGTGTTTATTACTGCAATTACTTAGAGTAAATCTCACGTCCTTCCTCCCCCCTCGACGCACCCCCTCCCCGGGAGGGTCGCGCCCTCCGCCGCCATTTTACCCTCCTTCCGGCCGGCCCTGCCCTTAAGTCTTATGTACCTCGTAAGTTTCTTCGCGGACTTGGTAACCGGATTCAAATTCGGGCCGAATTTAGTAGCAATTAATTATGGAGCCGAGGAAGTGTTCTCAGTAATACTCGACCCGTGATTTTGTAATTAATATTATTGTGAATAATTTTATGATTTACTACTAATAGGGTAGCCGTTTGTTCGCGGTTGTTGTATTGTCTTTAGAGTCGGGTGTAATTATCAGCTCTGTGTAAACTGTAGCTCAGCGTGTTACTAACTGTTACGTTTAGCATCGAACTTGAGTGTGATACTTAACACACCGTATGCTTGAAGTATGGAGACATCATTAGTTTTAGTGTTGTAATTATGAACAATACATGCGACAGAGATTAGCTTGAAAACTTTTTTGGTATTTTTAATCTCCGAGAAAAAAAGAAAAACAGTAGTGACGTAACATTATTAACACAATGCTCAGTACTTGAACATTACTAGTAGCAGTGCAATATTAAATTGGCACATAGCGCTACATAAGGCAGTACCCTCGGCAGTCGACTTGGCTGTAATTAATTAACGAGCTTAGTTTAAAAGCAGGGCCGTAAGACTTGGCTCGGGTGGGGCCCGCCTCGCGGGGGGTATTCTTGCCAAGAAAGGGGGGGGGGTGAAGAAATTCGGGGGAAAGTTTATCATATTTAGGCGCAAAATGGCGAATCCAGCGCTCGGATGCCGCCGAGAGATTAATATCTGGCTCTAACTCTGCGCGATGAATTTTGTTGTGAATAATGCCGATGTAACTTGGTTGTTTTATGGCGAATGTGTTTGTATGTCACGTCTCGTTTGTTTTGTTTTATGTTTAGTGCGGTTTGTGGGTAGGTTCAAAATAGGTCAAGTTGTTTTAGGGGTGTGTGCTTTTTTGGCTCATGCAAATGAAAAAGTCTATAGAAAACTATAACTATAACTTTAGAGAAACAAAAATGGAAGATACGAACGACGGCCATCATATTTCTTATTCGTTCTACCAAACTCTGGAAATAAGGACCTGTTAACACGTTATACATACTTTAAACATTCCGATTGAGTACGAGAACTTTTTTTAGCACACATTTCTGTTATTAATAACTTGGATACAAGATAATCTAAAACATATGCGACAAACCACGTTGCTCGCTATGTAACACACACTTACAACTCGATAATGTTATAAAATGAGTTACAACGTGTTTGCTTAAAACACGAGCAATCTTACTTACTCCCTTTTCTGATGTCACAAACTTGGTAGCAGGTATCGTGACGCGAGTAACATGTGTCTTATTTATTACCTTAGATCGGAATACGTAGAATGTATTTGCCTGAACTACGAGGAAGTGTGTTACATCTAGATAATACATAACATCACGCCTGTAATCCCTGAAGGGTTTGACAGAGGTGTACTTAGTAGTACACCCACATTTCGCCAGTTATGTTTAAGTCCCATGTAATAGGGGGCGAGCCTATTGCTATTAATTGGGCTAATCCAGTCTCCGTGGCTACAACTGACAAATTCCTGTTGGAAACACCCAATAACACTTTGACCGAATCGGGAATCGAACCCAGGACTAAGTACCTATGTACGATCTCTGCTTATTCCACCCCAATAAGCGTGATACAAGTATGTTGTTAGACACAATGTTACCTTCCCATTTCGATGGTGTGGGAATCAAACGTTTACAAGTAACATGGGTTGTAAAATTGAACATTACGTGTTTGTATTAGCAAGTTTAGCAGCTCTTGGAATTTCCTCGCTTTCTAGTGATGTGTGAAAATCGCCGTTCATATAATCGCGATTTCCAAGTTACACGTGCCACAAAACAACTTCAAATAATACTAATTTTTAAGAAGTGATAGCCTATTAGTGGTGGTTTCCTCCGTGCCTCGGAAAGCACGATAAGCCGTTGGTCCTGGCTGTCATTTGTAAATCTTTGACAGTCATTACAGGTAGAGGTAGTCAGTGGCCCGAAAGTCTGACAAAGAATCTTACCAAGGGGTATCGCATTACCCAGTACTAACTGGGTTGTGGAGGTCAGATAGGCAGTCGCTCCTTGTTAAATACTGGTATTCAGCTGCATCCGGTTAGACTGGAAGCCGACTCCAACATAGTTAGGAAAAGGCTAGGCAGATGATGATGATGAGCCTATTAGTGGTGTGACTGTGACCGTCGGACTGCTAAGTCTTAAGTCTCAAGTTCGAATCCAAGGCGCCACCTCTGATTTTTCGGATTGTATAATTATCACTTGTTTCGTTGAAGGAAAACATCGTGAGGAAACCAGCATGCCTGAGAGATGTTTCTCGATGGTATGTAAAGCATAAAAACTCTGACACCAGGTTAGGCAATAACGACACGATAAAGAAGAAGATGACTAATTTATAAAACAAGAAACGGAAAAGTCTACCTTCATAATGATAACTGACAAGTGCTTGCACTGGCTGGACAGGTCCTCTCAAATCTGTGTGGTTCTATCATCAAAAGACCGTCACAGACACTTATCTGCATAGTCCTCATGTGAGTTGACCAATATTATGTCTGGACCTTAAATTAAGAGACTATGACCTCTGAGTTTGTTTAGGATGATTCTTCTCAGAGTAAGGTACGAAAAACCGGCCTCATCTGGTTTTTAAAAAACCGGCCAAGTGCGAGTCGTACTCACACGCCAGTTCCGTAGCACCAAACAATATAATAAAAATATGTTGAAGACTCATTCATATGTTGTATTGTATTAAATTCAACAGCAAAACTAATAATTTTTTCTTACTATGTTAATGATAAAGTCCAATATCTCAAAAACTAAACATTCACACTAAATTTCGTTGAAAGTTCTATAATCATACATTTTTTTCCTCCTCTTACTTTAGAAATCAGAAGGGGGACACACATTTTACCACTTTGGAAGTGTCTACCTTTGAAACGATTGACTTTGAGAAAAAATGGTTTTAGAATCCTCAATGTCATTTAAAGACCTATCAATAAATACCCCGCACGTATAAGTTTGATGATTTTTTTTTAGTTTCAATTTCATGTATCGGGAACCCTTAATCTTTTAATTTTTGTATACAAAATCGTAAACCGTTTCAACTGTGTAGTCTTAATTGTTGCTGAATAAAGTGGATGTGACATACGGATGGACGGACAAACAGACAGTCAGTCAGATAGACAGACAGACAGGACGACGTCTTTTAAAAACCTATTTGCAAAATAAACATCATTTATCACAAAACACGCAGAAACTATCCCCGTAATCTAGTACAAAACTGTGTTAAACTTTTTTCTCTACAGTGATGTGCAGAAACTCGCGCGGCAGGTAATGTTAACACAAGTAACATGTGTCGTAAAACGCCTCGAGCAAGCACGACACGCCCTACATTCCGTCGAGAAAATATTTCGGTTCAAAAAAGCACAATTTGTTAGGAAACAATAACATTGTTTTGAGTGAAACAGTTGCTTGTACTATGATATTTATTGATACCCATTGTTTGAACATTTGAACTCTAAGCTTGAACTGTTTGTTATTGTTTGTGTGTGTAGGTACTGTTGTTGTGTTCTAGTTTACTAAGAAAATGATGATTGTTGTGCGTATGTGTCGCAGATTTATTATGAGTAGTCGACTTTTTACTGTAGGCATTACTGAAATTGTAAAACGTCTAGACAGTATATTTCGATTGTCACTCAAGTTCTTAGTAGCAATAAGTACTGAAATCACTTATTGGTGGTAAAGTATAACGATAAATATAGCTTGTAACAAAAGAGTACTCGGAAAAGTTAGGTAACCATCTTTAAATAATAAGAAAATAACAAAAATGACTGAATTTGTCACGCGACTACGGCGTAGCGACGCTACGAGGCTCTACGTCGTAGCAACGCCAGCGGGCGTCTACGCTTAAAATATGAAATATCTAGAGAAATTACAAGCAGGCTGGCCCCGGGCACAAACCGCGCCAACCCCGTGTTATTTTATTTTTCGCTCTCTTGAACGTAAATCGCGTTAGTATATTTTTTTATTTTATTTTCCAACCGGTTTATGAGTTTTTGTTTTATTTGAGTTCGTAGCGGTTGAATGTGTAGGAATTTTATTTATTAATCGTATGTACACATACATGCGTTGGTCGAGAATTAATTACGAACGCTTGAATTAGAACGGGGGTAAAGGTCGGTTTTTATGGGAAAATTATACTACTGTCCTACACGGTTTCGTTAAAGAAAAGTTGATTTTTCGTTGTTGCTTTAAGTCAGTCTTGGAAAAATTCAATGGTTTCCGTGGAATACCTCTTTCGATAAAGGCACCTCATGTCATTATGCGGATTTCATTATTTTCATAGTTTACATGTCACCGACATTATTTACGCAAATACGTAATGCCTTGTGGAAAAGAGGTCACTGACCCACCCCGTCGACACCAGTTAACCTTGGACCACCTTTCAACTGTTGTGTTGCCTCACACAGTTCTGTGACTTCTAAAAAGGCTTCGGTTTCAGTTGTTATTATGTATTATCCACTTCTAGAGCGTACGAGGAGCTCGTGGCTAAATAATAACAGCCGCTCGAGTCGATCTTTAGGTTAAGCCGTGCTGGCCTAGATTGGTCTGTGGATGGGTGACCACTCATTACATACCGAGTTTCCTCCGTGCCTCGGAAAGCACGTTAAGCCATTAGTCCCGGGTGTAATTTGTAGATCTTTGACAGTCGTTGGGTAGTCAGTGGCCCAAAAAGTCTGACAACCAGTCTTACCAAGGGCACAGATAATATAATACTACGCCAAGTGGTATCGTATTACCTAGTACTAACTGGGTTGTAGAGGTCAGATAGTCGTTCCTTATAAAATACTGGCATTCAGCTGCATCCGGTTAGACTGGAAGTCGGTAAATGCTAGGCAGATGATGATGATAATGATGAGAGCGTATGAAGCCCTCGAACGAAGATTTCCATCAAAATAAAGGGAAAGTTACCGAGTTTGTGAGTTTGTGAAATTGGGATTATTCATAAGTTAACACGCATTTGCTTTTTCCTTCATCTAAGTCGGAATTATGATTTGAATATTAATAATCAGCTGCGGCCGGGACTTAATGACACGTCACAAGTTTTAATGAAACAGCCTCTCGTCTGAGAAGTTCTTAGGAGGAAATTACGACTTTCGGAAAATGGATTTTATGTCAACCCCGTTTGTTTGGGAGTTAAGCTTGTTACTTTGATTTGATTTAGTAATAAAAGGGTAGTATTTAAACAAGCAAAAATAAATTCAAATTATAGGTGTCACAAATATTGAAAAAACGGTACAGAACAGTGGGCAAATACAAATGTTTAAAACAGTGACTTGAAAATACAAATTTGAGTTACTAGTTGTTCAATACGATCAGTGTGATAATTCAAGGACTCTGAAAAAACCTAAAACAAGGTTATTAACCACTAAATTGTAGATAAGGCGTAGTCGACGTAGCCCCGCTGCGCGGGGCTCTTATTTCACTAGGCCCCGCCATCCACTTCGAACCTAACCTGTCCGAGTCGGGGTACCACAAGTCCTCTCAGCCTTCGCTCGCTCTTGCTTCCTATATTCTCCTTGCCGCAATGGCCGGAAAAATAGTTACTTACTTGGTACAATAGTCGCCCATTCAGTATATTGGTCGCCAATTAAATTTTATTCCCCCGATTAATAATTTCTCGTAATAAAATGTTGTTTATTTCGAATGACCCAATAGACAAACTTTTTCCGTGATTGCTTGGAAACAAGGATGGAAAATTTTCATACACTTTTTTTCGTTATTCTATACACAGTATAATGCTTTTGTTCCTTGTATGTCGCCGAGTACATTGTCAAAGTGTGAAATAACATGTCTACTTACATTTTCTACAAAATCCTCTTATTCGTGAGTACTCTCTTGATATTTATCAACGATTTATAAATACATGTTGTCCTTATCATATCAAAGAAGTAATACACATAATTATACCCGTTTTCTCCAAATCATTGCCGGAATATTATTGTACTGTCGGAATTTCAACTGTCAGGACTGGAGTTAGCGTTTAAAAGCCATTAGTACACTTTTATCTTAAATTTTATGACATCTAGTGACGAGCAATAGGGGATTAATGTATAATGTTTAAGTTACCCAACTTAAATAAACAAGGAATTTAAGATTAGCCTGCATATGACTTTATAGCCTCAAGTCAACACTAACCAAAATAAGTAAAAACTTCGATATATAAGATATCTAATATCTCTGAGATATCGCGTTACTTCCGTTGCGTGTCGGACGCTCAGCGCTGTGCCCGGACGAGCGACGGACGGGAGTCGGACGAGGCCCGGACGGGTACCGGACGCGGGCGCAGGAAACCTATTACGCCCAAATGAATTCCCCGCCGTTTCCGGGCTACGACAAATCCGCCCGCCGCGCCCGCCCGCCCACACCTAAGGGCCTGTCAGGGCTGAAAAAAACATGTTATAATCATATTCGGGATTTTATTTTATTCGACAAAATATACAGAAGAGGAGTAATAGAAGCAAGTTAGAGTTTTGTGAAAGCCTTAGAAACACTTTTTAATCATCGAATAATACAGAAACAAAACCTTATTTTAGGGTTCCGTACCTCAAAAGGAAAAAACGGAACTCTTTTATAGGATCACTCGTGTGTCTGTCTCTCTGTCTGTCCGTATGTCACAGTCAATTAACTCCGAAACTACTGGACCGAATGAGTTGTAATTTGGTATACATATTTAAGTTGGTGACCCAAAGACGTGCGTGTAACGTAAATTAATGAATTTTAAACATGGGGGCCACTTTTGGGGGATAAATTAGAAAATGAAAAAAAAAAAAAATTCTAAGCACAGGAAAACCTATAAGAAAGCTATAACAACAAATAATAAAAATAAATTAAAAATTAAAGGGGGCTTGCCTGCTACGATGGTACGAAACCACTCATGCGCGAGTCCAACTCGCACTTGGTCGGTTCTTAGTTTAGTAGCAAGATATTAAGCACTCTATAAAGGAGAGGGAGAAGCTTATTTATTACATAGGTACATTTTAAAATGAACGGTCATTAAAGTATTTTCAAGATATTCCAATAAAGTAGTGAACACTGGCATTTTTATTAAAACTTATTTTCATTTCAAAATCAGTAGATATTAAAATCAGTACGTTTTCATGAACCGAAAGTGTTATTGGAATTTTATTTGTAACTAGCTGTCCCTCGCGACTTTCGCCCGCGTGAATTTTAAAAAAAATATTACTTCTGTACTTGAATCGGATTTTGTTAACAATTTCAAGGGTTTAATTTTTTTTACCGAACGCTAAACCTTTTTCAAAAATAAAAGTAGCCTAAGTTACTCCTTATAACATCAGCTATCTGCCAGTAACAGTCCCAGTAACAAAATCGTTTCAGCCGTTTCGGAGATTAGCCGGAACATATGGACACAAAAAAAAAAAAAAAGTTTTATGCCGTAGATACCGCACTTTCATATGCATTCAGTAAAAACCTGTAATTTTAAATTGCAAACAGACACTTCAATTTTTATTTATTTGTATAGATATTTTAACTGCGCAGTGACAGCCCTGAAGGGATAGCCTTCGGACTTGACGAAGCGGAATTTTAATGAAATTTCTAGAAATCATCTTTTGTCATTCCCATAGTGTTCGCAATAATACTACGGGTAGGTACTAAATTAAAGCATATTTGTACCTCTAATGTTATGTTTATAATACAGTTCGCAGAGGTAACAAATTTTACCAATTTCAGTATTTTAACATAAATAGTAATAAGTATCAATGTTTTTGAGTTATTAACTAAATTCTTTTTAACACATATTTTAAATACACTTCATATCCGATCATTGCGTTGATCTATAAACATAAATAAGGGTAGGTATCAACAACCCCAAAGCCTATAATTCTTCCAAAATAAGGCCAAGTTCACATTCAATGATCCTTCATTGTCTGACCGATCACAAATCAAAATCTTCGCACATACATTCCCAGGTCTGATTTATGTCTCGCTGTTGCTAAAATATGTCCCTTTCAGACCCTATAAAGTACCTTTCAACAATTTATTTGTTCCGAACTGGTTTTTAATTGATTTACTGGCAACATTTACGTTGGTCCGTGACGCGGTTACCATGGCAACCGAGGGGAGCTTCAGACATGATATTGATATTATAAATAGGTGTGTGTAGGTATGTGTAGGTATGGTAGAGGGATTGTTTTCGGTAAAAAGGTTCGCTGTTAAGAATTTGTTATGTTCATGAATGTTCACTGGTGTGTTTCGGGTTTTAATTTTGGTTTGTTACTAAGGATCACGTAGTACCTTTAGCGAAGAAGAAGATTTTTTATACCTCTAACAAAAGTAATTTCATTCATCACGTGCGTTTTCAACAGTGCGACAAAGAAGACTTAACTCAAAAATTTTGATTTTTCGATGTTTTTTGTAGTTGAATATACAATGAATGAAGTAATTATTAAATTAAGTAACGAAATACGTAAAATAAAACTTTAAACTTTTGATAAAAGGTTTCAATGTAAAATACTATTGGCAATACACAGTGGAAAGGACACCGACTCGAAAACCGTTACCACTTATTCTGTACATCATTCTAAGCCCGCCAGCATAGACATTTTTATCGGTAATTTAAAAAAAACAGCTGTTCCATACATTTTGACCGTGTTGGTATTGCACTTATGTAGGAAACAGCTGTTTTAAAAAAAATGAGAAATTTCTATGTGGGGGGGAGGGCTCAGAATGATGTACTAAATACCTGGTTGCCGTTTTCACGTTGGTGTCCCCTCCAACCTGTATAAGGAAAATATTTTTAGTCTAACTTAAAAAAACGCTGTCCTGTATTTCTTATTTTTCGAGTTATGTCATTATTGTCGCAAACAAGCGAAAATGCTCCATAAAAATCTCCATGTAAATATGCAAAGTAATATAAATTCCATTTGAAATTACACAAGGCAAAAGTACCTACCCAATGAAACTTAATACACAAAACATTCAATAGCTACCATTCACGTCTATCACCTCGGAACAGAAATCAATTTAAGAAATGCAAAATCACATTCATCGCCATTCCAAATCCGATATTTTAACATAAATAGAATATCAATAAAAACCAAGTTAATCGGAAAACTTCAAATGCAAGAAAGCTATTGAGGGATCGACAGGTGACATAGAAATAAATAGCTAATGCTTATAATCCAGGAGGGCAACACTTTGTAATTTGTTTTCTATCGCGGAGTGAAAATATCAAATGAGTGGATACGGCGGGCGCGATTGGATCGAACCTTTTCATGCGGGCAAATTGGTTTTCTTTTTTGACCAACGCTACCTCGCCTGACGAGGTGGCGAATTTTGTTGGGTTCCCTGGGCGAATGTGAGGGTTTAGTAAAGAGTTTTAGGTAATACATGTTTTTGCAAGTGTAGAATCTCGGGAACTCAAAGCAATCAGTAAACATGATAAATATCCCGTTTCTAGTGTTAATGATAGGGTATAGAATCTGTTTTGATTGTTATATTTTCTTATTAAAGTATGTAAAAGATGGGCATTTATAATATTAACAGCGACCCACCCTGGCTCCGCATGGCGTTACCTATCGGGTTTAAAACGACCAACAACCAACCACACATTCACAAAATGTCATCGAAATTGGTTAGGTGGTTTCAGAGATTAGCGTGTACGAACATAGTGACTAGTGATTTTTACGTATTAAGATTTTCTTTAAGCTACCTAAACATTTTAAGCACAGGTATTAATTTATTTTGCAGGAGGATTTCGTGTTATAAATAAACAGTTATGAATTTTCAATTTTGAAAAGCTTTGTTACCGGGAATCGTTAGATAGAAATGCGGATTATTTTCGTGTACTTTTTCATAGAAAATGTGTATGTTCTTGAATACGATTTTTTATTAAGCAGTTTAGACGACCATCGTCATCAGCCTAGAGCAGTCCAACGACGACGTAGACGACGACGTTAAAGGAATTCTGCAACTTGAAGGCATCATACGCTGGTAATCACAAAACAAACCTTATCATGGATAAATACAATTGCGCTTATAAGAGAACACAACCTTTAATCAGACAGGCAGAAAAATCTCAGAATAAAGCCTCGTAAAATTTTCCTATTACTTAAAAAAGTGAAACATTCACGGAACCCCGCCGTATACAGCGGGGCGCACTTTTTCATTTCATATTTCCTCTCCACACCGCTCCCTCGTTTTATGGGTCATGCGACTATGTGCGACTATTTTTAATGGACCTGTGCACAGTTTTCATTTTTCCCAGTGATAAATTGACTCCATGCCCACGATGGATGGTCATCTTTTCGAAGTTGAAGCGCTCGTATTTTCATTCTTGTTGGTTTTAAATTTTTATTTCGTGTTTACAAGTTGCGGTTTCGTGTTTGCTCTTGTTTGTGGGGGAAACTGATTTTAGTTCGTAATGATGTTATTACAGGTACATACATATATGCTTTGTTGTCATTATAAACATCTAACTTATCAATGAATCAGTGGACATCTGTAAAATCATGTCTCACAGAAAACTTTCAGTATGATCCAGCTTTAACTACTGTCCCACTGCTGGGCCAAGGCCTCCCCGAATTCCTTCCATGTGCTCTTTTCCTGTGCCTCCTCGAACCAGACCTCGCGGTACGCGTCCATATAGTCTCAGAAAAAAACCACCAGCTTAAAAAAAAAATAAGCAAACGATAAGTATTTATGTTCAGCCAGCAGTGCAATCTCATAAAGAAGACCTTGCGTCTCTTCTATGTTTTCTTAATTACATACTTCAATTTAATATTAGCAATATTAAACATTAGTTTTAGTATATGCGAAACCTGAAACACGTATGTAAAGAATCTATGTACTAAATTTCAAAACTGTATCATGAAAAATAACAAAGTTATAAGCTTGTTCTGTTACGTGGTTGTCCGCACAAAAACATGGCCAACAAGAGGCGCGGCCCCGCGCGCGCCTCCAGCGTAGTCTTGAGCTCATTGATAGATACCCAAATTATTGCGATGGGTACTTAGTGTCGCTCGGTGTCCAACTTGTAACTTTAAAAAAATATTTTTGGGACAAAATATAACATGGTTTAAAAATTATTGGAATCGATTCAGTTACTTATTCTGAACAAACTATATTCAGGTTTCGCATATACTAAAAATAATGTTGTATATTTTTACAAGAGTTTTTTGGTGACTAAACAATAAATACGGAACCCCCACCAACATACACACTTCTAGCGGCTCAGTGCATGTCTGTGACTGCAATCCGTATGCGCGGGCGCTTCCTTCCGATCTATTAGTTCAGCGAAGTGATTGGACGCCGCGCCACTCGCGACGTGACCCGACTGCCACTCTGAGCTGCTAATGTGGGTGGAAACGTGCTGGTGGAGGTTATGTGAGTGATAGTGTTGGGCTTTAGGTTAAATGTAAGGAGTTGGTATTAAGTAGTTTGTTGAGTGAGCGGTAGAACATTCGGAATAGATAAAAAATCGTGTTATGTGTCGAAATCTTTGAAACCAGAAAAATAGATTTTATTTTCAATAAAGTATATGAGTCATGTTTAGAAAAAAACGAACATATTTTTACTAGTCGTTCTTACACGAGTGCTTCATGAAAAACTTTACCAATTCCTTTCAAAACCGCCTTGATGTCAATATTAAAATAAAATACAGCCACTTTTATTTAACTTTTCCTCCTATAAATGAACACAATCCAATCCCACAGAACATTGCCAAGTAACACTGACAACTTGCTGGCAACTCTAATAAATATTTAATCCTGGCAAAGAACGTCTCGAAACTTAGCATCGGGGGCGGCGAACAAACTTCGGAGGCGACAACTAAAGTAAATTAATACCTGACATAAATTTGCCATAACTGTGCCGAGTTTGCGCTGTAGGCTGGCTCAAGACACGTACAAACGATGTACAAATCGTGAAGCCGGATGCGAGCCGGCTAATGGCGACATAAAGCAGCGGGACGCACTACCCGGGTACCCGGGTGCCCAGAGGGTGCGCAGTACTTGTGATTATCTGTTGGACGATCCTTGTAAGATAGTTGACAATTGATATCGATTTGGGGTTGTTTCTTCACCTTTCTTTCAGATGGGAAGTGTCATTTAGTTCTTCTTATCTTAACTATGCGACTTTTCTTCCGGGGTTTAAGCGTTATCAAAACTCTGCATTAGTCTCAATAAGACATACTATCCTCAAATATTTATCTGGCCACGGTTTTTCGTAGCGAAATTTATCAAAAGTTAGGTGACACTTACTTAAACCACTCACTTACTGAAATCCGGTTGCGTAGAACAACACAAAAAAACGTAAAATCATACTTTTTTGTCCTGTTTTACGCAACCAGGTTAGATCTCATTTTCAGCAACATTTTTTGCTACACAAAGATGCGACATAAGAAAACTGCGTCATCGAACTTGACGCAATTTTTATTTCGAGTTTTGTCTCTCAGACAAGGGATGTCTCGCTCCACCAGACAGAGGGTTATTAGCTAAATAAATTTGCTCACCCAATATGCTGGGTAACTCGATTTAATGGCGATAGAATTGATTCATTCAATTACGAGGAATTTTTAGTGCCCCATGGTGTGGGATAACTTTGTGTAAGGGTAGTTGAACGGAGGGATAGTTTTCTCACGTAAATTGTATGCTTATTGATTTGAGTATTTACTTTTATGTCGTTTGGAAGAGTGAGTCGTTTTTTTTTTGCATTGATTCGATTTTAAAATGTTTTTTTTTAAATATTCTAAAAATGCTGAAATAAAATTATGACGATAACGAGTCGATAAAAGATGAAAACAAATTAGATCTTACTTCTTGCTAATAATATAAATGCGAAAGTTTGTGAGGATGGATGGATTTTTGTTAGTCTTTCACGCAAAACGGATTTGGATGAAATTTGGCACATAGATAGTTTATAACCTGGATTAACATATAGGATACTTTTTATCCTAGTATTCTGATCCCGTAGGACAGGTACCGAACTTCACGCGGGCGAGGCGCGGGCATAAGCTAGAAGTTACATAGTTTTTCCTATGAATTTACATTTTCAGAAAACGGAAAATCACTCAAGTAATTTTTATACGTTCAAACCTAATTTTATGATCAGGCTTACCTTCACCCATACACAAGACCTTCATCACAAGACACAAGCCCCAGACTAAAACCTAACAGCCGCCGCGTCCTAAACATGACATGGATTTATGTGACGTCACCGTCCACCACCATTAGTATTACTAATGCTCCCATTACCGGCGGGGAGTGGGGGACAGGGCAGGGAGGGGGGGCTTCCCACGGCATCTGCCGCTTGTTTTAGCTAATTTATGGCCTGACGACAAGGCCCAGCTACCCAGAAAGGTGGATAACGTGGATTTGGGTTGCTGGATGTGGTAATGTAGTGCTTGGATTTTTATACGATTATAAGGTAGGCCTTATGACAAGTTTAAAAACACCTACAATGAGGCTAAAACTCACTTATTCTTCCCGGCATTGTGATAGTTTGTTTTGTACTAGACCATAATTTCTCGTTTGTCTTTCAATACCTCTATGGTATTGAAAGACAAAGTTCCCACTAATTTAAAAAAAAGGCTATGTTTTGCGTGCGTTACATTACGGGGAAAACACCAAAAATAAAAGCAATTAACCTAGCGTTAATTTTACATTCTGTCAAAGAGAGAAGGCCTGTTTTCTAGCAGTCCATGCATTAAAAGATTATGGGCAAAAATCCAGACTCCGGAGTCTTTCTTTGACTGTATTTGTCGCTGCCCCATCCAGTGAGCCTAGGTCTAGTGTACGCAAGACTTGGCACTTCCGCACATATCTGCGTTGCGTGTCGCGTGTGAAATATGGAGCGCCAGCTACGTGTGCTTTCTGATATATCTGTGTATTTGCTACATCGGATGCCTGAAATGGGTTTTTCATTGACAGTGAAACATTAGATAAATATAAGTAAAGTAAACAAGTGCCTATAGCAAGATAAACGGTTTCGCAGTTATGATATTCGGTTTCGAGTGAAATTTATTATATATAATATTAGAAATAAGCCAAAACAGTGCACACAATTAGTTAGACACAGAACTTGGTCATTTTTATAACAACTATCGGACGAGCAGAAATACGGCGAAGGGTAACCGTTATAATAATATGATGGAAGTACAAAGCAGTAGAAGAGAGTGGTTACAAAGCGCTATGTTTCCACATTTATTGTGCGAACCATCAGTCTGCGGAATTCACTGCCGTCTTCTCTGTTTCTCGATCATTATAATTTAGATCTCTCTCAAAGTTCGAGTGAATCGGTGTCTTCAATGCAAGCGTGCTCCACTCTAGGCAGCGCCATCGCTTCACATCAGGCGAAGTAGGGCCAAACGCAAGTCTCTGTAGTAAAAAAAAAACAATGAACTAATGGCAATGTTCTAATTACGAATATGCTAAAAAAGAAAAACAAAAACGGTGTATATTCAAGAACGAAAATAGTTGAATGATCTACAAACATCGATACACGTAAACATAAACATAAATAAACGTACCTTTAGCTCATTACGAAATTATTTGCCGTATATTCCTCCTATAAACACGGTATCAACTTCAACATAGAATAAAAAATCACCATACAATATTGCTCACTAACATTTACGTAAGAACATCCCATACATTGTCAAACAACTTTACCATTACAGCAATCCAGGCACGCACTTGGGCATTTTATTTTTCAATTACAATTGTTAACGGCATAATCAGGAGATATCGCACAATCGCTGTGGGCTCGGCTAATCCAGATTTATTCGAACAGGGCCGGATTAAGGTGGCGTGAATTACACGTTTATAGGCCATAAAGAGTGATCCGGTGGCGTGCAGTACCTGTCGCGGTTAGATATAGTTATGATGTGCACTCGGCTGGGGATACAGGGTGTTGCTTTTTTATTTAGGTTGTTTATTTTATCAGTACAGCGTATAATGACTAAGTAAATGATAGCTGTTTATAACATGATGATACAGTTTAAGAAAGGCTGATGCTGAAATAGAATATTGGCAATAAATATATAGGTTCTTGGAAATGGATTAGATGATGTCGTCATTTAAAATACAAAAGAGTTTTTCTTAAGAAGAGAGATCAGTGCCAGTGTTTTTATTGTTACAAATAAATACAAGAAAAAGGCACATGCCTTCATTAACTAAAATAATTAAACAGGCCTTATCTAATAAAAGTTCATAGTAATTATTACAGAACTCTGTAGTTTGGATCTACTTAAGTAAAGGCGAAGTCAAGATTATTGCGCAAGAGAATGAACGCGGGTTATTGTTCCCGAAGTTTTTATTTTTAGCTCTTTTCATTCATTTCATTTCGACAATAATATTACGATGAAACGAATGACGCAGGATGAAGTAATAGGAAAAGTTCCTAAGACGTGAAACAAATATTATGTTATACGAAATACGTAACACTTACTTTTAGTAAGACGTCATACTTCAGGTAAGTATTACCGAGAATTTGGCCCTGCCTTCAAATGGTACCTATTCTTTTTATGTAAGTTGGTCCCACACTCCCATAAAAGTAGATTTTTCTTGTTATTCGGTTTAAATAAAATTAGTATAATTAGACATGCATTTCAGCCCCCATATTGTTTTGCTTTATAGGTCGATGGTTAATTCGACTGGCCTATAAGAACTTTCAGGACTTTATTACTTTAATTCACTCAAGGCATTTCATACTCGTAAAGATTAACAAGTAGAGCACCCTATATAAAATGGCGACGGTAGTTAGCGGTGGCGTGCGCGCGTCTTGTTGCGCGCGAGTTATGTCCGTCGCCCACGCGGCGCGTGCGCTGGGCGCCTCGCTGCGCTGCGCCCGCGCACCAAACCGCCCGGCCGCGCGCCGGTCGACCGCTCCCGTGGGTGAACGCATTCAATATCTACGTGTAAAGTGCCCATTAATTAAGTGTCAAACGATTAGAATTCACTGCGTAGTGCAAGGAATTGAGGATTATTATTTGTATTTGTAATATGATATTTTAGTTATTCCGATTTGTAGAGTGGATCTTGTTTGACAGGTTATTCATATTTGTTGTGTGGGCAGGATTTAGAATGATTAGTAGTCAATGTAAACAGAATGTGTAGTTCTAAATACTGTCTAGTTCGCTACTAGCATCAATACAGAAGATAAATAGTTCAATGTAGGGACTAGCAATTAAAACTTGTTGTACAAAATGTTCTGTATCATGTTTCCATAGAACAGTCATTCTTCCTTCAAATAAAACCCCCACATAACTCGAACCTCTTGGCTATGGGTTATATTCCTGAATTAATAAAACATCTATATTCCTGTAATCACACTGGCAGGTGTGAAGATCGCTAGCAGTAGCGACATCTTTATTGTCTCGTAAACATTTCAAGAATACTCCTTGCTATGGAGACCAGTATTTGAATAGGCTTTACGCATTAACAATGTAGCCAATAATAATGCTCCCTTATTGAGGTCAAAAGTGGGGACAGGAAAATGTTAAAATCAGAGAATTAACATACCTTCTTACCGTGTCGATGGCAAATTTTTATTAAATATGTTTGGCCCAAAATTCATCTATGCGAACTCCGTTCGCTGTAGCAGTCATAAGATCATCAAGTGCGCAGGTGTTAGGGCATTTAGCGCAAGATGGAAGATAGACCATTGTCTGTGGAGACATGCCGTACCATACACATTTGAGATCAGAGCCGTCCATGAACCCCCATCTGAAGAGATTACACACATACAACAACATACTTTGCAAATATTGGTTTATTATAAGATCAAAAAGATGTTGACAAAATGCTTTTGCTCACAAAAGTCGTAAAAAAATGTAATAAAAATCACAAAACTGAAAAAACCCCTAAATCATTCAACGATTGTGGAAAAATTTAATAACAACCTACCCTCAACTATAAATAATGTTCTGTAGGCAATCTGGCTTGCAAATAAACCACACTTTAAGTGGGGCTAAAACGCACTCGGATGTTCTAATGTCGACGCATTTTGGTTCGTAGGTACTCTTGTAGGGATTTGCGGGGTACTTACCGAGGGGTAGGTTAGACCAAAATGTAAATAGGAAGACAGTAATCGTAAAATAATTAGAATTTTCTTGGGAAGTGCATGGAGATTAGTCAGGGTTTTGTCTTTGTGAAGTACTTGGATAGTGAAAAAGGATTTTAGAATTTTACAGTCGAACTATTGAAACTGAGCAGTGTTAACACAAAAGTTTACTTAACACTAAAAAAAATAGATAGATATATTTTCATCTAAAATAGCGTATTACTTAAACAATATTTTTGAAGTGGATTTTATTTCCATATCTCCGTGCAACATCCGTGGGAGGGTGGCCAAGTAGCACGATTCTCCGAGCATTGAGGAAAAATAAAGAAGCAAAAATGACAAGACGTTATTTGCATCCCGCTAATGGCCGCTGCTGTCGTAATGCGGGGGTAGATGAACAAATATTGCTTTATCCAGACGAGCCACAATTTATTCCAAACTCGCTTTATTCGCCATTCCAACGCCAGAAGTCAGGAGGGAAGTCGAAAAATGGTGGCATTTGGATTTTTAAGTGATTCGCAAATCATTCCGCTTAATCAAATGACCTTATTTGTTTGCTGGTTTCCTTGTCTTTTATCTTACTTAACCTATTTAGGTGTTTTCGTCGTTTGCTCTGATTTATAAAGAGATGTTTTGGAAGTAGCACACTGCAACAAAATGTCGTAACGTACACATCGGGCTCTTATCGCCGAGGCGGAGGGGAGAGAGGTCACGAAAATGGCCTTATCTAAATAGCGTGACCGCGCGATACCCGCTCCTCACCTGCTGACTTTATGCCTTTCCCGGGGAAGTGTGGCGCCGCATACAAACGAGCTCAACCCTCGCCTTCGACCATCCAAATGTCGTAAACTTTTGACGTGTTAACACGTTACGATTTCACATGAAAAAAGCGCTGGAATCGTTGCACTCTAGTTTGAATTATATGAAAAATGCAAATTAAAATAACTCTCAAATCCCAACTCAACCGTGTCGGAGCTTAATCCGCGAAGTGACAACGGCATTCTGACGAGGCGCCGGAGCTGGGAATTATTAAAACGAACGCCAACTTTTTCACTAAGCCCGTCGCAAAGCCGTTTCAATTGCGCTGCGCTGAAGATAATTCCAACTGACGTCATCTTTTTTTCAAATTCTCGACTCGGCTACGTTCTGTGTGCAGCAATTATAACATTTCCACCGACTGGGAAAACAGAAACACGTGGGAGAGAGCGCGTCGAATCGCACCGTTCGTAATTTAAATTTAGATGGAAATTTAATGATGCATTCACAAAGGGCGCTCGTAAAGTCGGTTGCGAGATATTTTTTACGAGGATCTCGCGAACTATTGCGCGCTTAACGACTCCGAAGCAAGATCGCCCTCCGCTTTAATGAGCGCCCGATAAACGTGTTAACTGCCGCGACCTTATTTTTATGCCGATGTAAATTTGCTGAAAAACGTATTCATTACAGCGATTGCGGGCTAACGGCAACATTATGCCGTATTAAATTTGCAAAGGAGTTGTCCTAGAAGCTGGTCTAGGTATGTGAAATAATAGTTACGGCGAACGTCAGAGGCAGGCTAAGGTAGCGCTGGCTATGTTTAATATATGAGGGCAGGCGACGCAGCGTTGGTAAACACGGCCCAACCTTCGCTCATGTTGCCCACTGTTTGCTCACCGTTCTAGTCTCAAGAGAAAATATGTTTGCTTTGCATACCTAACCATAGCTTGCTCAGAGCCAGAGCGCGCCTGTTTTCCTTGACATGTTTTCTCCGAGGCTCTACAAATAGCTGGCTAAAAAGTTTCTACAATGTGCGCAGCTTGTAATGGCTGACTTATATTTTTTACAATCAATTGTTTCGGGTTGTAAGCTTTGTTATTTAATTGTGTCATGGCTCTTGGTTTTATTGTTTAGACATCTAATTTAAACATTCACAAAATTTCGGCAGCATCTTGACTGAATCTGTCCATTTGACCAATAACCATCTTTACTATTCCTTATCCACGATAAAATATTCTATGCAATCAATAATAAGAATCAGAGCCGTTGTTTGTTGAAGTGCTGAGCTCCTGAGGCTACTCCTCTCGCCGCACAACTCCACTTAACAAACGTATAAATAATATTCAAGGCGAGGGAACATATTTGAGGGTACGGAGTAGAGGGTAGTTTGACGGCGTAACGAATCGAAAAACCAAATCATCGAGTGGCACCCCTACTGTACACCGCTACATGATAGTTTACAACTGATGGAATGGAGTCGGTTTTGTTTGTAGAATTTTTTGTTTGTTCTTTAATTTTCTTTATTTTGTTTTGTTATTTCTTCTGTTTGATAAAAATAGTCTTTTATGGGGCTTAATCTCCTCATACAGTGAGTTTCAGGATTTCTTGAAGTCTTTACAGTTGCAATATGCTTCCCTACCTTATTAAAAATATCTAAATAAATGTTTTTAGAGTAATATTAATCTTACCTCCTACGTAACGTCCTAACTTTAAACAACAATAAATAACAGTAGTTAGGCTACTCCACGTATTTCGTTAGCATTAAATCTTTAGGGCTGCCCCTCAGCGGTCTGTCGAGAGTACTCGTCGGACTTTTTTTATATATTTTAATTTTAATTTCATATCGGGTGCTAATGGCGGGGCCACAGCCCTGCGTAGCGAATCTCACGGAGCCGAATGTATTCATAGCGTAATAAAACTTAATGTACCGAGTGAACTAATATTGTCTTATTCAATATTTAATTTTCAAATATAATTTTGACCAATTTTTGCGATTCATAAATTTTATTAAAGTGCTTTACGTAGAGGAGGGAATTGAGATCAGATATTATATTGATACTTTTAGTAAAGGGGTTTTAATATTTTGAATATTTAGATTTATTACATTGAAAGTTATGTGTGACAATAACAGCCATTTAACTATTTTGTGGGGTAGTGTTTGGGTTGTGAGTATAATCGATTTTATAGGAAAATTGCTGTTGTAGATGTGTGTGATGTTTTTGACCGGACATATCTTTATAAGAAAAAACGGTTTGTCTCCGCAGCGCAAGTTACTAGATTTCAAGTAACATGGGAGTAAAACAATGTTAACGTGATCTCAATAAAGTTTTACGAGTGGTCGCAGTGTTCGTCAACTTTATCACTTTATTTGATAATGTAAGCCTGTCGTTGATCCGCTTTCACATGCGTGTACAGTCAGCTAAACGATGTTAGTCCGATACTGTTTCAAATAACCTTAAGCCGTCACCCCTCGTGTATTGTACAAACAGCGGCGAAGTCAAATCAGCGCCAAGTTAATCCGTTTAGGTGCGCGAACCCACTTGATTAAGTTTAATTTATTTTAAAAATCAGCGCGAGCGAGCCGCCTCCGGCGCTGCGTCCCTCCGAAATACATTATTCAGTGTTTTAGAATAATTTTCAAATTCGATTACATAGGGCCGACCCTCGGTAAGTGGGTGGGCCGGGCGGCAGCGCGGCGGGTGTATTTAGCCAACACGGGGGTCTCGCCGCGTGCGATTCTGATTTGAATATGCGGCGCACGTGGCGTCCACCCCCGCGCCCCCGGGACCGCGCCGATCATATTTCAAACGTCACCGTCGATGTCTCACTCAGATACTATCGGCCGATAAACGACGAGATACCACCGGCAAGGGTGGAAATAGTTCGACGCCCGCCGACTTCCAGCTATTTTTTACCCCGCGATTATCGCCTGCAGTTGACACCTAAATATTACTTTTCGCTCAGCGCACTCGTATAACCCTGTTTCGCTATACAGGCATTTTGCGGTTAGGTGCCGCAGCCAGCGAAAGCACTTGAAGTTTATTGGCATGACATATTTCGTAGAGAATTTTCCGCGTATTATAATAATCACAGTGTGAGCCGTGATGGAAAACATTTTGCGAAGGCAAATTTGCACATAATATTTTCATACGATGATCACAACGGAAGCCACTTTAGTGAGTACGAAAAAGCTTGACAAGCTGATAGGAAAAACTAAAAAGCGTTTTATACTGCTTTGAAATTTTTAATAAGAATTATTCCGATTTAAACTCTATAAACATATAAAGAAATGCTTTTAGTTCTCAGGCTGCGATAGTGGCGTAGTGGCATATAATCGGTGGGAGTGTTCGCACGCGTGGCGCGGGCGCATGCCGCGGCGCGGGCGGCGGCTGGCACGCGCCACTCCATTACCGCGACCCCGCTGTCGCTGATGGTGCTTCATTGCTTAAATTCCAGATAGGAATACAGATTCATGTTTCGAGATTTCTACCTACACTATGTAGGTTTTAGAAAGATTATTCCAAATTCAAAACCCCTGCGATACCCTTCAGTTGCCTCGAGAAGCTAGCGCTTTACAATTTAAGGGCTAAGCTACCGCGATACGATGATAATATAATTATTCCGTCAGCTCGTAAATCTAGATAACTTTGTGAACGTGTCTTAATTCCACTCCACTTAATTTTAACTAATCCAAAAGTACAGGTAAAAACTCAAATTTTATTAAGCTGTGCAATAGAGTGACATGTCTGAACAATGTTCTTCTTTGCCCACCATCACAGAAGCATTTATGCAACTGCAATGTAAGAGTACAAGCGAATCGGCGCGTAATCCGCTACTTGTATCGCAAATCGAGATATGGACGAATTAATTTTGGTCGTATGCCGACGTAATTGAAAACGAAGACTTAGCGTGACAGATGTAAATGCTAGATTAAAGCAATCTGGCTTTTTGGGCTTTAGATGACTGATAAAGAGTTAGGGGTTGAATACTAGAAAGCTTTAGATTACTTGCGAAGGAAATTGAATTGTTGACAGTTATGAAGTGTGGAAAAAATGATGGAAAGGTTATTTTATACGGGCAAATTTTTCTTCTGTTTTAAGTTAATATGTTCTCAAAATACTGAAAAAACAGTAGTTAGTCTCTTTTATTGAATGAAGCTCCTCTCTCCTAATGTTGCTGTGCCCGACAGGGTCCATATTGATCTTTTAATACTTATGGAATGCAATAAAAATTTGAGTGTTGAGTATTGAGTATTGAAGAAAATAATTAAGTGCCGATTCTAAGAACAGCTTCTAGACTGATATCTGGGTAACCTATGAATCATGCAGAAAAACTCCAAATAGTATCAAGCGACGAACATCGCCTGTGAACTTCAGTCAGAAAAACTTTCAAAGGGGAAATTATTTCTCTTATTCGGAATATTTCACAGAGACAAAATGTAGTTTTGGTCGAACGAACTTTGACGTTCCCCCATGCTCCATAGGATGTGCGATTGAACGATCGCCCCACAACTGAATATGAGTGGCTTCATGGATTTTAGCTATGATTACCATATCGTGATTTGACGTTCATTGTTTTATATTGTCTCTTTGCTATATTTATTTATGATGCTATGAATATAGAACTAAAATTTTCGGGTTATTTATTTAACATGTTGCCTTTTGTTATGAAGCATTATTATGAAGCGTTTTTTCTCATGCATTTGTTGTAGGTCTACGAAATGTTCAGACAGTGAACGGATGAGAATTTATTCATTCAATTAAATTGTTATCAATCAACAAACCAAATGAAGAGACAAATCAAAAATGCAAAGAAATTCAATAACCGTCTACGATTCTTTGGATTGTCACCCCAATACAGGGAATTCTCTACAAAATTACCCTTACTTCCTAAAATATCGACATCACCTTTTATTTTTACGGTGACAGGGATCATTTTTGATTGGCAAATCGTTTCGCGATTGTAAGGATGCCCCAGGGTGCTTACAAATCCCCGAGATTGAGTGCGGGACACCGCGCGGCGAGGGTTCGATTATTACTCGAGTCTGGATCTCGATACACCACTCGATGCATCGCGGGGAGCTGCATTACACCGAGTATCGAGTGTGGCGTTCAGTGGCTTTCGAATCGATTCGGTGACGGATCAATCGAGTTACTAATAGTGTTTGGGACTTGTTAACAGTGTTCGCTATTTGTAAGGTTATAACTTGAAAACTTTTCTATTATGATTCAGGTAGGTTTTGAACTCAGCTGGGTTTAAACTACTTAAAACTATCTTCCGACTTGATACGACGTTTCCATTTTTGTAAACGTGATATTCTTTGATATCCTAAGGATTCTTATTTCAGGTCTCTAGTAGATAATAAAACTCAAAGCATTCATTTCAATTAGACCATTACAGGCGTTTTTTAGTGTCAAAAAAACAAAGAAAGCGAAGCTACAGTCACAGACACAAGGCATAATAACTTGTGACAGTACTGTAGTTGCCCATACCAAAGCGTAGATCTCTATGGAGAAGAATGGGAAAGCAACTCCATGTAATATTCAATTCAACCGGAGACTTCCTCGTTATAAACAAGTTTTCCCCTAATACTCTTCATAACCCAATTGCTGTCTTCTCCCATATGTTGCGCGGAATGTATTATTTTATTATGTTTTTATTTACTTAACGTCCGCCGAGACGAGTGTTTAAGCCGACGTTTATGATATTCTCCTGTGGCTTGCAACTGAGGGGTGAACGATCATGTTCTATTGTTTCATTCTCACCCTCGTTTTGTCAAGTTGATACACTGAGCTATATCTATACGTATAAGTAATATGAAATGTCAATGGTGTTTCGGGGTTTCGGAGTTTTGGGCACGGCAATTGTACAAACAGTTTTGAATGTTTTAGGAACTTACGGTTACGAACGAACCCTCAGAATATCGCGGAAATTCTGAGTATTTGCAATCTAATGACTTCACCTGAATCTAGTTCCGATACATCGAAACTGTTCGCCAATAATTGTATCGAAAATTCTATGCAATATTTTTAAATCGTTCCCTATTGTTGTGTGTGGCAGACAAAACAGATGAAAAGTCTGAAGTGCAGGCGAGCTCCAATGATCCGTGGCTCGAGCGATATTATTTTTGCCGGGCACAAAGCGCGCCCCGCGACCCATCAAATCATGCCGAGTCAGGCCAACGACGCGACGCTAGAAAAAAAATAAAATTGAAATTAAAATACACGATACATCGATGTGCGTACGTTTTAATTAACTACCGCTTTTTATATTGATAAGTTTTTTTTTTAATTGTAGTATCAATTTGCAAGCGTCAGTAAACACTGGGAATTTATTAACTATCGTGTTTTCACAATCATGAAAATCTACCATATGTTTAATGAAATGTATTCCACAATTTTATTGGAACAGTGTAATAGCCCAATGATACAATCGATCGATAACTTAGAGAGAAAAGCATATATATCTCTAACTAATAAGTAAAACCATTTCTGAACAATACACTTCTAGTTATTTAAAAAGAATCATGGCTTAATACTGCTTATTTCTGACGCTTTTACATACATACATAACATCACGCATGTAATTCGCAAAGGTTTAGGCAGAGGCGTTCCTGTACACCCACATTTCGTCAATTATGTTTAAGTCATGTAATAGGGGGCGAGCTTATATCAATCCAAACTCCGTGAATTGAAAAATTCCTGAATAAAAATTAGCCCTACCTAGGACTTATACTCAGCAGTCGCGATTGTAACCACTACACCAACGAGAAACTTACAAACATGGACCATATCGATCACGAAACTGATAACCTACCAAAAACTCTTCAAAGTAAACACACTTTAAAATACCTATCTAAAACAATAAACAGAAAACAATACCTGTACCTAAATATTCGCATTGAAATAAAGATTTATACGTCTGTCAGGAGCAAAACACGGCGCGAATAATATTCATTCCGTGTGATTGACACGGCCATGTATTTGAGAAGCTCCGCGGGGTTTCTCAAGGGGTTTTTGAAAAACTATAGTCGCACCGGCCTGCCTTGGTTCACCGCAAGGGGTGAGGGTGTCATTACGATGTTGTACTCACACCAATATATTGGTTTCAAGTTATTTGAAAAGTTTTTTAGAGTTTGTTGGTTGATTGGCTGGGTTGATGGTTGGGTATATAAATATAGTCATGCTTGTTTTTTACTTTTCAGTTTTTTTTTACACCAGTCGGATTTTTTTAGTTTTTTTTAATCAATTGAAGATCTTTCGTTTTTTTTTTCAATTGTTTTACGATTTGTCATTTCGAATTTCTTTTATTGTTGTTTTTGTTGTTTATGTATTTTTATAATCAAAAACTCTTAATTTTCATATCCCACTCGATGGATTAAAAAAAAACCGAAAGCTTCATTTTTTTTTAAATTTTAATGTAACCAGTGACACTTACGTCACCAAGATGAGTCTAACGACGTATAATTTATCAAAATCATCATTTATTGGTACATCCGTTTATGAGTTATGAAGGAACAAAGCAAGGGACATACATACAAACAGGTCACGCACATAACCCTCCTTTTTTAGCTACGCCGTAATCGGGTTTGTCTTTTCACAAAGATTTTTGATAATTTGCATTTTTCAAGATTCAGCTGTACCCACGTTTCAGTTCACGGAATTTTAAGATATCCCATATCCAGATTTGTTTTTTTTTTTTTTTTTTATCTACTAAAGTAGTCGAAAAGGAAAGAAAAAAAAAAGTAGTTAGGTATTAGTAAAAACCCTAGAATAATGTACCTAGTCTGTTTCAAGGACTACACAGTACAGTGATATCACCAATTTTAGCTCTACAAACAGACAACACTTCATTAGGCTTCCCCATGCGCGTTTCTATTAGATTACTTCCACACTCTCGCTAAAAAGTCTTAGAATAAAGCCCAACAGGGGTGCAGATGCCATTGGCTGATAATAGGACATACGCAACGGGACGTAAATAGATGAAGCCTTATTTGAATATTGTCCCGATCGGGGTAGCAAATTAAATCGCGTACGGTAGGCGATGTGCTTGTGTTATTATTTTAATTGATTTTCGGTTTTCATGGGGACTTTTTGGTAATGTGATTTTTTTAAATTGTTTGTGCGCTAAGAGTCGTAACCGATGTTTTTTTTTTAAACGTTGCCCCACATTTAGAATTTCTCCTGAATCGTGGTGCGTTTACAAACATATAAATTCACACAGACAAACAGCCAGACCCGGAACAACTATCACTGCTGGCTATACAAATATTTTCAAACGATCAAACTCGCGACACGCAGCGCAGCAGTCGGTCGCTCAGCCACTGAGCCGATGGTGCCCTCAGAAAATGTATGCTATCTTGACCCACTGAGACACTACAGTAGTGGCACATTTTGTAGTAACTGTGTATGTCCTAGAACCAAATAATCGAAGACATACGATGACATCCACCAACCCGTCGAAATAATGTGTTTCTTACTCCTCCACAATTCTGTTCTGATTAATTTCGTTGCAGGATCCAAGACAGTTAAATTGTTCCCTCAGATTCGTCAGGCTTCATAGCTTCCGCGCTTTTCTGGCAGTCGTCACTTTTGATTCTGGCTTTCAGAAGTCGCAGTCGTTAAGAATAGTGTGGCAGGTGTAGCCCAAAAAAACCACTAACCCGTACTGGGTCGTTTCAGAGTGCAAACTAAGCCTATTTGTCTTGACAGTCGAGCCTGTAACCTCTGCATCAACGACCCACTGCAAAAAAGGCCGAAAAAAAAGAACAATTTCCATTGTTCATTTTATTTATTTTTTCTAAAATGTATTACTAATCTGTGTGCAGGGCAAAGTAAAGCGGCGTGCACACGGGGTCACGCTATCGTCGTTCTAGTTCATTAGGCGGCTGGCGGCGCGGTCGCTATCGCCGCGAGCCGCTCATTTTTCACGCAACCTACGCCCGTGTGGAGCTGCCTTTAGTGCTATTTAATGCGTACATATTTGAAATAGTTTGATATTTAACCTTTGTGGGTTATTGCTTAATTTCAATTTAATTTATCTAGAGCTTAGCCTGGACATGCCCGTCTGCCCTTACCGAAAAATACACTGTGACGACGGATCAAAAATGTAAGATAAGTTATTATACCGGGTTATCAAAATAACTCGTAAAAATACATAGAGTAGTCTTCCAAAGTTTTAGAAAGTTACAGATATACCACACCGTGGATGTTTTGATCGACTAATCGGGTGAGCTCTACAGCTGAGTATGAGGTCCTGGGTTGGATTCCCAGGTTTGTCAAAGTTTTATTGGTTTTTCCACCAGAAATTTCTCAGTAGCAGCTCAAAGTTTGAATGGGATAGGCTCGCCCTCTTTTCCATGGGAGAATTACATACCTGGAGAAATTAAAATACAATAGTTATAATAATAGTAGTGAAAAAGTACATCACCGTTCATAACAAAATATAACCAAAAACAAACATTTCCCCAACAATATCGAAAATTGAAAATCATTTCCATCATCTTAAAAATATTAGCTTCCCAATCACAACAAGCAATTCGTTGGTAAGTAATAGCTGATTGATGAAATGGAAATAAATGAGTGGCGGACAGGGAAAAAGATGTCAAAATCCAAGCGCACATGAGCCAATAAGCCAAATTGAAATGCCTCCATGTTACACGAGTCTTTCAGAGTAATTGGTTGACGGAGCTTTCCTAGCGATTAGGGATGTTACTTATCGCGAATTCTTGTCTTGGGTAGAGCGATTATTTTTTTAAAAACAACTTACAGTTGTTTGTGTCTTGGTTTTGCAATGATATTGTACACAAGATTTCTTCATTTAACTTCCCGCCTAGCTACAGAGTTTATCGAACTCGTCGTCACGCTTGCCGTTCGCTACGTGCTTTTTGACACGGTAACGATACATTGCGTATGAGGAAATAAAACAAATCAAATTTATTGGATTACCATAACAGTTCTGAAATAATTTCTTAGTATGATATACTGAATTCACCACATCAGTCTGTGGAGGGCTTTCCCTAACACCATTATAGTACATACCTATAGTGCACACCATGTTGATGAGTTCCAGTATTGAATTACATACGCAAGATACAAGCACGAAAGTAAAAGATATAGCTATTATTTGAACGATTGCGCCTCAAATGTTTTGTCGAGGCATAGATTATGATTTTCATGACGCGGACTAAAGACAATGCGCGCGCTAGTAACATAATTATCTGCCTCGTTTTATACCTAATATCATTGGTGTCCTGTAAATCATGTGGATTTTAATTTTAACTCTAAAATATTTTTTATGCGCAGTGTTTTCTACGAACGCTAGGCTGCGACTAGTAAGCAATAGTGTGGGCAGTTTCAGCCTGGGCAAACCATCCGCAGTTTTCCGACCAGGCCTTGACTAAGGAGTAAATACTCTTTAGAAGGATTTTAGCTGAAACTCATTTTATTTACAGCCATCATGAACAGCTTTTCTCTTTCTCTATCCACTGCAGTTAATAGACTATAAATCATTCTACCTGTGGAAACAAAATCTCAAACTCTATTCCAAAAACAAATATTTCCAAAGACAACCAAAACATCGACAAGCATATCGATGCGGCACCACCTCTCAACGTTTGGGACGTCTCCTTCCATCGGTTCGTCGATTTGAATAGAAATACCTAACATTAAAAATATAGGTTGTAGTGAATGCGCACGGGGACAGTCCGCCAGCCCGGACAACCCGCCAACCCGCTAGTATTCATTCCCTAAGTGAACTTCTAAAACGACCGACTTACGTTCCGTTCCACGCTAACTGGACGATTCACAACTTGAAAAGGTGTGCTTTTAAAGGCACACGTGTTTTTAGCTTTGTCTGTAATTCGATATGGGTCGCCGTTCTGTCTAACTTCTCTTTGACATGTAGGTTAGCAATGTTTTTTGATTTTGTAGTACCTAGTCATCATTATCATCATCATTTCAGCCGAAAAACGTCCACTGCTGCCGTGCCTAGTACGGCTTTGTAATGTCTGTTCGCGGTTTTTGTATGATGCACAACCAGTGAGACACCTGTGTCCTACGGCTACATAGTGAATATGATTAGCATCGATAACTAAGTCTCCTAGCAAATCAAGGCACAGAACATATAGTCAAGGAGAGCACTCCTTCGTAATGATGTGTTGTCGACCTAAAAGTAATTTGCCATGGAATATCCCGCTATATGGATGATTTATTAATTTGAACACAAATATGTAGCTTACAGTTATACCCGTGACTTTTTAGTCGTCTTACAAAGGTGGTCCACTCAATGTATCCGACATAAAATACCTCTAGGCGCGATTATTTCTATATTACCATTAATTAAGATACAAAGAAAAATAAATAATACATTAGAATAATGAAACATCCTGTTAATAATGCTTACGTGTCAAACGGTAGAACATACCTACCCAGCACACGAGTCGAGTAGATCATCGCCTGCAACAGGGTGTTTCAACTGAAATATTTTTATTTTTAAATTATTCAAATCTCATAAATATTTTTTTTAAATTAATGTTTAGTAGTCATTGGATAATCATACATGAAGTGGGCTGCCGTTGTAAGACGACTAAAAATCACGGTGTATAGTAATACCACTATCGTATATAGACACACCGCTACCGATATACCTGTAGATATACACAAAATCAAAGCCGTGCTTTTGGCTGCAATAAAAATCTTTGATGTTATTCAATACAAAACGAATTCTTCCTATAATATAGACGAGGCCGGTATGATGGGGTGTGCAATGGTGCATTGGGTCGGTCATAGAGCCCACTGATGTGATGTGTGACGCTTCATCACGTCCCGATGAACATTAGCCTTTAGGCTTCAATTATATATCTACTTCATTTATTCTGAGTTCCGATCTTTCCAATTGGATTTACACGAATTTGTGGATTTAAAAATCGAATTATGGTTTTTATTTTTTATCAATGAATGATTAACATACTTATTAACCGTGTTACTTAATACATACATATAACACGAAACATGTTTTTTTTTTTCAATAAATAACATGATATTGATTACTATACATACTTACTACATATAACAAGAAACGTCATAAACATAAATAACAACACCAAGAACATTTTGATACCAGTATTTTTGTGAAATATTGCTGAAAAACTTGTAGGTACAAGCACTGTCATTTCTGTCAAAGGTATTTGTTACTACAGCTTCCTAATGGTTCATCAACATGATTGCCCCTAAAGTCGCATCTACAAGAGCGATAACAAAGAAAAAACCGTCTCGTTCCAAATCCAAATGCCCAAAATAACCGTAAACCGAATGTCATTCTAAGGCTGAGGATACATTACAAGAGTTTTTCCTTAATACTCAGCACTTGATTAGGCCGGTTCCTCGTAATTATTTTCCCCGGGTTTGCCCGCGGGGATTTGTATAATCCTGATTGGGTACGTATTGCTATTCGATGGAGTGTGTCCGCGCACGTGGCTCCCCAGCATTATCTCACTTTTAGACACGAATGATGTTGACACCCTACTACCGAATTTCGTGTAGGAAATTGAAAAGATTGATTGAATTTCTGATGATGTTGGAGATTATAGTTTTTGGAGATGGGTTTCATTCATCGTTTGATGTAGATTTTGGCGCCGAAATTATGCTTCAGAGATCGTCTTCATTCAGATGACACATGTTTGGTGAGAGATAACAGGGAGAATATTGAAAAAGGTTTCTCAATTTTCGGGTCCTGAATTTAAGTACACTGTAAGTTAATTTTACTTTAACATACCATCGATTAATCCATCAAAAGAAACACAACTTAAAAATGTTATTAAAATAAAAAAAAACAGACACAAACAATTTAAAAATAAAAGCTGAATCGAATTAAAAATTTGCCTAGTAAAAGCGAATTAAAGTTGGCTGATGGCAGTCCTCCCGGTTGCGACTGGGGGCCGACGATAACGCCACAATAGGAATTTGCCGTTCGCACCGACTGCCCGTACCCTGTTTAACCTAATTACCACTTAGTTTCTTACGAGATAAGGACTATTATTAGGTAATTTTTATAAACAACACATTTTGCTTGGAGGTAAATGTTGTATAAATACATATTGGTCATTGAAACGGCTGGTGGGTTGATGAGGGTACTTGATTACAAATATTTTCGTCAGGGGCCCTTACGCTTTACGTAGTGCGAATGTGGAAGTACCTGTAGGTGTATATTTTGTTCAATAATTTCATACGATCAGCATATCACATAATTATTTAAAGTTAAAAAATTCAACAGAACAGACGATCTGAAAATGCGAAAACAAAAGACAGAATCACACAGTACACATCCAAATTTACTAATTTCAAAGAATAGCCTAAACTCCAAAAACGTTTAGAACTCTGGTGTGGCTATTGAACTAAAAAGTGCTTTAATTATTCCTCACTTTTCAATTTCTTAAACAAATTCAGTGAAGGAGCTCCTCGAAATTAAACAGAAAGAAGAAGGAGTTTTCATTTTAATTCTTTTGAAAAGTTTCCCGTGCAAGTTGTGAAGAACAGGCCGAAAGCCGAAAGCCGAAAGCTAACCCGACAAAGACCGTGCCCTTTACTGGTATGAGTGACATTGTCCGAGCAATAACCTGGCCGAAGTTTTTGATTTTCACAGGTTACAAATGTTAGCCTATTGATGCTAGCGTTCAAGGTGATAAATTGCTCAAACCTGAGATTACAATGGGCGAATTAATTTCGAGTTTGTAGATGTTAAATTAATTTCCCGACAGATTTTTAGGGTTAGTGTTTGACTTTTCAAACGATTGTAATAATTTTATTGTTTTATGCTGTTATTTCAATGAAAGGATTTTTTGCTGTGCGGATTTCAGTCGAAAAGAAAATTATAATTCTCATCCACACATACCTTTTTACCTACTAAAGTAATTAAAGAACAATGGCAGCTGACCAGGCAATCTGGGGACCACACTTAGACCTCGCGTACATTCGTAAAAATACTCTCAAAAGATAGGTCTCGGTCAAATTAAGATAAAAGGTAATCACAGCATATTTTTATAACATTGGATTTGGCTAGAATGACATAATTCATAACCACACTTGTCGCGCGGGCAAACTCAGAACTAACGCCGCCATATTATTTTTCAATACATTTCACAAGTGTTTACCAACAGCGCTCTCCTGTCAACCTCAATGGAGCGTCAAAAGATCCACATAACACTGTATAAGATAGACAAAAAGATATATATATGGATAGACATCTCATGATACTCACTCGTACTACGAGCAAAATCCTGCTAATTAGTATTATTATAGAAATAGAAGTTCACTAGTCACTGTTTCTACGTTTCGATATTGCAAATAATTGCGTTTAGATGATCAGACTTAGTAAAACATTTGTTTATTTTTTTTTTTACTTTGTTCAGTTTAATAAAAAAAAGACATTATATGGAAAGAAAAGCCCCTTAATTGCTTCATATAATGTACATATTTTCATTGATGAACGCTTCTGAAATTAAGAGAGCCCAGTACAGCCGATCTTCTTAGAGCCAAATCAATTTAATTATGAGGCCACTCCTCTTACAGCAAGTAATTGTACATCGTACATCACTAATGTACCTACGACAAATATACGACAAAAAAAAATAATGGCATGTTTCGAACTCAACACTCGAAAGCGACCGATAGTAGCAACAGTTTTATGCCCTAGGCTTTCGATAAACAATTGTTCACTTTTGTTTTACTTCTCGGGTTAATTACAATACTCTCATTTTGTTGGTTTCTATATTGTTACCGAACTTTTGGTAGTAGTTGGAGTTGGCTTCCACTGACGAGCAACTCGGACTTGTTTCAAAAACAGTTTACTGTTCGCTTGTTGTTTAGAAAAAGCCGAGTGTATCTTTGTTTAGTGTTTAGCAGGTTTCTGTAGTGCACTTTTGTTTGGTTTGTTTTTGTTTCAATTGTTTTAACTTTAGAATTATGTTTGGTATTAGTTTGTGTCGTATGTTGACAGTATTTTGGAGTTCCTAATAATAGCCTTGTAGTACACTTAAGTTTATTGCCTTGATTTATTCATAGATTTGCGTTTGTACCTATTGATTTCGATTTTCTCTCGTTAAATATAATTCTGTAATGGATAACGTACAAAACATCATACTTCATAAAAACTAACACCAATCTATCTATACCTAATATAATTACCCCTACAAGTGTCACCCAATAGCTAATTAATAAATTCCCCGACCCACGACACTTTAAAAAAACAAATTCAATAGAATTCGAAAATCAAATTAAGCTGATATAAATAATTAAATCGAGTGTCTCGTAGGTACGGCGCTATGGGGTTATAATAAGACAACCCTCCCGTGCTCACTCGAGTAGCACAGAATCGATTTATTTTTCCGTCTAGGTATGTATTATACATTCGTGCCGACATTTTGCTTTCATTAGTTGTTTACGATATTGGAAAATTAATTTTTATACAGCTAAGTACCTACTTACTATCTATTGGGAATGGTTGCCGGTAAATGCCAAGGGTACTTGACGTTATATGGACCGCTAGGAGGTTTTCGGTGGCTTCTAATGAGGTTCTACTTGGATATGAAAAGTAGGATGTTCCCAATAAGTCTCAAGGTAGGTTTACTTGTTTATATTTGTAAAGGACACACGGTATGTTAATAGTAGGTATGTTACTTTGTAGAAGTGTTGTATTTTCTCGTTTCCATTAATGACATCATCAAGAGGACCAGTAATCTGTTAATCCATATGAGTTAACAACTAACTCCCCTCATAATATGTTCTGGGACAGAAATCAAAAGAAATTAATTAATCGTCAGCCATCCCCGAATGTTTTCTCATTAATGGCTCCACTAAGATTATTTCACCATAAGCCCCCGCCACATTACTAATCACCGCTTCAAACGGTCGGGTGGCGCCCCCTCGCGGACGAAGAGAGCACTAGCCCTTCGCCGGCCAAATTGAAAACGTATAACTTCACACATGAAGACTCCAATCAAATGCGGGTAGAAAACAAACCAAGATTTATTAAAAAGAACACACAGGGTAATATTGTAATAAATGCTGAAAATAAGCCCGACTTCAATAATTAAGATACTTAACGAACTCGATCAAAAACTCACGTTGAAATATTGTAGGTATTGCAGTAATATTATTTTTGAGCCGCTCTGTCGACGGCGCGACAAAAAAGATGCAAAGCGTTTTACGCAACATAATACGCAAACAATGGATCGTCGCGTCGGTGCAAAGCCGTTTTCTACGAAACGGCACAGTACGTCGTTACGTGTCTCGCTGATTTCGTAAATACGCTGCTTTTAACTCAGGTAAACTTCGCCTTAAGATATTTTATAGTGTTCAATTTTATTCGTATCGCCGAGAGCTAACTGAATTACACGAACTATTTGCAATCGAAACTACGAAAAAGACTGTTCAATAAAAGCGAACGGGGCGCTCGGAAACATTTTCTTTCGTTTGTTTCCTTTCACATTACCGACGCAGAAGGGAATGAGGCGGGTCGGACTCCGGCTGGACGTACGGGCTTCGCATTTAAAAGCGATATAAAAAACTTGGGCCTTTATTTCGCAGGATGACCTAAGTGGCCGGCCGGACCGTACAAAAAACCCTCTTGGACTTACCTGTATTTTTCCACTTATTTATCCAACGTTTTTACATTCGCACTGTTTGTTAGTACAGCGCGCTTTGTCTGTTCGGGAAGATCCTGTTTTTTAACGAGTACTTAGGGTCTAATTAAAAGGAAAGCTCCGCACGGACAGTCGAGGCCTTTTGATGCCCACTGTTATTACATTTCGTGTATAAATTTAATTTGCCTGGATGGAGTTTCGAGTGGAGAGCTTACCTTGTTTTTTTAGGGGTATGTTATTGAATATTTTGAAGTGCTGGCTCCTCGAGTACGATCTTGTTAGTAAGAGATTTTGTCTTAACAATAGGCACGGGAAGTAGGTACGTTTGGAATTTTCTGATTCCTTGTGATTTAATTATTTTCTTGAAATTTTCTACTTCATGTGTACATTTTCCGACTAAATTAAGAGAGTGCCTCACAGTATCTGTTAAACTTCTTAACCTGCCGAGGAAAGCCAAAGATTTATCAAATCAGGCTAATGCCACTAAAACCTCAGCTTCAGAACATTAACGGGTCGTCATTATCAGTTTCAAAAATTACGATGCCATTACGAAAGGTAATGCTATAGTATGTTAACATTTTGACGAGTAATAAAACATAAGTCGCATCGCGTTGGCCCCGTAATGAGGGAAATGCCATTGCTCACGGCATTTACATTAAACTTAAGTTCATCGACAGTAAATGTCAGTGCGGGAATGATGCCCTGCGCAAGAGTCGACTCCCGCAAACGCCATTACGAGTTTTATCTCCCTTATGACAGATGGCGCAATAAAAATTTATTTTAAATCAGGAATAACTTCAAATAATGAGAGAGCACGTGTCCCTCGGATCATTATTGGATCGAGTATTGGTCGATTCGGTCCGAGATAGCTCATTGATTTACTGCCTGACTTTTGAGCGCACTAAATCACTTTTGTATGGAACTTGAGAAAACTATTAGCTATTATTATTGGCGAACTACGAGAGCCCTTTGTGTGGCCTCCACCCGTCTTCGGATAGACGATACTTTTTTATCCGGTGAATTATTATGATTTTCTGATTTGCGTGGCGAAACGTGAATTATAAACTATTTTTGAGTTATGGGAAAAAAGTATTCGTGAATCGTATTGTGGCTGATATCTCATTTTGGAAACTTACATAAATTCGTAGATGTTTACGATTTCTTGCGAGATATTTTTCTATTACTTGATTTATATCTGATTCAACATAATAGCTAAACTGTCGTCACGCAAGACCTTGTGAAAACATGCCAAACTCAATATCTGTAAAGAATTATGTTAACTTCCTGGGGGCCTAAAAAGACGGCCTTTTTCGACCCCATGTTCTTAATGTTCATTGATTTCTAGCTTAAACCAACACACTGTCACGTAGGTACAACCTTCTTTCTTCCTTACACCTACGTGTCAATAAACAACTTATCATAGACCAAATGACGCCAATAAAAACAAAAATAAAATACCATAAACATTTATAATTTCGCAGATCTTCAAATTAACACGTCTCCCACCACATTCCTACTCTATTCAGTCATTCTATGGTGTTAGAGTGCGAAAAGCCGTCGACAGTTTTTTTTCAAACGATTTCGAAACAATATTTACGGCAGTCATTAATTATGTCCAATGCCGTGGCCAATGTTGGAGCCAATTTATTAGGTCCCAAATTCTTTAGATGAGTGATTGATCGTTTGATCAATGTTGGGTCCAATGTAGATTGGGTAGGTGATAAATGTTGGATGGTGCCATGCTGTCTGCTGTGTGAGGTCGGATTGCACCGTAAAATTTTGAATAATTGAACAATCCTTTTTATTATGCAGCGTGTAACAGAAATGTCAGATCGTCAGTCCATTAATCTGTGTAGGTTTCTTCATGGGACTAACATCCTAATTGTGAAAAAAAATAAGCCGTCCCATACACTCGGGTCGAGAAGGTACTGAAATGTTGTATGGGATAACTTATTATTTAGCAACGATTAAATTGAACTTTTTTAAATTGCGGATGCGACGAAAAACAAAATAAAATTTAACAAACATCTAATAAATTAGTAGACAGATATGTAATACCAACATTCGTTTGTGAGATCGTGGACAAGTCTTTGTTAACATTCCTCAGTTTATTAATAGTTGGGACAAAAGGTTGGTCCAACATGTTGGCCAGGTTGTTGGTGCCATGCTGTCTGCCAAACCTGTGTGGGGTCTATCGTTTTTTTTCTGTTTTTAGGGATACCTACTATTGATTGATTTATAGTTTTAAAGGACCGTAGAATTTTTTCAACGATGCTAAAGTTACGAACCCAGTGCGATTATTTACCAGAAAACGTAAGAAAGTTGTTTAATATTCGTAGGTTCATCCTAAGTAACATTTTATTTAATTTAAAATTAATAATTGCGGTCCTCAATATGAACACGTCATAATCAAACATTCAATCACAGATTTATATAAATAAAGCACATTGTCGAGTATTAAAGCTATTTTGAATTCCCATACAGAGCTAACGTTCACAAATAAACACTGTATTAAATATACAGGTAACGATAGTATTAAAATAACCCACCCACGAGCACCGAATTCATTCACTAGTAATCCCTATTGTGTAGAAACTGATCGAATTACAAATACTCCCAATAAAACTCCAACATTTTATTACCAATAATTTACTACATCGCATCGTTGAATGTAAAAATGAAATTAAAAACAAACCATTAAACGATTTTATACGAGAATCCCTAACAAGGACGTTTCCCTTAACCGGATCGGGAGCACACCTGGGTACTCGAAATTTGCCCTAAAAGGTCCCAAACGACAGCTATGCTCAACAATGTAATGGCGTATGTACAAATACTTGTAAAGGAAACTCAACTTTACCCAGCCAGATGTGAGGTTGTAATTCCTGCGCACATTAGGCTCCATGTTGGTAGCTATTGGACATAAGTCATTCCGGAAGCAAGGAGTGCCGAGATGGTAGATTTTAAAAATGGAACGTTTGATTTGCATTTGAATAAGAGCCCCCGGCGACCCAGGTGCGCACAGTACAGTCGAGTCCAAAAGTTTTTCGATTTTTTCCAATGTGGACATGAGTTAGCTAAAATTAATATGGATGACCAGTTGTAATGGACGGTGTCGCTGTGATCCAATACGATTTACATACGGATTAAATTAAAGCTGGCGCTTTTATTTAATTACTTGAAAAGTTGAAAGTTCATTGAAGTTTTTTGAGCCCAACTCAATTTTAAACGGCCCTTTTATTTCCATTTTTTGTTAGGTAATTTTGACTCCATATTTAAAAATGCTATCATTTGAATTGTGTGCGCCTCTGTACTATCATTAGGTAGCGTAGAATCATGTGATTTTACATTTAACAATTCAATACTAGGACGACAAAACGCACGTGTTGCTAATGGCTAAGAAATATATTGTGTTAAGAATCATATACTTATATCAAATTCTTTTGTTATTAACCTACTCACCTACATACCTCGTAAATTTACTGAAAAGAAGTACTTAGATACAAATTTTGCGACAAATATTTTCGGGACTTTGGATTTGTAACCGGTTGATGCCAATAGGCTCGTCCCCTCTCACATGGGTTTTCAAACATCAAGTACACCTTTGTACTAAAGCTATTCAGCTGACCTATAGATAATAGACATGATGTCATGTGTTATTTCCCGAACGAAGGTTTTACTGCAATACATTAACATCGAAGATAAAACAACACAATCATTCTCTAAAACAAATTAAATATATATTTTCGGCATCCCAAAATCCCATTATCCCATATGAGCTTGGGAACGCAATAAGAAAACCAAGTCCACTACACATCATATTTTTTTATCTGTCAAGTGGGGCGTGTTTGAGGCAACGACTGCTCCTTATTCTGCCTCCATTGTTTGAGGTTTTTATTATCATGGCGGACAAAGGGCGCGTAAACGGTAGCACAAGCTTTATCGGCACTTGTGATCAACCTTATACTGTTTTTTTTAATTATATATTTTTAAGAGAAAACTGAGATGTGTTCGTGCGGGCGCGACATGCGATACGGATCGCGGGAGTTTTGATTTTCGCGCGTTCTTTTTTTGGAATGAGTGATGTGTTCCTGTTTTTTTTTGTTCTTCTTTGCGTGAGAATGTGAATTGAGATTGTGATCAATGAAAATTCCAGTGGTGGGTTTGCGAAACTGGAAAGTTGACGTTGCTCTATTTTTTGTAATTCTTGACATTTTTAAGACGTGTTTTTTAAGTAAGTTATAATGTTACCCGGTGTCGTCGTAGCGTTAGTGACGCAACTACGATATCTGTCTTACGCAATTCTACGTTGCTCTACGCTATTCTATGCGACGCTACTCTGCTCTATGCTTCTCTTCGCAAGGCTATGCCACTCTATGCTATGAATTCTATGATGCTATGACTGCTATGATTATTTTCGACACATTGAAATGCTTAAAAACTTCTTCAGTGGGTCGTCTTCAATTTCTAAAAATAAATTATCTTTCAACTACCCATCCTTTTATCTCAACACCAATTAAACCTTCGATTTCCAAGCCAAATCTTTCACAATTTACAGGCCGCATAAACAAACCCAGTCTAAGATAACTACAGCAAGTTGTTACTCGCGCGCTCCAAGCCGTTCACGGCTCACTATTGACCTCGTTAGTTCAAACAAAACGTCACAGGCGCATGTAAAACAACCGCGCACTTCACGTGCGCCTTTTCCTCTCGAAAATACGAGTAACTCATCTCGGCTTTTCACGAGGTGTCATTAATTCCGGGAGCTTTGTCGCGCCCGCTCCGCTTGACGCTCCGCGCCCTAATGACGCGGCTCTCAGCCGCTTGTTCTTACCTCATTAACAAAATGACGTTGACGTTAATATTTTGTGTTGCGTTTAAGCGGGATTGAAGCGTTCGTGTTTTGTTTATGGTCGGATTTTAAAAAGTTGAACTGTCAAAATTGAAACAAAAAAGTAAATTGTCATGCATGTTTGAGTTTGGAATTGCAGTGCCGTAATTTTTTTCTCTATTGTGTACGTTGTTTTTGAATACTCCAATTTTTAGTGTTTTTACAAACTTTTTATAAAATTGTTTTTGTTAAGAATGCTGAACTTGCTACCAAAATAAAACGTTTCACCAAACATATTTTCTCACAAACCACAACATTTTTCTTCCATATCAAAATATTTCCCCAGAAGAAAATATGCGTGAACAATAATAATTTTTGATTTTCCCCGGGGCTGGGCTCGGCTCCGTTCTTTTAATTACCGCGCCTGGCCGGGGCGGGCTCGAGAAAATATTTAGCCTCCCGTCCTCACCAGCCCTCCATAATTACTAATGAGCTTTACTTAAGTACATGTATAGGAGACACTGTGAACACAACTAAATTATTTTTAATTAATAACAGGATTCAGAAATAGTGGTTTGTGTTCACTAAGTTTGATTACGTGGTCATATTTGAGGTTTGAGATAAAGAGATTAGGTAATTAGGTTTTTAATTGGTTAATTACTTTTTGTAGGTAAAGCTAAGCAAATAATAAAAAACAAAATTTCAAAAGTTGGTATGTACAAAGTAAGTCAAATTAAAAAAGCAAGCTCAAAAAAAAACTAAATACTTTTTAATACTTAGCAACCAGCGAGAAGCCATAAAAATTCTCCTGCAAGAAAGTACAAGAATTTTCATTTGTGTGCAATAACGTTTCATTAGAAGGAGGCCTTGGCCTCGGAAGGCGACGGGGAAATAAGAGGAATTTCTGGGACCAAATTAGAGGCCTGAGGTTCGTAATAAGAGTGGACCAAGGGACTGGCCTGATAACACCCACATTGTTGTTGCTATTATTTTTTCATCTCGGCCGAAGCATATTTCGCGTTCCTTTTTACGTTGCCCGCAAATTGTGAGAGACGACGGAAGATGATTTGTTGTGTGTTTTGGATGCTGGAGGATAATGAGTGGCTGTGAAGTGTGTTGAAGTAATATGGGTAGGTTTTTAGACTTTCTAGGGAGTTGTCTTAGGTTAGGAAGGGATGGAATTTGTGCTTAAATTGCTCCCTTAAATTAGTACGTAATTACCAAAAGGAACAAGGCAACAGTACCTATGTATTAATAACAAACAATAGATAATACAAAACGTAAATGTTTCACAAAAATCTCACTTGCATCAAAGCATACCGTGGACTATTACAAAACCGTGTAAAACCATTAATTACCATAACATAAAACCTCGACAAATCGATAGTTCCTCTTCACATTAATTTCACAGCAATTATTAAATACGAGCAATTCGATAATTAATTGGTGCAAAAAGAGGCCGGCTACCGCAATGGAATCGCAACGGGATCGTGGCGGGATCGCAGTAAATCACGCTCGCACAATGCCACCAGGTGGCGGCGGCGTCGCACGATAATGCTCGCGTTTAATTACGCGGAATAATTAGTGAACGGAAAATTTTCCGGGCCCTAACTATCTCCGCCGTCTTCCGGCGATAACTAGGCGGTAATTGCGGATTAACCTCGCATTCAGAATTTAATAGGTGCTCGAATAGAACGCTACGATGCCAGTCGAACCCCGATCACGCTATTTGTTTAGTGACGTCGAATTAATTGTTATCCGGAAATATTCCACGTATGTGGAATAATGTAATGCTACGATTATTTGTTTGTTAATTTCATATTACGTCTGTTGCGCTGCACGATGTACGAGGTGATAATTGCGTGCGAATTCAATTAGGGTGCGCGTTAACTGTTTTATTGAATAAAGTATTTGTTTTGTTATAAAATGTATTACGGTAGTAATATATTTTAACTTAACAAAATGTTTATCGATGCTGTTGATATTTGGTGTCGAAAATGTGTAGGTTAAAATATCCTCTAATTCGGAGACTGCCTCGTTGGTCGAGTGGACGCAAGCGCGACTGCTGACCATGAGGTCCTGGGTTCGATTCCCGGGTCGCGCGAAGTGCTATTTCGTTTTTCCATCAATAATTTCTCAGTAGCAGCCACGGATCCTGTATTTGTGCCCGGTTGATGGCAATAGGCTCGCCCCCTATGACGTGCGACTTAAAACATAACTGGCGAAATGTAGGTGTACTATTAGGTACACGTCTGCCTAACCCTTCGGGGATTACAGGCGTAAAGTTCTGTTATCCTCTAATTCGGATCCCAAATTCACGGTATCTAGGCAATCGGCATCCAGTGGCGATTGTTTAGCGAGCTAACCCGCTGAGGGCACGCATATTGCATAGCATACCCGGCACGTGTTGCCAATGTAATTTGCGCTTTATGGCACGTGAATAATTCGCGATAATCCTCAAGCGCCCCCGTCACCACGACAACGTTTGATCTTCCCAACACAAGGTAAAAAATAATAATATAAGCGCATTTTCACCTGCGACAATTCGTCCGGAGTGTAGTTATTGCCGACCCCGTGGGGTGGCTAGTTGAGCGTGAACTTTGATATCGACGCGAAATATTAATTTCTCGGCGCCAATAAACAGCCAGGCGTACGTAATGCCGGCAAATTAAGCTGAGTGCCTTTAATATTATTCTGTTGGAAATTTTAATTATGAAACGATTTTCCTCGTATTGACGCTCGAGTAGATATTGGGCTTTGTTTAGATGTGATGAGACTAGTTTATTGGAAATGTGTTATCTTGTGCCTAATTAATTAGAGTTTGATAATAGTGTCAATATAATAATAATAATATGTTTATTTTCTCAACACAAACGTTACAGTATACAGCAATTATTAAATCTATTACACATGGTAAACATTTGTGAGAGACTGGTGCTCGAAATAGTCATACAATACCTGTGTTACGGGTCACCAGGCCCCCAGGACTTGCAGGTATAAAACTAATTTAGATAATATGATTAATTGCTTTTGAAGTAGGTTCATCTATTGGGTGTCTTTTTTTTACAGTTGGCAATACTTAAAGGGCGCGTAGTACTCATGAAAATGAACAACTTTTACTTAGGGATCGACCATGATATCGTGAAAAATATATCAACTGCTCCATACATTAGTGGTCGCCACTTATCCCGAAAAATGTATATCTTTTTTCGCGATTTCATGAGAAAAATTGTTATTGATCCCAAAAAATAAAATTGTTATTGAGGCATCGACAAATGTGGAGGGAACTTTAGGAGGCCTATGTCGCAAGACAGCCTGACCTGGTAGTTGATAAATAAATGAAATATGTATAATCTAAGGTTAGTTAAGTTAAAACTTAAGTTTAGATGTAGAAAACAAATAAGTGTAGTTTATTTTCAAAATTATTATAGTGTATACGAAGGTCAGAGTAAATAAAGGCTATTTTTTTTATTTATTTTATTTCCATCAGGTAATTCTCGGTAGCAGCTACGGAGTCTGGATTTGTGCCCGGTTGATGGCAATAGACTTGCCCCCTATTACATGGGACTTAAACATAACTGGTGAAATTTCGGTGTACTATTAGGTACACCTCTGCCTAACACAACAAAGATTAAAAAAAAAGCGTTTATTCGTAGTGACATTCTAAGTGTTACGTATATATACGCTCCCATGTACAATTTTATATTTTTATGTAAATACTCGTAGGTACTTTTCCATCATTATCAAGGATACATATCATACCTTTTCACAGGCGAGATGTAATGTTTTAAATTGAAAGGTCGAGTACTACCTACATACCTATTTACATTAGATACCTACGTTTCTCAAATTTCATCGCCAAGTTTCATCTACCACACCTAATAAAGTCCATCAATAACATAACCAAACTGCCCTTCCCGTACATGCTTTAAAACCATCAAAAACTTCAAACAAAAAAGGTCAATCAAACTCATATTTTTATCACTCAGATCTAGACCTCTTTAAATTCCAATTCGCGAGTGGCGCAGGAAAGCAATTACCAATATTACTTGGTAGCTAGCCACGCCATCTGTCGAGCGGGGTCGATCATTTAAAAATCACTGCACATTGTTCTGAGCGCACCTAATTGCAGTGAAAGTGGGGTTCGATGGACCCCCGGACTAAATCATTTTCTAATAGGGGATGGGGGTGTGTGTGCCGGCCTTTATTTTGCTGATGTGTGGATGGTTGGCGTATTTTCTTTGTGATGATGAGACGTGTTGTGCAATCTAATTGATTACCGGATTGTTGTTTTGTTTTGATAGGCATTGTATTGATAAAGATTGTAATTTGATTAATCTGTAATGGTCCACATTTCCTTGCAATTTTTCTTTTGAAAATAAGGCACAGTAATGTCCTCATGTTTACTTAGATGTATACGGGATGGTCCACACCGGTGCAGAAACGGTTAACACGTATTCAGTACATCATTCTGAACATAGAAATTTTACATCGGTAATTACATAAAAAATCAGCTGTTCCATACATTTTGACCGTGTAGGTATTGCACTTTTGTAGAAAACAGCTGTTTTTTTTTAAATTTCTGTTGAAATATGTCAGTGTTTGTGGGTTCGTAATGATGTATTGAATACATGGTAACCGTTGGTACGTCACTGTCCCTACCACCCAATATAAACAAGGTAGTATAAGAACCCAGGGATGTGCCTTAACAGGCGTTGCACAGAGGGGGCTCCGGACAGGTCTTTTAAGAAGAAACGGTGCCTCCTCTCATGTGCGGATGGTGACCACCGGGGTGGTTTTAGTGCGGTAAAAATCCCACACTCCCCGGTCTTATCCCCAAAGACAGGCGCCTTTTGAAGGTTTCGCCCCGAAAAAAAAAAAAAGGTAGTATAAGAAGAAGTATAAAACTAGTAAGAATCTTTACATATGTAGTTGGGAACATGGTATATATTTAATGAGTTTTCTTTCTGTTTCAGGAATGGATTGCCTCTTCATCTAATGAGGATTTTCAAAACGTAAGTTAGAACGAAGATAAACTAAAACATTTATAGATGGCATGTTTAGTCCGAAACGTTTAGTTTACTTTAAACATTAAAGATAATTAACTTCTTTTTAATGGATTCTTCAAACTATAGATTTCTTCCGTTTCCTATATAATTAATTTTGTTACTATTAAATCAACCATCCTATTTGATCTTTAATTATTATTAATCTATACTAATATTATAAAGAGATAATATTTGTTAGTAAGTTTGTATGTAGGGGGTAATCTTCGGAACTACTGATCCGATCCAGATAATTCTTTCTCTAACGTAAAGCTACATTATCCCCGAGTGTCATAGTCATACATTAAAACGTTCTTGTGACGACTTCCGTACATAACGGGAGCGTAGCCGCGAGCAAAGCTAGTATTAAGTAACCACACATCATAATCACAAGAAATTGAAATAGGTGGGGTTAAAGTATGAAATTGCCGATTTGTATGGACGATTTCGTGAAAAAGTGATATTTCCATACTTACATTTTTTTATTTTTCTTGTAAAGGTCTGAACCGATTATGATGCAATTGTATACTATAGTTAGAATGAAAAAAATGACGCTGCACTGCGTATCTTAAATTCTCAAAACACACTTCTTGAAGTAGTGAAACCGACGGCACGTTGAAACAGGTGTTTTGACACACTATACTATGAGGTAATACGTAAATTCTAGTACAGTTTTTAAACTCTAAAAGGTACATAATTTAACAATTGATCCAATCAAAATGGAATTAGGAAAAAATATAACTATACGTCAAAGTTACAAACAGAACAAAATGTGAGAAAAGAACGGCAATTCTGTAGTAAAAGACCTACTACAAGTACTTATCTACCTAAGTATCACTCACCTACTCTCAAGGACCCTTTTTATTTAACCATTGAAATTCTCCCAGCATACTCCTACTTAACATTTACCAATAATTTAATAAACATCGATACGATAGTTAAAACTGTCCGTTACGGTTGGCTCCGGACAATGGTGGTCCTCAATTGAATCAATGTCCGATTTCCTGTGGATCAACTTCATTTCCTTTCATCATGTATTGTTCATTTGACAGCGCACTTTTCGGTCTGAGGAGCGCTGCCTAATTTGTTGATTGGTTTTAATGTTACAAGTGTGCTTAGTTGGAGTGGATGTGGTTTAGCCCAGCCTATTTATTCAGACACGCACCTCTAATTTTTCGGATTCTTGTGCGTAATGTATAATTGCTTCGGTGAATAACAGCACTAGATAGGGATAAGTGGAAAGAGGGAACGGAGTCCTATGCCCTGCAGTGGAACACATATGGCTTTTTTTTCGGGTGGGAAATCATCAAATGACCCCCATTCTGGGCGAAGCGAAAGGGAGTGTCAGACTTGTACTGACTAAAACCCATCCATGTTCCTTCTTTGCCCTTTGTGTTCCAGGGCCACAGTAACTCTTTCAAACAGTACCGCAGCTCTGGCAGGCATCGGCCCATGCGGACCCCTACTCGGTTGCTGACATCTCTTTGAGGCGCGCGTGGAACACGAACACGCCGTCGACACGGCCTGTCGTCATAAGACGGCCGGACAGCGAGCTGGTCCATAACTCGCTGTCCACAGGCCCGCGAATACAAATGGCTCATATAATAGTATGCATCGGTGAAAGAAAACATCGTGAGGAAACCAGCATGCCTGAGAGATATTAGGCCATAGGCCAGCGGCATAAAAACTCTGACACCAGGTTAGGCACTAACCACACGATAAAGAAGAAGAAGCCTAGCAATCGAGTATGTTCAATTTATTTTCCTGACAGAATTTTTGTCTCACGATGGAACAATGTCACAGCAAAAATTATGTAGTTCGTAACAGTAATGGTGGTTCAGACAGGAGAGGTTGAATGTCACCAGTGTAATACTAATGCAAAAACTGGATATTATGAGAGGTCTTGGCTTAGGATGTTATGGGCTGATTGTAATATTAAATAGGCCTTTAAATATGTAACATCACGCCTGTAATCCCCGAAGGGTTAGGCAGAGAACCTTTTTTGTTTTGTTTTCACGGTGAAACCTTCAAAAGGCGACTGGTCTTTGGCGACCGAGGAGGTGGGATTGTTAACGCACTAAAACCACCCCGGTGGTCATCATCCGCACATGTAGGCAGAGAACCTAGTACACCCACATTATGCTAGTTATGTTTAAGTCCCATGTAATAGGGGGCGAGCCTATTGCCATCAACCGGGCATAAATCCAGACTCCGTGACTTTTAATGAAATACTGATACTGAATTCCAGAAATTGATGGAAAAACCCAATAACACTTTTCCAGGCCCGGAAATTGAACTCAGGACATATACTAGACAACTACTAGGTATATCAAGGCATACATGTTTCGGATGATAATCATCCATTTTTATAATAGGTACTTGTTAGAATGGCAGCAAGGTGTAATAAAACGTTAGATAAATGTCTCACAATGTATTTTTACACATTATATTGGTGGTCGAAAAATAATAAAATACATTGTTACGCCTTATTGCTACTTCAGTTTTTATAGCCTGAAATGCAACAATACGGCTTCGAAGGTATTAAATGATACCTAGTTATAAACAATGAAATATTTCACAAATTGTGTTGTTTTATTATTGATTGTCTCGTTGGTCTATTGGCCGCAAGCGACTGCTGAGCATGAGGTCCTGGATTCGATTCCCAGGTCGGGCAAAGTGTTATTGAGTTTTACAATCAGGAATTTCTGGAATTCAGTATCAGTATTTCAGTAACAGCCACGGAGTCCTGATTTGTGCCCGGTTGATGGCAATAGGCTATTACACAGGACTGTAACATAACTGACGAATTGTATATTACGTACTCCTCTGCCTAACCCTTCGGGGATTACAGGCGTGATAATATGTAATGTTATGTGTTTTTTTATCACGTAAAGTATATTAATATTAAAAAAGGCGGGACAATATTTTCAAATAGAAACTATTTTTTTTCATGATGATGTTTACGAAAAACCACGCGTACTTTTTTTACTAGAAGGCACTTAGATGCATCCTACAGCATCTAATTGAGGCATTGCTACCAATTCCTCATGTCGTAGGTTTTGGATATCCTTGGAAAACTGGCACATCCATAGAATAATCAGAAAAAATACTTCTTTCTCTCATAGACAGCTCCAAAAACCGATAATCAAGGTAAAACTATAAAGACGTATATCTTTCCACTCGGCGGCACAGTAACGCAGTAAACCGGACTTGACCGAACTTTACCGATGTTACCCGAACTCAAGATTATCGGCTACGGTTAGTTCCCACTTTGCTTCCGCGCCATCGCCGCCCGAATGCTTTTTTAGCCAAAAAGCTTTATCACTTCCGTGGGGATGCGGACTATGGCCAGTTATCGTAGATGTAGGGCCACTGGATGTGGTAACTGTGCGGACCCACTTGCGAAACAATCACATAAAACATGTCGTGATTTTTAATTCTATCCCTCTCTCTCTTCTCTTAGTTGTAATCTTTTGTCTCATCAGACATGTTTTCGTGTGATGTTTCGCCAGTGGAAACGCATAGTAGGAACTTTATTATTTTTTGAGGTATCTAAAACGTTAGAGTTGAAATGAAAAATGACAAAATCGTACTTACGAAACATGCATGTTTTAATTTGTGTTCGGGTTTATGTGTATGACTTAAAACTTTGTGTTTGTTTAATTATTAGTACAATAGTTATTTAGCACATTTTGGTGTCTTAATTACGAGTAAGTAGAAGTTATACGCCTAGAGCTTTAGAAAGTAATTAAAATTTATAAAAGTAGTTTTCTAATTACTGTGCCTGTTGACTGAATGGTTTTTAGAATATTGTGAGCTTCTATTTATATAGATAGTTACTAAGTTGTATATTCAAGTTACTTACTCAAAATATGCATGAAGAAGTATGACTAGAAGTAGAAATATGACTATTAAGTTTTTTACCTAAAAATTAATTTAGTTTAATTTAATAAAATGCTTTGCTCTAGAGGATGTGGTGCTTTACGAATCATCACCATATTTTCTTTGCACCATCCAGCACCACTACACAGAGAAGCGGACAAAGCTGCAGAATGCAAGCACTGGATCACTTTTATAGCCGGACGCCGTAAAATAAATGTCGTGGTCCATCGCTGCAGCAGCTAATGACATCCTACATGTTACACGATATAGCAAACATTGTGTTTTACTATGGGGTCTTTGATAACGGTTGTACATATTTTATCTTTTTTTATGTTATAGTCTAGTGAGCCAGAGGTTAAGGCCTCACCTCGCATGCTCGAGGTTGTGGGTTCAAATCCGGGCAAGTACCAATTTGGCTTTTTCAATTCATATGTACTTTCTAAGTTTGTCTTGGACATCACAGACATCGGTGAAGGAAAATATCGTGAGAAAACCTGGACTTAATTAATATCAGTCTGTAACCGCCAACCCGTCTTGAGCAAGCGTATTGATCAATGTTCTTGCCTTCTGTGTATGAGAAGAGTCCATTGCCCAGTAGTGGGACAGGTATTCTGGTGGAATATGGTTAGAACATCAAAATCAAGGAGTGATGACACACAACTTCTTTTCTCAAGTCTAGAAATAGCTTGGGAATAGGTCTATGGCTGTCCATGGCTGCAGTGGCTAATGATTTTCTACTACGTTACTCGATATTGTAAACATTGTCCAATCTAAGGAAGGTTTTATTAGGGGTTTTTGATAACGGTACATGTTTTAGCTTCTTTTTATGTGATAGGCTGGGCAGAAGGTCTTGCTGGGAGAATATGGTTAGAATATCAAGGTTTGACATACCCATGGTTTGCTTAGACTGGAGATAACTTGGGAAGAGGCCTCGTATGAATGTGTTCAGTTGGACAATTTAGCAAAAAGGTCACCTAGTATAATAAGCCTATAATGTACTGTCCTGCTCCTTTCGGAGACATGAGATGCATCCTCAATCCACAACGTGGGCCCAGTGGGGATTGCTGGATGTCACTTGTCTTCGAATGGTCGCTTAAGAGCAGCAAAACGAAGCTCTGCCAGTCTGAAAATATATTCAGTTTTTCTTCTTAGCTAGAGTAGATCACACCGGACGTTTCTGTTAGTACAATATTGGCGACCAACCTCATTTTAAGATGCACTCTCGTCCCCCACACCACTACACCATATATTCGGCAAACACAAATCAAGTCGCCGGCATCGCAAGGCATAAACACGGTTCCTTATCACCGCATTATTTACGCGCTCGCCGGCGACGGTCGATCGCAATATATTGCCGATTTCCGGCCACCGCTGGCGAGTAATACGCTTCCGGTACGCCCTGCGGCACCGCCCTTACGGCGAAAACCGTAACGCACTTTTGTATGCTGATAAGGACTTTTTCGGACACTATTACGCTAAGAGAAGACAAAACTTCTACGGTCACTTACGGGAGAACTTTCGTGATTATCAATTATTTTGAGCTCCTGACAGGATAAGATTAGTTTTAATCCGTGAACCTTACTCAATAATTTTATTGCATTCCTCATGTTATTCTTGGGTGGTAAACTTATAATTAGATCATATGGACCCTGTCGGGCACAGCAAATAAGTGAGTTAGGAGAGGGGAAGCATTTGTAAATTATATAACATTACTTAGCAAACTACTATATTATAATAAAGATGTAGGTACTTTCTGAGGTAAACTAATAACTTGCTTTACTTAGACATTTTTGAAGAACTGATTAAAAGTTGGGGTTCAAAATATTAGCATTAGTATTGTAATAACTGCCTACCAGTATATACCTACTTCTACTTCAAGGTATATTTTTGAAGACGACATTAACTCTTTCTCTTCTCTTGTTCTCTTTTTATCTACTCTCCTTTTGCAGGTATGCTGCAAGATATTTCTTTAGAAATAAGCATCATCTTTGTACCTATTTTTCTGTTCCTTTCTTCTTTTCTGTATTTCGTGTGTACATAATCTGTTAAACAAAATAACCGCAACCAGAACACGGTGACAGGCGACAGTGTCACCATCTTCGTTATTTTTTTTATGGAGTTACATAGTTGTGTCGCAGCAAACTGACATAGCGACTGTCCGGTCCCGTTATGCACAGCACAATAAAGGTCATTGCTACACTGAAAAAAGATGGTAGGTTAGACGTGGCTAGAAAAAGCCCTCGTCAAATTCACATTGGATAAACTTTTCCGTGCATTTTCATGGCAGCAGTAATTGTGTAAATCTAACTTACATGTTTTTAAAAATGGTTTGATATTCTCAAGCTATAATAGACACAAAAACTTTAATTTAAAATTTATTAATTACAGGCTAAAATGTGTTGATCACGTTAAATAAGATAGTGTCGTAGTTACATGAATTATTAAGATTTATTTCTTATTTACTTTATCTTACCCTCATTTATATATCGTAGATAAGGCTAATAGATAGTTTATGTTTACTGAAATAAAAAAGAACAATCAACAAACCAAAGATTTTGTACATTTTATAAACCTACCAAATTGCGTACTCAAAATTCAGACGGCAAGGAGCTTGGACAGTATAAATAGAAATTATGTGGTTTCCTTACTGAATTGTCAATATTTGTCTTTATTTTCCTATTCTGAAAATGTATCTGTTTACTTACCACGAAATACGCATTCTATTTTTATCACAAATCTTGATTATTCCTGAGGAAACATGGCATAAAAGGCAACGTCTTGCCGCAAATTGCATATGTGCATAAATTGCATATATTTGAGGACCGCTCATTTTTCACTGGACACATTAAGGTCGTTGCGGATGTAAGGAACCCTAAATAAATACATTCCATGGTTAATCGACGGTGAATGAAGAGTATGAGAGGGGAAATGTGGCTCTCATTTGTCCCTACTTGGGGAAAACAAAGTGGGGATATTATGACTTTTGCTCCAAGATTTGTGAGGTCATGTTTTGGTTTTCATGGACATCTTTTTGCACTGTCAGAAAGAACGTGACTGAACTCAAAATTACGGTAATTTGAGTTAATTACTTAAAGCTACTCCTAATAACATGGGCTGTCGTCTAGTGAATCAAAAAGTGACGATATCGTGCTAGAAAAGGACAAACAAAAACATTTCGTCTCTTTCCTGTCCGCGAACACGAGCTAGAACACGAACACAATTTTATTATTTCCCACAAAACGTAAATTTTTTGTTAGGTCACTTTTGTTCTCAGGGTGCATTTTGAGTTCTTCATTAAATGAAAACATTTAAAGTCACATTAGGATGTTAGCAAGATTTGTTCGGTCATGCTGTTTTGATTTTCATATGTACCAACAACATTTAAAGTCACGTTAAAAAGTATATTTTGTGTAAGACCGGGTCGCATGGAGTGTCTACTTACGAGGTAAGCAGTCCATGTGTCCCGGGCCTCGTCGCCCTGCTCAGACCTACAAGATGAAATAAAAGGATACAACGATTCTCGTCATAATGTTCATGCACTCAGACGTTCGAGTTTGTAATGTCTACCTTTATACATATTATATGTTTAATATAGTATAAATAGTTATTTACATAAAGCCCAATGATTTGGTGTATCTTGGTAAATACCTTAAAATAACAGTCAAATATGTTTTCTATCCGATTTACCTGAACGCATGGATTGCGAAAATAGCATAATTATTGCCTTTAATAACTACAGACCTTAAATCATAATCATAATCTTAAGAATACATTAACAGAAACCTTCATAAACATGGTCAAACTAATGAATATGAAAGATTGTAAGTAAGAAGAGCAAGTAAGACTGCTTCGCTGGTCCATAGACCCAAGCGCTGGCGGTGAGCTTGAGGTGCTGGATTCGATTCCCAGGTCTGGCAAAGTGTTACAGATTTTTTCCACCAGGTATTGGTCAGTGACAGCTTGGATGGTCTGGGTTTGTGCACGGTTGATGGCAATAGGCTCACCCTCTTTTACGTGGAGCTTCGATGTTGTGAAGATGAAGTCCCAATCTATTTGGGGTCGGCGCAGCATGCCTTCTTCTTCCAAGCTTTTCTATTACTCTTCATCTCATCAGACACCTCCTTTCGTGCCATATCATCCTTCACACAGTCCATCCATCGTTTCTTTGGTGTTCCTCTGCTGTTAAACCTCTGTCTAACCCTTTGCGGAAACCAAGCATGATGTTATGTTAAGTTTAGTAGTCAACTAGTTTATGTCCGCGGCTTCGCCAGCGTGGGGTTCCGTAATTGCCCCACCGGATCGTACTACCGGGATAAAAAGTGTTATATGTGTTAATCCATGTTATAAACTATCTGTGTGCCAAATTTCATCCAAATCAGGTCAGTAGTTTTTGCGTGAAAGATGAATGAACATCAATCCATCGTCACAAACTTTCGCATCTTATATATAATATAAAAATGAATCCCTGAATTTGTTGATAAGCGCAAATCTCGAGAGCAGCTGACCCGATTTCGCTAATTCTTTTTTTGTTTTGTTTGTTACTGTCAGGAGAAGGTTCTTAGGTAGGTAGTAGGTAGGTAGTAGGTAGGTAGTAGGTAGGTAGTAGGTAGGTAGTAGGTAGGTAGTAGGTAGGTAGTAGGTAGGTAGTAGGTAGGTAGTAGGTAGGTAGTAGGTAGGTAGTAGGTAGGTAGTAGGTAGGTAGTAGGTAGGTAGTAGGTAGGTAGTAGGTAGGTAGTAGGTAGGTAGTAGGTAGGTAGTAGGTAGGTAGTAGGTAGGTAGTAGGTAGGTAGTAGGTAGGTAGTAGGTAGGTAGTAGGTAGGTAGTAGGTAGGTAGTAGGTAGGTAGTAGGTAGGTAGTAGGTAGGTAGTAGGTAGGTAGTAGGTAGGTAGTAGGTAGGTAGTAGGTAGGTAGTAGGTAGGTAGTAGGTAGGTAGTAGGTAGGTAGTAGGTAGGTAGTAGGTAGGTAGTAGGTAGGTAGTAGGTAGGTAGTAGGTAGTAGGTAGGTAGTAGGTAGGTAGTAGGTAGGTAGTAGGTAGGTAGTAGGTAGGTAGTAGGTAGGTAGTAGGTAGGTAGTAGGTAGGTAGTAGGTAAGTAGTAGTAAAAGGAGCATTGCAACGCATGCCGGGAACAGCTAGTTTATAATATTTGTAGGATAAGTAAACACAGTGTGTTGGTGTCACCCCGTGCCTAGAGCGTGACTGGCTACTGTCTATCGATCTTGCAGCTAATTTCCGAGCTGCAATTAATCATTTTCATTGGCCAAACCTTTCTTTTCTATTACTCTATGAGTTTTCATTTTCATTAGTCGGCCTGTCTGTTTGCTAAAACGCCTTTTACATTCAATGGCATAGTTTCGTTAATATTATTTTGATTGATTGTTGAGGAGTTTTTGGCTGATTAGAGTGGTGGAGAATGCGCTGGCTGTCAATTGTAGATCTTTGACAGGTGTTGCCGGTAGTCAGTGGGTATCGTATTACCCAGTACTAACTGGGTGGTGGAGGTCAGATAGGCAGTCGCTCTATGTAAATAACCTTGCCTTGGCAGTCGGGTAAAAAGTAAACTGGAACCCAACCCCAAGATAGTCTTGAATTTGTTTGACTTGTTGATGCGTGATACGTGATGACTTCTGAGTAACAAACAGAGAAGCTGAAAAACTAAGGGTCGAGGTAAATCATGACATGTCATTGGAGAGGCCTTCGGACAGGAATGTATCTACTATCCATCTATAAACGATGATGATGATTTTGTACTTTATTTATTTATGCACAAAATACGTAACAGGACATTTAACATAGAAGAGCACAAAGTTACGCTTATTTCATAAGTAATTTCTTCCGGCAAACCTTTAAGTGGAAAGTACTTTCAGTACTTATGCGAAAATAGTTTCCATAGATTCTTCATAAGCTGCTTAGAGTACCAACAGGATTAATTTAGTAATTCATGGACGGGTCAGACTTCAAGTGCGTATGTGGCGTCTCCCCACAAACAATGGCCCACCTTCCATCTTGCATCGCATGCCCTATCACCTGCGCTCTTGATGATTTATTTACTGCTTCAGTGAACGGGGTTCGCGTGGCTGAGTTTTGGGCTAAACATATTTAAACTTTTTGCCATCGATCGATACGCTAAGAAGAAGAAGTAATTAATGTCGCCTGGTAAGCTATTTTAATACCAGAGATTTTAAAAGTCAAGCAATTTTAAAATAAGTACATTTTTTTGTTACAAAACATTCACCGGGTAAATGTCGCCATTTCTAAATAAATAATTTTTAAAAATAACTCTTAGACAACATATCCATTCCCAACTGTACATAAACTGGTATATAAACATAGCCTAGCTCATTAGATACATGGAAATCAATGAGTCAATTAGTGACCGCATTGGCGAGCGTGCTTGAGTGAGCTCGTATTCCCGCACCCTACATCTGTTGCTTAATTAGAAAAACTCGTAATTATTGGAGAAGCACGAGTGTTACTTATCTTTTAATTAGTTAATCAACTGTGAAGAGTCAAGTCTGAATTTATTTATTTATCAGTTTATGTACACTAAATAAAGGTGATTCTTATTTCTAAAGATATCTCGTCTACTGTACCTGCGAAAGGAGAATAGATAAAAAAGAGATGTATTTTTTTTTTTATATGACAAAACACTAGTTAGTAGTTATGTTAGCCAGTGTTGTATAGGTTTGATAGGAAGTCGATCCATGTAAAATACTGGTAGTGTTGGACTGGAAGCTGACCCCAAGTTTATGGCAGTTGGGCAAAAGGCAAGGCAGATGATGAAAGCACCAATCATAGACATGTTATGTCAACTTTCGTAACTTGCACACTGTATTCTACCCTTTTCTGAACTCAAACTCTATACATAAACATGGGTATTTTTTACAAAAATGGTCTTCACTAAAATAGCAATCGTAATTCCTATACCAATTTTCCAATACCTATGTGAGACTAATATAGACGTAAATAAAATCCAGAAAATTATTTTTAAGCAAATTGACTACCTTCCAAGTTAAACTGTCAGTGTATTCAAATCAAAACTGTCACTATCATGAACATCCTGCCATGAAATCATTGAACTGTCCAAGAATGACAATTCGTATTTTTTTTTTAAAGACTCTTCTGTCCCTCTGCTGGGCAAACGTCTCCCCCATTCCTTTTCAGCTCTGCAGGTGTTTTGCCTTCTCTGGCCAATCAGTCAAGAACGAGTCCAAATCGTCACTTGGTATTCGCTATTATTGAACAATTAATCCCTAACAGTACATAATGTACATGTTGGCATATTAATTAGTATAGCCCAATCAATAAGGCAATCAACAACCACAGCCAGTGGCGATGCGATGGCGACTGCGGAGTGTGCTTGAGTGAACGCGTGCCTAGTCCTGCCCTTCATTCGTTACTTATTGGGTACTGGTTATTAATTAATATTGTATTTTAAAAAGCATTTTTTGGTATTATGTAACCCTTTTGTGGAGCCAAAATAGGTATGTGTAATAAGCATACCACGCTGTAATCGTAGAAAAGAAAATGAAATAAAATGTTTTATTTGCTAGAATTATTGTAGTACATTACACTTGGGGGAGGCCTATGTCCAGCAGTGGACGTCTTTCGGCTGAAATGATGATGATGATTATAGATGGTCGATGGATTTTACAGTTGCTCAAACAATTCACTAAAACTGGCATGCAACGTTATGGAATATACATTTATAAAATAATTGCAGCTAACGCAAGGTAAGGTAAGGCTTGGAAGGTAGTCAATTTGCTTAAAAATAATTTTCTGGATTTTATTTACGTCTATATTAGTCTCACATAGGTATTGGAAAATTGATATAGGAATTACGATTGCTATTTTAGTGAAGACCATTTTTGTAAAAAATACCCATGTTTATGTATAGAGTTTGAGTTCAGAAAAGGGTAGAATACAGTGTGCAAGTTACGAAAGTTGACATAACATGTCTATGATTGGTGCTTTCATCATCTGCCTTGCCTTTTGCCCAACTGCCATAAACTTGGGGTCAGCTTCCAGTCCAACCCTACCAGTATTTTACATGGATCGACTTCCTATCAAACCTATACAACACTGGCTAACATAATTACTAACTAGTGTTTTGTCATATAAAAAAAAAAATACATCTCTTTTTTATCTATTCTCCTTTCGCAGGTACAGTAGACGAGATATCTTTAGAAATAAGAATCACCTTTATTTAGTGTACATAAACTGATAAATAAATAAATTCAGACTTGACTCTTCACAGTTGATTAACTAATTAAAAGATAAGTAACACTCGTGCTTCTCCAATAATTACGAGTTTTTCTAATTAAGCAACAGATGTAGGGTGCGGGAATACGAGCTCACTCAAGCACGCTCGCCAATGCGGTCACTAATTGACTCATTGATTTCCATGTATCTAATGAGCTAGGCTATGTTTATATACCAGTTTATGTACAGTTGGGAATGGATATGTTGTCTAAGAGTTATTTTTAAAAATTATTTATTTAGAAATGGCGACATTTACCCGGTGCATGTTTTGTAACAAAAAAATGTACTTATTTTAAAATTGCTTGACTTTTAATTCGGACTGTGTACGTACATATCTAATAAACCATTTTTTAAAATCTCTGGTATTAAAATAGCTTACCAGGCGACATTAATTACTTCTTCTTCTTAGCGTATCGATCGATGGCAAAAAGTTTAAATATGTTTAGCCCAAAACTCAGCCACGCGAACCCCGTTCACTGAAGCAGTAAATAAATCATCAAGAGCGCAGGTGATAGGGCATGCGATGCAAGATGGAAGGTGGGCCATTGTTTGTGGGGAGACGCCACATACGCACTTGAAGTCTGACCCGTCCATGAATTACTAAATTAATCCTGTTGGTACTCTAAGCAGCTACCTATTTATATTCTATATTATAAATACCTACTATTAGTTTATCTCAGAAATTACCTACCTACTGTATAATAATTATAATTTACAAGTGCTTCCTCTCTCCTAACTCACTTATTTGCTGTGCCCGACAGGGTCCATATGATCTAATTTTAAGTTTTTACCACCTAAGTACTACATGTGGAATGCAATAAAGTATTGAGTATTGAGTATTGAGTATTGAGCTTATGAAGAATCTATGGAAACTATTTTCGCATAAGTACTGAAAGTACTTTCCACTTAAAGGTTTGCCGGAAGAAATTACTTATGAAATAAGCGTAACTTTGTACTCTTCTATGTTAAATGTCCTGTTACGTATTTTGTGCATAAATAAATAAAGTACAAAATCAGTTTGAGTTTATAAAAGAAAAACTTTCAGGATAGGTACTTCAGACCCCGTAAATAGCAGGTGACCTTTGGTCGGAGTTTTATAAATTTCTTTATGACGTCAACAGCTTTTAGTTCCTAAGTGGCTAGGTAGACAATTCCGCAACCTATCCAGCTTGACTCCAACGTTGAAGAAACCAACATTGCCGAACGGTTAATGTTTTCTACAAGTGGTGAGCTTTTCTCCAACACTTGTATCGTTTGCCTACGCTAAAACCTGAGGTTAAATGGTGTTAATGTGATTTGACTGATTAGTAGAGAAAATAGTATTTTCGCATATAAACATGTTTCTTCCTTTATCGTGTGGTTAGTGCCTTACCTGGTGTCAGAGTTTTCATGCCGCCCATGAATCTCTGGCTTGGCTTTACAAGCCCTCAGATATATCATCACTCAGGCATCGGCATGCTTCGGCCGTGGGCCCCTCCGCTAACGGAAGGTCTCGAGCCGCAGTTTCTGGAGCAAGTGGTCACGGCTCTCTTCCCTGAGAGAGCCGAGTACGAGCCACCGCCGATGGCTCTGCCCACAGCTGCAGAGTCGGAAGAAGAAGAGGAGAGCGAAACCGTCCCAGAGGTGACACAGGCGGAAATGAGCGCGGCCGTGATGCGGCTCCGGGCAAAAAACACCGCTCCGGGGCCCGACGGAGTGCATGGTCGCGCTCTAGTCCTCGCCCTGAAGGAGCTGGAGCCCCCGCTGAGGGGACTCTTTTCGGCGTGCCTTGAGCGGGGTCAGTTTCCTAGCAGGTGGAAGACTGGTCGACTGGTCCTGCTCAGGAAGGCGGGGCGCCCAGCGGATTCGTCGTCGGCTTATCGGCCCATAGTGTTGCTGGACGAGGCGGGCAAGATGCTCGAGCGTGTAATCGCAGAACGCCTCGTCAGCCACTTGTGTACAGAGGGGCCGAACCTGAACGACAGCCAGTTTGGCTTTCGGCGTGGGCGCTCTACCATCGACGCCATCATGAGGGTGAGAGTCCTGGCGGAGGAAGCAGTGTCCCGGGGTGGGGTGGTGCTGGCGGTGTCCTTGGACATCTCCAACGCGTTCAACACCCTGCCCTGGGGTTGCATTAGGGAGGCCCTGCGTTACCATCGGGTGCCTTCCTACCTCCGCAACATTGTGGGGGCTTATCTGTCTGGACGGTGTGTCACCTACATGGGACGCGACGGCACGGGCCGTCGCGAGATGTCGTGCGGTGTTCCGCAGGGCTCGGTTCTGGGCCCACCCCTGTGGAACATCGGATACGACTGGGTTTTGCGGTGCGAGCTCCCGCCGGGAGTGGACCTGACGTGTTATGCGGACGACACGCTGGTCACGGCTCGCGGGAGCTCGTACAGGGAGGCAGCGTTGCTGGCTACGGCTGCGGTCTCACAGGTGGTGAGCCGCATACGACGCCTGGGGCTGGAAGTGGCCCTCAACAAGTCGGAGGCCATTGCTTTTCATGGCCCCCGACGGGCGCCGCCGTTGGGATCACACATTGTGGTCGGTGGGGTCCGGATCGCTGTCGAGTCAACCATGAAGTACTTAGGATTGGTGCTCGACAGCCGTTGGGACTTCGGCCCCCACTTTCAGCGGCTGGTGCCCAAGTTGATGGGCGCGGCGGGCGCGCTGTCAACGCTGCTTCCCAATCTGGGGGGCCCGAGTACCGCCTGTAGGCGGTTGTACGTGGGGATCGTGCGATCGATGGCCCTTTACGGGGCCCCGATTTGGGCGACAGACCTGACGGCCCGCACTATCGCGGTTCTGCGAAGACCGCAGAGAGCGATGGCCGTCAGGGTCATTCGGGGTTATCGCACGATCTCCTACGAGGCGGCTTGTGTACTGGCCGGATCCCCGCCGTGGGACCTGGAGGCGAAGACCCTCGCCACACTGCACCAGTGGCGCGAGGAGGCCAATGATCGGGGCGAGAGGCTGGTGCAGCGACAGATCACGTTGTACCGGTCTCAGCTCCGACAGGTCATGGTGGCGGAATGGCGGGGGAGGCTAGAGCTCCCTACCGCCGGCCTCGACACAGTCGAGGCGATCCGGCCAGTACTCGACGACTGGCTCGGGAGGAAGCACGGCTCCCTGACGTTCCGGGCGACGCAGGTGCTCTCGGGGCACGGCTGCTTCGGGAAGTACCTGTGTCGCATAAGCAGGGAGCCGGACGCCCGGTGCCATCACTGCGTCCATTGTGTAGAGGACACGGCGCGGCATACGCTGGCCGAGTGCACCGCGTGGGATGAGCCGCGCCGTGCGCTCGTTACGGAAGTAGGAGGAGACCTGTCGTTGCCGACCGTCATTCGCTCGATGGTCGGCAGCGCAGAGTCCTGGGACGCGGTGATGTCCTTCTGCGAAACCGTCATGTCGCAGAAGGAGGCTGCGGAAAGGGAGAGGGAGATGACGAGCTCTCGCCCCTCCCGCAGCAGACGCACCGGGCGTCGGCAGAGGGCGGACAACGCCCTCTTCCGGCCCCCCTAAATAGGTCCAGGGGCGACGGATTCGGACATCCGTCGCCCCCGATCATACTGGACCCGAGACGGCGGCGCGTAGTGTTCCACGCGCGCCTCTCTCAGACGTAACGGGGGGAGTCTTACACCTCACTCCCCCCCGGGACCGAGGCCCGCAGGTCAGGCGGGCCGGCACTAGTCTGGGGCAGCGGAAGTCGCATCAGATCCCGTTGCCCCCCGACGCAAGTGTGCGAGGGAACACCGGTGTGGTTTTAGTCAGTACGAGTCTGACAGACCCCTCCGCTCTCCCCAGGGCGGAGGACATCCATTGAGGATTTCCACATCGAGAAAAAAAAAAAAAAAAAAAAAAAAGGCATCGGCATGCTGGTTTCTTCACGATGTGTTCCTTCACCGACGCCAGTGATAATTATGCAATACGTACGCACTTGAATCCGACAAATCGGAGGTGCGTGTCTTGGGATCGGACTTGCGACCTATGACTTCGCAGTCCGAAGGTCACACCATTAGGCTATCACTGCTATCTCATTGTAAAAGACGATGTAAGATTATGTCTTCAATCCACCTTTCAATACAGTATAGTCGACCTATCACTATGTAACAGATAATGACATAAACAAATAGCCTAAGAACCACACGGACACCGCTAACATCAAACACGTTACAATTAGTAACGGTTTAGGAACAAAAAGTCAAAAACCACACATCTTACATAGCACGTTACGATGATTGATAGCACGGGATGATATCAACGCGGCGATGGACATAAAAAAACTCACTTCCTAATGATAGGCTTTTAAAAATATATGGCTAGCAACGATACTCGTCACCTCGGCAAATGGCGGCGATATGTTACTGGCATCAATCCTCCATTCTGCTCACGTCTGCGCCACGGGATCTAATTAATTATGGTAATTAAACAGGCATAGCACAGAAAAGATAGGGACAGAAGGCTTGTAGAGTACAGCGAGCGACATAGACGAGCGCACACTTAAAAAGTACAGATGTCCCAAAATAAGTATGCGCTTCAGCAATAATCGACTTTTTGTTATTATTAGGTTCGTAGGATAACCAACTATAAAGTCAATAAGGAGGTAAAATTTTGTATTTATATTTTCAACACATGATTATATCTACATACTAAAAGTTTAAATACAACTTAATTCAACTTAAGCTAGGAGAATACTACCGGCCTTCGACAGAAATGCAACAATGTGTGCAACAAAGTGTGTGTGTATGTGTGTGGGTGTATGTGTCTATATGTGTATATTCGGAAATACGCAAACGTGATGGTTAGATCTAAAATAGAGCTTTTACAACCACGGTAGTACTTACCTATATTGCATTAGTATTGTTAGATAACTATAGTTTAAAAAAAATTGTAAGCAAATTCAAAACCTTTTAAGTGACGGTTGACGAGGTGCGACTGGAGTGAGAAATCCGACAAAGAGAAAACTTCATCAAACGCAATGATAGTTTCACTACTACAAATCGCGGCATTACACAACTTAGAAGCTCTGCCTCGTGGCTGGGTAATCTGTGACGCGATGTTTGTATTAATTTCAGAACAAGAAAGTTGCCGAAGCGCATTCCTTCTCTGGTTTAACTGCATGTACGGAAATCTCTAACTGTGTCAATCGCGAAATGCGTAGCACACGTTGCATAAGAAGCGTGTCAATATGTGCGTTTGTTTTCGCTTATTGTAAGGAGTTTACCTTCTATACTTATCTATTTTGTGGCGATTGGTAGGATGTACGGATTGGCTTATATCCCACGTGGATTTATGGTGGTTTGATGGCGTTTCGTTTGGTTGGAGCCGATTTTGAGTAGCTGAAATGGTGGAAAATGTGGATTAGGTAAGGGTTGTCGCCAAGTGTGCCACATATATATTTCACCCCTCTCGGACTTATACTTACATGAGAAAGATGCTCAAATATCCTTCCTCCTTGCAGATAACTACTTACTGCAAATAGGTTCCAACAACTAGTTTTATATGACAAAGCATCTAAAAATAGTCATAAATAGTTCGGCAAGTAATTAAAGTTCACAGTTCTGTACGAAGAGTTCGTGATAGATATGAAAGTATGGATGCAAGTACACAAGAATTCAAAGTACATACTTACGTGCGCTTCGTCCTCCTCGCGTTCTAATGATGGGATTTAAGTTATGGACGAGCAGCGGACAGACGTGAGTAAGTTAGTGGCTGTCTTGCCGAAAATATCAATCGAATTACGATCACCGATGAAGGAGCGTGTCGATAAGGTTATGATGAAAACTACCTTTTGGCAGTTCGTCAGTGCTAATCTTTGCGGAGATCAGTCAGCGATGCATTGTTGTGTTGGACTGTTGCATTCTGTCTTCACTTACTCTCATGGTTAAATCGAAAATCGCAGACAGAACTGCGATACAGTCCGAGCGAGAAAATTGAATATAATCATAACTTAAACATAACATCACGCATGTAATCCCGAAGAGTTAGGCATTGTACCTAATAGTACACTCACATTTCGCCAGTTACGTTCTTCTTCTTAGCGTTTCGATGGAAAAAAAATTAAATATGTTTAGCCCAAAACTCAGCTACGCGTACCCCGCTCACTGATGCAGTAAATAAATCAGCAAGAGCGCAGGAGATAGGGCATGCGGGGCAATATGGAAGATGGGCCACTGTTTGTGGGGAGACGCCGCATAGGCACTTGAGATCTGAGCCGTCCATGAACCCCCATCTGCAGAGATTGTCTATGCTCCGGCCGACTTGGGTTCGAAGTCTGTTTAAGTTCCATGAATAGGGGTCGAGCCTATTGCTATCAACCGGGCACAGATCCAGACTCCGTGGCTGCTACTGAGAAATCCCTGGGGAAAAAACACAATAACGATTGAGCTGGGAATCGAACCCAGGACCTCATGCTCAGCATTCACGCTTGGGACTAGACCAATGAGGCAGTAGTAGAAGTAGTATAGTACATTTTGATATAAGTGGGGGAACTTTGTAATAGCAGTCGAGGCGGAATTCACAACCAAGCCGTGTATCAAACGACGTTTCTCAATATTAATCGAACCCAGTACCATATGTTCATTGAATACATTCAGATTTTTTTGTCACCACGAAGCATCAACAAATCCTCAAGCAGCTTCAAGCCGCTTCAAGCCACCGCTTATGTCAAACACCCCACTCACACATTCCTGACGAAGAATGATGCTTTCGGCTGCTCGCGAGTAGGTAGAGCTTTGTTCGAGTGATTAAGTGCCCCGGACGGCGTTGCTAAGCCCTTCAGCTAATGAGCCAAGTCAGTATTAATCATTACATGACGAACCGGACGAACGGACTTTCGTGGGTGGTTAGTGGGTACTATTGTGGCTTAAGGTTTTAAAACTTGGTGATCTAGATAGACTAGGCTTGTGATTCACTGAAGTTTGTGTCTACTGTCGTTAGTGTGGGAGATGGTTTTCATGTTCAGTTTTTAGAATGTTGTGTTGTTGTAAAGTAAACGGAAGGATCTTGTTCGTCCCTATGTTAAAAGAATTTTCTTGAAGTAAAAATATTGTTATTTTTTAACCTCCCATGTTAAACATCGGGTCTTCATGATCTTAAATTAAATAATGAAGAGTTGTAGTTAGTCTTTATACTAATTGGGTTGTGGAGGTCAGATAGGTTGTCGCTCCACGTAAAATACTGGTACTCAGCTGTATCCGGTTAGACTAGAAGCCGACCTTAACACAGTTGGGAAAAGGCTAGGCAAATAAGATGAATGACAAGGTACAGTTAATAATTATGTTATTTATACATATTTTCTCGTAGAAGTTATAAGGGTAACAGGATCAGGTGCGTCAGACTTACAAGTAAGTACTTCCAATACATAAAGAGGGTCCTGCAAACCTTTTAGTCGCATGCGTACGTATCTAATAATAGAATTGTAGAAATATTGCAACAAGAAGTTGTTACTTTCTTAAGGTTTCATTGTTTCTATTTATATGATTTTTTGAAATATGTATTGAATACTCTCCTGTTTTGCTTAAATTTAGTCCATTATTAGTTTTATTCATACCCAACTTGTGTTAGATGATTTCCAATTTTCCAACAACTACATTGTATAGTGGAGGTGTTTAAACTCGCTGTACCCACGTTACCCGACCATAGGTCACATTTGCGTAACCACAGGAATTATGTAAACGGCATGTCTTGTTATTCAAAACAAGCGGTAAGTCGGAGCTGATAGGCATCGAAAATCGCTACCCTCGGGTATCGGAGGTCAGAATCGAAACGTCATTAGTACACGTGTCGGGACTTAAATAACTGGCAAAGTGCGCATGAAAGAGCCGGGCGACGTGTTTCGCGGCGAGGCCCGCGGATGACTGATCCGTCGCACTAACTAATGTTCTTTTTTTAAAATACCCTTTTTATTTTTCAAACCGCACAAAAGGCAAAGACGCATGAGTTATGCCGACTTGTAGTTTTTACGATACGCTCGGCTTGGATTAAATTTTTTTTTTTAAATTTTATTTCTTTTCGTCGAGAACGTGATGGCATGTGACATTAAAATGACAAATTAGCTAATTATTCTTAATCCGTTTGAATGCTTTGATCGTATGCCTCGAGTGATGGGCTGTCACGACGCATATTGTCGCTTATTTTACGCTATGATTTGATTGTTTGTAGTTAAGTTCATTGGCTTCAGGATCAGTGTGCAAAAACTGTCATTACCGTTTGTTGTGTCTCAAAAAGGTTGAGGTAGGTAACCTTTCTCCTTGTACGTATCAAACAATGAAACCTGAATCACTTTGAATCACTGGTAGGTAATAAAGTAAGGCTTGTTTTATGTAGGCTGTTAGACTTGTTAGACAGAGTTACTTACTGTCTGCTGAAAAATTCACCCAAAATACTTTCAGCCTCTTCTGTTCACTGTTTTAATGACTGGTATTGTGTGTTCATTAATTCCTACAGCTAATACCAAACACTTACCTATAATAATCGCTTAATTGAAAAAGTTTAACACAAATCTAAACATTTCAGCTTATCTTCACTTAAAAACTCTTTTTTTTAAAACAAGCACAACAACGGAATGGGGTAGAGAGCGAAAAATACAGGTTTTACGTAAATACTTTTTGGTCTGTATCTTTTTGTGCATATTATTATTATGATAATAAGAGTGCATTACCCGTTTAGCTCGCTACGAATGCGTTTATTTTTCGTTGCGATTCGCGACTTTACGGGGGTTCAGGCGGAGGATACACCGATTTATCAGTTTTGATACTTTCCGAATGTTAGTTGCAGAAAAAAGATAGTATGTTTACAAAGTAGATGTACTTGTACACATTACAAGTGAATGGCTCGTCATTACTAGCAATTTACCGGAACGTGGCTTATTCTTGAGAAGAAATAAGTTGCGTTTTCATTCACAATGGCAAAACTTGTTGCTTTATCTGTAATTTGTTGGATTAGGGTTTAACACCAAGACGTTTTCACTGACTTTAACAAAATAAAATTTTTTGGAATGAGACTGGGTCGTATAAATTATAAGTATTCTAAGTCAAGTGCAACTAAAAACCCTTTGATTCCCTTTAAGATCAAATTGCACAAGTGGTTAAATGAATGTAACTTCTATAGTTTCAAACAATTTATGGATGAAAAATGTTGACGCCTTGCAACATTATACTAACATATGTATGTACCATTCTAATTTTATTTAACATCTTTGTATGTTTACGCAAATAAATAATTTATGTTGCATTTTACCAAAATAACTCGTCAAGTATCAAGACTAAGCCGTCCTACCGTGATCCACAATAGACAGGTACAAGCGTCGAATGCCGGAGATAGCGCCATCTTGCGGAGCTCTTCGTATATGACGAGAACTGTAGTACCTACGTAGATATAGTTATGGAAATGGATTAATTTTTCTTTTCTTTTTCAGCATGTTATGTTTTTGTTTTGCTTGGATGGAGATTTATTAACAACGAGAAAGTGTTTTTAGGGTGAAGTGAAAAACATACCAAAGGAGAGAGAGAGAGAGACAGAGTATTTTAAGATGAGAGTGACAACCAGTCTTTCCAAGGGGGATTGCATTACCCAGTACTAACGGGATTAGTGGAGGTCAGATAGGCAGTCGCTCCATTTAAAATACTGGTGTTCAGCTGCATCCGGTTAGACCGGAAGCTGAACCCAACATATTTGGAAAAAAGGCTATCCAGATGATAATGAACGAAAATGGAAAAGCTACCGAAAAGGTTTTGTCAATTCTATTGAAAGATGGTGTCCTACGAAACGCATAGAGCGTATTTACACGACATAATGAAACGCGCGCGTTTACGGCGCGTGGAGCCGTTTAAGCAGATCGTTGCGTTTGTATCGATTTAAATGTGCTTACGAATTTATACAAAGGTGCGCGAACAGCGCGTTAGCATCGCGTCTGCATCGCCGCTTTTTACGTGTGCCAAGGTTTGCTGGCTCCAACTGAATCTCGCATAAAGCGTGTTCAATACGCATCATCTGCGGCAAAAAAATACACCTTCTGAATAGGCCTTTAGAATGTGATTGCCACTTCTCTGTCTGCACCCTCTTGGTGATGATAGATACGTAGGTAGGCATATCATCATTTCTAATTTATGTAGAAATTGTACACTCACATTTGTTACATGGATGCAGTTTTTATTTTTAAATTAGCTGAAAATACCTCCTTCCGTTTCCAATTCCAACGACACTGAGCGTAAACGTTGTATTTCATAATGTAAAACGTCACAATGAACGCGAGTAATATCACATTGCGCACTCAGGTATTTCAGCAACATGGGAGTGCACACTACGTCTTCAGAAAAATACTGCATCTGCATCAGCTATAGCTAATCAATATGATATCTCAAAATGTTATAAGATGTCCTCCAGCATCCTCACAAAGAGACCCAACATCTCAGAGCTTATATTACTAAGATCCAGTTTGCTAAGGTACACGAGCTCCTCACTCCTGCTGCCTGTCGTGAACCGCATGTAACTTTGTGACAGAAATACAGTTTGTATGCAGCCTCCTTTGAGCGCGGCCATTCACCAGCAACTGGGCAGGACAAAGCATTGTGAGCTAAGATCAATGTCTTCAATACCTATGTGGGCACTCGAGAACGGCTATGTGCACACGGACACCAGGCTGCCATAATCGAGAATGTTACGAGAAACCTATATGTGCGGTAGGTACAGTACGTGAACACACTGTATAGAGCCCTTTGTGCCCCTGACCGTTCGTGTTGGCACTTGTGTCCTATAATTAGCGTAGAGCGATTAATTAATAGGTAATGCAGGTCTGTGGCGAATTTATGCTCCATAGCTATGTATACGCCGCCGTTATGCTCTAAATAGATAGCTCGAATATGCTGATTGGCGAGCCGGCCTTTGTCCTCCGAATATATACGAATTGGTTGCTATGAATTGGTTACGGTTGCAATTTGTTAATAGGGATTAATCATTTCAGTTCCTAATATCTGAATGCGTTGTTTTGCTGGTTTTAGTAAATTAGGATGAATGACACTCTGGTACGTTCTGTCTAATGGATTTTGAATCCTTTGTGTTCATACATTTTCGAATTTCTTTTTGAAGTGGCTTCTTTCAGGGTCCCCTCGCGGATTCGCTGGCAAGGTTACGACAACCAACTCAGCACAACAACACATTTGCAAATGTAAACTATTCTATTGAGCGCATCAGACAATGTACTTTACATTAGATCGTCGCGGCACAAGCGGTAGGGCGTTAATTCACCGGAGACACCCAAACAAACGCTTTGTGAGATTCACCTGTTGGCTCTATAGGTCAATGTTACAGCACACAAGGAGTTTAGCGAAACAGACTTTTGTGGCTGGTGGCTGAATGGCACGCAGAGGCGCGCCGCTTCCATTGTCAGCGCGGACAATGGGACATATGCGCGATTGAATCGTTCGGATGCGACTTGCGTCTCGATTGAAATTGAGAGTGCGATTCGAATCGTGTTTATTTACAGATTGTAAATTTATTGCGCGGTTATGTAAGGTGGTTGTTGAGTGTTAACAGGTGACGAAAATTTTATCTTGTTTAATAGTCATTCAATATCTGATATAGACTGCATTGTCATCGATCTAAAGATGAGCTGTTAAGACATATCGGATGTTGAAAGATTTTGTTCTAAGAAAGAAGTAGTTTAATTTAATTCTGGCGAAAGTTAGGAAAAAGCTCTTAGTAGATTTTAAAAGCTCTCAGAAGCGCAGCTTACCGTCAGCAAAGGATTGTTTGAGGTTCGCCAGCCTACGAAAACATCCCGTCAAGCTGCAAAAATTTTAAACACAAACACACACCGGTATTATGAAGTCAGATTAGTAAATATTCCCAAATCAAACATTTACCAAGAAAACACGCTACTGGTTGTCCGGACAATGGTTGTATGGTACCCTCAAAACCACTTAACATGGGGCTGACAGGTTAGTTCAATCACTATTATACGCCCCGAGGCCAGCGATTGGAGTGTATTTTTTCAATGAAATATATTTTTTTCATTCAGGGAGTCATTTCGCCGAGAGGTTCTCACGGTAACTCGGATCTAACAAATAATTTTGCACGTCGCTACCCCCGCTTTGTGGCTTACATAACTGAGAAGCTGGCAGAATCCTTAGGAGCGTTGAAAAAGTTTTAGAAATCTGAGGAAAGAAACGTGACGTCGGTGGAACATTGCATAGAAATATGAACAGGAATAGATTAAGGAACGGAACGCAGCGGTTATGAAACACGTCGCGACGTCACGGCCGGCCGGCTAATCGATCGCGAGAACAATGTGACGTAATACGCGAGCCCGGGGGTGCGGTCCAAAGAGAGAAGGGGACGCAGCTCGACGTCCAAATATTTACCCCGGCATATGTTTGGTTTCTTTTCCTTCGCCTCATATATTTTTACTTTGATCGTGTAATGGGGCCCGGAGGCGCTCTCGATTTGTCCGATATTAATTTCGTCCGCCTCGCTGCTGTGCGCTAACAATCACTTGGGGTAAATAAACTGTTTAGGTTTGGGAAACCTTGTGTATGACGAGTTTTCTGACGGCTCGAAATCGTACTTTACTTTTTACTTTACGAAAAAAGTAATCACAAAGTGTGAATGAACGCGTAGGTCGAGCGTATCTAGTAGTTTGAATAAATAAATCAATTTGGATGATTTAATTTTAGTAAATTCCCCATTGTAATCGTGTCACCATTTTGTTGACAATCAAATTGAATATGTGCAATAAAATTAGTGGGCATGCCCTCACTCGGTATGGTGACCAACTATTGTGTCATTGTTAGGACATTCAGTATTGTAACGGTTATGATAAACTTGGATTATTGTACAATTCAAACAGTAAATAATTCTTGTTTTGGAAATTTCAATATTAGTCGTACAACAAAGTCATACAAATGTATCTACTTATAACTCTTATTACTACTTGAAAATCATATAATTTTTTCAGTAAGATTCAGCTTCAAATAATTTATTATCTCTTTGCAAACCATGACTTATTATTAGATCCTAAAATTACGTTACACAAGTTTATGAGAGACTGGTCTGCACTAGGAATACCTGTATAGCAGATCACCAAGGTCCCACCACACGGTATGTAGATTTTTGTGTTTAAATTATTATAGTATTTACATTAAATAACCTGACGCCTGTAATCCCCGAAGGGTTAGATAGAGGTGTACCTAATAGTACACCCACATTTCGCCAGTTATGTTTAAGGTCAATAGGGGGCGAGCGTATTGATATCAACCAGGCATAAATTCAGACGCCGTGACTGCTACTGAGACTGTGAATTGCAATACTTTTCCCGACTCGGGAATCGAACCCAGGACCTGAACCAGGACCACTAGACCAACGTGCCAGTAGTAGTAAATTATTTATTTGAAATAAAATTAATCGATTGAAAATCGAAACCGTGTTTGAAACTCAACAATACTGTAGAAAGCCATAGAAAATTCTCACGCTATCCCAATTCTCAAATCAAGACTATCCTATAAAATGTGTGCTAACCCCATCCCCATTCGAGGGGCTAGGGCCGTGCACACTTGAATTGCACGTTTAATGAATTGCATTAATATTGCATTACCGGGTAACTAGCCGTCCGCGCCCTCCCGGTAAACAATCATTAGAGCTACAGCGTTGCATAGCTGTTTGAACTACCAGATTTGTTTGTGAATACAAATTGACATTTAGATGTTTTGTGTTCCTAGATTGATGTAAAGTTTCGGGGTATTGAGTTTTGTTATTTTGCATGACTGGCTGAAAACATTTTTGGTGATTTTTTTTTTCGTCGAAAGTCAAATTCAAAGTCAAACTATTTATTTCAATAAAGCCATTATAGTATGACCACTTTAAGAGTGCGGTTCAAGGTGGCGTTGCTTGTCAAGAAAATTCGCATCGATATTACAAAATTGGTACCTTATTTTAGTTCTGTGTTTTCCCGCCTGCAAAGATAAGTTGGTTGAAGAAACTTTACAGTTTGACGATACAATATATTTGACAGTAGACATGGACAGTGCCGGGTTCGTGTGTTATGTTCACTAGGAAAGTATTTCACTTTTCTTCGTTAAAATTAACTCCTTTAGAGTATTTCCAATCTTGTTAAAGCCCGCATAGCATCAAGCCTAATTTCTAAAATATCCTTACTACTTATGTAATATCGAATGCGCCATATAAGCTATGTACCGATAACAATTTTCAATCACGCAACTATCAATCATAGTGTACGTTGCGTCCGACTATGAGCTACATAGTCAAATATGTACGAGTACGTCGGTTACTAAGCGACGCCGTTGTCTGTCCAACTAATGCCGGCCGTCGCTACCGGAAAATTGGACAGCACCGTCTGCCCAATCACATGCGACACTCCGCAGATTAGCACGCTCGACCAGTGCCCAGTTTGCCCCCCACCACGCGACCGATACGCGACCGCGAAAATTCACACTCGTCGCTCTCCATTGAACACTGAATCCACCACTCTACGCTCCCTGTACCAGTTATAACAGTATTGTACAGCGACAGTTTTCACTTCGCCGCCAGCCTCAGAAAATCGAGGCCGGATTACGCGTACAGGTATTGAAACCATACACGCCTTTCCGTCCCTCACTCCGTCCTGAAATTATATTAGTGGACACCCTCGTCCATCTTTTTGTTCGCTCAGCCGACGCTCACTTGTAATTGCAACACTTAGGTGTATCTGTTTTGTCGTGTTTGTACAAACATTTATCACGATTAACAAAAGCACAAGTCGATCTCACGATAGAAATATAAATTAGGCGTGTGACCTGACTGCAATTCTAAACTGGGGCTCATTAATCGATTCCACTTCATATTGAAAGGAAGTCTCCGAGCACGTCCGACTTTCGAACCAAAAAAAACAACCCACCGTCGTGACACGGGTAAGTCGCCATCACGTTGCGGAGAGCGTTCCGCCCCATTCAAATCTTTACTTAGCATTCTAAGTACCATCGGCGGTTTTAATTTTTTAAGGCTCACTACATCGCCCATACGGTATTCAGCTCGTGTTCTCACCACGCTCACAGATATGTGCCTAGCTAATAGTGTGTCGCGCCTGTTGACCAGAATATTCTACAGCATCAATATATACGTGTTTGTATTATGTGCTTAGAAACAGAAGCATTAAAGTTTAAAGTAAGTTGCGGAACGACGGCAGTTATGATGTGTCGTCGTGGGTAGATGTCGCTGGGAGTAGTTTGCATAGTTATGTGCGCGTTTATCTAAGCTATATCGGTGGGTACAGCCGTCGCCGGGCCGGCAGGTCGCTCGCCCGTTTGTCGGAGGTTTAATAAATGTCTGTAACAGCGGATCGGCTTACCGAGCACATACGACGACGTAGAGGATTTCTAAGAACGTGTCTATGTCTACAGATTGGATCCTGCCCATGTTGTTCCCTAGAAAATGTTGTAGAGAATTTATTTCCTACGGCACTATCTTTGTACTTTAGAAACTTACAAACATTGAAGTATTTTCACAAAGTAGGTTTTTAGTCTGAACTAGTACCTTTATAGACCATCACAAACATACATAAATTCAGGAATAATCTCTTTTATTTAAAAATATCAATCGAAATCCACCAGAAGAAACGCAAAAAGTCATCGCGATTATCGAATCCTCACAATTTCTGATACATCGTTCATTTTTCTACCACATATTACAACAAATATCCTAACTGAAGAATTAGGTACAACAAGTACTTGCGCAGGTACTGTCGTTGTATTTACTCCATTACCCGTGGAGGCCGACTCGTATCAACTATTTATGGTGTTTGAGGAGCTTCATAAATATGCAGCGGTAGGCGCTCGCCTTGCCGACACCAGCTATTCAGCAGGCTTGCGTGTGTGCCGAGCGATGAGCGGTTCACTGGATTCGATTAAGTAGAAAAACGACTTGGTCGGCGTCGAGTCTAGCCGGTTGCAGCTGAATACCAGTATTTTACATGGAGCGACTGCCAATCTGACATCCACAACACAGTTATATTGGGTCTGGTCGATAGCCTTGGTAATACTTTCGGGCCACTGACTACCTGTAACGACTGACAAAGATCTTTAAATGACAGCCGGGATCAACGGCTTGCTTTCCGAGGCACGGAAAAAGCTCGGTATGTAATGGGTGGTCACCCGTCCACGTACCAGCCTAGATAAGCAAGGTTTAACATTAAGATCTACCCGAGTGGCAGTTATAATTTAGCCACAATCATCTCAATCTCCACTCTCACCGCTGGGACTGGAGCCTCCTCTCTATGAAATGTATCTTTATAATATGTAACATGTTACTTGAAATTTGAATATTTTTTTACTTATGCCTATTTCACAAGCAAGCAGTAAGGCGTAGCGTGCTCACAGGTCCATAGTGTAAACTAAAAATATATTTTTCCATACACTTTCTTCTTGAAAACTAGTTTTTATCGCACTACGATTAGGTTCAACATGCAATGTATTTCACACGCTTAGACTTTTAATTTTTTTCCGCACACAGCTTAAATATTTTTTTGAGTATTTAAATTGTGTTTATAAATAGAATATCAAAGATAAAAATTATTATTTGAAAACGAAAATTTACTTTTATGAACAAATTAATATTTATTTGTGTTCTAAATTCAAATATATTAGAATTTTCTATTTTTCATATTAGGCTGTTTAGTGGCATCATAACTTTGCTTCTTCTTCAACCTGGCGGAAGGAAAGCGCCGAAAAAAAGCAAATATAATCATAGCTTCCTAATAATTCCTGACAAAAATACTTCTTCGTAAGTGCATTGAAAAACGTCGTTTGTTACTCGTGGGGACTTGTTACTGCAGTTCTCGGCTCCATAACTCCCTCCCCTGCAGCTCGGGTGTTAATTCCGTCTCGAATGCAATAACAAAGTTTCGCCACTTATATAAAAATGTACTATTTTTAAATGAATTTTTAATATTTTATACGCAAACCCTGCGTAGGGAACTACAGCTGTTTTGATATGGAAAGAAAAATTCGAGTGCGAGCAGGGTTTGAACCTCAAACCCAGCAAGCAGCAGGTTCAAACCCTGCTCGCACTCGAATTTTTCTTTCCATATCAAAACAGCTATTTTCAAATCGTTTGTATTGTAGAGTTATTGATGTATTTTCACATTTCTCTCCGGAAAAACACCTGTAAAAACGTAGGTATATAGAATCGCTGTTGTCGTAAGACATGGAACCGTCTCCTTAGCTCCACGGTTGGTTAGCTGCAACGCTCCGTGCGTTACCTCACTTTCAAGAGAAACTTCGCGATGTATTTTCCAGCGCATTTTTTAGAGTATCGCTTTTGTAGACCCCGGTTGTTTTAATACTAGAGTTACGTGAGATTTTTACATACATGTAGGTAAAGTGGTAAATACTGCATGCTGTTTTAGTTTCGACGAGTGTAACAGTCAATTGCAGTGTTTACAACAATTTTGGATTACATAACATAACATCACGCCTGTAATCCTCGAAGGGTTAGGCAGAGGTGTATCTAATAGTACACCCACATTTCGACAGATATGTTCAAGTCCCATGTAATAGGAGGCGAGCCTATTGCCAGCAACCGGGCGCAAATCCAGACTCCGTGGCTGCTACTGAGAAATTCCTGATGGGAAAACCCAATAACATTTTGCCCGACCCGGGAATCGAACTCAGGACCTCATGCTCAGCAGTCGTGTTTGCGACCGCTAGACCAACGAGGCAGTAATTTTGGATTATAAAGTAGGTAAATCGAATTTTCGTTGGTATCATAAATCAAAAATTAAAAAACCCGTAAATTACTTATCTATGAAAAATTTAACTATTCCAATACATTGCGTTTACATAATTGTAGCACAATGCGTGCTACGCCGTAGCACTGCCGTAGCGAAGTGGGCCATGCGCTGAAAAGTGGTTATTGTTTCAAATACTTTACTTTTTTTGGAGCGGCTACTGCAGATGCTGAAAACCTCAAACGGCGCAGACACAATAACTTAATTGGTAGTTATGTGTTTGAGCCGTTTTGGGTTGAAACACTAAGGCCATGGGGTCCGAGGCCCATCTAGTACTTCGGGATATCACCAAGCGGTTGGTCGACTCTTCACGTGACCGGAGCTGCCCTTTTTTTTGGCAAGAAAATCTGCATTGCCATCCAACGTGGCTATAATTTTTGTTTTATTGTTAATTCAAACATTTTTTTTTGTTTTGTCCAGTGTGAGTCTAAAAATTTTTTTTTCTTTCTTTCTTTCGTTCTTTCTATGCGGCCAGCCTTTTGGGCACTTTTCTTATTGACAGCGATGTGGACGATTTTTTTGAAGCCGTTTAATTATTTTCCCATTTTGATACTTGTACATATTTTTACTATTATTTTAGATCTATTTGTAGTTTGTAAATAATGAACACACTGAATTCAAATAAAATTTTGCTTTATAGCAAATGTTTTTCCTGATAGTACCTACAAATATTTTAAAAACACGTTTTGCGATCAGTAAACTTACGAAACTTAGCTCGGAGTAGTGCGCAAAGTCCCTGTTATCGGCTGTGTTTAAATAAATAACGAGTTTTCGCATTCATACATCCCACTCAATATCATACCATGTATATTATAACTTCGCCAACATATTAATACACATATCTTTCCGCACATCATTTCAATTATCCACGCTCGTCGGTCAATGTCTGCTCTGTCTTTTGTTCCAAGATGGCGGACCGCTCTCCTTATTTTGACGCTGATTATTATTGCAAATTTACTGGATGTAACTGACAACTTGATTGTAAGTCAACAAAACGATGAATTTTGAAGAGAATAAATAGTTTCTAGGTTGGTTTTGCTTATTAACCTGTGTAAACCTAAAAAAAAGTCTTAAAAAATAACAAACAACGAGGTAAAATTACATCTTTTGTAGTCACTTACACTAAAAAAAAGGTTTGTACTTTACCAAAAAACACACAAAAGCGCATTTAAAACAACTTGTATTCATAGTCAAACAACCGAACTATCTTATCAGGTCAAGTTCCCTACTATTGAACCAAACGTCACTCCATTCACGTGGGTGACATCTCACCTGTCACTAACCTCAGGTTTTTGACGATATTCATCGTAACCCATTCATAAAACCGCTGATTGTTCGACAAAACCGCCCCCGTAACGCAAAGGGTTGATAAACATATCAAAAGGTTGAGCACACCTGATTTTTTCTAAATAAATCGGGAGTCATTGTGTGGACACAATTGATTAATATCGATGATCAACATTCGATATCGGTAGGAGTTTATCGATAGTCACAAAGACCTCCCGTGAGTTGTCGTGTGACAATAGACGGGGTGGTATATTGATAAAAAGTAAAGATTGAGTCAAGGCTAAACTATACGATTGTGTATGAAATTTTAAACGTAGAGGGAAGTTAGAATAACATAACATAACATCACGCCTGTAATCTCCGGAAGGTTAGGCAGAGGTGTACCTAATAGTACACCCACATTTCGCCAGTTATGTTTAAGTCCCATGTAATAGGGGGCGAGTCTGTTGCCATCAACCGGGCACAAATCCAGACTCCGTGGCTGCTACTGAGAAATTCCTGATTGAAAAACAGAATAACAATTTCCCCGACCCAGGAATCTATCCCAGGACCTCCTGCTCGGCAGCCGCGATTGCGACCACTAGACCAGCGAGGCAGTCAATAATTTTGTTTATCAATAAACATGGTAAACATCCCGTTTCTAGTGTTAATGATAGTCAATAATAAGTCCTTTAATAAGTACAAAGATTTTATAAAATGCCACCAAATGAGTACTTGGTCAAAAACTTCGCCACTGTAAACCGAAAATAGAGTTACCGTAGATACTTATTGCTTACTTTAAAAATAAGTCCAAATAAAAACATTCATTCAGCATCAGTTTTATTCGTGTTAATAAAAAAAAACTGAATGAAAATGTTTTATACTTACTCTAAACTTGAAAGAAAATTTAAAACACAATACGACAACTTTTCGCAGACCCCTTTTTATTAGGTATCAAACAAAACATCATAAAGCTCAGTAGGTACTAGGGCCAAAACCGCGAACAATACATCGAAGAAAATATTCCACGACTATGACGTTTTTTTCCTCTAAATTTAGCAAGTTTGTTGTGAAATTTAGAGGCTACGTCATCGGTATTTCGTAACTGTATATAACATGGGAAACTTTCCTGTCGCAATCGGTTACAATCCCCTCAACCGTCTAGTTCTAAATTAAGAAACCCAATTAAAAGTTAGAATTCTTACGACGATTCACGTGAATCTATTGCGTAATTTATAGCAATGTTTCATTAGTTAACTTGACTTATTTGTAATAGTACATTTTGATATACCTGGTGAAACTTTGTTATTGCATTTGAGGCGGAATTCACAACCGAGCCGCAGGTGAGGTTCTTATGGAGCCGAGAACTGTAGTAATAAATGACCACGTGTATCAAAACTTTTTCAATACAGAGTGTATTGAAAAACGTCGTTTGATACATGGAATAAATAAAATAATAGAACTAAACATATATTTGTCATGAATTATTAGGAAACTATGATTTAATTTTCTTTTTTTTCCGCGCTTTGCTTTCGCCATGTTGAAGGAGAAGTAAAGGTATGAAGCCGCTAAACAGCCTAATATGAAAATAGGAAATTCAAATAGTTTTGAATTTAGAACATAAATAAATGTTAATTTGCTCATAAAAGTAAAAGTTAGAAAAGTAAAGTTAGTTAGTTTATTTTAAATAATCATGTGTATTTATGATATTCCATTTAAAAACAAATTAAATATTCAAAAAATATTTACGACGTAAAGTCGCATTAAAAAAAAAAAAATATCACAGCCGGCATTGAACCAATTTGAACTTAGTATAAGTATAGTTATTTGTGGATTTTTTTTATTTCCGCACACCGTTGTGATAAATGAAAAAAATCCACATGTGTGAAATACATTGCATGTTGAACCTAATCGTAGTGCGATAAGAACCAGTTTTCGAGGTGTATTGAAAAATTATTTCTGTTATGCTTCAGGGGCATAACCTTCTTATATCTTGTGATGTGTAGGTAGATCATTTCAAAGGTAAAGCTGAGATTAATTTTTTTGTTGTTTATACGGGTATGGATGGCTGTTTGTAAACAGAAATACTGAATATTTTTGATTTAATATCTGAAGTAAAAAAGTCTTATGAATGTTTATAGGAGCCGTAGGAAGACGTCACTTTTCAATTTTGTACACTTATGAACATTAAATACTTTACTTTTTCGCAAAATCCAAAAGCGATTTTGTCGTGAAAAAAATTGATCATTTCTTAAAGATGCATTCGTTCATTACTACTTACGAAATGATCATATTCAAAATGGATTTTCGAAAAAACAATATTCGTAACACCATCAAAGTTTTATGAATACTTTAGGACAAAATCGGTTTTGAATCTCACGTATGTATAGTTAACGATTACTTAAAGTGCCGGATCTTTGGATAAAAATGAACCCTTTAAAATGTTTAGAAAGCAATTAAACCACAACTACGCGTCGTTAATGACAATTTTTATTACATAAACCAATAAACAATGGTGGCGGTGCGTTGCGGCGCGGCGTTGTGGTAGGTAGCACGCACGCTGCCACGTGTCGCGGTGGAGCCTGTGCGTGACGGCTTGACAGAGTGGCGATTAGCCCGCTGCCAGTCTGCCTGCTACATACCTCTGCGCTAGTAGTAGTGCGACTAGATGAGTTTAGAACGGAAATATTGTGATGAAAGTTTTAGAATCGGCAATAAATTAAAGCTACGCAAAAGCGCAGGTTTATTGTTATTTTCTTGCGTGTTGCATACAGTAATTTAAGCTAATTATTATTCAATAATAAAAGCCATTAATTTTATGATTTTATATTGATTTATATTGCTTTGACGTAATAAAATCTGTGTCAGATTGGATCGTTGGGCTAAAATGTTACGAACGCACTTCGTATTTTTCTTGAAGCTAAAGATTCTGTTGTGCGTCATTTCATATTGAACTTTAACATTTTTGTTTTTTTCTGTGCTTCTATTCTAATAAATGAGTAAGTAAAAAATGTACTAATTAAACATCAGGTAGTACTCAAACACACTTTCTCCGTTAAAAGCATCTTTTTGTTCTTTCCCCTACAAAATATTTGTCTATATTTTACCAGCAGTTTTCGATCTCGTAAGAAACAGCTGTAATTTCGCCTCTACCTCTTTGTGATAAGGTCTATCGCGTTTACATATAAACAACGCATAGTGAATTGGCGCCTGCGGATGACAGGTTACGATAAAGTGCCGATTAGCCTGTCTCTGCCCACGATCTATCTGTGCACAGCTAAACATAAACAAACGAATGCTTCTGAGGATCGCCTTTCAGTTTGCAGTGTAATTATGATATTGTTTCTAGAAATGATGGCTTTTTATATGAGAAAATATAAAGCTATTTAACAGTTATTTATTGGGCCATAACATGTGCTCTTAATACTAAAGATTCCGACTAATTGAGAACGACACTTTTTATGGTGTTAACGTTTTAAGGTAACGACTCCAAAAAAAATGTATGTTTGAAATGACTGTTTTTTTCTTTTCTTTTAAATTTTATCATTCTGCAATCATTACAGTTGCGGATAATTCGTTTTGAAATTTGTTGAACCTAAGCACAACTCCCAACGAATCCAATTTGATAAAATCAAAATTCCGAACAGGAAACTTCAGGCGAAACAATTTGCAAACTCTCCGGCCAACTCACCAAAATAGTTTATCTTAGACGAACGCGCCGCGCAAACATAGTCACCGAGCAAAACAACCGCTCGCGACACCTACCTACTACCTACCGTTTTACACACAGAGATCGGTATCCTTAACTACACACTTCACGTAGCTGCGTCTCTTTCGCGCTAAGAAAATGAAACGGACCAATGAGGGGGTGGGGTGACACGCATTTCCGGGCCCGGCTCCAATCAGCTCCTAGAACAAAGGAGTCGCGGTAGCTACTTACCTACGAGTAGCTACCGAGGGTCGCCTATAAGTAGAACTCTGCTCCACCTCACACATGTGCACTAAACACACACAGTCGACGTTTTTTACCTGCTGGCGCGTTTTTGTGGGCGTAGCGCTTGTTTGTGTGGCAGTGTCTAGCCGGTGATCACTTGGCGAAGTTGCGCAAGTCGCGGAAGTAATGGCTGGAATATATCGGCTTTGAGTTGAGCCCGGCCCGCCACGCGATGCGCCTTTGTGACTACCTTAACAACCATGAATGAGACGGGACTGCAGGTTCAAAATGTAGTGCATGCTTCCTAAAAGAGTTCAACATACCACAACGTAAGAAGATACACGTTTAGCCCGAAAATATTAAACGACATTACACAAACACAATCATAAGCTAACCGTCATTTCCCCCGGAATAAGCTCTCAGATTTATTATGTATTTTAAATCTCATGAAAAGAAAATAAAACGAAGGAGGTATTATCCTGAACGACATCCTGTTACGGCTTATTTCTTCTTTCGACTCTCAGAATCCTCACGTCGTCGTTAAAGGTACATTTTTCTTTTGCAGTCCTCATGTGACGTACCTGCCATATCCCGAGGACCCTTCCGCGATCCCTTGTAATGCAAATAGTGCCTTATACGCACGTAACACAGTTGCGAATGTAATAATTTAATGGTAACACGCCCTGTAAGACTACAATTTGACTATCGCGAATTTCCTGCGTTCCTGCAGCTTCGAAATGTTTGATGGTGAGAGGTTTTGTTGTAAAGTGAAGCCTATGTTTCAAAGTGAGGGTTTATTTTGGATTGGAGTTGGTTGAGACGCTGAGAAACAAATCTGCGTAAGGTACATGGTGTCGAGTAACTCGTGTTCTTACCCTCTCTCCTTTGTTCGGGCCGGAAGAGTGCGCTAGAATTACATGCTCGAGTCTGATGTGCGCTTATTTTTTACGGCGCTATATTGTGTTTCGTGAGCTCTCTTATAGTTATGCAGTTCAACGACTGAAGAAATGAGAGGGTGGATGAGGGAAACAAAACAAGTTTACAATTTTTATTTCGACAAGGCGGCACAGAGCCAAGGAAATCTACTTCAAACAAATGATTGTCGGATAACTTTGTCACATTATTTTTCAGAGATTGTCTCAGATTTTTTTTTTGGGATTATTAAAAGTGTTTTGGGACGCGGAGCAGGTAGGTATAGGTCAATATTCGTCTGCGGCAACAAACAACGCTAGTGACATAACAATTTCTCGAGACGTCGACGGTGCAGTTACCCTCGGCTCGTTCACGCTCATTGGCTCCCATCTCTCGTAGCTGCGCGCCACCCCGCATACTGATATCTGGATTAAATTACTCTGCCAACTATTTTACACAAAACCAGAGGCCATAATTAAAGTCCAGGCGAAAATGGGTGAAATCAAACGTCTTATCTGACCAGCGGGAAATAGCGTTTCTTCGCTGAATAGTTTCCACCGAGTCGGGCAGTAAGTGAGCGGAATAAATAATTATTGCGGCAATCTAAAGTTGCCACCGGTTGCGATGCGGCAGTCTGAGATACCTAATGAACATAGTTTCTATTGGCTGTGCTTTTGTGTGCTGCCAACTTGGACTAGTCATCCTCGAACTGTTACGATTTCGTTGAGTTTCGTTCAGTATATTTTAACTTACATTTTAGTAAAATTGTATGATGAAAATAAGTATAACAAACATAGCCACGATCTAGCTGGAGAGGTATAGCATCGACAGAATTTATTATATCTAAATATAATGTTCAAATATTTGAAAACCATGAACCGAAATATAATTCCCGTTTCGCTTTCGTCAAACACAAGGCTCCCATAAAATCAATGGCAAAAAGAAATACAATTCACTTTCACGGTGTCTGAAATAAACCATTCTTTACATTGAAAGGGGAATAATCTCAGTGTAGCAGCGGGGGCTTAATCAAAATCGGTGAATTGCTTTAAATCGGGGAAAACGCAGGAAATATCTTTTGTGTTGGCAATTTCCCGACATGCGTGCCGTTAATGTGCTATCGGGAGGTAATGACTTCCTTAATTAATTCGCGATATTAGAGAGTGGAGTCGGCGGCATCTTAGCGGCGCTGTGAGGTGTGATGTGACGTGGAAGGTAGGGTTGGGACTGGGGCTCCTGAATGTGGTAAGTGGTTATTGACATCGATAGTCCGTAGTTGCTATTAATGATCATCGTACAGGGTGGAAGGGACACCGACGCGATAACTGTTACCACGTATTCAGTACATCATTCTGAGCCCCTCTCCCCCCCACATAGAAATTTCTTATCGGTAATTAAAAAAAAACCAGCTTTTCCATACATTTGAACCGTGTAGGTATTGAACTTGAAGGAATCAACTGTTTTTTTTAAATAACCTATGAAAAATAACTATGTGTGGGCTCAGAATGATGTACTGAATACGTGGTAACCGTTTTCGTGTCGGTTTCCCTTCCAACCCGTATTTGAAAGAGTTATTCGTTAACTGGTATGATTTTTCGAATATTGGTCGACACCAAGCATCAGACAAAAAAAATAAGTATGTCTCTTCGGTGAACTCTATAAATAAAATTCATCGTAGTTGGTGCAGACCCAAACAGTTGAAAGTGTGGAGTAAAAGTTTTCTATACATTTACATACAACTCAAAAACTATATCAGAAATAGATAGGTATCTATTTCTGATATAGTTTTTGAGTTACTCGGTTATATCTTCAAAAAATAATTCCCGATTTCATCCATCAAATTAGCCTCCTAGTTTTACATAAACGATACATAGCCGAACATGGAGGGTAAGCCGTCGCTATGGCACCGGAGGCAGTAAGAAGTTATTTTAGGGGGATATTACGCGACATCAGGGGCTTATCTTTACGGCAGGTGTTCCGTCCCTCCCCCCGCGGGGACAAATTTACGAAATATGCCGCGACTTATGCGGATCACGCGTAATGTTGCCAGCAATCTGCGCAGCTTAGGTTTATGTCAACGGACCTCCGTGGAACGTACTGGCTGTTAGGTTTTAAATATTTGGATGAAGAACGCTAAGAAGCTGAGCTTTGCGGCCTTGCATGTTTAGGATTTTGAGGAGTTTTCTAAATTTAAATAATAAATATTGATACTTATCATTATCGGCAGAAGTGACCTCCTTAGGACATACTGGCTGTTAGGATTTAAACATTTGAGTAAAGAAGACTCAAGGCTAAGCTGTTTGAAGAAAAAAACCCTTACATGTTTAGAACTTATCGAGAAGCTTTATGATGCCTTTCTAGCAGAGCTGTGCGAGGATGTGAAGCAAGGGATATGAGTAAACCTAATTACATAGCAATAGTGGATCTCATTAAAGTGGCCGGAAGAAACTGGATAGCAATGACACATAACCGCCAAAAGTGGAGAGATTTGGAAGAGACCTACACTCAGCGTTGGGTTACTAAAGGTTGAAGAAGAAGAAGTGGAAACGCTGTCAAATGGATCTAATTCCAAAGAAAAGCTGTTGCAAACACGTTTTACGTTCTTCAAAGCTAGCCAAAATCTTCTCTTTCCAACGGTAGGTACACTCATTACCTTCAGCTGACAAGCATCTGACACCCCATATAATAATTCTGTAACCAATTTTCAGCGCATTACATCTCTATGATCGAGCACTCCTCACGAAAGGAGTAAACCGTGGCCTGTACTCCCGACACTTAACATTACATGAACCCCGCGATCAAACGCTACACACCCCCATTAATTCGAGCAATATGCCAGAAAGCTAATAACCAATTAAATAGATTAATAAAGATATTCCACCAATTTGCCATTGATCTGTATTTCAATACCTTTGATGTTGTGCGATTCCTTCAAAGCATTGTTTGTCAGTAGACATCGAGCTTCAATGATTGTGTAACAAATGTTACCGTCTATTGAGTTGTAGGCGTAATAATCTGCTTATATGTTTAGAATAATAATTTATTTTACTTGTAAAAATAAATTTGTGTGATACTTAATCACCTTATGACATTTCGCTTTGCTCTAGTTGAATAATTGGCTCGGTTTTCAGAAGTTCTTGTTGTTAGAAGTTTTGGGGATGTTTTAACACGTGAGTTGTACAAAACGGTCTTGTACTAGGCGCGCATAAGCTCGTGTGAGCATGCATTTAGATATATAGTTTGCGTATCTCACGTAATGCGCTACCCACCAACTCCCCAATAACTATTATTTAAAACACATTACCTTAATTACCACATAACCTAAACATCGACAAATAAACTGTTGCGCCCGTCATTTAAATAAAAATTACGCGAGAATCGTCCCGGGGGAGCTCATTGTGGTCCCACAATGAGCGCGCCTGATTGGCGGAAGGATGTTCTCACTAAATAAAAAATATCGACGCGTCATTTCGCGCAATTTTCGACGAATTTTCAAACGATAAAACCTGTCATTTCGCTGTTGACGCGCCTATAAAATATTCATGCAGACGGGCGCGATGAACGATTTTTTTCTTCGATTCACGCCTCGGAATAAGATGTCATTTTCCGTATCATTAGCAGCGGCTTGGAGCGTCGCGACGCCACTATTTATACGCAAATACGATAAAAATGATGCCCGGCCGATCGACTGTTTGACGCGCCATTGATAAATTGCGACCTTTTCAAATTTTTCTTATCTTTTTCGACGTTTTTTCTTCATTCTATTTTTTTATGTCGGTGCCGACGAGTTTTAAATGTCTTTTAATGTATTCGTGGATTGTGTTTGATGAGTAATGACGTCGTCGCTGTAAAATATATTTATGGTGATTCTATTTTCTAATGACTCAAGCGGAGTTCCCTTTCTGTTTGATTTCTTGCCTTATATCTCAAATAGTAGGTACAGTTTCCGCTGCTATACATATTCTAAAAACTTATTACGTTATAATCACCACTCTTAGCAAAAAGTATTCAGAAATGCAAGCAGTAAGAAGACGGAAGAATCGACAAAATGACAGATCAACAAAAGAAATCTGTCATTTTTCGATTCTTCCGTAGACAAAACCCGTTTCTACAGTGGTCATGCTACGCGTGCTGATAGTACCCACTACACTACCCTTTCACATAATCCTCTTACGCCACACCGAAGAAAATAAAGAGCCCCACTCTTACCCCGGCACATACTTAGCTACGTCAAAAACTTATCTCACAACAAAATAGATCTGAAAAACAAAAACACAACGTATATCTCGACATCCAATCATTTTTTAAGTTCCATCAATATGATTCGCCCGACCGATACAGCAAGTGCTCTAGGATAGATTGGTGCTCGTATTCTCATAGCAAGGTAAATTCGATCGGAATAAAACTCCCTCGGTAGTACGAGCTATTCGTTGAGCCCTCTCTTTGCGGCGAAATCGTGCGGAGTAGTTTATCTCACCCCGTTCGTTTCAAAACTACCCGCACAAAGGAATCTCGTATGATAATCTGCAGATCTTTTTGATAAACACCCTGTAATGTATTAATATAGACGGGTGAACGTCGGGTGTGCTGTTTTGTCTTTTTTGTTGAGTTGAGAATTTGATTGGTAGTTGTTTGCCGATTTTAGATTAATTATGTTTGTAAAATTCATGTTATTATGTCTTTTTTTTGTGAGCCTGAACTGTCCCACTCCTGGCCTCCTCCCATTTCTTACGCTTCTCTCGATTTTAATATTTTATACGCAACTACAGCTGTTTTGACATGGAAAGAAAAATTCTAGTGCGAGCAGGGTTTGAACCTGCGACCTTCCGATTCAGAAGGAAAGGAAGAATTCGGAAGGTCGCAGGTTCAAACCCTGCTCGCACTAGAATTTTTCTTTCCATGTCAAAACAGCTTCTCTCGATGTTGTGCTTCTTCTTGTCTATTCATAAGGTTGCCATCCAATGTACCAATGTTTTTAAAAATGCTACAAGTAAAGTCATTGACTAATAGTAAGGCAAGTAACCATGACATCTTGATATCATGTTGTACTTCGAAGAATACTCTCTTATTTTTGTCAGTAACAAAATTCCCAAATACCTAACCCAATATATTTTCTAACAAACTTCATCAAAAATCCGTGCTAAGTTGCTCCGTGCACAGATGCCAGGGCCGGCTTATGATGGCCCCACGTTGGGCGCCAAGCGACAATATTGCGCGGCCGGCGTGTCCCGACTAATCCCCGGATTCATTTATTTTTGACAACGCAATACGATTTTATCTCACGGCTTCCGATGCTGTTTGCCTTCTGTTATTATGCTCCCGCCATATTCGGTACACTTATTTATTTATTTAGCGACCCCTATAAGGGGCGTTTTGACTTTTAATACCAAGTTTAGTGGTCGGTTTCGTTTTAAATCTGCGCTTATTTAATTTAATGGCGATGTGAGGTATTGATTGTCCGGGATTGCTTTGTTCACGTTCTCGTGAAGGGGAAGTCTTGACAGCTTTTTTTCTTATTTGCCTTGACGCTATCTTTGTAGGTACGTAGTTAAATAGGATCTCCATTGACTAACATATTTGTGTATGACAATATTTCAAGTGAGGACGTCATACGTGCGTTCTCCTATAGCACTCCACGTAAGTGGGTCGCCTTAAACTGACAGTCGACTGTATGCAACTATTACCAGTAATTTTTATTTTAGTTCCCTAGTTATTTTCCTTCCTATATTCTATACTTTTTTGTGACGGTTGTCAATAAAATACGTACGAAAAATTTTAGTTTGTTTATCTAATCCGAGTCTAAAAACTCATGTCTGTCATAGACTAAACAGTTTTTCACTAGATTTTTGACATCTTTGTGTAATTACGCGACAGTTTTGTGTCAAATTTTGCGCCATCACTTTGTTCATATCCGACTTTTTTCTTTCTCTAACAAGTTTCTAGAAACAACATCTATCTTATCTTACTTCTTACTACTATTATACATGCGAAAATTGGGATGGATGGATGTTTGTTACTCAAGGAAATCTAAACGCAACAGACCTGGATAAAATTTGGCACAGAGATAGATTATACTCTGGAATAGCTCATAGACTTTATCTTTTTTTTCTCACCCATACATATCAAAATTTCCATGCAAACGAAGTCGCGGGCAACCGCTAGTTTTTTAAATAAACTAAATCTATGAGGAGAATGCCTGTCCACGTGATGTCCCCTTCAGCACTCGATGTAAGTGGGTCGACCTGAAACTGACAGTCGCCCGTCTAATGTATAGTTCATTCAACTCTAGTCCACTACAAAACATTACGAGTAATTGGCTTATTTTTTAATATTTTTAGCTTATTTTTTTCGTAACTATTATTACTTTAATCTTGGTAAGTTGATCTCGATAACCGTCGTAACATGTTGAAATCGACGTTATTTTTATGCCCTAAATACGATGACGAAACATTTTTTTTAATAGTTGTATAGTTACGAGGACCAATATGTAAACACTAAACAACTTTTAAGTGTTTTTCTCCTACTGTTCTGATTAAAATTTCATGTTGGTACGAACATAGTATTCTGGAACTCATATTTTATTAAAAAGATCCTATATACCTCCAAGTTCAATTATCATTTCTCGCGAAAATTATGTGTATACATATTGGGGGCTCGTAACTGTACGAAGCCAATTTCTTTTGGAATTAAGTAATTTGGTTTTTAATTTAAGTAACTTATCTAAGGATAAGATAAAATTACATTGGAGTTGGTTAACATTTATTTTTGTAATTACCTTTTTAAATAATGAAGATATTCTAAAAATATCCTGAAGACAAAATGTGTGCTGCTATATTTATGCTATGCTAATCTTACTTAGATTAGCATTTTATAAGAAACGAACACAGTGATCATTAACTCCCAACTAAAAAATCCAAATATATTTTTGCATCAAAAACTTTATCACTATTTCCGTCACTTTCCCCAGCTTCTCGAACCTTCCTATATACTTTATAGCCTCACAATCTATCAAGAGAATGGCGCTCACGTGGGCCCTTCAGCCCTCGATGTAAGTGGGTCGAGCTGGGTCTGACAGTCGTCCGTCTATTGCACAGTTGTGCACTTTTAATTAATTTTACGTCCGTGTTCTAATGGAGGCTGTGGTGTTTTTAGAAAGATGGCGGTTGTGTTAAGTGGGTTTACAATTATGGCCATCGAAGATCTCATTAGCTTAAGCAAATTATTTTTCTTCAACTTGGCATATTTTGATTAATTGTTATGTGATTTTGAATTTTTCGGCTGAAAGCGATACAAAAACGAAACGAAACTTAACGAAACTTTTTACGTACTTAAGTACGTAAAAAGTTTTTATCGAACTTCATCGATTTAATTCTTGCTATCTCTGATTAATAGAGTAAGACCAAAGAAACGATGGATGGACTGTGTGAAGAATGATATGGCACGAAAGGAGGTGTCAGATGAGATGAGGAGTAATAGAGAACTATGGACGTAGAAGACATGCTGCGCCGACCCCAAATGAATCGGGACAAGGGCACACCTGCCCTTGTTGAATGATGATCTCTGATTGCAATTTTTTTCTTTCACTTGCTTTTTAGGGTACCACTACGAGTATGTAATAGTGAAAACTTGCTTAGCTGGTAAACACAAAGCAAGTCTTTACGTACACCCTGTAGCGACATACCGCAATTATAACATAGTCATAAGCCCCCTCTTCAAAGATATATCGATAAAATGATTAATTTATGAAAAGCATTCAAATCTTATTCCTGTCATTGAAAATTACATTTGTACCTCGATTTCCAATATCTCGTTGGCATATAGGACGTGACTTCAACAATGGGCTCACGCTTATCATTAAATTTGACGAAGCAGTCGCTCCGTGTCACAGAAATTTGCATATCTTATTAAAAACCTCGACGTCAGAGATAAAAATGAAAATGAGACACGTAAAAGAAAAAAAATAACGGACAAAACGCTCACGAAACAATGGTTATTTTGGGCGATTCTAAAAAACTGTTTTGTCATGGAAATTTCGGGTGGACACTTTGCATTTTCTTTATTTCTCCCCATTCCTTAGTCGACGAAAAAATCTGTTTTTTTAATTATCGTGTTTGTTAATTAGTTTCGGGAAACGATCTCTTTCTTCCGTTTCCCTTTGCGCAACCAACTTGTCTGCCCCTAATGAGGTAATTTATAGTCTAACCGCTGCATTCGAAAATGTAGGCTCTTTTTTGTTGAAATCTTATGAGTCTTAAAACTGCTGAAATTTACGACGATCCTGTTGGTTGTAAATAACCAGTATTACTTATAACGCTATGAAGAGATACGGCGTTTTTCAGTCCATAGTTAAACAAATTAATTACAAAGGTGTCTGAAATTTCACTTGAATAAAAAAAAAACACACAATGAATTTCATAAAAATTAACACTGTTACTTAAAAAACAATTGATAGTTCCAAGTTCGAAACAACTACTTAATTCAATGATCCATAAACAACTTTTATAATTCGCCGACAGCAAAACGAATTTAGACGAATTCAAGAAAGCATTTTGATGAAACCTAACTCTTGGGGTAATGTAGCCATATCTTTTGATGTTGCTAAGCAAATGCAAGCACTTGACAGGATTCAAACCCAGATTTATTTTTCCCAGACGATGCTGGCGACAAACTCTCCCTAAGATTACATCAATCGTGGACACTATGGTTTTTAGGTTGTCAGAAAAAACCCGATAAGTGCGGATCCCTCCACGCAGGATTTAATAGATTTACTACTGTCAAAAAATGCCCGAGTGGATTTTTACGTTTGTATTTGCGAACAAAATATGCCACACTGGATAGAATTCACTTATACGGGTTCATTATTGTAGGTCCTTATTGGGACTTAATGTCAAATCGTTCGGACGGACTTTCTCGATTTTGACAATTTGGATTTTGGTTTCATTTGTAATTCCATTCAATGATCTGTCTTGTATTCAAACTCAAACTGATTGCATTTGTGTCTGTAGGATCCACTGCAGGCTTCTCTGTTCCACGATCATTATAATCTGGATCTCTTAAAGGTTCAAGTGGATAGGTTTCTTCCAGGCATGCGAGCTCCACCCTAGGCCGCATCATCGCTTCACATCATGCGAGTTACGGCCTTGCGCTTGGCTGCAACTGAAATGAAATGCCTATTTAGTTTAAAAAACCCATTCACAGGCACTTTTGAAGTGTCAAGAAGTCAGTCAGTTATTCAGAACGTTGATGCTTACACTGAAATATTCATCATCCAACTCCAAAAACTCTTTCAAAACTAATAATACATTACAAAAGATTCATAGCATCTTTGTGTATTCTATTATCAATCCTAGTTATCTCAATATCGAGTGCCCCATTGCCGCCACCCGTAAAAGACAGTAGTGTCATCAAACGAGCAGTGTCCCAATCTCCGTCATACATATTAAAACGCCATGTTGTATGTCAGTACTAGCAGCAGATGCGTACAAGTGGCGTATCAGTGTAAACGACGCGACGCAATTGAGACCGCAATGTCCCTTGTTTTTTACGCGAGGGTACTAAGCTCCTAATGCCAAGTAATTTCGTGACCCTGCCTTGTTTGGGGCCTTTTACCGACTTAATGTCTTCGTCGCAGCCATATGAAACGTATATTATATTATTAAATGTTTGGGAAGTGGGACGTGGACTTTTGTGCTGTTACTGTTTGGGAATGTTTTGGAATGTAAATCTAGGCTTCTTGGAATCGTCGACCTCATCTCTGTCCTCAGGACTAGACTGAGTTCAAGAGTAAGCCGATCTAGTATAAAAAAATCTAGGTATGTGAGTAAATTTGAGATTATAGTACGTCTGAGTTTTATGATGTTTTTAATAAGGAAATTATTTGGTTTACTTTGCGGTCTCAAATTGCAATTATTATGCAGATATCTCATTAAGAATCCTCATTAAAAGCATCTAAAAATGTTGCGGTTTCATAATAACGAGCCTACGCACGTCAAAATGAGACCATCTTAAGTCAAGGAAATTAAAATTCTCAAACAGAGGGCAGTTACAACAAATCCCGGCACTAAAACTCCTATATATCCCGAGCGAATGTTGTAAAAAATCATTGCCTCCATCCCTCGGCCCTCACGGAGGGGAAAAATCTAATCTGTGCATTTTTTGCGGGACCGCGATGCCACAAAGAATTTCATTTCCCACTGTTCATCTATCTCTATTTCAGTGACGGCTCTTGTTCTTGGCCCTCCCCCTCGCACTCCGCCCCTCAGACCCCGCGACCGTTTTTTAGACTTCCTCGATCGGAGATAAGGTTAAGCGAGCTCGTCTTATTAGTGGTTTATACGAGATATTCGCAGCCTCTCGCTTTAATTTGTTATGTACGACTTTATCGTCTGCTTCTATAAATAGATTGTTGAATTTATTTAAAATTAGACCGGGAAGAATTTCATACTAATATGGATGTCGCGTGTTTGTGCTCCTGTGTCGACATCTTTTCATTAAAATATAGCATCAAGTCAAACCTTGACGCGATACTCTGTTTACCTACTAAGTTAAGAATAGGCTATAAAAAGCATCAGATTTCTAAAAGTATTTCATAGCAATACGATTAAAAAACTATAACTGTAAGTTACTTTTATGGCCACGTTAATTGACCAAAACGCACCCGAATCAAGTAAAAATAAATAATATCCATAACGGAAACAGTTTATGGATTAAATTGATGTACAATAGCCGAAGGTCTGTTTATCATAATAATAAAGTGGACAAAGAAACGGAGCCGGCAAAAGTCAACTTATAATTGTATTACTAGCGTCACAATCAAAATGAGCCTCCACGAAAACAGAATTACACAATTGTGTACAATTGACATTCAAATCTGAGGACATTGACGCTTTGTGCTTTTATTGGCACTTATTGACGCGTAATTGTCAATAAATTCCTACGGGATCCAACTTTAATGTGGGTTTGGGTGGAAAAAGTTATGTTTTATTAATATTTTTACGAGAACGTTTAGGACGAACGATAAGATCTGCCGTTTGGGAAGTTTTTTCTTTCAATTTCCGTCACGATTTGTACGCTCATTATTGGTGAGCCGATGGGGGCGATAGGGGCAGTGGTCGCATGCTATCCACTCTACAGATGTTATCGTATCTCTTAGCGACTTTCATCGGGGCTTTCGATTGTGCGCCCCCCTCTAGTACCCCTACTCCCCTAGTTGCTTGTGAAACATGATTTCGATGACGTTATGATTTATGTCAAAAAAAAAAACTGTTACGTGAATCGATAGAAGGTGAGACAGATTCGTGACTCGATAATTTGTGGTCTAGCATTGATGAATTACTTTAAGTAGGAGTTAATTCATATTTTCACATGAGACTTGTTGTTAGTTTAGTGCGTTATTTTGTATGATTTCGAAGTCTGATTACGTTGACTTGTGAAGTTCAAAGTCAATCCTAAGTGTTGTGCTATTTTAAGCATGGAGTAAGTTAACGTTCATTCACACATAGTAAATATTGTGTTACCTTCACTATTGTTAACAGTTGTAGTTTGTAAGGCAGCGATCATGCTGAATTTGTTTTTGGTTTCATTGATTTTTGTTTGTTTTCTAAATGATTATGTGAATTGAATTAATCTCGAGTTACGTTATGTATGATTTTATTTCAAAATGTCTAATTGTCAACACAAATTTTGCAAAAACCTTTACATCTGCACACATACGTACTTTTTAATCGTAAGTTCGTATATAAATACGTATAGGGAGGTACTTCATAATACATTTATGTCTACCTATTAGTGTGTGTACGTATTGTTATGATGTCATATAGAGGGATTAATTCAGGGCACGTCGTCGTCTGATATCTGATCTTGGGGTTCTGTAGGGGCTCAGACCTTGATACGGCGTACATACTTATCTACATCCTGTCCACATGTACATACGGATAGGTATTTGTTTGAATAGGGACATTGATTTTGATGGGGATTTATTAATTTTGGTTAAAGAAATATGGTAATTTTCTCAAAATTTTAACCTATACAGATTCGTTAGTACTCAATTTTTGTATCTGTGATTTTCTCAAATGAACATAAAACAAAATAAGATGACAAAACTAAACACCACTTTATTGTAAGAATTCTGAATAATCTCCGTCAGTCAAGTTTTCAAAATTGAAATCCGTACCAAAATGTAATTTTTGAAGGCTTTTTTTCTACTGTGATCTTCAACTTTTTCTAAAATATTTACCCGACTACGGCGAAGAAAAGTTATGATTTTATGTATGTCTTTATTTACGTATGTTCCTCCTTAGCGCCTAAACTATTAATCCGTTTTTGATGAATAAGGTGTCAATCGATTCGTTATTATGGCCCAGGTAACATAGGCTACATTTTAACCGACTTCAACAATAGGAGGAGTCGATTTTACCTGTAACCCCGAAAATAATTAGAGCTTGGTTTTTCAGTAGTCGGGTTTTTTAGTTGTAGTATATCACACAAATTTTTGTTTGTTAGTCTTTAAGTATGTATTCAATGCACTTCCATTCATTTACGTCTGTTATTTTATTGAAAATCATGTTTGACGACGTATTAATTTCCCTACACGTTAACATGGACGTAAGACATGATAACGCTTATTAGACACGTCAGTCAGTGTGACAGTATCTCCCCTCCATCTAGCATTGGCATCGGCAGAACAGTGCAGTAATGGGAAAAATGTTTGGCCATCGTGCAAACGAGTGTTGGTATAGTGGGCCATAGTTGTGATAGGTGAGGGTTTCCACACGTAAAAAGAGGTATTTTCAGGTTTCATGGAATTAGAAGAGTAGGTATTGATTTCCTAGGTACTTGAAGATGCAGTGTTTTAATGGAACTGTTATCATAGACTGCCCGAATGGTCTCAAGCGCGACTGCTGAATATGGTGTCCTGGGTTCGATTCCCGGGTCGGCCAAAGTGACATGGACACGGGACATGCATACCTACGTTTAAGATCCTTGTGAACAATTTATTGAACGTTTTCAAGACGGTAGACTTTGCAGAAATGCCTACTAAAAGACGATAGGAGAGTACACCCGACAGTCCCGCCACCGTTCTTCAGATGACCTACAGTATGCCTGTAATTGTAAATAGTGCTAAAGGTTTTTGTTAATAAATCTTGCAACCTTCTGAATTGATTTTATAACTCACTATATCAAATACCAAAAAAACATTCAGTTCGGCAAAATTTTCATTTACCCATTAAAACCAAATAAATCCGCAATGAAAACTAAATTAAACAAATTGAACACTAACCACTTAGCCAAAAACAATCATGAAGGTACCTATTCTCGACTCGATTCGGTTGAAAAGAACCACGCTTGACGGGCGTCGCATACGGCTGTAGAACGTCAAAAAGTCTGTACCTAGTGGAGTTTTTTTGCAATCATCAAATTGATCTGTCCGCGACCATCTGGCCCGTAAGTAAAGCGCTTTCGGGTTCTCTCAGCCGAGGAATTAATTCATATAAAACACACATATCGTCTCGTTTGGAGCCGATTTGATGTCGTTCGTTATCGAGTTTCTAATGCTCGATAATTTCGAGTAGTAGTCACTGTTCGATAAACGGGAATAAGTAAGCTTAGAAGTTTTAACATTAGACCTGTTTTGTTTTTCTTCTTACGACTCGCGTGTCCGAGGGTAGTATACTCCCCAATAATATAGAAGAGTTTACTACTCGCGGATGCGCGAGAGTAATTTTTTTAAAACACACAGTTACAAATCAGGCATATTTACATGAAATACGTAAGCGAAAGCTCAATGTTACTAAACCCCAATACATTAAGTGAAAATCCATGTTTAAAATGGTTAGGTTAAGCTATCTCCTAATTTAAATTAAAAAGTATGTTGAAAAAAATATCCCAACCTAGCTCTATCGAATGCTATTTTCTGTTCAACAAACACGGTTGCCAACCTCTCGAAAGTTATTAGAATATCACCCTTCTAGCTCGTTTCATATGAAGCCCGCAGATCAAAGCGGGCATCGACAGTTGAGATACGTTGATAACTTTCACATTAAACAGGTTAAATCAGTCAGATGGACCGATAAAGGACACGCAATACGAACTAAATGGCCACAGGGAGCGTTTGACTATACATTTGAATGTAGCTACGTTGTTATTTGGTAATTAAAATCAACTTACCTCCTTTTATCATTACAAAAACATAATGTCGACTGAAAACATAAACATTCCTACCTGAAAAACTTATCCAGCTCATTCAAAACATTTCGCGTTCGCAGATCTTTTTTCCTTTATAAATTACTCCATATTGTTTTATTCTGGAACACGGTATACATGGTCAGAGTTTCTACGAAAACTCATTGTGCGTGAAAACGGTAGTTTTCCCAAAACATATTTTTAACAGAAAGCTACAAAACATTTTCATATTTCAGTTGGAAATTGTAACTGTTTCGCGGCGCAGCACGGGCGCGTGGCGGCGGCGCTGTCTGGCGTAGGGCGTGTGTGCATGTGCGCTCATCAATTAATGGTCCGTGCGCGGCATTTGAACCGAGCCTACACTCGCTACAAAACAACCACCCGCCTAGTCGCGGACCTGCTTTCGGCGCAAAATTATAACGAGTAAAACACGGCTCTCCTTGCATTCCGCGCACGGGATTTTTATGAATGCCGCGATTATTATTCGCATTTTAAACTCGAATGCCGTGCTATTCTCCCCGAGACGTATAGCAATATTCGTAACGAGTTTTCTCAACGCTGCTACCTAATTTCAGGTCGAGTGTAGCAACTGAATGTAGATTGTTGTGTAGTCACGAGTACAGAGCGCTACTATCGCTCGAGTCCACTCCAGGCGAGTGGGGTGAACGTCGCGATTGTCGACTGTTCGAATCGAACGCGATTGCAAATTTATTAGCGGGCGGGCGCCGGGCGCCGGCGACTCGTCCGCGGCCGCACGTACGCCTAGTTGTTTTTACTCTTCATGTATTTTTTTCTCGACGAGGCTCGGCTTTCCCCTTTTGTTCTCAAGTGGACCAGCTGTCATTATACGCCATGTTACTGTTATTTTTTTCGACGTTTTTATAGAGTTTTGCGTCGAGAGGGCGTTCCGTTCGGAAAAATGTTCGTTTTGCGTGCGTCCTGGAGAGTTTGCGTGTCGAGTGATGTCGACGCCGCCGATTGAAAATGAGTTATGGAATTTTATTTCAGAATTTTTCCGTTGTTGCATTTCAGTTTGAGTGGCTTTTGTTGTGTAATTACACAATAGTAATGCTTCTTTGCTTTTCCTCATTTAAACGAGCAATTAATTTGACCCACATGCTATTTTAATGTTGCACAGTCCTTTTTAACCTCCTCTTACAATATAATATTTTCTAATCGCAATCGAGCAACTAGTTGTACAACTCGTCAATCCCACGACGAAATGTTAACATGTGTCATTGCAGTTTTCAAGTGGCTTCTGTTGGATAATTTGAGAACCCTTTCATCTGCGGGACCCTTGAGAGAGTAATCATTGATATTATGTAGTTTGCCTGTTTGTATTGCTACTTATGTATGCAAATGTGTGTAAATAGACTGCCACAAGGGTCGGACTCATTGTGTGTTTTGTTTTAAATAGATTTGACTACATGGTGATAACCATTCTGGTACCGATAACAGGTATTTAACTGGGCTAGTCACGTCTGCCGTATGTCGGAGCAATGGGCAAAAATGACCACTCAGTTGATACCAAATAGCAGGAAACGACAACGTGGCAGGCCCAAAAGGAGATGGCGGGATGAGCTGGACTATTGCGCAAAGGATTGGCCTACAATCGCACTAGACCGCGAAATGTGGAAGGATGGAAGGGAGGCTTTTGCCCTGCAGTGGGACAATATAGGCTTGTAATAATAATAATAACAATTTTTTTCCCACACACAATTGATCCACTAGGTTTTAGAAATAAAGCCCTGGCTCACAAACTTTAAAAAAGCGTTTCATCATTATCATAATCATTTCAGCCGAAAGACGTCCACTGCTGGACATAGGCCTCCCCCAAGTGCCACATTAACCGGTCCCGTGCGTCTCGCATCCAGCGGATCCCTGCAACCTTTACCAGGTCATCGGTCCACCTAGTGGGAGGCCTTCCAATGCAAAAAGCGTTTAGCTAGAGAAAAAGACACTTGAAAGAAGAACTGTGAAAATAACTCTCGGGGCAAAAAAAAAATAGCAAAAAATTGTGACGTGGAAACTAAACATATGATCCAAACATATTTTTAATAATTCTCAGCAATTATGTCTACTAAGACATTTAAGAGACTGCAAATAAATATGTTTTCTTTCTTATTTCTTTCTTTCTTCAAATTTAAATCCCAAAAACATAATAATTCCTAAGAACAGTCACCTACGTATAAAAATATATCTATCGTACGATTAGCCGTCTCCGCCGCAATATCTGTCGAACGTTGGGCACTCAGCAGAGAGCGACCAACAGACGCAGCACAATGACTGTTTAGATTGTACCCCTCCCCACCTCTACACCCCCTAGTTTCATACGCTGAGATTTTAGATATTGACGATGCATTTTACTTTTTAATCCCACAAGACCTGACTAGATATCTTCCGAACACGGTAATACAATAGGTAAGGATGAAAACTTTACATTTGCAAATGAATAATTCTTTGACACCAAACATTTTTTATGAAATCGAGTTTCAACAACTGGTGTTCTTACCCTATATCGCGTGCCCTCATTTGCCTGAACTAGCAACTTTTCGTGCAATTGTTTTTTAGTTTTAAACTAAGTAATTACGTAATTCAACACTATGTATTTTATCAATTTATATAAAAATTAATGTCTGTTAAATTCGTTCGTTCTTTCATTGGCACCCTATAGACTCCTGAACTACAGAACCGATTTTGATTAAATTTTGCAGAACTGTTTTTCTACATAGGCCAGGGAAGGTTTCTGAATAAAAGACTGAAAAAAGGCATTGCAACGCATGCCAGGCACAACTAGTTATCCATATTTGTAAGCCTTCCTTGAAGCTGACATAGCACAGCTAAGATTTTTATTTATACTGAAATGTTCAAGACAGACACATAGCAAATATTGTTTTCAGAGTATGAATTTAAGGCATCGCAGTCTTCTTGATAAATTCAAAAAGAATTCTGTACTCAAATAAAATGCTTTGTTTTCCGACAGAACCCTATAAGTAGCCTCATTTCACATATTTTTTTTTTAATTTTTCCTCCAATTAGCAAGAAAATACACTCAAACATAAATACCAAAGGCATTGTTATTCTCAATTGGTACTAAGTATAAAGCTACATTTCTGTACGACTAGCGTCTCAAGATCGTCTTAAAATATAACCAAGTCGATCGGTTTGATGTTTCGTTGTTATTATTGCCTAGATAAGTCCGTTCGAGAGGTCTTGCAAGCTCGACTTGAGTTGCAATATTGCAGGACTACATAGATTGTTGCTATTGGGCTTTGAAGAGCACACAAATTGTTGGAACACTGTATGATTTCGAAGGTAAAAACTACAAATAATTATGTGTATTTATATAATATATATTTGAAGATTTCCGGCAAATTTTGTAAGTTATATTAATAAGCTCGCCCCTTATTACATGGAACTTAAAAACATAACTAAAATATGGGTTCACTATTAGGTACACCTTTGCCTAACCCTTCGAGGATTACAGGTGCGATGTTATGTTATGTTGGTAAGTTCAGTGTATTAAAAAAATGGCATATTTAAGGCATTTTGCGATATTAAACCAGCTTCATAACGCTTTATAAAAGTAAAGTTATGTTGGCTACATGTTCCTTTGAAAATATGATTACTCTACATTCAATGGATATTGGGATAAGGACAGGAGAATGATGATGACGATGCCGATTTGATGTTCTGTGTGTCAAACTTCTTTATTAGATTTCAACTTTATCGCTGCAGCATTAGGTTCACGGTTGATTGGGAAATTTTGACAGTTTTATGTAGCTTGATGTGCTGGCGTCTGTACATAATTGCCTTTAGTAATCTCAATGATTACCCAATCTATTCATATAATAGAGATCCCTACAGATCCCAAATCTAATTACCCTGAAACCACTCTTCAAACCTACGTTTTTACTTTACCAATAAACCAAATTGACGTCCCGCGAACTACTCAAATATACCCAAAAACGGTCCGAATCTGTCCCGTCTCAATCCAGTGCATTTTAGGAAATTATTTCTCCATCACATTACGGGTATTGGTGCTCTGCCGAGCGCGCCCTCTGGCGGTGCGTGAGGGAATTCGGAAACGAACCCCCTCCCCCCGCGTCTTGTACTTTGAGTAATAGTGTCACTCACTAAGATGGGACGGCCTAGGACTATAGGCATAGGTACCGACAGAGTATGTGGACGATAGGTTTACTGTTCGATAGATATTACCTGGAAATCTTGCTCTTGCTTCGGGCTTTAGTGACACATAGTAAGGACTGGAAATGTCGTTTGGGTAATAATAATGGATAAAACTGAAAAAAAGGAATAGTTGGTTATTCAAAAATCAACTATGGCTGTACTGAATACGTGGTAAGCGTTTGTGTGTCGGTCCCTTCCACCCTGTATACTAACGAAACTACAAAACATGAATAAACCATAACACTACACGCACCTTCGCATCCCAGAAACACTATTTCTGTACACAAGAGAGTCCAGTAGGGAGGTCTCTCTAAAGGACGTTCTCTGATGCGATTAGGGGCCCGATCCTTGCACGTGACGAGAACACTTCGGCCTTAAGCCCTAAAACTAGGCCCCTAGTACGCACACCGACCCATCACGCTATGTAAAACTAGTTTATGCGGATCTCTCATTGTATTGGTAATGTATACAAAGCGAGGCCATGTTATACTGGATATGTATGGTTTGATGGGTCACCGTGTGTACTAGGATACAGCTTTGTTCCTATGATCTATGGAAAGATAGGATTGAAGGTTTACAGCGGAACGTTTCGCTGGAAATTCGATACAAATTGGAAATTGGCTGGATTGGGTATTATTTCTGAGAATCATATCTCAGTCGAATATCTGTACAGTCCCTTTCATAGCATAAGCATAAGCATAGCATAATCAGCCTATTAATGTTCCCACTGCTGGGACGCAGGCCTCCTCTCTATGAGAGGGAATGAATCCACCACGCGGGCCCAGTGCGGGTTGGTAGATGTCACATGTCTTCGAATTTTTGGTTCAAGGACATGCCGGTTTCCTCACGATGTTTTCCTTCACCGTTTTGAGAGCAGTGGTGATGAAATAACTTACACAAAGTAATGCGCCTGGCTGGGTTCGAACCCACGACTTACTGCTCGTAAGTCGGGGTCTCCACCACTGGGCCACCGCTGTTCTCAATGTCCCTTTCATAGAGAGGATTATTATCCGTCACAGCGATGCATGAAAGCATGGAAATTACCTATACCTACATAACATTACTCATGTTTTTTATTCTGAAGGGTTTGTCAAAAGTGTACCTTTAGTACAGTCATAATTCGGCATTTATGTTAAGGTCCGTTTAATCGAGCCTATTGTCATCAACCGGGCAGACATTTGAAGTCTAAGCCCGGTCTAAAAGCCAATAACACTTTCCCTGAGCTGTGAATCAATCACTGTAGGTACCTGATGCACAGCAGTAGCGCTTTGCTACAACTAAAGCAACGAGGCATTCCTTCCTATAAGTGCTTTTCTAATAATAAATATATTTGTAAATCATTTATTTATTTCTGTAAATTGATTTACAAAAAATACTTTTACACGTCACATCATTTTGTCATGTTTTTTTTTTCTAACAGTACTTTTTTCATGTTGTTTTTTTTTTGTTTTTTTTCAGCTGCATCCGGTTAGACTGGAAGCCCACCCTAACATAGTTGGGAAAAGGCTAGGCTGATGATGATGATCATGTTATATTTTAAAAATAAATAGGCATTTCGTTCCTGACTACTCTGAGAAAAAAGAGCCGAAACAAACACAAAGGTCACTGTCTCTTTTGAAAACGGAAAACCAGTAAGTATTGACGTCATGACTCACTATAAAGCGTCAATAGGCACCTCACTTGCGTAAATCGATGGATGGCGCATTTACAGGAAGACCCTAATTTTTCAACCTCACTTCAATTCGAAACGCGAGCAAATGATTTCAATCGACTGAATTTTCATGATGGAACACCATAGATCTTATGGCTTTAACATAACGTCACGCCTGTAATCCCCGAAGGGTTAGGCCGTGGTGTGCCTAATAGTACACTTAGTTTTCGCTAGTTATGTTTTAACGCCCATGTAAAAGGGGTCGAGCCTATTGCCATCAACCGGGCACAATCCGTGGCCGGTACTGAGAAATTCCCAATGCGAAATGATGATGGGGGATGATGGAAAAGCCCAATAACACTTTGCGGCCTGTGTATTGAACCCAAGACCTAATGCTCAACAGTCACGCCTGTGACTACTAGACCAACGAGATCGTCCAAAGGCAAATGGCTGAATGCAAATGCAATCCACTGAATGTTCATGAAAGAACACCATAGATTTAATGACTATAAATTAAATACTAGATAAATGAATATAGTAATAAAAACATAGTATTAAAAAAATAGTAGATAAATATGTTACGATTAATGTAAGATTTATTATTTTTTATTTTAATAAATATTTGCACACCTGTTAAGGTAGGATATAGCCTAAAGAACTACTGTTATAATTATATATCACCTCATGTACCTACCCATGTTCATTCAAATAAATGATTTAATTTGGTACTTGTAAATAGCTCGCAAAATATGGAACATTATACATTCATATGCACACCTCTGCCTTGCCCCTCGGTGATTACAGCCGTGATGTTATAATAATTATACTTTCAAGTGACACAGTTTAGTGCCTGTAAATCCCACATAACTTGTAAAACAAAAGGGTTTTCAAACATAGATTAAAATCTAAAAACAACTGCTGTAGGTAAACGTAAGTACCCACACACATAGTCAAATTGATTTTAAAGGCTCACAGGTTCTTGACCACCCCGGCAACGCATGCGTTAGCGGTGCGCGTTATGCGTCATCATGTGCGTTACGAAACGCATACATTGTCGGGAAAGGTAATAAGTAGTGTATTATTCGTGGGAGATGTCCACGATCCGTGCGGTGCTTGGACGCATACAGATCACATCTCAGTAGTGATGTGCGTGGTACGGGATTACGGAAGTCACGGGGTTTTTGTGAATGAAGGTGTACAATTTGGAAAAAGTAGATTCCCCTTAAAAAACAATGTCTGTATGTAGGTGCTTTTATAGACGAGTAAAGACATATTTAATTTACATAACATGATCACATTCCTGTAATCCCCGAAGGGTCAGGCCGAGGTGTACCTAATAGTACACTTATATTTCGCAGTTCTGTTTAAGTCCGATTTATAGGGGGCGAGGCCATCAGGAGGATTCATAGGGGGCAAAAATCCAGACTCCATGAAATTCATGATAGAAAACCCAATAACACTTTGTCCGGCCCGGGAATTGAACACAGGACCTTATGTTCAGCAGTCGCGCTTGCCACTAATAAAACAACGAGGCAGTAGATATTTCGTTTATTACTATATAAATTAAATTGTACAGTAGAATTTTTCAGTTAAGTGTAGATAAAGGTAAAAAATAACTGTTACAGAAAAAGTTTTAATGCCAACTTGCTACGAGCTAACAGTTCGTAGCTGTGCTACGAGCGGCGTAGGCTTTGAACTCTTCCATAATTTTCTGTCGCTGTTTCGTTATTTTATCTTACTTGACCTTATGCTGAAGAATAACATACATACCGTACGTATCACGCTTGTACTACCTACAGGTTTAGGCAGCACTGTACCTATAACGCACCCGCATTTTGCAAGTCATGCTTAAGTTAACACCAGCTGCAAAGACAAAAGTCTTAATTGAAAAACCCGTAACACTTTACCTGGACATCTCAACATAAGTAGTTTCGACCAACGACGTAGTCTTAGGCAAAATAAACAAAAATACATGAAATAGCATTTTTATTTATTCCCTAATCCTATAATTTCTCCTAATCCCGTTACCCAAACCTCTAAGCAACATCACTAGAAGTGAGTCACGAACTTCACGCGCCACTAACAACTAATTTATGTTAATTGCGTCTCAGCACGGCATACGTATGAGCCGCACGTACTTAGCTCAGTTTGCTGCGAGTAAAATAATGTTCAGACCTCACGGGCCTTATTGGCTGAACGTAATGTTGTTTGAGTTATGGTAAGGAGGTTTGGTGTAGGTAGGTTGTATGCCTGATTTTGGACTGACAATCATTATAGTGGAATGGTTTTGTCTAACATGGATTTGAAGGAGGTAGGCATGTTCTTGGCAGGCCAACAAGGAGTGGTTAATGGCTACCGTAGTTAACTGCGTTGCTATAGAGATCACATTAAAAAAATCAACAGTTTTCATCATTTAGTCGAAGGTAAAACACAATATTGTATCTTATTTCCCTCATCTTAGCAGGCAATGCGTCTTGCATCATGGAACTACATTATTAAAGTTGCAGTCCAACAAATCTGCACAAGACACAATCAAACAGGTGTACTGTACACTTATACACTAATAAAAGCTTCCTCACCATTCAGTCTGACACTGGTGACACGTCGCCGTGCATACTCCTTTCATTGTCCTCACGCAACACTGACGTCACGCTCTCGCCGCTATCACGCGCATTTTGGACTACGATTTTCCACATCTCAGACAGTGTAGTGTCAGTAATACAATGGAGCATTCCCGTCGAGTGGGAGGCTCTTATCGATCTACGGGGACGTCATCGAGCGATAGCGGCCGCGGCGACGCAAAAAGCGTGTCAGTATGGCAGCTACAAAGCCTTTGTGGTGGGACCGGACGCCGCTCGCCGCCGCTGCCGGCATTGTTTGCTGTTTAGTGCGCGCTCACAGCTAAAAGTGGCGATTTCAGCGGTAAGTTTGTTAGTACGACCTGTCTAATGGCTGTACAGCGCTGATCGGATGCATTACACGCTCGGTTACGGTTATGTTAGGTTTTCGGCGGTATTGGCTGTTTTGGGAAAAATGACCAATAATTCTGGGGTGACAAAGGTTACAATATGATGATAATTCTGTGTTGGTTAGGGTTAGGTACAGTTAAGATTATAACCTGACCTTTACCTTTTCAGGTACCGTATCGTCTTGCTGTTGCCTAAAACAGATTATCTTATAACTTCGAACCTAAAGTACCTAAACAAAATTCTAACAGATTACACTTTTTCTTAAACTCTGAACTCTTCGTCTGGTTCGTGTATAGTTGATATCACGAGAACAATTTGCGATAGTGGAGTAATGTGTGTTTATCGAGTGTAAGGAGGGTGGCACCGTCGGCGTCGCAAACTTGGACGAGGCGACGAAACTCCTGGATGTTTTCACTCAAAATAATAAGTTCCAAAGAGAGCCGGAGTCAATTTTTTGCGAAACTCGGTGTAATGGATTGTTGGGAAGTTCGATAACTTTCGGAAGCTGCTCTTCGATTTTATTTTGCTAAGGAATTTTTTAGCCAATTTCTCTTCGGGAAAGTTTGAAATCTTCCAGTCACCCTTCAGCAAATAACGTCGCTTGCGGGACTTATAAATATTTTATTAAAAATTAGGCAGCGCATTTCGTTATCCTTCAAGTTTTGGTCATTATTATTTTTTGGGTAAAATTATTTGTAAACAAGCGATAATGTATTTTGAAAATTCATGATCACGTTTTCCTAAAGGAAACGGTAAATACTACAGTTCAGCAAAGTCTTCTAAAAGTAATTTGTACCTATTAGACACAAATAATATTATAATTTAATGGTCGTAAATTACAAAACCAATAGCGCTAATAAAGCGCCACTCTATAAAGAACTACGTATAATGAACTTACAGTGAACTATGATGAATAAACTTCACAGTACAGAACTTAAATAATAAAGAATTGGCATACTTTAAGTCAGTAACAGACATCTTATATCATCTAATAAACCATTTTCAAAATCATTCGACTGCATCAATTAAAAACATCTTAAAAAAATCCGCCAATTCACCACAATATCATAACGCGTCTATTGACACTGAAACACCATGCTTGTCAGCACGATGACGTGAAAAACAAACGCATAACACCATCAGTCATGGGGAGCGAAAGTTAATAAAATTCATGTATTGGAAACTTATGGCCGAGAAATATTGTGCAAGGGTGCAACCCTAGGGTTTTCCTTTAAAATTAGCTGAAGATGCTATGAAGTTTATGACTGGTGAAATTTTGTTTGAATATTTTAAGTGAATCTTTCTTTGGAGTTATGCAGTCTGTGGTGCCGGTGTGGGGATAATATTCTTTATCACAGTCGTAAATTGCACGATTGGCAGTAATGTCGTCTTTAGAGCGATGGATGGACTGTGTGAAGGATGATATGACACGAAAAAAGGTGTCTGATGAACTAATAGAGAAGTATGGAAGAAGAAGACATGCTGCGCCGACCCAAAATGAATTGGGATAAGGGCGAGAGAATGATGATGATGGAACCCTAGACCGTATAAGAAAATTCGAACATAAAAATTATTTGAGTATCTAGATAGATTAGCATCCAAAATATTCTAACTCAATAACCGGAAAATCTCATAAAAGCAAAGAAGTTGTTAACAAAACACCGAGACACTCTCTCTGTTTAACATAAATGTTCTTCAGTTTTAGAGCACTGGTAATCAGATGTGGTCCATGTGGGCTTCTGACGGATTCACATTTACATGTACGTCATTAAAGAAAACAACAACCTATTTGTATATATTTGTCTGCAGTATAGTAACCTCATTAATATTTTGAACAGTCTCTTAATTACTAAACAACTTTCCACAAATTAAAACAAACAGTAGGTACATAAACCCGTAAATACTAACAAGGAAACCCTACAATGTATCCGGGCAAGCAGCATCCAACCAGGGTGTCCAAAAGATTAGTCGGCAGACGAGACACAGCGGCACCGCGCGCATCAGCATTAAAATAAAAATAAGGGTAGCCATAAATACAGGCGCACAAAGACAAGATATACGGTTATAGCGGACTGCCGCTGGCCGTTCGTGTGGAGACTCTACTAAAATTATGGAGGAATTGGTACTCGGTACAGCTCCAATAAACAAAAATAATGATACCTATTTAGTGAGATTGAGGGCGGTGGCCTGTACCTTCGTAAATAAGATTGAATCGATTGGAGGTGGTAAGTTCGGCTGCTAATCAGCGCTGATAAATGTTGCGTGATTCAGTTTGTTTACAAACATTTACGATGCTAGATTTTTTAGAATATTTTTCAGAATTGACTGAGAGACTGCTTCTTTGGTCTACGGTCGCAAGCGCGACTGGGTTCGATTCCCAGGTCGGGAAAAGTAAGTGTTATTGGGATCTTCCATCAGGGATTTCTCAGTAGAAGCCACGGAGTCTGGATTTGTGTCCGGTTGATGGCAATAAGCTCGCCTTCTATTACATGGGACTTAAACATAACTGTCTAAATGTGAGTGTACACCTCTGCCTAACCCTACAGGCGTGATGATTTTATGTAAATTTTTCAAAAGATTTTGAAAACGTGAGGAGCAGTTTGTTGCGCTGCTCTTGTTTGCCCGATGTCTAAGAAGGCCAAGAGCAATGATGATCGTTATCAAAGGCTGACGATAATCTTCTTCTCCTTAAAGACAAGTTGGACAACAATGTTCTACCAAGATCTACATACATCTGCTGCTCCCAGAATCTGCGTTTTAGTTCTTCAATTAAAGTCAATAATCTCAATAATCAATAATTATTTCATGAAAAAGTCTTTCAATTGGGTTAAATGAACTGTAGCTATTTCGTTATTATCTTTGTTTCGACAATTCAAAAGTGCCTGTAACTGACCTACTTGAATTAAATGCTTTGATTTTGATTTAGATTTCTGACCTGAAAATTGCTAAAAGGTAAGAAAATTTGAATTTCACGGGCTACCCTTGCGCTTCCACCTTAACAAATTTTCCTCGTCCTCCCGTTATCTAAGACCTGTCTGATCTGATTCCTTAACAACTTCAAGTCGCCACGGCAAAAAATACTCCGACATATCCATGTCATCAAAAAATATTAATTTACCATTAAAACATCCTTCATGACCTACAAGGCCAATATTCGGCGCACCTATCGGTCACACTAGCCCACTCTCCCCTCGTCAGGAAAGGTCAACCCCGCGTATTTTTGGCGCCAACAGGCATATACGGATAAATAAGAAAGGCTTCAATCGCCGTCAACCCGACTCTACCCTTCTAAAAGCCACATGATAAATGGACGGTTCGTAATGTCAACGAAACTAAAATTAAGGCACGAAATATTTTTTGGTAAACTATCATGGGAGGGACAGGTATGATGAATTTTTCTAGGTATTCTATAAAATATGTTAAAAAAATCATGTCCGATCCGAAAGGCATATAGGCATACCCAATGAAATTACCAAATACAATAAGAAATATAAAATATTCACGAAAGTAAAAATAATAATGAATTTTAAAATGCATGATTTTTGTCCCAAATTACCACTGTTTCCATAAATTCTAACAAACTTTTAAAACGTGACAACACCATCTTCGGTATATTATTATTTTCGATCGTCAATTGTTTTTTTATGACGTCACTACCTGAGAAGCGACCGCTTGCGCCCGAGTGTCGCTATATAAGTTTCCTTATTTTAGTACATTTTATTTAATTTTCATCGGGCTATTTTTACTTGATCTGCATAAAGAATTACATAAATATAATCTAATCTCGATAACTAATAATACCCACACGGGTCGGACAGGGTTTTTTAACGTATTCTGTATATATTATATATGCTATCTGAAAGGTCACAAGTCTAGCCTAGAGTCAATCACTTGCTCAAAAGTCAAATTATCGTAGCACTTCCAATCATTCATACAGAGACACTTGAGTCTAACAATAATTAGCACTTTAAAGCTTATTATTTCACAAACAAATGCCTTAATCGAAAAATTATTCAAATCAAACTCGCAATATTTTTTAAAGACCTATCTAACTACATAGCACACTATGGGGTTCGCGAGAAAAAAAAATCCCCACTTTACGTGTAGGTACAAGAGATACCCTAAAAAATACTTTTCGAGATTTAATTTTACCACTTTGTTGGCGTAACTAATCTGTATATTCATGCCAAATTACAGCTTTCTAGTACTAGGAGTCTTTGAGCTAAGCTGCGGACAGACAGACGGACATGGTGAAACTATAAGGGTTCCTTCCCTTGTTGACTACGGAACCCTAAAAAACTTACACATATTTCGTTTTTAGATTTTCACTTATTTTTCATTCATTTTCCTCAACGCCCACTTCCAGCGAAGTGCATACTCCTTTCCATATCCATTTCCTGTCGATACTACAAAAACATTACGCCTTCATTCTTAAAAAATCATCCGTAATGGTTCTGTTCGATAGGGTTCTCAAGCCAATACTTGTTGGTCTCTCAACTATTAACTATGCGTACATACGTTCGGTTTTCAATGTAAAAAGTAACGAGGGATTTTATGAAGAAACTTGAAATTCTGATAATGATATAGCAAAAGCTTTTTTGAGCTTGTGAACAATATGAAAGAAGGTAGTTCAGTAAATAAAGGAAAACAATAACTTTAATTTTGTTTAAGTTTAGAACAAAAGATGTGTCTAAGTAGATTATGTTGCAGTTGGAAAGTTTCTTTACTTTCTTCGTGAGTTACAGACTTAAAAACATCGTGTGTGAGTAGAAATCTTTGTTAGCATAAGTAAAAGTTTAAGATTTCAGTTCCATTTAAGGGGAGGCCCCCTTAATCTTTTTTTTTAAATCTATATATGTATATAAAATGATAAACTGACTGACTGACTGGGTGATATATCAACACACAGCCCAAACCGCTGGTCCTAGAGATATGAAACTTGGAAGGTGTGTTCTTTGTGAAGAGTAACTTTCCACTAAGAAAGGATTTTTGGGAACTCCACCCCTAAAGGGGTAATGTTGGGGATGGAAGTTTATATGAAAGTCCGTCAGTTTTGAAGTCTCAAATCATCAGATCTTCAAATTTTGTGTTTAGGCTGTCGACTGAAAATTAATTTATACGTGTCTCAGCGTTTTTGATCATTCTTACCCTGAAGGATTAAAAAGGAGGATGAAGGTATGTAATCGGATATCCACACGGGCGAAGCCGCGGGCAAAAGCAAGTTTTTGTATAAAATCGTAAAGCGTTTCACAGACTACCTACCAAGTTTCAACTGTGCAGTCCTAATAGTTTCGGAATAAAGTGGCTGTGACATATAGACGGACAGACAGACTGACAGACAGACTGACAGACAGACTGACAGACTGACAGACAGACTGACAGACTGACTGACAGACAGACTGACAGACAGACTGACAGACAGACTGACAGACAGACTGACAGACTGACTGACAGACAGACTGACAGACAGACTGACAGACAGACTGACAGACAGACTGACAGACAGACTGACAGACTGACAGACAGACTGACAGACAGACTGACAGACAGACTGACAGACAGACTGACAGACAGACTGACAGACAGACTGACAGACAGACTGACAGACAGACTGACAGACAGACTGACAGACAGACTGACTGACTGACATCTTCCATTCGGTTACGGAACCCTAACAAACTTAGAACTTACTAGTTCAAAAGCTTTAAAGATAATAGGCATACAATCAAGATAAAATAATAAAGATATCCTGTCCATCGTCATTTTTAATTTTCCACCGACACTTCTTTTACCCATGTTTCGTTTTCTTGTAAAAACTTTAAAATGAAACAAGAGAGCGTGGTTCTAGTTATGGTGGCCACTTTCTAACCCCTTTATGTAGCGTCGGATGAGAGGTGGCGGATAAATGGATAAGTCGTGTCGCGAGAGAGCCAGCTTCCGTGCCGCAGATAAGTTGCGCCACTGTGGGGCAACTGTGGCGGCTGTACCTATATTTTTGGGAACATTCCATTTTAATTAAGAAAATGAAACTCGGGCTTGGGTCAAGGCAAAAATGGGATAGAACTTATCCGCAATAAGAGGTGGTGAGAAAGGCAACAAAAATATATGGTATTGTGAAGTGAAAGCAGTAATTAAGTTAGCTTTATAATACTAGGGAGGAATTGCACCTGAGAAAGATCGATAATATCATAGTCACTTAATTATGTAACATGGCTACAGCCAATAGTTTATGATCTCTTTTATTCCGTGTTCCGTGTAAGAACCTTTATTGAACTGACACATTAAACATTAATGAGGTTTATAATATAGCTTTTAGTGAATCCGCTGTACTTCAACTAAGAGAAAGCGTTTATATTAGGTATGCACCTAGTTCCAGTAAGACTTACATGATTATTTCATCATATCATCACGCTTGTAATACCCAAAGGGTTAGGCAGAGGTGTATCTGATAGTACCTACACCCACATTTCGCCAGCTATGTTTAAGACCCATGTAATAGGGAGCGAGCCTATTGCCTTCATCCGGGCACAAATTGAGACTCCGTGGCTGCTACTGAGAAATTCCTGATAGAAAAACCGCATAACAATTGCCCGACCCGGGAATCGAACCCGGGACCTCATAATCAGCAGTCGCGATTGCGACCACTAGACCAACTTTAAATTGAAAGTTTTACCAAGAGCTATATCCTATAACCCAGTTTGGGCGTATGGAGAACAGGGTGTAAAGTTCTTCATCCCCCATAGAAAAGGAAGGATCCTCCGACCAGACCGGTGCTATGTCTGGTGAGCTACTGCCCGACAGTTGTAGTCGGGTTCTTCTTCAGTCTTAAGTCGCGAATAACTTTACTTGCGCGATGTAGGATTTAGATGTATTTCGTTGTTTTAGTTCATCATCGGTGTCATAGATGGCGCTGTAGTACTTTTTGTTTTATGTTGCTTAGTACTCGTAGTGCCACTAAACCCGGTAACTGGGGGATGCAGGAATGTTCTGGGGGATGTGGTCCATGGAAAAGCTAAAACCCTGGTATTCAGCTGCATCGTGGTTAGATTAGAATTAAAGCACATGATGGTTACCTTTAAATTCATAATCAATGAACAGTGATGTGTAAGTGAACGCTTACTCATCAAATCAAATCAAATCAGTTTATTTCAAACCTGTTGTACAGGTTGGAATTATGTATAGGTATCAAACTTGCACCCTGTAAAGGAACTGAAAAATAAATAAATTACATTACAATACATTTTCATAATTATCGTGTCACAATGTCGAGGAGCTCGTGGCTAAATAATAACAGCCGCTCGGGTCGATCTTTAGGTTAAGCCGTGCTTGCCTGGGTTGGTCTGTGGATGGGCGACCACCCATTACATACCGAGCTGTCTCCGTGCCTCGAAAAGCATGCCGTTAGGCCCGGCTGTCATTTAAAAATTATTGACAGTCGTTAAAGGTAGTCAGTGGCCCAAAAAGTCTGACAACCAGTCTTACCAAAGGGGTATCGTATTACCTAGGACTAACTGGGTTGTGGAGGTCAGTCGTTCCATGTGAAATTCTGGTATTCAGCTGACTGGAAGCCGACCCCGACATAGTTGGGAAAAGGCTAGGCAGATGATGTTTACTTATGTCACATTGTCACATCACATTTTACAAAAATATCTCTTTGATGCGTCTTGAACTATCAATTCAAAACTGATTCCCACTAGAGTCGTGAACACAAAGATCATCATTATCGTAATTTGTCGAGCTTTTTCCTAATAATCTTGGCGTCGGTTTCCCGTCTCATCATCACCACCACATTTTACATGGAGCGAAAATCAAAACCCAGATTTCCTAAGCAACACGATACCCATTAGATATTGACACAAACGACAAGAAGAAATCTTCAGAATTACCACCAACCTGACTCACAACCCACTCCACTACCAACTAAAAGCACAAAGACAAGCATTCATACAAATAGTCAAGCATAAAGCGTAAATCATCGTGATTACTACAAGTAGTGCACTCACCCGGCGGTCATTAGCGCCATTTTTACAAGAGTCCTGCAAAAGCGTTCGGCACAGCATTCGCCCGTTCGGCTGCCGTTCGGTTAATCGTCGGAAATTGTCCCCATTATTGGAGCACTCACTCGCAACTAAAATTATTATTGTTCGCACTAAAAGTAGCCATTTAGTCGGTGATTGCTCTGGAGTGGCCTGTTTCTTGTAGAGATATTGAACGGACTTTTAGCCTGATGCGCTCGATGAGTCTTTTCTGCGAGTTTAACGTTTTGTCTGAAAAATTGGACGCGATTTGAGAGTGGAAAGATATATAAGGATACCGTTGCAAATGAAGCCATGAACCATTGAGTTGTAGCATAAGTTGTATGATCTGGACAACAGAAATACAGCACGAGGTTCAGAAATTATTTCAAAGCATGTAGGTATTACGAGAACAAAGGAATTAGTTAAAAGGACATTCAACCATTTAGATGCTCATTCCCAAAAACATTTGCATCCCAAATCACATTAGAATTTCGTGTCGAATAATCAACAGCCACGGGAAGAAACTTGAAAATACCTCACAGTTGACATAACCCTCGGTCCTTCGAGCCCTTGGCTTCCGGTTATCGCTACACAAAGAGGACCGGCCCTCCCCCCTCCGGCTTCCCTGCGGCCCCCTCTGAACAGGAACCGGAAATACTACCCTTCTATCGTTAAGGTCTACCCGCGTCACAGCGCTATGCTGGAATTTTTAAAGTATTTTTAGCCCCCGGCCTTGAAGTGCGGTAATGATTCCGAGGAATGTCTAATGGTTGAACCCAGATTTTAACAGCTCCAAATATTTAAAGGGAAAATTAAATAAAATCACGGGGAATGAGCAACGATCCCCACATAAAAATATTTTTATATTTTTTATTAGTTTTTCGTCCCCTGTTCATCACGCCAAGCAACATCAGCATTGCCTAAATCTGGTTCAGTCAACTAAGTAGAAAACTAAAGACGACCTGCTAGATCAGAAACTGCCTTGAACGTAGCTTGTAACAATCCTTGAACCCTATCGTCTTTGTTGTCAGCATACCTATAGTGCAAACAGTATTTGTAATCTTGCTTCTTCGTCATCAATACACTTGGTATGTATTTATAATCACAAACAGCTGATATCCCTCTTAATCCTTAGTAGATGACGTATGTTTATAAAGCATTAGAGTAAAAAACCTGGAGGGTGGTTCGCCCCGGAAGCTTCGCTAATGCATCCGAATGCAGCCGGAGCTCGTAGGTCACCCCTGCACGCGATCAATTCATTAGCTTGTATTGTTGTGCCACTGTTTCACGGTGAAAATATTACTATTGATTTTAGTGTCTGTTAATATTTGTTTTAGGAAAGTGGGTCTTTTTGTTAAGTTTTTGCTAACTGGAATTTTTTTTTATTAAAGCGGTTTGAATTTTAGGCCTGCCTATCTTCGGCCATTTTATTTTCAAAATAGCAGGCCCTCATAAAACCTTAATAATAATAATCAATAGCTGGCATTAATACAAACAAGTATTGTATGACACAAAATGTTCTAAAGCGTCGCGTTTCTGAAATATAAGTTATCAAAGTTGTACTGATGGCGACGATTGTAACTTTAAGACACATTTTAAGGCAAGAACTTATACTGCGGAAGATGGACAGGCTGTATAAAATATTCTAACCCCTTTATCAACGTAGGTACTTATTGGTATAGGTAAGATCAACTTTTGCAACAACTTCAACTCTTCTAATTCTTCTGCTTCTTCTTCAACTTTTCTTTTGCTTTTGTTTCAACTTTTTTCTTTTTTTTTCACGTGTTGAAACTGACGATGGATCGATGATGAATGATGCCACAATTCTAAGTATACAGTGGTGACAAACAAGAACTACATTGCAAGAAGTAATATGTAATTCCCCGTTTGAAAAAAAGACGTCAACATTTTTAAGTAACACAGGAAGAACAAAAATATAACCACAAGATTTTTGTAACGTATAAGGAAAAAGATTTCCATAATTTACTGAAATCTTAACATTAAAAACCCACTTAACTCCGAGCCTTCATAACCACTAAAGCACTGAAATTATTCATTTAATTCCACGTGCAAACGAAAAACAGAAAGGATAAGTGTAAAAAAATCAAAATGAACTAAAAATCGTGTCAAACATGGGGTTAACTCGCCAAAAACAACTTATTACCGTGTTACGAAATGTCAAAGCGTGTTTTTTAGAGGGAGTCGATGTAATATTTTCATAATTCGGCCGGCCCGGCGCGACCTCGAGCTGTAAAACAAAATGTCCGCGCTCTGCAACCTGTCGACCTTATAGTGATGGGACATTGGTTGTATCGATGTCGACAGAGCCATATGAAGATGGTGAACATTTTTCTAGTTTTTTTTTTGTCGAAAAAGTAAATCTCGGAAGTTATGGCATCGACACTCGTTTGTTGTACAGGAGATTTATCGCCGCCATTTATAATTTACAGTTATCATTTTAATGCTAATGGTTCAAATTGTTCATTCGTAGATACGAATTAGCATTATAAATCTAATGATCAGCACATAAGGATGATTGATATTGATAAATGTCGTAAATCAAACATTAAATCTGATCGAATATTTATCGGTGAATGCAAATTTTTATCTTTGGTTGTATATCATCAGGCACCATGATTTAACAGCCTATTCATGCAGAACTTCAAAGTTAGCTGTTAAAAATATTAAAAAGTACTAAGCCCCTTATTACGTCCCACATTAGGCACATCGACACATCCCTGGCCCGCATCCGAAGCGGGGTTGCGTTTTGATAAATATTTGCGATTTATTTTATTCCTGGAGCCATTTTTTGAGAACGCGCCCGTAAAGAGGAGAAATGGCGTCGCACGCCATGTTCACCAGAGCGGCACTGAAGTTTCGGCGGGAAAATAAAAACGCGTTTAACTTTGTGTTAATATTATATTGTGCCATTATTGCGCCATTTATTATAATACCGCGGAAGGGATGGGGTTGAGAGTTCGCGTTTAATGGACGTTTTGTTTGCGAGAAAAACATTTTTTTTTTAACTCTAACGATTTTCTGTTAAACCTTTCGGAAGGGAATGATTTTTCAGCGCGTATTTTATGCTTTGTTACAATATACGAGTAGTACGTATGCGCCAATCTGTATTCGTGTTTTGTTTTGACTACGCGGCGAGAATTTTTAGAATTCCCCAGTGATGTAATACGAATTGGTTTGAACTAAAATATATTGCGTGCCTAGATTTTATTTTACAGAATGCGTGTGCGGAATTCTATTAGCCTTTATAGGTACATGCGGATTTTCAAATAGTCGGTATTATAAATATTTTCAGAGCAATCTAGCGTTCACTGACGAGTACCTACCTACATAATCCACTTGCAAAGTTGGAAAGTTTAACGGTCCATAAATACTTAATTACTTAGAGTTTCCATTTTATTTTATGACTTGGAGTCTGGAATCATAATTTATTGTAAGTAATAACTTTCTAAGCATTTTAGCAGTGAACTGCCGGTGATTAGGAATAGCGGTAAGTGACGCCGCCTGACTCCTTTCTCAAGAACTATTCAAAAGAAAATGAAAAAAAAAGTTCCTCCTTCCTATTTGGTTATTTACCACCACGGATGCTCTAATTTTACTGTGGAGGACAGACTACGGGTAAGTAAGATTTCAAATGGACAATATAACTACCTAATAGTAGATCTTTACCAATAAATTCCGCCAACCTATGGTGTGTCAGTGTGTCTTATTTTCCGCGTTTTGAGTAGTCTCTCTTTCTTTCTGGTGTGGTTAGTGCCTAACCTAGTGTCAGAGTTTCTATGCCGCCCATGGGCCTCTGACTTGGCTTTACAAGCCTTCAAGAAATATCTCTCAGGCATACTGGTTTCCTCACGATGTTTTTCATTACCGAAGCAAGTAATGATTATACAATACGCACATGAATCAGAAAAATCAGAGGTGCGTGCCTTGGGTTCGAACTCGAGACCTATGACTTGGCAGTCCGACGGTCACATCACTAGGCTATCACTGCTATAGTAATAAAGAACGTTTCTACAAAACAAATCAGAGGCCCTAGCACGAGCGCGCAGTGTTAACCTAACGTAAAAACGACGATTTTTGAACCGAATGTACAATTATCCTACAGCATTTTAGTTAATTTTTTTGCAACAAGCACAATCAGTATCATTCATAGATATGAACAAATTCTTAAAATTATGTAAATATTGTATTTGAAACGAGTATTTTTAATTTTAAAATCGACGTTTTTTCATTACGGTTATACTGCGCACTCGTGCTAGGGACTATGCGCTCTTTTCTCAAAACCACGCTCAGTGAAAAACCCAAACCAAATTGTACCCACTGTTCCCGCCAGCATGTAGAAATTGTCTTATCGACCTGAAAGTCCGGGGTGTCCCAGTTCCCGGGACAGCGGGACTTGGTACAAAAATAATTAATTAATCAACGTAACCCTAGCATCCCCTGCCACCGCTGCCACCGGCTGCCACCCTGGTACCCTGGGAGGATGCCTCGGGCGATCATTACTATGCCGTTAAGTGTGGTGGCTATTGGTTCGCTATTGTCATTATGTTTTGATGTTAATTAATCTTGAAGTAACATAGTAACACTTGAATTAAAATTACTATTGTTTTACAAATGAATTTTAATATTTTAATTAAAAAAAAACTACTACATCTACTTTTTTTTTATCGGAAGGTCGCAGGCAAACCCTGCTCGCACTAGAATTTTTCTTTCCATGTCAAAACAGTTACATATGAATGTTTGTTTTTTATGTTTTTATTATAACAGCTTGCTAGAAGTCGCACAACGTATGAATGACTAGGAGCCCGTCCTGGCTTTGCACGGATTCCTATATTACTGAAGTATAATGTAGCATTCTAATGGTGAAAAAATTTTTTTAATCGGTCCAGTAGTTTTTGGACGAGTCTTACCAAGAATTATCATATTACTCAGTACTAACTGGGTTGTGGAGGTCAGATAGGCAGTCGCTCCATGTAAAATACTAGTATTCAGCTGCATCCGGTTAGACTGGAAGCCGACCCCAATATAGTTGGGAAAAGGCAGATGATGATGGTCCAGTAGTTTTTGAGTTTATTCGTTACAAACATACAAAAATACAAATCTTTTCTCTTTATAGTATTAGTATAGATTGATTATAATAATAACACTACAGGCTACTTTTTTATAACGATAGTAAAACAGGTATTTATTTTATTTATATGTTAAACCCTGAGAACATTCATTAGCATATCGAGAAAAAAGCATCTCCTCAATCGCATGAGTCTAAGTAATTCAGTAGCTTAGTTTTCTCTCACTGTTGAGGTTAAAATTAAAGGTAACTAACTTCTACTTCTTTTCGAATCGTTGATACATTCGTCTAGATAACTAGATTGTTCTGGCCCATTATGTGACTACATTGCTCGCCGATTCAACTCTCATAGAGGTACTCACAAAAAAAAACAAAGTCCAACAAACTCTTCGTCAGAACTAGGTTAAAACCATCAGCAATTTCAAACTCAGTCTAATTTTTCACCGTTACTGGCTGTTCAGATTTGCATAGGTAGGCACTTGGACTAAGCGAAGTTGGTCCGGGTGGAAAAACCCTAAGTGGAACACAGTCGCGAGCCCAGCTCATGTTAGTTATATATCGGGTAAATAAAGGGAGGCTGGAACACGGACGTTTCACTAAATGAAAAAAAGTAAAGTAAAGGTAATTTTTTCCAGTACGTAGTTGACAAAGTTGTGTCGTGTTAGTTTTGTTCAACTGTTTCTGTGACCATGTTTGGCTGTTGATGACAAAGTTTGTTGTTAATTCGAGTTGCTGTTCCCCATTTGCTTTACCTATGAAGGTAGCTTTTAAATTAGTCGGTAGGATTTCTCCACCGGTGCAGACTCTCAAAAATTATGAGCCTGGAAGTGGTCTAGCAGGACGCGAAGCTTCACAACTTCTAGTTATTCTATCTCTGCAAAGAATAACATGCCTATTTATTTACAAAATTAACTTCATTTTTAACATGGCTCTAAAGAAGTAGTAATTCGGGAAACTGTCATTTTGTTTTTCTTTTCTTATATTTCACAGTGTTTATACTTTCTTTAAATGTTGAAAGAATACCGACGACACGACGTTTGAAAAAAGTATCGGACAAAGACAATATTATCCCAAAATGTCAGTTTCATACGGACAAAATCACATTAAACAGCTAGTCCCAAACACAACACAGTAGGCTAACCTTGCTGAGCGCCTGAGCATCGACATTGACACGTCCAGCACTCGGCTGGATGGTGCTCAGCACAGTCCCACTTGAACCCTTCGAGTGCCATCGCTGCACATTCATGCCTACCTAGTACTTACCTACGGAGATAATAACCAAATATCGTGGGATATTGTTCGATGTGCTAGAGGTGTGATGCTGCAAAGAGGCTTGTGTTGTGTCCAGCAGTAGATAGGAAAATTACCTTGCATAGTTTTAAATGTATTTTCTTTTATACTTAAAAATGTGAGTAACATTTAAGAAAATATTGACTTTAAATCTGCCATTTTTAAAATGGTGTCTTCCTGCTGCTTATTGTAAAATTAACAAGGTGCACCTACCTGAGAAACCGTTTACTGTCTGTGAGAATACCAAGTAAATATGTAATGATTAGAAAGTTGGTGCATAGTTCACAAAACAAGGCAAACAAACGTTCTATCGCCAGGAAACGTGTGGCCAAGCTAATTCATCCCCTCGAGTAGCCACGGAAGATAAAGCACTCCCTTTTCACCCCCCAACACCCCCTCCGTCACCTGCCGAGTCTTTAATTGAATAATCCCAGTCATTAATCATAGCACCCCGTCTGGAGGTGAACTTGAATTATTTTCAGTCATTTCTTGCGACTGTTTAAGGCTTGGATCGACAGACGATACAGCTTAATGGATGGAATTTGGGACAAGGGTCCAGGCCCATAGATGGGTTGGAATGATGATGGGAACGAAATCATTGACAAAGAGTTTTTATTGATCAAAGACGTAGACAGCGATAATAAATCGGGAATATGCATGCACAAGCAATAGTAAAAAAATAGTATTCTAAATAAATAAATTTGTTGGAAAGTAATATTATATCGAAAGACTATAAAAAGTATCAACAGTCATAAAATAATGACAATTTGGATAGAAAATCTTATATACTAGAAGAATTCATATACAGGAGCAGTAAATGACCAGCATCAAAACATACCTACCAACACAAAGTAAATAGCATCAATAAAAATAAACAGTCCACTCGAGTTCACATAGGACGAAGGGCCGTACCTTCATCAACATCAGAAGCCCAGGCACGTTCTACCCACATGCGTCGACCCACACCTCCGCTCCATGCAGGAAACCGTTCTTAACTCACACAACTAAATCACACTCACACATAAAATCGCCCCTTTGTCTTAGCTAAGTGTCAACCAATAAAAACAAAGGATTCGAAAATGGAACAAAAAGTGTCGGCCAATCGCGCGGGGCGTCACGCGTGTTGATGCGCGGCTATTGGCTTGAAAAAATCCGTTTAGCTCCGATGAGTTCGGCTAGACGTCGAGATTGATGCGTCCGGAGACCGGTATTTACTTGAGTTTATTTACATAAGATACCGTTTCGTGCACTATCCTGACTGAACTGAGACGGTAATCTTTCTGTATATAAGGTTTAAAGTTGATCTTTCTTAAAGTTCGTCTGACAAATTTCGAATCGATTAGCAGTAAATAGAAGATTTAGTAGATTTGACTTGAGCAGTAAAAACTATCACAGGCACTTGGCTCCGTCTGTATGTATGAAGTATTTGTATCATGTCTCTCACTAATTTCCTTTAAATGAAGATAAACCAAGTGAATCATCCTCTTTTCGGCCTCACGGTGACTCACACGATTTTCAGAGCCATCAACGTGCTCCTGACAGCATTATTAACATAACACATTTACGATATCAATATTCGTCACGAGTTCTTTTTCATTGAAACGGTTATCACTTCTCGGCATTCACGGCGCAGACTTAAGTAGGCATCTAGAGAGAACACCTCGTGTGTTCACGTGTGAGAGGGGGGCGAAGGGGGAGCGGGGCGTTCAGAGGGTCATTTATCATTCATATCATCTTCGCTCCACTTCGCTCGCCGCACCGTCGTAAATAAATAAGAACAGTCTCATCTTTTACAGCCGCTGTAACTTTGCTAAACAAATATCACTCTTTCCCTCATCTGTCTAAAGTCCTCATTCCTTTTACAAACACTGGTGGTTAAGTTCTTTTCAAATTACCCAGTTTAGTTAGTGAACACGTAGGTAACTATGCATATGTTTTAGAAATGTGTAGATAATAGCCGTGCTAGGTATAATAAATCTGTAGCTATGTGTTCGTCAGTTTTAAACTTAAGTTTGATGTTCGTTTTATGACTACGTCGATATAAGTATGTCGGCACTTACTTTAAAAGAGACGGTAAGTCGGTAGGAGATAAGACAAGAGTGATTGTATCAAGTATAGAATAGCCAGTCTGTTCAAACAGAAAATTTGGTAATTAGGAAGGTAAGTGTCCACGAGTTTTCTTTATTTTTTCAGTTTCTCTTTTGAAAAGTCTAGGAAAAGAAATTTTAAGGTGTCTCATATACGGGATGGAAGGGATACCGTCACGAAAACGGTTACCACATATTCTGAGCCCCCACATAGAAATTTAGAATCGGTAATTTAAAAAAAATCTGCTGTTCCATACATTTCGACCGTGTAGGTATGTGTAGAGAGCAGCAGTGGCCCAGTGGTGGAGACCCCGACTTACGAGCAGTAAGTCGTGGGTTCGATCCCAGCCAGGCGCATTACTTTGTGTAAGTTATTTCATCACCACTGCTCTCAAAACGGTGAACGAAAACATCGTGAGGAAACCGGCATGTTCTAGAACCAAAAATCCGAAGACATGCGACATCTACCAACACGCACTGGGCCCGCGTGGTGGATTATAGCTCATTCCCTCTCATAGAGAGGGGGCTTGTGTCCCAGCAGTGGGAGCATTAATAGGCTGATTATGCTTATGCTTATTCTAGGTGTGTGTATGTGCACTTTTGTAGGAAACATCTGTTTTTTTTTAAATAACCAATGTAAAATTTCTGTGTTCAGAATGATGTACTGAATACGTGGTAATCGTTTTCGAGTCGATGTCTCTTCCACCCCGTATACATGTTTAAATTGTTTATACAGAAGTACTCTATACATTTCCGTAAAATAAAATTTTCTTTCTGCTTAAGCCTAATTCACAACTAGAAGATTACGACAGCAGCCAAAAAAGAAACCGTATTACAGGAGAGAACCACAAATTGTTACTGGAATTGCTTCTATTATTTTTATAATACGATCAAAATCGTAATTGGACCCAAATAATACATCCATAAGACGTTGTTACCGGCAGGAACAGAGGACTGCCAACAAAGCCCCCCACAATTGCGAAACCTTTTATTATCTAAGCATATTAGGTGCTTAGATTCCAAATAATTCCGTTTGCTCCGCTCTAAGAAGATTAAGAACGATTGGATGTTCGGAGAAGGTCGGCACTCGCCGCCACGTAACGTAATGGCGAGGTATAGGTACTACGGCTTGGAGAATGGCCCATCAATCTACACAGGGTCCCTCAAATCGATCACTGACCGCCCGAGAACTTAAAGATTAAAAACTCACAGAATAACCCGCCGTACACGTAAAAGCAATTACCCAAAGAAGTGGTCGATAGTAAGCAGTTCGCTTGCAAGTCAGTAATTGAAAGGCCGTGTACGAGCTGAAGCCACGTTTGTTTAGTCCGTCATAATTGCTCGGCTGCACCTCCGAGCTGACGAGTCGCCGGCACAAAAACTCCTAAATCCAGTTCATTAGGGCTCTATTCACAGCCCACCCCTGGATGGAGATACGCGGTGATTACTGCAACCGCTCCCGACGGCTCACGAATAAAGACTGCATCATAATTTCAGCAGATACAACCTCGTGGCGTATTACAAGGAATAGCGAGCTTAATTCCGGGATATAGAGTCTCATTTCGAATCGTGTGTAGTCACGTCACTTGCACAATGACATGTAAAAATAATGAACAAACTTAGGGTCTGTGCGAAGGAAGTTAAGTCTTGAATGGATGTTGGGAAGGGTTAGATTCGTTTGGTCGGAGTGAAAGGAGATGCTTTGTAAATTAATAGGAGGAAAAGTTTCGCGGGACGTCGCACCGGCAAGGTTGTCGCAGTTGTGATTCAATTTGGCCGCTAATTTAATGACGCTGTCGCTAAGGCAAACAAATTGATATTCATATGGGACCACCGCGAGTTTATTTGTTGTTTACATTTTTGTTTTACTGCGATTTCGCTAATAGTCGCGCAAACAATTGCTCGTTACTCAAGCGATGTTTATCGCTGTACGTTTGCAGACGTAAACTATGCTAGGGCGACGATTTCATACATTTTATTCTGCTTATGAATAGTGATGTATAAATACTTTGTCTTTTTCTCATTATTATATGAAAATAGTTTTATGGCATTTTGTTTGGTTTAGACAAGACTTTAGACTGTTTTACTTCTTGGAGAAAAATACTTTTTGAACATCCAATGACATCTTGACTGGAAACTGTAGCATTAGCTGATCTATTTTTCAAACATATACAGACAGAAAATATAGACAGTACGCGTAGTATGACCACCATAGAAACGAAAGACACGAAAGACAATTTTGACAGATTGTAAAAAATTTCTTCGTCAAAATGTAGACAAGAAATTTCACTTTGTCTTCGTAGAGTAAGGATAGAAGTGTAGAGGAATACACTCTCGTGCTTTTGTCGACTCGAATACAACCGAGAGAGGAGCTGATCTCCTCTATATGTAACTGAAATACACGAAGCATCATCTCAACTCACAACTCCTTGGTCCCTTCATCTGTAAGGTCAGTATTCGCGCACCCCGGACCGCAGACCCCGGACTCCAGGACCCCGGAACATTAACATTAGTTCCCAGCAACGTAATGCACACACAACGAGATAATTGGAAGTGTCGGGCGCTGGCGAGCAGCATCCATTGTTGGTGTCGTTACACCGTCGTTATTCAATTCAACTCCTGCGCAGACGACGTTGTTTCGGTCGGATGTATTGAGGCTAATCTTGGGATGGTCAGTGATTACTTGGGATCGACGGATGCTTGAGTCATGCTGGATAATTTGCTGGTGCGAACGTTAAGTAGATATTGAGATGGGTCTTTCTTGTGATACCGTACTGTATATCTCACTGATTGACACAATTAATGATGTCCAGTTTGAAGAAGATGATCAAATTGGAACTTAGTAAGACTGATTATGTCACACAAGGAAGTCAATTCATGGATCTTCGTGGAAACAAAGCAGGATAAACATGCCATTAAAGGCCAACTTGATAGAGGATGTCTGAATCAATTAAATCTTTATTTGTAAACATAGGTTATACAGGGGTGTTACAAATAAATATAATATAATGAGTCCGTCTTGTGTTGAAGCGTACAAATTCAAGGCACACTTTCTTCCACTAGTTGGTCATTAATGTTGAAATATGGTACTAGTATTAAGCCAACTATATCATACTTTATTGGCATGCATACAGATAGAGAGCCAAGCCTGTTTGTGGGAAACAGAAATTTACTTCAAATTTTCAAAACACTAAATATCAAAAAGATACCTACCTACCTCTACTTATGTACACAGTAGAACGTATCCGTAAAACGGGTGTGCATTCACTGAAAGTACTTAGAAGGCTAAGTCTCCCTGTAAGGTTCAGATAAACGCGTCCAAAGTAATCCTCTTTGTATAAAAATGTCCCGGTGTCACTCCCCGGTGGGGCGACTTTATTAAAAAGCACGTAATCCCCACTAGTGGACTGGGTAACGCGATTATGCTCTATATAACAACTCAATATGCGAGCCCCGATATGAAATTGAATTTAAATCCGTTTTGCGTTGATGACAGCGCTACTAAATAATAAAGGTTGCCACGGGACGACTGATTGGGAGTTCTTAATTAATACAAGGGCAATGTGACTAGTGGCAGATTTTAGATTGATTTTTGTTTAGTCTGGTTTGTTTTTGTTTTCGTTTCTTGTTTTTGATTTTCATTTTATTTTCGTTGTGTTCTTGTTGGAAAAAAGCTACGTTTGAAAGTTATGTGCCTTTAATAAGCGGTGTCTGATGAGATGACGAGTAATAGAGAAGTATGGAAAAACAAGACATGCTGCGCCGACCCCAAATGAATTGGGATGAGGGCAAGAGAATGATGATGATGATGATGTCATTAATAAGTGGTATCGATCTTTGTTGAACCTGAAGACGTTGCGTTGGAAGGCGGTGGACCGATGACCTGGTAAAGGTTGCAGGGATCCGCTGGATGCGAGACGCACGGGACCGGTCAATGTGGCGACACTTGGGGGAGGCCTATGTCCAGCAGTGGACGTCTTTCGGCTGAAATGATGATGATGATGATGATGATCTTTGTCGTTGATTAGTTGTACACTGAGTGAGAAGCCCTTAGGTTCGGTAGCACAATTTGATACTAAAATCAGAAAAACAGGGCAAATATGGGGTTTACTTCTTCCAAAACACCGCATTATATCAGCAAGCTTAAAAGAACACATGATAATACAGCAAAGGTACCACCTAATATGCAAACAGGAGTTGTCATTGCCCGTATCTTGACACCCCGACAGCCAGGAAGCGGGGAGAGGTGGCACACTTCATTACTCGCACATCAAACAATCGCGCCGCCGCCGCCATCTTGCGGAAGTGACGTCACTGACGTGCCGCCGCGATCGCTTTGATCCTCACAAAAATAAGTCTCCATTTGGCTGGCTGCATCAACTTCGCTCCAGTCTAAATGTAATTGCTTCGCGTCCCTGAGTTACATTTTTGCTTAGAACCTGAGGATCTTATACAGGGTGGAAATTAAAACCCTGAAAAAGTCGGAGAGGGTGTTTAAAAAGTCAACTTTGAACATAAACTACTGATTAAAATACTGTAAAACTTTTCATTTCTCCAAAGAGCCAAAAAAAATAAACTTTCAGCCTCTCATTACGCAGTTTCAAATTCATGAAGAAATTAAATTCATCACAATGACTTTAATATTATAATAAAACTTGAGTTTATAAAGCAGTCACCGGTAGTAACTTCACAAATGAATCATATGAATAGATACAACCAATATTACAAACCTATAAGCTGTTTATTGCAAATGAAAGTTTATATTATATGATACCAGATAGGTAAGCGGAATCATAATTTGCAAGTTAAATTACTTAATATACGTAGATTATGGACATCAACAACTAAAGCATTTTATGATTATGGAGGGGGCCGTGTGTCCCAGCAGTGGGAACTTTATAGGCTGATTATGCTTATGGTATTCCAATGAAGTCTAATGGTATGACCGTCGAACTGCCAAGTCATAGGTCTCGAGTTCGAGCCCAAGACACGCACCTCTGATTTTTCGTATTCATGTGCGTATTGTAAAATTATCACTTGCTTCGGTAATAGAAAACATCGTGAGGAAAACAACATGCCTGAGAGATATTTCTTGACAGCATGTAAAGCGAAGTCAGAGGCACTTGGGCGGCATAAAAACTCTCTTAGGCACTAACCAAACGATAATGGTATCGGTATCTGACACATTTGTAGATATTATGATGATTTATAAATTAAACGAGAAAAACACTTAATTAAAGTTTTAATCAAGTACTTAAAATTTTACAATCTGTTTCAATTTGTATAGATAAATACACCCTGCATACAGTCACCATTATTATAAACAATAATGAGACCAATCTTACCCGTGGTTAAAAGGACTTTGTATGTACCATTACCAGGCTCAAATAAACATTCTACGAGTACTAGATCAAGATTTACCTACCGTAGATATCTCTAGTTTGGTTCGGAGCGTCTACACTGTCAGATATTTCAGAAAAGTTCAGTGTGTCCAGTGTCCGGAGCCGCGTCCGCAACCTGAAACTATACAACATTAGTTTTAATAATTGCGAAACCTGAAATACATATCTAGTATTTTTATGTAAAGAATCTATATACAAAATTTCAAAACTGTATCATGAAAAATCACAAAGTTATAAGCTTGTTCTGTTACCTGGTTGTCCTCACAAAAACGTGGTCACCACGCAGCACGCCCGCGCGTATCAAGCGCATTGAAAATAATAATTTAGTAGTAGGTACCTAAATAATTGCGATAGATACTTAATGTCGCTCGGTATCCAACTTATAACTTTTTTTAAATATTTTTGAGACAAAATATAACATGGGTTAAAAATAATTAGAATCGATTCAGTTACTTATTCTAAACAAACTATATTGACGTTTCGCATATACTAAAAATAATGTTGTGTACAAATTAAAAAAAAAATGTTTTTCTTAGCTCAAGTAGAATTTACTTATGAAATAAAATTACTTCCAAAATCGTCGAAAGCAAACTGCGATTTCCCCCTGACGTTTGACGTAACAATACAATAATCAGTGCAAATATGATTTGTTCTCACAAATCGCAATGGGGCAAAATAAATAGTATGGCGGAGTATATCGAATTACTAATATTGTAAGTGCGAGTACACTCCCTCTTTACTACAAGAGGGCGTTTTACGACCATTCAAGTTACCAATCAAATAAAAATTCGTAAGGTTGATGTAAATTTTCAAATTTGAGATCTGGTGATCGGGAGTTTTGAACTGAAATCATAAGTTTCGTACTACTACTCATAGATGGAATTTAAATTCTACAATGATCTTTTGGCTTTTGAATGAGATTGGCAGGGACGCACTGCTAGTAAACAATAGTGAAATTATTCAGTGAGAAAATGCTTAGAAACAAGATGGTTGGCGTTAGTTCTGATTTTGCCCAGACACCAAAATATCCTTATTCATCTTTAATTGTTCTCTAGTGTCGGTAAAGAAACTTCATTGAAGCGAATGTTAACGTATATCTTCATAACTTTTCCTTATTTTTTGGTCAATTTAATTTTTAAGAAAAATATCTAGCTTGAAACTGGGAAAAAAGCAGAAGAGCGATAGGAATGTACCTAACACGAGTATTAGTTCCAAAGCTGGAAGCTGGGATCGTGTCAATCGCGCAGCTCTCAAAGTTGACATTGAAAAGGTTTGAGACGACACATTACGAAAAGGTAATTTTACGCTCTGTTTAATTCCTGTTATGAAATATCAAACCACAGTTTTCAATTAAAAACTCGATATAGGTATTTTTTTCCTCTCATACAAAAGCAACCCTCATCCCATTCAAAAGAAAAACTTTTCTATCAAAACCACGATATCCTTTTCGTTGACACCCGTTTACAATAAATCGTGAAAACAATAACTTAACCTACTAAATCATGTTACTATTCAAAACATGACTCCTACATGGTGAAAAAGTTTTCAAGCTAAAGAAGTGTTGTCATCTCCCATCAGAAGACAAAGGTATGTCCTTAATTGAGGACATTTGAGGAGGGAAAAGGCTCGGAGGAGTACAAAAGCGTTAGTTGTCATGCCTTATCAATGGAATTAAGGGCATATTATGTGCTTTGAAAGGATTACACAGGTGTCCTGCGGGCAATGGCGGCAGGCGTCGGGCTGCGGAGGAAAAAAGAGCCACACTACAGATCGACGGTCAGATTTGTTTACGAAGCTTTGTTTGATTTTATCGGCTTCTTTTTAAGAGCTTTTTTAGTAGATTATTAGGGAACGGTTTTGATTTATTGTTAACGATGTACCGATGTTAAATCTACTTTCCCTATAGATAGACCGGATCTGAAAGACAAAAACTGAAAATTGAATTTGTATGTTCTTTAACTTTCTTCCTACTTCTAGATACCATATTTTCTGTTCGCAGTGATAATGAGCCAAATTGGCGAGGGCAAAAAAACAAGCAGTCACGCTTTGGTTGCATTAAACCCTCATTGAGATCAATTGGCTTGGTTTTTCTCAGAAATCCCAAACACTTATAAAAATTATTCATCTGTAAAAGATCTAACATTTAATAACACATCTCAATACCTCATCAATCTGACCCCAAACCAAACTACTCGCAAAACTCAATTAACACAAACTTGTTCGGCATGTAACACACGAAGATATATCATTAACCTCCATCTCCTCTGCGAGCGTCATCTGCGATGCACTTTGTCTAGCGTCTCGCGTTACCTGTCACAGCCACCCATTAACGTCGTGACCTCCACCTACCCTCCACAACTTGGCAGCATGCCAACATAACTTTGCACATGAAAAACTTGTACACACTTAGCAAAACCGAAGGAATAAGGATGTGTTTGGTCTGGATGAACTTTTTCGTAAATTTGCGGTCCTACATTGACCCAAAAGTTGTAATTTGCTCCGTGATTACTCGCACGCGCACTCTATTTCATAGTTTGACAAGCGACATCGGTTATTAGTGAGTGTCGGTTACACTGTGTCGATATGTCGTGTTTTGTATCGATTTGTTCGGTAGAGGAAATATTTCAGATTCGATTTTCCTCGATAATTTTGTATTTGGGGTTATGCTTGAATCTTGAAATTATAAAACAGATACATCGTATGGTAACTTATCTTGAACCTAGATCTACTTTAGTTGTTCATTTTGATTCATTGTGGTCACAAGGTTTAAAAATGGAAAGTTTTTCACAAAAAAAGTGAAATTTCTACAAATATATTAATTTGAGTATTTTAAGTATTGCTAGCAGAAATTAACCAGGAACATAATATCTCATATAAACACATGTTTTTCAAGTCGTGTATTTATGTTGATATATTTCATGTAATAGAAATTATTGAAATTACCAAGCGGTTTGCTTCATCACCATAATATCAGCTCGCCCACATTCACTCCTGAAAACGGACCTCGAACGTAATTAAATTACTTTCATATCACGATTTAAACGCCCTACATTACAGTACTGCAGCGAAGAAATTAAATTATATCTTTATCATTAACATCAGTATTGTTTCTGAATCGTAACGAGCGAGTTGCAGAGACCGATGCATACAAAGAGATACAAGTCGCATAACACCTCGAGCAATCGTTTAAGTCTATTAAAGTCGCAAGCAATCATTGAGAAAGTATTAAAGCATCCCGACACGACACCTCAACGCGATGTGTCCCTGTATGCAATTCTTGTAACAATATACACACCTTTATGTCTCAGTGCCGCAGGAAATGACAATTATTTTTGCTCCAATCGTTGAGGGCGGAGAGAATGGAATCTCTTTCACACGCGCAAAATAGCTCGAAGGTCTAAGGAGCCCTTTGTGCACGGCGCGGCAATACAAAAAATATATCCATTCACAAAAATAGGTTAGTCGCGAATTTTGAACGCAACGCTCTTTGAGATGAAGCGAATCATTTTAAACTGTATTCCGAAACGATTAAAATTGAAAATTGATTTGGGAACCACACAAAAGGATTCGGTGACATCAATTTTGAGTTGTCCATTCATTCATGAGTTGCAGGTGAGATTAGAATCTGTCTGGAACGTTACAATGCAATTAAATTACGTTGAAATTTTCAAATCGATCCAGAGTTATTAAAAGTTCAATAATAGTATTTAAAATTAAATCCCACCCAAAAAAGTAAAGTTAACAAATCATTCGACAATTTAATGGCGTCAATTAAAACCGGTACGCCATAATGACGATAATAAACCCGAAAGTTAGTTTTAATAACTTTATTACCATAAGTAAGTACAATTACGGAGTATCCGTGACTCCAGTCTTTCACATTGAAGTCGAGGCCGTCCAAAACTAAAAAAAAAAACCTCGGCAAAGGAACAAAAGCCACGCTGTCTGGATGGACAGGTATATGACGGGGCGCATTTTATTGGTTTTCCGAAACATTCCCTGCTCTATTAATAAATGAGTGAGAGAAAAAAACGCCGTAGAATCCATTTGTCAGGACTGCAGTGATTTATGGGGCACAGGATTCCTAGAAGAGGTGAGTTTTGTTCTATTTGCTTACCTGTCACTTTGATTTAGAAGGGTACCTATGTACCTGGTAATGGATTTTCGCCTAAAAAGTAAAGCATTAAGTACGTTGAAGTATATAGGATCGATCCACGTCTAATGCTATTTAGTAAAGTTTGCTTGTTCCCAAGAATTATTTACGATATGATTTTGGATTAGGAATTCAAACTTCACTTTTAAACTTTGCTTGCTTTAGGAAGTGCTTATTACAGGCTAATTTCCTAATCGACTTTCATTCCCGGAATAAAACCTACTCAACGTCCTAATTCCGAAATCCATCGTAAGCACTACATTAGATTTGTCGTTTCTAGGTTAATTGATTAATAATAGGATGTTTGTGACTGTCAGGCAGCATTATAAACTCACTCTAATAACATGAAGGTATCAACTTTGCTGCTACATGTATTCTTAAAGGTTACTTTAGGGATTCTTTCTTATGTTTGGCTAAAAGTTGATCAAGTACCTGTTGGATATTCAAAAAATGGACCACCCTTTTTCAACTATGGGGAATCGTTAACAGTTAAGAAATCATCAATCTGCTTTCCATGGTCAGCGCAAAAATATCTTACGAGGCCCAAGAAAACTTTGATAATATTCCATGATGTTGAATGTAACAACTCCTCATCAAATTCAGTAGCATAATTAACCTATATGTTTCACACAGCAACATGGTTTTACTAAAAAAAGTATTGCATGATTATCATTTGATTCGGTGAAGGAAAAAATTCTGTATTTCTGATGGGTGGCTTAAAAACTGTAACACCAGGTCAGGCACTAACCAAACAAAAGAGAAAATCACACACTTGAATGACGTAACTAATACATAACTCATACCAAAATCGCCCTTAATTACACAATTTCCTACCCCTAAACAAAAAAAACCTTTTCTCACGCTTTGCAATAAATTACGTCGAAACTGATGACCGAAGTGTAGTTAAATTCCTAATACGGTTCGTAGCAGGTAGCTCAAGAGATAGTTATCGTTACAAATACTCCGAATTCTTTCCATTCGGTAACTTGAATCGATGGGTGACGAGCTATGTTTGACGTTCATATTTCGGGGTAAAAGTCTTTTAGGAAGTGTGGTCAGTTATGTGGAACCGAAAAATAATAAATATTTGTATATTTGTGCTTGCTTGGTGACTTACAGATTCCCATTGCAAGGTGGTTTATCATCATATAGGTACCCTCTAGACTTTAGTGTAAAAGTAGATCCGTGATAGTTATAGTAGACTTGAGCAGCAACGGAAACCAGCGAGCAAGGTAGTGGTTGAGGATGTTAATAATGAAACTGCCATCAACGAGATTCAATTGGTTCCAAGTTTAAAACAATTAATACGAAGTAGGATCTCCAGCGGATAAAATAAGGACAAACAAGATCAGGAATAACCGACTTCACTTGACAAATCAACGAGATAGTCGCGATGAAGTTAAGATTCACTAAGCAGGCAATTCACAAGAAGTTTCTAATCAACAGGTTCAGATCCATAAACAGCTGTATTTTGCACAGATACTTAATTTTGTACTGCAAATATCAAAATCAAAGATAACACGGACCCAATTACCGTAACTAAGCATTACAATTACAGATGAGCAATCACCACTTACAGACCAGCGATAATACAAAAACTTTCTATTTCAAAGATGATATCATACTTCAAAAATGTAACAATAAAAATTAAACCAAATAACGACACGTTATAGCATCGCATTCCCTTTCTTCGGCTGGACAGTTCACGGACTATTCCGAGTTGCCGATAACGCTTCGTCACCGCGATACGATCAATATCTCGCCGGTATCATGCCGTGATCGCTCCGCCAAATGTGCTGACCTCACGTAGGTGTTGGACTGTAGTCAGAGTATTCCTTCCGCTATGGTATTTTGATTGCATTCGCTAATGGTGTTAGGTTTATGATTCTTGGAAACGATTTCAGGTAAAGCTTCTGTTGATACTGTTGTTCTTGTAAATTTGAGACATGTGAAAGTTTGGTTGGTGTTCCTTTGATCTGAGCAATAATCTGCCATGTTTATCACTGTCTCTTAGGTTAGCACTGGACCAACTAATCTGGGAGACTTTTCAGCCACTTGATTGGATGGTAATGTACTTTGAACGACAAAATTAGGTGAACTGATATGTAATTCCAGATGGGAACTTGAATATTTATGTATTTTAGCTTAATTCACCTCAAGATTGTTGTTGAAAGTTTTAATCGGACTAGTGCTTATGGCAGGTTAAGCTTTGCAGGACAACAGCCATGCTAAACGTAAGAATTGTATTCACTAATCCTCGTTCAGATAGCAGTTGTAAGTTCTCAACAGCACACCCCAAAATTATCTCCTGACTCAAGATTATTTTTAAAACAAGTACTTCACGGAACCAAAGTTTAATCGTTCGTGCTTTTGCATAAGTACCACAATCTAAGATAAAAACGGAACACAACGATTCCTGTGAAAAACTTGCTGCTTATCCCCCCCACACGCATACTTTGAGGGCACAGTCCCCGGAAGCCCTTTGTTCGTCGAAACTCCGAAAGTATCAGGACGCGCTAAATCTCTCGTTAATCGAGAAACGTTTCAAATTTTACACACAACAAAAAATAGTTAACTAATCCGCGGCCTCTTTGACTCCGGCTTTGCGAACATAGAAATATATTTGTTTCTGCTAGAATATCTTTAAAAAAGCCTGGGATTATTGATTTCTGCGAAAAGTCGTTGGGCCGTAAGGATAATGTTCCTTTACGGGCCGGGAACGAATTACTCGTTGAGGGATAAACTCACCTCTAATTTCGGCAGAAATATCGCAATCTCGTATTCGGTAATCCGAGGAAAAATTACCTGAAGTGCTCCGGAGATTTTGTTCTCTAAATATATGTTAGCAATTTTACCAAGAAGTATTACTTCGTGGTATATTAATAATTCTCCACGTAAACATAAAAATAAATTGAATGTAAAAGTTAGGATATATTTCATAACATGAAAAACTAAATCGGAACACCTGGCCGAAAATAACTGAGATTCCACAAGGAGTATCATGGTTGGTATAATTAATAACGCTAAGAAAAACTTAACATCAGATCCTAATGAAATAACACAGAGCGTGATCGATCAAAATAATAATTAATAATAGATCGGCATCGAGTGCCGACTGTGATGGATCCCCGCACTTAGTCATCGCGTTTAATTAAAAATGGCGGCTTAAAATTAACGGTTATAATTTCAAATTTCGAGAGTCCCGCCATTAACATGTGTAGTTATTATGTCTATTGTTGCTTCAATCTTGTCTCATTTAGCTGAACATGGAGTGAACGACACATAACCAGTCATTATTGCGTTATTTTTAATCATCAATCAAGTTAGGTGTTAACATCAACATCACAAGAATCCGCGGCACTATTGCTTGAGACTGATGCCCGTTGGCTTGATGGCTAATGTCGAAACGATCACATTTGACAAATACGTCCGCGGCAACTCAAGCCAATTAAACTTACATACGCATCGATATAATTACTGTCTTTGTAATTACATTAACCTTTAGACCTATGTTTTTATCCCGACAATCTTGATACGATCTCGATGTTGCGAAATTTTAAAATACTGCCTCTGTTTGATTAACGATGCGGATTGCTAAACAAAATTGAGTTGGATAAAGTTAAAAAAAGAAGTTTATTTGATACCGATTATCAGGATTAAAAGAAATCGTGTGCTTTGTTGATACGGGCCATAGCAGACATGATACCTTTAGCATCCGTATTCGGCATTTTGGCGACTGCATCAATTCTGCATCGCATTTTAGCACCTCTTTACGTTCGGTTGCTGATTGGCGATGTCATGAAAGTGTCGTGTCTGCTATAGTCCTAAAACATTCGTCACAATACAATCTAAATCAGAGTTATTGACATTATCTCCAGTATCAGTCAATTATCGATCAAAGACAAATGCGATGGGGTTAGATGGTTACATAATTGGATTAGTCTGATGTTACGATAGGGAGTTTAATTGCGGTGCGCGCACGCATCGGCGGCCGGTGATCGACGCGCGCCGCGGGGCGCTCTCTCTGCGCCTGCGCCGTACCGCACCAATTAAACTGAGCCGCCCATTAGATCTGTATGGATTATGCTTTAGATATCAATATGATTATTCTAATTAGCCAATATTAATGAAGCAAGAAGTGTGCCCATTAAGTAAGGGGTCAATGTCATCAAAAGTTGCTAAATAAGAAAATATTTTTGTGCAAATTTACAAGCACATCTTTATTGCTAAACTAACTGTTACCAACAAAACGGTTAACGTCAAAAGCCATCAAATTAAAAATAACATACAAAAACTGAGAATGACCCGTCGATAATTTGAAGTACTCGGCTCTGGTCACGATTCTCCTGCACCATATTTTAAATAAGTAATATCCACAATAAGAGTGTGTTGGAAGGCAATCTGCGGGCCCGCGGGAGGTGTGCGATCGAACTAATGATAACGCCCGATCGACGGATTATTACATTAAACTTGGATGTTTTATCGACGATGCCGCCGTCACCACTTCTCACCTTCGCCTGGCGAAATTTTGTTGATTGCTTCGACCATCGACACACCAGCTGCGGACTTCATTTGTTTTTTCGTTTTGACGAAACGTGCTTAGAATTTAGATGGATCTGACAGAATTTTTGACGATCGGAGTTTTGCGGTTGTTGCTACATCTGTATCTTTTTGCTTTTTCTTGGCGGTAGGTGTTGTGAGCCCAAATTGGATGCATTGATATTCAATTTGAATGTTGCTTGGCGGTTTTACCGACCAACATTTTAGAATTAGTTTTCATTCTCAGAATCTAACCGTGTGCCAAGTAAGAAATATACGTGTACGTCTCATTTAAGATTCAAACGTGCTACGAATTGTTAGTCTCCGCAGGTGCCCGAAAAGAGCTTCAAATTCGGCGACAGAAAGTGTTCGATAGAATCGCAGTTGATTAGCGCTGCGACGTCGATGAATGGCCGAGCGGAGGGCGCCGCGGCCGACAAAGACTCACGCACGCCAGCGTAGACAATCCGCCGAGTATCGATCTCGCGCGACCCTTCGAACCAACGCCGAGCGTAGCACAATGCCGCGGCTCTTTATTATAGCATCTCACATTGTTGTCATTGTTATTATTATGATTCTTTACCGCTTTCCATTGTCGGTCGGCGTTGTGGCGGTGCTTTTTCACGGCTCGCGTTTAGTCTGGGCATTGGGAGCGCGTCGCTCGCACGTTCAGTCGCGGAAAACGACTGTTTTCCTCGCGGAAATTTGTTTGCTGTGCTGTGTATTTCGTGCTCGTCGTGCTGTGCTGTGCGCGCGCATCGCGGTGTGACGGGCCGCCGAGTGAGAGGCTGCCGACTGCCAGCTGACTGACGTACCTACCTATACGTGTGTATGTATAGGTGTGCCGCCTCAGTGTACAATAGACTGTTTTAGACTAAGTTACAAAGTGTTTGTGTGTAATGCTAATTCTGATATCAACATGTACATTTGAAGGTTATGTGAATATTTTCTATTTGTTTACTGAAATCAAACATGTCTTAAAATTGCAATTTTTGAGATCTTTTAAACTTGTTCAGTTGCCGTCGGCATTACAGCGGTACATACTAATTAGTTTCCAATTGTGTTTTTCTTATTGGAGTGATATACTAGTTTCTCATTTCTGTTATTAAGAAGTAAAGAAGTGAGTAAGGTTACTCAAGATAACCTTAACTGTACAATCTTAGGTTTCATTCTGTCCTTTTTCTCTGCGGATTTTATATTTATCATTTGCTCCTTCAGAATTAACTGTCATCTGTCAGTAAGTAATCAACACGCTTGATAATCGAACACTAGAAACGTTCGCTACTGTTTCCTTAGGCATATCACAGGCAGAATTATGTTCATTCCAATATGTTTTAAAATTCGAATCATTCGGAGCATACACAATGGATATTAACAGGAATGGGATAGAACTTATTAAGTAAATTACATTAAATCTTCTGATAAAACCTATTTAGATCTAAAACACTAGTTCATTTCGAATCTATGCTTATTAATAGAATGGTAAGTATGAAGCTTGGAAGGGACTTAGACGCATAAACAGTTACCACGTATTCACTCGTCATTCTAACGAGGATTAGAATGACTAGTTAGAGTGATCTAGTTTCTAGGCCAAAATCTAATCAAGAAGGGCCACCAATTGAGTACCTACAGAATGAAGAGGTAAGTACTCGATTCAATTTTCAGACATGAAACCCACAAACTGTGATTTCCTGTGAAGTCAAGTAAAAAAATAGGTACAGTTTGTTTGTTGGGGGTAATTTTCGTAACTGCTGCATACGTGGTAACCGTTGAATGATTTCCCCAACAGAAATTTTTCATTGGTTATTTTAAAAAAAAACCACTATTCCAATCATTTTGACCGTAGGTATTGCACTTTTGTAAGAGACTGTTTTTTTTTAATTACCGTTGAATTTTTTTTTCTTCTGATGGATTTTCTTCTGATCCATGGTAATCATTTGTGCGCCGATGTCCTTTCCACCCTGTATAAGGTAGCTTATGAGTACCTACGTGTACCTAATGGAAAATACTTGGAAATCAAAACGTAGGTGTGATCGATTCCTAGAAAATTTGGTTAATGATGGTAAAAGCTCTAACCCATTTAAGTTAACATTAAAAATGCATTGTCTGTCTATCGGTTACCTTTTGTTGCCTTAATCTCTGAACGAATGCCGATGAAATTTCCCACACAGATAGACCCTGTCTATCGTCTAGGTTAGGACATTGGATATTTTTTAGACTAGTGGTATATCGTGGGATAATTTCCAATTTAATTAGTTTATTTTAATTATAAAATGCGTGGGCAATTGGGTGAATATGTTTTCAAAGTACTGAGAGAAATGTATTCTATTTTAAAATTCTTAGAATAGGAACTTTTAATTGTATGTGAAATTTATGATTGACTCGATAGGTATGATGTATTTCAGTAACTTTATAATTAGCTACCTTTTAGATGTGTTGGTAATCCTATCTTTTCTTAACAAAAAGTGATTAAAAAATGCAATGAAAATTAATAAAATAATTATCATTTTTCTGACAAAACATGAGCCTTTTGCATTGAAACCAAATAATTTCAGAGCCAGCTCTGGTTTTCAGTTCAAAATGTGAAAGAGCCACACAACTTTTGATAAAAATCCTTTTGATCCGATAGATATGACTGAAAAAAATAATTCTAATACCATTGTTAGTAATAATTAACAAGTTAATTCAACTTTGATTATTGTGATTGCATAAGAAGACATCACGCCTGTAATCCCAGAAGAGTAAGGCAGATGTGCGCCTAATAGTATACCTTCATTTCGCCAGTTATATTCAAGTCTCACGTAATAGGGGCGAGTCTATTACCATCAAACGCGCACAAATCCAGGCTTCGTGGCTACAACTGCAAAATTCCTGATAAAAAAACACAATAACACTTTGCCCGACCTTGGAATCTAACCTAGGACCTTATGTTCAGCAGTCGCGCTTACATGCTTGCGACCACTAGACCAACGATACAGTATTGTGTTTACATTTTTAGCAAAACAAAAAAGAACACATAATCTATATTTCTATACTATAATATTAAAAAAAGATTTTTTGTAAATTTGTATGTAGGGGGTAATCTCCGGACCTAATGATCCAATCCTAAAATTTCTTTCACCGGCAGAAAGCTACATTATTTGTGGATGCTATAGACTATAAATTATATTTATAACATGTATATTAATCGAGCTATCACAAATTTAGCGGACGAAGTCGCAGGTGAATTACTAGTATATAATAATAAATTGGTTTCCGATGACTCACCAAATGAGCTTCAATTTTGAGGGCATCAGTATATAGTATAAACAAATAGAAATGTTTGCAGTCGGCCATTTGTAATTTCACTAAACAACCGACAATGTATGTAATTGCTAGTGTCAGAGGTCTGCCATAGAAATTAACTTTCTTCTTCTAATAATTTTATTAAAATAATATGGCCGATGTCCAATTTTGCTCTTATGATTGATGTATGTGTATGAGCACTTTATTTCTGAATGTAAAATTAGTTAAATTAGGTTTCGTATGACTTGAGTTGTTAGATGTTTAAGTTAATTTAGTTAGATTACAATGTTATTAGTAATAACAAACTACAAATTCCAATCGAACGTCAGTAATAAGTTATTACTGACGTTCGATTTGAATTTGTAGTTTATTATGATTAAGTTGTTTTGATGAAGATTTTTATATGTTTGTTTCTGTACATGTATCAGTCTTATAGAAAATATTTAGACCTAATACTCTATCTTATGATTATTTATATACTTATGTTTAGTGACTCTTCTCACGAGTTTGTGAACACATTGTTATTGTCATAATTTAATTTTATTACATCATACTCGCCGAAGGGATAGGCAGAGGACCACCTAATAGTACACCCATTTCGCCAGTTATATTTAAGTCCCATGTAATAGTGGGAAAGGCTGTTGCCATCAATTATAATTCATAAAATTTTATATTTATTAATTTAAATTGAAAACGTGTCTATCTTTTTTCTAAGCTTGTCACAACGCTCACAAATGCTTCCAGATTAACAGTGACAACTCATCATCATGTGCCTAGCCTTTTCCCAAATATGTCGGGGTCGGCTTCCAGGCCAACCGGATTCAGCTGAATACCAGTATTTTATATGGAGCGACTGCCTATCAGTCATTATGCAATCTGACTGCATAATGACTGCGTAATACTGGTAGTCAGTCTGACTACCAGTATTACCAAGGGGCATCGTGTTACCCCTAACACGATACCCCTTGGTAATACTGGTAGTCAGACTTTTTGAGCCACTGACTACCTGTAACGACTGTACAATAGGAACAACTACAAAACTAATTTAAAACTAAATTCTAAAATTCATAAACTCCCTCTCAATAATAACTTATAATAACTATAGCGAACAGATTCTATTTCAACAACTTCCATCAAATGTGAGCGTCGATATTCAATACTACGAACTAATCTAGAACTATGTTTCAATACCTATCCGATAGTTAGTGAATACGACTATGTACAGCATGTATCGGAAAGATGTGGTCATAATATATACAAGGTGCGCAGCAAACTATCAAACTGAAAACCTTTTCAATAGCAAAAAAAAACCAGCAGCTGTCCCATACAAAACTTCAATGTCTACACGACTTAAATGTATGGAAAAGCTGATTATTTTCTTATGGACCTATGGAGAAAGTGGTTCAGGGGGTCTAAAATGAGCGTTATGTAATTTAAAGGTGTAATTAATTAATTATAAATTACATAACATAGAAGAACTTGAAGAATGCTATATGCCATTGGCGTGGCCCCCCTTATTGGGCCTAAGAAATTTTATAAATCGTACCATCGATACGAGAGAAGCAGAAGAAGAACTATTAAATATGACCACACCTCTAATACACGCTGTATAATGCTGGGTACTCACGCACGAATGGCCGGGAGAACGTTACTATTTAATTTGCGGCCGGCTCGGCCAAGATAGGCCTGATGAGACGGAGACAGCGGCCGGAAGTGGACCCTCCCCCGTTGGGCTCAGAGGCCCACCCCACTGGACGCAGATATGTACTAGGCCTATTCAAGTGTAACGGTGAGGTATTAAAATGTTGATAGTGTCGACGTTGAAAGCAGACGGAGGTTCTTGATGAATTATTCTTAATGTTTGGCTAGATATGTTTATTTTTGTACATGGTTTTGTGTTATATATGCAGCAAAGGCAGAATGTGCATACAGAGAACTAATTAGAATTTTGTTCCAATAAGAGTGGCAGTAATTGTTTATCATTTAACTAGCTGACCCGCGCAACTTCGTCTACATCACATATGAGAGTTATTAATGTGATCGTAACTTTATGTTATATAGCCTTCCTTGATTATTGGCAACACTTAAATATTTTTTCAATTCGAACCAGTAGTTCTTGAATTTGAGCGTTCAACCAAACAAACAAACTCTTTACTAAGAGTTTGTTTGTTTGGTTGAACGCTCAAATTCAAAGATAAGAGAAATTTCTTCGAACAAATGAGAGATTTTTGTCTCAAACATTGGAAAATATGAGTGTAAAGTCATTCTCATTGTGCAAGTATTTGCTAATTAGGTTCTCAGCTCAACACCAAACATTCTGATGTCTCGCATTCACAAGTCCTGCATAAATCCTTAAAACGAGCCACGTCGAAACAATCACCTGCAATATCTATATTCGTACAATTCTCTCGATTTCAATATCTCTGTTTCCCCACACACCTCTCCCCCCACTTCTCAGGAGAGATGATAGCTCCCTCTTACGTGTGCGGTCTTGTTTGTGTCCAGACTGTCCTGCCTAATATTGGGCTTTCATAATGACGTACGAGCCTTGGATTCCGACTTGTGATGTATGCATCACAATATTCTCATGCCGGCTATGGCCGGCATGAGAATATTCTGCTGGATATTCGGAAGGAGGCTTGAATTTATAGGATATGGAAATTGGTTACAGATTTCTAATGTATTCGTCGTCTTAAAACTATACAGGTTTAAATATTCATCTGTTACTAACGTCTTTCAAAGATTAACTCGATCCGTAAAGGAAAAACAGCTTGAAGATAACTTGTTGACAGAATATTAAAACGGCCAGTTATCAGGATTAAGTCTAGACGCTTCAACTCTTTTATTTCCAAACACGGGATAATTGACTTAGCTTCTCATCCATTTACCAGACATCAATAGATACAGCTCAAATTACTGGGGTTGCCAATTAACACGGCAGATACCCACTTATTAACTGTTATTTTGTTATTGTAGCAAATTCTATATGCATGTAAAATCAAATTTAATGCTTCTGCAGAATGACAAATGAATTTCACGCATATACGACATTACCAAAGCAAAACAACGTAATGCAATGATACCCGACAAAAATCACAAGCCGCATCGTAAAGCATTGTTAGTTAAACAATTAAACTATAATTGTGTGATACGCCACAAATTGATAATCGAAAATTAAAATGACGAGTTCCCGCCAACAATGCGCGGCGGCCATATTGCGGCGCGCGTTCAGTGTTGCCATGCGCGATAATTATTAATTTGCAGCCGCACTCGCGACTGTCATTAGCGACACCTCGCGCCAATTACGAAGCTCAGGGAGTTTGATGAGCACTTTTTTATTTAGCACAAGCGTTACTCCGGCAATTATTGAATGACTCGCGACGCGTAAGCCTCTAGTGGTTTTCATTTGTAGGAGAGTGCGATTTTGTAGTGTTTGAGCGTTGATTCTTTTAATGAAATGTTAATTGTAAATTGATGTCACCTAGCGATGGAATTAACAAATTGATTGCAGTTACTTTTTGTTTAAATGCTTTTATTGTTTTACTGTTATTGTATTCGTTTCGCTTTTGATGTATATGGATGATACTGTTACCGTATCGTAAAACAGTCTATTATTTCTTATCAAAATTCTAAACTGTACCAATTTTCGAAACGGACACTTAACCCACCTAAAATCGTATAAACGTAGTATCATTCGCAAACCTCCTTCCGCTCTATACAGAATAATTTTAACTGGATCGGGGCAAGTAAAGATTATCGCGGGTTTCCGAGGGATTCCCACATTTAACGCCACGGACTCCAAACCGGGATTCATTAAATTGAAACTGGAGCAAAATGGCGTCGACACCAGTCGGCGCGAACCGTTTCACGCTCTGACAGTTTTGTAGTCTGAATGCAGAATAGACCTAACCTATCTGCGATCTGCGATTTACTTGTATGCTCGCCCATCTGACGGATCTAGGGGGATTTTCAAATATACGTATAACTGTTTTTGACCATCGTATTTGAAACCTGGTAAGTAGGTAATTGGTATAGGTATCTTTGGTAGCAATTTTAATCAAACGAAATTACATAATTTCAGTTTGTGTGCTGAATTTTAACTTTTAACTGCCTACCTACAGTCTTTGGCAAGCTAGCTGGCAACATTATTTTCTATGTGATATCTGACAATTTTTTTTTTCTTTTGATGTTGTGTTTTTCTTATTTTTTTCTAAAAAGTTTTTATTCAACTTAAATGGAACTATTTCTTCGTATATGTTTATATTTACTAACCATAATCTACTGCTGAATACATAATAGTATAGGCCTCACCTTCATAATGCCACCTTTTCGGTCAGTCACATCAACAACAACCACGTTTGTATTCCCATTTTAATGTTGTTTAGCATTGTCTACAAAAAATTAATGTAGATACAAATTTTGTATTAGTTTTAAACATTTTTTAGAAGTAGAACCCCTAAGGTAATTTACTGTTGATAGATCTGAGTATATTACTGAACGTTTAAGGCGGTTGAAATGGCATTCAAGATAATACCATAATAACTATAACTGCAAAAAAGTGAACTAGAAGTGTCACACACTAGTATCTTTCCGCCAATGATAATATTTCATAATGTATTTTCAAATGTAGCCAAATAAAAAGTTGTTGCTATGGAGATAATTGTATATTTTGTCATGTTTCGTGTAGAATGTCCAGCAATGGATTGCGATTTAAGCCTGCTTAGTGCAAAATACACTGAAATGCTAACTTAGGGACTTCCAATAGTTTTATTCTAGAAATTATTTAATCCAAAAAATAAATAATTTATCCAAATACTTATTGTATTTGGATAAACTATTTATTTTGCTTAATCTTTTGTAAAAAAAAAACTATGTATAAGAATGTAACTGCAATTAAAATAATGTTTAATTTAGTAAACACTAGTCGTAAGTTATTACTCATAATAAATGTACCTAACTGCACAACATCGACACCTGTATACAGTTTATTGCACTACCCATGTACTTTTCAAGTAAACAGTAATTAATGTATATTACAAAGAAAAATAAAGTTTTCAAAGTAAACAAAAATTCTAAAAAATCACCATGCGTTTTATTACTTACTCAAAAAACCCAAAAAGTGAAAGTGCCGCCGATCCCACCAATAAAAGGTACCTGACCCATTTTTTTGGAGCTTAGAACCGAACAATAGACGCCGAAATTAAAACAATAGAAATTGCAAGAAGAAACGACTATGTTATCAGTAATGACAACGTTTTAAACGATTATGACTTTTAAGATGCTCATAGTAAAGCTGATAGTAGTGTATAAGAGCGCCAGGTAATGTAATAAAACTCAAATGTCAAAAATGGTATTTTCTCAGAAAATAACGATTAATGTTCTTTGTTGTAAAATAACTTCTGAGATTTCTTGGTTTAAGTTGAGTTTCGAAAAACGGTGCTTTCCAAATTGTAAGTTAAGCTCAGCTAAACATAAGTCTCATAAATCATCATGCAGCCTTTTCCCAACTGTGGGGTCGGCTTCCAGGCCGATGGAATGCAGCTGAGTACCAGTATTTCACATGGAGCGACTGCCTATCTGTCCTCCACAACCCTGTTAGTAAGACTAATTGGCAGACTTTTGGGCTACTGACTACCTGTAACGATTGTCAAAGACCTACAATTCACACCAAGTTATCAGTGCCAGCCATACACGGATCAACCTAGGCAACCTAAAGATCGATCCGAGCGGCTGTTATTATTTAGCCGAGTGCTCCTACGTAAGTATCAAAATACTTGTATAAATGAAATCAGAGTAGAATATAAAGTTATTGAGGAATTCAATCAAGAAGTAACAAACAGAAAAATAGATATTATCATCTGCCTAGCCTTTTCTCAACAATGTTGGGGTCGGCTTCCAGTCTAACCGAATGCAGCTGAATACCAGTATTTTACAAGGAGCGACTGCCTATCTGACCTCCACAACCCAGATAGTACTGGTAATACGATACCCCTCGGTAAGACTGGTTGTCAGATTTTTTGGGCCACTGACTACCTAACGACTGTCAAAAATCTACAAAGTACACCCGGGACGAACGGCTTAACGTGCTTTCAGAGGCACGGAGGAAACTCGGTATGTAATGGGTGGTCATCCATCCACAGACCAACCTAGGTAAGCACGGCTTAACCTAAACATCGATCCGAGTGGCTGTTTATTATTTAGCCACGAACTTCTAAACAGAATAATAGATAACCATCATTTAAATAACAGTAAGTAGGCAGAAAAACTTGAACAGGTTAAAAATGTATAATAAGGTAGCATTAAAGACATACCTGATACCAATAATGACGAAGTTGCACCATCTGGTAAAGGAACAGGTTACTCTTTCAATACCTATCTATTAGCACAACAATAACACGAGGGCAATGTCCCTTATAAAAATAAACATCTAATTTCTAATGACAATGAGATGGCGTTGAATGTTATTCTTTATTATCTAGGGCAGAAGTGTGAAACTGGAGCAAACTTCAAGAATACTACTGGAATAGCATAATTAGCATATAATGTTCCCTCGGTTGGGACAAACTCCTCTCTATGAGAGTGAAGTGTAAGAATAATTATGTATGCTCCTTTAGTTTAGTAAGTAAGTACGCTACTTTATAACCGTATGTATGCTGAGTTTGCACTATACCTTATATGCATTATTTTATATTATTACGAGTGCATTCATTAAATAGTACGTAACCGATGTGGTCGTTTCCTTGAATAACACCCATTAGGAACCCCAACATTACAAGAGGGAATGGGCTACAATTCAACACGCTGGCCCAGTGCGGGTTGGTAGATGTCACACGTCTTCGATTGTTTCTAGTACGTGCCCGTTTCCTCAAGATGTATTCCTTCACCGTGTTGTGAGCAGTGGTGATGAAATAAATTACAAAGTAATGCGCCAGCCTGGCTTCGAACCCGTGACTTACAGTTCGTAACTCGGGGCCGCCACCACTGGGCCACTGTTACTCACTGGGCCACCGCTGCTTGTAGCTTTCAAGTATAACTTGATTTAATTATTAAGGAAGATGATCTCAAGAAGCTTGAAAATACCAAGACTATAATTAGTTACAAATTGTACCTACTACACTTCCTAGCACAAGACATACTACTAGAACTCGGGCATGCACCCGAATCTACAAATTGCTAGAAATAATACCAGGTTCTACTTGGTTCTTGTATGATATTTGTAGAACCAGGTGCATGCACTAACTACAACTGAGGGGTTATTATGTGTTCAAGTGTAGGAAACACCTGGAAAGGTAGAATCTGAAAGTTGGTTGGACAATAAAATTACCCTTGTCATACATTCATCAAATATGTTGTTGTTGACTGACGAGGCAAAAGATTTTAACTAAGAAATGAGAGACAGAGAGAAATAGAGATTTCACATATTTTATGTTAATGTTTTGCCAGTGCAAACGCATATTAAAAAGGACTATTTGAAAGCTGATAGTAGATACCAAAATTATAGAAAACAATGCTAATGATAGAAACATCATTGAACATTTAGAACCTAAAGGAGAACAAACATATAACAATAAGGTCATGTTAAAATAGTAAATCAAAATAGATTAAGTACCAACAAAGAAATTGTAAGAGGAAAAAAAGCCTAAAACAACCGAAGTTCATAACGTTGACGGCAAAGATAGAACATCTAGAATAGAACATAACAAAGCAAAATAATTGTGTAAAGAGTTACGAGATGTAATGTCACCACTTCAGAACTCGTGATAAAATCTTACACAACAGTTATTTTCACGAAATGTACGAAAATAATTCTGCAATTTCTTCATAATCTTTCTTCCTTTGGTTTGTTGTTTTCCTTAATGTTTCTTCATCTGTTAGTACTTCAGTCGAAAGTAAAGTATGCAATCTCTAAATGTGATGTAATCATGCCTCATGTCATGTTGTTCCTTCTTTTGAAAATGTATCATAACTACAATACTTACCTGTATTCGCATTAGTCGTGCTATACAAAAGTATATAGTCAACAGTCTTCTCGAGACCAGAGAGAAGCCAAATTTTGAACACACCAATATCATTCTCTTGCCCTTTTCTTAATTTATTTGTGGTCAGCATGTCTTCTTCTTCCAGACTTCTCTATTATTACTCGTCATATCATGTGTCATTCCCAATAACAATATCTATAATTATCTCAAATATATGTTGCTCCCATATCCTTCAGTTTTCCTTCAGTACTTGCTGTTTTTCATCAGCGTCTTCAAAATATAATCAATACAATTCCCTAAAAATTTATAATTTCATCATTTCTTCCAAAAACACAATTTATTTCAGCTATCAAGTTTGGGTCTATTACAACATTTCTAACAAAACCAAAATATTGAATAACGTTGAGTCACTCAACCGTTTCAAATGTTATTTACACCTGAATATTTTCCTGTTTTATTTAAGTCCCAAAAAACAAGGTAAAACACCCATTTTAACTCTTTTTTCCTTAACCAGATGTGACATTGAGTGAAAAATACGTATGTCTAAAAATTTCGGAAGAAAATCGAAAACTTTCCATCGGGTTTCATCTCTTATTTGAAATTTGGATGACAGTAAGTCTGAACGTCTTAATATTGGTAGTTAAAATAAAACTAAACTTAAATATAAAATTGCTACTAAATATGTCCGACAGTCTAAGAAAGTTGTTAAAGATCTATTCAATGACCTGGCAACAGTACCATCTCTTACTTAAAACAATGCTCTCTGAAGCGTGGCTGAACAAGCGCGCGGTTTTCCGTATCATTGTACGAACTAACGTCTTTTATGTTAGCAAGTTCTTTCTCATTCAGTAGGTGGATAGCACAACATTGTCGCCCGGGCCTTGAACTCGCTCCAGCTGAACAAACTACAATGTGTCTGTGCGTAACTATTGAGAAACATATTTTCTGTCTAGTCGACAAATAAGCGTTGGAAAATAATAATCTAACTGTGATTATTTGTTTTCTAAATGCTGTGTTTGATATTTGAAATTTTAGAGTAATCCGTGATATTGACTTAGAATATTTCCTCTGGGTAGAGGAAGATTTTTTAGACTTGATTTTTTTGGTGATTTTAACCTAAAAACTGTAAGTGTGTAGATAATGCATGTGTAGTTTACAACATAAACTAAGGCCGAGAATGCAGCCACCGTCGGCAAACAAAATTGAGATTTGCATGAGGCGGCGGCGAGGCGTACGCTCGGCTCGCTCGCCACGCGATTAAAAATGCAGGCCGCGGCGGGTGGGAGAGCGCGGGCGGGGCGGGGCCGCAACTCGCGCCGCCATTGGCTGGGACGCGGGCGGGCGGGGCCGGGGAGCGCGCGCGGGGGGCCACCGCTGTCGCAGCCGCCCGGCGCTAGCAGCCTCCTCACAACGCACGTAGCCTCCGCGCCGCACGGTACCGCGAAACGTTATCGACGCGCACCGCCGCGAGTCCATGTGAGCGACCGACGGTTCTCTCGTTGTGTACGGTGAACGAAGGATCGCCAAGCTGTACGCGCCGCAGGAAGACGATATGTTGACGATGGAGACGGATCTCAAGGGCGGCAGCCTACATGCCACAGTGCCGCCGCATCACGCGCTCCAGCACGGCTACGGCTCGCTGGGCGCGCTCGGCGGCATGATGTCGCTGCCGCAGCAGCAGCCGCTGTCGCAGCACCAGCCGCTGCAGCACCAGCACCACCAGGCGCTGCCACAGCACCACCAGCCCCAGCCACAACACCATCAACCGCCCAACAACAACAATAATAACACCAAAAACTCCAACGCGGAGCGAGTGAAGCGCCCCATGAACGCGTTCATGGTGTGGTCGCGCGGGCAACGCAGGAAGATGGCCTCTGACAATCCCAAAATGCATAACTCGGAAATATCAAAACGTCTCGGTGCACAGTGGAAAGACCTCTCTGAATCAGAGAAGCGACCGTTCATCGACGAGGCGAAGAGACTTCGCGCTGTTCACATGAAGGAACACCCAGATTACAAATACAGGCCGCGGAGGAAGACGAAGACCCTCGCCAAAAAACAGGAGAAGTACCCGTTGGGAGGTGGAGCGTTGTTGGGTGGCGGTGATGCACAGAGGAGCTCGGCCCCGCCATCACAGCAGCCGCGGGACGTGTACCAGATGACACCCAACGGATACATGCCTAACGGGTACATGATGCACGACCCCAGTGCCTACCAGCAGCAAGCGTACGGCTACCCGCGCTATGACGTGTCGCAGATGCAGCAGAGTGGCTACGGGCAGTACTACGGTGGCGGGCAGGGGTCGCCCTACCTGCCGCAGCCACCATCGCCGTCGGCGTACGGGCTGGGCCCCGGGTCGCCTGGCGGCTACGCACTGCCCCCCTCGTGCGCTTCGCACTCGCCGAGCGGCTCCTCCGCCAAGTCGGAGCCGGTGTCGCCGGGCCCGCCGGGCCTGAAGCGCGAGTTCGGGCACGAGCCGCCCGCGCAGCTGAAGCGCGAGTTCGCGCCGCACCACGCACACGAGCAGATGGGCATGAAGCGCGAGTACGGGCAGCAGGAGCTGAGCCAGATCATCAATATGTACCACGTGCCCGACGAGCAGCGGTACGCGGCCGCCAACGAACGCGCCATGCCGCTCATCTGAGAGTCGCCGTTCGCGTGCGACATCGACATCCCGCCGCTCTGAGCTGCCGGGTCGCCGCGCATAGCCTCCAGTGACTTTGTTGCGAATCGGTTTTCGCGTTAGGACAGTGATCGTTATCTCCCGGCCGTACATACTTCTAGGTATGTCCATTTATTTGTTATGTATTGTACCGACGCTGTTAGTGTTGCGAACTGTTGACTAGCGAGCTGCCGGCCGCGCGCCCACGACGCGCCGACGGCTGAACGTTCAATTAATGTTGTTGATGATATCTTGTATTATATTATGATTATTGTATTTTTTCATGGTATAAGTTAAAATATGTTAAGTCGTGTCGTGCGGATGGACGCTAGGTTTCCGACTGTGGTCGCGTGAGAGACGATGTAGTGAACGAGGTAATTTGAATACCAAAAAAAATTTGAACAATTTGTAAATATAGTGTTAAAGGCTAGAGAGGAAGTTGGAGTTAGTCGGTAAAGCGTAGGTAGATAGCGATAAGTCGTGCCACGACGCCACTCTCGTACGCCCCACGTGCGTTGTACAAAATATTTGTTATATGGAATCGAAAGTTATTAAAGCCTCGAAAGACTAAAATATTGTAATACGAAAATGTACAGTGAGTGTTATATAGTCAGTGGACACAAAAGTATATTGAAGAAAAGATGAAGTTATCAATAAACGACGCGTTAAAATTGTACATGCTGTTTTGTTGTATATCCCAAGTGTCCCCCGGCGGTCTCTCCGCTATTTACAGAAAAGTAAACGCCATTGCCATGAATCATCGCAAGCCGAGCGTAGCAGTGTCACAGTACTGAACACAACTACCCACAAGCGATTTATACCAATTTCTTAACTAGCTGATATTAATTTTCAATTCACCTTTTCATTTAAAGAGAAAATAGTTGTTATCTCTGTTTGCTTAGAAAATGTAAGTTTTCTTCCAAAACTACATAATCTTAATTTCGCTCATAGAAAAGACTTCAACGCACAACTGCACTTGAGCGTCTATTGAAGGCAAAATATTTCTTGTTATTTCATACATTTCAAAATGTGTGATTGTTTGTGCCAATTTATTAGACGGCAAAACACAACACTTACAGAAGGTAATGAATATTTCATAATAACTGATAATAACGCTATTATGTCGGAACAGCGACAACATTATTATCGTTCTAACACAATTAAATGCTTTTGTAAGGTTCTATAGGTAAATATAATACTAGAAGTTAATTAACGCGGCTGTATTGCTTTCATTGCTGCAATATTAATTGAATTATTCGATTATTTTATCAATTTGATTAAACACTTACTTACGCCTAGTTTGGCTGTAGAGGTTTATCTAATTTACTCAATCTGTTAAAATTTTCTAATTATTTAGGCATTTAGTTATAAATTAGTAGTCGGTTTTATGATAAATAAAATTCATAACATACCTTGAAGACTTTCGTAAATGTCTCTTCAATGATATTTCAGCTTTAACTTTAATTAATTACTACATGGCATTTGAAGCTTACTCTGAATAAAAAAAAAAATTGAATTATAATGATATTTTAAGAGACTAGACATTGGTACAGTAGATTTTTTTTATTCAGTAAGGCAAAAAATTACATGAAGACATGAAAATTTAAATTTTCCACAATACATAAACATTTCTAAGCAACAATGACTAAAATAAAATTTAGTATTTATTAATCAACGATTCATTTACAATACTTAGTTTTGACAATTTATCATTCAGATTAACAGGATCCTTAATATATTTTCTGAACTTTAGTAATATAGGTGAGCTATAATTTTCCTCCAAAACTTAAAAACATTTTGTCTCACAATGGACAAGAAAGTGAAATTACAAATGTTCCGATTTTCCTACCAAGTTCGGAATATTTATTCTTTATTTAAATTTTCGAACAGATGATAAAAAAAAGAAAATATTTTAAACACTAGAAGAGGTTGATTGCATCACACACCAACACCTACTCTAATGTGTATAAGAAACTGGCATTTTCAATCAATTACTGTCAACACGCAAGGGGTGAGGCGGGATTTAATCAAATCCCTCGCAGTAGTTGATAGAATTCGGGTACTTTCTCCACCCCCGGGAATTTAACCGACTTAATCCGACGAAAAACGCCCTGATGTTTAGCAGCGATCATTTAAACACTATTTTCACTTAACACTTTGATGTGGGGTAAAATGTTGGAGGAGAAGTCTTTGGGGATTTAAAAAAAAAAGTAATTTCATAGATATAACTGAAATTGTAAGAATACAAAATGAAAGGTCAAACTAATGAATGTTGAAAATCATCTAAATATATTCGAAAATTAATACTTTTTATTCTTTACAACTGAAATGCCTGAACAAGTCAAAGCAGTAACACTCCATACTCCGTACTAAGTTACTCTATTTCATACTGTCACATTTTTTTTTGCCGTACCTTATTTTCAGTTTAATGTAAAATTATAACAATACAAATCTACGAATTTAGCTTTGCTGTTTTGATTACGCAACCACTTAAATAAATCAAAACAGTTAAAAAAAAACTTCAAGCACTTTACGGCAAAGTAATTGCTCAAAGGAGAGTATCTAATGCAGAAAAAGTAAATGTACTTAATAGAAAGAAAAAAAAACTATGAAATTAACTTAATTCATTGTCGTTTTGATAGACTCTTCAATCTTCATACGGCATAGCATAATAGATAAACAGCCTATAATGTTCCCACTACTGGGACACAGGCCTCCTCTCTATGAGAGGGAATGGGCTATAATCCACCACGCGGGCCGAGTAAGCTTCATACAGTTCCCGAAATGACTTTCGACAATTCAAGCAGCTAGCATTATTCGGAATCTTGGAGTTACCTGACACAAATAATGCACAGAATATGGAGTTGTATGACAACCGTGTAATAGTTTAATTTATAAGGGAATAGGTAAAATGCCAGAAATGGCGAAACAACAGAATTCTATTGAGATACCTAATATTCTTAGTAAGGGCGCAGTAGTGGTATTTATGCAAAATTAACTTCATGCAAAACGATTTGAAATGTTTACTGCTCTCGAGTTGTAAACTAAGCATTTATTTATTAGCGTATAGGTACATAGGTAGGATATATTAAAAGGTTATATTAGTAATAAAGTATCAGATATGAATGTCAATATATCTAATGTTCTTAGATCTCTTCTTTCTTTGATCTTTAGAAATAATGCTAGGTAGGTATGTACACTTTATTGATAAAATGATACCAAGAAAGAAAGGTGTTGATTTAAAATTGATTGTAATTAAATAAAAAAGTTAGAAATGGTAATTTAATTAGAAGTTTAAAGACCTTTAAGTAATTAGAACAATGAAATCTGAAACTCCACAAAATTGAAGTAAATCAACGTTTCCGAATATCATAATTCTGCACCCGGAATTCTGATCCTTCCGAATTCTTTATCTGGTTCTTATTCTGTACTAAGCGAGAACTCTATGGATAATCGTAATTGTGGTAATCACTATGATAAGCCTGCGTTCCATTGGGGCTTATAAACTGTTGAAACATATGCAGCATGCAACATGCCTTGAGTACGTTTATAATAATTTGTTACATTGTTGAATTTTAAAATTTACCTCGTAACACTTCTAGCTGAACTTATATCATTGACACTAGCTCGGAGCGACTCTGTTGATCAGAAAAAAGAAATACAGCGTGAAAGTAAATGATTCACTAAAAAGTTTAGTTAATCTGTAACCAATCTCTTTTTTGTCTCAACATGATCTTAACGCACTTCTCTAATCTCATTTTTTAGGGCACTATCACTCCGTAGGGTAAAATTATAACAATATAAAATGATCAGATACTTTCGAATGTTCTACTATAGGTACATATATTCTTGGTTATGAATTTGTGCTCCTATTAAATTATCAAGACCTGAATTTTAAAAATAATAACACTCGTTTCACATATTATATTTTCATAATTTTAAGAATTTATTCACATCTTTCAAGTCTTGATAATTTAGTTATTATTAAAATTTTATAACCAAATTAATATAAATTACAAACACAATAAAAGTAAAAACTACTACATACTTTGAACAAAACCAAAATGAAAACCATAAAATATGACGAGATTATTTATATCTATTATAATAAATAAAAAATAAAAATATAGGTATATCTTTTACACTTTTATGGACGACAGCTGCTGATATGTTTCTAATTTACAGTTAGTATTTTTTTATGAAAAGTTTATATTATAAATATTTTTTGCAAAGTCATTAAACTGCAAAAGCGTTTGTCGTCATTCGAGTAGCAGTTTTCCGGAAAAGGCTTTACTTCGGCCTTAAATAAAAGTTCAAAATTGACATAAAAAGAAGCAGCTGTCTCAAAACATCTGTTATCTGTAAATTATTGTATTTAAATTATTCTTTAATTATATATTTAAATGTAGCTACTATGGTTTATTTAATAGTTATTCGTATATTTTCCTGTTTTATCAATTTCATCGGTATCTTCAAGACTTCTCCATTTGCCAGGTAGATTCAGGATTTCACTTTTTACTTTGATATCACGGTAATGTGACCTGAAAAATATTAAACAAAACCTCCAAAAGAAAATTTTCATATCTCGAATTTATATTTGAAAAAACAACTTTCGTAATCCAGTTACCTTTACCTAATAATAAACATACTCGTCTATCTATGGAAGCCATCGTGAATTTCATAATCAAATTCCGCGTTGCTTAGGTAGGTATCCCACGCATTGAACAGGGATAAGGAAATTAAAATAATACCTAAACGAATAAAACAAAGCTCTATACCCCAAAATAGATTTATTAAAATTACTCAAAACGCATTCACAAAAATATGAATTCCGGATGTACGCGCGCACTCTGGTTTCGCACCCCACCGTTCCGCGGCGTGACCCGGGACTCGAACCCGCTACCCGAGGGTGGGCAATCACGCCGCGTTCCCACGGAGCCGGCATTGTTTCCTCTCACGGTTCGCGACATGTCATTGCTATGATTGCTGGGCCACTGGCCCACTGCTTTCTAATCATATGTTCAACGTAAATATCGCTTTGAATCCCATTACTTAGATGTGTGATGTGTCTCCGTACCTAGATTGATGATGTTTTAAAAGTACCTTCAATTTTACAGCATTCAGCACGAAACTACTTAGTTCTTAAACTTCATTTTACATTTCCACAAAATTGGTAATCAATCTCACAGGAAATAAGCTGTCTAATTACATATAAATCACTACCCAACTACGTTTAAATCCAAGAAATAAATCACCAAAATTGCACGGTATCATATTCTAAGAAAAAAATCGTATCGAATGGCAGTACGAGCAGCGTACACCGGTGCATACATCTGCCACCCCTGGCTTCGCCTACCTCTAACATCCGCCGACACATTTGGCCCTAAAATTTTTTTCATGTCGCAATGTAATTTCCCAAAGTCCCAGTTGGTGGTGGAGTGTAAACATCGGGACAAACAACCGAACTAAAGTTGTCACGTAATTCGTTCATCAAACACGCGTCTATTTGTTCTTGAGATTGACACCAGCCCGCCCCCAGCGGTGGCCCTTTGTTTTTATGTTGCATGCTGTCAATATTTGGTCTCATTTGTCATTAAGTGGTTTTAAATGCCGATTCGTCGGCGATACGACGAGCCCAAAGTGGGTGGCGCTGTGTAGGCTTGTTCAAACATACGTCCCGATGTGTGAACAGATAAGGCAACGTGAACGTTTCTATGTGAACTTTGACTTCGGAATATTAATATGAGAGGTGTATCCGAAAATAGAAATACGAGTGGAAAATTTGACGAATCCATGTTCTGTTCGTACCACCCTGTGTTACCAAGAAAAAATACTTAACCTTGGTTAAAATTTGTTGCAATGAGTTGGTCGGCGGAGGTAAAAAAATTAAATGGAATTTTAGCCTTAGTTTTGTGCGCATGACCTTCTTGGAATGGTTAGTTGCCGTAACGGTACTTACGTCGGGTCTCCCTCAGGTAGGCCGCACTCGCTAGTAACGAGTACTTGGCTCTCGGTGCAGCCGGGAATGCGTTTTTATGACGCCTTATTCAGATGCTAGAACTCCAAGATGACGCTCAACACGATGTGGTTTTTGTCAATCGGTATTTGAGTTTTTCGGCGTCCTATTTTCTACAAACTTTCATTTTAGATTTGGTAAGTTTATATATTTATTGAAATAACAACACGTGTCAAAATATTTTGTTGGTCGTGTGTGTTTTTGAGTCTAACAATTTTGAATCAAATCAGTGGAATCGCACCTCCGACGCATGTATTGTGTACAGGTGCAACTGATGATTTGCACTTTTAACAAACGGGATTTCAACTGAAAAAACCTATTCGAAAATTGATTCGCTGTTGAATTCTAAGCCCGTTATACCAAAACAAGGAATGTCTCTGAAAAACCAGTCAAGTGTGACCAAAACTTGATTTGTGCACCTTTATCTGCTAAAGATGCAGAATTATTTATTCTCTTAAGTAACGGTTTACGGTTTTCAAATTTCCGAATGGGGACTTAATCAAATTGATTTGGTGACTACTCAGACTTTTTCAGTCGTAAATCTTTTGTGAAAGGACATTAAGAATTGTTGGACTGCAATGTAGGTACAGTCGCCAGCGCATCAAGTAACTGCAAACTGTCAAATTATCTCATTCGATTTTGAACTTAAATATCAACATTTTATGGTTTAAAATCATTTGGAGAAATTTGTCAGTTTGTGGTAACTTGATGTGCTGGCGATTTTACTTTGATTTTTTGATATATTACGTACATATACATATCACTGATGAATGTTAATCATTTTTCGGAAGCTAGACTTTTTAGTTTAGGGTTAATTAGTTGAGGGGTTAATTAGGTTACTGTAAAAGGCCAATAAACCAATCTTCAGCATCCCTACTTTAGCCATAACCCTCTACTACACACACAACCACCAAGTATAGCTGCCGTTTCTTTTCGCAAAACAAAACAAACATCATGTTTAAAATAAATACCACGTAATAACATTTACGACTAGCAAAACAGACAACAATGACGTTATTACAGACCAGGTATTATCTGCCCAACTGCTGAATTTTAAGCCTTTGCCGAAAGGAGCGTCCGAAAGCAATAAAAAATTGTTTTTGGAAAGTTTTATGGCCTCAAAAGGGTACACCAGCAATAGGGTTATGTTGTAAAGTAATTCCAACAACCGACCTTCGAAGATAAAAATACCGCCAAAGTTGATTTGGTATAACTGTAAAATGGTACCGGTAAGTAATTAACAACTAGATGCCATGTTGGTTATGTTCTAGCAGTTATTACCGGTTAAATAAATACGGTATAAGTGTTTCTGACTTCTATTGTTATTGTGTATAATGAAGTATTCGCTATTCGGTTGTGATTGAAGTGTATTTTGTTTGAGTTTAAGTTCTTGTCGGGGCTTAAGAATGTAGTAACGAGGCATCAGATTTGTTGCTATAGTGATGCTCCAAAAATACTTGGAATGCTGAGAATATTAAGGAAACCTAAAAAACAATAGACATCCCATACCCACACCCCACACATCAGTCCCCCCCATTTCCTACATTTGGTATTCAAACTATAAATCAATGATTTGAAAAGGTAAACGCATTACAAAGTATGTATTTTTGATAAAATGTTCTATTCATACAAGAATTCCAAGATACTTTTACTAACATAAGGATGTAAGTAGATGTTTTTCTATGTTAAGGTACCAAATGTTTGGTACAGAGGAAGTCTTCTGTAGTAAAAATAAAAACCTCTATAATACAGCGAGATTACTTGAATAGTCAACCCCTATTCTTACTGTGATTGTCGAAAAAACCACTGGGAGGAGAGACTTGTTGATAACGATAGTCTTCTTTTCTTACGAATGTCTATGTTGCGCTGGATCAGAAGGCTTTAATTTCGCAGGCAACGTTTAAATACGACCTAAGGCATATAGCATTTTAGTTTAATTGTTAGGATCAAGCACAATCAGTAACATCCATAGATATGTAAACAATCTAAAAATTATGAAAATATTATATGTGAAATGGGTATTTTTAACTCTAAAATTTTTATTTTTTATTTAAAAAAAAAAAAAAAACTTTTCCCCACACTAGGAGTTTCACCTGTATCGTGGGTGCGTTTACAAACATTTAAATTCACATACACAAACAGCCAGACCCGGAACAACTATCTGTAGGCCATACAAATATTTGTTCAGTGCGGGAATCGAACCCGCAACACGCAACGCAGCAGTCAATCGCTCAGCCACTGCGCCAACCGTGCCGTCAAAATGGGCGTATATTACGTTACGTTTATGCACTTGTGCTAGGACTTCTGAGTAATGTACCTCATCATTCTCTTGCCCTTATCCCAATTCATTTGGAGTCAGAGCAGCATGTCTTCTTCTACCATACTTCTCTATTACTCGTCATCTTATCAGACGCCTCCTTTCTTGCCATATCATTCTTAACACAGTCCATCCATCGTTTCTTTGGTCTTCCTCTACTCATATATCCATCCACAATCATACTCAAATCTTTTCTCACGACATTTTCCTTATTAATGTATCTGACAACTAAAAACCAAATGTACTAAGCAAAACAATTACTCATTCCCACAAATATTTAAACAGGTACTATCTGTTATCAATAGAACTTAACCGCAAAGCATTCTTTATACATGAAACTACACGAATTTTGCGATTTCTTCGATATCTTATCAGTCAGTTACTAACGATTGCTCTTTCCAGGAAGTGCGGCTTTTTCCATTGTTTCCCTTAGAAAGCGATGGCGGAAGTTTCCCATGATAGCTGTGGAGTTAGATTAGAAGTGGGTTTCTATTTATTACGATACTTACGTGCGTTTGTGGTGGATACAAGATTTATGTGAAGTTATTAAAGTTTTAATTTGATCCTTAATTTTCATAGGTTCGGCTTCTTTTTAGATTTCGTAGGATATGATGTGTTGGTGTAGGGATATAGATTTAATGTCCAATTAATCATTAATAACGACTATTAGTGAGTTACACTTATGTGCTTTAACCGGTCGGAACGAACTTTACATCCATTGGTTTATGAAAGACAGTCTTTATCATAGATCTTTAATTCATGCCTTATCATATAATTTAGAAATATATTGTAGATTGATGCAAAATACTATCGGGTTTTTATGTCTGCTTGATTGGCGTAGCGATATTTGACGCGTAGCATTTTCGTAGCAAATAAATGTCATGATTTTGAGTGTTATTTTCTTTGTTTATTTTGGTTAATTTATATTAATGATTTGGATTTACAAATACTATAGGTATGTGTCCTTTACACATACCTATAGTATTTGTAAATCCAAATCATTTTCATAATTGAACCTGTTTCTCTGGTGGTAGAAAATGCCTACGACAAAAAAAGCGTCTTAATGTAGGTACAGACGCTAACACATCAAGCTACTTTAATCTGTCAAATTTCTTTAATAGATTTTCAACTTTATAGCTTGAGCATTAGGTTCAAGGTTGATTGAGGAAATTTGACAGGTTTGGGTAGCTTGATGAGCTAGCGTCTGTACATTTGTATGCTTGAAGTGTTTAATAAATAACCTCTATAGCATAATGTTGCACTTATGAACATAAGTTCATAATCATAACACACAAAACGAAAAAAAAAACAAAAAACCCACACTGGCATACAGTAGTTCTCAATCAAACACTAAGGAATAAAAAACAAAGGGCCGGGGGCAACTCATAAATCGCATGATAGAGTCATTAGCCAGGGGCGGACTCGCCGCTGAATAATTAAAAACAAATAAAGTCGACACGGATTACCCTATCTGTGCCACGATCGCTCGTTTATTTGTATTTTATTTAATAGTTTCTGTTAACTTACACGGATATTAGACGGATTTTAAGATTTTTATTTTAGATTGTTAGAATTTCAGTAATGGGTGGGATTGGTGGGCTAGTTTTTATAATAGTTTTTTGTACGAATGCGGTTTGGTGTTGGTATTAATGGCAAGGAAAATAATATTGTAAAGACAGAGGTGTAATTCTGTTTAATAGATCTAATAATTTGAGCTTTCAGGAAACTGACTCACTTTATAAGCAATTTTATAATAAAAGTCTGTTTTGCAATTGCAGGGTCGGACTCGCCGCTGAATAATTAAAAACAAATAAAGTCGATTACCATATCTACGCCACAATCGTTAATTCATTTTAATTTAATAGTTCATGTTTTAAGTTATAACTTACACGGACATTAGAAGGATTTTAAGATTTTTATTTTAGATTATTAGGATTTTAGTAATTGGTGGAATTGATGGGCTAGTTTTTTTACCTGTTTTTAATTTTTTGGGTTTTAGTTTCACAGTGATGTTTGTTATTGGCAAGAAGTCTCTTTTAAATTATGAAAGAAATGTTGTAGCTTCTGTTTATTAGATTTAGAATAACTTGGGCTTTAAACATACTGATAATATTTAAACTAACAACACGTTTTCTTTTGATCTATACGAATAATTAGATATTAATATTATCTATATCTCTTCGGATTCTACAAATACCTTTATCTTATTGTTATTTGACTTCAAAATAGCATGCACGGTAGCAAAGTGAATATTTCACACGAAATATGCGTAGGATTCGATCCTGCACTGCGTGGGAGGATGAATCGCACTTACTCCCACACGGAATAACCGACTGTACCATACAAACGTCATACCACCGGACATACATTATTTAGCATTTTGATTTTAAATTGGAAACTAAAATTAGAACTACTAAATCCCAAATGCTAAGTTTAGATACTGAAATAGCTACTTAAAACTAACTTAGTGGTCATTCATTGCAATGGCTAATTAGCTTAAACTTGTTTTTGATATAAATGAAGAAGTTGAAGAGCTGATTACAAAAAAACACAAACAACATAACAACAACACATGATGCGTCATGTTATGATAAACATCACAACATGACGCCTTGGCAATAACAATTCAATGGTTCAATTAACTAATTGATTAATTAGTTAATTAATCGGTTAATTAATTAATTATTTTATTTACTTTATTATTCCTTTAATCCCCAAAGGTTTAGACAGGAAGGCAGAGGTAATTACTGGTTGTAGCACTTTTTGGTCCTGACTACCTGTAGAGACGGACAAATCAAAGATCTACAAATGACGGCCGGGACCAACGGCTTAACGTGCTTTCCGAGGCACGGACGAAACTCGGTATGCGATGGTTGGTCACCCATCCACAGACGACCCTAGGCAAGCACGGCTTAGCGTAAAGATCGCTCCGAGCGGCTGTAATTTTTTAGCCACGAGCTCCTCACCACCAGTCTAAAGTCCTAAGTCTACTTGAAAATTTTGAATTATTATATCTTATTATATATTCATCCATCCATCGGAATTGTCATTTTTCGTCGCGACTTCTCTACCGAGAATGACAATCAGAATGATGAAGTTACTTGCCGGTTCCTGACGCTGTGATTATAATGATGAGGCTGTTATCAACGACATCTCAGCGGCAATTTGTGCTGTTAGACTGCAGTGTTATTAAATTAATTAATTCGTTTTTTAAATTGTCATAAAGTTGGTTCTTGCTGACGTCACTATTCATTATAAGGACTGCTTAGTTCTTCGACTTTAAAAGTAAGTTATTATTTTAGTAATTCCCGAAGGTTGCGGTGTTCGGGTAAAGCTTGTTCATCATGTGCCTAGCCTTGTCCCAACAAAGGTCTACAAATGACAAACGGGACCAACGGTTTAACGTGCTTTCCGAGGTACGGACGAAACTCGGTATGTAATGGGTGGTCACCCATCCACAGACCAACCTAGGCAAGCACGGCTTAATCTAAAGATCGATCCGAGCGGCTGTTATTATTTAGCCACGAGCTCCAGGTAAACCTTGTTATTAGGTCTAATGTGACGCTTTCAATCCCCGAAGGGTTAGGCAGAGGTGTACCTAATTGTACACCCATATTTCGCCAATTATGTTTCAATCCCATGTAATAGGGGGCGAGCTTATTGCCATAAACCGGCCACAAATGATAACATCAGTTCCATACTAATTTAAACTAATATCTTAATTTATTATTAAGCCGAGCTCTTATGCCACACTTGACATCCCTAAGACTAAAAAAATTAACCACAATAGTACTAAAACTCTAAAACAAAACCACATTAGTTGCGTGAGGCCTGAGATAGACTCGAGTGTTTGTTCAATTTATGTGCCGAGTACTCACGAGTAGTGCCGAGTAGTGCCGAGGAGTGCCGAGCGCCCTCCACGAAGATGAGACGACGTGGCGCCTCCCGGACATGGCGTTCAAGAGAACACACGAGCCTGTGAAGATTTGGAAGATTTGAAAATGGAATGTATTTTGAAAATAGGAACACATCTGGTAAAGTTTGAAACAAAAGAACTGGCCTTCATAATAGGTTTACAAGTAATTTGGGAACATAGTCACCAGTGATCTTTATTGACAAAAGACTGGCCTGTTTCTACATAAAAAGATGAAGACATAATTATGACAAAACACTATGAATACGAATGACGTTGGTGCCACACGTTGATGGTAGCCTATTCCTTCATTAGCAGTAAGTCCGTTATTCGTTATTTTGTTAAACCCTATCGCTTTAATTCAGTAAGATTTATTATTTATTTTATTTACGTTTTGGTGGAACTTTCGATCCAAACCGAAATTAAGCATTTTATAAATTCACACAAATCTCCCTGGGATTTTTAATTTAATGCCTACCAAACTTACTTTTCACAGTACTCCGCTAAAATCTTAAAAATCTTTCATTAACGTGACGTTAATTTGATATCTACATGAGCATTAATGCAGCACTTTACAGCACAAACTACTCATAAGTTAACGTCGTCGTGTAATCCAAGTTTATCCCTAGCAAGCAACGGCTGTTACCAAATTAATTTATTGAACGGTCCGCTAACGGTACCGCTGAAGACTCTTCTGCCAGTCACACAATCCACTCATAGCCAACACTGAAACACAACGACCTCAAACACAGCCAAACCAAAACCAACCACAACTCAACCACAATAGAACTCATTTTAACCCACAAGCAAACCTACATACGACCGATAAACCCAACATAGCAGGCAGTAAATAAACAGTTGATACTGACTACACATCATTACATCAAAGAGATGAATAGCCATTGTGATAGGACATTGCACTTTATAGAGGAGCGAATACGTGTCAGAATCAAATGTGTGGCTGTTGCAGGAGTTTCTTATCGAACAGTGGGTTAGTGGGCGCGAGCGGAGCCGGGTCAAACGCTTAGCAAACAACCACGGACGGATTCGTCTTGGCGTGTATTTGCGGGCATCACCGTGAAATGGTTGCAAGAGCTCGCGGTGCTAGGCATTGTGTAGGAAGCATTTTGTTCCACTGAAACCGCGGTGCAGCCTTTCTTGTTCCCTGAAGAAAATAACAACAACAAATACTTATAGTACAAGACTTGGCTTATTATTTTTGTAACACATGCTTTGAGTTGCGCCGAGTGAAGGCTCGGTCAAGCCGGTGGGGACATATTGCGGACGTGCTGCGGACACCGCACACTGACGTATACCTTCTAGAGTACATTATCTGTCATTGTCGAAGACCGGTGTCATCCGGAGCCGCGTCACTTGTAAATCAATTCAAACAAATTGTGTTCCATTTTTGAACATATTCGGTAAGTAATGACTATTTGGACTATTTCGCAAACACGTAAAACAGGCCATAGATTAAGCAATCAGCACAATAATCTAATTCAATCAAACAGTTATAGTTGACTCAAAAACGTAACGAATTCGGCCTCGGGCAACCAACTTAAGTACTTACTCAGAAGTTTTAAATTGACTACAAATTCGCGGAATCTAACAAAAGAAACCGGTCAAGTTCAAATTGAAATAGAAGATACGGCAGACACTGCATAGATTAACATTGTGCCAAGGAATAGGAGTTTGTTATTTTCATGATAAGAGGTCAATAGCTTTATAATTCGAAGAAATATTGATCGTTTCCTGGATTGGGACAAATTTACGGAGGCAATTTTGTATCCTGTTGGTTAATATTAGGATTATTAGGCACGCCTGATGATGATGAACAGTTCAAATCAAAGTACCTCTGAATTGCTCTGTACTTTGGTAATAAATGCTAACAGTAGATGCCATTAGAAAAATAAATCATAAGGCAGCCACTTACACCAAACAAAGAAATGATTTCTTACTGAAATCAATTACGAGCATACGCCACCAAATTAAGCAATAAGCAGTTAAACACTTGTCAATTTCAATTAGAACAACAACTATAATAGAACAACAAAGTAATAGAGTGAGTGAACATCGAACCTAAGCCAAAATTGTTGTTATCATCTACAAAATAACTCGGAAGCATCTTCAGATCGGGCCCAAAAATAATCACCCATCAATCAACCGTTTGGATCTACAAAAACCTCCTTTGTAACCCTGCCGCCCATAATTGGTACGTAAAAAACAAAAGTAGAAAATTTATAACGAGACGAAACTCCCAAATCATTCTGTTTAGTGCGAAATTATAGTGTTTTAAACACAGCGTTTAGGTGATTGTATTGCGCTAATGAAAGGGTATTACGTAAGTGGACGGGACCGAGAAGTAAGCCGCAATCTATTAGCTGAACAAAAACTGAGCATAATTTCACACCTGTTTACCTTTAATTCTATAATTATGTGGGAGCAATGGGCTTTTTGCACGCGTTTCTGATCCCTACATGAGCTTCGAAGAAATTTTGAGAAAGGACCGGGAAATGAAGGTAAGTGCACTTGAAATAGACGCTGAAACATGACAAAACATCACGTTTGTAATCCCCGAAGGGTTAGGCAGAGGTGTACTTAATAGCGGGTACTCCCATATTTCGCCAGTTATGTTTATGTCCCAGGGGGCAAGCCTATTGCTATCTACCCGGCGCAAATCCAGACGACATGGCTACTGAATTCCTGATGGAAAAACCCAATAACACTTCGCCCGACCTGGGAATCGAACCCAGGACCTCATGCTCAGCAGTCGCGCTTGCGACCACTAGACCAGCGAGGCAGTCACGCTAGTAAACGTTGAAACTTTCTGTATATTTAATTTCGAACAAATTTCCAGACTTCTGTAACCGGCACCCATGACATCTTTAGACTTAGTTATAAAGCTCTTTCCGAGTTTAAATTCTTAATCCACCTCTTTTGATATCCATATCAGTAACCAATTTTCATGTTTTTTTATCAAATAGGTCATTGAAATTAATAAAATGTGTCATCTCCATTTAGATTTGATTTTATTTCATGAATGTTGAAATCTCTTTATTTGATACAAGCTTGATTTATTTCAAGACTTTAAACTCACGGTAAAAGCGTTTTCGTGAATGATCTTAATGAGGTTTCGGTTCTCGTTGACCTTCAAGAGTGAGTGTCCAGCACCAATGATTACGTTCTGAAGTAGTAAACAAAAAGACATTTGAACCTTTACCTACCTTCTGCAAAACAACAAAACAATGGTAGATACTGGCTTCGATATAGATTCTGCACGAACACATCATAAACGCTGTAAAAAAAACATGCTGGCATGTCCAGCAACGTTCGAAAATTGGAAAAACTCATCATCAGACCAAACATCATTGTCTCAGCAGTTCTCCTATCAACTCTGTCTGCCTACCTGGTACCTTGGGACGGGCAGGGGCTGTGGGTTGCGAGGGAGGCGAGGGAGGTGGGGGTGACGTCACGCCGTGGGTGCCGACACGTCGCTCGCCGTCACGCTCCACAAACAGCAAGGTTGCCGCAGCCTTGACGCCGGCCCACATTGCTCACCGGCTCAGAACCGACTTTTTGTACTAAATACTATATCTCTGGTGTGAACATCTTCCGGTTACTAAATGCCTGGTAAGTGAGTCATGGCCTGGCGAATTCTGGGCGATTATGATAACTGTTATCGGACAGCAATGGTTGAAAGTGAAGTCATCAAATATACTGAACCAAGTGAAACTAATGGATCAGTTTTTACAGTTTCAGTTCCAGCAAGCCTTTACCAAGTATGTCGGGGTCGATCTCTAGGTTAACCAGAGTCACCAAAAACATGTTAGAAGTAGAAACCACTTCAATAACTTAAGCATCGTTACAAATTGAAGCCCCCACGTAGATACTGCAAGAACAAAAAAGCACAAAGTTAATATATCATTCTCCTGTCCTTGTCCCAATTTATTTGGGGTAGGCACAGCATGTCTTCTTCTTCAATGCTTCCCTATTATAATAGCTTCATTTGTTCCTTGACACAGGATTTACATTTCCGCACATTTGTTAGTATTTGTGCTTATTCTAGTTTGTTAGTATTTCATTTGTGTTTTGTAAGGATCGCTCTGGCGGTGAAAGCTTCCTCTATTTCTTTCCATTTCGCTCTATCTCTTGCCAGTCTGTTCCAGGTAGTTTCAGCCGTGGCAACTATGTCATCGCTCCATCTTTTGAATGCCTCTCTCCTTTTCTTTTGTATAGGTTACCAATTCGTGACAATTTTGGAAAAAAAAATCCCTGGTGATATTTGGACATGACCTGCCATGCTTCTCTATTACTCAAATTTAATTATTGATGATAATATCAAGGCGTAATATCTATCTGGTTATCTGTATGTTTTAGTGTCTAGGGTCACACCTCAAACGGCCCTCTACTTAAACTTGCAACAACGCTGCACTTGACCAGCCCATGTTCATCGGTTCCAGTAAAACCCGTAACGATAAAATAATATTTTTAGTATGGTCATAAATAAAAACATCAAAGACTGTCTCCGAGGACCGTACATACGTCACAACCTCGTTTGCTATATGTGCCGTCTACTTTTCAACACAAACCTCGCGAAAGAATTATGAAATCTGTTTTTTTTTTTTAACGAGTATTAAATGCATCGCCACTTTCAAAGTCATTTCATTCTTAGAACACAAAGCACCCGTTGTTTGCTCACATGCACCGTATTTAATGAGTAGGTATGCAGCTGCAATTAACAACGACAAAGAAAAATACAACCATAAATAAACATTATCCATAAACATCTCAACAAATTGTTAAGTAGCGAGAAAAGGTTCCAAAAACAAAATAAAACAATTGAACCTCAGATCTAGTGACATGTACAATTTTTGTAACCGTCCCTTGGTGAAGCATGGCTAATCAGTCGGGCGTAGTCCAGACAATGGTGTCAGCGTGAAAGCCTCATAAAACTACGGGTCCAGTAAAGCCCTGTCCAAAATATTTACGGCGCGTGACAAACGGACCGCCTTTGTCTCGCAGGATTGTCTCGGCGATTCGACGCGGTTAATCTTCGGGCTACGTTCTTGCTGCGGACATGTGCAATGTGTTACGGACTCGAGATTATTTGACACGAGGATCGATCGTAAAACTACGTGTCAATATCTGTTGCCAGGCAGGTGAGAAGTAAGTCAGCTGCTTGTCCCTGCAAAATAGAGGTGAACTTCTTTGAAGAGTTTTTATCTCCACTGTTTCTAGATCGAACTGTGTTAATAGCTAGCCAGTTGGATAGCTGTAGTAATTAAAAATAATAATATCGGCCTATTACTGTCCCACTGCTGGGTAAAGGCCTTTTCTCATACAGAGATTGCACGAGCATTGATAACCACACTTGCTCAAGACGGCTTGGCAATTTCATTCTTATATGTATTAAATATAAGTCCAGGTTTCCTCAAGATGGTTCCCTTCATCGATGCCTGTGATGCCCAAGATAAACTTAGAAAATTGCAGTTACTGTTGTTTAAAGAGCCATTCAACAACACTTTTAGGCTACTTACATACCCACTGCTGCCCCCGTAGCATGACCACCGTAGACAAGGATTTCTTTGACGGAAGAATCGACAAAATGACAGATTGTGTCGACACAATGACAGATTTCTTTGCACTTTCTGTCATTTAGTCGATTCTTCCGTCAAAGAAATCCTTGTCTACGGTGGTCATGTTACGGGGGCTGGTCTGAAGCATATACTGCTGGTCTATTCAAAACAAAAACAGCTACAGACATCGGGCATTTAAACCATTTTGATGTATATTCAGACAAAACTTTATTAATCTACATGACATTACTACGCCACCAGTGAGCAGTTTTCGAAAATGATCAATGTTGAACATATTCACGAGCTTTCTGTAGTGTAGCATAGCTCTATGCGATACATAACTAGCGGATCGGCTTCTAGGCGATGATTTGTGTGTATGAAGATCCCAGGCCTGCACAGGTATTTAGGGGGGCCTGAGTCCTTACCCCTTGGGCCATGGGAATTGGGCCTGTGCACCATGTCCCTACAGTGAGAACATCATACGCTGATTATGTTAGGCTAGTACTCATGCACCTAGTGCCCTCATAAGTTGAACAGTCTGCTTGCCTTATGGGCTTGCCGTATAGTTGGCCGCTAGATGCACCTGCCATTAGGCTTATGCTTTCAACTGTGAAGTCAAAAGATTGTCTTCAAATTTTAGCTTAGCAACAGAAGTCTCAGCCAAACCTGAAAAAAAACATCGTGAAGTGAGTGTCAAATATATACTCTTTTTTGTCTTTAGCATCCAATTTATTTTTTGCTTTCACTGATGTTACGTAAGCATTCCTTCACGACTCGACTTTCCTCATCGGTTCCTAGTCGCTGGTACGACATCACCTGTATTTCACACATAGCTTCAAAGTTTCTTCATTAGATAGACTATTAAAATACCTTTACCTATACTTAACATGTTATACGAGCTACTGCTGTACTTGAGAGCCATGTAAACTGGTAACCTGAACAACCCTTATTGCTAAAATCGACTTCAATTTGTTTCAATTTACATTCTTCTGTACGGTTATCTCATTTGGAACTTCAATGAAATTTTCTCGTTTTCTTTTTTTACATCATTTACCACGGGTCTTTTTAAAGAAAAGCGAATTAATCACACATGCCTATAAACCTTTGGTAAGTAAAACAAGCTATAAGGAAAAGCACAATGCCATTATAAACCTTAAAGGTCTAAGATAGCACGTGCCATCACATAATACCGTTGATATCAAAGAGCTATCGCGACTGCAGAGCAAAAGGAAACAAAATGAAACACTTTCGGTTCTCGGCCATATTACCTTTCGATGTGCGTCACTATGAATAGTAGAACGTTTGTCTGTTTGTTTAGAAACCTCCTATGAAGTTTATATGGAAGAAGAGGTCTTATTAAGTGTCCTAAGCTATTTTTGCTGGTCCTTTGTAGATGTGAAGGTTTCAGTACCGGCGAACAAGGATGTTCATTCATAAATTGCGTCCTCAGTATGAGATTGCTAATGAAATCATTTCGCTGAACAAACAAAGACAGATCGGGAATCCTTTATAAGATGAGGATCGTGTAGGTACTAGTATCAATGAAATCACATTTTTCTTGACTCGTTTACTTTTAACTCTAAGGAAAACAGGAATTTGAATTCATAGCCAATACATTCATATACATAAACGTATGCATTTTTCCATGGCGGTAGACGGAAACTAAAGAAAGACACTTACTTAGATATTTAATGTATACTCCTTTAGATACTTTAAACTCATTGGCAGGCTTTCAGAGGGTTTCAAATGAATCATTATCATCGTTTACCTAGTCTTTTTTCAACTTTGTTGGGGTCAGCTCCAGTCTAGCTGAATACCAGTATTTTACATGGAGCGACTGCCTATCTGACCTCCACAACCCAGTTAGTACTAGGTAATAACTATACCCATTGGTAAAACTGAAAAAGTACACATGAATATGAACGACTAGTACCTACGTACCTACTTTGAGACAAACTATAAAATAACAAATAAGCGCAAGTGCAATTAATTATCGCATGTATGTATATCTAAGAGAGCAAGCAAGAAGCTGGCAATTGACGTATTTTACCTCTTAATAAAAAAGCGAGCGAAGTCGCAAACGCAGCTGTAGCTAGCTATAAAACCGCGGCGAGCGTGCCTGTGAAAGTTCACACCACAATTTAGGTTTTTAACACTAAGCTGCCACTGCGTCGGTTCTCATTAAGCCGCGGGTCTGGGGCCCAGGGGCCCGGTGCCGAGGTGTCGCTAATCATTTTATTGTCTTCACGAATTATTGAAAATACTTGGGCAGTTGTTGAAGAAACATCATATAAATATACACTTAGTAGATAGTTACTAAGTATTTTTAATGAGGTAAAACAGCTTTATTTATTACTCAAAGTTTACTAGTTCACTCTGTATAGCTGCCAGCTAATTTATTTGAAGAAACTTCAATCATAAACATCTGTACTAAAGCCCAGACAAAAAAAAACAAAGAGATATCGATCAAACAATTTCTCCTCTCTAAAATCTACAGCTTAACAAAAGCTACCCACGTGTAAAGCTGATAACTAATCATTTTATCACCAAACCAAACATTTCATCACGAGACAATTTTCCATCTCGTACACTCAGTTAAAAAAACGACCTCCATCTCGAATGTCATTTGCACGCCGTGCCGTTGAAAAAGCAATTATTTCAATATCTCGGTGCCGGCACCCAAGTCAGCAAAAAGTGTTCGGAGCACGCGCGCCGGTGTGACCGAACGCAAGAAAGTTTGGAGGAGCCCCGAAGGACATGGTCGAGTCGATAAACTACGGGCTATGTATACGTAATAGGTGTGTTAGGTGCTCAAACGTTGTTGTTTCTTTGACGTGCCTATTATGTATCGAACATGTGTGGTTCGGTTTATAGCGCGCGATATTGGCGTTGCTAATCGCGCCCCCAGTGTGTCTTTCGTGGAATGTGACGTTGTTGTGTACGAGGCTGCGTTCAAAGCCCTCCTATATTGATGTATATCTATCTAGTATATTGGTACACCAATCCGTATCGTTTGACAGCTTTCGATTCGAAACCGTGACGTAAACAAAGACGGTTAAACATGATATCTACCATATTACGTATCTAAGGAACGTTTTATGCTATCACTGGATATCGACATGCTTTCGAAAACATCTAATATCAATTATAAATGATCCCAAAAGACAGACAACAATAGGGTTAAAATCCCACTTGACAAAACGAAAGAACTAAAAGCCAACAAAGATTAGGCACAACAGCATTTCAACACTTCTTTGTCGACGTGCAACAATAGGTAGCCTACACTTCACAAATAAACTCAAAACTTACACTAATCACAGTTAGAATTACTATAATAATACGGTCAAAACGATAATAACCGTTCTAATACTAAAAACAGAAGAAAAAATCATTGTCCTCAGCGAGTTCCAGTCTGATGGGCGAAGTAGATCGAAACAAATAGGAATAATATGGCTTCCGCAGATCAATTATATTTTTTATTTATTAAAAAAAAAAAACAGTTCCATTTACAAGGTTTACTGGCCGATTAGACACGTTTAACGATAAATAATTTTACAGAAGCCAACCGCAATAATTCTTCGATAGTTATGCCAGTTCTGCATTCCAGTTGGTCGATATTTAGGTGTTTTATTATTGGTATAATTAAGTAAAAGTGTTTGTGGTTGTGTGTAAATTGGTTAGAAAATGTTGATATTGGAATGGTGATTGCCAAAGTAGGTGTAGTGGTAGTCGAAAGCGATTGACAGTTGTTTTCATAAGTTACTCCAGGAACAGTTGTAAACTCAGTCTCTAAAGCACACCTTAAGCTGCTAAGCATGACAGTTATCATAATATTATGTAGATATTTATGTATTAAACAGAGTAAGTCTCCAACGAAAATATTTAAACAGCAGTTCCTAAACTTTAACAAGGATTTTAAATAACAGACTTAGCAGATGTATCATGTAGATGATGAATTAGTGAGTTTAATTGTTTCTGATGAACACATTGCTATTTAATTCAATGGAATCTTCTTCTAACGTACCTCAGAAAATATTTGTGCCAGTTAACTAATAAAGGTATTATTCCCTGCAACATACTCGAGAAAACTTCAAGATTCATCGAACGGTGCTGACACACTACCTTAAATAGGTGAAACCAATGAAAGTCCTGCTTAACCCAAAGATGAACCATCGTGAACATAATACAAGTTACTGCTCTTGTATTATTTTACGTAGCACAAGCCGGTACTACTCTGTTTTTGTTAAGTGGCAAACATTTGTGAGTGTCACTCGAGTGACAATGCATCGACGACATCGAGTGGTCCAGTGCGACTCGACGCCTCTACCATTTGTCCACGAAATTACACTAGTAAACGTCAAAAAATCGAATTTTAAATCGCATAGCGTAATCGATTTCTCCGCATCGTAATCTTTACGTTATATATTTTTGCGTGAATAATCCGATTGCGAATTTGCCGGTATCGATCATTTTGTAAATGTGGTTTGAAGTGTCAGACGTGCAAATTCGAAATGTATCGATTGGCAAACAAGTGGACTGGTCTATGAGGAAAAGTTGATTGAATCGGTACACCACTCTAAAATTGTATCACAAAAACTTTGTTATGCAAAATTACCTATTACATCGTTACTGCTCTTGAATTGCAATTCTCTAGCAGTTTTATTTTTGATTATATGATTATTGTAATTACTTTTTCTTACTAGATTTTCCTAGAAAAGGCAGAGTTACATAATCACAGTAAGAGGAGCAGCTGGATGGACTTGGTGAAGTCTCATACAACATCTATGAAATGTGCTCAATATTTTATAATTAAAGTACTTCCAACAGTTTTTTAGAGGCATCAATATAAGATCTGACAGCATTCTAGGTAATCCTTTGCAAGATTTCTGATGCATCGTACAACTTATACTTACGAGCATTAGACACTCATAGTTATTATAACTTAAATGTTGGTTTAAGCAAGAAAGAATCGTTACCAAGAAGATCACAATGAAGTGTCATAAATTACAAGCCACGGTGCATTCTACATTCTGTTTGGACGAAAAAAAAATGACAATCGGGTAAAACCAAATTCACGTACGCGTTGCTCTCGCTCAATTTCTAAAATGGTCTCAGAGGACCATAATGGAGAAAATGATTCGTTGTAGGAAGGTTTTAATACATTTTAAAGGTATTTATTGCGGTCAAAATTTTTGATGGATCATCTTCTTTACGGCCTTAATTACGATCACTGTTCCTGATTATCTCGTGCCGTATTCCAAGATACTTTAGTCGTTTTTCTAGGTCTCTTCTTCAGATTCTGGTTTTCTGGGAGTAGCGGTAGTTGTGAAATAGGCTTTCCCTATAATTTAGCTTGTCACCATTTCTTTTTTTGACAAAACAACACGAAAATCGAACATTTCTCTCAAATTACATGTTAGACTAGGAGCAGACTGGTAGTAGGGCCTCCGCACGTAACGGGACGGATTGCAAGTATGTCGCCGCCAATCACACAGTGTCGCCTACGAGTTATGTACTTTAGAAAGTACGCTGTAACCGACTTTTGACCGTTGACATTGTATATAAACGTTCTAGATTTTGATTCTGCATTCGATGTGTTAAGGCAACGCTGGGTAGACGGGCTAGACGCATTAAAGTGAGTAATGTGGGTAAGTTAGACGTCGTAAAGATTTATGGATTGGAGGAATTTGATCGTTTTATGAATGACATTATTATTTGCAATTTATTTAATATATAACTCAAAGGATCAACGAAAAATCCCAACACACCGTCAAACTACTAAAGACAAACAAACAAAATACGACCTAGAACTGAACCGAAACCCATCGTCAAAACATTTTCCAAATTCAAAAAACCAAATCCCACCTGCCAGAACGAACGAACTGAACAAAAAAAAAGAAACAAAACACAACACGCATCTTATCGTACACATTTACACGGATCTTCGTTGATTATTGGCACAGTCATGTTACATTACAGTAGATACACAATAAAGTCCTCGGCCAACTAACGTGCTGTCACCCACGGAAGAGAAAACGTCAGAGACGTCGAACTGGCATGATATATGATAAATGTTACTTGTAGATGCCAATGGACATGGATCTTTCGTTTGCTGGATCGGACTCGTAAGAAACTTTGATTCAGCTGTCTGTTCTGAAATGTTGTATAGATAAGTATCAAAGCAGGGTCACCTCAACTGTTAATAGTTTGAACGGTTTTCCAGTTAATTGTTTAGGCAGTGAACGATTTTCAGATTTTGTCAGCTTTCCGACATCGACACTGGATGTCGATGTCGGAAAGCTTTGGAAACTTATGAAAAATAAAATGTCCCGTTATGTAAGGACTGTCCTCCACTTTCAGGTCCAGTGCACGGAGTTTAATATGTGTGTAGCTCACCAGACACAACATCCTTTAGTCTGGTTGGAGGACTCCCTTTTAACATGTTTCGCATACCTTTGTGGTTTAACTGTTTTTTTTTTTTACAAAAACAGACCAAAAAACTGTTTATGTTTAACACCTGACTTAAACAACCCTGAATCCTCAAACACGGAACCTACCACTCGTTCCAACCGCAGCGTGCCACATCCATCGCACCTATATCTCCGTCGTGCCAATCAACCGCGTGCCCAATGCAGGTCGGCCGACAGCGAGGTTAGAGCTTGCCGATTCCTTAATTGCCGTGACGTTTTGGTGTCACATACCACTCGGTACCACGACTACTTAAATAGGCTTTAGTAGCAGTACAGTACGTGTAAAATCTAACCGTTGCAACACGGAGTCTGTTGGCTGTTTGACAAGGACGGTGATGAAAATTCGTTGATAAGGCTGTCTTATTAAAATTTTTGTGTTAGATGTTTCTCCTTGAATGTTTGATTGATGTCTTGAAAGGAGGTTTCAACAGTGTCTTTTTATTTGATTCTTGGAATGTTGGGAACCGATAACCAATAAATAGTTTTAGTTTATCAAAAGATCCATCAGTGTGCTCAGCTGCAAATTAAACCTCTTCATCAGGTTTGAGAATATTCTAGTGCGACAGTTCTACAACTTTATTTATTAACCGCAAGATATCAAGAAGCATTGACCTTTATTGGTGCAACCTTTAACAAGTTATTATTTCATAACACTAACGAGATCAAATGACACCATCATATTTATTACTCCAACGCTAAACGGGGTTGCCCGAATAAATAACGTTGGAATCTATAAAAAAGTGTGTTCAAAACAAAATTATTTTGGTAAAGGGTAACACATTCACACATTAGGGACGCCACTCGACGCGTCTCCCGGTAATTATTTAAAAGTTTCGCTCTGACACTGGCTGCTGCTTCTTTGGAGATTTTATTTTTTTTTATTTTTAAATTTGGAGTGTCGTGAGCGTTAAGTAGTATTTATGCGGTCCCCAGCGGCGCGGAGGTGGTTTGGGCGCGAAATCAACTTGATGCGAGCGGTGATACGGGTTAAGTAATTTAATTTAATTTTGTGACTTTTGCTCTAATATGAACTTTTATGGAAGGGTTTAAGATTAGTTCAATTTAAATTATATGCACAATTTTGAGACGTTCATTTAAAACAATGTAAAAACAAAAAACGGTCCAGATACATAACCCTTTTTGTAAAATTAATAAAATTGATAGGAATACAACATCGTAAGTAAGAATATTCTGAATTTGAAAACGTACAGAGGAGAGACATCCAGTGAGGTTTTAAGCACAAAAAATATCAAAAGCGACTTATCCCCCTGTGTCCAAGACAGCGGTATAAATTCTGCGCGGACAGTTGGGAGCGGATCGCCAAAGCTAATTCTGTTGTGATTAATGCTCCTTGCACATTTCCACCGCCTAGCTGATACCCACCAACTTACGCAAACTCAAAAAACAGCCAAAAATAACCTTTAATCCACCCCTGACAAGGTACAGGATACGAAAATATCAATGAAAGCGTATTTTTGTACTATATGAGTGCTTAAAAGTAACTCGCTACTGGCCGTTCGCGTTTCTCACGCAACTACCGACGATTAAATAAGGGAACGTGTTGTAATATTAAAAACACTTGTACCCATTAATGAAAACCCATTTCGTACAATAATCGTGTCGTTTGTACTTAATTCAGAAATACGTGGGTACTTAATTTTCAACGTAATCCACGTGTCACAGGTTATTTATGGTGTTGAAGTTATATTTATTTTGTCGTAGGCCACTGGGCCGATTGTAAGCAAAATGTGGTCTAAATTAAAGCCTGTACTACTACAGATCATGTATGTCAGAGAGATGAACTTTTGATGACTTCTTATTATCAGTCGGCATTTGTCAAACCTTAATAAAATGATAAGCATGCTCACTAAACACTATGTCTACCGATTGTCTTTCTAAAGCGACAAAAGTCATGTGACAATAAGTACAGCGACTAGAACGACAACTGAAGGAGTTAAAGAAAGAAAAAAGTAGCTTCGGTAGCCGACAACCAAACGTTCTTTTTATTAATATGGTCATGGATAAGTAATAATGTTACCTTCAATCACGCTAACAAAAGCAGCGAAGTCTAGAAGAATAAGGCACAAAGACAAGAGGAGACGAGGTAAGGACAGGAGAATGAAGAAGCGTACAAAGATCCTACTAATATTATACATGCGAAAGTTTGTGATGATGAATAGATGTTTGTTACTCTTTCACGCAAAAACTACTGAACGGATTTGGATCAAAATTTAGCTCACAGATAGTTTATAACCTGGATTAACCCATAAGATACTTTTTATCTCTAGTATGATCCCGTGGGTCAATTATCGAACTCCGCGGGCAAAGCCGCGGGCATAAGCTAGTAACTCATAAAATAACAGTTAAACGAGAAGAGAATGTTTCATTAACCGTAAAATTTTAGTAAATAAATAAAAATCCCACCTATTAATTACTCCAACCAAACATGGTGCTAATCAAACTAAGAACTGGTTGGTCTTAAGATACTAAAAGGACCAGGGGGGTTACTATGACATCTTAAAGCAAGAGTAATTCCAGTGTGGGAAGGAGATGGCGCTAGACGACCTGAATAACTCTGTCTTTTTCCCACACTGGAATTACTCCTGCTTTAAGACGTCATAGTAACCCCCCAGGCAGCTGGCCATGACGTCTTAAAGCAGAAGTAATTCCAGTGTGGGAAGAGATGGCGCTAGACGACCTGTATAGCTCTGTCTCTTTCCCACATTGAAATTACTCCTGAGACGTCATAGTAACCCCCCAGGCAGCTGGCCATGACGTCTTAAAGCAGAAGTAATTCCAGTGTGGGAAGAGATGGCGCTAGACGACCTGTATAGCTCTGTCTCTTTCCCACATTGAAATTACTCCTGAGACGTCATAGTAACCCCCCAGGTGGCCTACCATGACGTCTTAAAGCAGGAGTAATTCCAGTGTGGGAAAGAGATAGCGCTAGACAACCTGTATAGCTCTGTCTCTTTCCCACACTGGAATGACTCCTGCTTTAAGACGTCATAGTAACCCCCCAGAAAACACCTTACCATTTTGTACAAAACCACTATTCTTAAACTATAACTTCCGCGAATCAAACCACTTCACACCTTCCCGGCTTTCATTAGCATGAAGAAAATTATAATACGTAGGCAATCATTACCATGGATTTGCTAGTAATAAATTAGGGGCGATGGCGCGATAACTGCAGCAATGGTAGGGTTGGACTAATGAAATAATTTGGGTCTGTCATTCTTTGTTTTATTAATGAGAGAGTCGAATAAAACAGTAGTGACTTTAGGAACATGTGTCGGAATCGAATGGAGTTTATTTTTAATGACTTTTGAGAAATTTCGAAAGATTTTGGCTTTTTGCCCGTTGACTTTGCTTTATGGAAATCTATGACACTAATATATACAGGAATATTTTCTTTGAACTGAAAAAGGATCATCGAAATCAGTTTACATACATTGGCAAAGATTTCGCTGAAACATACAAAGTAAAAATTACCAACTGATAACCTCTTGGAAGTTGGTTAATAAAAACATAATACAAGTTTTTCGCATAAGAAATTGTTCAGAAGTCGGGTTGCCATAAACGCTAGGTGTAAATGTGCATGTAATACTTTCATGCAGAACTTTCATGCAAAACTTTCATGCAAAACGGAGTTCCATTCCAAGGATAACTGTACAGTTCTCTCCTACACACTGCACAGTTTGACTGTACATGCAAAACAGCACATGCATAACCTATCGTCTATGGCTGGCTAGAAGTTTTTTTATTATCATTTGCAATTTGTGTGCCTTCCTAATTAGGACGTTGGGAAGTACCTGTCATATAAAAACTTAACGAAAATATTCAAGATCTAAATGCTGTTTAAGTAATTAATTGGTCTTTTTTGGCTTCTTTTTGCGCAAAGATCTTCAAGTGTTTTTTACTAATGTAGGTGGATACCCAGCTCGATAAATTAGTGTGAAGATTAAAAAACAAATACTTTTTGCTGAGTTTGCGACCGCTGTTGCGTGGTTTCGTCAGTTTTCATGATGACAGTCATCTGAAGATTTTTAATAACCTCAAGTATCTTAGTTTTTCTTCTGTAATGCTGTGTAGGTACTTAGGTGGCTGTATAGACTGCAGGATACTGTAAAGTCTAAGTCAAGTCTTGCTCTTGGGACCACAAAAAACGCAAACACTCATTAGATAATAATGTAAAATGGTACAGGTAATTACGATAAATAAAAAACCTACATTACTCTATCATAAACTTTCACTAAAATAGTCATTACGCAATAATAACAAACAAATATATAATTTACGTACATTAGATTCCATGATACGTTTCTAGAGGTGATTATGACGCAATCGATCATTCAGAATCGATACATATCGCTCACATTCATCGACATAATCGAATAGAAAACGAACATTTATCATAAAAAGCGGGCTTCCGCATGCTTCCAAAAACTTTTCCACACATAATTTTATATAAATTACTTAAAATCAAAAGGGATATTAAGTCCTAATGATCGATTTGCATGACAGGCAAGCTTACCTAACTTATAATACTTATTATTTTATTTTCTTTTCCCCCTCTTTGTGGGCGGTATTCGTTTAACAGTAGTACGTCAACACACGTTAGGATAGTTATGATAATCGCTGCAGTAATTATTTGGTACAAATGACTTTTTTATACGCCGTGAGTTTGGCCTAATTCTCACGATACGTCATCTGTTTAGTTTTGAATGATCAATTGTGTTGTTTATGGTTTTTTCATAGAATTTTTGGTTTCTCTGTTGTTTCTGACAGATTAGAAATATAAAAAGTATCTGATAGAGATCATGGCCACTGAGTTCTAGAAAGTTTATAAGTAATTTTTTTTATTTATTCCTTGCATCTATTAATGTTAAGATTTTGAATAGATATCTACATAATAATTTTAACAAATTCATTTTTAGTATTTATATTTTACGTTTAACATGTTCTAATATTTGTATGCTAGTTTACGGTGAAAAATGTCAGATCATAATTATTTATTATACCTAAATTAGATAGATAACTCTAGCTAGACCTTAATAGGTCAAGTTTTAACACAAATGAAAATTATTTTAGTTTAACATTTTTTCAATTTCAAGCATGGTTTTCAACCTAGCCTAGTAGACAAATGATTTCTTGAAACATATCTCACAACAGTTTCTATGTACATCCCGAAGGTCGAAGATAAGTGAAAATAGTTTTCAAAACATTTCGGACTTGTTTTTAAACCGACAGGATTTCAAAAGCTTTTCTCGAATCAATACTTTTTTGACTCTTGTATTAGGGTTATCGCTGATGTATTAACCTGTCTGACACGTAAGTTGTCGGTCTACCCAGCAGGCGAGATGTCAATTCTTCAGTTGGCGATTCACGATCTAAATCTAGGAGTCAGCTGAAAAAACATTAAGGACTGCCTAATTATAAAGGGTGTCCCATTATTATCTTGCGTTTTAAGGACACGCGATATTTATTATAATTTTAGCATACCTACTAAATATATAAAATATCATTAGCTATTTCGTTTTTATAATATTGTGGTACATCTAAGGTTGCACTGACCCCTTGTCAAGGCATTACTGTGCTAAAATCCTTATATTCATTAAAATCATCAATTTGCATTTCATACTAAGATTATTTGAAATTGCAATGGTACAGTTAGCACAAAAATGTGCAGAGAGTCAGTAACCGATCTTAATGAAAAATAATAATTCTGAAATTTGGCAAGGAATCAGTAAATGCGATGGTAGGTCATATCTTATCTTACTTCTTACTACTATTATAAATGCGAAAGCTTGTGAAGATGGATGGATGCATGGATGGATGTTTGTTACTCTTTCACGCGAAAACTACTTAACGAATGTGGATGAAATTTGACACATAAATAGTTTATAACTTGGATTAACATATAGGACACTCTTTATCCCGGTAGTATGATCCCGTGGGACAGTTACCGAACTTCAGTTCGAGTTAGTTATAAAACTGTAGTCTAGGTAGGTAGACATTAAGAACCTAGACCTAAACATAGCAGGTAATTACAGCCAGACAGGTTTACCTAAAAATTCGTAAAATATTTTATTGCAATGTTTTCTTCAAACCAGTGACAAAGAAATAAAAAAATCTTCTAAAATAAAATTTAAAAAAAGAATCACTATATATTATTATCTGTCAAAAAGTTCGCCATCTTCATTAATATCCAAAAAAGTCAACACTGATTGACCAACAGACTTGTTCGAAATTTAAAACTTTTACACTCGCGATCAAAAAAACAAACACCAATAGCTGACTGTACTACTCGATAACCTCGTATAGTAATAACGCGTCGTCCATATGATTGACGTTCGGTTTTAGATGCAACACTGTAATGTAATTACACTGTCTTCAAGGAATTTTAACTGGCAATCGTAGGCGGGACTTTACATTTATTTTAGTAACCTTCTTGTTAAATTTAATTATCGGTTAGCTAGTAAGTGTGGAGGAGTTATAACTTAATTTATTCGGAATTGTTTAGTTAAGTTGAGAGAAAGAAGTTTTGTGATACTTGTAAAGATTCGGTCAAACCGACCGAAATACTCCGGTCATCGGATTTTGACAGATAGTGAAGTGAAATATCTGTCAGTTTCCGAGGTCTACAGCCAGTCCGGTCGGTTTTACTGTCTGAACCATTAGTATTGAAATATTTAGTACCTTTTGGTCAGTGTCCGAAGTTATCAAGATAATCATTTTCTTTGATAATTATCATGATAATTATCCATGCTGATTCATAAATTGACGGACACCGCTTTTTTGTTTTAACACACTCGATTTCAGTCTAAACAGGGTCTTCAATTTTCAGGTCATTTAGGGTGAAACGGTAACAAACAAATTTAACACAAATTTACAAAAAAATCTGTTTGTTGATTTAACACAATATTTGTGACCGTTTTTTTCAATCTAAACTTAACGCGTTTTGATACGCGCTTAAACGGCAAATCGCGTTCGGTAATACGCGAAGTAACAATGATACCGATTTTTGTTATTATCAAGATAATCATCAAGGTATAATTATCAATGATAATTATCGCTTGGAACCCTGCTTTTGGTTATGTAATTAAATATAAATGTATTTATAGTTCCTTCTCGTAACATAATCGTATTCTGTTTTGTGCATTGTATCAACATTTCTTCCGTTCCGTAGTGAAGATCTTCTGCATACTTCTATACCAGGAGTCAGGAATCTTTACGACGGTAAAAGATACTTATGTCCAGCAATTGGTAACTTTTGGTTAAGATCATGATGACTTTGAGAAAAGATACGTAATATTATATGACGCATTCTTCTTCTTACTTTACGAATTAATTTAAAAATAGAATTTATTGACCTTTTCGCCATATTGTGACGCGGCAGCTGTCAACTAACTTCTTTATAGTCGCGTTAGGTAAGATTTGTATGGAATGTGCTGACTCATTAAAAGTAAAGTTGGTACGTCTTCACTACACTCAAGGTCAGTAGCATAGGCCTTTATTGAAGATTAGGAACGACTCCAGCAGCAGTTCTAGCTTTCTCCAAAATACAAGATTTCTTATTTATATCGGTCTTATCGCACAAGGCGATGTTTTCCACCGAACCTTTAGATAGACTAAAGGAATTGAGAAACATTTTGGACTGTCTATTCGTTTTTTAGGGGGAATTCGAATAAACAGGGTTGAATGGACACCGACGCTAAAACGGTTATCACGTATTCAGTATATCCTGACAACATGGAAATTTTTCATCGGTTATTTTAAAAACTTTTGTAAGAAACAGCTGTTTTATTTTTGTTTTGTGTGTGTTCCTTTACATATTTCTAATATGACTTTATGTGGAATTTCCTTTTTAGCAGTGTACAAATATAAACTCAGACATAATAATATAAGATTCTACGACTTGAAATGGCAAACCATAACAGTATAAGTTCTGCTACAAACTAAGTTCGATACTACATAGTTAGCATATTGACTAATTGGATACACTGAAACTTTGATACAATCGGGTAACTGAAATATTTCTTAAGTTGTTACAGTTAACCTAAAATAAATGTAGAAATTTACTTATTTATTTAACACTTCAAGCACAAAGTACAGAGGCGGACTGAATGCCATAGGCATTAAGAAATGTTTCATTTAGATTATCTGTAACTGTTCTATCCTCATCTATCTCTATTGACCAAGATCAATGTCTATCTTTTAACAGGGATCTGCAATAGGTGCTAGAAAGATCCAAGTCTGATTTCAGCTCAAAAGATGGTTGAAAAGCTCACGTCTGTGACTACGACTATCATAACATCACGCCTGTAATCGCCGAAGGGATAAGCAGAGGTGTACCGATCAGTACGCCCACATTTCGCCAAGCATGTAATAGGGAGGGAGCCTATTGCCTACGACTATATTGATCGACTATGGGTATTACCTACGACTATCATACTGAAAAATGGTCAAACATGGTCTACCTCGTTTAAACATTGAATTGTGACGTCATTTTTTCATTTAATACCTTAAAGATAAAGATATTAGAATACACAATCAGTACGATATTATCCGACCACCCAACTAACCCCTAATCGTGCGATGAGCGTACCATTCATGAAATCATAATTACTTGCATTCATTCATAGATAACGGTATTAATATACACGAAAAGCACGCTAATTTTAGCACCAATTGAAAATAAATTTACCAAATTATTTTATGCATGACCTTTACTAAATTCAACTCTATGTCCAAAACGACGGAATTCAAATTTGAGTGAGAGGAATCCTACAGTTTTGTGACAAAGAATGGTTATATTGACTACCTGGGGTACTTACCTTCCTAGAAAGCAATAATGAGAAACTTGGTATAATCCTCTTCTCTGGAATATGCGATCTGCAATGAGAATCTGAGGGTTGCCAATTTTAATAATATGATATTTTGCAATCTTTTGATCGAATGATTCGTATCTTGATTTTGAAACTTCGAAGAGACGGCTGAAATAAGGGTATGAATTGGCATGAATTAGTAATCTTGTGGAATTTGATTGGTTAAGAATTTAGTCATGAAAAAATATTTGTAATTTTCTTTTGATGTAAACACATCAAATGGACTTCAAGACTAATGCAAGTAAACTAAAGTTACGTTAGCACTTATTGAAACAAAAACACTTCAAAGCAAAACTCCAATTACTCAAATAAATTAACATTTACAATTCCCTATTCTGGTCAACCCTAAGAACACCTGAAACACCTTAACACTACCGCCAAACGATTACAAATTTGGCCGTTCGTCGTTCACTCAGTATTCGGCGTCACAAAGTCTGCCGAAAGACGAAACTGCCCCATACGCCGGAAAGGATTATATTCTATTCTTTTTTTGCAGATTACATCAGACAAGGGTGTGTTTACCTGCGGAATTAGTATGCCAGAATTTGCTGTGTGCTTGTGAAGATAGACTGCTGTTGTTTTTCATTAACTAAAATTGATAGATAAAGGTGAATTAGTTAGGGACGACGTTGAGGCACATTTTGGGAATATTTGAATGTTATACAACAATCATAAGGATAGTATCGCATTCAAGAAATATTTAGTTTTTAGGTTACCACCACTTTCTCGAGCATAGAACTTAAATACGAAGCGAATCAAACGGTGATTCCTCAAAGCGCAACCATGATTGAAAAAAAATTTATGAAGCATCATACCCCTCTCTATTTTTCATATTGCGCTTCGAGGAATAATTTAGTTGCGCTTGGTTGGTTGCGCTTAAAAATAATTGCGCTTTGAGGAATACCCCAATCAAACAGGTGGCGAGTAAGTAAGTAAATGCAAAGGCATAAAATAATTCTAAGTTACTCTTTCAATCAAATATGGCGATAAAGATCAACAAACCATTCTTACTAGTCAACAGTTATCACCACGTGTTATATATAGCATTCCTAAACAAAACCACAGAACACATTCATTTTCATTACAAAGCGCCAATAAAAGGCAAGATCAATAACAGATTATTACCAAATTATGTAATATAAACAAGAAACAAGCCATACAAAGGTTCGAATCAATTATTCGAAGTGTTTCAAAGGCTCAGTGTATAATACTGCCATTCAAGAAACTGTTACGAACAATAAAATCGATAGATATTCTGTGTTACATGTAGAATTAAATAACAAAGCATTTAACTCTTTTGTTTATTGTAACAAGTGATGTCTTGATTTTATAGATTGTAACTAGACACATCTAGTTATTTATTTAGCTTTATTTTATCTTATTACACATACATTACTAACAAATAAATAAATAAATAAGTACACAACCCATTAAATTTTAGATACAAACTAAAATTAAGCGACACATCTAGTTACGATCTATTAAATCAAGATATCATAACGAATTTAAAAAAAAAAAGTGGAAAAATTAAAACTCTTTTTTTAATTCGTTCGGATGGGAAATCATCAAATGACCCCCCCCCACTCTGGGCGGAGTGGAAGGGAGTGTCAGACTTGTACTGACTAAAACCCATCCCTGCTCCTTCTTTGCCCTTTGTGTTCCAGGGCCACGGTGTCTCTTTCGAACAGTCCCGCAGCTCTGGCAGGATGGCGATGGTCCTGACATATTAATTTAGTAAACGCAATGCCAATTCAATGGACGAATGTGGCGACACTTGGGGGAGGCCTATGTCCAGCAGTGGACGTCTTTCCGCTGAAATGATGATGATGATGAATGCCAATTCTACATATACACACAATTGTGATATCTTTAAGAAATGAGGGCGGGCAGCTTATGGATGTCAACTGAGTAAGTATTTAATGTTATAAATGGAAATTACGGGAGGCAGGTGTAGTGTCCATTTGCTATGACCAGCAATGGACTGGCTGAAAACATAAAAGAAATACAAAATTGATGAAAAACAAAATAATTAAACTTTTACGGTCACTTACGGGATATCTTCTGTGATATCCCATAAGTGACAGTATAAGTTTTGTTGTAAACCATGAAAGCTTAAAACAGTGTGAGAAAATAATTAATCAATATTTAAAAATACTGCCTCGTAGGTCTAGTGATCGCAATCACGACTGCTGACCATGAGGTCCTAGGTTCGATTCCTGGGTCGGGCAAATTTTATTTGGGTTTTTCCGTCAGGTTGTTCTCAGTAGCAGCCACGGAGTCTGGATTTGTGCCCTCTTGATGGCAATAGGCTCGCCGCGTTTTACATGGGACTTAAACAATTCACATCTGCCCAACCCTTCGGGGATTACAGGCGTGATGTTATGTTATGTTGATTCCAAATAAAAAAATCCCAGGGTCTCATTTACATGAAACAGCTAAAGGCGATGTACGACAGTAGTGTCGTGTGGTTGGCAACACATTTGTTGATACAGATGTTATGTGCTATGAAATCATGTACACCAATAAAAACACGTTCGAAGTACGAATGTACTGATGGCTAACTGCGTAGTTTTGTTAAGTTTGCTGGCAGATTTACAGCCAGTACCGTCATTTGCATGTACCTCTTTTTAATAATAAAGAAAGAAGATATTATGCCATCTAGCATAATCAACCAATACATAATCTACATTCCTCCCTAGACACAGCCCTCCTCTCCGTAAGAGAGACTGCTGAAATCTACGCAGGCCCTGATGGTTTGTTAAAAGTTCGAAGACAACGTATTGGGAGCAGTTGTGATGAAATACATAACACAAACTGAAGTGCTTCCTTGGGATTGAACCCACAATCTACAACTCGCAAGTCGTCACCGATACCACTCAGCCACCAATACTCTAGAAATCGATAAATGTAATTTCACTCAAACTGAATAGTAGCGCCCGTAACTTTTTTTTGTTCTTTTTGTTTATTTATTTATTGGCCTATCTACAATTATTACACTTTTTATCCTAATGCTGCAAGCAATTTGATACAAGCATAGTGTACAATATAATGCGATAGACACAGCATGCAAAGAAAAAAACTAAATTATTACATAAAAAAAAAATTACAATAATAGTGCAGAAATAACACTTTCAACAACAGTGGGTAGTTTTAGTAACACAAAGATGACAAAAAAGTAAAGAAAAAAGTCAATATGTTGGTTAGATTTGATGGACTTGGCGCTTGAATTTTTTAAGTGTTGTGGAAAAAATATCTATTGAATCGTCGCAGTTATTAAGAAGCCTGCAAATTCTGGGGATAGGAGAGTTGGATCCTGATACAGTTCTTTTGAGAAATTGTAACTTCAGCTGTTGTACAATAAAAATATGCTGGCGAATTTGGGATTACATCATGTATTCAAACATAAGCTAACTCATGTGATGCCATGGAACAATAAAATATTGAATCGGCAAATATTGTAAAATTAACGGCGCGAGTCATCCAACTTTACTTTAATAAAGTATTTTTAACTCTGTGACAACTAAGTTCGCAAAGGTCATTACTAGCAACATTAACATATTTAAGAGTTTCATCCTCACGCGAATTTGAATAAAATTAATGTAAAACTCACCTATTCCTTCGTAATCTTTATCGTGTCATTATTATGGTAATCCCAAATTCACACACATCATTTTAGCTGAAAGACGTCCACTGCTGGACATAGGCCTCCCCCAAGTATCGCCACATTGCACAGTGGTCCCGCCATAGGTCATAGGGCTGAAATGTCGATGGTCAAATTATGATGTCATTTATCGTTACAGGATACGCAAATAACCCTTCTACCCCCAGGTATAAAAGAAATTGCAATAACATATATGAAACATTTATTTTGTGCACCCTAAGTGATAACACTTCATTAGTGAGCATTAGCGTTATCTTATCGCCGAAATTTCTACTGATTTCAAAGCGTTGTTTTTCTCGGAAATTGATTGTTTGAGATATTGTTGTGCCATGGATATTCAAAAAGAATGTATGTAAGACATTTTTACCCTGTCATTATCGGTAGCCGGCAACATCAAAGAGAGACATCCGATTTCTTTGTTTTTTGCCGCTTTCCCACATTCATTTGCTTTTTAATTTTTTTTTCTTTGTTTTTTTTTTATTTTGTTTTTTACTTTTACTTAAGAAAGAACGTATCGCCAAAGATGAAACATGTATCTAGAAAATCTCTAGTTTGTCTAGTTTCAGAAAATATAACGTAACTATAGGTCATTGAAAGGACTAGGTCGTATGTAAGTAAATTTGATATCTTAGGTAATTTTGTTTTTTCTTTTATTCTGCAGGGGTCACCATCAAGTGTTCTTTTCCTCGAATGGTTGTACTAAACATCTGGTTATTTGCGACGAATAAAGAAAAAACTACGAAACTACTACTAGAAAGAAAATACTATGTTCCGCCATTGTTTTTTTAGTGTCCCACTATTGTCCCACTCCTGAGCAAAGGCCTCCCCCATTCCTTCCACTTCTCACAATGGTGTGCTTCTTCTCGCCAATTCGCGAGGAAGCCATCCAAGACGTCCTGCCATCTTCTCTTCGGACTACCGCGACCCCGTCTAGCTGTTTCAGGGCTCCAGTCCGCCATCTATTATCTAATAAATTTTATAATTTATAAATGCCCATTAAGCTATGCTCAGAAATAATAAATGTATAAAACCAATTTTATTATTACCACTTACTTACCTATTTTTTAGTAAGAATTTTTTTTTTTGACGATATTATCTATTTCGCTTTTAAAAATATATTCGTTTACTTGTTATTACCCTTAGAACCTCAAAACAATCAATTCTTAGGTAAAAAAGTTATTCTTTCATTTTTAATCCAATCTGCAACCCCTATGATCGCCCTTAGGAACCAGGACCACTGTGCATTGACCGCTCCCGTGCGTCTCGCATCCTACATAATAGAACTTTTGAACCCTCTAAAGTCGGTGTTGATGAATTTTCCAGCTTCGGGGACATCTATTTATCTACATTCAACATCATCATCATCCACGGCTTGTCTCTACTCACTGCTACATTAGATAAATGAATGATTAGCAAAACAAGGCCTATACTTTACTTGTATTAATCATCACAATTGTTAGTTCCAAAAGGTTTTTAGGAAATGCTGGTCAGTTACAATGATATGATCATAAAACTGTTGAACATAGTTTGAAACGCGATTCCAATAGTTTAGCTTCAATTCCTACATTAGAATGACAATTCAACTCCGTGTTGACATTAGGCACGGTACACACTCGAAGATCACGCACGGAACACGCTAGCCAGCCAGCACGTGAGTAACCTCACGAAGTATCGTGGAACTGCCTCAATAGGACGACGGTAATTCTCGCTTTATCATTGTAATGCAAGAATTTAAGGAAACAAACGGTATCGAGATGGAAACAATTATAAACGGGATTCCAGATGCATCTTGTATTATTTCGTAAGTATTCGATGGAAGAATAACTAGGATGAGGCTGGCACAAAAGCATGGAGCTTGGCACAAGCAAAGAGAGGCCTATACCAGCAGTGGATGAAGTCGGGCTGTGGATGATGATGATGATTCGATGAAGGATACATTACCCCCTTCTGATTGATCAAAGTGGTACGGACAAATTGAGGACTTGCTGTACACACCGGACGCTAACATATTCTTTTTAATGCAGAAGTATTTAAATTAAATGAAAAGCCCAATTTGACCACAGAAGTTCCATTTTCTGCTGCTTTGTACACACGGCGGCACATGAAGCTGTACATTTTCAGTATAACTTGGCTTCGCTTTGTATAGATTTCCTGTACAATGAGAGATCCGCATAAACTGGGTTTGTATAGCTTGATTGGCCTTAGTGCGTACTGCTATGCTACACAGTAACTAGACAAATGTGGAAATAGATTTCGCATATTTCAAAATAAAGACTAGTAAAATATCTTCGATTGCCAAAGAGTTTCGATTTTACGTTTAGACAGAAGCAGTTGCACCATTTTCTACATCAGCTTTAATTTATTTTAGGACCAGAACAAATTTAGATTTCTCTATTTAATCAAAAGGAGCGTAAGTTAATCTTGGTATTTACAGAGTTCTATTACAACATATCACGAACTGTTGTGATTTAATAGAACTTTTTACTTCCATTAAAAAACGTGATGAAAAAGTGACATGCCAATTTGATTTCCCTTGAATCGTTCAACCAATGGGAATGTTGCACAATGATTAGGTACTGATTAAATTTAAAGTTTTTTTTTTTTAGTTATCTGCTTCTTAGAAAACGAGTTCCTGATTTCTAAAAAGTTTTTCAATCAAAACTGAAATAGATTAAAAATAATAATGTTCAGCGACTTTCACCGATCACTGAAATGAAATTATCTAACTATTGGGAGTTACATAAAATATTGATAAATACTACTTTACGTGTGTATATTTACCTACAGCTAAAGATAGTTTCACCATATTCTTAATGCTTTCCTTTGAGCTTTTGATCTAGCTTCAATGAAACAAAAAATCTAAACCAACGATTATAAATGAGACGTAGCTCTACTCTGTCTGATTGTCTTTCACGTCTTAACGTTTGGACAGATTTCGATGAAAATCGACACACAAGGTATACTACGACCTGGTCCAAGACCTATTATTTTTATACTAAGTACGTTGCCTTAGGATGATAACCACGCGGACCAAGCCGCGGGCAAAAAGCAAGTATTGAATATTTATTTTTCAGAATTAATACCACGCTTTGCTATGACGCAGAGTGATACCGCTCTCAGCGCAAATATCGAAAACATGTTACCCTATATGAATTTCAACCGACGCTTACATTTTCCAAGATAAAGGTACATTGGCTGTAATGAAATGACAAAATATCTCTTCGTAACAAACACGAATCTGACCAATTACTGCCCTCGCGCAGTTGTTTATCAGACGGGCTTATTCATCTTAGCGTTCAATTCACACCATCATCCCACAAGTGTCCGAGGATCGCGGTGTCGTTTTTTAGATTATGGTCTATGTTATGAACGACTTTGGGGAGATTTTCTGTGTTTTAATTGAGTTAGAAGTCAATTTAGCCAAGAATTTTCTGAGGTATAGTTTGTGATCAAACTAGGACTACTTAACAGCGAGCGACGGAGCGTCCATATGAAGCATCCATTGCTGGGAATTTTATTTGTGGCCAGCTGGTCCAGAAACGCTCAACTTAAGAATGTCTTCAGGTTTTAAGAAGGTGTAACGACACTACAAAAAGCACTTCAGCAACATAGTACAAATAGTATTACAGCGCCATCTATGCCACTAATGAAGAACTAACATCAAATTCCTAAATGGCGCTGTTAAAGTTATCCGCGACTTAAGACTATAAAGAAAAAACCGTCAACAACTGTCGGGGATTAGTCCACCAGAGACAACAGTCGTCTGGTCGGAGGATCCTACTTTTCCTATTGGATATGAAGAACTTGGCACCTTGTTTTTCATGTCCCTATAGAGGCATTAAATCAATTTCTAGTCTTACTTATCTGTTTATAGGTAGTAAGGTAGACAAAGATAAAGACTACAGTCGCCAGCGCATCAAGTTACCACAAACTGTCAAATTTCTCCAAATGATTTTAAACCATAAAATGTTAACGGTTAAGTTCAAAATCGAATGAGACAATTTGACAGTTTGACTGACAGACACACAAACACAATGAAATATCCCAGTCCAAAAATATTGCTCTACGGCCTACAATCATATCGTTAAGTTCCCCCTACACATTTAATACCACCGTAGCTAACCCTTTCCCCTCATAATCGCTTCAACCACTAACTTCAACCGTATCAATCGTGGTTGTCGTTTTGTCGGCTATCGGGTGATGTCGAATGTCGGCTAGCATCAAAGCAGTCGCCCCCACGGACCGATGCGCCCGCGCCGGTGACTCGGCGGTTTGTCCTGCCTTCTGCAGTGATGCTGGAAGAATTTTCCTTATGATCCGACAATATTTTGTTTGAACTTTAGTAGTGGTTATCAGGTTTTGTTGGAGGCAATTTGTTTTTGATTTCCTACATTCCGATTTCATAGAAACATCACCAGATGATAAGTTGTGTCTAATGGTTGTTAACGCTTCGATTTGTAACATATAATTTCACACTTACAGTATCCGAAGTGGACTTTTTGGAGACATTTACCTACACCCAGGTTTCAAATATTATTATCGTCTGTTGAACGACCATTTATTGCGAGAGATGTCCCTCAGCTAAGCCGTTCATTACCTGTTTTTGTTATTATTTGTGGCTTTGGGACTGGAAAAAGGTACTTATGGATCATAGACATAACAGTCTATCTATATCCGTGGGTATAACAAACATTCAGAAAACGACGATCGATGCAACAGTAGTTTTTAATTAGACCGTTTATAATCCGGGAAGATCAGACATGAAAACACGTATTGACACGTAGCTTAACAGGCTTAACGACTACAGAGCAAAAACTTCAATTCAACATCATGTTACATATAAAACCCTTTATAATACGACAAGGTCGCTCAACAATTAAAAATAAATCTACCTGATACGTCACATCCTTTCGGATATCCTATCACAATAATCACCTACTTCCTACCGTTATATCTATGAGACGAGAACTGCATCCTTACGTGACGAAATGTCTTAAGTCGACATTTGAGAATTTCGAGTCTGGAACCAAATGCATGCTTGGAATGTCGGTTTTCGAGTATCACGTTTTTTGCGTTACATCTTTTGATTGAAAGGCGGTGCGATATGTGGTGAAAAAAAACGTAACCTCTCATTATTTGTAATCACCAAAACAAAATGCGAGCGGGTTGAGCTTAAGCATCGATTTCCGTTCTTTTGTGTCTCTGCGGATTGCTGCTCAAAAGATTGGCCCGACTTAGCTATAAGTACTTACTGAAACCCATATTAAAAATGAAATAAGATGTTTGGCAATAAAAAAGGTAAAATATATTAAAAGGATAATTACAAATTACATCTCAAAAGGACGATGGTAAGATGAGCAAACAAAATAAAATATCATAACATAACGTCACGCCTGTACCTAATGCCCGCAAGGTTATGCAGATGTGTACTCATTAGTAGGTACACATATTTCGCCAGTTATGTTTATCTATTACCATCAACCGGGCACAATCCAGACTCCGTGGCTGCAACTGAGACATTTCCGATGGAAAAACCCAATAACACTGTGCCCGACCTGGGAATTGAACCCAGGACCTCAAGCTCAGCAGTCGCGCTTGCTACCACTAGACCAAAGAAGCAGTCAAAAATAAAATAAGCCCTGGACAAAACCAATGATCAGTGTTCCACATTAGTTCTGGATCGAAAGCACTGGAATTCATGGGCAGGGTATTAGTGGGATGATACAAGCCTGGTTAGGCCAAGCAGGATTTCGTTTAGCAGCAAGCCGAAATATTATTTAGCATAGCATAGCAGCAGTCTATAATGTTCCCACTGCTGGGACACAGGCCTCCTCTCTATGAGAGAGAATGGGCTATAATCCACCACGAGGGCCCAGTGCGGGTTGGTAGATGTCACATGTCTTCAAATTTTAGGTTCTAGGACATGCCAGTTTCCTCACGATGTTTTCCTTCACCGTTTTGAGAGCAGTGCTGATGAAATAAATTACACAAAGTAATGCGCCTGCCTGGGTTCGAACCCACAACTTACTGCTCGTAAGTCGGGACCGCCGCCACTGGCCCACCGCTGCCACCACTGGGCACCGCTGTACAAATTATTCTGAAGGTAAATATTATTTACTTTCAGTATAATTTGTACAAAATAACTAACTTTACCCAGTGTGACGTAAAATCTATGCTAAACCTTCAAGTATCTATTTCGTAAGTTTGTTCTGCATTTCAAATAAGTAACTTACCCCACTTTACCCAGATTACGCAGAAAATACTACAACTGTGAATCATGCAGTATTACAGAAACTAGGAAATAATCTTAAGTAAACCAGCTTCCCAATCATTATGTAACTCCCTTCCTATTTATAATTCGAAAGATTTTGAAGTAAATTCCAAGTCCATTACTGCAAACTACGTTTGAAAAATTATTCTGACTACAACAGTTCAACAATGAAACTTACCGCGATTGTAAGTCACCATCTGCCTAGCCTTTTCCTGACTATGTTGAGTGCTTCTCGTGCTTCCAGTCTAACCGAACGCAGCTGAATACCGATATTTTACATGGAGGGACTGCCTATCTGACCAGCACAGTGACTGTTCCTAAATTACCCTAGGCTAATAAAATTTTCTAATACTCATGTAAATATTAATACCAAAACAATCATCATGAAACAATCGTCATTTTCATGTTAATCTAAGATCGGTTTTTCCTTAACCCAGTTAAAAATTTGGTAGGTATTTATCCGCCATTTTGTTTGAAAGTCGTGCACGTGCAACTGCTCGGTGTAGACTTTCAGCGAGAAACGGGATCCCGCCTCTTTTAGGAAAAAAAGTGACGGTAACCAAACACCGGTGACGGGGCGTGGGATATGTATTCACACGTGTTTTTAGGGCGAGAATATACCATGTATACTAAAAGCACATAGTCCCATGCCTTTTAAATTAGAATACCTATGTTACGTTAGGTTTGGAGGAGCTCGTGGCTAAATAATAACAGCCGTTCGGGTCGATCTTTAGTTTAAGCGGCGCTTGCCCAGGTTGGTCCGTGGATGGTTGTTGGTTTTTTCCATGTCTTTACCTTAGTTTTGGCTTCCTTGTCTTTTTTTAACTTTAAGTATGACTAAACAAGAATATTCCAAGTTCTTCTTACTCCTTAAGCGTGTCTTTAAAACCATCCTTAAACTATAAATTGATCTAATATGAGTTCAACAGAAATTTTAGCGGTAAGTGTTCGGTAGTTTTCCAAATTGACGAATAAAAAATATTGTAGAAAACGCACTGTCAATCTTGTCATCGTACCTACGTAGGTCGACGTCAAACGATGAATTGTTTGATATAGTGCTAAATACATGACTATTTTGATCATTATTTTTCGTATTTATTAGCACTAGTTAACAAATTGTCACTTACACAAGAATTTACGCAAAATATTCCTTTCACGCCTAAAAAAAAGTGTGTCAACAAAACAGATCAATATTTAACAGTTTCGTCACTATTACTGTGGTTTCGTTAAGATTGGAACAATAATTAATTAATTAATAACACCAACAGTATCAAATAACAGTTAAAACATCAGATTGTACAGTCAAATTAAGCGGTCCATTGTGATCCAACATAAAACCGCACACATAATTACATTAATCGGTGTGTACTCACAAAAGTACACATGACGACAAAAAGTTTAGCCACTATTGATATTACAACAATATCACGCTTTTAGAACCTATCCGGTATAATTTGAACTACCTCACCGCCCTTCGTTGAACAAAATAGGATGAAAGAGGGGTAAAAGGATGAAAGATTAAAGGTCACTGTATAGCGGCTGCATCATAAAGAGCTATCGTGAACTGTACACTTGTAAAACACGCTTTGTTAGACGGCGCCTGTCATTGTGTTCAGACAATACAACTTGTAAGAAATGTTTTTTAGGCATCCTCCATTCATGAATCTATTAGATGTTACGGTTTTGTAAAATCTGTGATAATAACGTAACCTGTTGCGTCTACTTGCGTCGCTCCATCGAATGAATTGCATGAAAGTGAATTCAATTCATTGGAATTCATAGTATTGTGTGTCAGCGAGTTTCCTTAACTTATCCCTTTCTTGTTAATGTTTGTTTACACAAGTTGTCTTGTCCACTATTGAGACAGAAGAATAACGTTTAGTATAAAGTATTAAATTGTAAATTAACGTTTGTTTTGTTGTTCATAATTTAATTCGTTGTTAGCTGTACTATTATATCAACATCATCATCTGCCTAGCCTTTTCCCAACTATATTGGGGTTTGCTTCCAGTCTAACCGGATGCAGCTGAATACCAGTATTTTACATGGAGCGACTGCCTATCTGACCTCCACAACCCAGTCAGTACTGGGTAATACGATACCCCTTGGTAAGACTGGTTGTCAGACTTTTTGGGCCACTGACTGCCTAACGACTGTCAAAGATCTACAAATGACTGCCGGGACCAACGGCTTAACGTGCTTTCCGAGGCACGGAGGAAACTCGGTATTTAATGGGCGGTCACCCATCCACAGACCAACCCAGCCAAGCACGGCTTAACCTAAAGATCGACCCGAGCGGCTGTTATTATTTAGCCACGAGCTCCTCAACTCTCTGTACTATTATATCAACAATTTCATCATTAATTTTAATTTAACTCGTTTCAACATGTATTAACCATGTTTTAGTACCAGGCCAAGAGGCGAATCTCTGTATTATGTCAGCCAGTGGCGTGCCTAGGGGCCAACAAAACGGCAAGCCCATAAGGCAATCAGACTGTTCAGAAACCCTTACATCATGAAGACTAAGTAAGTTACAATGATGTTATGGTGATGGGGATACGGTGCGCATCCTTGGTCCGTAGGGTGTAGGGCAGCGCCAACAGCATCCTGTCTATGATAGAAAGCAGGCTTGATTGTGAGTTTGTGAGCCACTGCTGCAAGGTTTCGGCTGGGCCAGTCACCTTGCAGCAATGATGTCACAATTTGTTACTGTTTTTGGTTTTAATTTTGTGTTCGTAACTATTTTACTAACATAATTTGTAAGTACATTGTTACTAACACTATGAGTCTTGTTTTTCGAATTAAATGATTAAATGAATTTATAAAGGCAAGTCAAGCTTTTAGGCTTGTATGAAGGTACCGCCACTATTTGTCACTCTACTAATAACCGTTGAGAAGTGACAATCCAGTGTCAGCGTTCAAAGCCCAACAGGAGAAAACTATGACATTAACTCAGTATAACCCTAATGAAACCGTAATATTTCCAATAATGTATCCTGTGATCGTGACAAATCTGACAGAGTATTTGTATAGTTGGCTCCTCTAATGCGTTGCAAATTAACTCATTTTATCAACATGAGTTTGTAGTTTTATTCCTTTGTCATATAGAATATACTATAAGTACTATAACCCATTTATTTACAATCATTTTAGAAATCTATGTCAAAAATCGACCAATGAATCTTCTACTCAATAAAAATCTTAAATTCACACACAGACAACATACAGCCAAAACTGTTCGGCTTAGAAGCATGAAATTTTGCGCATATTTACTTTATCTATAATAAAACGAAAATAAACGGTTTTTTTTGAAAATTTACCAAATTTAGCAAAAAATAATTGTCTTGAAAACCTATTAAGATTATCACACAGCAGTCAATAAAAATCGCCAAATCCAACAGTCTTTCGAATAGATCTTCTGTAAACGTATTACACATAACATAACTTCTGCAAACAAAAGCCGAACAACAGACTCAAACTACACCACATAGCATCACAATATTCGTTACTCATAAAACTACGCATCGCCTCGTCCACTCATATACTTACTTTCAACATACACTCACTCACACAACCCCGCATAAACCTACAGCTGTATATCCTACGTCCATGTGTGAGTTGCACATGTGCGTGTGTGAGCGTGTATGTATGCGCATGCGCGGTAAGGAAGCTGCGCGTGAGATTTGCCCGCGTACGCAGCTGCGGCGGCCAGGTGTGCGCTCCCCTGCCACAGAGTACCCCCCAGCCCCACCCCTCGGTACAATCGAGTACGGTGCACTGAGATTTTGTTGAGGGAATATTCGAGTAGATTCTGTATTTTATTAAATATAAGCTAAAATGCGGTAATTAGGATTTTATCATGAGTGTGTTTAGATTCCTTTCATTCTTTCAGAAAATAAGTTTTGCGATTCTGGTATTTATCCTACGTTTCTCAGTTGTTTGTGTAGCTAATTACGTATGATATTATTTTACAACAGGCAAAGATTACTAAATTAACTATCGCGTTCTTTTATTTTACTGTAATTTTCGGGTGAAATTTAAAAAAGTATTTCTCAACCACCTAAAAAGACAATGTAATCACAGAATTTAATCAAGGACCAAGAAATAAACAAAACGTAGCACTTCGACCGCGACAGTACCCCGCTACCCCATCAAAATCTGTGAATGCTTGCACAAACCCGCTTTCATGACACAAACAGTCCATCAAGTATCGTATTTATTCGGACCGGTGTACTAAAAGAACATTACCGTACTTCATGTCTGGCCCCCATGGGACTATTCCCCACGAGTAATTATCCTACATGTTTTTATATCTGATTTTTAGTGGATTATTATTTACGGTTTCGGCCAGCACCATAATGTTTAGGAATTACTGGTACGGATTTGAATAGGAGCAAAGTAAATTGGTTATTTTGCGAGATTGGTTTTTGATGTTTTGACATGGAAAGAAAAATTCTAATGCGAGCAGGGTTTGAACCTGCGACTGGACTGGTTTTTGATTTTCGGATCTGAACTATTTATTAAGGAATGTCAGTTTCTTTTGGTCCTCAGTAGTACCAAACAAAGGTTTTTCAGCAGTGTCTGACTATGAATGTAATCATCATCATACTCTTGCCCTTATTCTACTCCATACTTCTCTATACTTTCTTGCCATATCATCCTTTCCAACCAAGGTTACCGACGTAGCCCGAAGAATAGCTAAACTTAAATGGCAGAGGGCAGGGCACATTGCTCGCAGAACGGAGGGCCGATGGGGCCGAAACGTTCTAGAGTGGCGACCGCGAACCGGAAGACGTTGCGTTAGAAGGCCTCCCACTAGGTGGACCGATGACCTGGTAAAGGTTGCAGGGATCCGCTGGATGCGAGACGCACGGGACCGGTCAATATGGCGACACCTGGGGGAGGCCTATGTCCAGCAGTGGACGTCTTTCGGCTGAAATGATGATGATGATGATGATATCATCCTTTACACAGTCCATAATATTTTAATTGAATGTCGTAATTTTGAAAATTTCGCTTTTTTATTTATGACAATGAGATCACTTTCTAAATCCGAATGATGCATGATTTGGCTACATCTTGTGTGCTGTCCATCACACTTGTAACTACTTCGTTGCCTGCGTTCATTTGTGAGAATAAAATAATTTGACTTGTAAATATTGACACGTAATTTTCACTCGTAATTTATTGTCTTACGGTGTGAAGTACACTGTGCATAAATTGTATATTTGTTTTTAGTAACTATTACAAATGTACGCAACAAAATATTTGCTTTAGAGGTAGTAAATAAGGCTGAATATAATAAATAATAATTTAATGACCAGTTAACACCCAGACACAACCACCATCACATACCTCTTCTAATTGTTGTCAGAGAAATTAAGTAGTTAAAAAGAAAGATCTGAACACGATACCAGAATTCTGATAATCATCATCTGCCTAGCCTTTTCCTATGTTTGGGTCGGCTTCCAGTCTAACCGGATGCAGCTGAATACGAGTATTTTACATGGAGCGACTGCCTATCTGACCTCCACAACCCAGTTAGCATTGAGTAATACGATACCCCTTAGAAAGAGTGGTTGTCAGACTTTCGGGCCACTGACTACCTGTAACGACTGTCAAAGATCTACGAATTACTGCCGGGACCGATGGCTTAACGTGCTTTCCGAGGCACGGAGGAAACTCGGTATGTAATGGGTGGCCACTCATCCACGGACCAACCAAGGCAAGCACGGCTTAACCTTAAGATCGATCCGAGTGGCTGTTATTATATAGCCACGAGCTCCTCACCACCAGTCTACAGTCCTAAGTCTACATGAAAATTTTGAAAACCGCAGTATACGGGGTGGAAGGGACACCGACGCGAAAACGGTTACCACGGATTCAGCACATCATCCTGAACCCCCCCCCCTGACCCCCTCCTATTTCCTACAAAAGTGCAAAACCTAATAGCTACACGGTCAAAATGTATGAAAAAGCAGTTATTATAATAATAAATTATAATATATGAAGGACGGGACGGTTGACGTGTGTCGGGCATGTCACCGTCCGGGTGAGTCCATCAGACATATTATTTCTGGTTGTTCTCGTCTGGCTAACGGCGAGTACTTGCACAGGCACAACCAAGTAGCCAGGATTCTTCACCAACAACTTGCCTTGAAATATAAACTTGTGGAATCTGAGGTACCGTACTACAAGTATGTGCCCGACCCAGTTCTCGAGAAAGACCATGTCACGTTGTACTGGGATCGGTCTATCATTACTGACAGGACTATTGTCGCCAATAAACCTGACATAGTAGTGATAGACCGATTAGCGCGCCGTGTAATGATAGTCGATGTTACCATTCCGCATGACGAGAACCTCGTGAAAGCTGAGAAAGAGAAACAAATTAAATATCTCGACTTAGCACACGAGGTTGTCGACATGTGGAATGTGAACTCAACTATCATTGTGCCGATCGTCGTGACGGCCAATGGCCTTATAGCCAAGAGCCTCGACGACCATCTTTCGAGGCTCTCCTTAGGCGGTTGGGTCAAGGGCCTGATTCAGAAGGCAGTACTCCTCGATACGGCTCGTATTGTGAGGAGGTTCCTGTCTCTGGAGCCCTAACCACCGGTAGCTTGGACCCTGCTCCCGATACCGGCGGACCACTATTTTTTATATTTTTAAATGTTTTTTTTTATATTGTTTTATATTAGAATATTTAAAAATGGATTTAATATGTATAAAAATAAATAAAGGAGAATTATAATATAATAATTACTGATGAAAAATTTCTCCGAATGATGTACTGAAAACGTTGTAACCGTTTTCGCGTCGATGTCCCTTTCACCCTGTATGGCATTGAAACTAATAGCACCACCGCCGTTTGTTATTATTACCGGACAAGAGGATACCACTACCCATCCTGTTGAGTCTTGTCTGAACGTCGTCACGTAGTAAGTATGTAGATTGTATGCGCAGACGCATTTACCTAACCATTACACAATAATAAGTCAAACTTGCGAAACATGAGTGAGTGCAGAGTGCAGAGGGAACAGCCTGTGCACTCATGTTTGTTTTTCTGGAAAGAGTATGCAGGGTAGAAGGGACACCGACGCGAATACGTTTACCAAGTATTATTAAAAAAAAATCAGCTGTTTCCTAAAAAAGTGAACCTACACGGTCAAAATGTATAGAACAGCTGATTTTTTTTTAATTGCTATGCTCAGAATGATGTAGTGAACACGTGGTAATAGTTTTCGCGTCGGTGTCCCTCCCACCCTGTACACAACATTATATAATTAACATAGTTTGTTCAGAATAAGTAACTGAATCGATTCCAATCATTTTTAAACCATGTTATATTTTGTCCCAAAAATATTTTAAAAAAGTCACAAGTTGGAGCGACATTAAGTACCCATCGCAATAATTTAGGTACCTAATGCCAAATTATATTTATCAATGACCTCAAGACGACACTAGAGGCCCGCAATCTTGTGCGGACAACCAGGTAACAGAATAAGCTTATAACTTTGTGATTTTTCATGATACAGTTTTGAAATTTTGTTCTTAGATTTTTTACATAAAAATGCTCGACACGTGTTTCAGATTTCGCATGTACTAAAACTAATGTTGTATACCTAATGAATATGTTGAAGAATCCACGTTGTTTAGTGATTTACCGTCGAGGACAATAAAAGAGACAGAAGACCTGCATTTTTTAAGCTAATACGGTTATAGTAAAGTAGGTGGTTACCTAAGATGATTTGAAAGCAGAAAAATATTGACGTATGTTTAATTTTGGGAGGTTTGGTTCGACACATATGTAGGTAGGTAGGTATATGTGGCGAACTAAACCTCTCAAAATTCAGTAGAAATTCCTAAATAAATACTTACCTTCAAAATTTTCCAATTCTCAGAACTGTAACAGAACTTCCTCCGAAACCTAGAAATAGTTAGCGACATTAAATCTAAAAACGACAGTTACTTTTAGATGAGAATTTCTAAAAGATTTGCGCGTACACAATAGAGTCGTGTCGACTGCGCGTGAGTCGCTTTCCAAGCGTCTCCCCTCTCTAACCGGACAATGGTCAGCTGGAGCTGAATGTTTATAAATATACACTATGACTGGTTAAGCGAGGAACATACTTTAAAGGTAGTAGTGATGAAAATAAACAACATTTAATCATGATGGGACCAACTCTGAAATATGCAAAAAAATATCAATTGTTACTTACAGCCCTACATTTAGTCGAGTTATCACATCACACATAAAATTACGCCTGTAATCGCCAAAGTATTAGGACTAGGTACACATTTCGCCAGTTATGTTTTAAGTCCTAAGTAAAAGGGGGCGAGCCCATTGCCATCAACCGGGCAGAAATCCAGACTCCAAAAATCCAGTTGTCGAATTTCGCAAACACAAATGTATGGAGAACCTGATTTTTCCCCGTTTTCAGAGATCGTCCCATAGTAAAAGTTAACATTTGTTTTATGACTCAGTGGTAGCCACTGAGAAATTCCTGATGGAAAAACCCAATAACACTTTACCCGACCCGATAATCAAACACAGGATTTCATGGTCAACAGTCGCGATTGCGACCACTTGACTATATTAAACTGAGTAATGCGCCGTGTGTAAATGTGACTTTCATAAGTAAGTACTATGTGTACCCTTAAAGTATATGTCCCTCATTTTACCAGCCATAGTGTTTGTTAGGAGTTATGTTTGTACAGGCTGAAATTAACAACATGCCACAAAGAGATCGTAAACAGCTAGACTTTAGGCTATTGTTTGTGCACCTATGATTATGACGGTTTTATTCAGGTATTTGCTCGCAGCTTGTTAGTGGTTTTGCATTTACCTTCCCACGTAACTGTTTTTATTTATTATGTATATTTTATGCAAACTTCTACCAAGACTTCCTTTTAAGATGTATTTGGTCTTGGAAACCCAAGACCTCAAGTCTGGATTTATGCCCGGTTGATGAAGTGTCATCCACGGACCATCTTTGGCAAGTGGATCGATCTTAAGGTTAAGCCACGCTTGCCTAGGTTGTCACGTGGATGGGTGACCGCCCATTGCATACCAAGTTTCCTCCGGGCCTCGGAAAACACGTTAAGCCGTTGGTCCCGGCTGTCATTTGTAGATCTTTAGTAGTAGGTACTAACTGGGTTGTGGAGGTCAGATAGGCAGTTGCTCCATGTAAGTCCGAGCCTAGTTAGGCACGACCCCTTAAACATATACTTTGGGTAGGCTCTGCCTAATCCCTACACTATAATTACATACTATTTGGGTAGTAACAACCAAACTACATGAACAAACAAAAGTAAATAAGATCCACTCAAAACGTTATCTAACAACCGTAGTCTCTCAAGATTTTCCTTAAATCATTAACGTGTTTTGGACGAAGGAATAATGGAAATATTACATAATAACATCATAGATAACCGTGATGAAATTCGGATAGACATTTTCCTCCACGTGTATTCTTCAAAGAAGACTTAGAAATGTCTGGGAGCACCCATCATCTGCCTTGCCTTTTCCAACTACATCAGGGTCAACTCATCTAGTGTAGCTGCACATCTGATCTCCACAGCCCAGTCGTTGGATAACACGATAACCCGTGGTGAGACTGGTTCTCGGGCTTCAAAAAACTACGACTGTCAAAGATCTACTAGTGAGAGCCGGGACCAAGTGAGTAACGTATTTTCCGAGCTCGGAGAGGTATATTTAATGGATGGTACCCATCCACGGACTGAGCTTGGTAACATTGAAAGTAGCTCCGGCTGTAATTTAGCTATGAGTCTCATCAGCTCCATTCATCATGAGATAAAAACCACAAACTACCAAATCCATAGAACCATCTATTATAAGACAAAACTATTGAACTACATAGGGCTGTAATTAATTCACGCCATTGCACATTACGGTCACAACTCACAATTTTATCGTAATTATCGGAAAAGTGTGGCGTGGTCATCCCTAATTTGCCGATCGATTAGGAGCGTGCGAGAGTCGCCGCTCGGTGGTCACACATGCTTGTCACCGCACTCACCATTAAAGCTAGTTTAGTGGGTACGGCACAATTGCGGGTACGACACGATTTTCAAGCTCTTTCACGATCAATGCTTGCAAAGATAAACTCTCTTTGTCTCTCATTATTTTGTATAATTTACGTCGTCATACGTAATACTTTGTAGAGATTATTTTATAATGCAAAAGTAGCACCTAGATCTTTGAAGAATATTGATGCTAAGCTCTCTTTCGTTGATTATTTTCATCAGTGGTAAAAGTATTCGCAACATCTGACACGCTGCTTCTAATCTGATATCTATACATTTAATAAAATTGAAACAGGCCGGTGCCTGTATATTGACGATATTGAAAAATATATATATGGGCGGTCTTTATTAGAGCAACAGAAACCAAAACAACAGTTTTTAGAATTTTTGTCTGTATGTCTTTCTGTCTGTATGTTTGTACGCGCATCACGCAAAAACTTCTGCATGGATTTGAATGCAGTTTTCACCGCTCTACACTAGATGCTTAACTTAAAATATAGTCTGCATTAGATATAGTTTTGGACCCGATAGGTGGCGCTGTGCGAAGCAAGGGCTGGTCGCTAGTTAGCAAATAAATTTAACCATCGTGTGGTTTAATTGTTTCACTATTTTTCAGTCAAAAATTAATGATATCTTTATTATATTACCAATCCCTAAATAAACATATCCGTTGATCTCACTCTGAAATACAAACCTTATCAAATTGTTAACACACTTCAAAAAGTCGTAAGCTGTAAACCATCCTCTTGTCTGACCGTAAAGCACGGGCAGGCTCAGCGCGGGCGCACGGCGATTTGACGGATTTCACGGCGCCGCGACGGGTCACGCCGCGGGGTCACGCCCCGCTAATGTCACGCTCCCCGCCGCTTTCCATTAGTTCACGGAATGAAAGTACCTAGCGAACGAGGTGACATTATTTTTTCTTTTTTTTGTGTGAAAATTTTTATGTCTGGCCTGTTGCCGCGGGCCATCGGTGAAGTTGAAATGAGTTTACAGTGCGAATAGTTTGATGATTCATGTCTGAAAATATTTTTAAAACAGCGTTGGTATGTTATCATCATCATCATCATTTCAGCCGAAAGACGTCCACTGCTGGACATAGGCCTCCCCCAAGTTTCGCCACATTGACCGGTCCCGTGCGACTTGGTGTGTTATGGGCAGAAATAATTATAGGAAGGTATAAGTAAAAACAACTGAGTTCACAGATGGTCTGCCACTTTTCACCCTTATGTCCTTAATAGTAATAAGGTTGAAAAGTGGTTGACCGTCAGCGAACATAACAAAACATTACACTGGGCCTGTTTATCCCATAGTGCAGTACACCTATATTTCAGCAATGGTAAGGTAATGCTGAAGAGCCAAGTATAGGAAGGGAGCTCACCTTTCAGTAAATTCAGCCAGCAAGTGGGAATACCCACAAACGAATGTGATCGGTAATCCGAGAACTGATAATAGTGAATAAATACATGTTAGGTTTTTTTTTTTCAATTTAAGAAATATTTCATCCTACTTCGACTTGTTTAGCTGTGAATCAATTTTTTTTTTTTTTTGGATGGAAATCATCAAAGGATGGGGGGGGCCCATATTTTATATTGGTTATGATTTTATGCCCGCCATTTTATTTCGGTTTACATAAAAATAGAAACGTAATTTTCACTGTATAGTTTTAACGTAGTTTTGTAAAACTCGCCGCTCAGCAAATCAATAAGAAATATGTTTTCATTGGGTTAATTTTGAAAATGTGCACCAAAATTCTTGAGTGTCCGGAAATGGGTACTTTCACACTTGGTTAAACATGTGCACCTTATGGACATCTCAAATTGTGTAAATTCGGAAGATCTGTTTAAATACTAGTATGTGGAACTTACTATATTTATTCAGGTTTTCGAATGCAGATGCAGCCACACGGCTATATGGAAATTGAATCTAAAGATAGATATATATTAAGTGAAAAATGGTTGGAATTAGCCTTGTCAGTTTCCGCAAACGAGTAGTGTTAAGGTTTTATGTTTAACCGTTTCGCACTTCTTACTAATCTAACTGATCATACCTCGTTGCTTTAGTATGTAGATATTTCTAAATGTAGCCTGGACACCATACTAAAAAGAACGATAAAAAATTCTCAAAATAAAAAACAGTTCAAACCTAAACAGTACCCGCCTCAAAAATTTAATTACCAGTACCACATAACGATCAGTGTGACCAACCTATGATTCCGCCATATTGCCACAGATGAGCGAGCGAACGCGCCCGTGACTTCCGTTTCCGGCGGCGCGCCCGCGCAGCATCCGCGCACCGCATGAGCACTAGACCGACGCGCCTGTCAATACTGTCAGTGAGTACAATACCTGCTACTATTTATAGTGATTAAATCCTTGGGCCTTTAAGTATTGGGTTGATTAATAAGAAATATTGCGTAGAAACAGAATCAGTTATTTTGTCGCATTTTTCTCGACTAAATTGGAATTTGATAAGGAGCGCTTGCCATTGAATTTTTAAAATAGAAAACACTTTATTTTCATAATTATCCTTTGCGTAAGTTTCTTAAACAGAAATTCACAATTTATTCCTTAACTCATTTGTAACGGGCAAATGTCTCTGACTATCACCCCCTGATCTACTGACGCTGCTATTCGAGGTAGCTTGCATTTATTAACAACACTTGAAATCACCGAACTTAAAATGGCGAATGTAATTCCCGAAGGGTTAGGCAAAGGTGCTCTAACATTTCGCGTTTCTTGAAATCATACAATCAACTTAAGCTTGCACAAACTACGCTTAGTACTTCTTGCAAATTACCCATCTCATAACTCACAATTGCATACATAAAAACAATGCTGGTTACACAAACTGCATCACATCCACGTCGCATACAAGACGGCGTGCGTCACGGCTCGAAGCCGGCACGTCATCATCACGTGTCGGAAGCGGGCCCATTAGCCCGTCCGCGACTGAAGCATCCGGCACGGCACGGCGAAGGAAAAACAATGTTATATCATATCATGCGCATTTGCGTACATAGATTAATAAATTGCATGTGGCCTGTGAACTGCGGGCATTATTTTGCAATGATACCAAGCGGAGTATAGATTCGTGCCGGTTGATGGCAATAGGATCTGTTCCTATTGCATGGGACTTTCACATAACTGGAGAAATGAGAATGTAAAATGGGATATACCTTACCTCTCAGGGATTACAGGGGTGATGGTAATTGTGCCAAGCGGATCTCGAATTACGAACTATTGGAGGCTTAGGTCTATAGCTATACAGCAGAACTTTTACAATGATAAGATGATCATCGACAGACGACCCCTGCTGGATATACTGTTGCCCATAATACTCTCTTTACACGAGCTCCTCAACTGCTTGACTTTTTATTCAGGAGTATGCCGTTCAGGATGAAAAACGGATACTGTTCTGATAGCTCTTGAATTAATCCTTTAAAAACCATTTTGTCAAAAAAGTACCTCTACATTTGGAAATTAAGTGCATAACATGGGAAATTTCAGGAAAATGCCAGAACATGTCCTTTATGATTTTCACTGAACGGTTTTAATTTCTCACAATATACGGAAGAGAGCTGGAATTTTTTTTAATAAGTTGTCTCCAAAATAGCCCAGTTTGGAACCCAAGTTATTGGGTCAAAATTGTTTCAAATTAGGTCTAGCCCCCATCACCTATACACTCACCCATTTTAAGGAATGCACCCAATCATCCTGTATATGCAATTAAAGATACAAATCCAGTGTTACAAGCGTTAATCCCTTCATCACAATGATTAAGAATGGACTGATTCTGGTCTTCTACCACCTTCCTACTTCAGTATTCCGAAGAAACGGAAATATACCTTATCTAAGCATCTAATCCACAAAACAAATAAAAAGAAATAAACCATCTAACCCAACCACACAGTAAGAGGATCCCTCTGGTCAGATAGATCGCCTTACTATCGGTAGGTACACAGCGCGCGCGCCGCATCCTGGACGAGATGAGACGAGCCTTCCTGCGCGCGCGCGGTTGCACGCGCTGTTGAGCGCAACGGGGCGAGTGGGCGAAAGAAGATGTTTGATTATTGTAACTAATTATTTAGATTGGAAATTGGGCTGTTCTTTTTGTTTCATCGTGATTAAGTGTCGATATTCGTCATGGCTGTGAAGTTTCGTTAGATTATTTAATTTGACCCTGTTAAGATTTTCTCCGTAAAGGTCCTCAAAAACAGAGATCCATATTGTTACATGCGACATTAAACAGTAAGTAGAGTATGGTGGAGGGCTGTTTAAGTTAAGGGAGACCAAAGTAAAGACATATGATAAGAGATGCATTGTAGAGAAGATGAAATAACCGAAATGGAAGTGAATTCAGAGATGACAGCTGATAAATGTATGTAATCTCATCATCTGCACCTCTTGCGCAGATGATGACATGTGTTATAGGCTAGTCAATCCGCATCCGCATCTGGTTGTTTATTAATATAAATTATTAATAGTTTTGGTATTGTTTTATTTTACGATTCAAACACGTTTATCTAATTTACAGTTATCCCACGATTTTCGCTACCTGAATTATTTATACCAGTAAATCAAAAATGCAAAACGAATCTGCATACTCGTATATTCAAATGTAACATTATAAATCCTATTCGCTTCAATTACCATATTTTTTTACTCAAAAAAATCAAGTAACATACGTAGTCACTCCACGAGAAATACTGGTTTTCAGCAGCATCTGGTTAGACCGGGAGCCGACACCAACATAATTGGGAAAAGGCTAGGCAGATGATGATGATTTCGAACAGTGTTCCAGTTGAGCCGACTCTCCCTGCCACTGCGCATCGGTATAATATTACGGCTAGTGGCCGGACATCGCACACTGCGCAATCTCGCTCGCCTACATTAATTTATTATTTCCACATAGGATATTACACTAACATACCAACATATTTTAGTTTAAACATGTGAAATTGTGACAATTATTTGCTCCAGTCAGTGGCGGGTTTACAAGTTTTCAATGTATAGGCTGTACAGTTTTTGCCGCCCTTGCCTCTACAATTGTCATGTCCTACATTATTTTTACAATCCAACAATTTCGTTGAAATTGAACCTAAAATAATTTTTGGGTATATTACCAATTACTGGTTGAGGGGCAGCGAACTAGCTGTTTTACTCTAGAATATGGAAGATTGCTACTCGGAATGTGCAATGACAAGTGAGAGTGGAACGTCATCGGCAAAATTTGTTGCAGACTTCTATTTGTAAAACATCAGAAAACCGTCATGCCAAAATCGTTTTGATTTCTATAAGGTAGCAAAAAAAAATAAAAAAATCGGTCCCCAAATTTGCCGCCCCAAAAATCTGCCGCCCTAGACTCAAGCCTACTCAGCCTGCTGGTAAATCCGCCACTGGCTCCAGTTTCCGAATATCACATCAAACATTGTGATGGTTCGGAAATTCCCAACATACAGGTTTGACCGATGTTAGGCAAAGGGTGCACTAATACCATCGACAACTTTCGAGTTTACTAAACAACCCCGTAGGGTTACTTACGTAAGTAAGTATATTTAGAAGGACCTGGAAAATATCTATGACGTACGGAACCTTTCGGCCCTGTTATGATGTTCTGAGCCAAGACTAACAATAAGCATTTGGTATTTTTAGGCCAAGTCTTTAAGTGACGTTGATCTAAGATTTAAGCTTCATTATCCACCAGGAACAAGAAACTCTAAGATGTTTCTAGAGGACGTCACTTAAAAGTCAATAATAAGCAACATAACATAATTCCCAACGGGTAAGGCAGATGTCCACCTAATGGTACACCAACATTACGCCAGTTAGGTTTAAGTTCCATATAACAGGAGGCGAGCCTATTGCCATCAACCGGGAACAAAACCAGACTCCGTGGCTACTACTGAGAAATTCTTAATGGAAAAACCAATAACACTTGGCCCGACCTGGAAATCGTACCAAGGACCTCATGCTCAGCACTCGCGCTTGCGACCACTCGACCGAAGAGGCAGTGACTAATAAGTCAGTTAATAAGTAACAATATAAGCTATAGCTTCATCGAGAATTTTCGATAATATTTATCCAAGTAAAAGCTTAGAGAAATATTATTAAGTATAATTTGAGTCTTAATAATATTATTAAGACTCAAATTATAGTTTCGTTGAAGTCTTTTATATGAACATATCTCGATATGTTTAAAAGCTCCTCATAAGAAGTCTAAAGACGCTTTTAACCCGTAACACACACCGTGCTTAATCCCCATAACTTAAACTTAATAGTAACTTAAGTTGCTTGACAAAATATGCAATACAAATAAAATGTCACATTAATGAATATTAGCATACGTCAATAGTTCAATAGTCATGTAAGCTGGATTTTATGCTAATTTAAATGGCACGTGGCTGTTCATCAATAACTTCCTAGCACGGGACTGCATATAGTAGGAATTTACACATAAATATGAACATCCCAATAGATATGCAAAATTTTATTTCTTTTATATTCAACTGTATCATCGTTTCATAACAGCGGTCGTCGAACTCTTGTGTGTGATCAACAACAATAGTACGAAAGCGAACTCTAATATTATCTTTTGTTATTCAATAAGCTGTTTCTGTGAGGTGTTTGGACATTGTAAATCGATGTCTTTTTGATATTCAAATTAGGTCTCAATCGATTAGGTGGTGTTATGGCAGTCGTATGTCTTTGATAAAGGGGTATCCATGAGTAATCGTAGGTAGTCGACCTACTATTGCTATTATAAATCCCTAACAATGATAGCTTTCAATACTTTAGGAAGCCTCTTTCGGGTGACTTTTAATTCTACATTTGATTCTTTGACCTTAGGTTGCTTGGTATTTACGCTCAACTATTTAACAACCAAACATATTAACCTACTTTCAACTCCAAACTCAACAACTCTGATTAAGAAATTATTTACATTAAGATGCTATCTCGATAATCAACAAAACACATCAATGGCTCCACACTTAATTAAAACACAAAGCGATTGCAATCGAAACGAACACCGTTTCAAAAGGTCAGTGACCTTATTAGCGGAACACTAGCGTTCGCGATTGTACACCATGTGTTCTTTTTTCAAATGTATTTTTAAAAGCCGTAGTATTTATAATATGAAGCTGTGACCACAGGCACAGTGTTTGGTCCATTATGCAGGTCTATTGTGACTTATCTATGGTTACAAAAGATGGCATTGGAAGGATTTACGATGCTAGTAATTAAGATGTCAATTCATTTATTGGTTTGCGATCAAGTGGGCGTAGATTTTTCTTAGAACTTTAAAGAATTGTCAATAAACAAAAATGATGATCGATATAATGGTTTCACGATGTGACGATAAATTAATTAACGGTTATCCAAGATATCCAATACACTGTCGAAGAAATAAAGTAATAGAATGAAAATTATTTTTGTCATTAATTTTATGAAACTATGATTTAATTTGCTTTTTTACCGCGTTGTGCCTTCTTCGGTTGAAGGAGAAGCAAAGGTTTGAAGCCACAAAACACCCTAATATTAAAAAATAGAAAATTCATAAATAATCAAATTATTTGCTATTTTTTTTTTGTTATTTATTATAAACGAATTAATCGATCAATTATAGTTTATTTATGATATTCTAGTATAGGCCCTATAGGCAGGTGCCTCTTTGATGAGATTAAAATAAAAACAATCACGCCGACTATAAGAATAGAACCACGTTGGACTTAGTTTAATATCTGTGGAAATAAAACACTAGTTGAAATAAATAAATAAAAAATCTCTAATATGAAATACACTGCATTCTGAACCTAATATTAGTACGGTAAGAGCTTGTTTTCGAGGAAGTGTTTGGAAAAAAAGTGTGGCGACATTTTTGAACGCTAAAAGTAGATTTTTTGTTTTGCAAGAACAAAGTAAGGATTCGTGTTTTCACAACTCATTGCTGTGTGTTACCGATTACATCTTAATGAACAATTTTATTGAGTGTTGAAGGAAATAGATGTTTACGTAACTTATGTAATCTTTATTTTGGTTGTAAAGAAATGGTAAAAACTTTGCATCACTCGTAAATAGGAAAACTTGATTTGTAATAGGAAAATCTTCGTCTGTTCAAGTTGTTAAAAGATTCAATGGTTTTAAAATTATATCTATTGAGGGAAAAGGATTTATTATTCTTAGATTCGTCAACAGTTCTATTTTTGCTTCTTTTAACTTTGTAATAGTACCTACTGCCATTACTAAAATTATGATCAATGTCGCTGCTGCGAATAGATGTAAGTAGGAGACGATTTTCCTTTGCAGTGACATCTTGCACTTCAAATTAGGAGTTTCTCGACTGCTTTACCGGACTATCTGGTAATTTTGGTTTTTTGACAGGCCTCGAAGAATCTCGAAAATTAAATTTACTATAACTCATACTAATATTATAAATTAATGCAAAAATGTCCATCTATTATCGGCTAAACGGATTTTGATGTAATTCGGCACACAAGTAGACCATGAACTGTAAACAGAAATAGGATACTTTTTATCGCGACAAACATTCGTAGGATAATTTCCGACCTCCAATATTTAGTGTAGGTACTAGAACAACAGACCTAAATAAAGATTTTGCGATACCGCGATGTCACGTTAATTTAACAGTGGCACAGGATTTTTCGTTTTAAAAATTGTGGTGAAACAACAATGAAATTCTTTCCCTAATATAAAAGGTTAAGCCGAATTGTTTTAAAGCTAAATGTAGAATTTTATTTTGCAAGCGCCATTTTAGGGATTCCCTATTTCACGTGGGGGAACAAAAGTTTCAAACTGTTACCGATTACATCATAACGAACAATTTTAACTGGGGGCAGAAGAAAATAGAAGGCGGTGACGTAAGTTATGTCATTTTTATTAAAGTTATGAAGTTAAGAAACTTTGTGTGAAAATAATTCGTTTCTGATTGCATAAAATATTATTCTGTAAATGTAAGAGTAATTTTAATACTTGTATCGTTTAATATTATCGTTGGAATATTACATCTGGGTATATTAAATTATATTTTTCTTATTAAAAAGCATTTTGCTGAGAAGATCGCAAAAGTAAGGATTAGTAGAGCTTCACTACGTGATAAATCAAAAAATACTTTTTATATACCTATTACCTAATGATTTCACGACACGACAAACTTAGCAGTTACTAAAAAGTATTAACCCGAACGTTGAGACTTTTTAGCACAATGAAGATTTCTTAATTTAATATAAATGTTATGCCGGAATATTTTTTCACCAAGAATAGAATTTTACTGTGAAAGAAGGAAGGTAAGGTTTCTTGTTTTCACTTGTTTTAGGGCGGGGTGACATGTGAGTGCCGCGCACGGGGAGGCTAGACTTGGTTTTCAGTTGTGAAAGGGTACGATTAGGCTATTGGGTGGCCAGCTTTATGACAACATACATAAGTTGCTAACAAGGAAGGTTTTCCAGTCATGGCCAAAATGGTTCCAAGACCATCAGGAACAAATCGTTATGGACAGGATTGCTTGCCTTCAAATAAAGACTTCGAGAAAACTACAAACAGCTTGAATCATAAATCTAGCCTTCCTGTTAGCGTAGATGGTCTTACTTACTGGTCGACGGTGAACTTGAGCAGCCCTCGTCACCAAGCTTTACAGTCAGGTACACAGCGAAAGAAGTAAATAATGCTTTAGTACAGATGAAGCGCAGAAAGCCCCGGGACACGACGGGCTTAGTGTGGAACACCTAAGGAAAGCTGCCATGCATTTTCCCTGGGTTATGAAATCGTTTTATGATGATATCCCATTATTTATTATGGTTTTGTAATGATTTCCCTTTTTATATTTATTAATCAGGCGAATATAAATTTAAATGGCGACTATAATACTAAGTAAGCATCTATTTATCCGGCAATTGCGGCAACTTGAACACGGGAAGCAAGAGCGAGCAAAGCGAGCTCGAGACTTGTGGCACCGCGACTTCGGCAGGTTCGATTCGGCATCAAGTTCGTGTTATTTATTTATTTATTTTAGCCTTTATTTGCCTTAATAATTACATTTCTCACAAAACAATTAATTTAGCATTTCATTAAACCTTACATTTGAGATTTCATAACCATTACATCTCATTTCATGTGACATCAAACAGTAGTAGTAGACATACATTTCATAGTACATTTAACATTTAAATTTAATTATTTAGTTTAGCATTTCTTTTTACATTACATTTCACGTTACATTTTTACAAAATATGCTGTTGGTAGGTAAACACTTTTTTTTTTTTAGTTTTAGCCCCGTTTGGGTATAGGCCTCCTCCAACTTTTTCCATGAGTTTCTTTCCTTCGCTTGCTTTATCCAGTCCTTTCCGGCAATTTGTTTTATTTCATCTGCCCAACGTTCTCTCCTGTTCGTGTTAGTTTACTTTAAACCCTGCCAACAGAAATAGGAGCCTCACGCATAGGGGCTACGTTGACTACGCCTTATCTACAATCTAGTGGATATGTCAAAAAAAACTCAAGTCATAGCAACTTATTATTAAAAAGGCACAATTGATCAATTCGCACATCCTCTAAAAAACTGTCACAGCACAAAAATAGCAGTTTTGAGATAGACGCATTTAAAGTTTTTTGTGTTCTTAACGATGCTTTGCGCCAAAAACTTTCACTTGTGCCATTTGGCGACTTATTTTTGTACACTTATGGCGGTTTTTTTTCAATTATAGAGCAAGGACAATTGAAGTCGAGTAGGATATTATCTAAAAATCTACATATTTTGTGTTATGGCAGTTTTTTAGAGGACATGCGAATTGTCCCTTTTGATTGTAATATGTTCTATGTTTACATTAAATACGAGGAAGGAAGGTCACAGTTGGTTATTTTGATTTTTCATACAGGGTGTAAACAGACCCTTCACGAAGCCGTCAACCAAACATTCTGAACATCAAACTAGGTAACTTTACGCAAAAATTATTGCTGGGAAACGACTTTTTTTTGGGGTGAAAAATCACGTTTTATGGTAGGACTCGATAGAACGCACTCAAAGCAAAAACGCACACGAACGCACTAAAAATCTTACATTAAAACCATGTATTTATAAAAAACAACTTGTAAAAAAGTTGGGACTTTGACCCCCAATATCTCCGTTACTAGAAGGTTCCCAGGTATGGTCTAAAACAAAAAAAATGATGGCAAAGACGGGAATAACAAGTGCCTTTCGGATTCGTTAAGGTTCTATTTACACCCTTTATTTTTACATAATTTATTTAGGTTCAAAACAAAACATTCACCCTTTCGTTTACGATTACGTTTAGTATTTACATCGTCTTTCACCGCAATTGTAATAAGTTTTTGGATAATTGGATAACATTAAGTATGTCAATTCAATTCGTTTTTGACTTTTGCGCATTACCGTTGTCATATTAAGAACGTAAAAAAAAAACCAAAACCCTCATAGAAAGTCACTATTTTAGGCCCTCGGGTTGCAAAATTGTTTTTAAATGAATATTTGTATTTCGAGTACAAATTATTATCCTATACTAGTAAAAGAGTAACATTTGAAAATATATTTGTTATCTCGATCTCAAAAACGGCCCGAAGTTGCAATATAGGCTTTTATGGGGGTGAAAACTCAATCTAGCTAGCTCTCATGTCTGAAAAAAAATCGTTTTCTCTATTATCGCCCGAGCAATATTGGTCGCCCAGGTGCTATAGACCAACCGCTTTAATGAGTCCTCCGCCTTGCCTCATCAAATCCACATTAAGTGTCCACAAAGTTCTAACAATATCCCACAGGTTATTTGCTTAAAAAAAAAACCATAATCCACGTAGGTATTACCATACTAATTGAACCAATAGGTGATCAACCTTCAGAATATTCCATTTAAAATTATATCTACGCGAGGACTCATTAAAGCGGTCGGTCTATAGTAGTTAAAATGAGAATGAACAGCTTGTCACATTTTTTGTTGCTAATTTTCTTCCAGCCATCTTGTTGTCAGAGTCACGCACTAATCCTACAAGTCCTTTAAGATAATTCTGAGGAAGAATCATTAATTAGCTGACTTAAAAGAACTCCTGATAATACATTCATTGGTTTATTTAAACTCATTTTATTGTGTGTTAATCCTTACCTAACGGATTAGCAAACAACTGTAGGTTCCGAACAAATTTCCCTCACACAACCAAAATAAAAATTACATAAAGTTACGTTACATTCTTCTATTTTCTTCCAGTCCTGATTAAGATTGTTCGTTATGATGTAATCGGTAACAGTTTCAAACTTTTGCTACCCCACGTGAAATCGGGAAAGCTTACCCCATCTTTCACAATAAAATTCTATTTTTGCTTAAAAAATTCGGCATCACATTTTTATGAATGTGTATTTTTTTTTATTTGGTTATGCACCTTGCTATTTTGAGCAACACCAAACCGTAGCTATACCTACTTATTATTATTATTTATTTCTTTATTTATTCAATAGTACACGTACATTTTATACATTTTAAGTTGGTGCCAACATAAACTCATTAGAGTTTTACCGTGCACCAAAATCATCGACTACATAATTTAGAGAGTAGGTACTTAGTTAAAAAAAGAAACTACAACTAAAAATTACCGCGGGTATTAGGCGAAATAATATCTAATACTCGTACTAACGAGCGAACCTCGGTGACCAATCCGACCGTCCATTCGAAAACAGCAGTGGCGAAGGAAGTTTCTTAATTGATACAGGTTGTTCCCAAAAGTAAATGTTTTAGAAATAATGTCGTTATTATTATTTTTTTGTTTATGTGTTATGTTATAATTGTTAGGTATTACTTTTACTTCATCGTGTATGCTTTCAATTATTCATCTATAATGAATTAAACATCATAGTCTTCATAATCATAATCTGTTTCGAAATCATAGTTGAACTGAAAGTGAATGACGTGGTCTCCTATAGTTGGAAGCACACACTTGTACTTGTCCCAGTTTAGTTTATTACTTGCATGTAATTGTGTAGTTTCTGTTGAGATCCAATCAATAAATAAAATAAATAAACTGTAAATTATTTATAGTACAACACATTGAACAGTCTTATGGAAAATATTCTCTTATTTTTAAGACTAAATCGCGAAAAGACGTCTTAATAAGTACTAGGCGTACATAATATTAGACGAAATACGTAACATCGCCTTTAATTCCATATTTTCCTATTTACATTTAAGAAGATAGATAGAAAGATAGATGTTGGGGTCGGCTTCCACTCTAACCTGATGCATCTGAATACGAGTATTTTACATGAAGCGACTGTCTATCTGATCTCCACAACCCAGTTAATGCTGGGTAATACGATACCCTTTGGTAAAACTGGTTGTCAGACTTTCGGGCCACTTACTTCCTGTAAAGACTGTCAAAGATCTACGAATGCCAGCCGAGACCAACGGCTTAACGTGCTTTCAGAGGCACGGAGGAAACTTGGTATGTAATGGGTGGTGAACCATCCAAAGACCAACCTAGGCAAACGCGGCTTGACCTGAAGAACGACCCGAGATAAATTAGAAAAGGAGGACAAAAAAATACATAAACATTTGATTTAAAACACTAACAAAAATAAAAGTTACATAAGTTACTTCACCGCCTTCTATATTCAGTATATTCTCCAACCCTGGTTAAAATTGTTCGTTATGACGTAATCGGTAACAGTTTGAAACTTTTGTCCCTCCACGTGAAAATAAGAAACAGTACCCCTCTCTGTCACAATACAATTCTATTTTTGCTCAAAAAACATTTTGATATAAGCTGAAGAAATTCATTGTTGTGTATTTGTTATGAACATTGTTAAAACGTAAGTTGAAAAAAATAATATTTTAATTATGAAACTCGTTGATATAAGCACCTGTAATGCCTACAACATGCCTCGCCACGTGAACGGACCTTCTGGGCTCCATACAATTACTTTGAATGTTGATGCTAGTGGCAAGTTACGTGCTAGAATATGTGTCACGTTGATTAGATGGGAACAGAGCCTTACGAAAAGGACTAGCACCAATGTGTACTATAGTTGCTGCCAGTTAAGATGGCAATAGCGGTCATTGCCCTTGCCCTGATATCTCTTTACACGAACTGAAACCATAAACCGAGTACTTACCGTTTCTTCTGTTAATGTTCAAGATCACAATCAATGTCAATTCAGGGGCTATTAACAGGTTTGTATACGTTTATTAAAATAAGAGATTCAATAAATGTGTGTGGTTCAATGACCGCTAATGCCATCTTAACTGGCAGCAACTATAATTAATTTATACATTTTAAGGCTCATAATGGGATTCTTTAGAAGGCAAAATTTTACCCAAAGGGCAGTTGTACATAGTTAAGCTTGGATCTGCCCTGCACGATATAATCAGAAATTAAGAGGACCAAGGATAAGGAGAACCAAGGTAAAGGCATATCCTAAAGAGTTAAATTGAAGGGGCAGTAGATAGGGCTCTAACGTAACGAAACATGGAGCCGAAAAGTTCTACAGTGGCGATAACGTATGGGAAGGCGAAGCTATGGTAAGCTACCTAGAAGGTAGACCGATGACCTGGTGAAGGCTGGCAGAATCTGCTCGATACGAGAAGCACAAGACTGGTCAACGTGGCGACGCCATGTCCAGCAGAGGTCGTCAGTTGGCTGATATGCTGATAATGATGTTTTTGAGTGCCAGACTTACGTTTACTGAACGAGCGATATATAAACAGATTTTTCCACATATCACAAAAGAGGTAGGTACTTATTTTTGAAAGTATCAAGTTAACATTATGCCACCCAAATGTATTAAAACTCACAACTGAAACAAAACATTATATAACTTTCGCCATTATATCCTTCTATTTTCCTCCAACCCTGTTTAAAATTGTTCGTTATGATGTAATCGGTAACAGTTTGAAACTTTTGTCCCTCCACGTGAAAACAAGAAAACGTACCCCCTTCTTTCACAATACAATTCTATTTTTGATCAAAAAATTCAGAAGAAATTATTTGATTATGAACGTTCTTACTTCAGGCAATTTACTGTTGTTTTTTTTTCTAAAGAAATGACCAGTGGGATTTTCCATCGACAAAAATTACGGACTTCCATCACCTTTTTAACTCTTTTAGGTTATAGAGGTTTATGCTCTGATTTGTCATTGATTTGAGATTTTTATTAAGTAAGTTCATTATTTGAATAGTCCTAAGAAAAGTACTTAAAGCTCTTTAAATTACTTTCTACATTTATTCTACAATCCTGGTTAAAATGGTTCGTTATGATGTAATCGGTAACTTATGGTACTCGGTAACAAATTCAACAGGGTTACCAGGGAGATTAAACCCCCTTCCCTTCCATGCCTGCCATCCGACAGTATATTTGCCTATATTGTAATATAGGCAAATGTTGCCATTACCATGAATCGTGTTCCAGTATTTAAAAATACTCCTCACCCTCACTAAGCACATGCATCACAGACTTTCGATCACGACATGTCATAAGACACCATGGCTAAAGAGATTGGTCTATTGTTCGATATGAACTACGATGATTTTCATCGTATCTTTTGGCAGATGAGCACGTGACAGTTATAAAAGGGTAGTATTTAAACGAGAGAAAATAAATTAAAATTAATGGTAACAAAAATACTGCATACTGACTACTGAAATACTAAGTGGGCGACAAACAGTAGTCGAATACAAATGTTTAAAACAGTGACTTGAAAATACAAATTCGAGTTACTAGTTGTTCAATACGATCAGTGGTTTAATTCAAGGACTCAGTAAAAAAACTAAAACAAGCTTATTATGTAACCGTAATTGTAATTAGGTCCTTCATCATCATCTTTCTAGCCTTTTTTCTAACTATGTTGAGGTCGGCTTCCAACCTAACTGGATGCGACTGAATATCAGAATTTTACATGGAGCGACTGCCTATCTGAGCTCTACAACCTAGTTAGTACTGATTAATACGATACCCCTTGGTAAGACTGGTTGTCAGACTTTCGGGACACTGACTACCTGTAACGACTGTCAAAGATCACCTTTATATTACCTATTTTTCTGTTCGTTTCTTCTTTTATGTATTTAGTGTGTACATAAATTGTTATATAAGTAAATAAAGATCTAAAAATGACAGCCGGGACCAACGGCTTAACTAGTTACTTATGTATATGAATGTTTATGTTTTCTTATTTTTGTCAAAATTCAGAACTGAATTTTCTTCAGCTAATATAAAAATGTAATGGCAAAATTTTTATGTTTCGGAACTATTAAAATAATTTATTTTTTAAGAGCAAAGTATGGCTTCTTTTTGTCACGTGAGGGGACAAAGTTTTGAATTGTTACCGATTACATCATAACGAACAATTTTAACCTGCTTTAGAAAGAAATAGAAGGATTTGACGTAACTTATATAATCTTTTATGTTTGTGGGGTTCTATGTGGAAACAAATGAACGATGTTTTTGGGAACTTTGTTGTATTTGAGGAAAGATTACAGTTTTATAATTAAAACAAAAGTTGTGTTTGTTTGCTTTTCGTTTCCATTGCTATTATAAAATGTTGGTCAGATGGATTTGGATTGATTAATATGGATCCTTCGGAGAAATAACGGCGTCATAACTAAATCTATACTAACAAATAAAATGTATGTCTGTTTGTAATTTCAAAATAACAACTTTTTACTGACTACATATGAAAGTACATATATACAGTACTTACACAAAAAGTATTCTTTGAATTTTTGTCTGTCGGTCTGTTTGTTCCGACTAATCTCCGAAACGGCTATACCTATACCAATTTTGACTGAACTTTTACTGGCAGATAGAATAGACTGCAAACAAAATGAAAACCCTTGAAACTGTAAACAAAATCAGATTTTAATAGGGAAGTAATATTTTTATAATAATGCCACGCTAAGAAAGGTTGCGGGTATCAGCTAGGTATTAATAAATTCGATTTCTGACAGTACTTAAATAAAAGTACTATCAGCAAATCAATTTCCATAATTAATTTGCTACGAAGCCATGTACAGACACAAGCGTACCCTGCAATGCATACGATGCCTAACTTCAACATGAGGTAATAAATAGCATCGTATATTTTCAATATCCCCACTTCAGCAACACTGGCATATTCCTCAAACAACACGTGCACACATTTTGCAACAAATCATAAATATATAAATAAGTTACACGGCGCACCGAATTATTTCTGCCCTGAATAATTTTATACGCATTTTAAAATATCTTTTGAAAATGAACGTGGGATTTACGATGCTGAAACCCGTTCGAAGGGTGGTCTGCCCTTTTGGGCCCTCGAGACCCGTCAAGGGGTCCCGCGGATTCATTTTCTTATATATTTTTTTCGTCTTGACAAACCCCAGCTGGTATAATACGACATGTTATAAATAAAATCGCGATTTTGACCCGTCACGCGGATAAGGGATGCTCTGTAGATTGGCGTTCATAAGCCCCGTCTAGCACCCAACAATTTTGCCGCCACCCTTAATGTTTAATCCCTAAAGGTCGTTTTCCTCTGGCCGGTTTACAAAATAACGGTAAATGTAACGTTGTGTTGGTGCACTATGATTCGACACAGGACGTCCTGTCTGTTTTGCACCAATTATTATTATACCAAACCGGAATAGTTTGAATATGTGATAAGTTCCTTGATATAATTATTTGCTTTGAAATGTTTACATAAAATAGTATTTTGAGCACTAAAATGTAAGCCTCTTATGTTTAGTCTAAATATAAATTATACAGAATATATATATAGAACAATTTGAGGCAACTTCACCTCGGAGAAGAGCAATCGCACAGAAAATTCATAAGCTTCTTCCCTTTGGCATTTAAGAAATCGAAGATATTTCTGGATATTCGCAGAATCGCGTTCCCTAGAATAAGAATCGATACTTACCATAAATGATATAAAATCGTCCAAAAATTTTACGGTATACTATAGAGGTTTTGTCTGGATGGCTTTGTTAATCATCCTTCTGGAATAAAAACAAAAACTATTAAAAGATTTAAATTTAGAATGTTAAAGAACTGACAATTAGCTCCGACAGCTGACAGCAGTGTATCTTACTACTTACTATTTAAATGCGAAAGTCTAGATGAATGGCTGTTTGTTACTCAATCACACCAGAACGGCTGAACTGATCTGAATGAAATTTGGCACAGAGATAGATGATAGTCTAGAATAGCTTACAGGCTATTTTTTCACACATACACATCAAAATTTCCACGTAAAATACTGATATTCAGCTTCATCCGGTTAGACTGGAAGCCGACCCCAACATAGTTGGGGAAAGGCTAGGCTGATGTGATTTCTTAAAGAAATCTACTGAACCGGCAGGTACCTTAATCCAAATCATTTACGATAGATTTTTATCTGATGACACGAGGTATTAGTTTAATAGTGCAGAGTGCATTCATCAAACGCATATCATTAAGGGGTTTGTATCCAATTGTCACATGGAACCCTTGTACTGTGGACATGTTTATAAATACAGGTAGGTACTTACCTATGGCCATGCGTTGGTTCATGTTCCTACCTACTAAAGATCCCTAAATGGTCAATATGAGGGGATCATACAGGTTGTCACTTTTGATACGGAACTGGTGTTCAAGACATTTGGTTGTGGTTATTTGCTGTCGTTTGATACCAACACCTGCATCCATCATCATTCTCCTGCCTTTATTTGGGGTCTTCGCAGCATGTCTTCTTCTTCCATACTTCTCTATTACTCGTCATCTCAACAGTCACCTCCTCTCTAGCCATATCATCCTTCACACAGGCCATCCATGGTTTCTTTGGTCTGCCTCTACTCTTATAGCCATCTACGTTCATACTCAACATTTTCCTCATTCCTCCGCATCACATGTCCATCCTGCCTCTAAAACTCATTTTTTTTTGTTAATATGTGCAAAAAGTGCAAAAAGTGCTACAGCTTAAATAATACAAAAAGTACTAGGTATAGCGCCATCCATGCCATAAATGAACTGACATCAAAATTCTGAATCGCGAAAAACCCGACTACAACTGTCGGGCAGTAGCCCACCAATCTCAAACCTGACTGGTTGGAGGATCCTCCCTTTTCTATGGAGTCTTGAGGAACTTTACATCATGTTCTTAATCCTTTAATTTAAAAACCTCACAAAAATATTACTTAGGTACAGACGCCATCACATCAAGTTACTACACAATCTGTCAAATTTCTTTGATAGGTTTTCAACTTTATCGCTAAAACATTAGGTTCAAGGTTGATTAGGAAAATTTGACAGGTAGCTTGATGTGCTGGCGTCTGTACAACAGTTTTTGAATACCTACTCATAATATAGAATACCCAATTAGAGGTCTAATTAATACCTAAAAAAATATAACTTTAATTTTACATATTGTATTCAAATTGTATGTAAGTAATGTAAGATTGTCAAATGTTAATAACACCACAATTAACAAATCCCCACAATTAGTTCAACGACCTCCAACAAAAAAAAATAAACCCGCTTCGCGATTTCTAATTGCAGTTCTAGAACCGCAACGGGGCTAGTTTCTTCCTACGGCCCGTGGGAACCAGGCTCGGGGACCAGGGGCCCTTCGATGCACCCCACCACGCACCCCACTTGAGAACCACCTTGTAAATGGTTACTCTACCGGTATGCTGAGAACATTGTAGCGATTTGATTGGTGTGTCTGGAGAAAGTTTTTTAGGGTTGAAAAGGAATTGGGTCATTATTTTTGTAATTATTTATTTACTAGCACATCGCCTGCGACTTAGTCCGCAAAAATTGTGATAGCTCGGCAAATATGCATATACATACAAACTTACAAACAAATTTATAATATTAGTATAGAAGTATAATATAATATTAATATATTGGAGGCAGGTTTTCGGAATTGCATATTAATTTTATCGATTTGGAAATCTGTTTGTGAATCTCCAGAAACATTGCGTTTTCAACTTTCGAGTTATATGTACATATGTATAGGTACATATAGATCTTTTTAGGGCAGTGCCAAACATATACAATTATACATGTATATCTTTTCATGCTTACAAAAATGTATTCCACCAACTTGAAACTTTTAAAGAAATATTACATTATTTAATTCGAAACGACATCAAATCACCCCCGAAAATTAATCATTTACGAGTGCAAATGTGAATTAAATTGAATCCGTAATAATATGCATAAATTACTAGGGCATTACACCAAAAATATGCAAAACATTTATTCATACCATAACACACCAACGTTCGAAAGGGTATGATAATTGGCAAGGAATGACGATCATTTACATAACAAACAACACAAACATTGACGCAATAATATTTCGTAAACAAAAATACAAATCATAAGTCTCTGTCATCGCAAAAAACCTACGTGTTTCACAAATACTAGCCTCTAAAACCCACATTTCGTTACACCAACGCAGCTCCGAATAAGCAATCAAGTGTGAAATGAAGTCTAACGAAACTAACGAATCGGCGCAGTTACGAAACTGTCGTTATAACGATTTGCGAGCGACAGAATGTCGCAACGTAATAACGAATCGTTCGGTCTATCGTAATTGTAACGGCTGAACAAAAACTAACTTCCGATTGAGGAGGCCGTTGGACGGCGTTGCGTTACGTTACGTAAAGTTATTTTCACAGAAAATCGGTTTTACTTTTATTTTAGACTCTTTTTTTCAGAAGGTTAGTAGCGAATAATGTTTGTAATACTTTAATTTTCAATGGTTTAACTGTTATTATTATTTTTTGGCGTATCAACATCTGAAAGCTCGGGCGAATATTTTGCAGTACTAGTGTTACATAGAGATGATGAGAGAGGTACTGGTACGTTTAGTTTCGATATCGTGGGTTCGATTCTCAGGTCAGGCTAAACAATAAGATTTTCTGTAGCAGCCCGAAGCATCTGAGCCCGCTTGATGGCTATAGGCTCGCCCCTTTCACATGGGATTTAGTCATAACTGGCTAAATATCGGTGTACTAGGTCCAAACCCGCTTTATCCTGTGCAGATTGACATCCCGACATAAAGTTAAATTATATTTAAAAGTTTAAGTATAAATAGCTAAGGTCTATATCTTCTTCCGCACAACTGAAGCCAAGGACAGACCCCAATGTATCAAGCATAATGATAACCCAATTGAAACGAGCCACCTCACATTACCTTCGCCTAGCTACCTGGTCCTGAATAGACCATTATAACTTACTTTTTACGACACATTAGCGACAAAACAGGTCCAGTGACCGTTGGTCAACCCTCACGGAGACCAGTCGCTTCCTCGCCAGAATTATTGTAATTTAATAACCCTACCTTTTCTGCTACACAACCGGCCACCATTACAAGCCATTCATTCGCGAAAATGACAATTGATCACTTGTCATACAGCGAATTCTTTTATTAATCCTGTCCCATAGAAAGTGTTTTGGATCGTAAATTTTTGTATAATGGACACTTTTATTTAGATGCGTATCTAAACACGTGGTGAATTTATATGGTAAGGGTATGTAGTACTTTGTTTAACTTGCTAATCGTTGTTCAGGTTGGAGATGAGCTGATAATTCGCACCCCAAGTGTACGAGTACATGACTTGTCTAGTATGGCCGCTTTTCGAATGAAGAACTCGCGGCAAAGTTGGCCGTGTCGGAAATTTCCGAAGGCGCCTGTTGTATTACAGTATGGAGGTAATACAGTATAATATGTCAGCTTTCATGTAATCTTAAGTTCTTGGCAACTTTGCCTCCGGAGTTCCGCGTTGCCTATGAGTTGTAAAACACGGGTTTCTTTGATTAAATAAGTTGTTGTTCGTTAAAAAAGGAAGATTATTACATATTCGCTTAAATGTAAAAGTTATAGGTACCAGTTTCATGAAAATATTCAATACTTTAAACAGGCAAACGTACAGGATTATCAGTAAACCGACATGGTCATTAACATTAACACCGAAAACGTTTTCAGTGTTAATGATAATTGAATTTAAAAAAAATTAATTGTCCAGGAGTAAACTTAAAGTATCAGTCAACTTCTGTGCGATGTGGAGACAAAGTAGTATGGTGTACCTTTGTTTTACAGGATTTTTCACAGACTCACAGAGAATGTAGATCGATGTCACTGTACAAATCAAACATCTTGTATAACGATATCCTACAGGGTGTAAACGAACCTTTCACGAAGCCGTCAACCAAGGATTCTGTACATCAAACTACGCAAAATTATTGCTGGGAAATGACTTTTTTTGGGGGTGAAAAATCACGTTTTACGATAGGACTCAATGTAACGCACTCAATACATTGTGCTGATGGATGGATTGAACAGTACGGGTATCGTGGATGTATTTAAAGTAAAAATCTTACATTCAAAACTTGTATTAAAAAAAAAACTTGTGACATAATTGGAACTTTGACCCCCAATATCTCCGTAACTAGAAGGTTCCCAGATATGGTCTAGCACTCTAGAACAAAAAAAATATCGCAGTGACGGGGAGAACAAGTTCCTTTCGGCTTCGTTAAGGGTCTTGTTACACCCTTTATAGTCCAGAAAATTCTAAGCTAGTTTTGCAATGTAGGAAATCTATGTTCTCCAGTGCGATGCTTATGAAAGTAGCCAGTACCGCCATCTAGATCTGTTCACTGCAGTTATTGAAAAGATATTGTATGTTCTGTTCAGGCAATGAAGCATTGGGAGACTGGGCAGTGATCTCATCACTTGTTATGGCTAAAATATAAAACCGAAAAAGTGTTTACTATTCATCACATTAGCGACGTCTTTAGCATGGCAAAATATTTCGTGTGAGTTAGAAGTCGAATTTAGTCATATACTCTACATCCTAATTATGATTATTATTTCCTTATATATATGCATAGGTATTAAGGACCTTATAACAGATATATAGAGATGTTTTGTTAATAAGGTACATTCACAGAAAAAGCACAAATTCAATCAAATCATCAAAAACTTACAGGTCAATAAACCATACCAATTTTTTGTTGACATCACAGACTCAAAGTACATCGTTCGATAATTACAATATAAAAATTGTACCAAGCAACAATAGACCATATGATGTACACAAAGAAGGTGACCTTGGCTTGATTCATAATGATAAAAAAGGTTCATTTACATTGCAACTGTTGAATGAGCACTATTGTTAGGACACGGTTCGCCCACATGCTACTACGAACTAACAGGTGCTGCATTGTTGTATGCAAATTACGACTTTCGCTCTCATACTATACAGTTTTTTTTAGGGATATTGGACCAGTTTTTGATTTTGTTCGCGTCATATTTGTGTAATTGTTAGAAATGAAGAGTGGTCTTTGTGAGGTAGCGAAACTGATTGCTGCTTTCTTGGCGTATTCCAAATTCAAATCTTGCTAGTTTCAGCGAGTGCAAAATTTCGCAGAACTGTTGATGGAAATTCTGGTGAGACAACATGATGTCAAAACATTAATCTTTTTAAGCGTTACTTCTGAGGTTCTGGGTTCGATTTCCAGGTCGGGTAAAGTGTTATTGAGTATTTCCATCAGGAATTTCTCAGTAGCAGCCATGTCAAGTCTGGATTTGTGCCCGGTTGATGACAAAAGGCTCGCCCCCTTATTACTTAGGGTTTAAACATAAGTGGTGAAATGTGGGTGTACTAATATACTAACCCTTCGGTCTCGGGGATTACAGGCGTGATGTTATGTTATATATATCTCTGCCTAACACTCCGTGAATTCAGGATTCTGAGGATTACTCTTCAAATCCCAGTGTCCGCACCACACAGATATAACGCAGTAATCAAACAAAATCTCACAGTTTTAATTAATCAACAAAGCCTTCTTATCACTCATGACGTAATCACTATAAAGTAAATATTATGATACTGCAGAAAACACGATCGGTTCAAACAACAGTTTTTATTACATATATATTTATATTTTGTGACGAGACTGTGTATAGTAGCTGAGTCACTGTTCGTGTAACATTAGTGTTGGTTCATCAATAACAAATAAACAAAATCTACATATGTATTTGTATTTTGAGTCGAAATTCTATGAGCAATAGAACTCAGATTATTCTAGCAAAGTGTTAAAGTTACTAAGGTTCCGAAAGTTTCAGCAGATATCTAAATAAAAGCATTTAAGTTTTTGATTTAAGTGTACTTGACCAACCTCGAGGTCAAGTGTGAACTTTTTAAAACAGGATGTCATTTGTTTCGCGAATTCATAAAGCGGGAATCGACATAGATGGAATGATTCTTATAGATTTCGTAGCCCCATCCACGCGAAGTAGATATTTTCACTAAGAGAGTCGCTCTCCGGAAAGAAAATTATCACAGCAAAAGCGATAGTAAACAAGTAAGTTCCGTAAGAATCGAAGTCACAGGATATGCCACACCTTCTCTTCTGCCCGTCGTCCTGCACATCTAATAGTACCCTCACGATAGAGCTGTCCAGGTCACTACGTACTGGTCGCACAAAAACTGAGTCATCAATTTGAGAAACGACGAGGACGATGATACCCAAGACACGCACCTCTGATTTTTCGGATTCATGTGCGTATTGTATAATTATCACTTACTTCGGTGAAGGAAAATATCGTGAGGACACCAGCATACCTCATAGATATTTCTCGACGGGATGTAAAGCCAAGTCAGAGGCCCTTGGGTGGCATTAAAACTTTGACAACAGGTTAAGCACTAACCTAGAATAACACGAAAAAGAAAGAAGATTCGAGAAAAAGAAGACAAATGTCACAAGACTGTTGTTTTTTTTATTTTGCTACGCCGCTGCCGATACTGCGAAATCAGTTATAGTCACAACGACAATAAAGTCGCAGTGTCTTTTATTCAAATCATCTCAATACAGTTTTGTAGGTAATGGGGTGTCCGATGTTTACTTCCCCTTCTTCAATCTGTCTTTTAGAAGCGCAGGTGTTACATGAAGGGGTTAGCAAGAGGACTACAAAATGCTACGACTCCTACACCATAAAAATACACGTAGCAAACAAAAGATATCGAATAATTTCGGTGGAGGTTATAAAATTTCCCATTTATTTCTAGCAAAATTACCAGACATTAAAACGCTAAATAGATTACTAAAATTATAAACAACATTGAACCTACAATTATTCATATTCCATACCCGTTTCTCCTGACGCAATTGAACTACAAAAACTACCAAAACCTGTTTAAGTTCCAGACATAGATAAATCGCTCCCAGCGCTATTGAAGTCAAAACTAGTGTAGGAACTGACAAACGGCTTGTTAATCGCCTTTGTTACTCGATATAATGTCTTGTATCGACTTAAAAGGATTCGCAGGACCTTTAATGTGAATGTAGAATTGGTGCACTTGCGTGAATATTGGGGGTCAAGCTAAACAAACAAATGGATGCTTTATATCGGTTAAATGTCAACGTTGTCATGTATTTCTGGTTCGAGACGTGAAAGTATTGTGGGAAGTCACTTTTTGGACAAAAAAAAACCGGCCTAGTGCGAGTTGGACTCGCGCACTGAAGGTTCCTTACAAACTTAACTTTGCCTTTTGATCCCCAGACACCAACCACCAGGTTATTGCACCAACCGCAAATAATAAGTTGTAATATTAAATTCGCTTTTTTTGTTGTTGAACTACCTATTTACGGTTTTCACATTTTTTCCTTTACATGTGTTGTAAGACATTGCTTCTTGCCAAATTTAATGATTCACGTCAACGGGAAGTGATTCTGTTGTGAAATCGCAAAATATGCGACATAAACGGTCATATCTTTTGATCGCGCTGACTTACAAGTTTTTTTTTTTCACTGCTATAAGTGGTAGCAGACTTGAGTATTTAAGATTTCAGCTTTATACCTCAACGCGTTCTTGAGAAAAAGGATCTTGAGAGACGGACAGGCAGAGGGACAACAAAGTGATTCTATAAAAGTTCCGTTTTTGCCGACTGACGTACGGATCCCTAAAATACCAGTTTTTTGCATAGAGGAAACAGTTGGACTGATAATTGCATTTTCTTGAGTTGACGACAAAATCGTTTAGCTGACCGTTAACCGGAATTCTTGTTTCTTGTGACAATCTTGGTATGTAATCTCTTTATAAAAGACTTTTTGATTGAAAGAAAAAAATTGACCTAGATTGTACACGGATACAAATAATAATAGTTGTGGGTATAGTCGGCTGGTATTGAAGGGGTAGACCCCTATCTACCTTGGGTTATTCAGCCTTAGTTTTAGTATATGCGAAAGCTGAAACACGTGTCTAGTATTTTTATGTAAAGAATCTATGTACAAAATTTCAAAACTATATCATGAAAAATCACAAAGTTATAAGCTTGTTCTGTTACCTGGTTGTCCGCGCAAAAACGTGGTCACCACGCAGCGAGCCCGCTCGCACGCCTCTAGCGTCGTCTTGAGCTCATTGAAAATAATAATTTGGCAGTAGGTATCTAAATTATTGCGATAGGTACTTAATATCACTCGGTGTCCAACTTATAATTTTTTTAAATATTTTTGGCACAAAATATAACACGGTTTAAAAATGACTGGAATCGATTCAGTTACTTATTCTGAACAAACTATATTCAGGTTTCGCATATACTAAAAATAATGTTATATACCCACCACAGTTCCTTACACGTGTTTTAACTGAGATGACGAAATAAACAGGAAAACCATTGGTCCTGTGTCTTGTATAGTCTTCAAAAAACTGACCTCATTTGAGAACTGACCCTTATGTATTTTCTATTCAACTCGAAAGATGTTATCAGAGGGCCTAGACAAATGGCTCTTTCAAAGCGATTCTTAGTTTTTCAGCAGGATTGAGGATTGGACTGGTTTGATATAAGATTGACTTGACTTTGACTGGAATGTTGATCTAGTGGTCGCAATCTCGACTGCTGAATATGAGGTACTGGGTTCGATTTCCGGGTCTGTCAAATTGTTATTGGGATTTTCTATCACGAATTATTCAGAAGCAGCCACGAAGTCTGGATTTGTTGGCAACAAATGATGATTGATGGCAACAGGCTCGCCCACTATTACATGGGACTCAAAAATAACTGGTGGGTGTACTATTAGGTACACCTCTGCCTAACCCTTCGGGAATTTCCGGCGTGATGGTATCTCATATCTATGATATAAGATTTTTGGTAGGATGACAATTCAACGCTTTTTTTGAATTTGCGACGTTAACGGTTATTTCAGTTAATTATAATGTCACTTGGTCTGGACCCGCAAATATTTTTATCAAAACGATTTCGTTTCTGAAATTTGATTGTCGAAGTTAGTGCAAACGATATTTTGTGGAAGATTTTTGTGTGAAGCCTGGTCGGCCTAACTTCTGCCATTTTTTTTTTTTCAAATTTGCGGCCACGGAAACGTTACACTTTAGAACATTTTGTCTCATACAAAACTTGTTTGTATTGATGCCAGCTATCAATTAATATAAGTTTTATGTGTGGACGCAAGTTTATAAAAAAATTAAATGGCGGAAGTTATTCCGGCCATTAAATTCAAACCCCTTTTCTCCTAACCTATTCTATGCAAGTATTACGGAGTCATAACTTTATCAAATCCATGCAAATCGTAATTAAAATTCTCGGTAAACAAATCCGAATGACGTAAGTGTGATCAGCTGTGATCTAAATACACACATTTGTACATATAACGAACAGAATCTGTGACACAGGTGCTGCTTATATTTACTCTTTGCTAGTTTGCTTTACACTGGTTCGTTGTTTTATTTTAGAGATTTTTATGAAAAACTCTTTGGTGGAAATCTTTAAACGCAAGGTGCTCTCCAATAATTTGGGGGCCTTGATTATTTTTTGTGGAATTTTCTCTCGTGGAACACACTTTTTCCACTTTCCTTTATAAACCGACCGCTTTAATGAGTCCTCCGCTTTTCCCCATCAAAGGCACATTAAGCGTCCACAAAGTCCTAACAATATCCCACAGATTGCTTGCTTTAAAATAACCATAATCCACGTAGGTATAACGATACTAATTGAACCAATACGTGATCAACCTTCAGAATATTTAATTCTAATTGATATCTTCGCGAGGATTCATTAAAGCTTTTTGATATTCTTGAAATTGTAGTTTGCGTTTTTTGCACTACGCAAACAAAATAAGATAGTTTGTCAAACTTTAGTATATACTTGTAAATTCAGACAAATCTCACATAATTATCCCTCTAGGTTCTCATGTTAATTGCAGGAGTGAATGATAAATACTAATTAATCAGACAAGTAATTTCAAGTAGTTTTTGTATATTTATAGTATTTTGATATATTGTTATAGTATTTTATATATCCTTGTAGTTTATCTTTGTAATAAATTATTTTTTTTGCAGATAGATACACCTACCACTGTTTGTCTCTGCATCACCCAAAGGTTGACTGGTAGATAATGCCTATGGCATTAAGTCCGCCTCTGTACTTTGCACTTGAAGTGTTAAATAAATAATTTCCGAAATTTCAAGAAAATTTCAAATTTTTGTTTTACTAGTACAGTAAATATTTCGTTTATTGCCCGTGGTTCAACCGCGTAGTTTTACTAATAGAACCAAGGATATTTTTCTTTTCGGTGGTTCTATCAATTAGAGCATGGGCAAATCAAGTTCTTTCAATAGTACTAAGGCCAACTTTGTTTGACCATGGTTCTATTAAAACTAAAGTTTGCGCAGAAGCTTCTTTTAAATTATTTTCATTATTCACCGAATTAAACTAGACTTCGTTAATACGTACCATGTTATTAGAGAAAGATTCGAAACGAAAATTAAATCGGCTAGTTAAATAACAGTTTGTAAGAGAAAACGAAACACATTATAAAATCCGTCCGCAACAGTGCACCGTCATTGTTCTGCGTACACTAAGAACAAAATTTCACAAACGTCAATTAATATTAATAGACACCTTAGCCAAAATTCCGGCAAGAAAAAACCACGGGTCCAACACCGGCTCTTGTTTTTATTATACACCAATCAAATATGGTTCCGTAGAAAAATATTACGATAATTATTTTGACTTCTAATTAGTACACACGACAGCTAGTCAAGCTATACAAAACCACTTTATGCGGATCTCTCATTGTTATACTGAAAATGTATAGCTTGATGTGCCGCCGTGTGTAGCTAATACACGAAATTCTACCACACAGTAGTAAAGACTACTATTATTACGCATTTGAATAAGTCAAAGCACCTTGAAATCTTGATACATACGTACATTTATTGCAAAGAAACATCAAACAAATTGAAAGGAAAATTAATTGGTTTCAAATATTTTATAAGGAACCTTCAAACGCTTGTAGAACGTTCACGGGACTTTATAACCGTTCGCTTGTGACCTCAGCAGACGGCGCGGTCGAATCCTCGAAATTAAAAAATGCTCACTCATCATCAATCAAACGAGCTCGATTCCATCAATATAATTTACTTTTTGTAGTTTTTACCCGAAAGCGCCCTCCGTGACTCGCAACTTGGGCCCGCCAGGTACGGGCCGTGTACCCAACTCTAATAATAAGTTCTGCCACGTGGATTCTAAGTAATACCTAAAATCCATTTCTATAATTGATTTCCATTTCGAATTGAAAGCGAAACTTCTAATCACTTTTAATGTATAATCCTTTTACGTCTTTGAAAATTTTCGTATTGATATTTTCTTTGTTTCGATTACCAACGAATGCGAACGCGGTTTTCGTGCTTTCGTTTTTTGATTTTCTTTTTCGAATTATCGAAAATAGTCTCATTAACAAAGAACTTACTACAATTTAACAAATGGAAAAAAAGAGATGTCCCAAACCATATATGCACGTCACCTAATACTTCTATAAACCATCCGAAAACGTATACAAAAGAGGGAATCTAAGTCAAGTGAAGAAAACCTGCTGCTAAACAAAGGCCTGTGCCCGAGGGCGGGTAGCAACAGTTCACCGTTTTATCACTAGCCTCTACACGTGGCGCAGGCGTAAATAGAACTAGCGGTACCACCCGGGAGGAATAGATACTAGGTCTCTACTCTCTACGCAGATTTTGAATAAATTAAAAGGCTTTTTTTTCGCTGGAATACCTTTTTTTATAAGCATCTGTTGTTTACAACTAATTATTCTAGTTATGGTGAAAATTCACTGACTAACTTCTGAAGTAATTTCTACATAGCTCAATCAAATACTGGAGTCGAAATATGTATAAACACTCCACCTTTCGTTTCTGTTACCATAATGATCGAATGAGCTTGATACTCTAAAAATATATTTAAGTGAGTTACATAGAAATGACTTCAAAACTTTATTTTGGAAACAAATGAACTACATATAGTACAATTCATTGACACTAACATCTCTTCTTCCTTTATCGTATGGTTAGTGCCTAACCTGGTGTCAGAGTTTTTATGACGCCCATGGGTCTCTGAATTAGCTTTACATGCCGTCGAGAAATATGTCTCAGGCGAACTCGAACTTCGAACTCGAGACCTATGACTTGGCAATCCGACGGTCATCCCACTAGGCTATCACTACTAACGTCTCTAATTTATACATACTATTATTAAGCCTATTAAGTTTCTCACTACTACATATAACCAAAAATCAATTGACCCGTCGTCCTTCAACCCCTCCACGCGTCGCCAATTCATTCGCAGAGTCCAACACATTGTCTTCTTACACGTGTCTCCAAGTTAATGGCAAAGAAAACTGATCCCATCGGTCGAAGTTGACCACAAAAAGCCTAACAAATTAAACTTATCCATCGATGCATTGTCAAAATATGTTCGATCGTAACGTTCGTAGTGGTGACATGTCGAAACTATTTCGGCCATGGCGCTGCCAGTAATCGGTTTTCTCCAATAAACGCCGATTAGACTCGCCGGCGTCAGCACGGCCGGGACCAGCCGGATACTGTCGGGTGCAACACTATTTTGTTTATTAACGCTTCTATTGGTCCTTTAGTCCTTTTACTGGATAGAATACGGCAGGCTAGAAGCTTGCACATAAAAGTTTTTGGAGTTTTGAATTTTAGTTTTATGACTGGTTTTGTGTCCTTCCCTGGAGATATTTACTATGACTACACATAGATGCTTTATATTCTTCTTTGCAAGCCAGGTCAATTTAAATTTATCTGCAGCCTATCCAAATTATTTTCAGTAATACGATTGTTGTATTTTAAAATCTGGCATCAACCATGCACTAACATCTATTTTTGATAGTCAAAATAGACTCGGGACTCTAGGTTTTTGGTTCTCTCGATCTTCATTCGCGAGAACTAAATTAGTATTTAATATCACCCATGATTAATTAGTTAGTCACAATAAAAACAGAGCTGAAAGAATAAGGAAAACATCCAAAGCACTTTGTTATCGAGTGTACACGCTCTGGTCGTGACCAGACGGCGATTTCAATTATTATCTAGAAGTCGTTTCACGAGCTCGCACTCCAGTACTTTTAATCATTCTCTTATCCTACTTTTAATAAGAATACCGTTTTTCGTGGAGTAAATATAACAGCTTATTTTCCAAAGCCTACGACTTCAACTTCAGTTATTTAGTAGTTAATAACAACCTTTGAGTACAAGGACGTAAAGACACTTGGAACAAAAAATCGCATCTCAAGTTATGGCGTCGTTAACTGCCGACAAAAACTGAAGAACTTGCAGGCATACGTCACAAAATTAACATCGGGGAACTTTGTTTACATACTGTATTAGGAATAAAAAAGATTATTTCTACTTTACACCTCATCTTGGAGTAAAAAACACAACATTCCATCTGTCTTCTCTAAGCCTTCCAAAACGATAAATAAACACTAGTCGGGCTCTTGTGTGGAGTAACGTTCAGAGTTCTATTATTGAAGTGCTCGCTAGTATGTCGAGCGGACTGTTTCAAGTTTGTTATGATTTTTGAGTGCATCAAATTGAGAGATTTTAATCCAAATTATAAGATAGGAATTGGTGGTAAAACGGACTTTAGCAAAACGAATTTTAGAAATCTCTTAATTTTAATTGTTCTTTTTATTCACAGTTCTAAATATGACTCTTAATGACCTTACTAAATAAAATAAATAAATACGTAAAGCAAATGCAGCTGTGACTTGGAAATTTACCAAAAAACACATTTCTGTAAACTGGATCATCCTGACAATCTCTTCGGTACCATCCCTAATCAAAATCAGAACGGTATCTTCCAGTCTTACACCATCCGGAGAAGTCTTCCACCTCACAAAGAAGAGCCCTGGGTCCCAGCAGTAACCACAGTTCAGGCTGGCCAAAGAAGTCTCAGAATCAAGGCAACTTACAACTTACAAAATAACCGCGGAGTACGGCGCGAAGTCGGCCCGAGGTGACGGCGCGACTCAAAGCTTCGACAGGCGTCCAGTGCGGCTCATAATTAAGAACGGTGACTGTTGAAAAATGGCCGCCGCCCCCGGCCCGCCGTGAATAATCGTTGTAATTACGATTCGGAATAATTTCCAGCCAGTCATAGCGATGCTATCGGGAGGTGTCGACGGCTCGTTACTCGCACGCACTGAAATCACTACGTTCGTGGAATTGCGATTTTTCTTTGATAATAGATCGTTTTTTTCAGCTATTGGAAGGACTGTTGGTGTTTTGCTGTATTTTGATTGCCAGTTTCTGTTTCTCTCCAGCTGCACTTAGTTTTTACTGTTCTTCGAATGAGCAGAGCCAGCCAATTGAATGCGTATGTCCCAAAAACTTTTTAGTTCCAATCTTTTCTGCTAAAGACAGTTGCCAGCCATTTAGTTATTTATTATTATTTATATATATTTATTTATTTATTATTAACTTACACACACTATCTTTACAGGATGACTCCAATACAATAGTGGTTACCAAATAAAATCAACTTACGGCTAATACTTAAAAATCTAACAACAAAAATCATAACACAGAATATTAATATCTAAATATAACTAACACAATTCAACAACACTCTTGCGAATTCACTCAGATTGCACGAAAATATGTCAATTCTCTCATGAACTTCCTTTAATACACATATTGTGCGGGTGAGGGGTGTTTTTGACAGCAGATTGGTTTTGGCAGCAGGCACGGCCAGCAGTGGCGGTCGCCGCCGCCTCCACACATACCGGTCTGGCACGCACAGCTTCAGGTACCGCAGCACACCCGGGTTATGAGCTGCTCCACGCAAGAGCTTTAGAGCATAAGCCGCCAGCGTAAATTCCCGGCGCACTCTGAGTTCGTTGTACCCCACCATACCCAGAACAAACAGTGTAGGATACATCAGCGGGTAAAATGGGTACACCCCATGAAGTGAGTTAAGTCCTTATTGTTAGTTTGTTACAAACAACACATCATTCGGCGCAGCGTGTTTTCTTCTTACTTCTCTATTACTCGTCAACGTCATCTCAGCAGTCACCTCCTTTTTAGCCATCTCACCCTTCACGCAGTCTATCAATCTTTGATCATCCTCTACTCTTATAGCCATCCACAATCATACTCAAAACTTTCCTCGCGACATTTCCCTCATTCCTTCGCATCACATTTCCTTACTACGATAACCGATTACCACAACACTTTTCAGTCACCGGTGCCAATTTTTAGACTTCCTACTATGTACTCATCCTTATAGTATCCATTCGCACCACAATTCCCCCTTAGAATTCTCATCTCAGCCACATGCAATTGCCTCCGAGATTTGTTACAAACAACAACATAATCTAATTCATTTTCGCAAAAACATATCTATTAACCAGAATGGTCAATGATAAATCATCATCCAATGTCAAATTATCATGCAGTGACGAATAACTAACTCTGCAACCAAAGTTGAAGCAGAACGTTCAAAATACTATAAACTACGACTTACAAATAATACAATACTACTAACCCAAATATGTAAATCTCATTATTATCACATACATTAACAACCAATGATCGTAAACGTCGGTACAACAATAGTTATGATACCATAATGACATTTATCTCATCACAACACCATTTCTGCACTTAAAATTTTTACTAAGTCGACATTTTGATGGCCTCTATAAATTATTGTGTTATGAATATTTGAATTTTTTTTATTTTATTATTCATCCATAATTTATTGTTTCTTTTTTTTCATAGCATTTCATACAGTTATTCCAAAATTTTCAATTACATGATTATGAGAACCTTGTCTCCTGTTTTCTCGTTCAGTTTTAGGTTACTTTCTTCGTTGACTCTCCATTTGACTCACAGTAACACACACATTTGACGTTTCAGCCCAATCAATTAATATAGACTATTAGGGCCCTAGAAGGCTGCCTAGAGCCTAGTCGTATAAAAAGGCGACCCATAGCATTTGCTATTTCCATGTTTTTTTTTTTTAAGCGTTGGAAGGCCTCCCACTAGGTAGACCTGGTGAAGGATGCAGGGATCCGCTGCATGCAAGTCGTCGGACCGGTCAATGTGGCGACACTTGGGGGAGGCCTATGTCCAGCAGTGGACGTCTTTCGGCTGAAATGATGATGATGATTTCTGTTCTATAGACGAACATACTAAAAACAAACTTCAACGTATAAATCGATACCGACCTTGATTTGTTTTCCATTAAATTATTAAATTTTCACCATTAATCCGTAACTGCAAGTATTAATTATTTACTAAGCTACTTTCAATATCATTTGAAGTTTAAAGGTCATCGTGCATTCGTAAATAATTAGGTACTGGTTTCTTAACAGTTGTTTTCAATCATTTTAGTAAATACTGTTTTTCCATCAGCAATTTTCTCAGTAGCAGCCACGGAGTCTAGATTAGTGCCCAGTTGATGGCAATAGGCTTACCTATTACATGGGACTTAAACGTAACTGGCGAATGTGGGTGTTAATTGGGTACACCTCTGCCTAACCCTTCGGAGATTACAGGCGTGATGTTATGTTATGATGTTAACCTGTCCTCTCCTTCGCTCGACTTTGTGGCAGACGGTGATAGTTGATACTGTCCTATATGTACAGACAATATTATTCAACAAACATCATTACAATGTGCGTGGACGCACGACTTCCAATCAAGCTATGCAAAACCAAATTAAGCTGATCTCTCATTGCATGGGAAGCTCGTACGTAGTGAGGTCGTGTGTACTACTTCACCTTCACCTTTGCTTACCCTCCCAGAGTCGTAGTAGTTGTTATATTAATCTACTATAGGTATTATCGTAGAAGACTGAAAATCGAAATGTTACGCCACAAAAAACTAAACAAAACTACTTTAGTCGTTACTATGTATATTATTTACAAACTACAAAAAGATCTAAAATAATCATTAAAATATGTACAAGTATTAAAACGAGAAAAGAATTACAGGGCGTCAAAAAATTCGTCCACTTCGCGTCGCTGTCAGTAGGTAAATTGCCCTGAAACCTGGCAACATTACCATATAGGACATTATAGGATGACATCAACATCACTTGATTGTATTATCTTCTATTTACTTACTTTTTATAAGAATCAAAGAAACATGAAAGTAAAATTGCATATTATGTGGTTTTCGAGAACGATGACAAAAAAGACAGAATTTAAGTTTCATATCCATGAAGAACATTCTGGAATACGCTACTGAAACTGAAACTATCACATCCAATATCCTTTATAACTTAACCAGAGACATACCAAACTATCCAGTTCAATATCACGACCCTCAAAGTAGACCCAAAGATAATAATTAATAAGATAATCTAATCCTTTCACTAATTGCTTCGAATCCACGTCGGAGGCGTGGCGGTTGCGCCACGTCGCGTCGTCGTGGGTAGATTTAATTAGTTTTAAATACTTTTTTTTACGTTGCGTCAGCAATACGGCCTCCTCCACAATGGTGTTTACCAGTTACGGCTCTCAAAATTGTTTATTTTTCTTTTTTATTCGACGCGGAAAATGGTTCCCGTAATTAAATTGATGGGACGAAAAAATTTTATAAACAACTATGATTTTTGGGAGCTGTGTTTTTTTGTGAACTTTGAGGTTTTATTACAATTAATGTTAACTTTTTAAGTCATGTTATGAAAATTTTGGCACCTGTGTAGTGGTAGAGAATTGATCGGAAAATAATGTCGTTTTTCTTTGTTTTCAATCTATACGCATATTATAAAATTGTAACGGGCCGATTTCTGTACATTGAAAATATTGAAAAAAAAAAAATATGGGGGGTCTTTATTAGAACAACAGAAGCCAAAACAACAGTTTTTAGAATTTTTGTCTGTCTTTCTGTCTGTATGTTTGTAAGTGCATCACGCAAAAATATGAATTTGAACGCAGTTTTCACCGCTTTACTGCTAGATGCTTAACTTAAAATATAGGCTACATTAGATATAGTTTTGGACCCGATAGGTGGCGCTATGCGAAGTCGGCGGGTCGCTAGTTTCTTAATAAAATCACACACTCACAGATACATAATAATATGTAAAGAAGTAATCTTTATTTACTGTTTCTCGACTATTGGTCGCAAACATACTGCTCAGCATGCGGCCTTGAGTCGATTCCCAGATCGGGTAAAGTATTCCTAGGTTTTCCATTAGGAGTTTCTCAGAAGCAGAGTCTGTGCTCAGTTGACACCAATAGACTCGCCCCCTCTTATGTGGGATTTCAGCATAACTGCGTACGGCGTAGTATATTTAAACCTCAGCTTAACCTTACGGAGATTACAGGCGTGAAGTTATGGTCCTCCGCTGGCCTGTGGACGGCGAGCTAGCCCATAACTCGCCGTCTTATGACGTCAGGCCGGGTCGACGGCGCGTTCGTGTTCCACGCGCGCCTCAAAGAGATGTCAGCAACCAAGTAGGGGTCCGCATGGGCCGATGCCTGCCAGGGCTGCGGGACTGTTCGAAAGAGATACCGTGGCCCTGGAACACACAGGGCAAAGAAGGAACATGATGGGTTTTAGTCAGTACAAGTGAATTGAGGATTTCCCATCCGAAAAACAAAAAAAAAAAAAATATGGTCCTCCAAGCTAAATGAAGTGTACCTTCTTGATCAACACTTCAACCTCAAGCTTTCTCTTGTAACAAATCCATTGCAATGCATTCGAAGTGACGTAACTGACATACGAATATATTTTCGATCATTTTATTGGCAAGTGACATTAAGTGGACGGGCTGGTATCTCTTTCGAGGTCCTCACCTACCGAATGGCACCCACTCTTGAACTTAGACCTCTACACTATTGTGTAAAGGTGGTGCTTGCAATGGCTTTCCGCAACCTTTAAAAGATCATCTGTCCATTATCTTTTATGTACTTTTACATAATACCGTAGGCTTGCGAATAGTAGCTTAAATTGCTGTCAATACATACGGCATTCTACGGAAAATAACTTACGGTGACTGTACACTCTCGCCGAGACACTACGAGGTAGGGCGAGTGCGAGAGTGTACAGCCAAACCTCGGTGTTACTCGCTTTGCTTTACACTCTCGCACTCGCCCTGCCTCGAGGAGTCTCGGTGAGAATGTACAGCCACCTTTAGGTACGAGTCTGAAATAGCGTCAGTGAGAAACCATTGAATGTCGATGTTCTTAATAAACATTTGACTTCGTAATGATACTTGTGATAGATAAAGCCTTAAACAAATTATAATAAACTAGCTGTTGAACGCGATCTTCGTCCGTGTGAAATTATTTAAAAAATATGGCTTCCCTATTTGTTTTTACCCAAGCCCGATGACTTGGCTAAAAACCAAGGTTTTAATTTTTTGCACAGAACCCTAGTCCTTTTTCTAAAACAAAAGTAGCTTAAGTTATTTTGTTCTTAGAACGTCATATATCTGCCAAAAAGCCCTGTCAAAATCGGTCAAACCGTTTCGGAAATTACCTGAAAAAAACAGACAAAGAGACAAAAATTTAAAAGAATGTTTTTGGTTTTATATTTTATTTTGGCATCATCGTGGCAGGCCGATGGGTGACAAAGCCACAGTAACAAAGATAAAATTAGAAAAAAAATGTACAAACTTTAAGCACAGCTGCACATTCAATTACATTGTTTTCCTAATCCTGCTCTAACGCCCTGTCCATTATTACAGAACGTCACTAAAACATTACTTAAAACCAGATTCTAGCCATTTGATTGGTTGAAACTTTCAAGCAATGCTTGAGTCTCGAGTGACGTTCCGTTACACGGCCCTAAGCATTTGTAACTAACATTAAGGTTGGTTTAGGTGACACTGTGCACTAAATACTCTTTGATACAAATGTAGTGTGTCCCGCACACATACCATCACGCCTGTAACCCCGAAGGGTTAGGCAGAGGTGTACCTAATAGTACTCTCACATTTCGCCAGTTATGTTTATAGTCCCATGTAACCATGTGTCAACAGGCCAAAAAAATCCAGGCTCCGTGGCTGTTACTGAGAAATTCCTAATGGTAAAACCCAATAACACTGCCCGACCCGGCAATCGAACCCAGGACCTCATGCTCATCAGTCGTGCTTGCGATCACTAGACCAACGAGGCAGCCCGGGCCTTTATGCAAATTCACATCTCATAATATCACCACATTACCCGAAATAATATCACAATATTCGTGAAGATTGACTCTAACCTAACACAATACTAGCTCTGGCAGGAACTAATCGAGGCAGGCTGATGGATGACAAAGGTAATTGCCGACGTCGACGACGACGCCGCGACTCAAAACACATTACACACGATTTTTCATTATTTATTCTGGACTCGCAACAGTTCTCGTAATCGAAGCTATTAACTTGAGGTTTTTTGAAGAGGTTGCTCTGCTAGATGTTATGTGTAAGTACTGTGTCTATTTGTTAGTCAATTTAGAGGAAAACACTTCAATTTTGTATTGGTTTTTCAGTTTGTCATTCATAACGTATACTAAAAACTTCAAAGTATCTGATCTACTACCGCAAAACTCTAAAATTCATATTTTATATGCATTTTCAGTGATATCAACCAATATCCAGGAAAACTCTGCTCACGCAACGTTCTTTTGCAATCATACAATAATTGTCTTATTCCTCGCTAGTCAACAATCAAAGACAAAAACATAAATACCCAGACAAAAACAATAAATAAAACGAATAAACAAAACAAACAAACAATGCCAGACACTTCCAGCAGATCTATACAATTGTTAACGAAATCAGGTAGCGCCGACCGTCTCCAGTTATTAAGATGGGCATTTAAAATGAACTCTTATTTTAATTGAGTTATACCTGAACACTATGCCTATTAAACATTGTAGCGTTTGGACGTATAATTCATGCATTTTATGGTATTTTAATTGGTATTATAAACGCTAGGATATGAATTATATTGAACGCTAATTGCCAGTTCATTCAACACTTAATAAACAAGAATAGTGGCTATAAAAATATAAATCAATTACTTACGAAGTTAATCCCGGTTTAAATTAATTTGGACAAACTTTAGTCGGCTTTTTCTGTTAGAAATTCGTGCGTTGATAGCTGTCGGATTTAAATAAATTTGTAACAAGCTTCAGCCTATGTTTTCCAATATATTGCTAGTGATTTAGTGATACTAACACAAACGGCCCTAAAAAGTTTAAGGAATATTGAACCAATTGAAATAATTATACCAATAGTCAATACCTGACAATATATCCGTGAAAACAGAATTACAGAACTTTTTCAACCAAAATAATTATTATTCTATTAATACCTTTGCCAAAATAATTAAAGTCCATACAGAAAAAGTTTGTAATCTCTTATATGATAAAATATACACACATACAGACATAACCAAAAACAGCACAGAGATTTGAAAACAAATAATACGCAGCTAAGACAACTTTAATATGTGACATTCTATATGATTACATGTCAAGTTAAACAATAAGTTCTCACGGGTTAATGAACGTGAATTTCGGACATGTGCGTAATAATTTAATGATATTCAGACACATTGTACACGTGAAAGTTATTCATTCCCACACTCCTGTGTAAGAAACTAATCATTTTATTAAATGAAACGTGTAGTTGGGAAACGTGAGCGCCATTTTTCCACGCGTTCCAATTTCAATTATTTTCGAATTGCTTGTTTAATGCGTTCTTTTTTCGATTTAAATCGATGAAATCAAACCTCTTTTTTAATCCGTGTGTTAAAAAAAAAAAACAACCTGTTGCTGAAAGTTTGTGGCCAAAATTACCAAAGTGGCAGCTGGTTGGCCAAGTGGCTATGTCTGTCAAAGGATTGAGTGCCGTTGGAGTGGTTGGACCAGACAAGTGCTTAAGGGGATATTGTGAATCAGTAAACGTAACGGGGAAGGCCCGTGCCTATCTAGTTTGGGTGTCGATCTGAAAAAGGTAGACGGCTAAAACAGAAGCTGTGGTGTAGCAACATTGGGAAATTCTAAGTTTGAAAATCTACATCATCGTAGGACACAATAATCATCAAGGAAAAAGTGTAGTACCTACCAGTACATTTTTTTGAACTAGATTCCAATACAATTGACCAAAGACACCAATGCAAATTCAGTTGTTGAAGTATGAATCACAATGTCACAAGTTTTGTTCACCCTATAAAGAGACCCGGAGCCAATAAAACGACAAAAGAAATGAAAAAGCCACGAAAATTTCTCACAGGGCAAGTGAATTTCACTGTGACGTCGTTAATAAGTCAAATGTGAAATATTGGTCGATATTCGAATGGCGATGAGTGGCGACCTCGCTTCCGAAAACCATCACAGTGTCGACCACAGCAGAAACAAAAAGGTACACGCCGCCGGCGCGCTTCCGATTGCACTGCCAACGCTGAAAAATTACATGAACATCCACCTACAAGGGGGGTTAATATATTACGGGTGCTCACTGCATTCGGTAGGGTTCTACCTGATGTTCTTTTTGCGAAATTCTAATTTTATCGACTGTGCTCCCCGTTTGGTCTAGCCTCCCGGTGATATAGCAACTTCCTTAGTTACCCTGTTCGTTGGTTCTTACTTCATTTATCATATTTGAGAACTAATTTTTGATTGCTGTAAAATAGAATTTTAGAAACTATCGCACGGTATTATGAGTTTGATTGACACTTAACGCTCTACTAACAATTGAACATTACGTGTTAACAAAACGTTTTTAAGTTTCGCAACGGTGATTGTACGAAATATTAGATTATTAACACCATTTTTTGCAGTGAAGAGATATGTTTTAATTATTGATGTGCTTTATAATGTTGTCAAATCAGGATGAGGCGTCAGACATAATGGATGATGATAGCCCGTAAAATCCCGCTGCAATTTTTCAATGAGCGTTAATGTTTGCCATCAGTGTGTCCGAAGCGACCTAGTTGAGTTTGCGCACCACAAATCTTTCGTAAATGGATGCACTAATTTTTTTGAACTAATCACGACACACCTCGGGACGTCCTTCAGCCTTCCGAGAAGCGAGCATGACTGTGAAAAAAACTCTGCAATTAGGTACAAGTTTGTTGTCGTAAATGTAACAACGTTCGGGGAACGAAACGGTGATTTACTTTTGTTTCGCACGCATCACTCCCGGGGCGAGCCGAATCGCGACGACGACGACTTGTTCGCTAGCGGGCACATGTTTTGACAATGTATTTCAACACAGCGTTTTTTATAGAACACAAAAATTCTCGAAAACAGACAAAACCGTGATTCTGCGCTCATTTTGCGAAGCCTTACCTACAATAGCGACAGACAACGATGCCTTGACAAGTAAGAACGCACGTACAATATAATATCGGGCGCCTACTTTGTAGCACATGTAAATACTAAAGACTAATGCCCACGGTAAAACATTTAACAGTCAGCTATAACAACTGGTTATTTTAATGTCTTCCAATTACAGTGTTCAGTCGGTTAACGATTTCGCTGGGCATTAACTATTCCAATTTTATGTTTGAGCCGGACCAAACGCGAAATTCTTAATATTTAAGGGTTACAACGTGCGTGCAATAATAGGTAAAATGAAACAATATTGTAAGTGAAACACAGAAGAATCGTCGAATCACTGAATTCAAATCTGACTACGAATCAAACAATATTTGGAAACAAACTTTAAGATTACAAAATGTTTTTCTTAACTGCAGTTGACCTAGATTTAGGGACACTTTATAGTGTTCACAATCATACCTACTGTTCACTGTCTTTTAAATGAATCACTTGTTATTTGTCCTACAACTAAGCAAGGACACCAAAGGACACTAAACGCTAAATTCGATTATACAAGAGATCAAACTTGACAGACATGCCAACATCCCATCATAGTAGGTACTTACTTCCCATCATACAACAATCTTTTTGGCGATCTGAAAAGAGTTGCAACTCTCGTCTGTCTTCTAAGCATAAGTGGTCAGTAACATTATTATTCAATCCAAGCGTCACACGCTCGGCTTCCCGTTTCTGCGTTTTCGTCCGGCTTGGTGACTTACGAATTTTATTATCTATGGCTTAAAATGATATATGACCGCTCTTAACTGGGGAATCATAAAATATTTTCTGTTTGTGAAATATTTCTGAAGCAATAAAGCAATAATTCACTACGGGACTACGGGGAACACGACGGCCTTTATTTGCTGTCATAAATGTTCTGTTTATGGTGTACTTTTTTGCTGGTGTACTGGAGACGGCCGATGGATGCACATAAACCTTGGCTTTATCATTACGTACCTGTCCTTAGTTTTAACACTTAAAAGTTAAAACGTGTGTCTAGAAAGCTTTCGCTTTAATTTCAAATGTTTTATAGTATTCAATGTCAATATTTCCAATGGGTTTATCCAACTCAAAACTTATGTACGGTCACGCGCTGCGAGGTTCGCGTCCTTACGTGGGACAAAGCCATTAATCGGTAACTAAATGCAGTAGTGCGGCTAAGTCCAGGCACACATGACGTGTTGGTTTTGATTTGAACACGACGCGTAGGCGTTCGGTATTATTAACCTTTTCAGAGCTCACGTCACATTTCAGAGAAATTTCATCAATATCGTTAATATTTCTTTCTTGAAAATTCTAATCTCAAATCATCTCTTCGATCTTCCGCAGCATCACAAAATAAATTTATTCTATTCAGTAATGTCAATAATGCGGCAAGCAAGACATTAAACATTTCCTGATGCGTAGGCTGTTTCAATATGTACTTATGTTCAGGAAAAAAAACATTAGTTGTAGGTTCAGTGACCTTATATTACACCTGTTAGCTATCCATAAAGCCTTTTTAAAAGGAAACCTCTTGGTATGAAGCCTACCGTACCCCTTCGCAACCGCTGTAATTGGTACACTCATTGATCATAACAGATCATTCGTTCTCGTCAACTAAATCAGAACTGACATGGAGGCGTCAATTCGTGCGTCGGCGTTTCACACGAGTGTGAAACTTAGGAAGTGTCGACGGGGGGCTCCATTAGTCAGCGTGATTAGTTCTCGAGAGCGTTAATGTTTCAATGAGATGAATAATCGCCGGCAACAGTGACAAATGCGCTTCGGTCTTTGCGCACACGCACCTGACTCCCCCCACAAACGCGCCGCGCCATCACTCAGCATCACTATGTTATACGTACCAGATGAAGAGATTTATATTTATTAATGTTAGTGCCCCCAACGTTTTTGTTATTTTATGGACACGCACGGAATGAGTTTCATTAGCTCATACTACACTTCACTTATATGAGACGCATAAAATAAAAGTAACTCGAAAGTGACTGTTGGACGGATTAGGCGATAAGTGTGAAAGCAAAAGTGGGATAAACATAGGTCCGAGATTTTTATGAAGTTTTATGGTCACAGTGTGTATTGATAAATGACTTGGCTTACGTATTCCGAGTCAAGGGTTAAAGTCGGCTGCGATCTAGAGTCGGAATCTTTTTCGAATTCTCGCGTCGATTTTTTATCGAAGTGTAGCAAGATATCGATGTGTGTCACTCTACTATGATTTAACATTGATTGGGTCCTTTGAGTTGAGCCGACTGTGCGTCAACGAGATTTACAGCTGAGGCGATAGCTACCGACGGTGTTATTGCGCTAAAATATTCGTATGGAGCACTCGGATGATATACAGTTTCTGAGAAGCCGAGACGTTAAGACCTTGCAAAGGAAATTATGGCAGGATTAGTTTCTAAACCTGTGATGCGGAGGATTTAATATAGGAAACTGTTTGTAGGTACAAACTGTATGTTTGTGGTAGTACAGGGACAGATTGTATGTATTTATAACGTAAATAAGGCAAAAGTTTATTTGGACCGTGTAAAACATTGTAAATTCTTCAAAGGGGGAATAATCCTGAAATTAAAGGTATTGAATTAACTTTTAAAGAATTTAATCAACGATTTAAACGAAATTTGATACCTACATCGGTTTGTAGTCATTTGAAGCTATAATAATAACATAAAAATGGCAACCATTGAAATTACCTTACCTTAGTTTATGAACGATTTGGCTGTAAAGGGTTCAACAACGAAGATGAGCCTTTTAAACCTAGAGATAGGTCTTTTTCTTTAAATAAATACTGTTAAAATAAGATCTCAATGAGTATCTATAAAAATATTTACGACTAGACGCAATAGCTTTAATCATTCGTCCAACACGCGCGGGTCGCGACAAGGCGCGTTGATCTGCCCGACATCGCCCGACACCGCCCGACCGTCGACCGAAGACCGACCATAAATCAAAACATTCGTGTTTGTGATTAATCAAACAGACCCGAGAATACACCTTGAGGTTCATATTTACCTACACGTACCTGTCAGGTGTAATATTAACAGGTATAAAAGTATTGCTTTATATTTCATTAGCCGAAGAATTTCGACCGATATCGCCGCTTGGCACTTAGACTAACACATGACTAATGGTTACGCTATGATATCAAAATCATTTCAATAATTTGATTGAATGATAGTCTCGTTTCGCAATGCAAATGTATATATTAAACAATATTTTTAAAATATACTTTCACTGAAGACATTCTCGTCACGTTGCAGAATTGAATTAGATTCTCGCTGCTGCACTTTTAGAAAAAAATGTTTTATTAAATCTATGTGCTGTCACGTACGATTATAAACCTCTAAAAATGTGTTACAGTTATCAACCGCAAAATTCGTAATATTTTTTTACTAACATTAATTACTTTCTAAATCATTTAATACGATTTTGTAACGTCGTAGTGTGGTCAGTGCGGTGGGCAAGCGGCGCAGGCGCATGCCACACAACACGATGATGTAGCGATTTGTACATCATGTCGGTCTCATTTAAAACCCACTGTCCTATTCCTTTTTTATATCAATAAATATTTTTATTATACATTCCTCACTGATGTTGAATCGATCGTAATCAGGTTAATTCTTAAAATAGATCTGCATCTCCACTCGCGAATACCTTCTCATTTATTTTTTCTTCTCTTTCGGACCACATTTTGATCGGATTGTAAGTGTGTTCAATTTAAGTGACTTTTTGTCACTATCGATTACTATGAGAGAAGCGGCCAATATGATTAAAATTAAATGCAAAATAAAATTCTATGTGAGACGAAATGTGTGATTTCGTTATTGAATTTTAAATCGCAAGCACTATAAAAAGTTTATCGAATATGCACTTTGAAGCGTGGTTACTTTCAAATTCAATTGTGTTTTTTTTTTCAATCAAGTAATAATAAACTTATCTACCGTTAGTTCCCCACGCCGATGTTTATTGTTTTTGTTATCTTTAACAAACAACGTGAAAATAGAGCCGTTAATACGGTTAGACGTTGCTTACCAATTTGTTAATAAATATAGTATCTTTTGTGCATCAAAAACCACATTTTTATTATGAATTAACATGTTTATATAGAGACTCATTTGGTCGAAGATCTTTTTCGATGGTTTTTCTTTTGCATTCTTGTCCTGTTATGACAATGTGAGTCTTATTATGTCGGGTCATGAATTGTTTTTGTTTGAAGAGACTTTAATGTATGGCTTAGGTCCAGGCAGACTGGATGTCAAAGTTATGACGTGTTAGATTGATTATCGGATGGATGTTAAAATACGTTTTACGACTTTTTATGACGAGCTTTCGGTGTAAACCCGCCTTAACAGATTCGTTCGCGGTCGTATCGGCTGTTGGAGACAAAAAAGAATAATATAAAAATTGAGTTTTTATTTTTAAAGAAATAGATACTCATAGACAGGTTGTAGTATAGGATTGTCTATAAAATTAAATTGTTTATTAAATATACCCACTTAGGTAAAATTTGTAATGGGCTTTATAAATAACATTAATCTATTTTGTTATAATTAATAAATGTAGGTACTCTTCCTGGTATTCAGTTGCATCCGGTTAGACTGAAAGCCGACCCCAACATAGTTGATGACGTGGTGGCAGATGATGACTATAATTGTTTCGAAAGTCCTTACACACGTACTGTGATCTTTCAAGGAAAATCGTTTTGTTTGTAAAACACTGATGATTATAGGTTTCCGTGCAATATTAGCTGTAAGATCATTAAGATTATCTATGTAAAATACACTAATAAATTAGATCAATTAGATCTGATTCGAATAGCTCTTAAACGAACTCTAAGATTAATCAGTAATGTTTAGGAACAGACAGCATCAAACAAGGACCATAAAGTTCAGAAACCCAATCCCCTGACATTCAAATTCGTTCACTGACGTAAAACGTAACACGCCTTAGGCACAGCTTGGTGCCAGAAAAAAAAAAAAAAAAAATAATTTGTTTAAAAATTTAAAACAAATATCTGTTGCAGACGCACCCACACAGTGTAACCTGTCACATATCCGGAACAAAGCGGGGTCAATGCTCTGGTGACCAGCAGGGTATGACGCCAAAACATTTTAATCGCGGATCCTAGTTCCGACTGACATCCGTGTAGCAGGTGGCCGGACATTTAGATTGATTATAAAAAATGAGTATGTCAACTTCGTGTATAATCGTTTGATCAGACTAATGGGTATTGACTGGAATTTGCATCAAGGAAATCTTAAAGGTCAACTTTAAAAAATGTATGCTACTGCACGGTTCTCCTGTATGAATGCTAAAATATTGATTTATTTAGCAGTAGGCCAGCACATCAAGCTACCCGAAACTGTAACCTTGAACTTTATGCTTTATCGATAAAGTTCAAAATCTATTAAAGAAATTTGACAGATTGTAGTAGCTTTATGTGCTGGCGTCTGTACATACTATTATTTTAGAAATATATATATCTCTCTCTCTTTTTCAACTTTTGGCCACCTAATGCTACAAATAGAAGGTCTCTTACAAATCTCTCCACTTTTGGCGGTTTTGTGTCATGGCTATCCAGTTTCTTACGGCCACTTTAATGAGATAGTCTGTTCACATAGTCGATGTCTTCCCTCATTCCTCAGTCCAGTCCATGGTCTTCACTCCAGCAATTTCTCCAACATCGCTAGGCATCAATCCAATACCGCAAGCAATGTGAAATTTAAAAAAAAAGATGCGCGCATACGAAAGCAAATTTAAAAAATTAAATAATTGAATTGAATTTCAGAAATTTTAATAATTACAATTGCATTTAAAATGATTTAAAAATAAAATAAATTAAAATATTAATTTAAAAAAAAAACAGGACAGAATTTTGCTATTTCAAAACACCCATGGTAGTTCTGATTTAATCCTTCGCGACAGGCGTCTAGCCTTGAACACCGTTAGGAAACCAATTAATTACAGACCTACTTATAATTATCGCTGTCACTAATCTTTAAATGCTAAATAGTTCCTAGTTTCGATTCAGATCTCCGTTTTCGCATTGACCTGGGTGGTCTAGACTCTGAATCACTTTTTGTGGCATTTAGTACCTACTCATAAAAAGTTAGCCGATCTAGAATAGAGTATTTAAATGAAACAAGTCTCGTTTTAATGATGTCTGAAATTAAAAAAGTCGAATGGAGTTGTAAGATAAATTGGTTCTCGTCTGAATACTGCATGGGAGATATTGTTATATGTATGTCACTTTGGGAGTCATAACAGTCGCTCGGGTTGCTCTTTAGGTTACGCCGTGCTTGCCTAGGTTGGTCTGTGGATGAGTGACCACCCATTACATACCGAGTTTTCTCCGTGCCTCGGAAAGCACATTAAGCCGTTGGTCCCGGCTGTCATTTATAGATCTTTGTCAGTCGTTACATGTAGTCAGTGGCCCAAAAAGTTTGACAACCAGTCTTACCAAAGGGTATCGTTTTACCTAGTACTAACTGGGTTGTGGAGGTCAGATAGGCAGTCTCTCCATGTAAAATACTGGTATTCAGCTGCATCCGATTAGACTGGAAGCCGACCCTAACATAGTTGGGAAAAGGCTAGGCAGATGAGTATGTATGTGACTTTGGGAGACACGTAGCTATCGGCCTGGTCTCACTGAGGGCAAATTGTTTTACCATATTTTCACCATTCATGTTAAAGAGTTTAAAATTACTTTAAATAACCACTTGACTTGACCTCGTTGGTATAGTGGTCGCAAGTGGGACCGCTGAGCATGAAGTGCTGAGTTCGATTCCCAGGTCGGGCAAACTATTGTTGGGTTTTTTCATCAGGAATTTCTCAGTAGCAGCCACGGAGTCTGGATTTGTGCCTGGTTGATGCCAATAGGTTCGCCCTTATTACATGGGACTTATATGTGGCGTGGTGTTTTATATATTTCTTATTTAACCGACAAATGTTACCTATTGATCGAATTGAACCATTCTTTCCTCATGTTTACTGCTTGCTTGCGACGTAATAGAAGTGATTTCAATTTCAGTAAATCCTGCATTTTTTTTTCAGATTCACCAAAAAACATCAAAACATAAATTCTGATAGTCACGGTCCCCATAAACCATGGGCACAGGTTGACCGACAAGTGTGACCTGCGTGACATCGGAAGCGGAAGCTGCTCCCACGAGCGGGGAGGGTTCCGGCGCGCGCGCACCGCGATCTACTCTGACGTCACTTCCGGACGGGCCTTGATTGAGAGTGAGGTAACGGTTAATCGCTGATTGCTCACTGATTGTGTGGCCTGTGTTTTAGTATCCGGCGACAGTTATAACAAATGCTAATGTAGGCAATTTACCATCAAGTAATCACGTTAGCAGGTCGTGTTCAGAAGGTCATAAAAGTCGATCAAACTGGTCATCAACAGACCACACTTAACTTATCTTTGAAATAAAGGAGACTCAGGAAAAGTGCCCTTGCACCACCGTGACATGCCATAAGCGATTTTTTGGAAAGTTAGTATTACGCCTAGTGTAATTTACAATTGCTTGTACATGGATCTCCAATGGAGGTATTCTACAGTTCTACTACACTGTAACGAACTACCTCTCAAAGAGACCAGCAGTGAGTAGTGTGAGTACATTAGGTGCTGATTAAATGCTGAAACGATTCAACTAAAGCTCAGCTGACTCTGTGGTTAGTAGGCAGAGCAATGAGCAAATCGTGGGTGTTCAGACATCGCTCCCCCATAATTCTTGTAATTAGAGTTGATGGCATAAGCAATCGGATTATTCTTCAGTTTTTCCATAATCCCCGTCTCATCCTGATACTACTAAAAGCAAGTACTTGAAAATCATTGCCTAATTATTTTCAAGTACTTGCTTTTCGCCAACTTAGAAAGTTAAGTACTAAATCATTCATCGTTAAGCTAAAAAATTATATGCATTTCGCATACACCCACATCCTTCGCCAGTAAGCTCACAAGACACATAACATGGCATTTTCCTACTTTGTAACAGTCTATAAAACGGAGAGACAATAACAAACTTTTGCAGAACATAATTACTGACTATTATTCCGTTTGCCAACTACACTCGTCAAGAACTCGGAGTGACACACCTACACACCTACACCACACTCCGTTCCACATTCGTACTTTCAATCAATGCCATTGTTTATCTAATTACAGCCTGTCTTTACTCGTAATGATACAGTTTCGTTTGTTTCAAACACCACCAACGCGCTTATTCATCAAAAAGTCTCACCGACTGAAGAGGTCGGCTCACAACTAATTCGTACATTTTACTGCTATAATTTGCCATATGCAACACTTATCTCTTGTTAACTCCAACTTGAAGCGTTATGCCTCATAAGAACCACGTAATAGGGGCATCTCTTGAAAGCCGCCGAATTATCATAATGAGCAATACCCAATTGCACGAAGCTCACGTCAAATCGGCTTAACTCATGTAAATTTATGGTTATAACTCAACTTTTTTTGTGTTTTAGTGAAATTGCTCCGCGTTTTAAGCGATGAGCCGCAACGTGGCCTATTAGCAGCCAAATGGCGTATGGCGGGAACGATTCGTGAAAGAAATCAAATTACAATAACGATGCACGCTATACGGCAGTCCGCCACAAGTCCACGACCGCCACCGATACCTAAATAACGGGTTACGTCTAATTTATAAGAGGTAAATTGTAGGATGCCACGCGCTAGAGATGTGTCATTAGACGGCCCTTGTAGCCCAAGAATTATGTTTGGTTAGGTTTGTTCAAAGATGATTATACGTATTAGTGCCTGGGCTCAATAAAACGGAAGCTCGTTGTCTCGATTTTGAGTGTATCGATTATTTTAGAATTTTGAATGTATCGTAATTACTGTTAAAAAATATTATATTTCGTTTTTATTGGAACATTAAATTTTCTAAGTGTTCTAAAGTGACCAAAACTGTCGGTAACAAGATCTTGACTCAACAAACTTATCATGCATCTTGCTCCTTACGTCCTGTTCCTTATTCTTGTAAACGTGTTCTGGAGACGGGGACAGTGTAAGCGTTTAGCATTTTCAAAGTTTTTATCTTAACTGTGCATGCAAAGTGGAACGACATACCTTCCCATGTCACTGAAACCATGACCATGTTCATGGATGGCCAAAACGTGGACACAATACCAGAACTAGAAAATACGTGTGTGCATTGTCAGTTCTATGTAAGTACGCTGCTGTGTCGTGTAGAATTTGCAACCAGGTCCAATGACCCTCCTAGCATTCATCGCCAGCATATGTGTCGTTTTCGATCTTAAAGCGCCACCAGACTGACAGAATACCTGATCACACCACGTTCTTCCTTACCAATATTTGTGTTTTATCCCAAAAATTCGGTAACGAGAGCCGAGACAGTGTGTCTACGTATGTGGATGTACCGGCAGCGTGCAGGTAGGCATGAATGGCCGGCGCCCCGCTGCTAGTGAGTTATGTTGGGCCCCTGGAGCGCAGCGCGGGCGCTCCTTCACACCTCCGCCCGCGTGTGGTCCCGCGGTTTACGACGGACGAGGCTGCTGCGCGCGCGCAGGTCGGTGCATGCAACAGTCAGGCAGATAAGGAAGGCTTGCATTTTGTTTAGTAGTCCAGAATGTATGTCTGTAGAAGACCATTGTTTTTCATACCCATACCAAAGATAATTGTTGGGCACAGAGTTTAATAACGTCCCCATCCGCAAATGAATAGAATACCCGTCTTGAAATATGGGGTCCCTGACTGAATAAGCATCTCTGCACTCCCTCTGATTGGCAGTTAGGAAAGTTTAAGCATTTAAGGTCTGTCCTCAGATTAGGTCAGGTCTCTGGTCAACATATCCTGAAATAAATTGAATATTTAGTACACACTTAAACTTTAATTAATCAATAAATAATATACCAATATTCTTGGCTGCATTCCACATAACTCCTCCAAAACGGCACCTAAATCTTCCCGCGTTACTAGTAGATATCCTTACCGTAAGATATTATAATATTAGTCACATTAGTGTGTATATTTTACCGAGGAATTATTTTATTTGTTAGACTTGTTACGGCCTACCCGGCTTCCTGCGAGACACGATACAGGCCGGTGCCATTTTTATTAGACAGGAAGGAAATTCTAACGTTTAATATATTCTAAGTAAAACGTTTGAGGTTTATTTATAACAGTCGTATACCCTTCGATCCGGTTTGGGTGACTGGTGCTGGTGGAGCGAGCTTGTAATATTCAACTTAGCTAGTATATATGTATGTCTTGTAGTGGTACAGGTACCTTACTACTGTATTATAAATGCGAAAATTTGGATGGATAGATGGATGTTTGTTACTCAATCACGCCAGAACGACGTAACGGATTTGAATAAAATTTGGCACACAGATAGATTATAACCTGGATTAACGAATAGGATACTTTTTATCCCGATAGTACGATCCCGTGGGACAATTACCGAACTCCACGCATGCGTAGCCGCGAACACAAGCTAGTAATATTATAAATGCGCAAGTTTGGATGGATGGATGTTTGTTACTTAATCACACCAGAACGGATGTAGATGAAATTCGGCACAGAGATAGATTATAGTCAGGAATAGCACATAGACATTTTTTTTTCTCACACATACACATCAAAATTTTCACGTGAACGAAGTCGCGGGCAACAGATAGTACAACATATTGTGGAACCAATAGTGATGGTTGGAGAAAATGTTGACCGCGTTTCGTGTCACCTTCACTTCGCATGTGTGTTGCCAAATAAAAAAATAACTAAGCGAACTTGCTATTTTATTGACAATAAATTTGCAAAGTGGTGTTGTGAGAGTCGGAAATACAGCATCAGCTGATGAAAAAGCGTTAGGCGAGGAAAGTTAAATTGAGGAAGTTAGCCATCTAACTTCCGCAATTTTTTGGGAAGATCAGTTTTTTGCATTACGAATTATTATTGGACTATACAACCTTACTGTTTCACACTCATCATAGCTATACAAATAAAAAAAAAAAATTGAATACGGTACTAATAAAAAATAAAACAATTTTTAAATTTTTGTGTGTGTGGCTGGACCGATTTTGACGGGACTTTTACAGGCAGAAAGCAGATAGCTGATGCTATAAGGAGTTACTTAGGCTACTTTTATTTCATGTTTCGTGCAAAAAAGATGTTACCAATATCAGATTTAAATACGAAAGTAATATTTTTATAATCATTTCACGTGGACGAAGGTCACGGGCAACATCACGTTAGCTATAAAACACAGACATTACATAACATCACGCCAGTTATCTCCGCAGGTGAGGTAGAAGTGGGGCCTATATTTCACCCACATTTCGTCAGCCATTTGCCCAGATCGTTGGTATATACCAAACAGTATATACGAAGGTATGTATAAAAACCAAGGGTCTTAACACTGACAGTTCCTACTGTAAGCCCAGTTATTTATCGTCGTCCCACTGGCCGCACTAAGATTTATATTGTCCAGAGGAAATCATAACAGAGATGCTTTTTGTTATTACTGCTTTCGTACTGAAAAAGTGATATTTAAATAAGGATATTTTTTTTTGTTTTAGAATGTTGTTGCAATCGTGATTTTTAGACGAAAATTTTTATTTCGTGAAAACCATGAAAAAAAAATTCGATCTATTTTGCATTTTTTACTGATCATATTTTTACAAAAAATATAATTTATGTATCGAATTCATTTCACTGGTAAACTTTTCGGCAAAAGTTCAGAAGCCGTTAACTGCTATTATAACTGAAAAGTAACTTAAAAGCTTGCCCTTTGTTAATTTTAACTGTCCGAGTAAACCCCAAATCACAATCACAAATAAATTAGCAATAAATCATAACAAGCGCCGTTCAAAGGTTACTTCGGTCAGTTTCACGTGTTTGCCAGAACAAAATCTCGTTGCAGCACCTGTGTGTGTCCCCTTGACTCGTGACCGGAGTCCGCACGGTATGACCTAGGAGCGTCGTCTGAATGCCGTAGTGCGGGGGCGAAGATTTATTAAACTGCTACTGCTTACCGGACACCGGAGGTCGTTTTAAGTGAAATTTATTTATGTATCTGTATGTGGTTATTGCTCGTTGTTAGTTGTTGGATATGATATTTTGGTGGTCGTTGGTAGGTTTGTTACGTTAGATAATTGATTTTTTGATGAACGTGGACTAAGCTAAAGGAGTAGGTATGTAAGGATCTTTGCAGGTGGCGTTCTTTAGTGTTTGCAGATGTCTGTTGATGAAATTCTGACCTTAAGTGGAATTGAGATGTTTAGTGGTAACTTTACGTCAAAAAGCTGCCACATATGGAAAGAGATTTATACCTAACTAGCTGCAGCCCGCGACCTTCGGCCGCAGTGAAAATATTACTTCCCCATTTGAATCGGATTTTGTTATCAATTTTATTGGTTTTAATTTTTTTGCATGGAACCCAATTTTTTTTTCTAAAACAAAACCTCCTTCTACCAGGGAAAGTCCCGTCAAAACCGGTCCAGCCATTTCGGAGATTAGCCGGAACAAACAGACAGAAAAAATGAAAAAAAAATGCTTTTTTGTTAAAAGTGCCGTATATACTTTCACATGCATTTAGTAAAAAGCTGTTATTTTGAAATTACAAACAAATACTTCAATTTTTTTTATTTGTACCTATTGAAATTAAAGTGCTGATGGTGTTCGGGTTGTCATTCGATGTTACTCGAATGAAACACAGCTAACTAAGGTAACCTTATCTTGGCAAAACATATTTTACTTAACCACCAAAATTAACAACCGCCTTCTAAGAACAGAACTCAGTACATTACCTGCAATACAGCAAAAAAAAACCTCTAATCATCATACCTAAAAAACTTCCTAACAATTACATGTGTATGTAACCGCTGATTCTTCACACGGTCATCTATCGACAGCCACCTCTACATTATACATAGATACATGTATCCATCTTGATAATAAGTGGACATATTATAAAAAAATGAATTATCATCTCGACTAATTTGCATCGATGCGTGCAATCCGACGCACTTGTGGCACTTCAGTGTAATTGTATGCGTGAGTGTCAGAACTGATTACAATGGGTTTAGCTTACATGTATATTTAGGTACCTTATGGAGATTGGACGTATGGCTTTCTTACGTGTTTTGTGTTGCGATGAGCATCTGCGTTTGTAGTACAGACGGCGACACAGCAAGTCATATATATCCAGTATAACCTGACCTCGCTTTGTATGAGTCTTCCCGTACACTGAGAGATCAGCTTAATTTGGTTTTGATAGCTTGATTGGTGGTCGTGCGTACATATTGAAGCGGTTCAATACTTGTAGGACAGGAAAACAAAACTTGATTGTTTTTTTCGGGTGTTGGTGTTTATTTCGACATTTTCCTAATTCTATGGATGTTCGATTCTGTTATTTAATAATGGCAAAAAACGTAGTTGAAAAAACTAAAAAACCTGACTGAAAAAACAGAAAAGCATACATAAGCCTCCTTTTGGGCTTCGCCGCAGTCGGGTAAAAAAATACGTTTTCTTCTTAATTGAAAGAAATAAAATTTCCTAGCAACAAATGCAAGAAAGAAAGAAACAAAACATATTTATTTGGCACATGCCACAAGTGCACACAACAAAAAATAAAATAAAAAACTTAAATCTAAACAAAAAATAGAAAATATTGTGTGTGTCATACGGCTCCGCCAAATAGGCCCAGTGCAAACTGGTCAATAACAATTTAGCGACACTAACACATTAAGGATACAGATCTACGTTTTAATTGACTCCAGATGGACCCCGTTATGATAAGTGTAATGAGATCCAAATTGATACCGATCCGGTCAATCTCTATGTGTAAGGTATATACTAACGGAGCTATTCGATTAACTACGATTTTGTTATCTGATAAGCTTTAAAGCTTTAATTGGTTTTTTATTTGATTTTCGTTGAATAACACCTGCGATTGAATTTGCGGTTTGGTATCTAGTGAACTAAGTAAGTCAATAAGGTTTTAGGAATATGTGCTTTCGAAAAGAGTAGTTCAATGAACATGAGACATGTTGTGTCATGTGTTTCATGACATGTTCATGAGTAGTTGAATGCTGGTATCTTTCAAAAACGTTCTACGCGGTTGCTACGCTGAGCCTACGCGCCTACGAAGCTGCTACGGGAAGCCTACGCTGTTGCTACGCAGCTTCCACGCTGCGCATTCGTCTGAGTGGCGCTATGCTATAAAAATGTCCAGTGTGGGGTTTCTCTATTAATGAATGATTAAGACTATTGAGATAATTATATATTAAGTACTAATGAAGAGCTTACCAAACAAAAACATGAGAATTACTGCAATCAGAAGTAGACGGTCACAAATGAAAAGTGAAGAATTTTGAGTACGAGTATTCAATCAAAATTCAGGAAAATGTTGTGTGAAAAGTTTTGAGTATGAATGTATGATGACTATAAGAGTAGAGGAAGACCAAAGAAACGGTGGATGGACTGTGTGAAGGGTGATATGGCTAGAAAGGAGTTGACTGCTGAGATGAGAAGTAATAGAGAAGTATGGAAGAAGAAGACATGCTGTGCCGACCCCAAATAAATTGCGATAATGTCAGGAGAATGATGATGGTGAAGATGATGAGAAGCCTGACAACCTGACAGTGGTGACCAAAACTACAGACAGTTCATTTCAGATTGAATAAAACTTGAGGTCCTCCACCTATAAACATCGGAGTTGACGCCTATTAAGTTTTATAGCTATAATTATATGTACAGCAAATAAAATTTATGTGAAATATACAACTCTTGTTCTTAAATTTTCAATAAACACAAGTCTCCATGACATATTTTATATCGCCTGGTTTTATGCTCGTAATAAAATATCGGTCGCTGGATAGATGAACGACTTTGGTAAGATAAGGATAAATTTATGAAACTGATTCCATTTTTGTATTAGTTTAGTCGCGACTACTACGACTACACGATCACTGACAAATGCTTGCACTGACTGGACAGGTCCACTCAAATCCGTGTGGTTATTTCTTCAAAAGACCATCTCAGACATTAATCTACATGGTCCCCATATGCCTTGACCAATGTCTGGACTTTAAAAGAGACAGTGACCTCTTAGTTTGTTTGTTTAAAACACCGGCCCCATCTAGTTTTAAAACATAATATGACATGTAAGAGAGTTTTGTAAAAACCAATTTACAGAAATAAATATGATTTATGATTTAAGACTGCTGATCATGAGGTCCCGGGTTCGATTCCCGTGACAGGTAAAGTGTTATTGAGTTTTTCCATCAGGAAATTCTCAGAAATTAACAGCTACAGTAATAAAGTTTTTCTTAACTTTATAAAATGGTGGTTCCAAAGATTCGTGGGTCTGGTGTTTTCAATCAGAACTTTCTCTGCTTGTGCTCGTTTGAATGCTAGGCTCACCCCCAATTACATGAAACTTAAAATAACTGACGAAATGTAAGTGTACTACCTAGTACACCTCTGCCTAAACAGTCAGGGATAAAAGGCGTGACGCTAAGTTATGATTAGGTGTCCAATAGTGTGTCATTTTCCTCCTGATGTAGCATACTTAAGTCGTCAGCTCACTTACATCTTTCAGCGTATACTTAGCAATGAGTAATCTAAAATGTCCAATGTACCTGGATCTTAAGATAATAATCGTTACACGTGCTCTTTTTGTTGTCGCGTTTTAAAACGAAAAAGTCTGTCTTCAAAAATATTTGATGAATATACCGAATCTAAAGTAAGATTTCCTAAAAACTTTCCATAATATTTCGACTGTCGCGTGTTCCTCGTGTCGACGAACAAAGAACCTTATAAATAACTGTACCAACCAAACCGAATCCTTCCGTAACAAAACAACAACAAAAAATCCTCTTAATAAGAGCGAGATTAAACCGGTTCATCCTAGATTTCATTTGCGGATTCATTCTCTTAGATTAAGTTAGTGCGACCACCGTTTCATTGTTGCATTTTCACGAGAAGTTTAATAAAGACCTTCCACACATAGCACAATACTCGTATTTCATGCCCACGCGGCCGGTGGGAGCCCGCGACTCCTTGTCAAGCGAATAAACTGCGATTCTTACGGCTAGTGTGAAATGTTGCTTACATTAAATATGAATATATTTTAATAAATGCACCATATGCTAGTAACGTGGAAAGTTTATTGCGGCGAAATATAATATAAAAGGTGTTGGGGATACGCGATTGTGGTTCGGTTTAAAATTGAACTTAATTGGGTTATTGCAATGTGGTCTACAACCATTAATTTACAACCATCTATTTACCAAAGTCTTCATTACTTTAAGGAGTAATTAATGAAAAAAACATCTCAAAATTCAAACTTCTTCAAAGGTTCTAGAGAAAACCTAAGAAGCAAAGCAAAGCCCATGTTGAAGAGACAAGAAAAAAATCATAATGACAGAACAAAGCACTACTTTATAAGCCCTGCAAGACACACCTATTCTAAACGAGCACTATACGCAAAGACAGGTTACATAATACGTTCGGGTTCGCTCGCAGTACGCAGGCGTATTCTACGTAAACGCGGTAGGCTGCAACGTATCATGTTAAGACATTAAGCTGCTGTAAGCGAATAAAACGGTGTTTACATTGTGTGGCCGGGCCGAGATCCAATCTGGACTGTTACTAATCGAGGCGACCGATGTTCTCGCGATTGAGTTATTACAGCTTCCTGTTAGGCTACTTGTTTTTGTAGCTCCTACTGTTTTAATTAATTATCCACTATAAATAATAAATATTTTATGTGTAATGCGATATGCAGGTTGCTCCGATGTCTCTGCCAGATATGAACGCTCGGATCGAGTGTACCCGGCACGGGTATTATTCAAACAGCCAGTTTTTATTGTTTCTTGACGATATTAATGTTTTGTACGATTGGAGGATCTCGATGCTGGCATTCTTTGTGTTTTGAGCTTCGGAGCTACTGTATTGACATAATTACCTACTTTTCTGTTAGTGATTAATCAAAATGAAAGCTATGCTTAAAAATGTGATCAAGTTTTTTTTTATTTATTTAATTAATGAGGCAATTATAGATTTGACAAACACCTGCTGGTGTCTAGGTAATAAATTGTGAAACAGTTATTTTTTTGGTATATGTTTTTTTTTTTAAATAACGCACTAATAATTTATATTTGATGACCTTCCATTGCTAATAGTCCGAAATCCTAAGCACCTTAACATGGGAGAATACCTACTGCTGAATCCAGGAACTCCCACATGACCTGACAAATAAATGAAAAGCGAGGAAATTGTGATGACACTTCTCCTCTAACAACCGCTAACCATCTTAAACCTAATAAGGCAGCTAACAATTTGACTTATACTTCAATAACATTTGCAATGAAACGATTAAGTCACAGAATAAATAAAACCAGTAAATCAACTATACCAAGCCCATATCTCATCATCTCTCTCTCTCTCTCTCTCTCTCGCACGTCTGTAATCCCCGAAGAGTAAGGGTAAGGTGTACTTAATAGTTCCTACACCCACATTTCGCCAATTATGTTTTTAAGGTCCATGTAAAAGGGGGGCGAGCCTATTGCCATGATCATCATCTGCCTAGCCTTTTCCAACGTTGGGATCGGTTTTCAGTCTGACTGGATGCAGCTGAGTGCCAGTATTTTACATGGGGCGACTGCCTATGGGACCTCCACAACCAGACACAGAGCACAAATCCAGACTCCGTGGCAGCTATTGAGAATTTCTTGATTAAAAAATCCAATAACACTTAGCCCAACCGGGATTGAACCCAGGACCTCAAGCTCAACAATTGCACTTGCCACCACGAGACTAAGGAGTTACGGGCAACGAGAACTTCTTGTAGTTTTGTACCACACTCGTAAAATGTAACCGATTCAACAGTCCCGACTTACTTACTAGTAATTAGTTTCCAAGAGCCCCAACCGGGCCGATACAGACCATTTGTTCCTAGTTGATATACTGTATGTTAATACTAATAATATGTGTACTATGGCTAAGGCAAGAGTTACGGCTGGTCCGAGAGTGTTCGACTGTTCGTCCGAGAGGCTCGTTACGGTACGTGACGCGGCACTACGCGAACTCATTACACGTAGTCACGTACCCTTTGAGTTCCACTACCGACATACTGACTGCATGGACTACTCTCACCTGCCTGGCTAAATGCTGGGCTTGTAGTGCTTAAATGTTGATGCTGGAAAGTTGCTACCTACCAAAATACACGCAGACATCATTGTTTTATCGTTCATTTTCGAATCAGTTCGATTCTAATAACAGTTTTGTTCCGGAAGTCGCTCATTAGATATGGACAATTATATGTTTACAAAGATAGTATTCACTGAGATACTGAGTACGGGGATTCTGTCGTACAGATGACTGTAAAATGTAAAAGTGTTAAACACACCTTTTTGTTTCATAAGCCGTCATTATTTATAAAAAAAAAAAATACATTAGATCTCACAACGTTTTACGATAGAAGAACTGCGTCGCGAGACTTACATTTTTGTACATGTTATGTTTTTGATGGGATCTCATTTATTTTTGGAGGTAGTCCTCTTAGTATACTTGTATTAAAGGAAACATCATATGTGACTTACTATACCTACCTATATCAACTATATCTCCCTACCTTTCTAACTATTTAAGAGCAGCAGACTGCAGACTTTCTATCGGCCGATAGTTTAGTCGTCAGTATGAACAAGTATGTTAGTGCGTATATTACAATTCTAACAACCCCGTGAGATACAACGGTATTGTTAATACCAAACTACTCAATTTATACAACTTTCATAAAACAAGAATCCAAAACGAATTGGGAGATCGCTTTACGCTCCAAAGTCTGGCCTTTGCCCTAAAGGATGAGACAAAATTGAAAGCGCCGTCAAAGCAAATGACACTAAAGTATTTCTCCTGTGTTTCGATCACGATTCACACTTATTTCGTACTGTTAAATCATACTAAACGTTACCTGAAGGCGAGCCTGCGACCGTATTGACCGACTCACGCAAATATATCACCCCTACCATGGATGACATGTAGTAGCTAAAGTTTTTAGATGTTTTTTAAATGAATTAAGGCCACATTATATTATCCTTTTGTATTACCTAGTTTTATTTAGCTTAATTTGTTTTAATTTAGTTTAATTGATTTTAATTTAGTTTAATTAATAAATTAAGTTTATTTCCATTTTTTTTTTTCCTAAGTTATGTCAACGTTTTGTGTGCATGCAGAGTTTACCTGTAAGTGATTGTTACACTCTGTTCTGATTTGTTGCTACTGTTTCATTTGCTTATACCAGTGTAAACAATTGTTGGTGAACCAAATAAATAAATAAATGTGAATAGGTTATGGAATAACTCTGAACTGCTAGTATTAGGCTTTTCAAGAGATTCTTTAGGCTGGCTCAAACCTGCCACAATGATGACATACTTGGACATAACATGAGACTAACGATTGTCTGCTTGCTGCGCTGCGTGTCACGGATTAGATCCCCACACGGAAGAATATTGATATGGTCTACAGATAGTTGTTCCGGATTTGACTGCTTGTGTATGTGAGTTTAAATGTTTGTAAACGCACCCACAATACAGGAGAAATACTTAGTGTAGGTGGTTTAAAAAAAAACGTAGGTACATTTTGATTGGACATCAACAATTAGGTTCGTTCTTAGTGTCATCAAATTTAGTATATTTCAATAGACGTATCAAAACAATTCCCATTGTCATCAAGAAATCCTAACAGCACCACAAAAGACACGTAGTAGCGTCGAAAATTCGACAAAGAATGAAGCCCGTTAAAGTGAGTACGGGCGCAGAGCAGTGGCGTGGTGGCGTCGGCCCCAGGCATCGCGCACATCACTTAATGTCCTGATTATACGAGCATATTGTCATTATGGGTCATTACTGTCGCTAATAGTCCACGCGGAGACACACAGAAATTGTTTAAAATTCTTAAACGGCTTGTTATTCCAAATATGTGATCACGTTTTGCAAGTGACTATGTCACGACTATAGGGGGCAATTATTTGGACTGAATTCTTTAAAAATAATCCTTTTGTTGCACTGTTTTTTTGGAAATGGTCAGTATTTTTCTGGTACAGTTTAGGGTAGGATGTGGACGATGTGAGACCATGGGGTTGGCTAATCAGCATGCTTAGGTCGATATTTAAGATACTGAATCGGTGAGCTCTAAAACAGCTTGGGACACAACAGCACTCAAAACATCCCATCCCCAAATTAAAATAGATTGAAAAAAAATCTAGGGTCACGAAAGTGGGTCGATATCAAATTAATAGGTGCAATTTTCAAAATTATCCCTAATATACCAAAAATAAAAAGTGATATCTATCGAAACCGCATCAATCTCATTAATTCAAAGGGCCGTGTTAGATACGTCGAATTAGGACGTATTTGGGACTAGTGTTGCCCAAATGCAAGAACAAGACGAGAGTTAGCCAGTCTTGGTCTTGGTCTTGCGCCAATACACCTGGTCTTGGTCTTGGTCTTGGTCTTGCGCTCCCAGTCTTGGTCTTGGTCTTGGTCTTGCAGCAAGAGTCTTGCAAGTCTTGCAATTACCTATTAGTCTATTACTATTTATTAAAGTTTACTTTAAATCTTAGAAAAACGTATTAGAATTGGAACATTGTGAGCTTGAATTAACATAGCCATAGTAAAGATCAAGCAGATTAATAAATAACTGAAGATTTGATAAGAAATTCGAAAAATCAACTGACCTATATGTCGTTTTCCATGGAAGTAACTGTTTCTTAATAAACATTTATGATTTATAAGCTTACATTTGCTAAAACATGTAAAAAAACAAATTAATTACAATAACTTGACTGTATTTTAAAGAACAATACTTATCTGTCTAGAAAGAGATTGAACCCTCAACTTATAAGAAATTTAATAAAAGAGTTTTACGATTTATCATTTATTTGAATAAAAAATAAAATACAACACAAATCAACAGCTTTATCATTAGGTTATGATACTTTATATCAATTTTTTTGACCAAGAATTAATACAAAGTAACCATCTGGCTGACTCATCACTTAACCTATTTCTATGTTTTCTAATTACTAATGATGCTTTAGAAAATAACCTCTCAGCAGGTACTGAAGTTGCAGGTATTGAGAGAAAATCACGGGCCATTTTCGATAAAATCGGATACTCTGTCTCATGCGTCCTCCACCAATCTAAAATGTCTTCCGAGCTGGCAGTTCTTGGTTTTCTCAGGTACTCCTCCAACTCGTCTATCACTAAGCCTTGAAGACAAGATCCAGATGACGTCGAGGGACATTCATAGAGTTTATCAAAGTCTATTACGTCTTCATCTTCATCACATACTTTATTTTCTTTTTCTGGTAATTCCAGAGATTTGTTCAGTGAGTGTAGACTTTTATATTCTTCATAAAGTTCATTGAACTTGCGCAGACTTTCTGTTTTAAGTTGCTTCCCCCACATTGTCAGGTCAAAAGTCTGAGCCTTATGCCTTGGGTCTAAAATTAAAGAAGTACAATAAATCCAGTTGCTCTTCTTGTAATGTTTAAGCATTTTGTCTCGAGCTGCTTGGAAAGCTAGAATGAGCCTTTCATCCACTTCAGATCGATTAGGTTTCTCATCTAACTGTTTTACCATGGATTCAATTTTATCTAGCAAGAGATTGAATGATACAATGACTAGCGGTAATGTAACATATTTGTCTCCACCAAGTTTTGTACTTAAAAGTTTAAAGTTTATTAGAAATTTATGTAATTTTTCGAGTACCTGCCATTCATTAGCTGTGATTTGAAAATCATTTAATTCGGTGACAGAACTGCACAATATGTCAATGCCCGCTCTCACTTTTAAACCAAATCCAATCATGTCATGTGTGGAATTCCATCTCGTTGGACAGTCAAGAATGGCATTTAGATTTGATGGCACGCCAGCTGCTTCACAAGCAGACTGAAACTTCTTCTTCACTATCTCACTTCTTTTTATTTTACTGGAAATACTGCGTAACTTTGTTACAGATGTACGCGAGTCAGCAATATTTGGTGCAGATTCTTCATCTTCCTCATCCTCAGTTTCGTCTGCATAGTCTTCGTACTGCTGATCTTGCGCGTTAGTGTCAGACTCACAGTGTAATGCTAAGGTCTTTAATAAATCTTGTACACCAAGGTTTAAAATGTGAGCAAAGCACCGGAAATGTTGATTGTCTGAATCAAAGTGTGGCGGCAGCTGTTTGCCCAGTTCATACATAAATTTGGTATTTGCAGTTGCGTTGTCGACCGTGATACCTTGTATTTTATCAATTATGCCATATTCCAATAAACATTCATGGAAAATCGTTGCAATATCTTCCCCAGTATGTCGACCGCGTGATGGTATAAAATCAAGAACTACATATTGATACTTCCATTCGTTGTCTATATAATGAATAGTAACCCCGTAGTAACTCCTACCAGCAATTGACGTCCACCCATCAATGGTAAAAGACATTTTAGATGATAATTGTTGAAGTCGTTCCTTGAGATTCAATTGGAGCTCTTCAAATCGCTCTTTGACTTTCCTTCTAAGTGTAGACCTTTTAGGAAACACCATATTAGGGCAAATACGTCGAAAATATACTTGTGCAGCTTCGTCATCGAAAAATGAGAAGGGAAGATATTTTTTCACCACCCAATCAACTGTAGCTGTCGTGATGTTGTCACTGCTGTTTTCCGACTGAAACAAAACAATAAATCTTGTGTTATTATTTAAAACATACTAGGTTTGAGCGTATAAGAGGAGGAGGTTTGTTGTTGTTAAATCGAGAAAATCGTTAAATTGATATTTGTTATATTAAGGTTGCACTGTACTGTAATTTACCAAAATAAAGTACTTAGTTGTTACTGGCCGATTAAAAGAAAATATGGGTGTTTATAAAAAATATTTAAGACGATAATTACATACTTAATATGTCGCACCCCTAGATGAAAACACCACTAACTCAAAAATACTTACGTAAGTTAATGGCGTTTTTGAAAGTATCGCATGAATAGCTACGCGGAGTTAAAATTCTTTTAACTGTTAAAAAAATATTCTTACCTGTCCACTTCTTCCAGCGGTTACTAAAAAGCTTGTGATATCTCCACTTAATTTTGGTTTAACAGGAAGAAATATTTCTGATTCCTTTTTGTGGAAAGATATTAGATGTTTCCTTAAGCCTGAAGTGTTTCTGTTTTTCATTTTTATTTCAATCTTTTTATGTTGGCACAATTTACAGAAGGCAGTTTGGGATGCATGAATTATTTCGAAAAACTCCTCAAATTTGCTTTTGGGTCTTTTAGATCTGTGACTCAAACTCTCGTTACTCGGACTAGAATAATTTGAATCTTCGTCACTCATATTAAATTGTACACGTGATACGTTTTTAGAAAACAACGAGAATTAGTAAAAACAATTATTAAGTTAGACTCGAAGCACAGCTCAATTGGAAATGACTGGAATTAAAATAATTCCTTTATTTATAGTACGTTTCCTTGCTTTCTACCGCGCCTCCTCGCCACGTGCCGGCTCTATGAAAAGGATGCCGCCGCAAATCAAACAATGCCGCGTGCGGCGTACAAACACACACTAAATATTACCTACTTGTACAGACGCGACGCGTGAATAAAATAGAATTAGTGCCAATCACTATTCTTTACATATAAGTGAATGTTTTGGCGTACATCTATACTAATATTATAAAGCTGAAGAGTTCGTTTGTATGTTTGATGACAGAAGTTTTAAAATAAATAAATAAGTCCTGAACGTCACTATACCTCCAAAGTTACTATTCCTCGTGGACGAAGTCGCGGGCACAGCTAGTAAATACTTACTCTCATCATCTCTCTCAGAGATATTCGGGCTGGTAAGTAATACAAAACTCTTATCGCAGGCTTTTTATTTTATTAGTAGGTAAGTACCTACGCTTTTTATATTATTTTATTAGTTTTGTAGAATTTTTTTACACGTTTCAAGTATATTTAAAAGTGGCTACAATATTTATTAAACGGGTGATATTTGAACACTTTTTTGCTATTTTTTCTTGTAAAAACTTAAGAAATATAATGACTAAATGTACAATAATAGTACCTAAGTAATTAGTTTAAAACCATATAAGTAATCAATATTATAATATATACTTACTAGAATGAATTAATATGACATCTACTACCTATCCTTACCATTTTATCCTAATCATAATACTACTTGCGTGATCAGTATAATGTATTCATTTTCATTCTAAGCACTCTGAAACTTATTTATTCTTTGGAACACCTGTAGGTACTCTTAAAAAAATTCGAAATTATTTTGCATGAGTATACCTACGCCCTATGGCGGCAATCAAATAGTGTCACAAATGTTATGATTTCGGCGTGGCGGCAACGATTGTTTTAGATTTCAAAAGAAGCCGCCGGCGCGTGTATCATAACCATGTACTTCCGAAAAGCGGCAAATTTCTTTGAGAAGTAAGTACAAAACCTTTGATGCCGCATTATCAAAGTGCCGATGGTTAAAACATAACTATGCATGCACTCAGTTTGATTTTAATAGATATTTTTTTATTCGCTATGTTTATGGTATTAGTCGTAATGCGCATAGGTCCAGTTTTTCATATTCTTTGATACAGTTTTTTGCGTCTCATAGAATTCCTAAGCGTACCTACCTATACACCGAACTGTTACACCTAACTACTCAGTGAAATAGCGCTAAGTCCTAGCTGCAAGACGCAAGAGTCTTGCAGGCTATGTCTTGTTCTTGCTCAAGTCTTGCACGGTCAGTCTTGGTCTTGGTCTTGCTAAAAATACGCGGTCTTGTTCTTGGTCTTGGTCTTGCAAAAACGCAAGAACAAGACCAAGACTGCAAGACCAAGACTGAATTTGGGCAACACTATTTGGGACGGATATCACTAGCTCACCAATCCTGCCATATGTCGATTTCAATCAGGAAAGGATACACACATATGTGTGTAGCGAAAAAGTACTGGAAAAACAAAAAATTATACCAAACAATTTTTAAGCGAAACTCCGAGCGGTTTTCCGTACATTTTAAAAATTTGTTAAGTCTTTTAGTAAAAAAGTATCACAATGTCAACGTCTTTCAGTCGATGTGATGATTGGGTTTTGAACTAACTTACCTAAAGCAATTTGATCAATATTATCTGTTTTTTTTGCGTTGTTTGTACCTGATACTTCTTCGGGTGTCAATCATGTGCACCCGTCGAGCCCATTTTCCTGATATCAATTTGTAAACTGTGAGATCACCCAGACCGAAAACAAACTTATACACATCCAACTTTTATTTGTTACATCGATGCTTCACTCGATAGGTACTTGTACGCATACTTAGATACATCGAAATACGTAAATTCGTTTCGCTCTCGACCTTTTTGTCTCAGAGCGAAACCGCGTCGTCACCCTTTTTTGTAAGTCGTATCACGTCCAAAAATGATGTAAAAACAAAATATTATTTTTCGTCACGCCCGTCCACGCCACACTAGCTATTTATTTTTGAGTCTCTAATAAATTAGTTTCTGCTGTTTTTGGGAAATCAAAAAACTTTTCAACACTCTGTTTCGTATAATTAATTACAGGATCTCAACAATATGGCGATAATTAATGGCGAAATTTGAAAAAGGAGTTTCTTCTAAGTGAGAGAAAACATTTTAAATATTTAACATTTACATTAGTCCTGGAAACAGCAAATTGCCGTTTAAAAAACCGCAATAATTAAAATAATTAACGAAGGAAGCTAAAAAAAACCTGAGATGATTAAAAGCTAGGCAAGAGTGCCACTTCGCACATGTCGCGTCCCCCCACACAAAAGGGGGACAAATTAAGAGGGCGTCGTACAAAACACGACTTTAATTACACATAACAATCGCTTACTGTTTAACTTTAAATTTTATTCAATAGTTCTTTTAGTTGCTAGTGTCTTAAGGACTATAATCGCATTTCTATTTTTGTTACAAAACTTTACGGCTGAATACTTTCCATTGCTGATTTTGTTTATTCAGTTTTTCGGCCCACAGTACAAATTCTTCAGTGTGTTATGAAGAATGTATAATGGTGTTGTTGGTAAGTAAAGGGCGTAGTTCGCGTGTGGGCCTGCTGAGCCGCCAGTGGAGGCCGACATATGGGCAAGACCGCTGTCAGGTGGGCCCTGAGGCACCTGTCAATATTATGAAATTGTAACGTCGATGGATGACGAGCAAGGTAGCTTCTTGGCGTCACGATTGCTAAAGGAGCGGGTAATAACATTTTAATTTAATGTGTTTTCGTTTTTTCAGATACAATAATTACAAGAATGTGTACCTAATTTTGAACAGAATTCTTTATCTCGCAAACAAAATGTCCACTATACTCAATTAGTACTAACGTAGTTAAAAAACGTAGCTGTATGGAGACGTCAAAATGACGATAGATTTTCTCTTAGGCTTGAGTTTTCCAAACAATTTGAAGATGCAGATCTTACCAACTGTAGATAACAATTGCGTATTCCCAGTATCAACTCAAATCTATTGGTATCTTCTGTCTATCTGTCGTGTACACCAATTCTTAATTTGCAATTAAAACGCGCTCTCACGAAGTTACTGACGGAAACTTCTCTGGGAAACTCCCTGAAAATCTAGCAGTTTGAAGATAGCAACACAGCTAAGGAGCGACAAGGACCGTGCTCAATTGTAGCTACAAACGAATTCATTTTACAAAACTCATCTTGCAGACGTCGCGTCGTGTGACAGCGTCACAGAAGTCGGCGGGAAAACTTTACCTTTTTTGGAAGAGACAAGGAGGTTTTTTTTTCTGTGCGTATTTTTTTTTAGGCTTGATACTAGGCCAGCGATCCACAAATAACATGACGCTCATGGATAATCATTTAAATTAAATTGCACCCTTTTAAAATCAACACATCGGTGAATCTCTTGCTGGTGCGAATTGGTGGAAATCAACTATGGAAAAAAAAAAGACTTTTATGTTTACATTTTTACAATAAGACTTTGGCATTTCTTCGTCGTTATATTTCTTAATGGAAAATTTATATTTGTTTTCAGAAAGCATTTTCCAATAGCTTTTACATAAACAACAACTTTTAGGATGGCGGCTTCCCTCGGTTCAATAATTCTGCGAAACGGCTAAGGACAGCTATTTCCAACTTTATTGTAAACATGTTCTAGAATATCAAGAAACTTTCTTCTCCCTTGTTACTCATTATTAGGTACTGGAATACCTTTTAGGCGCTGTTGTGAGGCGCACATTTTCCTATATTTAATTGTCAGTATTTTTTTTCCAATTGCGTTCCTTTCTGCTGTAGCCTGACAAGTAAACGTTTTTCTTTCTGTCTTTACTCTTCTTTCTCTCTCTAACGATCTTTTCAATATGTTCTGCGACACAATTGCGCGCTCTATTCTGATTCAATTAAACAGCTCCAAAATATCTCTTCCAGTGCCAGTAGCCTCGTGAGCGGCGTCGGCGACGCGTGCCCGGAAGCGTCACGGCCACGTGAAGACCGGAAATGGGCAGGATGACCGGATCCTATCTCCGCTCTCCTGCCTACCTGCCGGCCATGTTGTGACGTCACCTCGCCCCGGCGCACGCCAAGCACAATACCACATTCTGCTTAGATTTTGGAGTTGTTCTGTCACTCCAAAACGGTTTTCCCGGTTGGATTTTGAAAATGGAGATTTGGATATTGATTTGTGTAAATAAAATCTGATGTATATTAGAGATGTGTTTGCAAAACATCGTGGAAACAAACTGCGAGGCGAACAATTGCCACTCAAGTCGTCGGATCTCGCTAAAACGTGCACACGGCCAAACCTGAGTTTGCCGAAGCGGAACATCCACCGGTTATCATTGCGGGAGTATATAATTGTTGGCAATTTCGCGTCTCCATTCAAGCCGTGAATAGCAACCATTAGGCAGAACCCTCCATGCGCCCTCCTCAGCTAATAAGTGCATTTTCCTTTACAGGACTCCTTAGTGCCATAGTTAAAGCCTCTACTTTTAAAAAATGGCCGTCTCCGCCATTTTGCATTCAGCTGGATATTAAAATGATTGCTAATTGTAGTTATTAAGCAATTCGTTTAATTAATCATGAGAATAAGTGCTGCTGTTTGTAATTAGTAGCACTGGCTGTATTGTCAACTTTTTTTTAATTTTGAGCTGACCTTTCTCACTTTATTAGGAGAAAGGTCTACCTGAGTTTCACTGCTCTTGCGAAATAAGCCATTTAAAAAAACATACTATAAAATATTTTCCAATTAGTTGGAACCTATAAATACAGATCCCTACCTTGCTTAACTTCTTTTACTCAACAATAAAATAATTAGCTATATATAATATTTTAATAAATACGATAATATTTTTAGTCCCATTCATTCCACTTGGTCTGAACAGCAATCAAAATTACCTATGAATTACTGTACTTACCTATTTCTTTACATAAACTTCATTCTTTGCATTATCTATGGGTAGGTACCTACTTTGAGAATATCTTCTAATTCTGTCTTATTATTTTCTTAGGGATAACGAAACGACTCATGAATAAAATGTTATATTCCTAAGATACTTTTAATATTCAGCAAGTACCTTAGTAGGTATATCATGTTCCAACTTCTTCAATAATAGCTTTGTCCTTAAACTTGTCTCTGGTAACCGCCATCGCCAGTCGGAATTCCCGCCCACAAAGTTTGCGGCTTCCAGAATTTTCTCATTCGAATACCAGATGGCATTTAAATATACATCCCACGGAATATTAACGTAAAACATAGCAAATTACTGTAATAACCACTTTCTTGGAACACGTATGATCGAAAATTAATTTAATGTGGCATTTATAGGCCCCACGCCCACCTACCTATACCTCAATGTTTTGAAAACTATCTACACATCGAAACAAAAGGCTCTCATCAGCTTTGTAGAAATAGAGGAATAGATTATCCGGATTTGACTTCTAATCCTGACTATAAGCTATCCCACGCGACCTGAGAAGGATTTTCACGTTAGTATCTACATTTAGATAATCTCTTGAGCCGGACTTAATAGAAGGATGGTTTTTAGGAAATAAATATTTTTAATAGACATTGTATAAAAATATGCGCATCATAATACTTCCGTATTTAAGGAACATTCGTGTTGCGGTGTCTTTAATTTTCCCATGATTGGTGTAATTGGCAATTTGGAGTAGTCACAACACAATATGGGCCGCTGCTTTCAAAGCCAACCTTATCCTGAGCGCAATGGGTCCTAACAATGTTGCCGCCGGAGTAAGTCACGACTTGGAGTCCCGCGGGCACCCACCTGTGCCCCCCACTCATGAAAAATTTGGAAATATTTTAGCACATTTCTTTTAATAATTTGACGGCATCATTACTGCGAACGTGATCTCTGAACAAAGAGCGGCTACTTTGAGCACATTTTGTATTGCCCAACATGTTTATGGGCTGCTACTGAACAGGAACGAATCGGAAATTCGCGAGGCATTTGTTTTCTTGGTTAAGTAATTTTTAGACAGCACAGTCACGAAGCTAACTAACAGAAAAATAAATTAAAGATTAATAAATACTAAACCAAATAACTAGAGTATTGAAAGTCCAGGATAGGTTGACTCCAAAAAATCGGTACTTCTACAACATTTACACATACATACAGGGTGTAAACAGAGCCTTCACGAAGCCGTCAACGAAGCATTCTGTACATCAAACTAAGTAACTTTACGCAAAAATTATTGCTGGGAAACGACTTTTTTTTTTGGGGTGAAAAATCACGTTTTACGGTAGGACTCGATGGAACGCACTCAAAGCATTGTGCTGAAGGATGGATTGAATAGTACGGGGGTCGTGGAGGTGTTTAAAGTAAAAATCTTACATTAAAATGTTTTTAAAGCAAGATTGTTTTTGATTTTTTTTTTTTTAAACTTGTGAAAAGTTGGAACTTTGACCCCCAATATCTCCGTAACTAGAAGGTTCCCAGGTATGGTCTAGAACAAAAAAACGATTGCATAGACGGGCAGAACAAGTCCATTTCGGCTTCGTTTAGGGTCTATTTACATTTATACAATTTATAACATCACGCCTGTACCTAATCCCCGAAAAGTTAGGCCTAATTAAATCATTGGAGAGATATGTATTTGATATATTGTATATTTATAGTATTTTATATATCCTTGTAGCTAATCTTAGTATTAATTAAAATTATTTTCTGATATACACCTACCACTGCTTGTCTCTGCATCACCCAAAGGTTGACTGGTAGAAAATGCCTATGGCATTAAGTCCGCCTCTGTACTTTTGTGCTTGAAGTGTTAAATAAATAAATAAATATGTACAACATTTTTAAACAAAACATCTATATTTCTACATAGTATACATTCTTTTGTTTTCAGTATCTTGTTCTTTAAAGTAAAGTATCTCGGTCAGGCACATCTATGGCTACTTCGTGCGCCTGACTTCTTTCTTCTGCTCTCAAGCTCGCTTCTTCCAACTTCACAATCTCGCTCCTTACAAGTATGATGACATACCACTGCATACCTGTGGGTCATAGACAAATTTAAAAAAAATATATATTAAAATTTTAAACTATCATGGTCACTAACATTATCATTAACACTATTAACTGGAATATCGGGAACTCAAATCAATCAGTAAACATGATAAATATCCAGTTTCTAGTGTTAATCCAATTACCTACTTCTTTTATTTTTAGGGGAGAGTTTTGTTCAAGCACTGTTTGTCGCTAACAAACAAATCTAAAGCTAAGGAAGAAGACCAGTACACTTCGTTGAATAAAGAGAATGCAAACAGAAAAGCCCTTTTTGCGATTTTTTTTCAGACGATTTAAAAAAATTTCAGTGTGTGTTAGAACTTTAATACCTACATCATCTCATCATCTGCCTAGCCTTTTCCCAACTATGTTTGGGTTGGCTTCCAGTCTAACCGGGTGCAGCTAAATACCAGTATTTTACATGGAGCGACTGCCTATCTGACCTCCACAACCTAGTTAGTACTGCGTAATACGATACCCCTTGGTAAGACTGGTTGTCAGACTTTTTAAGCCACTGACTACCTGTAACGAATGTCAAAGATCTACAAATAACAGCCGGGACCAACGGGCGTGCTTTCCGAGGCACGGAGGAACCTCGGTATGTAGTTTGTTGTCACCCATCCACAGACCAACCTAGGCGAGCGCGGCTTAACCTGAAGATTGATCCTAGCGGCTGTTATTATCTAGCCACGAGCTCCTCATTTGTATTTGCTACTTGTGAGTATCAAAACTATTCCAAACACAACAAATATTTTACAAGATAACGTTAAACGTTTTATAAAACGCCGTATGTAAAGTCACGTATCTCACTTTCTTTTATTCTAAGGGGTAAGCAGAAACGTCAGTCCGTAAGTACCGCTCAGTCGTGACAGCCAATAGACGCGGGTTTAATCAAAGCAATAGTAGCAAGAATTTGCAGTTACAACCGCAGTAGTGTACTTAGGTATGTGTCTCGGACTGCAAATGGTATCTACGTAACCAGATGTTATTGTGAAATACCACGCGTCGGTTTGTAAACGTGTTACGTGTCGTTTTGTTCGCCAATCGTAACTGGGTAGTCCTAAAATGGTGGATCGAAAAGTTTTAAGAAAATAATCTGTAAGAGAGGATGTCCAAAAGTCCCAATAGGATGCATCTGGCATTTTCCGCCCATACAACATTGATCAAAAAGATGTGGTCATGATTCACACTATTTCGGGCCACCATAATGAACAACTTTCTTCCGGGGACGACCATCATTATTATTATCAGCCATTTGTGTCCCACTGCAGGGCAAAAGCCTCCCTTCCCTCTTTCCACTTATCCCTATCCAGTGCTGTTCACGACCATCATAATTGCGAAAAATAATCAGCTGTCCCATACATTTGGGTCGAGTAGGTATTGATGTTTTGTATGGAGATAGTAATCACACCCTGAAATATAACCAAACCTTTCCGATACACTCTGTATATCTATACCCTAGCGTTGTAAGATCAAAATTACTGAAAAAGATTACGGTTCTGTTTTTTTCTCTTCCGACACGTTGTCTCACTGTTGGCCAAAGGCTTTCAAAGGTATTTTCCCAGGCCGTCTCAAACCAGCCCTCATGGAAGGCGTCTACGTCATCTTCACCTCTTTCAGACCGGTCTAAACAACACTTTCCATCTTCAGGTAACATCATCTGCCTAGCCTTTTCCCAACTATGTTGGGGTCGGCTTCCAGTCTAACCGGATGTAGCTGAATACCAGTATTTTACATGGAGCGACTGCCTATTTGACCTCCACAACCCAGTTAGTATTGGGTAATACGATACCCCTTAGTAAGACTGGTTGTCAGACTTTTTGGGCCACTGACTACCTGTAACGACTGTCAAAGATCTACAAATGACAGAAAACTCGGTATGTAATGGGCGGTCACCCATCCACGGAACAACCTATTCAAGCACGGCTTAACCTAAAGATCGATCCCAGCGGCTGTTATTATTTAGCCAAGAGCTTAAAACCATAAAAAATAAGAAAATATATCCTTACATATCGCAAATAACGCGACACAAACATCGAAGGTCATCATCCTGGACAGCAGGATGAACGTAGGAACCAGCGCCGCCAGTGTGGTCACCACCCCGTAGTACAGGAACAGACGCAGCATCAGTATGTCTTTCTGGAAATATTCACATACAGTTTGACCAGAAAAGGTATGCACTTCGGTTGGTATTTCAAAATGATCAGAGTATAGTACATATAGACACCCGAAGATAGACGATGATTGCCGAAGCGCATACTTTTCCGAGAAACTGGTTTTGTTTAATTGTAATAGAAAATAAACAAGCATAATCAAAAGGAGCAAGAAGGAATCCGTAATCTTGAATTTTTGATGATGTAGATACGATTGATGGTATTCTACGGTAACCTGAGACTAGACCCATCTTCTACCTTCGATAACACGCCATTTATTACCTGTCTAATCAAGAAGCCGAAGAATTCGGCCTTATATCAAATATAACGAAACGATGTATAGCCTAAATTATGAATGTTCTTACATAAACAGCTTTGGGTTATCTAAGTAAGTAAGTAGGTGGTAGGTCTACAAAATAATGGAATAAGTACATAACATGCTTTAGGTATTATTTCACTTCATTCGAAAATGTAAACATCAGATAATGAACTTCGAGCTCTGCTACGCAAGACATAACATACACGATTCATTGGTACCTACATGCTCAGAGTTCAAAAAACCCAAGTAACTAATAAGTATATTATTGAGGTAGGCTTTTTATCCAACCTTTGAGTCTGAATACCCACTTAACATTATTTTTTACATAGAACAACGACGTGACCGCATGATCGCCTAATCTATTACCACGATTCTACTCATTCAATTACTTACCCTTTATAAAACTAATGCCCGTTTTAACTAATACTACATAATCAGCCTATACCTAACGTTCCAACTGCTTGAACATAGACCGCCTCTGTGTAGGAGGGAATGCACCGTAATTCACATTCACACGGGCCCGGCGCAGGATGATATAGTATGTAGCATGTCTTCGATTTTATGACTCTAGCCAGGACATGCTTGTAGGAGACAACCAAAAGAATGCCTAAATGTTATTGCAATGTAGGAATGTCAACTTTCAGAGTTAAACGAAGCGTTTGAAATCCGAAAACGCCCTTTGTTTTAGATGTCCCCTCCTTAGTCTATGCTAGAACAAATATTAGAGCAACCATTGAATCGGTTTGGCTTACCTGACAGCTAGCAAAGAGCAGCATAAAGTTCAGTATGACGCTCATGCCAAAGATGCTGAACAATATGGTCGAAGTCACCACCTCTAATGACGAGCCGTCAATCAGCTTGGATTTCTTTAGCTCTGTCGTTATCACGAGACATGTCACTGCTATCATGGAGAATATCTGTTAATGGAAAAACGTGCAGTTACATAACTTGCAGGCAGTTGTAACTATTTCAGCTACTATAGTGCCTTGTAGAGTAGTCCAAGTGAAACTCGGCTTATCTACTAACATAGACTAGGTTATAATCAAAACAACCACTGTTGCATGACTGTTAAGACTGAACTAATCTTCTCCAACCCATGTGCCATGACGAAAGGTAGGTACAGTCGCCAGCACATCAAGTTACCACAAGCCGTCAAATCTCTCCAAATCATTTTAACCCATAAAATGATGAGGGTTGAGTTCAAAATCGAATGAGAAAATTTGATAGTTTGTAGTAACTTGATGCGCTGATGTACAAACCGAAAGATAGCTTACCAGTGGTTCTAGTTTACATTAGCCTATCATTATTATTACACTGCTGGGATACAGGCCTCCTCTTTGTGAGGGAGTGGGCCCGGGGCCATAATCCATCACGCGGGCCCAGTGCGGGTGTATAGGTACCTATAGTTATGTCCAAAGCCTTCAATATTTTGGTTCTAGGACTGTATGTCGTTCCTCACAAGTTTTCAGCCACCATTCCGAGCAGTGGTGATAACTTATTACACCACAGATGACATTTTCACCATTATTTGCTGTCTTTTCACAAAATAGAACCTATCTAGTGAAATTACTCCTTTACTTACTATGTTAATCAATCCAAACATTATAATCCCATGACGCAAAGGAAAACAGCAACAGCATCGTTTCACTTCTGGCACTCGCATACGCATTTTAAAACTTAATTAAACTCAAATATTAATTTAAAATTACGCAACAATATAGACCGGTCTCGGTACTCGCTCCGCTGTGCAAACAAAACTATAATTATGCAGTTATTAACGATTATGTATGCATTATCTATCCAATAAGTCAACACCAACATTGTTCAGAAGTCACAATGTCAATAAGTTCATTGACTCTTTATGTAAACAAATCGACGATGTTGATTTAATTAAATGATTAATCGGAGTGTTTTTTAGGGCGAAGGAACAGTCAACAACGTTCCTTGACTCGGATTTAGTCATAAATATTGCATGAAGTACTTACTACACTTGTCGAATCATTTGCTCATTGCTAGTTATTGCATAATTGAGCCACCCAACGCACGACCCCCAACATACTCGAACGATTATCCCCCTCACTGTTTATTTTTCGTTCAATTACCATCTGGTTCCAGCTAACCGTATTAGCGGTTTGTTTGCTGATTTAACTAATGCAGTATCGTGTATCGAGCAGACCCATAGTTTGCTTTTGATATGAACTGCAGTGGATTGATTTTAGAAGTGATTTTGTTTATCTGAATAGATGGTACCTACAGCTCGCCCAATGTAACATCAGCGTGTATGTTTCCCACAGCTGGGAAAAGGCAAGGCTTCCTGAGACCGCTTCTGACCGCAGCTGCAGAGAAGGAGCGAAAATTGATAACACTCGTGTTATCTTGGTCTATGGCCACGTTTCCAACTTTCTCACGGTACCTATTTGCCTTTCATCGTAAGTCGGAGGCGGCAAGACCAACTTAGAAATTGCACACACATAGTATAGTAGGTAGAAATGAGGATGCGGACTTATCAAGATTGAACCCCGTGTCCTTATACTTACCTACTCACTTGGGAGGCGTTTAAATATCCAGTACCCACACTTTTCAAGTCTTTCTTTGCCACTTTTACTGCATCGGTGCAACTTCATTTTATTTAGGGTTTCAATTCTTACGAATGTTTTAATTTACGAAATATTTAAATAAATCAGCCTGTATTATGTCATCGAAGAGCCAAAGGCCTCCCATAACCCATTCGACGGCAATAATCTTCAGAAGTTTGCCACCTGTCAAGAGATAGGCTGGTTTTGAGTGATAACTCCTTGTTAAAAAATCTCAAAAATAACTTACTGGCCACACGATACATACTTATTGCCATTATTTTTTTATCAGGAGAAGTGCAAACTGCGTTTAGTTGTCCCATCACTTTACAAATAATAATCAAAGTAACTGAATACTAAAAGAACCGAATAGTGATATAAATACTTTAAAATACTTAAAATTAAATGTCCGTCAGGCATTAGTTATTGATAAGATCTTCTTCCTTAAAATACATAGCTGTTTATTTTTGTTAACGTTCTAATAAGTCTAACGCCAACTAAACGTAGCGCATTTTTTAAACTTGTTTTTATCTGTGCTCGGTCTTGCTGAATTTCGATTGAATTTAAGACTGAAAATAACGAAATAATACAAAATATACAATCAGTATTGTATTACAGGCATTAAAAGTAGTAAGGTAAGGCATTAATAAGTCATATTTACCGATATTAACATGAAAACCGATATACCATTCCCGAAATGTATTTTGAGGTTAGATAACATATCGTGGAACTAGATCATTTTTGGGATTGTCAGTGAATTTGTTTGAATGCTATAGTAAATACCTGTATAATATCGTCAGAAAGTGTCTAACATTGCATATTTTTCTTTTAAAACTTAATAGGGTATGGTATTTTTCTTTCGGACTCGCATGATGTTAATGACACTTCGATGCTGCAATAGTGCCCATTGAAGCCGCAACCAGGAATCACCCAATTTTGTTACTATTTCTGATAATAATTTATGAGGTTTTTTACTGTTTGTTCTAGAAATGGCTGCTCAGCTCTTCAACCGGATTGGTCAGGTGGGCCTAGGTCTGGCGGTTGTTGGTGGAGTCGTCAACTCCGCTCTCTACAATGGTAATACATTTTTTTACTAAACCTGATCATAATATTTAGAAAGACAAAAATAATACAAGAAAAAAAAAATTGTCTTACTACCTACACATGTCCAATAGCAGGCTGAATCTGCAGAGTTTTTGATAATAAATCCACATCTTGGTATGTTTAATCAAGATTCTTATCAGCAGCTAAAAATTCTATATTGTAGCTTGTCACTTTACGCTGTTAAAAGTTATTAACAAACCCAGTAAACAATTTAATGTTAGAATAATTTTACTCACTCATGCATTTCTATGATGTCAGTCTGTACTAATTATTCTTTTGTGGAAGTCAGTTGTCACATTATCCATTATTTTCTTGAGATACAAGACTTGCTTATCTTTACCATTATACTTCATATGATGTTTTCTCAATTTCCAGTTGATGGTGGCCACAGGGCTGTGATCTTCGACAGATTTGCTGGTGTCAAAAACTTGGTGGTTGGTGAGGGCACCCACTTCTTTGTCCCTTGGGTACAGAGACCCATCATCTTTGACATCAGATCACGCCCTAGAAACGTTCCTACTGTCACAGGCAGCAAAGGTAAATTTTAATATATATTTTACTTCTGATGGAAAAATCAACAAAAGAAAACTGTCATTTTGTCAATTATTTTGTCTACAAAACCCGTTTCTATAGAGGTCATGCATGCATGGCGTTTAATTCTCACAAACGAAAATGATGCAATAATTCAAATATTACAAACTGTCTTGTTATATGAAGAAATAAGTCCTACTACAACATTCTACCAAATAGTTTTTAATTAAGACTGTATTTAGTAGTATCAAATGATTTGTTATGAAATATTTTGCTGTATTTTTCCAGATCTTCAAAATGTAAACATCACACTGCGTATCCTGTTCAGACCAATCCCTGACCAGCTTCCAAAGATCTACACCATCCTCGGTATTGACTATGACGAGAGGGTGCTGCCATCAATCACGGCTGAGGTCCTGAAGGCAGTTGTAGCACAGTTTGATGCTGGAGAGCTTATTACACAGAGAGAGGTATGTAAAAGTTTATTTTACTTTAATAAAATTATGATAGTGATTCCAGGTAGAGGTCCATATCAAGGCAAGCTAGTTAATAGCTAATAACATTATGCCCTTGGAAATAGAGTTCTGGACACCAGCCCAACATAAATGGAGCATATTATAAATTAAAAGATAAGACATATTTTCTTACAATCCAGTTGGTTTGCAAAAATACTGTAATTCTATTGCATTTGTTTAGACTTGTATTTAACGATAATACAGCAGTTGAAAAAAGCTAATCTGGCTATTGTTATAGGAGTTAAGCAGAAGCTATGTCTTCAGGTTCGGTCCGTGGTTCTCAGTGCCTCGGAAAACACGTTAAGCCATTGGTCTGTGCTGACATTTGTTGATCTTTAATACACTATCACTATTTGGGTAATGCAATACCCAGTACTAACTGAGCTGTGAAAGTCAGATAGTCACTCTATATAAAATTCTGGTATTCAGCTGCATCTGGTTAGACTAGAATCCAACCCCAACATAGTTGGTAAAAGGCTAGGCAGATGAGTTTCTTTAAAAACGTTTCTTTGAGACGCTTTAGTAATCAAGTTTAATTCACTAACTGATAAGGCTGGTAATGTCACTGGGCAATCCATTGTTTCCATTCATACTGCGTAAAGACGTTTACGTCTTGTTTACAGTTAACACGTAGTGGGAATGTCGCCTGACTAGTCTAAACTGATTGCGAGTATACCGATAGATGATACTGCTTTGTTGTTTGCAGCTAAAACTAGAGCTGAGACCTATGAACATGCTCAGAATGGCTTCAACATTGTGTCTAATTGGCTCCAGAATAATCTACTTACATTAAATGCTGAAAAAACAAAATACATTTTATTTACAATGAGAAATACTAACACACCGCTTACTAATCTAAACATTTACGCGCATAACTGTAGCACGTTCGCTGACACTGTATGTTCTTGCCCTACTTTAGATAAAGCTGACCACTTGAAATATCTAGGTGTCACTATTGACTCCAATCTAAATTTCCGTAAACATATCGAGTTACTGTGTACTAGAGTGCGAAAATTAATATATGTTTTTAAGAATTTACGTAATGTAGCTAACTATAATTTGATAAAACAGATTTATTTAGCGTTGTGTCAATCTATTCTAACATATTGTATAATATCCTGGGGTGGGGCGGGAAATTCAATTCTTCTCCCTCTAGAACGTGCTCAAAGAGCAGTTCTAAAAGTTGCTACCTTCCGTCCTTTTAGATTCCCTACACACCAGCTCTATAAAACATGTAATGTACTTACAGTACGGCAATTATTTATTCTTCACATAATACTGCACCAGCACTCTACACTTCCCTATCACCCAGTTCCTTCCGATAGGAGAAGGAAGGACCTAGTTTGCACAAAACCTCAAACTAGACATGCGTTTGCAAATCGTTTTTATGTGTTTTTAGGACCTTTTCTTTACAATAGACTCAACAAGATACTAAACTTCTACAGTTTAAGTTATAAAAAATGTAGTTTGGTAATGTCAGATTATTTAGCGGTACTTAATTACACAGACACAGAAAAACTTCTAGAAGTTGTGGTTTGATTATGTTATCGTATCTATTTGTACATATTTACTTAAGCTAGTTTTAGGGTTTTTCTTTTATACCAACTTGATGCATAGTTATAATTGTTAATAGATTAATTTAATTTTATAATTTTATTGTCCTTATTGAATTGTGCTAGGTAAAGTGATGGCCTGAAACACAGGTTTAAATAAACCTAGTTCGGGCAGGTCGCTGACATCTAAATTGAACTATTGAATACTTGCGACTGTAAAATATATTTTAGTTATAGATTACTTATAAGTACTTATAATTAGTATGAGAAATAATACTACTGCGCTTAAATGTACACTTTTTGTAATACTTTTTAAATAAATTATTCTTATTCTTATTCTTATACCGAAATTCTAGCGACTACCAGCTACGCTACCTTGCAAAGATCGTCCCTGTACTTGCAGTCTACGCGTAATACGTCATATGAGTAACAGTTTGTTTTTTTACAGGTTGTATCACAAAAAGTCAACGAGAACTTGACTGAGAGGGCACAACAGTTCGGGCTCATCCTGGACGATATTTCAATCACACACTTGACCTTTGGCAAGGAATTCACACAGGCCGTCGAATTGAAGCAGGTCGCGCAACAAGACGCTGAGAAGGCGAGGTTCCTCGTAGAAAAGGCTGAACAACAGAAGAAGGCGGCTGTCATTGCCGCTGAGGGTGACGCCCAAGCCGCTGTCCTACTCGCCAAATCCTTTGGTCAAGCTGGAGAGGGTCTCGTCGAGCTCCGTCGTATTGAAGCCGCTGAAGACATCGCCTACCAACTATCCAAATCTCGCAACGTTACCTACCTACCAGCTGGACAAAATGTCCTCTTAAATCTCCCCACACAGAACTAATTACTCCTAAAATAACGCTGGACGTTTTCACTTAAAATCGGGGTTGGTTCTATAAAATGCATTTGTATTTACAAAACCTTTAATATTGTATAAGTATGTTGCATTTGTTGAGACAAAGGTATGGTTGCGCCAATAGATAGTAGTCCATATATTAGTTTTATGAAAAATTGTAATTACGCATTAAACTATAATTTTGTTGAAGATTTTGTTTTATTCCACAAATAGCGAACCATGCTTCGTAGCGCAGACAAAAAATATCAAATATAAATATTAAGGGTGAAGTCACACTTGTCAGCATCAATTCGCATTTTATCTATTGAAAACGGTTATTTAGTATAAAATGCGTGTATACTGTAGCATTCGGTAAGGGTACTTTTAAACGTCAACGTTTCAGAAAGGATACCTATTCAAGTGAACAGATGCTTACGCATGCGAATGCATCTTAACTTGGCTAATTGCAACTGATCAGCTGCTGCTGCAGATGGTAGATGAATGGTTAGGGCCTGGGGAAGCGCGGTCAACACTCTACGCTCTATCGGACTTAAAAATATACTGTTTAGCAATTAGCATACGATAGAACCCCATTGTTGAAGCTGAAAGCATGCGATAGCTATCTATTGCAGCCTTGACTCACGATGCGTATAAGTGCGATCAAGTGGCGCGGCGCAGGCTCACCATTCTTTCGTTTCGTTATAAATTCCACGCCTGCGCCGCGCTTTCACCTTACTCCGTTTCTGGTATAATTCGCGCCTAAGAGGAATTAAAAATTTTCTTACGCTTCTTGCAATTTGCAGGTCGGTGTCACAAACAGCCTGAAACACGATCGCTACTAGTCTCACCACGAAACTATCCATCTCAGCTACACGTCAAGAAGCACTCAGGGTAAACTCAATGATAATGTAATCATTAGAGGCAACTGCTTTAGCGTGATTTCCGCCCTAGTGTACAATGGCCCGAGCGCTAGTGATTAGACCCCAATAGAAAGGTGGAATGAAATAAATTAAACTAGGATAGAAAATAAAAATCTTTGTATTGACTGAAATGATTTTTTTTTTAAAAATTGCAAAAAATAAAAAAGAAGTCGTTTGAAGTCGGTTTTATTTTATGCAAAAGAAGTTTTTTATTTTATCCATTTTTACAGTTTTACAAATATATATGCTATGCATTTATTTATTTTAACAATACATTTCATGGTAATAGGCTTATCCCCAATAAAATGGAACTTAACATACTGCCGAAATCTGGGAGCACAGTACACATATACATACCCTCTCAGAGAATTCAGGCATTATTCTATGATATTGTGTAAACAATAAACATCCAAGCGAGATTGCAGCAATCACGAGAGATTTGCTGTCTATTGTTGAAGAGTTCCAATATAAATCTGCGAAGATCAGCATCAGATCTCCACCAAATTGAAACGGGACCACCGCGGAATAACATTCTTCCAAATAAAAAAAAGAATCATCGAAATCGGTTCACAATTGGCGAAGTTATCACTGAACATACACACAATGATGATTACCAGGCATAATGCCTATGTGTGCCTATAAAATTTGGAGATTTCCCTAGATTTCTCCAGGATCCCATTATCAGATCCTGACCTGATGACCAACATGGGAAGTATACTGTTTCAAACAATACCCATATTTGAGTGTTGCCCTCAATTTTCTTGGTATCCCATCATCAGATCCTGGCTTATACCTTCCATCATCAGCTCAGCAACATGAGATGTTGATACCAGGCACAAATATCTGAAATGTGTAAGAACTTTCTTACACATATGAAAAACATTGTATGTGCCTATAAAATTTGAGGGTTACCCTCGATTTCCCTGGGATCTCATCATCAGATTCTGACTTGGTGACAATGGGACCACCAGTTTAGGCTTTCGAATAAAAAAATAAGAATTTTGAAAATCGGTTCCCAATTGTCGGAGAAATCGGTGGACATATATAAAAAAAAAAAAATACATACAGTCGAACATAACCTCTTCCTTTTTTTCAAGTCGGTTAAAAATAGTATAGTAATAGTATTGTTCGTAGTAGGTGAACTTACAGCATAATTAATACTTTATTTAGACAATAGTATTATGTACTTCAACTAAACAATTTTCCCATATTAGTTTTTTGTAATGCATAATTCAACCGATCTTCAGATTGTTCTTCACCTGTTTGGCTTTGTTTCTCAACCGGTAATTCAGCTTTATCAAGTTTATTGAAAAACAAATTTTCTCTAATACATACTTCTTTGAAATATGCAATTTCATCTGAATTGAAGTATGAAGGTATAATTAACTGATCTTCTTCATCATTCACTTTGAAATTGCTTACTAAATCATCAACTTCTCGTTTAAATTCATCACTGACTGATCCAATTGCAGCCTGTCTAAAAGTTTCAGCATTACGTTTTGCTTCTTTATTGGCATTCCAAGTTTTCATTAACAGTTCGTACTCTGCTTCCATTTCTTCATTACCTGGTTTTAATTTCATTGCCCTTTTGAGTCTCTTTTGGGCCTCATCGTACCCTCCAATTATTCTTAATGCTTTTGCATTATGGAAGAGCACCTTTTCATTATTCCATAGACTTCCGAGCCTGTTCAGTTCATTGCAAGAGTAACATGCTGCAAGGGGTTTGTTCACTTTGTTGTAACATACAACAAGGTTTATGTACAATTTGATGAGTAGTTTTTCTTGTACTTTTTCTTCTTTCTCATCTGCAAGCCGACATCGGTGGAGCATGTTGACTGCTTTGTTGAAACACTGGATTGCCGCCATGTAATTCTTTGTTTTGAACAATGTGGTTCCTGAGCCGTATAATAATTGGACTTCACGATGCACCCTTTGGAACATGTTGGATTCTGAGAAATTTATTTTCCTGTAAAAAAAGTAGTGTGCTTATATTTTTTCGATAGAGAATTATAATATACTGCACAATTTTCTTATTAAAACGGATGCAGAACCCAGAACCTATCATAATTTTAGTAAGGGGATACTACTAAATAAGCAGCCACACTTTTTTTTTTTTTTTTCTTGATTTTGATTGAATGTTAAGCTATGCTTGGCGAGATCAATGTGTGGATGGAATATCATTCATTGGCTAATGATATTAAGACAGGGAACAACAACTTAATATGCTTTCCAAAACACAGATGCTTTGGAAAGCATGATACGCTGTTGTTCGCTACTGACATTTGTAGATTTTTGACAGTGGCTTGAAAGGCTCACAACCAGTCCAACCGAGGAGTATTGTATTCCCTGGTGGCCACAGGGCTGTGCAGGTCTGCATCCAGTTACACTGAAAGTCAACTTTGACATAGTTCGGAAAACGCTAGGTTGATGATGATGCTGGGGAGTTTGTTCAGCCACTTCTTCCCAGCTTAAAGACTAGGAAGTGGCAAAGGCCGGGACTGTCTTGTGTAATTCACATTCACAAAGTGCTGATCTTGTCCATTGTGCTCATTCCTTTCAATTAACTAAGGAGTTGGTTAAAGGATCACACTCAAATACAAGTGGAGAAATGGTGGACCTTGACACTAAGGTGTAGGCTCTCCAAGGAAGTTATGCCATCCCTAAATACGGATCATGCAACTGGTAGCGGGGACCATCACTGGACACTGCTCACTGAACAAACACTTTCACACCCTAGGTATCACTGACAGTCCCCTGTGTAGAGTGTGCATGGAGGCAGAGGAAATGGTAGCACATATACTCAAGAACATAGTGCTGATCTTAAGCCTAGTATGAATTAATTGATTTTGATTTTGATGATACAGTCTTTATGTTATCAAACTTACCCTTGTTTGGGAGTCAAAATGCTCCTTGTAAGTTTGATATAAAACACGCAGTCAGCTTTAGGCTTGATCCTAGGTGGAACCCCCATCTCACCGTACATGACTTTGTAAGATAGAAGGAACACAGCTGTTTCACCAACTAGCATAGACTTTATAGCCATCTGAAGGCCTGGTAATAATCCATTATCTTTTAAATCCACTTCCTGAAATTTTTGAATGCCATATTTACTTTCTTAATTTGCAGATGTCACAACAAAACAAGTCAGTAGTTTCAGTAGTTTGATAGACAACAATGATTAAACTAGAAAAGAATAACTAACTGTTTTAATCTTACCATGGGCCTCTTTAATTGTTTCACATCAAAAGGTTCTTTTTCATTTTCCCAGTAACCAGAAAAAGCAATAGACACAGTGTAACCTTCGTGAAGAGGTAGACCACCTCCTTCTTCAATAATTTTCTTTTTAACAAATCCATTGTTGTCAATGGCCACTAGTTTTTCAGCCAACCTAGCAAAATTAGGAATTGGCTGACCAAGAATATCAATATTTAGTACTTGTTCCGCATTTTCCTGTTGCAATGTTAAATCATCCTCATCGAAGTCTTGGTTGATGTGTAGAATAGAACCGGTAGTCGTAACTTCCCTGAAATAAAGGAAGAAAGAAAATAGCTTTATGTGGTGAGGTAGGTACGTATTTTCAAAACAATTTAGTAACTGAAAAGAAGTAGGTACCGAGAAAAATGGGTTGAATAGAGACGGACGCGGGCTTGAATCGAGACAAAACTTTGAAAGGGATTCGTTGTATTCATATCTATTCACCCCTGCGTTTCTATTTACCCTGTTTTATGGTATTTTAAAGAAAGGTCAGGGTTTTTGTATAAAGTAAATACTTGCCTTAAATCGAGACCATTTTCTAACATAAAACTTAAGGATTTGGAGCCCATTGTTTCCATTACACAATTTACTGATTGCAGTTTTTACTTTATTCTTTTGTTTTGAATTAAAACTCAATCACTCGATTAGAAAAAAAATCAAAAACAATACAAACAAAACTTTATTTGAATGAAAAATATGCCGTCGGACGTTTGTCAATGTCAAAAGATTTGACGTTGACGTTTCTTTGTGTGTTACCAACAGTAATACAATTTTTGAATACGCGCAATCGTAAACAGGCGGGTGCACACTTATAAGCCAGCGTCTTACGAATAAGGTATGGACACCTTTGGACATGTTCGCTATCGGTTAGCGAGTAGTTCGCGTGCTAGGTATAATGTTCTCTCGCGAAGAGTGCGGTTCGCGTGCGTCTTAGGAACAATTAATTAATTCGCTCTTCAATGAGGAAGACCGTTAAAAGCACATTGTAGATGGCGCGACCATAGCTAGGTTTGGTCCAATTCTGACCAATGAAATCAAGCTATTTTGATATAAAATTACATTACCAGATTTTCAACCAATGACGATGCTTGTAACCAGCTATGCTGGTGCCATTAGTTTCACAGTTGACATCCCTATTGCGCGGTTTTTGATCCTTGCTCGGAAACCGTTGCGCACGCGCGTGGTATATGATGCGTCCATAGCCATCCGAAGTGCGTAGAGTGCACGGTTCGTACGTGTGCGCAGTATTGGACCCGCTTTTTGTTTTACACTGGAAACTGTAGACTTTAACTCAACAGTCAAATCCACAAAACTTTCCAATCAGCGAAACAGACTAATCAACGAAACTGGAGAATTAAACAGACTGACGAATCAGGAAAAATAACCAGTTATACGCGGTAAAAAATAACCAGTTATATAAGTCTCACAGCTCCAGCTGTGAGACTTATTTCGTGGATTCTATGGCTTATCTTGAAATGTACACGAAAGCGAACAACTAAGAAAACCATTCTTACTGCTATGGATTAGTAATAAAATTCAGGTTTTGACTGCGCACGAGGGTATTTATTTGATTTCATTATTATAGTACAGACGCCAGCACATCAAGCTACTGCAATCTGTCTTTCTTTAATAGATTTTCAACTTTATCGCTAAAGCATTAGGTTCAAGGTTAATGTGCTGGCGTCTGTACAAAGCTTTTATTTAATTCTGTATATTTTTTAATTGAATAAAAAGCACACATAATAAAGCGTCTTATTTATTTGATATATATTTTATACATTCTCAACAAAATATAAATTATAATTAATTATTTCTATTGTTTGTTAACCATTTACAACCCTTATTTTTTACTTAGTTCAGATACTGTCTCAAAACAGCAATATACGAAGAAATCAGGTCGTCCATTTTGTATCCTAAAGAGGTTTCGCATAGAATCTTAGTTCCACGTAGGATATTGCCCATAGTCATGTGGAAAAAGGTGTTGCCTGATGACCAGTTGGAGAGTTGAGAGAATGGATGCGTCACTAATACATCCTGAAAAAAAAAAAAACAATTGGATTAAACCCAGCAATTAAATACCACGCATTGAACTCGGCTCTTTCATTCAAGAAAATAGATTGAGAAGGCTGTTTGAACAACAAGAAAAAAAACCGGCAAAGGGCGAATTGGCTTTCATTAAAAAGAAAAGAAGAAAATACGGTTTATCTATCAAAATGGAACACGCACACAAAGTTTCGTGTCCGTGTTATTAACCGTTGAGGAGTTCTCTCGCGAGGAGACGATCCTCGCTGCAGGATCAAGTCATGTCTGTCATAAAATTGTATTGTCACCAGAATCAAATTTTGGAGCATACAACTCACATACATACGAACAATGCAAGTTAAATAAGCTTGTAAAATGCAGCAAAACTTACTCGACTTTGAGGATGAATAACGCTGACGCCGTTCCTGTTGATACCTATAACAACCATTTCTGGGTATGTAGGGTCTGATGTTTGTTTAACTTCGAAGAAAGCAGTGCCAAACGTCGGCCAGTGGTAGATTTTCTTCAAGAACATTTCTTTCGCTTCGGTCTCCGTCATAGCACCGTGTTCCATGTATGCCTTTTGGACTGATGACTTCCATTGAGAGATAGTCTGAATTCTGACCAAATCGGCAGGCACATAGTCATCCAGCGTTTGCGTTATTTGTGGAAGCATGGAATTGTCAGTGCCGTATCTCGATCTATAAACCAGTGCTGCTAATTCCACGAGGTCTTGCTTGGAAGTTTTGTGGTATCCTCTCAAGTACTTCGGCAACTCTTGAGGGAAATAGAATATTTGATCTGCATTCTTATCTTTCCCAGGAATTGCGTTGATCCAGAGCTTCTTCATGAAGAAGATTTGATAGTTCATTTGCATTTGTGTACCTCCTGAAATAAAGTTTTATTAATATGGTTAGTAGAAACCAAGGGCGTGGCCAGCTTCTGAGTCGAGGTGGGGGAGAGGGGGCAGGAGGTTGAGAAAAAAATAAACAGATTTGTAAAGGTTTTGTTTACTATTTACGGATGCAACTCTAGTTCATCGAAGCATCAAAGCGAAAAATAACAAAGAAAAAGATGGGTGACTTGTCTAACAAAAGTTAAGCAACACTCCCCAAGCTACAGGACAAGATAGGTGACCTGGCTAAGAAAAGTTAAGCAAATCTACCGGACACAAAAATTTATAAGTTCTTACTTATTCTGTGAAGTTATAACCTCATCTCCCCCCTTGGCGGCGTCCAGTGTAGAAAATTAGAAACCTATCTTAAAAACTATATTAAAAAAAAGGAAATAAAACTTACCGCCACGGGCCGGGCGAGTTTTCTGCATCCATTCTACAAGCTCATGAATGAAATCAAAGAAGTAGTAGTTATCAGGTACTGAGAACACTTTATCAGCAATTTTGACGAACAAGCTGAATCCATCACTGTTCTTAAGATTCAATCGTCCCGTGATTTGTTCGCAGAGGTCTCTTGCCTTTGTCGAAGACTCCACTTCGAAAGCCTCGTCAGTATCATCAGGGAAGTAAACCTTGTGATATATTTGCATACTTCTATGTTGTATAGCTTCTACCTCCACAATGTAGGGGGGATACAGTCTAGGACCCTTCTTTTGCGTTTTGAACACACGCTTCAAACATTCTTTGGCTATGGGGTGTGGCCGCGTTTTGAGGAACTCTACCAATTCCTTGAGGAGTGTTTGTCCACAGACAAAGTTGCCAGTCACAAGCCACATTAGCTCCCACCCCCTCTCTTCACTCAACTGTATCCTGTTGTTTGTCAACTGTTTCATAATCTGACAGTAGATTTCATCGCGTAAATGTGGTTCGGAAACAGCAGATTTAAATATCTCGTCCGTATATTCAGTGACAGTTCTGGCTTTGGGAGCTGGCATATCTCCCATGTATTTCAGGATTCCGAAGAAAGCTGAAATTACCATCTTTGAATTCTTTTCGTCAACTAGCAATTTCTTTAGCAGTGGTTTTCGTAAAGGTTCTCTGGTATGGGCCCATAAGTCACCAGCCATTACTCGTTTGGCTGTAGTTAAGGTTGCCCCTCTCGAAACTGTCTGATTTATATCGTAATTGTCCCTAAAGTGCTGCTTCGCATAACTTTCAAGTGTATACATTCTCTTTCTTTGAATAGTATTATATTTTGAGGAGGATTTCTTTTCAGTGTTGATATTCCCCTTTTTGAACACTTCAAGAGTAGCGGGTGTTGGACTTTCCAGAGTGGGTAAGATGTAGACTTGCTCAGTTGGGAAGAGCCCTTCTTCGCCATTGCATACTCCGTGTCCCCAAGTAGTATTCGTTAAAGTCTCTCCGGTAGTATCATGTAAAAGCACTATCAGATCACCTTTCTTAAACTGTAGGAAAGATGATGCGTCGCTATAACCTTGTAAATCTGACTGAGCGACTACGTATATAGACCGCCTCTTCAGTCCATCGATCAGGTATATTATAAGTGAACTCAATTCGCTAGCATCTACACTTTGGAATTCAAATTCTTCTTGTTGGATCGTTCTTATTGTGATTCTGCCGACACTGTCGTAATCTTTATCTGCATTAAACGCGACGTAGGTTACTTCTGGGAATGATATTTCAAGAAGAATATGTTCTAGCTGATCGACGATGTAAATGCCAGTCCAGTTCACTGCTATAATAACTATGTCCTTGTTGATAGTATCTCCTTTAATTTTAATAGCTTCAAAAAACCTTGAGAATAACATCGGCCATTTTAATTTTGCAAATATAACTATATCTTCCTTACATCTTAAAGGATCTGTCTTATTTTGAATACTTGTCGAGTTTTCGAATGCCTTTGTTACTAAATGCTCCCATTTTGTTAAGGCCGCTTCGTTTGATTGTATGAATTGGTTAGGTATGTAATTCACGATAACTCTTCTCAGAACATTTGGATCTATATGTTCTCCAAATTCAATGTAATGTTGTTGAGCCGCGATCATGGCTAAATCTTTTTCTGAGTTACACCTGTATTCACCGAATTTAACTCCTTTAGTGATTTGATGGTATATTAAATTAGTAGCGGTGGGGTCATCAGCAGGGTTGTGCCACGGACTAAATACTTCTTTTCTGTAAAACAGTCGCCAGGGGGCACTCTTTTCGGGTGTTCCCTGTTCTTTAGCGAATTGTTCGCACTGTGAAATGGCGTCCATTATGTGTTCTCCCTCACTTCCCAAGGAAAGAACTTTGTCGTATAACGTGATGTATAGCGAAAAGCCGAAAGAATCTGTCAGTCCTATACTCTCTGCTATTTGTTGACAGATCTCTTCAGCATTCGACGCTGAGTCTGACTGGACTGTCTTCATGGTTTCGTCCATTAATGTCACAGTTAGTAACACAGGTTTTTTGTTTTTGGTAGCCTGGAGTTCTAGCCAACTAGGTGGCTGGTTGCGTGGACCGTTCTTAAAGGTTCTCAAAAGTCTACCTTCACAGTAAGGAGCATAGCCCGGTGGGCCAGAGCGTATGAAATTACGTAAGTATTTGACAAATCGTTCGGATGGCGGGAAGCAACCAACGCACAGCGAGAGTAGGATCCAACCGCGTGCGTGCGATACCTTCGATGGGTTGTTAGTAAGTTGTTTACATAGTTGACAGAATACTTCATCTCTGGAATGGGAAAAACGGTATTTAGTATTCGGAAAGAATTCGTTTACAGTCTTGTTACAAAATTAGGGTTCTCTTTGTCGAAGTTCGATATTCAAAAATGGTTGGAAGCCGCCAGCCAGCCAGTTTTGAATTTCGTACTTTTCATTCCACAAAATTAAACTACCATGTAAACTATTTTTTTTTTGTGGCTGATTCGTCAATTTTGTAAAACTTTACGGCAGTCGGAATCGGAATAAGGTTCGAAAAACAAAAACTAACACGTTGCTCGGGCTAATGTGAAATCTTATTATAAAAAAAAACTTATTGTAAAAAGACGGTCAAGGTTTAATCATTATTAAATTATTATACCTGAGTTCCTTTCTAATGATTCCATGTCCAATAATAAAGTGTAATTTCTCCAGATTGGTACTTCGTCGTGTGTTAAGCCAGGTGCTGTACATCTCATTGGTAACTTCGTCATTGATTAAGTTCTTCATTAAATCTTCGTCTAGTTTAGACCGGTTCTTTAGGGTTTTGGATATAAGTTTGTTTCTGTTACTTGGTGTGAGGTCTTTTTGCAAATATTCCTAAAATAAAATTAAAAAAAATGTATACCATACTCGTCAGTACTGAACACATAAAAATATCACATCATATGCATGTTCCCCACACGTGTGCAAAATGTTTCACCGAAATTACGAATACATCTCAAGGAAGCCTATTGCCGTTTGCACGGAATGGGCAAAACTCTAGATTATGATGCAATGTATACCAATAGGCCAATAGCACTGGGTCCAACCTATTTCGAACCAAGACCCCATACTCAGCAACCTTACAAGTACTAATAATAACATTCATACCTATCTACATATCAAACATATAACATCTAATGAACTCGTTTAAGAATAAATAAACCTATTTACTCACATCAAACTCCTTGCTCTTTTGGAAAGCTCGACCCAGCGTGTCAGTCAACTTAGCCATAACCGGTACATTATCAACCTTTTCATCAACATACTTTGGTTCAGACAAATCCCCCATGAACCTTAGTACAGTAATCCACAATGCTTGAGCCGCCATTCTGTCTACAGGAGAAGGCAAATCTAGAAGAGGATGCTTCAAAGGTTTCCTAGAATATTGGTGTGTCGAATTGCCCAAGAAATATGTTGCAGCGAATTTTCTGAAGTTGAATTCGTCGAACGGCTCTTCGTCGATTTCTGGTAGTTGTAGTGGAATTACTGATGATATTTGTGGTTTTGCTGTTGTTGTCTGTGAAGGCATTGAAAAGCTTAATATATAAATAAACTTAAAAATAAGTGTAAGGGTATTGTCTAACTATTATAATTATTTATATTTAAATTCAGAATCTCAGATAATAATTACATTTTGGGTATTTAGACCCCAATGTCAGATATGGCATACAAATTAACTTAGAAAACAGCGCTTCAGAAGATAATTTTATTGAGAACTAGCGACCCGCCCCGGCTCCGCACGGGTGCAATATATATATATATATATAAACCTTCCTCTTGAATCACTGTATCTATTACCAAAAACCACTCTATCTATTACCAGAAACCCGCATCAAAATCCGTTGCGTAGTTTTAAAGATCTAAGCATACAGCGAGGAAGCGACTTTGTTTTATACTATGTAGTGTAGTGGCAATACATCTCAATTTTCTAAGATTGATTATAAAAGTATACTAGAAGTAAACTCACCACTCCAAAACCAGTGCCCCTAACTGTGCCACCAGGTGTCGCTGAATCCTTCAGGAATCCGAAAACATCATCCACATATCTATCATCAATCGCCGTTGTATTCTGTTCAACGTTCTCTGGTGCCGCTTCTTTGACGAACCAAATAGATCTCATCATCTTAGCATACTTCTTCTCATAACTGTCTCCTGCGGCATCAGAACTTCTGCCTGACTTTATAGCCTCCGCCCTTTCTGTGCCAAGTTGTATTAACGTAGCTTTAATAACATGTCCTTTCTCCTTAACCAATCTCCTGATTTGATATCCTCTACAGTGCGCCTGGAATTTCCTGAAGAAGACTCTCATATTTATGAACGTCTTTCTCAATTCACTAGATCTTATCTTTGCTTGTAAGCGGGAGTATCCTCGTTTCATTGCCAGGAATCTGCTTCTGTAGCCACGAGCGCGGTAAGTCTTCTGTATCAGGAGGGCGGCCGCTCGCAATCTTAGATACCTCTTTCTGTAGATAAACCTTCTTGCATTCGCTTGAGTTTTAATCACGGCTGTTATCAATACTTTATGTCTTAGTTCCTCTAGAACAGTATCATGGTAATCTTTAAGGAAAACTTTAGTGTGTCCGAAACGATAATCTTCATCAGTAAATACTGTAGCGCAAATTTTGATGGCGGCATTTCTACAATCGGTTTTGTCAGCAGGCGGTATGCCCGGCGCGATAAGACGGTATCGATGAACGAAGTCATGGTATGAGTAACGTATAGGATAGCCAGCTTGTCTGATTTTTGCCGTTTCCATCAAACCAGCGTATCGTAGTTGACGTACGCATAAACCTTTGTCGAAGATCTGAAAGCAAACAAAGATATTCTATAGTATAGACCAACGTTCGTAGGTGCTGTGGTCATAAAAAGTGGGAGCCAGTTAACACAAGACTTTTTAATAGAAATCTCATACTTAATATTTATCATCCTGTTCGCACCTTTTATGATAGCAATCATCTCAATTATCTTGGCAATTATTTTTCTGGAAGGAATGAAAATGTTTCACTGGTTTGTGGTATACTACTTACCCTAGGTTTCTTGAACTCATTAGGCTTAATGCACCTCACAAAGAACGGATGGCAAGCATACAAGGTCTTCATTAGAGCATCCAGAGAAGTCTTGAACCGATGACTTAGTGAGACAGTTTTCCGGCTCCCGGTTTGCGTAGGCGCATACTCGGTGATAAAAAGATTTCTCAAAAATTCGTTACTTGAATCTAATACCATTTCTTTCACGTCTGCAGTTAGCATGTCTCTGTTTTTGTCAAGGAAGCCTGGAATAGAAAAGTGTCAAAATTAAGTGTTTTATGATTAAAAGCCTTGTAGTGTTTCAAAATTCCTTGTGGTGTGGGTCCAAAAAAATATATTTTCATCACCGCTACTCTCATAATGGTATATGAAAACATCGTGAGGAAATCTGTAGGAAGTAGAACAAGATAGATCAACTCTCAGAAAGGCGGCTTATGTCCCAGCAGTAGGAGAATTTAGACTAAGAGTTTCCAAATCATTTCTAATCTTACCTTGAACTGCGTATGAGACATCTCCTGCGAAATGTTTGATACCAAACTTATACTCGCGAGATGATTTCGCAGTTATATAACAAGATTTCGTTCCATGATTGCTGTTTAACTTAGACAACAACGTAACGTCTGTGCCTTTTGGAAATCTCGACTCTTCATCGATTAGAGACAGCAAATTCATCGGTTTTAACCCTATCGTATCCAAATTCTCTTGATTGTCTACGTAGTTTATGTTAGTCCATTTAATTCCTTCCTTCTCATACTGCTCCTGTTCAAGCTTGAAAATGTGTTTCACAAAGAACTGCTGTAAGTTCTCATTAGCGTAGTTAATGCAAAGCTGTTCGAAACTGTTGAAGTCGAAATTTTCGAACCCGAAAATGTCTAAGATTCCAACCGATCCACTGGTCAGTTGTTGGTCTTTAAACAGTGTTTTGTTTATCATTCCAACGATGTACTCGAAAATGTGCCCGTATATGGCTTTTACTAATGCATCCTTGCCTTCAATAGCAGACGCAACATTCAGGGGAGATACCACCTTATCCCCGTGGGCTACGATTGATTTCTTTGTTAGAGCTTCAGTCAGTCTTGCTTTGGTAACCCCTAATAGATTCGCGATCCTGGTCGCATTTGCCGCATCAGCAACATCGGAACCTTCTATGTTGTTTGCATTTAACGATTTGAATTTCAAGTTTCCCAAGTGGAGTATGGCGGCCAGAAGACTAAAGGTTCCCCAAATTTCGTTATCTGGGAAATTCAGAACTTTAAAAGCGGATCTTATATCATTGAATTCTACGCCGTCATTTCTTCCATCGGCCGTTAACATTTTGCCAGAATTCAAGTAAGCATAATCTTCGGGACGGCCCAACTCCAGCCTCTTTTTTTCTTCTGCAGATAATCCGGAGACAAGAGAGTAAAAAATGTGATAGTTTCTTTCTCCTTTATTTTGGGAAACGATTCTTGATTTCTCCAAGAGATACTGTTCAATATTTCCACCCTCAATGATCCCTTTTTTACTAAAATAGATGTTAACATACTTTCCGAATCTGGATGAGTTATCGTTTCTGACTGTTTTAGCGTTACCAAATGCTTCTAGAATAGGATTTGTTTCTTGAATTTGCTGTTCTATCCATGAATGCTTGCCACTGGCTGCAGCCAAATATTGCAGTAACAATTTGGTGCTTTCAGTTTTACCGGCTCCACTTTCGCCACTGAAAATTTGATCAAACAAAGTTGAATATAAGCAAACAGCAGATTGATAGAGTTTATACCCAATATAAAGCTATCTACAAGCATTACAAAAATTTTTACTGATATTACAGAATAAATTAGAAAGATAGCTAGGTAAATTATCTTTAGATTAAATCCGGTTGCACGAAAGAATTAGCAATAGGTAATACTGTCTGGCTTCTGAGATGCGGGGGTCGCACGCTAACAGGAAATAGTGCTAAAGGTGTTTCGGGCTTCGGCGTCCACAAATATCCATGACAGAGTAGAAAATACTTGTGAATCTTGTGATAGTAAATGACTAAACAAAAGTCAATTTCATCGGCTGCAGACGTAGCAAAGCTCTCCTTTTTGTTAAACGTTTTTATCAGTGATGACATTTATCGATATTCTATATAAAGTGCGATTAATAAAGTTTTATTACCTGATGACGATACACTGGTTTGACGACGTATTCAGTAACTCTCTATACGAATTATCGCCGATAGCAAATATGTGAGGCGGGATGTCCCCCAGACTGCGCTCTTGATAAAAATGTATTTGATCCATCGTGTATATCGGTAGAATTTCGTAGGGGTTTATTGCTATCAACATAGATCCGGTGTATGTCTGGAATTAAGGAACATCAGCGTTAAAATGAATGCACCAACAAAACGCTCGTCGCTTCTATACACTGAAGAAATAGATAGGTAAGTAAAACCTACATTTCACCGGCTGTTAAAAGCAGTGATCGGGATAGGTAGAGCAAAATGCATATTCGCGTAACATATGGATACTACCTCTCTCTAAAATTCCGGAGTGTTTTTAAGTTCCGTGATAAAAATTTTATTCGAGAGAGGTATTATAATTTATGCTTTCTAGAACTTCAGGAAGTACCCTAAGAATTTTGATGATCATCAGTGAGTTAGTTAGATATCAATAAAATCTAAAGTACAAGAGCTATATATGCAATTAAAACTTTATATGTTTAATAAGTCCACTATTGACATCATATCCCCCAAGCTACGAGGGTTCAAAAAAACGACGAAGCATTTCGAGAAAAGGTACGTAGTGCCCTTGAGCTTCACTTGGATCGCCTTGGCGGGGGCACTACGTGCCTCCAGATACGGAAGATTAAAAGGAAAATAGTATCAAAATATTACGCCGTCGTTCTCTAAAGGGGAAGTTAGAGGTGTTCCCCACTTGCTTATTACCCAGTTTTTGCTATTTAAAATAAGTCCTATGAAGTACTCAACGCTGCGACTGAGAATTTCATATTGGGAAAACCCGTTATCATTTTGCTCAACCCGGGTATCGAATATAGGATTAGCACTTGTGCTTGCGACTGCTAGTCTAATAAAGTAATGGATCTTTCTAAGCTCGCCCGCAAAATGATGGATTCCGGAAAGCTATATTTTTTTGCAACTCAACACCATCTAGATTAGGAATGGATTATGGATACAATTTATTTATATCAATGACACGAAATTATGTCGATAATTATCATCCATTCGGCATAACTGAGATAAGCCAATACCGTCATTCTAGTAGGTAAATATTATAGAGAACAAAAAAAATAACAAATGCATTTTATATGTACTTTAATTATATTTGTGTTATTCTTCATAATACGTATAAAAAGTTTACGGTCGTACTTTTGCCCGGCTGTTGCAGTCTACGTGAATAAAATAAGCTATTTATAAACTGGGGCAAAGAAACAGTTTGCAGCAAGCTCTTACAGACATTGTATTGTATTATTTGTATAACAGGCTGGTGTCCGGAACCCTACGTCAAAGCGCGTATTTCTCTTTCAAACATATTATAATTAGGGGAACACAAGAAGGTATAATTGTAGATCATAATATGCATAGAGGAAACTCTGATATTATAATTAATTATCTGATCTACCAACGGGAACTACACTGACATCTATTATTCGACGATAATAGCGCACTGTTGAAATTCTAACAGTGCAAATAGTAATTATATTTGGGCATTCTTTTAGGTGTTAACTGAAAAGTCATAAGCATTATCATATAGATGAGCCTCACCTCCTTCAAGGATCATCATCATCTGCCTAGCCTTTTCTCAACTATGTTGGGGTCGGCTTTCAGTCTAACCGGATGCAGCTGAATACCAGTATTTTACATGGAGCGACTGCCTATCCACCTCCTTCAAGGATACAGGTATCTAAATCGATACCCTGTATTTAAGGTTAATTGCAACGAGATCGAAGTATTTACTTGGCAGAGGTCAGCACATCAAGCTACCTGAAACTGTCAAATTTTCCCAATCAACCTTGAACTTAATGGTTCTGCGATAAAGTTGAAAATCTATTTAAAAACATTGACAGATGTAGTTAGCTTGAAGTGCTGGCGTCTCTTCTTAGGTAGAATCGAAGTTTTGGGCCAGCAAAATATAGGATGGGATACTGTCATGGTCATGCCAACGACACGAAGAAGACCACAGGTATTCGTGTTATATAAAAATATACCATGCTGAATGGAGGTACTAATAATTGCGAAATAACTAAAGGTATACTTACGTAAATGAGCTGATTGACGTACCGCATATGAAGATTATGGAGGATCGAATATTCCTGCAGCTCGCCAAGTGTGATCATGTCTTCGACCCCCTGTATAGACGTCGAGTGCAGCGGCTTGAGAACATTCTGGATGGATGTGGTGAACTTGTTGCCATCATGATCTCTCACTTCGATTTTATCACCAGCACTCTTGAGGACTTTTACAGCTATAGGGACGTCGAATTCAGAGTTCCCTGGTGGCTTTAGCCAGACGTGGTCCTGAAACGCATGAAAGGATGGTAAAAGCAGGTGTTATGCTGTGAAACTTAGGCAGGTGTAGAAGTTTTAATGTTATAGTCAAATGGAATTACTTAGATGCATAATTTTTTTTTAAGTAAGTTATGCATGGTTCCACCATATGTCCAGGTAGGCCTCAGTCAGCCTGATTTAGAGCCTAAAACACAGAATACAATCACTGCGTTTTCTGTAACCGAAAAACTAGGTAGAAGTACTTTACAGGATGTTTAACTACCCTCCTGTATTTCAAGTAGGTTACTATATTATTATTATCATCCAGGAAAATACAATCTAAGCAGGGGTAGAGCCGCAAAGAAAGTGTTTCCTATCACAAAAATTATTAGGTACCTACTTTTGGTACTAGGTATCATAATTCATTTAGTGTTGACGAGTTAGGTTGCTTGATACAGCATGACTGTTTTACGTTATGCGACTTACCTATGTAATTATTTTCTACCAGTAGTTACATTATGGGAAACTTACACTTAGGTAAACAAACAGACATGAACTTACCGCTAAAGTTACCCGGTCTGCCATCTTGAAATAATATTGAGATTCACTCCACAAAAATTTCGGACACAGTCATTTTTACATTCATAGATTCCGCGTGACGCTTGTTCGGCGACTGCCGAATTTTATCAATAGTTCAGCTTTGTCTTATCACTATCTGATAGCACTTGGACTTATCATAAATATTTTCAGATATGAACTTCTACAAATGGTTATCATGACTAAATATGTGTGGATAATTATTTTAATAATTATAAATCCTTTTACTTTTCTACAATATTTGAAAATATGAATAATAAACACTCTCAGAAATAATAAATCTTTGTTAGATATATTTTCAGATGTCTTTTTATAAGAGTGTAGAAATTTATTAAAATTTTAAACAGCCCCATTGATTGAAAATAGTTTGCCCAGAAAATTTTGCCCTTTATAGTATTTACGAAAGTAATTATTGCTATCATACAAATCTAATCTCAGAATATGTTTTACAATCAAAATGTGATAGTGTACCTAATCAATTATATGAGAGAAATCAAAAACAAAGAGTTATAGAAATTTTCTTTTTAAAACCCACAAAATGCAACCATATGGTAATTATATTCAGCCACAGTAGGTAATCTCACGTATCTCTGTTCTTACACACTAACCTCCGAAAACACCCAACTGATTTCAATGAAATTTTGTGAATGTGTTGGTTCCAGCTTTAAGGATAGGATAGTTTCGAATGTAAAAGGGCAGGTCGCATATGTATATGCAATGACAAATAGTAAAAATTGTGCTGGTTGCACTTGGGAGACCTATGTACTGCAGCAGTGGCGTTGGTCCCATACATCTCGATTCCTACTGGCTTTCCTTTGAAAAATCAGTCAGTATTCTACAGACAAATAATATAATCACATTAAAGATATGTACTCTGGTTTACCTCATACAAAAATTGACTCTTCACTACAGTACTGCAGTGGACTAAATTTTTAAATATGAGCAAAAAAACAAGTCTTTTTGGCAAGTCAGGTAAAAACAACTTCACTGTTTAGATTCTATGATCAGCATCAAAAACATGGCCTATTTGTTTTTAAATAATTCTATGCAATAATGCCAACAGATGAATTAATAAATTCAATTTATTTAAAAATAATTCAGCATTACAAACAACTTAATCTAATGATGATTCTAAATTACTTTTTCTTCTCATCTTTTTCCTTCTTATCTCCTTTTGTCTTCTCATCTTTCTTATCTTCTTCCTTTCCATCTTTTCCTTCTTTCTTTTCTTTCTCCTTCTTATCTTTATCTTCTTTCTTTCCTTCTTCAGCATCTCTATTCGTAATCTTGTTGTTGATGAGGTTGTGTAAAGCTATGATTGACCTGACCAGTGCAGCTAAGTACACCACAAGCGACTGATCATTTGTTTTGATGTAAAGGTTGTCAATAAAGCTGTCATTAGCAATGTCGGGTAAAAGATTAAAGATATCCTGCAGTTGGTAGATTATCTGATGGTTCATAGGGAGAGAGCCTTGGCCAACTTGGGTGAGGTAGTCTCGAATCTCACTCAGTTGGGAGTGCAGGCCTTTTAGTCCAAGCAACTGGTTTGTAATTCTCTGGGAGAGACTGCCGACCGTGGTATCCTTAATATCTCTTAAAAGATGTTCTACGCCAACTTCTTCAGCTTCCTCAGCACCAATCTCACTGGGTACATGTTCGAAGGTCCTTGTTGTGGGTGAACCATCATCATGGACCTCTTCTACAGCCTGGTAAGCCTCAGTGGGAAGACCAAGATCTTTGGGTTTAGCATCAATGATGACAAGGACTGAGTTAGGGCAGTAGCGCCTGATTAATTCATTGATGGCTACATCATTCTGGTGGAGTTTAGGCCCAGTGTGGTACCAGCCCACTACTTTCTCTCTGGCATTAACTTTCTTGAACATACCGTACATGTTCTCTAGGTAGTCATGGTCGAGGAACCAGACTGACTTGTCTTTGTCATCCTCATCGAATGGAACTGAAATAACAATGAAAGTTTTTGAATATTAAATGCAACATTATGATCAGATCTGATCCGATCTTAGGGGCGGGTTTTTAGTTAGGCAGGGTTGGAGGTTTTTCAATTGTAATTCGATTAAAAATAACATAAATTACTCTGGTTTTACTCAAGTTACATGGACACAAAGCCAACTGTGTACAGTTTACTAAATAATGAGTTAGTCATTTACCTGCAAAGCTGTTGGAGACGTCCAGGACACCCTTAGCTCTCCAGCATCCCAGCAACACGCCAACAACTCGTTTTTGATTGCCTATTTTGCCCATCCGATTGAAGTGGTCCACTACACTGAGTAAGACCAAAGGATGAACAACCACTTTTGTGGTTAAGACTTCTTGGCTCGGCATTATTGCTGCGGTATTTTACTAAAACTTGTACAGTTATTATAATGTTTGCTTTTCAACAGCAATCAAGACAACAATAAATTACTCACAACTACAGTTCGCTCAAAATACAGTGATTTTTGCCAAGCGGCAATCAAAACTAAAATTTGACAGTCATTATAGAAAAAGAATATCTATGGTTATTTTCGTCTTTATGGAATCACATTTTTTGGCTAGCAACTTTGAACTATTGTGGACATTCTCGTAGTCATTGATAAAAAAAAAGATGAGGAAAAGCAAAAAGCCGATAGTTGAGTAGGGGAAAAAAAAACACTTTCAGCTGTCAATAGTGTCAATACTGTCAATGTCGAATGAAACGTCAATATTGTCAAGTGGTGGTGTGCCGTGCTTTCTTTTTCTTAAATTTTATTTCAAAGTTATCTTAGAATTTATAAATTAAACTATTGCTGGAATGTAACTAGATTTAGAACTCTTCACGTATATTTACGGTAAAAAATCTTTTGTAGCGATTTTCCAAATAAAAATGGCGCAAAGATCCATAACCTTCGTCACTGGCAATGCCAAGAAACTAGAAGAGCTCAGGGCTATTGTTGGCACTAATTTTCCGCTAGAAATAATCAGCCACAAGCTAGACTTGCCGGAACTTCAAGGGGAAGTCGATGAGGTGTCTGTTAAGAAGTGCCAAGAAGCTGCGCGGCGTTTGAAAAGGCCAGTACTAGTGGAAGATACAGCTCTTTGTTTTGAAGCACTGAAAGGTCTTCCTGGGCCATATATCAAGTGGTTCCTAGAGAAATTAGAACCTGAAGGGCTTGTGAAACTGCTGAATGGTTGGGAGAATAAATCTGCTAAAGCTGTGTGTACATTTGCTTACTGTGCTGGAAACTGTGAAGATCTAGATGTTAAGTTGTTCCAAGGCATTACTACTGGAACAATTGTACCTCCAAGAGGTTCTAGAGACTTTGGCTGGGACTGTATCTTCCAACCTGATGGCTACATTGAAACTTATGCTGAACTACCAAAAATAGAGAAGAATAAAATATCTCACAGATACAAAGCTTTAGAAAAACTCAAAGAACATTTTCGTGAATAACCTCAATAACTGTCTTGTGGTGTACCTAAAGCTTAAGATGACCCAATGGAAAAAATGTATGGCAAATTACCTCATTTTATGAATAGGATGAACTATGTGTTTCTAACTACACTGAAAATCTTTAAATGCACAGTGGAAGTCATAATAACTGAGATAGTTCTACACTTTAATTTTTGTAAATCTAAAAATGGCATATTTTGTCCCATTGGTGTTTCTTAACAGTTGTGGTTTATGATATGGTTCAATGTTTCCTATTAATAAGTGCATACAATGTAATCTAAACAAATGAGAAAATGTTATCTATTTTGTTAGAATAAAACGAAATGAAAAATGTTATTGTTTATTATGATATTATTACCAATTCCACTTATTTACACATTCATCATAATGTTAGATTAATATTTTTAATAGTAGGATTTTGTTCACACTGTACTTATAAACATTCTATTCATAGTATAAAATAATATAACAAATAAAATAAACTTATTGTATGTAATAGCATTACTTTTAGACCCAGGCTTGTGTACACCAGGTGCTATATAAGGTTCTAAATTTGAATTGTTATAATTCTTGTAATACCAGTCATTATCACCAATCTGCCTTGTCTTAGTGTTGCCTGTGCTCATAATTTCTGAAAATCTTGTCTTTGGCTCTCTATTTGGTGAAAAGTTTTCTCTATGCTCATGTTCTATGTCTGGAAGGTTTACTTTGGTGATGGTTGCTGGCCTCTTGCCATGGTTCCTTTCATATAACTCTGCAGTGCTGGGTACTAAGACTGCAGATAGAGCAGTAGGTGCTGGCTCAATATGTTTCTTCATTGGTGGTTTAGATGTGACTGCAGTGAATGAGGAGTATGATGAAGTACTGCTCTCCATCCAAGCCTGCAGTGACATATCATTACTTGTATCTGTTGTTATCAGCAGACTTTCTTTTTCTGTCACTTGTGTTATGGTCAAGTTTGACTCCATCAAATTGTATTTGCTCAAATTATTGGGATCACTCTTTTGTTCTTCAACATTCTTAGTTCTGTTGTATGCAACATGAGTGCTGTTGTCATCATCAATGTATGCTTGGAGTTCATGTATTTCACTTTTACTTTTCTGGTGGGTTGTGTTGTTATGAGATGTTTTAGTAGGTGGTTTGGTTGAGACTGCTACTATAGCTTGTTCTATAGCACCTTGCTTAGTGTAAGTTGTAGCACTTTGTGCTTGCACAGCTGTATTTGAAACATTTAGTGTAGGATCAGGTATTGGCATAAAACCACCAGCAGTTGTGGGTAGAATTGGTGAGAACCCACCAGTTTCGAACTTGGGTGGTTCTGGTAGATGGTATTTGTTTCCATTGTAAGAGTGGGAGTGAGAATGTGAATGTGAGTTCTTCTTGTCCGGCCAGTCTATTTTCCGTCCTGTGTTAAGTATCTTTCCCATGTCTATCGGCGGCAGGGGCATCCCAAAGAATGTAAAACCGCTGTTAGCTCCGTTTGTTGGAGCCTGCTTGTTTCTGTCCGTCGTATTTTTCATTGCCGCGTATATCGTAGGAAGTCCTCCTGCCGATCTGTTATTATTTTGCGTCGCACTTAATTCGTTGTTCAAGCCATCCACTAAAGTTTCATTGTAAGGATAATCAACGTATTCGTCGTAGAAGTAATCCGATTCTTCTGGAGACGGTCTGTTTATTTTGTTAGCTTGATACGTGTTCTTAATCTGCGATGTGTAGTCTTTTATTTTGTCTATTGTAGAATACACTTGTGAAGTCGCCAAATTAGGTAGAAGCGCTTCATTTTCGTGTATCATACAAGTCCTCAGATCTTCCTCATTAACTTGTTTGATTGCTGTGTTCGAGCAGTCATTTCTCCCGAACGGCATTCCCTTGACGTATGTTCCATCGGCACATTTCGGTCCAATAGACGACGATTCCGATAGCCAAGATTTTAGCCAAATAATATGGCAATTGCAAACTAGCGGGTTACCTGAAATAAAAAGCAATATATTAGTTGCCAATTACATACTCGAAAAATTGCTACAACAGGGGGCAATTCCTTCCTGCCGGGGCTGCGGGACTGTTCGAAAGAGATACCGCGGCCCTGGAACACAAATGGCACAGAAAGAACATGGATGGGTTGTAGTCAGTACAAGTCTCTGACACTCCGTTCCGCTCCGCCCAGAGCGGGAGGGGTCATTTGATGATATCCCATGAGAAAAAAAAGGGGGCAATTCCTCTGCCTGACCGTCCACTTACCATCAATATCCAAAATTGCGATATTATTTCTAAGCTTCGCAAATGTGTTCTCCAATACTGTGGTAAGTTTATTATGTCTCATTGAGAGAACCTTCAGCCGAGGCATGAAATCAAAGGGCTGACCGCTAATGTGGCAAATCATGTTATTGTCTAAATTCAGCTCCACCAACCATTCCATGTACTGAAATGACGCCCTCGTCAACCTCATCAGCTTGTTAAAGCTCAAATCCAACACTTCTAAAGAAGATAATTGTTTCAGCCCCGAATTATCGATATTCGTAATTTGATTATTACTCAAATTCATATATTGCACCAAAGGTAAATTCTCGAAAGCTCGCAGCGAAATGTACTGTAATCGGTTCCCTTGCAGCTCTATTATCCTCAGCTTAGGCAGATTTGAAAGTACTCTGTCAGGTAAATCTATAATGTGATTCCGGCTTAAATAAATGGACACCAGTTTAGGCAAATTGGCTATTGCTTTTGGATGGACCACTTCAATGTTATTGTTGTCTAAGTCTATCGTTTCAAGATCTCGTAGATCTTTGAAACTTCCAGTTCGAAGTTCCACTAACTTGTTGTTAGGCATTTTAAAATCTGTTAACGTGTTTATGCTATTTATGGAATTGCCGTCGAAATGTTTTATGTGATTGTAGCTAGCGTCTAAAACTTTTAACTTAGACATCATGTTCAAAGTAGCTGGCAATTCATTTAGATTATTCGAAGAAATATTTAAAGTTTCTACATCTAGAGCTCTATTCACAATATTTGGGCTTATACTTTTTAGTTTATTTTTGCTGAAATCCAAAGACGATAGGGCTGCATTGTCTTGAATTGCCATGAAGTCGAAGTTTTCAATTGTGTTTCCGTGCAAGTTCACTTGCTTCAGTTGATTTAATTTGCTAAAACTTTTTGGGTGAATAGCCATTATCTGATTATAACTTAAATCTAAAATCTCCAATCGATCTAGATCGCTAAATGTGGTCATTTCGACCTGTCTTAAACCGTTTCGTTTCATGTAAAATCGCCGTAAATTATGCAACGTTTTCAAGCTCCCATGAGGAATTTTCTGAATTCCGTTACTCGAAATATCCAAAGTCCTGAGAGATGGTAAATCTAAGTCTGGCGATGGAGGCATTGGTAAACTTGTTATTTGATTCTGATGTAAATATAGCTTCTCAAGCCCTCGAGGTAATCCAGGTACAAACTCTATCAGTCTATTAGAACTGGCGTCCAACTCGTAAAGATTTGCTAAGTTCCTAAAAGTTGCTGGATGCATTGAAACTAGACTATTCCCTGATACGTTCACGTACTCCAATAAAGGTAATTCCATGAAAGTTATTGGGTCTATGATCGCTAGCTGGTTGAAACTGAAGTCAATCCTTCTCAATGATGGAAGATTGTATAATAGTTTGGGTTGCAACCGTGTGAAATAGTTGTAAGATAAATCTAATCCTTTGAGTGCAGGCAAATTCCAATAAGGTCCTTCGTTCATATCGTTTAACGAATTGTTACTTAGATGCAATTCTCTCAATGCTGGCATTGCAACGAATGCATCTGCCTGTATGAACTTAATATTGTTTTTGTTCAAATGTAGTCTTTCTAGACTAGGATGACCTCTCAAAGCGCCTCGTGGAATTTCTTGAAGCAAATTGTGACTCAAATCCAGGAATCTCAAACGGGGTAGAGCATCGAGTAAAGCTCGAAATTCTGAAATATGCAGTATTTGATTTCCGATCAAAGTCAACTCCTCAACTCCACTGCCGGATTGTTGCAAAAATGATTCAGGATGTATTTGGTTTATTCGGTTGTAGTTCAAATCCACGACTCTTAATTTTGGTACTCTATGGAAAGCGCCATGGTGTATGATATTTATGTTGTTGTGCGACAGAAATAGGTGCTCCAGCATTGGCTGATCTACAAATCCACCTTCGCTTAATTTATCAATCAAATTGTGATTAAGATTTAAATGAGATAGCATTGGCAAGTCTCTTATAGCTCTTCCAACCATTGTTGCATCTGCGATTCTATTGTTACTCAGTGATATTTCGCTTAGAGACGGTAGCAGAGATAGAGCCCTCATATGTATAAGATTAATTCCGCAATTTGTTATTTCCAGTCTTCGTAATTTCGGTAAATTGTAAAATGCGTTTTCTTTCATTATTCTGAGGTTAACACTTCCTTGAATAAACAATTTCTCCAGATTTGGCAAGTTCTCAAACGTGTTTTCGTTGACGGCATTCAGACTTTCAGATTGTATGTTTATGTATCGTAGTTTTTGCAAGCCAGAAAACGCTGGTATCCTCTTCAGATTTTGCGATTGTATTGTTAAAGCTTGGAGGTTCTGTAGTTTCATCAGACTTTCCGCTGGTAGACTTCTCAAGTCATTTTCTACGATAAATATTTCCACCAAATTCTGTTCTTGCGTCTCCAGCCAAGCAGCGGATAGTCGCTCCAGTCCATTGTGCCGGAGCATTAATCTCATTATTTTCACATTTTGGAATATCTTCCCTGGGAGTGATGGGAGATAGTTGTTTTCTACGATCAGCTCATCTATCGGTTTTCTGACAAGTTCTCCTACTTTCTGGACACCCTTTATTACTTGTGGCAAGTCGCTGTGTGTGCACCTGAAAATAAAGTTAAAATTAGTTATTAGTCAGCTAAAAATGGTCTTGATGTTACACCGATTACTTATACCAACCATATTTGGACATCTTCGTGCCGATTTGTGCATATGCATGGTAGGATTGTCTCTGGGGCTGGGCATATCGAAGCTTGTCCAGTCACATAAGAAAATACCAAGAAGAGGAGCCATGAGACTATTTCTCCTTTCTTTGGGTCCATTCCTCTAAAACGTAGATGATCATTGTAGCATATTTCTCGTTTATTCAGTCCTTCCTATCTGAAATTTTATGAAACAATAGTTTAAAATTCAGTAGTACAAACTCCGTCTCAACTACTGCTAAGGTATAGTAGATCCTTGTTTAAACGGTAAACTTTCAGATTCGAGCGATGATGACAGAGGAAATATCGATGTTATGTTGTTTCATTCCGAGTCGGAGCTTAACCCTTGATTGCTTCATCTATTTAAACTGCGAAAACTTGTAATCCGGCGGCGCCAAGGACCAGTACTAATGAAAACAATGCGTTATAGAAACAATAGCCGACCGGAACGGTCCGGTGGTTGAGTTGCACTTTCACTTATTCACCATTGTTATTAACGGCGATCTATGGTGCGCAATGTTATTTACATCATTGTTTTAGGGTTATGCAAGTCATTGATGAAGTAAGGTTGATGTAGGTCACTATTCGTCCTTCGGATTTGGTTTATCGAGATCAACACAATGGGGCTTGCTTACTTTGTAATTACCTACTCGCCTCAATTTTGCAAGCATATCATGAAGTCGGATTGAATTCAGTCTTCAAGTAGCCATTGCCTCGGTGCATTTTAGAGACTTAATTTTACTACTCAAAGGAGCATAGCTAATTACTAGTAACGAATACTAGCAATCAGTTAACGACAGGCGCCGGCCGGGTGAAGTAGTGAAGCAAGATTGGACAACTATTGAAATATAATGTTTCATTAGATATTATAACTATAATAACTACACACTCACACACTATACTATTTATTATTATAATGTTTCAGTGTGTATTCTCTTAAAGTAGCTAACAGTATAATAACAAACGTAACATTTTTTTATTAAGCATCGCAGTTAACTTCGCAATGCGTTCATAAACGACTCATTAAATTGCACAATACAACTCGTTAAAGGCTTAAAGCGTTACTTTGCAAGTGTGATTAGCATAATTTCTGTATTTCCAAAAAGAAATAAAATGCTGACGTAAATGCAAGAATTGTACTCGTCGCTGAATAATTTAAAACAAAAAGAAGCGGTGACGCATCTTTGCTGACTCTAGGTAGATACTATGTTGACACTGGTAGGTAGATACAGCTGCTAAATTCGTAATAATTCGTCTGGGCAGCAAAGAAAAATTCACGCGTCTAAAGCGATCTGTTGAGTTTTAAACGTACGGCTCAGCGCTGACAGTTGAAATTCCAATAGTGCAATAATATTTAGGCATACATTTAGGTGCTGTGTTGATGCAAACAGACAGTGGCTAGTGTTGTTGGCCTATCCTATTCGACATGACGTTGTGCGAGGTCGGTCACAGCTAAGATCACATAAGCAGACAGAATTGTATGGCTTATTTTGTTGCCTTTCGACGATCTATCAATTACTCTAGATCCCAGTTTATTTTCTCGACATCTACATATAAACTGGTCCATTGCCGTCGGTGTACGATTTGACAAAGATATGAAGAAATTTAGGATTAGGTAACTCCGATTTTGAAGGAAATTTCAAAGAATTGGAGCCATTATTGCTTAAAGCAGAAAATTCACTGTTTAAACGAGCATCGCTTGCAACTTCAGCAAATTGCTTTCGAGTTTTTTTTTTTGTCGATCAATCAATCAAAAACAAGTAGGTCCTAGCTAGCTTGCCTAATTTGTCGTTAATCTTCTACTTGTAATCCACAACGGTTAAGAAGTAAGGTAGACTTTTGATATAACCACATATCACTAGTTAAGTTTACGTTAAATCCCTTGTAGAAAAGTCTGCGCTTATACAATATTCTTCTGTAACTTCCAGCAATTATCTTCGAGGGGTTCTTGTCGATACATCAATCAATTTATATAGATCCTTGCCTAGTTTATTGAAAGTCTTTCTTGAACCAGATATCATGACCTTGATAATTTTACCGTAGAAAGCACCAGACCTCATAAGCATGATTCTGTATGATATAAATATCTTACATAGTAGATGGGTACACTCATCATGCGAGTAAGTACGTGTGTACGTATGCAGTAAACGGCACAACAGTCATTATGGTACAGTTATCGCATTTATCTCCGTAGTAACTGTTGCAGACTGTCATCTTGGAGGTAGTCGTAAGTAGTACGATCATATACCTTGTGTTATTACTTTTGTTTTATTATAAGTTTGTGGTTGTTCTAGGTTTAAAATCTTGATGTAGCTAGGTATTCATAGACATGAAGGTAGCTACTGAAATCAGGTAGACATTTAAAGTAGCTTCCTTCCTATGGGTACAGGCAGGGACCGATTAATCGGGTTAACTGGTTAGCCATGGGTTAACCTTTTAAATATTGCAGATTGATTAACCAGAAAGAAAGAGACTAAGCACCGAGCGTGGGCTAACTCTATGCGTCTAAGCGTGAACTGGTTATTGTAGGGGTTAACCTATAGTCGAGGGATTTTCAACTAACCCGATTAAAACGGGTTACCGGATACCGGTCAATTCTTTACGGTTTCGGTTTAAAGACATTTTATTTTCTCAAAGAACAAATTACAGTTCACTTAAAGAGAAACTTAACTAAATTAACAATAGGTTGTGTTACATTACGACGTTCCAAGCTATCCAAGAAACTGAACACCATAGGTTTCGGGGATTAAACCGTAACCGAATAGATACTGATGATAATAAGGGTACAGGGACTCACAGGTTCGATTTCGCCTAGTCTCAGTGCTCTCAATATTTATTTGACGTAAGTTCTTACAGATATTTAATATTATGCAGGTATGAGGTAAGTAGGTATGTGATAACTCTAGAAATACGGAATCATCCATAAGCTTGCTAGCACATGGTTCCGGAAGAGCGAGTTTCCTCATTGTTGAGAACAATAACAACCTCCGAATTTTTCATCAAGTTATTTTCGGATTACGATACATGGCGCAATATAATTGCGTTTTCGATTTCTTTTGTTTTAGTTTGTATTGTAATGTAAACAATAATATTCGCGTCGATAATTTACACACATTTTGAATAGGTCTACTACTACTAAAGCGCTAAAACGGCTGTTTGTGTGTTACTCACTTTTAATAGTAGCACTTGGCAGTGATACTCATCGTAACTAAACCATTTCAGATACAATACTTTTAGTATCAATGGCCACTTGACCAGCGGTATTCGTTAGCTCGATACTGCGTCTGACAGAAAGCCATCGCGAAATCGAACACAGCAATCGCCAAAACACGATGCAGTCGCTAGTACCGGTCGAAGTGTCGAAGCTAGCCCTAAAATCCCTCAATAATTCCTATATATGTGATGCTATAATCTAACTCTATATGGAAATTATAAGCTAAGCTAGCAGCTAGCTAGCTTTGTAATATTCGATGATTTCCTCGTCGATACAAGCAATGCATCATGCACTTGAAACAAAGGGAAGAATCTCTTTCGTCCTTTCGAGTTCAAAATCAAAACTCAAAGCATTTATTTCAAGTAGGCCAGTTACAGGCACTTTTGAATTGTCGAAACAAAGACAACAGTAAAAAATAGCTACAGTCCCAGTCACAAAGCACAAAAACTGTGAAAGTACTGTAGTTGCCCATTCCCTAACGTAGATCTCTATCGAGAAGAACGGGAAAGAAACTCCATGGACACTCTTTTGAATCAGAATACTTTACTTTTACTCTACTAGTATCATTAGAAGGGGTCTTATGATGCTATAATCTAACTCTATATGGAAATTATAAGCTAAGCTAGCAGCTAACTAGCTTTGTAAGCTATTATATACATCGTATCAACGCATCATGCACTTGAATCAAAGCGAAGAATCTCTTTCGTCCTTTCGAGTATCATTAGAAGGGGTCTTGTTTTATAGAATCTGCCTGCAGAAGAGGATAGATAATAGCCCCATAAATAGATAATGAAATAGGCTACATTACGTTCAACAGAATGGCAACCATATGGTAGTAATTTCTTGTCTTGACAAGGAGTCCGCAATCGGGCTAGCTAAGGTTTCTCGATCTAGGTTAGTAGGTAATAAACTAATAATAACGATAGTAGTACCTACAACAAGCAATAATTTCTAGGTACAGAATAATAGTAGAATAATTATGTAAGTAGGTAGTATGGAACAGTACCTACTTAGGTCCGTTGTGAGCTTGAGTGATTGAGTTGTCAATATATGGATAGGTAGGTATACGAGATGGCAGGGACACCGAAGCGAAAACGGGTACCACGTATTCAGTAGCAGTACATTATTCTTTCAAAATTTGTATGTGTGGGCTGCGGGACTGTTTGAAAGAGATACCGTGGCCCTGGAACACAAAGGGCAAAGAAGGAACATGAATGGGTTTTAGTCAGTACCTACAAGTCTGACACTCCCTTCCGCTCCGCCCAGAGTGGGGGGGTCATTCGATGATTTCCCATCCGGAAAAAAAAAGGGGTCACATAGAAATTTTTCATCGGTTATTTTTAAAAAATCAGCTGTTCCATACATTTTGACCGTGTAGGTAGGTACCTATTGCACTTTTGTAAGAAACAACTGATTTTCTTTTTAATAACCATGAAAAATGGCAAAAATTTTAAGTGACTTGGTAATACCAACCCGCGCCCTCGTTATGGAAACCAATTTACAATAGAAGTCATCAAAGCACTGCATCTTGCTTGAAAAGTAACTAACGTAACCGGCAGATTATCTACATTTGAAAAACAATAAAAAATTACATACCTACCAACTATAGACTCAGTAACCATTACCTTCCATAATACAATATTTGATTGACTTATTACGCAATCAAACAATTTGCTCAAAACTAGAGCGAATCGCAACCGCGGAGGACTTACAGACGATCGTAAATTACGCATAAAATAATGTATTAGATGAAGCACACTAACCTAGTGCCCTAACTGACTTCTTAAACGTCTGTACTCTCATTAGATGATAAAGACTTTGGGTTTTGATGATATTGTCTACCTATATGCAAGTGACGAAAAGACCAAAGAAAGCATGGCTGGACTGTGTAAAAGATGAAACAACTTAAGACGGGGTGACTATCCCGAAGTGACCCTGCTCTTCAAAATGATGAAGAAAACCACCGTAGAGAAACCGCCATCACCAAAACATGTGGCATCTACAAACACGCACTCTGCTCTCACACAGAACTTCAGTGACAGAAGAGGCCTGTGCCGAGAGAGAGGTGAAAAAAAAAAAAAAATGCGACGCTATGTCGAGAAATTAATACCTTTTGCCCTTCCAAAAATTAAAACAGTACTTAGGTACTTACAAGCCGTAAAGAGGGGAGTCCGCTAAGACACCGATTTTACCATACCGACTTTTGAAACAAGCCTGCAAATTGAATGATTGTAAGGATATTTCCAATTTAGAAGGGTAACTGGAACAGTTATTGATCATAGCACTCATAGCAACAAGAATGAAAAGATCGTAGTGCCAAGAGTTTTTGATTGTTAACAGTTTCGATGGGGCAAGTGTCAGACTCAAATCACGGTAGTTCAACTTTATTTTTAGTGTAAAGATGTGAAACAACTTGGTAAAGTTCCAAATTCAATGGCCCCGTATTTTATCTTAGTTAGAAAAGTACCTTCTGTATTACTACCCCATCTAATAATGCAATACATAACTAAACTAAAGAATAGCATCAAATAGCACAAGACCGTGACAACAGAAGATGTTCATGCAAAATTGCGAAAATAAAACAAGCGACATAGGGTTTTTCATAAAAATGGAGCGTCAAATGTCACACGTGTTGAAAGGAAAGCAAATGCATTGTGCACGCGCATGCAGCTAACGGATCCCAATCTCTTGCATATTTATTAGTTAGTTGAATCGGTACATGCATTAAATTAAATGCAGTTTCATTAAAGTAAATAACAATAAATAGTTTTACAAAACATGATAAAAAAGAGGTTTCCATTGATTTGGGACAGCGCACATAGATTAATAAAAAAAACGTATTTTACGAATTTGGTTGAGGAAAACACTCTAATTTTAATCTAAGGACAGCTTCCCCACTGAAATTAACTACTTATAGAAGAATCATTATCATTAACACTAGAAACGGGATATCGGGAACTGAAAACAAACAGTAAACATGGTTAATTTCCCGTGTTATTGATAATGTTAGTGACTATGAAAGTTTAAAAACTTATAATTTTAGTAGAATAATTTATCAACTACCTAATAAAAACAGCAAGACTCCTAACTTCCTAGAACTCGCGTATTCGTTTACTAATAAACATATTGTTAGGTCAAAAACCAGACAAACCTGTCTGAACGCCTAGACTGCTACAGACTGTAAATATTTAAGCAACAACAATATAGTAAAAATTACGGAAATAAAACCTGTCAATGTTGAAAACCCTCATATTATCTAATCTAGAATCAAGAAAACAATGCAATTTCCATAAACACATTCACAAACACAACTTAGGTACAACATTAGTTTACAACTTCATCGATTTACCGTCAAAGATAAAGAACAGAACACAGCGTCAACTCCTCTGATGTCGATTAAAACACGATCACTGTTACGCAACAAACACAAACAAAACGGACTGGACAAGCGTGGCTTATGGTGGCCCAACGTGAACTGGGATGCGAGTATTTCGCATGTAAACACCAGACTTTCGGTTCACAGCTCGATGCACATCAAGTAACTTATCTTTCACCATTGTGGCGCGTGCTGCCGCCCGTAACTACTTGTAAATTATCATAGATGTGGATGTTCGTTCAACAGTTGTCTTTTTCTGACTATTTGCTTCTTAGAGGAATCTCGTAGCTTAACAAGAAAAAGCAACCCCAAAGTTCAGAATATCGGACTGCGGGTAGCGGCTCTGAAGGTGAAGTGGCAGGACACTTGGCAAGATATGGTGATGACAGGTAGAGTAGAGCCCTCACTGAATGGTTACCGAGGGGTGATAGAAGTGTTGGCAGACCAAGTTGAGGCCAAGCCAGGGAAGAATGCCACAAAAGGGAGGGAGGCCTATACTTAACAGTGAGTGGAAGAAGGATGCCAATGATGATAATGAACCCCAACATTTTTACAAAGTAGACTCTGCAGTCGTAAAGAAAATATGGAGATATAAAGCTGTGTGGCTGACATCTAGGAAGTCTATTTGGCCAGTCTGAGTTATAATGTCGTCTAATCTCACATACCTACCTGACTGCTCTGTTGCCTGAGTCCTGACTATCTGGCTTACCTAACCAATAGTTAGGCTTGTATCTATTTGTAGAGTCAAATGTCCGACCCTAGTTGAACTTGAAGTAGATACAACGTTTCCATTTGCTCAAAATTTTATATTCTTTGACCGTAAGTTGCAAAATAAAGAATGCTTAAGCGACTTATCTCGATTAAATCGTACGATGTGGTAACTAGGAAGGGTGGTCGCTTGGACAATAAAATTGCCATGTGTCGCCTTAATTACTATATTGAAACATGTCTGTAAGTAATCAGAAATACAAACAATACAAGTGCAATTTCATTTAAATTACTCATGTACCTACATTGTGGTAATTCTCAGTAATGGGCTGGAGTGCGGATTTGTGCCCGGTTGATGGCAAACCCCCCCTTTGGGGGAGGCCTATGTCCAGCAGTGGACGTATTTCGGCTGAAATGATGATGATGATGATGGCAATAGACTCGCCCCTTTAAGTCACATGTAATATACCGATACTGTTAGCCTGCGTCATCCCACTGCTGGGCAAAGGCCATAACCTCCAAATTCTTCGATCCAGGGTCAATGTGGACCACTGGTTGTTAGTTTTGTCCAGCTCGTCCCGCCATCTCCTGCGAGGTCTACCGCGTCGCCTTCTGGCTGTGTCAGGGCTGCATATCGTGGTTATTTTGGCCACCAGCTCGTCCGGCATGCGGCAGACATGGCCAGCCCAGTTCACTTTAGCTTAGTGACTTCTTGAGATGTGACTTAAATATAACTGGCGAAATGTGGGTGTACTACAGGATGCATTTCTGCGTAACCCTTCAGGGACTACAGGAGTGATGGTATGTACCTACAGTGTAGGTACCGTTTGAATTTGACAAATTAATTGTACCTTACTCAATAAAAAAGTCGTGACGGCAAACGCGAAGGTGCTAATAAAAATCCTAAATTTGAAGCGCTATATGCGAAATAAAAACAAAGTTGTTTGCCAATTCTTATGCTCGTGAGTTTGCGAAAACCTGCTCATGTCCTGCTAACCTTGGTAGGTAAACATGTCGCACAAAAAATAATAGATCTGTGTTTGTGGGCAAATAACACTGAGATCAAAATCTGCGTTGTAATGTAAACCAAACTATTATACGGGCCGTGGACGTATGGTATGCTGCCTCTGCCTATCTTTGAACTAAATTATTTTTTTAATACAAGCGGTGTAATTGGAATGGAATTCTTTAAATTGCGATTTGGAGAGTTTCAATTTAATTGTTATATAAGAGTCCTAAGGTACTCAAATTATATAACTTCCCTACTATAAAGCTGTGATGGAACAGGGCGAAGCGCGTACCCTGTACGAACCTAATGCTTGCATATAGGTAATGAATTGATGATGCATGGGTCCCACAGCAAATTTCTGTAAGATACCTAGGTACTAAAGTGCTATATTCACGTGTTACATATTTGTAGGATGACTAATAATAATGGTAAACGGACACGTGGACACGTGTTGAGGCAACACGTGTCCATCCTTTAGATTACATGGTTAAGTATATAACAAGTTGGTATCAGAGTTTGTCAAAACATAATTAAAAGCTTGAACTTCAACAAATGCAAATCATATACGTACAGTCTAGCTGGTCATCTACCTACTGAGGTAAAGGAGTTTATGCGATTAGATAACCAAACCCTAGTCGTAATTCAATACGAAATATCTGGGTCTGAGGTTCGTTATACTCCAGCCCAAAACAACGCTAATTCAAATCATTCTCCAATGCAACCCGGCCGCCATCGCCACCCCTATATGTATAGCTGCTTTAGGTCTGGTACTAGTTGAAGCAGTCTAGCCACTGAAGACCCGCAAAGCTCTTTGACAGAGCCTAGAACTACGTCAAAGTAACTTGTCTTACTTCTAAAGTTTTCAATGTAAGAGATACTATCGATTTCGATTAGCATTTTCGCTGACTGCAGGCAGCCCATTGGGGCTATCCCAAATTCCCAATGATTCCGTTATTTAGAGGTTGTGTGGTTCTGTAGCGATTTGAGCATTCGTTTTTGGGTTTAGAAGTCTGCAGTAAGGCCTACTGCAGACTTCTGCAACAAGCTAATAGGAGATGAGGGAGAGGCCCTCCCTCATCTCCTATCAGCTTGTTCTCATCGTGTGGTTCAAACACGTGTGTTTCAGTTAAAACACACCTGTGTAAATTAGCCAGTGACGGCAATGAAAACATAATATCTAGTAAGTAACAACGTATTACGGTGGCCAATTTATTGGGAAATAATTAAAAACATTCCGCTCTTACTTTCTTGTATCTAACACACCCACCTGAGATCCTACATCAACTTTATGTGCAAAGATAAACACCGATATTTTTACACTGCCAATTTATATACTGGTGTAAAAAATTCAATGTCAAGTTTTTTTTCACAAAAATTGACGTGAGAGGCGACACACCCACCAAATATCTTCATGGGCTATTGCAGCTTATATTCAATGAAATAAGGCTCATTTCTTTAAAGCTGGTGTCATCGTACGATACACTCGTAGGTACATAGGTAGAATTAATATTGGTTTACAACCTGTTTCTACCTAACGCGAGACGCGAGAGACCCCACCGTTCTGTTTACCAGTTACCGTTTGACTTACACAGTGTTTTATCGTGTCGTCTATCTGACGCTAAATCATCCGTAATAATTATGTTTATAAGGAATTTATATCGGACTTCTATTAAATTAAATATTAGAAATTATACTGGAAATAGTACTTTAAAAAAACCGCCAAAGATTTTGATTACGGGTAAGTGTATTTACTTAAGCTTAAAAGTGAAATTGAAAATAGAACGATGAAAATTGGGGAAATCAGGGAACTTCAAAAAATAAGTGACATGATCATCATCATCATCATTCGCTTGCCCTTATCCCAATTCATTTGGGGTCGGCGCAGCATGTCTATTTACCGCCTGTCATGCCTTCATTTCGCCAGCTGTTCTAAAAATCAGCAAAAATATGTTTAAAAAGAAACGACAATATTAATAAAATAAAAACCATTAATAATAGCACTAGATCAAAAATAAAGCGCTAACGCTACGGTTAGATCTTTAGGTCAAAGACGCCGTCAATAGTGAAAGGATAAAACACAGTGAAGGCTGTTTCTATAGGTAATATAATAAAACACCCTATTCAAAAGAATGTGATAGTTTCTAATGTTATCAGCGTTAATAATCGAATCAAAGCGAAAGTACAGTAGCTTGAGAATGACGAATTGTTGCTCAAACGCGTGCATTCCGGTATCGGTAGTCGCATGCTTGAAACAACCGGTAAGCTGACTTCAAACTAAAGAGTAAAATACTTAAACCAGGCTTCAAGCTGATTGGTTGAATAGAGCCATTCATACCTTGCCGAAAACAAAAGACAGCAACAGAAAGATTGTTTCTCGGCTCCGAAAGGAGGTCAATTACCTACTCCAGAATTACCAAAAACCCGTTTTGGCCACAGCGTAAAGGATTCGGTGAGAAAAAAGAAATCCCGGGACGCGGTACTCGAGACTACTCGGGGCGAGTCAGGAGTATCTTTTTCAAAACCATTCATACACTTCCACTTCATCCACTTCATCCCAAATATGCATCCTTTATTCAGTTCTTGATTTGGTTTTAATCAATTCATAGGCCTCTTCTATTTATTTTATGTTTCGTATACCAGAAATGGTTAAAATGAGGATCCTTATTATTATATTGTGTAATGTAACATTTATGTACCATCTATCTACACATATTATGGGAATAAATTATTTGATTTGATTCCAAGATCACCAGAGCTATCTCCTTATTCGATTGTTTAGTATATAAATGCATATAAATTCTACATTTATTATTGTTTAATCTTACGACGATCGCGCTGACCTACGAAGCCACAATGGCAGCTGTGTTTATAACGGTCTTGTCACCCTGTGTTAACCGAATGAGAATAATAATATAAGATGAATCTATTATTTCATCGTCTGCTATGAAAGTTCAAAACTCTATTTATTCCTATCGTTGTCAATGAACAGAGCATAGCTAGCTTAAATATCATTCGGTTGAGTGATTATAAGAAGTAACATTGCAAACATGACACCCAACCGCAATTACGTAGAAATTGCAAATAATAGCGGTGAACTGTTTACAAATTATGACCAAACCGAGCCCGATGCGTCAATGCTGACGATCGCAAATCTACGTCTTAAACATCCGCATAATTTGTTTGCGTCTAATATTCTAGTGCGTAATCTGTATGTTACGTCGTAGCAAACTAAGTATTGCAAAAACATGTTTGCCTAAGGAAAACCGATTCGCCGTATTTTCTACGATTAGCATAAATTCTTGTGCTATATTCATTTATTCGGCAACGCAGTAATTTTTCCAATGACTAAGAGAGTTGCAGTTCTGTGCAATATAATAATCTAGCATGTGAGCCTGATATATAGGGTGACTGGAAATTAGTGACCGATACTTAAACACGTGACTGTACTCATGATGACAAACAACTTTCCCGAAGAAACATTTTTTTTGCGAACACCGCGTACAGCACGTGGCGGCCTTGCGAGCCGCGCGAGTGCTCTGCCTACCCCTATTGCACGGTACGATAGTAATGAGACAGAACGGCCCGCAGCGTCACGCGACTAACAGCTGATAGGTACAGGCGCGCGCGCGCGAATTTCATACGGCTGTTGTGTTATTGGGATAAAAGTGTACGAGTACAAATAAAAAAGTTTATTTGGTAAGGTTGATTGTTAACATGAGTACAATCACGTGTTTAAATATCGGTCACTAATTACCAGTCACCCTTTATAAGTTAACTTTCTTCCTTCTAAAGGATTTTAGGTGTTTCATAAATGTTCTATTATTTACAGGAGGCCTCGGTCAACTAGGCGTAGAGTGCGCCAAGTACCTTCGAGGAAAATATGGCAGGGACAATGTCATCCTCTCCGATATAATCAAGCCGTCCCAGGACATAATTAATGATGGCCCATACATATTTGTAGACATTTTAGACTTCAAGGGCCTGCAGAAAACCGTCGTGAATCACAGGGTGGACTGGCTCATCCACTTCTCAGCTCTCCTCAGTGCGATAGGAGAGCAAAATGTTCCTTTAGCCGTGCGTGTGAATATAGAAGGAGTGCATAACGTTATTGAACTTGCCAAACAGTATAATCTACGGCTCTTTGTGCCAAGTACAATCGGGGCTTTTGGCCCAGACTCTCCTAGAAATCCTACGCCAAATATAACCATACAACGACCAAGGACTATTTACGGTGTGTCTAAAGTGCATGCGGAACTGTTAGGGGAATACTACTATCATAAATTCGGTTTGGATTTCCGTTGCTTGAGGTTCCCTGGTGTCATCTCTAGTGATCCACCCGGCGGAGGCACAACAGGTGAGGATGGTGTTACATTATTTTCATTTTATCTCTCATCGATTTCTCGTGATTGTATTTACCGGCTAACTAGGCACATATTATAAGTACATAGATAAGTATGTAAATAAAACCGGTCGCGCATATAGACACCATTTCGCTAGTGTGTAGCCTAGTAAAGTATAATATTCAGTTAGGTACCTACTACCTAAATATGTTTTTGTATAGACAATGAATGAGAAAGCAACGGTCTTTAATATTGTTATTTAATCATTGGTTAAAATCATAGATTTCAATTTCCAGTCCTTAGACAGAAATTTAAAACTTAATATTAGAAGCTGGTATTTGCTTGGCAACAACTTTTCATTTACCTATTATACGTCTTCTATGTTAATTTCTCGAAACGGGCTTATAGGTACTTGCTTACATTTAGATATTATGCAAACTTTTTTTGCCGCATAACCTTGAGCAAGGAAACTGAATGAGTTCTAAAAGAACGTGACTTGTAAAAAATATTTGTTTTCTTTTACGGAGATTTAAAAATGTAGGCCCATACCACATACCGCACACAGAGAGATACCAACAATTCATATTAGCCAGTACTTCTAAACAAATGCTAAACTGCCACATCTATGTTCACAGACTACGCCATTGCGGTCTTCCATGACGTCATTCGCAAAGGCCAGTACCAATGCTACCTCAAACCAGACACAAGACTCCCTATGATGCACGTTAGAGATGCCCTTCGAGCTCTCTCGGAATATTTAGAGGCTCCCAATGAGCTCCTAAACAGAAGAGTCTACAATGTAACATCAATGAGTTTCACGCCCGAAGAACTAACACAAGCTATGTCTAAATATATACCAGAATTCAAGATCACTTATATGCCTGATAGTAGACAGGAAATCGGTGAGTTATATATCATATTAATTACGTAAACAAAAATGGTTCAAAGTCATACTATGATGAATAAGATATGTTGTTAAGCGCATGAAAATAAATAAACAAACTACAAATAGTAAAATGTACAGAAGCGATCGCAGAAATGTATCGTAACACCGGTAAATTGGTGCATCCCTAGAAACCGGAAATGAAATAAGAGAGAAATTCCTAAAAAACAAAAACCGAAAGAAAAAGTTTGCCCTGTGAAAAATTGGACAAACTGATTCCTAAACCAATAACAATTCGAGTCTCCCTTTATTCTTCTTTTTGCTCAATTTTCCTAGAAAAAAAACAATTTTTTTTTTTTGCTTTCAGACGGTCGCCAACTTTGCATAACTATTTTCATTAACTCGGTCCTAAAACTGATTTCAGCTGATTCCTGGCCTCAAGTATTCGACGACAGCGAAGCTAGGCGGGACTGGAATTGGAAACCAGAGGTCGATCTGGACAACCTTGTCAAACTAATGGTCAAGGAGGTCAAAGAAAAAATTGCTGCCAATGGACTATCATAACGTGCTATCTCGCTCATGTTTTTTCAATGCCCATAATGCTGTCTTTGTCACTCAAAAGCCCCCAAAGCTCCCTTTCCTCCACACAGGAACACAGCAATCTTTGCGAATTACTGTCTTATACCCATAAGCAGTGATACCAGTTTTGTTGCTAAATGGACGTCAGTGGGCTTTAAATAGTTCTTATTATGTAATTTAAATAAATGCTTTTACTGAATCTCCGTATTTTTTTTATAAGCCTATATTGTCCCACTGCAGAGCAAAGGCCTCCCTTCACCTCCTTCCACATTTTCGATCTAGTGCGATTGTACGCTAATCCTTTGAGAAAGAGTCCAGCTCACCCCGCCATCTCCTGGGCCTGTCGCATTGTCGTTTCCTGCTATTTGGTAACCACTGAGTGGTTATTTTTGCCCATTGCTCCTTCGACATGCGGCAGAAGTGACCAGTCCAGTTCCACTTCAACCTAGCAGCTGTTAGGCCAACAACTGCTATTTGGGTTTTGGAGTGAAGTATGGAGTTTCTGATGCGATCCGTAAGACTGACAACCATTCATACTCGTTACCTGGGCCTGACACGTTAGGCAGACAAAATTGTAAAATATTCGTTTTTTATTTATTTAAATACACGTCCTCAGTAATTAAAGGATTCATTGAAGTAGTCGCTGGCTGCATTAACTACAAAACCCAATCACAAACATTTGCCAGTATCCCAATCTCCGTATAGGGTTGTTACGCCGGTAGCGCGACCACCTTCAGTAGGCGACCATTTGACGGACTGAGTTTCTTTAAATCAAGATAATAGTTTTTGTATAGGTAATATAAATAAAAAATAAATCTAACGTGCTCTATAAATAACTATGAATTAAGAATTTACACAGTTAGAAACAAATGGGTTAACCCAGAGCCGAAAAAAAAATTCTCAGGGCGCGTCTTGATTCAGTGGTGTATGTACCGCGAGTTGGAAAAAAAATAACATGGCGCGCGGCGATCAAAGGTAAGTTTTATTACTTATTTCATGTTTTACACACAAGTTAGATGTTAAATTGTACAATGAATTAGTTTGGGTTATTATTTAGTTGTATTTTGCTATTTTTAAACTTATAATTAAGATAAAATCAAGTGGTCGGTAACCGAAATGCGTATTTATCAAAAACCTTAGATAGCGACCACATGGTCGCAAACTGACGAGAACCGCATTATTCTATTTTGATTAATATGATCCTAATGCTTCATACAGAACTGTTACAAATTTGAATGTAGTACTGTAAAAGGTTTTCATTGTAGATCTTTGGTTAGCGACCACCAGTTTCTTTGAAAGAACTTTGTTTAATTTACGTACAAAATTAGATGCTAAACAGGTGGTCGTAAACCAAAATAATCGAAATAAAGACATTGGTTTCCGACCACCATAATTTAGTATGAGAGAAATAACGGCCGCTAACAGAAATAAGTATGAAAGTTCATTGAGTATGCGACCACGTCTGATTTTTTTGATTTCGTTGGTTATTGAAAGGTCTGTTTAATAATTATTTTAGCAAGCAACCATGTGGTTGTACATAATCTGTCGAAAACTAAATATTATTATATTTCAGTTTAAAACAAAATTAGTCATAAAAACAACAATAAATTATTTTTTATTACTTTTTTTTAGATGGAGCTCCCAAATAATTCAGAGTCGACAAAAAAAAAGAAAAAGACTGTCCAGTACACTGAAGATGCCCTGAAAAAAACTCTCGATGATATCCGAAAAGAAGGGAAGGGAATAAGAGAAACATGTAGACTATCAGATCCCAACGACCACGATACAAGATCGGCTTAATTATGAATAAGAAACGCGGAATATCATCATCATCTTCCTGCCCTTGTCCCATGTCACTTGGGGTCGGCCCAAAACGGTTTTTTCTTCTAATCTCAATAACATACTCAAGGCTGTAGCCAGTGTGGAGGTTTCTATGGTATCCAATTTAAAATTGGTTTAAACTGTTTTCTTCCATTCCATCATTTTCCTGCCCTTGTCATGCCCTTCATGCTATTTGGGGGGTTAGTTTTTACTTCCATTCTCCTCTGTCAACCGTCACGCTATCATTTACTCCTTTCACTTTCATATCATTCCTCACACAATCCATCGATCGTTTCTTTGGTCTTCCTCTCCCTCTCCATTTATCAATGTCTATATTCATCACTCTTTTAGTGACATGAGATTCGTCCCTCCTCATCACATGTCCACACCAAGAGAGTCGATTCCCTTTCAACTTTTCTGTAACTGGCGCAACTTTTAAACTTCCTCTAATATACTCGTTCCTTACCTTATCCATTCTTGTCACACCACACATCCACCTCAACATTCTCATCTCTGCTACATACAATCTCCTTTCTTCACAGCCCAGCATTCCGATCCATACAGTACGACAGGTCTAATCACGGATTTGTATATTTTGCCCTTTAACTTGAGGCGCATCCGTGGGTCACAAATTGTTCCAGTGAACCTGTCGCCATTTCATCCATCCTGAGTTGATCTCGGTTAACTTCGCCATCCCTTTGGACAAGCGACCCGAGGTACCGAAAATCGAATCGGACAGATCGGAATGGGCGTTCCGGAAAGTGTTATGGGCACAGGACTGGAGAGACTGCCGAAATCACAGAATAAGTATTCTGTTTTGGTCCTACTGACTTTCACGCCAACATTCTGCAGTCTTTGCCACCACACCTTCAATCTGCTCTGGACCCCTAGGCTACTCTCGGCAACCAACACAATGTCGTCGGCAAACAGCTTACACCAGGGAGCCTCTTCCTGGATGTCCGACGTAAGTGCGTCCATTATCACCAGAAAGAGGTAAGGGCTTAGAGCCGACCCTTGGTGCAATCCGACAGCCACATTGAAGCTGCCGGTAGTTCCCGCTGTAGGCCGGACTTGGGTACTACATCGACTGTACATCGCTCGGATCAACTGCACATACTTCCCAGGCATACCTTTCTCTTTCAGGGCTCGCCACAAAACCTCACGAGGTACCCGGTAGTATGCCTTTTCGAGGTCGATGAACACCATGTGCAAGTTTTTGTGCGCACTTCTGTATTTCTCGCACAGCTGGCGGATGGCAAAAATGGCATCCATCGTTACCCGACCAAGCTTAAAACCGAATTGGTTTCGTGAAATTTCACTCTCTTCTCTTAGTCGCCTTTCAAAAACTTTCATACCATGCGCTATTTCATGCTATTCCTCTATAGTTATTGCACTCCAGCACATCACCTTTATTTTTAAAAATGGGCACCAGCGAACTGTTGCACCGCTCGTCAGGTATGGCGTCTTCCAGCAACAACTTATTGAAACGCGGAATATGATTCCTAAAATAATTTTAAACCAGATTGACTAGAAAATATTGATGTAGATTATTTTTAAATGTTATACTACATATTTAGGATATTGTTTGACTAATGATTGTTAATTCTATAACAACTATGACTAAGTTCCTACGAAATGAAAGATTGTTATTTTTTAATTATAAGAAAACATTACACCAAAGGATTACTATGTTTGTTTTTATTAAGAGGCAAATATTAAAATATTTTTAAAGCGATTATAATTGTTTTAATGGCATAGTTTTCATATTAAAATAGCGGTCGCAAACCAGCTCACTGGTGGTCGTAAACTGATAAAAATGGTCGCAAACCGACGTTTTCGCTATATTTTCACTTTTTCATCATTTTATAAATATTTTTGTATTACTGTATTTTATTTTATGTTTTGTATCCAAACCAGATTATATTTGGGACAAATTCACATTAACATATACTATTTTGCGTGTAGACAACATTTTTTTTTCCTCATCTTATGTGGGCAACCCAGCTAACTGGTCGCTAACCGGCGCAATGACCCTACCTACTTACTTATTTTTCCTTTAATTGCAACGAAAAAGATTAAAAAAGCAGTTGTAGCCTGAGGTCAACGCCATGATCTTTATTTTAGGTCAGTGTCATATCGTACAGGGTGATAGATGTAACTTAGGTTTATTATATTAATACATGCCGTCATGGCATTGACCGGAGGCTGCATAAATTATGTCAGGTAAGTACACAGTAGATACAGTCACGAGCACTAAATACCTACTTTTAGTATCTTTTAAAAGTGATTTTCTCCTAACGTATTGATCGTAATTTCGTGTTGTAGCGAGCATGGTATTTTGAAACTCAATGTTGCTAGTTTTTTTCATTTGTCTTCGTGACTGTATACGTCCCTTTTTCTTTATTTATACCTTAGGTAGATTTTTCACAAAATTTAGGTTTGGCTATTTGTTGCAATGCCATATTAAATTTGAACTCAGGACCAAGGAGCTGGGAATTAATGGATCTAGCTATTCCCAATTTTGTCGCCGCGCCGATGACAGTTTCACACAAGTCGCACTTCATATGATAGGTATAATGCACATGCACGAATAGCAAATGCATGCTACCTAATGCAATGCTTGGGAATAGCTTGATTTCTTGACACTTGACAGATATAGTTGTCGTTAGAATAGATGTCAATCCACGGCACCCCTTAATTAAAGTTGAATCCACCCGAGGGCACCTACTAGAAATGGTTGGCTGTGTAAATACAGTTCGTGCTTATGAACACTGCGCAAATAAGGAGTAAGAACTGGAATAAAACAAGGAACAATTTCGATCAATTCCTTTATTTAAGCATAAAACAAAATAAAAATGACCTTTGCTTAAGGAATAATAAAAACAGTGTTAAGCAATGTACATGTTTGCTATCTACAGATACACAATGAAAAAGAAAACAAATTACCCCCACCATGAGTTTACGACAACTAGAATTTAAAAAGTTAAGAAGAGAATGTCTACAAAATAAGAGGCAAAGGAAATTGTGGAGTGGATAGACTCATGGCGGAGGTTGTATAGAATGTCAGAGGATGAAACTTAAAAATAAAATGACTTCCAATTCACACTATACACAACTCAGTCTTCGTTACGTTACTCGTCGGCAACACGGTCGCTTATATTATTTCTATGACAATATTCTAGATATGGACGTAACATTACTATAGGCAGAAACGTTCATTTCCATACTCATACATTTTTTTTTTCTCAATGTTGCCGCGTTATTATTATGAGATGTAACTATTTCAATGCATATAGTTTAAATTCTAATCTACTAACAATTTTTAATTCTAAAATAGTGGTGTTTCTGTGATTTTACGACATTTTCTATTTCTAGTTTCAAAATACTTATAGTAATTTAAAAACAATTGTAATTTTAGGGTGATATCACATTTACTCGCACAGATCAGAATTTTCTTGAATCATCTTCACTTTATAATACTTAGATTGCAACTTAATAAGGTGAGAGGTCCGATCGCCTGTTCAAGTGCTTCCGATGCGAACGCGGATGCTTGCGACCGGACTTCTCGCTCCACCAAACGACGCCTTTACGTAACAGAATGATATAGAGATACTCGAAAAGGCTGATCCGTGCAAGCAAGTGTGTTTTCACGTTAACGACAAATTAATTCAACAATAATGCCTTTCCAACTTATAGATCTACGTGTTATTATTTCTGTATTGCTAGCGCGAAAAAAATATATACAAATATATAAAAATCAAATTTCTAGCCGATTCTAGAAAACTTAATTTTATTGCACCTTCTGTTTAGTATAATAATTATCACAAATCGTATATACAGTCATTGTGAATGTTTGATAATGGCACTTACGTCGTCTTCCATCGGGAAGTGTGTATTTAGATTTCTGACTTATATTTGAAGATGAGAGAAATTATGCATTCGATTTGTAACACTTCTGTCTGAAGAAAGTTACTGTAGTCAAAATCAAGACAGTTTTAGTACAGTGAGTGACCTACCTACATTACCTGATCCATCTTACAAAGCAGAAGAGGGGACGATGGGTATAAAAGGTAATGCACCGTTCGTAAGACAATAATAATGTACTGAAATATTATAAGATATTACGAGGCGTAGGTATTCATAAATTACTTTACCACACCTTTCAGCTAAAAAACATTCACAATGCAACAAAAAAAAAATTGTTTAAATTTTCAAAAAAAACAAATTGGTAACATTTATACATAAACAAATTATACAAAAAAAACATACAATATTTAATAATCCTCACCAAATAAAAATTCGCTTAAAAAATATCCCGGTACCTTAACCGTGTCAAACCACTTTAAAATACATGGCAACTTATTTATAGAAAAAGTTTTACAGGAAAAAATGCAATATACACTGGTGGTATGAAAGCGAATGCGTAGTTAGTTTTAAGTACATAAGTTACAAATAAGAAAATGCAATTAGTTACAGAAATGGAATAACTATAAGGTAAATACAACACAACAATCACATTGGGAGACAAACATAATTATAACAATAGAGAAATACAACGATTAATCGATAAAACGAGTTTTCATTTAGTGTGTTTATCGGTAGGTTTTTAACAGTCAGGGAATTTATTTGTTTAGCAAAGTATGATAATACGGCAATTTACCGACTGCAAGAATGTTTTGGCGCGGAGCGGTACTTTAATACAAGCTTAAAAGCTTGGCTTGTTACCTACAACTTTTCATGCTTTAAGGATTTTGGTTTTTTTGCTTGCTTTAGCTTGCCGAAAATTGATTGACCCATAGGCACGCCACTGGTCAGGAGAGCGTTGTTGAAAAACATTTCTGAATTTGTCCATGGAAATTGTTGAAAAAACAAGATGGCGGTGTTAGTTCCGATTATGTCCACCTGTCAAAGAATAATAGTTGTGATGCGAATAAATATGGATTTAATTATTTATGTTGGTAGTCAATTTGCTTAACAATTAATTTCCTTGACTTTATATTAAGTTTTTTGTATAGCAGATGTCCGATCGATTTTATGCGACCCACCAATTAACAGATCCAAGTGCCTGTTGTTGTAAAGTAGATTAAAACTAAACTTGACCACAGCTAAGAAATACTTTCGTCAACTCGGTCAAGAGTCTCTTATAGAGCGAACTCTCTTCAAGCCTACCTTGTTAAGGCATCACTACTGGTGACAGTTCTACCATGACACAAGAGTGGGAAAGAGACGGAGCTAGACGTCCTGTATAGCTCCATCTCTTTCTCACTCTAAAATAATATTAAAACAATACAGCTTTAGGCCTTCATGGTAACCTTCTTGAACAGATATTTCAAGTCAAAAAACTACATCGGAAAAACTCAAAACGTAAAATTGCCCTCAGATATGGGGCGTATGATACGCCCAGTTTAGTTCCTTTTATAACTACGGTTGCGGTACGGTAATGGTTTTTCCGGAATTCCTCAGCAGCAGCCACGGAGTTTGGATTTGTGCCCGGTTGATGGCAATAGGCTCGCCCCTTATTACAAGACAATTAAACATATCTGGCTAAATATGGGTGTACTAGTAAGTACGCCTCTGCCTAACCCTTCGGGGATTACAGGCGTGATATTATATTACATACTACAATGCTCTCTGTAGGCAAGGCGTCAAACGAAGAGGTGGTACTATAAGGTAGGGCGTCGTATAGCCAAGCTTATCCAAGCGGCTGCATTCTCCGTTTTATGTATCTATTCTCCTTCTACGCCGTTTCAGGCATTTCATCTATTGCAAGTCGAACTACCGCTGACATGTTAACCATTTAGATAGTATGGTTTTTGTATTATTGTCACCAATAGAAAATATGTACTAAATCCTGCTTATCTAAACATATTTAGGCCAAGTTCTACGTAAGATAAATCCTTAAAAGATGTATCACTAGCTACTATTTCAACACCTTTCTAGCTCACTACGAATTTAAGTTAAGATTTGAGGAACTTGGTGTTTAAGGCAGTATCCTCTATGTACTGGATGCATAGACCTCTCAATAAGTCAAAAGCATTGCTCATGAGCAAACGTAGCCCCATTTTTGTCACAATGTTGACTAATCATTGAAAGCGCGGCTGCATGCGCCATCTTTGTTTTTGCACTCTCAGCGCATTTTTTACAAGAGCTCATGTTCGTTGCAATGCCAAATCTAAATGTATAGGATACCTTAAATTGTATGTATCTTATTATTATACGCATCCGATAAACTACAAGTCTACCGTTAAACTGAGGCGGTGCCTGAGGTAGCATCGGGGTGCGGGAGGACTGTCACGAATGACCTCGTAAGATGTAACCACACTCCCCCCGCACCGCGCAGCTACCTCAGGCCCCTTTTCAGTCAAGCAGTAGGCCTGTAGGAACACAAATCTTTTGTTCGGAAGCGTGTCTAGCATACGAATAAAAATGTCGATGTATTCTGGAAATGTTACTCCTGTTCGATTTTATCTGGAGTTTTATTCATGCTTTCAATTCAGGCAAACTTCGTCAGCGTTATGCAACTATTGTGGCGCTGCAAATTGTCGCCCAAATCGAAAGTATCCAAAGGATGCGCTTACGCAATCCGACACGCGTCGCTGACAAATAAACGCTCCTTAAGTGTCTCTTTTCAGTAAATAAAATTGTAGACACAAAACGTTAACAATGTATCTTGAACGTAACAATTCAATTTATTCACCACAATGAAAACTTCCTTATTCAGTCACTGTAATGCATTCTAAATTGAAATTCATAAACTGCTCGTGTATTGTGACATCATAATAAATGCTTACAAGTCCGTGGGCGGTGACTGGCCTTAGATATCACTAATAAAGGACTTATTCTAGTGTTCATACCGAGAGGCAAGAATCATGTAATCAAACTTGTTCCACAAACATATTTGTTATCTATCTATGTTTAGAAAACAATGATTAAAATTTACATATTCAGTGTCCAAAATTAAGCGATGGTTGTCGTCTCTAAAAATAGCTGTAACAGACAAGTTAGACAACGAAAAAACGAACACATATTATGACATTTACGTGCTTCATAAACCGTGAAGTCTACATTAACAATACATTTATTTTTATTTTTATTTCAAGCATTAATAAAACGCATACGACCACGCTTTACAGAACTTCTGCCGCATTTAAAAACGTACTTTAGAAATATTTACATAACATTCTCGTTCAGTTGTTGCTTAAGGACGATGTCCAACGAAAATTCATTGTCAGAATAATTAATTATAAATAAATCACTGCGTCATATGCCTAGAATTAGATTCATCGTTTTCCGTCACAATGCTAGCAAAAATATTTTGATTTTCGTTACCTACATAATTGACTTGACAACTACTCTGCCTTGATGTGTTGCTGTTGTTCTCGGTTCATGTTCATTTCTTTCAACCGCTGTCTCAGCTGTGCCTTCTTTATGTTTGTCATGATCTGCGTTGATTGGTACAGCCATGAACCCTGGAAAATATAGACAAGACATTATAAGATAGGTCTTTTTTTTGTACCCTATCACAATGTTGTCCTATTTAACCCTCAGATTGACCTGACTCGTAGAGAATCTCCGCGTACCTATATCCAATTTATTATAAATAAATACGTGACAGGCAAGACCTAAAGTTTGTTCAAAAGACAGTGTCGGTAATTATTTGCTGTCATGTCATATTATGGGAGTTATGGGGCAATCGAGCCGTTTGTTATTGTGTATTTTTATTTTTTATACAGGGTTATTTGTAAAACACCAGCAACCTCGCAGGAGTAGATAACTAACATCATAAACAACAACATTTGTTCTACGACTTTTCCGAAAACAGACAAAAAAAATTCAACTCTCTATACATATGTCCGAACAGCTGATCGAGTTTTGTATGAAAAGTGGTTTTTTTTTGTCTGTTTTCGGAAAAGCCGTAGAACAAATGTTGTTGTTTATGATGTTAGTTATCTACTCCTGCGAGGTTGTTGGTGTTTTACAAATAACCCTGTATAAGGTCTATCTTTTCATACACGAAATATTTTAAGAATAACTTCTATAAGTCGTTAAGTCGCATAGCAACGAAAAAAAAAATTATCTCAGTGTATTTTTTTTTTACAAAATTATTATAATTCTAAAATTTTTTGAGACTTTTTGCATAAAACCTTTACTCCCATATTCTAACAATGACAATAGGTAAATACGACGTAATAAACTAGCGTAATGGATGCTTAAAAATAAGGAGCCAGTATTTATTTTGTGGGTCAAGTAATTTTAAATTATTTATTTTTTATAAAAAATATACTTAGATAAAAAAATCCCTTGAAATGGCTTTGTTGTAGCCGTTAGAGGATTCCTTGAAAATATTTCATGTATGAATAGTTAGACCCTGTATACCTTGCGCACTAGGAATTTCTCCTGTATTGTACAAATATACACAAAATCCAGACCCGGAACAACTTCCTGCAGGTCAAACAAATGTTTCTTGCGTGCGGGGATCGAACCCACGACACGCGTCGTAGCAACCAATCACTTAGACACTGCGCCAACCGTACCGTCAAAATAAAAAACACCATCACAGTCACCGACTTCCGTAAATTTATTTACCACTTTTTCATTGTTTCTTTTTGGAAGTCGGATTTTTTATTTAGAAGTCGGTTAAAAATAAAAACAGGTAAATTAATTTAAGTACGAAATAAGTTTACCATTTTGCATAATGAAACTACTAATTAAGTGTACAATAATCTCATTCAGCTTCAAGTCGGTCACATTGGCCAACTTATTTTCTTATTTCACTACAATAAATACAATTTCTGCTTCGTTGGTCTAGTGATCGCAAGCACGACTGCAAAAGCAAAAGGTCCTGGGTTCGATTCCAGGGTCGGGCAAAGAGATCTTGGTTTTCCATCAGGAATTTGTAAGTAGCAGCCGGAATTAGGCCCAGTTGATGGCAATAGGCTCGCCTCCTATTACATGGGACTTAAATATAACTGGCGAAATGTGGATGTACACCTCTGCCTTAACCTTCGGGGATTACAGGCGTGATGTTATGTTAATCTCATTCAACATAAACCAGTCAAATTGATGCAATAAATACAATTTGCAATAAAAAGTCAAATTCATAAACTACAGTATCTAGATCATACGATATTTTATCAACTTACCACCATTATCATGCAGTTCAGTAATATAGGTATGGAGAAAACGACCGATATGAACAGGCCTTTACTATCGAAGTACTGTTGTCTTGAGAACAAGGTCCAATTTCGCGCAGCAACCTCGTTGATATTCTCCGAAAAATAGACTAGCAACACTGAAACATTAAAATCAAGGTTGCCATTAATTACCAGTACAATAAAAAATAATCGCCGGATGTATTTCTAGAGGATGTTGTAATTTAAGATGAAACATAAGGTCACTTACATGAGAACAATGCTTAATATAAATTATATTTAAAGTTCGTCACAGACGTCCCGATAGCACTTATTATATTATAATAAACCCATCCAATGAATTCAGATTTTAGGATTTGTGATCAAATATTCCGCTAACAGAGTATTTAATGCATTGAATGAGTGTAATTTTTTAATACATGAGGGTATTTTGTAGTAAAATTGTGCTCCTTCAAATGTTTACATTTTTTTGCCAAACTTAGTTCCCATCTTCGGCAAAATCAGTAAACTAGCTGGGCGAGTGCTACGTTGGGTTACTTGTTTCACATAATGAAATGGTATTGCGTGTACTTATCTTACTAAAAAAAAACTATCTTTAAAAGAAAAAGATAGCAGAGTCTGAAGGTTAAATGAATAAATAAACATCGTTCATTCCACGGAGATAGAATGCTTTCTTTTTTTTTTAATCTTTTTCCAACTACGTTGGGGTCGGCTTGCAGTCTAACCGGATGCAGCTGAATATCAGTATTTTACATGGAGCGACTGCCTACCTGACCTCCACAACCCAGTTAGTACTGTGTAATCCGATACCCCGGTAAGACAACCAGGTCAGATTTTTGGGCCACTGACAACTTGTAACGACTGTCGAAGATCTACTAATGATAGCCGGGACCAACGGCTTCACGGGCTTTCTGAGGCACGCAAGAAGCTCGGTATGGGTGATCACCCATCCACGGCCCTACCTAGGCAAGTGCTGGTTAACCCGAAGATCAACCCGAGCGGCTCTTATTATTTAGTCACGAGCTCCTTTTTCTTGTTTTAATGTCAACAATGAAAGAAGTTTCAGAAAAACGAAATAACTTTCACTATTTTGACGCAGTGCCAAATGACGCAGAGGCGCTTTCTGAACAGCGGTTTCGATTTTCGCATTACTACTAAAATGTGTACACTGTACAGCGAAGATATTTGTTTTGAAATCAAGTAGTGTGTGTCTAGGAGTTGTTTGTAGAGAGAGGCTTGGCCTTCATTGAGAAATCTTTGTGCGAGACTGTATGAAGCGATTTTTGTGTCTAGAAGACTTGATATTATCAATTGGCATCGCGTATAGGATTATTTACATCTATCGGATTCCGTCCGGACTTTTTTTTTGTGAATAAAAGAAAATGATATTGTTAAAACCAAGAAGTATTACGTCCGAACTTTTAATTGTGAATAAACGATTTTCAAAAAACCAAGAAGTATTTCGTCCCAACTGGATTTTTAATGGCCTGATTTTTCTTTCAAAATGGTTACTCTAATAGCGTATGTAATGGTAGGTTAGTAACTCGTCACCAAGGCCGTAAGACTTGTACTATTTATTCTGTGCCGTAAGTGGGAAGATGATTTATGTATCTACGGTTCCCCCTATTCCGGTCTCCTTACAGTTTTATTGAGTCAGAGGACATTGGAGGACACTCATTGGCTCCTTACATACTAGCTCTGTAGGAACGCTGACGCCACACATTGTCTATTTGTTTGGACTTGCAAGCGGACCGAGTCTTAGTTGCCTCGTACCTCGCAATACTGACGCGTCTTTCGATCTTTATTCACACCCCTAAGAACATTACAGGCATCCACAAAAGCTTCATAAGGTGATTCAATTAAAATTTTAAATTTAGAAGATGAAATCGAAAAATAAAGGGTGATGCTGTCTAATAATTATAGGTACTTACATAATATTATGAATAATATAACTTGGAAGTTCCCATAGTTCCTCGTCGAGAAGCAAGTGAACGTTATTATAATGTGGAAAGATATTAGCGCCATTAACCACGGGTCGCGCCATTCAATCTGAAATTAAAAGAAAGGAAAGCTTTATTTTATCAGCCGATGTTACACTTAGAATAATCAGCCTATAACGTTTCCACTGCTGGGATATAGACCCCCTCTCTATGAGAGGGAGTGGGCTGTAAACTGTAATCCACCACGCCCAGCGCGGTTTGGTAGATGTCACAAGTCTTCGATGTTTTGCTTAAGGACATGCCGAGTTTCTTCTCGATGTTTTCCTTCACCGGTTTGAGAGCAACGGTGAAGAAATCAATTACACAAAGTTGAGCCTGCCTGGGTTTGAATTCGAACCCACACCTAAAACCAGTAACTCGTTACCCCTTGGCCACTAGTCAACTGCACACTTTTTTTTTTTTTTTCGGATGGGGAGTCGTCGAATGACCCCCCCCCCCCCCCACTCTGGGCGGAGCGGAAGGGAGTGTCAGACTTGTACTGACTAAAACCCATCCATGTTCATGTTGTTTGTGTTGTCAACTGCACGCTTAGGGTCAATTTACGCGAAGCCTCGCGGCACCGCGTGCAGCCGCGTGTCTTTCAAACGAAACTATGCATTTCCTAATGGAGATAAAGCATAAAACGGCTGGAGTGAACGCCGCGTCGCGTCGCGTCCCATCTCGGTGTGAACTGACCCTTACTGATGTCTATTTATGGTCAAACACTGACCATGTCATGTCAATGTGGCGACACTTAGGGCCGTTTTCACAAAAAAGGCGATACTTAAATGAAATTTTCAACAGTGTAACAATATTACGCTATTCAGTTAGGTATCGCTTTAGCCATAAAACAAGCATAAGTGCTGTTTATATTGTTTATAGTCATTGATAGCACACATGCCAGTAGTTTGGTTTGTTTACTACCAAAGGTGTTACAAAAGGTGAGTAAAGTAACTTGAGCACTACTACATTAAACATAAGGCCTACGAATACAATTTAGTAGACGTAAATCTAAGGCTTCTAATCTGAGATCAGACAATACCTAATAATAGAATTAGCTGTTTTTGCTGTGGTCTACTTTTACCCGAATGTACGTACAGACGCCAGCACATCAGGATATCCGAAACTATCAATTTTTCCCAATCAACCTTGAACCTCATGCTCTAGCGATAAAGTTGAAATCTATTAAAGAAATTGGAAAGATGATGATGATTTTGTAGCAGCGTGATGTGCTAGCATCTGTACTATCGAGATCACTGACGGTCGACCACTTTTCAACCTTATTTATTATAGCATAAGGGTGAAAGTGACAGACCGTCAGTGAACTCTTTAGTACTAACCTGTCTTTTAGTAATAGCATATTACGACTAGTTTTGAACTTTCTAAGGTCGAAGAATGCCATGAAACTGGTTGACCTCATCATTAAATTGGCTAAAATAATGTAACCAGCCGATTTTACTTGGGTTTTAATATTTCAGGCACAAAACATTGGGACATTATTTTCTCCATTTTTCAAAACAAATTAACCTTGTCGTACTAGACTACTTTATCGGTCAAGGTTACTAAAACCGATTAGGGCCGTTCTTTATCGATTTCAAGTCGGAAAGTGATATTTTTATCACATCGATTACACGTGCTTCGAAGAAGTTTGCCGTCACTATGTATAACATATTTAATAATATTAAGTGCAATGTTACGGAGCATTTGGTTAAATATAACACAATATCTCACCTATAATCCCCGAAAGGTTAGGCAGAGATTTACCTAATACTTAGTACACTCAGATTTTTTCAATTATGTTTAAGTCCCATGTAATATAATAGCAGCGGTGGCTCAGTGGTGGAGACCCCGACTTGCGAGCAGTAAGTCGTGGGTTCGAACCCCGCCAGGCGCATTACTTTGTGTAAGTTATTTCATCACCACTGCTCTCAAAGCGGTGAAGGAAAACATCGTGAAGAAACCGGCATGTCCTAGAACCAAAAATTCGAAAACATGTGACATCTACCAACCCGCACTGGGCCCGCGTGGTGGATTATAGCCCATTCCCTCTCATAGAGAGGAGGCCTGCGTCCCAGCAGTGGGAACATTAATAGGCTAATTATGCTTATGCTTATGCCCATGTAATAGGGGGTGGGCCATCAACCGGGAACAAATCCAGACTTCGTGGCTGCTGCTGATGGAAAAATAACATTTAGCCTGACCTGGGAGTCTACTCCAGGACCCCAAACTGAGCCATCGCGCTTGCGACCTCTAGACTAACGAAGCAGTCATTTGGATGAACCTTCGTTTATTTTTAAACAGCAGTAGCAGTTAATACTATGGTACCAATCAAAACGTGTATCCCGAATATTACGTCTCTAATTTGCAAGTATGGCAATTCGGGATGAATTACTCCAACAATTATTTTTTCTTATCTATGTATGATGATTGACGATAGATATCTAAATGAGATACACAGTATTCAAGTGATAAATTAAATATTATAATAATTAATATACTCAGGAGCAGTGAAAAAAAACAACCAATATTTAAAAAAATACAACCTCTCTTTATTATCGCTAACTAGCAAATTGGCAAATGTTCTGCAAACTCAAACTAGTATAAACAAGTGTAATGTACGGTAGTTATTGCTTATTTACACCTGGGAAAACTGAAGATGAACCTTTTCTCATGCTTTTCAAGGTAGCAGAGTTCGAAAAGTGCGTAAGTACCGAAAGAAACATCAATTTATAAGAATAAGGACCGGGGGTCCCACAATCACAAAGAGCCATGATTGTTTTATTGGGATTCAGCTGGGAAGACTATTCGTTGAAGACCTGGCGAAATTTTCTGCACACCCAATACCGTCACTCGAATTAATCTTATGGCACCGAGTGTGTTATCATTTCAGTAATAATACACTTACAAAATCTGAGCTGCTGATAAGCAGATGATATTACATACATACAGCATGAAGTACGTAAGTACCTGATAATTTGGTCTCTGATTTTAAAAACCCGTTGCGGTTGGACACATTAAGTACTAGACCTATGTAGTTTGAACACCATTTTCGCGATTTAGTGGCCTTCTTTGTGATTTTTAAGTGCTTACTGTGGCGTTTAAATTATGTCTTGTCCCTCAGAAACAAACTGGTTGGTAAACAGCGCTCTACTTGCACTGCGGGCCAGTGACTTCTATGTAATTCAGGAATGTATTCATTCCAAAAAGTTTTTATAGGTATCTCTCACACTACTTCTGCCACAGAATACAATTCTTTGTACTTAATGTACTTAGCTTCTGGTACCTATTTATTACACATGTAGTTGCATGAATATCGATCGTAGGCATGGCATTAACCTCTCCCTGGAGACTATACTTAGGGTCCTTGGTACGATCTACGTGGGCAGCATTTTAGTTGGACGTTGGCTGCTTACGGATGTTTTGTCCTATTTACAGTGAGAGTAACTACGACATTATTTATGTCTATCAAGTTTCGTGACAGAGTTTTGAGTAGGCGTTACCAGTGGGCGTCGCGGATGTCTGTTTTGGAGTATTGTCATCTATGGTATTGCGTTGTACGGTGAAATGCACATCCATCAGTAGTGCCAACTTAATTGATATTGACAACGCCTTTTTAATGTCGTATAAAGAAAGAACGAGTCCGTATCGTAGTGTAAGTGATGTGCGGTTGACTGTACCTAGGTACAGTAGGGTACAGCAGGGTACTCAGTTTGGTCTTTACTCAAATGCATATTTTCTGAGCCATTCGAATAGTACCGTTTTAGTTACAGAAATGTTTAGAAATTTCCGTTTCAGTTGCTATGATGTTATCGTCAGTGCACTATGTTAACACAATTTGTTTAACATAAACTCAGAATCTCGTAAATAATTATATCGGTGTGTGCCTTGTGTGTAGTAATATGTACGTAACTAAAATTAAATATGCTTTTACATACACGGTCTTACGGGTCGGGTTTCCATTTCGAAAGAAAAGCCCTAAGTATGAAAAAGCCGGGCATTTACATAGGTCTATACTCTGGAAATTTTGAACTTTTAAATCTATATTTATGTTTGGACGGCGCGGGGTGCCAAAACGCCAGGACGGGTGGTAACCCTACCTGGGGGGTCAGGTCATGTCACTATTTTATTTATAATTTTTTTACTTTAGGGCTCCGTTGCCCAATGGCAAAAATGGAACCCTTATATATTCGTCCTGTCCGTCTGTATAGCATAACCATTTTACTGCGAGACTGTGTGGTGCCACACAAAGTTCAAATTTGGAGAGTAGGTGTCTTCTATGACAAAACTGAATTCATTTACCCCAATTACCCCCCCCCCCCCCCATTTTTTTCTAGTAAAAAATATAGCCTATGTTACTCGGGGATAATGTACGAGGGCGGGTCAATAAGTCCGTGACTTTTTGAATTTCTGACCTCTTTACTGAAACAGCAACACTGCTCCTGTCAACAGGCATCTGTCAGTTGACTCCTGTCAAAATTGAAACTTGCTGCGTCAGTTAGTTTGTGTTTGACAGCTATTTTTATCAGACTACTCACTAATTTGAGGAGAAAATGGAAAAAAGTGAATTTCGTGTGCTTATTAAGCATTATTTCTTGCGAAAAAAAACCATTACCGAGACCAAGGCTAAGCTTGATAAATACTATGGGGACTCTGCACCATCGATTTCAATGGTAAAAAAGTGGTTTACTGAATTTCGTTGTGGCCGTACAAGCACTGAAGATGCCGAACGTCCTGGACGCCCAGTTGAGGTCTCTACACCCGAAACAATCGAAAAAATTCACGATATGGTGTTGACCGACCGAAGATTGAAAGTGCGAGAGATTGTGGAAGCCGTAGGGATCTCGCATGGCTCAGTGGTTTCAATTTTGAATGATCACTTGGGCATGAGAAAGCTTTCCGCAAGATGGGTGCCGCGTTTGCTCACAGTCGACCACAAACGCAATCGTGTAACAACTTCACAGGAAGCTTTGGCGTTGTTTAATCGCAATATGGAGGAGTTTTTGCGCCGTTTTGTAACCGTGGACGAAACATGGATCCATCACAACACACCAGAAACCAAACAACAGTCAAAACAGTGGGTTTCTAAGGGTGAATCGGCGCCAAAGAAGGCCAAGGTGGGTTTGTCAGCCAATAAAGTTATGGCGACTGTTTTTTGGGATGCACGCGGGATAATCCACATTGACTACCTTCAAAAGGGAAGAACAATCAATGGGGAATATTATGCCAACTTATTGGACCGATTCAATGACGATTTGAAAAAAAACCGACCTCATTTGGCCAAGAAAAAAGTTCTTTTCCACCAAGACAATGCAAGGGTGCACACATGTGCAGTTGCCATGGCAAAAATCCATGAATTGGGCTATGAATTGCTCCCTCATCCGCCCTATTCTCCAGATTTGGCTCCGAGCGACTACTTCTTGTTCCCAAACCTGAAGAAATGGCTTGGTGGAAAAAGATTTGACTCCAATGATGAAGTCATCTCGCAAACAAAGGCCTATTTTGAGGACCTCGACAAATCATTTTTTTTGGAAGGGATAAAAAAATTGGAGAAGCGTTGGACAAAGTGTATAGAGCTCAAGGGAGACTACGTTGAAAAATAAAATTATTTTTTTATCAAAAAATCTGTGTTTTATTCCAAAAGTCACGGACTTATTGACCCGCCCTCGTAGCATTCCAATGGTGAAAGAATTTTTGAAATCAGTCCAGTACTTTTTGAGTTTATTCGTTACTAAATACGAATACACAAAAATACAAATCTTTCTTCTTTTTAATATTATTGTAGATAAAAAAAACACGCACAGAGAACGGAACCCTGTGTGCGAGTCCAACTCGCACTTGGTCGGTTTTAAATAAAGTTCGTGGGTAGTACGAGCTAAGCTCAACCAAAAAAAACGAAGAATGCCTTGGGCCTTGAATCCGTGATGCGAGCAAGGTCAAAGTAGCGAAATCACAAATGAACGTCACATTTAACAAACACACGATCTAGTCTGCAGCGATGGCGTCAGTCACGGCCAAAGTAATAATTTACCTGTTGCGGTTATCAGACGTTATTAGCATTTATGAATAACTAGCTGTGCCAAGCGACTTTCGTTCGCGTAAAATTATTCAAAAATATTAGGTATGTACACAAGCTATACATAACCAGTATAACCTGACTTCGCTTTGTATGAGCTTCCCGTACGATGAGAGATCAGCTTAATTTGGTTTTGCATAGCCTGATTGGCCGCCGCGCCGTGCGTACCTACTTCCATATAGGAATAGATTTTGTTAACAATTTCAAGGGTTTTAATTTTTTTGCACAGAACCTTAACCCTTTTTCAAAAATAAAAGTATAGTACCTACCTATCGTAAGTAGTAGGCTACTTACGATAGGTAGGTACTATACTTTGTACTGTTACTCTTTAAAACATCAGTTATATGCCGGTAAAAATCGGTCCAGCCGTGCCGAAGATTAGCCGGAACAAGCAGAAAGACAGAATTAAAAAAAAAAAAAAATTGTTATAAGTACCGTAGACTTATACTTTACTTATTTTGAAATTACAAAGAGACACTTCAATTTTATAATTATTCGTATGGATTGACGACCGCAGACTTGCGGATTTTGCCACGGATAGGTAGGTTTAATTTTCGGTGCAATGTTATGATCACACATACACGCACATGTGTGCACTTCATACCTTGGCCTCTAAGACTTTAGATTAAAATATAGCAAGGATAAAAATACAAAAAATTGAAATACTTGGGACATCTCTTGACCGCTGACCTCAGAGACGACGATGATATTGAGAGAGAAAGAAGGGCGCTGTCGGTAAGAGCTAATATGATCGCTCGCAGGTTTGCACGTTGTTCTGTCGTTGTAAAAAGAACCTTATTTCGTGCATATTGCACCTCATTTTACACGTGCAGCCTGTGGGTAGATTACACTCAAAAATCGTACAGCGCCCTTCGCGTTCAATATAATAACGCGTTCCGGGTATTGATGGGGCTGTTCCGCTTCTGTAGCGCATCAGGGATGTTTGCTGATGCGCGTGTCGATTGTTTCTACACCACGATGCGAAAAAGATGCGCAGGGATGGAGGATGGCGGGCCAGCCCGAACATTATACTGCAGTGTGTGGCCAGCAGACTGGACTGTTTGTGTGTGAATCGTTGCTGCAAGCTTTCTACTTCGGTGTTAAGCTTGTAGCAGGGATTCGCATAAATCTATAATGTGAGACAGTGTTAGGTTAAGTGTGTAGGTTAAGTTTACTAACATAGTTGTAAGGAAATATTGTTACTAACTTTGTGAGTCCTGTTACTTGAATTAAATATAATAATAATAGCGATCTATGTCTACTTATGGGTAATACAAATTCTGTAACTATCTGTCAGTCACCTTTTCGAGCCTGGCATCCTAACGGCTCAACGGATTTTAATATAATTTGGCACACAGGTACACAATGAACAGGGTTAGTAAATAAGCTAATTTTTAATATCGGAAAATTAGTCATTTTTAATCACGATAGTACTTCCCCGTGTGACTACTTCTGACCACCACGCGAGGGAAACCACGAGCAAAAGGTAGTTCGTTCAAAAAGGGATGATTTCTTTTCTCCTTTTTGTGAACCTCTTAAGAGCTTTTACGACTTACGGCATTTCATACAAACATTCAGTCCTTTCGAAATGACTAAATCGATTTTAATGAAACTTCATACGCATAAGGAGGAGACATAGCTCTAAAAAGTTATCAGAGAACATTTTCGAAAAACAGTGTTACAGCTAAATTAGACCGATTTTAAATTTTCCATGGAAACGAATTTCAAAAATTTTCTTTGATAATTTTTTAAACCTATGTATTCTGCTTATGTGTATTAAGTTTCATTAAAATCGGTTCAGTCATTTCGAAAAAATAAGGACTTGTAAGTTTGTATGAAAAGCCGTAAGTCGTAAACGCTCTTAACTTTGGCCAGTAGTTACTATGAGAAAAGGTCAAGGATAAAAGGAAAAAGATAAAAAAAAGGTCAAGGATAAAAGGATTTATGCCACATTTTCGCTACCGCCATGTTAATCTCTAGTGCGTCATTGCCAGACTTGTCTCATGCTCGCAATTTTCGCAGCGCGCCTTTTTGCGCCCGAAATAGCTTATCGAGTTAATCATATTAGACAAGAGATAAGTGTAAGTACCAAATAACAAACATTATATCAAAGCTTGTTTAGGTTTAATTATTATAAGTACTTTAGGTAATTACTTTATCACCTTTTTGAATAAATCAATACACACAAACATAGTAGGAGGGTATTAATTTTTAGAGTACTTATTTGATATATGTTATGTATGATATAATGGCTATTAAATTACCAGCAACAGTATGTATGCGTAGTTGTATGTAAACAAGTTTATTTTGAATTGACCTCTATTGAATATTAGAATGCAGAATTCAAGGTGGCCAAGTTTTTGTAAATAAATGTTTCGTAATATTAGATACTATGACTATACTATGAGGAGTTCGTGGCTAAATAATAACAGCCGCACGGGTCGATCTTTAAGGTTAAGCCGCGCTTGACAAGGTCGGTCGGTAGATGGGTGACCATCATTATATACAGAGTTTCCTCCGTGTTTCTGAAAGTAGGTTAAGCCGTTGGTCCCGGCTATCAATTGTAGATCTTTGACAGTTTTTACAGGTAGTTAGTTGCCCAAGTCTGACAACCAGTCTTACCAAGGGGCGAAAGGGGCGCCTAGAGCGTATCACCCAGTACTAACTGGGTTGTGAAGGTCAGATAGGCAGTTGCTCCATGTAAAATACAGCTGCATCTGGTAATACTGAGAGCCGATTACAATAAAGTTGAGAAAAAGGCCAGGCAGATGAATATGACATACTATGACACACCAAATAATATTTTAGCAATCATTCCAATGGAGAACCCAAATATAAGTAGCAAACGTACCTAATCTATATTTTACGTTATGACATTTGCAATAGGCTAAGATCGGTGCTAAGTAAGTTTTACCACTTAAAAAATGTGTTAAACAAACATACGTTGAGAATTGTGTATTTCGCACTTGCCGATTCGCTAATAAGCTATGGACTCCTTGTGTACGGGCGTACCTTTATTTCATATTTAAGAGAGATCAAAGACATACAAATAAGACTGATAAAGTTTCTGGTTAGTAAGACTGTTAAAGATAAGTGCAACAAAGAGTATGATAAGTTATTTCCCATCTGTAAAATTATACCCATAGATAGAAAAATAGATTATTTGGTAGGTCTGGAATATTATTACAAAGATGAATATAAATTTAATGTTAAAAACAAGTACAACACACGTAGGGTTAGAGAGAACAGACTGGTTCAACCTCAGATAACAAATTATTATGGTAAGAGAACATCTAAGTATTTGGTACCTAAAGTGTTTAACAAAATAGATTTATTAAGAGAAAAAGAAAAAGTAAGTAAAGGATCACTAAAGACAAAGTTAAAAAACATTTTACTGGAAAGCAAACTCGAGGAGCACGTGGCTAAATAATGAAAAAAAAAAAAAAAAAAAAAAAAAAAACAAAAAAAAAACTTTTATGTACAAATTAACATGTTTATTTATTTGTGTTTAAATTAAAAAATATTTGAATTTTCTGTTTTTCATACTGGGCTGTTTACTTACGCTAACTCCGCCTCGAATGCAGTAACAGGGTTTCCCCACTTATATCAAAATGTACTATGATATGATTAAACCATAACAGTAGAATTTATAAGAAATAGCTATTTAAGTAAGGTGGTTCATTGTTATGTAAAAGAGCGCCTCTCGCCATCAAACGTAAAAGTTTGGCGAGTTTAGACTTAAGCAAAACCTCTGTACTATAGTCTCATTAAATAAATAAATAAAAAAAAAAAAAAAATGATTTTAATAAAAAGTAATAAGTATGTTTTTCATAATTTATGATACTATCACTCAAAATAGTTTACTTTTATAAAGATAATGTTCACACATTGATAACAAAAACTACAAAACATAATTAAGTTGTTATAATTGCAATTGTTATCATTAAATTGGTGACATTCTATATTTGGGGAATAAATAGGTAGATTGTAACAGGACCACAAAAAAACCTACTCTGACTGACGGCAGCAATAAGAATGAACATCACAGCAACCTTATAGCAATGAAAATAAAGATCACTGTGACTTAGACACTAAGTTGATAAGTAGTTAAGTCACGAAAGCTTACTGTAAAAGGACTGTAGGTGATCATTCATCATAGCATTCACAAAGAAAATAAATGCTAGAAAGGGTCCAATTATGAAAATAAATAAAACACTTTGTTGTACAATCAATAAGAGTTAGTTTCAAATGTTGGTGTGATGATTTTATGTCCAATTTTGCAGTAACCAATTTCAAAGGTTCTACTGTCAAGAGATAGTACTGTTTTTACTAGTTTGTATAAATTTTTGTATTTCGTCTACATACGCAAGGTACTATTGATCAACAACCTTCAGCTGTGCCAACTATTTAAAAGTAATTTAGTGAATTGATTATACATAAATTATGTAAATGTTTAAATTTAAAAATCTATAATGACGTTAGCTAAAAGCCTTGAGTGGTTTATTGATTTTTATTATTTTATATAGAACATTGGAAACAGGGAAATATCATATTCTCCCCTTTTGCAGTTGTTTAAAAATTATGATTTATGGTTAGTTTTGTCTTAGGGACATTAGCTGCCTAGGCAGACGTGATGAATGATCTATTCAGCATAACACATGACTAACCATTAGCGTGCGGGTCCTATTATCTCAGTCCCAAGGGAACTATCTTGCTGGTCAGAGGGTAGTTATTTATTTATTTAACAATTTATGTTCTGTTATTTATGTACAGAAAAAAAGAAAGGAACAGAAAATAGCAATAAAAGAATAGAAATAGAATAGAAAAAAAAAGAAAAAAATGTAGTAGTGTAGTAGTGAGTGTGTGTGTAGTGTGTAGTAGTTATTTGAAATCTTTGATGTTAATTTCACTTTATTTTTCAAAGATTTATATTCCGGCAGTCATATTCTAGTATCATAGTCAATATTCAAGCAGCCTCTAGGCAAAATAAAACCACAGTCAAAAAATAGGTACTCATTGCAACTCCTGATACTTAATTGAATTATTCTAGCCTAAGTTTTATGCTTTCTTAATGAAATGCAGTAAGTATTATGTTAATTACGAACCTTTGCTCTCTGTTACCGGCAAAACAATAGTAACATGATAATTAGACAGGTATCGATACTAAATTAATGCCGTTGGCCGCGTCTGCCAACCGGGCGACGCAACGGCAACGAGTAACCGCCCAGATGGGGACATTCTATGCAATATTACTGTAACTACGAGTCTACGAATTTACACTTAGTGTGCACTTTGTGCGATAGTGTAACAGCAGTTTATTTTGAGATCCTCTTAGCTATAAAAAATCTTAGCACTAATATTGACAATAATACTCACACTGCGAAGATATGAAATAAAATCCGATATTTGATTAACTTCCACAAATTCCTCCATGTTGAAATTTCACACGTAAACACAAACTGTTTCCAAAAATTGCTACAATTATTTAATTATAGTCACGACGTCTTGTAGAAATATTTTTTTATTCATCACATCAATAAAATTATTGAATCAAATTGAATGAAATAATGAATGACACGAATGACTGGACCTCTAAAATATTTCGTTTGGTTGACTGACGGACGCAAGAATATTGCCACAGCAAAAAATTATCATGTACTATTTCTTTCACATTCACACAATCACACACAAACATCATTGATGTTTGTAATAAATGACATGAAACTTGCATTTTTAGCCACATCTCTGGTTGTGGCGTAACTATAGTTTTGCAAAAATAAAAAAACCTTGCACTAAGGTGCAAAGTGGTTTGTGAGCCCAGTGCCGCCCATTCAGTGAGTCATCTCTTTGTTCGGTCTCCCGAGCAAATAAGGCACTTGATTATGACCTCAGTCAACGAGATGATTTGAGAAAAACATTTTATATTTAAAAGAAAGCGCGATTCGTGGCGCCTCAACCACAAAACGTAGTTGAAGCTTTTGTCATCAGGGTTGAATTGGTAAATCTTATCAATCCGAGGTGCCACTTGACTCACTCTCGCTTAAAAAGAGAACTTGGCCCAGGTTCATTCATTATTCTGGCAAACATCACAATCATAATAAGAGACCATACGAAAACATTTCTACCGCCATATATTAACTACAACCGACATATCCTACACTGTAATATAAAAGCTGCAATTATCGAAACAGAACCCCGACAACTACCATCAGGCAATAGTAACCGACCTGTACCACATGCGTACAACACCCGCCGGGTGTAAAACCCTCGCTTTTGTGTTTGGGCTCATTTGACAAGTACTTTAGGAACTGCGTATAGACCAGAGTTCGACATTTATTTCTCAAAGAACAAATTACAGTTCAAGAGAAACTTAGTTTACATTACGACGTTCAAGCCATCCAAGAAACAGAACACTATAGTTTCATTTATAAAATAGCAAGTACATATATAGTTAAGTTTAAATAAAATACAAAACAGTTCATGGTTAACTTGTGTCTAATATACAATTCCTTAGGCCTTTTTTAAATGTTGGTATGCTTGTACACTCTCTGATTTTTTTAGGTAATTTATGGTATAGCCGAACCCCCTCATACTATAGCCCTCTCACTCATATACTTACTGAACCCCCTCGTATATAATTTTCCTGCCGTGCAGGGTTCTCACTCTTGGGACTTCTAGGTAGTTTTGGTTACGGGTAATAAATCTACGAGTCTTTTGTGTGAATGAAATATTTGTGTGTATGTTTGTCTTAAGAATCTTTCCGATAGTCATACATTTGTATGGTAAGTTTACAATAATTGTTTTTGGTTAAATAATTTTGTTTTATTTTTTTTGTAGAGTAATTCTGTAGGAGTATAGTAGTTATAATTGAAGAGGATTTTGGTGATTTTATTTTGTGTTCGTTATTGATTTGTTTTCGCAGCTTGTCCCCATATTTGGATCAGATATTCCAGATGTGGTTTGATTAGCGTGTTGTAAATAGAATGTCTTAGCTTGTAAGGTACGTATTTTGCACTTTTACGTATGGCTACGGTAAGTGGGAGTATTCGAGATCTTACGTAGTCATTAAGCTTCTGAATGTCAACTTACTATCTACAATCAGGCCCGAACCTTTTCATGCTTTGATTTTCATAACGGTTGGTTATTTATGGTAAGATTTGGAAATGATGGTACTTTTTATTCTTTGCTGCGAAAATTATGTAAGCAGTTTTACTAACATTCACAGTCAGAAGGTTTTGACTAAGCCATATATTCAAAACATTAAGATCTTTCTGTGCTTCTGAGATAATATAAGTGATGGAATCGCCAAAATAAAAAAAGACAAGTGTCGTCTGCATACAGTGACACATGTCCAATCATTCCAGCGGTACCAATGTCCTTAAGCAATGGACCCAGGACCGATCTCTGAGTTGTTCCGGACTGTATTTTGGCCGGGGCACTTGTAAATATATCAAGTTTGACGATCTGTTGCCGATTAGTAAGATAAGACTCAACCATTTTGTAGGCTGTAGAAGTTATTCCAATGATTTTTATATTTTTCAGAAGGGTTCCGATATTTTGTTTTGAATTTAGCTATCAAATTATTCAATTCACGTAAAATGTAGCTAGAAGCCCGACTTTTACCTGACAGAGCGACAGCAAAGAAATGGTTATGGTTTTTTTGATAGACAACACTTTTATTATGATGTCACTATTGTCACTGCTGTCATGTCCTCTTGTCTTCTGCTCTTGTTAATTTGTTGATTCACTCTTTTCACTCACTTATTCATTCTTGCACATTCTGTCATTCGGTCGATGGACTGAACACAATCGTTCTTTTCAATAAATTTTCTCTAAACAAATTTTGCAATGCTGTGTTAGTTTTATAGGTGATTTTATGTGATTCTAAGTGGATTTGAGCAGAGGCGATCAACTGATATAATTTAAATGAATCGGTTATGATATATTTCATGTAAGTCATCCACTACATCGTACAATGGATAGAAATTATGTTTGAGTAAAAATTGCTGACCACTCTTTTACAAAAGCTCGCAAGCCGGCAGCGAAATGCTAAACAACATAGTTACGACTGCGGGAATTCTAACAGCATGTTTAATAATATTCGTCCGAGACACACAAGTTTTGGGTAACATAATAAATCGACCCAGTGATAGATATACTCTAGATGTATCTGGATGTGCTTTGTATCATAAGTTGTGCTCGCACTTCGATGATGATCTCGCAGTACTGTCTTGTGCACTAAATGCGTCATACAACAAAACTCAAATTTTATTACTCTGCCAACACAAGCTATGGAGTCACCAAGCAGAACTTTTAGAAAATGATTATGTGGAGTATAAACTAAAGGAACCATGTCAGGAAGAGCCTGCAATATTAAACTGTTTAAGCCCAAACGAATACATGATAGATTGTGTGTTAAAAAAAAAATCAAGTGTAAGAGACAAAAAATGTTGGAGGATGATAAATAAAATAGAATCTCTGGTTTTCAATGATTGGCAGATCATTGGCAATTTCTTAAAGAATTGTTATGATGACATAGAAGCTCATACTTGTGGTAGAATTCCATTTGATCATAGAAGCCTGTCTCAGAAGCAAACTTTAAACTGCTTACAAGGCCGGGACATACACCCACGACCTGAGTGTCAGTCTGAGATGACTGTTCTTGAAGAAATGAAGTATGATACCCTCCAGTTAGACAAGATAATATTTGCTGCATGTAACTTGGATCAGAAGAACTTCTGCCCTGATGAAGTACCAGGCTCCTGGTTGATGTACAAGTGTCTTTTAAGACACAAATATGAAAATGGTAAATATTCTTATCTTATTTATATACATATTTGTATAAGGAAATTTTATTGTTAACTGATAACATGTAAACAACACTTGTTTTCAAGTAGCAATCACAATAATTGTCTGCTAACTCTGTTATTAAACATATTGTTTTTGTATTCATGATGTGTTAGGCAGAGGTGTACCTAGTACACCCACATTTTGCCAGTTACATTTAAAGTCCCATATAATAGGGGTCGAGCCTATTGCTATTAATTGGGCACTAATCCAGTCTCTGTGGCTGTTACTGAGAAATTCCTGACGGAAAAATCCAATGTTACTTTGCCTGACTTGGGAATCAAACCCAGTACCTCATGCTCAGCAGTTGCGCTTGCAACGACTCAACCAGCGAGGCAGGCAACATTTTAATCTTGAGTCAAGTAACAGTTTAAGTACCATATAGGTTGCTTTGCTAATCAAACTAGATGTAATTAAATGTTGTTTCATGTAATATCATTATTTGATTTCAGGAATGCGGAAAAAGTGTCAAGATCAGTTGTTTTATGACCAAAGAAATATTGTTATGAATTATAGAATGAGTAAAGGATTAGTGAAGTCTTGCAAAGAAGATATTAGAAAATATCATTGCCGAAAAGGTGTTGTAGATGATAAGGATGTCAGACTTGCACAAATTTTATTATGCTTGGAAAATGTATCCCGCAATGAAAGCACAAAATTAAGCCCAGAATGCACAGCTGAGATGATTGATCACAGAAAGATGCTGATGGATGACTATAGGCTGTCGCCAGAGTTAATGCAGAACTGTGCCAACGATATTACAACACTATGTAAAGGCATTGAAGCTGGGGGGCGAACAATTCACTGCCTCATGGATCATGCTAGACCAAGAAAAAGGAAAGATAAAAGAATCAGTATACCATGTCAGAAATCTTTGGAAACTTTAGTTCAAGAAGCGGATCCAGGTGAAGATTGGAGAGTGGACCCAATTCTAAGGAAGGCTTGCAAACCTGTGGTTGACAGAGCCTGTAGAGAGGTAAGCTATGGAAATGGTCGAGTTATGTCATGTTTGATGGAAAAATTAGGTACCAACCTAATGACCAATGATTGTGAAGCTGCATTATTGCAAATTCAATATTTTATATCCAGAGATTTCAAACTGGATCCCCAGTTATACAAGGCATGCAAATATGATGCTGTTACTGTATGTAAAGCTAAACTTCAGTGGGCTGATACCAGTGAACACCAGAATGAAAAAGACCCTCTTGTATTACCATGCTTATACAACTATGCTTATAATCCTGATCTTAGAGGTAAGTTGAAACCCGGCTGTGAGGCCCAAGTGAGGAGAGTAATGAGGCAGAGAGCTGTTAGTGTGGATTTGATGCCAGACATTGAAGATTATTGCATGGATGATCTAATCAATTTATGTTTTGAAAATACTGGAAAAGGAGAAGAAATATCATGCTTACAAAATAAAATAAAAGAACTTGGACCGAAGTGCAGAGAAATTGTAACAAACTTTACAGAAACACAAAGTGGCCATATTGAACTGAATGTCATTGTTAACATTAACTGTAGGGTTCCTATTGAGAGGCTATGTTCATCTGAACTGAAAAGTAAGAAAGAGGAGGATGACATCATGGAATGTTTGATAAGTCATAAAAATGATCCAGAAATTAAAGCTAATGTTAACTGCAGAGCTGCCATAGAACATGAGCAACTGATCTCACTGAAAAATTATAGGTTTACTAGGAAATTCAAGAATGCTTGCAAATCTTATGTGGTTAGATTTTGTCCCAAGGCACAAACTAAGAGTCAGGTGGTCACATGTCTAAGTGAAATAGTAAGAAATGACACACTAACAAAGAAGAAGCATACAATATTCAAGGATTGTCGCCAGCAGCTGAGACAACAGCTGTTCCAACAAAAGGAAAATATTGATTTAGATCCAGAATTAAAAGAAGCTTGTAAGAATGACTTGCAAATGTACTGTGCCAATGTTCCCCATGGGGAGTCAGCTGCATTGGAATGTCTTCAGACAGCCAAAGGGAAGTTATCTGATGGGTGTAGGAAGGCTATATTCGTTGTCAGGAAACAAGAATTTGCTGACAATGCTGTCGACTATCATTTAATTACAAGTTGTAATGATATGATAGACTTGTATTGCCATAACACTGATGCATCAAAGATTCTAGATTGTTTGAAGGTATCTATTACATCACATTTTTCTTTTTTTAACACCATCATCAAATACCCATCTTGTTTACTTTATGATTTGCATTGTTCCAGATTCATCGCCAAGAACTACATTTTGATGAAAACTGCAAAGTAGTTATTGTTAACAGGATGATAGAACAAAATATGGATTACCGGTTCAACAACAATTTACAAAAAGCTTGCAAAACGGATATCACGAAATTTTGTTCAGTTGTGATTGGTATAAAATCCATTTTTAAATTAGGTAGACATATTTGCCAACTAGTAAATAATTTTTATATCAATTAATTATTTAGAATCTTGTAGTGTAGATTATTAGGGCTGAATATTTTGTACACATAGTCGTAAGTAAATTGAGTGTCATATGCATGTTTGTTCAAGCAATACCACTCACCATACAAGTCAGGTTAAATTATAATGTATGTGTGTGTTTCTTCACTTCATTTACCAGCAGATAAGAACTCCTCGATTTGCTTGCTACTCTGACTAGAAGAAAACTCCCGATCTTATTAATGTTTTCTTTTCCAGCAAAAGAACCACAAGACATGGAACTTCAAGGCAAAATGTTATATTGTTTGAAAGAAAAGTTTAGAGAATCAAAATTGACAGTAGAGTGTGAGAATGAACTGGCAAATGTGTTAAAAGAGCAAGCTTTGAACTATCGTCTAGACCCTTTGCTTGGTAAATTATGCAAAGCTGAGATACAGACCATTTGTCCCGTGCCAAACGATATTACGAATTCTGATGGACAGGTATGGTAAATTTTTATGTTAAAACAAGTCCAGGTTTGAGGAACTGTCTAACTTTTTATCAATCTGTTATGCCAGATGTTGGCAACACAATATAGGTTTTATGCATGTGCAAGAATACACTACAATACAATATTCATTATAATCATGGTTTTTGCATCTAATGATATTAAAACACTCTTATTTCCTCAACAGGTCGAAGAATGCCTGAAAAATGCTCTCTTGAATCATAAAATCGTTTCGGCTGAGTGTGCGCGTGAAGTTGCGCAAATCATAGAGGAAACGGAAGTTGATATCGAGGCAGATCCTTTGCTAGAGCGGGCTTGTGTGATGGACTTACTGACGTATTGTAAAGATCTGGAGCATGGTGCTGGCAGACGTAAGTCGACATAATGAGCATAACATCAATTCAGTCTAATGTCCGTTTTCATAAAAGACAAATTAAAATAGTACATGCCTGGAGATTATTACACTATTGCTATTTCAAGTCTTGGTGCTGACCCAAATGTTGATAAAAAAATTTCTTTCAGGTTTAAAATGTCTGAAGATAATACTGAATGATAGCAATAGAAAATTAGAGGCTGATTGTCAAAAAGCACTTTCCAGTAGACTGGAAATGTATAAACATGTGGCCGCAGTAAGTATAATTTAATTTTCTACAAATTGCGATGGATAGAACGGTTTTAGATTAGCGTATTTTGGAGCGCGTATAAGCTCGTACCTTACCTACGTACGCTTACGCGCGTACATGCGTGTCACATTACGTGCTTTCTGCCTCGAAAAGGTTAGTTTCTCTTGTTCAACGATTAAGCAGGAAGTTAATGTAAGGAAACTTATTCTAAATTAGTATTTCAGAATGAGTTATTTTAGTATTACCTACTTTTATAAATCTTTACTGTGTGTATTGTGTTATTGTTATCATTTAAAACATTGTTTTTCCTGTGTATTGCCTGGTTTTTTTTTAGGTCATATACTAATGATGTTTTAATTACATTATTTTGTTTTTTATTTATTTCAGTTGAACGTGATAGAGAATTTTGGGGACATGTATAATGAGATATCATCTTCACCGTCTAAGAAATACTTTTTAATTGTAGGCATTTCAATTATAGGTTTAATTTTTATGTGTGGTTTATATGGTGGTAATTTGGCTAGACGGGCCATGTATGTTAAAACGAAATAGATATTATAAATATATAATTTAAATCAAAATCAATAAAAATCTTATAAAATCTAGAATGTTGTATTTATTATTCATCAACAAATTCACAAAAAGGTTTTCCATAATGAAAATATGATAAAAGTTTTGATTTATTTTTCTTTCTCCTATAATCAATCGACATGAGGAAGGAAACTACATCATATTTTTTTTTATCATATTTTCATTAAGTAATAACTTGTTTTTGACATGGAAAGAAAAATTCCAGTGCGAGCAGGGTTTGAACCTGCGACCTTCCGATTCAGTACACCGGATGTCTTAACCAACTAGACGTCTCTTGTCTAGTTGGTTAAGACATCCGGTCAAAAACAGCTTTGTTCCCTACGCAGGGTTTGCGTAAAATAGTAATAACTTGTGTCTATTCAAAGTTCTGTCTGTTTTCAGTAAAACTAAGCTATACTTAAATTAATGCCTGAATACACTATAAAACCACTATTATACTTGAATAAAACCATGATCTTTGTTTTTTAAAGTATAGCTCAGCACACAGAGTTGGAATACCAAAAGTACAATAATATTAAGCCATTGATTTAAGTTTTACTTAGTCTATTTGAAAATGGGATTTAGAGAACTGCTCTGGTACTGTATCAACAGCACTATTGTTAGTGTCATGTTTTTCTTTACATGATTTCATCAAAATCCATTTCATCTAATTCATCAACTGCTTCTTTTTTAACTGCTGTAGATTTGACTTCTTTCTTGACTTCTACTTTGACATCCCCTTTAGCTATTTTCTGGCACTCTTCAAAGTACTGGTTAGGATGATTGATGCCCAGTCCTAAGTCAGAATGATGCACAGCATCAAAGTACTTGCTGCAGGCTATTTGAAAATGTCCTTTCTTTGTTATGTCTATTATTTCTCCAACAGCTGAAAAACAAAATGATAATATTTATAAAACATGGAAAAAATTTGGTTGTAACCTTCTTTCTGGGGTAGAATTACAATGATACATACCTTGAGCATCAAAACCATAACCTTGGAGTCTATTCTTCAGAATACTAACATCACAATGCTTATAAGGACACCCATGGCAGTCTCCCGGCCCAACAGTAGTATTGATGATCTTCAAACAACTAAATGGAGAATAGTTCTTCTTACTACCCTCTTTTCCATAGTTGTATCTTACATTATAAGCATACTGTTTTTCAAATTTATCCAGGTCCATTATTTTAGTGAACTCTTCTCTCCAGAATCTTAGAGAATCTTCTAATGTTACACCAATTCCTTTTAAGAATAATCCATATTGAAGTCTGCCTCCATGCCTTAGATGGTGGGCCACTCTCAGCTGCTCATGAAGCTGTCGCATACACAACGGGAATGATTTTACGGCTAAGGAGTCCAGACTCTCAATAGGTATAACAGCTTTAGCACTGCTGTAATCATTGCCAGAATATGATTGATGCAATCCTTTCAATAATGAAACAAGTCTCTCATCTTGTTCAATCTCACCTAAGTGATGACAAGCTACAGCCAAGCTTTGCTTCAGTTGAGTCCTATACTGAGCAGAGAGCACAGATATAAAATCTTTATGTGCAATGTATGCATAACCACCACTAAGGTACACTTTTCTCATTTTTACCAGATCTAACACTTCATAGAACTTCACTTTGTAGAATTTCATATTTTCAATATTCGGATGAGGGGTGGACTCTCTCAGAAAGTGCATAATTTCACTTTTTTCTCCATCACTGATGTTTTTATAGCAAAGGTTGTTCAGTTTGAAAAAAGTTTCAACTGCTTCGCCCCTCATGGTAGCAAACCTCATTTTAAACAGCTCTAATTCTCTTGCGATGAACCAACGACGCAACTCTTCAGTTCTGCAGTAGGCTAGTCGAAGAATGAAGTGTGCTATGTGATCTTTACGTCTCGCTTGCAAATCAGCTTCGGTAGTGGCACATGACGACTTTTCACATAGTTTGACATAATACTTTAAGCCTTGAGTTCTAAGTTCACCAATCACATAGTCTGTCCATTCCTCTGAATACATTCGAAGTCCTTTGAGAGTTGTTGCCGTTGCTAAACTTCTCAACAAAGTCACTCTTTCTAAGGCTAAACTTTCGAATTCTTGCAGGGTTATGTCTTCAATAGGTGGAATCTTGTATATTTGAAGATCATGAGGATAGGTTTCCACGAGACTTCCCGTCAGTGGCACTTTGGTGGATTTTCTTCTTATATTCAAATCCATCGTAGCAAATTAGGAAAGTTTACATGAGTACAAAACACCAATTGACACAAATATTTCGCGCCTTTTATGACGTTTAATCTGACAGAAGTTTAAGGTGTTGAAAAAGTGAAAATCACTGGACTGAAAAGTGTTTTTTTTAGTCATATTGAAAAAGTTGTGACAATGAATTCCCATAGTAAATATAAAAGTACGGGAACACACTTATACGTTTGTTCCCATACTTTTATACGATAAAGTGATAGAGAAAAGAATAAGAGAGGAGAGTGAGATCATCCTAAATCAGTTTGGGTTTATGCCAGGTCGAGGAACGATGTGTGCGAGAAGTACAGACGTGAACACAAAAACTTGTAATGGTGTTTATTGATCTGGAGAAAGCGTATGATAGGGTACTTACCTCAGGATGTGTTGTGGTGGGCCTTGAACGAGAAAGGTATACCTTGGAAGTATTTGTAGTGTTGATTCGTGCTATGTATCAACCTTGTATGTACCTACGTCCGGTCAGCTGCTGGTAACACCGACGAGTTTGACTGTAGGCTTGCATCATGGGTCGGCTTTATGTCCTTACTTCTCCTTGTTGATTAAGACGTCATACATACAGGAAGAGGCAGTATGGATGGACTGTGTGAAGGAATATATGGCTGGAAAGGAGATGACTGCTGAGATGACGAGTAATAGAGAAGTATGGAAGACTAAGACAAATAAATTGGGATAAGGGCAGGAGAGTGATGAATGATGATGATGACAATGAATTCAAAATACAATCCTTTGGATTTTGGAATCGCGTGATTATAAACAGACTCAAACAGAGGTGAATCGAAACCTCCGAAATCAGCTTAGCTCCTTTCCTGATCCTTTTTCACATAAATATGTAATTCCTCCGAAGAGAATGAGTCCACCCATGGCCATTAGGCTTCCAGTTTTTCAACAATGTCGTAGCATAAAAACTTAAAATCCATTTCCGTAACACTATTTAGCAATAAAACTAAAAAAATTGGATCGCTGAAATTTCACAAAGGGACGAGGAGGGGGGGGAGGGGTTTTATTTACGTCTCATAAGTTTTCTCGTGTTTTCGTTTTTGATGGAAGGGAAAAATGGTCATGTTGCATAGAATGGAAAAACACGTGACACGCATGCTCCTTCAGCACACTGTTTCCGGTTTTCCACTACACGTATTATATTTATGCTCTGTGCACTACACCCCTCTCCCCTCTTCTCGACTCTTGATTGTCAATCTGTCAAGTTGAGTAAACTCAATAAAATCGAATTTTATTTATATTTTGAATTAGTTTCTTCTAAAGAAATAAAAAACTATGTTTAACTATACTTCGAACAGTTAGAAAAGGCCATTAGCAATATTTCGGTACGGGTATAAAGTGTAATACGATTATAAAATGGTATCCACTAAGATGCAGTCGTCACTTGACGATTTAATTCAATATACACAGCTTTTCAAGCCGGTACCGACTGTTCTGCAAGGGGCGGTGCTGCCCTTTTTGATAATATACCCAATTGTGTTTTATTCGTGGATCTTTGTGTATGGATTTGAGGAAAATTACGAGGCTGGGTTTGTGAGTGTTGCGGTGGTCGGCACCATACAAATCCTCATTTCCCTCTGTTGCTACTGGAGCGTACACATTCAATGTTTCCTGTCGTGTTCTTCGGTAAGCGATTGATAGTTGTCTACTCAGCACATTGTCTTTTGTCAGTCAATTTACTAGTTGTAAGCATTGCATGGTCCTTGTATTGTTATAATTGGTTACTTTATTGTTTTAGGTTAAAGACCCAATCCAGGCTGAAATTGTGAAAGTTGTTCCGACATCCAATAATGGGTTCTCAGAAATTGTTAGACTTCATCACACTAAGGTATAATTTAATTGTTACTCTTTTTATTATTTATAATTATGATTTTTTCATTTAAATCTTTTACACACACATACATTTTAAAAATTTTCATGTTCTAATGTTGTTCTAACATTTTTAGTCAACCAAAAGAGATAGTATACACCCAGATGTATGGTTTATATTTCAAAAAAGTAAGTATATTTATGATTGGGATAAAAAATCTTTTCATACCGTTGAGTTTCCTATCAACAAGACCTATGAAGAATATATGGAATCCAAAGGCTATTCGGATGATGATGCCATTGAAACTGCTGAAAAGGACTTTGGAAGGAATGAAATGATAATGGTAAGAAAATCTACAATATCTTTTAAAAGTACCAGGGTTTGCCTTCATCCAAAATCATCATCATCATCTTCATGCACTTGTTTCATGTTACTTGGGATCATCGTAATACATTTTTTTTCCATGCTCCCCAATCAATTGTCACACAATAGTTTTTATTTATTCCTCACACATCCATTCATCGTTTCTTTCATCCACTGAGGCCTATGTTGGGCCAAGTTGATTGATTATTATATTTATAATTTATTTTGCAGGCTGTTATTATCTGTTTACACAAAAAAAAAAACAATTTCAATGAGTTCAGAAATCATTGTTCAATGGATATTGTTTATGAATAGTAGCTTTAAATGAACTCATTGCAATGCAATTGTCTTATAAACTCTGTGTGCTCTGTGCGGCTAAACAATTTATAATAATATGAAAGTCTTTCTTGCCTCAACCTAGTAACAGAATGTAATTAAACTAGATGCATGCCTGAGAAAATATTAAGGTTACACACACCTCATTCTATTTTCTTTATTCTTGAAAAAAACCTTGTTATTTTAATTGGATGAAATCTAAATCTGTTCATGTCAACACATAATGGTATTGATTTTACATTTTACCTATGTAAAGTCTATGAATATTTATATCTATTGTAGGTAAATAGTTTCCTTGTATATGACTGCTTCGATCCCCTCTACCGTGGTAATCCAGAGGGTAATAATTTAACAAAGGATTCGGAGAAAATACAAATACTACTAATATTATAAATGTGAAAGTTTGTGAGGGTGGATGGATGGATGTGCGTTACTCTTTCTCACAAAACCTACTGGCCGGATTTGGATAGTTTATAACCTGAATTAACACATAAGCTAGTTTATAATAACAGTATATTTGACCATCCTCACTGCTCAAGCTTGCATCAAACAAGAAAATACATTTCTAATTAATATAGAGGCTTGGAAGCCAGATAAGAAGAAAGATCTTTTGGTGAACATATAATATGTTGAATATTTTTTTATTATAAAACTGACTTACTGCCCTTTCGATTAACACAGCTGCCTAATGCACATAATGTCTTTCATATTATCCAAGGGTAATTTTGTTGTTACAGGTTGTTCCCGAGTTTATGGAACTATTCAAGGAACGAGCAACAGCGCCATTCTTTGTCTTCCAAGTATTTTGCGTTGCACTATGGTGTTTAGACAAGTATTGGTACTACTCCATATTCACCCTGGTCATGCTTGTCATGTTTGAGTGCACCCTCGTACAGCAACAGCTCAGGAACATGGCAGAGATCAGAAAGATGGGAAACAAACCTTATAACATCAATGTGTACAGAAATAGGAGATGGCGGCAGATAATGAGTGATCAGCTACTGCCGGGAGATGTTGTGTCTCTCATTAGGTCCACAAATGAAAACCTAGTCCCCTGTGACATTGTCCTCCTAAGAGGTTCATGCATTGTCGATGAGTCCATGTTGACTGGTGAAAGTGTTCCCCAAATGAAGGAATCAGTTGACAATGAAAAAAATTTAAAACAAGTGTTAGATCCTGAGGGTGATGGCAAACTGCACACATTGTTTGGTGGCACCAAGATTGTTCAACATTCCTCTCCTAGCAAAGCTTCTTCTTCAGCTCTTAAGGCTCCTGACAATGGCTGCATCGGATATGTTATTCGCAATGGCTTCAACACATCACAAGGAAAACTTTTAAGAACTATTCTGTTTGGAGTGAAGAGAGTAACAGCCAACAATCTGGAGACATTTGGATTTATAATGTTCTTGCTCATCTTCGCAGTCGCCGCTGCTGCATATGTTTGGATCAAGGGCTGCGAGGATCCAGAGAGGAATAGATACAAACTATTTTTAGAATGCACACTGATTTTGACATCAGTTGTGCCTCCTGAACTCCCAATAGAGTTGTCACTAGCAGTCAACACATCATTATTATCATTATCTAAATTAGCAGTATTTTGTACAGAACCTTTCAGAATACCATTTGCAGGGAAAGTGGAAATATGCTGTTTTGATAAGACTGGTACACTTACAAGTGATAATTTAGTTGTAGAAGGTGTGGCCGGTATAGCGGACCACAAAGATGCTAATGTCATTCCATTATCTCAAGCTCCCATGGAGACGATACAAGTTCTGGCGTCATGTCATTCTCTAGTCCAACTAGATGAAGGTGTGGTAGGAGACCCATTGGAGAAAGCGACTCTGAAAGCTGCAGAGTGGAACCTGACCAAAGGAGATGCTGTAGTGCCAAAGAAAGGGAAGTCACCAGGCCTGAAAATTGTTCACAGAAATCACTTTTCAAGTTCCCTTAAAAGAATGTCTGTAATAGCAGGCTACCAGGTCAATGAGCGAGGTTTCATGGAAACTCATTACATAAGCAGTGTCAAGGGGGCTCCTGAAACTGTGAAGACCATGCTCAAAGAGGTTCCTAGTCATTACGATCACGTTTACTTAACTCTATCGCGACGAGGAGCGAGAGTTCTGGCATTAGGTTATAGGAATTTAGGGAAATTAAGTTCTCAAGACATTAGAGACATGTCTCGCGAGGATATCGAGTCGGATCTGACTTTTGTTGGGTTTGTTATTATTTCGTGTCCTTTGAAGACCGATTCGAAAAAAGCGATAACAGAGATTGTGAATGCTTCTCATTCTGTGGTTATGATAACTGGTGACAATCCGCTGACGGCGTGTCACGTAGCTAAAGAGCTGAAGTTTACTCAGAAAGAAGAAGTTCTGATTCTGACGGAATGCGACAATAAGTGGGGCTGGACGTCGATAGACGAAGAAGTGAATCTCCCTGTAAGTCCGTTCAAGACGTCAAAACAGTTGACTTCGAAGTTTGATCTGTGTATAACTGGGGAGGGTCTGACCTTCCTGAATGAGAACCATCACAAGTTACTGCTGGAGTTGATGCCTCATATCAAGGTGTTCGCTAGATTTGCTCCGAAGCAGAAGGAGTTTGTTGTGGTGACGTTGAAGGCGCTCGGATACGTGACGCTGATGTGTGGTGACGGTACCAACGACGTGGGAGCACTGAAACATGCTGATGTGAGTATGACTAGTTGTATTTTGATATCAGTGAAAATCTTATTAATATGCATATTATGCTGATTGTTGAATCACTAAATTGAAAATAACGCCACATAGAGGTTAGTGATAAGTTAATAACATTACGAGATTTAAAATTGTCTAATCATACTCATAACGAACCTGAAGACGTTGCGTTGGAAGGCCTCGCACTAGGTGAACCGATGACCTGGTGAAGGTTGCGGGGATCTGCGGGATGCGAGACGCACGGGACCGGTCAATGTGGCGACAAGTGGGGGAGGCCTATGTCCAGCAGTGGACGTCTTTCGGCTGAAATGATGATCATGAATCATACTCATTTGATGTACACAATGCTCACCTTATGTTTTTGAAAGACTGGTCAAATAAGCTTACATAGGCTGGTGGTAATAATAAAATGCTCGTAAAACTTTGGCTGAATTTGAAAAACGGACTTGAACGAATTTGACCCACAATTAAGGTACCAAACCTTAAACGGAAGAGTCGCTGGCCTACCGTAATTATGCATTACGCGTTATCAAAAACTATACATTCCCAATTACAGGTAGGCGTAGCGATCCTAGCGAACGCGCCCGAGCGGCCGCGCGAGAAGCCGAGAGAAGAACGCGCGGTAGAGGAACCGCCGGCGCTGCGTCGCCCGACCAATCGCGCGGACGCACGCGCCGAGGCTTCTGCGCGTTTTCGCAGAGCCATGCGCGAGCTAGAGGAAGAAGACACGCAGCTCGTGAGGTTGGGTGACGCCAGTGTCGCTGCACCTTTCACCAGTCGCCTTTCCAGTATATTTTGTAGTAAGTTTTTAAGATGTTTGGTAATGTGCCTATAGTTTTCATTCTTCAATACCTACCCTAACCTGTACCTGTAAACTGTACTTTACGATCTGTTTAGAATTAAATACAATGCAGATGCCATTGTTTGACTATTCTCTCGCTCCTCGATTTCCCGAAAAATATATATATTTTTAAATATTTATTTTTAAATATTTTACACGCAAACCCTGCGTAGGGAATTACAGCTGTTTGATATGGAAAGAAAAATTCGAGTGCGAGCAGGGTTTGAACCTGCGACCTTCCGATTCTATACACCGGACATTCATAGTTTCATTCAACATAAAAGTGGCATTCACAAATCGGCTCTTTAGAAATGGATATGATACTCAAAACACTTTCTGAAGAGCTGATTTGCTTACTCAATATAGTTTTATGCAAAAATCTGTAGATTGTCTGAACATGAAGTCAATCACTTGAAGAATACAATCAAAGTAATGACCCCAGGGTCAAGTTGTCAAGTCCACAGTTCAATGACATGAACGCAGATAGGTACTGCACGTGATCAAAATAAGAATTGAAATGACCTTTCACCTTTAACGTTATCTACCAAATGAAATTAGCACAGTTTTGATCTAGTTTTGACTCCGGCTCTTATTTGTATCGAATAGTAGAAGACTTGTAAGGGGCGGGGGCTTAGTAGGGGGTAGTAAGGGCTAAAATCCAAAAAAAGGTGGTGTCTTTGGTTGTTCAAGCGAAACTTCAGAATCTAACTGGTTACTGCCATGTTAATAGCATGCATGCATAGCTTTTTTGTCGAATGTTTACGCAGTGTCTACACGGCGTCATCATATTATTAACGCTCAGTGCAAAGACACTCCAAAAAATGGAAAGGAAAAAAGAATTGTGTTACTTAGAAACTTTGCCAGTTTGTCACTTGTACTAATCTACCTTCATATTTTTATCCCCAGTCTGCCACATAATCAAGCAAGGCCGGTGCACTCTAGTAACAACTCTGCAGATGTTCAAGATCCTGGCTCTCAACGCTCTCATCTTGGCGTACAGTCAGTCGGTGCTGTATCTCGATGGCATCAAGTTCAGTGACACTCAAGCCACGCTACAAAGTCTATTGTTAGCTTCCTGCTTCTTGTTTATATCAAGATCTAAGGTAAGATTAAAACGAAAAAAAAAAAAAAAGAAAAAAAAAAAAATTATTCAAATAATATTTTGATGGTATTCAAATACTGTGTTAATGAATCAAAGTACGTAAATATGTATGACGTGGTTACTATGTTAAGAGGAGAACACTGTTCTATTCGATGCGATGACTGTCTTAAGAGGTGATGAAATGAACAGAACCGGCTTATTTGTATCTAAAAAAGTGCTTTCAAAAAGCATGTTTGCGAATGAACCTGATTGAAATTATGCCAATTGTGTACAAGAAGCTGTAGGACCGTTTTGGTGACTTTTACATACAATGTTCCCTATCATGTCAGTGTGACCATGTTACAGATATCACTAATTACATCCTTTTTATCCCTTCCTGGTAACATAATAATGTTTTTTTCTTCATATAACTCATACATAAATTAATACTCACTCTGCAGCCACTGAAGCAGTTATCGAAGCAGCGCCCTCTCCCGAACATCTTCAACTTGTACACGATAATGACAGTGCTCACCCAGTTTGCGGTGCACTTCCTCTGTCTCATATACCTGGTCCACGAAGCTACGTCACGGTCGCCCGGAAGGTAACAGAAAATTTTATTTGAATTTGCGTAAAACGCAGGATTGGTACACATCCTAAAACTGCGAGATGACTTGGATGTCTTCCTTAGGGTTTTTTTTTTAACCGTTGCACCACGCAAGGTATTTCTCCTGTATCGTGGGTGCGTTTACAAACATTTAAACTCATACACACAAACAGCCACTGGCACGAAGTGACGCCGAACCGATACTAATGAAAAAGAAGGATAGGCCTTTGCCCCCGCAGTGGGACAGCATAGGCTAGTTATATTAATAATTCAATTTGAATGAAACTAGTCAGAAACTTCCTCCAAAAATATCAATGGACAATATTGATAAACCTTTTGCCTGTATTTAGGAGTAGGTCTCAATTATAATTACTATGCAAGATTTACGCAAGCCATTAGCCATGCTTTAATTACCCTATTCTTAATTAAGAGTTGCCTGGTGTGATTTTTAGTGCTAATAGGTTGGCGTAACTTTTGCCGCGCAAATTTATGAGCACTGAGATTAGCCTGGGTTTCACGATTGTTTTTCGCAGTAAACAATGTAAGTTTTACCTAAAAAGGTCCAACGCGACCACATTTCGTTGTAGAAAAGTGATAAAATGGTCCGTTTTAAACGAAAAATGTCTATGTTCAAAGTATCTCAACCAAAAATATGGACAGACCATCGGAAAATCCGCCTTAAACATCAGACGTCAACTACAAAATTAATTAAATAAAATTGCTTTATCATTAATATTAAAACCTCGACTACCTCGTCGGAATAGTGGTCGCAAGCACGACTGCTGAGCATGAGGTCCTGGATTCGATTCCCGAGTCGGGCAAAGTGTTGGGTTTTTCCATCAGGAATTTCTTAGTAGCAGCCACGGAGTCTGGACTTGCTCCCGGTTGGCGGCAATAGACTCGCCCCCTATTTATTACATGGAACTTAAACATAACTGGCGAAATGTGGGTGTACTATTAGGTACACCTCCGCCTAACCCTTCGGGGATTACAGGTGTGATGTTATGTTATTTGTATTAATTGTTTGCAGGGATAATAAGCCGAAGTTAGACATGGATTTGGCAGAGGATGAAGACCGGGAGTTCGCGCCGGATCTACTTAACAGCACTGTCTACATCATCTCCATGTCGCTGCAGATATCCACCTTCGCTATCAACTACCGGGTATGTACAACCATAACAATTGTTGAATATAAAAATGATTGCTGTATTTGCAATCTGTAAAGCTTAATGTGATTAGCTAGCCCAAATGTATCTTATTAAGAGCGAACAGGGGCTGCGTTCTCCATATAAATGTATTACCCTAAAACGCTATAGAATAATTGTATTTTTTGTTTAAAAATTGACGTATTTATGTTACGTTTACATCGCGCGCTCGTGCTAGGGTCTCTTGTTAAATTTGTCTCTCTATACCAGGGCTCGGATACCGGTATATTTTTCGAAACGGTATCGTATTAAATACCTAAGAAACGATTTGTTTCAGTTACGTTCGAACGGAACGTTATAAAAAACGTTTTTGACGGACAACAACATTTAAATCGTTCTTGGTTAATAAAACCGTTTTTTTTACCATTCCATTCCGTACACACGGTACCCGATTCAACTAAAAAAGTTCGCGGGCCGCCGTTCGCGGCTACGTCTTGTGGAATAAACCGGTTTTTACCCTGCGGAATAAACGTTCTCATTTCGTTTTCGTTCCGAACAAAACGACAAACAAAGAACTGTTCAAATCGTTTTAAAAACGTTATTTTAAATAACGTTTCCAAGCCCTGCTCTATACACCTTTTTCTTGAATACAGTCGTAAAGTTATGGAATAAATCAAACATAATAATAATCATCTGTCTTGTAGGGCGAGCCGTTCATGGAAGGGCTGCGCGACAACAAGCCACTGCTGTACAGTATTATGGTGTCGGGGGGCGCGGTGCTGGCGCTCGCTCTCGGAATCTTCCCCGACCTCTCCAACATGTTCGAGATTGTATATTTTCCACCTGACGTAAGTACATATACCATTTATTTCAACGTGTCTGTTGTCCTTTGAAAAACTGTATATGGCTAATGATTCGATAAAGATAATTATCGACTTAAGCGAATTACTTAGAGAAATGAAATGGGTCAAGATATTGAATCGAAAGCATTGTTGTAAACTCCTGTTAAGAATATCTCAACACATGAATAAGCGGTAATAAATAATAAGTATTCCATAGCCTAACTTTAATTCGACAAAAAATGTACAAGTTGCTCCCATGCATTTTTTTAAGGATTTGAAAATCTGTTGTCGTTGTTGACAGAAAAAAAAATGACTTTGTTGTGAAAACTAGGATGTTCATTTTCAAGCTAGCTCCAATTTCTGATCCCCAAAATACAGACTAACGTCTAGTTTGGGGATCACCGTTCAAATTGCCATGTATAATGTACATGATTATTAATAAATAATTTAAATTTGAATTGCAAGAAATCTATAGTAATCTAACGTGTCTCAATTTTGTTTCAGTACCGGATTATATTAGTACAAGTATTGATAGCAGACATGCTGTTCGCGTATCTCGTGGACCGCCTCTGCCTGATTCTATTCGGCGATGGACTGAGGTTCAGGAGTTCGTAGCGCGGAGAGCAGCGGTATCCAGTGTCACACGGTCTTTACGTAACGGTATATAGGTTTATATGTTCGTCCATGGATTATGTACTCGATTGATACTTTGTTTTGTGTATTCGTCGCAAGGCACTCGATTGACCATGTACAGCCACGAGCACAAAAATGTAAACACTAAACAACTTTTAAAAGTGTTTTTCTCCTACTGTTCTGATCAAAACTTCATGTTGTTTCGAACATAGGAGTCTGGAACTCATATTTTTATGAAAAAGATCCTATCTCCGAGTTACAATCGTTATTTCTCGCGAAAATTGCTCGTGACTGTACTAAAGTACGTCCAAATGGTGGTTGACAATGTTACAATGAGTTGGTAAAGTTTAGCATTACGACTGTTTACTTTAAAGGGGTAGGCTCAGGCTGTGTTAAAGAGGGAGAGTATATAGCTTACAGGGCAGGATTTTCATACTCTGGGATGCTATTAAGAAACTCCTAATGGAAAAGTGATTGGTTTGGGGTATTTTAATTAATTAAATACATTTTGATACCGATCTTTACATATGTATGTAAAAGTCAAATGAAAGTTTGTACCGAGAAATGCGTTCGCGATGCCGAGTGACGAATGTATAATACCAATTTTCTGAACAGTATATAAATGTGGATATTTCGTGTAAATATCTAAATTATAAAAGACGTTACGTGTCTCTGTGTAGTCTCATCTTACTGGAGACGGTGTAACCGCTCAAATATAATATTATGTGCATTTAAGTGTGATGGATAAATGTGTCGACGGTATTTATTATGAAATATAATTGTGTAGTTTAAATGTATCAGATTGTTTTATTTCCTCGAAAAAATTTACTAGGAATCTCTTGATTTATCAGAATTCCTCACTTGTGTTGATACCCCAACCCTCCTTATTGAGAATACAATAAGTAGTAAGTGTAGGTAGTAAAGTAGTAAAGTGTAGGGAGACCCTCGAAACATCAATCGCTAGTTGAAATGCGTTGTTGTAAAAAAAAGGTTATAGTAAAAAAACATTTTTAAAGCCAGGATTTAAATATAGGTCGACGCCCAATATCATGGGGATGCATAAAAATAACTAGTCCGAACCCATCTTTGAGAGTCCGTCATATTGCATTAAAAATGTCATCACTTAGCTAACCATGCATTGTCATTCAAACTAAATGTGTATGCAAAATTTCAGCTTAATCGGTTGGGAATAACTGTTTTAAAATTCAGTAGCAAGATTTGACCTAAACAAACAAACATACAAAAGGACATAGCTACTCAGCCTATAAATGGAAATGAAGAAACATACAACCATTCTCTTTGACACTTATTTAATTTCAGTATTTCACAAACAAATACATAGTCTACCTTTACTATTCATATCGCCTAATGAACAGGGAACATTCAGATGCGAAAGGAAAGTAAGGTCGCAATAACGTTCGTAAAGGGTAATCTGGCACTACGTGATCACTTTAGTGCTTCCATCCGCCTCCTAGACCTCCTAGGCCTCCGATGCCATGTCCGAGGCCGCCGTAGCCAATCCCGAGGTCACCATGGCCTAATGAAATGCCGGGACTAGCCAAGCCGATGCCGCTGTGCCCCAAGCCGATACCACTGCCGAGACCGATACCGCCTAGCCCAGCTCCAAGACCCCAAGATCCACCGAGTCCAACAAGGCTAGACGCGTAGCCTCCGTGAGCGATGGGGGCGGCCACAATAGGTGCAGCGGCGATGGGCGCTACAGCGATTTGCTTGCTCACGATCGGCGCAGCTACCAGCGTCTGCGGGTGTGCCGCGGGGCCAACGCGCTTCACTACCGCGTTGAATCCTGAGACGGGGTCAGCAGTGTAGTCCACCACTCGGAGGGTACCGTCGGGTTCCGTGAGGGAGTAAGACCCCTTCACGACGCCTCCGTCGCGGGACTCGGTCTGCGCCTTCTGGTCACCAGTTATGGGGTCGTTGACCGCGTAGTTGAAGCCGTAACGCGGGATTGACTGGGGAGCAAACGTAATAACTGAGGTTCACATCGTGGGTAGGTATGACATAATAAATACTGAGTGGACCCTTCCACTCAGTATTTATTATGTCATATAGTGACGCACAAATTTTTCATAGGCATTTTAAAAAGAAAATTTTTAAATTGACCGTATAGGTATTGCACTTTTGTAGGAAACAGCACATTTTCTTTTACATTGTTGATGAAACATTTAGACACTAAATACGTGGTATTCGTTTGTGTGTCGATGTCTCTTGCCCTGTATACCTACTTAGTTAGTTACTAATTAGGTCTCGCTTCATGCTTGTCCTAAGCCAGGCTTCAAGTATGAAGGGAGAATGGACAATACGTGTACTACGTAAAGGTAAGATGTGACCTAAGATAAGATAGGTCAACTCTTTAGACAAGGCTATAGCCACTCATTCAGAGTCTTTTTTATGAATTTTTTGGTAAGGTCTTCTTTTTCAAAACTGAACGTCCAGTAAAAATACAGTTGATATACGTCCCTCGTATCACAACTGTATTTGAATGTGTTCTTTAAATAGTTAGGTGTACTTACAATACTGCCGGTAGCGATGGGCAACAATCCACCGGCCCCAATCCCGGACGGAGCGGCCGTCGCTACACCCAGCAAGCAAGCAATCTGAAAATCAATGCAAATGTATGACTGAAGTAAGGTGAAGAAACTAGTATCATGAATATTTAATCATATTGTAAGCATTGATGTAACAACCTATCGCGAAATCAATCATAATTATAATGATTATACTGTTCGATTTTGTTGTAGATAACAGATAGCAACAATTAAAACTTCGAAAGGCTGTATCCACAGAACATGGAGACGCCACGGCGGCTGCTCCTAGAGGTGGCATTGTGAACTAGATTTCAATTTCCATTGAATCCCAGCGTGTCACAGTTTACTCGTAGTACGACACAAATAACGTACAGAAACTGACTGCTTAGCAGGTGGTCTGTCAGTAATTGTGCCGTAAATGTACTATTGATGTCACGTATTTTATCAGTACTTTCTTCTCTATACGCTGACGGCACGGGAATTCCGTGTTCTGTGGTTGTTTCCAATCTCCACAGCCGTAAAAATCCACACTGGGTAACAATAATCCAGTTTTAGTTAACACATCACGCGTTACTTACCGCGATTATTCTCGCGGTTGCAAATAAAATTTTAAATTCAGAAAAAAAATCGCCTGTCTGGTAAATCTAATACCCGTATTCTTGAGTTGCTAAGTCTTGTTCACTGGTAAAGGGAAACAATACAAGTATATGCATGTCCAATAATCTGAAGACATGTGACCACCAACATGCTCACTCTAACAGAGTCCTGTCACAGCGGTATGAATTAATAATATAATTATAGCTGATCATGCTAAGACATGAGATTAGTTTTAAAACGAGATACGACTTAGCTGTTCACGAATACGGGCGTCAGATTGATGAAGCAAATGCCTCTATTTCTTACCGTAATGAAACTGAACATGTTGAAGAAGTATTCAGTGGTCCTGTGAACGTTATCCAAACTGTTTGTGCAGTAATAATGCAATGCGAAACCTGCCGTTCGTATTTATACAAGCTGCGGCTCCTTATTTGTCAATCCCTTACAATCCTTCGTCGTTTCACGCTTATTGACTATTCACGTTACGCACCTCCGAATATATTTTCATAACGTGTCCTAAAATCGGTTTCAGGCAATTAGTTAATTGTTGGTTCGCAGTGCGTCCGTCTCTTTGTAAAACTCCGTAATTGTTTCATCAGAATCCTGCCCGATTATCAGGAATTATGTGAGTAAATTAGTCGGTTGTTGCTCAATTTGCTTCTGCTTGATCCACTCAGCCATGAATGCCGGAACGTGCTCGATAACTTAATTTTAAGTAAACAGGAGGTCACGGAAATTGCCTACGATTAGACGTGAATCGTAACTAGGGAAACTATTTCGATAGGTGATTGAGAAGTCCTGATGTAGCTGGAAACTTGCAAAAAAGTCTGTAGGTACCTACTGTCCCACTGCTGGGCAAAGGCCTTCCAATCAGGCCATCCAATTCCATCCAGGCTTTTTTATTTTGCATCACCTCAAACCAGACATTTTAATTTTTAATGTTTTTTTCAATAAAAAATGAACTCGTTTTATTCTGCAAAAACATCCTCTTATGGCGAAATGTCCGGATAAATGTCAAGGTCAGACGGGGGAACCAAAAAGCCGGACATGTTTGAACAAATCTTGACGGATGGTAACCTTAACCGTAACCAAACTATGTAGGTCCCTAGGTACATCATATTTTTATAACCGGGTAAGGTTAGTGTAAAGGGGGTTATCCGGATCATAAATTAATAACAAACAATTAACAACTAATTCATGCAAAGTTACAACCAAGGAATAGCTCGGTATTTGACCTGTAGCTCATACAAATAATTGATTCGTACGGAAATCGAACCAGCACCGCAGCGCAGAACCCTACCGCTCAACTATACTACCTACTGTGAAGTTGCGTTCTATCAGGTATCTAAATTTACCTCAGATGGACACAAACTGTGCCAAAATAAGGCCCTATATACCTACGTGATCAATATTTTTTAAAGTCATAGAACGTGGAAACGCATGAAGATGTTTGTCCACCCTTGAAGGCTTATTATACACCCATGGGATATACCTGGTAGAAGAAAGAAAGAAAGAAAGAGTTCAGTCCAGTTCATGACAGGGACGAACACATGTTCGAATGCTCGAATGTTCCTCCTGAAGAAGAAAATCTTTTCTTTTATAAATGTTACTTTATTGTGTGTGCATAATAAAGAATATTTTATTCTATGCTGAAGTGTTGGCTCAAAGAAAACAAGTCCTATTTGAATCGGAAAATAAAATTGATGTTGAGGCCTGTTGTCGGTAACTTTAATTCACAGTCAAGGACGGGCTATCTTAACTGTTTCCCAAAATGATGAACGTCAGAATCGAACCTAGAAATAGTTGATCTGTCAAGTACAAAACTAATAGAATCTAGTTAGATGTTGTATTTCTGTGAAATTGGTTGCAAGACAAATCAACAAAGCAAGACACCAGTTTTTTTTTTTAAATTTTTTATTAAGTTTTTCAATTCAATAATCTTCAGTAATCTGCTACGGTACCATAGCTACCTACCTAACTTACATTACATGTCGTCATGACTTGTACCAATCCGTGATAGCTTCATGTCAATCTCGATATATACCTGTTCTAATTCCCTGGTCGCAGTTAATGAACATGTTACAGGCTATGTTAACCGTTGCATGTTGCGCTGAGATGTAACCCGCTCTGATTGGATATTATTCTGCTCGGTGCTCTTCGTTTGACTGTCCTGTTCGTATCCTGTGTGCCTCGTTTTGTCTGTGATCTGTGAGACTGACTGGTTGCCTATATTCCTGATAGAACACATACCCATATACAGATATTCAAATCCGTCTCCAATTAATGTTATTTCCACTTAAATAAATACAAGGTATCAACTTCATGACAATAAACTAAATAGATTTTGAGATTACTTGTACTACTGAAATACGGTTGTAGTGTAAACTGGACGTTATACGTGTGTTTTACAAAAACTCGTATTTATTTAGTAACATTAATTTTGGAAATTAGGTAGCAAACGCAGGACTCCAAACACAGACAAACATATTGTTACGAGCTGAGTATGAGGTAAATTGAAACACTACGGATCCATCATCTGCCTTTTCCCATCTATGTTTGGGTCGGCTTCCACGGTCACTTGCTTTCACGACTTCTGCTAGATATGTCTCCAACGTTCGGTTGAATCGTTCCACCATTCCACCAAATTTTGGGTGGTAAGAAGTGGTTCTGGTTGTGTACCCATCAATCGACAAGTCTCCTGAAATACTTCCTATTCAAAATTCCTTGCTTGATCGTTGTGTGCAGAGGTATACCTCCCACATTTCGCCTATGTTTGTTGAAGTCCCATGTAATAGGTAGGGGGAGCGTATTGCCATCCACTGCTCCAATCCAAATTCCGTGCTAATACTGAGAAATTGTTTAGTTGGAAAAACGTAATATAATTTTGCCCAACCTGCACGCGTAGCATGACCACCGTAGAAACAGTTTTTGTCGACGGAAGAATCGACAAAATGACAGATCAACAAAAGCCATCCGTCATTTTGTCGATTCTTCCGTCAACAAAACCTGTTTCTGCAGGGAATGGTACCCAAGACTTCATATATGACTTCTTTTCAATAGCCTATGTGATAACTAAACCAACGAAGCAGTCGGTATTGTCCCGACTACACGGAAAACGCTCACAAGAAAATCCTTTGAATATATTTAACCAAAAGTAAGTACTACAATGTAATGATCTCCATCAATATTTAAGCAGACGTAACCACGTGTAAGTTGCGAAAATACCGTAATATACTCGTCGCACGTGCCCATCTTTCTTCGGCTGAAAATATTCATGGATTCATACACAGCTATGTCTTCACCCGTTAACGATATTAATTAAGACTGTTACATATTTATAAACTTTATTACAACTAGGCTTGAACATATTTACAACATTTTTAATGCCAATATGTATGTATGTACATTTGTAAATCTAATAAACTCGTCCATTTACATGAATGAATTTGCTGTTTAGGGTTCAGTGCGAAACATGAGAAAAAGAAACCTTTGATGGTTATATTAATTTTGGAGTTCTCTGCGTAAAAGGTTCAAAAATATATGGGGGTTAAAGAAAGGGGTGGCTTATTCGTCATTTCATTGAATTTTGTGCCAGAAGATGAAGAATGAAGAATTACAGAGCAAAAAATAATACAAAAATAAATGGGGCAAAATGTGTTGCCGATGTAAAGTCATACTTCATTCGATTGGACGTGAAATTCATCATACTCCATTTAAAAGGCGATGTGTTTTGTTGTATTCTCCAGCAAGCTCCGACCAGACGCAAGCCTAGTATATTAATCTATGACCAGATGGGTGTTGTATAATTATGTCCGGATAACTTTGGTTGCTCGATGCAGGACTTTTAATTTTTATCTGGCGACACAGTACCATATACACGGCACGGTGTGCACCGTTTTACTTGCGGAACCCTCACTGTGTTCAGATAGCGATTGACGTAATTTTTACTCGAAACTCGTGTTGTGTGAAAAAGTGGGACAAGTTGGGGAAAGTAAAGATTTGGTCACACCGTACCTTTACTCAGTGATCTTCGTGTCAAACGTGGTTATTATAGTAGGTGTCCACATGGGCCGATGCCTGCCAGGGCTGCGGGACTGTTCGAAAGAGATACCGTGGCCCTGGAACACAAAGGGCAAAGAAGGAACATGGATGGGTTTTAGTCAGTACTAGTCTGACTAAAACCCGAGTGGGGGGAGGGGGGGTCATTTGATGACTTCCCATCCGAAAAAAAAAAAAAGAAACTTGGTTATTATGGAGTAGTTTTATTCAGGACGGTATGTTAACGTCGTTACTTGACCGATGGGATCGGTAATCTGTCAATCCTCATAATTGTGTTTTCTTTTCCATGAATGCGTAATTTATTTTGTGTAATATGTTCTATGTCGCGGTGGCACGTTATCTGATCCTATTCTTACGCCTCAAGTTGAGAGTTCAAACCCAGCAAGCAACACTGTGATTTTTTCAAATGTCACACGTACTTTCTAAGCAGTTTCTACACTTAGACAAAACTGACTAACAAACACTGTGAAACATCGTGAGAGATCCCTGGACTTCGGTCTGAAATCGCCAACCCGCATTGAGCAAGCGTGGTGATGAAGCTCATTCCTTCTCCTCTGTATGAGAAGTGGCCTTTGCCCGATATTCGGGACATTACAGGCAACAAAATAAAAACAAATATGTTGTAACCCTAACTTTTTAGAGGAGTTCGTGGCTAAATAATAACAGCCGCTCGGATCGATCTTAAGGTTAAGCCGTGCTTGCCTAGGTTGGTCTGTGGATGGGTGACCACCTATTACATACCGAGTTTCCTCCGTGCCTCGGAAAGCACGTTAAGCCGTTGGTACCGGGTGTCATTTGTAGATCTTTGACAGTCGTTAGGTAGTCAGTGGCCCAAAAAGTCTGACAACCAGTCTTACCAAGGGGTATCGTATTACCCAGTACTAACTGGGTTGTGGAGGTCAGATAGGCAGTCGCTCCATGTAAAATACTGGTATTCAGCTGCATCCGGTTAGACTGGAAGCCGACCCCAATATAGTTGGGAAAAGGCTAGGCAGATGATGATGTTGTAACCCTAACTTTTATTCAGATGACAACAGTGGTGAAAACACGCAAGTTCCAACTGACGATCTCAAATGTAATTTATCTAGGCGCGTATTGCAACTAATTTGGCCTCACTCGACCGCCTCATTACCCCTTTTCAGTTGGAACACTCTTTCCACTAAGACTTACACAAATTCACATTTGCAATCAGAGCCCGGAGAAAAGTTCCTCCTCCCTTCCCGCCACCCCTCGGCCCCACGCCGCCTTTAATTAACAGAAAGTGGTTCATTAGAGCTTATTCATTAAAGCAAGGAGTAATTAGCGAACTCTAATGAATGCTGTAATAATGTAAGAGCGGCCGCGTCGGACTGCGGCCCGACTTCTAGATTAATCTAGAAGCTTCGAATAATTTAGTAATGGCGTTAATTTATTACTGGACTGATTGCGGGTATTAACGGGATACCTAGTTACTGCGTTTATCTAGGGAAGGAGATTGTCGGTATGAAATTAACTGAAGTTTCGAGGAATTATTTTATATTGCTTCCTAACAATACAGAGCGGGTCGATCTTAAGGCTAAGCCGCGCTTGCCTAGGTTGGTCCGTGGATGGGTGACTACCGATTTTCATACAAGTATTTGTTCGCTGCAGGAATAAACCCGTGACACATAGCGCAACAACCAATCGCTCAGCTACTGCGTCCACCGTTCCGTCTTTTCTTTCAGTTTATACGTAGCTATGATTTTGTCTAAGCTTCTTGGTACCAGTTAATGTGCCTCACGAAATTGGAAAAAAGAAATGTTTTTTTTTTCTATTTTATCAAAAACCATACCTAATATAATTAAATTTCGCAGTGGACACTTATGTCAGTGCGACGAATGGAAGAAAACATTTGTGGCATTACTTTTTCCTCAATAGTTATCGTTTTTGAAAACACTAATAAATAATAACTTGCAATAATAGTTGTATTAGTGCACAGGTGCAGCGCAAATTGAAAAACAATCTACTCATAACTATCATTAGGCGACGAAAACAACTTGTTTACAAAATAATATTATTACCAAACAACTTGTTTACAAAATAATATTATTACCTACATGATACGTATCTAAGACCTGCGGCGCTTCCATACTGTCTGCGCGTGAGAGGGACGAAATAACAACAACATATCGGACCCTTTCACACGATTTGCAGCGTTCAACTTCTAATAGTTCAAAGTCCAAACAGTCTGGGTTGATGTGGCTCTGTGTGTATTTACAGTCAGCACATCAAGTTACAAACTGTCAAACTCCAAATAATTTTATATCATAAAATGTTGACTGTTAAGTTCAAAATCGAATGAGAAACTTTTGACAGTTTGTAGCAACTTAATGCGCTGGCGACTGTTCAGTACATACCCTATCATGGATATGTTACAGAGATACATTTTTTAATTTTGCCAGCCCTAATATATGGGTGTACTATACTGTATGGGTGGGTACTGAAAGGTTCTACAGAAATGTCCCTCTGTCTTACCCTTGAGGGATTACATCACTACAGACGTGATTTTATGACATTTGTTCTGTATTTATGTATACTGGGTGCAAGGGAAAAAATCAGTTGCTGATTTTTTTTTATAATAACCGATGAAAAATTTCTATGTGGGCTCTGAATGATGTAATCAATACGCGGTAACCGTTTTCGCATCGATGACCCGTCCACTCCGTATACACCTGTAGCAACAATAAGTTAATATTCTTTCTTTGCTAAAATAATTATGCCATCGAGCTATTATTGATTATGGATTTTCGTAAGTAGGAAAACGTGGAGGTTGTAAGAGCCATTATTATTCATCAATTAAAATAAATCTGTTTGCTCAGGTAGATAGGATCTTTTTATTGTTGTTTGCAGCTTATACCAATTAGGTAGGACTTACCATAATTATTAGAGCTCGTTTGAAGACTTTCTTATTTCCTAGAAGTAACGGTTTTCTGTAGTGTGTATAGAAACAGGGTGTTTCAGAAAGGCGAATCAACTCAAATTAGCTTAGAGTCTGTCAAATCGGTATCTTATAAGGCGATTCTCATACGACACCGTCCGCGCGGATAGGCGGACGCGGCGAAGCGGATGTATGAGGAGGCGGTGAGCGCCGTTCGTCCGTGCGATCGGGCGGTGTCGTATGACAACCGCCTAATTTGATAAGTTGCAATTGGAAGTCGCCAATGCTTTTGTAGATGCGACATTGGCGCCAGCTGCATTGTCGCCATCTACGGAGCCGGTTTCATAGAGTAACACAGACCAGCAGTCCTGTCGCTGCGGTCTATCATTACGGTTGGTAGCTTTGTCACAGCCATTGAAAATATATCGTATCGCGCTTTTATGCTAAGCGACCTGTCAAACTCAAATTAACTGCTGTCATTAGCTAACTGAAATAGTATCAAGGTATATTTTCAATTGCAGCGATAAAGCCGTGCGTTCGTGGCCTAAATTAGCCGTCCAGAAACCTGGGGTACCTACGTCCTATTGTCCACAACATGACAAAAAACTACTCAACCAATCATAAACTATTCAATAACGCGTTAAGGCGCTGTTCAAACACAGCGTATAGTCGGCGGCCGACTATACGCTGACTTAGTCTTGGGTTATACAAACTGCGTCGACGTCAAACGTGCGAGTGTCTCCGTCATAAACTGGACTTACGAACTCCACTTTTGAACTCGACGTTGCCGCGTTGGCCTGGTAGCGCTTCTGGCAATAGTGTTTATTTGTGACAGGCGAACGAGAATACAAAGAGTGGAAATAGTTAATATTAAAAACTCATACTAACTGATATACCTACTATGGAATAACAACATAATTAACGTAATTAAAAAAATATTATAATCAACTTTCTAGGAAGTGATAAAACAAGGAGCTAATTACCCTGAGGTCTGAACTAACGAAGTTTTTAATTCTAAACACCCTTTATTTGTGTACTTAAGGGTGGCGTGGGCGCGCAACTTTTGGTACGCTACTGGCCTTGCTACGGCGTAGCACGCGCCTTGCTACGATCGCGTAGTATAATCTAATTTAGAACGTTCTGTTTTAGCACACATTAATTAGATTCACCAGTAACTAAGTAAAATAATCTTAGAAGTTTTTCACCCACTTCCCGGTTTCCGATTGAGCTAAAATCTTGCTTAAATGTTTATTTATTTAGTTTGGATAACAATACATGGTTAGCTAAGTGACGTCGTTCTAATTCCAATACCGCCGTACTGGATTTAGAACGACTCCTAAAGATGGTGGACTAGTTATTTTTAAATTTTTTAATACATTTTGATGATACGGATATTAAATAAAAGGGTTTGCTGAGAAGATTACGAGAAATAAAATGACGGCACTCTAAAGCGCGCATTTTAGTTTCTTTTTTTAAACTTTAATATCTTATAAGTAAATCGCCTCTCTAGCGTCTCACAACTTATAAACCAGAGCCGTGAACAAAACTCAACAATATCAAAACCATGATCATCAGTTTCCACCTGCCGAACATAATTACCCCCCACCCCACCCCCCCGCCTCCCCCAGCTACACACAATTCGCGAGCACACATTCTCAGACGCTATTTCCATAAAGAAAACAGCGGTAGTCACTGGAGGGCCACGTTCATTAGTATTTCTGAAAATAGGATCGCTGCGTTGTTCGTAGATTTCTTATGACGTCGGTACATTCACAGTACACGGATAACCAGTATACCAACGAAGCCTTTCTTGTGAAATCAAACGCTGAGGTTAGGGTTGTCAATTTTTTTTTTTGTTTTGTCGCACTAGCTCAGCACACTAGCTCGTGGCTAAATAATAACAACATCCATTTATTTTCAGGCTACTTTGGCCCATAGATAATATACCTTACAGACTAACATACATATGTCGGATATGTCAGAATTTACTCCGTTAGGGTTGTACATCATGTGGGCAGACCATGGGTTTCGTGCTATGAAAACACACTGGATGCGATACACTGTTACTAGAAAACTAACAAATTACTTGGGATTACAACTTATCACAATAACACGGGACACAATCGGGTACAGTTCCAAGACGTCTCAACTCCGCCGCGATCCGACACTGAATGTCGTCCTCCCCTCGGGCTGGACATCAGGGCTCTGTACAAGCACGCAGTGCTGTCTGTAGACTTGTAAGTAAGTCGCTTGATGGCACCACTGTACACTGCCGCACTTTCAAATTCATTTTATGTCCGTACTATTGACCTGATCCGACACATATAATAAAATACAAATTGTGTTAGTAAAGAGATCCTGAAAACTATGTTAGTAACACTTCACTTGTGTACTATGTCACTGCGCGTTCATGTGGCACTTGTCTGTGGAAGCGACGGAACACCACTCCCTGCAGCCAAAACTCCTCCTCAAAGCTGCAGATAACAGCCATTTGGATCAATCTTTAGGTTAAGCCGCGCTTGCCTAGGTTGGTCTGTAGATGGGTGACCACCCATTACATACCGACTTTCCTCCGTGCGTCGGAAAGCACGTAAGCCACGTTAGTCGCGGCTGTCATTAGATCTTTCAGCGATATTTCTCGACAGCTTGTTAAGCCAAGTCAGAGGCCCATGGGCGGCATAAAAACTCTGACACCAGGTTAGGAACTAACCACACGATATAGAAGAAGAAGAATAGATCTTTGACAGTCGTTACAGCTAGTCAGTGGCCCGAAAGTCTGACAACCAGTCTTACCAAGGGATATTATGTTATCTAGTTCTAACTGGGTTCTGGAGGTCAGATAGGCAGTCGCTCCTTGTAAAATACTGGTATTCAGCTGACACCAACATAGTTGGGAAAAGGCTAGGCAGATTATGATGTTGCACTTCACATATAAAACGAAACTTCTTCTCTCCATGCGACTACCCCCGACTTGCTCATTTAGGTCTTCATGAGTTATCTGTTACCTGAAGCATGCTAGAATTCCTGTAAACGCTTTATGTGTGCGTGAGCTAATTCCGATTATTTGTTCTTATTTGAAATAACGTAACATACACATCACGCCTGTAATCCTCGAAAGGTTAGGCAGAGGTGTAGGTACACCAGTGGCGAAGGTTCCGTAGAACTTGATTCCTACCGCCTTCCCTTTGAAAAATGGCACAGTCAGTATTCTATAGACAAATAATATAACCACATTAAAGATATGTTCTCCGGCTTACCTCTTACAAAAATTGACCCTTCGCTACTGAGGTACACCCACATTTCGCCAGTTATGTTTAAGTCTCATAATCTCATTGACATCAACCGGTAACAAATTCAGATTCCGGGGCTGCTGCTGAAAAAACTGGAAAAATCTAATAACACTTTGTCCGACCCGGTAATCGAACCCAGGACCTCATGCTCAGCAGTCGCGCTTGCGACCACTAAACCAACGAGTCAGCTGAAATACTGTTTGTTGATACTAATACATATGTGTACTGTGGTACATGTTTTCCATGGGTCGCTGGACGTCGAACACGCATAATGATGTATGCTAACATTATTAAAGTGTATCATAATAAGCCTCGACTGAAAGGAAACAAGGTACAGGCTGCAAAAAAAGTTTAGGTTGATAATAATGTAGTCATATTTTTTTTTCTATTTATTTATTTATGTACACACAAAATACTTAACAAGACATTACATTAAGATTGAAGAGCACAAAGGTACTGCTTATTTCTTGCGAAATCTCTTCCAGTAGACCTGCGAGAGGAAAGTAGTATTAGAAATGTAGACACAGTGTGTAGAAAAGCCAAAGCAGGTAAATTGAAATGGGAACTTAAAACATAGTTATACCTATATAAAATTAATATACATTCAAATATACACATATAAAATAAATACTTGTACTGTTAATATAAAGGGTGTAAATAGACCCTTAACATAAACGAAAGGCACTTGTTCTCCCCGTCACTGCGATCATTTTTTTGTTCTAGACCATACCTGGGAACCTTCTAGTTACGGAGATATTAGGGGGCCAAGGTTCCAATTTTTTCACAAGTTTTTTTTAAATACATGTTTTTAATGTAAGATTTTTACTTTACACACCTCCACGATCCTCGTACTATTCAATCAATTCATTCTGCACAATGCTATGAGTAAAATGTGATTTTTCACCCCAAAAAAAAATGTCGATTCCCAGCAATAATTTTTGCGTAAAGTTACTTAGCTTTTATGTACAGAATGCTTGGTTGACGGATATGTGAAGGGTCTGTTTACACCCGGTATACCTATAATATATATCCAGAATATTACAGTATAGAGAAGAGGTAATGTTCTTTGACTTGCTTATTTTGCTTTTGCTTCTAATTGTTGGACCGTTCGTAGGTGTCGATGGTCAGAGGTTTTAATTTAAACGTAAATTCTTTTAAAAAAAAATAGTTTTTTCTTTAAAAGTCTTCGGAAACTAACTTACTTTATTTTGATTGAAAACATTGAGGACCATATGAAATTGTGAATGGAAAATGTGTACCGTATATGAATTTTATAGTTATTTTCTTTTGCTGTGTGCAAATCCTCATGAATGTCCTTAACACTCCCCCAGCAACGTAACTGAACATCATTGTGGTAAATGTGCTGAAACTTTACTATAAACTTACAGAATAAAATATTAACATTAAACCTGTAATCTCCGAAGGGATAGGTATAGGTGTACCTTACACTACACCCAAATTTTACCAGTTATGTTAAAGCCCAATAATTAAATTAAAAAAATACTTTTGTTTCGTTTTTTTAATAAATCTAAACTTATTGCGCACACCGTACATCAGACAGAGTTGCTCCAAGTGACCCTCACTGACTTACATACAGCTAACAATTGCTTCGGGACTATCCCGAGTCGGACTCACGACATGTCCACCCTTGTTCATAGACAAATGAGCTCTTTTTATTTTAAATATTTTTCTGTTTTTCAATGTTGGTTATGAAGGGATTCGGATTTAATTGGGGGTGGCTTTACTTGAGTACCTATTTCGTATATTTCTTTTTTAAATTTAGTCTTGGACTCGGTCTATAGCAGTGTTTTCATGTTCAAGTATTATGGTCAGTGTGAGATTGGCAAAGACAATTATTTGTTTTATTAGTTTTCATTTGCAGATAGTTTAGTAATTAAGTAAGTAGTTAAGTAAAAGTACCCTCGAAGCTGAAAGGCAAGTGTTCTCCCCGTCATTGCGATATATTTTTTGTTCTAGACCATTCTTAGGAACCTTCTAATTGCGGAGATATTAGGGGTAATTTTTTTTTTAATAAGTACATGTTTTAAACGTTATTACTTTACTTTAAATACCTCCACGACCCCTGTAATTTTCAATGCATCCGTCAGTAAAACGTGATTTTTCACACGAAAAAAAGTCGTTTCCCAGCAATATTTTTTTGCGTTGAGTTACTTAGTTTGATGTACAGAATGCTTGGTTGACGGCTTCGTGAAGGGTCCGTTTACACCTTGTATAATGTTGTCTGTTGATAGGTGACTATTACAATTTTCACATAATTATTAAGTTGTGGTCATTGTTTAGCTAGGTTTACGCTTCACAAATTATAATTTCCGAATCTCAAACAAACCCAAACTTTCGAACGTCGAAAATTGAAAATATAAATTGGGGTCTGCGTGTTTCGTGGCTCAGTTAGGAAGCGAGTGGTTTCGGCCATTACTAACGTGAATATTGCAGGCTACCCTGCAGGCGACTCTATTGATTAGTCTCCCGCATATGCCACCCATCATTCATTCATACTCGTGTCCGCAGCCCCCACGTCACTCAGGGCTCTCGGTGTTTTTCGCCATTTCTAGCCAAAGGTAGCCGAGGTACATATTTGATGGTGCGTCCGGAAGGAAGGCGTCGTGCGTAATTGGTCCTGCCGCTGCCGCCGGATAAATTGTGACAAAACCCGTGGCTTCACCGCGTCACGGCTTCGGATGTCTCTTAATGAGATGTATTGAATGTTTTGTTGTGTGTTTGGTGCGTATTTTTTGTGTTCTCGAAATGAGTCATTAGTACATGAGTGGAGGGTGGTTTTGGTGATTATTTTTATTTGAGGGATTGAACTTTACGGGGGTGTTCTAATTATCAAGCCATCGAGAAAAACAAACATTGAATTTCGTGCGAGCAGGGTAGGTATTCGCTCATTTATGACTACTAGCTTATGCCCGCGGATTCGCCCGCTTGGAGTTCCGTAATTGTCCTACGGGATCGTAGTACCGGGATAAAAACTATAGTATGTGTTAATCCAAGTTATTTACTATCTTCTAAATCCGGTCAGCAGTTTTTGCGTGAAAGAGTAACAAACATCCATCCGTCCATACAAACTTTCGCATTTATAATATAATTAGGATAGAAGGATTTTTAACTAATTACAATATAAACAAAAAATCCCCAAGCGACACAAGAAGTAAGATTTCAAGTTTTAACGTCGACTAATTAATGAGCTATACATTTCTATATTATTTACTAGCTTTTGCCCGCGGCTCCGCCCGCGTGGATGTCGAAATATATCCGATTACTTACCTTCATCCCCCTTTTTAAACCTTCGTGGGTAGAATTATCGAAAACGCTGAGACACGAATAAATTAATTTTCAATTGTCAGCCTAAACACAAAATTTGAAGATCCTAACTTCAAAACTGACAGATTTTCATATAAACTTCCATCCCCTATGTTACCCCTTTAGGGGTGGAATTCCCAAAAATCCTTTCTTAGTGGATACCTACTCTTCACAAAGAACACACGCTCCAAGTTTCATGTCTCTAGGACCAGCAGTTTGCGCTGTGTGTTGATATAGCACCCAGTCAGTCAGTCAGTCAGTCAGTTTACCATTTTATATATGTATATAGATAGAAGATATAGATATAGATTTCTAACCACATCCAATAATTTCTTTTTCACATAAATCAAACGCGAAAAGTTATTGCAAAAATTAACCAGTTATCGCCCGATAACTGGTTAATTTTTGCAATAACTTTTCGCGTTTGATTCGCGGAAGTTATTTCCATCATATTTTTCTGTTGTGAAATACTTGCCGGCACAACAAGATAATCCAATTGTCAGACTAAACTCGTGGCCAACAGGCGTGAGGCGCTTTCGTCTGTGCACTCCATTGAGGTCTAACCAAGTGAACTCGAAGAGAACTCACGTGAAAATTTGTTGTGAGTTTTAAGTTAGGAATCGGTTGTCAGTGTGGTAGATTATGAATACTGATTTTCTTTTGTTTAAAGGGAAGAGTGTGAAAGCCTGCGAAATGCGGGTGGATACCAGTCTTGTGACGTTTTTCTTGTGATTTTAATGGGTGTAAAAGTACCCTTCACGAAGCCGAAAGGCAATTATTCTCACCGTCATTGCGATCATTTTTTTCTAGACCTTACTTGGGAACCTTCTAGTTTCGGAGATATTGGCAGTCAAAGTTCCAACTTTTTCACAAGTTTTTAGAAAAATATATGTGTTTAATTTTATAACTTTACTTTTACCTGCACGACCCGGGTACTTCTCAATATATTCATTAGCACAATGTTTTCAGTGCGTTACTTTGAGTCCTACCGTAAAACGTGATTTTTGAATAAAAAAAAAAAAATTGTTTCCCAGTAATCATTTTTGCTTAGAGTTACTTAGTTTGACGTACAGAACTTGGTGGAACTTGGTTGACGGCTTAATGAAGGGTCCGTTGACATCTTGTATAGTCAAATCTAAGGGAACCTACCTAATTGTATTGTAACAAGGTGTCGATGAATTATCAGATGTTTATTAGTGTGTTGATAAATAAATAGAAATTTAAGACCGCTAAATCTCGGTATAGAAAACCATCTTCTAAATATGTACGTAAATCGACTTCTGTTACGCATATAGAGGTCTAGGGACTCTTATATTAATAAGTGTTAGAAGCTGTAATAAGTTTTTAATTTGCTTTGTTTATCATTAAATCAGCCTTTTGGTGCATTCAGCTTGTTGAAAACAGCTCTTGACTGAAGTCTTTAATTAAATAAGTTGATGAACTCCTCGTAACGCAATAATTAACAAGACTGTGCGCTAGTTATTAATTTTCCTAGAATTCGAAAGGCCTTAACCCTGTTCTCACTAACACTCCCTGCCTGGTGTCCTCGCGGTACTGAGAAAATTCAACAGAGAACATCATAATGAATATTGAATATGTTTAAGCTGGCGGTCTGAGATCAAACCTTTTTTCTAGCATAAACTTATTACCTGTATAAGAGGATAATACTATAATGTAGGATTTGGGCATTTTGCTTAGCGGTCATGCTTTTATCACGAGAGGCTTTTTAGACCAATTTTATAGCCCCGGTCCTCCTTGGTGATACGTCGTGAGGTTCTAGGCCACCTCTCCTCCCCCCGACCACCATCACGTGTATTTTTTATTATTGATAAGACAGTTAGTTTTAGAAAAACTTTAAAAAAAACCATGTTTTAGATATAAATTCGCTTGCTTGGGTTTTTAGACAAAGTATGCCTGCTCCGGTTTTTAATTAATTATTACATTAAATTCATTATCGTCCCATGAATGAAATACACGTGATTGTTTCATTATAAGGGGTAGAAGGGACACCGACGCGAAAACGGTTACCAGGTATTCAGTTCATCGGTTATTTTAAAAAAAATCAGCTGTTTCCTACAAAAGTGCAATACCTACACGGTCAAAATGTAAGGACCAGCAGATTTTTTTATAAGTATATAATGGGTTTATGTATCCTTGGATACTATGGTGAACAGTAAAACTCTAACTTAAATTGAGTTGCTCTGAAAAGAGAACATTTTATTCAGTTACAAAAACCAGTTTTAATACTAATACATTCCTTAACCTTAATTAATAACAAACTCACCTGAAAAGAGAAACAACATTTAAAGCTATTGCTTCACCAGTTCTTAATCAGTATTATTTAAATATTCAAACCACAATCTAATTTTCATAACATAATTCGCATGCTTGTATCAATGTCAATCTGACAGACAGCTCCATAGAAACGACCAAGTTCACTGAGTTTACAACAGTTGCACTTTGTTTACAAGTATATACCCAGATTGCTAGCTATTTCTTTAAAAGTCATCAACCTTAGTAAGGGAACAGAATTCGGCCGCTATGATATAGATGTTTGGGCTCAGATTACAGGCTGATACAAGCCCGATGGGTTTCATGTGGACCCACTGAACGGAAGACTCGATGTAACGTGAACGCGTCGGGATTCGTCACATAATGCGCAAAAAGGATAAATAACCAAACAGTTTTTTTACAATAAAAATATGTCGAGAAAAATGGGACTTTTCTTGCATTAAAGGCGGAGTTTCTTGCGTGTAAAGGCAGGTTTTCTTGATTCAAAGTAATTCTTGCATGAACGCATCGTGTGAAAGATACCTCATGTTTTGTTGTTTGATGGAAAAGCGATAGGGAATGTGATTCGTGATTTCTCAACGTCCTTTTACGTCCGTTAATTTATTTTATGGTTTACTTATAAATTACAAATTGGCTCCTTGCTAACAAAACCAAACGTTTTATCGTGTTTTGCGTGGGATAGTATGTGGTCCTGTTTAGTTTACATTTTAGATGAGCTAAAGAGTTAATCAGATTAATTAAGTGAACTTGTTTTTCTGATGATGGGTGGTCTGTATTCAGTCTACCTTAAGGACTAATATCGTAATGCTGCAAATGTTGACTTAAAAATACTAATCTCGGTTTAAAGATTTTGTTTTTGGTCGACAGCAAGTTATTTGCATTATAATACAACGCTTTGCCCACAAATGGCTAAGTTAATTCAGATTTTTCTTACCCTCTGCATAAAGGAAATGAAATCGAAATATTTTTGAATTCTAATTAGGCAGCTCGTCCACTCATTGTGTCATGGCGCGTCAAAAAAGGCTTCGGGAAGGCTTGTTTACATAATCGTTGAATTTGCAATGTTAAACAATTTTGAGCAGATGTTTTCTTGCTTTTTAATCCGACGAAATGTACGTAACCGCTGGTTTTTACTCCGGAACAGTAAGATTCATGACGGTTAAATATTTATTGAAATTAAATTAAATGCTTTGTGATTTCTGGCCAATAATTGTACATGGTGGGGATATCGTGGGACAAACTTACCATAGACCTTTGCAATTTTTCGTCGGTTGGTTAAAATGAACCGTTAGTCTGCCCGACGCTTGAATTAAAATATTCTACTTATATTAAACGTAAAGGGATAATACATATTTAGATTTTATAGACTTTTTTTTTATACAAAGTGCAATTCTGACTCGGACAAAATGCATGGAACGGCTGATTTTTTTAATAACCGATGTTAATTCAGTACTTATTTCAATTTTATTATGTCTAATTTTTTTTTAACCTAAACCAACTTTTAATTTTCTACTTATTGAGAACTGTGAAGTCAGTTATAGCTAGTAAAAGTTTTCCCTAACAATATTTCAGGAAATGAAAGTGTCCTTGAGTTAAATTAAACGTTCCTGAATTCAGAGAAATGGCACTTAAACAGTTACGCTTCGTAGCTAGCGCATAGTTAGCGCGAACATACTTGAAAATTAGGTTAGTTGTGCATGTAGGATATTAATTTTAAAAAAGTTTTATTAATTAATAAACAAAAATATTCTCAAACAGAAAATAAGAGAACTTTAAGTTTACTCTTTGATATGAAAAAAGTCATCATCATTTCAGCCGAAAGACGTCCACTGCTGGACATAGGCCTCCCCCAAGTGTCGCCACATTGGCCGGTCCCGTGCGTCTCGCATCCAGCGGATCCCTGCAACCTTTACCAGGTCATCGGTCCACCTAGTAGGAGGCTTTCCAACGCAACGTCTTCCAGTTCGCGGTCGCCAGTCCAGAACTTTCCGGCACCATCGGCCATCCGTTCTGCGAGCAATGTGCCCTGCTCACTGCCACTTAAGTTTGGCTATTCTTCGGGCTACGTCGGTTACCTTGGTTCTCTTACGGATTTCCTCATTTCTGATTTGATCACGCAAGGAAACTGAAAAAAGTAGGAACAGAAGAATAGAGATATGAGTGTCCATGGAGTTACTGGTCCATTCTGCTCCATAGAGATCTACGCATTGGAATGTACTACCCTTAGACCTTTCGCAGTTATTATGCCTGTGGCTAGACAGTAGCTTCATCTTCTTGTTTTATTTTTTTCTTCTAATTCTTTAGTGCCTGTAACAGGGGGCCTAAATTGACCGCTATAACATAATTGTAATAGGATAATACATTGAGTTATGTCACAATTCGTAAAATGGTCACAAAGTGAAAATTCATAATATTAACTAAAAATTATTATAATCTATATATATAAAAGAATGTCGTGTTAGTTACACTATTTATAACTCAAGAACGGATTTACCGATATGGCTGAAAATTGGTGAGGAGGTAGCTTAGAGCCAGGAGACGGACATAGGATACTATTTATAGGTAGGTAGGTGGTAGGTAGGTGGTGGTGGTGGTGGTAGGTAGTAGGAAAAGGTGCATTGCAACGCATGCCGGGAACAGCTAGTAATTCATAATATTAACTAAGAGCAGCGGTGGCCCAGTGGAGAAGACCCCGACTTACGAGCAGTAAGTCGTGGGTTCGAACCCAGCCAGTCGCATTACTTTGTATAAGTTATTTCATCACCACTGCTCTCAAAACGGTGAAGGAAAACATCGTGAGGAAACCGGCATGTCCTAGAACCAAAAATTCGAAGACATGTGACATCTATCAACCCGCACTGGGCCCGCGTGGTGGATTATAGCCCATTCCATCTCATAGAGAGGAGGCCTGCGTTCCAGCAGTGGGAACATTAATAGGCTAATTATGCTTATGCTTATATTATTATCCTATTATGATTCTGCTAAAGCGGCCATTTTAGATCTATTTAAAATAAATGCTTTGAGTTAGATATGTTTTGAAACGACCCCCTGCACGGGATCATTTCATCGGCGTTTTCAACCCGACGTACCTAAGCGGGGTGGTCACCGTATCCTCTATGCGACTGCTGTATACTTGCTGATCCCGAGCCTATGCGATGCCTTTACGATGCATGAAAGTGTTTGTAAAGAGTTTCTTATAATAATCCTGATTAGGTCGAGTTAAAGTAGCGCTTACACGTTGACTTCTAGCCGGAAACTTCCACCTGTTCTACATACTTACTCTCTGCAGTTATACCTACGAGTTCAAGTCCTTTTTAACTTGTACCTATTTATCAGACATTTTATTATACATGGTGTAAGGGATACCGACGTACAAAACATCGGTTATTTTTAAAAAAAAAACAGCTGTTCCATTCATTTTGACCGAGTAGGCAGTGCACTTTTGTAGGAATCAGCTGTTTTTTTTTTTTAAATTACCGATGAACAAGTGAGAGAAGAGGCAATGGGTTCAGAATGATGTACTGAATACGTGGTAACCGTTTGTTCGTCGGTATCCCACACTGTATTTAGATCTGCCCACTTTTTATCTACTCGTGTTTCTCTTTTTGAGTTTTTGCATTTCACGATACTTGTAAAGGATTTGGAGTGAAAGCTTCCTCATGCAACACTTCATAACTTAATTGCTTTTGATTCTGCGATCAATACATAGTCTTATACAAATACCTCTGTCTTTGTATAGTAGACTGACAAAATAAATACCAGAATGCATTGTCCTCATTATTAAACGCCTTCAAGAAGTGTCTGAGTCATTATTGTTATGGAATGTTGATACTGACAGCTTCTCAACGTTCTAAACGTGGTTTAAATTTGCTGAACGCCATTAGTTTTAACGGCGAAATCGGCCCAAAGTCGATAAGATTCAATCTTGGTGTGTATTGGGAATAAAAACAACTTAAATAATTTACAAAATTTTTATTTTCTCCACCTGTCTCCGGCTCTCTTAGGCTAGGTATGTATGTTCTTTCTTTGTGTACTGGTAACACCAAACTGTCGTTATAACAAACTAACACAGGCTTCGGGGTTGACTCGACAATTGGAGCTCACTTCGGTGAGCTTCGTTATTATTCGGCAATCTTCGTTGCGTTCGTCTACTGTCAGCGTTTGTACGTATGCGCAGCGTGAAAGCTTGCGCGATATTTTTATTACATTGATGCCTTTGAGTACTGTAGCACTTACTTTCGGGTCTCTTATTAGTAACCTGCCTTTAAATGATGTTATTTCACTATGAGCAAACTCAAGCCCAAAACCTGTGTTATTTTCCGTAAATTAAACATATCGTTAGATGGCAAGATTCACTAAACGCTAACATTATATTGTATGCCGGCCACCATCAATGTCAGTTACAATATCTAACCACATACAGTTTTATGAATTTGAATAAAAGGAAGTTTCACGACGAACTTACTAATGCCATTGAATATTTAAATGAATAAATAGAATAGACTATTCTGAATGATTATTAAAGCGTACACTATTGAACAGATATTATATGTAGTTGTTTAGTTGGCAGGATAAATCAATGGAAAGTTGGCTAATAACATTAGCAACAGTATATCCTCTTTTGCTAATCTCGCATTCAGAGTTACGTTTGCTGTAAGAAAACCCAATTCTGGGTTAAGCTCGCCATTGTACATAAGCTTAAGATATAATATAGTGCAAAGTGTATTTTTATTTTTTGTGCAATGAAGAATAAGAAGAATAAAGAATAAGTAGGTTTTTTCAGTAATTTATTATTATTTTTAGGAATTCAGTGTACAGGTACAGAGTCGCCCTTTGGAATAGGCTTCACCCAACAGCTTAATAATTCAAAGAAAAGCAAATGTAAATATTTAAAAAAAAAAACGTTTTTTTTACTACCCTCATTTCCATTAATTTATTTAGCCAACTCAAGATGCAACGACCTACTTATAGGTAATAAGGTACACATATAAAGGAATGTTAGCGTTTAAGATTACTTATATACATTAACTGTATACATTTAAATATCGATTCGAACAACTGGTAAAACGTAGATCAATATATACAGAGACCGTTAGTAACTTGAATTTTAACCTCAGAGATGTTGGCATCAAAATTATTGCTACGAAGTTTTGCGCGCAAACTTTTAGCGCCGAAGCTTATTAGGCAATTTTTGTTGAGGAAAGTGTTCGGATTCGTAATTGAAAAGCAAGGCGGTAATGACGTTAAAAAAAACGCTGTCACTCAGCTGTCAGTGTCAATATTTCACAACAATTATGACAATGACACTGACAGCGCCTGAATGCGATTTAGACATGTAACGATCGCGTTTAGTTACCTTTGTGAAATTAGCCTTAAGTTAAACATTTTGCTTTCACATTGTGAATCGCACTTTCAGAAATGAAAAATTGCCTAACAGGCCCTCGCGCTTAGGTACAAGATGTGTCTACTTATAACTATAATGTTTATACTAATATTTACAATATAAACGTATAATAACGAGTCATTTGATTTACAGCTCGTTTACAAAGAAATAACAAAAGATGAGAGAACTATATACACAGCAAGGTTGCAAATCACAGGGATGCGTGCAGGAAACACAGTTGTTGCGATATATCATAGCGGTACTTAAAAATATAGTAAAAAGTACAATCTCTGGCAAGATTCGACAATGTTTCATACATCAGATTAGTTTTTATGGCTGTTTACTAACATTGCAAGATGCGGCGATTTTCAGGGGTTCCTAACTTCAGTTGAATAAGTGCGGTCATTCATTTCTCGAAAGGGTGATTAATATCCAATTGGAAAATCTGGATTTGGTACCCCTGACAATTGCTGAATTTGTTTAGATTTGTTCGCTTCTCCTAATTTACTCTTTCAACATCAAATATTATAAAATACAAGTTTCTTGTGGTAATACTTCGATTCAAATTGTTTGTTAATTTCATTTAAATTAAAAATTGATGAAAAATGCATATTTCTTTGTTGTTTCGATACTGAAATGTGAACTGCGTAAGAACTTCAACAGTATTCACAAATCTACGCAGTTCCAATTCATTTTGTTCGATGGATCGAGGTCATATAAATTAAAAACGTAATAATCTAAAATGTGCTTCAAAAACAATAGTTTTTTTTAACATTAAGATATGCTTAATCTTTCCACGTCAATTCGTTATCACTTTAATTTAAAATAGAAACAACACGCTTGTGTTTAACACATCTCGTTCTGTTCAACTCTTAAGTATCAGTAATTTAATGGAAATTTACATATAGCAAGTTAAAGTTATATAAATTGCCATTTTCACAACCGAAATTAAATATGTAGTAGGTACTAACGTATAACTTAACAGTTCACTGACGATGGAAAAATTGTTACTGACGGGCAGCATCCGAGCTGTCAGTAATAATTTTGTCTGTGTCGCGAGTTCAAGAAATAGTCTGTGGCACAACACTGTCACTCAGTCTCGCCCTCGCCGGCCGGAGACGGCAGGTGGCGCTTGAGGGATGACGACGGCTTCGTCAGGTCGAGCGCCGGCTCGTGTGTGGGGCCGGGCGCGGGGGGAGCCGGCATGGGTAGGCTGAGCAGGCTCGGCGGCCGGATGTACGGCGGTAGCATGCTGGACGGGCCCTCCCCGGTAGGGGGACACGCCATCGCAGGCGGCGTCCAGCAGGCCGCGCCCGAAACCTCCGGAGCCATGGCCGCCGCGCTCAAGTACGAACACGACATCATCTGAAACAATCACATATATATTTTAAAACATCTCATAACCTTGAGTGAAATTAGGTTGATTGTGCGTGTAATCTCCGAGAGAGATTGGAGTAAAAACAGGGCTTACATAAATAATGAAATATGTAGTATTATGAGATGAGAGGCCTAAAGAATTCGTGGATGGGGGTTCTGTAATCACGCTAATGGCCAATGCGCAGCATCGCCCGCGGCCCCCCCGTACCTCAAGCCGCTTCAAGGAGGCTTTCATGCTAATGCAGATTGGGCGCAGGAGCAGTTCAGCACTAAATCGCGTCACACGTCCAACACCTTGTAACTTTACCGGGAACTTTGAAGTTACTTCGGGGAATTGCTCTCTCCAGAATCTGATTAATTCCTTGTATCGTGCAATATGCGAGAGCGTTTATTTCCTTTCAAAAATCGCGGTCAAACAATTTCCCATCGATACAAATGTTGTGTTTAGTTCCTCACGTCCGCCAATATATCTTACAGTAATTGTAAGTAAAGCATTTAGTGGCTATATATCACGCGCGGGTGCAGGCCGCTCGCGTCCATTTTTCACACATATCGCTGTGAAATTGATTACCGACACAATGCACGCGGCGTCCAAGCTACCCTTGCTCTTGTTCTAACAACTTACTTCAATAACATGTGTAGCAAGTGACAATATTGTCAAAATTAATATCATGATAAAAATTCTTTCGCAAAATGTATGAATGTTAATTTGATCTGAAGCTCGGTCGATAGGCATGTATAATAGTTTCATAGTCAAAGCCGAGTACAAAAGCCTGCACACAATTGGCATAGTTGGCTGCAACAGCTGCTCGCGCACACGGAGTGTTCTAACAATGATATTGTAGCTTTAATATTTATTGCACTTGATCAACTCTGAGCTAGTTCTATAGAGCCTTCAAACATTATGCGCTCGCTCAAAAAAACGACGAATTTTAATGCATAAATTAAATTTATCCAAAAACAACAATCTACTCACATCAAGTCTTTAAACAAGCAGAACTTAATTAACTTGACGCCATTGTACCCAAGAACGTAAAGTGCATAATTAAACCCTTCACGTAAACGCTTTGGTTAATATGTTTAAGCGTCGGTATTGCTTTAGGAGACCTAAACTCTCCTATGAGAATAAACAGGGTCTGAGGCGGCGGGCGCGCTGGCCGAGGCTCGCCGCACAAATGAATTAGTGGTGTTGTGACCCCCCGCAGCCTGGCCCGCGCTGGGCCACGCTGGCCCACGCTGGCGGGCCACGCAGGGCGGGGGGCATGTCGCGATTAAAATATAATTAGGCGCTCGGCAATTGTTTCGCCATCGGGCCAGGTGGTGCGGCTCAGGCGGCTAGGTAAATTAAATAGCCGTATAGGGTTTCCAATTACGTGCGCCCGGTGGCCGCGGAAAACACGCTTATTGCCTAATAATGGGTCGGGGGGCGCAATATGAGGATCTTGTGGAGCTGATTAATTATTACACGTTCGTGTTAAAAATCGAGGATACCTGGTGCGGTGATAGGGGGGAATTGTAACGCGATATTAATTGCTATCAAGACGAGGTGACTAATAAATCACGTTCACCTACCGTTGGTACTTTCAGCATTAATGAATTCAAACGGGCCGCGATAATTGCGTACCTAATTACGGGCGGACGGAGCTGTCTAATTTATCACTGTCGGATTATGAATTAGGAATGGCGTTAATTTAACATGCATAATATTTGTGGAGGCGATGTAGTGGCGTGTTATGGCGGCGCACTTGTGCCGACTCTAGTGCCAATTATGTATCACGGTATGTAATATATCTGTTCTTGTATCTCTATGAACGTCTTGCACTCTTAGGTACTATTTCAATTATTAGGCTTCACTTACTGGTCAGGTTTCCGCGAAGGAAAGTTTTAAATATTACACTCGGGGATTATGTAGCTTCACATTATAGACCGACCGCTTTAATGAGTCCTCGCGAAGGTATCAATTTAAATGGAATATTTTGAAGTTTGATCACGTATTGGTTCAACTAGTATTGTAATACCTAGGTGGATTATGTTCATTTTAAAGCAAATAACCTGTGGGATATTTTTAGGACTTTGTGGACGCTTAATGTGCTTTTGATTGGGCAAGGCGGAGGACTCATTAAAGCGGTCGGTCTATAGTGAAAGAATTTTTGGAATCGGGTCAGAAGTTCCGATGATTACCCCCTTCATACAAACTTTACGTCTTTATAATATAATATTAGTATAGATGGTATGGACAAGGATAAGTACGTAATTCATGAGTGTGTGCATGTAATTTGGCGAAATATATAAAGTTAAATAACTATTTCAAACGGCATACTATATTGCCATGTTTCAATTGAATTAATAACTTAATATAAACTGTAATAGTATTTAAAACAAATCTGCCATCGTTCTGCGTCAGGGTTACATCTTTTTCCACCAAAGAAAGTGTTAGAAACTTAGGTTTGTAACACTTTTTTTGGCGAAAAAGATCGCAAAAACGATCTTAACAGGATTTTTTCTCGGAAAATCGTCACCTGCTTCGGGGTTTTTCGCCCTGTATTATGAGATGAGTAACGTTGCTTAGTAAAGAAGAATACGAAGTAGAAATAAAATAAAAGCTTCTTCCCACACCGTGTATATTGAAGCACCCGATTTTTTTTTTAATATTTACATTACAGTTTTGTTTGACCAGTGGATTAATTTCATGGTGTTGTTTTGAATTTTTGTTTATGTAATAAACCGGTGTTAAGAATTAGAGTTGATAGCCACACTATCGAATTAGATTTAAGAAAACCTGTAATGATATATAAGTTGAATAAATAAATTAAAAAAAATAGTACGGATTAACAATAATTATGTACCAAAACAACAACAACAAAACAAACAAAACAACAACAACATGGAAAACAACAACAAACAACACAAAACATGGAAAATATCACGTTTCTAGTGTTATTGATAATTAAGTTCGGTACCATTTTCCTTTGCTAGAGGATCAGTATTCGTTTACATCAAATATGTTTACCTGGAGGGTGAAAGTTGTCAAACAGGAAAACGTTTTAAACGTGTACAAAAAAATTACAAAAGGTTTCGTAGTTTACAGTTTAGAATATATTGCCGTCCGAAATTGACACCCTACGCCAATTAGTTACCGTCATAAAGCCATATCACACAACTGTCAAAGAATCACTGTTGTGATTTGAAAATACGGATAATTTCCGAAAAAAAAAATCCCTAACTTTTCAAATAGAACTAAACTATAGAAGAAAATATTTTGGAAATCTTAAAAAAACACGTTTTCATAAGTACTGAAGATAATATATTGATTTTCATGCACCATACTGCCATGACCTCATCATGGTGTAGACGGGGTTGCAATTCACTAAGGTCAGTCGAGGGGCAGCGCGCGACCCCTGCTGTAGGTATTGTAATCAATATTCGTTTCAAGGCTTAAGTGTTGCATCTATAAACAAGTCAAAGTGATTACTTAAGTAAAAGTCATTATAAGAAACGATTTTTATTCTGTAGTATAGTTATTGCTTAAAGTTAGAACTGTCTAAAATTTTAATTCTTAGCTTTGCGTTTTTTAACGGTTCTTACTTCGTTCAAATTCTTGTCTATTGCATAAAAATGCTTGCATAAGTAATTACTTAAACTCAAGTAATAACTTTAACTTGACTTTAGATACAAAAGTGTTAGTGTTATTAAAACTACCCACCGATAAACATAGGATGCCAAATATGTAGAACTACAGATGAATAACGAACGTTGTGTGGTACTTAACACCGCCATAAAAGCTTATATTTAAATAAAAAATTGACTCTGCAACTTGAAACCTCGATTTTTTTAAAACTAAATCAACTGAAAGTCCTTTCAGACGTTATTAAAAATTCACGAACATTCATACCCACCTTAATTCGATTAGAATGGTCACACAATTAGGTTCAATAAACCGTATGGCTAAACGAACGAGCAAACGTACAGGGCTGCCGAAAAAGTTGCCAAAAATAGTTCCATAAGTCTCTGTTTCAGTGTGTGCAACCCTGTAAAGGTCAGGGACACGGTGCCCAGGTCAGAAGGTCGCGTGACCTCGCCGGCTGCACCGTAATCACCGATATACGATATTGCTCAAGAATGGAACGGTTTTATTAAGCCCAACTGAACGCTATTTTAAGCTATTGTACTAGAAACGAACCATACATTATGAACAAATTGTTGTGTCAAATTTCCGTAATATATGTGGGTTTCGCAATATATACTACAAACACATCAATTTTCATTACAGCCCAACAAAATTATCTAGCACAAAACACACAGAATAACAATACATTTGCATTAATTTCGCCATCTACATACGTTTAAGCACAATATATACTATTGAGCAGACAATGGGCGCTTTCACCACAAATTTCGGTTATTACAGGCATGCCGTTAAGGAACTTGTGCGTATGTGCGTTCAATTTAATATCGGCCATTGAATAGAAAACGCCTCTGCGCTCACAATGGTCCATCGGCATTCCATTAACTACTAGAGCAAACACAGGGACGCGTGCGGGCACTAACTCAACACAAAACGATTTCTAGCTAGCGATACTCGCACATTCGGCACATTCCTATTCGATTGTAACAACACTAACGACTGTTTATACTGGCAGGCGGGTTGGGCCCGATCCGAGCGACAATCGGGGCCCGCCGGACGGAGTTCGCGAGACAATGCAAGACTGGGCCTAAATAATTTAATAGTTGTAGGCGGCGGTGCTTCGAGCGGTCGGCAAACAGTTGGCCGACGTTTGACGATATTGCATCGTTGGCGGGTATTGGAAGGCTCCAAGGTTTATGAAGTAAGCCTTTGTCTTGTACGTGTTGATTAATTATCTGAGGCACGTGTGAGAGCCGACGCTTTGTTTTGGATCGGGAGGCCGCTTTCGAACTGAACTTCGTCTGGTATTGCATTGCTTTGTCACCTAGATATGTTTTGCTTTGTTGATAGTAGATATAAAGAAATTCAGTACTATAGATACTTTCTTTCTGGCCGAACGTTTATACAGGGTGTAAACAGACCCTTCACGAAGCCATCAACCAAGCCTGTATATTAAACTGAATAACTTTACGCAAAAATTATTGCTAGGAAACGACTTTTTTTTTTGGGGTGAAAAATCACGTTTTACGGTAGGAGTCGATGGAACGCACTCAAAGCATTGAGCTGATGGATGGGTTGAATAGTACGAGGGTCGTGGAGGTGTTTAAAGTAAAAATCTTACATTAAAAACAAGTATTTAAAAAAAGAAAATGTGAAAAAGTTGGAACTTTGACTCCCAACGATATCTCTGTAACTAGAAGGTTCCCTGGGGCTGCAGTCTCGACATACATAGCGACAAAAATCGGTCGTTAAGTCATAACGATGTCAAATTTCTTTAATAGGTTTTCAACTTTATTTCGAAACCTTAAGGTTGAAAATCTATTAAATAAATTTGACATCGTTATGACTTAACGACCGATTTTTGTCGCTATCTATGTCGAGACTGCAGCCCCAGGTATGGTCTGGAACAAAAAAAATATCGCAAAGACGACGATAACAAGTGCCTCTCGGTTAAGGATTTATTTACACCCTTTATACTTTATACTTAAAAAAACTGACATTAATATTAAGCACTGTTTATTGTGGAGGCACAACAAAGTAACTTCCTGTACCAATTCTTGTCATCATTACTTATTTGTAAACATCTCAAGCACCTTATAATTCACGCGTTTTATTCAAATTTTTAATTTAACTAAAGCATCAAAAGTTTTCGTCTCGAAATAATTGCAGTCCGGTGAAACTTTGAAAGACCTATGGACTTGGGCGAGCATGTCCTTTATAAAAGTTTCCTTTTTCCTCGCAATAATAGATGATATGGAGCTTTGCGGGCTTAAGGTCACAGATGTTAAACTGTTTAGTATTAAACAGTTTTATTTCTAAGTTTTGTCAACCTTGTGCTATTTTGCAGACATTTCTGCATCTATGATGGGTCTGGTTCATCAACATTAATTTCTACTTAAGATTGCCTACAAAAAAAAGTAAGCTCTGAACACGTTTCTAGTACGTGAGCACTTTTCTCCCAGAGAGCCACTTTCCTTTTTATACCCAAATAGATAAAGCAAAAGGCCCTAGTTAGTAATTTCGTCTAATACACGAGTGCCATAAACACAAGGAGAAGCGCTAAAGATATGGCGAGGTAAGATATAAGAGTGATAGTGAGCGTTTGGTTGGGCGGGCGGTAATAAATTAGGGCGGGCGGGCGTAGGGCGGCGTCGCGTGCGCCGCGGCCGTTTGTCGCGTAGCGTGCGCCCGCGCTCATTGCTTATTCATGCACGCTAGACACGCACAGGTAAGGCGCACACTATGCTACAAAAGTGTTACCCTACCGATAATGGGTTAAACACTGCGATATTACACCGATTGCATACTAAGATTATTTTTGCTTGTAAATTTTGATTTTGGATAATTAGGTTGTAGAATTCCGAGAAAAAGTTTGAAAAACGTTGTTAAAGTTGATGTCTTTATAGGTTTAAATTGGCGTCACTTAAAAATAATAGTCTGAAGCTTATTTATTACGAAATATCCGGTTTATTTTTCCATTGAACGTTTTCCGTAGCCTGTGCGAGCGTGCGGCGCGCCTACACTGCCGACTCGTGTCTGTGTCGCGTCTGTCGGCTCGATGACCGCACATTAATCTTCATTCACGTCTTAGCGATAAGCTCTCATCTGCCGTCAACGCCTGTCTCCCTCACACTGACGACTTCATCAAATCATCGTATTTAATCCCCCACAACAACTTCACTAAGCCACCAGAAACATGCCTCATTAATGATACACTTTAGTATCATAATTATACGCAAGTATCGGTAACCCATTTGTTACCTAGATACTTATGAAATCAATTTCCCGACAAGTTTTACGTTCAAAGCGAAATTTGACTTATACTGGATATATTACTAAGAACTCGTAAAGTTACAATAACGTAGTAGATTCTTACGTAAACTTTAAAGAAATAACTGTATACGTCAAAGGATTTCGCATAATTCCCGATAACGAGCGTTCGAGTCGCTCTCTTACTTCAAAGCCGCGTTTCAGTTACAGTTTATTATTAATAAAATTTGGCCGGGTTTGCGAGCGGGCCGAGCGGGGTGAGCGGGGCGAGCGGAGCGGCTCGGCGGCTGTAACGAGCGTGGTCCGCCTCGTTATCGGCAGCACCGGCCGGTCAGCGCCGCGGAAAATTCGCCCGAAACTGACGCGCGTGAAAATTTAATGAACGGCCGGACGCTAGTTAACTAAAAGGTAAAGTGCACCCTCTTGACGTGTTCGGTAAATATTAATAGTGAGTGTGCTAGCGTGCGCCATTAAAAATGCACGAGTCCGCGGACACGCTGCCCCGCCGGCGGCCACCGCGTTCATTAGCCTCTTTACATGCGGTCCCCGGGCCCTCCTCCGAATTCAGTCCAGCTCGAGGCGCCTCCGCGCGTCTCAACGTCACTCCGCCATTATAACAACAAATTAAGAAATTTCCCACTCGCCTGCTTTGCCATCCAATTCATCCAATAAAACGCGACATTCAATATCGAAGTTCTCCGATACGGTGCGCTGCGTGGCCTGCGAACACTTCCGGAGAACAAGTTTTACTATTGAAGCCATTTTAAAACTCTTACGGATGCTATTAAGGATAATAGAAACTGTCTAGCTGGAACGATGAGTCAAGGAATTATGTCTGGGACTGGAATGATCTAAGTTTGACTTTTATGTCGTTTTCCGTTGCAAGAGAGCGCGGCTGCTCACGGTCCGTGCGAAAAGTCCGCGAGTAGATAGGAGTGGGTCACACTGCAGAGGGACGGCGGGATGCGGGCTGGCGCGGGCAGGTGTGGGCGCGGACGAGGGCGCTATAGCACGCAGTGTCTGTTACCGAGTAATGAGGATCGTTAATTATGTATCGCTAGGTGCGTAAGCTTTTCAATTTGGGAACGGTTCAGTGTCGCGGGCTCTCGCGAACGAGGTCAAGGGTTCGCGACTCTCTCAACCCTGAGGGGCTGCCAAATTAATGAGGCACTCCTTTGTAATAAAGAAATAACAAGAACTGCGCACGCGAACCCGGCCTCACCGACTTCGATGTCATTAAAGGCGTCGCGAAGTCTTGAAAGGAGTCGTTACCGCGCCTCGCCTAAACAACTGAGTTTTCATCAACATTCCGAAATATACACATAAATTGCTTAGCACTCACGCTAAGAAAAGTAGCATTGAAAATGATGTTCAAGAATTATGGAGAGACGGACTGATGGGAGGGACATAACAGTCTACCACTATGATATATCACAGACAAATTATTACAGTACTAATATACATAGTATGCCCATTTTCGCAGTAGTGCAATTGTTTCCCACAAGTAAGGCAGTGTGTACATGGTTGTGACGGTTCATATTAGTGGAACAGACAGGGTAGATTACAGCGGGGGTGCGGCTGGTCCCGGCGGCCTGCGGGCACGGGTTTCTAAGTCCCGGCTAATTGGATGAGCCGCCAGGCCAGCCCAATTAGCAGCACCGTTGTGATTCATTTTAATCGGGCGCCCTTATCAGTGCACCACTCAGCGCCGGTGTAAACCTACCTTTAAAATATTTTCTATATGAGTGAAAAAATTGCTCTCTACGAAAATATTATTTAACAGGAAAGTGGATCATGAACTGCGCTATTCATTAAAAATGAAAATTCAGGGAAAACAATATATTGAAAGAAAAATGTAATTTAAACTGACTTTCTCTGAAGACCTCATATCTTCATTAAGAGAGAGAAATCTTTTATGAAGTAAATATTAATAAAAAAAAATAAAGCTTTACAAGGTTTTGTTAATGCAATTTAATATCTGGCACAACCAAGTAAATAGTTTAAACTTTCTTGAAAGGCTTTCGGATAATTACAATATTACGTTTTAAAGAGTTTATTCGGTATTGGCAAAACTTGTGTATACGTACACCTCTACCTGTCCCTTTGGAGAATACGGCCGTGATGTTATTTTATTATATTATACATAATAATAATAATAAAAAACGAATCATGTAATAAGCCTTTTCTCAACTATGTTGGGTGTATCCTTCCCGGATGCAGCTCATGCAGCTGAGGACTAATATTTTACATGGAGCGAATACCTAGTCTGCCTATCTGACCTTCACCACCCAGTTTCTGGGTAAAACGATGCCCCTTGGTAAGACTGCTGCTCAGACTTCCGGGCTAACATAATAATCTCACATTGTAACATAATATACTTAAAAAAGAAAATCCGATCTTTCATAATATGGTTTTTCTTTAAAAACACTGAAAAAAAATTCACCCACGCACCTACTTAATAAATAAAGTAAAACTAGTTAAAAAATGTGTTTGTTTTTAACACTTGTATAAACAATAACATTAAAAATGACAGTGCGCTGTTCCAACAGCCGTATCTATAAACAAGTCAAAGTGATTACTTGAGTAAAAGTAATTACTTAAGATACGATTTTTAATCTATAGTTTAGTAATTGCTTGAAGTTAGAACTGTCAATAGTTAGAATTCTTAGCTTTGCTTGACGGTTCTTGCTTCGTTCAAATGGGCATTGTTCAAAAAATCTTGTCTTTTCTTTTAGATTATGATGAAAAATGAGTCGCGCTAGTAATACGGATATTGTTACAGAATTACAATAATTAAAATCATCAATACCACCCTCTAAGTTCATTTAACCCCATTGAATGACTTTTTCATGAAATAGTTATTGAATAATGAATATAGAGTATATATTTTTTTAAATATTTTTCATTTTAACGAGATATAAATAATAAGAGACCTTATTTCTCGTAATGGTTTTGCAATTAATTAATTAAATTTATTTTCAATGTAATTAATTATTAGTTTATTTTTTATTTTGTTATATTTCTTTAAACACATTTTGCTAATTTAATGTAAGCTATTTTTCTTACGCTATCAGAACATTGTAATTTTTTAGTAAGTAAGTAAGTAAATCATTTATTTGCGTAAAACATGGTATACATGGTACACAGGTTTAACCTTGTGTATTGTCTGGGTCACCAAGATACAGGCTATGCCTAGTTTGGGACCCGCTGTTAAACCTGTCAGTATTCTGTTGTGTAAGTTAATAATAAATTAATTTGAATTTGAATTAGCACAATTTAAACCTGGACAACCCCCATTCTTGTATATTACATAAAAATGGTTACTTATGTACTTACTTGAACTCAACTATAGATACAAGTGTTAATATCTTACTAGGCATAAATTGATATCTACTTATATTGTTTTTCACATAGCACGTGTATTAATATTGAAGGTTATGTCGATACACCTGTATTTAATTAGAACAATAATATAAGTGTTAATTTATTTACATTACAACACCACGCCTGTAATCCCCAAAGTGTAAGGTAGAGGTGGTCCATATAGGTGGTACACAGACCCACATGTAATGTTTAAGTCCCATGTAATAGGGGCCGCGCCTATTTCCATCAACCAAACACAAATCTGGACTCTGTAGCTGCTGTTTAGAAATTTCTGGCAGAAAAATAAAATAACATTTTTTCAGACCCGGGAATCGAACCTAGTACCTCATGCTCAGCAGTAGTGCTTTCGACCACTAAACCATCGAGTCAGTTTTAATAATAATTGAAATATGATTGTAAATTAATATTGTTACTTAATTAAAACGTGACTTACTTTAATATTTAACCTTAATTAGTTATGTTCAATTAATTTTATAGTTCCTATTTATATTTTATATAAATGCGCGTACTGGTTAATTGCTACAAGTAACTACCTTCGTCATGCTTATTATTAAGCTAATATACCAAAGATATAAAAAATAGAGGAATTATTTTCCTCATACATAATGCTTTATAATGCAAATTTTGCTGTATATAACATATATGTTCGTAAAACGATATTGCATAACATAACATCACACCTGCAATCCCCAAAGGGTTAGGCAGAGGTGTACGTATTAGTACACCCACATTTCATCTGTTATGTTTAAAATCCATGTAACAGTGGGTGAGCCAATTGCCATCAATCGGGCACAAAGTCAGACTCCTTGGCTACTACTGAGAAATTCCTGACGGAAAACCCAATAAAACTTTGCCTGACTTGGGAACCCAGGACCACATACTCAGCAGTCGCGCAAAACTACATTGCTATTTCAATAAAAGCGTTTGTTCCAAAAAAGTGCACTATATTTATAAAACTCATACAAATAACATTGTCCTTGTCAATTAGCATTAAACTAGTATAGTGCGTATAAATTACATTGGTATGGAGGCTAGTGGGGCGACTAAACAGCCCGGGAACTCGATCCCGTATCCCGTGACGTCGGCTCGGTCCCCTGATAAGAATTAATCAAGCCAGACCCGTCCTGCCAGTCAATGAACGCGTTTGAGTGGAAAATAAAAATAGACCTACAAATTGCGTGTCTATTTGTAGACTTTATTTTCTTTGAGTTTTATTGTAAGGTGAGTAATATTTTTGAATGATGAAGGGCAGGAACTCTTTTTATTTTTTTTATTGATTTTGATCCCATCTCTAATCTTTCTTTATCGTTTGGTTAGTGCCTAAACTGGTGTCAGAGTTTTTGTGCATCCCATGAGCCTCTGACTTGACTTTACATCATCATCTGCCTAGCCTTTTCCCAAATATGTTGGGTTCGGCTTCCAGTCTAACCGGGTGCAGCTAAATATCAGTATTTTACATGGACCAACGGCTTAACGTGTTTTCCGAGATACGGAGGAAACTCGGTATGTAATGGGTGAGCAACCATCCACAGACCAACCTAGGCAAGCACGGCTTAACCTAAAGATCGACCCGAGCGGCTGTTATTATTTAGCCACGAGCTTCTCTGCTGACTTGACTTTACATGCCGTCGAGAAATATCTCTCAGGCATGCTGGTTTCCTCATGATGTTTTCCTTTACAGAAGCAAGTGATATTATACAATGCGCACATGAATCCGAAAATTCAGAGGTGCGTGTCCTGGGTTCGAGCTCAAGACCTATGACTTGGAAGTCCAATAGGCACACCACTAACCCATCCATTAGAGATGGTATCTATATCGATAAAAAAAGAGTTCCTGTCCTTATTTGACAAAACGATATTTCATAATAATTAAGCTCAGCATAGGACACAAAAATTTTCCAGAAATTGGATTATGGACTTAAAATTATGTCAATTGTTATTAGGACTTATATTGGCATATTCATAGAGTACTAGAAATCACAGTTTGCATGAGAAAAACAAACCAGAACAAGCAAAATAAACTTCTAATACAATTAGAACTTCAATCACCTGCCATTAAACCATCATGATCCAACACATAACCACAAAATCTCACACATGTGTGAAAAAAAACCCTACCAAAAAATACCCAGTTTTTCATCAAGCGAAATGCATTCGATCGCGGCATATCAAGCAGAGTCCGTCCATTAACGGCACAAGTTTACAAAACACAAAACAGGCGAAGCTGTGCGAGAGAGACGACAAGAGAAACCACTTCCGCAATGAGATGGCGCACTTCCTGTGATTGAGGGCGCCCAACGCCGCGCCGCCGCGTCCTGACCGGATCGCGGCGTTCGTGGCCCTACACTTGGGAAACTTTCTCTAATGTGAAATTAGCTGTAGGAGAAAATTGCGTGGATTGTGGAGCTGAAGTTTTTGAGGGTCTTGTTAGTAAAGGTGGATGAGGTGATCTTTAAGGAGGAAGGTTAGAAAATCTTCAGGTGTTTGGTTATGAGAATAGAAAAAGCGTCTTTCTTTCAGCAATGTAAATGGTGGTAGGTCATTAGGAAAATAACGTAAAATATTAAAATAGATGGGAGATATAACTTCTGTTTACATTTTGTTATGAAATATGACAGCATCGTATTTTTAGAAGAGTAATTACTCCGGAGTAGTAACTCCTGTTTCCTTGACCTTCAGAAAAACCTACATGTCATCTTTGTCATTCTCTGTACCTAATAGCCATGAATGATGGATCCGGCTCGAATGACAAAAATGTTCGCCCACCTTAACAGATGGAGTTTTATCCACTATCACGGAGAAGACAGTTCTGATTAAATGATAAGTAAGTGAGCAGTAGCAATAACAGTCCTTGCTTGAACAGGACTTAACTGCGTAAATTTAGTGGTACCAGCACATTTGGCAAATGCGATGGGTACATATTGTGTAGTAAACGAAAGCACGCATAGCTGTACTGGCTGTGAACACTGGCTCGCCGTGTAATTTCCAGTGCATCCCGTTCTCATCTCTCTCGCTCAGCTAAGTAATGACTTAGATCCATTCCCGGATAAATAGCAAATTGAATGTGTGCCCCTCGTAGTGTGGTGTACAGCGTACAACGCCACCCCGTCTGCGAGCCACGACACCTGTGTGTGCGTCACTACATGTATGTGTGTGTGTCCACTGATAATGCAAGCGTATATTCTGGTGATTAGTGGCACACGCCTGTTATTTCTACCAGACTCAAGGTAGTTTTTGAGAAGGTGCTTCAAGTTTAAGTGAAAATATATTTTCCGAGAGAGGAGTGCAGATATTTGCTAAAGCATTAAAACGGTGGTAATTTTGGGTGCAACAAGCATAGTTAAACTATGTTTTAAAAACTAATTTCGCGGCAAGCATGGCCGCTCCGCCGATAACCCGCTACTATTTACAATGTTTTTCGTCGGTCGTATTTTTTGGCTTGTTTTACGGTCGGCGAATATGAAAAGTTTTGAGGAGCTCTCGCCGAGAGGCGTAAAGGCGGTTTACGACGCGTCTTCGAGTTGAATGCGCCACATGTTAGCGTGTTCCACTGAATTTCCTCGCGGTATAACCGCATTACACGTGCTCCATGACCTGACCATGAAAATTTTAAACGTCGCGCTTCAAGCTAACAGGCTCGTTCTCGCCACCGTAAGTTGGTAAACGAGCGCATAATGTAGCTCGCGTGTTTGTTGAAGCAAATACTTGAGAGTTAGGTTAAAACCGACGTCTTTTTAAACATTGCACAATGCAATCCCGACTGGGCCAGCTGCAAAAACTCCCGCTCCGGGACAACAAAGAGATGTCCTTATAAATTCTCGATTAAATTTTGGATACGAGCTCCAATGAACACAAATTCCTAGAGTCGGTCCAATAAAGGACGCCGTGCAGCCGCGTTAGGAGGCCATAAACGAACGTATTATCCATGTAAGGCGGAATAGCCGTTGCACAATTAATTGTTTCATTTTGGGAAACAATTCCCGCTCCTCATTCAATTAAGAGCGGCGACTAGGGGGTGTGGGGCGCGGGGGGTGCGGGTGCGGGCTACCCCGCCCGCTCATGAGACGGACGTATTAATAGCGCCTGCAATATTGATATACTCGTATCGTATCCCACGTACCGCGTTCGAATACGATATTGTTTGTTAGCGAATTCGATTTGTGTCGATCATAAATCTTGCGCCTTATGTTGAATTTGGAGTTGATTGAATTCGCACCGAGGAACGCAAGAGGAAGGAACGAGTGTCGCGCGACGGCTCGACGAATAAAGAGTACGCTTTTACGTTTTAATTAGTGTTTCTGGATGAATAATAGATTAACGAAGCAAGCGATGACGAGCACGAGGCTCGGGGCTGGCGCTCGGTACAGGTGATACCGAAGCGGGACTCAATTAGCAAAAACACACAGAATTAAGAGAGACAAACATGTCGGGCGGGACACATGACGACTGACGAGGCGCCCTCCTCAATCCGAATTTTATATTGCGCCATTCATTATTCATTGTGTTTGTCAAGAAAATTACTGTGGACCTTTTAATATAACTTCCCGAGTCGCACAAACGGAGCTACAAATTGGAGTTGTGAACAAGTTTGCTGGAGTCGTGACTTAACCTTGGCGATTAGTACTCGCGTGTCGACCTGTCAAACAAATTTAATTAGGTGCTAAATTCGCGAGGATCATTGGGCGTATTTAGTGGTTTAGTTAAACTAAGTTTTGGCGTAAAATGATGAGCATTAGTTTCGTAGATTACTTTAGCTATTACGCTAATGTAAGGAAAGTATTTAATTTAAAAGATAGCTGCGTCTCAGGGCAGAGCTTTCAAATCAGTGGCGTTGGCTGAAGATTTGAGAGCAATCTGTTAGATTGGTTCATTACGGCCTCCATTAGTGGAGTAATGAGTCGCGATGCATGCCGAAGCGAGTGCGGGCAGACGGGCGGGGAAAACACAAGAAACGCTTTTCCTTCTTTTCCCTTACTTTAAATGTCATCGCTAAAAACTGCAGATACTAACTACTAAGTATTTGGGAATAGGTATCAAAATCTCGCATTTATAAGAATCATGCAATTTTTTTATAAATGCGAGATAATATAAAAAAATATGGAATTATGCAAATATATTATTCGTGGGCAATAAATCATTAAATAATATATTTAATAAGTAACGATAATTCAATAGTCGTGATAGGTTACAGGCTGGCATGGATGGATCTCTGTTCTATGTTACGAATACAACGTTGAACTTACGAACTTATAATTTAAGTTTTAGCATTTTACTGAGAAAGAATAAAAATGTTTCTGTTTTGTGTCTAAAATAAGTTAGTTTGGTCTTTTTTTAATTCATTCATAAACTTTTAATTAGATTTCGTTTAAGAGAGTTTCCATGTGAAACTATTTAATCATTCTTCCTTTATTCGAATCTCGATTTCACCCACTAATTTTGTCCGACCAGTATTTAGCAACCAACAAAGCTCTATAGTAATATATAAGCTTCATTTAAAACCTGGAAGGTACAGGTTAATTCTCTTTTTATCAAATAACCGCGTCAAAAACGCAGCGTTCAAACCGCCAGTCTGCGTCCCCGTAACGTTTAAGCGAAAATTAGCTGCAGCTTGGTGTGGAGGATTTCGAGTATGAATGCAGGTCGGGTTCTGTCCATTAGCCTAATTGGAGACGCGGCAGCACCGCAGCGCCACCTAGGACACGGCCCTTTGTTATGGCAGACACTAAATTTGACTGGAATCTCCTAATAGACCACTGAGGGAGCGTTCGTGTGGGTTTATGAATTTATGGGGCTTTTGATTTTAGCGGGGTAATCAACCGTATTTTTAAGAGCTGCATTAAAAAATTGAGACAGAAAATATATTTTTAAAGCTTTTATATTTTAGTTGCTTTAATTAATAAAAGTTGTAAGTAATCGCAGTTAAGTCGTAAGAAACGTTTTTACTTGTAAAGTTACGAAATAAAAAAAAAAAGTATTCTGCTAGATTTTAATTAATATCCAGCCACAGTAAAAAAAACTACCCATTGACAGTCACTAACTGTTAGAAACTTAATACATGACTAATGAGAAACCCTAAGTTGCGCTTATACTCAGAGCATTACGACAAAAGGTAAGGGGCGGCGGCAGCTCCTTCTAATTAAATGGTAAACTTTCATGAGCTCCCCCCTCACCCGCCCCACCCCTCGTACCGCTAATTAATGCGCCCACGGGAAGCTTGGACGTCTCGCCTTTCGACCCTGAGACACTACATCATATGAGGACTCAACTCATTCAAAACCATCCATACAAATATATATATGTAGTCTGTGATATATGTAGTTGTTCTCACTCAATTCCCGTAATCAAATAACATTTTTCAAACCAAAATGGTATGAAAGTTTCCTCCGATCTCAAGTATCAATGCGAACACGGCAATCCTTTTAGTAAGCGCTAAAAACTACGGCACAGGAAGTCAGTCCGCGGGCAGGTGGCGCCCGCGGCCCGGAGCCCGCGGCCCGACTGCTCGCTAAACGTATTGTCGTGTACCGCTTCTGATGTGGTCGAAACTAAACCCCAACTACTTAATTGAAAACCGTAATAGAGAATCCAAATACACGGTATCCCTTTTGATCGCTATATTGGAGGTGCGATGCCAAATTAATTGATCGTCTCGTTAATGTGTCGCTTAATGGAATACGATTGTACTGGATATCCGCTGTAAAATTATACAAGCCACCGACTCAAATTTAAATGTATGAAGTTTTCTCTCTAAATAATTCTGAATTAATTCAAATCACTGTTAGTAATAAACGTCTGCGCTAGCGCCGCAGCATCTTCTGGGAGCTCGAAGAATACGGTAAAATGTTCCAAGTTTCTTCAAGCAATCAAGGCTTAATACCGTAGTGAAGTTTCAAGTTGGGAAATTATAGGGCGCGGGGTGAGACGCGGGCGGGGGGCGGACGTCCGCCGCGTGTCATCTCGTAACATCAAAAATGCATTTAAATTCTGCGCAATAAAAAACAGCGGCGGGAAGTTTCACAGCGGCCCGGGGATTGAAGACGCCTGCCTGCCAACCCGTGCGCTTTATAGCACTACACAATTTCTGTCCTCCCGCACTTTACACGATCCCCGATCTAGTTACTAATAAAAGTGTTTCATAAAATAAGTGCGATCTGAGCGAGCGGAACAAATATAAGGCTTTCGTCAAGTGCGCGCCAGGATTGTTAGTACAAGCAATTGCCTCATTGTATCGAAGAGTTCTCCCTACAAGAGGCTCAATAGCTCTTCGGAGCCCTCATTTCTTGTTGTTTAAGTTTAGTAGTGCAGTCATAGTTGTGCTTTGTTTAAGTTGCAGAAATACTGATTTGGTTCTTTTTCTCGATAACGATTAACTTTTTTTAAAGTAAAACACATCAAGCAATTAAAAAACATTGAGAGAATTATGTACCATTCTTATAGAGAAGACTGGAGTAAGTAATCGGTTCTTTAACTGCATTTAACTTGTATAAAAATAAGTACAAAACACAACAAATTAACATACACTCACAGCTGTGTTTATTGAAACTACGGAATGGGACATAACAGGTGATAACAGCTGCGAAAAAACTGAAGAGAAAATATTTTCCGTGTCCGGGCCGTAGTCGAGCCGGAGTCGGGCCGGGCCGGCTCCCCTCGGTCGACTTGATGCGATAATTAGCCCGCCCACTGTCGGATAATTGCGGGATCCGATATTGTACCGGACATTTCAAGAATTGTTTACAGACAACGATTTTAAGCGTTCGAGTTTCGACTTTATTTCGAATACGATTTGCAGGTGATATTTTTGTGAATGAGGGGTGAAATGTAATTGATTGTGGGGTTACAGGACTAAGCTAACTTCAGGTTTTATCTAGTACTTGTGTTAGTTATTCATAACAAAGGTTTTGAATTTCAAGCTAATAAATTATTCTGAAATTAACAATCATTAATCAAACCTCTATAAAAACAACCCTTCATTGCAACAATCGGTAATTACAACCACATTCCATTACCGGTTATAAATTGAATAATACAAAGGAAACGTCACAATAACGCACCCGCAGCTAAAATAATACCAACTAATTACATTGTGACGGGAATTCTTTCATTAGCAAAATGAAACATGTCCGCCACTGCGATCTGACCACCGTATCAATTACAAAGCAATGCAATTACATTCGGTACCTAATAAGCCACTTTATGGTACACGTGAAATACGACAATTTAACAGGAAATTAAAGTTGGAGCCGCAAACCACGGACGTCATTTCGCAATAGTTTGTCCAATTTATCAGTGTTGAGAGTCGTTAGGAAATAATCGTAATCGAAGCGAGCTCCGCTGAACAATATGGACCGATGTCGGCCTCTCTAATTGGCCCTTACCTGGAGCGCACTCGAGAATGATAAAGCCCCCATTAGCCGCCCTATTATTTACCTACTCGTCATTAGCGTAGACTTCATTAGGATAACGAGATAACGGAGCCCCGGCTCGAGTACTCAGCCCCTGCAGTATATTTGGTGTTTTTGAACGAATTTCAAGGAACGCCTGACTGCCTAATAGATTCTGAGAAGATGGGTTATTTCGAACTTGATCTAAGTAGAAAGGAGGAACTGAATGTCCCCTACATTCAGTTCCTCCTTTAACTGCTAATAAATAAGAATATGAAAGCTGATATTAGCTGCGAAGCGAAGTGATGTTTTACCAACTAAGTAACACAAGGTAGATTATTCACGCCAATCATCTTCAAGGCAATGTTTCACTGAACTAATTTAACAAACAAAGGCGGAGTTACAATAACGTAAGGGAAGGCATCATTACCCTGATCTGACGTACTCGTGCAGAAGTGGTATGATAACGAGCCGCGTTCGGAAGAATGAACTAATTATTTCCGAGTATTCTATTTCCCGCGATCCGATGTAAAGTTAACAACGTGCGAATCGGCAATAGGGACCACCCGATAGTAGTGTGTTATTAAGATCGGTATCGAGGGCAGGAAAAATGGATGCACCAGCCCCCAGCACCGCGGCACCACAAAAAACATACCGAATTTATTGTTAATTATAAAACTCCGGCGCGGAACATTAACGCAGAGATGCGATACCCTGATAACCGCTCGTCTATTTATTTATTATTTAGATATCGGCCGCTGCGGTCACGACTCCATATTGTTTCGCTGTAATGGCATTAATGACCTCGGTTTAAAGTTGAAGTGTTAATTTGATTTAAAATTATGCTCCCGATTACAATCTTCACGTTCAACTTTCGCCCCGAAGCTTTAATTACAGCGTTGATCCCCGATGGAGCAGTGATATGACCGCCGCGTTCATAATACTGCTCGATGTTAATAAAAGCTGGACGTAAACCACATCGGCTAGTAAACCTCGCTGCAATGCAGCTTAATGCACGAGTTGACATTATAAAAGTTAGAATTAATGATTTTAATCTCTTTCGCCTTATTGCTGAATGTACGGTTTACGGTGCATGTGTTTAGTGACAAATTATGCAAAGTGTTGCCAGTTTTAATGCAAAGATGCAGAACTACAGACGAGGTAGCTAGATTGTTATCGGGACATTAAAAAACAATTGCATAGCGATGCCTTTTTGTATGTTTACGGTATATTTCGTTTTAACTGAGTAAGTTCTAAAGTATTTTAAAATTAAAGAGCATAATAAACTCTTTATCGCGAGTGCTATTTACTTAAATGAGTATTTTATAATACAGTTTCTGTTTAACATACAATGGTGACTAAGTTTCCCGAGAAGGTTTCCACAGTACACCTTACAATGGCGGAAACATTTGATCCAGGGTGTTGCCGGCGACCCATGAACACCACAGCGCTAACGGGCTCCGAGCGACGCACTGTGCGTGTTCCTTACTAATAACTTAACGTATCATTTGGACTACTGAATTTAATAACAAGACAGCTGATAGCTTAATAATTGTGAATGAGTTATCACTTATTACCTTATTCTGTTTAAAAATAAAATATTATGTTGACCTCCTCAAATAGAAAAGTGGGAAAACCATTTTCAAATATTCCAGAATTGCCATCGTAAGAAGCGATTACACCAATTACGTTTGATGCTTGATGTAAAAGAAATGTGCAATATTTTTTCCAGGAAAATAAGAATTGACGTATCGGGAGCGAGCTGCGGGCCGCGGGGCGAGCGTTGCGGACTGAGTTACGACCGCCGGTACTCGTAAACGTCACATTAATTAGCATGCCCACTAATGAGGAGTTATGGCGCTCTAATGAGAGGACTTGTACTCGACGTATTTATTAACGTCCACCCAGCGACGGTCGCTGTTAATCTGATAGATTTACGAAACAAACACTAGCTACGTCTTTTTAAAGACAAGATGAGAAGAGAAGAATGCAGTCTCCGAGTAAATTGTTCACATAAATCAACCAACAAGTAAGGACGCAGTGACAACTTAATAACATAATTAAACGCTTGACACATACCTAATTGCATATAAGCGTCTGCAGTTTTTTTCTTAATAAATACTCTTGGGTTAGCGAGGTCCCGTCAATGTCGCGAGCTGATTAAAATTCTGTCATAATTACCACAGATAACGAAGACGCGGTCCTTCCATACAACCCGTTCCGTGATTGAGATAAGTGTGATTCGATGTTATACAAAACCGTGCGAAAGAACAAAGCGCGCGTTACCCCCACAATGGAGGGGTGAAAAAGACGTTAATAATATTCGTCAAAGCACTCTGGTTACATTAAATCAATTTGCCCTTTCCGCGCGGTAAGTAGCGAACGGTGTAATTGATAAGTTGAAACCCTTGTACCGAGAAGGCTACAGTTTGGCACTGCCAACATTCTGGCTGAGTTTCCACGTCACGTGCTGCCATCTTTCCTCTCTTTTATACAAATGAAATCTGTGACGGTGTGTGTTTAGAGATGGGAACTAGTTGCGACTAACTACCCGACTTTAAAAGCTGGAATGATCGGATACGGTACTTGTACAACTTATATTACAACGACTGTTTTAACGTTTTCGAGTGCTGAAAATTTTAGTGGACTTGAAACTATGATAGGGCTTCAAACGAAGTTTAACATTATCAATGGTATGGAAACGGGCTTTTAGAGAACGTTGCCACATTCTAAGAATTACACAAAGACGGTGATTGTGATTTCCTAGAGAACTTTAATTAACGATTCTTGAAGAAACTGATAGAAATCACGGTTTTTCCGATAAGGCTATCACAATACGGTCGATAAAATGTTCAATAGCAGTTTTTTCAGTACTGACATTTGTCCGATACCGGGAAAGTACAAACAAATTAGTACTCAAACAATTTATAGGGATGTCAAAATATCGATATCGGTATCATAGTGAAGAATAATCGGTGGAGGAGCTCGTGGCTAAATAATAACAGCCGCTCGGGTCGATCTTTAGGTTAAGACGTGCTTGCCTAGGTTGGTCTGTGGATGGGTGGCCACCCATTACATACCAAATTTCCTCCGTATCTCGGAAAACACGTTAAGCCGTTGCTCCTGGCTGTCATTTGTAGATCTTTCGACAGTCGTTACAGGTAGTCAATGGCCCAAAAAGTCTGACCACCAGTCTTACCAAGGGGTATCGTCTTACCCAGTACCGAGTTGTGGAGGTCAGATAGGCAGTCGCTCCATGTAAAATACTGGTATTCAGCTACATCCGGTTTGACTGGAATCCGACCCCACCATAGTTGGGAAAAGGCTAGGCAGATGATGAGTGAAGAATAATCGGTAAAAAAGCATTTAAAAGTGAAAGTTTCTCTCCTACCAACAGCCGCCAGGATTTCCCTCGTTTAAATGAAATCGCAGATTGTTTTCAATGCTCGATAACTGTAATTTGACGTCGGTTTATTTTCACTTCCACACACGAGTGTTGTGAAAAAGTAAACTTTAAACGTGGTGTTAATCGAGGGAAATGGTTCATTAATATCGGGTTCAGAGCAAGTGATTACAGAGTGGTGTAATCCTTCATTGTGTCAACGTGCTTTTTAGTGGGTTGGAGGACTTACAGTGGCCATTTTTAATTGTAACAACTTTTGCTGTACGATTTTTAGTATTTATGGGTGAACTTTGTTTTAATTTCCTATACAATTGATTTAGCTATTAAAGAGTATAGAAAGTTTCTAATCAAGGTGTAAACGGACCCTTTATGAAGCCGTCAACAAAGCATTATGTACATCAAACTAAGTAACTCTACGCAAAAATGATTGCTGGGAAATGACTTTAAAAAATTTAATAAAAAAAAAGCTTGTGAAAAGTTGGAACTTTGACCCCCAATATCGCTGTAACTAGAAGGTTTCCCAGGTATGGTCTAGAACAAAAAAATGATAGCAATGACGAGGAAAACAAGTGCCTTTCGTCCTCGTTAAGGGTACTTTTACACCCATAATACTACGTGTGAATCTTTTATCGTTAATAGATTCTTTAAACTATGTTCATCGCAGTCTCATCCTGGCGTTTTCTCTCTCTTGATGTGAAAATCTAAATTATATAAAAGTTTCAATAAGTACACTACAAATAATGACCTATCATCTGCCCCGATAACGTTATCATCCATCTAATTGAATGTAAAATCCTTAAATCGATATCGTCCCACTCACTCGCCGCCCACGCATCTACTTCTAGCTGCAAACGAGGATAGCCCAAGTGGGGGCCTAATTGTATTGCTCTATCAATATTTAATCTGTAATCATCAGTATGTATATATGCATGTGTGTGTGTGTGTGTGTGTGTTTGTATGTGTGAGTGGTAGCAGAGCAGCATAAAGGAGTGCACCGGAACAGATCGCACGACAATATCCTAATTCACTCGCGCGAATGTAATCCATTAGTGTTCCCTCCTCAGGGCACCCCGCGCCTCCTCCCCCTCGCGCCCTCCCCCGCACCAGTCTGTCATTCATAAACCTCCCATATAATTTGTATTGGCACATGTTTCATATGACTAATGGACGAGGGCACATTAAATATAAAAACGACGTACTGCTTATTGCTGTTTACAAAACTGAAACAAATTTTTATTTTGAAATGTATGAGACTAAAAGATGTTGAAGGAAAATTCCCGGTAAGGATGAATTGAACTGAGGCAGCCTTAGTATGCTAAAAGGCCTACTCTTTATAATGAAATGTGAGCCTTATTATTATGCCTTTTGCTAACTGCTCATACGCATCTATGGGATCATTTACTAATGAAGAAAACTCTGTGTCTACAAATGTGAACGTCATCCTACTAATGTTTCTACTTTTTGTGTTACTTCGTCTCATACACCTGTTTGTCGTCCGACAAAGTTTTACCTGAATTCGTTTGAGAAGAAATGGTTTTATTACTGTTCTTGTGTCCAACAACCAGGATATGAACGTCAGTTTCGAAGAAATTAAATAATTAAACTACATATTATTCGAGAATATCTAGAGTTGATATTTAGCTCTTTTACAAAAAAGACCAACTTTTTTAAAACCTAGCAACACCATTAAAAAAAAAATAGCACACTAATGAAAAAAATACTTTACAATTGCTATTTTAATGATTACTTACCAAGCAAGTAAAAGGCAGATGCGCTGTTTTTTATACCCACACGAAACTACATATTACCTACTTAATTTAAAAATATATAATAACCATAATTATAATCCTCGGTTTAAACACGTTGGCCCCATATCGCGGTGTTTTTATTATGAGCGTTATAATAAAATTAAAGCTAATGTGTAGTGCTGGCAATGTGGAGGCAGGTAGTTTTATTAATTATTAAATTAAGCCTATTAAGTGCAAGAATTACGACCGCATCGGACAAAACATCTTGTTTTAGCTCCGTAATGTTATGTTGATCGGAATAATGGCCGCTCTTAATAAATGATTATTGATGATGATGATGTGTTATTAAATATTAAATTTATTTTTAAGTCTTACAGACGTTTTGTTTTTGATTTATAATTAACAAAAATGACTATTTCTTAGTTTTTGATTTATAATAAAAAAAAAAGGAATATTTCTTATAAAGATTATAACACCGTGACTTTTTAGTCGTCTTACAAGGGCAGCCCACTTAATGTATCCAATGACTACTAAACATTCATAAAAACAATAGGTATTTATGAGATTTGAATAATTTAAAATAAAAATATTATTCATTATTATGACGCATGACGTAGTCGAAATACCCTGTTGCGAGCGATGATCTACTCGTCTCTTGCGCTGGGTAGGTATATTCTAGCGTTTGACACGTAAACATTATTGACAGGATATTTCATAATTCGAATGTATTTTTTTTTAACCTATTATCTTAATAAAAGGTAAAAAAAATCGCGCCTAGAGGTATTTTATGTCGGATACATTGAGTGGACCACCTTTGTAAGACGACCTTTGTAAAGTGTATAGAACATGTAGTTTTATATAACTTTTGTCAATTTCAGTAAATTGTAAAAATCAACAGTATCTAGGACATTTATTTTGAGTAATAAGATTACAGGCGAATCTTCTAGGAAAATTTTGTTTTGACAATCCGTATCCGATCGTTTTCGTTACAAACAAAGCTTCTCGATTCAAGGAAAATAAAAATATACAGACTGTTTCTTGATATTTTTAAAATACACGAACTGTCTATCATGGATTTATTAAAAAAAAAAAAGGATCCATGAATGAGCATGACCTATATTTCTTTAAGCCAGTGAGATTAAAATAGTATTTAGAAGAGTAAAATAAATATATATAACAAAACATCAACCAATAAATATGACTGCTGTTTTGAATAAACTTGACGTTCTGCAAAAGCGTGTTTAAAAGTTGCAACAGTTGAAACCACGAACGTCCGTCAGTGAATTATAAATGGACGAAGAATATTAAAAAAGACATTGGAACATTCAAATGTTCCTTCAATTTTCGTTAACGAAAAAAGAGTATTTTGTTTAAATTTTCATCCATTAAATGTGTGCTCTTCCCAAAGCTTTAATACACTTAGGTACTGGCTGCGTTTTCAGAAAAATTAAAGAAAGTAATCAGTGGAATTACGCCGGCTACTAAAATATGTATTCGTCATAAAAGTATGCGCCGACTTCTGTCGAGGATAAATATTCATTATGACGGATCGTGTAGCGTTTTAGCGGGATTAAACGCTATTAACCCGCGTCGCTATGCTCTTAGCTAAATCAATCGGGTGGCGTATCTGTTGTTATGTATTCTGTGTAACATTGTGCTCGCCCACTCTCGAGGCCAATTACTTAAATTCCTTGTGAATTATTTAAGTTTTTTGGAGTTGGAGGTTTATTTCTGTGATTGTCTGATCTTACTGAATTGATATCTGGATTTTCAAACTGTGCTAATCTTTCAACTATTTTTTATCAGGTGATGATGACCCCTGCAAAAGTATTCCTTTACTCTCCCAGTCAAGAGATTGCTTTAGGACCTGAAATAACACTGGTGTACATCAAAATTGCCCTAATAAATTATTTTGGACTTTAACACATTACTTAAAGTCAAATTTTGTATATTCGGTATATTTTTAAAATAAGAGCTAATTAAAAATATATTTGTGTTTTCGTATTCAGTAACCTCAAAGTAGTATAAAAATATAGTATTTAATTGAAAGGCACACAAAAAGTTAAATGTTGTAGACCACTGTAATCTGCGGCGCTAAACTATCATTTATCTATCAAGTCATTGGAATGTCCATGTTATTGAGATTATCCTGGAACTTATTTATATAAAGTAACAAACATAAAACGAAGTGCCGTTTGCCCTATAAATGTTATAAAAAAGGCGAAAAATATACAAACTAGATTATAATCTTCGTACTTAGCTATTTTTTAGAGCCTTGTTTGTTATAATGAGCTTATTAGTATTCACGTTTAAATATAAAGTCTGGTATAAAAGTGGAACGTCATGGAGACAGAATTTTACGCGAGTTTTTATTATAAACAAAAATATAAAGTGATGTATGTCTAATCTGTGTTAAGACGTGTTGTCGCGTCGTCACTCACTCAATATGTATGAGCGGCTGTAAACACCAATGCGGGGTTCGCTTCATCCGGCTGAGAGCTCTCATTCGGCTCTAATTAATTACTCAACTCAGTTTCAATTAAATTAACTCGAGATCGGGGCATCGACACGCAATGAATCGATGCCAGCCGCGATTCGATTAAGATCGTTAATGCCGATCAATTTTACTCGTTAGTTATCAATAAAGTTATTAAACGCGCTCCGCGAAGCCCCTACGCAAACATGCAACGACAGGTGCATGTAGTACAAGCGCTCGTAGTTTCATCAAAAAGGGTAGTCACTATGATTGGTTCGTGAAGTTGTTAAGTGGCAAATGATTTAGATAAATGATAGGCTGGCATTATTTGTAGTTGGCAAAGGAATGAAGACATTAAAAATGCATGTTAGGGTGGTTTCTGAATTGAAAATGTTGTAACATGATTCCGTGGTGTCACGCAATAGGTACGCAGTCCGACGGTCGCGTCAGTTTGCAGATAGCGTGATCCGTCGGTAGTCCGTGACCTGCTGTGACATCAATAATTTGTGACGTCTTCGGCTCTTTGCAAAGGTACGAAGGTGAATATTTAATACTACGCCAAGTTAATATCGTTATGAATATCTAACCCCTTATTCAGTTACTTTTCTCCTTTTACTTCATTTCAAAAGCGACAGTATCAACACACTTCGTGTTACAGGTACAGTTTTTCTCCGAAATTGGTCCTAGTCGCTCTCTTTTCAGAATCCGACAAATGGATCGGTCAGTAAAGGATGCCAGTCAGTAAGGATGCCAGTCATGCCGTGTCACGTCGATCTTGTCTATGACGGCAAATGTTCGTACCTACGAACTGACACGAGTGCTTGACACACTTCGGGCCCACTTCAGGGTTAAATGGCATAAAACTGGTGTCCTATAAGAAAGTCTTCAAAAACTTTATAATGAACTTTACTGACGAAAAGACCAAGTTTTGAAAAAAAAAAACCTTTGTGCTTTTTCATTTTCTGGAAAAATAGTTGTGCTTTCCATTTTGTGGTTATTATGACTGATTGCCAGTAGAGAGAAGGCATCGAGCAACTACTCACACTATGTGGAATAAACAAATAAATAGTCTAATCGCTAGCTAATAGCAAATACTGCAATTAAAGCTCGAAACTCGTTACAAACGTTACTATGACGCCTTTGATACATCAACTTAAAATTTGTATCTCAAACACGCAGTAACACTAAAACTAAATTGGCCACTCGAAACTAGTTGAACCGAGTTTAAAACTGCGCCCTTAGCGGGGAGGGGGCGTTTTAATTACGGCGTTTAAGTAAAAGCGACGCTGCGTCTAGTCTAGCTAGCTGCATTACACAGATTCAGCCACCAAAAGCCTTCCACTTAGCTAATGAAACATGTTCGCGTATAGTGTTTTAAGCGACGTCGCAGCCGGGAGCTCTGTGGGTATTGTGAACGGAGCGGTCGCCAGCTTCGGTGGACTCGTCTCCGCAAATCCTCATTTACTTGCATTATTTTAATGGAACTATTGTGGGCGGATGTCCTTTGTCGCGTGCGGATGCGGATCCGGCGCACCGGGCACTGGGAAATGTGCCGGTGCATAAGTGCATCACAACTCTGCCCCAAATTGTACCGCCGATCCCAAATTAAATGGCAGAAAGCTCTGTTTCAATTTAGCGGATTTGAATAGACGCTCAGGTTGCAAAGTCGCAGCGGGGAACTGGGTTTCGTCTATAAAAATAGATGAAAGAAATAACAACGTATCCATTTAACTAATTAAGTGGGGCGAGTTGGTTTCGAGGCCACGCACCGCGTCCGCAGAGAAATCCCGCGGACCTCTAATAACTGGCTTCCCTAATAAGCTAAGAGGTTGTCTTACTCGTATAAAAATGCAATCGGCGGAGCGAAGGCCCGGCCATGTCGTTCAAACTTTTCAAATTTTCCACCAGCCCGACGGTATTAATTTTAAATTAGAGCCAGAGACGTAAATTGTCTCCACATGTGAACGACTGGCGTTAATTAAAGTTTTCTTTATATATCATGTTTTATTCTAATGTGGGTATTAGAGAATTAAACTTTTTATGTTTCCATAAATCTGATATACTGGTCCTTCTGGTCGCAAGGCTAATAAGTGAGTGAGCTTTTATTGTGTACTTTCTATTAAAGTTTAGTTTATTACACAGCTGTCTGTTACAAAGAAACAAAGATTTAATTTCGATAATGGAGTATTAATTTAGTGTCGAATCTACTGGAGGCACGCGCTCACTTAGGTCGAGCACACACCGTCTACTGCCACTTAACATGATCAAGTCGTGACTGAATTACGAGCCGTATGGTTGGTAATGTGGGTCTCGCGATTGGCCACGAGCGCCCGCCAGTTTCACACGACTGACCGTATGATTTTTCATGATCACAGAGTGTAAGTGGCGAGGGCGAGTGCGCGCTAGGCCTTAGTGTCACGACGTGATTAATTTCTAAAGCTCCTGACGCCTTAACTACTTCGTAATAACTAAACTAGACACGAACCCAAGCCCAATGAATAAATTAAATACTAATTTCTTGACATACTTTGTTTGAAGCGGATTGCCTTGCGAGTAATTACGGTTATATTTTTATTAAGGTTCTGTAACCTAAAGTGAAAGTAACATTTCATCAAAAATTTAAGGCGGAGTATTTTCATTAATTTTTGGTGCTTTGTTCGGAGTTAAGATTGTGAAATGTTGTTTATCATGTTATCTGCTATTCTGGGAAGACGATGGTCAAAGAATTTGATTATTTTTCGTCGTTAAATTGATTTGATACTTGTAACTGCATAGAGAGAATCACTATGAATGATAAACTTGAAACACTCCCAAGAATTTAATGAACTGGCTGTTGATAGAAATACTTTTCCTAATTACACATAGCACTCATTTACAACATTTATTTATTTAAACTTCATGTACAATAGTGGTACATAGGCGGACTTAATGCCACAGGGCATTCTCTAGCAGCCAACCTTTGGGTTAAATAAGAAAACATTTATCTTGCGATCCTCTTGTTTAACATTTCCTTGAATTGAACAAGGCGTTAAAATTCTCCGTAATTTAAAAATACAGACATAATTACACATATATAACACAGGTATCGATCTAAATTGTTTATTTTTTACAGCGTCAGTTGAAACGAGTAATTAGTGCGGACTGATTAGAGGTGAGAGCAGCTGATCGGCCGCGGCACGCAACGGTAGCGGGTTCGATGCCCGGCCCGCTCCCACGAAGGGCGTTCGATCAAACTACCTCCAGTAAAAATTATAATGTAAACAACTCCGACTTTGTAAAGAAAAATTAACGAAGAGTAAATTGGCCGTGATTATTGAAATAACAGAGTGCCGTGTTGGCTCACGGTTTATTGGAGTCATTTAATTTTGAAGACAATGCTTAAAATCATACAAAAGCTTGCAAATTTTAAGCTTACAAATGGCCTTTAGATACGCTACGTGCAGAACTTGTATGCAAGTTCAGATTTAATTATCCTTTCACACAACAGACTGGACACTTTAATTGGTATCTTTCTAAAAAAAACATTTCGGCTAGTAACAAAAGGTACACAGAACTAGCGTGTCGTGCACAGTGCAAACGACCCCTTACTTCGCGTGCCACAACCGCTTTGAGGCCGATTGAATTAGATAGACAATAGATATCAGTCATCAATCAAAACGTCCAAGACTTAATTGTCGAAAGTGAATTGTTTATGATCGAGTACCTACTAAAACCTCGCACAGTAAACTCGTTGAGTACCTATTATCGATAAAAGGTAGAAGATCTCAGCATCACCTGTCCACTGCACTACATTAGAGGCTCGAGATCAGAGGGACGGACCTCGCCCGCAGCAGCCCTTTGTGGAAAGATTCCCGGAGCGAGTGCGAGGGCACTTTGATGTCGAGCCCGCCAGGTAATTTGGAAAAACGTTATTTAATTAACTTTCGACAAGTCGGCGTAATCGTGTTACAAAGCCTCCGGTGAACGGTCAAGTCTTTGAGCCGGCGGCCAGCGGCTGTTTCACCCGGACTTGATTTTTACACCAAACATAGCAACCATAAAGGCGCTGTCATTTTCAGGTGTTTTCCAATTAACATCGCGCCTTTGACCACGTCCGAACAAAGTAATAACTACTGCAGCCTTTGTTATTACCCGGCTAGTTTTATTAAAGGGTGGTGGTGTAATAGAGACGAAATTTGAATAATATGAGAGCGGTATTAATTCAATTTATAGGCTCGCGTGCAGTGATCACTTTATTTACACATTTTTGGACATTTTTGACGTGTGGGATATTTCTAGCCAGCGTTATAGGCCGACCGCTTTAATGAATCCTCGCGAAGGTATCAATTTAAATGGAATATTCTGAAGGTTGATCACTTATTAGTTCAATTAGTATCGTAATACTGACGTGGATTATGGTTATTTTAAAGCAAATAACCTGTGGGATATTGTTAGGACTTTGTGGACACTTAATGTGCCTTTGATGGGGCAAGGCGGAGGACTCATTAAAGCGCTCGGTCTATAGTTAGAGGTGTCGTAGCGTGAGTGTTTACTAGCATAGCTACAAATTGTTAGTTCATTAAATGGGCTGGACAATAGTTTTATGAGTTGCCGAAATAAGTTTGGGAGTGTTTAAACTTCGGAATTGGTTAGCGGTGCATTTTGTGTGAGCGCAGCTCGAGCCCGTGAGCAAGTCCGGGGCGAGACGAGCCGGCGCCCGCGGCCACCGGACGACGTTCCGCTCCACGGGATAATTAACTATGCGAACTATCCTCTTGTCCGACAAGTACTGCAATTAGGAATTTGCTTTAAAGCGCTAATAAATATCATTAACATTTGAGCCTAACTGCTGCGGCGTAGCATCATAATTCTGTATCTTTAGACATATATGTCCAGCAACATGGAGTTTTTCATCAATGGAGTGCTCAAACGTTTCCAGAAAAAAAACTAAGGTCAATGTAAAACAGCAGCTACGGCGTAGCCGCGTAGCACCGTAGGCTACGAAATTACAAATTGTCAATTGTCACTGGAATTCAGTTGTTTTTTTCAGTGGATAATAGTTTATTTGCGCATTAGCACTTCATTTGTTTACTACGCCGAGCCGGTTGCAGGTTTATAAAATGTGTTTCGAAGTGCGTTCCGTGCGGGTAACTCCATCACATAAACAAAGGCGCTCTTTGTACGTTGCTCATTGAACAGCTTAATTGTATTTCTTCGCCACTTCTATTTGCGGAGTTCGCATGTCTAATAATTTCAATTAATTAATACGTCTTTCAACGGAGCGCGGTAACTGTGAAATGTGTTCGAGAGATTTTAACATGGTAAATGCAACTGCACCGTAGTTTTCGTCTGAACGTGAAATTCTAGAAATAATCCCGCAAACACAGTACTGTCATGGGCATAAATACTTTACACCTAAACAAGATACAAAAGCGGTTCTCTTCTAAAGAATTGACAGAAAATTTACGATGTCACCAACATAACATTTTCAAAATCATTTCACTTTTATACAGGGTGTTTTGTTAAACGAGGGCAATACTTTAAGGGACTAAAGTACTCATAAATATGAGCAACTCTTAGTATGGGGCTAACTATGAAATATTAAATTTGAAATAATTATTGATTTAAAAAAATTGTGAAAATGTATGGATCAGCTGAGATTTTTTTCGCCATTTCATGGTCGGTCCCATAGTAAAACTTGCTTATTTTCATGAGTACTACACGCCCCTAAAGTATTGCCTACGTTTAAAAAAACACCCAGTATATAGAATAAATGATTTTAAAGAATAAAGTTTCACAAGAAAATGTCCATAGATTGTTGATAGTGTAGAGTATTTATGTTCCCAACAGTACATTTCCACAAAACCTGCCGAATACAGCCATGTATTTCAGTAATTATGACCACCACACCTCCCGCTCCCGCGCCCGCTCCGCTACCTAATCCGCTCGCACTGAGTGGTCGTGTCGTGAGTGCAAATGGTTTCCGGCAAGGCCCTCACTTCATCCCTCTGTTTCGGTTATGAATCGTGAATTTTTAACACAGCTGAGAGGACCGGTTTTGCAGTGTTGCCTTAAAAATATTGGTATTGGCTTTTAGAAATATGGTGTGTTTAAAATGTTTTTTGATTAGTCCTTTTTTGTCTGTGGTTAAGAAAAAAGTTAGAGAAGACTACCCTTGGATTTTTCGTTTTTTTTTGGGTTAGGAAAGGTGATTGAGGGTTGTTTCAGATGAATGGATTTGGGAACGGTTTTTAACCTAACCAATGTCCTTTTTACTTACACTACGGGACTACGGAGCACTGTTTTCGACGTTCGGCTCTGTGCAAAGAGTTGCTTTTTCCACAGTGCTTCATTTATGCAATCATTTAGATATTCTCTACTGTGTTAGAAAACGGCCACTTTTCCGCTACACTGCTATGAAACCCATATTCAATTCGACACATTATTCACGCTCTTTATACATACAAGGTGTAAACAGACCTTTCACGAAGCCGTCAACCAAGCGTTCTGTACATAAAACTAAGTAACTACGCAAAAATTTTGCTGGGAAATGATTCTTTTTTTATGGGGTGAAAAATCACGTTTTACGGTAGGACTCGATGTGGCGCACTCGAAACATTGTGCTGATGAATGCATTGATTAGAACGGGGGTCGTGGACTTCTTTAAATTAAAGTTGTAACATTGAAAACTTGTAAAAAAAAAACTAAAGTAAAGTTGGAAAAAATTGATCGCCATGACGGGGAGAACCATTCGGCTTTATTAAGGGTACTTTAACACCCAGTATAATTAGACAGCATTTCAGGAAAATCGGCTTAACAACATACAACTACGACTGTCTTACCACATCACATGACAAAGTACACGTGTAACTTCGTATTACAACCGTACTACACTACCCACTACCTGCACCACTTTACGAGCTCTTTCACTTTTATCTCTCCGCCTCAGTTACTGCAATAGACAATAGCAAATTACCTAGTTACACGACAAACAGCTCCTTAATTAAACCGTTACAGGCTAAAATTGCTTTTTATCAACACTTTCCGTTTGTTAAAGTTAATAGGTGGAACTGGTGCTGATCTGGCACAGTTGCTCACTGATAAGGACAATATGGTACTTTTTTGTAGGTACAGACACCAGCACTTCAAGCTACTAAATCATCATCTGCCTAGCCTTTTCCCAACTGTATTGGGGTCGGCTTCCAGTCTAACCGGATGCAGCTGAATACCTGTATTTTACATGGAGCGACTGCCTAACTGACCTCCACAACCCAGTTAGTACCGGGTAATACGATACCCCTTGGTAAGTCTGGTTGTCAGACTTTTTGGGCTACTGACTACTGTAACGACTGTCAAAGATCTACAGATGACAGCCGGGACCAACGGCTTAACGTGCTTTCCGAGGCACGGAGGAAACTCGGTATGTAATGGGCGGTCACCCCTCCACAGACCAACCTAGACAACCACAGCTTAACCCAAAGATCGACCTGAGCGGCTATTAATTTAGCCACGAGCTCCTCTCAACATCAAGCTACTACAATCTGTAAAATTTATTTAATAGATTTCCTACTTTATCGCTAAAGCATTAGGTTCAAGGTTGATTGGGAAAATTTGACAGTTTCGGGTAGCTTGATGTGTTGGCGTCTGTACATAGGAAAACGTATAGGAGGTATTTAGTGCGTTTATTATTATTAGAATTGTTTTTTGTTCTTAATTTTCCTTGTTCCTTGTGTGTTGTTATTTTAGTTTAGAAGTAATAATGAATTGTTTTTTGTTGGTGGAAGGGATGAATGTGTTTTGATGTAAGTTTTTTTTAAATCGATTTTATTTTTGTTTTATTTTTCGATCGTTTTTGTTTAGCAATGGTCGAATCTAAATGTTGATGGATGGAGATGGAGAGGGAAGACCAAGGAAACGATGGATGGATTGTGTGAGGAATGGTATGAACAACCGTGCTGCGCCGACCCCAAGTAACATGGGACAAGCGCGGGAATATGATGATGGTCGATGAAGACTATTCAGTACAGATAGTTTACAATCAAATATTCCTGATAACAACAAACAATTACTTACGCCATAATATAGCCTACACAAACATTCCCCAATTACGTCACCAAATTAACGGAAGTACTTACAGAACTGGAAACACCGATTTCTGAATACTCCATTCAATTGGCAACTCACCGCGGTGTCAATCAACCCCCCCCCCGCCCGGCAGACAATAATTACCGCAATTAATTAAGCTTAGGAAATACCTTAATTAATGATCACGCTAGTCACGATATGTAAGTGTTTGATGGTAAAGGTCAAGCGTGAACCCGCTCACGAGTTAAACCTTCAAAGGTTTATTAAAGAATGTAGAGGCGTGCGTCAATGATCGAGTCCGGTAATCGATTTATTGACGATTAATTTAATCTTTATTCATTGTTGATTCGGAATGTTTTTATTCTATTAAATTAATCGATTTTGTTGAAAATTTATGAGGTATGTATTTGGTAATACCTACTCGGTTCCGGTCAGTGAAGTTCTTTAAAGATATCTGAACAATGAATGGAGCTTTCGGCCGCGTCCTAAACGCGATAATTGCGTGTTCGCGCGAGCGATTGCTTTGGTTAGGACGGGGAGTTCAAGTTCAGAGGAATTGTGTCTGTAGAATAAGATTAAAATAATTGTAACCACTTCTCATTTATATATTTTTTAAAGTGGTATTTTTAGAATATTTGCGTGAACACCAGATGTAGAAACCTTGTTCGAAACGAAAGGAGTACGTAAGGATCAGAGGTCGTTCTGCAGTTACTGACTACCATCATGGCATAAAACCCGTTTTTTTTTATGGAGGATGGAGATCATTTCGGATCCCGAAAATTTCAAAACACCCTAAAAGTGTGACAATTAACTACTGTATTACAGTACATACCTCCTCATAGTCTTTATGCGAGTGTTGTGGCGCTTGCGCGCGCGCAGCCGGCGCTCATTCGCGCGAGCGGCGCGGGCGGCCCACTTTGTTCTTGCGCATGGGCGCGCCCGGCGCCCCCGTCGCGTTCGCGCTCTTCATCAGCTTCTGCCAGTCCTGCTCGCACACTAGTGAGCCCGCGAGCATGTAATACCTGCAGGAAAATTTGACTTGATAAGGTTCGGTTGGCCTAGGTTAAAAAAAACTATATACAGTAAAAATCTCTTTTAAAAATTAAAAAAAACTAAGCCAGATGTAACTTGCGACAACGGACAGAATTAAGCTTTCCTTTCGACGGGGGCAAATTAAAGTACTTCCCCATCTCATGGCATCTTCCATTCTAGTCTTCCTAGTCTGTGACGTAGCACTGCAATGCCAAGTCTACGAGATTTTTTCCGGCATGTGTAGGATTCTTACTACGCAAGCATTACCCAGGTCACACTCGTGTAGAAGGCGTGTTCTTGAGCTGATCTGTTAAGAGGATTCGGCCTCTTAATGGATCAGCTCAAGAACTCCACTCTGTAATGCTTGCTGCGTGACACACACATAATTTACAATTTACCAATCGGCCATAGTATGAAACTCTCTGCCAGTGTCTTTGTTCCCTCTCTCCTATGACCCGTCTGCATTCAAAGCAAGAGTGAACGGGAAAGAGCAGGCAGGCTCGTTCTGTCGATCATCCATCGCTTTTTATCGGGAGTTCAAGGGTAGACCATTAGGTCTACCGAGATTTGAAAAAGTAGTATCAGTTATGCCCACAGCTTCACTGTCTCCTTATATACTGACCTATCGCCCTGCATGAGGTGTGATCCGCACTTGGAGCAGGCGAAGCACTTTATGTGGAACACGTGTAGCGGCTGCTGCGGCGCGTTCGTCCTCATCACGAACTCGCTGGCGGGGATGGCCTGCCCGCACGCTGCGCATGCGCCCCCTGAGCCGAACATTCTGGAACAAGACAGCCTTATTTTAGTTTGTTTTTGAAGCTCAAATACCCCGGGCCCAGGGCTTGGGCAAACGCCCAGTGAGGAGACAAAGTGAGATTTGTTCTCCAAAGATGGGAAAGGATTATTGGTACTTTTTAGTCCGGGTCTAGCATTGAGAGAAAACCAGAGAATAGTCCCCCATGGATCTTTTAGCACTTGAACGACATTGTCAAGCGCGTAGGTACACATTTCTGAAATTGTATTGAAAAACAAAATGGCGGCGATAATTTCGACTATCAAAGAAACTCAAAAAAAACTCAAACTCACTCTAATTGAAGGACTCAGTTCCCATGACTAGAATTAAAAATAAATAAGTTAAATTTATAATAAATCACAAATACGAACAAATTAAAATAGCCTTAATCATACAAAAAAGCAATTCAAAACCTACTTTTCTAGTTGCTGATTAAAACGCGAACTAATTACTAGTATTGAAATATTCTCTAATGAAGTTGTGAGTATTCTAAACGACCTGCTTCTACAAAATGTTAAAATTGAAAATTAAAATGATCGACATCCGAGGTACTAACAGCTAACAATTTTAACAAGCTAGCTTCAATCCGTTAAAATGCCACGATTATTGCTCGTTAAGCTTTGATAAATGGATAATAAAGTAACGAAGTTGACTATAAATCACTCAAATATACATGCTTATTTGTACTGCTGTTTGAACACTAAATTATTGAGTATATTTATAAAATTATTGCTAGTTTCAAGCCAGAAGCTATGCTTGAAATTGAGGACACCAGGCAGACTGTGGCTAATATCTTTGTGGCAAGTAAAGTGTTAAATAATAACATAACATCATCATACTGTAGCTTATATTCCCTGAAAGGTTTCTTCGGAATACTGATTTCAATGACAATGGCGACAGTTCTGTGCTATATTGCAAATGGGTGTAAATGGACCCTTAACGAAGCTGAAAGGCACTTGTTCTCCCCGTCATTGTGATTATTTTTTTGCTCTAGACCATCCCTGGGAACGTTCTAGTTACGGAGATATTGGAGGTCAAAGTTACAACTTTTGCACAAGTTTTTTTTTTAATACTAGTTTTTAATTATAAATTTACTTTAAATACCTCCGTGACCGGTTTACTATTCAATACATCCATCAGCACAATATTTTGAGTGTTACACTGAGTTTTACCGTAAAACATGATTTTTCACCCGAAAAAAAAAAAATTGTGTTCCCAGCAATCATTTTTGCGTAGGGTTACTTAGTTTCGTGAAGGGTCCGCGTACATTGTAGATATGATTCTGCCATTTCTATCCCTTACTCGTCTTTCACAACAGAGGAGCTCGTGGCTAAATAATAACAGCCGCTCGGATCGATCTTTAGGTTAAGCCGTGCTTGCCTAGGTTGGTCTGTGGATGGTTACCACCCATTACATACCGAGTTTCCTCCGTGCCTCGGAAAGCACGTTAAGCCGTTGGTCCCGGGTGTCATTTGAAGATCTTTGACAGTCGTTAGGTAGTCAGTGGCCCAAAAAGTCTGACAACCAGTCTTACCAAGGGGTATCGTATTACCCAGTACTAACTGGGTTGTGGAGGTCAGATAGGCAGTCGCTCCATGTAAAATACTGGTATTCAGCTGCATCCGGTTAGACTGGAAGCCGACCCCAACATAGTTGGGAAAAGGCTAGGCAGATGATGACTCGTCTTTCACAACATGTATAAGAAGCGACGTTGGTCTATTCTCAGTCAAGACCACCTCAGCAGTTCGGATTTTAATAAAACAATTTATCAATCATCATTTTTCTGCAATAAAGCTCTATTTCTCCTTTAAATTTTTCATCGCTATATTATAAAACCAATAATTCGTTCCGTAGTGATTTAGCGGTTAATTAATAAGGCTTTAAGCAGCCATTTTGAATGGTTTATGGTCAATAAAACGTGTGAACACAGACGATAAGACTAACTTTATAATACCTTTGACGCGTGTCATAGTGTTTATAATTCGCGATAAAATTTAATGACCACATTTGAATCATATTTTCTTTTTATTGGTTGACTAGCGACCCGCCCCGGCTTCGCACGGGTGCAATATATATATACGTTCCTCTTGAATCACTCTATCTATTACTGAAAACCGCAACAAAATCCGTTGCGTAGTTTTAAAGATCTAAGCATACATAGGGACTGACAGACGGGAAGCGACTTTGTTTTATACTATGTAGTGATGTGATGGGAATATTTGACAATGGCGTGGAAAACCTAGTGGGTTTAAACGGTTCTGTTATCAAACTAATGTCGTCATGAGGCAGTACGTTACTACTTTCTATATCGTGTGGTTAGTGCCTAACCTGGTGTCGGAATTTTTTATGCCGCCTATGGGCCTCTGACTTGGCTTTACATGCCGTTGAGAAATATCTCTCATGCATGCTGGGTTTCCTCACGATGATTTCCTTCACCGAAGGAAGTGGTAATTATACAATACGCACATGGATCCGAAAAATCAGAGGTGCGTGTCTAGGGTTCGAACCTCGAGACCTCGAGATTTGGCAGTCCGACGGTCACACCACTAGACTATCACTGATATGTTACTAAAAGTAAGTTATCACTAGTTTTGGAAGTAGGTTGATAATCGACTGAATAAGTAGAAAAGTGAGTTCTAATCTATATACAACATGTAACGTAATTAACGCACCCCTCAGACACCCCAATTAGTATATTATTTTATAATCATAATACATAAACTGAATTTTTAGTTAAACATATATGAGCATTGATTATTGATTGATTTAGTTATACTAATTCCGGAAGAATGTTGTGGTCACAGTACAAATCCACGAACGCAGACAGTCGCACACGTAGGTATGAGGGTCTTGTTAGCCTAGTAGGTATTCGCTCGCGTTCGAAACGAGTTAACGAGTTTTTACTGTAATTTACGTAGTTTTAATTATTTTTGGGAAAAAAAAATACCTATAATAAAAATTATAGAAATCGATTCAGTAAACGATTCTGAACAAACTAATTTCAGGATGTGCGTTAATTATGTTACATGTTGTATATATAAAATGGAAAACTGACTGACTGGGTGATATATCAACACACAGCCCAAACCGCTGGTCCTAGAGACATGAAACTTGGAGGGTGTGTTCTTTGTGAAGAGTACGTATCCACTAAGAAAGGATTTTTGGGAATACCACCCCTAAAGGGGTAAAATAGGGGATGAAAGTCCGTCAGTTTTGAAGTTAGGATCTTCAAATTTTGTGTTTAAGCTGACGATTGAAAATTAATTTACACGTGTCTCAGCATTTTTGATAATTCTACCCCCGAAGGGTTAAAAAGGGGGATGAAGGTAAGTAATCGGATATTTTTCGACGTCCACGCGGGCGAAGTCGCGGGCAAAAGCTAGTTTTAGTCTATAACTGTTATGCTATGGCTATGCAGGTTTCAGGTACAGGGGATTTCTCCTCGAGCCGTGCCACAAATAAATTGAAAGCAGCAATTAAATGTTATATCTGCATCAGCAACAAGCCTAAATGTCTACATGACAGTCCTAACAACCTCGTTGCAGCTAAATAATTACAATCTGTATTTCATTTCAGTTGAGACGTCGCTTGCCAACTATAATAAAATAAATCTATTATTATTTAGCTTGTTAACTACCATGATTCCGCATAAAGTTTCTAAAATGTCCGCTGCACAGACTGACTGAAGTCCGCAACTTGTTGTAAATCTTAACGGAAAACTCGATTTAAGTTAATGACATGTATCCTCACAAAAATGGCGGCCCACTGTGAGAACGCTGCGACTGTGGCAGTTTAATAGCACCATTTAATACTTAATGAGTCATTATTGCAATCGCTATTAGCGTCGCCGGCGAGCGTATTATTTACAACCAGCCTGAATATTAATAAATCGCAATAACAATCCGGCCGAAAGCAATCAAAATTTAATTACCTGGTCTTCTTAGCGTTATTCGTTTTGAAATGATTCAACGCCGAACATTGGCAACGGGTTAAAGATAAATTTGAAAGTCTTAAAAGATAAATTCGCTTCAATCACTCGGAGCAAATAGGATTTCGTTTCATTTACTCCGGTAAGAGCGTTTTCAATTAAGGAGCGCCCGACAAACAGTATCGGCGTATGAAGGTAAAATTAATTAAACCGAGCCAAGACAAACATGTACGAATCTATTTGTGTTGGACTCGCGGAGTGTGTACGGGAAGATGTGCGGATTATACCCGGGAAAAATACGGGAAACAGCCCAACACTGTACATGTGTCGAGTCCCGGATCTATACTATACATAAAGCATAAATATAAGCCGAAAACAAGGTTGACAGACCAATAAATCTCTACGCTAACCTAAGTGGGTCGAACTCTATGAATACCTAAATAAATCTACTCTTTTTATAAAACTAGTCAATTGTGAGCACTTAATTTGGACGAAAAGAGATATATTACGTTGTGATTTGCTATTGAAGGCCGGTGGAGCCGTACGTTATAATTAATTAAGAAAATTAATACGTTTAATATTTCCTTACGAATCTTTTGAACAGTACACACATCAATTCTCAGAACGGACTTAATTAAATCGAGGACATTAACACACGCGAAGTTGTTTTATTTATTCGACCGTGCGACTTTAACAAGTTTAGTTTGGGTGGAACATCTCCAACTGATAAAGGACGCTCTTAGTTCAATACCTTTCATCGTGATCTGTGATTTTATTAACATAATGTAGTTGAGAGTTGTTAAGAATTTCTAATCGACAACTTTTAGGTTCCCTTTCATACTCATATTAATTAAGCAGTGTGTGTTTAGCATGAGTTTAATAAATGCGAAAGTTTCGCGCCGTATACATACGTACAGTGTACAGGCGTGTGCGGTGCGTACTCGAAGTTTATTTGCTTTAGGTACTTGTAAAATTGAATACGTCGCCGTGAATCCTCATTAATTTAAGATGTAGACTGTATCTTGACATGTTATTTTATTCATTAAGGGAGCGTCTTGAGTCTCACGGCTGTGTACGTGTCGACTTCGGATTGTTGTAAGGAACATAATTTAAAACATCTCTACAAGATCATTAGAGTGAGGGTGTGGAGAGTCGCGAGAGGGCGTTGTTATCGCTTCTAAATATAATGTGAGTGAGGGCTAACATGACTCTCAATTACATATATAATTTACAAACGTAAATAGATAATCAAAATATATACAAGTATCAAAAGGGGAAAAGAATGACAGGGCGTCGAAAAAGTCAACGGAAAAAGTGCCCACAACTAACAGCCATGTTGGATGCCAATGCTGATTCTTTGGCCTAAAAATAGGCCAGCCAAACTAATTATATACATAATTATCAGCGGGTTTTCCTAGAACCTACTGATAATTATGATTATATTATATGTGTCGGTAGTAACTAGTTATAATGATATAGGTACCTAAATATAACGACAAGGATCAACGCAAACTGAGGTTAATTAAATATCTGATTTTTCATCTTTCCTTCCTCTCTGTTGTCCTTGTTTGGGAATAAAACAATGTTATTTCGAACTTTAAATAGGTATCAGGGAAGACTGTACAATACGAAATGAGATGGTACCTATAGTTTGCGAATTAATACACTTGGCAACACCGAAATTGACGTCTAAAATAAAATTAACTATGGGATTTTCTGCTAATCAAAGTTGAAAATTCTACAGCGCGTAATAGGAGCTGGTTTAGGGGTTTTCTAGTATTAGTGAAATAAGGTATTGTATATTGAGTTTAATGTATCGGGATACGGTGTTTGTTATTTTATGTAAGTACTAAACCGGTCTCAACAAACTACACATGAAACTTATAAGCACGGTTGGCGCAGTGGCTTAGCGATTGACTGCTGCGCTTCGTGTCGCGGGTTCGATTCCCGCACGGAACAAATATCTTTATGGCCTACAATTATTTGTTCCGGGTCTAGCTGTTTGTGTATGTGAATTTAAATGTTTGTAAACGCACCCACGATACAGGAGAAATTCCTAGTGTGGGACAAAGTTCCATAAAAAAAAGAAACATAAAACAAATTTACTAAAGGAATAATCATCAAAGTTTTATTAAAGGATGTATTCGCGTTCAGGCCGCATTGTACGAGGAAAGACGAGTAACTTACTTGTCATTTCCTTACCTAAGTACTTAGTAAGTGTGGTCTTACACCCGTATCTATAAACAAGTCAAAGTGATAACTTGAGTAAAACTAATTACTTAAAATACGATTTTTATTATCTAGTTTAGTAATTGTTTGAAGTTAGAACTGTCACAAGTTAGAATTTTTGGCTTTCATTTCTTTGACGGTTCTTACTTATTTCAAATTCTATTGCATAAAAATGGTTGCATAAATATTTATTTAAACTCAAGTTATTATTTTAACTTGACTATAGATACAAGTGTTAGTCTTGACCTGTAGAAGATATTAAAATTATAATCGATTAATTATTTACCAAACTCAAATAAAACAAATCAACTAAACAAATAATCATCAAATTAGAATAATAAGTACGGGTCACATCGTGTGAGGGGTAGATAGGGTGCGATTAGCTCAAGACGAACGCCTCTCAATAGAGTCTAGATACGACCGGGTCAGATATTAAACTCTTTAACTATTTACCAGTAGCGAAGGGTGAATTTTTGTACGAGGTAAGCTGGAGTACATATCTTTAATATTATTATATTATTTGGGGGAGGCCTATGTCCAGCAGTGGACGTCTTTCGGCTGAAATGATGATGATGATGATGATGATTTGTCTATAGAATACTGACTGTGTCATTTTTCAAAGGGAAGCCGGTAGGAATCGAGTTCTAAGGAACCTTCGCCACTGCTATTTACCAAACAAAACAAATCAACTAAACGAATAATCATCAAATAAGAATAATAAGTACGGGCCACATTGTGTAAGATGAGAGAGGGAGCGATGGGCTCAAGACGAATGCCTCTCAATAGAACCGAGATGCGTCCCGGCCGTGATCACTTGTTGCTCCATCGTGTTTGCTATCAGACTTAAGGGAAGGACCCTGGAAATCTTTAAACGACGCCATTACGAGTATCAAAGGGGATTATTAAATTTAGCGTCTCCTACTTAAATTTTTATTCGGTTTTATTAACATGGAGTACTTATTCCGTCTGGGTTTGAGCAATAGACTAGACTAGACTATAGACCGACCGCTTATGGTCCACGCGAAGGTGTAAATTTAAATGGAATATTCTGAAGGTTAATCACGTATTTATTTATTTAACACTTCAAGCACAAAGTACAGAGGCGGACTTAATGCCATAGGCATTTTCTACCAGTCAACCTTTGGGTGATGCAGAGACAAGCAGTGGTAGGTGTATATCTGAAAATAATTTTAAATAATACTAAGATTAACTACACGAATATATATAATACTATAAATATATATCAAATACTATAAATATATATCAAAAAAATTAAATTAATTACGTATTGATTCAATTATTATCGTAATACCAACATGGATTATGGTTATTTTACAGCAAATAACCGGTGGGATATTGTTAGGACTTTGTAGACGCTTAATGTGCCTTTGATGGGGCAAGGCGGAGGACTCATTAAAGCGGTCGAACTATAGATTTTCACTAGGGATTCGTTCGCGTGGAGGTGGGAAATTAACCAATGGGAAAATACTACCGGGATAAAAATTACTAATGTTAATGTTATTATCCAGGTTATCGTTAAGGTATGAAAAGGTAGCATACAGACAGACGGACAGAGTTGGTTTTAAGTAGGACTTTTTTCATAAATTATATCGTGATCTGCCTAGTCCTTTTCCCAACTAAGTTGGGGTCGGCTTCCAGTCTAGCCGGATGCAGCTGAATACCGGTATTTTATATGGATCTGACCTCCACAGCCCAGTTAGTTCTGGGTAATGCGATACCCCTTGGTAAGATTGGTTGTCAGACTTTCGGGCCACTGACTACCTGTAACGATTGTCAAAGATCTACAAATGACAGCCGCGAACTACGGTTTAAATTGCTTTCCGAGGCACGGAGGAAACTCGGTATGTAATGGGTGGTCACCCATCCACGGACCAACCTAGGTAAGCGCGGCTTAAACCTAAAGATCGACCGGAGCGGCTGTTATTATTTAGCCACGAGCTCCTAAATCATAATATAAATCCTCCTTAATCATAATATATCTTTATAAAATACTTTCAATATTAATTGATCGTTTGAGAAAGTTTAAGATTAACTTTCGCTACTTAGTATCTGGCCGCGGGCAGTAATTTATCAATGTAATGCAATTTCTAAATTATTTGATAATTTTTGATGATGTAATGACTAACATTGGACAGGACAACCTTTTGGACAGACATATTTTAAATTGGATCTTGTCCATCATTGTTCAAAGGATTAAAATATTGTATAAGAGGTGTGTTGCAACTTTGGTTTAGATCTTTAACTACCTATCTTTCTGAAGCTTACAGCGTTGATCTTTTTACCCGACTGCGCGACGCAAAGGAGGGGACCGTGTTTTTAATCAGTTAAAAACACAACAAGTTGTCAAGTTGTAGTTGTCAAGTTGTTGTTGTTGTTGTCAAGAAACTAAGTGGTGAAAAAAGGGCTGTCATGCTGTCAGCAGCATGACAACTCTTTTTTCACCTATTAGTTTCTTCTACTACTACTACTACTTAGTTTTTCCTAACTTAGTTAAAAAACACGACAAAGATAATATTATTCAAGAAACCAGAACAGAAGTCAAGGATATAATCAATAGTATAGTGTACGATCACAATACATGCAAGGCTTTCGAGGGCGGGACGCACCATCGTTTGTGTATCAAGTTAGCACGTCGTTAAAGCAACTCGTTACTATTTTAGTGTAGAATATAGTATTGATATTACATTTTACAAGGCTGATCCCATTAAATTGTAGAAAGACAACCCCTGAGCCACAGAAAAAACTATATTCTATCGCCTAAATTCAATGCATGTCTGCGTGTCCTGTTGTTTGTTCATACCAGGAATTGAAGGACGCTACTAAGGGCACCGAACTCCTATCCCAGTTCTAAGTTTAGATTGCTATCGATATACTAAAAAGAAGAATTGAATATTTTATGTTTGATTCAAAAATTTAGTTAATAAACTAAAGACATCGATAGTATGATTGTGTACGATCACAATGCATGCAAGGCCTTCGGAGGCGGGACGCACCATCGTCTGTGTATCAAGTTAGCACGTCGTTAGAGCAACTCGTTAGCGGCGCGTGGCGACGACAAGCCAAGAATTTGCTAATGACACATGCTCGCGATAGGGTTGACTAATACAACCCGTTATAAAACGTATGAGCGTGTACCGTCGCAGACTAATTAATGGGATAAAGATTTTGCATCAGACTGCATTAAGTAGAGGGAATGGTTATGTGGTGGAGAAAATGTTTAACTGTATCGGTTAAACAGCGAGCAGCGGTGGCCCAGTGGTGGAGACCCCGACTTACGAGCAGTAAGTCGTGGGTTCGAACCCAGTCAGGCGCATTACTTTGTGTAAGTAATTTCATCACCACTGCTCTCAAAACGGTGAAGGAAAACATCGTGAGGAAACCGGCATGTCCTAGAACCAAAAATTCGAAGACATGTGACATCTACCAACCCGCACTGGGCCCCCGCGTGGTGGATTATAGCCCATTCCCTCTCATAGAGAGGAGGCCTGCGTCCCAGCAGTGGGAACATTAATAGGCTGATTATGCTTAAGCTTATGCTATGTATCGGTTAAAGTATTGGAGCTGTTCACTTGCATGCACATCAGAGTGGTAAGAATTTGGCAAAGACAGCGCCTTTACGGCAAATCAGTGAGGGTGACTTTCGCAGTGCAAATTTACCACCGATTGACTCGATGTGACTTAAATTGTTAAACTGCCATTGCTAACCAGAGATTAAAGACAAACTGAATGACAGAGTTCAATGTGGAATTTTCTAAAGATCAGTATAAAACCATCCAGAATGAAAATGTATTTTTTTCTGATAGATTAAATCTGAAAGATAAATGTATGAGAACCCTGCTTTACTTCTAATAATATTTCCTTTAATCCAAAAATAAGTAAGATATCAATATCAAAGAAGATCAGTTACTCTTGGTAACCCTGTTGATATTCGCGGTCGCGGCGTCTACGGCTCGTACGCGGATGAATCAAGCGGTTTGACAAATCGGATCGCTTTAATGAATATCATGTTTATTATTCCGAACGAGTCGCATACGATTGAGCTTAATGACGGAGCATGGTGGCGTCGGCTGCTTAGCGTTAGAATTGTATGGATGATCTGATAGTTTACTTTTTCCTGTAGTGTGATTTTCAGGAGATAGTGAAAGATGTTTTAGGATAAAAAAAATATTGTTATATTTTTTTATATGTTTTATCATGAAATGTATACACATTCTATAATATATTCAGTGACAGTAAATTAAACATTAACGCGACAGATTGTCGGTATAAATATCTATAAGTCTGACAACCAGTCTTACTATGGATATCGTATTACGCAGTACTAACTGGGATGTGGAGGTGAATTATTAGGCAGTCGCTCCATGTAAAATACTGGTAATCAGCTGCATTCGGTTAGACTGGAAGCCGACCCTAACATAGTTGAGAAAAGGCTAGGCAGATGATGATTGTCGGTATAAATATTTCTGCACAAACAAAGTGTTTTCTATATATTCCGAACAAAATTTTATTTCGAGTTACGTTCGTTAACCGTGAGGCAATCTCGTATTCAAATTGACATAGTAAAACAACAGAGGCTCCGGACCAAGTTCCATAAACTCGTTTCAAACTCCCCTCTACACATTCTATCGGCGATTTTTAATTAAGTCCCTAGCGAGCGGCAAGCGAGCAAAGTAACACCATCAATTCATTATCCTAAACTCTGACTCGATTGTTCCTCGCTCGCTACTTACGCAAACTTTCATTTTAATCAAGCGTTTAATTAAAAATTATCCGAGAAAAACAAAATAAGCCCGTTAGGGGGCGGTCTGAACTAATTAAGGCGCATGCGATGAGCCGGGCAAGCTGAGGTGAGCGGCCTTTCATTAAACGCCTTGTTCTACTCCAGTGCGGCGCTTAGCAAAACTATTACTACTACTAGAGAGGAAAAACCTTACAAGTGTAAGGGCGTAGTCCGGTGATTGTGAGCGTTGGCTGTGGGCACCTACTCGCCGTAATGACGACGTAATTATTAGCGACGCGTCCCTCGCAAAGCGTGTATTATTAAAACAACAGAGAGGTGCCGTCCATTAGTTAAAGCGCTTTATTGTACTCCAGTGATCGCTGTTTAACGAGACTATCCTGCAATTATGTTAACGAGAAACAATTAAATTTCACTAATGAGTTGAACCAGTTTTTGTAAAGGGGTACACCGTAATATCACAAAAGATTTATACCCCCTAAAAGCTGCTACTGCTAACTATGAAATATAGCGTTGTAAATAATCGTATAACAAAAACGGTATAGCAAACTTTTCTAATTACTGTTAATACCAATATCAATTAACTTGCGCTAAGAATTAATTATCTCGGTATTACGGTCCCTCATTTATTACTAAACTTTCACTAATCAATCTTCCAAAGTAGCCAACATCGCTATAACATAATTCTATAAAATTACCACTACATTTTCTTCATAAGAATCGTAAGTTAATTAAAAAAGGATGGAGCATATATGAGCACAAACACGTTCATCATCTTCTACACAAAATTTATTTACTTGAAGTTGGAATTAAAATCAATGAAGGAGTAAACTAACGTCCCGGTAGCAGACGATAAACCGTTTAATGTCTAGTCACAATAATATCTAACCACTAATAATAATAAACAAGTTTGACACGTGTGAAGTGTACATAGGTTTCTGCATTGTTCAGTGCAGTTTAATAATGATTGAGTCATAACAATTTATTATCTAACTTGTTAATAACACTGCCCTTTATGTCGACACGTTACAAACCCATAAATGATCTCGTATCACAAACTTTGACAGCTCAAATGTTATTTCGCGCATTAATACAGTCAAAGGTGTACGAGGATTGACGTAGAGTATTAATTATGTCAATTATCGGTGTCACGCATAAATAATAATAATTTATTAAGTGGCAACATTTGTCAAAAGCCGCACACGATGAGCTAATCGACTATCACCGCTAATTGCGCGCACCCCGTCGGGGGAACACCCCCGCTTCCCGACTCCCCCTCTCCACCCCTAACTAATTAGATAAGTTTGCAACTCCACTGTACTTCTGGTGTTCCACTCCGCCGGTAAGCATCAATCTTTTTAATTAAACATTTTTGACACCGCAACGATTAGCCATCGAACCCATTTCTATGCTAATATTTTGAATAGTTTTAATTTAAATGCAAAACGAGGAGCAAATATAGCCACGACTTTACACTTACGTGCGTTCTGCATTGTTATAGGGTTTTTCAACTATTCTTGGGATGCATTCAGGTGTTAAAACTAATATTTTATACATCTTTGAAAACAAAAAATCAACATTCATATTCGAATAAATATTTAAAAAGCAACGTAAAAGTAAAGCTTCATCCACCGTGTTCGCTCATTCTGGGAAATACAACACATTATAGTTTTAAAAGCTTATAAATCCCGGTCGTTAAGGCCGAATAAACTGTGCTTGATGGAATCACGAACCAATCTCAGATTTATAGTTAATTGATGACTTTATGTTCAAAATTCATGCAATAAAGTGACACAATTTGAATAAAAATGTCGTAATGTCCTTACGCACCGCCATCAAAATAAATATAACTGTGAACGCGTTGCGTGGAAAGCTTTCAATTAAGATACATCATAACGTGTCCATCAATAGAGAAGACATTATGCAAATATTTTGCTCCAGGCGCAGAATTCATACACAAAATAGGCTGATATCATAATTAATTGGTTATTGACTCCATTCCCGTGCCCATAATACGTGTTTTAATCAACCCATTAATAAGCAACAAAAATTAAATAGACGAATCAATTTTGTTAATAGTCCAAGAGCGGCATCGATCGCCGTTAACACGAATAGATTTTTATAACTCCCGTCTGATCAAATATTACTTTTTATGTAAACATATTTATTAGAATCGATCGGATTTACGTCAAATTGATCATAATCAATTTCGTGAGCAATTAATTTATGAGACAAGTGTAGATGCTTGTTAATAAAACAAGAATGGACTCCATTATAGATGAGCGCGGTGCAATAAATCAGGATATACAATGGCACATTGTCTGTCGCTCAACCTGATTAAATAAATAAATAGGTGCCGATCTGAGACGCTTGCGCAGATCTTATCACACATCTTGGGACATTTATAGAAGCGAAAACGCCGAAACGACCTCTCTTTATAAGATAATAAGGCTTTAAGTATCAGTGTATGAAATCGCATGTATCTAATCGTTGTCCGTGTTTGGCATGTGCCGAAGCGATACAGAGCTTTGTTAGTATTGTGTTTCGGTTGAAAGTTGAGTGGTAAGTATGTCTTGTTAGTTAGGACGAGAGACGGCCGAGATGGATGGCAGCGAGGAAGGCGAACTACGAAGGTTTGCACTTCATCTTTCATCGTTATATGCTTAGTGACGTGCGAGCTAGGAACGTAAATGAAGTGTATCTAGAACCGTCGACAAAATGCCTTATTAGGAAAAATAACACTTTAATGATGTTATAAATTCTGCTCTAATGAAATCAATTAAATAAATTGGCACGTTGTTCTATAGGACCGTTCTGTTTTCTAAGAAATCTGAGAATTATAGTACAGCAAATATTTTTAATTGTTTTTTTTTACTGAAGACCAAGACTTTTGATACTCATGTTCATGCAAAGTTTAAAATATTTGTCATCGTAGGTTTTTACCAATTACAAAACGTGTGTAAAATAAAGTGTCACTCAAGGTATCATACTAGGTCCAACACTGAATTTACCGAATGCATGCAATAATTTAGCCGTATTTATGTTAACCTACGAGCTACTGAAAAGGATGTCTCCTGAGACTGTCTTTGATTCTTACACGACAGAAGCTCAAAATAAATGGTTATTTAGTCTTAAATATATGGTCCCCTATCACTGTTATACAGCCAATGATACAGTTAGGCAAACTACATAAACTGTGCCAAAACATGAGCTAAGTTAGAGAGATAATTAAGTTGCGCGTTCACATTACACGCAACACATGACATTCACAATTTACATGCGATATTAATGAATCTCGACGCAAATTTTAACCGGTGTCCAGTAACGGTCGTTAGGGAGCTTTATTTAGGGTAAAAGGCCCAGTAATTGGCCCCGCCGGATGCAGCGCACAGGTGCTCCGTGCGTGCGCCCTCTCGCGGTGGCCACAGGAAATGAGGGCCAATTTGAATTTCTTCCGTAGCGAATCGATTAATTGGAGAGCTATTAAATCATTTTTCGGTTATGAATCCAAACGAATATATCGCGGTTATTTATTTTTTCCTCACACCTGTGCCACTCAATGTAATGAAAAGTACATATAAAAAAGTTTACAGACAATGAAGACAGAATGATTAAACTTAGGTGCGGTTTTTATTCTCTCATAAAAAGAAAAGTTAATTAAATAAGCACCCAACAAAAAGGTTGAGACAAAAAGGCATATCCTGGTGCACCGATGATTCGAATAAAACAAATCTTGAGCACACTGAAGGCGGCAAACAAAGGTAACAGTCGATGGGAGTTCGTTTCCTTCACAACATTATGAAGGCACGTACTTCATATTTCACTCGATCTTGATTCGCCATCGCAAACAATTTGTAACGTAAAAGGGTAATTAGGAGTTCAACCTGCACGAAAATAAAGGAATTATTAGAAAACAATCCGGACAGAAAGAGGGGGGTGCAGGTTGGTGAGGCGCGGGGGGTGTTCGAAGGAAGGGTGTCTAATTAGGGAGTGGGGGCGAAGGTAATGAGCCGCGATCGCCGCTCCGATATAACGAAGGCTATTTACGCGGTGGTCGCTCTGAAAATTGCGAGGTTTTGTTTTAAAAGCGGTTACCGTTTGAGTTTTGCGATTAAGGAGTTTAATTAGACAGTGTTGTTTACAACCTCATTACGGTAGGTAACGTTGGTGGGAAATAGCCTCGGATATCGGCCGATAATTTATGAAGTTGAAAAATGAGTTTCTTGCCGCTAAGTAGATTCTGTTGTAGATTATAACCAAACAATCCGGGCTTATGAATAAACATGAGCTCAATCTCCATGTTTTTCTGTTAAAGTAATGAATGTGAACCTTATTGTGTACTGTTTAAAGTTAATTGTTATTTGTTGGCGAGTTATAAACTTGACCTTCAATTGTTTTAGAAAATTACAACTGCCATTACCGTCAGTGGTTTTCGGTACAAATGTGTTAGTTAGTGAGGTTTGTGGGAATGGTTTATTTTATGTAGATGCACTTTATCATATAGAAATATTTATATAAAATATTATTGCCTTGACATAAGTAAATAATTCACAGTGCTTAAACACATGTAAGTATGTTTATAATCTAATTTAAAAAAAATAACGCATTTTTTAAATAATAATTGCACCTAAAGCTTAATAAAAATAAAGTAAAACTATTTGCAATAATCAATAATAGTATACACCCCACCCCACCTTAGGCAAACTTTTACAAAAAAAGGACCCCTAAGAGTAATTTATCAGCCAGTAAAGGTGTGCAATGTGCATTTTACATATTCATTATACGAACCCTAAGCATCTAGCTATATCATGTTTTTTTTCACTTTCCTTTAACCACTAATCATCTCATAAATTATCTATGATAACCATTATATGCATTTATTGCATTCTTACACAGTATTTTACACCTATTTACTGAAGTATCTCTATTAGCTTTTATGCTAACAACCCGCTTTAGAATTCATTACAAAACATAGAATTATTCAAATCATTTATACACAAGCACTTTGATTTACATTTTCTAAAAGAAACTACTTGATAACTATGAGGTATGTTGTGTCGTAAATTAATTACTTAATTTATTTTAGTTGTGTTTTCATTAACGCTGTGCATTTTGAAAGTTTGCAACGTCGCAACTCGCAAATAGCTGTCAAAGATATTGCTATTTATTTTGATTAATTATGAACCAGTTAGGCTAGAAGAATGTTTGATTGGACTCAGCGCGAAAGTTTTGTGACGTCAGAAGATTTTAGTAGCCGCGAATAAAAATAAACGAAGACGAGAGCCAAAGTAAGTAAGGCATACAACTGAAGGTGATCATTAGTTGTCAAGAAATAATTACTGTTTCGTGGAATCCCGATGGAGTGGACCAAGTCAACCTTTGATATAGGACACGCCGTTTACCAATTCAAGTAAGAAATATATCCTAATTAATGAACAATGTGGACGTCACAGAAGAAAACCCAAAGAGAATAGTTATTTTTCAAGGTATTTAAATTATTATTTCCTTTATTTATTTTTTAACAAATTCATTACATTCTTAAATATTGATTAAAAAACATTTAAAAATATAAAAAATTGGATCCCACCGGTATCGGGGACAAGGTCCAAGCTGGAGGGTCAGGGCTTCAGAGAGAGGAACCAAACAAATCTTGTACTTGGCGGCGGAGGTGTATTCTAATCACGGTTAGCGTGGCTCGTTTGTGCGCTAACGAACAGGATAAATAATTATTAAAAAATCTTGTCACATCAAATTAAGGATCCTTTTCACTGATGTCAATATCGTTATAAAACGGTGTTGTAAGAGACGGGACAGTGCCGCGCTCGCGGATGAGCACAAAAGGGACGTTTTTTCCTCGTAATAGACGTCCCGCCGACATCATTAACGTATCGACAAAGTTGGTCGCAGTTATTCGCTAATGTGACAACAACAGAGAGAGCCCGCCACAAATGAGGGACCATCTTTTTGAATTAGGATTTGGGCACACCGCGGATTTTCGGTGCGCGTAAGTGTCTGAATGAATGTGTGTCCCAGCACATTTTTCAAATTCAAAGTATATTATTTGCGATTTTTTTTTTTGTAAGAATCACTACGTGTAGCCTTACTAACCAGTACTAACTGGGTTGTGGAGGTCAGATAGGCAGTCGCTCCATGTAAAATACTGGTATTCAGCTGCATCCGATTAGACTGGAAGCGACCCCAACATAGTTGGGAGAAGGCTAGGCAGATGATGATGACTACGTGTAGCCTCGCAAGGCGTACAAATATTGTTTACGCTTTAAGAGCGCAGTATTAAGTTTTTATTATTACATATTTTCAGTTTATATACTAGTATAATAATTTCATAATTTTCACACAGTCAGTTTTACTTAAGGTACAGGTAGGTAAAGTTTTGAGAATAAAAAAGATAAATTAGATTTAACAACTCTATTCCGGTGCTCGTAGCGTACTACGGAGCTCTTCGTAGTAGGCGCAGAGCGTCCCTAGACGATAAATTTATGTGGGCATGCCTCATGGTAATTTAACATTTATTGTCTAATGATAGTATCTTCTTTATGACCGCACTAATCTTATAATTAAGCACACTTAGCCGCTGCTAATAATTCATTTCTAATTAGTGGAAAAATACGGATCATCTTAATCTGCACGTTACGAGCCATTTAACCCCCGAACAAAGGCAAAGTTGCAAGAACGACCTCTACAAAGTGCAGGTGTTTTTAATTATAACAGTCATTTAATTTAATTTTGTATTAGGTGTAGTGTTTGCGTCCGGTGTGCCCCGGACGGGCGGCGGGGGTGTATTCTAATCGCGTGTTAGCGTGGCCCGTTTTTGCGCTAACGAACAGGTTGCGTTAAGGCGACGTAGACGGCGAATCGACGGGAATTTCGCCTCATTAAAAGTTGCGACCTGCGGAGGAGGCAATTTGGAGGCTCGCGACGACTTCGCCCGCTACTTATTAACGAGCCGACTTTACACTATCACTGTGACGTCTCGACGGACGTCTTCGTTTCGTCCCTTTATACGTATTTTATTTGTATCGCGTTAGTGGCGCACTATTATTATTACCAGCATCCCTCGCGTGCTGCGAGCCCCACCTGCCCCACTCGAATTAGTAAACAAACGTCTTTACGAGCGGTTTTACGAGTCCCGCGATATTTCGGTCTCGCGCACGCTGGTTTACGACATAATGAATTTGTTGATGAACTAGGTATTAGAAAGTTTGGAAATAGACGTGTTAGTGACCGACGCATCGGTTGCGCTGCGACCTGCGACCAGTAGCGACATACACGTGCTTTATGAACAATTAAGTACGTGACAACACTACTTTACGTCCACAAAGGCAACGGTTACGTTTTACCCGCTTCTTGCTTTACCGCGAACCGTGGAAATATAGGTCCATACCTACAGTTTTATGTAGCAGAACATTCACTGATCATAACCTAGAATCGTTACAAAACATAAACATGAATAGTTCACTAGTAAAATTGATCATACAATTTTATTACCCAGACGAGAATCGTAATAAAATTACGCCAGAAATACAAATTACGTCGTTAAAGTTTACATTTTTCTGAATTTGTTAATGATTACGTAATATTTGTAATTATACCACGTGCTACTATAATTTACAGAAGGAATTTCGAGCACGATGTAAAAAGGCAGGCTTCATAGCTAGGAGATAATAGTGGTAAAGTTAAGCGCTTTACTATTAATTTACAGCCGCTCTGGCACATAATTAAGGCATCTTCAATAAAGTTAAGCATAAATTTACATATCGGTGCGAGCATACCTCCTGTTATTAATAAGTAAGTCGTAGTAAGTTAGTAGTGCACAGAGCACGCGTCTCATAGTTATGGCGAGGTTAACACATGAGGTTAATTAAGATCTGAAGCGGGACCTATAACTAGCTGACGTCGCTACCGACACTCCGCGCGAGTTTACCGAGTGCTTCCCCTTAATTGATACGATTTGATCGTCATCACAAGCTCTCGCTTATTCCCCGTATACAATTTAATTAAAATTTATGTTAAGATAATTTAATTTATATCCGACGATAAACGTAATTGGTTAGTTTCCCTGCCGCGCGAATGTGCTCCGCAAAACACACGGAATACGCGACAAGCTCTGACAACTGACAATAAAAATCACTATCGACGAGTCAAAATAATATCTCTTGACTGGATATGGACTGTCAGAGCGCCAATCGTAACAAGTGGGAGTCCGAACTAACCGAATCTCGGGGAGTAAACATTATTAAAAATTCCTTTGACAGCGGTGGCTATCGAATAATGATTTGTGTACGTCACACCGGCTTCCGCTGTCATACTTGCGCCAAATTTTCACCGGGAACATTTTTTACTATTTTTTGACGGCCAGCCGGACGCCGGGCACTGCGTTTATTTATTAACGAAATTCGTCCGTCTATGTAACACGTCTCGTTCGTCGCGTGCGCTGGCACAATGTGGGCTTCATATCGATGCAGTAGAGTGCAAGATGCAGTGGCCAGGGTGACATGCAATAAGCCTTTTTCAATCGGGCGGCTATCGTTTACGAGGCTGCATAGGCGCGACGCGGCAATGCGCCCGTGCGCTCCACCCATATCAATTTCGAATAGGTTTCCTATTCGGCCAGAGAGATTGCGTTTTGATCGTTTTGTGTGTAAAACTGTTGCCCTAAATTAAACGCTTTAATAATAGAATAGAAATAAAACCGGTCCGGTTCTGTTGACATGACAACATTGGGCGATATCGAGCGTTCAGTTGATGTTAATATTTCATTAGTCGATCGTTGGTGAAGGTAAACGTTTGGTATTTACGGGCATCGGACGTGGCTAGGCGGGACACGTAGAGTTTCAATGTTGGGATCATCAATTACAAACTACTTCCAATTAGAGATAGTGCAGTAACAAATCAAATTTAACCGAGTCCTGTTGGGGAGTCGTTCGCTAACTAGAGCTGCGGCCGAGGTGCTTCCTGTGAACTAATCAGGTGGCTAAATAATGTAGTCGTGACGGCGTCGTTAGCGCTCGAGAGACAGACGTTATTAATTAACATCACATCGAGCCACCCCCGCGCCGCTCGCCCCACACCCCCTCTGGACCACCCCGCCCGCTATCACTGCGACACTAACTGTACTTAATGAGTTAATGCCTATTATGACGACTGTGCATTTCGTAATGCAACCATAAGCTTCCAACGACCAAAAATATTTAATTAATTCGAAACTATGGTAATCACTACAGCTGGTTTACTTGTTCAATTGCCAATTGAGTTCCTTTTACGGTATCGGAATGGTATGAATAAGCCATTGAAGCAAGAATCTAAATTAATTTGTGAGTATAACATTATTATTTGAACTGGACTTGACAACAGCATACCTTCGTGCGGCCGGACACCCCTGAAAGCATGGAGTCATTCTAAGAAATACCTAGTTTAATCAATTTGTAATTTGTGGCGACACTTAGGGGAGGCCTATATCCAATGAAATGCTGATGATGATGACTAACATGACAGATAGAGCAGGCAGCAGGCAGAGGTGTACCCAATAGTTCACCCACATTTCGCCAGTTATGTTTAAGTCCCATGTAATAGGGGGCAAGCCTCTTGCCATCAACTAGGTACAAATCCAGTCTCCGTGGCTGCTAATGAGAAATTCCTGACAGAAAAACCCAATAATACTTTGCCCGACCTGGGAATGGAACCCAGAACCTCATGGCCAGCAGTCGCGCTTGCGACGACTAGACCAATGAGGCAGGTCAGTTACAGGCAAGTTAATTTACTGGTCGAATTAAGATACTTTTTTCTGAAACTGTACATCATATCTATGGCTTTATGATAAGAGATTAGGGTCTAGGCTAACCTTACAAGATCCACTTCCATTCAATGCGTTCCATGTTTATGTCGCAATTAAATGTTTTCAGCAGTAACAAATGCTGTTTGGCATAGTTAACTGTTAGATTTAAAATTGAAAAATGGTGTCACTAAGCACAACTTTTGTGAGAAAAGTCACCGTTGGTTTCATAATACTTTAATCAACGTACAACCTGACACTGACCAGCAAATAGCAAGAAAAGTAAGAAAATTTGAATTTCGCGGGCTATCCTGGCGCTTCCACCTTGATAAGAGATATCTAAACAATAATCAACTTGAGTCAAAATACGAGTATGTAAGAAAACATGAATGCGTGAAAAAATTGCTTTACATGATGACGCAGAATAATTTATATACGTTACCTAAAACCAAAGAAAAGACAGCGGCAAAAGTCATGTAGCACTGTCAAAAATGGCGCGTAGTAATCGGAGTAGCGTAGTACCTAGTACCGCGTAGTAAGACTTAAGAGCTTTTTTTTTTTTTTTTTTGGATGGGAAATCATCAAATGACCCCCCCCACTCTGGGCGGAGTGGAAGGGAGTGTCAGACTTGTACTGACTAAAACCCATCCATGCTCCTTCTTTGCCCTTTGTGTTCCAGGGCCACGGTGTCTCTTTCGAACAGTCCCGCAGCTCTGGCAGGCATCGGCCCATGCGGACCCCTACTCGGTTGCTGACATCTCTTTGAGGCGCGCGTGGAACACGAACGCGCCGTCGACACGGCCTGTCGTCATAAGACGGCCGGACGGCGAGCTAGCCCATAACTCGCTGTCCACAGGCCCGCGCCTACGGTGGCCAGGAGCCACCACGTGACCCCCGACGCCCAGGGCGTCTCCCGCGGCGGCTGGGACGTGAGGTTCTTTCCCTCTCACGTCCCGCCACCTCCTTCACTAGCATGACTGCTTCACAGAAGGTGGTGACGGCTTCCCATTCCCTCTCGCTCCGGACCATGGCTTGAACCAGGGCCGGACGCGAGAAGACTTAAGAGCTTAGATGTAAGGGAGTGTGTTTACAAGTTACAGGTCTTTAATTTAGCTTTCTATATTTTTTTTTGAATATAACGTTATATTGTTCTACTTACTACATTTGCCTTATTATAAGAACAAACTGTCTTATGTATGTAATATTTAATTTATGTTAACCTAACTATTTTTTGACAAATAATTGGGCAATCTAACTGGATCTAACGTTAACATGCTCTAACTAACATGTTCTACGATTGACCGTAAGTGGCCAGTACCTATCTGATTGAAAAATTGAATGATTGCTATGCACGCGTGCGCGTAACAAGTTGTCACTATGCACAATTGCACTCATTCACTCATTCGTTCATTGTGCGGGCGCCTACGCTTGACCCATTTAAATCAACTCCTTAGCGTGGGCTGATTGGCGGATACAACTTTATCGTACAGTTAGATGTCAGTGGGATATTTGTGAAGATTAAGTAGGTGTCTTCGTCCTTCGTTCATCCTTGATATATTTAATTTGGTATTTTTTCGTGTCTTATTGTAATCAGTCGTTACAAGCTGTCAGTGGCCCGAAAGCCTGACAACCACTCTTACCAAGGGGTATCGCATTACCCAGTATTTACTGGGAAATGCTAGGTAGATGATGACTGTCAGACAACGCATCGTCAAAACTTCTGGGTCTAGAAGCATTAATTTTGCCCTAGAATTAATTAACACTTATTAACGAAGGTGTGGTTAAAAATTTTATTTTGGTAATTCATCCCTTAAAGTGGTAAAATACAGTAAAGAAAGAAAGTTTGCCGATGTCAAATCCCACCGGGTTTATTGTAACCCATATTTGACTATCTATTGCCTGCTCTATAGTGCTGCACAATAAATTTAATCCTTCATTTACCCTGCACAGTGCGTAACTAAAATTAACATAAACCGAAAGTGATCTCATAGACACTACCATAATAGGGATGTTTCCTGAGTAAAAAAAAACATTATTCTAATTAGTCCGTCAGTTAGATTATCGAAAAATATTGAAAATGTATTTTTTTGTTTTATCAAATCAATAAAAAATTTCGAAGATAAAACGCATCAAAGATAATGAGTGGGGGCTTGTGACGTCACTTTCCGGTAAAAAGTGTACTGAAATGTGACGTCACACAAGTTTTCGACGCACTGTATTGTCTTCATTTATTGTTTACGTGAAAAAAGAAAAAATACGTGTCCAATATTTTTTGAAAATCTATCTGACGGACCAATTAGATTTTTTTGGTCATACACCCTATTATAATGATTATTCCGCGATGACAAAAATTTTAATATTATCGTTTTAAGATCCTTTTTGTACAGACACATCACATCAATCTACTACAATCTGTCAAATTTCTTTATAAGCTTTTCAACTTTATTGTTATAGCATTAGTTTCAAGGTTGAACAAAGAATGTGAATGTGAATGAACAATGGAAAATTTAACAGTTTCGGGTAGTTTGATGTGCTGGCGTCTGTATCTATTGAATATTTGTTATTATATTGTTTAAAAGTCTACGAAATTATACGTTCATTAAGTGGGGCAACTGGATTTTATTTCGTTACAATATAGTCTCAAATCTTCCGAAATAATACTTTCTAAATGCACCTCCACATATGATTTCTAGGCCTATGTCCAGCAGTGGACGTCTTTCGGCTGAAATGATGATGATGATATGATTTCTAGGTTATTTATTTGTATTTTTTTCTTTGGTTAAGAGTGTGAGGTGTCCGTTACTTAGACAAACTCAAAACTATTTCTCCTTTTTTTTTTTTAATCTGAAGGCATTTTGTCAAAGGGTTATTTCGATATGATTTCTATATCCTGTCCTCCAGTGTCACATTGTATGACATGCCTATTCATCCGATAGCGCCTGTAACGTATTAATTAAGTGCAGTTTGCCTCAAAGGCAATGGCTTCTGTGAAGATTGGAAACGGATGCTGTAATGGGTATTTCAGGTGTACCCAATACCTATTCCATTAATTCAGGAGCAGATGGACATGGCTGTTAATTTAAGATGTGGTGCTTTATCATCTTAGAATAATGATGTACTGAGATTCGATCCGGAACTAAATTGTGAATCATCTTTTTAACTTAAAGGTTTTTCTTATATGGATGTCTGTTAGTTCCATTTTAATGTATTTAAAGGCTTTAATGAATGAGCATAAGTATCTAGATGTTAACGCATATTGCAATAAATGTTGTACTCATAGCTTAGCTTTATAAGATCAGACGGAGACATCCAGGAAGTGAGTTCTTGAAAAACCCTCGCATAAGGAACTTCTTAGAGAACACGGCGGCACATGAAGCTGTACAATTCCAGTATAAGTTGATCTCGCTTTGAAGAGATTTCCTTTACAATGGAGACCCGCATAAACTGGTTTTGTAAAGCTTGATTGACCATTGTGCGTGCATGTTTCTTTCAAGTAAGTCAGTTAAAATGATATTATTTTTTTATACATACTAAATAGGCAAGCGTTTGGCCTTAACCCGCCTGATGTGAAGCAATGACGCGGCCTAGGGTGGAGCACGCTTGCCTAGAAGAAACCGATTCACTCGAACTTTGAACAGATCTAGATGAAGATGATCAGGGAACAGAGAAGCCAGCAGTGAATTCCACAGACTGGCTGTCATGTAGTTCCCTATGCCAACAAAACATCCCAAAACAATATCAATCTCAATCGCTCACACTAGTTATCTTGTAACAAACACTCACAGAACCGTGCAAACGTTAGTATAACTTGTAAGCCAAGACTGTCCAATTAAGAAGCCAAACACAGTATCAATTTAATGTAACAGACATGGACGGACATGTACAAGATTGGTCCATCTAGTGGATTTCTCGTGGCTTTCCGTGGTACACGACTTGTGGACGTATACGTTCGCACGACGTAGCTTTGCAAACACGTCCGATGACGTTCAACGACGGTAAATTGATGACGACAAATATCGGTGGTATGGAGTGTACTTGTATAGATGTATACTTGTATACATGTCCTAGGTTCTGCCGTTATTTGGAGTTCACAAATTGCTTTCTGTATTAATCTAGGGTGTGAGTGCTTATACAGCATGTATTATAAAGGTGTGGTCATATTTAAAAGAGTTTTACAGACCACCAAGCTGAACAAGTTTCTCCAAGGGACCAACTCTGTAATCGTGACAAAAAAAAAGTGCTATCCCATACATTTGGGTAGAGTAGATATTGAAGTTTTGTATGGGACAGCTGACAGTCTCACACTATTTTCGCGATTAAGGTGTTGTTCCCATGAAGAAAGTTGTTCAGTTTGATGGTCTGAATTGCACACTTAAATATGTATGACCACACCTATCTGGAACATGCTGTATGTGCTATATGCTGGGTTGATTGTAACTGGACGTGGCAGAGCTAATGGGATTGGCAGATGACCTCTCACAAACTCATTCGTTGCAATCGAGTCTAAACTTTTGGGATCGTTGTTTCGGACTGCATTTTGGGTATGCAAATCCGATAACCACGATTTTTTTCTGACATCCATCTTATATTTCATTTTTCTCATTTAGATACATTTGCTTTGATGCTTTCTTAAAAATATTTAATTTAAATAATACGTTGTAATAATATGTTATAAATAAATAATCAATTATAGACCGACCACTTTAATAAGTCCTCGCAAAGGTATCAATTTAAATGGAATATTGTGAAGGTTGATCACGTATTGGTTCAATTAGTATCGTAATACTTACATGAATTATTATGGTTATTTTAAACCAAATAACCTGCGGGATATTGTTAGGACTTTGTGGACACTTAATGTGCCTTTGATGGGGCAAGGCGGAGGACTCATTAAAGCGGCCGGTCTATACAACATATAATCAATACCCGTCATCAATAAGCCAGTTCGGTGCATGGAGACGCAATTAGAACCTACGGCTTACTAAGATCCTAACAAACAAATGAATACTGCAAGTCACATAAACGTTACGTAAAATTCAACTTTTGTTTATTGTCAATCCTGTCCGTTCAAGACATAAAGGGTGTAAATAGACTCTTAACGAAGCCGAAAGGCATTTGTTCTCCACGTCATTGGGATCACTTTTTTGTTCTAGACCATACCTGGGAACCTTCTAGTTACGGAGATATAGGGGGTCAAAGTTCCAGCTTTTTTTTACAAGTTTTTTTTTGTTATAACTTTACTTTAAATACCTCCACGAATCCCATACTATTCAAATGCATCCATCAGCACAATGTTTTGAGTGCGTTCCATCGAGTCATACCGTAAAACGTGATTTTTAACCTCAAAAAAAAAAGTCGTTTCCCAGCAATAATTTTTGCGTAAAGTTACTTAGTTTGATGTAGATAGTGCTTGGTTGACGGCTTTGTGAAGAGTCTGTTTACACCCTATATAATAGTACTTTCATTCAAAAGCAATATCACTAAAATTCCAAACAGAGGAACAATACACTAGAAATATTAATGATTTCTTTGTAATAATGAACAGAACCTGTTTGTCGGGTTATGCCATGAATCTTATTTATCGAGAATGTTAATGTATTTAAATTTAAATCCATTAGTGTAACGATGTGAAGTCTCTGTTTATTCTAACCATAGTTTAACATTGAAATTTTAAGTAGATTAATGTGTATGAGCAGTATAATACCTTTTTCATTAATTTTTTAATGCTTAATAGCTATTTTGTCTGTTTAGGAGCTCGAAGGGTCCATAAAGTTGTGTGAAACAATTAAATTACATATTGCGGGGACATAATAACGAAATAGACAGACAGACAGAAAACCTAGAAAAGTGTCAATGGCTTACAACAGTCTATATTAATATTTGTGTTTTTTGATGGGTACTTTCTAACAATCACTACATAGTATAAAACAAAGTCGCTTCCCGCTGTCTATCCGTATGTATCTTTAAAACCACGCAACGGATTTTGATGCGGTTTTCAGTAATAGATAGAGTGATTCAAGAGGAAGGTTAATATATGTATTGCATATATATATATATATATATATATATTGCACCCGTGCGAAGACGGGGAGGGTCTAAAGTACAATATATTTTTGAGTATTCCACCATTACTATTGCTGTTAGAACATCACCTTGTGAAACACACACTAGTGTGGAATTAACAGTTTACTCCATTCAGAATAGGTGTCTCTAATTAATAAAAAAATGTGATTCACCACATCACTATCTATGGAGTCCAAAACTATCCTTTCTTTCAAGCTGGAATCAACTATACACATTCACAAAATTTCATTAAAATCGGTTGGGTGGTTTCGGATATCACAGTGTTCAAACATAGTGACATGAGATTGTATAATGGGTGTAAAAGTACCCTTAACGAAACCGAGAGGCACTCGTTCTCCTCGTCATTGCGATATTTTTTTTGTTCTAGAGCTAAACCATACCTGGGAACCTTCTAGTTTCGGAGATATTGGGGGTCAAGGTTTTTTAAATACAAGTTCTTTTTGTTATAACTTTAAATACCTCCACGACCTCCGTATCCTATTCATTCCATCAGCACAATGTGTTGAGTCCTACCGTAAAACGTGATTTTTCACCCCAAAAAATAGTCGATTCCCAGCAATAATTTTTGCGTAAAGTTACTTAGTTTAATGTACAGAATGCTCAGTTGACGGTTTTGTTAAGGTTACACTCTGTATGTAAATATAATTTATTTGTTTTACCAATTACCTATCTGTTTTAAATAGATCTCAATATAACGTAACGCATTTCTGCTCAAAGTAAAATGAGAACTCGCGTTATCCTAGTAAAGGATATTAAAGAGTGTTTTTCCTTTTTTATTGAACTTACGTATTATATATTTAAATAGGTGATTTTTCATTTCATTTACTACGCGTAAAAGGCAGCATTCGATTCTCCGAAACCTTGAATCATTCATATAAGGAACACCGATTTTTATTTTTTTTTAAACTTTGCCCCACACTAGGAATTTCTCCTGTATCGTGGGTGCGTTTACAAACATTTAAACTCACATACACAAACAGCCAGACCCGGAACCAAATATTTGTTCCGTGTGGGGATCGAACCCGCGACACGCAGCGCAGCAGCCAATTGCGCAGCCACTGCGCCAACCGTGTCGTCGGGTTTCGAGATTAGAGACAAGAGTATCCACTGAGTAACAGACATGTGCTGAGACCAGCAATGATACAAAACATTTTAACACTTACTATGCAAGAATATACGAACAGCATGATGCATTTAAACTACATTCCAATAAGCATTGAAGCAATCATAATAAGGTTGAGAATCTCTGACGAGTGTAATAGAGCTTATCTATAGCTAACTTTTGTCGGCGGCTTTCCCCACGTGGAGGTCTGAAATTCCCACAAAACCGTATTACTGGGATATAAATAATCTTATAGCCTAAACCAGGTTATGGTCTAATTGTGAGCCTTATTACATCGAAACTGACAGACAGGAAAACAAAGTTACTTTGGCATTTATAATTTGATATCTTTTCTACCACTAAATAAAGCAACCCATCAAAACATCGTTACAGTTTAAAATATTCACGAGTGAATAAGTTACTACTTGGCAAGCATGCACCTCTGTCAACCATTAAGTGAAATAATAAAAAAAATTGAGAAACGAAAAAATATAAAAAAAAAAAGCCACAAACGCATATAAATCAACTAACATTTATCAGGAGTTTCCAAATTCAAACGCTTTCACAACATCAATCAAACGTCAATAAACGTCACTCTAAATAATTGTGCTTCAATGATTTACAGATCAGCAAATATTGTGCCTAGGAACACATTGCACGTCGTCGCCAGTTCTAGCCACTAAATTGCTCCTAACTAATGTACCCACTGCCCAAGCTAACTGCCATCGGCCTTGTAAACGGACGAATATATTTAGATCACCAATTAACGGCTAAAAGCTGTCTTAATTGATTAAGCTGCGCGTTGCCTTGGTCACGGAAGTGAGAAGTGTTGTTTAATGTGTCCAGTAATTGGAATTTAGTTAGTTAAATTAAAGTGTTTCAAGTTTCGATAGTGCGAAAGTAATTTAAGTCGAATTCAAAGTGTTTAAGTCTCAAAATCAAACGGATTTTTCCAAAGAATTAGGGCAAGTCTCCTAAATCTGAAAGCTTGCGTCTAAGTTGGACTCCTGCATAATATACGATTCGTCGTATTCATAAACTTTTCCACAAGAGTTTTATGGTTCAAACGATCTATAACTCTATTCCCATCTCGTTAAAAATACAGTAATAGACTAAAGTTTTAAAAGAAAAACAAAATATTATAAGATCAAGTTGGTGGAAAACGATTCAATGCATAAGGATAATCTTGTCTCCTTCAATGACCAGACCAGCTCAATGGCAGACCTAAATTTCTGCTAGCAACGTCCTCAATGCCGAGATGAATATCGGTAATCGAATTGTAGGCAAAGATCGTTTGCTGGACGCTCTTTAGGTTCTATAGGTCCGGACTACTCCGGAGTCGGCGGACGAGCGGACGGACAAAGAGACAAACGAAATTAATCGAGACATGCGCCGACGGCCTAATCCAATCGCGGCTGTCCGGTCTGTGCCTTTTAAACAGATCAGCCATGACTACGGGCGCCTCTCTTGCAAGGAGTTACGCTTGCAGCAAGGAATATACCAAGAACAGGACTTAACTTTGTTGGGACTACGTTTAGCTGGAAACATATATGAAATTACAGGCCACATTCATACAGAACTATAGCCTGAATTAGGTGAAGAAATAGTGCCTGTATTTTAATAAAAACATCAGCATTTTTCGCAACAATAAACTTCAGTCGCCATTTTATTGCTCAGCGAAACGAAAATATATAGCCGTCTCTATCTAACACCACAAATCTTCGAACCACTAATTACGGACACCCACACTCGTCCAGCATAATGTACTAAGACTTCATAATTAATAGAAGCGCAATTTTTAATTAAAACAGGCTACATCATCGTTTGGCATCGCGTATCGGGCTTTGGCGACATCAATTTACGTACAATGCCAATTTGCGCAAGAGAAACGCCCGAGTCCGGGATACAGTGGCTCATTAGAGGAGAGCGGTTGCAATTAAACCGTGCGTCTTTTGCGACTTAACGAGCGCCCAAATTGGACGGCCCGCCCGCCCTGGACACGCGTTTTAATAAATATACATTTCGACGTGATGCAATAAATACATTCACTGATACTATCGCTGTGAAATGTTGTGTTCCCTTTGGGTTTAAATGAGGATATAATGTAGGACTGATAATGATGAGGGCGAAGATATGTTGGTGGTTTCCGTGTGAAAATAGCACGGTTTTAATTGGTCGTAGTAAGATCTATCTGCGTTCAGCTATCGTGGTGATCAATGCTCGTACCAATTCTGCATGAGAAGAGCAGCCCGCAGTGGGACAGTCATAGGCAGGTAATAATATAATAATTAAATTAAGTTCTTTTTAAACCGAATTAATAATGGGTATGAGAGTACCCTTAACGAAGCAGAAATGCACTTGTTTTCCCCGTCATTGTGATCATTTTTTTGTTCCCTCATACCTGGGAATCTTCTAGTTACGGAGATATTGGGCGTCAAAGGTCCAACTTTTTCAGAAGTTTTTAATGTAATAACTTTACTGTAAATATCTCCACGACCCCTGTACTATTCATTGCATCTATCAGCACAATGTTTTGAGTGCGTTACATTGAGTCCTACCATAGCACATGATTTTTCACCCCAAAAAAAAGTCGTTTCCCAGTAATTTTGTTTGCGTCGAGTTATTTATGCACAAAATGCTTAGTTAACGGCTACGTGAAGTGTCTGTTTACAACTTTACACCCTGTATAAACAATGCATTTGTACCGAAGACACCCATTATTAATAAAAATAAATAATAAAAAAACACATTTTTCCTTAAAAAATCAGACCTCACAACCAAAATTCATTATACCACAGCAATTTAAAAAAAGATGTTAACTGTCACTGCGGCTAAGGATGGACAAGACGTTCGTGAGTATAAAGGGGTCTTGTTAGTGACGCAGGCGCCTCCTCCGCTAACGAGACCCATTCCAGATAGCTCCGGAAACTGCTGATTGTCGATGACAAATTGCCTGGAGATTCGGTTGTCAAAGTAGAGAATGACAAGAAAATGGGTTTATTGGTCAGTAACAATATACAACGTGTTTTTTTTTATATTCCATAACTCTAGGGTTATATTCTATAAGTAAAAATAATACAAAAAGTACTGGAAGATGCGGTCCAAAAATGCATAGTTTCGAAGATATCATCTATCATAATTAATCTAAGTTTCATTGATAAATACGAGTAATTAATTTTGATTAAAACGAATTATTCATATTTAAAGCTAAGAAAATGCAAGGTTGCCATATTTCACGTAAGGGTGTGTTTTACATTAATAATCATGACTGTCGAATTATTTTGTATAAAAAGAAAACAAAAAAAAATTATAATTGAAATATAATTCATAATTATGCCAGTTGATTCTTTGATATGGTCTCATTCTTACCATAGAGTTTTGGGGATACAAAAATAACACCTTGTATAAAAACTTTTACATGAAAATGGTAAACTCACGCCTTTTTCTCATGGGGTTAGGCAGAAACTCTAGAACGCTACCTGTTACGATCCTTACCTACAACTCATTTTGCTTTGTCCACATTTGGTCAAACAGTTGCGAATATAAAGCACTCAAGCTCATGCAATTGTTGATTTAATGAACAAAGCTAGCTAGCTATATGCCATTTTCATTGACATTTCCCGGAAAACCTGAATCAGTTAGGGTTTTCAGGAATCGATCTAAGTCTGCGAAATACCAATATCGCATCAGTCACTGTTATTTTAGCTCCCAATAAGCGACCAGCAAACAGACAACATTAGGTTTGCAAAAATATAGGGACGATATTACGTAACACCCTGTATACACGGTATGCTGTGGTTCGGATATCACTATAGAACTTAAATTACGTCTATAGACCGACCGCTTTAATCAGTCCTCGCGAAGGAATCAATTTAAATGGAATATTCTGATGGTTGATCACGTATTGGTTCAATTAGTATCGTAATACCTACGTGGATTATGGTTATTTTAAAGCAAATAACCTGTGGGATATTGTTAGGACTTTGTGGATGTTCAATGTGCGTTTGATGGGGCAAGGCGGAGGACTCATTAAAGCGGTCGGTCCATAATCGAATTGACTAGTAGCTACTATTAAAGCTTCCAGTTAAAATTTTCGACTGAATATTAAAACTTTTTGAACGTAAGTGCATCTTTGAAATTAAAACGTATTTTGCTAAGTAAACGTTAAAGTTCAAACACAGATTTTACAGAAATAACCTGGTTTAGCGAAAGTATTAGAAAGATTAGGTTAAGAACCGTACAAAGTTTATTTTATTTAGCGGTCTAGGGTTAAAAGTAGCTGATTGTCAATTCAGCAAGAAAAGTTGGATCTATGGGGGATGAAGAACTTTACACCCTGTTCTCCACATCCCGAAACATGGACGTCAGCGCAGCCTTCGCGCAACGTGACGTCATCAAGATCACTTCCTCAAGCTTTCGAGCAGCGAGTCGTGTAGCCAGCCAGCTTCAAATGGGTATTCCTGTCCACCAGCATGTAAAGCACATTCTTGGTCAGCACCCTCAGCCTCATCAACGCACACTGCACTTTACTAGCACTATACGAGCATAATCTACGAAAATAATGGCACAAGTGTTTAAAAGATGTAATTTAATTTCCATGTTTTGCAATGTAAAACTCAACACTCCACATTCCAGTGCGCCATTTTGCAAAGGACGTTAGTTAACGAAAGTGTTACTAAGAATGGGTAAGAAGTTGGTATTTTAGAGAGGTCTCGTTAGGAGCGCGGGCGGCTGATTGCCGATTGAGCACCAATTGCCTTGATTGACGGCGCCCGCACGGCTAACGAACCTGCTTTCAACGTGGACGTGCCGCTCTTGCACGCCCCACGGACGTACGGCGGGAAGCTACGTACGTCTTACAGACGCATCGTGTATGTAGGTCAGTTATGTGTGAAATAGTAAGGTTAGTGGGCTGATGAAGTGATTGCGTGTTGGAATTGCGATATAAATAAACTATGGCATTTGATGTTGTTTATATGTATAAATCGTATGATGAACAGCATTTTTTTCGATTTGTATCTACAAATTAAGATTGCGTTACAAAAACGCTCGTGAGTGATAAATAGACAAGCTTCTAAAAGTGCCCTACATGTTCTTTTCGTTTTTATCAATCTGAAAAATCGTAAACAGGAATAGCGAGCGCGCGTCGCTTCGCAAACTCGACATGTTCGCAACTCGTAGAGGTGCGCTACGACAGCTTTCTGATTGCTGACTGGCTCCAATAATTTGGTCCGATTGACGTCGAGGAATCCCCACTGAATTTGGTTCATTTGTACACAATCAAGGAATTCTGTACCATCTACCGCAACACGCCCCGTAGGTTCTGCTTATTGCCCACACATGAAACATAATGTCTTCATTCGAACAATGCCAGACGCGCTATAAATCATTATAAAATTCGAATTAAGCCAGCTTAATGTTTATGTAACGCTTCCGCCGCTTTTATAGTCGCACACACGAGGCGTAACACCTCGCCGGCTAATTCGTTCGTACACAGTAATCAGCAGCACGTAACATCATCAGCGTCTTTGTGGAGCGAGACCGCAATCCATCATATCGGGACAAAAGGAGGCGGATAAACGCGCCAGTTGTTTGCGTGAGAGAGCGTTAATTTTGTTAAGGAGTCTCAATCAGTGAAGGCGTGTAAGTAAAGTCGGCGCGACCGCCGCGGGAGCGATTCGAGCGAATTACCGTACCTGGAGGCGCGGGGCCGACTCGTTAGTTGTTGTTTGCCGAGTGACGCGGGTCAATCAGCAGAGACATGCACGGAACCGCACTTCTTCATCCCCCTCTGTGGCCCCCTCACCTGTGCCGCCCCCCCTCCCCGCCCCGCTCGTTAGGCCGCGCCGTCTCTGTCAACTGTGAGACGAGCTTTATCGAATCTACGACGCACGACCCGCGCCGCGGTCGGCCCACTCTTCGCTCTAGTTTGACTCACAACCGCTGGTAAACAAGGGAAATCAGTGTAAAACGAATTTATATGAACGACAAATAGAAGGGGCTAAATAACGTAACGAGATATTATAGGCGTCTGTGATGACGGAAGGCGGAGGCAAGTGACAAATTATTCGAGAAAGATTTGACCCAAATCTTTTGAACGGGTCGAAAAGATCAAAAGAACATTGGAAGACAAAAAATGTCTTACAAAATGTGGCATGTCTAAAGCAGTAATGGAGTAAAATAATTGTATGGAATGGTATGCGTTTAGCTAATTAACGCGCAGGGTCAGACAGCTGCGGTCCACGTGCGAGGCTGCGCCTGCGCCGCACCGCCCGCGTCTTTCTATTCTACGACCGCTCCACCTACAAACGGTGAAAACGCAATTTAACTATTTGTGAACAACTTTCGTATGCACTGTATGATTAGCGCTTCTTTGAATAGATACATAATTCATATTATTTTATGCCTATAAATCCAGGCAGTTTTAATCCATAATTTTCTCGTCCCTTTATATAGGTTGATGCAGCTGCTATATTTTAAACAAAATAATATGAAATCAACTCTTCATGACTGAAGTTATTGCATAAATAATTATATTTATTTGTATGTTTTATTAGTGTCCCTTAATTATTATTCATGCAAGTGGGCAATAAACAATTTTCAAGTAAGTACTTTACATAAACATTAGCTTGAAGCTTGTGCTAAAGATGCCGTAATTATCAACCCATTAAAAGAGACATGTTTTACGAAGCAATCAATAATTAACATTTGCAGTAATTATAAAGAAGTAATTGTGCGTAACTCCACATGTCTTAAGATTATGGCTTGTGTAAAACTTAATGGAAATCGTAGGAAGCACATAATTATTGTTCTGAACACAACTTAAGGAATTTATTGGCCTAGATTGCAATGAACTATGTCTTATTCTTAAGGAACAAGTACTAAAATAAACTGCCTACACACCGCACATTTATCAACAACGTCGCACAAAGTACTAACTATGGTTATTCATTAGTTCGCAAAGAGACATAAAATTTCCATAATCGTAGATATAGCCGTAAGGCTAGGCAGCTACCTAAACACAGCCGCGGTACACTGACACACAAAGCCTGATTAGTGCGGAGTTTCAAATAAAAACTTTGTTGCCTACATCTTAAATTAGTCCTTAGTGTTCTCTAACGAGACCAATTTAGTTGGTCCGCGAGACGCCGTCGATGGCTTGTTGTGTGCAAAACTGTTCACTTTTTGCTCCACTCCAGGTAGAAAACACAACGGTTCGAAGCATTTTCATAACAATGCGCCTGCGGCTTTCTCGGTATACTTTTTTGGACGCGATGCGTTTGACAGACACGCCATTGTCATCGTCAGATGACGGACTAAAAACTAAACCTTATATTGATGATCAATGGGAAAGATCGATGCGAAGCCGAACACTTGAAATACCGAACCATAAAAGCTACCAATTAGTCCTGTCGAGGAGAAGTTTGAAATAATTAGATTATGAAGAACAGGTCAGGCTCACCTTGTGTAATCGCTTTTGCATAATATCATTCCGCCTTTGAAGTAGAAGGAGCGGCCCATGTCGGCGAGCGCCTGGCCACAGCAGGCGCACTTGAGGCAGCCGTGGTGCCAGTATCTGTCGAGGGCGTGTAGGAGGAACCTCTCCACGATCTTGCCGTTGCAACCGGCGCATTCTTTGAGCGCTGGGTTATTGTTATTGTGCGGGTAGTCGTGGCCGTTGGCAGCGAAGGCGGCCTCCGGCGAGGGCGGGTGTGGCGAGCTGAGCTCCGCGTACCCGTGGTAGTGCGGGTTCATGCTCAACGCGCTCGCTGCCAGCTTGACGGTTGGAGCGGGGACCGCTCGCACCGACCACCACAACTACACGCCCTGCGGACAAAAAAATACAGTGGTTAGCGGATAATAACATTACACATTGTCGACAGAATGAGTTAAGAACGGATAAGCTGTTTGGGGCAGAGGAATATCTCCACTTTGACCTCTTTGAGATGTTGACCCGTTGTTTAATTTTTCTTGGCAGCCCTTGGCCAGGTCGCAGTGGTTCGGGCGCAGGCCTGCGGGCGGCCGCGTTTATAAAATTTTCCAATTAGCAATTTCATACAATTAGGAGCGGGGTGAGGGTGCGGGCGCCGGGGGCGGGGGATGGTTAGCGCGGGTCGCGGGGGGAGTGCGTCAACCCGATCCAATTAGCTCGCGGCCGGCGGAGCGGCGGGACGCCCGTGCCGTCTGAGCGGCCCTGTCGCCATAAAACTTAATTAAACGTTTTAAAACAAGTATTCATTAAAGAATAATCAAGCTTATGTAGTCATAAATAACCGGATTGTCCCGCGCGGAACGGGTGCCGTAATTAAGACTGCACAGAGTTGATCAAACGCACTGATTTGAAACTACCCTTCATTAAGAGAGCGCGAGTCGGGCGCGGGAGCTTCCGCTGCGGTGCAAAAACTAATTAAGAATAACGGACGCTTTAAAAGCGTAATTAATTTAGATTGTAATTCTATTTCTCCGAGAGTAAAGTAGACAATTATTTCAGTAGCCCTTTCTTTTGGAACGATTTGCTTTGCTGAATGTAATTTGCTTAATTTCTGTGTCCAACAGGATAAACGGTTGTTGCTGGTTCAAGATTTATTTCTTGCGTCATCATCGACAGTTGGAGTATGATAAATAACGTTATCAAGATCGAGTATAGGTACGTCTATGATTTTATAATGAGTTAGTAGGTACTAACGAGCGTATCGTGATTAATTAACGTTGTAGACTTCAATTACGATTGGTGCAATGGGGCTGTATACACAACGTGTGGTTGTTGCATCACGGTCTACGGTGTATATCTGTGGAGCGTGAGGAAAGTCATTACACTTGTTGGCGCATGTCTAATGAAGGCTATAAGGGCGAGGGTATAGCGTGGCCATTCGGTGCCGGTGTTGCGTGCGCCCTAATGAGCGAGCCGGGGCGTCGCGTGCGCACCTATCGCACTTCGTTAAATCCCGAACTACGCGGCATTAATGTCTTTGTTTAGTTAATTCTGCAACGCGTTAGGCTTGAGGTATAAGGACTCGAGGTCTTAATTGAGGTGTGCGTGATACATTTCCTATTTCGCGTCTGTCAGGAAATTGTGTTTAAAGTGAGGTTATCAAGGTGTTGATTATTTTAATGTTTATACTAGGAAACAGTAATTTACATTAAGTTATAGCTCCTGGTTATTATTTTAAATTTAATTGTTACTAGAAAAAATAAAATCATTTTTTCCAGTTAATCCTAGTTTAAGTCCCATGTGTTATAGCTTATAGTTTGGTCGATCTGGGAATCCAACCTAAGCCTAAGCACTACCGGGGCTGCGGGACTGTTCGAAAGAGATCCTTCTTTGCCCTGGAACACAAAGGGCAAAGAAGGAACATTGATTTGATGGATTTTAGTCAGTACAAGTCTGACGCGCTCTTCCACTACACCCAGAGCCCATTCATTTGATGATTTCCCATCCTAAAAAAATAAATAAAAATAGCCAAAGCAATAGCACGTTTGCAACCACTTGTATTACATAATGGGTGTAGAAAGACCTTTAACGAAGCAGAAAGGCACTTGTTCTCTCCGTCGTTGCGATCATTTTATGTTCAGGACCATAAATGGGAACCGTCTACTTACGGAGATATTGGAGGTCAAGGTTCCAAATTATTTAAAACTTTCAAAAAAAATCCAAGTTTTTAATGTTTTAACTTCCCTTTAAATACCTTCGTGACCCTTGTACTATGCAGTGCATTGATCAGCACAATGCTTTGAGTGCGTTACGTAAAACGTGATTTTTCACCGAAATATAAGGCTTTTCCTAGCAATCATTTTTGCGTAGAGTTACTTAATTTGATGTACTGAATGCTTGGTTGACGGCATGTGGTCAGTTTACACCTTGTATGAGTTTGGTATCCGATGTTGGACAAGGAAAAATATACTGTATTATTTTGAAATACTTCTAGGAAAAATCGACGATTCCATGGAGCCAATTTGGATCTATAAATTATCCCTGATAGGAACTCTGGTAGTTATGGCGTTGGTTGTTTTTTTCTTCTTTAAATAAGTGACCTTAACAAATATGGCTTTACAGAGATATAATCATTAAAATCACCAATACAATCGTCTAAGTTCTTTTAATCTCACTAAATGACTTTTTTTATGAAATAGTCATTCATACGTGTTACGGTCGCGAATCGAATCTTGTAGCTCAAAGACGATTTAAAAAAATAGGAATGAGATGTATTATATGTATCAGTTTTGGCAGTGCCGTCGTTGGGGTTGAAGATTATATGTTGTGCCGTTTACAAAACGTGTGTAAATGTTTCTTACCTACCTACCTTATAATTATTATAAACAGGAATTGTATAGATTTTTCATTTGACTGTACTTTAGTATCAAAGACGAATCGGAACTATGAAAACAAAAATATTTGAAACACGATCTTTTATTTTTCGATGACGAGTAGGAACAGTGACGAGTCCATTTTAATCAACATACTACCTGACACTGACCGGCAAATTGCAAAAAACGTAAGAAAATAATTTCGCGAGCTATCTTAGCGCGTACCTACTCCTTAAGAAAGATTGTGGGAATAATGGGCGTGATTCAAGCCTGTAAATATTTTTATAAACTAGACTAGATAATTGCTAGAATTGGCCATAAATCTTGTTTATGATTTAGATAAAATTAGGTATAGTTGGTTATTAAGTGGTCTAGTATTTTATTTACATCATAAATATTTTTAATAAATATTATAAATATTTTTTGATATTTATGTGACTTGCTTATAATTTTGTGACCATTATTTGTGTTTATTGATTTTAATATATTCAGTTTTGAGTATGAATGTGGATGGGTATAAGAGTAGAGGAGGTCCAAAGAAATGATGGATCGACTGTGTGAAGGAAGATCAAGAAAGGAGGTGTCTGATGAGATGACGAGTAACAGAGAAGTATGGAAGAAGAAGACATGCTGCGCCGACCCCAAATAAATTGGGATGAGGGCAGGAGAATGGTGCTGATTTTAATATAGGTATATTCGAAATACGTATTTAACAGTTACAGAATCGTCTAGCCTCGCGTTAGTAATGAGGAAATATAGTGAAACTACTAACATCCGCATTTATTATGAACGCTATTGTATTTGACTGTAAGTACACACGGCGGCACATCAAGCTGTATATTTCCAATATATCAGGGCCTCGCTTTGTATAGATTTACCTTACAATGAGATATCCGCATAAACTGGTTTTGTACAGTTTGATTGGCCGTCGTGTGTACAAAAAAACGAGACATTTTTTGATTCGTGGTATTCACTGTTTTTCTGTGACTTATTTCATGAACTCTGCCTAATACCTGTTCATAAATAAAAAAAAAACTAAATACCTGTTTTGGGACACGAAACAATTGTGCATAATTACTCAAACTAAACTTATATCTATACGAATTTCAACGCGCTAAGTTGATACCGAAATGTATCTTATTGATATAAGAATTAAGGTTTAAAATATGTTTTATTGTGCGAACACGGTGCGTGTTTAGACTGGGGGGGGTGGGCTGAGAACTTGGCAGGTGCCGTTTTCATTATTCAAGCCCCATTGATTGGATACTTTGTTGCCGTTTAAAAATCTTATTAGCAACCGGCCGACAACAAAGCGGTGCGATGAGCCTCCTCACAGCCCCTCTCTATTTACCTGTTAAGTGATTTTTTTTTTCAATTACCGCGATGAGCTGCAAGTTCCCAACGAAAGTGTAAGTCATCTTGTTAGTGAATGTTTATTTCCGCGCTTTCCATCGTCTACTTTAAAACATTTGTCAGCTGCAATAAACGTGATGATTCGACACAAAATGGCGGTGGAATTCCTAAAAAATAGATAACACAATGACAAACGATTTGACGTGAAAACCATAGATGTTATTAATCATACTTATTTTAGTGACAAATGCTGGTGAACAGAACAGTTTCCTGTCGAAATTAAAATAGCAGTACCTACTCATCTGCCTAGCCTTTTCCCAACTATGTTGGGGTCGGCTTCCAGTCTAACCGGATGCAGCTGAATACCAGTACTTTACATGGAGCGACTGCCTATCTGACCTCCACAACCCAGTTAGTACTGGGTAATACGATACCCCTTGGTAAGACTGGTTGTCAGACTTTTTGGGCCACTGACTACCTAACGACTGTCAGGCACGAAGGAGACTCAGAATGTAATGGGTGGTCACCCATTCACAGACCAACCTAGGCAAGCACGGCTTAACCTAAAGATCGATCCGAGCGGCTGTTATTATTTTGCTACGAGCTCCTCTAATAGCACTACCTACTAAGCGGTAATAAAGCTTAAATTATTATCTAGTAAAAAAGCTAAAGTAAGTAAACGTATCATCGGTCACTTGTTTTAACTGCAGGGTTCCCCAAGAACAGGCGGGAGCCCGCACGCCGCGAATAATGTAATTAAGGCGAAACCGCCGGCGAAATTAAACGCGAAAACGGAATGAGAATGTGAGCCTAATTAGAGCCGGGAGCGGGGCGGAAGACGGTGCAGCGGCACCCCAGACCCGCGCCCTCCGCGACCCGCGACGACCCGCCAGCCCGCTGCACGGGACCCCAACACGTGACGTAACGTCTTCATCCATCGCACGTATGAAGTCAAAGCGAAATAATCCAGCTAATGATGTGGCCAAATTAAAAAAAAAAACACAAATTAAGGCCCATTCAAAAATGCCAATTAATTTTAATTCCCAGCAGAACTAATGACAAACACAACTACGCCAGTAATATTAATTCTGCGCTAATGAGCCGCGTTTTAACGAAGCTATAAAATATTAGCCTTTTTTTCAGCTTTTTATATTGCACCACGCAAGTAATCACAGCACAGCGCACGTCGGTCGCAAGCATAAATCCAATTCGTTTTCTCTCACATCCATACTAATTAAAAAAACTGCGGACAAATTGGAGCCCACTCTTCGCCCACGGGAACATAAAATATCCATTCCATTGACGGCACCGGTCTGCCATTGATTAATTTTATCCAATCGGATGCGAATTCAAGTTTTCCAGGAGTTAATTGTCATGCTTCATTAGGTGAGTGACTTTCGGCGTTGTGTACGATTACCGATTTATTCCGTACCGAACATTTTCGATTCGATTTCGATTATTGAAAAATAAACTAGCTACTCACGATGGCAGCAATATGAATGTATCAGCCCACTTATAGTAAACGGGTTTACAGTACATGAGACTAATGTGTGTAATATTATTTGCATATAATGGCCTTTAATGTGGCCAGCGCATTATTCATCCGGCCTGACCTCAAAACGGCCGCAAGAACCGTTTGATCGATGTACGTTCCCTCTCCATACATCTGTGTATTTTAAAATGGTTATTTCATGATAGGCAGGTAATTACTAAAGAATCACGTAGCACATAGATAATTTTATAGAAATCATGAGTGGTAAACGACGTAATTGACGCACGACGATATCAGATCCAACAAAATTGTGTGCCATATTCTAAATGACCGTTATTATGTGGGTATCAAATAAAACATGGCTTTTAAATGTTTATGGACAGGAGATATTAAGTTTTAGCTGAGTGATGAACAAAAATTCATGCGCCACATGACAAGTGCCCTTTCCTCAATATTCAGAAGTCACCCTTAAACGAATATTATCCTAATTCAAAGCTAGGCAGTCGCTCCATGTAAAATACTGATATTCAACTGCATCCGATTAAACTGGAAGCCGACCCCAACATAGTTGGGAAAAAGCTAGGCAGATAATGATCCTAATTTAAAGATAACATAATTAAACATAATATAACATCAGACCTGTAATCTCCGAAGGGTTAGGCAGTACACCCACATTTCGCCAGTTATGTTTCAGTCCCATATAATTGGGAGCGAGGCTATTGCCATCAACCAGGCATAAATCCAGACTCAGTGGCTGCTATTGAGAAATTCGTGATGGAAAAACTCAATAATAATTAAAAGATACCTTTAAATAATCGTTATCTTCTCATCTCTATTGATTCCAAATTCAAATAAAATATCCTAATGAGCTCAAACATACTAGAACACAAACATAAAAAAAAACTAAAACGAGCACCTAACCTTGGCAAAATAATTTAATGATTTTATCTACATACAAAGTTAATAAGTATCAGCTCAATTTGAAAAAACAACGACGCGGCCTTGTTCAATTAGCAATTTTGACTATTTTGTAGTTAGTTCTGTCAAGTACTGTAGTTTTAAGTATTTTTTATCATTTACCTTGTCACTCCGAGCCATGTCAGGGTTTTGCATGAATAGTCGTATTTGGAAACACTACGTCCTTGCTTTGTTACCGGCGTATATTAATTATTAGCAGTCACTAACATACACGACGAAGAAAAACACATAACACTTTGTTATAAAATTGCACATATTTTTATTACACTATAAGTTCAATTTACTTCGTAGGTATGTAACCAACTAGTTCATGAATATTCTTATAATGGTAATTTTTAATGTACGAGTTAATTCATTTATAGTTGCTGCATTAATTAATAACCCGCTCACCAGAAAATATTCTACAGACTTTATAACTTTTCATAAAATGTGTTCACATATCATTAATTTTTTAGGGCCTCTTGAAGAATTAACCCCTAGTAATAAAGTTACGAACGAAACGTAAGTGAATGAACTGGAAGGCGCACGCGCGTGAAGAATTTTAATAGTAACGTTTTGTAGTACACTAATGGCTAAGGATTTGTCATTGCCGCCAAGCAGGTGTCGTGACGAAAAACACGTAATAATGACCGTACAAGTGTAGACATTGTCTCCGACAGATCGAGCGCTCTCGCCCGTAATTAGAGGCGGCCGACCGAGGACGACCGCGAGCTATGAACAATAGAGGAGGCATCGATAACAGCAAATTAGCACCTAATAGAACAGCAGAACATGCGGAAATAATTAGAAATTGATTATAATAATTCAGTGCAAAAAAAGAATTAGCAATCCGACCTGTTCCCTAATGCTAATCAATCACAGATATCAATACCAGATAATAAACCTAAATTCAACATTCTTATGTAAAAGGAAAATGAACGCGCATACAGCTTTGTTAAAATTGATTACGATCACTTATCATATATTAAATCTGCAATGTACAAAGCTACCGTTTACAAATTACGCACAGATATGAAATGAAAAAGATGATCTATGGGCGATAATTTAATTAGCTGATTGTAGATTACTTAAAATTTTGATATAGCATCTGTTAAACAACATTATTAATTAAATTGATAAAGATTTCGTTCGAAAAACAAAGGTGCCGACAATCACGGTTAATTGGATAACATTGATCTGATGTCCTTCTAATTTAAAGTACAAACTTACCAAATATTGATAACATCATGAGTACTTTTTTTTCACGCAAAATACGCACCTTGTCGTGGAGTTGCGGACACCAGCCCGTTATACAATACAATAGGTACTTTTTTGACTAAACAGGTGTCGGATAGTACAAACTGCTTACATTTGTCTTTTGTAATGCCCATAACTTATTAAATCAGTGCAATACCGTTGTTACCAACAAGGGTCTTAAGGTACTCCCTTGTAGCATTCTTACTCATATAAGCACCAGCAAGCTTATCTCACTATCATAGTTTCATATTTTTAACTCAAATAACTCACTTTTTCTTCTATTTATCATCCCAAACTCCTTTCTTTAAATAATAATTCGAAAGTTTACGAGATTCATACAATGTGCCTCATCCAAAAGCGTTACCCTGTTCAAGCCTCCGTGTCAAACGAAGCGGTCCGTCACGGCGGACTGACCATAATTGTGCCTCGTCCAACAAATATATTAAGTATTCGTGATAGAAGTCAGCAGTGTGTAATTTTAGAACGTTTTGCCACAAATGTCAGCCGCGGGCGGGTCCGAAGTGTCGGCCACTTGAACTTGTTGCTAGTCCAGCAGGCCAACATGACTGATTGCTGCCTTGCTTTGATACCATGACAAGGATGGTTTGTTAACAAGATCTTAGGTAAGCCATGCATTATATGAATTGTGGTAAATAGGCATGTAAATGTAATCAACGTTGCGAGACGGTGTGACGTTTATAAAAGATTAAGCGTTTTATTTTATGAATTCCCCATGCATAATTATTTCAGTCGACGATATTCTTGGGTTTTCTTTAACAGCTTTAAGGAAAATGATGTTGGTTACTAAATGTGATAAAGAGGAATTATTATTTGAAGCAGTGTGCCCGATGGGGGTTTCCCGACGAACTAATGAAGAGGAACTTCTATAAATTACAAACTTTCATCTACTATTTAACCCACCTAGGCGCTGAGTTTTTAAAATCCTTCAATAGTGATTATTTTTGTTATATTTCTAAGGAACTCTTGTGCAAATGCTTCTAAAATCCAGGTGTTGAAACTGAGCGTTGTTAAAAATGAAGTTAAGATTTGTTTTAAGTTGTTGGTCGACTCTTCCTGTGACCAGAGGGCTGGCCTATTTTTTGGTCAAAGAATCAGCATTGCCATCCAATGTGACAATGTTGTCAGCGTTCTTGGCACTGTGGACGACTTTTTGACACCCTTTAATGCTTTTCTTGTTTTCTATATGTACATATTTTATTTTTGGTTATAGATAATTATATGTATAAATATGTATACTAACAGAACTATGACTGTACTAACAGTCATAGTTTTGTAAAGCCAAAACCAGAACTCCCTTTCAACAGGATTTTCAAGTGCACAAACGTAATTTTCATTTTATCTTATCTCTAATTGGGTGCAAGTTAAAATCTTAATTGGCACTCGACCCAAAATGTTTATAAGCTGTCGAACATTAAAAATACACGTTAGTATGACGTGGGTCATAAAATTCTTTAGTATTTACGTCTAATGTCCTACAGCTCATTATTATCTGATGGTCGTACTGTGATAATACCTCACAACGCATCCATTGTTTCCATCAGTGAATGAACTTTATGTCATCAGGGATTGTCATCAATATTATTATTTTTATTTGCCTTTTAGAGGTCAGAGACCTATGCAGCGACGCCATCTTTGTTTTTTTTTAATGACATCACCATCAATAGCAGAATGTATGTTAAAAAAACAATAATGTCTGAATAATGGCTAGATTTTGTTACTTTAAGCAGTAACAGTCGCAGTAACAGTACAACTATGGCGCCAGAATAGTCATAAATTTTTCAAAAACTAATGTTTTTGTTTATCAAACGTTTCATCAGTAGGTTTTTGAGAAGGAACCATAATTTCAAGTGGCGTCCGCCGACCACACGAGACTCCACTTGAAACGACTGCATAAAGCTAAATTATTGCAATGCTGTGTGCTAGTGGGATGACAGATTGATATATATCAAGTACCGTAGGAGAACTTTCATCTGTCCCTTTGTCTTATGCGATTTACCGAGTATGATTTATGTTCTTTAGTTCAAACTTAAGTGTATTATTCATGTATAGGTAAGTGAGCGGCAATAAACTCAAATGAAAGTTTTTTTGCTGATTTGTGCTACATATAGATTTTGAATATGCCAGACAATCAAAATTTATCATATTTTTATCTATATTAACAAAATTAATTAACTACAACGTACACAACCAAATAGACTTAATTAATTTTAACCAGTGCTGAAAACATTTATTTTAATTACAAAATTAATTAGCTGTTGTTTTCTAAATTAGTTATCCAAACAATGCGTAAAATATATGAATATGTTAGCCTTTTTTTTATTGCTACTAAAAGCTTCAATAACGATAATTTATTTTGTTCTTTTGTCACACGAAATCTTAGTTCCTCTTCTGTTTCTCTAATTTCATTAAATTTTATTGTATCAAATATATTTTATCGTAGACTTAAAACCATTTTATACAAATAAATATCATCACAGTGTGCGTTTTGTTATTTTCTGGCAACTGGTGCATCATTAAGGCCTTCTAGATGATGAGTTCCAGTTCCCTCGGTCCGGGACTAATGTTGCCCTGATTACACTATGACAGGACTCATCATAGTGGTTGAAGTGGAAGTTGAAGTTAGAATACATGTTAAGGTGGAAGCGCCAGGGTGGCCGCGAAATTTAAATATCAGTGTGCAATTTACAGGTCAGTGTCAGGTTGTATGTTGATTAAGATACGATTCGCGACCGTAACAAATATGGCTTTACAGAGTTATAGTCATTAAACTCATCAATACCACCCTCTAAGTTCATATAATCCCATTGAATGACTTTTTCATGAAATAGTCATTAAATGGGATTAAATGAACTTAGAGGGTTGTATTAATGATTTTAATGATTATAATTCTGTAACTACATACGTTTTACGGTCGCGAATCATATTTTGTTTCACATACACCGTGACTTTATAGTCGTCTTACAAAGGTAGTCCACTCAATGTACTCGACATAAAATAGCTCTAGGCGCGATTTTTTTTTTATCTTCCATAATAGGTACAAAGAAAAATAATAATAAAAAATTAGAATAAAATTATGAAACATCCTGTTAATGATGTTTACGTGTCAAACAATACCTACCCAGAAGTCGAGTCCAGTAGATCATCGTTACCAACAGGGTGTTTTAACTACGTCATGCGTCATAATACTGAATAATATTTTTATTTTTAAATAATTAAAATCTCATAAATACCTTTTTTTATGAATTAGTATTCATTGGATACATGAAGTGGGCTGCCGTTGTAAGACGACTAAAAAGTCACGGTGTATAGCCTAAAACTGACTTGCAAATTGCAAAATACCTTAGAAAATTTGAATTTCGCGGGCTACCCTGGTGCTTCCACCTTAAGTCAATTTAAATATATTTGTCTGTAACTACTTCTTTTGATACTTTTTCCCTAATACGGATCGGTATTTCGACCACCGGAGATGGCAAAACCGTAAAATGTCGGGATTTAAAATAAGAACTTCTATTCCTGGCTGTCTGTAACTCCCGATCTATTTGTAGATTTTGTTTTCCAATAATATAATGAAATGTCTTCAAAGCTTATTACTTAAAAATAGTTTTTGACGAGGGCAATATTCAGGTATGAAAAAAGTTTGATTTTAGAATGTTCCTTGTTTTTACTGGCCAGTTATAAAGACTAAGGAGCTATAAAAGTATTCAGCCTCAACGGTTGTTTTATTACAACAATTTCTACTATTATTATATCCATATTTGTGCAGTAAAATATACAAGCTAAATACCGTTTGATTTCCACAATTACTACGGTTGTGATCGTAAAAGGACTATTAACTAGAGGACTGGACTTGGACACTGCTGTTAGTTTTACATAAAGACTGTTATGAACATAATAATATTTTTATCGAAACCATTCTTACCACTCATCCTTGAGACTTGACTATTAAAAATGATTTATTGATATTACACTATTTTAATTACTTTACATCGTAAAGTTTTCCAACAATTTTACAGGTAGGTAAAATATTATTATTATGGCTCAATTAATAGTTTTAATTAGTTATTTAATTTTAAATTAGTACTAGTTGTTTTCCTTGCTAACCTCCATTAAAACTATTTTCTGTGTAGACAAAAATGGCAATAAATAGTATTTATTAATCTACGTTGACAACAGCCTATGAACGTATGTAATTATTAATTAATGGAAATCTAAATGCCTGCTTTGAATAGATAGATACTATTTATTTCCTTTATTTATTTTTATACAAATCTTCTACATTTTTAAATATTTCATAAACTAAAAACAATATAAAAACATTTAAAAATATAAAAAAAATGTAGCCCACCGGTATCGGGAACAGGGTCCAAGCTACCGGCGGTCAGGGCTCCAGAGAGAGGAACCTCATAACAATACGAGCCGTGTCCAGGAGTACCGCTTTCTGAATCATTATATTATATATTTCAATGCTATAATTATATCTTCGTCCTAATGTTTTACAGGTCTTTCTTCACTTGGTACAGCCTTCTAGGTGTGCCCCGCGACTTTCGTCCACGTAAAATGATTATAATAAAATTACTTCCCTATTTGAATCAGATTTGGTTACCAACTTCAAGGGTTTTAATTTTTTGCACAGAAACCTCAGTTACTCCGTATAACATCAGCTCTATGCTAATAAAAGTCGCGTAAACATCGGTCCGGCCGTTTCGGAGATTAGCCGGAACACACACTTTCATATGGATTCAGTAAAAAAACTATTATTTTGAAATTACAAATAGACACTTCAATTTTATTTATTTGTATAGATAATAACAGCCTGGGATTCCAACTGACAGTCAAGTCGACCTCACCTCGAGGTCCAGGCACCACTCGTGAATTGCCATCTTCCTCTCAGAGAGATAAACCCTTTCCTTCTAAACTAGCTTCATCAATTGGCTCAAAATTTTCAATCAATAAGAGATTATTAATTTCGTCTCTAGTTACGGTAAAAATATCTTGGAGTTCTGGAAAAAGACCAAAATAAGTAAAGAGGCTGCTTAACATTCTTCTCGTCATAAAAGACAGCTTTCCTGCAATCCCTATAACGATCCTCTAGATTGAGGTCTCTCGTAAAACTACTTTTTCAAACCAAGTGGAAGTGAACATTACTTTTTCAATCACTGATGACCAACATGGAATTTCATTTTCGAACTATGTGAGGTCGGCTTCAAGTCTCACCGAACGTTGCTGAATACCAGTACTTGACATACAGCGACCTATCTGATCTCCACAACCCATTTGGTTAATATGATACCCCTTGGTAAGACTGGCTGACAGACTTTCGGGTCTCTGACTACCTGTAACGACTGTCATGAATCTACAAAACTGACTGACTTTAGTCAGAAAAAGCGAGTTCTTAAAAATATACCAGTGAAAGTACTGCCTTCCAAAGTGCATTCAAGTGTCCAGCGAGCAGGACCACCATAAGATATGGAGGTTCACGTATAATTTTATTATTCTATCTCACACCGGATAGATAATGTCGTTATTCGGTCACTTTCACACCGTTTTATAGCTCATCGCGTATCGGACCTGCGCTGGCGCAGCGCGATGCGGCGCGGACGCACCGAGATAACCACGATTCCATGTTAATTTATCGCCTTTACTGCACACAAGCGCAAACTACTTTCTATCTTTCTATTAGATACATATCATAGAATTTTCTCGAATAAAAAAATCTTGACATTTAATTGATTTATTTACTCTCTTGTACTGCAAGAGAAATGACGTGCTCGAGTGCAACAGCTGCATAATTTCCCGCGCCGTTTGACTGAAGAAAGCTGTGATTTGATTGGTAGATGGTGTTCGTTAACCATGTAGCTAATGGAGTTAGTTTTTGTGCAGTAATTTATTACGATTGTTTCAGCGAAATTGTACAACTTGTCGGTTACCGTCTAGAACCATTGTTTTTAGTGGATCAGGTATAAATAATGGGTGCTTGTCAGTAGGTAGTCAGTAAACGCAATACAAAACGTGAGCATTGACTTAGTTTTTTCACAAACTTGCGAAAGAGCTCCAGTGAATTCTCGCAATTTTTTCCTAAATTTTCTAACCTTTTTGCCGTCCAATGAAAAGCCATTCTGAAGTAAACACCATTCATGATGAGTGTGCCAAGCCGTAAAACATTTAGTTTCTGGTTTATGCATACTTTTTGTGCCATAACTGTTAAGTTAAGCGGTTAACTGACGTCTACCGTTAGTTGCGCATGCGATGTCAACCGCAGCATTAAATTCTATAACAGGATCGTATTTATTCTGATTCCCTTTCTCCTTCAGAGTAGACATGTTATTTGTTGTATATTAAATATCGGACGATTAATTATGATCTTTGATCAATCGTCGAGATTGCTCGGAGCTATCGTTGGTTTATAAAAGGTTCAATTATAATAAATGTAGCTAATTTCAATCAAATAATACCACTAATTAGCTGACATGGAGCGTTCTTTGTGCGGGCCGCTTAACAAATGACTCAATTGATGTTGTTAATAGTCGTGCCTTCGCGGGCTCATTACAACCAGAGTCATTCGGGGTTCACAGACAGTCACGACGGCAATGGAGTAATAGAAATCACTATTAAAATGAATACTGGATGATATTCTAATATAGCCAAAGATAAACAAAAAAAAAAAATCCGCAATGAATGGAGGGAACAAAAAATCAAAACTCGTGATTGGTTTTCGTCGGTGTTTCTCTATGGTTAGGGGCTGCAAACAAATTACATCGGAGTCGGCGTTCAATATTATTTTAAAAACGAATCGAACATTCGAAAAAGACTAGCAATGCTACAAACTACCTGTTTCCGTCAACCCATTTTATGATTAGAGAATTTAACCTGTATTTGAATGTCCACAAGGTGTTTTTTAAGCAGGAAAGATTCAGTCATTCGCAGACTCAAGAAGACACTGCCAATTACTGAATTTTCAAAGTAACATTACATAACATCACGCCTGTAATCCTCGAAGGGTTAGGCAGAGGTGGTCCTAATAATACACCCATATTCGCCAGTTATGTTTAAGTAATAGGGGGCGAGCCTATTGCCACCAACCGGGCGCAAATCCAGACTCCGTGGCTGCTACTGAGGAATTCGTGATGGAAAAACACAATAACACTTTGCCCGACCTGAGAATCGACCCCAGGGACCTCATGTCGCAGCCGCGCTTGCGACCACTACACCAACGACGGAGTCTCAAAGTATTTGTAAAATTACTTTGAGACTGAACTCTCGGAACTTATCTCCCATCATTTGTCAATAAGAATCATTATCGTTGCAAAAAAACTGATCTCATCATCATTACAAGTCAAGGGATATTAAGAGCCTTTGATATTAATTTAATGACCTTCAAAAAGAACCGTAGTTAAAAAAATAGTCAAAAACGATGTTAATCGAGACTTTCGTTCATTACTGGAGCCTGAGGCCTGCCGTCTGTATTCCAAATATTTTTATTAACAAAATAATTAAAATTAGACCGTGCTTCGCTTAGTTCTGTAAAAACGTATTTTTTATAATAATTGGGACTCATGTCTTGTTTAAAAATTAAAGATAGAAAGGAATAGCCAAAGGATTTTTTTTATTTCAAGAATTGTGGACATAAGTCGTGGTTTAAAAGGGAATGGACTATTTTGAAGTTTTATTCTGTTAAAGAATGATTAACATTTATAATTGAACAGACCTCAGGGAATTTGGAGAAACGCCAGATTTTTTGTGATAAAATATTAACGTATTGTCAGATTTTTTAGATGAAGGAGATCAAAACATCCCCAGAACCTTCTGTCAAGACTAAAAAAATAAAAAGATACATTTTTAATTGTCAAAAAAAAACTCGGTTTTGAGCGAATGCACCACTGATTTGGATTCTCGTTATCTATGAATGAACGAGGAGTGACATTGACTGACATCAGACGTGGATAGTGGTTGGTAAGCGACGGGCGGTCTGCAGCGAGACGTGGTCTCCGAGAAACTAATATCAAATTAAATCCTCTGAAGCAGTACATTTTTTGTCCTAATATAAACGCCTCACTACTTAGCACTGCATTAAATTACTCAATCAGGCTGTGCTTGAGATGTGGATAATTTAGGGAACCCGTTTGATGGCAAACTTGGTCTCTTTTACAGTGGATAGAAACATCAATTTTCCCACCTGCACGCAAAATAAGCGCCTTGGACGTCGCATTTCGGGCACCAGCGCAACAGCGCCTTAACATCTGAGAGCCTGGTATTAAAATTAAAATGTAAACTACATCTCTGCCAACTCCTTAGGAGAACACATCGTGAAGTTAAATTGTTTTGAGAAACCAAATTCTGAATCGGAAGTCATCGTTTGTATGATGATGCGGAAAAGTAAACATAATTGTATGGCGTTGTGTGGTTAATGCATGCATGCGTAGGCGCAGTAGGTTCAAACATCACTGTTTGCCGAGACGATCCTCTATTAGCATTGGGTCCAGCTATTCTCTCATTAAATCTGGGTGTGGCGACTTGCCCTGGGGGAGGAATGCAGCTTCAAGAATTTCTGAAGTGAAATTTTAGTAAGAATAAAGTAAAAAAAACCAGCCAAGTGCGAGTCGGACTGGCGCATGAAGGGTTCCCCTCCGTTATTTAATTTTTAATATATTTTTATTATTTGTTGTTATAGCTGCAACAGAAATACACATTTTGTGGAAATTTCAACCATCTACCTATTACGGATCATGAGATACAGCCCGCTGACAGACAGACGGACGAGCAGGAAGGGAAATTGTACGAGAAAATACATTCAACATGGAATCAGGTCAAGCACAAGAAGTGTGCTTTGGGGATGTTGGAGAAACGCACCATAGACGTTAAACTTTAGGGTCTCTCAAATCAACAATGGATCAATCGATTCATTTGGTCCTCATAATTATTGCTAACGATGTCTCTGCTTAGTTCGAATCGGTCGACACCCGAAATATCCCAACTCTTCCCAGAAGATAGTGATCCATGAGGATAACCAAACGTAATAAAAAGTGTGATATCTAAAAATCTAACAACTGAACCGTGCAACGTTGAAGCAACGCATTCCCTACATGTTACACGCTTCAACGCTGCTTTGACGAGCACATTAAAAGTTTTATTATATTGCAAGACGAGATAATAAGCGGTGGGCCCGGTTCACATTGACGGACGTATGACTGCGAACTGACAGGCGGTTGCCAGGTGGCCCTTACCCTTATTGTGACTTGTGAGCTTGTGACACAATTTTATACCGACTACATTTAAATTTTCGTACGACTGTCACCGACCAACTATCCGTACGAGTTTATTTGTCGCGTGTGTTATTGGCATTAGAATAAAAGCTCTCGTGTCTGTACCAGACCGGGTCGTTTCCATGCGTATGATTTTCTCTTTTACTTGTCGCTTTAACGAGCGCGACAGAACATTACCAACGTAGGTCGCTCATAAAAAATATCCTAGGCAAGTTTCCAAAGTACTCTTGTCTTGTAAGCGTGCCACAACCGATACATGTTCCGGTCACAAATACGTTGAAGAGCACAGCAAACAACGCGAACATAAATCTAGAAGTTGTAATGAAGCGTTATTGGTACGATAATAAAAGCTAAATTGATTAGCGGTGGTCCCGCGCAGGTAGACCGCATTCCGGTCGCCCCCCTCGCTGCTCTCCCCCCGCCTCGCCGCGCCTCCCCGCCGCGATCGCCGCCCGCCACGGGACCGGGACACGGGAATGTTTGTCATAACATTAAGTTCACTTTAAGAAATTACGTTATGACAATTGGAATAGCTCACTGAACAAACCGTAACTATTTGGAAAAAATATCATTTTGGGTTTTTTTTTAGACTTTTTCAGGACATTTTCATGTCTAACCATTGTTCTTTATATGCAAAGCTGTACATTATCCAAAACCCTCCCTTTCATAGTATCCCCTCACTCACGCGCATTGAATACCGGTTACAATACCAAAACTCGTCTTACCTGTAACAAAAATAAATCATTCGTTAGTAAATCCAACAGTTTAGGAGTATCCGAGCTCAGGTAAGCAAGTTCCACTCGCTTTTTACCGTTGTGAGCGTGAATTAAGGGAGTAACCACACTCAACGACGTCGCATCGTTGAGCCGGTCAGAAAGAGTTCGACACAGAACCGAGTCGCTTCGTCAAAGCCGAAGTGAGGCGAAAGACGTATTTATTGCTTTTATGGCACGGACATAGGTCTTTCTGAGAGGCTCAAGCCGCGACAAGTGATACTGTGACTCCCAAAGGAGCTGACAAGAGCCAAAACCTCAAAAAAAGGCTTGTCTTAATGTTTCTTCTCTATGGAATCCAACAGTGATTCCACTTTACCTCTTGCCAGTGCCTTAATAACCGTCTGCGCAAGAGCATGACTCATCGCAGGGCGCGGAGAAAATAAGCGTAAAATTAATAACAGATCAAGGTTGCAATCAAAAAGAACGCCTGCACGTGTACATGTGGAGTATTTATATTTTTTTACATAAATAAACACTAGTTTTACGAATGTTTTTGATAGTGTACATATAAGTATTTCGCGCAAAAATTTTAATATTTTTCTTAATCGCAACTTTTCGGGGAATACCAGTAATCGGTTGGTTTTGTAGAAAAACATGAACATCGCATATTAATGTTCCTCATTTATAATTTTAACTGAAAGTGGAAACATCTACATATACATAATCCCTCCTAAACAATACATCATATTTTCAAGTTATCATGCACTTAAGTAAAAAATTCATCAATCATTTTCTATTCTTAAAGTTTATATCCCATAAAAGTTCCATACACCGTCTTTACGTTCATATTATTTTATTATCTCAGCTATTGAAAGATTAATCGTAACCACATGATCAATGTTTCATTCATATACAAACTAGAATCGGAACAATCGTAACGTTAAACTGATCTTAGAATACGACTTTATTTTGTTCCACTGTGGTCCCGCGAACTAGTGACCATTTTATTGGGAGAGCGTGCGTGGGCGCAGCTATACAAACTATAAATTTAAGACCGCTAATAAAAATACTACTAAGACATTTCCTACACTTTGATTCGACCTGTTTATATAGATCAAAGAAGTATGAAATAAAGTTTATATAATCTTTCATAATAACTTTGTATATTCAGAGGATGTGAATGAGTGAATGGCCCAGTTGCTGCAATTTCAACCTCCTGTTTTTCGTCAGACGGAGATACTTCGGGTCCAATTAAACGTTAACATTGAACATAATTATGAACACCTGTAAGATACACAGAATGAACGTAATGAGGAAGCCAAAACGCAAGCAGCTGACATATCGAGACGCACGATGACAGTGTTAATTGGGATTATTCCATTTAAGCTGTGCTCTTAATTCTTCGTGAATAAATTCGATTGTTAAGACAAGTTAATGCGCTCAGGTGAGCGGCTTAATGAAGTGGTGAGTGTTAATTACTGAGGCATGTATGATCGTAAAGATTTCGAGTAAAGAGATATGCGAAGTTCCACGTTGCATCGTGGTCGGCGACAGAGGAGCGGGCGCGGTGTCCCTCGCGTGATGGCATCCCAACTTCATGAATGAACGCCGTTCGGACTCCATTCAACCAGTTTGGTCGCGCACTGATTACCGCTTACCCACTTTTAATCTTATCTACTACACGACTTGGTACCACCACGTGAACTGAACCCGCCGAGCGGCCACCGCGATTGGTCCGCTGGCCGCTCGTCCCAAAAAACCAACCACCGCCTTCCTCTTTTCATTCACACCTTTTTATGATATTTTTTGGTGAATGAAGTCGTGTTCGGGATAATTATTGAATTTCGACGATTCGATACGAATATCGATGAGCCGGAAGCCTATCGGCGCGGGTGATCGCATCGGCTGATAAAATTCCGTCGCTCAGAAAGTAATTTTATGGTTTTTAAACTGAATATTAGTTTGATCTGAATTGTAGGTGATGTTGGCGGTTTCTTGAATTAAAAATGGTTTCCTAGAATCAACATGAAGGTAATATAAAGTAGGGCACGCCACCATAGTGGCGATAAGTTCTTTGAGGAGTGAACTGAATTTTAGTTTGATCTGGTGATGTTGGCGGTTTCTTAAATTAAAAATGGTTTCCTAGAATCAACATGAAGGTAAAATAAAGTACAACAGTCGTAATTAGATCTCTGTCTCTAAGCATTGCTTAGAGCTCTCCAACGATGTTAATCCGGAATGTCAAATTAAATTAATGAACAAACAAGCGTGGTGCAATGGCGGCCGCTGGATGGATATCAGGCGGCATTATAAAACGAATCAGTGGTAATAACGCAGGGGATCTAATTAAATTGCCGCCGATAATAATGGCACTCAGTCTCCCCTCGCAGACCCCTCGACATTTATTATTCCAACAGTACCTGCACAATACGGAAAGGGAACACCATTTTTCTAAATTTCTCACCAGCTCGTAAATACTTTAATAGCAACTATGACGTAACAGAACCATTATTTTTAGCAAGATCCAGATTAAATGTAAATAACTGGAAACATTCTGTAAGTAGAACAAGGGCAGACTGAGTAACGTAATTAAAGGGCTCTGGATTCTCTTGGAAAACGTGTCAAGGAAACCGTAAAAGTAAATTTTATTGAGTTACTTCTGTTGCAAAAACACCTAGGTACATGCTGTATAAAAGCAGCTAGGGCATTCGATTTTCCTAACGCGGAGTCGCTTGGCGATTCTCTGCGCCGTGTCTACATTGCCTGCTACTCTGTCGAATTGCAATTCACGGCAATTCAAACGCACACCTTTATATTGTTATATCTCCATTTCATTGCTCGCCTGGGACTACATCTGCTCGGGCTTCCCTCGTTCTCCCCGCGCCCCTTCCCCACGTCCATTAGTGTTTTGTGAATGATTTAAAAGCTCTTTCGGATAACTACTCTGTAAGTGAGTAATATAAGACTTACTTCCTATTTTATCAGTGCTCCCCAAATTTGAGTGCGCATTAAAACATTAAGTTGTATTACAGGCATTATTATGAACTCGAAACAGCTGTACGCCTGTAAGGGAATGTAACTCGTTCAGCTCCACAAATTAATGGACCAAGAATTCTTGGCGAGATATAAAAAAGTAAATGATTAGAGACAAAAAAATAGCTTTTAGCATAACGAAGATTCTTTGGCATCGCTGAAAATCTCATCTGAAAGTTACTGTCTTCGCCTTATAATGTATTTTACCTAAATAGAACGGCTGACGACATTAATTTCATCAGGCGAGAATGGCATTCGATTGGATACATCCCTGAGTATTTATACTCTCGTTATGTACCTGATATATTACACAAGAAACATTCACAATGCCGCATAAAAATATACGTGTATCTATAGCACACAGACACAATAACACGAAATTTCCGAATCCGAGTTTTAGGCAGAGAGAAAGCGGAAGAAAATCCGTCATCTGTGGGTCGTAAACAATGGTCGTCGGGACGTAGGTGCATGTAAATGAGAGTTATGGTAATTTATCGGCGGGGATGGTGTGGTAATGATAAGATAACGCTTTTGTTGCTGCGCGGCCCGGAGATACGGCCCGTGGACGAGCGACGCACCGCCGACAACACCGAATTATTTTTAGTGTACCCTAATGAAATTGGGAAAACGGAACGCTTATGGAATTGTCTGATGTCTCCGTCTGAGTTTTGGTGTCACGGCCTTTTTAGAAATTGTAGTAAAATAGACTTTTGGTCTAGAATCTTGTGTGAGATTTTATATTTGCTCAAGGGTGAGGTGGGTAAAAAAGGGTCAGTTAGCAATATCCTGCTATGCAATAGACAAATTAACTTTTAAGTGCTCAGTAATAAAATCTTAAAAAAAACCCCCTCGTTTTATAAACCAAGTAATAAAAAATACACACGGTCTACCTTGAGGTAAAATTGTCAGCTGCGCATTACACAATAAACATTCTTTAACACACATAAAAATATTTATTTAAACAATTTGTTAAACTTGTAAACAGTACGCCTAGAATGTTTCGGAACATTTATCACACGTCGGGCTCACACTTGACCGCCTTTTTATCGTGAAAAATTACAAAACAAAAACAAGATTTCACACTTAAAGCATTTCATTGGACGACGCAAGAATCCGTTGGTCCATTGAGGTGAACGGTCGAGGATAATTTTTAACGTGAAAGCTTTTACTGAATGTTGTAGTACTGTCCAAAGAATTCACATTAACGAAACTCTTTTAGATTCTTTCCAATCGACAATTATGTAATTTACTAGGAACGTTTTGTATTTCTAACAAAATAGATTTTTGATGCGGAACATTGTACTAAACTTATTATGTGTGGATAAAATTGTATTGCTATCACAAACGAGATCAAATCTTCAGCTTCTCATTGGCAGTGAATTAACGTTTTGTCACTAAGCGATAACTGTCATCACGTATCTACAATAGAGGAGATTGGGGTAAATTGGCAGATAAAAATACATTTATCTGTGTATGTGCAGTTAACGAGACCCGGTAGGGGTCCGCGGCCCCATCTGTTACCCCTGCAGACATAGCGACGCCGAAAACTATTATTATTGTTAAAATGATAATTCATAGAATTTGTTTATTCAAATATAAGTGTGTATTTATGTACGGACGCCATAAATTGCCGCTTAAATAGAAACATAAAAATACTTTTCGGTTGAAAAATTACGGGTGTGTCAAAGTGCCTTCCACGTGGTATTTTTTATTTGGACATAAAATACTGTAGCGGTACTTGTAATAATGAATAAGTATGACAACACGTAGGTAATGCATGTACTAAGTAACATTATTTATCAAACATATGTACCTATAACCTTTCAGAAACTAGGTATTTCTTTTAAGGAGATTATTATTGCATCTCAAGGTAACCTTATAAAACCGTAATAAAATGTTTCACAATACAATATGAGTATTGGTATTTCATGTGGCAGAGTAATTTAATTTGATGCACTTTGCGTGTTTTCGTTTTATTTTAGTTAGTATCCAATATTCTAAATGTTCTGGATGTGATCCGTAATAAACAGCATAGATTTTGTTTTGTAATGACTGATCGATGGTATTTAAATGTCAGACATTACGTACCTAGCTACATAATCAGTTCAAATGTGGAAGAGCTGTTCGTTTTGAACCTATTACAGTGAATATCATAAAGTCGGCAAAAAAAGTTTTATAGCTGATTGTACCGTTTTGCAAAAGAGGCTGATTGTTGCTACCTACGTGCATACTTATGCTAAGTTTTCTAAATGATAAGTATGTATTTTTACTGTTACTCAGCTATTAATCATCGGTTAACATGTTCTACACCTAAAAATTGTTAGGTTATATTATCCTCTTGGTCTGTTCCAATTTGCCCGATCCTCCTTATCCAAGTTTTTTTTTTTTTAAATCTGGAAACTGAGGGCATTTAAAACCCGGATATTTTTGAGATTTGTGGCAAAGTTCTCAATCTCGAATCAAAATTTGACGATAGTTTTTGGTTCAGTATTTCAGCAAAGTAATTTAAAACATATCATCAACATAAAATGACTCAAAAGAAGTTTTTTTTATCTAAAGCTAGGGTCAACAGAGTGCACAGAGGTGGTAAGCGTTTAAATAATTCATAAACAGGTAGCGAAGCGTTCGAATGCGTGTGCGCAGGTCGCCATTGTTCGCTGATGAGCAGTGTCTGAGGGACAAAGAGGTCATGTCATGCAACAACAATAATGAATAATACCTAAATATTGCTTATTTTACCAACTAAAAGTGGGAAAATTTTCTTTTTTAAGGGAAAGTTAATGTGTAAGGATCGTAGCAGATGATGTGATGGTGTGTTCGTGAATTACGTAAATAAGTGTATTTCTATTTACTAAATAGAAAATAGCACACTTGTCGACAACATGTGGGACGTGGACTCTGCAATCATTGTACCGTTAATCGTTATGGTTAATGGACTAATAGCAAAGAGCCTCGACCAACACCTTAGGAGGCTCTTATTGCGCGGCTGGGTCAAGGGCTTAATTCAGAAAGCAGTACTCCTGGACACGGCACGCACAGTGAGGCGGTTCCTCTCTCTGGAGCCCTGACCACCGGCAGTCTGGACCTTGTTCCTGATGCCGATGGGCTATCTATTTTTTATATTTTTTAATGTTTTGTTTACTTTTGTTTTAAAAAATGTATTTAATAAGAGAAATGATGAAAAATGGATCTTAATAGTATTTAAATTTTATTTTGTAGATACAGGTCTGTCGTAGATTTCCTCATTTAGATGTAAAGCTCACTAATTAATGATGGTGGTGCAATAATATATGAGGTCATTAGTTCGGCATTTTCCTGGAAATCATCACAAAACTAATCAGGGACACACCGTTAACGGTGATGATACGTTTTCATTTTAACATGAACAACCTATATCTAATTTTATTGCGTGTGTATCCTGTAAAATGCACATCAAAGACTCTTTTTCTTCTTTATCGTGTGGTTAGTGCCTAACCTGGTGTCAGAGTTTTTATGCCGCCCATGGGCCTCTGACTTGGCTTTACATGCCGTCGAGGAATATATCTCAGGCATGCTGATTTCCTCATGATGTTTCCCAACACTTAAAGAGAAATTATCACAAATGTAAAAAAAGTCAAAATTGTATGCAAAAGCAGGTTTTACAGCTATATAGGGTGACTGGTAATTAGTGACTGATATTTAAACACGTGATTGTACTCAAAATAACTTTCCCAAAGAAACATTTTTTTTTTTATCATTCGCTATCACAATAACACAACAGCCGGGCCAGAGCATCAGCGCGCGGGCCGCGCTGGTGCTCTGCCTACCCACTGCTGCACGGTACAATAGTAATGAGACAAAACGGCCTCACGGGCGACTAACAGCTGATAGGTCAAAGGCGCGCGCGCGCGAATTTCATACGGCATAAAAAAATGTTTCTTTGGGAAAGTTGTTTGTTATCATGAGTACAATCACGTGTTTAAGTATCGGTCACTAATTACCAGTCACCCTATATAATTTACTCACATATAACTCTTTGTTTATGCAATGAATCACGATAAAAGGAGAAATCCTTGTCTTTATTGTTTGCCCTTATAAGTGACAGGTATGTTGTTATTTTAATAAACATTGTCGCATGTATGGAGTCCATAATAAGTGAACTATTAAGTACTGCGACGGTTACTGGCTCTATATCTATCTACCTCGTTAAAACTTCACACGTCTCCGAATACTTTAACAACTTGAACTAGGTAGCTTGATTTTAGACGACTAACATTTAATTTGTATAGAAAATGGCGGCGTCTAATACAAATTGTTAAGAAGTTGAGCTTGTTATTGGAAAGAATATTGCGACACATGTAGTACAGACGCCACCACATCAAGCTACCCTAAACTGTAAAATTTTCCTAATCAACCTTGAACCTAATGCTTTAGCGATAAAGTTGAAAATCTATTAAAGAAATTTGACAGATTGTAGTAGCTTCATGTGCTGGCGTCTATACGTATTGTGCGTTGAAAAAATTCAAATAATTTAGTATTTCTAATCTATCTCTAATAACCTCGGTATTCAGTGTAGTTATTTAGTCTTGGAATGTTAGGAAAAGATGATAATAATGATAGAGCTCGTTCATTATTATCATCTTTTTCTGCCTTTTATCATCTGCCCAGCCTGTTCCCAACTATGTTGGCGTCGGCTTCCAGTCTAACCGGATGCACCTGATTACAAATATTTTACACGCAAAGACTGCCTATCTGCTTTTATCTCAATTTATTTGGGGTCTGTGAGTGTGCAGCATTTTTTTCCTGTAATTTACTATCAACCACCATGTTAGTATTCACTACCATCCTGTCATGATCATCTTTTACACCATGGTTTTGTTTGGTGTTCTATCCGTTAGGGCACTGCCATTTCTTGCTAACTCTGTAAGTTATTCACTACACCTCCGATGTTCTTTTATTTTCAGATTTATTTAGTTGCGGATTCCAAAAATTAAGAATATTGGGCCAAAAACGGGATGAATGAAAACCAATTACATGTAACTGAGATGAGAATGCCAAGAGGAATGTATGGTGTAACCTGAATGGATAAAATAAGGAATGAGTACATAAGAGGAAGTCTGAAAGTGGCGCCGGTGACTGAAAATTTGTGTGGTAATCGGTTATCGTGGTATGGACGTGTGATGCGGAAAATATAGTGAGTATGAATGTAGATACTATGGCTTTAAGAGTAGAGAAACTATGGATGGACTGTGTGAAGGATGATCTGGCTAGAAAGGAGGTGACTGCTGCGACGACCCCAATTAAATTGGGATAAGGACAGGAGAATGATGAAGTTTGTTGATCGCCACTGATTCTGGCTTGAATCAGTTAAAATGTTTGGAAACCTATAGCGTGGCGGTTAATCCACCTGTTAAAAGTAGACCTGTCAAGCTTCGGCGACAATTTTGCGCCTATCCTTTTAAAGTTGACCCCATGATAATTGCAAAACGATCCCTATCATTAACACTGTGTAACGATATCAAACCGAATGTGGAAATTTCGCAGACAATAGAGGAGAGAGTCGACGGAAGATTGTACTGATAACCTGTGTTGATAATACTCGCACGGAAACGCATTTCACGGCGCGAAGTTGCACGTAATTGTGGCCGTAAATACATTGGTTTTAACATAAATAGGAAATGATTTACATATTATATATCCTATCCTGCTAATATTATAAATGCAAAAGTTTGTGAGGATGTATGGAAGTCTGGATGATTACTACTACGATACTCTTTCACGCAAAAAGTACTGACCGGAGTTGGATGAAATTTGGCACACAGATAGTTTATAACCTGAATTAACACATAAGATACTTTTTATCCCGGTAGTATAATCCCGTAGGACAATTACCGAACTCCACGGGTATAAGTAAGTACTAATATAATGAAAGGTTATAGGATTTTTTAAATCAAGCTCAGCAAGGCAGAAACGTCGGGGCACAGCTAGTACAAAATAACATAGTTAAACATTATAAAAGAGTACAATAAATGGTAGTGGACTATTTGAAAAATGTGGACCGACATGTAAGCGTTTAATGATGCTAATTTCGCGCGTGGTTTTGTAACGTTTGTCCACATTTGTCAAATAGTTTGTGAGAGAGAGGCCTTTTTGTAGCTCCATCGTAATCCTTAATTAATGGACTTTTAATCAGCTTGTTGCTTCTTTTTTACTGAATTGGGTATTGTCTACGTTGCAAACAGTTCTGTCCCCGACTGTCATCAGCAATGTTAATTACGTGAAGTCTATTAAGACATCTTAATTGGCCACCCAGGCAAATAAAGGCAAGCTCCAATATATTAATGCTGACTTGCCTCACATTAAGAGCATCCGTACCCAATAAAATGCACGTCATTATTTGTTTAGGATAACGTTTTAATAAAAACCCATCAGAAAATAACAAAAGAAAATAATAACACTTAACGATAAATAAAAAATAATTACAATATCGTCAATGAATGGTGACCTAGTGAACTCGTCGATTTCCACCCCAAATAAAAAGGATGCGTAATTGATTGCATCGACGCTAGCTCATTTGACTGATTGTGTAGAGCACCAAATTGCGTATTTAACGTATGGGAAGAACCCTCGTGCACCGTTGCCAATTTGGATGGCACCCCCAGGAGTCGGGGACCCACCGCTCCCCCCAAACATGTTTATATTGCATTTAGATTCAGATCATTCAAAAAAGCAATACGTCCAATTTTATTGCCGTCAGATACACTTTTAGAAGCAAAAAGTCTCGCACGAATATTGTAAACTGGAAGTGGAACAGTGTTGCAAAATGCCGATCCGTTAAGGGCCATTCGCAGTTTTATCACAGTGCAAATAACCCGCCCTGAGCAGATTAGATAAACTACAGAAAACGGCGCGACGTGGGAAGCGAGTCGAGAATTATGACGTAAATACTGTTTTAATTACAAACGTTTGTGTGCAAATTACTCGCGAGCCATTAATCTCTTAAGAAAAATGTCTGTAACACCATTCTTGATAAATAACTATTTTTTTGTGTGAGGTCGTCCAATGTGACTCCAGTGTCTGTGTCTCTCCTCTCGTTAAACGTATTAGGATCGCTGTATTCGTTGACAATTTGGTCGGAATTTATGGCAGTGCAAATGAATGCGCATAATTTGACAAAACTGTCGGATTTGCAGGGAGCGTGTACTAGCGATTCCCGGATCGTTCGGTATCTATGCAGATCTAAATTTAGAGGGTAATCGCTTGTTTAATAATATATGCCGCGGGGAGCACTCAGTATAATCTATTTACATTCGGAGTGGACCGATCTATTCAGTCGATATTACATGAACGGGTATTTATTTACTATTATCGTGAAACTCTCCGTCACCACTCATTATAATTTGCTTGTTCGACGTCAGTTTCGTTTTCCTCTTACTCGGCAAGTTTCTTATCAGTAATAACTCTTTTATAATCAGACTTTGGATTCAATTCTTCATTAGCCTTTCATCGTTATACACTTTGAATAGTTTTCATTTTAATCTTAATATTATTGGTCTTGTAAACCTCTCAAAGAATGTAATAAAATGCAGCCGACAGATTCTTCAACAGGTTCTTTTCAACAGTACGTTTCCCTTACAAATATTTTACAATGTAATCAACTGTTCACATTCATTATGTTTTCAGAGACCCCGTCATTTGTATTCACGATGTCCATGCATAATGTTTAATCTGTGAGAAGTAGTTAATAAGCAACTATAACTAAGTAAGTAAAGCAGATAATAGCAAAGGTATTCCTGTCATGAGGTCACGGATATCGTCAGTCGTCGCCACAGTAACAGATGGCTCATTGTGTTAAAAGGTGGAGATAAGCCATGTCTTGAAGTAAACACGCTTCATCCAACAAGTCGACTCACCTACTTATAGGAAATGAAATTAGAGAAACAACAGGCTAAGCAAACTATAGGTTATTACGAAACTGGCAGAGAGTGCCAAGTATTCAAATAAATGAGGTTGAGCATTTTATAAAAACACTAGATGAAATACATACAATAATTAGGTTCATATGATGATTCAGCTTTACATGCGACGGTTCATCGTAAACACCAGCATTGTCTTCACCATTATAAAATTAATAACAACAATGACTCAGTGTACCGAATAAATCAAATTACATCGCCCACTATGCGGGAACAATGAAACAAAATATAACGTTTAAAGTAACAATTAAACACAAGACAATGCCGCGGAAAGGAGCTCCGCGTAAAACTGAGAACTTCTTGGCTCCTCATCAATCAGCTATCACGAACCCCACCCCGGCTTTGCTCGTTACACATAATTAATCACTGAATATAATTAAAATTCCCGATGACAAGGCGCGATCACCGCAATATTCATCAGAGAGGAAAAGCCTCAGAAAGAATATTGGCGAGTTCAAAGAGCCAATGAAAGGACATTTTTTAACCCTTTGGGACCGTCGTCTTCGAGTGATTCAATTTTCAATTAATATTTGACGTGACTTGCAAATGAGAGGCTAATTCATTTATCTGTTATCATTTGCAGTTTTTAGACTAGTTGTTGTGTCTCTTTGGGTTTCTTCAGAGGCTTATAGTTTAGGGGCTCAAGATAATGTTAGATTTGAGGCGCCTCGCTGGCGTCTGCCGTGGTGTAATTACCCAGTGACTCAGCATGGCTTTGTTCGCCCTGCATAGGATCCGCGAACAAACTTGTTTTAATTAATTTCGTGTCTCGAACAAGCCTTCAGCTGATTGTTATCTACTTAGTTGCTGTTAGCGCTCCGGACGCCCCGATAATGAAGCAACAAATTGTTCTAAACCAGACTTATGATTTTGATATCAATGAGTATGTTATTATGCTCTTAGTTTGACTTTTTGTTGATGTTCTGTTGTTAGAGGTAGTTTGAAACTATTTCTTTTTGGTTTTATTATTTGCCATTATATGGGGATGTTCCTTATTTCCTGATTTCCAATGTATGATAGGACCACATTTTGATTTGCTGAAAAATAATTGAAACAGTAATCTCGCCATAGCAAACTTACTGCTTTTGATTTGCAGTAAAATGCAAATTTACACATAGGTACAGTTTTACTGCCATAAATTCGTAGTGGTAGTGATTATTTTGCTTTGAACTAGATCTTAAAATCTCCAAACAATAATTTCGCTCATGAACCAAATTGGTCAATGAAATTTTTCATGACCAACAGCCAAATTGATTTTATATTGGTAACAGGTTTCAATGTTATTGTTGGCTCAAGTTTTTCGATATGATACATTTATCGATGATCCTTTCCAAAAAGCTCTTTGGCTACACTCATTACAATCTTATTATAGTGTTGTATGTAAATGTGAACCAGATATCGACACTTAACTACCGTTATATCTCCTCGTTGTTCGTGTTTGGCGTGCCAGTTACCATGGCAACCGGTGAAATATGGGCCCCGTCTTTACTAAGCTTATTGCCATTATCAGCTAAGAACAGCTATTAATTTCCACTTCCATTCTTCTGTTCTTGCATTCATTTTATAGTGGGAACCACTCCAGTCCAGAAATTGATGCAATTCATTTGATGTGTTTGAGTTTCCTTATCATGTAACCACTTTCCTGTTTCAAGATACTCTTGGGTAACCAAAGTAATAAAAAGTCTTGATCTGTATGGAACCTGTTTTGCCATTTGTCGTAAGTGTATTAGATGTGTCTTGATATGTCATAAGTGAACGGTTAATGGCATTGGCAAATAAAAAATAAGCACTCAGTGGATTTTTATTGATAAATCTTGTTCATCTTGATTTAAAAGTCTATTAAAATCTCATAAAAGACTGTACTACCAACACAATCAATAAATCATAATCCACCGCGATTAAAACCACATGAATTTTACAACAGCCCATATAACAGAGTGCCCTCAAAACAATAATTAGTACCAATTACGACACGAAATATCCTCAACAATCAAATGGGATGACTGGCACAAGTTGAGTGGCCGCACGCAGAGAGAAATTAAGGAGATCATCCGTCTCTCTTTGGTGAAGGTACATAACAGCTGTCCCTTGCCCTCATTCACAATTCAATTTAAGCTTTCAATCATCGACATCGAAAACTACCATTAAGATAGCGAGAAGTGCACTTATTTTGATTGAATAAGGCCAGCATTGTTTGAAAGGAATGTCTTCCTCAGAAGAATTATTTCTGTTTTCTCCATCGCTTTTTGCAGCTTCAGTAAATATGTTGAAATCTCAAATCACAAATTCTTGAGGATTATATTAGAAATTGTCTGATATTTTTAGCTTGACAATCCCCCAGTACTTTGTGTAGTTAATATCTATTCTGTTTTTCTTCTCAACTGACTGAGCTATATTAAAATTCTTTAATTCAAAGAATGCGCGTCTCGTTATTATGATAGAGGTTAAACGCTTGTTCCTAAATTCTTCAAACATCATTATTTCATGGCCGAGACCCTCTTACCTACAGAACAAATAAACTTCGGTTGACTTTGTTTATTTTTCTATGGGAGTTGAATTGCTTCTTCCTGGAACCTGGGTAATATTGGTAATCGTTCTGTAAATATCAGTCGTTTTTTTTTAATAATGGCATAAGTAGTCCGTACTTAGATCCATAAACAGATGATACAAAAGTTCTAAGTTATGGTCAAAGCAAATTATAGACATCCAAAATAGAATCAGACGATGAAAAACTTTAGCGAGTTGTTAGGTGCTTGTTTGAAACAGTTTATAAACAAAAAAATCTAATTGTACATCGTATTAAGAATATGCACAACAACCTACATGAGAGGTTCGTTTCCGCCAAACGGATAAGTAGGTAGCTATAACCTGTAATCGGAACCGGTTTAGTCAATGTGGACTTACAGACTGGGGAGAGGGGCATGCGCCATATCATAGCAGGTGTTCCACTGTAGGCCTACTGCCTCAATGAGAATTCCAATTCAAGCCTTAAATAGTTTGTCTGAGATTTACTTCGCGGTCTATCTATAACTCAAGATAAATGTTGCCACACAGCTGGCCTTTGATATACGTGCGATGTGAGTTTGATAAACGAAGATAAAAACAGTTGCGGAGCCCATGAAGTTGTCGAGGAGGCAATCTTCCTACCATCAGGACTCGCCATAGACGTTCGAGAATGAGTTTAGGGCGGCGTGTCTGTAACGCGTGTTTAATAATGTAAGGTCTGAAGGCGCGCCGTCCCTTACCGGCCTGCTCTGAATAATGGATGCAACAATAATATGACTCGAGTACGCGCCGTCTCAAGTTATTCAATACCCAATTCCATATTGCTTGACCATAACTCCAACAGGAATTTTAAACTCTGAATATTTAGAGCTCAAAGTGAAATGAAACTTATTTTAAATATTGATGTCATTGATACTTAGTAATCCTCTTAGTTCAACAATCAACTCTCATTTGTGGCGTTGGAATATCCTCCTCTGAATAAAAGGCTTTTATAAGAGAAACATGGGAACGTACACCTGTCGCACCCCGCATTTTAGAATAGCGTCTGGCTAGAGTATTAAATATATTAGTATTCATTCGAAATGTATCACAGACGAAATAGCGGTTCCAGAATATTTCGCACAAATTATATTATGGACTTATTCGAAATATCCCATTATTGTTTAAGAAAATAGAAGTTGGGTTTACGTAGCTCTGGCATGCTATATGCAAGCTTTATTTGCATAGTAACCGAGTTGTTTAGTTGCTCTTTAAATGTAAGGAACTAATGTGTAGGTAGAGAGTTAGCCAAGCGGAACTGGTTATGTTCTGCTCAGTAATGTTAAACGAAGTAAAATTAACATTAGCTCTTCTGGGGATTTTAGCATTCCCAAAGTTTTGATTGAAAGAAACACATCTTGTATTTGGATTATTCCAGAGAACATCAAATTTCCTTTGCAATCTTGGACGGTTCCGTTCGGGAAGTTAACGTGGATTCAATAAAAGTTTATGATTATGCTAGGCGATGTTTCTTTTTCTTTAATCAAACCTCATTTGTGTAGGTACACGGTGTTTTCATGAGGGTGCAGCAGAATGCGTTTAATTCGTTAATAAATCAGGGTGCGGGGTGGTGCGGGTTCATTAGGCTGATCGCCCGGGGCTTCCGGGGACTCGCCTGTCCGGCCCACAGGCCCACTCCATGCACTCCAGCCTTCTGTTGATGCGTTTAATTTTGCGAGGGCATTCGATGATGGATGCGTCGCTAATTCCATTTGTCCATCAGTGGGCTTGTCGTTTACAAACAACCGATGCACGAAACATCAATTTGCTTTTGTTTCATAAATTCAATCAATTACTTCGTCTATATTGATGCTGCCTTTTTGTAGCGAAACAATTTGATTTGGGACATTCAAAGAATCAGCTGCTTAATCCGTTTTAATATCCAAATGGGAATCTTAGTTAAAATAAGTAATTAATTGGCTCTCATAACTTGGGCTTATCGCTGGCATAAATTAAGGTAGATTCGCGCGGCGTCTCGTCCACGCACGTAGTGAAACTTTTAATTGCATTGAGCTCTATCACTGTCGTCAACTGGGAGTTATGAACACCCACAGAGATTGTACTCTTCTCCGTGCTACCAACAAATAAATTTTAATCATGTACCATAGAGAACCAATTAAGCGCTTTATCTGGTATTAGATGCGTGACATTATTTATAACTGTCTAAATATTTTTGAATTTATTATCATTAAGAACCATTTTTAATCTAATGAAACGTTAAATCTATTATAACTTCGAAATTAAAATCCTCGGAAATTATTTAGGATCTCGAGAGTCAAGCACGAAATGAATAATGGATTAATTAGAATTTTTAAATTAAAATTGTCACCGTGTATCCGTTCTGTGGCCAGCACAAACATAATACAATAGAGGCCAGGGCCGGACGAGAGGACTCATTAATTTAGATGATTGTACAATTATCTAAATATAAGCGGAGCGAGACGCCCACGCGGGCGCAGGGGGTACTCCAACCCGAAAACGAGGGAGGGGAGCGGGCACTCGTTTTTAATTAAACCGGCGATGAAATGAAGTGGTCCGTATAATATTGCTTAGACATGTTTTAAATTAATTTTAACCCGTCTTATTACGAATGATTTGATGAGATAATTTGTGCGCTGCCGGGTCTAAACGACACATTTTCGTATATCATCATTTAAGACTGCGGCAGTGAGCTCAGCTGATGTAGTATCCTCATCAAACGGCAAGCAATAATACGTTTTGTTTAGTTCGTGGCTTAATGTAGATTGGCCGGCCCCCACGAGCCTTCGACTCATGAGCGAATAGGCCTAAGTCCTCAATAACAATGTTGGGGCCGGGGCCCCGACCGGCCCGCGGTGACGGCGCTCGTACGCAAGGGTTGTGCGCCTCTCCTCTTCTCTATTTGTTTTTCGTTAAAGCTTTAATTAAAAGTAGGTTTATTTTAAAGAAAATTGATGTTCAAAGTAAATAAATCCTTGATGGTTTAATTATCTCTTAGTAATTGAGTTTCACCTGACGGTAAAATAATTAGTGTTGTGCTCACGAGATGCTTATTAATTAATGATTTTGGAGATACTGTTGTACGGGGTAATCTATTAAGATGTCTTCTTTGGTGATAAAAGTTTTAATTAATATATTCATTTGGACACGTTTTTTCGTTTCGCTAACATTAATTATATTTTTAAATTATATCCTCATTCTAAGTTCGTTACCCGATTTATCTAATGCAATCTAATGCCTTGAAATTAATTGCGATGCTGATCTGTTTACTAAAAAAACTTACAAGAAAAACTTTCAAGTTTGTGTACTAACACATTCTTAGGCAGAAATAGTTTCTGCCGAAGTAATGGTTGTTGGATATTCTCACTTCAAAAAGTTACAGGTAACTTTATATGTCAACAATTGTACATCACTGTATGTTTGAAGCAATTAGTTGAGCAGAGCAGCACGTGGCCGCTTAGTTTGAAGTTCGCAAGCCGCCGCGGAGTGCAGCAGGGCTGCCCCACCACCACATTAACTGTTCTACATCCAGCAGTTGAACTATTATTGTAATGTACAACGTGTCATAGTTATTAGTTGATGCAGTCTGTTTACAAACATGCTGCATTGCAGTTCGACGCTCAAGACGTTCGATCGTTACAGGCCAACCACCAACTTCTTCCCGATAGTTACCTAAAGGCTTTGTCCTCTGGGGTCTGTAAGCCGCGCGTCCAGGCTTGGTGCCTCGAAGGGACCCGCCGGTCTCCGGACCGGCACGATGCACCAAACAAAAAAACTTAACAATAACAAAAAAACACAATAAACGTATGAACTCAAGAAACTACACCGTCGAGCGCAGTCTCTTAACCTTTAAGTTCGACAGGATAAAAGACTGGTCACATAAAAACTTCCTTGTAAAACTTTAAAACAAAACTGTACAGAGAACTTCGAAAAAAGTAGAAATGTTTGTGGGGATCGACGACACTTCCCCGTGCGGCGTTTCGGTCGCGACTGAGCCACGCGGTCGGAGAGGGGCCGCGCGGGGAGGCGAGGGGCGCCGGCCCCGCACCTCCGCGGTATTATTTGATTAATTCGCCTCCCCCTTCTATACTCGGTGAGTCGTTACGACGACGGCGACGTTAAGTTTTTAAATTTCAGTGAGAGGACCGCAACCTTCACCTACTCCTTAATACTTTAATTGAATTAATTAAGATCGACGGGCGCCAACAAAGATTAGACGTTAATAAGCAAACGCTGAAGGACCCGTCCCGTTCATGGTTAATTACAGCGGCCGCGGCTGCGGTGTGCTCGCAGGAAAAAATCCCAGCTTGAAATAATGAGTATTACCTACCGAGCAACGTAAGACCCGCTAATTGGTGCATTTACATACAGAAGTAAAATAAAGTCAGAGTGAGTTATTTGACGATGTCAGATGTTCTCAAACGAGTGACAGTACACGACAACGTTGGTATAGATTGAGTCTGCCCTGTCGGCCGGCCCGCCGAGGACACTTTATGCATTTTGGTGAATATTAATCACTATCCCGAATCCTTTTAGTGTTTACAGCCTATTGGAATACGGAGCAAAGAGCATTGGAGTTGCATTGATTGAAATGTTTGAGAGTCAGCTGTCAAACTTTATTTAACTTTTTTCCTTGTTACTTTTCATTTCATTTTCGAAGTAAAAGAGTCTAATCACAACGATCAGTTTACCAATTAAGCCAACTAAAGTCGATTAGACTTTGACTATTGAACCCAATCCGTTAAGTTCATTTGTTGTTCCCACGGGCCGACTGCGAAACTGAGGTTGGAATTAGTGATGCGATTCCTTCATGTGAGGTGACTTGAGTCTTGAGCTTTACGAGTTTGGAGAAAGTTGAAAAAGAAGAGATGGTGGAGGCAATTTAACTGGTGGAAATTGAGTCGGAGCTTTAGTAGAAGAACTTTTGAAGAAGACTGGAGACGTAAAAGATGATGGTGGATGCAATGTTAGTGATGGAAGTATGACTGGTGTAATAGACGAATGGAATTGTCTAGAAGCTAGGGTCCCAAAAATGATCCTGGACCTAAACAAAATGTTATATTTATGTTGTAAAAGGAATTAAAGGTTGATATTACTGATGCATTCCTTCATTTGAAGTGACTTGAGTTGGAGCTTTATAACTTTTACAAAAATTGGGGAAAGAAACGATGGTGGATGCAACGTAAGTGATGGTAAGAGTGACAGAAGAATAAAATAGTCTAGTAGCCAAGATTTAAAAAAAAAACCATAGACCTGCTAGTAACCGAGATAGTATGATTTCTAATAACAAAAAGGAGCTAAAGGCAGAAATTAATGCAGATGCAATTCTGTATTTCAGGTGATTTGAGTCGGAGCTTCAGAACTTTTTGGAGAAGATTGGGATAAGAAAAGATGTCGGACAAACACAGAGAAGAAACAAGACAAAGAAAGAAGAACAAAGACAAAGTTAATGACAGTAAGGTTATTGTGACAGAAGAATGAAATTGACTTGAAGCCTTGAGTCCCAAAAATGATTTGTGGAACAACTAACAAAGGACATGGTGTTATTTCTAATGATGAATTTTTACTACTTGAAGTGATTTATTGCAACAACAACAAGTACCATACCATTCCCTCTTTATACATCCTGCCAAATGGACATTTGGCAAGATCTATAAAGCTCGCTTGTTAGCAAGCTCATATAGGCCAAAATTTTGTTTGCTGCTTGGTGTCAATTCATATCAACATAAAAATAAGTGAGTCGAGTTGAAAAATAACCTTAGCCGTCCCGACAGGAAACTCATTACACATTCCGTGTCGGGTTACAAGAAAGAGGCCGGTCTCGATTTCTGGTTAATTCAATAATTTTACGGATGGAGCATTATCGGGCTAATTCGGTTTTGTTCGGTTTGGCCCGATCGATCAACTGATGCGCGGGCGCAGGTGGGCGCTTTAACAAAGTACACGCGCACCTCTGGCCCGTATTATGAAACTTTGGTGTGTTTGAAACTCTGGATATCGAATTTTTTTTTTAATACATTTTTGTGATACGTCAATTCTATACATTTAGAGACCAGGTCCCTTTCATCTTTTCATAGAAATCAAGACTCAATTATACCTTTTCAGAATCCACTTTATAATGAATCAGTTTTAATAATTCCTAGGTGAGCTATATTATATCGATCGGGTTGGTTTTGCATCGTTGTTGATGTAAATGTAAAGGGTAGAATTTTACATTTTATATTCATTATTTATTTTTACATCAGTTCTTTGAATTTTACGGGCAACCTGCAGTCGCAGGTGCCAACTGTCATTTCTTCCGCCACTGCATTCTATGTTTAATAAAAGCTAATGGTGCTTTAGATATAGTCAGATATTACTGCCCTTTTTTAGGTTTTGCTAAAAGATCTCTTCTGTTGGAAATCATTTACTTAGTGTTCTCTATTCCTCTTCTAAATGCTCCGCTGCTTCCTTCAGCTTCAATTTTGTAACGCTGTATTTTCAGTAAGCTTCTTATATTTTTGCGATTTGTTCCAACACAGCACTAAAGAATGCAATCTATCATAAAATATTCACCATCTTTCATAAATAAAACGCTTTCGAACATTCTTAGTTTTCGTGGTACAAGGAAATCTCTTACAAGACTGCTCTGCTTCGAAATTAATCTTTGTTTAAAAGTTAATGGGCCTTATTAATCATGGGCGTTATGTCTAGATGAATATAATGTCGTAATGGGTGACTCACTCCAAAGATATCAAGGCTTTTATTACGAAAACAAATGCACCGTTACACAACCTGTCCGTTGCTCTATTACATTAAATTGATCCAAAACACAATAGAAATTACACTCTAAAACACCGCACTAAAGCTCATAATTAACTTAGAATTATTCATTCACAGATATCCGGGGCAGGTGAATGTGTTACCAATATTATATTTCTTAATTAATAGAGGTGAGAACACTCAGATCCACGGGAATTTAATATAATAGGCTTTATTCCTGACTAATTTAATTGTAATGGGAATAATATGGTTTTATAATTTTATGGTTCTCTGTCTATTATAATTGGATTTTTAATAAGTTTATACATTGTATCGACAGCTGCTTCAATTAGAGTGGTTATGTAAATAGACGTCTTGTGAAAGTTGTATTAACGACTACACTTGGGTATTGTGGGTGTATTTTAGACAGCCTTCTTAATCCTTAGTACAGTTTCTATATTCATGTAACCGTCTCTTCATCAGTATTACAGCGGAGAGACTAATGGGCGCACTCCCCCTCCGTCTGCCAAAACGTACGGCGCTCCGCGACGTCTCATCCAATCAGGATAATGTGTGATACTCGTCAATCGTGTAAGTGGCTCCAAATTGTACTCCAAAAGGTAAAGTCTGCTCTTATTGAGTGCACTTTTGTGATTAGCTAGTAGTTCTCTTGACTGTGGGATTTGAAGGGTCCTTTGAACGCAATGGGAATGATAGCAACAGAACAAGCAGCGTAAATCCAGATAGCAGACATCTTATTTCAAGATTAGTTTACATATTCACGTCTCTAAAGCGGGTAACAACGAGACAAGGGTACAATTAAGGCGGTGGCACAGTGCACTGCTGCAGCGGAGGGCGGGTGTCGCGCGTCGGTCACAATGCGCCAAATGACGGCCGGTACGCAAATGAAGAATATTGTCGGACGGTGTGAATGCTCCTTAATGACGCGTCGGGCAGGACCCGTGTGCCGTCGTCACCCACACGACATTTGCGCGATTGTCGAGTGTTAATTATTGGATCATTGTCGAGATAACTCCACATGGGGAGTATCTTTTGAGGAGGTTTGTATGCCATGTGTGGCTATGAGCTTTCTGAGCATTCTTAGTGTGTCTGCGAGGAACAGTAGCGCAATCATCACTTATTTCTTATACGCTTGCATGGAAGTCTACCTTGTAAGGGTTCTGAGGGGGGATAAAAGGGTTACGAGCTAGAAGCAAAATATTTACAGCTTGTAAAAGCTGAACAATTGGTATTAAAGCTGGACATGGAATTCAAAAATAAGTACTAATTCTTTTAAATCTGCTTTTAATTATAAAAGCAGATTTAAAAGAATTAGTACTTATTTTTTGGTTGTAACAATTATGTTACAACCATTAGCATAGCTTAAGCTAAAACTATAAATATTCAACAGCCAGTCACTACTTTGTTGTGGAATTCGGTAAGTATTTGAACTTGCGTGCGCGTACGCACGTTCGGGTGCCAAAGCAACAGTTACACAAACTTCGTCAAGAGGCGAGCGGACACTTCACTGACTACTGTCAACAAAATGTACCAACATGTGACTTGTGCCCGGACATAAATCAACAGATTTCACCGTTTGTAAACCCAGAATAAATCTGATGTGTACAGTACCAGCTCGTACAATAAGATCTAGTTGACATAGATACTACAAATTATTTCTTAAAGCGCAAATATTGGCTTAAAACCAGTTTTTCGAAGTCAAAATCATTTACAACACTGATATGGCTTTAAATAGAATGATTTCATCAAACGCCTCATCATCAAAATTATCATTTTCAAATGTTTGTCTAAGTTCTGATTTTATATCGTCATATTTGGTCTGCACTAAAAAGTCTTCAACGACACGATAATCACGAAACATTAACACGTACTTCCTAACAGTTTTACTTATTACAGTTACAACAGTACTAATAATTTCGTCTCTATCGTGAAATACTTCACTTAAATATCATATTCGTGCTTAACATAAACAGTTGGATGTACTAGTGCTGGTTATAAAGCTAGGTTAGACAAACCGTGGTTGTAATATACATTATGAGGGCACTAAATGTCGAAGACTGTCGCTCGCCGGCTACCAGGATCGAGACCCGAGTTCATGAAAACTACTTTTGAATGCGCGTAGAACTGGGAGCAGGAATTGTTGTAATTGCACTTACAGCGCTTAGCGCCGCTGAGGTGCTTTAAGACATTAGGATCTTCCATGATTTATGAGGGTATATTTTCCAGAAGTGAGAATTTCTTGCATATTTTTTGGAAGGTTTTGTGTGATAGTTACATTAAAAGTATGACAGATTAGAACAATTAACTCAAGGTTCAACTTGAAAATATGAAATATAACGCAAACGAACTCTGATTTCAGTAAATTGAAGAAAAGTTTGGAATACTGTTCGTAAATCTGCGTTCAAATGGGACGTCTGCCAAATTTCTAGAAAGCATGCGTTGCGGGTGTACCATTTCTTTATATTGTAGTATTATTATTTCTTAATCACATGTTCAACGTATGATTAGTGAAGATTACAAGTCATCCGAGAAAGGAATATAATTACAGCTTAGTAGTTAATGTATTGGGGTGTTTAAACTCAAAGCGAAGAAAGTTGGCGCGACTAGCAGGTGCGGAGATTTACGGTGCGCAGTTGACCTCTGCCAAGCAAATTGCCTTCACAAAAGAAGCGTTGACGGGGACGCACAAAACGATTGACCCTAACCTTGAGAGTGCAGACGAGGGCCCGAGGTTTGTGAAAAAGGGCTTAATTGGCTACAATTTTCAATGTTTTGTGACCTTAATTATTTCGACATAACAGATTTCGACATGATTAATACTGGCGTTTCCATTCTAGAACACGAATCGCAAATAGAAGTATCCATAACAAAGGAAGTTATCAGCAATTATTTTGCAACCGGAGAACAATGTTTATACACCTTGCTGATGTGAACACAACATAACTAAATTAGTGAGCATTTATTTCTTAAAACAGATAATAAACCTTGTGCTTATCGACAACTTAATTGTTAGTAGTTCTCAGAACAGCACATTACGGGGGTGATTTTGGGACTGGGAGATCAAGGACGAGCAGCTTGGCGTCATCGAACGAGAGCGCATTACGTTCGATTGTAGGGCCAGGCGCGGCCTAATTGCCAGCATTGTGTCGGCATGCAGATGTGAATGGGCTTTGATTTGGGCCCGGGGGCGCGGGGGCCGGGGCCAGGGGACAAATCGCTCGTTACGGCTGCAGGTAAACTTTCATTGAGCGTCGGAAGGCGTCGGACGTGAGAGGCGACCGACAAAATGCCCTCGTTATTCGCCGCCGAATCACTCGCTCATTGTGCTCCGGGAAACGGTAGACGCGCTCGCCGAATCACGGAAAAGACCTTAATGAGGCGTGAGAACGTTCTAAATGAACGATTGTGCAGGAGCTCGGATTAATGAATGATTGATATTAGAGTGGCTCTGATTAACACCCATTACGAGATGTTCCAGACCAAGTACCGGCGGATACTTCGTCATTTCTTTAGCATAATGTACCTAATAGATTCTCGGTTTCAGAAATTTCGGCGGTTCATCGAACCACTTGTTGCTCTGTAGAGGGTGAGAGAAAAACTGAGTGTCGGGCGAGAGGCGATCCTCCCGCTCCCCGCGCCCTCCCCTCACACTCCTCTGGTCCGAACTCGACACCACGCCAATTAAAACCTGACTCCTGGCGTTTTGTCATGTAGGTATGGCACGCGTTAGATTTAGCTAGCTGTGTTGAATTTTAATTGAATCAATGTTCTAAAAACTAAAAATATTTTTTAATTGGCACAGTCTATCGTGGCGTGTGAACATGGGACAAACGAGGTTTAGGCTGTTAATTTGATTATTTCAATATTTTAAAGTCAACTGTTACTAGGGCGCATCTATGCAAATAAATAAAATTGAAGTATCTGTTTGTAATATCGAAATAACAGCTTTTTACTGAATGCATTTGAAAATATGTAATATTTACGGCACTTTTAGCCTCATTTTTTTCAATTTTTGTCTGTCTGTCTGTCTGTTTGTTCCGGCTAATATCCGAAATGGCTGGATCGATTTTAACGGGGCTTTTAATAGCAAGGGCTTTGAATAACTTAGGATACTTTCATTTTAGAATAAGGGAGCCTCCGTGAAAAAATAAAAGCCCTTGAAATTTGTAATAAAATCCGATTCAAAAAGGGAAGTTATATTTTTATAATAATTTCCCGCGAACGAAGGTCGCGGGCAACAGCTAGTCATATATATAATTGGACTACGCACAAGTAGGTACGTAGGTAGGCTACAATGTGGGGTGCTTAATTAGTTGGCATGAAGTGTGTAGTGCGGTGCATACTGCAAATATCTGTGTGAGCACCCCAGTGCGTGAGACAGGTGGCGAGGGCGGCCGGCGCGGCGGGGCCCGGCAGCGCGGGGCCGCCTGCCGGGGCCCGGGGCGCAACGGTGTAACAGTTGCCTCGCATCACCGACATGTGCCTACTATTTGTATGTAAATTTAAAAAAATAATTAACAGCTAAAAATAAACACCATTACTTTCCAACGACTATTTACATATGTATAACTATAAATACTAGTTGTTTTGAAGTTGTTTCATGTAATTTGCTAAATATATCCGCGTAGTTGCTAGGAACGAGTATTTAATTAGTTAGGTATGTAATGCTAAGCCTTTCACTTCGAGTTGCCCGCGGCTTTGGATCGGCTTAGTAACTCAATCTGATGACGTAATTTAAGGATCAATCGACATTGATTTACAATGTTCGAAATGAGGTCAACTGCTATGCGAGTGAGTTGATCGTAGGTAGTCTCACTGTACTTCTGCTGACGTTTGACTATATAAATCCGATTTCAGTTTGAATGACGTCTTTCGAACTTTTTCAAGAACACGGTTCTTATAGATATTTGCACATTGCATAAAAAAAGTTAAGTAAATGCTTAGTTCTGTTTCATGCTGTTCTCACTATGCCAAAAACTTCGTGCGCGTCGATTTTGGACTTTACTGTACAGACGCGCACATCAAGCTACTACAATCTGTCAAATTTCTTTAAAAGATTTTCAACTTTATCGCTGAAGCATTAGGTTCAAGGTGGTTCGGGAAAATTTAACAGTTTCGTGTAGCTTGATGTGCTGTACAAGATTTTTTTTTTTTTGCATTTTTCTGAGTAGATTTTTCGAAAATCCTGAAACACGCATATATGGTGTCAATTGAGAAAGTAATTTAATAAATAAAATCATCCCACTGCCCTCTGCAAATTTAGGTATACCTCCGTTCACACATGTGTATAGTATGAATCCTAGAAATATTTTTCAGTAAGTGAAAAAAACACATGGCTGTATGTTGTCTGGACCAACGACCATTTTGTACCATTGGCTTGGGAATATTTAATTTATTTTATGTCATAGGGGTTTGAACTAGTTTGGGATGACAAATAGTATAAAAAGGGACCCAAAATAAAAAGGTCTCGTTTGTTGAATAAAATAGTGTCACAATATATTAACATTTTTGAAGTGGGAACCAACCGTAAACCGGAGTCAAGTATCTTTAAAAATATCATCTGTTTACGTTAACAATGCCTTAAAACATGATACTTTTTGTTCAAAAACCTTCACGGTAAAACGCATTTATTTGTTGTTAAACAACAATAAATTAAATTAAATTAAAGGTGTCATGCTCCAATTAAAGCCCCAGTAGCCAGTGCATGGCTGCGTGAGGAGACATATACGCACGTGATTTCAATATTTCATCTGCAAGGCAGCATACACACTGCGGTCTCGGGCCGCACTCGTTCCACTCCTACAATTACGCGCTTGTGTCATATTTACAGCCCAGGTAATTGCCATTCAATTACGAGGCCAGCCCGCTGTGCATCTGAGGGAGAGGTCCGGCACCTCACCGATATATCTGTCCCACTCCAACGCGGCGTGCAGCCGGCCAGCCATCAATCATCGAACACCCCCCGCTGGGCGCCTGTAGGGATGGGAAACGTCACAAAGCGAGTATCTCAGTTCAACAATGCTCGATAAGTGGGCAAACGCCACGCTAAATTGATTCCGAACCGATTCTGATCCGAACGTTGTTTAGCCGTATTAATTTAACTCGTCGGTTTGTCATTCGTGTTGCAAAATAATAGTTATGATGGCATTCATATTTAAACAGAATTGTGAATAACGATTAATTGTTTGTAACGATGTGCTAGGGTAAACAGGTGTTTTTAAATGTCAACGGATCTTTGTGTTTGGCATTTGTTAACTAAGCATTATTTTATACATTAATTAAATAACATTTTACAAATTTTCTAGACCCTAGTAGCCAGCTAAAGGCTTTGCATAAGCGATGGCTTATAGCATAGTAATTAAGGTTTCTTCTATATAATTGTTGGTAAATAATAGACTTAGAAAAAAGATAACAAATGGAGAGGATGTTAACTTTAAATAAATACGCCAATTAAGAAAGATTATAATCATTTTTAAATGCAAGACACACGTAAAGGTATTTTATTCGTTAAAACACCATGCTATTAAAGTATAATGATAGGTTGTAAAGTATCGATATACATAGCGAGTGTGTGCCAGCCCTAGGTTGTGGCACAGGTATGCAATCTCGCCTTTATACCATCACCCTATTGCACTTCGGTGCTCGAGCCAATCTTTCAAATTGAGTTCAGTGCGATGTAGGGAATAATGTGATTTAAAACCAATAACTTAGTTATCTGTATCATTTATTTATGTTTTCTTGATTCGATTTTCACTTATTACCACTTTGTAAAATAGAGGGGGTGTGGGAATGTTAGTGAAACTAGTAGATGGATACATGTTCATCTTATACATAGGTGTATTTTGTTAGTAAGGCCTACACCATCTTGCTTCTTACTAGTACCTATTATTAATGCGAAAGTTTGTGAAGATGGATGGATGGTTGTTTGTTACTCTTTCACGCAAAAACTACTGAAGGGATTTGGATGAAATTTTGCAAACAGATAGTTTATAACCTGGATTAAAACATAGGATACTTTTTATCCCGGTAGTATGATTCCGTGGGCAATTATCGAACTTCACGCGAGCGAAGCCGCGGGCATGAGCTAGTTCTAAATAAAACTTTGTTTTATCCTCTTCTCAACTAATCACTTTTGCATGATCTAATCTAATCAAATATGGCCTATGATTAAATATGACCTAGAGTTAGTTATGGTCATAAAATATGGTCATAACTGCAAGGCAAAACCAATATAGTATTCCGTGTCTAAATAAATTAATAGTTTAGATCAGCTGGCCTAACACATTTTGATTTTGATCTCAAAATGTTGACCTTGTTTTTTTTTGACCTTGAACCGTTCGCAAAATACGTGAAAAAGTAATTCATTCAACAATTTACATAGTATTTTAACGAATTAAATCAATCTCAATCGACTTACATTTTTTAACGTTTTTTACCCCTATTTCATCTGATGGTAATTGCCAATATGGTCGACACAGACGTACACAGTGTGGCAAATAAAGCTGTACATTTCCAGTATAACTTGGCCTCGCTTTGTATAGATTTTCGATACAATGAGAGATTCGCATAAACTGGTTTTGTATAGCTTGATTGCCCGTCGTGCGTACTTTTTTATTACAAAATGGGCCTGCTCTTGACCACGATCACGCCTGATGCAAAGCGATAGATGAGGTATATGATGGGACGAGCGTGCCCAGAAGATGCCTGTTCACTCTTGCTTTGAAGGCTGACGGGTTAAGGCGAGGTTATCCAGATAAACGTCGTTTTATATTGTGTTTTATTCCTATATAGCACGGATTAAAATTCTGAAAAAAAAAACATATTACATATTTCACACTTCGATCTAGATATTCCGGCAAAGCGATACACGATTACTTGCACTTTGTTGCATTCAATTAAATCGCAAAGACAAGTCTAAATGATGGTTTTTAATATTATATCATTTGAGTTTTATTAGGTTTTTAACAATAAAACTTATACCATTATAAAGGTCGTAAAAAATGTGACAGTACACGGCAATCATAATTTTAAATATTTAAAAAAACCTATACAAACATTTCCAAAATTTGCTGTTTTCATCATTTCTTACTCGCATCGCGTGCTTCAGTCCCGAGCGGAACGCGTTGGAGGTCGGACGTGTGCCAATTTTTCGAACCCGCCACCCCACCTCCGCTAAGTTCTGTTACGAACTGAGCCAAAAATAGTTTGTAAAAAATAATACTTAGTAAACACCGAGCCTAGGTTTATTTGAAATGTCATTTGTTCACAAAAGTACAGTAGGTACCTAATAGGGAACGTAGTCAGAAGGTAGAAGGTAAGAGTTACGCAATAGAAAGAGAGGCAGCTTCTAGGAGAATATAACTGTAGGTAATTAGCGCTGCGCGGCCTGAATTGAAATTTTTCTGTCGTTGCAAAAGTCGCTATTTATGATTTCGCAATAATATTTATAAATTTCGGTAACTTTGGAATGGGCAACTACAGTACTTTCACAGTTATGCCTTGCCAGCTATGCCTTTTGAATGGGACTGTAGCTTCATTTTATTATCTTTTTTTCGACAATTCAAAAACTGCCTGTAACTGGCCTACTAAAATCAAAACATTTATTCCACTAATTTTTTTTTGTAAGGAGTTCTAAAAAAGTTTTGTAGGGAGCCCGGTAAGCCGAAAATATTTTATCGAGTTCGACATGGGCAGAAAAATAAAGTATGTAGGGGAGAACGAGATAGAATGAGTAATGGTCGTGGTCGATATCGTATTTTGTACGCACGACGGCCGATCAAGCTGTACAAAACCAGTTTATACGGATCTCTCATTGTATAGGAAATCTATACAAAGCGAGGGGAATTTATACTGGAAATGACAGCTTCATGTGCCGCCGTGTGTACCTACTAGTTTTTTTTATTTAGTTGACTTATTTACATATTAAAGATAAAATCACTTTATTTTTTTTTATTTTACTTCCTCTTCTCTCATTTTATGCTTTACTTTTTTTTCGGTTTTTTCGTTATGGGTGTCATTTTCATGGTTTTCGGGGTCGCTGATAATGAAATTGAGGTCAAAATTAAAATTCAAGATGGCGCCAATTAAAATTTTCAGCTTTGTCGTCATGGGTGTGATTTTCATGGTTTTCGGGGTCGCTGATATCGAAACTTAGGTTAAAATGAAAATCCAAGATGGCGCCGACAAAAATTTTTGGTTTTTTCGTCATGGGTGTCATTTTCATGGTTTTTGGGGTCACTGATATCGAAACTTAGGTCAAAATGAAAATCCAAGATGGCGCCGACGAAAATTTTTGGTTTTTTCGTCATGGGTGTCATTTTCATGGTTTTCGGGGTCGCTGACAAATCAAATATTTTTTTTGTTTCTATGTTTATTTTGAACTTATTTTCGTTATCAGTGACCCCGAAAACCATGAAAATGATACCCATGACGTAAAAACAAAAAAAAAATTTTGGTGCTATCGAATTTTCATTTTGACTTAATTTTCGTTATCAGCGACCCCGAAAACCATGAAAATGACACCCATGACGAAAATACCTAAAATTTTCGTCGGCACCAGCTTGGATTTTCATTTTGACCTCAGTGTCGTTATTAGCGACCACAAAAACCACTAAAATGACACTCATGAAGAAAAAATCGAAAATTTTACGTCGCCGCCATCTTGGATGTTCATTTTGACCTAATTTTAGTTATCAGCGACCCCAAAAACCACGAAAATGACACTCATGAAAAAAAAATCGAAAATTTTACGTCGCCGCCATCTTGGATTTTCATTTTGACCTAATTTTAGTTAACAGCGACCCCAAAAACCACGAAAACGAAACCCATGACAACAAAACCGAAAAAAAAGTAAAGCATATTTTTTTTTAAAACCGAATGTTGCGTGGCGTGTAGTTTTGAATCATACCCGTATTCATGTTCTTAGTGTCAGTCAGATTTTAAATTCACCTTATTTACAAAAATAAATAAATATTAAATAAATAAATATTTTCGATTTTTTCTTCATGAGTGTCATTTTCGTAGTTTTTGGGGTCGCTAATAACGAAACTGAGGTCAAAATGAAAATTCAAAATGGCGCCAATGAAAATTTTAGCTTTGTCGTCATGGGTGTCATTTTCGTTGTTTTTAGGGTCGCTGTCGTCGCTGATAACGAAAATGAGGTCAAAATGAAAATTCGATAGCACTAAAATTTTTTTTTTGTTTTTACGTCATGGGTATCATTTTCATGGTTTTGATTAATTTTTGTTTCTATTTTTATTTTGAATTTATTTTCGTTATCAGTGACCCCGAAAACCATGAAAATGACACCCATGACGACAAAACCGAAAATTTTCATTGGCGCCATCTTGAATTTTAATTTTGACCTTATTTTCGTTATCAGCGACCCCGAAAATCATGAAAATGACACCCATGACGAAAAAACCAAAAAAAAGTAAAGCATAAAATGCAGAGGAAGTAAAATAAAAAAAATTAAAGTGATTTTATCTTAAATATGTAAATAATTCAACAAAATAAAAAAAACTAGTAGGTACACACGGCGGCACATGAAGCTGTCATTTCCAGTATACATTGGCCTCGCTTTGTATAGATTTCCTATACAATGAGAGATCCGCATAAACTGGTTTTGTACAGCTTGATCGGTCGTCGTGCGTTCAAAATACGATATCGACCATTACTCATTCTATCTCGTTCTCCCCTACATACTTTCTTTTTCTGCCCATGTCGAACTAGAATTTAGAACTTCTTACAAAAGAAAAATATTGGAATAAATGTTTTGATTTTAGTAGGTAGTTACAGGTAGTTTTAAATTGTCGAAAAAAAGATAATAAAATGAAGCTACAATCCCATTCAAAAGACATAATAACTGTGAAAGTACTGTAGTTGCCCATTCCAAAGTTACCGAAATTTATAAATAATATTGCGAAATCATAAATAGCGACTTTTGCAACGACACAATAAAGTTCAATTCAGGCCGCGCAGCGCTAATTACCTACAGTTAGTTGCTAGTTACCTAGAAGCTGCCTCTCTTTCTAATGCGTAACTCTTATCTTATACCTTCTGACTACGTTCCCTATTAGGTACCTACTGTACTTTTGTGAACAAATGACATTTCAAATAAACCTAGGCTCGGTGTTTACTAAGTATTATTTTTTACAAACTATTTTTGGCTCAGTTCGTAACAGAACTTAGCGGGGGTGGGGTGGCGAGTTCGAAAAATTGGCACACGTCCGACCTCCAACGCGTTCCGCTCGGGACTGAAGCACGCGATGCGAGTATGAAATGATGAAAACAGCAAATTTTGGAAATGGTGGTATAGGTTTTTTTAATATTTCAAATTATGATCGCCGTGTACTGTCACATTTTTTACGACCTTTATAATGGTATAAGTTTTATTGTTAAAAACCTAATATAACTCAAATGAAGTAACATTAAAAACCATCATTTAGACGTGTCTTTGCGATTTAATTGGAAGCAACAAAGTGCAAGTAATCGTGTATCGCTGTGCCGAAATATCTAGATCGAAGTGTGAAATATGTAATATATTTTTTTCAGCATTTAAATCCGTGCTATATAGGAATAAAACACAATACAAAACGACCTTTATCTGGATAACCTCGCCTTAAATGTGGGAGGACACAGATGAGAGAGGCAGAGAGTTCCACACTTTGGCTGTGCGTAATCGATCGCGATCATAAACGTGGATGAGAAGCGCTGAGTACGACTCGTCGGGATATCAACCAAGTGTGGATGGTACGCCGCAGTGCGTCTGCTAGTCCGGTGGTGAAAAAGTGATGGTGGGATCAAGTCGTGGAGCTCCTGCGCACACTCACCGAAGTACATTCTGTAGAAGACCGACAGGCAGGCAACATTACGCCGATGAGCTAGGCTGTGAAACATAGCTGCCAACGTCTCGTCGCCTATAAGCCTTTTAGCTCTGCGTTCCTGGTATTTTGCTAAACCATCCCACAAGTGACTACAATACTCCATACAGGAACGGACCTGTGCTTTATACAAACTTAAAAGCTGTCTAGATGTGAAGTATCGCCTCACCTTATTCAGGATGCCCAGCTTCTTAGCTGCGGTCTGGGCTTTTGACTCGATGGTTGTCGAAGTTGAGATCCGAAGTCAACTCCATGCCCAAAAGCTGTTGGCGGTCGGTAACTGGTACAGATGCACCTCGGAAAGTAGGAGATAACTGGAACTGGCTCCTTTTAGCAATGAACGTGCGTACGCTTACCTAGAAGTGTCATTAGTCATAATCATCTGCCTAGCATTTTCCCAATCATGTTAGGGTCGGCTTCCAGTCTAACCGGATGCAGCTGAATACTAGTATTTTACATAGAGCGACTGCTTATCTGACCTCCACAGCCCGATTAGTACTGGGTAAAACGATACCCCTTGGTAAGACTGGTTGTCAGACTTTCGGGCCACTGACTACCTGTAACATTATCATTAGTCATACACTACAGAATAAAAAAAACTATTACATTTTTTTATTTTTTTTACTTTTGCATTTATAACTTAGTATAAACTTAATATATATATTTTAATGTATAACTGTTTATTTTCCCGAATAAATAAAATAAAATAAATAAAATTTGTGGCCATCGGGAAACAAAACTACACATTACATTACAATGTCGCGTCATTAATTCCCAATCCCAAGAGATCTAGATCAGTCTTTAAGTCCCATGGAAAAGGGGGCTGGCCTATTGCTATTAACAGGGCACAAATCCAGACTCCACGCTGCTACTGAGAGATTGCTGGAGGGAAACCCAAAAACACTTTGGTCGAACCCGGAGTCGAACCAAGAACCTCATGCTCAGCGATCGCTCTTACGACCAGTAGACCAACGACCCAGGCCAGGAATGACGCAATAATGTTGACCTTTGAATTTTTTTTTTTTAAATGCATAATGGAACCCACATTAAATAACTAATGTCATGTGAGACGTGAAATGTGGGTTGTTGCAAGTTCATGTTCGTATCGTTAATTATACTGTTAAAGTTGTGGAACTCTCTGTCAATTTTCGGTACCTACAGCTTTAGTCTTATTATATTATCTGTGGTCTTACTAACTTCACAGTAAACAACTCGAACGAATTTCACATTTAATTACGAAGTTTTCAATAGGTTTTTCACTTCATTATTAATTTCCTGAAAGTAATTAGGTATTTTTTTAATATCGGTGGCTTTATTCTTGTAGTCGTCATAAATGAAGAATTAGGTTTCTAAAGATGATGTCTCAGGTAGGATCTTATATGGGTGTTAAAAAGACTTCACGAAGCTGAAAGGCACTTGTTCTCCCCGTCATTGCGATCATTATTTTGTTCTGGACCATACTTGAGAACCTTCTAGTTATGGAGATATTAGAGAGCAAATTTCCAACTTTTTCAAAAGATTTTTTTTTAAATAATATTTTTTTTAACCTTTACTTTAAATTCCTCCACGACCCCCGTACTATTCAATGCATGTATCGGCACAATTTTTTGTGAGCGTTACACTAAGGCCTACCGTAAAACGTGATTTTTCACACCAAAAAAAGTCGTTTCCCAGCAATATTTAATGAGTAGAGTAACTTAGTTTGATGTACAGAATGCTTGGTTGACGGCTTCGTGAAGGGTCTGTTTATTCCTTGTATAGGCACCAGTTCATTCGAATACACGGTAGTCGCTTTCGCTTACGATGAAGATCTTTTATACTAGGACACTGGGTCAGAAACATCCTTCTGCCGTCAGTACAGCGACGTTTTAAAAATTAATCTAGGCAACTTAGATTTTGTCTTGTCAAGATGTAAGTAGTTCTACACGAAATTTCTGATCATGGAAGTCTGTTGAGGTCTGACTGAAGAAAATTTTACAGCATTTAAGATGGTTACAAATTATTAACGAAGTTTCTTCTGTATTTTATGGGAATAAGCCCCCCCCCTTCTGAGGCAGTCCTCAATATTGGAAATCGCGTAACAGAAATCAAATGGAGCTGGGTAAGACGCCTAGCAAGGTCGCGGTGATGGCAGATGAAGTAAAGCTGTGACTGAGTGGCATCCACGAAATGGAAAGAGAAGTGTTGGTCGTCCGGCGGCGAGATGGGCAGACGACATTGTTGCCATTGCGGGAATATCCTGGATGAGGCTGGCACAAGAACGTGGAGCTTGGCACAAGCAAAGTGAGGCCTATACCCTGCATTAGGTGAAGTTGGGCTGTGGATGATGACGATGATGAGGCAGTGCGCTAAGAATCAAGTATCCATCACGGATTTATGGCTACTGGATTAAACATATTTATGACACCTCTTTGAGTTCATAAAACGACAGAATCGTTCAGGAAAATCACAAATAATAGTCAAGCTTTCTGATGGCTTAAGCTCTGATAATACTAATTAAGAGCGATCGGAACGAAGTCCTCTTAACGTTGAGGGCCTGCTTCGTAACGAACTCATCTTAAATAATTGAATATCTTGTGAACTAGCAGTTACATTTGTTTCTATAATAATTAGTGTACTGTGTTAGTATTTGTAAGCATTAGTGTAACAGCCGTTTGCCACTATTTTCAGGTTAAGCCGCGCTTGCCTAGGTTGATCCGTGGATGGGTAACCACTGACCACCCATTACTAACCAGGTTTCCTCTGTGCATCAGAAAGCACGTTCAGCCATTGGTCCTGGCTGTCGTTTGTAAATCTTTGACAGTCGTTACAGGTCAGTCACTGGCCCGAAAGTTTGCCTGACAACCAGTTTTGCCAAGGGGTATCGTATTACCCAGTACTAATTGGGTTGTGGAGGTAGGATAGGCAGTCGCTCCGTTTAAAATACTGGTGTTCAGCTGCATCCAGTTAGACTGGAAGCCAACAAAGGTGTCCTCATTCATCATTCAGACCTTTGCATAGTCTATTATATCTGCTCAAGTTTCCCCCACGAACATGTCATAATTCTGTCATGTGTGTAATTCTTACAATAACTTGGTTTGTTTTTATATTATCTTGTGATCACTAAAATCGTCATGATTGTAAGTTGCGCAGGTCTTGGAATCACATCCTAGTTGAAATACGAAACTGAAATACGAAATACGAAAGCCATACCCTAAAAAGTTTTTTTTTTTAATATTTTTTTTTCTTTTTAGTATTTTTTATTTAAACTCGCATTCGTATTTTCAGCAGGTCTTTTCATTTGATACCGATATTGTAGGAAAGCATAAAGAACTTAGTCCGCCATCTTTAGAAGTCCGCCATATTGGATTTAGAGTGACGTCACTTCATTTTTCGTGTTAGTCTCAGCAAGCCCTTTCATTTGATACCCATATTGTAGTAGTGCATTAAAAATGACTAGTCAGCCATCTTCGGTGTTCCGCCATGTTGGATTTAGAATGACGTCACACAGTTAACCATGCATTGTCATCCAAACTTAACGTGTTTACAAAATTTCAGCTCAATTGGTTGAAGTTACCTGCTTCAAAATTGAGTTGCAAGATTCCACCCGAACAAACATAGTTACATACATAAAAGCTTGTAATATAAGCAACAGCCGCGTAAATTTGCGATCGTCGCGTTTGGAATACCCAAAGGCGCCCTCTATCAGCGCGACGATGCGTCGCCGTCGTTCGCCCAACAAAATTAACTTTATGATATCCATTGCGCAATGGCGGACCGATACCTTATATGGGCACGGGCTTATGGGCACGGCTTTAGTTTTAACGTCTGCAAAATTCATAATGATTGTCAGGTAGCCTTCAGTGATAAGAAGCTCTAATCACCTTGCCCATGAAGTCTATGTGATTATTAACGGGGTCAGGTATTTGTCACAATCTTAAGGGAATTACCCCGTAGATTAAGGGCTTTAACATGTCTGTGATTTTGAACGAATATTCTATGACATACAAGTAAGTGTTGCCATCATATGTCATTGGGACAAAGGTTTTCCTTCAGTTGTGAAATTCCAATTGACATTTGCTATGGGTAAGAGAAGTGCTGAAAAGAGCTAGCTAGATGTTGCTGCGAACTTCGTCCTAGTGAAATTATTATAAAACTAGCTGTTCCCCTACTACCTACCTACTACCTACCTACTACCTACCTACTACCTATCTACTACCTACCTACTACCTACCTACTACCTACCTACTACCTACCTACTACCTACCTACTACCTACCTACTACCTACCTACTACCTACCTACTACCTACCTACTACCTACCTACTACCTACCTACTACCTACCTACTACCTAACTACTACCTACCTACTACCTACCTACTACCTACCTACTACCTACCTACTACCTACCTACTACCTACCTACTACCTACCTACTACCTACCTACTACCTACCTACTACCTACCACCTACCTACCACCTACCTACCACCTACCTACTACCTATCTACTACCTACCTACCTACTACCTACCTACCACCTACCTACTACCTACCTACTACCTACCTACTACCTACCTACTACCTACCTACTACCTACCTACTACCTACCTACTACCTACCTACTACCTACCTACTACCTACCACCTACCTACTACCTACCTACTACCTACCTACTACCTACCTACTACCTACCTACCACCTACCTACCACCTACCTACCACCTACCTACCACCTACCTACCACCTACCTACCACCTACCTACCACCTACCTACCACCTACCTACCTACCACCTACCTACCACCTACCTACCACCTACCTACCTATAAATAGTATCCTATGTCCGTCTCCTGGCTCTAAGCTACCTCCTGACCAATTTTCAGCCATATCGGTAAAGCCGTATTTTCAGAATTCAGAAAAAGAAATATTCGTTCAAAATCACAGACATGTTAAAGCCCTTAATCTACGGGGTAATTCCCCTAAGATTGTGACAAATACCTGACCCCGTTAATAATCACATAGACTTCATGGGCAAGGTGATTAGAGCTTCTTATCACTGAAGGCTACCTGACAATCATTATGAATTTTGGAGACGTTAAAACTAAAGCCGTGCCCATAAGCCCGTGCCCATATAAGGTATCGGTCCGCCATTGCGCAATGGATATCATAAAGTTAATTTTGTTGGGCGAACGACGGCGACGCATCGTCGCGCTGATAGAGGGCGCCTTTGGGTATTCCAAACGCGACGATTGTAACTAATATTTTCGGAGTATGCATATGCCGAGCCACTATATGTAACTAATATTTTCGGAGTATGCATCTGTTAGAACGACGTTAATGGCTATTATGATCGCTAAAAACACGTGTCCAGTTTAGGGACTTTTGTAATTCTCAGAAACAAAAGACACGTGCAAGCAGTAAAATCAAAGCCCGCTTTCTCATATCTATTCAGTCAGTTTGTTACTAATTATCTGTACACAAAACGCACCCAAGCCTTTTGTTGAGTTAATTGTGAAACTTTCAACATGTCACAAAGAAAAAGTAAACAAATCGATATCGAAGAAAAATCGCGTATTATATCAAAGCTAGAGAGCGGAATTCCAACTAACAACTACATTTAATACAAGAAACTAACCCACAACACATTCCTACTAGAAACCTACTAGAAATTAAGTTAATATTGTAAAACGAACAAGGAATAAACAGGCTTTTTTTTTTTTTATTTATTATTTATAACCATTTTAACGTTTTTCATAATATTATCCTATTACTATTCTGCTAAAGCGGCCATTTTGGACCCCAGATGTATGGACGTGGACGAAACAAAAGAGAGTATGAAACGATTTTAACAGTACGCAGGTTATTTTCTTATTTTGCTAACATGACATCAGTTGTCGAAAATAAAATATAATTTAAATTGATGGTTCTGCCAACAATATGTTTGATTTTCATGTTTTTTCACAAAAAAATGCAGTCTTTTGTTAAAAATAAATTGTGTCGTCGCTTTAATTAAGCATACCTCACATTGAAATAAATGCCAGTTTCATATCGTATTAATTAATACCTTTATTATTAAACCACAGGCGCAATGGGAATTGAAGTAAAAAATGTGCAAAAATGCAGGTTCATTAAATTGGCTACGGAATAGTTAATGTTAAGACAATGTGACCACGTGTTACTGTTTTCGTGAGACTTTCTCTTTTAAATTAGATAAATCTTGTTAATAAATGTTGTTATGTAAGGTTTCAATCTTTGTAATTAATGATTCTACATAGAAAGTGTAGCAACGAATAACGTTTTGAGAATTTATTACAATTAATTGGTGTGCAAATTACTTGCGTTATTTTTGTTGTAGGTAATTAATCAAATTACAGCCCTGGTTGATTTGTAATTATTTTTGAAATAGATTATTCTTGCCACATAAAATAGATATTATATGTACTGTAAGTAGAGAAGATATTATATGTCTTAAGTACATTATAAGTACAACTTCCATGGGTTGAGTTTTGTAATCTATAAATTATTTAGATTTAAGTAGAGGCAATCACGTAACTCAAACTCACTCTATCACAGTCACAAACTAGGCTATTAAAACCATGTTTTTACATTGTACACTACCGATTAATATTAAATTTAAATTTATTAATTCAGAAAAAGAACTTCCCCATCATCATCATCTGCCTAGCCTTTTCCCAACTATATTGGGGTCGGCTTCCAGTCTAACCGGATGCAGCTGAATACCAGTATTTTACATGGAGCGACTGCCTATCTGACCTCCACAACCCAGTCAGTACTGGGTAATACGATACCCCTTGGTAAGACTGGTTGTCAGACTTTTTGGGCCACTGACTGCCTAACGACTGTCAAAGATCTACAAATGACAGCCGGGACCAACGGCTTAACGTGCTTTCCGAGGCACGGAGGCACGGAGGAAACTCGGTATGTAATGGGCGGTCACCCATCCACAGACCAACCTAGGCAAGCACGGCTTAACCTAAAGATTGACCCGAGCGGCTGTTATTATTTAGCCACGAGCTCCTCAAAAAAAAAGAAAAAAAAGAACTTCCCCAAAATCTAAAAAAAAAAAGCAACAAAAAAATAACGAACCTTAAATATCAAGTGTCCCGCTTTGAACTAAAAACCTTGCCACATTATGTATAGACAAAATTAACCGGAGATTTTTCTCGGAAAAATCCAAGGCTTGCTTGTTTCAATTACGGTTACTAATGAGTTGACTTGTGCTCACTAATTAGGCACCTCGCTAATTAATCACAACCAGTTCACCTTGTTCGAGAAAGTTCATTTTACTCCCGTTCTTGTTTACTCTCCTAATTATTTCCCTATTATAAATAAATACGTGGGTATTTGTATATTGTAGTGTCTTGTGTTTTTGTAGGCGTTATTTTGAGTTATTTTTAATGGTGTTGTATTGATGGATTATTTTGGTAAAATTTTTCACGTTTACATATTTTTTTTGTAATGTAATTAACGTTCAATGGAGCACAGCATTCTAGGCGTCAAAATAACCGACCATGTACGCAACACCACAATGCGCTCCAAAACACAAGTTACTGACATTGCTCAAAAAGCAGCTAAGCTGATGTGGGAATGGACTGGCCACGTCTGCCGCATGCCCAATGAGTTGTGGGCCAAAATAACCACTTTCTGGAGCCCTGACACAGCCAGAGGGCGTCGCGGCAGAGATCGTAGAAGATGGCGGGATGAGCTGGACAAAACAAACGACCAGTGGCCCACTAATGTGGGCCTGGATCGTAGCAACTGGAAGTCATGGGGAGAGGCCTTTGCCCAGCAGTGGGATGACGCAGGCTAACAGAATCAGTAGAACTGTTTTCTTAAAAGATTTGCCAAAAGTGAAAACCCATAAGATTTAGGCTATTTAAAATTTAGCCGTTATTGTAGTTACTTTTAAAACGTGAGTTTTTTTTAAAAAGAAGCTGAAGTAAACAATTTGTCATAATTAGTTAAATGTTGAATGGTGATTAAGTAGTTCATTGTTTACCTACGACTCAGGAGTCGAAGTTCAAACAAACTACAAATCCAAAAAAAGCAAGTCCCTCTTATCATAAGCATAATCATCCTATAATGTTCCCACTGGGACTCAGGCCTCCTCTCTATGAGAGGGAATTGGCTATAATCCACCACGAGGGCCCTGTGCGGGTTGGTAGATGTCACTTATCTTTGAATTTTTAGTCCTAGGAGATCACGACCGGTATCCTCACAATGTTTTCCTTCACCGTTTTGAGAGCAGTGATGATGAAATAAATTGTACAAAGTAATGCGCCTGCCTGGGTTCGAACCAACGACTTACTGCTCATAAGTCGGGGCCGCCACCACAAGTCCCTCTTACAAAATATAAATATTAAACCTAACAAATTGAACTAGTACTGGCAGCTAAGTAAATCTACAGCACGAAGCCAATAAAAAAAGAAACCTCAATGGATAATCTCTGACTTTTACAGGAAGCTCAATATATCCGTGTGTGACCGCCAACCAGTACCAATTAACAGCATTACACTTATCTAAACACCCTCATTATAACAAGTAATGGTGTAAGTGGCTTCAGTAAAACTTCATTATTTAATGTCAAAGATTATAGCTTCGCTCGCTCATCACTCGGCGACACTTGGTACTTGTTCGTGTATTAACCACCTCTCAAGTCATTTTCAACTGTGGCTACTGATGTTTAGAGTTGGGATTTGAATGGTGTGGTATCAGTTGAGGTGACACCAAAATACCCGTGCCTTAAACAGTTATTGTGGAGTACTTGTGGTATGTGATGTTGCATTCAACCAATGTGCCACCTGTCAGCTCAGTATCGTGGAGTTTGAAATGAGAGCTTTCATATATTTTGACAGCCACAGATTTATTTGAGTGTATCTTCCTTGAGGAGTGTTGTACAATTAACAGGTACATACACCACGGGTGAAGTAAGATTTTCTATTCAAATAAATCAAATTGAAGTGTCTGTTTGTAATTTCAAAATAACAGCTTTATATTGAATGCATAATGTTGAAGTTATACGGTACTTATACCAAAAGAAACATTTTTTGTTTCATTTTTGCATACAGAGTTCACCAGACACCGCCCTTTTTTTTTTTTTTTTTTTTCGGATGGCAAATCATCCAATGACAGACCGCTCATTACATACCGAGTTTCCTCCGTGCCAAGCAAGTTAAGCCGTTGGTTCCGGCTGTCATTTGTAGACCTTTGACAGTCGTTACAGGTAGTCAGCGGCCCGATTCAGGGTTCGTATGACCCAGTAGTAACTGGGTTGTGGAGGTCAGATAGGCAGTCGCTCCATGTAAAATACTGGTATTCAGCTGTATCCGGTTAGACTGGAAGCCGACCCCAACATAGTTGAGAAAGGCTAGGCTGATGATGATGGTTCATACTTACACAGAATGAGGTAAATCTTTTTCCAGCTTACATTCCATTGCTTAAAAAAATCTAAAACTTTGTCAGTCGAAATCGATCAACAGCTCAATCAAGCATCAAGCAACAAAATGATGCCCGATTATCCATTTAAAATCAGACTGGCAATGTAAGCGGTACGAATGAAAGAAGCTGATGAAATAGAGCCCTATATTCAGCTGCTCATTATACGAGGTAACTTGCGAAATACGTTGTTTTCGAGCTCAATGTGATGCCTTGGGCAAGCAATTTGTATCTGCTGGTGCATCATTGATACATTTATTACCAATAGATTACGGCTGCAATGGTGTAACCTAGGACTTATCTCATTCAGAAATGGGACGCTCTAACTAAATAGTACAAAAAAGGTTTTAAGAAGTAGTCATGATTCTCCTATCCTTTAGAACAGCAATGGAATAGAGCCGCACGTGCTTGAATTTTTTTTGTAAATCACGTTTTCGGTAGGACTAAAAATATTTTGCTGATGGGTTCATTGAATAGTACGGGGGCCGTGGAGGTATTTAAAATTAATTATAACATTAAAAACTCGTCATCATCATCTGCCTAGCCGTTTCCCAACTATGTTGGGGTCGGCTTCCAGTCTAACATAATACACGTATTTTATATGGAGCGACTGCCTATCTGACCTGCACAACCCAGTTAGTACTAGGTAATACGATACCCCTGGGTAAGACTGGTTGTCTGACTTTGTGAGCCACTGACTACATAAAAAACATTAAAAACTTGAATTGGAAAAAAAGAAAACTTGTGAAATAGTCGAAACTTTGACCCCCAGTATCTCCGTAACTAGAAGGTGCTCAGGTATAGTCTAGAATAAAACAAATGATCGCAATGACGGGGAGGAGAAGCTCCTTTCGGCTTCGTTAAGGGTACTTTTACACCCTTTATAACTACATAATATACAACATCACGCCTGTAATCCCCAGATAGATAGGCAGAGGCGTACCTCAATATAGTTTATCCAGCTTCGCCTGTTGAGTTTAAGTCGCATATAATAGGGAGTGAACCATCATACGAGATCCCGGCCACAAATCTTAACTTCGAAATGTCTGTGCAAATTCCTGATGGAAAAACTCAATAACACTTTACCCGATCTTGGAATCGAACCTAAAGTCAACTATAACTACATACGCCACAAAAAGCTAAGCACACAGTCCTCACTTGACGCAAACACCAAGTTAAAATGCAAAAAGCCTAGTGTTGTACGACATTGTTTGCATTGAGACCGGAATGACGAATGAGGGACAAGAAAAAAGTTTTCCAAGAGGCAAAATAAATTAAGTGCTGTTTCTGAGGTTTTACTATTCGTACTTACGTATTTAAAATTATGTGTATTATTAGATGTTCATAGATTTAGAAAAAACATTCTTGTGGCTTAGTCATGTTTGTATGCATTCGAATAAGGGTTTCGTTCGAGTCTCAACATGGTCGACAATCCTTATCTTCTACACAAATCAATAAAATTGAGCTGTCTGTTTGTAATTTCAAAATAATAGCTTTTTAATGTATGCTTATAAAAGTATATACGGTACTTAAAACTATATTTTTTTAATATATATTTTTGTCAGACTGTTTGTTTGTTCCGGATAATCTCCGAAACGGGTAAACCTATTTTGATGAAAGTTTTACTCGCACATAGCTGATGTTATAAGGAGTAACTTAGGCTACTTTTATTTTAGAAAAATTATTAGGATTGAAATTAAAACCCATTAAATTGTTAACAAAATCCGAGTCAAATAGCGAAGTTATACGCAGACGAAGATCGCGAGCAACAGCTCGAATGACCATATTCAGTTTAGAACCATAAACTGCAAGACACCAATATTGTTGACATTTCAAGAAATGACTATGAAAAGTTTTTAAAAAACTTTCACAACTTCCAAAATATAGCCCGCGTCATACTAACTGTTAGTAAAACTAACATTTATAAGAGCCACAAATTAACACATCAAGATCAATAAACCCTAACCCCCATTACTTAACGACTAAACAATCGATCAAACCGATAGCCACCAAAATCGGAATAAACTATTCAAAGCCTTATTATTAAGCGAAATTACAAGTTAACGCTATAGAAGACACGACTAATCGGATTGTGTGGAATAATGAGATTCTGATAGCGGCCGATGTATCCGGCGATAGGATCTACAGATAGTCGCGAGTCACGTTGCGCGCGCGCACGCCGTACAACTTCATCAACGACGAACAATCCCATATAAGGTTAAGCCCGAAACAATTATTTAATGTCGGCGACTCATAATTAAAAGGTAATATAAAATTTATAGGCGATTGTCATTTGTCAGTTATACACATAAATTATTTTTTGTATTGCGAATAATAAACTTGTTTTTAAAAGGTGCGTTTGAAAGTGTTAAAGCTCGTTGTAGTTTCAGAAAGGAGTTAACTTTACGGACATAATTATTTCTGTTCGTGTAAGTTTTTAATTAAATTGAAAGCCTTATATGGATGTTAAATAGAATTAAAAATCGATAAAGCTACGTTTATACTGTGTGCAGATGAAAAAGATATAAGTATTATAATGTTTAATGGACACGCCATCAACGATAAATATTGCATTAGAATTTTGTATAAATTGTAACTTGTTACAACTGCTTCTTCTTTTATGAATAACCGCTCTTTACAAGAACTATTAAAAAAGTCATAGAGGGTAAATAGGTTATTCAGTATTAATTGAATGTACTGTTCGCATTTTTACAGTGCGAAAATAAACCTAGTGGTAAAGAAAATAAACATATGTATTCAGTATGTACCGTGACCGCGTAATTTAGAAAGTGTCATAGCTAATCATTTTCCTGTTTAAGTCCGGCTACATAAATCAATCACCTTCTACCTAGCTGTAAATTACTATATGACTATATATTGCCCGCGGCTGCGCCCGCGTTTTCCCTGGAATGTATTACCGGGAAATAGAGGTCCCATATTTTATTTTATCTCAAGGCAAGGTTTATACGAGTGCCAAAATAATTTAAATTCGGTCAGCCGTCAAGGAGTAAAAAGGTTACAGGCTGACAAACAGAATATTTCGCATTATTTAAAAAAATATGTTAAGCTTTGCCCCGCCCTATGAAATTCTCCGGCACCGTGGGCGCATTTACAAACATTTAAACTCTTCACGAACAGCCAGCCGGAACAACTATCTGTAGGCTATACAGAGATTAGTTCCGTGCAGGTATCGAAATCGCGACACGCAGCGCAGCAACCACTCGCTCAGCCACTGCGGCAATCGTGCCGTCATAATATGTATATGATACGGCTAATAGACGAGGAGAGGCTACACCTAGTTTTAGCCGGGTACAACTAGGTGCAGCCGGCCACATGCGGTTAAACTTAGATGTATCCTACTTATCTTCGGTTAGAACACGCAACCAATTTTTATGTAGCGCTCACCGGCCGCTGCCACGGCACCGCTCGCTGCGCTTGCTCGGCTCGCGCGCGTTTGGTCACTGTTCTAACCTAACCTATTGATGACATAACATATAATGTCATCATCATCTGTTCGTAGCTTCTAAACGGTGAGCTTTCTCGTAGCACGCTACGAATGTACCTTATATACGCAAAAAAACGTATTTCTGTGTTAAAATTAAAAGATTTTTTTTCTTTTTTTTTAAAACGTTGCCCCACACTAGGAATTTCTCTTGTATCGTGGGTGCATTTACAAACATTTAAATTCACATACACAAACAGCCAGACCCGGAACAACTATTTGTAGGCTATACAAATATTTGTTCCGCGCGGGGATCGAACCCGCGACACGCAATGCATCAGTCAATCGCTCAGCCACTGTGCCAACCGTGCCGTCGTAATCATTGTGAGTCTTGGCATTCATAGATCGATATTATCTATTATTATATGTGTCTCTTCTGATAGCGGGAGTTGGCGTAGCGTTTTCGTAGGCGTCTATGAGCATAGTTGCAGTGTTGACGTTTTATTACTACAATAATTATTTTGCTTGTTGTTGTATAATTATCACTTGCTTCGGTGAAGGAAAACATCGTGAGGAAACCAACATGCCTGATATTTCTTTCTGGCATGTAAGCCAAGTCAGAGGTCCATGGGCGGCATTAAAACTCTCACACCAGTTTAGGCTCCAACCACATAGAGAAAGATTCTTTAGCTCGTAATGTTCGTTTTTGTGAACTAAATAAGTAAATAAGATAGAATATTGTTGAAATTATCATTTAATGATAAATTGGATCTTAGAACCACCGTGTCTATAACATATTTTGTTAAAATGGTATTATTAAATAAAACTCAGAAACAAAGCAATCGCAGTATTTACGTTTAAAATGCAATTTATCAGAACAAGGTCTTGTTTAGTCCAGTCGGTAATTAAACGAGAGCTTTCACTACAGTAATGGAATTCAATTAAAACTAAAATACAGTGCATTCAGCCATGGATACCAACTTACTAGCAAGCGTAAACTTCCTCTGAATACAATTAATTAAATTATCATTGGAAGACCTAACAAACTTGTAAAAAAAGCTTCATTTGGTTATTTAATTAAAATTCTTGATTGTCTTCGCATCTAGTAGGATAGATAGGTATTGTTGTTGCAATTGTTCTTCCCGTCATTGCGTAATTTTTTTTTTTTGGAACATTCCCTTTCGCGGAGATATTGGATGCCAAAGTTCGAACTTTTTCACAAGTTTTATTTTAAACACAAGTTTTAAATGCTATAGCTTTAACTTTAAATACCTCCATGGCCTTCGTACTATTCATTGCACACATAAACACAATGTTTTGAGTGCGTCCTCCAATGAGTCCTACCGTAAACCGTGATTTTTCACCGTAAATAAAAGTCGTTTCCCAGCAATTTTTTGTTGCGTAGAGTTACTTAGGTTGATGTGCTGAATGCTTGGTTGACGGCTTCGTGAAGGGTCCGTTTACACCTTGTATAAACAGGTTAATCTAAACTCTCAGAGTTCAATTAGCTATTTAAACAGGCGGGTAAGAAAGTACAACAAAACTATGTTGAGAAGAGAAGCGCAGCAAAGGCATCTCATATTGGCAGTGTAGTCGCGATCGATGGCTCGATGGCGCCCCCTCGCGGCCCCAATCAGCTCCATCAAAACTCGAGCTCATTACTCAAAATCAATTAGCGTTATTAGTGCGGCGCGTCTTCGTTAGCCCGTGATGGAGGGTAATTTATTGGCATCTCTTAATTAGGGATAAGTCTAATTGGAGGCTTAGTCGTAACGAGGCCCTCGAAATCTGACGTCCCGACGAATAAATTGGTCGGCCGGGCCACGGCCTCGGCGCGGCGGGGCACGACTCGGCGCAGTACGGGCGCGGTACCGCACGCCGCTGTCACCACTGATATTTTGACGTGCCAACTCGATTTATGCTCCTCCACTGTACTCACTTTAACGACAGCTCTAATAAGTTTCAAACATCGACTTAGACCTGGCTTAAAAGGACGCCTCATAACGTATGGGACTTAAGTCGATGATAATGAAAGTTATGCGGCTCGACGTCTAATGTCGGTCTGGGGGCTACTAAAACGATTTTAAAGTCACACCACACAAGACGTTAATAGTTAAGGAATATTGATTTTATATGTGGTTTGTCGGAGAATATAATGCATTCTAGTAAGACTAATTCGGTCGGGTGGTATCTGCGGCGAGCGCTAAGCGGTGCGGTCGGTGCGGCCGCCGTTCAAAGCGGTTCGAACAAAAATAAAGGAGGAACATAAAGCATATAAATAAAAGAGTGCGGACAACGGCATGATCAAGTGCACCGCGCGATGTAACGCGATACTTTGTAGCGTGCCTTATTCCGACAAGAGGTGCCCCCCCTCCCTCTGCGGCCCAGAACTGGTCAACTCTATAATTAGATCTCTCCTCTGTGTCACACTACGTGGAAATAATTTGTATTTTAATAATGAGATGAACTTAGATCTGAGATAAGTCCCCGGTTCTATCACAGTCGGTAAGTGAGGCCTAACATAAAACGACCACGGAATTGTTCAACATGTAGAAGGTAGTCTAATTAGTGGAGCTGAATTTATTTCGTAGAAGAATTTAAGTATTATTCTAGTTGGAAATAAGTGTCCTCTAATCTATTAGCTCATGTTAATTTCCCATCTGCTAAAACCGGACAAAATCAAAAGTTCCCATTGAAGAAAACCAAACTTCGCAAAAAATTAATTCTGCACTCTGGACTTGCTTATCAATTAAAAACACGTATGAAGTATTAAAAAATCTCTCACTTAATTGTTCCAAATCGATACACGGCCCGAGAGCGCCAAAGAATCGGTTTAATGCCAAATCGAATTACGATCAGACGGTGCAGGAACAAAGGTGCCTTGGAGCTGTGTCAACACTAAAAATATTTTTAGCCTTCACTAGCTTTATTCGAATAATATTGACCTTGAATGTTTACACAGGTGTCCATCCTCCATTCATGTTCAATACTCGAATAATTATCTAATTTGACGCACTTTCATTTTATGTCTATTTGAGGAAAGGAACCACGGATTGTCTGCGTCGATTGTATTTATTTACTTATAAGCTTTTTATTACTACTTTATAGTTATTAAGCTGCTATTAACTATGATCATATTTTTTACTGTCTGTCTGTTTTATACATCTTTATCTATCAGTACCTGTTTCCGTTAAATTTTATCTTTCGTACTTATGACTTTTTACAACTCATAAAAGTTATACTATGAGTTAACGCTAACTATATGGGTAATTGAAGGCTCAATGAATTTCCGATTTTCTGAAAGACTATGCAAGTACTAGGTTTAACGTTCAAAACGTGTGGAATACAACAAAACTTTCCTTCAGACCAAAATACTGAGAAGTCAAGACAATGACTAAAAATTTCTCGCTATAGAACAATTCGCCATTGAAAGCGGTCATAAAGATCACCGCGCTAATCCCCGAGCGTTTCAAATAAAACCGAATGGACCGGCTACGTGGGCCATACATTACCCTTTCTTAGGACGACGTCCCGGCGGACTAATGCCTACAATGTGTATTATAGCATTTAATATAATAATAACGTAATGAAACGTCTCGCGCGAGGGGGCCAGGGTGGGGGGTGCGCGGGCGGCGGAGGGACCGCGGGAACCGGTCGCCGGAGGTCATCGGCAGCGAGCCTTCCGCGACCGGTGTTGCCAGCTTAGACCGACTCGGTTGCCCATTTATGTAGTTTTTCGAAACGGCTGAGGTTAACTGGGACAGCCCGTAACATTTGTTGCCTTTTTAAGTCGTCTATTAGTCTTGCACGCGGCAGCTACGGACAGGATACATTAGAAGTAATGATCTGTGCATGTGGCTCTGCATTATGCAAAACATTTTTTCTTCCTTTAAGTACATATCCGCTTTTTGCAAGACTTAGATTTTCTTGGAAAATGCGAGTACCATTAAGGACATTTTTTTATTTAAATACGTGCCATCAATGCAAACGTACAATTTTAAGGTGTTCAAAAATCCCAGGATGGCAACCCGCCGACGGCTATGGTAATGCTCCGACGCGTCGCCCGCGCGTATGTTAATGCTCCATTAAGATTATACTAATTGAAAGCCAATAAATACAACGGCTATGAATATTAATTTTATTTGGCTTCGCGCTGTTACTGTACGGACCAGTTTCTGGATCGCGTGCGACGGATTACTCGCGACTCTTTCCAATATTTTATAGAAGACAAGTGATGACGTGCTTCGAAGAATGCTGGCCATGTTTGAGTTCAGTGAAAGTCGCTTTAAATTTATCGCTGACAGAGCTTAATTTGATGATTTGTGGAATAAAGTGTCGCAAGTTTTTAAAAGCACGAGTAGACAGCTATCTTCTGCGCAAGCTAGTTCTGTCGCAGATCACAACAATAAGACATGAGATCGAGGTCAAGAGCAGAGGAAATGGAACCTTGTATAAGAGGTAAAAACTGCGTATTTGGAAAATACCCAATTCGTGAAAACAACAACTATAATGAGATTGATAAAATTAACTCAGGTCAACCACATTACATACGTTACGAAAATCTTCCTTGAATTCATAAAGAAACAATCAGTGATCGGCAAGCGTGACTCGAAGCACTTATCTACAAGTGTAGCTGTCACCGGCGGCGGCGGCGGGCGGTGGCAGTCAGTTGCGTGCGTATCTTCACCATCCGGCTGGCGTGACGTCTCGATATTCCTGTCAATCCCGCTCGTCGATTACACAGGACAAATCAATTACCGCTCGCATTCCACCGGCAGCCGACCGACGAATTCTCTGTCACGATCCCGTCGGATGATGACGAGACCTCTCATCGAACGGTATGCAGAACATAGCGCGCCCTTGTTCGCCCCTAAAGACTAGATTTGCACATAGAGAGCGATGGATAGCGCGCTTCCATCAATTGTCCGTGAATTCCACGCATTCAAACATACGTCTAGATCGAATCGTTGTGTACCCCAAGCATGGCTCAGGTTTGACCACACCAAGAATTTCGTGTTCGATACCTGAACCGGAATGTTATCAGTGCGTCGCATCGGCACTCGGCATCAAACATGTCAGACACTATCGTACTACATTGTAAACCACTATTTAAATGAGTAGATAAATTAATTGAAAACGCAATCATGTAACGCGCTCGATATAATAAATATGTGCGTATTACATGTACATCCTGCGGTAATCAGCTAATTGGATATGAATTATTGATCCCGTAAGTGGTAATGATCGGATTGTGTGGCCGAGCGGATGAAAGTCGTACTGAGGTGGCGTGCTCAATGTCTTGATTTTTTTGTTGAACTTGCTGCGTAAATGTAGATGATATTTCATAAACATAAAAACTGCGTTGCCGTGGCATGATGGTGGATGGCTGTGCCCGCACTGGCGCGCTCGCTGTAGACAGAGTGGGGCTCGCCAGGTCAATGTCAGCGCGTGCGGTTTTCCTTCGGCGTTGGGCCGCCGGCCGCGAGGTCGACTAACTGCTAATTATTTTTCGACCAACGAGTTGCAACATCAGCTGGTTTATGATGACTAACTGACTAAATGCGGTTTAGTGGTCACGAAATACTTTAGTGATTACCGTGCTGTGGTAATAGGATTGTGTTTGCTGTGTACGTTTGTTTTGTGTTAGGTTTATGGAGGTTTCGAGGGAGCGAGATCCCAACATAAGTGTCGGGCGCGGTAGATGCGCGAGAGCCTGCGCCCACGCAGGGTCGCCGCTGTTCGCCTCGATTTAATGTTAATCGAAGAGCCGTGTCGTCGGGCGACGTGTACATAAGACACAACGGTTAGGTAATACGGAACGTCCAGTCACAAATGCATTAAATACGCCATTATCCACAGCCGAGAACAATTTCACATTTACGACTTTACACTGACACGTCGTAAATTGACTTTATATAGTTTCTATTGCGGCCTTATTTGCACGTGTCGTGATTGGAGACGAACTCGATGGCAGGACAAAATGCCCCGATCGGTTTAACTATTATTAGATTTAAGTAGGTAAATATAAGGGGGTACAACATTGTTTTTTTTTTCTATAAATTGCTACATAAAACTCTACACACGATCGGTTTCATGTTACATAACATTTTATACTCTTAATGACGGTAGTGTTATTACCATAATTATACACCTAATTAAATAAGAAACATATAATTCCCTACTTTTTATTTAACGCCTGTCTGAAAGTAAATAAGTTTAAAAATAACGAACTTATGGAAAGTTAAGAAAAAACGTTTAATTGTGGAGTAATGTTAATTGCCGTAATAGCTTATTAATAAAGAGTATGTGAAGGAATTTAAAGTCGTGTTCAAGATATCGAATGTGCTCTTTATTCATTTGTAGTGGCTCATAAATTAGCTATTTAATGTAATATTCATTACGTTGAGCCGCATTTTTCTTCGCTACCGTAGACTTACAACTGTTAAGAAATTCCGTGTTCAAGTAGTTGTTGTAATTTAAAGTGTCGGGCCACAAACTACAAGCATGATTAAGTTTTATTTAGAAAATATGGAAAAATCGTTTAACTTATAAATGTTAATGTGAGTAGAAAAATGTTAGTAATTCGTGTTTTTTTGTTGAAAATTGCTCGCTGCTACGAGGTCTACGAACATTGTTTTGTCTTTTACAATCGTTGCAATACACAGATTTACAACTCGCGAATAGGAATGTTGGAACTAGGATTGTACAGGTATCTCACAGTATTTGCTTGAGGTTCTAAATTGGCCAGAAGCACTGATTTTTAATCAGTCTTTTCATGTTGTAATCAATATTTTTGAAATGTAAAAAGATTTTAGTTTCAGACAGAAACAAAAGTTTTTTGTATTATTATATTTTATATTTAGCTTGATTATATTCATTGATAAATAAAAAAAAAAAAATACATATTGAAATTTAAAAAAATAAAACGCTATATAAATTGAACTATTAGGTACAACTCTGCCAAACCTTTCGGGGATTCAAGGCGTGATGTTTTTTATAAATTAAAATAACCTAAAGAATTACAAAGTAACAACAGTTGTAACAGAACTGGATATGGATATGTGGAAGTAAGGAAGACCCTTGCCCTCCAGTGGAACACAAATGGCTGATAATAATACTAATAGTTACAAGTACCTCATAGTTTTTCAGACAACCTTGAAACATATGTATGTCCCAAACAAAGACAATTTTTTTTTTAATATTTTTTTTACCTTGTAATATGTTTTATTTTATACAATGGTTTATACCATAATATCAGTTATCATTAATACTAGAAACTGGATATTTATCATGTTTACTGATTGATTTGAGTTCCCGATATTCCCGTTTCGTGACCACGACAGTTTAAAATCTTATAATATCAGTTTCTAATAACTCCACTGGTGTGTGATCCCACAATAATGTACAAATCTTCAAATAAGAAAACGGTATATTAGGTTGGTATACAAATAACTACCCACATTTTATTCACAATATAAAATAACTTCAAAGGATGTCTCAATTTATACAAATAAAGACGTTACATAAATAAAACCGTGCTTTGTAACAAAAATATCGTATAGTTGGTCCCAATACTGTGATCCGTAAGCGTCTCCTACGCATACACCTACTCCTAAGTAGAGCTAGCATTCGTTCGGATTTATCAGGACATGTACGGGTTTTTGTCCTCACGTCCGGACTTTTTTCATGCACCATGAAGTAACTCTTTGTCCACACTTTTTTCCTGCTTTGTTCCAGAATGTTTGGCAGTAAAGGTTTTTTTTTTCATAAAATTTAAAAAGGAATAATTTATTTAAAAAGTATTACAAAAAGTGTACTATTAGGTGCAGGAGTACTATTTTTTATACAATCGTATATTTTTGTATTTATATACTTTACTTACTTTTTTGTCTTTTAATATAAGAACTAGAACTGAAAAAGAAACATAAAAGTAAAACAGCTGGACTTTTTTGCAAAACCTCGTTTCGTTGTCAGGACTTTTCTCGAGATGGAATCCCTACTTATGAAGTACTCATTGCTTACCTTTTACAATATCTTAATTTATTCGATCCGGTCTACCAGGGACTATGACATTGTAATCGTAAATTATTTTCGTGGCAACAAAGTTTTTATTTTCCATTGTGATGTAACACAAATATTTAGTTCCGCGAATGGTCATACAAGTATGAAAGTTTATTAGATAATTAATTTATGGGCCATTGATGTCTGATTTACGATTTATAGTGAATCTAAAAAACTATGGAGTGTATTGAGGCCCTTCAAATAATTAATTATATATATAATTGAAGATATTAAATACTGGCTACTACAAACAGTCGCAATCATTAAAAAAGAAAACTTCAATTCAATTAAACTACGTTCTGATATGTATCAGGTAGGTTGGTAAATATAATCTAAAAGGTTTCCAAGAATCGTAATTAATAATCATAATATATTCATTACTTACATATACTTTGAAAATGTTACAATTTCCATTGTAGGTACTCAAAGCGGATAAGGGTAAAACGAAAGTTCAAATGCTTTTTTAGCATTTAATTATAATGTTAACACAATACCCACTGATGTTTTATCACGAATTAACAATTCAAACAAAACAGTCGAGGTAAGCATGAGGGCCTTCTAGACACAAGTATTAATTAAGAGGGTTGAACCACTCCGTCTCTAATTAACCGAAGACCCAAGCCAGCCACATTCGGAGTAATTAGTTCCCTCCGAGGGCTGTTCTCACGCTCTCGGACCTTAAACATCGCGAAATAATAGGAATTTCATCGATTACAATTATGCAGATAAGGCAAATATAGTTGAGTATCCAACGAGTCGGACACATTGAATAAATTAGTCGTCATTAATACCGAGTTGAGAATGGAAACCGCGCACGGTGGACGTAAGAGAGATGTCACACGTGCAGTGTCATTACGGCGGCGGCAGCGGCGGTCAGCTGGCGCAATTTGTCTCCTGCTACGTGAATCGGTTATTAATCTGTTGCTACAATTACTCGCTGACCATTGAATTAATTGTACCCCTTATCTGGCGAATTCAGTCGCGAACGTCAACTTATCGAGATGTTAAGTTCTTGTGTAGCTGTCAAGAAACGTTCGTGGTGATATTTTTATTGTTGCAAAAACTGACCAATGCGATCCTGCGTTGTTATAATGTCAACCACTTGTCGCCGTTACGGCGCGCTCACAAAAAACTTTCTTACTCGATGGCTCGTTTTACTTAAAAGAACTCATTTAAGGCATTCGATCGGAAAGCCGTCGACAATGAAATAAATGATCCCTCTCGACGACACAGCTATAAAAATTTCATAATAAGACTTTTTAAAACAATAACACTCGAACGAGGGTGGTCGAGAATCTTTATTAAAATCTCGAGAGAGTAATAAAAGCACAGTTAAATGCGGAGAACTCTGATGAAAATATTAATTAATGTTTCGGAATGGGAAACATGTTGCTAATTAAATGGCGATATCGCATAAAACGTAATTAGAGGCCGGGAACATTCGTTTCTCACGGGGCGGGCTACATGCGCGTCCCGCGGGCGCCGCGTGCGGTACCGGCGCAGCCCGGCCCGGCACGGCACGGCACGACGCCGGCTCACCGCGCATCTCGCGTTTATGATAGGAATGCAACGCGTACGCTTACACAGCAAAACAGGTTACGCTCCAACTACGTACTGTATAAAGATTTTCTTCGCTCGACACATTAAAATTCGCTCTTAATAGTTGTTAACTTTTTGCGAGCCACCTCCTGTTAACAATGTTAAAATTGCAATTTGTGAGGATGATTAAATCAAATCGGTTAAGTGCGAGTCGTGGGTGAGTCTGTGCAAGAGTTTAATTTAAAAAATGGATTAAAGAAGGAGGAGTTTATAATACAAAATTCCGCGAGAGCGAAATTACGGGCATGCCGTGAGATGGCGAGCGTTATTAAATGCACTGACTGGCAACTATCGCTGGCGATGATAGACGCATGAATGGGCGGCGTAATTAAAAAAATCAATGATCACTTATTGTAATTAGCGGTGTATCGCTTGGCCGACAAAAAGGTAATTGTTTCCTGACGGCCGTCAATCAGTTGTGGGGAGAATGGTGCGGGATCGACACGTGCGCCGGCGCAGACCGGCCGACGGCCCTCTATTCTATTGCGATGCATATTAACGCGATATTAAAGCTGTGAATAACGAATTGATCAATAGAGAATGGTAATTATTTTAATATTATTTGTAATACTTTTTGGTGAGTAATGACGTGACGTTTTTGATTTTTCGTTGTTAGGTCATTGAAGTTTAAAAGTCTACTTTCGACTGTTGAAACCGTCATAATTGCGTTATGCATTGAACACACAAGTGACACAGCCAGAAGGCGACGCGGCAAACCTCGTAGAATATGGTGGGATGAGATAGAAAAAACCAACAAGCAGTGGTGGTCGTAAGTCCTGGATCGAAAAAACTGGAAGTCATGGGGGGGGGGGGGGTCTTTGTCCAGCAGTTGGATGATGCAGACTAACAGGGACAGTGAGACAGAGTTCCGAAAAGGCCAGCTCTTTGTCTGCAGAAAAACCCTCAATGTTGATCGAGATGACGCTCAAGGCTAGCCCAGATTGTTGGCATTGTGGTCAGGGAAAATGGCACAAAACTGAATCAAACATTACAAGCTTTTTAAAAGGGGTTTTGGCTTACTATAATACGATCATAAACACAACTGCAATAACAACACATTTTTAAAGGACATATTTTTCACCCAACCCATTGAGATACAGAAATAAAGTTTATTTTAATTAATGTAACCTTACATTGTTTACAATTTCAGTAATTGAACAAAGAGCATGGTCATAAATAAACCCTGGCAACACAATATAACAGCGTAAGATACACAGAGTCGTCGCGTTATCTAACAAACAGCAGAGGCTCGTATATTTCATAATGAGGTTATTACTGAGCATTCTAGTTGCCTTATCTCCAGCTATTCCGAAGCAGAGACTAGCGCCAAATTGGCGTGGCGGAGTGCGCAGGCGCAGGCGATCGGTCGCGCAGATATAGCTAATTAAGGGCCGCGCGCGCCGATCTATTTGGAGAGATCTAGCCGCTGACGTGTGAAAATACCCAATTAATTAACGCGAAACGCCTCGCCCGATCACGGGGCATCGCACCTCGCGTGCTACAGGAACGACCTAACGCTACCGAGTTTCTATTACAAGTTTAATTCGAACGATCTCTCGTAAGCGCCCCCATTACTAGCGTCTACTTAAAGTTCAACTTTATTACGCGCCGTCGTAACTGAAAGTGTTATACTCGACATATTTACAGCTGGTGACGTAAGTCTAATCACAGCGATCACCCACTGGCCACCAAGTTCACAATAGCGCCATAAATTCAAAGAATTCGTGCCATAAATAAATTCGATTGCACATTAGCCGCACTACCTATAAAGTGGAACATTTGAACGTTTATTTATGACAGCGGACTCCCGTCAATTAAACGGGGTACCCCTCAGTCGCCGTGTAGAGATGACGGCGCGGGGGGTGGGGTGGGTGCGGGCTGGATTGGCGGTGCACTAACAGCGAATAGATGGAGGTGAGCGATGGCCGCGCGGTGTAAAGCGAGTGTTAATGGGCTATTAGCCGGTGGTGCGACGGGCGTCTAATTGGCGCGCGGGCACGCCGGCACGTCGCGCGGGCACGCCGCGCCAGCACGCGCTAGATGCGCGCTGATACCACGCACGCTAACTGCACTATTTTCGGATACTTAATTGCCTATTTCCCCTAACTTTGTTCTATCGTGATTTCGGAAGGAGTATACACGAAGGGTTCACCCCGTTCCTGAAAAACCGACAAGTAATTTTGCAGTAAAATATCGTGTGTGCCGATGACATAATCTATATAAATCAATAAAATTGAAGAGTCTGTTTGTAATTTCAAAATAACTGATTTTTACTGAATGCATATGAAACTATATACGGTACATATAACAAAAAACATTTTTTTTAATTTTTGTCTGTGTGTTTGTTCCTGGTAATCTCCGAAACGGCTGGAACAATTTTGACGGGACTTTAACTGGCAGATAGCTGTTGTTAGTCTTTACTAACATAGCTACTATTATTTAAGAAAAAGTATTAGGGTTCCGTGCAAAAAATTAAAACCCTTGAAATTAACAAAATCTGATTCAAATAGGGAAATAGGGAAGTAATCGTTTTAAGCGGACGAAAATCGCGGGGCACAGCTAGTATTCAATAAAAATCGAGATGGCTTTCGAGAACTGTCACAATTTACTTCCAGCAGCTTCCTCAAACAACACAGATCCAACAAAACTAAGTAGGAAAACATTAACTAACAGTTCTTGTGGACGGTACGACTTGTACAATCAAGCGTCGGGACGTGGCGTCAACCAGGAAATTAAACGCTTGGACAGTGCCGCCTGCGACGCAGTGCCGTCGTCACGTCATGACGTCATTCAAGCCACCACGGGTCTATTTACATGCGGATTTTGAGTGAGCACCTCTGTTCTCTCGTTTCAAGTAAATGGAGGCTTTTGAAGTTGATGTAGCCTTCATTAATGAATGATTAAGACGTTGTTTTCGTATGAGTGAAACTGTGGATGAGTTGTGGTGATGGATTTAGAGATTTGAGTGTTTAGTCTTTAACACGACGGAACCCGCTTCCGGGTCAAACTAGGGTTTGGGCTCATCACTAAAAGACGATCAGGGGAAATCCCGACTGAACGGGTTAGGTCCGGTTAGAACTGTGACCAACCACCCTACGCCACATTCAAGTTGGTCGCAGTGCAATTATTTTGTGTGGGTTAGTGTATCTGATATAATAAACCAGTCAACCGGTCTAGGACAGACTAGTTTGGCCTGAAATCGTGTTTGGCCGGTAACCTGATGGGTTTAAGCCGAAAGGCATTTGTTCTCCCCGTCATTGCGATATTTTTTTTGTTCTAGACCTGGGAACTAGAAGGTTAGTAACGAAGATATTGGGGATCAAAGTTACAACTTTTTCACAAGTTTTTTTTCTCTTAATAGAAGTTTTTAATGTTATAACTTTACTTTAAATACCTCCACGACCCCGGTACTATTTAATGCATCCATCAGCACAATGTTCTGAGTGCGTTACATTGAGTCCTATTGTAAAACGAGATTTTTCAACCCAAAAAAAAATATCGTTTCCCAGCAATAATTTTTGCGTTAAATTACTTAGTTTGGTGTAAAGAATGCTTGGTTGACGGCTTCGTGATGAGTCAGTTTACACCTTGTGTATAAAATTCCAATGTGCGTGTGTGTGTTATTCGGCTCGTCTTAAACAGCTTGAAATGTATTGTGTGTCCACAAGGAGTCACATGAATGATTCCAAGCTACACCCGGTCGGTAGGTGGCGCTCATATCGACGCGGGTAAAGAGCTATTAGTATTACTATAGAATTTCAGTTAAAATTTGATTTTATAACAGAAGAAACTCTCGTCTTTTTTATATTAGTACTTAAAAACAATTTAATACTAACTTTTTTTGCCTCTAGCAAAGCATTACCGAAAAGTCAATAAAAAATTTATATACAGGGTGTAAATTCAAGGTGTCCCATACAAAATTTCAATACCTACTCGACCCAAATGTATGGGTCAACTGATAATTTTTTCGCATTTAAGATATTGGACCCAAGGAGAAAGTTGCTCAGTTTGATGGTCTGCAGCATTTCCTTTCATATGACTATATCCTTTCTGTTACATCATGTATAAACAGCCGAACTGATAACCTCCTCCTTTTTGAAGTCGGTTACAAACCAAATAAAATAAAAATAAACTGCAACTAAGTCATAATATAATCCTCATACATTTACCTACGACCATCATCAATTCAATAAAGCAAAGTAATGAAAACCCGTACAGGCAAGCACAGACAAAGATTTCCTAGGCCGTTATTACGGAAGCGGCGCGTAAATCAAGTAGTTTCTGGGCACAGAGTAAGCAAGTCTAGAGTAAGCAAGGTAATTGAGCAGCCATAGACAGCCCGTCCTCAGTATGTCGTCGGTTAATTTCCTGGTGGTGAGATTCGCAGCGTGCGTTGTGGCACGTTGATTAGTTACGTACAAGTTGTGGGTAGGTAGTATAGGTTTTTGTAAGGAGCTTAATTATTATGGGTTGGTTCGTGGGTATTAATTTATTGGATGTATTTGATAACTACCTAACTTGTAGGGCCGTGGCGGATTACAGTCCGATTTCTTAGAAAAGAGGAGGCTTATATCCTAGCAGTGGCTTAGTATGTATTTTATAACTGCTACTAATCATATGATCTGAACTATAGTAGGTAATTTCTTTTTGTTTTTTTTTTATTAGCCTGTAATGTTCCACTGCTGGGCAAAAGTCTCATCCAAAGCCTTCCACTCTTCTCTCCGTGCGGTTTTGTCCGGCCAATCTCGCACAAACGCCTCGAAGTCGTCACGCCATCGTTTTCTAGGCCTCCCTCTGCGACGACACCCATCTTCTGGCACCCACTGGGTTACGACTCTGGCTATTTTAAGGTAGATTTACATGGTAGGATTCCTGTTGCTTACAGTTGACATCATTATATCGACGGCGTAAGACTGAAGTCTAGTTAAAAAGGAACATATACGTTTGACGCTTAGGATAAGTGTATAAAACTTAGGGTTCGTTTAAAAATATCCACGATGAAAAGAAGACATAGCTGATGCGTTACAAGTACGCAGCAGATTCGTAGCAAACTCGTAGCGTTGCGTAGCAGACGCTTAATGGGTGAGCCTACGCGTAGCAAACTCAAAGCGATGCGTAGTACGCACATAGCAAACAAGTCTATGCGCAGAACATCTATACATCATCATCATCTGCCTAGCCTTTTCCCAACTATATTGGGGTCGGCTTCCAGTCTAACCGGATGCAGCTAAATACCAGAATTTTACATGGAGCGACTTCCTATCTGACCTCCACAACCCAGTTAGTACTGGGTAATATGATACCCCTTGGTAAGACTGGTTGTCAGACTTTTTGGGCCACTGACTGCCTAACGACTGTCAAAGATCTACAAATGACAGCCGGGACCAACGGCTTAACGTGCTTTCCGAGGCACGGAGGAAACTCGGTATGTATTGAGCGGTCACCCATCCACAGACCAACCTAGGCAAGCACGGCTTAACCTAAACATCGACCCAAGCGGCTGTTATTATTTAGCCACGAGCTCTTTTACACAAATAAATAAAATTGAAGTGGCTGTCATAAAATTGTTTTGTCTTTCTGTGTGTTTGTTCCGGCTGATCTCCGAAACGGCTAGACCGAATTTGAAAGGACTTTTTTTGGCAGATAGCTGATGTTATAAGGTCTAACTTAGGCTACTTTTATTTTAGAAAAAGGATTAATGAAAACCCTTGAATTTGTTAAGGAAATCCAATTCAAATAGGGAAGTAATATTTTTATAATCATTTTATGCGGATGAAACTCGCGGGGAACAGCTAGTTGGTAATAAACGCTTAGCTGATACATGCGTACCAAACACGTAGGGGACCCGTAGTTTAAAAGTAACCTATTCAAACATAAAATAAGGCTGAAAATTCTCCATCTGTTTACGTGAAACCTACAACAAAACTTTAAAAGACAATAAGACAAGAATGGTTATTAACAACGCATTGTCCAGGCGAAGAAAGTGACCGTATGACGTTTAATTTCCTCCTGAGCTCCCCCTCTCCCTGCTGCACCCCCCTTCGTGAGCTCACTCTCGCTGCCATCATCTGATAGTTGGAGATTCAATTAACACAGCAGAGCGAAACTAGGCCTTTGTCTGTTATCTTAGAATCTAGATTAGGTTGGTGGCCGATGATAAGATGATTGTTTTTATTAAGTAAGTTTTTTTGTTGTAAATACCAGGTGTAAACGGACCTTTCACGAAACCGTTAACCAAGTATTCTGTACATCAAACTAATTAACCCTACGCATAAGCGATTGCTGGGAAATGGCTTTTGTTTTGGGGTGAAAAATTACATTCTGCGGTAAAGCTCAAAGTAACGCATTCAAAACATTGCGATTCTTCTCCTTTTTCGTGTGGTTAGTGCCTAACCTGGTGTCAGGTTGATATGCCGCCCATGGGCCTCTGACTTGGCTTTACATGCAGTCAAGAAATATCTCTAACCCATAGGTGCTGGTTTCCTCATAATGTTTTCCGTCACCGAAGCAAGTGATAATTATACAATACGCACATGAATTAGAAAAATCAGAGCTGCGTGCCTTGGGTTCGAACTCGAGACCTATGACTTAGCAGTCTGACGGTCACACTTCTAGGCTATGATTGCTATAACATTGTGCTGATTAATGTATTGAATAGTAAACGGGTCATGGACGTATTTAAAGTAAAGTTATAACCAAAAAAGATAGTACATTTTTTTCCTTTTTTTTAAAAAAAAAACGTTGCTTCACGCTAGGAATTTCTCCTGTATCGTTGTTGCGTTTACAAACATTTAAACTCACATACACAAACAACCTGACCCGAAACAACTACCTGTAGATCATACAAATGTTTGTTCCGTGCGGGGATCGAACTCGAGACACGCAGCGCAGCAGCCGATCGCTCAGCCACCGTGCCGTCAAAGTAGTATTATTTTTAAAACTTGTGAAAGGTTCCCAGGTATGGTCCAGAACGAAATATGATCCCAATGACGGGGAGAACAAGAACCTCTTGGCTTCGTTAAGGGTCTATTTACACCCTTTGTATGTTACGAGCTTTTGCCCGCGGCATCGCTCGAGTTAATTTAGAATTTGACAATCAATTCGGGTTGTATTCTGCTTGTAATAATATAATTCAATAATGATTCGAAAGACACGTGGCGTCATATTTTATCGTAAGAACGTTACTGTTGTTTTTCTCGGTAACAGTATTTTTTTTCGAGATGAAAGTGTCCGTTTCTGTACACTTGACATAATATACGTATATACAAAATTTCAGGATGATCGGTTCAGTCGTTTAGGCGTGAAAAGGTAACAAACCAACAAACTTACTTTCGCATTTATAATATTACTATCTTTTGCCCGCGGCTCCGCCCGCATGAATGTCGAAAACTATCCGATTACTTACCTTCATCCGCCTTTTTAACCCTTCAGAGATAGAATTATCAAAAACGCTGAGACACATATAAATTAATTTTCAATCGTCAGCCTAAACACAAAATTTGAAGATCCTAACTTCAAAACTCACCTTTAGGGGTGGAATTACCAAAAAACCTTTCTTAGTGGACACTTACTCTTCATAAAGAACACACCCTCCAAGTTTCATGTCTCTAGGACCAGCGGTTTGGCCTGTGTGTTGATATACCACCAAGTCAGTCAGTCAGTCAGTTTACCATTTTATACATTATATAGAAGAAGATTTAGGATTGTGTTAAATACCTACATATTTGAATAAAAAAACATCAGCGGCTCCCAAACAAATCAAAAATCACCCTACATGTCTGACGCGAATAACAATCAGAGTAGACAAAAACCTTTGATACAGTACCTCCTACCATAGACAATAAGGGGCTGGTCTAGCCACCGACGCTAGTACCGAAGTAATTTTCCCGTGCAGGTTTCACGGAGCGTTCGTCGCGTGTTTGCTAGTTAGAATTCGGGTGCAGTTCGGAAATTAATCAGGGCCCATTGTGGGCGCTTTGTCGCGGCCCTGCTGCCAATTATTGGCTGCGCAGCGCCCGTAATTGAACCAGCCTCCAGGCAGTTCCCAACTAGTGGACGAACGAAAAAGTTTGCGTATCTGTGTTGAAGAATGTTGGTAATCGGTGGTTAGTTGTTTTATGTGGAAAGTTTGGTGCTGTTGATTTAGTGGGATAAGTGTAAATAATGATTTTTCTGTAAGAACATTCATCATCATTCACCATTTTAAATAAATAAACTCGGAAATTGTTATCTCTGAAAGGAAATACATTTTCTTTATAAGTCTTTACCGATATAGTAAGCAGTTAAAGATACATACCATCCTGTACGAGTGATCCCTCGTAATTGTTTGAATTGTTACATTTCCGTAGTTAAATATCATTTCCGAGAGCAAAAAATTTAATAAATATCAACGTTAAGAGGCTTAACGTTCATTTTAAATACAGCGCAAACATGAAAAAATAAAAAATTGTAGCGTTTCCGGCCGGTTGCGATTTACACATTTATATGAATTGAAAAATATTGAGAGGAAAATGCAGTTAACAATCACATCATAAGCAATCACTCGCGAGTGAATGAAATAAATTGCACGTTCACGTTTACAATATTCGTTGTTGAGAAAAATTGGGATGAAAACATGGTGAGCTCGGCAGCGAAAGCTTCGCAATTTGGCTGGCTTGTGTCGCCCGCGCGGCCGCGCTGATTCCGCGCGTCCCCTGCCCACTGCGCCACACGCTGATTGATTACAATAAAATAATTTGCGTGAAAGCGCAAAACTCGTCACCTTTGTGTTCACTTTCTTTTTTTTTACATTTCAATCACAGTATTTACTGCGCAAAAATATTTCAATTTCAATTACTTACCGTAGTTTTAAATCCGACACGCGGATGGAAATAACACTACGTTCCGTTAGTTTGTGTTGTCGCGTTTGTAGATTAATAATTTATAGTGTATCTATGTCAATTTTTTGGAGTGCTGTTTTGTAATTCAATTATGCGTCCTTTGAATCCGTTCATTTGGATACTTCTTCTCGACCAGTAGTATTTTCAGCGCATCTTATAAGTTCAAAAAACTCAGTTCAAAAAAAAAGAAACTACCTTACTGGGGACTATAAAAAAAATAAACTGAAAAAGACCAACTCCACATAACACCCCAAAAATTTATATTACAACACATCGTCCGCTAAACAAAAACAAAGGATTAGCACTAAAGTCTCGTTATTCGGGGGTTAACGTATTAAAAGGTATAAAAGTCCAAGGGTGGCGTAAAGCGGCGGTGTTAAAACAATGGCAAGTAACGCGACGGTAACCGCCACCGAATTTGCATTCCTCATTGCGAGAGCACATAAAAATGCTCTCATTAACCTGGGGTGGTCAACTCACCCTGTATAGCGGCCACAGTACACCACATGCGCTGAGTCAAAGTGCGGTACTGTCCAGTGACGCCCGGTGACGGCCGTGGCGCGTCATGCTACTGACGTCAAAGATTAAATTGAATATCGTGTAAATGATATGGCTTGATGTGGTAATTGCTTACCATGGAACGGTTTAAAGTAAATTGTGAAATTAAAATAAAATAAATAAATAATTTAAACTCATAGGGTTTTATTTTTTAACCGACTTCCAAAAGGAGAGGAGGTTATCAATTCGTCTGAAATTTTTCGTGTTTTCAATATCTGGTTTTTAGATTTTGAATTGCCATTACGAGGAGTGTCCAAAACGTTGTCTTAACAAAACATGCAAGAAAACCAATCGACGCACCTGTTTCAAGCGAACATCCCACCACACACAGGGTGTAGTTTTCCCAGCAAGATCAGAGGACGCGAGTAATCGTGTATCCGACGCAGTTTTCATTACCGCTGCTTAACATACCGGTGCCGGGCGTCGCGTGCCCGCATACCGCGTCTTTTTATTCCATTTTATTCTGCCTAATGTTTACTGCTCACCGGTCAAGTAATGCGACACTAATTTCGCATGCCTTCGTTTAGCAATGTCCTAGGAAACTTCGCTCGTAATACGTAAGCGTTTACTGTTGTTTGTAGGTATTTTACTTTATAAATAAATACAAGTTTGTTTTGTATGTTTTTCTGTACGGCTTCTCGTATGCCAGTATTTTAACTGCTTTTAAAAAGGCTTCGCTTTTCGATTGCCTTTAACTTAACGGTTTTATTTCAAGATTTAAAATTACACCATTAAAATAGACTACTCAAGAGATCAACAAAGATTACCATTAAACCATTTAATTACACAAACCATTAATTTATTTGAGAAACTAAATTAGAACACTTTCAGTATTTCGTATATTTACGTCGATGCTCGTAATCTCCCCGCTTTCGAGGGTTAAAATTCAGTCCACAATGGCGGCATTGTTCCATTAACACAATTTTATACCCGACATATTAAAATAATAAAAACTTATGCCTCTCTTAATTAAATAATTTAGCGGCGGCCTGAGCCGAGATATGTAAATTGTTTTAGGGGATAGATCAAACAACCCTTTTTTATGACTTTAATATGCGGTCGCCGGGAGGAGGGGGGGGGGGTCGTGAGACACAGTCGGGGCCGGGGGGCGAGGTAAGTTATGAAATATTTAATAACGGCGCACACGATTCCATTTGAATTACTTTCGAGGAAATGACGACGTGCAAAGCAGGCGGCACATCGCGCTGCCCGCGCGCCCGCGCCCCTCGCGCACCTACGTGAGCGCCGAAATGAGCTAAGAAACAAATATTACTACAAACAAACTTTTTGCCTTATTAAAATTCAGCAACGCAGAATTATTTTTACATAGCCAACGTTTTGTTTTGCGGCGACACGACGCCTTTTCCTTGCGATCATAATATTTTTAGAGCACTTTTCATTAAAGTCAACCGTGGACCGGTTGACTAACAAACCTTGGCATTGAGAAAGTCACTAAACTAATTGCTTTTTTGTGTCTTCAGTTCTTAATTGTTGCTCTCTTTCAAGCAATTAAAGCATTATACCTAAATGGAGTTTCCGTACCGTTCCTCACAAAAAGTTAATGAATTAAATAATGATATGAGTAATCTGCGCCCGCTGTGCGCTGGGTATTACGCGGGACTTCACTGTCTCAAATGCCGAGGGAGTGTTTTAATTAATGTTTCCCGACAAATTGCGAAAAAACCGGGTAATGTGACGTCACAGGGCTCGTGTGTGCGGGTAATACTAATGACGCGGCGTCATAATCAAGTAATGACGCTTATTATTGTAATGTGACGTCATCAAGACACGTCTTTTAAACGATGGCTGTTTGAGTACAAATGCGTGTAAAGAAAAGGGTTTCTGTTTATAAGTGTCGTTAATTTAAATGTTTATTTTGCAAGTGTCATTTAATTTAATTGAGGCCTTATTTGTCTAAAGGGATTAGGAAATAGCACACATTTTTCTTGATAAATATGTGTACCTACGCAAAAAATCACAAATAAAAAAAAGTTTTGTCTGAAATCTACGACCAAAATGATGTTGGGCTATAACAAACATGTATATTTTTTTCATCTCGTCCTGAGAAATGATGCTGAGGCGCTTCTCACGCGTCTGTAACGAGTCTGTATTATCGGGTATATCGCTCGAACTCGCGGCCGTCTCGCGTTCAGTGTGTGCACGCCCTAAACCACGTTCGACGAACAAATGTTATCAGTGAAATGCTGATTACTGAAATATATGATCTAAGAGCTAATAAATTTTGTTTCTTCGTGTTTTCTACCCACGGTCGCGGTAAAATATGTAATTGGGGCAGGAAGTTGTTAGTATGTTTTTATTACTATTTTTTAATAGTCGTTACGAATGGTAGAAATTAGCTGTACTAATTGATACTAATTAATAATAAAAAATAAACATATTTGCTAAGTCTAACTGATTAATTAAAACTGGAACTTGCTTTTTATTAATCGAAACAAATATTTCTGGAACTTTAATTTACAATGAACTAATCAAATATAATTAAATAACTATATTTATTTTCCTGATAATCTCAAATGAGTTAAAATAACATCTTCGTTCACGATGGATCTTCTAATAGAGATTTTATCAACATTCTACAGTTTGATTGACTTTTAGTAATTATCATTACTATCCAGTTGCATCATTACCGTGACTCTTATAAGACGTATTTAACTTCCAAGAAATCATTTGATTAACAACCTTAATACGATCACAAACAGTAATATTTTCATTACCGTTGAAACGATTATAAGCCTTATTCAATAAACTTTGTCATTCTAAAATTAACTTTAATTACACGTAAAGATAGTTGTCATTTGTTTAAGCTGCAGTAAGACGGCTAGCTTCCCGTGTGAGAGTACTAAGTGGTTGCACTGTTATTGATTGCGTGATCTGTAGGGACGATATCAAGAAGATTCCATAATAAAGGTGATTTGAGTCGGTAAATCACCGAACATCATTAAGTTGTTATAACATGCCAATTCTACGTGACTTGTCTGTCTGTACTTATACACAGGCAGAGACAGCAAGAAAGTGAGTATTCAAACAAGATACAAATCATGAGCGGCTCCGAATAAAATCGTTCTGTTTTTTATGTACCTGGGACAAACGGTCAAGGTAGGTAGGTCTAACTTTGAGAAAGAGGTTAATCGTCGAATCCAGTGGGTGTGGGCAGGACACATTGCTCGCAGAACGGATGGCCGATTTGGCCGAAAAGTTCTGGAGTGGCGACCGCGAAACAGAAGACGTTGCGTTGGAAGGCTTCCCACTAGGTGGACCGATGACCTGGTGAAGGTTGCGGAGATCTGCTGGCTGCGACTTGGGGACTTGGCAACTTGGGGGAGGCCTATGTCCAGCAGTGGACGTCTTTAACAGCTTTCTGGTGCACGCTGTATATAAAAATCAATATAGGTTTGTCTGTTTGTACTCTAAGACTCCTAAACGACCGCAACAATTTTGATGAAATTTTGCACAGTTGTTCTACATACGTCAGGGAAGAAAAGAAAAAATCAGAAAAAAGGCATTGTAACGCGAGCCGGGCACAACTAGTACCGAATAAAACGTCCAGAAAAAGGTGCACGGTTCGGGTTGGTCGTTTCCTATGAACTGGCAAGAAACTTCAGTGACACTTAACAAAAGAAAAACAGTCAAATTTGGCTGCCTGAATAAGTGCATACTAATATATTTTGTTGACTGTACCATGAAAACTTGTAAAGTATGGGTCCCTACAAGAGTGGATAATTTGTAAATCTCTACAAAAAGTTCAATAAAAGTAAATCTTTATGGGTTTTCGTGATTTAGTAAGTCAATTATAAAAGATGAATGTTAATTAACGGCTTAATTAGGAAGTCAAATTAATGTCAATAGTTTTCTATCGAATAATCAAGTTATGTTTCATTACTTAGTTATTTATTTTTCAAGTTCGTGAGCTTTATCGATTGAAGTTTTTAATGGCTATATTTAAGTTCTTATAAAAATGTTCGATTAGAATTGATTTATGTTGATTTCTTTGAATAGGTCTAATACTAATTTTAAACACATATGTATACAATGTTTATATAGTTTTGTTTTTATTAGAACTTTTTTTCAACTATGAGATTTAAAGCACCTATTTGGTTTTTTTTTTGCTATTTCCGTGACGGTAGCATAGTTAAAGTGGTCGCAACCAATGGTTAGAAGGATGCCAGACATGCAGCCAATGAATTCAATTTCACCGTCACTCATTGAGAGAGAAAATAAATATGTGTTTGCCATACAACGTGGCTACGCCGCCAGTCTCTTGGGCGCAGCCATCTGACGGCGTTGAGGAGTTTTTTGATGCCCTTTTATAGTCTGTTATTAGTTTATTTAATAGTTTTAAAATAATGCTCTTGGAATAAATAAATCCCCGTTAATATATTTTAGAACAGAAAAAATTAAAAATGATTATTTTTCAAAATGTAAACCCATCAGAAAGTCGATATTGTATCGCAAACAATGGGAATATAAAAAAAAAATAATCCTGCTCAAACAGTTGAACGAACTTCCCCAATAAAGTTTTGTATCGTTTTGCATTACGAACATAAACAAAATAATTAATTTACACACAATCTCTTCAATCACCATTCCAAGAATTGAACAACAAGAGAGCTATTAATATCTGGATTCGTCACAGTCTTTTTTGCCCACACTGTGGGCGGATACTTAGGGTCAGTTCAGACGGACTACAGCTAAATCACAGTGATAAAATGGGACCTGGGACAAAATAGTACATTTTGATATAAGTGGGGAAACTTTGTTATTGTATTCGGGACGGAATTCACATCCAAGCCGCAGGCGAGGTTGTTATGGCGCCGTAAACGGCATTAACAAATACCCACGTGAATCAAAATGTACTATTTTTGTTCTAAATTTAAAAATATTTTAATTATCTATTTTTCATATTTAGGCTGTTTAGCGACTTCAACCTGGCGAAAGCAAAGAGCGGAAAAAACGCAAACTAAATTATAGTTTCCTAAACGAAAGAATACTTATCGTTTTATTATTTTATTTCTTCGAAAGTGTATTGAAAAACACATTTATGAATCTTGTAAGTCAACGATTGTTGCGAGTTTGTGGTCAATACAGACAATTTCGCGATGAGAAACGCTAGGTTAAACTGCCACAAGCGTCCTAATTCTTTAAAACCAGATTCAATTTTGAAGACTTGTTCTTGCAACTCCACAATTCATGTATTCGTGGCAAACCTCTGTCTGACCACAATTTTGCAACTCGTCATAATCTGCTTCCCCTTTTCCAAACTATATTACTTGTCTTGAACTCCACAGCCCAGTAACTCGGTAATACAATAACCGTTTTTTTTTTACCGCACTAAAACCACCCCGGTGGTCACCATCCGCACATGAGAGGAGGCACCGTTTCCTCTTAAAAGACCTGTCCGGAAATACAATACCCCTAGCCACGACATAACTGTGATGCATGAATGACATCACAGTTTTTCTGCCAAAGTCAAGATCAAAGTTGCCCCACATTATGAGTTTATCCTGTGTCGTGGCCCACGATACGATTCGTGGGTGCGTTTACAAACATTTAAACTCATATACACAAACAGCCAGACCCGGAACCACTACCTGTAACCCATACAAATATGTGTTCCGGGAGGGAATCGTACCCGCAACACACAGCGCAGAAGTCAATCGCTCAACCAATGCGTCAACCGTGCCGTCAAAATCGCACAATTAATGACAAAATTCAAGGACGTCATAATTATGGTTAGTCTGAACGAACCCTAAGCCCGTAGTCGTGAAAACCTTTGGCAGATAACTCGATAGCTAATTCGAAATGGTTCATTGTTGTCTGTAGTTTCAAAGGCAGTACTTTCGCAGATATGGCTCTTGCACAATAGTGATGGGACGTAAAGCTAACTAAATGGCAAAGGGTTGTCGGTTGACGTGAACACTTGACGTGAGTTGACGTGACAATGTTTGACGACAATGGGCGTTTTAATTTTTAAGTATGTGACATTAAGTATTGTTTGTTTTGTTTGTGGTTATGTTTGTGAGTGATTTATATTTTGTTTTGAATAGGTATTTAGCTACAGACTTTAATGTGAAAGCTTGCTGCTCTTTGCATAGCTAGCTCTTATCCTAGAAATTTTCAGAGGTTGTATTTATCCAACTTACTTATATCAAGAATTCTGATAAAAGGTGCAGTCGCCAGCATCTCAAGCTACTATACTATCTGTCAAATTGCTCTAATAGATTTTCAACTTTATCGATAAAGCATTAGGTTCAAGGTTGATCCGGAAAATTTGACAGCTTCGGGTAGCTTGATGTCCTGTCTGTACATACAAGGATTAACTGAAAAAAGGAAATAGGCTAGTGGTATCTGTATCAAGTCGGATTGCCTCGTTGGTTTAGTAGTCGCAATCGCAACTGCTGAGAATGAGATCCTGGGTTTGATTCCCGGGTCGGGTAAATTGTTATTGGGTTTTTCCATCTGGAATTTCTCAGTAGCAGTCATGGCAATAGGCTCGCTCCCTATTACATGGTACTTAAATATAATGTGGGTGGTGTGGGTCCTATTAGGTACACCGCTGCCTAACCCCTCGGGGATTACAGGCGTGATGTTATGTTTTCTCAACCCGTAAAATTAGTACTGTGCTTTACTTTAGAAATTCAAATAAGGTTTGGAGGCATACTGATCCTTGAGTCCTAAGTTTTCTCTACCTTCTGGATACAGCTATTTGATGCAACATAATATATTATGCTTAGTTTTCCTTCCTTTGCTTTTTTTCAGATTACAGACTTTAACGAAATGTGGGTGTACTATTAGGTACACATCTGCCTAGCCCTTCGGGGATTACAGGCGAGATGTTATGTTATCGTGTTATAACTAAGTAAACGACAAAGCGGCAGGACAAGGACATGGCAGGATGAACTGGCCTCATTTTAACAGATTGGCCCACAATTCCATATGGGATAATGATGACCACCACGGTACAGGCTGTGCCTAGTTTGAGGCCCACGGCTACTTCTACTAATGTACTCTCTTTCATTGTATTTTGTTTTTCTATATTTGAATGTTACCTATCATTCGTGTGCCAATTTTTTTTTGAATTTTTTTTTTGATCCCGCTATTCGAAAAGGATGCTTTTAACCTTCATGGTCGTAGTCATTATTAACTAAATGCCTATGTGCACAAAGGTGCGTTGCAGATATATAACCGGTGAGTTTTTTTATGGTACAGGGTTATAATTTGTCTACCAAGTGTAGTGCTTAAGTAAGTGCCGTTCTTCATAGCAGTCTATGATAAGGTTAGTGCTGAGTCTCAAATTTCCGCACATTTGCGGTATTTTAATATAGAATGACTATAAACCGTTTATTATCGCTGTATAAAAGCGTACTTAGAATGAGATGTAAAGATTTAGCTTAAGAGTAAGAAGATACTGAGGAGCTCGTGGCTAAATAATAATAGCCGCTCGAATCGATCATCAGGTTAACCCTTCCTAGGTTGGTCCGTGGATGGGTGACCTCCCAATAAATAAAGATTTTCCTCCGAGCCTCGGAAAGCACGTTAAGCCGATGGTCCCGGCTGTCATTTGTAGATCTTTGACAGTCGTTACAGGTAGCCAGTGGTCCGAAAAACTTACAACCAGTCTATCAAAATGTATTGAATTACGCAGTACTAACTGGGTTGTGGAGGTCACATAGGCAGTCGCTCTATGTAAAATACTGGTATTCAGCTGCATCCGGTTAGACTGGAAGCCGACCCCAACATAGTTGGGAAAAGGCTAGGTAGATGATGAGTAAGAACTTACTGACCACCTTGCTTGCTTACCAATACTAATCATAAAAATTTAGTCTTCGAGAACACTGTTTTTAGGTCTGACACCTAGTAACATTGTAAGTCTCTATAACCTCATCAACATGTTTAAGAAAGGAACCTTTCTTGTCAATGGAGACAACAAAGTTGTAGCATGAATTGAGCACTGTGTCCATACAAACATGGTTTATAAATAATTTACTCTTTTTGTATGTTCACAAGTATCTACAAGGAATAAACAAGTTTATGGGAACAAACCGGAGATACAAGGTTGTGAGCTAGCGCTAACATAAGGGCGTGGACAGAGAGCGGCGAGCGGGCACGCGTGGGCGCAGACACGGCCGCCCCTAACAACTTAATAAGCGGTTGTGCGTGATTTACGCGCGCTTGCGGCGCCGGCGCACTCGCTCACTCGCCCCTCCGACTTATTTATACTAATTTATGACAGATAAACATCGATTTTACTTAGCAATACCAAGACAAAGGATCGAAATGCATCCCTCTTATTATCCTCAAGAATTCATACAAAAGGAACACAACGGAATTGTATTCGTGCTCTCATAGTAGACGGTACGCGTATCATTAAAAGCTACAGCCAGTCAGAATGGCTCATTAGCGCTAAGCGTGCCATTAAAAAGTGGCCACAACTGGCTCACACTGGGTACAAATCCAGATTATAAATCTAAACGCGCGCTAATTACGCCGCACCCAATAAATCTCTCGCATTATATAGGCCGTAAATATACCACAAATATACCATAAATATACGATTCCGTGGTCGTTGGCCATAGACCCCACTCGAAGCGACTCGGGCCGAGTTATGGCCCTTCGAATGGCCGACTCGGCCGTAACAATCGGTGTGAATCGGAAATAACCGGAAAATTTCCACAACTTGTCTAATAGCTTATTGTTATACGATTGTGGTGTTATTGTTGTTACGGCTAACAAATAGCCGTGTTGTCAACGTGTTTTAAACGTTATTTAGTGAGCACTTATGCGGAGAAATGTCCAAGGCTTATGAAATGTTGAAACACGTAGAGAAATACAAATGGGACGCGAGCCGGTGCGGCTCCGGACAATTATACTTCATTTATCGCTCGATGAATAAATAAATAAATGGAAATCGGTCAAGTGCGAGCTCAACTTCTAGGTTTAAGTTTCCGCATCAATATTTTTACGAAAGGTCATCTCATAGATAAATAATGAAGGCTAATATAATAATAAATAAGAGAAGCTTTTGATATGAAATCCAAAAAATATGTTATGGCTAGTAAAGATCAGTTACTAAAACAGCAAAAAGATTTCCTTCCGATGTTCCATCATTCAGCTGCATTTACTATGCTTTAAGAAAACAGCAGATTTCCTTTTCCAAGCTCCGGTATGCGGATACTCCTTCAATAACGTCGAAAATTTGCTAGTTGAGCTCAAAACACTCAAGAAAACAACTTACACAACTTCACATTAACAGTTATCTCTAATAAACCTGATCAATCACTGCAGTTAATTAAGATTTTTTTAAATAATTATCCAAAATTGCAAATTACTAACTTTTTTGATAGGTGGCTTTTTTGTGGTGGTTTTTTGTTAAGTGCGTTCTACATGTGCTTACTATATACACAGGCTGACAGTAAGCACATGTAGAAGGCACTTTACATTTTTTATTCTTTAAAAAACGTTGCCCCACACTAGTAATTTCTCCTGTATCATGGGTGCGTTTACAAACATCTAAATTCACATACACAAACAGCCAGACCCGGAACAAATAACTGTAGGCCATACAAATATTTGTTCCGTGCGGGAATCGAACCCGCGACACGACGCGCAGCAGCCAATCGCTCAGCCACTGCGCCATCCGTGCCGTCAAAAACATTACGAAGAGGACAAACGATTTTTTCATTAATACTAAGAGATGTACAAAATATAGTTGGTTTTTCCCAATATCCGGCAGCCGGATACTCGCTCTCAATTAGTTTAAAGTTCGAGGTCAAACTCACACAAAACAAAAACTAACAACAATAAATAAGCAATAACTGCATCTGATGCAAAGAAAGCTAGTTAGGAAGAAAAGTAAGTAAGCAAGCACGATCACCTGCTGCAAAAATTAAAATATTCCAGAAGAGTCCAAAATATGTGCAAATATCTAAGGCAGCCAGAAGCTATATGTTTGGTTATTTTAGGAGATGGAGTTACCCAATAATAAAAGACAAAGAAAGAGCTACTACGATAGATGTTCTTAATTTGCAATTCAGGTCATACACCAAAAGATGTGATGAAGTGATGAAATATCAAAAGCCACCCTACGGCTTTTCCCAATTGCCGGATATTAACTATCAATTAGTCTAAAGTTTGAGCTTAAAACACAAAATAACAACTATAATACGCCAACAATAAGCGAGCGAACAAGTTAGATAGAAAATCTAACAGCTAGCAAGCTCAATCACTGCATAAAATTATAATTTTCAATAATAGTTCTAAATATTAATGAATATCTAAAGAAAATACTTTTATTTAACTTTATATTTAGAAATGTGACTATACAGTAAGCACGTCTAGAAGGAATCGAACAAATTTTAAAGAACTACAGACTTATTATCTGCGAAAATGATTGGATACTTTACCCTGTAACTGGCAGCCGGATACTCGCTCTCAATTAGTTTAAAGTACACAAAACAAGAACTATCAACAATAAACCATAACTAGCAAACAAGTTAGAAAGAAAAGCAATCAGCTAGCAAGCTCGATCGGGTGATGTATAAATTAGCGCAGTTTGCAACGCTATGAACGTACTCGTACGTGCAAACATCATGAATATCATTAATTATTAATTAATTCAGCGGTTGTTAAAGAATAGTTGGGCGGACGTGAACTAAGTGCTAATGTTTTCATATTAATTTTTAATTCGTTTTTGTGGAAATAGTTCTGTTATTTGTTTGAAATATAGTGACTGTTTTATTGTTTGTAAGTTTTGCATTGTATGTTTTTAGTTTTAGACAGCATGACGTTTATTTTGTTTGTGGACACCAAAGGGACTAAACAAAGTGATACTCTTACAGCTACAATTGGAAGCTCCAAAATTAAATATATTGGCTTGATTAATTAATTTGTTTTTTGCTATGTCTATCTTGTTGAAAGCAGTGGTAATAAATAAAAATAAATAAAAAATCACGTTTTAGAGTGACGGAATTTTATTTATCGTATCCTTTTCAGCAAACTCTTTTATATGATACCTATAACATGGGAATGCATAAAACATAACTACTCCGCCATCTTGGAAGTCCGCCATATTGGATTAATATGTCACTTAGCTAACCTTGCATTGTCATACTAAATAAACATGTATGGAAAATTTCACCTCAATCGGAAACTGGGAAGCGGGTTAAAATAAACTTCTAAGATGTTCTTAAATATGTAGTTAGTTACAAGCGAACCTAATAAAAGCGAGTTAAAAATATGAAACGCTATGAAAGCGTCTGCCGATTGTCTATATGTAATTATATTTAAGCCTACTGAGTGCTTTTAACAGATTTCTTGGAAATTAGAGCAGCTACAACTCTATATCTAAGCTGTCTTTAATGTTATTAAATGGAACTTTATTCATCTGAAGAAGGCAATCAATCCTTAAGCTATAAATTCACAAATTCCCATTATTTACTTCAAGTGCGGCGGTAAGGATGTTAAGAATTAAATAACACTAAAATCCAACGAAGCAGTTTATTGTAATAACTTCCTTATATCCAATCAGAACTCATAAAACAAACAATCGTACAGGAAGTGCCTTAAAATTTCGATTACACACTTTCTGTAGACGTTCGAACTTCGAACGTAAATCGTTTCGAGACGGTGACGTCACGGTCACGTAAAGTGCTGCACGGTTCTTTTCACGCGTGGCCATAGTCGGAACTAAAGGCGCTATCTTGTGTTTTTAACAAAATTTTCCAAATTACAGTCCTTCCACAGTTAGTTTATCTCTGACTTCCCAGCACTGCCTTTAGTCTTATAGTCTATAAAATTTAACTTGATTAAAATGACAGCTGCCAAACTAAACTTTGGTCATATCGAAATAAATAATTACAATAAAGCGTATCCATGTAGTGTTTTCGCTTTGTTAAGATGGGTATTGATTAGGGCCAATTAAATTAAAATATCAAAAATCTTCATGAAATTAAGTCTTAAAATTATGTATTTCTTGACAGCTGTCATTTTAATCAAGTATGAATACTACAATTTGTATTCTGTTTTTTTTTTTTTTCGGATGGGAAGTCATCAAATGACCCCCCCCACTCTGGGCGGAGCGGAAGGGAGTGTCAGACTTGTACTGAGTAAAAGGGCGCGTGGAACACGAACGCGCCGTCGACACGGCCTGTCGTCATAAGACGACCGGACAGCGAGCTAGCCCATAACTCGCCGACCACAGGTCCGCGCCTACGGTGGCCGGGAGCCACCACGTGACCCCCGACGCCCAGGGCGTCTCCCGCGGCGGCTGGGACGGTTCTTTCCCTCTCACGTCCGCCACCTCCTTCAATAGCATGACTGCTTAGCAGAAGGTGGTGACGGCTTCCCATTTCCTCTCGCTCCGGACCATGGCTTGAACCAGGGCCGGACGCGAGAGATCGCCGCCGACAATCGCCGCTACAAGGACACGGAGGTTCCTGCTCCGCCCAAGCGGGGCAGACCTCTACGGTGTGCTCCACCGTGTCCTCCGGACGATCCTCGCAGTGGAAACACCCGGGCGTTTCCTCCCGCCCGATTCGGTGCAGGAACCTCCTCAACCCGAAACAACCGTGTCCGGTGAGGACCTGCGTCACGCGATAGGTGAGGGCGCCGTGGCGCCTCTCTAGCCACTCCTCAAAGAGGGGACTTATCGCCACTATGGTAGCGTGCCCTGCACGGGGTTGCAACAGTCGCTCTCTCCATGTCGCCATGAGATCACGCCGGAGGTCTGTCCGCTGAGCGGCAATTTGCCGCGGCAGCGGAGTTTCCCCCCGACGTAGTGCCTCCGCACGCCATTCGTGAAGGCGCGCGAGGACTTTCGCCTCCAGATCCCATGGCGGCAATCCGGCAATGAGGCTAGACGCCTCGCCGGAGATCGTGCGGTACCCCCGGATTAGCTTTATGGCTATCACCTTTTGGGGCGCGTTCAGGTAGTGGGCGGCTTGCCGCCTCAAAGAACGCGCCCACACCGGGGCCCCGTAAAGGGCCATGGACCGCACGACCCCTGCGTAGAGCCTCCGGCAGGAGGCGTTTGGACCCCTCAGATTTGTATTCTGCTTTTATTTTTTTCGCCCACTAATGTGTGTGACTTAAACAAAACTAGCGAAATGTGGGTGTAGGTACTTTTAGATACAAGAACTATAATCACAGCGTGCTACTTTCACTGACAAGTCTGTCAAAATTATAGTGATTCTTATTCTCGTAAAGTAAAGGTCGCAGTTGGATTGTTACTGTCAGAGATAAAATAATTGTGAAGGGACAGTAGTCGGAACTAAGGGACCACGCGCAATACACGACAACGACCACGAATTTTGCCCACAGAAGCTTCAATCAGGAAGACAGTTAGGTTGCAAGACCGGGCATCCGGGCCAGTTTTATTCAAGATAACGGGCGTACGACAAGTAGGCGGTCGTGGCCGTGTACTGCATGAGGTCCCTAACCTTCTTACATAAGTACTTCCATTTTCAAAAATGTTTACCAACAGAGCTCTTATGGCATTAAAGCGCCAAAAGAATACCATGACGCTGTCTAAGACGAATTCGAATGAAGAACCCGTTGAACGAAGAACGAATGAACAACTCTTTACACCGACAATGGCTGTGGTAACGAGGCGATTCCGCAATCGCTCGGTCATTAGCGGTCACTCTGGGAGTCTTGCGACCACTTGTGGTAATGACCGTTACTTAGATTGGTGGAAAATATGTATATTTTATTTTTTTAATTTAACGCTTGTTAAAGTATTCTGAAGGGTAAGTATTCGTTGTTGAGTTACTTCACAAGAGTCTTCTTTTGTTTTGTCTGCGTTGAAAAATAATTTAAATGGTGTAGGAAATTAATATCAACGTATTATTTCCCCCCTTATTACATGGGACTTAAAAATGGCGAAACCTCTGCCTAATCCTTCGGGGAATACAGGCGTGATGTTATGTTATTACATAATGACACAAAAATAAAAATAAGCTCAATTGCGACATCAGAAATATCCCGTAGACCACCTCAAGTAAGCATATTCCTCAAACGTCCCATCATTCCCTCACCATTCAATTTGTGCGACCAGCCCGAAGGATCCTCGCGCCAACAGGCTTATTTTCCCGCGCACCGGTAAATCGAAGCGGAAATATAAATTCGTATTGATAACATCTTTGAAAAATACCTGTAAATATAACAGGACCGAATCGTCGCCAAACATCTGTTCGTGTCTCCAGTCTTTTATTTTTTTTTTATTTCGTACTACATGCTTCAATTGAATTGCGAATTGAGGTTTAATAAAATCTCCTTGGAATGGTTGCTTTTTGGCACATTTTATTTAAAAAAAATGGTTTTTTACTTTAACATGCATCAAGTATCTAATTATAGTACACCGACATTTCGCCAGTTATGTTTAATTCCCATGTAGTTGGGGGTGATCCTATTACCATCAACGGGACACAAATCCAGACTCCGTGGCTGCTACTGAAAAATTGCTAATAGAAAACTCCAATAACAATTTGCCCGACTCAGGAATCGAAACCAGGACCTCATGCTCGGCAGTCGCGATTGCGACCACTTGACCACCGATGCAGTCCAGATTATTTTTCTATTTGTATTTGTTTGTTACTATTTCATTTAATACAACCATAGTGATATTTACGAAAATGTCGTTTTGTAAAGACCTTTTTCGAACTGAGTCCTAGTGCGATAAAACTAAAAAAGAAGTTATAGTATACAATAAATTTGGTTTGCCCTGGAGCCCTGGGGGGTTACTATGACGTCTTAAAGCAGGAATAATTCAGGTGTGGTAAAGAGTCCGAGCTATAAAGGTCGTCTAGCGCCATCTCTTTCTCAGGGTAGGCCACCAGGTTTTCAATTAACGAAAACCATAGGTATTATAAAAAATAAATAATCGCAAAACTTACACAAAATTAAAACTAAATTAATTTTCCCATAGACACAGGCCAAAAAAAAAACAACATATCAATTCCCAAACGCTACACTTTCAACTGCCAATCCTAATTTAAATTTCGAAATTAGAACACCAGAAAAAACAAAACATACCCTTACAAACCCAATTAACACGTAATAGGTCTCATAAAATATGATTCATCCCAACAAAGATATCTAATACAGGTCGGCAACACGTATTAATATAAAACAAGGTTATTCATTACACTTTGCTTGGTTGCTGCGGCACCATATAATTAGGGCTATCGACTGGGTCATTTTCGATAATTCATAATGTATGTTAATTATGGAGGTTTCTTAGCCCCGGGACAAGCTTTTCTCCAGACTAGTGATGCACGATCCGAATCGATACTTTACGGTATCGATACTTCATGATGCAGCAATATTTCGATATTTTGGGTGGATCGATACAAATGAATATGAAACAATGATTGGATCGATACAAAATTAATGGACCACGTTGTAATAAATTGCATGATCGGTCTACAAAAGGATGACACAAAAGAATTACTGGAATTTTGGCTAGACTCTTAGGTATTAATAAGTACTACGATATAACTCTGGATGCTTGCGTTTGTATCGATACAAATGCCGTGCATCCCTACTCCAGACCCCTTGTCCGCGAACTGTGTTTATATTGTGCCTGTACACTTACAAATAAATAATGATAGACAACAGTGAGAATTCTAAATAAGCGAACTAAATAACAGCTTTTGTTATTTGATTTAAGAGAACCGAAACATGCTTTATTGTGTTGAGCTATGCGTGAATTATAGTGGAGTGTGCTATTAATGTTTTTTGTTGTATGTATGGTCAATTTGAAAATATGGCCAAATTATGTATACAGCATGAAACAGAAAGGTGTGTTCATATCTAAGGGTGTGGTATAGATCATCAAACTGAACAACTTTCTGTATGGGACTAACATCGTAATCGTGAAAATAAATCATATAAAACTGTACCCCAATGTATGGGACTGCAGGTTTATCCTGGGACTCTTCTAGCTATAGAACTACATCCCTTCCTTCCTCCCCTCCTCCCCTTTTCGCCCTTAGTTAAGTAGGTACTTGCATCTAACTCCAAGAGGAAATAGCCTACGCCCTACCGTTGCATGTCATTTCATCTTGAAGCTGACTAACCTGGGAACTAAGATCTGAAGACTGATATTAAGCCAGCTCGTAAACAATGGTGACGCAAACAAGTTGTGAAAGCCTTCGTGGCGAACTCAATAATTGAACAAGTGTCCTTATTCCTTTAGAATCTTCTTTATATTCCTTAAAATAGTGAAAACTTATTCATACACGCATCCTTAAAGGTAAATCTTACTTCGATTGGAAAACCATAGATACGATAACGCTGAAATCCTTATCAGTAACCTAACCTAGTGACATAAATATTCAAAAAACACACACACAAGCTATCTCTATTTTATAATTACTGTTACTGCTGTGTCATCCCACTGCTGGGCAAAGGCCTCCCACCATGTTCTTCAAATCTTTCAATCCAGGGCCAATGTGGACCACTGGTCGTTGGTTCTATCCAGCTTGTCCCGCCACCTCCTGCGAGGTCTACCGCGTCGCCTTCTGGCTGTGTTAAGACCACACAAAGTGGTTAAATTAAATAAAAAACTAAAGGTAAGTGCATAATAATAATATTAAAATTATGTACATTTAATTTTATCTAATCATTTACTTTACCTTAACTTTCTGTCAATTACCTTAAGTTTTTGACAATCACTATAGTAGTTGCAGTAAGCACTGTCTAAGCTTCCACATTCAGGCTTTTGTAACCGGAGAAACATCGACCCCTGTCATCCAGGAGGTCGTAATTCAGAGGCAGAGACCACATTGCTGAAAGTCGAGTCTTCATACTGAAGTTTAGAAAATAAAAAAATATCCTTGTGCAACATATTTTACAAACTCCACGGTTTCCACGCCTAACTGTGTGTAGTGTATTTGAAGTACTTAGGTGCACCCGCAAACAACATCTCAACATCATCTAAGCAACTACCTAATTACAAATCATCCTCACAGCACCATCTAAAAGCAAAAGCAATGCCTCTTTCTATTTTCAAAAATTGCGCACACATTCACCACACGCAATTAACATTGCAGAGAGCATATTTTGATTCGGGCGAGAAACTCGCGCACATCAAACTATACACAACACTTTTGAGTGTTTTTCACGGCATCAACGAGCGCGATACTGAAAAGCCTCAGGCTCCTAATTAGGCTGAAGTCGGACGTGCCAATTAATTCAAGTTTCACTCGGAAACTTTGCCGCGTCAATTAATTTCATAGTTAATTAGCAAGCGCGGCCCGGACAAAACCGGCGGGAAAGAAAGGCTAACGATGGTGGCCCGCGGCCTCGTACAATGCACCAATTACATCAGCTTTGTTGCGACCAACTCCACGAGTATCACAGATTCATTCAATCCGAGCGCGTTCGTTCCACGTACGAGGACATTTTTTGATATCAATCAATGATTGAAATACGCTAATATTTCTCAAAATTCACATTTAATATCTTAATGAACAATAATTTTCTAAAAAAAACTAAAAAGAACCACTAGAACTAATTAAGAAGTTTTTAGCCAATATGCAAATTTTGAACTGCACGTTTAAGTCAAAAAACAAAAAGACCATTAAAAAAGAAAAGGCTTCTAAAATATTTTCTAAATCTCAATGATCCACGACAGCTTAAAAAAGTACCTAAGCGAATAAACAGATAGGTAATTAGGTACCTAAAATAGAGAAAATGATTAATGTTTTTGTAAGGATCATAAAGTATAAAAGCCATCACAAATTCTAGATGGGCAATCCCGCCATCAACAACATTGATTTTATTTTAAATTGTTTGAGCCATCAGTGATACAATGTCATTATTTTCTTACCGTGACCATCTATCTATTACAAGACACTTCTAGCGAACAAAGTCCCCTCGATATTCTACGAAGCAATAAATAAGAGTGAGTATTTTATTTTATTTGTAGGCATTGTCTTACATCAAGCAATAATGGCCCACGAACGAGCCCGATGTACCGCGGAGAATTCAACAACATCACGCCGGGACTCGCCGGTATTCGAGCAATAACTCCAAGCAAATAAAATTTTAACCTCTGCTTAATATCTGACGGAACATTTCGACGAAGTGAACCAGCCAAATTGACAGACAGTAAAATATTTTATTCGCGCAATAATTTCATTTGTAAGAAAAACAAGACAAGCGCGCCCCGCCATCAGCGCCGCCGCCGCGGTGCTCCACAAACATCTTCCACGTGAATTAACCTATTAAACACCAAATTCGGGAAATAAACTTCGGTTACCGACGTTCCATACCTACTCGTAAAATCGGGCTGTATATTTTGGGTGCCATTAAAATGGTAAAATTGTTTATTTCACTTGTCTATGCGAGAACGTCTTCATGTTACTTTATTGTTCATTTATCAACCGTCTGCTTAGCAAGGCAAATAAAAACGGCGTGTATTTTCGCTGTTTACGTCTCCAAGATGGTGTTAAGATCTTAAGGCCCACGCACACTTATAACGGTAAATCAGTCGACGTCTCGGGCTTCAGAACTCCCATGACTCGTCAAGTCGTCACACGTCCTTAGACCGTATTTGAATCGGAGCGGGAGTTAGATGGCGCGGCAGTCGCTCGGCTGTGTCGACCCGGTTCGCTTTGTTTTCCCGCGCGATGTCATTAGTGGAAAGCCCTCGATATTTTCGCAAGCATCGATTATTTTTAATGGGCCGCCGGCGGCACAGGCACGCCACACGTACTCGCCCACCAAGTAATTCGATAGTACATCCGCACTCAACAGGATATAAGAATCGCTGTTTCTGTAATTATACCAAACCACAAAAAATGCAAAGTTTTTCATAATATTAGTTTTGAACCAAACCGTGACTGCATGTATGCTTTAACTTTATTTCTTTCCTAATTTACGTATGGCATTGAAGTTTTGTTTACTTTTACGTCATCTAGTTTGACGTAAAATGTCATGATTGTTCAAAATAAAACTGTGTTGACTATTGCAATTACATCATTGTCCACTTCAGTTACTTCAATATTCTTACACTCAATATGTTTTTTTATTGCCGAATCTGTGTTAAATACAACGACGATGATGTACATACTACATATCATGTTTTGTCAATTTAATGTTTGTGTCCCCAAATCAGACCACTTATTTGCAACTTCGACATTATCCAACATCTACCAACAAGTTCCTACCAGAAATTCTAATTCCTTGAAATTTCGAATTCGTTCACAATTCGACAGCACGCAACCGGGCCGAGGCTCAATCATTAAGAAATCATTAATGGCGCTTACCAACCGCTTTCGTGTCACCAGCGCCCTCCAGTGTTTGCATACGTCTTAATAAGTCAGCACGCTCCTCGAATACTCGAATAATCTTGAGCAGTTTTTTACCCAGTAGTTGAAGAGAGCAGTAGTTTTTTTTAGTGGACTTTGATGACGTTTTTGGATAATAGGCGCATTTAGGTATGAACTTTGATCGCGTTCAAATTGTGTTGAGAGGGTGTGAACGGCTGGTGTAAGATAGGCTTTCAGTCGACCACTATTCTGACACCACTGAATTTAGAAAGACTCCACTTATAACATAAATGTACATAAGTAAGCTTTTAGTACCAACTTGCAAATAGTATTAAAAATTAAAATTTAAAGAAGAAAAAATAAAAAAACTGAAAACACGGACAGCTTTTACATTTTCATTCTGATAATTGAATGAAACTTATTACTACCAGTCGCGAGGCTTCTGTTTATCGATAGGCATTTGATTAAATGCAATACCAGTAATTTACATGGAGCGACTACCTATCTGACCCCTCCACCACCAAATTAGTACTGGATAATACGATACCCCTTTGTAAGACTGGTTGTCAGACTTTTGGGCCACTGACTACCTGTAATGACTGTCAAAGATCTACAAATGACAGCCGAGACCAACGGCTTAACGTGCTTTCTGAGACATGGAGGATACTCGGTATGTAATGGGTGGTCACCCATCCACGGACCAACCTATGCAAGCGCGGCTTAACCTGAAGATCGACCCGAGCGGCTGTTATTATTTACACATTTCTAACATACAAATTCCTAAAAAAGCTGCAATTTAGACATAAAGGGTATTAACGATAAACAAGGACACCTATTTAGTATAAATAAAATATATCACTTTGTATAATATTACCTACTTATTGTTTGTGAACCGTTCAATATATTTCATTTTATTAGTTTTAATAGACTGACTTCGATCAACAGTTTGCGTTAATGAACGAAGTTAACGGGTATAAAGTAGCGTAAAGTGGAGTTCTACGCGAGAGAACTTGGGAAAAATATATAGACGTAGAGGCTCCTTCAGAGCTGTATTAATATACCGAAATTATCTTTCGTTTAGTGCTCTTATTTTAAATATTTGTACGTTGGTAGTAAATGATGGATGGATTATGTGAGGAATGATAATTATGAAGGAACTGCCTCAATGGTCTAGTGGTTGCAATCGCGGGTGCTGTGCTTGAGGTTCTGGGTTCGATTCCAGGGTCGGGCAAATTGTTATTGGGCTTTTCCATCAGGAATTTCTCTGTAGCAGTCACGGAGTCTGGATTTGTGCCCGGTTGAAAGCAATAGGAACTTAAACATAACTGGCGAATTGTGGGTGTACCATTAGGTACACCTCTGTCTAATCCTTCAGGGATTACAGGCGTGATGTTATGAATATAAAATGAAAAAAAAAGGAGTAAATGATAGCATGACGGTTGACAGAGGAGATGGAAGAAAAAAACGTGTTGCGCCGACCCCAAGTAACATGGGACAAAGGTAAGAAGATAATGATGACATAGGTCATCATCATCATCTGCCTAGCCTTTTCCCAACTATGTTGGGGTCGGCTTCCAGTCTAACCGGATGCAGCGGAATACCAGTATTTAACATGGAGCGACTGCCTATCTGACCTCCACAACCCAGTTAGTACTGGGTACCCCTTGGTAAGACTGGTTGTCAGACTTTCGGCCATGACATAGGTAATAACACAAATTGTTTGTTAACAACTAAAAATCAAGCTGTATCCATTATCCCTACAGTTTATTTTTTTTGCATTATTGCAGACCGGACTTTGACTGAAAATGTACTGAAGTAAGTATCTGTTAAAGTCCGATGTCCGCATAGTCCGGAACCAGTCGGCAATCAGTTTGACAGTAATTTTCAAGAATATTTGACTATTCAACTGTACCTATTCGTCACGTCACACAGAGTTTATTTAATAACTAACTGACCGCGGCCATCGTCCGCGTGATAGTTTAAAGCCTTCCTCGATAAATGGGCTATCCAACACTAAAAGAATTTTTCAAATCGCTCCAGTCGTTCCTGAGATTAGCGCTTCCAACCAAACAAACAAACTCTTCAGCTTTATAATATTAGTATAGATATAGGTGGCTTTTTATGTAACTGTCTGTATTGATACTAAGCAATACCTATATTTCATTCAGTGTCTAAAGTTTAAAATGATTTAAATTACGTTTGTATGACATAATCGTTTGCTTTGATGTCCTCGATCGATACCTAATATTTACAAATGCTTAAAACTTCCCAGATACAATGATATAAAAAGGTTCTTAGTATTTGCGATATTTCATCATTCAAAATATAAACCAAGTGGGAGTCGGACTCGCGCATGAAGGGTACCGTACCAACGTAGTAGGGGAGCCCCCCTTAATTATTTTATTTTTATTATTTGTTGTTATAACGGCAACAGAAATACACATCCTGTGAAAATTTCAACTGTCTACAGACGGACGATCAGCGGAGGCTTAGTAACAGGGTCTCGTCGGTTACCCTTTGGATACGGAACCCTAAAAACGATAATAAAAAAATATACCAATACCTAGATCATTTACACGTTCACTTTTGTAACTTGCTACAAAAAAAAAACAATCACAATTAGTTAAAACAATCAATGACTGGAATCAATCACAAAAACAGACTCCTAACCTAACTACCGTGTACTATAAAATTTTAATTTAATAGAAGTCTATAAAGCCGGCTTTACTCCCACAATGCCATACAAAGGCTATATAATAGCATAAGGCTGGGTGTACACCCAGCCAGGGTACATCAGGGTGGCACGCATCGTGTCGCCTGCGGCTCAATCATTAAGGGATCATTAAAAGTCCGCCATCAACCTGTTGGGCGCTCAACCGATGCCCTTTCTCTACTTTTTCTTCATTTCTCTTTCAAAAGGTTTAGATATTTAATTCCGCGTTATAATTAAAGTTTATTTCTGTAACTTAGTTTCTATGTAGGTGGCGGTTTTGTTTAGATTATTTGAAATAGATATCATAATGTATACGAAGTGGAAGAGACACCGACACTAAAACGGTTACAACGTATTCAGTATATCATTCTGAGATAAAGATTAAAAAAAAAAAACAGTTGATTCCTACAAAGTTGCAATACCTACACGGTCAAAATGAATGGAGCAGCTGATTTTTTTTAATTTACAGATGAAAAATTTCAGTGTGCTCAGAATGATGAATAAGTGGTAACCGTCTTCGCGTCGGTGTTCCTTCCATCCTGTATTTATTCAAGTACTATTTTTGTATAATATGACAGTGGATGCGATTTTAAAAGCTATTATTTTTCTATGCCTTATGCTGTTAACGTTAAAGACGGCTGTCTTTCAGATGAAGAATAAGATTTCTAAGTTAACTGTCATGCTCGTTACCATAAATGTTAATTGAAAATGTTATCTATAGAAAATTAATTACTGCACAGTTATTGCATCTGACAACGACACTCCTTACTTGCATCAGTTGCATCATAAGATTTCATACAAATCATTTGATCCTTACCCCGCAAATGAGATACAAACGGCGATAAAACATAAAATCGAGTGCATAAAACATTCATAAAGTTTTATGACACCGATTTATCACTTCAGCGGATAGTTAGAACGGTGTCGGTATAAAAGAGTGGTAACAAAGTCGTCGGCAGCGGGCGGCGCGGGCGCGGTACGGCGCGGCAAGCAAATGAGGCGCGACGTTCACTGCTAACTAAACCAATCGGCCATGCTGGTGGTGCAGACGGGCGGATTGGACGCTGCGTTTGTAAATTAAATAGAAAACGTTGTAGCTTTTGGTTGATATTATTATGAAATAGGATGTTCATGTGTTTTTCTTCAAAGAGCATCCATCACTGTCCTCCACGCGTGACAAAATAGTTACTTTAAGAGATTTTACGACAGCAGCGTCCAAGTTTTTACTAAGAGAATAAACTACAGTCACCAATTTGATAATAAATTAAGCATGCTGATTATAGTATGATCACAAATCACTGTCATCATCAAGCAAAAGAGTTCAACGAGCTCATTACTAAATGTTTTCTATTCTAAATTGGGTTATGGAGTTCAGATAGGGAAACGCTTCATGTGAAATACTGATATTCAGCTGCATCCGATTAGACTTGAAGCCGACTTCAACATAGTTAGGAAAACGATAGGCAGATGATGATATTCTTTATGTAAACTCTCAACTTAGACACACATTTAGACAGAGCCAAATCTCACGTGCAGCGGTGGCCCAGTGGTGGACATCCCGACTTACGAGCAGTAAGTCGTGGGTTCGAACCCAGCCAGGCGCATTACTTTGTGTAAGTTATTTCATCACCACTGCTCTCAAAACGGTGAAGGAAAACATCGTGAAGAAACCGGCATGTCCTAGAACCAAAAATTCGAAGACATGTGACCAACCCGCACTGGGCCCGCGTGGTGGATTATAGCCCATTCCCTCTCATAGAGAGGAGGCCTGCGTCCCAGCAGTGGGAACATTAATAGGCTGATTATGCTTATGCTTATGCTAAATCTCACATCAGTCACTTTTGTAACCGATCATACACTGTATGTAATCTATCTAAAATACTCCTCTGATTTTTCGGATTCATATTGTATAATTATCACTTGCTTCGGTGAAGGAAAACATCGTGAGGAAACCAGCATGCCTGAGAGATATTTCTTGACGGCAATTAAGCCAAGTCAGAGGCCCATGGGCGGCATAAAAACTCTGACACCAGGTTAGGCACTAATCACACGATAAAGAAGACGAAAGATCTAAAATACTTAACCCCGTCGAACTCCTCAGACCAGCGTTTCCCGCCTGCGCGTTTCAACTGCTTATTTAAGACGATCATTTAGCATCATTTGTGGGCTGCTTTTTAAACCTCATCTGTTTTTAATGCGACCGCTGAATCCTTTCGTGTTGCTTGTTATTCGGATACTATACTGCGCACTGATACCCGGGTATCCATATCTGTTGTCTAGTTATGAATTCTCTGTGAACATTTGATACCGTTGTCTTTCTGTACCGACCTTTAGACAAATAGTTTCTTTAACTCTGATTGTAATTGAAATTCCTGAAGTAGAAATGGAATGTTTTAGCTTTATTGTTGACTGTACTATTTGAGATATGTATTCATTTTCAAATGCAAGAATTTTGTGGTTTTAATGCAATTTCCGTTTATCAAATCTAAACAGTATTTTTTATAGTTTATCACATGCCCTTTCTAAATAAAAGAAACCATTGGAAATAAAAATCAACAAGTCTGATTAATACGCGGCGATAATCCAGCGACTGAAGTATCATTTATGAAGCCATCAGCGCTAGCGATCCAGCGCTAACTGCATGTAAACACATCAATATTTATCTCATAACGTTCCCGACCTCGTTACACGACACGGAGTTAAAACCCTACAGAGTGTTAACGCATGCAATGATCCCGACTCGATATGGGGAAAATGACATTTAATTAACATGAAATTACTAACGAGTATCGCAATGATGTAGGTTTATTAGAATATATTTTCAAAGCATAATTTCCTACTCCAAAAAACATTTGTTAGTTTATTTTTGACACCTCCGATATCTGAAGCAAAACTTTTTTCCTGGCTGTTTAGTAAAACATCTTACGATCACCAATCCTTCTATACCAATACTGTTGTATGATAATTTATCCTTTCCTAGTTTTATATGATTTTAGCATGTTTAATATGATTTTAGCAAGTTTAATATAATTTTAGCAAGTTTAATATGATTTTGTAGCGATTCTGAGGTGACGTTAGATACTCGTGGAGAGTTTTCGGGCCTGATTGGCACTCCAATTAATTCTTACTCCGTGTAACAGACGAGTATGTCATAACTGCTTCATTTTAAACCCTAATTTACTAAAGTTATTGCCACGTTTGGATGTCGTACTGATGTCACTTCCTCCTCTTAATTAGGTAACATATATTACCAAGCTTTAAATTAATTGAGAAAGCGATAGATCTGTCAACACTTTTTTAATGATGAACTGAATAGTTTTGGAATCGATGTATGGATAAGTTATCATCTGCCTAGCCCTCTTTCTAAGGTGGGATCGGTCTCCAGTCTAACTGGATGCAGCTGAATACTAGTATTTAGCTAGTGATATGATAGGTATAAGGAACTTACTTCAAAACGTGAAGAAATACGAGAAAAACTGTTCAATATAATTATATACAGAAAATAATTGTATACCTAGCTTGCGAATTCAGGTACCAAATACATAGAACATGATTACATTTTTTCAACCCTTCAGCAACAAACCGTTACCGATACATTAAATTAATTACAAACACGTAGTCACCACTATCCGATACACTAATCCGGGCTAAACGCAACGTGAACGCAGTACAAACGCACTGCGAACGCACGGTAAGCGCACAATATGGCGGTGGCCCCCTAATCCGTGGCAGTCCCCGGCTCGTTATCGCACGGCGGTCATGTCATTATAGCACGATATCGGTAACCGAGCGTTATCTTAATTTATTTGTAGCACATGCATTTTTATTGCTCGAATGCTCGGTGTTCGATTTTCGGGAATGGTGAGGCTGGTTTTTGCGGGTTAGTTTAACTATAGTTTAACTCATTATTATTAACATTATAAAGGCTGATACGAATCATTATTTGTAGTACAAGCTTTTTATCGCAAATTGCTGAATTTTCGGAAATGGTTGGGCAGTTTTTTTTGCAGACTAGTTTAGGTAAAACTGATACATATCAATTTAAGTAATACTGTAAAAAAAAATTATATGATGTCGTTCTACGGTGCAAATTTGTGCCTAGGATGGTCACCTTAGCTTGATTTTATTTGTAGCATTTGCTGTTTTACTGCAAGTTTTCTGAATTTTTGGAAATGCTTAGGCAGGTTTTGGCGGATCAGTTTAAAAGAGTTTTAACAAATTCACGTAATACTAAAGCTATTGATAAAAATCAATGTTTCTATGTACTTTCACTCTTATGTTCAGTTTTACTGAATTAGTATTTTTTGTCCGATCTCTGTCTCTTAAGATACAGGTCTCCTAGTTTAAGAGACAGGGTTCATAATTATATTTGTAAGCATAGACTTTTTGTAGACTTAAATCTTCGGTGCACAAAAACTGTATCATTATTTTTACTGTATTTCTGCCACCTTGTTTTGAACTATGTGTGTATAACTCGGATAAATAAACAATTTTATTATTTATTATCTCCTTTATTTATTCTTTCTCTTATCTGATACATTTTTAAATATTTTTACAAAGAAAAGTAAAAAAAAACATATAAAAATATAAAAAATATAAAAAATAGATGGCCCATCGGCATCAGGAACAAGGTCCAGGCTGCCGGTGGTCAGGGCTCCAGAGAGAGGAACCGCCTCACTATGCGTGCCGTGTCCAGGAGTACTGCTTTCTGAATCAAGCCCTTGACCCAGCCGCGCAATGAGAACCTCCTAAGATGTTGGTCGAGGCTCTCTGCTATTAGTCCATTAACCGTAACGACTATCGGTAGAATGATTGCAGAGTCATTATTTATTATTATTTCCTTTATTTATTTTTATACATATTAAATACATTTTTAAATATTCTAATATAAAACAATATAAAAAAACATTTAAAAATATAAAAATTGTGGTCCGCCGGTATCGGGAGCAGGGTCCAAGCTACCGGTGGTTAGGGCTCCAGAGACAGGAACCTCCTCACAATGCGAGCCGTATCGAGGAGTACTGCCTTCTGAATCAGGCCCTCGATCCAACCGCCTAACGAGAGCCTCGAAAGATGGTCGTCGAGGCTCTTGGCTATAAGGCCATTGGCCATCACGACGATCGGCACAATGATAGCCGAGTTCTCATTCCACATGTCGACAACCTCGTGTGCTAAGTCGAGATATTTAATTTGTTTCTCTTTCTCTTTCTTTCTTTCTTTATTATTATCTCCTTTATTTATTTTTATACATATTAAATACATTTTTAAATATTCTAATATAAAACAATATAAAAAAAAAAATTAAAAATTTAAAAAATAGTGGTCCGCCGGTATCGGGAGCAGGGTCCAAGCTACCGGTGGTTAGGGCTCCAGAGACAGGAACCTCCTCACAATGCGAGCCGTATCGAGGAGTACTGCCTTCTGAATCAAGCCCTTGATCCAACCGCCTAACGAGAGCCTCGAAAGATGGTCGTCGAGGCTCTTGGCTATAAGGCCATTGGCCGTCACGACGATCGGCACAATGATAGCCGAGTTCACATTCCACATGTCGACAACCTCGTGTGCTAAGTCGAGATATTTAATTTGTTTCTCTTTCTCAGCTTTCACGAGGTTCTCGTCATGCGGAATGGTAACATCGACATCGACACGGCGCGCTAATCGGTGTATCACTACTATGTCAGGTTTATTGGCGACAATAGTCCTGTCAGTAATGATAGACCGATCCCAGTACAACGTGACATGGTCTTTCTCGAGAACTGGGTCGGGTACATACTTGTAGTATGGTACCTCAGATTCCACAAGTTTATTATTATTATTACTAATAAACTTGTGGTACTACTACTTATGGTACTTTCGCTTTATCTGATTGTGCGATACAGGTACTTCAAACCAGTTCAAATCACCTCTTATCTTCATTTATTTGTAGCACATTCCTTTTTATTGTTCGTTGTTCGATTTTCGGGAATTGACAAACAGATTTTCCCTGGTCAGTTTAACACCTCATTATGATAATAAAGTTTGATACAGATCATTATTTGCAGCACGCATTTTATTGCAAATTGCTAGATATTTGGAAATGGTTAGGCTGTATTTTGTGGGTTAGTTTAGTGTATGCATGTTGCATTTTTGTTCAAAGAACCACGAATCAATCAAGGCAATGTTTAAAAATAAATATTTCGAATTTTAATTGCATTGTGCTGGATTTTCGGTAATAGTAAGGTTTTTTTTCCGATCAGTTACATTGATAGTGAAGTTAACGACCAAAGTATGCAAACCAGTTCAAATAAAATTATCTTATCTACAAATCATCTTATCTTAATTAATTTGTATTTTTATTGGTTAATGCGATGTTTACAGTAGGAATTATGATAAGAGCTTCCTGTGTTAAGCAGTTGGTTATCTCCAAAATATTGTTTTTGTCAGGTTTAGTGATTTGTTTAGTATAGTAAGTTGTTCTTGTAGTTCACTGGGAGTTGGGCTAGCCTGCCACAAAATTGAATTGATTTTTATTAGATGTGATGAATAAATCAATATCTATGTGATTTTCATTTTTTTAAGGTGTATTTTAGTTATAGTTCAAAAGAACTTTTTTAAAAACGGACACCTCAAACCCGGTTTTTTTTTCTTTTGTCTGTGGAAAAGAAAAAAAAAACCGGTTTCGTTATATCATCGTGCTAATTGACTTTTTCATTCAATGACATTTTGGTTGCATATTGGATTTTTTTATAATTTTTTTTGTCATTATTATCTATACTAATATTATAAAGTGGAAAGATTTTTTTGGTTGTTTGTTTTTACTGATAAGCTCCGAAACTACTGGACCGATTTTAACCATTTTTTCTCCAATAGAAAGCTAAATTCTCAGGAAGTAACATAGGCTATAAATAATATTTGTATCATGCAAATTAGCCGAGCTATCATATTTTTAGCAGATGAAGTCGCGGGCGAAGTGCTAGTTAACTTTATAGACAGAGCGGGTTTCAGAAATGAACTCCGCCTGTTTGTACGATTATCTACACTGCCATTTTCAGTAGGAGTCATGAAAATATATTGTTTTCTAAAATATTAATTACAGTTTAACATAAAATATAAAAAACTAAGATAAAAAAACAAAGGAACAGAATTAAACTTCAGATATAGAATAGCAAAATACTGAATATCAGATACGTTCGACATTTTTCGCGATTCGGTATCTGCAGTACATCGAAATATTTGTACATAAATAGAGGCCTGTTAATAAATCCACCCACAACTAAAAGACCAAACACTAGCGAAACAAACAGCACATAAAAATTCACTTTCCTTTCGAAAAAAAAAACGAGAGAAAATATAAAGAAACCGTAAGGACGACAAAGCACCCCAATCGAAATGGAAAAACGATCCATGCCAATTGCCATAAAAAGATCGTCGGCCCAATAAAACGGAATCGACATTGTCAGCGATGACTTGAGCGGGAGCGGGAGTTAAGCTGAGCTTACACGGGCAATTTTCTGCAAACAATTGTTGCTGGCAATAGTTGCTGGCGGTAGTAGAAAAAATTGTGAAGTAAACTATACTAATATTATTTAAGTAGAGGAAGACCAAAGCAACGATAGATGGACTTTTTAAAAGATGATGTGGCTAGAATGGAAGTGACTGCTGAGATGACAAGTATGGAAGAAGAAGACATGCTGCGCTGACCCCAAATGAATTGGGATAAGGGCACGAGAATTATGATGAGATCTCCAACATTCCTTATCAAATTTCAAAAATTCAATCACTGATGGAAAGTTATTTGTTACCGAGTGCCCCAGGATATTATGTCTTTTCGACACGCATTGAGTCCCAGTCGGGAGTTCGTCTAATTTATGAAGTTAAGTAACACGAAAAATAAAACTATTGGGAAATAGTTTCACATCCGTACAAAACAGCCATCGTTCAAAGTAATGGCGTCGTAATTACGCATGTAACGTCACCGCAATTCTTGTTGCCCAAAAATGCAGTGAGCACACTATCTGTTGCCCGTGTAACCCCACCTTTAGATAGCGACCGCGGTGCGGAAGGGCGCGGGACCGGGGGAACACGGTTTGGGCGGGCGGACATTTTTATACGGAGACAGGAAAAACTGGCATCTCGCAACGTTAGTGACTAGTGAGTCAGTGACGACTGATTTGTTCCCATTTATATTGGTTTTAAAGATTATTTTCGTGACGTGTGTTTTTCGAGTTGAGGGGTTCCGTTGAGTTGCTTGTTTATTTGGTCGTTTCAATAAATTTGTAGTCTAATAAAAGAGTTCTGCTAAATTAGGATTTTTTTTAAACAAAAAAGAGAGCTACGAAGTAACTTTTGAAAAGATTTACTAGTATAAATCAACGAAATAGTCGTGTATTGATTCGACATTATTAACTTTATAGAAATAGAAAAAAAAATATTTCATAGAAATGTTTGATTAACTCCATATTTCTTTGGCTTTAACACCACACTCGTTAAAATATTTTAACAAAAATCTTGAGTAGAAATAGACATTTCCACTCACATTTTTGAGATTTTTGTTAAAAGAAGAAGTCCTAATTTTTGTTATGTCCTTTTATATAATAATTTTGTTTTATTTAAGTTTGATTTTTTGTGGTGTGCCAGAGAAATACATACTTTTTCTTTTTTTCCAGACAATTCCACAGATATACTATAAATTTTTTTAATGAAATAAGATATTAATATATACTCAATCCTTCATCTGAATTAAGTCATAACATGATTCTATGAACATGATAAATCATAGAATCCAATAACAAGTATGAGGTTGATTTTAAGACATCAAAACCACAGCATAATAAACAAGATTGCCGCTTACAGCACTCAAGTAAGAGAAATGACAAGAAAATACATGTATTTAGCAAAGACACACAGTTATTATCTATTTATTTCTCGCACAATATACATGGCAAAATAAATCTAAACTAGATCTACTTTCTTCGCTTAGAACTTTATAAAAGTTTCTAGCACTTCGCCCGTGATAGCTCGGCTAATATGCACGATATAAATATAATTTATAGCCCATAGCATCCATGAATAATGTAGCTTTCTGCCAGTGAAAGAATTTTTAGAATTGGATTATTAGTTCCGGAGATTACTTAATTCCCCTAGATTTGTAATCTACCTATTAGGTAAAAATGGTAAAGAATGGATGGATGGTGGTGGCTCATAATTTTAGTTTTTAAGTTCTAGGTAACTTCACTAGTACTTGTAAAACTTCTATTTGAGTAAATAACTTTGTACGAAAATTTACGTTGGTATTTAATAAATTAATTTAATTTCATAGAAAACGGAACGCAAAAAAAAAATTGTGTTTTTTCATAAAAATATTCTCCTTCCTTTCGTTTTCAACACCGTTGTGGAAGTTTCAAGAAACTTTTAGTTTCTACGTTTTACAGCGCCATAGTTCTAAGAAAATTAGAAACCTCTTGAAAAATCATGAAAGTTTCAAAACTTGGTGTAAAATAAGTTTTTATGAGTGAACTTACTTGGCGTGCGTGTGGGGCCGTGCAGCGACTGTCAAAACCACGTGCGAGTCTCCCGGGCACTCACGCCCACCAGCACACAAGTAGCACACCGCAGGCCCTACGTCCCTCAGACGTCACCAGCGAAGATATTACAGCTAGATATACTTTACAAGTTAGCGGAGCATCTGATATCGTAAGCGATGTTGAAAGTTATCCCGCCGCCGTCCGCGCAAAGAGATGAGCGTCAGACGTCGCGTCGACAGACCGACTGAGCGGGAAACGGAACGCGCGCTGCGACGAAACCGGCGCGCCGCTGGGCGGTCCCGAGAACACGCCCCGCCTCGGACCAGCCCACTCGCCGCCACGCCCACCTGAATTAATAAAGGTGGCAAACACCGCCGGACACGCGGACAATGCCGCATTGTCCTGCGTCCAAAATAGTTTCAATTAGAATCGAGGACAAGGCACAAAAGCGCCCGCCGGCGGATCATTCACGCCGAAATTGGCCGCTGCATGAGCGATTAGCGAAACCTCACACAAAACTGTCGATGATAGCTCAAACTATTGTCCCGCATACGAACTAAACCGCTCGTTATAATCGAATGAGTCTGCTTTATTCTCGACGTGTTACAGTGAGCTTAATGGCTTTGAATATCGTGTACCAAGTTTAGATTTCAAACATAGTTTTGTGAAATCTGATCTCATTAATCTACCTAGATTTTGACATATTCGATACTAATCTCGACTCAAGTATAGTTGAAATTGGCATTCATTACTGAATACCGTTCTAGAATACAGACGTTTAACTTTATTCAAAGTTTAGAATTAAAAGAATGAAATCAAAGAAGACCTATTTAAGTCAAGTCAACATTTTCACATAACGTGACTTAGAATTTACTTTTAGAATGATAGATCCAGCGGCATCTTACTGACCTGATGCTGATAATAACCAACTGCGAAAACCAATCCATCACACAAGGAATACTGATGATGGAAGCTTTCAGTGTCGATCACTGGGAAGCCTTTATCCAGTTGCGAGGTGATATTTAAGTGCTGTTTTGTTTGTCGCCTACATAGCTTTGTTAACGGCAGAAAAAGTAAGAAAAAAGTCACGGTTCTTCAGTAATCTGAAGCTTGATTTTGAACACGCGTTTGAGGGTCAAAAAACGAAGTATTGCCAAGCTTCAATGATAATCTTTTCAATACGACAAAAATACAAAGACTTCTTCTTAATTACAATTCATTGCGCTACGAAGACCTGCCGACGCTCTTTTATAAAAGTATCCTATTCTGCCATGGGAGATTTAGGTCTGTTCGTCTCCTTAGGTGAAAGTATAATGTTATTTTCCAACATAACTCGGAATGCAAACGGTAACGAGTTGTGATTCAACGTAGATTTAATAAAAAAATAGATATAGTGTGAGATTTATCATAAACAAATTTTATTATTGACCATGATCGAGGTCATCATTATCACCCTACAGCAGTCCACTGCTGGACATAGGCCTCCTAAATCGCACGCTACTCAACTAGTTCCTCAGCAACTCTCATCCAGAAGCTTGGTAGCAACTGGATGAGAGTTGCTGATGACCTCATAGGTCATAAAAGACTTTATTTTTGTGAAAATTTCAAGTCGCTTGCCCTGTGACTGTTAGGCTGACAAGGACAGTAAGTTAGTAATAGGGTCCTGTGGTTCCCTAAAAATGGGTGTTGAAGTATAAAATTGCCTCTTCTAGATACTGTTTAGACCCTAGAATTTAACTTACCTTAAATAAATCAATCTTAATTATCACATAAATCAGCTCATAAGATGTTCAAGCTTTTCCTCCTCTGCAAATAAGTGGAGACTATCTAAGATTAGATTAGGTAATTTACAAAGTAAGTCCTTGAAAACACATTTACTTACATTTAGTTATAACTCTTGATTATTATTTAGTTTTGACATTCAGAATATTGTGTAGCTTTATAGCTTTACCGATTTATTACCAACTTTTAATTGGACAACAGCAGCTCAATCATCGTACGCAGTTGTTAACTTTTATTATTAATGTTTACGGTTAAAATAAATACAAGAAAGAAACAATAAAACTAACCAACTTGTTAATTAATTTCCCTCTGAATTATTTATCGACGTAGAGAGGCTCAAAAACGTAAATAAAATTCATACAATGTGGAATAAGCTGTAGAAGGACTTGCTACACAAACCTTTTTGAGACCTCTTTTAACAACACACGTAAGAAAAACCATCTACCTAAAATCAGTTCACGGTTTACTGTGCTTTCAAAATAATCATTCAGTCAATACCTTATGCCTTAAAAACAAATGCAACATGTAGTTTTCTCGACAGTGTCCAATGGGATAAAAAATGACGAGATCTGCAGGAGAACCACTGTAACTAACATAGCCTGAAGAATTGCAATACCTAAGTGACAGTGAGCAGGGCTAATTGCTCGCAGAACGAATAGATGACGCCGACGGGACCAAAAGGTTCAGGAGTGTCTACCACTCACCGGAAGGCACAGCGTTGGAAAGCCTATCACACCACAAAGTGGACTGATGACTTGGTTTAAGCTGCGGCAATCCGCTGGATGCGAGATCATAGGACCAGACGATGTGGTGACGCTTGAGGTAAGCCATGTCCAACTTAAACGTTTTTCAGTTAAAATGATGATGGTTCATTTTGTGGATCAGTGTCCGCTCGTTAAAGATTCACAATGATCTCATGAATAATGATTCGTTTAAGATTTATTCAGCAATGGAAAACTGCATATTTTTCGTACCTTTTACCATATTCCTAAAGATAATCCATGACGTACTTAAAAGTAGGTAAAATTGCAACGTGGAGAGTGTTTTCCAATTGTATGCGCTTCTAAATATGTAGTCATTCAATCCACATGCGCGAGTTCGCACATCTAAAAAGACGAAAGAAATGTGAAGAGTTTTTTCCTCTGCACAGGATGGTCCATTCACTAATCAGTGCCTTCTCCAACGTCACCAAGTACTGGTCAGTTGCTGTACATGCTGCACATCGTAATCGGTCAGCAATAAAGCCTTTAAGATAAAGAGAAAATAGGTTGTATCTGTATCAATTCGATCTGTACGCCTAGCTCTAGACGTTTTATGTATCCATTTATATGTGTAATCGAAATAAAATAATAATAAAAAAATGCTGCTAAATCTTTTTGGAAACTGTAATTTGAAAAGTGTAAATCCAAAACTGCTGGCTCTTATTTTCTTGAAAACTGCGTAAAGGCATATTGTATGACATTCGTCTCTGTGTCATCAACATCAACCACAGCCCAACTTCATCCACTGCTGGGTATAGGCCTCTCTGCTTACTCTCATCTCATCTCTGTCTACTGTTTAATAATTTAATTGACATGAGGAACAGTTTCTTCTATAAAGATTAGTTTTTATAATAGGCAAAGGAAAGCTATTGGGATGACGGGTATTAAAATTACTATAGTCACCATCTTCTTCTTAGCGTTTCGATGGCAAACATTTTAAATATGCTTAGCCCAAAACTCAGCTACGCGTATCCCGCTCACTGATGCAGTAAATAAATCAGCAAGAGCGCAGGAGGTAGGGCATGCGGGGCAATATGGAAGGTAGTAGTCATATAACGGGTGATTTTTAAGAGGTATAGGATTTGATTTTCAAAAAAACCAAAAAATTTGATGTAATCTTTATTGGAATCGATAGAACGATCAATATAATTTAATGTTTGAAGATGATTTCATGCAAATGCTGGCCGCGGCTCCGGTTTAGATGGCCCATTCGCGAAGGCCCAATTTCGGCACACTCTCTCCAACATATCAGCCGGTATATCACGAATAAATGCTTCAATATTGGCTCCCAGTGCGTCAATCGTTGCTGGTTTATCCCTGTAGACATGAGCCTTAACATGGCCCCACAAGAAATAGTCCAAAGATAAACTGTTCACCGAAGGCGGTTTATTTTTTTTTGCCCAAAATGGAAGAATTGGACATGCCTGACATGTGGTTTCAACAAGACGGTGCCACATGCCACACGGCACGCGAAACAATGGCCCAATTGAGAGCCGCCTTCGGTGAACAGTTTATCTCACGTTTTGGGCCCGTCAATTGGCCGCCTAGATCGTGTGATCTAACGCCTTTGGACTATTTCTTGTGGGGCCATGTTAATGCTCATGTCTACAGGGATAAACCAGCAACGATTGACGCACTGGGAGCCAATATTGAAGCATTTATTCGTGATATACCGGCTGATATGTTGGAGAGAGTGTGCCGAAATTGGGCCTTGCGAATGGGCCATCTAAACCGGAGCCGCGGCCAGCATTTGCATGAAATCATCTTCAAACATTAAATTATATTGATCGTTCTATCGATTCCAATAAAAATTTCATCAAATTTTTCAAATTTTTTGTGTTTTTTTTGAAAATCAAATCCTATACCTCTTAAAAAATCACCCGTTAGTTACCATGATTTTTGCTGACGTGTTTTGACGAAAATACAAGACTCAAATTATGCACGGATGGTGCTGTTAGAAAATGTAGCTTTTGAAACAATGGTTTGCATGAATGGGTTTCCACATTTGTATTTGTTTATTGAATTTAGCAAGCTTGTAGATAGATCAAGAACAGTGTATGTTATTTCTAATCATTTTACCAGTTTTGTAAAAAAAAAATCTTGTAATCATAGTTTACCGATGGTTTGTAAAAAAATAACTGCATTTAAATTTCCTTTTTTTATCCCAATAAAAATTTAAATTATAATAAACTGGTATAATTTGGTGACTGTGGCTTACCGAGGTCAAAAAGACTAGTACTCGGGGCTGTTGAATAATAAAATAGTGGCAAAAGATGGCGGATGCGAAGCTAATTCGAAACACAATACACTACTTATTTTTATTAGGTACTTTCTAAAACCCAGGTTGCTTCAGACTAAAAATGTGAAATGATAATTCAAAAAAAGATTTTCTTTCGCATTCAGATGGAAAAGACTCAGCGACAACCTACTTTATGGCATTTTCCTTTCTTGTAGAAAATCAAAGACATTCAAATATTTACAAGCGATAGACGGAAAGACGAAGAAAATGTTAATCCATTACTTGTTACTACTTTGTAACAAATTGTTCTGTCTAGTGTCATACGCCAGCTTTTCAGGCGCATTCGTGTGTCAAAATCAAAAATGTTCAGTACCAAAATTTTTATATGAAAATATTCACTAGGTCCGCTCTATAAGTCTTTAAATCTCTTTGTTCAAAATAATCATCTTATCCACATGAGCGAAATTGCAGCAAGCAAGACAAATGAAACGCGAAAGGTTGTCTCCTCCGCACACGATGGTCCATTCACAGATCACTGCTTTCTCCATCGTCACCCATAAGTAATGTTCAAACTGAATATCCGTTTGCTTTGCTGGCCACGGGAAGGGATTTCTCGGCTGAACAAACAGACGGTCTCACTTCAAATATCTGCGTGATTTTCGAATAATACCTACCCGACACTCGTTGTACAGGAAGGTGTGACTATTCTGAAAGATTAGACGGTAGGAAAACGTACGGAAACGTGAAACTGAATATAAAGGATGTGGTGTATCCAGCCAGAGACGCTTTTGTTTGTAGGAGAGCTTTATTGTATAAACTAACGTACTGGGATTCCCTTATTGAATTAGTTTCTACATTTTCCCAAGATAAAGTTAGTTACAATTCTACGTGTATTATAATATCCGTCTTACCTTTTGTAATAAAAGCAACAGAACGTTATTGCTCATTTTTTTTTTAATTTTCTGAGATGTTGACTTTAATTTACCAACCGTTTTTTAATGTAAAGACCAACAAGTACTACTGTAATTTGGTGGACCATACCTACATAATAATTTGAATAATTAAATTTAAACTACAAAAAATATAAGTAAAACTCAAACTAAGGCCCCTCCCTCAGGAGAAACGAAATCTTCATTCTAAACTCTCGACCCGCTTCATCCAACAGAATTCTACGTTTCTCTGACCATAATAATTCGATGGAAAATTTAAACAAAGCTAGAAAGCAATGAGTCGTAATTGGAACGAGTTATTCGGCAAACAGAGCCGGTGTCCCGCACAGCCGTGCTGCCGCCGCTCCGGTCACGTGGGCCAATATTTATTTTATCAATATTCAAACAGTTCAGACGTCGAGTTTTGTCTTGATCGACTATAGAGGGGTTTGGTGAAGTGGGGTAGGTATGTAGGTGATAGCCGTTGGATGTTTTGGCGCTAGAATATTTCAAGCTCAGTGTTTTACAATATTTTCTCCAGTTATTCGGATGAATTTTCCGTTTTTTTTTTTCAGTTGTGTCGTTACGTTGCTTTCAGGGTCACAAAATTATTTAACAATACTGGCATGGTCTGATAAACATTGTACATCCTACAAAAAACATATTAAACCAACTTTTTCAAAACTTTCTGATATTAAGAACTATCAACAGCCTGAAAGTTTTCTTCTTGTAAAACAATTCTTAGTCGCCTTCTCTGAAACGAACACGTCTCAAAAACACAATTATTTGACTAACCACACCAATGGTCATACAAAATTCGATCCAGTCAACAATTTATCAACACACTATACAACCATCAACAACCCGTTCTTCCATCAAATATATCTTCAAGCGAATAATCGCAGGCCTTCGCGCTATGCACAATCCCTTGTTAAACTCTCTAATACGTTAACGAGCAGCCATTTTACAAGTTTATTCAAGCCGTCGCCGCCCCGCACCCGCACCGCTGCCGCCACGCGCACGGCCCGCACCTCGGAATGCTAAGCAGACCGATTGGCATTCCAGTGGCGGAGCAATCGAACAGAAAATACACTTGTCATACATTTAACGTGGAATTTTTATGATTGAACTCGAAACGAGGGGAAATTATTACGGTTTTATTAGAGTAGATTTAATAAGAATGGTTAACGATTCAGGTGGTGTGTGGTGGTGCAGATTGAGCGTTTTTAGCGGCTTATAAATTATGGCGTGTCAAAGAGTAGGTATGTATGCTTTCTAAGATTTTTGTTGTAACTGTTTTCAAAATGGTTTTAGAACTTCTTAGAGTAAGATCTTTAGAATTGGATGGAGAGTACTTTACCTATGGGTAATGGATATAAGTAATTATTTAGGTATATGGGCTTTAAAAATTTCTATATTATTTATATTAAAAAAAAAACACCTCCCAAACGTCTCTGTTTTAATGAGAAGATAATAAAGAATTAAAAAAATCATTTCAAATATATTACAAAAACAAACGTACCTACGTCTAACCAAAAAAATTACATCAAATAACTTCCTACAAACATATATTCACGTGCCGCTAACCCTCATGAGCTAATAATTTGATCCGATCCCGCCGGGCATCCCGCTACCAAGCGGGTTACCTGCGGGATGTCACGTCAACTCGGGCCACTCGTCATCGGAGCAAATTCACGAAAATACGACGCCCGCGCCACCGCCTTACGCGGGACCTAATTCTTGGATCCTGTCGCATGTCGCTCTTCGCCCGTCAAATTTGCGAACAGGGCTACCGCGAAAAAGTGCTCGGTTTTTGGGAAAATAATTTTCATAGATAAAAACTTAATAGTCAAAAGTATGGAGTGCTTATCACTAGTACTACTACAGGCGGCCATTTGCCAATTCCAACCGCAGGCAAATTGTAGAAATTCGCTGGAGGAATAAGTTTCATTCAGGTCGGTCCAGCTTCATATATTTAGCTCTCTAATCACTATTGTAAAGTTTGAAAACATGCAAATACAATTATTGCATGATGCCAAAATGGCTTCAATTTTCATAATTTCCACGAAAAAATATGTTACCACTGAAGAATAACCGCCTTCTTTTCGCAGATGTGTGGCTTACAAAATAATTACATATATTAAATTCATTACTTAATGTTCTGTACGTTTTTACAGCATACTGAGTAGTAGGTATGCTGTAAAGACAAATACAATCGTATCGTTCATACACAGCTCAATATGTCATACATTTGTACACAATGTCGATATACAGTTTAAACTTTAAAAGGCACAAAATATCATGTATTCAGCGCTGTATTTGGTATTGAATGCCAGCATTGTCGGATACAGGTTAAGAAATATTTATCAGTATGGCAAGTGTATTGCAGTGGCAGAGTGGCAGTTGGCAGGTCATACCTCGCGGCTGCCACTGGCACCCCTGTCGGCCATCACAGACAACGTCTTCGTTGGACTGACAGCCGGCGACATATTTTATTCACGGCGCACCGTCGTAATTCCGTCGATGCAGATAAATTGTTTTACCGCGGGAGCCAGCCACGTCCCACGACTTTGGCGTTTGCATGATGAGCTCGTTTTTTATGCTCGAATAAAATTGTGTTAGCCAACGGCAGTGGCCCGACGTGTGAACACCGCTGGATTCCCAAGAAATTGTTTTCGGGAAGCCTGCTTTGATATTTATGAAAGTTGGCATGTTGAGACGTACGTTTGAGTGAAGGGTACGCGGTGGATTTTAACATCCTTATGACTATGTATTTGTGTGTTATTCTCTAGGGTACCGGATATTGTACGAACGTTCGTAGTAGTGTTTACGAACAGCCACCAGTTGCAAGATGTCAGGTATCGTAAACACGTTGACACAGTCGCTTTACTGCAGCGCTGCAGCGCCGCGGGACCGGCATCCCGCTATCAATATTAAATCCCACCGCGCAAACATCTGCTCGCGACTGCAAACGTATAAGTTTAATCAGTGGTGTTTCGATTAGTTAGAACATCGGTTTCTGCTGTTGACGGGATGCACGTTTAATTAAATGTTCTTGCTTAACGTTAATTTATAGATTAAGTAATTACAATGTGAAACTGATGAGAACTTAACAATCATTAGCTGACACTGTTTTAAAAATTTTTGAATAAAATTTGACCTATCCCTCTTTGATTTTTTGAAGAAAATCATGCGTTGCATAAATTAGATAGAAAATAGCCCACATAGGGACATTATCATGAAAAACAAATGTACAAACTTAAATACCAAACTTTAGCGTTCCGCAAACAAAGAACCTGCACAAACCGCAAGTTCCTAATTTAAAATGTATGAACATCAACCAAAAAGTACGATTGACAGAATGCAAATACTCCCGTGTCCCACAGAAAATAAAATAAGCTTTGACCCGAAGTTTCGTGGGATTATGAATGTTTATACTGAAAATAATGCGCGGTCGTGGCGTTCGGTGCAAATATTTGAAGATGTAGTCAAAGGGATGGCTTTTTGCGAGGTCCTTTGAGCGTCCGCGGTCTGCGGTCAGATAACCCGATTAGCCGCCCGACGTCGCGATGTACCATGAGAATTGAGAACATAGCTAGTTTACCTCAAGCGGTGACGGGAACTTTACTTTGATTTATTTTGTTTAAAAGTACAAAATTATAAAACATTTATTCAAATTATGTTTTAATTGTGTAGGTACTAGATTTGTTTCAGATGTAACTAACACTTGAATAACTAAAACTATTCCAGCGAAAGTTTGATCAAAATCAGACAAAGTAAGATTGTACAGTCACGAACACCAATATGTATACACTTTCCTAAATTTAAAAGCAATTTTCGGGAGAAATGACGATTGTTTTTTTATATTATGGGTTTACTCTTGACCTCAATCTAGTCCTGAGTACAGAGATGAGATGATTGATTGATGATTGTAACTTGGAGATAGGATCTTTTTCATAAAAATATGAGTTCCAGAATACTATGTTCGTAACAATATGAAATTTTAAAAAGATTGACCCGAAACAGAAAGAACATTACAGTTTATTACATTAACAAAACAAATAAAGTCCAGGCATCAAGTTGAAGACCTAACCGTGCCTTACCTTAGGTTTGATAGCGAAACATAAATTCAATGATAGCCTGAACCCACAAACTGATGTTATGTTTTCTCTTTACGAGTGACTGACACTAAAATGTTTCCGAATAAAAATGTTATCCATCAAAACAGCGAGCATCTTTAGCATAAGAAATGCAGCGGAATGCCTACAAGCAGTCGCATCTGAAGATGTAACGCTAACGTGTAAGATGTTCTGGATAAGATACCTTATCTTGAAAGCGATACGAATTCTTAAAAAGAGTTTTTCTTTATTATTAGTAAACGTAGCCAGGTTTTTTGCTTTTATTTGGGGGTAAACCAACATTTGAATGCAAGGGGTTCACCTGTGTCCAGTTGTGTCCTTTACATCTACATTGATCGGGATCACAGAGGCTTTTAAAGCTTCAACCAGCCACCAGTCCATATACTGACAAACGTTGCTATTCTGTATCTTTACAGACCCTGGAAAATCTTGGGGTAGGTTTCGTGACAGATGCTGTCATTGTGTGCATTCTTCTTCTCCATCGTAGCACTGGCACGGCAATATTTTATAATATGTGGCCCAAAACTTATCCACCTCCACGGCGCCGTCGATGGCAGCGTAGAAGTCACTTGGTGTGCATTAACAATTCGTCTATGAAAATTGTTATGAAAAAATAAGATAGAACCAAGCAGTGCTAAAACTCTATAATTTATTTTATTTTTTCCTCTACCTGGTGAATGCATCTTTCCGGAGACGGTGAAACAGCATAAGCATAATACGCCTATAATGTTCCCACTGCTGGGACACATGCGGGTCCAGTGCGGGTTGAAAGATTTTACACGTCCTTAAATTTTTGGTTCTTGGTCATGTCGGTTTCCTCATGATGTTGTCCTGCGCCGTTTTGAGAGCAGTGGTGATGAAATAAAATACACAAAGCAATGCGCCTGCCTGGATTTAAACCCGCGACTTACTGCTCGTAACTCAGAGCCGCCACTACTGGGTCACCGTTTTTTGAAACACCATGCTCACATTCAATACAATTCAAATAAAATTCGAACAATAAATTAAATGACAAATCTGTACCAAATAATTTGTACCCCTTCTAGCAAAGTACGTGTGTGTCCTGCTGACTTATTCAGAACTACCAGCAAAGGCTCCGCGGCCCTCCACCTGCGGTGAGGTGTAACTTAACGAACCCTTACTGAATCTTTAATATAGTTTCATTTAATGCCACTTGCAAACTACGCTATGCTCCTATTCATGTTGATTTTCAAAGTTTTCGGCAACATGTATGGATAATCGTGGGTCTAGTTTGAGTATGTATGGTTAATTATTTATGGGGAGTTTGCCCTAAATTATATGGTGGAGGCTCTTTTAGTTTGTCATGTGAAAAATTTAAAGACACATAAAAATCTTTTTGAGTAGTCTTTGGCTTTACTCCTGCCATCTTTCCGAGCTAAGGATCTGTTTTTTTTTTTAGTTTCATTTAAAGCTAATTACTTACTACGCTATGATCGCCTTGATGTTGATTTTCAAAGTTTTCGGCACATGTATGGCTAATCGTGGTCCGTGTTTGAGTATGCGGTAAATTATTTATGAATTGAAGTTTGCCCTAAATATGGTGGTCTGTTAGTTATTGTGTTGTGTAAAAGTAAATTACACAAAACTTTAACTTTAATTTACTTTTTCAGTAAGTCTCTGTTTCCAGAGCTTACTAAAGACTGAAAAAATAGATTTATATAATTATAACAATAAGATTTTGGGGCACGATGAAAATCCTGAATAGCCTTATAATCCTGAACGAGCAGAAACTTTTGAAATATATTCAGTATCTCATTAGACAATAAATCAATTAACTGAGTTAACAAAATTGTTCTAAATTGTTAATGGTTCTTAAAACCTTTGATTTCTCGTAATTATATTTACACTGTTGATGAGAAAAGAGGACAAAATACGCGCCTAATATCAATTATATTCAGTAGGTAATCCTACAGCAGAATTAATTCAATTTCTAATACAAACATCTACCTTGACTCAGGTACTCGTCAAACGAGCCGAGTTCCCTACTTGGCAAATTAGATTTGGTATAAAGCCTATTTTAATTTGCTCCGTCGCTAAACATTGGGTGCTCTTAAATGTTTAAGCGAGCGCACAACTGGTAACTGTGTGCGGAGCGCCGAGGCATGGTGGAGGCGCGGAGCGGTGCGCGGCCGCCGACGTCGTTGACATTCAACAAAGCAAATATGTTCTTGGCGGTGGCGCCCGGCCCAACGCGATAATAAGCTTACCGGCCGAGGGCGGGCCGCCCCCGACCCGCACCGCCCGCCCGCGAGACCGCCCTAGCCTCACGGTGTTATTAAATTCTTTTGTTGCCGGAATGCCCAGTTATTTAGCCGTGGTCCGGCTCTACGGGATCAACGTAAATATCTCCAACATGTTTGTCTTTTGAACTCCACTAGATGCGGGATGAAACGGATTATTTGCATCCTTGTGTTTTTCCACGTGTGAAGGTAGCCGACCTTAAGATTTGAGCGAAAAAAAATTATGTTACAATCTTATATGATATATTCGAAACAGCAGGTGTTTGCAGTCTGGGCTTGCCACTCCTTCGTACATTGTAAAATAAGCTGCTCGAATTAAAACATTAAAATCCTCGCTCCCCACTTGGTATGAATTTAGACAACATCTAAGCCGAGCGCGCTTCATTTCGAGCACATTACTCTCTGTTTAACAATAAAACTCATTAAATCGCTCGTGCGGTCGCGTTTTATAAATGTTTCACGTATTAATAAAATTAACAAAGCAGTGTTACACGAGAGGGCTATTTCCCGACAAAGCGTCGGAGCGTGGTACAATGGAATCTAAAATAAATACGAGGACTTTAGCAAACAGTGGAGCGCACAAAGCGTCCACCTGGTGAGTGGTGGCTTGCTCCGGCTCTATAGAAAATTAAGTGGCGGCGACGGAGTTCAATTAATGGCCGCGAGGCGTCCGCCGGAAAGTCTCTTCACATACTGACGGAGAGACGCCTTTGCCTGCACATTATAGCAAACACTGCACTTTAATGCCATTATTGCAGCTCGTCGTAATTTTGTTGTGCGCTCTTTTGTTTTGACACGAAGAGACTCATCAGCGTAAATATCAAGTTACTAACATCAAACTGAAATTATAGGGAAGAGTAAATTTTCCATCTTCATCAATTAGACAATATCCATCTCATCAAATAGCTAGAAAAGCCGGCAAAAGATCAAACGTAACACATCCGTTATACAATCGACAAAAAGAGCTGCGGTCAACAAAAAACTGAAGATACCACTAATGTATTCAATCCCTAATCCTTATCTGTAAAAAAAACCTCAGACCACACTATCGAGTCCCCTCTTATTGGCTGATCTCAATCGGCGTGCAGCATCCAGCTAAACCGCCGCTTATCTCACAAATTACACCGTTTCACTCGATCCTCTCGAAAATTGCGAAAAGTAGACCTTTTTAACACAGCTTAGGACATCACCCCTACCATGTAAGTTCTTTGAAAACACGATGAATTCGCTGAAGTATCAGCAAAGATTCTTCTTAGGACATACTCATCCATCTATAGAACTATTTTATACAAAAATTGGTCTTAGAAGGTACTAGATATACCTCTGTGTAATATGTTCTTGTTACTTATGTTATCATTTTGTAATATCCCATAATGTACCTGTTTGTTGTTCCTAATTGATAAAAATAAATAAAATTATAAGTTTATAGTAAGACAAAAATTAAACATGGAGACAGTTCTAATTCGAATGTCTTCTTCGCATTGAGTGTATGTGCAGCGTAGGCTTCGTAGCGGCGTAGGCGCTTGGTAGACGTTGCGTAGGCGCCTACGCAGATCCAACGCTCAACACAAATAAAACCATAGTTCTCTTTCCAAAGTTATTCTTCTGTAAAAGAGTTAAAAAAATGGCCACTATTTAATATTTTGGAATATTAGGTAATAAAGTTTAAATTAAAAACACACAACAAAAATATACTCGTACAATGGCTTCACATCGCGACCAAACAAATGGCAGTCTATTAACATTTTATCGAAATCAGTTCTTGGTAGGGGCGGGCAGCTTACCAATCGCCAGTTGAACCCCCGACGGCGGATTTTATTGCCATTCGTATTGTCGGCTAGAGATTTACTTTGACACGTCGGAAATTCGTTTGTTGACTCTTCGCCGCTATTTTCAAATGTCTATTTCGCAATGTTTTCCGCGTTTTTCTTCGTCGTAAAAGCGTAATTGCGGTTAAACTGCTCGTACGTCCACTTTAACTGTACTTCGACGGCTTTGTGAAATGTGAACAACTGACACTTGAGGATTACCTCGTTGTGATTTAGCTTTACCGTCGAGAACATAAACTGTGGAGTGGTACAAAACAATGCAAATTTTGAACCGCTTGAGTAATTTTATCTAATTTATCAATTTCCGCGCCACTTCTTCAAAAACACAACACGCTCGCAGATGTATAACCACGCGTGTCAGGTAAAATGCATTGGGTAGCACATTAACAATGTTTCCTCTGAAAGCCTTTGTCTGCACTCAACGAATTACGGGGAAAGGCGAAAATTTAAATACCCGCCGGGACTGTTTTACATGTAAGAGATGCACTTTGCATGTAATGCGGCGATTAAATGAGACGACAACGTTCTGAGCCGACGCTGACTGCCGCTCAGCGGAAAAATGTTGTTTATAAAAGAGTGATATAATAATTTTGTGAAACAATTTGTTTTTTATACGATATTTTACTGTGGGATTTACATGTATACAATCATTCTTATTAGGTATGACTTACGATAGTTACCGTATTTAACTATTCATAGTACCAGAGCAAGTAATCATCTGTAAGATGAAGAAGTGCAGATGAAGATGCTGACTGAAGGAACTGTGATTATGATGTTACGTAGCTACACCTCTATTAGATCTTACACTGCATCCCGCCATCTTTGGTTAAACACGTACTGACGAAAAAACTCTCCAGTTAAAACCTTCTTTCAAAGAAACTCCTTTTTTATCAATCGTTCAGTTGTCAGTGAAGCCACCTCTAGTTCATTCGGTCCGCAGCACACCTCTGGCTACCCTCGAGGGGCACCACTCGTCGCCACAAAGGTGCAAAGGGAAGAAAACTCAATTAAAACAACGTCGCACTTGTCCGGGCTCACATTACCACACGATTAAGCTCGCTGTAAGGTAATGTCGCGTACCGTATTCATTAGATACGTGTTTTTGTGAAAAATGGAGGAGTTTACCTTCATGTAAAAGCAAGACATTCCTCCTGCTAAGCCAAGTCAGCTGGTTTTTTCTATGTTAATTACTAAATGCATAGCAGTTAGAGATGGAACGAAGAGGCTAACCTCTTAAGTTCATTTAATTTATTCCTTGTTAGTTTTATTGATAATTTTAATGATTTTAATTCTGTAAATACTAACGTGTCACACGTGTCACGGTCGCGAATCATATTTTGTTTAACAGGCAACCGGTCACTGACTTGCAAATTACAAAAAACGTAACAAAATTTGAATTTCGCGGGCTACCCTGGCGCATAGACCTTAAGAACTAATTACTTAGTATTGTTTCACACCTTGCAAACTTTATTAGAAGTAGCTCTTTGTCCTAAGTACTGGTATTTGAACATAAAATATCAAGACAGGCTTTTTATGATTTTTTGTCTTTTTACTCGATTTTTCTTCTATATCTCCTTCTTAAAGGTACATAAGTGTCACAAACTTTTTCTTTGTATAAATGACACGGGTGTCCGTATAATGTAATGTTAGTGTGGGGCGTAAGTGTGCGACTATCTGACCAATGCCCGTCTTCGGAGGGAGGATTCCGATACGACCGCGAGATAACGCAGACATTCCGTGATTCTGCACACAAAGCCACTAAATCGCTGTAATAAATGAGGCTGTTAAGACGCTTTCGGAAGTGCTTTGTTGCCTTAGAAGTTCACTCTAAGCATTTATTTGTATGAACTACAAAATTTATCACGATTTCTCTGCGAAACTCTTTTTTGTGAAGAGATCGCGAAGAGAGAGACAAGCTACGGCCTTCGACAAATTGTACCAGGCCGCGAAATTGTTTTATTTTTTAGATTTTTTTGCAATTTGGAGGTAATTTTCAGGCTACATGTGAAACAAAATATGATTCGCGACCTTAACACGTATGTAGTTACTGAATTATAATCATTAAAATCATCAATACAACCCCCTAAGTATGAACTTAGAGGGTTGTATTGATGATGATAATCCCATCGAATGACTTTTTCTTGAAATAATCATTAAATGTGATTAAATGCACCCTGAGGGTTGTATTGATCGGTTTAATGACTAAAACTCTGTAAAGCCTTATTTGTTACGGTCGCGAATCCTGACCTGTAAATTGCAAAAAACGTAAGAAAATTTACATTATGCGGGCAACCCAGGTGCTTCCTGACCTTGACATTAAGCAAATAGAACAATAAGCACTGCACAGGTTCTTTTTTTATTACTAAGTAGGCTTGCCTTTAGCAACTCGCCTGATGTGTAGCCATATGACGCGGCCTAGACTGGAGCACGCTTGCCTTGAAGAAACCGATTCACTCGAACTTTGAAGAGATCCACATTATAATGATCGGGAAACAGAGAAGACGGCAGTGAATTCCACAGACTGGCAGTTCGCACAATCGGTTCAGGTAGTCAACTTCATTTTGACTAGTTGATCCTGATTCCAGGGCACCGTTACGGTGTTTATAAATGTGCGTTGATGTACGGAGTTTTAAAAAAAGAAAAGAATACCGAACGGCTGGAGTTGTTGATCCCGTGCAGTTAAATGCTAATTGAAATTTTAAGTGTGCCTAAACCATTCATTTATACATTCAGTAGTACCTACATTCTAAGCTTACAGTTTTTTTACCAAAACGCTCAAAATGCTAACGATAATCATATTAAAATGTCAAACAGTATCTTGTAATCTTTAGGTACAATTCAGAAATCAAAATAAAAATTATAATGACACTAGCTGTGCTCCGCGGTTTCACCCGCCACTTCTGACTTGTTTTTTTTTTAAAGTCAAAGGTCAAAAGCATTTATTTCAATTAGACCATCACAGGCACTTTTGAATGTCAAAAAAAACAAAAAGAAGCGAAGCTACAGTCACAAGACATAATAACTTGAGAAAGTACTACAGTTGCACATTCCAAAGCGTAGATCTCTATGGAGAAGAATGGGCAAGAAACTCCATGGACACTCTTTTAAATCAAAATATTTTTACAAAATCTTTGTTACATCATTCATGTTGAGATTATACATATATGTGAGAATGATGTAGAAAGACTTGCACATTAAGAGCGTCCAGAGTAAAAGATTAAATCAACAATGAAAAAAAAATAAAGTAATTAAAATAAACCGTGGCAGCTAAGAGGTGACCAACTGACAGCGCCCGTTCAAGAACATGACGCATGGATCAGCGCCATTCAACTCAACCATATTGGAGGGAACTAAATGACCCGACACACCTGCCACCATCAGCGAGACATTTGAGTGAGCATGACATTCTTTTAGCCACCAAGGCACATTCCAGTCAATGAAAAATAACAAAATTTAAGTTGTAGCCTTACAGTACATAGCACTCACACATGTGATATGCAGTTATATAATACTAACATTTGGAATATATACAAAACAAGGATATTTTACAATCTTCTGCAGCTTCCACAATAATTTAACCAATTAGTTTGCCCCTATGGTTGTGGAGTAGCAAATTGTTGCTTCTATATGTGAACACAACGCAGAGATGAAAGGAAAAAGAAAAAAAACACAGTTAAGACCTTAAAGATTAGGATAAGTCCTACTAACCATAATAGAAAGTCTGTTTATGGTGGTACTCACATTTACAAAAACAAACTGAAATAATGCTTCTAATTTATATAACACAATGGTAATCAAAATAACTAAGTTTTCAAACGAAAAAAAAATAAAGGACTAGAGGGGGAGCACCTCTTCCAAACATTAAAATCTTAGTTCGTGAGCCCAAGTGGCTGTGGAGCAGGACCAGCATTAAGCCAAGCATTTTTATCTACAATAGTCTTCCAAATTATAATATGCTCGCTTACATAGTGCGCGTTTTATGCATGTTTTAGATTTCTTTTCATTAAGTTGTAGAATGTCAAGTGGTATTTTATTGTAACATTTTACAAAGTTCCCCATAAAAGAAGTGCGAACTTTTGACAATCTGAAACGTGGCTGATCTATTTTGGCCTTATTTCTAGTATTAACATTATGCCTGTCGCTTATTTTACTATTAAGAAGTATGTTTTTCCGAACATACATAATGTAGATTTAGATAAGCGCGTTCAACCAAATAAACAAACTCTTCAGCTTTATAATATTAAGTACAGATTTAGTTAAATATAGCAAATAATAAACTCATTAAACAGTTAACTAATAACAATAAAAAAGCACACTTTATATAAGTAACTCTAACAAAAAATTAAACGTGCGTCAACATAACACAAAAAACAATAAAATTTCATTTTACGTTCAGAAGTCTTAGTATGAAGCGGGTAAGACCGTTATACGGAACACCTTTCAAGTCCCAATGGGGTAATATATTTTCAAGTTGGTTCATTAATTAATTGGCGTCTACCACGATGGGCCGTGTGCTTTTTACGATGACTATAAAACTTGTGTAAATGTGGGTAGCTTCATTATCTGCTAGTCTTGTTTAGACGAAGGTGTTACACGCGGATGCAGCAACTTAACTAAGGCTTCGTGGGATCAGTCTTAAGGACTGGAAGTTGCTTATATGAAAGTGAAGAAACCGAAGGTTTTCTCTCTTTCAAGAGAAGAGAATTGAATGTAGATAAATATAATACTTACTGGGTAACCGGGACCACCACTGCCAAGACCTTTGGTTGCACTTGCTCCCTATCTATACTAATATTATAAAGCTGAAGAGTTTGTTTGTTTGGTTGGTTGAACGCGCTAATTTTAGAAACACCTGGTTCGAATTGAAAAATTCCTTTAGTGTTGGATAGCCCATTTATCGAGGAAGGCTATAGGCTATATAACATCACGCTACGACCAATAGGAGCGAAGCATTCATGAAAAATGTTACAAAAACGGGGAAAAATCCAAACGCAGGCGAAGTTGCGCGGGTCAGCTAGTACTATTAGATCTTGAATTTAAAATTATTACGTACTCAACTAGCACAAGTTGGTATTTTTTTAAGTTCGGGATTATTATGCGAAGTTTATAAATGACTCAAATGCCCCAAGAATTTGTGTGAGCTATTTTTAGCTAGTGGCATCCAAAGTTATCCCGAACATATGAATACCTACCATGTAACATTTTCAATTTCTTAGATACCCATTTTATTTGGTACTAGAATAAACCCTTGCTTTGTTAGACAATATTTTGTCTCAACAAAACAAACAAGTAATACATCTCCTTGCTACTCGTTTTACGTATATTTAATTGCCAGCTACTGTTCGCAATTAAACAGTTCCTAGGCCAATTCAGTTTACGATCGAGCCTCCGTTCGAGGCTTTTCGACGCCGCAATCAGTTTTACGATGCTTTTTGTCAGAAATTTGCCATTTTATAGCTGAGTCGAATAAGTTTGTTCGTCTAGTTGACGGCGAACGGTTGCGCAAAATCGATGTTGATTTTCCAAGCGGTTGCTTCTAATTTTAAATTAAGTAAATAGGTGATTTGGAATTGCCATCGTTAAATTACTGTCACAAATACTCTATCTACGTCGGTCATTTAACGATTTTGATTCATCATGAAGAAGAAGTTCTATCTCAAGAAGTCTGAAGGTCTAATGATAGATTTTGTTCAATTTGGTTTTTTAAGCCAAATCGAACAAAATCTATTCAAAATCTTTTTCTTTTGGAACAACAGTCGCTTTTATTTCTTTTAGATATGCTTCAAACTATGTCAAAAATGTTAAGAATTTTACTTTGACTTTTGTTTTCACAATTTTTCACCGCCGCTTTTCATCCCTCACAGCCCTTTAAACAAAGATCACGTGACATATCTCAGGGTGCGTTCCCGGTTTCCCGCCACAAACCACAATTCGCGTTCCACTTTTAATAGCGGGGAACGCGCGTCGAATGTAAATCACCATCCTACCACATTTGCCAACACCTGACTATTTACGTTATTCTCCTCGTCTCCATTCCTCCCAAATTTTATAACTTTTCAAACTTCCCGAGACGAAATTGTACTCACGTTTTACAAATAATTCGCATCTAAAATGGCGGCATTAGAATAAGTAATAGCCAAACTTCTTGTTATAATTACATTTATTTTGTAAAATATTATTTTTATGCATAATATGTGTAGTAACAAAATATAATATATCTGAATTAATTACAGGTAGGTACAAGATCTATTAACATCTACAGTGTGTTTAGAAAATGAAAATATTTTATGAGAATGTGTGCAATACGAACTTATAGTTATAAATACATTGAATACAGCCTATGAATGCTTAATTTATATCTAGTTTAGTCACATAATATTTGAGAAAATGATTCTAATTGTAGATATATTTTCAAAAAGTTCTAATTTGTCAAAAATATAGCGATGCTCTTTGCAGCTTCTAAAATAAAATTATATAAAACATAGTATTATTTTTTATATATTTAATATATTATATTTGAAGTACAAAAGACATTTTTTATCACAGGTCTTTATTCATCAGAGCAATCCGAAAAATATTAAGTGTTTTTAAATTATGGTTATGTAGGTACCTTACATGTCAATTGTGCGACAAAAGTACAAAAGTTGTGCATATTCAGCACAACTCGGAAAATGTTGCATTATCGGCAATAACTTACATAGATGATAAACCTAATACTGTTTTTAAGTTAAATCACATACATTACTATACTAACACTCTTCCTATTTAAATACAAACAAACATTAATTAAAATATAATAAATAAAGTAAATAATGTACAAAAACATAAAGTAGTTGCCAAAATGTTCAGATATTATTAATTCGTCTTATAAATAAAAACAAATAATAATAATTAAATTAGATCTTTAAACATTGGAGTGTTGCAGCTAATTCGAGTAAAGTTATTTAATGATAATACGTAGGTACTTACAAAACCTTAACCACAAATAAACCATTTAAGTATATAAGTGTGTAAGTACTAGGTTCCAGCCAAAATGTTATAAGTAGATAGGTAACTCTAGAGACACATTTACGAAAAAAATTCAAGGAAAAATTCTATAGAATAGTGTAGAATTATCACTTGAACTAAACCCCGTCTCGTTTTAAATTTTCCTTTTTTTCACAAATTCATGTAAGGTTTTAAAAATGTCAAAAATATAATTACAATCACAACAATTATCACAATAAATCAACAATTTAACTCTCAACAATTTACCACAATAAAACTGCTATAAGACGTCATGGTACCGAAACTCCTCATTGCAGTATTACTTTAATCTCACTTAAGAGTGGAAATGATAATTGTGCAATAGGAGAAGAAGGAGGTTAGATAGGCAGGCGCTCCATGAAAAATACTGGTATTCAGCTGCATCCGGTGGGACTGGAAGCCGACCCCAACAAAGTTGGGAAAAGGCTAGGCAGATGATGATGATGACGTACAGGTCGATTAGCCCCAACTCTTGCCGACGCTGAAGTAAGCTTAAATAATACCGATCATGCTAAAACAGGTGATGGTAGGCCCCCAGTCGCTAATAAAGTAAGAAGCAAATTATATTATGTACGTATAACTTTTCAAGACTGAGTTTATAAATTAAGTAAAAAACCCAAGTTAGATAATGCAGTTTTAAGGATTTCGGCTCTTAAGTACGCTAAAATACTGTAACATTTAAATTAAGTACTTACTTTTTTGAATCTAAAAATAATAAAATAATATTACTTAAGTACTTACTTTTTTACAATCTAAACAATAAGTAAATAATATTACTCTTTAACTTATACTTATAATATAGGCTATCTTTTCAATATTTACGTGCTAAATACGCTAAAATTGTACAATTTATTATCATAGTATAAAGTAAGAGCAAACATGGATCATGGATCTTAGTACCTACTTACCCATCATTTATTTTAAATAAATTCATAATAAACTAGAACCTAATGTTAGTAAGTCACTTATCACTAATTTGTTTAATAAATATATTTAATTCCTATTTTTTGTATACTTCAACAAACGATTTACTTGGCACCATATAAGTAATTATAAAAACGAATTAATTATTTCCAAAATACAGTTTAGTAATAATATAATACCTACATTGATGTAGGGTTCAAATACCAAACTTCACATTTTGGTAAATTATGCTTCTGGCCGATTATGTATTAACTTTTTATTTATGGATAGGCTTTTCTCTTTTCTAGAACAATAAGAATTGAACTGAAATGGAACGTTAGTGTAAAAACGGCAAGGTAGTCGACGGTGTTTTAAAATTAAAGAAGTTGTTTCCTCGCTCGTGGTTTATTTCACAGTTTCTTACGGAATGGCACGCATTATTGGGGATGAGAAATTCGCAAATTTACGGCCAGCTCGACCTTGCACTCCACAACAGACGGTCTCAATGTTACAAGAGTTAGGCTTGGAACTTCTGCGTCATAATAACTTGTGAATGTAATATAGTTGTCATTCCAAAGCGTAGACCTCTATGAAGAAGAATGGGCAAGTAAAGTAATTAAAATAAACCGTGGCAGCTAAGAGATGACCAGTCCCAACTGACTGTGCCCGTTAACGAACATGACGCATGGATCAGCGCCATTCAACTTAACCATATTGAAGGGAACTAAATGATCCAACACACCCACCTCTATCAGGGAGACATTTGAGTGTGCATGGCATTCTCTCAACCACCAGGGCACATTCGAGTCAATGATAATACCTACATAGTATTCACACATGTGCAATACAAATATACAATACTAGGAAATTCATCTGCAGCTTCCCCAATTATTTCAAATGCTGATCAATTAGTTTACCCCTAAGTTTATGGAGCAGTGTGTCAATATATTTTATAAGTTAGGGGTTCTCCCCTAACTTCTATTACTAAATAGATGCAGATCTTTTCAGACGTACATGATGTTTTCATAGATGTAATGACAAGGTACTGTCATGATTTTAATACACTTAAAACAGTTCCCTTAGACCTAGAGTCGCGACTACGGAGATTACATGAATGCTCTGACGGCTCTTTTCTGCAGAATAAATATAGACTCGATATCGGCAGCTCATCCCCATAGTAAAATACCGTATGACATAATACTATGAAAATAACTAAAATAGACTAGCCTCGCGGTATCTACATCAGTAAATTGATGGATTATTCTAACAGCATATGCTGCTGAACTCAGCCGTCTTGTAAGAGTTGTTATATGCGATCGAAAAAATCGTTTAATCGCATGTTTTATTTTTGTTTGTAGATTAGTGTAAACACATGTTGGTAGACCTAATAAATAAAAATAAAAAATAAAAAAAATCCATCACATCCTTCCACATCCTGACAAAATAGAACAATTAAATGTAACAGTAAAAATGTTACTTATCTTTATATTCCTGGTAGAATATTGGCCGACAAATAAGAAAAAAAAAAATGAGATTAGAAGTTATTTAATTTTTAGTTATAAACAACTAATCACGTCTGTTTTTATAACGAATGATCGCAATGACGGGGACAACAAGTGCCTTTCGGGGTACTTTACCCATGCGGAAGTTAGGCAGGTCTTCATACAAAAATCTTTTTTCAACCCCGTTCTATCTCGATGTATTTTCACTTAATTTTTTTTAAAAAACACTATATTTGTATTAATTTATGCATTTTCATTCATCTCCACCAAAAAAATCTGGATTAAATAATTTAAAATTTCCGTCGATATCTATGTAGAATGTAGTATTCAAAATTTGTTATTGTCTCGCACTGTCTTGGCATCTTGGCGTCGATATAAAATTGTAAATACCCATTGTATCCGTAGCATATTTAACGGCTTGCAAGCTGCATAAATATTTACCACACAATACGGGGTTGAAGGGACACCGTCGCGAAAACGGTTACCACGCAAATTTTAAATCTTATTTAAAAAAAATTTGCAGTGCCATACCTACACGGCCAAAATAAATAAATAAATAAAATTCATTTATTTTCTCACCACAATATTTAAAGATTACATGGAAATATTGTTTAGTAAATTATATTAAAAATACTTCAATATTGTGGGAGACTGGTGCCTAAGCTAGGCTAATGTATGGAACAGCTGTTGCCCAGAATGATGCGACGGTGTCCCCACCACATTGTATTATATAGAATTTATATTGTATATTTTGTATACTATAAAATGGCTAGCCTCTTGGTCCCATTCTTGTGAATATTCATTGATTCGAATACCACGTACATTATACTTATGGCACTATAGGCAACATCACTATATCGTTTTAACTCTTCTATAAACGGAATGATTTGTTGATCAACTTTTCCATACAAAATTGTTTAGGTATACATTTTGTAGTCCACATTTTTTTAGTACATACAACAATTATTTAACATTTAAATAATAAATACATATAAATAATAACAATAAAGGCACATATATTTTACTTAGTTGAAAAAACGCTTTTATTACTTGCTATATTCGATATAAAAATCACTGTGTGGCTACAAAATTATCTTCTTATTCTTCATTGCATACAAAATAAATAATATACATACAAATTGTAAAAATATAGCTTATGTACAATGGCGAGCTAAACCCAGAATTGGGCATTCTTACAGCAAACCAAATTTCGATAGCGAAATTTGCAAAAGAGTATCCTATATGCATTAACAGTAGGTACATTTTATTACTTAAATTAATTAATTTTATAAACTCTACTACATACATGCAATATAATATACGTAAATATATTTACAATATACATACCTATAATATCCTATATACAAACTTAATGATCATTTCGATAAGAAATGTTCCTTAATTAATGTTCCTTCGTCAAGATAAATAAATAAAAATACAAAAACGTTGTAGTATCTGCTTGCCTCATCTACTCGGTTCGCCATTAGTTTCAATCTGAAAAAATTGAGAAAAATTTAAATAAGATAAAACTTGACGGTTGGAAGCGAAAACGTATGGTTCTTACTGAAACATGAACAAACTATTACAATTGAATAATTAAGCCCAGCCTTATTTATAAAAAAAAAAATAATATAGCTAAAATGATTTAGTGCTGTTTTATTTCACTATACAGTTACAAAGTGTTATCTGGATCCCGAGGATACCGGAGTGTAAAGGATAGCAACTGTTCCTATAGAAAGTACCTTCTTGCTATGAGAATTTTCGCAGGCGTTTACGGCATCTTTTTATTCATGCTAATCTATACATATTATAATGAAATTGTAACCGATCGATGTCTGTACATTGAAAATATTGAAAAAAAAACAATTATATGGGGGTCTTTATTAAAGCAACAGAAGCCAAAACAAGTTTTTAGAATGTTTGTCTGTCTGTCTTTCTGTCTGTATGCTTGTACGCGCATCACGCAATAACTACTGTATGGATTTGAACGCAGTTTTCACCACTCTACTGCTAAGCAGTAATGTAGCCTATACTTAAATGTAGCCCATATTTTAAGTTAAGCATCTAGATGCTTATCTTAAAATATGGGCTACATTTAAGTTAAGCACCTAGATGCTTAATATATTAATCAAATATTTCAAAAGAATATCCCCAGTACAGCAATCGTTCAATACCTCCTATGGTTTACGAGTTGGCGCAACAAACTAACAGACACAGTGACCTACAGTTATTATTGCTAATGTATCTGACTTTAAACAGCATTTTCTTACCAGCTGTTAAAACAGTGATATGGATAAATAAGAAAATTAAACATCAACGGATATTATATTACAATGAAACAGGATTTAACGAGAATTAATCCATAATTCTGCTAATCCAGCGATATTAGATAATGTTAGTATTCTTTATGAATTGAAAGATAACAATTGTCGTTCTACACGACTAGGCAATGAACGCATTATATACGGATGTAAGTATATCCAGTACTTACTCAATATAGACAGGTTTGTTCATACAAACGACGTTACAAATGACGTCAAGAGATGAATTGATTATAGTTTTGTTTCCTATTAAAATACAAAACGAATAGTATTGTTATATTTTATTCCAGTCAGAGAAAGAATATATACTTTCTTTTGAGTCAGTATTTGTTCCCGGTTGGTGGCAATAGGCTCGTTACTTATAACATGGGTCCTAAACATAACTGGCGAAGTATGGATGTACTATAGATACACCTCTGCCTATACCTTCAAGGAATACAGACTTGATGTTATATGAATATACTTTTTTGTAGCTACCTCTCTTGTTGCTTCTTTCAGCAGATAAAGTATTGGGATCTGCGCCACTGCAAGCTACTACAATCTGTCAAATTTCTTTAATAGGTTTTCAACTTTATCGCTAAAGCCTTAGGTTCAAGGTTGATTGAGAAAATTTCATAGTTTCGGGTAGCTTGATGTGCTGCCGTCTATACCATTAATATATCGTCCCCGAATCAATAATAATTTTGAATTGTCAGCCATTTGTGTCCCACTGCAGGGCGAAGGCCTTCCCTCCTTACACTTATACCTAATAATAAATAAACTTAAAAAAATCTGAAGAAAAAACAAAAACAATTTTTAAATAAAAATGAGCATAACTGCTATTTTTTAAATTTGAAAATTGCATATTAATGCTAATTACATTGTAGATTACGTGGAAGAAGCAAAAAGAGTAGATAAGTATGTAAGTATCTGTCTACCCCTATGGTAAGAAGCCGTGAATATATGTATGTAATATAAAGGGTGTAAATAGACCCTTAACATATCCGAAAGGCACTTGTTCTCCCCGTCACTGCGAAAATTTTTTTGTTCTAGACCATACCTGTGAACCTTCTAGTTACGGAGATATTGGGGGTCACAGTTCCAAATTTTTCACAAGTTTTTTTTTTTAAATACATGTTTTTAATGTAAGATCTTTACTTTACACACCTCCACGACCCTCGTACTATTCAATCCATTCATCAGCACAATGCTATGAGTGCTTTTCATCGAGTCCTACCGTAAAACGTGATTTTTCACCCCAAAAAAGAAAGTTGTTTCCCAGCAATAATTTTTGCGTAAAGTTACTTAGTTTGATGTACAGAATGCTTGGTTGACGGATATGTGAAGGGTCTGTTGACACCCGGTATAAATACCTTATCAAGCGAAGCTAGTATAAGAGGCGCAGTATGTGCGCGCACAAGAAGCCTTTCTGAGTGTGCTCGTCTAGTGGACCCTTTCCGGTCCATCGCCTCCTGTGGCAAGAAGCACCATATGCTGGGTGTGAACAGCTCAGCGTCCATCTTCAAAGTGTCTTTCGCGTCGAACAGCCAGCCCACGATCATCCCAACTAAGAGCGTAGCGAAGAGACCCAGAGGCGCTATCCAGTGGTACGATAACCGGAATAGTGGGAACACTGTTTCTGCGTACTGTTTGGGCAAACCGTAAGAAATTTAATTTGGTGTCCCCACTGGTTTAGAGGGTGTAGTGTCGCAATACAATCAACTAGTTTTGAATCTATGGTATTGATGCCATATTCTGTCATATCTGGTTAAGCATTGCGCGGGAAAGTGCGGGGTGGTCGAGAGTCCTCGGGCAAGAGAAGGCAGAAGAGATTAATTATAAGATGCGTTGCTTAACACGCTAGCCGATATAATACAATGTGTAAAGGACAGCCCTCCGCAAACTGACTGATTTTTCTTGAATCATACTCCACCGAAATTTTTCTTATAAATTACATTATTTGTACGCAGCGCTCCAAATATGTAAATAATAAGTCTAAAATAAAAAATAAAACCAACAATGGATCTTGAAATACTGAAACGAACGACTCATTACATCATCTGTTCACTTCCTGCCTAGCTACATAGTTCATCGAACTGGGCGTCGCGCTTGCCGTTCGCTACGTGCGTTTTGCCACGGTAACGATACATTGCGTATGAGGAAATAAAAGAAATCAAATTTATTGGATTCCCATAAAATCGCGCATCTTCTAAATTAAATCGGCAGTCACGTACGCCAGAAGACATAATAGGTGACATGTTCGTCGTCTAGATTAAGGTTAGCACGTGTAAAAAACTGTGCTACTTTCGTTGGTCATGTTTTTTGAGGCTATATCGACAATTGTGTCTGTTACTCCAAAGTACCGTTGCCAGTGAAAGGCTCATTGGCATAACCTGGGCAAGGCCTGTTAACAAATATCTATCTGGTATCTTTTGATATCAAATCAGTCGAATCAGATGTAAATTAGTTGAATCTCACATACAAGGATGAATCAATGGATATTGCTATAGTAGTTGTGTTTTAGAATGGCAATAGCGATCATTGCCCTTTCACTGCTATCTCTTTACACGAACTGAAACCATAAACCGTGTACTTATCGTTTCAATAAAAATGTCAATTCAGGGGCTATTAACAGGTTTGTATACGATTTTTAAAAGAAGAGATTCAATAAATGTATGTGGTTCAATGACCGGTATTGCCATGCTAAAACACAACTTCTATACTTTAAATTGTGGCACAATCTAAACCTAAAAATGACAACCTTAAAAAGCTGATTAGGCGCTGACATGAGCTACACAGATCAGAGTCCTCATAATTGACTACGAATAACAGAACATACTTACAAAAGGATCAATAAGGTCTACATAAGAGGCATTCCGAGCACATTCCATGGACATATTGAGCGGCGGGGTTTTTAACCCGTGGGCTGCAGCCACCTGTGACCCCAGCGACACGGTGCCGGCCACCAGGGCCCCGGCCACGGCCCCGGCCAGAGCGCCCCGGGGCCCCACCCACCAGCACACCATGCCGAGAGTGAACACGCCGCATGTTGCGCTTGCTGCGATAGCTGATAGAGCAGTTGCTACACCTGATGATGGTACAAAGTGTGGTGATGTTTTAGGGTTAAACAGAACCTTCGTTTTTCTTTGTACAGTTGTATGAACAAAATTGCCTTAAAATAAAGAAGTAAAGAGATTGTAAAAATCTAGTAAGAATGAACAAAAAAGAAGTTTTTCGAAATAGTGGTGGTCAACCATCAAATTCCAAACTATTTTAGAAAAAGGATTAGGATTCCGTGCAAAAAAATTAAATCCCTTGAAATTGTTAACAATTTTACGCGGATGAAAATCGCGAGGCACAGCCAGTGTGAACTAAAAATCAAAAACAGGATAATTCGTATTGGCAATGCAAATCGATGCAACCATACAAGTAATTTTCTAAATAAAACTAATCATAATAATGAACTTGAGACTTGTGAAAAAAAATTAGTTTAATGTAAGATCTTGGCAGTTTACTTACCGAGCACGCCTCCCAGTTTCTCAATAACAAGCACCATGGCAATAGATGTGAGAGCAAGAAGAGCTGTGACCCCTCTCGCCAGCATACCTTCAGTCCAAGGCTTCAGTTTCAGCCTCAACCAGCCGTGCATGATGTCTTCAATCACTACCAGAGCGCAAGCGTTTAACACACTTGAAAGTGAACTATTCAAAGAGAAAATACATTTTAAAGAAGTTAAACCCCCGGTTTCCGAAAAGCTTTACCACTGAATTATGTTTTGTCAATGTCTCAAGTTTCAAAATGTATTACAGCAGATTTCAGTACCAATCAGAATATCAGGCTTTCAGAAATTGGGGGTTTGTAATTTTTTACGATCAAATATCTCCTAAGTGTAACTTACTTTAAAGATTCGCGATATCAACTCTTATTTTTCTGACAATTAAGATTAAAATTGCAATAGCAAAGAGAAATTTCTTTTGTTCTTAAAACAGTCTCCCTAAGTCGATTAAGGAACATCTATTTCTGAATAAAAGGATTTAAGAAAAGCTAATTGTCTGGAGTGGAGAGTTAAAATTTTCTTTTAGTTCCTAGACTTTTCAAATAACTTAATTTAGTAACTTCTATTAAACAAGTATTGAAAATCTGACCAACCCAGGGTCGCAGAGGTGCTAACATTTTTGAAGTGGCTATTGCATTTTAGATTCTTAAAAGAACTTCAGCAGCATCCGTATATAGTAAACTAAACCCTCAAAATTTCGTTTTTACTCGCACCCTGCTGACCCCCTTGGCTCAAAAGCTGGCGACGCCCTTGTTTCCCATATTTTGCCCTTACCCGTGTGATCAGATTTTTTTATATTCCAAAGGGAGTGTTTATTTCTGCATTAGTAGTTCTTACTTTGTATAGCACGGCCATATTTGCATTGGTGTTAGCAACGCTTTTTCCGAAGTCTACCTTTTTTGACAGAACTTACCTAAGTCCAGCTCCGAACACTCCAGCTAAGAACACGCCGGGCAGACCAGGTAAGTTCTTGACCTTGGACACGTAGGTCACGAAGGCCGGTAGAAGCCTGTCGTCCACCAGGGGCTTGCCGCCAGAGTCGCAGCCTCCTTTCACCCAACTGGCCCATGCAGCAAGGCCACACCACACGCAGAGAGATATCGCCAGAATTGCGCCCAGGCAGAATATGAATAGAGCACTGGAATTTTTTATGTGGTTTTCAAATGTTGTTTATTAGGTCTTTACTTATGAAATTGCAGAAAAGCAAAACGTTAAAGTCATTTTTTTATTTATTAAAGTATGCACCTATGCTATCGAAGCATCTCTGTCAGCGCAGTGGTCATTTTTCAATGCCCTTCTTGAAGTGATACAGTATGGTTTCACCAAAAGACTTTGTAAGGACTGACGCCGGTATCACCTTATTAAAACACATAGTGTTAATATAATACATATGTATTGCGTGGGAAGAGGGACAAGATGCTATAGGAATCTTCTGTGACCTTTCGAAAGCATTTGATTTGATGCTACTCTTTAAACCCTACTCTTTAAACTTTAACATTACGGTTTAGGGAATTTATCTGTGTCGGTCACGGAGAAAGAATCTGACCACCCCATTTCGTCCCGTGGGTGTCGTAAAAGGCGACTAAGGGAGCTAAAGACCCAGTGCAAATAATGAAGCTAGCACTCTGGGTCACCCGCATGGTGACGGGTAAACCACCAGCAATCGCATTCCCAAGGAGGGTTAGTGTCTGGCAGGCGGCCGACTATAAAATTCAAGCCAAAACCTTTTGCAACATGTGTGAAAATGAAATGATGTGCGATAGGACTAGGGCGTACCCCGCAGGCGACGCGCAGGGGCAGCACCCGGCTCCTGCGGGAAGTGGACAAGGGTTGTTGCACCACACCGGGCGGGTGCGACGTAAGAAGCAAGCTCGGAAAGCGAGATTGAGGTATGCTTGTTGGAATGTTGGGACGATGACTGGTAGAGCCAGAGAGTTAGCGGATGTATTCAAAAGAAGACGAATAAATGTGGCATGTTTACAAGAAACGAAATGGAAGGGTACAAAAGCGAGGGAAATTGGTGAGGGATACAAGTTTTTCTACTGTGGAAGTGACGGGAAAAGGAATGGCGTGGGAATAGTGTTAGATAGTAATTTAAAAGAAACCGTGATGGATGTAAAAAGAGTTAATGATAGATTGATAGTTTTAAAGGTTATGTTCGAAAACGTAATGCTGAACGTAGTTAGTGTGTATGCACCGCAAGTGGGATGTGATGAAAGAGTGAAAGAGAAGTTTTGGGAGGATTTTGACAACATTTTGATGAACATCCCGATGCATGAAGAATTGATAGTTGGAGGTGATTTCAATGGACATGTGGGAAGAATGAGAGGGATTTATGAAAGAGTGCATGGGGGGTGGGGAATCGGGAATCAAAACAATGAGGGGGAGACTCTACTGCAATCCGCTACCGCATTTGATCTGGCAGTAGCCAATACTTGGTTCCAGAAGAACGACGAACACCTTATAACATACAAGAGTGGTAACCACAAAACACAAATAGATTACTTCCTAGTCCGAAGAACAAAATTAAAGTGCATCAAAGACTGTAAAGTCTTACCGGGAGAAGACTTGGTTACACAGCACAGACTCCTAGTTATGGAAATAGTCACAGAAATAAAAATCAATAAAACGAAAGACCGACCTCCCCCTAAAATAAAATGGTATATGTTAGAGAAGGATGACTGTGCGAAAGAATTTAAAGAACGAGTGGTGAATAAAATGTTAGAGATGGGAGACATGAACGAGCGAAGTGTAAATGAATGTTGGAGTGAGATGGCTGGGTGTATTAGGAGTATAGCAAAGCAAGTCTTAGGAGAGACGAAAGGAAAGGGTACGATAGATAGGGATACATGGTGGTGGTCGACAGAAATCCAGAATGTGTTGAAGGAAAAAAAGAGGAAATTCAAGGAATGGCAGAGTGTTGAAGTTGCAAGTGTTAGTTTGAAAGCTGCAAGGAAGAGTGAGTATGATGCTCTCAAGAAAAAAGCCAAGAAAGCTGTGGCCATAGCTAGAGCAAAGGCCCAAGACAAGCTTTATGACACTTTGGATAGTACAGCAGGCCAAAAACAACTATACCGGCTTGCTAGAGCTAGAGAGAGAAAGGCGAGGGATGTATGTCAGATTAAATGCGTAAAAGATGAAGCTGGAATGGTTCTTTCGGATGATAAGGAAATTAGGTATAGGTGGAAGGGATACTTTGAAAAACTGATGAATGAGGAGAATGACTGGAACGGTGTGCTGGACAATAAACCAGTGAATGAGGGGTTAGTGAGAAAGGTTAGTATGGATGAAGTGAGAATAGCAGTAAATGGAATGAAGAATGGTAAAGCTCTAGGACCTGACGGTATACCGGTTGAAGTTTGGAAGTTATTACGGGTGGATGGATGGACGTGGTTAGCTTTATTTTTCAATAAGTTGTTGCTGGAAGAAGCCATACCTGATGAGTGGTGCAACAGTTCGCTGGTGCCCATCTTTAAAAATAAAGGTGATGTGCTGGAGTGCAATAACTATAGAGGAATAAAGCTGATGGCGCATAGTATGAAAGTTTGGGAGAAAGTTATTGAAAGACGACTGAGAGAAGAGAGTGAAATTTCACGAAATCAATTCGGTTTTATGCCTGGTCGGGGATCGATGGATGCCATTTTTGCCATCCGCCAGCTGTGCGAGAAATACAGAAGTGCGCACAAAAACTTGCACATGGTGTTCATCGACCTCGAAAAGGCATACGACCGGGTACCTCGTGAAGTTTTGTGGTGGGCCCTGAAAGAGAAAGGTATGCCTGGAAAGTATGTGCAGTTGATCCGAGCGATGTACAGTCGATGTAGTACCCAAGTTCGGTCTACAGCGGGCAATACCGGCAACTTTAATGTGGCGGTCGGCTTGCACCAAGGGTCGGCTCTAAGCCCTTACCTCTTCCTGGTGATAATGGACGCACTTACGTCGGACATCCAGGAAGAGGCTCCTTGGTGTATGCTGTTTGCCGATGACATTGTGTTGGTTGCCGAGAGCGGCCTAGAGGTCCAGAACAGATTGGAGGTGTGGTGGCAAAGACTGGAGAATGTTGGCCTGAAAGTCAGTAGGACTAAAACAGAATACTTGTTCTGTGATTTCGGCGGTCTCTCCAGTCCTGTGCCCATAACACTTGCCGGAACGCCCATACCGATCTGTTCCGATTTTCGGTACCTCGGGTCATTTGTCCAAGGGAATGGCGAAGTAGACCGAGACGTAACGCATCGGATCAACTCAGGATGGATGAAATGGCGACAGGTCACTGGAACAACTTGCGACCCACGGATGCCCCTCAAATTAAAGGGGAAAATATACAAATCCGTGATTAGACCTGTCGTACTGTATGGATCGGAATGCTGGGCTGTGAAGAAGATGGATGAAAAAAGATTGCATGTAGCCGAGATGAGAATGTTGAGGTGGATGTGTGGTGTGACAAGAATGGATAAGGTAAGGAACGAGTATATTAGAGGAAGCTTAAAAGTTGCGCCAGTTACAGAAAAGCTAAAAGGGAATCGACTGTCTTGGTATGGGCATGTGATGAGGAGGAACGAAACGCATGTGACTAAAAGAGTGATGAATATAAACGTGGATGGATGGAGAGGGAGAGGAAGACCAAAGAAACGATGGATGGATTGTGTGAGGAATGATATGCAGGGGAAAGGAGTAAATGATAGCATGACGGTTGATAGAGGAGATTGGAAGAAAAAAACGTGTTGCGCCGACCCCAAGTAACATGGGACAAGGGCAGGAAGATGATGATTACGGTTTAGGGAAACTTCCGCTCAGTTTAGTGAAATCGTATTTAAATGATAGTCATCGGCAAGTACAAATAAATGGTGTCAATTCAATGGGTTTAAAAGTAAGGATGGGTGTACCACAAGGTTCGATATTAAGTGTTTTCCTCTTTTTAGTCTATAAGAATGAACCACCCCATTTATTTAAAAACCAACCACAAATGGTGTTGTTTGCTGACGATGCTTCTTTAATTTTTAAGATAAACAGACGTACCACAAATCTTGACGACGTAAATAACACCCTACTGCAGTTCCATAACTGGATCACCGCTAATAATTTAGTATTAAATGGAAAAAAAAAACGAAGTGGTTCAAAAGTGCCTAAATACATGATAAAGAACTTTACACTCTTTTCTTCATATTCCCTACACGTGTATCGCTAACTCGTTTTTTATCCCGTCTTTGTGTTGGTCATGACAGTGAAGCAATGATAATTTATGTAAGTCGGACGATTTTACAATATTTTGTTACAACACCACATGCATCGTAACCGCTGACGTAAATAGATGTCCGTCGCTAGAGCGTCTTGACATTCACCAAACAAAAACTACGTTATTGTCTACAATGTGGAACTTTTGGTGATGATGTTTTGATGGAAAAATTTTGCTGACGCATTTGGTCCGAAGCGATTCATAATCATCTTCTTGGCTTTGTCCCATTCTATTTGGGATCGGCGCAACACGTTTTCTTCTTCCATTCTCTTCTGTCAGAGGTCACGGCATCATTTACTCCTTTCTCTATCATATCAGTCTTCACACTATCCACAAATCTTGATAATCTCAAAAGATGGATATCTTTTGAGATTATCAAGATTTGTGGTTCGAAGCGATTACCGTATCGTATAACAATTATACAAAAGTTATAATATATTTATATAATTGTAGAGGTCTGGAATTTTAGGTCTGGTCTGCAGACCAGGCTTCAAATTTAAATTCCGGACGTATCTGTAGGTAACCCTGAACAGTTAAACTATGAGCAATATTTACTCACATAAAAGATTGTATTCCCTTAATTACAGATATATGATGCTGTTCTTATCAAATAATTTATGTGATCTCATAATCAGTGTTGCTGCTCTATTCTAAACTCTACAAATATTGGTATTGTCTAGAGGACAAGAGACTTACCCTACCACAATGAATTACATGTTATGATACGACATACGAACATTTTTAACTATTGCAACGCATTCTCGGATAGACTGTACTGTCGACTATTGCATTGGGTATAAAAACTACTGCATTTGATTGAAATCATTGGCATCCTTCCAGAGAGTGAAAGTACTTCATCTTCATTATCATTATCATTCTCTTGCCTTTATCCCAATTAATTTGGGTGACCCCAAATAAGCGCAGTATGTCTTTTTCTTCCATACTTCTCTATTACTCGTCATCTCAGCAGTATTTCATCCTTCACACAGTCCACCCATCGTATTTTTTGGTCTTTCTCTACTCTTATATCCACCCACATTCATACTCAAAACTTTAGTATGAAAACACTACGATTTTTAAGAGTTTAGAACCTTAAGGATGTCAACGACCGCTGTCACTTAGTACTTGTCAACATTATGTTCTTGCTCTATTTTGCGGTAAAGGCTAGTCCCACACTTGGTCTGTTTCGCGATATTGCAGATTTAGTCCCATATTCCAAATGGGACTTTCCAATGGAAATTTCAGCAAAAGAAGAGTGCCAATTCATAATCATCATTTGCCTAGCCTTTTCCCAACTATGTTGGGGTCAGCTTCCAGTCTTACCGGATGCACCTGAATATCAGTATTTTACATGGAGCGACTGCCTATCTGACAAAGAAGGCTGCCAATTATTTCAACTTAACCCAGTATGACTATGAAGTAAAATAATACTCACACTCTAGCTTTATTCTGGCTCGGCAGAGCTATGTACCTCTGTACCATAGTCTGGTTCACAGAATTGAAGCACGTCCAGTAGAGGAAACCGCCGACAACCGCACCCCATCCAGTCTGACGCTCGTACGGAGAAAAACTCCAACTGACAACAAAAAAAACAGCTGGTCATAGAAACACGAAGTTGGGGACTTAGGAAGCGACGACACCTTATCGATGCGGAATAGGGTAGAGCTAGAGTCTGTCAGTCAATCTGTAGTTGGCTTTTATTTGACCGGCTCAACTATTTTTCACGTCGTTATGTGTGGTCACACCATAAGGTAACTAATTTAAAATTATTTTGAACCTGTCACCTGGCTTAAATGTAAAAAAATATTATTTCATTTAAAAAAAATATATTATCGAAATTAAAAGAAGAAAATTAGGTTTATCTATAAACATTGGAGCGTATACAAAGTTTCGGGTCCGGTGATCCTAGCTGCACGATCAAGTCATGTCTGTCAAAAGATACATTGTCACTAGAACCAAAGGTGTGTGCAAAATTTCAGCTCAATCAGTTGGAGGGAACTGGTAAGAAATTCAGTTACAAAATTTGAGCTACACAAACACAGATACATAGCAAATTAAAAAAAAATAATGAAAGCTTGTAATATTAATAAAATATTAGGATCGTTAGGAGGTTCCTCTCTCAAGAGCCCTGACCACCGGTAGCTCGGACCCTGTTCCCGATGCCGGTGTGCTACTATTTTTTATATTTTTAAATGTTTTTTTTAAACATGTAAGCAAAATGTCAGCTCAATCGGAAACCGGGAAGTGGGTCAAATTTAACTTCTAAGATTTGTTAACATAGTTAGTTACAGGTGAAGCTAATAAAAGCGTGATAAAAAATAGTTGTTAACACTTTGATAACTACTCTGGCCTAACAGTAATAGCTGCAATAAATAAAACTGCCTAATTCTGGCCGCAGGTTTTTCAATAATTAAGAATAAGTCACATTAAATTTAGTTCAACGTGTTCACTTCACTCATCGGTGTCAGTATTTTCTCTTATTTTGGGCAGAAGTCCAATAAATTCATCATCATTGTCGTCATCCCGACAAATACCATGGTATTATGTAATTACTAATAAGTGAAGTTTAAACGTTTATCATCTGCCACGTCGAGTTTTAGCTGACGAAATGCATGAAAAATACAAGTTCTTGCGGTTACACTACCTATAGACAGTTCTTATTATTATATTGGTTTAGTTTAGTTTATTTATTAATAATTATCAGAAATTACAGGTCATATTTTGAAAAAAGTAAAAACACAAATCATAATACATTAAAAAAAAAAAAAAAAACAAGATAAGATAAATAAGACAAATGCAAAAATAAGCATTTTTACTTCTTGCACGGCGTACCTAAGTATTTATAATTTAGGTCCTATCGAGTACACAACTTTAGATTACTTCCTCAGCTCTAAAATAAGCACTTGTATGTATGATATCAATCACCAGAGTGTAGTACAACACAAAGGTTACAAGTAGACCTGAGTTTCGCCGAACGTAAGCAAAGACGCCGCGCTAGATATTCTACGACGCCAGAGATTAATTTGTTGTCTAGCTTAACAAACAGTTAGAGCATTTTTTGCATAATATTGGCACACGTCATCTTTCCCCTTGTTTTTCTTTGCATAAAATACAATTACGTGACGTTTTGAACTACTTTTACAACTGATTAAAGGTGAATAATACACGCTGTTTATCCCTTTGAAATTGGCTTACAGTACAATAGATTGTTTATATTATTTAGCTACGTAACGTTGCAATGCGAATATAAAATGAAAACCTACAACATTGCAACTATTACCTACCAGTTAAACTAGATAAAATAATTTAATCTATAAATTTCCTTGTTGTATGTATCGTAAGGGAAACTGGAGAGAAATTCTTTAAACAAATGTAGGTGTAATCAGTCCTCATAATGGCAATTTTCCCGTAGGCTCTCGGTGCTAGAAAATATCGTGAGAAAATCTAGACTTTCAATCAATTTAAATTGATCTGAAATCCTGCATTGAGCAAGATTGAAAAATAATATAATATATATATAATATAAATAATATTTAATAATATAATATATTATATATATATATTATATAACATATTATATTATAATATATTTTTCTTTTAATATATATAATCTGTAAATTAAAAATAAGGCTAAATTAAGTGCGTATGCGGCATCTCCCCCAGACAATGGCCCATCTTCTATCTTTTGCCAAAAGCCCCATGCCCTGTCACCTGCGCACTTGATGACCTTATGATTACGTCAGGGAGTGGAATTCGCATAACTGAATATATTTGACCTTTTTGCCATCGGTAAGTAGAGGAAGAAGAATTGAAAAAAAATGCCTTTGACAACTGAGCCGTTCATAAATGACTATAAGAATTTCCTCATAAATGACATGAGATTAATTCTGAATAGATAGAAATCGATAGAATCGATGTCTGAAATAATAATTATTCTTCCTCGACATTCTGCTAGATATGCAACTAATTAGATATAGTCACGCTGTAATATTTGTATTGCTGGGACAAACGTTGGACTCCTCTCTGAGAGACGGTGTGGGCTGTAATTCACCACGCAGCGCAGGTTCAATGCGGGTTGGTAGCTATTGCAGTATTATTATATTCTTTATTTTCCGACAACAATGATTCAGCGTGTTAGCAACAATAATATATCTATGCCATTTTTTTTTGGGACAGACCCGCCACATTATTACCAAAACAGTGTAACTCCAGAAAGCCAGAATCAATAGTGGCGACGAAAAATTATGGATAGTAGCTTCAACGCTTAAGGCCTAGTACCTTTTACTGCCCCGTTGAAACTTTACACCCTGTATACAATTATACATACCTAATATACGCACGCAATTGAGCGGAATAAATGCTCCAAGGTATTTGCAAGAGTTATGGCTATTTGGCAGAATCAGCTCACGAAACTGAAGACCGACGATGGCAGGATCGTATCCGCCAAACCGGAGCTTCTGAGGGAGATCGCGAGATTCTATGGACAGTTATACACGACAACCAGTAAACCCGTTGTAGATCTAGCAAACGAACCAAGAGTTACACTAACCCTACACTATACCGAAGACATCCCGTACGAGGTTAGGATGGCTCTGAAACATGAACTCCTGAGGCGGGTGGAAAACCGGTACTTAAAGCTCTTCAGAAGTTGTTTGATTCGGTCATACTCGAGGGGAAAACGCCATCATCATGGTGCAGGGGTGTGGTGGTACTCTTCTTCAAGAAGGGTGACAATGCCCGGCTGAAGCATTATAGGCCCATCTAACTTCTAAACCATGTGTACAAGTTGTTTTCAAGAGTCATCTCGAATCGTCTAGCGCGCAGGTTTGACGATTTTCAGCCTCCCAAACAAGCCGGATTCCGAAAAGGCTTTAGCACCGTAGACCACATACATACGCTGCGGCAGGTTATACAGAAGACCGAAGAGTATAACCTGCCTCTCTGTTTAGCGTTTGTTCACTACTAGAAAGCCTTCGATTCGATCGAGTTGGGTCGTACTGCAGTCTCCCGAACGGTGCCAAATCGATTATCGGTACATCGAGTTGTTGGAAGTGTTTGTACAAAAACGCCACCATGTGAGTCCGACTTCAGGAGCAGACCTCGGAACCTGTTATAATAATTTCATATTTCAATGGGTGTTTTTAATTACCTACCTAATTTTTTATTTTATTTTTTTCTGATTACAGTTTATCCGAAAAGTGGAAAATCGATAATTTGCATAAATGGCTGATTAGCCTACATTTGCAAGTAATGAGTTTTGTTCCAGTGGCAGGTTGTGATCAAACGTCAGTCCAAATGTGACAGTTTCTCATTGTGAAGTGTGTGGTGAAGTGTCACAATTTTTGACGTCATGGACTTAACGCGCTGCTTAAAGTAATTCAAATGTAAAGCCTTTAGATAAGACAGTTTTCAGTAAGATATCTTTCGTGAATAGTATCTTATCTAAATTTATATTATTTCTGTTTATTACATTATGAGTAATTATTCAGATATAGAAATACGAGATATTTACCGACTTTCTGTTAAAAATATTGATCAATGTTCCCAGCAGGTTACCCCGGTCACATACCTACAATTTGTTCAGACAACAGATGCACAAAACCAACTTAGGTCACAACTCCCCCCTTACGAGAGCAACCAAATTGTATAACGCTATATTGCGCAAAGCTGAACTCGACATAATCACGATAGTCTTAACGTGTTTAAAAAGAAATTATATTACCACTTTCTGTTAGAGGATATTTGATTTATCATTCCAATATTAATTAATCAATTAAATAATATATTATCATCACAATTTTAATTTAATTTGTATTTCTATTTCTATTTTAATCTCAATTCCAACCATTATTAATTATATCATGAGTCATGACATTACTATGCAATTAAATTTGATTTGATTTGACTGTATTCTGATATTAATAATAGCATGATTGTTTAATTGTATGTATTCCTAATTTTAATTTCTATTAAATTACGTATTTAGAGCATGTGTACTCGATAATGTGTAAGGTGTGGTTACCATAAGACCATACATTTTGTAATAGTTTTCATTTTATATAAGACTAGCAACCCGCCCCGGTTTCGTACGGGTGCAATATATACACATAAACCTTCCTCTTGAATCGCTTTATCTATTACTGAAAACCGCATCAAAATCCGTTGCGTAGTTTTAAAGATCTAAGCATACAAATGGACAGACAGCGGGCAGCAACTTTGTTTTATACTATGTAGTGATATAACATAATCCAAAATAAATACATAAATTCAATCGCTGTTTTCATGCCACAAATATTTTCTTTGGTCTCAGTTTACTCTCGAGCAATCTGAGCTAATAAGCCATAAAGAAAATAAACTTCGGTACCAACTCATTCGTGACCTAAATTTTAATAAACAATTTTTAACGGGTAGCGATAAACCAACTTGAACCAAGTATGTAACGCTACTGAAAAACTAATATAGCAAAATTGAAAAATGTTCTATCCTAAGATTTTAAACTATCATGGTCACTAACATTATTACATGTTACATATTATATATTACATATTTCTATTACATATTCCGTTTCTAGTGTTAATCACTAGAAACGGAATATTTGCCATGTTTACTGATTGATTTGAGTTCCCGATATTTCGGCGCTGTTGCAAGCACCATGATCACGGATAAACCAAAAACAAAAAAATCAAAATCAAATCCAAAAACCACCACCAATCAATCAAATCAAATCAATCAATAAACATGGTAAATATCCCGTTTCTAGTGTTAATGATAATGTTCTATCCTAGTAGCTGATTCTTAACGAAAACGTTATATCTCTCCTCAAGTTCTGCGAACAACTGGAACGGCACTCTTCTCCTCTGGTTTGCCCAGTATGGGACCGTTCCGCGCACGCCCATCTAGTGGATACAGCTCTAAGGCTGCTTTCACATTAAGGCGTTAGCAGCGCGACAGTAGCGCGACAGAAGCACAGTCGAAGACAAAAACTAAAAAAAAAAAAAATTTTACCGTCTGGACGATAGACGCGCGACTGTCGCGCTGCTAAAGTCGCCTAAATGTGAAAGCGGTCTAAATGTGATGTGACGGATTATTAGTGGTTGCCTTAAACCAACCCCGGTACGAATGCTCTATCCACTAACTGGGATTGCGCCTTCAAAAGTTCGTAGGACCATAGCCAGCCAGGCAAGGAACAGGCTCATACAATTTATGGTCATCTCCTTAAATTTAAAGCTCCTTAGCTAACATACCAACACAAATTATAATTAAGAAAGATATCTACATAATCTGGACTTACTTATCTAGTTTTAATCTTCCAGTTTGGTTGGCTATATTGAAGACCGTTTTTGGCCCGCCGACGGCTATCGTCCCGGCGACCGCGATCAAGAACACTCCTATGAACATTATGGCTGTCTGCGCCGTATCCGTCCATACCACAGCTTTTAGTCCACCCTAGGTACGACAGAACGTTTTGATTAGGTTCACATGTCATATAAATAGGTATTAAAGAACTGTAACAGTGGATAATTAAGGCCCGTTTGCATCAAAAATACACGAAATGTTAATAGTTATACACTTAATAACATGTTTATAACACAAGTCTGTCACTGTAATCTAAACTCGATTAACTACGCTAATAGGTACTAATGCGCTCAACGCATTTTGTAATTTGTGGTGCAAGACGGTCTAAGAAGATTTATTGTTTCAATAAGTGTAAGCTTAAGCGTTAGAATAAAAGATTAGTGCATCAATAATTAAACCATATCTCTACCTTGATAAAGAATTGTATTTCTAAGTTCTAATTTTCTCCTCTTGGCAACTCAGACAGCAAGTCTTTGTTTTGCTGTTAATCATAACATCATTGTGACATATTTTAAACACTTTGTTTAGCAATTAGACACATAATATGTGGACTATACTGTCAAACCAGTGTTAGAATAATAAAATACGTATTATGAATTGTCAATTTGTGACCATTTTAAGAATTGTAACGTGGTTCATCTTAATATCCTATATGATTCTGTCAAAGGTTTAGGATGCAGCGAATTTGAATTAAATGTAGTTTACAGTACTAATTAACGTATGTATAATATGGGTAGGTTTTAGTTAATTAAATAAATTTATTTAGAATGACACTTTTACATAATGACGTGCGCTGCCAGCCCTGTCAATATATTTTATAAAAACAAAGTAAATTTTACTCACTAATGCTGTATACAAGCCACATATTGCAACCATACCACCAGCTACGGCGAATACACTAAAACCCGTTACTGAAAATAAAAAATAAATAAATGAAAAGGCATGCAAAAATAAAAATAATTATGTAAAATTAGACAGCGACCGTAAATTATGAGGTAAACCATTTGAATTTGGACTTACATTGATTAAACGCTAATGCAGGAACATATATGACCAATGGCAGGAAAAGAACCTGAAAAAAAAAAACAATTAAGTAACAAAGGAAAAAGAATAAAAAACCAACACATAGTCCAAACTCTTGACTAAGTACTGTGCTACTGTTGTGATAGGTTGAACCAAAGAAAATATGAAACTAACAACAAAAAAAAAAAAATAGTATTCTGCATCAGATTCATATCAAAGCCAACGATACTGGAGCAAAATGTTTATTATTTGTTTATTTATTAAAAATGTTTATAAAATTATGAGTACGTAGTTCATAATAATTATTTTTACTGCTCCAATTAATAATTCTTTAGCAGTACAGTAGTAAGACTTGTTTCCGCATTCTGCTGTAATTAGCTTTATTTAGTTCATCAATTTCTTAGTACCAATTCATTGCTGGTTGGTGCAAAGGTTGGCACAATGTACCCGTAATTATTATAGGCGATTACAGTGGTTATAGACTGACCGCTTTAATGAGTCCTCCGCCTTGCCCCATCAAAGGCACACTAAGCGTCCACAAACTCCTAACCATATCTCACAGGTTGTTTGTTTTAAAATAACCATAATCCACGTAGGTACTACGATACTAATTGAACCAATAAGTGATCAATCTTCAGAATATTCCATTTAAATTGATACTTTTGAGAGGACTCATTAAAGCGGTCGGTCTATAAATAAATGGAATCTTCTTTTGCAATTTACAATCTGTCAAACTGTATTATACGACTATGTGTGTATCGCATTATATGGGATTTTATTGGTAATGGCTTAAGAAGTTGGGCAAAATGGGACCTACTTCATTTCAGAACCGTTCATCAATGAAACTATGTACATTATATGAAGCAAATACGGGGCCTTTCTTTCCATGTAATATCTTTTTTTAGTAGACGGCACAAAGTAAAAAAAAATAGAAACATATATTTTACTAAAATCTGAACATCTAAACGCAATTATTTGCAATATCTAAACGTACGCTTTGGAACCAGACTTTTATTGAATTTGCAACATGATTTATGCTATTAAATAACCATGTTATTAAATAAATTTTGAATTAGTTAGCTTTAATGGCAACATTAGAAGCTATGTTGTCTATCGAAACAGGAAATTTAATACACCTCTGTAAATCCCTTGGGGATTACATGCGTAATGTTATGTCTATTTATGAAAGTAAACAAGATAGAGGTTTAGGAGAAGAAAGGAGAAGCATTGGCCCAGCTTTGGGACACAACGATCCTTGTTCTTTTTTAACAAGTGAACTTTACGTGCGTGCTAAATATTGCATATACAAGGTGAATTTTGTAAGAGGGCGTGGATGGGCAAATCCGAAACCATGAGGAATAGCACAAGCAAATTTTATGCTTTTAGTTTTTCAGTCGGGTTTTTTAGTTTATTCAACTACAACTACTTTTTGAATTACATTTTCTTAACAATTTTATTTCCAGATTTTTAGTTTAGTTACGTAAAAGGTTTCGCAGTCTCCCTTTTTATATGATTTGTCACTTTGGATTACTTTTAAACAATATAAGTTGTTTATTTTTGTAATCACCCTTCAAAACCCTTCATTTTGATACCTCACTCGATGGAACTGGAAGAAAAAATAATTCGAATTTCACGATATGGCACCCGAATTTTCCTTTTTCTGTATTTCCACGTCTGTTTCTGTATAGCCAGTGACACTCGCGCCATCAAGACGAATCTAACGACGTATAATTTATCCAAATCCGTTCATCTGTTTAGGGTTTACGAGGGAATATAGAAACATACATACATACAAGTCATATCGTACATAACCCTCATTTTGCGCTTCGCCGCACTTGGGTAAAAAGGGAAGTAATATTTTTTTATATTAATTTCACGCGAATGAATGTCGCGGGCAACAACTAGTTTATATATAAACGTCATTACACATGCACACATTTTCCCAAGTGGTCAATTGACCATTGTTATCTTTGAGTACATTCCTTATGTATTGCTGAGTGCAAATTGCTCCGATCAAAGTCCATTCACAACCACAAAATAACCTTGTCCGACTGAAATTATACTCAAATCGAAATAGATGTCAAAATTTACACTGTCACTTACGGGATACGGGTGAGAGAAGCTCGTGGCTAAATAATAACAGCCGCTCGGGTCGATCTTTAGGTTCAGCCGTACTTGCCTAGGTTGGTCTGTGGATGGGTGACAGCCCATTACATACCGAGTTTCCTCCGTGCCTCGGAAAGCAAGTTAAGCCGTTGGTCCCGGCTGTCATTTGTAGATATTTGACAGTCGTTAGGCAGTCAGTGGCCCAAAAAGTTTGACTGAAAAGGTCAGATAGGTAGTTGCTCCATGTAAAGTACTGGTCTTCAGCTGCATCCGGTTAGAATGGAAGCCGACCCCAATATAGTTGGGAAAAAGGCAGATCATGACTTACGGGATACGGGTTTAGTCATACACCGTGAAAGCTTAAACAGTGTTAGATTTCAAAAGTAACCCGTCATTCATTCATGTAGTTGAATGCAATTTCTCGTCGTTGTTTGACGGCCACTTTCTACGCGTATACTACGCGTATGAAAGTTGTTATATCTATAGCCACATGTTAATAGATACTGTTAGTCGATTATATGCTTACATATTCATCAACTAACCATCCTCAATATAACATAAATATATTTAAAGTACAAACTCAAAGAAATCTACATGTATTGTATTAAGAGTAATCTAAAGATGATTTTCAAATACTTATTCAATGATACCCACTTACGACTGCGCCGAGCAAAAAACGTAAAAAAGGACAGTTACGGTTAAGTTGATATTACCGAAAATAGTTTATTTACACAATCAAAATCTACATAATTATTAATATCTTGTAGTGGACTTTTAATGGACTTGTATGAAGTTAAGCAAAAATCTACAAAAACTCGTGCTGGTATTCAGGGGATTTCATGTATTTTTTCATATAAATATTCTGGAGATATTAATTCAACAAAATCTTTAATATGTAATCTTTAAATTTTGCGTTTCATTTTTCATAATATTTTTCAGAAGATTAAATTTGTTTTTATTAAAACTGCGCTCCGAATTCGCTGTGCAAAATTACTATGTACGCGCAAATCAGTCGCCCTCGATAGCTCAGAGCGGCCGCACGTCACTTTACAGAGCGAGAGCATCGATAGTGAAATACCGTGTAAACACGCTCTGCTGCATAGAAAAACAAGGTACATGCCATTTTCGATATCTTGAATTTAATTGAATTTTAACGGTACGTTTCATCTAATAGTTTAAGATTGTTTCTGTGTTTTAGAGCTAGATTCAAAAATCCTATAAATCCTTTTATTTATTTATAAACTTACTTAGGTAAGTACCTATGTAGCGCATAGATACCTTAGGCTCGAATTATACAGAAACGGCGTAAGGTGAAGGCGCGGCTAAGGCGCAGCGCAGGCATGATGCCGCTTCAAAACGTTTTCATACAAAATGTACGTAGCCGACGTGTCGTGAATTACACTCAAGCAGCGCAGCGCAGGCACGTCGTTCTTTTATTTGTTATAAATTCCAAGCCTGCGCCGCGCCTTCACCTTACGCCGTTTCTGTATAATTCACGCCTAAGATAAAGAACGTTTGCAATTACTACCTAGTTGCAAGACGCACGGCCGGCAGCGCTTTGGGTGTTTGAGGTTATTTCTGCACATCTCATTTATTGACAATGTTTTCTGGTTTTATCCTAGGTCAATAGTTTCGAATGATACAGAAGATGATAAAGAGAATTTTATAATGAACTCACAAATAGTCAGAAATTATGAAAATGAAGAACAGTCAGAAATGTACCAGTGAGCAACGCGAAGAATATTTGAATGTAAGTTTATGATCCAATTTAGCTTTGGGACCTTTCAGATGCATTGCAGAACAGTTGAAACAGGTAAAAATATTTGGGAGTTCTATTAGCTTTTTTATTTTTTTTTAATTATGTTTTAGAACTTGCTAGAAGAAAATTATACTAATTTTGAAATAATAATAGAGAAAGAAACCGACAATCAAGAAGTTTTTGTGACCAATGAGAACAGAATAGTCGATTTTGCGTAAATTTATGAACAATTTCAAAATATTGCAAATCACAACACTGCCTTCGGATGTAATTTGATCTGTTTAAAAATGACACGAAAAGGGTTTGTTTCAACATTTCATTTTACTTGTTAAATGTGCAACATAAAACTTGAAGTCAAAAATTGTCAGAATTCAAATATTGCACTTTTTTGAAACGTTAAATGCTTTAGCTTAAAATAAATAGCCTTTAAATATACCTTTGATTTATTTTTTGCAAAACATTTACCAGTGGAGGAGCTCATGGCTTAAAAATAACAGGCGCTCGGGTTGATTTTTAGGTTAAGCCGTGCTCGCCTATGTTGTCCGTAGATGGGTGACCACCCATTACATACCGAGTTTCCTCCGTGCCTCGGAAAGCACGTTAAGCTGTTGGTCGCGGCTGCCATATATTATTGATCTTTGGCAGTCGTTACAGGTAGTCTGTGGCCTGAAAGCCTGACAACCAGTCTTACCAGAGGATATCGTATTACCCACTAACTGGGTTGTGGAGGTCAGGTAAGCAGTCGCTCCATGTAAAATACTGATATTCAGCTGCATCCGGTTAGACTGGAAACCAACCCCAACATAGTTGGGAAAAGGCTAGGCAGATGATGATGATTTTAATTGAAAAGATTGCACGAATTGTTTTCATTTCAAACCAAATTCAAAAAAATAAGAAGCTTAGGTAAAAAAAGTACTATAATTATATGTATATTCACTTACAATTCACATAATGCCATATTTTACTAAATGTAAGTTACCAAGTTTTGTTTTTCAACAGCCACGCACGTGTGCAAGTGCAGCTGTATGCGTGACTCGCACACAACGAGCGCATGAATTTAAATACCAAAAATAGCGCTCGCCGCTTTTATTCAGCACAGTCTTATCATAGTTCCTCGACTTTCATTTTTTCTTTTTCACAATATGGCTGCTGGAAGTCGCCATATTGAATTTAGATTACTGTCATCATGTCTTTTAAGATTAAGACAAATCGGTTGACGAAAGAATTTTCATAATCGGCCCACGAATTTGGTCTCTAGAACGCCACAAAGGAACAATCATAAATATATAAATAGGCTGATAAACACATTACCCTTCTTTGCGTCACACAATCGGGTAAAAAAAAGTGTCAAGGAGAGCAAAATTCGATAATTCGTTGGCTTCACGAAATAAATTTACATGTCAGTTGACTATGAATCAAAATCGGCATTTAAGTTCAATGAAATCGGAGAGTTAGTCAAATGCCAGTGATATTGATCTTTCCAGTACTTAAGAACTACCTATTCAATATGTTTGCATATTGAATAGGTAGTTCTTAAGTACTGGAAAGATCAATATCACTGGCATTTGACTGAATTGAGACAAAAAATAAGACTTTTCTCGTTGAGAGAAGAAATTATTCCATTTCGGCTTAACAAACTACAGAATTCTGATTTTATAATAAAGTTATTTCCGGATTTTCCTAAGTTTTTTCCCTTTGAAATATCATTACTTTGCGTATTTTTACACAATTACCCAAAAAAAGAGTGTTGTGTTTGATAAATTGAGGTAAAGGTCACACTTTTTCCTGCAAAATGCGGAAGTGTTCCATTTATGCTGAAATAACATAAATTATAATAATTGTCGAGTTTAATAGTATTGCTTTAACATAGCATTCTTATAATGTTTACCTATCCAAGAACAGAAACGTGTTTAAGGTTATAATTATTATGAATGTAGGTAGATGTTTTTTTTTTAAACTGCGACAGTATAAATTAGTGACTTTTTATTTAATAATATATGTATATCCTTCGTTTGTAAGCCCTGGCTGGGGGCCTTAAAGTAATTTGGCCACCACAGGATAAGCCCGGTTAAGCAGAAACAACCTTCTAAAGACGTGTGCTGCGAGTGGTCAAATAAATAAAAAAACGGCCCCATCTGCTGTCCAGTCCAGTCGGCTGTTTAATTTTTCGGTACAAGTTCTTGAGTCAAAAAGCATTAAATAAGAAATTTCCCCGTACCTCATACGGATTCAGATGCCCTGTTAAAAAATTACTCCGTATCTATTTGTCATATTAAGCATGGAATCTATGGCGAGCCACGCGGCACTGTTTCGCCAAAGTGCCTCGGACAATTGATGTTGATTTTATTGAACCGACATCGACACCGCGTGGTCCAAAGTCCAATGTGACTACGATGCGAACGACCTTATACTGTTATAAACACACACTAATAAGAATTGCTGATCCCAAAGCAACTAACATTAATATGCCTTGACGTCTTCGGCGCTATCCAAAATTTAGGTATATTATTCACTGACTAGATCATTCTACTGATTATGAATTAAGATTAACAAAAATTCTGAAGTCTGCACTTTGAAATCAGAGAAGTGATTTACTTCTTTGGTGTTAAAGTTTAAATTGTAAACGTTATTCGTCTCGTCTTCAATCTCGCTCGCTCTATGATTACGGGGATAATCCTACTTTCTACTTTCCTATCCTAATCTTAACTTCTTAATCTTAACTTAATATTACAAATGCGAAAGTAAGTTTGTTACCTTTTCACGCCTAAAACACTGGACCGATCATCCTGAAATTTTGCATATACGTTGCCAGGTGTACAGAAATGGACATAGGTTATCTTTCATCCCGAAAAAAGTACTGTTCCCGAGGAAAACAACAATAACGTTCTTATGATAATATGCAGATAGCGCCACGCGTCTTTAGAATCATGATTGAATCATATTATTACAAGTAGAGTACAACCCGAATTGTCAAATTCTAAATTAACGCAAGCGGAGCCGCGGGCAAAAGCTAGTATTATTAGTAGTAGTATACATGCGAAAGTTTGTGAGGTTATGTGGATGTCTGGATGTTTGATACCCTTTCAAGCAAAAACTACTGACCGGATTTGGATATTTGGCATACAGAAGTTTATAACCTGGATTAAAACATAGGATACTTTTTATCCCGGTACAATTACCGAACTTTACGCGGGCGAAGCCGCGGGCATAAGCTATTGTTATATTATGCTTTACAATAATGAAAAAATTTTCGAAATCGGATCAGTAGTTCCGAAGAAATAGGTAAAGTAAGTGGATGTAGGGGGTAACCCATGTAGTGTAAGAGTTAACCCGTATAATGGATAATCAAACATAGGTATGGGTTAAAGGTCTAACCGGTTAACCTTCTAACCCAATTAATCGGTCCCTGTTAGAACGTCAATGTCCCTTGCGCCGTGTATAGCTGAGTCGAGTGATAAGAAAATAATTAAATCACTAATTGGAAAGCACTTAAAAACAATTCAAAACAATACATAATTTTCTATTATTTGAATTGGTGTACGCGGAAAAATGTTTCCTAAAATCACAATTACGTCATTGTAGGCTACTAGTGTCTTGATTTGAGGCGCCATTATTTGAGTACAAAGTCCAAGTTCAGTGTACTATTAACAAGCTCCTCAAATTCACTATTTATTCCAAATGTGTGAATATAAAAAAAAGTTAGCTTGTCCACCAACATTATGTTCTAAATATAACAAATAATAATTATAGCTTTGTATATAACTGCAAATAACAGTAGCAATAGGTACTAATTTAAACAATAGTAGAATGTGTAGTGTATTTAATTTATCAATGAGTGTAACATATAAAAACAAATTGGAAACTTCAACGAATTGTTAAATTAAATAAATTATTTGATTTGCTAATCAAGTCAGTGTTTCTAAGCTAGAAAATTTACAGCAACTACAATAATAACAACATCGGATAAAATTAACAGTCATTAATGGATCTTTATACTTTTCCGTGATAATCAAGAAGTGACAAGGTTGATTTATTACATCATCAGTGTTACTCGAAGTGTGTTCTAGGTAATTACACGACCATAGATAAATCGTATTGCTAGATTTTACCTTCCTTTTGTTGTTTACAGGCCTAAGCAGCACGCAGGCGTTGGGAACATCCAATAAAGCAGCCCATTTAGAACTTACAGTTTTTTAACAGACATAACATTAGGCAGCAGTTGTCTTTATAAAAGTATATTATAATTCTACTAATCAGCCATATGTATTTTGTAACACTTCAAGCTGTTTTTTTTTTGGGAAAGCCTAGTGCAAAAAGCTGTTTTTGTCGTTATAAGGGAATATTCGACAGCTGGTATATTGTGGCGCTTCAAGCTGCTTTTTATTCTTAAAGATGTATTGAGGTTGTATTTTAGTATCATTCGATACTTACTTGTTTTGATACAATGGTGTACAATAACTCATTTTGTTAAAATAATAAGAACTTCGATAAAGCAGCATTAGTCTTTATTATTGACAGAATCAATTAATAAATACATATATGAGTTTTCATTGTGAACAATAAGTGAAGTATTGAAAGGGAATACTAAATATTACAAATTACCAAACAACTAACATTAATGATAGTGTACCGTTTATGTGTATGTGTTACCGTTTTATTAATTAAGCTGTTTAACAGAAAATTATAAAATTATTATTACTTTGGCTGTAGGTTCTATAAATAAATTACCAATGAAAAATTTCTAGGTAGGGGTTCGGAATGATAAACTGAATAATACGTGGTAATCGTTTTCGTGTCCCTTCCACCCCGTATACAGTCAGTCAGTTCAAGACACCATACAAAATATGGCCGAGAAACTAATATTGGGAGTCTTTTTGCCAGTGGATATACTAGAACACCACCACACACCACACTACGAGCAACAACAGTAAGTACATCTCATCAAAATTATTATTCTCCTGCCTTGTCCCAATTTAATTAGGGTCAGCTAAGCTTGTCTATTAGTCGTCAACCCAGCAGCCATAGCCACCCGCCACCAGCTAGATATTGGGGGGTCAAAGGTCCAAGTTTTTTTTTAAATACAAGTTTTGAATGTTACAGTTTTACTTAAAATACCTTCACAACCCCCGCATTATTCAATGCATCCATCAGCACGATGTTTAGAATGCGTTACATTGAGTCCTATCGTAACACGTGATTTATCACCCCAAAAAAAAGTCGTTTCCCAGCAATAATTTTTGCCTAGTTACTTAGTTTGATGTACTGAACGCATGTTAACACCCTGTACGTAGATTACCAGATAAGTATGACTGCATTAAGCCTATTTGATTGACAGTCAGACACTATCTCATCAAAATTTTCTATAAGTCATCTAAATCGCAATTTTAGCTTTGCTATCTAAGTATAGTATCTCCAAGACTTAGTAAAGAGTTATCTATCTATCTAAGTGCCCCTGAAGTTGTTATATCAAGTACAGTCACAAGCACTACTAATATGTATGTATTTCCATTTGTATAAATAGGTGCACATTAAACTTTTAAAATTCATTTTTTACTGTATCTATCTATCTATAGCTATACCATATAAAATTCAAAGTCCCGACTGACTGACTGATAATATATCAACGCACAGTCCAAACCGCTGGTTCTAGAGACATGAAATTTGGAAGGTATATTCTTTGTGAAGATTAGTTATTCGCAAAGAAAAGGTTTCTGTGAAACTTTTTATCTTCGGGGTCGATTGACTCGAATATTTGAATATTTGTGTACATACTCTTCAGTTAAAATTATGAAAAACGTGTATCACAGTTTTTCCAAAATCATCCCTCAACAAAGTCAAATAGGACTCCGAAACTCACGTAGAGGGTCGCTTGGCGTATAGTGTGGCGCAGGTCGAGCCGGGCGCGGAACTATTTACCTATTAGTAAGTAGGTGGGATTTTTCTGAGGTAGACGTATCTGTTAATATTATATGAAATCCCGTTTTTCGCGTTGGCTTGTGATACGATAATTATAACAGAAACACATTTTTTTTAATTATTGTCTGTCTGTCTGTTTGTTCCGGCTAATCTCCGAAACGGCTAGACCTATTTTCACAAGACTTACTGGCCAATGTCGGATGTTATTGCATTGTTTCTCGCGGTGTTGAAGAAACCAGATACCTACTTTAGAACATCATAAGAAAGGCCTATATCCTTACCTGCACGCTGTCATTTTGTCGATTCTTCCGTCGACAAAACCCGTTTCTACGGTGATCATGCTACGCGTGCTGGACTGCGATAGGTTTACTTTATCTAACCTAACAGACAGATGTGTTGCTGGGAAGGCCACTTTTCCGCCACTTTTTCTCCCCAGCAAACACTAGGAAGTGTCGAAGGGTGGGCGTTTTGAGGGATTGTCTCAAGTAAACTTTGACGTTCAAAAAGTGCTGATATCAGCCTAATTTGAATAAATGACCTTTGATTTTGATGAATTAAAACTTTCAACATAGCAATACAATGTCAAATGCTACCTACCTAGGCATAAATTCAAAACCACTTAACTGTAGCTAGAGTATAAATAATTAATTAATTAATCAAATGAACTTACCTCGTCGAGTAAAAACATAAAAGAGGCACACGCTCGGACATGCTTGTTGAACCGTAGCTCTAGGTACTGCAACAAACAATAGCATTTCAAGATCAGTAAAGAATCTTACAATCACATACCGGGTGTAAACAGACCCTTGACATATCCGTGAACCAAGCATTTTGTACATCAAACTAAGTAACTTTACGCAAAAATTATTGCTGGGAATCGACTTTTTTTTTGAGGTGAAAAATCACGTTTTACTGTAGGACTCGATGAAAAGCACTCATAACATTGTGCGGATGAGTGGATTTAATAGTACGAGAGTCGTGGAGGCGTGTAAAGTAAAAATCTTACATCAAAAACATGTATTTAAAAAAAAACTTGTGAAAAAGTTGGAACTTTGACCCCCAATATCTCCGTAACAAGAAGGTTCCCAGGTATGGTATAGAACAAAAAAATGTTCGCAGTGACGGGGAGAACAAGTGCCTTTCGTTTATGTTAAGGGTCTATTTACACTCTTTATAAAATCAATAAAAATACAAAAGCCCCTAAATACCTATTATATTTTTTAAAAGGTACTTTTGAAGGAGACAAAAATAAAATACAGGGTGTAAACGAACCCTTCACGCCGCCGCCGTCAACCAAGCATTCTGTACATTAACCTAAGTAACTCTACGCAGAAATTGTTGCTGGGTAACGACTTTTTTGGGGGTAAAAAATCACGTTTACCAGTAGGACTCAATTTAACGCACTCAAAACATTGTAGTGGTGGATGCATTCAATAGTACGGGTGTCGTGGAGGTATTTAAGGTAAAGTTTTGACATTAAATACTTGTATTTAAAAAAAAAAACTTGTGAAAATGTTGCAACTTTGAGCCCCAATATCTCCGGAACTAGAACATTTCTAGGTATGGTCTCGAAAAAAAAATGATCGCAATGACGGGGAGAACAAGTGCTTTTCGGCTTCGTTAAGGGTACTTTTACACCCATTATTATCTACTAGCTATGCCCAGCGGCATGCGTTGCAATGCTTTTCCTACCCACTACCTCCTACTACTACTACTCTACCCTACTTACCTAGTCTACCTACTTTCCTACCCTACCTACCTACCACCTACCCTACCTACCTCACTACCTACCTACCACCTACCCTACCTGCCTACTCTACCTGCGTGACAATTGTCAATTGCGAAAGATGCCTTACCTAATTTACTTAAAAACCCATTGTATTCATATCTTTTTCCCCGTGATTTTTTCAGATATATAGTTAGTCTGCTATTCGGGGCGAAGACGAATCCTACAAATCAGAGATCATTAAAATCGGTCCAGCCGTTCTTGACTTATACATGGTGTAACTAATCCGACTTTGTTTTAAATAGATTATAATTATATAAATATATATAACAAATATTTATTATATTATTTATTTATTATATTATGTTAGTCACGAAACATGTCTTCATGATATTGTACGTACCTGAAACTGAATAAGTTATTCAAGTACAATACAATAAGCCTTCAGTTATTAAAATGTCCGTAATCTATACAATTCCAAAATACGGGTTCTAAGAATGTTGTTTACATAATCTCGTCTGTCAAGGTGTTTCGGCAGAAAAATCGTTGGCAGACATTACATGTTCCTGAAATGAGGGTTCATACCTACCGACTTGAATTGGTTTCATGCTGGTATCAGATACTATATTTAGAAGTCCCGATGGTCACCTTTGAGAGTGTCTGCCAAGCACTTCCGGCAAAAAAAATACTGACAGATTTCGCTTTTCTGTATCTACCAGTAAATTTCTAACTATTATTTCAGTATCAGATGGGTAAAGTAACGCCCACATTTTCGCACCGCAGCACAGTATGAAATTTTGCTTCAATTGCGGTCACCTGTATTTTATCCCTTCATCTTATAGATCCAGAAGAACTAAAACTTCTGGGAAGGAATCATGATTTTTTTATGTTTAGTTTAGAAGTTATTTTAAAACTCGAGAAAACTTCATAGAAATGCATTATTTTGTCTCAGATATATACAGATTTTGCAATTTTTACAGATAAGGTCTTAAAAAGGACTGTTATAATTCTACTAGTTGAGTAGAAAAAAAAAATGGTCGCAAATAAAAGAAAAAATCAAGTTTTTTTGTAAAATTAAAATTATTTTTTATTTGGTTAGTCTAATTGTATTCGCATTTTTTTTGAACATGAATAGTTTCATATTATAATATGCTATATTATATAAAAAAAAACCAGGTGTGGATAGTGCGGGACTTCCGAGTTATTGAATATTTAAATTTGAGGTTAGGGCTGTCACCTACTTTACTATAACTATTCTTGGAAAACTTTGACTGCCAATTTACTATCTTTCTTGATAATAAAATGAAATATAATAGTTTTCTTTGGTGTAAAATTAAGTATTTTAAGTTAGACTCCTGTTATGTAAGAGTTCAAAAGTAGAATAGTAAAAATCTATTAATGGGTATTCAACATATTTTTTTTTAAATTAACGTTGCACATTGTCATCGATATTTTAATCATGTTTTGTGTCATTTCTTGTAATTTGTGTTTTGTTCTGAATCACGAGGACTTACTTGAAGAAACCAAAGATGATGAAAATGTTATTTTACCATCAGAAGAAGTTTTAATATCTTCGGATGTCGAAGAGTAAAAAAATGGAACGGCTCGCCGGCTCGAACATTATCAATTTTATTTAATAAAACATCTTTCACCCTATTTCCATAGAAATTCTACAGAAACTTTAGAAATGTAATATTTCCGAAGTACCACTGTTAACTTATTTGCTTTTTATTTTATGTTGTTAATAACTATATTATGCATGCTCAAAATTAAAATCAGATACAGAATCGATAGGAATACGGAGAAAATCGCAATTTAGTGAAAATCGAAAAAATATCGATTTCTCTTTGTAGGTACGTCGTAGATGCAATGCCTTAACTTTGTATGAAGTTAGATATTGTATTGTTACTGTAATAAAACAATGATTTATGTAAATCATATTATTATTTTGAAATGTACAAATAAAAACAGTTTTTTTCTGACGTCAGCAGAACTTTAAATAACTTTAAAACCAAACATAAAATAACATGGTTTCTTCCCAGAAGTTTTAGGTCTTCGCTGGATCTATAAGATGAAGGGATAAAATATAGGTGACCGCAATTGAAGCAAAATTTCAGAGTGTGTGCAGGGGCTGCAGTCTCGACATAGATAGCGACAAAAATCGGTCGTTAAGTCATAACGATGTCAAATTTCTTTAATAGATTTTCAACCTTATTTTTGAAACCTTAAGGTTGAAAATCTATTAAAGAAATTTGACATCGTTATGACTTAACGATCGATTTTTGTCGCTATCTATGTCGAGACTGCAGCCCCAGATGTCTTTTTTTTTTACTTTCGGCAAGCTTCGCCGTGGCAGACTATCAAATTCGGACTTAGCATCACTTTTATGAGAAACCATTGTGCATTTTATCGCGGTATCAAGTAGGTTGGAAATTTTGCAGTCGGCTCTCCTACTATTAGTAGATGACATCGTGTTACGAGGAAGTCAAGACAAACATCATAGTTATCCCCTAAAACACCTTATGTGCACCATTGCTAACCCGGTTTATTTGCATTTGACTGACGTTTTCCTCTTAGAAAACCAAAACATTAAATCAATAAACTATCACGAATTTTATACTGTCTCCAGACATTATAACTACATCTCAGTAGCAAAGGATCAATTTTTGTAAGAGGTAAGCCGGAGTACATATCTTTAATGTGATTATATTATTTGTCTATAGAATACTGACTGTGTCATTTTTTAAAGGAAAGCCAGTAGGAATCGAGTTATATGGAACCTTCGCCACTGCTACATCTACTGTTCATACATACAAATGCCAATTCTATGCCTAATAACTCAGTCGCAAAAACCGCGCGTTTTTTGCGCGAGGGCAAAGTCCAGTGCGAAACGGTTGTCATTTCAAGATAGATCACCTAATGCAGCGATAAGATCTATACGGACATAAGATAAATTACTCGAGCACATAATGAGATGAGTGTTTCACGGGCTCAATATTTCATTGGTTTAACAATCTCAGCCAGTTAATGATTTCAATGATTTCTGTTTGTGGTATTGAAGTTATCATTAGCCCCATAGTCATAGCTCATTTGGTTGTTATTGTGCCATGGTCTTTGTCAATTCTTCTTGTAAAATATAAGAAATTGGGTTGGAATGGAACCAAACAAATATGTATACCTATACGGGGTGGAACGGAGTACTAACTGGGTTGTGGAGGTCAGATAGGCAGTCGCTTCATGTAAAATACTGGTATTCAGCTGCATCCGGTTAGACTGGAAGCTGACTTCAATATAGTTGGGAAAAGGCCAGGCAGATGATGATGACTGGGTGGAACGGACACCGATGCGAAAACGGTTACCACGTGTTCAGAACATCATCCCCCCCCATTTTTTTTTTTCATCCATTATTAAATAAAAATCAGCTGTTCCTTACATTTTGACCGTGTAGGTATTGCACTTTTGTAGGAAGTAGATTTTTTTCTTAATAACCGATAAAAATGTCTATGTGGCCGGCTCAGAATGATGTTCTGAATACGTGGTAACCGTTCTCGCGTCGGTGTCCCATCCACCCTGTATCTGTATTTAAAGGTCCTCAGCATAAATTCGACTAAGCATTGTTTGATGGTTTTCATAGAGTTTGTCGTATTGGATTTCTAGCCCTGGGCCGATCTTTAACTAGCCCAGAACGAGTGACTGTACTAACTTAATCTGCCTCAAATCACACTATTAATAGGCTCACTTTGCTTTTCACTAACGGCGACAGCAGGTGTTTTAATCAATCAATCAACACATTAATGAATGAGTTGATTTACAAGGTATAACTAGGAGAAAAATAAATAAACTGATGACAAAGTGGCCTATAATATAGGCCGGAGAGCATAGACACGAGTCCAATACAAAGAAAGAAATACATGTATTGGACTCACAAAGACAAACAATAAAACTAAAATAATATAACTAAAATAAGAAAGTGAAAAAAGACAAACTAATCAAAATCGGTCCAAAACAAAGACATGAACACGATAAATAGATAGAAGTATAAAATAAAGAAACGAGTACAAAGCATAAGACAAGACAGAAAAGAGTTTCAAACATTGACTAAGGACAACTCGTTCAAAAATATAAATGCTAGGCTAAAAATTATAAAACAACACAATTAATAAACATACCTCATAAGATGAAGACAGTCTGAGTGTGCAGAAGACTGGCAAGTATATGGTAGCTACTATAATACAACTCAAGGTTACTCCTACGACTATCAGCCAGTATTGTGAACCATAGTTGTATATCTCTGCCGGTGTGCCTAATATCGTCACCCCGGAGACGTAGCTGAAACAAAACAATTCATCAGACGTGGACTTTTTTTACATTCTTCTTATGGTCGTTTTCACTAACATTAGCGTGACACCTATATGCCTAAATAAAAACAATCGTGTAGGATTTTCATTGTTCCAGACTTGAAATTCTAACAGTTCAGTAATTCCTATTTAGGCATTTATTTAGCTGTTACTTATGTACGCTTTTAATAAGTATGCGGCTACTAATTCTAACTAACACTCTCAAAAATAACTGCAAGTCAGCTAAAGCCTTATTCATTAGCAACAAGTTGAAATGTACAGACTAAAATCTAAGACAGTTTAGAAAATTATAAATGATGAAATGAATGGAAATAAAAGACAACGCTGATTACATACAGTTACTGGACATTTCCCGAGGGCTCATTAGCGCAGGTGGGGCCACCACTGTAATATTTCTCTGGGGTTTCGATATTTGGGCTATTAAATGAGTACATGTCCGTTAAATAGTAAAAACACAGAACTTGGTAAACAAAACCAGGAATAAACAGTAAAACTAAGGAATTTAAAAGAGCTTATCGCGAAATGTCACTATTGCACAGAAATTCGCAACGTTATTTACTAATGCCATTGGTTTATTTAGAGGGTATGTTTCATCTTGCCCAGTTGAATTAAAATTTAATTTTAAACATATAAACCCTGTGGTCATTATGAACGCTTTTAAGCAAATTAAAATTAAAACTACTACGTCTACACAAGTAGTAAATTAATTATTGAGACAAGAGCACCCTATTTAGCTTTGATATTTAATTTATGTGTGGATCAAGGGGTATTTCCAGATTTAATGAAGTATCGTAAAGTTTCGATATTTGGGCTATTAAATGAGTACATGTCCGTTAAATAGTAAAAACACAGAACTTGGAAAACAAAACCAGGAATAAACAGTAAAACTAAGGAATTTAAAAGAGCTTATCGCGAAATGTCACTATTGCACAGAAATTCGCAACGTTATTTCCCAATGCCATTGGTTTATTTAGAGGGTATGTTTCATCTTGCCCAGTTGAATTAAAATTTAATTTTAAACATATAAACCCTGTGGTCATTATGAACGCTTTTAAGCAAATTAAAATTAAAACTACTACGTCTACACAAGTAGTAAATCAATTATTGAGATAAGAGCACCCTATTTAGCTTTGATATTTAATTTATGTGTGGATCAAGGGGTATTTTCAGATTTAATGAAGTATAGTAAAGTTATACTACTTTTTAAAATCCGGAGACAGCAAAGACAAAAAAATATTATAGAACCGTCTCTGTTTTGGCAGTTTTTTTTTTAAATTGCGCCAGTTACAGGAAAGTTGAAAGGGAATCGACTGTCTTGGTATGGACATGTGATGAGTCTGACAACCAGTCTTACCAAGGGGTATCGTATTACCTAGTACTAATTAGGTTGTGGAGGTCAGATGGGCAGTTGCTCCATGTATAATACTAGTATTCAACTACATTCGGTTAGACTGGAAGCCGAGCCTAACATAGTTGGGAAAAGACTATGCAGATGATGATGATCAAATTTAGTTAGTCTAATGATTACTGTGTGCTTTGTAGATATCGAAGAATTAAAAGCAGATGGGTTAATGGAGCTGGACGATACAATAATAGCAGCCTTTGGGAAATCTGTCCAGCCCGAAATTATCAGAAGATTAGAAAGTAAAGCAAGCACCTAAGCAGTACCTTTGTACTCATATATTATAATGTTTTTTTCCTGTGTTGTCTTCTGTGTTGTCTTCTGTGTGTGCATAAATAGATAAATAAATAAACAAATAAAGTATTGGCAAGCAACTTTTTTGTCTTGGTTGTTATGCAAGCAGCGCTCATAAAGAGACAAATGATGTAAAAAGTATTTAATCTATCTATACACTAGCTGTGCCCGGCACGCGTTGTAATGCACCTTTTTTAACCTATCGTACCTAAGTACCCTACCTAACTACCCACCCATAGTTTAAAACCTACCCAATAACATAAAAAATTTCATCAATCGGTCGAGCCATTTCGGAGGAGTGCGACCACTAACACCGTGACACGAGATTTTTATATATTAGAAATTTGTATATAAAACAAAGTCGGTTTAGTTACACCATTTATAACTCAAGAACGTCTGGACCGATTTTAATGATCTGTGATTTGTTGGATTCGTTTCCGCTCCATTCGGACCGGATCGAATCTATTTAATAAAAGTATTGTATTAAGTTGTTTTTGCATTAAATAGTACTTGAGTAATTTATTCAGTTTCAGGTACGTACAATATCGTGACTAACGTAATAATCCATATAAAACAAAGTCAGGTTACACCATTTATAACCCATGAACGGCTAAACCGATTTTAATGATCTCTGATTTGTAGGATTTGGCTCCGCCCCGATTAGCAGAATAACTATTAAAGTATCTAAAAAATTCACGGAAAAAAGATATGAAGTATATAATATCAATGGATATGAGTTTTTAAATAAATTTTATTTATTCCGCAATTGACAGCTCAAGTCATGCAGGTAGAGTAGGTGGGTAGGGTAGGGAAGGATAGGGTAGGGTAGGGTAGGCTAGGTAGGTAGGTAGGTAGGTAAGGGAGGTAGGTAGGGTAGATAGGAAGGTAGAGTAGGTAGGTAGGTTAGGTAGCTAGGTAGGGTAGGTAGGGTAGGTAGGGTAGGTAGGGTAGGTAGGGTAGGTAGGGTAGGTAGGGTAGGTAGGGTAGGTAGGGTAGGTAGGGTAGGTAGGGTAGGTAGGGTAGGTAGGGTAGGTAGGGTAGGTAGGTTAGGTAGGTTAGGTAGGGTAGGTAGGGTAGGTAGGGTAGGTAGGGTAGGTAGGGTAGGTAGGGTAGGTAGGGTAGGTAGGGTAGGTAGGGTAGGTAGGGTAGGTAGGGTAGGTAGGGTAGGTAGGGTAGGTAGGGTAGGTAGGGTAGGTAGGGTAGGTAGGGTAGGTAGGGTAGGTAGGGTAGGTAGGGTAGGTAGGGTAGGTAGGGTAGGTAGGGTAGGTAGGGTAGGTAGGGTAGGTAGGTAGGGTAGGTAGGTAGGGTAGGTAGGGTAGGTAGGGTAGGTAGGGTAGGTAGGGTAGGTAGGGTAGGTAGGGTAGGTAGGGTAGGTAGGGTAGGTAGGGTAGGTAGGGTAGGTAGGGTAGGTAGGGTAGGTAGGGTAGGTAGGGTAGGTAGGGTAGGTAGGGTAGGTAGGGTAGGTAGGGTAGGTAGGGTAGGTAGGGTAGGTAGGGTAGGTAGGGTAGGTAGGGTAGGTAGGGTAGGTAGGGTAGGTAGGGTAGGTAGGGTAGGTAGGGTAGGTAGGGTAGGTAGGGTAGGTAGGGTAGGTAGGGTAGGTAGGGTAGGTAGGGTAGGTAGGGTAGGTAGGGTAGGTAGGGTAGGTAGGGTAGGTAGGGTAGGTAGGGTAGGTAGGGTAGGTAGGGTAGGTAGGGTAGGTAGGGTAGGTAGGGTAGGTAGGGTAGGTAGGGTAGGTAGGGTAGGTAGGGTAGGTAGGGTAGGTAGGGTAGGTAGGGTAGGTAGGGTAGGTAGGGTAGGTAGGGTAGGTAGGGTAGGTAGGGTAGGTAGGGTAGGTAGGGTAGTAATAGCAGTAGAAAAAGGTGAATTGCAACGCATACCGGGCACAGCTAGTTCCTAAAAATTTAATGTTACTTGATGGCCCAAAATTAATCATAGAGTTTGAGGGTCTGCTAAGGGTATAATGTAGAATTCTAATGGTGAAAGAATTTTTGGAATCGGTCCAGTAGTTTTTGAGTTATTCGTTACAAACAGGTAGGGTAGGTAGGGTAGGTAGGGTAGGTAGGGTAGGTAGGGTAGGTAGGGTAGGTAGGGTAGGTAGGGTAGGTAGGGTAGGTAGGGTAGGTAGGGTAGGTAGGGTAGGTAGGGTAGGTAGGGTAGGTAGGGTAGGTAGGGTAGTAATAGCAGTAGAAAAAGGTGAATTGCAACGCATACCGGGCACAGCTAGTTCCTAAAAATTTAATGTTACTTGATGGCCCAAAATTAATCATAGAGTTTGAGGGTCTGCTAAGGGTATAATGTAGAATTCTAATGGTGAAAGAATTTTTGGAATCGGTCCAGTAGTTTTTGAGTTATTCGTTACAAACAGGTAGGGTACAACAGGTAGGGTAGGTAGGGTAGGTCGGGTAGGTAGGGTAGGTAGGGTAGGTAGGGTAGGTAGGGTAGGTAGGGTAGGTAGGGTAGGTAGGGTAGGTAGGGTAGGTAGGGTAGGTAGGGTAGGTAGGGTAGGTAGGGTAGGTAGGGTAGGTAGGGTAGGTAGGGTAGGTAGGGTAGGTAGGGTAGGTAGGGTAGGTAGGGTAGGTAGGGTAGGTAGGGTAGGTAGGGTAGGTAGGGTAGGTAGGGTAGGTAGGGTAGGTAGGGTAGGTAGGGTAGGTAGGGTAGGTAGGGTAGGTAGGGTAGGTAGGGTAGGTAGGGTAGGTAGGGTAGGTAGGGTAGGTAGGGTAGGTAGGGTAGGTAGGGTAGGTAGGGTAGGTAGGGTAGGTAGGGTAGGTAGGGTAGGTAGGGTAGGTAGGGTAGGTAGGGTAGGTAGGGTAGGTAGGGTAGGTAGGGTAGGTAGGGTAGGTAGGGTAGGTAGGGTAGGTAGGGTAGGTAGGGTAGGTAGGGTAGGTAGGGTAGGTAGGGTAGGTAGGGTAGGTAGGGTAGGTAGGGTAGGTAGGGTAGGTAGGGTAGGTAGGGTAGGTAGGGTAGGTAGGGTAGGTAGGGTAGTAATAGCAGTAGAAAAAGGTGAATTGCAACGCATACCGGGCACAGCTAGTTCCTAAAAATTTAATGTTACTTGATGGCCCAAAATTAATCATAGAGTTTGAGGGTCTGCTAAGGGTATAATGTAGAATTCTAATGGTGAAAGAATTTTTGGAATCGGTCCAGTAGTTTTTGAGTTATTCGTTACAAACATACAAAATTACAAATATCTTTCCTCTTTATAATATTAGTGTAGATTAGTGTAGATGGTACCCAATGCAAGAAATTAACATTTGAAAAACTATCTAAAAAGTTGGTAAGCACTTCGTAAAATTACAATAGGACTTCACTCAGGTAAGTTGTTTAATTTAGTAATTATAAAATGCTATTTCTTAGAAACATTGCAAATGTACTTGAAGGGCTGAAAACTTGTGCAATTTGTATGATAAGTATATTATCCAATAATATTTTAAGTTAGGACTTTTAAAATTGTTTGTGTAATACAATTTGTAATAAGAAAAACACCTTGGTTTAGTTCAAGCACTTTTGTTTGTTTTATCAACCTTGTTTTGTGTAGGTATTTTGTATTTGTTTGAAACGGTATCATTTTAAAGTTAAAATGAAACATTTTAATGACGCTATATGTATTCTACATATCTTTTTAACATACAAAGTAGGTCATGAAAAACTTGACATTGACACAAATATTTGTCAAATGCAGAAAAAGTTGCAGAAATAGCAAAACTATTGCATTTAGATTCCCTATATCACCTTCAATAGTTTTGTGGAAAACTCTGGACTGGCAAACGTAAGTAGGGATTACGACGTTTCAGTCGTTCGAAAATATTACAAAGAACAATGCATTTTTTCAATAAATAATCAACCGTTCTTGACTTCTAGCCAATGCGATCATTTAGTTCGGCGAACCCGAACCGAACGCGTGATCGCGCCTAGTCTTCCGGTTTTTCGAACAAACGAGTGACATATGAATGCGACGATCGCGTATTCGCACGAGCGATCGCTTTGATTAGGACGCGGGTATGATGAAAAGAGTACACTGAAAAATGTGAGCCAGGCTTGCAATCAACGTGTTGAAGTGTTCATATTCATGTTTTCTAGCTTAAAGTCAACCAACTTTAAACAAACTTCTCACCTGGCAATAAGTGACATGGCAACAGGGAAGGTGTTCAATGTTCTCCCACCAAGGAGGTAGTCTTTCACGTCCGCCACCTTTTCAGACTTGGACCCCACGGCACTGTACCAGAGCCCTCCGGCGCATGAAAATGCGCATAGCACGCCGAAGACTGCATAGTCACCAACCCCGAAACCACCTTCCTTCATTGTGAATGCAGGCTGCATTTTGATTGGCCGACCTGTGAAAATAATATAAATATGATGCTTGTATTTCCCGAACAGTACGCTGAGGTGGTTATTAACCATAGATTTCGTTGTCGTGTGTTGTTCGTCAGTCATGGTTAAAGTGTCATGGGACAAGGGTAGGAAAATTGTGAGAAAACCTCTGTCTCCAAACACTTACTGTGAGGAACCTAGTGGACAAATCCCATAAAAATTTGTTCGATCGGGAATCGAACCCAAGACCGTTCAAGCACAGCTACAGCGCTCAGCAGATGCGTTAAAAGGTAAATCTAATTAAAAATTTAACTTATTTTGGAGTCGACGCAGTACCTTCTACTGTTTATACAGGGTGTCCGGTAATTAATGGATAACCTTGAAATGTGTCATCATAAAACTTATTATTTTTGTATACTTATTACTTTTTTAACTGACCTGACAGGTAACTGTCAGGTCAGTTAACGCAAGCGCGGTCCCAGCCTAATACTTAGGGGGGGGTCACACAAGGCCGTAGCCAGGAATTTGGGTTGGACGGGTTACCCCGAATAAAGAAAGGCAGATTGGAGGGGGCGGGGGGGGGTCAACTATTAGGAACATCTTTTGAAAAACGAAATTAACCATATCTGGATTTACCTGCACAAAACGATCATAGGCGCCTACAGGATTTTTTCCGGGGGGTTGCACCTTCAGCTTCCCAAAAAGAGCTTGTACTACACCACGAATATGTTAGGTTTGCATTTGTCAGGTTTATTCACGCAAGGACTAATTTTATTGATTTATACAAAAGTCTGCCAATTGAGAAAAGTCAGGAGCGAGCACAGCGAGCTCGTATAATTTAGCACACCGTTGAATTTGATAGGCTTTCAGAAATTGTGTCAGTTTATAGAGAAAACCTGGAAAGAACGCAGAACGTCAGAGCGAGCAAAGCGAGCTCGAAAATTTTAGAACTACATTATGTAAGTATTTAGATGCAAGAGCGAGCGAAGCGAGCTCGAAAATTTATGCACCCTTCCTTGGAATTAAGTTCTTTTTGTTCATTCATATGGAATTGAGAATAGGGGGAACTCTATCAACTTATTATACTTAGAATTCAAAAAGTGGATGTTTAGCGAGTGAAGCGAGCTAGAAAATATAAGCACCACTCCTTCTGTTAATTTGTACAGAAATGAGAATAGGAGGAAATCTGTCAACTTATGGAGAATTGAAAAAATACAGAATGTATAAGCGAGTGAAGTGAGCTGGAAAATTTGACCACCACTCTTTTTGTTAATTTGTACAGAAATAAGAATAGGAGGAACTCTGTCAACTTATAGCGAATTGAAAAAGTACAGAATGTATTAGCAAGTGAAGGATCATGACCCCTGTACCTCCCCCCCCCCCGCCATCCCCCCTAGAACCGCGCCTGAGTTAACGTTCGTTACTATAACAATAAAAAACCGAAGGAATTCATTAATTTGTGGTCTTGGTGTAAAAGAATGTAAAATAAGGTAACAAAAAGCATTTTTTTTTTTAAATATCTTTTGGTATTACTTGTTTTTTTTTTGTATTTTTTTTTCAGAATGGCCCTTAGTTCTACGATGACCCTTTTTAAGGTTATCCATTAATTACCAGACACCCTGTATATCCAACGATATTGTTAGCATGGATAGTATCATTAAATTGAATGTCAGTGTTTTTGAACGAGTTGGCTGACGCATTTGAGTTTACATCGTGATTGTTTTTTTTACACTCTAAGGTTTAGTTCAGACAGAACGGAAAAATGAGCAAGCAATTAACTGGCAGCATTGAAAATAGTACCGTATCATTATTGTAAGTTGTGCGACCGAGTTGCGAGCATGCGAGAAGCGACGCTTAATGTCTGAGTCGATATTCATACAATTTTATACTTAAAACAATGGTAATACATACGGTATTTTCAACGCAGTCAGTCAATTGCTCGCGCATTTTCCGTTCTGTCTGAATTAACCGTTAAACGGTTTATCATCATCTACCTAGCCTTTTCCCAACTATGTTAGGGTCGGCTTCCAGTCTAACCGGATGCAGCTGAATACCAGTATTTAACACGGACCAACTGCCTATCTGACCTCTACAACCCAGTTAGTACCTACTAGGTAATACGAAACCCCTTGCTAAGACCGGTTGTCAGACTATTTGGGCCACTGACTACCTGTAACGACTGTCAAAGATCTACAAATGACAGGCGGGACCTGCGGCTTAACCTGCTTTCCGAGGCACGGAGGAAAATCAGCATGTAATGGGTGGTCACCCATCCAAAGACCAACCTAGGCAAGAACGGCCTAACCTAAAGATCGATCCGAGCGGCTGTTATTATTTAGCCACGAGCTCCTATAATATAAATCTCATAACAATGAAAGTTAATCACGCGTGGAAACATTTCTAAACAAATGCATTTTTCGTCTGATCGTCAGTTGACCGTTGTTTTTCAATTTTATTTTTTTAATTGTCATTTGGATATTCTTGAATCAGATACAGTCTCGCTATAATGTCCGTCCTCACCTTGAGGACTTGTTTTAAGACGATGAACTTTAACATTAACTACCTTAATAAATACTGTACGACATACGTTTATAATGATCTCAATACATGTCAAGATAGCCCGGAGAGAATAAAACTTTCAACATTCATCTCAGACATAGGTAACTAAAAAAGAAAATAACTGAACGAAACTTTGATTCAAAATGTAATTCGATTAAGTCTTGCAGTATGGTAGCAACAGGCAGAAACAGTTCGTCATAATAATGGCAACAGAAAGAATAAGATGAACTGTGGAGCGTATGACAAGAAAAGCGTATTTAAAGTTTACATGACGATCATGACGATGTGGCTAAAAGAAACAGGCAGACCAACGAAATGATGGATGGATTGTAGACAGCTGACAGAAATGAAGATTTGGAAGAAACAGGCGTAGGTACTGCAGCGACTCCCATGCAAATCTATATCTAAAGGACTTACAATGTAGCCTCTAAAAGTCTAAATGAATGTTTCATTAGAAGTAACAACGACATCGCGAAAACACGATGTAGCTGTAGGTATTGAGTGCACACCCAAGGTTAATTGACTTAAATTTTAAACGAATTTAAGAAACTGGTTCATATATTGACATACATAGGTATGAATACACTTTAAAAAATCGCCCACTGATATTGGTTGTTTGATCAACTGACGCGTGTCAATATAAAAAAAAATACGAGATATTATCAAAAATTGGTAATCGCGACATTATTGAAACCAATTTCATAGCTCAGAAATACGCTTGGTATAACAAGTGATTGATTTGTAACATCGATAAGCTATGACCTTTGGATTTTATGTCCTAAAAGAAGATATTCTACGGAGACTGAGGAAAACGAATTTTTCGCACAGCTATAGGTACCTACTACAGAAAATCCTTACGAAGAAAATTAAATGGTAGATAGACCTCTGACCAATCCATACAATCCTCCTGACCGTTGTCTGACTTAAGTGTGTGCGCAGGTACATGTGCACTCTCTGTTCCTTTACTCTCATAGTCCGATGGGAGTGAGACGGCAATCCGACACGACCGGAGAGAGATAAGGCGCAGTACTAACGGCTTAACGTGCTTTCCGATGCACAGGGATATCATACCGCCAACTTCCAAACTCCGGGCTCCTACTGAGAAATTTCTAATGAAAAAACCCAATAGCACTTGGTGCCCGACCCGGGAATCGAACCCAGGACCCCACGCTCAGCAGTCGCGCTTGCGACCACGAGACCAACGGGGTCGTCCCGTGATTGTGTACTTAGGTGGTGCTTTTAGCAAATACCTATGCATTCTACATTTTCCGCATAAAATACTCAGCTAGTAATTTTCGCGGATATTATCATGAACCTGGTTTGACAGAATGTGTAAAGAAAGACCTTAATGCTAAAATAATGTTAAGTCTGAGATACGTGGCTGTTACAGACTAATGGAAGAAGACGTCTCTGGTAAGCATAGAAATATTAAAAAAAAACAGCACTTAAAACTTGAGATAAGGACAGATAGATGATGACTACAAAAGTTACTTGAAAACGGGACGCCCTTCAATAGATTGCAGATCGCCTTACTAAAATACTCGACCCTAAGTTGGGTTACGAAAAATACCTACCACATTTTAAATTAACCAGAATATAAATAGTGCAGTTCTGGCAACTTATACCTAATTAAAAAGAATAAATCTTTAAAATCACAAATCCCTTTTTAAATTAAATATACCGGTGAAAAGTGGGACATCGAATAAGTATTGCATTACAATTTAAATGGTTTCCATAATGTAAAAAGAAACAGTGCTAGCCGACTTTCATTGCCGACCATACCTACTCACCTAATTCTACACTGTGACGATCATACTTAGCTTGAAAACTAACCTACCTACGACATCAATGCGAACTATGTACAATAATTAATAATTAACCTCGGTCACACAATGTCGTAATAAGTTGTTGTCTAATATCGTTAGGTAATACCTACTGCTAAAATATTTTATAGCTCGGTTTTATTCAGATATTGGAAATTTATAACATTCGTCGTATAATATTAATTTATTGACTTACCTTAAGTTTTACGTAAAAGGAAAATATTCTTAGTTACTTAACTAGTGACGGAAGTAAACAAAAGGAATAGTTCGCATATATGGGATCTTGCCAACCTCGCAAGGGCATGCATGCACAATATTGGCAAGTACAACGTCACGTGTCACCAAAGCTACACAACCGCATTGGACAGTAATTTACTTTCACTCAACATAACTTCAGAAAACACCGACGCGAATATTCCAAGGAGTCTTCAGTCACCGCAAAAAACGAAATTCCCGCGCAATCACGTGTCAATGTCAGTCACTTCATAACTCAAACCATTTTTAGGAATTTGCACTAGGAAAAAATAATATTTACATTATCACACGCGGCTATTACCTCAGATGTTAACTATCATTCAACAACTCAATAACTATCTTTTGTATCATTTTCTCCTAATTTAATAATGTTGTCATTCGGTAAAACAACAAAATAACTTTTAATCGCAGCTGTCGGTCGCGAAACCGTGCCACAGATTGAATGAAACTACATGGTTTTGAAAGGAAATTGAAATAGTTCCTACTTGTTCTAGCTAGCGACATCTAGCGCGTACGATTGAAGGTTCAGCAATACACACCTACTGTTTTATCGACATTCATCTAAGCTAAACGAAAATCGTATGAAAACTTTTTCGAACATTTCAATTTAGTTTTGTATGATTTATCTGTGATTTTAATTGCCATACCATAGTTCAAATTAAAAATATTTTTGTTTTAAAATTAATTCACATTTTCTATAAATTTTACTTTACCAGCTTGTTGTGAGTTGTATATTCTGCAGGCAAATCTTTTCCCCAAACAGGGAAGGAAAAATAAGTAATAAGGAAGCCATTTATTTCAATACACTTTAGAATTAGACTTAAACAAATTTATAATATGCCGCCGAAGCCTAAGGAATCTCCTAAAAAAACAGCTCCTACAATTATACGGCAGGCAATCAGTAGTTCTAGTCTTATGTATGTTCCTGCAGATGTTTTAGAGGGTAGGTAACATCCAGTTCTCTCAAAAATTTGAATACCTTTAAGCCTGTGTACGGAATACCTTGGAAAGTCTTTTGAATGGCGCTATTGTAAGCAAAGCTTATTCACCGTAATATAAATTTTTGTTAGCAAGTTTACTATCACCAGCACACTGAACTGACCACCGTTACAGGAGCTATTTATCTTTTAAACCATCACAATTAATCAACACTAGCTAATCCTCTACTGGGGATAGGCCTCTCCCAAGTGGCACCACAATACCCTGTCCTCCACCTTCCGCATCCGGTCTGGCTTTCATTTATCTACGCTCGTCGTACCATCTAGCTGAGGAGCGTTCTACACTACGCTACCGATGAACGGTCACCACTTCAGGACACGTTTGCTCCATGGACCATCGGTCATTTGACGAACGCGACCGGCCCATTGCCACTAGGTATAGCTTGCTAACTCTGCTAGGTTACAGAGTCAGCAAGTGTTGGTGATGCCAGTTCATTTCTGCATTAATAATGCAGAAAAGAACTGGCGCGAACTTCGGACCGTAGCCTTCAAAAAAACTCCAGGTACAGCTGACTAGGCCACTGTCAGTGTCCACGTTCCATACCTACATAGTCTTGCTTTGCTTTTCAGGAAAGTTTATTCAATGCTTAGGTACAAAGGTCACACAATAAAGTATTCCTTAAAAATCTAGTTAACCAACACACCAGATAACCTTAAAATGGTAAGTATTTTATTCAACGTTTTTCTTTTTCTAACTAGGTTTTGATATACGTTTAGAAACTGGCTTAGATTGGACACTTATCGCTTGCGGAATACGCAGTCATAAGGCCCTTTGTAAGAGAGAAGACATACCAAAGGTGACCTTTTCTGAAGCTTTACAAAATAAAATAAGCAAGAGCATGTTAAACAGTTTCCTTGACGAGAAGTCTGGACTGACCATGGAGCAGCACTGGGACTTCTTGCTGCCAGCAACACTATGGGACATTGAGAAATTCGCAAATGAAGAAAAGATGATATGTTTTCGCAATGATAACTGTGTAACAGACGACATCGTAACAATGATTAAAAAGGCAGTGAAAAAAGGAAATCGGAATACCTTGAAAAAATCTATGAAAATGGTGAACGTCTTGCGAGTGAATGATTCGGAGGTAAATGTTAAAGTTCAACTAGTCTGTAGGTTTTTTTTTTCAAGGATTTAAAGATTCTGTAGCATTCACTGTGTCGTAACAATTATGTACCCCTGCTACCCACCTATCAACTCGTATAATCACGTTTTACGGTAGGACTCGATGGAAAGCACTGAAAGCATTGTGCTGATGGATGCATTGAATAATACGGGGGTCGTGGAGGTGTGTAAAGTAAAAATCTTACATTAAAAACATGTATTTAAAAAAAAACTTGTGAGTAGGTTGGAACTTTGACCCCCAATATCTCCGTAACTAGAAGGTTCTCAGATATGGTCTAGAACAAAAAAAATATCGCAAAGACGGGGAGAACAATGCCTTTCGGCTATGTTAAGGATCTATCTACACCCTTTACTCATATATGACGCTGTCAAACATTTTCAAAACACTGAGCAATGCAGTTAACTGATGTGATTAGTCGTATGCAGCGAAGTGATGAGTAGCTGCATACTATTTAATTAATCACTGATTAATGCTGGTTTGTAAATGAGTTTCTAACAGAAGTTACAAACAATTTAATGCGATAGAGTGTGATTATACTAATTTTCGTGAATACACAGTTAACAGTTGTAATTCTCGATGCTACCTCGATGGTCTGTGTGTGTCGTGTGGTCGCAACCGCAACTGCTGAGCATGACGTCCTGGATTCGATTCCCGGGTTCGGGCAAATTGTTATTGGGTTTTTCCATCAGAAATTTTCTCAGTAGCAGCCACGGAGTCTGGATTCGTGCCCGGTTGATGGCAATAGGTTCGCTCCCTATAACATGGGACTTAAATATAATGTGGGCGTCCTATTAAGTATACCTCTGCCTAACCCGTCGGGGATTACAGGCGTGATGTTATGTTATGTCAACCCTTTTTTCAACCCATAAAATTAGTACTGTGCTTTACTTTAGAAATTCAAATAAGGTTTGGAGGCAAACTGATCCTTGAGTCCTAAGTTTTCTCTACCTTCTGGATACAGCTATTTGATGCAACATAATATATTATGCTTAGTTTTCCTTTCTTTCCTTTTTTTTTCAGATTACAGAATTAGATAAAGGATTAGCTCAGTATAAAAAATTGGTAACACTTAATTTGTGTGGAAACTTCTTAGATGATATAAATATACGTTGTATTCCACCATCTGTCAAGATCCTTGAGCTTCAAACAAATCGTCTCAGCGATGTTTCAAAGTTTGCTGCAGCTTTACCCAGCGAACTGCTATATTTAGGCTTGTCCAGGAATTTTTTTACCACTGGTATATAATAATATGTGTAATATTATATATTTATAAATGACGAAAAAAAATCGGATAAAGTGCTAAAACTTATCCTGAATTCCAGAAACCATCGAAGGAATAGGATTACTGCCTTTCAAGTTGACGGTGTTAGATTTGTCAGACAACGACATCTATCAATTGGAACCAGTACTAGCAGCTGCGTCACTACTGCCAAATCTTAGTGGGCTGCAGCTATCGGGAAACCCATGCTCGGTTAGCTTCACGAATACTAAATAGTATGTGATGATGAACATAGATGGCGCTGTCAGAAACACTTGAATATTATGTTATTCTTTTTCTAGGTCTGTGCTGGATATTCTCTAGCTACTTTGACAACTTTGCCTCGTTTAAAATGGCTCGATTGCCGCGAAATTCTTGAAAGTGACCGACCACAACCACCCGTAGAAATACACCCAGATGATTTACGGTCGGCATACTTTCACTTCACAATTTTTCGAGTTATGGCCACTCCCCAACCGCCAAAGGTCGAAAAGGTAACTTGGTTCCTTCAAGGATAGGTTGCATTGGTTACATTTAAGAAAGTCCCTGTGTTATAGAGGATCCAATGATAATGATATAAACTTGATTCTCGTGACGAACAATTATGCTATAAAGTTTATCTAAATATAGCTCACTTACGGCACAGATCTTTCGGGTTTATAGCTCCACTTACAGGTAGCTTATCGATGCTTACGTTAGGTTTAATTTTCCCCATTTTGCCAGGGAGTACTCACAAGCTTCCATCTTGAGTTGGAGATACCATTACTAGATGAAGTAAGGAGGAAATTCCTGATGTTTCGAAGAAATGAGTCACTCATAGAATTTTTGCATCCACCCGAAGATGAATTATTATGGCCAATAAATTCTCAGCCCGTTCTCAGCAGTAAAGTTGTACCACGTAAGTTTCTCTTGTATCGAATTTATTACTATTATTTTTAAGATTCCTTACTGGGATTCACATTTAGCTCATATTATTTATGTCGCAACCAACCTACTGCAGTTATTGCTTGACGAGATGGAATCTGTAGTTTCTACCTACCCTCATTTATGTATGTATAAAGGGTGTAGATAGACCCTTAACATAAACGAAAGGCACTTGTTCTCCCCGTCTCTGCGATAATTTTTTTGTTCTAGTCTAGAACAAAAAACAAAAAAATCTTTTTCACAATTTTTTTTTAAATACTTCTTTTTAATGTAAGATTTTTTCTTTACACACCTCCACGACCCTCATATTATTCAATCCATTCACCAGCACAATGCTATGGGTGCTTTCCATCGAGTCCTACCGAAAACGTGATTTTTCACTCCAAAAAAAAAAGTCGATCCCCAGCAATAATTCTTGACAGAATGCTTGGTTGACGGATATGTGAAGGGTCTGTTTACACCCGGTATATATGTTACGGCTAATTGCTGAAGTGCGGCTACACCTAGTTTTAGCCGGCTAAATCTAAGTGCGGCCAGTTAAACTTAGATGTATCCTACTAATCTTGGGTTAGAACATGCAACCAATTTGAATGTAGCGCGTTTGGTCACAGTTCTAACCTAACCTAATCCATTTGGTCGGTGTGTCTTAGCAATAAAAAGGATACACAACTGTTACCGGCTGCACCTCGGTTTAGCCGCACTTCGGCTTTTAGCCGTAACATATAAACGAGACAGACTGGGATCGGTTTCAATCAGTAAAATTTGCCCTACAGAAAACAGAATTATTATAGTTGTCATACAATCCGGGCCCATCATGCTAATGAAATAGAATACAAATTTTTGACCACTATAAGGTTATATTGGAAGTGAACAACAATTTTAGCTCTTGAAGAAGCAACGACGCAAGTATCGGATATCTACAATAACATGGTGCCGAAGAATAATCGAGAGGTTCACAATTTTACCACATTTGAGAGCAACAAGGTGCAGTGGAACAAAATGATGAACTTTCAGGAGCCGACATTGAAGATCTTCTGTCCAGACCTGACCGCCTTGAGGAACACTTTCCAAACAGCTATCACCGTCAGACTGATTTATACAGTTGTAAGTTTTAGGTATAAGTTTTCTATGACTCAGACAATACGGTTACATGATTGCTTGGTTCCCGGGAAATTTCAAGCCTCTAAGTTCCCACTCAATTTGTCTTTCAGCAGGCATCGCTATTGTGGCAACATTATAATGACTGTATAAGCTCATGTTTGAATAAGTTTTTCATTCGGTAAACAGATGGTGATGGTCGATATTACGCGTAATCTTAGAATATAAGCAGTTATTAGTCACTTCAACGTACACCCTTTCGTACAGACATATGGGCCCCAAAAACCGGCCAAGCAAAAGAGTCAGAGTCATATTGTACTGCCTATGCCGGGAGACATGAGTGTGACCTTGGCAACAATCAGGTGTTCTCTGAAGAACCCAGACTGGAGCCAGCCCAGCCAACACTTCCACTGGGATGATACCCTCGGTACCAATGACGCATTGCATTGGGGCGATGGAGACCTTTCTGTAAGTGAAATGTTATCATACTTAATAATAAGGACATGTTAATTATGGTAGGTTTATAAATGTAGCGAAATGAGAGACATAGTGACAGAACCAACGAGCAGCCAGGAGGTCTAAAATGGTCACCTTAGCAGAATCATAATAGAGGATAATGAAACTATTATGAATTCATGAATTAAGAATAGTTTTGAGTGTTACTGTGGCAAGCGAAATTTTGTGTGCTACAGAATTTATGAAAGAGACTCGATTGTTATTTTCCATTAAAATTATATTTAAAGAGTGCGCTCTTATTTTCGCATCATTTAGTATCCCATGATTTATAGTCATGAATCAATTTCCAACAAGATCATAGAATTCGATTGTTAAAACTCATAAATATAGGTATCGTAAATGCCTATAACAATTTTAAAGAACCCATGAAAATAAACTAGTAGTAATAGTAGGCCAATGTTTAACACAAAGATGATGATTCTATATTCTATTCTATAGCAAGCTTTGTAGTCAGAAAACAAAGTACACAAACCAATCATGTTTGACAGGCAAATGAAAATGAAATGATTCAGTAACGTGAAATATCCGCGATTATGAGAAAGAAGGGAGACGAAAGAAACAGCAGCACGGTCTGCCCTGGCTTAATTCAACTAAAATAAAGTTCATAAAATAGGTGTTTCTCATAACTAAAGTGCAAATTAAAAACAAAAAGAATTGGGTTTTCTATGTCCACCTCCACAGTAGCTCAAAATAGAGAGGACTGGAAAGGCGAAGGGGAAACCTTTGACCTGCAGCTGGGCGAAATAAGCTGAAAGTAAATATTTTTCTACCACGATGTTATATTAATACATATTAATCCCACAGATACTCCAGTACAGTCAGACAGAATCCACAAAGAAAATCCCCAAAGGAAAAACGGATGGAGTGGAAACCAGTTCTCGGCAAATTATACCGGATAATTTAACTTGCCATTTTGGTTTTGGGATTGAGACACTCTTTTGAATTGTTGAAATAAATGCGTTTTTTATCAAGGAATTTTTGTAGCACATTTTTATTCCTTTGGGTAGTAAGTATACATTTTATTTAATAATACTTTACCTAGCTAGGCTCATGCAGAATCGTGCCAACCATCTTCGTCTTTAACCTTCGTGGCCATCTCATACGCGGTTTTAGTCCTTTGTTCAACACGGTTTGTTTCGAACAATACATTGAACTGCACCATTTACAGAATCCATTATCCTATTGTCAGCAGCTTAAATTGCTTAAACGTTTATTGAGACCTCCAACAAATTGGCTGGCTTGGCCAGTCACGAATCAAAACCTTGTTTTTAAGGACCCATGTTAATCGAATTTAAGTGTTTCGTAGCAAAGTATTCATATCCTCAATTTGTGGATGGTAGTCGGGAGTCCCAGTACGGGATCAGTTGAAGGATCTAGTGGTCGATTGTCTGTGTGAATGGCTGGGGTTCCTCACGAGCGTTGGGGCAGCCAGACGGAATATTTGCTGTCATGTCTCGGTTACGCGGTTGGCATTGGCAACCTTTGGAGATTTCCATACTTATGTTACCGGAATGGCGGAGGTCAGTAATTGTTATCCTTTAATTATGTTAATTGAAATCCTTATGTTGTGTTTGTTGTTACCACCTCAAACCTAGGTACTATTGGTCGAAACTGAAGTCTTTTAACAAAACTTATTAGTTTAATAAAGACTCTGGGAAATGGTACGAATTTAACTTTAAATAATGTTTTACATAATTTTATATTAATGCTCAATTCAGTCAAAAGAAAACTAGAAAAATTAGCAGTTTTATACTTTACCAATCATTTTTCTAGTTTCGTTGGGCATACGAAAGCCAACAGTCAAGTCATTACAATAACAATATTTGCTTTTCTTTCAGGAGCGTTCCTCATCCCATACTTCCTCACTTTAGTAATATGCGGCATACCGCTTGTTTATTTAGAAACCACGCTAGGACAGTTCGCTAGTGCCGGCTGCATTTCAGTTTTCAACATTAACCCGTTGTTTAAAGGTAACATTTGCCACGACATTGAGTTTGATTACGATTCCAATATCTATGTTTAGTTCTTCCTCGACAGGAGCGGGTTATGCGGCCGTAATAGCGAACGTAATAGGTGTAACGTACTTCTCGGCCATCATGTCATATCCAGTGCTGTACATTTATCACTCAATGAGCTCACCCTTGCCTTGGCAAAATTGTGGCAATTCCTGGAATACGGACAAGTGCACCGAGGTTGGGTAATTTTAGCTTTATGGATTAAGCATTTTGTTTATATGTCCGTATCTTACGCATGGAGGAATTATTTCCAGATAAGCGGTAACTCTAGTTTCTTTACCTCGAATGGGTCTATCACTACGCCGGAGGATGAGTTTTTTCAGTAAGTATATTTTACAGTATCATAAAGCTTATCCGATACTTGGTGTGCGGTTGTTTATTCACTTTTTTTTAAACTTCCAGCATTCGCCTACTACGAATGTCTCCTAGCATCGGTCAGATCGGTGGTATCGTGTGGCCTGTGTTCTGGTGTAACGTCATCTGTTGGATCATCGTGTATCTCTGTATCTGTAACGGTGTCAAGAGCGTCGGAAAGGTGAGCTTTCCAATATTTCCCGATTGATCTTTCTTGGCACGTTGCCGTTTTGTCAGTCACAAAATAAATACAAGTAATGCTTTTTCCTCAAACCTTCAGTTCTTTGAATTGTTGTGTATTTTTGTTCTCAGATCGTGTACTTCACGGTTATGTTTCCTTACGTGGTGCTCTGCGTGTTATTTATTCGCGGTGTCACTTTGCCTGGCGCTTGGAAGGGCATACTGTTCTATATCCTCCCCGATTGGGGGCAATTGAAGAAGCCAAAAGTAAGTGTCTATAAGAAGCAATGAGGCCAAGTTCATCAATTTCTCACCTACATTACTTTTCTGATTTTATTCTTAGTACCTACTTTATTTTCATAAACGGTCTTCACAGGTATGGGCAGACGCAGCTACGCAGATCTTTTATTCATTAGGTCCTGGATGGGGTGGTTTGGTCAGTATGGCTAGTTTCAATAAATTCCACTATAGGAATCTAAGGTTTGTTTTTTTCTCATTTCTTAAGCCGCGTTGACAGTGACACGATCAGTCACAGTATGCTCGGACCGAGTGGACTCGGATACCTACTCGGACGCAAATCGTATTGTGGCAAACCATAATCCGAGCGCACTCGGATGGGTTGGTTTAAGTTGAATAATATTTTCGGAGACAACTATAATATGAGTATTGGAATGTTCCAGGTCTTCAGTAATAATTCCGCTAGTGAACAGTGGAACAAGTATTTGGGCCGGTTTCGTGGTGTTCTCCGTGCTGGGTTTTGCAGCTGATCGGTCAGGTGTGCCCGTGGGTGAAGTTGCCACTGCAGGACCTGGTCTTGCCTTCGTTACCTACCCCGCAGCAGTCACTATGATGCCTGCACCCAATTTTTGGGCAGTTACTTTCTTTGTCATGTTGTTTTTCCTGGGAATTGATTCAATGGTACAAAACTTTTACCAGACTTCTTACCTTCTTAACATTCTACTTATTTATTCTTTCAACAGATGAGTTTAGTCGTGCTGTGCTTTTACTGAAATCGAATCACGAAAATTAATGCTATGGAAAGATACTACTGATTGATGTTATTGATATTGAGAAATCTATTCAAAACGTCCTATAATACGTAGATATTAGGGTTATTTTACTTGTGTCGTGTTTACAATCTTTTACTGTTCACAGTTTGTCACCATAGAAGCAATAATAGCAGGTCTAGTCGACGAATTTCCCGCATTTCGTGCACGAAAAAGACTCATCACCTTCCTTACATGTCTGGTGCTTTTCGCCATTTCAATCATCTGCAATACTGAGGTTTGCATCCAAATGTCTCTATATCACACTGAAAAATACGTACAAATTGTTACCCTGCAAATAGTTTGCTAGTTCTTGATACATACAAGTTGCAATTGAATGACACGTTCGCGTGACTGCGGCGCTTCAAAGTTTCATATGCATGACTGCGAACTCGTTTAGTAGGTACCTATGATAACAACGGATTGGTAGTTATAATGGTTTAATTAATTATAGTAGTGTTTACGATTAAAAAAAAAAAAAAAAACAGGGATGTCCTAAGTGATCCTTCCAATTAGGACGAGACCCGTAAATGCACCACACGGTTAGCAGTGTTTATAGCATTAAATAAATACAAAAAATACAAAAATGGTTTATTGCTTCAACAAGTTTACATTTACAATATTTGTGTTTGGAGCTCCCCTGTAAGCAAGTAATGCCTGTGTTGGGAAGCCCCGCTCTTCCATAGCTAAGCAACACAAAATATGAACTAGGTATTTACAGCTAAGGTATTACTTATCTTATTTGTGTGTGTGTGTGTGTGTGTGTGTTTGTGTGTGTGTGTGTGTGAAATGTTTCATGAAATGTGGGTTTTAATTATCCTAGCCACGAATGAATCATTTTGTTAGATAGGGCGCCATGAAACTTTTAACATGATTTTTCTATAACTAACTATCGTATATTTTTGATTACTGTAATTCATTCTATTCTACCTTAAAATGGTAGATCAATTTTACTTATTCAATCTTGGTTTATTATTAAACTAAAACTTGGGTATGACTGTGATTTCTTTTACTCTCCGTAAGCAATCTATGACCGCCTCGTGTTACTGGACACGTGTTTTTCCCAGGAAGTCCCAGCTTTTAATCAATTTCTGTCGTCAACAGGGAGGACTACACGTGATTGGCTTACTGGATGCTCACGTGGCCATAGCCTGTATCCCGCTCGTCTGCGCCCTCGAGATTACAGCCGCAGTATATACTTATGGACCAAAGAGGCTATCCGCTGATATCCTGTTCATGACTGGCAAACCTTTGGGACGAATATGGCTGATCTTGTGGAGATATATCGTTCCTGCTCTACTAGTGGTACGACTTTATTTTTGTGGTTATAAGGATCATTTTCGAAGAGGCTGGGTCTTTAAATTTCAGTATAAATGTACGGATGTGTTTACCGATGATTGTCATAGAAGGACTTTATTATGCCTAATAGCAAGGTAGATACTCCCAATTTGTTACAGGAAGTGAGAAGAGGCCTTATTGGTAATGTAGTAGGTAAACAGAATAATATTCATAAGTACTTATGTCTGATCTCACTCGACAGTCTTTCCGCAGTGACAGCACATCCTGGACATCAAATATATTTTTAAATTCAACATTCAGACAGCAGCATCAAGCTGAATAAATCTTAAAATATTTACATATTTTCATTTTTTTTTAAATTTGTTTGGAACTAGTCTTAAGAGATGAGGTCAACGATGGAACGAGTTAAACTACAGTACCTTTCAAACTTTTTGACAAGATAGAAGTTCTAAGTTTATTTCTGTAATAGAAGAGAAACCTTGAGACATTTTCAAGAAGTTGTAAGACATAAAATAGTTGCGTAGCACGTAGGTGGCTCTGCGGGGCTTGCTAGTCTATAATGCGGTAAAATTAATAGTAAACCTTGTTTATGGCACTCCAGGAATTAGACAGTGTCTCCATTTATTAGTCTGTGCAATTTCCATACGGCCTTACTACTTGATGAACTACAAGATTACGATGGGAAATGAGTCGAATCATTGATATTTTATGACCTAAAATTATTATCTGCATAGTAAAGGTACTGTTGTCGTCTATTGGACAGATCCACTTGTTCCAATTTTACGTGTTTGGCAGCAGGCATTTTCCATTTTAGTTATCGTTCAATTTACTTATCTATCGATTGTCTATTGTTTCTTCGCGAGGGGACACTCCCTGCTCTGCTACTATGGGATCCGCCAACTAGCTAGACATCTATTCTTATAAAATAGATTGTAATGAAGACTTTTACAGATAAAACTCAGCAAAATCCACTTTACCATATATACTTACTTTGTACCAGTAGTAGCGTTAGTGAAAATAATTGTATGGTAAATTAACTACCTATTTAAAATGTCTCCTCTCTGACATTTTTGTATGACAGTTGTATGAAATGGCTCATAGTAACAGTTAATTTTCTTTCCTGTACATAACAGTAATAACAGACAAAATAAGAAGGTACTGTTTGGTACTGTTTAAAGCTCAGGAATACACTCTCAATTTATATCGGACTTCATACAAAAATTATCACCGACCAATCAGCAGTTCGATCTTAGTCTCTTCTGTGTAGCCAACGCAAGTGTGAGCCTCATCGGTTACTATGGATGTACTTAGCCAGGGGCCCCATTGGCTGGTTTGAGAATCAAATAAGTTTTTCCATTTCCAGGTTATAACAGTATATTGCCTTAGAGAAGCTTCAGGACTGGCTGGCTGGTGTGTCGCTCTCGTATCCGTTCTTTGTATACCAATACACGCTCTTCAACTGCTCATCAGGTCGAAAGGAACACTCGTACAGGTATGTTAAGTTGACATTGAATTACGGTCCCACTGAGACAAGCCTCCTCTTTATGAGAGGGCGCAGGTCGTTATCAACCACGCGTGCCCAGCACGGGTTGGTAGATGACACATGTCTTCGATTTTTTTCTTCTAGGACTGTTTATTTATTTACAATAGTGGTACATAGGCGAACTTAATGCCACAGGGCATTCTCTACAAGTCAACCTTTCGGTTAAATAAAAAAACATTGTGATAGGGTACATACAAATATACAAAAAAAAAAATACTTCTTGCTTTCGAAATTTTATATAATCACTTATAATGATACTAATACACATATACGAATAAAATAAACTTATACATATTATAGCCTGCGCTGCACCTGCGCCGCGCCTTCACCTTACGCCGTTTCTGTATAAATCGCGCCTAACAATAATTACCATGACCCGACTTCTAATAGAGAGAGCTATTTATTCTGACTTAAATAGTGGTTACGCACTTTTCTTTCTGTCGGTTCTTGGTTCCCCCACAATGTTTTCTTTCACCGTTTTGAAAACAGTGGTGATGCAATAACGCACCTGGGTTCGAAGCCACGACCGTAAGTTGGGGCTGTTACCTGTACTAAACATGTCACTAATAAACTTAGGCAAGAAAATAAACCTACTCAAAATAAGAACTATGCTACGATAAAATCGCAATCGCTGAATATGCAGGTGCAAAATATTTACTCGAACTCATTAATATTATAATATGTATTTTCAGTAATTCGGATATTCGTGTGAGTCACATGTGACTTGTTTGTATTGAAGTTCGTAATTTCAACGATCGTTTGTTTATATTGTACTAAAATAAATAAATAAATAAATAAATAAAAAAAATAAATATTGCACATAAAGATTTTAAAAAGTTTGGCCTTGCAGAAATCATCATCTTAGTCACTCATTCTTGTGACACAATATATTTCAGCTCAATGATATTAAGGGTCAGATGGCATATTGGTAACGGCCTTCACATACGCATAATCAGCCTTATAATGTCCCTACTGCTGGGACACTCGCCTCCTCTCTATGACAGGGTATGGACCATAATCAACCACGCGGGCCCAGTGCGAGTTGGTAGATGTCAAACAACATGTCTCCGGTTTTTGGTTCTAGAACATGCCGGGTTCCTCACAATGTTTTACTTGTTCTCCCTGCCCCGACCCGACCATACCTGGGAATCTTCTAGGTCCGGAGATATTGGGGGTCAAAGTTCCAAGTTCTTCACAAGTTTTTTTTTTAAATCGTAGGTTTTTTGCTATACCTTTACTTTAAACACCTGCACAACCTCCGTACTATTCAATGCGTCCATCAGCACAATATGTTGAGTACGTTGCATTGAGTCCTAACGTAAAACGTGAATTTGCACTTAAAAAAAAAAGTCGTTTCCCAACAATATGTTTTGCGTACAGTTACTTAGTTTGATGTACGGAATGCTTGGTTGACGGCTTCGTGAGGGTCCGTTTACACCTTGTATACATATAATACCTTTATTCTTTTATTTCGTAGCGCATTCGAGACAGCTGCCGTCCCAGCAGTGACTGGGGTCCTGCGGATCCTGAAATGCGTCACCTGTGGAAAGCTGCAATCAACAAACAAAAGAATAAAGACATAAAACTAAATAATCTTAATAAGTCCTAACATTAATATATTATGTTTATAACATTACAGTTGTCTTGTTTTGTTAACCTTTTCCTACCTTCATTTATTTGAAATACACTTTTTACAAGAATACCAGTCCTTCCACCGTTATTTGCGTCACTATCAATATCAACGTGGGCTTTATTTTCATTTGTTGCGGTCAATGTGGCGACACTTGGGGGAGGCCTATGTCCAGCAGTGGACGTCTTTCGGCTGAAATGATGATGATGATTATGAAGGCTGCAGTTGGGTTGTGGCCATAATCACAGTCATCCCTATTCTGTTTCATTATATGTGCTGTTTTGTTGTCGCTGCCAAGTACAGTGATGATCGAGTTGGGAGCTTGAAGCAATCGAGTCCTGATCTAAAAATACCATTATAAACAAGCTTAGTAAAACAATCATTCTTCTCATCAAACCCTTTCAATTGATACCCATATCATGGGGGTGCATAAAAAATAACTAGTCCGCCATCTTTCAGAGTCCGCCATATTGGATTTAGAATGACGTCACTGCTTGCTAACCATGCATTGTCGTTCAAACTAAACGTGTATGCTTTATTTGTGCTCAATCGGAAACCGGAAAGTGGGTGAAATTTAACTTCTATGATTTTTTTTTACATACTTATACAGGTGATGCTAATAAAAGCGTGTTAAAAAAAAGTAAGTAAAAACGGTAAAAAACCTCTTTGGAAATGACACAGGTCATGCTACTAGCAAGAAAGACAGATTATAATATAACAACACTATGTCATGACATAAAACTGTCATTTTTGTCGTGGCCTCCCAAAATTAAGACTAGAGTTTTATGGCAAAATTATTGTAAAATAACATGTTGGTGTCTAGTTAAAATTATAACGTGATATTTTTATATTCTAAGATTTAAATTCTCAGTAGTCATATTTTGAAGTTTTTTTCTTCAAAATTGTAAAAATGACTGACGTCCCAAACCCCAGCCCAGCTGAAAATGCTACCGCCAATGGTGACGAAGATAAAGACAAAAGAGTCAAAATTAATGTAAGTACTATAAGACAAGGTTGGCCGCCTCTGTCTAAAGCGGAGGCCACACGGCCAGCCTGCTGGCGGGCGGGCTGGCGACGCGAACGACGCCCAGAGAGTTACTATGACGTCTTAAAACAGGAGTATTTCCAGTGTGGGAAAGAGACAGAGCTATACGGGTCGTCTAGCGCCATCTCTTTCCCACACTGGAATTACTCCTGCTGTAAGACATCATGGTAGGCCACCTGTTCATACTTCGTTCGTATCGTATAAGTGAAACGATGCGTCGTTCGCCCGCTCGCCCGCCTGTCAGCTGGCGGTGTGGCCCGCGCTTAACTCTTCGAGATCTATGCTTCTACAGGGCTAAGCGTCATACCCAGCGTTATGTTATGTGTGTGTCTCGTTGGTCAAGTACACCCACATTTCGCCACTTATGTTTAATACCCATGTATCGTATTACCCAGTACTAACTGGGTTGTCAGGTCAGATAAGCAGTCGCTCCATGTAAAATACTGGTATTCAGCTGCATCCTATTAGAGCGACCCCAACATAGTTGGGAAAAAGCTAGGCAGATGATGGTGATGTTTAATACCTAACATGGAATATGGGGCGAGTCTATTGCCATCAACCGGGCACAAATCCAGACTCCGTGGCTCCTACTGCGGAATTCCTGATGGAAAAACCCAATAACACTACCCGACTCCGGAATCGACTCATGTCCTCATGCTCAGCAGTCGCACTTGCGACCACTAGACCAACGACGCAGTCAGTGATATGTTTGATTAACCATTGCATGGGTTATGGTAACCGGTTAATTTTTTCACCCAGTCCCTGCTTATAGTGTGTTCTGTCCAGACAGTGCCAGCCAGGCGAGTGCTTGTAGATCTGTCACCGGCGCTCGATATGCTGTGTTTTGACGAACACTAGGATTTGTTAAGCTTTCTATAGATTTGCTTGAACATACGTTAAACAATCGTCTGTTGCTTACACATTTCATTAATTTTATTTAGTCACACCAGTTGTTTTTCAAAACCAACCTTCAGCCAATTCTTAACATTTTGTTTAATCACACTACTCGACCATGAAAAAACGAGTAAACCTTTAGCCACTTCTTAACACCTCTAAATATAATCGCAATTGGTGAAACAGGTTAAGTCACAATATTATGTTTCCAGATTGAAGGTGAAGATGAGACGGGGGAAAATGAAATGGGTCGAAAACAAATGAAAAGATTTCAACTACCAAATCTACCGCGGTGGTGGCAAGCTGTTATCATTCAATATGCGTGAGTAGAACTGATTTATATTTACTGTACCTACACGCAAAGATTTATATCGTAAAATGTGCTCTCGCCCTACGCGTTCCCCGGTCGTGACGGTCGCGCGGAAAATTGTTTACCTACATTCGGAAGAGTGTGTAGCGGCATTACAAAAAGTACTCTACAGTACTTAGTACAAAAAGTCTATGACACAAATGAAGAACTAACATCAAATATCTAAATCGCTCTATTAAAGTTATACGCGCCTTAAGATCATATAGAAATAACCGACTACAATTGTCGGTCAGTGCCCACCAGACACAACAAGCATCTGGTCGGAGGTTTCTTCTTTTCTATAGGGGATGAAGAACTTTACACCCTGTTCTTCATATCCCTATAAGTGAGCTGGCACATCCGTTATCATGTATCAGAAAGAAGTGGTAATATTCAAGGGTCTGGTAAAGACCATCAAACTGAACAACTATCTGTATGGAACCAACATCGAAATCCCTAATATATGTATAAGCTATCCCATACAAAATTCCAATATCTGTTTGACCCAAATGTATAAGACAGCTGTTTTTTTTTCTTTCATGATTTAATTTTTAATTCTTTCATGATTTCGATGTCGGTTTCCATGGAAAAATTTGTTTTGTTTGATGGTCTATATCACAGCCTTAAATATGAACACACCTTTCCGAGACACGAGGTATAAGGTTAATTGTTCCCAGAGTGGAGGGGTCATTTGATGATTTCCCATCCGGAAAAAAAAAAGGTTAATTGTTAACACAACGGAAACGTGATATTTTTTGGACGCGGGAGAGCAAATCTAACCATTTAAATCTTTGCATCATCGTAAGATACATCTATCAATGTCGAAAAGCTTTTCCGTAGGTGAATCCAATTTATTTATTTCTATTTATCTCATTTAAACACATTGGAAGTGATCTGGTTTTCTTTTTATTTGACGTCCATCAGGAACGCGACCTCTTTGCTCGCTTAACCTCTTTTTTATGCATTACCTAATGAAAAGTAAATCGTTTCTAAATGCTTCACTAAATATTACATAATTAGTTAAGATATTACTAACAATGCGGTGAACGAGTTTATGTTAATTACTTCGTTGGAGTTATGATTGGGATCCGAGGTTTTGATAAAATCTAATTGCGTTTTGGCGCCTTCAAAACTACAGTATCAATGGTAACTGAATTTTATAGTTAATCAAATAAACAAAAAAAACAGCTGTACTGTACAAAAATGCAATACAGGGTCATAATGGATCCATGAAACAGCATTTTTTTATTAATTTACCTACAAAAAAAAGTTGTAATAAAAAATAAACATATAGTTATTTTTATACTCTTAACGTACCATATTTACTACTATCAATCCTAGCAACAGATACAAACCTTTATCAATAAATTCAACTAGTTCATTAGACCTCCAAATTGCTTGACGTCAGCCTACTGCCTAATCATATGTTTTTATAACACTAGTGATATAAAGTAAACATAGAGATATAAAGCACGTGCCGGGAGTTGACGTGACCTCCTACAGTTACAGTATCGGAACATCTTTATTTCAAATGTGCCACAAAACAAACGACATTACCTGTCACCTATCACATGGCGATTGCTTTCATAAATCAAACTTGTTTTGAAATATACGACGGTATCAGAAGCTCACATGACTCCACTTCTGTCTGTGAAAGTCTTCTTATATAGGGTGAAGTTAAATTTGCTAGCGAAACTCGGCAGGTTCTTTCTGTTTTGATATCTAAACAAGATGTGACAATAGAAATAATGATTAGATGATACTTTTATGGGGCAACGACCGCAGGTAATATAGCTACTTATTTATGCCCGATACCCATAAAGTCTGGAGAAGTAATTAGCTAGCGACTAACTCATCATAACTTCCAGTCATCGTAGTTGTTAGTCATTAACGATTTCGTGTAGTCGTTTGTCAGCATTTTATTTGTAAACTAGCTGTGTCCTGCGATCTGATTATAAAAATATTACTTCCCTCTATGAATCGGATTTTGTTATCAATTTCAAGAGTTTTATTTTTTTGGACGGTACTCTTATTCTCATTTTTTTTTTAAAAGTAGCCTAAGTTACTCCATTATATAAAATCAGCTATATGCCAGTAAAAGTCTCGTCAAAATCAGTCCAGCCATTTCGTATTCTTCTCATTTTCGATTTGCAAAAAAAAAATTAGCTGTTCCACACATTTTGACCGTGTAGTTGCACTTTTATAGGAAACAGCTGATTGCTTTTTTAATAACCGATGATAAAAATAAAAAAATGATGTACTGAAGGCGTGGTAACCGTTTTTGCGTCGGTGTCCCTTCCACCCCGTATAGTTTTCTAGGTTCCAACTAGTAGGTACCTATAGAAAATTGTACGTTAACCTAAAAGCCACATTATTGTCGTGAGTCTGCGAAGGCCGCCGCTGAGGCATCCGGCTGACCCGGTCGCGACCGGCGACGTTGGTGCTATCCGGGTCACCTCCGGATGAACCGGCTCTGCAAATGTGCCGCAGTTAAACCGAGTGTCCACTAGATAAACACGATTTTTACGGGAAAACATCCTATAATAAATGTACCTAGAACAAAAAAAAACAATAATTATTAGGTACATCTATTTATATGTTTCTTTATCGTAAATAAAACCTTGTGAAGCTCGCGTCTTATTAAGCTTTTAACGAAAACATAAAAACTTATTCACAACTTTGTATTGACTTGCAAATTAACCATTAACTTTGCAAAAGAACTATTAAAACGTCTTCTGAGTGTCTATAGACTTCAGTGAATGCTCGGGGAATTAGCCATGAAAGGTGTCGAGGTGGGAGATTAATGTTCGCGTGTGGCACACGTCGGGTGTCGAATCTATGGGGGAAGGGGGTGGCCGGGTAACCTATGGTGGTGGCGGCAGTCATTGCACCTTAAGCCGCGGGTCGGGCAACATGCAACAGTGATTACCACTCCAAGATGCAGCGAACGCCGTCGAGTGCCTCCGAAGGCTCGTTTTGGACGACTATAGAACTCCTCGCTGGCCGTGGTCGGAGACGATCTGCTACTGATGCCGAAGACTATACTCACCTCGATGTCCCGTCCAGAAGAACATCTACGCTCAGGTTGAGATTGTGTTACCACTTTAACAAAAGCACTGTTCCTATCATTTCTAAAAAAACTTTGTTGATTTTCTCATTTGCACAACAAAACATGCATGCATGTATTGTTGATAACTCTCAGCTGTTGAGGATGTCAACAATAACAGTTACAATTATCACCGCACCGGATATCAACATCGCATACAGCACAGTTGCGGAATAAATCAAATTACGCCCACACACAATTGCTTTTCAAGTAAACACACAATCTGCTTATAATCGTATAATTTTATATCAATGAATCCTCGGTGCTATTTTAGTTGTTTCACTAAGGGCGTCATTTAACGATGATATTAATAAATCACGTTCGTAAAATATTTGCACTTCTCGCAGCGAATCAAAACAAGAGATGAATTTCAAATTTGTTTATATCCGTTAATTGGACCATGTTATGCCGAAACACACCAGCCCGCATTTTCTCCATTTTCCGAAGTATTTTAATGATTTTGAATAGTAAAAGTTGTTCCATTTTAAATGTATTCGAAGCAACATTTTCGTATGTTTATTGAATTATATTTGATGAATAATAAATAACACATTTGGTATATTGGAGTAGTTATATATAATTCGCTGAAAATTTGAAATATTTTGGGTTGGCATAATTGGGACCAATTTCACAGGGATAATAAATCATTGTAGCAAGTTTTAGCGTGTTATCTGGCAGGATGGGGCGGCGAGACACGCTATTGTTATGGTTCAAAGTACTCGGATGATAATATTGCGTATCGCCAAGTATTTTGCGTCATTCGCACCCTCTCATGTTGGTTTAACGTAAACATTTTATTAGATTCCTGAGATATCGGAGGCCATTTTTTGTCTTTAATAGATGTTGATTTTCGGAAGTAATAAAATCGTGTTACGATTAAAGCTGATAATTCGGCTTTATCATTTGTACTTTGAACTTTTGTTAACAGCTTTGAACTTTTGTTGCGTACTAATTTGAATATTTCACGTAGCTTGGGAGTTAAAATATAGTAAATATTACTTAGGAAATCAATTGAAACGGACGTAAAAATTATTTTATTATAAAACATAATAATGTATGTTTAGATAATATGCTTCAGCACCTCAATTCGCGAAGTTAGAATATTTAAATTCTATGAAAAGTTAGAATATTTAAATTCTATGATTCTACTAAAATACAGCCCGAAATTTTCACTATGCAGTTTGGACTAGCTAGATAGACACAGGAAACACGATTTCATTATTATTTTTTATTATTTTGACCTTAGACGGATTATACAGATGTTATGTTTCCAATTTTATTAACCAATTGTATGCTTCACTATCTAGAATTTGTGTCCCGATTATGATTGGAAATAATCATGTTTACATTTACAAAACCGTAATTGTCAAGGGGGTCATCAGTCAGCAATAAAATAACAAACATCAGACAACAATAATCAGCTTCAAATCGTCATCAAATTCTATATTAAATTAACTGCGCGTACTTACTGATAGCTTATCAAAAATATACATACAAATCTTTGTTTTTCTTGTTTACATATTACATATCATGATTCCGTGTTTTTCAAGAGAACTGAAACACAGAAGCTCAAGGAAACAGATCAATGATATTATTCATGCCTACCAAAAAAATACAAATAAATATCTAAGTATCATACAATCGCGGACGCACTGCAGAAACCCGAACATATTGGTTAGTATCTACATACTGAAGTATGTACGCATGTTTTAAATTAGTTCAAGTCAAGAGTCAAGGCATATTTAAAATTATATGCAAACTTAAAAACCATACAGAACTTCTTTCGAATTTCTTTATCAATTTTGACCCTTACTTCTTTAGTCATAGAATCCAAGCGCAAAAGAAAATACGGTAAGTGTTTTATTTTTCAGACGTTTTCAAGAAATACGTGTCATTGATAAGTCTTCATAAAAAAACGGTACTTTGAATAATCTCCGGTCTTTGACCTTTTAATTACTAATAAGTTTTTAAATTTTTCAGTGGTCATTATCAAATTAGGCATTGTTTTTGTTTTATTTCCAGAAGTAACCGTGATTACTCTACGGATCTCTGTATCACAGTCTCCAACCCGTGTCTAATTAATTCAAAAACGTATAATCAGAATACTATAATCAGAGGTCATTACACACACTTTCAAAACTATAAACAGATGCGTAATATTATGATAAAATATTACGATCGTAGTGAACCGGAGGTTTGAGGACACGTATCCGTAAGCGCGTTTAAAAACCGATATTTTACTGCGTAAAGGTAGACTAGAGTTAATTAAGTCGTACCTAGTCAATAGAAAACAAATAATTAAAATAGCAAAACTATGGCCTAGAACTAAATCAGAAGAAACCTACCTATCAAAACAAAGATTTATAAATTATGGCGTGCCCCAAGGCAGTGTTCTAGGTCCGTTGTTATTCCTATGTTATATAAATGATATACCCTTAACTATAGAACATCCCATGACTCTTTTTGCTGATGCCTGTACCACAATAAATACTGGAAAAAACTTACAAAAATATGAACAGGATATAAATAACAGCTTAAGTTTAATTATTAAATAGTTAACCGATAACAACCTAAAAATTAATATTGGTAAAACACATGTCATGCATTTTAACCAGAGAACCAATCCTGTAAATCCAAATGTTAAATATGAACATAACAACATTGTTAAAATTGACAACACAAAATTTCTAGGGCTTTGGTTAGATCGGCTGTTGACATAGAAAACATATATTGAGCATTTAATAAAAAACCTAAATCAATATTGCTATGCCCTACACAATTTAAATAAAGTCGCGAATCGCAGCACCGTTCTTACCGCATACCACGCATACGTCTCCACAACACTGCGATATGGAGTAATATTCTGGGGTAATTCTACGGATAGGGAAGCGGTCTTTAAAACCCAAAAAAATGCGTTCGTGCAGTATGCATGATCCAAAACACTGACAGTTGCAAACCTTTTTTTATTAATCTAAAATTATTAACACTCCCGTCCCTTTACATTTATGAAGTTGCCATATTTATCCAAAATAACCCTAACCAATTCGAAACAGTGTCCTCTAAACGCCACCAAGTTGCACTGTAGTCAAAATCCCATCAAACAGCCCTTTACTCAAAAAGTTTCCTAGGAGTGGCGCCAAAAATATTCAATAAACTACCCAAGTCAATAAAAGCATCAAGAGATTCCAATACAGTCAAATAAACACTCCATAACTTCTTAATGCACAAAGCACATTATTCTTTAAATGAATACCTTGAAGAAAAATTACTGTTTTTTATTTTATATTTTTATTACTTTTATTAGCTTTAATTCATAAGATTTTTATTATTACAACTCCATAATTTAGTTGTTTACTTAGTTTGTATTGTTTATTTATTTTTGTGTAACGTATATTTTATTAAAGATTTAATATTAGGAAATTAGCTGTATTAACAGTACCTAGTTTTAGTTTTTATTTAAGTTTCAGTTTTTATACATACCTATAAAAAACTACCTGCACGACTAAATGTGTAGACATTATTTGTACGCCTTTGCAAGGCAGCACATAGTGAGACTTAACTTTTTTTGATAACACCGTGTACTTACTTTTACCTATGTGTCACAAATAAACATAAAAGATATATAAGAAAGATATATAATTTTGAATAGATTAGAGCTAGCTGCGTCTTTAGTTTTTTTTCTAAAACCTCATCTTGAACGTTTTGAAATTGCCAAGCAATCGTTTTAATCAATGCTCGTACCTCCATATGCCTAAGGTCCTAGCAAAGGGAAAACTATTTGGTTATAGCATAAATACTCCGAAGAATGACAAAGCGTGTAGCGCCACAAACACTTGAAGAATCACTGTAGCGTGAGCCAAGATTCTGTCTGATGACTAACACCTAATTTATGGTCCTAACTGATGAATGGTTCACAGAAAACGTGGCGGATGAATCTCCGAAGGTATAAATCACTCCTAGCTGAGTGATCCGGGATACATTCACCTAGTTAGTAATAATTTTACGTTATTAATTTGTAGACTCACATCTGGAATCGTCAGACAGTGAACTACTTCCTAAATCTTCTGTTTTTCTACGAATAAAGAAGTTAAATTACAATATAAAAAGATTTCTGTTGCAATCCATTATCATTAATTCCAGGATTTCAGCGATACCACTGTACAATGATGCGTCGAAATAAAAAAATAATTTGGATAAGGACTTTACAAAGTTTAGAATGGCATGAAACCACGTTAAATATTGAATACCAACTCGAAGTCTGCATAGACAAAAGCCAATACATAAATGGAGCAGGTGGAGAGTGGTCAGCTCTCTCCAGTAAACATTGACACTTAATAATGTACAACGTCACCGAGCAACAAAGTCGTAATACACGTGAACCTTCCAAGTCTTCAGAATTCCCAGTGTACTGACCGAGCCACCATACTCCTTACATCTGTTCACAGGATATTACACATCTCCGCTGAAATTACGGATCACAATAACATAAATAACATTAACGACGACACCTTGGACTCTCGCCCATTCACACTTGGAATAACATCATCCATTTTTATGCATAAAACATAAAATCTAATCATCATGAAGACTAGAACCGTGAAGTATATAAATTCTAAAATCGTTCAATGTCCGTGACGTTTACTGGTTGTAAAAATATCACGCAATACGGCTTTACTGCCGCGTTTTCGTGTACAACTTGTAGCCAACAATTCGTTTGATTGGTGGTAAATTCTCACGTTCCAGTATTAGTAATTAAAAACTTCATTTGTTAAACGCTAATATAAATACGCAGTTACACCCGTATCTATAGCCAAGTTAAAGTAATTACTTGAGTTTAAGTACTTACTTATGCAAACATTTTTATGCAATACACAAGAATTTATAAACGAAGTAAGATCTGTCAAAGAAAGCAAAGCTAAGAATTCTAACTTTTGACAGTTCTAACTTCTTCTTTAAGCAGTTACTAAACTACATAATAAAAATCGTGTCTTAAATAATGACTTTACTCAAATAAACACTTCGACTTGTTTTTAGATACTGGTGTTAGAAACAGCAGTTGTCTATCTAGTGGTAAGTTTTTCGGAGACGAAACAGGATTTTCAGTATTTACTAATATACTCGGTAACATTGACAAGGCTCAGTATGTGCGTACAGCCTTAGTATAAAAACAAAAATACAACCTTAAATACAAGTATGTAGGCGTACGTAACCTCACATTGTGTGAAAAGCACTTGAAAAATGTGCGATTGTTCAATTATGGCTATGACTTGATTGATTGTTTTCCAGAGAAACAATTGTGCCTACATTTGAAAGCTTTTACGGCCAGATCTAGTGGCATGAGGTCACGCCCCTATAGTTCGAGGGTATAATAAAGGGGGAAAATAAACTTTTATTATAAGCGTTCCCATGGTTCGTAATCATGCTGTTTTAGTGTTTATTTGTTAGTATACAAAACCACAAAAGCAGAACTTTAGGGGACTATTACTACTGTTGGTTGCCGACAAAGTTTTTGTTTAGAAACGTAAAATGAGGTTAAACTTTGAATAACGATAAAAATGATATTGTTTTTGGTTCGAAAGTACGAATTTTATGGTTACTAAATGTAGCTGAATATTTAATATCTTCAACTTGATTTGAACTTGACTTGATTTTGTAAAATTATACCTATAAATCGGACTACCTAAGTGACGGTTTTGTTTTTCGAGTTATCAGATGTTAGAGAAAATCTTTTTGAAATTCTGAGTCACATATATGACTCACACTTCATTTTAAACGTACATTCATACACTATGGTCGGAATTTTTGGCGTTTACCCTGAAACTGAAAACCGAAGTGACGAGTAAATTTATCGTCACTCGTAATTTAGGCTTCGTAAACATTGGCGTGACGGCGTTACATTATGGCAGAGATAACTAAGAACTATTTTCTGTTATGGTTTGTTATATTACGGAGATGCAATGTTTACTTAATCGTGCTGAAATTCAAACTGCGTGTGACTGGGTTTTAGTTGTATAATTATATGATCGTAGAAATCATGGGTATTAATAGCCAGACAGTGTGGCTCATGTCTTAAACATTACATGAAGGTTTTACTTGATGAATTACAGATTCTACAGTCATCATCCATTTTGATACTGACATCTTTGGATGTAACTGAAGCATAGATGAGGCCTCGCTCCACTTTTTATAACTACATAGTGAAAATGAAAGTACCTTTTTGAGGCTACTTGTGTGATCGTCTTGTTAGAATAGAACGGAATTACCTTATGTACACCAAAATTGTTACACTATTTTACAATATTGCTAATTTTATGAATCCTACGGCGGTCTTATGGCGAATAGAAATATCTGTTTATCTGGTGATTTTTGATGCAGTTGACACTGTCATTTAGGAAATATATTTCGATAGGTTTATGTGTATTTAATATTGATATACAACTTACATATTATAAAAAAATCTCGATGTTTTATCAACTCGTAAAAACCTTACGAAGCAAGGGCGGGTAGCTAAGCAGAAAATTCCTATGAAGAAGTATTGGTTTATCTAGCTGGAAAGATAATAATTCTATATAGACTAGACATGGTATTATCTACAAGTTCTAGTTACATAACTGAAGGTGATACGAATAGTAAAAGTTAAATCGTCTGTAAGACAGCACACAATATTTGTATTTATTGTCTTCCATTTATTTTAAGGGTCTGGAATTCTGGATAGCTTTAAACAATACAATGCCTACAATGTCTAAACAGAATTTAAGTACAACATTTGGTTGTTAAGACAGTTCTTACCAAGGTTGTTATGATTTAAGAAATTCTGCTAATCTTCGTTCACGGTCCTATATCTGGTAATACACGCCCGCCCGAATAATATGGAATATGGTATGGAATTCTATTAACAAATATTTTACACGGTCTTCTCTCATTCTATGCTCATCTCAACTCCCATGATGATGATGTAAAAGTTCATTGCATGTTTTCATAGACTGCTATGAATCCGCTAGGTGTTCGCCATCAAAAACGCTGAAAAAATTTATTCATCATGCCCAGAGGTCTGAAACTGTCCCATGTATGTTCCGCGAATCTTAAAAATTTTCGAGTTATAATAATTATTAAATTTCTAGAAAATTAAATGGGAAATATGGGAACCGCTTTAAAATTCTTTATTTTTACACGGTTTTTACTCATTTCTAATATCATTAGCATCAAGAAACACACAAAAATAAGCAAAATCACATGAATTCGAATTATAAATAAATCGAATGATTTTTCACCTGCCTGTACACCTTTAAAAGAAAGGGGCCGATACACGAATTTATAACTCGACATGAGGAATCTCCTTTTTTGATGACGTCACTTTTTGGACCACCCAGTATATATTTATATTTCGTTGTTTTGTGAAATGCAACTGTTAGATGTTTTAACAACGAAATCTTGCAATTAATTAAAAGCAGGTAGGTATAATTAACTTGCCAAAATGCGTCTCATAAAACCAAAATACAATAAGTTGTGGCGATGAAAATATGTACCTCTATTTGAGTCTAATAAACTAATTGCCAAGTCGGTCTGACTTGGCAAAACGTAGTCACGAAACCTAGATTTTATTATTCAAGAGTTTACATCTAGCCATATTTAACCTATATCTTTAGAGAATCTCAAAATCGTGGAGGTAAAAGTTCTATAGAAATGTGTAGATACCTTCTAAACTCCACACTAATAAATGCGAAAGTAACTCTGTCAGTCTGTAACCATTTCACACCAGCCACACTGTCAGCTAGTGAGCGAGCGAGCGAGCCGGGCTAGGCATCGTTTCACCTCATTTCATACTTTGGTTCACACCGCGAACTAGCTAAGTGGCCGAAACGAAGTATGAAAAGAGGCTCGCCCGGCTCGCTCGGTCGCTAGCTGGCGGAGTGGCCGGCGCTTAATGCCGGAACGAATTTTAATTAAATTGGGCACACACACAGGTAGATCCGATACATTCATCCAGGTAACACGTTCCCGACCCGTGGGACAATATCCATCCGTTTCCGTTGAGGTCGACTTCCAGTCTAACCGGATGTAGTTAAATACCAGTATTTTACATGGAGCGACTGCCGATCTGACCTCCACAACCTATTTAGTACTAGGCAATAGAACACCACTTGATAAGACTGGTTGTTAGGCTTTCGGGCCACTGACTACCTGTAACGACTGTCAAAGATCTACAATTGACAGCCGGGACCAACGGCTTAACGTGCTTTCCCGAAGCACGAGGGAAAGTCGGTATGTAATGGGTGGTCACCCATCCACTTTCACGGAATCCTGTTGAAGAAACGTACAACAAATCAGCACAATAACATAGCGACATAGTAACACTGTTTATTGTTAAACAAAAATGTAGTAGGTAATACTGTCATGAACTTACGATGCTACTTACTTTATGTTGAGTCCAACCCTCCGTATCGGCATCGATATGAATTCAAATGAGCGCACCAAGTCATAGATTCAAGATATACGAAGATAACTTTTGGTAATTTGTAGCTATTTCAGAGGAATAGGTACCTACTCGATTGGGTACAGTTTGTATAAGCCGTACCTTAGACTGGGGAGTGGGTACTTTAGTTTTGTTGTTTGTTTTGACAAAAAAGTTCTATTGCGTGTTTTACGAGGCAGGTTAAAATTCACTTTTTGCGTTTTTATCGCGACTGATTCAGAAATCGGTTAGTAGTGTCTCGTATTTCCGAAAAAGGTGGGACACACAATACTTGTAAAAGTAGTTTCCTAATTACTCCATTCCAGTAGCGAAGGATCAATTTTTGTAAAAGGTACCTTTAATGTGATTATATTATTTGTCTATAGAATACTGACTGTGCCATTTTTCAAAGAGAAGCCGATAGGAATCGAGTTCTATGGAACCTTCGCCACTGCTATTATCTTATAAGCTACAACGTGGTAGCTTTTGTACGACAGTTTTTATTAGCCTTTAAAACGATATGTTTAGACAATCAATACCAATATTATAACGAGGTAAAAAAAAATTGTAAGTTTGTATCTAGGGGGTAATCTTCGGAACTACTGAACCGATTTCGAAAATTCTTTCACTAACCGGAAGCTATATTATCTCCAAGTGTCATAGGCTACATAAAACATTCCCGTTGATTAATTTCCGTACATAACAGGAGCAAAGCCGCGAGCTAAAGCTAGTACTAGATAAACACACCCCTCATATAGGTAACAACATGTTTACCATGTCTGCCTCGGAGCCGTGTCTACGTGTCACCATCCACCGACTCGCCGGAAACACTCGGAAACAGGGTGGACCGTTACCTAGCAACTATGTACCCTACACCATAGAACATGGAAAACTAATGAACGACACATTTTATGTTTATTATTTCCAATCATCATAACCACGGCTTGTTACAGAGGAAGTGGAAATTATATGTTTCTTACTCAACCGCTGTTTTTCTGATTAATTTCGGTGCGGAATTCAAGACTGTTGAATCATTTCGCTGGACTAGTGAAGCTTGTTTACCACGACGCTTGACGTTTTTCGGGTGGTCGCCACAGTTAATTCTAGCTTTCTTTTGGACACTGTCTTTTCCAATTACTTGTCATTTTCTAGTCTTACCTCGACTTCTCGCATCCACCTGGAACTAGCCATCTTGCTATGATCGTAGCTCCAGCCCAAAGGTAACCTTTCTTATCCCAGATCCCAAAAAGTCCTAACCTGGATCTATATGAATAGAGCATCACTCTTATTTTCTGTATCGGAAGAATAAAATTTCTAAACATATGATCTTATCATAAGCGTAATGTGTAAACCCAGGTCAGCATATACACACACAGCCTACGTAATAAAATATAATCCGGGTTATTTGCCCTTACAGCGATAAATCATTTTCCTGTTAGTCGTTATCTTTGATGATAAGCCATTTTGAAAATAGGTAGGTACTTTGCGAATGACATGTCTGAAATGTTAATACTTCTTGGGTAATTTCGCTTTTACAGACATACATACCATACACCAAAGAGTATCCATACACCATTACCATAACCAACATAGTGGTGTTTTCCCTTATGAAAGAAAATAAAATACTCAAGGCTTTTGCCATGGGTATAGGCAGAAACTACGAACCCTACCTGCTGCTGCTATGATTCTTACACACATCTTTTGCTTAACTTTTACTAAACTCACCTTTGAGACATTTTAAGTATGGAACAGCTCAGCATTCCAAATTATAAACAAATAAATAAACTTTCCAGTCTGCCTGTTTATAAGCCTATAGGTAATTATTTGTTTTGCTTACATAATGGCGCTTTTATGTTTCACTTCACGCCATCCCCAGTGTAAGATTGCAAAATAAAGTGTTTTATTCCACCAACCGAATCGTCTTTCCTTGCAAAAATGTGCTAATAACGTATATAGGTTAATACTATTTGGTAACAAATAGACGTAAATATTTATGCAACTTTATGCATTCGATAAACAGTAAGTCAAAATTGCCATACCGGTGCCATGTATGGCGTCGAGTTAAACTTTCCACAGTCACGTGAGCTTAAGAACCTTGTAGAACGAACTGTTTTTTTAAATAGAAAATTACATTTCTGTTCTTTCTTTAGTATTTAATCATTGGGTTTTTTTTTCAAAGACTAGTCTTAAATAACCCATAGAGAAAAGTGGAAGGAGAGTTTTCGTGAAAGCCTTTTCCCTGCAATGGGAAAATTCAGGCCAATATATATATTTTTTTAATGATATCTCGCAGGTCATCCTATAAGGCTGGCTTCTGCTTAAGCGGCTATGATAATAATAATGGTGCTTGGGTGGTATTTTAACATATTATCTTATCTCAAATGTTAATGTTAAATCATACAATATTATGTCTTCACATACGAGTACATAGCAATCAATTAACCTCGCTGCCTTGATCTTTACTTCATCTGTTCTATTGACGGCAACTTGAACGGATAATATTTACATAGATATTCTCTAATCTCAAAGTAGCTAAAAAATAAATTAACCAATATTTCTCATCCTTGACCTCTAATCATTTTAACTTTAATTAAAGTCGATAACAATTACTTGGATAATACTTCACAACAACCCGTGAAAATGGCCGTTCCTCAAAAATCGACGATATTTCTAGACAGGAAGTTCTAGTATATTTCCTCTTGATCAAGACTTAGTAGAAAAAATAAAATAGATTACAGCTGCTATATCTTCGAAATGAAAACATTAAAAAAAATGATTTCTCGCCTAAAATCAGTAAATAAAGGTGTGAATACTTCTTAACACGAATTTTATACCAATATGTGGTGTCGGTGGGGGCCGTGCCATACCGTGCCAGGCCCATCGTACACCGCGATAAAGGTCTCAACTATGACACTGAGCATGTAGCGTCAAAACTACTAAAACTTTACGGCAACGTCGAGACGTCTGGCCGGCTCCGGTGGGTTTACCCATTCTGCCTGAGCCACCGCCAAAACGAGTCCTGAAAGAGGTTCCACCGAAGCCTCGCGGCTCTGGTACGTAACGTGAGACTGTACGTACTTGGGCTATAAAAAAAAATTGTTTATGCTCACGTACGCTTTGTTTATATCAAATGTTTCATTTTTTTTATTGTTTCACACATACCATTCGTATGGCAACTCGTTTTATTGGTATTTGGTTTTATTTTATGCGTGAGTGATTTGTAAAAGTGAGGTTATTTGATGGTGAATTGGCGCCAAAATTGCGCTGTGTGTTGTTATTGTATTTTTTAGCATTGTTTATCAGCTTTTGGTGTTACATACAGGCAAATGTAATTTAATGAAGGTTTTTTACTGACTTATTTGGTGATTTTAGATAATTCCGTGACAATTATTTTGACTGTAGGTAATTTTGAAAGCTTTCGTTCAGAGTCCGAATCGTTTTATCCCTGTTTTTCGAAAGCCTGTAAATATGGTTGAATTGATGTTTAAAAATACTACAATGCAATTCGACACAATATCTGTTTGACAAAAAAAAATATTTTGACTCGGTATTAGATATTACTGCTGAAGATTACGGGCAATGTAGAAGGTCAAAAAGGTTAGTTTAAAAAGTGTTTTTGAAAATCTTTATCTTTCTTCTTGTTCAGCTTCTCGCACCCGCATGTCCGCGCCCGGCTGGAAAAGCACATGGGCTCCAACTTGGTGCGGCTCACGGACAAAGCCTTCATGACGGAACTCGAGGACAGGATCCGGGCGGTCAATGAGGAGACCCTCAACAGGAGGATCAACTCGCGTGTTGTGAGTAAATGATGACTTAAGCCTAAAGGCGCGAAACCAACAGTGAGGCCCAGTTTCCATCAAAGTGAAGACGAGCGGTGAGGGGACGAGCAATATTTAACTAATCACAGGATAGACACGATGTGATGTTTCAAGCTATGTGATTGGTCGATTTTCACACGGCTCCTGTCAGCTCACCTTTGGTGAAAACCAGGCTTGACGAGCTACGGCCAGACGGGACACTGGCAACGTAACAATTTTTTACCATCGCGTCGCCGCCGCCCCCTCTCGGCCACTGTACTTCGGAACTGGTATCGTGCCAGCTTCTTTTAATATTTCAATACTAATTGTAATTGAGAGATGATGATATAAGCAATCATAGACTTTCAAGTCGAGATCGTTTACGATCAAAGACAGTTTAAATAGAACAATAATAATTGACAGGACGTCGTTCTCGGATACCAGATCTTCTCTAAGATTTCCTCTTTAGAATGGTTGTTGTTACAAAAATAACAATCATGTGGTTTTTCAGCACATTAATCAGTCACAGACATTTCTACAAAATATATTAGGTTCTAAATACTCTTTTCAGGGACAAAGTAAATAACTTACTGCCAATCAATCATCACTGACTGTACGCGTTTCGTGTCTTTCGCTTATTAAACGCCAGTCAAAGTGAAACTAATTACCCACCCATCAAAGATTGCTTTATGAACTTTACGATTTCATTTCGTACCTGCGACGAGCAACAATTTGCCCCTAAAGTACTTCCCTAATCAATATGAGTTTTACTACCGTATAGACCTACTTACGTGATGTTTATTTTTGGACGTGTACATTTTATGGTTTATAGAGAGTAAATCATGTTTTATTGACAGATGGATGAGATGGAAAGGCTCAAACGACTAATCCTAGTCGGGAAGACGCCGCTGAAAGAATGTCCACCTGAACTGTTCCATCACCCAGTATTCGTGTTTTGGCGAATGGTCAACCGCGAAGTTAGCCGTGCGTCTAAGAAACGTGCCGAAGCTTACTACAGAAAATTGAAAGCTTCACAGAAATCGGACCTGGTAACGACAGTTTTGATTAAACTTAGACTCAAACATTAAATTAAAACTTCAGTCCTTAAAGTATAATTTTTTTTATAGGACCTTGGGGAAGAACAGATGCCAGAAGCAGAAATGGAGGGTGAAGGCGATGTGCTAACACCCGAAGAATTGCTAGCGAGATATCGCGCAGAAATGGAAGTACAAAAGCAGCTTGACCTCGAGAAAGGTGTACGCTTCACCGACGAGCAGTTTGCGCAGCTGAAATACGAGACAAACGAGATCAAACACTTGAAGAACCTCACGGTAATAAGATCATTGTTTTATTTTATTGCAGGTACCAACAGCCAGACGAGTGCAGGGAAAAAACTATGATTGTTGATTTTATTATGGTGATTATTGCTTTGATCTTTTTGTTACATTACCGCCTGTAGCTGCTAACGACTTGAACCTAGTTCACAACTCGATGGGGCGCAGAAAACGCGCCCTCGCACGCCGCATGACATTTGTGCAGGGAAAGTATCTACTATTAGCCCAGGATTTTTAGAAAAAACATGTGAAATCTTTCGAACTATTGGAACATTGTAGGATGTAGTTAATAGAATAATCTGAATATCACCGTGTCACCGGGTCTTAAGGTTGCTATCTCATAATAGTTTGTTTATATAGTCTAGTGCAGTAGTGATAGCTCGTGGTTAACCGGTTTGAAGTGGATTGACTCCAGCTTAGCCTGACCTAGGGCCCTCCCGTGATATATTCGACCTATGGACTCATCTTACGCTCGTGTAACAGTCATTAGCCGGTACAGCTGCACACAGACACACTTCCAGACCTTGTAGTCACAACTCAATCAGCCCACCGCTGACTCGACTCATAATGTTACTAAGAAAATACTGGAGTTTATTCCTTCTTATCTCACAAGTTATTAAGTATATCACGGAGTGCTATATTGTAGTCGAAATACTATGGAATAATAACGAACGTACACACGGCGGCACATGAAGCTATACATTTCCAGTATAACTTGGCCTCGCTTTGTATAGATCTCCTATACAATGAGAGAGAGATCCGCATAAACTGGTTTGTGTAGCTTGACTGGCCGTCGTGCGTACGTACGTAAACTCACATAAGAGATGGCTGATGTTACTTTGTTTATATTACTCTTTGGTTGGTAAGTGCGTGTTGAGCACACATTATTGTAGGGATTCGCGTTATTTCTTATCAGATGCGGAGCTAGGCTGTCGCGATTCTAGCTGGTCTAATACGTTGTTCCAATAGTTTGTTCTTACACAATACCTCCAAGTAGGACAAAGTCCCATTTATTGAAATTGAGTTCGATTTTTGTTGGCAATATTTAATGTTGGACGTATAAAATTGTTTCTTTGGAACATTTCGTTTAATCTAGGTTTTCAGAAAAGATTCGACTTTATAGAAGAGTTAAATTATTTTTAAAACATTATTTTGTTAGCTTATTTTTCTTTTCGTATCGATAATACTTCCTGTAATTTAGGAGTATTATCGATACTGCATGGGTGATAGTTTTCCTTACTTCGTTATAAATATATACACCACCGTGAATTTTTTCATATATACCCAAACACATCCGTTTAGCTGTTAAGGGAGGGGTCAATATTTCACAAACGAATCTTTTAATCGAAAAATTATTTGACCAAACTCGAATATTTTTTAAAAACCTATCCAACGACATCCCACACTATGGGGTACGCGAGAAAAAAAATCCCCATGTTACGTGTACCTACAGAAGAGACCCTAAAAAAATCACTTTTCGAGATTTCTTTTAGCAATTTAGCACTTTGTCGGCGTAACTAAACTGTATATTCATGCTTTGAGTGTTTGGGCTAAACTGCGGACGGACAGACAGACGGACATGCCGAAACTACAAGCGTTCCTTGTTGACTACGAAACCCTTAAAAATAACCAGATCTCAAAAACAGGAAAAGTTTGCACTTCAGAAATCATCGTCCATCTTTGGAAATAGGAACGTTTGATGATGAGATCTAAAATAGAGATGTTACACCTATGGAAGTACTTGCCTTTTGTTTTCTTACCATGACTAAAAAAATATAAATAAACAACTACTTCTTGCATTTCCTTTTTTTTTTCAAACCTCTGCACATAATGATCTGCGACCGGAATGGGTGACCTGCAAAGAGAGAAAGAAGACTTCGTACAAAAGCACAATGCTAGTGGTCTACTATAAAAGCGCGCCTCGATAAAAGTTAGAAACTTGCCTCAGTAGAGATCACTCTGCAGCGCGCGTGACGTTCAGGCAGAAATACGAAAATAACTGAAGCGCATCCCTTTTCTGGTTTTATTGTACGTAGGTCCCCAGACCCCAAATCGCCTGACATGATTTAACTTTAAATACTCGTACCTCATCCGGAATTTTCAACGAAGAGGCAACCCAAATTTAAAGGTTATGTGGTTGAATATAAATCAAATTGAACTTATGCTCTCCACAAAAAGTCTCATAAATTTTTCAAGGAAAAGTTTTTTTGAAAAGGTGACAAAAACTTCTAAAATTGCCAATTTCCCCTTTCCTTTCGCAATGATTACTTGAAATACCCAGTAAACTTTTAATACAAAATCGCGTGATACTGGTGCATTGAACTTCAAACTTTGTCCATTAACTGTTCCGGAGTTAATGTAAATACGCCCAAATGATTTATTATAATCCCTTTTAAAGCTAATACACACCACTGATTTGAGTCGATGAAGAAATTACTGTACGTCTATACTAATATTATAAAGCTGAAGAGTTTGTTTGTTTGGTTAAACGCGTTAATCTCAGGAACTACCTACTGGTTCGATTTGAAAAAATATTTTAGTGTTGGATAGCTCATTTATCGAGGAAGGTTATAAGGCTTTAAAATTTTACGCGAACGAAGGTCGCGGTCAACAGCTATTTAGGAATAAAATCGATGAACTAGTTCTCTCTGGTCTTTAAAATTGTAAAGACTGTAGCAGACACGTCTTAACTATTGATCGGCGAAAGAATACTCACGCGTTTCACGAGTCGTCTGTCAGGGCCTTTAATAAATTCGGCTCAAACCAGTTTTAAACTGGACATGAATCACGTTAGAACACGATTGATAAGTAATGACCTAACCTCGCCACTCACTCGTGCTATCCAAACTTTGTTACTCATAGAATATTATCGATGTTTAACTAGAATCATAACAAAAATATAACCATAAATTATAGGTAACCCTATAATTTTACAGACTTGAAAATACCGAAATTTAATTTCGATGCTTTGAAGTTTTTCTGCCATTGTTTGATTTACTGACGGATTAAGTTTCATGCTTTTATAAGGCAATGCTGTATCAAGGATCTACATAGTTCTAGGTCATAGAGAAAGTCAAATTGTAAGTCGATCGCACATCTTAAGTAAGTCTATGACCTACAGCTGACCTAACGTCTTACTTTTAGTTTCAGTGGTATCAAGAGACCAGTTTGTCTGGTTTCCCTACCGATGTCCACTATACAATCCAAACTTTACAAGAATGATTAGTATTCAGGGTTCCGTTGCCCAATGGTAAAAAACGGAACCCCTATTTGTAGATTCGTACTGTCCGTCTGACTGTCCGTCCGTGTGTCACAGCCATTTTACTCCAAGACTATTTGCACAACACAGTTGAAATGTGGAGAGCAAGTGTCTTCTATTAACCGCTTCACAAAAGTGTTGTAAAATTGAGAATAAACAAAACATAGGGATGGCCCTCCATACATGAAAATGAATCTACTTAGATAGTGCTAATCTACTTAGACAGTGTTTATCGACCAGCTCTTAAAACATGATATCGAGGCTCCAAAAAATACTTTTAGTTAGTCATTTCAGTCAAGTTAATGATAATTATTAACATCTGAAATCGTAAAAGTCGATGCGATTTTTACAAAGGATAACTTAACATTATTATGTACATAAAAACACGTATCCCAAAAGTATTATTCTATAAATAGTTTTAACACCGAACCAGTAACAAGATTAGTTAATGATTCGAACATAAACTGAATTATTTATCCTTTACGTAATGTTTAAACAAACCGCTTTGTGGGTAACATTAAATACTACTTACTTCTGTATACTCGTACATAATTCAATGTACATTGTTTGTGTACACTAGGACATTATATTTACATAACAATGAGTCTAGTTCATCATAACAGTCGAGTCTTTTGTTTACACTCTTAAATGATAGTGAATGGCACTATTGGGGCATTTCACCCCCTTGCCGTAGTCGGTGACAAATAAGTTGTTATGTGCCACTAAAACTTTAGATAATCAAAATATATTGGTTAGAATAAGATCAATATTTCTTTAGGGATCAATGAGAAGGAAGAATAGGAAATAATATTCTGTTTCTTTTATGATAGTCTCCAAAAAGAAGAAGTTGCGTCTTTCAACTCACTTCCGTATCAATCACGTAATTAGATATTGTTTACATTTTCAGACTTTCTGCGTCTCATCATATTGCGTGATAGTCTAATAGGATATGACGTCATACGTGGGTAGGTACATTCCTGCACAACGTCTATCCGTTCCTCATAAAACATTCTTCGTAAGCTGTCAGGTTTCTTGATATTTGTCCATGCAGGGAGGTCGATTTGGACACACGCAAGTGCATATGTCTTGATTGGATATAGGAAGGTCAAGGCCAAAGGCTTCCCCTATCTTACACGCACGGACTACGCTCATTTTTCATATCCATCATGTTCTCGTGATCTGTCCAATAATAGAAATTATTATTACAGTTTTGTGTTTACAAAACGAACTGCAAAACTTGATTATACAATCAGTTCTACGTCTGAACTCGACGATTAGTAGATCCTTAAGAAAATGCTTGTCATTTGTCTTTATTATGATAACAAGTCGTATCTTTCAATAAGAATTCATTACTAAACAGCTTTTCTATTCTTACAGACGGTCGAGGAGCTTTACGCTTTGGCAGACAAGATCATCGGGACCAAACGTCTGTAAAAGTGCTTTTTTTTATTTTTAAGAATAATGTAATAATTTGTTAGCGTGATGTACCTGAAATCAATATATACGTAATAATATGTCGTCGTTCAGTCTTCGTATATTATATTATCAAACCATTTACGTCTCTTTACGAGAATTAAAAACATTGTAAACTTCAACTAAGTGAAAGTAAGCAATATGTATTTTATATCATGTAATAAATATCCATAAAATGTGTTTTCTTTCAGTGACTCTTAAACACGATAAATTCAAACACAAGTTTAATACTTTCAATGTTTATTTAACTTAGTCATACTTATTAGATTATTTGTAACAATCTTATATGGTAAGAAACCGCATTGAAACTGTAGCCAACATATATTTGGTACAGTTAATCAAATTATTATAATAAGAACTTGACTAGATTACATAACGAGTAATTTAAATTTAGATACAATTAATTAACGATTTTTATGAAATAATGAACTTATAATGACGATATTTGTCTATAATTCTGAGTGTTCTATATAAGGATGAGTTAGGGGTGGTTAACAGAAACGTCCCCTTGTTTATTACAACTAGGATAATAATGGTGGAACGATTATATAGAACTAAAAAATCGTAGCGCTACGAGGCGTAGCGGCGCGGTGTCACAAGTGACTTTTGGGTCTACGGCGTAGCTGCGCGAAGATGAGGCCGGCTGGCTTGTCGATGGGTTGGTAGATCACGTGTCGAGGGTCGCCCTTCGTCACGTTTGCTGGGAATTTAGACATATCGATGTTGAGGTAGTGCTTGTTCGGCATCGTCATTTTGATCCAGTTGATCTGTGAACAACGAAAATTCAAATTAATAACTGTCTCATGATATATTGACGTTCGTAACCATAATTATCTGCAAAGATAAGGTCCAAAAAGTTGTGAATTTAAACCGTATCTTAAGCTGACGCCGACGTCACGATGTCGCGAGATCAAATCCGGGCAGATACATCACATGACAGTAATACGTGGAATTCATAGACTTGTTGTTACGATTTCATAAGATCGCAGTTTTTTGTTATTGTTTACCTATTATCATACAATTATGTATCAGACATTTTATGTAATAAAGACTACCTACCTACCTACCGTACCTACTCGTTAAATCGATATCACTAATTGGACGCATTCAAGATGCAGAGAAATGTATGTACCTACTTGTGGAATGTGTTGTGTGGATCGATATAGTCAATTATTATTGTTACCTTGAAAACTATACTTGCAACAATGTTGATTGATCACGCAGCTTAAAAGAGCGTTTTCAATAAGCTAAATTATCTATTAAATGATATCTACTACACTACTATTAAACACTTTGTTTTCCAGTAAATTCTTTCTAGAAAAATATAGTAAAAATAAGACCACATAGTTCTCGAACCAAAAAAATATTGATAAAATAAATCTAATAAGCCCCCCCCCACTTAGGTTTTAATTGAACTCGATATCTTTTGACCTTTGCCTCACGTGACTGTGGCTCGAAAACAAGTACAGCCCAATATGACGTCATCGGCGATATCGTTCATATCGCATTGTTACCAGAATATGTGAGTAAAGTAGCTTCGTTTCCGCGTAGGAACTCTTTTAAATTATGGCTAAGTGGAACAAGGCCCTTAATTTAGGGTAGTAATATAAAACGTTATTGAACATAATGATAATAACATAATGGCCGACTGGTCATTGTTGATAATTAGTCAATATAAATAATAATATCTTGGCACGTGCCATATGCCTAATAACTAATAGAAAAATAACATGTTTCCTTAACAGTTTCATACTACTAAACGATTGTATTATGTAACTTAAACATAACTAATACGGGGTCGAAACACCGACCCGAAAACGGTTACCACGTTTTCAGTACATCATTCTGACCCCGGGGCCACATAGAAATTTTTTATCGGTTAATATAAAACAAAATCAGCAGTTTTAGTTTTAATCTACAAAAGTGGAATACCTACACGGTCAAAATGTATGGAACAGCTGATTTTTTTTTAATAACCGATGAAAAATTTCTATGTTTGTGGCTTAGAATGATGTGCTGAATACGTGGCAACCGTTTTCGCGTCGGTGTCTCTCCCACCCCGTATAGACTTGTATATTTTTAATCTTTTATAAAAAAGTACCTTGGCGACCGAGTTCTGCTCGGGTCAAAATAGAAAAAAGAAATTTTCCCAGATTTGAGACCTACACAGCTAGATCGATTTTTCACCCCGTAAACCCCCTATATTACAAATTTCGTCAAAATCGTTAGTGCCGTTTTCGAGAACCTAATTACAAATTTTGTCCGTTTAGGATATGCAAATCAGCAACTTTAAAAAACATTAAATAATATAAATAACTAAGTCGAAAGAAAGCTACCGCCTTATCCTACATTTTTTAAATGAATGTAACCTATAAACGACATCTATGAAATGTAATTATAGTTCTTTTCACAAATATCTACAGTGGCGACGTTATATTATCCAGAGAAAAGGTTCCCAAGAGAAATCATGAGTGCGGGAACACTGCGGGCTATTGACCGCCGCAGCTAAACATAGAAACTTGCAATATTTATTTCTGTACTACTCAAAAGACATTTCACGTCCGTGTGAGCCGTTACAAAAGAGAGAAAAGAGGTTTCCTTAAAACAGAAAATGTTTTTCAACCACACTTAGATAAAAATTCAGGTTTTTGTAGCTTTCTTGTATCTATTTCAGGTTGATAACTCTAATAGCCTCAAAAACAATTTTGATAAGTAATCACAGCGGTCACCGCTAATGTTAAAAAAACAACTAAAATTAGATTTCTTAATTGTTCCGTACACGCAATCAAAAAAATCATTAGATACTGGTTCTTACAGCGAAAATATATTAATTAAACATCATAAAATTTGTAGTAAATACCGCTATTTAGCATTTTGTTGATATAGTAAGTTGTAAAAGGATGTTATCAAGACACGAGCCCGCCTCGAACATTACTTGTCTAATTAAATTAGGGTGAATTAATTCAAACTTTAAACTAGCGTAAGTTTCGCTATCAACTTCAGCATAGATAAACACACTAGCTACCTAAATGGCAAATGTTATCAGGGTTATTGATAACAATATTTAGCATATAGTTTCAACTTATGGGCGTGTGCAAAAATTCAGCAATGGTAATCAGAATATATATAATTAATAAATACGGGGTCAAATGCTGAAGGTGAATTGCACACTGCACAGCAAGATATTTTAAGAGTGGCTGATGATAAAAAGCTATATGGCACATTTCTAATCTGATAAATTTTGGGAATGATCTTTGGTGGACCCTCCCTAAGATACGATACTCTTATAAGATACTCTGATAACTTGGCAGTTACCGTCACCATGGTAATAGTATGTATCATGAGTATAGATGTTATAAAAAATTATGTTTACACCCTATATCGAATTTGCTGGCTGGTTATTCTTTTTATCACACCATATAGGATATTCTCGTGTATCTTTTACAGTATGAAAGAAAAAGAATAAGATAATCTTACCTCTGCAACTTTCTCCAGCACAGTCTTCTGTGCTTGATACAGTGTGTGCTGAACTGATGGCGAGTAAACGCCAATATCTGCCGGGCCGGCGAATTTGTCCAAAATGGCGTCTTTGACAGTTAGCCAGGCGTTGTCGAAGTCTGCTGTCCGCATGTTGTCGTATATCCATTCTGCTTCCACCACAGTACTGATAAAGAAGAAATAAAATATAAGCACTTATTGGATAAAGACATAAATTGCAATATATGACAACCTTCGACATATTAAATGCACCAAGTAATTGAATGATTACAAAAGGAGGAATGGAAGACCTCTGACCAAGAACAAGATAACAAGTCGGAATCAATAAATAAATGGCAAATAAACAAACAATTACCTGAATATTCTTTCTGCAGCATCGGAAAGCGTAGTATATTCGTCTTGAACAAAATCCACGAATGCGGACTGTGTTGTTTTAAGTACCCGAAGGCCACTTAACCCAGATTTCACAGTCACTGCCTCTGTTCAAGAAAGGAAAAAATATATTAATAAGAAGGCTGAAATTAAATCTTAAACGATCACATAAACTAATATTTGTAAGCACAACTAACCGTGTCGAGCTTGGCTCACTTGGCACCACCTGGTCGCAGTCGGCGAAAATACGAAAGCGTGATTATGAGGCGCGCCCGCCTGGAGTCGCTCCCAAGGGTACTCGACGACTCTACATTTGGCCTCTACTACTTGCTTGTACATGTACAAGAAGTGGCCCACTACTACTGCCCCGAACTCTTCGGGCGTCTTCACTCCATGCTTCTTCGCCAACAGATACACCGTGTTCTTCTGAGAGTCCGTCGCTACCACGTCTTTATTGTCTCCGATCACGTAGGCGCTTTCAGAGTGCAATTTTAATTCTGTGAACACTTCGAACTCTCGGATGGAGTGATATTCTGCATCTCGTTGAACATGGAGGAGTTTGACAGAGCTCTTGCCGTATCCGTGGTCGCTTAGTTCAAAGCGACCACCGGAGTCAGCAGATGCTGTCAAAGCTGGACCAGCGGTGATGGTGCTGGTCCCCGGAGATTCCATGGAACTCGTGTTGGATGGTTTCGCGTAAATTCTGAAAACATGTTTAGTTTAAACATTAATTAATCGTGATAGTCTATTTTGGGATTGAGAACCAGTAGATAACGGTTCTGAGTTGATTTATTGTTAACAAACAAATGAATGGGTTGCGTATTTACGAGCACGTTCACGAACAAAATGACACATTAATATTGACGATCACAAAGTTAATTACCTGTTGATGCTTGCCCACGGCATTTTGGTTCAAGCAAATAAATCGATTAAATCACTTAATTTTGAGAGAATGTAGGAAACTGCGTCGCCGCATAGCCCAACGTACTGACTGTTCCGGCAGAGATGCTGCCCTCACTTATAAGAGTAACCTGTGACCTGCGTTATCAGTAGCCAGCACGCGCCCGCGCCGCCGCGATATTGTAACACTCATTAATTATCTAATGCGTCCAGCGCCGGATTTGACGACACAATCAAACAACAAAATACTAAGGGCTCAGTTTGTTGAAGTAGTTACTTCCTAGAAAAGGGCCGAAACGGTAAATCTGAAACTTTTTCCAATTTTCTTTTAACAGTCGCATTGCTACACCAATATCGTTAATAAGTCTTGAAACAGCCGTTTTAATAATTTCTGGATTTATTGAATGTTATTTTCTATGGCCCTGAGCAAGTTGAATACGGCACTGGCACTATTTATCAAGTGTTTATAACTATACCGTGCTATACATGAAGCGTAGCTACACACTCGCTTACTTTCCTTACACACTAGGGACTTTAAACCTGCCTTTGATGAACTCGTACGGTAAATACCTGATTTTGTAAATGGCACCTTGACTTTACGTCCTGACGTAGGAGGTCAAAATTCATCAGGGGGTGATCGCATAGCAACCTCGCACACGATTTAAATGACTTAATTCTTTAGGGGAGATACGGCAAAATAATATTTTTATTTTTTTATCATATCAAATGATATTCTAATTACTCGTAAATTATCGAATGACTTCTAAAACATGGATAAGTAAAAGGTTATCTGTATTTTAGAATATTTTTATACAATTAACTATAATTAAAGAAGGCCTTTTGTGCTCAGTAACAATTAAAATAAAAAAATAAGAATTTGTATTAACTATTAATTAGGTAGATAATAAGAGTCAGGCATAACTAACTATACTACATTGTATCCTGTTTATTATACCTATCTAAAATTCTTTAATCATGTAAATAACAGCTAGGTACTTTTTATAACAAAAAATTAGCTCCATTTAGAAAATTTGCCGTTGTTTTCCGTGCCAGTAACTGCCTAAAAAAATAAATGGCTGTACTTCTACATTCAACAGAAGAGATAACGAGTTCCAATTATTTATACTCGATAGAACATGAAAAACGTGAAAAACCCAACAAGTAACTGTTGTACGAGGTTTCAGCCGGTGCCAACGTACTCTTCAGTGATATCGCTGTGAGCACTGTTAACCTCGTGAAGAGAAACGAACGAAAAGATAAGTAGCTACCATTATATCTGGCAGTCCTAATCTACTGCTTAACAGCTAATGACTGCAGTGATAAACGGTCTGCTGGAATTACCTACAGCTAAATCACCGCGCTTGGCAGAGTTCACAGACAAATTGGCGATCGATATTCTGTACCTATGTGTTCTTTAGAAATAAGGTCTCATACCGGAGCAACCACGACTGGTGTCTGGCTGAGTTGGTAGATGGATCGACGATCGTAGTTTGTTTTCTGAATAGAATGCTGCTCATCCTTTTGATATAAAACCAAGCAACACCAATAAGTATGAAGATATATATACTCGTTGGTGTGGCTTGGTTACAGATCACCGGAGAGGTGATCTTATTTCAGGACCTTCGTACTTCAACAGCCAGCGCCTGTAATTCCTTATTGCGACCATTGTATAGTCTTACCAAAGGTATCATATTACCCAGTACTAACTGGGTTGTGGAGGTCAGATAGGCAGTCGCTCCATGTAAAATACTGGTATTCAGCTGCATCCGGTTAGACAGGAAGCCGACCCCAACATAATTCGGAAAAGGCTAGGCAGATGATGATAATGAAGATACTTGCGACCACAACTGCAAACTGCAGCAGCCACGCCATGTCGCGACGTTAAACCACAGCGAGACTGTTGGTCTCTATGAAAATGCTTACGTACTCGTAGATAACGATAATGCCGCAGCTATTCCCATTTTCATACAGTTAGATAGAAGCCAGGCTTCCCGGCTACGGTTTGCGATAACGGTCACCACCTGAATTGTTATACCCGAATGCGCGACAACAAAGACAAGTAATGCTTTTACACATTGTCACAGGTCACGTATTTGACCCTTTGGCAACACGCAGGGATAGTGTGGTCTCTTAATCTTCAACTGGAAATAGTACAAATACGTATGTAGATAATATTTATCTCATTTTCTCATTTTGCTGGATTTATAACTATGGCAAAAATGTTGCAGAAAGTGCTGTAAAACTTAATAATCCCCAAAGAAAAAAAGTGAGTGATAGCATTTTGTTGTCAAGTCATGGATGTCCAGTTCGAACCCTAGATGCGCACCTCTGATTTTTCGGATATGTACGTAATGTATAATTAAGACTTGCATCGGTGAAGGAAAACATCGTGAGGAAACCAGCGTGCCGGAGAGATATTTCTCAACGGCATTTAAAGCCAAGTCAGAGGCCCATGAGCGGCATAAAAACTCTGATACCAGGTTAGGCACTAACCAAAAGATAAAGAAAGAAAAAAAAAAAGATTTCAGATTTTATGTAAGGTACTTTTTGGTGACGATGTTTATGATAATTGCGCTAGCAACCACAATCATCTATGTAAGTATCGTACAAAATAAGCTGATTTGAGTGTCTTTAAAAATGATTTCGCAGATATTCTTAATTTATTTATTAAATGTTTATTTCGGCCAAAAAACTATAGAGTTAGTAACAAAAAAAAACTTAAAAATTGTGTTAGATAATATTTTATTTGGCATATTTCGCTGCTTTTAGGCAACGGGTCGACATATGTAAATATACCCAGTGCTTAATAAATGAATTTTAAAATGTATTAACTAATATTTTAGGGATGTCATTAGTGTTCCCACGCAACCTGCCTAGCATTGGCCTAACTCTTTTCCTGCCGACACCGTAAAAATCATCAATGTGGGCTTCTGCGAACATTTGAGATCCACTGCAGAAGCGCCTCGAATGAATGCCTCGAATCAGCCATATAAAATCTCAATAATATTATCATTAGTCATAAAAAGACTACGAATGATAAAAACTAACAAACAATGACACGACTTTAACAAAAACTTGCTAAAATGACGCACAGTCTGTTTTTTCGGACCCAAATATAAATAAAAACGAGGTTAATAGGACATCGCAGATTTTATCTCTTCCCGATATAGGTACATAACTGAAATATTTTATTTACTTTACTGATGAAACAGTATATAGCAACAGCTACACAATAATATGTTATGTAGAAAATACGCACGTGAACTCGTGAGTAAAAAAATCAGGAAAGTTTACATCTATGTCATCAGACAAAGACATGTGTATGAAACGAAGATAATAATTACTTGCATGTTAGGTATGTACTATGTACCGACACTTTATGATACGGGCCTCCTCTTATATCCCGTTTGTTCTATAAATAAGGAGGACGTAACATTAACGTTTAAATGTACGTGAAGTATCGAATGTGAGTGGCACGCAATTTTTATAGTTCGATCGTAATATTTTATGTTCATAGTTTTATAGCTTCATAGCTTTAAATAAGATACCTTTATATATGTACATCGTAGGTATATAAGAGTGCAAAGAACTTTCATTCTCAATAAATACCTAAGAGTAATTTTTATGAGCGAGGATGTTATTCGCAGTTTCCTAGAGCTTCGATAATGTGTGAAGCCAACTTCCGTAATTTTTATTTTAGTCTCGAAATAAAAGTCTAAATCTGTGTAGTGAGTGCTATTGTCGGTAGACATCGCGTGCGAGTAAACTTTAGTCTACCACTCAAGAAGCGAGTAAACATTCCACCGCAACGCTTGGCGCCAACGTATTATTTGCGAAAGAACGTCGGCCTCGCTGATTAAATCCGTCCAGCATCAGTCATCATTTACTCTCATTCCGCATCTTTGTTCAGTGAGCGATCATTGAAGGAAGTGGCGACTGCTTAATCGTGTTTAAAAGCGAGCCGTAGCGTCGTAGACGACATGCCAACTGTGAACGGACGGGTGGCGAATGCAGGGCGGGCGGGTTTGCGCAAGCGCGGAGGGGCGGGCGGGCGGCGCCGCCGTGACGTGCGGCTCAGCTGACGCCGCGGCTCGGCGGTGACGCGTCGCCGGCACGCATCGATCCCGTCTGTTGCGAATATCTGCCGGTGTCGGGACTGCCGGGCAACGCTGTCCACCGCTAGTGAGCAACGTGTTATCCGCTCGGGAGTGCACGCTTCGTGCCGTGTTTACCTAAATACCGATGATGGTGCGACGCAGCGGACGGTACACTGTTAATTGGCGAGGATTTAAGGATTTTGCATTCGGAAATAAACCTCCTGACGAAGGTGAGTTTCAGTCTGTAGGCGTACGTCGGATTTGAATGAAAAATGTTAATACACGGCATAACCTCAAAGAGTGTTTCGGTGTGTGAAATATGGCAAACAATTGCAACAGTCTGAAATTCTTGAGAGTTGAAATCACGTATAACCTCGTAAAATTGTGTGCTAGGCGGAGAAAATTACGATAATATTCTGCCGTTTGTGCGAAACTTACAGTATATTCCTGAATCTGCTGACCCGGGATCTAAGTGGAATTCTCTACAAGATCAGTTTACTACTAAATAATAGTGCCGACTGAACTAAAATCATTCACAAAACGAACATTACGTTTTCATGAACTACGATCAACAATAGAGCATAATAAATGTCAGTATTAACTCTATAAAGCTGGCACCTACCCATACTATCTGAGTATTCGATTAATTTGTTTTCATCAGAGTAAATAACTACAATAAACATAATATGTACTGAATAATAAACTGCTTGCATATTAGGCACAATGTTAATACCAGCCCATTAATATTCATCGCTGCGTTGAATGGATCTTGAATTCGGAGCCTAGTTTCATCATTCTCTTTCCGAAAAATTGTACGGGGAACCATTTTCCTGATAAAGCCTTCGTTATGTAGGTCAAGTAGGTACTTTACTTCGAAGCGAAAATCCTGCATAACGTGAGCATGAATCACTTAAGCGCTGGGTGCATTAAATAAAAGTATTTATACCGTACTTGCAGTAAAAACATTTGTATATAGGCCTCTGAAAAACATTACGAAGCAAGTGATCAATATTATACCATTCACTTTTGTTATGGCAACGATGTAGTTTTCAGAGTTTTCGTAACCTACATTCATTTTCTGAATGGTATAAATGTAATTACATTACTTAGTATATGTGAATGAAGTCATAGCTTGTGTTATTTCCAGAAAATAACTGCTCTATCATACAGGGTGGAAGGGATACCGACTCGAAAACGGTTACCACCTATTCGTACATCATTCTGAGCCGGCCACATGGAAATTTTTCATCGGTTTTTTAAAAAAATATCTGCTGTTCCATACATTTTGACGTTTAGGTATTGCACTTTTGTAGGAAACAGCTTATTTTTTTTTAATAATCGATGAAAAATTTCTTTGTCGAGGGGATCAGAATGATGTACTGAATAAGAACGTGGTAACCGTTTTCGAGTCGGTGGAACGTATAAATAAAAAAAATCCTGTCGGCGAAATTATAGACGTACTCTAACTTGGTCAAACCCCCAGACTGGATACTAATGTGTCTAGGCTAGGCCCTACAAACTTTACTTCGAACAAACCCTTATCTTTTGGCGCAGAAAAATAGGCTGGGCTCATATAACTACTGCGCTAAACTTCGCTGTCAGGACGCCATCAGCTGTTACAATAAAGTAAAGCCTAAAGCCACTAAAACAGTAAAGTTTATATTACTTACTTACAAGCCGTTGGAACTTTACCAAATTAACCGGTGTCTCAAGACACTGAGAGACTAACAGAAAACTAAGAACAATTCTTGGCAAAGCTTTTTAATAGGCGTGGCCGATTTCTGACCATTTTACTTATGCAAGCTGGACTGCTTGCTCTCCTCATTGCTTAACTCATTCTGGAAAAAGTCTGTTCTTATGCTGATGTAGATGGACATTGCATAAGAGCACTGCATTGTTCAACAAAAGGCTTTATCGAACAATAGCGCACTACATGTGTGATTTTAATTACCGAAAATCAATCTTGTCACTCGATCTACAACTTTCACCATAATACAGTTACGTCTCTGAAGTTCCCGAACAGCATCTTTAGGAGTATTTGTCCTCTCTTCTAGCGAAGTTGTGGTCGTTATATGTCGAATGTCCACACATACTTATTATATTTTGCTAACCTAGCATAGGTGCTACTGTTGCCACATCTGTATATTTTCACAGCGATGCTTATGTAGTGATTAATGCTCCGAAGATCCTTTCAAGTTCTTTCATAAAGCTTTTAATACCTCTTCGGCACCATTAATAACGGGTCATAAGCCCCTGTTTTGTGAAGCCAGTAGCCACGACCTTTAAATCAAGCTCGTCCTCGGTAGAGGGTACAGAATATCGACTATTAGTCGAATCACTTAGTCCTTGAAGATCCTACTTCAAGGGTCTGCTTCTTTGGTAGGTAAACCATAGGTAACATAAATATAAATACCATCTTCTCTTACGTATTTTATGCATAATTTGCATAAACAATGTATGTTAGTTTTACTTTTTCATACACATAATTTATGTCAGATGTCCCGATTTCCTTTTTCAGCACAAGTACACATTTGTTTATGGCATATGAATAATACGAGTACCTAGGGAACATGTTTTATGGCAACATTGCGTGTTGTCCGGCCACTGGCCAGCGCAACTCAGTCGCAATTAGTAATGTAAATCTAAACACCTCTCGGTGCTGCGATTTCTTGTTTGTATTTATTTGTCTTCTTTTCACTATGATAATATTTCAAGACAAAGAGTAAGGCTACGAGTCCTGGAGTGGAGACCGCGTATCGGCAAGCTCAGCATTGTCCCCCCATCGAGATGGACCGACTTTTAAAAAAAGGCTAGTTCAAGCTGGATATGGAGAGCGAACACGGTGTTCTAGCGCAGCTTGGTAGAGGTGTATGTCCAATAATGGACTGCTATAGGCTGAGTTGATTCTTAGATCAAAGACCAGAAGAAGTAAAGACAACAAGAAAGATGAAGTGCATTGGCAAAGATACTATTGTCAATTCAAGTACGCCGTACAACCAATAAAGGAAGAGATATTTTATACCTGGACCCAAATGGAGAACCTACTCCGGTTACTACATTGAACACGTCTATTTTAAGGTTAGGTAGGCTGATTATTATGTTTCTGTAAATAACTGTATATAGGTAGGTACATTAAAAACCCGAAACAATAAAATAACCTAAATTTACAACTACCTAAAATAAAGCATCAAAAAACTACTCCTCAACGCTATCAACCGGTAATGTACTGGACTGAGACTGGCGGCATTGCCACGATGTACGACAATGTTTAGCGTATATTAGCGGATATTTCTTTGTAAAGGCTGTGAGATCAGAGTTTTCCGCTATTTACGGCACTCGAGGTTCTCCACAACCGCCGCGGCAGCGCCAGCACATCACGCTGAGCTAGGAAGATGGGATGATGCAAGTTGGTAGGCTGTAGATATAATAAGTGACCAGTGGTGTAAAAAGCAGTAAAGAAAGAAAAGGTTACGGGTAGTATGCTATTATTCCTCTCACCACAATGAAGCTTCCTCTGGTCTCCAAACAGGCTGATTTGTCGCAACAACCTACCTATCAATTACATCTGCACATCGAGGTCCACTGCGGTAGGACTCTGTTACGTTGCGTTACATTACTTATTTATCTGCCTTCCATATACAATCGACCCCATCTCCTGACCCTCCTTTTAATAAGGGTACATTGGTCCACATGGCTCAATCTTGCACCACACCATTTTTGCTGACCCCTGATTATTAGCCCACTCAAATTTCATCCCAACACGACATTGCAAGTTAAGTGCGACTAGTGCGAGATAGCAAACAAGCTATATGTGGCTGAGACCACGTCATAATTTCCGATGTAATTCCTGCAAATTATGTGGTACTTAGATAGGGTGATTTAAGGTACCTTATGCCCGTTGTCACCAATCTTAGCGGTCACTTAAATGAAAGCCTTCATAAAGCTCGCTGTTGGTTTTTGAAAGTTGTAAATTTAAGCATTAGGTACATTGATTTGATAATTTCCCACGAAAGAAGATAGCTTGCCCTCATATTCACCAAATTAACTCCTAATTCGATAGACCTTATACAAATAGATGGGGTTTGAGTGCGATTTAAATCTACGTAAATACCACGCCTCCTCCAATTCCCTGACCCGGAAACAGAAACTCATTTTTTTCAGTCGTTTAAAGAATCTTAGCGTAAATATTTCCTGGAAGGAAACGTTAGCAAAACATTATCTTTCTTCAAGGCACTCCGATAAGTGTAACAGTATTAGAAAATTAGAAGACAGACAAGTAAATAAACAGTGTTGTCTAGTAACCTCAACACGTCTTTTTCATTTATCCATCCTAATACAATAAACCTGAAAAGTTTGTTTTTTTTGTTTGAACGCGCTAATCTCTGGAACTACCAGTATTTAACATTAACATTAGAAACGAGATATTTAACATGTTTACTGTTTGTTTGTTTAATGTCGAGACCTCAAAACAAACAGTTAATTGTAAATATCCCGTTTCTAGCGATAATGAGAATATTAGTGACCATGACAGTTTAAAAACTTCTAACCAGTATTTGATAGAAAATTCTTTTCACATTTGATAGCCCAGTTCTTGAGGAAAGTTACCTATTATAATAAGCTATTTAACATCATGGTAGCGTGCTAAATAAGTCAAAAGAAGCGCCGAAACCGCGGAGCACAGCTTGTTCCATTGATACAATATATTACCTACATTTAGTTAGCTGGTATTCTGGACAATAAAAAACACCCTACTGTGACATATTATGTTCATTTTGGGGTGGAATACAAATGAAATCCCCTACCCACACGTGTTATTGATAAAATACATGTTTGCGTGAGTCCTGACCTTTTACGGCCGTATGTCAATAAAGTTCGTACAAAAAAATCAATGAGTCACACAGTTACCGTTATGAAATGTCACGGAGTCTTCGTTTCCAGTTAGGCGAAACAGATCACTAAGCAGGGTTTGAATGCCACCATACTAACATTATGATTACCTAACTCTTAAAACAGGATATTTACCATGTTTATTATAGTGTTAGTGACCATGTAAGTTTCAAAAGTAACCACTAAAATGTTAGCATATTGTGAAGTGTGCGCTAGTTCGTCTAGTGGTCGCAAGCGCCTGAGCTGCCAAGTTCGATTTCGAATTGGGAAAAGTAGGTAATAATGGTAGTTTCTTCAGGAATTTCTCAAGTGCGGTGTCGGGAATTGTGCCCGGTCGATGGCAATACACTCACCCGTATTAGGGACCAAACTGGCGAAATTTGGTTTAAGGCCCTCTGCCTAACTCTTACAGGACCCTGGCGTGATGTTATGATATGTAGATAAAGCTAGCTAGTTATGTCTATAATAATATGTCTCGCCAAATCCTACCAAAGAAAGATTAACCAGCTACAATTATTTCAATTGGTTCTGGGTTCAATGATTAATTATTATATATTTCCTAAAACAGATTTATTTCATTTTAGAAAAGGAGGAGCAGAAACCTGAAGAAGATTTGGCTAATCATGAATTAATATTTTTGAAAAGTATAGTTGAGAGTCCTGATTTCGGAAGAAAGTGCGAGGTAAATATTCAAACACGATCTATATCTTTATAGTAAGAAACTGACTGGCTGACTGATTCACTGACTGATCGATCAAAGCACAGCTGAAGCCGCTGGGTCTAGAAGCATGAAATTTTGCACAATCTATTTGGGGTAACCGTCCCATCCAAATTCCTGGCTACGGCCCTGTGAGACCCCCCCCCCCCCCCAAAGTCTGACCGTGCCTGGACGTAAGTGTGCACTAAGAAGGGATTTTTGGAAATTCATCCCCTAAGGAGTTAAAACGAGGGTTGAAAGTTTGTATGAAACTTGGTCAATTTTGCGAACGAAGTCGTGGGCATTATAAATATGATGCTATTTGTTTCGATGCCCCACGGATAGTAAGGTTTTTTTTATTTTAAATCCCTTAATGTGTTAATACCCCAAAAAGAGTATTTGCGATTCCGCCCTATCTATGGATTCCGCTTCTGCATTTCCACTATCTAATTCTTTGTTTTCATTCAATTAATTTATAATCATTATGCAGAATTTAAAGAAGCATTTAAAACTTAGGAATTTTCAGAACGTGTCTTCCTAAACTTAACATCGTAAACAAACGTGAAATAAAGGTAGTAGAGTAATTTTCTGTATGCTATCCTTTTCTAATGCTATACTCAGTCGCTTCGGAACTAAGAACGGTTCCATTCTCTTTGAACTGCCAGACACAGTGTTCCAGCGACACAGCCACGGGGAATCGATAAATTATGACATAACTAACTATCAACATTAAGTCAATGGCGCAAGGTTAAAAATTGCATGCAGTTCCCACTAATAACTGTCAAAAACTCGCAGTTGGAAAACAAGATTAAGCGAAATCGTGTCAGTGTTCGTTTGGGTGTGTTCTTTTATTACAACAAAAACAGATTTAGTACATAAATGTAGCTGTTTTCTGCTACTCTCCCCAGTATTAGCTCGTAAATAGTTTATTTAGTTCTTATTGGAAATGCAACTTGGTGTCTGCACGCTAATATTGTAGTTTTCATTCAACAATTTAACGACAACAAGTGCCACGCCTTTATATCCTCGTAGCTCGTATTTTGGAGTGCCAACAGTTCCTGGGTTCTATTTTAATTACTGGTGAGTGTTGTTATTGCAGTCTATCGATTCGGAGGAGGACTTGATCGTAAAACCAGTCTCGTTGGGCAACGTAAACATAATACGCTTACTAAGCGAGTACCGTGGCACCAATATACGGACTATTGAACAAGCCGAACTCGCTATTATTGTGTCCAGGGCACACTTTAAGGTAGGTACGCCCCTTCCAATATTAGCCAGCCTTCAGCGACTTGTTTACAAAGTAACACAAATATTTACTGCATGGCTTGTTACTAGTAGACGCCAGTTTAATGAGTTCTTCAGCAGATATACTGCACTTGTTATTATTGCTAATGAATATTAGAACATCCAAAACATATGGTTTTAGTAAACAGTTACCATAGATACCAAGTAAACAACAAAACCTAAGAGCTGCCAAAACAGCCAGTACTCTTTTGTTAAGGTAATAAAACATTCCTTGTCTAATTTCATCTACTTTGAGAACTAAATGAACCCATTCTTACAGGCTTTAATAGATGCTCATGACCAAATAGGTGCTATTTGGGTAGACCGAGGTTCTGGTATAGAAGAAAAGCCACCACTGCCAGAATTAGAAGGAAACAAGGACACTGCTGAGGGTACTGACGGAACCACAGAAGAAAACGGTGACATGGTAGAGACTGTGAAAGTTGTGGGGCTCAGAAAAGTGCCTGGCCAGCCTTTAGGATTAACTGTAAGTATAACAATAGAATTCCTTTTGTCTATGGTAATATTGAACCTTATTCAGGCATAAAAAGTTTTTTTTTTGTGCCAGTGACCTGTACATGTTGAAAGTTAACTGGTTAAGGAAAAAATTCAGAATTACAAGCCACTGCTATAACTGGTTTTCACACAGTACAAGACAATTGGACAAATAAGTCAATTACTTTACTTGTGTCTGTTTTTAGTATTGCAAAACTACAACTTATTACTATTCTGGCCTTGTAATTTTCAGTCCAATATGAATATTCACTATATGTGTGCAATTTGACTCACTTTAAATATAGAACAATACCATGTGTCTTAATCTAGCCTTATTGGTGAGAATTTGACCTAGTATGAATTGGATAACCCTGTGTTTCAATGATAGAATGTCTCTACCACAAAACTATATAAACCTTTTTTTTCACACACCTTTTTATCAGGTAACAACAGATGAGCATGGACAGCTCATAGTAGCTAGGATATTAGCAGGAAGTGCTGCCGCAAAACAGGCATTGGTGTCCATAGGAGATGTATTATTAGAAGTAGATGGCGTCCACATAGACTCTGAAGACCAGCTCAAGGAAGCCGTAGCGAAGCCCAATGACAGGATCACACTCAAAGTTGGGCCTAATCTTAAAGAGAAGACTGCTCAGTTATCGAATAAGCTTAGTGTGAGTATAAATACATTCTTAAAAAGAGATAATTACATAGATGATTACATACAAGAAAATAACTGAAAATTGTTCTTTAGATTTTCCTCTAAATAACATAGGAAAGTTATACTGATCTGTTTATAATTATCTTAAACATATCTTTTGCATAATTATTGTAGTAATCATGAAATCACATGTGAGAGTTTTCATATAATAATGCAGTCATAAAATAAACTACCAACAAAGAAAGATTATATGTCATGACATGTCATTTTGTAACATCTATTATGGTATGATAACAACATCCTCTAAGACAAAAAGAATACTCAAATGACAACCAGACTGAAATGTTGAAGAACATAACATCACACCTGTAATCCCCGAAGGGTTAGGCAGAGGTGTACCTAATAGTACACCCACATTTCGCCAGTTATGTTTAAGTCCCATGTAATAAGTAAGGCTACTGCCATCAACTAGGTACAAATCCAGACTCCGTTGCTGCTACTGAGAAATTCCTGATGGAAAAACCCAATAACACTTTGGCAATAACAAAGTATGTAAGATTAATTGAATATTTGCATTTCAGTGCTACATGAGAGCCCTGTTTGACTATGACCCTAAGGAAGACACCCTACTGCCATGCAAGGAAATTGGTCTTGATTTCAAAAGAGGAGACATTTTACAAGTAAGTTGTCTTCATCCAATTTCAGTCATAACTATTTGTGAGTGCCTTTCTCTCAATACTTGGAGCTATTATGATAATGTTACAAACATCTTCCGACCACCACCTGAAAAATGGGCAAGGTCCTGAGATTTTAGAAGTAATTTCTGAAACGCATCTACAAGACATCCAATCCAGATCTGACATTCTTTTGATCAAGAAAATATTATGTTGATTGACATAATTTTTCCTCTTGCTGTATGGTCCTCTTATATCCATATATTCTATCTCTCTTCAGGTATCAGATAGGAAGGATCCCAACTGGTGGCAAGCAAGTCATGTAGAGAACCCGGATACAGTGGGGTTGGTACCTTCGCCAGAGTTAGAGGAGAGACGTAAAGCGTATGTCGCGCCCGAAGCCGACTTCGTGCATAAAATCAGTATCTGCGGTGCAAGGGTAAGCTCATTTAATTATTCAAGTAAACCTGTTATTTATACAGGGTGTAACAGAATAAATGCAAGACCTCTCGTGTGTGACTCAGACTATGAAACTAAAACACTTTTGGTAATATATAACTTTTAGCTTTAGCTTTCCAATACATGTTGATGAGCTGATTGTGTCAATTCCTATAGAAAATCCAATTTCAAGAGCTCATACAACAATAGTTGTTCAGTTTCATGGTCCGAGACACCTCGCGAGAGGTCTTGCGTCTATTATGTTACACCTTGTATACTTTGAATATAAGATATTTTCGGTATAGTTATGACCAGATATATAAATGTAGACAAAGCAAAAGGATGTAAGTGTTAGAGGGGATGTGGCGTTCTGTGGTTTGTGCCATGGAAAAAAGTTGTGAATTATATGTAAAGACGACAGCACATCAAGTGACCCGAAACTGTTAAATTTTCCCAATCAACCTAATGCTTTAGCAATAAAGTTGAAAATCTATTAAAGAAATTTGACAGGTTGTAGTAGCTCGATGTGCTGGCGGCGTCTGTACATTACCAACTTCCCCTCACAGTCTAGTTCTGGTCATGGACCTCTCCCAAGTTGCGCCTCAGAGTAACCCTTTGGTAATGTTGATTTTGAGGTCCTATTGGTCCCAGCCTCCTTTTTAACCCACTTCAAAAAAAGGAGGTGGTTATTTAAGGACGTGGGCTAACAAAGTAGGAGAGGGGCGTCCCTCGTTACGCTTGCCATAACAGCCGCTTGATATAGTTATAATAACTCTAACAATAAGACTAGGAAAAAGAATCAGGGTCAATGCGAAGGATGTAGATACTTAACGTAATTACTTCAGAGTCGAAAACTATTTGAAGGGTGACCAAATTTTCAAAGCATCCAATTACTATCAATTAATTGACATTTCGTGAACTATAGACCACAGTCAACGTACCCGGAATTGTCCACATGACGAATATAATGCAGATTGTTTATAATATTACCTTTCATTGTCAATTTATGAATCAAGGGATTCTCACGAACATTTCATGTCAGCGATTTTAGTTTCATTGTTATAATTCACAGACGTGTCGTGTTAACAAAACACTTATTGTTCCGGCATTTTGATGAAATGCTGTAGTTATGAGTCACTTTATTTCTTGGAGGTCTTTAATTACATAGTTGTCTAGACATAAAAGTACTGAGCCAAAGATTCTTATTAGGAATGAGACATCGCCGACTTTCTACCCACGTGTGTTCTGACTGCATTAAAATATTCAGATGACTAATATTTTGTAGTGTCTTTGTTATTATTCTTTAAGTGACAAATTCCGCTGAATTTAGGTTCCCAGTTACAAATTGGTCTATACCACATTGCGGTCCCTACAGCCTTTTAATCGCCTTTTTCTATTCCACGCCTTTTATTCTTTAACTTACCAGCCTGTTGTCCAGGTTCGCACCCACTTGGTCTACCGGTTCTATTACACAATTCTACTTTAAAATGAATGGAGATTTTGTTCTCATTGATTCATTTGTTACCACTTTTTGGCGTAGGTCGTACATTCACACTCTGCAAAACTCGCACCAACCGGTATATTGGGACGAATAGTCTTAGGTTAAGCCCGTCACAGACGTAGCTATAATCGGGAAACGGACGTTGTGACGGGCTTTACTGTACGAGTTTACACTCGAAGATTACGTAGTATGAAATTGTCAAGGACAATTAAGAGATGAGAAACAATTATAGTAGAAAAGTCTCACAAACTACCAGCACGTCTCTTCCGTCGACAAAACCCGTTTCTACGGTGGTCATGCTAAGCGTGCAGGAGGCCAGAATCGTGAAGAAATATTATCTTCATTGCATGCTGCATGATAACCGAAATGTATATAGATTTGTTTATGAGATTCCTATTAACACTACCATACCTCCTTCATATTTCTGGCCTCCTGGTACTTAGTGAGACTTTTGAGTAGAACTAGTGGGAACGAACCGTTGTCAAAAGTTCCAAACCAAACATCTTCTAAAATGATACTTTCGTTTTCCATAAGAAAAATGCGAAATATATCGAGAAAATCTCTCTCACGTCTAGTTAACTTTTTACCTTATCATCTAAACAAGTTAACAGTTGTCGAGAATCGGTCATCCGTGGCGATCGATTAGTAAGGCTCGGGGTTAACGATTTCACTTTATTTTTAAACAAGACCGCCCACTGCTCACGGTTCTTGTTGTGGAGATAGGTTTTGGTTATGGCGTACCTGTATTTTGTAGTGGTTAGGTCATCATCTGAGGTCAACGCACTCAGTATCGTTAGGGTGGAGGTAGGCGGCAACTACGCCACTTGCTACGGTCCTTACCCATAGATCTTCTTTTCTATATTTAGCGTGTGTATAAACTGATAAATAAATAGATCTTTGATTCAATTTTTCTTCTGCTTTTCGTATTGACGTTGAAATTACATCAATATTATGTTATTTAGACTTAACGATAAATTCAAACGGCTCCCGTTTGTAGAATTTTATAAGTCAGGATATAAGTCGACTATTTCCCATAGTAGAAATTTTTTAGTCCTCACTTATGACTCCGTCTAAAAGCTGCCCTATACCGACAATAATAAACTGAAAAACATGTAGGCTTACCTAAAAACTACATAGTGGTCCAGAACTGGTGAGTTCTTGCACTAACCCTTTTAATTATTCTAAATCACAGATATCAAAGAAGAAAAAGAAGTTCGTATACGAGTCCCGTTCGAGCGTGAAGCTAGAGGGCGCTGAGTTAGCGCTGTACGAAGAGGTTGCGCGTACGCCGCCCTTCTTGCGCCGCGTGCTGGCATTGGTGGGAACCAGGGGCGTGGGCAGGCGGACTATCAAGAACCGAATGATTGCCGAACATCCTGACAGATTTGGTGTAGTTGTGCCTCGTAAGTTCCTTTTAAATTTTTTATTTGCTTTTTATCTTTATTTTTTCACGTAATTATTGTCCCGTGCCAATCCCAATAAAAATGTTATTTCTTTCTTTATACAACAATGGTTATTTCTTTAAAAACAAAAGAGTTAGTTAATACACCTCGTGAAGTTTTCAAACCTGCTATGATTTTGGCCATTCCTCAAGAGTATTCTCAATTACCGTATAAAGGCGCTCCTTCACCGGGAGCATTCGCCTTTTTTTTTTCGGATGGGAAATCATCAAATGACCCCCCGACTCTGGGCGGAGCGGAAAGGAGTGTCAGACTTGTACTGACTAAAACCCATCCATGTTCCTTCTTTGCCCTTTGTATTCCAGAGCCACGGTATCTCTTTCGAACAGTCCCGCAGCCCTGGCAGGCATCGGCCCTTGCGGACCCCTACTTATTTGCTGACATCTCTTTGAGGCGCACGTGGGACACGAACGCGTCGTCGACACTGCCTGTCGTCATAAGACGGCCGGACGGCGATCTGGCCCATAACTCGCCGTCCACAGGCCCGCGCCTACGGTGGCCGGGAGCCACCACGTGACCCCCGACGCCCAGGGCGTCTCCCACGGCGACTGGGACGTGAGGTTCTTTCCCCCTCACGTCCCGCCACCTCCTTCACTAGCATGACTGCTTCGCAGAAGGAGGTGACGGCTTCCCATTCCCTCTCGCTCCGGACCATGGCTTGAACCAAGGCTGGACGCGAGAGATCGCCGCCGCCAATCGCTGCTACGAGGACACGGCGGTGCTCCACCCAAGTGGGGCAGACCTCCACGGTGTGCTCCACCGTGTCCTCCGGACGATCCTCGCAGTGGAAACACCCGGGCGTTTCCTCCCGCCCGATTCGGTGCAGGAACCTCCCGAAACAACCGTGTCCGGTGGGGACTTATCGCCACTATGGTGGCGTGCCCTGCTCGGGGTTGCGACAGTCGCTCTCTCCATGTCGCTATGAGATCACGCCGGAGGTCTGTCCGCTGAGCGGCAATTTGCCGCGGCAGCGGAGTTTACCCCCGACGTAGTGCCTCCGCGCGCCATTCGTGCATGCGTGCGAGGACTATCGCCTCCAGATCCCATGGCGGCAATCCGGCAAGGAGGCTAGCCGCTTCGCCGGAGATCGTGCGGTACCCCCGGATTAGCCTTATGGCTATTACCTTTTGGGGCGCGTTCAGGTAGTGAGTGGCTTGCCGCCTCAAAGAACGCGCCCACACCGGGGCCCCGTAAAGGGCCATGGACCGCACGACCCCTGCGTAGAGCCTCCGGCAGGAGGCGTTTGGACCCCTCAGGTTGGGCAAGAGCCGCTTGAAGGCAGCCCCTGTCCGTTCCAGTTTGGGAGCCAAACGTCGGTAGTGCTCCACGAAGTTCCACCGGCTGTCCTAGGTACTATAACGTCGACCCGACGCCGATGGAAACCCCTCCTGCCGTCAGTAGGGATCCCGACGGTGGCGCATTCCGAGGCCCATGAAAACAAATGGCCTCAGACTTGTGCAGTGCCACCTCGAGACCCAATTGCCGGATCCTCTCCACGACTATCGCAACCCCGCGTGTCATGTTTTCGGCCGCCGCCTCGTGCGACCTCCCTTGTGCCAAGACGACCTCGCCCCGGGACACCGAGTCCCCCGTCGTGAGGGCTCTCACGCGCATGATGGCGTCCACCGTCGAGCGCCCCTTGCGGAAACCAAACTGGTGTTCCGCAAGATCCGGCCCCATCCCCGCAAGGTGCCCGGCGAGGCGGTTGGCAATGACTCTTTCAAAGAGCTTGCCCACCTCGTCGAGCAACACGATGGGCCGGTATGTGGACGGAGAGTCCGCAGGGCGCCCTGGCTTCCGGATGAGGACCAGCTTCCCCGTCTTCCAACGAAGCGGAAACTGACCTCTCTCCAAGCATGCGCTTAGGAGCCCTTCCAGTCGGGGCCCGAGAGCCTCAGAGGCCAGGACCCAGGCTTTGCCAGGCAAGCCATCGGGTCCCGGGGCGGTATTTCTGGCTTTCAGCCTGCGTACCGCCACTCTCAGGTCTACCCCAGTCACCTCCGGAACGTCATCGTCGTCATCGGTGTGGTCCGCTTCCGGCACTACACGCGGCGGCGGAGCCATAGGCGGGAGAGGATGCTCCCCTCGCGAAGGGAACAGAGCGGCTCACCACGTCCTCCACGAGCTCAGGCCGGAGACTCTGCGTCAGCGGGGGGGCCCGGGTGCGGAATTTGTCCCGCACCATCTTGTAAGGGCGTCCCCACGGATCTCCGTTCAGAGACTCCAGCATCTCCTCGCGGGCTAGGTTCTTGGCCCGCCGGACAGCCTCTTGGAGGGCGGTCTTTGCCGCTCTGTATCCCTCGTACAGCTCCGCCTCAATGGCTGCCGCATCCGGAGGGCGGATGCGGAGCCCGCGATGCCTGGCGTACAGGCGCCGCGTGGCAACGCACGCCTCGCGCAGAGACGTCAGCTCTCGCGACCACCAGTACACCTGACGCCGGGCGCTTCCTGGCCGAACTCTGGGCATTGCCACGTCGCAAATCTCGGACATGGCCTCCTGGAACCAACCCGCCTCGTTGTTGATGTCGGCAGGCCTGACCGGTGATGATACCCAGGCCTGCACGATCGAGGCTTTCAGGAGGAGCTCACGGTCCAGCTGCTTCAGCGCCAATCGCGGACCACACATTACAGTAACCTGTAACACTACACTTAGTTACAATCACTTCTTTCTGTACATAATCGAATCTTGAATTGTTCTATAACTGGCGAATGGAGGAGTGAGCTTCTTAACAAGCTAGATCTTAATAATACATTTAATATCTGGGAGATTCTTATGTCCCGTCTTACCCGTTTAAACAGTGGGAAGTTGTTAAGGACGTTGACTTTGTATAGACGCGTGGACGAAAGATGTTTTGATGATTTTTGACATTTAATAGTTTAACATTTTCAGGCCTAAATAAATCATTTTTGAAACATTTTAAAACTTTGCCCGTCTCGTGAAATACATACTCCTATTACAAATGGCGGATAGATTCATGAATATTAATCCATCTGCCACTGGTAATAGCACTTTTCTAGACTCACTAATTTCTATCTTACAGACACCTCCCGCCCCGCGCGACCAATGGAAGAGAACGGCCAATCGTACTGGTTCGTGTCTCGCGAGGAGATGGAGCGCGACGCACACGCCGGCCGGTTCCTCGAGTACGGAGAACATAACGGACATCTATACGGGACCCATCTTGATTCTATCAGGGCTGTTATGAAGGAAGGTGAGTGTTAAATCGTTCATTATTATAGAATCTATAACGTCCTGGTCACGAGCCAGACTTTCCTGCTACACGCATCCTGTGACAGCAACTGCCGAGAAAACAAATTAAAGAAATTGTAATGGAGGATGCGATAACGTAGCCCGCGAAATTAAAATTTTAGTTCGTTTTTTGAACCCCATTGAACAACTATTAAATTTCATGAAAAAGTCATTCAATGAGATTAGAGCGTTGTATTGATGATTTGACTGATTATAATTCTGTAAATACATACATACGTGTTACGATCGCGAATCATATAGCCTGACACTTGTTCAACATATAGCCTGACACTGACCTGCAAATTGCAAATAACGTAAGAAAGTTATGAATTTAGTGGGCTACCCTGGCGCCTCCTCCTTAAGAGCATGCCACGAGTCACCGAGACGTGACTTGCGACGCGGAAAGATTACGTGCGCGTCGCTTGATGTAAGTTACCAGAGGCCCAAGTCCGTGAATGGAGACTAAGTGATTGCGCAAAAATTACTAGCTAAGCTTTGCCCTTGGGGTCCGGGATCCAATCCACAGATCAGGCAATTTTAAATGGATTTTTCAAATAGGAATCCATTAAGAATTTGTCAGTAACCGTCCGGTTGATGGGAATAGGCTCAAACCGATATTACGTTGTGTCCACGCGAGCATAGCTATTTCTATATTTTGTTATTCATTAAGATACCTTACATAATTTTCCAGGTAAAATGTGCGTATTGGACTGCGCCCCGCAATCTTTAAAACTGCTACACAACAGCGGCGAATTCCTCCCATTCGTTGTGATGATAGGAGCGCCAGGCATCGAACAGCTGAGGAACCTCACTTACGCCTCCAATCGGAACTTGACGGTGAGAAAACGAACAACTTAATCAAGTTGTTGCATTTCACCAGCGAGCATCAGTCATTGCAATTGAGATTTTATGTCAACGATATAAAAATCATATGACACTCGCTCGTGGTTACAATGACTATAGGTACTTAGATGTATGGCCTATCGAGCGTTAGAAGGAGATCACTCGGAGTGTGACAGAGGTGACGCTCTCATAAAGCGGAGCTTTTTCTAAAACTCGATGTGCAATTTTCACCGCCGAGTATACTGTATTTATTTAATTCTATGAATGCCTCGTAGTATTATTATGATTATCTTTTCAACTAGTTTTAGAGTTTATGTGCCCATTAGAGGAAGATTTTTCAAATTTGTTTTTAGTTTAGAGACCCCGGCTTGCAAATAAGTCCTATTGTTAGTTTATCAGTTTTTTTTTTTCAACAATCCTCTTTATTTTAATAGAGCATGTATTTCTCTGTTTTGTTTTTCGAATATGTTGATATGCATTGACGTTTGTTGCGCATGGGTTCCGTAGTTCGACAGGCAGAGCTCCATCCGCTACAGTTCGAGGCGCGCGCGCACCCTCGAGTCTCTTGCGTCGCTTTACGAGGTAAGTTTGAATGTTACTTTGGTTATTTTACATTCAAAGGCAAAAATATGTATATCCATAAGATACCAACATCAACAAACAGCTTTCCACAATCTGTCTGGAGCGTACCCTCAACTTTTGAGGACATAAAGGGTGTAACAAGACTCTAAACGAACCGAAAGGCACTTGTTCTCCCCGTCATTGCGAATATTTTTTTTGTTCTAGACCATACCTGGGGACCTATTTACGTAGATATTGGGGTCAAAGTTCCAACTTTTTCACAAGTTTTTTTTTTAAATTCATGTCTTTAATATAAGATTTTTACTTTAAACATCTCCACGACCCCCGTACTATTCAATCCATCCACCAGCACAATGTTTTGAGTGCGCTACATTGCGTCCTTCCGCAAAACGTGATTTTTCACCACCAAAAAGAAGTCGTTTCCTAGAAAGAATTTTTGCGTAAAGTTACTTAGTTTGATGTACATAATGTTTGGTTGACAGCTTCGTTAAGGGTCTTGTTACACCCTGTATTATGTGTTCGCCTATTGTCTGAAAAGGCTTATAAAACTGGGCCGGGTAGAAGGTAAACGCGTGAAAGGCAGAGCACCGGCAAGATGGTCAGACGCGATCAAGAAGGCTGTTGGAGGTAGCCAGCGGTTCACACAGCAGGAGACCGCATGGCTTGGAGACGTGTCATATGTGGTCGCGATCCTCAGTGAAGGAACAACTCTTCTTCGTCGTTCCCGTATTTCTTCGAAGGATTAGGCAGAGGGGTACCATAACTATCATAGTACACACGACGGCCAATCAGGCTATACAAACCAGTTTATGCGGATCTCTCATTGTATAGGAAATCTATACAAAGCGAGGCCAAGTTATACTGGAAATAAACAGCTTCATGTGCCGCTGTGTGTACATACCCTTTTCGCCAGTTATATTTGTCTCATGTAATAAGGAGCGAGCCCATTGCCAAAATGCTTCGTAAAATTGATGAATAGGGTGATACTGACATACCGAGATGCGGATAATACATATGCATGCAACAAGACGACATAACTGTGGTCATAATTTTGCCTTTGACTGTCATACAAAACAAAATAGCTGAATGTTTCTTTAAAATAGTTAACTAGCAATTTTGACCTCATTATGATGTAAGCTTTGTGATGAACTTCCGGTGTTAGTTTCTCATTAAAAATGCCCCATGATAACTTACAGGAAGAAGACATAAAACAAACTCTGGAAGACAGCGCCCGCATCCAGCGACAACACGAAAAGTACATAGATCTCGTTATCACTAACAATAATGCCGATACGACTTATTCTAAAATCATGGATGCCTTGCATTCGCTGTCGACTGACCACCAGTGGGTGCCGGTCAGTTGGATTTACTAGCATTGCTAACGTTCAGGGCAACCTATTAGAGCAGTATTACTTTAATGTCACCTCAGTGTGAGAGCGAGATGTCTCCATACAGAACGTCTAGCTCCATCCCTTTCCCACATCGAAGTAAGATTAAAACATTACTGCTTTAAGACGTCATGGCTACCAGTACTAAAGGCGCATTGCAGTTTGCGCTTGCGGCTTCGGATACGCTAGCGCCGCCATTGTAAATGCGTCTTCCCGCACTGACTTAGAGCGGATTTCACCAAAGAAGCTGAACGCGATCAGCACATCTAAACCGCGTTTAAGAGCTGTCAGTATCATGATTACTATGGTATACAGTTGTTGATAACTGCAGTCCATTCACAGTTATAATGCCTGTGGCTAGACTGTAGGTTAGTTTATTTTTGACTATTCAAAAGTGCCTGTCACGGGTCTATTTTAAACAAATAGTTTCAGTTTGAGTTGAACGCTGTTTAGTGTGCTGATCGCGATTAATATTTGGTTAAATACGCCCTTAGAATTTAGCATGAAAACGTTTTAACATATCTAAGCTTTTCAACTAAAATAGTCGAACTCCGATAATTGTGTCATAAAACGTGGGCCTAATAAACAAACACTGGAATAATGTTTAACATCGAGTCGATAAGACAATAATAAAATGTATTAGCAGTCAGTCAGTCAGTGACAAAATCAGGAAAATTAAAGCTTTATCAAATGACATTTACATCACTTTTCTCTAAATACATATACATTTGTAATGGCATTGCTGCAATTTTGAACTTGGAACATTTTTTAATAATAAGAGTAAACAAACATCACATGGTTGTATTTGCTTAATAAATTAATATTTTTAACTAAAAACATTATGTAATTGAATTTAGCCTCAACGTAAGTGCGGATGTATTAAAATGGACAATGTGCCACTTTATGAACTTTGCTGACAAAACAAGGTTTGGTATTTATTTAAACAAGGCATTCCAATTAATTAAAATACGCCATTTTGTTACCATTGGTGTACAGATAATGGCAAATAATAATGTTGTGGGACCTAGCACCAACTCTTATAGCAGTATATTGTAATTTTACTTTAGTTTGAGAAAGAGATGCATGTAGACGTCCCGTATACTTCCGTCTCTTTCCCGCACCGAAGTTAAATTAAAGTTATCGTGTTACAAGAGGTGATGGTTACAGTCCTATACAGTATTCAGATTCTGTGTTCGAATTCTTAGACCAACATTATCGTTATATTGTAACGAAATATAAAACCTGCTCATCAGTCGAGGGACTAAAGACTTATGAAGGCAAAGAAGTATCGTACATATTATGTAATAGAGAAATGATTCAATTATATTCCCACCTGAGGTATCGAGCATCGTATTAAGGTATTAGTATAAGTTAAAGTAATTTGTGCAGCTGTATGGCCTAAATTATAAGTATTGAGTATATTTTGTACGAATTGATGGACGTATGTAGTAGTTAACACTTCTCGCTTTTAGTTAGTGTAAGATAGATGCATTTCTCTTATACTATATTACACTGCCGGTAAAATGATGCATGAAATTATTATCACATATTCCTTGAGAAACTTTAACAACGCTGAAAATTATTGCATCACATGAAAACACATCACATTTCGAACTCAAGTATTATATTCTTAAATAAATAAAGGAACGTCTACCACTTCTCTTATGTTATTTTATCTAGTAGTTTCTAATATTAAGAAACACGAAAATCAATTTACGTTAACTATTGTAACAACTGATAGATAATAATATTAGTTTTAAGATTTATTTTTTTAATGTCAAGTGTATGTATATTTCTGTGAAGAAGGAAACAAGACAGCTGGTTCAGAAGTATACAGGGTGTAAGGAACAGCCCTCCACAAACTGATGGGGTGAATTCAATATATCATACTAAGATGACCGGTACAAGAAATTATTTCAGGAATGTTATGGGAATCCAATAAATTCGATTTGTTTTATTTCCTCATATTCAATGTATCGATACCGTGGCAAAACGCACGTAGCGAACGGCAAGCGCGACGACGAGTTCGATGAACTCTGTAGGTAGGCAGGAAGTGAACAGCTGATTTCACGCGTCGTTCGTTAGAGTATTTTAACATACACAGTTGGATTTTTTATTTCAGCCGTATTATTTACATAAATGGAATGCTGCTTACGGGAATGTAATTTTACGTTGAAATAAAGGAATAGAAAAAAAAAACCGCAGAAAAATTCCAGTGGAATATGATTCAAAATAAGGAGCTGAATGCACCCTGTCAGTTTGTGGAGGGCTGTCCCTTACACCCTGTATAACATTATATATTATGGTGCCGAAACAAGGCAGCTTCAATATTTGCTTACATAGAATTGTATCACTTATTTAAGCTATATTTTACTGTGAATCTAGCTTGTACTTCATTAAGAATCTCACATTCCGTCCATTTTGTTTTGTTATTTAGCTGTAAATTTTATTGTGTCAAGAATTATTCAATATACATTATGTAACTACCTTGCTTCATTTTATTTCAATGCTTTAATATTTCAATAAAAACTCTGTGCATGGATATTTGAATATTTTATTAGTTCTACAGTATCTATTCAGTTTGGTTGGGTATAAGTGGCATGATTTTTTAAGTCTGGGGCCACTAATGGAAAGTATTTCATAAGAAAGAATACAATACCCGAGTCAATCATTTTCTTGTCAAAGACATCAAATCATGTCGTTATTTACTATAATTGTGCCTATTTATTGAGTACATTTAATGGTTCACTGGTATTTCGTTCCATAACTCGCGATTAGTGGTAAACAAACTAGCGGTGCAAAGACTGCAGGTCAAAAACACTTCTTCAGGAAATAACATTCCAGGGACGTGCATAGGTTCTGGTCATGGGGGCTGTCGCCTCAATTAGTAGGACTAAGAACAATCTGGCCAACCCCTTTTTCCATCCCAGAGCGGAGGACTTCCAAAAGCAAAAAAAAAGTACCGCATCGCGTTGTATGATCATAGTGTGATACTAGTCACAGAAGTAAATAACAAAAAACATATATAGTATTTGTAATAGAAACTGAAAGTTATTGTTTATATTGACGACATAATAGTACAACTTCGATATCAGATATTTCAACTCTGATATTACTTTCGGTAAAATTCATTTGTGTCATTATTATTAAATATTCCAGTATATTATAGCAACACATTGTAATAAAAAAATATTAACACATCATCCAGATAGACGAAGAAGTAAAAATTAAATTAAACTTAGTGGCCGCTGTGTAAAAAAATCATGCCACTGGTTCATACAAAATTCCCCAAACCCTACAACGTTTTACGGGTTAGCTTGACGCGTAGTATTTTTGTGACTGCGCACCGATGTCTTGAATATATTAGGATCAATATGATTTAATCCAGTTTCACTTGGTATAGTCGCCAAACCGGGTTCGATATCAGAGTTCTCTAATAGGTGTGGCGCAAGTAACAAGAACAATTGCTGCAAAAAAAATAATGTGTTAAACGTTTTCTTTCGCTCATAAGAGGCTCTATAAAAACGTTCAATAAATTTATTACTTCAGCCCAAGGTATTAGTGGTAGATTTGCAAAGGCTGCTTGCCAGCCGGGAAGGCCTAAATGCACGAGGGCCATTCTAAAATAGTGCGTAAAGGAATCCGCAAGCCAGCCCCAGGCACCTTCTCGAGTTGCCAGCCATACTGACCACAAGCCTCCTGTGTATACTAGGCATATCTGAAAATAATCATAGCACATTAATTTATTATAGCACGTAACGCAACACAACATGTACATGTGTTGCACTCACACCCGTATTCAAAGTCAAAACCTCATGATTTCTTCGATTCGACTCATCCTCACTTAGGCGGTTTCATATTCAGTCTCACGTTAGGGACGTATAATTACTCAATATCATAAAAAATCCAATCCACCAACCAACCTACCACTCTATTATGCAGCATACTGCACCATGTCTGGCGATATATTTCTAACGCGAATAGGGCTGATCGGTATATTTTTTTTTTTTTTTTTTAAAAAACGTTACCCCACACTAGGAATTTCTCCTGTATCGTGGGTGCGTTTACAAACATTTAAACTCACATACACAAACAGCCAGACCCATATTGTATTGTATTGTATTGTATTGGCCTATATTGTATAGGAGCCTTAACAATAGCTTTACCTTTCCAATAGTCCTGCATGAATCCAACTCAAATACTTTACTCTTGGTATTTAGCATTGGTCGGGTTCCACTTTGTTGCCGTGTAAGTGAAAAATCTAACAAGTCTTTTAAAGCCGGGGTAAGACACAGCTCGTTCAAAGAATTCACACATATTGATCCAACTGGTAAAATTTCATCGGCTGTAATTATAAAAAAGCTTGAATAAAACACAAACAGAAATGATCTATAACCGTTATACTAATAGCTTTGAACTCTTTAAATACCCACTAACCTGAATACTTATAATGCCAAGTTAATTGAAATCCATCGGTCGAAGCATATAAATTGCGAAGATCCTCGGGAAGTACGGCAGAATGTCTCTGCTCCCATGTAGAGATAGCTACACGGTCACAGGGAGGTCTACGTTCTACACTAACATTGCAAATTCTTGGATCCGATTCTGCAACATGAAAATTAGTACAAAAATAACTGTAGTAGGAATCCGACTACTTATTGGACGGGTGGCTTGAAAGCGATTTCACCCGAGGCGTGGTCACTGGTTCAAAATGGCTTATCATCATCAAGTCATCATGCTCTGTTTAGTAAGTATGTGTAGCAGTTAGAATCAATTAAAAAAACACATCATAAAATTGCGCTCTCTCTCATACACCATGCGTTCAAACCACAAGGATGACAGCGTAATTAGTAATGATGGAAGCTGCTGAAGATGATGCCGCCAGTGGTGTAAATACACACATCAACACCGTCTAGGGATATTTTGTATAAACTTCTTAAACAGAAAAATACTGGCCAGTATAACAAAAGATTTAGGCGGCGCAATGGTTGCGAAGTCCGAAGGTTTCATTTACCTACAGTAGTTTTTGTCAAATTTAGGTTTTATAACAAGTTATCGGTTAATTTCGAATTAATGTTATTGTGTGCATCATGCAGCGGCACTATTTAACGAGAGAGGAAATGTTAAGGGCAGTAGGCATGCTCCAAGCTGGGGCTACTCAACGGAGTATTGCAGAGGAGATTGGAACAAGACAAAACGTGATATCAAGGTTATGGTCACGTTATCGTGCTACTAGTGAAGTCCGATTTTTGCAAGTTGCCGCGAGAAGACAACCAAATGTTACGGCCATGCAGTTGGTTCAGAGGCTCCAGTCAGAGCACCAGTTGCTTGTGAGTGGCCAAACTGTGAGGAGAAGGCTGCATGAAGCGAACCTTTACGCTCGCAGACCGCTTCGTACTCCAGCACTACGCCGAGGAAATCGTGGACGACGACTAGAGTGGGCTCGTGAACATTTGCTCTGGGAAGATAACCAGTGGTCTGTAGTGCTGTTTACCGATGAGTTCCGGTTCGGTTTCCATCCCGATACGTGTTTGGCGAGTTCCTGGTCGTGAGAGCCGTCTGCAACATCATCAGAAAGTCCATTCATACCACGGCGGGACAATTATGGTTTGGGCGGGAATTCGTGTTGGTGGAAGAACAGACCTCGTTTGGATCAGAAACACCATGACGGCTGAAAAATACCGATAACGTGGTGCTAGTACCAATAATCTACCCCCATCGACAAAAATGGGCCAAGAATTCACGCTCATGCACGATAACGCCCGTCCGCACACAGCGAGAGTGGTGACGAGCTGGTTGCAGAAGCACGACGTATCGGTCTTAGGCTGGCCCGCTCAATCACCTGACCTAAACCCCGTAGAACACGCGTGGGACATGCTCCAAAGAAGGGCTTTAAGGAATTTCCCTGCAAACATTGCGACGGCAGAGCAACTTTTTTTGCATCTTATCCGGACCTGGGACAATATACCGCAGCAAGACTTGGATAACTTAATCCAAAGCATGAAAAACCGTTATTAACGTCATCGGTGGTTTTACTGACTACTGATTTTTCATATAACAGATTAATTTTTCCTTATTTTTCACTTTTTTTGAGAAACACATTCATTGTTAGTTTTTACCATTATTTCACGTTTTTTCTTTAAGTATTTGAATAAAAATATGTTTACGCAAAAAAAAAATAGTTTTCTTTTATTCTGGAGTGTCGTCTGATAAATGGCCTTTATAAAAATATATACATGTTGTATGATATTTTTAATAAATTTTGAGTAAATTGAGTAAATCAAAAATATCCCTAGACGGTGTTGATTTGTGTATTTTATACTTTTTTAAAATGAGGCTGAATGATTCAGATCCGTGCCTAGCTAATCAATTTTGACAGATGCGAAGGCAAAAGCTATGTCCATGGGCAACAGTGACAGCAAAGATAACGTCAATGTCATACATCTGACATTTCTATTTCAATGCTGATTTCCTGCCCATCCTTCAACTCGTGGAAAAAATATAACCTCTCCCACAGCATCCAAAATAATAATTACATTAATTAAAATACAGTTCTAACCACTCTTAATAAGATTAACTTTTGGTATAAACATGACGAAGTCAATGGCTGGTGTTTGTGCCATAAAAGAAGAATTTGTGATTCAGCGACCGGTTAAAAGCAGCCGTGCTGAAGACGGCGTTGATTCCCTTAGTAAACGTAAGTTAGATGATAACAACGAAGAAGAAAGTTCTATCGACAATAAGAAAGCTAGAACTAATGACAATGATGAAAAAAAATTCAAAAAGACTAGGAAAAGAGGTCAAAATAAAGCCCGACCAAAAACGTATCAAGATGAAAAAGAAAGCAAACCATGCCCTTCTATCATCAATGCAGAAGCACCTGAGTTTGTAAATCCATGTCAATACAGTAACTGTAAATATATTCATAACCCACTTGATTATATAAAATCAAAACCCAAGGATTTAGGTGAAACTTGCCACTTGTATGATACCCGTGGGAAATGTCCTCGAGGTATTGGTTGTCGTTTTGGATCTATTCATATCAGTGATGAAGGCTACAATAAAGTTGACTCTGATAAATGGAAGCAATGGAAAGATGATGTTAAAAACACACTTTCTCCAATGCTTCAAATATCACTTCAGAAAAAAAAGTATGATTTTAGTCTTACTGAAAATCTTATAAAACATATGGACAAAAGGAAGAAACAGGTTAATAAGGAGCCTACTGAAACCACTGGAGGAGCAACAGATGACAATGAAAAACAAAAAGAGACCACTGACAATGATGGAGCAAAAGTTACCAATAGCGGTGCCATCACTGATGAAGACTTGATTAAATTATTACCAAGAGAAAAGAAAACTATAGACTGGAGAGATAAACTATATCTTAGCCCTTTGACTACAGTTGGAAATCTACCATTCAGGAGAATCTGCAAGCAGTATGGGGCAGACATAACATGTGGAGAAATGGCCTTGTGTGAATCTTTACTCAAAGGAATGAAACAAGAATGGGCTTTAGTTAAAAGACATGAATCAGAAGACTTATTTGGAGCACAAATATGTGGAAATAATATTTACACTATCACAAAGGTAGCACAACTGCTACAAGAGAACACTGAGCTTGATTTCATTGATTTAAATCTAGGATGTCCTATTGATTTGATATACAAAAAGGGTGGTGGGAGTGGTATGATGCACAGATTGAATACACTGGAGTCATCAGTAAGATGTGCTTCCAAAATACTAAGCATACCTTTTACTATTAAAATGAGGACAGGTATTTATCAAGATAAAAAAATTACTCATACAATAGTACCCAAAGTGTCTGACTGGGGTGCATCACTCATTACAGTGCATGGTAGGTCAAGAGAGGCAAGATACACTAGGTCTTCTGACTGGGAATATATTGAAACTTGTGCAAAAGCAGCAGCGCCCTGTACTGTATTTGGAAATGGTGATATATTGAGCTATCAGGACTATGCAGAGAAAAGAGCAGTTGCCCCCACAGTACAGGGGGTAATGATTGGACGGGGGGCACTGATCAAACCCTGGATATTTACTGAGATTAAAGAGCAGCGAATTTGGGACATAAGAAGTAGCGAAAGATTTGAAATAATAAAGAAATACACAAACTACGGTTTAGAGCACTGGGGCTCCGACATGCAAGGTGTGGAGAACACACGCAGATTTTTACTTGAATGGCTATCCTTTTTGTACAGATATGTACCTGTGGGGTTGCTGGAACAACCACCTCAAAAAATTAATGAGAGACCACCTTCATATTTTGGTCGAGATGACTTGGAAACATTGATGGCATCTGGCAATTGTTCAGACTGGATAAAAATTAGTGAAATGTTATTAGGTCCAGTACCTGATGGATTTAACTTCTTACCAAAACATAGAGCTAATTCATATTAAGAAATATTTATTCATAATATTAATTTGTTGTAGAAATACCATGTTATGTAAATAAATAATTAGAAAACCATTACAAGTTTCTAATTCTGTTACTCCAGACACTCCATAGTACCAAGGAGATATCCCCTAATGCTAGTATTGATACAGTCAATGTAAGAGATTTATACACATTTTGGATATTACTAGCAGTTGCCCGCGACCTTCGTTCGCGTGAAATAATTATAAAAAAATTACTTCCATTATTTAATCGGAATTTCAAGGATTTTTTTTTTTGGACGGAACCCATTCTAAAATAAAACTAGCCTAAGTTAAACCTTATAACATCAGCTATCTGCCAGTAAAAGTCCCGTCAAAATCAGTCCAGCCGTTGCGGAGATTAGCCGGAGCAGACAGACAAAAATTGAAAAAAATGTGTTTTTGTTATAAGCTCTAAATGCATTCTGTAAAAAACTTTTATTTTGATATTACAAACAGACACTTCAATTTAATTTATTTGTGTAGATTAAGGTAAGCTTCAAAAGATCATCTCTAAAATAAGCAGGTATTAGGTACCTTCAGAAACCCTGCCATACTTACCTAATATTTTTGTCACTCCCAAAGTAATATTTTCATAAAAAGAATCTTCAGATACAAGATCCACACAAAAACTCATTTTGAACGACACCAATTTTTTACACTAACAACTAAAACTACAGCTTGTGTTTATACGAAATTGAAATGGCCGAAATAATAAGTTCTTTATTTTCACAACAAAAATAATTTGACAAAACTCTGGCAAGAAATTGTTTACCTTTGTTACCATAACAACAAAATCTGGCAATCCCATTCCTTCAGTTTTACTGATCGATGGCATTTCCATAGATTAATATGGGCATCTCGTTGAACTACCGCAAGTACCCTTAGCATGAGTCTCCTTAGCATGAGGTCCTAGGTTTCATTTTCAATTCGGGTACCTAATATTGAGGTCTTCCCACGTTACACAACAGACCCGACTCACTGTAAACCGCTGCCGCCGCTTTATATCGTGTTAATACGGTAAAATTTTCAAATTTCCTTGACAGAAGTGTACAAGTGGACCATGTTGTTACACTTACGGCCATTTTGAAAATTCGATTGTGTGTAATGTGCGAAGCTCATAAAGAGTTTTTCCAACTGATATTATTTCTAAGTAGCAAGCCCAGGGTTTGGATTTTTTTCCCCGGTTGATGAGAATATGATGATGAGATGTCGGGACCGTCGCCCCATTGCATGAGACTACATAACATCACATGATTCGCGCTATGTCTGTCTAGCTCTGATGTGCACTGAGATGTAGGCACAGAGCATCCTATTATATACTGGATGTAGGGCGTCCGGTAAAACAGGCGGGTGCACGCTCGCGTGTTATTTTCCTGCCCTTCTCGTCTTTATTGTACAAAAAAGGTATGAGCAGCGCTAAAAGGCTCGTGTGGCGAGTTTTAAGCGGACGCCCTAAATCCAGCTATTGGTTGCCTGATGATGTGTCCAGGAAATTCTCAGTTGTCATCAATTTCAGTGTAAAATACAAGCCTTTTCGCCATTGGCAAATATTGAAAAATATAGGCAATAGACCTGCAGCTCTGGGGTCACAAGCCACTGGTCTGAGGAATGGGCAGTGTTAATTAACAGTCAAATTTATTAGTGAAAAACTTTAATTTCGTTCACATACAATGTAGATATTACAAGATACAATTCACTAGTCAAAGAATCGTGGAAATAGAATACTTAAAGTAATTGCTTTGTTTTACATACTTAACATAATCTAATATCCTGCTAAGAACTTAAATTGATCACAACTGCACTTAAAACACAAAAACCAAATCCAAGGGAGCTTATTAAGTACCTTATGTTTAAATAAGATAAGATAATTAGCACAGGGCGGTCATCTCTTGAACAAGTAAAGATATACTTGAATGACAGTACTGAGCCATTAGATTTTATTTACTACACACTCGTAGGTACAAAAAGAGCCTATCAGTACACAATATTATTACATAACTACGTTTGAATGTTGCTTTAGTTGAAGAGCTTAATATTGAAGATATTAAAAGATTTGATGCTAATTCTTATATAAGACAAAATAGTGACTGAATAGTAAATATTCGACATTTAATTTTATGTACAAATTATAGGTGAATGCCTCGAAGCTTGTGTTGTAGTACATATTGCGTATCGAAAAATAGTCTTGTTCTAATGAATATACTGGCACTTTATATGCAGCTAAATATCAGATGAGATATATTTTGTAATTATTTAATCTAAAACATCAATTTAATGAATGTTTATTTACAATGCATTATTATAATTAAAAGGAGTACGGTCTACAGAGAGAATTAGGAGAATACTTAAAACATGTGTTGTGACACTGCACTAATGGCCACACATTCAATAAATACAACATGGAATGGAAATCAAATAGTCTGTGTCAAATCTTATGTAACTAAGTTGCTTACTCCTTGTGTTCCACTTGCATTTAACGTCTCCTGCGTCGACGAGAGTCCCCATTGTATCCGTTTTCTGGAAAAAAAGACACACATTTTTAAAACGCGTTTTACATATAATTTTTTTGTGACAAAGTTTTATAGAGCACAGATTACAATAATATAACAACCATAATGCAGGTGTATATTATACAGTCGTATAATAAAAATCTTCAATTGAGAGGCCACCAAAGCGGCTTGTCTCAGTGTAATGTATAGTGGAGTAATGGAGTGGTTAAAATAGGTGAGTTGGCATTGGTTTGAATGTAACAAACCTCAGTCGTAATCATCGCCGGCGATTCCTCTGGCGGTCGTTATTGTACCCCACGGAGCCATTCGCCAGCGCACCGTTGCAACCCATCTGATCCATACCGAGACCGTACGGCCGGCCAGGTCCCATGTTTTGCGGGCCATAAAATTCCATTCTACCAGCAGGGTCGTTGTAACCCTCACTACTTTCGTTTCCTTGCATATTACTATTCTGTTTAATACTCTTAGATCCATACGACCCGAACGCAGTAAAATTAGCGCCCTGAGGTGCAACACCGTCGCCGCCGCTTGCTGGAGGAAGCATGCGCGGCAAGAGGCTCCCGTGAGGTACGCCGAGACCGCCAGAACTGTGGCCGCCGGGCGGTTGACCCAGCCCGCCGCCATCGGGGCCTCCACCGAGCCCTGACGAGCCGAGTCCTCCTGAGCCCGAGCCGGCCGAGTCTAAGTCGTCGTGATCGCGTCCTCTGCCGCGGCGTCGCCGGTCGCGGCCTCGCGAGCGGTTGCCGGCCGGGCCATCAGAGCCTAGGCCACCGGAGGAACCGAGCCCACCGGACGAGCCGAGCCCGCCGCCGGAGCCCAGCCCGCCGCCCGCTCCGAGCGCGGCACTGGAGCCGAGCCCGCCGCCGCCGGCCCCGAGCCCGCCGCCGCCGGAGCCGAGCCCGCCCGCAGCGGGTGCATAGGCGCCTGAACCACCGAGCCCGCCAGAGCGAGCCCCGCGTTTTCTGGAATCTGACTCGAGGCCACTTTGTCCAGGGCCCCTTTGCTCGTGACTTCCATTAGCCGGGGACTCAGAGGGCGGAGGAGGTGGCGGGGGAGGCGGCGGAGCTGCCCAGCCGCCCGGGGGGAGCATGGCCGCAGAGAAGGTCGGCATCATCATGCCGTACTGGTCGGCGGGGAAGTAGGGAGGCAGAGCGAAGCCTTGCCCATTTATTGGGGGAGGAGGAGCGCACATGTTCATTTGGGGATTAAGAGCCATCAGAGGCGGTATTTGATTAGGTTGCTGTAAATAATTTGCATTACCGTTATTTGGGGGATTATTTTGATTTGGAATAATATTTCTATCAGGAAGAGTGACTTTTTTTTCAATAGGAGGAGTGGAGGGTCCTTTTCCGACGTGAGAGGGGAGTTGGGGGCCGATGGGAGTCGGCAGAAGGGTTTTCGGCGTAGGAAGAAGAGCTTGGGGCGCCTGTTGTTGGCCCGAATCCGTAGAATTCTTCTGGGGGCTGCACTTGCCTGAGCGAGATCGGCTTCGCGAACGGGAACGGGAGCGCGAATGACTTCTGGAAGACCTCGACGACCGGCTTCGCGATGATCTGGAGGAGCTGTGGCGTCTACGACGACGTTCACGGGAGCGAGAGCGCGTGCGTGAGCGGCGGCGGCGTGAGCGGGAGCGGGAGCGAGAGCGACGCCCGCGACGATATCTGCCGCCGCGGCCTCGGTGACCTGCTTGCAAAGTTGTAAAATCATTGTCATGTTTACATATGTATCTGACTAAAGAATTAATTGCTATTAATTTGTGAAACAAGTTTTAGTTTTTATTAATTTGTACTTACGTCTTCCACCGCCACCACCTCGTTCAGCTAGTTCTTGTAGTTTAGGATTGACTACTTGTTTGGCTTCTTTCAATACAGCTACAAGGTCGGCGGCCTTGGCTGCGTTAGAAGGCGTAAAGAATGTATACGCTGTTCCAGTTTTATTTGTTCGTCCAGTTCTTCCAATACGATGCACATAATCTTCTGAATTGCTTGGGTAATCGAAATTGATGACGAATTTAACATCATCAACATCTGAAATGCAAAATTATGAATTTGAAAAGTGTGCATTTATAGCTGAGGATATGGAATTTGTTTTGTTTTACAAAATACATACCTAAACCTCTAGCAGCAACATCCGTAGCTACTAGAATGGGAGCTTTCCCACTACGAAAATCTGTAAGAAATTATATGTATAAGCACCTTCAACACACATTATCATTCATTGTTTCATTCAACATTAAAAACAATGTTGCTTGTAGACACTTTAAATATTGTCAATATTACACTTGAAATATTGAAAATCGTAGTTATAAGTTTTCACTGTTGGTTATTTGTACATAGTACATAGTTAACTAGAAAATCATTTTAATTATTATGTTCTATGACATTGCATGACATTTTTTTACTAAATTCTTACCCATGTCCAAACCATTGCAGTTTTTATATAAATTCAAATGCGATTTATGAGACAGTGAGGAAAACCTCAACAAGTTTCAGAAGATATGTTGCACAAATATTTCAGAAGAGTTATTATTATTTCGATAAAGAAACATATTCCATTGCAGGTATTCTGGCTTCCACAATAATGTCGGCAAAGCTTCTTATAACAAATAGATATTCCCAGTGTGTCAATTCCAAGCTTTATAATGTTTATCTTGCTCAATTCAATTACCACTCATCTCACATTGCACCCCTTCTAGGCCACCAATTATGTTTATGTAGTATAATAGTAATGATTATATTATGTTTGATAGTGAATAAATTAAATTAATATAGAAAACAAAAATGTATATGCATAGGCAATGTAATTACATAGAATAATAGAAAGAAAATAATAATAAAAATCAAAGGATAAGGTGTAGAATAGGAGAATGACATGACAAATGTAACTAAATGCAAATATTGAGGGCAACCTTAGGAGGTTTAATGAGAGACGTAAATATAATTTTATTCCATTCACTATTGTATTAGTAAACTTACTAATAATATCGACTCCGTCTGTCATATATCGCACAAAAAATAAAAATTGAGAGCGAGAGGTGAGAGGTCGCCCATCAGCACGAGGGCGAGAACCGAGTGCCGACCACCGTGGTCGGGCGCGTGCGAGCGCCGGCGGCGACACCCGCGGGCCGCGCCTACACGTGCGCCGCGAGATGCCAGCCGCCGCGCCGGCGAGAAGCGGCTCAGACTAGCCGCGGGAGCGAGTCAGAGTGCATAGGGCTTAGCCCCGACAACGAGAGGCGGGCGCGGTGCGGGCCTGTCGCCGCCGCGAGCGGCTTGGCGGCGACGAGCCGCGCGCTGCCGCCCCGCCGCACGGCCGCAGCTCTCCACAGCCTGCACATGCAGACACGGGTTCAGAAAATGTTTACTGGCTGCGCTACACCCAACGCGCTCGCGTCTTATGTCCGACACCGCTTCTCGACAACCACTCGTGCTATTTTTTATGCATATTATTATACAGCACCAGTTCGATATGCAATCAGTTTTGCTATTATTGTGGAGCTAGTATAATTTAATTACTGTCAAAATCATAAATTAAATATCAAATCATCATAAGATATCAACAAAGTATGTTTTGTATAAACGTTACCTTGTAAGACCCAATCACGTTCATTTTGTGATTTGTCTCCATGAATACACACTGCAGGCCACCTATAAGAAAACAAACACTGCATCAAAACACAAGTCAAATGTTTCATTTAGAAATTATTAAAATACCACATGCAATAAATTTTAGTCATGGTATTTGAATCATTTCTTCTTGAATGGTTTCCTTAAAAAATAACATTAATTTGTTCCCAAAGTTAAAATATTATCAATAAAATTAGAATATTAATTATTGAATATTTTTTATGCAACAGCACGTCATATCTAAACAATTGAGGTTGACATACCCATCTCGCTTCATTTTTCTTGTTATATCATCAACCCGACGCTTAGTTTCTATAAAAATTATGGTTTTGTTTTCTTTTTCTGCCATGATTTCTTTCAGGAGTGTGCTCAGTTTAGTTTCTTTTTCGTATTCCATACAGACATCAATAATTTGCAAAATGTTGTGGTTCGCAGCCAATTGCAAGGATCCAACATTAATTTGAAGGTAATCTTTCAAGAACTCTGCAGCCAAACTTTGAACTTCTCTTGGCCAAGTAGCAGACCACATAAGAGTTTGACGATCTGGTCTGATTTGTTCAATGATCTTTCTAATTTGTGGCTCAAATCCCATATCCAACATTCTGTCAGCTTCATCAAGTACTAAGTATGTAGTTCTTTTTAAATTAGTTCTTCCACTTTCCAGAAAATCTAGAAGTCGTCCAGGGGTAGCAATAACAATTTCAACACCAGCATCTAAATCTCTAGCTTGAGGTCCCTTTGGAGCTCCACCAAACAAACAAGTATTATGAATTTTGGATGTGTTAGCGAATTTGTCACAGACTTCTTGAATTTGTTGCGCTAGTTCTCTAGTTGGTGCCAGGACAAGAGCTATTGGACCATCACCTCGACTAGATTTTGGCTGGTTATTAATGTGAACAATAGCGGGCAAAATATAAGAAAGAGTTTTTCCTGAACCAGTAGAAGCAATGCCAACCATGTCACATCCACTCAAAGCAATAGGCCAACCCTGAGCCTGGATTGGAGTTGGTTTTGAGAATCCCATTTTATCAATCTCATCCATAACATAATCTGGGAAACCGGCTTCTTCAAATGTCATTGTCGGTTTAGGTATGTTGCGCCCTTTGAGAGTAATCTCATTGTCACTCCTCCAAGCTTCAACTTCAGATTCTGTTCTGTTTTCTACTTCATTGTGTGGCACATAAAAATCTTTTTTGAATGGTTTCAGCCTGCTTAGATCCCATTTCGGTTTCCGCAAGTTTGCACCTGGGTTACTCCTACGCCCGCCACCGTAAGCGCCGCCTCCGCCTCCGCCACCGCCTGATCCAAGACCATAGCGAGGACTACGACTGCGACTCCTACTCCTGCTTCGAGAGCGACTGCGACGTCGATCACGACTACGATCTCTAAGAATGGAAAATGTGCGGATGAGAAAATACCATTTTTTTTTATCTAACAATGTGCTGTGTAATTCAATTTATATTTACCTTCCTCGACCCATGATTGAACTTAAAACTGTTGGTTGAATAGCTTTTTATATAAAAGATAATTTTAATTCTATCAAGTCACTCACAATACAGAATCACACAGTAACCACTTTACAATTTTACAATTCGCAAGCACTGCACTACGCCATTCATCTGGAATAAAACAAGATGGCTTCCGTCCGCGGAAGCAAGCGGCATTACCAAAGAGAAAGGTTTTTGTTTTTTAAGTGAGTTCCTGAATTTCGGCCTCTTGTCTTTTAGCGTAGACGGTTTTTACTTTGAGTTTAGACTAAACCAAAGACGAGAGATATAACCGTATTTTCTTCAATTGAATTCCAAATTGCATTTTTCAATCATGTATTTCATGATCTAAGGTGGTTCTGGACAAATGACAACCGAAAGGCAGTAGATACTAATTTTCTTCAATTGAATTCCAAGTTGCATTTTTCAATCATGTATTTCAAGGTCTGAGGTGGTTGTGGACAAATGACAACCGAAAGGCAGTGGATACTCTTTTTCAGATGCTTATATCTGCGGCTGCACGCACGCGTGATTTGGCGGACGTCTTTACACTTTTCAAATAAGTTTTTATAAGTAGATCTTTTGAGAGACTTCTACTTCTGTACGAACAATATAAAGAAAATCTAGCTAAGCCCAGGTGCTGAGGTCGCTCTTATATTTAAGATGCTATTTGATAAAGCTGCATCTGTAAATAATAAATTAAGTTTACTATTTTAGGGTGTTTTTCCCTCCCCCCTCCACATCTTGGCCCAAAGGCTGGCGACGCCCTTGTGCATTACAAAGTCTTCTCTTCTCCCAATCATCATCATTTTGACTCGCTGTCAGCAGAGTCCTGACCGGAAAATAAACTTATTTTGTTCTTTGGGCAGTACACGATCCTTAGTTTACCATAAAAAATAAAAACTTTTTGTCCGAAACATTTCGGTTTATAATTAAAAAAAATCGGTTCACGTTTTCGGTTTTTTAATTTAAATTCAATTTTTATCTGTGTCGGAATCCATTTTCTGCGTTGTTGTGACATTTTGCGTTTTGCTCTTCAGCCAACTATTCTTGAGAAAAAAAGAGTTGTATTGTATGAATATTGTCATGCTATTGAAAATTGCACTGTCAATCAAGTGATGATATTTTCTTGTATTGTTAATCATTAAATAAAGGCACTTTTGCATCGCGAAGAAACGCACGATGGGTTGAAATAGTGATCACTATCGGCAACAGTTTATCATTCTCATTTCATTATTTGGTATTAAAACACACACTATAACATAACAATGGAACTAGACGTATCACCTGCGGATAAAATAGACAACGATATGGAATATTCAGATAATTCAACAGACAGTAAATATACGCCATGTAAAAATGACCAGTACTCGATCATACGCATTCCCGAAGATGGTGAAAAGTCAAGTAAGCACTCCTCAAGAAAACAGTCAAAAAGAAGAAAGAAGAATTCTAATCATTCACGGCCTCTTCCTAGGATTATAGTGAAGCCCTTGCCACCACCGCCTCCTCCTGAAAATAGAGAATGGACAGCAGCTACATCCTACACAGAAACTAATTCTAGCACTAACAGACCATCTACCATGCGAGAGGTATTGGCGAGCATTCCAGGGTTTTGTTTGAAACCTCGAAAACGAAGTGGCAAAAAATTATCAACAGCAGCACAGTTACAACAAACTAGAGAAGGGTGCATTGACTTAGAGACACCAGATTCAATACTAGTAAATACAAACATTAGGGCATTACTAAATAAACATACATTTTCACTTCTTCCACCTTTATACCAATATAAGCTTGGGCAGCTACTTCCAAGTGTGGATAGGTTAAGTCCTTCAGGTCGCTTAAATTCTTCTAGTCTGAATAATGAATTTTTTGCTCGTGCCTGCTTACAATGGCAAGACAGCCTCTCTGGTGGGGAATTAACCCCAGAAAATCAACAAAAAATGAAGACTGAAGCTGAAAAAGAAAAAAGTAAAATAGATCCATGGAAATTGAAACATTTTGAACCTATTTGGGGAGAGAAGTCAAGAAAGGAAAAATCTTCTATCAGTTTAAATTCAGATAGACCTTCTCTTAAGACCACAATAAAGTTAAGACCAACAGCTTCAATAACAAGCAGTAGTACTGTTCCTAAAATTAAAAAAAGTAAATCCAGTACTAGTAAAAGAATGCGATCAGTAGGTGCAGTGACAAGATCGTCAGCTAGAGCTGATGATGTAATAGAAGAACCAGTCAGTGTAAGCAGTAAACAGTCTGCACCAGTGCCAGACTTATTACCTCTGAAACACACAAAAAGTCACAGTCATCCCAACTATGAGGAATATCCAGTGGACTTTAGTTTCTCCGATTCATCTTCAACTCAAAGGATGGATGAATCACTATCTACAACACCTGTTGATCCACTCCTGCTGCCTGATGGGGAATCTGAACGCAGTGATGTAAAGCAAGAACTAGATCTCAGTGTTGTTACTATAGAAGAAACTTCAAAAGATGATGAAGAAGACAAAGCAACAGATTCTGATAGTAATTTACTTGAATGTGCTAAGAGGGCAAGTAATGAAAATGAAGAATATTCAATGGCTAAGCGAATTAAATTTGAAGATGATTATGAAATACATGATTCAAGTTACTTGGTACATAATGCAGATACTGCTAATAATTATTCAGATGTTGAGACTAATTATACTGGTGAGCATGAGCAGGTGTGTCCTAATGATGAGCTACTGTATTCTGGACAAGATCATGGAGACACAAACAGTGAAGACAGTAAAGCCACTGCATCTGTGTATGAATATGATGCAAGAAGTGAATCCTCAGTGTCCAGTCTGAAGATAGATATGAGTGTAAAAAACATGACTGAAAATGAGTCTACAGGTGCTACTGAGACAATTCCTTATGATACCACAGTCACAGAACTGGAGGAAAGTCCTGAAGTTGACAAAGACAGTGCTCCAAATGTAATAACACAGGAAACTCAAGATGAGTATGTATCAGAGCAATATCAGGAATGTGCTAAGTCTGACACTGATGTAGAATCACCTCAGCAAAGCAAAGAGGTTGTTGTTGAACAGGATGCATGTCAGAGCTATAACCAGGAGGTTGAGTATCCAGTAACACAGCCTGACCAGCCCCGTCTAAAGAGTGATGATGTGAACAGTCCTGAGAAATGTGAGAAAGAAAGCCTGCCCCAAAACATGGCACAGAACTATTATGATGAGCACTTCAAGGATGCCGAGTCTTTTATATTGGAGACAAGCCTCTCAATACTTACTTCTCGTGAGTGTAAACTTGATTTTATTTTGCCTGTAAAGTTTTTGTAGTAAAACTACAGTAATATTTTGTGTCATCATTGTTGTTAAACCCACTGTTGTCTTTTAATAACCCAAGAGCAATATCAACTATTTAGAATCAATTTATTTTTATTTCTATATTAGCCATATGAATATGGAACCAATATTCTGGTAATATCATAGGAGGTATTGCCCACATGTTACTCATTTCCTGGAAGTTTATTTAAATATACTCCACCCATTCTGAACTCTGTTCATAACAAATGATGACATTTCTACTTACTTTCACAGAGAATGAAGATGTGAAATATTCGCCACATCCTAACTTGATGGAGCTGTCATCATACATGAGTGAAACAAGTGAGTATGCTAGTTTAAATAACTCAAATTGAGGGTAGAATCAAACTATAATATTGACATTTAATGACTTACTAATTATTTTACAAACCTACCTAAATATACCAATGTAATTTATTTTTATTTTGTAAACTGTTCCAGATGTTACTGCTGTTGTTACAATGCCTTTGACACACAATTCATCAATTCCAATGATGGAAGTCACTAATACATCTGTAAGTTCATTTACTATGATTTACACAAATCCAATAATCACTTAGAAAATTTGTTTATTCTGTAACTTTGTAACATATTCCAGATTGTTTCTTACCCGGATGACAACATGAAAGATGCAGCTAAACCCAAAGCATCTGCAGTGTCATGGAAGACTGATAGTGATTGGGCAAACAACGAGAATGTTATGACATTACACCCATTTTCAAACTTAAGTACAGAAAGCGCCAAATATGTTAGTGAAGACTCCAAAACGAGCATGGAAGATATAAATATGAATGATGAGAACTGTATGTACAAAGAAGATAGGGATGCTAATTTTAATATGGAATCTTCTAACTCATCTGAAAGCTGTCAGTCAATAAAGGACTCCTCTGTGAAGCAAGAAATAGATGCAGCATCCAGCTTGATATCTAGCACTGTTGTTACGAACCCAGCCTTGAATACTTCTACTATTGCACAGGGTATGTGGGCTCGAGGAAAAAAATCGAAGTTGGGAAAAGATTCTAACAGGTGTGTACTGATTCTGTATAGAATTAACTCTACAGCTGCTGATGTGAAGTATTTTGCACCATACTACTCCTTTTAAACTCATAGATGATGTGTTCCTCAGTTATATATTTTAGAGTTTCATTGCGATTATTATTTATTGCATTCCAGAAGTCGAAGTTCAAACAAAGTGCCGCCTGGCACGGTGAACCTAGAACGCAGCTACCAGATATGTCAGGCGGCGATCCAGAACAGTCCGAACCGCGACGCGTTGCGCGGTCAGCTGCGACCGCCGCCCGCGTTGCTGACGCGGCCTGCGCGGTCTGTGAGACCGCCACCTCCTCCGCCTCCCGTACTCGTTAGGCAACTGCCGGTCTCTGTGATGCCTCATAATGAAGTATGCAACCTTATTTAATTTTTTACTTTTTGTAACTTATTACACGGCTGTTGATGAGTTTTACACAATTTTCGGATTTATAGAGCGCCTTTTCGATATGTCTCTTTCTTATTCTAGATTTACTATTTTAACACCCGGGAACTGTACATAATTTTACTTATCGACCTGTTTGTTAAAATCATATATGAGAAGGCAATGCATAAAAATATTACACCTTTTTAGAAGACTTAACTTTTCTTTGTCTACAAAATCAAATGAATAGACATATGAACTAACTTCCAAAAAGCTACGCTATTCGCATTTCGTTATGTCAGCTAAGCGTATCGCCGGGTTCAGTTCAACATACCGTGACGTAAAACATGCGTTCTTTATGTGACGTATATGTTCAAAAACACAAATTAAACATACCACTGATTGTATACTGTTGCTTGTGTCATCCCACTGCTGGACAAAGGCCTCTCCATACCTTTCAGTTCTTAAGATGCAGGGCTGTAATATAATAAATCTACAAAACGATTCTCGTTTTTCAGATGAACGAGAATCGGTCTAATAACGTGGGCCAGTACATCCTAGTACAAAGGACTCCTAACGTGGCGCCGCGAGCGTCTAGTGCCCCACCTGCTAACCAGAATACTAATGTGGTTAGTATTGATTGTTATCATATTTTGCTCTTAAAAACTCTTTTGCAAATTCTTTTGTGATTCATAATCATCATAATCGGCCTATAATGTTCCCTCTATGAGAGGGAATGGGCTATAATCCACCACGTGGGCCCAGTGCGGGTTGGTAGATATCACATGTCTTCGAATTTTTGGTTCTAAGACATGCCGGTTTCCTCATGATGTTTTCCTTCACCGTTTTGAGAGCAGTGGTGATGAAATAAATTACACAAAGTAATGCGCGCCTGCCTGGGTTCGAACCCACGACGTACTGCTCGTAATTTGGGGCCGCCACCACTGCTCTTTTGTGATTACTGATCAGTCAATGTGGCCTCACCATACGGCAAGATTATCTCAGACATGTCTAATGGCTCCATTGGTTTCAACAAAGCGTAGTAGAGGAATGACCCATTTTTAATCAGTACGTATTATTTTTTTAGAGTGTTGCGCGGTGCCGCAGCGTGGGCGCAGACGACGCATGCGTGTGCAACCTGCGCGCCATGATACTGTGCAAGAAATGCGGTGCCTTCTGCCACGACGACTGCATCGGATCAGCAGAGCTGTGTCTCACCTGTCTTATACGCTGACCCTACCTCTACGGTTTCACTACGGCCCATTACGCGCGGCCATTGCTATCTCGCTAGCATTAACCTTTAACGATGATTTCCACCAAACGGCTCGCATCGCATCGGATCGGAAAGGATGCGAACGGATGCAGCGACAGCCGATCTCGTTCGGAACGATATCGACGCATACGATCGGCTCTGTACCGTCCCTTGCGAACGTATCCGTTTCTGCGCCTAGTCAAATAGTTTCATTCCTACCGTGTCGGATACGACGATAGCCAACGGAACCGATCGCGAGTCGCAGCATAGGTACTTTCAGCTTCGATCGCTTGTCGCGAAAGACGCCCGCGGTTAAGCTACTGTGCGCGGCTTGGTAATATACACTTTAAATACTGTGTACACGATATAATAATTTAAAGATTGCGCAGAAACGGATACGCTCGCAACGCGACGGTACGAAGACGATCTTAAGCGTCGACATCTTGCCGGACGCGATCGGCTATCGCCTCATCCGTTCGTATCCTTTCCGGCCCGATGCGATGCGAGCCGTTTGGTTGAAATCATCCTTTACAAGGAACTTTTATATAGATCGAATTTAGCTACAGCCCTAATCATATTTTATACCTTTAGTTCAGCGTAGCTAATAGATTGAAATCGAGTAAATTCAGGATTGAGGTGTGTGTGAACAAAGTAAATGGTTGTTAGGAATGGTGGTGCTATCTGTTTGAATGTATCAATAAACAAAAGTATTTAGTTTGTTAACTGTGTACGAATATTGACAATATTTAGTACTTCACAAACAAAGATAGGTGGCGCTTTTGCAGATTTTAATGTGAAGCTTTAAGTTGGTTGGATGGAAATCGCGCTAAGGTCAAATTTACCCAATCATTCAACATCGCTGAACTTAAGTTAGTCAACTTACTGATGTGATACTTTGCAATTCGGTTTGCATATGAACGTTGTAAGTAACAAAATTAGTTTCAGATTCTTACTTCAAATCCATTCCTGTCTAAAAGGCAGAATTATCCATTTCCTGTCCTAAAATTGTAAAATGTTTATTTTGACGAATGGCGCCGTCGGCGATGCATGTTAGTGATTTTCTTGTTAAAATGTTAGTTATTCTTCAAACAGCAAATATATTTACAGATCATACGTTGAAAATAATACTTCATATTTTAAGAATGCAGATGATAACTAGTACACAGCACAATATAATTCATTCTATAGCTCGTACTTTATTTAGATCTTACGAATAAATATTCTTATCGGAATATAGCAGATAACTTGGTAGCATTTGTTAACATTTATTTGATACAAATAATATAGTAACGTTGTTGTTAAGCATACAGTACATGAGAGAGTAGTCGCTGGGCTGAGGATTTCATTTTTGCCATTATATTTTAGTATTAGGATATCATCACAATTTAATTTTATGCTACTGTTATATTAATTTTAGTGTTATTTTACCATTTCGTGACTTTATTTTGTATGTAGTTTGTCAGTAAAAGCTTAGTATTGGCATAGTAATTAAAATACTTGTGCACCATCTGATCCCATCTATTTATAACATTTATAATTAAGAGTATGTACAGATATTTATTGATACGCGAGTGTGGGTGGGTAGAACATCGGATGGACTCTTATTGTAGGTATTTATAGAACATTACTTGTTATATTTAAGTTTTTCATTATGGCGTGTACACTAATATGACACTAAGTTATGCAATATATTTATAGTTGTCTATAATATTTTTATAAGAATCTTTTACAAATTGAGAAATAGCTTTTTGCTAATTTAAGACTTCTTTGTAATAATTATGTATCCAAACAAAATCCAAATTGTCCATTTAATCTCCTTCTGATCTCTTGTTTTACTGTCCCACTAATGTACGCACGACGTCTAATCAAGCTATACAAAACCAGTTTATGCGGATCTCTCATTGTACAGGAAATCTATACAAAGCGAAGCCAAGTTATACTGAAAATGTACAGCTTCATGTGCCGCCGTGTGTACTACGGACCTTTTTATTGCGTATTGGGTGTAGTGTACGATGGTTATAATAACATAGTTTTATTATAACGTAAATAACTGATTATCAACAAATAACATTTAGATAGTTGACGACGCTGCTCCAGCAATGCCTAGTTTATTCACATAGCAATGCCTTACATGACGACTTACAGATGCTATAAGTTACGATTATATATTCATAGATATTATAATAGATAATTAATAATACAAGTGTTGCTCACTATGTTTGAATCACAAATGTATATCTGTATATTTTAGCTTATATCATATTATCGATAAATGTTAAAAAATCTATGTATGTATGTCACAAAAACTAGATACACTCTAGGTTTTCAAGACGTTTCATGGAGGACTTAGAAAAAAAGTATTGGGACTTTTAGAAATGTATGAAAGAATTGTAATTCTTTATAGTGTACTTAGTTTAAGATTTGCATAATCTCGGTACGCAATAATTTAACAGTGTTCGAATAAAATATTGAATATGAAAAGTTACATTGGTATATTTGCATATGTTTAGGAACTACCAACGACTTTTATAGATGACTCTGTTTTCTTTTTTCATGATTATTGCGATTTCTTTTTTGTCGTGGAATTGTCGCATTATTGTTATTTATTGGTAATTAGTTATTTTATGCTCATGAACATTTTTTCTCTAATAAAATTATGTTCTTCTAAGATATGATATTTTATTTCTAGAAGTGCCATCGGAAAAGTGCGTGAGGATTTATCCGCTTGGTGTCGACTGACCCTAACGCCCGGACTCTACCAAAGTGGAGAGGAGACTTGTAGAAATCGACCAATCACATTGGTTGGAATCTACATCACGTCTCTCGTCTCTACAATGATTGATCGAATCTTGCACATTTCTCCGCTCCGCTCGTCTCCGCTTTAGTGGAGTCCGGGTCTTATAGATGCAACTATTAATTGACACATTGTGAAATCCATCAACCTGTACACCCGCACGACTCGCTCCCTCAGGGCATTTGCTTTGGTTTTGAAAAATAGTATGAACGGCGCTAAAGGAAGCGGGTAAGCGCGAGCACGTGTGACCTGTTTTCTTAGGACATTTTGACAGCGCTCACCCTTGCGAGTTTTAGCGGAAACCCTCACTGAGGGAGACCTCAACATTCATTATAGGCTAATTAGGCTACGATACGGGGAGTAAAGTGCCGCCATCTGGTTATTTCAATAGAATTCAAAACACCAGTTTATACAATTTCACAAATGTTTACTACCAGCGGTTTCCTGGCAATGTTAGTGTGAATAGAAACAAATTGCTGCATTATACCAAGAAAGATACTACATACAATAACAATATTTTATGTTAGGCATCACAAGAAGGTGGAGAATCTCTGTTTTAGACTCTGAGTCTGGACGTTCTAGTCTATTGCTTATTTATCAATTAATTTTCACTATTTCTCAGCTCTACTTTTATTCAGTTGTTCTGATTGGTCGTTACATACACAGTGACATAAAATGAACCAATGCCGATATGGCGTTAACGTCCGCAAGCCAATCATAGAATGACAGTTGACAGGTCGGCCAATAATAATTACTTTGAATTGTGGTTCTTGAACTCGTGAGATGTTGATAGTGATTTTTTTTTAGTCTTGTGTGTTGTGCGGCGGGTGGACGTTTGTTATTTCCTCGCGCGTAACGAGGAATACGGTTTAGTCGTTATTATGTAAAATTCCCTTCCTAATATCGAACGCCACGATCTGATTCCGATTGAAATAAATCAAAATGTCGACAGTCCTTCTAGCAGTTATCGCGGTCATCCTGTGTGTACTTTTTAGAATATTGAACGTTAACAGTCAGCCCCAAAAACCTGTGATCTATGGGAGAGATAGGAGTTTTATTGAGAACATCTTGTTTATATCACCATTCCTAAATGAACCGTAAGTATTCCTGCTTCAGTTAGTATTGTTTTCATTTATAGTTTCGTTTATTTACATCCCTGTGTCCATCCATGAGGCTGGCTTGATGATGTCATTAGTTACCACGGGAGTCGTAAATTTTGTGTCACGGTTTTTTTATCTCACTAAATATCTATGTAATAATATAGATTTTCGTATTACTAGAGTTGAACTTATAATCACTATTAAAAATAGTGATATGATATCCAGTTTTATTGCTATTATTTATTGGTGGTATTAGTGTAAGCTTGCTAAACTATTTGATGCCGGATACGACACCTGTCAGAAATAACAATATGTTTTGCCCAAATGAATCTTGGGTTTGTTGTGTATGCCATACATTTTTTTGTTTATCTTTTTTTTAAACCATTGCACTACCCTTTTGACCTCATTATTTTCAAAAGTTTATTTACTTCAGACTTGGCTAGAGAATTAGATTTTATTACCATTGAATTAGATTTTATACCATTCATTCGCCATAATGTGGAATGTTTCAACAGAACATAACATAAACACGAAAGTTTATATGTCTCCAAAGAATGAATACCAAAATAAAAGGAATGGATGTAACATATTGATTTTGTTCATATTAAAATAAATGATGTAATTGAAACCTCACCTAAATCAGTTCAGCAGTTTAGGCCCTGCATTGGACCCTGTGCTATGTTACAAACATGCACGCATAGGCTGTTAAAATCATAAATTTTCTTTTGGGGTTTGCATAGTTGGGTACATTAAACTCCCTGTGTACATTCTTACTTCAGAATCTCTGATCTATGCTTGTATAAATATAAGTTAAAGTAAGTTTTATTTGTATTGGTGAGTCATAGATGACTGGTCTTACTGCCTTAGCAGGTATGATGTCAGGACTAATAATATTAATTAGGCAGGAAATACTCCCACACTTTGATACCTGCCCAATTAAATGAAACGAAAAGCTAGAAAAGAAATTCCCATTTAATTTCATCTTTTGTTTACAAACATATTGTTAATTTTGTGTCAACAGTTCATTAACTTGAGTAAAAAGAGTGGTTTAATATTCATGAAAGCCTGGTCATACATTGTGTTGATGGTAGTGTGTATTGTCTAATATATAATGTATGTACAGTACCTACAATGTTAACAGACAACATTTGACAAAATATATTCAAATTAGTATGTATTTGATGCTAAGAACAAGGTCATGTAGTAATAATTAAAGTGTCACACTTATATCTATTTGATTAATTTATATTTAATACTTGTAATGTTTATTTAGTTCTGACAGTAACTTGCTCATATTTTGAGTGACAGTTAGGTATTGATTGCAAGTTCGCAATAACAAGCAATCAAAACAATTTAAGACGATCAAGTAACATGTATCATTGAAATGACTCATGAAAAAATCTGCAAACAGGTAGGTATACCTATCATCTAGAATAGATTTCAGCATATATGAGATCTTGTTAAGCCTCCATAAGGCTTAAATTCCTACACATACTGGCTCATGCTAGACAAATGAAAAAAAAAAACTATGTTCATTAAACTGATCTAATACAAATTAAAACAAAAAAAAATGTACCTATGTACATTATTAGTTTTTGTTAAAAATGCCACTGACATCTATTAACAAATTAACCCTGATGTCAATGGGTATTTAAAACAATCTTGACTCATTCACTAGCTCAACCTTGAATATCAGTATTGCTTCATTGAAATCGTAATAGCATTGTTTTAGTCAATTATTGATCCACATGCATTGCATTACAGTTTGGTTTACTTTAAATATACAGTATATACTACCTACTGTATATTTAAAATTGGGGCAATTCATTAGAAGCCAAGTAAATACAAATTATTTCCCAATTTATGTACCTGTTATTTATTTTATATCAATTAATTATAATAATGTATGTCATACTCATTAGGTATGTTTTGTTCATATGCATGTGTAATATTAGGTATTCTTTAATATTTTTATATTAATTAGATGTCTATCAACAAAGTCTAAAAAAAGAAAATAACGTTATTTTGAACTTAAAAAGAGCCAGCTCCTCATAGTTACCTATAATTAACTATATTAAGCCTTTAACAACACGTTCTCGTACTTGTGGGTAAGGCGTCATTGCCGTCGTTGATTAATCTTACTTTTTATCCTCATAAATCAAGTGATACAATATTTTATAATTTAAATCAATGTATACAATTATACATGACTGATACCAATGGCTGTGCCAATAGCATTGAACTACACTCAATATGACTCACAGAATAATCTCAATAAAGATGCCTGTCAACAAACAAATGTTGAGAGTTAAATCTATCACAAATTGTAGTCATATCACACTCTGCTCTTAACTAGAACTTAAAGGAAGGACAAAGAAATATAGGGTGACAAATAATTCTAGAATCTAGGGTCAATCATGTGTCCCAACAACAGGTCGATCGATCCACGTTTAGCGCAGCATAAGGTTGCCGCACATGGAATAAAAACTCCTTGCTTTGGTGAGTACGTAAAAGAATGATTCATGCTAGACTCATAGCAAGAGTAAACCTAGGTACGGTTGAGTCACTGATTAAAATAAGGTAGGTAGGTAGGTACTTTCCGCGAAACCGCACCGCTATCGCTGAATGCTCATCCCAATCGAATTCTCGGGTAAACAGATTAATCCGAATATTCAGTCACTTTTCGTGAAAGACTGCACCAGATAGATATTCGACCCCTTCAAATTCCCATGTTTAGAAGAGCCGACCAAGATTCCTACTTTATACTCACAGCGAAAGGCAATATGTTTTATAATAAAAACAAAAATACTCTACGAATACTTCGCGTTGTATGGGCTTTTAAGAAATCGAGCGTTCGCGCGCGCGCCCCGCCCGTCTAAACAAAACACCAAAAACTTTCCATAAAAATCGTTTATAATTAGTCCAACAGGTTGTTTACCAAGCTTTTTCATTTCAGATACATACCGACTCGGCTGTGGGGCTTCAGCGGCCACGTTCAGACGATACTGCACAGTCTAATCGGGCGTGTCCGTTGCCCCTGGCCTATTGGCGGCCGGGTGTCGCTGGTGCTGCCTGATAAGTCCACCCTCACCTATGACCTGTACGAACCGGTTGGAAATGAGCATGAAGGTAAGGTTTTGTTTCAGCTTTTCAAGATTTGGAAATCCCCTTATCATTAAGTCCAAAGCTTGAAAGAAAACAAATGTAGATTAATTATAAAGCGGAGGCCTCCCAATTTCCACCCTATTTTGTGCGATTACTGGCAATTATTACCCTGCAGCGGATAGGTGGAAAATAGAGGTCGGATAGGCAGTCGTTTGCATATAAAATAATGGTGCATTCAGCTGCTCGAAGGCGAATGACGCCGTCCTGCAATTACGTCACCTTTACAGTTCTGCACTTTGATTGACGAAGACTATAATTCATTTCATCACGGGATGGGGCTAAAGCACTATTTAACCCCCGGGCTCAAGTACATAAACTCAGTATGATTAGGTTTTCCTGCTTATTTTTCCGAGAAATCATAAAATGAATTGGTTTGTTTGAATCATATCGCATTGGCAACTATGTTGAGTGTAGATAACTGAATCGGAGTGTGCGTAGGTGTTCGAAAGTAGGTGCACCTTTCCACTGGGAATCGTAGGCGTGACGGCATCACAATAACATTACCGTACCGGCTGATCTGTCTACGTCACAACAATCATATTATAAAGCCTGAGTAAATGAACACGGTGCAAGGTCACATAGGTAACTCGCGAGTCGACTGTCTTTCCACTCGATTGCAACACGAAGCATTGTTCGGCTTAACTTGTCAAACCGGTTTATTATAAACATTTTTGAATCTAGTGATGTGGTTTAGATTTGGAACATAACGCTAAGCAAGCCTTTATTTCCCAGTGTCCAGGAGTAGGAGAAAATGTGAACTCACATCTCGCCGATATTTATATGCCCCATGTGATAGGGGCGAGCCTTTTGCCATATACAGATATAGATCCATTTGATCTGATTTACGATCACGATTTATGATCTAATCCAGGATCCGTTGCTCAGCAGTCTAGCGCAGCAATACTTGCGACCATTTGATAAGACAAACGAAACTGCCAAAAAGTTTTAGAACTCAGGCTAAAATGATATTGCATCATATCTTAACACGTCATGCTGTAATACATACCTAATTATTTATAATCAGTAGCTTGGTCGTATCGGTTTTCAGTCCCCAGAGATATAGCGAATAAATTCGCATACTATATGCTAGTATGTGATGTTGATAAACCTGTCATGAAACATCAAAGCGACTTAGTCATTTTCAAAATGTACATAGCGTTATCAGCTCTATCAATTCTTTATCATTGCAGGAAATTTAAATTGAGTCAGCAGTAGGTACAACTGACATAAATTTTCAGCTGATAATCCGACTTTCAGAATAATTGTGGCTTTCATATAATTGTAATACCAATGTGACCTATTCAGATAACATCAATGAATAAGATGGTGATGAACTCATCAGTGGCGTGCGTTTAAATAGGTTTTTGTCCAGCTGAGTACTGATGTAGACTGACGATTGTAATGATAATTATGGTTCTAGCAAAAATGAGACAAAGAGACACTGTTTTACCTCAGAAACAAAGGGAAATATTTACTTAAACTATAATAGAACAGTACCACAGCCAGTTTCCACAGAAATCATAAACCTTTTATAGTAATGTAAATAATGTAATGCGAAATTAGCAGGTAATGGAAACACTTTTATAGTCACGCGAGGTAAAATGTGCAAATTGGAAGATTGCCGTAACGTCAACACAATTTCCCCATAGCACATTCAGACCACCCATAACATCACGCCTGTAATTCCCGAATGGTTCGGTAGAGGTGACATCCACACTTCGCTGGTACCTATAACATAAATAAACTCACGGCTTTTTCCCATGGGGCTGGGCACCAAACCACAGAACGCCACCTGCTACGATCCTTACATACTCCTTATGCCTCGTCCACGTTCATACATCTGGTCATAAACGTAAGCCGGTTGCGAGTACTACGCACCTGACCTTTCTGAAGAACCTCACCAATAAGGTCAGGATATGTTCTTCTAGGGCGTGGTCCCGGCGTTGCCAATAACATCTGCTTTGTAAATACCTTTTGTTAGCCTCCTTTCACTCATCCTCTTCACATGACCAAATCAATTAGTTTAAGTACGTTTAAGTCCCATGTAATAGGGAGCGAACCTATTGCCATCAAATCGGCCACAGCTCTGCTCCCAGCTGCTATTGAAAAAAATCTGATGTGAAATGCAGAGCCGGGAATGTCCCGAGACAGACAAACCTGACTTGACGCATTGTAAAATGAAAGACTGAGTTTCGAACAGGTGGTATCGTCCAATTTAACCGATGATGCATCCAGTACCTACATTAGATAACTTTTGCACGTCTGAGTAACCAGATATGCGTACAAAAATAATCTTTAAACTTATTAATCGATGTCGTATGTTGTCTTATACGTAATAGATAACGCGACTGATACCTATGCGTTGTTTAGTAATGTAATTGTTTGCGAATGTGGTTTCTATGCCGTCGTGAAGTAAAAACAAAGCATGAATCAGTGGGTCGACATCGTACGGAAGTTGAAAGAACCAAGTGGCGGAAACAGGTGGTTATGGTCACTCTAGGCGGGGGGATAGTTGCCAGGCCGGTGATTATTTTTGCACATCCAGTCGGCTATTGCCACATTTAGCTACCAGGCATGTGGCACTGATGTGCAACCAACATCATCAGGTAAATGATTGTTTGAAATGTTTTATTTTAGTAATAGATATGAATTTATCATAATATAGGTAATACTGATAAAGTATTCTGTCATAATTTTTTTATAAATATGAAACTAAATTTCAAAATTATAACTTGTTTAGATGCTGAGTGCTGACTATGAGTTTACCAATGGCACGGATTGCCGAATAGCCTTGACACATCTTTGAATTCAAGTCACGTTAGTAAGGAAGTTATTTGAAGAACATTAACGATTCACGTTGTGTCAAATTTACTCTGTCTTTAATTGGCTTATTTATTTATAAACTATTATTACACAAAAATATAGGAGGGGATCGCCCTTTTAGATGTCCTTCTAACTTGTTGACCTCGATTGGGCACCGACTTGCTAAACCTCACATCTGATTTAGAGAATGATCTCATGATGCTGGTTTCCTCAATAGTTGTCAAACATGTCTGTTGTTTTGAGATACTCATCACCTTATGTAAAAGATCTTGAAACAAAAACACACGAATTAGTTAGCCAGCAAGCAAATGCAGCAATGTGCCAAAAATTTGCTCAGACACTCTCCTTGCACGTCTCTTTAGATAAAGCGTTACTGGTAATTGATTACCCATGTCATCAAATGTAGTCGTCCTTATCATCATGAACCACATTTACAATTGGACCAAATCTGGAAACAGCTGTTTAATACATTTCATTATTTACATTCGGCCGAAAAAATCAAAGTTGTAGCTTGCTTATTTGTTGCCCTACATTTCCCCCTCACACTAACATTACTTTTCCCCCCACAGATGACGTGACGGTCGCGATCTGTCCCGGCATCGGCAACACATCGGAGAGCGTGTACATTAGAACCTATGTGCACTACTCACAATGCCACGGGTACCGGTGCGCTGTCCTCAACCATATAGGGGCTCTCAATAGCGTCCCAGTTTCTGGCAATCGGATATTTTCGTACGGTAAGATAATATTTTATAAGTATTATCATAGTGACAGCCAAGTGACGTCATCTTCGCCAAAAGGAATAAGTTATTGGTCATTAAGGATGGCCCGAAAGGGACTGTCAAACACATAATAAAAATGTTTTATACAAATGGCGAATCACTTTCTTTGCTGACTGGCTAATATTCCACGGAGAAATTGAGTGAATCTACTTCATGCCGTTCTTCTCCTACTTCTCAAATCAATGACTCTTCCGACCAGTAGGTACATAACAACCTGGGCAGGTCTGTCATTCATTTAACTCCTGGAACCCTCATCATCTGCCTAGCCTTTTCCCAACTATGTTGGGGTCGGCTTCCAGTCTAACCGGATGCAGCTGAATACCAGTATTTTACATGGAGCGACCGCCTATCTGACCTCCACAACCCATTTAGTACTGGGTAATACGATACCCCTTGGTAAGACTGGTTGTCAGACTTTTTGGGCCACTGACTACCTAACGACTGTCAAAGATCTACAAATGACACCCGGGACCAACGGCTTAACGTGCTTTCCGAGGCACGGAGGAAACTCGGCATGTAATGGGTGGTCACCCATCCACAGACCAACCTAGGCAAGCACGGCTTAACCTAAAGATCGATCCGAGCGGCTGTTATTATTTAGCCACGAGCTCCTGGAACCCTCCATGAGTTAAATGTAAATAATTATGCAAATGCAGTTGTGTTGTACGCGCCAAAAAAAAGAAAAATCAGGTGGAGCCAAAAGCAGTCTCGATTCTTGGATCATTTTTTGATCGCAATTTACTCCTATAATAATACCCCAATCTCCCACATTAATTGCAACAACCTTGGCATCGCTTATTCAACCTAGGATAACATAATATTACATAGATATGCATCAAATATAAACAAGAATGATTCCAAGTAAATGCAGCGTAAACAATTCCATTTGTTTGCAATCCAACAGCATAATAGTAATACTTTCTGCGAAATTGAATACGATTTATGGCCCTTGAATTTTTTGTAAGAATATTGTTGTGTTATGTAAGGTTTGTGCGGATGTCTGGTTACGCTAACACTAGATGAATACGTAACTATAACTATATACAGAATTTCTTTTTTTTTTTTTTTTCGGATGGGAAATCATCAAATGACTCCCCCACTCTGGGCGGAGCGGAAGGGAGTTTGTGTTCCAGGGCCACGGTATCTCTTTCGAACAGTCCCGCAGCCCTGGCAGGCATCGGCCCTTGCGGACCCCTACTTACTACGGGAGCCACCACGTGACCCCCGACGCCCAGGGCGTCTCCCGCGGAGACTGGGACGTGAGGTTCTTTCCCTCTCACGTCCCGCCACCTCCTTCACTAGCATGACTGCTTCGCAGAAGGAGGTGACGGCTTCCCATTCCCTCTCGCTCCGGACCATGGCTTGAACCAAGGCCGGATGCGAGAGATCGCCGCCGCATACAGAATTTCTAACACAAACAAAAATACGAGTGCCTAAGAAGAAGCCATTGTTAAATGCCTGACATTCTGTGAATCGGAAAATTTTCAAATCGTAGGTACATTCCGCGGATATGACGCTGTTTTCCAACCTGACATTTTGCGAATCACACATACGTCAAGACCGTCGAGAGTTGTAATAATATTCAATTATTTTGATGTCGTTTCATGTAACTGGAACCGGAAATTAATCATTTAATGAGCAAGGATAATTTAAAAAAGATTGAGGAGTTACGATGCGTCGACAGCTATGCGCAAACGCATGGATATGCTTGAGGGGAACCGTTCTGAATTCTTTGTTAATTAGCGATTGTACAAGTATTATAGCACAAAGATAGTTTGTATAATATGTCCGTATACTTTTGTATCTGAGTATGTTTAAAATCCTTACACGTGTTTCATGTTCCGAAGTAACGGACAATCCGAAAACATAGCTATTGTTGAGCGGTAAAAATAATCATTGAGCCACCTACATGTTCCATGATTTATAAACAGAGAATAACGAATAGATACTACAAAATACTTATAGTTAAATTATTTTATGTAAAAAGAACAGTGGCTTTGTTCGTTAATTGTATTGCATTCCTTCAACTTTTTCAAACGTTATGTAGACCATCTTGCAACTTCCAGCCATAGTGGGTGTAGAAGGACAGTATTGCAGTCTAAACAAAACATATTATTGTTACGATCATAGAGCACGAAAGAGATTATCAAAATACGACAAGAGAAGTTCTTAATCTAGTCTTCCGGTTTCTTCACGGGCTCCAGTCGTGGTACGGTCAAGGACCGAAAATGTTTACTACTTTTCAAACGAAAAATAACCTTAGCTGCTTGTCATATTCGTTCCTTGGCGGTACAGTTAATTGCCAGTCCAGTTAACTATAGATGCAAGCGGGATTCGCTGGTTGTCTCCCCGACCCTTGCTCGAGCCAATCCGCGATGCTGAGGCAGTCCCTAAGCCGAGGCTCGTACCCCGCAGGGGGTGCCCTTAGTGCGCAGTCGCTTAGTTTATTAGTTATTTGCCTCTGGCTGGAGGCCTAACACTCAAGGCACCCACAGGATAGTCCTGTTAAACAGAAGCCAGCCTCGTAGATTGACTTGAGTGACGCCATTAAAAAAAACTAGTTCTGCCAAGCAAAAAGACCTTTTTTCTCTTTTGAATCTTTTGATTAATACCTTCGGCGTAACCTTTCCTCAACTAGACAACAACTATTTTACGTGGAACGAATGCCAATTGAGAATAAAATTGATTATAAAAAGTTGATTATTAGTTTGATGATTGCCTTTATTTACATTCAGTAGTCTAGGTACTATATCTACCATACTATCTGCATTCTACATCCACATAGGCTTACATATAATGTAGCTGCTTTCACGCCGAGGTCATTGCCATCCACTATTATATTACTTTGCACTCCGACACAACTAAGTTTCATTACATCATAAGTAGAAGAACAATTATGAATAAATTAACATTAGATTCTTTGAACTTTGTTACTACTATTATATTTTAGAGGGAAACCCCTTTATAAAAATAGAATATTTTACTCATAAGTTATTATAAGCAAAAAGTTACTTATAAGCAAAAAAATAAGAATTATGTCATTTACGGGTTTTTTTTTGTCGTTGCTATTACTAATAGAATTCAGAGGGAAGCCTCTAACATTAGAATATATTAGTCATCTACTCTCAGTTTCTGTAAGTATGACTCTCATTACTCATAATTATGCCCACGTAAGGCAATGTTAGTACGTATGTCAACAAACGGAATATGACAAAGTACGTCCGTAACTTTCCCGTGAAACAAGCCCGGTATAGCTTTTTCCGTGTTATTTATAAGCAAGGAAAAAGGCATTAGCGTCAAAACAAAATCGTCGGTTTCCTAGAAACTACCGTCGTCAGTAAAACATAGGTTCTAGTGCATCATTAGAATACGCCTTACGTCGTAGACAGTGAAACACTTGCCATTTCTCACAATTTTCGCAACCATACCGTGAGAAATATTGCAAGGAGCAATTTAATTGAGCTTCGATCAATAAAGCATTTTTTCAAGGTGACATTATGTATTTTAAAGTACATGATTTTAAACTGCTCGTGCAGTTTAGCTACCTACGTAAAATAAATAAATATTTATTTTGAAGAACAATTAGCTATAAACATTAATCTCCGGTAAATAAGCGGTGTGACAATTGCAATTTCACCGCGAATAGGTACTTTTTCTAAAACTAATTACGACGGAGTTCTTTGCTTATCTTAACACGAGGCAGGCTTCAATGTTTTGATAGTAAGAAATACAGTAGGAAAAATTTGTTGATAACAATAAATTAATAATAAAGTTAAAAACTTCTTGTGTACGAAATTTTTTATCAACCAAACCGATTGACCTATAATCACAGAGCACATAAATCGCATTAGATCAAGAAATGTGGAGGAGCTCGTGGCTAAATAATAACAGCCGTTTGGGTCGAACTTTGGTTAAGCCGTGCTTGCCTAGGTTGTTCTGTGGATGGGTGACCGCCCATTACATACCGAGTTTCCTCCGTGCCTCGAAAAGCACGTTAAGCCGTTGGTCCCGGGTGTCATTTGTAGATCTTTGACAGTCGTTAGGTAGTCAGTGGCCCAAAAAGTCTAACAACCAGTGTTACCAAGGGGTATCGTATCGTCGTTACCCAGTACTAACTGGGTTGTGGAGGTCAGATAGGCAGTCGCTCCATGTAAAATACTGGTATTCAGCTGCTTCCGGTTAGACTGGAAGCCGACCCCAACATAGTTGGGAAAAGGCTAGGCAGATGATGAGATCAAGAAATCTGGAAAGAGGGAAGGGAGCACTTTGCCCTGCATTTGGCTATAATAGGCTTAGGCTCATACATAATAAGAATAAAACTTTTTCTACTTAATTATATTTTCCTGGTCCTAAGTCCTCAAACATTTAATTTTTTTTTGGAGGATCTATAGTCAAAATTTCGAACCGAATTATATTCCTTTGCGTGCAATCTAACTCGTTCTGCATGCCAATTGGGACTTGGATAAAAAACATTGACCATATTGTTGATGACCTTCAAAATGGTCAAGTTCATTTAATATAGGAACGATACGGTGAATGTTAAAGACGCTAATGGTTCGAGAATGTTCGAATTGGGAATAAATAAATATTCAGGCATAATACAGCTGACCGGTTTTATTGACGCTTATGATTTCATCTTGTTCTGAAAATAGTTTTTATATAAATGCTTATTATTAAAATGAATGGCTGCTTTGTTTGTCTAGTCGTCGTATGCGCTACTGGCGTTCTGCTGAGCATGAGGTCTTGCGTTCGATTCCCAGGTTCGGTAAATTGTTATTGGGCAGTCTGGTTTTTTGTCCGGTTGATGTCTATAGGGTGGCCCTCTATTACGTCTGGCTTAAAAATAACTAATAATAATAATAATAATAATAATAAAAAACGTTTATTTATCTCCACAAATTACAATCGTTATTTGAGATATAGTTGACAGGTAATATAATTTACAGCAGAAACTTGTAATTTGTGGGAGATCTGGAGTCTAAACTAAGCCTAGGCTTGTATTTTAGAACTCCAGGCCCCCTATTACATCATAGAGTTATTGTCAACGTGGAAAACATTGCGAATTTGGTGCTGGTGTGTGTGTGTGTTTGTGTGTGTGTGTGTGTGTGTGTGTGTGTGTGTGTGTGTGTGTGTGTGTGACAATTTGTATTTTTATGAATATATATATATATATATATATATATGTATATAGAATATTTATAAGAATATGACTAAGATCTTACCTACCAATTATGTACGTAAGTATGGACTGCCTAGCCTTCTTACATTACTTAGCTATATCAAGTAATTTTTCTGTTTCCGTATAGTTTAACTTTAATAACCATTTGATAATTTTAGTTTTACATTCAACTTTACTGCAATTTGATATATTTATAATTTTATTTAGTTTGTTATATAATTCACCTCCACGGAAAGGAAAGAATCTTTGCGCAAAGGAAGTACCAACCGCAGTCGTCCTACATACTGCGAAATTTCTCCTGGAGAGACCTATGCGTTTTCTCCCTTCTTCGGGTAGGTTTAAGTGTTGTAGAAGTGCAGTATGCAGTATGTACAGCTGGCGTACAGTTAGCACCTGTGCTTCCTCATAAAGTGAAATGGTGTTGGAAAGACGTGGTTTGGATAAACTAACTTTTAGTATCATCCTTTGGGCTCTTTCTACTGTTATCAGTTTTGTTTTACATGCCCCGCCCCATGTGGTAATGCAATAGCCAATAATAGATTGCACCAAAGCCTCGTATACCATCCTCATCGTTTGTTTGTCTGCTACGTCACGGAGTCCTTTAAAAATGTAAGTGAGCTTCCGTATTCTTTTAGATAGAAAGCCAATGTGGTTCCCAAAAGTTAAATTTGCGTCAATTTCGACTCCAAGGTATTTAAGATTTTTTGTAGGATTAATATTGGGACAATTACAGTTTGGAGTTGGAGGGAAATTACATTTATGTGCAAGGATATTGTTAGTAGTGCGGTTGTTAAGTTCAAGTTGATTGCGAATACAGTATAGAATGTATTTGGTTTTATCTTCATTTAAAGTGAGGGAGTTAGAGGATAGCCAGTGACACACAGTGTTAAAACCATTTTGCGCGAGAATAAAAAGCTCATTCCACGAGTCAGCGAAAAAGGTTAGCGCAGTATCATCTGCATATGCGGAGATGCGGCAATTATTAATCTGAAGGGAACAGAGCTCATTTATATAGCAGAGAAAAAGAGTGGGACCTAGTATACTGCCTTGTGGCACCCCAAATTCAACTGGCAGTTCGTCACTAATGTGCTCTCCAATTTTAACTGATTGGGTTCTATTTTTTAGATAATCCGAAAGTAAATCCAGTGGAACACCTCGAATACCATGATCTTCCAGTTTTTGCACAAGGCGGGGTACAGAAACAGTGTCAAAGGCTTTTGCCAGGTCGAGAAATATAGTCAAGCATTTATTTTTACTATCTAAATTATTTACTACAAAGTTAACAAGATCAAGTACTGCGTTGTCAGTTGAGCGGCCAGCTCTGAAACCGTATTGTGAATCCGAAAACAAGTTGTAGTCTTCTAGGTATTTTGTAAGCCTATTGTTGATTATGCGTTCGAATATCTTTGATAGTGTTGTAAGGATCGCAATTGGCCTATAATTGCTGACACTGCCTCTGTCTCCCGCCTTATGTATCGGATGTACCACAGCTCTTTTTAATGCGAAGGGAAATATTCCCGAAACAAAACAGCGATTGATTAAGTTGGTTAGAACGGGTGTTATAGAAACGGATATTTTCTTTAGTACATCAGCACTGATCTGATCCCAGCCAGGGGAGCAATCACTTTTTAACAGTTGAAGCGTTCTTTCAACTTCTTCTATGTCCGTGGGTAGGAGAACGAAAGAGTTAAGTGGGGGCTTAGAGACTTTCTTAACGCAAGGGATGTGGGGGGGAATCATGTTTGATAGTCGTTTCCCAATATTTGAGAAGTATTTATTAATATTGTTTATTGATTCTTGAGGGGTTTTATGTGTAGTTAATAGTTGTAGTGGTAGATGCTTTTTATTATTATTGTTGGTGATTGTTTTGATGGTAGACCAAAGCTTTTTAGAATTATTTTTAGACATTAACAGTTCATTTCGTTCATATTGTTTTTTAAGTTTCTTTAGTAGGTTATTGCAATAGTTCCGGTATCGCAAGTAGGATACTTTCAAAATGACGTCTTCATTATTAGTTTTTAACTTCTTATGCATTCTGTCTCTGGTCCGGATACAACGTAACATACCAGTAGTTATCCATGGTTTAATTATAATTTTTGTTCTAGGGATTAATCGTTTTATAGAGTTATTTGCAATTAATAATTGAATAATGTTAATGAAATTGTTCATAGCGGTGTTTAAATTATTTTCCTGATACACTTTGTCAAAATTTAAGTTGTTACAATCCGATTTTAATTTGTCTATATCAATTTTGAAATTTATTTTCGTCTTCATGGATTTAGGTTTAGCCACATGGGTTTTGATACAGAATAAAACCGCATCATGATCCGTGATAGTAGTACCCAAGGAAAACGTAAACGCTTCTAACTTGGTTTTTAGTATCACATGGTCCAAGCAAGTCTTATCTCTGGTGGCAGTATTGATAGCAGGGAGAAGTCCATGGAAGGCAAAGGTCTCTAGATACGAGGTGGTCGCGGAACCGTTTCCTAACAGATCAATATTTATATCACCGACCACGATGATATTTTTAAATGACGACACGGTCATTAGCAAGTTATGCAATGAATCAAGGAAGGTATCGAGTGATTTAAAACTAGGAGGCCTGTAAATTGCGATTAATATTGTATCATTTTGTATTTTTATCATTAAACAATTAGCTTCTGATAGGAAAGGTTCTTCCACGGTGCATTTTAAATTATTATTGGTGTATACGACTATGCCGTCGTTTTGATTGTAGTTATCATTAGTTTTATGTGAGTTGAATCCTTGGAGCAATGGTAAGTTAATAACACGCGATAACCAGCATTCGGAAAGCACAATGATATCGCATGATAATTTCAGCCTCTCGAGTAAAACGTGTAATTCTTGAAAATTACAGTTAAGACTACGTATGTTTTGCTGTAGAACCTTTAGGTAATGTGTAGGGTTTTTGAGATATGTGTTGCATTGTTCGGGTTCACATGTGATTGGGACAGAAATATCAAATTGGTCAATGTCGCTCATTAGGTTACTTGTGGTATCGAATTTGTAGTTTACTGATTTTAGTGAAAATAACTTTGGCTTGAATAACAGTATCCATGTCTTTGGTAACGCGAGTTTTGGATTGTCGCGAAATAATTATGTATATAATAAATGTGCATAGTATATTATATGTATTTATTGTATTATAAGTAAATATTTCATTGCATTCTTTAGAGTAGTAGTTGTATGTAATACTGTAAACTATGGGTATGTAGGCTGGTAAATAGATATATTTTATGATTATGTAGGAAAAACTATATGTATGTATTACGTAGATATATATTTTATTTCGTAGTTTAGAATAGCAGTTGTATGTTATACTAGATAATATAGAAATGTAGGTTGGTAAAAAAATTGTATATTGTGAATGTGCCTAGAGCGTTATGTATACTTATTGCAAAGCTATATATTTTATTGCATAGTTTAGAATAGTAGCTGTGTGTTTTAGTGAATAATATGGAGGTGTGTAAATAATTATATTTTGAAGGTGTTGGTAGGTGAAGTGGTTGCAAAATCAAAGCGATTATAAGGTAAATTTTATACGGAGACATATATAATATTATCATGCAAAATTGTTTAACAATACACAGCAAGTGTGTTATAGAACAGGCTTTACCGTAGAATTCAAAATAGAGATCATAAGACGTATCACGAAAACAAGAAAATGTAGGGTACAATGACAATATTAGTCATTGTGATTTCAAGTTAGTGACGTCCTCTTCTCGTTGAATAAGTATTGGCTGGTCGCCGTCCTTTTGACGAATAAACACCTTTCCATACGAAGTCCAACAAGTTGCGCCCTTTCGATTTTTGACGAATTGACGAGCGAGATAGTATAAGTTCCGTCCGCAGGTGGTGAGGCATTCCGCTATGAAGATTGGCTTGGGTTCGCCGTTTAACTTTAGGTGGGTCGAGTTAAGTTTATCTTTGTGTTTGTCTTTGTTGTGCCTCTTTGATGACATTATAATATTTTCTTTAAGGGAATTCGAGTAGAATTCCACTATTATGGGAGCGGACTTGTTCGAAGTTTTCTTGGGCCTGAATATATTTCTGATGTCCGAGTCGAGCACCCTAACATTCAGTACTTCACCAACATTCTTTACCAAACCAATTAGTGCAAATTTGTCTTCCAAATGGGTTTCTGGCACATTTCTCAGTTCTAAGGTTGACGCCTTTGAGTTGCGTTCAAGGATCTCAATTTTTTGTTCTAAAGTTTTAATTTGGGTCTTGAATGCAGTATTTTCAGATTTTGTTTGATGAAGTTGAGACAAGATTTCATCATATTTGTCTGACATGTACTGGATAGATTCCGTAATTTTTTCATTTTGCTTAACCAATCGTTGCATCTCTTCATCAAATTTCAACGACTGTGTTTTTTGTTGAAGCTGAACATCAGCCAGCATATCTCTCAATTCAGCCAGCACAGAATCGTCATATTTACGTTTATAACGACGCGTAATATTTTGCTGACCAACACAGTCAGTTTCCGAACCCATACAATCCGAGGCTGTATCAGATTCCTGTGCCAAAATAGTTGGTTTCAATAATGTTTGGGTAGTTTTTTCTGGTGGTGTTCTCTGGGTAGAAGCCATAGCAAAAATAACAATAGGCTAATGCCTTTTATACAACCAAAAAGCGTAAACAAAAAACAAAAAGAAAAATCGTTTCGCAGATTTTGGATAAGCGGGGCTCGAACTCGAGACCAGCTGCGCACGGCAGTACCGAAAGCGTTAACCACTGAGCTAACGAGACGGCAGTGATAAGTGTGAAATTAGCGAGCTTTTAATGATAATGTCGCCGAGCGACGACGATGTCCTTTGTTTAGTGAACGAGTACAAAGTCCAAGTTGTCAAATTAAATTGTTTTGATTTAAAACTGTTCTCGCTGGTGGTTGGAGTTATTGGTACACTTGATTTTTTGCACACAACAATCACTTGTACTTGTAGATTAGTCAAAGTAGTTATTATTAACAAGTAAGCACTGTTTACACAGTTGGTCTTTTGTGATTTAAAACTGTTCTCATAAGTTAATTATAGTTATAGTTCGTTGAAAATTTTACACACTAACATTCACTTGCACCTTAACGACAGTTCTGTGGAGTTTTATTAAAAATAATGCAATATTTACACGGTTTAGTAATTTTAAAACACGGAGTGCGTGTAAGTACGTGTGTTCGCAATGGTGTCACGATCGCGGGTGACTGGCGAGTTGCAGGGGACTCCGCCCTGCCAAGCCCTTCGGGTAATGCATGCTTGAGGGAATGACAAAAACACAGCGTGATCGCTTATTTATTGTCACAAGAAACAAATAGTACTCGTTAACCCTAATTACCTTTATCTACATCACTATTCAAAACTAGGACATCGATTATGTCATTCAAATACTGACGAACCGAAAACATGTAATTTAGGCTTCTATTCTTTTAGTAATATAGTTCTTATTTCCAGGGCACACGGATGACTACAACTATATGGTGGAGAACCTCATGGAGAGGTATCCAAACACGAAACTAATTTTAGTCGGATTCAGTCTCGGTGGCAACCTAATTGCCAAGTACCTGGGAGAGGACAGGAAGAGACCCACTAATATAATTGGCGGGATTTCAATATGCCAGGGATACAACGCTATAGAGTAAGTGCTGAATGAAGTCTTCAATTGTTTAATCAAGTTTTTATAGCAATTTATCCAGAGAGAGGTCGAGGTTATCATCTTTGTCGAACGTACACCGATTAAACTTTACGTGAATATAAATTGATCATGATTTTGAAATTTGGATAGTTATCGATAACATGATTTGTTTATTTTTGGACTTAACGAATGGGCCGTTTAGTCTAAAAATTCATAGATCATGACGTCTTCAACCAAGTATGGATATCATTAAAATTGGTGAGGTAATATAATACGAGGCATTTTGCAATAATATTATCTAACACGTAGAAACTGCTAGTTTAATTTCAATGTCTTTTCAATACACATATTAGGCTGGCTCTTGCAAAAAATAACCTTCAGAAGAATTGTCTAGTAAACACTGAACTTGGTTGCGAAACTCGTAAGAGTATCTTTATTTATTATCTTGTTATTATTTCAATTTAAGAATGGTGACTGTTATATTATAGTGTCTTGACCTAAATATCGCGTTGCTTAGCCAGCACTGGGTTTAAATCAGCAGTTGATGACTGACACACCTTGTCTCTTCAGAAAAAATCGGGGTCGGAACCGTTGAACTGCTTATTCTCTACTTTCATGCTGAATATCAGTATTTTATTAGACAATATCCGCCTGAGTCTGACCCCCGACTCTCTCTCAATAAAGTGAAAGTTAATATTTCGTCAAAATTAAAATTATTATTCATACCTTTTTGGGGTACATTAATCAAATAGTCCTCCTATTTGATTAAAAGATCAATTTTTTTTTTTTTTTTTTTTTTTTTTTTTTTTTTTTTTTTATAAAAAACGTTGCCCCACACTAGGAATTTCTCCTGTATCGTGGGTGCGTTTACAAACATTTAAACTCACATACACAAACAGCCAGACCCGGAACAACTACCTGTAGATCATACAAATATTTGTTCCGTGCGGGGATCGAACCCGCGACACGCAGCGCAGCAGCCAATTGCTCAGCCACTGCGCCAACCGTGCCGTCAAACTCTCCCGACTCTCTCTCAATAAAGTGAAAGTTAATATTTCGTCAAAATTAAAATTATTATTCATAACTTTTTGGGGTACATTAATCAAATAGTCCTCGTATTTGATTAAAAGATCAATTGATTCATTCAACCACACTCAATTACCTCTGAACATGCAATAATTAGCCTTATTGTTATTACTTCTAGCACTATGGTGTACCTCCTGCAATGGCAAAACTTCCGGCGCTTCTATCTGTACATAATGACGGACAATTACCGCAATATCATAACGCGACACAAAAGAACGCTGCTGAACCCCGAAATGAAGAAGAAATACCAGTTGGATGAGAAGTTGATTGTGTCGGCTGGAACACTGCCTGATCTCGACGAGGCCTATTCCAGGTAAGACTAGATATTTCAATTAATCCTTGAATTATTGATAACTGAAAGGCGAAGCGTTTGACGACGTCACTCGAAAATGTTGTTTGGTTTGGCATGATCCGCCACAACCGGGCGCCAAAATCCAAAAAATGAAAAACTTACACGTATAGGTACGTTCAGGAAAAAGCTGCTGTTAGCTCGAATTGTGCCAAGCCGTTCCTAACATAATTCAGCGAGTGTAGGTGTCGAACAAAGTTTGCCTGTCAGCACAACCCGAATGAAAGCTGACGATGTGTTGTAATGAATTCGGATCGGCTTTGTTTGTCAACAAATACCTACTGCAGAATTGATACAGCTTGTATGTTTAGAGTGAAGCCACGCTGCTCCGTTGCGTTGCGACGTCGCAGCGCAACATTTTCGTTCGACAACGCAACGGAGAACTGTGGCATGTTTTAAAAATTATATGTAAAATGACGCAGCGTTGCAACGCTGCGACGACGAAACGCAGCGCAACGGAGCAGTGTGGCTTCGCTCTTGCAGTAGCAGTATCAATAAGGGCGGTTTGGTAAAGATCACAGTTTCGAACACTTGCAGGGCATATCTAGTTTTCTGCGAAAATCTTATTGCATAATAAATAATTATGTATTATGCAATAAGATTCATCATATTTAATTAATGATTCAGTTTAGCAATAGGTATGCTCTTCCGCATTATTGTGTCTGAATATCCTTAAACTGATCGACCTTTCGCTTTTCGCCTAGACCTACACCTTATTGTTTGGTCAGGATAGTCAAACCGCCGTTATAAGTAGGTTTTTCAATAATACCTTGCAATTCGGTCTATTTTTGCACAACTTACATAATCTTATTGAAGCGACAACGCTGACAAACACACCTTTTACTTCACAACTGTGTACAGGTGTCTAGGTCTAAAATTTTTGAAGAAATTGTCGTTAGCCTAAAAGCATTCATAAAAAAACACACAGTAATTTCTACTTCTGGTTTAGCGTCTATGAAAAATAATGCATTTACTAACAGTGAAAGTTAGTCTGGCCCACATTAGCAGTATGATACTTGCATTCAAAAATGTATTATGTATACATTTCTAGTATACCTACCTACATAATGCTGATTACTTTCGTGTTCATTTTACGTAATTAATACGTATTAAATTGGTATATTAGCCGTGTAGTTTCCGACAAGTAAAAGGTAGAGGACTTTTTAACACGTTAAAAATCGAGTATAATTACCGTAAGGATTTTATCAAAAGCAGGAACGTCGTCTTTTGGCTCAGTAAGATTTCTTGAAGTGTGATGAAGTCTCAACTTGAACTTGTTGACCTGAGATTTGATTTCAGATTTCTGAAAAACCGGGAGTCGATGTTGTGGGAGAATATTGGAATCTTTTGATGCCAATATTCTCCCACAAATACCTACAGTACCTACTAGGTACATATTGAAACAGTCAATTGCGGTAAATTGGTAATTGCGGTGCTCCTACGCCATTTTATCGTTCTTCTGATCTTTGACCGATCACGCCATCTGCAATATTTGTTGTGGTTTTAAATTTTTACTTAACCCGTGTCAACGGACTTTTACGATTGACCTAAGACGGGTCATTGCCGATAACCGCTTAGTAGATCACCAACTACTACACTGTACCTAAATTTTACCAGCAACCGCAATCTGAATCTAGCCCGGTTCGAAACACCTGGGCGAATTTTACCAATCAAACTGAACGCAATCAACACATCTAAACCGCGTTTAAGAGTTGTGATTGTTCACAACAATATTGCCACTAACAGGTTTTGAACACGATTGAATGTGATGATCGCGTTCGCACGGTAGTACCAACTTTCAGCACAAGCGAGGGACTTTGGGATATCTCAAGGATTTGACAAAAATTCGTCGAGAAATCTTGACCACATTTTAGCTTACATTTATAATAAACATGTGCTAATGAATGGCGACCATGACATTCGCAACTTGTAACCAGGCTCGACACTTAATACAATTTATTTATCTTTTCAGGAGGGTTTACGGCTTCGAATCCGTGGCAGACCTCTACAAATGGAGTTCCTCAGCATTCTACCTCAAGAATATAAAAACCCCGATGATATTCATCAATGCGCGCGATGACCCCATAGTACCTGAGCCCCTTTTACCAATCGTCAGGGAATTTGTCAGTAAGTAGTGCTTTCTAGAAATATTATCATAATTTGTTTTATTTTTAATTCATGACCTCTTGCCCTTATCACAATTTGTTTATCAATGTCAGCGCAAAATTCCGTCTTCCATCTTCATCAGCCGTAATTTCAATACTAACTAAAAAACTAATAATTTTCTCCTGTTATTGTAGCCAACATTCAATTCACAATTCCCAAACAATATAATATCAAATCTTTAATATTATTTATTCACATAAATTCTCTCTCGACATTTCAACGTAACACATCGAATACTTTCAATCATGCAGTGAACTATGTTTGGTTCACTATACACATATGTGTATCTAAGTATCAGTTTGCCATAATGATGAATGACTACCAGACTTAATAAAGCCAACGAGTTATGTAGTGTACTGTACACCGGTGTTGCAAGGTCAAACCTGTTGTTAGGTGTTTTCAGGCGGTTTGTCTTTGTTAAAACAGTCTGTCCATTAGTGGTTCGAGAGTTATTTATTTAAGAGGAATGTTCCATAGTGAGCAAACAACGTGGCAATATTTGGTAATGTTCGCGTCACCGGTATTTCGGTAATTAATTTACATTATTAATGAAGGTGTTCCCAACTGGCAAAAGGCTAGGCAGATGATGAATGTCGGTGTTGCCTGTCGTCTGCATGTGAATTATGACACGTCCATTAAATATGGTTTGTTACATATTTTTATGTATATTATAACTTGCCAATTACCAATTAGGGTCAGTTCACGCCGAGATGTGATGCGACACGACGCGGCGTGCACTCAAGCCATTTCAAATGATACTATGCATTTCCTAATAGAGATAAAGCATAAAATGGCTTGACAGCGACAAGCCGCGTCGCGTGGCGTCATGTCTCGGTGTGAATTGACCTTTAGTCGACAAGCAAGCACGGCTACTGCCAGTGGGGGGTTCGAAGGCCAATCATTAAGGACTAGGAGTTATTTGGATTTACATTTATGGATTTTTCAGGAACAGCAGCCCAGTCTAGATTTGTGCCCAGTTTTAATAGCAATAGGACCTATTACCCCAGAGTGGCACAGTACATAACATAGGTCTTGAAAAAATAACAGTTGTATTATAATACACTTCTGCCTTACCCTACAGATTATATAGGCGTGATTTTGTTGTTGTTTATCGTTCATAGTGCGTGGGCTTTCCCCATTTAATTTCTGCTTAATTTGTGTGTAAATGAATGTCAATGAAAACATTGCGCAACAAAAATCAGGTCATTATCATTGTACCTACATGTGAACGAAACCAGTGGAACTTGACTGTAAATCTCCATATTTATAAATACATGTCTTAAGTTTACTAAATTCGAATTTCAAGGATAACGTTTCATCAGAATTTCCATTTGAGTTTAGAACCTGTTCGCAAGTCGAATTGTTGAACATAGACAATTTCTGTCACTGTACTTGATTTGACCAACCAGCAGTTGGAAGAATGGTTTCTGCGACAGACCGAAATATGACAGGTCATTCTAAATTTAAAAAGTACCCTTGTAAAATATTTGCACGTTCAAGTGGCGTGACAGATAGGCTGATAAACACAACTTAAAAAAAAAATGTTTTTGTAGGATGAGGTTATCTCCTACAATTTTTGCGTCCTATTGAATTAGCCGCAGTATCTATCTAATGTTTCATATATATTTTTTCAATACACTTCTTCGAAAACTGGCTCTTATCGCACTACGATTAGGTTCAACATGCAATGTATTTCACAGTCGTGGATTTTTTTAATTTATCACAACTAGTGCGGCAATAAAAATTTCCACAGATAACTACTGATACCTATATACTAAGTCCAAATTGGTTCAATTCCTACAGTAGGCGGTGATTGTTTTCTTTTAATCTCGGCAATGAGATATGCGCCTATTTTTTGAATATTTAAATTGTGTTTATAAATAGATTTTCCTTACTTCCTTACTAATATTATAAATGCGAAAGTAAGTTTGTTTGTTACCTTTTTACGTCTAAACCACTGAACCGATCCTCATCGAACTTTCATCCCGAAAAAAAGTACTGTTCCCGAGGAAAACATCAATAACGTTGTTATGGTAATAGATAGCGCCATGTGTCTTTAGAATCATGATTGAATTATATTATTACAAGCAGAGTAGGTCCAACCCGAATTGATTGTCAAATTCTAAATTAACGTGAGCGAAGCCGCGGGCAAAAGCTAGTCATAACTAGTCATAAGTAAACATGATTATTTAAAAAATATCTACTTCTTTGAACAAATTAACATTTATCTGTGTTCTAAATTCAAAAATATTTGAATTTTCTATTTTCATATTAGACTGTTTAAAGGCTTCATACCTTTGCTTCTCCTTCAACCTGGCGAAAGCAAAGAGCGGAATTAAATTCCGCCTCGCCTGCAGTAACAAAGTTTCCCCACTTATATTAAAATGTACTATTGTCTTTACAGGCTCGCACGATAAGGCGATGTTTCTCGAATTGGCACACGGTGGCCACCTGGGTTTCTACGAAGGAGGTCTTGTGTACGCCAACCCGGTGAACTGGCTGGACCGCGCACTGGTGGGGTTGGCCGGGGGCCTGCTCATGGCGCACAACAAGTGCTCGCACAAAGACGTCGACACCTCCGTCGAGTGCTTCTCCACCGAAGAAGAACCTGACCTCATCAAATCAGCCACTATCGTCTATCGCGATCCATTAGAAAAATCATCCATGAAAGCATACTAGACGTTATTACATTAACTCGTGGCTCGTAGAGCTCTTTGGTATACTTATATGTCTAATGTTTATTAGAAAAACTAATAAATTACTGCAGTTCATTTCATCAGCAGCAGTAACGTTTTTATAAAGTACTTAAATTGTGTTGTAAGTACATCTTATGGAGGTAACGATTCTCCACTACGTTTTTATACGTCCTATTAAATAGTTGCTATATTGATATAGTAGGCAAAACCGTATTTACCAAAGCCTAGTATGGGAACGCGTAGTTCCAGTGCCCTAAGTAAGATATTAGGCAGGACCTAAGAGGCGATTTATTATAGCACTTGAGCTTTTTGTAAATATTTATTGTGAACTCGTTTTAAATGTTTTCCAGGCTATATGTCAAAACGTATGTGAATTAATGTTTATTATTTTATGTTGTGACTAGTTAAGCGATTAGGCGTGGCGTAAATAACAATGTAGTAGTTGAGAATATTGTAATGTAATATAATTAATAGTGTCATCAAAACTTTTATATCAGTATTTTTATAATCTAAATAAGTGTCAACATGCGGCTTTAAAACGCGGTGTGTTGTAACCTGCACAAAACATTTTTGCATTTATAATACTGCCTTCCACAGCTTTTAATCGTTTGTCGTACGGTCTATGCCACGCCTTATTTCGCCTTTTAATTTTATTCGAATGCACGCAGAGGACACACGGGCTTTTAGTTATTTTTGACATTGTGATATATTATAGCCGATTATTATTTATATATTGTTACATTTTAACTGATGTGCACTTGTGTGGAAATACTGACGGCCGTGCAAACAGCTAGTTCTGTTCAACGGCCCTGGGTTCTAGTCCCGGTTAAGTCAAGTATGTTATGTATTATATGTAACGTTGTTGTTTGATACTAAGAGTGAGAATCATTTACAAATTTACGAGTACCCATGAAGTTTATATATTTAACGAATAATAATAATTTCACAATAATTCTGAATTTAAAATCATTGTTGATATTTAATTCATATTAAATTGTACAAATACTTACCAATTAGCAGTTCACTGTCAAATTAATAGTTTACTGACGAAGTATTAAAATACATTTAATTCCCGTGCATTAGATTCCTTTAATTTTCTATTTAGCAGATGGTATTCAATGCAAATTATACATAATTTTGTGTACTGGCAATTTCACAACATATGTAAAATATACCTATTTGATTCCCGTTATTATTGTAATAATAATATGTATTTGCAAAGAATATATAATGAGTAGGCGGTAGAAAACAAATTATTTCTCTTTTTAATTGAATACCACAGCACTGCAATAAATATTACGGCATTAGTTAGTATGAATTTATATTGAGAAAGATATTGTTCAGTTGTTTTTTTTCAAGTGTATGACTGGAAATGGGTTTTTAACCTTTAACATTGTAATAAAGTTTGTGCTTTTCCTAAGAAACTTTAAACGTTATGGAATTGTTCGCTAAGCGATGTTTTGTGAGCTTTATTCAGGGCTAACTTAACTTCCGTCCAAACTAATGTTCATAAGTCGAGGGGGAGGTCGAAATCCTGATTGAGAGTCAGGGTAGACGAAGTTTTGTACATGTACGGTAATATTAGAAACCCATTTCTATTGTAAGAATCTTTGTACTGCGTGCTTAAATAAAGCAACTATGTATGAACCCTGCGGCGTACGCTAAAACTCGCGCGAGTCGGACACTCGCGTTGGATAATGTAACAGCAAGTCTGGAGTAATGCACGAGTTTTACCGTACGCCCTGAGCAACGTCTTTTATAATACTTACGTCCAGTTGGATGGTTGCGTGCGCACAAGTGTGTACTGCGAGCAACTTTGATGTGTAGCTATATGACTGCCAGGTATGTCGTTGTTAGTGTTTGTAAAGTCTTTGCATCTGTGTAAGAGGTCGTCTAAGTCTTCATGTAATGTTTGACAGAATTTAGACCAATCATGTTGACGCGTTACGGTCTACTTACACAAATGCAAAGCCTCGTGGGGACCTTTGTCGGAAAGGAGTGTAACAGCAATCGTTCTAATACGTTTGCGAATTTAAAGGCCTGCACAATATTAGTGTAATAAAACTATGTTTTAGTTATAGGCTTTCGATGCCCGTTTCTAAGGCCTAGTCAGACTTCCAAACATTGAAAGTAGGTTTATATTGAAAATGCTTGATCATAATCAATAATATTATATTGTTAAGAGTTCCTGCACAGAATATTCCAATGGTGGTTATGATCTCACCGAAATTCGTTGTATGGAAAATAAATAAGGCTAATTGATTTGCCCCAGACAGTTAGATAATTTCTACTAAGCCCGCGCCAGAGACATAGATACTGTGCAATTAAATTAAATTGCTACGGGTAAACGGTGCTAATTTTAGTGTGTGGTTATGACATGATTATTTCGGCCACTGCTTAGGGGATCGGCTTTACGCGTAGAAACATCAACGAGTAAAAACGAGCATTTATAAACTTAGAATTTAACACTTCCAAGTAATTCCACTGAACTAAACTTGTTAATGAGTGTTTAGATAGCGCGAGAGTTGGGAAAAGGATTCTAGGAAAGTATCTTTTTAGATAATCGAGTTTGTATTCGATGGACAATGTATTTATATCCAAACCAGTCGAGATTCTGTAGGCATAACGTGATAAGAAAGATACAAGTATGCAATTATACTTGTTAAAATGTCATATATATTTTTGTAAGTATTCATTCTGCATTTTCAACTCTTTAATCAGGGGGTTAATACTCTGTTCATTATATTTCTTTCTAAAATCTCAATTGAAAGAAATGCTTCTTGACTTTTTTCAGTTTTACGGCATATAGAATATGACGTAAATGTGTAAAAGCATAGAAATACTAATAGCTTTCAATGTGATAGATTCAAATAATAGAATTGCTACATATGCAATTGTTGTCAATTTAGCTAATTATTAATATGTCGTCGAGATTAAACAATACAAAAGTTTAAAAAACTAGGATCACACCTATGCTGTTATAAAAAAATGTATTTGTTATTTTGCTGGCAGTATATTTTCTTTATTTTTTAAGGATTATGTACCTAATTTAAATGACTTAGTGTATGTCTGAATTGCCTAAAAGTTATATGTTTTATTTATGTACCTACATGTAATAAACGTTAAAATGAATAATACTCGGTTGTTTTTGTTTTATCCCATTCATATTGAAATTATTCATTACAAAAGGATTGATAAATAAGTATATTTCTAAGTCAATAATATAAAATTTCAAAGACGGGTGAATTTACGCTGTCTTAAATTCTAGTAAGTTATTATATCTAACTAATACTATTTTAAACATATTTTGTAAATGGAATATTATTACGACATATTTTGCTGCCAAATTTTTTACAATACATTTGAGATTCACATACATATTAAACTGGGGTTTCTTTATACAAATTGACAATATATATAAAAGATAGTTGAGCAAAAACATAATGAGATCATAAAATCATTAAAAGGTAGTGGTGCTTTGTTTCTTTACAGAAAACTAACAAATAGCTCTTCTTCTTCTCTGCTGAACAAATTCGAGTATTTAATAACAGGATAAATTAATACTATCAATATTCCAAATACAAATATCACAACATTTTTCTTAATTAATTCTTATTTCTCTTTACACATACATCTTAGCATAATACACATCAATAGTTAAGTAATTTAGATATAAATACAAATAAGAACATTTACATTAGAAAATAATTTCAGTGCCAGTTTTATATTATCATTCTTATAAAATCATATTTGTCGTTCTTAAAAGAGAGCATTAATTCGCTTTATATTAAAATTATAAAAATAGCATGGCCACTGGGAGAATAAATGCATTACAAATATTCCAAGTTTAGTTTTATGGGACCATTTGAACTTCTAGAATAACTTAATTTTGGGGAGGGATTTCACAAAAATAAAACTTGTTTTTAATAAATTATATACATTTGAATAAATAATAATCATTAAGTTACGATGGCAATGTTTTTAGTAACAGGTATGTACTTTAAAATTTTGTTAATTATTTGACCTATTATCAATATCTAAATAACGAAATAAAAATGAATATGTTCAAATAGTCCCATACCGTAATGCGGAGTAAAAAATGCCAATATAGTTACAATAATTTCACTTAGTACTTACAAAAGATACTTTAATACTTATTACATAGGTATTTCGACAAAAAATAAGTCCATAGCTATTAAGTATTTCATCATGATCCATTGAAAAAAATATTTTTACTTTCTAACTAGAGTTATGAAACTGATATTTTACAGTCTTTTTACATATCAGTTTTATTAGATCTGAGTATTTTCAGAATAAATTAAAGCTTCTTTTTACAAAGTAGGTATTATATAAATAAATTACGTAAATGCAATCAAATCGTGACTGGTGTCATATAGTCAGCATATAGATGTAGGATCCCCTTCCATAGTGCATGCTATATTATCTAATTTATGAGCTAAGTGCATTTTGTTTTCTAGTCCTAATATAATTTGTTCTCTATATTTACTGACATAGATATACAACTCTTTTAAGGCAGACAGTGTATCGAATTCATTCAACTGTTCCACCGAGAGTTGCTGCATAGAAGTACTTAGCTCTTGGTCTGTTACTTGAGGTAATTGAGATACAGATTGATAAAATCTTATAACCATATCTCTATAGGTAGGCAAGTCTTTAGCAAAAAGTAATTTGTTAGAAGGAGAATCTTTACATAATCGGTGTTCTGTTAACGAACAAGCATCCATAAAAGTTTGAGCGATAACTGACAATGAAGAGTCAACAGTTGCTGTTTTATTTATATCAAATATAAAATCTGGATTTTTTATGAGATTCACCCAAAATCTAAGAGGTAAACTATTGGACTTCCAAGCATGGACTACTTCAGGATTCATGATACCATGTGTTCGCGCTGCGTCATCAAACAGATCAAACAGCCATTTGACTGCTGGTGGCAATACTTCGTTGACAGTGAGTATAGTGCTGAAGAAGTCGTCAACGAACTTGTGGACTGTGCCTTTCGTAGACAAGAGCCGGGTGAGGAATATCTCTGGAATAGCTTTGTGACTATGTTCCGACGACTTGTTGATAATATGCTGGTACTCAATAGGTTTCACCAAGTGATAGTAATGTACATTTTGGTCTGTGATGTCACTGTTATACACTCTTATGTGGGAATTAGAACAGTATATTCCTGTGCAATTCTTACAGGGTATTTTATACGGAGTGTTAAAGCTGTCGTTTTGACGTGATATCAAGGACATGACGGCGGACTCTTTGACGCCGTAATGAGCTAGCGTATTTAATTTCCGCCAGCCATTTATCGTCTTCGTGGTAACATCTTCATCTTGAAGCGTAACATGTCCTCCTCTTCCGTGTCGCCATTCTAAATCAACTTCATGGACGGATGGTCTCATAGAGAAAGGGGTATTTTTAAACAGTGCGTCTAATATCTTAGCTTTTACTTGTGAAATACTATCACAATCTAATACTTTACATTGAACTTTTTCATCGAAATCATCTTGGACTATATGCAGTGTTATGGTCTGGTGGTCAATCTGTTCCTTCAAAAGCTTTTCTTCCGACAAAGAGTACCGAGCTTCGTGAGTTATTGCATCAACAACTCCTTTTTCGATTTGATGCTTTATTGCTTTGAAAAGCAAAAACAGCGACGAACCTGCATAGTCTTTGAGATAATAATACATGCATAAAGCCATCCAGTTAGTTAACATTTTTTCAACCACACTTTCAGTTCTTCTTAACATTAGTTGAGGATGCTTATTGCAAATAGATTTATCAATAAGTCGTAATAGCAGAGATTTTAAAATATCTGTTGCGTACTCCATTTTCCCCATGAGTATTATCATCAGTAAAGAAGCCACATTTACTTTGTCTCGAATGTTAAAGGACTTTTGTGATTCTAATGTGTCTATAAATGACAAAAGGAAACATTTGTTATTCAAAAGCTGCTCAAATTGAATCATAGCTGCATCGTAGTTGGTTCTGGGAGCGTTAATAAATAATTGACGTTGGACATTCAATATAGGGTGGTCTGATACTCCTGGGAAGAACACCTTCATAACGTAGTTTACGTGATCTAACGTCGGTATACCTGAATGTTCCAAATCAGCTGCCAAATCAGACATATCAGTTTGCAACTCAGCAAAAGCCAGTTTACATTCTAATCTAACATTGCTCTCTAAAGTATCCATCTGTATTTGTATTCTTTTATATTCTCTTTCCGCTTTTGTGCTACGCCGTCTGTACATCACTAATACAATCATGAATATAAGCACTAGAAAGAAAGTGCCACCAGCAATTCCTGCGATAACTTCCGGCGGGAAATTATAGTTTCTAAGTAATTCGTAATGTAGATAGCCAATAGGGAATCGCAAGTTTTTCCCAACTTTTACAACCACTAAAGGTAAATTTATTTCTGCTATCTGTACACCATTTTCATCAGTATTAGCAGGTTGTACTTCAGGAGGCGTACATAAAAGTTGTTGCATTGTTAAGCTCGTGACATTGCAAGGTTCTGTTCCAATTGTAACAATAACGTCAGTTTCATCACTTGCCCTTATTAAATTTTCACCCTCTATTACCAATGGATCTCCTTTGTAAGATTTTATACCGTTATTAGGGAATTGATATACATGAGGATCTTCAACAAAAACCATATGAGTTCGAGGGGGATTGAAGTGTTTTTCATGCATTGTTTCCACATTATCCAAAACAAAACCAACTTTCATTGCTATTTGTGGAGTACTGGTCTGAGTTTTTGTTGCTTGCAAAATGTCGAAATATTTATTATTGACTGCAGGACTGGGACATTCCATCTGATGTTCATTGAGCACAGTACAAGCTGTATGGTTCACAGGTAACACTTCATTGGCATAATATAATTTCATAAGTGGTTTCTGAATCGTGTGCAAGTTTGTACCGTGAACTGTTATCATTCTGCCTCCAGATACAAAACTTTTCAATGGTTTTATCTCCATAATTGTTGGGTCTGCTGTATAATTAAACAAATCACCATACAAAGTTCGATTAGCATTATCTATGCCCACTGTCAATGTGTGAATCACTCTGGGCCCATTTGCCTTTGGAGTTATGCATATTAATCTGCTGTTTGATGTCTGTGTAGTATTGACAGAACATGGCAGTTCATCCAGGAAAGCTGATATAGACGAACCAATGTTCAAATGCTGCCCCCCTATAGCTAACTGGGTGCCACCTGCAACTGGTCCTAGTGTTGGATAGAGACCCTGTAGTTTTATATTCTTGTAACTGAACAAAACAGATGATTCTGTGTGGCCAGAATCATTTTCCACAATAACAGGTGCTACAGCAGAGCCATTGGCGGTTCCTGTGCGACATGTGATGCTTACAGAAACTTCAAAGTCTACTATTTCACATGGAACTTCTCCAATTCGAACTTTACCAGATACTTCTTCAACTCTTAAACCGAGGTTACTGCCTTCAATGGTTACTATGGTACCTCCTTCTATTGGTCCACTTAGTGGTTTGATCATATCAATTCTAGGTTTAGGACACTCAGTAACTGGATTTTCTAAGCATGTTTCACTGTAAGAACAAGAGTTGCCACACCAGGTGCATTTGTAGATAGAGTTTCTGGTTATACAAAGAGAACAATCAGCATGTTCTCTATGAGATCCTAGAATTTCACATTTGTACAAAGTGATATTGATAGTGTCTATGTAATGTTTATGATTCCAGACTATTTTAACACTCACATTGTATTCTCCCACATCTTCTTCATATGAATAGGTTGTTTTGTCACACACAATGTAGTGATTAGATTCAACTCTAGCAGGGAGTATCATGTTGGCTAGCTCAATACTCACTATACACTGAAATCCAGTGTGTCCTGGTTGTAAGTGAGGTAGATTTTCAACTTCTAGTTCTAATTCTTTAGGCACATTATTTGGTAGTAAAATAGGTTTCTTGTATTGTCTTATTCTAGGACAGTGTCCGATACCATGATTTAGCAGTTTTGTAGGATTATTTTCACCACTTATTATGGTCCTTTGACAAACAGACGTGTCATGGGTGCACCTGTTGTCATATATGCACCAGTTACAAGCCCATTCGCTCAATATGCATGAGTGACATGTTGTATGTCTAGAACAATCATAGAAAGCAAAGTTTCTGGAAACAAAGTCCTTATTTGTTTCTGACGAGTGAACAGAAAGTGAAACATACACATGATCTTGATTTTGTGGTATTTTAGGTCTGTGCTTCACATCTGGTGTAGGGCAAGCTAGGCCATTTGATGTAACAGCAGCATCTATAGCTGGGGCATTTCCAAACACACACTTGTATTTGGCTTCAAAGGGCAATTCTGGTAAAGTTCTAATGATAAGCTGCACTGTTGTTACTTCATTCATAGATATTCTGTCAGGTTGAATCTGTTCAAAATCAATGCACTGCTGCCCAATGTATTGAGACAGCCACCTTGGTGCACTTTGGGTTCCTTTTTGACACATATTTTGAACTGTGCAGCGTTTTTCTAAAGAACACCATCCACAGTGGGGATCATTTGATTCCAGACAAGAGGAACAATTTCCATGTTCTGCACATCTTTCAGTTGGTATTTGCACTATTGAATTCCTTGCCAAAACATAAAGTGTTTTTTGATATGGTGACAGTGTTGTGTCAGGTAAAATTCTCTCACCAGGCAAAATAGCTTCACTTGAATATTCCAATGCTTTATCAGCATCAATTAGAACTTTTTTCAGAATGCCATGATTGGTGCCTAGAAATGCTACAGTATGCAAACCAGTTACAGACATTGTGACAGATGTAATCAAAGTATCATTCCAGTTGATAACAGACATTGTCTTTATAGGATAAAGTCCACTAATTTTAAGACCTACCTCACAAAAGTTAAGTATATTTCCAGTTGAACCAACACTAGGACATTTTCCATCAGATATCATGCCTGATATGTAGCCCATGTTGCGTGCCTTAGTGCTGCCATTGAAACACATGTGAACATTTTCATTAAACTTAATTTCTATTTCTTGTAAAGAAAATACACAAATAGCTGACTTAGCCATAGGTTCATTAGAAATACTTTTTGATGGACTAAAAATAGCTATAAGGACAGGATCTCCTGTCTCTATACCCAGCTGGGCGGCTAGGTTTGCACCAGCCTTTGCAATCTTAGCATCTTGAACTAAATTATAATTGACCACTTCACTCTTACCACTAACAGTTTCTTCTCGAACATGGCACTCCAGGGTCACTTCTGTGTAGCTGTTATAGTTGTCATCGTTAACACAAGTGCGAGCTAGGCGGGACACATACCCCAGTTCCTCATTACCAGCAAGGTGGGAATGCTTCTGGATTATCAAAAAATATGCATAGTCACTAGCATTAAATCCATACACATACTGCACTAAGAAGTTATCTCTATATTTAACATCTATTTGTATTGAACTTTGTTTGTTAAAAGTTAATTGTGCAGTGTCGAGAGTCATCAGGTCGCGGCTGGAGATCGCGGGAACATCGTGCCTGTACTCTCCATTGTTTGTGAATGTAGTTCCCACATAAAGCACATTGGAGCGTTCCCATGAATTATACCTTTCAGGCCCGATAAAAGCGTAGGTAGACGCTTCAGCGTCATTAGCCGCCACACTAACAGGAACGAACTCGGGCTTCGCAGAGAGGTCTCCGAGCTTGTACTTGGAACAGGAACCCTGCGCCACTGAACCGCACGCGATCACTCTCCCCGATTCTTGATCTATCACTAATATTTTGTTCACGTTATCAGTCCGCGTAGTCTGTATGTCAGCTGAAGGGCAGCCACTTGCATGACACATTGGGTTGTCTAGTATCGGACCCGTGCCTATAACATGGATTGGTTTTAAGTCAGGGCTTAACTGGTGAATCCAGTTCAACGAACCAGCGTATACTTGGCCGCTGACTCTATCTACGGCGAGATGAAAGAAGTGGTATGTTTCATTAGGCTGATTTGGATATTGTGATATGAACTCGTAACCATACACTATTGTGCACCGAAGCCAAAATGTTATGACTAACACTGTTGTAGAAGTAGCCATGATCACATTTTAAGTTGTATTTGAGTTGTTAATTTCACTTTTTCACAACCTGTACGTTGTTTTTATTTCATTTTCAACCCATTTTTATCCCATTACAAAAATGTAATGTAACTTGTAAAAGCATCCATCGATGCCGATGACACGGAATAAACAATAGAGTTTTACACCATACTATTTAACCATAGAGAAACAAATTCTGCTACCTCTCTACAACAGCCTCTTGAAATATTTCCTGCCGCGGGGCGGGTAGTAGAAAGCCTCACATCTACTAAAAGTGGGTACGGGTGCTCTTTAGTAGTTTTGCAGCTTTCTAAGAAAATAAAAATCAGTCATTGCAAAAAATACATCAAAAAAACTTCAGTTTACTTTACTCATTCATTAAACTCAAGAAGTTAAGAGCCCAGGAAAATCAAAGTTGACTTAGTTGACCCTTACAATGCTCTAAGGGTATTTATTATATATGATGCTACGTGCTCTAAGGTTGACCATAAATAACCGGCTTTAAAATGTATCCTCTAAGAACATTTCGTTCAGGTATGTACAACCTCTAAGACTTACTTAGATTGCGGTAACAATAGTGATGAAGAAGAACCAGGGCCCTGTTTATTAACGTAATGTATACTCCTAGAACATTTCGTTCTGGTATGTACAACCCCAAAGACTAACTTAGACTGCGGTAATAGTGATGAAGAAGAACCAGGGCCCTGAAAATAAACTTTACAAATTGTAATTGTATTTTACAAGTTACAAGTTTCTGTTTAGTAAAGATTACAACTTACAAATTTAACATGGTGGAATACTGACAAAATAGTAAAATATTCTACCTAGAATTTCACATATTTTTATTATATGTATTTCTGTTTATTACATTTTATCTTTACAAGTGACAATTTAAATATTTGGAAGGAAAACTGTTCTCAAAATTGAACGCAAAATTGAAATTACAAATTTACATATTTCGTAAATTGTAGAACAATTCCGACAGGTTGATTCGCCTTGTGTCAGAACTTAACAATTTTGTACCTCAATTTAATTAAGTAAAGAAATGTAATAAAAAATGGTTCTAACAAGTAATAATGGAAGTCATGACAGTAGTGATGATGAATATATGAATGAACGGCAACGGCAGTCCTTGTTATTGACGCTCAAAGATTTTAACTGTTTCGCAATGTCTTTCCACTTTCACTAATCCGACCGAATAAAACATCTTTATTCCCATACATTACACAGACATACATTAGACAGAATCGTGATTTTGTCATTGTGCTCCATGACTTTTGAAAAGTACTCTGTAAACCAAATACTAAAACCAAATTCTAAATATTTTAAAATTCTAAGATTTTTGAAATCTACCCTCGATATAAGAATATTTAATAAAAACTTACATTTTATGTAATTTGCAACTTATAATTACAATTTTGTAGATCCAGTATTGTTATCGAAATCTACAGGCGCTTTCTGCACAAGTAAACGTTTAATAAATAGCATTGAATGGTAATATTTGTAGTGTTTTTACTTGTAAAATTCTTACATTCATAATAAAATTGTAAGGTTTGTTAAACAGCACTTGTCATACAACTTTACAAATATGTCACTTATTTACATAATTGTCGAATTGTAATGTTTATGGGCTCAGAGGCCACATTACACAGATAAAACTTTTATCAATGTTCCTTCATCCAAATTCTTTTAAAATCCAATGAGGTCTATCGTTTTTGAGCTCACCAGATGGCACGACTGTCCAGTCATTAATTCTGTTTTATACTTTAAAGTTACCAATAACTTCATTATAAGTCTATTTTTAACCCCCGACGAAAAAAGTTTTGCTACTATGTGTGTCTGTGTGTGTGTCTGTTTGTGGCACCGTAGCGCATAAACGAGTGAACCGATTTAGATGCGGTTTTTATAACGTCTTACAAAATAGTGTAAAACATCAGGTCCAAACAATATTGTCTCTAAAATAAGAAAGCATTAAACATTTAAAAAATCATTCTTCCTTCAAGTACTAACATCTTAAGATCCTAACTTGCTACTTAAAATCTTCAAGTCATTATTATTCAGAAATGGCTAAACCTTACACGAACGCCTCTAGCGGAGAATTCACGATACACGCGATAGCCCATTTAACGAAGTGGTCTGTCTGTACAAGCCTTATTTTTATTGCATTTTTTCGTTCCTTCATTCAATAGTCTATGCGTAAAATCAATCAAAATTCATTAGGCATAGCATAGACTACTACATATTGAGGCACAGATTAAAAATTACAAATCTTCAATGTCGTGTTGAGCTCTGGCTCTCTTGTTGCGTGCATTGCTTGTTTTGTCCGGTTGTTTGGGTTAATATTTTTATTATAGAGATTACTTGTGACTAATGTAAAGAATAAAGATCTAACCTCTGTTATTAAATAATTGAAAGATGTAAATGTGTGAAGGACCATTTTCTTTGTTTATTTTTTTTGTTATAACAACATGTTGAGTAATTCACATGCTGGTGAAAATACTTAACTCTGAGACTGTTCACTGTGCACAATGATGGCTTCGATGGCTGCAGGCGGTCCTGGGGACCCGCACACCCAGATGAATACCTACAGGAGCTATGTGACCATGTTGGCGGACCCTGGCGCTAAGGATGAGATCAAGCTCAAAGCGGCCCAGGAACTTAGCGAAAACTTTGAGGTATGTATTATAATAGTAAACATCGTAGCCTGACTTTACGATTACGGTAACCGGTATTGATAAAAATTTTGCCCATTAGAGTTGCCTAATTGAACATGCTATTTGTGATAAGACAATCTAAATCAATTAACAACTATTTCATGTCTGTTTTAAGCTTTCACGGTTTACAACAAAACTTATAGCTTTCACGGTTTACAACTAAACTTATACTGTCTCTTGCGGGACATCTTCCGTGGTTGTTCAATATTTTAAGCTCCCGATATATCCCCGATATGTTTATTTTCCATCCACCCGCAACCTCCAGTCAAGCCGCAATCATTGCGCTTGCAACAGCGTCGAAATATCGGGAGCTCAAAATAATGAAGAATCACGGAAGATAACCCGTAAGTGACAGTATAAGTTTATTTCATGTCTACTTTATGAAATAATCTAATAGCTATTTTTAAGCCTAATCATTAGACTCCTCCTGGTCCAAGACCATGTCTGTGTTTTTTTCAGAATAAGGCAATATTCCATTTTAAAACTACGAGCCTGACAGCAAAATATGTTACACTATTTTTCTGGCCTTTTCTTCCAGGTAATACTCAGTTCCCCTCAATACCCCCAATTCCTAGAACACTCTCTAAAAATATTCCTCAAAATACTACAAGAAGGAGAGCCACACTTCATTGCGGAGTACAATATTCAACAAGTGAGGAAGCTAATACTTGAGATGATTCACCGTCTCCCAATCAGCGAGACTTTAAGAACACATGTGAGGAGTATCTTAATACTGATGCTGAAATTAATGGAAATAGAAAATGAAGAGAATGTTTTAGTGTGCCTTAAGATCTTTATGGAACTGCACAAGCAATACAGACCAGCTTACAGTACTGAGGTGGATGTAAGTACTTAATTTTTCCATTAAAATATTGTCAAGGATGAGATTTTTTAGAAATGATAAATCTTATTATAATGTCTTTGTTGTTATTTATATAGATTCACAAGTTCCTGCAGTGGGTGAAAGGAATATATTCTGACTTGCCAAATCATTTGCCAAAAATATTTGAACCCAAACCCACCATTAGGGTGAAGGATCTATCAGAAGTAAACATTGATCAACTCCTGCAAGAGACTTACACCACTACACCTATTCACACTGAGAAGAAACTACTTGATGGTAGTGTTGTTACTGTAAGTATTAATCAGAACACAAATTTACTTAAATACTACATATAAGACTTTTAATATAGCTGAGGAAATGTCAGTGTACTAATTAAGCAGAAGGTGCCTATCTTTTAAGAATAAAGATAAAGCAGGAATTAGGACAAAAGACTGGAGTTTCAAAGTCAGATACATCATTTAAAAAATGTTCTTGGTTATATTGTTTTAACTTAGTCCTGAGTAGTACTGAGCATGAGGCAATCAAATGCACGAGCATTTGATTCCCAGGTCAGACAAAGTGTGATATAGTTAATCCAATATCCATTAGCAAATTCGCAGCAGTAGCTCGGAGTTTGGACTTGAACCCGGTTGATGACAATAGGCCATTCCCCTATTACAAGGGCCCTAAACATAATTGGTGAAATGTGGGTGTATTGTTAGGTACAACTCTGCCTAACTCTTCAGGAATTCTAGGCGTGATGTTTGATGTTATGTTTTAACTTACAGTATAACCTGATCCCAAGATCAGTGCTCTCCTTGAAAGTGATCCAGGAATTGCCCATCATTGTGGTCCTCATGTACCAATTGTACAAACAAAATGTTCATCAAGAGGTCAGCAACTTCATCCCTCTTATCATGGAAACAATTACACTGCAACCTGCAGTTACACACAGGTAAGATTACACAGATTTTATAGGCTAAGTAAGCAGTTGGTACCAGTCTATCTGCAAAATACTGGTGAATTATTTATCAGTCTTGTTTAAATATTTTAGAAAGATTAATCTCAAAGAATCATTTATCAATTTTTTTTAGCCAAGACAATATTAAGACAGGTCCCTTGTTGACCAAGAATATCTATTATTGAAATGTGCGCTTTTGTATGTGGTGTTTCAAGTATCCATATTTACTTACAGACAATCAGCTTCATTCAACAAGGAGGTTTTTGTAGACTTTATGGGCGCCCAAATTAAGACTTTAGCCTTTTTGGCTTACATTATTAGAATATACCAAGATACAATTGCCAATCACGCCAATTTGATGGTGAAGGGCATTATCGGGCTGCTAACTTTATGTCCACCGGAAGTGGCTCATCTGAGAAAGGAGCTGGTCATAGCGACACGACATATCCTGGCTACGGATTTGAGACTGAGTAAGTTGCTAAATCATAACTAGATAAGTTGTTAAAATATGATTAAATATGACATAATAAAACAAAACAACCATTTTAATTTTTTTGTTAAAAAACTTTTTTTCAGTGGAAAGATGTATTCAAATTAAACTGAAATAAACAACTTTTGTTGTTTATTAAAGTTATCTCTCGACGTTATATTTTAATCTCATCAATTTAATCATTAAGTCTGAACTTTTTGAGTTCAAACATAAGCCAGTATGGTGATAGGTTTACAGTGTACTCCAGCTTATGTTGACACGTCTTAACAAAACTCAATACAATTTACTTCACAGAATTTGTTCCATACATGGAGCGTCTATTCGACGAAGATGTCCTCCTTGGCGGTGGGTGGACAGTCCACGAATCTCTACGTCCACTGGCGTATTCAACGCTAGCAGACCTAGTCCATCATGTCAGACAACTCTTGCCACTGACTGACCTGGCAATCGCAGCGCATTTGTTCTCCAAGAATGTGCATGATGAATCTCTGCCTACAAGGTATGTGTAAGGCTTTGCTTAGGCTTAAGTTATGGTCAAATCTTGCAAGCTCTTCTCTTTTCGTGTCTAACCTGGTGTCAGAGTTCTTATACCCCCCATGGGCCTGTGGCTTGACTTTACATGCTGTCGAGTAATATCTCTCAGGCATGCTGGTTTGGTTTCCTCACGATGTTTTCCATCATCCAAGCAAGTGATAATTATACAATGCGCACATGAGTCCGAATAATCAGAGGTGCGTGTCTTGGGTTCGAACTCGAGACCTATGGCTTGGCAGTCCGACAGTCAAGTTGAAACTTGAAACTCTGTAGATTTGTTCTGGTCCACTGACAATACATTTCTATGTTCTGCTATTGGCTTATCGTCAACGAAAACCGTCATTGAAATCATGGTAACAGTTCACCTAGTCTAATATGACTGTTGCTTTGATGCCACCCACATATCTACCAATAAAAGATAGTTTTGATAGTTGAGACTGAGACATGTTTTCACAAAATAAGTATAAACTTCCACCCAGCATCCAAACGATGTCCTGCAAGTTGCTACTGAACCTGGTGGACTGCATTCGTCAGCGTTCGGAGAGCGAAGGCGCGGCCGCGGCCGGCACACAGCCACAAGGCCGGCAGTTGCTCATGCGCATACTGGAGGTGTTTGTGCTGAAGTTCAAGACAATTTCCAAGTTGCAACTGCCTGCGTTGATGAATAAGTGGTAAGTGTTGTGGTTTTTTGTTTCAAGTAGAGTTGTTAATAATCTCACCTTTCGCGAAATGAACACCTAAATAAGCGGTTTAATAAGTTTTACTTCACTTACACACGGATTCTGAAAGGCTAAAACGAGATACACACTTGTTCCGATTGGATTTTGACCAGATTCGGTCCAGTCAGCGACAAATAGTACTTTTGATTTTGCCGCTCGATCTGTGCTGCAACAATCCGACCAATGAGCGTCGCTAGGAGGTGGGGCAGACTGGCAGCTGCCCCCCCTCTCAGGATTTTTAAAAGTTATAACTTTTCCTGCTTAATGCCGCAGATTTACTGCAAAAAATTGAGCATGTGGACATTTTGATCTCAAATTATGTATACGAATGTATTCGAGGCAAGCGCGACATTCGCATTCGCGCAATTAAATAATAAAATAAATAACTATGACATTTTTAAATCTAATATTATGAAACTTGTTATAGCAAACCAACAACACCATCAGCTAATGGTGGTACCACGCCCGGTACACCCACAACCCCAGGCCCATCAACCACCACAGTCGAAAACAAGGTGGAAGAAGAGAAACTGGCACCAGACTTCCTAGACAGTCTGTCTAAGGCTGAGGAGAAATCCAAGATAGGATTCCCATCATCTCAGATGAATAATCTGAATGTAGGAGACTATAGGACGCTGGTGAAGACACTGGTGTGTGGTGTTAAGACGATTACGTGGGGTTGTGCTTCTTGCAAGGTTAGTTATAGGTTATTTATTTGTTAAGTAAGGTTTTAGTTGGATTCACTTGTTAGCATAAAGGATTTCAATAAGATACTATTATTGAGAGTCTCTTACACTTACCTTAAAAATACCCTATTATAAATTACTGTTACGATGCAATACACATTCCTTGTTTTTAATTAGGCCTAACTTTGTTTGATTGGCCTTACTAGTCCCAATTCAAACAATGAAAAATAAAATCATGGATTGAAAAAAATTATGTTTGCTGTCCTTTATAACTTTTTCCATCTTTACTGTCCTATAGCAGGTTATAGGTTTCTTGTATAGCTTATTCGTTAAAAATCTATTAGAGCAGTAATATAAATAATAAAAATTTCATTGACTATTTTTTTTCTTTTATTCTATTACAGCAAACAACAACAAACACGGAAGGCACGTCAACTACCACCATAACTGGTCAGAAGCAGTTCAGTGCACGCGAAACGTTAGTGTTTATACGCCTCGTACGATGGGGGCTGCAGTCGCTTGATATATACACGTTGGCTGCACCGCGTGCGCCTGCGCAGCCGCCCGCGCAACCACACGTGCGTTCGAAGGAGGAGAAGGAAGTGCTTGAGCATTTTAGTGGAGTGGTAAGCATATTCAATAAAAACTTCTCAATAATTTTAAAGCAATGGTAAAAAAAAACTGTGAAGAAATGAGCTTTAGATATTTTTAAATTGAGTGTTAATACTGTGTCGTTTCTTATTTTACAGTTTTCAATGATGAATCCACAAACTTTCCAAGAAATATTTACTGCGACAATTTCCCATATGGTTGAAAGAATCAACAAAAATACGACATTGCAAATAATTGCCAATACGTTCTTATCGAATCCTGCCACATCCCCGATATTCGCGACTGTCCTAGTTGAATACCTCCTCCAAAGGATGGAAGAAATGGGAACCAATGTGGAGAGGTCAAACCTTTACTTGAGACTTTTTAAGTTGGTCTTTGGTTCCGTCAGTCTGTTCCCCACTGAAAATGAACAAATGCTGAGACCACACTTACATAGCATCGTCAACAAGGCCATGGATTATGCTATGACTGCTAAGGAACCCTACAATTACTTCCTACTTCTGAGAGCGCTATTCCGCTCTATCGGCGGCGGCAGTCACGACCTATTATACCAAGAATTCTTACCACTTCTACCGAACTTACTGGAAGGATTGAATCGCCTACAGAGCGGTCTTCACAAACAACACATGAAAGATCTCTTCGTCGAGTTATGCTTGACGGTACCCGTTAGACTTAGTAGTCTATTGCCTTATTTACCGATGCTCATGGATCCGTTAGTGTCCGCACTGAACGGGTCCCACACGTTAATATCACAAGGTTTAAGGACTCTCGAGCTCTGCGTAGATAACTTGCAGCCCGACTTCTTGTATGAGCACATCCAACCGGTCAGGGCTGACCTCATGCAAGCGCTTTGGAGGACATTGCAGAACAATGAAGTCGCAAGAATCGCGTTCAGAGTTCTCGGAAAATTCGGCGGTGGCAACCGTAAGATGATGATTGAACCACAAAGGTTAGAGTACCGTGAGACAGACGCACCACCGCCCGCCGTGCAAGCGTACTTCCAAGAACAATCGAAACCTATAGATTTTGAAGTCGATAAGGTAATAGAGACAGCCTTTTCTGCGCTAAAGTCTAGCATGACAGATCCGTTCTACAGACGACAATGTTGGGAAGTGCTTCGATGTTATTTAGCTTCGTCCCTCAATTTGGATGACGACAGGGCAACATTACAGAAGCTATTCAACCACCCTAGCTTCATCGACGGCAAAATTCAGATCCAAAATGGGCCTTATTACAAGTGTACTAACAGTATTGTGCGTAACACACACCGCACTGCTCTCACAGGAATGTTTGTGGCTGCAGCAATCAAGGAACTACGTCATCATGTACTGCCGACGATGGTGTCTTTAGTGAGACACTACACCATGGTAGCGATAGCTCAGCAAGCGGGACCATTCGTCGAAAGCTCTTCACCCAAAGAAGGTCTCGACGCTTTGGTCCTTGTCGATGCTATTGCTGTTATCATGGGCCACGAAGAGAAGGAGTTATGCAAACCTGGTCATCTTGCATTGGTCCTTATGATAGAGACTGCAGCAACGGTGCTGGGAAGTAGAGAACGCGCTTGCCGCCTGCCTTTGATGGAGTACCTTGCTGAACGAATGTCTGCCTTATGTTACGAACGAGCTTGGTACGCCAAGCTTGGTGGCTGTATCGCAGTTAAGTTTATGGTGGAGAAGATGGCACCAGAATGGGTTTATAAACATGTGTTCACGTTCTTGAAGGCTGTTCTCTTCGTAATGATGGATTTGACTGGCGAAGTGTCTTCGGGGGCCATAGATATGGCTACTGTGAATTTGGAGCGGCTGGTTCGTGTTTGTGTGGTGGGTCCTTGTGGGCAGTTGTTGGAAACGGAAGGTGACGTTGCCGCGGCGAAGGCAAGGGCACTACATGACGTGCTTCAAGAACTTGTCCTGCAAGTTACGAGTCCACATCTTCTTGTGCGACAGCAGGTAAAGATCTATTTCTAAAATTCGTAAATATTGGGCGTACAGTTTTAGAAATCATTCGGCTTTCTAGACGTTCAATGTGTACTCAACTGTTATATTTTTTTTAAACTTGTGATCTCTTCTTTCTTACTTAATTTCTATGCGATTTTTAGGCCATGAAATCTCTAGAGCTCATAGCTGAACTACAAAAGAAGACTGTGACAGAAGTAATGGACCCACACAGGGAAGTGTTAGCGGACATAATCCCACCTAAGAAACATTTACTGCGACACCAACCAGCCAATGCACAGATGGGTCTTATGGATGGGACCACCTTCTGTACTACATTGAAACCAAGGCTGTTTACTATAGGTATGGTTTTCTTTCTCTAAGTTACTTTATCATATTTTGAAGGTACCACAGGACCAACTATTCTAGCTGTTGTTTCTAGATTTAAATAATACAGTTTATTTTAGTTCTTACATTTATTTTTACCCCTGACAGCAGCAAACCATCAGCAACCTTATCGCAACGGAAATAAGGATTACTAAATTTGACAGTGATAACTGAAGTAAAATTACGGAAAGGACCATAGATTATAAATAAAAATAAATAAATTGCGTTTAATTCAGACTAATAAAATGTCTTTAATTTGTTAGTAACATTATCTTAAAACAATGTTAGTCAGAAAAAAAAATGTCACAGTATTTTTTTTCCATCCTAACGTTATTTAGGCTCTCATACATTTTTAAAACTTGATTTATTTTTAAACTTCTAGATCTAAACATAAACGAACACAAAGTATTCTTCCGGGAGCTACTGTCCCTATGCGAGGCTGAAGACGCGATGTTAGGCAAGCTGCCGTGTTACAAGGGCGTGAACCTAGTCCCGTTACGAGGCTCAGCGTTGAAAGCACTCGCCTCCTGTCATTACATACAGGAGAAACATTGCCGGGAGAAAATATTCCAAGTGCTTTACAAATCTCTTGAGAAGAACGACCAGGAATTACAACAAGTAAGTGTTATCATTTTTGTCGAAACAACTCACTTTATTTATTTATTTTAGTAGACTTACAGCTAACAAAAACAAACAAAGAAGGAAACCATAGTCACCAGAAAGCCTGTTACAAATCCTCACATGTAGACTTAAGATAAAAATGTAAGTATGGTGTGAGCACAACAACGGAAAACACACCGCTTTAATCAAAGTAAGAAGAATATAAATAATTGACTTGCAATTATATGACTAAATTAATAGAGAAAATAGTAAAATATTAAAAACACAACGCAACTGTTGTCCGTAAAATCTGGAACAGTTATTTATTATTTATTTAACACTTCAAGCACAGAAGTAGAGAGGCGCGGTGTTAGCAGTTAAATGTGAATCTTGAATGTTTCTGAGCCTCAGTAAAATGACTACCTCAAACAACATTTAAATCGTAGCGGCACTACAAAAAGTATTACAGTAACATAAGTAGTAAATAAAGTACTACAGCGCCATATATGCCGCAAAGGATGAACTAACATCAAAATTGTGAATCGCGCTATTAAAGTTATCTGCGACTTAAGACTACATAGGACAACGCGACATCAACTGTCGTGCAGTAGCTCAACAGACAACACCATGGTCTGGTTGGAGGATCCTGCCTTTTCAATGGAGTATTGAGGAACTTTACACCCTCTTCTTCATGTTCTAGTATTTATAAAATGATTTGATCAGCCCTAGTAATCAAAAGATAGTTGGCTTCCTAATAATAAGCGAGTACGCGACTTTTTAGATTTGAAATTAGGACACCTATTCAAACGTGAAACTTAGATCACAATGTTCAACTGAACTTGCGACAGTCGCGTTAATCGCATCATAGGACGGCGCCTTAGTATTATTTTCCATATAATTTCTTCATAAATGACAATTCTAATAATATTTGAACCATCATTAACACTTAAAACGGGATATTTACCATGTTTATTTACTATTTATTTTGAGTTCCCGACATTTCGGCACTGTTGCAAGCGCCGTGTTAGCAATAACTTCAGTTAATCCGTGATCACTTGGGTGTTTATGAGCAGACAAAACGAGCTAACCTCTTCCTTATACGTTTCACGCGCTCGCTACCACTGTCACTCACTATAATATCATATCCCGTTTTAAGTGTTAGAGACCGTGTTAGTTTAAAAACTAATATTTGAACTTTTTAGGTGGGCTTCGAGTGCATGCAGAAGTTCCTGTCTGGTTTCCAAATCGACATGGAGATGGTTCACCCAGTGATGCGACCTCTTCTCTTGACTCTCGGTGATCATAGACATTTGAGTGTGAACGGAGCCAAAAGACTCTCGTATTTGACTCAGCTGTTCCCTTCGACGTTCAGCGAGAAACTGTGCGAACAGTTGCTGCAACTCTTGAAGAAGTTGCTGGATTATTCTATACAGACTAACAGAGGTATGTATTATTTTGATACATGGTAATACATGGTGATACATGGTAATACAGGGTGTAAATACACCCCTCACGAAGCCGTCAACCAATCATTCTGTACATCAAACTAAGTAACTTTACACAAAAATTATTGCTGGGAAAGGTTTTTTTTGGGGTGAAAAATCAAGTTTTACGGCAGAACTCGATGGAACGCACTCAAAGCATTGTGCTGTGTGAATTGAATATTACGGGGGTCGTGAAGGTGTTTAAAGTAAAAATCTTACATAAATAAATACATGTTTTAACATGTATTTAAAAAAAACTTGTGAAAAAGTTGGAACTTTGACCCCCAATATCCTCGTAACAAGAAGGTTCCCAGGCATGGTCTAGAACAAAAAAATGATCGCAAAGACGGGGACAACAAGTGCCTTTCGGCTTCGTTAAGAGTCTATTTACTCCCTTTATTATTTGCTTAGTACTGTTGATTTCCAGTGGTTTGGTGTCTTAGTGATTTGTGTTTTGTGATTATTTTACTTAAAAAAGTTCTGATTCTCAGCGAAAGTTTGCCAAAAACTTTGGGCGATAGTTAATATAGAATGTTTTCTAACACAACAATTCATCATCTGCCTAGCCTTTTCCCGACTATGTTGGGGTCGGTTTCCAGTCTAACCGGATGCAGCTGAATACCAGCATTTTATATGGAGCGACTGCCTATTTTACCTCCACAACCCAGTTAGCACTGGGCAATACGACACCCAAAAGCTTTGTGCGAAAGTTAATCAAAATCAAAGCATTTATTTCAAGTAGGCCAGTTACAGGCACTTTTGAATTGTCGAAACAAAGACAACAGTAAAAAATAGCTACAGTCCCAGTCACAAGGCACAAAAACTGAAAGTACTGTAGTTGCCCATTCCCTAACGTAGATCTCTATGGAGAAGAACGGGCAAGAAACTCCATGGACACTCTTTTAAATCAGAATACTTTAACAAAACCTTGGTTACATCATCATTCATTAATGTAGTATGTTTTATAACACAACAATTAATAGAGTTAATTTTTGACGAACACAACGCAGTACCGGTCGCTTGTCTCCAGCATTTAGACTAAAACCATGATTATTATTTTTCTTCTGTATTCTAAGCTACTTATATAACCATGTTCTTTTTCTCGCCAGGTGGAAACTTCCTCCAAAGCGTATCAAAGAACATGGAAAACGAGCAGAAGATCATAATCTTGATCGGTATCTTCCATCAAATTCCGGCCGCTTCACCGCGCTTCATCGATGTATTGTGCCGACTTATATTCCACACGGAGAAGTCGCTTATGATTGAAGCTGGATCACCGTTTAGAGAGCCGCTTGTTAAATTCCTCATGAGGTATGTGGAGTTTTAGATATTCTTAGTGTTATTGACAAGGAAATACTCATAAACATAATCCAGTTTATGACTTGTACTCTCATCACCCACTAGATCCGAAATAAAGAATTTTAATCTGGACTTTATAGTGTTAAACATACAGTGGCAATTCCAGAATACGGTAAAAGCCAACTTGGTGTTGAGTCGGTAAGATGTGTTAGCCAATATTCAACATTATTGACCCCTAAATAAATATGAGTATTTTATTTTCAGGTATCCAAAAGAAACTTTAGACCTTATCTTAAGTGACAACAATATAAAAGACCAACAATGGAGCCGATTCTTGGTCTTTTTAATCAAACACCCGAAAGCCGGTCCCCCATACCGAGAGGCATTACAAACGACCAAGAAGCCGCGCCTTATGCAATTGTTGGCGGCCAATACTGGCGGTACTTCGACCAACTTGCCAACAGCTGATAGGGCGGAGATGCAGTTTCAAGCTATAAGAGTAATATCTCTGTTGATCAAGTTTGATGAAAAATGGCTGTCGGGCCAGCCGGATTTGATTGAGTTGTTAAAACGTATTTGGTGCAGTGACCAGTATCATGTAAGTATTGGTTTTGTTATTCGTATTGTTTTGTTATTTTTACCCGACGTCTCAGAAGGAAGGTAATGTGTTTAGGTTATGAAACAGTATACCAAATTTCGAATTCTTAATTTCTTAAGACTATCGTGATTTGCATGAATTTGTAATTTCTGAGATATACAGGGTTAAATTCATCTGCGAAGTTTCTATAGTCAATTTAATCCTGGAGAAGACCTTTTTAAATGTAGAACAATTTAAGGTGCATAATATTTTCTTGTTTCTTTTTACAAGATTTTATTTCAATTTCAATGTTATTTGTTCCAGGAAATCCATAAGAAAGTGGAGATAGTGGACTGCACACATTGGAAAGAACCCAAGCTGATAGTGAAGATATTGCTGCACTACTTCGTGCAACATAAGTCCAGCATTGACCTGTTGTTCCAGCTGCTGCGAGCCTTGTGCGACCGCTTCATACCTGATTTCCAGGTAATCATGTCTCTTCTTATTACTTAAAGATTGTCTAAACATGTAAATACCTCGTTGATATCACAAACAGAAATTCAAAGCATTTACTTCAACTAAACTATTTTTTTTGGCTTGTCATAGAGTCGGTCAGAAAGACAAAGCTCAAGTGATTAGTTTTTTCGATCAACTTGTGATAATTGACCTCTTCTAGTTCTTTGTCCAAAAAAAATACTTTGAAGTCGACTATAAAGTATTTTTTTTTAAAAGTGCACTTGCTCCGTCATATTATTATGACGGTGCAAGTTTTCTTCCACCAAGTTATTTAGCAGTCTCAAATAAAAGTATTTAATTTTACTTATCTTATTTTCCTCATAACTTATCGCAAGTTATGAGGAAAATAAGATAAGCCGCATTTAGCAACTACTATGACAACCTTAGCTTTTACCTCAGTCGATAAGTTAAGTACATACAGAAACAATAAACCTTCTACCTACAAATTACCATAAAATTTCCTTTCACAGTTCCTCCGAGATTTCCTGGAACACACAGTAGCTCAGACATACGACATAGAGTGGAAGCGCGCGGCATTTTTCCGCTTCGTGGAGCATTTCTCCAGTGATACCATGTCGCAAGACCTGAAGGCCAAAGTCCTGCAGATGATCCTGATCCCGTGCTTCGCCGTGAGCTTCGACAAGGGGCAGAAGATCGTGGGCGGCCCGCCGGCGCCCTATCAGGATAACCCAGACAACGTAGTCTCCGTGTTTATTAATAACGTAAGTTTTTATTCTAATGTACAAGGTAGTGTTGCATGAATAGATATGCTTTGAATAAAGTAGGCTTTTATCGCAGAATATTACTGGCTTGAAAAACGGTTTGTACATCTAGAAAAAACTGCAAGGTTTTTTTTAGAGCAGGTCCTCTCTAATCCTCAATATGTCAATCAATCTATAGACTTTTGTGCACGATGTTATAATAATTGTGATACATATGATAGTTTCTCTATGTTTTGCCATTTGGCGTACAAATATACATTTAAAAGTGGCTTTTGCCTATTAAGTAAATTAATCTATAGGTACTAGTATTATAAAGAAATAAAAGTTTAAGAGCAGTTGTTAGTTGGAGAGCAGCGCTGGCCCAGTGGTGGCGGTCCCGACTTACGAGCAGTAAGTCGTGTGTTCGAACTCAGACAGACGCATTACTTTGTGTAATTTATTTCATCACCACTGCTCTCAAAACGGTGAAGGAAAACATCGTGAGGAAACCGGCATGTCCTAGAACCTAAAAATTCGAAGACATGTGACATCTACCAATCCGCACTGGGCCCGCGTGGTGGATTATAGCCCATTCCCTCCCCATTCCAATGACAGTAATTTTCTTCTATAAAAGCCTACTCGAAACTTGCCTATTTAAAGATTTTAACATAGCTTTACATTCTTGAGTCGTAAAGCTGCACCCACACTGAAATTACTTTTTAAGGAAATATTTTTTACAAGATGGTAACTTTTGCGGCTTTTTCTATAATGTTTTGTTACCCTAAGCTGCCTACTAACGCTCACAAACAAGTTCTACGTAAAGTGACCTCACTGTGGATGCATCTTAAAACATACATTTTACTAACAAAGCTTTCTCGCTATCAATAGTAACCTTGCTTATTGCTATCATTATACTCCACACCCAACAATCATACGATACTCGCGTTAATTAATACCAGTTTCTAACTCAGGTGATTGACCCTGAGAACCCATTCGCGTGTTCGGACGCGGTACGCATCTCCCTCCTGCAGTTCGCGTGCCTACTGCTGGAGCAGGCGTCCGCGCATATACACGATGCTAACAATAAGAAGCAGGGCAATAAACTTCGGAGACTCATGACATTTGCCTGGCCATGTCTGCTAGGCAAGAATTATGTGGATCCTGCGACTAGGTAAGATATATAGACGTACAGATCATATGTTATATAGACTACAAATCTGCAATCAAGGGAGTGTTTTAACAATTCTTTAACCCACGCTTTTCCAGCTTAGGACCACTCACCACTCAATTTAGTTGTCCTGTTGACAGCGATGTGGACGAATTTTTTGTACTTATTTTTATGAATATTATAGATCTATAAATTATAGTTTGTAAATAATGTACATTTAGTTAAACATTATCAATAATGTATTCGCTGATTAAAAAACTTGGTTTTCGTTGCAGGTATCACGGACATCTACTTTTAAGTCATATCATTGCCAAATTCGCTATCCACAAGCGAATTGTGTTGCAAGGTAAGTCTCTTACAAATCCACTGCTGAGTAAACGCTTCTTTTCTATCGTGCCTGGTCTGTAGTAGTCTTATCCAACTCCTCCCCACGATCTTCTGTAGGTGTTACACCCATCTGGCTGTTGGTCAGCCAACGTTATTTTTTATTTTCGTCATACATCCCGATTTTCCCGTCAATCATTCATCCTGGGTTCGATTCCCAGATCGGGCAGTGTTATTGGGTTTTTTCATCAGAAATTTCTCATTAGCTGCCACGGAGTATGGATTTGCGCCCGGTTGATGGCAATAGGCTCGCACCCTATTACATGGAACTTCGAAATGTGGGTATACTATTAGATACACCTCTGCCTAACCCTTCGCGGATTACAGGCGTGATGTTATGTGTACTGTATGTATGTATGTTAACATCAAACTTTACGTTTATTATTCGCTATTTCACACATCCAAGCAGTCTTACAGAACTTTAATAAAAGTGTATCTTTTTTCCACCAGTATTCCACAGTCTTCTAAAAGCACATGCAGTGGAAGCCCGTTCAGTGGTTCGTCAGGCGCTAGAGATCCTGACGCCGGCCATGCCACAACGTATGGAGGACGGCAACACCATGCTCACGCACTGGACCAAGAAGATCATAGTAGAGGACGGACATTCTGTGCAACAGCTGTTCCATATACTACAGCTTGTTGTTAGACATTATAAGGTGCGTTGGTGTTACTGAGCTATTGATACAACTGACCTATCTATATAAAAGTAGACCGACACTGTAGATTAGTGTTATTTTGGAGTGATTCGAGACTTTAATACTCTCAATGAGTTTAAGAGTTATCAACTACATGAACGGAAAATATTTTATTAATAAAATCTGGCATGAGAAATCGAGAATTTCTTGCATTATAATAATGTATCACTTGTATTAACCAATAAATGTATCACTTTTAACCAACTATTGACTGTCTCGTTGGTCTAGTGATCGGAAGCGCGACTGCTGAGTATGAGGGTTTGATTCCCAGATCGAGCAAAGTGTTATTGGGTTTTTCCATCAGAAATTTCTCAGTAGCAGCCTCTGGAATTGCGTCCGGTTGATGGCAATAGGCCCGCTTCCTATTAAATGGGACTTAAACATAATTGGCGAAATGTGGGTGTACTATTAGGTACATCCACATTTCGCTTAACCCTTCGGGGGGATTACAGACGTGATGTTATGTTGTATAAACCAAATCCACTCCTAAACTTAAACTGTTTCTTACGGGATATCTTCCGTGATTTTTTGAACTTTCGATATTTCGACGCTATTGCAAACGCAATGATCGCGGTTTGATATTCACGGAAGATACCCGTAAGCGACAGTTATAAGTTTAGTTTTAAACCGTGAAAGCTTGAAACAGTGTTAAAACCCACTTGTCCCCCCACAGGTGTACTTCCCAGTCCGCCACGCGCTCGTGGGCCACATGGTGGCGGCCATGCAGCGCCTGGGGCTGTCCGCTACGGCGTCGCTGGAGCACCGGCGCCTGGCCGTGGACCTGGCCGAGGTCGCGCTCAAGTGGGAGCTGCAGCGGATACGGGACCACTCGGGAGAGGATAATGTGGTGACATGTTTTTACTATGAAGCAACAAAGTTTTGACTAAGATGAAGCTAGTAAATGTAATAATAGTAGACGGATTAGAAATGAATACAGTGCCTACACGTAGGGGTACTGTTTTGATTTCTTCAGGGTAGTGTCACAGTTTGCATCTGAATTCATTTGGTCACCAGACATGACTCCATACTGAAGGTTTCAAAGTTCTCTCGTGATATCTCTTGTCGAATTTTTTTATACTTCATCTTTTGTTTGTACTGTCTTATTATCGAGACCAATGGCTGTTGTTTAGCAAAAAACAATTTGAATAAACCTTAATTTAATTTTTTTTAACTGGCCATGTTTCATTCACAGGTTACAACATCACCAAGCGGCGCAATAAAACGCATATCTTCAGACGAGAGCAGCTCAGAAGGACGCAAAGCGCTCAACACTGGCTGGGCGAGTCCGCAGGCCAGTGCGTCCCGCATGGAGCCCGACGCAGCCAAGCCGCTGGACAGGCAACACGTTGACGTAGTCGTCAATCTGCTGCTGAAGCTCGCTTGTCAAGTAAATATCTATGCCAATAGGTTTTGACAAATACTAATAAATATTAGCTATGTTTAGAAAGCAGCATGTCGGGGAAAAGGCGTCTGCAGGTGTGAGTTTATCTATTATCTAGTTATTCGGAAGCGCCTGCTGTATTATTAAATGGGGACAAGTTAAGAGATTACGTATACTACACAAAACTGAGTTATCAATTTTACAACAAAATATTATCGATTTATATTATATTATTCGATAGCAAGAAGTTATTTTTATATATTTATTTTGTACCCTATCACAATGTTTTCTTATTTAACCCAAAGGTTGACTGGTAGAGAATGCCTTGTGGCATTAAGTCCGCCTATGTATCACTATTGTACATGAAGTTTAAATAAATGAATATTATTTACTTTTTGAGGAAAATAATCAGCATAATCACAAAATACAAATATTACGTGGTCAATTATAGGAAGCTCTATTAATATTCAGCCTCAAATCGTCTCTGAGGTATCGTAAAGGACATTAAGCTATTGGATTCTCAATGTTAGGGACAGAGCTAAAAGTTGAAAATCCGTATCAGCATAATGTCACAATACCAAAGACGCCACAGCATCCAAATATTGTTACCACAGCCTGTCTCCTGCAGTTGAAGGAAGGCTCCGGAGGGACCGCGGGCGCGTGTTGAATTTACAACTCTCGACTCAGCGTTGAAAGTTGCGAATCCAGCAGCAGTCATTGATCCATTTGATATTTTAAATTCCCACCGTCAGAGTCTGTCTATTGCCAAAGAAGCCTATAATCAAATGACTTAGTACTTGATTAGGCCTTAATCAAGTAGTAATATCCCCTCACAATAATACCGTTATCACAACCCGTATCTCCACATGTGCAGGTGAACGAAGGCTCCGTAGCGGGCGGGACCGCAGGCGCGTCGCCGGGCGAACAGCTGTCGCGACGATGCGTTCTGCTGCTCAAGACTGCGTTGAAGCCCGATGTCTGGCCGCATATGTGCGAGCCTAAGTTGCCGTGGTTGGATAAAGTAAGTCTAGAAACTAAATCAATAATGAAAGTTTAGTTTTTTTTTGTGGCCTATCGTGTTTTAGGAAAAGTTCGGCTTTGCGTAGTCTTTGTCACTTATACCTGCGTGTCTGGCAGTCCTTTATCTGTAGCTCAATGTGGCATATGAAAGGTCGAGTATCTACTAAGCAATTCCCTCTTAGTCTGGGAGGAAATAATTTATAAACGTTTCATCAAATCGTAGGTCGTTTTTGGTGTTTCGATGACACATTAACTCTACTCTATGTGCGCTATCGTAAATCTCGAAATATACCTGTACCAAGCAAGCCAAAATATCTGTACTCTCTTTACAGGTATTCTCAACAGCGGATGCCAACGCAGGTGGTTGCGCAAACGCATGCACTGCCTTAGAACTGCTAGTATTCCTATTAGGAGTGCTACGACGGGAGCAGATCCTAGTGGCCTTGAAACCGCTACAAAGAGGACTGGCGGCCTGTGTGTCGTCCACCAACCCTAAGATAGTGAGATTGACGCATAACTTACTCGCTAAACTGACGGCGATATTCCCGACTGAACCTACTGGAGCTGCACAGGCGTCGAAGGTATGTCAGATCTTTTAAGCTGGACGTAATCTTGAATTTTTTAACGTGTTACAAATCGTTCTTTAGTGAGCTTTCAATATTTTGTTAAGGCTTCAGGGTGTAACTATGGTGCATCTCTACCTGCCCCTTCGGCGAAGACAGACATGATTTTATTATACGTTTAAGGTGAGGATGCGTTTCCACTGAGGCAGAGATGAACGCAGTTGAATCGCGTCTGTTTTCTCGTTTATGATTGGTCGTTATCTGCACGTCTCCGAATCGCTCGTCTCCGCGTCAGTAGATACGCACCCGTAATCTTATAATTATTGTTAATTTAAGTTACAACATTTTCTTCTAATACCCTGTAAATTGTCACTTGTAATGTCAACTTTTTTTTTAAATTATTCCTCAGTACGAAGAACTAGAAACCCTATACGCCTGCGTGAGCAAATACGCATTCGAAGGCCTAGCGACGTACGAGAAATCCGCTGGCGGTCAAGCGGCAAGCAGTACCGCTGCAGCCGCTGGAACCACAACCCCAAGCGGTGCGAGCGCTTTACTAGGACCACTCATGATGCTTAAAGCATGTTGTGCGTCTAGCCCTTCGTATATCGATAGGCTGCTGCAGCCGCTGATGAGGGTTTTGCAACGAATGGCAAGAGACCATGTCGCGCCCAGTCCGGATCATGCGTTGGCTGATTTACTTGTGAGTGTTTGTACCTCTTTACTTTTACATAAAACATATTTCTCTTAGTTAAACCATTTATCTCACCTGACATCATGTTTCTATGTGAATATCCGCCAAAGCGAATGCACTGTCAGAACGGTTTTAAAACTGTCATATGTATTTAATCCGGTCTATTATCGATTCTGATCGAATTAATCGATTGAGGCCTGAATATGTCGAAGTAAACCAGCCATTATAAAGATTAAACATTCTCTTTCAGATTCTGGCACTGGATCTACTAAAGGCACGCGTGTCTGTAATGCCTGTGGATACAAGGAAGACTTTCATTGGCACCGTTTTAGTTGGACTTATCGAGAAAACTACGGACGCAAAGGTAAAACTATATTTATTCTATGCGCCTTACTTTAAAGTCCATTTTCAATGGAATGAAAAACGACGTTCTTTACCGTATCTCTTTTCCCATTATAGGTGATGAAAGCCATAATACGAATGGTAGAAGAATGGGTCAAATGGCGTGGAACAGTACCCAGTGCAGCCGGGACCTCCGCCCCCACTGGGGCTGCGCCCTCGCTTCGGGAGAAATCGATACTGCTTGTCAAACTCATGCAGTATGTGGAGAAACGGTTCCCTGATGACCTGGAGCTTAATGCTCTGTTCTTAGAGCTTATTAATTATGTGTACAGGTATGTAGGATATATTTTTATGGTTATGGAGTGTAATTATATGAGAGAAAAGGCTGATTTCTCCATTGAAAGTGAACATGGATAAGATTTTGCTGTGAAAATCTACGGTTGACTGTACAAGCAGCCTCAGTCTATTTGGCTAGACCTTACATGTCAGCCTTCCTCGAGCATTGTTAACTTTTTCTGTACCGTTTTGGGACCAAGGTTTCACCAGTCTTGGAAAACCTAAACAATGCCTTCAAGACAAAGAAACGAAAGATACCAATTAAAGTCCATTCTTTAACTTGTAAAGATCATCTACAACAAGACTTGCTTTTAAGACTTGTCTACAAAACTGTCCGACTTTTTATATGAACATACCATGTTACATATATACTTTCTTTCCCAACAGAGATGACCACCTAAAAATGACAGAACTATCAATGAAACTAGAACCAGCGTTCCTTGCGGGTCTTCGCTGCCCTCAACCTAAAATTCGCGCGAAGTTCTTCGAGGTGTACGACCAGAGTGTGCGCCGGCGCATCTTCGACCGACTGCTCTATATCATATGCTCGCAGAACTGGGAACATATTGGGCAACACTTCTGGATTAATCAGTGCCTTGAGCTGCTGCTTGTAACTTGTGTGCCGAGTAAGTTATTCCTGTGTAAAAAATATTTATTTAGGGATAAATTATAATTTTGTTTCTGTGTCTGCCTTTCACCAAAATTCATGGTCATTTCGGGCACAAATAAATTATTCGAAAATTTGGCTATCTTTGATGTTTAAATCAAATGTTATTCGGCTAGCTTCCAAGCTAAGTATGCTCGTAAATGCAGAGTGACTTCTCTCTCCAGTTTGACACAGTCCGAGGCAAACTAATCGCTGATCTTAATTTCGTTTTCTATTTGACTACACCAAAGATCCTTAACAGTATAAATAATTCTTCTCTCTTTTTATTAGGTACACAAATCCGCCTATCAAACCCTAAATACCTGCTGCCCAGCATTTCATCAGTGATAAACTCAGCGGACAGTGAAGATCGCAAATCGTTCGTCATATTCAGCAGTGTAAAGGAAGAATCTTCAGATGGGTTCAGTGACTCATTAGATCCAGATAAGGAAGATGTGCTTGACATGGATCTGGATTCCAGTTCCACTCAGAAAGAGGATTGCACGAAGACTGTGACGAATAGGTAAGTGTTATTTTCTTATTAATTATTGTAGCGACATCCGTCTCGCAACGACACAGTTCGATTCAAACTTAATGGCGGCTCGGAAGTTAGCTGCGAGCGAGCGTTGATCCGCTCAGGTACAGTCAAGACGATAATAATTGTGTTATATTTCAATTTTTATTATTTCTAAAATTATTAAATATTATTTGATGGGTATTAGCACAGACTAATTCTATTATTACAGTGTAAACTGAAGAAAGAAAAATATACAGGTTTCACAATAATTTGAATATTTGTATCAATAGGCTCCTAATTACATTTTCTAAATACAATAGGTGCCTAGTGTGTTTAGTAACAGGGACAACTTAATCCGAGGGCAATGACATACGCAATTAGCAATAACAAAAGCAAGCCGACTGTTTTCACCAACGCATCGATTTTTCTCTGGTTCACAGACTACGCACCCTAAACCAGATAGTAGCGAAACAATCAGAGTTCCTTGAGCTGGCGCGTCGCGTGCGCACAGAGCAGCTGGTCGTGGCGGCCGCACAACTGTGTCACATGGACGATGCGCTCGCACATCACACGTGGCTCCGGCTGTTCCCCAAGCTGTGGAATACGCTGGATGAGAGGCAACTTGGGGTAAGTGGAAGTGGAGTTTTGTAAATTATTATGATGTTAGAGCAGATACAAAAAAAATGGAGTCCAGCCGTGGCACCGCAAACCGAACAATAAAAGACCTTAATTTCAGTCTGAATTGAACAGGCCGTATAAAAGTTTTCCGTCGCTCGTTTCCTATTGACTAGTGACCGAAATTATGAATTTGAACTAAGTTGATTGGAGTACTTTGCAAATATATTTTAACGGATACTTTTAACGCATGATGATAATATTTCTTATAGCTTAAAATACCATGCAGTGTACGGTCTCACCAACCGTACAATTACTTTGCGAACGCTGCAACCTACTTGGATTTCGTGCGTCAGAAATATCACGCTATAATTGTGACTTTTCACACTAGGCGGATCGAGTCAGACAACAACTGTGGAACTAACCACTTGTCAAGAGAAAGAATCGCAACCACTTTAACTTGTACTTTCTACTCAACAATAACTTTAAACTCTACTTGTGGTTCTTTCTGTGCACTCCACAACTAAACCAACATCAACAAAGTGATAGTGTATGGTGCCTACAACCAATGGCTCCTACATGCAGTTTCTTGGAATTATAATTTTGACTATTTAATTTCCTACGTTTTTTTAAACTTTAATTTTGTATCGATCGACCGTTCAAGTCTATGAAGTTTCGTGAACTAATTCAAATGAACACATTGAAGAACACTATATTATGAGCATATTTCGTCATTTCCAGACTGTAATGAACGAGATAGTCCCGTTCATAATATCAGGCGTACACGTTATACAGCGGGATCAGCCGCTCAGCGCTCTCAACACTTTCATAGAAGCTCTCGCAAGGTGCAACCCGCCCGTCAGTATTAAGCCGTAAGTATTTGTTTTATATGATTCTTCCTATTTAGGTACCCAATATTTTGTAATACCTAACATGTTTTTAAGAGTGTCCACAAAGTTTCTCGCCCATTCTTCTTCATTGAGATCTAAGTTTTGGTATGGATATTAACTTCAACTTGCTGACTAACTGACTGAATCCATGACAATTCAAAAGACTCAGTTTCGAGTTTGAGTGTATGTCCCCTTTAGCAACTATCATTTTTTATGAAACTTAACTTTCTATGGGCGAGTATGTTGCGGCTGTTATAAAGCGCAGCGTAAGTGTCCCTAGTATTCACTTTTATAAAAAAATCAGACCTAAGAGACACAGAGCAGAGGATGTTTTGTGATATTAAATAAAAACCTTATAATTAGTGTGTTAAAGTGCAAATTTCATGGCGTCGATGATTGAGTTTATTGCTTGATAGGTAATGTTAGGTTTTTATAACTAGTGTGAGCCGTGCTTTTGGCTCGACTGGAGGTAACGCCACTGTAAAGTTGTAGCGGGAGAGACCCACCATACCTATAAAACTAACAATTACTTTGTTACCAGACCTATGATGAAATACCTGGGCAAGACACACAACCTATGGCACCGCATGACCCTCAACCTGGAGCAGATGGCCATCGACCAGGCCAGCGGACGAGCACAACGGGAGCCGCTAGAAATATACGACTATGACGTTGAAACTACTACACCTACAGTATGTATTGTTTACTTTTGTTCTCTTACTCTTACTTCATCGTTATTAATAATAGTTACTTATCACGTACAGTTATACCAGAAAAGGTATGCGCTTCGATAATCTTCGTGTTTCCGAATGAGCATACACGTCACACCACAGAGTAAACCCGCACAGAGGCAATGTATCTAAATTTTTTAATCCCACGCTTTGCACAAAGTGCACAATAATGGCGCACTGTATGTTTGTTTGTATGAAGATTTCTCATGTCAGGTTGTCTTCTCCGGTTGTAGATTGTCGTCTGCGTCTCTAAAGTTTTTTGCATAGTTAATCAATAATTTTGGGATTACAGCAATACAGAAAAAGCAGGCATTTCTATGTAATAACAACTCTATATGAGATCTTTTAATCCTGAGTTCGCATTTAGAAGATAATTCCCGAAGCGCATACTATTCTTTGGAGATCTGTACTTTGGCCGAGATATGTTGCCGTTTCTATCTTGCACGTACAATTTGTCAGTTGTGCGACAGTGACAGGGATCATGCTTAGCCAAAGAACGTTGTTAAGTAACGTTTATTAATCTCGAATGTTCCTCGACCAAAATAAGCGGTGAGCGTCAAAGATATCGGAACGAAAGCACTTTCCGAAATAATCTGGACATAAAAGAAAATTGACATCGAGAACAAAGTTTAGAAGAGTCAATGAAAACAGTCTTATCAAATATTGAAGGAAATAAACTTACCCATGACAGTACAGGTAACAAATAAATACTATTTAAATGTGTAGTTAGTGAAATGCTTTATGTGTTTTATTGTAGTCGTAGGCTTACGCGAATGTTAGTAAAACATTTTACTGGTGCACAGATTTATACTAAAATCACTTCCACTTCTTAAGTTCTCTTTACGCCATGTTCATGGTTGTAACTTGTGGTTATAACGGCGAGCATAGTCAAAATTCGATTTTGATGTAAATCTGCACACCTCACTCATGTAAAGGCTTATTTAAATAAAGATATTTTCGCCACCGGCATTATAATCATTAAAAAAAAATCCATGGTAACTGAACGTACAACACGTAAAATGCACGATTGCAAACTCTAGCAAGAAACTTTCAATCTAAAATGGGCCTTAAAACTTTTCTCATAAAGTTTTTTGCCCCATTCTAGATACTAATCAATGTTAATAATTCACAGGAGGTACTAGACTCGTTGAGCGACATGTTCGAGCTGCTACAAGAAGAGGACATGTGGTCCGGTCTGTGGCAGAAACACGCGCGGTATCGCGAGACCAACGTCGCGATCGCGTACGAACAACAAGGCTTCTTCGAACAAGCGCAAGTACGTATCACATAATACATACAGGGTGTAAACAGACCCTTCACGAAGCCGTCAACCAAGCATTCTGCATATCAACTGTAGCTGTAGTATGCAAAATTCCTGGGAAACGACTTTTTTTTGGGGTGAAATATCACGTTTCATGGTTAAACTCAATGTAGCACACTCAAAACATTGTGCTGGTGGATGCTTTGAATAGTAAACGGGTCATGGAAGTATTTAAAGTAAAGTAATAACATTAAAATCCTGTATATAAATAAAAAACTTGTAAAAAGTTGAACCCCAATATCTCCGTAACTAGAAGGTTCCCAGGTATGATCTAAAACAAAAAAATGATCGCAATGATGGGGAGAACAAGTACCTTTCGGCTTCGTTAAGGGTCTTGTTACACCCTTTATGTCCAATTATTAAAACCTCTGATTTTTTAGAGTTCTTCTGTTGCTATACACCTTTTTACACTTATATCATGACACTTACGGTCTCTTGAAGTTGAACTGCATGTAAGAATTCAGGTGATGCACTGTAGGTATAGCTGTATATGGTCTGGATGATAATGTCTGACATGGATTTTATATGGCCTATTGAACACCTCTTCCAGACCATAATGTGATGAGTTAGTGCTGATACACTAAGTAGGTGCCAATACTAACGGCACCATCTACAAGCTCTATTGTGTAATGTTTTATTTATAAAGATAGATAGACAAGAGCTATGAATAAACAGTAGCATCATTGGCCTAAAAGCGGTGTGCTCTGCTGTCACTAACTTGCTAGCCGAGAAAACCGACCATTAATAATATATAAGCAATTTAAAATTAATACAGAAATATTTTCAAAAATAATTGAAGATATATTCTTTATTCTTTCCTCTTCAGGCTGCGTACGACGTCGCTATGGCTAAACTTAAACAGGAGTACACCACCAACCCATCTTCCTACAACATGCACAAGGAGTGCACACTATGGACCCAGCATTGGCTCAAATGCGCCAAGGAACTGAACCAGTGGGATTCTCTGCTAGAACTTGGCTTGACTAGGAGTGGGAGGGACCCCTTCTTAATATTGGAGAGTTCGTGGAGAAATCCGAACTGGACCACCATGAAAGAGGCGCTTGCTGAGGTGGAATATAACTGTCCTAAAGAATTGGGTATGTGATTATTCGTAAGCTTGCATTGCTTCTATGGATAAAACTTTAAATTTGAAATTTTTGAATCATATAAAACTTTTCGACCGTCGAGAGAATTATAACACCTCTCTTTTTTGGTCGGGGGTTTAAAAATAAGTGCATGAGACGCTTGAGTAGGTCATAATCATCGGGCTATTTGAATGATGTCATATGAAGTTTGATTTTATTGAAGTGTGAACTTGAAATATGTTTGCGCTGATGTTAATTATTTTTAAAAAGCAGATTATTTCCGTTTGATAATACTTTCATGTCATACATGCACTTCATTAGCTCTTTTCTATAGGGTGACTAGTAATTAGTGACCGATACACGTGATTGTACTCATGATAACAAACAACTTTCCCAAATGAACATTTTTTTATAGTCATTCAATTTTTCGACAATAACACAGCAGCCGTATGTTATTCGCGTGCGCGCGCCTGTGACCTATCAGCTGTTAGCTATATGGCGCCGTTCTGCCTGAGTCACGCGGCTAACTGCTGAAAGGTCACAGGCGCGCGCACGCGAATAACATACGGCTGCTGTGTTATTGTCGAAAAGTGAATGACTATAAAAAAATGTTCATTTGCGAAAGTTGTTTGTTATCATGAGTACAATCACGTGTTTAAGTATCGGAAACTAATTATTACCAGTCACCCTATATAATCGGTTAAAGTCCTCCACCCTACTATTGTGTAAACAATGCTTTAGTTTAATTCGCACACCAAACAAAATTAGAGTTGCATCCGTCCTGTGCGCAGCTTGGCTAGTGAACCTGTACCGCGGCTACTTGTGCATCTGCGCGGGCGGCGAGGCGTCGCTGCCGGGCGTGGAGCGGCACGCGGAGGCGGCGGCGGCGCAGGCGCTGCGCGAGTGGCGCCGCCTGCCGCGCCTCGTCAGCCACGCGCACCTGCCGCTGCTGCGCGCCGCTCAGCAGCTCATGGAGCTCAGCGAGGCCGCGCAGATACACCAGGTAGCGTACACGATGTGCATACTGCACGCACCGACTACTAAACTACGATTTAAGTTAGTCAATAATTTTTTTTAATGCTACCAGACGAATTAAATTGGTTTTATACAGGGTGGAAGGGACACCGACGCTAAAACAGTTACCAAGTACATAATTCTGAGAACCCCCCCCCCCTCACAGAAATAAAAAAATAAAAATTTGTCATCGTTATAGGAACAGATAATAGACGAAAAATTTGAATGTGGTGGGGGGGGGGGGCTGAGAATTGTGTAGTTGGTTACTGTTTTTGCAAACTTTAAAACATTTTTCTACGATAATAACTTATCCTCCAACATCAAAACAACTAAAATTGTTTGTAACAGTAATATGGAGACAGGTGCGGTCGCAGCCAATGACTTTGGGGGTGGGGGGGGGGCCTAACAGGCCGTAACCAGGAATCTGGTTCGGGGTTTAATCTGATTAAAAAAAGGCAGAAGAAAGGAGTTATATCAACCATTTCTGGATTAACCTAAACAAAACACGATCCCTGTTAGGGGTTCACAGGGATCGTGGGACCGCGCCTGCACAGAGAGTCACACAAACACATCTACCTTAGAGGCCTCGCCCACGGCGACTTTTAGTAGCGATGCTGTCGCGCATGTGTATCGATACAGCCGCGATTCTGTCGCTGGCTGTGTACCTTCGCCCAATTCTGTATCGCTACTATCGCGATGCAGAAACGCGTTTACAAAACGCGCGAAAGCATCGCTAACAGAAAGCGGCCGCGGGCGAGGGGCCTTAGTTGCACTCTAGCACATCCACGCACTGTTTAAAAAAAATATAAGCGTCACTTTCTGCATGCTTTGTAAATGCCATCTTTACAATCTTTAGAATTACGTCTATGAAAAATTTCCCTTTTTATAAATCTAATAAGTATAGACGTCAGAAATGCGGCCACTATCGGCCATTGTGTACAGGAGTCGATAAACAAGGCTCTATATACATAACGTTGCTGCGTCGCATCGTTTCACATGCGTATCTATCGCTGTTACACGCTACCACGCAGCATATGGAATCAACCGAGCCTTCACAGATTCAGGCCGTGAGTATAACATCTGTGGACCGAGAGTAACATTGTATCGATATTAAATATACGGGATGGAAAGGACACCGACGCGAAAACGGTTACCACGTATTCAATACAAAATTTTGCATAGGTTATTAAAAAAAAAAAATCAACTCTTTCCTACAAAAGTGCAATACCCACACGGTCAAAATGTATGCAAAAGCTGTTTTTTTTATAACCGACAAAAAATTATATGTGGGCGGGCTTAGAATGATGTTCGGAATACATGTTGTCCGTTTTCGCGTCGGTGTTCTTTCCACCCCGTATAAGAAGTTGCGAGCATGTTTGTGTTGTATAGAGAATCATTTCTGACGTGTGCTGTCTATGCTATCTTGGGGGCAAACCTTCACCCAAATAGGCTGTCTCTTCTGGGAGCACGCAGTTCGTCACTCTTTGCAAATACCAATTTCTATTCAAATTATAAGACGTTGCTTTTCGTGTCTACCTGTATAACCGCTTAGTTCTACTAACATTCACAATTAATTTTAGTGCGGTTTTCATTATTTTACACTCACAACTTATTCCGGTGTATGTGTGACAAAACATGAGTAATAAACTTACGAAATCTTCATGTTTTGTCAAGTCTTAAAGTCAAGGCGAATCAGGGGCGGGTTGCTAGTGTTTTACAAATTATGTTGTAATGAGCGATGATGCCCAATTCGCACCGGAACATTCGGGAGCTCTGCCCGCTCTTTCTCACAGGGTAGAAGTCTGTGTCCGTTTTTGCTAAATGAACATGACTACTTCAAACTGATACTGTCTTTTTTCCTTTACATTATTGTTATAAAAAGAATAACGAACTGGGTGCCAGTCTCTCTTCTTCCTACATAACTTCTTTCACCATCAGCCATAACAAACAACTGTACTCCTGTTATGTAAACACAGGGCCTGCTACACAGCCGGCCGACATCACTGCACGACATGAAGGCCATAGTGAAGACGTGGCGCAACCGCTTGCCCGTCGTGGCCGACCCGCTGTCGCACTGGGGCGCCATCTTCACGTGGCGCCAGCATCACTACCAGTTCATCGCGTCGCACTACGACTCGCAGTCCGACCACGCCTCTAATCATAGCATGCTGGGTGTACATGCTAGCGCTCAGGTAAATTAAACTTACATAAAAACGAGCAAGATATGAGTGTGGAATTTTTATATTTGGGGAGCCTGTCTACAAGAGATGGAAAAATTGATGCAGATGTGCAAAGCTGAGTGAATGCGGAAAATTAAATGAATGATGCTATACGGTGCGTGGTACCGGCATTAGCCAGGGACTGCGTTGTGGAGGTCAGATAGGCAGCCGCTCCATATAAAATACTTATATTCTGCTGTATTTGGTAAGACTGGACACTGACCCCAACAAAGTTGCGAAAAAGCTAGACAGATGGCGATGATGCTATACATGCGGTTGTGACCAACCAGTCGATATCCAAAAAGGCTCGACTAGCTGTTCACAATGTGCTGTGCCTACATTGTATGGAGTAGAATATTGGTTGTGGCTAAAGTGATATGAAAGTAGAATAGATGCTGTGGAAGTGCGTTCCTTGCGAAGGAATTAAGGAGTCACTGATGTGATATGTCAATGTTGAGGTTTAAAAGATGTGGTGTTCAAAATTGATAAGAGTATGCTGAGATGGTTTCGTATTATAAGACTGATGTGCTTGGTAACACCAAAAGGGTGTAAATAGACCCTTAACGAAGCCGAAAGGCACTTGTTCTTGTTCTGGATCATACCTGGGAACCGTCAAAGTTCCAACTTTTTCACATTTTTATATAATACTAATTTTTAAGGTTATATCTTAACTTCAAATGCCTCCATGACCCGTTTACTATTCAATGCATTTATTAGCACACTGTTTTGAGTGCTTTACATAGTTTTACCGTAAAACGTGATTTTCCACGCCAAAAAAAAAAGTCGTTTCCCAGCAATAATTTTTGCGGGTTACTTAGTTTGATGTACAGACTGCTTGGTTGACGGCTTCGTGAAGGGTCCGTTTACAACTTGTGTGTGCATAAGGTCAGGTACGTAGTATGTACATGCAAACGGTGTGCGTGTATGACCAGATGTATGAATGTGAACGACGTAAAGATTATAGCAGGGTTGCATTCTGTAGTTTCTGCCTAGGGCCTACCCACATGAAAAGGCGTGAGTTTATGTATGTACGTAAAAGCCCGCAAACATTCACTGCTGAACACACAACCACATGGGTCTCTAACTGGGTTCAAAGCACGTAGCTCGTAAACGACAACTTTGATAAAGCTGCCTCCTGTGCGGAATAACAGCATCCTGCAATCACCAGTCCGTTCGCCGGGCGTGGTGATTATGGCAATCCTATTTTCACAACCGCTGCATTTAGGGGGAGAGCAATACCTAGAGACCCATGTTCAGCAGTGTTCATTTACAGGCTTAAATACTGCTGATTGACTTCATGTACTATGTTACTCTACCAATCATTCTTGAGGAATTGCCGTAATCACCAAGTTTGGTAGAATAATTGGTAAATGCAGTGTGGTGTTTTTACGCAGGTCTCTGCCACAATACAGAGCTCTGATGTAAGTATTTTCTTAAGTTTTTTCGGCCTCACTTGATCGTACCGCTCCGCTACCACTGTCCACTCCAGTGGCGCCATCTTCAGGTTGTTATCATATCCCCCGTGCGGTCAAGTGGGGCTCTCGCCTCATCATCTCTTATATACGCCATAGTGATGAGCAAGCCTTTATTGTATCAGAGTAGAGCACTGTAGTAGACAATTTTATTAGAGCACCAACTTCTGTGTTGTCGTAGATATTACGTCACCTCTCATCTTTTCAGGCAATAATACACTTCGCAAAGATAGCAAGGAAGCATAATTTGTCAGGCGTGTGCCTGGACTCGCTACACCGTATATACACAATACCTAGTGTTCCGATCGTGGACTGCTTCCAAAAGATCAGGCAGCAAGTCAAGTGTCACATTCAGATGTCATGGACGGAGGGCAAGGAGGAGTTACAGGATGGCATAGACATGATAGAGTCGACGAACTTCAAGTATTTCACTAAAGAGATGACGGCTGAGTTTTACGCGTTCAAAGGTTTACTCCTAGCCCAGCTTGGAAGATCAGAGGATGCGAATAAAGCGTTCGCGGCGGCAGTACAACTGCACGATACGCTTGTCAAAGCGTGGGCTCTCTGGGGAGACTACTTGGAGCAGATATTCATAAGGGACCCGAGACAGATCCAAGTGGGAGTGTCCGCTATGACGTGCTTCTTGCACGCGTGTCGTCATCAAAACGAATCTAAATCGAGGAAATACTGTGCTAAGGTAAGAGAACTTCTGAACTGTTCACCCTGATTTAAAGACAGTAAAAAAATCTTGAGTAAATTGATATTAATCTGATTAATTTGCGGCATAACTCACTAGGCTATGGTTCATAATTTCAGGTTCTTTGGATGCTTAGTTTCGACGATGAAAAGAATAGCCTATCAGAAGCTCTAGACAAGTATTCAGTAGGAGTACCACCTGTCCAATGGTTGCCATGGATACCACAACTACTCGCCTGCCTTGTCCAGTACGATGGGAATGTCATACTCAATCTTCTGAGCCATGTGAGTAACTCATTTATAACTAATTTATCAATAATTTTCGATAGGTACCATAGTTTAAAAATGAAAATTATATCGTAAAATATAATTACATCATATGTCATTGTGCCGATTTCTTCTTACATATCGATGTTACGCCTACCGACGAGGAATAGCGGTATTTCTGTAGTGTTTATTTAATGTATATCGTTGCTAATTGTAGAGTAATATTTCCACAGGTCGGTCGTCTGTTCCCACAAGCGGTATACTTCCCCATCCGCACACTGTATTTGACTCTGAAGATCGAACAACGTGAACGACACAAAACTGCTGAGATCGCCGCGCACCTACCACATCAGCCCACCACCTCTGCCGTAAGTTTACTAGGAATGCAGCTTTTTATTGTCCCATAATATATTGTTAACAATATCAAATAATACACTACAATGGCCGTAAATCATATTGTGGTCACAGAATGACAGAACAGGAATAAGCTTAACTGGAAGCGCCAGGGTAGCCCGCGAAATTCAAATTTTCTTACGTTTTTTTGCAATTTGGAGGTCAGTGACAGGTTGTCATCATCATTCTCTTCTTACACAGTCCATCCATCGTTTCTTTGGTCTTCCTCTACTCATATACCCGTCCACATTCATACTCAAAACTTTCCTCACGACATTTTCCTCATTCCTCCGCATCACATGCCCATACCACGACAACCGATTACCACACAACTTTTCAGTCACCGGCGCCAGTTAGTGACAGGTTGTATGTTGATGAAAATATGATTCGCGACCGTAACAAATATGACTTTACTGAGTTATAATCATTCAATTTATCATCATCTGCCTAGCCTTTTCCCAACTATCCAGTCCAGCTGATACTCAGCTGCATCCGGCTTCCAGTCCAGCCGGATGCAGCTGAGTATCAGTATTTTACTTGGAGCGACTGCCTATCTGACCTGCCTGACCGGAATGCCTATCTAATCATTCAATTCATCAATCCAAATATACAACTTAATGAATTTAGAGGGTAACCTGGCGCTTCCACCTTGAAGTAGTTCTAGCAAGAGGTCATTTATTCTAATGCAGTATAATCTGATACAGTACTTTAGTTATTATGCGAGTTTTTGACTTTATTCATTTTCCTTACATATTATTTACATTTTTGAATATAATTATTAACAATAATATTTTTAAATATTTTTATTAACATGGCATAGTTTAAAAACACAAATTTTATTTAAAAAAAAAATATCGTCGGTGTTTGTATTTAAATGCCGTTTTTCTTAATAACTACTCTTCATAGGCTGGCAGCAAGGTGAGTGAAAGTGCATCGTCATCGAGCAGTGGCTCCACGGGCGAGGCGGGGCCCATCAAGGCCACTCTGCCCATGTGGCGCTGCTCCAAGATCATGCAGATGCAGCGGGAGATACATCCCACCGTGCTCTCCTCGCTCGAGGGCATCGTCGATCAGGTCAGTTGTTGTCAGCATTTTTAAAAAGTTATCTTCATGAAAAGATAACTCTGGCGACGTAATTAAAAAAAATGTTATTGCTTTTCCTGACGCTGACGGTGCGAGGTTGGGTCGCGTATTTCCCTATTCTTCTTTTCATTTGTATTCAACTTTGGCGCGGCTAAAGAGTTACTATACATCTAAGTGTGTAATGAAAATCCCGTTCCACTACATTATAATCAAACATCAAAATTTATAATCGGATTCCCCAAAGCGACCCGTCCGTTTATATAACTTTGATGTAGAAGAACACATAGCCAAGTTGCTAGATAACTATGTAGTTGAGGTTCCAACTGCTGTCTCAATTTTTTTTTTTTACAATATCCCGTGTTGTACCAGATGGTATGGTTCCGCGAGAACTGGTACGAGGAGGTGCTGCGTCAGCTGCGCGCGGGGCTGGCCAAGTGCCACGTGGTGGGCTTCCACCACCGCGCCGCCGTGGCCGACGCCACCGTCACGCCGCACACGCTGAACTTCATCAAGAAAGTCGTCTCCACCTTCGGCATCGGCATTGGTATAAGTGAGTACCCACCCGCGTGTCTCACAGTTAGGCGTTATACTTTTGTTTTTGACTTTCTCTGTCTATGGTTAACTAGGAGTTATTAGGTACACCGTAGACACAACGATACAGTCTAGATACGCCGTTTGGGCATAAATCTTAAAATAAACATGACAAACAGTCATATCCACTAGTTTTCAAGATGGTGTATTGAAAAAAGTGACAAATAAATTTTACAAAATTAACAAAGTAAATGATCATGATCCGCATAATCAATGGGATCACGAGATAGCATTCTTCATCAGTTATAATTCACTCATAAAAACACAATAACATACAATTTATTTCAGAGATATAATAACATACAGTACAGTGTGTATTGCTGTGCGATTATAACTTTGACATGACAACAGGTAACAAAGCTCGTATTTATTGATTCTTCACAGTTCACTTGTAGTTTGTACTAATCTCATTTTATTTTGGGTTTTTTCTGAATATATAACTGATGTTGTGCCTCCAGCGAGCGTCACTTTATACAGATACTCCATTTTGTATGTCTACAGAATGTATTTCAACAAGTTCTCTAAGTGGTGCATTCTCTTCAGCTGCATCAGAGAGTCTCGCTCGCCGCGCGCAGGCCACGGTGCAGGACCCAGTCTTCCAGAAGATGAAGAGTCAGTTCACCGCAGACTTCGACTTTTCGCAGCCTAACGCTATGAAATTACAAAATCTTATACAAAAACTAAGAAAATGGGTCAAGATACTCGAGGCAAAGACAAAGATTTTGCCCAAGTAAGTAGTTCAGTCAGGCATTGAGCACTCCCCGCTAAGGTAACTAAAGAGGAGTTCTTATCACGATTGTGCCCTCCATCTTATCTAGTCCTAGCAACACTGTCACGCTCGATCTAACCTCATCGCGTAGTTCTAGAACGGGTTTTGGTTGGCTTAGTGCTTTCTTCACTTCAGTAGCTTACGGGTCATGATAACACTTCAGGCGATCATGTACTAACAAAGGTTGAGACCGAATCAATGCTAAATACTTATCGTTTTTATTTACTCTTGCAGATCATTCCTCATTGAAGAGAAGTGTAGGTTCTTGTCCAACTTTAGCTTGAAGACAGCTGAAGTGGAACTCCCTGGGGAGTTTTTGCTGCCAAAACATACCCACTACCACGTTCGGATTGCAAGATTCATGCCGCGGGTTGAAATTGTACAGAAGCACAACACTTCCGCGCGCAGACTGTACATTCGCGGTCACAACGGCAAGATATACCCCTACCTTGTCGTGAACGACTCAGGTCTAGGGGACGCAAGGAGAGAAGAACGAGTCTTGCAGCTACTTCGAATGTTGAACCATTATTTAGGCAAACAAAAGGAGACTTCAAGAAGATTTTTGCACTTCACTGTACCGCGAGTCGTTTCCGTATCGCCGCAGATGCGACTTGTGGAGGATAACCCCAGTTCGATATCATTGCTGGAGATATACCGAACAGAATGCGTTAACAGGTAGGTTTTTACGATGAAGCTTCTAGAACAAATACTAATGTAACATAATATAAGGGTTATATTTCACGAACTCGCATCATAATCATCTTATAATGCTCCCAGTGCTGCAGCTCCGTGCCTCGGAAAGCACGTTAAGCTGTTGTATATCTCAGGCAGTCGTTACAGGAAGTCAGTGGCCCGACAGTTCGACAACCAGTCTTACCAAGGGGGTATCATATTACTCAGTACTGAATTGGTTGTGGAGGTCAGATAGGCAGTCACTCCATGTAAAATGCTGGTATCCAGCTGCATCCGGTTAGACATGAAGCTGAAACCAACATAGTTGGGAAAAGGCTGGGCAGATGAACAATGATATGAGGCACATGACGCGCGCTAATTGTATTATTTTATACTATGTTATTGCTTTTTTTATAGGGGAGTGGAATACGATGCTCCTGTCGCCCGCTACTATGAACGACTTGCGGCCGTCCAAGCGCGTGGTTCACAAGCTTCACATCAAGTTTTAAGAGATATTTTACGTGAAGTAAGTGAGATATTTTGCACTGTGATGTAGATGGCATGGCTAAGAAGGCGACTATTGAGACCATAATATATATTTTTTTATGTTATAGTCTGATACAACTAATTATATAAATTTGGGAATGGAAACTCTACAGTAGTGTATCTGGCGTTCGTTCAAGCTAGGTTACATAGTTGCATCAAGCCCAAGTTCCCACAAAAAGAGTACAAAATTCAAGGAGATACTATGTTTAGGACAATAAAGTTCAATCTACGTCTTGCTAACTTATACTTGAAGAATGAAGTGCTAGTAAGGGTGTGTTTTGTGAAATAAGTGTGGTGTGTGTGTGTGCGAATAAAAGTGAAATGGTTGAGATGTCGGTTAAGGACAAGTCCCACTATTTGTTAACTGTTACTTAGATAAAGCAACCAGATAATTAAAACAATCAATCGCCTAGAACAACATGCCTCTGCCTAATCGAAAATATTCTAAACAGACAATAAAGCAATTAGATACGGCGCACCTGCACTCAATAATTTAATCAAACGTTTCACAATCTAGGTACAAGCGACAATGGTGCCAAAGGGCATGCTGCGTGAATGGGCTGCGGCGACATTCTCCGCGCCTACAGACTACTGGACATTCAGAAAGATGCTGACTCTTCAACTATCCCTGGCCAGCTTCGCAGAGTATGTCCTGCATCTCACGAGGTTGAACCCTGACATGATGTACGTCCATCAGGATTCAGGACTACTCAACGTCTCCTACTACAAATTCGACGTTGATGATGCCACAGGTATGAGACTTTTTGATTTTGCATAGGGCCTTTGGTGTTGTTCGTGTTGGCTTTTTGGTTAATAAAGTTTCAGTTGAGTTTCAGTTATGAAAAAGTTGGGGTAAGATTTTGGATTCTATACTTTTTGAGTACTTCTTTCAGTACCTACTCTCCTGGTAACTGATAAGCCTCGTTGTTTTACTCTAAATGGGTTTTTAATATGGCTTGTGTACGCAGGTGAATTGGACTGCAACCGGCCAGTGCCTTTCCGACTGACGCCGAATATCTCCGAGCTGGTGACTACTATAGGCATCACGGGACCTCTCACGGCTTCTGCTATATCCGTGGCGAGATGTCTTGTCACACCCAACTTTAAGGTAAAGTACCACAAACCAAGATTTCTACAAGGTCAAGTTAACTAGCAGCATTCCACAGACGAGATTTTTCATCACATACAAGCCGCGTACTCGATGAGAGTTTCTGTAGGCATAAATTACGAATTTCCGTACAAACTTTTATTCCCTATTAAAACCATTAGAGAACGATTTTTTTAAATCCTTCCTTACTTTCGCTATAACAGGAAGTCATGTGTATTTTTTTTTTTAATTTGCCACGTTCTAGGAGTATCGCCTGTATCGTGGGTGCGTTCACAAACATTTAAACTCACATACACAAACAGCCAGACCCGGAACAACTACCTGTAGGCCATACAAGGATTAGTTCAGTGCGCCAATCGAATTGCTTGTATTCTAGAACTAATGGTTTAGGCTATGCCTAGTCTCTCAGTGAGTCGTAAGATTTAATAACCATATCTTTTTTTAAGAATTTGATTTAAAAGTATTGGTAGATAATTTTAAGTGACCTTGCGTAAGATCAGAAAGAAATGTATTCTTACTAAGTTTTTCTTCCAGATCCAATCCATCCTACGCACAATTCTGCGCGACGAAATGGTCACCGGCTACAGAAAACGTCTAGAAGACAAATCCGGCCTACCGACACCAGGGTCTTCCACAGAGCAGAACAAACCTGTTGAAATGGACAACGAAACTATTATCAACTTGGTTAACAAAGCAGTCACAGTTATCATGAACCGTCTTAACTCTATGGCGAATTTCGATGGACCGGATAGTAAGGTGGCGACCCTAGTGACTGCAGCTAATAGCCATGATAATCTTTGTCGAATGGACCCCGCCTGGCATCCATGGCTGTAAGCTGCAAATTATATTATGTTATAAGATAATTTCGGGGTGCTGCACAGCACATATTTTAGGGTCAGCACAGCCGGCAAAATCTAATGTGATATGTAGAATATACTTTTGGGAAAAAGTCGCTTGACCTAGCTCGGTTTCTGTCGAGCCCATCCGAACTTGATTCAGTTGTATGTAGTTGTTTGTTGTTGCCGAATGGAATGTTTCCCCAAACAATAATAATTGTTTAGCACCCCCTTCTTACGTTTAAACGTTTTAAAGTCGTTATTTTAAGTTTTATTTTCGTCCAAATGTGTAGAAGATTGTAAAGTTTTTTTTTACATTCATGAATGTGTATTTAGATTTTAAGATGTGAATGTACTGATTAGACAAAATAATATACACATACAGTTATGTAATGTCCGAAAGTGCGATTAGCAATGAAGTAAAACTGTAAAATTAATATGAAGATCTGAATATTGTCTTCAAGTATTTTAAGCACATACATACAGGTGCAAATAGTAATGTTATAATTATAATAAAATTCATATAACATTTTTAACTGTGAACTTTGTCGTAAATATTCAAACTATCTGGTTATCGGATTTATTAATATTTACCCGCATGTTTGTCTGTTATTATTGGTGTTGTCTGCTTAGTTCTCAGTAGAAACACATACAATCGTACTCATACCATTTATCGAGAAAAAATATGTAATAAACCTCGGATCTCTGTTCAATGCCCAATCCATGTCAATCACTTACAAAATCATGTGCAGTGTACAGAGGCAGCCTTCGTGAGTAAATAATAAATATAATACTAGGTGTAAGTGACTCATGTTGTTGATAATTATAATGATAAGCAGTCCGTTCTGTGATCTCTAAAGATGAGAAGTATTAAAAAAGAACGATAAATTCTGATTGGTAGTTTTATTTTTGCCGGCTCCATGAAACCTGCTTGATGACGGTGACATACATGAAAAGGAGTTCTGATTGCATGTGCATGAGTGACAGCTAAGTACCTGCACCGGTGAAAGTACCGGGACGGCATCAAGTGCGCGGCTAATAAGCGTGGATACCCCCACCCCACTGCTCCCCGCGCCTCGCCAATCTCACTCGATCGCTAGAGATAGTAAAACTGATTTCATCACGCTAACAATGGGAAAGAAAGTGCAGTAATTATAGGATAGAACAGGAACTGTTTACATAGCCTGCTACGCGAATGTCTCTGTTTTTGAACTTTTGGTATTAAGTAGTTCGAACCCCATTTATTTACTTTTAGAATCTTGGAGAACGACAGACGTGCATGCTCCGCCTCGAGTGCATGTATGTGTGTTATCCTGAAAAGCACAGCGCCATTTTCATGAGGTTTTACAGAGACTCAAAAGACCAAGTCGAGTAGATCTTTATATTCTAGTATCATGTAAACCTCCCATGAAACTAGTCAGCCCATTACAATGAGAGAATAAATGTTGATGTTTATTAGTCATTAGTGAAGTTTCTTTTTTTAATTTACACTCTGATGGCTTTCCACTACTGGTTATTGTTACCATATATGATATATACCCTGCTATTCCAGGCACTACATGAATAAATCAAGTCAATATGCAGAAGAAGTATATTTTGCAGTAGGTAGTGGGTCTAAAATGTTCCTGTGTGGGTAGTTGAAGGCTAAACATCTTGAGAGATTTCCATAGACGTCATAACAGCGGTCGCCCGTCGTGTTCAATATTCATCCCTTCAATCACAGTCTCTTTATCTCCTTAATCTGCTAGGTTCTGTATTGTTTTCTTTCAATCTTTACATAAGATTGGAGTGGATTTTCTTCGTAATACCAGCTAAGTGAGACATGCGGGTGACACAAGATGTATCGTTCAAGGAGGTATGTCGTACATGAGGTCGCCGACGGGTGTCTCGGCAGCGGCACCGCGGCGTCGTCGCGCTGGCGTTGCTAAGCGCCGGGCGGGTGCCGCGGTGCGGGCGGCCACGTCGCGGCCGGCGCGCGCCGCTCTCCTCGCGCCGCGCCTCTCCCTCCGCAGCTCTGTCAGTCCGCTGAGCGGCGTTGCGTTATGCGCCGGTGTATTTCATGTTCCCGAGCCCGAACGGCGAGTGTCCGACCTCTGTAACCGACCGTTTATGACATTCGACAACCCCGCCCTGTGCATTTTTCCGAGTTGCATTTCGATCAGTGCGAAGAGTACGTCGGCTGCGAGCGATTCGTGCCGGTGTCGGCGGCTCCTCCCGCGTTTATTTATGTTGTCGTTTTGGTGTGGTGAATATTTGTGTTGTACGGACGATAACCGTATTATCTGTGCGATCGAGTCGAGTGGATATTTTTAACGATCGACGGCTTTTCGCGAAGGTGAGTGAAATTTCTGATTCTGCAAATATTGTTCAATTGACGGGACGTTTGTTTGATTCGCCGCTACGTGGCGATCGTCTCGTCGATACGTTCCGGAACATCAGGGATTGTATACAATGTAGCTATATAATCGGCCACGAAGATTCGTTTCCTTTTTATAAGCCACGTCAAATTCTGCATAATTATTTTCGAGCATGGACTTCCTAGTCACGTTACAAAACCTGTTGTTTCGACGCACTTAATTCTGAGGATGTCACGCTTTGAACTCTACAAAACATGTCTACGTGAGTCAATTAAGGGCATAATCTGGTTTGTTTTTGACTTTTCGAGGGTTTCAAACTTATTAGATTCTTGTTAGATTCGGTCCTATCCCACTACGCCATATGGTAGACGGAAGCGAGTGGGTAAGAAATCATGGAGGTAAGCGGCGCGGGGCGGTGCGCGGCCGGTCGAGCGGTCGAGCGACCGCATTCCATATGGAATGCCGGATTATACGCAATGTCAGTGTGACTGGAAGCTTGCTGCCTCTACTGCACTGACCATTGCACATTGGCAACTATGTCTACTACCAGAAGTTTACGTTTAATACATGAAATTACGCTGGGACGGTGCTATAAATTGCGTCGCTGATTGACATTACGGCGCAAGTCTCTTTATGCCCACACGTAAATATGTTCAGCTTCGTTTAATGTATGAAGAAATATGAGCGTGTGCGTTTCAAACGAGATGACACTTATTGCGTGTTAGAAAAACGATTTCTATAAAGGCTATCTGTAAGCAATATGCTACAGTTAGGTATGGTCCCAGTTGATACTTCGACCCGTTTTACAATCATGGGTTGATTGTAAAATAGGTATTTTTCCTCAATAGGGTATAGGTTTTTTTCATATTGATACGAATCTGCGATTATAAGCAGCAGACAATGAACAAAACCTAGCGAAATTTTTGTTTGTTTGTTTGGATACAAAATAGTCATGTGTAATTTTTCAGTAGGTAGATAGAATTTAACTAATTTTACAAAATGAACTAAAGGGAATGTCTATTGACTCAATAAGAAGCTCAAGCTTAGTTCTTCCCCGAAAAATATCTAAAAGGGTTGCCAGTAATTGACCATTTGACCAAAAGTCAAATAGAATAAGACTAGTTACTGGGGAGTCGAGGAACTATCTTTTATTCTACCTATAGTCTATGGTGATAAATTGTAAGTAACAAACGCTCAGTTTTATGTTGTAAAATACCTACTAGCTGTTACGTATCTAATGATCATAGTTGAAATATAATTTGCGTGTCACTCAGTAATCTGAATTCTGAACTCTGTACCTACCTATTACCAATTGATAAGCAAAGTCCCACAGCGTTTGGCAACAGTCCCTTGGCCCGCGCAAGGGGCCCTGTAAACCCTTGATAAATTATTATCTCAGTGACATTACTCGTGATCTCACATAATGAGTATAATGAGTTCGATAGTGCGTGCTATATTTCGAAACACGTCCGTCGTCGCTTCCGCTGTGTGACCCACAATCTACACCAAACTTTTTAGGTGTATCTATAAAGTAATACATATAAACGAGAGGCCTGACATTTTTAATCCATGACGTGTTGTATACCTGTTGCAATGATTACCTTTTAAAGGTTCCTGCTGTCTGGTTGGAAATCTAACCTAACCGTATTTTACAGAATGATTCATCTGTCTCGACGTAGGAATGCAAAATTTCAAACACAAGGAATGTCAACATTTTATTTTCTTTATAGGTACTTTTTGTGGAAAAAGGTTAGGTTTCAAGATTCAACGTGGAACGTTCATATTAGGTAATTTCGTTTGAAAGGTGACTAGTGTTGACTACCCAGGGAACTTTGTAGTCGGTGCTACTAGGTACCTACTTCTTTTTGTCTAACTGCTTAAAGGGCTGTCTGTCACTTTTTTTCCTTAGCTTGTATTGTCCCACTGCTGGGCAAAGGCTTCCCCCATAACCTTCCATCCTTCTCTCTGTGCGGTTTTCTCCCGCCAATCTGTAACAAATGCTTCTAAGTCGTCACGCCAGCGTTTTCTAGTCCCCCTCGGCGACGAAGCCAGTCTTCTGTCGTTCACGTCGTCTGTCGCATTTGTGTTGTCTAGTGTTCAAAATCCAAACACTTTCTGTAAATAAAACACAAGCAGCTAGCTGATTCAAATGTATTAATTAAAAAGCCATATTGCTCGCGAGTAACAATACCAAAGCCACCAAATTCATTATCGCGTAGTGTCCGGTTCTTGGGTCAAATTCACACAATCATGGTGACCTTTAATCTCGTTTCAGATAGCTAAAACACGTTCCTTTGTGTAAATTCTCAGAATTGGTATCATGTCTTATTGTTTACATAGGTACAGCAGCGATAGATACTTGCGTGACCTTTTTATTATTGGTAAACCAATTACCGAAACTGACAAAGATTATCTCGTTACTGAATAATAGTTTGTAAAGAACATTATTTTGAATCATTACAAGTAAGTAGTTCAAACTACGCAGACACCAAGTATTACGCCGACTTTTTTAACCTTTTCGAATCGATTTACAAACCAGTGCCGAGTCTAGGTAGTTATTCACGCGGGTCCTTGACATTATAGACAACTTTTAATTTCTGATTCAAAATGTCACATGAGTTGCCAGTCTAGAAAATCACATAAAAATGGTAGTTTTGTTAATTTCTGCGTCCTCGTGTCAAAGCTTTAGTTTGCAATGGGTTACGACTACATTTTCTTTGTCAAATGAAAAATAGGTAAACAGAATAATGGGTTGCTATAACATTGTCTAGCTTTTAAGACTGTTATTTTATATTGTTTGCAATTTATGATATGATTAACTCCTATACATAGTCGACTCATGAGTTAATCAACCGGTTATGACTATATGCATACTGCACCGAGATTAGATAGATAATTTGTTTTAATAGATAACGCAAGCATGCGATTATTACGAAATATCTCATCAAAGGATAATACAACTCCTTGTGCAGACGGATTTCATCATTGTGATTTAAATAAGGAATAAGGAAGTAGGAATAACATTAGGTGTCAGCCTAAACTTGGTAATCTAGGCCGGTAGTCTTGTAATGACACAGATTCTACAATCAAGTGTGGTTTATCTCGGGCAAATGTAACTATTATAAAATGAAAGTAGATACAAGGCTTTTTCATCTGATAAAACCTCTTCTGTTTTGTAACGAATATGATATTCACTAGCAGCAGACGCCTTTCGTTTTACCGGACAACACTATTAGCCGCAATAAACACTCATTCTAAATTGAATTACTTTCAATTACCAGTAAATCGGTTAGGATGTCATCTTGCGATGCAAGATGCGGTCTTTCCTGTTGTACCAGATAGCCTCAAGTAGCATTTAAGTTTTAGTTCTTTAAAAAGTAAAATTTTGCTCTACAACTTTCATAATGCATTTCATCAGCGCCGCTGTTAATAGCGTTGCGCTAAATTTTGTAAGGTGAATGAAGATATGATCGTCAGTGTTAGTGATGAAATCTTGAAGAGATATAATCACATTCCGCGGCTAGCCTCCCCTCTCTCTGGTGCAGCCACGATGTTGCATACCGACGTCGCCGCACTCTTATGTGGGTTGCATTGCACTTTACCGGCGATGTTGTTGTGGATCATCTACTTGAAGATCATTTACTTGCCATCCTTTTGTTTCATTCAGTAACAACATTGTCGAGGCACTATACCACTGTATACGGAGGTAACATCTTCTTTGGTCCTTTGAAACGAATTATTTTTTTTTCGGGTGAATCTTCAAAGACATTTCTGACGTATGTTGAGGACTGGTTAGACCATTGCTAGATGATTTATAGGTAGAGGATAACGGGTAACGGTTCTGTCATGTTTGCAGAGGCACGGGTGTGGGCCCGTGTGTGCGTCCGCGCCGCTCACTCAGTCACACAGGCGCAAAGCGCTCACGGCGTAGCGCGGCCGTTGAACCGAATACTCGAGGAATTTCTCCAACGCCGCAGTCGCTTTGCTTTGCAGAAGAAGAAAATTATCGCAGGTGGTAGGCTTGCACGACTAGAAATGATGACGACTGTGTATACATACTATACATATCACACTATACATATAAGCCTCGTCGTGGATTAGAGGCGTTATTTTGTTGGACGTTTGATAACTAGGCTGTGTCCTGTAAATTGAATGTTGTTGATTCTTGCTTTCCAAAAGTCCAATTTTTTCGTCCAGATTTGAATAATGTTTGGCGTTTTTTATTCTCATAATCATCTAATGAACGCGCGTCAAAGGTTAACGTCGTCAGTGGGTAGTTCACAGTTCTCTATGATTTGGAGTGACGCAGCTGTACCACTTATTACTACAGCCACAATTTAGGTGTTAGTAAGTACCAATTTGTCGTAGACACGTGTGCAGCTGATCTCGCAATAGCATACCGGGCCAGGGCGCGGTCTGCCAATGGGCTCTCGAAACGCGAATAAATTTCATGTGACATATTTATGTTACAGTTTAAACTACAAAACTTCTTGTAATAAACGAGCGGTGTGTTTTAGATATCAATAATTAGTATCTAATGAATTTTTATGAGTAAAACAGAATGAGGGGAACAGAAACAGATGTGACAATAGAGCAGCAATTAGTGAAGCGATTGTGAACACTGAGATTATGTCTAGTTGTCTGAAAAACGATAGTTTTGCATTTATTGTTAAAACATTGTATAATTTTAAAATCAAGCATCACTTCAGACTGTTGTTTTTTCTTTACATTGATTCTAGATGGCGATGGCTGATGTAACTCACAAGTTGTTCTTTCTCTTTTAGTATTTTAGCATTCCGAGCGCGTTGTAGTTTTTCCGCCAAATTTCTATGTGACAGCTGTCAACATGTTATATTGACATAAATGACGAAAAATAATCTTATAATGGTCATAAACTCATATTGCACAACGTTTTTATGTAGTGTGGGACGAAAATGCTTTTTCGTTATTTTAATAACACACAATATGCTTGAAAACCCGCTTTTTATTTCATAGCGTGACTATAATCAAGACAAAAAGTAAAATCGATCTCTAGCACATCTTTGTGTTATGTAAACGTAATACGATTTATATTTTACGTAAGTGACTAGTAAATATATGAACAGACAGGTAGGTATAGTTTATTGAATAGGCAATCATACTGTTTTCCTTATGTGGTTAACAAATCTCTAAAAATTAATTAATTCGTATCATAGGTAGTCCGTTTCCTGGTAACTATCAGCCTTTAAAGCTCTCAAAAAGACTGGTTAACCAATACCTATACATATAGGTAGGTAGTTTGGGTTTCTTTCATGATATGATAATACGTTTAAGCACCTAGGTACACGACGTGTAAGGTCATGAGATGTACATGTGTACTCAATACTCATCGTCATATTTAGTATCCAATATAGTAAGTAGCTTTGATAAAGTCCTGAAGTTGCAGTCTTTGCCGAAGGAAGTTGGTAGGTTGGTTCAGTACATTTCTTTTGGTTGTCATTGGTAGGTATCTAGTATACAGATTTTCCAGCTTAGCTAGTATCGCCACTATATTTATTGGTCATTTACCTCCATTAGCTTCTAGAGCATGCGTGGGATGATAAACAACTGATAAGCTTTATAATCTTATCCTCAGATAACGACAACACTAGTTAGTCTAGTTACCAATGTTTATGTTACCATACTAAAATAACTTATGTGTTTAACTACCTACTAAATTAAAGTTTGAGTGACGTGACATAGACCACTGAACACAATCAAAATTATACCTTTTTATGTTCGAATTTCAAATACTTGAAAGTCAGCGTCGTAAATAATCTCATGATTATGTTCGATTTTCCAATCGCAAGAAACTTTCGCTACTGCTTGCTATCTATGTGAGATCTTTTATGTACCGCTCGTAGTAAATGTACCTATGTATAGTAGTGATACAAATGCTAATGAAAACCGGCCGAATAAGACGGTTCAACTAAAACATTACGTAACTTCGTTGGATAACGCTATTTACCATTATCATACCGAATTTTTAATTACCATTTGAGATTCTTGTACTTTTACGTGAATGCTTCGTCGGCAACTTACTAATAAAAGATTGCGTCACCAGCCTTCACTTTTAGTGTGTCGAAACTATGTATGAGTTGCACGTTGCACAAACATCCGGCTCAAAAGACCAACTGACTGACTTAGATGACAATCGATATATTCGATAGGTCAGCTAAAAACCGATAAATAAAATAGTTTACACGTGTAACAGGTAACTGAGGCCATTACATTATAATATTATTACTAGAAACCTGCTTCGAAGTCTGCGCAGATTTGGCAACACGCGTGGATCGTTTACAGTAAATCTATGAAATTGTTTGATTGTTATTTAGCACGAATTGTTTACTTACTAGGCTTTTGCACGAATTGTTTATATGATAAAAATAATAATTGTGTGCGGAATGTGGGCTGGCATGCTCGTTTAGGATTAAAGACAAGTAGCGCGGTGCAATCGTGCAAGGTTGTAGGCTAAAAATAATGCAAAATCTTGGGTAAAATAAAACCCTTAGTTGGCAGCCGGTTGATAGTGGCGGAGTGGTGTGGCGGGCGAGTGAACGCGCCGACCTTGGGCCCGTGCCGGCCCGCGGACGTTCGTTGAACGCGCCGCGTCCCGCGCACCCCGCGCCCCGCAACCCGCGCGCCCCGCCCCAAGCCCTACACCACAACTCGTTTGCGACACGATTATTCGAAAATATTCAAAAATTAAAGTGAGAAGCTGCCAGTATTCTAAATATTCTAATAATTCGCCTCTAAAAGACCTCTGACCGTGATGCCCTACATATAAGCTTCAAATTAATACTACGAAAAACAACTCGACATGTCATCGATCTCTCTCTACGATTAGCACTGTCTCGTTCACTAGAGTTCACTAATCTCCTTATCATACATATCGCGATCTGTATTTATTTATCACATTTCACAATCTACCATAAACAACAGATGTTTTCTCAGTCACGAGGTATTTATTACGTTATGCCGACAATGTATATCGTGTAACTTACAATAAAGGCCGCCATAACTATCCAAAACAAAAGCGTTTCCACGTTTGGCTCACTAACACGCATGCGAACATAATAGACTATAAAAATATACCCAAAACAGTGCGTGACGTAGTATTTTGCTGCATTATTTTCGCAATAGTGTGTGCGTGGGGCCCGGCCGGGCGCGATGCTGGCCACTGCGAACATTGACCGCGCATGTACGGTCAGCAAAACCTCGGTACTGCTCAAATTGTAATATTTCTGATTAAAAGCGGTTTTAGTGAATGATAATAATCGATTTTATACACGTATATTTTGCTGTCGTGTATATGACAAATTGATTTGTTTGATTGCCACATTAATGACTTGTATTGTTTATGAATGAGGGTGTGCATTATTTTATTATAAACGATATTGGGAATAGGGTCTCGAGAACTAACTTTTTATTAAAGGGAATCACATTCTGAATGCATAAACAACTTTACATGTGTTTATTTGGGCCGTTCAGTCACTATGATAATGCTTGTATGAACTAAACACAAATGATTCACATTTATTTGTAGTAAGTAACGCCGATAAAACAGTCACTGTTCCGTCCTTGTTGCTCAGAGGCGAGAAAAACATCACATATTAATTGAGTAAACCGCTTTTGATCTTCTGCTGGTGAAAATAAAAAACAATAAAATAGAGATAAATTGTAGGTCAATAATAGAAATGACAAAAGAGCTTTACGAAATATGCAGACAGTAATACTAAACCTAGGGAGAGAGCTCAAATCCCTTAGAATTACGGCATGGTAAGTTGTATGTAGAAGGCTCAGACGGAGATGGCGGGACGAGCTGGACTCCCAAAAACTGGTCCTTAGAAATTCTAGACAGAGAAACGTGGAAAGGGAGCCAAACGATACTGTGATACAATAATACGCACAAACAAACAACACCACGCTGCTAAATATAGAATTCTTACAATTGTTTTAAATCAAATCCAGGTTGTTGTCGTACATCAAGTAATAAAATCACGTCAACGGTGTATTGCAGAAGAACTCAAAATACATATTTCAAGCAAACCTCTTCAGACAATGTATACGTTAAAATTCTTGAGGTGCACGAACGCTATTGGATCTGGAAACACAGTATGAAGTGGTTTAGAATTCTGTTCATGTGAGGAAATAATATGTTGACGCGGCTTCTTTATTGCAAACTTACTATGACGACTTCATCTAGAATTTATTGTGGACACTGTAATCTTGAGCCTTCCTTAAGTTTAAACAGATAATGTGAACGCATTCGTGCATACAAACAGGATGTGGAGGATTTTCCTCGTTCGCTCAGAGTCAAGATGTCAGACGGGTTCTTGTGCGTTATTACTGCAAGATACTTACCTGTCGATAGTAAATGATACGAGGGAGAACTTGTTGTTGTTTTGCCCTTGAATGTTAAAACGATTTATTCAATTTACCACGTTCTTTTAAACATGATGAAGAATTAAATAATTGGAAAACGATAATTTCCAAACAATCTTAAAAGGCGACAATGACCGTTGTGGTCCTGCAAATCTTTAAGTCTAATTAAATGGTCACTTGTGCTAATAAAAACCTATTGAACTTGATCCAATAACTAGAAAATTGCAGACAGATTTGAAAATTATCCAACAAAGGCTAATAGAGATTCAACAGATTGTTAACAACTCAAAGGTGCAATTGTCGCGAGTGCATCAATGGCGACTGAATGCTGTGTGAATGTGCATCACATATTATTATATCCAAGGATGAAGATGATTCTGCTATCCACACGATTTTATTTTGCAAAGCAAAAGTGTCAATTACTTTATTCTTATTACTTCACTTGTGTTGTTTGTTATATTTATTAGCAATATTGATAGCTTTATCGTTCGCACGCACCTGGACTCTAAACCTGATTTTTATATGAAAAAATGTGGCCTGCGGAGACGCTTGGCTATTTTTAAAACCCACATAATTCTGACGTGTGCAATAATTCCGGTATATCGCCCGTTAACCTACCATAATCTGCTTTGAATGATCATTAGGAAAACATTTCTAGAAAACAATATTTTTATCCAATCTGGATTTTACTTGTGCAAATAAACAGCTTTCTAGTGTGGCCAAGTTTATCAATTTTCCTTGTAAGTTGAATGAATCACAACTTCCTTTTATATTTAAAAACAAGGCAAGACACCAAATCGAAGTAATAATATGGAGTAATAAGTATCCTTTTGTCAATCTGGGTTCTCTTTCACCGAGAAGTCCGTCTCCTATGTAAAAATGTCGAAAGTGAAATTGTTTTTGCAAAAATGCATGAATACGCCTGCGTTAGGTGTCGATGTCGTTCATGCTTACCGCTGCAAACGTCAACTGGTGCGGAATAATGCACGATTTAACGTCAAAACAGGCAGATGTGTGCGATACGATCTCCCCGCATCGGCCGCATCACGAGGCGCATCGACCACATCCACATGACACTTTCCCCGCATGCACTGCATGAAAGCCACTCAGCACGTTTTGTTATTAAGGCAATTATCTAAAACGCCATCGAATCCTGTTCACACATGATATGCCTTCGTGACAACAACAATGATGAGTTATGGATATTACACTTTCGTCTGTGTTATGTTGGGTTTGACCGTCGGCAGGACCACGTTTTGATTTGTAAGTAAATTACTCAAATGTAATTGTGTATAAATCTATTCATATTTGCTTAAATATTTTAATTATTATAAAGAGATTTTTTATGCTATTCTGGTTCGGCTAAATAGTTTACTTTCTCCAGTTAATCTGTTTCATTCTAACATTGTGATTTCTGGAGAACATAATATGTAGCTGTGTCGGAAAAATATCATAAATCATTTTTACAAAGATAACTAACACCGCCAATAGTTTATTAGGTAATTTAGATTATAATAACTACCGTTTGACACAATATTAATTAAGTAAATTTTATTGTTTGTCAGACTTTTATTTTCAACATTTCATTATTCTTTAGAGTTCTTTAATTTGTAATTTGTTTATGATGTTTCCTATTAATAAACAAAACACTGCTGTTCCTGTTTGAACTGTAAGGGACGTTTAAAAGTTTGTTAGTTCAGCAGTTACTTGCAAGATACCGGTGTTTTCCCAATGGCCTTGCTGATGTAGTCATGTAAACAATTCATATTACGTAATTTGCAAACGGATTTTCGTTGCAATATTCCATTCAGATTGTCTAAAAGACGACCATCGACATGGATTACATGACTCTTATCACACAGACCTATATTGAAACCACTTTGTTTATCAAAGTAAACAATCAGCTATTTTTAAACGGTTGGACAAATGCCAAGCCGCGTACACTTTCTATACTATCTCTACTCCGAAAATACTTTAATTTTGAAGTATGTGTGGTTGCCAGGTTGCAATAAAAATTGATCGCAGATTCGCAACTTTGTAGCCTAAAGTGATACCGCCTACGAATCGCCTAGCGATATCAGTCTACGAATTATGTAGATCTGTTTTGCGAAAATGCGTAGGAAGCTTCTCAAGTAGCTTTTATTAAATTCTCGTGCTTTTTAACATGCATATTATCGCTAATAATGTGTAGAAACAGTCGACGCAACTGAAAAATCACTATTCGTTGCGAAAAACAGAATCTTTCAATAGAAAGTTCTAGTTTAATCGTAGTATGATTAGCGCGACGCGAGATGTAACAAGTGGTGCATCGGGGATGCGACGGGGGTCGGGGTGCGATCGATAGGGGTTCGTGGGCGTCGGGGGCGCTCGGCGGGGTGCCTCCCACGTCAGCTGGAGCCCGGCCAGCCTGCCTCCAGACCTGACGTAAATAGCATCGATAGGCAGCACTGTTTACCTCCGAGCACGTTTTTCATAATATTATCGTTATTATAAATAAATTAACTCAGGATATTTATAACAAAGCTGAAATCAGAGGTAAGATTTCTTGATTGTTCTTTTTTTGCTTGGAATTCGTTATGATTTATTCGATGATTCAATGTTTTCCGTGGCGGCGCGGCACGGCGTCATTTTGATTCTGAAAATGTTAAACCGGAACTGCAGGCTCTGCTTTTTATGGGAATGTGGCTTTTTCAGTTTGTTTTTATTGCTATGCTGATGCCAAAACTTATTAGATGTGATGAATGTTGATTAATAAGATAAGAGTAATCCATTGTGCTAAAATTAACTGACCTTTTATTGTTTTTATTCCCTGATGAATAAAAACATATGATAAACAACTCACCGTTAGAACGCAAGTTGATTAATGCGATTATTAATAAAAATCTGCTCTAACAACGATAGCTGAACCTATGTCTAGGCGGATGTTAAGTCTCACTTCTTATAAAATAACCGCGGCTGGCGAAACATTTATTTTTGTACAAGTGTAAGTAAATATCAATCAAAACGTTGCTCGCACATTCACAAAATATCCCACGTGTACCTATTTACGAATTGCGCCTTGGATGAGTAGACATGGCTTGTAGAACCATTTTCTTTTTTTTTTAACAATCAGATGAGTTATATTTAGGAAAATTCCATGAATACTTTTGATCAAAAACAAAAGATTAGCGAAACGTGAATTTGTGATTGTAAAATTGTAGCTTTATTTTGTAACTTTGTATTTCGGCGGTACATTTTCTGACAATTTGTGTGAGCGACGCGGGAAAGTCTTTGTAATTTATCTGTATTTTCTATTCATTCGTATATATGACGTAACAGCTGAGTGAGTAATGCTCGAGATTTGTGTCCCTGACGTAATTTATACAGAACACACTGTGTGTGTTGTGTGCGTCTGTCTGATAGCCATTCTCTGAATTATTGTTATGCCAACACTGATTAAGAGGAACGCTTGTCGTGAATTGAACTTTACTGCATATTATTATCTTTTTCTACAACACTAATCGATTCGTAGCTAAATCATTTCAACTAACAGTATTTCTTCTGAACTGGGTTTTAAATGTTTTGAGTTCTGACTACGTTAGTTTTTAAAAGCAATTTACTTGTTATTCTTATCTTTGAAGCGTATTCTCAGAAACCGTATCTCCTGCACTCGAAAACAATCTCAAACCTCGTGCCAAATGATGCTGTGGCTTTTCCAGACTTTTTAGATGTTTACGATCTGCTTCATCGTTTACACAAAATGGATTGTGTTTATTTACTCCAATTGTTTATTTATTACATGGTATAATGTTGGTTTATTGAGTAATTACGTACTTTTATGGTTTGATTAGAATGTTCTTAAGCTCTTCTGTAAGCATTATATTAAAAAATAATAAAGGTTTTGAATTAACATAAGTAAATACTGTATGTGATTGGCATCATTAGCATAACATAAAATATGAAACTTAAGTCTAATATTGGTTTAACTTTTACAGGTACGTACAAGGGGCAAGATGGGCGGAGATGGGGATGGAAGCCATCTCGTATATGCTAATGTAAGTAGGTACCCACAATTGAAATGTCTCGCAGTGTTTAAAAAAACTTCTCATTGTTACCGTCGGCGGGGCGCATCATACAGCGCTCATGTTTTCCTGTGTCGCTCGCAATGCTACAAACAACTATCGGACATTACTTATTTATGTGCGACACGATACAATCAACATTGCGTGCTTATCGAGCTCTCTACGTTACAAATTATACACGTTGGCAATTATACTCGAAACCCGCGGTGATTGATATCTCTCATTGTGTCTAAGCTTACACCGTAATCTGCGGAATCTGTAATAACAACCTGCCTTCACAACAACTTGAAGGAACGCCGCGACACGCAAAGATGTGTTGTATGTATATTTAGGACATCTTTCTCAAGCACTAATCCGTTTTGTCCGTCTTTTTTGAAGTACATTATTATAAAACGGACTTTGTAGTGCCATAATGAGGCAATCCACAATCTTTTATTCATTAAGTTAGCACGTAATATTTCAAAAACCATTAAGCACAAGATTTTGACACATGACACATCAGCTGAATCGGCGGGGTGATGCGAATTGACATGAATTTCAAGAATCTTCATGAACTTTCAGCATTCGATTTTATAATGAAAAATATGTCCCGGCAGCTGTTTCGTACGATAAGTTTGTGGTCTCCAATAACGTGTTGATGTCGGTAAAACGGCGTGAGTAAATTGTCAAATATGTGCAAATTACATACCACTACACCCTCCCAAAAAATAGGTAACTTTCTTTCTCGTTTGCCAAAAAAACTCGAAAGGACAAAATAAAGACAGTAACAATCTATCTGCGTTCTTATTTTTACCATTATTCATACATAATTTCATGAAAAAACACGATCAAAGTCTTGACAAATATTACTAAAAACACTTAGTGCTGACTTAATCCCAAGTTTCATCATTCGATTAAAAAGTTGCATTCAGCCTAATCGATACTCGCAATGAAATCAAGTTAGGAAAAAAAGAGTTAAAACGAAATAAAAATTCTTTGGTATAATTTCAAATAATTATTTAATTTTAAAATTAACCTTTTATGCTACCTTTAAAATAATTTCATGTAGTAAATATTCGATGCTTTCTGTTGATTAATTGGCAAAAGCCTCCTTTAAATGTATATTTGTAAATGGCAAAACATAGAAAAACTATAATAATATAACAATTATTGTAACATCTTGTACACTGTTGTAACCCATGTTTACAAATAATGACTATTGATTGATTAAAAATGGGGAAAATTTTGGCAGAACTATGCTCAAACGTTTTAAGCTACAACTTGTAGCCTGACTAATCAAACTCATTGTTGCCATATTGTCAAGCAGATCATCATCTGCCTAGTCTGTTTCCAACTATGTTGGGGTCGGCTTCCATCATACAGATCTTTATAATATTAAGTAGGCATCCGGTAAAAGAGAATTTTGGAAAATTCAACTCCTGGGCGGGTGAAATCTGGGTTGAAAGTTTGTATGATAATCCGTCACCAAGCGAAGCTGGTCGACTAGTATTCTATATTTCGATGATATCTGTTGACTTACTAAATATTTGCTTATGTTTACCATGAAATACTCCTAAAAATGTTTTGAACAAGACAAATTATTTTTAAACGCTTACATTCTGTATGTGTCATCTAATTATACATATACGAAGTTCAATCACCGAAACTAAAAGTTCGTTATGTCCCAAATTACCGTATCTCATGTGGCGACGATAGACAGATAGGTCTTTGTTATGTCTAGTAAAATACAAAACGGAAAGATTACCTACAAGCTTTGTTTCTCGGCTGCCTAGTGCCTGTGCTAGTAACGTACACATTGTGGTCGACTGCCTAGTTGCCCAGGCGCATGCATTGTTGAGAATTTAGCCCTTGGGTATGTGAAATGTGAATGAATGCGTGACTTGATGTCGATTTGTTTGTGGTCTGTACATCACTGCAAATTCCATTACGGCCTAGTAACGACCAAGACCAACTGCGTTTTAGTTTAGAGGTATGAGCGTTTTTATGATATTTTCAGAACATGGTTTTGTATTAACAGCTGCTATTAAAGTTATAATAAATCCCATGGGAGCATAGAACCTCAGAATTATTCACTTACAATTATGCACAAAGTATTTAAATGAGACTTTGATGAGTCCGCGGCTTGTTGCCGACTGTCGGCGCCAGACTTCATTGTAACTTTTATTAGTCTTGTTGGGAGAGTGAACGAGCGATCATTTATTAGTATCCATCCACTGATTGTAGCCAGTTGCCACCCCACGTGATTATTAACAAGTCATGCTTTCTAGCTCGTTCGGCGATCACGACTGCATTCGAAAGGTACTACCAAATTAGCACTTCTATAACGGTTGCTGTAATGAATGGCTTTAGACAAACTAAATCTGTCTAGAGATAATTATGTAAGAGTAGAATGATTGCGATGGCAGCAGTGCTAGGATTTAGTGTGGCTGTCAAAACACGGGCTGGCGCTGATGAGCGTAACAGCTGAGCGTCAGCTGGCGGCGCGGCCTCGCTCTCGCAACGCTTAACTAAATATCGCCCTGTTGGCTGAGTTCATCGCCTAAACTATCCACGTTACGTAGGTATGTATATTATAGACTAGGCTATTGAAGCTCCCGGCTACGGGCTGCCGAGCGCCGAGCAGACGTGCGTTCACGACAATTGAGGGGCCACGCCGATTGGAGATCGCCTCTGGAACGTATGAAGCGCACAATCTAATGAAATTCTACGAACGTTTCGTCTCAATAACTGGCTGTTGCAATTACCAGTTGATCATTTCAAATTTTCTTTTCATTCGTAACGCATTCATGGCAGCAGTCTTCTAGCAAATCACATTGATTGCCTAATGGTGCTTAATTTAATGTGTTTGTATTTATTTAGTTAGCCCTATCTGCCAATGGAATAGATTAACATCTTCCAAGCTCAGACCGAAAGACTTTATCTCTCATCAGTCTAATCCTTTGTGATGAATGTATTTTATCAATTTCCTATGAAATACTGGTGGTAAGTCGGAGCATAACAGCGGAAAGAATGCATTCACCCAACTGAGATGGAAGTATGCTAAAAAGTGAGTAATTAAAAGGTTGACAGCGAAGGCCGTCAGTTCCGCGTGGTGTCGTAACTGCGCTGCACCACACCGCGCAGCGCACCGGCACGGCGGCGCGGGCGCAGGCAGGCCGCTCACCTCGCCGTCTGCGGGTCACGGCGTACCTTCGATTCCTTTCTAAAGTGCTTTCTATATCTTACACACTCGCGACGCTTCCGAGCTTCGTTTTACCTTCACGCTTTTCCGCCAGTCTCATCTTTCCACTCAACTTATCAGATTGCAAAGCGAAGTTTTCTGTTTAGGAGTATGTCGTATTGTATGCGGATGCAGTCCCTCTCTCTGGTCGGCGTCGCACCGCGGTCCAGTTATCTAGCGTAGTGTGTGTGCTGCGCATGCGCATGCATTCTACATCAGCATTCCAATAGCGGCGCGTCATCCTCGATTGTGCTCCGATGCGTTAGGTATTTAGGATTCGAGCTGACTACACCGAACCCCTTTGTTCTGATGAAGTTTTGTAATACATCGAAACGGTAATAACGATCCTAGCACTAGCATTGCATTTTGCAAGATGATAAATAGTTCGAACGAAAGAATACCTATCATTATTTAAACGAAATCGAAAGTGTACGATGTTGCACAATTCCATTGTCCTCACCTCGCTGGAGTTATCATGTAATTCATTCGCAGTTCTCAACTCCCGTCAGAGGGGCACTTTAATTAAAGTCTATGGCGATATAAATCCTATGGCACGTCGTCGGCAGTTAGAAAGTGCGCGTGATGTAACAATGCAACGCTCCCCGACTCTCAGCCTCGGAACGTGAACGTGATCGATCTCTTCATTCTACCACTAGTTGCGTTGCAAGATGTCTTACTTACCTATCCATTTATGCTAAGTCTCTTTAGCATGGAGGTCCATTATTGTTATAATATTCTTAATGTTATCCTTGGCCATTTTTTCAACTCGTTCAAATATTCATATCTGAATTGATCACCTGCTCAAATTGTCAATAAAAAGTGATAGTGTTTACCAATAGTGTACTCGTTGGTTCAATTTATACCTCGGGGAAGGGCGTATAGAATGAACAGCGTTGTTTCGACCCACTGATCCGCATGATGCTCCGAGACTTCCGGGGTCATGGCGTAACAACAGCCACACGACAGGTGACACACGACTTGCACCCACGTAACACGCACCTCTCGATCACTAGACAAACAATATGATAGTTACACTAATATACATTCACCGCATTGATTCAAAGCAGTACAAGTGCAACTATTTAGGTTGAAGAGCCATAAAGTTGGAGTAGTTCTGCAAAAATGTACCAACCATTATTAAATTTTCTCCCATTTTTGTCAAGTAATTGTAATGATTTTGGATAGACAGAAAATACGATTATTTTAAAATTTGTTCTACGCATAATTTTTTTACCTAAATAGGACCACTCAACCACTGAATGATAATTTCGTAATATACCTACCTCAATACCTCATTGATTATGTTGAATTAGTTTGACATCTTCAACTGAATTAATAAATGTGTGGGTTGGTTCATTTTAGCAAAACGAAGTCCAAAATAAGCTGAATTTTAATGTCCTTCAAAAAGAACATTTTAGAAACAACGCATTTAAAATGTATTAGGTAACCTAAACGAACACGATAAAGGTACCTGCATGCGAAATCGCTTATTCCGATGGGAGATAAGCGATACTAGCCAAACATGCCTATTTTACAAGCCACTTACGCAATATTTTACGTAAGAGGCACGTCATCCTGTGACGTGTTTACGTCACTAGTTTTTATGGTGGGTGTAGTAATTATGCGCTTAGTTAGTGGCAGCCTACGCATATAAAAAATTGGCTACGCTTTCCGACTAAACCGTTATCGTCAGTTGAAAATAAAAAATAAACTAAGCCTTAAAAAACTCTAAGAAACTTACTGTGATTACTAGGTAAACAAAATCACTTGGTTTGCTTTGTTTTTGCTTAACACTGACTTATGGTACGTAGGTATTTTTTTAATGGTAGGGTATGGTACCAAGTAACGAAAAAAAAAGTGGTGGTCCCGCCATTTTGATGCTCATCTATGCGAATAGTCGACGAAAAATTCTATTATTATTTGTTTAATTGTGCATTTTGTTTGACCTCTTGGGCATAATATATCTTAATGCCTCTAAAAAGCTTTGGTAAAAAAACGATAACCTATTAGGTTCCTCAAATATTTAATCAATATGGACCGACAATCAAAAGCATCAAAATAAATATTTAATCAGGTAAATAAATAACATTCCAATCGACTCAATTAATCAAATAGGTATTTGACTAGAATTATCATTTTATCTTGCAAATCAAAACAATCGCATGTACGCACGACGGCTAATCAAGCTATACATAACCAGTTTATGCGGATCTCTCATTGTATCGGAAATCTATACATAGCGAGGCCAAGTTATACTGGAATGTACAGCTTCATGTGCCGCCGTGTGTGCACAACAATGAAAATAATCTTTTGAATAACCAGATTATCTTTTACATACATTCTATACGTTTTGACCGTGAAGATATTGAACTTTTGTAGGAAACAGCAGATTTAATAAAAATTGCCGTTGAAAGCTTCTATGTGGGGTTCAGATTGATGTTCTGAGTACGTGGTATTCGTTTGTGCGTCGATAGCATGTACCTTCCATGGCTTCCACCCTATATGAAAACATGCTTGTGCTATGCTTTTTTTCTATATGGGTTCATAAATTCATAACGATCAAAAACAGAACAGTAGTCATTAAAAAAGTTAAAAGATACTTAGGATATGTACCATTTTCCAACTAATAATAATGGCTGTACAAAGAGTCAAAGACCCCTTGTTCAGCCCGTCACAGCGATATTTTTTTTTGTTCTGGACTATACCAGGGAACCTTCTAGTTTTGGAGATATTGGACCTCAAAGTTGTCTATCACAAGTTTAGAAAAAAATACAAGTTTTATATAACTTTAATCACTTCAGCACAATGTTGCAATGCTTTTGAGTGCGATACATTGAGTCGTACCGAAAACCGTAATTATTCAACCGAAAATATTTTTGCGTAGGGTTACTTAGTTTGATTTAAAGAATGCTTGCTTGACGGCTTCGTAAAGGGTCCGTTTACACCCTGTATAATTTTCTACTGCATCTATAAAAACACCTTTAATTTTATTTTAGCACTAATTTTGATAAAGTTGCAGTGCTTCCTGTATCAGGAGATGTGGATTTAAAAGATTTTACTTTCACTATTTTATGTATACCATAAAAATAATCGGCCTAGAATGTTTACGCACACTGGTTCGAAGAGCTCTGTGAGAACGATTGAGCCAGAATCTTCACGAGGTTCCTGTGCAGGTTTGGTAAAGAATCCAGAAACAATTCTCTGAGTTCATAAACCTAGAAGACAAGCTAATAGGACTGCATCAAGGCAATAGAAATAAACGAATAATGAAGCTTGTCCATTACAAGCCGAGCCAGTCTAGTCTAGTCATACAACCGAAGTACCGTCAACCGTTTTGCATCTATTTCTCTATGTAGGACGCTCCCATTACGACTGCACTATAGTTACCCAGCTCTAGGAGTTCCAAGAAGTTATTAATACATTTAATATCTTTAAATGTGTTAATAACTACTTGGAACTCCTAATCAAGTACCGCGTACTGTAGACCGCGCGACTATGGTAAAAATTTGACCCAGAGAGAGAGCAAAGTACGCAGTTCCAAAAGAATAAGAGGCCCGAATAAACTAGTTTTGTTACCACTGCCATGCGGTTCGTTTCAAGAAAAGTTCTAAATAATACTGATAAATTGGTCAGCTTAGTATCATACCAGGTAAATGATAACAACTGCATGCAACTAACTATTAAATTATAGTAGGTTGTGATAACTTCAGTTCCAACCACTCCATTAGGATTTATCTTTACACAGAAATAACAAGATTACAAGCCACTGACGTAAGTTCTACATTAAAAGTATTTGTAATAAGTTCATTTACTTTTATTGATTTTTTATGTAAATAACACATTTAGCAATAAGCGGGTTTATCTCGAGTAGATAATAATGTCGCAATAGGCCTGCATGGCCACGGTTGCCAACACGCTCGCTCCACATGATTGTGGAAAATATTGTGAGTTCTGACCTACCGAAGCGTTCTCTTAAACCTTTGATTGAGTCATTTTTTATTACTAAAATATTATTATATCTAACCTTATGTAATGAAGTCGTAAAAATACCATAAGAAAAAACCAATAGCTTTTTAATGACTCCAGAACCAACAGATTAAAATTTGATGATACCTGAAATACGTCATATCATAGAACGAATCTTGAACCAGCGAGAGTTGACGCGATTAATAAAACACAACACGGATACTGCCCTACGTCATAAATGTTCAAGATTGGAGAGTTTTGTACGAATCTAACAACTACCACATTTCGTAACATTGCCGATGCTGTTTCTGACACTCTAAAAAGCTTTTAAATAGTCTCATCGATAAGGCATTGTTGAGCGCTGTAGAACAATGAGAGAAATTCACACATTATGTCAGGCTGCGGAGCGGTCTCGCAAGATGCCCGTGGCTAACGATGTTCGTGCGAAATATAATAACACTTGATGTTACATAACCTGAACCTTTATCGAGATTGCACATGGGCTGACCACTTTGAATATACCAGAAGGAATATTGCATAAAGAATTACAGATTTCCAACTTTTCCCTATCTGTGTTGTTAACCCCAAGTATACAAATTCAGCCGCAATTACATGTCGCGACGCTATTAAATGTAAATCATTTGGTGGATTACCACTTATGCTATGATAAATTTTACCGTATCACGTTCGAAATTGTCAATTTAATTGATTAAGCACTGTCTGCAAGCAATAAACTACGGGCGAACTAAACCGAAATTGTCCCGACTGGACTATTGAATGTAAATAAGTAATGATTTGCTAAATACTTCCTGTTTTACTAATTTCATAGTCACTAAAACGATGGTACGTTTTTGGTAGACGTATTTCTATGTTATTAATTGTCATTATTGAGTTCTAAATCAAACTGGATGGAGACCGACGCGATCCGTCGGCTACTGGTTTATTGACATTCAGCCCAGCTACCGGGCACTGAAATGAATCTTAATTGGCACTAATCGCATTGAATACATTCATCATTACTTATATTTGCCATACATTTTTATTTTGGATTGTTAGCTATACAGTAGTGTACAAAATGTGTGCCAAAATCTACATCCGATTTACCATGTTAAAAGTCAACGGATGAAACTTTTGGAATACCGAGAAAAGAAACAATGCGTGCATGATTTTCTCTCAACGTCGGTTGCTGGAGGTCCCGCTGGTGACATCATGTTCTTTGACCGGATGAATAAAACAGAAGGCGAGTTGGATATCTAACTATGTGTGAAATTTAAATCAGCTGTGGCTACAGCCGGCTCGGCGAAGGCGCGGCATGCATTAGCCACGACTCCAGTACTGCACGAGTCGCAATCTCTACTTCTCAACTCTTGTTACCAAGAAATTTTATCATCACGTTCTGTTGTACACAAATGGCCATAAAAGTTTCCACGATTGACGTTAGTAATAAAGTTAAAATGCGCGAAACATTCAATTACTGCTTGTTTTTAATTTGCTAACAACATGAGCTATGGGAATCCCAAGCTCAGCTTTCTGGCTCACGTGTGCCCGTAGGAGTACAATAGTTGGCTTGTGGAAGGTCATTGCCGTCGGGGCGTGCTCCCGCTACGGGCTCGACCCTCACTAGTGTGTGCCGTAATTACACCTCCCCGATTACCGCACCATTGACCACTGGATAACAAGAGCGTACGTGGTGATTACTTAGTAGAGCAACCTAGGCACGCACATTCTCAAGATGACAAACCGTAACTTCTTTGTAGTTTTTCTGAAATTACAGTTTATTTATGAGAAACGTAAGGAATTCTTTGACACGAAAGCTATTATTCTAGTGGGGACAGTGTATTGGTTTAATTACGCTGGCGCATTACCAGTGGTGAGTGAAGTGGCGGCGCCGGCGCAGGCGGGGGGAGCGTGTAATCCGCGGCTTTCGCGTGGGAGCTGCACCTGCCCTCGTCTCTATTTAGACGACGTACCTACAATTACGATAAATTAACATGCTTATGTGTTTTTGCTTATTGCACATTCTCAGCGCTATCACATCACGACTTGCGCCTATTGTGAGTGGAACACCGAAAGGTCTTAATTTGCGCAAGTGTTAATCTTGGTTTAGAATGTTTGGAACCTTTATTGATTTCTAGCAACACTGCAAGGGCCTTCCCTTTCAAAAGCAGTCTTTTCATATCGTCAGGTAGTTATGTAGCAGTGACAGTGGGTATCTAACTAATGATATTGATACAGGGGAGAGAAATAGGTTGAATGCACGTCGACCGCACTTTATCTATGCGGTGCGGCTCCACTCTCGGAGTAACCGCAGCGCGTGCGTCGGCCGGAGCTTTTACACACGGCCCGGAAATAGAACCAAATTAAACTATAATCGAGTGCCACCGTACGTTAGGCTGACAGTCCACAGAGTAACGGATCGTCGTCGGCGGTCGAGCGCTACAGTATGGACGAATATTTCGGATCGACTGACGTTTGTGCCCGACTACATTTTATGGTTTGTAGTGTTTGTACTGTAAGGAGAGTGTTACGCGCTGTGAAATCCTATTGAAGTTCGAGCAGACGATCAACTACTTGCCCGCCAGTGTCAAAAATGTCACCTGTCCATTGTTTGTCGCGTTGGATTTTTCATTCAATGATGGACGTCCATTAGTTGTTGCATCCGCGGACAAATATTGTCCATCGTCTGCTCAGCGCTTAAATGTTATGCTTGCTGTCTGCCCTACGGCCCTACCAATAATTATGCTTTAAAAAGGACATTATTGGCTTAGAGCACTCATCAGTTGCATGGTAATACTGGACACAATTGATGAGTTACATGTTCAAAAGTTCTTCTATGTGTTATATATCTGTAGTATTTTATGTGTTTCACTAACAGTTTCGAAATGAACGGAGATAAATTGTTTACTACGGTGCTCATAGGTTACAGGTTGTCGAGTAACGTGACTGATATCAGTGCGTGATTACAATGTTTATTCATGTCGCTATGCTGCAGCTAAACAAATATTATCCTTTTGCTTCTCTAACAATTGCCTGTGTCTTCGCGTGCAAGTATTTGTTCAAAAAGATTTCAGAATTAGTAGCTTATGTCCTTATTCAGATACCAGGCTACCTCTGTACCGAATATCATTAAGATCGAGGTTTAGCCGCGATGAGTAAACAAACAAAGAGACAAAGTTATTTTCGCTAATAAATGATGCATGATGATGACGCTGGGCTTTGAGGCTTATAATGACTGTCAGGAAGTACTAGAAATCATATGATTCTTTGTCCTGCAGTAGGAAAAGCTTCGTACTCAGACTAAACGAACACTTTCTTGATTTTCTTTTGTTTGTTTCCTTCTTCCACCCAAGATCACTGGAGAATTAGAACGTTCCGGTTCTACCAAAATCACAGAAAAATCTTACTCCCTGTAATCCGTCATCACGGATCAACAACGGTCACTTTACAGCATTAATAGTTTTAGCAACTATACTTGTTTATCACAAACGTAATGGAGTAACCATCGTTTTCCGCTACCCACGCGCTGGGTCGATACCAGTCCATCAATGGTAGCTTACTTCTCCACTGCCACTATTAATAATTCCTCATGAAGGCGACTCCATTCACGTCCGTCGCGTGAATGGACTCCATTAAGGGCTACCCAGCTAATTGACCGGCACGGACGCAGTAAGTACACGCAACCTACGTTACCTACGGCCGTACATTGTAACCACACATTTACTGTAGATTACTGAATACGTCATTTGTTACGACGATTTCATTGCGCGAACACGGGTATCCATTAAATTACCTCGAACCACAAATGGTAAAAGATATGTTACGGAATTTTCCCTTGATTGCGTTACTAATTGACGCAATTTACATTTTGTTGAGAAAATCTAAGATTGTGTGCATGTCCTGTTTGTAATCGCGATTTTATTCATATCGAAAGTTAAGTCCGTGTACGTTATTTACCAACTTTATTTATCTTTAGAACGTTGTTCTATTTTCGTCTAAATTCACGCCTACGTCAAACAGAAACCCCCAATTTGAAGTAGAATTTTCAGTTCAGTTATTTCACACACAAAGGCTTTATAAGCATCCGACAACACCTAGAATAGAACGTGTGAACTATATTCAAACGAAAGGTTCCAGGAAAATCCGTTTAACAATTCAGATAAAGCATCGCGACGCGCGAGCCATTGCTTTATGTACTTGTATAAGTAAATAGATCACATACTCTATTATCGCTATTGTTTTGTTTCAATTAACCATTAGATATAGATACTATACTACTTTACTTTGGTTTTGAACATGTCAAATTGTATTTTCTGTTAAAAGGTAAAACAATAAATGATTTTGTCCATCTTAGTAAGTCAGAACAAACAGCAATCCGTGTATATGCATCACGCTCTCGTTACCTTTTCAACAAGCAACTTAAGCAGAAAATCGAGGCTCGAGAATCGGGATGGAAATTATAAAAGCCGGAGTGGTATGATCTGTATACCCAGTATTTTCGTCGTATAACAATGAGGTGAGGTGGGTCGGATCGGCAGGGGGATGGGTGGGCGGCGCTATCTGGCGACGGAAAAGGCGCTGTATCCTGCGGAAGATAAGCGCGAGCCTCATCTACCACGAGCGCCGTCGCAGCGCCATGAGCCAAGCTTTGTTCTATAAAAACTGCGTAAGATGGCCTAAAGGATTGTATAGCCAGTTACCTTTGATCTAAGGTGGTCTACGAGTATTCTCATTGGTTAATGAGGAGTTGCGTTCACTTTTATTCGTTTTCGTCAGAAGTTAACACAATTTTGTTTCCCGACCACCGTCGAAATCCTATTTTCAACTGTGGACTTTTGGTCACAGCTACCGTTGTTGTGTTACGACGGATTCATTCATTTGATTTGGTTTCAATTTATCTTGCATATATGTTACTCGCGCCATTGGCTCTGACAGCTTATCCGTAGTCCGTACCGGATATCCAAATTCGATAAACGACGTGTCCAATTTCAGCGTCGAAAATCAATTTGAAAATCCTAAACAAAATCAATTGTATTCTGATGTCAATCGCCAAAACTGACGGTTAATGAATGGGGGCCCCCGTAATCATTGAATGTAATTATTTCCTAGCGATATGGAACTTGTTTACTAATCGTAATTCCACAATGAGTGCACATTATCTCATGTTTTTTGTACTGAAAAATATTATGTTGACTTTATTAATGATTTGCAAATGATTTGTGTTTCCATGTCAATTGAGATTAAAACTGTCGGTGTATCCGGTTGTAATCATTAGAAGAAAAACTCTGAAAGCTTGACTTAATTAAATACAGATACAGCAACAAAAATATTATTTGTGTAGTGAGATTTAGTAGGTCTCTCAAACTGAAATAAAAAACCGGATAAATAATAAAGTTTTACAAAAGACCAATAATACACATGAGATACAAATCCAGGATCTGAAATAAAAAAATAATAGATGGACTCCGACAAGAACCCTGAGGCATACCCTGATGGCTGATTTCACTGTCTCGTAAAACTTTACAACGAAATGAATGACTCCACCAACCACAATGTTATTTCCCTAAAAGTAATCGGTTTCATTCTCAAAACGCACAAGGAAAACAATATATAAATGAAGACCAAATCATTTGGTTTCTGAATGGAGATGATTGGGCTGCTAATTCTATTGTTTGCTGCTACTTTAAACCGCTTGTTATACAGAATAGAAATCAATTTCAAAACTTCTGCGTCCGCTTTATTATCTTTACACATGTTTCTTTTGTGTTTCTGTCCGTGGTTTTCGTAACCAGTTTTATTTATACCTTCTGATGATGAAATCAGGCCCCAATTAAGAAACAAAATTGTACTTTGTCTTACATCTTTTCTGTTTGATATGCCTATTCACTTTCCGAGTGTTTTAGACCCTTCTGTTTCTATTCTTCTGCATTCTGGTTAATTTGCTTGAGAGATTATGCAATCTTTCTTCTTCAATTTTCAGTCAATCTTTTGGTGCTTTCCACCATCAAAGGCATGCATTGCCTCACACACATGATTTGCAGTCTCTGCTGATTCTGTAGTTTCGACTACTAGCAAAGTTAAAATCACAACTTCTAACCGAGCAGAATCGCCGGCAAGAAGCAGTAATACATAAAACTAGGTACGTTCGATGCTAATGACATTTTTTCACATTGGCTCGTATGTGATTGCGTGTGCGCATACCATACTGCACATTGTAAATAATGTATGCGGCATAGTTCGTGCTCCATTTACGTTATCACGGCGGTAAATTAAAATTATGCTCGTTATTTACTACATGTGTGAGATTGCCAATAGATAGTTAGATGGCGTATGCTTTTAACAATTAGGTAAGTTATTAGTTATTATTTTAATGCTTGACCCTTCACTAGCCTTTCTCGTTTTGTAAAGATAATGAGTATTTATTATCTTGCTTACTCCCATTAAACGTTTCACTCTATCGGGCTTGAATGCGACCAATTATGAAATATGGAATTCCCAATTGATCTTGTTTATGTTTTCCTCATATTGCGTAGGAATCAGTTATAGCATTTAGGTTGTAATTAACGATTACATAGTCTCTACAAAGTAGCTATCCCACGACGGCAATATGTGTCATCGATTGTTTTTAGCATTTATAAATGTGGAATGATTCTGTGCAAACGACCGTTACGCGTATATGTATTTATGGTGCGGCTGTATGTGTCCACAATGTTAGTGTGAACAGCATTTGCTTGATTGTTATTCAGTTCAGCTGCGGAGCGAGACATGATGCCGGGCGTCGCTGCTCGACGATCGAATCGTGGCTTCTAGTGCACGAATGATTCGGAGGTCGACGTACGACCCCTCCCAACAAGGCGATACACAAGCTTTGTCCATATCTAGCGTCTAAAATTAAATAATAATTGTGATGAGTTTATCATCCGAAACAGATAAAAAAAAATACCCAAATTATGCGGTGTAAGCGGTTGGTTGGTTGGTTAGTTTTTGATTATCGTTTGGTATTCCGATTGATTGGCATAATTCTGATTCTAGCATTTTCCAGTCGTTTATTATATTAAATGGACCTACTCTTGACCTCAATCTAGTCCTGAGGACAGAGATGAGGTCGACGATGGAACGAGCTAACCCAAAAGAAGCCTATTGCCTAGTTGCCTCTAAATAGATGTGTTTCCAAAGTCAAGAGTTATCGACATTGTCTATTATGCATACATCGGCTCTCGCTTCATTTATTGTTAGAAATTGTTCATTCATTGCTGTGCACACTGTCAGACTGTTATTATTTACTATTATTGGACGGATCTTTACAGTTTTACGAATCAGACATAATACCTACACCTAATTACACAATAGTAATTATTAAATACGTAGGAATTAAATCGTCAAGTCAATTCATTCATAATTTGATGCTCTTGCTCTGTAGATTAGCTTGCCTACTTCATGACAAATAGATTCTGAATTAAATACGTCAACTTTATAAAGTTCCGTTTAATTGGTTAGATCATTAAAGTGGAATAGACTATAAACTACTTGAAACTTGTGTGAAGTTGTTGACATTTGGCAGTTTACTATGGGAACTACATCGTCTTGCGCTGCATCGCATCGCCCACACTTGTCGCCGTCTGCGCGAAAATAAAATATGGCAGTTAGTTTAATCTAGCTTCTGTTTGCATCAATCTGTTAACCTTATTGTGACAATATTATCAAAACAATTGTCACATTATCCATATCACTTGTAATAAATTCAGGACATTACGCTTTTGAATGATGCTGAACTTTAACCTTAATGATGATTAGAATTTCTTTAAATTATTATTTCAAAATCACACTCTGCTTTAATGATGCTGGACACGATCTTATGAACCCGAAATTAGAAAACAAAAATGATTTAGATATTCATAAAGACAAGTCGACAACTTGACTTTTTGAATTTAAGGGACTTATACTTTGGTGGTAACATTGTGGGAAGCTATCTAAGTAGCGTAATCTGCAAAACTCTAGACAAGTTAAAAGGCTGGCGTCATCCTAAAAGCGTTATACTCGAAACAAAAGAGCTTGTCACCGTGTCACCAGGGCCCCTGACTTGGGCCTTCTAAATTACAGGCCCATGAGTCATCGACGTCTGCCTTCCTTGTTAGGCACTAAAGCTCCTTTCTGTATGTACGTCATTATGTCCATTTTGTTGTGCAAATTTAAATATTCACAGAATTCGTAGAAATACCGTGTGTCTACGCGTTTCTGTTGCTAAGTAACTGAGACAGGAGACGCCGGTTTTTTAATGCTCGTCTATGTATTCTTGTAATTATTTACGTTTCTGAAATTTGTGTTTGTGTGTGTGTGTGTTAGTGTTCTGAAATGTGTTCTGATAAATCGCTCTTATGAATTTAAAGTAAATTAGTGATAGGCACTTGAGGAGTGTATAAATATTTAAGTTAAATTCCAAGTCTACAAAAAGATGGATGCGCTTCTACAATTTGGATGCGGTGTCCTAAAACGGGTGTCATAAATTAAAAGCTGTTATTTCGAGAACATCTTGTGACCAGTCCCGTTTGTTTGTACTTATTTAATTCTTTGAATAAGTTATTGCAAGTCTCAAAGTACAGGATCTAGGTATGAAAGTTTTTATCTTTTTTGAGCAGTCTGTATTTTTAATTGGTTTTCCTGTTGTGTCTTTTTAACTTTGTTGCAGTACCGTTTCAACTGTTATAGGACAAAACGGTAAAATAAGTCGAAGTAAAGTGCGTTGTGGTAGTGCACCTGTTTTTTTATAACTCTTGTCGTTTCCGATATAAGAGTTCGACACAGACTATTTCTTGCAGCATCATCTCTCCTGGTGTCTGTAGCTTTTGCATTTCTTTTACTAGAAGTAGGTATGTAACTGAAACTTTGTCTTATCACGATTCTAAATCCACTACTAGACACATACATCTACCACATCCCTGCATCCAAACCTTTAAAATTATAAGGCCACCATTATCTGACTGGTTGATTATATTTTTCTTCGTCCGCGAGTATCTCGTGAGGCGTGGCGTAGTATTTAGATACAATGAATTTACCCAACGTCGCCTACCATTGGCCTCGATCCAGGAATAGGCCATCTACAGTTCAAGTGTACTCCGTTTCCGGCATATAGTTTTACGCCCGGCTGTTTGTCGGCACTACTGTTCTGTAACGCAGTTGTAGCACATTTAAGTTTAATTTAAGCTAGTGCAACTGCTCCGATATTGATTTCGATTTTAAGTGGAGTAGTGGGCTGTACGTAACGTATTTTTATTATAACCAGTTCACTGAATTTTCTCATAATTCCAGTCAGTATTGGAAATTGCAGAAAGCGTATTTCAGCTTTTCATAATTTCACAGAAATAGATGTTTTCCATGAACCCTGTTCCTCCCACAAATAGCTCTTCATATTACTCCTGAGAAGTTTACGAATAAGAAGAATTCACAACAAAGCTCCACTTTCACGTAAAGCAGAACCGAAGTGCTGCCTGATTTAAATGCCGTTGTTTATAATTTTCAAGACAAAGTTATGTCTCTGAAAAAACTTACCTCGCTATCCTCAAGGGCTGTCAAGACATATTGTAATTGTTTTGACACACAATTTACATACATGACATATTAATAAATTTTCTCCAAACTCGTAGGTGTAACTGTTTGGTGGTTGTTGTAGGGTTTTATATTTCATGAAAAAGCTACTGAAGCTGGGCGGCGTGCGTCAATGCGTGGGCGCCAGCGGTGGGCGGGCGGCCCACAGCCGCAGCCTCCGAGCACCCTCTAACTCCAAAGGCCAGTACGCCTATATTTCTAAAGGGCAAAAAGTGATTCAAAAGTGGGTAGAAATGATAGCATGTACACTCTCGGCATTTTTCCAATGTCTTATTCATGGAAAAAGTTAATTAGTTCGAAACACTTGACAATACTCTTAATCAGCTTAGAAGCTTAGTCACAAGTGGCGAAGTAGTGCATCGGGTTGAATGATGACTAACGTTCAAATATGCATGATATTGATAATGTATCGGGACTATGGTCTGTTACAAAGGGTAGGTACCTAATGGTTTGTTTGTGAGTTGTGCTACAGACGGAATAATCTCTAACAAAGTGGGCGTATTATTGAAACCTTATTGATTCATTCCGCGAGAGGCAAATGGTAATATTTGTATGATCTAACCACGGTCGATTTGTTTATCTTATAGCTTAGCTTGCAGTTGACGTTGGCATCAGGTAACTCTTTAAGTTTCTTTTTCTAAATCCTTATTTAGTTATACGTACGTATCCAGGTATCAAAGCTGATTATAGTTCTTTTTCAGACCGAGGTCTGTTATTGTTGCCAAGTTGATGTATGGATAATAGTTGTAAAAGCTTTGTGACGGCTAGACGATAGCCTAACTCGTGGGAGGTGACGTGTAGGCACTCACTTGTGCGAAAAATTACCCATAATACATGCCCATACGGTAAGGCAAAAAGGTTTTTGTTCCTAATATAATACGCCTCTTCACTGGCGTTAGTGACAGACTGATGTGATCGTTCCTGTCTGTTGTGAACAAGTAATGACGAATGAAATATAACAATATTACAATGTCATGTTTAGCGTTTCTTCGAAAATGAAGATGCGTGGTGAAATTACACGTTTTATGGAGTTGACGATTGATAGCACACTTTGTTGTCAACGTGACTGGTCTAGCTTTCTGTTAACTTGACTTTGTTTGATTTTGACGTCAGATTAATTACGAGGGAACGTGGTTGGAAGGTAATCAGATCGAGGAGCATAGAGCAAGTTTTACCCAACTGAAACAAGACGCGTGCAAGACCTACTCAATACCTTATTATAAGCCCATTAGTATCAGCTCATACTATCCCACGTCTAGGTCAGGAAAGGCACGGCTGTGGGCTATACACCTAGTTCCTCACGAAGCTGTCTAATTCATCTCGCCATCTTCGCCTATGGGTGTTCCAAGGGTTGCTTTTTCCCGCTTCTCATTTTTCAATACCGAGCAAATGGTAAGAACAATCCTAATTGTTCTGACTATTTGCTTACGGATCTTCACACTGTTCATTGTATTTGATCTGGCTATCGTGTTAGGCCAGATTAATCATAACAGCGTGTTCTCGCTACCGGCCTCAGTATACATTTGCTATGTAAATTAATTCTTGGAACGTCTCCGCCGTTCGCAGTTCGAGACGCACTCGGTGTTCTTCCTTTTGTAATGCACGATTTTTGGGATTCCCGGCTGGGAATGTTTAACGGTCAACGGCTGCAACCTTCGCTAATGGGGTTTTAATAATAACTTCTTAGTTATGAGGAAAAAAATGGGATTTACTTGAAATAAGAAGGTATAGTACAGTCGGACAACAGACAAGCTATACAGGGACGCTAAAAGTGCAATACCTCTTAGGTGGTGATACCATTGACCTAGATCAGCTGGACAACTCTCAATAAGGAAAAAGGGGTCGAAAAAAAAAATGGGACTCTTCATACTAATTGCGCCAGTCGATCGGTTGATGGAGTTATTGCGCCATACATTGCGTTACACCTCGTATAATTATGGCACAAGAGATGAATTCGCAATAATATAATTTTATATAATACTGTTAACTTAATATCATCGAATGCTACGACAAATTTTTTATACTTTGTTAGCCCAGAACTTCGCTATTTCCATCGCGTCGTCGGTGGCAGCGCAAAAGTCACTACGGCTGCATGTTTTTGGGCTAAGAGGGCAGGATAGGAGACGGAGCATAGTTTGCGACACAGCTCCACAACCACACCCCGCTACTGTTTTATTATTAAGATACCAAAACGTTCTACCTTCTCATCATCATCCGTTTCATCTTCCCATCTGAACCCAAAATGAATATTAGCAGTGTAATGGAAATAATATTATTTTAGCCTGTACACCAATAAGCTTGTTCCACTGTACCTTTCCTCGAATACAATTTTGCAATAGACTAAGATAAAACAATTTGTATACAATAGTGACTGTGACACATATACAACTATTTGCGAGACAAAGAACGTGAATATGTCATAGTCATTCGTACACTGACCTAGGATTGGTACCTACTTAGCTAATAGCCAATACGTGGCGACACCAAGTTAGATATTTAGTTCTACGTGGCTCTTACATAATGACTTGTGTATACACCGTGTTCTTCACGTTATCAATAAACTTTGGCAAACGTCTCTATAGCTTTTACAAATCTACAATTAGTACTTAAAAAGGCTTTGTTACAAAGATATTTGTAATTTCATTTAATGAAAGAAGAAAGGCAGCTCACTAGGCATTCTGGTGACCACACTTAGAGCTCGCGTACATTCGTAAAAATACTGTAAAAAATTAGGTCTCGGTCAAATTAAGATAAAAGGTAATCACAGAATATTTTTTTAATATTGCATTTGGTTAGAATAACATAATTTATAATCAGAACTAACGCCGCCATCTTATTTTTTTCCATACATTTCACGAATGTTTAGCAACAGCGCTCTCCTGTCAAATTCAATGGGGCGTATAAAGATCCATAGAACACTGTAGGATAACTACGTCAGTAGTTATGTCATTTAAAAATATTTAATTATTATACAATCCAATATACCTTATACTTTATTACAAGTACGTAGAATTTAAGGCCTGTCTAGGTATTCAGGTTGACCCCGGACTTGCACTACCCATCACAGTGTCTTATGATTTTGGTCGGCTTATTCTTGTATGGCGTAAATACACTAGTCATCGGAATGAAATACATACAAGCTTACAATTGCGAAAAATCAAACAATGAAGCTGGGTGAGTTTGTCCAAGACGGACGTACTCGACCGCGTTCATTTACACTTGGCCGTTTCAGGAATTCCATAGGCAATCAAAATCGGGCGAAAAACCATGTGTAATTGTGCCATGGACTAGGCAAAAATGAAACATTAACTACGAAATTGAATAAAACATTTATTTTAAGCAACATAACATTATAATCTTTGAAGAACTTTTCAAATAACAGAGCGGCCGGCGGCTCGGACATACCATTATTATCGGCATAACCACATTCACCATACGATGCTCACATCAAGCTAGCAGCAACTGTAATCTGCGGCATTGTTTTAGCCTCTATCATCTCTGCACACATTGACTGTACATTTCTTGTGAGTAATACTTCACCACCAGAGAAATAAGACTGGTAAACAAATAAAATGCACAACTATTCACAACAAAACCACACATCAAGATTTTATTTGATAAAGATAGAAGTGTTAGTACTGACAATATTTATGACAATTATGACATTTGCTGTTTTGATAGACGACATAGCTTTGAATTAAGTTAAATTCGCCATAAAACGTTACGTTCGTACTTAAGGTTTTATAACAGTAGTCACTAATTAATCTTTTATTTAATAAAATCATTATAGTCACATAAAACATGTTGTGAATCGAATACTCTTATTCAATTCACAACACTTTTCACTTTTCATACTTAAAATTAAAGAACTCTTGTGTTTCCAAAGATAGGGGGTGTCTTACCCAAACTGGCTTAGATTTGATGGGACTAAACAGATGAGCTATCGCAGTAATGTAATCTTGTAATACAATGTAGCAAACGTCTTATTATACTCACTATTACTACCACTAAAATCCTGCTAATTAGTGTAATTATAGAAATAGAAATTCCATATTCTGTTGAATATGGTAACTCAATTGATTACGTCACTGTTTCTAAGTTTCGATATTGCAATTTTATTTTTTTCAGAATGTTTAAAATATTTGTTACTTCTTTTTTTACTTTGCGCAGCTGAGTAAAAAAAAGACATAACATGGAAAGAAAAGCCCCGTAATTGCTTCATATAATGTACATACTTTAATTTTTGAACGCTTCTGAAATTAAGAGAGCCCTACAAAACCGATCTTCTTTAATTGAGCTATGCAGTAAGAAAGGTTCTTAATTTGGCCTGTGTTGCCGCTTAGTGCAATTAAATTATCAAATACTATTTGCATTTCATTTGCACGTACGAGAGGAACTCGAGAGTAAAAAAAAATCATTAAAGTGTCCATAATGAAAAATGCTTATCCACTATTCTTAACTTAAATAAATGATCTACCTAGAGAAATAAAGCATCCGATGATATTATTTGCTGACGACAGCACGGTAGTAGTAAAATGTGACGATCTTAATATATACGAAGCAGAGATAAATTTGACATTGAATAAAATAATTATTTGGCTAAATAATAATAATCTTGTCGTAAATCTAGAAAAGACTAAACTAATGCACTTTTATCAAAGGATTCCTAATGTAAACCTTGAAATTAACTACTTGGGCACTAAAATAGAGACGGCAACTATGACTACATTTCTTGGTCTTGTTATAGACAATAACTTATCCTGGAAACCTCAAACGGAAAATATTTGTAAAAACCTATGTTTACAAATAAAGACTATTGATTGATTGATTGATAGATATGTTTTCACTAACAAATGGTGAAGCCTAAATGAATGCCTAAATGTTTTTGTTGGGTTTTTTAATAAACTAGGACATACGAAACCTGGTTTCGGTCTTATAGTATAACCCTGGAAAAACTGGGTTATACTATGGGACCGAAACCGGGATCCGTTGGATCCTCATGCCCGTTTTAAATGCCCAGAGGCCATAGCACGAGCGCGCGATGTAAACGTAAATACACAATATTTTCACAATTTTAAGAATTTATTCATATCTGATCTATGGATGATACTGATTGTGCTTGAATATAACTAAAAAGTTATAGGATAACTGTATTTTCGATTCATAAATCGTTGTATTTACGTTAGCTTTACACCGCACGCTCGTGCTAGGCCTTAGATCAGCGCCCAGGGTTTGTTATGCCAATTCGGTGCAATCAATAGTATTTATATTTACTCTAGCTTTATCTCGCGGCTTCGCTCGTGTTAATTTAGAATTTGACAATCAATTCGGGTTGTACTTTACTTGTATACTAATATAATTCAATCATGATCCGAAAGACACGTGGCGCCATCTATTATCATAAGAACGTTATTGTTGTTTTCCTCGGAAACAGTACTTTTTTCAGGATGAAAGGTACCTTATGTCCGTTTCTGTACACCTGACAACGTATATACAACATTTCAGAATGACCGGTTCAGTAGTTTAGGCGTGAAATGGTAAACTTACTTTCGCAATTATAATTTTAGTTAGGAGACCTAGGCAATCGTTTAGGCGTCGCTTAATATCACTAACATAAACGGGTTTTAGATACCTAGTAAGTCACTATTCAACTTCTCTAAAGTTTTTTGACCTTTACTTGAATGTTTGATGAAGTGAGACCAAACCATTTGCTTTTAATTTGGTGTGAAATGTTATAATTATATTGTCAGTCTGCTAGTGTAATTTGACACAAAATGAATACAATTCCTTAGTGGGTCATACGTGCGAATCGCACTTACACTGAATATCAATAACTTTACAGTAGTTCCGTTTTACCAATATTGGCGCAAGCGGTTTGAGCAGTGCCATTGAACCAACTATGTTTATAGTTTATTAAATTAATTCAGACTTTATTTAGTCAAGCCTTTTCATAAACCAAAATATTTTCAAAGACCACTATGCACACCGTAAATAATGTTGCAACGTAACTACAGATGACAAAACTGACTTCATTTTAATTAAACAAGTAAGGATTATTCATTTAACTAGGAAAACCACAAACTAATATAACTAATAAACTAAGATTAATCATTTAGCTGCCACCGCAAGATATCGGGTCGAGAGAGATACATTATACATATTATTATGTACACGTAGGATGCTAAGAGGAAAAATCAAATTGTTGTTGTGTTGTTTCTTTGGCGGAGCTGGTTTTTATCGTAAATTATAATTGTTGTCGGATCGATAGTCGACGTATGTGCACGTGCGTCAGCGGCGAGATTACGCTTCGTTTCAATTACCCACACACCGATATGAAAATCATAAAAATGTATTCGCCAAATTGGCTATGAGCTAACGTGAAATCGATGGAACTTGACGTCCGACTATTGACGGCAGAGACTAATATAGGAACATGCATATTATTTGTTATTTGCTTTCTAACTTCGCTTGACTCATTGATTGTTGTTGTTAGACATCATTTGCATACGGTCAGCGTGCGCGCTATAAATAGTCTGCTAAGCTGCTACTAATACGTAATTATAGCAAGTTATGACGTGGCATAATAAGCGAGGGCTGAGGGCATGGAGCGTGTGCTCGGCCGTGACCCTGGCATGGCGGCACCTCCACGGAGGCGAGCTCATCTGTCGGCACGACCCCATTTACATAACAACGCACGTAGGATCCGGCGTTAATAGCGATTGCCGCGCACCATCACCTCCCTGCATTTATTCAATTGAACAAGATCGAGAGCAATAGATGAACGACTTGAGAATTCAGGGGGACGGGAAATTGTCTGCTGCGACTGCGACGGTTTGTATTTGTTTACGACTTGTGTACTGAGTCGTCTGCTGTGGGCTCCGAATGGCATTATTTGTGAAGAGAATTCTTGGAAAAACCAGTTTTAAGAAAACAGAATTGTAGTAGGTACCTATATTGATCTAACCATGCTTATATCAAGTAAAAAAAGGTTTTTCTACTTGATCTGAGTAACCCATGAAAGAGTCTCGAACTCTCGATGATAGAACGTTGGAATGTCTGCGGAATATTCCAAATTCCAACAGGTCAAGCAATATGTATTTTAGAGATTTATTTTCGAACATAAAGGTGATTTTTTTATGGCGGAGGTGGTTTATGAGTCAGTTGTTTTTCTGATCGCCTGCGCAGATGGCAACCCTGCCCTGAGGAAGTGTGCTTCTCAGAACAGTAGAGTAATAATATTCATATGTGCAACCTTCAAGGTTAGCTCAGTCAGCCAGGCAGCTAGCTCGCGTATTCGGCTGCGAATTGTAATCATATCGAATTAGTTAAGAATGCATGTGCGGTTCGGTCGCGGTTCGAGTCAAGGCTGTCTCGATAACGCAAACGATCAATTAACGCTGCTTCCTGGCCATATTGGTTTAATAAAATATTTAAATGCTTTGGTCGCGTTGGTGAATGAGAGGGGAACAGTGAAACGGGATTATTTTATATAGAAGAGAGAAAAACCGAACCTAAATAAGGAGTGGGGTCTACTTCTTTCTCGTGAAGCTGGTACGGACAGTCGGACAGTACCTATTTTAAAATTTGTTTGCCCCAAACTTTGTAACTTCCACGGCGTAGTCTGTCGCGTTGGTGGCACCGCAAAGGTCACTTAGACTGTATTTTTTTGATATACGCAGAATTATGGACAGCCGCGGGTCGCAAATTGTTCCTGTGACCTGTCACTATTTCATACATCATGAGTTCATCCCGTGCGTTACGTCTCGGTTTACTTCGCCATCCCCTTGCACAAGCAACCCGAGGTACCGAAAATCGAAGCAGATCGGCATGGGCGTTCCGGCAAGGGCACAGGACTGGAGAGACGGCCGAAATCACAAAACAAGTATTCCGTTTTGGTTCTACTCTTTTCTGGCCAACATTCTCCAGCTTTTGCCACCACACCTCTAGGCCACTCTCGGCAACAAGGACTATGTGGCCCCCTATTACATGGGACTTAAACACAGCTGGCAAAATGTGGGTGCAGACGTACGTCTACCTAAACCTTTGGGGAAAACTGGTGTGATGTAGGTACATACTTATAAAAGGTACTTACCTATTTATTTAGTAGGTAACAGGAATCATCGCACCGTGAACAATATTTCATCATTGCGTTTTTGCTATCGCAGTGTCATATCGCCAGGGGATTTACCCATTCTACCTGAACGCAGCAAAAACTACAGAAATCAAGTTGCGGTATCAATTTTCGCACTTCAGTGAAATTCTGATAGTGGGACATCAGCAAATTTTGTCGAGACACAAATGTATGCTGGTGGTCTATTGCAGGCTGCCATTTTGAGCTACCAGAATCAAACATGTAAAATATCTGAGTACCTCTGAAGCAAACCAAGGACTTGTTATTTGATGATGTTAGAGTGAAATCAATTTATTTTTTACGTTTCATAGGAAAGATTCTGACAACTAGGTACACGGTCGCCGGTCGCCTCATAGCTACGCACAAAAGATAATAGAGTTTTAACGAAGTCAAATATATTTGTATATTAATTTAAAAAAACGAGCTTCTTGCAAAACTGTTTACGCACAAACATTATGTATGAAAAAGGTAAAAAGTTCATGTTACTGAAAATTAATGAGGATAAAAAACTGAAGCAAATTTTCAAGCGAACGCACTCGTTGATTCAATAAAATATTGGATGGTTATAATGAGCACATTTCCATGAATTACCTACTATTTCTGTAGTCATTTTCGGATTCGGATACAATTTGCCTGTAAAAGTTAATTAACCAATTATTATTATCGTTAAAATTATAATGGAATTTCGCTTGACGCTTGACTTTCAGTTGACGTCATCATCAACGGTTTTATGTAAGGTTTGTCCAACGTAGATAACCTACGCTCCGTTAAAAAAAATGCAATTCGACAAGGCATTGTTCTTAAAATAGCTCTTGGTTGCTTCTTTTGTCGTCCATTGTCATCGAAGATATATCTGACACACGTCTCAGCAATCCTGTCGCCCCTTATCAAAGATATGTTGGGATGCTTTATCATTCTAATCTGATCAATCTTCAACCACAAAACCACAAATCCGCCATTGAAAAAGAAATAACCAAGTCTTGAACTTTATTTGACATTTCCTGTTTGAGACGTACACCTCAATAGAGATCGCTTACAATAGTATACAAACGGTTACTGCAATGGTAAGCAATCAGCCATCAATCAGCCTCAATGTCTTAGTACTAGGTGATCATAAATATCGAACAGTATTTACTCCAGTAGGTAGGTACCATTATAGAGTTATGTACCGTGTAATTGTCCAGCGGAAATGCAATGGTTTCTATTACACAGTTGTCAAACAGACACAAATAGAGCTATTGAGTTGCATGTCGTGTGTAAGCGATAAGGAATAAAATGTTTGTTATCATTTAATCGTCTGTATCCGCTGCTATAGCCGCAGGGAAGTCCTAATCTTTTCTCTGGCAGCTGCGAATAAGTAATTCCGGAAAACGGCAATAATTGTAGGTACCTAAAAAGTTTACTGGTAAAGACTTTCCTTTTAAAAGATAAATTAATTGGTTCTTATTAAATGTTTAATAGGATTAAAACTGAAATTAAGTTATAATTTCTCTTTAAATTTTCTACTTTGCGAAGCATTATACCTCTGTGTTAGGGGATAAAAGGATGAAACTTTTTGCAATCGAATTCTAAATTAGATCCTAAGATCTGTTTGCATTTTAATTAATATTAGCGGTCCGTCCCGGCTGTCGGGTGGACATTTACTATTTAAACATTTTGGGATAAAATATAGCCTATGTTACTCAGGGATAATGTAGCATTCTAATGGTGAAATAATTTTGAAATCGGTCTAGTAGTTTTTGAGTTTATTCGTTTAAAACATACAACATATTCCTCTTTATATTATAAGTGTAGATTACCTAAACCTTGCTTATGCATCATCTGATCAATAAATCTGCTGGCATTATGTAAACTATTTTCCTTGGAATGCATGAAGGCTTTTGATTAACGGTAATCAATCATCTGCTGATATGCATAATGCATCAAAATGTTGATTATCCACAACCGACAGATAAATAAAGGTAGTTAGGAATAAAATTACGTACTCATGTACCTAGGTACTTACGTATTAATAATTAACGTACGACGTGTATGAGCGTATGTTGTACACATATCTCAGTAATTTTCCTCATAAAATTAGCTCATTAATTCCACACACTGCATGACATTCCGTTGCAAAAAAAAAGTTTTGCATGGCAGCCGGATTTGTGTTTAGTTCTGCGAAAGGCAGTTGTTTGAAGGGACGAGGTTAATCATAAATAAACAGTTAGTTAGTCACCTAATAAACAACTACAGTGACTGTAGATTGAGGATATTGTCATAATCACTAATGCCCAGTCAACGAATGACTGAAATTGCAGCTTTGCTGTACATAATGAGCGGATTTCAGGATATTGCTGCCCATCCTCCTAACATCAATTTAAAATGAATGAATGACATCAGTGTTCTTGTGACGTTTTCCGTTGGGATACCGAGTTATTAATAACATTGTCGTTTTATGTATTAATAAACAATGATAGCAATGACACATGGTGAGCAATGTAGGTGTTATCGCTTTACCTAATAGTTAATTGAATTGTAGCAATGTTTAAATTGCTCACTAAGTAAGTAGGCAACCGCAATGTGCCTTTCCATGCACATGAATGACTCCACGTATTGTTGATTCGGTGAGTCAACCAACAGTCAACGAGCAGCGTACGCGGCACAGCGCAGCCGCACTCGACCACTCATTCATGCATTCACGCAAAAACCTTAACAATTACTCAAACAAATCGCACCCTTAGAACATAAATGGCACTAAACGAAAATGTTAATTTTACAGTATGGCCGTTTTAAGATTTTTTAAGAATTGAATGGGTGATATGGAACTAAAAAAATATAAATAAAGCTTTGTGATCGGCTTAAAATAACAGTTTAACTAACGCTGTTTCAGTATCCAGTGGCATACGATAAAATTATTGATTATTTATCAATGGAGAAGCATTTAAAAAAAAAGTTTAGCATAGTGTCGGTTATAGTTTTCTAGTTATTCAAAACTTTTTGCTTAATGACCTCTAAATGTTATTTTACCTACATTGTTATGATAAAAAAGAGAGAAATAAAACAATATAACTACTAAAATAATAAAGAATTATATTTATTTGGCACATGCCCACAGTTTTCGGTAAAAATTATCACACATATTCATAATTAACAAATCTGTTTAAATCTAGATAAAAGTATTATCAAAATAACAGAAACTTCGTCATTTTATCGTAAATAACATTAATATTAAAAACTTGTTCTTACTACTTACTAATCAGTACAATTATTAGAGGTATTTCAACTTATCTGCTAAGGTTAAAAGTCTTTCGAAGTAGGAACTGTAAAAGTTACGTAAAAATCAGCGTATTAAAGGTTTAATTATCATAAGAGTCAGTAAAAATCTTGCAGTAATTTAAAAATATAGTTTTTTTTACAAAAAACCGTAAGAAATTATAAAAATATTGTATCAAAATCTTGTACATACTATAAAATCTTGTAAAAACTGAATTACGAAAAAACCAGCAAAGCTTTTTAGCAATTTAGTCGTTAACGTCAGTTCTAGAACCGAGAAAAAAATTAATAAACTAACAGTAACTTAAAAACATTTTCGCACATAAATCACAAAACTTATCGAAAACTTCTTCTTACAAATTATAAATCAACAGTTTTTTTTAAAGGCGTTCTCACTACTCTACCTGCCTAGTTCAAAACTCTATCAAAGTAGGAATTGAAAAAATTGGGGATCAAACCAGCATCTAGAAGGCTTTTCACGTCATTCTTTTTTCTTTCAGATAAATTCAACTTTTGGTTATACAGCTGTTGCAGTTCTTGAGTCCGCTGGTTCCTTGTACTGACCCTTTTAGTGGCGCTACCGAAAATGCCCGTTATTAAATTCGTATAAGAACAAAATCCTAATTAAAGTTAAAAAATAACTGACACTAAACTCAAACTGCCACTTATGCAATTACGCACAGCTAATATTTGAAAGCATATTTATTGATTAAATGGCTCTTTACAGAAAATGCCCGTTATTGAATTCATATAAAAACAAAATCCACGCTAAAGTTATTAAATAACTGGCATTATATTCAAACTGCCACTTATGCATTTACTCACTGTAAATATTCGAAAGCAAATTTATTAAATAAGAGGCACTTTACACAAAGTGCCATTTTTAACTCCCCTCGACAAGGATTCCCTCCGGAGACTTGACGCGAACTTGCGTAGTGCCGGTTTATCAATTACCGACTGGACAAATTGTGATAAATTCATAAGTGACACTAGCGACATCTAGCAAAAATTTGGCGCCTTAGAGCTACCGGGGTCTTTGCATTAGGCGCGTTTCGTTTTATGCGTTTTGACTGTATACTTAACTAAAAAATGACATTTTTTGTATAGTGCCACTTATGTTTTAAGAGTGCGAAATATTAAAAGGATCAAATTACTTGAAATTATTATGTGTGTGGGAATACACGTCGACTGTGTGTGAATGTGAATTTGCGCGCGATTGTCATGGGATTAATGTTAATGAGCCGGTGACGTAAATAAACATAAACAGTTCTTTATTGTTATTTGATTTTGTAGGTATTCATTGTATAATTAGTGCTATAAAGTTGTGTATAATGTGCTCAACGCTACTACCCAGGTAGGCCACAATTAACCACTATATTTTCTGCTCTAATCGTGCCAAATACGAGGAAAATTGTTCTTTGAAATGTGATACTTAAATGGAAACACCAAAAGATATAAACAGTAATTTGTGTAACATGAACATCAATTTACGTATTTTTTGAACGAAGCAAAAAACGTAAATGCCTTTTTGCTTTGATAAGCTAATTTCAGAGTTCTGTCTAAGAACGCCAAAGGATAGGTAATGTAATTACTGACGAGCTAAATAAACTAGTAGAAAAAACTTTGTTTAATAGCAAAGACGACCTCAAGAAAACTTGAAAGGTTGAAGAGATCCACAATATTTTAGCCACGTAGTTTTAAAACCACTTTTTTGCAGCGAATTGGCACGAGATTGTTTCAAGGAGCTCCGCTCATGCCACAATCACTGACACAGATTACGAGCTCATCCACGCAGAACTCGTGAGGTGCCATGACAGCACCCCATTTAAAAGGCAAATACGGTCACGACGTGCTCACACGGATGTGTCGATATCGTTACGATGTGCCTTGTGCAACTCGCAGCACTAATGCATCCACTAGACAAAATCAACTTTAGAAATGTGATGCAACTCCTGGGCTATCTTCTCACACAATCCTTGTAGGAATTGGTAACCATTGAAATATAGGACCGTGATTTTTTTAATTATGGATTTTATAGTGTTTTCACACGATCCTAGCGTAACAGCATAGCAGGGAGGAGAGTTTTACGCGTAAAGTTCTTGTGTTATTATAAAAGAACTATGAGTTCATCACTCTGGTTATACGTAGAATGATGAATTTTTGAAGTGTCGGTAAATTACCGAATATGGTCGTCGTCAAGGATACTAGAACAGTAAGTTAGTGGGTAATTGTTAAATTGTGGTCGGGAATTTGAAAAGGACTGTGCTCATGTTGGCTAAATTGCGTCAACAAATTAATAATATGTGCATTCAGTGACTCCTTCAAAAAGGAAGGAAAACTAAGTACCCACTAAGACCTAAACCACATAGACGAATAAAGCTGTAGTCTTGACGTACAGCCTTCCTGATTACCTGGCTAATAACCCAGCTATTAAATGGCTCTAAACAATATCAAAGCACCTTATTTGAGTACCGCTTACAGCACTGCTCACCCATTAAGGTAAAAAAGCGTGACGACGATGACATCGGGTGAACGGACAAATTGTAACGGTTCGTTCGACTACGGAACTTTAATAACACCATGGAACACAAAAACTTTGATAGACATAACATAATTAGTAATAACGTGGACGACACGCATTTTATATTTTATCATCAAACAGATCTTGGAAATTAACGAATCTATTAAGAACCGCGATCTGCCAGCCATATTATTCGGTTCTGATCGAAAAGAAGTCGGTCGGTCAGTGATACGGAGGAAGGAAAATGTCGTGTGAAACTGAAAATCAAACTTTTGAGTCGGTATGATCGAGGTGGGCGCCGTAAAGGAAGGCGAGGGAAAAGATGGATATATTGTGAGAAAGATGATAGTATGGCTAGAAAAAGGATAACAGAAATGACGACTAGACGAGTTAATTGTGAAGTCTGGACCCACTAGTCAGGTTATGCCCCCATCTCCTCTCATAGAGAGGAGGTCCGTGCCCGAGCAGTGGAAATGTTAGATGCTGATTATGCTATGGAAGAAGACATGGTGCATTTACCCGAAATAAATTGGGTTTAGTTTAGAGTAGGATAATGATGACTCACCGAAATATGCGAAAACTATGGCCACACACACACAAATTTGCCTAGCCTGTACCCAACTACGTTGATGTCGGCTGTCAGTCTAACCAGTCCTATTTCACATGAAGCGACGGGCTGTCTTACCTGCCTATGACCACCCAAAATACTTTATTTAACAGTGCCTTCCTCTTGTTCCCAGATCGTTGTCGAGTGATTTGGATACGGCGCGGGCACTAGCGTGCCATGCTGTGCTAGACTCCACCATGGTGGGCGTGGGCGTCGCGGAGGGAGGCGGGGGCGGCGGCGGCCCCGGCGACGGCTACTATGGAGAGTACTACCCTCCCGAGCAATACTACGTGCCGCAGGAGATGTGTCCTCACCCCCAGCAGCATCCGCAGCACGCGCATATGTGTACAGTGCTTCCTGAATATGGTGAGTTCATTTCCTCTGTTCAAAGACCTGCGCTGACGAGGGATTCATATCATTCATATCCACGGAAGACAAAACTCTCTGAAACATAACTTGCGAAATGTGGGAGCATAGGTACTACTATTTATTATTTATAGGTAAGTATACCTTGACACGCTGCGCTCTGCCAGTCTACCCATCACTTCGGGGAATACCGGCAGATATTCCGGGGAATGCAGATAGAGTTGATGTTATGATAATATAACAAACATGACTAAACTATGAATGATCATCTGCTAAAGCCATTCACAACGCAACAAATCAACACACACGCATCCCCGGCTAAAGTCAGAATCGTTTTCGCAGGTCATATACGTCGTTTTTCTAATGCCTGGGCTGGTAGGAATCAGTGGCGAAGGTTCCATACAACTCGATCCTACCGGCTTCCCTTTGAAAAATGACACAGTCAGTATTCTTTATACAAATAAAATAATCACATTAAAGATACATATACTCCGGCTTACCTCTTACAAAATTGACCCTTCGCTACTGGTAGGAACAGAAGACACCAATTTATGAGGGGGTTGTGTGGAGACAGTGTCGTCTCATCATCTGTATTACGCATGTTGTCTTGAAATACGATACGGTCCTTGTAATCTCAGCAACAACTTGAATGAGCGGATTGGTCCTTCTTTTGAGAATGACTCGACAGCAGCTCAGTTATGGCAAATTGCGTGCTGATGAAAATAATACTATTTTCCTCGTTTTTGCAACGTTTTTCATTGATTCTCCGCCCCCGATTCGAACCAGTAGTTTCTGAGATTAGCGCGTTCAACCAAACAAACAAACTCTTCAGCTTTATAACATTAACAATTATTATAATTAATGTTGTTAATCCTATGTTTTTTTGACTATACGAGTACATATAGTATAGAATATAATTTTCTCTAGGCCCTCATTGTCAGGGTAGTACCAGGCTAGCTATGCTAGGAGGTATTCTGCCTGCAACGTTTAAAAAAATAAGTCTAGAGATACTTTTTTTACTCGTAATATACTAGAGTGTAAAATCTACTAGCACCTTGCCATAGCGAGTAGATTTCGCACTTTTTCAAACAAACTTTGATCCCCAATCCCCAACTTTTGCGCTTGTATTGCGAAATTCCTAAAACACGTGTTTCATAATGTTTTCCGAAACCTGAGATTTCGGTTGATTTTTCTAACACAATTTTCATACTAATTTTCATTTATACATTTTCAGTTTCATTTGATTACTAAATACATAAGTCCTAAGAACTGGTGGCCTACCATGACGTCTTAAAGCAGGAGTAATTCCAGTGTGGGAAAGAGATGGCGCTAGACGACCTGTATAGCTCTGTCTCTTTGACGTCATAGTAACCCCCTAATCGTTTGATTTCTCTAGCATTTACTCAATTTGCGTTTAGTACTAGGGGCCTCGCACACTGTGCGGCCACCACAACCACGGCTTGTCGCATGACCGGCCGCTTTTTTTTTTGAACATTAATACTGTTTTGAACACTGGTCGGACGCCCGGTTGTGACTGAAAACCTTTCTTACTGGTGGCCTACCATGACATCTTAAAACAGGAGTAATTCCAGTGTGGGAAAAAGGTGGCACTAGACGACCTGAATAGCTCTCTCTTTCCCACACTGGAATTACTCCTGCTTTGAGACGTCAGAGTTAGGGGGGTTCCCCTTGTCGAAGCTTCTGCGGCCAAAAGTCGTGGTCGTAGCCTCGTAGTGCTCGAGGTCCCCTTCTTACCTTTATATTGCCTTGAGTCTAGCAATTCTATCTTTATCAATATATTTCTTGTATATGTACTTTGTAAACGCAAGAGGTCGGTCACCTCGTCACTTAGTAACGCCTAATCAATCTTCATTTAGCGCATGTAAGTAATTAACAAATGCAATTAAAAAAAAACTTTTATTTTCCAGTACCTACTGAAAAGCGAATTTTTCATACAATTGATAAGTAGTCAAATGCCATTGTTTTATTGTTCCCAATAATGTTTTATTACAGTTCACTGAATAGTTTACTACTTTATCATCTAGGGTAAATACCGGTTGGCTCGATTTGCTCGTAACGACAAGTAACTATGGTACCAAACTATGTTATAATTTCTAGGAAAACTCACTGAAACTATTACACTATCGCTTTCACTTGATAATTGGTCGCTCATTTGACTTAGGTACTCAGTAAAATAATAGTACATTTTGATAAATGGGGAAACTTTGTTATTGCATTCGAAGCGGAATTAACACCCGAGCTGCAGGCGAGGGTGTTATGAAGCTGAGAACTGCAGTAACAAATCCCCACGCGTATCAAACGACGTTTTTCAATACCCTTCGAAGAAATAAAATATTAGAACGAAAAGTATTTTTTTCAGTAATTATTAGGAAACTACGAATTTTTTTACTTCTTTTCTGGGTGTTGCTTTCGCCAGGTTGTAGAAGAAGCAAAGGTGTGATGCCGCTAACAGCCTAATATGAAAAATAGTAAATTCAAATATTTTTGAATTTAGAACACAAATAAATGTTAATTTGTTCATAAAAGTAAAAAAATGTTTTAAATAATCATATTGATCCATGATATTCTATTTATAAACACAATTTAAATACTCAAAATATATTTACGCCGTAAGGACGCATATCTTATAGCCGAGATTAAAAAAAAAAACAAACACCGCCGACTATAGTCATTGAACCCATTTGGACTTAGTATAAATATATATATTTTTCTGCACGTGTGCGGAAGAATCTTGTGCGGAAATTTTTTTAAATCCACACGTGTGAAATACATTACATGTTGATCATAATCGTGGTGCGATAAGGAACAGTTTTCGAGAAAGTGTATTGAAAATTACTTAGAGCTGGTAATCCTCCTGGAGGGTTCGTATAGGTACTTAGGAGTAGGACTGTAAAAAAACACGATTTCAAGACATTCGATAGGGTTGTTCTTAATGGAGATAGGAATTTATTTTAAAACAGTTTCAACAATCTATTTCTAGAAACGCATCGTCAGTACTTTCTAAACATGGAAACAAAGGCACGTATTTGGAATTTGTTGACTATCATAATTTTGTTTTCTAAAACAGTAATTAGGGTTGGCTAAAAATAGCAGCTCGCCAAACCACATTCAATTAGTGGTTGTGTCAGAAAGTTAAGTAACCGTAGCGAATTAAAACTGGGAAAAAACCCTTCTACCGTCAGTCGAAACAAAGAGCTTCAAGGCTCTCGTGGGATTCCTAGTGCACGGCATTGCCCAAGCCTGCGGTCGCGTTGCATCGCGGGTCGTGGCTGCGCGAGCCAGCCTCAGCTATGCGGCACGTTTCCGCCGCGGGCGGCTCGTACCGAAGCGAATCATCCCACAAAGTACGTTTTCTACGAACACCCGAAACACGTTCATTACTTCATTCATAACCGCAAAGTTACGGGCCGGAACGACGGCGTCGATGTCAAAATAAAGCGAAATTAAGCCACCCGTGACGTGGCACCGGCTCCGAACCAAGCACGCGAGCTGGAAAACATGCAAACATTATCAGCTGTGTTTATATTATACTTTTAGCAAACAGAAGCGAAGATGTTTAAAAAATGACAACGAAGTTCACAAAATAATGAATACAACCGTTTATTCTAACTTGGAACAAAATATCATCACTAAAACTAACCTAAACCGCTACAAATCATAACGAATTCAATTAACATGTAATTGTTTACAAAAATAGCGATTAAGTTCACAAAATAGGAAAATATAAATCTTACAGCCCTTTGAGCGATATTCCCAACAAGCGCCTCTCGCGACCTGATACAATTTTGAAGTTGTCACTCCTTGCCATAGACCTAACATGTGCTACGTAAAACCTAATTTCTTTCTAATACTAAGTAAAACCTCATTTTGTCCTAACAATACTGAATACATACATAAATAAATATCTAGCTGTTAACTTTTTGATTATTATTTATCTTATCAATAGTTATCAAACATGAATGTAAACATTAAACAAAAATACGTGTAACACTTGAATTGAGTTGAAAGTTAATTTTTTGGGATTGTTACAGATCGCGAATAGCATACATTAAGCATATATTTCATATTAAATTCATTTATTTTATTCTTTTAAACTTTACTGATTTAAGGTGGAAGCGTCAGGGTAGCCCGCGAAATTCAAATTTTCTTAGGTTTTTTGCAATTTGCAGGTCAGTTAAACAAAATATGATTTCGGCCGTAATACTTATGTAGTTACAGACTTCCCGACCCCGTACGAATCGTCTCCCGCGCACCTCATACCGCCTAAGGCGATAACATTGAACGAAAAATAGTGTTCGAAAATTCCATAAACTTGTTCCAGGAAATACGTGTTTTTTTCTATGGCCTACAAGTTTGTGAAATAAATATTTGTCATTTAGAATCTCCATTACATGTGCAAGGTTTCTATCATGATGTTTTCTTTACTTTTACAATTTATGAGTACATTATGGACGGCCAAAGTTTAGGTAAAATATGTGCAAAACAGCAAGTTTTGGAGGCTCATACTAAATTAAATTTTGTTACTCCAAATTTGTATTTTTTGCTTTATATAGTGCACAAGATGCGTATCAGTTAAAAAAAATCTAAGATAGTTGTGTTACAACGGCATAATCACGTACAAGCGTTTGTATGAAAACTATGACGGGGTGGCCGCTCTTAACTTTGTAGATCCGAACTATATTTTTAATCTAATAAGTAATAATGCGCAGGTATCAATTATTCCGGTGTAGGTATTATTCCACTGACAATTAATGACTTCAGTTTTTAGAGTTCATTTTTCTCAATAAATTCTAATTAAATTACCTACGTCTTTCTATGCATAAGTTATAAATTAATGATGACGATGATGTTTAGCAGTGGCGAAGGTTCCATAAAACTCGATTCCTACCGGGTTCCCTTTCAAAAATAGCACAGTCAGTATTCTAAAGACAAATAATCACATTAGAAAAGAGAGAGGTAAGCCGGAGTACATATCTTATGTACTCTTACTTGCTTACCTCTTACAAAAATTGACCCTTCGCTACTGATGTTTAGTTATTAATGGTTATATTGGATACTCTTTGTATTGTATGAATCAAATTATATTGAATTTAATCCTGCGCGGATTAGATTAAATAGGTCCTTTTATGGCTCCTCGATAATTTCTTAACGGTTTAAAGGTCACGATGACATCAAGACTGTGTCATTTTTAAAAGGTTATCCTATATCTGGTCATAAAAGAATTATTAATTAGTCAAATTATACAGACACTACAGATTTTTGAATGTAAAGCACAGACATTGGCACAGAAGAATGCCCTAAGCAAAGACAAATTTGGGACCATAGAGAGAGGAAGTAACCTAGCTGTCGATTGTGTTTTATACGAAAAAATCTCACAAATATTTTCGTCAGACACAAAAGATCTTTCAAGCCAAAAATTTTTCTATTTGACCATCAGTCAAAGTCAATTCTCAGACCTTCGTTTTTTTATTTTTCAGGTGGCATGCCCGTAGTGCCATCAGGCACAATGATGCCGCCCATGATGCCGCCCGTGCTCGATGAGAATATGCGGCACTACCTGGTGCACGCGCAGGCGCACCCGCACCACGCTCAGCACCACCAGCCGCCGCATCATCAGCCGCAGCACCACCAACCACCGCCCCATCACCAACCTCCACACCATTACGTGAGTATTGACATACTGTTAGTGCTAGCCTGCATCGTCCCACTGCTGAGCAAAGGCGTCTTCTTATGAGTTTTTGAAGACGCAAAAATCGTAGCCGGACCTGGGCTCAATTAAGATTGCCATCGACTCTCAGAACATTTCTGCCATAAAAATTCATGTTGATTTCAATTCTGATGTGAAGCAATGTTTTCACGAGATTCCACATCTTTGTGCATCTTCCTCTAGCGTTTCGTTTCAGAATCGCATGAAGTGTGTTGTAGGAATTCACTGAAAAATTGTCGTCAGAGAAATCATTCTACATAAACAACGATATATCATGTAGGTAGTATATTGTTCTGATAGAGTAGGTACATGCTCTGTCCAGGATCGTGTCGTGGCAGATAAAACAAACGGCAGACTGTGGCTATAGGAAATCTAATTAGTGTTATCCCGGATAGGGCTAATAAGATTTCCTTCACTTATTAGATCCTTGTTTTTCTAGGCTATATTATAGTTAGTTATGGTACTACTTCTAAGGAATCCTGAGTCATGTACACCATATGTGTAACCAGGATTCATGGCGGCACACTTTGGCATTCTACCGCGAAATTAATTCAGTGTCCTAGAATGAATAAACTGTACGCTATGACTACAAGATGGTTTAGACTCCACATCAGGATAATCGAAAGAATTCTACTCAATGCATTTGTGGCTAGGACTTCCGACCTCCTCGCCGTGCATATACAGGACAATATCCAGTGCACCTACAATCTTGCAATTCTATCATGCACTTGTAGGTTCTTGTTATCTAATAAACTTCTTGTTATCCGTTTGATAGTTTCACCTCCAACAGCCAATCGCCAACAAATTGCAGCCACCGTGTTATATAAGAACTTCTCGTGCAGATTATGTATATTTCTTATTAACTATGCATTCCGGAGACATAGGTGCAGCAGTATCTAATGTTGCAGACTGAGCGATTTCTAACAAAGACAGTTTTTGGAAGCCTTTGTTTGAAGATTTTGTAGGTACTGCTTTAGACTAATGTGTCTCAGAGTACACTTTATGTATATAAAGCTAGCTACTGGTGGGATAAACCTGCTTGCAAGTTTCGCATTGCGTGTTGTCAGAACTTTTCGTGAACTGGTATTGTATATCTATAGAGAATAAATTCTAAAATTAGTAACGCGGTAAAAACTTAGCATGTATGAGGTAGGTAGTCATTATACGCCGAGTCGTCGTAGTCGTCGTACTGTCCACGGCATACCTTATTCAGTGCATTGCCCCATCAAGGCCGCTCTAGGCTAATAATATTTTTTTTATACAATGAGCTTACAATATAAACTAGGAATATTGTAATTTTATTGACTTTAACGAGAAAAGAATGGTTGATTTAATTGATTACGTAATACAATTCTCCCGAATTGACCTGGAATAGTCAAAATAAATAGAGGCTTCAAAATCGCGCAAATTCTTGTATAAACAATTCTGCTAAAAGTATTATTTTGAAAACCAGCTGTGACAACATCATTTTACTCCATTTAATAAAAACTGTGCAATTCCTATGACGTGTCGTATTGTTTCTTTGTAATAAGCATGCTCAGGGTCCTACTATGATCTTTACCAAAACAATCTTATTGCAGGAACGTTTTGTTTCAGGCTTATAATAATATTACTTTGTTTGGTACCATGACCTCCACAAAACAATATTGTTTTACTCCTGGTTAGTGCGGGGAAAGAACGATTTATAAGATTTGTTTATTCCCTGCTAAAACATGGAAGAAACAACTAGCAATATAAACTGTATAGCGTCTCTTTCACAAATAAGCGGTCCGAATCGTATTATGAAGTCATAGTCTTGGAGCAAAATATGACTGTTATTAACATTAAAAAAAATATTTCGTATCAAAATTTCATTTGTAAGGATAGTTACCATAAAAATCACAAAGCTCATCAAAATCTTTGAGGATTTTTCTGTAGGCAGTAAGAAGTAAGTTTAAATGGAGGTTGTGGCCTTAATCTAACATGATAGGAATCGGAACAGAATTTTTATAACTGGCTGGTATCATTATTTTTTTTCCTATGTAAAGTGGCATCCATGTCAGTGCATTATGTCATACCTGTCAGTGGTCATCAACAAAAATCAATTATCTATTAATGTTTAAATCGCAAATTAAGTCTGCTGTGATTCTGACAAAGAACCTTTTTCGGATTCTGTTCTTTTATATGATGGACTTCAATATGCTACCAACTACCACTCCTAATGAAGATGCGGTCTTATCCAAAATTTATATCGGTCTTATCCTTATTTCCTTGTGCAGTTGGCTTGTAATAAAAAACTTAACGTGAACGTAATACGAACTTTTATGTTTTCTTAAGAGGGAAAGAGCAACAAATGGGATGTACATCATTAAAGATGCATCGATGCGTTTTAGAAACCACTCTACGGAGCAAGTATGGAGCTCGTTGAAAATAATCCCAGGAGATTCGATTATGGACTAGTCTTCGACTCGTTAATCTATATTTCAAACTGTATGATAAAGAATTCTCATTATGACTGACTCTTTCTGGCTGTATGTAAGAAGTTGGATGATTTGAGACCGCTAGAACACGCGCGGGTACGGGTTTAGGTGCACGCTCGCGTGTCAGTATTGAAGAATAGTATGCCGCGACAAAAAGCTCGGGCGCCGAGCGCATGTGCCCGGTTTTCTAAGGATATTTTGACAGTAAGCAGTCACGTGAGTTTTAGCGGACGCCCCAAATGGTAAAAATATATTGATTCTCAGTAGTATCTACTGGTTATAATCAATAACAACAATACATACATATACTCGCACACATGTCATTATAGTTAAGGAGGTGCTAACGGTGTAATTCGTTTTCAATGTTATTCAACACCGTCATGTACAAGCACACAAACAATATCACAGGTATAATGGTAAAAGTTTATTGATTCTCCAGCAATTCAAGTCATAGGTAATCTATAGCAACAATACAATTTTACACAACATTGTTTACGACGTCGATACAAATGGTTATTAGGTATTAGTTTATCTCACACAATGTTATTCGGCATAGTAATGATGGGCTCCTTTTTGTGCTCTTCATCTTTGAATATCCATCCATTGCGTACATTGTCTTATTATAAGTAAGGCCACATTCATTTTATAAGCTTCAAGTGACGCCACTTTCGTGATCCATTGCCATCTGCGTTATCACTTCCAAAAACTTTAATATTACATGCATTCGCCATCTAAAATCAGACAAAAAATGAAGTACCCATACATATTACTCATGCATGTAACTAAAACTGGTGACCTGGCGAACGTGGCTGAATGCGAGAAACACTAGACCGTTCGATCTGGCGACGCTTAGGGGAGGCCTATAGATGATACGGCAATACAGTTTTTAATTATAATTTGCAGAACAATATTCGTCGGTCCGGAGCAACTTTTTTACACTCAAACATTCCTGCTATTTGACATAAAAACATTATTGCTGGTTGTCCAAAGGCTCGTCGTGGTACCAATTGGTATAAGTATTAGTATGGAGCCATGGTGGAGCTCGCTCAAAGAGTTAAGCGTGCTCCGCCATGGCTCCACCCTAAAATCAACGAGTTGCGGTCAAACGAAAGCCTATAAAACGTTACCGTAAACAGATTTTCGAACGGAATGCAACTGTCAGTGTCAAACTGTAGATGTCAAAACTTGACGTGCTATGTCAGAGCGTGATGTGTGATTTCATTTCATTTCTGTAGATGAAAAATGAAAGATAAATAAAAACAATAAAAATAAAATAACCTAAAAACTTACAGAACCTAAAACGTAGCATCAAAAAATTCGTCCTCAGCGCTGTCAACCGGTAATGTGCCCAAGAGACTGGCGGCATTGCCACGCTGTATGGCAATAATGCTTAGCCTTTGCCCAGGGTATAAGCCAGCCACCGGGTCACCGGAAGCGTCAACTAAACGTTTGAATATTTCCTTGAAAAGATTGTAAGCACTCAGACCCCAAGGACCAAGAGTTTCAACCCCAAACGTCTAGAAATTATCGTTACCCGCTGTGGCACTATATTTACGCCGCTTGAGGTTCTGCGCAGCCGCTGCGGCAGTGCAGCATAACACGCTGAGTTACGAAGATGGGATGGTGCGAGACTATCGACACATATTGCGTCCCACACTAAAGGCCTACCTATCTTCTATGGAAAGTGGTGTCTGATTCTGTTGACAATTTCCCCACATTGAGGGCAATGAGGAGAACAACAAGGGGCTCCTAATCGTAGAGAAGCAGCGAGGCGGGAAGTAATGTCGTTTACGAAAGTGCCTATGTTTGATGATGGTAGAGCATGAAACCAAAGACCTGAATCCGATACCCACAGCCAGAATGCACACACTCTCCACAGTAGCAGCAGTTGTTTTCAGTAAATTATCCTGAACTACTCTGCTGAGCGGTTCATCCCACCTTCCGGGAAGATGGCTTGTCAGATAGGTCAGAATTCGGGCAAGCAAGTTTCTAAGCATCAATAGCCTCAGAGAAGCATGGTACATCAAAATCAATTGGTGTGGAAGCAAGGATTTTCCTGATTAATTGGTCAGTACCATGGATTGAGCAATATGAATACTGGTAAACTAATACCAGAAATTTTGCAGACACCGAGTCCTGCCATACGAATGTTAAGAGTCAGCTCAGTTTTTCAAGACCACATTTAAAATTGTAGATAATGATTGTCTAATAATTTGATCGATTTTGTCCAAAAGATGAGCGTGCTTCCTAATATGAGAAGCATGAAGAAAACACATTAATTTAGGGCCGAAACAGCAGTATCGAATTATGGTGATGGTTAAATGCAAGTTTATTTGGAGTTATCTTTCCCAAATGTCATCAAAATTTTGAATTTTTTCTTCAATTAAATCGGGGAAGGAATATGGCAAGATTGAGATCAACGCCAATGAAATGAAGTTATTGTTTTAAGAAATTTAAAACAGTATCTACATTGCCTCCCCAGGTTCCATCATCAATGTACCAAACATTAAATTTAGAATTTAGCTGTTGATCAAAGGGTGGATAAGACATTGTCAGAGTTGAAGGAAGGATAGTTTTATTTACCAGCAAAGAATACCAAATTTCTTGATAAAGTTTTTCGAGTGCGCGTAAGTGAAAGACGCCATAAGTTACAATATACGTGAAAATGTAAAGTTTCTTTGACACAAACTGAACAAATGTGTGAACCTTCTGTGTAAACATTTCCGCTGATACATCAATTGTTTTGCTTGTAAATTTAACCGCGTATATGTGAACATTTCGCGTTTAAAATTGTGCACAAGCGTGTCGAGTTATCCGACTATTTTCAGTGAGTAGGTGATTAAATAAAGTTGCGGGGTATGCGACGTTAATCTAATCGTGGCGAAGTTATACCTACAGTTGCGACTCGAGTGTGATTGTGTAGTGAAGTGTTATCACGAAAACAGTTGGCTGTAGTTAGTACGTGGCAGTGACGTTTATTACACCGAATGAAAGCATAATATTAATATTCGCATTAAAATCTGACAAAAATGAGTGTTTCTGATCAAAAGAAAGAAAATATCACTCCACAAGAAGGAAAGTTTCAGGTCTGTTTAACTGTATTTCATTTTATTCTATTTTATTTCTAGATTTAATGATATCCATTATCCATCAACATTTTAATGTTTGCTTATTGTTCAATATGGTTATTTATTATAACTCTAAATATTTTACAATGCCTAGGTATTGATTTTGATTTTGATTACTTTCTATTTTTCTTGATAAGGCCCTACCTGTTATCTGTAACTGTAACTTTATATGATGCACTTTAAATTATTTTTTAAACTAGTAATAAGCAATAAAATACTCATATTAAATTAAAATTACTTGCTTGCTGTTTGTAATAAAAATAATACAATAAAACATTAATTTCAGTAAAGTATGCTTAAATAAATCACAGATGATTTGTTTTTATTATGTGCAAGGAGCACATAAATACATGGCAACCATTCTCAACTGTTCCTCACTCCTACTCGCTTTACAATTGGTACTATTTAAAAACATCTCGCGCTGCACTTACTCCACAAAAGTCACACTCACTCATAATGTACTTTGCTCATCAGAATCACACTACAAGTCTAACACTTCACACTAGATACTCACTTACACACATGACTCCACAACTTCTGCAAGATTCTAATTTTTTTTTGTTGTTATTTCTTCTTCTTATGTTTTTGTTATTCATATTGTTTACCTTCTACTGTGCTTTTAATTTTTGTTGAACTTCTTCTCGCATACGGAATCTCTGTACAAGCTAATTCTAGCCTGAAAGGGGCCTGGTGACCTGTAACACAGGTTTTTCCCAAAAACCTACATCAGGCACCAGTCTTTCACAAAGGTTGAACACAGCTGAGACTTTTTAGTACACATTAACTTTAAGTCAGCTTCGTGAAGAGAGAATAAATGATAAATAATAAAATGTAGCATCTACTATAATTTTAGGCCTCTCATAGAGTGGCCCATGTCCAGAAGTGAGAACATTATACGCTGGTTATGCTATGTTTTGATAAAATATTTGCAATATTGTATTGGAGACCAGGCTGGTCTTCACAACTCCACATCGCGTAATTTTTCGTGAATCATGCAGTGCAATTAAACATTCAATCAATACTATTTTATTGTTTCAGGCTCCTACTAATGGTACAGGGGGTCCACAACATTACTACAGTGCTGGGTACCCACCGCATTTCCACCACGTTCCTCACCACATGCAGCATTCCCCACCACCTCCTGCTGTTTACCAGAAAGATGAGAGGACTCAACGACAGTACTCCAAACTAAAACAAAAGTTGGAACGAAAACAAACGAACAGGAACAATGGCATTGGTGAGTTCAATTAAAGACATATGCAAAAACTTTAAACATAAACATAAATGCTGGTAATCTTGATAAATAATAGGATGGTAAATGGCTAAATCTGGGATTTGTATGTATTCCCAGTATCCTGTTATTTTAAATTAAAAAAAATACCAATACTTCAATGAATTGGTAAAAGTCAGCTTATAGAACTTGTTTCCATTTTAATGCAGATGCCAACTCGGGTGCCAGTACGCCGTCACTATCGCCACGCAAGGAACTCAATGGTCGCGCAGGCAGCAGTAGTGGCGCGAGCAGTGGAGGCAGTGGAGCCAGCAGTGGCAGCAGTCTGCCAAGCAGTGGGCCAAGCAGTGGTGCCAGTACCGCCGGTTGCGCTGGCAGTGGCGGCACTACATCGTCTGGTGCTTGGTCGGAAGAAGGAGAGGCCTCCTCAGCCGAAACCTCCGTGCAAGGCGATGGGTCAGCTGCAGCCTCAGTGCAAGGCGATGGTGAACCCGAAGATGAAACCGACGCACAAGCTATACTCGACATGTTTGCTGCTAGACGCACACCACAGGTAAAAATGACACACTGAAGAAGACAGTGAACATTTTATTTTAGTCCAAGTTGTGCACAATCATTAATTGTTGCTATTTGATTTGTACAGATTACTGACGTATCGTCGACCAGCGCTCTAGTGATTTGGAATCTGCCGGTGCCGGAAGACGTCATAGTCCCCAATGGCGAGTTAACATACGACCTGCTCCTAGCCGACCGCGGAGGCCGATACAAAGCAATTTATAGTGGACAAAGCCTTACTTGCCGGTGAGATATTAACCAGTGGTTTGTTCGATTGTTTCAATTGAATGACCATATCTTAATATTTTTTCTTGTTATTGGCAGGGTGAGGGATCTGAAGCCGGGCTACGAATATTCGGTATGCCTACAAATCCGCGCCGGCAAGCTAGACGCGACGAGCGCGTCGGCCACGTTCCGCGCGCCGCCCGCGCGCCCCGACCCGATGCCGCCGCCGCGCATCAACCAGCGCGCGCGCACGTCTCTGCTGCTGCGCTGGAACGCCGCCACCGACAACGGTGCGCGCCTTCTCAACTACGTGCTGGAAATGGACGACGGCGCGGGTTTCGTGGAGATCTCTCGTCCGCGCACTCGCCAGCACACCGTCAACAACCTGCGACCGCAGACTCGCTACCGCTTCCGCATTGCTGCCGTCAACGACTGCGGCCGCGGCGAGTGGAGCGAGGAGACGGTGGCGTGGACGACAGGCTCCCCGCCCCCCGCGCCCGCGCCGCCCACGCTCACGTCCTCCAGCAGTGAGTCGCTCGTGCTGGGCTGGGAGCGTCGCGCGGACGAGGAGTTCACGTTGCAGATGGACGACGCTGCGCGAGGCCACGGGTTTCTGCCTGTGTACTCGGGCCCCGACCGCGCTTATGTGTGCGCCGGGCTGTACCGTGCTACCGACTACCGTTTCCGTCTCCGCAGCGAGACTGTCGACGGCCAAGGACCCTGGTCCGTAGAAGTCACGTACCGAACACAGCCCGAGCGTCCCGGCCCACCCGGACGACCGACACCGCGCGGTCGTATTCATTCGCGTGCTTTCCGCCTCCGCTGGGAACCTCCCGTGGAGGATGGCGGCGCAGCCATCGACTGTTACACCCTCGAGCTCGACGCTGGCGATGGATACCGACCGGCCTACCGCGGCCCCGAGCGCGAAGCACACTGCGACCGGCTGCTGCCGGGCACGCCGTACCGGGCACGCGTGCGCTGTAGCAACGAGGCCGGACTCAGCGAGTGGTCCGCCGGCGAGACCATTACCACTGAGGCCGCAGTCCCCGCCGCGCCTGACGCGCCCGAGCCCGGCGCCGAGCCGCGCAGTACCCTGGCGGCGCTCCGCTGGCGCGCACCCGACTGCACCGGCGGCGCTCCGCTCACTGAGTACCGCGTGGAGGTCGCGGACGCCGCCGACACCGACGGAGCGGCGCGTCTCGCCTACCAGGGGCTCGACTGCGAGTGCGTGCTGCGCGAGCTCATGCCCGGCCGCGAGTACCGCACGTGGGTCACGGCGCACAACAAGGTGGGCGCGAGCCCCGCCTCACCAGCTCTCACGTTCTCGACGGCCCCGGCGGCGCCGGACGCACCGGACACGCCCACCGCGCAGCTGGAGGGCGCCCGCGCCGCGCGCCTGCAGTGGGTGGCGCCGCGGGACAACGGCGCGCCCGTGATCGACTACCGTCTCGAGATGAGTGCCACCAACGTCGACGATGCCTTCTCAGAGGTCTACAGGGGTGCGGAGACGAATTGCCTTGTCGGACGCCTCGTGCCGTTCTCGCCGTACTTCTTCAGAGTGTGCGCTACCAACGCGGCCGGGCGCGGCGCCTGGTCGGGCGTGCGCGACGTCCTGACGCCGCGCGCGCCGCCCGGCCCGCCCGCCGGCCTGCGCCACGAGGCCACGGCCGACAGCCTGCGCCTGCACTGGCGCGCGCCCGCGGCACACGGCGCCGACGTGCTGCGCTACCGCGTGGAGGTGGGCGACGCCGCCTTCGACACGGACGGGCCCGCACCCGAGCGGCTCGTGCAGGGGCTCGCGCCCGACACCACGTACCGCGTACGCGTGGCCGCGCTCAACGAGCTGGGGCTGGGCGACTGGTCGGACGAGGCGCGCGCCACCACGCGGCCCCCGCCGCCCGCGCCCCCCGCGCTGCGCTGCGTGCAGGCGCAGCACAACCACCTGCGGCTGGAGTGGCCGGCCGCCGGCGGTGAGGGCGCGCAGTACTGCGTGGAGATGCGCTCGCTCGACACCCGCGACTTCCGACCCGTGTACCGTGGCTCGGCGCGCTCGTGCAAGGTGAAGAAGCTTCGCGAGGCCACCACGTACGCATTCCGGATACGCGCGAGCGACGAGCGCGGCGGGCGCGGCACCTGGTCGGACCCGCTGGAGGCCGCCACGGTGACGGCGCCGCCACCAGCGCCGCGCGCGCCCGCCGTGCAGGCGCCTGTGCCGCGCGCCGCGCTCGTGTCGTGGGACGCGCTGGACGACGCCGAGTACGTGCTGCAGTGCGCGCGTACAAGGGACAACGTCTACAAGGAGGTGAGTCGGAATTATTTTGTCAAAAAATATGATGTTTTATATTATTTTCTAGGTGCATAACATTCGTCGTATTTGCCTTTACACTGTTATCGTTCACTCATCTGCAACTTGGACTCCCTGAAGCAAACATTTAAGAAAGCCGTGTTTTGTACTTCAGGTGTACTCGGGGCGCGAGACTCAGTTCCTGCTAGAAGAGCTGGAGGCGGGCGCGGAGTACGTGGTGCGCGTGTGTATGGTGCGCGGCGGGCTGGCGGGCGCCTGGTCGCCGGGCGCGCGCCTGGCCGTGCCGCCGGCCGCGCCCGCGCCGCGCCCTCGCCGCGCCCGGCCCGCGCGCGCGCTGCAGCCCGGCCACGTGGCCATCATGATCGCGACCGCCTTCCTGCTGCTGGCCGTGTGCGTGGCCGTGCTGCTGCAGCGCCTGGTGGAGCCGCGCCCGTGACGCGAGCTGGCGGTGGCGGCGCCGCGCGCGCTGGCCTGCCTGTAGCCGAGCGCCGGACGCCGCCGGACGCAGCCGGACGCAGCCGGACGCCGGACGCGTGTTGTGTATGAGCGGGTTACGGCGCCGGACGGGACGAGAGCGGTGCGTCCGCGAACCGTGTCCGTGATCGATGTTTTAATTTAGATTACAAAAATATTACCGGCTTTGCATTTTTTGCATCGATGTGAGGTTGCCATTCAGAGTGTATATTTTTTACAGTCGAGCGAGAGAGCCTCGCGTTCTATCGTGTCTTTTATGTGTTGTATCTAAACTTTCACAAATTTTCATAAATCTAGTCTATGCTTGTAACTTATTATTTTATTTACTGTATTAGCGAAATACCGTGCTTGTTTATACTTTATTTGAATATCGAATTGTAATATTTGTTTTAACGGTGATACGACACGTACTTCCGATATTTAGTATTTCCTCTTTGTACTTTTTCCATATATTTGATATTTTTATAAAATTGAATTATCAAACGATCTGTTGCATGACTTTATCAGATTTAATTATAAGAAGATAGCAAACGAGGTGCTCTATATTATTATTAAAGTTTTGTTGAGAGGGACGTGGCCCCTCGCTCTGCAACGAGTTCCAGTGTGTATGCTGTGATCACTTCCTTATGCGAATGAGACTGATTTTACAAGTAAAAGCTTTGTTTATAGAATGAATCAAAATGCTTTCCCTTTGACTAACTGTGTCTGCGCCATTCACATAATAAGTGTAGGTTCGTTTGTTACTTGCGACAACATTTTTTTTTTTTTAATGGTGATATGGATAATGCCGTCTTTTGTTTGATGTGTGAATGGAACAGAACCATGACACAGCAGACGTGGAACACAGAAACAATCCGATTTTATATGCTCCGAATGCTTATTTGATAGTATCGATGTACCTAATTATATTGTATTATCGATAACTTCATAATATTGTTGTTTTTTTTTTATTCTCAGAACATGACCTTTTATTGATGACATTATATAATATAGATTAATTTTGTTTTTAAATTTAGATTTTACGAATTATTGAGATTGTTACCACCCGGTATAAAAGTAGGATCAGGAATTCAATTATAAAAAATTATGTTTCAAATATGATATTTTTAAATGAAATTCCCTTACTGGTGTCTGTTACTTTAATAACATTATTAGGAAATTGTTAACTGATGTTCATATACCTATAAATATAATTTTAATAAACGAATTTCTTGTAGATAAGAAAAATGAATTTAAGTATCATTTATATTCAGAATTAGATTAAATAAAGCATTGTACGGGGTTTGAACTTGATGTTTCTTAGTATCATTATTCAGAATTAATGTTGTTTCGTGGAGGTAATGTCGTACATAATAAATAACATTGAATATTGTCATTGTTACGTAGGCTTCGTATTGTATTCGAGTTTACTTGGCGCGCTCGTCGCCGTCCTATAGTATCGTCGGCGGCGGCCATGTATGTTGGTGTATTTATTTATTATTATTTATGTGAAATATAATTACGCACCAATAGGCATAAAATATATCGTAAATATGTAATATTTACTTCTACTGTGATTAGCTTATTCTATTCTTTCTATAGTATCTTATATTATTGTCCGAAACATTCCTAGGGTACATGTTACTTTTTGGATTTCAAAGAACTTTTCTTTAAATTTGTTATTTCTATAGTAGAGAAGAAATTCACTTCGTGCCTATTTCCGTACGGCATAATTTAAAACGTAAGCGCAGCTTACACTGTTATAAATTATATTATTTTCGAAAAATTTATAATAACGACGATGTGCAATTAAAAATTATTTATTCTTTATCGCTTAATATAAATATTTATTTTTTAGAAATTATATCTGACTAGTATCGTTTATCAAGTGAAGGAATCGATGTTCCTAAGTAAGTTTTACACTGTTGTACAATACACCGATTGCAAGCTAAATTGTGTACTACGGTCAAGCATTCCAACTTTATATTCCACTTGTAAATAGGCCTAATGAATTCTATGACTTTTATAAATGTACATGCTTTAATAATGAAATGTAAATAAATCTGATGTTCATGAGCTTCGTGTAAGGAGCATGTTTAGGTGCTGAACATGTATGCCAATTGAAATTACTGCATTGTGTTGAGAACTAAGCGTTTTTAAATTAATGAGAATAACGGGGATAACATCTCATATTGTATTTGTGTTTGAGTATGTAACGTATAACGAAAAATGTATATGTTTTAATATAATATTTGATGATGTTATGTATACAATTTATTAAACATGAATATATCAATAAAACTATATTTTGTGTACATTGAATGTTTAATTTGTTTTTCTACATACGATATAAAACATACCACAAAACTTAATTTACAATAATATTCTACACGTACTACATTTTTATACTTAAGATAATCGAACAATTAATATCTAATGGGTCAAATTCCACTCAAATATTTAATTAATTTTAATTAGAAAATATTGAAATATCTATGTTATAACACTGCGATAAATAAGACACGACTTTGGTCCTATGACATTGAGAAGACTAGAGTTTTTGTACTATGAGTATTTTCACACTTAGGTTACCTAGGGTTTTCAAACATTACACAAGTGGTTAGGTTGGGGGAAACAGTTGGCACGACCTTACGTTTTCACTGTACACTTCAGTGTAGTTAGTTAGATAAGATGTCTCCCTTGTAGAAATATGATCGATGCAGCCCTTGAAGTTTTGAGGGAATATTTTTTTCGCGGTTGCATCTTCTTGGTCAGATATACCACCTGTAACACAAATGTCTGTGGTAATATCCACACCAACCCAAGTATAATTACATGAAGAAAGAAAAACGAATAGCAATAACCAGCCCTTACCGATATAAACATCAACGTCATCATAGTCTGCTTCATTCCTTAATCCAGGCTCCTCTGTATACACTACTGTTCCATCTACAGTCAAAGTAATATTTGTCTTGTCCATTTGCAATACCAAAATATGCCATTCAGCATCAGTAAGAAACCCTGCATGAGGCATCAACCTTGTCAGGGTTCTGGCATGGCCTGTCAATGGCGCTTGGTTTGTACTGAGCGCTCTTGCATTGTTATGATGGAAAGACCAGACAAGTCTTAGGTACCCGTTCTCAAGTCCTAACCCAATATAATCAATGCTCTGAAAATAATGAAGTTTTAATTAGGAAACATGGTCCTTAAATGTAGGAAATACAATAATGTCGAAAGAGAAATGGTCCGAGCATTGAACCTTGAAGAAACCCTTTGCGAACATGATTATGTGACTACGTGATACACTAACAGAAGCAAAGGTCCGATTAGAAATTAAATGCTAATTAAGAGGAATTCTAGCACTCTAATATGTTTGACGCTGTAAGAATACCGTTTAGAAAACTATAGTGCTAGACTTTGCTGAAGGCTTTTGGGAAATCGATCAGAAATGGTCTGCTGGAAATTATTGCTGAAGTTCTTTCATGTTTGAAGTTGTAGTCTATCCCTAATCAATTTTTACACAAAGTGGAATAAGTAATTAACCGAGTTCCTTACCATAACAATCCAAAGTAGTAGCCCATTAGGTTCAGCCGTCGTAAAGTTGAGTGCGATGTAATTCGGCCGAGCGAGTGACGGTGCGATGCGTTGGTGGTTTCTATGACTCGCAGATGGTTGCCGCCCCAGAGACACTAATGATGTGCCATCGAATTGAGGAATTGTTATGTTGATCTCTGGAAATGAATGGTAAATATAGAATTCCGATGATAGGAGAATTATGATTTATTAAAGTTAACTTTTAATACCTCGCGCCTGAATACCCTGATGGGTTATCCCATCTGGGTATTCAGGCGCGAGGTATTAAAAGTTATTTAGCAGGGGTAGATTATATATACAGGTACTCAAGATTATACCCATATTTCGCTGATTGTTAGCGAAATATATTGCATATTGCCAATGACTGGGCCCAACTCTAGATTTCTCGCTTACTGAAAAAACCTTAATCTAACAATTTGTTTACCTGATGGATTGAATCACGGCGAAAAATGACAAAAGAATCAATACTCACTGATATCACAGAAAGTGCCAGCATATCCTGCCGCACACACACATCGGTCAGCTCTACAGACGCCCCTGGGCGGGACACACACGCTAGCCTCGCAGGCTAAGTGTCTTCTACACCTGGGCACAGTATTAAGTTATTAACATATGTTAAAGTTTTACCGTTTACACGAATTCTAAACACGGTTCAGGTAACAGGTTACTAGTAAGTCGGGGCTGTCGCATCGAGACATCATATAATCATTCAAACATGAGTGCATCAAAAAGTTTAGTTTAGTACCTGGGTGTGATCTCACAAAACTCAAAGTATTTAATTTAAAAGAACCAGTTACAGGCACTTTAGCATTGACATAGACACTACAGTCCAGCTAAAGGCATAATAACTGTAAATAATGATTATATGAAAGACTAAACAAAAAAAGCGCCTAGTTGGTTTACAAATTATTAACTATTTACCTGGGCCCGCTGGTGCCCACATAGTTGGAGGAGGCTCCGCACGCACACCTAGCCCGGCCGTGCTCCAGCACGCACACGCCGCCGCCGCACGCTTCAGTCCCGCAAGCTGTGCCGTCGCAGTCGGCTAGGTTGCGACCCTCTGAAAATTAATGTCAATAGACATAAAACTACTCTACTGACTAAGGACATGTTTAACAGTGACTCCTGCATACTCAGATACTGACTCCCGCCATATTGGTGTCATTAGTAAACAACCTCCAGAAAAAAAAAACTGCCAGATAACAATTACTCATGGTCGGTCATCTGGAGTTAGGGACCTCGAGTGCTACGCGGTCACGACCACGACTTCTGGCCGCAGAAGCGAATTTTGGTCGAAACTAGGAAGAAAGTTTGTTTGCACGACCGGGCGGCGTTCCGACCAGTTTTGTTCAAGATGGCGGCTGGTCACGCGACAAGTCGTCGTCCCTTTAGTTAGACCTTATGGGAATCCATATCCAACGTATTTCTGGAAACGATCTGGTCAGGAACTGCTCACTCTGTAATTTTGACGGCACGGTTGGCGCAGTGGCTGAGCGATTGACTGCTGCGCTTCGTGTCGCGGGTTCGATTCCCGCACGGAACAAATATTTGTATGGCCTACAGGTAGTTGTTCCGGGTCTGGCTGTTTGTGTATGTGAGTTTAAATGTTTGTAAACGCACCCACGATACAGGAGCAATTCCTAGTGTGGGGCAAAGTTTAAAAAAAAAAATAAAAAAAAATATGATCTTCTTCTTCGTATCGCTGGCACGACAAATTTTATATTTTGTAGCACAAAATATCGCCCACAGCTTACATCGGGCGTCAGCCGGGTTTCCTGATAAGGACGCTGTGGTTTTTAAAAAACTGTGCCTGCTTTTGAGCCGTTGCTTTGGCAGTTGGGCGCCGTGTAGTGGGTGTCTGGTGTCCGACTCCTGTTTGTGTTTCTAATTATGATAAAAAATCTGAAGCGAAATACTCCAGATTTTCTGTGACTAGACAATATTATACTGATTAAGGAGTACCTTGTATGTTCTGTTGTTCCAAAGGCAGCAGAATGTTGTTGACGTGGAGGTTTTTGATACAGCCGGTGTAGGGCGCTGGTGCACCTGACATTGCATCGAAAGGAAGGGTAGACAAATCTTTTGCACCTCCTACAATCAAAGGAAAAATAATTTAAACGAACGTAAGATACTTGATGAGATAGAAGACATGGAAGAGAACAGAAAAGGAAATAAATTACCGCCTTCATTGGCCAGTCACAAAAAACAAATATTTTCTAGGTTCTTGAAAAAGACTTACCAAGAAGTATAGAAGCATTGCCAGCAGTGTGAGGGTATGCATGTGCCAGCATAGCCTCCGTGCTGAGAGCTCCGTCTACCCATACATACAGCCTACTGCCGTAGCGACCAGCCTTCACGCTGTGCCACTGTGACATTGAGACCACTACGCCACTGCGGACCAGGGAGGTCACACCGGATAGGCGATCTAAAATGTCCAAGGTTTTTTTTAAGAGTCATCATCATCATTTACCTAGCATTTTCCCAACTATGTATGTTGAGGTCGGCTTCCAGTCCGACTGCCTATTTGACCTCCACAATTCAGTTAGTACTGGTTAATACGATCCCCTTGGTAAGACTGGTTGTGTCAGACTTTCGGACTGCTTGTCAAAGATCTACAAACGACAGCTAGGACCAACGTCTTAACGTGCTTTCAGAGGCACGGAGGAAACATGGTATGTTATGGGCGGTCACCCATCCACGGAGCAGCCAAGACATGCGCGGCTTAACCTAAAGATCGGCCCGTGCTGCTGTTATTATTCAGCCAAGAGCTCCTCTATAAATACTTCTCTACCTATCAACTGAGCTTGTAATGGGAGTCAATAACGCAATGTATGGTTGGGAATCGAAAAGTTCGGTCCTTCGCAGAACATACAATAAGTAATCATTTGGTCCGTTTGAATGAAATTACTGTTGGTAGGTTGTTGTCCCTTTTCATTAAATACTACAATTCAAGCTAGGTAGGTAATGTAATTTTTGATAACCAAAATATGTAGACCAAAAGTGTAAGTGAGAACACATATATGTATGACACAAAGTGACAAAGGCAATCGTTATACAAACAAAAGGACTTTCTAAATTAGATACTTAGATACCTGTCCACCGATACTCCAACAGGCCTCCTTGCAGAGACAAGGCAGTGTAGAAATGGGGCGTCTCCAGAAACATGACCAGTCCTCGTTCTTTGGCCGGCTTGATCTCAGATTCGAGAGATAAGCTCACACTGGATATCGTGCTGGGATGAAGCTTCAAGTATGACCTCGTGCCGGTGAAGAGGACGTCCGTGGGAAGTAAGTCTGAAATGAGGATTCATTGTTTAGTAAACATTTTAAGATTTTGAGCTAGATGGAACAGGAAAACAATTCCTAAGATCCAGAGAGCGGTGTTTTGGTTTTCGTAACGACGTGTTTGGTCACGTAAATATTTTTAAATAAATCTTTGATTTCCACAAACTGTGGCAGACTAAACCAGCCAGTCTTTAGCTAGCGAATAAAGTAAAAAAAGCACCAAATCAACCAATCACCAATCTCATCACGAAGTTCCTTTTTAAAATTCTAATTGGCCGAGAATTATCAGTTTTCCAAAAGAAAGGACCCTCACCAAGTAAAACGATCATCCAACCCATTCAATAATTTAACTCTTAGTTTTTACCTTGGTCACAATACAGCCCAGTCTTCCCATAACGACAGTCGCACTGCGTATTTCCATCGGTCGTGATGACGCACTGTCCCTGACATTTGGAGAACGCTCGGTCGCAGGGGTTGCGGTTACTGGAGCATGTGGCGCCGAACCAGCCTTCATTGCAGATACAACTGTGTAAAATGAAATTGGTTACATACTGAGTGACACATTGTTTTATATGGTCTTGCTACAAACAAAAATAACAGACAGTTTTCACGGTCTTACATTGTGCGTGCAACGATTCATGCAGTAGGTATCTACACGATTGATGGAGTTCGCCTAGCATGGCTAGCGTGGAATGGAAGTTCAATAGAATAAGATACCTGTTATTAATGGTTTTGGCAAAAACGTGCTACTAAAGGTTAGATAAGACTACATTGATGAAGGACTTTTCGAATCACCGGATTATTCTCGATTTCCACAAAAGTGGAGGCGAGTGGAGCGGAAACGAGACCAATCACATTGATTGGGCAAATCTTGCACATCTTCACACCGATCCACTCGTTTCCGCTTTTGTGGAAATCGTGTCTAAGACGCTTCTATTAGATGTACTGGTAAAGACAAAATTAAGTACACACCCATAAGTAGCTGGTGAGTGTATACACACGCCTCGCGGTGCGTTGCAGGACTTGGCAGTGCACTGCGCCACGCCGCACTGCCCCACGCCGCGGCCGCCCGCTGCGCGCGCGCCGGGCCCGGCGGCCTGCCCGCCCAGCTCCCACACGCAGCCGCGCCAGCCGCTGTGCAGGGGCAGGTCGTGCGGGAGGTCCGCGAAGTCGGGAGATGGGTGACCGCCTGTGGAACAGAAATGATGTGTGATAGCAAAAGCATATATCATCTGTCTAGCCTTTTCAAAACTATGATGGGGTCGGTTGTGATGGGAGAGGGCGCTGACTCCTGACATACAGGTACACCTAGTTCAGGAGTTAGAGGCTTCAAACAAATTTCTGTAACCTATTATGTCAATAAAAAATTTGAATTGAATTAAATTGGTTTCCGGTCTAAGTGGATGCATCTTAAAACCAGTATTTTACATGGAACGACTGCCTGTCTGACCGCCACAATTCAGTAAAATAATTGAAAAAAATTTCAGGGTGTGAGGCATCCTGGCATCCTGTATTGTCAAAGCTGAAGACGGCTGTAGAGAAAGGATAAACGGAAGGGCTGAATGGTCAAGATTCACCAAAGAAGAGACATAAGTATAGTAACTAACTTTCTCTCCCTAATTTGTGATCCCAAAGGCGTTGAGAGCAGCGGTGGCCCAGTGGTGGAGACCCCGACTTACGAGCAGTAAGTCGTGGGTTCGAACCCAGCCTGGCGCATTACATTGTGTAAGTTATTTCATCAGCACTGCTCTTAAAAACGGTGAAGGAAAACATCGTAAGGAAACCGGCATGTCCTAGAACCAAAAATTCGAAGACGTGACATCTACCAATCCGCACTGGGCCCGCGTGGTGGATTATAACCCATTCCCTCTCATAGAGAGGAGGCCTGCGTCCCAGCAGTGGAAACAATAATAGGCTGATTATGCTATACTTATGCTTGTGATCCCAAGCCATTGGTTTAATCTTATCGCTGTGACTGATCCACGAGGTCAATTTCTGAAAACACCAATAATATAAGAGGGTACCTAGTCAAAAATGCTCACCAATAAAAATATAAGGCAGCAGTGTCATTTTGCTGCTATGCGCCGGCGCGTTGCCGGAGACATTGTGTCGTCCATCCACGTTGAGTCCTGCTGAACGGCCGCGTCTCCATACTCGCACAGCATGGCCACCGCGACGGGGACTCAGGGCCCGCGACGTGAATACACGGCGAGGACCTTCAAAGGAAGCGAAAATTTCAGAACGCCGTCAAGTCCTAATAAAACACGAACAAAGCTGAGTCTGCAGCAGCACAGACTTGATTTGTAAATCCGTATCAAATAATCTTTGCCAGAAACAACGATGTAGTCATCACGTCGCGGGAGACTGGTGGTGAGTGATGTCACAAATCTTCGTCAAGCGAAGGATAAATATATCCGAAAATTCCCTAACAAAAGTAAGTAGGCATCGCTTGTTATTTTAAGACGTATTTATTTAGATATTTTGTATTGTATTTATACATCAAAAATGAGTACCATCCAAGTATGAATAAAGTTTTTAGATACTTAGTTCAATTCCTGCAAAACCTAGAATGAGTCACGTGTTGTCGTTGCGCGTTCGCAGCGAATGCAATATCAATAAAAACATGCATTCTTGAGATATCGCATTCCGTTGATAACTTTGGCGAGTTGCCAACGCTTAGCAATTCGTCACTGACTCACTATAACAATATAATTATATTACGCTTGCTTTCGTCAAATGGGTAGGCAGAGGTGTAATGCGAGTCTATTGTCCATATTTAATACAGGGTGTAAACATACCCTTCACATACCCGTTAACCAAGCATTCTGTACATCAAACTAAGTAACTTTACGCAAAAAATATTGCTGGAAATTTTTTTTTTTGGGGTGTAAAATCATGTTTTACGGTAGGACTCGATGGAAAGCGCTCAAAGCATTGTGCTGATGGATGGATTTAATAGTACAAGGGTCGTGGAGGTGTGTAAAGTAAAAATCTTACATTAAAAACATGTATTTAAAAAAAAAACTTGTGAAAAAGTTGGAACTTTGACCCCCAATATCTCCGTAACTAGAAGTTTCCCAGGTATGGTCTAAAACAAAAAAATGATCGCAAAGACGGGGAGAACAAGTGCCTTACGGATATGTTAAGGGTCTATTTACACCCTTTATACTTAATGAAGTAAAAAAATCCGGCTACGTCGTTGCCTACCGTTAAATTGTTATAAGCACACTACGCGATTTGAGAATCACCTCCAAACCATTCGGTTACAAATCTTTTCGAATTTTAATTGAAGGCGTCAATGCAATATAAAAAACCGGCCAATGGGAGTCGGACTCGCACTCGAAGGATTCCGTACCATCATAATAGGGTACCTACATTTAATTTTTAATTTATTTTATATAGCGTTGTTATAGCGGCAACAGAAATACATATTCAGTAAAAATTTCAACTGCCTACCTATTACGTATCATGAGATTTATGAGATACAGCCCGCTGACAGGTAGTCGGACGGCGAAGGAAGCTTAGTGATGTTCCCGTTAGTTACCCTTCGATTACGGGACCCTAAAAAGCTTTAACTCTTCAATTCCCAGTGTCACTTGTAGGTTGCAGAAATCACATGTGTCCTATGTGATTTTTATTATTCTTTAGGTAGAAATTAAAAGTAAAATTACCTTGTAGTAGAAAAAAATCATTAAACTTCTGTAATCTACAAGTGACACTGGGAATTGAAGAGTTAATCAAATTACCAAATATTTCTCGCACACATTATAATGATTGTTTTTTAAACGTACCACTCCCCATATTCCAAGTCAGCATGATATAACCCTTAACAAACGTCAACGCTAGATGTTGGCTCCTCGAGTTGTGTCTCCCACTTTGACCCACAAACGCCAGCAGAGCTATTTGGTCCATGTCTGTCGTCTGGAAGCGCAGGCGCAGGTCGAAGCGGTCTGAGTTCATTGCGGCAGGGGACAGTGCGTACATTATGTAGGAAGATACTCCGGTGCTGATTGGGGCTAGCGATGGACGGGTGATCTCTACATCTGTCGAGGAAACAAAAGAAAAGTTAATCACAACACACTAATAATTATAAAGGCGAAAGTTTGTATGTGTGTATGTTTGTTACTCCTTCACGCTTAAACGGCTTAACGGATTTGGATGAAATTTGATATCAAGATAGCTTATATTCGCTTATAGCTATAGTAGGTAGTAGGTAGGTGAAGAGTAGTAAAAACACAAGGAGTAGGTAGAAAAAGCTGCATTGCAACGCATGCCGTTACGGCTAGTGAATCCATAAGTTCCATAACGTGCCGAAAAGTTCTGCTCGTGACGTAGGTACTCGGCAGATTGATCAGTGCATGTCTCAAGTTGAAATATCCATCGCTGGATTGTTTAGATCATTTCTCCGGTTGAGTTAAAATGGAACGAAGACAGCAACCTCGATAAACAACACTTGAGGTCCTCATTTAGGGGGGCAGTTATTAATACGAAAAGTGCAAGTTGCTTAATAATCATGTGCTTATCACACCCGTAATCCCCGAAGGGTTAGGGGAGGAACACATTTCGCCAGGTGGGAAAGAGATGGCGCTAGACGACCTATATAGCTCTGTCTCTTTACCACACTGAAAATACTCCTGCTTTATGACGTCATAGTAACCCGCCAGAGCCTATTGCTATCGGTCGGGCACTAATCCAGGCTCTGGAGTAGAGCTTGTGTCCACTAGAATGCCTCGTTGGTATATTTTTCTTGAGAGGCTTTATAATATCACATAACAAAACAACACGTCTGTAATCCCTGAAGAGTAGGCTGAGCCGTAACTGATAGTACACCCACACTTCGCCAGTTATGTTAAACATTACTCCCATGTAATAAGCGGCGAGCCTATAGCCATCACCCGGGCACAAATCCAGCAACAGTGGATACTGAGAAATTCCTGATGGAAAAACCCAATATCACTTTGCCCGACCTGGGAATCGAACCCAGAACCTCATGCTAAGCAGTCGCGCTTGCGGCCGCTAAACCAACGAGGCAGTCAGTTATTAGATCATCTTAAAAAATAAAATCAAAATATCGATAAAACTGTAAGTAAAAACATCGATAAAACTGTAAACTGTTTTTTTTTAATATATTTCTTTCATAAGTTTAATTTTTCTTTCCCAAAAGTTTTTTATTATTTTGAATACATGCCTGAGAGATATTTCTTGACGGCATGTTAAACCAAGTCAGAGGCCCATGCGCGGCTCAAAAACTCTGACACCAGGTTAGGAACTAACCACAAAATAAAGAAGAAGATTATTTTGAAAAAATCACAACTTGTAATTTTTCGTTTAGCTAATTGTCTTTTTATTTTTTTGTCAAATTGTAAGTGTTTTACATAAAAATACGCATGCTAGATTCACATCTAGTAGATGGCAATCAGAAATATTGGTTTGAAACTTTTTTTTATTGCATTTGTGATTGTACATCGGTTTTGTGAAATAAAAAATAAAAAAGTATCATAATAATATACAACTCACAGAATCATGTTCAGCTTATTAAAAAAATCACAACTTGATAAGGATATTTACTACCTGTTACTTTAACGATTATGAGGACTAAGGATAATAAAATCGATTATCTCTTTATCGGTTCTTAGTGACATTGTTTAATGTTATAATCATCGGTGAATGTAATTTCGAACTCCATTAACGATCGAAGCTAGAATATAATTTACTTGAGTGCTATTACAAAACACCAATCGATCTAACCTTTGCTGTGTTTGTGACCTTTAACGAATGGCATATTGAAATAAGCAGTATGTAACTACTTATCTATACATTAGTAATGAGCCTCTCCGAAATCATGTTATAACTTCTTATAATGATTTTCTACTAGGAGACTGAATGTGGAAGACAGAGACTCAAGTGCTGTTGGACAATTTAGATAGCTTGCTTCTAGCAGCGAACTTCGTTGTATAGAAATTAGAAAGATATGGCATGTGTATGTTTCACGGCAAAGCATAAACGCACGCGCGTGCCCTCCACGCTAAGCCACAATTTCACCTACCATTTTCTCACTTAATTGTGTAGTTTGGCGTAAGCACGCGCTTGCTTGTCACGTATGTGACTATGGCGGTCAAAAGGTTAAGTTAACTGTATTGGACTTGACGGCACGGTTGGCGTAGTGGCTGAGCGATTGACTCCTGCGTTGCGTGTCGCGGGTTCGATCCCTACACGGAACATATATTTGTATAGCCCTAGGCCTACTGATAGTTATTATTTATTTATTTAAAATTCATGTACAATAGTTCATGTAGAGCAGCGGTGGCCCAGTGGTGGCGGCCCCGACTTACGAACAGTAAGTCGTTGGTTCGAACCCAGGTAGGCGCATTACATTGTGTAATTTATTTCATCACCACTGCTCTAAAAACGGTGAAGGAAAACATCGTGAGGTAACCGGTATGTCGTAGAACCAAAAAATGCGAAGACATGTGACATCTACCAACCCACACTGGGCCCGCGTGGTGGATTATAGCCCATTCCCTCTCATAGAGAGGAGGCCTGCGTCCCAACAGTAGGAACACTATAGGCTGATTATGCTTATGCATGTACAATAGTGATACATAGGCGGTCTTAATGCCACAAGGCATTCTCTACCAGTCAACCTTTGGGTTAAATAAGAAAACATTGTGATAGGGTACAAAATAAATATATAAAAATAACTTCTTGCTTAGTATAGTTGTTTGTATATAGAGTATAAATGTTTGTAAACGCACCCACGATACAGGAAATATTCATAGTGTGGGGCCACTTAAAAAAAAACAAAGAAGAAATGCTCTGATGAGCGAAATTTGTGCTTACCTAATCATAAAATAGTTTGACATGCCGTCAGTCCTATTTGTAGGAAGTAAAGATTTTGAAGAGTTAATCACAAAATCTTTGACTGCGGTTCCTATCAAAGATTTACATCTTAGATTGCCTCTTAGTACAGATGATTTATTATTATTTACTTAATTAATTACAACGGTTGTGTTTACAACCAATTACAGTACCTAAAATTATAAAAATAAAAGAGACAATTGTAACACATATTGTACATTTTACATACAAAGTAACAAAGTTAAGCAAAATTTGATGTGAAAACATAAATAAAAGAAGTTTAACAACACTTTCATAAACTCCTCTCACAGTACTTCTGACATACCAATGAAATCTTTGTACATCCATCAGCAAACAGAAAAAAAAAATGATGATGATAGACTCACTGTATTCGCACAAGATGCCGTGCTTCCCGTAAGGACAGAGGCAGAGGAACCCGCTGCCGGGGTGACGGACGCAGCTGCCGCCAGACTGACATGGGTTGTTCTCGCAGACTGATTCGTTGCAGTGCTCTCCGAGGAAACTGAAAACCACAGAGTAATATAACATAACATAATATCACGCCTGTAATCACTGAAGGGTTAGGCAGAGGTGTACCTAATAGTACACTCCTATTACATGGGACTTGAACATAACTGGCGAAATGTCAGTTATGTTAAAGTCCCATGTAATAGGGGCGAGCCTATTGCCATCAATGGGCACAGATCCAGACTCCCTGGCTGCTACTGAGATATTTCTGATGGAAAAACCCAATAACGCTTTGCTCGACCCGGGAATCGAACCCAGGACCCCTTGTTCAGCAGTCGCGCTTTCGACCTCTAGACCAACGAGGCATTAAACATCAAAACTGCTGGCTGACATTTTTGGGAAAAGCTATTGTCTTTCACTTGGAAATCTTACACTGATGGCTACGGCTATTAGAAGTAGGATAGGTACCAGTAGCGAAGGGACAATTTTTGTAAGAGGTAGGTAAGCCGGAGTACATATCTTTAATATGATTATATTATTTGTCTATAGAATACTGACTGTGCCATTTTTCAAAGGGAAGCCGTTAGGAATCTAGTATGGTTCTTCGCCACTGATAGGTACTAACATAAATAATATTTGAAATAGAAAATAAACATAACTCTCTTCCTATAAGATCCCTTAAATTATTTCGAAAAGTTTAACTGCTAATATCTTACCCATTGGCGCAGGAGCAAGTGTATCCCCCATCATGGTGGTCGCTGCAAGTTCCTCCATTCAGGCAGGGTGCGGAGAGACAGGATAATGAGAAGCATTCGGTAACTTCGCCGGCGTCGAGAGCATCGCCGAATACTTCGCGTTTTTCACCGTTTACCTAGAAACAAAAAAGTACGAAGGCTTCGTGTACAAATGAAAAACTTAGATCCTTGAAGACGATGCTGCGCCAGCTTCTTGAACTTCGCCTTTCTTATGCCCGTTTTCACCGACATCCCGTAAGATTATGGGATCCCCTAAGCATGGATACGGGGCCGATAGGGGATGGTTTCTGTTTCACCAGCATTTAATGGTCAGTTAAACGTTAAAAGGTACCCTAAATTTAGGTGGTCGAAATTTGGGCCCATAAACACATACGTATGTGATCTTTCAAAAAACGAAGATGGATTCTGATTTCAATGAACTTTTTGAAAATTTAGAGACTGTTTCTACAATATTCAACGCTATAAACGTAAATAACAGCCGTAGACCCAAAATATATCGGAAACGACTAAATTATATAGATATTTTTGATGAAACTGACTTTTATCGGAGATATAGGTAAGTAAATCTTCAGTGTTATATTTGTTGGAAAAGATTAAACACGCCTTAGAATTTCCTGATAATAGGTGAGTACTTATTACATTAAAGTTTTTATAAGTCCCTTGCCCTTAAAATAAATTAAACCTCATAGTACTTTTTCATTGTAACATGGTATTTTTTCGACGATACTTTATATAAAAGCTATACCTACCTACCATACACTTGTTAGGCTGGTACCAAATTACCTATTATTAATGAATGCTGTCCGTATGGTACCTACAATAAAATTATTCACTTTAAGACTTATTGAACTACAGTACTTTCTCAGTTTTTATGCCTTGTGACTGGGACTGTAGCTACTTTTCATTGTTGTCTTCGTTTCGACAACTCAAAAGTGCCTGTAACTTGCCTACTTGAAATAAATGCTTTGATTTTGATTAATTTTGAACCTATTCCAACTAAATAATTGTATGGTTAATTTTAATACAAAATATTAAACCACTAATCTTTTCTACAAAATACGCTGGTGAGCAATGCAAATTATTCCCCGAAGTCACAGGGTATCCAAAGAACTATTAAATTAAAATGTCAATGCGAGCGTAATGGTGCATATCATCCTTTTGTAGGGTATGGAAATGGTAACGCTTCCATAAAAAAGTAGGAGAATTCATTTTAAAGGTGGCACAGAGTAGTTTAGTACGCACGACGACCAATCAAGCTATACAAAACCAGTTTATGCGGATCTCTCATTGTATAGGAAATCTATACAAAGCGAGGCCAAGTTATACTGGAAATGTACAGCTTCATGTGCCGCCGTGTGTACTTAAGGTGGAAGTGCTAGGGTAGCCCGCGAAATTCAAATTTGATTACGTTTTTATTGATGATTTTAATGAATAACTCTGTAAACCTATATTAATTGTTACGGACGCGAATCATATTTTAATCAACCAGCAATTAGCAGTGTGTAACCTGACACCGACAGGTCAGACACTGCTACAAGTTACATAATTAGAAAAATCAAAAACCCGACAACAAATATTCAATTATTATTATATTATTCCTAATTAAATTTAAATATATAATTTATTTATATTTTTGGAAACGCCTTTTAATTTCCTTTATTTTGATACCCTACTCGATAGGTTTGGTTTTATTTTTTTATTAACGTATTGACTATGACGCGCCTAAAATCCGCCATTTTGTTTTATTTTTTCAAACACCTATTAAACCATATATCATAATAAAACACTTGGGTTTTAAAACGAATATAACGATACCTTAACTGTCGAAATCCATCCAGCTATTTGGAAGATACGAGGTAATAAGGAAATTTACAAAAAAAACATGCAAGATACGCGCGAAAAACATAACCCTTCCTTAGCAGTCGGGTAAAAAAATAAGCAAATTTGCATTTCGCGGGCTACCCTAGCGCTTCCTCTTTAAGTATTACGTATAATAAGAAACCTTACAATCAAATCCCTAATGCATCCAATGAAAGGTTTGCTCTCATAATCTTTGACATCTCTAGAGTTTCCCAGATACAACGTTGAGTTATGATCCAGAGTGGTAATATTGGCCACTTGACCACCACTCATCGCGACTGTATCATTCAAGCGTAGAGTCGCATTGCAGTGTTGATCTTCTGGATATAGGTCCAACCTGCAAGATGTAGGTGACATTAGTTACAATAGCAAGCATGTCATCCACGTAAGAACATCGCAATTCCAATCAAATGTAATTGGAATTGCGATGTTCTTGTCATCATCATCATTTCAGCCGAAAGACGTGCACTGCTGGACATAGGCCTCCCCCAAGTGTTGCCACATTAACCGGTCCCGTGCGTCTCGCATCCAGCGCATCCCTGCAACCTATACTAGGTCATCGGTCCGCCTTGGGAGGCCTTCCAACGCAACGTCTTCCGGTTCGCGGTCGCCACTCCAGAACTTTTCGGCCCCATCGGCCATCCGTTCTGCGAGCAATGAGCCCTGCCCACTGCCACTTAAGTTTGGCTATTCTTCGGGCTGAGATGGGCGGGGATGTTCTTGTATTGTTAATGAAATAGGTAGGGTTTTGATAAAACAGATATCCGTGACTGTTATAGTAATGTACAGTACATCAAGCTACCCGAAACTGTCAAATTTTCCCAATTAACCTTGAACCTAATGCTTTAGCGATAAAGTTGAAAATCAATTAAAGAAATTTGACAGATAGTAGTTGCTTGATGTGCTGGCGTCTGTACCTACATACAAAATTGACGTAATGTTATCCCTTACCTTGTTTCAATTTTCATTGGATAACCTTTATTGACGAAAGTCTTCAGTTCGCTCAATAGCATCGTTTGATAACCACATGAAAATTTGAATTTCAATAATCCAGAATTCATGTACAGTTGCATGTAAACTCCTTTTGCTATATCCGCATGCAATATTTGTCCGTCAGTGATCAGAGTTTTAGCATTGAATTCAATGTTGATAGATGTAGCGTTTTTCAGCTTGTGAGCTATAAAAGAATTTCCTCCGAAAGCCGCAGATGTAATTGATATTGGTTCCTCGCAAAACCTTCCCCCGTAATTGAAATTGCAATGGCACTAAAATCATTAAAATATATTAATAATCCACTTAATAACTATCGTATTTTATATTGTTTTCTTACCCGAATTCCGTGAGGAGTGTTAATGCAGCTTCCATGATCATTGCAAATTGAATCAGTGCATTCTGACTGCGCTGTAGTCAAAACCTCTGTGTCAACAGCACTAGTGACTTCCATAACTTCAGTAGTTGACGAATAGCCTGTCGGCAGATCAGTTGGTGGGTGATCGGTAGGAATATCTGTGAACATTTTGTCGGTGCTAACATCAACTTTAGGTGTTGTCGTTATTTCTCCTGCAGCTTCTTCTGTAGTAGTCAATGTGGTGATAGGTGGTGTAGTCAAAGTAGTTTCATCTGTTATTTCTTTCGTAGGTATCATCGTCGGTATATCATATTTAGTAGTTTCTGTCGAACTAGTAGTTAAATCAATCGAACTAGTCGTTGTATCATTACAAACTCCTTGACACGCGGTTGTAGGTTCTGTTTTAGCATTTTCAGATTCCATAGTTGGTCTTGTCTCTTCATGTTCTGGCGCTTCTGAAATTCCTGCTTTCGTTGTTGTTGATTCACTGGTTTTTGTTGTTTCTTCAGATGTAGTAGTGACACCAGTATCTATTCCTGTGGTGACTTCTGTATCTTTGCCTGTAGTGTGACCAGTGACGTCTGTTACTACTGTTATTACAGGTTCCTTTTCAGTACTGGTCCCGACTCCATCAGTAGAAATAGTTTCACCTTCAGTTGTTAAAACTGGAGTTGTATCATTAATCGGACTGTATGTGGGAGGCATGTCCGGGAAAGATGGCTTGGCTGACGTAGTTTCTTCCATCAAAGTTGTCAGAACCGACTGAGTGGAACTAGTTAAAGGTGTCGGACTAACATATTCACAATCGTAACTCTCGTCTTCAAGTATAAGACATTCACACAAAGGCCCAGTCAGTCTGGGTGGGCATGAGCATGTGAAATTATCGACTCCGTCGATACATGTGCCACCGTTCATGCACCTGAAAATAAAAGTAAATAGATGTAGTTATAGAACTTTATAATTATGGTTTAGTACCGTTTTATACCATTTCAAAATAATACCTGGGTCCTAGTAAGCATTCATCGTATTGCAGTTCGCATCGCTCTCCATGATAGTCAGGCACGCAATAACAGACTCTTGCGCCATCTTCTACGACGCACAATGCATTGTTACTGCAGGAATTATCGTCACAAAACTCTATTTGGACTTCACAACTTTTTCCCGTAAATCCTGAAATTGCATCATGAATTCATGATTTATCATTCTTCTATTTATGAAGTGTGTTTAGTTCTAGTTACCAGCTGCCTTTCATCAATTTTTTTTCCGTTTTTGAGCTAATGTGTAACATTATAAATCATAATTGAATAGGAAGACTAAAAAATGTATTACCGAAAGCGCAAGCGCACATGTAATCTGCGTGGACATCAATGCAAACACCGCCATTCTGACACGGATTCGATTCACATTCATCTATCTGATCTTCACATTTCGGTCCAGCCCACCCTAAGGAAAAAAGGGTTAAGTTACATAAAACTGCCAGTGAAATAGCCGAGCCGGGGGTCTTCAAAGATCACAAAAAATATTTAAGTAGGTACTTTAAAATTAAATATTTATTGTGAACATTAAAAATAAATATGAATTAATTCTGAAAGGTTTTAAAATAATATCACCTTTACACGACGATGAATGAGAATTAGTCGGAAACAAAATGTCAATCCGTCTAAAGAGCATCTATATTCAACAATCGCGTGACTGACACAATAAGATACAATGTTATGCCATCAACGTCGAATTGAAAGCAATACTTACCGGGTGAGCATTTGCAATAAAATTTAAAGCCAGGTCCCTCGATGCATTGACCTCCGTTGTAGCAACGAACTTCTTCAGTGGAATTGCAGACGGCTACATCCATCTCACAATGTTCTCCGGAGAATCCTGGCACGCAGGAGCAGAGGTATCCGTTGTTCATGTCAATGCATGTGCCGTTGTTGAGGCAAGGATTGGATTCGCATTCGTTGTAGTTCGTCTCGCAGTTGTCGCCTAGAACATTAATTAATGATAACTTCACGCCTGTAATTCCTGGAGCGTTAGGCAGGGCACATTTCAGATTTTGTGAGTTGACACAAACAAACAGAGATAAACTTTAATTTAATTGCAATCAAAACTGAAAGCATTAGGTATCCTCTTTAGGTAGGTAAAAGAAAGCTTTCAATATCAAGGCTTCAGCTTAGATACGGAAATTCGCCTCATAATTCCTTTGAAGCGTAAATTTACTTGAATCAAGGCAAGGCCAAGGCGTCACCGTACCTCATTAGTCATTTATGGCTTTCTAGATTTTTTTATAGACCTTGATGTAATGTAGGAGTTACTTTAGCTTAGCTTCCTATGGTTTCAAAATAATTAATTGAAAGTTTGGTTCGTTTTCATGCTGCGTTCTCATAGTATACATATTTAATTTGACATGGACTCATTTTGTTATGCCTTCATTTAATGCTGTGTTACAGTTAGACATTTGGTAAATATGAGTCCGGCTCCGGCACCTAAGTATATTATATTCAACTCCCTACAGTACCTACGTGTGAGGAAGTTGGTCAATCAATACTTTTACGTCAATTTAGATTATAATCTTCATAAAATGTGTAACTCTAGGTACCTATAAAGTCGACCAATAAGCAACTAAATAATACTTTCAGGCGCATGACCTATCAATGAATATTACAATACTATTGTAATACTGTACCTACCTACTATTGATTAGATAGAAGAATTTGGAAATAAAAGGCAACGAAATTTCTGTTTTCGTTCACGAAAGTCTGCAGATATAGGTACCTATTTTGTTTTAGTGTAATATTTTTGCAAGCAGCTTCAGACGAAGTCCGATAGAAAAAGACACTTCTAACTAATTTTACATTAGAATACTAGCGGGAGTAAACTGAGATTGAATACTTGAGTTACCTAAAAGTTTTATACTGGTAATTATTACGCTAACAAAACTGTCTGTGACAGTGGCTGACTACAAGGTGGTTCGGACAGGCTTGCGGTCCGTCGAATGGAGCCATTTCGAGCTAAAACCCTCATTCCTCTTGCTAGTTGGAACTGGATCTAACCAACCGCAAGACTGACGTTCAATCTACGTAAATCCTGCAATTAGCTGGCCGTCGAAACCGCAGTGTTGCAAAATAAGGACAGCAATTTCCTAGTCCTCTATCGAGTTATTTTATGTTATTGTTAGGTTACATGAGAATGCGTGACTCCTTTTACTAATAATGAGTATTGTTAAGTAGTTATTAGTTATTTTAAGCTTGTGTTTTTCCACTGCGGCGCAAAGGCCTTCCTTCCTCCTTTTCAATCTACACTGTTTTGAGCAAGTATTGAACCTATCCTTTCTGTAACCGTCAAGCTTGTCTCGTCATCTTCGACTGGGCCTGCCGCGGTGTCGACATACGGGACCCACATTGTGGTCGATTTAGCTCATGACCCGTCCAACAAGCGGCAGACATGTCCGGCCTACCCATTCCCATTTTAGTTTGACTGCTTTTACGATAAAGCCTGGCTTACATTTAGCGAACTGTTAACGAACCTATGAATCCGTCAGGGCATGAGCAGTTGTAGGAAGCAATGCCATCGATGCAGGTCCCTCCATTTTGACATGGACTGGACCAGCATTCATCCCAGTTCGTCTGACACTGCACGCCAGTGTATCCATCCACACAATAACATGAGTATGTACTGGAAACAAATTACTAAATAAATATAATTATATTATATACGAGTATATTATGTGCTTATACTAGTTATACCTACATATATCTGGATAGTTATTTATTATGAGTGCTCTCCGATATTTTTAATGTTGGTTCCAATTATACAAAATTGAACGATCAATAAATCAAATTCAGATAACTGTGACTGCTAAATTTATTTGTAAAACCACAGGCAGGGTCAAATAAAAAAGCCAAGTTCAAATGGTATTTTTTATTCAAAATTGTGATTTATATTATAAAAAGTGATTGATTTTTAAACAAGATACAGTGCAACACATATATAGCAAGTAAGATTTGTATCATGAGCTGCAATTATAGTTTACCTATTTATTTCGAGGAAATATGGCATGTCCAGTATCAATTATATACCTATGTCCGAGAGAGTGTAAATACTGACACGTGCGGTCTGCATCATAATTGCATGTTTAATAAATAACATGACTACTTACGTATTGACGTCATCTATACATATACCATGAAGGCAGGGGCTACTGAGGCAGGACAGCCCCGCGGTCACCACCCGCGCTGCTGCTAGCAACCACCAAACTGTTTGCAATAAACCTTTCACCTTCTCCAAATACATCATGAGGATCTAAATTAACTGATTTTAAACATTCATAACAACTTTCATGCTGCTTTCCAAAGTCAACGGTACGGCAAAAAATAAAGTTCAATGACACGATTATAAGTTTTAACTTTGTAGTAAATATTTAATTTTAAAACGGCATTTTAAACTTATTTCCTAAAATAATCTGAGAGCACACTGATTTCCTAATCACACACACATTATTCTAAACCGTCTATTTATCTTTAATAGTACATTATTGGGAAGTATGTCCTAACAAAGCATCGCACGGTTTACAGCACACTGTCGCCAGAACTGGGTCTCATGGGCGAGGTGTGGTTTACCGCCAGCACTCGTTGCCATGGAGACTAGTAAAACATACAATACCACGCTTCATGACATACGATTATTGATAAAATTTCGACACCATGGACCAAACACCTATTGAAATGAAATAGGGCATTACAATAATAAAATTCACGAACTGTTAGAGGACCAAATTTTAAATAGAACTTCTACGGTAGACAGAAAAAGATGGAGAACAATTTTTTAAGATTTCTTTGAGTATTAGAATTATAATGTTGATGGTTAAAAAGATACAAAATGAAATAGGTACTTACCAAACAAATCAGTACCTGCCCCTTTTCTTTCTATAATTACGTTATTCAACTTATTGTATTCAAAATGTTAAACAAATAGAATATATTTTCTTGTAGGGCAGCAGGATTCGTGAACATGACATTGGTTGTTTTTCTTAAAAACTTTAAACTTAAGTTTCACTTGTCTAACTTTAAGTTTTGCCGCTGATCTCGTTTTAGTATTTAGACCAATCCCATTAAACAGCTAATTGACAGCAATAACGTAATCGACCAATAGAATTGCACCGATGTATCATCTGTTCACAGCTGTTGTTTTGCCCAATCACAGTTGAAATTGTAGACGGCCGTTCAGAACCTTACAAAAATAAAAATATTGATGTTGTTTTACACAGCGAATTAATAAACTTTCATTGCAGTGTTTGTTGAATTTGTACAAATAAAATGAAGTCACTACAATTATTCAATACAAAATAACATATTGGTGGAAACTACTATATGGGATCACTGGGATGTTTAGTTTTTTTAAATTTGGATTTAATTATTGAAACTAGTCGAACTTTCGAACGTTCCCTTACCCTGCTTTGCCGAAAGGTTTCCAAGCGAGATTAGAGTTGTGAAAGGTGGACAATGGCAGAGTTCCTATGAGGTTCTCATTAGGCTTTTGCTTGTTCGATAAGTTATTCTGCTTTCATTTTCGATATTAGTTTGGTAAAATCAACTGCATTAATTAAGAATTGTGTTATAGTTCTTAGTAGTGACAGTTCCATTGAAAATTCTACCATAATCTTTGTGCAAAAATGGATCCGGGTATTCTTTGTTTCCACCATTGTGATCACAAAGTATTTTGCACCATAATACCTGAGAAATGCCCGGTTTGTGATGAAAAACTGGATAGATATGACTACAATCTACTGCCCTTCAGGTGACGATACGTTTATGTAACGGATTTTCTACTATCATGATTATTGAAGGTTGTTGCTAAGCGCCCTAATTGTGTTTTAGGGTTCCTTACCCCTTCGTCAAGGCATCTCAGCATCCTCGAGCTATTGTGATGAAGCCTACCCATGGCGATTTCCTCAAGTAAGTGGTCACATTTGGTGCATACTCCTTGATTCGTTTCAAGTTATTGCTCATAAAATGATTCAGGCCTTATCAAATCGTTTATGCTTACGTGATTTTTCATTATTTACAGTGACTACTACAATTCCAAAGATTTGCACATAGGGGTGACTAACTCTCAGGGTTGTGTTGTGGAATTCAGTGAGGAAGGGATCCGTGGAGTGGATCTAATGACCAAGAAGTGGAGTGGTTGTGACTCCAGCTCAGATTGGGACCAGTGCCTGCTGCTAGAGCAGTTTGATGAGATGTGGAATGAGATTTGGGATAGTGTTCTGCTTAAGGTATCCAATATTAAGCTTGTTGACAGTAAATAAACTTGTTGTCATTCTAATCATTGCTCAAACATTTTGTTTCTTGTTACAGGTGAGTCAAAGCCCACTATGGGAGGCTGAGAGGTACAATGAAGAGAGGCACAACTGCTTCACATTTGTACTTGCGTTCCTGCGAGCACTTGACTGTGGGGAGCTTTCTGAGAAGGCTCGTGACCCCAAGCTTTTCTGCAAACAATATGTGGTTCCAAGAACCTCAGCCGCAGGGAAGTACATCTCACTGTACAGACAGCTCAAAAGGCAAAACTATTTCATACAGAACCAATGACAGCCTACCTAAATTAACAATTTAATTCTATGTATTTATTTACTACTTATTCAGTATTAACTGTGATGTTTTATATTTAGGTATAAGACTTTTAAATTGAAGTGCATTTATTTTAGACCAATGACAATTTAGTTTCTGATTTCAATTTTAAATATGTTATCTATGAAGTAGGTGTATTTATTTCATAAGTATTTATTGTTGTTTCAAGATGTCATGAGATGGTAAATTTTCTTTCTTTTAAATATGCATCTGTGCAAATATGAATGCTGTTCAATGTTTTCAACAGGATGGTACCTCTTCTGATAATAAATACTTAGGTGACCTAATCTGATAATATTTATGATGTGACAGGAATAGAGATTGCTGGTTGAGTCAGTGGTTGGGGTTGCATCAAAATGTCTGTATGTGTGTGCATTATGTTGTTAACACTCACCAATATTGCCTTTTACACATAACACACACAAATTTTATATGACCTTGTCTTGCCAGTTTGTTACTAGGTATGTTATAATGTTTGTATCATGACAGGATATAATACACCATAGATATTTAATAATAATGACCAGTGGCAGCGCCTATCTGTGGTAGAGTAATAAGATGTCATATATCCATTTAAATACGGGAATTGTCTGCAATTTAAATCTTCCAACATGTAGTTTACTTAAAATAACAATCTTATAATAATAACTTAATTTGGTGGCTGTAATAATGGAATTACATGTTTATTGTAGTTGTCAATTACAGTTTTCTATACATTTACATAACACTCATTCAATATTCATATGTACTCATCAGATATCATCTTCCCTAGTTGCTAGAATATGTACCGAAGTAGTTGTCAAGTATTTATGTAAAGCTGCAAGTCTCAGTATCACGCAAACATCGAATCTATGTACTTTTGCTTACTTATATGCAGTTTGATCTCATTTCATATTACTGCAGATGAATAGCAACTTAGATTATAAAAAAGGCAGTTTTGCAACTGTTTACTTAAGCTCACTTCTTATGAATTTAACTTGTGCAGGCTTTTTACTTATGTAATTATTTTAAACTTATTTTTTTAACCAAAATGTGCTTTTTAAATTGTAGATGTATTCTATAATTGATTTTCCTTTTAATTATAATTTCAAAGAAACGCGTTTACACAACTGAGACTTGAGATGTTGTGAGAGTGAATGTAACAATAGTTGTTTATCAACGTGTGTAGCGGTTTGTCTCGGAATTGCTTCAATGTGAATAGAATTGGAGCTTTACTCCTAACATAAGCTTGCTCAAAGACTTTAAAATTAAAGTCCCAAGATGTGGGCGTAAATAGTTGGTAGGCGAAGGGGCGAATGAGGACAAATTGTGCTTATTATCTGAGGTCACCTATAAGGCTCTAAGAAATAAAAAAAAACTGTGATAACTCATTGTATTCCAAAAATCCGTCCCCCTTCTACTCCGTATTTCGCACATAGTTGATACTCGAATATCGATGCATATCTTGTGAGACCACTTTCTTATAGCAACTCTCTACTAGCTATATGGATTAAATTTATAAGTCTTTGAAAGCTTCAGGCATGTATCTACAGTACGAGCATATTAGATATTTAAAAAAAAGTATTAGTTATAAACTTTTTGTAAAAAAGCAGACTAGAATTTACTGCCTATCTTAGCCTATTATTTATATGATTTGATATCGATTTTATGTAAAATATTAGATTTTAAAAATTATTTGCTTCTATATGACGCTCTGCCGGTTTCAAGTTTCGGCATATGACTAACTGTAGCGAAATTCCAAATGCTCTCTGCCTACCTACTTGTAGGAAAAGTGCTCAGTAATTGCGTGATAAAAGTACTGCCTGGTAATAAATGGTATTACCTCGACTTCCCAAGGGGCTAAGGGTATGACTGAAAATCTTTTAACATGGCCGCGACGTAATAAATTGCAATAAAAATGCCTAAATATTTAATTATTAAGTAAAATAGAAAATAAAATTTTCTTTAAAGGAATTACCAGTTATAATAAGAATCTTTTATGAGTTAACTCGAGCTGTACTGTAGATACGAGCTATTAGTTCCTACCCTACTCTATTTGTATTTATTGAGACTTGAATTTTGTAAATGGATCTCGAAGACAAAAATTCTAGGTGCTATGTTTGAAATAAAGTATTTGTTAAAATATATAACTGTATTTTTCTTTATCATAGATTGGTTATTAAAAGCATTCAGCTGCACCCGGTAAGACTGGCAACCGACCACAACAAGTTGTGAAAAGGCAAGGCTCGCGGTAAAAAAAAAGAATAAAGTTTAATAAAATTATTTATTTATATTAAGAAATATCTAATACATCCACAGTCGAAAGAACACAAACACAAATACAGGAATGTAAAAAGACATAAATTATGAAATAATAATACTCTTTGTTTTTAATTTAATAAAATTAGCTGACGACTTTGACGGGGGCTGATTCCACGCCCACCCAGAAGACTGCGCCGTTCAGGGCGATGGTGGCTCTGGAAATAAAAACAAAAATTGGTTACTGATTCATCATAGAAAAGCGGGATTGTACCTACATGCTGTCATTTTGGGATAAACGAAGTATCAAAGATTGGCAAAAATTGGCAGGTAGTTACGTACCGGCTTTCATTTCGGATCGTTGTTCATTGGGTTTTAAAAGTAGATTCATTATTCGCTACGATTTGACTTCACTACATAGTATAAAACAAAGTCGCTTCCCGCTGTCTGTCAGTCCCTATGTATGCTTAGATCTTTAAAACTACGCAACGGATTTTGATGCGGTTTTTTTTTAATATATAGTGATCCAAGAGGAAGGTTTATATGTATATTGCACCGAAGAAGAAAAGAAGGTATGGTATGTAACGTGTATATTTACCTACTTCATTAAATTTCCGATTGCGCGACAGCAAAGAGGGTTATGTTCTTTCTGATTAGTCTCGTTATTTCCAATTTCTTGGTTTCAGTTACAAGCTTACAGTAGGTATATGACCTATCGACATTAATTGACCTACCTATCAAGGTACATCGAATCGATCGAACTCGTTCATTTAAGAACAAAGGAGCGATACTTCGCCACATGATTCACTTAAAACACCTACACGTGCAATTTCTAAAATTAAGCTTGTTAATTTCAATCGCTTTGTGTTTATGCACTGTTGTACCTAAGTCTGGCGTGTTTTATGACTCTCAAGAGGTTATGAACCGCTGACCTGTTCAACCCTTGGACGTCCCTTTTGTCCCTTGATACCACATGTCTACTATTTTAAGGACTTGCCTAGGGACTATGACATGTATTATTAGCTAATGCATTTAGAACAACGAACTTGAGGTTTCGCTACTTGCGAAGCCATAAGGCAAGATAGACGTTGAGCACTTTTGTTGTTTTATTTCAGTAATCTTTCTAGGCTTTTCTTTTTACCCGATTTCGGCAGAGCTCATAAGGATGGTAATGTTTTTCATTTATTGGTATAAAATGGTGATTGGTTTCTCTGAATTATCTCCCTAAGAAAACGATTTTTCCGATGGGTTGTTGATTGTTCCGCAATAAGCCCCATAACTTAGATATCTACTTAAGTGATCTATTAATACAATAAAGTATGAAATTAATGTCTTTACCTGAATTTAATATCGCCGCTGAATCCAGCTGGGGGCGTCCACGTGAAGGCAAGGGTCTGGCTGTCGTATTTCTCGTCGTGTTTCTTGTGCGTGACGGCGTTCTGTGAATGAGCGAAAAAGAAGTTAGAATCATATTTGAATAGCTTTAAAAATATTCCTTGTCCTGACAAGAAGCCGTCTTAGGATCTTTCTGTTTCAGGTACCTTCTCATTAAACTTTTTTTTTTAATTTCATTTACATAATTCACATCTAAAAGTCTAGACTGGGGGCCAAAAAGCAGGACATGTCTGAACAAATCCAGATGGATGGTATAACTTATGTAATAAGTTAATAAACGTAATTACTAGTATAAATAAAATAAAAACCACTTTTCTGAATAATTCACTGTAGGTACGAAGGTAGTTAATATTTACACGTTGCTATGGGGCGGGGAAAATTAAAGTTGGCGCCGTATCAGCATGAAGATGTACGATGTTCGTTATTATTGGTAATTTGATCAAATAATTACCAGCTACGGGTTATCAACAACACGTTCGTTATTATGGCGATCTGGGACAAAATCGACCGGCCCATAGACTAGCTGACAGATTGCAATAATTCAGACAAGTGACCCGCCCAGCACCTTGCACAATTACCTTCACTATTTAGTTCCTAGTTGTGCTAGATACCTAGTATTTTTTAACTTCTGTTTTGGTCATGAACTCACTAATAAGAACAAGGTATTAAAATAGTGAGGTCACTTGGGTACAGTGTTTTTTTTTTCCCATCAGGATTTTTTCAGTAGAACTCCTGCTAAATCGGAATGTGTGCCCGGCTAATTTCAAAATGGGCGCGCTTCCTATTTTATTAAACAAGCTTATACCCGCGGCTTCGCCCGTGTGGAGTATGATAATTGTCCCAGGGGATCATATTCTCTGGATAAAAGTATCCTATGTGTTACTCCAGATTATAAACTATCTGTGTGCCAAATTTCATCCAAATCCGTTCAGTAGTTTTTGCGTGAAACAGTTACTAACATCCATCCATCTTCACAAATTTTCGCATTTATATTAATAAGTAGGAGTAGGATTATCGAAATGTCGTTTTACACTTGAGCTAGTAGGTCTGTATGCCTCAGTGGCTCTGCCCATCCCTTCAGGAGATAGGCGTGATGTTATGTGACTGAGGTTAGTCTCGACTTGGTCTGAACGAGTAGGTACCTATCTAATGCCTCATTAGGAATAAATGCACTTCTGCGGCACTGTCGCAGGCGCAGCTCATACTTATAAAGATTGAACACCCTGCTGTCTACCCGGTCAAGGCCTGAATCGAACTGTGTAATCGTTGTGTACACAACGACACGAATGTTTTACTGTATCTAGTAGTTATGTGTGGTAAATCAACAGCAATGCGTTGTACATAAATGTACGGTAAAAAAAGATATAAATTGACACTATCTTGGAGTAGTTGACAAGACACGAGTTTTTGACATTGATCTTGATTTGTCACTAGCTTCTGTCCGGGACTTCGTTCGCGTGAAGTTTTTTGTTTTAACATAAGTCATCTTAAGAAATAGTGTAAGCATCTATCTACCAGTCAAAGATTATTTGAAATAGGATGAGTGAATGAGTTGATGAGAGAGATGAATAGTTTCCTCTTACATCCTGACTTACAAACTTTATAATATTAGCAAAGACGGGTAAGTTTAAAAAATGATTCTTTTGCAGTTGGGTTGATTCAATACAAATTAAGAACATGCATAGGTACCGTATCTACTAGCACTTCAGAGAAAAAGATAAAATTGGTATTTACTATTACGCCTGTTTTGTTGACTGTACTAAGATTTACGACGAATATCTAAAGATCCAACACAATCCACACGTAATTAGCGGACAGCCTTCCATTCATAAACATATACCTACCTACCTCTTTGATACAGGCGCATAGACTATGTTTTTGTACATGGAAATGCCGACAAAACACTTTGTTGCTAACTGCGGTATGCCGTTGTTTGGCAATGACGATAATTGTATTTAAACCTGAGTGAAGGGATCTCATGTCCTCGGAAGTTAACAATTTGTTTGTGATTTGACAATTTTGTTTGTAAAAAATGGAATCGGAAAAGCTCATTAGCAAAACGTGCAATTTGTTTGCAAAGTTAAAATGCAACTTGAATTGCGTTGTCAATTATTAGGCATGCATGTCGGGTACGGAACCGACTTTTCAATTTTAAAATGTAAGTGCAAATTATGAATAAATATTCTTATACCGGCTTTTCTTTGTATCGGCACGTAAGTTTTGATTTAATAGGTACCATCCTACCTTACACGAACCAAATCTATGCGACCTCTTAAACCGAACAATAACCTTGAATGATGCAACACAGCTTTGAGAATTCTATCATATTTTATGTCAGTTTATATTCAAGCGTAGGACCACGAATTCGTTGACCGATAAGGCTACATAATAAATATAATTCATAATGACGATTAATATTCAAGAAAAGGCCTTTTAAAAACTACTACTATTATGCTTTATATAAATTCAAAGTCAACTGATCGACCGACCAAAGAGGATCCGTTTTTACTATGGCAGCTGGCCACTTTTATAATGCTGCATTGAAAAAATGCAGAAAAGAAAATTAATTCATCATCATCATCATTAAATAATCATCACTTCTACCTACAGGAAAACGTGAAACTTAGCGTATCTATTGAGGCCATAACGTCAAAAAAATCTTCCTCAATTAAAATTTAAATTTGGACTGTTTAAAAAATCCCAAGATTATTTGACTACGCATTTAATTAACGACTAAATGTCGTAAAACTACGTTAACTTAGGGTAATTAATATCGTAGGTAGGGAAAGAACCCCTACGTTCTCTTCTATAATTAAGTAGTCCCGTAGGACAGGTCCTATACATATAAGGTATAAACGAAGTCGTCAAACAAGAATTCCTTACATCAAACAAAGTAACTACGCAAAAATTTTGCTGGGAAGCGACTTTTTTTTGGTGAAAAATTACGTTTCACAGTAGGACTCAATGTAACATTCAAAACATGATCTTGATGGATGCATTGAATGGTACGGGGGTCGTGGACTGTTTAAGAAAAGTTATAACTTTAAAAACTAATAGGTACCTATTTAAAAAAAATACTTGTGAAAAAGTTGGATTCCCAGGTATGGTCTAGCACAAAAAAATGATTGCATTGACGAGGAGAAGAAGTGCCTCTTGGCTTCGTTAAGGGTTCTTTCACACCTATTATGTACCTACCTATGTTACCTATTGTCGAGGGATACCTCGTGGGCGTTCATTTCAGACATGATTGCAAGATTTATGTCAGCTCGAAAGACTTTCAGCAAAATAAGTAGATCTATGACAAAAACATCAATTTGAAAAACCCAAGGGCTGGCTTTTACTTTGGCCAGAGGCTAAGTGTTGCCATACAACGTGGCAACGCCGCCAGTCTCTTGGGCACATTACCAGCTGACAGCGTTGAGGAGGAGTTTTTTGATGCCCTTTTGTAGTTTATTGTTAGTTTATTTATTTTAAGTTATTTAATAGTTTTTAATTAATTTGAAAAACTATTTCGAATAACCTAGTTAAATAACCAAGTTACAATTCTATCATTCGGTGGCGGTTAAAAAAACTACTTAATCACTGTGAACATGAAGGTCTCCTTTAGAATGAGAAACAACTTCGAAGCCATGCAAACAACACTTTTTAAGGAAGTTTGTTATCACAAATTTCAAATCACGCTTATATCATTTACACCCGAAACTACCTAACAGGTATACAACGTGACAATTCGTAACGATCCTAAAATATATCGACCAATGTTCTTTTTTTGTTCGCGCGTATGATTAAAACTTTTTGTCAACCTTTTATAATGATTTGTAATAAAAATGAACTGTAGAAAGGGACTAATTGAATAAATACGTAACGCAATCATAATGTAAGATCATTAAACTTTTCATTTCCTGCTTTTGTAATAAAGAGACAGAGATTTCAATCGAATGTTTATTATAAAATATGAAACAGCTGACAGCAGCTGGCATAATAATTACGATTGTGCTCATTGATTGTAGGTACTACTTAAGTTCCTACATAAGACACTTACGGTGGAAGCGAGAGGGTGGCCCGCGAAATTCAAATTTTTCTACGTTTTCTGCAATTTGCTGGTCACTGTCAGGTTGTTTGTAGATGAAAAATGAGACACACAAGTAAAACGTATGTAGTTACAGAATTATAATCATTAAAACAAACCTCGAAGTTGATTTAACCCCATTCAATAACAATATTTCATGAAAAAGTCATTCAATGGGATTAGATGTACTTAGGGGGTTGTATTGATGATTTTAATGATTATAATTCTGGAACTAAATACATGTTACTTGCGCGACTGATTTTTCTTCAACATACAAACTGACGCTGACCTGTAAATTGCAAAAAAACGTAAGAAAAATTTCGCAAGCTACCCTGGCGCTGCCATGTTAAGAATTCTTGTACATGCTAATGCGGCAGTTAAATATGTATAAGAAGAGTCATTAAATCGGCTGCCAAATCACACAGTAGCACAATAAATTTTACATATTCTAACAAAAACTAAATGTTAACCGAACCGTAAGGCTATGAAGCTTCTGAAGGACACGTAACCTGATTCATAAAAATAGCACTTAATTTATGACGCACATAAATATATAGTCACACATTCTGCATTACAAAAAATGGCTTAATACCTGAAGATTCTAGATAAAATCAACAGACATTATGAATAAACTAAACTCTAAAGAGTGAAGGAAAGTTCCAGCAAATAATATTTAAAAAATGGTTTTACGGATTTCCATACCCAGACGCAAACGCATTCAAAGACACTCATCCCGACAGATATTTGGAATAATAACACATGACATAACATCACATCTAAAATTCCCGAAAGGGTAGGGAGAGGTGTACCTAATAGTACACCCACATTTCGCCAGTTATGTTAAAGTCCCATGTAATAGAGGGCAAGACTATTGTCATCAACCTTGCAGAAATCCAGACTCCGTGGCGGCTACCGAAAAATTCCTGATGTAAAAACCCCAATAAACATTCGCCCGACAAGGGAATCGATCCCAGGACTTCTTGCTTAGCAGTCACGTTTGCGACCACTGGACTAACAAGGCAGTCGATGCAGAACTACATTTTTTTTTTTTAACTGGATGATAAACAATTTGATGATTGTCCACTTAATGCTAAGTGCAATCTCTAACTGTCACCAGTTCTGCAACAGCTCACTGAGATGATGCGTTGGAATAATCAGTTACTTACGACTTGCAACCCGCAAATATCTTCATTCAAAGAACTGGGCCACGTAGTGGAAACTTCTGCTCATTCAGTGCCTGAACATTTGTTGACTAAACCTACCGTAAAAAAGTCAGTTCAAAATAACTTTTTTTTATTTTTAAAGTGTTGGTTGAGGTACTTACGCCAGGTTGACCGCAGTTCATAAGCTGTGCGAAGTTGTCGTTGGGCTTCAGAGTGAACTTGCCAACGGGCTTGTTTTCGACATTACGAGCCTGCAGCAAAAGACCACGGATGGTGTTCGCGGGACCCTTGCCGCTGATTACCATTTCCATGGGTTCACCGGACTTCACGTTCTGTTTGATTTATAAAAAAAACTGTTTAAATACACCAACTCTGGAAATACATACTTTGGCATGTAATATGTTGCTAAAAAATAATTAAAAACGATTTTGTCAGTACCTAATAGTCTAAGGCCCGAGCACCACAAATCCAACACAAATGCGTTTAGCGCTAATCTTAGTTAATATAGGTACCTACCATTATGTCTCTAAAATCTTCAAATGATTGACAGAAAGTTACCTAGCTGCTTTTAAATACTTTTAATTCTAAAAGCATTTATTTAGTGATTTGTGATGCAACCCGGCCTCATTACCTACACGGAATTCAGTATCTATAATTCAACTTTCAGTTAGTAGACAATGATATCCTATTCCTTATATTATTTATTAGGAATAGGATATCACAACGATAAACCTGGTAAGAAATGCTAAGCATCGTTTTATCTGTAAAACTTTCATTGATCTATGAAAACTTTCACTGTGAATAATTGACGTTAGAAAATCCACGAAACGCGCTACGTACGAGACACCTAAAACGGCTACAACCTACGGGCTACGCTACGCTCTTCAGGCGCGTGAATCAAGAAGTTCGCATTTACACAGAAAGGTCAGTTCGGACGTCTGTGGTCTGTACCTATGAGTACCTTGAGTATTACCATTTACCAGTACGTGTTTAAGAGTTATGCAAAGAAAATATAAATAGATATCGAAGGAAAAAGTACTAGTTTTCTCTTGCACACGGAAAACAAAACATTAAATAACTGCAGATTTCCAGACGGTGTAGGTATACACTTATTTAAATATTTACTTTTTCCTGATATAATATTTACTCCCTTCCCTCTCATAGAGAGGAAGCCTGCGTCCCAGCAGTGGGAACATTAATAGGCTGATTATGCTTATGCTGATATAATATTTACTACATTTGCATAACTTAGGTATAACGTAATCGTGTTTCATAGCGATCCTTATCGTTTAAAAAGATACAAAATTAAAACTCCATCTGAGAATCCTCTTAGTGCAAAATTATAGTGAGTTTCGTGGATCATCAACCTCATCTCTCCCCTCCATGGACCACGAATTTGGACCATACAGGGCTCTGTCTTCGAAGAACCCATTAACGTACCTTGGTGCTGGTGGTGATGGTGTAAGGAGGAGGGGAGGACTGCTGGGGCACGGGGTGCTTCGGTACCATGTCAACACACACGCTCTCGGGGGCGCCAGTGGAGTAGGCGTTGGCGGCTGCCACCAGGGCCACCGCGAGGACTACGTATGAAGCCAGCATCTTGATTATTTCTGAAAGATAAAGCCTAATGATACCCAAATCAGACATAGAAGCATCCTAATTTATTAGCTGTTTATTTAGTTCCTACCTTTCAAATGGAGTGAATAATTTATGCGAGTCATATAAAAAATTAATTGAACTTAATTCTTGGAAGAGCTCAGTATTGGTACAGGTCGGTAAGTAACTTTGTGGTTTCGATATTATGAACTTGAAATATCACTAGTACGGTGACAAAAAATACTCTTGGAAAGAACCCAAAAGGTCCAAATCTATTAATCAAGTTTGATGACTACTAATGAGGCATTATCTTGCTTAACACAAGTTTTTCATTGACAAAGTAGGTATAACTTTGACGACTTTAACATTTGATGAGTAAATACTAAGCTCGGGCCTCGAATATAATGATTGATGTGTTTATAATTTTAGATACAAAACATCGTTGAATCTTATCCGATGCTAAGTCGAAATAAATGCAAAGTAAATGAAAGCGGGTCATGGTCCTTTCGGTTCTTCAGAACTCAAGCTCTTGCAAAGCTACGACTCACGAGGACAGGTTCTCCACAAATATGGTGATGTAACGTTGACGATCGACAAACTCTGCCGTCGCACGCTTGCACACATCGTAAAATAAATAAAAAAACAACTGGTACCGTTTTTACTACACTTTGGTAAACTTACAAAAGTATGTAAATATTGTTGCAACTTAATTTAGACATGAAAGTGAGAGTGACGGAACTTTGAAGGCGGAAAGAATTGGAGCCGTCTCAAAGGACCAGAACTTTAAGTGGGTACAATAGTTCCGGGTGTTTGGTCCACAAGGCTTTGTGACGAGAAAGGCAAGTAGTTAGATCCTTGCGGACGTGAACAAAATAATGTAACTTTAAAAAAATACTGTCATTTGAACTTGAAAAATATTTGGATATAGGTGTTGCTTTTTCAGATTTAATTATAGCAACATTACAGACCAAGTCGAATACGATGCTATAAAGACAAATAAAACAATTTAAAAAGTAAAATTACACCCAGTATAAATATTAATAGTTAAACATGACCAAGCTTTTAGTTGGACACCTTTTTCAATTATAAAATAACATTAAACATTCGCTGTTTGGTTTGAAGGCTCAACAGCGAAATCCTTTGAACTTACGGGTTTTTAGTCGAAAATTTTATTACTAGCACTTCGCCCGCGACTTTGTCCACAAAAATTGTGATAACACGATTTATATGCATGATATAAATATAATTTACGGCTCATATCAATCACGAATAATGTAGCTTTCTGCCAGTGCAAGAATTTTTAGAATTGGATTGTTAGATCCTGAGATTACCCCCTACATACAGACTTACAAACAAATTTTACTTCTTTATAATACTAGTATACATTTCGCAAATCAATCTGCACGATCCTGTCTGACTTTAAAAGTAAACATGCGGAGACAGTTAACCTTTTGCGACAAACGCACGACGCAACATCATCTAATTAGGGCTGACCCCAGTTGTGGCATTTATCTAAGCAAGAAGGCCTAGGTTAAACAATGGCATACTAAGCACAACATCCACGGAGTTCCCATGTTGATTTAGTATTTTTGAACTATCATGTCAATACGACATAAGTATTTATAGAGCTAACTAACTATGAAATTAAACAAACAGTCGAACACTATTACGCATCAAAGCGTTAAATACAAATATTGCTTGATAATTGGTATGTACTTGGCGGTCTGGCACTAGGTAAAACCTAATATGAGTGACAGTGAGCTCACAAGACAAACAAACAGTTTTTTAAGAGTGTTCTGTTGTTATGGTAAAGATGTTTATGGTTAACAAAGCTTTATGCAATAAAGCTGTCAAATGGTTAGAGGCACTTTGTTATAAAAACAATTGAAAATTTTGATAAGCAAAACAATTTAATATATTTTAGTAATATGACCTAACAAGCATTATTTGTTTCGTCCTTTTATTTACCGCACTTTACGACGAATTAATCGCGTAATTAATAGCTATACAGTAATGCTAATCATTAATTTATCTCAATGGTTTTAATTTTTACATTAAATCTTTAGATGTCATTAAGCAGATTCCGAAATAACATTTCATCACTAACATGAATTTTTATCTAATACAAGACGTCAAAAACTGCATAAATATTTATTTCTATCGTAAGTATCTAGTAAACAAACGATTACCTTCACTTTAAAAATAATTGACCTCAGAAGTTTACAATAAAATCACTCTTTAGTAGAATTTTATTTAAAATTTAAATAATACCGTATTTCATTGTTATTGTTCCTTAAAGAAATATTAATATATAAATTGTAATTAATTTACCTTTGATTTAGTTCAAAAGAGCGAGCGCCGCGTGTTTCGTCTAGTGTGTGAACGGTTACAAACAGCAATCTTGGTCAATTGCAAGTTATATAGGTAACGCAACCACACTCGATATGGAAGGGCAGAAGGCCAAAGACTAAGAGACAGAAGGTGTTACTGTTCTCTGTGTTCAAGTTTTCCTCTCGATTTGGACAGTAGTATCTTTAGCATATTAGCCTTAGGTTGGCATGGTCTTCAATGAGTATATGATTATGGGCACTGTGGGTATCGGGTATCCATCACATGTACATGTACACAATTATTATAAAAATAATAATATACCCTCAACATAAAATAAAATAAGGATCTATACTTGCCATTTAAAAAAATATTAAGGTAGTTAGGTTACGTGAAGATAAATATAAACCGAAATAGTAATAACAGAACTGTGTTTATTTTACAAAGTGATGACGTACCGATTTTTTATTGTTTACACCCTGTAGATTAAGGTTTAATAACCAGATATCTTGAAAAGCCCGGTCATCATTCTAAGATATTAGGCAGCCAATTAAGTAGCTGTACCTAACCGGCAAAGCAAAATAGAAAATGAAACGTAATAACTTTATCTCCTTTATTTATTCTTTCTCTTATCTAATACATATTCTGGATATATATTATAGGTATATATTTACAGTACAAGTATTTATTTTATATGTGTATATTTGTATGTATGTTTATTTTATATAGGTATAACTTTGTTTTAAGTTCCAATTTCAATTTTCGTGTTTTGTCTTTTCTACACACTGTGTCTACATTTCTAATCCTACTTTCCTCTCGCAGGTCTGCTGGAAGAGATTTCGCATGAAATAAGCAGTACCTTTGTGCTCTTCTATCTTAATGTTATGTCTCTTTGAGTATTTTGTGTGTACATAAATAAATAAATAAATAAAATAAATAAATAAATACATTTTTAAATATTTTTACAAAGAAAAGTAAACAAAACATTTAAAAATATAAAAAATAGATGGCCCATCGGCATCAGGAACAAGGTCCAGGCTGCCGGTGGTCAGGGCTCCAGAGAGAGGAACCGCCTCACTATGCGTGCCGTGTCCAGTACGAGTACTGTAAGTTTCTGAATCAAGCCCTTGACCCAGCCGCGCAATGAGGGCCTCCTAAGGTAAAATTTTATTATTATTATGAAATCTAAAAGCACTTCTGTTTTTCTTTGTTCTTTGGTAGATTTACATTCAACTAAGATTATGAAGGCAAGCCCTGCATAAAGGTGTGTCCTATTTAATGTAAACTAATTTATAATAAAATTATTATTTTGGTTGTCTGTCTCAGTGATTTAAAATGCCATCTAAAAGTTACCTAGTTAATTTTGATTTATAATCTTTCCACAAATATAGCGAAAAAAGTCGCATTAAAGGAAGTTTTCTTGTAATTTTCCTCAAATACGATACGGTCAATAAATTTTAAAAAAGTCACCTATATTAGATAAAACCCGCATCATGAGATTCTTGTTTATGTAATGTTTTCCTCCTTATGTAAAGTGCTACATTTTTTTTTTTAAATATTCAATTAGGCTTCAGCTGATGAAAATTCCTGTTTACTCAAAATAATATGTTTATACAACGTTCTGTTACACGTTGTATAGGTATATTTTTTTTATAATACCTATTTATCTTTTTTTATCCTTATTTATTTAGAGGCTTTTACCTTACAAAGGTACGTCAGCCTCATCATTTATCCTAATCTTACTAATTAATACACGTAATTATAATATTATTAGTACAAATATATTATTGCATAAGTGAGGGAGATAGTAATGCAGCAACTATTTCAGAAATCAGTTTCGCTTCTCCCGAATTAGGTGTAGATAATATTCTAATGAAAGCCCCAACACACATATTAACTTTTAACTCCCGCTTCACTATCTCTCTTTCTCTCCTGTTCTTTTCACATTCCACCAGCAAATGTTGGACATCTTCGACTTTATTACACACTAGACAATTAGAGGAATCGACTTTTTTCGTTAGGTATCCAAATTTCCTGTATGGAAAATGACCAGAACGCAAATAAGCAAAGTATAAATGAAATAAAAAGCCGATATATTCGTTATCAATTATCATAGCAGCCCGTAAATGTCCATTATTGAACATGGACTTCCTCATAGGTACTGCATTATGCAAACTTGTGACGAAATTGCCATATTTGACTTGTCGATAATACAGCTAACATGGAAATATGTCCTTTGTCAATTTCTAGATGAGACTTGAGATTTAATAAAAAAAAAGCTGTAGTGTCCATCATTTTTCAGTAGCAGGTAATCGATGTTCCAATGTTCCATAACATAACATCACGCCTGTAATCCCCGAAGGGTTAGGCAGAGGTGTACCAATAGTACACCCTCATTTCGCCAGTTAACTCCCGTGTAATAGGGGGCTAGCCTATTGCCATCAACCGGGTACGAATCCAGATTCCGCGGCTGCTACTGAGAAATTCCTGATGGAAAAACCCAATAACAATTTGTCCGACCCGGGAATCGAACCCAGGACCTCATGCTCAGCAGTCATGCGACCACTAGACGATGAATTCATGATTCAGATATAGCAAAAAACAGCAGTCTCATATAAAATCGCAATACCAATTAAAATGTATGTAGCAGCTGAATAAATACATACAGTCACTGGTAGCCTCAGTTAATTTTGTGACAAATAATTTCAACATTTGCAAAGTTGTCAAGTCATTCTTATCACGTATCGCAACTAATTCTTAACAAGACTACCTCATGCCTATGTCACCGTAGACATTTTAGCTTGTCATTGGCATAGTACCTAAAGTTTCCGTACGAATCCTTAATTTTGATGCTCATACTAAACAAGGACACAGTGACATGACGTGAAATAAAGATCTCGTTGCGCAGGCGTAAACAAGGGGAATCTTACCACACTCGATGCTTTATACGCTAAGTTTGTAAATTGGGAAAGTGTCCTGATTTCCTCCCTGAATTTCGTTCATGCAGTTTACGTCACATTCAATGATGTACAGTTTAAGAGTTTATCATGCAGCCATATCTGAAAAAAACTGACCTATCATAAGGGTAAGTGAAATGGAAAAGAAACGTCTACGTTTCGTAGACGAAGGTAGCTCTTCCTATACTATCTGTTGTGTTCGCTGCTACGCTTCCACTACGCTCGCTGCTATGTTGCCGCTACGCTCGCTGCTACGCTGCCGCTACGCTCGCTACTACGCGTGCTGCTACGCTACCGCTACGCTCGCTACTACGCTCGCTGCTACGCTGCCATTACGCTCGCTACTACGCTCGCTGCTACGCTGCGTATTCAGTTCGTTCGAGCACCAATAATTTTATCTTCTCTCCTATTTTTTATCTGACTGCGGCGAAGCCCAAAAGGAGGGTTATGTTTTCTCATACTTTGAACTTATTTTACATTACTCCACATCGTCACCAAGCATCGGCAGAACAAAGAAATGCTACTTATACGGACTTAGTTCATCTTTATGTTTAAGGGATGCACGTATTTCCAAAGCAGGAAAACTAATTTATTACGATGACTACTCAATACCTACAGAAGCTTCTGTCTGATACATCAAAGAATTCTTGTTATTTAATAGCTCTTTGTGTTAATCATCACCGTCCTGACTAACATTTTTCCCTAAGAACAACAATGAGTAAAGGCATCAACAAGTACTCCTTACACGATTGGTCAATTGGTAGACAGGTACCTAAGTGCAATTTCCTGTACCTACAGCAATCTAAAGTGTTCAGGAAAATAAGCGCAAAAACAATGTCTTTTGTGCTTGGGGTAAATGCAGGCCCATGAATTATAACAACAACAGATGTGTCAGGGTTAGGACTAATAGGTAAATTCCCTTGCCCCATTATGAGGGTATAAAGCTCGCGGGATGATGAATCAGTAGCTAGTCTCTGCCGTCCATGACAAAGGAAAGATGCGGGTAATAATCACGTCTAGGTGAATGATATTTATTTCTGAGTTTCTTTTAAAAAACTCTTTTACATAAACACATAACATAACATCACGCCTGTAATCCACGAAGGGTTAGGCGGAGCACCTATATAATAAGTACAGTTTTTAACTCCCATGTAATAGGGGGCGAGCCTTTTGCCATCACCCGGGCACAAATTTAGAATCCGTGGCTGCTACTGACAACTTTCTGATGGAAAAACCCAATAAAGCTTTGCCCGACACGGGAATCGAACCCGAGACCTCATGCTCAGCTGTCGCATGCGACCACTCGACCAATGAGGCAGTCACAACACACTTTTACACATCAAAATAAATTCTTTTTTAAAACTACATAGATGACGCTGATGTTTATTCGGATTATTCTGAGAAAAAAAATACATCAAAACAATTTCGCACATTGTTTTCAGTTGAAATTATATACTATTTATTAAGTAGAGTAAACTAACTAAATACATTATTAATTAATAACTATTAAATAACCTCAAATAAATTAAACTAACAACAAACTACCGTATGGTGTCGGACGTAAAAGAATAGCACCATCCCATATCTTCCCGTGGGTGTCGTAAGAGGCGACTAAGGGACTTACCAGAGAATGGGCAGCAGCGTTCTCTGTGTTTTTAACAACCGTACTGCGATCGCCAACCCGCCTGCCAAGCGTGGCGATTATGGTAAAACCCCCCCTCTTGGGGGAGGCCTATGTCCAGCAGTGGGCGTCTTTCGGCTGAAATGATGATGATGATGAACAACAAACTATACGAGGGCATCAAAAAACTCCTCCTCAACGCTGTCAGCTGGTAAGGGGTCGTCCATTAATCACGTGATGTTGTTTAGCAAATTTTTAACCCCCACCTCCCCCATGGTGATTCGTGGTGAAGTTTTAGACTACCCCTCCCTCCTCCCACCCAATATCACGTGTATTTTTTTTGGTACAAAGTATCTTAAAAAAAATCAGAATATTATCTTCAAATACAGGTTAACAGGTATAATCTAATTTAATTCTGGAAAAATAAGCACCGTGATAAAAATGTCAAGGTCACGCACCGCTTTTCGGTTTAGAAATCGCGCGTTCAAAGAAAAAATAAATACACGTGATATCCCACTACACCTGCCCCTCCCCCTAGTGATCTTTCGTGATTTTTTCCAACCCCCCCTCCCCCCCTTTCCAGCCTCACGTGATTAATGGACGACCCCTAATGTGAAAAAAATTAAAAAAACAATTCAATTCAAACGTACATTCGTGCTTCTGTTTTCAAGTCCAGGGTAATCTTGGTCAGACCATATGAGAACCATGCAGATTAGTGACTGAGGTGGTCTTTTAAATAAACAACCACACAGAGTGGCCTTGTCCAGTCAGTGCACGCATTTGTCAGTACTTAACACCTTCAGTGCCGGGAACCCACCCGGTGGGTTCAATCGAGTCGCACTTACGATGCCGCTCGGGAACCCACCTGGAGGATTCATTACTCCACTTGCAATGTGTATGGTGGGACATGTGCTCTATGAAACGGGGGTGTACACGAATGTGTTCATCGCATAGGTCAACACGAACAATAAAAAAGATATGATGGGTAGGCAGCGTAAAGTAACTACTCAAACTGCCAGACAATTGTTAAAGAAACAACAAACTAAATTGTTTTTTTTTATACTAATTAATAGGATTGCGATTGGCCGCAACTCGCCTGATGTGAAGCAATGATGCGGCCTAGAGTGGAGCACGCTTGCCTAGAATGATGATCCATCTCCTTAAAATCTTCACATTCACAGTAATTCAATATCATAATAAAATATTGGAATATTTACGGCACTGGAATGCTTCATGAATTGTTGATAATATAGTAAATAGATGATGCATCACGCAACTCCCACGATACGGTAGGCAGTGGTGAGAACAGTGATTTTTGGAACGATACCTACACCGGTATAGTAAATAAAACCTAATTTGGGTACCTAAAATTGAGATACCTACACTTGAGTATTTATGAAATAAACTAAGTACTTACTACTTTATACTTCCCCTCGATGCATACTTATTTAGGGCTGCGGGACTGTTCGAAAGAGATACCGTGGCCCTGGAACGCAAAGGGCAAAGAAGGAACATGGATGGGTTTTAGTCAGTACAAGTCTGACACTCCCCTCCGCTCCGCCCAGAGTGGGGGGGGGGTCATTTGATGATTTCCCATCCGGAAAATAAAAAAATAAAAATGCATATTTATTTTGAAATAAGGCAGTTCAAGATGAGATTATCGTAAGGAATATGGATCGTAGGGTATTTATTCCTGATTATTATTATATCTACTGGAATTCACTAGTATTCGCTTTTCTTTTTAGGAAGATGCAATGCAAATATGCCCAGTGCCCACCACCGTTCCCATGTAAGGTTTTTTTTTTTTTTAATTTTTAAGTACATATGTATGTTCATTTAAATGTTAGTTGGCGTAGGCAATAGGTACCTACCTACCAGCGTATAGCCTGGGTAGTAGGTAGTCTAAAAAAACTGAAATTAAGAATGTCGGGTAAAGTTGAATTGAAACCAGGGCAGTTCGGTATGTAGGTACTCCATCTTGCGCAATTTGTTTTGTTATCGCTAGTTTCGAAATGACGAAGGAAGACATTGTGAGAAAACCGGTTTATTATACTAGAACCAAAAAATCGGGGATAGGCATATGAAATCCATAAACTGACGCGGCCACACTATGCCCGCCAAGCCGGTTATATAGACCATTCTTTCACACAGATCAGATGCAAATAAAAATATACTATGTATTAGAAAACAGTCTATGGACAGCATATTTCCAGACAAGGCAAGGATTAAAAAAAAAACAAATGAGTTGACAATTTTTTTTTTTTTTTATCTTTGCCCCGCACTGATTTCTCCTGTATCGTGGGTGCGTTTACAAACATTTAAATTCACATACACAAATAGCCAGACCCGGAACAACTACCTGTAGGCCATACAAATATTAGTTCCGTGCGGGAATCGAACCCGCGACACGACGCGCAGCAGCCAATCGCTCAGCCACTGCGCCAACCGTGCCGTCGATACAACAATAGATGAACAATTAATAGACGAACAACAGATTTAGACAGCGCCATCTGTCGCTCTTACAGACAACTATTTTATTTAGTGTTAGTGTCGCCCTACAGTCTACAGTTTTACGTAGGTACTCACAATAATATACCTCTACTAATCTAGTAGTCTGAATTTATTTTTACCTTAAGATCAAGAACAGACGATTAGAAATTTCATTATTATTGTCCAAAAGAAAAATCAGAGATAATTTTATTGTTAGCAAACATTGTGTCTGCTGGGCAAAGGCCTTCCCTTTGTTCTTTCATACCTGTGTATCTTGTGCGATCTCTGGTGATGTTAGAACCGCATACAAAATCAGATCACTACACCATCTTCGACGTGTCTACGTTACCGGCGATGTGCACCATCAAGCGTCCAATGAGTTCACATATTATGTGTCCATTGTTCCGGGTGCAGTCGAGGGACGTGGCCGGTGGCCAGCTCACTCTCACAGACTCCACAACCTGCCTGATTTTCAACAACATTTGCATTTCTGCAGCGAGTTATGTAGCGCAGTGCAGTGCTTTAAGTTAGGTTGGGACGGGTAGGAATCCCGTAAATAATAAGTAGTGAGAAAAACAGAAACTTGATGATTGGTGTTGTTTCCAAAGACAAGTCTACACCTGCCTGCGCACGTACCTACACGCACAGGAAAATTGCAAGCTACGCAGTACGCACCTCGAATGCATATGGACACGTAACATTCGACGCCTGGCGCAGTCCTAGGGGGGGGGACACTGGGCTCATCTGGCTTACTTATAATCCTGCCTGACTTGAAGTCTGGATCCACCCTTGTTTAGTACTTGAAACATTTCAGCTTTAGTCGATAAATACCTACACAACATAACTTCCATTTCTGTATGAATAATATATGGTCAAAACAAAATCTAAAATTCTCATTTCACTCTTATCTTTTTCGCTCTTTTGTAGGTTTTCTTTTATATTAAGACGTCTTATTTTTCTACAATAAGAAAACCTATTAAGGGTCTCAGCACACATATGGGATCGGAAAGGGATCGTCACCGTATCGCCTCGAGCCGTTCAGAATGGTTTGTATTAAACTCCCTACTGCAACGCACACTAATCGGAATAATAACGTAATCGCCTCGCCTCGGAACAGGCTCCGAACTTGAATTCCCGCGCTTACGGCTCATCGTCCCCGCGCTTACGTTTCTCCGTCCCCGCGCTTACGTCTCTCCGTACCCGAGCTCACATCTCTTCGTCCACCCTTTCCCCTTTCCCCTCCCGCGACTTGCCTGCTAAAGACGCCGCCATTCGCAAGGAGTATTTCATTCGGTCAGCCAGGGGGCGGCGAGGCGTAAGCGCGGTGTCGCCTAGCCGTAGCCGAGTTGACGTACAGGCGCTGCTGATACGCTTTCGTTACGTGCATACGGTAGGTTGACGCCTGGTTGACAGCGAGGCGAAAGGCGTTACGGTTACGATCCCTTTCCGATCCCATATGTGTGCTGAGACCTTAAATTGTGTCTGCAAAGTGCTAAATTCGAGCTTATTGCGCTTGCTTTTGAATCCTAAACATTTTTTAACAACAACATTTTTTTAGCTCCAGCGGTTATTATTACTTCGTTTTTCAAGAGTTGTTCGTAATGGTGATTAAACCAGTAGCTAGCACTGGCGCGCGCTTATTGCAAACAAGTCCAAAGGCGCTCATACTGTTCTAATGTTTCTAAGATGCACGTGAACCCCAACTGCAGTGGACGCTTAAATCTAAATTTAAAAAATGTTACGATCAATAGTCTAAGTTTGAATAATCCCGCCAAGCAACACGGCGTCAAAAAAAAAAAGTTTTTTATGATATTATAAGACAAACCAATTTAATTTTTTAAATAAGTTGTGACCCTACTTATTACTAAAATTGAATTTTGATGAATCATTTGGAAAAAAAAAGAAAAAAGAATAATAAATTAGATTTTGAGTTGACATTGCAATTACATGCCAGTAACAAAAAATAAAAGCGTGTTCCATGGCAAAAGGTTCTTGATGCATTATATTGGCAATTGCTAATCATCTTGTGTTTCTAACCGTTCACAAGTATTGCTAGCTTTTTTTTCAAATTTCATGAAACATTATTGCTAATAAATTGTTTTAGGAACTGGAACGTCGTGGCGGTTATTATTTATTGTTACATGGCAATACCGCGTGTTATACTTCAATATGCGGCCTAATTAGTCTATGGCTTTAGTTATATTTTCGGTGTGGTGGTCGATTTATCAATATTTTTCCTATAATTTGTTTGCGGAATATAGGCGGGAACCAGTTGTCTTCAATAAAACTCATTCACAATGAGCGTGGAAGAAGATATTATGAAAATACAAAAGAAACTGACAAAAATGATTTCAGCGGATGGCACGGTGGGTCTAATAATTAGGGAACGAAAATAATGGAGCTAAAGACTTTTCCGCTAAGAAATTATCTAGAAAGAACCGTAACAAATCTGCCAAAACATCATTGCTAATGAAATACATGGTCTACGATTTAATACGACTTTCAATCATTTGTTTGAGAAAGAATATTGTTGTATTTTGTAGCACCAGACGCTATGCTTCTTACCGATCTAATTGACATTATTGGCGGGGTTATATTTATTTTGTTTATTTGTTTTAGGGACAAGAAGAAGCTTTGGACTTGCTGAAATCCCTACAGACCATGGCTATCAACTTGGATGTGTTGACTAAAACTAGAATAGGCATGACAGTGAATAATCTTCGGAAATCAAGCAAGGATGAAGAGGTAATATCTTTATGCAAAACTTTGATAAAAAATTGGAAAAAGTTCTTGTCAACACCAGGCACACCGGGTAAAGATAACGGCAGCTCCTCAAAATCCAAAAAAGAAGGCAAGGATAAAGATAAAAAAGATGATAAGGAAAAAGACAAGAAGCAGAGAGAGACGACTTCATTCCCACCGCAAACCAACACTACTGATGCTGTGAGGCTTAAGTGTAGGGAACTTCTTACACAAGCTCTCAAAGTTGATGGTGAGAACCCTAGTGCATGTGGTAGCCCTGAAGAGCTCGCTGAAGAATTAGAAGAATGCATTTATTCTGAGTTTAAGAATACTGACATGAGATATAAGAACAGGGTACGGTCAAGAGTGGCCAATTTAAAAGATCCTAAAAATCCAACCCTGCGTTCAAACTTTCTCAATGGTTGTATTGCAGCTTCACGCCTTGCCAAGATGACCCCAGAGGAAATGGCGAGTGACGAGATGAAGAAAATTAGAGAGAAGTTTATAAAGGAAGCTATAGATGATGCTCAGTTGGCTACAGTACAAGGGACAAAGACTGAGATGCTCAAGTGCGGCAAATGCAAAAAGAGGAACTGTACCTACAACCAGCTGCAGACCAGAAGTTCTGATGAACCTATGACTACCTTTGTACTTTGTAACGAATGCGGTAATCGCTGGAAATTCTGTTAAGACTGCTTTTAACCATCCTGAGGTGACTAGTGTGCCCCACACGTATGATACTGTTTGTATCAGTATAACATTACATTTTATTATGAATTATGGTTTCTGTTTTTGCTATTTTAATAACACCTTACTACAGTCATTGACTAAGAAATCATGTTTAGTAGATAAGGTGATCTTAGTTTAAAACTTAAATAAATGAATCTGCGTAACTGAGTTTAGCATTTTATTCAGGAGTAATATTTTTAAAGTAACTTGTTCCCCTTTCAATGACTGGTATTATGCAGTTAAAAGTTTTAAGAAAGTAAAATGATTAACTCATGGATAGAATGAGCTCTATTCACTTTTAAAGTATTCTCCACAATTGCATTAGACAGAAGACCCAAAGCTAAGCCTTTCCTTGCAGTGCTAGAACATAGGCTTATTGAAATAATGGTTTGAATATAACAAGACGCTAATTAAACTACTGTTTAAATTATTGAATAATCATATATTTATAAAACATTTTGCACAACAGGAATGTGTCCTTTAGGACAAACCTAAAGAATATAAAACTGGCACTAATATAAACTAAGATTACACTTATTATCGTTAGAAATACGGTAGTTATAAATATTATTATTCTGTGTTTCAGTGTTGTTAGTATCAGCAATTTATGCATAAAAATATTGAGTCTCCACACTTACTAAACACCAGAACAGATGATATAAAATATTGTATGTATTACAAAGATAATGACAGTTGAATATACTTTATTGGCCTCATTTTAAAATCTTTTTGAATTTGTTTGTTTCGTCTTTTAGCAACAGTACAGTCGGCAACGAAAGTTGTATAACTTTCGTCTTTGAAACAATAAAAATAAGAAGAAACTGAACAGAATCCCTTTATGTTGGTAACATTTAAAAACATAATTTTAAATTTTTTTACTAATCAATTTTTAAGTAAGTACGATTTTTTTTCTATTTATTGAGCGTTTTTCCAGTGGTTGATGCGGCAGTCGGCACTTTACGGCACAGCTAAGGAAGTATTTAATCAGTGGAAAAACGCGCCATTCTACAATTACCTATAGCAGCCCAATTGCAACATTTTTTAATTTTGCCTTTCTGTTTATTTCCATAATAATCCAAAAAACGGCCAGAATTGTTATAATCTAATATGGCAAGCTATGCTTTGGTGAACATCAACATTTTTCATTTGGCTTAGGCTAAAACTATACTTGTTACAAACATCTTGTTATTAACAGTACCTAATCTAATTAACCTTAATAATAATTACTTATTTATATCATTCGAATATTTTATTCGACCAATAGCTCTCCCGTTTTAATTTTCACAAATATCTTTTCATCATTACATGCAAAACCCTTGTTCTGCAGGTCTAATTTGAGATCAACTGATTCACTGTCTTCATCCAACTTGGTTATTGTAAAACTAACAGCTTCATTAGCCACAAAACATTCGGGAATAAGTGTTTTGTGGTAGTTGAAGTGTGTCTTCAGATGTTCCCGAAGGAAATGCGACTGAACAACCACTAGGTCGCAATGGGAACATTTATGACTACCTGCGTTCATCACATCAGTGTCACCATGTCTTCTGTAATGATTACTCAAAGAGTCTTGACGTTGGTTCGTGTATGGACACAGTAGACACATGTGCATTTTACGTTCTTTGATCGGCGAAGTTTCTGAAGCGTTAGGGTCCTTACCAGAATTATTCATAGACCGTCTCCTCTGTAGTAGTCTGAGCGTTTGCTGGTCGCTAATTGAGAATTGTTGGAAGTCACTCTTAGCGGTTCCTTTTGGCATAGTTTTTATTGCGAGTTTTATGTTATCACTGCTGTCGTCTTGCTTAACGTCTTCTTGATGTTCAGATTCTGTAAAATCATTATTATCTTTCTTTCTTTCAGCTTGAGCTTCATCGTTCATTTGATGTTTTCGCATATGTTGAACGTAATTAGCGTAATATTTGACTGAATAATCACACAGCTCACATTTATACCTTTGCTTGGAGCCGTGTAATGATAAATGAATTTTATATTGCTCTCTTTTCTCAAAGGCTGAGGGGCACTTGTGGCATTTGTATCGCTTTTCTTTTTGGCGACCATTTTTCAGGTATGTGGGATATATGAATTCTGGATTCCCATGCATTAAATAACCGAATTGGGGATCAGCTTGTAGGACAGGCGGAAAATGGTCATTTGGCTTAACTAACTTATCTTTATCAGTTAAAACTCTTTTCTGAGCCTCAGTCTTCCTCTGGAACAAATCTGTGCCCGACAGTGGTATATTTTTATAATCCATATCTTCACCGGATTCATAGTCGCAATTTGTCTTGTTCTCATTTTCGTGAAGAAGTTCGTGTTTGCCTAGATTTCCAACGTTCTTCACGGCATAGTTACACTTCTTGCACTTATGCTCGCCATCACCTCCGTGTAAGCCCATGTGATATGTAAGCGCGGAACTTTTGAAAAACTTCGCTGGACATTGTTTGCAGCTATATTGTTTTGGCGCGTGTTTTGTGTCATTTGTTTTTTTCATAGGACTTTCGATATACTCAATTTTACTTGGTCCAGTGGCTATCCACGTAATCTCGGAAGTGTTGGGACAGTGAGTAAGCTCTAGCACGGGTTGTCTGTGCGAAGGATGTGAGTGGTGAACAAATTTAAGCATCTTTGTTTTTGTGTGATATTCATCCGTGTGCACCGTATCATGTGCCGCTAATTCACTTTCTTCGGTGACTGAAAAGTTACAACTTTTACATTTATTGGGCAATGTTACATCATGACATTTTTCGTGAGCGTCAAGTTCGCCGTCTTCAAAAAATCTTGCAGGGCATTTTTGACAAAAATACAATATTTTTAATTCTCTATTTTCGTGCGTAGTGCCTTCATCTCTGGAAAAACTTTCTGGATTTGCTGACTTTTCAATTTCTATAACCTTTCTCAATTTAGTGATTTGTTCTTCATCGGGCGCATCGTATTCAACAGGACAATAAATGCGACCATATATTTCCCCGTGTGATTTGGAATGCTCTGCTAGCCTGCCGGCGTTATCACATGTGAATTTGCATTCCAAACACTTGTAAATGGTTGTATCATTGTTTTCAAATACAATGCAATGAATTTTTTCGTGATTTGGAATTTTACATTTGATAGCATTAACGTATGAACAATATCGGCACTTGTACATTTTGTGGAACTCGTTCTTTGCCGAAACCCAAACAAATGGTATTTCATCAAGATTCATTTGAAAGTCCAATTTGTTTTGTGCTGATGTTGATGCTTCTAATTCGGCCTCAGTTTCAGTTCTTTTAGTTGCTATTCCGTGTACTCGCAAATGCTGGTGCAGCAGGTGTCTCTTAGATACGCTGTAGTTGCATTCTGGACATTTGTAAGGCGTGTCGGCCGGAAGTCGATGGAACTGTTCGTGGTACATAAATTGTGACTTACTATTTGTTTCGTATGGACATTCTATGCATTTGTGACGCTTGGTGGAGTTTAATGGTGTAGGAACAGGTGGTGGGAGTTCTGGTCCTGGTGATTTAGTTCCGCTTGCTTTAGCGATGTAATCTTCTGGATCAGTGATGCCGTGCAGCAGTAGATGTTGGATCAATTCTGGCTCATCCTTTACAAAGAATTGGCAGAAGTAGCACTTGAATATAGAGTTCGACGAGGGCTGATGCTGTTGTAAATGCGCGATGAGTAGTTTCTTGTCACTCGTTCTGTAGGGGCATTTGTTGCAAGTGTCGATGTTAATCTCGTTAATGTTCATTGGTGGGTCAGGTTTTGGTTTGACAGTAGTTATCACTTTGATTACTCCATCGTGCTTTAATCGGCAATGGCGCTGAAAAAAGTAAATAATACCCTTAAGTCTTTTAACGTAACTAAGTTAAATAAATATAAACAAACATGTAGTCAGAAGCAAGTAAATTACTAAAAGTCAATATTATTGTAACGCACCTGGATGACATGTTTCCAATTAGACAATTGATTACAATGCCCACAACGATACGCCAGGTCTGCTGGATCGGGAGTATTATTTTCAGGTTTTTTAACAGATGGTTTGTTTGGTTCGTCGTGGAAGCCATCCGATCTGGAGTGTTCACGAACGTGCTCTAGAAGAGCTTCTTTTGAAGGATCTCTGAAAATAAAATGAAATTGAATGTAAGTAATCCATCCTATCAATAAAAACATAAATGTATATTGTATTTTATTACATAATTATACCGTCTAACATGTATTTGGACTTACTTGTAATGACATTTTTTACATTTCCATAATGTTTTCTTGGGTTTCTTCATATCATTGAGACCTCTAATATCAATAAAGTTGTAATTATCTTCACTGTGTTGAGTCTGTAAGTTAAGCGGTTGCATTTCAAATTGTACATTCATAACGTCTGATATATCATTAAATGATTCATCCATTTCCATCGTGCTATCGACAGCAGTATTAGAATCCAGGTAAGTGAACTCATTTTCACCATATTCATTTAAAACCGGCATTGCTAAGAATTTGTTGTATTTGCTATAGTTCCTTCTCCCTGTTTCATCAGTCATAAGTACTTTTGCTTCGTTATGCTCGGGATCTCTCGCGGATTTCAATTTAATGTGTTTGGTTATATCCCATCTCCAATTAGATTTATATTTGCAGAGCGAACACTCAAATGGTTTCTTGTTTAAGTGACCCACGATATGAACGTGAAATCTGGATGCTGTTGTGGAGAAAAATGGACAATGTGGACATTTAAATACCTTCCTTCCAATAGCTTGACTCGGCGACAAATTCATGCTTTCATTGTCATCAACAATCTCAGGATCAAAACTTCGATGTATTTCTGGTAGAGTAGAATCATCATTTATGTTTATGTCTAGAGGTATATCAAACTTGTTAGGGTCATGATTTATATTGTTCCAAACGAAAACGACGTTTTCCATTGGATGCGGTTCAGTCTCTTTTTCATGGATTGGAATGATACCATCATTACTATTTTCATTTTTGATAGTGTTTTCGTCGTCGAAGTTTTCACTCTTTCCGCAAGTTTGCATGTGGATGTACAAGTCTGCGCTAGATTTACATCTGTGTCTGCAATTCTGGCATCGAGTGGAACTTAAACTTTTGACCGACGTGTTTGCATTGATCCGGTTCGTTTGTGGTGAACAATTTTTCTCGTGGACAGAATGTTCCGATAGGCATTTGCTTTCAAATCCACAAATCTTGCATATTAGTGAACCTTCTTCGCCAGTTTCTGTTAGCAGTCTTTCTTTTAATCTGTCGAAAAATGATTCATTTTTCTTTCGACCTGCAGTTTCTTTTAATGAAGGGTTTGCTGGTAAAAGAGTATTTTCTGCAGATACATCGTCAATATCGACGGGTAAAGATTCCTTGAACTTTTTCTGTGGCGGTTCACCTGAGCTTGGTTGTTTTTGGTTGGGTGTTGAGGAGTTTAACGGTATGAGTTGTGGTATTGGTCGAGGAATCTTTCTGCTTTGTTTTTGTAGCTTCTCATCGGTGCTGTTGGTCGGTGAGAGCTGATTGTACCCATCTTGCGAACTCTCCTTTCTGGTGATTGCATCAGACGCTGTACCGTCATTGGAATCACTTTTGCAACTGACTAGTTCTCTGTCTGCGTATTGGAGACCCATGTCCTGAAATTAGAGAAAAATAGACATTTATTGATTGTTCTTATAAGTTGAAAAAAAAAATTGATTGTGTAAAGTAACAGTGATTATTAAAACATGTTTTCCAGTTAGATTTCCGTACGTTCATGCGTGCATTTAGAGGCAATAAAGAAAAAAATCGTGCAGGAATTGAACCCGTGTCTGCGCAGTAGCTTTTTACTCTCCACTACTGCGCCGTAACTTTATTTTATTAACGCCTTACAGCTTTTATTATGAAAACAATCTAAAAGAGCCATCTTATTAGGTATTACGAGTTTATTGTGAAACAATGACGTCACGCTTATACAGAAAAAGCACACGTACAATAAAAACAAAAACACGCGAGTGTTCAAAACAGTGGGGAATATTACGAGTGAATTTAATATAAAACCTAAGAAACAAGCAAACACTTTGACAACACACCAGCACATAAAGTAAATTAATTTTGAGGGATGAATAGAATAAAAAATCCATAATATATGAAATTAGATTTTTATAATGATATTTTTCATAGTACCTAAGTAATTATAGGTTTATCGTTAAACCGTGTAGGTGCACATATGTAGCTCTGAGAAGTACCACCGGAGAAGACATTAGGATAATCTAATTTGCAAAAGCTGCGTAAGTGCGTAAGTAAAACGGAATTATCCTCCCGTAAACGGCGACGTAGCCTTAGGAATTAGCCATGCGCTTACTGAAGAGCTTTTTAAGGACATAAGTAACCGAATTAAAAGATCCAGAGACACTTTCAATATTGAGTCTTTTTGTGCTAACAATAGAAGTGAACATTGTAAGATAGGTCTTTATTTAAGTAGGTAATACAACACTATCTGAGATTAACAATTCCTTTCATTTTGACTACTAAACAACATCCATTGCCCTAAATTTGTGGTCGAACAGACGAACATTTGAAGCTAATAAAGCAATGTACTATGCTGTATAATCTGACTGGATTTTATTTCCGAGTGGGTTACGCTACTTTGTACACCAGACGTGAAGGTTCGGTCAGAACGGTAAACGAACTCTGACAGATAAAATGAACTGAAGTCTTTGTCAGTGTCCGTAGTCAGTCCAAAAACCGAAACTTTAGGTCTAGCCTCCTTTCTGGTGATCTGGAACCTTAACCGGACCCAATTGACCGTTTTAAAATTACCAGTCTATGCCTAGGTAATAGGTATATGGCTGGAACATGTACCATCATTATTGCGGACTTAGTACCGTTCACACAGTTATTTAAAGTGCGTAATTTCAAGCAGTAAGCATCATTGCGCACCTTCTGTGGCCATCTAGTTAGAGTTACGCACTTTCCGAAGAAACGGTTTAATTAATTTAAGTAATATAAGGGACAATGAAATCTCTGAATTAGGAATTATCAATAATGATTTACAGTCTATTCTTCCTACGCAAATCGTAAAAGAAATGGATCACCTATAAAATTACTTAATTAATTACTTTCTCGGACTGAAACTAACATTGTAGCCACCTATTTTAAAGTTAGATCGTAGCTCCTAAAAACCACGCTACCACTACTCTGAATACTCGATTCACTTTCATGAATTTGTATTTTCAGGTGAAGCACTTAGATATATTGGATCGAGAATTTCAGAAATTGTTGCAAAGTGTAAAACTCGTATGATCATTTAAATTTAGGACGTTGGAGTATTTTTATCTAAACGTCGTCGACGGTAAATCGTGATATTTGATTTTATCAAGACAAGAAATATTTTCAATGTGTCATGCATGGGTCCAGTGGTAGCAACTATACGTAACCGGGTTCGATTCCCAAGTTTGTTTATGACAAACGCTACGAGTACAAATAACCTAAATAATAGGTAAATACGGAAACAGTGGATGCACGACTCTACTATCAGCTGTTGGATTATTGTTTTTTTAATGGTTATCTTGATATCACAATCAGGGAATTCCGAAAAGTAGTAACCTTGTAATAAACTTAGAGCGAACTACACTCTCAGAAGAACTAATTACATACCTAATACTACCAACGATAACATCGAAGTCAAAGAATGTTTACAGATTTGACGTGGGCATTATTAGTAAACAAGTTATTTATCTAATGTTCAGGTGTTCTAATTACTATCAATTTAGCTAGTTAGTAAGTTTTAGTAATGAACTCGTATGGTTTTGACATATTAGTGGTAAGTGACAATGCATGCAACACAAATAGAAGCGTGTGAGAGACATGCATAATTGTAAACAAGACATGCAAAAGGTTGCGAGAAGCGATATAATGTGGAGTGCAATCCATGTGCGGTGGCGCTTGTGATAACAGTGACAACTGCGTGACGTCACCGGTGGTACCGGCGGCCGGGCGCGGCCCCTCGCCACGCACACAACATACACGACGACTCACCGAGACCGAGTGTGAGGACCGCGAGTCGCCGCTCCCTTCTTCCTCCTTGGGGAGCAACGCGCTCGCTGCGTCGAACTCGGCGGACACCGTGTCGCTGGCGCCCACCCGGTTGCGGCGTCGACTCGACAACGATTGGCCCGCTGGCGGAGTGTGATGATTCATTTCGTGCACCGTCAGACTCTGCTTGATGTCCGCCGTGAAGTTGCACATCGAACAATTGAAACTTCCACTTCCACCGTGGTTCTTCATGTGACGGTCCAAATTCCACTTGTATGGTGTTCGGAAATCACACATTGTACACTTGATCATAGGCATGGAATGATACTTGACGTGCTTTGTAAATCTAGCTCTTATGTGGGTGACATAGTTACACTTATCGCATGAGAAGAATTTTCCCTTAGCTTTTGACAGATGTGCCCTCCGATAAGACGGCGAAGAGTAGTCAACATTTCTGTCGCAGTCGCCGTCGATATCATCAGGTGGGTCCATGGAGTCCTCATCTACTTCCATCATCATATCTTCGCAGTCTTCGACTTCCTCTAGCATGTCTTCAATGCGCTCTGCTGGCTCCATGTTGTCGTTGGGGGGTGGTGATAGCTCTGCGGCCGGTAAAGTGGGTACTTTACCGGCCGCAGCAGTCGGCTTTGATCCTGAGTGAACCATTTTGACGTGTCTTATAAGTTTCTGATGATGTCTCGAAGCGTAAACACAGTGTGGACAATCGTAAATCTTGAGTCTAACGAAGTGAGCGTCGCGCGTGTGGACGAGATAAGCGCGCGGGTTCTGCGTATAGAACGTGCACTTGGTGCAATTATAATTCCTCTTTATCTTGCACTCTGGTAATTCAAAATCCTCGGCGGCATCGGAGGAGGCCTCCGAAGACACGTCGCCGCAGACACGGCCTTCAAGGTGGCGCACGACAGTGGCGACCTCGCCGACTTGTGCGCTCGGCGGCGAGGACATCTGCTGTAGCATACTCCGCTGCAACAGAACAATGTTCGCTGTCGGTTAAACGTTCCGGGAGGGCGCGCGGCGCGGCGTGCGGTGCGGGGCCTGCGGGGGGTGCGAGGGGGTCGCGGCGCGCTGCAGCGGTACGTGTGCGGTGCGCGAGAGCGTCGCCGGCTGAATGAGGCGCCGCGGCCGGCGAGCCAGCAGCCGCCAAGCGCGGCGTGGCGCTGGCGGTCGGGCCGGAGGGCGCGTGGGCGCGGGCTGGGGCGCCGGGCGCGGAGGGTCGCCCGATGTCATGCTCCTATGTTTTTCATCCTCAACGGCAAGGGGAGCCGGCGGCGCGGCGGACGAACTCCACTCGGCAGCGGTCTAATGAGAGTTTGTGCTCTTGGATGTTGTCGGCAACATTTTTTCATATTAGGTTACGGGCTTGCGGTGTACTTATGCGACATCATCATTATACCGAGTGCCGAGAGAAGGTATCTACATTGTAATGGAGTAATAAGGACGGCGTTTGAAAAGGGAAGACTAATGATGAAGCACAGGTAAGCAGATTTACAAACACCACCTCACCTTGAGTACCACTACCTGCCTACTTCAATGCGAGGTTGAGAATGAATACTTCGACTACGGTTGTGCTACGATTCTACGAAGTAGTGTTAGTAAAGCTGTAAGTTCCCGCTAGAATAACTAAACAGAAATTGTAAACAACTTGTTGTTGTCAAAAACGAAACTACTTAGTTGCGGAAAAACAGATTTGAACAAATCAGAAGCGTTGATGTCTTTTATTTATAGATAAAAACTTTTTACGACTTAAATTAAAAAGTTTTTTTTTTCACGCGACTTCTTTAAGTAAATAGGCGTAGGTAATTATCATTTGAAATGTGTTCGAAGTGTTCCTTGTTAAATAAAATATGAATAAAAGTAACTATCTATGCATACCAAGTAAAATTTTGGCAAAAAATACAGAGCTGCGAATTTTTAGATCGAGCTGAATACTTTTTTGAAGTATTTCAGAAATCCCCATAAACTATCGTTACTTTATTGGAATTTCGGAAACACGTTTTTATCTTTACATAATATAAAACAAAGTCGCTCCCGCTGTCTGTACGCTTAGATCTTTTAAACTACGCAACGGATTTTAATGCAGTTTTCAGCAATAGACAGAGTTATATGTATACTAGCTTTTACCCGCGGCTTCGCTGGTGCCCTAGTGTTGTGAAAAATACTTTACGACCTATTCTCATACCTACCAAATATCCATAAAAAAAAATAAAAATCGGTCGAGCCGTTTCGGAGGAGTGCGACCACAAACACCGTGACACGAGATTTGTATATGTAAGATGTGTGACATTGCACCCGTGCGAAGCCGGGGCGGGTGGCTAGTTTACATTAAAAGAGCAAGTGTTACATACTTATTAATATGGCTGATAAGAATGTTGCCTAAAACCTGCTTGGTCTGCTTATTGTAGATAAAAGACCAGGGGGTTGCTTTATCAGTCGCTTCAAACACCATACAAACAGGCCATAACCCTTTAGATTTACCATGGTCTGCCATGGACGGATAAAAATGCGACACACTACATATACGCAATTATCAACTTTATGACCGAGATATAAAGTCAGAAATAGAATGAACTGGTTCACTTGAATATATTCTACGATGCTGTACGTACGGCGGCATACCAACAGCTGTAGCATTTGACAGAGAGTCTTCAAGCAAGTTTGGTCTTAAAATCTAGAGCATAGAGTTGAGATTGAGGCTGAGTTTTTTTGTCAAAATTTATAACAGGCGTCGGTGTCTATGAGTATCAGTTCAATGATGTATTTATAATATAGCGTATTTGTATGAGAAATGAGCCCATGATCTCGGGTTGATTTATTATTTGTTTTTAGGGTTCCCCACAAGAATAACCTGATTTGGTCAAAAAAAAAACTTTAAATGACTATTAATAAACAATGTGCGTTTTGGCTCCTCGTAAAACCGATAGTGCATAATATCGATGCTAATTGTGTGACGTAAATTTAATTTGGCACGTTTTCGCGGTTCCTTTGTCGATGCTTTTATCGTCGCTATCTATCGCCTAATTAAAATGCACTTATGCGCATTTAGAGGCTGATCTGATTTACTTTAAAAACATAGTAGTAAATGCTGTAGCCATTCTGATGATTACCCAAGTTAAACTTATCTTCTGAAGTTTATTTTTTTGCATTTATTCTTGTTTACTTTATTTATAACCAAATTGTTGCTTATACAGCAATCAAAGTCCATCAGATTATGTTTACTTGGCTTTAAATATTAGCGGTACGGAACCCACGGCTTACCATTAAATCTCGTTACGTTTGTTCAAAATAATTAATCAAACGAGACAAAAACGCTGCTAATTGCCGCTTGTCTTAACCGAAGCTATTAATGAAATTAACTAAATACTTTGTTGAAGCACCTATTAGAACATTTAGATCTGGAACTGATCACGTTTACCGAACGTTACCGTACTGCAACGTCCAAATTGAACATGTATGGATATTCTCCTCGAGTTCATAATTATGCGAGTAAAACACACAGGATTACATTGTGTTGTGATTTATTTATAACTAATGAACAGGCTACCGATGCCGTTGCGCTGACTAACACGTACGGCGAAACTGTGGTCAACGGCACATCGTTGAACTTTACGATCATTAACGCAATCATCGTTAATAAGTGCGAGGTCGCGTTATCGCTGAGGCCCTGTGCCTGTGAAGCACTCATGTGTTAGACAGGTGACGTGTGCTGGTCGGCGGGCGAGGGGCGAGGGGCGCGGGGCAGGCTCGCAGACGACTGACAGGGCCGAGGCAGGAAACGGCCGGAGAAGGCATCCCAGGCCGAGCACAATGGAGGCGGCGCGCCGCAGGGGGAGCCCTCGCAATCGATATGCCGTCGCTACTCGCTAAGGTCCGATGGCCGCTGCGAGCGGTTTGGAGCGCTGCAGAGGCGGATGCCCCCTCCCCGCGCGCCGCTCGCCCCGCTCACCACACCTGCTGTGTATTTATAGAGCGGCACAGCCGGCGCAGGGATGCAGGGATGTCGACTTTACCACGGCCGTCGACGTACCTACCTAGCGATGTAGGCACGCACGCAATGTTCGCACGCACTCCGCCGCGCCCGCTGCCGCCGCCCGGGTGACGCCCGACCGACTGTTTATTATTTGTCACAATGAACATAAAAATAGCACCCGTCTGTTAAGTACCATGCTGAATACACTGTTCGCAACGCCAACGGTTCATACGATCACAACGCATTCACTGATCGAGACTGGCGAACTTGGTAGCTACAGTGAAGCAGCTAATTACCATTCCACATTAATTAGTGGGTGCCGTTCGAAATTGTTGGGTACTCAGCAAATGTATCGTGTGTAACTCTTCAGTCGTTGAAAAGCGTTCATATTACCTCTGCCACACCAGACGCTTGGGCATATTAAATTCCCAAGAGTACTTAATATGATTAAGAATCAAAAACTATTGGAAGCAACACATACTAAAAACTTGCTTCAGAAGACCCAAAGTTCGAAGTCACCGGTATTATGAATAATAAACCACGTGAACATGGGCCAGTCCCTATAAACTTGTAATATAATAAACGTTATGTTAATACCACCTCATTGCTTTTACTTTCGTTCGAGTTCGATTCCCGAGACAAGTCATTTGGTGTTATTGAGGACGCTTTTGCTTTCATTGATTCATCTACCGTATTTTTTTGTCTATTATACCTTCTTATTAAACGATTGAGTCATTGGGATTCCGTGACGGAACAGTCAGTCGACATCATTCCGTATCGAAGAGATAGGTGGGTTTGACGTCACAACAGCAACGTTTTTGTTACGATTCTGGGCTGCAGCCGCAATGGTAAGAAGAAAAATATTCAACATATCTTATGCCAGAAAATGTCTACATAAACATCAATACTAGATATGAAACGTTTCATCGAACCATCCAAGCATTTCTCTTCGATATTGCAAAAACTGTTGTTGCTAAATAATGATGACTCAAAGTAACTTGAGCTTTATTACCGTGTCGTTATTAAGGTTATTATCCTAACAAAGCAATTGACGTAAGTCATTGGCTTCGTCGCCTACAGCACATTCAAAGTGCAACATGAGAGTAATTCTTTTTTTGTGTTTTTATTTAAATTCTAACTAAACACACAGCGTACTTGTCTTTGTTTACAATTACAAAATGAATACGATTCCTATAAAATAACGACTATCGAGTCGTGAAGATACAAACATTCAATAGTGAAAAGTTTCTTGGTAAGGTGGTATATGCTCCAAAATCAGAAAACTTAGGGCCGACTTCACCATTGAAACTGAGCATGATCAGCTTAACCGCGATCAAGAACTGTCAATGTCATCAATGTTGAAGAACATTGATGACATTGACAGCCTTTAAATGTGGTTTAGATGTCCATGTTTAGTTTCCTTGGTTGCTTAGCGTTTTGTGGTAACCTACAAACTATAACACTTCGGTAACTGTAATGAGCGAAAATACGAGAGTTGAAGATTAACCAATACCGGTAGGATATGACATAAGGTATCGAATAGTAAACGTTTACTTTTTTGTTGTAAAAGGAAGTGATTGTCGAAACTTTACAACACTGTTTAAAGCTGCTAATTACTGCTTAAACACAGTACACAGTAAATGAACTTTGCAGCAGTTCAATTAAGTTAATTGTCTAGGTTTTTGTGAGGTCAATTGGTACATTGGTACTTTCAATAAATATGCGGTCGATCGATACAAATGTTGAGACTACGACTACCGAAACACAAGATAACACACACAAAGTAAGTAACCACCATTTTATACGGACATAGCTGTACAATACTTGTAGAGCTATCTAAACTACATTGAAATTCAGGCAAACCGCAGATGCTGAACACTGTATTATCTGCCTATCACTCCACGCAATATAAGCGCGACGAATCGTGAAAAATATCACACGAGGACTCGTTTTCAGCGGCGCACACTTTTCAGCCGTAGCCACGTAGCCATACTGCTTAGATATACCTATAAGTATTGCTAGACTACGCTTAACACAACTGGTGACATGTTGCTATATTGTGTTATGTTTAAAGTGGGGTAAGCACAGGTGTACTGTACCTGTGCGCTTACCCCTTCGGGGTATACAAGCGCGTTGTAATGTTATGCTACACTACACCGATAAATGATAGCAAAGAGCCGTTTTCAGCGGCGTCTGTGCTCTGAATTAGTCCGCTTAACCACAAGTACATGATTGATACGACTTACGTACTGTACATATGTACTATATGCATATGTGTTGCGATGTCGCTGTAGCTGTGTTCAGACAGTGTCGTCATTTGTTTGCAACGTCTTGTAGAAGTGAGCAGTCGTAAGCATTCCAAGCGTGACTAAGCAGTGCCTTGATGGTGGAGCGCTCACCTCGAAACGGCCTCAGACTGACCACTTCTTGAATTCAAACCCGTTTTTTTATCCTTCGTGCTATAGAAAGAATGCATAGCCGCCGTCCCTATGAGCCCTGCCCCACTGCCTGCCACCCCTGGGTCGAAACTCGATACCTGCTTTTGGGTTTCTATTGCCGTAACTCTATAGGGCGTTTCACAGCGGTCCAATGTTGAACCGAAGAATGTTTTCGTAACAAGTTTAGCATTACAAAAACAAGTGACAATAATCTAAAGTTATTGTTGTAATGTTAGCTCATTAGGACAATTCAATTAGCATAGTAATCTCGCCAACTTAATTAGGCTTGTTTTTTAGAGTGATCGATACCATTTCTAAAAGAGTAAGGATCCTCCATGCCTTCCTGCATCTACAGTCAACTACGCTATAATTACGAAGTTAAATCTGTAGGTAATTCTGTTGAGGATTGTCGACAGCTAGCAATCAATCGGCACGTGTATACCGACATTACATACGTATGCATGTACATGGAGTACCCACCTACCTAACTACCTCGGCATACAATACCTATTATGAGGTCCGATAAGAATGCGTGCCGCGTTCTTGCCTTAAAGAGTACGCGATGTTGGGCCAATGTTGAATCAGTGATCAGCCATCCATTATTAAACCGAGCCGAGACCATAATACGCGCAGCAAAGCAGGAGATGGACTTAAATCATGTTAGTTTATAGCGTCGCTGTTGGGATGGTGCAGAGACGCTGCGGATTTTGCGACGCAAATAATTTGCGCGCCGATTGACCTTTCGTCGGACGTCGTCGACAGAGTCGCGCGGTGGCGGCGGCGGCGGGCGCTGCGGCCCAACACGAGCTATATATAGTTGCGCGACAACACGCCACGCCGAGCGAACACCCGCCAGGGGCCGGCTACGTAGGCAGTTTTCCTTTATCACCCACCCGACAGCCTCAGCCTGGATTTTACCGAGGCTTTGCCAGAGCCGCGGCCTCTACGGAGACTCGGCGACGGGATGCCGACCCACACCACCCTCCCGAGATCAATACAGATGGTCGCCGCAAGAACACCCTAGTGTGGAAACGTATAAACCGTAGACGCTCCTAAATAGGGTAAACTTTATAGGGTGCGACAATGTATAGGTGGCTGCGGAGCGGCTGTTTACAGCGGCCGCTCGTGTTAGTAAAACGTGATGCGATCTAGATTCTGTGGCGTTTGTAAGCTAAGTCATGGGCAAACGCTCAGAGAGATCTACTTTGCAGGCAGCCGATCATTGAAAACGATAAATGGCTTGTTCATGCGAAGATAGATATTAATGCGATGAGTCTCGCTAACGAGCATGACTGTCACCGGTCCGACTGGTAATTAACACGACCTTGAAGCAGGCTGCTAAACGATGCACGGCGCTCGCGTCGCATATAATGAAAGGATCGGTGCGGTCGGCTGTCGACGGCCATCGTAGCAACAGTGTTCTCGAATGGAATTCGTACCGAGTGGCGGGTGGCGTGCACTGTGCTCGTTTAAAGATGGCTGCGATAAGGCGTAGTGACGCTCCTCGGGCGCGGGCGTCGTGTCGGCGCGCGGCTGTGTGCGTGCGGCGTGCCGGTGTGCCGACGCCGTCCCTGGTCTCCCGCCGCCGCCGCCGCGCCCCGCGCCCCCCGCGCCTGCACGTTCCGCAACATGTGCGGCTGCCCTGCCTGCCTGACCACACTCCGCACACCCAACAGCCGCAGCCGCTCTCATGTCGCTCCTCCCGCGCCGAGGCCCGCTCGACGCTCACCCGCTGATAAATGCGCCTTATCAAAGCACCAGATAGCAGAGGTGCTGCTCGCTCGTTTAGGTGTCACGGACGACGCGCACAGATCGACGCCGACCGACTCGTGCATGAACACAGTCACGGCGACTTGTTTGTGTTACTTAGCGATTTACTCATTATGAGTCAATAGGTACTGTTTCCAATAGCGCACACCCGATATAAAAGCATTTTGCACATTGCAGCGTATGTAGGTAGCTAATGTGCAATTATGTAGGTATCGAGTGTTGCTATTTAGTTGCGACGCCGGCGCCGGCGACTAGTCGCATGTTGTGCTCGTTTCATGCATTGAAAGCTGGAGCGAATGTTATGCGCATCTTGTCAGAGCTCGCCGACATTCTCGCGGTCCAGGCGACGCCACGTGTTGCACAAGACACCTGGTGACGCAAACGATTTCCGCTACACCCGAACACTGCGCCAAGTACACACTACACAGGCCTGCATTTACATTCTTAATCCCAAACTCATTTAAACTGAAAAAACTCAAACGACACAAGTCAACAACTTGCTCTACATAGCGCTCTACCAACAATAACCATCACCTTATGTGATTATTACATAAAAAATGTTTAAAATCACGTGTTAAACACGAAAAGGTTAACAATCGAGAAGATTTACATATATTTTTTGGGATTTGATTGTCCATTCGAACTACTCCATAAAATATGTCTTCAATGTCACGAGTTTCGTTCAATGACAAACGACATAATCATATACCAACGCCGAGTTATTGGGAGGATAACTTGAATATGTCTGCCATATGTATATAGTGATGTTACGTAGATAAGTATAAAATACCATTAACGTCTTCATGAGTAATTTGCACTGTTTATGCGTGGCTAACGCTAATTACCCATAAACTCGACGACTGTCGGTTGAGAAGACATTGCGCTACTGTCGTACATAGCTCACCTACATTCGAGTGCATGGTGTAGGGAGTAGAAACCTAGGAAAGCGGCCACAACGTGTCGCAAGAAGCCGTTGAAGTAACCTAAGCGCAGCAAATTATCAGGGTCGAGCGACGACGCCGCCGCGGGCCGCACGACCGCCTGCCTACGCGCCTACCTAGCTAAACGTACCAGCTATACACCTATATAGTTGCTGCTCGTGTAAACAGCCACGCCGCTGTCTGCGCACAAGACGGAAAAATACGATCACGGACACGGCATGCGGCATAAGGACAGCCACTCCACAATGCGCCGCGACAACAAAGCCATCCAACAAAGTCGCGCGCCCACTTCCAAGAAACACTCCACCGACCATAGCACTGAAGAATATCTTTAGTATTGTTTTGCGTTCGCCTGCAAACGTCTGCGTATTTGTAGAGCGCTCCATTTGCGTAATACGTCAATTGCTGAAGAAGCATAGGTTAAAATTAAAATCTGTTGGTAATCATAATACGACAAGGGGGACGTGGTGGCCGTATTGAGGCGTCTGCTTCGAAACAAGTTTTGTTGTGTGCAAGCGCAGGCAGCCGGCTGCCAGCTGCTTGTGTCAGGTGGTGCGTGGCCTCGCTGCCTCGTTGCCTCGCGCCTCGCACATAACAACTAGCTAGTTAGGTATCTACTGCCACTTCGTCGAGATGCAATAACGTCGCGATCACAGCCGAGTACTAATTAAGGTATAGAGCGGAGTCAATTAGGTGACGGCACGATTGTTAACGATGGCGACAGCCGTTGCCCACTAGTCCACTACCGAGTCACGAACGACTGGGACCTACCTACATTGATATCAATTTGCGCAATACGCTTGTTTTCAAAATGTCACCTATGCTGTTACTGAGGTGCTATGTAACACAATTTATTCCGTTTGTTAGGTAAAAACAATAATATTAAGGAAATTAATTGTGACCTAATTTGACATGAGGCAAATTTTTATTCATAGACATTTTCAGCCTATTCCGATTCAAACTCAGAACGTTAAAAACCATTTAATTAAAACGAAACAAAAGAAACAATACAACACACTTAGGTCATATTTAGGTGGTATAGCCGGCTGCGCATGAGGTCAGTGGCGAGTGCGACGTCCCGCGTCCGTGGAGCGACAACACGACATGGGCAGCAGCGCGCACGCATACATTACGTGCCGCCTACATGCTATGCAGCACGCGCCTCTATCTACAACGTACGTACCTATGTATGTAGCACTCTGTGTTCGATATAGCACTGGCACAAACTTCGCTCCTCATTGTTGGCGGGATGCGCGATGGCTGGCCGCCGACGAACGAACGACCTCTTTTCGTTTCAGTGACATCGCCGCCGCTCCAGAGGGGAGCACAGAATGAAAGCATCCTGCTAAAACCTGCTTTATGACATTTGAAGCGATTTCAGCTCAATCAGTCAGAACGACGGTAAAGGTGAATTCATCGTCGAAATAACACTGAAATTCGTCTTTGGGACTTGCAATTTCAACATCGATTTTTTTTGGAAAAATTCTTGTTCATGCCATGAATGACTATTCTCGATCTCAACCTCCTAATCACAAGATCTAGATTGTCAATCTTGATTCGAGATTGCCTATAATATAGATTGATTAGTCATCTCTCAACTTACATCGCTTACGGAATTCATAATTTGACCGCATATACTAACTACTTATTGAGATAATGAACCAATTTATTGAAACGTTGTTCGTTTAATATAACGAAGTAGGTAAACAGGTAGTTTGATGGTATCGACAACACCCGAGGCGCACTGACGAGTTGTGTAAGGTACCTTGTGAACCGCGACTGGCTCATTTAGGTACAGCGGGTGAACATAATCTGGCCAGAAAAGTCTTATATGGAAATATCAAAGAAACAAGGAATGATTTGGACGATCAAAAACAGAGATAGCACTCAAAGCATCTCGGACACTAATCTGCATGGTCCTCATGTTACTTGACCAAGGTTATGTCTGCACTTTTAAAGAGAGACCTCTGAGTGATTAGTCAGGTACGAAACACCGGCCACATTTAGTTTCAATATAAAAAACGGCATTTAAATCGGTTCACCCGTTTAAGAGCTACGGTGCCACAGACAGACACACACATAGCGGTCAAACTTATAACACCTCTCTTTTTGCGCCGGGGATTAAAAAGTAATTTATTTTGAAGTGTAAAAGTGTTTGTAAAATCCAATTTACAAAATAAACTTCATTTAATGAGTTCACAGCATTGGATTAACAGATTTAGGATGACGATCTTGTTTAGAATTCGGTGTAATTCACCACTCTCTGCATAATTTTCGGTTGACAGACAGACATATTACATTCTGTTCCATAATTTCATTCAGAGATGTACGAAAGTTACTCAAAATAAACTTGATGGAGAATCATAGCCTATCCAAAAGATTTCGAAGACCTACGCCTACGACCCACAAAAAATCTCATATACATTTCTGTAAGTAGCAGTCATCCGATATTGCATAATAGGACAGCTTCCTAATCTAGCACTCCACGGTCCCGTTGCCTAGCACGTAGGTACATACATGTTATGTATACGCCAGGCTATGTGGCTTCACAGAATCCTCTGCAAGGCTATCGCTGATAACGTTATCTCGGCTAAGTGCCGGCGACTGCGGTTACTACAGACCACCGTTTTTAGAAGGTCCACTATATTAGAGCGCTCTAAGTACCAATTTTATTTCGAACTGGGTCAGAACACATGTGCCATCCGTTGAGCAGTGATATTCTTTAAACATCACTTGAAAACACGAACGATGTCGATGTGTTAAACAGCGTCCCAATCTATATTTTGGAAACCACTGAGTTTACTTTCGAGTTGTGCTCGAGTGAGATTCGAGTCGAACAGAATAGCACCAGATTCGCTACGATAAATAAAATAACTAGATACTTCTAAAAACTGTTGTTGATACTTATTATTCTGCCTTTTAAACACTAGGGTTCTCTAGAACGTGCGCGCCTAAACACATGTAAACAAAAAACCATCTGAAATTCATGATTGTAACGGGTATGCAAAGATATTGGCGGAAATCTAATTTCGATTTAGGGACGTCGAATTGGATACCGTTAACATGTTGCCAGTGGAAAGCAGACAATTTGGTTGTATTCTCTTCGTTGTATAGCGGTCTATAGAGACATAGACTATGCTGTAAAGTGCCAAGGACGTCGGCGTCGGTCTCACAGACCTACGTAAGTATAGTACAAGGAAAATCTGCAAAGCAGCCCCCTGCCGCGCCCTAAGCCTGCGGAGAACGGCGACGGGAGGTCGCCCGACCTCTGCTCCTACGCTATCTCAACCTAGTGATGTTTGTATGCGTACCCTACATAAGTACATACTCATCGTTAGCCACAGCTTACTGAGCTGGTATTTCCGCCGCCGATGCGTTATGGGAGAACAAAGTAGTGATGTATGAACAAGTGATGCCGTAATAAGTAAATAAGAATTCGGCGACTGACATTGTAATGAGATCTTACGCGTCTCAAACTCAAGATAGAAGAGTCTAGCAATGTTTGAAGAACAATTTGCTTATTGGAAATACAGTAAAAACATAAGAGTTTGTATTGCGCTCGCTATCTTAACAGGATGAGCAGCCGTTTCAATAAAACCAATTGTTTCAGCATCGTTCGTTTCTCGCCGACTATTGAAAATCATAATTTCGCAGGCCGATGTCAATTATGTTAACTACAGCACTCATACGAATTGGCCGCTCGTGGCTCACGATGGCACATTTTAACGCCCATTGCTCCATTAATACACGACAGGTCTGTAGAAGTACGTTATAAATCCTCAACGGATGTTGAAATGTGGACAACATCTGGGCTTGGTAAAGTCATGACCACTTGCGGATAATAAAAAGTCTTAACTGACAGCAGACTGAAGTACCGTGATACTGACCTACCTACGATATAACAGTCGTATATGTTTTTATCTTTTAAGTAAGTAGCCGATGAAAGGACTTCCCTTTGATTCTTACACATACGTCCGAACGCGTACCTATACTAGACAGGAGGTCTAACTAACCCCTTGATGACGGCAAGTTCATACCCAAACACATCCTCAATTTGCTTGCTATATGACTGACATTGTCAAAGCTCTATAAAGCCCATAGTCGACGCCCCAATCCCGGCGGAGGCCGACCCAAATTCCTATTACGTAATAAGCATGCAGCCACGGCCATTACAACTCTATATGGACAGTCTCCAAATAGAATTACAGGACCCAAAAAATCTGGCGAAATTAAATTGTAAGTATGGTAAAAGTATGACAGGTAAGTATACCCGCCCACTCTAATGAGATGCCTACAGTTATAAAAACGCGCAATGTTTTAGTACGTTATCGTTTCAAAACAAATTGGATAATTTTTGAGATAGCAAAATTATGTAACTGGTTATCATTCCAGCTGAACTTAATGCTCGCGGCATCTGAAACATTGTATGTAAATTAACTGGAGCCTGGGAGTGTGAATGCTTCATGAATTTTACGTGAAAATGTGTTACAACTTACAACCCTAAGTTAGGTGAGAGACTAGGTACCCCAAATAAAAAATGTTCTTCAATTTAGAAGGAAAAGAAAAGCATTGATTTAATGTTGAAAAACTTGCGAAGGTAAAACGACTAAAGAAATTCTTTCAGTTCTATGAAGTACTTGGGAACAAAAACTGTCTCTCTTTTTCTTTATAAAAAATTATCCAGACTAAAATTCAGTCAGAACACTTAACTATATCGATTTTAAAATACCAAAACCACAAAACTTTTTCAGCAGTTCTCCAAGGTCGGTTTTCAGTGACCATATGCGTCTGAACATCAGTATTTATCCATATTTTATGAGTTAAACCTGATCTCAAACGCTTGGCCACTAAATTTCAACTCTGCTCAACATCAGAGATCAAAAGCGTCATTATCAAAAAATTATCCAGACTAAAATTCAGTCAGAACACTTAACTATATCGATTTTAAAATACCAAAACCACAAAACTTTTTCAGCAGTTCTCCAAGGTCGGTTTTCAGTGACCATATGCGTCTGAACATCAGTATTTATCCATATTTTATGAGTTAAACCTGATCTCAAACGCTTGGCCACTAAATTTCAACTCTGCTCAACATCAGAGATCAAAAGCGTCATGTCGTCATGCTATGCTACATACTTGTGTGAAGTATGTAGTGTAGTGAATGCACACACCGGCCGAGGCACATGTACGTAGGTACATATCCGAGCAGGATTCTGTGCAGTAAAACGAGCAAAAGCACACGCCAGCTGCAATGCAGCTGCCGCCATACCGCCGAGTCGCCGACGCCGGCTTGCGCAGCCGAGGTGGGCAGTGTCGGCACAGACTCGCCCCGGCGACCTCACCACACCATTACAGCTTAGCGAATTATTCAACCGTCTAATGCAGGTGCGAAAGCTGCAGATATCTACTTTACATGCGAGGTTTTTGACTGTACAAGTTGACGTTGTGGCGTCCATACTATTGTCTATAAAATCTGTAGTTGGATGTTATTCAGCAGTGCGTTCATGGTGCGTATTTTGTGAACGCGTGTATTGATTTTTTCAGATTATTTTTTGGGGTTTTCTGCATGAAAGCGTTGGCGTGTATTCAACAGCAGGTACATGAAAAGAATAAATTCTTTACAGAGTTGGACGAATAAAATTGAGTTTCATTTTCTAGGAAAACCGTCTCGGCAGTGGTGCCTTACCGTTTTTGGGAAGTAAAAAGAGATGTTATGATAAATAGGTTTAGCAGTTCCCAGGTTCTTGGCGGCTTTTCATAGGAAAATATTGATATACTAGCAGAAACCAAACGTTTAAAAAAACAAAGATTTTGGTGAGTGTATTTTATTTATACAGTCCTTTCTTTTTACCTAAATGTATTTTCGGTGAAACGTTGCTTTTATCGCGTTAATAAGTTCTTTCAGGTTGCACGCAATTGTTGAAACGGTTAAGAAATTAATGTTTCCGAGAAGCGTTTAGCGGTGACACGATACTACAGTTGGCATTGTTTGATTTCAGTAAAATTCTTTGATTATTATCCTCCAAGACAAGTTCATTATTTACGGCGACTCTGAAGTTATTGAATGTATCTATTGTGACCGTTTTCAAGCATTGGGAATCTTGCGGGACTGTTCGAAAGAGATACCGTGGCCCTGGAATACAAAGGGCAAAGAAGGAACATGGATGGGTTTTAGTCAGTACAAGTCTGACACTCCCTTCCGCTCCGCCCAGAGTGCCCCGGGTCATTTGATGATTTCCGATCCGAAAAAAAAAAAAATAGGCATTGGGAATCTAACAGTGCGCTTTTATTTATTTAGGCACTCATTTAGGAATTACTTATTGTTAATGAAATCGGGAACAGGACTAGTCTCTTGCTAGGTTTTTACCTCAGTAAATTATGTACGACTAGCTTATGCCTGCGGCTTCGCCCGCGTGGAGCTCGGTAATTGTCCCACGGGATCGTACTACTGGGACAAAAAGTATTCTATATGTTAATCCAGGTTATACGCTATCTGTGTGCTAAATTTCATACAAATGCGCTCAGTATTTTTTGCGTGGAAGAGTAACAAACATCCATCCATCCTGCCAAACTTTCGCATTTATAATATTATTATTATATTATATTGTGTATTTAATATTTATAATATTACAAAATTACAAAATACAAAATACAAAATTTTTTATTTCAATATTACACGTTATACACACGTTATACAGTTGGTGGCGTCCCCTTTTAAGCATATAGATGCCTGTGCCAGGAGGCGCCGCTCCTTTACATCTTAACACCAGTGTAACATGTTATTAAAGAAAAGTTATTAAACAAAAGTTAAACAAAAATTATGAAAAAAAAAAAGTTAAAAGTTAATGAATTTATTATTTTTATTTAGTCTGTTGGTGTGTGTGTATATGTGTGGGTGCGTGTGTGGTTATGTGTATGTGTATGTGTTAAATGTGAATGTATGTATGTGTGCGTGTGCGTAATAATTATATTAGTATAGTATAGTTAAACGTATCTATTTATTATAATTACGTTATTAGATAACGATGGAAACGAATACCGATTGTGACATTAGTTAGGCTCGATCGATGAGTCTGTAACATTGACCCAAGGGTTGAGCAATGCCAGGGCTGCGGGACTGTTCGAAAGAGATACCGTGGCCCTGGAACACAAAGGGCAAAGAAGGAACATGGATGGGTTTTAATCAGTACAAGTCTGGCACTCCCTTCCGCTCCGCCCAGAGTGGGGGCATGTCATTTGATGATTACCCATCCGAAAAAAAAAGGAAAGGTTTGAGCAATACCTTCATATTTTGAATGTCAGTAAGTATAGCAGCACTTTTTCATATCCCAGGCATGTAAACAGGAGCGACCTCTTTTGAGCCTCTGTTTGTACATTTTCCTTTTTGCTGAAAATATATTCGTCACTTGGTTTAGCCCGGGGCTTCGCCCGTGTGTAGGCTGGGAATTATTTCATGAAAACGTTATTTTCAGGTAAAAGTTACCTATGTCCGAGGTTCCAGGTCATGGTCAGCCGATAAGAAAACCATGAAAAGGTGACAGCCAGACAGACAAAGTTACTTTTACAGTTTCTATTGTTTTTCTGGCTCCTGCTAATATGGAGGGATGTGGAAATTATCTTTATCCTACTCCTCCGCTATCCTTTTCTAAATAATTTCGTTGCCGGATCCAAGACAGTTAAATTTCTCAGGGATTTCGGTGAGTTTCATTGTCTCGGCGCTTTTCTGGTGGTCGCCACTGTTGAGTTTGGCTTTCTGTAGTTGCTGTGGTTTGGGAATAGTGTGGCGAGCTTGTTTTACTGGTTGTCATAATAATATTAGTATGGATATAAATCACGTACATAACAACACACCTGTAAACCCCGAAGGGTTAGGCAGTGGTATCCTTTTGGGACATTTGGCCAGGTAAAAGGGGGGTTACTTTTTGTCAACTTCATAATTTCAGTTTTCCTTAAAACCCAATTACCAGCTACAAGTCATCCTAGAGACCTCATTTCCAAACGTCGCTAGGGCTTTGCCGATTCATTAGCAGTAACTCCGGGACGCTAACAACGTTACCACTGTAAATTAGGTCATCCCATGATACTATGACATAGTCTATGTTGTACTTAATAGCATTAAATCGCACAGGAAGCGCTATGTTACGTTTGTGAGGCTTGTAGTAAAAATAGAATTATTATATGACATTTTTATCTCTATTTAACACGAAAACGTAGTTGGTGCCCACTAAAACGGCTTATACAGTCGAAAAAAATATTACCTGTCCCATACTTTGAGTCGGTAAGTATTGAACTTTTGTAATTCCCTTTTTTCGACTTGTTCTAAAATCTACTATTACGCGGTTGCGATGTTTTTCCTTAGAACAAGTTGATGATGCTTGATGGTCTATATCACACCCTTCTGTACACGTTGTATACAGGGTGGAGAAGACACCAACGTACAAACAATTACCACGTATTCATTACACCCACATAGACATTTTAATCGGTAGTTAAAAAAATACCGATGAAAAAATTATTTCTGGGGGCGGTTCAGAACGATTTACTGAATAAGTAGTAATCGTTTGTGCGTCAGTGTCCTTTCCATCCAGTTTAGGGGAAAATACATACTGCTGTAGTGATAGTGACTAAGCCTGGCCGGTCAGACGGAGGGGCGATGGGGGGAGAGTTGCGGCGAAAAAAAAGGAAAAAAAAAAGAAGTAAAAATATCCTGGAACTAAACCCGCATATATCCTCTTGCCGTAATAAGATGTATCAGTCAAAATGGTTTCGGAAAATCGTAGTCTGGCTGCGGACATTGGACACTTAAAGATACTATATCAGTCATGTCTGTCAGAGTCCCAATCTGTCCGTACCGGTTTAAATGAACCAACATAACATCATGAAGTCCTCGAAGGGTTAGGCAGAGGTGTACCTAATAGTACACCCACATTTCGCCAGTTATGTTTCAGTCCCACGTAATAAGGGGCGACCCAATTGCCAACAACCGGCTCTAAATCCAGACTCCGTGGCTGCTACTGAGAAATTCCTGGCAAGTTTACTTAACCAATAGCACTCATAGTATTTTTATATCGCCCCGCTGTCCGGACACAGGCTTCCATTGTATGAAAACCGTCCGAACTATAACAACAACACTTTGCCCGACCCGGGAATCGAACCCTAGACCTCATTCTCAGCAGTAGCGCTTGCGACCGCTAGAACAATGAGGTAGTCAGTCGGTTTAAAAATTAACCTATATGTTTAAAAAAAACGTAACTTACGTATGGTATCATGGTATACATATAAGGGGTGTAAATAGACCCTTAACATATCCGAAAGGCACTTGTTCCCCGTCTTTGCGATAATTTTTTTGTTCTAGACCATACCTGGGAACCTTCTAGTTACGGAGATATTGGGGGTCAAAGTTCCAACTTTTTCACAAGTTTTTTTTTAAATACATGTTTTTAATGTAAGATTTTTACTTTACACACCTCCACGACCCCAGTTCTATTCAATCCATCCATCAGCACAATGCTTTGAGTACTTTCCATCGACTCTTACCGTAAAACGTGATTTTTTACAAAAAAAAAAAAAACTATTCCCAGCAATAATTTTTGCGTAAAGTTATTTAGTTTGATGTACAGAATGCTTGGTTGACGGCTATGTGAAGGGTCTGTTTACACCCTGTATAATAGTGTTATCATGAACACCTACCTCCATAGTCTATAGCCTAAGAACAAATTAGAAGGTCATTTTCAACCTGAAAGTGCAGCAAGACAATTAACCAAACTATATCTCGGAAACTTTAACACGTGTCGTGTTTCAACGAGGAAACATTAAACGGATTCGCGACTGAAGTTCCGCACCCGTAATATCTAAGTTACCTTATTGACAGCAATTATGACATAGAGTAATAAATAGGCTGATGACTATTTTTCTTAATTTCTTTTTATATAAAACGTATCCCCACACTAGGAATTTCTCCTGTATCGTGGGTGCGTTTACAAACATTTAAACTCACATACACAAACAGCCAGACCCGGAACAACTATCTGTAGGTCATGCAAATATTTGTTACGTGCGGGGATCGAACCAGCGACACGCAACGCAGCAGTCAATCGCTCAGCCACTGCGCCAACCGTGCCGTCTAAATTATAAAAAAAAAACCTACTGAATTTTTTTTTGCGGTTGTTTTTTCGAGTTTTCGAGTGGTGTTCTGTCTACCTTTTTTTTCATAGACCTGGGCTACGAGTGCTACGAAATTTTGAAGGGCCTGTTTTGAATGTCATTTTAAAGAGGATAAATTGGAAAATGGAATGGAATTTGAATAGTTATCTGTCAGATTATCGGAAGTACCACGGATTAGGAGAGAATCTACTAATGAGTTTATATTAAAGTTCCGTTTACACCCTGTATTATGGGACTTTGACAAAAAGAAACAACCGACTTAAAGAAAAACACTAAAAAGTGGAACATTACTTCCGGAAGTCGGTGACTTTTGTTTGTTTCAATGACTTATTTGTCACCGACTTCCGGAAGTAAAGTAAAGTTTTATTTGGAAGCCGATTGTGTTTTTTACAAAAAAAAGTTTTATTTCAGCCCTTTTAGTTGTGGTAAGATGGTATCTCACACAAATTCCTGTTGAGTATTCATTTTCCTTTGTTACTAAATTTATTAGCAGATCATCCATATAGACATAGAAGAAAAAATATGTATTATAGAAGATAACTTATGAAATTCTAAAGCAATGTGAATATAATTTGTATGTGAACACCACGCGAGCTTTCTCTACCAAATGAAAAATATAGAAGAATCACGTAAATCGGAGCAGGAGTCACGGAGTCATTACTCCGTAAACAAAGGTAAAGGTAAAGGAGGTAACAAACAATTTAAAAAAATCGCTTTGAGTACCCCCTCCTTTTTAGAAGTCGGTTAATAATCAGATTGAAGTATGAATCTGTCAGTGACCCGTGTTCGCAACTATCCCGCAATTTGACCGAACCCATAAGTGAAGGGAATGCCTCAAACACTAAACTATGTGGCTTCTTATAAAAGTGATGAAACGTTATAGATTACGTTTCAGAAGATATAAGACTCTGATATAGATGCCGAACAAATTGGTATAAGTTCACCAACACAAGAGCGTTTGCTGTTGTTTAAGTTATCAATTAGTTGACAATGCACGGCTGTTTCTGTAGAATATTTTCATCATTTTCACAGTTTCTTGATTATTTCCTACACGGTACAGAATTTGTGCCATTCCGATTTACAATAATGAACACTGTTGATTAACTGATGGTTGGAATGAGCAAATTGCCGTCGCGCATTTAGCGGTCCTGGTGATAAATGCTCATTCCATAAACTAGAAAACAGAGACCTTTGCCCCTGCAGTGAATAGGACTAGGATAACCATTTTGAAATTTGAAAATTCTGGTAGAAGTTCGGACGGTTTTCATACAATGGAAGCCTGTGTCCGGCAAGTAGGGCGATATAGACTTACTATGTGTGCTATTGGTTTTGTAAACTTGTCAGGAATTTCGCAGTAGCAGCCACGGAGTCTGGATTTGGAGCCGGTTGATGGCAATAGGCTCGCCCCCTATTACATGGGACTTAAACATAACTGGCGAAATGTGGGTGTACTATTAGGTACACCTCTGCCTAACCCTTCGAGGATTAAAAACGTGATGTTATGTATGTAAACATGGTAATTATTCCGATTCTTAATAACGTTTTGATTACTGTTTAATGTGGGAATTGCGAACCCTCATCTCATTAAGGAAGCGTGGTTACTAATCCCCGAAACTTCTCTTACAAGAGACTTTTAGCCTGGAAATAGGACCGTTAGAGATCAAAGCAGTAAGTGTGTAGTGCAGTTCAGAGATTCGGCCTTTGACAGGCTCAATTTCAGGGTCACCGGTGCATGGAATAGCCGAGACGGAGTCCTGCGCAGTTTCAGCACGCGTAGCATGATCGGAAGCGGGAGAAACGGGATTTGTCGACAGAAGAATCGAAAAAATGACAGATAAGTATATTTTGTAGGTCTGTCATTTTGTCGATTCTTCCGTCGACAAAACCTGTTTCTACGGTGGTCATGCTAGGCGTGCAGATCGAATGATACGAGCCACTGCAATTCAGTCACGTGACCCTGTACTAGTGTCCTAATTGCTTGACACACTTGAGTCGTAAATCTATTCCAATTTGACTGTATAGATGTACAAAGTTGTTGTGGCGCGTGGCTAAAGTTGAAACTAAAGCCGCCATCTTGTTTTTATTTTTTTACAAATGTTAACCAATAGCGCTCCTCTGTCAACGTAATTTAAGTGCCAAAAGCACGTTGTAGCACTATACTGTCTTCAATATCCATTGCGTGTTTTATGCCTTCGAGCAGACGACTTTCTCTAAGCGGTAAGGTAATGTATTTCGTTGTATTGTCAAAATAAAAGATTACCATTGCGAGGACCCAATGTTCCCGTATCAATGCCATCATACCTAGTGTTGTTTGGTGTATAAAATGACTAAACACTTTGTTATGGTCTATGCTAAAAATTATCTACTTCCTCCTTACAAAATGGGGCCTTTTTATGACAAACGTTTTCCAACAAAATACATGAGTGGGATACGAATTTAGTTCTGTCATTGCACTATCAGCAATCTACAGAATGCTCTTTGGGATTTTCAGACATTGTCGTCATTTGGAACATCCTGTATACAGTCGCTCGGATGACGTTAACAGTGTGTAGTTTATGGTAAACAGTTGAGAAAACAAAATGGCCACTTTAGTTCCAAAAATGCCAACCGCCAAAACATCTTTGTAAAGCTATAGGCAACAATCATCTTGTAGAGATATTTGACATAGGAACAGCTGTATCTGACGTTATGAAACTAGGCATGAATTTGACTACATGAGAATATTAAGTTCGTTAGATGTAATGTAGTACCTAACAAGTAGATATATGTAGGTACCTATAGTGACTTTTACACGTGTTTTTCGTGTACTGCTCGGTGTGCAGGGGCGTACCGAGAATGCCAAAACGAGTGCTTGTGTGCAGCGATATGAAACACAGCCCGTTTTCACTGCCACGACTGATTTAAGGATTTTCAACTCTCAGCGCTGCGTCGTGTATTGAAAATTCAAGTGCTTTTGCTTAGTCATTCGTTTGGGTGACGCTTGGTGTTAGTGAACATGGTCATAAATAAGTAGGTAAGTATACTATGTATCTAGATTGTACTCGTCAACACTAATTCGTAGCTTGAACTCAACTCGAGGGCTTTGCTGTTAAAATCGGCGATGACTTAACTGTCGGGAATGAGTGACACCATGATTAAATGGTAGGTATGTTTACTTCACAGCACTTTTTTAGTACCTACCTAGGTATTTACCTACCTACTCATGTTACGTGTTAGTTGCTTAGGAAAAAATATTTACTAGTGTTTGGAAGTACCTGAGATGAATCTGTGTTACCTCCAAACACCGGTTAGTCAGCACCTAAGCTAGCTCTCTCCTATCTCTAATTACGGCAATAAATGCCCAATTTAAAAACGGTCGTTTGCTTTTTCAACATCCCCGGCGTAAAAGAAGCAGATTTAGCAAATCCTAGTTGGAAGTCCCGGGTCGACTACTCCTGCAGGGAGCCACCCCGGCTCTCACCCACCCTCCCAACTTTCACTCTCTTGTGCGTCGGGATCTCGACCCTACAGCAGCTTCAAAACGTTGCTCACGCCTGAACACGCGCACAACATTATAGCCTCTACAACCAAGCCATAGAGGCGAACATCGCATGGAGGCGGATAGTGCGAGGTCGAGAACATTTGAGCGATGCGTCTAGGGCGTAATAAGTGTTTTCACATCGCCACGGAATTCTCGTCCATATGTTGGCGTCAGTAAGGGCGAAGTCTGCCTGCCGTTTTAAGTGTTACACGCATAGTGTAGTGCTGCTGAAGACAACACCGGCGAGTACCGGATCCCTCGTCAGAGGGCAACCCGCGCACATTTCACGAATATTTCATATGCCGCGCCTGATTTAGCGATTAAAGAATACAACTAGCGCTTAATTTGTAACCGCTTGCGCTTGAGTGACACGTGTGCGGTGTGTCCGCCCGCGCGTTTCGTAAACAATAACAAAGATTGAGAACTTATAAAAATACCAATAGAAACTTAATCTTGATAAGTACCACTTGTAATGAGTAACCGATTTGATTTAGGAGCTGAACTTATTTCAACAACATTGATTCAGTTAGCTAGCTGCGAGGTATTTGAGCACATAGCTGCACCTATAGTCACCTAGGTACTCAACATCGTCACATTACCACATGACGTCATTGTCCGTAGATCAACCTCTAGTTTCAGTTTGTTTCAATTCTTGTGGTTTCTCATCGGAGCAAACAATTAGATCTAGTAGTCGCTTGCTGTGAGCGTGAGTTTCCGCGAAAGGTCAGCAGAAGCATCGGGACACGTAATTTATCAGTTAGCGTTGTGTACAAACAATTAACATCTGAGCGGTTATTAGGTACGGCTAGGTATAGATAAATAGTTGTAAATTGTAAGTCGTTACAAGTAATGAAGGTAAAAACAGTAAATAGCAGATGATTTGCCATATCTACTTGAAAAGTTTCTTAGCAACTGTTGAGTGTAGTCGGTGGTAAACAATAACAAACAAACAGAAGTTAGTTCCCGACTGTTAGACGCAACGCAGTTTGTGGTGAAGTTGTTTATTGTTTGTGCTTCAACTTGTGAGCACGTAGGTATGAGAACGACGCTAGAGCAGAGCAAAGACAGAGCAGAAGCCGAGGTCGCGCTGCCGGCCGCGGCTGGCGCGCTCGCTCCGACCCTACGGCCCACGCGATAAGGCGCACAACGCCGCGCGCGCTCGCTGACCTCACCGTACCGCCGGCAAATAATAAATATGTAACACTGATAAAAGCCGTAGAAGCGATGACCGGCAAGTATTTAGGGATTCTCGTTTGGCAAACACGACGGGTCATCGCGCCCCCGGCGCCGCTCCGAGGCCGCCAAGTTGTGGCCGGTGCCGGTGTCCCGACCACCGGCTATTTCTAGTCATCCGGCGACGGGTGACATTCGAAATAGCCCAGGCGCGGGTCCTGCGGCGGCCTCCGGCGCGGCGCTCGGAGGCAGCGAAAGAAGTTATGAAAGTCACGTGCGAGTACGTACCTGCGTGAAGCGGCGGCGTGTGGTGTCGCGCTCGAAGCACTCGTGTCGGAGGCGCGCGGCGAACTGGCGGCCGGCAGCAGTCGCGCCGGCAGCACGCCCCCCGCGCCCCGCGCCGCTGCACCGTGCGCCCGCCGCCGCGCCGCCGTCGGGAGCGCCGCCGCTCGTCGCTTCCACTGACATCAGCGGAGCCGCCTGACGCCTCCCCATATCTCGCACGCACGCAACTCGCTGTCACCTCTGCGTGACCCTCGCGCCCGACTAGCCGCACCGCCGCACACCCGCACCGACCGACCTACGTTTCATCGTATAGTTACAACCACTCAACACCGACCATAGCGGTCGACGAATCTAATTACATTATGTCTGCTCATAATATTCTAATTGACACACAAACAAAAGATACCTGAGTCGGAGTTGTCGTGTTATCAGCAACATTCCATTTTCACCTGGAGGTGTGTCGGTCCCCTAACGCTTCACGACAACTTTGATGGTGGACGGCTGTCTCCAACATGAACTCTTTAACAGGTGATGTTAAGTGTGTTGAATGATTTAATTATGATAGTATTCATACATTAATTTCAACAAAGACAATGGCAGGATTGGTTGTTGTGTACACGTATGCATGTGTGTTTACATATGTACAGTTATCGGGTAGCTATAGGCAATAGGTATCTGTTGTAAGCACCTACTTCTAACCTTTAAGAACAAGATGATTGTTCAAAATGGTGTTATTGGACCAATCTCTTGATTCAGCTGTTATCAAGCGTTGGGTTTTCCTCGTTTTTGGTAAATGAAGAGTCGGATAGCGCCTTTCTTCCTTGTCATTTAGTAATAGGTATTATATACTTATCTGTTGCTGATAGTGTGGTATCGTACCGATTTGCAATAAGAGAAGTAGGATTACATAACAGATTGATTCGGAAATGGTAGATAAGAGATGGTAGAGCAAAACTATTAATGAAAGTAGAGCAGAAGATTACCCTAATTAACAAGACATTATTATGATTGTACTAATATCGTAAGCATAACATATAACATCAGGCCTGTATTTTCCAAAGGGTTAGGCAGGGGTGTGTCTGAAGTACACCCGCATATTGGCTAGCTACATCTTATATTGCATAATGAGCCTATATGTCCCCACTGCTGGGACACAGGCCACCTCTCTATGAGGCTATAATCCACCACGCGGGCCCAGTGCAGGTTGATAGATGTCACATATCTTCCATTTTTTGGTTCTAGGACATGCCGGTTTCCTATGAACCGGTCCCAAATCCATACTCCATACATTTATTCCTAAACTTAATTTTAACGTAAAGTACATTTACAAAGGAACTGTTTTATAAGTACATCTTTTTCATGGGTGTATTTGTGTCTATTATATCTATCTATCTATTATATCGATGACGTCACTAATTAACAGCTAAATTAACACCAATCAATATTACGTGTTATTTTCTTTCTTATAGGTTGTATGCACACTCCGCTGCACTCCTCTGGACGTTCCCTAAATTCCTATCTATCAGCATATAGCTACCTACCTATCATATAAAGGGTATAAATAGACCCTTAACGAAGCCGAAAGGCACTTGTTTTCCCCGTCTTTGCGATAATTTTTTTGTTCTAGACCATATCTGGGAGGCTGGGGACCTTCAAGTTACGGAGATATTGGGGGTCAAAGTTCCAACTTTTTCACAAGTTTTTTTTAATGTAAGATTTTTACTTTAGACGCCTCCACGACTCCCGTACTACATTATCCATCCTTTAGCACAATGCTTTGAGTGCGTTCCATCGAGTCCAACCGTAAAACGTGATCTTTCCCTCAAAAAAAAAAGTCGTTTCCCAGCAACAATTTTTGCGTAAACTTACTTAGTTTGATGTACAGAATGCTTGGTTGACGGCTTCGTGAAGGGTCTGTATGTAACAAAAACGAAACCGAATTAAATTATTTACAAGAGAGCCGGGACTTTACCGGGAGTGTTGAAACAGGCTTTAGAATTTAGTCACCGAAAGATTGTCGTCAATTATTGACAAGGCAGATGTAAGTGGAAGTGCCGGGGGGACGAGCGACACCCGGTCATACACAGATCTTATTGGTGATGTTCTACTGAAAGTTCGGTTGCGTAGTACTCGCAACAGTCGTGCATGTATGCAGATGTACGATGCCAGATGTATGACGAAACTAAACTAGCATTATGGATCACAGCAGGTGGCGTTCTGTTGTCTCTGCCTAGCCCTATGAGAAAAGGGCTTGAGTTTATGTGTGTTCATTGTTGTGTGTAATTCATGACATTCCTAGATTTCCACAGATTACTTTTAGTACTATACTAAGTAAGGGGTCGTCCATTAATCACGTGATGTTTTTAGCAACTTTAAAACCCGCCCTCCCCCATGGTGATACGTTGTGAGGTTAGACTCCCTCCCTCCACACCCAAAATCATGTGTATTTTTTTTGGTACAAAGTAGGTAAGTATCTTAAAAAAATTGTAATAATATCTTTAAATAAAGAACAGCTTTAAAAAAAACAGGAATAATCTAATTGAATTCTGGAAAATTAAGAACCGGTTTAGAATTCGCTGGTTCAAAGAAAAAATAAATACTTATGATATCTTACTACACCCCTCCCCCCTAGTGATATTTCGGGATTTTTTCGAACCCCGTCCCCACAGAGATTAATGGACGACCCCCAAGTCGTGACTAAGTAGGTGCATTTAGGACTTCTTGGCCTACCACTATCCATCAGATATCCACTAAAAAAACGAATTAAAATATCTGTCAGATAAAGTAACTGAACATAATGGCGCTTTTTTTTTTTTCCGGATGAGAAATCATCAAATGACCCCCCCCACTCTGGGCGGAGCGGAAGGGAGTGTCAGACTTGTACTGACTAAAACCAATCCATGTTCCTTCTTTGCCCTTTGTGTTCCAGGGCCACGGTATCTCTTTCGAACAGTCCCGCAGCCCTGGCAGGAAGCCTAAAAGCTTGGCTTGCCCTTCATGATGTTAAGGAGGAGCTCGTGCGTGGCTAAATAATAACAGCTGCTCGGGTCGATCTTTAGGTTAAGCTGTACTTGCCTAGGTTGGTCTGTGGATGGGTGACCACCCATTACATAACGAGTTTCCTCCGTGCCTCGGAAAGCACGTTAAGCCGTTGGTCCTGGCTGTCATTTGTAGATCTTTGACAGCCGTTACAGGTAGTCAGTGGCTCAAAAAGTCGGACAACCAGTCTTACCAAGGGGTATGGTATTACCTAGTACTAACTGGGTTGTGGAGGTCAGATAGGCAGTCGCTCTATGTAAAATACTGGTATTCAGCTGCATCCGGTAAGACTGGAAGCCGACCCCAACATAGTTGGGAAAAGGCTGGGCAGATGACGATGTTAAGGTTTCTGAACAGTCTGCTTGCCTTATTGGCTTGCCTTATTGTTGGCCCCTAACCTTGGCACGCCAGCTGAGGTTACGCAATACTGTGGGTTCCTTACTTAGTGATTAAGTCCTCTTAATTGTTCTTTCATTCTGTATCGTTTTTAGTGCCTAATCTGGTGTCAGAGTTTTATGCTGTCCATGACTTGCACCCCTGACTTGGCTTTACATGCCGTCGAGAAATATCTCTCAGGCATGCTGGTTTCCTCACGATGTTTTCCTTTACCGAAGCAGGTGATAATTATACAATACGCACATGAATCCGAAAAATCGGAGGATACAAACAGCAGTGGTAGCCTATTGGTGTGACCGACAGACTGCCAAGTTATAGGTCTCGAGTTCGAACCCAAGGCAAGCACCTCTTAATTGTTTGATAAGCGATCGTGTCGTGTGGTACCGTCGCCGGATAAGGGCACGCCACGCCCTTCCATCCCGTGGGTGTGAGGCCGCTGCGATCTCATAATGAGGTCAATTGCCCACCTCTACCTGTACACTTAAAACATCATATAGCACTGATTTAAAACTGAATTGAATGTGTCGGTTTCCTATCTGATATCAGATCGTTTTTGTATGATGCGGGGTTTGATAATGTGTCTAATGCTGTAGACATCCTCAAAACTGTTCCATGAGTAAATTTAATATCCCTATCCTCCTTTATATTATAAACTAGCTGTAGCCTAAAAAAAAATTAAAACAAAAAAAAAACAAAAATATTACATCCCTATTTGAACTTTTTCCGAAAGTAAAAAGCCTAAGCTACTGCTTATAACATCAGCTATGTGCTAGTAAAAGACCCGTCACAATCGGCCCTGCCGTTTCGGAGATTATCCGGAACAAACAGACAGACAGACAGACAAAAACTTAAAAAGCAAATTGTCATAAGTACAGTATATAGGTATACTTTGATATACGAACCCAGTACGAACTGGGTTGTGGAGGTCAGATAGGCAGTCGCTCCATATAAAATACTGGTATTCAACTGCATCCGGTTAGACTGGAAGCCGACCCCAACATAGTTGGGAAAAGGCTAGGCAGATGATGATAGGTACTTTCATATGCATTCCGTATAAAGCTGTTATTTTGAAATTACAAACAAAAACATAGTAAGTACAGGTATGTACAGATTATTTGTATAGATGTGAAAATAAAGATTTTATCAAACCGATACAGACAAATTGCGCAATCTGTACGTACCTGTTTGTCTCTATTACATTTTCAAACATTAAAAGTTCTGTACAGGCGTTGTTTTGCGCGGATGAATGTTGAGGAAATTAAGAAGGATGCATCTGTGACTGATTGGGAACCTATGTTGGAAGCCTCTTTGGTTGACGATAAGGTTGCGGTATTTAACGATGTTGTGATCAACCTATACAATATTCATGCTCCCATCAAAAAAATTAAACTAAGACGTCCTCCTGCTCCATGGATGACAAGAAGGATACGGATGGCAATGCGACGTAGGGACCGGGCATTCCGTAAATTTAAGAGGGATCGTACTGACGAGAACTGGTCATTATACAAGGTTGCAAGGAATAGATGCAACCAGATGATACGCATCGGTAAACGCCGCCACATTTTAGATAATATAACTTCTTCCTCTTCTGCCGATATTTGGAAATTTCTTGGAACTCTGGGTATCGGCAAACCGCGACATTTAGACCTTCCAAACTCTATTGACCTGGACGAGCTTAACCTGCATTTTTCTTCTGCTTCCTCCATGGATCGCTTAACCAAGCAACGAACTTTGTCCCTAATTTCTGGTCTAACGCGCCCTAATATTAACCACTTTTGCTTCGTTCCAGCTGAACCGGAAGAGATCAAAAAGATCATCCTGTCCATCAAGTCGAAAGCAGTGGGTTGTGATAATATCACCCGTGGTATGATCATAACTCTTCTGGATGAGCTCCTACCTGCGATTACCCACATTGTGAATTTTTCCCTTGTTACCGGAGCATTTCCTTCCCTGTGGCGCAAAGCCTATGTTTGTCCGCTACCCAAGGTCCCTAATCCCTGTCTTCCTGCCCATTTCCGTCCCATTTCGATCCTTCCCTTTCTATCTAAAGTGCTTGAGGCCTGTGTGCACAAGCAATTCTCCGATTTTGTCCATCGGAACTCGCTTATCAGCCCACTTCAATCTGGGTTCAGGCCTGGGCACAGCACTGTTTCCGCCCTTCTTAAAGTGACTGGCGATATTAGGGCAGGACTAGAAGACACCAAGGTAACGGTACTGGTGCTGGTCGATTTCTCAAATGCCTTCAATACCGTTAGTCACGACATCCTCTTAGCCATTTTATCCCATGTCATGGTCTCTCCCGGAGCACTGGAATGGTTCTCCTCTTACCTTCAGGAACGCCAGCAGTCAGTTCATGTTGGGAATTCCTCATCATGTTGGTGTGATTTGGAGACTGGTGTTCCTCAAGGCGGCATTCTTTCTCCTCTTGTGTTTTCTATTTTTATTAATCTCCTTACTTCTGAGCTTCAGTGTGCGTATCATCTGTATGCCGATGACTTGCAGTTGTACTGTCAGGGGAGGGTTGACGAAATTCGAGATCTGATCGACAATTTAAATCGGGACCTGATAGCAATAAATACCTGGTCCGATAAATTTGGTGTGGCAGTAAATCCTAATAAATGTCAGGCGATCATCATTGGCAGCTCTCGCAGTCTATGCAAGTTGAATGGTACAACCTTGCCACCAGTTCTTTTCGACGGTACGGTCGTTCCTTTTGGTACTGAGGTCAAGGATCTCGGCTTGCATATCGATAGGTCTATGAAATGGCATACTCAAGTTGCTCGTGTCAGTCAGAAGGTTACTGGTTCGTTGCGGGCTTTGTACCGCTTGAGAAACTTTTTACCCTCAAATACGAAAACAATGCTTGTACAGTCCTTAATTTTTCCTATCATTGATTACGGTGACGTGTGCTACTTTGACCTGAATGCGGATCTCCTCGACAAACTTGACCGTCTACTAAATAACTGCATTCGATTCGTTTTCAATTTGCGTAAATATGATCATGTCTCCGAACACCGGACTCTTCTTAAGTGGTTGCCCATACGTCAGCGTAGGGAGCAAAGGGCGCTTACCACCTTGTTTTCTTTTCTTGTTTCGCCCACTTCCCCTAGTTACCTTGCTCCCCACTTTCAGTATATTTGTGCCAACCATAATAGAAGCCTGCGATCATCGCAAAACCGTATGCTTCAATGTCCCTCTCACCGCACTGATTTCATTCACCGATCTTTCTTTGTCCAGTCTATTTCTCTGTGGAATGCGCTTCCCCAGGAAATCAGGATGGCAACCAATCGCTTATCTTTTAAAATTAAAGTTCGTGAGTACATTCGGAAGAAGCTGGCAGTTTCGTCACAACGGTAATGTTTTCCCCATGGTTTGTGTTTTTATTTTGGTATAATCGTGGAAATGTTTATTTACATTAATTTAAATTTTGATATATATTTATAGTATTTGATATATATTTATAGTATTTTATATATCTTTGTAGTTAATCTTATTATTATTTAAAATTATTTTCAGATTTACACCTACCACTGCTTGTCTTTGCATCACCCAAAGGTTGACTGGTAGAAAATGCCTATGGCATTAAGTCCGCCTCTGTACTTCTGTGCTTGAAGTGTTAAATAAATAATAAATATATAAAAAGCTGAAGTGATTTGGACGAAATTTGGCACACTGATAGACCATAACTTTGATTGGGACAACCGTGGGAAAAGACAAGTTTCAATCGGCCGACAAGTCTCAAGAATAGGTGACAGTGCTAGAAATAACTAATACTCACGACACTATATCGAAGACATCCCGGTCGTAAACCTGTACGAGATTAGGATAGCTCTGAAACAGCTTACAAACGGCAAGGCACCGGGTGATGACGGGATTACAGCACCAACTCCCGAAGGCGGGGGGAAAACCGGTACTAAAGCCCTTCAGAAGGTATTTAATTCCGTCATTCTCGAGGGGAAAACGCCACAGGCATGGTGCAGGAGTGTGCTGGGACTCTTCTTTAAGAAGGGCGACAATGCCCAGCTGAAGAATTATAGGCCGATCTCACTTCTAAGCCATGTCTACAAGTTGTTTTCAAGAATCATCACGAAACGTCTCGCGTGCAGATTTGACGATTTTCAGCCTCCCGAACAAGCTAAATTCCAAAAAGACTTTAGCCCCGTAGACCACAAACATACGCTGCGGCAGGTTATAAAGAAGACCGAAGAGCTGCCTCTCTGTTTAGAGTTTGTTGACTACAAGAAAGCCTTCGATTCGATCGAGCCTTGGGCTGTACTGCAGTCTCTCCAACGGTGCCAAATCGACTACTAATACATCGAGGTGTTGAAGTGTTTGTACAAAAAGGCCACCATGTCAGTTCGACTTCAGGACCAGACCTCGGAGTCTATCCTTCTATTTTTTAACAATAGTTTGAGTTTTAATAACCGATGAAAGTTATTGATACTTCCCGAGAATTCGTGAGATTAGTCACATAGAGCTTTATTAGTGAAATTGAGCTTTGTAACAGAGAAATCCAATTTTGGTGCCTTTCGATTTTGGTGGGCGATTTTTAATTTTGGTGGCCACACTAGACTTTAAAAAAACTTAGGATTTGGCTTTGACTTTGGCTTTTTATCTCAAAAAGTTACCAAGATATTCTAAGACCCCTTGAAGATCTTTCCAGCTTAGACTTTCTATTCTTATACCAGGTCTTTATTTTTCACGAAAAATTTAGCCGCCAAAATTGACAAAAAATGAACCTAGTTGATATTGACCCTTTGATGGAATAAAGAAAGTTTACAATCGAGTTTTGGAATATTCAGCACTCTGCTCCCTACTTGGGGTCGGCGAAACATGACTCGTCGTCAGCTCATGAGACACCGCCTCCCTTTCTAGCCATACCATATTCACAATCCATCCATCTCTTTGGTGTTCCCCTACTTTTATAGCCATTCAAATTCATACTCAAAACAATAAGTAAACGGCCTTTTTGAAGAAACTTTTAACATGGACAAGGAAAATAGCTAATTAAGTGTATGACGGCGAATATATTGAACAACTTTCTTTACGGCAGTCGTGTAAAAAAGAATGCAAATGTAAAATAAGAAATATGTGTTCATATTAATAGGGGTTAATATAAACAAAATTAACTCCGAGAACGCTCTATCTCGAATGTCCATGGTTCGTGTTCGTTCAAACATTTCCCACGCTTGCCCCCCGCTTGATCCCCGGTTGGTATAGTGGCAGTATCTAAGGGCACCTCGCGGTATTCAGCGAGTTCAATTCCAACAGTTTAGCTGTTGATTACTATAGTTATGCTCGTTTTCACGAATAATAGACAGCACCTAAATTAATGCTCATTCCTAGAAATTTCTAGCGTTTTGCAAACATTTAAATTCGCAGACACAAGTCAGCCCCGGAACAAATATCTGTAGGCCATATAAATATTTTTCCGTGTAGGAATCTAACCCACGACACGCAGCGTAGCAGCCAATCGCTCAGCCACTGCGCCAATAATTAATTTAAAAAAATAATTTAGTTTAAATAGGCTGATAATCAGCACTTTTAAGACGTCAAAGTTTACAAGAGACAGTTCCCCGACCTTCGTAATGTTTATAAGACGAAAATAGCACCTAACAATCTAAGATCCTACACAGGATACGCCTACTAAGAACATTGAAGCAAATAATCACTCAATCGAAACTTGTCTATTATTATAACAATACAACTTTGTAAGCGATGGGTATTTGTCGAACAAGAAAGCCGAACCGAAGCAATTACTCTACCGCCGTGTCCTCGTAGCGGCGATTGGCGGCGGCGATCTCTCGCGTGCGGCCTTGGTTCAAGCCATGGTCCGGAGCGAGAGGGAATGGGAAGCCGTCACCTCCTTCTGCGAAGCAGTCATGCTAGTGAAGGAGGTGGCGGGACGTGAGAGGGAAAGAACTTCACGTCCCAGTCGCCGCGGGAGACGCCCTGGGCGTTGGGGGTCACGTGGTGGCTCCCGGCCACCGTAGGCGCGGGCCTGTGGACGGCGAGTTATGGGCTAGCTCGCCGTCCGGCCGTCTTATGACGACAGGCCGTGTCGACGGCGCGTTCGTGTTCCACGTGCGCCTCAAAGAGATGTCAGCAAATAAGTAGGGGTCAGCAAGGGGCGATGCCTACCAGGGCTGCGGGACTGTTCGAAAGAGATACCGTGGCCCTGGAACACAAAGGGCAAAGAAGGAACATGGATGGGTTTTAGTCAGTACAAGTCTGACACTCCCTTCCGCTCCGCCCAGAGTGGGGGGGGTCATTTGATGATTTCCCATCCGGAAAAAAAAAAAAAAAGCAATTACTCTAAGCGTTGTATTTCATTCGGCCCGTGCCGTTCGGTAAACTTCGTTCGGTATCTATCATCTCTGAATCATGTTCTAGTTTGGCTTCACACACCTCGAGCAAAGTCAAGCTATATCTACATACACAAAGATTATATTCGACATGCTTTTACCAACGAGTTCCAAACCGAAATTAGGCAACGTGGGCCTATTACCGGTATAAAAATTATCCTTTGTAGGTACTAACTAACCTTTTAGTGACTTTTTTCATTCACTTTCTAAGTTTATCTAGGAAATCACAGACAATCACACATCAGTGAAGGAAAACATCGTGAGGAAACCTGGACTTATAATATTGGTATAAGTCTGGAATCGCCAACCCTTCTTGAGCAAGCGTGGTGATCGATGCTCGTGCCTTCTCTGTATGCGAAGAGGCCTTTGTCCAGCAGTGAGACAGTAATGCTGGTATTATTATTATTTGTTACTAACCCCGGCCATGGTGTAACTCCCCTGTAAGTATACTGAATATAGAAATGGATGTTTCCGTCCGTCTATTAATGTCGATTCGAGAAAGTGCACTCCTTACATCCCCCCACGGTTTATCGAGAAAAATTGTTAGCAATTGCGACAGAAAAGTGTAATTAAAATTTTCTAGAAGGGAAGAACATCCGTTTCCTCCGTTTTGAAGGACTATTTCTAAATGTCTGGTAACTATCCACATTGGTTTCAATGTCACCATTGATAAATAATAATTAACAGTACAAAATATAAGTAGCTAGTTATAGATCATCACCTGCCTAGCCTTTACCCAACTATGTTAGGGTAGGCTTCCAATCTAACCGAATGCAGCTGAAAACCAGTATTTTACATGGAGTGACTGCCTATCTGACCTCCACAACCCAGTTCGCACTGCGTAATACGAAACCCCTTGGTAAGACTGTTTGTCAGACTTTCGGGCCACATGACTACGTGTAACGACTGTCAAAGATCTACAAATGACAGCCGGGACCAACGGCTTAACGTGCTTTCCGAAGCACGGAAGAAACTCTGTATGTAATAGGTGGTCATCCACGGACCGGCCTAGGTAAGCGCAGCTCAACCTTATGATCGACCCGAGCGGCTGTTTTTATTTAGTCACGTGCTAGTATTTATGCGTAGATACTAGATGGAAAGGTCAGGTGCGTAGTACTCGCAACCAAGGCCGTAGCCAGGGCTTTGGTTGGGGCGGGGAGGGGTAACCCTTAATTAAACAAGCAAATGGGTTAGTTAACCAATGAGATAAACACTAATAAAAAAAAGAAAGGGAATTAGAAGTTACTTGAAGAATACTGCAAAAAAAATGCACTCCATCTTTTTTTTTTATTACTATCCAATGTGAAGTGCGATGTCAGCAAACAGGAAGGGGTCCACCAGGGCCGATGACTGCCTGGGCTGCGGGACTGTTCGAAAGAGATACCGCGGCCCTGGAACGCAAAGGGCAAAGAAGGAATATGGATCCATATTTCTTCTTTGCTCTTTGGATATAGCTGTTAGGTTTTCTTATACTGTCACTTACCCGTGATTGTTCATTATTTTGAGCTCCCGATATTTCAAAGCTGTTGCAAGCGCCATGATCGCGGGTTGACAATCACGGAAGATATCCCGTAAGTGACAGTATAAGTTATCCGTGAAAGCTGAAAGCTTAAAACAGTGTTTGTTATGTTTTCGTTTGTTGAACCCCCAGACCCCGCCCCCCCTGCCACGGCCCTGCTCGCTACCGGCGCGTGTGATGTATGCACGTGGAACATGCAAAGGCAGTGTGTTCTAGGATCGTGGTAGGTAGCATTCTGTTGGTTCTGTCTACACCCATGGCAAAAAGGCGTGAGTTTACGTATTTATGTAAGTATTTATCCGTGGACAGAGCCTTTTCGCCTCGTAAAGTGGTCGACCAACCGCTTGGCTAGAATAGAATATAATTTTATTTAGCAAATATACACAATAGTTTGAGGAGCTCGTGGCTAAATAATAACTGCCGCTCGGGTCGATCTTTAGGTTAAGTTGCGCTTGCCTAGGTTGGTCCATGGATGGGTGACCACCCATTACATACCGAGTTTCCTCCGTGTCTCGGAAAGCACGTTAAGCCATTGGTCCCGGCTGTCATTTGTAGACCTTGGACAGTCGTTACAGGTAGTCAGTGGCCCGAAACTCTGACAACCAGTCTAACCAGTATTACCCAGAACTAACTGGGTTGTGGAGGTCAGATAGGCAATCGTTCAATGTAAAATACTAGTATTCAGCTGCATCCGGTTAGACTGGAAGCCGACCCCAAAATAGTTGGGAAAAGGCTAGGCTGATGATGAATACACAATAGTTTTATGAAATATAAAAGCTCAGTCTTTCAGGGTGGAAGGGAACCGACGCGAAAACGGTTACCACGTATTCAGTACACCATTCTGAGCCCTACATAGAAATTTTTCATCGGTTATTAAAAAAAAAGCTGTCCCATACATTTTGACCGTGTAGGTATCGCACTTTTGTAGGAAACAGTGTTTTTGTTTAATAATCGATTTTTTCATTCGGCGTGTAAATATTTACATTATTATGAAATATTTTATTTATACATTATTAATTTATGAAATTCATTTTAAAGACCAGATCAATTAATAAAGCATCATTACCTTTACAAATATCATTAAATAAAACAATTAATAAATTCATAATTACCTAACTACATAGTAACGACGTTACACTTTCACAATCGGTATTGTTTCATTATCGATATTCCTACGGTATGAACGCTGCAGCGCTTGCAACGACAAACAGTTCAGCGACAAAGCCGCTGAATATCTAAAGAGCCTACACGCCCGCTATACTTTGCATGGGCGACTATATTTGGTAAACGGCCAACCCTGGATAGCATACAGATTTAAAGATAATATCATTATAGAGCACTGACTCATTCGCAGTTTCAGTCGCAACCGCGACTGCTGAGCATGAAGTCCTGGGTTTGAATCCCAGGTCGGGCACAGAGTTATTGGGTTTTTCTACGTAGAATTTCTCAGTAACAGTCACGGAGTATAGATTTAGGCCCGTTTGATGGCCTTAGGGTCGCCTCGAATTACAAGGTTAAACATAACTGGCGAAATGTGGGTGAACTATTAAGTACACTTCAGCCTTTCCCCTTATTGGCGGCGGCGATCTCTCGCGTCCGGCCCTGGTTCAAGCCAAGGTCCGGAGCAAGAGGGAATGGGAAGCCGTCACCTCCTTCTGCGAAGCATTCATGCTAGTGAAGGAGGTGGCGGGACGTGAGAGGGAAAGAGCCTCACGTCCCAACCGCCGCGGGAGACACCCCGGGCGTCGGGGGTCACATGGTGGCTCCCGGCCACCGTAGGCGCGGGCCTGTGGACGGCGAGTTATGGGCTAGCTCGCCGTCCGGCCGTCTTATGACGACAGACCGTGTCGACGGCGCGTTCGTGTTCTACGTAGGGGTCCGCATAGGCCGATGCCTGCCAGGGCTGCGGGACTGTTCGAAAGAGATACCGTGGCCCTGGAACACAAAGGGCACAGAAGGAACATGAATGGGTTTTAGTCAGTAGATGTCTGACACTCCCTTCTGCTCCGCCCAGAGAGAGGGAAAGGCTTTTTTCCCCTACGAAAAAAAAGCCTTTCCCTTCGGGGATTACAGGCTGTTATTATTATATCATTCTCTTGCCCTTATCCCAATTCATTTGGGGTCGGCGCAGCATGTCTTCTTCTTCCCAACTTCTCTATTACTCGTCATCTCGCCAGACACCTCCTTTCTTGCCATATCATTCTTTACACAGTCCATCCATCGTTTCTTTGGTCTTCCTCTACTCATATACCCATCCACATTCATACTCAAAACTTTCCTCACAACATTTTCCTCATTCCTCCGCATCACATGCCCATACCACGACAACCGATTACCACACAACTTTTCAGTCACCGGCGCCACTTTCAAACTTCCTCTTATATACTCATTTCTTATTTTATCCATTCGCGTAACAACACACATCCCCCTTAGCATTCTCATCTCCGCCACATGCAAATGCCTTTCATTCATCCCTTTTGTGGCCCAACATTCTGATCCATACAAGACAGCAGGTCTAGCCATTGTTTTATAAATCTTCCCCTTAAGTTTAAGGGGAATGCGGGAGTCGCAGATTGTTCCCGTGACCTGCCGCCATTTCATCCATCCCGTGTTAATTCTGTGCTTTACACTACGATCTATTTCGCCATCGCTTTGCACGAGTGAACCGAGATACCGAAAGTCGGAGCAGACAGGAAGAAACGCGTCATTAAGCGCTATGGCTCCAGAACTAGAGGGACCGCCGAAATCGCAGAACATGTATTCCGCAATAATGTTACTAATAAAAATAAACTTATGTAGATATTTTAAAACTTTTTCTTTATGGAACGGAAAAGGCTGTTAAACCTGATTAGGAATTCGAAGCGATAAACTGTTAATAAATATATATATATACTCTACTCAACATCCGTAGCTTAAAAAAAACATTGTTTCGTAACAAAAACGAATAGTTGAAAAAGAGACGTAGCACCTAGTTTTCGTAGGGCTAGGCGTAGACCCGTGCTACGAAGGTCTACGAAATTGAAATATTCCTATTATTCAGCTCTGTTCAGCTTTTGTCCATAGAAAACCACGATTTTGTATGGAGATGTGTACCCTTCAGCTTTCCGCGTCTATTCAGATGCGTACGCATTTCCATACAAAATCTTGGTTTTCTATGGACAAAAGCTGAACAGAACTGAATAAGTGTGGTTAGTCCCGTAGTCCTAGTAATCCTTCGTTTTTTTTTATGATTATGAATTTGTGACTTATACAAGTTATATAATACTATTATGAAGGCGAAAATTTGTCAGGATGTATATTACTGTTTTACATGAGAACTACTGAACGGATTTCGATGAAATTGCACGCGGATAGTAATTTATACCCTGGATTAACACATAGGATACTTTTATCGCGGTAGTACCTACGCTCCCGTGGGACAATTACCGAACTCCACGCTGACGAAGCCGCGGCATAAGCTAGTAAGTTTTTAAAGAGTATCTGAATAATCGCCCTCTCCGCACATGCTGCGAATTGTCTTCTCTTCAATACGTATTCTGAAACAATATGAATTACGATAGGTCACTTATAACAACCATACAGCAGGTAATATCATTAGCATTGAAGAAAACAATGCCAAACACCTACCTATTACGCCTAATGAAAAGTAGGTAAGTCTAGGTAGGTATATACAAGGAAACTATTCTTAGCACTGAAGCTAAAGTGCGATAATTCCATGAATGAAAACATAAACAATCATATTTTGAGTTCGTTCTTTAATAAGTTCTACGTTTGATTACTTCGGGTATTCAAGTTAGCAATTACTTATCTGAACAATGATCTAAGTTACACGAGTTACGATTACAGCAAAATATACCGTTTATTTCAGCATGTTTATTTACGTGCGGGTAGCGCCATCTGTGGTACGCATTTGGAGTTAGACCAGACGTAGAAGTTCAGACAACGCTAGGTAGATGTCAGCACTGGCATAAAAGCTGAGATAATATACACACAACAGTGGTCCATGTTGGATACTTATGTCCATCTTTATATACGTCATCAGGGTAGTTGGGCATACACCTCTTACGAATATTGGATCATCCATCGGGGTTAAAATTCGAAAAAGCCCCGAGCCGCATAATTTGTAAAAGTTCGAAAATTAATTGGTTAAGTTACTACCTATTTCAATTCTAAAATAGGGTCATTAACAATCTACGTGTAAGTGCCAAATTTCCATTTATGGAGGAAAAAAAATAAAAATATTCCGGAACCTTTGTGACAGAGTACAAATCCAACATTCTCTCAATCTTGTCCTGCAGCCTGCTACCTAGGGTAGCAAGCTATCTTTCCTCTACCTACTTACACAAATAAACTGTCGCTCGCAAAGCTACATGAATTAAATGGTTGGTATTACCTTTACGTGTCCAGTAGATAAGGGGGAAGGGACACCGACGCCACAGATAATATAATACTACGTACCGACGCTCAAACGGTTACCTTAATTTAAAAACAAAAACAGCTTTCCTTATAAATTTTGACTGTGTAAGTTATTGCAGTTTTGTAATTTCTATGTTCAGAATGATGTACTGAATATGATGTGGTAAGAATATTAGCGTCGGTATTCCTTCCACATTGTATAGGAGTACCTAGACCCACCTACCTTTAAATCTACATATTTTTCTACGAGTCTGCTGCCTCGTTACCTCACAAGAGGTACGGAAGTGAAACGCTGCGTGAATACGAACAATCCGCACATCATAAGCTATGGGAAGTTGAATGGAATATTCCGCAAAATGTTACAAGCAAGCAATATTGTTATGTTAGTTTGCAAACTACATCGGTGCCTAATTTCAGTGTTATGCTTGCAATAGACAGTATTCGACCACACTTGTTTAAAAAAATACTCAGACCATGTCATCATTCTCTTACCCTTATCTTAATTTATTTAGGGTCGGGGCAGCATGTCTGTTTCTTTCATACATAAATAAAAACTTATATTATTCCTTTATTTATTTTCTTTCGCATTTTATTTTATTTACGTTTTTAAATATTCCTATACGGAGTTATAAAAAAAAACATTTAAAAATATAAAAAATAGTACCCCACCGACATCAGGAACAGCGTCCGAGCTACCGGCGATCAGGGCTCTTGAGAGAGGGACCTCCTACCGATATGCGCCGTTTCCAGAAGCACTGTTTTCTGAATCAAGCCCTTGATCCAGCTGCCTAACGAGATCTTCCTCAGATATTGATCGAGGCTCTTGGCAGTTAAGCCATGGGCTGATACGACTATCGGCACAATGATCGCTAAGTCCACATCCCTCATGTCGACAACCTCGTGAGCCAAGTCAAAATACAAAAACTTGTTATTATACTTCTCTATTACTCGTCATCTCAGTACGGCTATAAAATAAGATCCCAGTGCTTGAGTATATAAATTGTTTTCCGAGGTTTTCAGCAATGAATCGCAATTTTTGGAGTCGATGCATGGTAGTACTCGTAGCCTACGACGGACGCTAAGAGGGTGTTACGAACTTGTACGGGAATGTTATTGAAACCATTCCCTGAAGTTGTTTTTTATATGGGAATAGATATTTTTTTCCTGTAATCTACATCTTCTCTTTCTGTCCTATAAGTTGCTGAATGTATCAAGTTTTAAACCGTTTGTAGCCTCTTGGGGTAGAAAATCGAAAATTCCTATCTTCACAGGAATCCTACCTACTTTGTATGAGGACTCTAGTTGTAAAATTTGGTGGAAATTTTACAGATATTTCGTGATGTGTGTATTCCATAACACATAGAAACTGCACAGCACACACCGCCTGTACACATTTAGCCGGGTCAGAAGATGCGACTGAGTTTAAAAATTTAATAATAACTACTCAATTACTCATGAATGTGATTCCCTCTCTACTTCATTCTGTAAAAATGGGACCCGAACTTGGTCCCATAAGGTAAAGGGCATATGTTACCAATCACTTGCACTATTTTTCTTCCTAGGACCTCCTATACTACTCCTACCTATACTTACTCTTTTATTACTTATGCTGAATGTCTACTGTGACATACGCCAGTTAGCAAAATGCTCATCATCAGTATTAACCCTTAGAATCGTTAACCGAACTCTCATAATTACCAGTGTAAGTGGTTTGGTTGGCGTTGTCAAGAGCCCCTAATACCTTCCATAAGTACCCTGTAAAATGTACATAACATCTGTAATCTTGGAGTTTATTAATCCAGGGGAAAAAGTAGGTCAACACCTCCTTACAGAGCGGTGTCTTCAGTATATTAAACACTAGGTTATGCTCATGGCTTCGCCTCTGTGGTGTTCGATAATTGTCCCACAAGATCGTACTATCGGGATTAAAAATATCATATGTGTTAATCCAGGTTAAAAACTATTTGTGTGCTAAATTTCATCCAAATCCGTTCAGTAGTTTTTGCGTGAAAGAGTAACAAACATTCGTCTATACTCGCAAACTTTCGCATTTATAATATTAGTAGTATAAACAGACTTAAATAGGTACCTATATCTGGTGAAATTGGTCTGCCTCATTGTTCGAGTGTTCGCAAGCGCGATTTCTGAGCATGAGGTCCTGGCTTTAATTCCCGGGTCGGGTAAAGTGTTATTGGGGTTTTACATCAGGAATTGCTCAGTAGCAGCCATACGTAGTCAGGATTTGTGCCCGGTTGATGGCAATAGGCTCGAGCTCGACCCCTATTACATGGGACTTAAAACATAACTGGCAAGATGTGTATACAGTGTACTAACAGGAACATCAGCTCTGTCTAACCATTCAAGGATTACAGGTGTGATGTTATGTTATGTTATCTGGTGAAATGTGGGTCAGGTACACCTCTGCTCTACTCTTCAGACAATACAGGCGTGCAGTTATGTACAAAATTCTCACCCAACCAGTTTTGTCTGAAAACTCATGTAAACATAGCCATAACTTCATGTAGGTTTTGCTTTAAAGCCTGTGGTTACCCTAGATATTCCCTGAGGAAGCTAAATATGTCAGAGCTTCTGAAAATTATTCCGGCTTCCGTTTTACAGCTAAATATTGCCCACCTTTAGGGAATATTCTTAGTAAATGTAGAATACTGGCATAAATTGCAGGTATACCTCATATATTGGCATTGATTGATGTTGTTTGTAGTATCCTTTTGCTATAGCAATACACTTAGAATTGAATGATGGATCAGCAGTGATTACGGTCAACGAATTCTTAGACTGCGTCCGAACCAAAGCGATTGCTCATTCAGTCAGTCATTTCGTGAAAAACCGTGAAGTGACGAATATCAACAACAACACGATCGCTTAGATTAGGACGCAGCCTAAGAAAGATCTAATTATATTTGTTACTAGCTGTGCCCATGGATGTTCGTCCGCGTGAAATTATTATAAAAATAAAGAAAGAATTTTCGGATATTGAAATCCGTATTTTGTTAACAATTTCAAGGGTTTTAATTTATTTGCATGGAACCCCAATCCTTTTTCTAAAATAAAAAGCCAACGCCTAAGTTACTCCTTATAACATCAGCTATCTGCCAGTAAAAGTCTTGTCAAAATCGTTACAGCCGTTCTGGAGATTAGCCGGAACAAACAGACAGACAAAAAGTTGTTATAAGTACCGTATATATAAATTTCCGTATGCATTCAGTAAACAGCTGTTATTTTGAAATTACTAACAGAACTTACACTTCCATTTTATTTATTTGATAAACCAGGTTTTTACACTTTCTTATTCGCTCACAATATTTATTTTCCTAATGTGTTGACGCGCTAGGATATACCAGCAACTGGACATTATGCTGTCAGCAACATCGCAACACGATTTCACACGATTCTGTTCCAGCAATACGTTGTTGCTGTATATTTGTTTTGCAGGTCCCGCTCAATACCGGGGAATTTGTAGCTATAGTGGAAATGTAACTTCAGGCGGTGACACGTGTTAGGTACACGTGTTCAAAATGTTTTCAGAGGAAGAAATCTCTGGTTTGAGAATACCTGTATGATCACTCTGACTTTTGTAGTAAAATGTGGCATTTCAAACAGCAGATAGGTCTTCGATTCGAGGAAATTTTGTAGAAACACTTAATTCCACTGGATCTCAATCTTTTGAGAAAAATAAAACGATTCATGAATTTTTTTCTTATTTTTTATTTTTATGTACAAAAAAAAATCCCTTAGGTAACATAAACTTACTTAAGTCTTAAATTATGATACTGTACAGAGTTTGTACGACGGAATGCGGGCAGTGTGGGGAGATCCCGAATGTAGGAGTTATGGCAAGTCCTTAAATGTGCTGGTGCTTAATAAATACGATGTAGTACGATGTGCGTCCTCTATGGAGTGTAGTTTGTTAGAACCGAACTATATCTACGTAAACCTTAAATTCGTTTGAAAAAATACTAGCATTTTTGTTGCTAGTGACACCGGGACATCGATCCTGATGTAAAATTTGAGTTTGATCACTGAAATGTTTGGTAATATCTAAAGTTAGGGGGATCACAGACGGAGACCGGGGTTGGTGCTGGCGATGTAGTTGAGGAGTTCGTCGGAGTCCTCGCAGACGACGGGCTTCTCGTGGTAGCAGGCGACGTCGTGCCACGCGATGCCGTCGTTGTACACGTTGTTGAGGACGCTGAGGCAGGACTCGGAGGTGGTGTTGATGTCGAACTCGGCGTTGTCGGGCTGACGTAGCTTCTTGTGTCCGGTCTGAGACCAAGGGTTGTAGCCCCAGCCGTTGGGGATCTGCAAAGAGTATTTCATTTAAAATTCAGAGCAATGCTACTTAATCAAATTGATCTATCAGAACATTCAGGGAAAGAATTATGTATTTATTTTGAAGAGTTTCCGCCCAGAAGTTGTAAAATTATCGATAGCATTGCAAATGAGCTTATTCAGGTTAACGCTATCATAAAACCCACCTCAACAAGTGCCGAAGTTAAACACTATGCACTTAAGTGATATAACGTAATAGAAATACTTCAGTGTTCGAAAATGCGCAATAATTCAACTTTCTCACAACAAGGCACCAATTGTACGCACAGGTGTGTCTTCGAAAGTTTATGATTCAGTAAATAAGTACGTGACGGTAACTGGAAATTTCCCCATTTCGTTGACATACATATGTAACGCATTAGTTCCGACCACAACAAAGAACTTTACGAGTTCTTACAACACTGTAAACAAATATGTACATTTCGTAATTTTCCCATAAGAAGAATAGGACGGAAAAAGTCTGAGTCGTTTCCTCAAAATACGAGTAAGTAGGGCTCGTTTTGAAGAAATGACACGAACTTCTTATGTTTAAAGAACCATCCACAATCTACATATAAGTGCCAATAATGCGATTTGTATCCGGTCGTCATGTAAGATAACCCAATTTTATCTTACCACAGGCACAGTGCATGCATCCGCTGTGCGAGGGTACTCATTTTCTGATAATATTAAAAGATACCAAACTTGCTACTAACCTGGTTGGTAGGGGACAGCTTTTCACGGTTCGCGGACCAGAACCAACCGAACACGTTCTTGGGCTCGAGGTCCTTGCGGTTTTCACAACCCTTGAAGTCACAGAGGCGACCCGACGTCCAGATGTAAGGCACATCATCTGCAATGAGAAAATTACTCGTATCAGTAGAGTTACAAGAGGTCAACGCAATAAAACGCCGCAGGGTCACACTTCAGATGTGCTAAGAGCCCGTCAATGCCCATTACAATATTTATAAAAAAATATCTAACGACGCTAGTGAGATGTGAAGGCTCCCAATTACGTTTCGCCTTCACATGGTACTTCGGAGATGCCATTAGAATTTCACAACACTTTAATACTCACTTTGCTGGATGAGCTTGAAGATTAGATTGTTTTCTTCTTGCGTCTCCATTGAGACGAGGTCCATGCAGTATTCGCGGCAGATGTTGCGTCCGTCTAGCCAGTCTACTTTCCTGTTGGCTAGGGCGGGAACATGTCCACTGTAGAAGTAGTTGTGACCTCGGTAGAAGAACTCTTTTGGTCCTACAAGTAAAAGAAAAAACAATTTTGAATGACGATTGAATAATGCATATATCGGTTGCATTTACAAAACATCCGAGCCAAGGTTGAATCGTGCCAGTCAAACGTATAAATAATATTTAACAGTGTATTGCTTCTATTTAGTGAGGCGTTAATAGGTGACAATCGAAGACCCTCGGTGTGACAGGTCATGTACCTACACATCAAACTGTTGTATCACGGTCGTGACATTGAGGTGCCTGCGAGCAATTGTGTTAAATTATCACGAGCTATGTCAGTGTCGCAATACAAGACGCCATTACATAACGTAGGTAACGGGCCACGCATCGCGACCTTTCCTCCTTACATAAAAACGCAAACGACATATTTCAAGCCGTATATGGATATGTCAACAAAAACGAGAAAATGTTATCATTCCAAAATTAGATCAGCTTTGATCTAAATGGCGTTAACATAAAATGTGGATCGATTTATTACGCAGTCACGTCGTCCTTGTTTTATTTATTTTATTCTAGCTCTTAAATATTATTAAGGTGATGCATTCTGAAATGTTCACTTTGAATAGCTATTATTATTGAGTGTTAATGTTATAAAAAGTCCATTAGGCAATCATTAGATTACGAAATGGATAGAAAAGGGTTAATTACGTTTGAGCTATTGCATCTTAGCCTCGACGCTGTGCAAATAATTAATGGCTGGTCCCATGTTTTACAGTCCAATTGATATAGTGCACAAGTTCAATTGCTTAAATGTATAAAGGATGCAGCCAGTACATAACGCGGCACGTTTGTATGCAAATCGTTTGTACATAGCTATGAAGTGTGTCTAAAAGCATCCGCGACCTACATACCTAACCGGCTGACTCTAGTTCTATAGTAACTGGATCGTGCGGTGTCATTATTTCATCATTTAATCAAATAATGGGCAGAATTGTTGCATGAAGTATGTAATATGTTTATTCTAAGTCTACATTAGGTATGTGCAGAATGATTTTGGCAGACGGTGTCGCAATGGCCGCGGGCGCGGTGGGGTCGCGGCTGCGGGCGGCGCCGCGCGGCGCACCGAGTCACAGATGCGTCGGTCACGCGCCGCGCCAACTGGGCCAAGGATCGCTACCGGATGCGATTTTTATATTTAACCAACCGGCCAGTTCACACCCATTGTCAAGCCGACAATCCTAATTATCTGCATTATTAGATACCTGATACGAAAATATGTAATCATTTAGCGTTTCGTTGCTAATTTTTAACGCTACATTTTTATCAAGTTCGTTTTTTGAAGGTTTCAGTTGTTTACCTACAAAGTATACGTCAAGTATAAATCGTTTAAGCTCGTTGACCATTAAACTATTATGATTATGAATGTTCTCGAGAGCTAGAACGCGCTATGACATCGACGCTAATCTCTACTAAGCTACGTGCATATAAGATAATTAGGTACCGCGACGCCTAAGCTAATCGTGAAGGTCCTTTATTTTTTGTGCACGAGTCCTTAAAAGATGGTAATTATAGTGAAGTGAACAGCATCGTTATTAGTATTTTGATTACAATGCGAATGTGTTCGCACGACACGCCGACGAGCATACACAATGCTTGTGCTCAGATCAGACCTTGCTTAGTGACAGACTGACGGATGTGCGATTGTCTCTGAGATCCGGCACGGAGCGCTGACATCAGACGCACGAATGTCTGGCTGAGTTTATGGCCAATACGAAGACTTTCGTAAAACTCTAGCACTAAAAGCTCTAAAAGTCAACCATGATATGACGATAGGATCAAATTAAGTATGGGTCATGTAGTTTACTGATTAGCATTGCATCTAAAGCTAAGATCCATTTTATTCAGTGTCTGAAAATGAGATCGGACGTCCATGTGTGTATGATTCTTTTGAAATGGATCCTTGTCATTTTATAGGTGCTGTGTCCTTGTTGCAATATTGAAGTACTGCAGTAAATATTTAGGTACAACTGCCATAAAATGCCACAATTTGTAATAATCACAGAAAGGTATCGATTGTAACTTATCAAAATGAGCCGTTATATTATATTGTTTTGTTGTACATAAAATAAAGTTCGCGTATATTCCATTCCATGAATTCACGAGCTAATGTAAAAGATGAATTATTAGTATAGTATTGGATTGTAATATCGAAAGGAACGTTGAGATGAAGGCTGTGTTGCAAAACACAGTTTTGTTTATATTACAAGATGGGCAGATGACATTGCTGCCATTGCGGGAATATCCTGGTTGAGGCTGGCACAAGAATGTAAAGCTTCGCACAAGAACGTGGAGCTTGGCACAAGAACGAGGAGCTTGGCACAAGAACGTGGAGCTTGGCACAAGAACATGGAGCTTGGCACAAGCACGTGGAGCTTGGCACAAGTAAAGAGAGGCCTATACCCTGCAGTACGTTCACGTCGGGCTGTGGATGACGACCTAATACAAGATGGAGATCCGAAAAGACAGGAAGCTTTAGCAATACTACGAATGCATATCGAATTGGAATATTCGAGATCACAATTTATATCAAGCATTAAAACATAATTTATCGCATTCATAAATTAAGAGGACATATTGAATGTTTAAAGCCTAATTTAACGATCATTTCGATTTATAGTGAGCTACTATTTCGAATCAAATGTCATTCTACAAGCTTCTATTATCTTCTACACGTGCTCGAAGGACGGGACGGGAATTATACCACGGGAACGTACTATTTGGGATAAGTTTATTAAACCTATTCTAACCTCCTAAATCAATGGTTGAGCTGTGTGCCAAATTTCATCATTGTCCGTTTAGCTATTTAAGCATGAAAAGGTAACAGACAGAAAGAGTTGCTTTCGAATTTATATAATTCATTTTGATGGAAGTTTGTATGGATTACCAATTCTGTATACTTACGTATTTGTTACAAAACGGAGCTTAGTCTGGCTGCCAAGATTAAAATATAAGTCGCCATTTTTTGGGTCAAAAGCTCTTGAAATGTAGGTTATATACAGGAATCGACCCAGTTTTTTTATTCGAAGCCGACGAAAAATTTACTTTATATCATCAGGCATTGGCATTGAATTTTATTATTATAAGGAGTAAACTAACTAAACAACATTATTAATTAAAAACTATTAAATAACCTAAAATAAATAAACTAACAACAAACTATAAGAGGGCATCAAAAAACTCCTCCTCAATGCTGTCAGCTGGTAATGTGCCCAAGAGGCTGGCGGCGTTGCCACGTTGTATGGTAACAATAAGGTATAATAAATCTACAGGTTTAGATTACTTCATCTACATACGAGACGAGTAGGTATTCGCACAGAGCCCGTTCGCAAACCAACAGTTGCATTTCGCCATTCCGTACATTAAGTAAAGTATAAGTCATAATTTATCTTTATATGCCAGGGGTATAACACAATTTGAAAGTTTTAATAACTAATGATTGCAATAAGTTAAATATTATTATTGTTTGTCTGATTAACAAGTCTTTTTAATCGATGATACCATGAACTGTGCCCATGCCCAGTCACATATGAACCCGTGAACTTATGACGGCTAGGAAAGATTTTAGTGTGTACAGGTAGATAGTTTCATTCTCCACGTGTGATACGTCCGAATAAGTTAGAATAAGTAAACCTGAGAGCCGGAACAAGTAATAATGACTCTTGACAGGATTGACATACGATTTACAGTAGCTTGTCAATTCATGACTTGCATAATCGTTATCACTGCAAAACTTAAAAACTTTGTCTTGGCTCTGTTGTAATCAAATTATCATCAGACGCGGACGACGGCAACCACAGAAACATAACAACAAATATAGAGCTGTTGGAAACCGGAATAAAATATAAAGAGTAAAGGTTAAAATGTAGAGCTTAGAAACACGCTCGGTTTTGGACGTAAGTATCTAACTTAAGAGATTGCAATCTCGTTTCAAAATAAATTGGCCTGTTGAGAAGACGACGCACGAGACAAGGGCACTGCCTGAAGATTGACAGATAAACTAATAAAAAAAAAACAAGAGTTACGAAGCCTATACATTTTAATGCTAGACAGTTTAATGAAGCTTCTCGTCCGATGTGGCCTTGTGCCTCAAATGACACACATCACACAATGAGTCGACGCATAACATCTGGCAGCTGCAATGCTGCACAAGAGCTACTGCACCAGTCTAGCACGGGGTGGAAAAGGGAACGACATCATGGTATCCATTTGCCAACTTATTTTAAACCTCAAACCCTCTGGAATAAGTGTTGGAATAGGTTGTGGCGATTCACCCCTCAACCCGCTCGATACGTTTTCACCCATGTGTATAATGCGTCACATCGCTCATCTCTGCTTGCGTGAATAACCACTAAAATGGTGGACGCAAAGGGCTCTTTATTTTTATTAAAACGGTGCTTCGTAATAGTATTCTTTTGGGACTTTCAGTTATCAGTACTAAGAAACTACTAGTTGAATTTTCTTGACATTAGGTTATTATGACTATATTACTGTAACTTGCTACTTAGCGAGTTTTAAAACTACAGTTTCTTTTCCTTAGATAACTGGCTCGCCCAAAGTACACAGAGGGTCAAAAGCATAACAAATTCAAGTATTTTCCAAATGTTGCAAGCTTTATAAACGGGATAATGAAGTGTTTACACAAGACGCATTAAATTTTTTTTTACAAAAATGAAGAAGAATAAAGATCCACTGTGGACGACCGTGAGCTCAAACCTCCACGTTTGTAAGCTTATAATAAAAATAATTAATTCCAACTTAACGATGCCCCATTAAAAGTACTGAAGTTGTATAGTAAATATGTCACGCGTCGTCAAGGTACTATTGCAATGGTCGAACATAAATAATATACATCGGAATACATGTACTTATGTGCTTACAGTAGATAATGCATGCCTACTTATAATGTTTGTAAATGATGCCCACAAGCTGTTTATTACATTATTATGTGCGTTAAGAAGGCCTAAAGAATGCTTTGAAGTAGCTAATTGTGTACAAGATGTTCTTCTAATGAGAATCGTTTGTAAATTGTTGATTGTTAAATGTTTTGCTCTTGTAGAGTGCTTCTTCAATGTCTTTTAACTTCCATGTCATGTTAGTAGCTTTTGCTCGCGGTTTCGCTTCCGTTATGTACAGAAATTAACCCATGAGAACGTTTTAAATGTAGCCTATATCACTCGGAGATAATGTAGCTGCCCGTTAGTCAAAGAATTTTCTGAATCGGATCAGTAGTTTCGAATATTACCCCCTACATAAAGGGTGTTACAAGACCCTTAACGAAGCCGAAAGGCACTTGTTATCCCCATCTCTGCGATCATATTTTTGTTCTGGACCATACCTGGGAACCTTCTAATTAAGGAGATATCGGGGGTCAAAGTTCCAACTTTTGCACAAGTTTTTTTTTTTTAATATATGTTTTTAATATTATATATTTTACTTTAAATATCTCCACGACCCCCGTACTATACAATGCATCCATCAGCACAATGTTTTGAGTGCGTTACATTGAGTCGTACCGTAAAAGGTGGTTTTTCACTCCAAAAAAAATGTTTCCCAGCAAAATTTTTGCGTAGAGTTTCTTAGTTTGACGTATAGAATGTTAACGGGTTCGTGAAGGGCCTGTTTACACCCCGTAAAAACTAAAAAACCTAATAACTTACCTTTTTTTTCTTTCTTTATAATATTAGTACAGATTTCTGTTGCTATTCTAAAAGCAAATAAACTGGTAATGGCATCAACTCGTGCTATTATTCAAACCGGTTAACACAAATTAAGTTGGTATGGCCTTTCGGCGTTCTGAATTAAGATTACAATAAAATCTGTCACATACTTTTACAAAAACATTTTAATGCTCACTAAATCGTTTCTTATAGTGGAAAAAAACATTGTATGAAACAGACATTAAAATCTGGAAAGAATACCAGTATGGCAACTAAATTAATTCCCAGATCTGCTTAGGAACAATGCATCTTTTCTATAACAATAAAAGTGACAGCTGTTGCGAAAAGAGAAAAGACCGAACACAGTGTTTATTTAGATGTCTCAACACTTTCACATTTTACAAAAAAAAAACGATTATCACAATAAACTAGAAGTTACTGTTTGTGTAAATATTATATTCGGGAGGTCCTCGACACTTCGACAGCTATGAAAAAGAAAATCATTGAGTAGACGTAAACCTTCTAGATAACTTGAGAATGTTATACAACAGTTTTATTATTCGATTATACACAGATTATGCAAATTATTATACAGTTTAAGTTGTTGATTTCCACGAAATAACAGTAATAAATAAAGAAACGAAGAAACTAATAATAGAATGTCTAGATTATTCTTCAATAGAAACAAGCATTTAGTAGCGGAATCCCTTTCCATTTCCTATTTTCACTCTACGATTGTTTGTGGTAAATATACATTAGACCGCAATGCCGATGAGTTTATTAAAAAAGTAAAAGCTGCGTACACAGATTTACTACAACAAGTTTAAAGAACCAAGATGCTTTCTCCGACAATATGAGGTTGTGGAAGTACCATAATTACATATGAAGAAAAATTATACCCTTTAAAAAAATATCTTCGGTTGCCTTAAGGGCCAAGTTACACTTACAGAGTTACGACATATGAACGAATAACCGAGATCTGTTGCATAAATTGTTGGATAATATTAATAATACGTCAGACGAATTTAATTTATTGATATTATAAAATACCGCAGACCGCTCACTTTCCAAGAAATGAGTAGGTTAAGGTGGTACTATAAGGAAAACGTTTTAGTTTATTTGATCTTCCGTAACGTAAGTAAATTATTCGCCCTAGAACTTTGAAGAAGAGGTCCCTTTTTTTGACCTACCGGCTCTGGGCAGAATGGAAGTGAGTCAGACTTCTATACTGACTAAAATCCATCCATTTCTCCGTTCCTTCTTTGCTCTTTGTGTTCCAGGGCCGCGGTATCTCTTTCGAACAGTCCCTTGACGTATTGATCTAGCATTCATGCTTTATAGGTACAAATATCCGTGTTCTGTCTCCGGCAAAAATAATATACGAGCATAAATGTTTTATTTGACAGATTTCTGTAACCAATATTAATGGGTAAGGAAGAATTAAGCTTGGGCCCGCAACCTTCATTGTTGACATTGGTGTATGTTAGAATTTGTGTAAACAAATCACATTCCTAACTCCTAAATATGTAAAGCCTATTTACACAAACGTGTTATTTATGAAGACGAATATTAAAGTTCAAGTTTAAAATAAATACTCCAAATATGTCACAACTGTGTGATAATTAATAAAGACTATTTGAAATATAAATGCTACGCCTTATTTTTTACCTAATCCAGTAGTATTATGAATTTATGAAATACGTTACTGACACCAGTTTTTTTATTTAAATAAATATTCAGTTGACCTCACCTTTTGTAACAGTGAGTGCTTCGTTGCGTATAATTATTTGAATACGCACTTACCTATTTCTATTTTTTGTTTAATTCGAATATAATAAGTAGTTGAGAGTGGACACACCCTCTAACTCTTCGGTACAATTATTTCTTATATTTTCCACTAGCTGTTGCTCGCGATCTTCGTTCACGTGAAATTATTATAAATAATAATAGTAATATAATTTTTTTATTATAATAAATTTTTTACTTCCCTATTTGAATCGGATTTTGTTAACAATTTCAAGGGTTTAATTTTTTTTGCACGGAACGCTAATTCTTTTTCTTAAATAAATAGATGACTATTAAGTAAAAAGTAATATTTTTCTAGAACCATGCTATGAAATTGTGTAGTACTAAAGTGAAATCTACTGTAGTAGTACGCAATTTTATTGACATCACAGGGATGTTGATGGAAAACCGTGGCTGGAAAATCCTTATACGATTTATTCTCAGAAATAATTCGTTTCGAGATTTTTATGTAATCTTTTTACCACAGAGGAGATTTTCGCGAATGTTATGGTTACAACATGAATTTTCTTCTAACACTACAAAAGCCAATTAAGTTGAGTTCTACGCACTGAGAAACTGAGCTAGCAGGCTAAAAATCTATCCACGGACATTAAACAACTTTAAAAAGAAAAAGATCTCTTGAAGAGGAAACGGAAAAGTGCTTTTCCCAATTACGAGACCGTACTTGAGTGCGGACGGACGTCGGGGAGGGAGAGAGGGAAGGACGGGAGGGGCGGCCCCGTCCTCGAACGAGTCCGCGACCTTGCGAGGTCAATGACCCACGGAAGCTTTTACTTTCCTACGTAATAATTACGTGCTGTATCTTCATAGCTTGATAGATTATGCGTAAACTGTGCACACCGTGCCATGTTTATTTTATGGAGTGTGTTTCCTTATGTACCGTTTGTACTCAAATAATGTTGTTTAACTGAGTAACAAGCTGTCCGAGTCTAGTGTCGTTATTGGATAGAGGATTAGGTAAGATTCGAAATTAGAATCGATAGTGGATGAAAGTTTTAAAATAAGAATGACGTAGCGTTGTATAAAAAACCGGGTTCATGGAAAATACCTATTTTAAAAAGTAATAGCCCAGCCGGTATTTCGTGTGTGATAAAAAGAACATTAAGTATATAGATAGTTTTAAATACCTACCTATTATAATAAAATCTAAACAAAACGACAAAGGATTTTTTTCGAATCGCCTGATTACCTAAGAAAAAGATTTTTTATATGACTATACTAGGCATAGATCACATAGTAATTTACAACCTTAAGATAATGATTTATCATAAATTAATATCATTAGAATCCAGTTTTCTCATCACGTTCTTATAAGATTGATCTGAGCTAAATAAGTTCAAGGTTTCTATCTATCAGTTCCTGGTACATCAGACCACACATCAGTGGTAAAACTTTGACATTGTGCTGGCCTAGTTTTGCACTCAAATTAATTAGAATATATGAGACCAACTTATACAGGTTTTGTTACATCGGATGACTGCTTACTGTACCTACATCTAACGAAGTTTTATGAGGTCAATAAAATAAATTATTAGTAATCTGGTCTACTTAGTCATAAAAGCGTCTAATAAACATGATTTAGTACAAGATTTGGACGGCATTCGTCAAAGTTTAAAATAATAATATTTTTACTTTATCGCGGAGAAGCATAATGAAGCTATTTAATTGATTGAATTATTTAATAACACGTTTTTGTATTGTTATCGCTCATCGGGAGCATTCGAGTGTAATGTAACATTTTAGATTCAAGCATTACATCAGTGAGTGAGGAAAACCGAGCATTTCTTTCCGGTAACGAAACAATTTGTAACATTCACATTACAGACGAATGTTCTGGTGATGAGCGTCTTATAGAATAAACCAGAATTCGAAATTTAAAAAAAAGCACAACTGTTGTGATTTACGAAGTAAAGTTCATGACGTTATGAAAGCCCTCTTCTATAACAAGCAGCATAGTTTCTGAATAAAATTGGAGGAAAATTAAAAAAAAAACAGATATAATATTATTAAAATCCGTTAGAATTGAGAGAATTTTATTTAAAGACGTCGCTACACGTGTTTTGATCACAGAGCCACATCCCGTTGGAGATAAATATCGCTAAATACCCATTTTTAAATTAACATAAATAATTATGTAATTAATATGCATGCATGGCAATTAATAACCAAAATAACAGTTGTTTTATCGCAACAAAAATGTGATTCCCGGATCGATACAGCGTCAAACAACATACGTTGAAATGTCATCACGCCTGTAACCCAGAAGGGTTAAGCAGAGGTGTACCAAAAGTACATCCATATTTCTCTAATTACGTTTAAGTCCTATGTAGATGTAATACAGCGTCAAATCGTTACATAAACTGAATAACTTAGTTGCCTTGTAGCAACATTGACACAAATGAACCTGTTTCTGTACTTATTTATATCGATTCTAATTCATTCGTGATGAGTAATTATACTTGTTTGTTTGTTGTTACCATGTAGGTTGTTGAGTATTCTTGAAATGAAATAAATATTATCAAGAACAACACTACCTAACATAGCTACGTAAATATTCAGCCTATGCTGAAGGTTTCCAATGCTTAAGTTATATTTGAAATACTTCGTGATTTAAAAAAATATTACTGTTACGAAAGGAGAAACTTTGGCATTGCAGTACAAGGCAGATTCACACCCAAGCCGAAGATGAGGGTTATATAATGCCGAAAACTGTAGTCCATCGGCGTTTTTCAATACACTTACGAAAAAATAAAATAAAAGAACGAAAAGCAAAGATATTTAAATATTTTTGGTATTAGAACTTACTGCTAGCGCATTTCTGGGGGTTTGGTAGTGAGAGGAAACGTCCAGGTTTCTGTGCTACCGCGAGCGTCGCAAGCGCAGCCGCGCATGCCACCACCAACAACCACGCCTGCATCTGTAACAAGAGACATACTGTGTTAGTCAAAACCAAAATGCAAAAGTAAACATATCAAACATATATAATTTCATTAATTTTTAAGACACTCGTGATTTGGGACATCTACTAAATAAACAACGCTTCCGCAACAGGATTTACCAATTATATAAAAATATGAAAGTAAACCCATAAACTTAACTTAACCATTACCCAATCAAATTAGTAAAAATATAATTAGCTTATAATTTATGAAAAGACCTGAGCTAAAAATTTATAAATTAACTTTAGTTATTCAGTCAATCAGTAATAAAATGATTTTCGAAAATACGATCACCTTTTTCTAATCCGCGCCATTACACAACATTCTATTTTTAATTAAAAATATTTTGGTAGAAATTCGTTACTGGCCAGTATCATAGTAGGTACGCAAACTTTTTACGATTTATTTTTGAACTTTCTCACGAAAATTCAAACAGTTGGGAAGCAATTAAAAACGAAACAAGTGACTAAATAGATGGACTGCATTTATTTAAAAATCAAATTGTCGTCATTTCACAATGTCAAGTATATAACCTACGTGCATGTATTGCATCCGTGTAGCATCCATTTTAAAAACATACGCTTGCATAATTGTAGTTCTAAGTTTTACCAACAAAATCGTAAGAATTTTATAAAAAAAACAACGTGTAAGAAGAATGCAATCTTTAATCACAAAACACGTTAGTGTATAAAGTTTCGTAAATATATCATAAAAAGACATCATACAGCCGAACAATGGTCTATTCACAAGTAATTAAATTTGACGGTGCATAAATCTGATTGTGACGAAAACGCGTCAAGTTCTTAATCATACGCAACGAAATCGTACAGAAATGCTTGGGGCGTATACATGGGTGTCATACATACCGGTTCATATGCTTGTACCTAAAGAATTTATTGCATAAATAAGTTCGGTTGAACACCGTGCCAATCTCATTCGCGGGAATTAGCACACGTGCCCTCAATAGAGGACGATGTGAAATATGTATCTGCGACCGTTTCTTAAATTTAAAAAACCTGTCAAGTGCGAGCCGAACCGCGCATCGTAGTAGGGGAGCCCTTTAATTTTTTAATTTATTTTTATTATTTTTTTGTTATTCAGCAACAGAAATACACATTCTGTGAAAATTTCAACTGTCTACCAATTACGGATCATGAGATACAGCCCGCTAATACTGACAGACGGACGGACAGCGGAGGCTTAGAAATTGGGTCCCGTTGGTTACAATTCGGGTCCGGAATCCTAAAAACGTATATAAGTAAATTACGTGTATGCCTAGTTCCTGCGCTTTTCTTGATCCTAGTCAAAGAATTTCGGTATTTATTGCTTACGAACTTTGAAGGGTCTACGATGCTACGCCGTAGCACTTCTTTGACAAATGAAAATGAAAGTTTTCATGATCAACTTGACAGAAACCATGACATTTTTATAATTTTAATGCAAGGCCTGCTGATACAAGTGTATTAGAACAATTATCATTAACACTAGAAATGGGATATTTACCATGTTAACTGATCTGTTTGAGTTACCGATATTTCGGCGCTATTTCAAGCACCAATGTTGGTCTATGCAAAATAATTTCATGGTTGACTTGACTTTCTGCTTTTGAACTTGACATGCCAAAAACCCGCTATTGAAAAATAATAGATTGATTAATCTAATTCCATGAGACCTTCGAATCTTCGCGATGTCTTAATTACTTATTTTTAATCTAAACATTAATTAAGTATGTCGTCATTTGATATTATAGCACTCAAATATTTGTCATTCTAGATTATTTCGTCATATTAGACCGCTAAAAATAAATAGGTACCTAATGGAAATATTGCATTATATATTATGCTTTTGTTTTTCGTTTGTTTAGCTATTTTATCCGGTTCAAAACCAATAAAACAAAATGAATCGTTCGACTATTTAGTTTAAAATAAAATAAACGAAAAACCGGCACGGCTAAATTGTTATTGAATTTTTCCTTTAGGAATTCCTCAGTAGCAGCCACGGAGTCTGTATTTGTGCCGGGCTGATGGCAATAGGCTCGCCCGCTGTTAGATGGGACATAAACATAACTGGCGAAATGTGGGTGTACTATTAGGTACACCCCTGCCAAACCCTTCGAGGATTACAGGCGTGATGTTATGTTATATTGTAAAATAAACGATAAATTGATTTTTAAAGATATTTAGGAAAAAATAGACAACATATACATAATATTCGATGTATATATCTGTCTTAGTAATACTTTGTCTTGAACAAATTGCCAGTAATTAACTACAAAACAAAAACACATGTGAAATTACATAAGATCTTGTCTCTCAAAAGCAGGCTTCAATTCAGTTCTGTGACAGTGAGTGACCGGGGCACTGGACCGCGTTGCGTGTCATATTGAGCAACTCAACCTTTCCGAAGCAACCACGACATATTAACATTATTAACCGTTCAGTAACCTGCGCGGTGTAAACAATATCTTTGAAACTTTGTCACTTAGGTTGCGACCATATTTTTTCTACGCGAAATCTCCTTGAGTTCCTCGCAATATAAAAGAGAAACTTTATTTGCCTCGCATCGGGCTGTAGGTTTTTACTGTATGGAAAGCACTTCCTCACCGGCTTAAGCCGATACCTTCCTTATAGTATAGTTAGCTCTCGGTTAGTGTGTCGAGTCAATACGTGCTAAGCCTACGATCGGAACTTGTGAACATTGACAGTATGATGTCACTCGCTAGTGCCACCGAATAACATGCAATTGTTTTAGAGCCCACTCGCTAGATGTCTTGTCACATTGGTCAACGACGTTGTTCTTTTATTACGTAAGTCAAGTATGTCGCCGAACGAGTCTGAAGTTGTACGTGTCTCGATGACATCGGTTCGGGCGATGTATTACATGCCAACCGAAGGACGTGAACGGACATACCTCTTTTTTTGCATGTTATTGCCTCAAACATGATATAATCGTCTTTAAGTAAACTTGAATGGGTAATATATCTGATAATTCTCGCTAAGAGTTATTAAAAGACACGTCATGGGTAATCAATGAAGTAAAGTCTATGTAAATGATGTTGAGAATAGATCGTGCTGTTTACCCGGAATCGTCTGTCGTCAGGCGGAGCACATCTCACGCGGAGATGCCCAGTGATGTGATACAAGTAAACAGGTACGTTCATACCTGTATTATGTAACCTTGACACCATTGCTTCCATGACCGTAAGCAGTAATTGCGATCGTCAACTGATCAATGAAGTATAGGACGCGTCATCACGATCGTTAAAAGTAAGAATCTTCATGCACAGGCACACTCAGGGTAACGCTTAATGAATTTCCTCAACTTAATATGGATATTACGGATCATAAACGTTTTAACTCCTATCTGCAATTATGTTAAAAGTTATTTAAAAGCTTTCCGAATTAAATGAAGCTATGTTAAATTTAATTATGCTGGTATTACTCCGTAACACGTATTTCAACTTCGCTAATTGAGGAGAAACTTTAAAGGATATAACTAGTACATACCCAGCTTTTTTTTGTATATGCAGGTACCAATGTAATTAATAAGAAAAGTTACTACCTAGAGTCGTGGTACTACAGTCGTTTATGTCTATGGAAAACCTACTATTATAACCTATTTCGTAGCACGAAACAAAGCTGTTTGTAAACAGTACTTAATAGCGTATCATTACAGCTAAATAAACGTCTAAGTGATATTAGATAAATATCAGCGACCTGACCTCAGTTGGGCAACACACATTAATAGGCGGAGGCTCGTGTGTAATGCCATTATTACACACAATAATAGGATGAATGGGGAGTTCACAAAGCGCCGAAGGTGTTCGAGTACGATACTTAAACAATACCTGTTCCATACAACAGTTGAATGGTATTCTTCGCGAATCTGTGTCCCAATCGCGAATTTAGTTCGAGACTTGCAGCCACAATGTTTCTACGAGAAGTTTCGCAACCGCCCGAGGCCGGTCGTCCGTCAGTTTCGGTCACGATCGTGCGGCTTCGTGCATCTCGCTGCGTCTAGCGCCTTGCCAAACACTGATGCCCTCCACTCACTAGCCGCGTTATTGTTTTGTACTTATTCACGTCGCCTTCATTTGGTTAATGACAAGAATACACAATAACGTACGACGGAGACATATGACATGACTTTGTACCGCATTTGGACTGTAATGTTGCACACAGTATTTGTTTAGCTATAAATTCTGTATCTGTGGTTCTCGGGTTACGAGAACTCACTGATAAACTAAAGGGTTTAGGTTAGATAATATTTCTATGGCAGTTGGTAATGCTATCGTGCAAATACTGCCATTTGTCGTTAATTTATGCGTTCTAAAATGAGTAATGCAAATGCGAAATCACACCAGATCGTAAATATTTTAGATTTGGACGTTTTGGTTTGAAATAATTCTGTTCAATAACAGGAACAGAGTCGATCATAGTGATTGATTCGATTAAAGACAGTGATGCGACAAAACGAAAGCCAGTACATGGGCACGTAAATACGTAATTATCAGTCGTACGTATTCGTGTCGTGTCGAGCCCTGTCGTGAATGCATTTCGCACTGAATTCGTCATTTCGACAAGTGAAATTTTATAGTACTGTCTACGTAACGTCTGGGTTAGGTTTGGTGACACAGCAAGTCTTTTATATAATATGAGTACACATGACAGACATTGTAATGTAATCGTAATCGAAATAATCTAGGAGGAGCGGCTTGTTCTAAACTTCGGAAACTTTCTGTGTGCAGTTGTGACGAATTGGTCAAAGTTCGAAGATTAGTCATTCATTCGTCTAAATACGTCAACCGTCAACCGTCCCCGTCCGTTCATCCGTTCATTCGTCTATTTTTGATAATTTTGCTGACTCAAATAAGGAGACAGTTCTTTTGTCTTACCTTGTCTATCGGTGAATATAATTCTTACTATTTTAGGGAACGAGAAGCTTTAAAAGCTCTCCTTAGTCTTCAGGTTTAAATGGTGGCATTCTAGAACACATATACCCATTGATTAATTACTTGACGTAAGATTTTAGTCTGGGGTATTCCGTGTAACGCTCTCGCGTAAAACAAAGAGTCGCCACCATCATAAACATTTCTATGGCAGCTCAGTACAGGTGGTAAGTAATAATAAATATGGTAACATGTTCGAGTCAGTGTTTCTTATCCTGTTTTGTTATCGTATGAGTTACCAACTTTATTACAATGGGAACCAGACTAACTTGCTTTTGTTTAGAAACTAAAAGTGTTCTAGTTTTTTTATCTTGGTAGGCCATTAGGTAGGCCTCTACCTAGATACATACAAACTAGAGCATACGTTTTGTTTCTTATGCCCGCTTTCACTAACGCTAAGCGACACTTAAATAATATTGCCCTGATTTTTTTTTTACTGAGCATTGAAAATACAACAGTGATAATCCAATTCAATTTATTGACACCATGTAATGTTTTTCCTATTTTGAATTTTATACATTTTTTTATTATTATTTTAGATCTATTTGTAGTTTGTAAATAACTAGCGACTCGCCCCGGCTTCGCACGGGTGCAATATATACATATAAACCTTCCTCTTGAATCACTCTATCTATTTAAAACAAGCCGCATCAAAATCCGTTGCGTAGTTTTAAAGATCTAAGCATACATAGGGACAGACAGCGGGAAGCGACTTTGTTTTATTCATTACTATGTAATCACTACGTAGTAATGAATATTAAAGGACCTAGTGCTCTATTATTTAGGGGTTTATTTATGTATCGCCAGTAGTTGGTAGATACTGTCCCTACCTGGAGACCTAAATAAGATTGGTCACAACTAGAAAAGTAAGTGCATCGGAAATAAGTATACAAATCTAGAGAACGCGAGCTCAAATCTTGCCTTAGTTTTTTTCTTCATTCTAAATAGTGCATTAAGAATCATCAGTACCATTAGTATTCATACATTACCGACTTGCACAATACATTACACAGTGCTATCAAAGAGTACTTACTAAATAACCATTTGCAACTGTAAGAGAATTAAAATCAGTATCGTGCTCATCTGTATTAGGTGGTTAGTACAATTGCTAGCAATACTAATTGTAATGCTGAGATGTCGACACCGCCAGGATCCGCGTTCCGAATGAAATATCTAGGTTTAAAGATTACAGTTCTACAGTCTACGACTATGAGTAACAAATAAATGCCCTTTACTTAGAATTAGACACTTTAGAACTAATCTTTTTGTTACTTAAGTTTAGATTAACTTTTAAGCTGCTAATAGTTTTGTTAGACCTTTAGAAATTAAGGACAATGCTCTTAAGACGCTTTGTTGTATTGAATCCTTTTGTTATTTTTCGAACAGTCAGTGTGATTGCAGATTCTGTCACAATAGTTTTTTTTTTCTTGGGTTTTTTTTTCGCTTCTGTAGAAGCAAGTGATGATAAGTAAAATTACCCAAGAAAAACATATTACACAAATAAAGCATAAATAAAATGCATAACCTAGCTAGTGTATGGCCACCGTAAGGAAGCATTTTTAAAAATTAACCCTCTAAAGGGGTAAGGCAGGGGATTTCAGTGTGTATACAAAGTCGAAAGCACGGTTGGCGCAGTGGCTGAGCGATAGACTGCTACGCTTCGTGTCGCGGGTTCGATTCCCGCACGAAACAAATATTTGTATGGCCTACAGGTAGTTGTTCCGGGTCTGGCTGTTTGTGTATGTGAATTTAAATGTTTGTTAATGTACCCACGATACAGGAGAAATTCCTAGTATGGGGCAACGGTTAAAAAAAAACGTGGATTTATATTGTGTAACTCCTTTCTTTCCCACCCTGCACCTTCTAGTATTTAAAAGATGCCAACAAAAGTGCCATGCAGGAGGCTATATACTGGTCGAGTATTATTTGACTCCATCGACACGCTAAGAAGAAGAAGTGTGAATGGAAAATCGTCATTTTTGTCGAAGGGAAATCCTGGGCAGGTGGATTAGTGATCAAAATACTAAACATACAGGCTTTAATTTCTGGCACATGAATCAACCCAAGACCCTGAACACATAAGGCCCTCCGCCTCTACACATTGTAGATCGTCAATTGTTTTTGAATTAGCATGTAAATTAATATGCCTAGGATGTAAGTTATTTATCCTTGCGCCTGCGATCAGGCTACTAATCATTACCCGTGGGAGTCTTTAAAACATGTAATTGTAAGAGGATGGCCAGCATACATTATAATGTTTGTTATGCTCTGCTCAAGGCGAGATGAATCCTGGGTAATTAAGTCAATTGTGATTCTGCGATCAAAATTATGTAAGCTCAATATTTACTAAGGATAAAGTGGAATAGACTAATAATTTGTGTTTTATTTCTCTTGAATATATTTAGACGGGTAACAGAGGCTAATAAATAATGTTAAGTAATATTAACAATATTCAATATTTATGCACATCCAGTATCCCAGATTTGTCTATGAACAGTCCTGGGGCACTTTAACTAAAGCAAACAAATCATAAATAATTTAGGAAAATCAGTAAGACTGATTTTCCTAAATTATTTATGAAATTCCAATATCCAAAACGTTTAAAAGACGAATCCACAATTCAATTATATTCAAATTAGCTTTACTAATTGGTAATGCATTAATTACTTTAGGAATTTCGAGAACCTCACCTATGTAAGTAACAAGATGAATATAAATTCCACCTATCCACGAAATATTTATTGCTACCAATAGATTTATTATGAAGCGTGTATCTGTTATGTTTTGAAATATCACTTCCAGCTTCCAATAGTTGCGTAAAAGCGATCTGTTAGCTTTCAACGACTGAATGGTTCATTTTATGAATACATGTAACGACTGTTAAAAGATAGAAGATACGTTTGCTAATTTACTAGTTCTAAGTAAACTTGAACAGTGTTCCAAGTTCAATGTCACGATATTTTGGCGCGAATCACGTGGTGTTGCCATATTTGGCGCTAATTTTGGCAGTTTGACTTGTTCTATCTGTCACGAATTAGAAATATTGGTAATTGGTGCTGTTAACCAGATTTTTGGATAAAACTAGGATTAGTTATGCGGCGAATCGATGGCAAAAGCTTTTTTTTTTTTTTTTGGATGGGAAATCATCAAATGACCCCCCCCACTCTGGGCGGAGCGGAAGGGAGTGTCAGACTTGTACTGACTAAAACCCATCCATGTTCCTTCTTTGCCCTTTGTGTTCCAGGGCCACGGTGTCTCTTTCTAACAGTCCCGCAGCTCTGGCAGGCATCGGCCCATGCGGACCCCTACTCGGTTGCTGACATCTCTTTGAGGCGCGCGTGGAACACGAACGCGCCGTCGACACGGCCTGTCGTCATAAGACGGCCGGACGGCGAGCTAGCCCATAACTCGCCGTCCACAGGCCCGCGTCTACGGTGGCCGGGAGCCACCACGTGACCCCCGACGCCCAGGGCGTCTCCCGCGGTGGCTGGGACGTGAGGTTCTTTCCCTCTCACGTCCCGCCACCTCCTTCACTAGCATGACTGCTTCACAGAAGGTGGTGACGGCTTCCCATTCCCTCTCGCTCCGGACCATGGCTTGAACCAGGGCCGGACGTGAGAGATCGCCGCCGCCAATCGCCGCTACAAGGACACGGCGGTGCTCCGCCCAAGCGGGGCAGACCTCTACGGTGTGCTCCACCGTGTCCTCCGGACGATCCTCGCAGTGGAAACACCCGGGCGTTTCCTCCCGCCCGATTCGGTGCAGGAACCTCCCGAAACAACCGTGTCCGGTGAGGATCTGCGTCAGGCGGTAGGTGAGGGCGCCGTGGCGCCTCTCTAGCCACTCCTCAAAGAGGGGACTTATCGCCACTATGGTAGCGTGCCCTGCACGGGGTTGCAACAGTCGCTCTCTCCATGTCGCCATGAGATCACGCCGGAGGTCTGTCCGCTGAGCGGCAATTTGCCGCGGCAGCGGAGTTTCCCCCCGACGTAGTGCCTCCGCGCGCCATTCATGCAGGCGCATGGCAAAAGCTTCAATTGTTATGTTTAATACCAAGTCGGCCGGAGCAAAGACAAACTCTGCAGATGGGGGTTCTTGGATGGCTCAGACCTCAAGTGCGTATGCGGCGTCTTCCCACAGACAATGGCCCACCTTCCATGTTGCACCCTTTCACCTGCGCAACTGATGATCTGCTTATTACTGCATCAGTGAGCGGGGTTCGCGTGGCTGAGTTTTGGGCTAAACATAACATATTCAATATTTGTGTTCTGACAAAAAAAAGGAAAAAATGCCATAAACGAGTAAAAACGAAATGTTTGGAAAACTTAAGATGAGTAAAAAGCTTAGGTTTGTGTGCCAAAATTTTTGATTTGAATGAATAACCTATGTTTGTAGCAGTGGCGAAGGTTCCATACAACTCGATTCCTACATGTAATACTGACTGTGCCATTTTTCAAATGGAAGCCCCCTTTGGAAAATGGCACAGTCAGTATTCTATACACAAATAATATAATCACATTAAATATATGTACTCCGGCTTACCTCTTACAAAAATTAGCCCTTCGCTACTGGTATGTAGGTCTTCAATCTCATTCTGTTTGCATTTTTATGAATGTTTTTGTAGCACCGCACCGTGAAGTAGCGGATATTGCTTCACGTTTCTGTTACACTGAACTTTAATACGCGAATAATTTCGACCTTGTAACCAAAAAACATTATATTAACAGTTAGAAGGCGACCTTGTCACTACTGACACCTAACATAAACATTAACCCGCCAATAAACTGCATGTACCAACTCTGCTTGACCATTTAACATTTGACCCGCACGATATGTCCAACGGATGTAATATTAATTTCATTCAGCTATATTTTGATTTTATAGTTTCGGACGCACAATAAAAAAGACATATTTTTTTAAATATTTCTGAATAGATTTTATTGAAAACTAATAAATTTACGAAAAACGCAATAAATTAGACCTACAGAAGAACAGACCTCTCATAAAACTCATATTTGTACATCTTATCTAACACATAACAATATATGTTGTTAAGTTTCAAAATATTTATACACGAAGGTAATATCCAAAGACCATAATCATTTGTGTAAGTGTCTATGGTGACCAACTGCAGGCTTTTATCGATGAGGAAAGCCTCTGCAATAGATAAGGTGATTGAATTCATTGAATAATCCGCACTTGCGAAACATATCTTCATTAGTTACCCGCGGTCACTTTTGAGCACACAATAAATGAGCGCGGTTTAAAAGACATCAACGCGTTTACTTAAACAAAATTTTATCATAAACAAATATATTCATTACGTTATTAATATTATCACAGCAAATAAGGAAACGATGATAACCATTGCCATTCCCGCAATCAGACGATATCTTGACTAACAAAGCTCGTGGTTCCTGCTTGCGGTTGTTAAGCTCAAAAGTAATGACAATCGTGAATATTCATAAGGCTGATTGTCGTTTCGCGTATAAAACATCGAAGTTGTAGCCTTGAACCGTTGCGCAACGTGCTGGCATTTGTCCTAACGCGTCGATGTCAATTGTAAGTTGTTGAGGGTCCACAATCCACATGCCTTTCAAAATGGTCTATCTACGGGCATCTGATTCGAGATTACGAGGCATAGTTGTCCGATTCGTCGCGATACTATCGGTTTGTCGAACTAATTCGTAGTGAGTGAGTTACCCAAGACGTCCTTCGATTCACGTGATCGAGTGGCTGTGGAGTACGGAGCTTAATTGTGGGACACAGACTCCGAGCTATTGTTCTACAGTACATACCTCGTGGGATAACCTTTTTACTCGATTGCACATTAAGACTTATTGATTGTCTTAAAACTTTAATGTTTCACCGTCCTTCAAGCCGAATGGAAATGTTCGTAATTATTTTTAATAACTTATACTTTGGCTAACGTTTAATGACTCCTGAATAGGTATGTCAGTTATTAAGTCGTTGCGAAAACCGACGAGGATATAAAAGTTAATTATGAGTGTGTTCATTAAAAGCTTGAACTCTGAGGTTTCGAACTTTGTTTGTATTTGGTAACGATGTTGTATTCAAATGTCAAGTCCATGACCAACGTGAGATGATCATGTTGAAATTATTCGTGGTATCTTATTTTACGATCGTCATAGTTAAAGATCGAAGCCAAAAATTCGTAATAAAAAGGGCACTTCAGAAAAATAACAAATCTGATAAACTGAATGCAACTTTGCAGTGATAAACTAATGATAGATTAAGTATTTGTATACAAACAGACTTTCTTATTTTACGATCATCATTCCGCAGCTGCATAACACTTTGACACTTCTTTGGCAAGGGCCTGTTTTGAGAGGAAAGCTTCTTCACAATATTACTTCTAGCTGTAGAATTGTATATAGATATAATATCTTAGTATAATACCCTAGGGACACAGTGATGAATGTACACACCACTCACACACAAAATCATCTTTCTTGGCTTAAGAGATGTTGTCAGGGGGTTTACTGAAGGTTCATGCTTTCGAATGGCCTTTTGATGTTAAGCACGCTTATGGAAAAGGGAGAGAAAGAATTTAGTCCTGCAAACTAAAGGACAATAAGTCTGTGTAGCGAAACACGATTCCTAGCAGTTTTAACACCAAAAAGTTCTAGCAAAAAACCAGCCCTCATGTCATTACCTCGCTTTAATAGTATTCACTAATTACCTTGTCGTAATTTAATAAACATCCGTCTTATAAGAAATTACAAGATGAAAATCTTTAGAGCAAAAACATTTTATTAATTGGATCAATTTGGGTGTCGACAGCGCGAACGAGATAAATCGTTTATCTTAATTCGCAATTAATAACATGGTTTAAATTGGTTTTTATTGAATTAAAAAGGACAAAATATGAAGAAATGTTGCTTACCTATTCATTTAATATAAGCTCTTGTTATTTATTATTATTTTTTAAAGAAGTTTTGCCCCACAGTAGGAATTTCTCCTGTATTGTGGGTGCGTTTACAAACATTTAAACTCACATACACTATGCCATGCCAGCCATGTTTCTCTCTAATCAAACTTGAGTCAAGCTTGTACACCCAGGCGAAGCAGTTCTAGAGCTGTTTTTACAAGCTCCTGCTGTTTATGTGTAAGGTGGAAGGAACAGTGACGCACAAACGGTTATCACGTATTCAGTACATCATTCTGAACCCACGCACAGAGAAATTTTTCATAAGTCATCATTTGCCTAGCCTTTTCCCAACTATGTTGGGGTCGGCTTCCAATCTAACCGGATGCAGCTGAATACCAGTATTTTACATGGAGCGACTGTCTATCTGACCTCCACAACCCAGTTAGTACTGGGTAATGCGAGACCCCTTGGTAAGACTGGTTGTCAGACTTTTGGGCCAGTGACTACCTAACGTCTGTCAAAGATCTACAAATGACACCCGGGACCAACGGCTTAACGTGCTTTCCTTTGCACGGAGGAAACTCTGTATGTAATGGGCGGTCACCCGTCCACAGACCAACCTAGGCAAGCACGGCTTAACCTAAAGATCGATCCGAGCGGCTGTTATTATTTAGCCACGAGCTCCTCAAATTTTTCATAAGTCATCATCATCATCTGCCTAGCCTTTTCCCAACTATATTGGGGTCGGCTTTTTGGTGTTAAGTTTTTTCATAAGTAATATAGAAAAAACAGCTGTTTCCTACAAAAGTGACACCTTCACTTCAACATTTAGTTACCAATGAAAAACTTCTGAATGATGAACTGACTACGTGGAAACCGTTTGTTCGTCGGTGTTCCTTCCACTCTGTATAGCAATAGCTTCAATTTAAGTTTATCAAAATCTAAAATACCTAAAAGTAAGTTACCTTCTTCTACATTTGCGGTTGATTAACCCCATCAATTTTCCAATCTAACGAAGTTCGTGTAATAAAATAATCTACTTGATTACCTCTAATAACTACAAAAACGTTAACGAATTGCTCTTCATACTATTATACCAAAGTTATTTAAATAACAACAAAAAAAACAGGTCACGAAGCCCCACAACTTAGTTTCAAAGTGTTCTCAGTTAAGTTGCGGTTAAGCATTACTTAAGTTCAAACTAAGTTCTTTGACGTGTTTAAGTACGCAAAGGAAATAAGTTTCAGAGATAACCTCGGGATAAGGTGACTACAGCATTGTTCTTTAACTGTTTCTCATTATGTCATCTAAGGTTAACATGGAAATAATCAAATAATTATAGTTTCGTTTGTTGGTTTGTATCTTTTTTTCCATTGTCTTGTGTTTTTAGTAATTTTCTGATAAATTATATAATTTGTTTAAGTGCTTAAAAGATTTGCTGTTTTTCCTCTAATTAAAAATTGAATAAACATAGAGAGATACTTTATTAATACCACACGCAGTATTTAAAAAGTCGTAATTTAAAAACGTAATATTTCCAATACTTACGTCACTGTTATACTTATGTTTATTCTGAAATAACGTGCGTGGGTTTAAATTAAAGCATTTGAATTGGTTCACCCATTCAACAAACCCAGATTCATACAAATAGCTTTTTTGTTATTCAATATAATGATATCATAAAAGTTTAGTATTTACATAATAAAAACATTTTGATCTAAATTCTTGTCTAAAATGTCAGACACGATGCTTTTTTGTTTTTAATAAATACAAATGTATTACTTTGATGCCCGATAGTTGATACAGCCACATCTAATATTCACATAAGGTTACATTGATTTATGTTGTTTTAAAAAATATGTAAGTTGTTTCTTTTTAATAGGAATTAGGTACTCAGATATGTTGAAAAAATTCGACATTGTAGTTTTTTTTTTCGATGTCAAGTATTTCGTATCCAAGCAGTGTTATCTTTATCACGTTTTTATTTTTATACAAATTAATACTTATTTCAAAACTTACGTCCATAATCATTTACATCGGCGGGTTGGACAACGCAAGTGCTGATCGTTTATCAGTAACGTTGATACTCAAATCAAGAACAGGTTCCGATACTTGACACAGAGCCGAATCTTACTTAACTCAAATATTTTCGTGTCACTTGTAATAAATATTTGAAAGTCCACATCTTTCAGCCTTGCTAACCTTCACAATGTTATATTTTGAAACACTATTTTGATGCTTAACATGAATAAATTATTTTTAAGGTTGTTTGACCGCAAAACTAAGTTGTCGCTAAGTTGTGGTTAAGTTATTTGCACATGTGATTCTTTCGCTGAGCATCGCATTGTGTCCTCGAGTGTATGACAGTCAGGCACGCACTAACGGATAAGTCTCATCAGTTGAAAGTCTAGCACGTGATGAAACCTCATAGAAAAGGGCTCTCAGACATGTTCTCAGCATCAGTGCTAGGTGTTGCAACTGCGGCTTGACATACATACGACGTACATTGCCTGTAATCCGCAACAGACACTCTGCTTATTCTAAGGACACTGTCACTGATGGACTAAGCAATTTTCGTGTCAGCTTTGACGAGAGCAATCATTGCATGAATGAATTGACGCAACTTGAGCTCGTCAACGAATAACTGCGGGGTGCGACTTTAAATTAACTTTAAGCTCGCGCTTATGCAAGAACGTATTATCAAAATAAGACGCATTGAGTTGATTGTATCGTGAAGAAATAAATGCCTACTTACAAGCCGACTTGTAAGTTGGCATTTATTTCTACACGTTATTTAATTACAAAAGCTTGTTACGCCGCCAGTTCCTTGGGGACATTAACAGTTGACAGCGTTGAGTTTTTGACGCCATTTTTTAGTTCGTTACTTTAGGTTATTTTAATTTATAACAATTAAATGTAGTTTCGGATTAAAAAAAAAAATAGAATTATGTAAAAAGCTTGTTTATATTTATATTTTTTTACTGAAACCTAAACCTTAAATCTGTCCTTGAATTGTGTCCCAAATCATCCCTTAACCAAGTTCACTTACCTTTATTGTTGATTTTAACAAATACACGGCGGGAAAAATCACAGAGTCACTGTTGTAATAGCGCGCGGCAGGTTTGGGCTTGGTCTTTTATAGTCGCCGTAGCGGGGATGCGCGTGCGCCGCCGGGGGGCCGACACGTACGTCCACATGACTGCGAGCAGAGGTGACCTCACACCTCACTTACATGTCTTCTTCTTTATCTGCTTTACAGGCCCTCGCTGAAAGTTTTTCAATAAAGGCAGCTTAATCTTCAGTTGCGTGTGTTCATTATGCGTGTAAAATTATTATAATTGAGGTATTATTGTTTTGTTTTTAATAGCGAATGAGTTCTGTAAAGCGCTTTTATTTATTGGGGCTGAATTATGCTGTTCTATAATTTTAGCTTCCATTATGAATAAGCAGCTTAAATATTACCTAGTCTTTACGTGACAAAACAATTTGTAAATATACTTATAAGCTTGAAGTTTGCTTAAATATTTGTACAACAATTATTCGTTTAATCAAGTCAATCGAATCTTGATGATCCAATTTTAGTTTACGAAAAAAACCAACATTACGAAAAAATATAATATTAGGTTCTAGCTAGAAGAATTAATAAGTTCCTTAGTATTATAGAAGATCAGGAAGTAATGTCATGAAATTATACATAACTATTAAATAATAAGTGCAGGGTCATAATTATAAACAACATCAATACTTAATTTTATGGCCTATTAAATAACAGTTGACGCATCACACACATCCTACGCAAAAACGTAACATCTTTAGAAACTACTTGCTTATACCCGCGGCTTCGCCCGCGTGGACTTCGATAATCGTCCTACTGGATCATACTACCGAGGTAAAAAGTATTCTATGTGTTAATCCAGGTTATAAACTATCTGTTTGCTAATTTTCATCCAAATCCGTTCATTAGCTTTGGCGTGAAAGAGTAATAAACATCCATCCATCCTCACAAACTTTCGCTTTTATAATATTAGTAATTAAGATCAGACTATTTGTGTTTTTAAGATAGTCGATTTCAATTTCGTCATTACATCACGCCTGTAATCTCCGAAGGGATAGGCTGAGGTGTACCTGGTTTTTTATATGTATTCTTCTTCTTAGAGTGTCGATGGATTTTTTTTATTAGATATGCTTGGCCCAAAATTCAGCTACGCAAATTCCGCTCGCTGATGCAGTCATAAGATCGTCAAGTGTGCAGGTGTTAGGGCATGCAGTGCAAGGTGGAAGATGGACCATTGTCTGTGGAGACACGCCGCATACACATTTGAGATCTGAGCCGTCCATAAACATGAACATGAAAAAATATAAATTAGTTTATTATTTTATTATAATCTTATAAAATATTCGTGTATTTTTATCTATGGGCCTCATTTGGCTGACAATAAAATTATTGATTACTCCCACATTTCGCCAATTACGTTAAAGTTCCATGTTATAGAGGACGAGCCTATTGCCATCAACCGGGTGCAAATTCAGATTTCGAATTCAGATCCGTGGCTGCTATTGAGAAATTCCTGATGGAACAACATTCAATATTACCCTGCTCGACCTGGAAATCCAAACCAAGTTTGTGACATATTAATGCTAATTTATGCTGTGCAAACAATTAATAACTTACTAAAAATTTTAGGGATAAAACCGAGGAAAAGTTTGCTATTGTAATACAAAAAAAAACAATATATATGCTGTAGTATTTTAGATAATCCCGCTAATAACTATGGCCTTCAAGCTAAATTATCATAAGGACTATGCTGACAAATACTTATGAGTGATCATTATTTTTTTGACGTGAATTCTTATGAACATCTATTCGTGGTGAACTGGGGGTGCATGTCAAAAATTCGATTAAGACAATTTGACTGTACTTTGCGAACTCTAATCGTAAAATAGCTGGCGGGACGTGAGTTGTACCATCATCGTAAGTCATATGAGCGCAAACGGAAAAGTACCTAGGGTAGGCGACCTAGACGCGCGTAGGCGTGGCCTAGCAGAGTCTAAAGTAGACACAAGAAATTCCTTTTTACATACGAATGCATGAAGCCAGCCTATTTTTTTTTTTATTATGTTAACGGCTGATCCTCTTGATTTCCTCATATGATGACGCAGTATACCTGACATAGGCTCGCGCTTACCGTTATCAGCGTATGTTTCCACTGCTGAGAGGGAGTGGGTAGACAACGCGAGGTGCGGGGAGCGGTGCATGTTACATGTCTTCGGATGTTCAGTTGCGGTTTCCCCACAATGAGCACCGTTATTTGGCTCAGGTGCACTCTCTTTTACCGTGCTAAAGGTAACAGAGAGCTGACAGCTGACAGTAACAGAGGGCTGGCGGCTGGCGGTATGAAACCCCCGTGGCCAGGCACGGGGGTTTTCATACCACCAGCTTTCACCCTTCGGGCTATTAATGAGAAATTTCTTGTTGGAAAAACCCAATAGCCCTTTTTGCACGACCCTGGAATCGAACCCAGGACTCCAAGCTCAGAGGCTGCGCTTGCGACCACGAGACCAACGGGCAGTTACAAGTACGTTGTCTTGGGTTAGAACATCATCATCAGCCTACGGCAGTCCACTGCTGGACATAGGCCTCCTCAATCGGACATAACTAAACTCGATTCTCAGCTACTCTCATCCAGTTGCTACCTGCCACCCAGCGAAGATCGTCGCTCCATCGAGCCTGAAGGCGTCCTACTTTACGTTTACCGATTCGCGGTCTCCACTCAAGAACACGTCTACCCCAACGGTCACCGGCCTATTGACACTTCAGCTTACTTATTCTGAGAGCTATGTCGACAACTCTGGTTATCTGTCGGATAACCTCGTTGCGGATGCGATCTCTCAGAGAGACTCCAAGCATAGCCCGTTCCATAGCTCGCTGAGCGACTTTGGATTTATGGACCAGCCGTACCGTGAATGTCCACGTTTCGACTCCGTAAGTCATAACAGGCAAGACGCATTGATTGAATATCTTTAGGAGTCTTTAGGCTCTGTGGGATCTACTATAATCGAAGGTTTACTAGGACTAGGTAGGTAGTACTGGCATATTATAAGAAAATTCTTCTAAAGGGTGTAAAAAGACACTTAACGAAGCCGAATGGCACTTGTTCTCCCCGTGTTTGCGATCCTTTTTTTGTTCTAAACCATACTTGGGAACCTTCTAGTTACGGAGATATTGGGGGTCAAAGTTTCAACTTTTTCTCAAGTTTTTTTTTAAACACATGTTTTTAATGAATGATTTTTATTTTAAACACCTCCACGACCCCCGTACTATTCAATCCATCCATCAGCACAATGCTTTGAGTGCGTTCCATCGAGTCCTACAGTAAAACGTGTTTTTTCACCCCCAAAAAAAAGTCGTTTCCCAGCAATAATTTTTGTAAAGTTACTTAGTTTGATATACAGAATGCTTAGTTGACGGCGTCGTGAAGGGTCTGTTTACACCCTGTAATAAGCGAGCGCTACCTAGTGAACCTATACAAACTTGTAATGGTGATGTGTTGATATTATTAGATCATTTTGCAGACATTATAATGGCACTAATTTCATGGATAATTAATGCTTTTAACTTCTGTGAAGCCTTTCAATCAAGGATCGAAAAAAATGTAATAATTACGAGACGGTTGCATTGACCCATATAACTTACCTACACGATTTTCACAGGCAGAGAGTTAATATCGATAACCAATCTTAACGAGGGGTATCGTATTCCTCAGTCGCTGGGTCGGTTGTGGAGGTCAGATAGGCAGTTGCTCTGTAAAAAACTGGTATTCCGCTCAATAAGGTTAATCTGGAAGCTGAAACCACCATAGTTGGACAAAGGATAAATTAATATCAGTTGAGAACAGCATAGCACTATTAATGTAATTAAAACGGACTATAAAAACTACACAGAGAGTGAAATTTGCAACTGTTTATAATATTACATATTGGTACTCGTGGCTAAATAATAACAGCCGCTCGGGTCAATCTTTAGGTTAAGCCGTGCTTGCCTGGGTTGGTCTGTGGATGGGTGACCGCCCATTACATACCGAGTTTCCTCCATGCCTCGGAAAGCACGTTAAGGCGTTGGTCCCAGCTGTCATATGTAGATCTTTGACAGTCGTTAGGTAGTTAGTGGCCCAAAAAGTCTGACAACCAGTCTTACCAAGGGGTATCGTATTACCCAGTACTATTTGGGTTGTGGAGGTCAGATAGGTAGTCGCTCCATGTAGAATACTGTGGTTCAGCTGCATCCGGTTAGACTGGAAGCCGACCCCTACATAGTTGGGAAAAGTCTAGGCAGATGATGAGTAAATAATTCAAAGCTTTTCACCACCGTCATTACAGACACAACATATTGACAGTAAACAAATTAGTTCGTATGCATGTAACCACACATAATACAGTCATCAATCAACTACACGCTGAAGTCTTTCTTATAATTAAATCATTATTATAAGCACGATTGCTCTTCAAAACTAGGCCACTTTTTAAGAATGAGTTATCTACTGACTGACTGGTTACGAATCTACCCATAAATTCTAACTGCTTGCATAAAACGATGTACAAATTAATGTAGTAAATAATTATCAAATATAGATATTATTTTCTAGCACTGTTTTTAGTAAATTTATGCCGAACTGTGCTATACTACCTTCACCTTCCTGTCTTTACATATCATTCAGACCAAAATAAATCTATAGTAGATTACACTATTAAAAAAATTCTTACCTAATGGTCTTTCAAAAAGATGGTATTGTATTGTATACGGGCTGGTGTCCGCAACTCCACGAAAAGCGTATTTTGCGTACGTCATCATCATTTCAGCCGAAACACGTCCAGTGCTGGACATAGGCCTCCCCCAAGTGTCGCCACATTGACCGGTCCCGTGCGTCTCGCATCCAGCGGATCCCTGCAATCTTTACCAGGTCATCGGTCCACCTAGTGGGAGGCCTTCCAACGCAACGTCTTCCAGTTCGCATTTGCCACTCCAGAACTTTCCGGCCCCATCTCCCCATCCCCATCATCTTTGCGTACGTATTTTTTTCAAAAATATTATGGAGTATTTTTTTTTATTTATTAGAGAAGATCATGTTAATTAACCTACTTAGTACTTATCGTTTAATAAGAACCGGACAAGTATTACTTACGAATCGTAGCCGCAACAAGTATATTGTTCTGTATACGGAATTGAAACTATTATTAGCAGTGAACAGTTTTGGGCTAAAAGGAATGTTATGAATGACACATTAAGTACGGAATTTGAATAAAAACTAACGGAGCATATGTAACATCCTATAAGGATAATAACATATTCTGACCCAAAACTAGAGTTTCTTTTAAATCACTGCATTCATAACATTCAATAAAAAATTTATGTTCATCCTCTTATCCTTAAATATTTAGTAGCAATTTTCGTTAAATCATGTAATTCCTAGCCAGTTGCTTCGACACAATACACTCACTTCACTTATTAAAATTACCTACAAATATTACTTGATATATAATGACGTTATCCGACTCAAATCATGAAATAGTCAAAAATGCTACGAATAAACAAGAATTATAGTTAGGTCCTTAAATTACCTACGGTTTGTAAAATGTTACGGTACATTTACCATTCTCAAAAACGACGAAAAGATACCATCACAAGTCACAACACGACTAAAATATTGTTACAGCGCGTAATCGGAGTTATTGTTACAAAAATAAAATTATCAACTTCTGTATCTTAGAGAAACCTACGTAAGTATTCAAGTTCAGTAGCGCTTTCAAAGCGGTTTTGTTACCTACATGTATGAATTTCAATATCTATCTTGATTATCATAATCACGAAAGAGTTCGTTGTTCTCGTCCAAAAATGCGGACTTACAACCTTTTGCCTACTAGGAAGAGATTGTAAGTTCATGGAAGTTCAACCTTATGCACTCTGCACCGTTACTTTTTTGTCACCATTTTCAGAACACGTAGGTTCTATAAATAGAGTGTGATGTTTTTTTAAGAATGTTTGGTTCTTTTGTATTTTTAGAGTTCCGTACCTCAGTCGGCAAAAAGGGAACCCTTGTAGGATCACTTCGTTGTTGTTCGTCTGTCAAGACCCTTTTTCTCAGGAACGCGCGGAGGTATCAAGTTAAAATTACTCAGGTCTGCTATCCCTTAGAGCAGTGAAAACATCAAACTTATAAGTCAACGCGATCAAAAGATTTGACCGTTTATGTCGCATATTTTGCGATTTTACAGGGAATCAAAACCTAAAGGGTACTTCCCGTTGACCTATAATAATGTTTGGCGAAAAGCAATGTTTTTTCAGCACATTTAAGGAAAAATTCTGAAAACCGTAAATATGAAGTTTAATACCAATGTTTATACGGAACCCTCGGTACGCGAGTCCAACTCGCACTTGTCCGGTTTCTTTTAATTCTAAGCGTATTTTCAGTTTCAGTTGCTTTGTGATTCTTGTTATGTTCCAAGATGAAACCTGTCTCTTGTGTAAGCAAAGCACGCCGGCACAAACATCCTGTTTAATTGAGTAGGTATGTACATTCTATGTGCTAGCAATGCAACGCAGGCCACCTTCTCCTTCCTCAAACAGTAAAAAGCCTTGGGATTATAGTCTGATTATGCTACGGTGATTATGATTATAATGCTCGTGGCACACATACATCTTACTAGCAGCAGCTGTTGCAGGTGCTGAAAACCTTAAACAGTGTGTTTGAGCGCTTTGTGGTTGACACACTGGGGTCATCGTGTCCGAGTGGGTGCCTAGTAATTTGGAGCATCGCCAAGCGGTTGGTCGACTCTTCCCGTGACCAGAGTGCTAGCCTATTTCTTGGTCAAAATCAGGTTTGCCATCCAACGTGGCAATGCTGCCAGCCTTCTGGGCTAATTTTCCCGTTGACAGCGACCGGACGAATTTAATTATTTACTAGGTACTTTTGACACATGTACCTACATCTTCTGTGTTTAAGGTATCGGGATATTAAGGAGATGAGGACCATGAGGGTGGTACAGACTGGTACCTACGCTAAGTTAGTCTTTCGTGATCCTTTACAATGTGAGGTTTTTCTCAAACTAGATGTGACGTTTCGGAAAATCTTTCAATCTTTTTTCTTTCGTTTTAATCGGAATTATAATTTTATCCTTAAAAATACTCAGAAGTAACAATCAAATTCAATAACGCAACTTCTTCGAATAAGTAAATTTTTTATGTATAAAGTTACTTATTGAAGCTTGTTTAATCGACCGTTTTATGCAAACACAGTCATTTGACAAACATTTTTTATTGTTCGTTCACTCGCATGTAGCTATTAACTTTTTTTGGTTCGTCTCTCAGTATGTCAATGATACTGCATGTGTAATTATCATATTTTTACACGTAAATGAGTGATTGTTACTTAGGCTTAGCTAATCATGTATGACAGGAATAATTGGTCATTAGTAGATATCTGTGTTTTTCTGATAACGTAACACATAACATAGCATCACGCTTGTAATCCCCGTAGGCAGAGCTTGTACCGTCTAGTACCCTGTACCTGAAACCTCCCTGTAGTAACTACTACAGGGAGTTTCCTGATTATTATCATCAACATCTTCCTGTCCTTGTCCCATATTACTTAGGGTCGAAACAACACGTTTTTTTCTTCCATTCTCCCATGTCAACCGCCACGTTGTATTGACAGCGTGACGGTTGACAGGGGAGAAAAAAACGAAAAAAAAAGAAGTAATTGTATTTCTTTTTTTTAGGTTTTCTGTTAATCAATTTAAAAAAAAAACACCTTGTGAATAGGTACCAACTTGACTATTTAATAGATATCATCTGAGTAGAAGCTTTTTGCTTCAATTTAGAGCGAAATATTGACGTCATCGTCATATCAATTTCGGTGTGATTACTAGAAAACATCTGCTGCCCTTGCCTCGGGCTTCTAATTATATTATTATGGCAGGTCATTGAAACGATGACACATTCAAACCAATTATCTTTATGACTCTGAATCCTGTTCGAATGATTTTGAATTGAATGTTTCTTACAACTTTTTCTGTAAACGCAGTCACGGTTGAATTAGCAACGGAACTCGTCCGAAATGTTTTGAGGGACTGCATAGTGTAATTTTGACGAATAATTTAATGTTTGATGTTGGTTTTAAATGGTAGGTATAATGGGAGATAAAATGAGCGTAAAAAGATCCTCAATAAAGCCGAAAGGCACTAGTTTTCCCCGTCATTGCGATATTTTTTTTGTTCTGGATTATACCTGGGAACCTTAAATTTTAGTTACGGTGATATTAGAGGTCAAAGTTCCAACTTTTTCAACAACAGTTTCTTTTTAAATTACAAGTTTTTGAGTCCAACACTAAAACGTGACTATTCACCCCAAAAAAAAGTTCCCGTTTCCCAGCAATAGTTTTTTCGTAGAATTACTAAGTTTGATGTACATAATGCTTGGCTGATGGCTTCGTGGAGGGTTAGCTGCTGCTTTTTCATGCAATTCGTCCTCGGTAATTAAAAAAAAAAGCTGTTTCCTTTACCAGTGCAATGCCTACACGGTCAGAATGTATGGAATAGCTGGTTTTTTTTTTAATAACCGATTAAAAATTTCCATGCTCAGAATGATGTACTGAATACTTGGTAGTCGTTTTCGCGTCGGTGTTCTTTCCACCCTGTATATTTGACATATCATATCACCCAATATTCAGTAATCCGCCTGGTGCCATCACTACTTATGGCTCAGTTCATGTTTATTGTAAGACAAGCCGATGCTTGTCGAGATGAGGACTAATCGAGAAGTATGGAAGAAGAAGACAGGCTGCAAAGACCCCAAACACGTTGTGAAACGTCCAGGAGACTGATGAAGACCATACTTCGACTTATGCTATCCCTCATCAAGGGTATGCCTTTCATCAACCTACCCGGGACGCAAGCTTACTAAAAAAACCAACCTTCTTCACTATTGGCAGCCCTACTTATTGCATTTGACACACTAGTAACTGGATCAGAGTAATTATTTAATTAATCACGCATGCAGCACACTTGTCATTCTTTGCAAGAGCAATTAAAGCAATAACGAATGATAAAACAAATATAGAATTTTGTTACTCATTAGAGAAATACGTAGAAGGCAAAAGACCGCATCTTCGTCCGCGTGGAGATCGGAAATTATCTCATGGGATTACCATCCCATAGCGATTAAAAGTATCCCATGTCCTAGCCCTAGTCATGGTTTATCTGTGAGCTAAATATCCAAATCTGGTGAGCCGTGAAAGGGCAGATAACAGATAGACAGACAGACAGACCGACTGAGTTACTTTTCCATCTTCTATACTAAATACTATAAAGAGTTCGTATGTATGCGGAGGGTAATCTCCGGAACCATAGCAGCAAATATTCGAAAAATTCTTTCACCATTTGAAAGGTACATTATTCCAGATGGATATAAGTTTCTTTTTATCCGGGTACCACGCGGGCGAAGCCTGTCATAAGCTAGTTTATCCGGGTACCACGCGGGCGAAGCCTGTCATAAGCTAGTTTATCCGGGTACCACGCGGGCGAAGCCTGTCATAAGCTAGTTTATTATATTCGTATCAAGTAAGGATTACCACAGTCCCATGAAGGCAAACATTAATATTAATCTATCTAGAGTCTAGAGGGATTAATCAAAGTCTGTCTTCTTCCGTCAAGATTCTAGATGGAGGAAGACCGCAATGACCGATAATAACGAAGTGCGTAACCACATCAGTTGAGACACAGCTCTAACGGGCTCAGTAGTAAAAGCTAAACAGCTCAGAGTTCATCCACTCTTCTAATTAGTTGACCAAAGGAGCATCCTTCCATAGGTACGTAGTCAATCTGTCTATCACTTATTCATCACGAGCAACAAAATGGTTGAGATTGAGTTGGACCGCATGACCTAGGTCACATGCACTCGCCTGCATAAATGCATACCAGAAAAATAAAGCCGAGAAGTACTTGTTATTCCCGTCATTGCGATATTTTTTTCGTTCTAGATCCTACCTGAGAAACCTCTAGTTACGGAGATATTGGAGGTCAAATTTCCACCTTTTACACACGATATTTTTAAATACAAGTTTTAAATGTTATAACTTTACTTTAAATACTTGCATGACTCCTGTACTTTTCAATGGATCCATCAGCACAATGTTTCGAGCGCGTTACATGGAGCGCCACCGTAAATCCTGATGTTTTAGAGAGTCGTTTCCCAGCAATAGGTAATTTTTGCTCAGTGTTACTTGGTTTGATGTACAAAATGCTTGGAGGACGGCTTCGTGAAGGGTCAGTTTATACCCTGTTACATGCATTGCATGCAGGACGGATTGAACTTTTCGCGATCCCAACATTTGATGAACATGACCGTGTGAACTATCACAATAAGCGTCAATAAATAGTACACGGATCTCCGGCTCAGTTAGTACTTCTCAGTAAAGATGTAACTACAATGCCGATACATATTTTTAATGTGCATAATCATCTTGACATTATAAAATTAATGGATGAAGGGTGACGTAAGGACAACGGTGTAAATATGTCACGAGAGGTAGCAGTCGCATGGATTCTTTGTTATATCACCTTAGGTATTGTAATGTGAGGATAATAAAGGACTACATGCCTGTAATTCTAATTAGTTGATAAGAAAAAATCCCGGAAAGTTATAAGCGTAAACGTACGCTTCGCTATAGAAAGCAGCATCAAAGATCTTTAACAAAAAAAAAATCGAAAATCGAAACGGCGTGCCCGGGCTGATTATAAAAAACCGGGAACATTCAGGAACCTGAAAAAGTCTGAAATGTTCTTTAGATCCTCAGGCAGATTCTCCTATTAGTAAACTAACAAGAGAATCTGGAGATCTAAAGAACATTTCAGACTTAAAGCTTAGCTAGTTATCTAAATTGAAAAACTCTACGTAGGTTACTTCAAAGAAAAATGTAAAGGAATCAATGATTCAAAGAATGCGCCAAGTAATGACACCAACTGCCTTAACAACCAGTGTCACAATACAAGCAGTTGCATCAACTAAGAAGTTATTCATAAATTGACAAGATATCAACACGAAATAACAAGGATTTCTTATTCAGAGATAATAACTGTGTAGAAATCCCCGTGCCTCTATTATGATAGAATGTCTCTATGGTGTCTTTTATAGTGCGTGTTTCGAACTGTAATAGCAAAAAATCATTCCAATTAAAGCAGTCATATATGCGGTGATCATTTTCCCCTACGATTCGAATGCGCGCCGCGGTTGCGAAATGTGTACCAATCGGCAATTACATCTGACTTTGTAGCGCAAATTGGAATTTTCTCATACCGTCTTTAACGACGTACTGTATCCTAAGAACTGTGTTCTACTGACATCGATGCTTTTTCTCAAAACGTGGTTTCGAGATCTCTGATCTTTAACCTATCATTGCTACACACGATTTTGATGGCACTGAGGCGAGTGCATGTGACCTAGGTCACCTCGCGGTCGAACTCAATCTCAACCATTTTGTTACTCGTGATGAATATGTGACTGACAGATTGACTACGTACCTATGGAAGGATGTTACTTTGGTCTACCAATTAGAGGGATGGGTAAACTCTGAGCTGTTTAGCTTTTACTACTGTGCCCGTTAGAGCTGTGTCTCAACTGATGTGGTTACGCACTTTGTTATTATCGGTCATCGCGGTCTTAGATCTTGAAGAAGGTGGACCTTGATTAATTCTAAATAATAACAGTTGCTCGGATCTGTCTTCAGGTTAAGACGCGCTTGCCTAGGTTGGTCCGTGGATGGGTGACCACTCATTACACACCGAGTTTCCAGTACGCCTCGGAAAGCACGTGAAACCGTCGGTGCCGGCTGTGAAATGTAGATCTTTGACAGTCGTTAAGTAGTCAGGTGACCCGAAAGTCCGACAACCAGTCTTGCCAATCGGCGCAGTACTAACTGGGTTGTGAAAGTCAGATAGGCAGTCGCTTCATGTAAAGTTGGCTGTGTTCAGCTGCATCCGAATAGACTGGAAGCCAACCCCAACATAGTTGAGAAAAGGCTAGATAGATAATGACTCTAGATCTAAGGGCTGCCTTCAAGGGAAGGTATAAGGAGATACAAAAGTAAGACCTGGGTTGTGTGCTATCCTAGCTACCTTAAGGAACTCAGGTGTAGCTCTCGTTCGATGATGAACTAACATCAATATCTGCCTATTCCCAACAATTCAAGTTCTTCCGACTCTTTCATAACTATCTTGAATGTCGGCCTCGATGATAAACTAATAACATCAACTCCGTGTCCGTGAAGGTATTTAAACAAAAGGTACTACGAAGCTATTCAAATTGATCTCATTGATTCTCTTTGTAGATGCATTAACAATTTACTTGAAAGCAACCGATGCTTGTACGAAATGTTGTAAGCTTTAGTACAGCACGCCACACGTCGATGGTAATTTTTTGATCTTGAGCTGGCTTATCGTCGTACAGAGTTTCAATGCAAGGCCAGCTTATACTGGTTATGTCACATGTTGCCTGATGTAGATACTACAACCGTACGTCAAACTATTGATGATGTCAGTAGCGATGTAAAATTTTATTTCATTCATTACTTATGCACATAAAATTCCTAAGGACCGTATCCAACTGTTTTATATTGTTCTTCAAACCTTAGAATATATGCAACCATGTTGAATTCTGATTCGATTGTGTGTTAATAGGCCGTGCAGCGTGAACTGCAGACTAAAAAGGATGCAAGCTCGAAGGTTTCTCGGACATTGGGCAATCAGTCTTGAAGGGGAAGCTATCAAAGCGAGAAATATCACATGATTGACTCTGAAGTAGAATCTTGTGATTTTTTGAGGTTAACAGCCCTGAAAGAGGTAAGCGGGCGGTGTTACAAAATACAGGCATTTTTTGCACTGTACCTACACTCGCTACCCGCATCACGAACTCTTTGGTCTAGTAGTCTCAAGCGTTACTGCAGAGCATGCGGTCCCTGGGTTCGATTCCCAAGTCGGGCAAAGTGTTACTGGCTTTTTCCATCAGGAATTTCTCAGTAGAAATCACGGAGTCCGGAGTTGTGCCCGGTATAACATGGGACTTAAACACAACTGACAAAATGTGTGTCGACTATTAGCTACACCTGTGCCTAACCATTTGTGGATTGCAAGCGCGATGTTAGAATAGAATAGGTCTTTATTTGCTTAGAATGTAGGTACATAAAATAGGTAGTTAAATTATATAATAGGATCCATGTACATTCTGCCTTAATATATAGTATGCAAATGTAGTACATAGCAGAGATAATATTACAAAAAAAATATCATTTAAGAAATCCTGCACAGAATTATGACATTTGTCTACAAGTAATTCTGTGAAACGTTTTTAAATTTTTGTAACGGTAAGTTTTTAATTTGGTCAGGTATTTTATTAAAGATTACAGGAGTCGTACAAATCACTTTTTGTTAATAAGCTAGTTTCTAGTTAGGTCACTTCACGTGTGCACTAAACTAAGACTATGATGAATTGGAGAGGACTAGCTCTTACAGACTTTCGTTATTGCTTTTAAGCCTACATCGAGTTGCGGTAGATTTTTGAAGCTGGTCATAGAAGTTTTAGGATGACATTTGTATTTTTTCCTACAATTAAACAGTTTTTTATTCATCCTCAAAACACAATCCTTTGAGTTAATTGGTAAGTAAGGATTATAGGCTTTATCCCCTAAACAACTTTATTGAATATAATTAATTTATAATATTTTTAATTAAGCGATCGAAAAAATCATTAACTCAGTCCTGTCATCGATTATCTTAGACCATTTAACTTACACACTACATTAAAACTTATTTTAAATTCTACGTCTTTAGCTATCGTAAAATCTTTAGCAAACTACAATGATTGAAACAAGACAAACGTTCACATAAATTGCAAACTTAAACTTTGCCTACATGTTAAGTACATAAAGACCTACATAACTAATTAAAGCGATCAACATCTTTGAGTGCACAATCATTCATTCGAAACAATTGCCAAACGCACGCCATTGTGTTTAAATGTAAAAAATAGCACCACGCGAAAAACGCAATGTTTTACGTCGCGAAAATGCAACAAGACTAGTTTTAACAATCAGTCTTGCTTACAATGGCGGAATATTGAATACTCCGACATTGTAAAGCTATTGTTTTAACCTTTAAATAACATCACACTCGTATTTTACAAAGGGGTCATTTAAATACGCCTTAATCAATATTTAATTAAAGGGCCTATCAATAGAGGTCTTGGAAAAATTGACATTTTGCACTGAAAAAATGTACCGAAACGTTTATATATTACAATCTTGACTATACCAAAGGTCTCGGATGTGTTTAGGAAAGTCCCATGTAATAAGGGGATTCGAGAACCTCTTGCCATTGACTTTTAGCTACGAAACCGAGCTCCGGTCTGTTTCTGACAAATTCTTAATAAAAAAATCTAGTCCTAGTAAGACTGTCCAATAAACAAACAGCTGTAGTTCCCTACGCAGGGTTTGCGTATAAAAATATACAAAAATTAGACTGTCCAATATTCCTGACTTATTGGCCGAAGAAGGCAAACCAACGAGAAAAAATAGAAAGCTATGGAGAAGGCTCAGCAGTTGGACAGGATAGACTGAACAAAACAAATATACTGCCCAACCTGGGAATTGAACCCAACGCTCAGCAGCCGCGCTTGCGACCGACGAAAACCCATAAGTACTGTATCTGTTGATTGCCTTTTTCGTTACATTTAGTTCACCTTACGATGAAACCTTCACAAGCATCATGCCGAATTCACATTAAAATAACAAAATCTATGTTTATTGACCAAACTAACAATTATATGTGCAATGGGACCATGAAGTATGTATTTAAATTAATGATGAGTTCATAACGTATTGTTTATTACCAACTGTAAGGACATAGAAGGCACCAAGGCATGTGATCTAAGAAATCAAGTTCGTTTTATAAATAATATTTATTGAAACAAATAATGTACTTAATTACCGGAAGAAGAAACTATTAAAATTAAATTGAACATAAAATAAAATACAATATAATCTGCCTATCCATAAAACCTCACGCCTGTAATCTCAAAGAGTAGGCAGAAATACGTATATTTCACAGTTCATGTAAAGTTGAAGTCCCATGTCTTCAATTATGAGGCGGGCCTAGCCTATTTAATAATATGTTATGTACTAAAAATTGCCCCATGGAATCGAACCCTGCAGGACCGTGTACAACAGTCCCGCTTGCGACCTCGAGACTCCGATACATTTTGAAGTTCAAACGCCGTTAACCAGTCGCGTTTATTTCGCTTCAATTTGTGATGATTCAGCCAATCAAAGGCCTCTTCTAATATGAATATTACAATCATTACACAAGAAACAAGCGCAGGCGCAGTAGTCACGACTAAACACCGAACCTATTTCCCTTCAATCACGTGGAATCATCAAGGATTTATGAGATTTTTTTGACTTTCTAACTAAGTATCTAATGTAGAAAGACAATTTTTCGGGTATGTTTAACATAGGTAGGCAGGTACAGGTACTTTACATATAGGTACCTATACGTATAATTAAGTATCTATGGACCTAAGACGCCTGAAAATAAATGTTAATATTGTTATTATGAACGAGTGACTTGATGATTTTTGTCATTGATAAACTAACATTTAGATGATAATGGTAACTGTCAAGTTACCAATGATATATATTACCAGTCATGTTTGCTGCTCTAGTGGTCCCAAGAGTGACTGATGAATGCAGGGCGCTGCGGGTCCTACTTCGATCCTGTGTCAGTCAGTGACAAGAGGGTTATTCCAATCGGAATTTTTCAATGTGATCTATGAATCCCTGCACAGCTATTCATGAACGCTACGATTCGGGAAGACGTATGTCTATCTCACTCGACTTCGTAATGAGAAAAAAAGACATACGACTTGTCGAATCGAAATCGAATGGAAGCGTTTGTAAATAGCTATGCTGGTCCAATTTGGAAGCTGTTACCCACACATGCAACAACAAAATCCTGCATTCCTGCATATCATTATTATATTAATCAGAAACTCGAATCTTGCATTTTTATCGTTGAGCTGAGGTTGCACTACATACTTAAGTATATATCTAAAACACGATAGCAAAGCAATATTTCATAACTTTTCAGTCTACCTAATTATAAGATACAGCAACGGTCAAGGTTAGCTGGCGTTTGAAAGGCCTGTCAATAAGAATTGTAGAAAGAATGTCTCCTGAACTAAATCAAAACAGTAGATGCTTGTGATAAGTATGTAAATAGTAGAGATATTTAGGTTAGTAAGTAAGTAATGGTAGTCTACCGAATAACCAGTCATACCAAGGGATATCGTTGTAACTGGTTTGTAGGGATCAGATAGGCAGTCGCTCCGGTCAGTGGGTCGTCTTAGGGGCGGATTTGTAGTAGTTGGAGTATACGCTTAGGGGCACTATGAGCAGCAAATAAAACAAAAATAAAATTTGGGACTTAATTTTTTTTTTGTTTTATTTCGTTTTAGAAGACCCATAATTCGGAAACGGTGTGTCGGAGAACCATGCGTCTCAGAACCTAAATGGTTTCTATGGTCTAGGTCAACCCGATACTGCAATAAAATTGGGAAATTACGGAAAAAAAAACCAAACTAAAAAAATTCTGAATTCGATTTTTTTTTCTAAGTCCTCGCTCCATAGCGCCCCTTAGGCTACACTCCAACCGTCGCTCCTTGTAAAATAGTGGTACCTAGGTATTCAGCTGTATCCGGTTAGTCAGGAAGCTGACCAAAATAGTTGGGAAAATACTAGCTAGATGAAAAGGATAGTAATCTACGCTAAAGTTCATCTCTATCGTGGTGTTACTTCTTTGTATTTCCAATTGAGTCCTGTAGTTTATAGACATGTACTGAACCGCCCTGGTTCTCCCACAGAGATGAGGCCTGTCTCCCCGCACTTGGAATGTTATTATCCCTGTTGTTTTATTTACCACACCTTAAAAGTAAAAAACTAAAAGTTAATTAATACAATCAATAGAAAATAGTTTATTAATAAAAAGACAAATCTAAAAACAACAGTTGTCACCATAAAGTACATCGAACTCAACAAAAAACAGCGAAAACTTCTAATTTAAAAGCAAATAATTATTACCAATTATGTAAATTCAAAAAACTGGTTTAATATTAATTAACTTCGACTGACAACGGTGTAATAAATTGTGAAACACAAAAGTTTTATTACTGGGTATTTAAAATTAAAGAAGTTAAAAATCATCTGCTATGGGTAGGTACGCACAACGTCAATCAAGCTGTTCGAAACCAGTTTATACGGATCTCTCATTGTATAGGAAATCTATACAAAGCGAAGCCAAGTTATACTGGAAATGCACAGCTTTTTTTTTTTTTTTTTTCCGGATGGGAAATCATCAAATGACCCCCCCCACTCTGGGCGGAGCGGAGGGGAGTGTCAGACTTGTACTGACTAAAACCCATCCATGTTCCTTCTTTGCCCGTTATGTTCCAGGGCCACGGTATCTCTTTCGAACAGTCCCGCAGCCCGAAATGCACAGCTTCATGTGCCATTGTACCATTTTGACAATAACATCGTAATTATCTATGATTTTCTGTTAAGCCTGGGCAGAACCTGCGCTATATTGCCGAATAGGTTTTCAGAAGCTTTAAAAAGCACCTCTTGCCAAACATCGCTATATTTAAAAGGAACCTCCTTTTAATTCAAGGGTTTTATATGAATCTACCCACAAACTTATCTCATAGTGACAGCTTACAATGTTGCATCTTAAAAGCTCAAGATCTCAAATCTCGAAGGGTCTAATTGTGTATCCACGCCGCAATTGTTTTGGGACGCGACCTGATGCTGTAATGACGCAGACGACCTTAGCCCCTTTGGTCTCGGCAGTCAACTGAATTCGAGTGCATTATTATTTTGTTAGTTGCCTGCGTTTAAACGTTAAACGGTTGCACGATGTCGGTCGCTTCAGGAGGTCAACTAAACTTTACCTAAGGTATTTAGTATTGCCCTCGTGAATGTGACAAACGGCGGAATCTTTGATGATTATATTGGTAACTTCTTACGTAGGTAGTTCAGAGGCTAGGCACAAAATTAGATTCTCGAATATAAAACTAACTTGTCAACTCTACGTCTTCATGCTTACCTTCAAGATTAATAGTGCATTTAATACTGCATTACATATTTAATATGTAATCTTTAGTGATGATCATGAGCCTGATGTATTATACGATTGAACAGGCTTTTAATAACCATAATCGAGAGCTACTTATATAAAGGTACAAATGCATTGCTTGACTAAAGGATTTAACTGTAGCACATTGGATAGGTGGGCAGGTACTACCTCCTCATGACATAATCCTATTGTTGTGTTGAAACCCACCTCAAGCTACGAAAGGGTCAGCTATTCGTCATCGCCAACAAAAGCTGGCCGACGGCATATTAGTAATTGCCCATTACTGTAACGGGTAATTACTATCCTAACACTTAAATCGGGCCTTGTTAGAAGCCATTCCGTTGCCGATACCCATTAAAAAATCAATTAACCATTTAAGATGAATCCTAAATTCGCTCATACATAAATTAATCTAATCTCTCAATAAAATACAGTGCAACTCATCTAAATTTAAATTAGCTCAACCATGCAGCTAAGGTCGTTTTTCGAGTACGATGTACAAGTAATGGAAGGCGACTGGATGCGCGCAATTAATATACTTATATACCTGTCGGGTACATTACTTCTTAGCCTAATTACTGTGTTTAGATAGTAAGGCCACTGTTCTAATTTGTGGCACTTACTAATGTAAATGAGATGAGTCTCAATGGAATACATCGCATATTAATATCCTGGGGTCACGCGATCCGATATTATGCGTTCGCGCATCATCATAGAAGCGTCGTCGCTCCTTTCCATGTCGACCTTCGAAAAACGTCACCATACATTTTCTTCCTCATACGTATCTACCTATATTTTAGTTCGATTGCTACATAAATTAAAAAAATATAATTTTCCCAAACAGAAGGCATAAAAAGGATTATTGCAACATTTGCAATGCCTACTTGGCTTGTGACGAACATTGGTCATTTAAATGGAATGGAACTTGTACGGTCAGCAACGAAAGTCGATTAAGATAGATCATTCTACAAGAATGATTTCTGTTAGTTTAGAACTTTAGACTTTTAGTTTCTATAATATGACGAGGCTAATCCTAAGGACCTGAGGATATAAAGACCAATGATAAAGTAAGAATAGGTTTTTGATCACCTAGGTTATTCATGGTACTCATTTTAACATCGTAACGTTTAACATTTTAATATCGTTACTGCCTCGTTAGTCTAGTGGTCACAATCGCGACTGCTGAGCATGAGGTCCTGGATTCGATTCCCGGGTTGGGCAAATTGTTCTTGGGTTTTTTCATCAGGAATTTACCGCCTATTACATGGGACTTAAACATAACTGGCGAAATGAGGGCATACTATTAGGTACACCTCTGCCTAACCCTTCGGAGATTACAGGCGTGATGTTATGTAATTTTAATTTACAAACGTTCAACAAAAAGGCAGCTCTAATAACTTCCAGGGCTGCGGGACTGTTCGAAAGAGATACCGTGGCCCTGGAACACGTAAGAGGCAAAGAAGGAACATGGATGGGTTTTAGTCAGTACAAGTCTGACACTCCCTTCTGCTCCACCCAGAGTGGAGGGGGGTGGGGGGGGGGGGGTCATTTGAAGATTTTCCATCCGAAAAAAAAAAAAACAAAAAGCTCTAATAACTTGATATCAGTTTGCTTCTATGACACTGTTACGACTAAATAAATTGCTCTAATATAAGGTCGATACAGTCATGAATTCTGTATCAAATCGAAATTGAATATTTTGGATCGGTATTTCCTTGTGATGGATATCAAATGTCATTGCCACTTTCCTAGTAACACTTACATCCGGGAGTCTTTTATTTAATAACTAGCTTATATCCGTGGCTTCGCCCGCGCGAATTTCGGTACCTGTCCCACGGGATTATACTACCGGGATAAAAAGTATCCTTTAACGTTAATCCAGATTATAAACTATCTTGTGTCAAATTTCATCCAAAGCCGAACAGTAATTTTTGCGTGAACGAGTAACAAACATCCATCCATCCACACAAACTTTCGCATTTATAATATTAGTAAGATTATATAAGTCCAAGGAAAATTATATAATTGGCTTCGAAATTAACAAAAATGCAAAAAACATAAGAGGAAAGTATTTTTTGATTTCTGTAAAAGCCCTTTATTGTACCTATCTCTAACTAGAATAGTAACTGTGCGTTTCCACTGACGGGATATTCACGTAAAATACATTCGGTAAAAAAAACAAAAAGCAAAAACAAGCTTATTTGGAAGAAGGTATGGGTTCATTCCATATTTTAATAATTTTATACACAAGTGGGTCCCACCTCCTTCCAAATGTTTTTTAATTACTTTTTTATCGCCCTACTGAATTTTGAATACTGCCATGTCTTTAGTGACACTGGCAAAATTAAGACAAATTGATTGGCGTAAGGATCATCAAAATCGGCCGACGCGTTTCGTCTCTGCAGCGCCCGAACAAACAAGCAAACAAACATACATACATAGGTTGATAAACTCATTACCCTCCTTTGCTTCACGCAAAATCAAAATCAAAATCAAAGCATTTATTTCAAGTAGGCCAGTTACAGGCACTTTTGAATTGTCGAAACAAAGACAACAGTAAAAAATATTTACAGTCCCAGTCACAAGTCACAAAAACTGTGAAAGTACTGTAGTTGCCCATTCCCTAACGTAGATCTCTATGGAGAAGAACGGACAAGAAACTCCATGGACACTCTTTTAAATCAGAATACTTTAACAAAACCTTGGTTACATCAATTCATTTTGAGATGGTACATTATGTGAGAACAATGCAGCAAGATGTGTACGTTAAAAGTGTCCATAGTAAAAACAATTCAAAAATAAAATAATTAATTCAAATAAGCCGTGGCAAATAAGAGATGACCAGTTACAACTGAAAGCGCCCGTCCACGAACATGACGCATGTATCAGCACCATTCAACTCAACCATTTTGAAGGGAACTAAATGATCCGACACACGTGCCACCATCAGCGAGACATTTGAGTGAGCATGATATACTCCTAACCGCCAGGGCACATTCAAGTCAAGAAAAGACGCAGGTTTCCAGCGAATGACAGCTTTCTAGTACATAGTACTCACACAATATGGGCTAGGCGGCTATATAATACAAAAGAGATTGAATCTATACAATTCAAAGATAGTTATACAATCTTCAGCAGCTCCAACAATACTATTTAATGCTATCAATTTAGGCGCCCCTGTTCTTGTGGAGCAGGACCGGCATTGAGCCAAGCATTTTTATCAGTGATATAATCGTCCAACTTGTAATATGCTTTCTTACATAGTGTGCGTTTAATGCATGTTTTAAATTTCGTTTCATTCAGTTCAAGAATACTTTGTGGAATTTTATTATAGCATCTCAAACAGTACCCCATGAAAGATGAGTCTACTTTAGCGAGTCTGAAGCCTGGCTAAACTAATTGGCCTCTATTTCTAGTACTGTAATTGTGTCTGTCACCTCTTTTATTAAAAAGATGTAGATTTTTTCTTACATACATTATGTTTTCGTAGATGTATTGACAATGTACCGTCATGATGTTAATTTCCTTAAACAGTTCCCTTAGAGAATCGCGCCTACGAAGATTATATATGGCTCTGATGGCTCTTTTTTGCAGAATAAATATAGATTCAATGTCTGCAGCCCGTCCCCATATTAAAATGCCATAAGACATAATACTATGAAAGTAACTAAAATAGACCAGTCTAGCGGTATCTACATCAGTATATTGACGGATTTTTCTTATAGCATACGCTGCTGAACTTAGCCGCCCCGCAAGAGATGTTAAATGAGAACCCCATTGTAGCCTTGAATCAAGCGTAATCCCCAGGAAAACCGTTTTATCTACAAATTCAAGTTTCTCTTTATTCAATACTATATCACAATCGCTACTTTTAACATTCGGTAAAGCAAATCTTACGCATTTCGTTTTTTTTTCATTTAACACTAAATTGTTTGCTGTGAACCAATTATGGACCTGAAGTAGGGCATTATTCACGTCATCTAGATTTTGGGCCCGTCTATTTATCTTAAAAATTAGGGAAGTGTCATCAGCGAATAACACCATATTTTGAGGTTGGTTTTTCAATAAATAGGGGAGATCATTTATATATACTAGAAAGAGGAAAGGACCCAATATTGAGCCTTGCGGTACCCCCATTTTTACTTTTAAACCCTGTGAATTAACACCATTTATTTGCACATGTTGTTGTCTATCACTCAAATAAGATTTTACCAAACTAAGTGCAAGTTTCCCTAGTCCGTAATGCTCAAGTTTCAAAAGTAATGTGTCGTGATTTACGCAATCAAATGCTTTGGAGAGGTCACAAAAAATTCCAATGGCGTCTTGGGACTCTTCCCACGCAGTAAATATGTGCTTTAATAAGGTTACACCGGCGTCAGTTGTACAACGTCCCTTGGTGAAACCATACTGTTGATCGTGTAAGATTCTGTTGGTGTTAAAATGATTGAGCATTTGATTTAGCATTACCTTTTCAAACACCTTGCTAAAAACTGGCAACACGGATACAGGTCTATAATTATTTGTATCTTTACTATCTCCGGATTTAAACAGAGGTATGACTTTACTGTATTTCATTAAGTCCGGGAAAACTCCTTGATCTACACACAAATTAAAAATTAAAGCTAAGTATGGTGCTATAGTCTCAACTATGGATGTACAAACTCTGATAGACATTCCCCAAAGATCTTCTGTCAGTTTGACTTTTATTTGCCGGAAAGCTTTAATAACTATCATAGGGTTTATGTGTTTAAATTTAAATTCAGCCGGGCAGTCAGACACATTCGCCTTTAATAAACCAATTGAGACTTCAGGAGAGGAATTAAGAGCCTCCGTAGTTTTTAACGGTATATCGGTAAAGAAATTTACAAATTCATGAGCTACTTCCTGATTAGAGCTTTTAGGACCACATGCTGTATCTAATGTGTAGCTAGTGTTACGTATTTTCTTCCTGTTAGTCTCGTTATTTATGACTTTCCAAACTGTCTTAATTTTGTTTTCTGCTGTTTTGATCTTGTTGCTAATGTGCAAGGCTTTGGCAACCTTGCATGTATTTCTAAAAATTTTTGAATACTTAGCAACATACTTGTTAAAAGCTTCAGAGTTTATATAAGGCTTAAGGCCATAAAGCTCAAATAGTCTTTCCCTACTTTTTCTGATACCTCTAGTTGCCCAATCACTAAATATAAATTTAGGGCAAATACATTTAGTCTTCTTTTCAAAAGTTTTGTTAAACTCAGTGTGAACTATTGAAAAGAAATTATCATAAAATTGATTTATATTAATATCGTCCATATGATGGCTCATAACACTTAACTTGTTCTGTAGGGAAATATTATACCTCTTTAAATTATTAGTAGTTATAGGTCTAAATTGAATCTGAACTTTTTGCAATGGTATATTACACCTAAAAGTTACAGTTTGTCCGCTATGGTCAGACAGCAAACAATTTACTATGGCTTTATCTAAGTAATCACAATTTCAGAAAACATTATCTATACAAGTAGCAGAAGATGAAGTGACTTTCTTAGGTTCAATAAAAATGTTGGTCAAGTCAAATGACTTGAAAAGATTTAATAATCGACTGCTATTAGAATTTTCTTCTAAAATATTGATATTGAAATCACCACAAATAATTATAGGTTTATCACTGGCTGCAAGTTTTGCCAGGACATCTTCCATTATTGATTCAAATAAGGAAAAGTTTTGATAGTTTGGGGGTCTGTACACACACACAATTACATGCTTATCTAGCTCAACACAAGACAGTTCGACGCAATGTTCCGCCGAGAGACCTACTATGTCATTACGTTGCTTATATTTAACACAATTTTTCAATAATATTAGGGAACCTCCACGCAGCATAGATTTACGGTTAAAACAGCTACCCACCGCATAGTTTTCATAATTAATAAGCATTTGGTAATCCTTTAGCCAATGTTCAGTAAAACAAATAATATCAAACATACTTCTTTCTAAAAATAATTCAATTTCTAATAATTTGGAAGCCTTGGATATTTTGGTGGAATAATTTTAAGGTGTTCTGCTGAGGCCCTTTTTTAATATTTAAATGAGTGCAAGAAGGTACCTTGATGTTGGTAGGTTTAACAAAATTGTTAATGGTACCTTCTGTTGTCTCACTTCCTATTTTAAATTAATATTAATATCTGGAGTGAGCCCCGAGACTCCCGTGCCATCAACAGACAATAAAATCCTATTACTAATATAGCCTTCGGGTAAAAACATGTTGTCGGATGAGATAATAGATTCCATACCAACTAAGAGAAGAGAGAGTGAGAAATAGGGATTTCAACATGTATTTTGTAGTAAGGGTAACGACGGCCTCAGAAAACATGCGAGTAAATAAAACAAGCACATTCCGAAAAAATATTTTATGTCAAATTAACAAAACTAAAAAAATCAAATAAAAATAACAACCTCTGTTATTAACTTATTAGCAACAATTACACTTAAAAATAATCAGGTTAACTTAAAATTAATTTGTTTTAGTGCTGCTAAAGCTTTTATTGTGCTTGTATTGGTAAATCAATAAATTCAGATATTAGAATATTTTTACGTTTTATGCTCAACCTTATTTTCCTTATCCCTATTTTCTTTATCCTTGTTTTCTTTATCCTTATTTTCTTTATCCTTAAGTAGTCTAGAGTCGGGCCTGTTTACAGGATTAACTTTACAAGTAATCTTGTAAGATTCCACCATTTTGACTGAGTCCCTAACTAGAATCGTAGATCTAATCGTGAAAGAATGTGAGAAACATACAGATGCGTCGCACAACGCTGTATGGAAACTTAGGTACAAGCGATAGAGAAACTTATCTGTTCGCTGTTTAAGTTTCATTTCCACTCGGCCGGGCAGCTTCGTGCCTTTGCGAGAAGAACTGATGAACTCGAAATCATGTAGAGTAACATCGTTGTTATCCTCATCGCGGATGCACACATGCCAGTTCTGCGGTGCTCCAGGAGTAAACTTGACGTTCTTCGTGTCGGAGTCTAAACTAACGTTAAAATAGATGATTAAATTTCCACATTTCCGATTCACAAATAGATCATTTTTGTAAAGTATCAAATTCTCTGGTTCAGTAAACTTAGGTTCTAATAATCGGACTTTGAAGTCTTGGCACACGTTTTTGGTTAGGTTCAGGATTTTGATGCAGTGGTTATTTGTATCAGCTATGTAGAGGTATTTCCCATCGGCTGTGATGGATAAGCCTGCAGGTTCGTTGAATAAAGCTGGGTCGGTGGTTTCGATCATAGTTGGGTTTAGCGTAGTGACTTTCTGTGAACCGATTTCGACTTTCTTTATCTTATGGTTGTATGTATCTGCTATGTAGAGAGTCTTGGATGAGTCGCAGAACGCCACGCCTAGAGGGTGCTGCAGTTTCGCGTCTAACCCAATGTCGTCTACGTCTCCAAATGCGAATAGGTTCTGTACAGAAATAATATAACAAATAAACATTAAATTATAAAAATTGGACAGCGAGACAGTCAATTTTGGAAGAGTAGTGCTTTAATAAAGTACAAAGAATGAAAATTATCTTAGAAACTTATAATTGTTGTCATAACCAAATGTCAACTAAGTACCTTATGCAAAAGTCACGCAACATATTAGCAATAATATCAGCAGGTGGTATACAGCACATTTTTCATATCACATATCATAATGGGCATAAATAATAAGACATTAATAATAATTACGATTATTAGCAATTATAATGCAGTCGTCGCAAGGACTCAATAAAACTAATAAGTAGTAAAGCTAATAGTAATGTGATTGCTAGCAGTTCTGCATACCAATGGGTTACGGTCACCGCCGCACAGACTGGAAACCTGTCCTGTAGCGAGAGCCAGTCTTCTGATTGACGAACTTTCGGAGTCAGCGATAAAAACCTCGGGACTTGAACCTGTAATTAAATTATGAATTAAAATTTGATATCACTTACACAGCACCGTTTAATGTTAATGTGTTTATTACTGTGATTTAGTTAGGTAATTATTTTTGACATTTTAATATAAGGAACTCGGTAAAGTTCATTCCACATCCGCTTAAACCGCATTTAGTTTTTTACGAATCTGCTGGGCAAATAAAATCTAAATATTTTCGTCATACAATGCATTTATAACATTCGGAATTCAGTGCCGAAAGAATTGTGAAAAAAAAAAACATTCATTGTAAACATTATAAGTTATACTCTTACCTAATCTTAGCGTCACTCCGGAGGGTTGCGCAAACGCAGCTGAGTTAGGATACGTACTATTACGAGCTGCTTCAGCCCCCGAACCCGCGATACACACACATGTACCTAAGATAGAAAATATGTTAATTAATTTGCCTATGGTATGATTTCAGGGCTAAACAAAGTTTTACATGTGAAGAGTCAAAATTTTTTACAATATAGGTGTATATTGTAATGCCGTAAGGGACATTCTGTGATTGTTGGATTTTAAACGTTCAGCCCAACGCCGTAAGTTTAAAATCAAATAACAGTGCGATTTATGCACATTTTTTGTTAGTCATTTTCTTACTCTAACAAAAAATGTGCATAAATCGCACTGTTATTTGATTTTGTGTATCACTGTTGTTTGTGTTTTTTCTCGTGTAAGCTACAGATCTTAAGTTCCATTTAAAAATGTCTCTTACCTTCAGAAAAAGTCTTGTATTTCCACCAAATCGTAGTATCGAGAAAGAGACCCCAAATCTGATGAGAGCCAGCGCAAGCTATTATTAACACCCGGCGCGGCTCATCCTTCTTGTCTTTTTCTAAAACAATAGACAATCTATAAGGACGTAAACCTTTATGTAAACGACATTTTACAATATTGTGTGAATTTGTATGAACAGGTATTGGCATTATTGCATGTTTTTATATGCGGGGTCTGCAACTGCCATGAAAACCGACCTTCAGCGTCGAATTCGACTTTTTTTTTGTCGATTGTGATAGTTCGATACCTAAAACAATTATTGCAGTGTCGCTAGTTAATTTTATTTGACCTGGTTTACACGATATCGGGTCGGATTTATAAATGTCATTAACCCCTAATTGGTCACGTGGGGTGTTACACACCTCAGCGCATCTTTGAAGATTTAGAACTTTTTAAATTCTTAATATTGCGCTTTTTCTAAGCTTTTCTCTTTCCTAAGTCATCAGTTACAGTTATCATCTGCCTAGCCTTTCCCCAACTATTAGAGTCGGCTGACAGTCTAAGCGGATGCAGCTGAATATCAATATTTTACATGGAGCGACTGCCTATCTGACCTCCACAACCCTGTTAGTACTGGGTCTACTCTTTTATGAAGTATCGAGCATAATCGTGAATTTTCATCATTATTTCGTAATTTATATGATCGGGGTGTCACACGCGATCAATTACGCGACGCGACGGTACTTTTCTAGGCGCGACCAATTAAGGGTTAAAACCGAATGTAACTTGAACAGACGTCGCTGTTCAAGTTACATTGTTCCAAAAAATCTAACATCGTATATTACCTTTGTCATCCTTAATTTCTTTCTTGTCCTTATCAGGCGCGGTCTGGCTGCCGGGCGGCGGCGGCGGCGGCGGGAGGAGCGGGCGCACGGACATGTCCATGTCCGGCGTCTTGTACAGCAACACGTCCCACGGAGACGCGAGGGGCTGCACGCCGAGGCGCTTGCCTCCTGAGAGGGCAGATAGGTAGCGTTATTTACTGTATTGTGTTCCGAATGATATTTTGAATGAAAACTTGGAAAATAAAAAAGAATAGTTTTTAATAAGGACAAGTTGTGGATGGAATTGAAATGTACATGAGAAGAAAACAAGCTTAGTTATATTTTTTTAAAAGGGAGATACTTTTGTTACATTTCAAGTAACACAAATCCAAATTCCAAACAGCTCTTAAGAGGGTCCTGATCGAAAAACCCCAAAATACTATGTCCGGGAATCGAAACCCACTCGTGGGTTCGCTTGAGTGGGTCGGACATTGTGTTTGAATAACATTGAAGATTTTTGTTAAATGCATTAACTATACCACTAAACTCAACCTTGGACCACATTCTTATTCTCCTACCCTTCTGTCAATTTATTTGGGGTCAGCGCAGCATGCACTTTAACCAACTTATGTGTGCAGGCAGGAACACACAGAACTAAATGAAATGTACCAAATTTGACATATCGTAGAATTTTTTCTTGACAAGTAGCGCCACTTTGAACTGTTCACTTAAAGTGGTCATATTATATGATCCTTCAATTAAAATTAAAATAATATAGCATACTGTTAGAACCGTCATACCTTGATCTCCAAATGCGGCTTGTTTTCCTGTTCCCACTAGAACCTCCACGGTTCCCTCATCGAGATGTATAGCGCGCACGGCATGGTTGTTAGTGTCGCACACTGCTAGTACATTGCACGTTAACCAGCATAGGCCCTGGGGAGTGTTGAACTGCGCCTCGTTCAACTCTTGGGACAAAAGAGAATTTTATTTAATATCGCTTCCGGTTTGCCGTTGTGATATGACACCTATGAAAATCAGCAATATCAGCTTGCCTGGTGCATTGCCATTCCAGGAGCCAATTTTAAACGTCGATGTGTCTAATATAGTACAGTCACGAGCACCAATATGTATACACTTTCCTAAATTTAAAAGCAATTTTCGCGAGAATTAACGATTGTAAACTAGGAGATAGGATCTTTTTCATAAAAATATGAGTTCCAGATTACTAAATTTGTAACGACATGAAATTTTAATCAGAACAGTAGGAGAAAAACACTTTTAGAAGTTGTTAAGTGTTTATTGGTGAACGTGACTGTACACCAGACCAAAGCTTTTGGTAGGAACAAATGTAAGTAGTAGTTACTGAAGACGACTACAAACCTACATGCTCAGTTTTTTTGGACTTGCAATAACCATAGTAAGAAGAGCTAGACAATCTTATTGGACAACTAACATGTTCAAAAATTAAATCTTGACTAACTACGAATACTTACTGCCATCCGTAAACCCAGGTTCCGGCCCGCCGACGATCCTCAGCACAACTCCTGAGCAGTCAGTGAGTAGCACACGATGATGGCCAGTGTCTGCGATCGCGAGGAACGGCTCATCGTTACGCCCACGGTAGAATGGGTTCAAAGACAACTGGGGTGACAGAGATTTTGCAGTTACAGTTTGCGTCATTAAAGGTACAGAGAAATGTAGTAAGAGACAGTCACACTAATGATTGAAAGAGAAACATGACGACGCTTTACAAAGCTAAACTTTTACTATTACTTCATGTGCCATAAAAACGGGCGTGGCCCGTGGTTTTGTATAGACTATGCTTTGTAATGTTACTCATAGCACGGAATGAGCTTACGTACATCAATTGCAGAGTTGTAGAAATTCGTATAGAGATGATATCAAGGTGCTAAAGTCAGAGCAGTTCTGACAAATCGGGTACGTTGCATGCGTCACAGCGTAGACAGGCCTTTACTTTTATTTATTTATTTAAACTTCATGTACAATAGTGGTACATAGGCGGATTTAATGCCACAAGGCATTCTCTACCAGTCAACCTTTGGTTTGACTTTTATGACAGAAACATAATTGAAATGTATGGATTAGACAGATTTAATTTTAAGTAACTCTTTAAAAAAAAATAAAAAAATACAATGTCTCGTCAATCTTACTACGTTAAATTACTTAAAAATTAAACAAATGTTTTGTCATTATACAAACCTTGCTTGGAAAATAAAGCACCTCACTATCTTTAGATTTCAAGTGTTTGGCGGGTACTATTGATATGGGTGCAGTAGATATGCGACTGCCGAAATGACGCATCGCATTGCCCACGTACCACACCAGTTCGTTTTTATGACCTTCACCAGTTAGCACAAACATAGGCTTATTGCCTGGACCTGAGAAAAAAAAAATAGAAATTATTTTTTTTTTACTGCAAACTAATCATTGTCTCCGGAGCCTTTCTACAACTATGTTGAAGAATGGCTTTTAGTATAAGGCAACTGCAATCAAGTATTTTACATATAGCGACTACAATATTTAACCACTACAGCCCTCTTCTTCTTAGCATGTTGATGACAATCTAAATTGAGTCAGCTGAAAATATGGAAATGAGCTTGACTCTTACAGTAGGGTCCAGCAGCTCCTGTCATATGCAAACAACAGGACAGGCAGGACACGATATCAAGTGTCAAGTGGTGGAATGGTTACTGGTATATTCTTTTTATTAAATTCAATTATTTATTGCATTGACTTGGTTACACATTAAATACTAACATTTCCTATTTGATATAACTAGAAGACGGGATATTTACCATGTTTATTGTTTTCTTTGAGTTCCCGATATTTCGAGTTGTGAGTGACAGTGGTAGCGGTACTGAGTGCAAAAAACGAACAAGAAAGAGGGTAGACCGATTTGTCTGCTCATAAACACCCACCCGCAATGACTTCAGTTTATCCGTGATCATGGTGCTTGCAACAGCGCCGAAATATCGGGAACTCAAAGAAAACAATAAACATGGTAAATATCCCGTCTTCTAGTGACCATGAAAGTTTAAAATCTTATATTTCCTATTTGTGTAAAAATGCAGTTAGTCATGAATATTCATAATGCAGCACCTTAGCAATATAATTGTGCCATTAACTTGTATTAACAATTAAAAGATACTTCTATTATGTTATAAAAGTCTGTTCCTCATTCCACTGAGTAATCTGATAACTATTAAATCTGAAGATGTGTTCATCATACTTTAGATTAATATACAGGGTATAACAGCAAGGGAGTCATATACAGTTATATATCCTTTCATATGATACCCTTTCAAACAAAACAGTTTATAAAAATATTACTTCCTCAAAGAGATGAAAATCATGATGATGTCATACCCAATATAAGCAGTGTGGGCCAGCATTTTATTCCTATTGCATCCCACATGCAGCTCTCAGAGTCATTCACAACCGGATGATGTATGTCATATCTGAGCACTGCTGACAGCACATTGGTTGAATCCTTCTCATTTGAGAATTTGGCACAGTGCACACCTATCTGTAATGTAAAGAGGAGGATATTAGTCACTTGCAAATAATATAATATAATATAAGTTTACCTTTTAGTATGCACAACAACCAATCAAGCTATACAAAACCAGTTTATGCGGATCTCACATTGAATGGGAAATCTTTACAAAGCGAGGCCATGTTATACTGGAAATATACAGCTTCGTGTGTCGCCATGTGCACGTTGTATAAGTTTTGTTTGTATATTATTTTATGTTATGGTAACATTACATACATGATGGTGGGTAGCAAAATAAGATTACAACTTATTAATAACTGTGAAATGCATTGGCTTATTTTCTGATACATGTATATTATAAACAGAGAGAAATGTGGAGTTTCAAAAATAGGACCTAGAAGATTAGACACAATAGATGACCTAGTAGTCTTTGAGATGTCAGTAACTCATCATCATCTTCTTAGCCTTTTCCAGGGTCCATGCTGGTTTCCAGTCTAAGCAGATACAGCTGAGTACCAGTACTTTACATGCTTGCGATTGCCTGTCTGAGTTGTCTGACCTACTATCTTAGGGACAATTCACAACGAAGTGGTGCGGCCGCAGCCACGCCACATTACACAGCCTAAGTCTTTCACACGATACTATGCATTTCCTAATGGAGATAAAGCATAAAATGGCTTGACAGTGATACTGCACTGCCAACTGCTGCCACATAAATTCACTATTTTCACATGGTGAGTACTCTATTTATATTAAGCTATGCTACATCTTATAACTACAATAGTTGTTCTTGAACTTACCACAACAAGACCACTTTCAACCGAGTGCAGTGTCTCAATATGAGCCAGATCAGGCAGCACATGGTAACAGTTGATGCAGCAATACGTCCAGAAGTCCAATATCACTATCTTGTCAGCACAGTGCTGCGCCAAAGATATCGGTTCAGATACATTCACCCATTCTAAGTCTGAAATATTATGAAATTAAATAAAGTTCCTACCTAGTTTAACTGTGAAATGAGAGCAGCTTTTTCATTTTTATGTCTCGTATAACTGAGTTTTTAAATTTATATTCAAGTACCACGGTAAATTAATGTAAATAGGATTTGTAAGTGGGTAATGTTGATGTGCACTGATAGGCTTTAGAGTTTCCCGTTAGACCAAGATTTGTGTTATATCCCTACGATCGAATTAAGGTAGTTCTATTGACGTAGTTTTACTATTTTAACTAAAGTCGGCAACTTACTTTTTTTAAAGTCCTCTATCGGAGTAGCTGTAGACATAACTTTCTTGATATGGTTTGTAATAAGAGTATCGCGTTCAGATTCACTTTGAACTGCATTCATAGCCTCAGTTAAGTCCATGCAACATTGCGCAACGAAATCTAAAGAGGATGGTTCCATTTTTAATAGATTTATCACAAAAACTTTAATTTTATTTTGTTCAAACAGGTTCGAAAAGTCCTCACTGGTCTTCACTTTAGTCCGACTTATTTTGAGGCTATTTTCCCGTTGGCACTTTTGACGTTGACATAGAATTGAATGACTCGTCTGTCATTTGACCTTAGGCTATTTTCCCGTATGACAATTTTGACGTTCTCATAGGATTGAGAACGTCAAATGAACGTCTCGAATGACTTTGCTGTCATTTGACCATGAACAACTTTTCATTGAAGGAGGAAAAAAACAAAAGAAAAACGGAAAAACAGATATATTGCCATCGACAAAAATTATAATTTTTCCTTTTTCCAAATCGTACCCCAGCAAGGGCTACGATAATAAAAGCATACAAAACTATTTTTGGATTTATTTATTTGAATCGTGTTATCTAAAATCATACAAACAAAAATTAATTGTATAGGTACGTTTATAAGATTTTTGCCATCATGATTCTAATCTTGACTTTGACATTTCACTTTTCATTCATTCATCTTGTGTTTATTTGTCGGAAGTCGGAAGGCGTATTCGCGTATTCGTGTTTATTTTTTCCCGTAGCGTTTTGTACTTCCAATAATTTCTTATTACTTTTCTTGGTGTTTGCCATAAAATTATGTTCGAACATGGATGCCGTGTTTGATATATGTTACTTATCGTCTGACGGTAATAACGTTGAACCTGATGATATTCCTCAGACAAAGGAGAGTGTATGGATCCTAGGAAAAAAATACAGCGCTGTTCAGGGTACGTGAAAATTCATTTAATGTTTACACGTTTATTTTAAAGGTCAAATGTCAATGAGCATTTAGACATTGGTAGCAATTGTTTCAAAGAAATACCTGGATCGAAATGATCAGCTTTGCACATGACGTGTTGACACATAACGACGATTTTCCAGATTTGGACCGCATAAGAAGAGACATCACATCAATCATCTGGTGTACCTATAGGAAAAGCTTCATTCCAATAGGAGACGAGGGCCTTACTTCTGATAAAGGATGGGGTTGTATGCTGAGATGTGGACAAATGGTCCTTGGCGTCGCGCTCATACGAGTACACCTGTCAGCTGACTGGGTTTGGACACCTGAAACTAGGTAAACAAGTTTATGTACATAGCTAATTAGATAATGTCAAGTGAATACAAGCAGATGCTAGTTAGACTAGCTAGATTCTTCAGTATAAATTGCACAATCCCTGCAATGCTATTAAATCCTATCCTGTTTAACTATGATTGTACAACAATAAAATATTGCTCATATTTATTGCAATTATACAATTATGCACAATTTTATTGGCTATTACACAAAGCTTTAATCAATTAATTTGAACTTATTGCATTATTGATTGAGTTATAACATTATAATGACCCACGCATACATAGTGTGACTTCTTATCAGTGATAGAAATAGAGCAGCTCTAATCTGTTGTAAAAATAAAATGGTTTTTAGTTTTCTAAACAGTGTAAAGAATTTATAGAAGGCCTTCTATAAATTCTTTTGTCCGTTTTATTTTGTTGAAATACATATTTTTTTTTAATATTGGTTAATGAAGGCATCTCCCTATGACTTCCATGATTATGATGGATAATGCTGTAAAAGATCTTAAACAAAAGCATAGGTAATATTTCCAGACATCACTGATAACATGATATCTCTTTCAGAGATCCAACCTATCTGAAGATAATCCAAAGGTTTGAAGAGAGGAAGCAAGCTCCCTACTCCATCCATCAAGTGGCGTTGATGGGGGCTTCAGAAGGCAAAGAAGTGGGCCAATGGTTTGGGCCAAACACCGTTGCACAAGTGTTGAAGTAAGTTCCAGTACTAAGTCTAGGGTAGTTCCCTAGACTGTCTATGAGTCAAGTACAGAGAATAGGCTATTTCAATATTAAACTTAGAATCTGTCTCATGCATTGCTAAAGTCATTTAATTATACAGAGTGGCAGGGCCACTGACACTAAATTCTGTACATCATTCCGAACCCACATCGAAATTAAATTGACAATTTAAAAAAAATTGCTGTCCCATCATTTTGACCATATGGGTATTGCAGTATTGCAGGAAATTGTTAACGGACAAAACATTTCTATGTGGTGGTCAATATGTGGCAACTGTTTTAGCCTTAATCAATAAACATGTAAGAAAAATATTTTATTATTCGATAAGTTAATTGTTTTAAAACAGTGAAAAATTTTAAAGTAGTCAGAAAATTTGTAAACAAATTGTTATTGCTTGCCATAAGAAAACCATTGTGCAAACACACAGTGCTCTTCACAATCTTTAAAATAATCTTTCTTTGTGACTCAGGATGTTGTCTCTCCTTTTAAGTATAACTTGGAATTCAGCCAGTCTTTATGAATGTCGCTATGATGCCTTCAGAAAATATGCTTTAAGAATATTTCAAATAATTATCAGCATAGTGATAATATATTTTTTTTGTGTGATAATTAGAGATCGGATATTCTGATGAATATTTACCTAAAGTTCTTTTTTCCCAGGATAGGGTACAAAATTAGGGAAGCGTCTTCTAAAAATGCCATTTTTTTCCCAAGATGCAGTACTCCATAAATAATACAGTGTGTATACAATGTAGTACTCATAAGCATAATCAATATTTAAAACAAGGCAAGAAATTTGTTGAAAATAACACTAAAATTTACAATTATTTTATAATAATATCAATAATAGAATTATTTGATTTTAAATTTTGCTGCTGAATATTAGAATGACAACATGGTAAATATAAAAATTCATTTTAAGTAAAATAATAAAAATGAATAAAATAAACTGGGTCTTTTTCCGTACTGACGCACGCTCCATACTAGTCAACACTCAAACTTTAGGTAAATATGCATCCGACTATTTGATCACTAGTGATAATTAACTCTTTGTTTTAGAAATTCTGTTTAAACGATCATATGATTAAAGTATTTCTATTTTTAATTTGTATGTTTATATATTTATGTTGTTGTGTTTTGTTATGATTGTTTTTTAATTATTTTTTTTAATAGCCGTAATAAGGGGCTTTCCTACTACAGCTATATCGAGATTTGTCTAATTAATAATTTTTATTACTTATTTCAGAAAGCTAGCAGTTTATGACAAATGGAGTTCCCTGGTGATTCATGTTGCATTAGATAACACAGTTGTCAGAGAAGATATTTGTAAGTATTATAGAAAAATCCAACATAACTGTTATTAATACAAAACTTCATGGGCAGAAGCGAATAAATAATATGTTTAGGTACCTAATTGCTTTTAAAATAAACTAACAGCTAAAAAAATTTTTAAAAAATGTTAAGAAAACAGTAAATAAAAACAAACAGCACGGTTAGCGCAGTGGCTGCGTGTCGCAGGTTCGATTCCCGCATGAAACACATATTTGTAAGGCCTACAAGTAGTTGGGGTCTGGCTGTTTGTGTATGTGAGTTTAAATGTTTGTAAACGCATCCATAATAAAGGAGAAATTCCTAGTGTGGAGCAACGTTTTTTCAAAAAAATAAAGATTAGAAACATAGATTAAGTATGCAAAAGATTTATGCTTGCCATTACATCACAATATCTGTATTTTTCTTATAATATACACCGTGTTCCGGACGATATACATAAACTTCAACCAGATGTTCAGACCACGGAAATAAGCATTTTTCAATATGGACACATTAATTAATTATTATTTTTATTTTTTTTATTTACTCTCGGATTCCTCTCGTACGTGCCAATGAAATGCCAATGGCATTTGATAATTTAATGCATTAAGCGGCAACATAGGCCAAATTAAGACCTTTTCTTACTGCATAGCTCAATTAAATTAAATGAAATTACAAATATCTTTGTAATGAACCCTTTTTAAGTACTACTTCCTTTGTAAGAATTGATTTGTAAAAGCTATAGAAGCGTTTGCCAAAGTTTAGGGATAACGTAAAGAACACGGTGATAATATAAGAAAACGCGTGATTCGTGACACGCAGTTGAAAGCGTTTCGATTAAATTAGCCGTAGCTTGTGACCTTGTAGAAAATAATATTCATAGTCTCGTACTCATGCATGCCATTTATGTGATTAACGTACTTTTAGCTTTTTACCATATTCGTTTGCCAACCATTGTTAAATTAACAGCATTGCCCAAGATGTAAAAGCTGCATTAGCAAATTACTTCATATCTAATTGACATGGCTTTCTAGTGTTATTTTATTTTTTTTAAATGCTGCGTGCTGTAATATTTAGCATATTCCCTTCACATTTCATCGTAATTAAAATAACAAAGACTGGTGGGATTTATAAAATGTTATAAGCAATGATTTCATAAATACAGTACAATTTTATGCATGAAACTATGGTGTTCAGTTTCTTGGATAGCTTGAACGTCCTAATGTAACACAACATATTGTTAATTTAGTTAAGTTTCTCTTTAAGTGAACTGTAATTTGTTCTTTGAGAAATAAATGTCTTTAAACCGAAATATGGTGATTATTTTGCATAGCTTACTTGACAAGCGTTTTTTTGTTAAATCAAGTCCACAAAGACTAATATCTTCTCAAATCAGATGCAGTAATTGATATAAACTGTTATACTTTAATGACCTTTTTTACGAACATTATGACGAAGCCTCGAGACACGTGTTCTTCCCGTTATTGCGATATTTTTTTTGTACTGGACCTATGGATTTACGGAGATATTGAAGGTCAAAGTTCCTACTTTGTCACACGTCTAAAAGAAAATATAAGTTTTTAATGTTATAACTTTTTTTTAAATACCTTCATCATGACCCCAGTACTATTCAAGGAACCCAAAAGCACAATGTTTTGAATGCGTTACATTGAGCGCTACCGTAAAACGGGATTTTTCACACAAAAAAAAAATCAGCCCCAACAAACATTTTTACAAATGGGGTACTTAGTTTGATGTACAGAATGCTTGGTTGACGGCTTTGTAATGGGTCGTTTTACACCCTGTATTGACATGTAATATCTTTCTAACATCTTATTCCTCTGTTTTGCCTATTTTCAGTGCAACAATGCGTAGTGAACAACGACAGAGGCGACTCTTCGTCGGCGCCAGACTGCTTGGTCACCGACTGGATGCCTCTGTTGCTGATAGTACCTCTAAGGTTGGGCCTTAGCGAAATAAACCCTGTTTATATAGATGGACTAAAGGTAATAAGTTATTAGAAGTTTTTTTTTATTTCAATTGATTCTTCCAAGTGGTGACGTTAATTACCAAATGATCACTAGTGCTGTAAAAAGCCGTTTTTTTTATTTCGAAATTGGAATTGTATCGAAAATGTTTGTTTAAAAAAAGACAAGTCATAAAAGTTCTTCAACTATGCACCCATTGATCTATACTCGCCAAAGCTGTAGAGTAGATACGGATGTTTTCTGTAGAAAATGTGCAAAAACAACCTCACAAGCCGAAAGGCTGTTCTGTTCAAGAAGAAAATAAAATAATATTGTGTATTCCAGATATGTTTTCAAAGTCCGCAATCAATCGGCGTGATAGGCGGCAAGCCTAACCAAGCGCTGTACCTGGTCGGATGCGTAGAAGACGAAGTTATATACTTAGATCCTCACACCACTCAGAGATCTGGATTAGTTGAGGTAAATACGTAATGCATACTAATCATATAAATAACTAGCTTATGTCCGCGGCTTCGCCCACGTGAGGTTTGGTAATTGTCCCACGTGTTGCAGTACCGCGATAAAAAGCCATCCTATGCGTTAATCCAGGTTACATCCTATCTGTGTGCCAAATTTCATCCAAATCCGTTCAGTAGTTTGTGCGTGAAAGAGTAACATCACGTGTTTGTGTATATGTTACGGCTAATAGCCAAACTGCGGCTACAACTAGTTTTAGCCGGCTAAACCTAGGCGCGGCCGGTTTAACTTAGATGAATCCTACTTATGTTCGGTTAGAAAATGCAATTAATTTGGATGCGCATTTCTTCACTCATCCTAACCTAATCTATTTGGTCGGTGTGTCCTAGCAATAAAAAGGATACACAACTGTTACCGGCCGCACCTAGGTTTAGCCGGCTAGAACTAGGTGTAGCCGCACTTCGGCTTTTAGCCTCACAAACTTTCGCATTTATAATATTAGTAGGATATGACTGCGATAACGTCACTCTGTCAGTGTCTGTCATATTTAACTACTAAACCATGATGAAATTTTGTAATGAGATCCCTGAAAAACGCATAGGCATATTAAAAAGAAAACATCAATCCATAAGTGGGTGTATAAAGGAGTTCAATTTTGTGTGTAAAAATCCGAAATCAACGTCGAGGAGTTCGCGCGTAAATCGATAGGATAATTCACTAGCAATAATGAACTTGAAATATAAGTTCTTATTTAATTGCAATGCGTAAGACAAGGAAAACATGAAGAAATATTATTGCTGCATTTTTTTTCCGTGTATCATTTACAATTTGAACCTTATCTTAATAGGAATAAAAGCCACCCGTTACACCATTAATCATTGTAGAATGTAACAATCGTGTCTTTTGAAGGCCACTAATAAGATCACTGCGTTATTCAAGATGGTTGATTTGTGTGAAAAAAGATATGGCTTAGAAAGAAGTGAATTATGAGATGATAAATAGATCTTCTTAGCGTTTCGATGGCAAAGAGTTTAAATATGTTTAGCCCAAAACTCAGCCACGCGAACCCCGCTCCAGTGAGCTGCATGCTTTACTGCATCAGTATGCAGTAAATAAATCATCAAGAGCACAGGTGATGGGGCATGCGGTGCAAGATGGGAGGTGGGCCATTGTTTATGGGGAGACGCCGCATACGCACTTGAGGTCTGAGCCGTCCATGAACCCCCATCTGCAGAGTTTGTCTTTGCTCCGGCCGACTTTGGTTCGAAGTCTGTTTAGAGATTTCCAAGTCAGCCACGGCAACTCGTGTCCAGGTTTTCTGATGGATCGTTGAAGTCGTCAGGGGGATTGTTGGGTTTCATAAATAGATAAGATGTATGCAACAAAAAGATGTGCTATGACTCGAAAAATTATTGGTAAAAAGGCAAAAGGTTGTACTTATGAGTCATATTTTTTACAGACTAAATTGACTGATGAACAAAAAGAAATGGACTGCTCGTATCACTGTAAGTTTGCTTCCCGGATACCTATGCTAGCCATGGATCCTTCAGTTGCCGTGGTAAGTACTAAATTGACTAATATTAAGGATTACGGCTCTGGCGAATGGTCATAATATTCTAGAACCAGCCCCTACTAAGCTTTAATCATTCAATTTAATCAATATTTTTTAATCTCTGCGATTGATATCTTAGGCCTATTTGCACCACAAATGACTGAACACATACTCAATATAAAATCACGCCTGTAATCCCAGAAGGGTTAGGCAGAGGTGTACAGTCACGAGCACCAATAAGTAAACACTTAACAACTTTTAAAAGTGTTTTTCTCCTATTGTTCTGATTATTGTTTCATGTTGTTACGAACACAGTATTCTGGAAGACATATTTTATGAAAAAGATCCTACCTCCAAGTTACAATCCTTAGTTCTCACGAAAATTGCTTTTAAATTTAGAAAAGTGTATACATATTGGTGCTCATGACTGTACCCATTAGTACGCCTACATTTCGCCAGTTATGTTTAAGTCCCATGTAATAGGGGGCGAGCCTATTGCCATCAACCAAGCACAAATCCAGACTCCGTGGCTGCTACTGAGAAATTCCTGATGGAAAAATTTAATAACACTTTTCCTGTTCTGGGAATCGAACCCAGGATCACATGCTCAGCAGTGGCGCTTGCGATCACTAGACCAACGAGGCCGTTAAAAAATATTGTTTGTTTTGTTAACTCAACAACAGTTAACACATTTAAAGCTAAAAGAATCTAAAATATCAATCTGTCTCTGCAATCTTCATACGATTGACAGATATGGAACGCTATTATTTATAAAGCGAACTTAGACTTACTCAAGCTATGTAAAGTCAATGTTTTTATTCGTAAGCTACGGTTGATCACAGTCGCTTGTAGGAATATGTACATTACTCTACAGTCTGTGGCGTGCCTATGGGCCGAGAATATGGCAAACCTATAAGGCAACCAGACTGTTCAGAAACCCGAACATCATGAAGCGGGTAGTAGGTTATAAGGGCAAGCCAAGCTTTTAAGTTTTTTTTTTGTTTTAACCCCAAACCACCTCCTGACCATAATTTCCACTTCCCTCGATATCAGCAGGAGACAGGACGAAACAAGGCCAATAGGCACAAAGGGACGTTTACAACTAGGATAAGCCTGGTTGCCTAGCACCACGGATAAATATTATCATTAATGGTTCCTAAGTTGTGATCTGTTATATTTGATTCCAATAATAGGTAGGGTAGAAATGCTTGAACGCACGGAAATCGCTTGGATCGGAATCGGTTTTAGGCTTGTGTGAGTACCGCGATTATCTACAGATCTTTGCCTTACTGATTTGTGGTGCAGGCAGGCCTCACGTTATCGACACGCGCACACTCGGGGCCGCCCCTGCTTTTTGGTAAATTTTTTACCAACTCCTATGCATAGAAAAATTTTAGTAACGAATATACGAAAAATAATCCAGTTTTTTTGTTTCAGTGTTTTTTGTGTCGAACAAAAACTGATTTTGAAGAGTTATGCACCACAATAGAAACTAAGTTGATGTGCGAGGCCCAGGCGTTGTTCGAAATATGCGAGAAGAGACCGTCGCACTGGGGGCCGTTGACATCTGATATTGATCTACAGAATACAACATTATTTGCAGGTAATTCGATAAAATATCTATATTGAACTTACTCTGTTTCATTGCCTCAAGATGAAACAGACTACTCACCTATTCTGTTATAAATATAGAACTTCTGCTGGTATAAAAATTTAACCTCACGTTACAAAATACCGAAGCGTATATCAGTTCTATTATTGTGATTATCCGCCTGGTATAAGACCAATCATAACTTCATTGTATGCTGTAAGGTCAAATATGCTCCTGAAAGTTGTCCCCCCCACTGCATTTGTTGTTAAAGGCCAAGGCCAAGCGCATGGTTACCAAACTTGGCAGTTGATTGGCCATTGTTAGAACAGTACTGATACTGATTAGGTTTTATTTAATAATTAAATTGCACTTTTATTCTGATAAGAAGAAAATCACACAACTGTTTTTAAATAGGCCAATAAATTAATGCCATCTTATCGTTTTTGTTACAGAATTTGAAGACGTCGACAGACAATTCGACGACTCGGATGACGAATTCGAAATTCTGTGAAAGTGTCGTACAACAGAATAACAATGCAATTTATCACACAAACGTCTTAATGTAGATAGACTTTAATATATAATACCTACTTAATATAGAAGACGATCGACGATACTCGTGTACCAGTAACAGCGTAATATTGTTGTTTATGTTACGTACCTACATTGTAGATACGAAGAATATCTTGTTTCATGTATTAGTTATAGTGCCCACGACTGGATAGTGTAAGCCGCTACATTATATTTTGCAGTGCCTTTACAATTTTATTGTGCAATTTATGTAAATAAACGTTAATAAAGTTACGTACGCTGATTGACATTCCTGGGAAAAATTGTGATATCAGTGCATCTTATAGGTTACTCGATTAGCGTTCAGGTATCATCTAGTCATAACTTAGATAGACTCGAAATATTAAAGCTTAAATAATAAACAATTACATAATGTTCACTTGAATTAATAACTTGTAATACGAGATTACGTTTTAGTTCATGTGCATGTAGGTAATTGTCCAAATAAGTTTTACATTAATTGCATAATAGCTATATGCTGAGAAGTCGGTTTTAGTTGTATTTCGGAGCCAATTATATGCCATTAGCAGTAATTAAGAAAGCTCTTAGACTAGCATAAATATCATGTTAATGTATTTAAATATTGCGATTCTAAGTTTTTTTAACAATAAAAAATGTGTTGAAAATTTGAAATAAGATTTGTGTTATGTTTCAGGGTATTGTTTTGTTACAAAATTGCAGGCTGAGTTGAGCAGCCTACCCAAATATTTTATATAAATAAAAGTATAAAAATATTTTTGTTTATTTCTCTTTAAATCTTGGAAGGGTACCTTTTACTAAACCCATTCAGGGTCGATAATCAGCTCCGGCACGAGGCCAGATTACGAGGTATGTTAATTAGAAGGTAGTTAGTCAGTTTAGTGCTGACTGGTTTTGTGTGAGAGTCTCAGCAGCATGACGCGGAAACCGGTGTCTTGTCCGGAGCCCAATTCGGTGAGTTCTGTCTTTGGTATAAGTATTCTACTCTTTGGTTCTGTTCCTCTGACTGCCACCTACGCGAGACCAATGCTAGCCTCCGGAACCCACAACATTAAGCGCTCGTCTCCGCTTTGAGTATTTCCAGAGAAGAAAAGCGGAGATGAGATATGAAATTCAATGTGATTGGTCGATTTTAGTTCGCCTCTCCACGCTGCACGCCTATACCTTGTGGTGTACGCCAAAACTTGCGCGGTTGCGGATGCACGCTCGCGTGTCTATATTGAAAAATAGTAGAGCAGCGCTAAAGGATTGGCGGAGTTTCTCTAAGGATATTTTGACAGGCTTGATGACTTTGTTAAACGCGTACGTTTAACAAAGTCATCCTAATTTGGCGATCCAGCATATATAGTCTTGCGATCGAAGATTACGAGGCAAAAACAATTGGTACTCCGGTACTCCCGTACTCCCATACTGAAGGCCACTATAGCGCTGATAAGCAAGTTCCGATGCCTTTATGATGTTGTTACATCGCTGTAGCTGTAGAAATACTAATTTAACTCATGCTTATTGCATCGACTCGATTAGTTTTTGATGTAGTTTTTCCTTAGCAATTTCTTCTACCGAGACCCCATAACGTGTGGATTCGGTTACAACCTTAATTTCTCATTATATGTAGAAACCAATAAACGGCGGGACAGCAATCAATATTCGTCAGCCATAAAACGTTGCAATAATAAAATTGTTAGCTGCAAAATCGAAACCTAGCGCACAGCAGCAAATCGCTCAGCCACCACGTTTTTTTAATTATGCTGTAACTTCGCGTTTTTTTTTTTAAATTAAGAAATACCTAAAGTAATGACTAATGACTGAATGAAAAAAGATAATTTTACGATACCATTTATTTAAGTATTACATACAATATTGTTATACTTTGGTAGGTAGATGTGAGGCAAGCAATAAGACATCTGGACAACATATAAATAAACCTTTAAAACCTTTGAGGCTTAGGTACGTTTACACATACATATAACACTGATTATGTACAAGTCAAAAATACTAACTACATAATTATAGGATTATGTTAAAATCTCTACAAAATTTAGGGTAACACAACAAAGGCTTAATACATTTATATCTGCAAAAGTGCTTATGTAAACAATCACATTAATACGTAAATACTCAAATAGTTATGAAAACAAGATCATATTATAATAAAAATCCAAGTAATTTTGGCACCTTACCTATTAAAATATAATGTTTTTCAGTATGTGACCAACAGCATAGTAGGCATCTATTAGTAGGTCAAGTAGACATTAGATTCATTTGGCCCCAATAACGTGTAGTTTAAAAGATAGTAATACGCCATAGGCCGATGGTATACTTTGTAAACAATGTCTTTGTACTTAAATCGAACCTTCACTGTATACATAGAATTACAAAAATATTTTAAATACATGAATCTGTTGACCATGTTAAGAATTTAAAAATGATATTTACATAGGTACAAGTTTTACGATGAACAGCGCTTGTAATGACATTTATGCAAGTAATATTGTTTTGAATGGAAACGAAATATAAAAGTAAGAAAATATGACTAGCACCACAGGCCTAACATTTAAATAAACTAATAGGTACTCAAACTCAAACTAAAGCAAATGCAGTAAAGTTTAAATACATAAGAATGGGGATCACATCAATATCATACTTTTTAAACGCTTATCATAGAAGAATCATTGGCAATCATTGTACCAATATTGCATATGGATAATCAATTACATCTTAACATGAAAACAAAACATATTTTATTGCACCAACAAAAATATAATTTGTTAAATCAACACTCCGTAGCATGTGTAGATGAATGATAAGTTATGTTTTTATGTTCGTCTGTTTTATTTAGTGAGGGATAAATATTACTCACTATTATTATTAAATATTTAAAATGGTTTGTCAACAGGACAATATTATGACAGGTAAACAATAAATCATTACTTTTAAAGACCACCTAGTTTTAAAACTGTATCCACATCACAACCATCCATAAATTCAAAACTTTAGATTTTCAAAAATATTATGACCCTATACACATTTACAATAAAAAATATAAACGACTCTCGTCTAGGTTATATATCATCTACTGGACGTAACTATATACAAAATTTCGTAATCTCACAATAACATCAATATCTGAAGAGATAGATCAGATACAATTTATATGTAAAATATGTAGGTATTGTACAGTCAAGTAGACAAAACATTAATGAAGTTTTAAACTCATATTCCTTTCCCTTATGGCAAGCATATCTCACCTTTTAAAACTCTTTCTTCATTAAAAATATTGACAATAAACTGTCAAAATATATTAAGGTGTAAAAATCAACCTTTAGGGGCCGTCTCCACGAGCGAGAGAATGGCGGCGATATTATCGTATAGAAATACGTGGCACGACGATAATATCGCCGCGTTTCTCTCGCTCGTGGAGACAGCTTCTAAGATACTTACCATTTTTTTCCATAACTGTACAGGAATACACTGCAGATGTAAACATGGAATAATATGGAACTTGACGACAATTACTACAATACAACAATCAGATTTGTATTATGATATTGAAAATTATTAAGCAGTTTAAAATGCAACTTTGAAATGTTAATATGCAGACACTTTACCATACAACATATTTCAACTACCTCTTTTTATTAAAGAGTAATTACAATGTTTTAGTAACCATAGTTTTCAAAATAAAAATATAATAAAAAATACAATTGCTGTTATTCTGCTTATTCAGGATCTTTTTTCAAAATATCTTATTTTTAAAAGGATATAATTGTAAATGTATTACGCAAAGACAACAGTAAGTATTACATTAATTGTTACTTATAGTTACCACATAGGAAAATGCTCTGAAAATTATGAAACAATTTTCATGCATGAATTCTCGATCTTTAGTTAGTAAAAAACCCTTACAATTTTAGGAAAAAAATTCAAGTAAATCTTTCATAAATTGTAAGATTTTAAATTTAGTGTATTATATAATACCTGAAAATTTTACTGTGAAACCGCTGCAAACATTTTGTTAGTTAGAAAATTGATGACTAAAACTGTGATGTTGTCTACAGAGCCTCTGTAATATGCTTGTAACGTTAAACTTTTAGCTCCATAGTCAGGTTCATCAAGCCTTTCTTTGATGAATTTCACAGCTTCCTCATTGGAAAAAGTATCCCACAACCCATCAGAGGCTAGAACTAAGAACATAGGCTTGTGGTCGTCCAGGTTAAAAGTCAAGATGTCAGGATCAGCAATAACAAATTTCTTATCTTTCAAAGGGTAGTCTCCCATGGCACGTGATGTCGCTAATATACCTGCCACCCGCCAAACACCGTTAAATGCTATGTAGCCACCAGCGGCCTCAATCCTTTTCTGTTCACGAACCTAAAAAAAGAAGGAAGAGCTAGAATCGCAACACTGCAAAAATTTTAATGTGTTTTCAATAACACAAATTGTATATTATTGGTAACATGACTTAACACCGGTTATAATAATTATCTGATTACCTGTTGTGGTTTATGATCAAATGACACGGGAATAGCATTGCCACGAGAGTCACACATCACTCCTCGTGAATCACCCACGTTAGCCACAATCAGATGGTTGCCTTCCATCACTGCAAGTAAAGCAGTAGTTCCAGCAACATTTAAAGACCGCTTTGCAGCTTCCACTAGTAGCCGGTCTGCATCCAAAACCTCATCACTCAGCAACTTTCCATAGTTTATCTTTCCCTTGTCCATGTAACTGGACAGTGGCTTAGGCACACTCTTGATTGGCTTAGCAGCTGGTCTGACCTCTCTAGTGATAGGCCTTGCTTTCGACAGCTGTGCCAAAATCTCAGGATCTGTTATTTCTTTCTTTGATGTATCATCAGCGGTACTCACAGACTTCTTAAAGCTGGATTTTCGATCAACAGAAACAGTGGTCTCTTGTTTAGGCTCCTCGTAAATTTCTATTACAGGTGTGGTAACTATTTTGCCTTCCTTAAATGCACTTAGTTCCACTATTTTATTGTAAAGGTTTTGAATAAGGTGCTCTTTTGCGTAGTTGGCGGCAAAATCGCCTCCGTGTCCATCGAATATAGCGAACAATGAGATCCCAGTATTGTTTATGTTTTCATTGATGATAAATCGGTCTTCCATATGAAATCGTCTACCTTTGATTGCGTAAGCAGCACTGAGTGTACCCTTTTTCTCCCAGCTTTGCTTATCGGCATCAGAGCCGTCCAAGAGTTTCATTCGTTGCACTGCACTTATAGGGCTCATGGCTTGCGACAATCTGCTCAGCATTGTACGACTCCATAGCTCGATAGTTTGCAAATACATAAAAAATAATATTATGGCTAGCGTGAACACTACCACTTCGGATCGTAGTAAATAAAGGCGCACCATTTTCCATAAATAGCTCACGGGAGTATCAAGCGGAACACTACTAGAGAAACGTGACAAGATTTTCGTAAACGAGAGATATGTTTGGTATAAAACTCTGTCTTCTAATTCGTCTTCCATGTCCTTGCAGTGCTTTCACTGATAACACAATAAAGCTTTTTTATTAACACGCAAAGTGCACTCAGATTTTAACTCTTTTTGTATACCTACATTAAATTTATATGTATACAATATAAACGCAAACTGCTAGTTAGAGAATATAGATTTTTGGCATGACATTTCTGTCATTCTATTTGAGTGATTTACCAACACCTGCGATAGATTTTATTTCGTTCACGCTAGGGTATCATATGGGTTGGCCAGATGATATTATGTTTATTACTATTACATCCGTTCCATAGACATTTGAGTTCATAGAGAAGTCAAGTTTTCGTTTTAGTCTGAGGAAAATAAAAACGCACATTACATTACCGACTGACCGACTGTTTAGCTAAGTCAAGGTCATAATAATTGAATGTTTATTAGTTTCAATTTACAGATTTTCTATCATTATCATGTGACGTAGAGTTTCTTAATGAATCTCTTAGCATAAAACTAAAATAACAGACATATAATATACAAATATTCAATCAAAATCAAAGCATTTTTGTTCAAGTAGGCCAGATAAAGACACTTATGAATTTTCAAAAACAAAAAAAAAAATGAGGCTATACTTCCTTATTAACCGAAATCTTTTTTGTGTATGTGTGTATAGTCTGCGATATCTTCGCCAATTGTTAACCGATTTCGATAATTCTTAAGAGTATTATTTTGCGGTGGTCCCGTTTACATTTGGTGAGATCTGATGCAGATCTGCGGAGATTTACCTACAATGGAACTATTCATTATAAGACAGAAGTCTTTCGTAATTGCTGCAATCGCTTGAATATATTGTATTGTTTACACAATTCCATATCATAATAATACGCCTGTATGCATTGAAGTGGAATAATGCCCCATATTTCGCCAGATATGCCTATATTCCGTTTTATTGGGTATAAGCCAATGATATACGTCATTGGGATAGTCCTATTACCATGACATGTATTGTTAACAATGTAAAGTTAAATTCCTGAATAAGAAAAAATTGTACAGGATATTACTAGTAAAAATCATCATCATCATTTCAGCCGAAAGACGTCCACTGCTGGACATAAGCCTCCCCCAAGTGTCGCCACATTGACCGGTCCCGTGCGTCTCGCATCCAGTGGATCCCTGCAACCTTTACCAGGTCATCGGTTCACCTAGTGGGAGGCCTTCCAACGCAACGTCTTCCAGTTCGCGGTCGCCACTCCAGAACTTTCCGGCCCCATCGGCCATCCGTTCTGCGAGCAATGTGCCCTGCCCATTGCCACTTAAGTTTGGCTATTCTTCGGGCTACGTCGGTAACCTTGGTTCTCTTACGGATTTCCTCATTTCTGATTTGATCACGCAAGGAAACTCCGAGCATAGCCCTCTCCATTGCCCATTGGGTGCCTTCTGATGAGGCCCATTGTGAGCGACCACGTTTCGGTCCCGTATGTAATCACTGGCAACACACACTGGTCATAGACTTTCGTCTTGAGACACTGCAGTAAGTTGGACGAGAAGATACCACGCAACTTCCCGAACGCTGCCCAGCCGAGTCAAATTCAACGATTAACCTCTTTCTCGAAGTTAGACCTACCTAACTGGATCGTTTGTCCCAGATAGACATAATTGTCTACAACTTCGAGTGTAGAGTCTCCGATCTTGATAGGAGTGGGTGTTACATGTGCATTCAACATGACTTTGGTTTTGTCCATGTTCATTTTAAGACCCACTCTTTCGGAAGCTCTACTGAGGTCATCGAGCATTGTACTGAGGTCCTCCATGGTCTCAGCCATGACCACTATATCGTCAGCAAACCGAAGGTGAGAGATGTACTCGCCGTTGACATTGATGCCTAGCCCTCTCCAGTCCAGAACCTTGAAGATATCCTCCAGTGTAGCGGTGAACAGTTTCGGAGATATGACGTCTCCCTGTCTCACACCTCGCTGCAGAAGGATAGGTTCCGAGGTCTAGACTGACATGGTGGCGTTTTTGTACAAACACTTCATTACCTCGATGTACCGATAGTCAATTTGGCACCGTTGGAGAGACTGCAGTACAGCCCAAGTCTCGATCGAATCGAAGGCTTTCTCGTAGTCCACAAACGCCAAACAGAGAGACAGGTTATACTCTTCGGTCTTCTGTATAACCTGCCGCAGCGTATGTATGTGGTCTACGGTGCTAATACCTTTTCGGAATCCGGCTTGTTCGGCAGGCTGAAAATCGTCAAACCTGCGCGCGAGACGATTCGTGATGACCAGAGGTCGGAATTAGGTAGAGTTATTTATGTACTTGCATCGAAATGTTGATATTAATATGAATCTTCCCGGGATTTCCCGGGATTTATAATACAATCCCGTGTGGCCAACAATAAATAATAAAAAAATCTGAGATAGATAAGACAAATAAAACAAAGATAATTAACATACAATTTTTATTAGTATTTACATAAATTCACAATACAATTTTTTATTTACGTTGCCGCACACTAGGTTTTTTTCCTGTCACGTGGATGCATTTACAAAGATTTAAACTCACCGAACACAAATACCCAGATCCAGAACAACTATTTGTAGATCATACAAATATTTGTTCCGTGCGGGAATCGAACCCGCGATATTTTTTCATTAACCGCTGCGCTGCGTGCGCAATATTTCCGATGTTGGATGGTTTAAATTGTGTAAAAGTAAATAACTTTTTTATTTAATAAATCACGGGATTTTTCTGCTCTTTAAAAATTATCTCGGGATTTGAGGCATATCCACTTTAATTCTTTCGCTGTATGAAATCAGTGTAAGTACACAAATCTCTACCTAATTCCGACCTCTGGTGAAGACTCTTGAAAACAACTTGTAGACATGGCTTAGAAGTGATATGGGCCTATAGTTCTTCAGCCGGGCATTGTCGCCCTTTTTGAAGAAGAGTACCACCACACCCCTGCACCATGCCTGCGGCGTTTTCCCCTCGAGTATGACGGAAACAAACAGCTTCTGAAGGGCCTTAAGTACCGGTTTTCCACCTGCCTTCAGGAGTTCGGCCGTAATTCCATCACCCGGTGCCTTGTTGTTTTTAAGCTGTTTCAGAGCCATCCTAATCTCGTACAGGGTGACATCCGGAATGTCTTCTGTATAGTGTCGGGTCAGACTACTAAAAATGGAAAACTATAAAACCGATTTAAAAAAAAAAAACAAAAAGTTAAAAATCATCCTTCATAAAAACTTTCAGAAGTCGGTGGTAAAAAAACTGAATCAAAGCAACAACAGCATTCTACTCGATCGGCTACAGTCACAAGGCATAATAACTGTGAAAGTACTGTATTGTTTTTATTGTGTAAGTAGGGAGGAACTTATATCAGATTCAATTTTACGATTAATCACTATTCATCGGCATAATTATTAATCATAAATTGAGATTTATAAAAACTTAAAGTATTTCCAAGCACGAGCTGCTATAGATAGATGGTACCTAGAGATACTAGCGTGCAAAATTCTGAAACATTGTACCTAAAGCTAGGAAGACTATTGGGTTCGAGCGCCGTGCTACGCCGCTTTGGCCGCCGCGCGCTCTACTGTTTTTCAGGTGTGAAAGCTACAGCGTCCAAGTATCTATGGCCAAATTGATGAGAAGGCTACGAACTGTGAAATGTAGGTATAAAGGATGTACCAAGACCCTTAACGAAGCCGAAAGCCACTTGTTTTCTCCGTCATTGCGTCACTTGTTTGTTCTAGACCATACCTGGGAACCTTCTAATTACGCAGATATTGGGGGTCAAAGTTTCACCTTTTTCACAAGTTTTTTTTAAAATACATGTTTTCAATGTAAGACTTTTAATTTAAACACCTCCATGACCCCCGTACTATTCAATTCATCCATCTGCACAATGTTTTGAGTCTGTTACATAGAGTCCTACCGTAAAACGTGATTTATCACCCCAAAAAAAAGTCGTTTCCCATCAATATTTTTTGCGTAAAGTTACTTAGTTTGATGTACATAATGCTTGGTTGACTGCTTCGTCAAGGGTCTTGTTACACCCTGTATACCCATCAGCCCAATAGTCGTTCAGAGGGTCATCTTAGGGGCGGGGTATCCGCAAGGGGCACTCGACGGTGGACGCCATCATGCGCGTGAGAGCCCTCACGACGGGGGACGCGGTGTCCCGGGGCGGGGTCATCTTGCCACGAGGCGGCGGCCGAAAACATGACACGCGGGGTTGCGATAGTCGTGGAGAGGATCCGGCAATTGGGTCTCGAGGTGGCACTGCACATGTCCGAGGCCATGTGTTTTCATGGGCCTCGGAATGCGCCACCGTCGGGATCCCTACTGACGGCAGGAGGGGTTTCCATCGGCGTCGGGTCGACGTTGAAGTACCTAGGACTCGTCCTCGGCAGCCGGTGGAACTTCGTGGAGCACTTCCAACGTTTGGCTCCCAAACTGGAACGGACAGGGGCTGCCTTCAAGCGGCTCTTGCCCAACCTAAGGGGTCCAAACGCCTCTTGCCGGAGGCTATACGCGGGGGTCATGCGGTCCGTGGCCCTTTATGGGGCCCCGGTGTGGGCGCGTTCTTTGAGGCGGCAAGCCGCCCACTACCTGAACGCGCCCCAAAAGGTAATAGCCATAAGGCTAATCCGGGGGTACCGATTGCCATCATGGGATCTGGAGGTGGATCTGATAGTCCTCGCGTGCCTGCATAGCGCCCGAATGGCGCGCGGAGGCACTACGTCGGGGGGAAACTCCGCTGCCGCGGCAAATTGCCGCTCAGCGGACAGACCTCCGGCGTGATCTCATGGCGACATGGAGAGAGCGACTGTCGCAACCCCGTGCAGGGCACGCCACCATAGTGGCGATAAGTCCCCTCTTTGAGGAGTGGCTAGAGAGGCGCCACGGCGCCCTCACCTACAGCCTGACGCAGGTCCTCACCGGACACAGTTGTTTCGGGAGGTTCCTGCACCGAATCGGGCGGGAGGAAACGGCCGGGTGTTTCCACTGCGAGGATCGTCCGGAGGACACAGTGGAGCACACCGTGGAGGTCTGCCCCGCTTGGGCGGAGCACCGCCGTGTCCTCGTAGCGGCGATCTCTCGCGTCCGGCCTTGGTTCAAGCCATGGTCCGGAGCGAGAGGGAATGGAAAGCCGTCACCTCCTTCTGTGAAGCAGTCATGCTAGTGAAGGAGGTGGCGGGACGTGAGAGGTAAAGAACCTCACGTCCCAGTCGCCGCGGGAGACGCCCTGGGCGTCGGGGGTCACGTGATGGCTCCCGGCCACCGTAGGCGCGGGCTTGTGGACGGCGAGTTATGGGCCAACTCGCCGTCCAGCCGTCTTATGACGACAAGCCGTGTCGACGGCGCGTTCGTGATCCACGTGCGCCTCAAAGAGATGTCAGCAAATAAGTAGGGGTCCGCAAGGGCCGATGCCTGCCAGGGCTGCGAGACTGTTCGAAAGGGATACCGTGGCCCTGGAACACAAAGGGCAAAGAAGGAACATGGATGGGTTTTAGTCAGTACAAGTCTGACACTCCCTTCCGCTTCGCCCAGAGTGGGGGGGGGGGGGGGGTCATTTGATGATTTCCCATCCGAAAAAAAAAAGGGGCACATCAATTGCGGAAGATGCATTTATTAAATTTACCTACGTTTTGAAAACGACTTCTATTTAACCATTGGGTTTTACTGGTTTTAATCATCTTGTTGGGTATGTTTGTGCTAAATGTCAATTTACATCAGACTTGATCAAAGACTATCACCGTAATTAAGGGGCACGTCTGAGGAAAAGGGAATGGGGATAAATGGGCCATTAGTCCATACAGCTTTTTGGTTTTGCTTACCCTTCGATCAATATTGGTTTCGACAAACCTCCGACACCCTTTTTTATCGATGAGGAAAGGTAAAAAAAAGATGCATTATTTATTTTTATAAAATGTATTAAAACATGAAATTTAGATTACAATTCAGTAAGATTCAGAACAAGTCTTGCTTTAAATTTCGTGCTAGCTTATAACAACTTGTGTTAAAAACTCATACTAAATTACATACAGTATATTTTATTTATACCATGTGCAATTGAAATAACTTTATCTACCCACAACAACACAGCCAGTTATAAAGATCAAATCAAATATAAATTAGTATTTTGTAACTATTGTCGAAGATTACTTTAAGAATAAATTAGGAGATAGACAATTTAAGAATATTAATCACACAGCATTGGTGTTAAAGTTTAAATAATTCAATTATAAACATTTTCACATTAAATTTAATAAGTATTTCTAATTTAAAATATTGACCATTTTATTCAAGAAGTAAATTTTGACTACATGATTTTTTTTTTCTACATTTTATATAATTTAGAAATGTTTACCATGATATTTAAGTACCCTTGAAAGTTATAAAAGTGGAAATAGATGTTGAATGTTATGGCTGTTCCAATACGTTGGATACTATATTATAAAAAAAAAATATTTAATATGACGAATAAAGCAAGGCATTGAGTATGAGATTAATATTATCACTTATTCACATATAAATAAATAAGTATGATGAATAATATGTACCCTTCTCCCAAATTATAAAGCTTGACAATTTAAATAAATAAGCAATGGAATGAAGTATTATTAAGAACGCCTATGGACTTAATAGTAGAATGTAGCCTGGTAAGAAAAATATTAATTATTAATTAAATACTTTTTAATAATTACAGATATCGTGAACTGAGAATTGAACCCGTCCTTCTGGGCCGTACCAAATCCAGGCTATAAATAAGATTTTTTTACATGCAGAAAAATCCAAGTATACCTTTCTGGACCTATGTAGATAAATAAGCACAATTAATTTTATTCTTATCAGGCATATACAGTAAGAATAAATTGTTGTATAATTTTAAGAATTAAATCACTACCACGGCACTTATTTCATGTCATGACATAGAAAAATCACTGTTACCCTTTTTTTTTTCTTATATATTTTATTACGAAGCTATGTGCTTTTATTTATTTGAGTGGTACAGGTAAGCTACTGTGCTGTAGGCAGTAAGGTACTGTGCGTGCTATTCGAATATTTCTTTTGAGTACCTAACGACACTTTGTCTATGTTATGACTATCTTCTATAATATTATAAAGGTTACGAGTTTATGAGTAGTTTAATTTTTATATTAGAATATTTCAAATAATACGCCATGAAAAGTTATGATTTGGTAGTTACAAATACATATTAGACTGAACCATGTATATAGATATCCGTGGTAGTCTGTACAGACGCCAGCACATCAAGCTACTACAAGCTGTCAATTTTCAACTTTAGCACTAAAGGATTAGGTTCAAGGTTGATTGGGAATATTTGACAGTTTCGGGTAGCTCGGTGTGCTGCCGTCTACATTATAACGTGCATTATGGTATCAGCGCCATCTAAGTATAACTATAAAATGAAGCCTTAATACGACAAACAACAAAATAAATTAAACAGACGTACAACTTGCGTAATAAACTTTGTTTACACAAATTAAAAAAAAACAGTACTTAAATGAATACTAAACTTCTGATAAAAAAATATACTTAAAAAAAAATCACCTTAATCTAGCGTCGGGTTTGAGTTTGTGGATTTAAAAATATTGATAGAGAAAATTAAATACTTAATACTTTACAAAATAAAATTAAAAAAAAAAACTTTAAAGGACCTCGACTATGTTTATTGTTTCGTGCGCATTCGCTTGTAGTGAGCTTTAAGCCGCACTCCCATGATACAACATCATAGTATTTACTTTGCACGCAAGTTACACATTGCCAGGACCTTGCATAATGAAATAGTAAAATTGCATGCCAGTACTGCATAGACTCAACATTGGGTAACTTTATACTTGCGTGATAATTACTTAAACGGGACGAGGCTTTATAGGGGGGAACGTCAGGGTAGCCCGCGAAATTCAAATTTTCTTACTTATTTGCAGAGGTACTATTTCATAAAAAAAAAAACAATCAATGGGATTCAATCGAATCATATTTTGTGCAACATACAGCCTGACACTGACCTGCAAATTGTAAAAAACGTAAGAAAATTTGAATTTCGCGGCTAACCTGGCGCCTCCACCATAAGCATGAGCATGCCAAGGAACGCACCACTTGAAAAAGTAATCATTAAGGTATACGGTGTGCAAACAATAATCACTTAGCGAGACCCTGAAAAGTACCAAAACAAAGTTCATTGGGGTTACTATGACGTTTTACAGCAGGAGCAATTCCAGTGTGGGAAAGAGACAGAGCTATACAGGTCGTCTAGCGCCATCTCTTTCCCACATTAGAATTGTTCCTGCTTTAAGGCGTCATGGTAGGCCACCAGGTGCCTATCATAAATAAAGAAATAACAAATAGGGTGGTATCGTGAGATAATCAATACAATAATAAAGAATACAAAAAATCACACGTAATTGTTCTGTGTTTACAACTTACAACACTTAAGATACTTTGAATACAACGGTTGTTAGTAGGATATTTAATTATACAAAAATAATAAGGAACTGGAGACTTAGGACTGATTTCTACATAAATAAAAATAATTTAGCAATATTAATAAATTGTTTTTTCGAAAAAGTATTACAGGAGAAAGATATTCAAAGAAATTGGTCATTAGAAATACATCAAACCGGGATAAAATCCTTAAAGCTAGTTTTATGTTAAGCATGGCAATAATAGCAAACAGTAGTTCACTAATGACTTGATACTCTTAGGTCGTTCTACTGAGGGTAAAAATCCTATACTAAACGCCAAGACTCGTGAAAGTCAAAGTCATAAAACGTGCGAGTGAGACGGTGGATTTTTTTCTAGGACATTGCTAAGAACATTGTACTGATTTTTGTGTCATCTCGCTCCTACTTTTTGTGACTGTATATGCCACGAACGTTGGCGTATACTATAGCTACTTTAAATCGATATTTGTGCTCATAATAACAAGACTATTATTTAGTCTAGATTTAAGGTTCCTAGGTTAGGTAAGAGAGAAATATCAGTCATGGCACTTTAACAGTTTTTGTCAGATCTTCATTTATTTGAAAAGAAATTGGCTGATTGTAGGATGGCGTTTCTAATTGACTATACATAACGAATTATGTTTCTGACGAGTATATTTCCTCCCTTATTTTTTGTTATTGTTTAAGCTTAATTTGTCTAGTGTATGGTGTTTAAACTCGATATGATTTCACCAGTAAGAAACCAGCTCAAAACTTGGCTACAAATATTACTGTCATTTATAAAAAGACTCGAACACATAAATAAGATAGGAGAAAATTCGAACTGTAAAACTAATTTGCGTGATAATCTTGAGCATGGTTTTAAGGCGACATATTCTGAGATATCGTTAAACCTGTTTTAAGTATTGTCATTACTTGATAGCACAATATTTTTCCATGTTAACGACAATTGTTTACTTTAGGAGGCGGCGAACAGAATGGGGTTACATTGTTTTATTTCATTGTCTAATATAACGTGTGTTTTCTCATCGCCTTTTTTAGTAAAAATTTTAAAACTTTTGCTGGCAAGTTCACTAATTAATATAAATTCTCCAAATGAAACCATTATGATGATCTCATATTCCACTTACACTAATTATTGTTTCGATTGCTATATTTTTTGGGCAATTACTCGGCGATTGAAAGAGCTTTTTTCACCGTAACTTAGTGCATTTTACCTGTTATTTTCAACGATCTTCTCAGATCTGTCATTCTATCTATCTTAGTTATTAGGATGATTTAATAAGGATGTTTTACAATACTTTGTCTTACAGAGGTTAATTGAAACTAATCTTCTTTAATTGAGGAAACTTCGCGGTTAATATGATAATAAGATTGGACGTTTTGGAATTGAGTAACGCGTCAACGTTGGTCAATAAAAATAAACCACAGTATTTTTACGTAGTCGATATGCTACTGTGGTACCGTTCAACCCCGATTTAAGGGTAGTACCACTTTCACCTAAATCAAATAAGAATTAGTTGTAAGTATCCGTCAGACGTTGTTGTTCTTTAAAGACCCATTCCTATTTTCTTAACCACTTATTAAAAATGTTCATAATATTATGGGTACAATATTTAAACAGTATTTAACTGTTAGTTCTAATATTTTGCGAGCTTACTTTTAGGTGCAAAATCTGTATTGGACTACTGTGCTCAAATATGAAGAGCAGTCTTAAAGATAATTATTGAGACTTGAATTGGCATTTGTTTTGTTTTTTTTTTACTAGTGTTAAAGGCATTTTAAAGATCAATACCCAGCGACGGATGGCACGGATGATATGACACTGTCTGGGGAGATTAAATCAGACCTCATTGGTTAAAATCTGTCAAAAAGTTATTTTAGATTGTCCATTCCACATCTGTGTATTATTTTTGATTATGAGCTGGTACTTCTCCTAATATCAATATTTTCCTCCTTTCTGTTACTCTTTTTGGTGATCGTATGCCGATCATAGATTTGCAGATACAAAGTCGAGGTGTTATACTCGTTCTTAATTTTGAGACACCAGACCCTGTGTCCTAGCAGGACAGAACATCGCACCCTTTGAGACGGTGACTCGCTGATTCAAAGAAATATCCGGCGATTATTGGTTATATATTTCCTCACAGCCAATAACTAAAGAATCCTTGGCACAATGTTAAGTATCAAGATTGTATTAAAAGTTGAATTATACCTTCAGTATATCACATGTTCTATGTGCACGTATCCGATTAGGTTAAACCAAAGTACGCCTGTTCAGTTTGGCCTCTCCAAATAGGTTTTAAGCGGAGCACTGGCCAGCTAGGACATAACTTTACCCCCTTTTCAAGCATTACTAGACTCTAGTTCAACTCCAGGGACAGTAGTACTGAGGTTCCCATTAACTAATATGTCTTGCAGTGGCTGGCCTAACATGCCAGAGAGTGAGTGGCTCAGTTTGTAGTAGTTCGTCTCCAGAGCGTCGTGGTACGAGACCTGGTCGGAGGAGATCAGCTTGGCGTTCAGTTGGAGCGCTGAGTGGCATACCGTTAGGAACTCTCTGAAAAATAAAGAATTTTTATTTTTAAGTGATTTTATAATTTAACTGTCTCGTTGGTTTAGTGGTTGCAAGCTTGACTGCTGAGCTTGAGATCCTGGGTTCGAGTCCCAGGTCAGGCAAAGTGTTATTGGGTTTTCCATCAGGAATTTCTCAGAAGTAGTAACGGAGTCTGGATTTGTGCCCGTTGATGGCAATAGCCTCGCCCCCTATTACATGGGACTTAAACATAACTGGGGAAATGTGGGTGTACTATTAGGCACACTTCTACCTAGCCCTTCGGGGATTGCAGGCGTGATGTTATTGTTATGTTCTTAATTTAAAAATGTTGCCTCATAAGACTGGTAGCCGAGTGGAATCACCCGCGATTTGTGTGGGCCAGAATCCACCGGCGTGGTGGATTATGGCCCACTCACACTCTTACAGAGAAGGGGCCTGTGTTCCAGCAGTGTCAGCATTATAGGCTAATTAATTGATTATACTACGTTATGATTATGCTGCGATACACTAATTCATGTACTTATGATCGCTACACCACTCCCGCGCTAATATAATACAGTATCCCGTATCTGCAAGGTAATTCAGACAGTTTCTAAGTTTCTCAGCGTAGTATTTGAATGCAGTGGACTATAGCATATTTTATTTATAAAACACACCTAACATACCTACGTTACACAAACGATATCGCTCCATTCAGACAGTCGAAACTCATCAATGTAATTCCACTATCATTGACTGAGGCGCGGCCAATTTAATAATGTACAAAATATATGTAGGCAGTTTGTACGGACAATTATATCATGAATGAATGAATTGGACGTTGGCCCAAATCTATACATGTAAAACATAAATATATCTGAGATTGAATTAGTGTGTAACAACGGAAAATCAAAACAAAAACATGGATAGATAAGGCGTGCTACACACGCTGGGTCGGGATATAAATAAAGGGTGTAAAAAGACCCTTATCGAAGCGGAAAGGCATTGGTTCTCCACGTCATTGCGATCACTTTTTTGTTCTGGAGCATACCTGGGAACCTTCTAGTTACGGAGATATTGGGGGTCAAAGATTTTTCACAAGTTTTTTTTTAAATATTTTTTTTAATTTTTTATAACTTTACTTTAAACACTTCCACGACCTACGTACTATTCAATCCACCCATCAGCACAATGTTTTGATAGCGTTACATCGAGCCCTACCGTAAAACGTGACGTTTCACCAAAAAAAAAAATTGTTTCCCAGCAATAACTTTTGCGTAACTGTTTGTTCCGGCTAATCTCCGAAACGGCTAGACCGATTTTGACGGGACTTTTACTGGCAGATAGTTAATGTTATAAAGAGTAAGAGTAACTAAGGCTACTTTCATTTTAGAATAAGAATTAGGGTTCGGTGCAAAAAAAAAATAAAACCCTTGATATTGGTAACAAAATATGATTTAAAAATGGAAGTAATATTTTTTATAATAATTTCACTCGAACGAAGGCCGCGAGCAACAGCTAGTCTTACTATACTATTATAAATGCTAAAGTTTGTTATTAAATAACGCCAGAGCGGCTGAACAGAGATGAAATTTGGCACATAGATAGATTATAGTCTGGAACAGCACATAGCCTTCTCACACATACACATCAATATATCCACGCGATCGAAGTCGCGGGCAACAGCTAGTAAGAAATAATACTCACTTGTATATCGCCTTGAGTTTATCGACCATGTCGTCGGGATACATAGGCGCTAGCGTGGGATCTAGGAAGGCGTTGGCATACGCCAGCGGGCCCGCGTTCACTTGCACGCACACGCTGCCTTGCAATCTGTTACATAGAAAATGTTTCACAATTAATTCGTGATCATAGTACTCTTTGTGATAGATACTGAAATGTATTGCATAATTATTGGAGTGCTCTAAGACAAATACGCGATCTATCAAAAATGATTACTTTGTATCTCACTTATTTAAATCGATAACAGCTAAACAGCGGTTAATATAATATATGTTATAGGTGATAGGAAAATCGTGAACTTGAGTTGTAATATTTTCTATATTATCTTATCTCTCCTTCGGTAGTAAACCTCCCGCCCTCCCTACTCTCTCCATCCTCTCCTCCTACTCCTAGTAAAAGCATCATCGAGAGAACAGTACCTCCTGAGTCTCCTGACTAAAGCCTATCGACATCAGCTTAATCTTACATCATTCAGAAGCTCGTGGCTAAGTAATAACAGCCGCTCGGCTCGATCTTTAGGTTAAGCCGCGCTTGACTAGGTTGGTCCGTGGATGGGTGACCACTCAATATATCCCGATTTTCCTCCGTGCCTTGGAAAGCACGTTAAGCCGCTGGTTCCGCCTGTCATTTGTTACAGGAAGTCAGTGGCCCGAAAGTCTGACAACCAGTCTTACCAAGGGGTATCGTATTACCTAGTACTATCTGGGTTGTGAGGGTCAGATAGACAGTCGCTGCATGTAAAATACTGGTATTCAGCTGCATCCGGTTAGAGTGGAAGCCGACCCCAACATAGTTGGTAAAAGCTACGCAAGTAGACAGATGATGACATCAGCTTCATCAAATAAAAAGAGGAATATAAAGGACAGCCTACAATACCTGAGTTGTAACTTCTTAATATCAGGTGCCTTCGCATTGACAATCTCCTGTAACTCGGTGACTTGTGCTTCCATTTCGGACACAGCGACCTCTATCGGGCTCTTCTCTTCAACTTGCGTATCGATGACGGGCACGCGACGTTTGACGTACGGGAACCATGAATCCGCTGCAATTATGACGTCAGAATTTTATGTTCAGTGTACAGTCACAAGCATAAATACCTTAAATTTACTTAAGGTTAATAATAATATGCGGTTTTTTTCCTAAAGTATAGTATAAAGGATGTAAATAAACCCTTAACGAAACCGAAAGGCACTTGTTGTCCCCGTCATTGCGATATTATTTTTGTTCTAGACCATACCTGGGAACGTTCTAGTTACGGATATATTGAGGGTCAAAGTTCCAACTTTTACAAAGTTTTTTTTTTAATACATGTTTTTAATGTAATTTTTTACTTTAAACTCTTCCATGACCCCGTACTATTCAAATCATCCATCTGCACAATGTTTTGAGTGCCTTACATAGAGTCCTACCGCAAAACGTGATTTTTCACCCCAAAAAAAAAAGTCGTTGCCCAGCAATATTTTTTGCGTAAAGTTACTTAGTTTGATGTACATAATGCTTGGTTGACGTCTTCGTGAAGGGTCCGTTTAAACCCTTTAGATAGCTATTAAGAAACAAGTCTTTTGCAGAGTTGTAATATCTATTTCACAGGACAAACGCTTTGGACTATTATTTATATTCTTATGTATTTTTTCAATGATATAAAAAAAAACCGTAACTTTAAATGACCAAGTATATTTTTTGATCGAATAATTTTCCCACCCGCACGCAAAATACGCGCTTTGACGTGGAGTTGCGGACACCAGCCCGTTATACAATACAATACAATACAATACAATAAATGACCAAGTAAGATACTAAAGCACTTTTCTAAAAAAACTTTTGAAATAATAGAAGCCATATTGTATTTATAAAGTATTTAATGAAAATTTAAACAAAATGGTCATAACAAGTGCAAATTCTGGTGCCGCTAACAAATTGAGTGCTTTGATTTATCTGCGTCGGCGATTTTATATTAAAAATAATTATTTAAAAAGTGGTGAGATTTAAGTGGACACGTTCGAAATATAGTACAGATGCATGGGTTACTAATTTCCCTTCAGGTTAATTTCTGAAGCAATCACTCTGCTTCAGAAATTAACCTGAACAAATCAAACCCTTGTTTACACTGTTAGTCATTAAATAATTTTGGAACAGACTGTACCGACAAGAATCCCTAGTCAGTAGATTCAATTTTGATTTCACTATTGGTTTAGAATGAATTTTTCGCTGTTATCGTTATATAAAATTTAAAATAGGTAATTCATATCTGATGATGTCGAGATGAAACAGTTTTTGGATGTGAAAAAGATCTGCAGAGCGAAATATCACATTATAGGGCTTCTTTTAATACATAAAAATTAAAAATATAAGCCTATACTCTTCCGGGTAGATTTTTTAATGCCTGAAAAAAAAGGCTCCAAAAATATTCACCATGGTGTCAAACTTATGTACTTTAACTTTCAATCTAATTAAATTTACTACAAGACGTTTAAAGCACAAAAATGCAAAATACAAATGATATTGTTAAAAAAAAACGCTAGGGAAGAATCATGTGCAGAATTCATGGTAATAGATTGACAGTCAGTATGGCCCTTACACCGTGTTTAAAGTTACTCACTAGTTAGATGCGTGAGCCTGATCCGTTGATGATGCACAGGTCCTCTGGCCGCGCCATCCCTCGTGAAAGGTGTCTCGAACACAAAGCGCCGTACATTATGCGCTCGTTCGAACGACCCCTCACCACCCCCCGATACCACCACACCTTCGGGCGCCGCGCGAACCCACGTCACTTGTATGTAGGCCAGCTTACTATCCAACTCCTCACGATTCACCTAGATGCAAACAACATAAAAATCAGTAAATAAATGAAGCGGGAATACAATTTTTTGCAAAACTAACTTATTATTATTATTTATTTATTTAAATGAAGATCGTTTACACGTCCGAGCTGTCGTATTTTTTATGATGTTCCAATTCCAAGGTGCGGAGACATTATGGTTAGTCCTCTAAATTCAGTTTCTGTTACATTGTTAGCTGACACATTGGTGCCATGGTGAATGTTATTAGAGAACTATTGTTTAGATAGAATAAATCTGCCGTGACTTATTTTATGGCGAGGAGGTTTGTCTAGCTATTTAAAAAAACAGTTCAAAAAGTTGTTAAGTTATGATGAGTATCGTTGCAGCTGGGGGCACGGCCATATCGATTCTTTCTGAAGATAACGTATTATTATCACAGCAGTGAGGTTCGGAGAGAACATATGGACATACCCGAAGTCACATGATATTATGAGAAACTCGATTCTTAAGAACATTAAGTTTATCGACGTCTTTTAGTTAATGATAAATGCGATCACCGTTATAGCACTAACAAATTAGACTTATGACTTGCACGTACTACTGATAAAATACAAAACATTAATTACCCCTGTTACCACTACACAGAAAAATGTACCTATTAAGTACGTAACGGAGTAGGCATATTTGAATGAAACCTCAAACTCTTTGCTAATGGCCTATTTACTATAACAGTATTACACTATCTGCTACCTTCACTAATTGAACAATTATTTTTACATCTTTCTTTGGTTTGGTGAGTTCGTGGCTAAATAAAAACACCCGTTCGGGTCGATTTTAAGTTTAAGCCGTGCTTGCCTAGGTTGATCCGTGGATCGATCGTCTATTACATACAGTTTCCTCCGTGCTTCGGAAAGCACGTAAAGCCGTTGGTCCCGGCTGCATTTGTAGATCTTTGACAGTCGATACAGGTAGTCATTGGCCCGAAAGTCTGACAACCAGTCTTACGAAGGGGTATCGTATTACCCAGTACTAACAGGGTTGTGGAAGGCAGATAGGCAGTCGCTTCATGTAAAATACTAGTACTCAGCTGCATCCGGTTGGAAGCCGACCCCAACATAGTTGACAAAAGGCTAAGCAGATGATGATGACTGGCTTAGCTAATCATTATAAAATAAAATAACTTATAATTATACTAACCGGAGCCGAATCCATAATCATTTTGACGTTTTCAGCGCCGTACTTTTGTTCATAAAAGTTTTGTAATTTCTCTGAGATTTCACTCAGTGACGTCAGTTTGGGCTCCTTGTAGATGAATTCGATGCCTTCCTCATCTTCACCAAAATGTGCTTTCCCGAAGAAGGCAACGCGGTAGAATCTACCGAGTAATCGTTTCCCTGAGTTGGTCACTTCGATGACTTTGGCATAAGCTTTGGTGAGGTGCTGGTAGCAGGCAAGTAGGGCTTGATAGTCCTTTCGTCGTTCATAAATAGGTATTATGAGACGGTAGAGAGGGCCTAGGAGTTCATATCTTTCGGCTTTGTCCGCGGCATCCGTGCATATCATCAGCTGGTCGAGGAAAGCTTGCTCGTTGTAGTGAACGTCGGTCATGCCTGAAATATAGAAAACACACATGATTCAAATGTTTATTTTGCAATACGATTACTATTTATTAATACTTTTTATTATAAACAAAGTTTGATTTTGGTTATTTCTTAAAATTCTTTGCATTTTTCTCGGATATGTCCTAGTGATCTTCTGATTGATCTAGGTTAATGAAATCTATGCAAGTCGAGATTATGTGATTATATCACTCTTTCTTTTTTTGCACAACTAAAGTTACCTAAATAGCAAAGAAATCATAATAATTTGAAGTAAAACTAAATAAAATGAATGTTAAGATTAAATTCGCTATGGTCTAAATTGAAATGCATTACAACTGAAAACAATAATTTTGTAATGTGCATTTAGCTTTATGCTTGTTATTTGAAAGGAACAGTTAGAAGTTGGAATCGTTGACTATTAATTTATGCCTTATATTTTCCTCTGTAGAAAATTAAGAAGGAAGTAGTTTTATCTCTGTCACGTGATGTGACAATGGTTACGGCCTTGGACGAGGTTGTGGGTTCAAATTCAGACAAATAATAATGTGAGTTTTCTGTTCATATCTTCATACTTTCTATGTTTGACGACGTCACTGACATCGGTGACGGAAAATAATCGTGTGGAAACCTTTTTTTTGGATGGGAATTCATCAAATGACCCCTTTCGCTCTGGGCGGAGCAGAAGGGAGTGTCAGACTTGTACTGAGTAAAAACCATCCATGTTCCTTCTTTGCCCTTTGTGTTCCAGGGCCGCGGTATCTCTTTCGAACAGTCCCGCAGCCCTGGCAGGCATCGGCCCTTGCGGACCCCTTCCTGTTTGTTGACATATCTTTGAAACGCGCGTGGAACTCGAACGCGCCGTCGACACGGCCTGTCGTCATAAGACGGACGGACGGCGACCTAGCCCATTACTCACCGTCCACAGGCCCGCATCGTGAGAAAACCTGGGCTTATGATGTCTCAAAACGCCAATTCACCTTGAGCAAGCGTAGAGATTAGTCCTCTTCTCTGTATGACAAGATTTTGCCTTGCAAAGGGACTGTAACATGCTGGTAATTTGCTATGTTGTCTGTGGGATCATTTACAGGGGGAAAAGCGGCCAGCGGAGACACCACAATTAAATATGTCTTAAGTTAAAGGAAAGACCATGAGATCTTCAATTGAATGGATATCAAGGTAAATAATATAATCATTGAGGATAATTCATTACTCAAACGAGAATTAATTTACGTGAAACTGCAGTTAATAATGTCATTATGTCTATTGTCTTGTAGCCCTTTAGTAATATTTATTTTTGTATTTATTTTTATTAACAGAATTTTATGAGGACCAGAGAGCAGGTCAGGAGCAAAGTGAGAATATTACTAGATTTGTAGGTCAAATCACTGATACTTTTTGCCGCTTTTGAATCTGAAAACTTAACTTAACTTTGTATATAAGTATTAGTATCATTATAAGTGCCTATATAAATTTTCGATAGCAAGAAGTTATTTTTATATATTTATTTTGTACCCTATCACAATATTTTCTTATTTAACCCAAAGGTTGACTGGTAGAGAATGCCTTGTGGCATTAAGTCCGCCTATGTATCACTATTGTACATGAAGTTTAAATAAATAAAACTTATATTACCATTATTACCCAGTACTAACTGGTGGAGATCAAATAGGCAGTCGCTCCATGTTAAATACTGGTATTCAGCTGTACCTGGATTGTTTGGAAGTCGACCCCAACAAAGTTTGGAAAAGGCTAGGCAGACGATGATGGCTTTTGGCGGTTGTCTTTGTGTTCTATCAGCCTTTCTTTGAATTAACACACAATGGTCAATGTATGTTAATTTTCGATTGCAAACGAAAGAAGAGATTTATGATACTTACTAAAGAGCCTATAAAAAAACGTCATAGAAATAAAAACTATTTTGCAAAAAGAGACAAGCTTCTTGCAAAAAAATAAACGACTTCCAAAAAAAAAACACTACTAAAAAGCGGAAAATAACTTTACTTTCGGAAGTCGATGGCAAATAAAATCAATGAAATAAACAAGTCCGAAAGTATTGTGATTTTCCGCCTCTTAGTGGTTTTTTTTTAGAAGTCGGTTATTTTTTTTTTAAAAAGGTTTATTATTTTATCCTCTTTGGTTGAAGCATTCCACACAAATTCATGTCATGCTTGTGTCAATTTTCATTGTAACGAGGAGATCATCAACATAGTCGAAGAAGAAAAAATACATAAATGACACAAGCAGAGTTAATAAAAATTAATATGGGACCACCGCGTGTACGTCCTCTACCAAATTAATAAATCCGCCTTATGGGCGGATTCGGAAATATCCATGAAAATACATAAAATATATATACAGCCGAACACAGAACCTCCTCTTTTTTTGAAGTCGGTTAAAAATGTGATCTCATGTCTCAGTGAGGCCATAGAGCAAAATGACATAATTGCCAAGTCTAACTCGTTCCACTTTTTTCGGCAAGAACCAGTTGGCTACTGCAAGTAGATTATGATTAAATATATTACTATTTAAACGTCTGTGATGCACGCGACTTTCATAATGTTTCAAAGCATTTTTTTAGTAAAAAGGTGATGTTGCCTTCAAGTAACATTTGCTATCATCAATACTAATTAACTCTTTCCCTTACCCATGATTTATAGTAATTATTATTGTTTGACTATTGTATCAGCATTAAGGACAGTGAACCTGTAAAGGTAATTTGTCTCCTATAGCCGTATATTTTGTTCCATCCTACTAATATTATAAATGCGAAAGTTTGTGAGGATGGATAGACGTGTGTTACTCTTTTAAGCAAAAACTACTAAACGGATTTGGATGAAATTTTGCACACAGATAGTTTATAACTTGGATTAACACATAGGATTTTTATTCCGGTAGTACGATCCCGTGGGACAATATTCGAACTCCACGCGGGCGAAGCCGCGGGCATAAGCTAGTCCTTTATAGATCATCATCTGCCTAGCCTTTTCCCAACTATGTTGAGGTCGGCTTCCAGTCTAACCGGATGCAGCTGAATACCACTATTTTACATGGAGCGACTGCCTATCTGACCTCCACAACCCATTTAGTACTGGGTAATACGATACCCCTTGGTAAGACTGGTTGTCAGACTTTTTGGGCCACTGACTCCCTAACAACTGTCAAAGATCTACAAATGACTCCCGGGACCAACGGCTTAACGTGCTTTCCGAGACACGGAAGAAACTCAGTATGTAATGGGTGGTCACCCATCCACAGACCAACCTAGGCAAGCACGGCTTAACCTAAAGATCGATCCGAGCGGCTGTTATTATTTAGCCACGAGCTCCTCGTGTCTAGTCCTTTATAGATGTCACTAATAAACGTATAGCGTTAAATAAGATTGTTGAAATACTTAGTAGCGACAACCGGCAGGTTAAGTAGAATACCACCTTTTCTTCATCTTACCCTTCCTTGTCCCATGTTACGTGGGGTCGGGGCAACACATTTTTTTCTTCCATTCTTCTATTTTCTTTTCTTTCATATCATTCTTCACAAAATCCATGGATCTTTTCATTGGCCTTTTTCTCTCTCTACATCCATAAAATTTGATTTTGCTATCAATGCATTCTTTATTACTTATATGAATATGACAACAAAATTGTGTAGGTAATAATCACATTTAGTTTACTATCTATTGTTTTATGAATCTTCTAACACATGTACTTATTTATCTTGATAACGTAGATACGCGAACGCTGTACAAAAACTAACACTGAAAATTATATGAAAACCTCTATGAATGAAAACCAATGACCCTGAAAGATCCTACGTAGTTAAAGCCAATAGCTATGTTCCGTGATCACGTCTCCTATATCAGCCAAATTTATTTATTTATTTATGCACGTTCATTTTAATTTGTATTAATTTTGAGATGTTTTAGAACCTCGCACGATAGACTTACAGAGGTGCAATTTTCGGTATTAATAGACCTCTAACAACAGATTACGTTGTTAGAGATTCGCACAGCTATTGAAGCGGAGCTGTCCGCCGGCCCTCTTGAAATACAATTCTACCATGTATCTCTATATAAATGGAGCAGAGGCTCTGCGTGTTGCAGTCGAAAACGGTTCGCGAACGCGCGTACGTACCGCCGATAAGAGACCGCTCTGTCGGTTCGGCGGGAAATTAGCATTCAAAAATGGGGCTGGTGATAGTGTTGGTAGTTGTACTTGTGGGGGCAGTGTACGGGCAGGAGACCCCAGGCCGCGTGGTGGAGCCCCGCCGGATCGACTCTGCAGACAATGGCCTGGCGAACACAGAGCTAATCCTCGCATTTGTGGTACGTCTGATGACTTGTTATTCAACTGGTCACGACCGGACAGCGTGCCAGCTTCCTACATGAATCGCAGGTCATTCATTTAATGACGAACAGTGGTCAATCATCGTATCAAACGACTGGGTTACCGGTTTAATGGTTACGATTACAAGGTGCCGAAAATTGGCATTGTATTTACTAACCAATCAGTTAAGGAAATCGATAAATAAACATAATATTCTATACATTATAATAAAAGGGTTTGATATCACTTCTTCGAAACCCTTTATAAGATCGTATTGCTAACAAATAACAGATATTAATTGAAATCAATGAATTGTTAACAGATGTTTCGTCACGGCGACCGCACTCCTGACCAAGAGGAGTTGGATCTATATCCATCTGATCAAAAACTAACAGACGAACTTTTCTTTCCCTACGGAAAGAAAGCCCTGACAAATGTAAGTTTATGACGTACCTATGTTCATTTAAGGAAATAGTTGAAAATCATTTAAAAAATTAGCATTTCAAAATAAAGTTCCAGAGATAATTTTCAGGATAAATATGCTCTGACTAAGGTGTACTGAGCAACTTTTAGAATGGATTGCAGGAGTGACAGCGGTAACCATTTTGTCAGATTAGCTCAAATAACCATAGTTGGCGCGATTTTTAGTATCGGTTTCTGGGACATAAATAATAACATTCAAATGTTACAAAATACATCGCATGTCACAAGCCTGTCGCACAGGAATTACATATAAATTTAAAGTGATTCCTAATATAAATCCAAAAGTGACTTTGATATACCGACTGTCTATAAAATGGATACCAATTTAATATTGCCTCGATGTAGATCGAAATAAGCTATGAAAATGTCAAAGACCGTTAAGTAATGGATATTACATAATACAATATAGCAGCGAGTTTAGGCATCAACATGTTATCAAACCTGAAAATCTATAATGTATTTAGCTATGGTCTTGGATTAAATAAACATTAGAATTGCGAATTAGTACTACAATACAAGATTGTTCACGCATCTACAGAACAGCGGATATTGAAACTAATATTTGGTACAGATTCCAGTACGTCAAGCTACTACAATTTGTCAAATTTTTAACTTTATCCTCAGACAAACAAAAAAAGGAAAAAAATACAAAAAAAAACCTTTATTTGTTGGTCTGAGACTTTATCGCTAAAGCATTAGGTTCAAGGTTGATTGGGAAATATTTGACAGTTTCAGGTAGCTCGATGTGCGGGCGTCTGTACTAATATCCGTGTATGCACCATTAGAATAAACGTGGAATAGGGTTATAATCAAGGTCAAAGGATACTGAACCTTATTTTTTGTCTTTCATGATCATGAAGGACGAAACGAGGTTTGTTTGTGTTTATCATTAATTTAAATCCTGTACCTACGTACACATTATTGACCAAACTTTCACCTTAGAAGAAGTAGTTAGTGGACTGACGACCTACTGAAGATCTTACCAATTTTCTAGATCGATGGAGCAGTAGACACTAGACGTATTTCGACTGGTTTGGTTAGCACGAAATAGCTTCATGATGTGATAGTGTAGTACAGCAATTTGAATAGTTACTTGCACGATGGTAATATATTGTGTGCACCTGCGTAGAATTAACACAAGGACTGTTTTTTTTTTCATATTTGATATCTAGATTTCAAGATAAGGTCTACCAGCCACCTTATCAGTTATCGTAAAAATACGTAAACACTTACCACGTGTAGCGCTTGCGTATTTTTTTCTAATATTTGTCATCTGTCTACAGAAAGGCAAACAACGAAGTTACTTCGTAGGCAAGTATCTAAGGCAGCTCTATGATGGTTTAATCAGCAAGTTGTATTTGCCTGATGAGGTCACTATACGAACTACTGACTACGCCAGAACCCAGATGACAGCTTTGACTGCCTTATCTGCCCTGTATCCACCTCAGCCAGCCCAGAAATGGAACCCTAATTTAGACTGGCAACCTATTCCATACAATACACCGCCATATGATGAAGATGATGTAAGTACCAATTCGCTAGAAAAGGAATTACTCAACAAATTGTTAGATTTACCTAGTGCATATTGATTTGAGACCGTTAGACAAGCATGATTTTGCGAATATTTTATTTTTTGGTATCGAATCCAGAAATACATATATCATACATTTTACTGCCTCATTTTAACCCAAGATAGTTACGTTAGGTTAAGAAACTACTTTAAAATACCCTTCAGACATTAAACTAACGATATCTTAATTAGCCAAAAACCGGTTAGTAAATAAATAATTTCCATATTCTATACATAACTCATTTTGGTAATAAAGGCTAAAATACACTGACAAAAGTCACATATCAAAAAAAAAAAAAACTTAATATACTTGTTTAACCTAAATCAAGAGATATAATAATATAATTAAAACGTAAGATCATAAAACGTAACATTTCTTAATTAGTTTTATCACAGTAATAAGTAAGTATAATTAATTTAAAAAAAAAAACTTTTCAAATTAACGTCAAGAATCAAGACTAAAGAATATTTTAACAGTATATAATAATCAAAGTATGTAATCAGACGATCTAATCATACTATATTCTTTCTTAGTACACACGGCGGCACATGAAGCTGTACTTTTCCAGTATAACTTGGCCTCGCTTTGTATAGATTTCCTATACAATGAGAGATCCGCACAAACTAAAAAAGAACAAAAGAAAGAAAGAAAAGAAAGAAACTGGTTTTGTATAGCTTGATTAGCCTTGTGCGTACAATGAGTGTCAAACTAGCAAAACTATTTTTTGACAGTGTAACAATTTATTTATTTATTTTAATTGCTTTCAGCTTCTTTACTGGTATAACTGCCCAAGATATCTCTGGTTGAGAGACAAAATGTATGACCTGCCTGAGGTTAGAAAATGGACAGAACCCTATCAAGACCTATTCAATTTGCTCAGCGAAAAAACTGGGACGAATATCACAAAAACTGAAGATGTCTTTTATTTAGATAATTTGTTCCAAACACTGGTAGGTTTCATTAACTAAATAGTGTTTGGGAATTCAATTTAAACACGGTGTAAGAGGTACATTGACGTAAAAACGGTTACCATGAATAGCACTTGAATCTAACTTTGAAATTTTTCGGTCATTAAAGCAAAAAACGGCTGTTCCATACATTTTCACAGTATACTTATTGCATTTTTGTATGAAACAGTTAAAAAAAGCGACTGAATGTTCTACGCTGTGGGGTCTAGAATCATGAGCTGAATTCAAGGCAACAACTTGCGCGCCAACGTCTCTTACACCATGTTTTATGCAGTTCACCTAAAATATAGTAATGTTTTCAGAATAACGTCGGTGTAGAACCGCCTCAATGGGCGCAAGAAGTAATGCCGAAAATAAAAGACGTTACGAAAATGGAATTCGCTATAGAATTTTATAATACAGAGTTAATCAAATTGGCAGCCGGTAAAATCAATTTATATGATATAAAAAGAACTTCCATCTCAATTTTTTTTTTATTACCTGTAAACTATTTTGTTTATTAAATTTGATAAGGAGATAGACTCATGCATATTTTAATTTCAGGTGTATTAATGCAATCGATAGTCAATGTAACTCATTCAGCCACACACAACACAAGCGTTCCTTTAGAGCCGAAGTTGTACGTGTACTCGGCCCATGAAAACAATGTGGCTGCCTTCATGGCTGCGGCAAGGGTGTATGAAGCCCACCAGCCTAACTACGGGTCTACCTTTTCGTTAGAACTTAGGAAGAATAACGTGACTCAAGAATATGGAATGACTGTAAGTAACCTTAGGATTCAAAATAGCATAACATCACGTCCTGTAATCCCCAAAGGGTTAGGCACAAGTGTGCCAGCAGTACACCCACAGTTTGCCAGTTATGTTTAAGCCCCATGTAATAGGGTGCGAGCCTATTGCCATCTGGGCACAAATCCAGACTCCATGGCTGCTACTGAGAAATTCCTGATGGAAAAACCAATAACACTTTACCCGACCCGGAAATCGAACCCAGGACCTCATGCTCAGCTGTCGCGTTTAGGACCACTAGCACAGATTAATGCCCTTAGACCAATGAGGCAGTCAATGATTAAAAAATTAATAGGTAGGTACTGGTTTATGAGAATATCCCGCGCTCCCGACTGATGATGGCAGAATCAACAAAGTGAGGTTGGAGTCGGTAGAATTCTAATAGCCCTATGATTACGTCATATCCATTAAGGATTTATTCACTAAAAAGTGTGACCATGTTGGATTCTCTTTAAGTCCTTGGGTGCTTAAGGAAGATGGTGGTTTTAAGGAAGACATCATAAATTGTAACCATAAAGATATTTTGAATGTTTGTATGTATGTCATTGCTTCATCAGACAAGGTCTTTTGTAGGAAAACAAAACTGAAAACTGTCAACAGCTATAATCTCTAAGAAAAACAAACTAAGCTACTTTGGTAAAGTTTCATTGTTATTTTAATAGTTACCGGTTTGCTAAATTTTACTGTTGACGTCAATACTTACATTCATCACGAAGAAACAATAAAAGAAAGAAATAAAACTATCAATGTTCATATGTAGTAAATCTAAACCATAGTAGAGAATGATCCTGAAATTAGTTTTATCTGTTGTGTATAGCCTTTTTGTATGAAAACATATTGGATTTACGTAGGATAACTTACATAATTACTGAAGCGGTTAGACTTATGTGGTTTGATTAGGTACACCAACATTTTAATGATGATTTGCTATGGCAAATATTGTTTTAATTACTTTCTTTATGTTCAGCAAAGAAACTAGTACAAGGAAAATACCATCATCATCTGCCTAGCCTTTTCCCAACTATGTTAGGGTCGGTTTCCAGTCTAACCGAATGCAGCTGAATACCAGTATTTTACATGGAGCGACTGCCTATCTGACCTCCAAAAAAATATATTGCCTGTTAAGGACAACTTTTTTAGTCTGATGGCTGATGCCCTTTTTTTCGGATGGGAAATCATCCTCCCGCTTTGCGCGGAGCGGAAGTGAGTGTCAGACTTGTACTGACTAAAACCCATCCATGTTCCTTCTTTGCCATTTGTGTTCCAAGACCCGGGGTATGTCTTTCGAACAGTCCCGCAGCCTCGGGAGGCATCGGCCCTTGCGGAACCCTTCCGGTTTGCTGATATCACTTTGAGGCGCGCGTGCAACACGAACGCGCCGTCGGTACGGCCTGTTGTCTTAAGACGGACGGATGGCGAGCTAGCCCATTACTCACCGTCCACAGGCCCGCGCCTACGGTGGCCGGGAGTCAATAGCAGCGGGAGTTGAGTTTAATGCAAGTGAGCATGTGTATTTTTAATATGCCAATTGTATGCGACGCCTCATATCTAAGTCAATATTTATCAATCGTTGCATTGTGCTAACATTACTTTAGAGATTTAAAAGATAATTATATAAATTTATTTCTCAAAAACTTAGAAAACTCAGAAAATAGTTTGGCAGTATTTATTTCTAATAAATGGTGTGGCCACTGCAACCGAACTAGGCAATGCCTGTATTTCGGTTTTCAGTGCCTTTTACCTCGACATTTTAGTAAAAGAATGCCAACAAAGGAAATATGGTTGGTTGCACTAATAATCAATTTTTCATGACTTATAGTTACAACTAACTTAAATGCATTTTTTTTTAATTTCATTGCCTCTAATATAATAAACAAATGATCGTCGTGATATCGTGAGTGAAGTGTTTATGAATGTGTGTGGACTAGTAGGTGAGTGAGTTTGAGTGATGTGGGTGCGTATGTTTTGTGTTGTGGTGTGGTGTGTGGGGGCGTGTGAGATAGGGTGTGTGAGAGTGCATGGGTGTGTGTCTGTGATTGTGAGCGCATGAGCGTGGTTTTGTCTAAGACTATTTTAACTAATTAAACATAACATTCTAATTACTGGACAACGTTTATAAATCCGTTTCTTCGTAACTAAGTTGTTGCAAATATTCACTTACAATTGTTTACATTTAGATTTTGTAAGAGGGTAAAAATTTAGTTCTTATAAAGGAACGGACCAAGAAATTCAATAAATCTTTCGCTAAATTCGGTTTTACGAGCGGTCCGTTCCATATATGTATGTATACTTTTTTATTTCGACGTTTTTGCGCGAGTGGGTCATAAGGTAGTTTTGTATGTTGTTTCAGAATTATGTTGAGGATGAAAAGTTGTTTTACGGTCAGAACTCCACAAACCTGATACAGCGAGACGTAGGAAAAAGGATGGGTTTAAAAATACTCACCTTTAGAATTGCAATAATTTAATTATGACTGACCTAGGGCATAATACGCGTTCCATTGATAAATGATTGACTTCCAGTGATGATGATAATATTATGGCTGTTTCTGAGCCTTGAATACTGCTGGGCAGCATCAAATAGCTCATCCTAAGTATTGGCGGCAAAAACTAAGGCAGTGTCGTCTGCAAAGCAGAAGATTCCGCATTGGGTGAGTTTAAGACTCGTGAGTTCGTTCATATACACAAAAAAAAATGAGGGTCCTAAGATGCTGCCCTGTGGTACGCCATGTGTTACTGGATGGTAGGTACTTTATATCAGCCACGTAAGATAACAATGATCAAGGTATGACTACACATCTTTATCAAGTGTCAAGCACAATATTTGCATTAATAACACTTATTTTGCTAAGCGTTTATTTACTGCAGGATTTCACTTTTTTAAATACATTTTTTTATTGTGTCCGCCTGGGGTCTTTGACTGTTGAATGAAAGGCATTTTTTTGACTTGCTGATTTCCGAGGAAAGAGATAAAACGTGATGTTTTTTTTTCCATATTGTTACAGCGTTGAGGTGACAATTTCGTGACAGTAGTAGATACTCAGTCAGTCTCAGTATGCGGGGTTCGCGTGGCTGAGTGCTAAACATAACATTTGAACTTTTTGCCATCGATACGCTAAGGCGGAGGAGTAGATACTGATCGGGAATTGACCTAAGAGTCTGAAAAACCCGTTTTGTTTTTTTTTCCAGGCTGTGTACGCCCGTGATGCCGGCGGCCCAGGGGAAATCCTACCAATCAGCGGCTGCGGAGCCCAACTCGTCTGCCCATATGATAAGTTTTGCAACCTCGTACAAGACGTAATATGGTCGAAAGAAGAAATGGATCAACAATGTAAAAATCTAAAGCCATTATAGCACAAATTAAATTATTAAATAGATACTAGTTGACACGAATAAAGTGGCTGTGATTTTTATTTAATTTGTTTGATTTAGTAAGGATTTAGTAAACATCAGACCTACTTGTAAAATAAAAATAAAACATGCTGTAGGATAATAGCGAATGACCGTGGAAATAAGTATAAAAAGGTTGTGCAGGCAGCATATCGAAACTAGTTTTTAAAGTCCTAGCGATGCGCCCTGGATTCGCTCATTTGGTTTAGAAAAATAAAAAAAATCATTTACCTATCAGAAAGTTTCCCATGTAAAAAAATCACATAATTGTGGAAATTGAATTGGAATTCATGGTCATTTAGTTATTGCCATGTTTTGTGAAGTTTATTTTCTCAATACATGACAATGCCGTTTCCGAGACGGGGCCTAACGATTGTCTGCCATACCTAAAGCTTAATAGGATGCTATAAATTACGCAGATAATAACTTCATGAGGAACTTTAGAAGCGAAACAAGATTTCAATCTAAAATTAGTTATTTAGTAAACTTATACAACATTAGTTTTAGTATATGCGAAACCTAAAATAGTAGTAACTAGTACTTTTATGTAAAGAGTCTATGTACAAAATTTCAAAACTGTTTCATGAAAAATCACAAAGTTATAAGTTTGTTCTGTTACCTAGTTGTCCGCACAAAAACGTGGTCACCACGCGGCGTGCCCGCGCACGCGCCTCCAGCATCGTCTTGAGATAATTGATAATAAAAATTTGGCAACAGGTACCTAAATGATTGCGATAGGTACTTAGTATCGATCAGTGTCCAACTTGTAGCCTTTTTAAAATATTTTTGGGACAAAATATAACATGGTTTAAAAATTATTGGAATCGATTCAGTTACTTATTCTGAACAAACTATATTCAGGTTTCGCATATACTAAAAATAATGATGTATAGAGTTCACGAAAGATGTCATCATCTATCATGTCAAATATGTATACATAAATAAAAAAACACACTTCTGAGGACTTAAACGCTACTGATGCCGCAATTATTGTGTAATACTGGACCTTACTCATGTATGTTCCTATTGACGAAAGAGGTCACTTCAAAACTAATCATACCCCCCCCCCCCCCATAAACGTTGTCTCTTCGATGACCTTAACAAATCGGCTATACTTTAGGAACTTTTTATTTGAGGTAATTGCTACTACAAAACCAAGGGCACCATTTATAGGGGACAGGAAGTTAGGAATCCCCGGTGATGATTTTCCAAATGGCAGTAGTCGCAGTTCACAATATGCGGGTGCATTGTCACGATGAGATGAATCAAACATTAGGCCTTGAAAGTCTAGGCCGAATAATGGTCTAACTAATGTTCCTAGTCCAATGTGCTCATAGCATATTTTATGCATTAACTGAAACTTTTTGCCCATGGCTTTCAACAATCTAATTTATCTTGGGAGCACCACAAATATTTTTAAGGGCGTGCAAGAACCCATAGACTTGATTGTTAAACTCCACTCGAAAATTCCTCCTTCCAGTTTCCGAACTAATAACCCATTCGAAAAATAGAACCAGGTATCTGATGTTTTTAAATAGAATTATTTTACAATTTCTGGAGAATGGACAATTAACGAAGAACGACAAATGTGAAGAAAGCAGCACGACAAGAAAGTCATTAAGCCAACATACGTAATTTTTTATGTACAGACTTCAAGCTACTACAATCTGACAAATTTCTTTAATAGATTTTCAACATTATAGCTTACGCATTAAGTTCAAGGTTAATTGAAAAAATTTGACAGTTTCGGGTAGCTTGATGTGCTGGCGTCTGTAGCTATAGTCGAGCGCAATCAGACAAAAAGGTGAAACGGAAGTTTATAGTGGTGGATTTTCCGGTGATTCCCGATGGTCACCACCTGCTTGTCCACATCTTGGTGGACAGCGCGGATATTTTTTTTTTAAATCGTGGCGCTGTCCACCTGGTAGACAGCGGGTCATGGGTCTTTTTTATTGAGTTCCTCAAGGTGTGGAGAAGAAAGTAAAAAAAAAGTCGTCAATAGTCTAATTGCACCCAGCTACTGAGAAAATGTATGGAAACAGTCCCTAATCTTAAATACGTCACGATGCACAGACGTAATGCAAACAAGCGAGTATATTCACTGGAAACATATAAGATGTAACAACAGTACAATTGTAGTTACAATATGATTAGATATGATCACTGGCAGTATGACTGCCATAGAATTATAAGAACAAGGTTTCCTCCAACATCTTATTAATGTCTTATCACTAAGCGAGATGTGTAGATTATACAAATAATTGTTACCAAGATAATTTGGTGTTTTAATTAGAAGTAGATACTGGGAAGTCTGTGATGAGAAGATGGTGCACCTGACGAGTGTTATTTGTATCAAGTAAGTGGTAAACAATTTATTCTTTTCCTTGTATTCCATACAAGGAAAAGAATAAATTGTTAGAGTTTTGTTCAAACGTTTTTGTAAATGCATAAGGAGCTCTTCAAACAAATAATATTAGATTGTTACGGTCTCTTTTTATTGTTTTTGTTACAATTATAAGACGTTGATTTATATTTACATCTATACATATAAAATTCAAAGTCCTGACTGACTGATATACCAACGCACAGCCCAAACCGCTGGTCCTAGAGACATGAAATTTGGAGGGTGTATTCTTTGTGAAGAGTAGGTATCCACTAACAAAGGGTTTTTCGAAATTTCACCCCTAAGAGGGTGAAATGGGGTGTTGAATTTTCTGTGCAAAACAGATCTGGATGAAACTTGGCACAGAAACAGACTATAGTCTGGTATAGTACAAACATAGATTACTTATTATCCCAGGAGTAAGATCCCGTGGGAAAGTCCTGAACACAACGCGGGCGAAGCCGCGGGCATAACCTAGACTTAAATAAGATAAGCAATAGTAACAAGTTCGCTCTTCTATTTTAGAGTCAAATGTTTTCAGAGTTGTGCTCACAAACTTGTGGCAGCATTGAGGAAATCTTGTCAATACTTTTAACAAGTAGCAAACAAAGAATGCGAGGTCGTCATAGAAAAATAGTCTTTCAGTACCCAGCCCCCCACCAGGATAGGGCAGGCGGTGAGGCGGAAGGCATTGTACGTTCGCACGGCAGCGCGCGCGCAATCTTTTAATTCACACTATCAGGCGAATCAAAGCACCCTAGTGCAAATAACTCACATGTTACTGTACTATTCATACGTGTTCTTTGTTTCTATTGCATATTTACAATGCATTTCCTACAGGAAATTAACGTTATCCATCTCTAATACGTATGAAAATCCACCATGTATGGTCCATTCAAAGAATGAATACTCATATAGGCATACATGGGGCCACATTGTGCGACCACATCTGATTTTTCCATTGAGGCTGAGGTTAACAAGGGCGCCGGCTGTCTAAATATCAACATCGGACGATACAGGCACGCATGTGTAAATAGGCACCGTGGTACAATCGATTGGACAAAGTCAATCATCTGAGCGGACACAGGTCGCGGCGACCGTGAATCTGCCCGAGCGTCCCGTACGGGTCTCAGTGGGACTCCGTCTCGCGCGCCGTGCGCTTCCTGCCTCGCACCGCTGCCATTCTCGCTTACTTATACAAAAGTGGATGCTACCGACTGTTCCCGTGGTTTATGTGTCAACACTAAACTATTAATTATGCGCTACCCCGAGTGATTAACGCCCGATTAAGATCGGATTACAATGTAGAGCTGCCGACCCGGCGGAGGAAAATGTGAGTGACGTTTTCGAGACATTGTATAAAGCGGATGTTTTTGTCAATTGCAGTTTGTGCGGACACGTGCAACAATTAGCATGAGCATAATTCTCTCATCGTAAAATTATAATACCGCACTTGTTCTGAATAACTAGAATAAGTAGGTAATCAAGTGTTTGAATATCACAACTTGAAGATAAAAAAATTAGATTGATACCAAAAAATCTGGCAAATAATTTGCACTGGTGTCAAGAAACGGGCGAAGTTTAGCATTACTTCTTGTGGTCAAGTGTGTGGTGGGTTTGCGCAGGAAAGAGGGCGGCCGCGAGGAGGAGCCGACCAACGCGGCGGAAGCGGCGCCGGCGCAAGGCATGCGCATAGAACACACTTGCTGCTGCCTCGGCGTGTTGGTGGGCATCTCGCTCATCGCCGGTATGTATGCTATCATAGTCAAAGCACTCAATACCTACGTCCAATATTTTGTCAAAACAAGGCATTAAGGCAATGTTTGGTAGTTCTCAGAAGTGGGCAATAATTTCAGTATTCAATAAAACAGAACAGCAGAAAGTAACTTGACAAGATCAGCATCTTAATTAGAAATCGCATTAAGGCATGCCAAGTAAGGTAGCTGGCAAGCCTTGTATCGAATGTTAGAATTAAAAAACGCCTATCTTTTGTGATTGTAGCCTTTTGGTAGCTTTTCACTAGTAACGCAGCGTCAACTCTTCCATTTTGTTTGTTCACTATGCCATCAATAATATTGCGATCTTTCAATGAGACTGATATACAATTACATATGTGTGTTATTTAGCATTTACCCAAAAAGGAGATATCCAAAGGCTTTTAAAAAAACTTTGTTTTGTGAAAACGAATATTTTAATAACATTGTATGTATTCTCCTTTAGCCCTCGTAGCAGTGATACTGATGAAGGACTCAACGGTCGAAGTGACTGTACTTCGACAAGTACACGTGGTAAGAACATTAAAATAACTCAATTATGAAGACATGTCATTTGCAGGTATTAAAACTATAGCCAGTACCTGTTTAAAGTTATTCAGGGATGCGTAGAAAGAAGGCTCTCTGAATAAATTGGCATTTATTGAGAAATAAAAGGGTAATTAAGCGCTTTGTTCAATTGATAGTAACTATACAAAATATTATTATCATGCCTGTAAGCCCGGAAAGGGATGGCAGATGTGTACATTACACTGATACTTTACCAGTAATTTTTAAGTGCATTTGAACAAAGTGAAGATAAAATACTCATTCAGTAAAAATAATTTGTTTAGAAAATAATAACTCATTTGTTAAGATTAATTATAAATATAAATAATCGCAATATTTTACTAAGAAAGGCGTAAACTACTATGAAAGATGCATAAATTAGAGCTAACTTAATTGAACTGCACGGTCTTAATTATCCCTCAAAAGAAGCCTAACTAAATAGTTATTAAATAGAAAATTTGATTGCTCTTTTTATTTTTATTGCTCTTTACACCGTACTTACTGCTATACTATTTTGATGGCTTATTTGGGAACGTTGTGTCTGATAAGAAATTGATTGACTGAGTAAATTTTAGTTAATTGATAGTCACTTATTTTGCGAACAGTTATAGAGAGGTTACTTTTATATAGGAATTGATGTCTTTAATATTTTTGCAGCTAATGTCGCATGGGGAGCGTACTCCCAGCGAGGGTGAGCTTGCTATGCTTGGAGCCCCTCCACCAGACCACGTGTTTTCGCCTTATGGAGCCGGCGCTATGACTAATGTAAGTGCACAGTTTCCAACAAACCTTAAGTTTAAATTGTCATCAAACCATTTCCTACACATAATATACAGGTCGAGATTCTTTAATTTGGTACATTTTTTTAACACGCTTCAATATCATGGGAACCACAAGAGACGTCATTTTTACAACAATGGACCTTTTTGGCGTAGTTCCTCGATACATTAAATTAGGTGTCCGCCAGCCGTAACGAATGGCTTCTGACGTGCACAAACCATAACCGCGGCTGTAGCTGATCAATGGTGATGCTGCATTTAGATTACTCATATGCGCCGCCGCTCCTCCATCCCGAACTCACAATGCTGGCAATGTAACAAAAGAGCACTTGTTGATCCGTCCTTGTAGGCCATCCACTCAGGTATATTAGCCATTCACAAGATTAGCAAACCAACAAATATACATACGTTACTGTTCGATTTTGAATGTCAAACCACAAATCTCATCCATTTACAAAGCATATGCAATCATTACTAGTAATATAACACTAATATAGTGCAATTCCATTTGATTGTAAACGGCTACAAATCATATTAGTCAACACGTAACACTTTGTCGGGGCCGTGACCATGAATCCCCGGAACTACAGTTAAGGGTCGGAGCAGAAGGACAAGTGAAGACGAATGATGTTATAACGAAGTGTCGCTTCCTGGTCCGAATGCGGGAGGGAGTCCCGATAGCCGAAGGTCGCGGACTGCTAAACGGGAACGAAGTGTCGGCAGACACGCAGATTGCCGTCAGCCACTAATAATGATTTATTGCTTGTCCCACGTCACACGACTCGTAATAGAAAAGCATTCGTGAGTGGACCGGACTTTATTAATAAAGGCGTTTGTCTATTGCCATTTCTTATTATTACAGGAGGGCAAGACGTTGACATTTGAAATGGGCGCATTACTTAGGAAGAGGTATACCGAGTTTTTGGGACCTTACTATGAAAGTGGTAATTATTGTGATGTTCTACTAATCTAGTTTATTTTTATTTGTAAGTTATTAGTGGCGAATGTGGCTTGACGCTCTGATCATATTTGAAGGGCTAACATGGCCAGAGATCGCACAGAATAAAGAGGTATGGAAGGAGAAATGGGAGGCCTAAAAACAAAAGTTTTTAGTAAAATATTTCTGTTTTTTAATAGAGAGTAGTATCGTAATATCGTCGGATACGGAACTGAGTAAGATGACGGCTCTGTTGATCGCGGCGGGGCTGTGGCCGCCATCGCCTCCGCAAGAGTGGAACGACACGCTGCCCTGGCAACCTGTGCCTTACAAATATCCGCCGAGACGTCAAGACTTTGTAAGTTCTTTTAACTTTAATTAGAATTAAGGATTTAAATAAGTACATTTTTTAGGGGGGTAGGCACGTAAATATTTGGAACAATAAAATAAAAAAGTTTTTGTGTTCACTAAAGCAAGCTTTTCTCTAAAGCCAGAGGCAGCCCATGTCAGAAAACTGATAAAACTTTGGTGTGACAGATTTTTAGGGACCATTTCACAAGGAATTATTAATTTTAAAATAATATTTTATTGTAAGAAATAAGGCGAAGAATGAAAAAGGTTCAAGCACAGATCAATCCCTCGTTTCAAGAGATGTTGTGGCTGGCATTTTAAAATGCTTAGCTTGTGTTATAGTTGCATTCCATTCACCTTCATAAATGTATTTTACTTTCAGCTACTCTACGAAGAGAACTGTCCTCGCTACCAACAAGAGAAGGAGAGGATACTTAAAGCATTCACAGACGAAGGCCTATTGTTGCCTTACCGCGATTTTTTTCACAAGATCGCGCAAATGACCAACACTAACTTCAGCACGCCGCAAGACGCTTATTACCTAAATAATTTATTCCTAATCCAGGTTCGTAGATACTCGACTTTTATTGCTATTCTAGTCTTTCTAAAGGTGCAACTAGAATGTGGTCGATTGAAGTTGACAAGTCGATGTTGATGCCTTAAAGTTCCGGCAAGACTGAAGCGAAACACGATGGGACGAAATTCGGGGCGCATTGATTGTGTCAGCTGATTTGTACAGAGGTGTTTGAACTTGCAAATAGTGGCGTGATGTCCTTCTCATTAAAACAATCGGACTCGGCTGCGGCACAGTATGACCAGAGTTTTATGTTATGTCTCAAAAAATGTCACGATGTCATCAACCATTGCATTGATCGACCGCAAACTAATTGTGGAAACTGACAGTTGTGTTGCTAGGGAGTTTGTTGCGCCACTTCTTCTCTATTCAAACACTAGGAAGTGGTGGGTGTTATGGGGATGTTTTTTAACTTTTTACTTATAAAAAGGACTCGACTGTTAAAGCATTAGTACCTACTACGAGTTACGGACAGTCTGACAACCAGTCTTACCAACGAGTATTGTGTTACCCAGCTACTTGGATGTGCAGAATGTGCAAGTGAGATATGAAGCGTCTCCATCTAAAAATGGCATTTAGTATCATCCGGTCAACTAGGAACCGACTCCAATATGGTTTGAAAAAGGGTACTCAGATGATGATGATGATGAATAGGTCCCTACTTAGTTTTGTCGACTATTTGACCTACCTAATGTTTTGTTATAAATTGCAGGATGATATTAAAGTCGCGAATCCGAAATGGGCAAAACACGTGAAGAGAAAACTTATGGACATTGCCCGATTGGAGTACTCAATGATGTTCCACAATAATTTGCTAAGAAAACTCAGTGGCGGTAAGATTTTTATTATTTAAAGATACATGGAAAATAAGAATCAAAGAATACAATTTAAGTTTCTAAATTAGTATTTTGATAGCAAAAAGTAATGTTTTTTTTTTTATTATTCATGTTTTTTTTTGAGCCGCACGTGTTCAGTTCAGTTTAAATAAAAAAAAGGTTTATTTAATAATCGTATTTTATAACCACTAGAGATGGGCCGACTATGACTTTGGCCGACTGGTCGATCATTGCTTTCGGTGGAATTCAGGGGGCATTGGCAATGTCCATGGCGCTTCGCGAATCGCTCGCAATGAGTACATAAATCACACCACGCACTCGCTGGCACTCGCCGTGCGGTCATAGAAATTATCAATTTATTTTTCTGTTATAAGTATGAATTACATTTTTCTTGATTTAATTTCAATTATTGACTACCAAGGGAAGAGTTCCATTTCGCAGATTATACGGGGTGGAATCCCGAACACAGACGCGAAAACGGTTAAAAACTTACCACGTATTCAGTACAACATTCTAAGCCCCCCTCCCCCCCCACATCGAAATTTTTAATCGGTTATTTAAAAAAAACAGCTGTTTCCTACAAAAGTGCAATACCCACACAGCTGATTTTTTCTTTTTGATTTTTTGGCCTCAGAATGATATACTGTATACGTGGTAACCGTTTTCGCGTCGGTGTCCCTTCCATCCCGTATATCAAATGGAAAGGCTGATAATAGAATAAAAATATTAACAATAAGTTATACACTATATTACACTTCAATCAATCGAATCGATTATTCGGCGCTATTTGCCGACTATTCGCCGACTACAAATATGGTCGAATAGTCGGTACATCTCTAATAAATACCTTGACATTTAGACTAGAGATATTAATTTAAATTCAAAGGTCGTTGAAGTTAAATATCATGTCTAAACAGAATGCTAGTTTACGTAAAAAGCGTTTATTCGGAGATTTTAGACAAAGATAAATAGTATGCTGGCTTGATAAGGTATAAAATGAAGTTTTTAGGAATAGCCTGTCACTCTATGGCATGTATCAGAGGCATAGACGAAAGACTACAGTTCTTTTGAGTTCTTTTGCAAGTTTTTACATGAGGCCCTAGCACGAGCATGCGGTGTAATCGTATCATAATTTCACTTAATACAATGTTAATAAGGATCACTGATTTTTAAAGTACTGAAATTTCAAAGGTAAAATACTCTCTGAAAGGACTGTACAAAGCAAAACTTTTTCTAAAACTGTTTCAAGAACCGGGTATTACTGCCTTCAATATTATACTCCTAGATTGAATGACTGAGCTTACCCTTTTTATCCAGGAGCACTACTCCAACAAATAATAAAAGAAGCCAGCAGTAACAGCGTGGGCGAGTCCCAGCTTCGCCTGGTCGTGCGCACAGGGACCCCGGTGTCCGTGGCTGCCTTGCTAGGGGCCTGTGTGGCCCCGCCACCACGCCTGCCCGACCCTGGGGCAGCTTTACTATTCGAGTTACATGAACGACGGCCCTCGCCGCAGTCGAATAAGGAACAGAAGATATTGGCTGATGGACAGCGGTTTGGTCTTAAGGTATACTTTGATGGTTTTGTTTTTGATCCGGATAAATATACTCCTATCTCAAGGAGTTCTTGGTTAAAAAATAACAGCCACACAGGTCGATCGAAAGTTAAACTACACTTGCCGTGGTCGGATGGGTGACCATATGACTTATCGAGATCTCCCCGTTCTTCGGAGAAATATCGGTATTCAGCTGTGTCCGGTTCCACTGGAAGCCGACCCTGACAAAGTTGGGAAAAGACTAAGCAGATGGCAGGTACGCTCCTCTCTCACACGTCACAGTAAAGGCCACATAAAGACGTCTGTTCTGATGGTCTACCATGACGTCTTAAAGCAGAAGCAATTCCAGTCTGGGAGAGAAATGGCGCTTGACGACCTGTATAGCTCTTTCCCACACTGGAATTGCAGGGCAGCAATCTGCCGTGACAGATTACGGCAGATTGCTGCCCTATCGGGCTAAGAAAAAGGGGGTAGAGGGAATGAGTGCACCTGCGCTTGCGCACACATCGTGCAGTATTATACAGGGTGGAAACGTACTGACGCACAAACGTTTACCACGTATTCAGTACATCGTTCTGAGCACATAAAATTTCTCATCCCCCGCATATAAAGGTTTCAGAATGAACTGAATACGAGATCACCGTTTACCGTCGGTGACCCTTTCACCCTGTTTAAATTGGTCTCTGGTGGCTAGTGCCCGCTTTGAAGGTGACCGCCGTGAATGACATTCGGTCAGACGAATTGGCAAAAACAGTGACAGCGCACATTTCTGTGAAACGTGAGTTGTCGCTGTTTTTTGGGAAGCCCGGAGTTCTGCGGACATTTTCTGACTGATAAATGCGACCTCCAGAATACTAAGTAGGCTGCAGGCATTCTCTTTCTTAGTAATTACAATAATTAATGGTTTATTTAAAGCACTCCGTAAGAAAGTCGACCGTGAACTTTGACTGTACGTGACCGTCACGCTTATTGCAAACGATTGTTGAACAAATTGAAGGTCTTCACCGAAAAACTATTTTATTTTATTTATACGTTTTATTTGACCAATTAGAGATGGTTCAGGCTGTCACTGTTTTCCTCATTCTTTTCAACTGAATTTTGAAAGAGGTTTTAATCCGTATGTTCTCTAAACGACTTACAACCTAAAAGGAGGTTGTCAACCTATTTGCCTGAAATAAATAATTGCTGGCTCTTTAGAGCTTTTATACTTTTACAAAAACTTTATTTTCAGATATATTACTGGGATGACGATTCAGCGGAGCCTCGCCTCATGGAAGTACCAGGCTGCAACTCATTCTGTCCTCTCGAAACATTCAAAGAGCTAACCAAATACATAGTGTCACATAACTATAACCAAGACTGCAAACTAGTTCCTGAGTAGTTATCAAGAGAAACTTTATTTAGTGGTTTCGACAATCGATGGATTAAGCTGTGGTATTTAAAATTGGACTTTATGACGCATGACGCAGGATATAAAATATATTATTTGTATTGTGTTATTGGTGTTTTACTTACCCTCGTCGATTTTGAGGCTGGTCTCGTCTCGGGGAATGTTGCGGGAGATCTCGGCGAATTCTTCCGCGCCCCATTGTTGATTTCCTCGCAGTTTTAGGTATTCTGCTATAAGGGCTGCGATGTGCAGTTGGCAGCACATAGCCTGTTCATATTTTTAAGTAGTAAGATTATTTGCTCGGAAGAATAAATGTTTGCATGACACTTGACTATAAATTAAACTAAAAAGGACCTATCATGAATGTAGTATTCTGAGAATCAGAGGGCCTACCACCAACGCTCATAGCATATATAGCTCCAACTCTTACACTAAAAAGCAATATTAAAATACTTCTTTAAGAGGTAGTGGTAGGTCCCCAGGCATGAAAATAAACATCAAAATTGCTGACAAAGAATTCATTTAAGTATTAAATAATATTCGATACGAATATTCTCTAGTCTGTGCGATTATGTTTAGCATTAATAGAAAAAAAAAATACTCGCCGAATGCATAACCTCCATTTTTTCTCAAGTCAGTTAATTCATAAATGTGTTTACCTCATCATAGTCTCCTTGTCGTGCATTATGTTCTGCTAAGTTAGATAGCCAGGCGTGCCGCAACCGCGGCGTGGCGCGACATGACGCCGCCAACGCGTGCTGCAACTCGGCTAAGTGGACACTCCCTGCACCTATATCAAAGGTCATTAGTTTAGTGTGGTAGTGTCTCCTAGCTTGGTGCTGATAAATGCTGAAGTGTAATCTCAATTAAATATTCGAATAAGTAAGCTGAAAAAGGTGATGTAGCATCATCATGGTTCACATTCCGTTGTTTGGCCGTGGTAGGAGTCGTTTGATAACGCTGCAGATCAAATATTAGTACCAATAAATAGCGCGTAGTGAAGAAATTAGAAAACTCTAATGTAATTTTGCAAACATATTTAAGATATTCTTGGTTAAAATAAGATTTTCTTTACCTGATGCGCCAACTCCTCCCACTCCAGCGAGACGTGCCCGCGCTCCAACAACAGTGCGCACGCGACGCATCAGTTCCGCCACTTCGCTAGACAAACCTGATGCATACAAAACCAATATATGAGTCAATAGATTTTAATTATAGTTGTAGTGATCAATGAAACGCGGCTACTAAACGTACTGGATATATTTGAGGAGCAGCAGAAGGGGAAACTATTAAATTCAGACGTTAATTAACTAAGATGCTGCTAACAGAGACAGTGCTTGAGGTATCTGAGTTAATGACCTGTTACGGAGGGTCCATTCACCCGCTGACGGGCGGCAACACGGTGGGGGGAGGCCCCACCACGCTAATGCTTCAGGCATCGCAATAACTCAGTTACTAGTAGGAATAGTTATATTTTTTACCATTTGAATTTGATTTAAAAAAAAAAAAACATCTCGGTCCTTGTATCCCTTGCTACGCTCGAGATTCTACTCTAAGAGTCCTTCGCTGCTCTCGGGATCCAAATTAGTCCCTCGAATTAAAATTCCTTTTTTTTTTTCACTTGTTGTATTATAATCTACTATTCTTTCTTTACATTATTGATAATACTGTTGATGTAGATGCTTTGTTAAATTTTGTTACCCACCTACCACAATAATAAATTAATACTCTATTAAATTCTAAGATATAATTTTGTTGGAACACTACTAGGCATGTTTTATAGCTAAAAGCAAATTTCTTACACTTGTCGATTCAATGAACAAGATCATTCGATCGTTGATTACGATTGCAGTCATGCATAAAAAACTATTTTGTTATGGTATACTAGCTGACTCGCGCAACTTCGTCTGCGTCACATAATAGAGAGAGAGGGTTAGAGAGTGTGGGTCGACATTTTTAAGTGATGTGCCGCTCCTATTGGTCGTAACATGATGTTATATAGCCTTCCTCGATAAATGGGCTTTCCAACACTAAAATAATTTTTTAATTCGAACCAGTAGTTCCTGAGATTAGCGTGTTCAACCAAACAAACTCTTCAGCTTTATAATATAGATTAGTATAGATATAAATAATGTTTTTCCTTACCAGTTCCTTTCATAGCTTTGTCGCCGGTCGCAAAACAATTGATGACAGAGAGAGATTCTTGAAAACGTTTGCAGTTGAGCGCGGTTGAGTTGTCGAGCAGCTTTGACACCGCCATGATAACCTGTGTGATTTTAAATAACTTAGTGTTGACAGTGGGGTTGTGTGTACTTCACATTTTAGTTGCTTATGGTGTGTTTGGTGTGGTGTGTAGAGGAGCTCGTGGCAAAATAATAACAGCCGCTCGGGTCGATCTTCATAAGCCGCGCTTGCCTTGCTTGGCAGTTTTGGCTAGTTTATTTGACACAGATCACAACAGCACTACTATTCTTATCTATATCGTTCTAAAGATTATCAAATGGTTATTGAAGTTAAACTATACGGAAACAGAAAAAATACTGGATATAGCTAAGTAATGTAAGTAGGCTAGGCAGTCCATACTTACGTACATAATTGGTAGGTAAGATCTTAGTAATATTCTTATAAATATTCTATATACATATGTATATATATATATATATATATTCATAAAAATACAAATTGTCACACACACACACACACACACACACACACACACACACACACACACACACACACACACACACACACACACACACCGGCACCAAATTCGCAATGTTTTCCACGTTGACAATAACTCTATGATGTAATAGGGGGCCTGGAGTTCTAAAATACAGGCCTAGGCTTAGTTTAGACTCCAGATCTCCCACAAATTATAACTTTCTGCTGTAAATTATATTACCTGTCAACTATATCTCAAATAACGATTGTAATTTGTGGAGATAAATAAACATTTTTTATTATTTTTATTTATTTTTATACATATTAAATACATTTTTAAATATTCTAATATAAAACAATATAAAAAAAACATTTAAAAATATAAAAAATAGTGGTCCGCCGGTATCGCGAGCAGGGTCCAAGCTACCGGTGGTTAGGGCTCCAGAGACAGGAACCTCCTCACAATGCGAGCCGTATCGAGGAGTACTGCCTTCTGAATCAGGCCCTTGATCCAACCGCCTAACGAGAGCCTCGAAAGATGGTCGTCGAGTCTCTTGGCTATAAGGCCATTGGCCGTCACGACGATCGGCACAATGATAGCCGAGTTCACATTCCACATGTCGACAACCTCGTGTGCTAAGTCGAGATATTTAATTTGTTTCTCTTTCTCAGCTTTCACGAGGTTCTCGTCATGCGGAATGGTAACATCGACTATCATTACACGGCGCGCTAATCGGTCTATCACTACTATGTCAGGTTTATTGGCGACAATAGTCCTGTCAGTAATTAAAGAAATTAAATAAATTATTATTAATTAAATTCCTTATTATTATTTATTAAAGAAATTTTGCATGGTATATTTGCCCATACCTGTAGAACACAACATGCACGTCTGACCTGCACGAGTAGTATGACCACCGAAGAAACGGGTTTTGTCGACGGAAGAATCGACAAAATGACAGATCAACAAATGAAATCTGTATGTATCACAGAGACGGAATAAAAGGAGTATGTAAGAATCGTACCAGATGGCTTGTGTATTTTCTGTCTACCACCATGGAAAATAGCATGAGTTTATGTATGTATGTGTACCTGTAGATGCACTCTAGTCAAGTCTCCACCAGTCCCGTGTTGGAAGTTAGCTCGCATCAGCAGGTACAGAGCGGCCGCAGCTTCGCGCCGCAACCACGCCGCACGCGCCTCGCATAGACGGACCACCGCGGCTACTACGCCGGAACATACCGTACTGCCTCCTGTATACAAATCAATCGTAGGTTTGCTTTTATAGACCATCTTTTGATAGAAAAGTAGTAGTACTCCGGGAGTGCCATCGCACGCGGTAGCATCAACAATGCTCTAGGCAACCTGCTCTGCATCTCGTTCCAGCAAATGACGGTTTTGAGCGTCGGAAAAGAATAGAAACATGGAAAAATGTGATTACTTGCTGATAGATGAGGCTCAACCCTTACATAATGATTTAACATATCGACACGGAATCGGCTTGAGTCGGTCAGAAAAACCTTTATGTCCATGCAATAAAAGTCACTCGTTTCGGTTCGTAAGACGCGACTCGGCACCGAATGGAACTATTGCAAGGACATAAATCTTTGATAGATCGGCCCATGCCGATTCCGCGTCTGTAAGTATGGTCACTCTCTTCCTTCACTTGAACTCCAATTTCTCTTAGAACAAAATTTTATCTTAACGCACAACTGAGCGTATCGTTCGCCAAAAACCTTTGAAAGACTGAGCGCAATTTTGATATCGATCATAGCGGATATAAAAATTTTGTAGCATAATAAAATGCTACAAAATTTTTATATGGTTACTACCATATAAAAATTTTGTAGCATTTTATTATATATTTTTTTTTCTATTTAACGGTAATTTTCCTCAAACATTATGAAATGCAAAAAACGCTTGCTCATGATAAAATACTGACCTTCAAACAAAGTCTCCGAAAACTGATTGATATAGGCTCTTAAGGCCGAAAACAGATGTTTATACAAAGTCTCGCTCTGTGGGTACTGCAGTAGCTTGAGATAGGGCTTCGCCGCGACTCCGTCAGCTGCTCCCAGGTTCTTCATGAAGAGACACGCGCGGTCTATAATGGCGAGGCCCACTTCTGTAGCCAAACAGCTTGCGGATAGCACTGTGTGTTCGGCTATCGCTTCCAGTTCTATGAACAGAGAAAAATAATGGTAAGGTGGAAGGAAGGCCAGGGCTGCGGGACTGTTCGAAAGAGATACCGTGGCCCTGGAACACAAAGGGCAAAGAAGGAACATGGATGGGTTTTAGTCAGTACAAGTCTGACACTCCCTTCCGCTCCGCCCAGAGTGTGGGGGGTCATTTGATGATTTCCAATCCGAAAAAAAAAAGACAAGGTGGAAGGAAGCTATAATGACATAAATAATCGCAGCCGCTCGAGTCCATCTTTAAGTTAAGCCGCGCTTGCCTAAGTTGGTCCGTGGATGGGTGACTATCCATTACATACAGTTTCTTCCGTGCTTAGGATAGAAATAGTGGTATTCAGCTGCATCCGGTTAGACTGGAAGCCGACAACAACCTAGTTGGGAAAAGGCTAGGCAGATGATGACGTATGTATACTACGTTGTCTACATACCATTTAGGCCGGCTTTTGAAATGATTATAGCTTGTTTACAACAATTTGCTTAAGAAAACTAGTTTATTTTCTCTAACTTATGCTACAGTAGCGACCGCCTCTAATTTTCAACTCGCTTGCTTGCTTGACAACAGTTTCTACTTAAGATTGCCCTATGGATAAGTGGAGCGGTGGTAAAAGCAGCGGTGGCCCAGTGGTGGCGGCCCTGACTTACGAACAGTAAGTCGTGGGTTCGAACCCAGGCAGGCGCATGACTTTGTGTAATTTATTTCATCACCACTGCTCTCAAAACGGTGAAGGAAAACATCGTGAGGAAACCGGCATGTCGTAGAACCAAAAATTCGAAGACATGTGACATCTACCAACCCGCACTGGGCCCGCACTGGGCCCGCGTGGTGGATTATAGCCCATTCCCTCTCATAGAGAGGAGGCCTGTGTCCCAGCAGTGCGTACATTATAGGCTGATTATGCTATGGATAAGTGCAGAATACGTAGGCAACGTGTCCAAGTAATCTGTCCAACAGCTGGGTGATCGCCTTACCTAAAACCTTCCTTAAATGTTTTATTTTATGAATGTTACTTGTATGGTGTACATAATAAGGAATATTTTTTTCTCCCCTTTAACTCGGCCCTTTTCCGTTCTTCCCTCTTCACCATCTTTCATAGGTCAGAAAAGAGAACAGGGCTACTATGATGTCTTAAAGCAGGAATAATTCCAGTGTGGGAAAGAGACAGAGCTATCGGTCGTCTAGCACCATCTCTTTCCCACACTAGGATTACTCAACCAGGCCTCCAGTAATCATATGTTGTATGTTGTTCTTATGTTGTAATTATGTATTTCTCTTATTTTTGTGTGCAATAAAGAATAAGAATGAATGAATGAATAAATAAGAAGCACGTTAAAATTCTTCATTTTACGAATTGTAACGTAATTCATATTATTGTCCTATCATGATTCCGCTAAAGCGGCTTTTTTAAGTTCCCAGATAGTTAGTATAAATTGCAAATGTATAACTTACCAGTAGTAACCGAGGGATTAATAAGGTTTTCCCTATTAACAGTGTTGTTTTTCTCCACAACAATAGGAGGTTCTTTCGAGAAGTCAGGCGGACTCATCCTGGCGGGCAGAGTCCTTGCTTTCAAGGGCTTTGGTTTACCATTGCAGTCTGGTGTAGTCGCTTTCATTTCAGATAGGATCTTTTTTCTTCCTACGTATTGGAATTGTTCGGCGCATATCCTAAAATAGACGATGAATAATTTAAGTAGATATAAAAAAAAACCGGTGAGTCGGACCCACGCATGAAGGGTTCCGTACTATCACAATAGCGGCAACAGAAATACACATTCTGTGAAAATTTCATCGTGATTCAGTCCGCTGTCAACAGACGGACGGACGGACGCCCAGAGGAGGCTTAATAATAAGGTCCCGTTGGTTACCCTTCGGGTACAGAACCCCAAAAATCTATTGTTCATTTTTGCGGCCGAATACTGTAATGTAATAAGTTTTCATTGGAACTTGCTCAAAGCAAAATAAAAAAGCTACTTAGTAGTTTGCTAAATAAAGACTTACTCTAAAACATTAAAGAATGATTGCTGCTGAGCCTGTGATTGTGTCTTCCACCAGTCCACAAGCCTTTCATCATCCAAATACTTCAAAACGAACAGGAAACACAAAAGCACATCCCGAACCTCTTCTGCAGACATCACACCGAACCTATACACACGGAAATGACCGTTAGTGGCGCAAAATTAATAAGGTTGAATATTTCATAATAATTTAATTGTACATACCGCACCCACGTACACAATAATAAATGCAAAACAATATTATATGATGATATAAGTACCTGTTGACTTGGTCTCCAATTTCGCTCAAGTCGAGTCGTCCAACGTTTCTAGGTAGTGAGTCTCCACCGGACATTGTAGACACAGATTCTAGGGAGCTTTGTGACATATTGTTGGCGTGATCTAAATAAATAAATTTTTACATGAGTTTTGAGGTATAAAATATTGCTTTGAGTCCATATTATGGCTTTTGGTAGAGCTACGCAAGATCATCTCTTTTCTCGCAATAGAAGAATGACAGATTTAACACTTCATAATACGGCCCATAGTTCCCGAGATAAATCGAACTGCTCTATTGAACGGTATGGTTGGTTAAGTGAAAGATTTTAAGGCATTCGATTTTATGCCTTGTGAATTGAGTCTAAAAATACATTTTTCTTAATAGTTGAAATGCGACATGAAATATGCACTTTTTTAAAATGTTTGCCGCCGATAATCTTACTTAATCTACACACTTGTAAATAATTGAGGATATTTCCATGAACATCAAAATTACTCACCTTTCCCGTACATATGATTGCTCGGTATAGTGGGTGGTTCCTTGAAATGCGCCGAGTTCCTGACAGGCGTATGATCAAAGTGCAAAGTCAGTCTATTCCTTCTTGGAGTGCTATTGGCTGATGCTGCAGCATTCTGGGTACTGTTGAGTACTGGGTTCATCGTCGCATCTCCATCGACTTTATCGTGACCATTCTCCACTGGACTTGCCAGGGTTTTTGTGATTAGACGATGGGCGTTTTCTGTCGAAAAATAAAACAATAAATGTATTCGCAATATTTTAGAGTATTTCGTCCTTTTACAAACATTTGGACATAAATGTAGCTGTGCTCCAAAAATACTTACCGAGAACGATAGTAAGCCACGGCGAATATAAATACGCAAGCCTAGCTCGGCACTGACGAGTTCTATACCGGTCATCATGTTCATGCTTAGTCAATAAAGCCCGTAACACACTCAACGCAGACCTACGTTTTAAGGGCGCCTCCCGCAATGACTGTTCCACCTGAAGAAATAAATACAATTGAAATATTTGAAGGAAATATAAAAAAAATAATGTATTCAAGCATGAGTCATGCTTCATAATAATTAGCTAGCAATGTACATATTTGGAAAACAAGGGAATACTTGTTTTAGTAGGGTTCCAGCAAGAAAGTGTCTCATTATAAAATCTTCAGTGAGTCTCAGCCTGGCGGGATCTGTGTAAAAGTAACAGTTATTCACTAATGGTTAGGGACAAATACATTTTTTCTAATAGCAGTCTATCTATATCTCTCTTAAAATATTTCGGGGTACGTGACCTCCCCGAGACATGACGCGTAAAATCGGTATACATCGTGTGTCGTCAGACCTCTTTCGTCCACATTTCAGCAGTGGATTCTATCGCAACATAACATCACACCTGTAATCCCCGAAGGGTAGCGCAGAGGTGTACCGTAATAGTTCATACACCCACAATTTGTCAGTTATTTTTAGTCCCTTGTAATAGGGGGCGAGCCTATTACCAACAACCGGACACAAATCCAGACTCCGTGGCTGCTACTGAGAAATTCCTGAAGGAAAAACCCAATAACACTGCCGATTTCTGGGACTCGAACCCAGAACGTCGAGCTCAGCAGTTGCGCTTGCAACTACTAAACCAACGTATCATATATTTGCTTGTTCAATTAACTTGTATCTCTCAAAACGCGTTGTTGTCGGTAGTGTTGTGTGAGGTCTGGCGACATCATTCGATATCTCAGGTCTGGGAAATTTGTCCCCTCAAATGTTGCGTCCTTAGATTTGATTTGATTATTTTTGTTAACTTGGGACGGCCACTCAATATGAATTAAAAAAAAAAAAACTTAAATAATGTTTAACTAATGTTACGTATGAGATACAGATACACTGTGCTTTTACATAAAATCTGTAATACTGAATTCTCACCTTCATCGCCGTCTCTTGACAATTTGTTCGCGTGTAAAGGCAGATTGAACGGCACAAAGTGCTCATGAGAACAAATTGTTTGCAGAAACGTGAATTTGAAGTCAAACAACGCTTTCGGATCGCAAACTTTAAACTTGTCCAGATATTTCTTTATTTGTCGGAACACGAAACCTCTGTCCATGAATGATAGGCATGACTGCAAAGCAAAGATTTACTTATGTAGACTTACTACTAAAAACTGTGTACTAATTATATGTAAAGGAAACATATGTATGAGGTATTTCCATAACATTCTATGAATAATAAATTAAAATTACTTTCAGGAACGTGGCGAGATTCTTGTTAAAAATGTGAGTTTGCATCGGCTGCTGTAATATGTAAGAAGGTTCCACAGTCGATACCAATTTGTCAATATTTTCTAAGAGATCAGCATGGAATCTTTCATTGCGTGACATCTAAAAAAAGGTTTAGAATACGATTAATTAAATACAAGAGGAAAATATTATTAAATTAATTAACATTAATACTATAAATACACAATGTGGTTTTCCCTGTGTTATTTTAAATCGGAGTAGGTACTTACTTTAATTCTTCCTGTATTGATTAGATACTGTGCCATACTTTTGGTAATGATGTCGAAGAAAAAGCCGGAATACTGCATGAATTTGTTTCCTAGCAGAAAGTCCGGTTGGTTGGGGTCCACGAACATGTGGAGTGGGGCCGTCAACATTGTGTGCAGTTTGAATTCAACGCAGTTGAAAACGTACTGTCAATAAAAAAAAATCGTGTTATTTTTTTTGTTTTTTTTTTTGACAGAAGACGGGCGTCGTCGCCGAGGGAGGCCTAGAATACGCTGGCTTGAAGACTTAGAGGAGTTTGTGAGAGATTGGCCTGAGAACGCCGCACGTAGAGACGACTGGAAGGCCTTTGCCCAGCAGTGGGACAATATAAGCCAAATAAAAAAATGTAAAAAAATTGTTTAGACCTAATGTCGAAAACAGCTAATGAGTCGAACTGGAAAAAGAACATTCGAGTTGGGTCGTAATAATTACAAAGGAAAATGAAGTAGGTAATTTACAAATCATTCATGTTACAGTTATTTTTATTTATTTTGTTTTCAGGATAAAACTGGTATAATAGAAAGAAAGAAAAAGTATTTATTAGATTCACACAGGAGGAAACAAAAAAAGGTTGAATTCACAATAAACGAAAATAATATAAAAAAAGTAAACATAAGAAAAAGATAAAACAATTAAATTGGTCCTGTACGAGGCCAAAAGGCCCCTATCTCAGCATGGTGCAGCAACATTTAAAAAAAAAGTCACAGCGCTGGTATTCTGATAGGGCCCAAAGTGATGCCAAATAAATAATCATCATAAAATACTTTCAAGCTTACCTTGACATAGCTATCCAATAAGTCTTTTCGACCGTAGTCATGTATCATGTGAACAAAATGAACTATCAATTTTACAATCTGGTAACCCATATCTTGAGTGTAGCTTTTTTCAACTGTCTGCAAATAGAAATAAATTTATTTTAAAGTGAATATGTATAAGAGAAACATAGTATCATTTTTATTTTTAAGTACTACAGAGTTCACTAAGGGTCTGTCATTTTTCACCCTTATGCCCTAAGTAATAAGGTTGAAAAGTGGTCAACCGTCAGTAAAATCGGTGGAATATAGTCTAAAAAAGCTGGTGACCCTGCCTACTCCTTTATGGAATACAGGTGAAAGTAAGTTCATAGCATTAAAATCACTGTGACAAATATTTACCATCAATTCAAAAAGTTGATTCATAATAGTCGGCAAGAAAGCAACGAGCGAGCTCAACTTAATCGCGTGCGCAGCTTTGAGCGCATTGCATACGTCATTCCACGGCGGCGGGGACGGAGACGTGGGGGGGGAACTCGACTTGATCAGTCTTTCAGCTTGGTTGAACAGATTGTGTAAGTGCGAGTCTCTGGTAGCTACTGTGGAGTCCAGGACGAGTTGACAGCGGAAGAGTTGCTTCTCACCTTCCACCCATACAACTTCCGGGCCAGTGTTCTGTGTAAAATATAAATATTTTTAAAGACGATGTAAAAACAAAAAGATGAGTTCGGTATGCGTTTCTCACAATTGTCGTACTCTGAACGGTTTGTTGTGATTCACATTATTGTTATATGATATAACAATAATGTGATTCACAACGAAGCTGCATTACTTTAAGTGAAAATTAAGTACTTTAGTGTCTGTTTTCACTATATCACAAATAAATGTAAAGCGCACTGTTGGGATTTTAACTCTATACGCTGAGTCGAGCGTAGACTATGCAACACCCCGCTTTGATTCGGAAATTGAAGACATTTGAAGTGGCGCGTGTGTTGGTACAATGGGGCATTGTATTGTATAATGGGCTGGTTTCCGCAACTCCACGTACGCACGACGGCCAATCAAGCTATACAAAAACAGTTTATGCGGATCTCTCATTGTAAAGGAAATCTATACAAAGCGAGGCCAAGTTACACTGGAAATGTACAGCTTCATGGGCTTCCGTGTGCACAAAGCACGTAATTTTCTTACGGAATACTTTTCATATTTACAATAAATTATGAAGATAGGCACAATAGCATTTCCAAGGAGGGTCGATGTCAGGCAGACGACCGGACACAAACATTTTGCCAAAACCCAAGCAGTATGATACGTATCGTACGTATTCGTATGATATGATAAATGGGACATAAGGAGCCTCTACATTCTATGATTTCGTAGATTACGCCCTGGGTAGATGGCCACTGACAGACTAATCATAAGTCATTCAGCATTCCAGTATACCTCGCTGAGTATTCAGCTGCTGAGATGAGCAAGGATGTATAGCGAGGGATGTGTGTGAAACTAACCAATAATATCGCTTCTTTTGCACAGCTTGAGGTACTCTATCTTTGTAATTGGTCAGTTCAAAAAAGTAGTAGTTAGAAAAAGAATGAATTTTATGGATAAGACATACCCCTTTTCCAAGTCCTAATGGCTGGATAGCCAAGTACCCAGACGGCAAGTGTGTTGCGATAGGTAAGTTTACAACTTCATCTACCAACTTATCGTTTTTCAACAACGGTATCCACGCGTATCTGAAAATAAAGCGGATGTGGTGTAAAAACAATGGTATTCAAATTGACATCAGCTTATTATATAAACTAGTCAATTGATATAATATAAGAATGACCCATCATGATATGGGCTAGGTCTATGATGTATTGTTTGCTAGAAACAATAGGGGTGGATATGGCAATCAAATCGATGACGATAAGCCAGCTATAGTGAGAAGGTGGGAACGGATAGACAAATAACATAACATCACGCCTGTAATGCCCGAACGGTTAGGCAGAAGCGTACTTAGTTATGTTAAAGTCCTTTGTTGTAGAAGGCAAGCTTATTGCCATCAGCTGGGCACATATCCAGACTCCGTGGCTGCTACAGAGAAATTCCTATTGGAAAAACCCAATAACACGTTGCCCAACCTGGGAATCGAACCCCGGACCTCAAGCTCCACAGTCGCGTTTGCTACTATTGACCAACGAGGCAGATAAAGAGGATAGACAAATTTGGCTGCATAAGGCGTAAAATCGGTTGATATCTATTTCAATAGCTTATTTGAAACATGGGAAATTGGTAACATGCCTTGAGATGGTCAGCAAATGGCTAGTTATGGCTGGCTGAGTACAAAACAAAGTACATGGGTGATGGGTGTCATGTCAAGCATCGCACGTCAACCGTTTATTGAAAAAAAAAAAACCTATCGTAATCCCAATTTATCTGGGGTCAGTCGGCGCACCATTTGCACATGTTTCTATTATTCGTCACCTCAAAATACACCCTCAAACACCCTAAATCTTGTAAATATTTGTATTAAGGGCGATATGGTTTTTAAGAGGGTGTATTTTTTAAAAAGCGGTATTCATGTATTTTTCAAAAATATACAGTCATAATAATTACCCAATACAAGTTTCAACGTTAGCATCGTTTTTCTTCGCGAGGTCGCACGATATGTGGTGGAAAGTGAACAATAGATGATGCTGGGAAGTTATTGTGGCCGGCAGTCGGATCTTAGCTTCGTCGCTCCATGTGGGGTTCGCATTATGATGCAGCACTGAGCAGCGGTACTGGGATGTCATGCCGAATCTTCCATAGACCGCCTAGAAAAATAATTGAGAATGGGATATTGTAAATCGGGTAAATAAAAAACCTGACAAGTGCGAGTCGGACTCGCGCATCAAGGGTTCCGTTCCATCGTAGTAGAGGAGCCCCCTTTAATTTTTAGTTTATTTTTATTATTTGTTATAGCGGCAACAGAAACACACATTCTGTGTAAATTTTTTTACGGATCATGAGATACAGCCGGCTGACAGACAGACAGACGGACGTATGGACGTCCCGTTGGTTACCCTTCGGGTACGTAACCCTAAAAATTACCTGGCGACTAATGATGAGATGCTCGGAATAATAAATAAGCAAACGAAATACTCATCAAATAATCATCAGTCTCATAATCTGAATTTACATACCCTTTCTTAAATATTATCCAATGAGAATATTATGTATTTTGTAAGAAGAGGCTAGAGTACGATTGACACCTGCCGGAGCGCATCGAGCTGCATCGGAGCGCATTTTTTATTGTGTTAGAGGAAATTGAAGTAGAATGTCTTATTTGCATGGAATTAGCACCGATAACTGCGGTAGCGGTTATGCACGCGGATCCGACCGGGTTCCAAGCTGTGTAAATTTAATGCAACTATGACATTTGACTACTTCACAAACGCTTAAATTTACTGTGCTCGACGAACCCCGACACGGGCCCGGTAGATGTAAATGAGTACTTAAGTGCAATGGACAGTCTAGGGTTGATATTTTTATATCATGTGAAATTATGAGGACTATTGAAATCGGAAAGTACTTTTGTTCTTTTCCATTGTTTCTTACTGAATGTGAAAGTTATAAAATAAATGCCGTAATAATAAAACAGGAAATGTTATTTAATCAAATATTAATTCACCATTTTCCCTAGAATTTTGAGAAAAATATTAATGTCAAGGTCAAATAAGCCTAAGGTGAGTGTTCCGTCAAAATAATTACATACATTTAGCATGTCTTTTTTACTTGCAATAAAATCGGCTCTAAGTTAATTTATTCTTACCTGAAGCGACTTAGGTTCTCCATTATCATTATCCCTCAATTCAATAGAACAGGCAATGTTCCTGGCTCTGGCGAACATTTTCTGAGATTCAAAATTCAAAGCCAACGGGCGGACGTACAAATGGTGTATGTATGCTGCATACGGCTGCTCCGGTTCCACGTTGAGTGTTGCCAGTTCTACTGTGAGTGGCGACGTAGGCGGAAGTGGAAAAGGTTTTAATGCAGCGTAGGAGTTTGACATACAATCTGTAAAGCATCGTGTGACGTATTAGAAAAGTATCGGCTATGGTTAACTTTAAATTACAAGAAATTCTTCAAGAGCTTTCTGTGAAATCCGTGCAAAACATCCAAAAATTACAAGTAAAATCCAGATCTGAATTAGAACTAAGTATTCTTACTTGGTACTTGTTCGTTACTTTGATGTATATTAATACTGAGCCAGCCAGGTATCACAGTTAGTTTAGCCATTTTCTCAGACTTGCGATAGTCTGACAATATTTTTAGCATATCATCATCTGACATTTTGTTGGGTTCCTGGCGATATATGGAAGGGAATTCAGGCGACAAATCCAAGTCATTGCTGTACATTCTGAAACAAACACTTCTGTATAAAACAAATTGTATAAGAAGACACAAACATGCCATTTAAATTCTATGTAACTGTATTTGTGTCTACTCCACTTAAGAGTAAAGGTTGCTCGAAGTAAATGTATTTTATTTTATTTATTATTTATTGTGAAGATTGCATGTCTGTTACTCAAACACGCGGAAACGGCTGAACAGGCTAAAATCTGTAATATCCACGATTACACGATGCGATCACTCGTATCGTGTAATCGCGTGAAGTAAAATAATTTTGTGATACTTACTTGTACAAAGGTTTCGCTGCCCAAGCAAAGGGCATCCTGTAGGTTCCCACACGGTTTGCATAAGCTTGGACATTTTTGTGGACTTTGAGCCCAAGTCTCGGGTCCTTAGTAGCTTTGAGGTACGGCTCCATCACTTGACTCACGTGACCTTGCAAGATTTTATCAATTTTCACCACCAGGAACAAGTCGGGGTGGGGATTGTTTACCGAAAGCATTACCTGGGAATTAATATAAAGATGTTATAGCTTTTTAACCGACTATAAAATTATCATAAATGCATCTCAAGTTTCACTAGTTTTCTTATGTAAATTGATGTGAAATACCTGTCTCTTCGATCGAAACCACTCTTCCGGTATCTGATTAACGTCTAACTTAACATCGTAACTAAAATTTTCAACTAATGACTTTGTGCACTCCGTGTCCTTGACTAGATCTCTGACGGCATCGTGGTTGAGGTCAAAGTGGAAGTTCTCCGAGAGTTTCTTCCCACTTCTCGCGTCGTACAACGCTAAGTACGTGTAATACGGCTCTACTTGACACAATAGTTCTTTATCGCCGTCTATAGGCGCTTGTAACCTAAACTTTAAGCTTTCGCATTTGAGCAAAATTCTTTGGCCAAAGTGTTCTCTGAAACAATAAAAAATACCGTTCAACCTAGACCGTGTAAACAAAAATGTTCGTGACAGTTAGGATGGCAAAAAGAAGGCTAGAAAATAAACAGTTTATAGCTTGAGGAATGTCAGTCTGACTGAAATAGTTTTATTGTTACGACCTTGTGACGACGAAAAAAAAAGCCACAACAAACAGTTAAGGTCTGCGTAGGAAAAGTTGCTTTCACAGGCAACCAAGAAACTGTTAAAAATAAAAACAAAAGTGGACTACGTACTTGAATGGTTCGAGCTGAGGTTCAGGTGAAGGCGCACGCTTATACAGCATACTGAAGATGTTATATCGGCACTCGTTGCGCGCGGCCGCTATGGACATGTCTGTCTCGCGGGAGTACCGCATTAGGAGCGGGTTCATGCTGTGCTCCAGACCCTTGAGGGTGCCGTACGTAGGGGGCGGAGGTTCCGCTGTTAGGGATACGTCGGCATCTAGATATTAAGTGCGGGTTAAAGTAGCATTTTTGTGAATAAACTAAGTAATATTAGTAGCTATAAAAAGGCATCTTACTAAATTAACCGAAGAACGGATAAATGCAGCACACTTAACCTCCACCAGTGAAGACACATGTGATGTTTCTATGGACAGTCTAACACCACCTTCCTGATTTACTACTTCAGCTCTTTTTAGCAATATGAGAGAATAATTACGTAGCTCGCAAATCGTGTTTAAATGTCTCGTTAAATGAAACAGTCTCCATAATCCTACCTTTATCCAACGCCTCATCGCTTTGGTGAGTTTCCTGGCTATCCTGGTTCTTCTTCAGCGCTGCTTTAAAAGCATTGATCCAATCGTTCACGTCTTCCTCATTCTCAGCTGCAAACGTATAACCTTTTCCTCCAGACATGCGTAATTCGAAGGAAAACCTTCCCCTTTTTGGATTCTGTAACCACGCGGAATATTATCTTTTTTTTTTTGGATGTGAAATCATCAAATGACCCCACTCTGGGCGGAGCGGAAGGGAGTGTCAGACTTGTACTGACTAAAACCCATCCATGTTCCTTCTTTGCCCTTTGTGTTCCAGGGCCACGGTATCTCTTTCGAACAGTCCCGCAGCCCCGCGGAATATTATCTTACGTAGCAACATATTTTAGGTACCTACCTATACATGCGTGGGTTTATAAACGGGTAAAATGAATTTGTTTATTATTGGTTACATATAACTTTTGCGAGACCTAGGGGGCCTTAGCTATAGATAACTGTATTTATTCAAGATTCGCTTTACGTTCGGGATTGCTCGATTAGTTTCGGACTCAACGGAATCGGAAACAGTCGAGCAGTTCCAAATCGTTAAAAATAAATAAAGAAAGCAAGCAGATTATTCTATTTTTTAAATTTCGGAAATATGAACTGGATAAGTATTATGTAATGGTTGATGTTGATAAAGCCTTACCCTGACAACATCAGAACAAAAGTCCATAACGATAGTGAGCTTCGTATCTGTCTTCTTATCATCCTTATACACTTCGAGTATGTACGTGCCATCGGCCTCTCTAAGCATTGAGCAATATCGTTTCTTAAAAGACTTTGAAGCAAGGTTACTGAATATCCTATCTGAGCCGATTTCGGGTCCCTTGAGCAAGTGGCCCTCTTTGGTACCAAGGTCTAACTTGGCTGCCTGTGTTTCGTTATCACTCTCAGTTTCGGCGTCAATATCATATACCTCTTCCGGAAATTTGTTCTCTATTGGCCTGTGTAAGAAAAGATAGTGGTAATGGTATTGATAAGCGGTATCAATGACTAAATAGTTAAGTGGTATGTTTGAATTTACTCATGCACATTGTGGAAATGTTGATTCTTTGAATTGATTCAGGAAATCCCTCGCTGTGGTATCAGTTTGTAACACGAATTTTGATACGATTATATTGTACTTTTTTCTTTCTTTCTTTCTTTCTTTTACTTAAGCTTTTGCCCGCGGCTTCGCTCGCGTTAATTTAGAATTTGACAATTAAACTCTTAACCCACTACTAAAGTTTCTAATAATTCAATCATGATTCGAAAGACACGTGTCGCCATCTATTATCATAAGAACGTTATCGTTGTTTTCCGTGGGAACAGTACCTACTTTTTTTTGGGATGAATGGTACCCTATGTCCGTTTCTGTATACCCGACAAGTTTTATGCAAAATTTCAGGGTGATTAGTTCAGTTGTTTAGCCGTGAAAAGGTAACAAACAAACTTGCTTTCGCATTTATAATATTAGTTAGGATGAACCTGTCGTCAAATATGACTATGAATGTATATAAAAATAAATTCAAGTAATTTAAGTTTAGATAAAAAGCGATCACACAAAAGAGCTTTCATAACTTAAAGAGAACTTTGGAAGGGGTCACGATCTTTTAGATTAGCTTATAAGTGTGTTAATTTAAAATATTAAACTGGTCTAAATACATTAATTGGAAACATAACATTTTAATGTTATCAGTGAAAGTATCTGTCGCGACTATCTCATTACCATATTAAGTGACTTATTAATTTACTATATTTGATATTTATTAAATCCTTTTATCCTATGTTGTGCAATAGGATATGACTCATGCATCAGATATGAGAGCATAATGCCATGGCCTTGGGAATACAGCACATAACTTTTTGTTGGCCATACATTGTTCATTGCCATGTAAAGTATGTTAATTATAACTACTAATGAGAACCCCTCTGTTTGTTACAATTTTAGCACATTGCATGCAACCGCCTTTCATTAGTTTTAGATGGGAAGCCGATAATCAATGCATTTTCAACAATGATATTCAAATGTAACTTTTACATAATGAATATTATTAACATTTTGTTTATATTTGGCATTTTGTTTATATTTGGCATTTTGTTGAATTCGAACAGATAGCTTTTATTTATTCATATTGCTTTCTAATCTTGACTTTTAGACTATCCTACCCTGGTGGTCGAGTTTATTGTTGTGTGAGCCATAATAATATATTATTTGTATAATTTCTGCATCATACAATAACCACATTACAAATTATACAATGCAGGTTATATTAGGATAAGAGAAGGATGTGCATAAACGATCAATAACATAACAACATTGTATTTCCCCATAATACCAGTTACTAGATTTAACATCTTACCTTGGTAGATTGAGGTAGGTGCCGGAGTAGTTACTGAACTTGTAATGTATGAGGTTCCAACTGGACGCATAGCTGAGGAGGGCTTGTCTCGTGAGCAGGGGGCAGGAAGCCGCAGTTCTAACGTCAGGCACCGCCGTCGTGACCGTCCTCCAGCGCCGTGGTAATACAACACTCTGTGAGGCAATACAATACATTTCAAGTTTTGTCATGAGGTCCTGGGTTCAATTCCCTGGTCAGGCAAAAATCCTCCATCAGGGATTTCTTAACAGCAGCCTAGAGTGATCTGTGCCTGGTTGATGGTAATAAGCTAATCCCCTTTTTAAATTTAAGTGTGAGTTTTGCATAGGAACACCTCTGCCTCACCCTTCGGCGATTACAGGTGTGATGTAATCTTATCAAGTGTTTTTAGCTAAGTTAAAGTTTAACCGGGATAGAAGCTAGGTGTCAGTTTTCAATACCAAAAAAGTACTTGAATGGTGAATTATCACTTTACATTTTGACTTAAGATTTCCTCCAAAATGCATGTCTTTATGAAAATTTTGAATGCATGCTTGCATGGAAGGGACTTTTACTGTCTTAGGTCACTGTACCCAAGACCAAAAGTCCCTTCAATGCCTTGTATTCAATAAAACACAGCTACAGTACCCAAGTAAATACCGGGATTCCCATTTAGGTTTTCCTGTACTTAACAAAACATGTAATAAGAACTAGATTACATTAATACGCAATCTAGGTATAAAAGAACAAAATAAATGATTTGACACATAAACCCTATGGCCCTATCGGCAGTGCAACTGTACTAAAGTATGATTGGTCATTCATGCTTTTCAACATTTTCATTTCAATTGTTTGAAAATCGAAAATAAAGCCTTATCCACGCACAGATTTTTCCAATCCAAGGCAAAAGAAGATATTTTAGTCAAGTGGTAATGGGGTATGTGCAAATGTGACTAGTGTAATTTTAGTTTGTTTAGTAATCTGAAGTCTAGTTTAATTAATATAGTGTGTTTACTATTTATTTATTTATTAGGCTTCTCAACCATGAGTACACTGTTACATTATAATTTGTACATTGCTAACTTAAGTCTAAGCGCCTCATTACTTACAGAAAAGCGGAGTATGCACTACATTATGCGCAGATAATTACACAATTAAATAATTAAAACAAGGAATACACAGTTTGAAAAAATAAACTAAACGGTATAAGTTACCTAATAGGAAAGCTGAGTGTAAAGCTTACCAAAGGAAAGTGTGTAAACAAATAAATAGGAAACTTACAGAGACATCATCAGTTGGGTACAGTAGAATGTCCCGAAGTGGATCATTAAGAAGAAGAGTCTTGTTGTCTTGGATGTACTGCTCAAAATCCAGTGCTGTGCATTTTTTGGCAATGATATTCTGTAACAAGGAGATGGATGCGATAAAAATAATTATAAATCATTTTACTACATACTAGTTATAAAATTTGGGGAGAAATTGAAGGAAGCTTTTTTTCAATTCAATTCATTTATTCAATAACAATTTTTCCATCATATCTGAATTCCTATAACTACAATATACTATCAGAAACATCATACATGCAGTACATATTTAAATCATTATAATTATTATCCAAATTAAATTAAAATCAGAATATTAATAAAAACAGAACATTTAAAGAATTTAAAAAAAACCAAGATATAAAAATTTATGTTGTATGTCAATTCATAAAATACTCATACCACTTTTGCCAATATAAGGCACACAGACGGGTGTCAATAAGATAATTATTATAATTGTAAATAAAATAAAAAATAAATAATGAATATATTAGTAATATCAAAAGTTAAAACGTTATTATTATAGTATTATATTAAATTAAATTATTATTTAGGCATGTTGAATTGCAAGTAATTATAAATCTATTAGTGTTTATAGTGTCTGCACAAAGGCTATTTGAATTGAATTGAACTTATAAAATAGATGAAGTAATTTGTCCACCTGTTTTCCCTTTTCACACTTGAATGGTTGAATGGATTTAAAAAAATGTGACATAAATGTAGATCATGACCTAGGTAAGGACAAAGGTTTTTTTTTAACCTGTTTGTATGGGATAACTTTTATCCTGTTTGTATGGCATAATTATTTTGAAGTATAAAGGATTAAACTAAGTACTTCACTTGTTTGACATTGTTGAAGATGATTATTAGGTATGGTATATAGAAATCTATTTATGGCACATACAAGAAATAATTTCTATAGTCTGTGAAAACAATCTGGGATTACGCTATTTCTTAGTCAATTGTTTTATTAGATAATCATTTTCGTTTTATAAACATCAGAATAAACAAAATGCTTGTTAATATTCTTCCAGATAAAATATTTTTTTTTACACTTATCATAACCAGCCTTTAGTTGCATTTAATTACTACTGTAATTTGTGGTTTATTTGTTTACTATTTTATTAAATATTGTAAATATCTGATAAAGAATATTGCTTATTAAATTTATGGCTTGTTTAAAATTTGTTATGTTTCCAAATCAAGTTCTTCTTTTTTTAAATAAACAACTCTATAATGGTGCTTTTAAGATTCTGCTGTAATGTTTAGTTGGTGTGAGCTCAATGTCGTTCTTACGATGTTTACAATATCCACAGCTAATGTTATGTAAATATTGAATGGCAGACAGACAGACAATGTAAAAATATAATATTACAGCACATATTATTAGGGTTAATAAGCCTTTGATTGAAAATATTATGGTAGCCTAAATGGAACTTACACTACCTACTACCTATTTCTGGCACGGAATAGAGTGATTTATAGCATGCATGCAATTAGAAATTTCTAATGCAAATAGAAAGTAAGTAAAGGAAATTTTTCAAATAAGAACACTATTTTTATTCTGTTTATAGTTATGAAACATTACGGGGACATTTACAAATGAATAGATTAAGAACTATTAAATAAATTCATGCTTATTTTCGCTCTAAATGATCCTTACAATACATGTTACACTTATTATATTTACCTCATATTCTGCGCCGTTCTTTTTCACCTTAGAATTGACTGGAGGCATCGTGGAAAATCTTCTACCACTGAATATTTTAAGCCAATCACATCTATTTACTTTCAATAACAGAAATGTTTACATTTTGGAAAAAATCTATCATTTTTCATTCACAAAACGCCGAAAACCACAACGCGAACGAAGATGCGAAACACGAACGAAAATGACAAGCGACAGCAATCAACACAGAACATTAATACTACAATCAAACAGCAGCGACGACATTATTGGTACTGGCAATCTTTTGCTTTAATTAACTCACGGTGTTGCCACTACTTGCCAAATAGCATAAATACAAGTTTTTTTTCCGTATTACCCACTCGAAGTACTCGTCTTTTAAGCACAATGGGGAAGTTCGTTCGAAGCTCATTGTAGATAGCGTGTCCATAGCTGGGTCCTAATATGAGTAATGAGACCAAGGTTTATATACGAAAAAAAAATTTACAGATTTTCTTCTAGTGTCGACATTTAGAACTAACTATCTCAGCTCCATATCTTCCACAGTAAAACCTATGACTAAAACTCTCTTCATTGGGGTTTTTTCTAGCATAATACACATTATGTGATATAAGGGAACTTGTCAAATAATAAAGTACATGCCGGGGTAAATCTCCAGGATATGATGGGCTCAGTATTGAGCTCTTGAAGCACACGGGTGTAGACCTGCCGCGAGTCCTGTGTAAATTTTTTACAATGTTTACTATTCACACACACACGTTTTTTTTTTATCGATTACGGTCTTTTTCCCATGTAGAAAGTTATGCAGTTATATGATCTGAATCACACCCTGAATATCGTAAGACGACGCTTCATAGAAATGGGTCAGTAATCATAATACTTGGTCACTTTGTGTCCGACGACCATAAAGACGACGTAGATATTACACACATCAACACCGTCTAGGGATATTTTGTATAAAATTCTTAAACTCAAAAAATACTGGCTAGTTTTAAATTCTTTTGAAGAAAGCTTATTTTGTAAACCTTTTTGATCGATTCTAAATTTGAATTTGAAAAAATAAATTAAAAACAAAAGATTTAAGCGGCAATGCGGTATAATGCATAGATTAATATACCTTTCGCATAATGGTTGCGAAGTCCGAAGGTTTTTTCATTTACCTTCAGTAGTTTTTGGGCTATTTTTTTGTGTCACATTTAAGTTTTATAACAAGTTATCGGTTAATTTTGAATTAATATTATTGTGTGCATCATGCAGCAGCGCCATATAACGAAAGAGAAAATGTTAAGGGCAGTAGGCATGCTCCAAGCTGGGGCTACTCAACGGAGTATTGCTGAGGAGATTGTAACAAGACAAAACGTGATATCAAGGTTATGGTCACGTTATCGTGCTACTGGTGAAGTGGCTGAAAGATACCCAGGCGGGAAGCGCATAACCACTCGACGACAAGACCGAGAAGGCAACCAAATGTTACGGCCATGCAGTTGGTTCAGAGGCTCCAGTCAGAGCACCAGTTGCTTGTGAGTGACCTAACTGTGAGGAGAAGGCTGCATGAAGCTAACCTTCATGCTCGAGTACTCCAGCACTGCGCCGAGGAATTCGTGGACGACGACTAGAGTGGGCTCGTGAACATTTGCTCTGGGAAAATAACCAGTGGCCTGTAGTGCTGTTTACCGATGAGTCCCGGTTCCGTTTCCATCCCGATACACGTAGAGTACGTGTTTGGCGAGTTCATGGTCGTGAGAGCCGTCTGTAACATCCTCAGGAAGTCCATTCATACATTGCGATGGAAGAGCAACTTTTTTTTCATCTTAGCCGGACCTATAATATAATATAATACACATATAATATACCGCAGCAAGACTTGGATAACTTAATCCAAAGCATGAAAAACCGTTGCAGGACCGTTATTAACGTCATGGGTGGTTTTACTGACTACTGATTTTTCATATAACTGTTATAAACAGATTAATTAATTTTGGGTATCATTTAAGCTATCACCAATTTAATTAGTTTTGTGTTTCTTAAATAATAGGGTTTGTCCTCAAAATAGTAGATCTGTCACCAAAATGTAGTCACCAAACAATGCAAAATCAGTTCCACAATAAATCACCTAAAATCCTGAGATATAAGGTCTAGTACCAAATAAACTAACCTAACCTAACCTAACCTGTTTGGTGACTACATTTTGGTGACAGATCTACTATTTTGAGGACAAACCCTATTATTTAAGAAACACAAAACTAATTAAATTGGTGATAGCTTAAATGATACCCCATTGGGAAATTTGATTCATGTAATGCAATATAATTTTATTGGTTATCGATCTCTTATTTTACACATATATTAACATTAATTTGATAATTCATACCTGGGAACAATTTTTGTTTATCTGAGAACGAAAATATTTCGTGGCGATAGATCTATTTATTAGGTGATACAACTTGATGACAAATATAAATTTTGGTGATAGAAAATATAGTTTCCATTAATTTTCCTTATTTTTCGATTTTTCTGGAGAAACACATTCATTGTTAGTTGGAAAACAAAAAAAAAAGAAAAGAAAGAAAGAAAGAAAAAAAGAAACAAAGAAAGAAAGAAAGAAATAAACACATTCATTGGCTTAAAGCCACGTATTCACTGAGCAACAATGTTTCGGATACACAGTTTCTGAAACATCACGTAAATGTTTCCAGGAGCAATGTTTCGGAAACTCTGCCGTCCACACAGTCAGTTGCTTAGGTCATGTCGCCCGAGGAAGTAGTGTTGTTATGTGGTGCCTACATTTTTTTGTCTGAGTCAGGATGGCTGGACCAAGAGAGATTTTGGAGGTTTGAGCAATACCAAACTTTTGTACCTATTTTGTACTATTTGGTACCTGACATCAAATTACTAGTACCTCGCTAAAGAGGGAAAACTATTACGACGAAAGTGGCCAGCCATTCTGACTTCAGAATGGCTGGACCAAACCGGTTTCACCTAGTTGTAGGCGTTATAACTAGTTCTTCTTTTCGTTAAAATATAGTACCTCATCTGTACCTCAACATATGTTTTTCTTATATTTTTTCGATAAGCCATAAATAAGTTACGCCTACAAGAAGAACTCGTACTTGCCAGATTTTTTTATCCGACTGCGGCGAAACCCAAACAGAGTGTTATTTAAGCCAGTAGTGAAAAAGTTATTGAGAAATTATGGAAAAATTGCAAGGAAAATCGAAATAGCAACAATTTTATTAGCCATACAAATTGTTCCTACCTATCAAACAATTTTTGCGTGCGTTCAGAAATAGAAATTACAAAATTTAAGAAAACTTGACGACTATGTAGGTGGTAGGCAAGGAACTTATATACTAACTGGAATGATTACGAACTAAATTGTTATGTCAAAAAACCGTTTAAAAATAAACCTTATGTCATACGCATAGAGTTCGTATTACTTTAATTAATTCAAAGGGGGAAGAAAACTTCAAAGCGAGAATGCGACCAGCGTGGATTGTGTCCTTAAAATAAAAAGTTTTTTTTTTTTTAAATTAATATACTACACACGTAAATAATCAAATGAAGAGGTAATTTAAAGGAATTCCAACTTTATCTCCAATGAATAAGGCTTATTTGAATACACGACCTAACTTAGTTAGTCACCAGAGTATCCCTACAAACATATTTAGGCATTTTTACAAAATAAAATTATTTAATTTGAAGAAATTTAGAACTTATTGCAAAGAGATAAAGCATTTGTCGGCAACCTCTTTGACGGTTATGCGAAATGCCGACACACACGCCGCTGCCACCGCTGAATACCACAAGTACCTAACATTGCATTGCTAGTCGTCCGCCGGTAGCGATGTAGTGTAGATGTTCTTAAATTTACTTCCGTAATATTTTTTTTTTCCGCGCGCTATGGCTTTCCGGTATACCAACATACAATACACGGAGATGGTCAGGACACTGGCTCACTGTCTTGATAATGTCGCATTAGCTTGTCCGGAGTTCAATGACCGTTTTGGCTGCAGTGTGAGCGCCAGGACGATGCTGGCTGCAACTCAGCGACTGAGGCATCTGGATGCGGAGTAAGGCAGTCGTTGGATAGGTCACGGAGGTCCTGTGCCGTGGCCTCCCAGATCGCCTGACTTAACACCATTAGATTAAGATGATGATGATGATTATTTATTTGTGGGGTCGCATAAAATCGCTCGTGTACGTCAGTCAATCTACGAGTGTCGAGGCTCTAAAAAAAAATTGAACAAGCATTTGTGACGGTGAAAAGTGATACTTAAGTGCTTACAAAATTGAAATACAATTTAAGAAAGCGTGCAAATAAGTGCATAGAACAAGGCGGTGGTCATTTTGAAACTTTAATGAAAGTGGATCGCAGAAATAGTGCAAATTAATAACCTAAGTGTAAAGTGTAAATAGTCCAGTTCTACTTGTTCCTATCAATACGATTGTATTCTTATCACTGTAAATATTATGATTCAAATCTTTTAAACACGCGGCTCTTTGAATATTTTTGTAGTACAAACAATAAACTGTTCCTAAACACGACTTATCAGGGGGTAGTTGATATCGCGAAAGTTACGCATCTGCGATACATTTTTTACCCGCGTGTGCCGGACGGAGTCCGGGCGCTTCGCCCTTCATTAGTTTCGTAGTTCGGGTAAAAAGTCGCTGTTTTAAATGAATCCCCGTTACCAAACCTAAAGTATTAGATTCGTGTTGATAATTTCACTTAAAATTATCAATCATTACACGGTAAACTCAATGAAGTATCAAAAGTTATTCATAATATCAGCCTGTGATAGTTTAGGTACGTAAAATCGTTCATTGAACTAAAGCACATCTAATGCCTACAGCTATGGTCAGCTGGCGGGCGCTAGAGTTTGCGTGTCGCGTCGGCCGCTAACATTGCATGAGTGTGTGTGCAGGGATGTTGATGTACATACGTTTTGCGTTTAGTAAGGATAACTATTTTATAAAAAAAGACTAGGTTTGGTTTAAATTTATTTAATTACGAATGTTGTTTTAGACTTATAATTTAATATTCTATTCGGGGTGTCTGAGGTATTGCGCTTAATCTGTTGCACGTTGTATGTAAACGGAGATTAAGAAAATATTGTAAAGAATACGCCTTTTCTATTATCCATATCGGTATTTATAGTCTTGTATTTATAATACAGTAGCAAAACTTAATCAATTACTCCATTTTAATAATAACAAAAATAAAAAAATAACTTCTTGAAAATAAACGAAATCTATCTTTACTTTTTTAAATACTGTTTATTGTTTGTGTATTAGTAATACTGTTTTTTTTCGCCGTTCCCGAAAGGATCTGTTGACATGTTGGATAGACTATAAGAAGGCCTATGACTCGGTGCTACATACATGGCTCATGAGGGTGCTAGAGTTGTAAAAAGTTGATATGACTCTGCGCACCTTCCTGATATCATGTATAGGGCAATGGAGGACAGTCCTTCGCTATCCAGGATGTCGGCAAATTCAGAGGAATAGCGAGCCGAAAAGGATAGAGCGAGGTATATTGCAGGGCGATAGTTTGCGTCCACTTTGGTTCTGCTTAGCCTTGAATCCTCTTAGCACGCTGCTGGAGGATTCAGGTCTAGGCTATCGGTTGAGGAGAGGTGGTCAAGTCATATCTCACCTCCTTTACATGGATGACCTGAAACTCTTTGCCCCCAACGATTTGGAACTGATGAAGCTACTGAAGGTAACTGAAACTTTCAGTAGCGCCATCAGGATGGAATTTGGTGTGGACAAATGTGCGGTCATGCATGTAAAGCGAGGGGAGATTGTGAAATCTGTGGGAACCCAGCTCTCAGATTCCATAAATCTTAGATCTCTCGCTGCAACCGAAACCTATAAGTATTTGGGTATGTCGGAAGCGCTGGGCATCAATGTTGCTGACATGAAGCAATCGTTGAAGGAGCACTTCTTTGACCGCCTGAAAAAAGTATTTAATAGTCTTTTATCAGGCGGAAATAAGGTACGTGCCTTCAACGGTTGGGTCATGCCAGTTTTGATATACTCTTTCGGCATACTCAAATGGACTGAAACAGAACTAGACGATAGGATAGCGGGGTCCGTACATTGTTGACGGCATATCGAATGCATCACCCGCGTTCTTCGGTTATGAGACTGTATATCCCGCGGAGGTGTGGGGGTCGAGGCTTTTTAAACGCTAAGACTCTCCACAATCGCGAGATATGCAGTCTCAGGGAATATTTCCTTGAAACCGACGTGGGGATGCATCGAGATGTGGTCGCGGTGGACAAGGGGCTCACCCCGCTCTCCTTGGCTAAAGAGAACTGGCGTAAACCTGTAGTGCTTGACACTAACGACCGCATGGAGGTATGGCAGAGTACGGAGCTTCACGGACGCTTTTTCCAATGTAGACCTATCAGCGTCCGTAGCCTGACTACGTTCTGGGGACCTCTTCGGAGAAACCGAAGGTTTTGTCTGCGCAATTATGGATGAAGTTATGATGACGAATAACTACCGGAAATTTATTGTGAAGGACGGTACGGTTGACATATGTCGGGCATGCCACCGTCCAGGTGAATCAATCCGTCACATTATCTCCGGGTGTTCTCGTCTGGCTAACGGAGAGTACTTGCATAGACACAACCTTGTAGCCAGGATTATCCATCAGCAACTTGCTCTAAAATACAACCTTGTGGAATCGGAAATGCCGTACTATAAGTATGTGCCCAACCCAGTTCTCGAAAATGGCAGTATCACATTGTACTGGGATCGATCCATCATTACTGTCAAGACTATTGTAGCCAATAAGCCTGATATAGTGGTGGTGGATAGATCAGAGCGGCGCGCAATGATTGTTGACATAACGGTCCCGCATGATGAGAACCTCGTGAAAGCCGAGAAACATAAGCAAATCAAGTATCTTGATTTGGCTCACGAGGTTGTCAACATGTGGGATGTGGACTCAGCGATCGTTGTGCCGATAGTTGTTTCAGCCCACGGCTTAATTGCCAAGAGCCTCGACCAATAGAGGAGGCTCTCGTTAGGCAGCTGGATCAAGGGCTTGATTCAGAAAGCCGTACTCCTGAACACGGCTCGTATTGTTAGCAGGTTCCTCTCTCTGGACCCCGACCGCCGGTAGCTTGGACCCTGATCCCGATACCGGTGGGTTACAATTTTTTATATTTTTAAATGATTTTTTTTCATATTGTTTTTTGTAAGGAATATTTAAAAATATAAATAATTTGTATGGAAATAAATAAAGGAAATAATAACACTATTTCAAAAAGTAAAGATAGAATTCATTTATTTTGAAGTTATTTTTGTTATTATTAAATGGAGTAATTGATTAAGTTTTGCTACTGCATTATAAATGATGTATTTTGTACGCATTTGCACAAGACTATAAATACCTATATGGATAATAGAAAAGGCGTATTCTTTACAATATTTTCTTGATCCCCGTTTACATATCCAAAACATTGTCACCCTAGTCGTAACCTAGTCGTAATTTGTAAACAAAGTTAAAAGAACTTACCTGAAAAAAGTAATTCCACATCCAGACACTTAAGTCATGTAAAAAGAACTTGATAACGCAAACATATGACTTCAGCGCGAAATTAAATCGGCCATATTGTTTGTTTATATAAGTATCATATATGTTGCCATTCAGAAATAACTTAATTCAAATAATTAAAAAATAAATAATAAAAAAATAATTTAATAATTAAATAATCAATAATAATAATTAATTTTTAAATAATTTAATTTATATTAAGCTTACTTTATTTCGCAAGAAATTATTATTTTAATACTTAGTATTTGAATATTAAATTAATTCCGTTACGATTTATGTGCTAGTTTAGCTATCAACGTGAATTCCGATCTTCATGTAAAAAAAAAAAAAAAATTGTTTTCTGGCAATTGTTAGACAAGGACACAATCCGCTATACACAAAACGCTTTCTCGCTTTGAAGTTTTCTTCCCCCTTAAAATTAATTAAAGTAATACGAACTCTATGCGTATAACTTAAGGTTCATTTTCAAACGGTTTTTTGATATAAAAAATTTAGTTCGTAATCATTCCAGTTAGTATATAAGTTCCTTGCCAAAACTCAACTTTCTTAAATTTTGTAATTTCTATTTCTGAACGCACGCAAAAATTGTTTGGAAAATAGAAATTATTGCTATTTCTATTTTCTATTAACTATTAACTTTTTCATTACTGGCTTAAATAACACTCCGTTTGGGTTTCGCCGCAGTCGGATAAAAAAATCTGGCAAATACGAGTTCTTCTTCTTGTAGCCGTAACTTATTTATGGCTTATCGAAAAAATATAAGAAAAACATGTGTTGTTGTTGTACAGATGAGGTACTATATTTTAACGAAAAGATGAACTAGTTATAACGCCTACAACTAGGTGAAACCGGTTTGGTCCAGCCATTCTGAAGTCAGAATGGCTGGCCACTTTCGTCGTAATAGTTTTCCCTCTTTAGCGAGGTACTAGTAATTTGATGTCAGGTACCAAATAGTACAAAATAGGTACAAAAGTTTGGTATTGCTCAAACCTCCAAAATCTCTCTTGGTCCAGCCATCCTGACTCAGACCATTTTTTTGCATAAGTCCATTTCTAGTAAAAAGAAACGAAAAAGATGGTGGGTCAGGAATTACTTGCTAAGAAGACAAGACGTATTAAGTGATTTATGCATGTTTGATGGATCATTTATAAACTTTCTACGAATGTCAAAATCAGATTTTGAATATCTTTTGCAAAATGTTGGACCATTTATAGAGAAACAAGATACAAACTTACGAAGTGCAGTTACCGCTGAAACAAGACTAGCCATTACTTTAAGATACTTAGCTACTGGAGATTCATATTCTTCACTCTCATACACTTTTAGTTTCCAAACAATTAATCAGCCGGATCATACCCGAAGTTTGTAAGAATATAATACGTGTGTTGAAGAACTACATCCATGTAAGAAAAACTAAAAGTTATGAATCAATTTTTTTTTATTAATTATACAAAATTAGGCGAACTATCGTCTGCGTCAGGATGGCTGGTTGCCTGTATCGGTTCGCGTCAGGCTGGTGACCAAAAATTGCTACCTATTTGCTACCTTTTACTACCTATAGTCAATTAATTGCTACCTAACTTGGAAACAAAATAATGGGACTTCAAAATGACCAGCCATTCTGATATCAGGATGGCTGGTCAACCCTCCGTTTGTGTGAACTATTCAAATTCGTGTTACTATTTTTATTTGAATAATTGCTACCTAATTGCTACCCTCACGTATTTCAATGTCCACCTTGTAACTTTAACGAGTAAAAAGTTGTGACCATTTGATTTTTTTTACAGGGAATGGATTATAGTAGGAGAGCCGACTGCAAAATTTCCAACCTACTTGATACCGCGATAAAATGCACAATGGGTTCTCATAAAAGTGATGCTAAGTCCGAATTTGATAGTCTGCCACGGCGGAACTTGCCGAAAGTAAAAAAAAAAAACATTTTCGGTGCGAAAAAGGGGGCGTTACTTTACCCATCTGATACTGAAATAATAGTTATGGCATCAGTTAGAAATTTACTGGTAGATACAGAAAAGCGAAATCTGTCAGTATTTTTTTTGCCAGAAGTGCTTGGCAGACGTTCTCAATGGTGACCCCATCGGGACCCCTAAATATACGCATCTGATACCAGCATGAAACCAATTCCAGTCGGTAGGTATGAATCCTCATTTCTGGAATATATAAGTCTGCCAACGCTTTTTCTGCCGAAACACCTTGACAGACGAGATTATGTAAGCAACATCCGTAGAACCCGTATTTTGGAATTGTACAGATTACGGACATTTTAATTACTGAAGGCTTATTGTATTGCATGTATAATCATTATGAAGGTCTGTCTTCTTCTTCTTATCGTATCGATGTTCCTTCCATATTAGACGGTTTGGGCCCAGTAGGTCGCCACGTTTATTGCAGCGGCAGAGGCGCTATTCAGGTCGTCAAGAGACACCTGGGACACTCCAGCAGGTGGGGCATAGTTTGATCCGGAGCGCCGCACTCGCACTAGGTGTTGGAGGGACCAGTAATATCCCAATTTTGCCAGATTATGTTTGCAGCGGCCTAATTAGGTACGCAGTCGATTCAGAGCTTTCCAAATAGGCCACTGTAGTTCACTGCCGGGAGCCAGGTGTTCTTGGAGCTTTAAGAAGTCGTGGGGTGGTGGACACTTCTCTTGCCATAACTTACCGCGTACTTTGGGTGGCCTGTTTTGGATTGCCTGAGTGGAGCGTAAGTAGTTTTTTCAGCTTTTTAGTCTTCCCGGGTTAGGTGTGTGGTCGTAGAGGGGATGTCGGGATTAATATTCTTGGTTCTTTTTTTCCAGCGCGCATGCGACACCCCTTCGTACAGCAGGTGGTTAGATACCTACTTGCGAGTACAGCTTATTGAGAGGAGTCGGTTTAGAGCAGTATCTACTTGTTTTGCGTGAACGGATCGATACCACACTGGGCACGCAAATTCGCTAGCAGAAAAACATAGGGACATGCCGGTTATTCTAAGAACTTCGGGTGCTGCTCCCTAGCTCGTGGAAACTAAGCGACGTAACAAGTTGTTTCGGGTCGCGACTTTCTGTTTTGTACTATGACAATGTGACTTATACGTTAAGGCTCTGTCCAACGTGACACCTAGGTACTTTGGAAGGTATGTTAGGTAATAAGTGATAAAATATCTACAGGTGAGTTTTTTTTTCACTAGCTGTTTTTAATATTAGCAATTCTGGTTTAGCAACTACTTTGGTATATCCTTTTTATCACGTTCCCGTAAGTTTTGATAGTAATTATACACAATATTACACTTTTTTATTTTATTTTTTTCGGATGGGAACTCATCGAATGACCCCTTCTCTGCGGCGGAGCGGAAGGGAGTGTCAGACTTCTGCTGAATAAAACCCATCCATGTTCCTTCTTTGCCCTTTGTGTTTCAGGGCCGCGGTATCTCTTTCGAACAGTCCCGCAGCCCTGGCAAGCATCGGCCCTTGCGGACCCCTACATTGTTGCTGACATCTCTTTGAGGCGCGCGTGGAACACGAACGCGCTGTCGACATGGCCTGTCGTCATAAGACGGCCGGACGGCGAGCTAGTCCATTACTCGCCGTCCACAGGCCCGCGCCTACGGTGGCCGGGAGCCACCACGTGACCCCCGACGCCTGGGGCGGCTGGGTCGTGAGGCTGTTTCCCTCTCACGTCCCGCCACCTCCTTCACTAGCATGACTGCTTCGCAGAAGGAGGTGACAGCTTCCTATTCTCTCTCGGCTGGACCATGGCTTAAACCAGGGCCGGACGCGAGAGATTGCCGCCGCCAATCGCTGCTACGAGGACACGGCGGTGCTCCGCCCAAGCGGGGCAGACCTCCACGGTATGCTCCACCGTGTCCGGCCCGAAACAACCGTGTCCGGTGAAGACCTGCATCAGGCGGAAGGTGACGGCGTCGTGGCGCCTCTCTAGCCACTCCTCAAAGAGGGGACTTATAGCCACTATAGTGCCATGCCCTGCATTGGGTTGCGACAGTTGCTCTCTCCATGTCGCCATGAAATCGCGCCGAAGGTCTGTCCGACTTAGTGCCTCCGCGCGCCATTCGTGCAGGCGCGCGAGGACTATCGCCTCCAGAGCCCATGGCGACAATTCGGCAAGGAGGCTCGCCGGCCTCGCCGGAGATCGTGCGTTACCCCCGGACTAGCCTTACGGCTACCACCTTTTGGGGCGCGTTCAGGTAGTGGGCGGCTCGCCGCCTCAAAGAACACACCGGGGCTCCGTAAAGGGCTATGAACCGAACGACCCCCGCGTAGAGCCTCCGGCAGGAGGCCTTTGGACACCTCAGGTTGGCCAAGAGCCGCGTGAAGGCAGAAAATACTCGGATTCCGACGGTGGCGCATTCCGAGGCCCATGAAAGCACATGGTCTCGGACTTGTGCAATGCCATGCCACCTCGAGACCCAATTGCCGGATCCTCTCTACGATTATCGCAACCCCGCGTGTCATGTATTCGGCCGCCGCCTCGTGCGACCTCCGTTGTGCCAGTACCAGCGTGTCGTCAGCGTAGCAAACCACGCTGACGGCACTAGGGAGGTCGGTACGCAGCACCCAGACATTCCAAACAACCAAACATTCTGTCATTGTAACAAAACAGTTCCCAGTAACAAGTCAAGCGGCAATGCAAATGGCGAGCGGTGGCGTTAATCGTCTGTTTTTTTTTTATGGCTATACCTAAAGATTAAGCCAGGTATCATGTCGATATAATTACAATCAAAACTTTGCGGGAACGCGTTAAATAGGATATACTAAACTAGCTGCTAAACCAGAATTCCTAATATTCTCCAAACCTACTACTAGTGAAAAAAACTCACCTGTAGATATTTTTATAAGTTACTACCTAACACAGACCTTCATAATGATTATACATGCAATACAATAAGCCTTCAGTAATTAAAATGTCCGTAATCTGTACAATTCCAAAATACGGGTTCTACGGATGTTGCTTACATAATCTCGTCTGTCAAGGTGTTTCGGCAGAAAAAGCGTTGGCAGACTTATATATTCCAGAAATGAGGATTCATACCTACCGACTGGAATTGGTTTCATGCTGGTATCAGATGGGTATATTTAGGGGTCCCGATGGGGTTACCATTAAGAGCGTCTGTCAAGCACTTCCGGCAAAAAAATACTGACAGATTTCGCTTTTCTGTATCTCCCAGTAAATTTCTAACTGATGCCATAACTATAGGGCACGCTACCATAGTGGCGATAAGTCCCCTCTTTGAGGAGTGGCTAGAGAGGCGCCACGGCGCCCTCACCTACCGCCTGACGCAGATCCTCACCGGACACGGTTGTTTCGGGAGGTTCCTGCACCGAATCGGGCGGGAGGAAACGCCCGGGTGTTTCCACTGCGAGGATCGTCCGGAGGACACGGTGGAGCACACCGTAGAGGTCTGCCCCGCTTGGGCGGAGCACCGCCGTGTCCTTGTAGCGGCGATTGGCGGCGGCGATCTCTCGCGTCCGGCCCTGGTTCAAGCCATGGTCCGGAGCGAGAGGGAATGGGAAGCCGTCACCACCTTCTGTGAAGCAGTCATGCTAGTGAAGGAGGTGGCGGGACGTGAGAGGGAAAGAACCTCACGTCCCAGCCGCCGCGGGAGACGCCCTGGGCGTCGGGGGTCACGTGGTGGCTCCCGGCCACCGTAGGCGCGGGCCTGTGGACAGCGAGTTATGGGCTAGCTCGCCGTCCGGCCGTCTTATGACGACAGGCCGTGTCGACGGCGCGTTCGTGTTCCACGCGCGCCTCAAAGAGATGTCAGCAACCGAGTAGGGGTCCGCATGGGCCGATGCCTGCCAGAGCTGCGGGACTGTTCGAAAGAGACACCGTGGCCCTGGAACACAAATGGCAAAGAAGGAGCATGGAAAAAAAAAAAAAAATGCCATAACTATTATTTCAGTATCAGATGGGTAAAGTAACGACCCCTTTTTCGCACCGAAAATGTTTTTTTTTTACAAGTTCCGCCGTGGCAGACTATCAAATTCGGATTTAGCATCACTTTTATGAGAACCCATTGTGCATTTTATCGCGGTATCAAATAAGTTGGAAATTTTGCAGTCGGCTCTCTTACTATAATCCATTCCCTGTAAAAAATTCAAATGGTCACAACTTTTTACTCGTTAAAGTTACAAGGCGGACATTGAAATACGTGAGGGTAGCAATTAGGTAGCAATTATTCAAGTAAAAATAATAACACGAATTTGAATAGTTCACACAAACGGAGGGTTGACCAGCCATCCTGATATCAGAATGGCTGGTCATTTTGAAGTCCCATTATTTTGTTTCCAAGTTAGGTAGCAATTAATTGACTATAAGTAGTAAAAGGTAGCAAATAGGTAGGTAGCAATTTTTGGTCACCAGCCTGACGCGAACCGATACAGGCAACCAGCCATCCTGACGCAGACGAACTATCTACTGGGTACTACTATCGGTTTCTTCTCACTGATGCGATTTGTGAAACTATCTCTTCAATGGTTTAGAGTTCTTTTTGTGAGGTTGAACTTGCTGGTGTCGACGCAGTTTCATATCCGGGATGGCTATGATATCCGTAACCATAATTGTATTTGCCCATTCGCATGTCTATTAAAATATTATTAATATAAGCCTTGGCTTGTATTACGGCAGTCTCGTTTTGTACCGCTCTTAATTCTGAAGCGACGTATTGCCCACATAAATATCATATTCATCCTTAGATTCATCCATTTTGCGTTTTGCAGATTTAACTATTTCAAATACTTCACTTAGATTGTCATCCACTTTTCTTTTAGATGTTTTTTTGCTACTTGTTGATGGTAGTGGGGATGGTGGTAGAGGAGATTGTGGTTTCTGCTGCTCAGATTGCTGTTCTGGCTCCTCAGTTGCCAGGAGGTCTTCACGGTTTGCCTGCAATTTTAAACACTTTTTTTTTAAGGTTCCGAGTTCCGAAGCGCACTGGAAAGAAAAGGCCCGTGAGTGGAACGAATTATGGAATTTTCCACACTGTGTCGGAGCTATAGATGGGAAGCATGTGGTTATTGAAGCGCCTAGCAATAGTAACAGTGATTACTACAACTACAAAGATCAGTTTAGTATTGTACTACTGGCTATTATAGATGCATCTTATAATATTATATATGCAAACTGTGGTGCGAAAGGAAGAGCATCTGACAGTGGCTTCTTTCAAGAAACGAGTTTCTATCAAAGAATGGTGGAACACCGTCTTAATTTTCCAAACCAAGAAACGATATCACCAGATGGACCTGACCTTCCTTATGTAATACTGGGCGATAGTGCATTTCATTATCGGAAAACTTGATGAGGCCGTACCCCCGGGTATTCATAACCGTGGCACAATGAAACGCATTTTCAACTATAGACTCTGTAGGGCCAGGAGGGTTGTAGCAAATGTTTTTGGAATTTTATGCGTGGTTTTTCGTGTATTTCGTAAACCAATTCCTCTCAAGCCTGAAAATTGTGAACTTATTGTAATGGCCTGTCTTTACATGCATAACTTTTTAAGAAGGAATAAACAATCTAGAGCCTTCTATACGCCCCCGATGACTTTTGATTTTGAAGACAGTGAACATAATGTCATAGAAGGTGCTTGGCGTAGAGAGAATACAGTTGAAGGAACTTCAATTTTGGAATTGGAAAGGCGACCTAGAAATTCACCACGTACTGCTACAATCATTAGGGATCAATTTGGTGAATATTTCATGAGCGAAAGAGGAAGCCTGCCGTGGCAAAACAATGTAGCTTAATGCTATGGCGGTAGTGTTTTCGTATATGTTAGATAGAATATTTACATGCCTACAGCTGTTTACATAAAAATAAAATATGAATAATGCGCTCACTGTTTTATTTAAAGTATCCGCACCACCGACCCTTGTCGTCGTGCTTTGTAAGAAAATTAGTTCTTCATAAAATTTCCATTTTGATTTCTTAATATCTGCAGTGCCAGCACCTGTGGTTTTTGTAGACAACATTTTCTTCCTCTCTCTTGCAAATTGTGACCGCAATATATGCATTTTATTCTCAACATCTGTTTTTGGAATTGCCAAAGCATTCGAAATTTCTTCCCAGGCGTCATTCTTTTTTATTTTATTTTATAGTCCTTTGTCGAGCAATCCCATAATATTCGTTTTTTCTCAAACAGTTCTATCAATTTAAAGACAGTTTCATCGTCCCACACTACAGCCATGTTTATAAACAAATGTTTAGACGCGTCCACACTCGCATGCACCTGTTGCGCAACTGATTTGTTTCTGTGTTCTCCGCCGCAAGTGGGGAGCACCGAAACATACCGATAAACACCTAGTGTTTACAGAAACAAAATTATATGTTTCTAAAACAAAATGATTTGTTTCAGAAACACGTAGATTTTGTTTCTGAAACAGAGTTTATAAACAATTGTTGCTCAGTGAATACGTGGCTTTACCATTATTTCACGTTTTTTCTTAATTTGAATTAAAATTTGTTTACGCAAAAAAATAATAGTTTTATTCTGAAGTGTAGTCTAATAAATGGGCTTTATAAAAATATATACATGTTTTATGTTATTTTTAATAATGTGTAAATTGAGTAAATCCAAAATATCCCTAGACAGTGTTGATGTGTATGTATATACAGGGTGGATATTATGTATCTGGACCCGCAATAGCAAATTCGCATATAGAGGTAATTTCCTAAACATTGAACCTTTCCCTAGCTAAAGTTTTATAGTTTGGTTGATATGTAAATTTTTATACTTTGAGATTTTTCCAATTTTTTTTCACAATGCCTTTTATTTGATATGTAACACGATATAGTTTGTGAATTTTTTTTTTCAATTTCCAATTTACCGCCCAAAAGTGGGCCCCATGTTTTAAATTAATTAATTTACGTTACACGTCCGTCTTTGGGTCACTGACTTCAACTCAATCAGTCCGTAGTCTCAGTAGTTTCGGAGTAAATTGGCTGTGACAGACGGACAGACACGCGAGTGTTCCTATAAGGGGTTCAGTTTTTCCTTTGGAGGTACGGAACCCTAAAAATAAGTCGGAATGAAAAATAAATTTAATTTTGCAGTTTTAAAATAATCGATAAATGCCAAAATGTAAATTAATTTGTATTCGTAAAAATACTTTTTTTAATTATTGATTTTCAATTTGTTTACTTTACTTGTGCTGTAAGACCTTGCTTCTTACCAACAGGTTTTGATATACCTACTTGCAAATGAGCTAAATATGTGCCTAAGAGCAATATTATTTAATAGCATCAACTCTTCCTATTCGCATGGGAGGACTCGGCGTCCGCAAAATTTCCAGTATTAGTTTACCGGCCTTCATATCCTCGGTCCACGGCACTAAGAAATTAATCAGGAATATCCTGGCTTCCACACTGGTTGATTTTGAAGTGCCATGCTTCTCCGAGGCTATCGATGCTTGGAAACTCACTTGCCCGAATACTGAAGAACCTGACCATCCATTTTCCCAGAGACGGTGGGACGAGCCGCTCTGCAGAGTTGTTTAGAACAATCTACTGAACACGTCGTACTACTGCTGAGCGTGCGCGCCTACTGGCTGTGGGTGAGTGGGAGTCGGGTCTTTGGCTTCACGCACTACCGTCGTCGAGCATAGGCACATTGTTTGACGACACGACCTTCCGCCTCGCTGCTTCATTACGCCTTGGTGCTGCCTGCTGTTCTCCTCATCGCTGTCAACTGTCAACAACCTCGGTCACCACGGCTTGTCATGCAGCCGAAGTGCGGGCTGTTTTGCACGGCACGCGAACATAAACGACATCATCCGACAAGCTCTTGTCACCGTCGGCGTTCCAGCTGTTTTAGAACCCCATGGTTTGGCACGCGACGATGGCAAGAGGGCTCAGGCGCAAAACGTCTCTTTCGCAAAATGTCTCCTGGTAGTAAAATGTCTCTTTCTTAAAATGTCGCTTTCTCATAATGTCACTTTCGCAGAATGACGACTTCTCAAAAAGTCGCTTTCTCACAATGCCTCTTTCGCAGAATATCTCTTTCGCAAAATGTCGCGTTAGTAACTTAGAACAAAATTTAGCCAGGTTTAAAAAGGTTGATTTTTTCCAATTTCTTATTCTTGGTTGTTCTGTTCTTTGTTAATATTGTATGGCAACGTTGTAAATTCGATTTTTCGAGTGAAATCTGAAATAAAAGTACTTTTATTATGAGTTCTTTACAAAATCTGGTACAGTGGTATAGCTGTTTTTGACATGGAAAGAAAAATTCCAGTGCGAGCAGAGTAGTACGAAAAAAAAAGAAAATAAAAATAATGGTATAGTACGTTAAACATTTAAATAATAAAATAACATATTTTGTTAAAGTCATATATTGTAAAAAGGAAACAAATCATAAACGTCTTCAATTACAAACAAAAAAAGGGAACAAATCATATACCTACTTCTTCACTTTGGTAAGTAGGTACTGTAATCTACTTATTTTTTTATTGAATTAAAAAATGGAATAAACAATAACAAGGACTACTTTGCATTTACACCTCTCATCTCAAAGTCACCTAATACCTATTTATTTTGAACATTGTAAAAATATAATTCTCTTTAAAAATTGCGACAGCGTCAACTCCTTACATTCTAATTGTCTCAGTAGTTTTATAGTTTGAAACACTGCGTTATGTTGGACGAGAAGATACCGCGCAAGTTCCCGAACGTTGCCCAGCCGAGTCAGATTCGACGATTGAATATGTTGTAAAACTTGTAAATATTTAATAAGAAATTGGATAAAAACAATCTTTTTTTAAACCTGGCTAAATTTTGTTCTAAGTTACTAACGCGACATTTTGCGAAAGAGATATTCTGCGAGAGGCATTGTGAGAAAGCGACCTTTTGAGAAGGAGTCATTCTGCGAAAGCGACATTATGAGAAAGCGACATTTTGAGAAAGAGACATTTTACTACCAGGAGACATTTTGCGAAAGAGACGTTTTGCGCCTGAGCCGGCAAGAGACCGGACGGCATGTCGTTGTTTCCTTGAAAGATGGGTAGGCCTTTAGTGTGGGACGCGACATACGTCGATACTCTTGCGCCATCACATCTTCCAAGCTCGTCGTGCTGTACTGGCGCTGCCGCTGCGGCTGCAGAGAACCTTAAGCGGCGTAAATATAGAAACCTTTGTGGTAACTATATTTTCGAGCCGTTTGGGGTTGAAACTCTGGGGTCGTGGGGTCCGAGTGCTCAGCCTTTTTAAGGAAATTTCGAAACGCCTAGTTGACGCTTCCCGTGACCCAAGGGCTGGCTTTTACTTTGGCCAGGCTAAGTGTTGCCATACAACGTGGCAACGCCGCCAGTCTCTTGGGCACATTACCAGCTGACAGCGTTGAGGAGTTTTTTGATGGCCTCTTATAGTTAGTTTATTTATTTTAGGTTTAATAGTTTTTAATTAAAAATGTATTTAGTTAGTTTACTCTACTTAATAAATCAGCATTTATCCGAAAAAAAAAATAGCATCAACTAAGCTAGATTTTTTTATAGCTCTAAAGTACCGTAGACCTTAAATTATTCAATATTGATTTTGGCTTGAAACAACCACAGTTTTTGAGAAAAAGGGTCTCTTGACAGACAGACAACAGAGTGATACTATAAGGGTTCTGTTTATATTTTTGGGGTAAAGGACCCTAGAAAAAACCAAGATAAATAAAAAAAAAGTTGTACTGAGCATGTTACTTTATTTTAACAAGATATTAGTTTGTGATAAATATCATTGATGGATGGAGAGGGAGAGGAAGACCAAAGAAACGATGGATGGATTGTGTGAGGAATAATATGAAAGTTAAGGGAGTAAATGATAGCAAGACGGTTGACAGAGGAGATTGGAAGAAAAAAACGTGTTGCACCGACCCCAAGTAACATGGGACAAAGGCAGGAAGACCCTGCCAGGGCTGCGGGACTGTTCGAAAGAGATACCGTGGCCCTGGAACACAAAGGGCAAAGAAGGAACATGGATGGGTTTTTTGATGATTTAACATCCGAAAAATGGAAATATTAAATTTTATTGGGAAAATTATCTTTTTTTCTCTTAATTATCTCTTAGTCTTAGGATATGAGATCTATGCCGAACTGGCAATCCGGCCTCTTCACTCACCAATATACTTTTTAGTAACTCATTTATTCGTGATTTTAATTTCCTTTGCTTTGAGATGTTCAATTCTAAGCTCATGACTTCACCCAATTCTTTGAAGAAATTTCTTATGTAAGCATCACTTACTTCATCATTTAAATCTCCTAAAATGGTGCAGGCACCAGGCACGATAATTGGCACAATTTTTCCTAAATCAACTGTTTTTAAAGTTTCATTATTTAAATTCTTGTCTATTGTTGAGTTTTCTTCTCTTACACCATCTTCATCTTCCATAATTATATTACAATCCTCATTATTCATTTCAATAGAATAAACATCATCTTGCATTCTTTGTTCATCATCTTCCATTCTTTGTTCATCATCTTCCATCCTTAGTTCATCATCTTCCATCCTTTGCTCATCATTTTCCATCCTTTGTTCATCATCTTCATGATCTATCTCTATATCATTGTCATCTTTAATAATAAGTTCACTTTGTAATCCCAAATCCCACTTTGTAATGCATTCAGATGTGTTTTCTTCATCACTTGGAATCAAAATAACTTCAGACTTACTTTGAACATTCACAGCATTTTCATCATTGTTGTTTACAATGTCATTAGATGAATTTGACAGAGTATTCTTTGTTTGTAGTAGCTCTTCTAATTTACTTTTTACAGCAGTGTCAATTACAATCTGCAGAGATTTTGTATCCATGGTATCGGAATCATTATTTTCTTGTAATTCTCGTTTTTTTAGCAAGGCTTTAACATGTGCATGTGTAATAATTAGTTTCTTTATCTGGTTATCTGGTTTATTTGGTTTATCTGGTTTAATACTTGAAGTTTTTGGAGTTTGTTTGGTTTTTAAATGAAATAGGTCATTTATTAACTTGTGTATCATGGGAGGTATTTTTTCATCACCTATTTCACATAAATGTGGGTCCATAAAACTAAGTCGCCCATCAAAATATTTGCCAGTTTCTGCATTAGACATTGCAGCCATCTTTGTTATTCTTCCAGTGTTAATTAAGGACATTATCTTGGCATATTTAAATAATATATTACTCCATAGTTGTTTACATCCTAGAACTGAAAGCAATAGACATGTAAATCTCAAGTTTTGAATATAAAAGTTAGTAACCATAAAGATATGAAAACACTTTGAGTAAGCTAAGGCCTGTCTGAATGGCTGTCTAAAGTCTGTTTCTAAGAACCATTGATGTCTTTTGGTTTGAGAGGTAAGGTAATCTGTTGATGGCAGGGGCCTTAAATAGTACATAAATAAAAAACTGAACCAATGTGTTTACTTAAATAAAAAATGAATTGTGATAAGGGCAAGAGAATGATAATGAAATAAAGGAAACAATAAAAATAATGCGAACTTACTGGGCTGGTCTAATTTCGATGAAATTTCTATCCAGGCATCGTCCCACTTAGCCTTTTCCAGTTTTGAACGCCGTTGTCTGTTAAAAGGCAATGGGACGTAGATAACAGAATGTTTTGATATCATATAAATCAAATTAGCTTGGTGTGGAAACCAGCTTTTCGTGTATTTCTTCATAAGTTTTTCACGGCTATTATCAGCATGCGACATACTTTTGTTGTCAGCACGCGGAGTACGCTGATTAATTGCTTATGGCTGAAGCACCGCGCGCTGGAAGATTTTATAATATAAGAATTAAAATCCTGAGTATAAGGTACTTCTAAAATTGAAGCTAACCCCACAAAAACAAAATCTTTTTACAACAAACGAACGAGTTATTGTCACAGTGACATTAGTGTTGCTGTCACTGTCAGTTGAGCCCATGGAATTATTAAGTACTATCCAGTCTGGTCCAGTCCTGTGTGACATGTGGAAGTATTATGTACAGACGCCAGCACATCAAGCTACTACACATTGTAGTAGCTTGATGTGCTGGCGACTGTACACTGCACTGCAGCTACCATAAGAGTTCCAAAATTGGGTCGTGGGGAGACCTTAGACGATAAATCAGGCATTAGATCATTCTCTTAAAAGCTTATTTATTTATTTATCTTTAATCAGGCAGATTACAGAGAAGAAAGTAGTTTTTTTTATATTTTTTAGTGTTTTTTGAAAAAGTTTTTATTTTACTCTTTTTAGTTGTGGGACCATCATCATCATGTCATCAACATAGGCCAAGAAGAAATAAATTAAAAGGTAACTCATGAACTACTCAAAGTTAATAAAATCATCATTCTCTTGCCCTTATCTCAATTTATTTGGGGTCGGCGCAGCATGTCTTCTTCCATACTTCTCTATTTCTCGTCATCGCAGTTAGTAAAACATAATTATGTATATAGGATAACTGCCCGGGCTTTCTCTACCAGTGAAAAAAAAATCACATAAATCGGTCCATCACGGAGTAATCGATGTGTGACACTTACATGAAAAAAGGTGCTGTTGGAGCACATAACCTCCTCCTTTTTTTAGAAGCCGGTTAAGTAAAAGCCTGGCAATATGCCCTAAACAGCAGTAGCGAAGGGTCAATTTTGTAAGAGGTAAGCCGGAGTACATATCTTAATGTGATTATAATAATTGCCTATAGAATATTGACTGTGCCATTTTTCAAAGGAAGCAGTAAGGAATCGAGTTGTATGGAACTTTCGCCACTGATAAACAGTGTTATGTTGCATTATTGTCGCATTTTGCAAATAAGCAATAGATGGCAACGGCGCGCGGCGCGGGCCGCTGTCACGGGAATATTTTCAAGCTGCTGTTGGAAGGATAAGTTTTGAGCATACTTATACACCGTGACTTTTAATCGTCTTACAAAGGTCGTCCACTCAATGCACCCGACATAAAATAGCTCTAGGTGCGTTTTTTTTTTATCTTCCATAATAGGTACAAAGAAAAAGGATAGTATTTAAACGAGCGAACATAAATTCAAATTAAAGGTGTCAAAAATATTGAAAATGGGCTACTGAAATACTAAGTGAGCGACAAACAGTGGACTAATGTTTAAAACAGCGACTTGAAAATAGAAATTTGAGTTACTAGTTGTTCAGTACGATTATGTGATATTTCAAGGACTCCTGTAAAAAACTTAAAACAAGGTTATTAATCACTAGATTGTAGATAAGGCGTAGTCGACGAACCCCCGCTGAGCGGGGCTCCTATTTCTGTTTACAGAGTTTAAAGTAACCTAACACGAAGGGGATGGCGGGGTCTTAGTTCTCTCACTTCGCTCGCTCACTAGACCCCGCCATCCCCTTCGAACCTAACCTGTCCGAGTCGGGGTGCCACAAGTCTCTCTCAGCATTCGCTCGCTCTTGCTTCCTTAATTCTCCTTGCCGCAATGACCAGATAAATAGTTACTTACTTTGGTACAATAGTCGCCCATTTAGTGTATTGGTCGCCAATTAAATTTTTATTCGCCCGATTAATAATTTCCCATAAATAGTTACTTACTTTGGTACAATAGTCGCCCATTTAGTATATTGGTCGCCAATTAAATTTTTATTCGCCCGATTAATAATTTCCCATAGAAAAATAATAATAAAAAAATAGAATAAAATTATGAAACGTCCTGTTAATGATGTTTACGTGTCAAACGGGTGAAATTATACCCACCCAGCACTCGAGTCCATCGCTCGCAACAGGGTGTTTTAACTACGTCATGCGTCATAATACTGAATAATATTTTTATTTTTAAATTATTAAAATCTCATAAATACCTATTTTTTTTAAATGAATGTTTAGCATTCATTGGATACATGAAATGTGCTGCCGTTGTAAGACGACTAAAAAGTCACTGTATATATGGCTTTGTGGTTACAATAAAGAGAAAATCGGTCTTTGTACACTTTATTTTCATTATTTTTCAAACATTTCAAAACATGAATACGTGGTAGCTTTATCATAAGGTTTTTTATTCTTTTGAATACTACCTACTTAATAAACAAGTATGTGCACGTTTATTTCTCTTTATGTTTATTAAACTTTAAATTATTAAGAAAAATAAGGATATGATTAGTAGATAGGTACCTACCTACTTACATTGTGGATTTTTGAAGTCGAATTAATTTAGTAGTAGGTAGTTATAGGAAAAATTTCAGTTTGGGTAGGTACCTTAAAACGCGCACCTACGCCATAGTTTATTTGCGTTTATGGAACGAAATCTACTTCTCTATATTTATCTAGGGACAAAAATGGTACTAAACTGCATAACCTTTACTAATAAAGCTCTATTTACAAAATAGATAGGTAGGCAGGTACCTACCTATCTATTAAAGTTCAGAGTCGTCAATAGAATGAGATATGAAGTTGGATTCTTTTGTTAAAAATTAATCTAGAACTGTTCATCCTAAAAAGCGAGTAGGCATAAAGAATGCAATTCGGCTTTGAACTCAGTTGACTGTTGCTCTAAACACAACACAAATCCAAAATATGGCTCCATTAGAGGCTCACAACGCTAAAAACATAGCCTACGACTAGGATAAATGTCCAACTGTATGTTATGTACTACATGCCTTATTGTACAATTTTATACAATTTATTGTAATCATACATCTTATCAACAGATACAAGGTTCAGTCAACACTTACCTACATTTTACAAACAAGTGAAAATCATTTAGGTTCGTTTTGTCACACATACATATTATATCTACTTACTTACTGTTTGGAACAAATACATATTTACTCATTTATTCTTAAATATTTAGGTATTTTATAAACAATATTATGGGATAAATTGTTCTATCGTCTTACATTTTAGGTACTTTTATTTTTGGCATATGGCACACAGAATAATTAATATATTTATGAACTAAGATAATATATCATACACAACACTCTTTTAAATATCATAGAGATTTACACAGCTACAAAAGTAATGTTTTCGTATAGAATATTTTTATTTATTATTATGAAAAATATCACACTTAGGTAGGTAATTGAGTATTGACTCTACTTTTTCGTAATTACTTTACATTCCTGACCTCCTGGTAGACGTTACAATGGATCGCCTGAACATCGAAGTTAACACTGAAATTGGGAGAAGACGCTATTCTGTGAACGGAATGTGCTGGTGAGAGCCATAGTGGCGGAGACAGCCGAGGGCAAAGAGCGCGGCACGTACTGCGAGGCCGCCGCCAGCGCCGGCTGTCAGGTGTACTCCTCGTCCTCATCCTCATCCTCACTCGAGTCAAAAGAAGCCTCCATCTCAGCATGATCTTCGGGTGTAGGTAGTGACAGTTTCAAATAATCAACCGGCAACTGCTCCTTCGGGATCAAATACCCTGTCGAGTCTTGTGGCGGGGGTGGGGGACGCGGTAGACGCATTTGTATGACTTGCCCACCCGAAGCTGCATCATCTAGTTTTCTACATATTTCATCAAAACCTATTCTATCGCGAGGATCGGCCTTCCAACATGCACGCATCAAATCGCCAGCAAAACGTGGGCAGTCTTCGGGTGGCACCAACACTATGCCCCGTAAAATCAACTTTGTAGCACCATCGTTATTCTGACCATAGAAGGGCTGTTTGCCTCTGCTGTATATCTCCCACAATACGACACCGTACGACCACACGTCTGATTCGTGGGTGAAACGAGCGTACACGATACTCTCTGGCGACATCCACCGTACCGGCATGGGCCTTTCGCCACCCATTTTGTAGTAGTCGCAGGTGTAAATGTCTCGTGACATGCCGAAGTCTGCAATTTTCACTGTAAGATTGGCACCGACTAGGCAATTCCTCGCTGCGAGATCTCGATGAACAAATCTTCTTGAAGCAAGATATTGCATGCCTCGGGCTATTTGCAGGGCTACGTGTAGTAAAGCAGGCTCGTCTAGCAGAGGTCCCGGTCGCCCGCCACCGCGGGATCCTCTCAAGACTCCGGCTAGATCCCCCCACTCCATGTATTCAAACACCATCCAGGGACTCGCGTTGATATCATCTGCAAGTTTATTTTTTTGTGAGTAAAATGTACGAAATAGAAAAACTTTAAAATGTTCATAACGTTCAGTAACAAATAGTTAATTACCTCTGTATACGACTCCAACTAGTGCAAGAATATTGGGATGTCTAAACGCAGACATTATAGAGACTTCCCTGACGAAGTCTTCCTCCGCATTGCGCCCTGCACTTTCTTTCAATACTTTGATAGCTACTACTTGTTCCTCAGCGGCGGTTCTCAGAAGCCCTGTAACAATTATTTGGCTAAGTAACGAATTCATTTAAAGGTGATTTGAAATAGGATTTGTTATTTGTGGACCGTCTGGTATTATTTACCTTTGTGGACTTTGCCAAAGCATCCTTCCCCGACCTCTTCAAGGAATGTAAGCGCGTTTCTGTCGAGGAGCTGAACTTGTGACTTGTTGGTATCGTCGGCGTCCATGGCCCCAGGGGTCCCTGGCACGGGCACGTTGCCGGCCCCGTACACTCCGTACTGTGGGTTCGTTATATACCGTTCAGCAAGCAGAGGTTCCCCAGGTCGCACACGCTATAAAAAAACCAAGCTGTTCAATCATATTTGCATCATTTTGGAGTGATTGTGTGCAACAGGACACTAGGAGTAGTCAAGCAATCAGAAAGCGGCATAAACATCGTTAAAATATGCTGTTCATAATTGATTGTAACATGCAGAGTTTAAATAGAGTTCTTGTTTAGGGAATATAAATTCTACATTGACTAGATTCTCATCATCTATTTTTTTATCTACTTACAGGCTGCGTTTTCCCGTCTACACGACACATTCGTTTTTTGAGGTACAGCAGGATAATCGAGACGATTAGTATTAAGGTTACGGCCCCTGAAACGGTGATGGCTATTAGGGTGCCCACGCTGGCAGTCATGCCGTTCTCTATTAACGAGCCGTTACCAGTCGTGGATTCCGCGAAAATCTCTCCACTCGTTAAGGATTTGGATACCTGTGAAACAAAAAACATAGTTAGTTACGTAAAGTTTTAGATCCTTACAGATATTATTTAATTTGTGAAAATTCTGTGTGTTTTAAACCATTAACAGATTTGAGGATCTCGATATCATTTTTTAAGAGATGTGGACAGACAGTTATATACGTAGTTTTTTTTCTAACTTCAGAACAGTTACAAGTATGGAGGGCCACCCCTATTTCCTTTTATTCGTAATTTCACACCACTTTTGTGTAGCGGTAGGTACATAGAAGACACTGCTCTCCAAATTTCATCTGCGTGGTGCGAACAGTCTCACAGTAAAATAGCTGTGACATTCGGACGGACAGACAGGCAGACGGACAGAACGAATCTGTAAGGGTTCCGTTTTCCGTCTAAAAAAACAAACGTCGCAGATACAAGGCATAAAGAAACAATATAAAACTCCCTACGTAAACAAAGTACTCCCATAATTTGGGTGACATCAATGTTATCATGGCTGACCCTATCATGAATATTTATCAGTAACTAACTATGGAAAAACACTGATTTCATTTTCCATCCCATATTATTTCAGCGTGTCTGATTAAAATCAATACTTTCATTGATAAAGTTCATAGTCTGTTATTTTCAATGTGTTCATTGTACTCTAGTAAATTACTTTTCAGGGGAAAACATAACTATGGTGGTGCTTCAGCTTTTTGGGTCATATTTTGGACTGTGTGAGTGTGACACAGCTCGCTATGTGACGTAGGTGACGTACACCGAAACGAGACGAATTAATTAGGACCGTACTAATGCGTCAAGTCAGATTTTAGTAGGACTTTCCATAAACATTTATCTCTAACCTAATATTTTTTAATCAAGCTGGCAATCTGTGCAGTAGGACAGAATGATAAGGCGATAACAGGGGTTTTAATTAAGATGGATGGTCTTACTTGTGCGGTAGGCGGTGACGGCGCGTATCGGCTGTCTGAGGCGTTCGAAGTTCTCGGCGGGATCACGTTGTATATGGGCTTCAAAGTCACGGGAACTGAAATTAATTAATACAGTTTACTGTTAGACCTTCACTGACACAAATGTAGGATGGAAATGCATACTGTGGTGACGATAGTGCTGTGTTACACCTAGTTTGCTGTTGGCTCGACGTCTGGCTGGAAGAGGTTCAGTTATTTTGGAGTTTTGAGAGTCAAATTCGCAGAGTTTATTTAGTGCAAGTTTAGCATTTATAGGTAACTTACTATGGGCTTCCAATGCGATATCAAACTTTTTAAGTTAGACGTTTAGGCCTAACTCATAACTCGACACTCTCGCATTTAGATAAAAACTCAACTTAACTGCACTTAGAACCTTGATTGTTTACAAGAAAATTATAACTGAACTTACTAAACTAACAATCAATAGAGTTGTCAGCAATAAAAACGCTATCTTAGAAGAGACGATTACAAAACAGTTAACGTAGCATCAAAACAACAAAACAAGAGTTCAATAAACTCAGTGTAACAAATTACGATCAATCAAGCATTGTGGGAGTTATAAATAGTCGTAAGGTTACCTGTGCTTCTGGGACATTTGAAGTCTTCGGTGACTGGCAGCCCGTTGGAGGTGCAACGGCAGTAGTGCATGGTGCTATTGTATGGCATACACGCTGCCTCTTTTCCGCACGACTGTAGGCTGCAAGTTCCCGGCATGTATTTCGCTGGAAAAGAAAATATTTATTGGTATCCCGAAAGAGGTTCTTATTCAGGTACCATCTTGAATGGGGGCAAGTGCTCAGTTTCAGTGTTAAACTCGATATCTCGAAGCAGTCATTTGGGTAGGTATTGGACAACACAGCAGCAGATAAAATTACAAATAGACTTATATTCATCGTTATCGTCATTATTAAATAAAACGCGTTTAACAAATGAAATGATTTAAAAACATGTAATAATCTACTGCTATTTGAATGTTTGTCTGAAATATTACCATTGAAGTCACCACAGATAACGATTAACTAGTGATTTATTACCAGTTGCAAGTTTTGCCAAAGCATCTTTCCTTACTGACTGGGGGTCTGTAAACGCACACTATAACATGCCTATCCAGCTCAACACAAGACAATCAATATTATGGTCAACCGATAGACCAACAGTATCATTACGAGTCTTAAAAGTACAATTTTTAACTAAGATTAATGAACCCCGACGCATCCGAGATTTCTGGTAAATTCAACTGCCCACATTGTAACATAATTGAGTATTGTCACTGGGTATATTTTATTTGTAAACTGAACATGATTAGATAGATTGATAGATTAATTATTTATTCTAACCATTGTCCTAAAAGCTGTCAAAAGGTAATTAATATTGGTCCGATAACACACACAATGACTTGACGGTCATTGTGTTATTGTAATTAATGTAATTGTGCGTTCCCACTGGCGATATATTCACACAAAACATGTTATAATCTCTAGTTCTCCCTCTCTCTTCTTTTACTTGAACTTTGCCTCGTTGGTCTAGTGGTCGCAAGCGGGCGAATCCTGAGCATAAGCACAGGCATGAGACAGTGAATTTGATTCCCAGGTCGGGCAAAGTGTTGTTGGGTTTTCCATCTGGAATTTCTAATTAGTTACCACGGGTACGTAGTATTATATTATCTGTGCCACGGGATTTGTATTTGTGCCCGGTTGATGACAATAGGCTCGCTCCCTATTACATGGGACCTTAAAATAATTGGCTGGGTGTACTGTTAGATAGACCACGGCCTTACCCTACAGGCGTGTTCTTATAATAAATACGCTTTTATCTCATCAGACAACATGTTTTTTTTTATGTGAATGTTTCCCCATTATACACAGTAAATTGTAATCAATGGCCACTGTCCATCAGTTTGAACCGAACACGGCTAATAGAAATTCACGTCAAACGTTGTCCCACGATACTTGCAACCGCTGTAATTGTAAAGTTAAATTAAATGTTTTCTCTTATTTGTGGATCTTGTAACCGGGTAATTAAAACTATTAATAGTATGTAAATTGTGATCATTGACAGTATTTTACATTCATACTATTGAATAGATTAATTGATACTATATTGGTATGAGAAATTAATCACAAGCTTATATCTTTGTGTACTTAAAATAAATAAATAGACAGTGCCCGTTAAATTTTACAGGAAATTTCAAACCACTCTATTTCCTTTTCAGCGTTAAAAAGTTTGAAAAACAAAAAACCTAATTTCAGACTGTCGGGCTAGGTATCCGTTGCTTGCGTACCTCTGTATACTAATTGGGTATTATCTATGGTATTTAAACTTTGCCAAAACAATAAATAACAAACAGTAAATATTACAAATTAAAATAAGACATCTCAATCACATAATTTGTGCCAATAAATGGCCAGCACACCACAGAACATCGAGCTTTCCACTAAAGGCGATTGCTTCGACGGAGTAATTACCATAATCACTAGCTTGCCAATTGATTGATTAATCACAGCACACTGTTAAATAGTGGTCCTAAGTTTTCTGATTAACTTGATTGATATAAGTATTTAAATAAATAAACTGTAAATTAAATAAATGACGGGTCCATTAGACCACTGGTAGGACTAAATGAAACAATTTATTATTTCTATGGCGTAACGTACAGGTGTTTTGCAAAGGAGATTTGTGTCGGATAAAACACCCGTTATAGAGGACAAATCTTACTTCAGACAGAGTTTTTCCAACGGTACAATCTCGAGCACCAATGTGTTTACAGTTTGCAAAATGCAAAAGCTTTGAAATATAACCTTTTTCATAAGTTATGCCTATTCGTATTTACTATTAAGAATTATAATAAATCAACTATTATTACGAACATAACGTTACAAAATAAAATAACAATCAATACCCACTGTAGGAGAAAATCCTTTGAATTTACCAAGTAGGTAGGTACAGATTGGTTTAAAAAAGAAAATATAGATAATGTATTTACTTGGCGGTAGTTCCTGTGTTTGTTCTGGCCTCGCCTCCTCTCGCGCGACTCTCGCTAGCTTTTCCGCGTATTCCCGTAACCGCTGAAACAATTAGATTAGTTTGTTGAAGCAGAATACAATGAAAGAGGGGCCTGTTGTACTCTTTTTGGGTAGGTACAGGCCCTTCTGCATCGTTAAAAGATAATTTTCCTAAATTGAATGTCCGTATAAATATCGACTTGACGTGGAGATTTGCGAAGCGGGTTTGCAATTGAAATTTGAATTGAGTGCAAAAATTAGAAGGAATAGGTCTATATCTGTTTGACTGTCGGGATCGGGACGCGGTGCGGCTGCCTTGTGTATTATAAATATACGGTGCATTTATAACGACTCATGCGCATTTAATTTTTTTGTAATTATGTGCCGTTATTCCAAAAATTTGGAATGAAAACTTAATGTTTTTCCATTTTTTACACGACTGCGGCGGAGCCCAAAAGGAGGGTTATGTGTTTGACTTGTATGTATGTCTGTCCGTTTCTATGTTTCCTCGTAAATCCAAAACAGACGAACGGATTTGCATAAATAATACGTCGTTAGATTCGTCTTGATGACGCGAGTGTCACTGGGAAATGGCGGATTTCGGGTGCCATAATCGTGAAGTTCGATTTCTTTTTCTTCCAATTGTAAATGATTTTGGTATTACGTTGGTATGTGCAATTCATGTGTCGCATGCCTACTCCTGGTACTCCTCTACCGCTTAGAACTTTTAAATATAGACTTTGTTATTCGTTGGCCAAACTTTGTGCAAATCGGGCATACATAAATTCAAGCCTTTTTCCTACGGGTACGCAGAAACAACCACTTGTTACGACCGTTACTCTTTTTTGTCCACGTTCTAAAATCTAGTCAAATTTTATTGTGCAAATCAATGTGTGGCAATATCCGATATCACGCAGCCTCGCCCAGAACATTTGATTACGAGTGCTTTACTAAATAAATCACGTATAAACGCACCCTTCATGCACTATTGATTGGAATCAATCAAAACGCATTTTCATATTAATTGGATCCGATAGAAATACCAGATTCTGACGGTCTGGCGCCGACCAAAACCACTTGTTGAACGGGAATATCATAACATATGGGTGCCTACTATCTATCCATCACAATCTTGTTACGTAAATTACATATCAGAGTAACAAACTGTACAATGTACAATAACAATGGAATTCTAAAAACAACAGTTACAAACATGGATTCTTGGATCTATCGCAATACGTCCCTCATGTCAATCAGCTCATAATTAAAGAATTAACGTAAATTAGAATGCGTTTTCACGTTAATTGGCTACTGTGTGGCATACATAAGGTTGTTAATTACCATCGGGATGCATTCATACCCTGGTCATGGTAATAGAGGCACGATCTCGCAATATCTTGAGATCGCCGGTCGAAACTGCATGCACTATCGTCCACGTTTAGTGGCACGAGTGCAAAGATTGACGGGCGTTTTGCAATTTAAATTGGGCGTATTACCAGTTATAAGTATATAATAAAAATACAAGACGATCGGAGCTGCGTTATGTTATCTGTGGAACGTTTGAGATGCTCGGGCGCGGAGTTATTTTGGCCACGTTATCGCGGAGAGTGGCTGCACTACGCCTTGCCCTCGGGTTACGATAAATCAATAATATCGTGTACCTAAGTGAATTATCGATATTTTACATTTTATGCCTATTTGTTATCGTTAATAGGAACGAAGTTAACGATCGCATTGCGCAATTACCTCTAGGCTAGGCTGTTTGTCTGTCCTGCGGCGTAATCATGCACTCCTTCAATGGCAGATACTTTAGGAATCAGTCATTTGACATTCTCTGCTCTATCGCATTGGAAATAACTCTTGAGAGGATTCTAAGTACTGTAACTGTAGCCGGATAGACTTTCATTATTAATAAGATATTTACAGCTACATTATTCAGCCAGCTTGTTATAATGAAGCTTTCTTGTCTTTGGATTTGATTAACTTTTCATTAGATAAAGAAGATAGTCCCGATTTCAAGTACTTGCGACGCTTGTTTATAATTTGTTTTCATGAATTTCTCACCAGATAAGTTTGGGTGGTCTCCATTAGTCGAAAAATCTCGTAGCATACGATTTTTTGGATAAAAATATGTAGATTATTTCCCAAGTCTCTAGATGTTGATTTATTAATCTATGAAATTGGATTTTCCCAATCTATTGCAGAAAAGTCACCATAATGGTCTTGGAATAATTTTGTTTTTGAATTGATCGTTCAGAAGAAAAATGCTTAATCCCAAATTGTGAAAATTGAATGGTTCTCATTTTAATATAACTGCGGCACTGCCGGTCCTTCTTGGGAATGTTTTTTTAAATATTTTCACTAACCTATAGTACCTGGGCGACCGAGCTCTGCTCGGGAGAAAGAATAGAATAGAGAAAACGAATTTTCCCAGATATGAGATCTAGCTAGATCGATTTTTGGCCCGGTACGACTAAATTGCGACTAAAGAGCCGTTTTCGAGAACGTGATTATAAATATTACTCATTTAATAGTAAGATAGGTTTGATAAATAAGCACCTAAATGAAAAAAATTAAGTTGACTGCGTAGTTGGTTTAGCAGGAGGTTTTGGGTTCGATTCTCGGATCGGGTCTTTCCATCAGGACTTTGTTAGTAGCAGCCAGGAGTTTATCTGTGCCCGTTTGCTGGCAATATCTCGCCCTCTATTTAAATGGGCCTTAAACATAACAGGTATGCGGGTGTACTTTAAGTAGGTACACCTCTGCATAACCCTTAGGGGATTAAAGGTGTGATGTTATGTTGTCAAAGAACACGTGTCGATAACGATCATGTCACAACGTATGTAGGAAGAGGAACACAAACAACGTGAATTGGAAATCAAATGTTGTTTACTTACTCCAATCTCATTTAGATTTTCAAATTATACCTTCAATTCTGCGGATGGGTTCATTTCGCTGCTACATGTATTAAACTGTTTAACTAATCATTGATATTCAGTTTTCCCCGGTGCACGTGAACGTAAGGGTAATAACTTTTAAGATTCAAAGGAAACTTATATGCATTTCTACCAGCAATGTGCGAGGATGCGTAACGAGAGACTCGATGTGAAACTAACCAATAATATCGCTTCTTTTACACAACGAGCTAAACTAACGATGTATTTGATTGGTTAGTTTTACGGACATCGCTCGCTAGTCGCTGCACATCCTAGTAGGAAGGTACATCTCTGGAGGGAATGTAGCCTTAGACCCGTCGCCGGAGCATCAATCATTTTAAATATTATCTGATATTGTATATGTCGGATATGTCAGAATTTACTCCGTTGGGCTCGTACATCATTTGGGTAGACGATGGGTTTCGCGCTATGAAAAAACACTGGGTACGATACACCGTTTCTACCAAAACTAACGAATTACTTGACATTACCACAATAACACGGGGCACAATGAATCGGGTACAGTTCCAAGACTTCTCAACTCCGCCGCGATCAGACATTGACTTTCGCTCGCCCTCGAGTTGAAAATCAGGGCTCTGTAGAAGCACGCTGTGCTGTGGGTAGACTGGTAAGGTGGTCGCGTGATGTCACCACTGCACACAGGCGCACTTTTCAATCCATTTTATGTCCATACTAACGACCGGATCCGACATAATATTACTACAGCTTTACTTAATCTTGTTATTCGCTTGACAATATACAGGATGTGACATATACAGGAGGCGACATCTACGCGTAAACAATACCAAGTATTCAGTACTTACAGCAGTCTGAACGGTACCATATAAATTTTTAATCTTTTTTAAATTACCGTTGAAAAGTGTACACAAAGTCTGAATATGCAAATGCAATACAAGCTGTACCTACCAGACCTGTACCTTATCGGATCTACGCATTGTTTTATCTCTTACAAGACTTTTATAAATGCCTAGCAAACCAAACCTAGACAGATAGGAGAATGTTTTCCAATATACGATAAGTATGGTAATATTTTATGCATATTCTCTGCGGTCGCAGTTACAATGTAGAGGCCGTAGGCGAATAGACAAAAATATACTGTAGGTAATTTGAAATATAATCAGAATAATAAGTTAACAACAACATAAAAATGTTGAGATTTTATACAATTACCTACTTCAACCATCATCGGCAGGTATATGTACTGCTTTGAAAGCTAAGGAAGAAAAGTAACTCCTACAACAATAGTACCTATGAACCTAGCCCCCGTTCGTTCACCGTCCGTCCGTCCGTCTATCTGTCAGCGGGCTAGGTATCTCATGATCCGTAATAGGTAATCAGGTAGACAGTTGAAATTTTCACAGAATGTGTATTTCTGTTGCTGTTATAACAACAAATAATAAAAATAAATAAAAAATTAAAGGAACAGGTACAGAACCCTTCATGCGCGGGTCGACTTGACTTTTTTTTGTAAATATTTGGTTTTAATTAAGTATTCTATAAGTCGAGGAGCTCGTGGCTAAATAATAACAGCCGCTCGGGTCGATCTTTAGGTTAAGCCGTGCTAACCTAGGTTGGTCTGTGGATGGGTGACCACCCATTACTTACCGAGTTTCCTCCGTGCCTCGGAAAGCACGTTAAGCGGTTGGTCCCGGGTGTCATTTGTAGATCTTTGGCAGTCGTTAAGTAGTCAGTGGTCCGAAAAATCTGACAACCAGTCTTTCCAAGGGGTATCGTATTACCCAGTATTAACTGGGTTGTGGAGGTCAGATAGGCAGTCGCTCCATGTAAAATACTGGTATTCAGCTGCATCCGGTTAGACTGGAAGCCGACCCCAATATAGTTGGGAAAAGGCTAGGCAGATGATAAGTATTCTATAAGTCGCTTTAATTCATTGATGTATTTACTTATTAACTACACTGTAATTACATTTTTACTAAAATGAACCTACCTGTGTATTTTATATCGATAGGTACAGTGAGTTCAGTATATCCATAATATTATTATGATGATATACTGCTACGATTCTTTAAAGCTCATAGTATATTATTGACATTATTTAATCCTATACAGTAATCTTTCATAACATTTACCAGGTGCTGGGGGCACCTGGTAAAACGGATTTATTAGGTATCATCAATTTATAAAGTGCATAACATAACATCACGCCTGTAATCCCTGAAGGTTTAGGCAGAGGTGTACCTAATAGTACAGCCACGTTTCGCTCGTAATAGGGGGCGACCCTATTGCCATCAACCGGGCGTAAATCCAGACTCCGTGGCTGCTACTGAGAAATTCCTGATGGAAAAACCCAATGACACTTTATCCGACCTGGGAATCGAACCCAGTACCTCATGCTCAGCAATCGTGCTTGCGACTTCTAGACGAACGAGGCAGTAGGCATAAAGTAGGTACATACTTATTACAATATCCACGTTGCGTCCATTGCACAATTAATGGACATTCGTTCATCTAACAAGTCGTTCCATTGTATTTTGTAACGTGACGACTAACTACGGAATTGTGAACTTAAGTTTCATAATCGTTTAACTTTCCATCGCGTAGTTTCAATAGCTACGGGGATACATTCGCGTAGACATAGCGCGATGTACTGTAAATGACTGTGCCTGAAATTGAACATGACCTAGACTGAAGACTTTCAATTGGCCTGCTTTAAAAATCTAACAGCGCAATTTATTTAGAAATTAATTTAAATATAGCCAGACCCCTGTGTTCATTGTGAAAACGGGTTAATATAAGCTTAGGTTTCGTACTGAGTTTGTATAATCCAGGTAGGTAAGTACGGTCGTTGCAACAAGATAATAAATTAATTGATTGAGTACAAAGTGGTAATAACATAATTATCTCGGAGAAGTTATACAAGCACTAAACTCTAGGTTGCATGAATATCGAATACCTACTAGGTTTAGCCTGACACTTCACCCGTGAATTTCGGAAATTATTCCGAGGGGACGTAGATAACAAATAGAGAGATTAAAAGTATCCTATGTCCTTTATACCACATCATGGTCTACCTGTGTGATTTTCATCTAAATCCGTTCAACCGTTAAGGTATGCAAAGATCCCGTGGCTCGTCCGCTGACGCTCTGGCTGAAAAGCTTAGAGCGTCCCTAAATGCGGACGAGGCCAGAGTGTCCAGGCCCGTCAAATGCGCAGACCTGCGCATACTGGGTCTGGACGACTCGGTGACCGAGAAGGAGGTGGTGGCCGCCGTCACCAGGACCGGTGGGTGCCCTGCCGAGCAAGTCAAGGCAGGCACCTTACGTCCGGACCTGTCGGGCATGCGAACCATAACGGTAAGCTGCCCTGTGACGGCGGCGAAAGTCATTGTGGAGGGCCGAAGGCTCTTGGTGGGCTGGGTTTCGGCGCAGGTGAAGCTGCTGGAACCCAGACCTCTGAGGTGCTTCCGCTGCCATGTGGGGCACCACGTGTCGGTCCGGTGCACTTCGGAGGTGGACCGCAGCGGCCTGTGCTTCCGCTGCGGCCAGCCTGGTCACATGGCCGCGGCTTGCTCCGCCGCGCCGCGCTGCGCCGCATGTGCGGCAGCTGGCAAGCCGGCCGATCACCGGGCAGGGAGCAAGTCCTGCGGTACTCCCGCCAAGGCCAGGGGCAAGGGAAGGCCCTCCGCCACCACCGCCAAAACCCCCACCGTCGCCAAAACCCCCACCGTCGCCACCACCGCAGCTGCCGCCACTGTCGCCGCCGCTGCCGCTACTGCTGCAACTTCCGCAGCGGGGCCCTCGCAGGGGGCCCGGGAGGGGGCTGAAATGGAGTGCCAGTAACGGCCCCATTACGCCTTCTCCAGGCGAACATCAACCACTGCGCCTGCGCTCAGGATCTGTTGCTCCAGAGCGTGGCGCAGTGGTCGATTAACATCGCCGTGGTCGCTGAACCGTACTTTGTCCCGCCCAGGGATGACTGGGTGGAGGACCTTAGCGGCTCAGTGACCATAATTGCGTCGGTCGCCGCCGGTACCCCAACCCTTGAGAGTGTCAGGAAGGGTCAGGGGTGCGTAGCAGCACGGTTCGGGGAGATCGTTGTAGTGGGAGTCTACTTCTCCCCGAGCTGAACTCTCGCCGAGTTCCACAACTCCCTCACGGAGTTGAGTGTCGTCATCGGAAGCCATTCCCTCCCCGTGCTTGTGCTCGGGGACTTCAATGCCAAGAACTTGGCTTGGGGTTCTCGTTACACGGACGTGCGGGGTAGAATGGTGGAGGACTGGGCTCTGGAGACAGGCCTGGTCGTCCTAAATCGGGGTTCTGTCCCCACGTGCGTGCGGATGCGGGGCGAGTCGGTGGTGGACATCTCGTTAGCCAGCCCCGCTCTGTCGCCGCGTGTCGTTGACTGGCGCGTCATGGAGGGGGTGGAGACCTATTCCGACCACCGGTACATCCGGTTCGACGTCTCCACCCAGTCCTCAAGCGTGCCGGTCCTACAGGCCCCGAGTGGTCCGCGGTGGGCGCTGAAGCAGCTGGACCGGGAGCTCCTCCTGGAAGCCTCGATCGTGCAGGCCTGGGTGTCATCACCAGTCAGGCCTGCCGACATCGACAACGAGGCGGGTTGGTTCCAGGAGGCCATGTCCGACATTTGCGACGTGGCAATGCCCCGAGTTCGGCCAGGAAGCGCCCGGCGTCAGGTGTACTGGTGGTCGCGAGAGCTGACGTCTCTGCGCAAGGCGTGCGTTGCCACGCGGCGCCTGTACGCCAGGCATCGCAGGCTCCGCATCCGCCCTCCGGATGCGGCAGCCATTGAGGCGGAGCTGTACGAGGGGTACAGAGCGGCGAAGACCACCCTCCAAGAGGCTGTCCGGCGGGCCAAGAACTTGGCCCGCGAGGAGATGCTGGAGTCTCTGAACGGAGATCCGTGGGGGCGCCCTTACAAGATGGTGCGGGACAAACTCCGCACCCGGGCCCCCCCGTTGACGAAGAGTCTCCGGCCTGAGCTCGTGGAGGACGTGGTGAGCGCTTTGTTCCCTTCGCGAGGGGAGCATCCTCCCCCGCCTATGGCTCCGCCGCCGCGTGCGGTGCCGGAAGCGGACCACACCGATGACGATGACGACGTTCCGGAGGTGACTGGGGTAGACCTGAGAGTGGCGATACGCAGGCTGAAAACCAGAAACACCGCCCCGGGACCCGATGGCTTGCCTGGCAAAGCCTGGGTCCTGGCCTCTGAGGCTCTCGGGCCCCGACTGGAAGGGCTCCTAAGCGCATGCTTGGAGAGAGGCCAGTTTCCGCTTCGTTGGAAGACGGGGAAGCTGGTCCTCATCCGGAAACCAGGGCGCCCTGCGGACTCTCCGTCCGCATACCGGCCCATCGTGCTGCTCGACGAGGTGGGCAAGCTCTTTGAAAGAGTCATTGCCAACCGCCTCGCCGGGCACCTTGCGGGGATGGGGCCGGATCTTGCGGAACACCAGTTTGGTTTCCGCAAGGGGCGCTCGACGGTGGACGCCATCATGCGCGTGAGAGCCCTCACGACGGGGGACGCGGTGTCCCGGGGCGGGACACCGCGTCGGGTCGCACGAGGCGGCGGCCGAAAACATGACACGAGGGGTTGCGATAGTCGTGGAGAGGATCCGGCAATTGGGTATCGAGGTGGCACTGCACAAGTCCGAGGATATGTGTTTTCATGGGCTTCGGAATGCGCCACCGTCGAGATCCCTACTGACGGCAGGAGGGGTTTCCATCGGCGTCGGGTCGACGTTGAAGTACCTAGGACTCGTTCTCGACAGCCGGTGGAACTTCGTGGAGCACTTCCGACGTTTGGCTCCCAAACTGGAACGGACAGGGGCTGCCTTCAAGCGGCTCTTTCCCAACCTGAGGGGTCCAAACGCCTCCTGCCGGAGGCTATACGCGGGGGTCGTGCGGTCCATGGCCCTTTACGGGGCCCCGGTGTGGGCGCGTTCTTTGAGGCGGCAAGCCGCCCACTACCTGAACGCGCCCCAAAAAGTAATAGCCATAAGGCTAATCCGGGGGTATCGCACGATCTCCGGCGAAGCGTCTAGCCTCCTTGCCGGATTGCCGCCATGGGATCTGGAGGCGATAGTCCTCGCACGCCTGCACGAATGGCGCGCGGAGGCACTACGTCGGGAGGAAACTCCGCTGCCGCGGCAAATTGCTGCTCAGCGGACAGACCTCCGGCGTGATCTCATGGCGACATGGAGAGAGCGACTGTCGCAACCCCGTGCAGGGCACGCCACCATAGTGGCGATAAGTCCCCTCTTTGAGGAGTGGCTAGAGAGGCGCCACGGCGCCCTCACCTACCGCCTGACGCAGGTCCTCACCGGACACGGTTGTTTCGGGAGGTTCCTGCACCGAATCGGGCGGGAGGAAACGCCCGGGTATTTCCACTGCGAGGATCGTCCGGAGGACACGGTGGAGCACACCGTGGAGGTCTGCCCCGCTTGGGCGGAGCACCGCCGTGTCCTCGTAGCGGCGATTGGCGGCGGCGATCTCTCGCGTCCGGCCTTGGTTCAAGCCATGGTCCGGAGCGAGAGGGAATGGGAAGCCGTCACCTCCTTCTGCGAAGCAGTCATGCTAGTGAAGGAGGTAGCGGGACGTGAGAGGGAAAGAACCTCACGTCCCAGTCGCCGCGGGAGACGCCCTGGGCGTCGGGGGTCACGTGGTGGCTCCCGGCCACCGTAGGCGCGGGCCTGTGGACGGCGAGTTATGGGCCAGCTCGCCGTCCGGCCGTCTTATGACGACAGGCCGTGTCGACGGCGCGTTCGTGTTCCACGCGCGCCTCAAAGAGATGTCAGCAAATAAGTAGGGGTCCGCAAGGGCCGATGCCTGCCAGGGCTGCGGGACTGTTCGAAAGAGATACCGTGGCCCTGGACCACAAAGGGCAAAGAAGGAACATGGATGGGTTTTAGTCAGTACAAGTCTGACACTCCCTTCCGCTCCGCCACCGAGTGGGGGGGGTCATTTGATGATTTCCCATCCGGAAAAAAAAAAAAAAGGCATGCAAAGATAACAGACAGACAGACACACAGAGTTCCTTGCCTTGGATTGAATTCTTTTGTAATAAACTTCTACTTCGAAGTGCGAGCATTTTGGCATGTGACATGAAATTATTTACTTAAATTAATTGGACAATCCAGGTTCGTGACAAGCAATGTGGGTTTAATTTTAATTTAATGATGAAATTAAGCAAATAATAAGGAATTAGATCAAGTTTCTTAGATTGTAACATCAGTTAAATTCGTTAAATTACGGCAAACGAAATCCCATAGAGCTTAAGCGGTGTAAGTTAAGTAGGTTTATGAGAGAAAATAATATTGAAAAATTCTTAAAATTTTGGTTTTGGTTACATGATCAAAGGTATGTATTGTTTGTACCTACATAATATATACCGGACATGTTGTGCGACAGCCACAGGAATAACGCTTAACGAAAATACCTATGTGCTTTTAGTATTAGGCCTAAGAGGAAGGCAGTACTCCTAAGAGGAGGCTAAAACATCTAAGAGGAGGCTAGTACTTTTAAGATGAGGCTAGAACTCCCAAGAGGAAGCTAGTACTTCTGAGAGGAGGCTAGTATTCCCAAGAGGGGGCTAGTAATTCTAAGAGGAGGCCAGTACTCCTAAGAGGAGGCTGGAAGTCCTACCAGGAGGCTAATACTCCGGGTAGCAGCAGGCCAGGGTAATCCATCTAAATCTAGAGGACACATCTCATCAGATCACCCTACAGAGAGTGTAAAAACACCCCTAATGAAGCCGAAAGGCACGAGTTCTTCCCGTCATTGCGTCATTTTTTGTGTACTGGACCATGCCTACAAGATACGGAGATATCGCCGGTCAAAGTTTCCACTTTTTCACATATTTAAAAATGCAAATACAACATTGAGGAGTGTTATTTAATTTGATGCACATGATGCTTGGTAGACGGCTTCGTGAAGGGTCCGTTTACACCTTTTATAGTTTCTATAAGGAAAATCTTCAAATGATTTGCTATTGTACATTTATAATTAATTGTCCGATCACAACAATAAAATCACAATAGCCGTTAAACATTGCTGACCCAAATACTTGTGGCTTCAAATCCCGACGCTGAAAGTTATTGCCTCCAAGGATTCCCGTGTTCGTGAGAATATTCAAGCGTCCATTATTTCCGTCTTTAGAATGTTTTGACATGACCGATTCACGAGGTGTTTCATACATTCATCTTGTTTAATTTGTAGCCGTAGAAGGCGTTATTGTAAACTGCGATGATCAGGAATGAAGCTAAGAATCATGGTAGTATTGTTTACATTGTCATCTTCATTAAGCACAGGATTTTATAAAGTAGGTAGGTAAGTGGAAAATACAACAATAAAAAGTTTACTTTATTTCTTGTTCATATCTTTTCAATTGCAGTAATTTAGTTTCCACGGCACTGACTACCTGTCACACTTTGCATCTTGGGTTCGTTCTACGACCACTCCTAGCTCATTCGCTCACTTCTTGTAGTCGTTTAACGCAAGAATATAGACAATATTTTACATCAGTTAAATCGATGGCTCACGGCTATCATTATCTCGCGATCGTGTTGGTTTTCAATGTTTAAACGCGAATGAGAAATTCAGAAATGTCAAAACGATAAAATGTACTTTATTGAACTGTTGAGATAACGATAATCACAAAACCACGCGCCGGCGCAGTCAGTTTTACGTGTGCCCTTAACAATAATATTCATTACCGTGCAATGTAAGCAATATCGAGGGAACAACTGTAAAGCAGTAATCTGGCCGCAACATTGAAGATCGTGTAGCTCTCGAACACATTAAATAATCTAAAGTTCAATGCTTGGCCATTGGCAGTTAGGCATTGGAAGTCTTAGATTAGTCTTGAGCTATTTTTACTATAAACTCCTCTAAAATCGTTTTATTCGACCTTCAAGTCACCAAGGTCTGATTGGGCTAGAAACTGCGTTTCTAGTGCTGTCACTGCTGTCAGTGTCATCAACACTGACATTTCTTTGAAAGGCTTTCCACTTTCATTGCTGAAATTAGCTCTAAGTGGGGTTATAAGTGGGTTAAATTGGTTCACCAGTCGTCTACCGTCGCCGCGTTGATACCCCGCAATAGAAAGTAAAACAATAATGGGTTGAACTTCTGTATTCCAAGTTTCACATGCTCGTTCGGTTTGTTAGTGGACCAAGCACCCACGTGACAGTTTCGTTGATAGATTACGGTATAAATAACCGTCGGACAAGTCGTAGCTTAGAGCCACGCTGCCACGCTCGACTCGTCCCGCTGATGGCAAAACAATACAACAAATTACTAACACTATTGTTAACTTCTTACATCACCCACACCTACGTGTATTCTGTCTATGTAGGCAGGCGCTAGACACGTTCGAATTTCGAATTTGAACTATTGTTTCTGGATGTGATTTATTTAAAAATATAAATTGTCTATGAAAAATTGGAGGTAAAATGGCCGGCTTTGTTTGTGATTATGGAAAAACTGAATAGTAACACAAAACAATAGATGTAAATTGTACAAGACTTATCTATTGTAGCGAAAGTCTATTTTGAGTAGGTACCGTATCGAAGTACCTATTACCATACTTATTTTTATGACTGAGTTTCTCTGTTTCACTAACAAACTCAATGACAGACCTACATGTAAATGGTTTCAAAGACACATGGGATCGATTTCCGTCCATCCGGTCATCCCAATAAGACTCCGAGAGAAGCAGCTGGTCATTCAAACAAATTGGCCCATCGTCAGAAAAACACGCAATCTTTTTGTAACCACGTTTACGTTCTCAGAATCATTCGGTACAAGAATAGGGCACTTCATTCAGAACCTAATTTTATACTCTGGAGTATCCTCGCGAATTAAGCTTGGATTGGATACGAGTGTCTACATATAGTTACATAGGTACTCGCATCCATTATATCGATGATTTTCATAGTTTTAATCAATTCAAAACCTAAGAGTTTTACTTGTAAAATCTATACAAATAAATAAAAATTGAAGTGTATGTTTGTAATATCAAAATAATAGCTTTTTCCTGAATGCATATGGTAAATATATGCGGCACTTATAACAAAATGTGGTTTTGTTATAAGTGCCGCATTTATTTTATCAATTTTTGTCTGTCTGTCTGTCTGTTTGTTACGGCTAATCTCCAAAACGGCTGGACCGATTTTGACAGAACTTTTACTGGCGTATAGTTGATGTTATAAAGTCTTAGGCTACTTTTATTTTAGATAAAGATTTAAAATACTTGAACTTGTTATTAAAGTCCGATTAAAATAGGGAAGTAACATTTTTATAATAATTTCACGACGAACGAAGGTCGCGAGCAACAGTTAGTCCCTAATAAAGTGTGAAAGGTCTATTTTAATGAAATATTTCTACTTAGAGAAACAGGAACTCTGGAAAGGAGTCTGGGAGGGTCCCTGTAGCTTCCTCAATTCTATGGAATTGGTATTAAATTTGTCTCCCGTAGATGAAAAACACGTAAGCATAGCAACGGGAGGACAGCAGGGTAGAGCACCGTAGACTGTAACAATACCGCGAAGCTCATGGAGTTCTTCAATATTTAATTTTGGTCTACATGGGCAAAGAAGATGATGCTGTGTAACACAGGGTGGATACCTTCCACCGGTTACCACGTATGCAGTAAGTACATCAATCTGAGCCGGCCACACAGAAATTTTTCACCGGTTATTAAAAAACAAAACAGGTGTTTCCTACAAAAGTGCAATACCTACACGGTCAAAATGAATGGAACACCAGATTTAAAAAAAATAACCGATGATAAATATGTGGGGGTGCTCAGAATGATGTACTGTATACGTGGTAACCGTTTTCGTGTCGGTGTCCCTTCCACCCCGTATAAGTAGGTATATATCAACGTAGTCGTCGCCTACGCACATCATTCGGTGAAGCCAAAAAAAAAAAAGGATGTCCGATCATTCTAGAAATAGTTTCTGTTGTTGTTTTCCAGCTGTCGAGGGAGGAAAGATCCTCCTCTATAAATATTCGTAGGAAATAAAACAATCAAGTTTTGTACGCTTATATCACATAGCGTTCCGACATTTATTAGTAGGAAATTAATAGAGGGTACCTATATTTATTTAGTTCCGGATATAGTACTTCCTTTGCTATGTAAAAGCGTTATTGAAGGAAATACTGTATTTTCAAATAAATAGGTTACTGTTTTTGGAACAAAAGAAGTATTACGATAAGGGGCGGAGACGCGGGGTCGCGGGCGCACCGTCTGCGTACACCTGGCAGCGCAGGCGCACGCGATCATTAAAAATGTTTATTTAAAAATCCGACCGCTTAACGCCGGCCGACACTCCACAAAAGTGAACCATTTCGGTTAAAGACCAACGTGTTTATTATTATGACGTTATATAATTAATGCTTTGCTCCGTAATTTGTAAACATACTGCCCATACTAACTTATTCATAAACAATAATTGTTGGAGTTGCACTTATCATTAATGCAATCAATTAGTAGCTAATTATGCGTGATCTACTAATGGCATTGATATAAAATTCTATCTAGCTACGTATAAATATAAACTACGTAATTATTTTAAGAATAACATAAACCATATTGCATCATCAGACTTGACTAAATATAGAGCAGTGTTTGAACTTGTGTGCAACAAGAGCAACCTACGTAAAAGAATTTTGCATGTTGAAACATAAATCATAGTGTTTAAGAGTTCGCGTAGGTGAATACACATAAGTACTGCATAACCACTTTCAATGTCTACAAACGGTCTGTCTATTTTCCTAATGTGTCGGCGCGGGCGCAGGCCGGCCTCTTCACCGATTGGACGGTGCTTTTTAACAAAACAAGACTCTTCCTGAAATATCAACAACATATCAATGAACGCATTACCAGATATAAACGAAAACAAAGCTTTTTATTCTATTTATTTGTGTTATTATAAGTTTCAACAGATTCTGATTACGCTCGAAAAATTCCAAGGATAATTTTTATTTAGAGGGCGTTGCGTAATAAAAATATTGCCTTGTCAAAATAATCTTTGTAAACTATGAGGCTCTTCGAGGAATAAATGAGCACTATACGTTTGTTTTGTTTTAGATAGAGTAGCCTGAGGGATCTCTAACGCGTTCAATATCAGTGAGTCCACACAACGGACGGTCGGCGACTGAAAATGTCGAAATAGGAAAGTTCATTAAGCCCGTGCTGCGGCTGCGACGTATAATCCTGAAATTACTCAGCAATAAAGGCGCCTAAAGCGCACTAAACTATGACATAAAAAGTTTAAAAAGCTCTCAGTAGATCAAACAAGACGAGTGGTGTCGGTCGACAGACGGCGCGGTGTTAGGTTACGGCCGGCGGGTCACATTTGTCCCGAATAATAAACTCCAGATTGGTGTCAAAAAGAACACTTTTTATGACACCATCAGCCCGTAAAACCCTCAATCCTGTGTTTATTTTTAATAAATCTTCCGCGAAGGTCGATGAGTCTTTGATCAGCCGAACACACTCTGTTACTCTATCTATCATACGATGTAATTCAGATTTGATTTGAGAATTTGACGAACAAAATAATTATGTAGTCCTACGGTTTGTTTATCTTTAGTTCGGGTATACGAGTTACTGTTACAATAAAACAAAGTAATTAATTCTTTAGTAGTGTTCTCAATTTTGTTCAGATTTGTTTATTCCACCGTAGTGTAAGCGGTACACCTAATCAAAGCTAGGTCAGGCGTGTCTAAAATAGACGGACAGATCTATCAGTACTTCGAGAACCATAATGGAAGTGCATATAATGTATAATCCCTGCAATGTGGGCAGTAATGAGCCATCATAAATCAGCGAAAGGGTAATTCAATAGCAATGACTGCTCATATGAAGAGAAAATTGCACGAACCAACCGTACTTATAAGGGTTTTGCTTTCTCGCTATTCGAGTGAAAGCGATGATGCGAGAGGATGCACAGGAATACAATCTGCAATTGCATTGTTTTTAGGAGGGAATTCCCACAGCGCATTGATATGAAAAACAAGCTTATAATAAAAATTAAAAACAAGCTATTAAAATATAGTATTTTTTTTCGTATTCTTCTCAGCAAACTATTTACAGCCTGCATAAAAATTAATTGTTCGCCATATTGGATTTAGAACGAAGTCTCTTAGCTAACCATGCACTGTCATCCAAACTAAACGCGTATTTCAAATTTCAGCTCAATCTGTTGGTGATTACTGTTTTAAAATTCAGTTGCAAGATTTGACCTAAACAAACATACTCAAACATTGCAAGTTAAAATAAAAGCTTGTCATCACCTCAAGCGTGCGTCTGATACGGCACAACTACAAAATGACGTCACGCAGAGATTTGATAGTCGCGTCGGTCGTTGTCACCTGTCACAGCCGCCAGTGTCACAGGGTCTTAATGCGGAAATGTGCATTTGGGGCACCGGTACGCGAATTGTTGGGCACGGCGCGTTCGGAACTACGGCCCAGTTGCCCAGTTGAAAGACCCGGCCCGACACACATTCTCTGAACAAAGATCCTTTAATTAGACGGTGCACCGGCTCTAATGTTGCATAGCTCGTTTACGCAATACTCTGTTTCAGTTTATAGGAGCACCTGTTCAGCTCCACAATGGTCGTCTGTTTGAAATGATTGGATACAGAACATATAATCTAGACGTTCACTGAACACTTAGTAATTTTGGTTTATTCTTGAGTGTTTCGAGACGATGAAGTTTGGACGGAGTCTGGATTTGTGCCTGGTTTATGGCAATAGGCTCGCCCTCTCTTACATGGGACTTAAACATAACTGGCGAAATGTGGGTGTACTAATGGGTACACCTCTACCTAACCCTTCGGGGATGAGAAAGAAAGAAAGAAAAAATTATTAATAAAAAATTGCACCATACAAAATGCCAAAAAATAACAATAAACATACAACGCATAACATAATTTTTAAATACAACGGGACGGAACAAAAAAAGAAAAAAGTTAACAGCTTGCACGTCGTGACTGCGACAAGCAGGTTACCACTCAGCATCATGCTATGCTATGAGGGGCCCACAGCACAGCGCTGGTTTTCACCCGTGAAAAAAGTACGGAAGCCAAAACAGAATAAATATTTTTTACATGAATATGAAAATAAAATAAACAGTACTTGGGTGGTTTCGGATGTGAAATCATCAAATGACCCCACTCTGGGCGGAGCGGAAGGGAGTGTCAGACTTGTACTGACTAAAACCCATCCATGTTCCTTCTTTGCCCTTTGTGTTCCAGGGCCACGGTATCTCTTTCGAACAGTCCCGCAGCTCTGGCAGGTAACCTGACCTTCAAGTTAGTTTCTTTAAACTTCCACAGCGCTTGCCCATTCAACGCGTTTCTTAATCCTTCAAACTACAAAGCCCTTACAGTCACAACATTAGCAACTATTAATAAGTACAGAGTAAAGTGAAACTTCGGTCTGTCTCTAGTTTACGCGTATAACCGCAGGGGTTGCTCAAGTGTAATAAGATTCGGTTCCCAACAGTTCTATATTAAGTTCTGATCGATTACTTATGAGTTAATAATACTTATAATGTTTATAAAACAATATTAGCTTGCTCAAAACAAGTAATTTCAATCAAGATCATGCTGCTATTTTGAAAACGGCTTACTTACTTATAAGAAAATCTAAATTGGTCGTTAAGTTATTGTTTTATGGGTAAAATTTCTTTCCAGTAAGCCGGTTTTTCTATGAAACGATTTATTTAAATCAGAAAGCGGGTTTCAATCTGAAGTGAAAATCCTCTTGATTGAATACACAAACGTTGTAATATTTTACGTGAACGGAAATATGTTTTCCAATTACACTGTAATACTCAGATAACCATTTAGGAGTAAGTTATTTCTTATCCTCATCATTTGTGCTTCAACCATCTCTGTGCAAAATCAGTACAGATTTTAGTTGCTGGTAAAAATATGAAAATGATTCAATGATAATGGACTGAAGTAGCTCATGCGTAATTCTTAATTTGAATTAAAACGATAATGTGACTCGTAAAATGAGTAACACGGATGTTTATTTACTACGAGGTGCTTGCTACATGCATGTACAGTACCGTACAGTCGCCAGCACATCAAGTTACCACAAACTCCAAATGATGTCTTTTTTAAAGTTGAAGGTTAAGTTCAAAATTGAATGAGCTATGTCAGTTTGTAGTAACTTGATGCGCTAGTCACTGTACAAAGCTGTACCATCAGTTCGGCAGTATTTGTTGGACAACAAAGCCGACCCGAAGGAATTACTATACAAAAATCGGCTTTAGATGGGGTTGTGCCGATCAGCTAACTCCTTTCCGCATCTACCATAGCTGAAGCAGGTGCTGGTTGGCTCGTCTCAGTTAAAGGTAAACCAAACAGTTCTCACATACATTAGAGCTAGAGTTGAACATGCGTGTGCCATTTTGAAGAGATGCTGTTTGTGGTATTCAATGAGAGAAGGCACAAAATGTTTTAATTGGAGTCAAACTCTAAATTCAACTCAACTCAAAGACACCACTTATAGGCATTTTGAATATTTATTAAAAACCGTGATGTTTTCGCGATCTCTGTCCACAGCAGGCAGGGGGCGCGCGCGGGCGGGCAGGCGTGATCCATGGACGAGTAACCAGCGGACGCGTGGGATGCTGCACTCGCTACAAAAACGCGCGCCCTTGAGCACGCCGCTCTGTTTATTCGACTGTCGTCTAGCACTTAACGCCAACGTCGATATTTGCTATTTTTGCACGATACAACAGCAAAAGTTCGCTCTGTGGAAAATTATAGGCCATTTCCATGTCTAGTGAGATTTTTGTTAAAATTTTCTTGCTGGAAACTTTCATGACTTTTTGTGTTTGAAATGAGATAGTTCACTTTAAAAAGATATCTTTGCTATTTGATGTACACATCAAATGCGTGAGAGATAGGTAGGCGAAGTAAACGATAATCTAAATCTGTCTCACTTAGTATTGTGCTTACCTAAGACAATTCTGATACTGGAGCTTTTTCAGTTAGAACGTAAGTAGGTAGACACTACAGAGAATTTTCAAGAACAATTCTAATTACTTCTAAGAACCAGATTACGAGAGAATAAAATGAGAGACGTTAAATTGGATTTTTATGATGCTTACGATAGTTTGCGCTCGTTCCAATATCGGTACGAAGACAAATAAAACAGAAAATGTTTTAGAGCTTGCCATACCCTTCTCCAGTGTGTATATGAAGCCTAGATTTACGAAAATCTACAACTAACATTACGAACATTACAAATCAGACCATCGCTCGGGCGCTTTTTTAACGCCACATTGCTATACAACGCTCGGCTTGACTCCGAGAACTTTGCAATTCCATTTTTTTTTTCTAAAATTTAACAGGCACAGATATAGATAGACTTCTATATCTGTGATCACAGGTCAATCTATGAGGCTGGCTTCTGCGTAACCGGACGATCCTCTGTCTGTCCTCCGGGTGTCTTAAGTGTAAGGCCTCCAGCCAGCGGTTGCAAATCCAGCGGTACGTTTTTTTTTAAAGGAATGTTACTGGTACGCGCCCTACTTGGAGTCTCAACACTCGCGTCTCCGCCAGTAGTTGAAAAAACAGTCCGTGGTAAACGACGTGAAATTATATAAAGCCCTTTTCCAACAAAACAGGTTTAAAATATAAAAAACTGAAGAATAAAAAATGAAATGATGATGATGTTTTGTAATGATCTCGGCTCTTTATAGTCTTTTGTTGTCACTCAAGTTTGGCAAAAACATAAAATTAAACCAGTCCTTACGACTGTCATACCCAATAAACTTCAGTTTCTTGGAAATGGTAAAATTATTCAAGCATCAAATGATTTTGGATGCCAAGTTAACTTAATTAGGAAATTAATTACTGTAGTCATTCAGTTGTCAAGCCTTTGTATTGAGCCAAATATGTATAGAATGCAATGGAGCAATAAACGTATTTAGGCACTTACCTAAATTGTACTTAAATGGAAAACTAGCTCCGTCCTGTGGTGGGTCTAAAACTTTGAAGTTCGATCAGTTTTTTACCCGACTGCTAAGGAAGTGTTATGTTTTTCGCGCGTATCTTGTATGTGTGTTTATAAATTTCTTTATTACCTCGTATCTTCCAAACGGCTGGATGGATTTCGACAGTTAAGGTATCGTTATATTCACCATAAAAACCTTAGATAATCGCTTGAAAAATATGTTTAAATTTCGGTCTTTTTAGTGCATTACTTTTAAATTGTCTTTTTTTGCAGTCGGGTTTATGATTGTTTAATTAACTTTATTTAATTAAGTAGAGTAAACTAACTAAATACATTATTAATTAAAAACTATTAAATAACCTAAAATAAATAAACTATCAACAAACTATAAGAGGTCATCAAAAAACTCCTCCTCAACACTGTCAGCTGGTAGTGTCCGTAAGAGACTGGCGGCGTTGCCACGTTGTATGGCAACACTTAGCCTCTGGCTAAAGTAAAAGCCAGCCCTTGGGTCACGGAAAGCGTCAACTAAGTGTTTCGAAATTTCCTTAAATAGGCTATTGTTTTAATTATGTTTACCTACTTGTGTATTTTATCATTAACATTTTAGGTTAGGTTAGGCTTTAAGGAATGGATACCTAATTAGAAAACGATGAATGAACGATGTTTTTTTTTAATTGAGCCTTGATTAGGTGTATCTAAGTAATAAACGGTTACGATAGAGTCGGTTTCTACATTTAGTTCTAAAAAGTTCTAGATCGTTCAAGTATTACAGAAAAAAAAACTTCGTTACCGTTACACTATGCACACAATTTAATTACAATCACTTAAACCATTTGTCGGAATAAAAACTGTGTTAGCTTACTGATTTACGGAAGCCAGCCATTAGTCCAATTCCGTAGACATTGATGAATTAATATTAAACAGACATAGATGATAATATTAGTAAGGAACAAGCAATAAACGATTGTTACTCACTTACCCATCGTCATATTAATGGAGTTATGTTAAAATGTATGGCAGATCAAGATCATGGATAAAATGTTAATGAGTAGGCAAAAGGTTCAGTCAATGAAATTAATTTTAAGGCAAATAAACACCCTTCGCAATACGCATCTATTTACAGAATTATATTCATTAAAATCATCAAAACAACCATCACGTTCAGAAATTTAGAATAAGTAGGATGTTCGCATATCGTCACCCACCGGAGCATTCGCCTGTAATGTAACAATTCAAGATTCGATTTTGTACGTGATTGTACAAATTGTATCGTTACTTGTTGCGCGCTGTTATTCTTGGTTCTCTTCAGTCACTGATGTAATGTTCGAATCTGAACGGCTGAAATACATTCCAGACAAATGCTCCCGGTGAGGGTGTCGTTGTAAGGTGTTATTACTAAATAAATAATTTTAATTATGTGAATTGTATCCGGGTACCGATGACCTGGTAAAGGTTGCAGGGATCCGCTGGATGCGAGACACACGGGACCGGTCAATGAGGCGACACATGGGGAAGGCCTATGTCCAGCAGTGGACGTCTTTCGGCTGAAATGATGGTGATGATGAATTGTATCCTACAAATCTTGGAGTAGATAACTACAGAAGGATATGATCCTTACGAACTGCTTTCGTGGTAGCGTTCTGAGTTTCTGCCCAGGGGAGTCGATGGGAAAAAGGCTTTAGTTTATGTATGTATTCAACAAAGCATCTATGTAGAATTGTAGATGTTAGGTACCAGTTAAAAGGCAAGAAAATAAAAATAACATTTTTACAGAAAAGACAGAGTAAATAAATCCATTTAAGAAAACAGAAAATGGAATTATTTTTAATGTTGTTCAAAGGTAACCTTTTCTTGCTTTCAAAACCAATTTTGTTCTCAATTGGAACGATTCAGACAGATACAATTTGTTCACTCACTGCAGGGCAGCTTATCCAATTTTTCTATCCATAAAAATGTTATTAGCACATGAAAAAAATAACCAAATCTGTCCAGCCCGTTCTCAAGTGATGATGCGCTTATGTGAACAGCATTTAAAATTTCTGCAATAATTTTAATGATATCCCTATTTAAACATTATTTTGTTATTACCATAATGTTTATGCAGTTAACACTTACACAAATAATGTGCAAAACTTTTCTCGTTATCGGTATTTTCTTATCAAATTTTATTGACGATAAAAGGTGCTTTTCTAGTGAAACTTTTCCTTTCTCTCTTGAGAATTTAATATTAGAGAACGAAGCTTTGTACCTACTTGATATTGACACCAACTTACTAATACTACTATAAATTATTTAAGGTCAGGAAAATTGTTTTTTTACTATAACATAAATATAGTGCAATTAGTGCATACTAACATAAATATAGTGCAATTAGTGGCCCTCCGGAAAAGTCACTGAAGTGCAAATAGCGCTTCAATGACTTTTCCAGAGGCCGCAGTTGGTAAACATACCATATTTTAGCCGAATCTATGCAGAACATGATTTTTATCCGCCGCTAGAAGTAGACCCGAAAACATCCCAAGGGATCTTAAGAGTTGTCCGTATGTAGGGATTATTGAGATGATAAACACACTCGTTTACAAAATCGGATTGGCATGTAGTCGTTATACACTGAACGGTCCATTGTGCCAGTCTGTTTATAAGGAAGGCTCTTAGGTATTTGAGCAGGAAGATTTCTGATAGAATCAAATATCTATTTACTGGGAAAATGTACTTAATTATAGATATCAATTTATTTTGCGCATACCTTTATCTATGTACAGATGCCAGCTGAGCACATCAAGCCACTACAATTTTCAACTTTATCGCGTCAGATTCAAGGTTGATTGGAAAAACTTGACAGTTTCGGCTACCTTGATGTGCTGGCGTCTGTACATTTATTTTAGTTCTGTGTTTTCCCGCCTGCACAGATAAGTTGGTTGAAGAGTATAGAGCAGCATGGTTCTTTGGGTGCGTGGCCTTAGTCGGAACTAGCGCCGCCATCTTGTTTTTCAATACTAATTCTACATACAACTTAAGTTAAATTACTTACTGGAAACTGTGTTTTACCGCTTGCACAGATAAGTTGGTTGAAGTGTAACGGACGAAACGCCATAGAACTTTGTATCAGCTGGTCTGAGTCATGTTGTTTTATGTTTTTATGTTGGCGCCACTTAGCATGCCTTTTATTCGTCTTGCATAACAAGGCACATATTCGCAAATTGATGGGCACACTTAAACATAAATATAAGTTTCTTTTATGTGACAATTATCGTTATAAATAATTATAATTTAACAGTCTTTAAACGCCACTGATCGTGACCAGCATATAAATAAACAGAAACCTGTTCCATGATATTATGTGTAAAAAGATTTATGTTCTTCCTGGTTTAGTTTTTACCGGCATTTTTTGCCTGAATTCGCTTTCTGGTTGTCGACAAGTTAGCTTGGTTTTGCGGATTGATTAGTCGTAGAGACCTATATGAGCTTTAATCTACGAAGACTATAGTTCATATAATCTAGACATTGGTGTAAGATTGTATTGAGGAATTTGTCTGCATCTTATTCGAGCACTTTTGAACAAAAGTCGTTTGAAGATCTTTCTGAGTCAGAAGAGTCAGAAACACGAAAGTCTGATAACCTGTCTTGCTAAGGGGCTTCGTTTTTTCCAGATACTGGGTGGTGGAGGGTAGATAGGCAGTTACTCCATGTAAAATGCTGTTATTCAGATTAGACTGAAAGCCGACCCCGACATAGCAGATTATGAGTTGATGATTAACAAAACTAGGACTAAAAATAAGTCCACAACTTATGCACCAAATTTTTGCGTGTGATAAAAAGCTATAAGAAATTTATAGATTTTGTCATGGTTAAGTTACTACCCTAGATCCCTAATGGCAAACTAGCCAGGTTCAACTAAATTTATGGGCCTCCTGCTTTTAATGCTACCCTGCTAGTGTCAGGTAAAACTATTGGTAGGGACTTTGAGAAGGTCCAAACGGAGAAAGAAGTCAGGAGGACACACTATCCTAAAATTAGTAGGTACATCCTTTTATTTAAGGCTGATTTTAGTTTGTATGGGAAGACTTTGAAGTTGCGTAATTTGGCAATCTTTTCTCGTTTTTTTGGCCGATATTTATCATGAGAATTTACTAGTAAGATTAACCACGAAGTGGAGCTCCACTGGAGCCTAACACAGCCAGAGTGCGACGCGGTAGACCTCGCAGGAGAGGGTGGGATGATCTAGACAAAACCAACGACCAGTAGTCCATATTAGCCCTAGATCGAAATATTGGGATGTCATGGGGAGCGGCCTTTGCCCAGCTGTGGGATAACACAGGCTAATAGTAACTAACAGGGTTGTGGAGGTCAGATAGGCAGTCACTCCATACTGAAATTCAGCTGAATCCGTTTAGACTGAAAGCCGACTCCAACATCGTTGGTAAAAAGCTAGGCAGATGGTGTTTTACGGTGAGGATTTGGCGTTTAATTTCCTTCTAACCACTTAATTAATTACTTTATCAATCATATGAAAGTGTTTCGTGGTGCACGAAAGCACTTTGGCATTACTGATTATCATTCATTCATCAGTGATAGTCAATTTCCTTTGAAATCCAGTTAAGTTGTAAAGTAGTGCTATAAATTATCGAACTGTTTTTAATGACCGCTAAAAATGGGCTGTGTTGACTGTTACAAATTATATCGAGTGGCTAAGAGCTTATTTGGCACCATTTTTCTACTACATGTTTGACAGTTAGTAGATTAGTGGGGTATCCAGTTGCCTTTGGTGGCAGAACCCTGCCCGTAAACGTTACTGGCTTTAGCCCTGAGACTCCATACATATAAGTAAAGGCAAGTTTTTCTTGGTTTCCTTCACTCGGTGATGGTCTACGTGCATTGGGTGTCAAGTATTTACTTCGATAACTTTGTTGGATTTACCGGTTCCGACTAAGGGCTGATTAAGAGGCCTTTCCATTATTCTATTGGACGTTAGGAGTCTATTGTTTTCGAAAAGCCGGGCCCCGTAGGCTCAATATGAAGCTTTTCGATAAGACCGCCCATTGTGACACTTTATGTAAAATGTCTACATTTATATCTGTTAAAACTGATTTGTGGCAACTCTCTCTGGGCATATCATGTTAAAACTTTGTAAGTTTGTCTATACAAACTTACAGAGTTTCAACCGGCTAAACCTAGGTGCGGCCGGTAACAGTTGTGTATCCTTTTTATTACTAAGACACACCGACCAAATGGTTAAGTAAGGTTAGGTTAGAACTGTGACCAAACGCGCACGAGCTGAGCGAGCGCAGCGAGCGGTGCCGCGGCAGCGGCCGGCAAGCGCTACATCCAAATTGGTTACATGTTCTAACCAAAGATAAGAAGGATACATCTAAGTTTAACCGGCATTAAAAAATCCAACATCATTTAATTTAGACATTTGTTTAGGTTTAGGGGACACCTGTGGCAGTGATAACAAGCATAAGAAAACTATAGTATAGTATGACCACTTTAAGTGTAGGATACATCTATGTTTTACCGGCTGCACCTAGTTGTACCTACCCGGCTAAAGCTAGGTGTAGCCGCACTTCGGCTATTAGCCGTAACATAGATATCTTCTAAAGGCTTATAAGTGGAAATAGGCCTCATACCTGTATTCCCGAAGGGTTAAGCAGAAATGTAGGTATCTAATAGTACACCCATATTTCGCCAGTTACGTTTTAAGTCCTGTGTAATAGAGGACGAGCCTTTTGCGAGTAACCGGGCACAAATAACACTTTTCCCGACCTGGGGATCACACCCAGGACCTTATCCTCAGCACTTGCGACTACTGGACCGACGAGGCTGGTTATTGGTTTTCATCCAGAAAACTTTAACAATGAGAATGTGTTAGCAATTTAAAGATCACGTATATCACGTATATGGACAAACAAGACATGCTGCGCCGACCCCAAATGAATTGGGATAAGAATGATGATGTATATCACGTATATCATCAGACAAATATTTTGAGCTAACGTATTGGTGATTCCCAGTTGGTAATATAATGAATCAGCCTTAGGATGAATATCTTCGATTATAATGATGTCATCCATCTTGGAAGTAAATTCAAGTATATTGTCATGCTGATTGATAGTTACTGATTACAGACAACTTACGAAATATGAGCAAGAATTGTTTAGCTACGAAATCCTTAGATTGTTGTGTGTGTGTTTTCGTAAATTCTCAACAGTGCCCTAGGTGAACTATTATCGATTAGCTAAGTTTTCGGCGGGTTATCTAGCTGTCGCTGCATTTCAGGAATGTGATATCGGAACTTACTACCTTGTAGCAACTAAACTATTTTTAATTAAATGGATCTTGTTTTGAGATTTTTATGTCCTACTGTAACTTACCTTCTATTTTTTATTTAACTTGCAATGTTTGTATGTTTGTTTAGGACAAATCTTGCAACTGAATTTTAAAACAGTTATCCCCAACCGATTGAGCTGAAATTTTGCATACACGTTTAGTTTGGATGATAATGCATGGTTAGCTAAGTGACTGTAAATCCAATATAGCGGATATGTAATTTTTAAGCATCCCATGGGGTATTAGAAGAATACGACAAAATTAATTACCTATGAAGGCTTCAGAGCTTGTTTTTAAAAATGTGTTTTAACTATAATCTCTTTCATTTCTAAGATAAAGGTGCACGTTATCTTTTTAAACACTTAGAAGTTGAGCTAAAAGTTCCTGGAGCCGATTCAAGTTTGCTTTCATGAAAATAAAAGTGTAAGTAAGAAATAAAAACAAGCATGGTGGGGTCCTCCTGACATTTTCCTGTTACGTAGTAAACATCCTTATTGCAGTAATTTATTTAGAGCAGTGGGTCAAGGTCACTCAACTGTTTATTGCAAATCGATTTCAAAAAGATGTTAAGTATGTATAGCATATAAGCATAATCAGCCTATTAATGTTCCCACTGCTGGGACGCAGGCCTCCTCTCTATGAGAGGGAATGGGCTATAATCCACCACGCGGGCCCAGTGCGGGTTGGTAGATGTCACATGTCTTCGAATTTTTGGTTCTAGGACATGCCGGTTTCCTCACGATGTTTTCCTTCACCGTTTTTGAGAGCAGTGGTGATGAAATAACTTACACAAGATAATGCGCCTGGCTGGGTTCGAACCCACGACTTACTTGCTTGTAAGTAGGGGTCTCCACTACTGGGCCACCGCTGCTTTCGGTAACCGCACCACTCTTAAGTATGTAGGTACATGAAAATGTATGATTACAAGAAAACAGGCCAACTGCGAGTTGGACTTTCATAATTCCGTGCCACCACACAAACATAAAAACGCGTTTCTTTTGTGGGAACATCCTTTATTTTATAACTTTATTTTATTTTTATTTGTTGTTATAGAGGACTTAGTATACACTTTGTAGGAATTTCAAATGTCTACCTTTAATGGTTCAAAAGATACAGCTTTGTGACGGATAGACTGTCGAACGGATGGACAGGAGCCTTAGTAACAGAGTCTTGTCGGCAAAAAGGAGACCGACGAAAATATTTATAGGTACGTGGATTGCACTGATTATTATCTCGTGGATTGAGTGAAAGATGATATATCTTGGAAGAAAGTGACTCTATGATGCCGGTTTTTATCGATAGTACCCGGGCGACCGAGCTTAAATAAAGAAAACGAATTGTCCCAGATATTGAGACCTAGCTAGATCAATTCCTCGGCTTCCTTAAACCCCTACATTACAACTTTCATCGAATTCGTTAGAGCCGTTTTCGAGAACGTGATTACAAATACATATACAATATTAGTTTTAGTATATGCGAAACCTGAATGAAAAATCACAAAGTTATAAGCTTGTTCTGTTACCCGGTTGTCCGCGCAAAAACGTGGTCACCATGCAGCGAGCCCGCGCACGCGCCTCCAGCGTCGTCTGGAGCTCATTGATAATAATAACTTCGCAGTAGATACCTAAATTATTGCGATAAGTACTTGATATCGCTCGGTGTCCAACTTGTAATTTTTTAAACATTTTTGTGACAAAATATAACATGGTTTAAAAATGATTGGAATCGATTCAGTTAATTATTCTGAACAAACTATATTCAGGTTTCGCATATACTAAGAATAATGTAGTATATAAATAAATATTGCTAATTTAATATTATATAGGATATGATAAATAAATAGCTTTCTCTCTATTAGAAGTCGAGTCATGGTAATTATTATTAGGTTTCTCGTTTTTAATTTTGGTATTTGTTAAAATATGTATTAGTTTATTTTATTTGTATATAAGTATTAGTATCATTATAAGTGCCTATTTAAATTTTCGATAGCAAGAAGTTATTTTTATATATTTATTTTGTACCCTATCACAATGTTTTCTTATTTAACCCAAAGGTTGACTGGTAGCGCGGCGCCTGTACGCCAGGCATCGCAGGCTCCGCATCCGCCCTCCGGATGCGGCAGCCATTGAGGCGGAGCTGTACGAGGGGTACAGAGCGGCGAAGACCGCCCTCCAAGAGGCTGTCCGGCGGGCCAAGAACTTGGCCCGCGAGGAGATGCTGGAGTCTCTGAACGGAGATCCGTGGGGGCGCCCTTACAAGATGGTGCGGGACAAACTCCGCACCCGGGCCCCCCCGCTAACGCAGAGTCTCCGGCCTGAGCTCGTGGAGGACGTGGTGAGCGCTCTGTTCCCTTCGCGAGGGGAGCATCCTCCCCCGCCTATGGCTCCGCCGCCGCGTGCGGTGCCGGAAGCGGACCACTCCGATGACGATGACGACGTTCCGGAGGTGACTGGGGTAGACCTGAGAGTGGCGGTACGCAGGCTGAAAACCAGACACACCGCCCCGGGACCCGATGGCTTGCCTGGCAAAGCCTGGGTCCTGGCCTCTGAGGCTCTCGGGCCCCGACTGGAAGGGCTCCTAAGCGCATGCTTGGAGAGAGGCCAGTTTCCGCTTCGTTGGAAGACGGGGAAGCTGGTCCTCATCCGGAAACCAGGGCGCCCTGCGGACTCTCCGTCCGCATACCGGCCCATCGTGCTGCTCGACGAGGTGGGCAAGCTCTTTGAAAGAGTCATTGCCAACCGCCTCGCCGGGCACCTTGCGGGGATGGGGCCGGATCTTGCGGAACACCAGTTTGGTTTCCGCAAGGGGCGCTCGACGGTGGACGCCATCATGCGCGTGAGAGCCCTCACGACGGGGGACGCGGTGTCCCGGGGCGGGGTCGTCTTGGCGGTGTCTCTTGACATCGCCAACGCCTTCAACTCCATGCCCTGGAGCTGTATTAGGGAGGCACTCCGGTATCACCGGGTGCCGACCTACCTTCGTCGTGTGGTCGGGGACTACCTGACGGATAGAGCCGTCATCTACCCTGGTCGAAGCGGAGAATGGAACCGGCGAGAGATGTCGTGCGGTGTTCCACAGGGATCGGTTCTGGGGCCGGCCTTGTGGAACATCGGTTACGACTGGGTGCTGCGCGCCGACCTCCCTACCGGCGTCAGCGTAGTTTGCTACGCTGACGACACGCTGGTACTGGCACAAGGGAGGTCGCACGAGGCGGCGGCCGAAAACATGACACGCGGGGTTGCGATAGTCGTGGAGAGGATCCGGCAATTGGGTCTCGAGGTGGCACTGCACAAGTCCGAGGCCATGTGTTTTCATGGGCCTCGGAATGCGCCACCGTCGGGATCCCTACTGACGGCGGGAGGGGTTTCCATCGGCGTCGGGTCGACGTTGAAGTACCTAGGACTCGTCCTCGACAGCCGGTGGAACGGACAGGGGCTGCCTTCAAGCGGCTCTTGCCCAACCTGAGGGGTCCAAACGCCTCCTGCCGGAGGCTATACGCGGGGGTCGTGCGGTCCATGGCCCTTTACGGGGCCCCGGTGTGGGCGCGTTCTTTGAGGTGGCAAGCCGCCCACTACCTGAACGCGCCCCAAAAGGTAATAGCCATAAGGCTAATCCGGGGGTACCGCACGATCTCCGGCGAAGCGGCTAGCCTCCTTGCCGGATTGCCGCCATGGGATCTGGAGGCGATAGTCCTCGCACGCCTGCACGAATGGCGCGCGGAGGCACTACGTCGGGAGGAAACTCCGCTGCCGCGGCAAATTGCCGCTCAGCGGACAGACCTCCGGAGTGATCTCATGGCGACATGGAGAGAGCGACTGTCGCAACCCCGTGCAGGGCACGCCACCATAGTGGCGATAAGTCCCCTCTTTGAGGAGTGGCTAGAGAGGCGCCACGGCGCCCTCACCTACCGCCTGACGCAGGTCCTCACCGGACACGGTTGTTTCGGGAGGTTCCTGCACCGAATCGGGCGGGAGGAAACGCCCGGGTGTTTCCACTGCGAGGATCGTCCGGAGGACACGGTGGAGCACACCGTGGAGGTCTGCCCCGCTTGGGCGGAGCACCGCCGTGTCCTTGTAGCGGCGATTGGCGGCGGCGATCTCTCGCGTCCGGCCCTGGTTCAAGCCATGGTCCGGAGCGAGAGGGAATGGGAAGCCGTCACCACCTTCTGTGAAGCAGTCATGCTAGTGAAGGAGGTGGCGGGACGTGAGAGGGAAAGAACCTCACGTCCCAGCCGCCGCGGGAGACGCCCTGGGCGTCGGGGGTCACGTGGTGGCTCCCGGCCACTGTAGGCGCGGGCCTGTGGACGGCAAGTTATGGGCTAGCTCGCCGTCCGGCCGTCTTATGACGACAGGCCGTGTCGACGGCGCGTTCGTGTTCCACGTGCGCCTCAAAGAGATGTCAGCAAATAAGTAGGGGTCCGCAAGGGCCGATGCCTACCAGGGCTGCGGGACTGTTCGAAAGAGATACCGTGGCCCTGGAACACAAAGGGCAAAGAAGGAACATGGATGGGTTTTAGTCAGTACAAGTCTGACACTCCCTTCCGCTCCGCCCAGAGTGGGGGGGGTCATTTGATGATTTCACATCCGGAAAAAAAAAAAAAAAAAAAAAAAAGGTTGACTGGTAGAGAATGCCTTGTGGCATTAAGTCCGCCTATGTATCACTATTGTACATGAAGTTTAAATAAATAAATAATATGATAGGATAGCATATTATGATATTGCCAGGAAATTATGGGTGAATTATGTGAAAGATTATATGGCTAGAAAGGATGACGACCGATTTCGTAGCACGATGCCTACTTTCGCACTGTAACTACTTTTTTGCATTTCCAAGTAATCGGTAGGTACCACAATACACACATTTTGAAACCATCATACATTAACTCGCATAATGCGAAACTGCAACACAAATGCACCATGCATGACTTGCACGCGTAAGTCATGCACGGTGCATTCTTCCAAAATAAACTAAATCAACCTTAATCTAATAAAACACATATTAGACCAAATGAGAATGTCATCAGGAAGAAAATGCCGGGAAAGGAAAGCGTCCGCCATCCGAGCATTGCCAATTTGAATAGTAATTATTTAGTAAACATGGTAATGCCTCTCTCCGTACAAAAAGAGTCGTTAATAACCTAGCTAAGTACGCTAAGTACGGTAATTAAATATTAATTACCAAACAAACACCTCAACGTGTGGAATAACACCAAGTTACCAAAGGTAGTTAATGAAAATCATTATCGAACAAAAATTTATGTCAGCGGTAGAATTTTAACGACAGACAACGACGACAACACCTCGCGAAGATTTATTGGAGAGGGATCATTTACGTCACCAGCCCAATCTAACGACATGATTTATTACAATTCAAGACCCTACATGGCTACGGACCATGCCTATTATAAATCTGAACGCATGCCGTGTCTATGCATTAGTTAGAAGTAAACGGAAGAGTAGTTTCGGCTGTATGCGGAGAGCTTTTTTGTCAACTTGCGAATTTAGTTTTGAAGGCGAAATCAATCTGAAATTAAAATTCTGCTGTTGCTAATGTTACTGATTGTTTAGGATTAATTAAGTACACTTGTTAGATCTTGCCAGAAGGCGACGCGGTAGAACTCGCAGGAGATGGCAGGACGAAGTGGACAGAACCAACGACCAGTGGTCCACATTAACCTTAGATCAAAAGATTTGGAAGAGAGAGGCATTTGTCCAGCAGATGACTCAGGCTATCAGTCACAGTACCTTGTTAGATAAGCCGGTACCTACTGACGTTACGTTATTATTTTCTTCGCTTATGTGCCTACTATGCAAGTTGTTACAAAAATGCTCACAACAGCTGCTGGCCTTGTCATGTAGGTAATGGACGATTTACTAATTACAGGAGCAGAATTCAAAAATACTGTGGTCTAAAAAGACATGGCCACAGATAAAAAAAACTAGTCAGAGAAGAGACAAGTAATTAATTAGCATCAACACAAGCAAAACCACCGGTAAAGCTAATCTCGGTTTATTCAAAGATTACGTTAACAAGATGCACTAATCATTAATGTCAGAAATATTGTTCTCTCAGATCAAAGGTCGTTTTGTCTACCTCCAATAAATAACATTGACCCCGGGGTCAAAATAATTCAATACATTCTCTTTGAAAAACGGGAATACAACTGGTATAGACACTTCGACAAATGCTTCTTATAAATTATTGTTTTTATTTGATAAATTAACGGATTATGCAACTTATCTCCTTGGAAGTAAAGAATAGAAGATTCGCTATGAAGATAAAGATAGCACGTTTTTACCGACGAAGATATGGGATAACTGAATTTAATAAACAGAAAGGTTACAAGTTATAAAGGGTGTAAATAGACGCTTAACATAGCCGAAAGGCACTTGTTCTCCCCGTCTTTGCGTACATTTTTTATGTTCTAGAGACCATACCTGGGAACCTTCTAGTTACGGAGATATTGGGGGTCAAAGTTCCAAGTTTTTTTTAAATACATGTTTTTAATGTAAGATTTATACACACCTTCACGACCCCCGTACTATTCAATCCATCCATCATCACAATGCTTTGAGTGCTTTCCATCGAGTCCTACCTTAAAGAGTAATTTTTCACTCCAAAAAAAAAAGTCGATTCCCCGCAACAATTTTTGCGTAAAGTTACTTAGTTTGATGCACAGAATGCTTGGTTGACGGCTATGTGAAGGGTCTGTTTACACCCTGTATATGACAAGAAAAGTGCAAAATATTAACCTTTAAATCTAGTTGCTTTTGTCTTCAAAGAAGGATGTAAAGAAAAACACTAATGAGATGATACATGAAAGCCGAAAAATCGCAAATCTTAAAAGCTTCCCAACCTACGCTACGAAAATGTTCTTTAAGAAGTTTGCGTTTCTTTACACATTGTAACATTCTTATTATAGCATCTTACATACTAGTATCTGTTTGGATAACTCTTCCTCAGATTGTAGTAGACAGTAAAATTTATTCATCCCATAAAATAACAACGCTTACAAAACCCATTATAAAATATACGTAACGTCTTATAATTAAAATATCGTGAAACATTTGTTTTAATTTGCAATTTCACGATACTTGAGACGTGCTTTGTTTATAACTGTTATTATAACAACAGCTCTCATAATCCTACGCAGAGGGTCTCGTGTTTACACTAGCGGTCATATGTTCCTCTATCTATGTTATTAGCACATATTTAAGCCGTTTATCAATACAGTAACGGGTGGTGTAAGCCAGCGTACTCAATAACGAAGAATACGAATACGTGTCGATACACGGCGCAAAGACAATCGCGTACAGAAGACGTCCGCGTTATCTGACGTGTTATCTCGGGAACGTGACCCCGCTGCCCGGCTATCGGCGAGCACGCCGCCACCGCCCGCCCATCTCACCCCGACAGTTCTTCTCGAAGCCCAACGCAAATAAATATCGGCCGAGTATTTTACGAAAGCCATTAATTTAGAAATGCCGATCTGTCGTACGATTGTTTATGATCATCGAGTCGGACCACCTTGTCCGTGTTATTAATTGATCGTACGATAAGCTTTGCAGTTAACGATTACACGGTTCGATTTTCTTTCCTTAAAAATTACACGGTGCCGATTATTTTTGTTGGATATTGAAACAGGAACTTGGTCTAAAAATAAATCGAGTGGCAGCGAAGTGCCGCGTGGTCACCGGACATGGTGGCACGAGGGGCCTAACGCATCGTGTGCCCCGCAGGGGCCCGCACTTTGGTTGCTCACTTCGCAGTCACCGCACTTGTGTCCCACACCTTACACTCTTTGCAATCGTTCCTCTAGAGCGATATTCAACAAGTCGTTGAAAATCTCGCACCACCTGTTGCGAGCCAAACAAACATCTCAACTAGGAAAATGTCGGAAGGATTACGTTAAGATGGCCATCATTTTTCTTTGGCTTACACAAACTCAGTCTTAGCAGACTTTGCAAGCATCTTGTTTACTGGTTGAGAAATAAACTAGGAACTCAATATTGTTTACTTCAAATGGACCGCATTACAAGCACTCGAGAAACATTTGCAAATAAATATGCCTTTCAATCATAGAAGGAATTGTGAGGAAATCTTACCGAGAAGAACTCCACGGTTCAAAAGACATGATCGAAAGTTTTTTGTTTTATTTATTCCTTACATTAAGGTCTCCATTACGGAGTGTAACTGAGTCGGCTCAGGGTAGCGCAGCTCATTGCCTCCGTCTGAGCAAGAGGGCACTGAGCGCGATTATAATATTAAATGTCTCTCTTGGCTCACGGCTCACTGGTCGCGCTTCGTGGAATTTAAGAAGAACTTGAGTGACACGTAGGTACAGACACATTATACAGCATTTACAAACATTACCTAGCCCTAAGTCAGCTTGCAATTTCGTTTTTATGTAAATACTACCTCAACCCACTTGTGAAACCACTTAAAACATGAATTTATATCCAAATGAAAACCGTCTTTAATAACATTGTAAAGAACAGGAAATGAGCGGAAATAGTTCTTAGGTATTATTACAAGTGAGATGTAATTCATGTAGTATCGGCGTTGTTTGAACTCGCTGAGTTACGTCATGTGACGATTGCAAACTACTCTAACTCAGTTGAATTCGTTAAGTTTAGCCGATATCAAAACCAAAGGTCGTAGGTCGTTCATATTGTTAGTTAGTTTCAACTAAACTTGAATGGCGATTGTTATTAATGTTAGTTTATTTTGAATGGTAACATTATCGTTATACTTGTGTACTGTGTACACTCATTATAAATGTGAGATTTTTGTTACATTAGGTACCTAGTTTATAATAATTGGGTATCTGATGTGTTTGTTTGGGGTGAGATGGCTGTTTGTCCTCATAATATTTCGAAGAATATGCGATATCTTCTAAATTTTAATTGGTCAATGTATGTGTAATATTGGGAAAATGGTAAGTAACTGTAACCTACATACCCACTCTAATAAAAATCCTATTCCACGTGTATAACAACGATTTTCCTGGAAAATTGGAGCTTTTATTCTATGTCTGGAACTATAATGCCCAAAAGGGATGATCAAAGCGGCAGACCGAGGTTCGTTACTCGTATTAGTAAGACTTCAACAGTTAGTTACGGTTACCAGGGTTAATGAAACTAGGGGCGCAGGAACCCTAAGAGGGAACAGGAGTGAAAAATAGGTATTTGAAGAAACTATTGCCGTCGCACTGCGTCAAGCCTGCCCCCGTAGAGTGCGATAGAGAAAGCTGCAACTCAGACCGATTTCGACGAAATTTAGAATTATTCTTGACATTAATTTTTTTATAAAGGGTATGTCTAGGTTCCTATCAATTTCTTTATGTTAAAAACTTCTCGGATTTGTCTGGTAGTCCTCTAAACAAAAAACAGAGCATTTTTTGTCATTTATGGAGGGTCATAGGTATTTTCTTTACTTATTAGTTGCCGAAAAAAAAGCAAATGATCCCCATCATTTCCTTTTTTTTGTGTCTAGACCGTGATTTTATGAAAAAAAAAAAAGATTGCTCTAGAGGCATTATTCAGGAATAAAAAACGGGAATACATTTGTATGGAGAATCTCAGCGCCTGTTAATTAAAATAGAGGCGCAGGCACGTTAACAGTCTTTCAAAAAGAGAATTAGGCAAGTGCCTAATTCTCTTTTTTACCTAAGTAGGTACGTACGTCCACTGAACGTATGTATCTAAGTGCCAAGTTGACAGGACCTAGATGACATATTTCTAAACTATCGCTTTATAAAAGAAAAGTACCTATTTACCTACATACAATTGCCTAGCCAGATATTATTAAAGAGAAAATAGATTAAGTACCCAGTATTGTTTTAGTATTTATTTTGTTACTACGTAATAGCTAACAATGAACATAAATAACTAAAACGACTACCATTGATAATTAATAGTGTAATTAAATTGTATTCGAAACTTCGAACCAACCTGCAAGGGGAAAGCGAATGTAAATTAACAATCACAGCATTATGGTAAGATATTGAGTGAAGTCAATTTTATCGTACATAGCAACTAGTTGCTGGCATTATCCCTAACATGACATAACATCACGCCTGTAATCCCCGAAGGGTAAGGCACAGGTGAAGTTACAGTACACCCACCTTCCTTTCGCTAGTTATGTTTAAGGTGCAAGCGCCAGGGTGGCCCGCGAAATTTAAATTTCTTACGTTTTTTGCAATTTACGGATCAGTGTCAGGTTGTATGTTAATTAGTATATGATTCGCGACCGTAACAAATATGGCTTTACAGAGTTATAGTTATTAAACTCATCAATACAACCCTCTAAGTTTCTATAATCCTATTGAATGACTTTTTCATGAAATAGTCATTAAATGTGATTAAATGATCTTAGAGGATCGTATTGATGATTTTAATGATTATAACTCTGTAACTACCTATGCGTTACGGTCGTGAATTATATTTTGTTTCACATATAGCCTGAAACTGACTTGCAAATTGCAATAAACTTAAGAAAAATTGAATTTCGCGGGCTACCGGGGGTTTCCACATTAAATCTTGTGTACTAGGGGGCCGGCCTATTGCCCTAATAACACAGGGTGGAAGGGACGCACGCACAACCAGTTACCAGTACATCATTCCAATCCCACCCCACATACAAATTTTTTCTCGGTTATTTAAAAATAAATATCTGCTGTTTCCTACAAAAGTGCAATATCTACACGGTCAAAATGTTTAGAACAGCTGTAATTAGTCCCTTCCGCTCCGCCCAGAGCGGGGGGAGGGGTGTTTGATGATTTCCCATCCAAAATAAAAAAAGAAAATAGTACACGTACATAGCTTTAGGTAAGTAGTAAACATGATTGTGATATAAGCTTTACCTAGTAGATATTAAAATGTAATTGTGATATTGAAAAATTGGCAAAAGAAAATTATTAAAATTAAAAAAGCACAAAGCACATTGTTGCTCTTGTTTTGTACAGGCGACACGTGTTTGTGCTAACGCTTAGGTTTTGAATAAGAGGTCAGCTTTTTCTTGTTTTGTTAGCACTATCGTGCGGCTTAGTGTCATCCTCATCATCTGCCTTGCCTTTTCCCAACTATAATAATGTATAGACACTACTACTACTACTACACACACCACACACACACACACACACACACACACACACACACACACACACATACATACACACATATATATACACACACTACCAACACACACACATACACACACTACACACACACATATACACTACACTATTTCTACTATGTTGGGGTCGGCTTCCAGTCTAACCGAACGCAGCTGAATATTAGTATTTTACATGAAGCGACTGCCTAACGCACTTCCACAACCCAGTTGGTACTGGGTAATACGATACCCCTTGGTAAGACTGGTTGTCAGACGTTCCAGCCACTGACTACCTGTAACGACTCTCAAAGCTCTTCAAATGACAGCTGGGACCAACGGCTTAACGTGTTTTCCGAGGCACGGAGGTAACTCGGTAGGTATGTAATAGATAGATGGTCACCCATCCACAAACCAACTTTGTCAAGCGCGGCTTAACATCGATGATCGACCCGTGGAACTGTTATTATTTCGCCACGTATTTCTTATAGTGCGGCTTACTGTATTAATGATAACTAATACTAAACTGCGAAACTGTTACTTACATTATTTCATTTCATCAGGTTGGAGGCCCACGCAAAGTATAATCCCGTGGATATTGTGTATTTGTGTCTGATTCAACACAATAATTACGTGATAAACTACAATTATTGTGGACCTCATTTAAGCCGTTGATACATTTTACACCATTTGCTTTACCGAGAATACAAAACTATCTTATATTTATGTAGTACCTAACGTCATTTAACACCTCCTTTTATCTGCATTTTATAAAAGTTGCAATACACACTGTTTCTGCTGTATCTCCTTGGTGCCACTGCATTGCAGAGCATAGAACCTGAGTAGCCGAGTCCGAGTAGTACCTAGTAGTCCCGAGTAGTCCCGAGTAGACCCGAGTAGTCCCGAATTGTCCCGACTTGAACCGAGGGTGCCCGAGGGCCGTCAAAGCGTTTGACATTTCTACAACGACAAGCTTTTCGATAGCTTATGTCAACCACAAGCTTGAGTTTTCCGTCTTCGTTCTCGCTGATAGAATGTTACATTGTAGGCCCCTCTTTGTTCGATTCCCAGGCCGGGCAGAGTTATTGGGTTTAACATGAACGAATTTCTTGGTAGCAGCTCGAAGTTGGGATTGTGCCACGTACGTGGGATTTAAACACAACGAACTGTGGGTGACTTTGTGTACTGTTCATCTCTGCATATTCCTCCAGGGTAAACCGCCGTGATGTTAGACATATATGTATATTATGTATGTACATCACGCATTTTTTTTCGGATTGGAAATCATCAAATGAACGGGTTCCCGCTCTGGGCGGAGCAGAAGGGAGTGTCAGACTTGCACTGACTAAAACGTGTTCCTTCTTTGCCCTTTGTGTTCCAGGGCCGCAGCATATTTCGAACCCGTAGCCCATGTACATCACACCTGTAGTCAGAGTTATTTGTACATACAGGGCGTAAGGGACCCCGAAGCATAACCACATAAGTATTCAGTACATTATTATGATCCACATAGAAAATTTCCATCGCCAATTAAAAAAAAAACATGTTTCCTACAAAAGTTCAAATACCTACACGGTCAATATCGGAACAGCTGTTTTTTTTTAATTACCTGTGTTTTTGGTGTGTTGTGTGTGTGTTTTCGGGTCAGAATGATGTAATGGTAACCGTTTGTACGTCGCTGTCCCTTCCAATTTGTATACATCATCCATAATTATGTATATGTTTTTAATAAAAGTTACAATACACAGTTATGCGGTATGTTTGATACTACATGACACGAGCCTCGTGTAGTGTAAGTGAAGATACATGTTCCGTATGTTTAAAAAATATGTTGTCGTATTAATAAATTATGTAAAACAGACACCGATGTATATTCAACTTGTGTGTTAACAAGCTCTGGCTAGAGACATGTGTTATACAGTATAATAAAGTGAAGAAAGCTTATTAAACATTGAATTTATTACTTTATCATGGAATATTGAATATATCTATGAGTTTACGTTGTAACAACGATAAAACTACAAACTAATCAAAACTATTGTACATACATTGATGTTTGGGGAGTTAAAACAATACAACAAACAAATCATAGCTACAACAACAAATTATTCTACTCAACGGGACCCAATTACTAAGCCTCTGCTGTCCGTCCGAGCGTCCGTCCGTCCGTCTGTCTGTCAACGGGCTGTATCTCATGATCCGTAATAGGTAGACATTTGAAATTTTTACAGAATGTGTATTTAAGTTGCCGCTTTAACAAAACATAATAAAAGAGGCTCCCCTACTACGATGGTACGGAACCCTTCTTGCGGATTTTGATGAAAATTGTGTTAGTGAGCAGGGCAAATCAAATGGGAAAAGCTGAAACAGCGGTAGAGATAAGTGACTTACAATGATACGTTCGGGTCTATAGAAAATGCAAGAAAAACACTTTATTAATCACAGATTCTTAAGAGGACAAATTTTCAAAATCCGCAAAAGCTTTTTGAGGATTCTGTTTATTTTTAAACGGCTTTTCTTTAAAGTTTTCGTAGTAATCATAATTATTATTGAGTTAAATTCGTCTATGTATAATTTTCTGAACATACAGTGCGTTTATTCTATTTATAATTGTAGTTATCGAACAAAGGGCTCTTTTATATCCGCCTATCGTCCTTCGGAAAATGAAAGTCACATTTTTCAACATTAGCCTATTAATAGTTCAAGTACCTGGGTACCTAGGTCACCGAGGACCTCTCTGATGATATTGATATTGAACGGGAACGCAGGACGTTGGCGATGCGTTGCAACATGATTGCCAGCAGGTTTGCAATGTTTACAAAAGAAGTTAAGGTTACTTTATTCAAAGCGTACGGCCAGACTTTTTACACCTGCAGCCTGTGGGCCAAATTTACACATAGATCGATTGACGCCCTACGGCTACGTATTCAGTATAACAATGGTTTTAGGATGCTGCTGGGCCTCGCTTCTGTAGCGCGTCAGGAATATTTGCTGAGGCTAGAAAAACAATCGTACGCAAACGTATAGCCTCCCTAATGCTTAGAGTGCGCGAGAGTGCCAGCAGTTTCTTACAGAAGGGGTGGATTGCCCTCTCGTGCGGTACTGGGACAGTGTGGGCACTGTTCCAGTACCAGTACCAGTTCCAATCCTACATTTTTTAAATTTTAGATTTGTTTTAATAACATAATTTTAAGTCATTACTAACAGTTTTTGGTTTTTGTATGGATTTTTATCTGAAACAATAGACAATTTAAAAAAAAAAATAATTACGCATAAATATGCTTAAATAATTAAAAAAAAAAACATTGTCTAATATTTCCAAGGGTTTTTGGTGTACCCACCTAATACAATTCACATCTCAGTTAAATCATAACTACTTCCTGTATCCCGTCGACAAACTGTTACGCAGTTTGGTGGCTGCATAAAATTTACAAAATGATTCTGATTATTTTATTTTATTTTCCTTTAGATTCAACAAGAAAGAGCACTTAGATTGTGCTTAAACCTTTTAATTTCTTTCGAGTTTTCCTGTTACCGAAGCTCCGTCTAGAATATTACGTACTAGCTTTTGCTCGCGGGTTAGCTCCCGTTATGTACGGAAATTAGCCCACGGTAACGTTTTAAATGTAGCCTATGACACTCGGGGATAATGTAGCTTCCCGTTACTGAAAGAATTTTCGGAATCGGATCAGTAGTTCCGAAGTTTACCCCCTACATACAAACTTACAAACATTTACCTCTTTGTAGTATTAGTATAGATAAATAAATAAAATTTAATCATAGTCATGCGAAATTAGAACAGAATTAAAATTTAATTTACGAAAAATATAATACGATTTTTTTTTATTTAAACCAAGAATAAACTATATGATGTACGTTATAGACAGACTACAAACAGAACTAAAGTAATGATAAAAATAAGACTAAAAGTAAGAAAATATAAGCATCTAAACAACGACGACATTAGGACACTTTGGCGTAAAATAAATGAATTGTTTTTTGGACTCAATAAATATATTATAACTAGAAGCACCATGATCACGGATAAACGTGTTTATCCGTGATCATGGTGCTTGCAACAGCGCCGAAATATCGGGAACTCAAAGAAAACAATAAACATGGTAAATATCCCGTCTTCTAGTTATAATAATTTTAGTGACCATGAAAGTTTAAAATCTTATATCAATAAATATAGCCAAATACAATTTCATCTATTAAAAAATCATCTATGTAAAAAAAGGCTTCAGGATACTAAATGGACGATAATATCTTAGATAATATGTACAGTACATGTCATAATAATCTTTTAATACGCCTATATGTACATTATTTTATTATATTTATGTATGTTATTTTATAGATAAATTCGCTTCCTACATTAGGCTCATACAGATGCGCATTAAACTCGTGTTAAGTCTCATTATATAGCTTTTAGATTTTATTATTACGTCGATTGCAAGCGTATTCGTATTCAGAATTGTATGTACGACTACTTATTTCCTCCATTTATATTACCAGGGTTATAAAGTCAATGCGAAGCTTTCATTGTAACTACGGGCAAATGGCGAGACAATAAAACAGAAAGATTTAAACTTTTTACAGCGCGGCAAAAAGTTTGTTTGTTTTCGTTATATATTGCGGCTTAAAGTCGAAGGTTAAATAAAGATTTAATTGAGGGTTTTTATTTCACAGTTCTTTCGTCAAACCTATATAACTTTATACTGTGTAAGACGGATTCGCAGTCTTACACTAACACCTAATTTCAACAAAGTTACAGCAGTGGTCGGCTGTGCAAACTTACCCTTCGTTTTCCCTTCGGCTTTTCCGACGTCTGGCTGTGGTTTCTCTTCTTCATATTGCCAGCTTTTAATTCCCTCATGATTAAACTAGCATCTTATTCTACGATTGTGCAAATTACTTTCACTTGTTAACACTATAGTGTCCCCAACACACATCCTTATCAAACGCTTCAATATGTTCGTCTGTTTATAGGAACGTCACAAACACTGAACATTGTCAAATCCAGAGAGAATTGAGGAATCCGGTGTTTTCACTGTTTGCGTAAAGTTTCAGATTGATCTGAAAATGCGTGTGCGTAGTTTCCCGCGCTACAGAGCGCCACGCGTCGTGTGGAGCGGTGAGCGGTGAGGCGTCGCACTACGCTTCCAACTTGACGTAGAGTGGGATTCTCCGCGGTCGCTACCGCCTGCGGGCTCGCGACAGAGCGTCCCGCCGCGCGCCGCCCACTCGCCCCGCACACCCGCCAAACAGATAAGTAAACACAAAATTCTTTGAGAGATAACGTATAGTAAACCCCTCATTACTCACCCCTAATTTAAAATTTAGATAACGAACCTTAAGGATTAAGCCAGAACGAGTTTTTAATTACGAGATCATAGACAAATTAGAGTCCACATAAAATCATTGACTTATAGGATCGTAAACAGAAATCACTTTAATTCACTTATCTCATACATTACGAGCCACGATCGAATCCATATATTCTACTAACTATGTAAATAGAGTTATAATTGTATTTTCCACTCGCGCATAATCTGCTGGAGTGTTACCCTATATACAACTGAATTAGAAGATTTAGATGTTAATTGTTAATAATGAAAGTAAAGTTGGCTATAACCGCTTAAGTAAGTTGAGTGTCGCAGGCGGCATGTCGAGTTCGCAAACCGCTAATGATTCCGCCGCAAGATTGCAATAAAAGTCGGCTCGAATCTACATCGCATACAAATTATCCAAGCACTTAGCGCATAAAGTTGAAAAGTCATTTTATAGCTGTTTACTATTAACTTACCTACATTTTAACGCCATGAGCAAGCTACGTGTTATCTCTGACACAAAGGTCACATGTCATCGACGAAACATACGGAAATACACAGAAATACACGTTGAAATCATAACAAGAATTGGGATAATTGCAAAAGAATTATTCACAATTCTCATTTTAGCGCTGAAAGCCTACGGAAAAATGTGTGATGTCAGCTCTGACGCAAAGCTCGACAGATTGAGTGGTGTCTACGTCAAATGCTCAGTCCGTGTTAAAATACTTGTCGATCCCAGCATTGCGCTGATTTATTAACACATTATGTGAGGCGCAGAAGGATTATCAGGGCTAGGCTTGATAATATTTATGTTTCAACGCGAATTCAGGAAACGAATCTGATGTTTTATTAAACATTTTTTAACTCAACTGTGATTGATTTGAGATCGACTCTTCTTTAATTAATGACTAGCTTATTCCCGCGGCTTCGTCCGCGTCAAGTTAAATAACTGTCCCACCGGATGTAGTACCGGGATATAAAGTATCCTATATGGTAATCCAGGTTATAAACTACCTGTGTGGCAATTTTCATCCAAAACCGTTAAGTAATTTTTACGTGAAAGCGTAACAAACATCCATCCATCCATCCGTTCTCAAAAACTTTCGCATTTATGATATTAGTAGGATGTACTGTCTTTAGTATAGTACTTACTTAATTTGAAGAGTTTCGTATTCTTAATGACGATGACAGCTACTCTCCGGAGAAAAAACTCTGCAATTTAATGAAAATATTTTCAGTAACATTTTTTAATTTATGTTTTTGGAGTTAATGTATTTTTGGGCTAGCTTTTTCAAGTACCATCTATCTACTGATACTGTAACGTTAAAATGTGCTGTACACACGAAGACCAATTAAGCTTTGCAGAACTAGTAAGCGGATCTCTCATTGCTCTGGAAATCTATATAAAGTGAGGCCATGTTATATTGGAAATGTATAGCTTGATGTGTCGCCGTGTGTACAAGAAATTATCAGGTTTAAATAACAAATTTTCAAATGAAAAATAACTCAAATGCATCTATTTTCTAGTTTGCGCTTTCATACTCAATGTAGTCAATATGTAAAACTTTTTAACGATTGACCTGTTTTATGTCTGTTGGACTGTGCAGTGTACTGAATCTAGAATTTACTGATGCAAATTTTAAATCAAATCCTGCGCATCAATGGGTCCTGTACCTCACGCTGTAGTTACCAGTGAAACTGATCAGATAATGGTCACTTGGTCAATCAATAGGTACTTGTGTGAAAGACAGTGTGTGTAATTTGCAACAATATGTAAGTTAATTACATAACTAAAGGTCAGAAGAATCTTAATTTATTATGAGTAGGTAGGTAACAGGTATGGTATACCGGGTGTAAACAGACCCTTCACACATCCGTCAACCAAGCATTCATTCTTGTTTTGGTATTCTTTTTTGGGGGCAATCTACAGATCGAGAAATTGTTTTTAAGGCGAGGTTATCCAGATAGACGTCGTTTTGTATTGTGTTTTATTCCTATATAGCACGGATTTAAATTCTGAAAAAAAACATATTACATATTTCACACTTCGATCTAGATATTCCGGCACAGCGATACACGATTACTTGCACTTTCTTGCATCCAATTAAATCGCAAAGACAAGTCTAAATGATAGTTTTTAATATTATATCATTTGAGTTATATTAGGTTTTTAACAATAAAACTTATACCATTATAAAGGTCGTAAAAAATGTGACAGTAAACGGCAATCATAATTTGAAATATTTAAAAAAACCTAAACAACCATTTCCAAAATTTGCTGTTTTCATCATTTCTTACTTGCATCGCGTGCTTCAGTCCCGAGCGGAACGCGTTGGAGGTCGGACGTGTGCCAATTTTTCGAACCCGCCACCCCACCCCCGCTAAGTTCTGTTACGAGCTGAGCAAAAAATAGTTTGTAAAAAATAATACTTAGTAAACACCGAGCTTAGGTTTATTTGAAATGTCATTTGTTCACAAAAGTACAGGAGGTCCTGTTTCTAATAGGGAACGTAGTCAGAAGGTAGAAGATAAGAGTTACGCAATAGAAAGAGAGGCAGCTTCTAGGAGAATATAACTGTAGGTAATTAGCGCTGCGCGGCCTGAATTGAACTTTATTGTGTCGTAGCAAAAGTCGCTATTTATGATTTCGCAATATTATTTATAAATTTCGGTAACTTTGGAATGGGCAACTACAATACTTTCACAGTTATTATGCCTTTTGAATGGGACTGTAGCTTCATTTTATCATCTTTTTTTTCGACAATTCAAAACTGCCTGTAACTGGCCTACTAAAATCAAAACATTTATTCCACTAATTTTTTTTGTAAGGAGTTCTAAAAAAGTTTTGTAGGGAGCCCGGTAAGCCGAAGATTATCGAGTTCGACATGGGCAGAAAAAGAAAGTATGTAGGGGAGAACGAGATAGAATGAGTAATGGTTGTGGTCGATATCGTATTTTGTACGCACGACGGCCGATCAAGCTGTACAAAACCAGTTTCTGCGGATCTCTCATTGTATAGGAAATCTATACAAAGCGAGGGCAATTTATACTGGAAATGACAGCTTCATGTGCCGCCGTGTTGACTTATTTACATATTAAAGATAAATCACTTTAATTTTTTTTATTTTACTTTGCATTTTATGCTTTACTTTTTTCTCGGTTTTTTCGTCATGGGTGTCATTTTCATGGTTTTCGGGGTCACTGATACCGAAAATGAGGTCAAAAAGAAAATCCAAGATGGCGCCGACAAAAATTTTTGGTTTTTTCGTCATGGGGTGTCATTTTCATGGTTTTCGGGGTCGTTACTAACGAAAATGAGGTCAAAATGAAAATCCAAGATGGCGCCGACAAAATTTTTTGGTTTTTTCGTCATGGGTGTCATTTTCATGGTTTTCGGGGTCGTTAATAACAAAAATAAGGTTAAAATGAAAATCCAAGATGGCGCCGACCAAAATTTTCGGTTTTTTCGTTATGGGTGTCATTTTCATGGTTTTCGGGGTCGCTGATAACGAAAATGAGGACAAAATGAAAATCCAAGATGGCGCCGACCAAAATTTTCGGTTTTTTCGTCATGGGTGTCATTTTCATGGTTTTTGGGGTAGCTGACAAATAAAAAATTTTTTTGTTTCTATGTTTTATTTTGAACTTATTTTCGTTATCAGTGACCCCGAAAACCATGAAAATGATACCCATGACGACAAAGCTGAAAATTTTAATTGGCGTCATCTTGAATTTTAATTTGAAAAAAAAAAAATTTTTTTTGTCAGCTACCCCGAAAACCATGAAAATGACACCCATGACGAAAAAACAGAAAATTTTAGTCGGCAGCATCATGGATTTTCATTTTGTACTCATTTTTGTTATCAGCGACCCCGAAAAGCACGAAAATGACACCCATGACGACAAAGCTAAAATTTTCATTGGTACCATCTTGAATTTTAATTTTGACCTTATTTTCGTTATCAGCGACCACGAAAACCATGAAAATGACACCCATGACGAAAATACCGAAAATTTTCGTCGGCGCCAGCTTGGATTTTCATTTTGACCTCAGTTTCGTTATTAGCGACCACAAAAACCACGAAAATGACACTCATGAAGAAAAAATCGAAAATGTTACGTCGCCGCCATCTTGGATTTTTATTTTGACCTAATTTTAGTTATCAGCGACCCCAAAAACCACGAAAACGAAACCCATGACAACAAAACCGAAAAAAAAGTAAAGCATAATTTTTTTTAAAACCGAATGGCGCGTGGCGTGTTGTTTTGAATCATACCCGTACTCATGATCTTAGTGTCAGTCAGATTTTAAATTCACCTTATTCACAAAAATAAATAAATATACCTTCTTATTTTTAATTATATCTACTTATTTTGTTAGTAATTAGGTTCACGTTCATAGAATACGTAGGTTCCTAATCTATCTATAACCAATACTTTCTAGAAAAATAAAACAAAGTGAACTTATACATATCAATTCAAGTTGTTTTACTGCATCGCTCTACCCTGTAACGCAACTTAGTACCTATCCGAGTTCGTGAACTCATGACCAGTGCGCTAAGTGCGCGCGTTTTCGCGCCGCGTAATTTGTTACGTCCCTCCGTGCAAGGGGCTGGGGTAAGCGATTGATGCATACGGCGCTCGGGGTAACCTCGCCTTAAAGCGCAAAAACGATGTATTCGGTCCATGTGTGGCTTAAAAACTATCGAAACTTGTGAACCTCATTTTAAATCATTAAAATTACTGACTATGCCAGCTATGTACATTTACGAAACTGCTTTATTTGTTAAAGCCAATTTACACCTATTTCAAAAATTATCCGTAGTAAAAAAGACTCCAATGCGTTCTCAATATGTGAATAAACTATGCGACAATAAATGCAGAATCGCTTTACTTAAAAAGAGTTTTTTTGGAATGGCTCCGAAAATTTATAATAAAATACCCGATAACATAAAAAAATTGCCACTATTAAAGTTTAAGAAAAATATATACTCGGTGTTAATAGAAAAATGTTATTATACTGTAGAAGATTTTCTCAATGATAATTTTTAACATTTTGTGTGTGCAATAAACGTTTGATGTAATTAGTTTTAAATATTTTTAAGTCTGTTTCTCTTTTTAGGTTAAATTTAAAATGGTTTTTATTTTTTGTTTATTTTCTTGTAAGTGTTTAATTTTGTTTATTTTGCCGTTTCTGTTAGTTTTTTTTTTTGTGTTTATTTTCAATAATATTTGTACGCCTTCACAGCAAAACATAGCGCCCATTTAATTAACCTAAGACCTTTATGTAATACCTATGTTTTACAAATAAATATTCTGATTCTGATTCTGTACATCAAACTAAGTAACTACGCAAAAATTATTGCTGGGAATCACCTTTTTTTTTGGGGTGAAAAATCACGTTTTACGTTAGGACTCGATGGAAAGCACTCATAGCATTGTGCTAATGAATGGATTGAATAGTACGGGGGTCGTGGAGGTGTGTAAAGTAAAAAAAATACATTAAAAACATGCATTTAAAAAAAACTTGTGAAAAAGTTGGAACTTTGACCCCCAATATCTCCGTAACTAGAAGGTTGCCAGGTATGGTCTAGAACAAAAAAATGATCGCAGTGTCGGAGAGAACAAGTGCCTTTCGTTTATGTTAAGGGTCTATTTACACCCTTTGTGGGTTTCAACATTGTTCACACTATTTTTTCTTGTTTCTTCAGCATGAGCTAAAATGACCTTACCTACTTATAAATATATGTATTGCATAACGGGCTGGTGTCCGCAACTCCACATCTAAAGCGCTTGTTTTGCGTACGGATCACTAATTAACATGTTTAACTTGCATAGAAAAGGTATCAAAGATTCCTGAGTTTCATTTCAGCAGTCCGTCGTTGTAGGTATTTAGTCACTCACTACTTACCTACCTAAGCTTTAAACAGAAGTATCTAATTACCGTTTAAAGAAGAATTTGTAACAGAATTCGAGGAGCTCAAGGCTAAATAATAACAGCCGCTCGGGTCGATTATCAGGTTAAGCCGCACTTGCCTAGGTTAGTCCGTGGATGGGTTACCGCCCATAACATATCAAGTTTTCTCCCCGCCTCGGAAATCACGTTAAGCCCTTGGTAGCGGCTGTCATTTTGTAGATCTTTGACAGTCGTTACAGGCAGTCGGTGGCCCAAAAGTCTGTTATGCAATCAATCTTACCAAGGGGTATCGTATTAACCAGTACCTACTAACTGGGTTGTGGAGGTCAGATAGGCAGTCGCTCCTTATCAAATATATATGCAGATTCAGATTTTCGAAGGAGTATCGCAGTTTCTAACTATTTTATCAAATAAAAATTATGATCTGAAAAATAAAATAAAAATTATGAAAATAAACTAGGTGCTACCACCCTATACAGTATAGATTTGATTGATCATAATAAAACGCAACATTGGTGAATGATTACTGAATAAATTCACCTAAAAGACTGTAAAAGCTTTCATACCGCTTCAATAAAAAATACTACACTATTAACCTTTTCAAGATACTGCCACCCCACCCCCACTAGTAGCTTTTCTGAAACTCAATTATTTTTTTGTTTGGGACATTAATTAATATTTTGATCTGCTTAAATAACGTAGGGAAAAGGCTTTTGTTTACAGATTTTACTCCCGCATTTACTTTCTTCTAAACTTTTAAGGGCCAAACTCTCCCACTCCCGCACAGCAGAGGGTATGCCATTAATGCCATACAGAATCAGCAGAAGGTATGCCATTAATGCCATACAGAATGCAAAACGAATACTCCATGTTCGAGGAAATTGTGGCGAACCGACCCGAGCATGAGTTTTCCTGCCCGAGCCGAATGAAAGTCGAAAATGTGTACTAATCGCTTCGGGTCAGCTTTTCTGTTCAATAGGGTAGATGACCAAAAAATCTAATTAATATGACAAATAGATTTCCAAAAAAATTATTGGACACGTATTTTTTCTTTTTTCACATAAACAAAAAAAGTGACGTCACAAGCCCCCACTCATAATCTTTGATGACTTTTATGTAAGTCATTTTTTATTAATTTAATAAAACAAAAAATACGTATCCAACATTTTTCGATAATCTAACTGACTAAATAGAAACATTTTTTTTCCCAGAATCATCCTTATTGACAATACTGACAACTCGAATTTGCCAACCCGAACATTTATGGCGATATGCGATGTCTTGTGGAGCGACGATATTTTCAAGGTGCCCACCTTTGACACCTTTGTGTGATTGAAGAGGCCTATGTCCAGCAGTGGACTGTTGTTGCCTGATGATGATGATACGATGTCTTAGACATCGCGTAGCGACGAAAAATCGTCCAGCATTTCGTGAAATAACCGTTTTGGTAGAGATATCTAATTTCCAACCGAATGATGGTTATAAGTTACAAAAGCGTACATGACACGTAACCTTCGATTCGGTTTGTTGTGATTTTTATTTTCATTACACGTTTCTTTTTTCTGATGACAGGAACCTGAACACATCATGTACATGTCGGATCTCGCCATTGGTACGCACATAAAATGAACCGCAAGCGCGCCAGTGGTGACATCAAGCGACCTACTTCCAAGTCTACCACCACAGCGTGCTTCTACAGAGTCGTGATGTTTACAGCTCGCGGCGAGGACGACATTGAGTGTCTGATCGCAGTGGAGTTGAGACGTCCCGGAACTGTACCCGATTCCCTCGTGTTATTGTGTTAAATTGCAATTTCAAGTAATTTGTTAGTTTATTATAAACAGTGTATCGCACCCAGAAACCCATCTTCTGCCTACATGATGCACGAGCGGAATAAATCCGACATACATAAGTTAGGCAGCTTTTATAAAGTTTGTAATTACCTATATCTTTCTTCTTATTTCCTTCTTAGCAGAATCATAACAAAAGATTCCAGCGTAAGCCCGCGTTCCATACATTTGTATTGTAATGAAGGAACAATGAAAGCCGGTTCGAGATATTGAAAACATTACGTAATATCAGTGGTATAATTTTAATTTGCCTGTCTTTTGTAGATCTTTGACAGTCGTTACGATCGTAGTACGGAGCTCGAAAGTCAGACGACCAGTCTTACCCCCTTGGTAAGTCTGTGTTACCCAGCTGGGTTGTAGAAGTCAGATAGGCGACTGTCTCCCACGGAAAATATTCTTATTCATCTAATTAGCTGCTTCCAGTTGGACTGGAAGCCGATCCCGACATGGTTGGGAGAAAGCTAGGCCGATGAAGAAGAATTTTTATTTTACGGTTGAGAAATGTGGTAATGACGAAAGAATTTTGTGCCCGTTTGTTCCTTTCGATTTCAAATGAGAAAAACTAGTTGGCAGGCTAACTCCAGACTGAATAAAATTTGATTTTAATTAGTGTTAATATTAGCAATGTCAATCCTACAGATACAAAGCGTCCTAATTTTGTAACTAGGCAACATAAAAAGTCTTCAACTACAAATATGAAATAAGAATCTAACATCTGCAAATTAAATAACGTAATGGTCCCTAATTACTTTTGGTCCTTTCTTGAGACCCATCAAATCTTGAGAAATGCTTTCTCAGGCCCTTATCTTGGGCACAGACTTCTAACTTCTTACCTGATCAACAGATGCTGTTATCATACAGCATCTACAATCGATGTTGTCAGAGCTGAGCTGTACACTACGTACTGTAGATATCAGTGGCGAAGGTTTCATACAACTCGATTCCTACCGGATTCCCATTGAAAAATGGCACAGACAGATCTATAGACAAATAATATAATCAGATTAAAGATATGTACTCCGGCTTACCTCTTAAAAAAATTGACCCTTCGCTACTGGTAGATATCCGAATCAATTTCGGTTATATCCAGAACTCAAGAGCAAGCCCGCCGAATACCCACAGATTTTAAATTGTATCAAGTAATAGGTATATTTGCAGTTTAGTGCGTAGTATTTTGTCCTAATGAGAAGGAGGTGCGTTATTCTCGCATATCTGTTTCATTTCAACGGCTGGTTTACTTGTATAAACTTGGCGGCCGATTCTATTCCGCGTAGTGTTGGGCTACGGCTAAATGTTTACATTATGCAGTTCGCATGCATCCCTACATCCAGACCGCGATAGCTAAATAAGCTAATTAGAGTCGTGAGCTGAATTTTAAAGACTACGTCCAGATTTAAATGCATTTGCATATTTTAACGACACATTACTAATTGAAATTATCATTTGAATGCCCCACAGCACAGGACATAACTCGACTCATAAAAATATTGCAATAGAATTTCCTCAGAGACGCAACTAACATACGAGGCAGAGAAGTTGCAATCAATCTCTGCAGACTTTTATAGCAACAAGAATTACGAATAACATCGTTTGAATACGCAGCCTCCCTGTAGAGCTATTTTAATCAATTATGTAATGGCCAGTTAGCTGTCATTTGTTAGCATTACTTACTGTAAACGCCGTTTACAATCCATTTTGATCATAAATCGGTTGACTAGTGACCACCGAAGCAGGCCGACCGCAAGCACCTATTAGCTTACGACTGCCAATGACTGCGAACGAATCGATATTTAGTATTTATCATCATAATGACGAGTTATGCCAAGTATCTATGCCAGACACCGCTATTATTGTTTTGTCCTGTGTTCCTGAACAGACGGTATTCACACAGAAATTACGGTCAATGGGACTATCAAAAATGAAATGGGTTTATCATTTACATAATAAGTAATATTGATTGTATTATGTGGGATAATGATAAATTAGAACGTGCTTTATCAATAAATTCTGAATAGTGTCGCCTTATTATTTTGTTTATCATCTATTTGTAATGGGAAAATAAATTAATTTCAGACGCAAACGCGGTCGCTGCTGAACAGTGACCGTGGCCAATACAATGACAACAATATTTTTTGATAATATCATAAAATATAAAACACAAAATAAAAATGAAAACAAAATATTGTTAGGTTTCGAAATTCGAGTCGTATGTTTTTATATGAAAGATAAGATACAAAAACAAACTTGACCTTTCTAAAACGTGTAGTTTTTTTTTTATCATGGCTGACCTCTCGTCCTTTGAATTTCAGTAAAATAAACAATGTTGCGTTCAAAACTATTTATGGGTCCATTCCAAGGTTAGGTTAGGCTGTACTGAAGGTACTTTTCTGCCTGGGTACTGCTGAACTAGGATAGTAAGAATACTTATGTCTGAAAACGTTTCTTCCTATTTTTTTCTAATATAAGATAGAACTTGTTCAGGAGCCTTCTCATCACCCAGTTAGTACTGGATAATACGATACCGCTTGGTAAGACTGGTTATCAGACTTTTTCGGCCACTGACTACCTAACGACTGTCAAAGATCTACAAATGACAGCCGGGACCAACGGCTTAACGTGCTTTCCGAGGCACGGAGGAAACTCGGTATGTAATGGGTGGTCACCCATCCACGGACCAACCTAGGCAAGCACGGCTTAACCTAAAGATCGACCCGAGCGGCTGTTATTATTTTGCCACGAGCTCCCCCTCACGAGCTCCTTCAGGAGCCTTCTGTGTTGTGGAATTCATTCGCGAGAAAAGAGAAAATATCAACACAATATCTTACTGAAATTAGTAACTCAATCAGATCCCAAGATATAAATGGAACAAGCAATTATTAATGAAACCTAGGCAAGACTCATACGACTACATTTCATAGAAATTGTAAGTGATGAATTAATGTGCCACTTTAATTACACTCGTTCAGTATTACAAACCAATTTACATGGCTTGCCCATGCGTCGTGACACTGAGTTTAGCTAGTTTCCCACAGGCCTTAACGACGTGTGTCGCTTCGTGTAACAAATTAAAATATTACGGTGCATCTGCTAAGTATGCGATGCACTGCCTAGTAAAATACCAGCTACATAAGTTCAAGTACATACGTTTTAACAACGCCAGCTTTCGGCGATTATTCAAACTGATTTATACGCCAGTGTTTAAGCCAGTACGTAACAGGAAAGCAGATTACAAGTGTAACAATGCGACTAAGGCCGTTTTATTACGTTTAAATTATACTTTCTACGTGTTGATCGTTCAGATGCGGCGCTATTAGAATTCGAGTACATCGTACCTTTGTTTATTATGTGTTGGTATGTACAGCTCGATTCTATACAATTTTATAAGGTATAGGGAGGCCGATGCAGTAAATTAAACAATTTTGGAAGTGCGTCGTTAAACTTGCGAATAATAAATAGCGAAACTTAGGGTTACACGGGGTTACGTGCTGCTCCGTCGATTGCGAAAGGTTAACTGTTCATTTCCCCTCTTTAGAATTGAGTGTGAAGATAAAACCTTTCTACATTGTAGAATACATTCGAAGAATAATGGAAAAAGGGATGTCAATGTATGTTATGTCAGCATTTGATCATTCCTGCAGGTGCGCTAAATTATAAACATTTATGTAATTGCAACACATGCATTCAGCTTTTGTTTTAGTTTAGACACAATGTGTGACATGTGGATAGTTATAAGTATATTGAACATTATGTGTCACATCGTTGCTCCAGAATAGATCAGTTGATCTGTAGACAATCGGTCGATTTTCTTAAGCCTTTGATCGTTATGGATCAGCCAAAAGCTTTGGTTCTTTATCAATGTTTTATTATTTGTTTGCCTGCATTTGGGTTCGGCTCATTGTCTTTTTTCCTAGCATCATCGCCAACATCCTCTCATGTGATACGATTTCCATGCCTACTTTCACACTATGACTATTTTTTTTACACCCACACTTGAGCAGATGAGGATGTAGGTCTTGGCATAGAAGTCTAGTTGCAGGTTTGCTAGCACTTCCCACGCTAAACCGTCAGTTTACTAAACATTGGTGAAGTAACTCTATACGGGTACTGGTACTTAGGGTACTTAAAGCAAGAACAATTCTTGCTTTAATACTCCATTCCCATTACCAATGGGAATGGAGTATTAGGAAGTGTTAGTCATGCTCATGAGCTTATTGCAGAAGTTAAAGACTGTCTCTTTAAAGCCCACCATATGCAAGGTGGAAGATGCACCGACGCTGAAACGGTTACCACGTACCTATTCAGTACATCACTGAATCAACATAGAAATTTTTAATCGGTCATTGAAAATAAAAGCAGCTGTTCCATACATTTTAACTTGCTTTTTTTTTAGTAGCCTTGTATGTCCCACTGCTGGGCAAAGGTCTCCCCCATATTCTTCTAGCTCGCTGACGCAAAATGGGGGGGGGGGGGGGGTCAGAGTGATGTACTGAATACGTGCTAACCGTTTTAGAATCGGTGTGCCTCCCACCTTGTATGTATAGTCTTTTAAACTGATATTACTAGCACACGTAAAAAGTAACTGAAGGATTTATTTGATCTCTCTTTCTAGTTGATCTTTCCGTAATCTTAAAGTCGTATTAGCACCAAGGAGTAAGTAGATATATTGTCGCGTTAGCAGGAGAGGTAGATCGAGACCGTTTTCCCATCAGAATCGTCTCAAAATTTTGCGTGACTAGATTGAAGCAGTGCCGTTTAGTATGTTATTACATGGAACTTTGCCCATAAGATTATATCAGAGATTTATGTCTTCTTAGTAAAACTCTTTTACCTGACCAGAAGCTCAAATTCAGACACGTCGTGATCGTGAATGCAACCGAATTCTTGCAAAAACTATTCGTATAGGTACTAACTTTTTATCAATTATATACGAGTATATCAATGGAGACAACGTTTCGTAAAGTGAAGAGGCAGAGTACCGAAGAAACGAAAAAATATTTAAAGAGATAAATGACTATTTATTTATACGTTTGAAATGCTATATCTTTCTACTATTGGAAATGAATCAAATGATTAATTTATATCACAGTCCGTGTCCAGGTTTTTCACTTTTAATTTTTTTTCGAATGAAATTAATTGTCATATGTAAAAGTGAGACATTTTTTGATCAGTTCTTTTATTTGTTTACTGTTCACTTTTTTATTGTGGAAATGTTCTTTTGTTTTTTTGTGTGTATGACGTTTCCATCATTTATCTATTCATTTTCATGCCAAGTGGTAACGCTTTTAGACTAAATAGTAAAGCTTTTGATAAATACTCTCTTGGCAATTTCTTTTCCAATTTTCTTTGTCTGTATTTGACGTCGGTTATTATTAAGTTGAACAAACAGCAGTTACGCGGTTAGAGGGAAATTTAAAGCAGATTAACCAACTGCACCGTGGACTCGAGAGCCAGTGTGGCCTGATTACTTCTCGACTGTGAGTATTTCTCGGAATAATTCAAAAGTTATTTAGTAAATAAGTTACAAGTTATAAGTTTATTGAGGCTTTTGTCAGAAATGTCTTTCTCTTGCTGTAATCCTTATTTGGTTGTAAGACAATTTGTTGTATTCTTTCCGTTCATACATCTATATTAGCCGTCATCTCCTTACATTTCCTTCAAGGCCTGACACAATTTCCACTTTGTCTATGGTATGTTTCTCTTCGTGCAGCCATCTTAACGTTACCCTTACCTTTTAGTGGATTTATTTCAGCTTTAATTTTGGCTTAGCGATCGAAGTATGAGAGACTATGCGTTTTACTGGAAGCATATGTGGGTATTAGCAATTTGTTAACTCATTAAGCAAACGGCTACAGATTTCTTAATTTAAGTTGTAGAGGCGTTATTTGATGATCGATTTTCTCGGTGGCCCTTCCATTCATGGCAATTATGGCAAGCCAATTACTGGTAGCCCAGCTTGAGTAATAAAGATTCCGTCACAAGTCCGAGGAGGTATCCTGGTGCAGCATCAAGTAGGTAAATAATGGTAATTAGATTCCGAGCTATCCGCGGTGTGAATACTCAAGTGGCGGCCGGCCGTTTGGCTCGCGATGTAGGTCGCCTCCGTCACGCACGCACGCCTGTAAATGCTTCCATATCTTCACTCTTCACTCCAAAGACACGGTCTGTTACTATTGTTCGGCGACCCTTTATTTACTTCGTTCTAATAGACTCCTAGCCTTCGGTTCTCTTGAATGCCGGTGGGCTCGCTCTCTCGGGTAATTTGTTAAAGGTGAAACGATGCGCTCTTGTCATCTGCTATTCTCCTGGTACAAGATCTGTATGGATGCCAAAAAAAATCATTTACATTTTAATTACTCTTTGATGTCTGCCATATTCTATATTTTTGGTTAAAAGTAAATATTACCTATAATAGAATTTACAAGCAGAAATATTTTCCTCAAAAGCCTGATTAACCCATTTATTTTTATTATTTTTTCCGTAATATTTCTCCCAGGTACGATCGTACTAGCTTATGCCCGCGGCTTCGTTCGCATGAAGTTCGATAATTGTCCTACGGGATCATACTAAAGGATAAAAAGTATCCAATGTGTTAATTCAGGTTACAAACTATCTGTGTGCAAAATTTTATCCCAATCCGTTCAGTTGTTTTTGCGTGAAAGAGTAACAAACATCCATCCATCCGCACAAACTATCGCATTTATAATAATAGGTTACCTATGTAATTGGAGATTTAATAATCAGCATTTTCAGATTTAATTATCTGTGGATTGGCGCGCAATTCGAAATTCAAATAAATTTTATTCGAAAGCCGTGTTCTTTTAATTTCAAATTCAGTCATTTGTTTTTAGATAGTTTTTTGTTTTTGTGAAATTGTGGTAGTTTTTGGCGCCATGGATAAACTGAAAATTCGTACAATTTTCGAATATGAGTTCCTACGTGGACATACCGCTGCGCAAACAACACGAAACATTATCGACGTGTACGGGCCTAACACTGCTTGCATAAACACGGCCCATTATTAGTTCAATCGTTTTAAATCTGGAAATTTTGAGTTGAAGAATGAGCCTCGCTGTCGGCCGGTAACCATTGTCGACAACGACGAATTGAAGGCGGTAGAGGAAACGGATCCAACTTAATCTACGGCTGAGCTTGCTGCTGGCCTTGGAGTTAGTGTCAAAACGACATTGAAGCACTTGCGTCAAATAGAAAGATAAAAAAGCTAGATAAGCTAAAATAAAAAAAATAAAATACAAAAATTTTTGTTTTTTAATTTTCACACAAATCTCCAATTTTATAGGTAAAGACCTAATATTAGTGATTGTATTAAAACAGCGGGCTACAAAGAAAATCGGAAGCTGACATTAAGGAAGCTATTAGTGTGAAGTCAAAAAGTAAAAGGAATGTCGAACAAATATACTATTAACTCAAGATACACTTACCAGTTACTAGGCAAGTAGTTTAGATAAGAGGTTCGGTAATTACCCCCGAGCTAATGTTCAGGCAAAAGTTTTAATATCATTCATTAAGGCGAGGTTACCCCGAGCGCCGTATGCATCAATCGCTTACCCCAGCCCCCGCACGGAGAGACGATACGTAACAAATTACGCAGCGCGAAAACGCGCGCGCTTAGCGCACTGGTCATGAGTTCACGAACTCGGATAGGTACTAAGTTGCGTTACAGGGTAGAGCGATGCAGTAAAACAACTTGAATTGAAAAAAACAAAGTGAACTTATACATATATAAGTTCACTTTGAAGTGAACTTATACATATATAAGTTCACTTTGTTTTTTTTTTCTAGAAAGTATTGGTTATAGATAGATTAGGAACCTACGTATTCTATGAACGTGAACCTAATTACTAACAATTAAAATAAGTAGATAAAATTAAAAATAAGAAGGTATACTTATTTATTTTTGTGAATAAGGTGAATTTAAAATCTGACTGACACTAAGATCATGAATACGGGTATGATTCAAAATTACACGCCAAAAAAAAAGTAGCCATTGGTATGCTGCGACACGCGATCGTAGCCGAAGGTATGCTGCGACACGCGATCGTAGCCGAAGGTATGCTGCGGCACGCGATCGTAGCCGAAGGTATGCTGCGACACGCGATCGTAGCCGAAGGTATGCTGCGACACGCGATCGTAGCCGAAGGTATGCTGCGACACGCGATCGTAGCCGAAGGTATGCTGCGACACGCGATCGTAGCCGAAGGTATGCTGCGACACGCGATCTTAGCCGAAGGTATGCTGCGACACGCGATCGTAGCCGAAGGTATGCTGCGACACGCGATCGTAGCCGAAGGTATGCTGCGACACGCGATCGTAGCCGAAGGTATGCTGCGACACGCGATCGTAGCCGAAGGTATGCTGAGACACGCGAACGTAGCCGAAGGTATGCTGCGACACGCGATCGTAGCCGAAGGTATGCTGCGACACGCGATCGTAGCCGAAGGTATGCTGCGACACGCGATCGTAGCCGAAGGTATGCTGCGACACGCGATCGTAGCCGAAGGTATGCTGCGACACGCGATCGTAGCCGAAGGTATGCTGCGACACGCGATCGTAGCCGAAGGTATGCTGCGACACGCGATCGTAGCCGAAGGTATGCTGCGACACGCGATCGTAGCCGAAGGTATGCTGCGACACGCGATCGTAGCCGAAGGTATGCTGCGACACGCGAACGTAGCCAACAGTATGCTGCGACACGCGTTCGTAGCCAAAGGTATGCTGCGACACGCGAACGTAGCCAACAGTATGCTGCGACACGCGAACGTAGCCGAAGATATGCTGCGACACGCGATCGTAGCCGAAGGTATGCTGCGACACGCGATCGTAGCCGAAGGTATGCTGCGACACGCGATCGTAGCCGAAGGTATGCTGCGACACGCGATCGTAGCCGAAGGTATGCTGCGACACGCGATCGTAGCCGAAGGTATGCTGCGACACGCGATCGTAGCCGAAGGTATGCTGCGACACGCGATCGTAGCCGAAGGTATGCTGCGACACGCGATCGTAGCCGAAGGTATGCTGCGACACGCGATCGTAGCCGAAGGTATGCTGCGACACGCGATCGTAGCCGAAGGTATGCTGCGACACGCGATCGTAGCCGAAGGTATGCTGCGACACGCGATCGTAGCCGAAGGTATGCTGCGACACGCGATCGTAGCCGAAGGTATGCTGCGACACGCGATCGTAGCCGAAGGTATGCTGCGACACGCGATCGTAGCCGAAGGTATGTGGTAGTTTTTGGCACCATGGATAAACTGAAAATTCGTACAATTTTCAAATATGAGTTCCTACGTGGACATACCGCTGCGCAAACAACACGAAACATTATCGATGTGTACGGGCCTAACACTGCTTGCATAAACACGGCCCATTATTAGTTCAATCGTTTTAAATCTGGAAATTTTGAGTTGAAGAATGAGCCTCGCTGTCGGCCGGTAACCATTGTCGACAACGACGAATTGAAGGCGGTAGAGGAAACGGATCCAACTTAATCTACGGCTGAGCTTGCTGCTGGCCTTGGAGTTAGTGTCAAAACGACATTGAAGCACTTGCGTCAAATAGAAAGATAAAAAAGCTAGATAAGCTAAAATAAAAAAAATAAAATACAAAAATTTTTGTTTTTTAATTTTCACACAAATCTCCAATTTTATAGGTAAAGACCTAATATTAGTGATTGTATTAAAACAGCGGGCTACAAAGAAAATCGGAAGCTGACATTAAGGAAGCTATTAGTGTGAAGTCAAAAAGTAAAAGGAATGTCGAACAAATATACTATTAACTCAAGATACACTTACCAGTTACTAGGCAAGTAGTTTAGATAAGAGGTTCGGTAATTACCCCCGAGCTAATGTTCAGGCAAAAGTTTTAATATCATTCATTAAGGCGAGGTTACCCCGAGCGCCGTATGCATCAATCGCTTACCCCAGCCCCCGCACGGAGAGACGATACGTAACAAATTACGCAGCGCGAAAACGCGCGCGCTTAGCGCACTGGTCATGAGTTCACGAACTCGGATAGGTACTAAGTTGCGTTACAGGGTAGAGCGATGCAGTAAAACAACTTGAATTGAAAAAAACAAAGTGAACTTATACATAATATAAGTTCACTTTGTTTTTTTTTTCTAGAAAGTATTGGTTATAGATAGATTAGGAACCTACGTATTCTGTGAACGTGAACCTAATTACTAACAATTAAAATAAGTAGATAAAATTAAAAATAAGAAGGTATACTTATTTATTTTTGTGAATAAGGTGAATTTAAAATCTGACTGACACTAAGATCATGAATACGGGTATGATTCAAAATTACACGCCAAAAAAAAAGTAGCCATTGGTATGCTGCGACACGCGATCGTAGCCGAAGGTATGCTGCGACACGCGATCGTAGCCGAAGGTATGCTGCGGCACGCGATCGTAGCCGAAGGTATGCTGCGACACGCGATCGTAGCCGAAGGTATGCTGCGACACGCGATCGTAGCCGAAGGTATGCTGCGACACGCGATCGTAGCCGAAGGTATGCTGCGACACGCGATCGTAGCCGAAGGTATGCTGCGACACGCGATCGTAGCCGAAGGTATGCTGCGACACGCGATCGTAGCCGAAGGTATGCTGCGACACGCGATCGTAGCCGAAGGTATGCTGCGACACGCGTTCGTAGCCGAAGGTATGCTGCGACACGCGTTCGTAGCCAAAGGTATGCTGCGACACGCGAACGTAGCCAACAGTATGCTGCGACACGCGAACGTAGCCGAAGGTATGCTGCGACACGCGATCGTAGCCGAAGGTATGCTGCGACACGCGATCGTAGCCGAAGGTATGCTGCGACACGCGATCGTAGCCGAAGGTATGCTGCGACACGCGATCGTAGCCGAAGGTATGCTGCGACACGCGATCGTAGCCGAAGGTATGCTGCGACACGCGATCGTAGCCGAAGGTATGCTGCGACACGCGATCGTAGCCGAAGGTATGCTGCGACACGCGATCGTAGCCGAAGGTATGCTGCGACACGCGATCGTAGCCGAAGGTATGCTGCGACACGCGATCGTAGCCGAAGGTATGCTGCGACACGCGATCGTAACCGAAGGTATGCTGCGACACGCGATCGTAGCCGAAGGTATGCTGCGACACGCGATCGTAGCCGAAGGTATGCTGCGACACGCGATCGTAGCCGAAGGTATGCTGCGACACGCGATCGTAGCCGAAGGTATGCTGCGACACGCGATCGTAGCCGAAGGTATGCTGCGACACGCGATCGTAGCCGAAGGTATGCTGCGACACGCGATCGTAGCCGAAGGTATGCTGCGACACGCGATCGTAGCCGAAGGTATGCTGCGACACGCGATCGTAGCCGAAGGTATGCTGCGACACGCGATCGTAGCCGAAGGTATGCTGCGACACGCGATCGTAGCCGAAGGTATGCTGCGACACGCGATCGTAGCCGAAGGTATGCTGCGACACGCGATCGTAGCCGAAGGTATGCTGCGACACGCGATCGTAGCCGAAGGTATGCTGCGACACGCGATCGTAGCCGAAGGTATGCTGCGACACGCGATCGTAGCCGAAGGTATGCTGCGACACGCGATCGTAGCCGAAGGTATGCTGCGACACGCGATCGTAGCCGAAGGTATGCTGTGACACGCGTTCGTAGCCAAAGGTATGCTGAGACACGCGAACGTAGCCGAAGGTATGCTGAGACACGCGAACGTAGCCAACAGTATGCTGCGACACGCGAACGTAGCCGAAGGTATGCTGCGACACGCGATCGTAGCCGAAGGTATGCTGCGACACGCGATCGTAGCCAAAAGTATGCTGCGACACGCGTTCGTAGCCAACAGTATGCTGCGACACGCGAACGTAGCCAACAGTATGCTGCGACACGCGTTCGTAGCCAAAGGTATGCTGAGACACGCGATCGTAGCCGAAGGTATGCTGCGACTTTTTTTGCAAAATTTTTTTTTGTCAGCGACCCCAAAAACCATGAAAATAACACCCATGATGAAAAAACCGAAAATTTTCGTCGGCGCCATCTTGGATTTTCATTTTGACCTAAGTTTCGATATCAGCGACCCCAAAAACCATGAAAATAACACCCATGACGAAAAAACCAAAAATTTTCGTCGGCGCCATCTTGGATTTTCATTTTGACCTAAGTTTCGATATCAGCGACCCCGAAAACCATGAAAATGACACCCATGACGAAAATACCGACAATTTTCGTCGGCGCCATCTGAGATTTTCATTTTGACATCATTTTTGTTATCAGCGACCCCGAAAAACACGAAAATGACACCCATGACGCCAAAGCAGAAAATTTTAATTGGCGCCATCTTGAATTTTAATTTTGACCTCAATTTCATTATCAGCGACCCCGAAAACCATGAAAATGACACCCATGACGACAAAGCTGAAAATTTTAATTGGCGCCATCTTGAATTTTAATTTTGACCTCAATTTCATTATCAGCGACCCCGAAAACCATGAAAATGACACCCATGACGAAAAAACCGAAAAAAAAGTAAAGCATAAAATGCAGAGGAAGTAAAATAAAAAAAATTAAAATGATTTTATCTTAAATATGTAAATAAGTCAACTAAATAAAAAAAACTAGTAGGTACACACGGCGGCACATGACGCCGTCATTTCCAGTATAAATTGCCCTCGCTTTGTATAGATTTCCTATACAATGAGAGATCCGCATAAACTGGTTTTGTACAGCTTGATCGGCCGTCGTGCGTACAAAATACGATGTCGACCACGACCATTACTCATTCTGTCTCGTTCTCCCCTACATACTTTCTTTTTCTGCCCATGTCGAACTCGATAATCTTCGGCTTACCGGGCTCCCTACAAAACTTTTTTAGAACTCCTTACAAAAATAAATTAGTGGAATAAATGTTTTGATTTTAATAGGCCAGTTACAGGCAGTTTTTGAATTGTCGAAAAAAAGATAATAAAATGAAGCTACAGTCCCATTCAAAAGGCATAATAACTGTGAAAGTACTGTAGTTGCCCATTCCAAAGTTACCGAAATTTATAAATAATATTGCGAAATCATAAATAGCGACTTTTGCACGACACAATAAAGTTCAATTCAGGCCGCGCAGCGCTAATTACCTACAGTTATATTCTCCTAGAAGCTGCCTCTCTTTCTATTGCGTAACTCTTATCTTCTACCTTCTGACTACGTTCCCTATTAGGTACCTAATGTACTTTTGTGAACAAATGACATTTCAAATAAACCTAGGCTCGGTGTTTACTAAGTATTATTTTTTACAAACTATTTTTGGCTCAGCTCGTAACAGAACTTAGCGGGGGTGGGGTGGAAGGTTCGAAAAATTGGCACACGTCCGAACTCCAACGCGTTCCGCTCGGGACTGAAGGAAGCGATGCGAGTAAGAAATGATGAAAACAGCAAATTTTGGAAATGGTTGTTTAGGTTTTTTTAAATATTTAAAATTATGATTGCCGTGTACTGTCACATTTTTTACGACCTTTATAATGGTATAAGTTTTATTGTTAAAAACCTAATATAACTCAAATGATATAATATTAAAAACCATCATTTAGACTTGTCTTTGCGATTTAATTGGATGCAACAAAGTGCAAGTAATCGTGTATCGCTTTGCCGGAATATCTAAATCGAAGTGTGAAATATGTAATATGTTTTTTTCAGAATTTTAATCCGTGCCATATAGGAATAAAACACAATACTAAACGACGTTTATCTGGATAACCTCGCCTTAACCTAATATGTTAGCGAAACCATGATTAACCTAGGACACTGTTTTGGGGCAGATAAGATAAAAATACAAGGACGTTGTTCTAATTTGGGTAGATACAAAATAGGTACGCCATCAAAGGTATATCAACACTAGCTGTTGTCCGCGACCTTCGTCTGCGTGAAATTACTAAATACTACTCCCTATTAGTAGGTACTCTTTAGTAACCTTATAACATCAGCTATCTGCCAGTAAAAGTCCCGTCAAAACCGGTCCAGCCGTTTTGGAGATTAGCTGAAACAAACAGACAGGCAGACACCAATTTAAAAAAAGTTGTTTTTTGTTGTAAGTTCTGTATATATGTATGTACTTGCATATAAATTAAGTAAAAAGCTATTATTTTGAAATACAAACATACACTTTAATTTTATTTATTTGTTGGTATAAGGCTAGCTAAAATTGACGTAATTGTGGAAAACCTTGATAGGTTTTAGTAGATTGACCAAGTACATACACATATAAGTGCCTACCTTATTGTACAGTAGAGGTACAATTTTCGTTAGACCTTTATTAATAAACCACAACACTGCCATAACCATCAACATCAGTTCAGAATTGAATTATGTGTCCGGGCTCTAATTGATTAAATTATTGGATAAGCAAGCCCAGTAGTTCGAACCTACAGTAAATAGCAATACCTAGGTAAATAGCTATCTTAGATTTCAACTACTATCACACAAGTCCAGACTCCGTGGCTGCTACTGATAAATTTCTGATGGGAAAACCCAATTTGCCCGACCTGGGAATCGAACCCAGTACCTCGTGCTCAGCAGTCGCACTTACGACCACTAGAACTAAAATATAAATTAAATAAAATTAATCATATAAAAATACTTCCATCCTGCAAAAACAGTAAAACATAACAAAAATAACCAGTTAATGAAAAGGAAACCATAGACAAAATTACCCTCATTTTATTTTTATAACAAAACAAGAATACTCTTTGGAGATGGAACAGATTACAGATAATCAAAACAGTCTGTTACAGTTGCAGACAGCACCTCATTGTTAAATGTAGGTCACGCATAGAATTCGGCAATAGACAAAACGTGGGTCGGCAGTACTGGTGGTGGTGGCCCACTCCCAACCTGAATATACAGTAAGAAAAGATAATCGATAATAAATATACTTCAAATCGCCTTGGAGCAACACTTTCCTCCAACATCCCATTTCTCATAGACTTTAAAAGTTTATTTAACACTTTGATATCGAGTGTTGGTTATTTTCAAATATTTACCATCGAAACGCTGTTCTCAACAAATATTTTTCTTTGGAACTAAAAATATTTATTTGGCTCACTAGGACAATGTGTTTTTGTTCAGCTTTATATATAAATAAAGCTGAACAAAAACATACTTACATTCTGCTATAAATAAAAACATACACAACCTACCTACTCCTACACATAGAGACAGAGCAGGGTTAATGACCGCTCTAAGCTCCTGAAAAGGGATGGCGCCCTTACGGCTTTGTTTTGTTGCCCCCAGCTGGCCATTAAACACACAACTTTATTAAGGTGAAGGACCATTGTAGGAATAATATTTTCAACGCTTTGGGGTATACAAGTGCCTATATACTTACGACATTATAGAATAATCAGCCTATTATGTTCCCACTGGGACACAGGCCTCCTCTCTATGAGAGGGAATTGGTTATAATCCACCACACGGGCCCAGTACGGGTTGGAAGATGTCACATGTCTTTGATTTTTTGGTTCTAGGACATGCCAGTTTCCTCATGATGTTTTCCTTTACCGTTTTGAGAGCAGTGGTGATAAATAAATTACACAAAGTAATGCGCCTGCCTGGGTTCGACCCCACGACTTAATGCCCGTAAGTCGGGGGCGCCATCACTGGGCAACCACTGCTCCCACTGGGCCACACTGCTTGACAGGGGTAACAAGACTCTTAACGAAGCTGAAAGATACTTGTTCCTCCCGTCATTGCGATATTTTTTTTTGTTCTAGACCATACCTGGGAACCTTCTTGTTACGGAGATATTAGGGGTCAAAGTTCTAACTTTTTCACTAGTTTTTTTTTTTTAATAAAGATGTTTTGAATGTAAGATTTTTACTTTAAACACGTCATCGACCCCCGTACTATTCAACTCATCCAACAGCAGTCACAATATTTTGAGTGGTTTACATTGAGTGCTACCGTAAAACGTGATTGTTCACCCCAAAGTAAAAGTCGTTTCCCAGCAATTACTTTTGCGTTAAGTTACTTAGTTTGATGTACACAATGCTTGGTTGACGGCTTCGTGAAGGGTCCGTTAACACCACGTATAGCATTTAGCCAAGGCTTTACAATCATTTTGTAACATGGTTCATTTAAAAATCCGTCTAACCAGTTTTCATCTCTCGTTATGTGCTATGTGACAACATAAAACACCCAAGAACAGCAAAACAAATAAACACAGGCTCCTCAGAACCCGATCGCGAACCAAAGAAACGAACAAATATTGTTATTACATGATTAAGATTATACATGCATCGCGGCCATTTGCGTCCAGCCTCCTGCTATCTAAATCGTTGCTGAGGATGTGCTCTTCGTTGTACCACTCTAATCGGTAGAATTGTATTGCTAAAGGAAAAGGCAATCATAATGGGAGCTTTTGTAAAATGTTGCTCAATTTTATTCAACTCTTTTGCTTTCAACTTCGCATTTCCGATCCTACCCTATGGTAGGATCGGAAATGCGACCAATGATAATGGTACCTATGTACCATTATCATCATCTTCATTTCAGCCGAAAGCCGAAAGACACCCACTGCTGGACATAGGCCTTCCCCAAGTGTCGCTACATTGACCTGTCCCGTGCGACTCGCATCCAGCGAGTCCCCGCAATCTTCACCAGGTCATCGGTCCACCTAGTGGAGTCCTTCCAACGCAACGTCTTCAGGTTTCGGTTCAGAACTTTTCGGCCCCATCGGCCATCCGTTCTGCGAGCAACCTGCCCGGCCCACTGCCACTTAAGTTTGGCAATTCTTCGGGCTACGTCGGTAACCTTGGTTTTCTTTCGGATGTCCTGTACTGTAGGTACCTTCCTTTATTATTTTTAAAATAATTCCTAGGTCAATAATGCTTTCTAATCATCGAAGCTATCCTCACAAAATCGGCGAAGGAAAATCACAAGAGCTGTGAAAACGTTACAAACACACAGAGCAACTTTCAGATTTTAGTTTTGGATTGGATTACTTAATTTTATCTATTTATAGAGATATATAGGGTGACTGGTAATTAGTAACCGATACTTAAACTCGTGATTGTACTCATGCTAAAAAACAACTTTCCCAAAGAAACATTTTCTTCGCCTGTAACCTATCAGCTGTTATAGCCGCGTGACACCGTTCTGTCTCATTTCTATGCTACCGTGCTACAGTGAGTAGGCAGAGCACCCGCGCGGCTCGCAAGCCCGCTCTGTTAGGCCGGTCGCCACGCCACGTGCCGTTGTCGTGTTATTGTGATTAAAGTAAATGAGTATAAAAAGACTTTCTTTGGGAAAGTAGTTTGTTATCATAAGTACAATCACGTGTTTAAGTATCGGTCACTAATTACCAGTCAACCAATATATACATATAACACAATGGCCTTGTTTTCACACCCTGGGGTCGTTAACTCCACCTCTGTTATCCATAATCCGATTTTAACACCCGTACAAAGTATCCGGAACCGACACTCATAATTAAGTAAAATATAATTAGCCGAACACTTTATCTGTTTTGGCACTATGACGCAAATGATGACAAAAATAAATCCGCTACCATTTTCGGTAAACATTATATGATATTTTATCGTGGCGAGCGGGTAATCAACGCGTGGCCACACACGACGAACTGACACTTACATTAGATGTACCTTAGCAAATGCGTCAGGAAAAAAGCTATTATAAACACGCACTATTACAGGTGAAGGTTCAAGAAAGGAGTCGAAGGTATTGATTATCGAGCTGTTAGGTCATGCAGCACGTCCTAACATTCCGAGATAAAAGGGAAATCTATGATTAAACTTCAATTATGTCTTCGAAGGTAGTCTAAATCATGGAATATCTTAGAAATTTATGTAGAAAGGATAAAATACGTCTTAGTGCGCCGTTGTACTCTGCAAAAGAATAATTTGAATGTACCGTACGTTGGTCCAATGGTCGCGTCTGCTGAGCATGAGTTCGATTCTCGGGTCGGGCAAAGTGTTATTGAGTTTTTCTATCTGGAAGTTCTCAGTACCAGCCACGGAGTCTAGATTTGTGCCCGGTATCAAACATAACTGGCGAAATGTGGGTGTATTAAGTACACTTCTGCCTAAACCCTCCGGGGATTACTGGCATGATTTTATGTTATTATGTAAGTATGTAATTACGAATTCAACACACAAAACATGTAACTGTATAGGTACCTAATTGATTAAGTTCCTATGTAACACGCTGCCCCAAATGTTTGTCATTATTACTAAAGACGCTGGGTCAACAATAATTGCGGGCTTATCTTCAAGCGATTTAGTCTTAAGATCATTTGGTAGGATCCTATCTGCATAAATTGACACCAATATGTGACCTACAACTAATTGAATACATGTATACCTATATTCCGCAGTCAGTGAGTGTTGATAGCAGTCTGTCTTGCAAACGGCTCCGGAAAACGCGTGCCATTACAAAATTCACTTCGTGATAACATGTGACATAAATTCAGTATCGCCTTGCTCGCAGTTCATAGAACTTATGCTAGGTGGCTAAGGCCACGGTCGTATGTAAGGCGAAAGCGATACGGAAGCGGAAATGCGATGTGGTTGGCGGAAAGTTGCAGGTGAAAACGCATATTAAAAACCGCTATGCTTTTAGAGGTTTGCCATTTAAATTAAAGCAGGCCTTTACATCTGATGAGTACCTGTTCTGAAGAGATAAATACAGATGCAAAATAGTAAAGCTTTACCTGTAAATAAATTTTATTTATGTCAGGTCCGAGACCCATATAAAAAAAAAAAGATAAAATACAAACACATAAATTATTCCTCAAACCTACAATGACAGAATTACATTAGAAACATCATTGTATTAAAATAACAAGTCAAAGGTAAATAAAAATAAAAAAATGTAAATAAATAAATAAAAACACAATCTAGAATAAAATATAAAATAAACGAACAAAAATGTCAAAATAAATTTATCATATTAATTAATCATATTCTTAAAACATTAATTACAAAATTTGGAATTACAATATCAAATTAATAGGATGACAGCTATTAGACCTTAAAAACATGCCGGTTACAACTGTGCCTCATTTAGGGACAATCAAGTCTCCCCGCAATCCTTGCCAGGACTGCGCACCAAGGACGCGCACCGCTTCCGCGTGGTGGCGTGGATATGGGTACAAAATTTTAATGAAGTATCAACTATCAATATTTTCTTCCTTAGTAATTTAAATTGTGAAGGAGAAACAGGAGACGCTCTGTGTTTATAAAAATTCAGTCAGGAAGGACTTAGTTTATTTTGAATAAACATTGAATTTTACAGGGCACATTGTTTATATAAAACCAGCTTATTTCTGTGGTTGTTGTGGTGTCCTATCTGTTCAGCCGCAAAGACGTGAAAGGTAACCAACAAACTGACAGAGCAAGGTTTGCATTTCTAATTTTAGTACGAATGAACGCTCAAAAATCCGCTCAGAATCCGCTTCCGCATGCACCACCACCGCACCTCACGATACCTACGAGTTTATTTACTCCACAACACAATATGAACATGAGTCAATCTCGAAAGTCATTACGTTATCATTTGTAGATGCGTGTCGTGGAGAAATGGATGCGTTGTAGCATCGGGGACACGACTACCCGCCCTTATCACCGACTGCCAAGCACCGTCCGCAAGCTGTAATCAATAAACATTTTTGAACTTAGGCACGTAAACATGTGCCTCTTTGTCTTTGTGGAAGGAAGTTGGGTTTCGATTATTTGCTTTTGTTCTGCTGTGAGTAAGAATGAGCTGCTTATTTGTGTGTAAACCGTCTTTTCATTGACTACATCTAGCCGCTCATCAGTGGTAACAATAGCGTTAGGAAAATTGCTGTTACTGCTAGACATAAATAGGTTGTCCATGCCAAATTGTCACTACTGACGACATCAAATCTTGCTGATTTCCAGTCTCATTTCTTTTTCCTAAATATAGAGATTTTCTCCGTATATTTTAACGTCAATTCTCCATCACAATATATTGCTATAAGCCTATAACTGTAAGTCACATTATGCTACCTTATAATATTGCCTATTGAGAAGGCGACCATTTGTAGCGACGTTTTCCGGTCTATCGACATCACCGCTGAGAGCCATTCACACCTTTTCTACCTCACCGAAATACTTATAAAGCTTTTCAAGTGATATCCTGGTAGGATATCACTTGCTAACTAGGGTCTAAATAAGACAAAATATTTTGCCTTCAATACATCTGTGTCCAAATCAATTTCAAGTTATTTTGTTCAATACGGAAAACGACAACCTAACATACGAGCACGTCTAATCGGTTTGCGAACTAAGTGTGTAATTACAACTATTCCTGTATAATTTACCATCTAACAGACCAGACGCGACTACAATAGAAACTGCATTGATAAGGCCTAACATATTACTCTCTATTTATATCGAGTTGAATTTATGGCGGCCCCGTCGGGCAGTTGGCAAGGCTTGCCTGGAGGCAAAATGTTGCAGCAAATTACCATAGGGTGAGAAGCGGAGATTCTTTACTGAATATAATCGTAAGTTCAGTAATCGTGTGCTTCGATCTCTGCGGACACGGCGCTGTCGTCGCGGATTCGATTTATCGTCCCTCCAGCACAACGCCAGGCGTTGTGTGGTTCCGGCTCTTTAGTCGAGCCTCACCCGGCCGGCTGCCCTGCCAGGGCTATCTGCACGCGATATCGCAGCCTCCGCTAACGAACTCGTTCACTTGCCAATAAAATCTTATTGACACCTCTATTACTGCACATCTAGATTCAATTGTTGCGTTCCCACTACGCAGTATAGCAGTACTCGATGGCTCTGAGTGACAGTTATCAGTTTGTTGGCTACACACGAGTAATTAGGTCCTGTCGTTGTTGCGTGTTGTTGAACTATGATGTGACATGTTTCCTTTAGTTTTACTACTGATACCTACCTAAGTGTAATGTTTATTGTTTAGATGACCCCTGAGAGCGGACAGTGAGTAAATTAAACTCAGACAATATTGAACAGTCCATAACCATCAAAATAGTCTATTTATCTCTGGTTACAAGGTGAGTAAAGAGGATGATGGGTCACTCCTAATGAGATTGGAAAACCAAACGATTATCATTAAGCTTTCCAATACTATCACTAAGACTTCAGTTTTCCAAAATCATAAGTTTTCAAAAACTTTTACTCGTTGTTTTACTTACATAAGTTAAAGATGTCAAAAATTCAGCACCCTTACCATGAATTATTTCATTCTAAACCTGAATAGGGAAGATTTTATTTATTCATTTGATTGTCATAAAGTGTTAATATATGTTTTGTATTAATATCCAGTAAGTGTGAACCCTGGTGTACGACTCGCAAATTAGTAGAGAAGATTGAATACATGAGGTGTCGGGTTGCAGCGGCCGAGGGCCTTGGCCCAGCCTCCGACGGCTAGCCATAAGAAGCTTCATACTATCTCCTCGACAATGTAGCGTATTATTAACTACCCGACAGCGTTCATTTATCGATTAACTGTTACAATCTCTAAGATGTATCTCATTTCTAACTCGAGGTTGCTATTTATATCCTGTTTGACTTATTTAGGTTCTTAGTTTTGATATGTAAGAAGTCATTACGTTTAGGTGTATTAATTACTAAATGTAAATAATGAAGCTGAGTGAAAGTTACTTTAGTTTTTTTAGACAAGTAGGTAATCATTTGTGGGAAAAATTCTTGAGTTTACATTGTCCAATAGATATAAAAATATAACCACCACTTATAACAACAACTTATACAAGAAAATTATCTAAGAAAATTTGTGTAGGTAGGTAACAGTAGCGAAGGGTCTATTTTTATAAGAAGTAAGCCGGAGTACTTATTTTTAATGCGATTATATTATTTGTCTCAGTGGAATCTAGTTGTAGGGAACCTTCGCCACTGGTAGGTAACTAGGTAAGTAGTTGAAACGGCACTTTTGTGATGGTATTTTGTTTAGTAGGCGAATCGGAAAGTTAGGTAACGGGATGTAGTCATTAGTTTCATACCAATGGCATGAAAAAAGTCAGTTGACGACAGAACCGTATCCTTTGCGGAAGAAAATACGCTAGGTACATAAGTGCTTATTTAGTGTGACAAACCAACTAATAATTATTAGCTGTTTTTGACATGGAAAGAAAAATTCTAGTGCGAGCAGGGTTTGAACCTGCGACCTTCCGATTCAGTACACCGGATGTCTTAACAAATTAGACCATCGCACCCTGCTCACATCTCTCGAAATTTTCGTTCCATTTATAACGTCTTACGGTGACGTTGACGTTGACGGTGATTTTTCTTTCCATGTCAAAAACAGCTATAGTTCCCTACGCAGGGTTTGCGTATAAAAATATTAAAAATTAATAATTATTGTCATGAATTTCAAAACAAGAATAAACTGAACGCTTGTCAGTTTACAATAAATCGTTTTGCAATATTATTCATCAGTTTTCATTATTTCAACCAACACTAGAAATGTAGTGCCATTTGTGGAATTGGTTTTGTCTGATCATCCTAAATAGATAGCGTAGATTTAATAGGATAAAGATATAGTGGACTGCCGCTTGCCTCCAACTATCTTCGGGACTTGATCTCCTGAGAATACTTGTGTAGATGAAAATAAATAGTTAGCAACCAGAATCCCTATTTTTTTTATTGTTATCGATTTCTATACTTTTTATTATCTCATTTAACGGCGACGTGGGCAGACGACATAGTTGCCATCGGGGGAAAAACCTGGATGAGGCTGGCACAGGACCGTGGAGACCGGCACAAAAAAAGAGAGGCCTATATCCAGCAGTGGTTGAGTTCAGGCTGTGGATGATGATGATGACTAAACGACAACGGTACTTACGTATACCTACTGGTACCTACTGAAAAATCATAATCATCTGCCTAGCCTTTTCCCACCTATGTTTAAGTTGGCTTCCAGTCTTACCGGATGCAGCTGAATACCTGTATGTTACATGGCGACTGCCTATCGGACATCCACAACCCAGTTAGTACTGGGACTACTGGGTAATACGAAACCACTTGGTAAGACGGGTTGTCAGACTTTCGGGCCACTGACTACCCGTAACGACTGTCAAAGATCTACAAATGGCATCCGGGACCAACGGATTAACGAGCTTTCCGAGGCACCCATCCGCATCCACTGTTATAATATACAAGTTCAATTTAAATTATCTAGCGGATCTTATTTTTCTTTTAAATGTGAAAGTTACGACAGTAAATTTAAATTTATATTGTATAAATTCAACGAATAATAATATAATAACCATGCAAATAATAATGGTCAGAATACTGATGTACTTTACGATGTGCAAACGTAATCAAACCAATTCACCCTAATTTTGATAGGGATTGCGTTTTCTAGTTATAACTTTTAATCTTATTTTGATTGTAGGTATGCAAATAATAATTGAAACGTTTATACCTTTCTGAAAATTAACCGCGTTCAATTTAATGCATAAACTTGGTGCCTACGCTTAATCTATTCCTAGTGCTAACTTCTGATCTGAGAATCTAAACAGCACGGTGTTGCTTGCAGCTTAACTGTATTTATTATCGTTTGAGGCAAGATTGTGCAGAGGGTATGCTGCAAAGTAAGATTATCTTAACTTCACATCGAAGTTTTCAGCAGTTTCTGAGGCCAATTAGCTTTACTTGCTGAGGGATTAACAAACTCAAGTTAACCGCTGATTTGCTGGTTTTAATTTAAATCAGTTCTTTTGTGTCAATAGGTACCTAATCAGTCTTTCAGAGAACGGTTGTTAGTTAGAGGCGGATTGTCTAGACGCGGAGATGGCAGATGGAGCAAGACTTTGACCGAGTGGTGGCGAAGGTTAGGCCAAAAATCCAGGGCCGTCCTTAACCTCGTTGGGTTCACGATATCGTCAAAGTCGCGGGAAACACCTGGATAAGGGAGGCATAGAACCGAGAATCACCCACTGCTGGGGTGGGTGAGGTCCCAGCAGTGGATGATTCCGGGCTGATATGATGATGATATGTCGGCGAGAGTGTACAGCCACCCACCTTAAGTATTAGATACCATCAACACAATATCCCTGGCTTATCCCAATTTATTTGGTGCCGGGCGGAATGTCTTTTTCTTCCATTCTTCTCTGTTAGCCGTCATTTCATGAGTCGCTTCCGTCCTATCCATATCTTGAAAGTATTATTGTATGTGCTTCCATTAAGTTCTATAAAACATAAAGCTCAATCTTCCTGCCTCGCAATTACCGTTCCCGGTATTCTCATCTCCGCTCTCCATCGACATGTAAGCGTATGGTAAATTAGCGAAAAATAATCGCAATGCCGATGTCTGCGCGTGCGATCGCAAGTCGGCCCTTTTTCAACACCGCTCCGCTGCATTCCCCGTAAGCGGCCTCTCAGATGTACAGACTTGGATTATAATGGACTATGTATGCTGTATGTTGATGATGTGTAATTTATAATGGAGCAATGTAGCTGTGTTTATTGCTGCATACAAACGGGAAAATAATGCAGTCTGGGAAGCGAATGTAGGAGGGTTTTGCAAACCTTCGAAGTATGGAACAACGTGTAGAAAGTATGATTTATTCAGCAGTGAAGAAATTCCACTCTTAGGGTTGAACTTCATCTGGCAGTACGGAATCGTTGACAGCGCGATCGGCAGCATGCTAGAGAGCATGCTGCCGATTCTCGAGTTAGAAAATGACGATTGAGCGACAGAAAAGGATGGAACATGGAAAAGTGCAATTCCGTGCTGGGATGAGGTTCAACCCTAATTCTAGCTCCGGGCCTAGACTTAAAAGGGACTTCACCGTTAACAATGATGGAATATCCAAAAATGTAACTTTTGTGTTGACATTAGCTACTGAAAGGGTCAAATCCACTTGTAAGTGTATAATCGATCACCTACCACGATATTTGTCAATGCTGCTATAGGTCCATAAAAATGTCGAAGACCGCAGGAATCAGGAACTCCTGGCAACTGTACAAATTCCGACCTCCACCACCTAGGCAACATGGGCGATTTTTACACATCAAACTGTCTCGATCAGCACATTTGAACTGCGTTCAACACATACCAGTGTCATCATTACTATGGAAATTTGATATTGAAAGTTCTTGAACGCGTTTAAGATCGCGTTCAATTTCGTTGTAGAAATTGGCCATTAAAAAAACATTGCTCTTCTTCTTTACCATGTGGATAGTGCCTAACCTGGTGTCAGAGTTTTATGTCACCCAAGGGCCTCTGACTTGGCTTTACATGCCGTCGAGAAATATCTCTCAGACATGCTTTTCCTTCACCGAAGCAAGTGATAATTATAGAGTACGCATATGAATCCGAAAAATCACTGGTGCGTGTCTTGGGTTTGGCTTGAGAATTGCCATTTCGACGGTCACACGAGACTCACTGCTGCTAACTATTACTCAGTATGTTGTTTATTATGACTTTAGTTTTTAACGGGTTAAAGGCGGTGCTCTGGCTATCTGTAGCGCCAGCGTCTCTGATAATCTTTAAACCTCTGTTGTAGGTAGGTACACGTGACGATGCTGACACCCGTGCACAGTGTTGCTACCGTTTGTAATCTGTTACGATACCGACTGTTTACACTAGCGTGTGTAATTATGGTAAACAATATACGGTTATAAAATGCTATCTATCAAAATATTTAACAGCGAAATGGCTGCTGTAGATAAGTACGGCCAGCGGCAGAAGCCGTTGATCATTATGAGCTTTGAATGAAATAATTCGTAAAAATACCCTAATACTATCTAACCTTATGTCGTCATATTTATATTCATTTTATTGCATCTAAGAACAATTTATGGACCCTGTTAGCGCACAGCAAGATACAATATTAAAATTAAATTTAATAAAGTTAATGATAATAGGATATTATTAACTTTTGACAACCATTTTTACTTATTATTTAAAAATAGAGGGTTATGATTAACATACTTAGTACAAATACACGAAAAAAATAAATAAAAAGTGACATAAATCCACTTCATTAGGTATATCAATATTATTTATAATTGAGATCAATCGTATTATATTATTTTAGTAGATATTATTATCATTGTCAGTCATCAATGTAGGTAGGTATGTGTTATATGTATGTATTATCTATTCCTCAATAATTTGTCAAAACAAATCTTCGGACAAATTATAAAAAGTTAATTTATAAATAAAATCTTGCTAATCAACTAACTTCTGAAACTTTGCATAGTGTAATAATTTCTCGCTGTTACGGATACCACAAAAAACGTTTTTTTTTTTTAAAAATAACGATTTAATGATTTGATACTGCGTCCGAGAATCAACAAAGTCAATAAGGATAAAACTCCAGGAGATCGCGTAATATTTTATTTTTATTAGCTTCCTTGAACATTACTTTATTTTTAAGTGGCGTATGACTCTACATTCCCATTTATTTTATTTCAAAGAAATAAAACCTACAGTACAATCTTTGCAGCGGTTTATTTTCTTCCTTATAAATTCTTGAATATATTTATCATATTATTACATATATATATTATTACATATACGAATACCAGTTTCTACCAATAGGTACCAGAATAAAAATAATACCGTCAGCTTTAAAATGTGTTAAGTTCAGTACATTGGGTAGCTACCTATATATCAGTCTGGTGTCGAGCCAGAGCTGTAGGTACTGGTTTCACCGAACTTTTAAAAATAATTCTTTTAAAATATTTTCATAAAGTAGTTTTCCTGTGCCGACCACAAATTGTTGGCGGTAATTCCATATCATCAGGTGTCATATCTCTGACCTCGGCAAAAAAAGTTCATAAGTCATCGCGTCCGTTATCAATGGCGCACTGTGTGAATATCATAAGCGGTATGATACACTGCGCATCATGTGGCAGGGCTGCTGACCCAAGCCGGCCGTCTCTACACCACATTAATTTAAACACAAGCAAGGACTTACTACGGTTCACCATGATGTGTGTAAAAAATACGCAAATCACAACTTAATGAAAGCCCAGAACACACTGTATAGTATGTTACTTGTCGGGAGGTCGGCTAAATAGAACGGCATTTATATTTTTTTGTTCCACAAACATTACTTGTTGAACGCATTCCGTGGCTCGGCGAAGTTTATACATTTTTCTTTACAAAGATTTATATCTTAAATCGAATTACAAAGTGATTGAAAGCCAAATAAAGATTTAAAAGAGGTCATTAAAGCGTGTCAACACACAAGAAGTTAAATAACAGTTACAGAAACAAAACGTAAATCAGTAAATGAATCTGTTTTGATAAACATAAATAACTAACGTCTTGGGTGTTAAAAAATGGCCAGTTGTACACCAAAAGGGATACTTCAATCACAACTTGAAGCGCAGCATCGCTCTTTGAAGTGAGACAAAGCATTGTTTATTGGTATTGGTTGCGCCACCTCCACGGGATATCAGCTCAGCCAAAGAAGAATAGGTTAAAACCTAACGTATGTTCGTCATCGGCAAGCTTCTCTGGAAATTCGTGGAAAACAGTAGTTTCTATTTTTCAATTCTGGAGCGCGAACATTTTTCGTCGACGGTTTATTGTTATCATGAAGCAGCCAGATGGTGTCGGGTAAGATTTCGTTTAGAGTACAATAAATACACGATTCGCAGAGATTATATTCAAGCTCACGTTGACTTATAGGATGGGCGTAGTTGCAAGTGCTGGTACTCAGTACTAGTAGATAGTTATGTTTGCTTTACAAAGTTTATGCAGTTGGATACCTACTACCGAATGTAAACTAAGTGGAGTATTGGCGGATAAAATGTTGGACGTCAATACTTTAAACTCAGATGATCTCTTACATGAAGACACAAGACTTAAGGCATAGACTACTTAGTATAGCTTTCACTTCCGCAATTCACAAGTATTATTTTTACGGATGAGTGTGGATTACCGTGCAAGCCGAACTATCGGGAGTATGCTCATGTTACACTGACCGTCTAGTCTTGTCTACGAATAGATCACCTTTGTTCCACTGCCGCAGATCGTGGGAGGCGACTGAGATATTAGGTAACTTCCACCTGGTACTAATTATATCATACTACGATCACTAATCTATCTAACAAGTGGTCTGGCTAGTGCACTACCGTCCCAGGATCTGGATACTGTTGAAGCAGATACTTAACAGAAAACTTGATTATATTTAACACTTGTGTCATCTCGATATACTGTTATACGATTACTTCTTATATTTAAACATATTTCAACTTTTATCAGCACTAATGTTGAAACGGTATCCTACATTTCGCAAAGTGCATTCAAAATTCCATACCAAGTAAAGTACGACTTTAAGGAAAGAAGAGACGCAATGTGAATCATGTTTATTGAACTTGGACATTCCCAATTGATAAACTGCATGTCAACACTTATAGACCTCTTATTTAGTAATTCAGGGTTAAAGAGAGGATAGATATGTTCTAAATAAACATAATTCTGATATCAATATTTGTCAATTTAGTGGTGATTCATTCCAATTTCCAGTATAGAAGTGAAATGGTTAGGTATAGGGGTTTAACAACGAAATTAAAGTTATCAAAACAAGAGGCAAAGATGATTATGATTTCTTAAAAATATTTGTTTATGTAAATGAAATGAACACGGATGTGACCGGCTGGCGCTTCAATACCGCTCGTAATATCCTGTCTGTTGCATTGAAATGTTACAGAGGCAAACAGTACTGGGATACAGACACTTAAATTTAGATAGATTACCAGTAATTGAACACAATGCGAGTGCTATTTTTCACCATTCTTTTTATTATCTTTTGTATAAACAATCGTTTCTCGCGGCTGTAACAATACAAAATAAACAAGAAAACACATGTAGCTCAAACACAAACTAATCACAATCACCTTCACTATGAAATATTTCCACCACTCGTGCATATTATTGTCTATACCGGCCCATAGGCCCGTGAACACAACGGTCTCAATAGTACAAACTATAATCCAGAACACATGCCACACACGCACGTGCCGGAAACGTATCTTGAACTCCATCAGACAAAATAAGTATATGAATGCAAGGAACACGTAGAATCCTCTCTTCACGGTGCTGGCTTTAGGTACTATGAGGAACAACAGCATCGCCTGGTAGTGCGAAAACAAAATGATAATCGCGACGAACGGGAAAAAGTTTATAAAACATGCTATAGAGAGCAGTCGACATACAAAAAACATGTACCAGCCCAGAAAATGTACTAAAGCAGCTGTAGCGTCTTGAGGTTCCAGACCTCTCATGTAGGACCTGGGCACACGTCGCGGAATATCCGGCTCATCTTGAACTACTTCATCGCAATACTTTCTTCTCGGCGGTGCTGACAGCCAGGTAGGAATAGACTCCGCATTTTCAACCATTTTCTCTGCCCATACAGCTAACGACATCGGCCTCGGTGCTAACATTACAGGTGGTGGGATTATTTCCACTTTTTCAACTGGTAAGTCTGTGTTCCGTCTTAATGGTGCCACTCTGTCGATTATACTTATTGGTCTCACAAATTCCTCATCACTACTTAATTCTTCAGCTACTTCTTGTGTATTTTCTTTTTTGGGAGGCAAGTAATCCGAACTGGTGTCCGAATCACTTAACATTTCGTTATCGAAGAATCCTGAAGACATCATAGTATTCCTTGGAGAAAACTTTATTAAATCACTGTTCGCATTACGATAGTATTTCATGCCGTCGTGATAATCTGAATTGAAGGAATCCTTTTTCGTGACCGTTTCGTAAATCGGTTCTTCGTTTGCTACATTTGTTTTTTCACCATCAACGTCATCATCATCATCATCATCATTTTCGTCGTCATTTGTCAATAAAGGGTCAGTCTGTTTGCCCCACGGATATTTTCGTCCACTCAGCTTTTCTCTCTCAAATCTCCTGTACATTGTGGCTGTACTAGCCATCCGGAGAGAAGAAGCAATAATGCTCACAGCTTGAACTGAAACTGATGAAAACAATGTGTAACAAGCATTTACATTTATGTTATGAACTTTAATTACGATTTTACGAGAAAAGGACTAAGCTGCGTAAAAGTTTTAGACGTATTTAAATACGCAATACGACAAAGTAAAATAAAAAACATAGCTAGATACTTTACACACTTGGATATAAGATTTAGTTTTGCTTTCAATTTGGAAATACTTTCTATTGGTCAATTATTTCTTTGATAGTAGGTACATTTACATACAAATTAAACAAATTTACCATTTGTTAGCATAAGGACAGATTCAAGGGCAGATTCGCTTTATGCCAGATTCGCGTTAGGCCAGATTCGCGATAGGTCAAATTCGCTTAAAGACAGAATATGTACAGACCGCAACATAAAGTTCCTTTGTTCGCATAAGGACAGATTCGCTTGACAATTTTCTTGTTAAGGGGAAAAGAACAGAACAACGAATGGGGTGGAGGGACACCATCGTAGACTGAAAAGTCTTTACAGTTAGGAGAAAAGACGAAGGCTAGAAGACTTAAAAAAGGATAAAAGATTGAAAAAATTTTCAACATTGAAATTTATCCTTGTAACGCTTGTAACAAGGATAACAACTTAACTTTAGAATGTTTAAAACATTTAGAGTATTTGGTTAATATAGAAAAAAATTAGAATTAAAAATTTGTACAGGGAATTTATTTTTGGTTAGTAAGGATCCCCGTAAGGTTTTCTTTTTATTTTCTCTGATGTTTTGCATTAATAAATAAAATTACTTTTCATCCGACTGTACTTCTGTCTTTAAGCGAATCTGACCTAACGCGAATCTGGCCTAACGCGAAACTGGCGTAAAGCGAATCTGTCCTTATGCTAACAAATTAAATTTACCTTTGTCAAAAGTCATGTCGGAGTATCGCGCCATCAAATCAAGGATATTGACGATGGCATGTGGAGCCGCATGCATGAAGGACTGCAGAAACAGGTACAGTTCAATAGGTGAAGGTTGACGAGCTATCTGAATGGCCTCCTGCGTCCGTTCCTTCTCATCGCTGCGAGCTGCACAAACAGCTTCCACCCACCAGAATATTTGGTAGCAGTATCTGTAGAGAAGTTATTTTTCAGTATGCTGAGTCTGGTTACGATCCCCAAGTAAAGCACAATGTTATTAGTTTTTCCTTAAGGTATTCCCCAACAGCAGACGTTGCATATCGTTCTGGATTTGTATAGAAGCAAAAAGCTTGTCCCTATCACACGTTACTCAAAGTAGTGAAATGTGGGTATAACACGTATCACACCACTGCCTACCCATTCCTCTGGTATATTTTTATTTTATTAAGTCGACTTATCGACCCATCCCGAGTTAACGACCTAGAATAAGTAAATATAATGTCCGGACGAAACTAATTTAATATCGGATCGTTGACTTCTGTTCCGGACTCCGGAGGGACCCGTGTGAATGCGGTTAAACAGTTCATTTCCATCTATTTTGGTCAAAGAATCTGTTACTTAGTGGTTACTTCCTAATCGTATTAACAAGTTGTGGTCTCTCACAACGTTATGACACGTCACTGGAGCTATTTATCAAAATGTAACTGTGTAGCTTGTACAATCATACACATTGCAGTTGATGGATTGGCTACGGATTAATGGATATGTTCCTCTTATCTTAGTTTTATTAATATTAAAGGAACTAAGGGCATCGAAGAGTCTTTCAAAATATAAATTTAGAACACATTCAAACCTGCCAATCGCAGCAATGGGAAAGAAGATAGTGTTCACAAACTGCATGGCCAGCCATTGAATGTCGTTCTTTTCTATTGTCACAGAAAAAGCTGATGAGTCAGTCTTTAACCCTGGTGGAGGCGACGCCAGCGTGAATACTAAAGAAATCAATGATGGTAATGCGATGAGGATTGTGCAAAATACTCCTATTCTGTAAACAAGAGAAAACGAATTATTCAAATTGGAGAAAGCATCTTAACAATTCTTAGGGCAATTTGCATGTTGAATGTTTAAGTGTGTGGTTGTGATGCCTGAAAAGTAGGAATGTACACAAATAGACATGGTTCCTTTATTTTATGAAGTACTTAAGTATCTACCAACCTGGGTAGGCAATATAAGGTTTTGCGTGATTCTGATTGGGTAGAATGATCGGCGATCGCATAAATGAAGCTAAAGCTTAAAGATTTTTCCTTTCGTCATTCAATAGTGACACCTGAAGTGCAACTTGAAGTGGTGCAATAGTGTTGAAAATCGTATAGGTAGGTAGGTAAAGCAAAATGAATCACACCAGTAATGACTGTTGTAATAAATCTAACAGGCAGCATCCAACTGCTAGTCTTTAAATAGCCCAATAATTTAAAAAGTTATAAACAATAGCTTGTGCTAACAGTGGTTCTACTCCACTGTTGGTAAGTCTTACTAACAAAACTCACTCCTCTACCAGAAATTGGGGCCCTAACTCTACTCTATCAAAAAGAGTAGTAGAGTGAAACTAAACTTATCTCCAACTTAATCTGGATCTGGTAGAGTGTGAAAAGTACCTGCCTACCCCAAGCACTGAAAAGTAGGTACGTCTACTCAACTCATAGTACCAAAACGAGGTTAGAAATAAACACGTACCCTTCATCGCCATTAATAAAATGTTCGCAAATAAGTGTAAAATCATAGCACATAAGAACGATGTAGATTATGAGACCCCCGCAGGAGGGCAGCACTCGATGCAGCAGGAGTGCTTGCCATGCTGGGATCTTCCACCCAAGCACCTCTCCCGACACTTCATGATCCAATTCACAAGTCACCATTTCGTATTATATTTGTAACATTATATTCTCCGTTTTGTTCTTATTATGGATTTTATTTCACTTGACGCATCGTGACGTTATTGTCCCCAGAAACCGCACTTTTCATTAAAATTATTATGGTATCCAGACCAAAAGAAATTCGAACTGTTTTCGTTGAAACAATTGTACATAAAGCAATAATGTGTTGTATTCGTATTCCCCACGCCCATTGATAAAGATAAGATAGCAGAGTTGAGTCAAATAGATAACTTGGCTGACATAGTTTCTAATCAGGTGTGCATATTTTATATTTTCGTTTTAGCAGTAAACAGTAGCTGTATTTGTAGAATAACATTACCTATAATGAACACGAAGTAGGTCTTGCCACGGCTGCCACTGACCTGTGCACCCTCTCTACTGAAGCAGACTCATCGTGATTCATCACCAAGTCTTGTATAAAAAAGCACAGTGGAACTGCGCTTTTCAACATGACGGAACTGCACTGTTTGCAGATTAGGAAATAATAAAAATCGAGTAACGTGTAGGCTTCCTATTTGGGCAACACACATATTTTATAAGACCTAGAATTTAAAAAACTCATCTGCATTGCCAAAATTGATTTTTGTATAGACAAACCGGCTAACCGAAAAACAAAGTTGTATACATGCAAAAAAAATACAAGCTGTATAATGTCATTTACGACATTGACAACTTGACAAGTAATTTTTTTAGGTTATATTTATTTTGTAAGTGTAAAATTGCGAAACAAAGATTAAATATAACCTAGGGTCGTTTAATATTCCATAAATAGATTGTAATTGGCATTGAAAGGCAAGATGTTGAGGAAAATTTTCTCAAGAACATTAAGTCACCGTCCAAGGAGCTCATTAGTGCGGTGTGCTGATAATGTTGATATCAATAGGCAAATACACTGTGGCGTTTGTTTAAGGAATCCTAGGTATACATCCAAGACAAACACAACCTCACCAGCTTTAGCCAGCAAGTACCAAGTAATTACAGATGTAAATCCCACGATGATAGAAAACACTGCAGAAGAAATACCTGTTGAAAACAAATATACTTTACTTAGTGATGAATTTGATGGGATTAATTTAGAAAGTAAGTAATTTATGTACATGTTAATTCTATTTATTTCCTGAAATACAATGCAGAATTTAATTAATTATTTTCAATGTTTTAGGAGGCCAGAGAGGTGTTTTTGATATAGAAGATCTTGTGGAATTACTACAAAGAGAAAACTCCAAAGATATATTCGTAGCTACTGTTCCTCCAGAAATCCGTTATGTAGATTACATATGTGTTGTCAGTGGTCGGAACAAGAGACATATTTTGGGAATATCAGAATTTGTTAGAAAGGTGTACAAGAAAAAGTGTGACAAATCAGACTCTATACCTAGAATTGAGGGCAAAGAGTCTGAAGAATGGATGGCATTAGACTTGGGTAATACTAATCTCTAATCATTATAAGTTTATCTGCTATCGGGTGACCAGTTATAAAATCCCTATACTTTGGCCACATTAGTCTATACTAATATTAGAGGTAAAATTTGTTTGTATGTAGGGGGTAATCTCTAGAACTAATGATTCATTTCTAAAAATTCTTTCACTGGCAGATAGCTACATTATTTGTGGGTGTTATAGTTTATAAATTACTAGCTGACCAGTGCAACTTCGTCTGCGTCACATATGAAAGAGAGAGGGTTTATTAATGTGACTGTTGCATGATGTTATGTAGCCTATAGCCTTCCTTCATAAATGAGCTATCCAACACTAAAATATAGAACCAGTAGTTCTTGAGATTACCGCATTCAACCAAACAAACGAACTCTTCAGCTTTACAATATTAGTATAGATATTTATATCATGCATATTAGCCGAGGTATCACAATTTTTGCACACAAAGTCACAAGCGAAGTGCTAGTTGTTTTATAATGTTTCAAAGCAAAAGCATTTGAGTCTGCAGAACCAGTTTAATTCTCTTTTCCTGGTACCTGGTTTTTATATTTTTTTAATTGGTAACTTCTGTCAACATTAATGCAATTTGGTACTTTCAGGTAACATAGCATTACATGTCTTCACAGATAAAGCAAGAAAAGCATATGATTTGGAGACACTGTGGTCTGTTGGCCCCGAGTATGATGACCAGATCAACAAGAAGAGTGAAGTTGTAGACATGTTTGAAAACTATAGTGATTATTTGAAAGACCTCAAACCCTTGGGATAAAAGCTATTAAATCATATTTTAGATTGTATTAGTTTTGTTAATATGCCCTTAAGACTTCTAATTAGTGATAAGAATTAAAAGCCCTTTAAAAGTCTCATATAAAATGTTTATTTCTGCTTAATTACATTAAAGATACATATGGATTGTATAATTCAATCACAATTCACAATCTAAATAATCATGAAACATTGAATTCAAGTACTTCAAATCAATTTAATAAAAACAAATATCCATAATATTTCAATATTGTAATACGAAAATTTATTATCCATTATAATTGCTGTAATAATATGTCTGTCTATCAAGATCAATACTAATATAATTTGATATACAAAATAACAATTTGGCATAATTTATAACTAGCTCAGAATTTTAAATGCAGTAATATGACAATGTAAAATTATACAAAAAGAACAGCGGTTGACTAATACATTCATACCACATTTACAAGATCCTTATTTCAGTCAAAATGCAGATGCACATACTAGTAAATCTAAGTATACACTAAGTAGCATAGTTTTGAAAGCAACCTAATATTAGTGCTTTATGAGTTAAAACTAACTATATAAAAGGATAAAATATAGTGGAAGCCAATCAATAATACAGACTGTTACATATTTTGTGTAGGAAATTAGCAATTATAATAATTCATAAAAAAAATGTTTGGACCACCAACAAGTCTTTCATTTTAGTGACTACGTAATTAGTAAATTTATGAGCATACAAAATAATATTGCACTGCCAATATAAAGCATTTGTGCACATACAAAATTAAATATTTTCACATTGTTCAATGTAATCTTTAAGACTTACATAGTTAATCATGAAAATGGTATGAAATACCACATACTATTGATTTCACTACCTGTAGCCTAATGATGTATCATCAAAATAAGAGGAAACTTTCATTTGTCACTTGATAAAATCTAAAATGTCAAATAAAACCTATAATTATTCCAATTGAAGATACATTATTAGACCTTTATTATCAAGGCAATAGTTGGCAGTTGTTGTCAAATATTAATACTTAAATATTGTAAATTATTGCCAAATAGTAAAATTAACATTCAATCGGGTGCAAAAATTCTAAATACAATACATTCTTATAAAATACACAAATATTATTTGTAGATTTGTGATTCATTTTGGATCTCAATTTTGGCTCATGACTAATCAGTTTATGACAATATGGCTACACTTCGCCTTACGCCAGCACCTGAATTGACATTGTCTAAGCTTGACCATTTCTTAATGCCATTCTTTACCACTTCAGCAGCTATTTTATCTTCCATAAATCGAGACATTGCTTCTAACTTTTGTGCTCTCTCTTTGCTTAAAGGTTCACTGGGGAATGCCAAATCATTGGCTTCAGCGAGGGTACGAAGATCAAAATAGTATTTAGCATACACACTAGAGGGTACATTGATATTAAATTGTAACATTTCTAAAAATTGCCTCTCAAGCTCATTCATGTCTTCTACAGTGATATCTTTCAAGATCTGGCAATAATCTACATTCCAAACAGCTTGATCATCCCATACTTTACTTGCCAGTAAGATTGCTCCCAAGACTATTCTTTTCCAGTTGGATGGAGCAATATCCAGCTCAGCACATATTAAGAGGCGCTCCAAGTACACCAAAGTGATAATAGCACATTCTGCTGTTAATTGAGCAGCATTAAACAATGTTCTTACAAACTTGTAAATCTGTTTGTGCTCAGGATTATACCTATCATAATCATCACTTACTCCTTCTTTACAAAGGGGATGGAGCCTCTCATCAAATATGTCTAATCTGCGCTCTGATGTTCTGTTTTTAATATGATAGTAAATAGCGAGGGCTACACACTTAACTGTGTTCTTCAGATTAGGCTGAGATACTGTGCTATCATCTAAATAAATAGTTGAACAGGAACTGCTTTTTTTGAGCTTATTATCAGCGATTTGGTGTTGACTGCGTTTCCTGGTCATACCATTTTCTATGGAAGCTTTAGAGCGCTCCATAAAAATGGTTCCAGCGATGGGGTCTTGTGAAGGATCGATGTCGCCGTCATCTGGCTCTCTCTCGCTGATGTGCTGTATATTATTAGAGCTTACTTCTCCTTCCGGAAGGTAGTCCTCTAGTTTGACGATATCCTTTCTGATCGGCGACGGACTCCGGTAACAACAGCAACTGTTTTGGTTACCCATTTTGTATCACATATAACTGTATTACAGATTTATTGTTATCATTCTACAAGCACTGCCTCACCTCTAGACATGCGTAAACACTGTGCCGATACATAAGAATGACATAAAAGGCCCATAGTATCTGAAACAAAAGGTGCTACATGAATATTCTATTAATGAATGCCAACATTAGCATTGAATAAAAATAGGTCTTTAAGGACATTATATTGTCAAATATCATACCCTAACATCTTCGGTTCCTAGAATAATCACACATTTCACCAGAACATAAAGCAACCCCGAGAAGATTTCATATTCCTTTTTTGACAGTAGAATGCACAGACAGAATAGCGTTGAATTGAATTTGATAGATAATGCAATGCAAAACAGAATTCATTCAGCAGGTCAACCTTGATCAATCTTCCTCCTAAGTAGTCACAGATTCCTTATGAATTAATGAGATATAAATAATATATAAAATATAGCATAACTCCTTTTATAATTTCAGTTCAGGTTTTAAATCAGATTCGAGTACGTACTGACTTATCATTTTATTTCAAATAAAACTTCATCATATTCCGGGTAGTGGAAGCGTGTCACTGACAAACCGAAAAAAACGTTGACAAAAATAGGACAAAATAGCACAAGCAGTAATAGAACATGGAGTAAAAAGTAATGAGAACCTCTGGTAAAACTTATTTTTTAAAGATGTATTTATTAAGATTATAAAGATGGGAAATGAAAGAAATTTCATTTTGGGCCATCGAAAATCGATGTGTTTATAAATTTTCTAATCACGAGGAAAACAACGAGGACACCCAAATGCGCAGCAACAAAGTTAAACCATTTCTAATATAATAATCATGGGCATTTTTTGTGATGTTATTTTAAGATTGTGATACATTATTTTGGTTGATTTAGTACTACAAGTAGTAATGACTACTACTTGTTCTTCTAGCGCCATTAGTGGTGGAACTTGGCACACAAGTTTGCATGAATATTTTTTTTTTAGCAATAGCAACACATTAAAATATGGCGCGCGGCCATTATTCGCTTCTGTTGTAGAATACAGCACGCTGTTATTAGTATTTGGAAGTTAATTTTTAACCAACAATTATATAGTTACTGGTAATTTTCAGTTTGAAATTGTGTTTGTATGTAATTAATTAAGAAGTGATCTTATTTAATATTTTGTTTTTGTGTGTATTTTAGGCTGCAATGCGTCGCAAAAGTGAGCGTACCGCAAGTAAAAAAGGGAAGGCTTCACCAGAAAAGAAGGTTGAAAAGGTAAAACGTACAAGAACTAGTAGACGCAGAAAGCAGTCTTCATCTTCTGAGAATGAATCCGCCGATGAAGCGAGCCCTGTGCGAGAAGTTGAAACCGTCGTTGAACCTGAAAAAAACCCACCAACAACGCCCGCCAAAGAGGTCAGCCCTGAAGAAGCCCAGGATCAAGTGTGGCGCGTTAAAACTACGGAGACACCCGGAGATATCAAGAAACTAAAAATATGCTTGACTCGGCCGCCATCCACACCTGAAAGAGTTGATAGATCTCCACGTAGCAAAAGAAAGCATTCGCGTGCGACTAGTTCCAGCGATACGCCTAGTGTTGAGGGTGCGGACGAAAAGAAGAAAACCAAACATCGTTCCAAACGGGCACCTCGTGGGGATTCAAAAGATGAAGCTGAAAAAAATGACAGTCAGGGAGAAGAACCTGACCATGAATCGGGTTCGCAACATGATCCAGATAAATCTAGTGATGAGGTAACACAAAGTGAAACAGTTGAAGAAACCGAGACTCCCATGTCTACAACTAATGAGGATGTAAAGGTGACTGAAAGTGAAAACGTGATACAATCCAGTCAAGACGCCAGTCACGAAGTGCCGGAGAGTACAGAATCTAAGAAAACTGATTCACAGGACACAGACAAAGCTTCTGATGCTGATACAACTGTTGTTTCACCTAAAGATGAAACAAGAGTTGCATCACCACCAGCAGACGCAAATGCTGAATCTGACAACCAGGAAGCACAACCTTCTAATATAATTGAGAACAAAAGTCCTGAACATCCTGAGACTACTAAGAAGGAAAGCCCGCAGCGGAAGAGAAGCCAGTCTGTTGAGAAGTCAGAAGTTCTGGAACTACATGCAGAAGATAGTAAATGTGAATCGGACAATGAAGCTGGCCAATCTAAAGTGGAATCTAAAGAAGAACTGAAGGAGAATTCAAAGGAGGAACTAACCGTGCCCCAAGAAGAAAAATCGGCAACAGAAGAACAAGAGGTAAGTAAAAATAATGAAGAAGGTATTAGTAAGGAAACTGACAAAGATGAATCTGATGGAGGAATAGCTACTAATAAAACTGATGTTGTAGAAAGTTCTGAGAAAGTAGTAGTAGAAAAAAATAAACGGAAAATGTCAACTGATTCTGGAAACCAACCTGTGGAGACTGCACAAGAAAAATCAGATCAAGAACCAAACCAACCTAAAGAGAAATCACATCAAGAACCAAACCAGGCTAAAGACAAATCAGATCAAGAACCAAACCAGGATAAAAAGATACAGCGTTCAGATTCTGTGAAATCGATTACCGAAGAACCAGTTGCTAATGGTCAATCCGCTCCTGTTGTGGTGGGCAGAAAGAGAAGATGGGGCTCGAGGAGCTCTAAGCTCACAACCCAGAAGTCAATAACAATTTCTACAGATGTTTTAAAAGACATTATACCTGATGTGAAACCTGTTGAGTTTGATGAAGTTATAGAAGAGAAGAAACACAGAAGAGCAGAGCACCAGGAAAGAATTGAAAGACCTGTGCTTCCAAAGATTATTATTGATAATACAGAAAATGTGGAATTGAAAAAGGAACTTGATGAAAATGACAAAGATCCTCATACTCCAAAACCAAGAGATTTAGCTTCCAATAGAAAAATATCTATTATTAAGGATAATGATAGTATAATAACTAGACCCCCAAGCCCACCTAGACATAAACAGTCTTGTATATTGTACATCACAAACTTGGTGAGACCATTCACACTGCCACAATTAAAGAATTTATTGCAAAGAACAGGAAGACTTGTTGAGAATGGGTTTTGGATAGACAGGATTAAATCTAAATGCTTTGTTCAATATGAGACTGAAGAGTGAGTATCTTTATTATTTACACACACTTACTAAACTTGTTTTCTAAAGTTTTCTACTAGTTTTGCTAAAAGGATTATATTTGCTGTCACATAAAATAAATAATTTAATTTATTTTTCAGCCAAGCAGTAGAGACGAGGCATGCCTTGCATGGTGTCACATGGCCTGTCTCCAACCCAAAGACGTTACAAGTTGACTTTTCAACACAAGAAGCTTTTGATAAGGCAAAGGTAAATGAAGAGACAGACACTACACCGGTTTCGACTATTCCTGGAACTGTGGAGGACTGGCTTCGGGAGCAAGATATGAAGAGGGAACGCGGGGAATTGGTAAAATTTATATGTTTCACTCTTATTCAATACACAAAACAGTCTATTGATGTGCCTACCAAGTGTTGTCACAAGTCCTGTGTTGGTTAAATATTTGAATAATAAATAATTACCACTAAAACAATTTACAGGATATCAGTTCTTGATGCACCCCTGGTGTGTGAATGTTTACACACTTCTCAATGTCTGTTATAGATGGAGAAATTTGTTATTGGCACATTATATTGATGTAATTGTTTGATTAGGAGAAGCCATGGGAGCGGAAGGCGGCGACGCGGGAATGGGATCTAGGCAAGAATGATAAAGACAAGGATAACAACAAAGATAATACTAAACTAAGGCGTGAAGAACGGCCCATGGACAAGAGAAGGCATCGATCTCCAGAGAAAAGTCCTGAGCCAGGTAATCATCATCATGCTTAATTCTTTAAAAAGCATGATGATCAATACAAATTAGGAATTCTTTTTTAATTTTGCCACAATTTGGGGCGTTTTTACCGCGCGCTGGATTTTAAGTCCTCTGCATCGAGCCTAGTATTGAGAATACAACAGCGCATAACTAGTGCGTTTAAAAGCGTACTGTTGGATTAACAACAGACAGTCAGCAGTGTTGAAAATCCTATTTGCAGTAAAAACATTGCAGAAAAACTTGCCAGCGCGAAACTGGACTTATTGTGATAAAGACAATTTTAATATCAAGTAATGTAATATTCCGAATACCTACAGATTGAACTCGAAAACCATTTATTTGTCACAGTTAGGCTATTAAACACGGCTTGAGTTCGACATGGTATGGTGGGTTGACTGTGGTAATCTTATTATGTAAGATCACAGCTACAGCTGAATATTAAAAAAAAAATCCTCTTGGGACTTTAGGTGAAAACAATTCTATGGGCGACAATATTTATACTTATTTTGCTTCATTGAATTGCATTGAGTGCACCATGTCTATATTTTGTATGTCTTTATTTTTGTTTTTTGTGTCTAGATTTAACAAAACTGTTTTGATTACAGCGAGAAAATTCAAGAAGAAAGAGGAAGAAGCACCAGCTAAGCTGTTGGATGATTTGTTTAGAAAGACTAAGACAACTCCATGCATATACTGGTTGCCGCTCTCAGCTGAAACGGTAAATTAAAGTAAAAACATTTTTTATAAACATTTTCAAGCTTTAATGCGGTTTTTTATTATTTTTATCATACTTATTAAAAGTTTTACCCCATGGAATCTTTAAGCATTGATTCATTGACCGCCACAGCTAATCATATCATCCTCACACCTATACCATATTTTTACTACTGCACACGCACTACGCGCATGTTATGGGAATGACGTTTTAAGGACTTTGCACGTTACACAGATTCGACGACGAAAATTCTACAGTAAGGAACACCATATAAAGCTCAATTTCAATGCTTTACTGTAATACGAGTTGGAATGGAGTCTGCAAACTGCAAAGATCTTTAAAGGTGTCACAGTTGTCCATAGGATAGAGATTGTATTGGATAACAATATTATTATTATTATTGTCTTCCTATGACCGTCACCAATATTATGTTAATCAAAACAAGGGATAATAACATTGGCTATCATAACTTGGGCCATTTTGGGAATACATGATTATTTTTTGTTCGGCCATGGCTGAAATGACAAGATAATTATTGTATATTTATTGATTACTAATTTTCTGTTATTCAGATAGCAATAAAGGAGGAACAGCGGCGCCAGCACATGGCCGAGCACGAGCGACGGCTGCAGGAGCTGCGCCGAACACACCGCCGTCACTAGCATGGTCCGTCTCACACTCACCATCGTCATTACATCACACACTCACACATAAAACCTTCACACTACACACACACTCATTCACATGCACTCACAGTCATCCACAGGAACTCAAATGTCATTAACTCACACTCATATTAATATTTGTCGCTCAGTCGACATTCCTTTTCAGGCAGTGCTGTCTTCAGTGACAGTAATTTTATTTTGTTTATTTGAGGAATAATTTTGTTACATGTTAGTCATATTGCTATTTAGGTTTAAGGGCGATATATTCAAGAATATCTCGGCAGGATTTCTAAGACATGGACATTATGAATTGATTTTATACAAAATGTTATAGAAAGGCACGCTCGGAGGAAAGCCTATGATTTAATTCGTCGTCGGCGTAATGCAGTCACTTGATCAAAACGAGCAGGGGATGCCGCTGTGGGAAACAGATGCACTACGATTGACGTCGAATCCACTTGACTTGCGTCGATGTGCGCCTTTCGGCCAGACGTTTGCGCATGGCGCGTTTGGTGATACAGCCTTGAAATTATCTGTACATTGACAACGGCTCTACAATCAACGGAACAAACAAAACAAATATTCAGAGTACATCAACAATACTGTATTCTGGTGAATGAAGATATTGAAGATTCATGTGATCAACTTCATGAAAACAATCATGATTTCAACAGAGGAATTAAGAACGCGAATAATGAATTTGTAATAGCAGAGGAACAGCTGATTATGGTGCCTAAATTGGTGGAAATGGACATATTTTGGTTTGGGAATGTAGCCAGCATCGTCGTCTCGAATAGATAGACACGTATGTAGCGCAAAGGTATTTTGCGAGTTAGTCAGGTTATCGTCGTAATGTTTCTATGTTTTTGTCTGAAGTATATTCGGTTCACTTAATGTTGAATAAATACTTACCTATCTGAAATGCTTTGTTGTTTTTTTTTAGCTTTCCCTGGGCGATTTCTTAGGCCCGCACGATCCCCTCTTTTCGACATAGTATTCATTAAATTCACACTGGTTTCGTGTCTTAGTAAGCAAGTATGTACAGTGAGTGATAACAATTAACTAACCCACCTTCGCATAAAAGGTTGAGATTTTTTAGAATACGAATCGAAAGAATTTTATAATTCTTTTGTATTTCTTTTATTTGAGCAAACTAAATAAAATATAAAATAATTTTAAAATTCTATCGATTCGTTTTCTAAAAAATCTCAACCATTAATGCAAAGGTGGGTCAGCTAATTGCTATCACTCACTGTACATAATTCTTTTACTCATAAGTAATACCGTCTGCATAGTATGGAGGTCTATACTGGATAAAATGTTAAATTTTATTAGCTTGTTAGCTTGTAAATAATGTGCTAATGACGTAGGTAGTTCATCTCCTTAAAGCACGCATAACGCGGCTATTTACCTATACAAAATATTGTAATACATTCTAAACGACCTATTAAACATCATATCTTAAAAATTTGGTCAATAATCTGCACCTATCAGCCGATATCTTTATCAAAGGGATAAGAATATTAATTTTATATGATAATTTTGAGACAGTTGTGTTGGCGATTACAACCGCCAACCACTAAATTCTGGTGTAAAGAGGATCCAGCATGGTAAGTGGTGTATGTTCTTACTATTACCTGAAATTTTGCCACAAAAACAAAGATAATAAATACCTAGATAATGTTTGATGTGTTCAAACAGGCACTCGAAAAGATAACTAATTTCCTTGGTTGATATAGCTCTATAAGCCAGTTCAGTGCATGTTAAATTCGTGATTGGTGGCTAAGTCCCAGAAACTTACGTTCATAAAAACAAATGGATACCTATCATTTATTTCGTCCTAATTCACAAAGGCGCAAGCTTCGTGGTGGTGCATATTTGCTGCGCTGGTGGTGTCTGCCACTGCCCAGCAGAACTTCACTCTTCAAGAGTTTGTGAGTGGACACTTCAGCCAGAGAGGTTTTACCGGCAGATGGATTTCTGGTAAGTTCCTAGTTCTCCTAACTAAGCAGGTAGTTATCAAGTTAGACACTTAACCTTTTGACCGCCAAAATTTCAGCTACCCATTTTGTCACATATTTGTGTCGTTTTGTGTACAGGGCACGCGTTTGCTTGTCACGTAGGTATATGTGACTATGGTGGTCAAAAGGTTTACCATCAGGAAAGAATAATAATTTGACGCAAATCCTACCGTTGAACGTTAGTGCTAGAGGAGAGTGTTCTAAGCGTAGTCCACCTTCATAGATATTAACCTCCACCTCTCAATTGCTTCGTCACCTTACGGTTGATTATCATTGGGACGTCATAAAACGACAAGGTCTATTTGTCTGTGATGGATAGTTTCAATTTTAATCCTACAGTCGTTTTACAGCTCTTTTCCCCTGACAGCTACAACCCAACAGCTACCTTATTGCGACGAGAAGAGGATCACTTCACTTTGACTGACTTAATTGTCAGTGGAAGCAATTAACCTTAGCATAACTAGGTAGGACGTGTCTGTAAACGAACAAATATATACGACAAACGAAATCAGTTTTAAGCCTGTGGCTAAATAACAGCCGCACGAGTCGCACTTCAAGGTTAAGCAACGCTTACCTAAGTCGGCCCGTGGATAGGTGACCATCCATTATAGACCGAAACACATATTTGCTTTTAAAAGCACGCTAAGCCATTGTTTCCGGCTGTCATTCGTAGGTAGGTCTTTAGTTAGAAGCCCGAAATTCTGACAACCAGTGTTAGAGGAGGTCAGTTACACAGTCGTTCCATGTATACAGCTACATCCAATGAGGCTGGACATAGTTGAGAAAAGACGGACGCCTAGCATTTCCCTTTTAAATGAAAGCTTTAGGTAGTTATGCATAGCTGTATGTGTGAAGACATCTAAGTGCGTCAGCTAAAACACGCGCGGGTCTGTATTGAAAAATAGTATGAGCAGCGCCAAAAGGCGCAGGCGCATGCGGCCGGTTTGCTAAGGAAATTTTGACAGCGGGCACCCGAACCGTGCACCCGCGCGAGTTTTAGCGGATTATGTACGTTCAAAAGTTTAAGTCACCATATGACTAGTGTTTCGCAATGGTTGCGAATGTACCTACCTGTGTGTCGCTACTGCTGAGCATGAGGTCCTCGGGTCGATTCCCGGGTCATGCACATTGGTATTGGGTTTTTCCACCAGGAATTTCTTAGTAGTAGCCACGGGGTCTGGATTTGTGCCCGGTTGATGGCAATAGGCTAGCCCCCTAGTTGGTATATGGGACATAAACTAACTGGCGAAATGTGGGTGTACTATTATTAGGTAGGTATACCTCTGCCTACCCAAGTAGCAAAATCATGTCATATGGTACAATAACGTTTTTATTTAACTTTCAGCCATATTAAAATGGTTTTATAATAGTTTTTTATACGTAAATATAACGGGGGTTTGGGCGCAGATTATACAACATTTTAATCGTGTAGGGGTCGTTTTGCAGTCGCGTCAGCAACAATAACGTTGAGTAAAAATCACGTAGACATTGTAAGTTTAACTAGTAAGGTTTGTAATAGTTTCTAGTAATACTTTTAAATAACTATATCATCGTATTGACGTTTTCTTATGCTGGTGGTCGGTCTGTGGTACAAGCTAGACAATTTGTGTGACAATTTATTGTGTTGTTATAAAACTTAAAAAAAAAAAGTATAATCATATGTTTTAATATTATTTATTAATTTAATGTAAAGAAAGCTTATTGTGGTGGAAGATGACGAGCGGTGACTTATAGTTGGGAATTTAAAATTTTCGATGATATGTATGATAATCTTCGTTAATATTTTAATGGGCCTCCATAATATTGGTGTTTCAATATTATTTATAAAAATAAAATACATAATTGTCATCAATAATTTCCGCCATATTGCCAATAGACATTGGGCGACTGCATTTAGACATCTATATAACTATTGGTCTTATACATGTTTTTGTATCATCTATGGCGTCCACCATGACGGTTACAATTAGGGTTCTTAAGTTATATTAGAATAACGTTTCAACCTAAAAGTTACTTAAAGGTGGTATATACGACTTATTATGACGATTCTATAATAGTTAACTATAAAATCATTATATAACAGTTTGTTATTTAAGTGTTGAATAAAAGGTTCTAAATTTACAAAACATGGCGACTCATCACTATTTTCTGACTGAAACGTTTACTCGACTTAACGTTATATGAACATCTTATAAATTATTGAGATGACGTTTACCAGACACATTAATATGACTTAAATTATTATAACTAATGCGTCGAACTGAATACTACTTTGCAACTGTTTAGTTGCTGCAAAATTGTTATAAAGCCTAATAATATTATATAACTTTTTTGCTAGTTGGGCAATACTTCGGGGATTACAGGCGTGATGAGTAGTTACTGTATATTTTCACAGTATCAAAATTGACACATTTTTTTGTCATTTCATGTAGACTGTTTTGCTTACGTCCCATTATTTTTTATTACCTACTAATGTTTCCCTTCCAGACCATCAGTTCACATTCACCCGCGCTGGCCAGCCTGGCATCTTTGCGTTCGATGCTTCAACTCTTAAAGAAGAGGTCATCGTATCTGGGGAGCTTATGGTGTGTATTAAACCTACACTAAGCTTTTAGCAGAACAATAAATGCATCACCTGATTATGGCAGTTCACTACTGGACATCTGGACCACCTAAGTTACGCGTATCTCTTGTTTTACAACAGATTACTACATTATACAAGAATTACTCAAGGCAGAAAATCGCCGAAAGGCCCGGTAGCCCGCGAAACTCAAATTTTCTTACTTTTTTACCTCTAAGTTTGAATGACTATTTCATAAAATGGCATTCAACGGGATTAAATGAATTTAGAGGGTTGTATTGATGATTTTAATGATTATGACCCTGTTAAGCCATATTTGTTACAGTCGCGAAAAGTATTCTAATCAACATCTGTCCCATACATTTAGGTCGAGTAGGTATTGAAATTTTGTATGGGACAGCAAGATATTGCACCCAAGGAGAAAGTGGTCCAGTTTGATGGTCTGCAGCATATCCTTTCATATGACTATACCCTTTCTACTACACCCTGTATACCTACTTATATATTTTTTTTGTATAAATGCTGATGAAAATAAATACATAACCTCCCCCTTTTTAGAAGTCGGTTAAAAAATAAGTTTAAAATTAGGCGCCTTCTTTTGCATGCATAATGAGGGTGTACTGTTGCTACACTTCTGGCTAACCCTTAGAAGTTTACAGGCGTGATTTTACGTTAAGTCGAAGTTAGGTTTAATGAATTTCTGGACTAATGATCGTGACTTCATTTTCCAGGATTTGCTGAACACCAACAACCCAATACTTTCTCCAGATGGAAATTTCATTCTTGCTTCGAGTGAAGTACAGTCGGTAAGTTACTCAAGACACGCGTCCTGATAATAATAAATTAGATTAGCCTATCTTTACAGACTGAATATAAAATTATTATGATAAACATATCTATAGATAGCGAAATCGTTAATCCTTACAAATACCTTAATTATGTTGTATTGTAGTTTCAGAATACTTAGGTACCTAAGTACTTGTGCATATATAATACCTAATAATATATCTTTCAGGTTTACAGATATTCGACGACCGCTGTATACTCTCTCTATAATATACTGTTAGAGTAAGTTACCTATTGATAATTTGTTTTTAATTAGTTTTTTCAATAATTTAGAGCCCCTCGAAAAAGTAAACTCCTCTGAAATTTGCCAGATGACAGTGTCCGTGGCGGCTTTAAGCGTCATTTGTGCTCTACTTAGAAAAAGAAAATACCTACTTATTAGTTGAAATAGAAAGTAGTGAAAGTCTAGTGGTGTGACCTTCGGAGTGCCAAGTTCGAACCCGCGACACGCACCTCTGATTTTTTGGATTCATGTGCGTTTTTGTATAATTATCACTTGCTTCAGTGAAGGAAAACATCGTGATGAAACCAAGAAATCGAGAAATATCTTTCAGGCATCGTCATCATCATCATCTTTTCAGCCGAAAGACGTCCACTGCTGGACATAGGCCTCCCCCAAGAGTCGCCACATTGACCGGTCCCGTGCGTCTCGCATCCCTGCAACCTTTGCCAGGTTATCGGTCTACCTAATGGGAGGCCTTCCAACGCAGCGTCTTCCAGTTCGCGGTCGCCACTCCAGAACTTTCCGGCCCCATCGGCCATCCGTTCTGCGAGCAATGTGCCCTGCCCACTGCGACTTATTTTTGGCTATTCTCTCAGGCATGCCTGTGAGATATTTCTCGACGGCATGTGAACCCAAGTCAGGGGCCCTTGGGTGGCATAAAAACTCTCACACTTGGTTAAGCACTAACCACAAAATAAAAAAAGTTGATATAAAAACATCATCACCAAACTCAACATTGTTTATTTTCAGACAGCCGATTCCTATCGCGAACGGACAGCGTCTGCAGCTTTGCATCTTCAGCGGCGCTGATAGTGACAACCATGCTGTGGCTTACGTCTTAAACAATAACCTGTACTATCTCCCTTCAAGCACTGCTGAAGCTATACAGATCACCAACGACGGAGAAGTCGGCGTCTTCTACAATGGACACGCTGACTGGGTGTATGAAGGTACGATGAACAGAAAAGTGTGTTCACACTGTATTACTAGCGACCCTCCCCGGCTTCGCATGGATACAACATGTTTTTTTGAGAGTTTCATACAAAGATCCCATCCATGTTTCCGATTTTTCCGTTGATTTTCCAAAAAAAATCTTTCATACAAACCTTGTCCTGGAAATGAAGAACCGAACAAAAAAAAAATGCGATCAAATCGGTCGAGCCGTCTTCAAGTGTTGCTCCGTCATACATGTGGCAATTATTACATACTCAGTACATTCCACATATAATTTTTTTATCGGTAATTTAAAAAAAAAGGTGTCTCTTCCACCCTGTATAGTTATTATAATGATCAATCCAATCCGCACTCTGCATTCGAGTTGGATTAGGGTCATCCCACACTTTAAGCACTGCACTGGATCAGGTTCGTCTCGACTGATCGACTTCTCATCAACCAGGCGTCCACCCAACGTAAGTTCGTAACCGTATACGCTCACCATCGCTGCGTTAACGCCACGCTTGCGGCTAATCTACGCCCTGCTTTTGTTGAGGCTTTAAGGCCCATTCTTTCTCTTGTAAAGGAAACTTGAGTCCTCGTAACATTGCGGGTGACAGACGGTTAAGCAGGTGTTTCAAAAAAAAAATAAGCCGTAGTGAAAACATGATAAGGATTAAGATTGATCAGGAACAGTCGCATAAAAACGTTCAAGTAACTTGCGACAAAATTAAAGTATCAAACTTTATTTTTTTAGAGGATGTCATGTACACCGGCCAGGCGACATGGCTCTCCACGGCAGGTTCATACCTCGCCTTTGCGACCTATAACGACACCAACGTCGAGAGTTATTCCTACTACTACTATGACGATAAGACTGACAGAGATGATCCTTACCCTGAGCTCGTTAATCTGAAGTATCCCAAGGTATGAGGTTTTCCTTTTGTTATTATTTAGGTGGCTTTCTGTGAAGAAGCTTTTTTGACTGTCATTAAAAGGTTTTTAGCTTACTGTGCGCTGGAGAAATGTTCGAATAAAACATGTTGCCTGATGGGATAAAATAATCCAACTAAGTGAAAAGAGACAGAGACAGAGAATGTTTCTTTAGTGGGAACGCGCCGTTCTGTCGTAGTAAGGTGAGCATTTTCTTTTGCACAATAAGTAACACCAATGTTTCAGGTCGGCCGCGAGAACCCAACGGTTCTACTTCGCGTGGTGAATCTTGACGCTCTGGTAGCCACTGGCACGGTGAATTTCATAACCCTGGAGGCGCCGGAAATTGTGACCGACGACCACATTCTGGGAGGCGTGACATGGATCACAGATACTGAGATCGCAGCTCACTGGTTGAATAGAAGACAGAATTATACTGTTCTCAGGATTACCAATATTGTGACTGGGCAATTCGAGGTAAGTGCTACATCATCTGTAAGGCTTCCGTTGGTCCCGGCTGTCATTTGTATATCTTTGACAGTCGTTACAGGAAGTCAGTGGCCCGAAAGTCTGACAACCAGTCTTACCCATGGGTATCGTATTACCCAGTACTAACTGGGTTCTGGAGGTCAGATTGGCAGTAGCTCCATGTAAAATGCTGGTATTCAGCTGCATTCGGTTAGACTGGAAGCCGACCCCAAACTAGTTGGAAAAAGGCTAGGCAGATGATGATTGCATCACTACCATTGCGGCAGATCCCAAATAAAATGAGTAAGATTAATTTAGTTAAAGAAACGGGAGTGACATAAGTCTTGAAATAAGTAGTGTAAAAGCAGGTATAATATTTATATTCTGGTGTTTAGGAAGAGCATCGTCAACAGCCCAACGGCTGGGTGCCCATCGCGATGCCGCGCTTCAGCAGCAAGGGAGACTTCTTCGTGTCGCTGCGCTGGTCTCTGAAACAGGCTGATGACAGCATATGGCAACACCTTTACGTGAGCATGCGCGTCGGAGGGGAGATCTTCTCCAGTTCCATCACTCCTGGACCTATCACTGTCAATAACTTCATTGGAATGGATGAAGACCCTGATAGACTGGCGTAGTGAGTACTATTTGAAGTGGCTTTATTTTGAGACAAGCTAGGTTTTGCCAATGGTTTGGCCTGGAGGTAACGTTGACCAATTTCTGCTATCCAAATTTTTCCTTCCCATATAATGTAATGTTTCCTTACACGAAACAGAGTCGAATTGGAAGAAAAAAAAAATTTGGTCGCATATGGACAACTTACACTTGACCAAAAAATTTAGTAGTCCAAAATTGTTTACCTACATCAAAAAAGAAAAGTTTCCTAACGAAGTTTTCCAGTATCTCTTATGGATTCGGATTTGCTCCTGCTGTCCATTCTAAAAGAACCACTCTGTAGGTATAGGGTGGAAGGGACATCCACGCAGAAACGGTTAACGCGTGTTCAGTACATCGGGTATGATACCCCTTGCCCCACGTATAAATTATTCAACGGTTACAAAAAAAGAACTGCTGTTCCATAAATTTTGGATTGCACTTTTGTAGGAAACAACTAAATTAAAAAAAAAAAAACCGATGTAAAATTTATATTTAGGGGCGTTTGGTACCTACTGAACACGTGGTAAATCTTTATGAGTCGATGTCCCCTTCCACCGATATGTGTGTGTGTTTTAGTCCTGCATTTCAGTTTATTCTTTAATTTCCTCGGCCCAGCTACTTCACGCGCACGGCGGTAGGCAAGCCGTGGGAGACAGAGGTGCACGTGGCGGGCGCGGGCGCCGGCTGCCTCAGCTGCCGCCTGACGCTGCCCGACGGCGGGAACTGCACCTGGGCCACGGCCACGCTCAGCGCGCGCGGCTCCTACATGACCATCACCTGCTCCTCGCCCGAGGAGCCCTCCGCTACCTTCATCATTAACCCGAGGGTGAGTACTTGCCATACTTGGGCGCCGTTGTGGACGTCACTTAAGGCATAGTATCGATTAAAAGACGCGTGGCCGCTCGCAGCGCCGCGAGACGTCACGCGGCCCGAGTCTTTCAAGCGATACTATGCATTTTCTAATGGAGATAAAGCATAAAATGGCTTGATAGTGCACGCCGCGTCGCATCGCGTCTCGTCTCGGTGTGAATTGACCCTTACGCAAAAATTATTGCTGAGAAACGACTTTTTTTTTGGGGTGATAAATCACGCTTTACGGTAGGACTCAAAGCATTGTGCTGATGGATGAATTAAATAGTACGGGGTCGTTGAATTGTTTAAAGTAAAAATTTTACATTAAAAACAGGTATTTAAAAAAAAAAAGTTGGAACTTAGACCCCTAATATCTCCGTAACTAGAAGGTTCCCAAATATGGTCTGGAACAAAAAAAAATATCACAAAGACAGGGAGAACAAGTGCCTTTCGGCTTCGTTAAGGGTCTAATTACACATTGCAACGCGTAACAGATGTCCGTGACCGAAGTCTGCGTAGCAACTGTCCACCATGAGCTCTTTCTCGCTTGAGTTCTTTATCTCCTTACAGTCTTTTCATAGTTATTTTACCTCTGATTGTAGTACCGAGTTGACTGACGGTCGATCACTTTTCGACCTTATTACTTAGGGCATAAGGGTAAAAAGTGGCGACCGCTCAGTGAATTCGGTAGTACATCTTTATCTAAATCGTAGTGGTCTTTATTTTCGTTACAATAAGGTTACTGTTGGCATGCTGTCAGTGACAAGCCTGTAAAAATACAGTGATAGTAGGTGACCGCCCATAATTGTGCCCTTGTCAAATGTTTTCTTTTATGAATGTTACTTGTATGGTGTACATAATAAAGAATATTCTATTCTATTCTAGTGATTTTTACTGTTAATGGTAAAATAAATATTTTGAGACACGGTCACAATACATTATTTTTACGTTGGATTTAATAACGGAGGATCTTTGACAGTCGTTACAGTGGAAGTCTGACAACAAGTCTTAACGGGGGTATCACATTACCATTATTAGTTATGGAGGTCAGATAGGTAGGCGCTCAATGTAAAATACTGGTATTCAGCTGCATCCGGTTAAGCAAAAGATGATGAGTAACTAAGGACCATAATGGACAATGGGGCTAACCACCAGTGTTCTGTATTCATTGTTAGAAAGAGATTGAGCTATACTTTGTGAATAGCTGCATTTCTTTCCCTCACTAAAGTAAAATTGAAGGGGATGGTAACAGTCCCTGTGATCATCCTCTAAAGGTAAATCAGCACTTCTCTATCTACTGTCTCTTGCAACGATTCGCGAATATTTTAAATCCTTAAAAAACGCTACCATTTTCTAGATATAAAAAAAAAAAAAAAAATATTTGAAAAATGCTTTTATAATGTACATGAGTTTTTAGATTATAAATTGTAAGTTTTGTAAATTGCACGGTCATTTTAAATTATTTCTTTTATTTATTTTTATACAAATCTTCTACATTTTTAAATATTTTATAAACTAAAAACAATATAAAAAACATTTAAAAATATAAAAAATTGTAGCCCACCGGTATCGGGAACAGGGTCCAAGCTACCGGCGGTCAGGGCTCCAGAGAGAGGAACCTCCTAACAATACGAGCCGTGTCCAGGAGCACCGCTTTCTGAATCAAACCCTTGATCCAGCTGCCTAACGAGAGCCTCCTCAGGTATTGGTCGAGGCTCTTGGCAATTAAGCCATGGGCTGATACAACTATCGGCACAATGATCGCTGAGTCCACATCCCACATGTCGACAACCTCGCGAGCCAAGTCAAGATACTTGATTTGCTTATCTTAAATTATTATTGTTATGATTTCCTTTATTTTATTTTGTGTGGCGAATCTCTCCCATTATTGACATGATTATTATTGACATTTATGTTTTTTTTTAAATTATGTTTTCTTGATTATATTGACATTTATTTAATTCAATAACACAATTTTAATGGGATTATCTGTTTAATGATTGCATGATTATGATCAATAATTAATTTAAATAAAATAATAATGTAACTTTATTTTATATTTGCGCGGTGAAATTAAAGGCAGAATAAGAGAACAATTTTGTACATTTTACCAACCTTTTTACACCTTATTTATACAAATAAATGCTTATAGTTTTTTTTTTAATATGCCTTTCTTCTCAAACCTTTTCTTTTCGTTACCAGACAAACACGACCCTAAAGATTTGGGAAGAAAACGAGGTCGTCCGCCAGCGCCTGGTCGGCAAGGCTCGCTGGAGCAGCATCATCACGACAGTTCCCCTGGAGAACGGTTTCCCTGCCCCTGTGAGGCTACTCCTGCCTCCAGGCTTGAACGTCAACGATAGTACCGTCAAGTATCCGGTAGTGTTCTACGTGTATTCTGGACCTAATACACAAACGGTGTTAAATACTTTCACTGTTGGTGAGTTACTCTTTTTGTTTTTCTGTGAGACACATTTATGTTAAAATTTTGTGAGGTCGTCTTTTGGGTACTTAGTTCCCAGCCCCTTAACGTGGACGACTGACGAGTATGTTATAAATAAAAATCAATTGTACTCTTCTAGGCATAGGTCGTAAAAATAAATTTGAACTAAACAAAATTTTAAGCGCCTTTTAGTTCTCAGGCGGCAAAATCGACGATCGTAATTTGCCGCCTGTCTATGGACGACCCGAACATGTGTGTAGCACCCATTAGGCTCTCAAGTACGCCTTGAAGACGATTTTTAAAGTTCCATTTTCAACTTTAAATCTTTATAACTAATATTCAGTTTCATTTACCGAGTTTCAAATTTTTTTGTGGAACTCCTCATTCATTTTTGATCAAAGCATATTAGCCATTTTAGAGGAAACACCCTATCTAACTAAGCTTCTAACTTCTTTCTACCAGGCTACCACGCTTACCTAACGACGAGCCGTAACATCATCTACATGCTAGCCGATGGCCGCGGCTCCGGTCTCAAGGGACAAGACATACTGTACTCGCTCAACAACAAGCTGGGAACTGTGGAAGTGGAAGACCACTTCGTGATCCTTAGGTACCTATAACTATTTTTTAACTGGTTACGAAGTCAGTGGCCCAAAAGTCTGACAACCAGTTTTGCCAAGGGGTATCGCATTACCCAGTACTAACTGGGTTGTGGAGGTCAGATAGGCAGTCGCTCCATGAAAAATACTTAGCTGCATCCGGTTGGACTAGATGCCGACCTCAACATACTTGGGAAAAGGCTGGGCAGATGATGAAACTTCCTTTGCCTGTCTGACCGATAATCCTGAAAGCGGTGATCCTGCGCGTGACATCACTTCGCGTTGTTTGTTTGAATGATCAGAAAGTCATACAGTTGGTTCCCGCTCGGAATTTGCGGCGGTTTGATTTGGCCATAGAAATCCCAACTAAATATCGTTTATCGATCAACTATCGATTATGTATGGAGGTGATCAATATCGACTCGGCGACGTAAATCGAACTACTCAATTATGTAGCTGTTGAGTAAGCTTATAAATAGAGACCGGCCAATAGTGTCATGCAACAAAACTGTCAAAATATGCAATATAAAATTGAAATAAGTTCTACAAAATTTATATATTGTTGCAAAATTTACTACATGTCGATGAGATATTTTTTTTTCAATATACACTTACTCGAAAACTGGCTCTTAACGCACTACGATAAGGATCAACATGCAATGTATTTCACGCTCGTGGATGTTTTTCATTTATCTCAACTAGTGTTTTATTTCCCGGTAACAATAAATAGTAGGGATAGTCTATTTTTCAAAATTTGTGCTAGTTACAAAACCTTTTCGCGAATAAGGTCTCTAATTATTTATTTCTCGTTAAATGAAAAAATAATCCCTGTTCTGTATATTTTAGAAGAAATGTGGTTATCTTTTATTTGACCTTCAATGACGTCATCTCAAGAAGGAATATCGTGAAATAGTCCTTATGCAATTCCAAACCGTACGATTGGCAATCGCGCGGTTCACGCGTGTCTGAACGAGCCCTTAGCTTCATGTGAATGCCATTAGGTTCACCTCTGACACTTTTTTGCATTTTCCTGATAGATACAGTTAAAGGAAACTTTCGTAAAAATGCACGATATGCCCATTTCAGCTAAAATATGCATTATCTTAAAAAAAAACAGCCATTTTATGCAAACAAGCATTTGAATATAATTCGGTCTCTACTTATACCCAAGGTGTAAACGCACCCTTCACCGAGCCGTTAACCAAGCGTTCTGTACATCAAACTAAGTAACCCTACGCAAACATTAGTGCTGGGAAAGAAGGTGAAAAACTATGTTTTACGGTAGGACTAAATGTAACGCACTCAAAACATTGTGCTGATGGTTGCATTGAACAAAACGGGTCGTGGAAGAATTTAAAGTAACATTAAAAACTTGTATTTAAAATAAAACTTGTGAAAAAGTTGCAACTTTGACCCCCAATATCTTCGTAACTAGAAGGTTCCCAGGTATGGTCAACAAAAAAAAAATCGCAATGACGTGACGGGTAGAACAAGTGCCTTCGTTAAGGGTACTTTTACACCGAATATTAATTATACTATAGCTTTTTTTTAAATATTATTCCTTAATTATGTGCTAGTTTTAACCATAGGTGATCAAGCCTAATTGCCATAGGCCTTCGATTTTTTTTTAAGCCAGTTTTCCGGTTAAAGTTGCAACCAGTTTCAATTTGTCGAGATAATCATTAAAAAAACACGTAATACCAATGAGGATGAGGATCTCTCGAAATCTTATGTAATATTGGTCATCATAGAAACCGGTTCGGTTAATCGTGAGTCCTCCATTGACCTAAATGAATAACTTAATATAAGATGTGTTTGATATTTATGTTTTTTTTTTTATAATTTCTTCCGCCATTAGCGATTTTATGTAACAGATTCGCGTATTTGAGAAGGAAGACATTTTCTCAAGTTTGCTTTGTTCGGTAACATCGGAAACTCTCATATACCTACTTATTATCGATTGTTCTATAATAGTGTAGTTCTTGATGATACCTCGTGGTTACATATTAGTTATCTCTGAAGAATGAGGAAGCGGTGTATTGTTCCTACACGTTCATTTCGCACAATGGTGTTCTGACATGTCCGCTTTGGGCTTGGAGTTTTTCCGCCAAAGTTGGATATGCTAGCCACTTGAGAGCACATGAAAGGGCAGCTGGGCAGCACACCAAAGCTCTCGACAACCACCCTAGAAAGCCAGCGAATGGAAAAAAAAAATCAGCTGTTCCATACATTTTGACCGCGTAGGTTTTTGTAGGGAACACTTTTGTAGGGAACAGCTGTTTTTTTTTAATATGAATATTTTCTATGAATGATGTGCTGAATACCTGGTAAGTAACCGTTTTCGCTTCGGTGTCTCTTCCACCCCGTATAGCTAGATGTTCAAACAATCTTCTCTTCGCAACAATTTTTTCTAGTCATAGGTAGGTTTGATACCAAAATTTCTCAGGTTTTGATTAATTGAGTTTTCTCCGCCCATCTTCTTTACAAGCCTTTGGGCGAATTTCACTATTGAAACAGAACTCGATCAGCACGTCAAAACCGCGTTAAAAAACTGTCAGTGTCGTTATTGTTCTGGAACTCAAGTTTTTAAGGTGTATTGCCAGAAACCATGCGAAACAATGGATGCTCGTCAGCACCTGGATTTATATGACTAGCGAACAAAAGGACAGACATTTTCTAGTGTTGCATAACGATTGATGCAACAGAGTTCAATAAGCCTGAGGCAAACCAAGTCATAAAAGTTTTATGATGAGTACGAGGCCGACTGCAATCTTTATTGGTACTTCCATCAAAAATTGCTGTTAGTGTATATTTGAATTTTCGTTACACCTAGTCATCATCTGCCTAGCCTTTTCCCAACTATGCTGGGGTCGGCTTCCAGTCTTAACCGGATGCAGCTGGATACCAGTATTTTACATGGAGCGACTGCCTATCTAACGTCCACAACCCAGCTAGTACTGGGTAATACGATATCCCTTGGTAAGACTGGATGTCAGACTTTTTGGGCCACTGCGACTACCTAACGACTGTCAAAGATCTACAAATGACACCCGGGACCAACAGCTTAACGTGCTTTCTGAGGCACGGAGGACACTCGGTATGTAATGGGTGGTCACCCATCCACAGACCAACCTATGCAAGCACGGCTTTATCTAAAGATCGACCCGAGCGGCTGTTATTATTTAGCCACGAGCTCCCCTTTTCGTTACATCTTGTGTCTTAGAAAAACATTTAATTACAACGCTATTGCGTCTAAGTGGAATAGGACTTATGCCAATTCCATAACTCTTATGGTGCATCACTTAAGTGGCCCCAGCGAATCACGTAGTCCACGGTAAAATAGAGTTTGATTAGGTGAAACTGGTTTCACAAGATGTTTATCAATCCCCCTTCAGTAGTATGATGACTTCAATCATCATATTCACCGTATTAAGATTTAATTGACTGCCCTGTTGGTCTCGAAGTCGCAAGCGCAACTGCTGTGCGTGGTCCTGGGTTCGAATCCCAGATGGGGCAAATGCGTCGGATTAGGGCTCGTAAAGCCGTTGACTCTGTGTCTGATCTCATCCTGGTCGTATCGGTTTTCCGTCTCATCGGACTATCAGAGTAAGCGAAAAGAGAGTACTTTGACACTTATGTCTTGGCGCATACTTGTCCACTATAATAATAATTTTTCAATACAATTTCTCGAAAACTGGTCCTTAACGCACTGCGACTGTTACTGCAGTTCTCAGCACCATAACACCCTCGCCTGCAGCTCGGGTGTTAATTTCGCCTCGAATGCAATAACAAAGTTTCCCCACTTATATCAAAATGTACTATATCACCCGTGTCGATGTCTAATCTCCCCTGATTGGCCGCCTTAGCCGAATATCGGTCTGGAAGACTATTAGGATCTGCATGGTCTACATTATTTTTATTTTCCACAGGCAAGTGCTAGACCGCTACCCGTTCATGGACCGCACTAGGGTCGGTATCTGGGGCCACAGCTACGGCGGGTACGCGACACTACTCACAATGTTGAAGGACGACGAGAAGATGTTCCAGTGTGGTGTGTCTGGAGCCCCTGTTACCTCCTGGCTTTATTATAGTAAGTTTAAAAGTTTTTGTCTAGGCAATTATTAAGGGACCTCGTGCACTACGTGGCCAAGACTATGACATGTCGCATGACCGGCGGCTATGTTGAACAGGGGGGTTACTATGGCGTCAGGCCACTGGCCTACCATGACGTCTTAAAGCAGGAGTAATTCCAGTGTTGGAAAGAGATGGCGCTAGACGACCTGTATAGCTCTGTCTCTTTCCCACACTGGAATTACTCCTGCTTTAAGACGTCATAGTAACCCCCTGGTTGGATGGCCCGGTTATATGAACAAATTTTCCTATTTGTTTTGACCAAAATCGCTACTGCGGCCAAAAGTCGTGGTCGCAGACGCGTAGAGCGCGAGGTCCCTGATTGAAGAGTGTCCGTGACCCGAAGAGTAAGGAGTAATATGAATATATTTGACCCACAGAGACGAGCTCTTCTTGATTTGACCGCTTTTATGGGTAGTCTTTTCCCAAAACTTTTCCTCCATAAGAATTATTATGGTAATGGGGCAGTTTTAGGGTTATTGGGGTCAAATAACAGTCGCTCCATAAAAATAAATACTCTAGTTGGTAAAAGGATGAGTGCGTTTGTAACAAGTAAATTGAAACTTAAACAAATATACAACATTAGTTTTAGTATATGGGAAACCTGAAAAACGTGTCTAGTATTTTTATGTAAAGAATCTATGTACAAAATTTCAAAACTGTATCATGAAAAATAACAAAGTAATTAGCTTGTTCTGTTACCTGGTTGTCCGCACAAAAACGTGGTCACCACGCGGAGAGCCCGCGCGCGCGCCTCTTGCGTCGTCTTGAGGTCATTGAAAATAATTTTACAGTAGGTACTTAAATGATTGCGATAGGTACTTAATGTCGCTCGGTGTCCAACATGTAACTTTTTTAAATATTTTTGGGACAAAATATAGCAAGGTTTAAAAATTATTGAAATCGATTCAGTTACTGAACCAACTATACTATATTCAGGTATCGCATATACTAAAAATAATGTTGATATATCTTGTAGAATTCAGTGGCCAATAAATATAATAACTATAAATTATAAGTAAATTATTATTTTTGTATTCAATATTATTATGATACTATAAATTATTAAAATATACTTTCATAATTCGCGTAATATTCGAGTGACACTTTCGCTTGATATTAGCATACATGTTCGAAAGTGTTTCATTGCTAATTTAGTGAGCCAAAACTTGATCATTTTGCATAACGATGCTCCTTTACATTCAATTAGATAATCTGAGATAACATAACATCACGCCTGTAGTCCACGAAGGCTTAGGCAGAGGTGTACCTAATAGTACACCCACATTTCGCCAGTCCCATGTAATAGGGGGCGAGCCTATTGCCATCAACTGGGCACAAATCCGGACTCCTTAACTGCTTCTAAGAAATTTCTGATTGGAAAACCCAATAACACTTTGCCCGACCCGGGATTCGAACCCAGGACCTCATGCTCAGCAGTCGCGCTTGCGACCACTAGACCAACGTAGCAGTCGAGGAATCTACGATAAATAATACCATACACATACACTTCTTTAAGTATCAAATAACACCATACTTGACTAAGCAGTTACGTTTTACAGACATTAATCTACGGTTTGGTATCTTAAAATACGATTCCATTTCATAATCCACCAAAATACTTCTCGTTTCATTCATGTGTATATAAATTATTACTTTACTTTTACACTGATGCGCCAATGACGTTAGCTTTGTGATCCAATCCTTTACGAAGCAGTCTATTTTACCACCTTACCTTATATAATTTTGCTCAGAAAAATTCTACCACTGCCCTTATAACACAAATAAAAAAGTAGGTCCTAAAATGTTTCTAATATTCTAGCAACTTCACTGATGTACGCAAAATTTTGGACGTGTAGTTGCGGTCACCAGCCCGTAATAAAATATAACTTCAACAATCTTTCTTCCTTAGACACAATGTACACAGAGCGCTACATGGGTCTCCCTACCCCCGAAGACAACCTGAAGGGCTACCAAGATGGCGACGTCACCCTCCTGGCTGAAAAACTACGAGGCCATGACTTCTTCCTCATGCACGGCAACGCTGACGATAACGTGCACTTCCAGAACGCGGCCAAGCTGATGACAGCCCTGCAGCAGCTTGATATTCCGTTTGAACAGATGGTGAGCATCAAGAGAATATTATTTTATAAATAGCAGTGATAGCCTAGTGGTGTCACCGTCGGACTGCCAAGTCATAGGTCTGGAGTTCGAGCCCAAGGCACGCACCTCTGTTTTTTCGAGTTTATGTGCGTATTGTATAATTATATTAGTGAGGAAACCAGCATGCCTGAGAGATATTTCTTAACGGCATGTAAAGCCAAGTCAGAGGCCCATGGGCGGCATAAAAACTCTGACACCAGGTTAGGCACGAACCACACGATAAAGAAGAACCTTAATTGTAGCAGAATGAGCCTATAACGGTCACATTAGTGGGACACAGGAGTCCAGTGGCGGACCGCGGGATGGTGCAATATAGGTACCGCCCCAATAATCAATCAATCATTTTATTATCAGGCAACTGAGGCCCATAGATAAAAATAGACAAAATAATCTTATAAAATAATAAACTAATACATAAACACAACAACACACACACAACACTAATGACTTGCCATGTCCTTGGGAAGAGACGAATTCTATAAAACTGACATGCGTCTAACTGGTGCTTGTGTAAAATACTAAGACAGACCTCGGTACCTACAAATCATTTGAAGTCCTATAGCATTAAGCTTTCATAGTAAATTATTTTTTTGAACACAGCCACCAGACTTCCTTCTTCCACCAGAACGCGCAGCATGACCTTCGTAGAAACGGGTTTTGTCGACGGAAGAATCTACAAAATGACAGATTTCTTTTGTTGATTGATTTATTTTGTCGATTCTTCCGTCGACAAAACCCGTTTCCCGGTGGTCATGCTACGCGTGCTGACCAAATTGTCTTTCTAGTACAGTCGCCAGCGCATCAAGCTACCACAAACTGTCAATTTTTCTCATTAGATTTTGAACTCAACTATCATCATTATAAGGTTTAAAATCATTTGGAGAAATCTGACAGTTTGTGGTAACTTGATGTGCTTGTGACTGTACCAGGAATCCAGCATTCCTTCTTATGAATATCATTATGTCTATCTTTCTTTTTAATTCAAAAGACATAGTTTGAAACAATTTTGTTTTGTTTTCAGTCATACCCCGACGAGGCGCACAGTTTGGCTGGCGTGAACCTACACAGATACAACGCGATGGACCGCTACTGGACGCGTTGTCTCAGGCTGGAAGACTGGGACTAATAGTACTTAGCTACCTCTTTAATATGTACCTATTGTATATGTAATAAATAATACTCTCAATGTACCTACGCTTTTATGATAGTCAACTATCTATGAGTGTGACAGAATCAAGAAGAAATAAAATTAGGTAGTATGGTTCCCAGTGCAAAGAGCGTTAACGACTTAGGTACGGCATTTCATACAAACTTTCAAGTCCTTTTTTTTCGAAATGACTGAACCGATTTTAATGAAACTTCATACGCATAAGCAGGATAGACAAGTCTAAAAAGTTCACTGAGAACTTTTTGAAATCATCGAAATCTTTAAAAAAAAAAGATTTAATTGGAAATTTATTTTTCTATGGAAAATCAAAAATCGATGTAATTTAGCTTTAACACTATGTTTCGAAAATGTTCTCCGTTAACTTTTTAGACTTATGTATCCTGCTTAAGAGTATGATGTTTCATTAAAATCGGTTCAGTCATTTCGAAAAAAAGGACTCTAAGTTTGTATGAAATGCCGTAAGTCGTTAACGCTCTATCCGCATTGCCAATTTGATACGTTTATCCATGTTAACATAAAAACATGGTTGTTTTGTAAATAACATTCCAAAATTGCTGCTGTTTCTATGTATGCTATTTAATACATATTACCTAAGTTTAATTTAATAGAAGTTTCCAATAAAATGTTATGTAAAGTTCTGTTTATTTATTTTGACCATCTTTTGACTATCTAGGTATTTGATAAAGTTTCACCGGAAACATAGGGATTTGCGTTACCTATGGCCAAGTGGCTTTTTATAAACTTCTTATATAACTAGTTGCTTAGTACAACTTTCTCGAATAATGCAGTCGATGCATTCACTTTCATTCCTAAGTTCACATGGAAATTAAAGACTAAGTTGACCTTTTTTCCTCTCGGAGCACAAAGTTGCGATTGGCCATCTTGAGAAAAAAAAACTGGCTATATAAAGTGCATGGCGGACTCATATTGAGGGTTTTGTAGTCGGAATGAGTATTTACGCTTTGATCATATGCCTAGCCTTATCCCAACTACATAATATGTTGGGGTCGGCTTCCAGTCTAACCGGATGCAGCAGAATACCAGTATTTTATATGGAGCGACTGCTTATCTTACCTCCACAACCCAGTTAGTACTGGGTAATACGATACCCCTTGGCAAGACTGGTTGTCAGACTTTTCGGGCCACTGACTACTTACGACTGTTAAAAGTTACAATTGACAGCCAATACACTTACGCTTTTCCAAAATTAATTTTATCAGCCGCAAAAATAAGCTTGTGTTTCCAGAGGTACCTATATCTCGAAAACACTATGAACTTGTAGAGCCGACTAACATCCATACATTTTTCTCCGACTTCCGTGTCCTCTTACTCAACCACTCATAACTCTTACAAACCTCCCTGGTACTAGGTTAGCAGATCAACGAAGCGATATAACCAAAATGAACCACAACACATAAACTTTTATTGTGTCCGGCTATCACTTCCGAGGTCGTCAGTCATCTTTGTGATTATGGTAATGTATGCTATGTCTATATTATGCTGACGGTAGCCAACACGATTTATTATTGATATTTTATGCTTCCTCCGTTGACTGAAGACGGGTGTAGCATATTAAGAAGTTCTGAACGGTCAAATGCATGGTAAATTGTCTTGTTGAAAAATAAGTTAAGGTCAGCGTGTGTTTATTTACATTTTTTATCTGTCTGTATCTATCTAATTGATAAAGCCGCGATGCTATAGAAATACTTTGGCATGTCATTTACCATAGGTTACAGACGCCAGCACATCAAGCTATCCGAAACTGTCAAATTTTCCCATCATCATTCTCTTGCCCTTATCCCAATTCATTCGGGGTCGGCGCAGCATGTCTTCTTCCATACGTCTCTATTACTCGTCATCTCGCCAAACACCTTTCTTGCCATATCATTCTTTACACAGTCCATCCATCGTTTCTTTGGTCTTCCTCTACTCATATACCCGTCCACATTCATACTCAAAACTTTCCTCACAACATTTTCCTCATTCCTCCGCATCACATGGGCCCATACCACGACAACCGATTACCACACAGCTTTTCAGTCACCGGCGCCACTTTCAGACTTCCTCTTATATACTCATTTCTTATTTTATCCATTCGCGTAACACCACACATTTCCCTTTAGCATTCTCATCTCCGCCACATGCAAATGCCTTTCATTTATCCCTTTTGTGGCCCAACATTCTGATCCATACAAGACAGCAGGTCTAACCATTGTTTTATAAATCTTCCCTCGAAAGAGATACTGTGGCCCTGGAACACAAAGGGCAAAGAAGGAACATGGATGGGTTTTAGTCAGTACAAGTCTGACACTCCCTTCCGCTAAGCCCAGAGTGGGGGGGGGGGGTCATTGGAGGATTACATATCCGAAAAAAAAAATCTTCCCACGACGTGATGATGGTGCCTAATACACGTCTAGTTTCAGCTGATTGAGTCGTGTTCCCGTTCAGGCTCCCCGGCGCTGCTGCAACTTTTTCGATGAGTCATGCTCGGTCTGATACGAAAGGAAACGGTCCTACCGTTCACGTTGTACGTATCAAAAAAAAATTCATAACTGCCATGAATTAAAATATTGTAGCAAGTAGTAGCAACACTGTGCTATACTATTAGACTACACGGGTATGTCTGCTGTTTATTATTAGATAGTTACTCTACCAATTACCGCTGAAAATACTTTGCAGTTACATTACTTATGCCTTGACACATTAGTTTTATCTATTGAGGTACCTACAGGCTACCTACACGGATTGAGGTCATCCTTAGCTGCTGTATCCCACACTATCCCGCATCATAATAACAAATGTATTATTATCTTTGTATCGCGGCTCGTGTGTTACGTGATGACAGCGTATTCAAAGTATCTAGGTTTCTAGATAAAGTGTTGTAGTAAAATAGTTGAACCAGATGCGGGGGTCGAACTGCAACTCCGAGCGAGGGTAAAGCCGTTGCACTCGCTCAGAGTAATGTCTTGAATGAGACCTCTCTCTATGTCTTTCCCGAGATGTCTTGCAATAAACTGATACATCACGGAGAACAAGCAAGGAAATCCGAGGCTAGACGAGCGCGACTATACAGGGTAAATTTATTATAGTTTCGTATTTGGGCATCAACGCACACTTGAAAAATTCACCCTGTATACAGTCTCGCACTCGCCTCCAAATCAAATCAAATAATTTATTCGCATATTATGGGTCTACATAGATGGTAAATAAATGTTACATTACACAATATAACATTAAGGATCCTCATAAGAACCATTTATGGTATACGAAAAATAAAATAAAAGCTTAAAATAAAATATAATAACAATAAAACGGAATGGATGACATAACTATACATAAAGGTACTCTTTTTAATTTTCGTTGTGTAATAACTTAACTAGGTATTATTGCACTAGAATAGGAACATAGTGAGGTTTTATAATAATTTTCTATTCTTATAACTAAGGTATTCCTGGGTCGTGTAAAAACATTTATTCACTAACTAGGCTTAAATTTTTTTGGAATACAGTAATGGGTAGGTCTTTCTGTTCACTAGGTAAGTTGTTAAATAACTTAATTTACATGGGGTAACAGTTTCTTCTATAAAGATCAGTTTTTATGTTTGGCAAGGGAAAGCTATTAGGATACCGGGTATTAAAATTACAATAGTCACTAAAGGATTTGTATAGGTACTGATGTGTTTTGATGAAAATAAAAGACTCAAATGTATATATGGACGGTGCTGTTAGTAGATTTAGCTTTTGCAACAATGGTTTGCATTAAGTTAAAGAATCAAAGTTACAAAGTGTGCGAATACACTGTTTTTGAGCCAGGAATACTCTATTAAATTCTGAGCCACCCCATAATAGAATACCATATCGTAGGTTAGAGGCTACATATCCATGATAGGCTTGTAAAGCTGTTTTTTGGCTGGATATGCGTGTAAGACGCCAAAGAGCGTAAACATACCTGTTTATTTTGTTACAGATTTTATTTATGTATAATTTTCATGAGATCTGGCTATCTAATGACATCCCAAGGAAAACTATACTATCGGATTGAGCTATATTGTTGTTATCGTATGAGATAGTTAATTTGTAATTACATTGTATTCTATTGTAAAATTTAATAACTCTAGTCTTGTCTATATTAACTTTTAAATTATTGCACTCCAGCCATTTGATAATGCTTTGAACAGCTTCGTTAACTTCTTTATTGTAGTTATCAAATGTAGTATTAGGTTTTTGTGGAATGAGTAACGATATATCATCTGCAAAAAGGGTACAGTGATGATTTGTCACGTTAGGGAAATCGTTGATGTAGAGTAGGAATAGAAGTGGGCCTAATATACTACCTCGAGGGACTCCGACTCTGTTATATTCGAGTTTCGATTTATAAGCTAATTCTATATTCTCGTAATTAACATTGTTGCTTTCTACATGTTGTTGCCTATTTGTGAGGTAACTGTAACCATTTATGTGCTATACTCTGTGCTTACCTCGGAGTGTCTCAGTGAGAGTGTACAGCCAACATAAAAGTTTCCGCTCCATTGGCAGGTACCTACGTTGCGCCAAAGACGATGAAATACACACTTCCCCTTTATACAGACATGTTAATCTTCATATTGAAAGTGAATTCATCGATAAATATTTGCAATAATTTCATCTTTAGCCCTCTAAAAATAGCTAGATTTTAAAATGGTTTTAGCAGACGTAGTAAACCAAAGCAGCATAAAAACTTCACAATTCATTGGCATCGTATATCAAGCATGTATGAAACCAGTCTCGCCTTTGTAAAATGTCGTCACAATCTAGATTTTTTTTAGCATAAAACCTTGCGCGTTAATCCGCATTGTTTCATGTTTTCAAACGAACCATTGGAACCATTCATCATAACTTGACCCAAAAATGTCACTCGTAATCTACTAGATTTATTTCAATCGATTTGGTTCTAAGTTGGATTACAAGACAAGTTTGAATTTAGGTAACATTGTACCTGTGTACTATGGGCTACGATGTCGTTAATCATAAAACGTAACTTTTAAATTAATATCATTACTTTTTAAATGTCAGATTCTGAAATGTAGTTAAACTGTTACTGCTACCTTGTAAAGTAATCGTTTCTTTGTAATTTTTGATTCAGTAGCAATTATAATTTGGAAAATTATTGCCGATATAGAAGGTACCCTCTTGGTACCAACAACTGATAACACTTGTACCTATCTACCTCATCATTCTCCTGACCTTATCCCAATTTATTTGGGGTCGGCGCAGTATGTCTTCTTCTTCCATACTTCTCTATTACTCACAACCACACAACCAGTCTGTCAAGCCAGCCAGTTATTACTGGGTTGTGGAGATCAGATAGGCAGTCGCTCCATGTAAAATACTGGTATTCAGCTGCATCCGGTTAGACTGGAAGCCGACCCCAATATAGTTGGGAAAAGGTTAGGCAGATGATGATGACTTCTCTATTACTCGTTATCTAAGCAGGCACCTCCTTTCTAGCCATATCATCCTTCACACAGTCCATCCATAGCTTCTTTGATCTTTCTCTACTCTTATAGCCTTATACATTCATACTCAATATTTTCCTCACTACATTTTCCTCATTCCTCTGTATCACATGTTCATACCACGATAACCGATTACTACACAACTTTTCAGTAACCGGCGCCACTTTCAGACTTCCTCACACTCTCACCACACATCCACCTTACTATCTACCTACCGAGGAAAATAAAAAGTGTAGATAGATAATCGAACGATTATCTATCAGCTAGATTATTAGATATTAGCACAAGTAAACAGAACGAAAAAAATAAAAAATATGAATAAAAGAGGTTTTTTTTTTACAAGTTAATGTGAGAACTTAATAGGAAACCTAGAAGGTTCATCAACAGAGTATAAAAGAGGGTCCAATAAGACTAATTTGACAGATGGAAGATCCACCTGAACCTCGATGAACCTTAACTTCTGGAATCTCTTGTATTTTTTATTGCAACAAAACGTTGCAGTATTGTAAGCCCCTTAACAAATGAGGTTGATACTAGTATTTGGTACTTATTTGTACCTATTCGGTAATTATTAGTAGGTTTAGCTAACCATCAGTTGCTTGTAATAAAACGTAATTGAAGAAGCATTGCACAACGCTTCTAATGAAGCCGATGACATTCATTAAAAGCATAATCTTACTTAATATTATTATAAATGTGCAAGTTTGGATAGGTGGTTGGATGTTTGTTACTCAATCACGCCATTACGACTGAACTTCTATCTCTCGACGAAAGAAGGACGATCCCGTGGTTAATTCTAGAACTCCACGCGGATAAAGCCACGGGCAAAAGCTAGTTACACTATAATTCACATTCTTCAATCCAATTAGTACGAAACATGCAGGTAGTAATTATCGGTTAAGTACGTTTTAACAGCGGTTGCGTTTGCGCCGATGATGCTGCACTATTGTGCTCTGTTACGTAACAGAGCTGGCCCTTCTCGTCAGCTTTCACTTAATCACTATTGGCCACAGCATCTCTGAGGGACATCTTTCTTGCATTGGTTACGCATGTTTTAGTTGACTCAGCAAATCTTATGCTAGTTTTTAAAATTATATATTATCTTCACTAACAGTTCCATTAGCACTTAAAACGGAATATCTGTGACCTTTGCGCTTGCAACAATGTCGAAATATCTAGAACTACAAATATGGTAAATATCCCCTTTTAAGTGCAAATGAAAGTGGCTAGAGGACTAACATCGCGCTTGTGATCTGCGAAGTGTTAGGCAGAGGTGTACCTAATAGTACACTCACATTCCGCCAGTTGTGTTTAAGTCCCGTGTAGCTTATTGCCGTCAACCGGGCACAAATCTCAGACTCCACGGCTCGCTGCCACTGAGAAATTCCTGATGGAAAACTCCAATAACACTTTGCACGACCTGGGAATCGAACCTCATGCTCAGCCGCCGCGCTTGCGACCACTAGACTAACGCGCCATTGATCTCTCTACACAAACTGGTCTACTAGGTGGCTTACTCTACACTATGGTTAAACGAGGGCTATGCTGTAAGGGAGTGTACTTTTCCCGATTTAGGAGATACCTATGTGACTTATATTGTATTCCGCGAACATACGCTATCTGTCAGACCATATCCCATACGTCGATACCGTTGACATTCAAGTCCCTCTTTTGACCAGTCAGTGTAGTACAGTTGCCAATAATTATCATTGAAAATAATGCAATGCATTAAAGGTAGATATTATGTTACGCGATAGGCTTACGTGACGGCTTGAAATCCAATATATAGTTATTACAGGCGGTCAGTATTGTTATTAAACCATGTACGAATTAAAAATAACAGTCTACGCACTTGTACGTAAGGTTTCGTTTCTGTCTTATGATTGGTTACTCCACACACATCAATTGCTACACATCCTCGCGTATGGTGAAAACGCATTCAAACGCTGCTTAAAACTTCATGGAGCTACAGCGGCAGTAAACTTCGGCTATATGGAGATGGACCGATGACGGCCTTACTTAAAAGGCGACTGCATGTTTCTGGTTGCGGAAGGCTAAAATTGGAAGCTAATAATACCAGCCTATTACTGTCCCACTCCTGGGCAAAGGCCTCTTCTCATATAGAATAATAAAATTCCACAAAGTATTCTTGAACTGAATGAAACGAAATTTAAAACATGCATTAAACGCACACTATGTAAGAAAGCATATTACAAGTTGGACGATTATATCACTGATAAAAATGCTTGGCTCAATGCCGGTCCGGCTCCACAAGAACAGGGGCGCCTGAATTGATAGCATTAAATAGTATTGTTGGAGCTGCTGAAGATTGTATAACTATCTTTGAATTGTATAGATTCAATCTCTTTTGTATTATATAGCCGCCTAGCCCATATTGTGTGAGTACTATGTACTAGAAAGCTGTCATTCGCTGGAAACCTGCGTCTTTTCTTGACTTGAATGTGCCCTGGCGATTAGGAGTATGTCATGCTCACTCAAATGTCTCGCTGATGGTTGAGTTGAATGGTGCTGATACATGCGTCATGTTCGTGAACGGGCGCTGTCAGTTGTGACTGGTCATCTCTCATTTGCCACGGCTTATTTGAATTAATTATTTTATTTTTGAATTGTTTTTACTATGGACACTTTTAACGTACACATCTTGCTGCATCGTTCTCACATAATGTACCATTTCAAAATTAATGATGTAACCAAGGTTTTGTTAAAGTATTCTGATTTAAAAGAGTGTCCATGGAGTTTCTTGCCCGTTCTTCTCCATAGAGATCTACGTTAGGGAATGGACAACTACAGTACTTTCACAGTTTTTGTGCCTTGTGACTGGGACTGTAGCTATATTTTACTGTTGTTTTTGTTTCGACAATTCAAAAGTGCCTGTAACTGGCCTACTTGAAATAAATGCTTTGATTTTGATGATTGATTTTTTGATTTAGAGAAGGCCCGAGCATTGATCACCAGGCTTGCTCAAGCCGGTTTCGCAATTAGAAAGTACATATAATTTGAAAAAGTCACATTGGTACTTACCCGGATTTGAACCCACAACCTCGAGCATGAGGCCTTAACCTCTGGGCCATTAAGATACAGGTCCTATATCCTGCCCCTTGCTGGACATGAGTTAACGATACACCGATTTTTTTTCTCGATTTCCCGAAAGCATTGAAGAACCATTCGCTCGAAAACGAGACGTCTTCGGACATTATAGCAACAGGTAGTTAGTTCGAATCTCGCAGACTGTAATATTCGTGAACTCATTATTACTATGCTAGTAATAACTTATTTAGCAGCAGAGCGACTAACGAACTCCTCTGTGTATTGTGCAACCAAAATTACTAAATTATGCTGTTTTTCATGTTACAATACATATGTTCACATTAACAGAAAGTTTAGCGTAAAGTTCTCCCAGCTAGATGAACAGGACGATCTTTCTTGAAAGGCGGCTGCGTGATACTAAATGCGGAAGGCGAAAACCGGGAGACACTTCTATGCAGCCCATTGCTGGACATGATCTGTCATCTGCGATATGCCGAGTTTTTTAGTTGGTTTCCCCAAAAGCAGTGAAGCGGCAATAGTAGGTCTACTCTTAATATAACGTCCGAAATGCTGAAGACAAGTCTGTCTTCACCGTTTTAGAGATTATAACAAGACACCTTGAGTCCAACTTGCATAAAAATAATCACCCCCTCTAAATAATGTTCCCACTGCTGTTGACAGATGCCTCCACTCTATGAGAGTGAAAGGGTCGTGAGTCGTAATCCACCACGCGGGAACAGGGCGTGTTGGTAGCTACATGTCTTCGAACTTTTGGTTTTAGGACATGACGGTTTCTTCACAATGTTTTCCTTCACCGTTTTCAATCTCGCATGCTGCACTGAAGATGTTACATCATTATAACAAGCACTATAATAACTTACTGAGAAGTACAGGCTAACGAACACCAATGTTTAGGGAGCTGTGTGTATTGTGCAACTAAAATTACTTGTGAATTGTGCAGTTGGCATTCAATAATAAATATATTCCATGTAACTGGTTTGTAGTTAATATGAAACAACTAAAACATTACCATTTACTTAGTTAATGTTATGTGTGGTTCCGTGCGAAATTACACTACAAACAGTGCGTGTAGGTAATTGTTCCTATTTGAAACGAGCACAATTTAACTTGATAGTGATAATGTACATCAATCGTATCTACGATTGATGTAACAATTCTAATATATATAAGGTCAAATTAAATTAGGTAGTGAAACTCCGCACACTGATGGGTATCAATTATTTGTTAAATATTATGATAAAACGTAACGAAAAAAATGATTTTGCTTTTAATGTAATTTGATTCTGTTTGCTTTTTTAACACGCTTTTATTAGCTTCACCAGTAATTTACTTTGTAAAAAAAATCTTAGAAGTTAAATTTGACCCACTTCCCCGTTTCAGATTGAGCTGAAATTTTACAGGCAGGTTTAGTTTCGATGACAATGCATGGTGGAATCGGCGTCATTCTAAATCCAATATGGCGGACTCCAAAAGATCCAAACTAGTTATTTTTTATGCTTTCCCGTGATATGGGTATCAAATAAAAGAGTTTGCTGAGAAGAATACAAGGAATAAAATGACGACCCTCTAAACCACGTTTTTTTTTTTGGATATCCAGCTGCACTACAAAGGTACCTAACCTAATCGTTGTGGCCACTCATTAGGATTGGGTAGGTCTAATGGCCAGACTAGAGTACGGAGTTTCCATTTCCAATATGATATTATCAAACATTGTTCTTTAAATATAAAAATATTGATGCAGTAATATCAGTGTACCGCTTACTGTTCTCGTTTACACTAATAAGGAAGCGATTAACTTATTGTTTTTGTACGCTTTATTTATAGTAGAAACGAAACTATGCGGTGGAATCTCGGTCAAATAAACAATTTAATACTTAATAATTCATGAGATATGTGGGATGTGGACTCAGCGATCATTGTGCCGATAGTCGTATCAGACCATGGCTAATTACGAAGAGCCTCATCAATACCTGAGGAGGCTCTTGTTAGGCAGCTAGATCAAGGGCTAGATTCAGAAAGCGGTACTCCTGGACACGGCGCGTATTGTTAGGAGGCTCCTCTCTCAAGAGCCCTGACCACCGGTACCTCGGACCCTGGTGGATGTCCCCGATGCTGGTGGGCTACAATTTTTTACATTTTCCATGTTTTTTTCTTTAACAAATACTAGCTGACCCGCGCAACTTCGTCTGCGTCAAATGAGAGAGAGAGGGTTAGAGAGAGTGCGAGTCAACCTTAAAAGATAGACATATGATATCGCGGACTCATGATTGTTGCGTAACTTAAACCGTTTACATAGCGTACGCAACGGAAGCTCTCAAAAGGAGTAAATACAGTGAGTGTGATTCTGTTTTTGAAACATTTTTCATTGAGGCTCGCTCCTATTGGTTGTAGCGTGATGTTATATAATCTATAGCCTTCCTCGATAAATGGGCTATCCAACACTAAAAGATTTTTTCAATTCGAACCAGTAGCGATCGAACACACACTACAGGCTATGTAGATTTTCAAAGCACCGTCTTGTAGACCAATCTAAAGTACGCTCAAAGCCGGTCAGGCTATTTTAAAGTTCTCTTGTGAGCACATTTATCATTTATTTTTCTTTATTCATTAGTACCATTTTGGATCAATAGATGTCGCTGCATGAATCTTACATATTGATGATAAGTTCGTCTTGAACACTCAGTATCTTACTGCTACCCTTGATAATAAAAGCATTTATTTGAATAAGAATTAATACTATGATACGAGTGCAACCAACTTTTTTTTCTACCGGGGTGATCTAATTAAATTTTAGAACACAAAAGCTGCTATTGTGACTTATCTATAATAGTTAGATATATTCCCACCCGGACTTTTTTGTAGGTAATAATGAGTACTTTAATCACGTAGTATAACATTTTTAAGTATTATCATTAGTTTTCTCAGCGCACGAAAAATAATGAATTTTGTAGGCAAAATTTAGCAACTTTGGGTTACATTATTGCAATTTTCTTAAGGATCTCAATTTTTTTCAAAATAAATTATAGCCTATATTACTTCCTGATAATTTAGCTTTCTATTGGTGAAAAAATTGTTCAAATCGGTCCAGTAGTTTCGGACCCTATTCGGTACAAACAAACAAATAAAAAAATCTTTTCACTTCATAATATTAGTGTAGATGTAATAATATAAAAGATGTGTGTAAATATGAATATAATACGAAATAATAAATGAGAATCTATACTTAGTTTTAGAGCAACATTTCGAAAACAGTCAAATCGAAGAATGGAAGTATCGGCTAGCGTAGTGTGGGATATCCACCAGCTATATATGTAGTTAGACCAATGCAGTGACTTGATAACTCAACAACAACTCAATTCCAATCTCATCTCAATCTCTCTCTCTCTCTCTTCTTCTTAACTAATTGATAAGGAGTCTGTGACCGACTGGATGTGGAAAGGGAGGACAGGGAGTTGTGGCGCAGTTTGAGGGTGGTCTATGTTCAGTCTTGTACTGCAATAGACTTAAGTTGATTGATTGTATTTAATTGCGTTGCAATTTCAATTTCCCAAAAGGCTTTCCTGATCCAGGCCCGTATGGTCTGCTCACTGCATAGTACCATACCATGACCATCGTTCCATCACCGAACAACACCGTCACGAGCCATGCACGGAGCGTATCGGCACCGGCAAAATATTGTTGAAGCTCAGTGCATGGCACGCGTCAGTGTTGGTCGGTGACGGAACGGTTTAGTGGGCATAGTCTCAAACTTTCAATACAAAGCATATTTTTTTGCCTGCCACGTTCCTAGCACGGCCATGGTATGATACGGTGTAGTGGGCAGACTCCTTTATTCTAGATTGATGCTGAAGTTTGAACCTCGACTCATCATCATCTGCCTAGCCTTTTCACAACTATATTGGGGTCGGCTTCCAGTCTAACCGGATGCAGCTGAATACCAGTATTTTACATGGAGCGACTGCCTATCTGACCTCCACAACCCAGTTAGTACTGGGTAATACGATACCCCTTGGTAAGACTGGTTGTCAGATTTTTGGGCCACTGACTACCTAACGACTGTCAAAGGTCTACAAATGACACCCGGGACCAACGGCTTAACGTGCTTTTCGAGGCACGGAGGAAACTCGGTATGTAATGGGCGGTCGCCGATCCACAGACCAACCTAGGCAAGCGCGGCTTGAACCTCGACTCAAACATACATAAAGACAGTGACATTTTGGTATTGTTATCTACGAATTTATTCTTAAATCGACGTAATAAGAATGTTGTGCCAGCAAATGAAGCAGCCTGACAGACTGAAGGCGCCTTGTACTAGAGCAGGAAGTATGGCCAATGCCTTTATGCCATAGTGATAGTGTAGGTAGTCTGGAAGACCTACACCGAAAGACAAAAAAAGAGAAAAATTTAATTGTTACACTGTAGGAAACTTTTCTACGCTGTGATGTAGAAAATAAAATGGCACGTTGGAAAGACATACATACATAAATATAGGGTGACTGGTAATTAGTGACCGATATACATTAATACACCAATAACGGCACGTGGTGGCCGGATTGTGGCGCGGGCGCCGCTTACTCACTGTTGCACGGTACGATAGTAACGAGACAGAGCGGCGCGGCGTCATACGGCCAACAGCTGATAGGTCATAGGCTCGCGCGCGCGAATTTCATACGGCTGTTGTATTATTGTGATAAAAACGAATGAGTACAAAAAAAAATGTTTCTTGGGGAAAGTTGTATGTTATCATGAGTACAATCACGATTATAAGTATCGGTCATGAATTACCAATCACCCTATATGATTAGCTAGTTAAATACGGCCATTCTTTGTAGATTACATAGAGATAGATGTGGTCATGCTACGCATGCTGGTCCAATCAGGGAATACCTACTTTGACAGATTCTAGAAAAAGGTTGTCATCTAAAACAGGGACAAAAGTTAGTTTAAAAAATATTTAACAATTATTTTACCCAAGTTACGCATATTATCTCGCTTATAATATTTTCATTACTTTCAGTGCGTCTATAATTAAAATTAAATAAAGCAAATTTATTTTATTTCCTGCTGTTCCACCCATGTGCAATTTTAACTTGTAACAAAGAATTATATAATTATATAAATAAATTTATATTTATGTTAAAATTAAATTTATTAACATAAATATTTTTTATTTGTTATTTGAATATTTTAATTAATTATATTTACATTATATACAGACTACAAATAGAACTAAACTAATGATAAAAATAAGACTAAAAGTAAGAAAATATAAACATATAAACAACGACGACAATAGGACACTTAGGCGTCAAAGTACTCCTCCGCATCGCTGTCATCTGGAAACATGCCAGATGACAGCGATGACAATGACAACCTACGATACGATATTATAACATTCAATCTCATAGGATTTGTGATAAACGAGTGCCTGAACGGGTAGCTACCCATTACCCATTTTGCGATTATGAATATTCATTCAGTGATGTTTCCAAAGACTAGCCAACGCACCATTAATAGCTTATAACAGGATATAAGTCCAACATGATTTATCATGAACAGTTTATTCACATGGTTAATGACATCATGCAATAGGAGTGACAGCCCAGTGGTGTGGCGTCGGACTGCCAAGTCATAGGTCTTAAGTTCGAACGCAAGACACGCAGCTCTGATTTTTCGGATTCATGTGCGTATTATATAATTATCACTTTCTTCGGTGAAGGAAAAACATCGTGAAGAAACTAACATACCTGAGGGATATGTCTTAACGACATGTAAAGCCAAGTCCATGGGCGGCATAAAAACTCTGACACCAGGTTAGGCACACACCACACGATAAAGAAGAATACATCATTCATAATATCCAACTAAACTATCAAAATAGACTAACGGTATCTACCGTTAATTTCGCAAAAGGTTGAATGTCTAAAGAGATGGACGGTCGAATTCTCCTTTTTTAGGAGTATCGTAGGTGGTTATAATGAGGTCTCACATCGGTATTGTTAACTGTCAGTAGTGATAGGGACGTAGGTCCCTATCACATAATCTTACCTTAAAAAAGATTGAACGTTATTTTAATGTAATAATTTGATGAAAGCATGTTGAAATTAATAGATTGTTTTTTTTTAGATGAATTTTAAGGTGTATAATTTTGAAGTTTTGTGTAAATTGGCTGAAATATATCATGATAATTGTTAAAGATATCGGTAAAAATCATGCCTGTATCCCAGCTTTACTGGCTTGCGCCCTGTAAACCAATAGAGTTATACGAAAACAATGTACTTAAATATGGAATTTATCCTTTTAATAAGATTTATTAAACTGTAGCAATGCTAGAAATCTATCTTCTAAGATAAGCACGCAATAACGAAAAATTATTGCTAGAAAATACTTTAAAACATATCTTAAAATTAAGCGATTTTAGGATACGTATCCTAATAAAGTCACTGTCTCCTCCACCACGTCTGTCTTTCAGTCTGCCTGAACTCAAAACTTTTACCTTTTGTATTGCACCCAATTGACTACGGTTGTTTTGTTTTTTTTTTAATCGTTGCCCCACACTAGGAATTTTGCCTATATCGTGGAGACGTTAACAAACATTTAAACTTACACACAAATAGCCAGACCGGAACAACTATCTGTTGGCGATAGAAATATTTGTTCCGTGCGGAAATTGAAACCTCGACACGCATGACTCAACGCAGCAGTCAATAGCTCGGTCACTGCGCCAACCGAATTATTCCTGAAAGTCTGTGAAAGAGGTTAGTTCAGTTATATATACTGAATACGTGGTAAGCGTTTGTGCGTCAGTGTCTCTTCCACTCTGTTTATTTTCTTTTAACAGTTCCGCATTGCTAGTGTTTGTTTATTAGTGACCACCAGGTTACTATGTTTATCAAAAATCTTATAAAATATGTACATTTTCTGGAACGAGTAAAATAAGTTACCGATTTACCAAATTAGCCTACCCATATTAACTTCCTGAGTCTGATCATCGCTATCGTAAAATACTGACCACAAAACTTTAGAAGTGTGTACTTCGAACTTGACATTGCAACCTGAAATAGAAAAAGAATACAAAAATCTGCATATCCCAGGAATTTAACGAACTTTTATTTCCACAAATATTTCTCAAAGATAGGAGAAACCGCATTTGCAAAGAAATGGAGACGTTTTGGTTTTAATAACCCGAAGGTCGTTCGTAATGTTTCGGCGAAAATTAATGTTACTATACAAGAAAAGAGTGAGAAGTTTCGGTGACTATGTTGGATCCTCTTCTTCGTGTCGCTGGCACTTCCACGGTGTCGGTAACTATAACTTTGCCTCCCTTATTCGGGACACAGAGGAGATAGGAGGTAGCATATCTTAGTTTTTGACACAGCTCCACATCCACTCCTGCCATACCTAACTTAGGACCCATTAATGATAATATTTATCCGTGATGCTAGGCAACTGGGCGTATCCCAGTTGTAAACGTCCCTTTGTGCCTGTTGGCCTTGTTTTTTTTCTGTCTCCTGCTGATATGAAGAGAACTGGAAATTATGTTTTTTTCCAACTCCTCCTTCTCCGCTATTCTTTTCTGATTAAGTTGCGGGATCCAAGACAGTTAAATTGATTCTCTGCGACTTCGTCGAGCTTCATTATCTCGGCGCTTTTCTGGTGGTTGCCACGGTTGATTCTGGCTTTCAGGAGTTGCAGTGGTTTCGAAATAGTGTGGCTTGTCCCAATTTAAAATATCCACACCGTGCTCTGGGAATTATATAAGTAACTCTGCACCGCCAAGGAGTGCAAAGAACTCCTTGCTGGAAAGAGTGTTTGCTCATAACTCACCCATTACCAGTAGGTGAGATAATATAATGCAACGTGAGTTAAACCTGGGTGATAAAAGGCAAAGTAGTCGTCATTGGGGTAACCAAGTTAGGCAGCTATGAATACCCAATTTGGTAGTAACATGCTGACTCATTGGCAAGGTTAACTTAGTTTGCGTCAGTTTGACGTAGGTTGTAGGAGATACCACTGTCTTTTCGTCTGTACCTAATCGAATGTTGTGCAAAGTTGAACTACTTTACATCACCTGTATTGGCACACAACAAAGCGTCACTCTCGTTATTTGGGTCGGTCTTGTTTTGTTTGGGTTCACTTCTGATATTGGAAAGGATCTTGTATAAGTGCTCACATAACTGCATGAGACGAGATCTCCGGTCGTTGCACGCTTGCGTCACCGCCACCGATACTAAGATTACCAAGCGCTAAGTGTGGCTTACTTTTAACAAAATTGATGTTTCTTAGAACTCAATTTTATTAGGAGGCAAAAGGTTCCGTAAATGATGATTCAAATGGAATCAACGTTAGTGAAAGTTATGGCATCTACTTTTGTAGAATCATACAAATACGTTGTGGAGACGGAAAAGCAGAATCAAAAAAACAGTTTGCGAATCGACGGTTTTTCCAAATTACGAAAATGGCAATAGTTAAAATGTTAACAAGGAAGCATAACTAAATTGTTACTGATTACATAAATTATTTTTATTTTTGTTATCCTCTGACACCTAAGTCTAGGACACGGACTACAATACAAAATTTTCGCATCCTTACTAGTTAATCATGTTTATTTTAAACCACTTTTTCGCATTTTAGGATAGATAAGCATAAGCACAGTGACTGGAGGAGATAGGAAGGCTGGTCAGCTAGCCAGTTGCGCCGTAATCGCAGTCTCCGCAGTCGGTAACCACGCGCCTCCGCGTCAACTCGTGCGCAGGCAACGAACGGTGCGGTGTGTGAGTGATGACCGCTGATTGGACCATTAGCATTCATTGAGGAGGTCTCGACCTCGCATCCTGCGGTACTTGCGTGTACGCGTACGCGTGTGAAATGGTGAGTATTTCCGTTTGTTTATTAATAGATACTATCACGGTCATTGGTAAAGTTTTATGAAGGATATTTTTGTTTATTTGTGCGATTGTGAAAACAAATTATTCGGTACTTGAATAGTTAGAATCTAGAAAGATATTAGTGACTTCATACTAAAAACGGATCTATGCATAGTATATTAAATTGCTGGAACAGTGGTTTAACAAGCCAAAGTGAAAATGCTTGATTTCCTCTGTGGGAAAAGTTTTATGAACCTTGGTTTGTTACGTCCAAATCAGTTCATGGACTTAAGACTCCTAAAATACCCTAATTTTATTGGCAGGGTCTGGTTTTCTCAACAGTGAGCCAGGTTTATTGCGGCATACCTTCATAAAATGTTATATTTTAAATAACCAACAATACCAATCAATGCTTTAGTGTTCCATGAATCAACATTATTTGATTTCCTTCAACCGTTTACAACCAAGCGATTTAAATAACAAATGTACAATTATTGTACATAGCCTTAAAAGTAAATTGAAAATTTATTGTTTTAAAACATTTCGACAGTATTGGCTTTTGTGTAACATATATTCAAGATAACAGAACAAAAACTTGACATTGGAGAGAATATTTTAACAACATGCATGAAAGCGTGGAAAACCTCTACAAGTACGGTAAGTAATAAGTCGGTACTTACGTACATTATTTGTCAAATTAGTTCAGCCAAACATGACACGCATACTTAAGTAACATTTCCACAAAACTAAGACGTTGGTGTAAACAATGCCACTCGTGATTATATGTACCGGTGCGGCTGTTTCTTTTTTTTACTCGGCTCCTTAGGGTTGTAGCGTGATGTTCAATAGCATATAACCGTCCTCAAGAATTGGGCTATCAATTGTAAAACATTTTTCAAATCCGACAGGTAATTTCAGAGATTAGCGCGTTCAAACAAATAAATAAACTCTTCAAGCTTTATAACATCGACGCTAAAACGGTTACCACTTATAGTATAAATTCTGAAAATGTATATGTGCGACATATACATTTTCCACACAATTACGCACGGAACAAATATTTGTATGATCTACAGGTAGTTATTCCGGGTCTGGCTGTTTTGTATGTGAGTTTAAATGTTTGCAAATGCACCCACGATACAGGAGAAATTCCTAGTGTGGGGCTAAGATTAAAAAAAAAGACCGTATATGCAGAGTAAACAGTATCGATATGTGTTGATGCTATCGTTTGAGAGAGGCCAATACAAAAAGTTTTCCTGTCACCCTCATTCATTTGTCGCAAGACTAGTGTTGTTTAGATGCGCACGATTGTCGTGCATTTAACAGATGTATACGGTACTGTACGGTTTTTGTTTAGAAGCACACTGCATGAAAGATCTATTCAGGAGTAGTACCGATGAAAAATTTCTAAGTGGGGTTCAGAATGATGTACTGAATACGTGGCAGTGGCGAAGGTTCCATAGAACTCGATTCTTACCGGCTTTTTTTCCCCTTTGAAAAATGGCACAGTCAGTATTCTATAAACAAATAATATAATTAAATTTATGTGCTACTGATACGTGGTAACCGTTTGTGCGTCAGTGTCCTTTCCAATCTGTATGGAAGTGTGTGTGTTCTAAATTCTAAATGGTTCAGTAATTGTCAGCGCTTTGTCCGAGTTTCTACAGATATATATTAATTATTGTCTATGTATTTTCTATGACTCACACATATAATTATGCAAAAGTCAAAATCGTAGTCGAAGCTGTTTTTGACATGGAAAGAAAAATTCGAGTGCGAGCAGGGTTTGAACCTGCGACCTTCCGATTCAGTACACCGGATGTCTTAAACAACTAGACCATCGCACCCCGCTCACAGTTCTCGAAATTTTCGTTCCATTAATAACGTCTTACGGTGACGTTAGCGCCATCTATTTAAGAAAGTATCGAACTAACTTAAACCAACACGTTGACATTGCAGTCAAATCAATGTTGTATAGAAGTCGCCATACCAAACTAATTTTTAATATTTTATACGCAAACCCTGCGTAGGGAACATAGCTGTTTTTGACATGGAAAGAAAAATTCGAGTGCGAGCAGGGTTTGAACCTGCGACCTTCCGATTCAGTACACCGGATGTCTTAAACAACTAGACCATCGCACCCCGCTCACAGTTCTCGAAATGGTTCAAACCCTGCTCGCACTCGAATTTTTCTTTCCATGTCAAAAACAGCTATGTTCCCTACGCAGGGTTTGCGTATAAAATATTAAAAATTAGTTTCGTAGTCGAAGCGTTTCATATTTCTCCAACACTTTTCAACAAGACTGAAATTAAGTTTGGCTGCCTGGTTGGTCGAGCTGTCACAAGCGCGACTGCTGAGCATGAAGTCCTGGGTTTGATTCCCGGGTCGGGTAAAGTGTTATTGGGTTTTTTTTTCCATCAGGAATATCTCAGTAGCAGTCACGGAGTCTAGATTTGTGTCCGGTTGATGGAAATAGGCACGGCCCCTATTACTTGGGACTTACGCGACGCCTTAGCCGTCGCCCGCACGGGCTTCCGCTTCAACGCGAACCAAGTTTATTCTAAAAAACAACCCGCCTCGATTTATCAAACACAATACAAATAAAAACCGTATACTAAAATATGGGTCATTAAATTGTCTTTTAGATGGTCAAAGTTTCATGCAAATAAGCCCGATAGTTTTAGCATGAATATTGTTTTTTTTTTGCGTTAGACATTACTTTACAAATTAATTACACTATATTATAAAAATATAATTTCACATATCAAATTATGAAAAAAATTGTCTAGTAGAACATAATTTTTTTTTTCAAACAAATAATACTAGAAGTTTAGACCTCTGCGGGGATGACAGTCGTGATGTTATGTTATATTATGACATTAAGTTTTTCAGTTTTCACCATTGTTAACACTAATAGAATGGCTCTTTGTCTAAGCTCTAAGGATAACCATCGTAAGGTGTTTCCTTTTATCTACGTAAACATCATTTATATTCTCCTTATACAGTTTATTTACCTACCGCTCTCTATTGAAATGAATGAACTAAGGTTTGTGTAAAAAGAATATCGTCTATCAACATTGCCTTCCCACGTGGAAATGCTGCCAGAGATGTGGACGAATTTTTCAATACCCTTCAATACTGTCCTTTTTTTCTATATCATGTACTACTCTGTCAAGAAAGTACCGGGAAACGTCAATACAAGAAATTTCTTTGGCGATGCAAAATTTAACACAAATTCTTTGTTCGATGTTATTATCCATTTTGAAATTCGCAATACACACTAGAAATGATTAACTAAAAACAGCACTGTATTTAATCTAAGTAACAGATGTAACTCAAACTCCGCGCCAAAATGGAAAACAGTTGTGCCAATCTAACAACAAAAAAAAAAATAAAAAAAATTTGAACCAAATCAAATCATCCATTCCCGATACTTTTTTTTTTAGAATTTAAGTGTGGTTATAGACACATACATACATAAAGTCACGCCTTTTTCCTATGGGGGTAGGCAGTAACTACAGAACGCCACCTGCTATGATCCTTACTTATTCCTTTTGCCTCGTCCACAGGCAAAAAGAGTATGTAAGTCATGTCGTATCCTGGTTATAGATAATTAAGTAAATTGAAAAAATAAAAATAAATATCTTCCACAGGGGAATGATTTAACCATTTACTATGAGAGGAGTTGCTATAGGTTTGCTATTAGTTCTACAAATCTTTACAAATTATGCAAGTAGGCCAAGCCTGATTATCAGCATCATTCTAACGTCCACAAGCTATAGAAAAACGTCATAACACAATAATGACTTACTTAATTTAAATACCGTCATTGTAAATCGTGTTACATGTTATGCAGCGGAACAATAAAGATTAGTTTTCGATTTAACACAAACGAACAAAATAACTGAACAATTTTAGGTGGAGAACTTGTACGCTTTTTAATGCGTTTAGAGATAGGTAGGGATAAACAATCATAATCACTTTCTTGCATTTATGCCTATTTATTTGGGGCGGCGTACCATGTCTTTTTCTACCTACTCGTCATCTCATCAGACACCTCATTTCTAGCCATATCGTCCTTCACACAGACCATCCATCGTTTCTTTGGTCTTCCTCTGCTCTTATAGCCATCAGCATGCATACTCAAAACTTTCCTCACGACGCGTATCAGATGCCCGTACCAAGAAAACCACAGAACCTACAAAAACAAAACAATATTCAGCCAAATTCAGTTATACGTCTTCTTACAAATTGTTCTCCTGTACCATAAGCAAGGGTTCATTGTTTTTTAAATGAGAGGATGTGTTTGCTTGCTCACTTATGAGCATTATTGGCCATATCAATAATGTCCCAGTCAAATAAATCTTAATAAAAGCCCTGAAGGAAGTTCTTTGTGTAGAATGTCATCACAATAACCTTGTGGGAAGCAAAAAATTGCACGTAAATAATAATAAGCACCTAAATTATGTTTTTGAAGTCAGCTTCTTTGATGATGAGTGTTCGCAAGTGTTATTGCTGCTGCTGCTGCCTCCCAGGGCAGCCAAAGCTTTATTGGGGTTTTCTACTAGAAATTTATCAGCAATTGAATCTGGATTCTGGAGTCTGAATTTGAGCCCGGTTGTTGGTAATAGGCTCCCTATATCATGGTACTTCAATGTAACTGTCGAAATGTGTGGTTTTACTATATGGTAAGTCTCCCTAACCCTTCAGGCTTAATGTTATTAATGATGTTTGATATTTCAGTTACGTAGGCAATCAATCACATTGACGGTGGTAAATATTTATGTAACCACAAATACAAGTCTGTTTGGAAAAACGCAGGTCGACAAGTGCATGACAAACATAGGGAATGGAACTGACTAACTATAGCTCGGCTACATTCACCAAAGGCTGATTGCACTTACACAAGCTCTAGGTTAGGACGTCTAAGTAATTTCGGACGCTCAAACAGATTGAGTAATGATGGCCTGCAAGAGCATTGGCCGTGATCGATACAGAGTGGTTAGGATAAAATACGGTGACACTTAATACTAGTTGTAAGTAGGTACAAGGATCTTTCGGTGTTCAAAATTAGAACTAAGGTTGCCATCTTATTTATTTAATACATTCAAACGAACCAATTTCTTTTTTTGAAAAATAACGCCTCTCTGACGATGTCATTCAAGCGCCACAAGATCCTTGTATGTTTCTTATTCAGGGGCCGGCAAAATAAATTATAAACACTGTTTTAAGCTTTCACGGTTTACAACTAAACTTATACTGTCACTTACGGGATATCTTCCGTGTTCGAATATCGGGAGCTCAAAATAATGAACAATCACGGAAGATATCCCGTAAGTGACAGTATAAGTATAAATTATAAAGTTTTCGTATTGTCAGTTGTATTTTGCGTAAATAAATGCGTAGCAAAAGACAAAAAAGGAAAATCAAAAACTTTGCATTTAAATATTTAATAACACTGGTTGGCTTCCTCTGGCTGTTCTTATTTCTTTTTGTCAATGGTTTTTCGACATTGAAAAAAAAACAAACACTTTTGGCGCGAAACAGTTTGATTTGTTGGATTATTTTAATACCAAAATGATACCGAACGCTTCTGAGAAGAATGATTAATATGCTGTTTTAACTATGAAATAGCAGTGTTAAATTAGGTATGTTGATAACTGAGTTAATAAGTCATTTAGGTCATTCTATTTAGTAAATTAAAGCAGGATAAAAACGCGCACCGGCGAATATTAACGACCATACTTTTAGCACACTTTTCCTTAGTTATTTGCTCATGTTTACGAACTTTTAACTGGACAGAGATCGAAGAAGTTCGGGTAGGTAGGTGTGTTAACTGATTACATAAACAAAATAAAACATGCATTATCATGCATCTAGGAGTAACAAACCTTACAACACAACACTCAATGATGGATCCTAGGCTTATTTGTTCCTAAACAACAAATTTAAAACATTCATTGTACCTATCGCGCGATATTGCACAAGAGGCGTGTTTATGCTATTTGCAGATGATTAAAACAGTTTTACTTATTATTTGACTATCTAAGTAATATAATTACCTACACAATATTTGTGTTTTCGTGATAATGCAAGTATTTTTGTAATTATTGACTTCCAAAACAATATGACTTAAACATTTTATAAATTTTTACAAATGGCAATTTTTGTAGATGTTGTGATTTAGTAGTTTCTTCCTTTTGGACTTTGACTATCGATATAGTTGTTTTTTTTTTTACTGGATCGTAATTTACAAAATGCTACCCTGTTGCTCGCGACTTGTTCTCGTGGAAATTTGTTGCATGTGTGCATTTGTTCGAAGTGCTACAAAAAAAAACTTATGTCCTTCCCCGGGATATAATCTATCTCCTTGCCAAATTTCATTAAAGAAAGAAAGAAAGATCGCATTATAATATTAGTATGGATGCAATTTTCAAAAATTTCTTTTTGACGCAAATATACCTATTATTTTTATGTTTATTTATTGAAAATATGTAGCCATTTTTTATCAAGACTGTTTCTTTGTTAACAGTCGCTGAAAACGATCATCAGTCTGGTCCTGGCGCTACTGAGCAGCCACACGGAGTCGTCGCCGTACTTAAGTAGTGCCTTGAGAACGTTCTCACTCGAGGAAGTGGTGCCATTGACCATCGGCTTCTTTCCAGAACAACTGTCTGTACAATGGATCTCAGGTTAGTCCTACAAAATATTAAGATTTATTTTAGGGGGTTATTCACACTCTTTTTAATGCAGAATTGACTTGAGCAGATAACGTATTGACTTTGGGTTCGATCCTCGGATGCAATAATTATTATAACTGAGAACTCTCCTAGAAAAACCTAATTAACAGCATAGAATCTGGATCTGTAATCCCCCAGTTCAATTGACTTAGAGAAATCATAGCTGTCGTAATGTGAGTGTAAGATATCATCAATTTCTGCCTACCCTCCGATGAACTCAGGCGTGATTGACTTTACGTGATGATAAGGTTCTAATATACTCTTAAAACTATTGTCTTACTTGCTCCCAAACAGCAACATCATGAGAGCGTGGTTTTATTCACATCTAATGGCATCTCAATGAGCATCATTCATAAGACTATCCCACCCTACTTACCTATCATTTCGTAATTAAGCAACGTGTGATAATTAAATGCCCTTTAAGTCTAGTGGTCGCAACCGCTGCTGCTGAGCATGAGGTCCTGGGTTCGATTCCCTGATCTGGCAAAATATTGGTTTCGTAATTAGGAATTCTCAGGATGAGCATGGAGTCTGGATTTGTGTACCGTTGATGGCAGTAGGCTGCCCCTCTGTAACATAGGACCTCGAGTCGTCTATACAGCTGGTGAAACGGTGGTGTACAGGCAGTGCCCCGCATTACAAGACCCCTCTTACAAAGAAGAATATGAAAAGAGGGTTCAGTTTATAGTAGGCACTGATTTTACTATGGTACATCTCAGTCTAAGCCTAAGGAAACAGGCGTGGTGTCATGTCATAAATAAATATTTCAGATACGGAATACATCTACAACGAGCCGGGTCAGGGGGTCTGGAAGTTCGATGTGGCTCAAGAGACTTATTCTACAATCCTAGATGAGAATGACCTGGTAAGAGGAACTCAAAATTTTTATACTAAACGAGTCTTTCTTTTGATTTGTTTTCATACTTGTTGGTTGTTTAGCACTTCTTTTATGCTGAGCGTTTATTGAATTGCGTTTAATCGATTGTTAAAGTGTTTTTGTTGTTCAGTCACTATAGCTACGTAAAATGTCAAGCCATACTGAGGTCCGCTTGTACCACAAATCACTAAAATAATGTTTTGTGTTAAGAGCGTTAACTTCTTACGGCATTTCAGACAAACTTTCAAGTGAAGTCATTTAAAAAGAAAATCACCTGAATGTTTGTATGAAATACGTAAAACTTTGAAGGTCTGATCTAAGTACTATTTAAAACATCGTTTAAATTGTGTTAATCATTTGAAGATGACAAAAACAGAGTGCCTGATATTTTAACATTTTTGCTTTAAACGTATGTGTATAGTGACTTGAGGTGTAAGTGGGCAATAAGTATTCACGTCATCTTTGTTGTTTTATTGAATCACGTTTTATCGATTATTTATTGAAGTTTTTTTGCTGTTACATCTCAAGCAATACTTAATGCTCTAACGTGAAGGTTTTTTCTAGTTTCATTGGTTATTTGAGTAATATTTATTAAGCCATATACACCATAACAATACTAAATACAATTTATAAATTAAAATAAGTAATTGCTTGTTTTACCATCTCCATAATGCTTATGGTACTTTATTTCGAGTTAGACTTTATTAGACGGCGCGGATGGCACAGTGGCTGAGCGATTGACTGCACACTGCGTGTCGCGGGTTTGATTCTCGCACGGAACAAATATTTGTATGGCCTATAGGTAGTTGTTCCGGGTCTGGCTGTTTGTGTATGTGAGTTTAAATGTTTGTGAACGCACCCACGATACAGGCGAAATCCCTAGTGATGGGAAACGTTTAAAAAAAATATACATTTCTTAATTTATCGGGTGGTTACTAGATACTATAGCTGTCTTTATAAGACGGTATACTATTGTTTTTAAAAATTGTGGTTTTTTATTGTTACAGGCAAAAATAGATAATTACACTATATCGACGTTTTCCGAGGACATGAAATATTTGCTGCTGATGACGAACAGACAGAAAGTGAGTTTCTTGAATATTTTTATACATTTGAATACTTTAAAGTAATAGCTATTAGCAAAAAAGTCTATAGTTATTGAATTAGTTGATTAATAGGGATAGTATTTTTAATCGTTTATAATTTTTTATTCAAAAATATTGAGATTAACTCAACAAAACTACTTAGGTACGTAATGAATGAGTACTTGTTCTAGTTTTATCATAAGGTAATTTTAAAAATATAATTATGTTATCTATTACCTCATTAAAATTATGTGTTGCATGTTGAGGAAAACTCGATACCTAGGCGAATTTTTATAAATAAAATAAGTACGAACTCAAACATGAAATACCTAACTAGCAGTAGCGAAGGGTCAATTTTTGTAAGAGGTAAGGCGGACATATCTTTAACGTGATTATATTATTTGTTTTCAAAGGAAAGGAATCGAGTTCTATGGAACCTTCGCCACTGCTACCTAGTTGGTTTCTAAAAACACAAAACAGATACCTACGTCCTATAGTTGTATAAATAAAAAACTTGATACAGTCGTATTGATTCGTCATCTTGACCAATCGATTTAGCAAGATTATTACTTACTAGCTGTTGCCTGCGACCTTCTTTCGCGTGTAATAATTATAAAAAATATTACTTTCTTTTTGAATCGGATTTTAATAATTTCAAGGGTTTTAATTTTTTGGCACGGAACCTATGTAAGACCTTATAACACCAGCAATCAGCCAGTAAAAATCCTGTTAAAATCGGTCCAGCCGTTTCGGAGATAAATCGGAACAAACAGGCAGACAGACCGACAGACAAAAATTTGTTTTTGTTATAACTGCCGTACCTATATATTTTCATTTGCATTCAATAAAAAGCTGTTATTTTGATATTACAAACAGACACTTCAATTTTATTTAATTGTAAAGATGTATAGATTACGTGAATACAAAGTAACAATGAGTTAACCGACAACAAGAGGTTCGTTCGTAAGACTGCCTTCTAAAACTGGATTGCTTCATCTCTTACTTTCGCGGCACTCCGTCGCCGCCACCTGGGATTCCTTGCGAGTGAATTCCTGCACCACTATGTTGCCCTAGTACATTCCTGCCGTTTTTACAATAGGAACAAGGAATGCTCGAGAGGTGATCACTGTGTTAGCTAGCGTATTTTGTATATTTTGGTAAAGAAAAAAGAAATAGAGACGTTTAATAATTATAGTCGAACGTAGTCGATGCCTAAATATTGTTGTAGTGTTGAAATTTCAACTATCAGTGCTAAGCTGAGCCTTGAAAATCCAATAGAGCGATTTTAAGAGGGCTTTTATTTATTTGTCACCTTGTGTCAGGGATGTATGTATTCTATGATCCAGTACTAACTTGTTACTTAGGCATTTTGACTGAATGTAGATATTTACGGCGCTAGCACTTTCATAGGAAATTCTCATACTAGGTAGGTTTCTTAATCTACCATGCAATAAATCAATTTACACGCTTAAAGATTTTCCTTCATTTTAGTTTACAATTTTCTTTGCGAGTCATCTGAAACAGCGTTAAAACTACGGTTAAAATTATGAAACTCTTTACGATAATCGGCAACTATGATAATAATCGTCATCGGCGAAACATATAACCGTAATATATAGTACGTACGCACTTTCGTACATATTTGTTAAGTATAACTTGAAACGCAACAACGTATCATCAGAAGTACGAATTAATAACAAAAGTTAAATAGTTTTTACATCTAAGGCCACAAACCTGACACTCCCCTCCGCTCCGCCCAGAGTGGGGGGGGTCATTTGATGATTTCCCATCCGGAAAAAAAAAAAAGGCCACAAACCTTCGTGAAACACTTTTTTTTAAAGTATGGTTCCATACAGGTATTTAGGTACACCTGGAACCTGGCATACTGGGAAACAACCCTCGCAGACTAGGGAAATGGCTAGGTAGACGATGAAAACAAATATTTTTAATTTAATTTAATGTACAATAATATTGTCTTTTAAAAAAATTAAAATAATACAAAAAACAATTACATTAGTACTTTTTGAATTTTTTGAAATTTATCTTTCGTAAGCATCTTGCCTGAAATAAATGAATTTTATTAATTTATTTATAACATCGCTTTTCAGCACATCACGTCTCTTATAATCAAGAATTCGGGTTAAGTAATCGTTACGGTTCGTAATTTTAACCAATAGCTTAAGCGAGGTTATTACGTGAACTTCTGTTATAATAAATTTACCAAGAAAAGAGATTCGTTTAGATTTATTTGACGAATTGTATTCCGATTCTTTTTTTGGATTTTTGTTCTAATTTCGAAAACGTAAATGTAACCGTCTAACTAACCAGTACTGCTGAGTACCACTATTTTACATGGATAGACTGCCTATCTGACCTCCACAACCCAGTTAGTATTAGGTAATACGATACCCCTTGGTAAGACTGGTTGTCAGACTTTCGGGCCTCTGACTACCTATAACGACTGTCAAAGATCTACAAATGACAGCCGGGAGCAACGGCTTAACGTGCTTTCCGAGGCTCAGAAGAAACACCGCATGTAATGGGTAGTCACGACTTGTTTTACTAACATCGTAATAATCGATTTTCGTGAATGCATCGGCTCTACAACTATCGTGATACGCACTAAAATTGTTACAGAAAGACAATTAAAATATTTATGGTTTCATTAGATGTTTCAGCTTCGTCGACCAAGTATGTAAACAAAATAAGAAAATCGTTATCTCTACTTACGCATTTTAATCAACATTGCAGGAGGATATGAGGCGGACGAAAGCAATTTTAATTTTACAATTAGTACAATCGGTTTTGGTTTTTCGTAAAAATTGAAAACTAAAGCCGTATTTACCTGGAAAATGGCGGAAATGCGTACTTTTAATACTACCTTAATACGAGGAAGGATGAAGTGTTGTAATTGGTTGGAAACCTGATGATCAAGCGCACATCGCAAACAGACTGAAGTGGCAAAAAGTATGATAAATGTCAACGTCACTTATTGTACGCCTACGCACTTGAATAGTATTGGGAAAAAATAACTTGACGTCATAAATATCATTCGTCAAATTTTAATTAAAATTCACGTCGTTTTGTTATCTAATACTGCACACTAGTACTACTTGGTACATATATAAGGTCGCATTAAAATAGATGGATAAATTTTAACACAGCGTTCAGTACGTCTAACCAAAGATCATCATCTGCCTAGCCTTTTCCCAACTATGTTGGGGTCGGCTTCCAGTCTAACCGGATGCAGCTGAATACCAGTATTTTACATGAAGCGACTGCCTATCTGACCTCTACAACCCAGTTAGTACTGGGTAATACGATATCCCTTGGTAAGACTGGTTGTCAGACTTTTTGGGCCACTGACTACCTAACGACTGTCAAAGATCTACAAATGACACCCGGGACCAACGGCTTAACGTGCTTTACGAGGCACGGAGGAAACTCGGTATGTAATGGGTGGTCACCCATCCACAGACCAACCTAGGCAAGCACGGCTTAACCTAAAGATCGATCCGAGCGGCTGTTATTATTTAGCCACGAGCTCCTCTACATCTAACCAAAGAAAAACACTGATTAAAGTGATTTCATTTTGACCTGAAATCATTGGGTAACCGACATTTTTAGTGTATTTTCGTTAGCAGATTTTTTTCCTTGAAAGTATCTAATGCGCTTTTCTTATTTTTTTTTTACCACTGTCCTTATTTTGGTGATTTGAATGATTTCTAAAAGTTTGTCCATCTATTTTAATGAAACCTTATCTACTAGTAAGTAATATGACACTATTGCTTACATGCTACGTTCACCGAATACCGCACAGACTCCCTTCTCTCAACACTTGCGACACACGTTATCTAACAGTTCAGGTCAAGGCGTGCCTAATTCTTACATTCAGTATTACGAAGCATTAAACGTTCATGCATTCACGTTTATATTTATTGTTTAGACACGCATGCGCACGCATTTAAGATACATTTTCATGCATCTTTATTTGAAATGAGAAAATCCTTTTTGTAAAAAAACTAGGGCTGTCCACACGCGCGTAGATGTGACGGTATCGTCTAAGTCGCGGGACACATTTGGATGTCGCAATGGATCTGGAAGTGTGGCGTATCATACCCAGGAGTGGGTGATTTCGGGCTGAAATGGTTATGAGTCTTTTTAGATTACCACCAAACTTCTAGAAACAGATTTTGATGAAACTGTACATTGACTGCCTCGTTCGTCTAGTAGTCGCTAGTCGCAAGCGCAACTGCTGAGCGTGAGTTCTTGGGTTCGATCGCGGGCTAAGTGTCATAGGGTTTTACCATCAGGAATTTCTCAGTAGCAGCTATGGAGTTTGGATTTGTGCGCCGTTGATGGATATAAGCTCGCCGATTATTACCCATGTAATAAGGAGCGAGCCTATTTCCATCAATACTTACGACTTAAAGATAACTGGTGAAATGTGGGTGTACTATTAGGTACACCTCTGCCTATGCCTTCGGGGATTGCAGGCGTGATGTTATGTTACGAACGGATGACACTGACGTAAATTGGTACTTTAAAAGGATATAAGGTATTTTAGAAAGGAAAGTTAAACAAGCTAGGAAACTAGTTTATGTTGACTTGTATAATAGGTGACGTAGTAGTGGACGACATTTAAAATGATTTAATTTGTAAATTGAGGTTGATTGAATAACACCAGTCTAGTTTTTAATCACAAATATTTATTAACATAAGAACTGCGTATTTAATTAATAGACTCCACGTGTTCCCATTATTAGTCATATTTGCATTTGATCCAATTAGTTTGTTTTTAATTGGGAAAATTATCAATACCTGTTTCTGCGTATTAATAGAACCAGCCGGAAACAGTTGAGAGATTATGTTATTTACATGTGTTTTGTTTTTTTATGTATTTAATAAATTATACCAACGATTTTAAAACTTTTATTCCACGTTCACTTAAGATTCATTTTGTGTTGACGCTCTCACTCGAGATGCTAAATGAACAGTGACTAACGTGTGTCTGATTTCAACTTTATCGACTTTTGTAGTTAACCGTACCCAGTCCAGTATATAGGTAACTATAATGTGTACGCGAATTTACATTACAACTTTCTATTTCAGAAATACAGACACTCGAGCACCGCCGAGTACTGGGTATACGACCTAGAGACCAAGTAAGTTAACTAAGTAAATAAGTTAAAAACTTATGTATTAAGTGGAACACACACCTCTGGGTTTTGTCTAAAAAATCGCTGCACATGTGTGAAAAATTGAATTGAGAGCAGCGGTGGCCCAGTGGTGGAGACCCCGACTTACGAGCAGTAAGTCGTGGGTTCGAACCCAGCCAAGCGCATTACTTTGTGTAAGTTATTTCATCACCACTGCTCTCAAAACGGTGAAGGAAAACATCGTGAGGAAACCGGCATGTCCTAGAACCAAAAATTCGAAAACTGTGACATCTATCAACCCGCACTGGGCCCGCGTGGTAGATTATAGCCCATTCCCTCTCATAGAGAGGAGGCCTGCGTCCCAGCAGTGGGAACATTAATAGGCTGATTATGCTATGCTTATGCTTATGTGTGAAAAATGTCAAAAAGTTGTAGCTCGTGAGTTCAAACCTAGGCAGGCAATTCGTGTAACTAATTAATTTCACCACCACTGCTCTCAAAACGGTGAAGGAAAACATTGTCAGGAAACCAGCATGTTCTAGAACCACAAATTACAACGAGACGAGACCATCCACTAATCGAGATCCATGCACTAAATCGCAATGGCCTGGCGTGGTGGATTACGATTGTACTCACTCACTCTCACAAAAACGACGCCTGTGTCCAAGCGGTGGGAACGTTATAAACTGGCTAGGCTGATGGGTGGGTCTATTATCACATCAGACTTAAAAATTGCATATCTAATGAAAGAATTCTGTGTGAGAAGAGACATATACAAGGTGTAACAGAAAGGGTCTAGTCATATGAAAGGATATGCTGCAGACCATCAAACTGAACAACTTCTTCCATGGGTCCATATCGTAAATACGAAAAAATATTAGCTTTCCCATTTAAAATTTCAATACCTACTCGACCCAAATGTATGGGACAGCTGATATTTTTTCACATTTACGATATTGGACCAATGTAGTTCAGTTTGATGGTCTGCAGCATATCCATTCATATGACTTTCTGTTACACCCTGTATTATATTCCTCAGCGGGTCAAACCAGTAAAATACAGGGTGGACCATCGACGCACAAACGAATACCTCGTATTCGGTACATCATTCCATTATGTTATGATGAGCAGAAATGAATTATATAATAAAAAAAGAAAGCCCTTGTGTTCGTTAGGGCAGTATTCGTAGGATACGACAATATAGATGTTTTGCATCGGCAATTTAAAGAAAAATCAGCTGTTCCATACATTTAGACCGTGTATTGCACTTTTGTAGAAAACAGCAGTTTTTTTAAATTTTAAAGTTACTGTTAATTGTTAACACTTAGTAGCGGTCTGTGGTTTAAAATACCAACTACTACTATTATTATAGTTTCCTCTACCGTTAATAACATACTTTATTTAAAATATGTGCTTCAAACAATTGTACCTCCTATGATTATTTTACAACATTTATATTTAAAATGTCAACAATGTTTAACATTCAGTATTGTTTTACAATTTACCCTAATACTCGTTTGTGTAGGTAATTAAAACAATCGTAGGAATACCACATCCGCTGACGAGACACAACAATTTTCATTGTGTTATGTTTATAATTGACAGTAAATTGGTTTCAAATAATTTATTTGTTTACGAACTCTTACCTACAACTACTATCACAGATCTGCGATCCAATGCGATAGAGTGGAATTACATGCTAAATCCTTAATCTACATATAAAATTACATACTATATCCTAAATCTTAACCTACATCTAAATAACATATTATATATAATGTAGGTTTCGAATTCACTCAAGTTGCAACACAATACATCAACCTACTCTAATGAGTTTATGTTGGCACCAACTTAAAATGTATAAAATGTACGTGTACTATTGAATAAATAAATAAATAAATAAATAACCCTCTCGTGAACCTCGTTCACCACACGCATGGCTCTAGTGAGAGGAGTCCTCGCCAGTAAGTTGGTTGGTTTTAATTAAGTATTTCGTGAGTATTTTGTACTATTGTTTCAAAATAGAAAGAAAGAAAACATATTTATTTGTCGCAGGGACATTACGTGCAGTCGTGCATACAATGTGACAAAAAATTAAATAAACAATGAACATACAACGCTTAACAAATGTTTATAAATACAACAGGCCGGAATAAAAAAAGTATGTCATTAGACACGTTTTAGACTTCGCCTTAGCAAACAGTCTAATTAGTCCTTAGTAAATAGCCTTAAGAGTCGCGGTCCCAATAGCCATGTGATTTCATCTGAGGTGCTCAGAAACCAAGGGGCTAAAATGGCCGTTTTAGCAGATTTTGACCACGTAAGACTTATGTGTGATGGAGTTATGTGAATTTGTCGTGCAGTTTAGTTATTTTTGTGAGTATTCGACCTTTATAGTATGTTTTTAGGTTTGGTACAAATTGCTATTATAAATTTTTTGTGCCACACCACACTTATATTTAAAAATAGAAAGTTTGTTTGTTTTTTTTTTTATGTTTGTCGAATATTTTTAGAAAATATCTTTTAGACAAACAATAAAAAAAACTTATTTCAAACCGGTTTCACCGAAACCCGTTTTTTTTTTTTGTACGGAACCAGAAAAAACCCGGTTTTTTCCATAAGCTGGTTTTGCATTCGCTACTAGCTACAGAGTTCATCGAACTCGTCGTCGCGCTTACCGTTCGCTACGTGCGTTTTGCCACGGTAACGATATATTGCTTAGGAGGAAATCTAACAAATCAAATTTATTGGATTATAACATTCCTGATATAATTTATTGTACCAGGCATCTTAGTATGATACTGAATTCAGGTTATCAGTTTGTGGAAGCCTGTCTCTTACACCCCGTATATACCGTCTCCTGTGAATACAAATATTTCGTAACGTAACTGTTAGAATTGAACAAATGGTTCGTTGACAATACACTTATTCCTTTATGTGTTACGTGCAGTTTTCCATGGGAAGTATACTTTTTTCCAATACGGAAACTGTGTTGGCGTGCGTACTTGTTGCATGTTCAACGTACTTGTTTCAAATAAGGTATTGACATAGGAACTTCATGTGAGGACTAAATATGTTTCATAGGTGCCATGTTCTGTGTTATTATAATCACTACATAGTATAAAACAAAGTCGCTTCCCGCTGTCTGTGTATGCTTAGATCTTTAAAACTACGCAACGGATTTTGATGCGGTTTTCAGTAATAGATAGAGTGATTCAAGAGGAAGGTTTTTTATATATATATTGCACCCGTGCGAAGCCGGGGCGGGTCGCTAGTGATTTTATAAATAGATTTATATGAATATATTTAAAAGTAACTAAAGATTTTTCCTGTGTATTACATTTATGTTTGATTGATATATACAACGCCATATAATGTACAGATAACTTTGTCCTGCTGTTCCCAAATTAAAATGTTTGATGATATTAGTTATTTGGTATTAGTTGTTTTTTTTGTGTGGATTTAATTCGTTGTAGGATAAATAAATTTAAAAATACTTTTATGCCACTTTTAATGAACTATGTGACGTAAAAGGTAACTAATAGTACATAATCATACGATTACCATTTATTACCAATTTGTTTTTCCATTAGGAATTTCTAAGTAGCAGTCAAGGAATTTGGATTAGTGCCCGGTTGATGGGATTGGCTATAGGGTCGCCTCCTATTACATGGCACTTAGGCATAACTGACAAATCATGGCTGTAGGTACTATGATACACCTCTGTCTAACCCTTCGGGGATTAAAGGCGTGATGTTATGTATGTTATGTCCCGAATTATTACAACAGGTAGTCGCTTCATGAAAGTTTATACAGGTAAAGCTGCATTCGGTTAAACTGGAAGCTGATCCCAACACACCTATGCAAATGATGATCTAGCTAGCTAGTACGTAATCAGTGAATTTAATTAAAAAATCTTCTCCTTTTATCCAGGTCCATCGTAAGACTGGGTCGCAGCCCTCTGGACGTGGTAGTGTGGGGCAGTGGACGGTCCCTGGCATATGTGAGGAAGAACAACGTGTACTACGTCCATGATGTGGACACTGACGACGCTGTGGCTCTCACTAAGGATGGGAAGCCAGGAGAAGTGTACCATGGTGTCACTGACTGGCTGTATGAAGGTGAGCTGTTGGGTTTTTCTTATTTGTACGGTGAATAGGCATTTTTGGGATACGCCATTTAGCCAGCGATCACCGTACAGATGACGGTTGTACAGAGTTGCCAAATAGGTATCTTGACTCACAATATTATATTAACACTAGAAATGGGATGTTTACCATGTTTACTGATTTGTTAGTGTTCCCGATATTTCGGCGCTGTTGCAAGCACCACCACGATCACGGATAAACTGAAGTTATTGCGGGTGGGTGTTTATTAGCAGACAAATCTGTCTACCCTATTTCTTGTTCGGGAACTCAAACAAATCAGTAAGCATGACAAATATCCCGTTTCTAGTGTTAATGATAATGTTCACTCACAGCACAACGGCCAATACGTAAAAAGTTTGACTCGCAAAAAGTTAAACTTCGCAGAATTTCCTATTCGTAAATTATTGGGTTTTTTCACAGGGGTCTTCCGAGTGTCATGGAATTGCATTTGTAAAGAGTGTCAATGATATTATAGGTACAATATTTGGTCAGCAGTGTCTACCATTTTAAAAGTATGAGGAAGTAATAACTAATATCCAAAGTAATGTTAATTTTCAGAGGAGATGTTCAACGCAGCTGAAGCCCTGTGGTTCTCTCCCAGAGGCAGCTACTTAGCGGTAGCATCGTTCAACGACACCAATGTAGAGACAGCGACGTACCCTTTCTACGGACAGCCCTTCGATGTAAACTATCAGTATCCTGAAATAATACACTTCAAGTATCCAAAGGTAAACAAATTTAGTTTATAACGAAAATTGTTATGACTGATTGCTTAGTACAGCAAAATATTTTTGAATTGTATACCAAAGATTCATTACACAAGAAATTATTTACAAACTAAAAAACTTTTCATAATACGGGTATTATTCTGCAACTAATATAATAATCAGCTCATTCAAACTTTTTGTTTAACACACAATCACTAACAATATCAATTTTATTGTCAGGCAGGTCGAACAAATCCACTAGTGGGGTTACGTGTCTTCAAACTCGACGACATTCACGGAGAACCGTGGAACATTCCAGCACCCGTAGACATAGTCGGACTAGACCACTACTTGGGGAGGGTCGATTGGGCATCCGACCAAAATCTCGTAGTACTATGGCTCAACAGACGACAAAACGTCAGCGTACTTGTCAACTGCGACTTAGAAAAAGATAAGTGCAGTATCGTCAAAGAAACTTCCGAACCAAACGGCTGGATCGATGTGAGGAAGCCATTCTTCGACAGTACGGGGACCAAGATGTTGGAGATACAAAACTTGTTCAACGGTGACCAAAGGTTCCCTCATGCGGGTCGATTTAACTTCTTATCTTTCACGACTGAGGACTTAAGTCCTGGGAACTCGTCGGTAATGTCGATATTGGGGTGGAACCAGAACATTGACACTGTTTACTACGTGGTGTCTCCGGGGAACGTGCCGTGGTTGCGGCAGATGTGGGCCACGTCGGGGGGAGTGGTGCGATGTGTGTCGTGCAGGGAGCCGACCTGTCACCATGTGTCGGCGTCCTTCTCGCCTGGTGCCAGCTACGGTATTTTGAGTTGCAGCTCTTCCTTCAATCCACCGAAGATTTTCTTGTATAGTAGTGCGGTAAGTTTTGTTTACTTGTTTACATGAATGTTATTTTATATAGAAAAATAACAACGTTCAGGGTAAAGCCTAGTATAATTACGTGATTTTCTCAAAACTGGAACTGGTTACTAATTCTCCGTTTCGTTCGTGTTCATTTTCGGAATCACGTCATACATAATCGGTAAAATGTTACTTCGATACAAAGAACAATGGTCCTAATTAGGTAACCGATAATCACATAAAATATAATGAAATTTTCTTTTTTTCAGACCGACAGCTACAAACTGATCAAAGACAATATAAGACTGAAAGAAAAACTAAGGTTATACAAGTTACCGATGATGCTATTCAACGTGATGTCGCTGGGAGATAATCCTTTGGGCCACGTTAAACTGCTTCTGCCGCCTAACATGAAGAGTGGGGTGAAATACCCCATGATAGTGAGGGTCTACGGGGGTCCTGGGACCAGCAGGGTTAAGGATAATTTTGATTTAGGTAAGATATTTTTTTTACTTTTAACACAGATAATATAATGCTTTTAATAAGTTTTTCAAGATTTTAGACTCTGCAATTGATTGAACTAATGTCTAAGGTTGGCATGATTGCGAAGTTTTTTTTATCCAAAACTACATTATTTCGTCCATTAAGAGTATTCAGTAATCTAATGATGAACAGATGTCCGTTCATCATCCGTTTATTTAAACCGATATAAATAACACTTTAAAAGGCTAAAACACAAAATGTGCTAATGTGTTTAACCCCTCTGGGGATACAAGTATGATGATATTATTTATGATGCATAAAAAGTTCGATGTCTGCAAGTTAAATGTTGGTTCAAATGAGGACACACATGCAGTTTAAGTTGATCACGAGGCCGCAACTTCGAGTAGTTATTTCGAAACTTTCTGCGGGGCACACGATCTCATCTGTCGTTGTGTAGATAGGATAATTATACTATTTACAAATTGTATATTGTATTGCATGTGTTGGTTTTGGCTTAGAGGAGCTCGTAGTTAAATAATAACAGCCGCTCGGATCGATCTTTGGGTTAAACCGTGCTTGCCTAGGTTGGTCTGTGGATGGGTGACCACCCATTACATACCGAGTTTCCTCCGTGCCTCGGAAAGCACGTTAAGCCGTTGGTCCCGGGTGTCATTTGTAGATCTTTGACAGTCGTTAGGTAGTCAGTGGCCCAAAAAGTCTGAAAACCAGTCTTACCAAGGGGTATCGTATTACCCAGTACTAACTGGGTTGTGGAGGTCAGATAGGCAGTCGCTCCATGTAAAATAATGGTATTCAGTAGACTGGAAGCCGACCCCAACATAGATGGGAAAAGGCTAGGCAGATGATGATGTGTTGGTTTTGGCTTGGCTTTTTTATTTAACAGGCCTTTATACAGGACCCGTTATTTAATGATCTAGGTATTATTCTAAAGTTTTCGATAGGCATAAATAGGCAATTTAATTTGGTTATTTTGTAGTAAACGTCAATTTCGTCAGCCATTTTGGTTGAAAAATATAAAAAATAACCACATAGTCAATGCACCTTTTCTTGGTCATGTGCTTCAGAGTTCCATGATTATTATTGCTTGAGTACTCATACTTTAAACCCTAAACAATACATTTTGTTCTGTTACAGAATACTATAATACGTACTTAGCGACGAACAGGAGTTACATCGTCGCGGCCATCGATGTGCGCGGCTCTGAGGCCATGGGCGTGGAAGCCATGCACGCCGTCAACAACGCGCTTGGAACTGTCGAGGTTGCTGATACTTTGGCTGCCATCAGGTGAGAAAAGAAGATAGTTTTTTTTTTTCTAGTGGGATAATCCTGCCACATGATTACCACCAGTCCTGAGAGCTAGAATCAACAGTGGCGAAAACTCAAAATGCGCCGACGTAGCTAATGAAGCTCAATGAGTGTCGGAGAAATGATTTAGCCGTCTTGGATCTTGGAAGATGGCTAGTAATCTTATTTTTACTATGTATGAATTTGGAGGCTTCAATCCAAGTTAATATTATAAACGCGATCCAGTCGTATATTTCGCTGTGGCGTCCAAGATAGTTAAATTGTTTCTATAGGACTTCGTCGAGCTTTATTGTGTCGGCGCTTTTCTGGTGGTAGGTCTCCTGGGTTAGGACATAATATACACAATTTATCCCGTATATGCTCCCGTGAGATAACTTCCGCCCAATATGAGGGCTAAGTCCGCAGGCAAAAGGGAGTTATTTGATAAATCATTACCAAAATGCATGATTTAGTGCCATAAGTGAAATAATTTGGGTCCATCTTGGTCCGAATTCGTGTTAATGTTAGTACAGGACCGAGATGCATGTTTTATTAACTTATTGGTTACGTATTTTCAATTATTTTACAATAAAAAGGTGTCGTAAAAGTGGCATAAAAACCTGTACACATGCATATAAATATAAGCCATTAAATAAAAAACAATTTTTGGCACATACATAACCGTAGACCGTAGATGTAACGTATAGTATTTAATACTTCCATGCCGTACTGACGGAAACTAACGCTATAACTTTCCAGAGCCATACTTTTAGTTGAAACACGATTTCGAAAGAATTCCTAGTACCTGCCGACATATTTTTAAGTGTGTAATACGATATCTTCCAAGCTAATGACCTAAAAAGCCAATTAAGTGACCCCTTCTTACAGTTACGCCGCACTGCGTCTTGGAAATAAAGTAGGAAACCTTACTTTCAGGCTGTTTAATCTTTTGACACCTTTAGTACTAGATTAAGTAGCTATTTTAGCTCTTTTTATTCATTTAGTCATCGTATAAATGGGAACGTCCTCGGAGGGACCAATAACAACACTCTCAATGCCTTTGTCTATCAAACTGTGCTCTTGCGTCAGTAAATTGCCTTTTTTATTCAACAGTGGTTCTGTTTAAGTGCTAATGTATAATGCATAAAACAATAGTACAAAGCCTACGGTCGCAAACTGTGGAATATACAATACAAACAAACTGGAATATTATCAAATTAAATACAAAAGGCAACTATTTCTATAAATTTTGCTTCTATTGACTGCCTCGTTTATCGCGTGGTCGCACGGTTACTGAGCATCAGGTCCTGGGATCGATTCCCAGGTCGGGTAAAGAGTTATTGAGTTTTTTCATCAATAATTTATCATAATAACAGCCACGACGGAGTTTGGATTTGTGCCCGGTTGATGGCAATAGGCTCGCCCCTTATTACATGGGACTTAAACATAACTGGTGAAATGTGGAATGTACTAATAGGTAAACTTTTACCTCATAGGAATGAAATCCCTTGTTGCTCGTATCTACAGGTTGTAAGGGACAGCCCTACACAAATTGACAAGGTGCATTCAGTTCCTTATTTCGAATCATATGGCACCGAAATTTTTCTCCAGACAATTTTATGTTTTAGTTTCTTTTTTCAGTTATTATTCCTTTATTCCACTGTAAAATTACATTCCCTGTATGCAGCACTCCATTAATGTAAATAATACGGCTAAAATAAAAAAAAATCCAACAATGGATGTTGAAATACTCTAACGAACGACGCGTGAAATCAGCCGTTCACTTCCTGCCTAGCTACAGTATTCATCGAACTCTTCGTCGCGCTTGCCGTTCGCTACGTGCGTTTTGCCACCGTAACTATACATTGCGTATGAGGAAATAAAACAAATCAAATTTATTGGATTCCCATAACATTATGTATGATATACTGAATTCACCCCATCAGTTTGTGGAGGGCTATCCCTTACACCCTGTATACTATTTTAATGTGAAAGTTTGGATGGATGTTTGTTACTCAGTCATGCTAGAACTGGCTGAACGGATCTGGATGAAATTTGGCACAGATATAGATTATAGTCTTGAATAGCACATAGGCTACTTTCTATTTGTTTTCTCACACACACACACACACATCTAAATTCACACGCGAACGACATTGCGGGCAAAAGTTAGTTTTCCATATTTTTTCAAACAATTCTTGTTAGGCACGTTTTGAAACAACTATTAGATTACTTTACATAACTACGCTGTGACCGTGGCGTTAAATCAATTTGCTAAACTACCGTGAATTTGAAACAACGTGTGACAATGCCAATTTAACTTAATTTCGTGTTTATGCTGTATTTAAATTCCATTGTTTCCAAGCTGTTAATTTCTGAGGATTTTATTCAGAACCAGGTCTGCAGGATTTACCTTCGACTGGACCATTTTTCAACCGGTATTTACATCAATACTGTCGGCGCCTCACATATGCGTGGATAACCGCGGGGAGGGCGCGCACCCGGCTCGAAGGACCAATGAATAGACTCCGTTGGGACTTTATAAGAAAAGACTAGTGGACTATTATATGTGGTGGGTGGTATAGGTGTTATACCACAATTAACATAATGCAACGTGTGAAAACGGTACAAAGAAATGCCCGGAGTGGCCGGCTCTGTGAGCTCAGTGTGTGGTAGGGCGCGCAGCGGCGCTCGCGCAGTCGGGTTCGGTACCCCAAACCCCGCGCCCTCCCCGCGGTTATCCACGCATATATGAGGCGCCGACAAATACTGTCCAAACCTACTCATAACTTTCAAGTATTTTAAAGCATCAGTAATATTAGTGGAAACCTTATCCTTACCTTGCAAATCTTATTGCCTAGCAACGTATTCAGATACTCTATTTCTCATGACTTGTTTAAAATCTTCTTTCTCTAAATGTGCTAACTACCGCCATACAAGGTGGTGCCTCTGTCTATGTCTAGCCTTTCCTCAACAAGTATGACGACTTCCATTCTATGCTAATACGACAGGGGGCCTAAAATGGCTGCTTTAGCAGAATCATAATAGGATAATAATATGAGTCTCGTTAAAATTCTTAAAATGGTCACAGATACAGTTAATATTATGAACTAGCTGTTGCCCACGACCATCGTTCGCGTAAAATCATTTTAAAAATCCCCTTTATTATTGGCACTTCCCTTTTTGAATCGAATTAAAACCCTTGAAATTGGTAACAACCAATTTCAAGGGTTTTATTTTTTTTGCGCGAATCCCTAATTATTTTTCTAAAATTAAAGTAACGTATGTTAGACCTTATAACACCAGCTATCTGCCAGTAAAAGTCCCGTTAAATCGGTCCAGCCGTTTCGGAGATTGGCCGGAATAAACTGACAGACCGGTAGACAGACAGACAGACAAAAATAGAAAAACATGTGTTTTTGTTATAAGTATATATTTTCGTATGCATTCCGTAAAAAGCTGTTTATTTTGATATTACAAACATATTTCAATTTTATTTATTTGTATAGATGTATAGATTGTCACTTTGTGACCATTTTACGAATGACAATCTAAATTGAGTCAGCCCAAAATTTGGCAGTTTCAGTAGCGTCCGTCAGCTCCTGTGATGAGCAAACAACAGGAAAGGCAGGACACAATATCAAGTGTCCCATCGTTTGAGGGACAACACCTCATTTACATTACAAGGCATAGTCATCTATTAATCTCCACCTGAACCGGTTTTTCTTGCTTCGGCCAACCTCTGTTCTGAGTCTATTACAAGACTTCCAGGTCAGAGAAGCCAAGTCGTGTCTCGGTAGTGAATTTTCAGCAAGTGGCACAAATGGGTTGGGTATGGAAACACTTTCTCACCACAGCTTGAGTCTTACCCTAGAGCGTACACTAGTGAGGAGAGTTACTACTATTGTACTATTTTACAAAGTTTTTATTTTTTTTAAATTTTTACTCTAATTTAAATTCAAAGAATGCAATGCTGCCCGCCTTCTGGGCACTTTTCCTGTTGACAGCGATGTGGACGAATTTCTTGACGCCCTGTAACCCTTTGATACTTGTACATATTTTTATTACTATTATAGATTTTTAGTTTCTAAATAATGTACTTAAATATTTTTTACTAGGTTTTTTTTCCTTTTTCACAGGAGTCTAACAAGCATATACTCGTTCATCGACCCGGATCGCATCGGCGTGTGGGGCTGGAGCTACGGCGGATTCGTGTCAACCATGATGCTCATACAAGATGATCAGAAAACGCTCAGCTGTGCTGCTGCCGTCGCGCCCGTCACTTCTTGGCTTTATTATGGTAAGTTTTTCTTCTTTTCGACCTGTTCATTACAATTTAGTGGGAACCAATGAACGATGGTCCTGTTTCCCTTGGACCTTGGTCATACCGGACAGGGGCCGAGGTCTTTCCCAGCTCCAAAATCTCTGGTTACAGTAACTACTGCTTACTGTTAAACCATTTGAGGTTCTTAAGATTTTAGTTACGTTTAATGCAGTTCAGTGAGTTCGCATTGTAAGAAATCTTAGTCAAGAGACCGTTGTCCAATGACGGGGTTCTCGACAAACTCATTTGGTTTTTTTTTTGACAAGTCACACTCTGTTCTCAATCCACTGTACGTCTTGAAAGCCAGAATCAACAGTGGCGACCAACAGAAACAGTCAATGAAGTTCGGAGATGAAGAATGAAGATTTGGGTTTAGGAATGTGTCGTACTTTTGTTTATTTCCATGTCCTGGAGTATTACCTTTACTGAGCTTCGACAACCGACGTGCCGTACTAAGTAGCCCCGCGAGATAAGGCCAGGACCAGGTCGATGAACATTCCACCTTGTTCCTCAACCTCAAAACCCCTACAATAAATATACCAAACTCAGCCTTTAATATGCTCTTTCCGTTCACAGACACAATGTACACCGAGCGCTACATGGACACGCCTCAAGCGAACCCGCTCGGCTACTCGCACTCTGACGTCATCCGCCAGGCGGCGGAGCTGCGCGGGCGCCGCTACCTGCTGGTGCACGGCACGGATGACGATAACGTGCACTACCAGCACAGCATGCTGTTGGCGAAGGAGCTGCAGCATAATGATATTGACTTTCAGCAGATGGTGAGTGAACTGCATTGTCATTTTTAATTTTTTCGGTGGTTATTCCCATTGATACCTTGTGTTTTGAGAAATAAGACTCAGATTCGATATCCGACAACTACAGACTGAAATCAGTGAATGTGGTTGTAGTTGACAGTATGCCAGCCGCTCAGCGGCAAAGAGTAGAATACTCATACCAAACTGATAAGAGGGCCGACTCGCACAACAATTTGATTGCTAAAATTGAAGGGTGGCGACATATATTATTCTGAACTAACAACACTACGTAGCACTAGGGTTCATATACTACGTGTACGTATTTATATCTAACATTATTAACAGAAACGTTTAGGTATGTAATATAATGTAGCTATATTGTTTCGATTACAGTCGGGTACTCGAGACACTAAATAAATTAAAACAATTTGAAATAAGTACACTGACCTAATTAATTATTAATTGTCCAAAAATAATTATATGACAGTCATAACGTCCATGACTTTCATATAATTATTTCAGTATTGTTGTGTATATGTTTATTAAAATACATTTGTTTTTCATTTCCATCATATAACACTTTACCGGACAAAACTCGGTTGATACACAACACTGATACACTAACTAATTAATAAAATGATAATGGATATTTTTCGAATAAAATATTTTTCCGAACAAAAAGTATAAAGGGTGTAACAAGACCCTTAACGAAACCGAAAGGCACTTGTTGTCCCCGTCATTGCGATCATTTTTTTGGTCTAGACCATACCTACCTTCTAGTTACTTTGATGATGATTGAAACTTTGACCCCCAATATCTCCGATATTGGGGGTCAAAGTTTCAACTTTACCACAAGTTTTTTTTTAATACATATTTTTAATGTAAGATCTTCACTTTAAATACCTCCACGACCCCCGTACTATTCAATCCATCCATCAGCACAATGTTTTAAGTGCATAACATTGAGTCCTATTGTAAAACGTGATTTTTCACCCCAAAAAAAAAGTTGTTTCCCTGCAATAATTTTTGCGTAAAGTTACTTAGTTTGATGTACAGAATGCGTGGTTGACGGCTTCGTGAAGGGACCGTTTACACCCTGTATAATTTAAATAATATTTATAACTTTAAATAAATATAGTGAACTTATTCTACAATAATTATCCATTAACCACCACCAACTACCACCAACCACCAACTACCACCAACCACCAACTACCACCACCATTAACTTTAGATTTTTTTAACGGTTCTTTCGAAAGGCATCGATCCTGCTATCTAGTGAGGTTTGTTAAGACTTTTTAGCTGCATAACTTTTATTTTTGGTACAGTATTCAAGATCTCACCACGGTTTAAAAATAATTGCATAGTTCTATGCATGACACCCCTGCTCAGCGGCTTTGTCTACTCGATGGTGTCATGAACAATAATGTAGACAGGAAAAACCGGGGAAAACCAAACTGTCTCGGAAAAGTAATTTAATTTGTGGAATGCTCCATTTTAAAGTTTCGGAAATACTGCTTTACGTAGATAATCTAAAATATATTTTAAGATTGGCACACAATGTCTACAAAAATAACCTAAAACATAAGAAGAATAGAATACTAGGACAGAATGGTTCGCAGAATTTCAAGTCAACAGACAAAGCCACTAAAAAAGCTTGTATCTTCTATTTTGATTGTCCACAACCTCATTGTATGATTTTATTTTCCAGAGCTACGCGGACGAGAAGCACTCTCTACTCGGTGTCAGTCGACATTTCTACCACATGTTAGATCACTTCTGGACTAAATGTTTCGAGAGCGAGTAAATGTGTCGCCCTCTGTCGGGCATGTCGCGCAGTGTCGTTGTGTTGTGTTCAGTGACTAGTGCCGAGTGTTCCACGCTGTCATATTGTGATCTCGTTACCGTTGAAGAAAAGAAAAGTTAAGATTTAAGACAAGCTCGAATTCGATGTAAGCATTAGTTTATTTGTAGTGATATTTATAAAGATGCGCTTAAGAACAACTGTTGTTTTATTTCCTTTTGAACTGAAACAATACAGTCCGCAAAGCAAAACATTAATATTTATTTTAAGCAAAATTTTTCTTTACTGCAGGTAGACGTACCTAGGTACACTCTTCCTTGATTCTGCGAATAGTTAAGAAAAACTGCGAGTCGTAAATAAAATATACTTTATACAAATGGTGAAAGCAATTACTCAGTGTACAGTTAGCAAACTTGGGAGAAGTCTAGCAATTAGTGCGCCGCAAAAACAAAGTAGAAAAATCACAACGGCGCCAGAATGCTCCCGTTACCCTGCCAAATAAAACATTAACCGTTTCGCTTGCTTTTCCACAAAGAACGCGTTACTTTACACATTACTTGTATATGTTTCGTAGATTTATATTCTGCGGTCAACTTTTGAACAAACGTAACTGTACCGAAGTCTTGAGTCTTCTCGGAAAGACTAGACTCATCGACCAAGGCAGGGTTTAAACCTGGATATCTCCACCAGAATATGGCCGTGTAGACAGAGAGTAAGTAGGTGGTCTCTTTTTCTACAAGTTTACGGCTTTTTTTTCTACAGCTTTCAGTACAAGTTGGAGTACTACCTGCATTGTACCTGTTTCTACTATGTTGACTATTTCGGACAGCCGACCGAGGGCATAAACTTTAAATGCTTCAACTGAACCTATATTGAGATCGAAAAAAAGAAACTTAACAAAACTCTATGTCAGCCCGTTCGGGCTTGTCACAAGTTTTGCTGTCATTTCAGTGCACTAATCTGTATTAATCCAAAAAATCCGTACTGTATTATTTTTAGGCATGTAACGTGAATTGCAGACTTTGAAATTTCGCTTGTACATATGAAAATTTCCAGTAATTTATTTTTAGTAAGAAAGGTATGGCTGAGGACTTTAATTCGCAGGTATGTGAACTCAATATCAGGCTGCATCTTTGCTCTGAATCGTCAGTTATAATCATCGTCTGTCTAGCTTTTCACAACTATTTTTGAGTCGACTTCCGCTCTAATCGGTTGCACCTGATTAACAATATTTTAGGTGGACCGACTGCCTATCTAACCTGCACGTCCAAGTTACTTGGTAATACGATATCTATCCATTGGCAAGACTGGTTGACAGACTTTCAGGCTGCTGTAATGACTGTTTCGAGATCTACAAAAGACCATCAATTTAACGTGCTTTCCGAGGCAAGGAGAGTCGCCGTATGTAATGGCTGCTGTTAGAGGGACACGTACAAAAGCGCTTAACAGAAAATTAGTGTGAGGGGTGTAGTGTGCTTAGCGGCAGACTTTATCGGTACTCACTTGGGTACTGACTATATCTACGTACTTATGTTTCCTTGGGAAAATTCGATACTGAATCTGTGAAGAATCAGACAAAGAATTATGAATATACAAAGTTAATAATGTTAATTTTAGGAAGTTGGCGTCGTCAATCGATAGCCCCTTCGCTGCTAGTGACTCAATTTGTGACCCAAATTTAGACGACCGGGGTATATGCGGGGTAACCCCATGCGACGTCGAAAAATGCTACCCGGAGCCCCGCGTCGTCATCATAGGCGCAGGCATGGCCGGCCTGTCCGCCGCGGCCCGGCTTTCGCAGCGCGGCATCAACAACATAGTCGTGCTTGAAGCTTACGAGAGGTCAGCTTATAAATGTAATTGATAATTTTTATTAGTTTCGACACACTAATATACAAATACCGGCCCTTTCCAGACCCGGTGGCCGGATACACTCATGCTGGCTTGGAGACATCGTTGCTGAATTAGGATCACATTGGAAGCCAGATAACACCTTTACTCATCCTGTTTACACGATGTCTGCCACCGAAGATCCTCCCCGTCCCGGTGCGCCCGGCTCGGCATATCCTCGCGGTCTCTTCAACCGAATAGTTCCTGGTAAAATGCCGTTTCCTCCCACATTAGCTGCATACCATAAATTTCGTCAGATAGAACGGGAAGCTGCTCAAATATACTGCTTGGGCGGTAATAAACAGGCAGGTTCCCTAATCAATTTTATGAGTCTGCGAATTCAACAAGAACTGCACGAGTATCCTGAGGAGCAGCAATATGACGCAGCGAGGATAATGTTCGGGCTGTGTCACATGCTGAGCGCGCGCTGCGGCGACGACACGGCGATGCTGTGCGCCGACCATATCGGTTGCTTCATGAACATGCCCGGCGGCGAAGTACGCGTGCCTTTGGGCTTAGTCGGTATACTAGCTCCGTTGTTACGTCAAATACCGGAAGGAGCTATTCGGTACTGTAAGCCGGCTAACTGTGTGTACTGGGGAACATCACAGAAAGAAGGTTATCGAGCTGTCGTATGTACGTGTGATGGTGATGAATTTCCTTGTGACTACGTCATAATAACGGTGTCTCTCGGAGTGTTGTACAATAATGCCGTCAAAATGTTCTGCCCTACGCTCCCAGCGACAAAAATTGACGCTATGCGAGCTCTTGGATTTGGATTTTGTAATAAAATTTATTTGGAATATTGTCGCCCTTTTTGGTTTTGGCATAAAGGAAACTTGCACTTCAGATACTGTTGCAACGAGCTTTGTGACCGCCCTGATTGGACTCGAGGAATAACTTCGATAGAACCAGTACCAAATAGTAAACATGTCATTTGTGTTTGGGTGGTAGGCCAAGAGGCTTTAATGATGGAAGGGCTTTGCGACAGAGACGTAGCTGAAGGCTTGACAGAGGTATTACGAATGTCGACGGGGAACACCAGCATACCGTATCCAATAACAATGTTACGATCGCATTGGACTTCTGACCCCTTTTTCTACGGGGCATATTCTTATGACAGCTACGGATCTGACGGGGATTTACAGCGGGCGTTGGCGTGTCCGCTGCCGGGACCTAGCGAACCTATTCCTCCGATATTGTTGTTCGCTGGCGAGGCCACGGTGCCCGGGCACTACGCCACGGTGTCAGGTGCTCGCCTGAGCGGCGTGCGCGAGGCTGAGCGGGTGCTGAGTTTAACTATGCGGTACAAAGGCCCACCGACTTTACCTGTACCAAAGCCAGAAGAGAAAAAGAAAAGTAAAAAAGAATAGAAGAAGAGGAAATGAAACTCGTATTTATATTAATTAAATGTTCCAAGTGTCCTTTGCCCCTTTGTCAGAATGTGACAAATACTTATATAAAGTTTCACATTACGCTTTTATTTTATTCCTTTCGTATTTCCACCCGGAACTCATGTCTACGTAAATACTAACTTATCTCTAACAAGTTTGCGGGACTCGCTAGTGTCTGTTGTTAGTTTTGAAACTAGAATGATACTCTACTTGTTTGATGTCTCATCTTATCTCATTTTGTGTGGTGGGCTGCGATGAAACGATTAAATGTTCTTTTAAAGTAATTTGTCTATACTATTTACACACACCGCATCTTTTTACTTTGTACTGTACTATTAAGGTGTTATAAGCTGTGGTAGTAAAAATATCGGCTACAATCTACATCAAAAATAGACATACAATAAATTCAAAATTTTACCCACACATAATCTCGAACGACATACTAAATCTCGTATTGGTAAAACGGTCTGTATTCAAACAATTTGCATAGGTCTCGAACGTTATACATAATGGCGTAGAATTCGACTGATTGAGCTATTGTTCACCATGTTTGCACATCAAGATTGAATGCGGATGAGGGAGACGCTTAACGATTTCCAGAGGCATCTCAGGCATTCAGAATTCATGGTACCATGGATTCTGTTGGTAGGCAGATTAAAGGCAGATAAAGACTGATGTCCTGGATTTTTTTACGGCTGGGGTATTTTTTTATATATTTTGACAGAATTTAAATGTAAGGCCACAAAATGGATAACTATTCTAAATTTCTCCGAAAAATTTTGAAGATTTGACGCCGCGGTTGGCGCAGTGGTTAAGCGATTAGTTGCTGCGTTGCGTGTCGCGGGTTTGATCCCCGCACGGAACAAATATTTGTATATAACCTACAGGTAGTTGTTCTGGGTCTGGCTGTTTGTGTAGGTGAGTTTAAATGTTTGTAAACGCATCTACGATACAGGAGAAAGCTAATCAGAAAAAGTCGTGGCCTCATTCTAGGGTTGTATGAAGCAACGGCTGATTCTTAAAAAAAAAAATGGCTGGAATGAGAAACAATCAGTAAGTACATGAAGATGACAGATTTACTAACAAACCTAAAGAAAAAGAAGTAATTAGGTCAATGTAAAAAAAAACAAACTCCTTTGAGGCGTGGCGAGTTTTGCAGTTTCTCCAATTATTGTTTCAATAAAATGAATTGTTTGCCAGTAGAATCTACCGAGCACAAATTATTACGAGCGGCTGAGGATTCTGTCCCACCGTACAATACATTCCGTACATTAGTATCCGGAAGAATAAATTCCGTCCCTTTGACATCAGTGCGGATTTTTCCCTCCACAAACTCGGATTTTTGTCACAACATCGACATGGTTATCATAGATTTTTTATGTGTTTCTTCATCTATGGTTTAATCTGAATAGAATAGAAAATAGGAAAGTTAAACAATATTACTTTAATGGAAAGCAGTTACAGCTCAGTAGCATAAGGGTTATGGTGTGGACTGGCGAATGAAAGATCATTAGTTTGATTCCCACCCTCATAGTTGCGCCACGTTGCGCCACGTTGCGCCACGTTGCGCTTTAGTTGTAGTGTAGTGTTTAGCAGAGCTGACTACTAAGTTGTTTTTGAGATACTGATTTTTAGGATACTGCTGCCTATTTATTTATTATACACTTCAGCATAGATTACAGAGAGACAGAGAGATACAGATTACAGACTCAATGAAAAAAAAAGTTAAAATGTTATTAGTGTGTATATTTAGATTAGGGTATTTATCTATGGGTCATAGTTACCTGAAATAAATAAATTGTAATTATTATTAACACCATAGGCATTTTCCACCAGTCAACCTTCGGGTGACACAGAGACAAGCAGTGGTAGGTATAAATCTGAAAACAAATTTTTAGTTTATAGTATGAATAGCTGTGGCCCGCGACCTCCGTTCGTGAAATTATTATAAAAAAATATTACTTCCCTTCTTGAATCGGATTTTGTTTCCAATTTCAAGGGTACTATTTTTTTTTGCACGAAACCCTAATTATTTTCCTAAAATAAAAGTAGCTTATTTGAGACCTTAAAAAAACAGCTATCTGCCAATAAAAGTCCGGTCAAAATCGATCCAACTCATTCGGAGATTAGCCGGAACAAACAGACAGACAAAAAATAAAAAAATGTGTTTTTGTTCTAAGTGCCGAATATATTTTCATATGCATTCAGTAAAAAGCTGTTATTTTGATATTACAAACAGACACTTTAATTTTGTTTTATAGATATACTACAAGGCTTCATAAAATGTTATAAATATAATTACACATACACGGAAATACTTCAGTAAAAAAGATAGCCAACTGAAAAAAAATATTAACGTTGTGACGATACTGCCAGCTTTACTTTTCAACTATTTTTTTTGTCCCACACAGGTGCTAAAAAAACTAAAACTATACTACCAACGAGCAGCGGTGACCCAGTGGTGGGGGCCCCGACTTACGAACAGTAAGTCCTGGGTTTGAACCTAGACAGGCGCATTACTTTGCGTAATTTATTTCATCACCACTGCTCTCAAAAACGGTGAACGAAACCAGCATGACCTAGAACCAAAAATTCGAAGACATGTGACATCTACCAAACCGAACTGGACCCGAGTGGTAGATTATAGCCCATTCTCTCTCATAGAGAGGAGGTTCTAGCAGAAATACCAATTTAATCAGAACTGATACCATCTTACAAACACGTGAGAAACAAACTGAACACAAAGTGGAATGTTCATTTTGTCAGATGAGTTACACAGTAGGTAGGTAATCTGGCTAACTAGAATTCTTCGGGGATATAACTCAATTATCCTCCGATAGAGGGATTTTCCTCATAGGGTACGATCACAGCGTCGTACGTGCAATTTTATCTACACACATTTTTCATCAGATCAGACGCTGAGTGCAACATTAATTTCAATAACGTGTCCTGTGAAAGAATTTTCCTTTATTATCTTTCCTTTTTATGGTTCCGTACCCGAAGGGTAATCAACGGGACCCTAGTACTAAGCCTTAGCCTCCGCCCGTCCGTCCGTCCATCCGTACGTCTGTCAGTGGGCTGTATCTCATGATCCGTAATAGGTAGACAGTTGAAATTTCAACAGAATGTGTATTTCTGTTGCCGCTATAACAGCAAATAATAAAAATAAATTAAAAATTAAAGGGGGCTCCCCTACTATGGTACGGAACCCTTCATGTGCGAGTCCGACTCGCACTTGGCCGGTTTTTCTATATTTTGTCACGAAAGGAAGTGACAAGTGTGTAAGTGCGGTCATCAATATGATTTGATCTGTTTCCTAAGCTACTAAAGTGATTATGGCTTCATCGTCTTATGGCCGTTCGTTAATGTTGTTAATTAGGACTAGGTTCGGTAATAGACTTTAATGGCTTATCATATTGTGATGATGTTATGTAACTACTGTACAGCTTATCTATATGTATGTTGTTCTTGATTTTGACTTGGGAAACAAACCAATATTTCCTTTAATTTATAAAGTTGCAAAAGCCCAACTGGCCAGCGACAGGGAGGTGAGTTCGAAGCTCAGCTTTTGTATTGTTGTTGTGATTCACGTGGTATATATGTAACTTTATGGTTAAAATACCAACTATTATGGAAATCATCTCATAAAGACATTACTAACACATTCAGTCTACTTAATGAAAATGCTATAAAAGATAAGATGAAGTGTTTCACGAGCTCGTATATGCAATTATTTTATAATCCTTAGTAGTGTATCCCCATCTCGAGGGAAACATCGACTGAATAACAAATATATCGGCGATTCCTACGAATTGATTCCGCAGTGATTGATGTTCGCTGTTCTACTGGCTCGGCTACAACGCGCGCTTCAAGAGCCTTTTGATTCCACGTCACTTTACTCAACACAATCAATAGGGAGACGGAATTCGCTTTATCGAGTTCTCTTTCATTGGATTATTGGGTATTTGTTTCATTATTATTTGCCAATGTGGTAAGTATTTCATTCGAGCGGCAAATTTTATTAGCTTTGAGCATAAACATCGAGCTTATACACAAACTTAAGCTCTAGTTTCAAGCCATGCGCTTTCAAAAATAAGCAAGAGGGTAGCGGAAAATTGCATCAAAGTTCTTAAGGGAATATTAATTTAAGTTGTAATTAAACGTAGCTTGTCTTCGGAACTCATAGTTGTTTATTAATTAATTATAACAGCAGCGGAAAACAACGGAGCACTGTCCGTGTTTCGCGGAAAACAGATCATGAACATTTTCTGCGAAACGCGGGCAGTTTTCCGTGTAAGTAAAAATATGACCTTGCCAGCGTCGAACGGCAAATATCTGATAATTCGGCTCTATTGAGCTTAACGGATGTAATGCGAAGAGTTTCGCGGAGGGCATTAACACCGTCGCAATGAGAGGGCGGCGCGCGCCCGAGCGCTCCGAGCGAGCCCGGCCAGCACGTCTCTGCAGATGGCGGGCTGCGGGAGCACGCAAGAAAGCGTCGAGACAGATGCGTGACGCAGCGCGCAGGACCACCCCCTCCCCTCCCCCCGGCCCGCGGGACCCCGCCGGGTGCGTGCCGCGCCCCGCGGTCCCTGCTCCGCGCGACACATCTCACAGAACACATCGATAATCGCGTGGTGCGTGAGCCCGCTGCGGGCTCGGACTCGGGTAGGTAGCTCAGCGCGCGGCGCGGCGGCGTGCGGTGGCGCGGCCGTGTGTGCCGGTGCAGGCGGTGCGTGGCGCGCGCGTGGCGCGGGCGGGGCGCGCGCGGCGGCCCGGGCGGCAGTCGCTCGGAGGCAGGCGGCGGCTCGCGTCGCCCTGCGCTCTCTCGCTGCACGCTGCATCGCTGCGCTCGCGATCTCGCGACAAGGTACGCGCCGCGACACCGCACCGCACGCTGCACATGTTACACATCACACTCGTGCATTTTTCATTCATCACTTCGTAGATTTTTGCTTTATTGTCGGTCCTATCGTAATCCGCGAAAGAACCTTCTCGGGCGCGCGCATATTACCTAAAATTATATTCAAAATTCGGTTAGATTTTGAAAATCACGTTTGATGATAATAAAAAAAAAATTGCTTGGGTAAGTAAGAATAATTAAATATTTTCTGCGTCTTCCTTAAGGCTGTAACGAAATAGAAACAGGCATGCGTAAGCTCTCTAATGGCAGCCGAAATATAATGCGAAGCTAAGAGAATAAGAAAACGTGGTGGAAATTTTAATTTTCTTTGTTATTCGTAGGAAATAAGGGAATTATTATGGATGTCATTAATTTTATAATGGTTTTCGAGTTGTAAAGACTGCGCTTCGTTTTATCCTATAGAAGATGTCATGAGGGAGAGAACAACTAAAGCACTGGCCTGATGCCAAATGTCGACCGCGGCACACATCTTTCAGTAACAAAATATTTTAGAAATATCAGAGATATAATGTCTGGACATTTAAATGTCTGTAGTGGACTGAAAATGTACGTTGTCGAGAAGATGAGCTCTGTCATCGTTTGTTCGTTTGATAAATGAACGTGCCGGAGACCAACACGTAGCCTACCTTAGATAACTAATTAGAACAGTTACCTCTCCTAGTGATCTGTGACTCTCAATGTGAAAGTGTTCCACAGAAACTGGACGATCTCATTAGTTATTTCTTTACTTGATAAAAATCTTATCTTGATATTTTACACATTTTAGCAAACCGATTGTAATAACGGAAGAATAAATCTCTAAAATGGCCACCTCAGCGCAATTTTAATATTTTCTCCGAACGTTCATTTCAGTTGATTTTCTTTCATGAATATTTTTCGGCGTGAGTCGCTCGATCTTCACAGCCACAATTATGATAACGTGCTTGATGACAAACATGGAGATAACAGAATCGACATTCCGACAATCGTCTCTGAATTATTTTCCGCCAAATTTTCACCAATTTTTATGGCTGCGGTTAACTGATTATTCTATATTATTGAATCATTACAAATTGATATTTATATGTAGGAAGACAAGATACATTGTAACCTTACGCCTGTATTTCCCAAAGGGTTGTGCAGAGATGTATAACGCATCCATAAAAAAAAACTAACAAATTTTGTTGGCAATAGGCTCATCCGCCTATTAAATGAGAATTGAATTGACTATAAATGATATCAAATACGGGAGATACCTGCATAAATATTTAAGATATTCGAAGGTTTCGGTAGTAGGTAAAGATCGAGTGTCAGCTCTGTGACTGAATATTTGGCACGCGGCGTGCCATGTTGCGGGGAACTACAGCCTTTCTTTCCACTCTGTTTGAGTGCTCGCTATTTCCTATTGAATAGACAAATATTTATACAATAGAAATAAGGGAAAAAGTAAGCTTTTCCTATATTATTTATAATAACGATGTTAGGCTAAGCTTTCATAAGAATCTACTTAATACAAATCTCGAGGAACAATACAGGCCACAGCACTGCGCCTTGAAGTATGTTTTACACAAGAGTTACTTTTATAACAAAAGTGAGCATAAGGAGGGAATTTTTAAAATTCGCCCCCTAGAGGGGTGAAATAGGCGATGAAATTTTGTATGGATGTTCGTCATTTTTGCCGAAGGGAAATCGGGCGCACGGCTTGTAAATAAATAAAATGTTGAGTAGGTACAGGGATTCAGGATTTTATAAAATCGCTTACATTGTATATTGTTGTCTTGATTAAAGAGGAGGGTGGTTCGTTACGCGGACTCAATTAACTGAGTCTAAATTAACTGCCGTTTGTTTTGGTTGCTTTTAGACCTACAATAGCGCAGTAAAAGTTAAAGGTAGAACTTGGTTTAAATTTTCGGTATGTCTAATTCAATGGAAACCTAATTTTATCCTTATTGTGCGTACAGCCTTATTCACAGCTATACAAAATGTGTTTAACGTTCCATAAATCATAAAACAGCAAACAATTATCAGCTATTCCGTTTATTACGAAACTAATTTGTAACACTGTTGGCATCATTCATTCGCAAATGCATGAGAGAGCCTTGCTACCTGAGTTCCCTCCGAACATACAAGTTGGTAGTATAAAGTAAACATATAAGTTCCCGACTTCGGCCGTAAGCTCCTAAAACTCAGAAATGCCCACTTGCGAACACCGGAAAACTAATTGTCAAAGGCAAATTGTCATTTCAGCCGAGTTGCTGACGTTTGGGGCAATTTGTGAGCTATCCTCAAGGGATGCAATTTCCCCCTTCCGCCTAATTGCTCCCGGGGCGTGTTGCTACAAAGCTAGTTAGGAAACTGCCTCTCGGACCACTTGTGTCGCCTCGACCCCAATCAATTATGTGCTCACGATGCCCACTGTACTCGCCATGAGACGATGTCACGGGGACTCATCTCACCACGCTCACCGCACACCTACAATTTTGACATTGGTATTCCACTTTGTGAAGTCGCCTTCTTTAATCAACCTTTAAAATATCATTCATCAACATTCTCCCTATACCAATTCATTTGGGGTCGGCACAGCATGTCTTCTTCTTCTATACTTCTCTGAGATGACTGCTGAGATGAGAGCAGTCACTTCCTTTCTAGCCATATCATCCTTCACAGTCCATCCATCGTTTCTTTGGTCTTCCTCTACTCTTACAGCCATCTATATTCACACTCAACATTTTCCTGACTACATTTTCCTCATTCCTCCGCATCACACGTCCATACCACGATAACCGATTACTGCATAACTTTTCAGTCACCGGCGCCACTTTCAGACTTCAATCAACCTTTAAAACATTCTCTATTAATAAAATTCTCGCAAATAACACCTTGTATTTCATTCCAAAGCGCAGTTTATGCATTTCTGCTTCTAATTGGGCGTCTAAAGTGTAAATTATCGTTCTCTCACGATAGCGAACACGTATTTGAGAATGCGACCTCACATTTTCAACCGATGAATTGCATACGGATTCTTTAGATAAATAATATTCAGTAAACGACATTGTGACGATGTCTGTGTGTCGTGCCAGACACAACAATGAATGGGTTACATGTGCTTCCTGAAGTACATAATGTGTTATTTAATTAAATGCGAGATTGGAATTTCAACTAAAATAGTCGCACTGGTCACAAAAACATTGTTAATCGCGTGTGACCACACAAATAGCAATTAAATTGTGTAAATAGATACATTATTGTTTCTGCGTTAAGCGCGACACAATTCACAATAATTGTGCAAAGTGGTTTTTGATTATGCGGAAATAAAACTATTAGTTAAGCCGCGTTGGTTGATAGTGGTACTGCTGAGCATCGGTCATGGCTTCAATTCCTGGCAAAGTGTTATTGTTTTTCCGTGAGGAATTTCTCAGTAGCAGCAGCCTGAAGTCTGAATTAGAGCCCTGTTGACGGCAATAGGCTTCTTTCCTATAACATGGCACTTAAGCATTACTGTTGTGGCCCCTTCAGAATACTACCGCTGCGACATCATTTAATATCATGTTTTAGATTAAATTATTATGGTCTCGTTTTTTTAATTTTAGTTTTATTTATTTTTTCTTTCTTTGTTATATATTTTTCATTTTATTTTTTATATTACATTTTCCTGTGTGAGACCAATAAATACTTTTTCTTTCTGCGTGTGGTGAACCTACACCTCTGTTTAACCCATCGGAGATTACAGGCGTGATGTTCTGTTATATTTGTAGAACGATTAGTTCCTGTTCATAGTCCAGTGTTTAAAGAATCAAAAGACGAGGAGTTACTGTGTCAATAAGCAATGTTAATAGTTTAATCTTTTTAGCCGACACGTTCAGGTTTCATGAAACCTTATATAGTATAGTCCCGTTTAATTTCTTAGTATATAAAATATGCTGATTAGATTTGGCCTTGTAACTTCGTGTATTGAATGTCATTAGTTCATCACCTCATTTGCGTAACACACTTTCAATCGAACTGAAGGATTTTGTTGGAAATTCCTAATCCATTGCATCATGTGTTTGAACAATTCGTCTGTTTGTCAAAGTGAATAACGCAATGAATGTTGTCGAATTGTCAAAATGAAAGGCATTGCGATTGTGTGTAACGAAATTAGGAGCTAACTTTTTTCATGTTTACTGTAAACTCGGTGGTATGGTATCATACAATCATATAAAGACGATAAAGTTAGAATAAAAGGATAACTTTATTTAGTGTTAATGGCTTATGCTGTACTAAACGTAATAAATAAATAGAAAGGGCTCAGTAAATATAGCTGTATCTTCCTTGATGATATATAAGTCCTGCTCAGGGATTTGGTCACTCTCTGGCTTAAGGTTTTATTCTGTGTTCCACCTCTCTAAGTGATACCTTTTCATTCAGGATGTTATGCAGGTGCGCTTATAAATAAGGCACACAATTAAATCACTTTCTGAACATATTAATAAGCTCGTGCTTGCCCGCGAACCTAGTCCGCATGAAATTATTATAAAAATATTACTTCCGTATTTGAATCTGATTTTGTTAACAATTTCATGGGTTTTTTTTAACGGAACCCTTTTCTTTTTTCTGAAATAGCTTAAGTTACTCCGTAAAAAATCAGCTACCTGGCAGCAAATTCCAGTCAAAATCGGCCCAGTCGTTTCAGAGATTAGCCGGAACAAACAGACAGATAGACAGGCAGACAGACAAAAAAATGTTTTTTTTTATAAGTACCGTATATACTTATATGTATATACTTATACTTGTATATACTTATATACGATATGTATTCAGTAAAAAGCGGTTATTTTGAAATTACAACAAACTGACACTTCAATTCTATTTATTTTATAGATGGAAAGAGGGTAGCCAGTAGTCGTAGGTTACGAGCATAACTAATGTGGTTAAATACAAGTTTAATTAAAATATGCTCATTGATCGTTGTAAAGGAATTCGAGAACCATTTAGCACAATGTGTAACGGAGTCGATTCTTCATTTTTTAATTTATTTTTCGCCTTTAGGCATAGGTATTGAATTCCTACTGGATTTAATTAAAATCTGTGTTAAATTAAAGGAACTATGAGGCAGTGATGTAAGAGCGGCCGCTTCGCTGAATGGATGGTCAAAAACGACTGAAATTTTAGCGGTTACTGGTTTTCGGGCTCCTAAAATAGGTTTCTACGATTTATTTTAATTTTGCTGCCTGAAAATGTATTGATTACAAAGGAAGGTTGAATTCAATTGTTTTTTAAACGCTTTTCAAACGTGATTGTTCGGTAATTAGGGTGGATTGTACCCACAGATGGGCTAATCTGTGGTAGAACTTAGACAAAAAAATACAAAGATATAATTATACTTATTATCATAATCAAATCTTTTCGACATTTTGACCCGAAAACAGTCAATATCATCTATCATTATTCCGCCAAAACGATGTTACTGTATCATTTTCACATTCGCCCCTATTACGGACGGGCCTGCATCTCCACTAGACTCGTCGGCACCACTCGGCCTCGCTCGGCGCTACTCGATCACAACGCTAATTTAAACACCGATCTGTTGCCTACACCTACGTAGTTAACATACATTTTATCTCGTTAGTCACTGCTATCGTTTTTTTACACAAAAAATCCCCCATCATTTTCCGAATCCAATTTATCACTAACTCACTCCACATAAGTTTGTCGCTGTTGTGACCTGAATTTTTACTAATGGCCGCCAATAATAAAAACAATACATAACACGTTATGAAAATAGTTCGCGACTGGAATGCGTATCATCCGCGGAGCCCTCCAACGATGGCGAGCTAATATTCAAATAGATAAATCAAGTGTCTAGTCCTGCCGGCTTTTTGCACGGGGAAGATTGATGGCAAAATTTTTGCGAAAATTCCTCTGGATGTTGATCGTCGGCTATTACGTAGAGAGAGCTTTTGTACGAATGATAATACGGTCCGAGGGAGCGTCGGCGATGTGATTGCAGAGTCGAGATATGTTCCAGTTCAAAACTGGCTTAGTCACGTCCGCAGAGCCAGGCTCGAGCGGTAAACAATGACATATACAGCCCCAATTCTATATCGATAGGTGTTTTGTATTGATCACTTCTTCAATATCATGACTTGCTGCGTAATCGCGTCATTTTTATGGTAATCGAAACCCCATACCAGTCTCAGAACGTAAAATTGTCAAACGAAATTGATCTGGATTTCTGTTGAAGTTACGTGATTAGGTTGTACGAATGGCAAACGTTGCGTGACTGAAATCTACCCTTTATCATTTATATTGTCTAAAAATAAATATATTAATGTTTCTGCAAATATGTGCGTATGGAAAGTAATCATGGATTTAGGTCTCTGAATCGACACATTCATTTCTCTGTCATACAACCATTATTAATAAATGGAATTGACGTACAGTCGCCAGCACATCAAGTTACCATAAACTGTCAAATTTCTTCAAATCATTACCATTAAATGTTGATGGTTCAATCGAATGAGAAAATTTGATTTCAGTTTGTGGTAACTTGATGCGCTGGACCATTGATCATGGATCACAATAACCACACATATTACTCACCGTCACAATCTCTACAAAATGGCCCTTATTAACTAAACATTTGTTTTGTTTCAGGTGCGAAAGTCCCGGGAACATCGGTGTAGGTGAGACGATAAGTAGTGTCAGTCAGTGCTTAGTTTCCGTCAGCCATATTTAAAGTGCCTAAGTTACATCTGCTAGTACATTAAAAGACAAATAGACGGTGTAGTGTAGTGAACTAAAACTTCTGTGTAGAATTTTCTCGTGAACTGTACTTTTATTGAAGGTGGATAGTGTGTTTTTTTTTCATCTTCAAAGCGCTTCTGTGTTCACCGATTATGATATAAAGGTAAGTTATTTTTTGCTTAAACAATTTCCTTTTTCCATTTACACGAGAATGGAGAACTTTGTATTAAATGTCTTTGTTTGAACTGAATCTACAGGTTTTGGTTGCGATTATACTCCTCTCATTTCGTCGAATACGATCGGTTTTTAGTTTTAAAATTCCAGTTTCAATTCAACTTTTGCGATGTTCTTCCATTTTCGAATACTCCATCCAATTTTCGTGGTATTTTAGGAAACGTTGCTTCCTGAATCGCTGCGGAAACTCCACCAGTTTTTATGGTTCTCGCTCAATGATTTCTGCGAAACGCAGATTTTGATGAATGAGAGCCGAAGCGATTTATCATAACACCGTAACTGAACATTATTTATGCACCACAGGATCCTCATCTGTGTAACTATAACCCATAAATTAAAACAAAAACTAGGTCACAACTCTGTTTACTATAAACAACGCTTATTGGCAACAATATTCATATTTACATACTTACGAAATATTCTTTGGCTGTTGCACAACAATTTTTTTTTTTTACTATGGAACTGAAAATCTAGAAACCTTAAGGCCGTTAGTTTTAAGTTGTAATTTGGACACTATTTCGATGCAGTAAAGCAAATGTGCATGTGCATCCAAAAACTGTTTTTATTTTTTACCTACTACGCTAGATGACATACAAGAAATCATTTATTTGACCTTAAAATATAGGACTTTATTCCAGACCAAATTAAGAGCTATATCTTTTTAACACTCTTTAGACTAGCTTCACCCGTAACTAACTAATTATTTTAAAAAATCTTAGAAATTAAATAGGCACAATGTGTAAAAAGCCCTTCACACAAGTGTCCTCCAGCCCTAAAAATATTTCAATAAAAGGTTTTGTTTATAAAAAAAAACAAAATTAATTTCCTCGTTGTCTATTATAGAATCGGTTCAGATAGTCACCACAATTATAAACATTGGCCGTGGTCCAACTTCGCGACACCAACCGTGGCCTTACTAGAGGTTGCTACTATTAATCTAAACATAGTGTAAGCTGTTGTAATTATTACTGTTTGTATCGTTCAATGTCCTTAGCGTAGTAGGAAATGGTATTTGGCTCGCTCCAGGTGGCCCAATTTTATTAAAATCCTGTATAAGCTCGCTAATAGAACATCTCGTCTGAGATAAATCTGACACCCACTTCACAGTCTTCGTATCTATGGTCACTGTCCACCGTACTTTCTAAACAGAAATTGATCAATATTCTCGGCCAAATGAGACTACTACTCACGACATGACTTTGTAAATTCTGAGCTATATAGACAATAGCACCATAGGGATCCGTACCCGAAGGGTAACCAACGGGCTAAGCCTCCGCTGTCCATCCGTCCATAAGTTCGTCTGTCTGTCTGTCAGCGGGCTGTATGTATCTCATGATCCGTAATAGGTAGACAGTTGAAATCACAGAATGTGTATTTCTGTTGCTGATATAACAACAAATAATAAATTAAAAATTAAATGGGGCACCCCTTCTGCAATGGTTTGGAACCCTTCATGCGCGAGTCCGACTCGCACTTGGCTGGTTTTTTTTTACCACATAGGCTTGCGTTTGGCTGCAATTCATATGGTGTGAAGCGATGACGTGGCCCAGTGTGGAGCACGCTTGCCTAGATGAAACCGATTCACTCGAACTTTGAAGAGACACAGAGTATAATGATCGGTAAACAGAGAAGTCCACTGAAACTGTCTATAATCCCAGAGTATAAACTCAGGACCAAGCTTGGCATTTCTAGAGATTCCCACAACAGGCATATTGAGACGTTAGCCTTACAGCGTTTGTCAGTAATCTGATTTTGCTCGTTACTGAAATAACTTCTAGATACAGTGTTGTATGTATCTACAGTCTTGTGAGTACACAGGTATCGAAGGCAGTCTTGATGGTATCTATTGGGTAAGCTATCCAAAAAATAAACAGTATTATTTAATCTGCTTCTTAGCGTGTCGATGGCAATCTACAGGATGTAAACGGACCCTTCACAGAGCCGTCAACCAAGCATTCTGCACTTCCGCACATCAGACTAAGTAAAATTGCGCGACATTTATTGGTGTGAAATATCACGGTTTACTACGCACGCAAAATATTGTGCTGACAACAATCAGTACAATATAGAGTGTTGTACCTACAGTAGACAGGTATTGAAGGATATTAAATAGTCTTGATGGTGTCTATTGGATAAGCTATCCAAAAAAATAAACCGTACTCCTTAATCTGCTTCTTAGTGATGGCACTCTACTGTGTGTAAACGAACCCTTCGCAGAGCCGTCAACCAAGCATCCTGCACATCAGACTAAGTAACACTGCGCAGAAATTATTGTTGGAAAACGACTTTTTTTTTGGTGGGAAAATATTGTACTGATTGATACAAAGAATAATACAGGGGTCATGGAAGGGGGCATTTGTTAATAATATTACCTATCAATGCTTATACGTCCTTAGTACAGGAAATATTGTCAAAGTCCTGAAGTATTTACTGCAGGTAGCAAGCATGTTAAAGCACTATTAACTGCTTTAATCGGATTACAGCGCTGTGTGCGGTATGTCGTACAGCGCTGCGTGAATACTTTACTTAGGTACTTAATGTGCATGCCACCCGTTATATTATATTCGTGAATTAGAAACTTCTCTAAGTATTATGGAAGTTTTACTGATAAGTAAATGCAGTTTTCGTGCTTTTGGTACCTATTATCGTTAGTACATTTTCTTTTTGAAATGGCAACTATATTGTAGTCTTAAGGCTGGGGTTATGGGCTGCGGGACTGTTCGAAAGAGATACCGTGGCCCTGGAACACAAAGGGCAAAGAAGGAAAATGAATAGGTTTTAGTCAGTAGAAGTCTGATACTCCCTTCCGCTCCGCCCAGCAGAGCATTTGATGATTTCCCATCCGAAAAAAAAAAGCTGAGGTTATAAAATATTCTATCATACAATCCATTTCTACTAATATAATGAATGCAAGAGTATCTTACTTTTCCGTTACCTTATCATGATAGACTATTTAAACGATAACAGTGTTCCCAGAAACTGGAAAAGGTTATGTTGTTAAGGTATGTTGCTTTTCATCCTAGATAGCAGATGATGTTCCGGGAAACCTCATTTTAGTCACTTTTTTCCTCTATCTCGTTTTATCTACAGGATGTAAACGGACGCTTCACGAAGCCGTCAACCAAGCATTATGTACATCAAACTAAGTAACTTTACGCAAAAATTATTACTGCGAAACGTTTTTTTTTTGGGTTAAAAAATCACGTTTTACGGTAGGACTCTATGTAACGCACTCAAAACATTGTGCTGATCGATAGATTGAATAGTACGGAGGCCCGGAGGTGTTTAAAGTAAAAATCTTATATTAAAAACGTATATTTAAAAAAAAAAAGAAAAAGTGGGAACTTTGACCCCTTACTATCTCCGTAACTAGAAGGTTCCCAAGTATGGTATAGAAAAAAAAAATGATCGCAATGACTGGGAGAAAAAGTGCCTTTCGGATTTGTTAAGGGTCTTGTTACACCCTTTATATTTAGTCTCCAGCCTATGATATCATAGCATCCTTTGCTATTGCTAAAATCATTACTACATAGTATAAAACAAAGTCGCTTCCCGCTGTCTGTCCCTATGTATGCTTAGATCTTTTAAACTACGCAACGGATTTTGATGCGACTTTTTTTAATAGACAGAGTGATTCAAGAGGAAGGTTTATATGTATATATTGCACTCGTGCGAAGCCGGGGCGGGTTGCTAGTATAATCTAATATATACTTTTACTATCTGTTTTTTTTTAACAGAAAGATATGTTGCTGTTGTGTCATTGTTTTACTCATAACTAACCTTGTTTCTAAACGCGATTGTTAAGGTCCAAATATCGGGTTTATGTCCCCGATACCGGCTGGGAGGTTGTCCGGGGACGGCCGAGTGGCCATCAGCTGTCGAAGTGCCACCTGCGACCTGCATCCGAACTAATCCTTATACTTTACTCCTAATACCCAGCTCTTAAGGTGATGTGTTTCGACTCCATCCATACGAAATAATGTAGACGTTTGCATGTAATCGCAATGGGCATAAATGGATGATAGGATAGTTTGAAGGCTGGACAAATAATGGTGATTTAATTAACTTTATTTATACTATTATCGAGAGCAGCGGTGGGCCAGTAGTGGCGGCCCCGACTTACGAACAGTAAGTCGTGGGTTCGAACCCAGGCAGGCGCATTACTTTGTGTAATTTATTTCATCCCCACTGCTCTCAAAACGGCGAAGGAAAACATCAGCATGTCATAGAACCAAAAATTCGAAGACATGTGACATCTACCAACCCGCACTGGGCCCGCGTGGTGGATTATAGTCCATTCCCTCTCATAGAGAGGAGGCCTGTGTCCCAGCAGTGGGAACATTATAGGCTGATTATGCTATGCTTATGTTTGTACTATTATCTACCAGGTATAAGTAAATTCATCTTCGTCTGCTTAATCTTTTCCCAACTATGTTTGGATCGGCTTCCAGTCTAATGGACACAGCCTAATACCAGGACTATTTGAGTATGTTAAACTTTTGAACGCCATTGTCACATTCGTGACAAGCAAGCGATGACCTGTACGCCAAACGACATAAATATGTGACAAAATAGTAGGTGAAATTGTGGCTTGGCGTGAAGGGCACGCGCGTGTGTTTATGCTCTTGCGTTCAAAAGGTTAACTGATCATAATTTAAAATACTTAATTGGCTAATATTAATTCAATGTGATCAATTTAAACAATTAGTTACAGCCATAATTGCTTCACTAGTTTTTAAATTCATGGTCTGAGAGAGGCATTGCCGAGGTTCAGAATCGAGAGCTTCCCCTTAACTTCCCATCTCTTAATGGATTCGGATGGTCGAAGCGTTATGAGTGGTTATTACTACTGACCACATATTTTATGGCATCGTCCAGTCCCGGTATTTACACACGTTTACTACCAACAAAATCATGCGCCAAGAGTTTATCACCTGTGCACTTACGCGATAACGTTTTGCAACTTTGTTACTACTATTAACATGAAAATGTGCATGACTTTTCATTTCACTTTAAAATAGTCGGTAACCGTGTAATTTATTAAAAATGAACACGATTTCCATGAAATGGAGATCGAAATTTAAGTTTGAAATTAGAACACTGCTATCATTTTAAAAATTGCACCAGAAAATTATTTTTCTGAAATTGAAATTCAATTCACTCAAACTTTTTTGTATTATATTAAAATGCTTGCGTTGGGCCGTAACTCGCCTGATATGAAGTGATGATGTGGCCGAGGGTGGAGCACGCTTACCTAGACGAAACCGATTCAATAGAACTTTGAATAGATCCAGATTATAGTGATCAGGGAACAGAGAGGCCGGCAACCTATCTCAGTCCAGACATAGGCCTCTCTCAAGCTGCGATAAAATACCTTGTCCTTCGACTTTCGCATCCAGCCTGCCGCAGCCATTATTTTAAGGTCGGAAATGAAATGGTAATTACTGAAACCATTCTTCGAACTTACGTCGGCTTTCTGAATCGAGTTGCATCTGTCAATGCGTTCGATTGAATCAAATATGGAAATCTGATTCGATTCACAATGTCAATGGCTGGATTATTAATATCCATTAACGTAACTGATGTATTGTGTGGTAAGCGCTTTGTGCTGGGACTGTTCCAAGTGTATCATTCTAGTAGATTTATACCTACCTTGGATTTTAAATTACTGAAGCTTATCATCGGTATTCGAAGTGGAGCATATGCTTTCTAAATTTTTCTCTAGGACTATGTAGAACCTCTCGTGACCGACGTGTCTGCCTTGTTGGTATGTGGTCGCAAGCGCGACTGCTGAGTATGAGGGTCGGGCAAAGTGTTAATTGGTTTTTCCATCAGGAATTTCTCAGTAGCTATTACCTACATGGGGCTTACATAACTAAACATAACTGGCGGAATGTGGGTGTAATATTATGTACACCTCTGCCTAACCCTACGGGGATTACAGGGCGTGATGTTATGTTATGCGTAATGACTCCGTAGAAATAAGCCTTTTGCAGGTATCACTTACTTAGAATTGAAACCAACTACATAAATGACACAAACTGAATATAAAGTTTGACATAAGGGCGACATAAAGAACTTTAAAGGTTGACGCAGTGGTCACTCATTCAATATTACGACATCATTGACCCAACAAAGGACTTTTAAGCCACCCGCTACACCCACAAATTATTCGTTACCAGCTCACTAGGTAATCGACGTTTCTCAATTACCAAGCTGGCAGTCACACTCGCCAAGAAAGCATAATTAACCATGAAATGATGCAAAGGAAACCGTATTCCTGTTTACACAATCACATAAGTCCTTTAAATAGATTTGTTTGTACCAACACGTCAGCCATTTTGAAAACATTTAAATTTTTAATGACTTTTTGTTTGCTGCTAAAAATAAGTAGAGTAAAGGCCTTCGCACATTACACAGACTCGAGGCCTACTCCACTCCGATTCAACCAATTCTTAAATAAAAGTTACCTAAGTTACTCCTTATAATATCAGCTATCTGCCAGTAAAAGTCCCGCCAAAATCGGTCTAGCCGTTTCGGAGAATACTCGAAGCAAACAGAGAGACAGACAAAAAATTTAAAAAATGTTTTCGCTTTTCCAAGCGGTCCGGAAACGAGCGTGTAGGTATTAGACATCGTTAACTAACTTGTTAGTTGGTCCGAATTGCACAGGCAACCGAGTGTGGTTTAATCGAACAAAAATATAATCGCGCCATTCGTGTGATTTTAATTTGGTGTTCGAACTATCATTGATTTTACATATTTTCATGCTTTCATTGAACAGTAAAAAACTTATTAAATGATGAAGATATTGATAATTTTCTGCATCTGGTATGGTTTCAGCATTTAGATTAATTGAAGTGAAAATCAACTCTAAAATGGTTTCGTACAAAACTTTTCATCTCACTAAACACAGCACAATGTAGATAATTCTCCGTACTAACACTTACTCAGCGTAATGATTGCTTGTTAGTAACGGAGCTGCACTGAGGGCAAATAAAACAGCTCACCAGTAGTCGCACGTGATTTGTCAGTGTTTGAGTAAACATTGTCAGTTTACTCAATTTTATATTTGTTTGGCCAGAGATAACCAGATAAACATCACATATTCTCCGACTAGGGCTGGCAAAGGTATATAGGGTGACTGGTAATTAGTGACCGATACTTAAACACGTGATTGTACTCATGATAACAAACAACTTTCTCAAAGAAATAATTTTCTTTATACTCATTCACTTTAATCATTATAACATAACAGCCGTATAAATTCGTGCGCGAGCCCCTGTGACCTATCAGCTGTTAGCCGTGTGACGCCGTTCTGACTCCCAGAGTGGTCTGCCTACCCACAGTTGCACGGTACGATAGTAATGAGACAGAACGGCGTCACGCGGCTAACAGCTGATAGGTCAGAGGTACGCGAGCGCGAATTTCATATGGCTGTTGTGTTATTGGAATAAAACTGAACGTTTTATAGGTATAAAAAAAAATGTTTCTTTGGGAAAGTAGTATCTTATCGTGAGTATAATCATGTGTTTAAGTATCGGTTACTAATTACCAGTCACCCTATTTATTACTCCTATATTTTGCCAGTCATTTTTATATTCTAGTAATGAGGATAATATGGCAATGAATAAGGCAAAACTAATGTTCAGATAGATGGAAAACTTCTGTACGAATTTAGGAATTCAGTTATGTCCCATTTTCACTAAAGAAAATCTAAAGAAATTAATTATGAAAGGAATGGTTGAATGCTAGTATTTATTTTTAAGAAAACGTCTTTACCCCTCTTAGTGGCAATGTCACCAAATACGACAGAATTATCATCATCATCATTTGCCTACCTTTTTCCCAGATTTGTTGCGGTCAGCTTTAAGTCTAACCAGATTCATCTGAATACCAGTATTTTACATGGAGCGACTGCCTATCTGACCTCCACAACCCAGTTCGTATTGGGTAATACGATACCCCGTGGTAAGACTGGTTGTCAGGCTTACGACAAAATTTCAGCAGGAAAATCCCGACAAAAAAAAGATCGTTACTCCAACGCTGGGAAAAAATTAACTGTCCATTTTAAAAGGCGCGTATGTGAACTCCCTGACAACTCGACAGACACTGAGCGAACTTTAACTTCGCCATCCAATTTAATTACAAAAAGTTCGACCACGATTTTAATCTACACCATCTACATTATTCTACATCCCTAGTTATTTATGAGCTGTGTAGATTATAAAGATTATAAATTCCTTCACCAAGTTCGCGTGCAGCACCTTTATTTGTTAAGTAATAGCATTTGGTGGAGCAAACGTTGAATTATATGAAATGTAATCAATCACTAGTTTCAGTAGTAGTGTTGCTCAACACGTAATGTTCTGATTGTAAGTTAGCGGTCTGACACACCCCTAGATTTCAATTACAGGCGCGAAATGAGCAGTAATACCTATTATGGCACCTGAAATACCTCGTGTACGGACAGCTTCAAAGTAAATGATCCCTATAGGCTCGGGTCTGTGTTTAAATTCAATTGGTATCTATTGGAATGGAAACTTGTCATTACTACTTTGTTTTGTCTAACTTGACACTGGATGATTAGTTGCGAACTAGATAAGGATCCGCAAAGTGGTACGGACAAAAATGGCGGCTGATCTACGGGTGTGGACACTGACAGATACTCCAGTAAATATTTGTATGGAGGTGTCCATGTCTGGAGCCGCGTCCATAATTTGTCCTTATCGGTTTTAACTATCCTTACTGATGGAGAATGATGAATTCTCTCGTATTTTAATTAATTTTGTCGTTTTCTGGTGATTGCTAATATTTTGCGTTGCTATTTTTGTTGGTTGATAATGGGTGTAAAAAGACCCTTAACGATACGTCATTGCTGTGGAATTGCCCCGTCATTGCGATATTTTTTTTTGTTCTGGACCATAACTGGGGACCTTTACCAGTTTATCAGATATGGAGATATTCGAGGTCAAAGTTTTTTAAATACACGTTTTTAATGTTATAACTTTACTTTAAATACTTCCATGACTCATTTACTATTCAATGCATCCATCAGCATAATGTTCTGATGACGTTACATTGAGTTCTACCGTAAACTGTGATTTTTTACCCCCAAAAAAAAGTCGTTTTCCATCAATAATTTTGCGTAGAGTGACCTAGTTTGATGTAAAGAATGCTTGGTTGACAGTTTCGTGTTTCGTGGAGGGTCCGTTTACACCTTGATACTTCAATTGCATTTCTAAATACTGTTTAAGAAAAAAATGTCTTACCAGAACAATCGAGGCTCTGTAAAAGCAGAATGTAAGCTCCTTTCAAGAGAGTAAGATGAAAAGTTGTAACAATCAGGAATCTCCATCACAATGGTCAGACTTAGAACAAAGGTTTCAAAGACAGCCGGTCGATTGCATTGATGAGCTGTTACGGCTTTTAGCCGAAGTAAGGCTACATCTAGTTCTAGCCGGCTATACCTAGGTGCGGCCGGTAACAGTTTGTTATAATGCAACCAATTTGGATGTAGCGCTCGCCGGCCGCTGCTGCGGCACTGCTCAATTGATTAGATTGTACAACTATCTTTGCATTGTATAAATTCAATTTCTTTAGTATTATATAGCCGCCTAGCCCATATTGCGTGAGTACTATGTACTAGAAAGCTGTCATTCGCTGGAAACCTGCGTCTTTTCTTGACTTGAATATGCCCTGGCGGTTAGGAGTATGTCATGCTCACTCGAATGTCTCGCTGATGGTGGCACGTGTGTCGGATCATTTAGTTCCCTTCAAAATGGTTAAGTTGAATGGTGCTGATACATGCGTCATGTTCGTGAACGGGCGCTGTCAGTTGTGACTGGTCATCTCTTGGTTCCCACAGCTTATTTGAATTAATTATTTTATTTTTGAATTGTTTTTAGTATGGACACTTTTAACGTACACATCTTGCTTCATTGTTGTCACATAATGTACCATCTCAACATGAATGATGTAACCAAGGTTTTGTAAAAGTATTCTGATTTAAGAGTGTCCATGGAGTTTATTGCCCGTTTTTCTCCATAGAGATCTACGCTAGGGAAGGGCAACTACAGTACTTTCACAGTTTTTATGCCTTGTGACTGGAACTGTAGCTATATTTCATTGTTGTCTTTGTTTCGTCAATTCAAAAGTGCCTGTAACTGGCCTACTTGAAATAAATGCTTTGATTTTGATTTTGTATCTTGATTGTGTATATTTAGAAAAAAAATATGGATTATTGGAGGAATTGGTACCCGCGATTATTTATTTCGGAAAAAAAAATCTTCAGTAGTCTAATTTCGGTTGTTAGATCAAGCAGAAAATAAATTATAGGCTCTCTTACAATAACAACAGTTCTGCCAATTAATCGAAAAAATATGTTAATGTCGATAATTACAAGAAAAGGCATATTATTATTACTGGAAACTTTGAATTACAAACCTTCGCACACTTCAGCAACAAATTGGAGATGTCATGCGATGCGCAGATAGTTTTGGCACCGCTAAATATTGAAGTGTTTCCTATGGGCTCGCAGACTAGCGAATTATTAGCGTTCTCGTATCAAACCAACACACAAACAAACGCTAGTCGCGGTGATCGAGTCCTTTTTGGAAGCTTGATGCTGCAGTTGAAGGCTAGACTTGCGCGATTTCGATACAGCAATCGAACGCAGAAAGTCAAAAGGCGATGCAGTATTGAAGCAATGCTAAAATGCCCGTTTTCGATCTATTTCTTCGTCTGCGAATGGATGGTATTATCAAATTTTATTGGCGCTTTTGAGATCCAGGAATTAAACTCAGACCAGAAAGTCGGCAGAGCGCGATGAAGACTCGACGCAATCACAAAATAGCGAAAAGTCGTGTCAAAAGTAGCATGTCTGCTGTGGCTAAAAATGACATCAACAGACGCGTCTGATTAAATCAAGATAGCAAACACAAGCTATATATAGAAATGTATCACATGCCGAAAATATGCACTTTGAATATTATTAGCTTGTGTACAGTTGTGTAAATAAATCAATTATCACCTCGTTTTGATCTCGTAAGTTAATAAAAACACTGATCAATCCTCACGTTGAGTAAAAATGGAATATTAATGGTACTCTTACTATTCGCATAAACACAACAGCGGATGAAGAAGATTTATTGTATTTTGAGTTTGTATGGATAGCTAATAAAACTAAAATATATGACTTATGTTAACCCAACTAGGGTAAATACGGTTATCAAATAAGATGCAATTCGAAGCCAAGACATGTTCGTTACCGTTTGCCAATTGCCTTGACCACAGCTTTCTGGTATCACATCATACGATCCGACGACCTTTATGAGTTTCAAATCATACGATATCTCATGGGCGTCGCCAGGGGGGACAGGAGAGCAGCTGCCCCCATTAGAGGCTCAGGGTTTTTAAAAGTTATAACTATTCCTGCCTGATGCCACAGAATTGGTATTGCACTTAACCTATTGTAGCGTCCAATAGTATCACTAAAAAAAAAAGGTTAAAATAAGCCTCTGAGTGACTTTTACTACTGCTTCAAGCTTACACATTTTCTTTAAACCAACGCGCACGGTTCGTACCTTGAACCCTGCGAAAAACTATTATTACAAAGGCTCCTTTTTTTGCCTCTGGATTGGCACTCTTATTAGATTTTCGCATGATCGACCGATATAGACAGAGGCTGAAATAAATTAGGAGGCCTTAAAAGCACTAAAAATTCCAAAAAATGGAGCACTTTGATATTTTGATCTCAAATGACATAATTATCTGAATTTATTTGAGGTATGGTGTCATAAAAACATCGAGCTCGCTTCGCTCGCTCTTGCAGCCTACTTCTTCTTGAATGTTGACTTCGTCTGTAAGTCGATCAAGTAACTCATGTATGAAGGGTCGAAACAATTCTAATATCTCCAAGGTAGGGAGTTACAATTTTCGAGCTGGCTTCGCTCGCTCTTGGAGCCTTAGGTCATTTTGTTCTTAAAATTGACGCCCTAAGTCAATTAAGTTATAGATATTTATTTTTGAATAAAAGGACTAAAGAAAAGCTAACTGTCTGGAGTGCTTAATCTTTTAGTTCCTAGGCTTATCAAATAACTCTTCAAAATTAGTAACTTCTACTTCTATTTATACAAACATTTTTGAAATAGCTATTGCATTTTAGATTCTTAGAAGAACTTCAGCTGCATCCGTAAATAGGAAACTTAACCCTGAAAAATCTGTTTTTATTCGCACCGTTCTGACCCCCCCCCCCTCCCCTTAGCCCAAATACTGACGACGCCCTTGCGATATCTTTATGCATTATGTACAAACTTTTAATTAAACTAAACAGCAATCGGAGCTAATTGTGGCTAGAACCAAGCTGCAATAGCCGGCAATTTTCATAGATCACTCCCATTCATTACACTTATCGCACCTTTGCGCGCTGCCGTTACCACAACAGCACAGTTAAGCCTTATTTAAGCTCCGATTCAACGTTGCTTCAGGCCCCTTTTTTTTTTTTTTTTTTTTTTTTCGGATGGGAAATCATCAAATGACCCCCCCCACTCTGGGCGGAGCGGAAGGGAGTGTCAGACTTGTACTGACTAAAACCCATCCATGTTCCTTCTTTGCCCTTTGTGTTCCAGGGCCACGGTATCTCTTTCGAACAGTCCCGCAGCCCTGGTAGGCATCGGCCCTTGCGGACCCCTACTTATTTGCTGACATCTCTTTGAGGCGCACGTGGAACACGAACGCGCCGTCGACACGGCCTGTCGTCATAAGACGGCCGGACGGCGAGCTAGCCCATAACTTGCCGTCCACAGGCCCGCGCCTACGGTGGCCGGGAGCCACCACGTGACCCCCGACGCCCAGGGCGTCTCCCGCGGCGGCTGGGACGTGAGGTTCTTTCCCTCTCACGTCCCGCCACCTCCTTCACTAGCATGACTGCTTCACAGAAGGTGGTGACGGCTTCCCATTCCCTCTCGCTCCGGACCATGGCTTGAACCAGGGCCGGACGCGAGAGATCGCCGCCGCCAATCGCCGCTACAAGGACACGGCGGTGCTCCGCCCAAGCGGGGCAGACCTCCACGGTGTGCTCCACCGTGTCCTCCGGACGATCCTCGCAGTGGAAACACCCGGGCGTTTCCTCCCGCCCGATTCGGTGCAGGAACCTCCCGAAACAACCGTGTCCGGTGAGGACCTGCGTCAGGCGGTAGGTGAGGGCGCCGTGGCGCCTCTCTAGCCACTCCTCAAAGAGGGGACTTATCGCCACTATGGTGGCGTGCCCTGCACGGGGTTGCGACAGTCGCTCTCTCCATGTCGCCATGAGATCACTCCGGAGGTCTGTCCGCTGAGCGGCAATTTGCCGCGGCAGCGGAGTTTCCTCCCGACGTAGTGCCTCCGCGCGCCATTCGTGCAGGCGTGCGAGGACTATCGCCTCCAGATCCCATGGCGGCAATCCGGCAAGGAGGCTAGCCGCTTCGCCGGAGATCGTGCGGTACCCCCGGATTAGCCTTATGGCTATTACCTTTTGGGGCGCGTTCAGGTAGTGGGCGGCTTGCCGCCTCAAAGAACGCGCCCACACCGGGGCCCCGTAAAGGGCCATGGACCGCACGACCCCCGCGTATAGCCTCCGGCAGGAGGCGTTTGGACCCCTCAGGTTGGGCAAGAGCCGCTTGAAGGCAGCCCCTGTCCGTTCCAGTTTGGGAGCCAAACGTCGGAAGTGCTCCACGAAGTTCCACCGGCTGTCGAGGACGAGTCCTAGGTACTTCAACGTCGACCCGACGCCGATGGAAACCCCTCCCGCCGTCAGTAGGGATCCCGACGGTGGCGCATTCCGAGGCCCATGAAAACACATGGCCTCGGACTTGTGCAGTGCCACCTCGAGACCCAATTGCCGGATCCTCTCCACGACTATCGCAACCCCGCGTGTCATGTTTTCGGCCGCCGCCTCGTGCGACCTCCCTTGTGCCAGTACCAGCGTGTCGTCAGCGTAGCAAACTTCAGGCCCCTAAAGCAACAAATCGAATATCAAACTGATTGTCCTAATTCGCTAATCTCCAGTTACTGTATCGGTTAAGTTAGTTGTGGTATCGGCTGTATCAATTGCTGTTAATTGGGATTAGCAGAGAGACAGATGTCATTATATTCTGCAGTAAATGCGGCTTTGATGAGTTATGGCGCCATGTGGTGTCGGCTTCCTATAACGTCACTTCCTTATTATCGTTTTAACGACTACACAACGTTTTATGGAATCATCTTAGTGCTACTGCTCATCTTTCAATCCTAAATGTCATGTAGAAAGGCAATTATGAAAATTACGATACACATCGTACTCATCGTCAGGGACCGAATTACCGTTACTTTTTTCTTAACGTTACCGATTACCGTTATGTTAACGATAAAAAAGTAACGATATTTATAACGATACCCGTAAGTCCGTTAACGTTATCTAATAACTAATATTACTATCGTTTAAAGTACATACGTACGTATACCGGTAATTTACCTACTTATTTTTTGAGATTACGATGAGTCATCGTAATCGTAAAAAATAAGTAGGTTTATAGAAGTAGGATCTCTACCTTTACTATGGTGAAAATATTAGACACTTAGGAAGGTATCTGGGAACCTAACTACCTCTGGCTATCTTGAGTGATGATTTGATGAATCATACGTTAGACCAGTAACGTATGATTCATCAAGTCATCACTCAAGAAAGCCCTTCTTAACACTACATAGTATAAAACAAAGTCGTTTCCTGCTGTCTGTCTATCCCTATGTATGGTTAGATCTTTAAAACTACGCAACGGATTTTGATGCGGTTTTCAGTAATAGATAGAGTGATTCAAGAGGAAGGTTTATATATTGCACACGGGCGAAGCCGGGGCGGGTCGCTAATTCAATTATATGATAATTAATTAAGTAGAATATCATAACTATATGGTGCTGCAGTTTCTGGTTACGTTCGTCTTTCAGTTTTTTTCTTAGCGTGTCGATGGTCATCTAAGTATCGGCCCAGAACTGAACCACTAGTTTGGCGACCTCAGTAACGTCCATCACTTTCTTTATTAAACAACCGTTATGACACGCAAGACACGTTATTAAGTGCCCCATCGTTTGTGGAACAGCACCACATTTAAACTCCCGAGCAGAGCCCACGTTAAATCTGCACCAAAGCAGGTTTTCCATGCTAATTAATTAAAGACTTCCAGGTCCAGGTGGGGAGATTTTCAGCAGTCAGAACGAATGTATGTGGTAGGGATGCACTGATGTCTCCCAGCGGAAACCTCACATTAACATTCACAATGTTCCAAAACCGGTACCCCTTACCATGTAAAAACCACCAAAAAAAGACAATTACAGAAAGTTAAACTACGTCAATATGTCAATGGCACTCGGTATCGATGGGTAAAAAGCCGAAATATTCCCCGATGTGTATTCTATTGAACAATGAGCGGTGTTCGCTAACGCATTGTTATACTTTACGCAACTCCACAGAGTACTATTGTTATATATCAGCGAACGCTCCTTTACACAAGGACCGTTTCTCGCCCGTTGAGGGTTGAAAATGTATGCGAGTCTTGTAGGCCATCCATATATTTTAACAATCAATGGGAAATAAAAGCTCGCCTGTGGCCAAGTTTGTCTAACAGGACTCTTCAGGGTATTTTCTCTAACTAGGGAAAGAAAACTTCTATCTTCTTCTATGATTTTGCTCAAAGAAATGTTTAAAAAAAAAAGCTAATTTTCTTTTGACTCGCAAGTACATATTGTAGATTCAACCGCACGCTAAGTTGTGCTATGAAACCTGCCTTAACTATACACTATCAATGACAAATTGCTGCCGAAGACATGCGGTTGACCACACATAGATTCGAGGATTTCGAGGCGAGATACTCTCTTCGTGTAAACGAGCTTTGAGTGTCGGAGTGTCGCAGTGTCAGTGTACACTTGCTACAGCTCTCCTTTGGGTTGTTAGCCCAATAAAACGGAGCACGCCTCATCCCGACAAAAGGACGAGCATTCGGTACGTTTCCAACTTTATCTCACGTTTAACTGGTTAATTTTAATGGCTGTGACCTTTGTATGGCTTTTGAATTGATAAAGGTTAATGACGAATTTGGTCTTAAGTTAGTTAAGTTCAATAAAAGGGTTATCTCGTTGTCGTGGGTAAATTATGTTCCTAGATTTCAAGACGTTCTTCTTCTTTTTTTTCAGCAGAGTAAATCAATTAATCCCTTGTTATGCATAGATATTCCGTCCCACAGAGAGTGGGCCTGTGTCCCAGCAGTGGAAGCATTATAGGCTGATTATTATGATGCAAGGCTGATGATGTTGGTCTAGTGGTCGCAAGTGCGACTGTTAAGCATGAGGTCCTGGGCAGGGTAAAGTGTTATTGGGTTTTTCCATCAGGATTTTCTCAGTAGCAGCCACAGAGTCTGGATTTGTGCCCGGTTGATGGCAATAGGCTCGCCCCTTATTACATGGGACTTAATCATAACTGGCGAAATGTGCGTGTACTATTAGGTACGCCTCTGCCTAACCCTTCCAGGATTACAGGCGCGATGTTATGTATATTTACTCTCCTACTGTTCCCCGTAATGGAAGCCTTTATTCTTTTACACTAACAACTCAAACACTTCCGGAAACAACTAACTGTCTATGGCTCGTTTAAATTTCCAGAATCCACAATGCAAAGTTAATCCCGACATAATTTCACCAATTCATTCGGTAAACATCTATCTATCAATATTCCAAAAATCCAAAACACAAGTACCTACAAAACAAGATATTTAACAAAAATAACTCCACAAGACGTCGATACACAATAGACTACTACATAAGTACACGTTATATACTTGTGAATATTAAGTATCCGAAGATATCAAATGGAAGCGCTGTGTACCAGCGGCCGGAGACTTGCCAAATATCGTTTTATTTCATCTCATGATTGTGATCAAATATATAGTTCGTGCTTTTTCCTTGTTCGGATAAGCTTGATAAAATATACAGTGGTATACCAATATACGAAGCCTGACCTTCACCATTAGAATTATTAGAGAAATGGCCATTTGTGTATCATGGTTGGTTATAAGTAGGTAGTTAAGTATGTACTAGTTCCGGTATTTTGAATCTGAAAGTAGGCTCGGTCTCATGAAACGCCTACGCCTGATTTTTAAGTCCATTTTGCCGTCTTTTAACCGACTTCGAAAAAAAGAAAAAAAACCGACTTCCAAAAAAACACTGAAAAAGTCTAAAATAACATTACTTTCGGAAGTCGGTGGCAAAAAAGTCAATGAAACAAATAAAGTCACCGACTTTCGAAAGTAATGTTATTTTAGACTTTTCAGTGTTTTTTTTAGAAGCGGGTTTTTTTTTTCAAAAAGTATTTTTTTAAGTTTTAAGGAAATTAAAGCCTACACTTAACTATACGGTAAGCTATGAATTAAATTACGCTACAACGTTTACCTACTTCAATCGGTCGCAGTCAGAATCGGTAGGAAGTTCAATCAAGCATTTTCGAATCAGCTTCACGTCGTAGTACTGATTTAAAACCGTAATATAATGTATTTTGGTCAATATTTAGTAAAAGTAATTCATATTCAGGAGTACCCTCTTGAATGTAAATTCAGTACTTTTATTACCTCCTGTACCTACTCTACTACTTTCTTCATTAATCTCCGAGCAGAAGATTATCCACGATCAAGTGAAGTCTCAAATATCTGAAAGTGTTACTCAGCGGAATACAACATAACCGCGTGAAGTAAGATCGTGATGAGTTCGATCGTGAGGGAGGCTCGGCTAACAACGCAATGGAATACGACACTGCACTAATACTTGAACAGAAATAAAAGGAAATATGAATGTTAATACAAGTCTGATACGAGGAATAAGTAGATAGAGAGAGAGAGAGAGGTAGATGTGAATTCAAACACAGTTTTAAGCTTTCACGGTTTATAATTAAAACACTGTCACTTACGGGATATCTTCCGTGATTTTCAATTCAGTCATCCAGTCATCTCGCAATCAGTGCGCTTGCAACAGCGTCGAAATATCGGGAGCACAAAATAATTGAAAATCAAGGAAGATATCCCGTAAGTGACTGTGTAAGTTTAGATGTGAATTTGTTGTACCTATTTTTTGTTAGTAACAATTCTTAGTGAAAACTGGAGAGGGTGAGTCCATTAAACCGGTCAATTAAATTCTGCTGGCAGTCAATGCGCAAACTCATCAACTCATCATCGTCTGCCTAGCCTTTTCCCAACTTTTTTGGGGTCGGCTTCCCGTCTAACCGGATGCAGCTGAAACCAGTTTTTTACATAGATGGACCTATTTGACCTCCACAACTCAGTTAGTACTGGGTCATACCCCTTGGTAAGACCGCATGGTTATCAGACTTTCGGGCCACTGACTACAAAACGACTGTCAAAGATCTAGAAGTAACGCCGGGACCAACAGCTTAACGTGCTTTCCGAGGCACGGAGGAAACTCGGAATGTAATGGGTGGTCACCCAGCCATGGACCAACCTAGGCAAGTACGCCTTGACCTAAAAATCGACCCGAGCGGCTGTTTTTATTGAACAACGAGCTCCTCATAAATCTGCTTAAGAGAAAAATACAAAAAAAATCCCCAACATTACTCTCTAAACTGTGCTTAAACAAGTGCATGCATACTCGACCCGTATGCATTATGTGCTCGACCGCTGAGCAAACATCGCTTTCAGCGCTGGAAAGCGCTGCGAAACTCGGCGTGTAATTTCACATGCAGCCCGCAGCCATTAAGCTGTACAGGCTGACTTTGATTCCATTGGTTATTTTTCAGGAGGTAAAGTGCCTCCTAAATTTTATGATCAGATGTTACTTTGGGTTTATTTCTGATATTTTTTTTCTGCTGGTCCTGATTGATACAAAAACCTGAGGATAGGCACCCAAAAATGCTCTTTGCAACCGCAATGAATATGTCTCCATCTATATTTTTCTCAACTAAGTAGAAAACAGCTTCCAGTCTAACCGGATGCAAAATACGAGTATTTTTACACGGAGCGAAAAGGGGCATTAAAAAAGTTTGCCCAGCAGTGGGATATACAAGGCTATTAAAAAACAAAAAAAAACAAGTTAAATATTATAAGTTATGATTCGCTATTTCAGGGTATGTCCTAGAGCAAAAGTAATTCATAATGATGACCGCTTTTCAGATAAAAAAAATCTTATTTTTTTTTAAATATTATAGTGTTAGTCCAATAGCAAAACTTTTTAATAATCAAGAGTACTTTCAACCCCAGAGAGATTGCCAATGAATTCAAAGTCAACCTGTAAAACTAAACATATGACTCACCCTGTATAATGCACTTATTCCACGTGACAATTCACTTGGAGGTGCCACCTCTGTAATCGAGTTGAAAGCTTTGAGAATTGAGACGCGGGTAGGTAGGTAGGTACAGACAGCAACATGGCTCCCTGAACACAATGTAATTTAACTGGCTGACCATAATATACTCGTATTGTGGAATAATCTTGACACAAGATCACGCGTAGCAAGAGCACAAGCGGGTTTGAGATTCTTTCGTCAACAAAACCCGTTTGTCGACGAAAGAATCGACAAAATGACAATTCAACAAAACAAATCTGTCATTTTGTCGATTTTTCTGTCGAAAAAACCCGTTTCTACGGTGGTCATGCTACTCGTGCAGGTAGATAATCCTATCCTATACTATTAAATGAGCTCGGTCGCCCAGATACTGGATAGTTAAAGGACACAGTGTTTTCCTAATGTATTTATCATATACAACACTGAAAACGGGATATTTACTATTTGTTTTGAGTTCCCGATATTTCGTCGCTTTTGCAAGCATCATGATCACGGATGAACTGACTGTTGAAAACTAATGTCTTTGTTGATTTTTCTTGCACTTTACTTTGTACTTTAGACACTGCCCAGTGCCCTGTTGGTCACAAACGCGACAGCTGAGTGTGTGGAGGTTCTGAGTTTGATTCTTAGGTCGGGCTTTTCTATTAGGAATGTATCAGTGTCAGCCTCGAGTTTGTTGTGTGATGGGGTATCTAACGTATCGATCTCTCTTTAGTCGTGACAGATTTCCATCCTCTGTGCACAGGCTTGTACATTATAATATTCCCTACCTCAATGCTTAGTCAACACTGAGATTGGCCGTCATCACCGAAAATCGGCCAGGACGACTATTAATCTCCCCACCAGATACTTATATAAACGACTAGCTTTTGACAGCGGCTTTGCTCGCGTTAATTTAGAATTTGACAATCAATTCGGGTTGTACTCTGCTTGTATTAATATAATTCAATCATAATTTGAAAAACACGTGGCGCCATCTATTATCATAAGAACGTCATTGTTGTTTTCATCGGGAACAGTATTTTTTTTCAGGATGAAAGGTATGTACCTTTTAGGTACCCTATGTCCGTTTCTGTACACCTGACAACGTATATGCAAAATTTCAGGATGATAGGTTCAGTGTTTTAGGCGTGAAAAGTTAACAAACAAACAAACTTACTTTCGCATTCATAATATTAGTAAGGAAGTAAGGATCTACAAGACAGAACTATAACATTTCATTTACGAAAATGAATACTCAAATAAATTACACTTGGGAAGCAATAATTTAATCAGCAACGTGAAATATCACATCGGCTTAACTCTGATACTTACTTTAATGCAAATTAAATTAATATTACGAATATTATGCAAATGTTGAACATAAAGACATCTGCCGCAATAACTCATACGATGTTATTTATGACGTAACATTCCTAAGTTACGTGATAACGATGACGTCAGAATAATATTTGCAATACGAGTTTTACATACGTTTGATATTTTTTCATAACACGAAATGAAGGTGCGATGGTCTGTTTAGTACATATGCTATTTACGATTGTGTCCGCGAAGCTGCGTTTAGATTACATTAACATTAAAAAAGTTAGGTAAGACCTTAGACTTTTGAGCTATATCAACACGGTTGAAAGCCGTTATAGATATACGAAACACTTCGAAATAAGCCATTGTCACTTGCGTACTGCAACGGATGAGCCTTGCACAGACCAGGACAGCATGACACAAAGAGAGAAGACATATGTATATCTACTTAAACGAGGGAGGAACAAGGCTGCCTTAGCATCAAAGATGTTGATGATGAATCGTTGCAATAAAAGAGCGTAAAAAAAGAAAGAAAGAAAATCATCATCATCTGCCTAGCCTTTTCCCAACTATGTTGGGGTCGGCTTCCAGTCTAACCGGATGCAGCTGAATACCAGTATTTTACATGGAGCGACTGCCTATGTGACCTCCACAACCCAGTTAGTACTGGGTAATACGATACCCCTTGGTAAGACTGGTTGTCAGACTTTTTGGGCCACTGACTACCTATAACGACTGTCAAAGATCTACAAATGACACCCGGGACCAACGGCTTTACGTGCTTTCCGAGGCACGGAGGGAACTCGGTATGTAATGGGTGGTCACCCATCCACAGACCAACCTAGGCAAGCGCGGCTTAACCTAAAGATCGATCCGGGCGGCTGTTATTACTTAGCCACGAGCCTCCCAAAGAAAGAAAATGTATTTCAACAATAAAAAAATAATATGCAAAGAAAAAAAACCAAACTAAAATAATTTAAAAAATAAGATATAGTACATTAAACTAAATTGGTCCAAGAGGTACGAGGCCAAAAGACACTCCTATCTCAGCATGTAAAGGGAACCAATGAATTTTGAGGCCTGTTTTAAGCTGGGCGGCTTTAGCTGCGAGGGATGTGTGTGAAACTAACCAATAGTAATATTATCATTAACACTATAAACGGGATATTTACCATGTTTACTGTTTGCTGTTTGTCTATTGTCTGTTTCTTTGTCTGTCTGTGTTGTGTGGGAGTGATAATGTTAGTGAACATGATAGTTTAAAATCTTATAACCAATAGTAAAGCTTCTTTTTCACATTTTGAGCTAAGCTAGCTATGTAATTAATTAATTTTATTCACGTCTCTCGCTGCACATCCACGCACATTTCTGGTGAAACGCGGCCTAAATCCTCCCGTCAACACTACCTACCGTCGACATAATATTCACGTATGCATCCGTTCTAACGCACCTAAACTGGGCCGCTCGCGAGTGACGTTAAAACAATCTGTGATAATTTCCTGCGGGCTCAAAACAACTGGCTTTGACACACGACTCTGTGTGGTGACGTAACACCATTATGTATTTACTTTTCAACGTTGTAGTATGTAAGATAAATATAACAAAAGCTAGGTAGTGTTTAAGTCTAATAGTTTACGCCCAAAGCTACGCCCGCTTGTGGGTTAGAAATTATCCCACAGGCGGCATACCGTATTTCAGGACAGGACAGGCAGCTCATACCCTGGGCGTCATGATGCCAATTTCCAACGAAAGGTTGAAAAGGTGTGAAAAATTATCAGACAGACAGTCAGACAGACTTCCAAATTAATAATGTAAGTGAATGGTGCATCGTTGAATGAAAGCCAGATAATTTATTTTTGTAAAAAAACTTCATATTCGTAAAAAACTCAATGAAGTGAATCATACTAATTTCCTTTAACATGTTAAAGGAAATTAGTATGATTCACAAAATACACAAACAAAATCTTCACGATAAAAAAACGAACAAAACATTCGTCTGTGAGTTTTATATATATTAAACGGAAGTCTATTTGTTTTTAAAACTACAGCCATGTGAAAATAACTGTAGATTTTTTGTTAGGATAACAGTAACTGGTGTTCTCAATTCTGGGGGAATTGCATGGGGGAATTGCACGTTTACAAACAAAACACTAACGGTCTACCGAAGTCCGTATGCGGCACATCGATACTTGGTTCCCGTTTGTTTGTATACATTACTAGCGACCCGCCCCGGCTTTGCACGGGTACAATATATACATTTAAACCTTCCTCTTGAAACACTCTATCTATTAAAAAAAACTGCATCAAAATCCGTTGCGTAGTTTTAAAGATCTAAGCGTACATAGGGACAGACAGTGGGACGACGACTTTGTAGTGAAATACATTTTACACGTAACATCTACCATATTCGGTCACTAAACGCTTCTTCAAAAAACTATTTCGTGAAAATGCAGATTCCGCACTTTGCATATTCTATGGGTCATACACGATGCCGCAAGCAAAGGGCGGCGCATCTGAGCAAATAAAATAAGCCTCAATAATTGCGCCTTTTTATCTTGTGAGGTATATTTTTCTTTATTTACTTTCCTCTGATGCACCCCTCTTGCTTACGGCGACAGCATACATATACGCAAAACGAAGATGTCAGAGACAACAAAGACTAAAAGTTTCTTAAACGAAATCCAACCACAGAGATAAATTGAATAAATGCTTCTTGTATTCACATCTTTAATCAAAATATCCAAACAAAATCACAGATTACCATTATTTCATCAACATTTCACTTTAACGACATATTTGACGCTCGAGCCAAAAGAAAATGGCTCAATGACACTCCAAAACTGTAGTTTAACCCCGTTCCATCAAAGTCTTTAAGGGCCGTTGTTATATTTATGTAAATGTTCGCGTTACACCGACTTGGAGACATTTGACTTGACTTTCCAGTCCCAGACCCGCCGTCGTACCCTAAAACGTTGTTCAAACACAAAATATTAAGTAAACAGTAAATACATGCCGTGAATGTCGTGCCTAATTAATATTACACCGTAAATCGTGTCGCCTGTTATAAATCGCCTGCATTGTAAGTCGGTTGAGCGAACACATGCACCGAACATTTATCCAGCTTCCTGTAGTTAATGGCGGCATTAAATCGCTGTTGATTTTGGCCAATGATTTGCGTGTCGAGAGGACGGAGGGGGCGAGTGACGCACGCCCGGGCGGGGGTGCGGCCGTTACGTCACGCGTGTCGTCACAAATCCAATGCTACGCGCTACGAAGGCTACGAGCCACGAAGGCTACGAAGCTACGGCGTAGCAATCAAATATCGCCATGTAACCGACCCTTTAGCCGATGCTTGAGCTATTTTTACTTTATCATAAATTGACATGAGATTCTTTTAGATGAGGCAGCATATTTTCAGGCCATAAAACAGCACCCCCTTATATTTTGCACTGCTATGGAATACCTGGATCCAATCAAGTTAAGAGGTCGTTTCACATAGGTAGTCCTAGCGTGCAGAATGCAAGCAATATCCATTACTCAACTTAATATCTGTAGGTGAATATAAAAGTGGGCACCGCAATCGTAGTCGTTGCGGTTTGTATCAGGCTGTATTACGATTTCAATAAAAGTTTAGTTAGTACATGAAAAATCAGGTCAGAGAGAGATATTTTTTCGTCGGTTACTGATGCAGCAGATATTCGGAACACGATCGAGCTGCCACCTATCACGCTGAACGATGAAATTGCCGAAAGATGTTCTGAATGCCAAACATCCACCTTTCGGTACAGGTGGGGGGAATCTGAACTTTTTAACATTCGCAATTAGACTCATTTTCGTAATTAAACAGAAAAAGTGATAATGAGAGGGTCATTTTTTATAACAATTACAGTTGGGTATTTCAATTTCTTTGTTCTCAAATGAGAACTTTTTCTTTCAGAGACCCCTAGTAATGGTCTCATTTAGAACTGATGACTTATTGTGTCCTCAAAAGTATAATGTGTTGCCAAAGGAAAGACCTCGGCAAATGCATTTGCTAATCAACTGATCGCCAATTGTTTTTAGGATTCCGTATCTCAAAAGGAAAAAACGAAACCCTTTGACGGATCTTTATACGATTAGGACGGATCTTTGTAGTCCGTCTTTGCTGTACTCAAGTCTACGCTCCCTTGAAGCTGTGAAAAAATTAAACTTCTAAGTTAACGTAAAAAAGATACGGCAGTTTATGTCGCAAAAGACGTATATTTCGACACTCTCAAGGCAATCAAAATTTATAGGGTACTTCCCGTGGACCTAGAATCATGAAATGTGGCAAGAAGCAATGTCTTACAGCACATGTTAAGGAAAAAATCTGAAAACCATACCTAAATATGTAGTTTAATTACAAAATACCTACAATTTTATACACGGAACCAGCGGTGCGCGAATCCAACTCGCACTTGGCCGGTTTTTTTAGCCAAACAAACACCAAAAATATGAACAGTAAAAAAATCTGCTAATAGTATCAGGGACTCATATACGTCGCATAAAATTAACAAAAGGCATGGCACACGATCACGCACGTCAAAATGGCGTGTCCCGTACGCAATATTAACACATTCCTAACAATTTGAGTAAATACCTATATACCGTAAACACTGATTCGGTTTAGTACTAAATTTAACTCCGCGTTAATATTTGGGATGTTTGTACTTCAGATTTTATTAATGTTTTGAGTATATTTACATTTTGTTTGTATGTTTATGCAAACAAATAGACGTTTATTTGTGCGCTCGGCGTTTCATCTTTTATGACACGAATAGATGTCTTCATTATAAATTCTTGGGATGTAAATAAATGTAAATAGTGCTGGAATTTGAGCAGGGCTGTCTTTTACTCGTTGGAGGATCTGGGCACCTCTCGAAGAGAGATAGCAAAAGCTCGAAATGATTAGCTCCATGCCTCGTAGAACAAGGGAGCCCCATGGATCGTAGGGCTCTGAATTTTAGACTTGTCGGGTAACAAGGGAGCCCCATGGATCGTAGGGCTCTGAATTTTAAACTTGTCGGGTTTATTCCTTTTGTCGATTAGATAACCCTGGGTGCTGAAGATGCTAACAAAGAGCGTCGAGTACTAAAAACAAATGTGATAGGAATAAGAAAGAGACAAAATATATCATAACAGTCTGCCACATAAATCACAGAACACAAGAGCTTTTTTCATTAACTTAGAACCTTACTAGCTCATGCCCGTGGCTTAGCCCGCGTGGAGTTCGGTAATGTCCCACGGGATCATACTACCGTGATAAAAAGTATCCCAAGTGTTAATCCAGGTTATAAACTATCTGTGTGTTAAATTTAATCAGTTTTTGCTTGAAAGAGTAACAAACATCCATCCATTCTCACAAACTTTCGCATTTATAATAATAGTTAGGATAAATTTCAATACTAAAACATTGACAATATTTCCAATGAACTGCTCTGAATAAGAATCTATCAGCTCGATTTTTAGCGAGACTCTTAATGTCTTGCTTCGCTAACAGTAAATTGTTTACCCAATTAAAAGTTTGTACAACAACACGACGAGCAGACCGGGCGACGGTGTATTTTATATATGTATATATTGCAGTGGCGAAGGCTCCATACAACTCGATTCCTACCGGCGTCTCTTTGAAAAATGGCACAGTCGGTATTCTATAGACAAATAAAGCATCACATTAAAGATATGTACCTACTCCGGCTTACCTCTTACAAAAATTGACCCGCTACTGATATATTGTCATCTTTCTGCTATCTAAAATTGTCTTTGAACGGTCTCATTGGTAAGTTGATGGTTTTAATCAGCTGTAGGTTTAGAAAAAATATTGTAAAGGAAGTAGGTATTAAGGAATCAAAACTGAAAAGGAATAGGACTCAAAATTCAAAATTCGAGGCGTATAATACGCCATCTCGTATTTTCCCACAGCTGGCAAAAACTTCTTCTCTATGTGACGACCCTCGTTTTCTGGCCACCACTGCGCGACGACTCTGGCCCATCTGTTTGTCTGCCATAAATTCTGTTTTTCGATCATTGCGACTGACTTGGCATGGATGACTTTTAACATGACAGGATACTGTCATTGGTAAAATGTGTCTATACAACCGCTCATCGTTCTCTGTCAACCCTTTTTGGAGAATATCAGCGTGACATACATCTAAGGCTTAAATTTAGAACGATAAAAGGGACATTGAACGTGTCGTTGGATTTTCAGCCTTTCGGCGCTTAGTCAAACGTTCCCAGTTCAACAGCACACTAAATGACGCTTACGTCATTTCTCAGCCGTTCACGTTTTACAACCTGGAGAAACCCGCTGCCGCACAGATGAAAAGATGCATGAATGTGGAAGGAACGGGAGATATGTGCGGATCGTAGCACGTGGCGTCGAGTTTACATCATAGAAATATAAGCAGGTGCACATACGGCAAGTGGGGACCTCTTGTTATGCTGGATGAATGTCGTTTTCAGAGGATTAAGAGATTATTTTTTAACTGAGTTACAGAACTCAAATACAGGGTGTAAACAGACCCTCCACATAACCGTCAACTAAGCATTCTGTACATCAAACTAAGTAACTTTACGCAAAAATTATTGCTGGGAATCGGCTTCTTTTTTTAGGGTGAAAAATCACGTTTTAAGGTAGGAGTCCATGGAAAGCACTCCAAAAATTGTGCTAATGGATGGGTTAAATAGTACGGGGGTCGTGGAGGTGTGTAAAGTAAAAATCTTACATTAAAAACATGTATTTAAAAAAAAACTTGCGAAAAAGTTGGAACTTTGACCCCCAATATCTCCGTAACTAGAAGGTTCCCAGGTATGGTCTAGAACAAAAAAATGATCGCAAAGACGGGGAGAACAAGTGCCTTTCGGAAGTGTTAAGGGTCTATTAACACCCTTTATGTACCCATAGAAGAGAGTTCTGCGATAACATGGTTTTTGGAAAATACTTTTTTTAAACGGCAAGAGACTGCCTATTCCTTTGTTTTTCCATGTTTTATTTATGGAGGCTTCTTATACTGTTAATAGCTCTCATGTGTGTGAATGGGATGTCGCATTATTTTATAGAATCACAAGCACATCATTGGAAGAGGTCGTGGCTAAATAATAACAGCCGCTCGGATCGATCTTTAAGTTAAGCCGTGCTTTCGTAGGTTGGTCTGTGGGTGGGTGACCACCCATTACCGAGTTTCCTCCGTGCCTCGGAAAGCACTTTAAGCCGGTGGTCCCGGCTGTCATTTGTAGATCTTGGACAGTCGTTACAGGTAGTCAGTTGCCCAAAAAGTCCGACAACCAGTCTTACCAAGGGGTATCGTATTACCTAGTACTAACTGGGTTGTGGAGGTCAGATAGGCAGTCTCTCCATGTAAAATACTGGTATTGGACTAGGAGCCGACCCTATGACCCCCCTCCCCCCCATTCTGGGCGGAGCGGAGGGGAGTGTCAGACTTGTACTGACTAAAACCCATCCATGTTCCTTCTTTGCCCTTTGTGTTCCAGGGCCACAGTATCTCTTTCCGAACAGTCCCACAGCCCTGGCAGGCATCGGCCCATGCGGACCCCTACTTGATTGCTGAGATCTCTTTGAGGCGCGCGTGGAACACTAACGCGCCGTCGACACGGCCTGTCGTCATAAGACGGCCGGACGGCGAGCTAGCCCATAACTCGCCGTCCACAGGCCAGTGCCTGCGGTGGTCGGAAGCCACCACGTGACCCCCGACGCCCAGGGTGTCTCCCGCGGCGGCTGGGACGTGAGGTTCTTTCCCTCTCACGTCCTGCCACCTCCTTCATTAGCATGACTGTGGAAGCCGACCCTAACATAGTTAACAAAAGGCTAGCCTTTTCTGATAGCATCTAGATCTGCAAATGATGACTCGGTACATCATTGAATCTCCTGAAAATACTAGCAGCCAGCTGAAAATAGGTAGGTCACCGGATAATCTTACTGTCATGCAAAAAATAATGATGGAGATGAATGATGCGATATTTTCGCAGCCGATTCCAAAGAAATGTGCTGTTCATTTTCAAAAGAAACGCATACCATCGTCAGAACTGTCAGAGATGTTTACGAGAAAAATGGCAACTTGCTGATTTTGTAAATGTGAACGTAATTGTAGTTTTGATGAAACAGATTATTCTTTTTTCTAGACACATCGTCGTAAAATGGAGGTAATTTTAATTGTCTGTTTTCACTTACATACCTAAATGAATGTCGATATAATTATTACACACTAGCCGCAGACCCGAGCTTTGAAAATTCTTGTTGAGCATTTACGCCTAGATATCATTATTCTCCTGGCCTTATCCCAATTCATTGGGAGTCGGCGCAGCATATCTTTCTCTTCCATACCTCTCTATTAGTTTTTTTTATTAGTCAACTTCTTTCTAGCCATATCATCCTTCACACAGTCCATCTACCGTTTTTTTGGTCTTTCTCTGCTCTTGAAGCCATCACATTCATATTCACTCTGCATCATTTGCCCATACCTTGATAACCGATTACCACAAAATTTATCAGTCACTGGCTCCACTTTCGGATTTCCCCTTACTCGCCTAGGGTTTGTGTAAAAGGCATTAATGAAAGGACATCTAATTAGGTAGGCCCCTATTTACTTTTCCCACGGTTTTCTTTGATTAATCGAATGAAATGTTCAAAATATCCGTCTATTTTCACGATGTGAGAAGAGGACGGGGAACCTAATAATTAAACAGAGATCTCGTTATTTATTTATAAACGGTTTTAAATGATTCAGTTGAATTGAACGCCATTTTCATTTAAGGAAATAGTTAAGTTTAATGAATGAGATTTTTAGCCTTTTTTACTTCTTATTTGAATAACATTTTGTGAATTTGTGTGATTTGGCGTCGTGTGAAGCAGCGGCGGCTATAAAAAAAAAAAAAACAAAATTAATATTCTGCTACAAGTGGCAACTGATATTTTTTAATGCCTCTTTACTTTATAAATCAACATATATATAGGCCAAATCCAATAATTAACATTCGTATAAAATTCTCCTTTCAATAAATATCAAAATTGCAGTGCAAATTCGTGAAATCCATGTAGGTGTGTCGAGCATAATGTTGCCGTGCAATTTAAACTCGTCAATGGCCACTACCTGACCACAGAGGCGTGTTGCGAAACCGCTGATCTATGGATACATCCCTACCCTAGTAGTGCAAATAGCAGTCATATTAATTTTTTTAAGTGGACGAGAGTTTTTGAAACGACTTCTTTTTTGGGGTGAAAAATCACGTTTTACGGTAGGACTCAATGTAACGCACTCAAAACATTGTGCTGATGGATGCATTGAATAGTACGGGGGTCGTAGATGTATTTTAAGTACATGAAAATGAAAAAAAATAAAAACCTTACAAGACAAATAGGGGTGACAGTATGAGTAAATAATTATTAATTATGATGTCTGTTGCTATTAGTGTTGTACACACACATACGATAACGCGTTACGTTATAAACTCGAGTTTGATTTAGCTGAAAATAACAGCGCAACCCATTACGGTTAACGTTCCTAATTAACGTAAATAACCCTACGTAATAACATACGTTTATTAATTAAGCAGGGAATTCCACGTTGTATTGAAGGCTAATTGAATGAACCTAGATGTATTAACGAGAGACACGCGAAATAGCGATTTTCAACCACATATTTCTAAAAAACTGCTTACTTTATTTTCTAGCAATTATTAAAAGGGACGCCCAGCGATTTCCGTTAAACTCTCTTGAAGTGGCACGACATTATTATCATTATTTTTTTTTAAGAAGTGGTTTACAACGTTTTTGCAATTTTGTTTGTCTTTATAATAAACTTTATGAACACAATATTCAGCTGCATCCAGACTGGAAGCCGATACCAACATTGTTAAGAAAAAGGCAGATTTTATAAAAAAAATCCCTTGAGGTTCGTAATTTATTCATTGATCATCGATATAGCTTACTTTCTGCTACATAAATGCTGAAATCATCAACATTTAAAACGGATTTTTTTAATCGTGCGTGGTGGTTTGTTAAATACACTTGAATCGGCAACTTTACTGCATCTAAGATAGACACAGAGTGGTATATGTACAATTGATCAAAAAACAAAGCCACTTTATTTCGTTTCATTCGGTACCAAAATTCAAAGCCGAAACAATGGAGGCTTACATGCTGTTCTGGTGCCAAAACAATTCAAATTCAGTTTCACAAAAAAGAACACAATATGCGAGACCGAATCGCACTAAATCCTGAAAAAAACGCGTGAATCTGTACACATCGATCGTTTCAATCACTGAACGTTAGCTTTACACAGTTTACCGCAATTATATCTAGCATTCTATTAAAAAAAAACTAAATATATTAGAAAATCTAATATTTACACGAGATCGTTTGTTACAGTAGTCATCTCTAATTGGTTTGACTGACCTATGGACGAGAAGACAGAGAAAAGACAGACGAAAGAGACAGAGCTATACAATCCATCTAGCACCATCTCTTTCCCACACTGGAATTACTACTGCTTTAAGACGTCATGGTAGGCCACCTGAGGAGTTACTATGACGTCTTAAAGCAGGAGTAATTCCAGTGTGGGAAAGAGACAGAGCTATACAGGTCGTCTAGCGCCATCTCTTTCCCACGCTGGAATTTCTCCTGCTTTAAGACGTCATGGTAGGTCAGCTGGCCTGACCACTGTTGCGGCACAGACCTTATTTCTGTTGTTCCTAACAGTACTACTAGATCATGTACTCACTAGTTTTAAGCCTAGCGTGTAACTATGATGGATCATAAATGCACCAATGCGGGTTCGTGGATGTCGTAGTCTTCTAAATTTTTTTCTCGCGAATTTATTTGATTCTGCCTGACAAGTTATCTCAAAAATAATATTCTTAATTGCGGGATTCCTGTCATTCGGTGGATATGTCCAGGTCATGCTGTAGAAGTGTGCCTACATTCTTACTCCTATGTTTAAAAAATCCAAGGAGGGGCGCTCATGGCTAAATATTAACAGCCGCTCGTGTCCATCTTCAGGTTAAGCCGCGCTTGCCTAGGTTGGTCCGTGGATGGATGACCGCCCATTACATACGAAGTTTTCTCCGTACCTCGAAAAACACGTTGAGCCGTTGAACGACTGTCAAAGATCTTCAAATGACAAATAATGAGGCCGGGAGGCTGTTATTTGTAGATCTTTGACAGTCGTTACAGTCGTCGTCGTCGTCGTCGTGGCCCAAAAGTCTGACAACCAGTCTTACCAAGGGGTATCGTATTACTCAGTACTAACTGGGTTGTGGAGGTCAGATAAGCAGTCACTCCATGTAAAATACTAGTATTCAGCTGCATCCGGTTAGACTGGAAGCCGACCCCAATATAGTTGAGAAAAAAAATTCAAAGGCAAAACAATATTTCCACCTATAATTCCAACCAAACTAAAGATTTTTTATTTATCCATTAATAGGTACAGACAACCCTATTTAATATTACAGGGCCAAAAACTGTCATACGAAAAATGATACAAGGGTACTGTGGTTTGTTAATCCCCGGTTCATATACCTACGGAACGACACATGCGAACCATCGGTAATTAATTACGTTTCATTAATCACCAGTGAACGGTGATCTTTCATCGTAATCCCCGTTTTGTCATAAGCCTTTTTAATGTGTCTTGTGAATCGTAAATGTACGTTTTTTTATGAAATATGGCGAGGACTGGCCTGTCATGGAGGATTACGATTGAATGTGGATTGTAGAGATGTTTTATTTAGTATAATGTTTTTATAATATGCATAACTTATGTGGCCTTTACGCGTGGTATTTTAAATGTTAAGGCAGAGTTCTGGCTTTATGAAAACACTTATACGGGGTAGAAGGTACACCGACGCGAAAACGGTTACCCCGTATTCAGTATATCATTCTGAATAGAAAAGTTTCACCAGTTATTAAAAAAAAAAATCTGCTGCATGTACAATACCTACACGGACAGAACAGCTGATTTTTTTTTGTTTTTATTTTCTGACTGGGGCCTGTCATATTGTATTATGATTAAACTGGATTGTTTGCGATGTTTTATTTATAGGTAGGTATAACGTTTTTATAATATGTATAACTTATGTGGCCATTTTTACCTATGACATACTTATGCCTGTAGTATTATTTATATGTTGTGGTTCGATCAAACAACTTACATTTTACTTTAAAACTATTCTGGCTTCAGTCGCAATATAATTGATTCTTTGTTTCTTAACTTTATTGTAGACACCTACTAACTTGTGGTATCTCTACCAATCTTCATTAATAGCTAGATACTTTTACATTTCTATTTTTTATTGGTACTTGACTTTATTAAAAAAAGCAGCATAATCAATACAAACGAAGCTAATTCCATAATCAATACAAACGAAGCTAAAAAAGCTGAAGAATAAAAAACACCTCTTTTGCTACTACTCCTTGATTAAGAATAGGATTACCTTAACCGGCGATAGAAAATCGTAAATGCAGAGCACTGAAATTAAGTTGATTTATCAGAAAACGTTTGCAAACTTTTTAGAATCGTAGTCGACGTCTCAAATAATTTTGAACACTATTCTCGTACAATTTTTTTTTAAGCATAGTGTTCTGCCATTTTTATTTCTGTTTCTTTTTAAAATTCTAGCCCAACATTTTATGTAGTAACTACTCTGCATGTTGAATATATTTTTCAAAAATTCAGGCTTAATACCGCAGTACACACGATGAACTCAACTGAACTGTAGTTTTGCCTACAAACGACAGCTGTGTCAACAACAGCTGGGCGATCCCTGCATTTCCTAGAATCAACACGGACAACCGGGCGAAATAAACATCAGTCAGTCCTACAAAATGGCGTGAAATTGTACAAACGTTTTAACGAGGTATTCAGGATAGTCAATATTATTTGGTTATTGATTTTCATTCATTCATTTTTTTCAGTAATTCATTTTAATTTGTCGGGTTGTCAGGATTCCGTTAGGCTCGTACATAATGTGGGCAGAAGATTGGTTTCGTGCAATGAAAATAAACTGAGCGTGATACATTGTTTCTATTAAACTAAAAAATTACTTGAAATTACGTTTTAATACAATAATACGGGGCACAACGAATCGGGTACAGTTCCACGACGTCTCAACTCCGCTGTGATCATACCTTCAATGTCGTCCTCGCCTCGAGCTGTAAACATCAGGGCTCTGTAAACGCACGCTGTGGTGTAGATAGACTTGTAAGTAGGTCGCGTGATGTCACCACTGGCGTACTTGCGATTCATTCCAAGTCCGTACTAATGACCGGATCCGACATATTTATTAATGTAATTATTTATACAGATACGGTAAAACACATCGGAAGACAGCATTATAACATTTTACGGTTTGGTAAAGGTGTAGTTAGTACCTGTTTTATTTACCAAACCGTACCAGAAGTTATTGCTGCCAGCTGGCCCTCCATCCTTTCTTCCTACTTATTTAGATAATAGAAACATAAAGATGACATGCAACTACAGGAATGTTTATAGAATACCAAACAAAGTAATTTAAAACGATTTACTATTACAACAACAAACCAGAACCTCAATATCTACTAGATATCTCATTAATCCCAAAGTGTTTTGAAGTTTCAATTAGCGGGATGCATGCAGCCTCTAGCACGTAAAAGCCATTACTCTCCTTTGAACGGGCGCAAGTAAACCGAAAAGGAAACAGCACACAAGCGCAATAAAGTCTGACACAATTTAAACGAAGCACGGGAAACTGTACACATTTTTTGTGTTCTTATCGGATCTCCGTGTCGACCTGACGTGCGGTAACACAACATAAACGAAGAATTTGTGTCTCGAATACCGAACAGACATTTGTACTACAACGAAGCTGTTTGTAACTAAGTTTCTCTGTTTTATTGACTTGGCTAACTTGTATCAGTGTTCTTACCATGTGAATATTATAGGAATATGAGCTTTAACTTGGGAAGTTCGAGTTACGTATCGGGAACTATGGCGGGTTGGGAACTGAGGACCCTTCGCGTGTCAAGAGACAGGTTATCAACATTTGAGATTTGTATTTTATGATATGACTTTGAGTAAATATTAAAAACAGTATAAATTTTCGCGCTCTAAATGAATAAAATTGATACCACACGTACCGTTTTGAAACTCATATCTAAAGTCAACTTCATAAAAGCGAGACGTGGTAACCTGCACCTCACACACGAAGCAGCACATAAAATATACATAACATATTACTTAAAATTTCACCTTAACTATTTGAAACCGGCTAGTGCATGCTAAAGTTTACAAGCGCTCGAGTGTTCTGGCGAAATATAAGTTTGAAACGACTCCCCTAGACATGAGCACACTCTTTCTAAACGTTGAAGAGCCCGCAGTTACCTCTGTTTATACCAGAATATTAAAAGAGATAAAAAAGATACGAGTAGTCTGGCTCTGTAAAACGCCACAAACGAGACCAAAAGCAATAACTTAAAATGCGCACATATATTTAGGTTTCGTGAAATTCTCCGAACTCGCCTGGGGATCACCGCTGCATTGCTGCTGAGGTCGATACACAAACTTGTAGTACTTTATATTTTCAGTGAAGTACTCATTGAGCGAGACAGATGCGAGTACCGGGCGACCTTTACTAAAGTTTTATCTCATAACGCGTCTTCATGTTCACGTGCGAATCCTCTTGGGTCGCGTGCGGTAATTTTAATTAAGTATATTTAGTGAGACGAGCGCCGAGCGCCCGGGCTTGGTAATAAATGTTAGCCGTAAAGGTAACAAATGTTGGCGGGGAGGGTCGGCGCGCCCGAGTGAGGCGTGAGAGCGCGCGCTGCGGAACTGCCGCCTCCCGGCACGACAGGTGATATCCACCTGGCGCGACTTCTTCCTTCCTGTCTCTCTATACCTTTAATATTTGAACGCTCTCCTCTTTTCTCAAGCACTAAAATATTTTATCTGTAAATGCCGAAAATGACAATTTTCTTGCCACATATCATAGTGCTTTCGGAAACCGATATATCATATCGGAAAATGATTTTCCCGAATACGCTTCGTATTTCACAAATTGAATGTTAAATAAAGAAGGATCGCTTTAAAAAAGGTCGTGTTCACGATAGCATTGCAAAAGTAAGCAATTGTCGAAAAAATACCCATTGCGATCCGGGTCAATCTCGACAAGTCAGCGAAAATTTAAATCCTTCAAATTCTAAGTTACGAAGGCGAGTTGGGAATTTAGAAAAATTTCTTGCGCCGTATTCGGGTCGGGTTTTGCTCGGCTGAATTCGGGGAGCTTCCGAAAGTCTGTGAAAATTGAACGCAAATCCGATTTGTTCGGATCTAGAACCGAAATCTTCGTAAAATGTACCTATGCACATTCTTAGTGCCCTCGTGGCAGAATCTATTGCCACGAGGGCTTTCTCAACTGAGCTCGATACAGTGTGGTGCGAATATTTTAAAATAGAATTATTCTAGAAGAAATAACTTACTTAGGTACGTACTCGACGTTAACTTATAACACAGTTAAGTATCACAAGTACACAAATAACTCCATAGCAGCGGCATAATGAAACCGTTCCCACGTACGAGGAGCTTGCTAATTTTAATTCTACAATACATTAATTCTCCTTCCTGTAATTAAAGTTGGCGGGTAATATTAAGTCGGGAACGAGTATTAACGCCTGTACGTATAATGTAGGGCTACGCGGCTCGTGGCTCGTGGCTGGTGGCTCATATCCTTTACTAAGTTTAGCCCCATAAATTCAGAACTTTGGCACGTAGAGAGAAACTATGAAATGCTACTAAATCTGTTACTCAAGTTGCGGTCTCAGGATATGGCTGAATGAGAAAATGGTAAGTAGCTGCCGTGTGTAGAATAATGGCGTGGGGTATATTATAATTTATACTGAATATAATTTGCAAGCGTCGGTGTGTATTCCGTTTTCTCATTTTGATTTAGAGTGGAGGAGAAGGTTAGTAAAACTTGGCTTATCAATTAGATCTAGAATACACTACATACTGAAAATTACTAATTAGGGTTTTAGACCACAGTTTCAAATATTATTAGCAAAAACTGTACCGCCAAAATAACTATTATTATTCTCACATGACACGTCCACTCGTCCGCGCGGTCGAGCGGAGACGGTGAAGTATGGCGCCGCACGGAGAGGTGGTAAGCGCCGCTCACCCGCGCGTCGGGCGGCGCGCGTCTGTTAGGCATCAATGGATTTCATACAAGTCAATGCGACGTGAGATACGCTTCCCCACCCGACCGCGCGGACGAGCGGAGTCGTGTGAGGTTCGCCTTATAGGAATATAGTACCAACTTTGTTTTTGCAAAAATACAGGAATTAAAAAAAAACTACAGCCTAAGATTATAACAGCGAAGTGATATGAGAAACTATTTTCCTTCCAGAGAAAATCTTTCAGCAAACTCATTTTGCACCAAAGCAATTAGCGCGAAAAACTTGTTCATATAACCGTATCAGTTAACACCGATCTAGAATCTACATTAAACTATTAAAACGAAGCCATTAGCAATATTTCTGTGTTTAAAACATAAATAGGAGGCGTTGAGGTAATCATAAAGTGTGTTTTTCATTAAGTGTCTTTTTTTATTAACTGCGTCGTTGATCTAGTGGTATGAAGTCCTGGGGGCGACTCCCGTGTCGAACAAAGTGTGATTGGGTTTTTCCATGAAAAAACTCAGTAGCAACCACGGAGTCTGGATTTGTGTCCGGTTGACGGCAATGCGCTCGCTCCTACTACATGGGACTAAAACAAACTGGCGAAATGTGGGTGTGCTATAAGGCTCACTTCTGCCTTTTTTTTTCGGATGGGAAATCATCAAATGCCCCCTCCCCCCCCCCTCACTCTGTGCGGAGCGGAAGGGAGTGTCAGACTTGTACTGACTAAAACCCATCCATGTTCCTTCTTTGCCCTTTGTGTTCCAGGGCCACAGTATCTCTTTCGAACAGTCCCAGCCAACAGCCCTGGCAGGCATCGGCCCATGCGGACCCCTACAGGCGCGCGTTGAACACGAACGCGCCGTCGACACGGCCTATAGTCATAAGACGGCCGGACGGCGAGCTAGCCCTTAACTCGCCGTCCACCGGCGACGGCCACCGTAGGCGCGGGCACAGGCCCAGTGGCCGGGAGCCACCACGTGACCCCGACCGACGCCCAGGGCGTCTGCCTTACCCTACGAGGATTTCAGGTGTGATGTTTATGATGATGTTTTAATGAAAACTACAGTAAACTAAATTAATTTCCTTTACTACTAATTGAAGTCCATCTTCTTTTTCTTCGTGTCGCTGACATAACAGTAGGTATTTATATTTTGTCTAAATGAGATAAGTAGAAAAGAATACACTTTACGAGTACTACCGCAGTTAAAAGAAGAAATCAACCATCTACAATTTTACGATGGGGAATAAATGTACTGTACTTAATTCATTTTATTTGCTGTTAGCCTCTTAAATATCCAAGGATAGTTGTAGTTTATTAGATAGTACTTAAAAATAGCAATAAAAGTAAAAATGGCTGACTTGCCTAAGGAGTTTATGACCACTACCAAGTCAACCGAAACGTAGTGCCAATTGATTTCCGACTTGTTCTAAGGCTCCGTCCGCGGCCTCGGGTGATGCGACTTGACCCAAGAGATACGCGCGCGCGTTTCTTGTGTCCTTCGCGTGAGTAAGTACTATTTCTCCACAAGTCGCGTGGGTCGTGGTGACTCTCGATATCCATACTTTTTCATTTGTTTTCCGTGCAGTCGTTGCCGCAAGACGTGTGTCGCTTGAGTGTGTATTTCGTGGCCAAGAGGTAATAAGACAATTAACACGTTAAGTGCGAAGCGAGGCCTAAATCACCCCTGATGCAACTTCCCTGTGGTGCGGCAAGCAAAAAAGTGAATTTCTCTGTCGTGCGAATGGCATAGCTTTGGTTTGGTCCAGTGTAGGAAAGAGATAAATATATATTTGAGATCACTAATGGTTCCGGACTCGGTGGTGTACCTACCTTGGTACCGGATGTCTTAGGCCTCGTGCCGCACTGAATTAATATAATTTTAATGCAGTGCGGAACGAGGCTAAAACGTCCCGTATCCCCCCTGACCTCGTACCGCACTCAACGCGAGCTTCCCGCGACCAGTGTTGTGCATCACGTCGATTGGAGAGCACGTCCTTTTACAGCGCCGAACATGTCTAAACGATGTCGGAAGAAGTTAATTTTAAAAAACCCAGAAACAGAGCCAAAACAGGTAAGTTTTTAATGAAAAAATCTTCAGTAAGTACCTAGTTTTTTCTTATCTTGGTAGCTATGTACCTAAAGTAAGTGTAAGATATTATTACTTAAGTATATTATACCTAAATATAATATTGGTAATAACGATTATTGACGTACCTAATACTTTGCAACATATCTAGAATTACCTATTATTCTATATCGTGATAATAATGTTATTAGGACTTAACACTTAATTGATATTTTTGTAGGTAGTGAAAAACTCCACAAGAAACGCAAAGCAGCCGTTGACAAAACAGGTAAGTAATATAATTAATATTTCAGTAGTTCTTTGTCTAGGTTTTGAAAGTAGGTATATAAATATTAAAGATTTTTAGGGTTCCGTATCGAAAGGATAAAAACAGGACCCTCTATTACTAAGACTTCGCTGTCTGTCCGTTTGTCGCGATAGATAGATAGATAGTTGAAGTTTTCTCAAATTATGTAGGCCGCTATTACAATAATACTAAAAAGTTAAAAACAACAAAATACCTATGTAAAGGGATATTTTTAATCACCAAGTTTGTTAAGTGTGTTAGATTCGACTTATGTAAATTTTACGATATATGTCACGTGGTCGGAAGAGAGCACCAGGCGGAGTATATTATTGTACGATGGTAAAAGTACAGAAATTAGTTTGTTAGTAATTTAAGAAACTCAATATTTTAATATGAAATGTTTTGTTTTTAGCCATCTTAAATAAAGGATTACAGTGTTTGTAAGAAGCTAATATTTGGTACGGCGCTAATTAATGCCTGGATTGTGTTTAATTCAATCCAAACTGATGGAAAAAAGTTACCAAAAAGACTCTTTGTGGAGAAACTTATAGAATCTTTAATAAAAAAGGAAATCGATGAGACCCCAGGTAATGTAATGCTTAGATATATTTCTTGACAGTCAACGTGTTGAAGCTTTCATAAACTAAGCTTGACATTTGGTCATTATTAAGTTATTTATTATTGTTTCCTTTTAATTATTCTGAATTTAAGCTACCTTACCTACCTACTCTTTCAACATTTTAAGTATAAAACAAACACATTCATTTGATGCAGTTATACCTACATTATCATTGTTATTCTCATCTACGATCTAACCTAAGTAACAATGTCAGTTTTATTACGTTATCTTTACATTTTTGTTATTTTTCAGCACCTGAAAGCGCACGCCATTGCCTCGAAAAGGGTGAAAAAAGGAGAAGATGTGTTGGTTGTTACCAAAAACTACGCACATTTTTACCATCTCGTGAAGCTGATAAAAAATCCAAAAAGATTTTGACTCAGTGCACTCAGTGCAAAAAATCTTATTGTCTTACCCTGTTTCAATGAAAAACACTCATAAATAAGTACAACATATATATTGAGATTTTTATAAAAAAAAGTATATTGATACTGATTTTTTAATGTTAATTCAAGTTCTAATAATTGTATTTTTAAAGCCCGAGGCAGAATAAATAGGACAGTTTCTTTTCTACTTCTGGTTGCCTTTTTTTTCTATTCTGTGAACCGCATTAAGATTTTCATATACAAATAGAAAGATAAACCTTATGCATAAACCGTAATCCATTATTTTCCAATAATAAGTCTGTAATAGGTGCCTCTTAATGGTATAGAATGGAACGCTTCGTGCGCGAGTCCGACTCGCACTTGGCCGGTTTTTTTTTCTTTATGGCGCCTTCAAGCACAATTTAGATTATTTAAAAAAAAATGTATCCTTTGATAGCTTTGTGTTGTTTTGCCAGGTTTTGCCCTTAAAACGATCTAATGAGATATAATTGATCAAAATCGGTCAAGTCGTTGCGTAGTTAAGACAGTTTAAAAACGTCGATATTATTTTTCCCATCACTAATCGCAGCGAAAATTTGCCCTATTTCAGTGCGTTACGAGGTGTATAAGATCCCATATTTTGTTTTGCTAATAATTCCTAAACTAGCCATCAGATCCCGGGGCGACGGTGGATTAGGGTTCATCAATTCACTGTCTATATCAATAAGGACCAAAATTCTCATTTATCTTTGATTTCGCGCCAGAAAATGGATTTTAGTCTGTAAAAGGAGGTGGGGTCTAATAGACCGCGTGTCGCCCTAACGTCTGGTCACGGTACGGGCCGATTATACCTCGTGCCGCAGGAACGGAAAGTATGCAAAAATTGGTGCCGCAGCTAACGTGTTAATAGCAGGATTTTCTTTTTAAAAGTAATGTTTTTGACGTAGGATTTTGCCCAGTTATCGGCAAGTAAAGGCATATAAAGATATGTGTCACCAAGTCATAGGTCTCAAATTCGCACCCAAGACATGCATCTCTGTCTTTCCGGATTCATGTGCGAATTGTATAATTATCACTTACTTGCTTCGCGGAAGGAAAACATCGTGAGGAACCAGCATGTCTGAAAGATATTTCTTGACGGCACGTAAAGCCAAGTCAGAGGCCCATGGGCGGCATAAAAACTCTGACACAAGGTTAGGCACTAACCACACGATAAAAAGAGTGTTTCGCTAGGCTCTAACAAACTTAATAGGTCAACTAAACACGTAGACTTATTTAGAAATAGGTATCTGTCTAAAAGTCGTACTAAAAATAATGAAGTGCTTTTGCTCGTAGTCTATCTTCTAATACATAAATAAAAATCAATTGCCACATGTATTTGTATGACGGAGCATCATCTGAGTACGGCTTGACTGATTTTAATTTTTTTTTTGTGTTCGCAATACCAGGACAAGGTTTATATGAAAGGACATTTCGTTTTTTTTTTGCTAAGAGCATTTTTCCTTTCTTCATTATTAAATTACACCCGTGCAAAGCCAAAGCGAGGCAGGTCGCTAGTGATAAATAGAAAGCAACAATATCTAACAAAATAGGTATACGTAAGTTTTCCGACTATGAAAAGTCATTAAACGCTCTAATCACTGTGATTGCGTGGGTTAGCGAAGGGCCCCTCATATACGTGGAGGGTCTAATCCAGGGCACGCCGGGGCCCAAAGCTGTTTATCCGACCTACTTACACGGCTTACTCCTGCAGTTTTATCTTCATTAATCTGTATGAGAGCAGTTGTTGCTCAGTGGAAAGGGCTGCGACTTACAGAGATGTTGATCTAAGGGCCTAGGTTCGAAACCCCAGACACTTTCATCATGAACATCATCCATGGCCTGAATTCACCCACTGCTGGATATATACCGGTTATATTTGGGCCATTTTCGAGAGACTACTTTTTGTCTACTACCACACCACCGCAGCTGCTCCCAAAACATTGCGAGGAAACCGGCATGTCTTAGAACTCAAAAATCGAAGACATGTGACATCTACCAACCCGCAATGGATCTGCGTGGTGGATTACGGCGCACTCCCTCGCACAGAGACGAGCCAGTGTCCCAACAGTGGGAACACTCGACTAAAGGTGCTAATCTGTATGAAAGAAACCTTTATAATTCCCATCTGTTTGGTCAAATTCTCGCAGATGACTCGGAAAAGAAACTTGGTTGGAACTTTGGCATTTTAATAAGCGGGTAGGTGAAAATTTTAATAAGTTTGATGTTGGTGAATGGTAGTTAGTCTTGATGAAGTGCCACCGCATTCTGAAGGCGCAGATTAATTGCCTGAAGTTCTTTCGTAAAAGACTGCCAAAGTTGAAGTAATAATGGCGTCAGAAAGCTTCAAACGAACTAACAATGTGTATGTCGGCTTACCCAAAAATCATTATTTTCATAAACAATCTTGAAAACAATATGGTATGTGAGGGTTTTATAAAACTCTACGTTTTCTAAGAAGATAAGAAAAATAACAGAAGATAAAACACAGTACTTAAAATAAAAACATTGAAAGTTTTTATTAAAAATATTTGTTGATCAGACGAAGGAAGGAGACGATATTGATTTAGACAGTGAAGAAATAAGAAAAGATTCTCATTGCAGCCACACTTCAATAGACGGGCGAGAGCGAGCATCTTCTGTGTGCGGAGCTTCCCAGTAAACAAACTAAGTAATGGAAACATTCCATTTTTCAGCTAAAAGTCCGCCGCTGTATTATACAAATCCATCCACACTAGTCCATACTTCCATACTAATATTATAAATGCGAAAGTAAGTTTGTTTGTTACCTTTTTACGATTAAAGCACTGAACCGATCATCATGAAATTTTGCATGTACTTTGTCAGGTGTACAGAAACAGACATAGGGTACCTTTCAGCCCGAAAAAAGTACTGTTCCTGAGAAAAACAACAATAACGTTCTTATGTAAAAAGATGGCGCCACGTGTCTTTCGAATCATGATTGGATTATATTATTACAAGCGGAGTACAACCCGAAATGATTGTCAAATTCTAAGAGCGAAGCCGCGGGTAAAAGTTATTTGTAATATATTTCCCTATTATTATTGTGAGCGGTATAAAAAAGATGTCACGTCTTGCATTTGTTATGTGCTTTCATAAAACTCGTCTGTCGTTGCTCTCGGGTGCGCTGATCCTAGGCTAAATCATAAAAAAGAGCATAAAAACCAGACACAGCTTCAGTGTTAGTTCACACGCTGCGCATACTTTGGGCTGGAATTCCAAAACAAAAGTTAGCGTTTTGTGTAAACTATTAAAACAGAACGTAATGGATAATCGGGAATTAACTCGCGGCATGCAGCCGTATATAAAGCAATCTTTTCCTGTATCAAACTACCTGTACACAAAAGAGAGGTGAAATCTTGATAATTTTAGAACTACAGCTACTTGCGTGCACCGGCTAATAGAATGCTCGGAACAAAGATTGCATCGTAATAGCTTTAGGAGCTGGAAGATAAACAGCTCCTAACTGCACGCAGCCTTGAAGGCAGCATAAAGTCATAAATATTGCATAGAGGGGACCACCCCTGTAATTTCCACGAGCCTTGTTACTCCAATTAAGTTTAACCTTGTTTTTTATCGCGATCAAATTACACTTTGTTGCATATTAAAGCGTGCACTTAAAGGTCGTGGAAATTAGCCGCCTACTGTTTACATATTATTATATTTTACTGGCTGCCTTTAGTTACGTTCTCTACCGCAGTTATTAACTATGAACCTCATGTAATATCAGTTAAAATTCTGAATTTAAATAACAGTTTTAAAACCCGAATAATTTTGGTTCTGGATTACCGGTAGAGTGCAAGCGTTACATTAAATATGCAGATCACTATTGTATTCATTTTAATTTAGGTTCGTAATGTTAATGAGGATTTATTTTGATAGCTCTTAGATTTAAACCGCGAGATTATTTGGGCAATTTCAGGTGAAATATAATGTAAGCTATTGCATGCGTTGAATCCGTAAATCAGCACACGGCTGCACGAATCGTGTTAGTCTCAATATGTATTTTAGGGAATTATCTACGTATAACATCTTCTAGTATGGTGAAGTTTCCTAAGTTTTTACCACAAAACAGTCATGAAATTATGCATAATTAACGCTAAACTTATACTGTCACTTACGGGATATCTTCCATGATTGTTCATTATCATCTCAAAATAATGAACAGTCACGGAAGATATCCCGTAAGTGACAGTATAAGTTTAGTTGTAAACCGTGAAAGCTTAAAATAGTGTTTATAATTAACGCTAGTTTTATACGGTTTGTTTCACAAAATGCATTGTCCGCATGGCCAAAACGTTCTCCAGTTCAGCTGACTTCTTTTTCTTATCAGGCGAAAAATTTCCAGTCACAGGGTCTACAATCATGTACCCACTAAATTCAAATGATCTAAGAATGTCCCTTACATCCTGTAAATCGTTTCTCAATTCATTAGCAATCCCTTCATCAAGATCATCTCGTTTATCCTCTTACCTACTCTCTGCAACTAATGACCGCCGTATCTAGTTAACATGAGTAAATATTCATCAGCGCGACGCAAGATAAATGAGGCCTGCCACCTGCCGCCACCGCGCCGCAACCTGATACCCGCCGCACACTTACCGCTTTTTAATCCTTTATTACCGGTTTAAAGCGGTTTAAACCGGTACTTAGCTTCACGCCTATGTCGCGATGTGGCAAAATGGTTTAGTTATTAAATACTCGGACGGTTAGTGAAGGACGACGGTAGAATACTTGTCTTGACGAAGCCTTAACCAAATGGTTGCCGGGAAATAGTAGGAGCAGAGTTGGGAGACTTATAGACAAATAGGTGGATGACCTATGAGGAACTGTGGGTATAACCTGGGTGAGTCTGGCGCAAACCAGGGAAACATATTTAGCAATGGATAGAAACTTCCACTAACGGAGATTAAATTCATTGGTTCTTATAAATTTACGTCTATTTAATTATCTGTTGTTACGAGTGTTTAAGTTCATCATTTCACTTCATAATAATTCATAATTTTCACGTCTTAATTTTTTAGTGAGAAATGGAATTTTTGGAATTAAACTGGGGTGTTTTTAAGATCAACGTCCTGCCTCGTAAATATTATTTTAAAACGTACGTGACTTATTTCCAAATGCATATTTTCCATTTTCTGAGTTATTATGGCTTGAAAGTTGGAATTTTTCATCTTTTGTCTGAAAATACGTCGCATTTTAGTCATCGTTGCTAATCCAGTAGATATTTGCTCAGTACACAGAAGATGATGACAAGGAAGTTTTGACACCATATAAATAGAGTTGGTAATCGACACACAGCGATTATCTTGAGTTACTAAACAAATGTTAGTAATGATATATTTCTGGCTATTTACTCAATGGCCAATAAATATTATAAATCTATTATTAGACACGGCTCACGGCTGAACTAATTATGGCCGGTTTGTTCTTAACTGGAGATTATACGAGTATTGTATTGTATTGTATAACAAAGAATTGGATGGTGTCCGCAACTCCACGTCCAAAGCGCGTATTTTGCGTGCGGATATATATGAGTATATTTGATAAATAGCGTTTTTGGTTGGATATCTTGAGTTCTTGCGTTTTTTAATATTCAGCTGATGAAGTATGCTTAAATAGATATCTTTGTCATATTTTTTTAGAGCTAAAGTTTTTTAATATATCGGGACTTCAATTTTTTTTTTATTTGGCTGTATTTTTTTATTTTTACAATTTACATCATTATCTATAACCAAACTTAAAATGATAATAAAAATATTTACGAATAGAAAAGAAGAAAATAAATTAAATAATAATAAAAAAGCAATAATTTTTTTTTTAAAAAAACACCCACATCGTTGTCAACAGGAATTGTGCCCAGGAGGCTGGCAGCATTGCGTCAGGCTGGCACGTTGGATGGTAATTGCCCTTATCCCAACTAATTTGGGCTCGGCGCAGCATGTCTTCATCAACCATATTTCTGTATTACTCGTCATCTCATCAGACACCTCCTCTCTAGCCATATCATACTTTACACATTCCATCCATCGTTTCCTTGGTCTTCCTTTACATTGAAAAGGCCAAATTCTTAACAAAATCCAACTTCGAATTTCTTAAGTAAATTGCATTTATTGCACTCCTTTAGTACGATCCACTCCATCGGGCATGATATGGGAAGTTCTCTGAATTTCCCGCAACTAAAGAAAACCCTCGGACCCTTAGGGAAATCAGCCCTTTCGCAGTATGGTGTAGCTGTTGTCAATTTAAGTAAGTATGTAGACATTCAGGCAGATGTTGTTATCTATCTAACCAGTTACCATTGAATTTCTTTCATCTGCGATGAGAAGTGGTACAGATACCCTATTTATCTTTTCAGACAGGATGAAGTAGGAATATGGAGGATTATGCAGAGGTTGTACCTTATAGAATAAGTGAGCTGAAGGTGTAATGAGCCGGCTATATTAGCCCTAGAACCGATGATCGTTGGGGTAGATGTGTTCTTGAGTGGAGACCGAGAATCGACAAACGTAAGATGAGACGCCCTCAGGCTCGGTGGAGTGACGATCTTCGCGGGATGCTGGTAGCAACTGGATGAGAGATGCTGAGAATCAAGTTGAGTGGCGTGCGATTGAGGAGGCCTATGTCCAGCAGTGGACTGCTGTAGGCTGCTGATGATGTACCTAATGGTACAGCCACATTTCGCCAGTTACGTTCAAGTCCCATGTAATAGGGGAGGGCCCTACAGATTCAGATCTGAGATAAATCATTTGCGAAAGTGAAGCTCTCTGGTTGCCTTGTACGTTTTCATGCCTACAATACTGAACCAATTTGGTTGTTGGCAGAAAAATAACTTGGCATCTTGAAAAGTACTTACGCGCGTGTCATAAAATCCATGTCTTGGAAAATCGAAACTTCAAATACGAGCCAAAAGTATTGTCTTATTCATCACCATGTGCCAAGCCTTTTCCTTTCTTTGTTGGGGTTGGCTAAGTCGGCTTCTAGTTTAAACTGATGCCGCTGAGTACCAGATCTTTATATGGAAGAACTGTCTATCTGTTAAAAAATGGAAAAGGCCTTCCTCCATTCCTTCCACTTTTCTCGAAGTTGCGCCTCTTCTTGCCAATTGCCATACAGATCACCAAATCCCAGCCAAGCCTATCCCAAGTGCTTAAATAGATATGATTTTGAAAACTCGACCATTTCAGGTATGGCTTGTCGAAAATTTGAGCAACAATATGCTTTAGAACCAAAAAATCGAAGACACGAGACGCTGTGACATCCAACAACATACGGCCCCTCTTACAAAGAGGAGGCTTGTGACGCAAAAGTGGCAACATCAAGTACAACACGTGAGGTCGACAAACGGATGTGCGACAAAACTGTACTGCGTCTCACCATAGTTCGAATGCACGCAAGTGCGACAAACTGAAACTCGACATCACGCTAGTGCGAGAAATACTTGTGCGACAGTAGTTCAACACTACCCAGGACTAACGCTTATGCGACACTAGTATACTACTGTCTACACAGGGTGTTCAAGAATACTTTACAAGCCGTCGAAACATTCTGTACCTCAAACAAAGTAACATTGCGCAACAATTATTAGGCTGCTTATGCAATTCCATGAATATTAATAGGGGGTTTAATTCCTTGTGGTTTTTGACGTCATAATGCAGCCAAAGTACTGGCTTATTCATCAAACAATATCAGCTAATATATAGCTGCCTCTGTCACTCCATTACGAGTAGGTAGAAGGATTATTTATGTACAGACGACCGCAGTTAGCATGCCACACAATACAAATGCTGATTTTGCTGATTTGCGCGAACATTTTCAGGGTGCCATGTAGTGACGTATGGCATGTAGGTAATCTATATTTATAAAGGTGTTTTCTCTTTACATATAAAACAGTTTCGTGACTGACTCAATGCATCTCTGAATACATAACACTTGGAATATTATAAGACGTGAAGTCTGTCATTTTGCATGGTGAAATGGTGAAGTTCTTGCTTCCTAACATATTTTAAACCCCTATTTTACTTGTTAAGACGTCAATTTTATAAAATTCTTCCTTAGTAGACCATCACTTTATTTCTTTTTTTAAATGAACATGCAGTCCTGGGTTCGATTTCTGGGTCGGACAAATTGTTATTGGGTTTTTCCTTCAAGAATTAACAGCCACGGAGTCTGGATTTGTGCCTGGTTGATGGCAATAGGCCCCCTACATGGAACTTAAACATAACTGGCTGGAAATGTGGGTGTACTATAAAGTACACCTCTGCCTTACCCTTCGGGGATTACAGAGGGGTTGTTATGTTATATCCCAATGTCAACCTACATCAACAGTTTTACATAAAACCTTAACGAGATGTTTACAAAACAGTTTAGAGAGCTCTTAATCAGCCATGCTCCGTTGCATTTTATTGTGTACTTCAAGTATCTCCTGCCCACGCTTTAAAGATTGATAAACAGCTAAAGTTACTTGTTGGAAACTCTTGAAATGATACCTTTGAAAGGAAAGCCGTTGAGAGAGTTTTGCGAAGTTGCCTCTTCCAGTCAAATAAAGACATTTTGTGTGAGCTGGCCCTTAAGTTTGTTTTGCCGTGTAATGTTCACATTTTGTGAGATTAAGCTTTGTCGTGCTTTTACGTTTAGTATTTTGAGAGTTTTTGAAAAGTTTATTTAATTTTATCATTAATTTTACTGATAAGAATCAGACTACCTACGTAAAATGATGTGAGAATTGGTTTTAACAAAAGTTAAAACTGCACAAGATTTAGAAAAAATGCAAATTTTTAATGTTATAATTTTACTCTAAATACCTCCATGAACCGTACTATTCAATGGACCCATCAGCACAATGTTTTGAGTTGAGAGTTGAACATTGATTCCTACCGTTAAACGTGACTTTTCACGCCAAAAAAAGGGGGTTTCCCAGCAATCATTTTTACGTATTTGAGCAGAGTTACTAAATTTGATGTACAGGAAGCTTGGTTGACGGCTTCGTGAAGGGTCCATTTACAATCTGTATGTAAATAACCGTGGGGTCCGAGTGCTCTCAGCCTTTTCAAGGGAATTTTGAAACTCTTAGTTGACACTTCCCATGACCCAAGGGCTGGCTATTACCTTGGCCAGAGGCTAAATGTTGCCATACAATGTTTCAACGCCGCCAGTCTCTTGGGGACATTACCCATTGACAGCGTTGAGGAGTTTTTTGACGCCATTTTTTAGTTTATTGTTAGGTTAGTTACTTTAGGGTTATTTAATTTATAGATGTAGGCAAATTTTTTAAAACATTTATTTTATTGTTACTACAGTTTTGAGTCGTCTGAGGTCAAAATTCTCGGGTCATGGGGCCCGAGTGCGCGTCTGCTTTTTAAGGAAATCTCTCGCCGACTGGTCGACACTTCGCGTGACCAGAGGGCTGGCTCTTTCATTGGCCAAAGAATTAGCATTGCCATTCAGCGTGGCAATGTTGCCAGTCTTCTGGGCACGTTTCCAGATGACAGCGATGCGGAGGAGTACTTTGACGCCTAACTGTCCTATTGTCGTCGATGTATATATATTACGTAGTATTTATTTACGTTGTTGTATATTATAGATACTTACTTTTAGTCTTCTTTTTATCATTATTTTAGTTCTATTTGTAGTCTGTATATAATGTACATAATAACCTAAATATTTCAATGTTGCTGTTCATGTATAAAGTTATATATAAATCTTATATTCCAATGGTTATTGCACTCATGTTTTTAACTTGACAAACTAGACCGACAAGTAACAAGTTATCATTAAACCTTCGAATTGTGGTATAGTATATTTTTTATCCAAAATTAGCAATGCAAAATATGCGATTATAATATTCAACTACATAGTTTTGAAATCCAATAATTTACGCTGCGATCGTTACCGGCTGATGTAATTAGCGGCACAAAGTGTATTGTGGTAATAATTACGAGTTTCCAGTCCCAGGCGACGGGAGATAGGAGCATCCATTAGCACCCATAATTATATAAATAGTAATGATTAATGGTAACTGGGATGCATCAGGGATGCATCTTTTATAGAAGGATTCTATTATGGAGTAATTTTTCGAAATGAGTTGTAAAAGCAATTACCGGTGTTTCATTATGAAGGTTCAACAGGATGAATATCCGAACCATGATGGTAAATATGCGAGTCGCGCGGGACCGGTCAATGTGGCGACACTTGAGGGAGGCCTAATGTCCAGCAATGGACGTCTTTCGGCTGAAATGATGATGATGGCAAATATAAACTCAGTTTTTTTCAAAAAAAAACAACCACTCTGTATATTTCAGTTTCAGCCAATTCAGAGGCCCATAAAAACTTTCACACCAGGTTAGGCACTAATCACACAATAAAGAAAAAAAGGTTTCAGCAGCATTCAAGCCAGTCATAAGACTGATGTATTTCTTTTTCACCGACTTTCAAAACGAGGAGGTTCTCAAAATTCATTCTAGCCATTTCAACTGGGTAACTGATTTATTTTTTTGCATTTTTTACAGGTACGTACGGAACCCTGTGATCATCTTTTGGTTCAATTACTAACGCAGTCTTATAAGAAGGTATGTACCTAACCCTTACCTTACAATTTCAAAGCCCATGTATAATAGGGCACGCTTTGTAAAATCAAGTGGAAGATTGTAATAAAAAGAAAGAGATGCAAGATGGGTTGACCTCTTCTAATCCGGGCCCGTTATTCCGGTGCCCGGTCCGTAATGGGTCGGTTCATTTCCGTCTCTTTCTATCGATGAGACCCGTTTTCTGTTAGCGCTCCTACTTTTCGTAGTTTGTTTTTTGCTGAAATGTAGGTATTTTATTTCCTTTATTTATTTCTGTACAAATCAATTATATTTTTAAATATTCCTTACAATAAAAAAAAATAAAAAAAAAACATTTAAAAATATAAAAAATTGTAGCCCACCGGTATCGGGAACAGGGACCAAGCTACCAGCGGTCAGGGCTCCAGGGAGAGGAACCTCCTAACAATACGAGCCGTGTCCAGGAGTACCGCTTTCTGAATCAAGCCCTTGATCCAACTGCCTAACGAGAGCCTCCTCAGGTATTGGTCGAGGCTCTTGGCAATTAAGCCATGCGCTGATACAACCATCGGCATAATGATCGCTGAGTCCACATCCCACATGTCGACAACCTCGTGAGCCAAGTCAAGATACTTGATTTGCTTATCTTTCTCGGCATTCACGAGGTTCTCATCATGCGGGACCGTTATGTCAACAAAATGTAGGTATTATTGTTACTATGTTATTGATTAACTTTTGCGAACATTGGTACTTACTTGCCAAAGTGGCTGCCGAAGGCTGCCTGTTGTGAGCTGTGGTGGCTATGTGGTAGTGACCAAGCTGCTAGTCATTTTTTTCACCAAATAACATAACATAACATCACGCCTGTAATCCCGTAAGGGTTAGGCAGAGGAGTACCTAATGGTACACCCAAATTTCGCCAGTTATGATTGAATCCCACGTAAAAGGGGTTGGGTAAATTGCCATCAAGCGGGCACAACTCCAGACTTCGTCGCTGCAAACACAATAACACTTTACCCGACTTGGAAATCGAACCCAGGACCTCATGCTCAGCAGTTGCGACCACTATCCCAACGAGGTAGTTCCACCGCATGTCGTAAGAAAACCAGTATATCCAAGAGCAATTCGAAGACATGTCACATACACAACCCTGTACTGGGCTCGCATGGTGGACATAAAGCCCAGTCTTCTCACAAAGCGGGGGGGGGGGGGGGGGAGTTGGAATACAAAACACGATCAACACCGGCCACACATAAAGACTTAACTGTCCGAGGCAGGTTGCTCAGAGAACGATCAAGCAAGAGGTCAGCTACCTAGTTGACTACCCTCTCCACAAAATGCCTCAGAAAAGGGGATTAAGGACTCTCCGCCAGTACTTTCAGGATACTATTGTTACTGACCCGCGTTCGATGCATCAGCGAAGCAACTATGCTGTAGCAAAGTCGAATAGCATACCTAAACTTTTAAAATCATTTAATACAAGCTTGTAATTTTAAGAACGGCTAACTATTAAAAGATTCACTTCCTGCATTAGGAGGGCATTCCTAGCAAAAAGTAGATAAACGAAAGTACACCTTTTTGAGGATTACACACTAGCCCAGTTTCCATTTTAAAAACACATGTAGATACGTAGCATTGCTCTGTAGTGTTATGGAATATGCAAAATGTAGTGTATTCTCTCTTTGTTTTCTGAGGGTGAGGGTAGTTTTAGGCGGCAGCTCGGGGAATCGTGTTACGTTCGAGCTCGTAAATAAGAATACTTCGGCCACATGTGGGTGCACTTTTATTTTGGTTTTGTATCTACATGTTTTGTAGTTTAATGCATTATTTATTTTGTCTTCTGATTTAAATTTTTGGTGTTCTAGTATTCAGCTGCACTCGTTGAGACGCTAGGCACGAGAGAGGCTAGGCAGAGAATGATTTTAATTAAAACTGTTTATTGGAAAATGAAAATGAATATAAGTCTATTATTTCGAAATTATTCATTATTATCATGATTAAATTAAAACGGTTTTAATTTACAGAAGCTGAGGTATAAACTCGGGTCAGTTTTTAACCACAAATTCATTTTGTGAGCTCATAGACCAAAATATTGTAACCACGTTTATTAATCCTTATCCTTACTAATATTATAAATGCGAAAGTAAGTTTGTTTGTTTATTTGTTACCTTTTCATGCCTAAACCACTTAATCGATCATCCTGAAATTTTGCATGTACGTTATCAGGAGTACAAAAACGGGCGTAGGGTACCTTTCATCTCGAAAAAAAGTGCTGTGCCTGAGGAAAACAACAATAACGTTCTTATGATAATAGAAGGCGCCGCGTGTCTTTCCAATCATGATTGAATTATATTATTAGAAGCAGAGCGCAACTCGAATTGATTGTCAAATTCTAAATTAAAGCGAGCGACGCCGCGGCCAAAAGCTACTTACAAATATCATCATCTGCCTAGCCTTTTCCCAACTATGTTGGGGTCGGCTTCCAGTCTAACCGGATGCAGCTGAATACCAGTATTTTACATGGAGCGACTGCCTATCTGACCTCCACAACCCAGTTAGTACTGGGTAAAACAATACCCCTTGGTAAGACTGGTTGTCAGACTTTTTGGGCCACTGACTACCTAACGACTGTCAAAGATCTACAAAAAGCTACTTACAAATAATTAGAAATAAATGCCGTATCCATGTAGATAGCCATTTCATGTTGCAAGATCGAAAAAGAAAATACTCATGATAACTGAACAGTGAAGGGTTAGATTAATCTTCTAACACCTACACCGAATACCCATTCAATAAAAGTAAACGATGAAAAATGATATAATATCGGATTGATCAGTATCACCGATTCGATTTAGTAATAACTAAGACGTTCCAAAGAGTCGAGGGCTCTTCCCCTAAACCATTACTTATATTTGTAAATAGAATTCCGCAAAATAACGTCTTACTCGATATATTAAGTTTTATGACCGGCTATTAATATCGATATAAATATTTTTTAAGATAACGTCGTAACCAACAGTTTATGTTATTGACCATGTCTTTTGCAAAGCTCTTGGAGTGGAAAAACAAAAGATCAAATCGGTGCGAACTAATTACGAACGCGACTCGGAGGCCACGAAAAGGCAGACGCGGTGTAAATGTAACGTAAATACGACGATTTTTGATTCGAAAATACCAAAGACATTCAATTATTTATGAGCGATAGACGGGACAAGACGAAGAAAATTATAATCCAAAACTTATTACTACTTAGTAATAAATCGTTCTGTCTAGTGTCATACGCCCGCTTGTTAGCATTCGTGTGTCAAAATCGAAAATGTTGCGCTCTATAAGTATTTTAAATATCTTTGGAAAATACAGTTATCCTACAGCATTTTAGTTAAATTAACCAAAAAAAAAAAAACTAAAAGAACCAAAACCAAACCAAAGATATGAATAAATTATTAAAATTATGAAAATAACGAGTAATTTTTATTTTAAAATCGGCGTATTGATTTATGTTACGTATACACCGCTCGCCCGTCGGGCTCGTCGAGCTCGTCGGATATCTCCATGCTTAACACTTTACAGTGTAAGATATAACAGCACAAATAGTAGCACAAGCATAATTTTGCTTGATTAAGTTACCAATATTTAAACTAACGAAATTCAAACAGAATTTCTACTTTAAAAAAAACATCGCGGCTTTTTTTTTTAAAAGTTCTATTTTTCTCACTTTCCTACTCCCGATAATGTTGCCATCTTTGTTTGCAAACTTCTTAGCGCCTCCACCACTTTCTGTTTACCAATATTACGGGAGGAACGAGGATGGGGTGCAAAAAGCTGCCGTTACCTCATATATTGAAGGAACAGGTTCGATTACCAGTGCAGCTGACAGTTATGAGGCAAGCCCGACTAAGATTACGCACGCAACACATGAAACCTTTTTAGATACAACCTTTTTATATCATGCAGCTGAAAAAACTGAAAAGCGAGCTAAACTTTTTGTGAAGTTGATTTTTCCGACGGTAAAGTTAAGTTTGTAGCGCAAAAAAGTATGAATGTAAATAAACACACTTTTAGCTAGCGTGTGTTATGTCATTCGCATGTGTATGGTCGTATGTGTTGAGCCATTATCTCCTAAATGAGAACGTCACCGTTAATTTGCGGTGGTCACGTTATATGTCGGTTTTAACGACTTCTCGTAATGAGATCTAAGTTAACGGTCTGCTTTTTAATGGTTTTCATCCTACCGACAGCGGGAAATTGTGCAATTACTATTGTAAAGGACTGGTAATGTTTCCGTTGATGAATTAGTTCTTTTGTAATTTACAGGGTGTAAACGGACCCTTCACGAAGCCGTCAACCAAGCATTCGATATATAAAACTAAGTAACGCTACGCAAAAATTATTGCTGGGAAACGACTTTTTTTTTAGGGTGACAAATCACGTTTTACGGTAAAACTCAATGTAACGCACTCAGCATGTTGTGCTGATGGATGCTTTGAATAGTAAACAGGTAATTAAGGTAATTTAAGTCAATTTATAACCTTGAAAACTAGTATTTAAAAAAAAAAAACTCGTGAAAAAATTGGAATTTTGACCTCAAATATCTCCGTAACTAGTAAGTTCCGAGGTAAGGTTCAGAACAAAAAAAAATACGGGGAGAACGAGTGCCTTTCGGTTTCGTTAAGGGTCTTTTTACACCCTTTATTCATCGGAAAGAAGAGATAAAATTATTTATATTGTACTTCAAAATTGATCCATAACTCCCTAAAACAGCCCATTTATAATCCAGCATTTGTCTGTTTCGTAATATTTATACGTAAACATTACGCAGCATTTACACCACAAATAACATTCTGTTGATGTTCATTGTTCATATTTACTTGGCTGAACATTAATAACTTCATACTCGCGAAATATACGTATTACGTACAACATTTCATTTGGCTCACCTCGCCTGCTACTCCCGCCAACATTTTCCCTCCGAAACTTCGCCCTCCATTCAAAAGTTTTTAAATCTATTAAACAAGTTACAGACTTACCTACCTATCAGCGTCGGATGCTTATGAACACAAAATGAAACCTATACCACAGAGTGCAAACTGTTGTGTAACACGCAACGTCGACGCACCGCTAACGCTGTGACGTCACGAAACGCAGATAAACGAAACCCTCAGGAAAAGATTTACTTTCAATATTTATGGACGCTATTTTCGGTGACACTTTCATTGAGAATTGCGCCGTTGAGGATAATATATAGTAACATCGGGCTTTACAATGACTACAGCAGGATACCTACCCTAGCGAAGTACGTACGAAAACCGTAACTTTGTTAGAAATGATGACACAGCGGTCGACCGGAGTCATTCGTGGCGACGCAACGAGAATATTCCTAAGTGACACTCAAAAAGTAAAAGGTTCATCGCCCTGCAAGCTACTGCGTCTGTGCTGAGGGGCGCAGGGGCAATAAAATGTGAGCTAGGTTCACCACAGCGATGTTTAGTATAATGTTCGTCTAGTCCCGTCGGATGGCCCGCTGCCATTTGAATTTCTGAAAACGTTTCCTAGGGGATCAGCCCTGAGTAGATAGCGTCTGAGTCCTCCCCGAACTGTGTTTTGGCAACCCTGTTTGAGCCACTCGGGTCTTGGATATACTTTGAATAGAAATTACGTAATCGACAAAATTTTGACGCAGCCTGCGGCGTCCTCCCTCCCCTCTTCTTTATCGACGCTACATCGCCATTGCATTAGCCTTTTCCTTCAGAATACCGACGCGCTGATTTAATTTTCTTTTGACCTGCAAATTAGGCCCGTTATCGACGGAATGTAAATGAATTTTGTACAGGTAATTGAATGATGTTTCTCAGTTAAGACGATCTGATACCTACTGAGTTCATAAATACGTTATGAAGTTTTGTAAAAATACATGCAGCTGTGATATTTTGAGAGAGATAATGTTTTAAACTAGTTGTTTCAGTATCCGAAATGCTTCGCCTCAATTATTGACCATCTCATTCAAGGCACGTATGATTAATAAATACCTGCGGTGGCTTCGCAATCACACTACAGTCATTTGTGCAAATCCAAGCAAGATTGCAATTTGCAGGACGGTCGAGAGAGGACGTCTCGTACTGTCCTCTCACTCTCACGCAAAATTACCTTACGCTAGACAGAGAAAGTCCATTAGGTTTTATGGCCTCCACTTCGCAGGACGAATGGTGCTCGAAACGTTGAAATTAATTAAATTCTCACCTAAACGCGACTCAAAAGCGAATTGTGCTCTTTCAAAGATAGGTTTAGGTATCTAGGTACATTTATTTTCGCTAGTTCTTGTTTTTTTAGCGAAAGCAAAAAGTTGTAACTGATTCTGTGATTTTTTAATAATGGTTATTTTCAGCCAGTGATCTTGAAGGATGTTTCTCATCATGATGATTGGCAGAGGATTAAATACCTTTTCAATATTATGAAACGTGTTATATGTAAGTATGTACTAAATTCCTCACATCTTCCAAAGGTCACCGACCTCTCTGTAAGTACACGTTTCTGGCAACTCTCCTAGCTTAGACGGTTTACTTATGGTAAAATTATCAAGATGGCTTTTAAGCTTCTAGTGCACATTATGATATAGGTTTGCCGTCTATCATCTTCAGAATTATTTACTTTTCCTGTTTTTCTTTATTTAAGTTATGTTTTTGTACCTGGACTCGGCTGTTAGTCCTAATATACAATGCAATACAATAGTAATTTATTTCTCTCAAAGAGGTAAAATTTTGGAACATAGTATGTAGGTTACAGACAGATTCAAACCTTTGTGAGAGCTGGAGTCTATACTGGGTTCGAGACCTGTATGAGAGATCTCCAAGCTCACACTCTTAAAATTACAATAATAAATTGCACTTACGTACTACAACATTGTAGTGTATAAAGCAAATACCTACTTTTTTAAAAAAGCAACGACTATAGTCTTATTTAGCCTAGAATGTTCCCACTGATGGGACACAGGCCTCTCTGTGAGAGGAAACTCTAATTCATTTCACGGGTCCAATGCCCGACTGACTTAGAATTTTTGGTTCTTGGACATGCCGGTGTCCGCGATATAAGATAGATACCTCCAAATACAGACTTAATTTTTGTTTGTTCATAGTTCTATAAATAAAAGCTGTTTTAAAAAAAATACGTTACAAAAACTTACACGCGATAAACATCGACACTAACCTCTTTGAAATCAGTCGGATATCGTAATGACTTCCTCCGCGCATTTCCTCAGAACTCAGAACTCCTTTAGAAAACCAACGCGGCTATGTTTTAACGAGGCAAAATTTCGCCTCACCTTTTGTAGACATCTTTCTACTGCAATCCAGCAATCAGCCGACTATTCATTTAGATCTATCTCGTCGAGACGTCATCAAATTGCAGCTAAGAAATTCTACCTTCATTCCGAGACACCTGAAGAGGTGCCTAAACGCCAGGACCCTTCTATTCAAAGTTATTTTACTGCAAATTACACTCGGTTTGCAATTAAAACTATGTACAGCCATGAATAATTCATAAGGAAGCAATTTGCTATGTTCCGACCGACATGTGTCATGTGTGAGCACTACGCCCAATTACTCATACAATACAGCGGAGTGCGGTTTACAAGGAACATAACTCTGTCTTTAGTTATCGTGTCGCCCGGGACCGGGAGTCTGGGACGGCGAAACAGATCCGCTATTGTATCCCCGTCATTATGACACGGGACGTTTTCTCTCTATTGGGGCACTCCTTCAACACACCGCCACCACCGCGACCAGCAAAACGAAACTTATTCGATTTCAAAACCGCATTAATACGCGTGACGGAGGTACACGCTTACATTTTATTTGAGTTGAAAACTTTGTTATTGTTTTCGAAGTACTTAATACCTATCTCTATCATTTACGAGCGGCTGTTTGTGCAAATGCAAATTTCATGTTTAATCACTCTCCCCGAACGATCCCAGCTTTTGGGTATTATATCAGAAAAGTTTACTCGTAAAAATCTGGCATACTGAGGCTAAATCGTAAACCAGTAGGAGTTTCAAAAGCGGCCACTTTTTAGCAGGAATGTCTCCGGCGGCCGTGTCGAACTTCCGAACTTACGACTCTCATTTTAATAAACGTGGGCGGCGGTTGCGCCACCCGACATTCATTTGTTTTACTGTGTAAGTTCTTTAAATTATAGCAGACCAATACAACGTCGTCAGAGGAAAAAGTTGGGGCAGTTGTTTCTAGGTAGCAACTTTATAACGGCGGTTACTCATGCGGACTCTGCGTTGTCGATAAATCTTGTTTACTCTGCAGATTTCCATTTTCTCCCTATTTCAGGTTCCTGCAATCATGCATCTTGTTCAGTGTGCACAGCAAAACAATTTCATCATAATCATAATTTCAGTCGCAAGACGTCCACTGCTGGACAAAGGCCTCCCCCAAGTGTCGCCGTATTGACCGGTCCCGTGCGACTCGCATCCAGGGGATCCCCGCAACCTTCAATAGCAAAACAATTTATCCACAAAAATTTCAGGTTCCTCCAAACTATTTCTTGTTACTTGGATATAACATAAATTGATTTAGGTACTCAACGCGGCCACATACCGGCGATATATAAATCGTAACGCAATCCCAAACAATATCGATAAATTATCACATAAGGGGAAATAACACGGATGTGAAAAAACAATAAAAGTATTGTCGGCAATCGGCGCGAGGACATTTAATTCCGTAATGGATTCTTATATCTGAGCGTGCATCTTTTAACGTAGATTTCATTTTTATCGATGATATTTTCTTACTACTCAATAAGATCAATGTAGACCATCAAATACATTCAAATATTTACGACCGATAGACCCAAAGAGTAGAATGCTATCTGTGGTTGGTAGAAATAAGTAGGTATTCTCTTTAATCTGTGGTTCGGTTGTCAAATTGTTGTGACGTATATTTTTTTAAACTGATTTTTATTTTCTTTTTCTACCAAAGTAACCCTCGAAAACTAATTAGCACTAATAAATAATGAGTGAGAAAAAACCTGATAACGAATTTCATAAAACTGGACTGAACTGCACTAAAAATGAAAAATACCGAAAACATGCTGTAAAATATGTCACCGATGCTGACCAGACACCGAGCCAAGGAACGGGACAGAACAGAACACCACCACAATATATGATGCTCTCTGCACCACTACCACGACGACGAGGAAGAGGACGGCCACCACCGGGCTTGGGACATCGTGACCAACAGGTCCCGAACAGAGTCCCCGCTGCCGGTGAAAATATGTCACCCATGCTATGAACTCAGTCTATAAATGAAAATGTCATAAGCGCATTATTATGGCAAAAATTGCGCCCTAAACACAACCTTCTTAAACGCAATCCATTATCAGCCTAAACGTGGCATGTCCTATCAGCATACACAAATATTGAAATACATCAAACATTTCAATTGGAAGAGAGTTTATACGTTATTCAAAACAATAACATACTCTAACGCATTGAACATCGCGTTATGTACCCCCGGGGTAGTTAGTCATGCTAGCATCACGGTAAACAGAATAATTGGCCTGCAACGCTTTGAGTTCAGAACACACTAAGGTCGGTTTCAGATTAGCGTATTTTCGGCGCGTTTTTGGAAGAGCGTGTACGCGCAATATACCTGCGCCTTTTGCCTCACGCGCAACACTACAAACGTTGACACGCTTATCGAGCTCGTTTATGCGAGAAATGTCTCCCCGCGCGCCCGCTCAGCCCACGCGAACACGCCGTGCCGCGCCGTTATAAGTGCGTTTACGCGTTTATGGTTTTGAAGTGCAAAATGTGGCGCACGTGAAAGCTTGTAAGCCAACACGAGCTTATACGCGCTACAAACTACGCGAGTCTGAAACCGCTCTTTTAAGCAGTGCACCGTATTGGCATCAGCTCACCTCATTGATACTAGCTGATCCCGTTGCAATATGGAGTTTCTTAGAAATAATTTCGAACAGCTCAAGCTGAGCTGATGCTGAGGTGAAAAACAATGCCGATGGCCGATGGTGAGGTGATTTTAACTGTGCGTTGCCCTTTAATGTGAGCTCCGCAAATTAATAAATTCCCGTATCGAAGTTAATAGGCTGCCAATTAATACTTCAATTTCGATCGAGATACTTTTTATTGAAGAGTTATTTTTGAATGGAATTGTAGTTTGTTATGCGGTATTTAGCTGGATATCGGGAATTTCAGTCTATTAGAAAACATCAATAATGTTCTATTGTATCATCGACAGGTCAATGTCAGCGTTAAATCATTCGTACTATATTTTCAATGGATGCTTTTTAATAAAGATTTTATTGAATGGATGTGAATATTGAAATACGGGATTAAAATCGAATACCAGGAATTTCAGTTTACTAGAAAACAGATACTGTTTAATTGTTTCAAAGGTCAATGCCAACTTGTATATTTTATGCATGTAAATATGACCTGGGGGGTTACCACGACGTCTTGAAGCAGGAGTAATTCCAGTGTGGGAAAGAGACAGAGCTATACAGGTCGTCTAGCGCCGTCTCTTTCCCACACTGGAATTACTATCTTTCGCAATGACTATTTGAGCTTATGGTTAAAAAATCTGGCAGATGGTTCTTGGTAGACTAGGAGACGGTGAAAATATCGTGAAGGAACCCAAACATAATTTAAACTAAATCGGAAATCTCCAACTATTAACAAATGTGGTTCTCACTGTTCAGCTCAGAGGAGGTCGTGGCTAAATATTTACAGCTTCACGGGTCGATAAAGGTTAAACGGCTATTGCCAAGGGTGTCTGTAGATGAGGTGACCATCACACACCGAGTTTTGTCCGTGCCTCGGAAAGCATGTTAAGCCGTTGATCCCCGCTGTCATTTCTAGATATTTGCCAGTCGTTACGGGTAGTCAGTTATATCTAAATGCTGACAACCAGTCTTACCAAGGGCTATCGTATTACTCAGTACCCCAGTACAACTGGTGTGGAGGTCAGATATGCAGTCGCTCCATGTTAAAAACTGGTATTCAACATTATCCGGTTAGACTGGAAGCCAACCCTAACATAGTTGGGAAAAGGCAGGGAGATGATGGTATCCACTGTTTAATCTTCGTTCCACCTCAGTATGGGGCTTTTCATGAAAGCCACAATATGAGACCATTATTGTTAAAAGACATTGATAAGTATTTACTAGACTTTCTTTTGAAAAGACGCGTAGAGAATTCATTTAAATATTATGTAATACTTGCTGTGCCCCGCGACCATCGTCCGCGTGAAATTAACATTGTGAAATATACTTTACGACATATTCTCATACCTACCAAATACACATAAAAATTTAATAAAAATCGGTTGAGCCGTTTCGGAGGAGTTCGACCACAAACCCCGTGACACGAGATTTTTATACACAAGATGTATTCCATCTTTTTTCGTTACACACTGTTTGAATACACGAAAATTCTATAGTGGACCGATGCCTTATAGCGTTTGGAGTTGACAGGCGATCTCGTTAGTCTGCGGCTAAAATCCTGTTACGTCCAGCTTTCGCAATTGTGGAGCACCGAATCCTGTTTGAACTACAACACGTTGTATTGAGAGGTTATCTGGGAGTATTATCTAAACTAAAATAGACATACACTGTGTTTATTACAGGAAGTAATTATTAAATTTCAATTAGGTGGTTAACTGAAGCTGTAGTGTATTGTAGTAAGTATTCTCTATATGTGTTGGTCTTTCTTAACTCATCTGTAATGTGAAAAGACTCATATCGGAATTAAATAAAGCGTGCTTTCTGATTGTCATTTTTTATTCATCTGTTGCAATGATGAGGAAATTTGTCAGTTAGCAAGGTGGGGCGGCTTGTTTGATACTATTATTAATAAGTCTTTACAGCAATGAAGTTATTTTCGTGAGAAAAAAGTCATCAGCTAATATTGGAAATTCTATGCATTTTCGAGAATAGTTGAACTTAACCATTTTCGACAGGAAATTCTTACCAGTGCAATGCATCAGAGGAACGGAGGAACTTGCACAGAAACTTAATCAAACGTGGCAATCGAGCAACCACCAGTTTGATTGAGTGTTTCTGCTGACCGAGCTACGATTACTTCTAACGAACTCGCAGAACTGAGGAAGGGGAATTGAAGTATACCTTACTTTAAAGTAAAAGAGGATTTCCCATACTAAAAATGTCTCATGACAAAAATTAAATCTCTCCGTATCTGCACAGTTACTTACATGACAATGTGTACTTATATTTTATTTATAGGAGAAAGAATCCGCAATATAAGGAAACATAAAATCGGTGTGGAAAGGGACAGGAAACAGTACAGCGGGCCACGATGTAAGGGACGGGCCTACCCTGGCGCCGCTATAAGTCACGCGCGATATTTACATAACACAATGCATTTAGGAAATGAGATAGCTCGCACAATACCATCTTAACTTCACCGGGAAATTAGTCGCCAGTTCGTGAGCGAAGTAAGTCGTGATCGCCGAAATTCGCACGTTAATCGGAGGCCGAGGCCGAACGCGTGACGCTTTCTCCGCCCTTTATAACACATTTTATTATTCTAAATAAGGAAGTGGTCATGCGATGTCGCGTTGACAAAGTTTTTATTAGACTTCTGTCATAAATCCGTGCTGAGCAAACTTCCTTTTAATAAAAGCTTACTTTTATGTGCCAGTAATGTGTTCTGAAATAAGTAAAGGTTTATTTTTGGTTTCGATTCGCGAGTGTAAAAAGCTGAGGTGGGTAATGAAAGGCAGCACGCGAAACGGAGGTAGCTATCAGATTAGTTAGAGATAAAAGTTTTAGTACGGTTAATTACTGTATGATAAGGGTGGTGTTGGACATGCGATGCCGCCGCTGCGTGCACGCAACTGAGCCGCTGTGTTCACGCCATCGGGACAATATCCGGAGCCCACAATGTAGCCGGAAGCTGTTCATCTCCTGTGTAGTTAGGTAACGCGATAACTGAACCTGATCCGGAGCGTGTAGACTTGCTGAGAGAGTTATGACTTGCGTGATCTCTGAGAAGTTGTGCAAACAGTTAACTCAAGTGATTACCTATAACAAACATGATTGCTTACCCTTTTGTAACGAATCTGTTGCTCATTTGAAGGTTGGTGTTGCAAATCTTTGTGTCTTTTCACCTTATAAATATTTCTCATAAGTTAGTTACAGATACAGATTTTTTTAATAATAAACTTTTAGACCTGTACTTCATGTTTTTGAAAATCTAAACTAGTAGTAATTTATGACATAATTTTAAAACTCCCAAGCATTTCTATTATAATGCTTAAGGTTTTGACAGCAAACATAGGCGTAGCTTTATTTGACCGCACATGAAAGGTAGCCTTAAAATAGCTAGCTTCCAAATTTACAGCTACTCCCGAAATAGACACAATAAATTCAGCATGTTAGCTATTCAGCTGATCGGACTGATAAGCCAAGCACTGGCGAGCTATATCCATCCTTCGAGCTATATCTGTCCATCTGACCTTCACCCACGGCTTGACCTGCGGTTCTAAGGGGTTCAGGTAATAGAATAACGTTATCGGGTGAAGACGTAGATTGCTTAGCAAATGGAGTGTTATTTACGCTTCACTGCTGAATTATCTATGGCATGAATCCTACTGGCTTAGTAGTAATTTATTTTCTTTTGTATACGGTTTTTTTATTTTGTAACAAGCACCCGCTAGCATAATAGAGTTCATTCGGTTGACCTGTTTCTGAACCAATCAACTAAATTTAGGAAAATATTTAGTCTCACCACGAACTAAAGCAGCTTGTCTGTCTTGCGCAGTCACTGTTCTTTTTTACACTAAATAATTTAATGTTCTATTAAATTAAAGTAATTTACATACGCATTAAGCTTAGCTGTTGTTACTTATTGAATTCGTACTATAATTATACAAAACAACAAAATAATATGCAAATTAAAACGATCCATCACAAAACAAACCATTCATCCGAACATTGTCACTCCATTTCCTACCTACTCCATGGACGAGGGCTATCAAGATCCCCGCGGCGCGGCTCGCTATTCATCATCGAACGTCCCAGCTGATCGATCGTAGCCACGATTACGAGACCCTCCCTGCCCTCTCGCTGTGCCCTGACACTCTGTAACAAACAATCTCCCAGTATTGGAAATTGTTTAGAATTTACTTTAAAATTAGTTTGAAAATTGATTATGTACTTTGCGATTGGAACTGAGAATTGGGAATGTTTCTGGGAGAAATCATATTTTTTTACTTACCAAATTCTTTTTATTAGCATTTTCTTTTTGTAATTTATTTTCTTTTTTCAGTTTCAACTTTACCAGCTGATAACAAAGTCACAGTATTCACTTGTCCCATACTTAGATAAAAACATATCTATCTTTTGTTAAAGTAAAAGAAAAAGTTCTAAACAAAGCACAAAGCCTTATCAGGCTATCCTGTTCTCGTAAAACTTTCGACTTCGTAAGCCAGATAGATAGTTGAGTATCTTTTAAAGCACCTATTTTGTAGCGTGCCTTGCTCCACATAAACCAGCTCGAAAGATGGAAGGGCAAGCTCGCACATTCAGATGTTTAGCAATTCTAATTCAGTTCCGAGTCCTATCAGTATTGCCATTGTGAATAAACTTTAAAGGGCAACCCCGACACGCGAGCTTTTGGACAAATAAGCCGTTAATAATGGTAATGTGCCACAGATACGCAAGAGAATTTGAATTTGTAATTCGATTTTTTTTATGGGCGAATGGAACATTTTTAATGAGCGTGATTAAAATACGCGCTTTGGACGAGGAGTGACGGACAGCAGACCGATATACAATACATTACAATAATGAGCTTGAGTATATAACGACTAAATGAAGAAGAATTTAAAGGATTAAAGCAGAGTTTTATTCTAAAAATGGTGCAAACTGCCACTGCGGAAATAGAAGAGATAACGATGATTGTGCGATTCGAATAGATATTTTATAGAGCAGCAAAATAACTTGATTATTTAATAAATCTAAATTTGTTTATTTCTCTTCCACAGATAAAGGACAATGAGTAGCATAGATGCAAGAAAATAATTTAATTTGTGGGAGACTATTTAAAAAAAAGAATAATATTGAAATATGTGATTCTATTTTTAAATAGTTTCATTCACAAGTTCCCTATTCTTAACTCCTCTTTGAACAAAAATTAAACGCCACTGTTGTACGCATTTTTTTCCGTTTAAAAAACTGTACATCATGGCGGAAGGAAATAGTGTAAACTAGCCATGTTGCTAATGAGCTATTTGCTAATGAGTGCAAGAAAAACGGCTAGACTTATACATAAATAAATAGTTAGGGGTGAATTCGTTTAGTTAGTAAATTTTTAACGTTGCTTTTTCATAAAATAAATCTCACACAGCGTTACGGTCGTAAAATTATTTTAGGTACCATGTAATGACCCAACAATTAGGCTTTACATTACTGCTAGTCCACATGCAATTAGATATAACCTAACGTAGTACCTAAAGGCTAAACTAATTTAGGTTATTAAACATGTGCTTTCATAAGTGAAAACAATTAATAAGGTAATGAATGGGCCGATGCCTGCCAGGGCTGCGGGACTGTTCGAAAGAGATACCGTGGCCCTGGAACATAAAGGGCAAAGAAGGAACATGGATGGGTTTTAGTCAGTACAAGTCTGACACTCCCCTCCGCTCCGCCCAGAGTGGGGGGGGTCATTTGATGATTTCCCATCCGGAAAAAAAAAAAAAAAAAAAAAAAAAAAAGGTAATGAAACAATATGAGAATTTGCTGAATTTAATTTAAATTCAGAAAAAATAGATGTTAGTTGTTAAAGTGCAGTAATGAATTCTTAGGTGTAGTTCCCGCAAACTCGAAAGTGACGTTTGATAGTTTCAAGGATCACAAAGACCAAGCAGATCACAGGACTTGGAGCACGTTTTATACCTATTCAATAGTAGCCTTTTTGTACCTCCTGAAACCGTCTGGTGGCGATATTAGGAAACGCAATATAATGGGTCTAAAATTACCTTTAACGAAACTGAAAGGCACTTGATCTCCCCGTCACTGCGATTATTTTTTGTTCTAGACCATACCTGGGAACCTTCTAATAACGGAGATAGAGTTGTTCATGTCGGTCAGATAATACATACTTGTCTGGCATAATCTAAGTCATCGATTCGAGGAGAAGTAGAAGAAGCAGGATTGTCAGCAACGTTTACCAAACAGATTGTTTATAGCAGATAATACAATAAAACATTTTTAAACTGCTAAAATTAATAAAAAAGGATGGATAAAACTGTCACACCGAACAAAACAAGCTCCCAGAGGATAATGGAAATAAAAAAATAACATATTTCGCATTAAGAAACAATGCAAGAGAAAATGCAACAATCCAGTGAAAACTAAAACAGAACAATGTATGACATAAGTAAATTGGTTGCACACAAAACCTTTGGCTTTAAGTCCGTCTCTGGACTTAAAGTATTAATAAATAAATAAAGCGGTAACGAAACAATGTACCGATAAACTAATTGTGCAAAATATCCATACTCATAATATTATAAACGCGAGAGTAACTCTGTCTGTCAATCAATCAATCAATAGTCTTTATTTTTTATTTATTTTGCCATTTGGCGTACAAATATACATTCAAAGGAAGCTTTTGCCAATTAAGTAAATTAATCTATAGGTACTAGTATTATAAAGAGGTAAAAGTTAATTCGTAATATCAACATCAATTTAAAAAAAATGCATTAGGTAATGTCAGCTAATGTCAATCTTTAATAAAATACGGTAATCTCAATAATAAATGGTTATGATGTCAATAAGTTACTACTGTCTGTCACCACTGGCAAGTGCGGGAGCATTAACCGCTGAACGGAGCTTCATCATCATCATTTCAGCCGAAAGACGTCCAGTGCTGGCTAGTCGGTAACCTTGGTTCTCTTGCGGATGTCCTCATTTCTGATTTGATCATACAAGGAAACTCCGAGCATAGCCCTCTCCATTGTCCTTTGGGTGACTTTAAGCCTTCTGGACGGAGGTTAGGGCATCATATTTTTTTTCTAACCTGCTCTGTTCTACTCCTGGGCAAAGACTTCCCTCCACTCCTGCCATTTATCGCGAACCAACGCGTCATCCTTTCAATTCTGACGGAACCTGACCATTTCGTCCCGCCATCTCCTTCGTGGCCTGCCGCTACATATAACTGTCTCAGGGCACCAGTTTCCTGCCATTTTGGCCCACAGTTTGTCCAGCATGAGGCAGACATGTCTGCCCAGTCACATTTGTGTTGCCTCCGGATCGCAGTATGGGCATCATAGGATACATTTTATATCCCAGTAAAGGCATAGAGGCTAACAGTATGGTCGGTCTCCTGGGATAATTTCTAACCTCAACGCGGGTAAAGCCGAGACAAAACCTAATATAACATAAAATGCTTGCACACAAAGTGCTAAGGGAACAACGTAACTATAAACAAAATGCATAATATATGTTACATTTATGTATATATGGCGTCGTATATCCCAGTTTACATTATATTACACGGGCCGCATTACCAGCAGTATATCCGACGGGTATATTCCAGCTGCACGCTTCAGGAAGTTCACAACGTTAAACTACTAGTTCCGTGAGATTTTAAACTTTGATACGGCCATGCTTTGCCTAAATTACGTACCTGTTGTACCTAATCAATAGTTGTAAGTTTGTAAAGTTATGTAGGTTAAAAGCAATGCTGCTCTAATCAATGATATTGTAAAGAAAGGTACGCTACTTTCATAATGAGCGGCGTTCAAATATCGTTGCGTTGTTACGACTGCGATAGATAATACGGAAGGTGAAGTACTTAAATTACGATAATTGTCGGAATTTGTCTGCAACAATTTGCGCGCGCTAGTGCGATAACTACCTATTTTTATTAAAATCTATAATATCATTGGGTCTAATGCACTATAGGATAAAGTGGTAAAAAATATGGAGCTATTGGCTACACGGGATGTGTCTTATTTATTTAAATTGCATCGCGTGACTTATTCCGGAATTTATTTGATGACTGGCTAGCTAGCCCGCGACCTACGTCCGCGTGAAATGATTATAAAAACATGACATCCCTATTTGAATTGGATTTTGTTAACATATACAAAGGTTTTAATTTTAATGCACGGAACCCTAATCCTTTTCTAAAACAAAACTAGCTTACAACATCAGCTATCTGCCAGTAAAAGTCCCGTCAAAATCGGTCCAGCCGTTTCGGAGATTTGGCGAAACAAACAGACAGACCAAAATTTAAAAAAAAGTTTTTTTTTGTTACAAATACTTTCATATGCATTCAGTTTAAATCTTTTATTTTGAAAAAACAAACAGACACTTCAATTTTATTTATTTGTATGTAGGTATAGATTCTAACTTCGACAGTCTAATTTGGTGCAATCTTATTCAACTTTTTCAACCGAATATTTAGAAGTTTTCCCAAGCTTTTCACGCACCTATTCATATACTTAGTTAAAAGTACGTAAATATTTGGTTCGCTAAAACACCAGCTTTCCTTTGTGAGTGGCATTGTAATTAATGTTGCTACTACATAATTTCCCTTAAGGCCGAACACAACAATGAACAAAAGGACCTAAATAAAAGAAAACAAATTACAGCCTCGATGAGTCTAAATAGTGAAAAATATAGGGTTGATACTTAAATAGTGAGCAAGGTCCCAGAACCGCGGGGGCGACCCTGGGTTCTTCACAAACGCCATTTCCGGACACCGAATCAGAGTGAACACGCAAGCCGGCTTTACAAAGGGTGTTAATTTAGTTGCTGTGAAAAACCTCCGCGAGTTATTGCGCTGAAACGTGCGAAATTAGCATTTCCATTACTACATTAAATGCTATAAATCATTTTCACGTGCGGACTGTGCCCGTTGTTCAGAATATCCACTTTAATATTCCGTTGCATTTACATATTAGGAAGCGAAGGACGATTTTGCGACAGATTTAGTGGCCCTCGTGTTTACCTTTAAATTTAATTGAATCCCCCAATTTTCTTGTTTGTTCTTAGTTCTGCGTATAGAGGGTAGTTCTAGGTGGGTACGCTCATGTGGGTAGCGTTTGTGGGCACTAAATTAAATTCTAGTCCTGGCCGCTCGTTAGAGCAGATTGAAATGACCGTTTTATTTATTTTCCCACCTACACGCTAACGCAGGCTTTAAACCTGTAAACTAAAAATATTTTATCTTAATTTTTATGGCTGCCTCGTTGGTCCAGTGGTCGCAAGCGCGACTGCTGAGCATGAGGTCCTAGTTTCGATTCCCGAGTCGGGCAAAGTGTTATTGGGTTTTACCATCAGGAATTTCTCAGTAGCAGCCACGGAGTCTAGATTTGCGCCCGGTTGATGTTTATAGGCTCGCCCCCTACTACATGGGACTTAAACATAACTGGCGAAATGTGGGTGTACTATTAGTGCACCTCTAACTAACCCTTCTGGGATTACAGGTGTGATGTTATTTCACACAGATGCTGTAAAACCCAACTGAGGAAATTAGCGGGAGCCATACTTGCAAGACGAGTTGGCAAAGTGGTGAGTGGCCTCCTCAGGACATGGGATAGATGGAGGTCTGGAAGTTTAATTAGTGTGAGCTTCCCCGGTACACGTAACTGTGTGGCTCCACTGGCCCAAACTTTCTTAGTCTGTGGATACAGCTTGGAGTAAACTTGTGTTGTAAAAAATGACATGTTGGTAGTATATTGCTCAACTTGTAGTACATTTTTGGTGTTGAATAAGAATTGAGTGCCTAGATTTTTATTGACTCTTATCCGACTTTAGAGTTCGCTACTAGTTTTCAGCGTAAAATAAGATAAGATATATTTATTTGCTCAAACATGTGTACACATACAATAATAAAAAAAATGCATGAAGCATGACATAAATAAAAATTTGTTCAGAAATGTTTGCCACATACTATGGTGTGCAAATGTTTATTAATTCTAAATTGTGTTTGTGAATGTGTGTTTTCATTGTTATGACGTCGCGTTTAAATACAGTACCGACCACAAAATGTCATTTTTTATTGCCCCAGGTCACAACATTACAAATTTCTAATTTCCTGAAGTCATAAAACGTTATTATTTTTCATCGTAATCACCGGTTACCAAGATGCGTTTTTACGACTTTAATAAAACGTAGTACTGAGGCCGCACTTGGAGTCGTATTGTCGTTAACTCGTGTCACATGACATGTCACGACTTTTATCTGCATCATGGTATAATAATATACTTCGCCTGGTATTCTCTTCCCGTGACAGCTGGGTCACGTGATTGGCCCAAGAATACGTCATCAGTTGCGATACTGTCGATGTGTTGCCACGGTGTGTGATTGAATTACCCGAGCAAAATGCATTTTTTAACTTAACAAAGCAATTATGAACTAATAAATCAATATATAAATTAATTTAAAACTAAATAGATGAATCACGCGAGTTACTAAATAGTTAAGCTAGTTAGTAATTTATTTTATTTTCATTGACTAAATGAGAGTCCCTAAATTTACTGAAAAGGACAATCAATGGTAACACTTATCGTGACGTAGTCTTGGGCAATCGTGGGAAGAGAATACCAGGTAAAGTATATTATTATACTATGATCTGCATTAGTATTCATTGTCAATATATTTGTCAGTTTTGTTAAACGAATGTATTCACGTGCATACATTTTGTACACCTTCTGTAAATATCTTTCTGCTTCCCATGATTTATTTATTGTCGTAAAGAGAAACTACTTCATGTAAAAAGTACCCTACGTCCTTCTCCAAGTTGTGTTTAAAGCTTACCCCGAAATTCATTGAAGTCTTAACAGCGGTTTTGGCGCGAAGGCAGAATAGACAAAAAGGAAAAAAATGCTGAAAAGTACGTTTAGTGGCGGATAAAAGTAGTTGAAAAAACTAAAAATCCCGACTGACAATAAGGACATTAATTTTGAAATTAAACAAAAGTTGGACGCAGGCGGGGCACATTTGAATATTAAATTATGAAAATCGAATGGAATGGATGAAGAAAATCGAACTCCACGATATGGCATCCGAAATCCGCCATTTTTCTTTGTTTTTTATTTCAATATAGCCAGTGACAATCGCGCCACCAAAACGAATCTAACGACGTATAATTTAATTTATCCAAATTCGTTCATCCGTTTAGGAGTTACGAGGGAACATAGAAACGGACATACATACATACCCACATACATACATACAGGTAAAACACATGACCCTCCTTTTGGGCTTCGCCGCAGTCGGGTAAAAAGGGCTTTCGTCACATTGTCATTTTCGTTTCGTGTTATTTAAAAGGTCCCTTCGGTATACAGGCTGTAAGGGACATCGACGCACAAACGGCTACCACGTATTCAGCACATCATTCTGAACCCCACATGGAATAATTCATCATCATCATCTGCCTAGCCTTTTCCCAACTATATTGGGGTCGGCTTCCAATCTAACCGGATGCAGCTGAATACCAGTATTTTACATGGAGCGACTGCCTATCTGACCTCCACAACCCAGTTAGTACTGGGTAATACGATACCCCTTGGTAAGACTGGTTGTCAGACTTTTTGGGCTGCTGACTGCCTAACGACTGTCAAAGATCTACAAATGAGAGACGGGACTAACGGCTTAATGTGCTTTCCGAGGCACGGAGGAAACTCGGTATGTAATGGGTGGTCACCCATCCACAGACCAACCTAGGCAAGCACGGCTTAACCTAAGTTCGACCCCGAGCGGCTGTAATTATTTAGACACGAGCTCCTCCCACATAGAATTATCGGTATTTTTTTTTTATCAGCTGTTGCTGTCACCTACAGCAGATTTTTTAAAATTACCGATGAAAAATTTCTATGTGGCGGGGTTCAGAATGATATACTGAATACTTAGTAACCGTTTCAGCATCGGTGTCCCTAAAACCCTGTATTATAAAAATATTTGAAAAACGCGATTAACAAAGTTCCTATAAACGTCTACTATCATCTCTTTGTAACAAACTGTCGATAGAGATAGAGTTACAGTTTGCTCTCTGTGATATAATCCCCTGTTCGTCCCTGAAGACACTCGCTGAAAGGAGGCTCTATTCTTAGTTTTGTGTTTGAGCAATCTTAATCAAAGACTAATCTAACATTTAAAGGTCAAGATCAATCAAGTGAACTAACAAGTAACATGGATTATTTGAAGTGAACAAACAATTTCTATTTAAGGACAAACACAGTGTAAAATGGTTAAAGGGTAGAGGAAGGTAGGGGGTTCTATTTACGCTTATACAAGGTGTAAACGGACCCTTCACGAAGCCAACGAAGCATTATATACAACATTTTAAGTAAGTCTATGCAAAAATTATTGCTAGGAAACGACTTTTTGGGGTGAAAAATCATATTTTTCGGTAGGACTCAATATAACCCACTCAAAACACAGAGCTGATGGATGCATTTCACAGTACGAGGGTCGTGGAGGTATTTAAAGTAAAGTTATAACATTAAAAACTAAAACTTGTGAAAAAGTTGGAACTTTGACTCCAAATGATTCCCAGGTATGGTCTAGATAAAAAAATGTTCGCAGTGATGGTGAGAACAAGTGCCTTTCGGCTTCGTTAAGGGTATTTTTACACCCATTAGATAGATGATAAACATTATCAGCCTAATTTTTACACTACTGGCAAACTGTCCTTCTCATTTTGAGAAAAGGGGACCGTTGTCCACCACGCGGAACAGTGTAGCTACAGGGTCCCGCGTGTAGTACATTTTTTTATTTATAACCTTCCTTTTGACAAACAACCAAATAACCCTTAAAAATACTTGCTAAATACTTAAGTACCTACTTCTTTAATATTAAACACGATTTTACCTTACCTCAATAAATCATCAACAACAGAATAATCATAGAAACTAATCAAGCAACTGCCACAAATGTCTTGAAGCTCCTCAGCACAGTATAACGCGCGTACATGTATCATATCCGCCATGACAGTTGTAGTGTCAGCGCCACAGAGCCGCACAGAGGCAGCTCATATCCATCACGCGGGCTATCAATCATCTTGACAGTCTGTGCACTTTGCTCTGCTCTTTGACATTGCAACGTCAAATGTGTTATTGATATAAAGGATGAAGCTTTTCTGTTGAGAAGTTAGCTGGTGATGAAAACGTTTTTATTTAAGAAGGTTTTGGACTAGTTAGTGGGATTTCTACTCGAATGCAAAGGAAGGGCTTATGTTTTTCGCGCGTATCTTTTGTGTTTGTTTGTTTTTTGTAAATTTCTTTATTACCTCGTATGTTCCAAATGGCTGGATGGGTCAGTGGGTCGTCTTAGGATGGATTTCTACAATTAAGGTATCATTCAATATTAATTTATTAAAAAAAAACAAAACGGATTATTTTTGGCGCTAAATTGTAAGTCGTTAATTTTTTTTTTCAACCAAACCTATCGAGTAGGGTATCCAAATGAAGAAAATTAAAAGGACATTACAAATATATATAGCTACATAATACAATTTGAAGTCGGGTTTTTTGATACTTTTAATTAAGTGTTACTTTTTTTAACCAAATCTATTAAAGTTTGTATGTTTGTGAGTATGAATGTAAGGGGTAATCTTCCGAACTACTGATCCCATTCCGAAAATTGTATCACTAATGGGAAGCAACATTATCTCCGAGTAGCATAGACTATATTCTTAACGTTCTCGAGCGAAGCCGGTGGCAAAAGCTAGTGATTCAATATTTTTGATTCAATTCAATATATTAACAAAGTAATTAATTCCTGAAAGGCCTCAAACTTAAACTATCAATAGGGTAACTTAAGAACAAAGGGCGTCCTTTCCCGTGTCTATTGTTCATGCATGCAGTGCTCTAATAGGTCCTTTTTGTCTCTAATTGCAGTAATTATACCGTTCAGCACTAAATTCGCAACAAAACGTCCCTAACACGGGCACGGATCGAAAATGAATGGAATGCCGCTCCAATAATCTAAAATTGATAACTGCCGTTCTAAAATGTTCACGAAACCGAGCTATATTGTTCGCACGCCTCACCAATAGAGCGATTCGAGCAAATTATTGGCGTGTGTAAAATCAATACAAAACCGGGAATTGATTGTGAACATTTCCAATTAACAACTTTGACGTTGGAATGATGAAGAAATGCGAAAACGAAAGTTTTGCCACTTGTATCGTACGGGCGAGAATATACGAGTGTGAGGCACGAATCGGCGGTGAATTAGGTATTCGTTTTGTAGAACGTGAAAACAACGTGAAAAGTTGAAACTACTTTTAATCAACTGTTTTGATCGAATCGTTTTATTTGTCTGTTTCGAGCACTGTGTTTTGTTTAGCACCTGCTGGGTGTAGTTTGTATTTGGAACATAGATTCTCTAATAAAAAAAAAATATAAAAACAGTAAATATATATATAAATAACTATATATATATCCTTGTAGCCAGGATTATCCATCAGCAACTTGCTCTAAAATACAACCTTGTGGAATCGGAAGTACCGTACTATAAGTATGTGCCCGACCCAGTTCTCGAAAATGGCATTGTACTGGGATCGATCCATCATCACTGACAGGACTATTGTAGCCAATAAACCTGATATAGTGGTGGTGGATCGGTCAGAGCGGCGCGCAATGATTGTAGACATAACGGTCCCGCATGATGAGAACCTCGTGAAAGAAGCAAATCAAGTATCTTGACTTGGCTCACGAGGTTGTCGACATGTGGGATGTGGACTCAGCGATCATTGTGCCGATAGTTGTATCAGCCCATGGCTTAATTGCCAAGAGCCTCGACCAATACCTGAGGATGCTCTCGTTAGGCAGCTGGATCAAGGGTTTGATTCAGAAAGCGGTACTCCTGGACACGGCTCGTATTGTTAGGAGGTTCCTCTCTCTGGAGCCCTGACCGCCGGTAGCTTGGACCCTGTTCCCAATACCGGTGGGGTACAATTTTTTTATATTTTTAAATGTTTTTTATATTGTTTTTAGTTTAAGAAATATTTAAAAATGTAGAAGATTTGTAGAAAAATAAATAAAGGAATGTAAATAAGTTTTTTCTAAAATATCCTCTAATGCATGATCATCGTCATCATCATTTCCCTGCCCGAACCCAATTTATTTGAGGTCGGTGCAACATGTGTTCTTCTATACTTCTCCATAGCTGAAATGTCGAGTAGGTCTCATTTCAGCAATACACTCGAAAACGTTGGCGGTCTAACACTTTTATAAGTGCAAATTTAGATTGAGTGAAATTGCTTATTAGTCTGTTTAGGTTAGATAACAATAACTGGTATTCAGCTGCATTTGGTTAGACTGGAAGCCGACCCCAACATAGTTGGGAAAGGGCTAGGCAGATGATGATGATGAACAATCCATTACCTTAGTTTTTATTCACGGAAAAAACACCTTTAACCCTTTACACCTGTCGACCGCCAAATTTGTGAAGTGTGCATGCAATCAGGAACTATGATATTATAAAGAAGATATTCTAAGTTCATACTCTTCATACTGAGCGGCCTTCGAATATCGGTGCGTTGTTACGACTGCGATTGATAATACGGAACGTATGATTCAGAAAGAGATAGCTATTGCGCTTGAAGTAGGTACTTAAATTACGACAATTGTCTGAAGTTGTCTGCAACAATTTGCGCGCGCTAGTGCGATATCTACCTCTTTTTATTTATAATATCATTGATTAGGAAGTAAACAAATCTATCGACTTTAAACAAGTCACAGTTCGAGTCAGCTCCGAGGCTGCTCTGTCAACGGACTTATCCGTAAAATTTGTAATGGGCACTGCCACACTGTCACAGTGCGATATGCCACAGTGTGCTACCTTTTATATCTGAAATAATGACTCGCTGCCATGACGCGCTAAGCGCTAGCATTCCGCAATGCCGCGCCCGGTTGTAAAACACAATGTTGTTTATATTTGCCCATAATATTACTAGTAAATGAATATATTTTACATTTTAAACATCACACATAATCAAATACCTAGGTACTAGAAAGTAGTTATACGATTAGGTTTGATGTTCAAGCTACCTTTAATAATAGTAGAAATACGAAGACTCATCATCAACTTTAAATACTGCCGGACGGTAATGATAATTTCAGTAGCTTTCCACATCACTTCAAAGTAGAACTAACTGTTAAACGTTACTTTAAGATTAACAGAGCAAGCTGTTAGACTAACTAAAAGTTAGTCTGTGATCTGAAAAAAAACAAACCAAAGATCCTCCATTTCATTCGTTAACTCTAGTTTTGTAGTTTAACAGTTTGTTAATCCTACAAGTAAAAGTCAGTTATTAGTCAATTCAGATACTTATATTAGTTAGGTAACTATGGCTACTTATATCCTTTGTATACAAACTTACATATAATATTTTGTTTATGAACTCACGATGGATGAATTTCTGCAGATGAATTAGTAGCCGTCAATCACGATCACGTTTGAATGATTTTATCGGATCTATCTTCTTCCTTATAAAGGTCAAGTATGTTTGCGGAACTTCGAATGTAAATATCATAGCCAGTATGAATAATTTGTTCCCTCTCTCTTTTACATAAAAATATGCAAAAAAATATTAAGTGGACGACGAAATGTCGTGATTGCTGTTCTCATTAGCGAAACTTGTCACTATTTGTTGCTTTAAAATATGTTTTTGATTTCTAGAATGTTACAGTGTAATGTACCTTATTAATGTATACCTAACTACTAACTTCTAACGTAGACGTAGCTCCACGAAGGCATTACTTCGTCAACAATGTTAGCAACTGTAGTACTGCGCCAGACAGACCTTGCAACAATCTTTGCGCGAGATTGCAAAAAGTTCAACAACTATTTGCTTTCAAGAGAACCTTGCCAATACTTTATAGGCGGCTGAAGTTCTTTTATCTGTGCAACAATAGCACTTTTGTACACATACCACTCTCTGTGTGCACATATATTACGTATATACGTATATTGTTCCTACGACATGCCGCGTCTAGTCAATATATCTACTATTCAATGTTTGCCCACCAGCCTCGACTTACACACAATTTTCTTTTTGTTCTTCTCAAATAAATTCAACCAGTATCGAGATTCGTGAGATGAGGCCGCGTCTTTTGAATGAATATTAGAACGTAAGCCATCGTCTAGCTACTACTTTTTATATTGCCAACGCGAGGTAAAAACCTGACAAACGCGACTCGAATTGAAAATGGACCAAATCTTGAGACAAATCTTCTTACTAGACGCTGTCCCTCATATAGCTCACGGATTTCAATTCAGAGGTAATTGGATGTGCTCTACATAATGACTTAATCTAAGTTGGGAGTCTTGATAACTGGCATTTAGCAAATTAACGTATTACGGGTGGAATTAGCGAACATCCTAACTAGTGCGTATTCACACATGGCCGCTCATTGGCTCCACAATCACGTTCTCTGATCACAATGAACTTTGCACGACGAAACTTGCATCAAAAGTATGATATTTATATTTATCCCGACACAATAGGTAGCCCCCGCGGGATCTACATTCTTTATTTCATTCTGTAATAGAATATAATTTCTCTTTGTTACTTAACCAAGTCTCTGCCGATCGATAATTTTGTCGAAAGAAAATGTTATTACAAAGTTTGAGAGTTTTCCGAAGACATATTTGTAGTGGCAGACTAAGTTTAATGCTGTGTTAGATTGAACGTTAGTTCTTCGTAGAAACTTGTTCTTGTAGATAGCTGATGAGGCTGCATTGTTTCGTGTTTTATGCCACAACAGAACACATGATCTGAGCCGGTGTTGGCAAAGTTGGCGCGGCTTGAAACTCTCAGCTGGTCAATTAAACTTAGTCAATATTATGCGGCTGCTGGCTGCGGCCGTACTTCGCTGTTACAATACATCGGTATCAGATCGTAACTTAAATTGATTATAGTTTTACACTGAATTTTAATGGAGATTGATGGGTTTTATCAGATACGATAGTAGTTAATTAAAAGCTTAGGTGGGTACTGATTTATTTCCAAGTAAAAACATTAATCACTTTTTCATTATTTTTAGATTACCACATATCTAACTATACTAATATTATAAAAAGGTAAAATTTGTTTTGTAAGTGAATCGGAACTTTCACTAACGGGAAGTTACATTATCCCCGAGTGTCATAGGCTAAATTTAAAATGTTCCGGTGGGTTCAATTCCGTACATAACGGGAGCAAAGCCGCGATCAAAAGCTAGTAAATCAATCTTAATCCATTAACTTGAAATATATAGGTAATGCAATCGGTTGGTGCAGTGGCTGAGTGATTGACTGCTGCGCTGCGTGTCGCGGGTTCGATTCCCGCACGGAACAAATATTTGCATGGCCTACAGGTAGTTGTTCCGGGTCTGGCTGTTTGTGTGAGTTTAAATGTTTGTAAACGCACCCGCGATACAGGAGTTATTCCTAGTGTGGGGCAAAGATCAAAAAAAAAAAAAAATCGACCTACCCATAATATAAACGAACACAAACTATCAACATTACCTACTTTAACGCGACTATCGTTTCCCGAGACAATTCAATTTAGCGCCTCTGCCTACTGCTTGAAGGACGTATCTTGATGATACTCATTTTCTACAATAATAGTGTTTACTTACAAAATGAAAATCGACTTCAGTTGAAAAAGCCTCTTGTTAAATCAAGTAGCTGGTACAATAAGGGTACGTACCAATAAAAAATAAAATAATATTATACACCTACAGGACTAGCAATTCACCCGTGACTTCGTCCGCAAAAATTGTGTCCGCAAAAATTGGAACATTAGTCCCGGAGATTACCCCTACATACAAACTTAAAAAAAAAAATTACCTCTTTATAACAATATAAGTGTAGATAGGGTAGAATTCATGCAGATGGTGCTTCTATATTTCTATAGCAGATAATATAACGAAGCAAGAGTTGGAAACATTGCGAGCAAAACATCTCAATTACACACGAAAACCTCTTCCGTTTCAACTTCGACCCTAAACCCGAATTAATATTTTATATTCCAAAGGATCTCGGGCTTAATAGGAAAATCTCGAATTGATTAACATCAAATCAAAGGAGAACGTAGAATAATACACAATAAAAGTGGCGAGGTATGTCATTTAACCATATCCGCAGTCCTCATTTCGAAACGAGCTAAAAAAGGAGCCCGGGTTGGATTTTCCGATTCATATCCTTTGGAATTTTTCCGGGCCGCGTATCCACCGTGCGGTACGAATTTTTATTTCATTTGCTTCCTACTAACAAAACGAATGCATGGTCCTGTGAGCACTAATGAACCTGCCTTCAGAGCATTCAGCCGACTGAAATGCGCGCCTACACAGATACTTTTGCGAGGTAATGAGCACCTGTGCCATTCCAATCTCCACCTTATATCCTTGTGCGTAGAACTTTTAGATTTCGTTCTTCGTGTGTTCCAGGTGTAATTGAATGTTTGTCGGGGTAAAAGAGGAGATTATCGGGGAAGCGCGGACGTTTCCATAACAGCGCCCGAGTGAGTGCGGTATGTAGCCGTCTTCAAGTGAAAACCGTTCATTATAATGAGACAGAAAAATTAAGGATTGCTTGATTCAGCGAAGTTTTTAATTAGATTCGGTTCAAGAATGAGAATACTAATTAACTTAGTGATATTGTGCTTTAACGTCCCATTATCTTGGGTAACGTCTGTCGTGAGGTTAATAGTCGTCGCTGCACGGAACAAGTAGTATATTGTGGTAGGTACGGGTAATGGGTATCTCGGTACAAGAAATAATGGGTGTAAAAATACCCTTAGCTAATCCGAAAGGTATACTTGTTCTCCCTGTCATTACGATTTTTTTTTTGTTGTTGACCATACCTGGGAACCTTCTAGTTACGTAGATATTGGAGGTCTAATTTCCGAAGCTTTTTTTGAAATACAAGTTTTTAATATTAACCTCCATGACCCTGCACTGTTCAATACATCCATCAGCACAATATTTTGATTGCGTTATATTGAGTTCCACCGTAAGACTTGGTTTTGTGTAGAAAATATAGAAAACTAATATTGTTTTTATTTATTTTTTCAGGTACGTATCCCTTATCCATCAATCCAGTCTAACTTTACCAGCTCAAAACAACAGGTACTTACAGCAATAAGTATTTTTTTTTTCTTGATAACAGCGCATTATTTTCTAATTAGTATTTTCGCCTAATGAGACGGAAATAGGTGGAAATCTGTAACTATTTACATATTAAATGCAGTGTGAAATTAAATCGTAATTACATGAAAGTAAGATTTAATTTTACTCTGCGACCAAATTGCAGCTAAGCACTTTTGGAACGCTCTCATTAGTGTAAACCGCTATTAATTTAATTATAATACATGCACGCTATTATGTTGTAGTTCAGGGTGCAACCATACAATTACTTAAAGCTGGAATAATGAAATATACTACACTATGTGAATATTACCTATAGTGAATATACCGACTTGCCTACACACCCGTGCCCAGCGCAAATTAGAAATTCTATTCCCATTACGTGCGAACCGTGTAGCCTGGACGAAATTTTAGCACGGGCAACATTCACTTAGGGTGAATGCGCAAACAAATGGATCTAGAAAACGTTATAGCAACGTGTGTTATAATGGTTATAGTCTTCGTTAAGATCCAAACTCACAAGCGCAGGTCATTTTCCTTCAGTATCACATTATAAATAACATAATATCACGCCTATGATTCACGAAGGGTTAGGCAGAGGTGAGCACCCACATTTCGCCAATTATGATGAATTCCCATGTTACACGAATACACATGACTCAAACACATCACATTACTTGGGACTTAAACGTAACCGACAGGCTCCGTGGTTGCTCCTGAAAAGTTCCTAATAGGAAACCAAATAACAGGAGGAACTCGTGGCTAAATAATAACAGCCGCTCGGATCGATCTTTAGGTTAAGCCGTGCTTGCCTAGGTTGGTCTGTGGATGGGTGACCACCCATTACATACCGAGTTTCCTCCGTGCCTCGGAAAGCACGTTAAGCCGTTGGTCCCGGGTGTCATTTGTAGATCTTTGACAGTCGTTAGGTAGTCAGTGGCCCAAAAAGTCTGACAACCAGTCTTACCAAGGGGTATCGTATTACCCAGTACTAACTGGGTTGTGGAGGTCAGATAGGCAGTTGTTCCATGTAAAATACTGGTATTCAGCTGCATCCGGTTAGACTGGAAGCCGACTCCAACATAGTTGGGAAAAGGCTAGGCAGATGATGAGGAAACCAAATAACACTCCCCAATCTGTCAATCAACCCAAAGATCACTATATAAGATAATATACTAATATAGATCTAATACACAAACACAATATAAATCACGTAATGCTCACACCTTCATGCACAAACACAACACACCCGATTGATCGCCATCATTGTATGCTGCCGAGCAGTTAGCCTGGTTTACGAGCCTTCGCTTCGACGCTTCGACCCACAGATAAAGTTTACGAGGGCGTGTTAAATAACCTAATGAAACTCCACTAAACTAACCACAGCCGACGTTACTGCATCGATAAAACTATCTGCTAATATCTGATATTGTGTTGTGTGGGGAATTTTGTTATTAAGTTATTGCTGTCTTGGTTTTTGTATGCAAATTATGTATGAATTTATTATAGACTTGAAATAGTTAGATAATGTAAAATTGAAAAGGGAGTCTGTCCTCTCTTAGGATGGTTGAATTCGATCACTCAAGCGAAGCAATTTAAATTAGAAGAAGGTATAAATTATTTGAATTAAATCAAATTCGATTTTAAACATATTTTTGCTTAACACCTTGGGGCGTGGTGTTATGTTTTGAAAATATATATATATATTTATATAAAAATCTCGTGTCACGGTGTTTGTGGTCGCACTCCTCCGAAACGGCTCGACCACGTATATTTGGTAGGTATGAGAACAGGTCGTAAAGTACCTATATTTCACACCGCTAGGTGTTTAGGGCGCGAGCGAAGCCGCGATCAAAAGCTAATAGATAAAATTCAGCTGCTTTTTTATTAGCGGCTATTCCATAAACTTTTGGGTACCAGGGTAGAAGTGCCCATCACAGTACAGCTAAACTCTCAGAAGTTTTATTCCCACTTAGTATTACAATATGCGATTAAACATCATAATATAGAATCTACCGAGCCTTTTCCCTCTACCCTTAACAGCCAATCTTATGTTAATCTCAAAAACAAAGGATCCAATATGAAAGTAAAAATAACTCGCAAAATGCCTCATAATACTTGTAAATACATACTAACTGGAACGAGGCGAAATTATGCGCCCGTTTCTGGTTTAAAACATGCACCAAACAAAACATGCCACAATACATTTTTAGCATTCAGGTAAATTCTACAAAAGGTAAAATATTCGCGTCATAATATTTACCTCGTATGGAATTCAAGCCTTAAAATATATATTTAAATCCGTTATTAGCATAAGTCCCGGGGTGGCCACCGCCCTGTCGAATGCGCTCTCCACTGCAACAGGGTTGCCACTGCGAAAATCTATAAAAAAAATTGTAGCTGTTCTTTTTGTACTAGATGCGATTTTGTCCGTTTTGGGACTCGAAATGGTATTTGAAAATGTCGTGATTAACTGACGTGTTTATCAACCGGGATTCTAAGAAATCGTGGCCGGAATTTCAAAAGAAAAATTCGCATTGTGCTCAGTTTGAAAAATTGACCTTAAAATTCAATAAGATCTTGTCAAATGGCAATCACGTTTCATATTTTTTCAATAACTCTCAACATAGTTGTCTAACTCTCAACTCTGTATTTTTTGGTAGCCTTAGTCGATCCAATTGAAATATATACATTTTTGACTTTTAGAGTCATCGTTATCGGGGTAGAAAGTCACTTAATCTAAACAATCTGAAGAACGCCTCAAAAAATTGTGATATGCTTTTAATTTTAAGCATATAAAAGTATATACGGTAGGTACCTACTTATAAAAAAAAACACATTATTTTAAATTTTTGTCTGTTTGTTCCGTCTAATCTCCCAATCGGTGCGGCGGCGGAACCGATTTTGTTATGACTTTTACTGGCAGATAGCTAATGTTATAAGGAGTAATTTAGGCTACTTTTAAAAGACTAGGGTGCCGTGCAAAAAAAAACCCTGAAAATTGTTAACAAAATCCGATCCAAATAGGGAAGTAATATTTTTATAATAATTTCACGCGGCCGAAGGTTACGCGGCAAAGCTAGTTACTAATAAATTAAATACAGCATTTATTCGTGTCCAATCGAATCTAGATTATTCCGTTCATGCGACAACCCTCACGTCGGCCCCGAGCGCTGATTGTTTCCTGAAACCAAATGGCGGATTTAATTCAATATTACGCCAATTAGTATGCGTACGTGCTACTGTTTTATTGAAACGGTCCATTAATTGCCTGCAGATTGTGATAAAGAAACCTTATTGTATGTAGCTTAATAACTACTTTTTGTATGTTTAATTGACAAGCTTTAAGTGTTTATTAAGCCGTTGGTAGTGGTACCGGCTGCCATCTGTACGGATGCTATGTGACAACGCCAGTCTACCAAGGGGTATAGTTTTACTCACAACTGAATACTGGGTTACGGAAAACAGAAACGCCGTCGTTTCATCTATACAACAAATTAAAATTGAAGTTTCTATTAATGGAAGTTTGTTTAATTTTAGTCTGTCTGTTTGTTCCGGCTAATCTCCGATACTGCTGGATCGATTTTGACGGGACTTTTACTGGCAAATAGCTGATGTTATAAGGAGCAATAATTTTTATTTTAGAAGAAGGATTAGGTTCTCGTGCAAAAAAAAACCGTTAAAATTTTTACAAAATCCGATTCAAATAGGGAAAGTAATATTTTTATAACAATTTCACGCAGACAAAGGTCACAGTAATAATATGGTAATTTACTGGTTTCGGTAAGACTGGAAACTGACCCTCAAATAGTTGAGAAATGACAAGACAGGCGAAGCTGTTTTTTTTGTTTATACCTATACTTTCCAAAATTATGAACGTCCAATGTAAAATGCGAACAACACATTCATGACGAAAAAAGCGTTGAAATTTTTTTCATGAAAACATAATTCAAACAATGAATGCAAATGAATCCGTAAAGTTTGTTCACTTTCATGAATAAAGTTGTCGCATTAAAAATACATAATGCTGGATAAATTCTCTCCACCTTAGTTAGATTTTAATGAAGAAGCGTGTTTTCTCTTACCTTCGCGAGAAGAAAATTGTTGTTCAACTATGTATTGTTGAGAAATCTTAGCTTTAGTTACTAGAATTACTGCTTTCATTAGTCAAGGTATATAATATACTCGGGGTTGCGGGACTGTTCGTAAGAGATACCGCGGCCCTGAACGGCACAGAAGGAACATAGATGGGTTTTAGTCAGTACAAGTCTGACACTCCCTTCCGCTCCGCCCAGAGCGAGAGGGGTCATTTGATGATTTCCCTTTTAAAAAAAGGTATATAATATGCAAATGAGGCTTACCTACCTATTCCCTACTGCAGCTATTTAAAACTCAACAAACTCCCAAAGGGCGGCACGGCCATCCATCCTTGTACAACACTTTACATAACTAAAACAGTAGACAAAGCGTGTAATGAAAAACTACACTAACAAAGTCAAGCCAACGCGATAATACGAAGCTGAATGTTTCTACTTAAAGTTTTTAAAGTAAAATTCACTTCAAGTTCGTGCTTAACTGCGCTCCGAGGACAACACGAGATACTAAAGAAAATGTATCGGGATAAAGTCGCTCCCACACCGCACCCGCGCCGCATGCATTTGTGTAATGAAAGCCGCTCAGAAGCGCAACAGGTATCATAGTTAATATCACTGCTTTGAAACACGCTAAAGCGCTTAAGTTTTTTTATTCTAAATCGCATTTACACAGCAGCCACGCGCCGCGCCGTCTCCGCGGGTAACGCTCCGGGCGTCATGTCTTTACGCCTCTTTGCGCTTACATCGTCTCATTTCATATTCACATAACCAACATAATACCACTCTTTATGCGATTCTGATCTTCATATCATATCAGTTTTTTACATCAACGCGAAAACATATTCCTTTTATGACACCATTCTGTTGTAGGCACAATACACAGCTGAAATGTGACTGTTTGAAATGGACCGTGTTAACTCCGTTGACAATAAAAATGATTTACTGTGCGCTGCGTCACGTGTCGTGTCCGGATAAAATCATTCATGCTAACTCTTCCGTGTTGCAGAGGCTTTGGAATAAAACGCTTTGGGAAATTAAAGCGCTCTAAAGCGTTCTAAACGCTGCTTTGTGCTGGCATGAGGCACTACGTGCGAGACACAGCCAAGTCTACCGTGAATTATGCTTTATGCTCACATTCGCTTGCAAAAACGGATTCCCGAATGACTCCGAAGCACATACAAGATAGATTGATCGTTCGACAGCAGCACTAGAAATAAATTGTATAACAGTGGCACATCTTTCAAAGATCACAAAAGGCTGCAAAATCAATTCGGCCGGCGACGCATGTAGTTGGCAATATTTCAAATTCTCTTTGATGCAATATTTCCCTTCCTCTCTTTTCTCTGCATTACATAACCGAGGAAATGTGTTATCCGCATTTTGTTAAGTTGACATCTCAAGAAATTTGATACTAAATGGTTTTTGAAATGTACACAAGGAACACTGATATGTTTTCCGCTATCGTGCGGCAAATATTTCTGTTTAAAATGTCTTTGACATGGAATCTTTCATATTAATGAACAACCATGAAAAATTCCATACAGAATTGCGGAACAAATACCTCGATGGAACTCATATCCGCAGCGCTAAATAATTTCCAACTACATAGTACTCATAATTATTTCCTAAATCCTTTGGCATCGGCGTATGCCAAAACGATATGAAACCCCATAGCCAATAACCGCAAGTCAGTGTAACCTGAAATATTAATTGAAATAATGTTAGCCGTGAAATTAAATTCAACAGATTATGTAAATGGCGCGGATGTGGTTAAAATTATTGCATTTCGAATTAAATTTGTGAATTGTAAATGACTAATTCGCTAGAGGAATAAACGAGAGGTAAGGAAGATTAAAATGGAAGTATTATAAGGGTTTTTAGCTAAACGGCTGTTTCAGTTTTGCCGAAGAAACTTTTTGGGAGGATGACAATTTCTTACCGTTTGAATTAGGCGTCGTTCATTATGAAGCATTTTCAAGGGTTATTTTCGCTGTTGATATCTATTATTTTATAACATTAGATTACTACACGAAAGCAGCTATATAGCCATGTCTACCAATAACTTTAGAATCTAATATCGAATTGAAAACAGACCAAAGGAGTTAAAAAGTCATCTGCCGCATTTCAAAGGTTTTGTATGTAATAATAAGTCTAATAATCTGTCGTTTTTTCAGTAATACACAATCAAAAATCTAGACAATTTAACTTTGGTTACGTACAATAATGTCGTAAATTCTTCATTTTTAAATTATTACATTTTCGTAGCAACCGCGTAGCCAAGCGTGCTACGAGCGAAGTCAACGCGGGCAACATCGCTACGAAACGGTCTACAAATGTAAACCCCAGTTACAAACCTACATCGCTCCTCTCTGACGCAAGAGATCTGTTAAAGTTGTTAGTATTCCAGCAATGGACGTCGAAGTGAGTCCGTCGTTGCCTTTTGTGTACGGAAGCTATATGCTTAGTCGAACTTTTGACGAAAATTGCACTCTGGAGAGTATGCAATTTTCGTTTACAATTTGGTTGAACTCTGTCTGTAATCATGAGGCTTGGAATCAGGTAGGCATGCTTGGAACAGTCCGAAGGCTTCATCAAACTGTTCTGTTATATTAGTAGCACGAACACTTGAATCGTTTGCGATTTTGATCGAAAAACTTGGTCAGACTTACTACAACGAGACCTGCTTATCGAAAGATCACGAGTATTTTCAGAACCCTAGTTTTTATACTGTCTTGGTATGGACATGTAATGAGGAGGGAAGAAACGCATGTGACTAAAAAAATGATGGACATGAATGTTGATAGACAGAGAGGGAGATCAAAGAAAATATGGATGGATTCTTTTTTTTTTTTTCCGGATGGGAAATCATCAAATGACCCCCCCCCACTCTGGGCGGAGCGGAAGGGAGTGTCAGACTTGTACTGACTAAAACCCATCCATGTTCCTTCTTTGCCCTTTGTGTTCCAGGGCCGCGGTATCTCTTTCGAACAGTCCCGCAGCCCTGGCAGGCATCGGCCCTTGCGGACCCCTACGTGATGGATTGTGTGAGGAATGATATGAAAGAGAAAGGAGTAAATGATGCCGTGACGTTTGACAGAGGAGAATGGAAGAAGAAAACGTGTTGCGGCGACCACAAATAGAATGGGAGAAGGGCAGGAAGACTGTGTTTGTATTGCAGTTTCTTCTAGTAATTTGTTTCATAGCGTTATAAAGATGTGCCGTTTTCAAAACTCAATACTCAATACTTTTATTGCATTCCACATGTTATTCTTAGGTGGTAGACTTATAATTAGATCATGTGGACCCTGTCGGGCACAGCAAATAAGTGAGCTAGGAGAGAGGAAGCATTTGTAAATTATATAACATTACACAATAAACTACTATATTATAATAAAGATGTAGGTACTTTCTGATGTAAACTTAATTTTAAAAGGGTATCTATTGAGAGATGTAATAAATAATTAATTAATAAATCAAATAAAATTTTAAGTCTGGAGTGCTTAAGTTATGACTTGACTTGTTTTATATGATTCTACTGTTTGGAGTATGGTGATCATAAATTAATTCCTAAATATTATATCACTGCTTTGGAAATTCGACGCTCGATGCTGAGCCGAGATTTGAAAATCCAGCAATGCGTTTTAATTTTGGCATGTATATGGATTACTTCCCGTCATGTAAATGCCATTGATTTTGTAATTATGAATTTTGTAGAGGTCTATTGGGTCAAACTCCAAGTGGTCCTCTATATCTTCTTTCTTTTTTCGATCTCTTTTTTTTCTGGACCATACCTTCTAGTTAAAATACGGATATATTGGAAGTTCACACTTTTTCACAAGTTCAAAAAAAGAGTAAGTTTTTAATTTTAACTTTATTTTGAATACTTTCATGACCCCTGTACTACCCAATGCATCCATTAGCACGAAGTTTTGAGTGCGTTACATTGAGTCGTACCCTGTTTTAGCGTCCTAAAAAAATAAATCGTTTCCCAGCATTAATTTTAGCGTAGAGTTACTTAGTTTGATGCACAGAATGCTTGGTTAACGGCTTCGTGAAAGGTACGTTTAAACTTTGTATGACAGATGTAACTAACTGTTGACCTAGTACCTATGTTCTTTAGTACCTAAGCTCATAAACTGGTATTTAGGAAGTCCCTAATGAGTCTATCGCTCCTAATTACCAGGTGTTTGATCGCTAAATAAAGCGCGCGCTAATGACCGCCCCTAGGAGATAGTGCGCACTAACGAGAAATCTATTTTTAAAGCGGAATTGTAGTAGTTTTGATATTATATTTCTTTGTCTACCCTACTTATATTAAAAAGAAGTAACACAGAGTAAATTACACTATTCATCTGATTTAAAAATTCTGTAAGTTATACTATTGCCGAGTGTCAAAGAAAATGATTTATGTTTAAAAGAACAATTTTAGAAACTTAACGCAGATCAGCCACGGCTAATTAGACGTAACATAACATCACGCCTTATAATCCCCGAAGGGCTAGGCAGAGGTGCACCTAACAAGTCAAACCTCATTTCGCCAGTTATGTTTAAGTCCATGTAATAGGGGGCGAGCCTATTGCCATCATCCGGGCACAAGGCCAGGTTCCGCGGCTGCTGCTTAATATGAAATTCCTGGTGGAAAAACCCAATAACACTGCTCGACCCGGAAATCTAACCCAGGACCTCATTCTCAGCAGTGGCACTTGCGACCACTAGAACAACGTTATATAAGGATTAAGTTGACTGCCGATAAGTATAATCTGACGGGTAACGATTGTCGTTCGGACTCGACCCTTTGGTTATTTTATTGTTAAATAAAAAAAAATATAAGTATTTTGTTGTTAATATTTCTAGATTATTTAAAGCCTTTTAGTAAGCCCGGTTATAATAAAGATCTTGTTCAGTGCAGTTGAGTATAATATAATCTTACAGGCGAATTTCACTTCGATCTTACATGGCGTGACACAATCAAAATTTCTTTCATTTTATCAGTTTAACAACCTTTACTACTATTATTTTATATGCAAAAGTTTTTTAGGATGGATGTATGGATGATATTACTCTTCCACGCATAAACTTCTAACGGGTTTGGATTAAATATGGCACACAGATATTTTATAACCTGGTTCACACATAAGAAACTACTATCTTGGTAATACCATGCAGGCGAGGCCGCGGGCATAAGCTAGCATTAACTAAAAAAGTCTCCGTGAATCACAACACTTTGATACAGCAGACAGAAATAGTTTTTCTGTAGTATACAACTTTACTATTTATAATCTCAGCGTCGTGGTGTAGCGTGTATTAATAGACATAGCATTAAATTAACTGTAGGTAGCTAACGCTAATTATAACTGCGGTATCGCGAATTCAGCACTTTTAATCTGATAGGAAGGAGACAACGAAATGAATGTGGTGTTAATTACATTTGTAATTACATTGAACATTGACCTTGTGAAGATCTCGAGAATGTCTCTGTATGCGAGAAGCATAGGACCGTTCGATAAGGGGACGCTTGGGGAGAGGCTGTACCGTGGACGTATTTCTGTTAAAATGATAATACCTACATTTAACATTGCCTTAAATGCCAAGACAGTGCCTCCAGTCTCCATCTTATGTTAATTTATTTTTTTATTAAAACTTCATGCACAAGTAAAAACTTTGCAAAGGCGGAATTAATGCCTTGGGCATTTTCTACCAGTCTACCTTAGGATCATGCAGAGACAATACGAATACACATTAGGTGCATAACAGAAAAAAAATACTACGAACATATTTATAACTAAAATATAATATATCGGAGTATTTGAGTGGAAGTTATAGAAAAAAAAAAAAAAAAAAGCGTAGGTAAATGTAAAAAATATAAGAATAAATACATATGTCGGATCCGGTCATTAGTACGGACACAAAATGAATCGCAAGCACGCCAGTGGTGACATCACGCGACCCGTTTACCAGTCTACCCACACCACACTTATTCTGAACAAACTATATTCAGGTTTCGCATATACTAAAAATAAGGTTGTATAAAGTTAAGAGAGATAAACAAGTAAAACTACTACAACTTAATTCTGAGACAAATCTGCCAACTTTTTCTCTTGTGTACCTGTGTTCTCGAGTTTTCATTTTGAATGTGAACCGACTGGTTATCTTTCTGATATTCTGAGGAAACGCATTTCAAAGGAAGACCACCTGGTCAAAGAAAGAAGATTTGAAACAACCAAAGCGGTGAGAAGGACATCGTAGAAGACGTTTTTATTGGTGAAAGCAAGATTCTTACTATGCCCAGATGTATTTTCCTTCCCCAGCGAAAAAGTCGGCTAAACGGATAACTTTAGTCCGCGTATCTCTATCAAGACACAATTTCACAAAAACTTTGCTGCATTGGAAAACTCGCTCAAAGTCAACTTACAATAGGTAAGTTTTTCCACTACAGTAAACTTATCGACAGCATTCGCCTCGACCGGCTTTATCTATCTGATTTATGAAGCTTATCAGTCGCGCTCCTCACTCACTGATAGCGAACTTAACAAAGTGGAGCTTTAATCAATCACTTAGTCGCTGGCGTTTTCAATTTGTCCTTTTAAGCATTCCTCTTATCTGGTACAAGTTTCAAGAATACAAATTCGATTAAAGGCCCGCTTTTTAGCCTCTCGTGGCACGCTTTTGAATGAATTAGATATTTTTGGAACGAGGCGGGGGAAAAGAAAGTGGCTTTTTTGTATACGAATTGAAATGTACCCCAGTTTGTAGATATAAAGCGACTGTTGCATCTTGAGCCCTCGTACTTCGTTTGAGCGTTCATTTTCAGTTGTAATTAAGTAGTATATCTTAAGTTCTGACCGCACATTTTCATTAAGGAATGTCTTCGAACTGTATTGGCCAGCCACAGTTTAGAAAGTGTTATGTTAGGTAAGAACTTGTTATAGCGTTAACTAAGTATTCAACATTCGTGGATGGCCTTTTATGTGTAGAAAATCTACAAAGAACAAACTCTATGCCTGAACTATGTAGTGCAGGAGTCTGTTTGAGACTTTGTTTAGAAACTTACAACCGTTGCGAGAATTCTTAGCCATTGTTAGTGTTACCGATAGTTCTTGAGTAAACTCCCTATGGGAAGAATTTCTACTACTAGTTGTTTTAAAAAATGCAGCTCACCTACGACGTTTGATAGAACGATTTTTTAAATATTCACCGAACGCTGCCTCTGTTGCCAGACTGCCAGTATTAGCGCTTGAGCGGTCTTCTCCGATGTTCCGACACTGCATACAACAATTGAGTGTAATGAAATTTGGCGAACAACGCGGCATTCGGCGCACGTCCCCGCACCGGCGGCGCCCGTTCAAATTGACGCCTAATTAAATTACAACCCGCTGCAGCCGCGCCGACACGGAATTCATTTCGACCTCTTAAACTCCTCTTTTACAGTTCAAAAGACGATCAATACGTTTGTACAGATGAATTTACAGTCGGTAAACAAATAGCACAATATTTGAAGACGTTTTCCTCGAGGAATATAAGCTTTGAGCTTATCTTTTGATACTGTTTGACCCACAGGGAAGTCTTTTTACTGTATGCAAATGCAATGTCCGCCCTCTCAGTACGGAGTATCAATGGGTAGTAAGCTTTTATCACATTTCTCGCATTCTACAGCATATGAGTGCACATGACAACAGACAGATAAAGCTCTTTTCTGTAATCTCGGTGAGCTCGAGAAAATCGGTCGCGGAACGCGTCCTATTGTGTTGAAGACAAGGCAACCGCGACGCTCACGACGGCGCCGTCCCAGTAGTGACTGCATTATTTCAGCGATGTATTGGAAACTGTCCCAGACTTTCTACTAAGAAACTAGGAACAATGAAGTATCGTTTATTACACCACCAACATAAATTTTCATTACAAGTAGGTACGTCTTTTAAAGGAAAATACGGGCTTCGAGATCGCCTCGAACGGGAAAGTTATTGCTTGTAAAATTGAACTGGGGTGTTACGTCATCAATTTTCAAACGATACAAAAACTATTTTCATTGCTTTTACATTGAATTGGAAAAAGATGATTTGTTTACTCAATAAAAAAGCAGTTAACGATTATTCAAAAAACGACAGAAAGGAACATGTTTCAAAGTAATGGCCTCCTAATTCCGTATCCAAAACCTAATAAACAGTTTATATCTCTCAAACTAGAGTTTATACCTAGATAACAGTCCTTCAAGGAATACAAACAGAAAATTTTATGTAAATGTCGCTTCCTTTGAGTCATAGTGGCGCTGATAACACAGCCTCCGGGGAGCGCGCCTGTCGTCTGATCCCAAGATGTATGCAAAATTGCCAATACGTGCTACAATATCGAACAGAATTACATTTTTAATACTTATACGTTTCTACATTCGTGTTAAAGTATCATTTTTATATGTTGCTAGATTTTAAAGTGAAAATATTTAAAATAATAACAATTTGCAATTTTGTTTCGAAAGTTGAAGAAAAAAAATATAAAACATTTTTTTATTAAACCTATTTTATAAAAGGTTACCCGCACTACTGGCCATTTGAGCTCGAAAAACAATCGGATGCCATTAAAGTGTTTTTTTTTACTTTTTATTTTTTACTGGCAAATGGCCAACTATTTATTTTTTCTTCGAAAACAACCATTGTTTTCTACGTTATTACAACCAAACCTATTTTCTAGAAAAATGAAAGGCAACGCAGTTACTCTGTCTTAAGCAACTGGTTATTTTAACTTTTTGCTTCCCAAGTTTTCCATCTTTCGCATTTTCATGCATAATTTAAGACGGAATAAGGTTTTTGCATTTTTATTTAGGCATTTAATAAAAGTGTGTGTGAATGGAATCTTATACACTGCTTTTACATTCAACGTGTTAATTTTCTTTTTATGTTAAAAGTTTTTGAAGTTAAGGACGCTGTTACATTTTCGATGAATTCAAATTTAGGGAACTAAAGTCACACACAACAACATCACGCGTACGCACACATTGAACAACTCTGAGCGCTCGATTTTATACTTCACTTATATAATCTTGGTCCATTTTATTATTATTTAATTTTATTGATTCTGGAAGATTACTTGGACTTTTGAAAATGCATTTGATAACTGTTATTTAGTACCGTCGTCTTAATAAGCAGGTTAGTATTTTTAACCGACTTCAAAAAAAGAAAGTGCTCGACCCGTATGTATCCGCGATTTTCTCAAAAACTACTGATCCAATATTGATCAGGTTTTCGTTTACAAATGAAAATGTTTTCAGGGAAGGTTTAATTGTAGAATGTATTAGGATCTGAGATTTTCGTAGATAGACAATGGAACTGTTCAAAAACAAACAGCAACAGATTGGCGATCGCAGTGATCGTCTAAATATCTTACTTATATTGTAAATGCGAAAGTTCGTGCCGATGAATGGATGTTTGTTACTCTTTCACGCAAAAACAATTTTGAACGAATTTGGATGAAATTTGGTACACAGATATAAGTTTATAACCTGGATTAACACACAGCATACTTTTTATCCCCGTATGACGTTCCCGTGGGATAATAATCGAACATCACGCCGGCAATGCCACGGGCATAATCTAGTATATATGCGTCTTGGATTTTGGTTATGACCCCATGTTTGATATAAGCGACCCCAAAAACCATGAAAATGGGTGTCATTTTCATGGTTTTGAATGAAGAAAAGTTATCAAATTTTTGTCGGCGCCATTTTAAACTTTGGTTATTATCATATATCCGATATTTGCGACCCCAAAAACCATGAAAATGACACTCATGACAAAAAATTGATAAATTTTTATCGGCACCATCTTGTATTTTGATTTTGTCTCCATATTCGTCATACACACATACATACAAACCGGTTACCATCATAACCCTCCTCGCGCCCATCCACTTCCAAACGTCATCGCCGACAGCTTAACCTTATCCATCCCAATCCTAATCTTACTTAGAGCTGCTTAACTCCACCCATCCATTCCGCAACCTTGTCAACGACTGCTTAACATCACCCGTCCAAATTCCGATCTTACCCAATATAATTTCTAAACCACATTCTAATAATAAAAGTATGAAACTCGTACTTAATTTTATTTAAGTCCGAAAAAGTATCAACTTCTTCCGATTACGTTATACGACGACGGTACACACACACGTATACACACTACAATATTATCTAGTAATTTATCGTATTTATTTTTTGCGAGAGAGCGATACACCCGTCCTTCCACGAGCGCTTCTGAGCGCAGATTGATGAACCGCGAGTGCAAAATGTATGAAGAATTCGGCAAATGTTTTTATTTTAGCTAATAATTGGAAATATATGTAGATTTTGATCCAAAATAATTAGCTGAACCTACAAAGGACTATATATACCGCAATTTGTTATATTTTTTAAGATAAAATATGCTGTAAATTTACCTAAACTGGCACCTATTCTGACCCTATTTTTTAAAATTTTCTGCGATTATTGTGATGGGAAAAACGTATTTGTGCGAAAATTTTGTATGACGTCATACAATTTTTCTGGTGCCAATCTGGAGATGAATATACTATCTTTAAATTAAGACCATCATATTTTGACATTTGTGATTGCTTATACATTAAAATGGTACCTGAAAAATACTGTTATTTGTAGAAAAATGTAACAGCGTCCTTAAAGTACAAGTGATTTTAATAATAGTTTACAATTCCAAAGGTTAAAGAAAAATATTTAGGTGCCAGACCTTAAAACCTTTTTCTGTTAAAACTATTATTAAAAGAGTGTTCAACACTGGCCGTTTGAGGTCGAAAGCAATCGGATGCCGTTACAGTTTTTTTAAGATTTTTTTATACTGGCAAATGGCCACCTATTTATTTATTTCACCAAAACAAACCATTGTTTTTTTATATTATTGTAACTAAACTTTTTTCTAGAAAAATGAAAAGCAACGTTGATTGATCAGCAACTGGTTATTTTTACTTTTTAGCTTCCTAAGTTTTTCATTTTCATGTATAATTTAAGAGTTATTAAAATGTTAACATTTTTGAGTAAATGTTTAATAAAAAGATGTGTCTGAATGAGAAAATACATTATCTATTTAATACAGCAGTAAAAAAATGACGTTCCTTGAACAAGACTGTAAATTCAGTCTTGTTCAAGGAACGTCATTTTTTTCAATCACGACTCGAGTTCTTTTTTTAATATTTTTTTAAATGTTGTGCTTTTGTGCCCAAAATAAAAAAAAAACCGTGAGGATATTCTGCGGTATAAAAACAATCATTTACGAAGGACAGTCGTCAAACGCGCCAACAAACAACTTGAGATAGATAATGATAACATCTGACCACGTTCAGCCTCCGTCTAAGTTTAGACAAGGAAGGGATGCTCCAATGTTCACGGAAACCGATTAATTTCAGATTCAGACAGTAACGCAGAAATTATGCCTTATTCAATGTAAATGGAAAGGATGTTAAGGGTGCGGCTACACTGAGAAGGGAAATAGAAAACGCATTATTCTACGAAAATTGACTTAGGTACAATAGTCTTCAGTACCTACCTATTTTTTTATATTTGAGCTCATGGAAGTAAATTACATTAGGCATAATGGTGTTAGTAACTTTTGGTGTCCTTGCAAGAAAGTATTTATTTGCCTTTTAATTTTTTTATCGAGAGAAAGTAATCGATAACACATTTTCTTTATAATGTAGTGTTGTGTGATTGTTGCATTCAATAATTATAAATTAAATAAAAAAAATATTATTGGCAACTGTAATATAATAGTTTTTATCATTTTTCTATACATCTATCTACATAAACCCGGACTATTGAGTACATACAGATTTGTAGTAATAAATTCAATAACCTCAGAAGTTGCGGTCATGTTACTTTGAGTGTCAAACAGTATTACCTAAGGTCCTAAGCCTTCGAAAAATAACTCCTAAAATCAAAGACATTCAATTATTTATGAGCGATAGACGGGACAAGACGAAGAAAATTGTAATCCAAAACTTATTACTACTTAGTAATAAATCCTTCTGTCTAGTGTCAAACGCCCGCTTGTCAGGTAGCATTCGTGTGTCAAAATAGAAAATGTTCGGGATCAAAAATTTTGTGTGAAAATATTCGAAATGTCCGCTCTATAAGTATTTTAAATCTCTTTGCCTAAAATCAATATATCTACCTACCTAGACACTATCTTCAAAAAAAAAAACGAAAGCTTGCTCCAAACAGCAACAAAGCTTATAGCACCTGGCCTGGGGCAAGTCGATTAGCGCTAAGCTAGAATAGCCCCGCGTCGCGTGCGGTGGGGCGAAGGCTAATAGCCCCGGATTTGAACAAATCACTTCATTGGAACGTTGGAACAGCGGGTAACTTATTGCCTAATTCGTTCGCACGCCGATATCATCCGCTTCTTCCTTGTGGTTCTTGATTAATCGATTTTATTTTAATAATTACGAGGTAGCAGCTTGTTTTCTGAAAGATTTTTTTGTTGATTGATGATAGTTTTTATTATCCGACTACTTTTATAAATAAGATTAATCGTGATTATAAAAATGAAACCTGTTTTATCTAGGATTTGGTCTTTTGTAAACATAAGTTGACATTTGCCTTGAGAATTGGTAATCTTCTTCGAATCGGGATTACCAGTTGAATATTAGATTAACGGCAGTTATGAATTAACATATCCAATTCTGTTCGCAATAATCAGTAAATTAATTGCAATACTAGTCATGACCGGAATATAATGAAATAGTAGATAACAATGTAATCTGCATATTCAATTAGATTTAACAGAAAACTAGAACGTTGCTAAGTCACTTTGTAGATATGTCCACTAACATATGAACAGTTTTGATTTATTTAACACAATAAAACACGCTGTGTGATTTTACCTCGTTTCAACCGACTTCAAAAAAATAAGAAGGTTATGTATTTACGTCCAGATTTATCCCTAGCACAGCTTAGTAAATACCTATTTTTAGGAAAAACCGCATAGTCATGTAAACACGAGAAAAGATATTGTATGTCCTATATAACGAATAAAAAGGTATCATATATTTGATGAAAACGTAAAACTTCGACCGCGTATATGACCAACATAAAAATATCATTGCAATTTCTATTCCTGTTTTGCAAAAAACATCATGTTCATGATGGACAAGCAAAGCAAACAATTTTGACGCAAACGTTTTAACCATAATAATATCATTTTGTTTATAACCTGCCATAACACGAAAACATTTTTAAAGAGCAACGCGTACGCTAATTGAAATACATTACAAAGAATTTTTAAAGTACATTTATTGCAAACAATGAAACACTTTTGAGCAGGAATGATAGTTGCTAGGATAAAATAATTTCACAAATGAGTACCATCGTAGCAACAGTTGCGCTTTTTTCTCAAGCACATTGTTCGCATTGCTTGCTTAAAGTTTTAAAATAAAAAATTCTTTCGACAACTGCAATTACACATCAATTAAACATTTATTCTTCCCACGTTTTGATTGTAAATCTAAAATTAACATTTAACAGTATCATTTGTATCAGAATCGCAATAAATTCGCGACATGCAATTACCGTCGGGCCGCGATGAAAGATTACTCGTGACGATTGCTATAAATTATTTACGATTGCATTTATTTAACTGTTTTATAGTTTCGCATACGAAAACCGACAAAGGGGTTTTGTCAAAGTGGGATTTTTGCTGATCGTAACACTGACTAAGTGTAACCCTTCTTCTTTTACGATTATTCATTGTTTCTTATCTTAGAAAAGCCTTGCAAAATCATAAAAATAGTCGGCGCCATTTCCTCATTACAAAGTTCACTTAGTAGCAACGTGTTAATGCCGGGGCTCGTCATAAATCAATGATAACGACATTACACTGACAATAGGGAAGCTTCTAGAAACGATACGAAAACCGAGTTATTTATAGCAACAAACTAAATATAATTTAAACAGACAGGTTTATAAATAGCAGCTGTTAACAGTTAATGATAGCTCAAACAAAGTGGCTGGCATTTAGTTCGCTAATGGGTATTTTTCGTACAACATTTACAATGTGGGTTGGGCCCTAAAGACCACTTACTTGGACACTGACAGTAGTTAACAGCAGCTCAAATTACGATATACATTAACTTGACATGATCCAATTTAGTCCATGTCATTTTGACAATCACGGTTTTTCACAGAGGTCACTTATCGGTTCATTGCAATTATTTACTATACGTTTGTAGCAACCTTCAAAAATATCTTGAAAACGGTTGATGTGATAGGTCAAATAAGACGAAGATGAAAGGGTAATGGTGAGATTGTGAAATGTGAAAAACGCAACTCTTTTGCATCTGCACCTGACTTGCAAAAATGTTATTAGAAAAACCTACAATTTGTTAAGTTTCTTGACATATTTCAAGTGCCTGTCAACACTGTCAAAGTCTGTAAACTTTAAGTTCCACAAAAGTGCAGTTACAAAACTTCTGCAATTCCCGCTGTACCCCGTGGTCAGTCGCACACTTAGTAGCCACAAAGTGTGAGTCCTCATTAGCTAAGTGGGATCTCGCACAGAACCGCACCCTGCATAATGTTACCGCCGAGTTTACACCCTGCATGGCGAAACTGTCGAATCAGTACTACCTACTCATTTTCCATGGAGAAGTTTTGATGATAGTAATATGGAGGATGATAATAACATGAGAGGAAAGCTCAACTCGAAAAACTGAAGAAATGTAGTATACTATTAGTCTCTTCTGCCTTACTCTGAGAGGAATAGAAAACTAGCGGGATACACTGTATTTTTTTTTTTTTTTTATTGACAGGCCGTTTTTCTTTACTCTGTGGTTTCTTTGTCGAAACTATGTGTGTATAGACTATAGTGTGATTTCAACAAATTCTTGGAAAACAACAGCAATTTAATTTGGCGTTTACAATTTTATGCTCTTTATCATCAATAACCATTAATATGACATGAATGTCAAGCAGTTACGCGATTTGTTGGCACGTATAATAGCAGTAATTAACATTTTCGATACACACGACATTGATCCGTATGCTCCTATTAATAATGTTCACTTTGAAATGGCTTTGCCATGTCATTGAACGTTTATTGTCGATAGTTAATGTTTGCACATTGTTATTAACAGATTATTGCTTTGTTACAGGTGTGTGAGGACCGTAGTGTATGTAAACAGAGCATGACATAAACATCACAGGCGCCTGGTGAACGTGAGTTATTTTTAATATCAATCACAACAAATTCCTTTGTTTATTTTTTTATGAACATGGCAAAATAAATAACTGTGCAGGCAATCAACAAACTTCTATGGACTATACAAGCACCTGTTTTCATGAGCAATGGACGCTGACAAAAGTTTTTAAATACAGGTTACCCTACTCCACTAAAGAAAGCCGTTAAAATGTGCAATTTGTGGGGAAATTTTTGACAACAGTCCTCTCCATTTAGCGCTGCAGTTAATTGCCTGCTCATTTATCTCTTTTGCCTACCATACCTAGGTAGTACAGTCAGCTCGGTAGTCACCAAGAGTACCTAGCAATGTACCGAAAGAACTCATTTTAATTTCAAGCTGTCCCACTGCCGCAATAAATAATGGCGGCGTATAAAAAAAGCTAAAAATTGTTGGACCGTTTCGTTTCATTTAAATACAGAAGCTTTATTTCATGGACTAGTGGATATGGTCGAAAATGGTACGATTTCTATTGCGAACTATATTTAAATGTATTTTGGGTTGTGGGATATTGAAGGGTTATTGAAACGATACTATTTTTGTATGCTGGCAATTTGTTCAATTGTGTGAATGCTACAGTTTTGTAAGTTACAGGCCCGCTTGCTCCACTTACGTTAATCGTGTTTAAAACATCGTTCCGTTTCTGGCAATCGTTGGAAAATGACAAAGATAGGATTTTAGTAATTATGTTAACACATTTAGTGATAATTCTGGTGCAAGCGGACCTTAGCCGTTGAAGAGTTTTCCGACGACAAACATTGTTTTATTTTAACTTTACTTGCAACGGAGTTACTTAGTTAGTGTCTGCTACGGATTAGCTACGATACATTGTTTGATACGGGAGGATTTCAACTTGAATGGCTTCTAGTGCTAAAGTAGTATATGTAGTGTGCACTAACGGATGGAAAATTCGACTAGATTGTATACTTAGTTATGCGATTCTAATCTATTAATAAAACTTTTGCCAATTCTTTTCTGAATATGTACTTAGTAAACCAATTCATATTTACTTTGCCCAATAAAAAGCCCAATACCAGCCTAAAAATATTTTCACAAAACCAACAAAATAAAATAGGCAATCCAATGCGAAATATACGTATAACCATTTAACCACATTGAAGTAGATGGGAGCGTCGTGAACGCAGTAAAATAACATTTTACTGAACACAAAGTTATGCGGGCAAAAGTCGCAACCATTGTGGACGTAGAATAATAAATTATTTATTCAGAATGAAAAGTAACCTGAGCTGTGGAGTTAGAGTACCTGCAAGCTTGTTTTGTACACTTATATTAACCTGTAAGATAAACCTTATGACAAAGAGAACAAAGGTCACTGTACTGAAAATCACAGGTAACATAATGCTAGGACAGAAGCCGTTAGAACGTTTTTGGCCACAGCCTTTGTTTATGCGCATAATGTCCATAATTTATGCACGTATGCATAAATTCAGGAAATTAGCCTCTGTTATTGTTTTTGGTAATTACGAAATATTGCTGTGTTAGTTCAAAATCAAAATCAAAGCATTTATTTCAAGTAGGCCAGTTACAGGCACTTTTGAATTGTCGAAACAAAGGCAACAGTAAAACATAGCTACAGTCCCAGTCACAAGGCACAAAAACTGTGAAAGTACTGTAGATGCCCATTCCCTAACGTAGATCTCTATGGAGAAGAACGGGCAAGAAACTCCATGGACACTCTTTTAAATCAGAATACTTTAACAAAACCTTGGTTACATCATTCATTTTGAGATGGTACATTATGTGAGAACGATGCAGCAAGATGTGTACGTTAAAAGTGTCCATAGTAAAAACAATTCAAAAATAAAATAATTAATTCAAATAAGCCGTGGCAAATAAGAGATGACCAGTCACAACTGACAGCGCCCGTTCACGAACATGACGCATGTATCAGCACCATTCAACTCAACCATTTTGAAGGGAACTAAATGATCCGACACACGCGCCACCATCAGCGAGACATTTGAGTGAGCATGACATACTCCTAACCGCCTGGGCACATTCAAGTCAAGAAAAGACGCAGGTTTCCAGCGAATGACAGCTTTCTAGTACATAGTACTCACACAATATGGGCTAGGCGGCTATATAATACAAAAGAGATAGAATCTATACAATGCAAAGATAGTTATACAATCTTCAGCAGCTCCAACAATACTATTTAATGCTATCAATTTAGGCGCCCCTGTTCTTGTGGTTCAGGACCGGCATTGAGCCAAGCATTTTTATCAGTGATATAATCGTCCAACTCGTAATATGCTTTCTTACATAGTGTGCGTTTAATGCATGTTTTAAATTTCGTTTCATTCAGTTCAAGAATACTTTGTGGAATTTTATTATAGCATCTCAAACGAGACAACATGAAAGATGAGTCTACTTTAGCGAGTCTGAAGCCTGGCTGAACTAATTGGCCTCTATTTCTAGTACTGTAATTGTGTCTGTCACCTCTTTTATTAAAAAGATGTAGATTTTTTCTTACATACATTATGTTTTCGTAGATGTATTGACAATGTACCGCCATGATGTTAATTTCCTTAAACAGTTCCCTTAGAGAATCGCGCCTACGAAGATTATATATGGCTCTGATGGCTCTTTTTTGCAGAATAAATATAGACTCAATGTCTGCAGCCCGTCCCCATATTAAAATGCCATAAGACATAATACTATGAAAGTAGCTAAAATAGACCAGTCTAGCGGTATCTACATCAGTATATTGACGGATTTTTCTTATAGCATACGCTGCTGAACTTGGCCGCCCCGCAAGAGATGTTAAATGAGAACCCCATTGTTGCCTTGAATCAAGCGTAATCCCCAGGAAAACCGTTTTATCTACAAATTCAAATTTCTCTTTATTCAATACTATATCACAATCGCTACTTTTAACATTCGGTAAAGCAAATCTTACGCATTTCGTTTTTTTTTTCATTTAACACTAAATTGTTTGCTGTGAACCAATTATGGACCTGAAGTAAGGCATTATTCACGTCATCTAGATTTTGGGCCCGTCTATTTATCTTAAAAATTAGGGAAGTGTCATCAGCGAATAACACCATATTTTGAGGTTGGTTTTTCAATAAATAGGGGAGATCATTTATATATACTAGAAAGAGGAAAGGACCCAATATTAAGCCTTGCGGTACCCCCATTTTTACTTTTAAACCCTGTGAATTAACACCATTTATTTGCACATGTTGTTGTCTATCACTCAAATAAGATTTTACCAAACTAAGTGCAAGTTTCCCTAGTCCGTAATGCTCAAGTTTCAAAAGTAATGTGTCGTGATTTACGCAATCAAATGCTTTGGAGAGCTCACAAAAAATTCCAATGGCGTCTTGGGACTCTTCCCACGCAGTAAATATGTGCTTTAATAAGGTTACACCGGCGTCAGTTGTACAACGTCCCTTGGTGAAACCATACTGTTGATCGTGTAAGATTCTGTTGGTGTTAAAATGATTGAGCATTTGATTTAGCATTACCTTTTCAAACACCTTGCTAAAAACTGGCAACACGGATACAGGTCTATAATTATTTGTATCTTTACTATCTCCGGATTTAAACAGAGGTATGACTTTACTGTATTTCATTAAGTCCGGGAAAACTCCTTGATCTACACACAAATTAAAAATTAAAGCTAAGTATGGTGCTATAGTCTCAACTACGGATGTACAAACTCTGATAGACATTCCCCAAAGATCTTCGGTCAGTTTGACTTTTATTTGCCGGAAAGCTTTAATAACTATCATAGGGTTTATGTGTTTAAATTTAAATTCAGCCGGGCAGTTAGACACATTCGCCTTTAATAAACCAATTGAGACTTCAGGAGAGGAATTAAGAGCCTCCGTAGTTTTTAACGGTATATCGGTAAAGAAATTTACAAACTCATGAGCTACTTCCTGATTAGAGCTTTTAGGACCACATGCTGTATCTAATGTGTAGCTAGTGTTACGTATTTTCTTTCTGTTAGTCTCGTTATTTATGACTTTCCAAACTGTCTTAATTTTGTTTTCTGCTGTTTTGATCTTGTTGCTAATGTGCAAGGCTTTGGCAACCTTGCATGTATTTCTAAAAACTTTTTAATATAAAGTTAAATGGAGAGCCTTTGGGATTAAGAATCTGTCAAGAGGTAATAATGTGATCGTCTTTCCACCTAGTCAGTGGTCTTCCTACAGTCTTCCGTCCCGTCTGTGGTCTTCAATATACCTGGCAGCGACTGCAAAAGAACGAATTAATGAAAGCGTAGCGAAAATAATCAAATTGACAAAAATAATGCTAGTGACATCTTTGACACAAATTGACAATTAAAATCCTGCATCGTGCTATTAAAATTTTATTAATTACTTTAGGAAAATCTTGTGTAAGACAATAATTGTAACTAATCAAATTCAAAAGGAAAACTGCAAGCTTCACCTAACAAATAAATAAAATATCATTCTGTTTTGTAAAGCGTCGCTCATTGTGCCGTTTATGTATGTGTCACGGTACGATACGCTTACCTCTTTTAAAGGAGTTTACGTCACACCAATAGTTTGTGTCGCAGGTGCTGCCTAGCCCCTGTTCAGGTTACTCTGGACTCGTGTACTGAATATATTAATAAACCAAGTTGGGTTGAAAAGTAGTTATAAACAGGAATTGAGAATCAACGTAAGCAGAGTGACTAAATCAGAGCAAGCAAGCTCTAAATTTTGGCATCAACAACTCCAAATTAATTATGCCATATACCTAAGATAAATACGTTTAATTAAATGACATCAAACAAACGCAAACTGTAAATTAGAATAAAATTAAAGTGGTTTACATCCCAAATGACAATCTTGACGCAAGAATACAAAATACTTCCCTGCGTAAGTATTTATTTCCGTTCCACATTTATGACGCACGCATCCCAAAAGAAAACAACCTAAGAAAATCACGTACATAAAAGAGATATTACACATTAGCCGAGAAGATATCACGAAACTAGTTCAGGTACGAATCCGAATAAATTGCATCGAGTAACCGACGGACACGTTCTTGTAAATTTTTTATGGGCTCGAACGTTCCGGGGCTCGGCGCGGCTAATAAATTGGGATCGGACCCGCAGGAGGCTGTTTGTTCCCGCCTCGGTCCCGAGAGCCCGAGATTCGTGTCCCGACCAGGCCATTAAGCACACCCGCTACATGGTCACAATCTTGTTTTCCAATACGATATCGGGAACACCTATAGATCTTTTATTGGGACTAATCTTCGAACAACCACGTTTCAGTGTTATGCCGAAAACATTACACGATTTTCTCGTATGCCTTTTTTGTGTCGCTCGATACTTGGAAAGGCGACGTTTTTAATTGAAATCTACATTTTCACCCTACAATGAACATGTCCAAACGGTCGGGTGAAAAAATTGGATTAGAATACCGTAAGTGCAGTGGTTAAAGTGAATATAAAGGGTGGTAGGTAATCCATTTTGCCAGTAATCCATTTTCCTGGCTTGACGGTCGCCACCGCCCGGTGAGATAAGCCGTGAACATACTTTTATGGGATTAGCCGCATATTGTAGCACTCCGTTAGTCCGCCACACCCACAAATCTTTTTATAGAAGTTATGTTTATTTAGGGAAAGTGGAGTAAAGCATGGAAAATTGTGAAAAACTGCGGAAAGAATGGTACGTGGTAGTAGTAATATCGTTCGTCATGGAGAACCTTAAAAGCCATTTGTTTATAATTTAGATCTTCTAAATCATTACTATAAATCTTATTTTGTCACTGACTATGTTATTAATTGGAAAATCTTGCATTTCACGTACAAAGATATTTCATCCTCTATCAGGCGTCATTGTGGTTCTATATTCTACTAGATAGACTATTTTAAGCTTTCACGGTTCACAAATAAACTTATACTGTCACTTACGGGATATCTTCCGTGATTGTTCATTATTTTGAGTTTCCGATATTTCGGCGCTGTTCGTTAATATCGGGAGCTTAAAATAATGAACAATCACGGAAGATATTCCGTAAGTGACAGTATAAGTTTAGATAGACTATAAATAGAAAAGTATTTGGAGACACGATAAAGAAACTCAATCAAAAACATAATGTAAAAAGGGCTCTAGTTCGCCAGTAAATGAATTGGAGGTGAATGAAAGTTTATGAGGTTCTGCTACACTCAGATGTAAAATAAATAACAAAACTAACAGTTAACAGTCAAAACATATAATATCAACTTATAACGGGCAATAAAAAGGTTAATCCAATAGAACAATCACAGCGCAACATGTTTTATGGTGCAGCCGTTTGCAACAAGTTGTTGATCCCGGCATACAAATATATATAGAATAGTACCATCTTAGATGTAGATAGTAAACTGTGGGACTAATATTAGACAGGCAATATACCGTAGTAATGATAATTTGATAGTTCAGATCATGAAAGCTAATTGATCTAGGTTTATTAGTAGATTAGTTCGAATAACATAGAGAGTGGTGCGATATTTTATTTATCTGTACATTATTTAGAACGTGTAGAAAAAAAAGTTTCACCATAAATGAATGATAGGTATAGATAGGTACGTTTTTGTTGAAACGGAGCTTATATTTGTGTACGCATAATACCTTACTCTCAAATAAACAAATACATTAATTTTACAGCCACAAAAAAGATATAAAAGTACATACATACATATAAAACTCAACATCATAATTTCGTTTTTTACGTCTCACTCTCCAGTTGCTATTTATACGAACATTATAGTAGGTACTACGCAAAATGTGTTATAAAATTGTTCGCTATAGGTAGGTACGAAAAACGTAATAGAATTTCAGTGAGTCCTCCGGTGTTATTATTGGTTTTCCCCGGGGATATTTCAAGATCTGCCTCAGAGACATTTCTCTTCATTGAAAGTGTTGATGCCGTTCTTCAGATGAACATTTTGATACCCCTTTTTATGAGAATACTGAAATATCTGAAATTGGCAACAGTCTGTGCTGCGATACGAATATTTCGGATTTCATATTTTATACCTGGCATGTTTTATTATATTTTAATTAATCTTTCAAATCCTGTCTCAACATACTGAGAATTTTCAGTATGTACTCGGCATCATAGCAATCTCCCCCAAAATTACCAAATCGTAATATTTTGTCGATCTCTAGGGAATTTATTTTGTTAACATTGAGTTTAAATACCCTCTTTGATAGTGAAGTGCAGCGAAGTTATATTATTACACGGACATAGTTTACCTAAAAATGTAGTCTACAAGCTATCATTTTATATGTTCCTAATAGCTGTAATTTGTTCGTGATAGATACTTGACACATAAGATGTCGGCAACTTATGGTTCTCGTGGGAAATCAAATAAACGACGGCTTCTTTGCGATCGGTTAACTTATCAGATATAACTAGGACATTAACTCGCTTACACTAACGGGGTGTGTCTTTGTTGCACCTAGAAATTAATTACCTGCGTTATTTCATTATTATTATACAGTTCTCTGTTGAGTAATCATATGAATGGAGTTTTTTATCAGAGTTTTTTATTGATTGATTATGTTTTTTACTGGAGTGCTGACGAAATATGCTGATCCTAACAAATCATACTTGTGGTACTAGAATAATTAATCCTTACAGAGTGATAGAAGAGAAACACATATATTTATCTTGTAGTAATTAGTTATATCGTAGAAAACTTACCTACTTTCTTCCGTTAGCAGCAAAGTCAGTATTGTAAAGGTAGCGACCGAAAGCTGCTCAATATTTTATAACACTTTTCAATTTCCTCTTAACAGTCGAGCGAGTACTGTGCCACTGCAATTGCACTTTAATTATCTCCAGAATCTTCCGCAATAGCGGTGCCGTGAAACGCTTTCAAACAAATTGATGAAATATTGCACTGTACAAGAATTTATTTCATTTCGAAAATTGTGCCAAGGAAATCCTGTAGAATTATTATCAATATTTTAGTCGAGCTGTATTAATTAAAGAAGATTTTAGTGCTTTGAAGTGTTTGAAGTAAAATTTTGCACTAGCATCATTTTTGGGGACTTTAGTAACCTCGACTCGTATATGAAGAGACTCATCATGATTACACTCACATACGTTCAATAAGATTACTTAGGAATAAGTATTCGTGGCCAACAGGTGTTTAAAGCGGTTTTAAATAATGAAACTGAACGTGATTAGCACATCTAACCGGCGTTCAAGAGCTGTGAGGATCAATATCCATGGCAATTATGGCATCGTCATCTCTTGATCGCGGTTATATTCGCCCTAAATCAGGTAACTAAACAAAAACTGAAATGTATTTTTGTTTATGGTATACTCAGGACTAATGGTATGACATAATCATAGTTTATTTTCACATCTATCGAAGCCTGTGATTGCAGGCGTTACTCAGGCACATCACTAAGCAATTAGGCGGGTCCTATGTCTATTTGATATAGGCAAACACTGATTGACTTAGGCCATCGGGTGTTGCATCCTAATTCCTAACTGTCGTGTGATTTAGCTGCCTGGAGGCACAACACAGAACTAAATAGATAGACGATATACTGGATGAGTTCTGCTATTACTTCAAATACTTTGAACATTTCTTTTTTAGACCGTGCTTTGTCATAAGTCATCATCAACGGCCGGTTGGTTTGGTTAGGACGCGGAGTAATTCTATATTTATAAACCCACTTGTTAAGTTACTTCAGCATTAATTTACTGGTCTCTTTGAGCACTGAAATGTAAAGAAGTGTGAAAAAGGAAAATGGAATGATTAACTTTAGTATAAAAGTCTTCATATTGTCATTGTATAAAGGTAATTTTGGATTTATTTGCGGTATTCTGAGCTGTATTTTGTTTATATAGCGCCTGAAAAGGACATAACAATATTTTATTCTAGCCACTGTTGACACGAGCAGCAATGACACAAATCATAACCCTCGTCTGAATGTCAACTCCAGTGGTAAAAAATATTGTACAAATCGTATGAATATTCGACACATACACATAGTGGAGTGGTATACCTGTGTAAATAGTTCCAATTTATCTAATAAATAATATTCTTGAACTGAAAAAATCTAAATCATGCTGAATTCATATATAAAACAGTTTTTGTACGAAATTATTTGTAATCAACAGAATCATTGTTAGACCAGGGATAGAAAAGACCTCATTTAATTTAGATCGTAAGCAATGTAATAAATCTTCAACACAAGCATCTATTTCGCCTATTTTCTTCGCAACAACTCATAATATTCGTGCCGTTTCCTCGAGTTACAAGTTTTCCTTGTTTGTCAATTTCCTATTACCCAATATTGGCAGCGGAGGGAACCGCTCAACTCACAGCAAACTGAGTTTATTTTAAATTGCCGTGTGGATGCGGATGCTGCATATCCAACAAACAGTTGAGATAACTAAAAGACTTTGAAGTGACATGAGACAACTAGAAATACATTTAAAGTATCCCGGGATCGGCCATTCATGGATTGAAGTAGAGAATAACAATATCGTTACACCGCTTTGCTTCACCTTCTTCTGATAACTATCGATGAACAGTTTGGTGATTTGAGAAAAGTTTGTTTTGTTTTGCAATTCATCTGGTAGTTAATTTTAGATATTTGAAACAGGCCCTTAGATAAAAGCTGCTAACTGTATTGTACGTAACTAAGTACGTTATCATTAGTAGTGCATTTTCACTATTATGAAAATGAGCCCTTAATAATCTCTGTAGAATCTCCGAAACCCAGCCTGGAATTGTTTTTGAACATTTTAACGATATAACATCACATTTCTATATATCGTGAAGTGCAAGTTAGTAACGAGTCAGTCTCGGTTATCCGATGTTAGGGACTAAATCCGACCACTAGGCCGGCTCAAGTGCCCGCTGGTAAGTCCCCCAGGCTAATGAGTTGTGGCTTAGATCCAGACTCTGCCTGGAAAATGTAGGCATGTATCAATATTGACTGTGAAAGCAAGGGTAGGTACCTAATTATGTTAAAAAAATTGTCTATTATGCAAGGAACTGCCATAAGTAGTGGCAGTTCCTTGCTTAATAACGTTTAATTTATTGATTCGGATATATAATTAATTCATTTATATCATCATTATCATACTTCTAAGCTGCATAGCTTAGAAGTATGGCCGATGTCAGCCTATTAATGTTCCCACTGCTGGGACACAGGCCTCCTCTCTATGAGAGGGAATGGGCTATAATCCACCACGCGGGCCCAGTGCGGGTTGGTGATCGATGTCTTAAAAAGCGACATATTAACTTTAGTGGGTCTGGCTTGGCTCTGGTCTGGCGGTAGGATTTATATACTAAAACAAAATCGACCAACAGTCCCATTATATTCGACGAATGACCTTACGTGGGTTTTCCACATAATTATTTCTATTTTATCACAGGATAGAAAAATGTTTCATAGCTGACTTAGCTCAATTTAAGTAAAATTGAGCTTATATTGAACCGAGAAAATTGAAATGAAAAAAATTTTTCGTAACATTTCGTGTTTATTTCATCTCATACATTTCTCCACGTATTCAACGGTTTGCAGCTTTCGTGATCTGAAAAAGTTCTATTTTATAATTATCCTCGGATATGGGAATATATCAGAAAACATTATGAATCCCGATATTGTTGATAGATAGATTTATATTATTTTACTAGCTGTTGCCTGCGACCTTCATTCGCGTGAAATTATTATAAAAAAACATTACTTCCCTCTTTGAATCGGATTTTTCTAATTATTTTTCTAAAATAAAATTAGTAAAGTATCTGCCAATAAAAGTCCCGTCAAAATCGGTCCCGCCGTTTCGCAGATTAGCCGGAATAAACAGACAGACAAAAATTAAAAAAAAAATGTTTTTAAAACTCCACTCGTCCAATGTAACTAATTTTCTTTACGATTCATATAACTGAAAACTTATTTATCCCAAAATTGACGGTGATCTCTTGGGTTAATATTATAAACAACACATTCAAAGTTAAGTTAGCCAGTCCCCTGGGATGGGACATTCGCAAAGTTAAAATGGAATATGGCGTGAAAATGTTTTTATGGCGACACAACACTGAAAATTGAATGCGGCTTACTGGTGGAGAATTTATTTAAAGCATTATTCACCGGTTCGAGCACTCCGAAGTCCTAGTAACGTAGCTAGGGAGTTCTAACTAATGATCTGGAATCGAGATGTGAAATCGATTGCTCTCCTACATCAGGATTATGTTATCGGATGGCAATTCGACAATCTGGATTTCAAACGTTCAGTTGGATGTCATTTGAAATGTTATTACAATAGTGATCCGAGATAAGTTTGAGACGTAGACGTAGCTGGGGATTGAGACCGGCTAACGATCTTGTTACAGAGCGAGCCAGCGAGCTGCACCGCTCGGCTCAGGGTAATGAACTACGATTGAGCGGCTCTTGTACTTGTCTCTCACAATATTTACTACAGCATCCCACAAAACAATCTCTGTGAAATCTGCTTAAACGGTTATCCAAAACAACACTTTAAAGAATTGTTTCCACTGCTCGAAAGTATATTTACGTCGGAATTATCAACACTCGTTAAACTCAAACATCTGCTGGTATTAAATAAATACACAAACTAAAGTGGTAACTATTTTATTAACAATCTCGTTCTCAAATTAGCCGCTCTAAATCAACTTCGGGAACATTATAAATATTCAACGCAGATCTCTTAGGTATAACGGGCAACAATTCCACTTCAGTAAAGGTAGCTGTTTTAATAGTGGATTATCATACATTTTCATTTTATACGCGGGTTACGTTAACCGGAAAACGAGCGGGGAACCCTAACAACTTTTAATTGACATATAAACTTATAACAATTTCTGAGAACGTTATACAAAGTGCAGAGATAAACCGACACAGTGGGCCGACCGCCCACAAACGGCATAGGAAACCCTTGAACCACAAAAAATAAAGTGTATTTTTATTGCCCTCCGAGATACAAACACAAGGTATTATTAAATTTTTATAGGCCTTTTTGCTCGATTGTTTGTTTTTATGTTCTTTTCTAAATATTACATTTCTCTTACACTAGGCACCGTCATGGCGGTTAACGTTTTGTTTTTAATGTATAAATAGGGATACGAAAATAAAATAGTAAATTATTTTGTTCGTTTGTAGACCAAATCGTACAATTGAGAGCTTATAACGACTATAGATGTAAGACCATCGTTCAGCAGTTACTGAAATTACCATCAGGCTCGACGTTTAAGGCAAACTTCGTCATGGGTAGATTAGCGTGATTCATATGTAAATGAGGAGGTACTGAAAGTTACAGTGAGACTGTGGCCAAACACCAGCTCAGGCTAATCCATCGTATTCACGATAAGCGTGGCAGTGAGGGCACGTGACGTGCCACGCGGCGTGAATGGCACGCCGACGTGAGAGACGTGACAGCGACTCGGCCAATTGTGTGCGCCCTGCATCCGCATGTGACTGCATTCGATTGCCATTCACTACACGAATCAATACACTTGCAATGGAAATAACTAGCACTGTTAATTAAAAGTTTACCAACCTGAACAAATATTTGCAAGCACAAAACGTAAAAAGCGGCAAATTCGATATAACAACATGTTATTAGATTTACCTCCCAACCGAGGTGTACGAGCGAAACAACAAAAACTTTTCAGTGCAAGTTTAATAACACGTGTGTTGCGAGATTTTCATGAAAACGTCAAAATAAAACAAGGCAAATTCAGGCGCATCGGTTTAGCTCTGCGCCACGTACATAGCTTGTTACGTGAATTTCAACAATATACAAAGGTATTCTCGTAAATAAGGACACACACAAAGCGTAAAATGAAAGCAAAGGGAAGCACCGACATGATTTAGAGAGAGGTAGCTAGATAATAATATTCAAGAAGCATAACTTAACGGAGAGATTGGCTCGGCCTACCGTGGATCATTATTTAAATCACTGGCTGCATGCAAATTACTCAGATATCGGATAAACATGAATTGAAAATTAAACAGCGGTAGGTATTCAATCGCTTTCCGGTAATCCGTGAAGCAATAAAGGAATATTTTCGTACGGATCGCTTATTTTTTGGAATAAGTAACGAATGTGTACGGAGAGATAATTGATAAACGGCATTCACGACTCGGGTCTCAATGATAATTAACTATTTAATCTTTCACGCATTTTAAACCTACTTTCATGTGCTGCAGCTTTTTTTTTATTTCAACCGAAGGTTGTAGGGAAACTCGAATCGCTTTTGGACCTCTCGGATCTTTTGTGCTTTCCCCTCACCTTCTGTTCCATTTTGAGGCCACCAAACACCCTTGTTTGAGGTCAATAAAGGCTTTTGTGAAACCTTTCAAATACCTCGAAGCTCAACCAGCTCACATTTAACTCTTTTACTTTGTAACCTCAAATGGACTCCGAATAAATTAACCAAAGTTTTTGCCAATTGGCTTCATGAATTACGGACTTCAAAAGTTATTTAAAAGAGAGAGAGATCTGTATGTAAACATGGAAAGGGCATGTCATTCTACTTAACTACAAAGAAAATAATCCGGAGAACGTTGAAGATGAAGTTTTAAAGATTTCAATCAAGTCGCGCCCCGTTTTACTTTCAAAGACTTTCTGGAGTCTTGTTATAAAGTATAAATAGAGCTCAGTCGTATTCATAGTAAGAAAATCCCGGCAAGCCCCTTTACAGACGAGACACTCCCACGGAAAATGAATGTCGCCTACGCCTCACCTTCGAGATATTACATTTTTTTAAGAAAACCTTTTATGATCAATATTACCTAGTATATTCATGGCTCATTTTTGCCGATGTCAACTACATACTATTGGAAAAAAGAGACGAGAATCGCGATATTTTATGACTTCTGTGCAAATTTTCATCGACGAGAATACATGAATCATATTGGCACCGATCTCATTATTTAATTCGAGTTGAATTATATTAATTTATCATGGTTCTCATTGTGGACACTGGCTTATATAACCGAGCACCTCATCAATTTTAAACTGAAACCAGAGGTGCGTGTAAACCTACATGTAGTAGTTAACTATCCGGGCGATAGAGCGACAATCAATCACTTAGTGAGTACCGTGTTGTGGTGCTCAAGTTTGTAAGAGAGCCTGTTCATCCGACGTCTTCTCCGAACAAGTCGACCGCGCCAACTAAATCCCCAGGGAGGCGAGATTTGTAGCGCAGACACCGGACCAGCTGAGGATCGTATTCTACGCGCCAGGATATTAAACGTCACCATCTATCAATATAACACTACGTTATTATCCATCAATAGGTCAAATATCTAATTATGTCATTCGACATTTAATTAACAATGCGTTTGTTAATAACACGCCTTATAACCAAAATAAACAAACGTCAAATAAATTTAGCAGAGTAGACACAATTAATACAGGCAACGAGCCAGATAAATTCATCAGACTGTTTAAATAATGTTGGTATTGAAAGAATGAACATCCCAAACATCTTTATTTACCTACCTACGTTATATAACTGAATGAGAAAACTAAAAGTGTTATCCACTCTTTCCAAAATTACAGGCAGAGATGTAGAACATTTTTTCTTTGACATTGCAAGTATTTTTGTCGTACTGGGTTAATGTCGTTTCCACTTTTCGATGATCTCGATCGCAATATTTCTTTTATTCATAACCCGATTCTTTCCACAACTGGATGGACTATGAATAACGAAAGCTTCCAAGCTTGGTACAGGTGCGAGGATGGGCTGCTCGCCAAGTGAAATTAAATTATTAGCTGGAGGACCGTCGAGACCTTGCACTGATATCATAGTGGCGATCATTTAGCCATTTAACCGCCGCAGCAACATTGCTGATTGAATTAAAGAAATAAAAAGTGAAGAAGTTTCTACTTCATCCCGTTTGTAAATCCAGTGCACGAAAAGTTTGCTGAAAAAACGAAAAATGCGTTTCTATCAGAACGATGCGCTATCAGTTAACGATTCGGTTGTTTTTCCCGAAAAAACTGACCTGAATTCTACTAGTCTGATTTTTGGTAGCCTTTTGGTTTGTTACAACGTTCTCTTGTTAAACTATAGTGATTGGCTTCACATAACGTGTCCAAAAAAAAGAATTTCTACGAAACGCGGGATCGCGCATTTGTCTAAAATTCACAGAATACTTTTTAGAACCCCTGATGTGAAATCAAAAGAGTAGCGAGCTTAATTGACGCTTTAATCGCTGCATATAAAATGTCAAAAGTTGGGAAAATAAAAAGTTAAGTTGCAGCCTTGCAGGCCGTAATCAGCTTAAATTGCGGCCATAAACATCCTACTAATGAATTCGGTAATTTACAGTAATAGCTACCACGTTTAAAGTTTTCACATTTTCATTCATTAACAGTATTTGGTAAAGCTTGTAATTTAAGTTCTCACTGCTGTGGTTATCATGGAATGGGATTTTATGTCCATCAAATAAATAATGGTGCTAAATTCAAATCTTATAATAAGCCTAAAATTAAGATTGTCCTGGGTTCGTGGACACACTACAACCCAAAATTATACACAGTACACTGTAGACCAGACAACACAGGATCCAATATTATGTAGATATATAAAGGGTGTAAAAAGACCCTTAACGAAGCCGAAAAGCACTTGTTATCCCCGTCATTGCTATATTTTTTTTTTGTTATAGACTATTTATTTAATTATTTAAACTTCAGGTACAATAGTGGTACATAGGCGGACTTAATGCCACAAGGCATTCACTACCAGTCTACCTTTGTGTTAAATAAGAAAACATTGTGATAGGGTACAAAATAAATATTAAAAAAATAACTTCTTGCTATCGAAAATTCGACTATTCCTGGGAACCTTCTAGTTACGGAGATATTGGGGATCAAAGTTCCAACGTTTTTTTTAAAACCTGTTTTTAATGCATGACTTTTACTTTAAACACCTCCACGATCCCCGTACTATTCAATACATCCATCAGCACAATGTTTTGAGTGCGTTACATTGAGTCCTACCGTAAAACGTGATTTTTCACCCCAAAAAAAAGTCGTTTCCAAGCAATAATTTTTGCGTAAAGTTACTTAGTTTGATATACATGTGCTTGGTTGACGGCTTCGTGAAGGGTTCGTTTACACCCTGTATAAGTGCCTACTCAGAATATTTAGACGCTTTGAAGAAACATGAACTTTATAGTTAAATCTGCACTATTCGTTAATTAACACTTTATTTACAATTAAAAAAAAACTCACAAGCTAAGTGGGAGCAATCTCTTGCAGCGATAATAATATTACGTTGCCACACGACTACCGACTGAACACCCTAAATGCCAGAATATAAATAAGACCAGCTTATAAAGCACCATCTTGATTAGAATTAATAGATACGCAAGCTACGCCTCGTATCAATTAGCTCACTAATTAATGGATGCACGGAAAGCATTTATACTGGAAGCTTGAATGCTGTTTTCGCGTTCTTGAAGCGTGTTAATGTAACTAGTGCCAGAGTAGTAAATTCATCAATTATTTTATACAGGGTGTAATCGAACCCTTCACGAAACCGTCAACCGAGTATCATGTACACAAACTAAGTAACGTTTTACAGTATTACTCAATGTAACACACTCAAAACGTTGTGCTGATGAATGGATTGAATAGCAAGAAGGTCGTGGAGGTCTTTATAGTAAAGTTCTACATGTATTTTAAAAAAAAAAACTTGTGAAATGTTGGTATTTTGACCCCAGTACCTCCATAACTAGTAGGTATGGTCTAGAACAAAAAAATCATCGCAATAACGGGGAGAACAAGTGCCTTTCGGCTTAAGAAGAAACGATTCACGGGCTGTGTTTAAGATGATAGCAAGATTGTATATAAACTACTGCACTGGAATTATTTCGAAATTTCTTCTCAAGATGTTAAACTTATATTGTCGCTTACAATATTTCGACGCTGTTGCAAGCGCCATGATCGCGGGTTGATATCGGGAGCTCAAAATAATGGACAATCACGGAAGATATCCCGTAAGTGACAGTATAAGTTTAGTTGTAAACCGTGAAAGCTTAAAACAATATAGGAAATGTTGACTACATCTAGGTAATTTTAATATATGACATGAAATAGAGATTCCGATATCCTTTTTAGAAAATAATAAATTAAATTTTGATGACAGCTATGCTGCGAAGACCAAAAATAAATAAGTATCGGTTCATGAAAATGACGAAATAGTCTTCTCAATCACTCTTATGTCTCTTTATCCTTCTATTATTATCATTCATACTCAATCCGTGTTCTGATTTCACACCGTGTTACTCTATCCTCTATTTTCAACGGGTTTTTGATAAAAGGATGTCGTTGTTTTCACTCACGGGGAAACACGCAAGTTATGGGGGCTTGGAATGTTTTGCTCGCTGTATTTTTTTTCTGCCGATGGCTTCCTCGTACTGTTTTTTCTTGTTGTTTTCCTACTAAACGCGGCTTGGTTAGTTTTGAAGTTACTTTAAGATACGTCGATATACATGTATCTACCATAAAGTAACATTCTATATTGTCTCAAATTTACGACGAGCTGTTGCCCGCGACCTTCGTCGGCGTGAAATTATTATAAAAATATTACTTCCCTATTTAAATCGGACTTTGTTACCAATTTCAAGGGTTTTAATGTTTTTGAACGAAACCCCTTTCTAAAATAAAAGCTGTCTAAGTTACTCCTAATATCAGCTATCTGCCAGTAAAAGTCACGCCGTTTCGGAGATTGGCTTCAACAAACGACGAAACTTTAAAAAAAAGAAAATTTGTTAAAAGTACCGTATATATTTTCACTAGCCACCCACCCCGGCTTCGCACAGGTGCAATATACTCAATAAACCTTGCTCTTTAATCACTCTATCTATTGCTGAAAACTGCATTAAAATCCGTTGCGTAGTTTATAAGATCTAAACGTACAAACAGCGGGAGCAACTTGGTTTTATACTTACATTCAGTAAAAAGATGTTATTTTGAAATTACAAACGGACGCTTTAATTTAATTTATTTGTATGTATAGATTATAACTTGAACACAAATAACCCAAGATTTAGTTAGTTCATAGCAGACCAGCTACCACATAATCGTCTATAATACATACCCCCTTGATGTTTTTCAGCCGGCAAAAGCCATCGGTATTTCCGGTTGGATGAATTACGCCACAAAATGGCTGCAAGGCCCATTGAATTTGGGAACTTGAAACGTATCTAGTAGGGGGATGTAAATGTTAACGGCACAAATATAACGTTTTACGAATCTAAATAAACCTTCTCTAATAAACTCATGAGTATTCATAAAAAGTAATCACACGCAATAAGTATTATAGCTTCATTAGGTACTGTAACTAATGTCAAATCAGGTATATTAAGCCGAAACAAAAGACATTAAAAGCTCGTATATGAGCTAGTTAGTTCATTTTTTCACAATAAAATCATGGCGTTAAAACGGAACACATTAATGGAACAAGGTTTAATAGCTTTTATGGCATCATAAAAATATCAGGCGAAGTAACTGCGGCCCTAGGGTGTACAAATTGAATTAGATCCTGGCGAGGAGCCAGGATGCGACCGGCCTTGACACACTATTACTAATCAAGATTTGAAAGGACAAAAACACAATTAGAGGGACGGTAGCAAGTTGCACTGGTCACAGATAATCCCGATTCTACTAATCGGGATTATCTGGCCTTTACTGCTCGAAGTGTATGCAGCGTCTACACGGCTGTTTAAACACGTTTTGCTGCTGAACGGTAACTGAAAGAGAACGAGCGTTTGTCCATTGCTTCATTCATTGCATTGAGAATTTCACAAATAAGAATCTTTTTCTAATACTTGTAATTGAACACCTACTATCCACTTCGCACAGGAGGTGTGTTAGTAGCACCCAATCCATCAAATGAAACAAAGTTGCAGTACCCATCTACTTTCTAACATCTGTACAAACACCCCCAAAATTTATGTCCGTACAAAACAGCAAAGTTTAACAATAAAAGCACATAAATGGGTGACCGTGAGGTCTTAAACGGAATCGTTTCGGACGAGAGGTCGCCGGGAACTGCTTACAGTGGCAACTAAGTTGTCGAATGACTCCGAAGTACACCGGAGTACTCCGAAGAGGAATCGTAATAAATCCTCACTTACTTAATTAATGCTATAAATCTGAGCCAGCATTCCAGGTGGAGCTTGTCGCAATCCCACTGCAGACCGCTGCACTGTACAAAGTGTTATCTACATATTTTATTTCCTTTGCGGCATTGTTAGCTTAAAAGCTTTGTTTTTTTTTCTCTGGAGTATTTTGTTTAGCGAGTCTATTGCAATCTAAATTGAGTCTATTCAGAATTTGACAATGAGTTTGGGACCCTCATAAGCCTCCGTATTACTAGCAAACAACAGAATACGACATTCGAATGAAATGTCCTATAAATGAACGCCTCCATATAAACGTCGTAGGGAAATATTAAGAAAATTTATCACAGGAGCAGCAACACACAAGCTAGATGTTACTCTAATGTTATTTTATCCTAATACTCTGTATTTTCTCCTTAAATTGTATAAAAACATTATTTTACTACCATTCCTGTCCATCCGCAATGCAGCCGAGTCCATTTTAGAGCCTTCTGGGGCTATAAAGGACCTAGTTAAACGTCTGCAAAGCTTATTATAAGAAACATGCTTAATGCTCAAAATTGGGGTTCCCTGGCTGCACTTCGAAGCTTTCGTGAAATGCACGTCATTAATCTGAGCCGGCTGTAACAACTTTTCGCTTGGAAAGTTTGCTTGCTTCTCGTCTTACCGGAAGACACTTGACTTAAGTAGTTTGACTACAGTTTAAAGTTTTGTTGGGTAGGAAAAAATTATTGCCTCGATAACTTGGATTCGATGGTACAGTAGGAAGCACGGCTGTGGTAACGAAATCAGTGTGAGCTAACCTTATTTTCCTGAAACTACGCACTACGCTACTAGGTCAGTTCAAAGTAAAAGTGGAACCTCAGACGTGTAGTCGCCTGTACCTACTTGAAAAATATAGGGTACCTACCCTACTCAAGCGTAACTACGAACTACGATTAGCATTGTATGCTCTTGTTCATCTCAAACAGGAAGAAATATCAGCAGAATTCTTGCCAAAAGTGAGCAAGGGGAGCACGACGCCAGGCGGCCTACGGGCATGCTGCCCAAGCCATAAGGCAACGCTGGTAATTTACACAGCAATAATTGCTACAAACATTTATTTTAGATTTATTTACTATCTGGTAAGCGCATTCGCTTCGCTGTAATGATCGACTGATCTGAATATTCGGGTAATAAAAACGGCATCTATCTAAAAAATTGCATCGAGAGAGCAGTTGAAATAATAGTTAAACGAAGTCGTAAACTTGGCGTGGAGCGAATATATAAAGTAGTTCGGGTGTGCGCGAGAGCTGGCAGCGGGCCAGCACCCCACACCACTACGTATTGACAGGCCGCGTCAGCGAAAACAATTAACAAATTATATCTATTACCCCGCCCCGCTCTTGAGAAAAACTCATTAGTTTTAAACAAATACTCTATTTTCTGTTTAAAATCTACATTGCTGCCTTTCAGTACAACATATCGTATTTCAAAAATTCACAAAAAGCGTCGAATAAAACAAAAGTTGGCTTTATACAATAGTTCGAAAAAAAACGTAAAAAGAATCAAGGAGCATATAGTGCTACAATGTGGGGTTTGGTCCCGTGGCAATTTTTCAAGCGGATGCACGTCGACTGCGGTCGACTCGGCAGCTCGCCACTGTAGCGGTCCTTTGAAGCGACCGGACTGCACGCATTGCGGTCCTGTTTTGTTCTTTTTCACCGCATAAAATTGAAAATTCAGCTTAAACAAGAGCAGTTACGCCAGTAAATGCCACTTTTATTTCGACTTGCCGAGCGAAACCCGCAACATTCGGTCGGATTTTGCTCGAGTACAATCCTATTGAAGATAATATGGGACTCATTAAGCTTCTGAATTTTAACACATTTGTTCTGAAATGAGCTTCATTTTATATGCATTATCGTAGTTATCGCAACATAAATCTACTTTACTGTGGAAGCAACAAATAACTGGACGCGTTAGGTAATGCATGACAAAATCTCACCGAAGTCCATAGTTGAATGTTAATAGTAATAAATATAAACTCATTACTATCAATATTGCAAAGGCAATAAAATGAAAACGCAACTACGCCGGTCGGCACGCCGCTATTACAACGCGACGTCCATAGGTTCTATCATAGTCGCGAATGCTCAAATATTTTTCCTCGACGCGACAGAATTCTATAGGTATTGCTCTCAACTAGTGAATAACCTAAAATCTTTGCCTGCAGTGATGGGGCGGATTCCGCGCACGCGGCGCAGCGGAGCGGCAGGCGGCGGCAGCGCGGCGGGCGCGGCAGCGTAGCGCGGCGCGGTGGCGGGTGCGCGCGCGTCGTCGCCGGCGCATGCACGCCACCGGCCACACGGACCGCTCGGGCGGCGGCGGCGGCGGTGGCTCCTGGCGCCTCCCGCCCGACGAGACCCTGCAAGTCGCCGACCCCAAGTCCGCCAAGGAGGAGGTGAGAAGTCTATTAGTTTAAAAATTAACGATATGGAAACATTTTTTTTCATTTTGGGAGGCGATTTTTGCCGGCCCTGTATGATGCATAAACATGTATTATACAGGGTCAAATTAAAGTTTATATAACAAACGTTATACTAGCCAAAAGTACTGGGCGAACGCCATCTCTTCCTGAGACACCTTGAAATACTATGGTAGACTTATCATTCTGCCTTATATATAACTTAGCAGTTGAGGCATTTTCAGCAGATGTAAATGACATTACGTTATAATAACTGACTCTTTATTAACCTAATAAATCTTCGCTGCAACGAGTGCTTTCCAATATTCTCCAACAGAAGCAGATCGATAAATTTCATTCCCACTCTTCTTGCAAATCACAATTTTTCAAGGAAATAAATCAAGTAGCTTTAAAACGCAAAATTCATAAAAAAACAATATTCAATGTTCCGGCGAAGAGCAATCGAAGTTACAGGCTTCGTCGGCGGAATCGTCATAATATCGCGTCATTGAACCCGGCACCTTCCGGGGCCATAAATCAAATCCCGGTTTCTTTGCCTATTTTTAGCAACGTTCGAGATTGTTGACGAAAGTCATTTTATTTCGCCACGATTGTTGACGAATTTCATTTTAGTTTACCACACATTTCCACCCCATTCTTTAAACGAAGTAACGAAAAAATATTTTTCCAGGACTTATACCAAGGAGATGGCCACAACTGGCGGAGCATCGTATTTTCATTGATGGTCATCAGTTTTGTGATAGCCGGTATTGTCACAGCTATTTATCTATTAGGGTGAGTTGCCATATTCTATTTTTCTTGCTCTACTGCTCTACTTTATCTTGGATCTTGAAAAACACTTAGTTAACTCTTTTATAAATGACTTAAGTATGCGAAAGTTAGCGAGGCAAACTTTGATAAGAGAAGTTTGTTGAGAAGAAAGTTAATTCTGCCATTGTCATTGTTTGAAAAGCTGGTAAAGTAGAAGTTAAATTGCAAATATTAAAACGCACATTTCGCAGGTATGTGGACGAGTTATTGTACTGGTCGGGTCGTCGCATGCGACTGGACGAGTTCCTGCACGGAGACCTGACGGGCGAGCGGCTGCCGACCACGTGGGTGAGCTCGCACCAGCTCGTGTACCAGGCCGACGACGGTGGCCTGCTAGCGCTCGACACTTTCAACAACACGCTCTCTGTTCTCGTCACCAATCACACACTAGTAAGTCAGGCTTTATAAAACCAGCCTCTTTACACAGAAATCGATTTATTCCCAGCCTAAGTAATTTCTTAGCAGGGAATAGGGAATATGCGTGGCATGCATATTACTACTAATAGCACCAATAGCACACCTAAAAAGTATTGCATAGCATAGCAGCAACCTATAATGTTCCCACTGCTGGGACACAGGCCTCCTCTCTATGAGAGGGAATGGGCTATAATCCACCACGCGGGCCCAGTGCGGATTGTTAGATGTCACATGTCTTCGAATTTTTAGGTTCTAGGACATGCCGGTTTCCTCACGATTTTTTCCTTCACCGTTTTGAGAGCAGTGGTGATCAACTAAATAACACAAAGTAATACGCCTGCCTGGGTTCGAACCCACGACTTAATGCTCGTAAGTCGGGACCGCCACCACTGGGCCACCGCTGCTCTCCTAAAAAGTATAAAAAAACACATTCCAAAATACAACCAGACGCTGATTTGAATCGTATAGATAGATCAACGGACTGCAATAAATGACCTAAGTGTTCCCTTATCTATCTACCAAAAGCACGTGTTTGTAACATTTCCCAACAAAAACCAAACATAAAAGAAATGAAACTCTTTATCATTTTCATACCTTTGCTCTCATGTTAGTACCCAAGTTCTGTAAGTGCGGACGGTATTACTTCGATGCTCTTTACTGTAAAATTTATGGCGACATCCCCGATTCTCCATAATGGCGTTATTATGCTGCGGGTAGCTTGCTTCGGGGAATGAAAATTTGAGTATGCCGCCGACTTTAAAGAGGATATTTCGCATTATGAAGGAATGAAGACATTTACGGATATTACTGAAGTAAAAAGCGTTTGTCAGTTGAGTTTTTCACTTGAGTGTGTTCCGGCGACCTTTATCGTGTTGGGTAGTTATGGAGTCAGTGCGCGTCCCGCACGCTCTATTATTACATCAACACTGGGTCCTGAAAGCTTCGCCCGGACCGCACTACGGCCGGCTGACGCTGACCGCAACTCACCCCTCGTCCGCAAAGTATATTTTACGCTAACCCTAAGAGGTTTTTCACAGACTGGAGTCGGACTTTTGTCTTACTTAAAACAATGCATTACTTTACTTTTGTACATTTTCGTTGCTTTAAAGTTAATTAGTTACAAAAGAACTTTATAATTTGATCACAGAGGCAGCTAAATGTGCGCGGCTACCAGTGCTCCCCGAACCTGCGCTTTGTGCTCTTTCAACACAATATCAAGGAGGTATGTAACAGTAGCACTGGACTGTTTAATTCTTTTTTCTTCTTCAAATAAACAAGAAAGTCATTATCAAGTAGGCACCTCGCTCGGACATAGTTATTTAACTTTTATTATTTCGCAGGTTTACCGACGGACGTTTACTGCGCACTACACCGTTTATGACGTCACAAATGAGTGAGTAGCTCTTGATATTTGATGCTTGAACGTCGTAAAGGTCTCAGTTAAAGGCACCCCGAAGTTTCCATAATTAAATTTCCGACTGAAAATTAAATTCGCGTCACAAATTGGTTTTCAGTCACCGCACCTTTTCCCAAGAGTGGCGTTTGTTAGCCATATCAGAGGATCCAGTCCTTCATTCTGACGTGCACATTGAATTTCTGGTTGAAAATTGTTCGTAGAACCGGTTATTGCATAAATAGCTTCGGTGCTGTGTAAAGTATAACAAATGTGCGGGACGCGCGCACGGCATGCCTCGTCTTCCCTTCAAGAATATAAAATATCTGCACGATCTCAATTTGTTTCCTTTACACATTCATGTTTCCACTAGAATTTCAATGGCATCTGCAGTATTTCTTGCTTTCGCGGTTATTGAATATGGACGAATTTATTTACAAACGATGAGAAAGGAAATTACTATATTGGGTTACAGAAATAAGCTCGAGATATATTGAACGCAACTATATGCTGCATTCGCTACAGTAAATTATTTTCTGAATCCCGCGGGTAGCTCAACATTTTGCTCTCTTTTGCTTGCCGTCGCAGAGCTAAACAAATTGATGATACAAGTTATTGGAATAGACAAAAATACAGTTATCTCAATAAAGCTTATTTTAAAAGTCGCAAAACTAGCACTTCATTTCAAAGAAGGTACAGTCTGAAATACTCGAGTTTGTATAACGAAAGTGACTGTCGAAAACAATTTAAAACTCATATTTCATGGGACATTACCTCAAAAAAAAAGTTTTAAAAGCGTATCCGCAGGCGAGTAGCTTTAAAAAGCCGATATTAAAAGAGAGTCGTTTCTCCCCAGTTTGTTTTTTTTTTTTCTTTTAAATCATATCTCTTTTGTGAATTTTCTTTCTCCGGTCGTCTCGCGGGTGAAGAAATCGATTTGACGATAGCTACGTGAATGCGATTTCCAATTTATTTCAAAATTTGCGAGTAGAATTTTAATGTGGTATAGGAAGCAGCATTTGGGTTGAGGGGAGGTAGTACTTTACGGCTTCGAATGACCGTCTCGGAAACTTACTGCACCGTCGAGAATTTAAGATACACTTTAAGTTAAAACTTTAAACTTGTTACGAAATATGTTCGGATATTTTTTTGCCAAACAACTCACCTGTTGCGGCGGCTCCTCGCGTGGAACTGAATTCATATCATAACGACACTCGGCCCCTGTTCTTACCTCGTTTACTTTTGTATGCATTCGATTTCGTGGGGAACCCTTATTGTGAATGGTATTGGAGTTTGAAACTTGTATGATGTTGTAACCTTACTTAAATATAAAAGGGACTTTTAGATATCTCTCCATTGTGGTAGGTTGTAGATACAGCTAACAAAGTACACTATACCTACATAAACCTAAATCTATACTAATTTTATAAAGTGGAAGAGTTTATTTGTTTGAACGCGTTTATCTCTGGAACTAACCAGTCGGATTTGTAAAAATCTTTTGCATTTGGTAGCCATTTCTTGAGGTAGGTATAACATAAGGCGGGTGAAACCCCACCTTCTGCGAAGCAGTCATGCTAGTGAAGGAGGTGGCGGGACGTGAGAGGGAAAGAACCTCACGTCCCAGCCGCCGCGGGAGACGCCCTGGGCGTCGGGGGTCACGTGGTGGCTCCCGGCCACCGTAGGCGCGGGCCTGTGGTCGGCGAGCTATGGGCTAGCTCGCCGTCCGGCCGTTTTATGTCGACAGGCCGTGTCGACGGCGCGTTCGTGTTCCACGCGCGCCTCAAAGAGATTTCAACAACCACGTAGGGGTCCACATGGACCGATGCCTGCCAGGGCTGCGGGACTGTTCGAAAGAGATACCGTGGCCCTAGAACACAAAGGGCAAAGAAGGAACATGGATGGGTTTTAGTCAGTACAAGTCTGACACTCCCTTCCGCTCCGCCCTCAAAAAAAAAGGCGGGTGAAACCGGGAGGTGCAGCTAGTGTAAGATATAGGATTAGGTATACAGGGTCTTAGGTGATATAACATTATATTGTGACAGTCACATGCCTGATAAATATCCATGTCATGATCATGAGTATCATGATGTTAACTTGACTTTGAAGTTAAGTTGGGACGCTTTTCCTAGCCTCTTTTAGTGCCAAATAATTAATTAAAAAAACGTGCTAATAATTTCACCGGCTGCCGACAAATTAATCCTCGAATACTCGAGAATTCCAACGTAAATCGTAAGTACCTATCGTAGGAAAGAGCCGGCATTCCGAACGGATTAATTAGTTTTGCAGAAAATGCGGTGGCAATCCGACTCCTCTTACTTTATTAGGTACCTTTCTATTAAATAAAGTGATAGGGCTGTTAGCATTGAAAAACTTATTACTTTCAAAGTTGTGAAACTTACTTGGATAGTCGCAGCTACAGATGAAGCGTCAATTAATAGTAGAGGTTTGAGAACGATTACAGTCCAAATTTTCAAAGAAACTGCGCAATCTTTACCATTTTCATCCTTCCAGCCACCACATCCCGCTGTTTGGCGAGGGCCAACGCAGTTGGGAGTGGCAACACGCGGCCTGGCTGGGCGGCGACGGGGCTCTGCTGTTGGCGGCCGACAACGAGGTGCTGGCGAGGCCAGGGCCTCCGGCACGCCGGGCCCCACTGCTGCGCCTCACTACCGACGCCACGCCCGGCAGCGTCTACAATGGCGTGTCCGATTTTCTCTATCAAGGTGGGTAAGGAACGAGAAGCTCAGGTCCTAGTTACCACCATGTTTTGCCAGACGCATTGTTGACTATAAGTTCCGTAGATGCCAAAAACCACCTAAGTCTACTTTTATTTAGAGGTATGAAGAACAGGACGAACAGTTGCTCTCTTTCCATTAAAAATAAAAACCCGCTATCCAGAAGTAATGATGAAACTGGATTGAAAAAACAATATAGCTTCCAGTTATTTAAAATTTTGGCCATGTGTTCAAACCTCAAGTTCTGATACAGGAGAAAACATTTGAATAAAACTTCAACATTTTCGCACAGAGGAGGTGACGAAAACGCCATCAGCGACATGGGGCTCCGCGGACGGGACGCTGGTGCTGTACGTGCAGTACGACGACCGCGCGGTGTCGGAGCTGCGCCTGCCGCGCATCGCCGACAGCCTGGGCGGCGCGGGCTCGGCGCGCGCCGGCTTCCTGCAGCTGCCCACCAACAACGCCTCGGCGCACATTGTCTTCCCCGACCAAGTCACTGTCAGATATCCCACGGTATGGACGATATATATGATACTTCATCTCACAGCTGAATATTTTAATCTTTAGTGTTTATTCAAAATTCTTCTTTCGCACCGGACAGCCTTCTTCCCTTGACAAAAACCTGTAGTGACTTGAAAAAAAATAATTATTCACCGTTATTTTTTTAACTTTCCAGCCTGGCAGTGCGATACCAAAGGTAAAGTTATGGATAGTAAGTGTTCAAAACGCAACCTCACCTCCGAGATGGGAAGTGGGGCCTCCGAGTACGTTAGATGGAATGTACGTAATATATCACCAAAAGTAACTTGGATTTGTTAACAAATGAAGAAAGGTGTTAATATGGGTTTTCGTTTTCCAGGGAATATTATCTCATATCAGCCCAGTGGGTGGGCAAAGACAATTCTCATGTAGGTGTAGTGTGGATGAATCGAGCGCAAAACCTTACAGTTTATAGCAGTTGTTATGCTCCAGACTGGACTTGCACTGAGGTAAGACAACTTATTTTCTTCAGTTAGCTACTTTAGTAAAATATTCAGTAGAACGAGAAGCAATCGCTCCGTGAAAAATATTGATATCCGGATATACTGGAAGCCCACCTCAATTATTATCATACTCCTGCTGTCATCCCAATTTATTTGGGTTCGATGCAGCATGTCTTCGTCTCGAAGCCCATCACAATACTGTTGAGAAAAAGCTACGCAGATGATGATGATCAACTTACATAATCATTCTCCTTAAGTCTTGAAATGATTTGCCCTGCTTTCAGACACACTCAGAAAAAGCGACAGAGGAGCCTTGGTTAGAAGTTCACCAACAGCCGGTCTATTCAGAGGACGGGAGTGCTTTCCTCCTCCTAGCCGCAGTGCAGGAGGGGGGAGGGCAGTACTACACGCACATCAAGCATGTGGATGTACTGAGACAGCGCATGGCAGTCCTCTCGCACGGCAAGGTTGAGGTCGCCGAGATCCTGGCTTGGGACCAGGAGAACCATTTAGTTTATTATTTAGGTAATTGTACTATACGTGGAAAATATTCTTAAATATTCTTGTTCTTCAATATTTTTATTCTAAAGCTGGTTATCCACTTTGTTCGCACCCCCAACTTTGATCTGTGCATGTGCACTGTGTTTGCATAAAACAGCCACCATGACAAATTAACAAAGAAAACGCACAAGAGCACAGTTGGTGCGCGAACCTAGTGCATACCCAGTTTTACCTGATCTCCTCAAATATTCTTTTCTGATTTAAAGGTTTAGACAAAGAAACGTTACCAATACTTAGACTGCATCCAGATTTGGTGAAGGGAGCAAATCAAATTAAGTATTTAGATTGAGTGCAGTTGAGTGTTCTTTTTTGATTAGGTTCAGTTTACTAACCAAGATCCTCTTCACTGCAGGTTATTAACTACACCCTTCATGACCTTTCATGGGCATTTTGGATGAGGGCATGGTTTTGTTATTGAAGTGTCTCCTGATTGCCTACCGCCACCTCAAAAAGTAGTATTATTTTAGTCCAACGTCAGTATGGAGAAGAGATAGTACAGGACGTTTAACTCCATCTCTTGATTAAAGTAATACTGTTATAAGACGTGGTGGTACAGGTCGTAGTGTGTGTTTGACTGTGGATTTTGTTCACAACAGGCAGTGCAGACAGGCCTGGTCAGAGGCAGGTGTATGTAGTTAGAGACCCTTCGTACGGCGGGGGCAGTAACTCGGTGAAGGCGCGCGCAGACCGGGAGGAGCCGCGCTGCCTGACGTGCGAGCTGGCGGTGTGGCCGGCGCGCCTGCACTACGCCAACTGCTCGTACTGGCGCGCCACGTTCTCGCCCCCGCGCGCGCGGCTCGGCATCACGCACTACGTGCTGGAGTGCGGGGGGCCCGGCCCGCCACTCGCGGGGCTGCACGACGCCAGGACGCATAAGCTAGAGAGAATTTTGTATGACACGAGGCCTTATAGGTAAGTGACATCAATTTTCTTAGGAGTGCTGCACACTCGTTTGTGCCAGCCTGATTCGTCACAACATGGCGATTATTCTGAATCATGCCGAAGAAGCTGACCCTTATCTTCTCCTACACTTTTATTTACAGAACAATTTAATTGCGGGTTCAAATAAATACAATTGAATAATTTCTCCGGGAGTTGTCCATTGTTTCGTTCTTTGCTGGTGGTGGTAATTCTAGCTTTACGGGCTGGACGGGAATAGTGTATCACAATTAACCCAAAAAAAATCTTGTTTTGTTAGTTTGTCTAAGCTTGATGGGATCTGAACCTGATAGATTTTGCTACATAAGTCTCTCTCTCAATCCTGCAATACAATGCAAACATATCATGGGGTCTTCAGATCAGTACGACTGCGTGAGTTGGCACTGCCGTCACGGCGCTCCTTCGAGGTGGCGCTGGGCAGCGGCTCCAAGGCGCGCGTGCAGCTGCTGCTGCCACCTTCCTGGAGAGAGGAGCTCAGGGATGCTGCCTTTCCCGTGCTTGTTCATGTGTAAGTACCAAACTGTATTACTTTACTTTGCCACGGAATCGCGCTTTCAGTCGACGCTGACGTTGACTCTCATATTTTAATCCTATCCCTATCCTTGAAAATTATAGATTGGAAATGGTGTCCGTACTCGGGATTGGTACCTGCACTGGATTTGTACCACTGGCACGGTGTCGTGTGCTTTCAACTTGGAGAACACCACAGGCCATTCATTTACAATATTCATATAAGAAGTTTCTTCTCTAGGCGCAGAGTTACTTACCAAATAAAATACACAGTTTTGGCACTAAGTTGCTGTTCTGTTATTAGGCCGTGGTAATTAAAAGGAATTCTTGCCAAATATCCTTGCAACTTGGCCAGTTTTGAGTCTTGCTTACTTTTAAGTTAATTTGTTTTCATAATTCTTTGCAATTTTAAAGTGCAGTTTTCCTTTATAATTGGAATTTATTGGACTATATATCTAAATAATTCTGGAGGATAGTGACTGCGACTGTTCCAGCAATCTACTTACTTATTTTTGATGTGCCCAAGGCAAAATTTTTACGCACATTTTTCTTCTTCGGCTTGGATTCAAGCCCACGACCCACGACACCAAAGACGGGCACCACTTCAACACCACTACTACCTTCCCAAGTAGCAAAATCATGTCATATAAATGGTACAATAACGTTTTTTACTTAACTTTCAGCCATATTAAAATGGTTATATAAAAGTTTTTTATACGTAAATATAACGGGGGTTTGGGCGCAGATTATACAACATTTTAATCGTGTAGGGGTCGTTTTGCAGTCGCGTCAGCAACAATAACGTGAGTAAAAATCACGTAGACATTTTAAGTTTAACTAGTAAGGTTTATAATAGTTTCTAGTAATACTCTTATGTAACTATATCATCGTATTGACGTTTTCTTATGCTAGTGGTCGGTCTGTGGTACAAGCTGACAATTTGTGTGACAATCTATTGTGTTGTTATAAAACTTAAAAAAAAAGTATAAGTCAAATGGTTTAATATTATTTATTAATTTAATGTAAAGAAAACTTATTGTGGTGGAAGATGACGAGCGGTGACTTTTAGTTGGGAATTTAAAATTTTCGATGATATGTATGATTATCTTCGTTAATATTTTAATGGGCCTCCATAATATTATTATTATTTATAAAAATAAAATACATAATTGTCATCAATAATTTCCGCCATATTGCCAATAGACATTGGGCGACTGCATTTAGACATCTATATAACTATTGGTCTTATACATGTTTTTTGTATCATCTATGGCGTCCACCATGACGGTTGCAATTAGGGTTCTTAAGTTATGTTAGAATAACGTTTCAACCTAAAAGTTACTTAAACGTGGTATATACGACCTATTATGACGATTCTATAATAGTTAACTATAAAATCGTTATATAACAGTTTGTTATTTAAGTGTTGAATAAAAGGTTCTAAATTTACAAAACATGGCGAGTCATCACTATTTTCTGACTGAAACGTTTACTCGACTTAACGTTATATGACCGTCATATAAATTATTGAGATGACGTTTACAGGACACATTAATATGACTTAAATTATTATAACTAATGCGTCGAACTGAATACTACTTTACAACTGTTTAGTTGCTGCAAAATTGTTATAAAGCCCTTACATGTCTGTTAGTTGCATAGTTCTAATATTATATAACTTTTTTGCTAGTTGGGTTATATTGCTTATTGAATATTGCAGAGACGGCAGGCCGGGCAGCCAGCAGGTGACGGAGGAGTTCCTAGTGGACTGGGGCTCGTACATGTCGTCACGCAACGACGTGGTGTACGTGAAGCTGGACGTGGCGGGCGCGCGCGGCCTGCCGCGGGCGCAACTGCGCGGCCGGCTCGGCGGCGTCGAGGTCGCCGACCAGTTGGCTGTTATTAGGTATGTAGCAGCTGAAGCAATAAAAAAGGGGCTGCCCTTAGTATCAATGGACGTTCAAGTAGTCAGTGACATTCGAGTAAAAGTGATTTTGTTTGGAGACCGTGCATCGGCAAACTTAAGATCCGGTTTCCACCAAATCGAAGCCGAGTGCCGAGTGGAGCGGAAATGAGGGGTACTGGAATCAACCTATTACATTGTTTAGAAACCACATCACGTATCTCGTCTCTACTGTACTTTGTCGAATTTTCCTATTGCTCTTTCTTCTTCTTCTGCTTATACGTCTTTGATGGAATCCCGGTCTTAGGTAGGGTGCTCTCAAGTTAGATGGGAATGGGATGAAGATCTCAGCAGAATAGCTGATAGCTGCTGAATGATGAGAGTAGCTGAGGTTCAAGTTCAACTTGGATGGCGTGAAATTAGGATACTTTGTGCGTTTGAAGTGTCTACAAAGTAACATGTAAAGTATCCTAATTCAGTGTCTTTGCTTTTGCAGATATTTATTAGACACGTTCAAATTCCTGGACGTGACACGCGTGGCGGTGTGGGGCTGGGGCTACGGCGGTTACGTCACGGCCATGCTGCTCGGCTCGCAGCAGTCCACGCTCAAGTGCGGCATCGCCGTCTCGCCAATCACTGACTGGCTCTACTACAGTGAGTGTAGACCATGATAGATATCACCGGAAAAGTTTAGTAGGTCTTGTGTTTTAAGGTACAGCCCACCAAATAATTCACAAAAGATGGAAGCGGTGTGAGGAAAAAGAAAAAGTATGATGTAAACTCAAATGTTTAGCTGCGATACTTTAGGAGCTGATGTTATTATAAGCAAAGCGCTCAGCAATGTCGTGAAACTATTCATCAAGCTTAATCTTCAACCGAGAAAAGTCCATTGCTTGTTATGTTTAATTAGGTTCTCAGACTTCTGCCCATGTTGCCTGAAGCTCGGTCCTTATTTGTTAGTTATATTTCATCGGGCAATTCGGGCCGTGACATTTGTACGGTAATTAAGGAGTTATGCTTAACATTACCTTTGCATTTTGTCATGAAGCCTTTTGGAATAAATCGGACTATGCCATGCCTTTATGAGACGCGTATTTGTCACGGTCATAGTATCAGCATGTCCATTTACAAGTAACAGAGTTTAATCACAGTGTCACAGTTGAACGTCGTAAGATTAACCATGCAGGAATTGATAAGGTCTCAGAATGGTGCTTTCACTTGGTCGGTCCATCTCTCCAGACGCTGCGTTCACGGAGCGTATCCTGGGCCAGCCGTCAGTGAACTACAAGGGCTACGTGGAGGCGGACGCGTCGCAGCGCGCGCACCACGTGCCGGCGCACGCGCTGTACCTGGTGCACGGGCTGGCCGACATGTCCGCGCCCTACCCGCACGCGCTGCAGCTGGCGCGCGCGCTCACTGACGCTGGCGTGCTGTTCCGGTATCAGGTAATTCATCACATAGTCCTGGTGACATCTTACTCGCCACATACGAAATACGGATCACCAAAGCCGCCAAGAAATCCGCGAGATTAGGATTAAAACGCTGGGCAATAGCCCACTAAGCACAACACCCGTTTGCTCGAAGAAAACCTCTATCGTCCTTCCCAAAGCATAGCGATCGCCTCATCAACAACTACAGTTTTTTTCTCGCATTCATCGGATTCTCAGGACCTTCACCAGTCATCGGTCACATAACACCCATTTCCAACACTCCTTATTGCTAACGACCAGTTAAATAATATGTCAAATAAAAGAAGTCGGGCAATGAAGTACCGAGAGTGATGTAGTATTTCTTTCTATTACGTTGACGTTGAGGTTTTAATACTAAATCTCTGTATGAGAGACTTGACGCTTGAATCCGAGTCGCTATGAATTATTAGTCCACTTCCAAACCTCGAATAAATAGATCACTTACTTCACCTCCAAAAACCTCTTAATTCTTCGAAAGCGATGCTCTTGGATCATGACATTGGATTTTAAATATGAATCATTATTTCCAGGCGTACGCGGACGAGGGTCACGACCTGAAGGGCGTGATCGAGCACGTGTACCGGTCCATGGAGGACTACCTCCGCGAGTGCCTCTCCCTCGACCCCGAGGACACCAAGCTGCCGCCGCCCGACAGATAGACCTCCTATTGTTATTAATGTAAATATGTACATGAGACATAGTGCTTTAATCAAATGTGTTCCCCACGGCTCGGCGACGCGACACAGCGACGACTCCTCACGTGTGACTCGTGTGAGTGCGACCTCTTGTGATTAGAATTAGGTACTTATGAAATTTGTTATAAAGAATAAAGTTGCATGAATTGAATTACTAAAAAACACTAGTCTTAGTGAAAATAATTAGGTTGATTTTATAATGGATAGAAAACAGACGACGGGCTACGAAAGTAAGATAAATTCTTCGAATTCAATATTTCCTCATCGAATCCATGATTCAGCTTCAGCACCATTCGGCTAAACTATCGTACTGTGTCTTTTGCTAGCTCCTAAGAGCCTAGATAGGGAATAAATTGTAGACACGAATGAAATCTCGTAAGATATCAAACACACATTTTGTAACTTGACGATGTATCGCGGAATGAGACGCCAGTCCCAGATCTCGTAACGACTACAACCCCGAGCTTGTTCTATTAGGCTTTTACTACTATTTTCTACTGCGCCTTTACTATCAAGCTTTTCTATTTTATCTATTCCTATAGAAGTGTCCACTTGTACTGTACATAATGTTATATTACACAGTTGTAACAAATTGTTCAATTTTATGTATTGAGAGCTGACTGACAGAAATACAAACTCAATTATTTTACTTGTCGTCGAACATATTAGTTTTGTTAAGATACTTTACTTCGATGATTGTTGTTAAACACTTAAACTACGAAATGAGGAGCTTATCATTTAGGGAAAATTTACTAGGCCTTTTGAAATTTATGTTTATGTTACAGATGTTTAAAATGTTATGTTTTGTAAAATTATAGCGCTGTTGAAAATACCTCATGCGACAATGTACATAGAATAATAATTCTAATCATATGTAATTTGATAGAATGAAACGCGTTTTATAGTGACTTATAATGTTTAGAAATGAAGTGACCTTGATCATCCCCTAACCTTAGCTGCTTTGGCTCCATCACATCATCATTTCCTAATCTTCCTAGTCGATAAGAGCGTCCGGCGCGAGGGTCAGCAGTCAGTGGAGCCTGGCGCGCCCACGCCCCCACAGCTGGCAGCCCTGAGCCCCTGAGCAACCAGTCCCGATACTTCGTAGTCAGTGGACATCACTTCACTGTAGGACTCAAAACAAAACATTTGAGTATTAAGCTTGTACAAAATAGTCTATAAATTGAGCTAGAAAATTTGCCTTTCTGATAGATATTTCAGTAATGCAGTCTCTAAGTTTTTAAATCAAGATGTTTGAAGTTGTGATGTCTATGTATGTGCATAGAGGGCAGATGGAAGGTAGGGGTGTCGCAGTGCGCGGTCAGCTGTCATCGACGACACTGTCCGGGTACACTGCGACACATTGTTGTTGATTTCCGTAACTGTGACATAACTAGATAATTCATTGTTGTTGTATAGAGATAATAAACGTTTGCCGATATTGTTAAGTGTTATCGGATACCTGCATAGACGCATATCGTACATTCCATGTTTGTGAAGACTGCCAATTTGGTCTAAATTTTACATCATTGTACTAATTAAATACCTACGATACGTCGATGAGATTAATTTCAATTGCCGTTATGGTCTTAAGGATGCTGTGATTCTTCTATTGCATAATTGTAACGATAATGGATTAAATTATATTAAATAATAATTATAATGTCTCCATCTGACATTGCGTAGGGCCTAGTGAAATCGAATTCGTTGTAATTATTAAAAATAATTATCATAAGGTTAATATTAATTTAGATATTTTGAAAAATTCTTCCATTATAAAAATAAACAATATTGCTTTGTTCTCCAATTATGAAACAAAACATAGACAATATAATACGGGCTACGTGTACATCACACACTGAGATTTTATAGTTAGATAAAATACGAGAGAGTTCGGAAACCGGGTGCTTTAAATTTTACATCATGTTGTACGTATTGATTTCATTAGCGAATGTTCTCTAGTTATACATGGCGGGGCGGGCCGCGGCCTGCTCGAGGCGCGGCCCGGCCCTGCGCTAAGTAAGAATACTTTCCATTTCTCATAAGTTAAATTATGAAATATTCAGCGGATAACACCAATTAAATTCATATTATAGTATTTATATAAAGAAACGACAAACTTACCGGGTTGTTACTAAATTTCAGCACAATGATGGATGTAATCGTTTGCACGCCGCTTCACTCCTAACTTACTCCTTTCCAAGTCTCTAGTCCCTAGTCTTCCAGTACAGAAAAATTCCGTACCTTGTCTTATTCTTGATGCAGGAACGTAGGAACTATGTGATGACTATGTCAATTATTTCACTTTTCCAACTCTGATCAGCTACGTAATTGTTAATTTCGTTTATCTAAATCCTTCGATAAAATCTCTTTAAAAATTTAGATTTTCGTCCTAGTTTATCCAGATTCAATGGATGTGGTATAAATGTGAATCAGTAATGCTGTGTTCTTAGGATCCCTGCATTATACGCTACACTGCACTCAACCTACACAATGAATATTCTTATTAGATAGGTATAACATTATGATTTGGGCCACTACCGATTAACTTACGGAGCCATACAAAAACTAAAAGACCTAAGAGGGAGTTAAAATCAGTAGAAACATTTGTCAATTTAGCTAAGCAATACAAAGTAATGTAGGGTATCGATACCGAGGTGTGGGTGGAGTGCAGTTGGGATGCAGCGTAGTGTCCGCCTTGTATCTTTAGAGTGCCGCGGATTGCTCCCTTAGCGGTTAGATTGAAGACGAACGATAGTGAATACAACACTCTGATATACTGATAGACATGTTGGCAAGTAAACTAACAGCAGTAGGGATATAAGAGATCACTAAATTAAAACAGTCCAGTTGCAGTGTTCGAGCATATGAGATGTTGTATTCAGTACCGCGCCGTTCGATGGCCCTAGAAAATCATCTAAAAATCTACGTTATTGTTAATCAGTGTTATAAATCTTATCGTCTCGTTTAAGAGTTACAGTGTTGTATAGATTGGTACGTTTAATTTGTAAAAATTCTGAGATTATTCTGTTATTATTGTAAAGTTTCTTTGAATAAATAAAATTTTGAAATTTACATAATCGTTCATATCGCAGTTTTATTTGACAGACAGTTAAGAGACTGGTATGTTACTGAGCCTGATCCGGTAGTTCGAAATGAGTGCTTGGTGGGCTGTCGCAGAAACTGCGCGACCACATATCGACGCTGCGGAAGTAGCGCTCCAGGTGCTCGTACTTCACGTTGAGGTCAGCGGCGCTGAGCTGCGACTGCGCACTGCACGTGTTACCGCTGTGCGCGTTGCCGCTGTGCGCGCCGTCCGAGAAACAGTTGGAGCGCGACACGTTGCGGATCAGTTCGTAGTGAGAGAAGTTCATCGACATCAGCGACGCGTTCTGCGTGCCCGGCTGGTAGCTGGAGCTCGTGCACATGTCCATGAACATGTCCGTGCCGCCCTGCGCCTCGGGGTCCATCTGTCTACTTGTCGTGTACTCCCCGTTCACTAGCTTGCTCTTCTTTAGTCTACCCAATGCCAAGTCTAAAGATTTTACGGCCTCATTCACGTTAAAGGACTTTCGTTTCGAATGTTCGCTCTTATGTTTCAAGGCTGCTGCACTAGTGTGGGATCGGGCCCGATTAGCAAACTTTCTGTCGTTGAGTAGGTCGCCATAATTTTCCATGGTTGTGAATGCAGTAATTTAGATTTGGCATTGCATGATAAGGAGAGATTTTTGATAACTACTACGTCTTCAATACCTCCTTTTAGTTTTCACATTTTTTGCAAGCTGTCTATCAAAGTGTCGGATATCAGTAGCTTTGACAATGAATTTCGTACCGTTGGTTTCCAATGACAATAAATATCGAGAACCATGAAGGTTTGTAGTTTTTAATATGCAATTTTATTATTTGAACAGAGATGGCGCTACTAGTTGAGTAAACGCCATCTGTCAGTGGGACTTGACGTTACGTAAAGTGACAGTTGGTCCCCCTTGATTAGACTTGAACATCGGTTGAACTTGTAACTTTGGGAACGTCCTACGCCTAATAGATGGCACCACCATTCCAAACTCTAGACTTAAGGTCTGTGCAGATGACATGGTGCGTTTGAAATAAAGAGTATAGGTAGTTCGAAGTAAACTAAATTCATAAATGTATGCTTTTTTTAGTTGAATAGTCAAAATCTGTCGGAAAAGATCGATCAATAAATTACCGCACCATTTTTACTAGCGCAAAATCTGTTGTTAATGTTTCCACTGTTGGGATAAACAGCCTCCTCTCTATGAGAGAGAATGGGCTATAATCCACCACGCGGGCCCAGTGCGGGTTGGTAGATGTCACATGTCTTCAACTTTTTTGGTTCTAGGACATGCCGGTTTCTTCACGATGTTTTCCTTCACCGTTTTGAGAGCAGTGGTGATGATGAAATAAATTACACAAAGTAATGCGCCTGCCTGGGTTCGACCCGGCGACTTACTATTTGTAAGTCGGAGCCTCCACCACAGCCACCTCTACTGTTTTTACTAGTGTCATCTACATAATCATTTGCGTACTACGCAACGACGTAGCGGCGTAGCGTCTTGATAGGTGGTGCTACTTGTCGTAGCATTCACGACCGTCACGCGTCGTTGCGATATAGAAGAAGCGTTTCACTCAAAATACTGTAATTTGTTGTTTAAGCTGAATGTGTATTTATACTGTTTCTTGAACGGATTTTTAAGATTTAATAATTACACCTACCAAATAACAAAAAATACCTATCGCTTTTGTGTATACGCTATAAGTTTTTTTTTATATAGACAAGTAAAATATTAAAGAAACCTTATTAAGAATATACGTATTTATTATCCTAAGTAATCGTTCTGTATGATTTTAGCAGGGAGATATGCATCACATAGTGCGGCAGCGGTTGGCGCTAATGCTTCTATTTCAGCCTTCGTACCGCTAGATAGCATTACTGTCAACTCTTCTTTTATGCGAGCACCTGAAAGTATTTGTATTGATATATGTCCTTTTACAGATGTTCACATAGAAAAAAAAATGTGTGTGTGTGTGTGTGTGTGTGTGCGTGCGTGCGTGTGTGTGTGTGTGTGTGTTGTGTGCGTGTGTGTGTGTGTGTGTTGTGTGTAATAAAAATATGTTTCTAGTGTTAAAGATAATGTTAGTGACCATTATAGTTTAAAATATTATATGTCGAGAAAATGTATGAGATTCAGAACTTTAAAATCTTTAAAGTTGTCTATGAGGACTTACCAACAGGAGTATCCAAATAGGGTCGTTTGAGAAGATTCTTCAGCTTCCGTTTATCTAACTCAGTGAGAGGTAGTCGTGCTTCATTGGGAGCTAAGGTCATAACGTCACTATGACGGGCTCCTACCATTACCAGAGAACTGCAAGCTAGGGATGATGATAGGTGAGACTGGGCCTAATAAATAAAACGGGAATGTGAGTTGAATACAGGGTATAAACGGACTCTTCACGAAGCTGTCAACCAAGCACTATGTACATCAGACTAAATAACGTTACGCAAAAATTACAGCTGCGAAACGACTTTTTTTGTGGGGTAAAATATCACGTTTTACGATAGGACTCAATTTAACGTACTCAAATCATTGTGCTGATGGATGGATTGAATAGTACGGGGGTCGTGGAGGTGTTTAAAGTAAAGTTCTTACATTGAAAATAAGTATTTAAAAAAAAACTGTGTAATATTTGACCCCCAATATCTCCGTAACTAGAAGGTTCCCAGGTATGGTCTATTACAAAAAAAAACTATCGCGTCTTGTTACGGGCTGCGGGACTGTTCGAAAGAGATACCGTGGCCCAGGAACACAAAGGGCAAAGAAGGAACATGGATGGGTTTTAGTCAGTACAAGTCTGACACTCTCTTCCGCTCCGCCCAGAGTGGGGGGGGTCATTTGATGATTTCCCATCCAAAAAAAAAAAGGGCCTTGTTACAACCTTTACAACATAATAGATTTGGAGAAAGCCTAAGCCTATGTCTAATTGTATAGAGATAAGCTCCAAAAACTTTTTAAAGTTTAATGTAATATTTTTACGTTCCCTTTTCGTAAATCCAGTAATGGCGAACTTTCACATGCGTGCTTTTGATGCTTCGTGTAATATCAAAGTTTCAAAGGTACGCTAAAGGTTCGAAGGTACCTACGTTATTATTTGGTGTTCGTTTTTTTATTACATATCCGAAGTATGGAAGAAGAAGACATGCTGCGCCGACCCCAAATGAATTGGGATAAGGGTAAGAGAATGATGATGATCCTTTACATACCGAGTTTCCTCCGTGCATCAGAAAACCCGTTAAGCCATTGGTCCCGATTGTCATTTGTAGATATTTGGTAGTCGTTATAGGTAGTCAGTGGCCCGAAAGTCTATTAACCAGTCTTACCAAAGTCTGCCAGTTGGTATTACCCAGTACTAACTGGGTTGTGGAGGTCAGATGGGCAGTCGCTCCGTGTAAAATACCGGTATTCAGCTGCTAGACTGGAAGCCGACCCCAAAGTAGTTGGGAAAAGTATAGGCGGATGATGATGTGACCAGAAAAGTCAGTACATTAGAACTAGTGACTTATCCCTCGTAAGGGGAGATAATGACGAAAAACAGATGCGTAGGTAACTTGCCAGTGATCCGTATTTGTAGGTGAGGAATATTTCGTAGCCATGAGGGTCAGCGTCCACCAGTGCCAGAGCTCGCAGTCTCAACTCCGAGCATAGCCGACATAATAGCTGACGGGTACAAACGTCTGGATAGCCTTTACCCTAGAATTATAAAGCATAATTTTGAAAGACCTTTCGAACATCCATGGTGATTTTTATTTCTTTTTAATAAGTTAAAGTTTAATAAAGTTAGTTTAATATTTGCAAAATTTTAAGAAATTTTAAGTCATGAGGGGAAATTAATATTCACGAATAATTACGAAACGATACAGGAGAAATTCCTAGTACGGGCAAAGATTTAAAATATATATAAAATATATATACATATATTGTGTATATATATATATATATATATATATACAATATATGTATAACTGTGAAACACGCTCTGCGCTGATAGGAGTGAAGTAACCGTTATATTAAAAGAATCAGTACTATGCGTAGTCAATTGCTGATTATCCATTTTATCTCGCAAGAGATGGAAATTCACTTTATACTCAAGTTAAGCAACGTCTAAAGATCGGAAAAAATACATTAGAATTATCAAAGTTTATAATAATGTAGAAGCAACAATATGCAAAAATACTGCTTGTACTTACAGCTGCTGTCGTTATTATAAATCCCGTTTGGTGTCAACGAGAGTATAATCTTTCGATTACAGCAAATCGTCGGACTTGCCTCCGGCGTTCTATCTCGTTTGCTTGTTAGGCAAATAGGTACTACTTTTATGAACGGGATGTTATGAACGATGGATATTTAATATATTAGCGCAGAATAGTAGTAGTGTCTGGTGTAGTACATTAAGGTTTGTAATTGTTGGACTTTTATTTATCATGAGTCTAGAAGAGGCTGCCCACCGTCGTCGTGTTCGAAACACATAGCCGAGTGCAATTAGACAAAAAATACCCAAAAGGCGGAACGAAGTTAATAGTGGTCGGATTTTCATAGGACTTTTTTAATGATTTCCTGGAGGAGCGGAGAAGAAAGTAAAAAAAAAATTTCGCCACTCGCGACATTTTTTTTTTTAATTTCCTTTGGTAGGTATATATCTTTGGTGGTGCCCATCTTTAAAAATAAAGGTGATGTGCTGGAGTGCAATAACTATAGAGGAATAAAGCTGATGGCGCATAGTATGAAAGTTTGGGAGAAAGTTATTGAAAGACGACTGAGAGAAGAGAGTGAAATTTCACGAAATCAATTCGGTTTTATGCCTGGTCGGGGATCGATGGATGCCATTTTTGCCATCCGCCAGCTGTGCGAGAAATACAGAAGTGCGCACAAAAACTTACACATGGTGTTCATCGACCTCGAAAAGGCATACGACCGGGTACCTCGTGAAGTTTTGTGGTGGGCCCTGAAAGAGAAAGGTATGCCTGGGAAGTATGTGCAGTTGATCCGAGCGATGTACAGTCGATGTAGTACCCAAGTTCGGTCTACAGCGGGCAATACCGGCAACTTTAATGTGGCGGTCGGCTTGCACCAAGGGTCGGCTCTAAGCCCTTACCTCTTCCTGGTGATAATGGACGCACTTACGTCGGACATCCAGGAAGAGGCTCCTTGGTGTATGCTGTTTGCCGATGACATTGTGTTGGTTGCCGAGAGTGGCCTAGAGGTCCAGAACAGATTGGAGGTGTGGTGGCAAAGACTGGAGAATGTTGGCCTGAAAGTCAGTAGGACTAAAACAGAATACTTGTTCTGTGATTTCGGCGGTCTCTCCAGTCCTGTGCCCATAACACTTGCCGGAACGCCCATACCGATCTGTTCCGATTTTCGGTACCTCGGGTTATTTGTCCAAGGGAATGGCGAAGTAGACCGAGACGTAACGCACCGGATCAACTCAGGATGGATGAAATGGCGACAGGTCACTGGAACAACTTGCGACCCACGGATGCCCCTCAAATTAAAGGGGAAAATATACAAATCCGTGATTAGACCTGTCGTACTGTATGGATCGGAATGCTGGGCTGTGAAGAAGATGGATGAAAAAAGATTGCATGTAGCCGAGATGAGAATGTTGAGGTGGATGTGTGGTGTGACAAGAATGGATAAGGTAAGGAACGAGTATATTAGAGGAAGCTTAAAAGTTGCGCCAGTTACAGAAAAGCTAAAAGGGAATCGACTGTCTTGGTATGGGCATGTGATGAGGAGGGACGAATCGCATGTGACTAAAAGAGTGATGAATATAAACGTGGATGGATGGAGAGGGAGAGGAAGACCAAAGAAACGATGGATGGATTGTGTGAGGAATGATATGCAGGTGAAAGGAGTAAATGATAGCATGACGGTTGATAGAGAAGATTGGAAGAAAAAAACGTGTTGCGCCGACCCCAAGTAACATGGGACAAGGGCAGGAAGATGATGATGGTAGGTATATATCTTTTTCATTTATGAATAACTTCAAATTCGATGGATTCATACTATGGCGTGATAGTGTGACCTGCGTGCTTCCATTGAACGCCAATTTTGTCTGTTTCTTTGTTCATTATTGTCGATGTAATAGATATTTCAAGTATTTTTTGAAAATTTCCTATTTTCTGCAATTATTTTTCAAATATCGAATTTAAGACTAAGATTTCTTGAAATTGGAATTGGTAACTGATGCTTATTCACAGATAACTGGATGTAAAAATATTCCACAAAACCATTTTTACGAGTGAAGTGACTAATAATTAATTCACACTTCATCAGTAAAACGTCTATGTTAAAGTTAAAGAAGGTCATTTTTCTCAAAAATTTTCTACGACGGTCAATTATCGGAAATACGGAAATATTATCCTGAAAATATCCTTATTATATCTGCTATCCACAGATAACAAAAAGTAAAAAAAATATTTGGAGGTACTCCATAAATGTTGATTATTGCTGACGAAGGTGGAATGGGGCCCCTGATAATTTTATAAATAATATCTATAACGTAACCATTTCTCACGATTTCTATTTAAGATTAGTTGCTAGCCTGGGTTTCTGTGCGCAATTTAATATCAATACCGAAACCGATACCGCTCCCAATTTTTAGCGATTGAGGCCTTTTGTTATGTTTTACTTTTTCAGCAGTAACTAATGTTTAACAAGTATCCTTAAATATTTTTCTAGTTAGTATACCTCAGATAGCTAATAGAACGAGGATTCGTACAAAAATTTGCACATTGAATTTATTTATTTATTTTATTTATTTTATTTTATTGTGTTTGGGTGGCTTACAGCTAGCAATACAAAAAATTAATAGCGAAGCAAACAACGGCAAGCCATTTACAAGCCTCCACAGTTAGCAATAAACTATTGTTGCACAAAGTAATAATTAAGCAAAATATCAGTAACTAAGCACAAGGCACCAAGTAACAAAGAATAGAAACTTAAAATTAAGTTAAATACCTACACAAGCAGGCACGCAGGCGTAACTACTATTAAAATTCGTCATTAACAGCACAGCTTTTAGACAAGGCAGTACTAATTGTAGCTAAGCTGCTTGCAAACAAATCGATTGATGGGTGTTCGTTCATTACAACTAGGTTAAATGCTTTGATTGAGCGATGCAAAAAAGAATTGCTACGGTAAATTGTGCGAGCGAAAGGAGCACGAAGAAGATTTCTCAAGCGAGAAAACAATAGAAACATTTCGGAAAAAAATTGCCTTCATTAACATAGACGATTTCCTGACATTTGCGAATGAATTTTAAGTCAATACACTCATGAAAGTGGTTTTCTTGAATATTTTCTGGTCCAGTTGTCTGTGAAAAACCATCAGCTACCAATTTCTAAATAAATCTTAGTCTTAAAGTTCGATATTTAAGAAATAATTGAAAATAAATAGGAAATTTTGCAAAAAGTACTTGAAATATGCATAACATGGATAAAGAACAAAGAAACAGAACAAATTGGCATTAAATGGATGCACGCAGGTCACACTATTGCGCCATAAGATGAATCCATCGAATTTGAAGTTATTCACAAACGAAAAATCAAAGGAAATTTTTTTTAAAAAGTCGCGAGTAGTGAAATGTTTTTTTTAACTTTCTTCTGTACTCCTCCAGGAACTCAATAAAAATACCATGAAAATCCGACCACTATAAACTTAGTTCCACCTTATTGTTTAATTGCACTCGACTAACAATACCGCGCTCCATAACAAATATAGTTGACGTGGCTCAAAAGACTGCCTAACTCAAATGGGACTGGGCAGGTCATGTCTGCCGCATACCGGACAAACTGTCGGCCAAAATTTGTCAAGTTCCGTCCGAACTGGAAGGGGGACGCGCAGGTTCGTGAAAAGTGGTAAGAGTGGAGGCAGGCCTTCGCGCAGAAGTGGGACAGAGTAGGCTAGCAAATTAAGTCTAGAAGAGTAATACCTTTCCTGATTTATTTCGTTTTGTGAGGTTTTCCACATAAAGACAACTGCAACTTGTTAATAATCAATATACAGCAATCAATACCACATTTTATTTCACTTAAGTCATCATTCCCAATCTTGTGTAAAATACGTTTAAAAATACCAAAGTATTGTACCCACCGTTATTATAATTACGGGGCCCAGTCTGAGCAGTGCTCCTTCATCAAGCAGTTTCTGGAATATGGCGTCTTTTTCCACTACGAGAATGTATTTAGCAGTAGACTGGAACTCTTTAATGCCGATAATGTCTTGCGGTATCAGTACTCCTTAGGCGTAGAAAAAAACATGAAATAAATAAAATAAAACGTTGCTTTTTGGATTAGTTGGTATAACTATTGATATGTCACGAATACCATTGAAATTTGCCAATGTAACAATGAGCTTATGCTTTACTAATAGCTAGAAACGAAAATAGAAATCCAACACCTGAGGCTTAGAACCCCTGCCAGCACCCACCACAAGTGATAAGACATATGATGTAAGTATTGCTTGTTTTATATACGAAATGTTTTGGGATCAGGGGGGTTACTATGACGTCTTAAAGCAGGAGTATTTCCAGTGTGGGAAAGAGACAGAGCTATACAGGTCGTCTAGCTCTATCTCTTTCCCACACTATAATTACTCCTGCTTGCCTTTAAGACGTCATAATAGGCCACCTGGAGGATCCCATTGCTAAATAATAACAGTCGCTCGGATCAATCTTCTGGTTAAAACAACTCTATGACTATTATCATTTGAAAAGGAGCAAGACATTATTTTGTTTTTACCCAGTATTCAGTAATCAGTAATCAGTAAATTAGAAGAAATACAAAACAACTTGCCACCAGACGCCGTGCAATCGATCACACTGCCATCCCGATGGTGCAATGTGAGCGGGCCAGCAATCAGTCCCTTAGCCGTGGCGACAATACCCAGGCTCCAGGGTGGAGTCTCCAGCAAACAGCACACGTCTCTAACAGCAACGTCCAAGTTGGCCTGGTTACGAAGCCTCATCACGTTTTGATAGAACAGCTCTCTGGATTTATAAATAGTTATAGCTGGGTTAATGTTCTTGCTATTCATACTGGGCGTGGTGTAATTAATGTATATAGGGGGCATCATGACTAATAACAAATTAAAAATTATGTTCAGTAGAAGTGTCATAATTTTCAGATTATTATGAAAAAAAAAAACTTTTGCTCATTGTTTTTGATGGATTTTTATTTCAAGGTATTTTCTCAATCTGTTTTTTGAACATTATTATACAACGTGTAACAGAATAAGCGCAATGCCTCAGACACCCCAATTAGAATATTAAATTATAAGTAAGTATAAGTCTAAAATAACATCCGTAATTAAATAAATTTAAACCAAACCTAGTCTTTTTTTATAAAATAGTTATCATTACTAAACGCAAAACGTATGTGCAACAACATCTCTGCACACATACTCATGCAATATTAGCGGCCGACGCGACACGCACACTTGAGGCCAGCTGACTATAGCTGTAGGCATTAGATGTGCGTTAGTTAAATGAACGAATTTTACTTACCTAAAATGTCACAGACTGATATTATGAATAACTTTTGATACTTCATTGAGTTTACCGTGTAATGATTGATAATTTTTTTTTTTTTGTAAGTGAAATATTAACACGAATCTAAGACTTAAAACAACGACTAACGAAGGGCGAAGCGCCCGGAAAGATTTGAATTATTATATTTACAGTGATAAGAATACAATCGTATTGATAGGAAGAGGTAGATACTTACTTACAGAACTGGACTATTTACACTTTACACTTAGGTTATTAATTTGCACTATTTCTGCGATCCACTTTCATTAAAGTTTCAAAATGAAAACCGCCTTGTTCTATGTACTTATTTGCACGCTTTCTTAAATTGTATTTCAATTTTGTAAGCATTTCAGTATCACTTTTCACCGTCACAAATGCTTGTTCATTTTTTTATTTAGTTCCTCGACACTTGTAGATTGACTGACGTACACGAGCGATTTGGCTGTGCTGGTTGTACATGCCAACACGCGTGAAGGTACTCTCGTCCGTCCAAAGAATGTTCTGTTGCCAGTTCTCCAACAACCACCTACTGAATTCCAGTCGAATTCCAGTCGTGGCAAGTTGTCGGCCGGCGTTAGGTCTTGACACCGTCGAAGATGGAATGGGTGTTTACCATCAGCACGCAACGTTCGCCACACGTACATGTGGCTGCAGTCGAACTGGGGTGCTCCTTCTCTCGAGCTGTCCTCTGGGTGTTCGTCGAAATGGTCGAGAATACGCTCTTGCAGACGAGTAGTCCGCACATTCGTCCCTCTGTCCAAAGTCGTATTAGGAAGGAACGTCCCAGAGTCCCTCAGTCGCCGTGTCGAAGCCTGCATCGTCCTGTCGCTCACACTGCAGCCAAAACGGTCATTGAACTCCCGACAAGCTAACGCGACATTATTAAGACAGCGAGCCAGGGTCCTCACCATCTCCGTGTATTGTATGTTGGTATACCGGAAAACCATCGCGCGCGTAAACAAAAATGTCACGGAAGTAAATAAAAGAACAACTACACTAGATCACTACCGGCGGATGACTAGTTTTTGTGCATTATTCGGCGGTAGCGGCGGCGTGTGTGTCGTCGTCAAAGAGGTTGCCGACAAATGCTTTATCTCTTTGCAATAAGTTCTAAATTTCTTCAAATTAAATCATTTTATTTTGTCAAAATTCCTAAAAATGTTTTGTTATTGTGTAGGGCTACTCTGATGACCAACTAAATTTGGTCGTGAATTCAAATAAGCCTTACTCATTGGAGATAAAGTTGGAATTCCTTTGACGCACACTACTTTGAATGTAAAATGCAATGATATTATTTACGAGTGTGTATTACGAGCTATGAGTGAACTACAAATAATGTCGTGCGTTTTAGTAGCCTTCTTGCTCTGAGTTAAGGTTTCAATTTCCTTGCATTAAGGATTGTATTAATTTGTCATGATACAGTGTTTCTAATTTAAGTTATTTAAAAGATTTTTCCGTCAAAATTTAACACCAATTTTTATGACGGAAATCGATTCAGAAGCCGATTCTAAACCAACTACTTTCAGGAATTGCTTTAGTTTATTCTGTTACACGTTGTATAATAGTTGTGCCATCAAATAAGTAGGTCCTACCATTTTTGTACGCTAGTGTAAGATTTTTTTTAAATGAGGTCCATTTACGTTTAAAAAACGAATTCAATGAAATTTTTTGAAAATACAGTATGGTTGGTTCCAGCTTGACTGATAGGATTGTTTGGGACCCAAAAGGTGGCGCCGTGAGAAGCAGGACCCTAGTGCGCCTATATAGACTGTTTTTTCTTTAACGTAAACTCTAGTAAATTCTTAAATAAACAAACACGAACAGCCAGACCCGAAACCACTACGTCATACAGGTATTTGATCCGTGCGGGAATCGAAGCCGCGACACGCAGCGCAGCAGCCATTCGCTCAGCCACTAAACCAACCGTGCCGTCATTATCGCAACGAGAACGGTTATTTTTTTCTATCAAAACCATCGCTACCGTTATAAAATGCTACTGTTACTTACCGTCTGGTCACAGTTAAATCCTTAGAAAGTAATTCATGCACTTTTGTTAACACGAAAACAATTATATTAAATCGCGTCTTGTCTTCGCTACTGGAATAGCAAAGCGTTGTTTTCTTAGCTTCGTTAAACGATTTCAAAGTTACCCTGAAAATGGTGATGAAAAAGTAATAATGCATAAGCATAATCAGCCTATTAATGTTCCCACTACTGGGACGCAGGCCTCCTCTCTATGAGAGGGAATGGGCTATAATCCACCACGCGGGCCCAGTGCGGGTTGGTAGATGTCACATGTCTTCGAATTTTTGGTTCTAGGATAATAATGGTCAAAGAAAAATTGTGTGTTGTTTCATAATAATGTAATAGACTAGCTTCTGCCTGTGACTGCGTCTGCATTGAAGAAATATCTTGTGACACTCGGTAATCGTGTAGCTTTCTATCAGTGAAAGATTTTTTTTTAAATCAGATGAATAGTTTCGCAGATTACTTCCTACATTCGAACTTCATTATATTAGTAGAAAAAAAAATATTTTAATAATCTTATTACCTATCTAAATCATAAATGCAATTACTCCACAGTTTTTGATTTCTTATGACAAGTTTGGGAGTGTCTCCGCTTTCAGCGCGTTTGTTGATGTCGCTAAGAATATCCTCCACTTTTGTAATAAGCGACCTTCTTGCGTCATTTGTTTCCTTTAATATGATGTAGGAAGGCTTGACGACAGCTGGAAAGTATTCAGAACAGTTTAGCATGGGTGACATGAAACAAATGGTGTGACAAGATAGTTTTATTGTGATTTACCTTTTGCATTTACGGGCCCTTTTAAAAGCTGCTGGACCTCACTAAAGCCTAGCTTACGTTCAGGAAGCAAAACGATTCCAGTAGCACCCAATAATGTCCTTTCACTAATACAAAGCTTATCAATAGCAGCCACCAACTTCGGATCTTGTTTAAAAGCAGATTCTGTATTCAACGGCAAATCGTTGGTGAATGCCAACAACTCCGTATTCATTAAGTCCATCCTAAAAAATGACGTCCCAAACAACCATTGAGTACAACAATAATTGACAAACAAACCCGAAGGAGCTCTATTAATGTAAACCACCGGTAAAAGTGACGATGATCCCTACCTACCTAGTGGCGAGATGTTTATCAACCGCAAACAATAACAGCGTCACAAAACGGAGCTCGTAAAAGGGCCACGAGACAATAGGGCAGCTCCTCGAGTGTTTTTATAGCGAAGTCGAGCGAACAAGCGAACGGGACGATCTCATCGTCGGTGGCGCATCCGACTTGCGCTCAATGAAAAAATTACACAATAGATTTAATCGAGAGATAGTCGAGGCAGGCGTCTCGAGGAGCAGATGACACGACGTGACGACCTCACAAAGGGCGTGAAATGACGTCATAATAGCCTCGAATTATCGCCCCCTCTTGTCTCAGGGCAAATATTTAACAGCAGTCTCGTTTTTGTCCTCCTTCTTCGGCAGGAGATCATAAATAACAGGGTTACGGCAGACAAATGATGCGGACCGTTACCGCAGCGCTTTGTTATACGGTGACGTATTGCAACGAGCTGATGTTTATGTCTTATTATGGATTCCGGGGTGAGTTATCGTCGGCGACGGGATTCTTGGTAAGTGGCAACTTAGTAGTGGGCCACTTTCTATGGTGCATATAACGGATTAGATCTATCGAAGATCCTTATCAATTAGTTTGACTGACAATGATAGCTTTATCTTCTTTTACCAAATCATTTGTGGTTTCAACGTAATTCTTGAAAAATTTACGAACTTAATGAAATAGATATAGTAACAAAGTTGTGAATCCCACAAAACCTTGGTTTCCGTAACCATAAGTGGTGTTAGAATAAATTATTTTGTTTCAACTTATTCGGAAACTACTCAAGATCGCCCTAGGCCCTCCCTAGCAATTTTAATTAGGTACTTGAGGTGTGAGAAAGTAACTACTAAAAACATTTCCCATTGGCTCCCCGAGGCGTTCGATAGCATCAGCGGGTGACAGCCCGCACAAATACCATACAAATTGCTCGATAGCTCCTTCAAATTGATTGTTGCAATTATTCGGCGAACCCTTTCGCGACGCGCTGCGCCTGCGACCACGGGGAGGTGAGAACGCACTTATCTATCAGCTCGATCGCTAGACGAGCGACCCAACTCTTTGACAACGGTGTGAAGTAACAAGCCACTAGATCCGCAGTTGGGAGCAGTCGGGAGGTCGCCGGTTGTTCGCCATTCTTTTATAAGATCTTTCTTATTGATATAACGTTGATAAGGTGCCGTTTCTTATTATGATTTACGTATTATTTTTTCGTTTAACGATATTTTTTATCGACAAATTCTTTGCAGTCTTAGGGTTAAATTAATAGGCAAATAAATTATTGGCAGAATAGTGGTGTATTGAAATCACGTTGACATTTATGAAAAAAAAAAAACCAACCTATCATAAAATATGTGCTTTGGGAACTTTTAGAACAAGCAACTTTCCAAACCTTAAATAACTTCAACTTTGAGGTCAATTCTAGCTAACATTAAGTAAGTGCAAAAAATTTGTTCCTATAGGACAACTTCCCACAAAACACGACCTCTAGTGCGGTCATCGGAGCGGCAGTAAAAGTAACAGTTATAAAAATAGGAAACACTGTCGTTGCATTGTATGGGCACGAGTGGCCAACGCTGGCATCCACGGGGCGCCTACCCACAATGGACCACCATCGCGGTATCTCCATCCACGATACGTTGCCGCCTAATTGACTGCTCAAATGCTATTTTAATACTTTGTTATTGAATGCCGATTTGTGTATTAGGATCTCATGATCGGAAGCTATTTTTCGATATAATGGTCGAAGATCTTATCGGATTGAAAGAAATGACCTTATGTAGTTCACCAGTATTGGCTTTCATAAGTGACTGATCTTTAGTTGTGATTGTGGATTATTGTACCTTTCTTTCATATTATTATTATTTTCTATTCCCGAAATTTTCTCCTCAAGGAAACTTGAGACTTAAGATGAAGCTTTAAAGAAAATCAATGGTTTTATAATAACTCTATCTAAATGGAAATGAATAAGCTAACATTATTTATTATTTTAGCGGTAGGGTCAGCATCGAGATTTAAAATTCCAAAACTGCAACAATATTTAGGCACTCATTTCAGATGTCGTTTAGTATTCGTGAAAATGAGCATTAGTGAAACAAACAAATTACAATAGCAATAACAAATACAAAAAAGATCTTAAAATTAAACACAAGCAATCAGTACAAGTAAACAGTAGCAATTACCCACATTCCCACACGCGATCTGGCGGTAAAGCAACAGTTTCTCATACTAGAGTGGCTACTTACTCTTTGTGCTCGAAACAATGCTCACAATGCTTACAATTGCTCACAAGTTATAGAAATACGTCTGCACAGTAGTATTTGCTGCTGAAGAGGCTATAAAACTAGGGGCCTATTTAGTTCATTGTTAATTATTTGGCCTGTAAGTGATCGGAGTATGATTTCGTTACTCAATCATGGTGGTCTTATCCTATAATTTTAATTAAATTAATACTCAAGCAAGACTGCTAGACTCTTAGCGCCCTACAGGAGAATCGATTAAAAAGGCTGAAAATATAAAGTCGTGACCAACACCGAAGATCAGAATTATTGAAGATTTTCCTAACTTTGTAAATGAATGAACTTGATTGGTTCCTTGGATCATATAATTTAAAATCATGTTTACTAAACTACGTAAGTAGTTCAATAAACGTCATTTTCAGTAACTTAGAATCAGAAATTACCCGAGATTTTCTAATCAAAACTGTCGAGTGTTTAAAACCATACATAATAACAGCATCGTCCCTAAACTCGGCAGTGAAGTGGCGTCCCGTCGCGCTCCAATATTGTCGGGGCTGTTCCGTTCCCACCCCACTCCACTTTTCCCCGGACATTTGCATACGACAAAGCGACTGTCACACATTAAACTGTATAATTACAATACATTAGATTTATAGACGAAAAACAATAGCCCACAAGTACATTCAACCCTTTTTTTCTTCAGCGACGAAACGTTAAGCTCATTTAGGGGGTAATTAATATAAAAGTTCTCATAATCCCCAGCAATTAAAAACGCTTTTACAATTCAATCTATGAACAAAAAATTAACAATGATGTTTTGACCTTTATTTATCTGTTTGTTTTTGTTTCTGGGTGATTTATTTTGAGATATTTTAATTTCCCAGCGTTTGTGAACATTTTTTAATTTTTCAAAAGTAAAGTTCAAGAACACTGAACCCAAGAACCAATTATGACATTGTAAGACCACACATTTATGTAAGCATGCTAGTATTGCTAGCAAAAACACGGGTCTTAATTAGATCAGTGTTTTTTGCAAAGTGGCCATAATACTTTTTCTTTTTATCCAGGCATTTTATACACACATCATCCATACACGCACCTCCACAGGCATCATTAAAAAGTCAATAATTATCAGGTCTACATAATGTTGTCACTTGTAAGGAAAACGTCGATATTTACGACTTTTAAATTCTAATGCGATTGAGATTCTGCGTGTGCGGCATTAGAAGTCGCAAGCAGGTGTCACCGCAGCTGCGTTCCCATGCTACGACTAACTAAATCTAGACTTTTCTATTACATCCTAGTTCAATAGACTTTATGTATAGTCTATTCTAGGTAGTAGCTGCCTTTTAACAACCAGGCTAGGAACTAGTTTCAACATAACCTTGCTGTCAATAATTCAAAGCTCCGTGATAAACGTGTGCCGTGTAACAAAATAAATATTGAACATAAAAAATACGCACCTTTAGATATTCACAATACACACCTTATAAATTGCATTTAATGAAATACCCAAAATATTAATGTTTCATCACAAAGTATTTTTCGTAAAATCAAACCTAACACAAACAAAAAAACTAAAAATCGTTTTCTTTGGCGCCAAAAGATTTGTTTATTTTTTTATATATCATTACGTTTTTTTTTCCGTCCGTAAATTCTCGATCTAAACGCCAATCAAAATTCAAAAAAGTAATAGGTACTCAAAGTTCATCACACCACAAACAAAATAAAAAAAAATATTTCAAAATTAGAACACAATAGAAATTAATTTCATTCAAATAATCGTCATGTCATTTTGTTAGCATGGCTTTGTTTTTGTTATGCGAAGTAGCAATACCAGGCAATGACAAGTTCAACCACCCACAAAGCTAATGCATTTATCGGCGTATTGCGATGTCCCCAACAAGATGATATCGGCCCAGCTGTCGCTGCCACGTGCATCCGTGCATCCCAGGTATTATTGACATAAAATGTTCTGGTGGAAATTTTACTGAGGTTACGGTAATAAAGGGTTTTGTCTACATTCCAATTAATTATGACTGATGTTTTATTTGTTGGGGTTATTTATGGTGCAGAGCTTTTGAAAGCACTTTTGTTTTTAAATATTTTAGAATTTTGGCGGACTTAGATTATAATTGTCACTAACAAAACTTTGTTTGCGTTTTAGGTTTTATCAAAATGAAGGATCGTGTGTTGTTTCAACGCTTTGAAGACCGTAGACAAGGATTTCTTTGACGGAAGAATCGACAAAACGACAGATCATCATCATCATCATTTCAGCCGAAAGACGTCCACTGCTGGACATAGGCCTCCCCCAAGCGTCGCCACATTGACCGGTCCCTTGCGTCTCGTATCCAGCGGATTCCCGCAACCTTTAGCAGGTCATCGGTCCACCTAGTGGGAGGCCTACCAACGCAACGTCTTCCAGTTCGCGGTCGCCACTCCAGAACTTAAGTACGAGGAAAGTCGCAGAGTACTTATTAAAGTTTTGTAATGCAGCGATTATATTGAAAAGCTAAAATTGAGTAAATATTTTGTTTTTTTTTTCTATAAACCACAGTTAACACAAGTACCTACATCAGCCAGTTATAGACATGTAGTAACATCAATTGTGTCGCTATCGGAGGGGAAATCAAATCAAATCATTTATTTCTTTGCAAACATGGGTATTAAGGGCATAGATGTTCTTTTATAATGAGGTTCTCCACATTTTGCCGTCACATGGGCATGCAAATAATTTGTTCACAAATATAAATTTAAAATAAGTGGCATGTCATTGGAATTGTATACAATAAAAGAAAAGAAAAATAAAAAATGTCGATATGGTCAAAGTAATAAAAAAAATTAAAATATTATCAATAATGTCAAACAGAATAGTATTATGCCAACTTGAATAACAATATGTCAATTGGAGTAAAAGTAGGTATATATTATAAATCGGTCAATAACAATAGGTATATATCAATCAGTCAGTGAATCATCATTTAGAAAGTCGTCAATTGAGTAATAGCTTTTCATAATTAAAATTTCCTTTAGCGCCCTTTTAAATTTTAATACAGTCATGTTTTTTATAACATTGGGTAATCTATTATATATGCGTGGGGCGATACCAAATAAACTTTTTTTCATTAGTGCAGTTTTACATTTCACTTGACATAATTTATTGACGTATTGAGTCCGTATTGGATTTTTCCTGACCTCTGATAATTTTTTAAATAGATTTGGATTACATTTAACAAATAAAGCCGTTTCTATTATAAACAAAGAGGGCAAAGTTAAAATTTTTAATGATTTAAAATAGGGCACACAGCTATCAGTTGTCTTAAGACCGCACATTGACCTGATACATCGCTTTTGCAATCTAAATACCAGCTCCCTATCAGTGGACTGACCCCAGAAAATAATGCCATACCGCAATACAGAGCCAACCAGTCCATGGTAAGCAGCTAAAAGAGCCTGACTGTTAACCTTCTTTGAGAGTTGAAATAGAGCATATGCGGATTTGCTGAGTTTTTTACATAATTCTTCAACGTGAGGCTTCCATGTAAGTTGGTTATCAATCATAAAGCCTAAGAACTTAGCTTTATTAGCTTCTTCAATATCACAGCCATTGTAGGAAATGTTAACCTTTGGGTTTGGACATCGTTAATAAAAATGCATGACTTTTGTTTTAGTGAGGTTTATAAGCAAATTATTATTATTTAGCCAATTTATGATGTCTTTTAAGCAATTATTGACGTCATTCTGATAATTATTTGGATCAGTACATTTTATTATAGCGGTACTGTCATCTGCAAAAAGAACCATTTGGTTGGTTGTTGCTTTCGGGATATCATTTATGTATATCAAGAAAAGCGGCGGACCCAGTACGCTACCCTGTGGGACGCCATATTTTACGTGTCTTGGTTTTGACACATATATGGTTTCTAATTTGCTTTTTGGACATATCCTAGAAACTTCTGAGCATTGAACCCTGTTACTTAGGTATGATTCTATTAACTTTAAGATGTTCCCTCTTATACCATAGCTGTGTAATTTGTGCAACAGAATATTATGGTCCACACAGTCAAAAGCCTTTGTCATGTCAGTGTAAATTGCACAGACTGGATTTCTCCCATCCACAGAGGACATGACATTAGCCAAGAAGTCAAATAGTGCCATATTAATCGTAGTGTTCTTACGGAAACCTTTTTGTTCTTTGCAAAATAGTTTGTACTTTTCGAAATAGGCATACAAAGAGTTATAGATAACTTTCTCAATAATTTTTGAAATAATCGGAATTTTTGCAATCGGTCTATAATTTTTTAAATCAGTTTTGTCATCCTTTTTATAAAGTGGTTTTATAATAACTTTTTTCAGCTTGTCCGGAAAAATGCCATCAGCTATGCACAGGTTAATTATATGAGCTAATGGAGATGCTATTAGTTCTTTGGTAAATTTTAATACTTTTGTGCAAACTCCATCGTATCCAACTGTATTCGTGTTTTTAAGGTTGCAAATTATTTCTATTATATCGTCGACGGTAACGGGTTGCATAAATAGTGAATTTAAGGTTTTATTATTTAAATGTGTATTATTCGATGTGATGTGTGATGGGAAACTAAGCCGTTCATATTATCTGTTTGCTTAACATTCATGAGGTTCACCCTCCCTTGCCGCCACTACTAAAGTGCCTACTGGTAACACATTTGTTTTACTAAACTACTAATATAGGGAAATGTGGTTTAGAATATTTTATTTATTCACTCCAGATGTGCATTTCAGTAGTTTTATTTATTTCCATAATGTTAATTAGATGAGTTTGTCAGAAAAACTCAATTAATATTTTAATAAATTTTATTTAAATTTTGTCTTTTTACGAGATTATGGGAGAGTTATGATTATCGGTCAGGTAAAAGAATAAAATAATGTTGTTTTTTTTTCAATTATTTATTATCCTTTCGAAAATTGCTGCGTACCTAATTTTATGCCAACTTCTTGTCTCTTTATTTTTTTTTAAATCAGGGATAATGTACAAAAAACCATTGCAAATTTGCAATGGTCATAATATAACACCACGCCTGTAATTCCCAAGGGATAAGGCAGAGAAACACTCACACATCGCACTTTGCAAATTGTAATACATTAATTCATTATGATTTCAAGACCATGCTTATCCATGCAAAATTATTCCAATTCATATAGACACGTTGGTAGCCGCTACCATCAACGCAATAATTCTTACTGTCCTAAAATGGTTATTATAAGTGGCCCTCCCACGTCCGTGCCATCAACATGCGTTTTTTTATTTGACCATCAATTGTGCATCCGTCGTCGAGTGTCGAGGGAGGGCTGCATTCCCTCACACCTCGCGTCAGCTGGCGATAGTAGCGATCCTCACCCTCCGAACATTCCTATTAACTTCAATTGAGCCCGACAAATTTACATCAAGTTGAAGGCCACTGAATAAGCGGATGTCGTGTAGGTTGCAAGGAGGTTGTGTTCTTCCGCTATTTTTAAATTAATGAAGCAATAACTTTTTCTTAGTTAGGTCTGCGTAGGCTTATAGACTCAAATTGTTAACTTTACTTCTAGCTTGTTTTCGGGTCCATTAACATTTTCATAGCACGTTCGCAATACCTATAACCAAATACAAAAACATAATAAAACATAGTTGGTACTAGCCAATTATGCACAATCGACAACAACCCTTTCTACCAACACTTCTTCTGTAGCTTAAATCCGCTACCTTCATGGGCACACATTAGCCCGTGCGCTACGCCATATGGCCAGGGTACGCGACTCAAATCGCTATTATATTGCTTTTAATTGATAACAATTTAAATATATTTGGTGATTCACACTTACAGAGCTCATTATTATTCATCGAGTCATTATCTCCGTGTTCGCGTTTTACCGAACGATGGTATCTTCGGCACGAATGTGTTTTACCTTTATGTTTTTATCGTCACGCCACTAATTTTATGTTGCTGATGTCATTGTTTAATTGTTAGTAGTTTTTAATTGTTATAGAGGCCTATTAGAATTTAAGCTATAATTTTACACCTAATCTCAACTCCCAATACGCACTTGTGCGGTAAAAACTTACAACAAACCTAACGCTAAAATAGAAATACAAAAGATTTTTTCTAAAACAGCAAAAATTTTCATAACAGCGATCGTTAAAGGGAATTATGACCTATAAAGTTGTTTCATTTTGTGGAAATATTTTATTGTTCAATAAAAGTGTGTGTGCAACAAAGGCACATTGAATCCCTGCGGTTTTCGGAGCCCGTAAATCAGGAGCAAAGACCCTTGGGGCTAGGTGGAGAGGCTTCTTGAACTGTCAAGGCCTCGTTGTGGTCATCCGCATTTCTCCGGCGAGTGCAAACAAAGCTTGTTCGCTGGTCAATGTTGTTGGTACAGATGCTTGAGAAGATGATTTCATTCGTATTGTATGGTATTTGAGTTTTATTTTGACATATCAGAATGTTATTGTGAACTATAAGTGCCGTCTAATTACATTTTCTACAAGACAGCATTAGTAAAACAAGAATAAATTCATAAAAACGTCCTTAGATTTGACTGATCAGTTTTTCTTTTCTTTGCCAAAAATACTCTAATATCAATGACATTTTCATTCATTTTTCATTTCATTTTCTTTTCATAAAAACGTTGCCCCATACCAGGAATTTCTCCTGTATCGTGGGTGCGTTTACAAACATTTAAATTGACATACATAAAGAGACAGACCCGGAACAACTGTAGGCCATACAAATATTTGTTCCGTGCGGGAATCGAACCCGCGATACGAAGCGCAGCAGTCAATCGCTCAGCCACTGCGCCAACCGTGCCGTCAATCTTTAATCACACTGTCCATTCTACTTATCAACCACAGTGTTGTTCTCAATTAAAAACAATATGAAATAATGAGCTATTACAAAAGCATAGAGCAATAACAGCAGCATACAATTAGTGAGAGTCGCGTGTCGATAGGATGGTCAGATAGCGAGGCAATTCACAGACCATATTGCATCCAGTCATTTACATAATTGTTCCGTGTATGAGGATGAAAGCGTGGTATAAATCGTCACTGTATACAGCCATGTTGGTTTTGTTTATTTTATAATATAACATCACGCCTGAAATCCCCGAAGGGTTAGGCAGAGGTGTATCCATTAGTACCTACTACCTACAGGGGGTGAGCCAATAGCCATCAACCGGGCACAAATCCAGCCTCCGTGACTGCTACTTAGGTAGGTATTCCTGATGGTAAAACCCAAAAACCAGATTTAGGCTTTACGATATTTAGCTTAGGCTTAAAGGGTGTAAATAACATAACCGAAAGGCACTTGTTCTCCCCGTGTTTGCGTATTTTTTTTTGTTCTAGACCATACCTTGGGAACCTTCTAGTTACGGAGATATTGGGGTCAAAGTTCCAAATTTTTCACAAGTTTTTTTTTAAATACATATTTTTAATGTAAGATTTTTACTTTACACACCTCCACGACCCTCGTACTATTCAATCCATCCATCAGCAGTCAGCACAATGCTTCGAGTGCTTTCCATCGAGTCCTACCGTAAAACGTGATATTTCACCCCAAAAAAAAATCGTTGCCAGCAATAATTTTTACGTATAGTTACTTAGTTTGATATTTTGACGGCTATGTGAAGGGTCTGTTTACACCCTGTATGTATTCGACATTTCCACCATCTTGTTGATCATATAATTGTCTCTGGCTATTTTAGTAAGTAATGCACGTGAAGACTTCATCTAATTCAAAACAAGTTATGAGAAATCATCAAAAACGCACATTACACAAAAATCTATATAAAAACGGAGTTAGGTATAACGGAATAGGTTCTACAAACTAATCAGGGAAAATACGTGCTTAAAATGTCAATCAAACTAGCACTATGTTAAAAACCAATGACTAAACGAAAAGAGGGGATTCACCAGAATTACCACATCTTTTATCATAGTGCCTTCCTACCTATCTGTTTACTGTAACACGGCCAACCTACAAAGAGAACGATCGATTTTCCGCCAACCACCGACCAATGGCAGGGCAGGAAACACGGTATATAGGTACTAAAGACAATAGTTACACGTGTAATGATATTTCAATTAAGACAAAGTAACATTAAATAGTTGGGTATCTAGTTAGTAATTAATGAGTTTGTTTTCGGCAAACTAGTGCTTTCAACTTCCTGTCATTAAATACTAGAAAAAAAAAGATAATGTGTGTACTAATGTGTGGTAAACAGGTACGCATTTACAGTCAAAATTCGTCAAGGTGGTTCGAAGGTCTTTTGTCAGATGCCTTTTCCTAATTATTTTGGGTTCGTCTTCGAGTTTGGACTCGAAGTCGAACCCAAAATAATACAACTGAATACCAGTATTTAACATGGAGCGTCTGCCTATCTGACATCCCCTAGTTTTCAGTAAGAATTACCAACACAAAATAAAACCTGAAAGATTGACTTCAGGAAAAATTAGTTTTAAAATAAATGAACGTTTTAATAAAGAGAATAGAAGACAAAGAGCTTTGACCGCGCACCTCGTAGTAATCCTTGTGCCACATTCAATGGGCTAATTGCACCACATGTGAGATAAACTCATTAACAAGGATAGACGCGAGATTCCGCTGCTACCACTGCCGTGCTTATCTGTGGATGTTGAGGACACTGTGAGAGACGCAAGCGAATTCGTAGATTATTTGTGAGGTCTACTTTATGAATAGCTGGCACAATTTCCTCGATAAAAGAAATTGTATAGTGCACAAATCATAAATAAATGTTTTGTGGGAATTTTACTAATTATTTTTACAGTTTAACCGTCATACTAATTCACTATCCTATAATCGTATATTCTTTTCTTTGAGATAACGGCAAAACCTATAATCTTTCACGTTCCTCAGAATTTAAACAAAAACTAACAAATTACGATACAGAATAAATAATAATGATAAGCGTTACACAAGATTGAGTGTCCGACTGCAAGCATGCGAGTTTCAGCGTACCATTCGGACCTTGGACTGTGGTCTGTGACAGGCCTGCTAATGAATCAATATCATCGTTTTACAAGTTAGCCGCTCCGCTCATCAATGTGTCCCAATTCAGCACACGTACAAAGGCCTTTGAGGCGCGCGGGGGCGGGTGGCGGGGGCGGGCGGGCTGCGAAGGGCGGGCAGCCCGCATGATCGCGCGATCGCACCCATTTGCGGCTCGTTACACGCCGATAGCACCAAACAAAACACACCCCAAGTAATTAGGAAAAGCCTTTTCCAGATACCGTAAGCACTGCTGTGACTTGTGGCTAACTACCTCCACGTAGGTGTAGTGTTTTGGTAACAATACCTTTCTGATATGTTTTGTTGATATGTTTTGTTGATGTATTTTGTTGTGGAAAATGTGGGATTTCCGAAAAGGAGGATAAATAACTTAAAATGTGCTCTACAACTAGCGCTAACATTTCCGAGTTCAAAAATAGTAACAATCTGAGCTCAATTTCAAGTCCTCAAACAAGGTGGAAGGAACATCGACGCTAAAGCGGTTACCACGTATTCAGTACATCATTCTGAACTCCCCCATATAGAAATATTTTATCGGTATTTTTTTTTTAATCAGCTGTTGCATACAGAATGATGTACTGATTATGTCGTAACCGTTTTAGCATCGGTGTCCCTTCCACTCACCCTCTATAGAGTAACAATTATGAAAGTGTAAGTCATGTATGCATTTATACCCGTTTAGAAATAATAGACAAAAACAGCAACATAATAGAGGTGAGTAACATAAACAATGAAAAGTAAAATTTCATATCCCATAAAAATAGGAAAAGGAATCATTTGAGAGCGTGCAAAGGTGCACAATGTTTATGGCCCCTGACCACAGACTGACCATTATGTCTCTATGGTATTTATAAAGAAATGGTCGTCGGTACGTAACACGAACTCTGAATATTTAGCTAATACCCGAAGCTATTTAGTTTTGACCACAGACGCTCTTCTTTGACGTAGTTGCTAAGAACATAATTGGAGTTTTAAGGGCCTACGTAAATATTCAGTACTTACTATTTTCTCATAAATATTAAGCAAATATTTATGAGAAAAGAGTTTACCTTTAAATTGTTTGTTGTGCTCTGTTTAAAATGTAAAAGTAACTATAATACGACTAACACGTCATCGTGACAGAAAAAGAACGTGTATTTTTTTTTTATTAGGCCTAATAAGTAGAAAGTAAGTTTATTTGTTTGTTACCTTTTCACGCCTAAGCCACTAAAATGATCATCCTGGAATTTTGCATACGCATTGTCAGGTGTACAGAAACGGACATAAGGTACTTTTCAATTCGAAAAAAAGTACTGTTCCCGAGGAAAACAACAATAACTTTCTTATGATAATAGATGGCACCACGTGTCTTTCGAATCATGATTGAATTACATTATTACAAGCATAGAACAACCCGAATTGATTGCCAAATTCTAAATTAAGGCGAGCGAAGTGCGAAGTCGCTGACAAAAGCTACTCGTAGTTTTCTTAATACAACGATAATTAATTTCCCAAGCCACTTCATTTGATCATGATTGTTAAATACTTCGTTATTTATTATCAATATGCAATACCTAAAACATAATGAAAGTGTCCTCCACACTCCATCTACAACTTTTTGTATGTTGTTTTTGCTTACCCAATAAATTAATAGGTTCTAGTTCAAAGATCAGCCGGGATTGATGCAGCCATGTAGCGTGCAAGATGCGTCGTGTGCCGGGTGGCTCGCCTGCCCACCTGGGCAGTGTGACTACCCACCTTTTTGTCACAAGCCAACCGAGCTCCATGTATCATGTCATGTCGTCAAGATCTTCAAATTAGATTAGATTATAGTCCAGTTTATACGATTCTCGTTTTTTTCTCATATTTATTTTGAATCGAAGCGATTACTTAACTCTTTGAAGAGTAACCATGGAGTTTCTTGCCGGTTCTTCTCCATAGGAAACGACCAACCCGAACCGTGCACCTTTTTGTCGACGTTTTATAAGTGCCCATCTAGGCCTATGTGAAATAAAATATTTTGATTTTGTAAATTTTCCTGAATGACTTTGCATTCCTATAGGTAGATCAAAGAACCGCAGTTTTAGTTTATTTATCTTTCACACTGAAACTCAACAATTTTTACGAAAAAATTCAATCAAAATAGACTTTGTTGAGATAAAGAGAAAAATCAGAAATTAACTTATTAACGTTTTGCAGAAAAACCTGCAGGTTAGTGTAAATCTGTCTTTACTCTGCTTTTTCCTCAAACATTTTCCTGCAAAGCTGCTGATGGTGAATGACTCAACAATTGGTGGGTTAATACTCTTTAACAAGTATCGCATTAAGTTAGGGTGTCAGTGGAAAGTGTAACGGTATTGTGCCCGCCAAAGTCCTACGTCAATCAGTGGATGCGGGCTCACAATTAAGCGCACGCGCCGCTGGGAAAAACTCAATGCGAATACAAATAAATTCTCATATAAAACCATTTAAATACATCGCGTTACGTATCGTAATGTAACGGTTTTTAAATAACACTCTTTATTCTAAAAGCAACTATGAAAATTTGCTCTAAACTTAAAAGCTCCACATTACCCTACTTTGTTGGGCTTCTAAACTACAAGTTTATTTTTATCAGAATTATCAAAATATTATCCTATTTTAATAAATTTTAATCAATTTACCGGATACAGCTAATGTATATTCCAATAAAGTTGTAATTAAAACTTATCTAAATAAAATTGTTGTCATAAATTTAATGCAATTTATAGTTTGCTTTATTTCTTATTTTTTTATAGATATTATGCACGGCTTAATATCGTAAATAGACTTTAGTTTTACATTTAGATTGTTACATAGAAAAGTGACCCCACGCATAGAACTAAGAAAGGTTTTAAGTTTTGTATTAAGTCATTAGCTTAACACTTAGTGAGAATAGGATTATTTCTATTTAAATAACAGGTTCTCAGCATTTTTACTCACGATGTTCGGACCACCATAGTTTTTGCTATTACCTCGCACATCTGGCCCGTAATTTGTTTATTACGTGTGTTCGCGTAAATTACTAAATGTATGCTGTTCACGCGGTTACGAATATTTATTTTACCTGCACGATGTTAACACGAGGTCTAATTATGGATAGTTTTAAAGATTATTTCGAAGATTTGTTAAAAGCTTTCTTTAGCTTACGACCTTATATTTATAATCTTCTTAAGAAATCTTGGTACATTTATGTATTTAAGTTTTCTTCTATGAAGGGGCTTAGCTTTTGTCTCTTAACTACTTCATACTCGTGAAGCTGGTGCTGAATTGCTGACACAAAAAAAAAAACAATTAAGGTCTTATCGAAAATCCCAAAAATTCTCAGAATTGGTTCTTCATACGCGAAATGCACATTATTAATTTAGAAATGGTAAATTTTCGACCAACTGCTGTTCTTTCTTTCAGAGCTGGGGCAAATCGACTTAAAAGAACTGATAACCAATAAACTCACAATAATATAAACCCTACGCCTAATCGTAACCAATTATTCCACCACATCCATGTTAGGGCAATATAAATAAAAGTCTTCGTATCAATATAAATATTAATTTACCCGATCAGTATCATCTTATAAGTAGTTCATAAAATGTTCACAGGTTCATAGCTCCCTGGTACATCTGGACTGGTGTGCACACTTAAAGGCATAGAGTTATTGCGTAATAATCTAGGCAGGCAGATGTGCGAGCTGATTGCAACAGCTTAGATATATTTAGCTAACAGGTGCTGTCCTATCACCACGTGGTGAACCAGGGCTGGCTTACAATATACTCGTACATATGTTTGCAAAACATTGATTTGATTTTTAGTTATGTAATTTCGAGTTGCAAACATTGCAATGGAATGTCAATCTCATCATTTTATTGAAATTACTCGTAAAATATTAAATTCTTTATTAAGTAGAGTAAACTAACTAAATACATTATTAATTAAAAACTATTAAAGAACCTAAAATAAATAAACTAACAGCAAACTATAAGTGGGCATCAAAAAACTCCTCCTCAACGCTGTCAGCTGGTAATGTGCCCAAGAGACTGCGGCGTTGCCACGTCAAATAAAAAAAATAAAAAATTAACTAATCTCACCTACCGCTAAAATACTTTTGTTTTTGTTCACGGGGGAAAACCTTGAAAAGGCGACCGGTCTTCGGTGATTAGACCGGGGAGTGTGGGATTTTTACATCACTAAAACCACCACGGTGGTCACCAACCGCACATGGGACGAGGAACTGTTTCCTCTTAAAAGACCTGTCCGGAGCCCAACGCCTATACAAAACAATGGAGAGGATCTTCTGTAAATCTTCTTTTCCATTTCCCCTTACCAAGTGATAAGATCGTCTAGACGAAGAAAGAGTAATCTTAAATCTCTTTAATTTTATCAAGGCAGTACGAAAGTCTCAAGAAATAGGTAAAATACAAATCAATTTTACTTTATACATATATTTCATCGTACTCGAGCTAAATAACAGCCGCTTGGGTCGCTCTTTAAGGAAAGCCGCGCTTGCCTAGGCTGGTCCGTGGATGGGTGACCGAGTTTCCTCCGTGCCTCGAAAAGCACGTTAAACCGTTGGTCCCGGCTGTTTATTTTAGATATTTGACAGTCGTTACATGTAGTTATTGGCCCGGAAGCTGACAACCAGTCTTACCAAGGGGTATCGTATTATCCCGTACTGACTAGGTTGTGGAGTCAGCGACTGCTAGATGTAAAATACTGGTCTGGCCTAGACCAGTATTTTACTTATAGCAGTCGCTCCAAGTGGCACCCGGTTAGACAGGAAGCCGACCTCAGCGTAGTTGGGAAAAGGCTAGGCAGACGACGATTCATATATTTCAATATTTGAAGCTTTTGGTTATGACCTCAAATTAAACAAGGCCTGAGCACACACAACAAAGTAATACGCAAGAAACATGCACTAGCAGCCCTAACCAAGCTGGAACAGGACGTGCTAAACCAGTTGTCGCGATTTTATAGAGTGAACATTACATAATGGCCACGAACGTGATAATTACCCTATCCGTGTAAGGACCGGTTATAAAAACGTCGTTTCTCCCAGTGTTGATACCGCATCCTATTATGGTAACGAGGGCGTTTTTTTGTTTTTTTAAGCACTGTTTATTTACAATAACAACACTTATGCAATTCATTAACGTTGTTGTCTATACTATACGAGTTTGAAATAAATTAATATTCACTACGAATTATCGTAACCAATAGGATTGCGAAATTAGATATCTAACATCTCAAGACAATAAATATTCTGACACACATGTTTAAACTGTCTTCATTAACGTTATCTATCATTACCGCAGAAGCCTCTGATGTCAGTATAATAATCTAGTTTCATTAAAGCTCTGGTCAAAGTGATAAATCGATACAACGATACACGTGTCGTGGACTTAAAGCCGGCGACGCGACGTGTGCGCGCCATGATTAGAAACCGATAATGTTGAATCACGCAGGTGGCTTTCCTCGCAGAAAAGTTTTTGCACAGATACATGTAGTAGGAGGCAGCTGCCGTTGTGAAAATTGCGAGCCCCTATGTCCACTACCAGTCATAATCCAAGAATTAATAGCCGATTGCTAATGACAAAATGGAAATGTAAGCAAACGTTTGGTCAAATGCTACGCAATTACCTGCGGACGTTAGATTCGAACATCGGGTGCAAACGATACGGGCTTAAACACGTGCTGGCTATCATGTGGACCTCAACTGACTTATATATAGAAAACCTAATGGTCAGTATATTAGAATTTGCATTGATAGTAAATAAAACACCTTGTAATAAGTAATGATTTTGTAATAGCTATTAACACCTACATGCATGATTGTTGATACAGGCGCATTATAAGACGCATGAATTCAAAATGCATCATAACTTTTACGTTTCATTAAATAAGGTTTCATAAAAACACTTGTCCTGGATGAATTAAACGAGATAAGGTGAAAAACAATGTATAAATAGGTACTTATTGTTTATTTGTTCAAGCCAAATCGCAGCAGACATCAATATTAAATAGAAGAGGTACGCAAAGCCTTGCGAAGCTTTTGTGCGCGGCGCACATGCGCGCTCTCAATATGGATGGAATACCGCACAAAATGCTTTTCATTTCGTTTGAATCGCTTGCGCACTTTGTGCGTATACGCAAGATGAGTCAGAAGCAGTGATCACGTTCAAATCAGATGTGGCACTTCGTTGAAATCTTTTGTACGTAGGAACGTGAAGTTAATTTTTTAAATTTATTTCATAGATAATGAAAACCCTGGTCGAAGAGAGTTCAAACCAGTTATAACTAGCAGCTAGCTTAATTCTTCAATGTCCAGTGATCACAGATCAATGCTGTCTGCAATAATAGCGACGGCGACGCTTACTTTTTGCAACGTTAATCAATTCCTCATGGTAAATTTTATTTGTCTTCCTTTTTTACTGTTAAAGTTGAATTAATCATTTAACCCCACAAGGCTGAAAAGCTCTATAATTTCCTGTTTCACGCTTTAGGCAAAATTGTCTCGCCCAAAAGCTCTCCACTCTTTGGTCTCGCGTAATTAGTAGCGGGGTGAGTTGTCTGCGAGGAATTCTTTTGAAGGGAGACAAACGGAGGAGGCTTCGCCGAGCTGGCATACAATGGCGTATCGTATGTCGGCCACCTGCATATAAGCGCTCCTTTCATAGCGCTGCGCAGGCGCAGAGCCGGGCGCAGGAGTGATGCTGTAAGTGAACGTGCTTGCAGAATTTGATTGAATATCGATTGCACCATGAACTTAATATGGATTGTCCTTATAAACACTGGTTACTGGTTGTGGTCACTTACTGGTTGATTTGTACAAACATGTATAAAATAGTTGTTGTGAAAACTGGTGACTTTGCCTTACATCTTATGGTTAATATCGCCTTTATAGATTACGAGCTGATGATAAGGATTTTGTTTCATTCGTGGTATAACTATGCACCGTAGGCGACTTTATTATAGACTGCAATAAACAATAAACAAAATATCACGACGTCATTGTGGACAACCACAAATCATTTGACAAACCCAACAAATGTAACTGTATCGCCGTGAAACCTTTTATAATTGTTCCTATTTCTTTACTTTACAAAAAACAAGTCAATAATACAATAACAATTAGTGAGTAGCTACCTCATTCGGAGCCAAAAAGGCGTAAACAATAATCGTAATTTTACAGCACGGTCGTTACAAGCATTGTGGACTGACTCGTAAAATCGGTAGATCTCACACGGAGATACGGTCGCCCCCGAACCTCCCGCTGCTCCTGAGAACGTCACTCATTACAAAACAGTAATTTTCTATCGATATAAAGTTATATTTCTCGATATAAATTGGCGTATCGATTTTATCGCGCGCCTGTTGCGGTTTGTGTGGGAAACGAGTGCGCGTCGAGCGTTTTTGACGATTTACCTTAAGTATGTTAGCACGTGCTACTTTTTGTTCCAGCTCTACAGCTGCCCACCTACATTTAAATAGACGAGTGCGGTCATTTGATTACTTTAGTTTATCGTCAATGGCATGGTGGTGAGAAGTAACTTAAAAACGGGATACAGTAATTTTCAAAGGAATTCCTAACCGACTGATGCTTGACAACCCAATCATTAGCTTTTTCTTTTGAAATAAGAATACTAAGTAAATAAATACCGAAAGTGAAAATTCATACAACTTACCACCCACTTAGGTGCTTTGGAAAGAGGGTGTAAATTGAGACGAAGTCGATATTGTCAAAACGGTCACAGCTAATAGATACAACGTCTTGAACCCATAACTACCTTCATGTATTTGAGAACAAAGACTTTCCTTCAGCTTATCGATGCCAACGCCCATTCATATTGAGTCGGCAGAGAACTTAGCTTCCAGTTTGACGTCATCACTAGTGTCAACAGATACTGAGTAAACTTTTCGTTCAAAGTAATGGGTGTAATAATACCCTTAATGAAGCAATGGCGTTCCAAACATTGCGATATTTTTTTTGTTCTGGACCATACCTGGGAACCTTCTAGTTACGGAGATATTGGGGGTCAAAGCTCCAACTTTTTTACATTTTTTTTTAAATACAGGTTTACTTTAAATACGTTGATTATCGTACTCGGATGACTCAATGCATCCATCAGCACAATGTTTTGAGTGCGTTACATTAAGTCACCGTAAAACGTGTTTTTTAACCCAAATAATAAAAGTCGTTTCTTAGCAATCATTTTTGCGTGGAGTTATTTAGTTCGATGTATGTATGTTCGGTGCTTGGTTGACGGATTCGTGAAGAGTCCGTTTCCACCTTGTATAGCTCAACTGATGCCTCTGACATTATCGCCAATCACAATAATAGGTAGGAACATAACCCTCGCCAAAACAACTCATTACTATCTGGAGTATCAGACCTATCAGTTTATCAGCGTTTACTCGGTAACGCACGGAACCACCCTAATCGACTGATTGTGGGAAAGGGCAAAGACAATGGCGATTATATCAGGGTTAATAGCAGCCATCTAATATCTGGCGGCAGCGGAGGGTTGACCGGTTATCTGTTAGGATTAGCCGACGGAAAGTTAGCTCGGATGATTGTGGTGTAAGAAGATGTATCGGTAGTTTGTCGGGGTTTGTTTGATGTTTTGTAGGCGGCAAGTAAACAGATGGATAAAGACAGAGTGATAGGTGTCCTTTTTTTTGCTAATTTGCAAACAGAGAAGTTCAGGGAACTAAAATTCAATATCCATTGATTTTTATAGTTAGATAAAAAGGTTCCGAAAACAATGAATAACATTAGGATCTGAAGTCAAGACACTTCTTGATTTAGATTTAAAATTGTAATTTTCTAGTGTTGCCGTCGGCGGCCGCAATCTGCCTCCCGTCGCTAACCAACTTGTTTAAACAAAATCGATATAAGGTATTTAATTTTTAACTTGAAACAGTTACCTAAGTAAGTACCATATCATAAGGAAACCCACATGACAATGAACTGTAGTGTAATGCCCTGATTACAATACGTGGTGTTGGTAGCAACGACAGCACCTGACCCGCGTGTGACGTCATGGATGATAAATTACCTGCACTACAGTCAGGTGCTGAGCATGCTTAATCATAATAATCGAAAATCAAATAACTACATGCGCATGGGCTGATCATTTTCAAATACACATAACAAAACAATAGTTGAGAATTGAGATGACAATTAAAATATTAATACTTAAAACGATTTAAAATCTTTTGTCACGGTTATAAGTAAAATAATCAAAATTGTAATACACATACGAACAATAAGATCCTTCTAAGTGTACCAAAACGTAAAAAGCAATCAAATCGCTAACTATGGAAATATGAACCATAGTCCACACAACAAGAAAGATGACTATTGCTCATCATAACGATTGCACTTTATTGAGGGGAGAATTCATTGTGTTAATATCACAATATGGTGCTGTCAGTTAATTGGAATAGATTATGGGAATGAGGGAAGAAGTACGCCACAGAGTGGTCCCAGGGGATGCTTTGCGGATGGACTTTTTATATTTTTTTATCAAGTCATCGAGTGACAATAGAGAATGGACGGATTATCACAATATTTAGAGGCGGTCGTGTGGCTGCGCTGAAAATTGACACCGGCTGTGGTTACTCGACAATAGAACGAGAAAATAAATACACTTAATCATGTTAAATAAAGTATTTGAGTAGATAATTACTGTAGTCTCATTCTTCATTATGGTTTTGCCCATCGTGCGTTATACAATTATGACTGTACTAGCTTATGACCGCGGCTTCGCCCGTGTGGAGTTCGATAATTGTTCCACGGGATCGTACTACCGGGATAAAAAGTATCCTATGTGTTAATCCAGGTTATAAAATATCCGTGTGCCAAATTCATCCAAATCCGTTCAGTAAATTTGCGTGAAAGAGTAACAAACATCCATCCGTCCATCCAAACAAACTTTCGCATTTATTAAGTATGAAGTAGGATATTCCGGGTATACAAAACAAAAAGTATCCTTCCAAATTCTACATGACGTGCCTACGACCAATTAGCCACACCAGCTGTCCGACACATCTTCAACACTGACCTTCCCCAATCTTCTATTCGATTAGTCCCAATTATAACAGAATTACGTGTCAAATGGGCACTGTACCCAGTACCCACTAGCCGTCGGTACCGCGGTCGTGACCCAGTAAGAGGCCCGCATGTCTGAGCCACCAGACGGCGGGGCTCCGCTCTCAGATGACCACCAAGACCTTAAACGAGACCGTCTCGAGTGAGCTGTGATTCACCGTGGGATTTACAAACGGAAGTCTAAGCTTCTATATTGTAACTGTTGCGGAAGATGCGTTTCCGGCTGAGTAGAAGTCTGCCAGATTGATGGTTCAGATTAAAAAAAAAACAAAGTGCGAACCTAACCTGTACCTACTTTCATAGCAAATAAAATTCTGATTCTGACTCTGATTCTGCGAGTTGGACTCGCGCACCTAGGGTTGTAGGTATTTTGTTATTAAACTAAATATTTACGGTTTTCAGATTTACATGTACTGTAAGACATTGTTTCTTGCTAAATTTCATGGTTCTAGCTCAACGGGAGGTACCCTATGGGTTTTGATTCCCTTGTGAAATCGCAAAATATGCGACATAAACGATCATATCTTTTGATCGCGTTGACTTAGCAGCAGCCTAACTTGTTCCCACTGCTGGGACACAGGCCTCTTCTCTATGAGAGGAAATGGGCTGCAATCCACCACGCGGGCCCAGTGCGGGTTGGTAGATGTCACATGCCTTCAAATTTTAGGTTCTAGGACATGCCGGTTTCCTCACGATGTTTTCCTTCACCGTTTTGAGAGCAGTTGTGATGAAATAAATTACACAAAGTAATGCGCCTGCCTGGGTTCGAACGCACGACTTACTGCTCGTAAGTTGGGACCGCCACCACAGGGCCACCGCTGCTCGCGTTGACTTACAAGTTTCATTTGTTCATTCCAAGGGGTAGCGGACCTAAGAATTTGATATTATTTTAAGTTTGATACCTCCACGCGTTCCTGAAAAAAGGATCTTGACACACAGACAACAAAGTGATCTTATAAGGGTTCCGTTTTTACCGACTGAGGTACCGAATCCTAAAAACAGATTGTGCGAAATACTAAAGTAGGTAGTACTGGCAGAACTAAACCAATAGGCTACCTACTGTAACCTTACACCTCCGTTATAATACCAACAAATGAAATCTGAGAACTTTATTTGCTCCGCTAATCTGAAAATTCTCAACAATTCCCCTAATAAAGGAATCACAGCACTGAATTATACCGTGAAAACATACATCGTTGTCGGCCGACATTTTTATTGATAAAAAGCAAATAAAAGAAGTAACAAAGCTAACAAAGCTTTGAAGATGCGCAATAAATGTGCAATAACGTGCGTTCTTGTGCGCGCTCCATTGGAGCTGTGTGATGAGCGTGTCGGGCGTGACAATGGACTCGGTGGCGCGTGCGCCCCGACAAGCACACCTTTGCGCGCGCGCAGCCCCGACTGTAAAGGACGCGTGTAGAGTATTGATGTGAGCTTTTACTTACCTGTTTATATTTTTAGTATTATCATACCTATTACTTATTACCAATAAGTCTTACCCAGCCCAAGGGGTATCAATCTACCAACGAGTAGTAACCGGATCGTGGAGGTCAGATAGGCAGTCGCTCATTATAAAATACTGGTACGCAGCTTCATACACTTAAGCTATTGCAAGCAGACCTCAAGATGGTAGTTAAAAAATAAAACAACGAGATTTCATTTTTCAAAATAGTTTCTACATATTTTTTCTACCTAACTTTTGACCTCGTCTTTATCGCAAAATCCTATCACGGCCACAATAAAAAAATAAGCTCCCACATTTCATTGTTGTAATGTCCAAAAAAAAACAAGTTATCGAACGAATAATAACAGCCAAAAATATTGAATGCAGATCTTGAACGGTTCATTGTACGCTGTTTCCTTTCATATTTGATTTGTTGCTACAAATAGCGGACATGAAAAGCGTTTAAGGTACTTAATGTCCAGTAATTGGCGATCAATGAGGATCAGTGGGCACATTGTACTAAAGTATCGAATGGCTCCACTTCTATTGTCCAAGCGGTGGATAAAAAATACTACTAATAAAAAATATTACTAAACCAAATAAGCACCCGTCAAGGGTCAGCCTTCAATGGTGAGCTGTCGAATTGTGACGGATTAAAATAATATCTAATGAAACTTAAAACTTTTAAAAGCTTGTCCCTTTATATTTCTTTTAGACGAGATATAAATGGGCGACATCCAAAAATATTATTTATAAAACTTTTTGCAAAAAAAAACAATTTCTAAAAAAACACTTAAAATGTCTAAAATAACTTTACTATCGGAAGTCGGTGACTTTGTGTGTTAATTGAGAACCTCCTCCTGTTTTTGAAGTTGGTTAAAAAGATTTCCGTTTGTTGCATGAGCATGTAAACTTTAACTTATAAAACCGTTTTCGTCTGTCAACGAAAATCATTAAATATTACACAGAGAGCTTATTATAAACAGTTTGGTTTACATATGATAATTTTTGTCATTAAATTAAAACAACAAGGTGTTCCTAACGGTCCTCCCTAAACGTTTTAAATTCATACAGACAGTGTAAGCGCAATCACCGGGCGCGGTCCCACGCACTCTGAATAAGAAATATGAGCTGAACGGATACTGCTATTATCAAAACATTATTACAACACTCGAAACGACCCCACGACTAAAAATTAAACAACAATTGCCTTTAATATTCGCTCGTCTGTACCGAACTACCCTCGACTGGTATTATAAAAAATCTGTCAATCTGCTGTAGATCAATCATCCTTGCTGAATAGTTTGGGGGGAGCGAGACACGCTTCTCGACCGCAATCAAACTTCGCAGATAATAAAAGGTAGTCTATATTTACGTAAACGCATCCATTTGATGTCCAATGTTATGCGTGGGCGCATTCGACACTGATTTCTTTTTGTCCTCGCTCACTCCTTTGTGGGAGTTTAACACTTGAATGACGTTTTGCAAACATCACACAAAAGTCAAGTAGGCGTTTTGATGTGAACTTTCAGGAGATTCTTTTGAATAAAATCTTAGAGAGGACAATTTCGTTTGTGTCGTTCTTCCAAAATACAGAAGTAGACAATATTACCAACCTTATTCTTCCTATCTTTTTATTAGCTCTTTCTTTTGGATATAATATGCCAAAGCAACCCCTTGTGTGTGTTTTTTATACCAATACTCTAGCTTTCTCGAAAGTGTTTTTACTAATGTTCACTCAATTGTTGCATGACAGTCGGAAATGGACCTTCTATGAAACAAGACTCTGCACTCTGCTGACCATCACTACAGCGATGCGCAGGCGGCGATGTGCGCGGGCGCATCCACGTGCGAGCACGCTCCGCCGCGCCCACGTACCCACACGGTCCGCACGCGCCAGGTACACCTAACTCGCGACGCGTGCCCAAGATAACGTAAAGTCGTAAAGGTAGGGAAAGAACAGGTATGATAACAAAAAGTAAAATAATTATTCTTGAATATTTGAAAATTGTATACTTTAGGAGATAAAAATTTTTATTATCGTCAATTATTATGATGATTTCTTTGATTCCAAAATATTTTTGCTTAACAGTATTAAATAAATACTATACAACATAGGAAAACCGGAAAAAAATAGATTCGGTTTTATTATGATCAATTAGGCAATTACCTCTAATAAGGATTTGACTTCACAGTCTACACACACCCATCGCTTGACAACAGAACTCATCTGTGGAAATTTAAGCTGGCTTCCAAGTGATTACTTAGTAAATACTTAAACCACTGCAAGCTACATATACAACAGTAATCGTCACATCTTCGGTATGTAGACAAGTTCTATAAGAATTCGTAGCAGTTCGTAGCGTTTTCGTAGCAGCCTACGAAAAATTAATATTTCACAAGACGAAGCGGAAGGGTCCTATTTCAGATAAACCGTATAGAATGACGTACAACAGATCTAAGGATTAGACACTCTGTCCTATACTCTTCGCTTCACCAATATTTTCGATGAGCTTACACCCTTTGCTCATAAAAAGCTCAAATTCTTCAAAATACAATCTAATGAGTGTTTACGATACTCATCGTTGGTACCAGTAATCGTAGTGTCAGGCGTGCACTTTATCACCAGGGCTAATCGCGTCGATTCGCGACCCCTGACGAGCGCCGTCTTATTGATGATCTGTCAATAGAAATCAATGGCTGTTTGTGGGCTTAGGCATTGGTTGTAAATGGATTTGAATTAAACAAAATACATGAATGTTTGTAGTTTTTATTTTAATTTCCTCCGTCTAAATGCACCTTTAAATTCAGAATTTATAGACATCACGCTTAATAATAAGTAGCGTTCGTTAAAATCACATTAAATTCCAGCATTATGTATATTGTAAACAAATAATCGGCTAAATACATCAATCGTTTCCAACAATAGATGATGGTCGGACGCGTGCTCACCGTCGGACAATCTATTGATACCACCAGCTAAATGGCCACCGTAGGATTACAATACTCTCAGCTTGTTTCCGCATCCGACTGACCACAGGGGAGCCTGATTGATCATAGAATATGAAGAATATACCTTTAATTTTACTAATCCGGAAATAAAATTTTCTATAGCACTTCCCTACTTTCACATTATTTTTAATTCACACTTTTACCGTAACGACAAAAGCGATTTATTACAGAATGGTGTTGTAATATCTGTCAATAAATATAGGAAGGTAATTTGCAGATGCGTTGAATATGATACGTCGGCAATAACCGTACATCTCGGATGTACAAATATTGTTCTAATAACAATAAACATAAAGTATACGCTGCGGCGGCGCACGCGCAACCCTTTCCCACCGCTCTAATTTTACTAATGCGTTCGACTAACAGAGGGGCAGTAAGTATTAGGTTAAATAAATGCATTAAAACTGTGTTTAACCTTTGAATTTACAAATTACTTTTGGATTTAGTTTCCAATTTGTTCCAACTGAAATGAATTGTTTCGACTGTGGTCACCTCGAAATTTTTAATGAACTTAATTTATCTACGCTACTTTTTCAGCGGTGATGGATTTTCAAAATCCATCTCAACTTTACAAGAATATCTTGCAGTTAAACCAGCAATGAAGCAAATATAAGTCCTGAGACACATTTGATTAATGTCTAATTTAACAGGCACGCGCTGAGAATCTTTTTAAGACCATCGCAACTGACAATGGCAATGAAATCCGTTCACATGGTGTCCGCTGTCACAATCGTCGCTAATTGCGCATAATGAGTGGAGCAACAAACGCAACAAACGCAATATGTTTTTTGCCATTATTTATGTGTACGAGCCCTTACACTCTGGCCACCCTCCGCAGTTCGCGGGTTGAAATAAAATTTAATGGTCCGCCGGTTACGTTTAGCTCTAAACGTTCAATGCTATGTGAAATATCGGATTTCCGGAGTTTAAAGGAATATCAGATTATCATTTGATCAGTTTTAGGGTTGTATTTTGCTGTTGTGTCATAAGTAGATCTGTGGGACTTTCCCGTATACCACTTATTTCTTAGTTTTATTTCTCAAAAATATTGCTTAAACTAATATTAATCTACTACAAAAAGTAATTCGTATGATTACCGTACGAATTTCTACTTTTACTTTATATTTTTTCCTGTCTTTACAACGTCAAATTTCAAAATTTCCGCTAACCTGATCTTTGTATCCATCAGCATTAAGTCTAAATTATTACCTACAGTCCTACTCATAAAATAATAGTTATGTTCCTCCTCGAACTTCCATACCAATTTTAATAATCATGATTCATTCGCACCAAAATCAATCCTATAAACGCCTTTCCCACGGTGAGCCACAAATGAACATCAATTAATTAAACCCACCAATCAAGGTTCCCACGTTATGATATCTAGAAATCACGCAACATCTTTATTCGTTTATTAGATTAGTCCCCCATCGCCTCCCTATTGAGAATCCATTGTTTTTGGGGATGGCGTGAAATGGGCCGACCGGTGAGGCCATAATTACTTTCGTAATGTTGCTGCTCGTCAAAAATTAAACTTTCGAGGGGTGGCCTACTCTATAATTTATTTATTAAGTTAGCTAGATAGTGATGCATAGAATTGGAGCTTATTACGTTAATTTGTATTCAAAATGCTTTAATTTTTTACATCTTCTTTCGACTTACAGCAATCACCGTCTCTACGGAAACCTATTCAAGTGAGTTCAAAATTCAAGCCCTACAATAAATATCAATTTTATGGTATTACGGCACAATACCAACAATGTATCTAACGTGCTGCAATTAGTATAATACCACCATATATCAATCTCTCCCATAGAAACGTTCGCATAATTATGCGGAAATGTCGCGACGAGCCCATGTTTATGCTAAATAAACTGTATTTGTGAAATTCAAATGAATCTACAAATTGGTCGGGGTGAATACAATACAGGAAATATTCATACATTTTTGCGAATGTGAATCTCAAATAATTTGAATGATCTATTATTATCTAAAAAAATCAAGTTCCACCACCGGTTGCTACGGTTCACAATTCCCGTTAGTGTTAAAATTTTGGGGCGTCATGTTCACAAACTAAGTACAGTTTTCTGTATTTACTTATGGGACGAACAGACCGCAGTTACCCAAATTAATGCCGTAGTTACCCAAGTTAAAGCGCTTCGGGATTAAATAAATTATAAGAGATAAAAATTATATATTAATTTCAAATCCGAGAGCAGCGGTGGCCCAGTGGTGGGAACATTAATAGGCTGATTATGCTTATGCTTATGCTTATTTAATCCTGAAGCGCTTTTTTCCATATTTTTCGCAAATTGGTTCTCTCTTCTCTTTCGCTTCTCTATCGATAAATAATTTGTTTCTGTTTGTAGGGTCGTACTTATTTTGTCTCAACAAAACGCACAAGCGGCAATTGTTTCCATAATTTTAAACAACATACATAAAAGATATAATCGTCCAGCAGTAACATAAACTAAAGAAACAGTTGTTATAGTCGCGTGCTGCATGTTAAAAAGCAGCAGCTATCGGCAGCGAGGCAGGGCGTCGCCATGACTGCCGACTGCCGACCGGCGCGCGCGCACCCGCATCCTACAGATAACGGGCGACAATAAATTAACTAACGCACACCTATTGCCTTTCACAACTATGAGTTTTCACCTTGTGTCTTTATCGTTCACAATAAACGTTATAGCCTATGTTAATAAAGTCATTAATTTATTTTTAGTGCGAAATTAATGAGTTAGGAAAAACCTGCACCTTATAGGCATTTTATCAAAATCTACCACACGGGCTAAGTGAGCAACATAAATTCGTAATTGCAAAAAAAAAAGTAAACCAGAGATCAATTTCAAAATAAGACATTCTGATTATTCAATACTTATTACAAACACCGAAAGGATGATACTCAAAATATGTAACCAATAAAATTGACATCCATATTCAATAACTCACGCACAAGATCAATCAATTCAAACGCAGCCGGCCAAGCTGAAGCTTTGCAAAGTCAAAAGTATTGCGCATTTTCACCAACGCATTAGTTCCACTCCACACAAACGACGCCGAGGTCAATCACAATGCATTTGTTGTATGACAGCTATCCGCGGGGGCGTGCTATTTGTACTAACTTCCAAATAGATATTTGATTAACTCTCTTTCATGTACATTCGACTGTGTTCGTCAGTATGCACGTTTGTCTGCGGATTTTGTTTAATTTGATCCTTTGTTTGAACACCGTTTGTGTGGAAAGACTTATAGGATGGGGAGTGTGGGGCCACAATGGAGATATGGAGATCCGTTATCAATGGCCGCAAAGGGTTATCTGTGACGTCACGAACAGATCGCTACGTGTAGTTGATTCGGTTTATCTGGCTGGACTGTATTCGCGATAGCGATGTAATTGAATGCTATACACTTTCAGGTAGATACGAATGTATCTACCTGAAAGTGTATAGCATTCTGATAGGATTATATTAATTGTTTCGGATAATTACTTCGCTTATGGAGTGAAGTTAGTGGTGGACATATCAAAAGCATGTTCACGGTCTGTAAACTATATTTTTCTGCATCGTGATTCGTGATTCACATATCCAAGAGACTTCATAAGATGACACATATGACTCGTTTGAGAGGACTCGCAGCATAAAACTAAAGCTTCATCTGCTGCTGTAAACAATATATACCTTAAACAATGAAACTCAACTATACGAGGAAAACTTTAAATCGAATGAAAACGCGTGTGAAAATGTATCGCGCTGGCACATGTCGCGATGTCGCTTTGATCACACTGTTGACAGTGCGCTGTGTCGCTAATTCCGTGTTTGTACACTCCCTGGCGGGGAGCTTGATACCAGCCTCCACTGGCAAATATACTGCACATGTAGAAATTACTTTTGTATGAAAAATATACACCTACAGACATAACTGTAGGTTAGCACTGGCGAAACATTAACTTAAAGACATGTTGTCTAGCCGCCGCGGGAGACGCCCTGGGCGTCGGGTGTCACGTGGTGGCTCCCGGCCACCGGAGGCGCGAGCCTGTGGACGGCGAGTTATGGGTTAGCTCGCCGTCCAGCCTTCTTATAACGACAGACCGTGTCGACGTCGCGTTCGTATTCCACGTGCGCCGCAACCAAGTAGGGGTCCGCATGAGCCGATGCCTGCCAGGGCTGCGGGACTGTTCGAAAGAGATACCGTGGCCCTGGAATAAAATTGATCATAACTTTTCTAGATTTTTCTGTAACTAACAGTCGTATCACAATAATAAAATTACATCCGAACCGTTCAAAACTGATCGCAATTGTGAAGACGATCTGTGGAAGTGATCCACCTCTACCTACAGTGACAGCTAACTAGGATAGAACTGTCTGAAACTTGACAAAGATAAGCATCCCCCACAAAGTTAAGTCGCTAAATGGTCCAGTACAAGTTACCGGCAGCGCTCGGCGGTCGCAAGTCAAGAGGTTCCGATTTCACAACTAGTTCATTAGTTGTTCACTGCAGGGGTTTACAGCAAACCTCTACTGAAGTAAAACATACCTACATTAACTTTGAAGCAAGCTGTGCTTCTGACTTATCTTGCTTGCTTGCCAAGTAGCATGTTAATTCAAAAGGAGTTAGGTAAAACCTTTACCTATTCCGTTAGGTCGCAGGTTTAAACCCTGCTCGCACTTGAATTTTTCTTTCCATATCAAAACAGCTGCAGTTCCCTACGCAGGGTTTGCGTATAAAAATATTAAAAACCTTTACACTAAAATCTATCACATTATTTCAATATGTAGCCCGTGGCTAAATAATAACAGCCGCTTGGGTCGATCTCAAGGTTAAGCCGCGCTTGCCTAGGTTGGTCCGTGGATGGGTGACCGCCCATTACATACCGAGTTTCCTCCGTGTCTCGGAAAGCATGTTATGCCGTTGGTCCCGGCTGTCATTTATAGATTTTTGACAGTCGTTACAGGTAGTCAGTGGCCCAACAGTCTGACAACCAATCTTACCAAGGGGTATCGTTTTACCCAGTACGAGCTGGGTTGTGGAGGTCAGATAGGCAGTCGCTCCATGTAAAAAACTGGTATTCAGCTGCATCCGATTAGACTGGAAGCCGACCTCAACATAGTTGGGAAAAGGCTAGGCAGATGATGATGATTTCAATATGTAATCTGCAGATTCGCAGAATTTTAAAACGCTCTGTCCCTATGGATGCCTGTTAAATGTCAATGGATGCAAATTGTCGCATGTTTTTGGCTCTCCCAATAATAAACTTCTTCTAGTTCTAGGCCGGAACTGTACCCAATTTTGCAAATTGGCTACTTCCTTTGGGCTGGGGACGCAAATTGTTCGCAGACTCAAGTCTACTTACTCATGGGCGTCAATTGATGACCGAGGCGATAACTAGAGGGGACTCCCTCTGCACCAATCATAAACCGACACTTGTGTAGTTTATTTAATCTTGTTGTGGAACGAATACATGGAGAATCAGCACTGAAAACGGTCCGAAACTTCACTTTCTCAATTATTTAAGGAAAACAAAAGGAAAAAAAAACCGACCAACAGAGATTACAACAAATTTGAGCTGCAGAAACTAACTGAAAACCAAAGTTTTGTATTTTTTTATTAATTTAATCTGTTAAAACCCAATCCACGGCGATTTCTAGCAAGATGCCTGCTTTCTCATTATGACTACTTTTTATATTTTCAAGTAATCGTTAGCACAATGCCAACATTTTGAAACCATCAAACATTAGATCACATGATGCAAACAATCGCAATTGCCAAAAAAAAATCTTAATACAGTATTGTAATCGCAGCATGCCTAAGAATAAGAAGAAGAATAATAATAACGCATGATGAGAACCTAGTGAAAGCCGAGAAGGATAAGCAAATCAAGTATCTTGACTTGGCTCACGAGCTTGTCGACATGCGGGATGTGGACTCAGCGATCATTGTGCCGATAGTTGTATCAGCCCATGGCTTAATTGCCAAGAGCCTCGACCAATACCTGAGGAGGCTCTCGTTAGGCAGCTGGATCAAGGGTTTGATTCAGAAAGCGGTACTCCTGGACACGGCTCTTATTGTTAGGAGGTTCCTCTCTCTGGAGGCCTGACCGCCGGTACCTTGGACCCTGTTCCCGATACCGGTGGGCTACAATTTTTTATATTTTTAAATGTTTTTTATATTGTTTTTGGTTTAAGAAATATTTAAAAATGTATAAGATTTGTATAAAAATTAAGCAGAAGAATAAGAAACTTTTATTTGTAAACATAGGTAGTTCACGGTGTGTGAGATGCTACAATATACAAGTTAGATTCTCTATGTTTGGCCGTGAAGCGTACAAATATGAACGAAATAAATATATTAATTTAAAAAAAAATGCATGCCGTCATTATCTTATGAAGTTGTTACATATAAGAACTGCAATTTAAGATTATGATAACATATTCAATTAAGTGCCGAAATAAAATGTAAATTATTTAAAAAACAATATTAAAAAAAGAAATCTATAATTTTTATCAATTAATTAGCAATCAAGATTAGATGTCATGTATAAGAGAAAATAAAACAATTAAACAGAGGTGAAATATAAAATACCATTATTAATAGAAGTCAGTAAAAAAAAAAAAACGATATCAAATCAAATCAAATAATTTATTCGCATAATATGGGTCTACATAGACGGTAAATAAATGTTACATTACAAAAAATAACATTAAGAATCCTCATAATAACCATTTCTGGTATACGAAAAATAAAATAAAAGCTTATAATATAATATAATAACAATAAAACGGAATGGATGACATAACTATACATAAAGGTACTCTTTTTAATTTTCGTTGTGTAATAACTTAACTAGGTATTATTGCACTAGAATAGAAACATAGTGAGGTTTTATAATAATTTTCTATTTTTATAACTAAGGTATTAAGGAAGATTAAATAGTATTTCGTAGTTCGGATATCGTCGATATAGCATTAAATGGGTGGGTACGAACAATTTTAAAATAGTTTCAATCGGTAATTTTACTAATAATAACGTATATTAAAAAAAAGTTGCAACTTCCTACAAGTGCACGCCACTAATAAAATAAATTCTCCGAATGTTCTTCTTACTTATCTAAACATTAGTCACTAACGAAAGTCGCAACGGTATCCCGATCTTTTTAACAAGATAAACTGATAAGGTTGTCCCAACATGTCTCAGTTTCCATTCTTAAGTCTGCAAATCACCCTGAAGTTTTGCCGCCTTATATTCTAACATAGACTCCGAAAGACCCCAGGATTGAAACGAATTTAATCCTTTACAGGGACGGCTGTGAGAACAAAAGACAGATTAAATGTAAACAATTGATGACATCAACCCAAATTTTCTGTCGTTTATTGCCACTGCTACACTTAATACCATAAACAATAAACAGAGGTTCGTGGAAATGACAAAAAATTGGGTGGAATTAAATTAACTTTGCTTTGCAAGATGCTTGTTTTGTCTCGCGGTCGGTTTTTTTACTAGTACCTTTTAGTTGACTTTATTTTATGCGACTATACACACACACACACACAGAAAAAGGTCCATTGATTACATTAACCACGTGTAATTTTTTAAAACTTTTAATTTGTTTCCTTCTTTGCTCTTTTCACAGAATTTTCCACATATTCATAGACGAAATCAATCCATCAGAATCCACACGGCAGCGGTTTCACAGAACAGTTTTAGAAAACCCTGTAAAAATGCATCAGAAGTGTTCCTAGCCATCTCTTATTAAGCTAGATTATTGGATTATCAGCTGAACTTGTGCTAAAGTTTTTCAAACTCAACTATCATTTTATTAATTCATGTTGTAAAGAACCTATTTAGGCCTGCCGTCCTCAATTGGGCACACCTTCAAATATACTTTCATATTTTTTTATTTTTTTTTACACGTTATTGTCGAGGTTATTATATTATTAGTGCGTTTTACGTTTTATATCAAAGATTTTTTTACAAATTTTCCCAGTGCCCATTTGAGCACTTCATTTCCTAACTAAATAAAAAAACTACTATTTCTTTTGTTTTCAAACTCCCAATTAGTAAAGTATTTCATGTTCCCGCGGCTACTTTAGTCTTGGCCGCAAATAAAGTTTTTTTTTATTAGTCTTTGTTGCAAGCATTCACTAAAAGTAAAAATATGACGATGAAACTAATAGAATCTCCAGAAAGCGTTTTTAACAAAGAGATTGTCACTTTGTCGTGAGACAGTTAGATGTCAAAAAGAGAGGATTAACTAATACAACAAAGATACCCGGGGTCTCTACGAAATATCCTTTTATTTACTTCTTACAAAACGTAGCCGCATTTTTATGACCAACTTTTTTCTAAAAAACAGTAGAGACGAAACAGTACAACTTTATTGGTGTATCGGCCGAAGTTCTTTTTATTAGAAATAGAAAATTGTTTCTTATCCAGGTAATACATAACAGTGGCGAAGGTTCCATTCAACTCGGTTTCTACCGGCTTCCCTTTGAAAAATGGCACAGTCAGTATTCTATAGACAATAATATAATAACTTTAAACATATGTGCTCTTACGGCTTACCTCTTACAAAATTGACCCTTCGCTACTGATACATAAGCAGAGGATACCTACACAAGAAATGTTACAAGTGGCTTAAAATATTACCTAAAACTAGTTAACATAGTATCGTTACTAGTGAGCCCCAAACTACACAGTTAGTCTGTATCTTGGGACCTAAAAATTACCTAACATTTTTGATTGCTTGAAAATACTAGCAAATTCGTGTCTGTATACAAACACTTCAACATTGACCAGTATTTTTTTTTAATTTGAAACACTATGGCGACGTTTTTACACACATAATTTTTTTGCAACACAACAATAACAGCTAGAAAGCAGCTTTCCCATGCGCACGCGTCGATCGTAACGTGCGCCCGCATGGAGCGCCCTACCTCATTTTATTGTAGGAACGCTCCACATCTTGAGCACTTGCCTTATATATCGTGTTCAGTAATTATTATGCTACTGCAGCTGCACTGGGAAATACGTTGAGGCAATTTTACATTATGCCACGTGTGTTTTCTTTGTCGGGCTTTGCGTCGAAAATCTTAGTATGGAAATTGCGACAAAGGATCATAAACGGCTGATCGGATCGTAATGAAATTTGGCAAGGGGATAGCTTATATCCTGAGGAAAGACATAAGCTATTTTTTCACACCAAAATTTTCACCTGAATGAAGTCGCGGGCAACAGCTAGTTCTTCATAAACTCAGCTTAGTTATTATGTATTAGTATACATTACTTAGTACTCGTATCTATTGAAACGAAACTATTCACTCTTTTTCGTCGTAGTAAAGAAAGAGAATCCTTTTCAAGATTTAAACTATCATGGTAACATTATTATTAACACTAGAAACAGGATATTTACCATGTAAACAATAACCACCACCACGTGTGTTGTAACTTCAGTTTATCCGTGATCATGGTGCTTGCAACAGCGCCTAAATATAGGGAACTCAAAGAAAACAGTAAACATGGTAAATATCCCGTTTCTAATGTTAATAATAATCCTATTCAAGGTAGGTATCTAGTATGTAAATGATGCAGCCATGAGCTGAAAATATAAATGTTATGTAAGTATCTATTTCAGAATGAATTGCTTGCTTTCAGATCTCAAAGAAATTAAATTGTACCTAGGCTGTGTATGAAATCATGAAGGCCGTAAGTATCTTCAGTGATTCTACAAAACTCTTCATGTCGCAATAACGTGGCAAAAATGAGGGTAAGTGAAACAAACAAACCCATCGCCTAAGAGCACCACACAACAAATTATTTGCTGCCGTAGACTAGAATCCGCACGAACGATTTTGTATCTTAATCTCAATTTTCAGGAAACTCAATAAAAGCAATGAAAAAAAAAATAACAAATTGTTTGATATTTTAGCGAAAACTGGTAGTTTTCGATAACGGAGGCCCCGTTATTGTAATTTAAGGTGAACATCTCTTTAAGTAAAAATTGAATTACAATTTTCCGAATTAATAATGTAATACGTATGCGTCATGTGGTTGTTCACGTAACCTTATATTTTCAGGACTGTAAACTATTGACGTAAATATACCTACTTTACAAAATAACCACCTCGCTTTAGTACTCAACATTTTACAAAATACGTTACTTACATTACTACTACTGATAAAGATATTCTAAAAATGGCTGCGCACTGAAAATTGCCATTTTACCTGAAAAATAGAAAACTAACATTTTGGAAAACCGCCATTGGTGTTCAAGCTTGCATCCTGATTGGTCGGGAGGCGGTGTCACGATATCGGGGCTTGTTGATTGGTTGGTTGCGGTCCCCACCTCGCGGCATGGTGGGGCCCATCATCCCTATGTTTATTTTTGTTGTTCAAGTTAGTGAGCTATAAGCTTTCATCGTGTATAGATGTGTTGTTCAAATTGTATCGATATTCGCGACAAATCGTTGAGTGTGCAGTGGCTTTATGGACTGTGATCGTTGTTTAGACCTGGACTGAATACCTGCATTGTGATTGTGAAGCTTTTGCATCTTTTTGGAGATGGTTATCCTGTAAGTAGCTTTCTATTGAATGTAAATCAGTATAGATGTTTTTTTTTTATCGTGATAGAGCCGTATCATGTCAGATATTGAGGAACCAGTGGAGATAGTAGCGTGGCTCTGTAAAGATTAGGTTGCTAGATATTTAATTGAAACTTAATATAGCAATAAGATTCTAATAGATAAAACTCATTTTTATTGAACTAGTTCATTGGATAGTTTTTGTGATCTTGCCAGACGGCTATTTTAATCGTAACACTTTCTGCCTAAGTACAAATTTCAAAAGTGTATTTGGTATAGCTAGGCGTGTTTTTTACAACTAGCGATTAAACTGCCCGCACCTAAATATTACCTACCACCTAAATATTCGGTATCTAAATCGACGCGTTTTCAGCTTACCTATTAATATTTTTCAAAATTATTAATATTATTCATTCAGAATTGCAAATACACAGGTACTAGAATTACAAGCAAAAAATACTTAGTTCCCTAATACCTACATTGATACTAATATACATGGTGTAAACGGACCCTTCACGAAGCCGCCAACCAAGCATTCTTTAAATCAAAACTAAGTAACTCTACCCAAATTATTGAAAAATCAAGGTTTACGGTAGGACTCAATGTAACGCACTCAAAATATTATGCTGATGGTTGTGTTACTTTAAAAGCCCGAACTGCGGTAAATCTTAGGATTTACCGGTAAATCTTAGGATTTACCGGTAAATCCTAAGATTTAGCAAGTATCACCGGTAAAAGTCCGAATTGTTCTATAATAACCATCAATTTTGGACTTTTACCGATAAAGGTAGGTCTTAGGTTTCGGTATCTGTGGTAGATACCAGTAAATGTTAGTTTTCAGAGTAAAACAATGCAGTTAATAATCAGAATTTCCTTTATTTATTTTCTTTACATATAATTTACATTTTTAAATATTCCTATACAAAATAATATAAAAAAACATTTAAAAATATAAAAAAATAGTAGCCCACCGGCATCGGGAACAGGGTCCCGAGCTACCGGTGGTCAGAGCTCTTGAGAGAGGAACCCCTTAACTACACGCGCCGTGTCCAGAAGTACTGCTTTCTGAATCTCCTCATGTGTTGGTCGAGGTTATTGGCTATTAACAATGACTGCTCTACTCACGTCCCACATCTAGACAACCTCGCGAGCCAGATCGAGATATTTGAATTGTTTGTCTTTCTCTGCTTTCACGAGATTCTCGTCATGCGGAACCGTTGTATCAACGATCATTAAGCGACGCTCTAATCTATCTATCACCACAATGTCAGGCTTATTGACAACAATAGTCCCGTCAGAGGCGATGACGAGAGCGAGACACGAGATGACACGACTATATTTCAGTCTTTGATTTCGGACATTTACCGGTGTCTGCGGTAGAACCTAAGATTTACCGACTCAATGCCGGTAAAAGACCGAAATTAAAGATTACTATAGAACAATTCGGACTTTTACCGGTGAGACTTGGTAAATCTTATGATTTACCTGTAAATCATAAGATTTACCAAGTCCTAAAATCCTAAAATTAACCGCAGTTCGGGCTTTTACAGTAACAGATGCATTGAATAGAACTAGTTTCATACAGGTATTTAACATTAAAAACCTGTATTTAAAATTTAAAAAAAAACTTGTAAAAAAGTTTGAACTTTGGACTCCAATACCCAGGTATGGTCCAGAACAAAAAAAAATATCGCATGATGGGGAGAACGAGTGCCTTTTGGCTTCATTAAGGTTCTTTTTACAACCCTCTTAATATACCAAACGGCGTATTTAAATCGTAAGTATATCGGCACCTGCATCAAAACATAGGTACCTTGGGCAAAAAGCCTTAGGGCATCGCAACCATAAACCATGAAAATTAGAGCAACGTGGTCAAAGAAGTCATAGAGTTCAAAGCCTAAAAATAAACCATCCTGTAAGTTGGAATCGCGGCAGCCGTTACTTTACGGAAATCCATGAAATTAAATGTTTTGCAAAATATTTAGTGATAGCCTCTCGCTTGCTTTCGATTGCAAAAAAAACAAACTTTCCTCTTGAAATTTGACACTTAACACTCAGCGCGTCCGCTCATTATATATAACTTGATTTACGACCGATTCGAGTGGCCTAGCGTAGTTTTCTTTACTGTTTGGCGTAGACGATACTGATAAGAAAAAAAGGTACGTTTGTTATTTTGACAAAAGTTGTGTGTATAATATTTTATGTGTGACTAAAATCAAGGTCAAGCATATTTTGCCGGTTTTTTTTCAGCGAAACAGAAAATATTATTCGCGGAATTAAGACTAAATATTTTGCATAACATTTAAACTATCCTATGTCAAACTACATATAATATTGGATCAGTTTTTGTTTATAAAAACGAAAATATATTTATAGTTGTTTAAGTAAATGTAGGTACATACATGGATTTCCATTACCTATAGCTCAGCTTTTATAAATCAACAGCCACACTACCTCTTTTAAAATTGTGCATGGTAATCCTAAACTTGTAAAAATTGACCTTGCTCTTAAGATAGAATGAAAATGTGAGTGGATCGAACCACCAGCATTTAAGGAGTATAGCGATACGCTAAATAACCGACAAAATTCAAATTTTCTGAAGTTTTTTGCAATTAGCATTTCAGTGTCAGGTTGTATGTTGATTAAAAAACATATACCGTAACAAACATTTACCCAGTCATAACCATCTCCCTCTTAGTTCTTTTAATCCCATTGAATGACTTTTTCGTGAAATAAGTAGTTCATCATCATCATTTCAGCCGAAAGACATCCACTGCTGGACATAGGCCTCCCCCAAGTGTCACCACATTGACCGGTCCCGAGCGACTCGCATCGAGCGGATCCCTGCAACCTTCACCAGCTCATCGGTCCACCTAGCGGGAGGCCTTCCAACGCAGCGTCTTCCGGTTTGCGGTCGCCACTCCAGAACTTTTCGGCCCGTTCGTTTTTTGCGCCGTTCTGCGAGCAATGTACCCTGCCCACTGCCACTTGAGTTTGGCAATAAGTACCTAGTTACTCAATGGGAATGACCAAATGATCGCCAAATTGCAAAAAAAACGTAAGTTATCATTTGAATTTGGCGGACTACCCTGGTACTTCTACCTAAATAAACATAGCGAAACGAGTCTTACCACTCTAAGTGATGGATATGACTTAATAATTGTGCATAATTGATTATCATCGATTATTGTCTATGATTGATTATTGTTTATTAATTGTTTTATGAGAGCAGCGGTGGCCCAGTGGTGGCGACCCCGACTTACGAGCAGTAAGTCGTGGGTTCGAACCCTGCCAGGCGCATTACTTTGTGTAAGTTATTTCATAACCACTGCTCTCAAAACGGTGAGGAAAACATCGTGAGGAAACCGGAATGTCCTAGAACCAAAAATTCGAAGACATGTGACATCTACCAACCCGCACTGGGCCCGCGTGGTGGATTATAGCCCATTCCCTCTCATGGAGAGGAGGCCTGCGTCCCAGCAGTGGGAACATTAATAGGCTGATTATTCTTATGCTTAATTGTTTTATGTTTTTCTTTTGATTTGGGTATTTTACATAACCAATTCAAAAGAAAAACATAAAACAATACAATCGTTTTACACTCGTAAAATTCAATCACATAAGATCCCGACCGCGATCCCGAAACGATTGCGACCTCAGGTTGGCCGCTGCAGATATATTCTGGCCAAATGGGGTATCCTCGATTCATCCCAAACAGATTGCCAGTGTGGGGCCCCTCTGCAGAATATGCTCCACCTCTTGTCCTGCCCTTCCTGCACAGCCACTCGCACCCACCAAGATTTAATTGAAGCAAATATTAGAGCTTTGCAGGTGGCAGTATTTACTGGTCTAACACAATAAAAACGCGAGCTTAATACCGTGCAAACTTTAGTAATACTTCAGTCTTATAAATATAATTTTTAGGCCAAACATTCAATTTTAATCAGAATACGAGTAGCTGTTTTAATTGTATATTAGCCCTAAGCTATTTGTGAATACTAAAAAGTAGATTATGAAATCATTTTAGTAAAAAGTAGCAGTGTTAATCGACTTTTGTAACTGACCGTACCTACCGAATAATTATGAGACGGTAATAATATCTGCCTCGTTAGTCGAGTGTTATTGAGTTTTTCCATCAGGAATTTCTCGTTATTATTTTTATTTTTTATTATTTATTATTAAAAAAAAAAACTTTGCCCCACACTAGGAATTTCTCCTATATCGTGGGTGCGTTTACAAACATTTAAATTCACATACACAAACAGCCAGACCGGGAACAACTATCTGTAGGCCATACAAATATTTGCTTCGTGCGGGAATCGAACCCTCGACACGAAGCGAAGCAGTCATTCGCTCAGCTACTGCGCCAACCGTGCCGTCAAAGTAGCAGCCACGAAGTCTGCCTTTGTGCCCGGTTTGGCAATAGACTCGCCCCTTTTTACATGGGACTTAAAAAAACATAACAGTCGAAATTTGTGTGTACGCACGACAGCCGATCAAGCTATACAAAACCAGTTTAGCTATCAAGAATCTTTTTAACATAAGCACTTAAAATTATTTTAAAATGAATTGTAGACCTAAATAAAATACCAGCAAAATAAATCATAAAATAAAATTAACCATTATAAATAAACAGCACATAACATAAAATAAACTCAATGGCAAACTGGTCAGGGTTGGGGAAGGTGCTGGCCGTGCCAGAGGGAGTCAATTGAATCTAATTGAAACTCATTGAAACTGTGACGTTGCTTTGTTGATGCATTAAGCCACTAGTTTATTTTGAATAGGCGAAAATACTGAGCCTGGCGTTGTGGCGTTGTGATGTGTTAGTCATAAGTTGAAGTCTCCTTTCGAGCTATCCAAATTCGGGTTTATAATGAATATTGCAGACATAGACGAACTCTAGTTTTATTCTATTTGTGGCTAGGTAAATCGTTCTTGTATTTTGGGAACATAGATATGCAAATCGTCGGGGATAGTGCAAATCCGCGAATCTACCATACGTAAAGTGCGCGTATGTGCACTACGTGTAGGTTTACAGTGGAAGGTTATAACTTTTTTTTAATTTTTTTTTTATTTCAACGATTTTTGACCTCATTTTTACATGAATAGTAACAATTCATGTGTTCTATGTATTGTTAACAGCAGAAATCTATTGAATTCATTAATTTCGTCGCTACGACAATGCATAATTCAAATTGGCTACATTTGTCAGAACCGCGGAAATATCCAATGCTAGTTCCGCGGATTTGCACTATCCCCGTCGAAATGTAGGATAGGTAATACTTAAACCGTCAAACATACCTACGAGTAGAAAAAAATATCGACTGTAATTTTCTGTAGTTTCTTGCTTGATTAATTTTGAATAGTTCGTCGTAATGATCAAACCCAAACCGCTGGATTTAAAACGACGATCCCATTCATCTTCCATCTTGTAAAAATGCAGACAATCTAAAAATATGTTCAAAGACTCGTCTTTATTTACTTACTCCTTCGTAAGTGGATATCTACACAAAGTTATTTGCCCAATTAAGGCGCGGCCGCCCCTTCAGACGATGTAATTCTGAAGCAATTGGCTCAACGAGAGCTTGCGAGGGGAACCGAGCTTTCTCCGCGATTTAGATGTTTGCTTTTTATTCTGTAAGGAACTTGAACAAAAGATTATAAATATATAGGTATGTGGATAGGAAATGTAGGTACCTATTTGTATTGTAGGTAGGTGTTTGTACCTTTATATTAGGTATCTAGGTGTCTGAGGGACATAGCTTTATCCTTTTGAACGCCAGAGCATAAACGGACGCGCGTGCCCTCCACGCCAAGCCACAATTTCACCTAGCACACATTTTGTCACATATTTGTGTCGTTTGGCATACAGGGCACGCGCTTGCTTGTCACGTATATGTGACTATGGCGTTCAAAGGGTTAATAGTAAAAAGTTATACGTATCGGACTAATAGCTTTAATGTATTGCTACTATCTAAAATTTAACTTCATAGCATAATGAGGTATGTAGCTTAGGATGGGTATATATTTACTCAAGCTGTGCTATGTAAATCTATATCTACTGCTACCAAAATGTTCTACAACCTTCCATTCTTCCACCAGCACCAGCAACCGCGAAATGTCGGAGGGCCAAACACCGGACTGGGACATAAACGACGCGGTGGTCCCGCGCGTGGCCGCTTTCGACACATTTGGAGAATGGTGCGACGGACACGTACGCCGCGTATACCCTCCAGGGTGTGAGGAAGCGAGGAGACACGCCTCAGGATGGGCCATGAGAAACACCAACAACCACAACGTTCACATACTCAAGAAGAGTTGTTTAGGAGTGCTAGTCTGCTCCCAAAGATGCCGCCTGCCTGATGGCTCTAGAGTGCATCTGAGACCAGCGATTTGTGATAAGGCGCGGAAAAAGCAGCAAGGTAATGGAATTGGAGGTATATTTTAACTACCTAATCACTATTTATTGTAAGCCCTTGACAATTTTTATATCGCTATAGACAAAGTGTATAAATTCAGGCCATAAGCTACTTTTTACTGAGGTCCACTGCTTAACATCCTAAACTGCCGCAATCGGAAATAATTTTCAAATGAATGTAGTACTAAGATGCTTTTGCATCGGTTTGGTAAAGCAGTATGTTAGGTATCATACACATTTGGCAGTATTAGCTACAGATGAGGCCTCTGTTGATCATCATTTTTCTCATGATAATTAAAATTAAGTTTTATACTGGTTAAATAGAACTTTCCCTAATGTTAATTTTCCTTCAACAGGCAAACCATGTCCAAACCGACTCTGCAGCGGTGGTCGCCTAGAAGTCCTACCATGTCGGGGACACTGCGGTTACCCTGTCACTCACTTTTGGCGACATACAGAACACGCCATCTTCTTCCAAGCGAAAGGCGCTCATGATCATCCAAGGCCTGAAGCTAAAGGAGCTAGTGAAGTACGAAGGTCCCTCGGAGCTGGTAGAAGAGTTCGAGGTCTAGCTTTACTGCTAGCGAGGGAAGCAGCCATAGCAGACAAGATATTGACGAAACCTGATAAGCAAATGCCGCAGAAGGTGTGCAATCCACATCCACAACCCCCTCCACTTATACCGGATAACCAAAGAGGTGAGTTGAATTTGTTCTTTCGATATATTGATTTGATTTTTAGGGTTCCGTAGCCGAATTGTTAAAAACTGAATCCTTATAGATTCGTCATGTCTGTTTGTCTGTCCCTCCGTCCGAAACTATTACTACACAGTTGGTAGGTAGATGTATTCTGTGTACCGCTTTACGATTTTTAAACAAAAATAATTAAGGGAAACAAAAAACTCCCCAAAAATGTAAATAAAACTTTAAAAAAAAATAAACATCAAACCTATACGTGCGAGTTGTTTTTAAAAATGTCATTGAGGTTTCTAAAACCATGTTTTCTCAAAGTCAATCGTTTGAAAGATAGACAATTCCAAAGTGGTAAATGTGTGCCCCCCCCCCCCCCCCCCGCCTGCGTCTGGCTGGGTTCGACCCACGATTTCTCACAGTATCATTATTAATTTATCTTTTGTCCTGACAGTTCAACTAACGTGCACCTGTGGACCTTTCGAGTGTTCGTGCCGGTGGCGCCCCGAGCAGACGGCAGAAAGCTACGCCACCGCGGCGTGGACCCCCCAGGAGCCGCAGTACCAAGCTTACGCACCTCCAGCGCCACCCGGACCCTCCCTTCAGCAGCAGCAACAACAACAGTACGACCCGACCGCATTACCAGCAGACGACATCTTCCACCCTGAAGAAATCTTCCAACTGGACCAACCCATCAGACTGGACTTCCCATTAGAAGAACACACCTTAGAATCACCACCAACCTTCGCTGACCTCAATAGCGAAAACTCCAGGCCTGAGGAAGCGTACTGGTTGGACTGGCAACGAGCTGCGGGTGGCTCGGAATCCAGTGAGACCCCCTCCCCAGAACTGTTCGGCGGATACCAGCAGACTGAACCTTACTGCGAACAGCAAGCATACATTCCCCAAGCATATTACCCTGAAGAGGCGCAACAATACTATCCTGCTGAAAGTAGAACCTCTCCTGTAATGGACATGCAAGAACAAAGGTTCTACAGGTACGGACAGGATTGTACGCAAACTAACTTAGATATGCAGAATTGGAACTATTCAGACTGCGCGTTCACCACCAACGACATGTCTGAATGTAAACAATACTTCGATGTTCAGCACCAACAAGCTGTGAACGCTTTTAGTGGCCTCTTATAATAATGTTCCTGTAAATAGTTTTGTAAATTGTAAATATTTTTACTGTACCCTAGTCTAAGATGTTAATTTTGTGTCTAAGATAGATTATTATAAGCATTATGTTCCTACACTGGTTTTAAGGAAACTTATCTCCTTCATTTGAAATGTGAGAAAATAAAAAACAGTTCGTATAAAATGGTCTATTTATTGTATATAAAAATTACATTAAAATTGTCAATTTTACATTTTTAATTTCTAACAATAAAATTGGTCACTACGAAATAGTCCATTAAGCGATCGCACGATTTATTATGCATTTGCAGAACATTCCGAAAACCTTCATAATGACACATTACACGACACCGTAATTTTGACGACACACGTCCGCAACCCAAGCCTAATTCCTTGCAAATGAGCTTATTCGTGTCCAGCACAAATGAAACTACGCGACATACCACTGATCCATCACGACGACCACAAGCAGTTCTCATGTAACTTCATAACCCGATAAACCTTCACTTTCCATTACGAATTTTGGCTGATACCGAAATATCATAACTTAATTAAATTCGACACAATTATAGGTACCTATAACGATATCTCAAACAAGTATTTACAGACGATTGCGTTAATATTGCAGTGTATTGCATTATCCGGGCTAGTATTGCACTATAACGGATAAAAAACGCAATTAGGACGCTACCCTGCACAATGTGCACCCCGCATATTGCAAGATCCGCGAACAAGTCGATCACATCAGTGTATTCTCCAGTCTTAACACAAGTTATTACAGTAAATATTGAGAATCTATATAAATGAAAATGAAATCATTGATATGAATGTTTACACTAAATACTATATGAAAAGAAATGTTTAACGTGGTCATAAATATCAAATTCAGAATATTGCTAATGGAGCTGAATTTGTTCGAACGGTTTTACATGTACAAATATACGTACAGCTAAATTCTCGCATTAATTTTTTACTTAATAATAGGCCCCTAACGCATTAATTACTCAAAATTTTGTGGTTCGCACATGTAAACCGTTCGGCGAGGGGTCGAGGAGAGCACAGCACGCACTATCACAGCAGTCGGCATTCCGCCACTAGGAGCCTCTAACCGTATTTCCATCAGGCGTAGCATGGAAGTAGGACTAGAGACACCGGTAGCCCCACGTCGGGCGCCACTTATAATAAGGCCACAAACAAATTTAATGTGAAGCATGTCATCTTATTTTACAATAACACCATAATTTGCGCTTCGAACGAATCTAGTTTAGTGTTAGAAAGGCTAAAACAACATTCGGACGCAAGTGTCTGTGCCTCACTTTACATAATTTGTTTAATTCTTCTCTCGTACTCCCACCGGAGTGTAGGACAAACAAATCACTGTCTGCTCGAGTGTCACTCACTCTAACGAAACTATAAATATCATAAGTATCTAAGCTACAATGTGTAGTCGGTAAGGGTTCAGAGCTCAAATAGGGGCGAGATCGAGTGTTTAAAGCATTAACATCGCTGAAGCCTATCGACAAATTGTAAGAAGAATTCCTAAGAGGAACGACTGTCCTACTAAATAATCACTATGACTTAGTTATCAAGATAGTACTTATAAAGGTAGGAGAATCTTAAGGAGAATGTGACTCTAACCATATTAGACACGTATCTAGCTATTAGACATAATATAATGCACTTCGTCGTGTGAACAAAGCACTGAGTCTGAAATCATGTACACAGCGATACCACATATATTAATTTTTGTGCTAGAGTATAACTTCATAATCACCAATAACACTACACTACAATAAAATAGCTAACATGGTTTGGTATTCAATAAGAAAAATAAATGATTCTAATTGACAAATAAGAGGTTATTAAAATAACTAAAATATAACACAACACAACATAGAGATTATAAGAAATATAAAAATACGAATACATTCGCAACACAAGATCACGTAAAGCTTCAACACGACTAAACGAATTTGTACTATTAAGAAGAAATCACTGCCTAATTGAGATACTAACTTCAATAAAGGGAAACGGAGACGGTAATTTCTACGTTATATTCTAAATAGACATAGAATATGGGATATAGAGGGAAACACGGAGAACTCGCGAGATGCGACCGGGAGGATGGAAGCAGTACCGTGGAAGACTACCGACCGGCCGCTTCGATACACGCATGATCTTCGAACGACGAGTACACCACGATCGCGTCGAATGAAGTTGCGCACGTTCATGCAACAGCAAACCCGACGAGCACGCACACGGAGTAGTAAATAAATGGAGTGCTAGTAGTCTTTCCCCTGCTATCACTCGTTGATCTGTCAGGTGCATGGGAAAAGAAGTTGTAATCAGCGTATGATTACCGCCGCGTCCCACGGCGAGGTTCTTTATAGAAGCGTTGTTTGTGCACTTTAGCCGTACCAATCTCTTTTCTAGCCACATCAGCTTCGGGCGAGATGAGGTTATTCAGTATGCGAGTATAAAACTCATTTTTTCATCACTCCATTAGTTTACTATGCGTTGCGAGATACTAGGTGGCTGTTGGTGCGGGTGGGTCGGTGTGTCAGGGCTCGGCCTCCTCTGCCAGCTCGGAGGTCCCCACGTCTCCGCGGGCCACCACGGCCACCGCGCTCACGGTGAGCTCTAACGGTTCTGCTCCCACGCAGCGACCTACGCTGCACTCCATGTCAGTACTGCAACAATAAAAATGTAGGATAATTATTTATAGACTAAAGTGCGGCATTATAGCATTTTAATACATGAACCGGCTTTCACCTGCCGTCAATTTCACGCTTCACTAGTTTATGCATGATTTAAAGGAGAATTATCCTCCAAAAAGAACTTTTAGAGCATAAGTTTTGTTTTTTATTTATTTTATTTGGCTCTTCAACAATAAGTACACTATTACATTTATAATTATATAGGAAAACATTTTAACCTTAAGTCAATGCCCCATCACATAAGGGAGGCACTACGTGCACTTTAGTAAGCGAATTAAAAAACGAAAAAAAATAGAATAAAATAATACAACGAAATGAAAAAGTTAAATAAGGCCAAATTTAATTATAATGCGAATTATTTTTTTTTCCTTTTATTTTTCTCCAACAGCACTTGCTCACTCAATTTTTCGCATCTTGGAATCTAAACCAACCAATTGGGAATAAAACGAGATGCCAATTATCAACGAACAAAATTACTTACACGGAACTTATAGTAGAGAGATGCATCCTAGCATTCTGCCACTGCTCGCTGGCTTCAATTGAATCCAGTTGATCTTCAGAGTGTGTGTGCGCAGATCCAGCGGAGACGGGATCGCTGCCTGATACAGGCGACTCCAGGTTGATCAGTGTTCCCGTGACCACTTCAGCCGCTCGAGCGCTTTCCTCTGTCGCTGAACTGGTTGACTGACTTGTGTCCACTGATTTCTGTGGGTCTGATTGGAAAGGTAGACGGGTTAAATTTTATTGTAGCTGCTTTTTTTAGGGGCAGTGATAGCCGGTTACGGACCGAATTAATTAATACTAAACATGGTAATCGGGACCGGTCAATGTGGCGAACCTTGGGGGACGCCTATGTCCAGCAGTGGACGTCTTTCGGCTGAAATGATGATGATGATGATGATGATGGTAAATATGCATTTTTTAGTGTCATTGATAGTGTTGGTGACAATATAAGTTAAAAAAATGGGGCTTAAAAATTAAAATCAAAGCTTTTAGCTTAATATTATTAACTACAGAGATATGCAGTATATTGCGATATAGATTTTTTTTACTTTGATATACTATCATTATAATTATATAATGTATTATTGCAACATGCGGGTCGCGGCAATAGAGAATTATTTCAACACAGAAAAAAATAGTAAAAACTTAGAATTAAACGTGTACTGTCACTTACGGGATATCTTTCGTGATTGAACAACACAAGAATGAACAATCACGGACGATATCCCGTAAGTGACTGTATACATAAGTTTTGTTGTAAACCGTGAAAGCTTAAAACAGTGTTTGAACTTAGAATTAAAGTGTTTACTATTTCACTATCTTGTAACCATTCACTACTCCCCGACCCTCTAAATAGTCAACCTACCATTTATGCGCGGTCTCCACCATCTTAAACCTGAAATGAATAATACCAAATGGCGATGAAGCAAAACAATCAAGCATGACATGTAGCTCAGCAAGCTAATAAAAACGTAATAGATGAAGAATAATAGGCAAAGACCTGGGGCATGCATGTAGGTTAACCATTTCTTGAGCGGGCGGGCGTCTCCGAACACCGGCAACACGCCGCCCTTCATTGCATCTGCAACGCAACGCGTGCGCGGTTAGACAGTGAAAACGTACTATGGAGTGCGGAAAAGAGATAGCACTATTTGTCTATAGCCCATCTCTCTGTCACACTGAAACAATGATGCCAAAAGACGGACCACAAAGACAAATAATGTAAACAATGAAAAAATATACACAAATATACTACTTGAAATTATGTGTATGGATTTCAAGACACGTTTGTAGTGCCAGATGAAGTCTCGCTTTAATAATGCATATTATGTTTTTTTTGCAGGTGTAAAACTATAGAGGGTGTAATTCAGTATAATTATCATACTAAGATGACCGGTACAAGAAATTATTTCAGGAATGTTACGGGAATCCAATAAATTTAATTTCTTTTCGTTACCGTGGAAAAACGTACGTAGCGAACGGCAAGCGCGACGGGAAGGCAGGAAGTGAACAGCTAATTTCACGCGTCGCTTGTTAGAGTATTTCAACATCCATTGTTGGATTTTTATTTTAGCAGTATTATTTTCATAAATGGAGTGCTGCGTACAGGGAATGTAATTTTACATTGAAATAAAGAAATAGTAACTGATAAAAAAAATTGCCGGAGTAAAATTCCGGTGGAATATGATTCAATATAAGGAGCTGAATGCACCCTGTGTATTAACATTTACACTTCTTTTGTAGAGCAATTTTTTTAATTAATTATCCCGTTTCGTTTCTATGCCAGACAATTATCACGACATCACAATTCCAAGTGTTTTGCATGTTTATGCGAATATTATGAGACTGAGCTCCTTTTCACCATTTTTTGTACATTGTAAAAGCTGTTATGTAATATTAAAGCAAGTTTTTGAACATGAATAGGAGTTTCAGAGGCACTGTGATAGATTTAACCAATGGCATCTGTTTGATGTAACAAATATTTAGTAAACTAAACAGCGTGGACAAGCGCAGGGGCAGAAGCGAACTCTACACATTGATGGTGCTAGCGTATACACCAGTGAGACACCATAAAAGCGTTCCATATTTTAAAATGATATTTCCATAAAATGTGCCAGATTGAAAGCATTTATACCCAATTGCAAATAAGGGTTATTTTAAGATCTACTAGTGCATGTGCATATTCAGAAATAAAAATTACCCTCCAGTTTTTGATGTTTCTCAAGGCATCTCGCTGTAAAATTTTGATATAATCGAATAAGAAGTGATAAAAACACAGAAAGAAGTATTCTTAAACAAAGTTATATGCTAAATATTTCATTATTGTGATCTTTTGAATTCTTTTGTATTTAAAATGTTGGTTATAATGTCTCACCGGCTTTTATCTGAGTTTTCATAATACTCACATGTTTAATAAAAAAATATCCCAATCACACTAGATGAGCAAAACACAATATGAACCGAAACATATATTATGGAAAACATACTGAGTCATGGAAAAAAAACCAGAAATACCATGAACTTAATAATTTGCAATTTAAAAGTGTATTTATTTATTAATAATTTTTCAGAGCTGTCTATATGGTATGGTTAAAGGAAGTTGTAGGAGTAAGTGAGTAGTAGGTGAGTGTACGTACCAGTCCTATGCTTGTGCTCGCAGCAGGGCGGGTGCGGCGCGGGCGGCGCGCGCGGCGGGCGCACGCGCACGCGGTAGAAGCGCGAGCCGCGCGGCATGCCGTAGCGGTTGCCGCTCTGCGCAACATTTGTGGGAAACTTTATTGTTTTATACTCACTTACTTGTCGAATTATATGCTGCATACATCGAGACATGTTATGACATTTTTTTGGCGGGGAGCGACATTGTTCGTTGGCTCAAGATCGAAAGACACTAACAAAAGGTCAGTGGAATAATACTACAAGCAACATTGAGTGACGTTTGAGTTTCAGGATACAATATAAGCCAGAGACACAGTAGCCTATGATGCAAACAGACGAACAAGACATCGTAAGTTTATTCTCTACCTTTTGCATCAATCACGATAACTCACTCGTTATAGAACGTTTCAAATATAATAATTGAATGTTATTACTCCATTTGCAACTAGAATCGTATTGTGAACTACCCAATATAGGTAATGATACAACATTAGTTTTAGTATTTGCGAAACCTGAAACACGTGTCTAGTATTTTTATGTAAAGAATCTATGTACAAAATTTAAAAACTGTATCATGAAAAATCACAAAGTTGTAAGCTTTGTTCTGTTACCCGGTTGTCCGCACAAAAACGTGATAACCACGCAGCGCGCCCGCGTGCGCGCCTCCAGCGTCGTCTTGAGCTCATTGATAATAATAATTTAGCAGTAGGTACCTAAATTATTGCGATAGGTACTTAATGTCGCTCAGTGTCCAACTTGTAACTTTTTTTAATATTTATGGAACAAAATATTAGGTATTTACCTATGAAACTGGAGATTTGTATGAAAATTTTAAAAAGATTTTTTTTTGTATTTTATTTTTATTTTTGCTTATCTAGCTTTTTTATCTTTCCGATTTGACGCAAGTGCTTTAATGTCGTTTTGACACTAACTCCAAGGCCCGCAGCAAGCTCAGCCGTAAATTGAGTTGGATTCGTTTCCACCACCGGCTTCAATTCGTCGTTGTCGACAATAGTTACCGGCCGACCGCGAGGCTCATTCTTCAACTCAAAATTTCCAGATTTAAAACGATTGAACTAATAATGGACCGTGTTTATGCAAGCAGTGCTAGGCCCGTACACGTCGTTAATGTTTCGTGTTGTTGCGCAGCGGTATGTCCACGTAGCAACTCATATTCGAAAATTGTTCGAATTTTCAGTTTATCCATGGCGCCAAAAACTACCACAATTCCACAAAAACTACCACAATTCCACAAAAACAAAAAACTATCTGAAAACAAATGACTGATTTTGAAATTAAAAGAACACGACTTTCGAATAAAATTTATTTGAATTTCTAATTGCACGCCAATCCACAGATAATTAAATCTGAAATGCTGGTTATTAAATCTCCAATTACATAGGTAAAGACCTATTATAACACGGTTTAAAAATTATTGGAATCGATTTTGTTACTTATTCTGAACAAATTATATTCAGGTTTCGCATGTACTAAAAATAATGTTGTATATAACTTACCTTCTTAGCGTAACAGTACTCCTTAGACTCGACGGCAGCGATTGCATATAGTCGTCTCTCACTTTCGTTCTTAACCTGTATGCTGAGCTCTAAGGCTGGTAGGCAGTCGCTATGCACAAAATACATAATAGACGCTTCCTGAAAAGAGAAACATTTGTTCGTCTTAAAGATCGTTTCGCATGTCCATTTTCATTCTATACCCTTCGTTTTTAAAGATATTTCATTAACACTAAAAACGGGATATTAGACATAGTTTAACGTTTTTAGTGTTAGTGACCATGTCTATTTAAAAACTTATAAATATGTATTATATTTTGCGTTTTTTTTTTTTGTTTTTCTTGTTTTTTTTTATATTTTATATTTTGCATTTTTATGGGATCATTGTACAATTTTAGATATTAGCAGTTCGTGTGAAGATGTTTGAATTGCATGCGCGCGCGTCGATCATTGCTATTGAATCCCCTCAACAAAATATGCTTCCATGTCTTGACTGCATTGTTGGTCTAGTGGTCGTAAATTATTACTGCTGAGCATAAGGATCTAGGTTCGATCCTATGAATTAGTCGATTCCTAGAAATTGAACCTAGGACCTCATACTCAGCAGTCGGGCTCGTGGATTATTGAGGTTCCCGTTACAAATTTCTCAGAAGCAGTTTGGAGTCTGGATTTGTGCCCGCTTGATGACATGGATGGCGAAATTTGGGTTTTTGTTTTTTTTTTGGGTTTGTTTTTGGTTAGGCTCTGCTAAACACTTCAGGGAAAATAGGTGAGGTTATCATGGTTTTCAAGGCCCTTTACCTGCAGCACGGTATAGTTGAGATGCTGCGGGTCCCACATGACGAGCACGGTGTGTCCGGGCAGACACGACGACAGCGACAGCGTGCCGGCCGACAGACCGAACGGCGTGTGGCAGCGGCCGCGCAACTTCTTGCTGTCTTCCTTCTTCGGCGACGATCTGTAACGATAGCATAGTTTTTTTAAACATCGGCGTCGTTATTTGTTTGTTTTGTTGTTTTTTTTTGACAAAACGTTCATACATGTTTGGCCCAAAATTATGCAGCGCGACCTCCGGGAGTCGCAGCTTAAACGAATTTGTTGATACTGGAGTCTGGATTTGTTCCCGGTAATAACGACTTACAGACAGTAGTAAAAACTCCCTATAAAATTTTGCTATATTTATTTATAAAAAATTTATGCACAATTGCAAACTGTACAAAGGCGGACTTATGCGGTGATGCAGAGACGATACACAGTAGGTGCAATAACAGAAAAAAATACTAGAAAATATGTATATATTAATAACTAAAATATAAGAATAAATACGAGTATATATATGTATATGAAACAAAATATATAAAGCTAAGAGAAGTAAACAAGAAAAACGACTACAGCTACATTATCACGCTAGCTACGCTATATTGTTTGGTATTCTATTTTCTATTTATTGTAAAAACTTATTTTTTGTATGATACTTATTAAATATGGCCGAAGGTGGGTCCTTTCGGCCATCATCATCTCCCTAGCCTTTTCCCAACTATGTTGTGGTCGGCTTCCAGTCTAACCGGATGCAGCTGAATACCTGTATTTTACATGGAGGGACTGCCTATCTGACCTCCACAACCCAGTTAGTACTGAGTAATACGATACCCCTTGGTAAGACTGGTTGTCAGACTTTTTGGGCCACTGACTGTCAAAGATCTACAAATGACACCCGGGACCAACGGCTTAACGTGCTTTCCGAGGCACGGAGGAAACTCGGTATGTAATGGGTGGTCATCCATCCACAGACCAACCTAGGCTAGCACGGCTTAACCTAAAGATCGATCCGAGCGGCTGTTATTATTTAGCCACGAGCTCCTCTGGGTCCTTTCGGCCATATTTAACGTTATAGCTTTATAACTGAACGCTTGATAAATGGTTAAATCTTTGTCAAGGTATAGTGCTTGATGCTTACCTGCCCTCGCTATCGTCTTCTCTGCTTTTCTCTTCTTCTGCTTTCTTTTCCAAGTCTTTTTTCAAATCTTTAACTTGTAGCTTCAAAACTGCGTTCTCGTTTTCGAGGGAAGCCAACTAGAATAGGAAATTAATAATAATAATATTTCGAAAACAGTTTTACCAGTATATTGTGATTGTGGTACGTTGTGATAAAGCCAAATAACATAGAAAGCTACATAAAAAATGCAATTCCAAAACTACTTGCACATCAAATATAATTTACGAGCAGCTTATAATGTAAGCAAGGACTACTACTCGGCACAGACCAATAAGGACCATAATATGGAGGATCGTTCAAAGCATTCAATAATAATCCTTATTCTAAGTATTTTAAAGGGCAGACCTCGAAGACATCTGAGGCGCTGTTCGATGTCAGCCTAAATGAGCATACAATATACACTTTGCACTTAAACGAACTAAGAATAAGGTGTATTATTCAATATCATGCCTCTGGTTTACAGTGTTCTTTCGTCCTAAATAAATACCTGTGTCTTAAGCAGCGCATCGACGTCGTTAGTTTCCGGATCAGTGAGCTGTTGTATGGTGTCGCGGTACTTGCCGCACTCGCGCACTAGTGCGACCTCTCGCTCTCGCAGCGCATCTATTTGTCGCTCTTTCTCCGACAATAATCGACGGGCAACGTCGTTTGTCGACATTGACGATGAAAGCTATAAGCGAAATGTGGGTGTGAGAAAAAAAAAGGGGGTGGCTAATCTAGATCATCCTTAGGAAATGAAGCGCTATTACAAATATCTATATTTTATTATACTGTCAAAAGCACATTGAAACTACTACTTAAATATAAAGTAAAGCAATGTTCAGACGCCAGCACATCAAACTACCCGAAACTGTGAATTTTTCACAATCGAACTTGAACCTAAGGCTTTTGTGAGAAAGTGGAAAATCAATCAAGGTAAAAGCGCCAGGGTAGACCGCGAAATTCTATTTTACTTAGGTTTTTTGCAATTTGCAGGTCAGGTTCAGGCTATATTCGAAACAAAATATGATTCGCGACCGTAAAATGTATGTAGTTATAGAATTAAAATCATTAAAATCATCAATACAGCCATCTAAGTTCATTAAATGACTATTTCGTGAAAAAGTCATTCAATGGGATTAAATGAACTTAGAGGGTTGTATTGGTGAGTTTAATGTGTATAACTCTGTAGAGCCATATTTGTTACGGTCGCGAATCATATCTTAATCAACCTACAATCTGACACTGACCTGTAAATTGCAAAAAACGTAAGAAAATTTAAATTTCGCGGGTTACCCTGGCGTTTCCACCTTAAAGAAATTTGACAGATTGTAGCAGAGCTCGGATACCGGTATATTTTTCGAAACGGTATGTCGTCTTCGGAACGTTATAAAAAACGTTTTTGACGAACAACAACATTTATATCGTTCATGTTTAATAAAACGTTTTTAACCATTTTTTTCCGTTTCATTCCATACACACGGTACCCAATCAACTAAAAAAGTTCATGCTTGTCGCAGGCGGCCGCACGGTGGGCTGAAAATGAAGCTCCATAGACTTAGCGTCACTCAAAAATCAAGTACATAACTTTGAAAAAAAAAATATGCCAGCTTATTCCTTTACTTAATAGCAATATTTTATGTAGTGGAACTTTTTTTTGATAAAGCTATTATTTAACAAGTTATCTGCGATTTAATATTTTTTTTGTATGGAGCTGGACCGTTTTTTTTTATTTTATTCATTATTCTTAAGCAGTCTCCAAATATAACATTCCGTGTCATAAAATAAATCATATAAGGTATATTATCACTACGGCCTGAATCTCGGAAACCTTCGGAACTTGGATTTTTTTAACGACAAATAAAAAAAAAATTAATGTTATTGTAATTTTAAAGTTACTAATTGCAATTTTATGGCCTTCTACACCTACCTAAGGCCCCCCTCCCCCACCTACCTATCTACCTATACCTTACCAATGCAACTTACTCTAAACAACTTACAAATGCAACGGAATTTGTTATTATTATTTCTCTGACTATTACTTAGGGTTTAAAGTTAATGTACCTACAACTTTGAACTAACCAAATTGCGCGTAGCAAAACAAATGATACATCTTTTCTGAGAATTAAATGCCACAAACAAGTTACAACTTGTTTGTAGCATCTATTTCTCGAAAAAAAGTGCAATTTTTTCGCGTGTTTGCTTTTTTTTTTTCAAAGTTAGGTACTCGTTTTTTGAACGACGCTAAGTCTATGGAGCTTCATTTTTAGCCCACCGTGCGCCGTCCGTGGCTACGTCTTGCGGAATAAACCGGCTTTTACCCTGCAGAATAAACGTTCTCATTTCGTTTTCGTTCCGAACAAAATGATCTACAAAGAACTGTTCAAAACGTTTTAAAAACGTTATTTTAAATAACGTTTCCAAGCCCTGGATTGTAGTAGCTTGATGTGCTGGCGTCTGTACAGTAGTAAGTCGTAAATATGGCACATCGAGTTTAAAAAAGTTCGGCTTTATAGGGCGTTGTCCCGAACACTCGTAACTGTGTATCTCTTTACGCCATATTAAAGCCCCATATTGTTTTGGCTGTCCCAAATAGAATGGGATAAGGGGAGGAAAATGATGATGATTATTCTGTTCTTTATTTTTATTTTTCTTACATTTATTAAGGGGTGGATGGGACTCCGACGTGAAAACGGTTACCACGTATTCAGTACATCATTCTGAGCACCCCCATATAGAAATATTTCATCGGTTATTAATAAAAAAAACACAGCTGTTTAATACAAAAGTGCAATACCTACACGGTCAAAGTGTATGCAGCAGATTATTTTTTTAATAACTGATGAAAAATTTCTATGCCGGGGGGCTCCGAATAATGTACTGAATACGTGATAACAGTTTTAGCGTCGGTGTCCCTTTCACCCCGTATTTGGTCTTCAGACTGTCATAATTCAAACTGCTTAACTGGCATAAAAATGTTTGTGTAAACATTCATTCCCAAGTGATCATTCCTTTTTCCTTGAAGACCGCAAAAATCTAGCATTACTAACTACAGAAATTAATAAAACATGCCTCTCAAGCATATACCTGTTTCTCCGAGTCATATTTCGTATTAATCGCCGCTATCTCAGCTTCCATCTTGATCTTCCACTCCACCTCAGCCTTCGCAATGGCCTCTCTCACAGCCTCTTCCTTCTCGACCTCAGCGTTCTCCTTAGTCTGCATGACGATCGCGTTGTGGCTGGATATCTCGATGACGTCCGTGCGCTCGATCTTCTCGAGACTCGACTCGGAAGGCGAACGGTCCATGTTTGTTAGTGCTACTAGGCGGAACCTGGAGACAATTGGGTGTTAGAAAAATGGGTAAATGGGTGTTGAATATTCAGAATATTGGGGTTCAACTATCTCTTTGGTCTTAAGAGTCCAATGTTGGGCGTGCGACTTCGTGTTCAATCCCCGGCTCGAGCGGTTATTAGGATTCTCTTAGAAGCTGAAAACTAGATTGCACCACCACCGTAGAAACGGGCTTTTTCGATGGAAGAATCGACAAAATGACAGATCAATAAAAGAAATCTACGAAGTGGTCATGCCTCTTTATTACAAGGATTTTGAAAAAATACCTACTAGCTGCAACTGCTGAACGACGAACTATAGTATCTATGAATAGCAGACAAAACCTTCTACAAAGTAAAAGGGCAAAACCAGTGTAAGAAATAAATGCGTGTCAATAAAAGATTTTGAGAAAATAATATTAAATTACAATAAAATTGGTCTTACCTCGATCGTAAGGACTCAATCTCAGCCTTATAATCCAGATGCATTTTCTCTTGCAAGTCTTTGATCTCTTTCTGTTTTTGTACTTCGATATCATCTAACTTTCTTTGAAAACCCTGTATTTCTTCTCTAGTCTTCTCAAGTAAATCTTTCGTCTCTTGGTGTTCTTCTTCTAATCGTTCTATCTCTTTATGGTGTAATTTTTTTATGTTTTCCGAGTCCGTTTTTATAGTGGCAATAACTCTGTCTTTTTCGTTGAGAGCTGCTTTCATATCACTTAAATCTAATTCATGGTCGACTGTGAGCCTCTGTGTTTGCTCGCGGAACCTTATCGCACTCTCTACATTACTCTTTTCCCACGCTTCTAATACCTCTAAATACATATTCGTCATAAATTTCTTCTGTTCATTTACCTCATATTTCAACTTCGACAACTCTTCAACTAAGAATACAATATTTACTTTACAAACTGTAAATACTTTTATTAAAAACTCTTGCAGTCTCTCCATATGAATTCTGTGGGTATCCATATTATCCTGAAAATTAAAAAAAATACCTTCAGAATATTGTGTAGGAAAATTATCTACGAGCTCTACAGAACGCCACAATCGTAAGCCGCGTTGACACGGTCAGAGTATGATCGGACAGACTTGACTCGTACGATTAAGCTTCATACGAGTGTACTCGGATAGCTGTTGATATTGTCATAGTTCACTCGGATCATTTTATTCATTCTACTATTATTTTTCACAGTCGACATAGAAATATCGCGTATTTAGGCACATGAATTTCTTCCGCACCCGATCCTTTGCGCATAGATTTTTTAATTTTTGTTTTCTCCTGGATATAGGTGTTCCGAATGTTGTTGATTTTTTTGTTTACATCGTCGACAGTGATATCAAAATCAAAACTTCTTATGAGACGCTGCACAGCCGCGTTCCTGGCGTCTTTATTTTTGTATTTCTTTAACCTTAAGTTCCAGAGAACCTCTTATGCTTCGTACAGTTCTACAAATCTGTCTGTTTCACGCTCTGACCATTTTTTTTTTGGTACGAGACGCTTGTTTGTTTTTATTAACCGCCTTTTTTCACCTACTCGGAGCCTACTCGTATCCGAGCTAGCTCGGAAAAGTAGGACGCAATCCGAGTCTACTCGGATCGGACGCCGTCATCCGAGTGCGCGCGGATTATGGGTTGCCACAATACGAGTTGCGTCCGAGTAGGTATCCGAGTCCACTTGGTCCGAGCATACTTGGATCGTGTCAACGCGGCTTTACAAATATGAAGAGAAACCAAAATTCAAGAATACGCAAAATAAAAATAAAATGAACAGCTCATACGGGGCCGGTGAAGACAGGAGCAAATAAAAGAATAACAAAACGGCTACCACTCAAGTAAGAGCTCCGAACACGATGTACAGTCGAACAGAGTTAATTTTACAAAACATCAATATTTCCACTAACAACCCTTTATTATGGAGTGTAAATGAGAGATGTGGAAGAGTTGACTATTTGACACACTCATAACATTGACGTATGGTCTCATGGATGTATCGGTGTCCTGAATTAAATACGCTCGGATTGGTGATGGATTTTATCGCGCCACGGGTTAAAAAGGAATAAGTAGGTAGCAGCCTATATAGTAATCTCCCTGTTCGCGTGTAGTGCGGCGCGGAGCTCTTACGCGCGCGAGCGTGTGGCGGGCGCGATGTACACCTGTCGTTCGTCCCGGCCCCAGTCCAAGCTCGACGGTAGCGACTCCTCGATGTAATAATCAGAGTTTTCGAACTCGTATGATTTCGGGCTCTCCGCGGTTTCCAATATAACCGGTAGTTTTCGCACCTCGGTTACCGTCGATACGGCCATCGTTTCGGGAACGCAAATAGTGGAGATGTCGATTTTCAGTTTTTGTGTCGCACTCTGTCCGCCAAGCTTTTCGAAGTCGCTGGTTTCTGTTACGGAGTCAAAATCTCTGTGGAGCGAAAAAACAATAAATTATAATTATTAATTTAAAAGACACATTTAAAAGAGAAAATGTGATATTAAAGAACTACAAAATACTTACTTATTCATGTCCACTTGAATATCCATATCTTTGCGTTCAAGTTCCGAAGCTCGTATTCTGAAATTAAAACGAAAAATCTTTTTAACACTACCATACTATGGCATACAGTCATACAGTGCCATACTACATTTGAATTCAGTACCCGAGATAATAATCAAATTTTGGGATCAGAAACCGTACAAGAAATAACATTATTTTCATATAAGCATAGCATAATCAGCCTATTAATGTTCCCACTGCTGGGACGCAGGCCTTCTCTCTATGAGAGGGAATGGGCTATAATCCACCACGCGGGCCTTTGCGGGTTGGTAGACGTCACATGTCTTCGAATTTTTGATTCTAGGACATGCCGGTTTCCTCACGATGTTTTCCTTCACCGTTTTGAGAGCAGAGGTGATGAAATAACTTACACAAAGAATTACGCCTGGCTGGGTTCGAACTCACTACTTACTGCTCGTAAGTCGGGTTCTCCACCACTGGGCCACCGCTGCTCTCGTATTTTCATATGTCGTTTCATATTTATAACATTTTTATTGCAAATGGTCAGTCAAATATCAACTTAGAATACGAAACACTAAAGTAGATAGTTTAGTCAGTGACAACGAATTGTAAATTATCTGAGATTACGATCAAGTAAAAAAACATTTCATACCTCTGCTGAAAAAACTGCACAGTAACATCCATATCATAATTGGGTATGTCTTCACTTAGGGCTGGGAACGCGTTGGCGATGTTCGCCACATCTGCCTCCGTGAGTTTAGGCAGGTTGGCGTCAAACGTTGGCGGGCCTTGTGTGGCAAACGTTGGTGGTAGCTCCGTCATACCTGGGAAGAGGCTACGTAGAAAATGACCTTCAAAAGCTGTATTGAACTCTTGCCGCCTTCGGATTTCTTCATCATGTATTTTAAGCAGTTTTTCAGCGAGGTCTGTGGCCCACTGGAATTAGAAAAAAAAAATTAGTAAGGAATAATAATAGCTTTTTTTAGGACAGTTGAGTGTGTTTTAGAGGCGGTTTTTCAGTACAAAACGTCTCTCTCATCTTAGTAATCTTTTAGACCACCGCAGACAAGAATCTGGGGTCTATTCACACAAACAACAACTATGTATCATTAATTTGTCACATTCAGACGTTACCTTAAGATGTGCCTGTGAGAAGGTCCGTCTCCTCGACACCTCGTGCACAGCCCTAACGAACACTTGCGGAGCTCGGTGCAGCTGCGCCACGATGCCGAAGTATCGCGACAGGCGGTTGAAGCACTGGAACGACAGCATCGCGTGCGCATCCTGCACGGACATCGAGTTCTCGATCATAAGAACCGCCCTGGAAAGTGTAGGGGAGATTAGATGGTGTTTTATGCCAGACCGATTTATCTTTAAAAGTATGAAGGGTGGAGGCAGCAAGTCTGCAAAAGTTACTTCGTGATTGTGTGAGTCAATCTCATTATCAAAACTGAACTGCCTTAGCACAGAAAACCTTTTATAAATGCATTGCTATTCTGCAAACGATTTAGTACCTAAATACGAATTTTCAACATACATATTGTGAGCCCTGAAATATCTGTGACCGGTGCGAAATAATAAATGTTATAAGGTCCAAATTGCCATAATTATGACAGCGAAGGCGTCAGTTTAGATTGCTAATAATTGCAACTGCAAAAAGAAACAGCTATGTGGCTTCTTACATCAACTTATAAGTGAATACTCATTCTACTGCTTAAACTTGAATCTAAAAAGAAATTTACTTACTCTAATCTCGCCTTCAAAATATGCGAGAGTTCATCCTTCGACTTAGCGATGCGTCGTCTAATGTCGATGAGCATCTGATGTCCCTTCAGGAGCTTCTTCAGCTGACACCAGTGGGACTGGACTAGTGTGGGCAGGACGGATGGGTCGCAAGCTGTGTTTAGACGCTCGCGGCACTGGGGAATAGTACAAAGATAGTTATATTGTTATAGTTAAGTAGACCGGTTATTACAATTAAACTTATGAAAACCCTCTGTTTTCGTCGAAGGTTACAAATACGCTTAAACGAGGATACTGTTTAATGAGTTTTAAATGCAATTAAAAAATTCAAGTGCAGTTTAGGTTTTATTGCCGTGTCATAAGAATCAGGCGTCACCGTGAAATTCAACATACAAGCAATTCTACTACTTCGGTGTCGTAAAATTATTTTTACATGTCATCGTGAAATGCAGTCGTAGTAGTGTAGTTTGAATTCGACAGAGAAAATCTTTAAGACGGTTAAGACGCCTATTGAACACTCCTCTTAAGAAAGGACCATGTGTTGTGTTCCAGGGCCACGGTATCTCTTTCGAACAGTCCCGCAGCCCTGGCAGGCATCGGCCCATGCGGACCCCTACGTGGTTGCTGACATCTCTTTGAGGCGCGCGTGGAACACGAACGCGCCGTCGACACGGCCTGTCGTCATAAGACGGCCGGTTGGCGAGCTAGCCCATAACTCGCCGTCCACAGGCCCGCGCCTACGGTGGCCGGGAGCCACCAGGTGACCCTCGACGCCCAGGGCGTCTCCCGCGGCGGCTGGGACGTGAGGTTATTTCCCTCTCACGTCCCGCCACCTCCTTCGCTAGCATGACTGCTTCGCAGAAGGAGGTGACGGCTTCCCATTCCCTCTCGCTCCGGACCATGGCATGGAGGACCAGGGCCGGACGCGAGAGATCGCCGCCGCCAATCGCCGCTACGAGGACACGGCGGTGCTCCACCCGCGGGGCAGACCTCCACGGTATGCCCCACCGCGTCCTCCGGACGATCCTCGCAGTGGAAACACCCGGGCGTTTCCTCCCGCCCGATACAGTGCAGGAACCTCCCGAAACAACCGTGTCCGGTGAGGACCTGCGTCAGGCGGTAGGTGAGGGTGCCGTGGCGCCTCTCTAGCCACTCCTTAAAGAGGGGACTTATCGCCACTATGGTGGCGTGCCCTGCACGGGGTTGCGACAGTCGCTCTCTCCATGTCGCCATGAGATCACGCCGGAGGTCTGTCCGCTGCAATTTACCGCGTGCAGGCGCGCGAGGACTATCGCCTCCAGATCCCATGGCGGCAATCCGGCAAGGAGGCTAGCTGCCTCACCGGAGATCGTGCGGTACCCCCGGATTAGCCTTATAGCTATCACCTTTTGTGGATCAAGCCAAGGTTTATTTTACGGCGACAAGGCGTTGTGCAACAATTAGCAACCACTCCTAGATATCCTCAAAATGGACAAGAACATGCATATTTACCTGACCTCCACATCCCAGTTAGTACTGGTTAGCGACGGTAAGACTGGTTGTCAGACTTTTTGGGCCACTGACTACCTAACGACTGTCAAAGGTCTACAAATGGATGCACTCTATAAATAATGACAGTCGGGACCAACGGCTTAACGTGCTTTCCGAGGCACGGAAAAAACTCGGTATGTAATAGGTAGTCACCCATCCACAGACCAACCTAGGCAAGCACGGCTTAACCTAAAGATCGACCCGAGCGGCTGTTATTATTAGCTAGTATAGAATGAAAATGTTGCATACATTGTTTCTTTGGACCTGTTTAAGGAATTGTCCATGCCTTTGATTAGATAAACGTTCAAAGTCGTAGGAGAGGGACTTTACCAAATCGATTGATTATTATTTAAAGAGCGCTTCCAGTTTACCAACTCATCAACAAGCTGGGCTCGGAAGCTCAACAAGTTTGGAACTTACATAAAGATCTTATGAGCTAATTTTGAGACCATTTCCGACAGTTTTCTAGTTCGAAACTGCACCCCAAACAAACCGTACACCTATTAAATAAAAGACAGTATTTCAGACGTCCTACAGCAATTTGAACATACTTCTAGAATATTCCTCATTCAATCATCTCACCTGAATAAGTGACGCAGCCTGATCGCGTTGGTCTCTCTCCAGCTTCTTCACATCATTCAAGAGCTGATCAAGGCCGTACAGCCTTTCTTCAATACCCTTGATATGCTTCAGGCCATGCATGTTGGCGTACTCCAGAATATGGTAAAGTTCCGCCTCACGCTCCTTCAGGGGATCTGCGTCGAGCTGTAATATATATCAGAGTACTGTAGGCTTCCTTCTCGGGAGAATATTTGTAGACTAGTTCTTAGTTACAAAAATGTATTAAGCTTTATATTGAGCCAAGTGATAGCCTAGTGGTGTGACCGTCGGACTGCCAAATCAAAGGTGTCAAGTTCGAACCCAAGGCAGTCACCTCTGATTTTCCGTATTGTATAATTATCACTAGCTTCGGTGAAGGAAAACATTGTGAGGAAACCAGCATGCTGAGAGAATTTCTCGACGGCATGTAAAGCCAAGTCAGAGGCCCATGATTGATATAAAAACTCTGATATCAGTTTAGGCACTAACCACACGATAAAGAAAGAAGATTGAGCAAAAATAAACGTTATTATTATTTTATACAAATATAGGCTGAGTTGAGGAAGGCCAAAGGAACAAACAAATTTTCGCAAAATTCATTCTTTGAACACATCAAGCGTAGTATTGCTCCGTTATTTCCAGAGTGAAAAAAAAAAATATAATCTCAAGAGTACTAGGGAGGCACGAGTCGTGGTATGTTACAAGAAATGTTTCGGACACATCGACACAACATACGTATCGTTTTCGGCAAGTACAGGGAATTAAATTTAAAAAAAAAAACAGAGTATGAGTATAGGTAGGCACAATTATGTGATAACGTCCATCGGATTCATTACTACTGTGTAGCTTTATAAAATTTTAATGGCTTTACGAGAACGTACACAAGAAAATGTGTAACCTTAAAACATAGTTTAATAAAGATTTTATGCGTTTTGATAAAAAATTAATACGCATTACTCATGGACATTATGAATGGAAATTGCATTTGTAAAATTTCAAAGACTGGCCTGATAACCATACGGACCGTATTACTCCAATGTTATTTAGAACTACATTTTATTTCTCTGTATCTCACTCAAAGCAATATGATTCAGATCCGTTTTATTTTCTTGAAATATGGTATTTTACAGATTTTATGAAATATAGGTCAGCATATTCCGCCTACTAAATTCGGCATGCAAATTTTGTGACAAAATAATTAAAATCCAATGTCAAAAAAACACCAAAAAAAAAGTAATAAATCAAGAATTGTCTACATAAAATATGAAATTACAAATATAAAAAGAAATAATTACAATACATATTATATATTAATTACATACAATTTTCTAAATATCAACTTTCAAATAACAACCAAAGAAATTAAATTACAAATGTCAATAGCTTAAAATAAAATAAAAATGTCAAAAAAAAATACTAACTCAAGAATTATTGTCTACATATCAAATTACAAATTTCCAAGAAAAAATATTATATTACAAATTTTCTAAATATGTACTTTCAAATGACAACCAAAGAAATTAAATTACAAATGTCAATAGCTGATAATAAGAATGTCAATTGTGCGTTAAGTAGAATTTTAATATCTATGGGAAATATCGCGAATCTCCTCATCTCTCAATCACCCTGCTAGACCTAATTTAATTACTTATACTTACTAAAGCGAGTCCCTTCTGGCAATAGTCCAGAATATCCTGCAAGGAGGCCTTATTTCCCTGTGCGAGGATCCAATGCAGTAGAGAAGGTTCCTCCTTGCTCTCATAGGCCTTGAACGTGACTCCTTCATCAGACTCCTCAACGAGGGGTAATGGTTCCGAAGACGACGGTCCTTCGTTGCCTGATGATAATTTTTGATCGAACACTGTAAAGATAATTAAATAAAGATGATGAACAACATTTATGCTGCCGTATCTGCCGGATTCAGAAGGCCGATTCAATTTAATCTACAGGAAGACCAGAAAGGTTTTGCGCTTCGGTAATCTTCGTGTTCCTGATAAAACGGCGCTCGTTAAAGACTATTCTTTAACAATTGTCGTAATCATTTAATATTTTCGAACCAATCACAACAGCTAATATGATATTCAACGGTAGGATTTACTGATCAACTTGATAGCCCCCACAAACATGGGAGGTTCATAAGTATCAATTCTTGGGACGGCGACCCAAGAATTATGAATAATATAGACCGCAATCACCAATCCCATATTGGGATGTATTACCCTTCTCTATATTTTATGCAGGTTTGTATAAGTACCTATCTGACCTATCTCTACGAGACCCAAAATGCTCATAAAGGTATAAGTTACCGGTCTAATAAAATGTACCTACTAAGAGATATAACTACATTTTCCTTAACGATTGAAATCAAGATGAAATACACAATCTATTACATCATCCCGCCTGGAGTGAGTCTTTGTGTTCGATTGATGGCAATAGGCTCTATAGACTTAAACATAACTGGCGAAATGTGAGACTTTTACCGAACACCTTCGGGGATTACAAGCGTGAATGTTATGTTAGGCGCGTAATATTATCAATTTAGCATCATGACTTTCCTGCTTTCGAGAAGAGAATATTATCAGGTGATACATAACGTGGTTCACGTGCGTGGCACATGCTATAATGAATACTAAATAACGATAATTTATTGTTGTTAGATTGAGAGTAAATAAATAGAGATAATTAAAGCGATAACTGACACAATGTAAACAAAACCATGTATCAAATGCTAATCTTTTGCTGTAGAACTCTGCTGGGAAATCAGGAACGCCCACGTCCTTATTTCTTTTTCGTAAGGTTGGACCATTTGAAGTGGGCTCCGTGTACCGTGGACATTTTGCTGTAACGGCTGTTCAGGTCTTTATTGTATTAATACCTTATTACATTGTTATTATTCAAGAAGTGAAAGTATCGCCTCATAAAATTACCAACATTTTTTTTATTTTGTTGTTGTACGAATGACCTTTAAAATTGACGTGGCCTGACACATATATTTAGCATATTGAATAATCAATGATATTCACAACACTTCGATCACAGTTTTAGGCAGTGTCACATTCGTGGATGTGCACGCGGGCAATACATTTTACAACTCACAACAAAGATAAGCCAAAGCAATGCCTCAGATGGGTTATAATTGGAATATGTTATCAGTCAGTGCCCTACCTATAAGCCTATAACATAGGCACAAAAATCTCTTTATAATTATAGTAAAAAAAATCCCTTCAAATCACATAGTTGACATCATCACTGACCATAATCGTTTCCGCTCAAACCTGTTTGCGTTAAAAGTCATTAGCTAAATATAGATAGGTCGTCGTAATAGCGACTCATTGACATTGGACGCTAAATTAATTCACCGACTAGCCTACTAAAATTATTAAATGTATCATTCAACCAATTCCTTGTTGATAAACTTCTTCATATGGAAAGACTTGCTCGGATGAATGAAGCAGAAACGACGAATTGTATTGTGACACGTGGTAAAATATGGATGAAAAAGAATTTCTTTTCAACGAGCCACAAACCTGTTTGCATTTTAAATATGAACTCATTAATCAAATAGTGTGATAATAAACTCGGTAAATTAAATAGACTGACAGATGACTGTATTATTTGAACCACTTACCATCTTCGTCGGACAGTTTGAACGCCTCAACGCCAAAATCTTGAACGGCCTTGTTTTCTGAACTATTGTCCAAAGGATGAGTGATCCTGTAGTGGGGACCCTCAAAGTCTGTATCTTCAAATACATCAAAGGCCGAGAATCTGTGAGCCTCAGCATGTAATTGGAGTGGGGGCAGTATTGGGATCTTTCCTAGAGATTCTAATACTTCGTTGAGACTAGAAAATAAAATATTTAAGCACTTGAGTTATCGATAGACCTCAGACAAGTAGCGTTTTATTCGTTTTAAAAATGGAGGTGTTCTAAGAAATAAATTATGTATCCGAAACGTTAGCTCACACGGAAAATCCCTCGTATAGAACACTACATCTATGTACCTATTACAAGGATGCTATCTGTTTGTTCCCTTTGTTTCATGAACTATACATCATTCCTTTTCATATGCTAAACTCATTTACGTTACGAAATATTAAGACACATGTGTAGAAAATAGCAAAAGTATTCAGGATCGTTGTTGTTTGTACTTTAAACACTTATCACTCGCAGATAAAGAGGATCGTGCTTATCTTCAAAGTTTGGTCTAGACAGAATTATTTGAAGAATAGGCAAAACAGAAGTGGGGCGCGCCGGTCAGGGTCACTGTAAATGCGACGATGCACGCCGAGGTCCGAATGTGACCCGAAAATACTATAACATTAACGTAACAACAAAATACTCATTTAGTTAACATTTTATTTGTGCATCGCAAAGACAGTACAGTGTGTTGAACTCATAAAGACAAAGTAGTACATTTGTATGGGGTACGTACGGTTGCACCGGACTAGACAAAGGCGTCTAGAATCAATACCAGAGTGCTGCACTGTCCTATTACAGGCATGGCGCGCACGACTCTACCCTACAATTTATTCATAAAATTACAGCGCAGCACGGACGCCGTAGGTCACCCAAACACACTCGGGCATGAAACATGCACAATGAGTAATTATTACGCACTTAGGCCATATACGGCTTTAATCTCCACGAGGAATTCATGTGTAGTTTGTTGTAACATTTTTCTCCGCTTCGATCGAGACGAATTCTTTTAAGAACAATGTTTTTAACAAGAGATTTTTCCAATTTAACTCATTACGTTAATAACGGAAAAGCCGCAATTTGTTCAAGGTAAATATTACGCAGGAATAAATTATAAGTTCGAAGTGGTAGTAAATTTGTACTATTTCTTTTGCTGGCGAAATATTTGTAAATGGCGTGTTAGTAAATAAATCAATATTGAACTTGCTGTGCTGTGAACTTGAACGAGTTGCCGGTTTAATGGTTTTTGACACGAACGTGAGGTGCTGCACATCGATTGCAGTTACTAGGTATGTGTAAATACTGCTACCTATCATTATTGGTAACATGTGCTGTATAAACAGGTTTATAATGTATTATGGGAGTATTAAAAAACAAAGCATAATTACACATTACACATTTGCTTGGCTGTTCTGAGTTCACCGTCTACTTTATTACCTGCTGTAATTTGGAATGGGTTAAAATATGAATGGGCAATTTTAAGTTCGGGTGAACTTATTTAGTAGATAATTTCTTTCACAATCAATACACTGATCCATTTGTGAACTTATGGATATATGGAGTAGATAGCGTCAACCCAGAAAGTGCGCAGTGTTGCTACCTGCGTCGACTTTCGGACGATTCTGACTACCTGAAACGGGACGATTTTTGGAAAAAAACGACGGCTGGAGAACTATTAATGTGTTACGGTTGAATGAGAAAAAAGTATATCTAAAAGGGCGTGGGTACTGTTATATTCTTAGGGCAAACAAAGAAAAAGTGAAAAAAAAAAAAGTGAAAGATGGTGGATGTTGGTTCTAATTATTGTTGTTGGCTATTTGAAAAGAGACGGAAAAGGGACGGAATATATGAACGGACATCGAAGGGACGTACAGATGTCTAAACGGACAAAAAAACGTATTCTTTTGTGACATTCTGGCATCTCTTTACGCCCCTAAAAGCTATACAGTTTATTAATTACTCACCCAGATAACTTTTCGTGATATTCCTCCTTTTTTAGTCGATGTTTTTTAAACGAGTCTTTAAAATTTCTTGATCTCTCACAGAATTCAGAAAATATATCTTCCAAATTCGCAACCACGGCCGCCCAGCCCTGTTTTGAAAAACGGAATCATCAAGTTAATTATCATAATTAGGTCGAGGTCGCACGCACCGATTACTTGAACTAATTAATTTAAAATAAATTAAGTCATTCAAACGTATACCTATTGACACACTTATGCACTAGTTATCTAAGTTCTTGAAGTACTTAATTGGACTTCTTTAACTTTTGGAAGTAATTTTATTTCGTTTGGATTTTTGTCTGAACGAATCCTGTCTCGATTGCAAGAGCACTTCCTTATTGTAAGTTAAATAGAGCATTATTATTCTTTGTAACAATTGTTTCAACATAATGCGAAATAAAACAAATACTCCGACAATGTGTACATAACCTAGTTTATCTACCTGCACAGATCAACAAAAGAAATCTGCCATTTTGACGATTCTTCCGTCGACAAAACCCGTATCTACGGGTGGTCGTGCTACACGTGAAGGTATAAAGCGAGACTTATGAATGCAAAGTAGATAGTTCAATCTGATGGCCAAAAAAATTGGTTTAGATAGTGGCATTCAGATAAGTAGGTACTCTATTATAATAGCATGAGAATTTATAATCAGCGTAATATCCGTATAGTTGGATTCGCTACTAAGATACGGTTAAAGTCCCTGGCATCAGTCGCTTCGCGCGTGCTAATTACGGAAGCAAGTTTATATGAATTGCATAGCTTCTAAACTTTAATAGAGTTGTAACATTTTTCGGGTTCATTTAAATACTTCAAGGTCTGCAATATTATTAGCAGTCGAGTTTTTGTGGTAGAAAGATGGTTTCTTTTTATATTATTTACAATAATAAATATATAGAAGCGCTTTGCCACAGCGTGGTTAGGCCTTGAAAATATTCTCAAGCTGTAAATATGTTTCATTGACTTTTAACCATATGGCACATGGCACCAACTGTCTCCAACAGCAAGGGTCTAGAGAATGCTCAAAAAAAAAGGCTGACGGTGCCAAACCCGTTGTCAAATTCCGGGCCAATTCCTTTTGATTGCCATCGACACGCTAAGTACAACACGCTGAAATAAAGCATATTAGGTAACACACACTACGATCGCCACTTACCTGATGTTGCAGGTGCTGCTCATGCACTAGCTGGTCACAACTGCTGGACACCTCAAGCGCGAGGTCACTGAACTGCTGCGCAAGAGTCGCGCATGATATCACAGTGTATACATTCGGCTGCAGAGAACAACACTTCTCCACGGCAGCCTTTAACTCCGCCACCGATTTACCATCGAAAGCACTTCGGAACTCGCTTGAAAACTCTCCAGTGCTTAACTCCACTATTGGACTTAGATCACACACTAAAAAAGACACATAGAATGATTAATAAAGATTATGTATAACATACACAACAAACATATACAACTTAGAAAAGGATGTTGTGAAGATAAGATTGATAAATAAATAAATAAACAATCTATGAGTGTATAATTATAAAAGTTTCATGTTTTTTTTTGTTTGTGTGCATGCGTTTTGATAGAACCTGACCTGTTTACACATTTTTTTTAACACAAAATCCTAATCTTAGTTAGAATAAGCATAGTACCTACATAAGGAACAAGTTTTAATTGCAAAATAATGAACCAATTAGAAGACTTACTGGACTGTTTCAAATGGCTCTCCTTGACAGACGGTTTAGCAAACATGTATATGGGGTTGGTATCGGTCCCGGCACTGTACGAGGACACCATGTGGTCAGACTGTAGAACTTCGCCCCCGCTCACAAGGAGCACCAAGGAGTTTGCTGACACTTTGGTTTTCCTTTCAATCGCTAGTTTCAATGATGATACGCTAAAAAATAATGGTTTTATTAGACTACTTGGTCAGATGGAAATGGTTGGTATTTTGAGATTTGTTACTCCTCCGAAGCAATTTCTGTTGAATTTAATTTACTAAAAAACTTAAACAAAACCTTAAAACTTTTTTTAAAATGATTTTTGGCTTGTTGCAACGAATATCAATAAAACATACACTTATGCAACAATACCAGCAAAATGTGCAAAGATCGTCATATTCTTTAAAAGCATCTAGCAATGCGGTAACCGCATGCGTGCGATAAAAGACCCCACGGCGGCACTGCACTACTGATATGTATCGAAAACCCTTGTCAACAGCTAACATATCTCTAAGCTTAGTTAGTTTAAAAGATGACTAGTTTTGTTGCTATGAGTAAGATAAATTATAAGTGGATGACTTGTAAAATTGTTAAGCACAAAGACTAGAAAAACAAAAACTCAATGGATTACTAGTTTAAATTATTTATGTTTAAACATATTCAGATAGAATGTGTTTGTTGTTCAAATATGTAAGTGAAGACCATTTAAAGATCTGTATTGAAGTAACATCATAAACTCAAGCCTGTCTCCATCCTGGGGACTAGTTCATTGACATTATGTAGGTGACTAAATACTGGTCTACCACAATTTGAGTTTCATTGATACGTAAAGAAGAAGAAAGGTCATTGTTACAAATTATATGTTACCTATATGTATAAATTTTCTGTAACTCATCGTCATCTGCCTAGCCTTTTCCTATGTTGGGGTCCGCTACCAGTCTAACCGGATGCAACTGAATACCAGTATTTAACATGGAGTGACTACCTATTCCACCACAACCCAACTAAACAATATTTTTCATACTTACTTTTGTAACGTAAGGTTCATGTCGTATGTGGTCATTTGACCAGCATCCACATGAAAAACATACAACATGGTGGCAGTATATTATGTACCTTCACAGCTTAAATATATCACAACTTAGTGTAACTATCTCTTGCATCTGTCTCGTGTATCCTTGGACACTATAAATTAAAATGATGAATACATTAAGTTAGGTAGGCAGATAAATTACAATTTTGAGCCCTGGTTAGGAGTATATTATCTTTCTGGATTACACACATCAGTGAATAGTTAAATCATGTGTGAAAAGCTAGACAAAGAGAAACTAATAAAAGATAGTGATAATTATTTAGTAAAAATAAGACTAGCGGTGCTTAGCCCAAACAAATGTATTCCCCTGTTTTCTCGCTGGAAAATAAAACTACAGAAAATATTTTCTTACTATGTAATCTTATCTATCCTTACCATGCCTCTATGTTTCGATTTTTCTTTTTTAAATAATTGTATAATTATGGAAAAAATCCAAACATAAGAAACAAACATTACATATAGATTATTTAGTAAAAAATATATTTGCTTGTTTTATTTTCCCTGAAAAAAAAAGGTATAATAGGTTTGTGGATGGGGTAGGGGCTGCTAGTCTTTGCTTTTAATGTTTAAAAATCAAAATCAAAATCAAAGCATTTATTTCAAGTAGGCCAGATACAGGCACTTTTGAATTGTCGAAACAAAGACAACAGTAAAATATAGCTACAGTTCCACTCACAAGGCACAAAAACTGTGAAAGTACTGTAGTTGCCCATTCCCTAACGTAGATCTCTATGGAGAAGAACGGGCAAGAAACTCCATGGACACTCTTTTAAATCAGAATACTTTAACAAAACCTTGGTTACATCATTCATTTTGAGATGGTACATTATGTGAGAATGATGCAGCGATTTATCATACCAACACAGGTTGAGTATACTATGGCCATGTAAATAAAACTGAGATTTTCGAAAAGAGTTCTTGTTTATTTTAGGTACACCAGAACTCGAGCATCTTTTTCAATTAGGTAAGCCAATTACTGGCACCTTTAAATTGTCAAAAAGTCAGTCAGAAAGATGAAGCTAGCCCATTCTAGAGGAATAGAAGGTATCTAGAGAATCTTCATCAAGATACTCCATGGGCACTTTTAAAACAAATTTTTGGTTATATTATAACTCAACTTAACAAAGATTAGTCTGTTCAATAACTAATTACCTATTTTAATACATTACAATTTATATTGATTTTATATGAAACAATTAAATACCTTATGCCTTAAAACCCTGAACTCTTGTTGTCATAATTAATAGGCACTGGCATTTCATATTCACTAACTCAACTCACTCACTCACTCTTAATTCACTTAACTTCGTTAGGAAGCTATAATTTTTTTAAATGATCTCTTGATGCTAAATTACATTCATCAGAGATAAACTTTTATGTCTTTGTCTTTTTAATAACACATGTACAATAACAGCAATAAGTATACAAAATTAAAAACATGATAGGTATTATCTTGTTCTTTTTTTGTGTTAGAGCTAAACGGATAAAAAAATGCAACTGAAAACAGTTTTCAACATCTACATAAACTTAATTAATTACTTACAAGGAGTTAATTAGCAATTTAGGGCCTTTGAAATATAAATGTTACCAATATTTTTTACCAAATCGTATTTTTTGTAAACTTTAATTAAAGACCACGCGTAATATATTTCTTCTACTAGACAAGCCTAAAATAAACAACAACGTCACAGCACGGACTATCTGCACAATCGGTACATTTGTAAACTTTACATAATATTCAGAGTTCAAATAATTACCACGCCTGATGCAATATAGAAACACAATAAAGGAGCATCAGACTGGAGTAACTAAGTAAACCAGTTCAGTTTTTACGTTTGAAAAAAAATTTGAACAACAAAGATTTTTAGCACTTACGCAGTCCAGAAATCTCGCAAATACTCCTTAAAGCATTGCTAAGCAATCAAACGTTATCCATTAACACGCATTTCTATTCATCACGGCAAATAATAAATGAACACTTAAAGCGAAATTACACGGGCAAGATAGGCTGTTTATAATTTTAGCTCTCGAAAATGTAAAAACACCACCATTGCTCAACTCAATAATCACTCAGCTGACATGACAGCGAACACTACATACTCACAACAAAAACATTGAACTATGTAACGTTAGTCCTGTCCTTATCATGCTTATTACAATTTTGTGTATTTGTCTCTGTTTCATGCTATACAATCTAAATTCGCTTTCTTGGTCTTATTTCTACTTTTTGAAATGTTAAGCATAAACGGAAGTTTCAGTGTTACTAAAGCAAAAAAAAAAAGTAAAAAGAATTAAAGCTCGCTTGGTAAGTATCTAAACAACGCGTGCCAATAACCAATATACTTAAACCACAATGATTTTTCCTAAATGTTTTATCAGCATTAGTATTTAAGCTACTGCTGACTAAGAAAGAAAGGAATAAGCAGAGCTGTTTGGACGAGGACACCCTCGGGTGTTTGGACAGAGGAACTTGGGCTTTTTTTGGTCCTTTTGAGGGTGAAATAGTTCAGCTAGTAGAAATAAAAAAAAATATCTAGTGCAACTCCAATATTCAGTAGGCCTTTTCCTTCCATTCGATCTTACCACCCTAAAGGAGATGGTTAGTACCACCTAGCTACCAGTTTTGGAATTATTTAATTATTGTCCAGTTCTTACTAAATAAGATAGATGGCGCAATTCTGTAAAATATCATCATCACGATAATGACTTCCCATTTTTTTTTTTTGCAAGCTCTTGGAATTTTTAGACACGAAATTAGGCGTGACTCACAAATAAACAAGCATGATATAGCCAGAATGACTGCAGGCAGGCATGACGAGCATGACAATTAAAATCATGCCGATCGGCTACTTTTGTTGATTTTATCCGATATCCTGGACATAATAATTATTTTATGTCAAGTAATATCAGTAATTTTGAGATTTAATATTAATCTTATTTAGATTACATAAGATACATTAAATGGGACTTAAATAATCATAACTGGCGAAATGTGGGTGTGCTATTAGGTACACATCTGTGCCTAATTCCTCTGGGGGATTACAGGCGTACATCGTTAAGTTGTTTTTTACATAGGAAATCAAACCTAAATATATAAAAGCAAAAGGTCACTCACTCACTCACTCACTAAACACGAAATATCGAAAACCGCTTGACGTAGAAAGATGAAATTTGGCAGGGAGATACTTTATAGTTAGTAGAAGTCCTCTAAGAACGGATTTTGTACAGGGCCGAATTAAGTTCTAAGGGCTCTCGCAAGTTTGTATGAAAGTCCTTCATTTTTTGTGCTACAAACTTGAAATTTGGCAGGGAGGTAGTTTATAGTTAGTAGACGTCCGCTAAGTACGGATTTTGCGACAAGGCCGGATTAAGGAGGTCTAAGGGCTCTCGTAAGTTCGTATGAAAGGCCTTCATTTTTTTGTGCTACAAACTTGATATTTGGGAGGGAGGTTGTTTATAGTTAGTAGACGTTCGCTAAGAAAGGATTTTGTGTCAGGGCCGGATTAAGGAGGTCTAAGAGCTCTCGCAAACAGTCATTTAATGTGGTATAGAGAACGGTATTAGAATAAAAAGCGCCCAACAAGGTTCACTTTGAAAAAACAGTTGTCTATACAACTGTTTTTTTGTTTTTTCGCCAATATAGGTTTTTAAAACCATATCGTCGCCCTCAATGCTATTTAATTTTGTTTCGGACCTCTGCCGCCCAGAATTACAGCACCCAAATTTGATCTGGCAGTCAGTTCTCACACATAACATAGCATGACGCCTTTAATCCCCGAAGGATTGGGCAGAGGTGTACCTAATCGTACACACACATTTCGCAAGTTATGTTGAAGTCCCATGTAATAGGGGGTGAGCCTAATGCCATCAACCGGGCACAAATCCAGATTCCGCGGCTGCTACTGAGAAATTCCTGATGGAATAACCCAATAACACTATTATTTTTTCAATTGCATGTACATACTCGTACATTGTTTAATGTTTAGTGGAAAAGCGGAGTCACCTAAGGGGGCGTCCATTAATTACCTGAGGCGTTTGAGAGGGTCGAGCCGAATCTCATCCAATCTCACGAGGGAGAGGGGGGTGGTCTTGGCAAATATCACGTAATTTATTATCCCGCAAGAAACTGTAAAATTGCGAGAAAACTGAAACCGATGGTTTGTGTGGTATGCATGTTGAATTCTACGGAATCAAGCCCAGATTACCGTATTTATACTAAACTACGCATTTTGATAAATCTCACGTGAGATTAGAAGGGGGGAAGGGAGTCAAGCCAAATCTCACGACATCTCACCAAGGCAAGGGCGATGCCCCCTTGGTGATATGTCGTGGGGTCGAAAATCGCCAAAGTTGGCTCACGTAATTAATGGACGCCCCCGAACACAAGCATCTCCTTGATTAAAAGGTGATCTACAAATCATCTGTGTTATAACTTTATGTAAGTGAAATACACATATTTTTTTTAACACTTTGCCTGACCCGGCTGCGATCCCAGGACCCCATGCTTAGTAGTCGCGCCTGCGACCACTGGACCAACGAAGCGGTGTCACACATACAGCCCAAAATTTCCATGGCAACATCATGGGCAACAGCTAGTAAAAATATATATTTCAGTACCATACTGTTTATTTCAGCATTAAAAGACTTTTACATAACAATGATGAATGAAAGAATGTTTATACATTGCTGTAAATAAGCCCCGAGTATAATTATACAGATCTATAATGCAAGTCAATTCAAAAGGTGACCACCTTTTCAAAAGGTCATCGTTTTATTATGCATTACATTGGCAAAGTCCTTTTCAATAAATAATTATGAATAAAACCAATATTAGAAACAGATCAATAACAATACATTTGTGATAAATTATTACATAATTTTAACAATATTACTGTACAAACATTTATGTTTAAGTGGGCACTTAAAAATTGAATTCAATACTTATGATAAGGCTATTGACATACAAATAAGCATTTGATTAAGTTTGATAGCAAGCTCTTACAATTTCAGTATTCTTAGCAAAACAACCTTGGATATTGTAGAACAATGAAACATTGAAAATAAATGTAGACATAAATGCTTTAAATTCCTAAAGGAATATTATCCAGAAGTCATACAAATGCACATACTTTAAATACTAATAAAAACAACTGTCAACACACTAGTGAAACTGAAAATATGTGAAATCCCATGATAAAACTTCTTATAAAAACATTTGTTCATTATAAAATAACCAACTGCCTAACATATTGGTAAGATGTATGTAGACTTTTATAAAAATATAAATTGTACATCACAACAAATAATATTATAGCTACCTTCTAACATTTAGAGAGTATGGACATAGACACTCTTCTTACTACAGTTAAACTTTATATTTGAAATTACAGAAACATATTCCTTAAGTATATTGGTATAAAAATATTTGTCAATAATTAATATCATTAGTCAAAACCATAATATACATAAATTTTTATATTAACCATCTTTTTATTGCATTTTAAATAGTATATCAAATTAAATTTCCTTTTTATCACAATTTTTAACATGAGTGATAGCCTGACCCCTGACTATCTTAAAATAATTTGTTTTAAGGTAACTCATGCATGAGTATCACGTGATTATCATAGCTTACATTTATTTGTCACAAGTCAATACAGGTAGTTACAGAAGTGGATAAGGCACTCACACAACCATTGTCATAAAGTTAAAATGGTCCCCTTAATTTATTATACTATCATGCAAAAACTAGAATCATTAAAACAATGATGGCTTGTTTAAAAAATACTTTCCAAAAATATCAATATAAATCTGTAGGAGGTACAATTAAGGAATGCAAAATATAAATAAATTACAATAGTAACTAATTGTGATTTAAATTGGAATGTAACATAACTGTATTATCATCATCTGCCTAGCCTTTTCCCAACTATGTTGGGGTCGGCTTCCAGTCTAACCAGATGCAGCTGAATAATAATATTTTATAAACAGCAAACTGAACTGTATATGTACTAATTATTAAAACATTATTGTGCAAATTATTAATAATCAAAAACCACAAAGCAAACCACCACCATCAGCTGTAAATACAAGGCTTCAATTAGACTTAAGATAGTGTGGGCTTCTGCCATTTATATGAGCCAGTGTACTTAAAGTCATATGAAGCAAGTTTGCTATCTGCTGCAGGAGGGCCTCGTGATCCATAAACATACGGTACAGGCTTGATATGTTTCCCTTCCAGTTCTTTAAGAACTGGCGTGAAAATACGCCAAGCCTCCTTCAATTCGTCACTACGCACGAAATGCATTTGTGTTCCAGTAAATACATCCAGAATAAGTCTCTCATATGCATCGGGGACATCAGCTTCCCTGTAGCGCATGCTATATGTCAGATCCAATTCTGTTTCCACAAGGTCAAATTTCATTCCAGGTGATTTGCTCATTAGTTTCAAATATAAAGCCTCACCTGGCTGAACACGTATCACTAGTTCATTTCTTTTAGCATGCCCATTGAAGATGTCACCGGGAACATCTTTGTACTGAATTCTCACTTCTGCTTTTCTTTCATTTAGAGCCTTTCCACAGCGAAGGATGAAAGGCACACCTTGCCATCTTGCATTATTAATCCGAAGTGCAGCAAGTGCATATGTTGGCGTCACAGACTCCTTTGGAACAGTTGGGTCCTCTAGATATCCCACTTTTTCCTCACCTTTGCCCTCAGGATTACCAGCATACTGTCCAACCAGAATATCGTCCAGCTCAATTGGTTTAATGTGGCGCAGAACCTTTACTTTTTCATCTCTTATATCATTTGGATTCAGAGTAACAGGTTTCTCCATAGCAACAAGTGACAAAATTTGAAGAAGGTGATTCTGCATGACATCGCGAATTATACCAAAGTCGTCAAAATAACCTCCTCGGCCTTCAGTACCGAATGGTTCCTTAAAAGAGATTAGTACAGATGCAATATTTTCCCTATTCCATGAAGGGCTGAATATTTTATTAGCAAATCTGATAGTCATGAGGTTTTGGACCATCTCTTTTCCGAGGTAGTGGTCAATTCTGTAAATCTGCTCTTCTTTAAACAAACCAGCCAGGTGACTGCTCAACTTGTCCGAACTTTCATCATCTCTACCAAAAGGTTTTTCAATGATAACTCTAGTGAAACCCTTAATGGATACACATGCATTTCGTATATTTACTGTTACATCTTCAAAAACAGTTGGTGGTACAGCTAGGTAAAATATTCTGTTAGCAATTGGACCCTTTTCATATTTGAAAATTAGTTGGTTGAGCTTTTCATAGTCAATTCTTTTATCATAGGAGCCCGCAAAATAATCGTTAGCTTCCCAAAATTCGTTCAATTTCTCTTCTTCTCCAGGACGCACTTTTAAATATTTTTTGCATTTCTCTTTTACTTCTGCCATCGTTTGTTTCGTACGAGCATAACCAACAAACTTGGTGTGACGAGGTAAAAGATTGTCTCTATATAAATACCATATAGTTGGATAAATCTTCTTTCTTGCGAGATCTCCCGACGCTCCACACAATATGAAAGTGTGGGGGTATTTAAAATCATTTTTGTTTTCCATTTTCATGTAGGTTATTCACTTGCAAAAACTTTCGTTTCTTCTGTTGGATACAATATGTAGGTAACGTATTAATGAAGCACTTTTAATATCGATGTCGTCGTACTGATAAAAAATTAATTACAATGCAAAAACTACATTAAACATTTACGCCGGGAAACTCAACAAAGTAAACTTGAAATTTTGTCAGCAAAGTATTTATACAAAACTTTTTCCAATTTCAAACTTACACAGGTGCAAGGTCGATTATCATATCGCAATTTGATTGGTTTATAGGTGAACAACCTACTTTTTAAACCAATAGAACGCAAAACACAGGTATATTTTCATAGTGACAATGAGAACTGACCTTATTAAATGACATTAACTTGACATTGAAAAATAAAAAAGCGCGTTCCGTTATGATCATAGATAAACAATAAAAAACACCTAAAAATAACCATCGTTATTTTGTGGTTAAAAATATGAAACAAGCTTTGTTTGCCTTAAAATAATTTTTCATCCTGTGAAACCAAAACTTTCAATAAGTTTACTGACATTTGTACAATTTCTTCTGATAATTTAATTTTAATCGTTAAATGATATTGAACTGCGTTAGTGTTATTTTGACATATAAAATAGAATAAAAACTGCAGAAATTCGTTCGGAAGTTTTGAATTATTTACTATCACATTGTTTCTATCATATCATCAACAATTTCCGAACGAATTTCGACTGTGACGTGACGCGTTGTTTTATGTCACTGAGAATTAATTGAAATTGGGTTATTGGTGAATTCTTATAAATAGTAGCTATTGTTATCGCCTTTTTTGATCATAGTAAAGTTTTATTACTAGTGTGTCTCATAATATCTTTAAAGACATTGATGTGCAGCAAGGGGGTGTATTATTTCATCTTCTTATAGGTATATTTAGTTCAACGACCTTGTTACTGACAGGTTCATCGTTAGCCACTGAACTGTTCTATGAAAGTGGTATATCGTAAACGATAGATACATTTAACCAGATGATGGAGCCCACGAGAGATTCAGGTAAGAAACTTTCAGTATAATAAGCTGTTATAAACGTTGGTTATGCCAAATCATAGACTATCACAGTACCCATGTCATATCTACTATACCGTGGTCCTTGTTTTGCATTATAAACAACTGTTCTAGTAGGAATTACTAGTTTATTCGTAGTGCAATGAGTGTATTGTTTGTTTCATATGGTGTGTTTAGTTTATATTTGGCACAAGTCATTGATTATACTTGAGATAAGTATAGGGTGTTGTTGTGATTGAGGCACAGTATAATTAGGTAGTTATGTAGTATTTGCGCAAGCAGCAGTACACACAACTAATGTCCTCAACATGAAACTAAATGAGGAGTAATAGAGGAGATTTAATATGTTGTAAAACATTGAATACTATTCAACTAATAAACTTTTTCTACTAGATTTCTATTAGAAATCTTAAGATTACCCTCTGACCCTAGTATGTCTTGATGAAAGTGACCCATACATAAATTGATAGCATAGCAAATTAATCCAATGCAAGCTTAAAACTGTTTATTTTAGCTTGTAAATAATCAACTTGGAATATAGCTAGACTTGTATTTAAATAAATATTTTCAGCTTGATGACCTTCTAGATTATAAACATTAACTTGAAACATAACTGTTAGCTTTAAATAAAAGTGCTTTAATCTAGAGGAGGTTAAAGCTTTTAGTTTCAAGTTATTAACAGTTCAATCATACTGAAAATATCAGCCAGATTCAGCTACAGAATCTAAGGTTATTTTGTCTTAAATAGTTCCACATAGAAAAAGATAATTTATTTCTAATTTTCAATGACAGAAGGTAGATAAAACCTGCAAACAATTGTCATTCTGCAATCTTTATTCTGGACATTTCCTAACTTCAGACAATTTGATAAACTGTTGCATTCAAACAAAAAAAAAAAACCTACAATATCTGAATAAACACTAATTATACAGTGCATTGAATACAAATCCAAACATAATAGCATAAGCATAATCAGCCTATCAATGTTCCCACTGCTGGGACGCAGGCCTCCTCTCTATGAGAGGGAATAGGCTATAATACACCACGTGGGCCCAGTGCAGGTTGGTAGATGTCACATGTCTTCCAATTTTTGGTTCTAGGACATGCCGGTTTCCTCACGATGTTTTCCTTCACCATTTTGAGAGCAGTAGTGATGAAATAACTTACACAAAGTAGTTAAAAAAAAATGCGCCTGGCTGGGTTCGAACCCACGACTTACTGCTCGTAAGTCGGGGTCTCCACCACTGGGCCACCGCTGCTCTCAAATCCAAACAATAAAAATCAATTTTAATTCTTGTTTTTGTACTAGATTAAAAAATATTATTTGTATTTGGAATTCTGGACACACCACAACCTTTCTCACTTTACTATTCCTATTTCAATAATGTCTCATGCCATGAAACTTTATCTATACAAATAAATAAAATTGAAGTGTCTGTTTGTAATATCAAAATAACAGCTTTTTACTAAATGCATAAGAAAATAATTACAGCACTCATAACAAAAACACATTTTTTCTAATTTTTGTCCGTTTGTTCCGGCTAAACTCCAAAATGGCTGGACCGATTTTAACTCATTTTGACAGGACTTTTATTGGCAGATATCTGATGTTATAAGGTCTAACATAGGCTACTTTTATTTTAGAATAAGAATTAGGGTTTCGTGCAAAAAAATTAAAATCCTTAAAATTGGTAATAAAATTCGAATCAAAAAGGGAAATCATATTTATTTATAATAATTTCATGTGAACGAAGGTTACGGGCAACATCTAGTTTTGTTCTATAATAAGGTAAACACTTATATTTCGTTCCTATATCATATTAGTTGTAGTTAACAGTATAAGTTGGTTATAAATAAATAAAAAAAAATATTAAAAAACCTCTCAATAATATAGCCAATCCAGCAATTTTTAGTTACCGTTATCATAATCTGCCTACCCTTTTTTACAACTATGTTAGGTAAGTATACCAGTCTAACCGGTTGCAGCTGAATACTAAAGCGTTAACCTTTTTAGTTCCAGTAAATATTTTTTTATTATTCTGATGTATTTTAAAATGAAACTTTGGTGCACCACAAAATGGTCAGGAATACAAACTCAACTAACCACTCATATAAAACTTTACTCTGTACCGAGAAGGATATTAATTTAAAAAAATATTAATAATAAATAATCAAGCATGAACCAACTGTTTGTATTACTTAGGGTCTTTCTTTTCTTTATGTGATTAGTGCCTAACCTGCTGTCAGAGTTTTTATGCCGCCCTTGGGCCTCTGACTTGGCGAAAAATATCTCAGGCATGCTGGTTTCCGCGAGAGGTTTTCCTTCACCAAAGCAAATCATAATTATACAAGCCTCTAAATTCATTTAACCCCATTGAATGTATTTTTTATGAAATAGTCATTTAAAGGGATTAAATGAGATATAAGAGTGGTATTGATGATTTCAATGATTATAATTCTGTAACTACATACGTGTTACTGGCGCGATTTATACTTTCATCAACATATAACCTGACACTGACTTGCAAATTGCAAAAACCTTAAGAAAATTTGAATTCCGCGGGCTACCCTGACGCTTCCACCTTAACATAAATTATGATCATCATTGATCAAAGCATGTTGTATTTTCTCCGTAGAAATTATTTTCAAGTTAGAGTCCTTTCAACGTCCTAGATGGCGCTTATATTAGTTCCCTGTGTAGTTGCTAGATGGCGTTGCAAGCATGAACATGAAGTATTTCTATTTAGTTTGACATGTTTTATAAACGAATCATTTAAAATCATTTCCTTAGAAATAGACTGTCTCTAATTTAATCCGATTTTAAATTAAAAAATAGAGATTGCAAAAATTTTAGACTTAAAAAAATATATGCACCAATTTTTCAGCTTAGCTTTGATAAAGCCAGCCTGTGAATTGGCACAAATATTTAATTGAGAGTCTTTTGAACATCTAAAAAAACAGTAATTACGTAATCTTTTTAACGAAATGATTTTTTCTATTTTTCATATTCTTGTAACAGGAAAACCAACCCACTGGTAAAAACAATTCGTAAAAATGTCGGTATACCAAAAAAAAAAACCCAACTTTCTTTGTGTTTAGGGTTCCGTACCTGAGAACGGTAACCAACGGGATCCTATTACTAAGCTTCCGCTGTCCGTCCGTCCGTCTGTCTGTCAGCGGGCTGTATCTCATCATCATCTGCCTAGCTTTTTCCCAACTATATTGGGGTTGGCTTCCAGTCTAACCGGATGGATGCAGTTGAATACCAGTATTTTACATGGAGCGACTATATTTCATGATCCGTAATAGGTAGACAGTTGAAATTTTCACAGAATGTGTATTTCTGTTGCCACTCTATAACAACAAATAATAAATTAAAAATTGAAGGGGGCTCTCCTACTACGATGGTACGGAACCCTTCATGCGCGAATCCGACTCGCACTTGGCCGTTTTAATTTGAAGTCTGTTAAATAAATTATGAACTTCGACTGTTGCTTTCTAGCCATCTTGTGCGCGGGAGACATCGAATGAGTAGCGGCGGGTCACGCTCGCTCATGCAGCGACTGGTTACCACTCCTCCACATTTCGTGCGAGCATTCTTTGATATTTAATGTTAAAAAAAGCAATTAAAATGCAAACACGAAATATTGACGCTGACGGATGACAGAACTGATGGTGTACTGCTATGTGGTGTTGTCAAGTGGAGCTTTGTACAGTCGACCGTACATTAGGGGTAACACTTTGAGCTGGCCTACCGTAGTACTGAGTACCTATCTACTGTTGACTGTTGTTACCACTCTCATGCTGCCATTCACCAGTAGCCTTCTAAATCGTGTCTGACCATCTTGATGGCACTCGGCTGTGATAGTCGTTCTAGATAATGTATATTAGTTGAAAGCGTCACAAAAGCGATTATCGGCAAGAACGTTGAGGACACGTTCTTGCCGAGAATCGTTTGCTAATGTTGAGTTCCACCTGTATAGCTTATCAGCCTATAATATTCTTTCTACTGGGACACCAGCCTCCTCTCTGTTAAACCGCACTTGGGCTGTCAAGAGCCTGCTCCCAAGCAGGCTCTTGACAGCCCAAGTGCGGTTTCCTTACGATGTTTTTTTTCATCGTTTAGAGAGCAGTGGTGATGTAATAAATTGTGCTGCAAAGACAGACTCAATAGTTCGCATGCCGAGCCTGAGCCATGATCTAATGCCCCCCCTGCTATCGATCATGGTGGATGGCTGATCAATCCGCAGATCTCGCGGATCTATCCGAGTCACCTATACGTCCTTGAGACGGTGATGTACAGTCGCCAGCACTTCAAGTTACTACAATCTGTTAAATTTCTTTAATAGACTTTCAACTTTATCGCTAAAGCATTAAGTTCAAGGTTGATTGGGAAAATTTGACAGTTTCGGGTAGCTTGATGTGCTGGCGTATGTACATGCAATATCTACTTCAACTTTAATCCCAGGATATGGGACTCCAACTCCCTACGATCTATATCTGGTGTATTAACAACAACACACCATACTTAAATTTACTTGGCGAATTGCTTTGCCTACTCCATCGACGAATACAAGCGTAATGTTTATATCTGCATTAACATAAAACTATACTCTATGTTTTTGACTCTGTTCCACCTAATCCTGGCTAAAATAGTGTTAAAAAAACATGTAATGTACGCACGACAGTCAGCCTGAACTCTCGACAGTCGGACATCACCTTGCTGATGGCTAATATTTAAACACAAGAAAACATCATCTTTTTGCTACCCTTAGCCTTGGAATTTTGCATCATGCATATTGGCATTTTTGCATCATGCATGTTGTTTTCTTTCAAACTTACTCTTAAACGACATTTCCTTATTTCTACGCAACTTAAAAATATATTTATTACCACAACATGATTTATTCCCATAAAAATGTTGCTACTAGTGTCTACGAGAGGGGACTTCTGAATTTTAGTTGTTTATCTTAATACTCTCTAACAATATAATTTTATTGCTAACTATTTACCTGATTTGGCAATCAGTAATATTATCTGTCGAGGTCACATTGGCGCTGATACATTTGTTATGTTTCAAAGATAACAAAGATGATAACAATTCATTTTGTCAGTTCTTAGAAAAAGTTGGACCCGACCTGAACATTTAATACTTCAATGTCCATAAATCTGAATTAACATTAATTTATACATAAACATAATAACACACTTTAATTTGAGTAACGGCTACTTTTTAAAGAATAACCATGCATTTTTCATTGCATCATGAATTCATGATAAATAGGTTTTGGGTAGTAATAAAATATTTGCTAGGTAGTTAAGGCGGCAATATCATTCTCCATTCATTGAGGTCCCGCAGGGTGGCGGTCTATACCCAATAATTGAATATTCTAAAAACACTTCGGATATCGGATTGATATGCCCCCTTAGTTACTTACCCCAGTATTTACGGCCTCATTATAACCGACGACACACGGGTTGAACCTCATTGATTGGCCTAGATCTATTTCCAAACATACGTAAAAAATCAACGATAAACATGCAGGAACCCTAACCCCGTTAAGTTGTTTAAAGAAATCGGATATTCCTCAAAGCGCAACTATTTGTAAGCGCAACTAAATTATTCCTCGAAGCGCAACCATTAGTTGATTGAAAAAAATTAATGAATCAATCATCTCTATTTTTCATCATGGATGCGTTTTGAGGAATAAACATTATTTTTTAGTTGAATTTGTGATCGCAACTAACGGTTGCGCTTCGAGAAATAATTTAGTTGCGCTTAGTTTGTTACGCTTAAAAATAGTTGCGCTTTGAGGAATACCCCAAGAAATCCGGGCTCACGTACGCCAAATCTGTAGTCTAATCGTCAAATAATGTTATTTGTTAAAAAAGCAACTTCTAATGTTCTAATAGAAGATTTATTCCAGTAAATAAAGATAAAAAGAATGATCAAAAGGATTTTAAATGCGATTCTAAGTAACGCTAATGAAGAACTGAGATGACTGTAATAAATTCTACAGTGACTTTATTTTACAATGCCTTGAATAGCAGTCAATTGCCACACTAACTAGAAATAACTCAATAAAAACTTTTATTTAACTTCGGTTGAAATTAACTTAGCTTGTATGCATTGGAAAAAGCTTAATCAATCACCAAAATATGTACCTATTATCCCATGAGACGACGCTTATAATAAAGAATCTCCAAAAGAAGTTCAAGTTTCAAAATGAAATTAAGTAATATAACTCTGACAATAATTTTCCATGAACGAAATTTCCCGAAAAGAAACAAACCAAATATTTATTGAAGAATACATATTATTTGTCCATATTTTTCAATAAAGGTAAATATATCTGAAGATAATCACAAAGGAATAATCTTCTGAATCATCCAATCAATGACGCTCATTAGAAAGCAAATGATATGTCGTGAAAATGTACTTTGGATTTTGCTTGGAAATTATTTACGGCGTAATTTACTTTGGAAAACGAAAGTCCCAAGAAGAGTATACGCGTATTAATGTTTTCAAGGGTTCGGAATTAGGACCAACCCATGAGTAATTTGTGCTTATTAAGATAATTAAGAGACTTCGACCGTGGGATAGCAAATTATTTAAGGGAAAAAATGGTGTTTTCTACTTTCAGCTGCAATGAAGGTAACTGCATAATTATGCTTAACTGTTATTATCTCATAAAAAATATATAATAATCATTTGCAGAAAAATCTTGAAAAGATTAAAATTTAATTCGAGTAGACCAACTTGTATTTAAATGGTTCATCATCATTACCGAGAGTTTTTAAAGACAAAAACCAGTAACAACAAAATGCTACTTGGAAGTAAAAAGTTTTAATGAGTTTGAAAACTGAGAAGCATTCCAACAAAAAACAACAAATCCCACCAGTGGCAATCAGAGTGGTAAAATGATAAGCTAAGTAATAAGCGCATTTGATAGAATCCGTAAAACCCATTATAAGCACCAAGACCGAATTGGATCAATTTATATCCAAGTAACAACGTGCGATAGTCTATAGTCCAATAGGTTAATAGACCACTGAACAAGACAGATCCAAGGAAAGGAAAGGTCGTGTAGTCTGGCTGGTCACATTGCATGGTGCGGTTCGAAGGACTAAAGCACGTGCGATGCGGCGCGACAGGCAGCGCGGGCGGGTAGCAGGGCGAGGGGTGCGCAGTCGTGTGCAGTGGACCACTCGACGTCGCACAAGGTCAAGGAGAATGATTAACAACGAAAATACAGCAAAACAAACGGTGGCGATGCGGGGTACGAGCGGGGACGCGACGCGCCAGTCAGAGCAGCGACGCCGCCCGCATCGGCCGCGAGAACGGCGCCGCTCGCGACACACACTAAAATCGATGCACGATCCGTACCCGGCATTTAACATTAATTAACTACCGTAATTTCAATATTAATCTTTGATGATAGTCGTCATGACGGGCTCCGCGCGCATTTGCCACCCATGTTTGTGATGTGTCACTCGTGTTGACGATTTAGGGTTGTCTCACGATTTTCAACTTTGGAAATAAGAGCGCTCTTGGATCCCATGCAACTATACAGCCGTAATTCATGTCTTCGTCTGCTGGTGTTTCTATGATTATGTATGCGTTAATATTTTCACATATATTTGCAAATCTTGTGTGAAGATAACCAGTTATTCAACTTTCAATATTATCTACTTAGCAGTTAACCAATTATTCAAAATCATTTTTATTACCTACTAATTTCTTCTATCCTATCTAAAGTAGATTATTTCCGATCAAAAATTCTGTTTACTTCTAGTCACAGTAATTTTACAATACTTTTGTAATGTTTGTGCCAGGAGCAAATTCTCATCATGTTTTCGAAATATATATAAGTATATGTGCTTGTCAAAATTTGCAATTTCAAATCCGAAAAGCCCTGTAACTTAATGCTTATTTGAAGTTACTAAAACAGTTCTCCAATTATGATTGAAGTTAAAATCAACAACGTTAACATACGCAATATAAACTTGTAATGTTTTAATGCCCTTATGTCTTTATCTGACACGACTCGTAAAGAGCACTGCAAGGTTGCAAGTGTATTGACTCTAGTGTTTTGAATAAATTTATCTCTGTGCTCTATTACTCTAGCCGCTGCATTTCCATTCGCGTATTCCCCATTTTTATATCGAGATAAGACAGAACTTTCCTCGTTTGATAGTTTGACGTCAGGATGATGTAACCGAGTACCGAAAGCGTGCCAAAGCAGACCGTGATGAGATCGGAACCTCGTCAGTTTCGTGATCGCTCTAGGCTTAGCAGAGACATCTTTTTGCCTTCCAACATTACATTGGTTAATTAATTCTCTATAAGGCATTTAATGCGTATCACATTATAAAGTATTTGAGATATTTCCGTCGTTACCTTCCCTAGATTGTTAAATACTGGCTTACTGCTCGTAAAGAGTTAAATCGATTTTTCATCTTGAATCATCTGGTCATAAAATTCTGATGCGTGCAAAATTGTCTCCTACCAGCCTTGTTTCTGATGAAAATCAACTTGGCTCTTTAATAATTACCATTGTGTTAACAATTACCACCAATTACCTTGCTATTTCACAAGATTAATCCATAGTTTCTGGAATGGAACTCAAAGAACATTACCTGACTTGGATCGTTCTATTAGAAAGTCTTGGATCAAACAACACTAAAACAAATTCAAATATTTTACTATCGTTTCTGGAACTTGAAATACTAGTAACAGGCCCTAAGTTTCTGATAACCTTAACGATCTATAAATATTGAACGACTAATTCTAGGAAACGTCGACGCAAACCGACATGACAATTGTAAAATTACTAGCTGCCAGTAACTGAAGCAGAACGACTGATGTTTGTCATCATAAACAATTTGCTCATATTACCCATAACTATAATGAATTAATTACCCCTTTAACTGCTAACTGTGTACCTATTATTGTTTGTATTTAGCTTTCTCATAGACTGGATATTCCTTGCATTACTTTTTTATTTCAGTCTTCTATATAATTTTACACTCCACACGTTTGTGAGGAGGTAGGTATTCACAGTAACTTAAGTTTGAACAGCATTTCAAAGTCTTTAATATTTTAGCATCTGTGTACATCTACCTCGAATAAACAATGCCAATCTGTAATCTACTGCTAAGCTGCAATGATAATAATATGTTAATTACAGCGTTTCTGAAATTGGGCTTGTGGTTAAGCACAGCAACCTAGAATATCATGAAAAAGTAACTTAACTACATCATCTTTAAATCAAGTTCAATTTATTTCATTTTCATTCAAGATAATATTTGGTCAATCGTATTATGCACTAATAACGACTGAAGAGGCACGATTATTATTTTAATAGCTGTTATCCAAGACAAACACAAGACAAGTTGTATCATTGTCAAGGTCTTCCACTCTATTTGAATTCATCACCGCCCTCGTGGTATTTCACATATGGAATACTAATACGTTGCATTACCTTTTTGTTAACGCAGTTCCAACTTCTTTCCGTATTTGTTTTATTATCTCTACCTTTGATTAATAGAATTTATGGAAAACATTATAAAATAACTCATGGCGGCATCATTGCCAATATTTTCGTTTTTGAGAGCCTCTAAAGCTGTTATTTTTAAAATAGTTCAAGACGTAGTATTTACTTGCTTCTCAGATTGATCGTACTCTGCTTGTTTATTTTGGTGTTTTTTTCTGTCTTCATAAATTTACACTTCTTCAAAATACTTTTTTATCAACTACTTTAGAGATAACTCATGTATAAAAGAAATATTATTTATTAGAATGTTTACAAACATCTCTAGATCCGCACCTTCTCAATAGGTCTTCTTCATTGTTTATCAGAATTACAAAACAAACGAATTGAGTTGATTCGTTAATAGCCTTTGTAGCCGCTTATTAAAATATTTTCGAATTTATTACAGCTTGTTAAGGAGTGTTTAGTTTATTGTTGTTGCGTGTACCTAATCGCAGGCGCGAGTGGCGTCACGTCACGCCGCGGGAAGTGTTACTCTCTGGCTTGGTCACGGCCAAGGTCTCGGTCGACACAACGCTTGGCGTCATTATGTAACGCTCGGGTAAATGATGAAACGCTCTACTTCTCATTATTTTTAATACAAACATATGATATGGATATCATTTCCTGTAAGCGATAAAAAGTATTGATCGTTTCTATGGTTTTATGGCGCGAGTCTTTTACTTTCTTCTATAAAGGTGCGAAATTCAATTTGACGATAAATGTTATTTGATAAATATTGTTTTGTATTGTTAGGAGCTCTTTGATAAAATAATGACATGTTGTTACGTGAATAAAATTTAAGTGCGATCGAAGTACAAACAATAGGTCATAAACTTATAACAAATATCAACCATGATGAATTACTAGGTTTGCACCACATCATCTTTGTTGGCCGTGTGGTTCCTGGTCAGGAACTCAAGATTTCACGTGGTGGTGGGTGACATGACAAATAAGCAAATGTGAATGTTACATGATTACTTAAAGCATATACCTAATACCGTAAAGAAGAGCTCCTTGTAAAAGCAACATTTTCACCCAATTCAATATCTAAGTATATCATGGATAAGGTAAAACTGAAGCAATCCATGAGAACTTCAAGAGGGTATTCCCGAAAAAGTTGCGCACCCAAAAAATACATTATAGATATTGCAAAGATGAATGGGATTTCCAACATAAAATCTTTTGGCGATAACTAATCACTTAACGCTACTGTACCACCTGCATCTTTGATAGCTGTTTATCTAGGATAAAAATCCATTCGAAATCAAATCACGCGTCCATTAGTATATCCCCTTACAGGTTGGCAATAATCATTATAATTACCACGTAGTCTCACAATGAACGCACCTCTGTGTTGAAAATGAGCATTGTTTTGTAGTTGGAGTTCCGGTTGGTCTCCCCGCGCCGCGCGTCTACCGGCTCGCCCAGTGCAGACTGGCCAGCAGAGGCATCGCTCAGCGATCTTGTGCACAAACAAAAAACACCTGTAGTCGTCAGCGAATCGCCAAGGTCGCAGGCCCCCGCGGCGCGCTTCTCTCTGCGTTCCGTTTACCCATATCTCGCGGCGAATGCACGCGCCGCCCCCGCGCCTTGACTCACCGTACACCCGCCGCCGCGCGTCGCACGTCTGCTACGCTACGGGTCAAATCTAGGACGCTATTTAACTTCGCTTTTGCATTACTTGTCTCATAAAAGCTGTTGCATCGTTTAATGACTATTATACGTCGGCTTATTCCTTTTTATGGTCAATTTTTACCATTAACTAGCAATATTATTTCTCAAAGATGAAACTGACTGTATTTTGCCTATGAATGCTTCATACCTTACTAGTTAATTAAAATGTTGAGGAGTAAAGTTTGAGAGCTTAATAAGGTGGTGCGCGTGCGTCTAAATTGTCACAGGCTCACAGTAAAGCTATTGTCAATGTTAATTGTGGCTGGCGAGTGCGCGTCAAGTCAAGGTCGGTGCAGATCGATAGCGCCGCCGGAGGGGGGCAGGCAGGCGTACTTCCATCTCCACACACTCCACATGCACGTATGCACGCACTTCATCGTCATGCGGACTAAAGAAAGTGTAGGAAAGTGGAAACATTCCTTGATTGCGCGACAATCTGCTTTACGCTGCGTAATTCTAACTTATCGAGTGGTTGCATCTTTTAATCTGGTACAAAAAACATATTTTCTTGACTGTAATTGAATTCTTCATTCTCTTTCCACTTCCATAATATTGTTTTACCGCTAAGTCTATAAATAATAATGTCGTTACAATATGTAATATTTCCTTTGTGAAGTTTATTACCGGTAGTGTTGGTGTCCGCTTAGTCATTGTCGGAGCGATTCCCTTTGTGTGGCCCATCAATCGCGACAATATCATAATGGCTCAATTCATCCATTTCGTGGCTGAAGGCGACGGTGTGGCGTTTTACTAAAGCCTTTGTCGCATTGTCGAAGGCGTGTTTTCCTTCGGCTGGTTTCTGTATTGATTTGTTGCCTTGTTCAACACCAACACGCTCTATGTATAAGCTCACTTACGTAGATTCATTTACGAAAGAATCCTCCTTTCTCACGAGTGGCTATCAATTACATAGCCCTGGGGTCGTCAAGGATACGGCTTGATTGACAGGTTCGGGTAATGTAGTAGTTCTATGATATAGGTGCTTCCCTACACCCTAAACCGAGCGTAAATGGATATGGATGAATTCACGCCTGGCTGAGCTCTTTTGAATTGAAAGTGAATTTTATCAAACGCCTACGCGGTACGCCGTAAATAAGATAGATATTCTTTGCGCGCTTTCAATTCTGCTTTTCGGTTTTCAAAGGATTTATTATAGTATCAATTTTGTATTATATTTGTATTTCATAATCAAATATTCTTCGGTAAAATTTTCTGACAGCCTGTACTGTGTTTACTTTCTTTATAACGAATGATTATAGGGTTTATTTGTTCATCTATCTATATTGATCACGATTATTCGTTTACTGAGCGTCGCAGTATGTGGTCCAGATGTAATCTAATATCTCGTTGTTATCTTATTTATTTTTCTGAGCCAAACCCTTACGATGTACGACGTTACTCTAGCTTTTTTTATCGCAATATGTATAGCGCACATTACAATTTAGGTACTTGATATTTTTTATATGATTTGAAACTGCTCTTAAAAAATATGTTGGTCTATCTTTATTTTATACACTAAACTTATTTATGGTTAAAGAAATTTCATCATCACCATTCTCCTGCCCTTATCCCAACGTATTTTTGGGGTCGGCGCAGTATGTCTTCTTTCTCCATACTTCTGTATTACTCGTCATCCCAGCAGTTACCTTCTTTCTAGCCATATCATCCTTCTCGCAGTCCATCCATCGTTTCTTTGGTCTTCCTCTACTCTTATAGCCAACATGGTTAAAGGAATTTGTTACTCGATAAGAAATCATAAGGATTTCACTTTCTTGAGAACCTTTTGGAAGTTAAAATACAGTATTACATGAACTTTGACATACAATTTAAGATTATTTATTAGTTTTTCAAGACAATATTATTCATTAGTTTAAGCTTTGCTGGCCCACTGTTGGGCAAAGGCCTAACTGATAGACATTTCTGCTCTCTGCTCCCTTTTCTGACCAATCCGTCATCTCCACTTCTGTATTTAGCTCTACCCCGTGGCCTCCTCCCACAATTCTAGCTCTCTTCGACTAAATGATTACCATAGTTTGTTAAGCATCACCACAAAAACCAATCAATATATTTTTCTAAATTATTAGAAAAATATATTGATCACTATTATTATAAATTGTGCAATATTAAAGTGTCAAGGTGTTACCCACACATTGTTTGGTTTAGGACCGGAAAACTTTTTGTCGTCAATCTATGACGAACGCCCTCAACACGTGCAGCGGACGTCCCTATACGCACAGCCCCAAGGCCGCATATGCCGTACATACAAACAAACATTTGGCCATGTTTTGAATTATGGTCTTTGATGCTCAAAATTTTAAACGCGACGCTAACGTGTGCTCAGTTATCAGTTAGAATGCTTTGAACATACATTTGGTCAACATTTCTTTTGAAAGCTTTACAAGGGGAACACCGCGTACGTGACCGCGTCCCTGAAAAAAACTTTGAAGAAATATTTGATTGTACGAACAATTGATCAAATGAATAAGTACCATTTAATGGCGCTAGGTTTTACTTAGTGACATAGCGATTTTTTTTATATGGTAGAGGCTATCGCAGGGAGCTCGGTCTATGAGTGACGTAAAACTTAATTACAGAAACGCGCCGCAGCCACGATCACGAAGGCCGACTGCTAACAACTACAATTATTTAGATGATTCCATTCTAACATAATATAACCATAAAATTTTAGATTATCTAGTTCAATTCGGAATCATTTGCAGCTTTAGAGGCAAAAAATGTGATTATAGCAACTCGTTTTCAACATAAAATCAGATTTATTCACGTATGATTGTATGAGGACCTTGAGCACGTCGTCGGGTGAGACCTTCACGCCGGTAACCGCGCGGAAGTTGATGGGTAAATTTTTTGTCAAATTCGAGCTTGTTGAATTTTAGTGCGCATTAGTCACTAGCTAAGCATCAGCGCCGAAGCTCGTGGCGCATTGTTGACGAGTTGCATTGCGATATCGTCGCGTCGGGTGCAATAACAGCCGCTATCACAATGTCACTACGACGTCTGCTTTGTCCCCGGTCGCGGCTCTGACGCTTTTATCCGTATCTCCGGCGTCGCACGCTCAGTCACATTTACACGTACCTATTATTTAGAAGCCTACCGTCCTTACCATAATTCGTGGATTTGATCTTTCACAGCGTAAATTGATCGTGACCGTCGCACCTCGCGCTAAGTTGTCCGTCGTAACTTGTGAATCAGTGCAGTTTAAATCTGAACGTTGCTGAAGTGCAGTGGGTTGATAGTGATGTGAGGATGCTTGTGCGTGGCCATGTCCGTGGCGAAGAAAGACAAGCCGACTATGTCGGTAACAGCACTTATCAACTGGGCCAGGCCCTTGCCGCCGGGCCAGCCGCAGCAGCCGATGACGCCTACGTCGCCCGGAAGCATGCTTCAACCGATGATGGCTCCACCGTCTAACATACCGACTGTCGACTGCTCACTCGATATTCAATGTAAATATTAAATTATGTAATTGGCAACGGAAAATTCTTTGGTTCACAGAGCAGAAAGTTTTCCGTAGCTATCTTATTTTTGTGTCAACGTGATATTTATGTGCAAAAATCTATTTAAAAAAATAATTTACCATCATGGACAGGTTCCATTTTTAAGACGATTATTAATGCGTTACGAGTAGGTCAGTTTAGAAAAAAAGTCTTATTTTGAAGTAATTTATTTGTTAATGAATGCCTTTGCAGTAGTTATAAAATGTGTGCTAAATATGTAAATTAAGACTAAACATACACCTGAGCTATTTTCAAGGTTTGCGGTGTAGAAGCCTTTGTTCCATATCTATCAATGGCTACGGTTACTTGATATACTGTGATGTAAATAAGAAACCACTTTATACCAATTATACCTATCGGCTTAATAGCAGTAGCATATACTTAAACGAGTTATTCATTACCACAAAGCAAGTCAAAAACAGACGATGTTCTTAAAACGATTCATGATCCTTGTTCTCAGTTTATTTATATTGATGACATTATAATTCATCATACGAAGGTTAAGAACGTTAGCGAATCGGAACTGCGATTACAACTTTACTAAGTAATTAAAGAAGTACAAAATGGAATGATAATGAATGTTATACTTAATTTATAATGAGAATAATTGATGTTCTGCTGAACTTGGACTTGCCGAAGGGATTTCATCAAATTCAGGTGGCAAGAATTATGTAAAATACACAGATTGTAAAAAAAAAGACCTGTGTTCATTTCAATGTCATGATACGACTGTAATACACTTCCGTTCTATTGTAATTCAGTTTCAATTAGTATAGTAGATAGTGCGAATTCATACTTTACAAATGTATTCTTTTTTTTAGTTCTTCTATTCACACTTCACGGCCTATATTATAAAAGTTTGTCAATTGTCACAATTAACACGCACTGTTGATATAAAATAGCGTAAAGTATCAAGAACATTAAAGTGTTTGTTTGCGCTATAGTTCGTGATTTTTCGTTAAGGATGTTTGTGATGATGATGCTCTCGATGTTTGTGACCTAGCATTTCATACATATCTCTTTTTGTAAATACTTGGCGAACTATCTGCCTACTGAGTGTGCTGTCGTAGCATGCGCAGAGGTCGAAAACTGATTATTTTTTCCTTTTATTTTAAACCTTATTTTATATTTGAATAACTTACAATCTCCGTTAAAGTGGCGAGTAACGATAACAAAATACATATACGCTCTTAGCTTGATGGAAATTAAATCTGCACATTTGTTTTTCTGACATGTATGTAACACCGCGTTTCGCTGCTTCGTAGGCGCGCGTGCGACTATAATCTTTCTTTTTCACTGATTTTCGTTAATTACGAAGATTAACATGAAATTATACGATAGATCTCGTTTCGCGAGAGTGAAAATTGTTATTACGCGCCACAATTATATCTCTTTGAAATAAAACTCAATTATAAACCTAATTTGAGTTGTCGTCGACTTTTATATGAACTAACTATATAATAACAGTTTATGTATTAGATTACATGAAACTTGTATAGACTTTGAAATAAGATTTTGCATCGAGATGGTTGCGTAAGTTTCAGTCTGGTTATTCTGAGACGTAATAACTTTACCAAGAAATGAACTTTTATGACAGATTTAAATAATTAACTTAATTTTATTTAAATACAGTCTTAGAAACTCTTAAAGGTTATGGGTTTTGCTTGCGTCTCTGGATTTAATCATTTTCACAAATTGCAGTCCACTAGTGACACTTAAAACCGTCTTAGTCTAGAACTATAGAAAGTCTATAATTCAAATAGAATTTAAATAGATTGCTGGATATTTTTATGGAACGGCTGCTTATAAGTGTACTTACAAAATGGCATGTTGAGTAATTGGAAATAAGTTTCTGAAACGTATTATTATTTTCATGATGAAAGAGCAACCACTTATAGGTTTTCCTAAAAGGGCATGAACTGGTAGTTTTCAAAAGTCACGCTTCAAAGACTCTGATTGCTACTTATGAAAACCTCCAAGATGAGGGGACTAATTTTAGAAATCAACTATAGAAATATTCGAGAACAAACCCGCTCCACGGGACTAACTTAATTTCCAAATGACGAAACTCGCTTACAAACAAAATGAAGCTTGATTTAGAAAATCTATTTCAATAAGACATATTTTTGACAGTAGATCAATAACCATGGCAAAAATTATGAATATTTGTCGATATTAGTCTTTATAGAAGTAGCAGTATTATAAAATAACTAGCTTTTGCCCGCGGCTTAGCCCGCGTGGATGTCGAAAAATATCCGACGGGAACGTACCGAACAAACATAGTTACTTACCTTCATCCCCCTTTTTAACCCTGGGGGGGCAGAATTATCAAAAACACTGAGAATTGTATAAATTAATTTTCAATCGTCAGCCTAAACACAAAATTTGAAGATCCTAACTTCAAAACTGACGGACTTTCATATTAACTTCCATTCCTATTTTACCCCTTTAGGGGTGGAATTCCCAAAAATCCTTTCTTAGTGGATACTTACTCTTCACAAAGAATGCACCGTCCAAGTTTCATGTCTCTAGGACTAGCGGTTTGGGCTGTGTGTTGATATATTATCACCCAGTCAGTCAGTCAGTCAGTCAGTTTACCATTTTATATATATAGATAAATTTATTTTCATAATAAAATGATTGAATTAATTCTATGTATAAAGTTCAGAGCTTTTTGTTACAAGCTTTTATTTAACTTATACTGTTCGAATGTATGTAAGTTATCCATATCAAAATTTGCACACCAGTTTTCGATCAATTTTGCACACACCTTTGGTTGTGGTGACAATACAGTTTTCTGACAGACATGACTTGATCCTGGCAGGATGACCTCACGGGAGAACTCCTCAACGGTTAAAAGCAGTTCAATGTTGATAGATAAACCTAGTTTTTGTTTTAATAAAAGCATTTTTTGTAATGTTTAAATGTCCCTTCTTACTTTTAAATTAGGACAGCTCCTGGCGCTGCCTTTTCGCAGCGTATTTGGCGACGCGAGAAATGAGGGATAAAACTATCTAAAAAGTTAAACCAAAAACATTAGTTCAGTAAATACATCGAGTTACATCTCTTACGTCTTGTTTTCATATTATGGTCCAAGCACTCTATTCACACGTAGAAATTGAAAGTGTTTTTGTTTGACACAGGCACACAATGTCTTCCGTCAGTGTAGGCGTGATACGTTTCAAACTCAGAAGCTGATCATAAAGCCCTTTGTTATGGACCTTGAATGTTCCTTTATATTGTTAAAGTTACGTCTATTGTGATTCAAATGTCAAACGCCATATTTTGGGGTATTTGTTTCATTATTTCGTATTATAGAATCAAGATGGGAACTACACAGTCTTCTGCAGTTATTCTTTTAAATACGGTGTAGTGGCAGTATATTATCTGCTTCTCGAATACAGATCTTTCTATCAGGAGCCATCTTAGTTTTCATCTCCAATTTAGGCTGATCTTCTCACACAATACACGTTTCGTTTCTGTGGTCTTTTACTATTCTTGTAACTATCTAAGGATCTACATTAATTACCCAAAACGTTCCTAACTTCTCATGTTTGAAAATCATAAGTTCTATGAGAAACATGTTGTCTTTCAATATTATTATTTGCATCTGTAAAATGTTTATTTTAAGATTGTGAAGGATATTTTTTTCATGGTAGGGGTCGTATGCTATTATAATTTGTAATGTTAGATGTCCATTAACATAAGTGGTTGGCTCATGATTTCGTTAGATAGAAGAAAAACATCATGCCAATGCGAAATACCTTGATTTTTTTAAGCCATGAAAACCCGATTTTGAGGTACTTAAAAATTACTATATTTGAATATGTAAACAAGCTTATAAGGCACTAGGTGTAGTCTAAAATATGTGACGAACAAAATAACAAATATTTATTTATAGATTATCAAGATTACGCCATTTAAGTCAAACAGTCAAACCCAAGAAAATGTTAATAAAAAAAAAGAACTTCGCCCAAACTCAGGCGGCCTTTGCAAATAGGAATTTAAGAGATCGGAAATGACGTATCAGGTGATTTCTTGTTTCTGAAGGTGACGTAACCCCTGAACAGTCGCTGATACGATGGACAGACGTTATTACGTACCTACCCGAGAAACGGATGTATTACCAGTGAACCGACCGATGCAACCGGCTCACTCATAAAGATAACGCTTGTTTTTAACAATCTGCATTCAAGTCCATTATCCATGTTGCATTCTATATCTACACTTACTCAGAAACATTAAGATGCTCAAAAACAAAGATAGATTTAATTAGTATTCGCAGTATACTGTTTTATGGCTTCAAATTGGTTATTCACCTAGCCCAATTGTTTTATGTTTGGTTGAGATGAGTTTTTCAGTTACTAACGTAGTATTGAAACTAAGCTGTAGTTTTGTTTGTCCTTCCTGTATTATGTTCAAACCATGCATTTTCCACTGTGTGTAAGAACTAAGAAGATATACAACGCATTACAAATAAAACGTTGCGCTTACATACTAATTACCTACGAATGATGTCACATTTAAAAATAAAACTATGATAGGTGATGTGTGGACTGATTGTTATTAATAACTAAATCCAAGAAAAAACAAAGCCAGGTTTTTATGACCTACCTACAATGTAACTAGTCCGGTGCATAATTATCAAATTATCATCATTAATTAAAGTATGTATTTCTCTATTATCTACTTTAATTAATGTGTCTCTATTATCTACTGTAAAAATGATAATTTCATGATGAGGTCAATTAAAGTATGTATTTCTCTATTATCTACCTGGAGTAAGAGCAGCGGTGGCCTAGTGGTGGAGACCCCGACTTACGAGCAGTAAGTCGTGGGTTCGAACCCAGCCAGGCGCATTACTTTGTGTAAGTTATTTCATCACCACTGCTCTCAAAACGGTGAAGGAAAACATCGTGAGGAAACCGGCATGTCCTAGAACCAAAAATTCGAAGACATGTGACATCTACCAACCCGCACTGGGCCCGCGTGGTGGATTATAGCCCATTCCCTCTCATAGAGAGGAGGCCTGCGTCCCAGCAGTGGGAATATTAAAAGGCTGATTATGCTATATGTTATGCTACCTGGAGTGATGAAGCACTCTGTATTATGCTTATTGTTGATTCATCAACGTCGAACAAATACCGGACAGTAGTAAATAATCATCGAGGTATACACTAATCACTACTTCACAGAGAAGCAGATTTTTTTGTGTCATTTCGAGCCAGCTATATTTATTTTTTTCATAAATCTCAATAATAGAGCTTTACTTCTTACATATTCGTTGAAACCTAAATCCCTTACGCTCAGTCACAGATGGTGAGACATTTATTGCTAAATTATTACTTGCTCGTAGTTCAAGACCAGGTCCACATAAAACTAAAGTATTTCAAATGACTTAATAAGTCTTTGAGATATAATTCAGGTTGTTAAGGCAGTATCAAATAAGAAGCAAGCCACTCCAAAACATGTGCAAAGATTTCTTATGTGATATCGATTTGGATGTTTTAAGACAATGGCAACTCGTTTACAAGGCGGTGCGACCAACGAAGCATGTTCAGTTAATAACTCAGATATTGGTATTATGGCATAGCCTGTTTGCTTTACTTGGAACAAACGAAAATACAAGATTTACATTCTACGAACACGTTTGCACACGAGAATTGCGTCACGTATGCTTTTAAACCAAACTTTCAATGCGTTTATCAATTGAAAACACCTGAACATTTTCTATCATCGCTCGCCAGAATCATTCGGTTAAATGTGCCCACTTCTTGGACGATACAATTCGAGAAATATTTTTATAGAAATTCAAAGCAAAGTTCTTTAGGAAATCAAAAGATTTTTCTACTGCGCAGTAGAATGAGGGTGGTGGCTACGTATGTTTATTTTCTTTTTTGTCTGGTGCAGAAGCCCTCGGACTAATGAACCGGTTTTGTTGGTTTTTGGAACAACTGCCATCCGTACTTTTTTGTTTTCCGGAGAATTTGTTTAATACTGCATTATGTTTTCGATAATACTTCTAAACATCTCGACTATAATGCTGAGTTTGCGGGAAGTTATCCTTTCCTGTCACATTATGATCAAAGATTATTAGTTATTTTGTAAGATTGATGATGAATGACGAGAAAAATACTTAATACGCAGTCAGTTTTTACAAATACGCTAGAACTTAGTTGGTGATTCTAGAATCTAGTTGATATTCATTTAGTAGTGTAGTATTTTATTACGTGAACAAATAAATCATTCATATAGATTTAATATTCAAGTAACTGCTGTCAGAGGCAGCTCAAAAGAAAATGTATTTACGCCATCGCTTGACGTTAGTAATTAAGATTTTCATTATCGAAGCTGTTCAAATGTTGATTACACTTTTTTATTGCAGGGCTGAACTTGGAGGGCGGTTTTATGTCGCCGATGTCACCGCCGGAGATGAAGCCAGACACGGCGATGCTAGACGGCCTGCGAGACGACTCCACCCCGCCACCCGCATTCAAAAATTACCCCCCGAACCACCCCCTGAGTGGTTCCAAGCACCTCTGTTCTATATGTGGAGACAGAGCGTCGGGCAAACATTATGGAGTATACAGGTACTTACATCATAATTAAATGTCTTTCAGAACTTTCGTATATTTTCATAATAAAGTTACATTATTTCGTAGAGACGCTATTGCCTCGCATAAAGATCCTAAAAGTAATTTGTGTGCCATACGTGATGTTATTATCGATATAAATTAAGTTACTGGGGAGGTGTTAACTTCGATCTTCGATATTCTAACTTAACCCTCCTCCCTCGGGCCAGATGTTCGATAAACAAGAGTTTGGCTGTGAAGTTTTTGCTCAAGTTTTTTGCCACTCCCATATGCAACAAACATACATTGGTCAGACGCGTTTGAAAATAAGAGGGGTCTGTAGCAAGGGATCTATCCATCAGTAGCGAAGGGTCAATTTTTGTAAGAAGTAAGCCGGAGTACATATCTTTAATGTATATATAATTAATGGCACAGTCCAGTGGCGAAGGTTCCAGACAAGTCGATTCCTACCGGCTTCCCTTTGAAAACTGGCACGGTCAGGATTTTATAGACATAAAATAAAATCACATTAAAGATACTGGCACAGTCAATATCATTTGTCTATAGAATACTGACTGTGTCATTTTTCAAAGGGAAGCTAGTAGGAATCGAGTTGTATGGAATCTTCGCCACTGCTATCCATATTATCAGTCGTCCTTTTTTAAAAAGTAAAGTCCTAAGTCTTTGTATTATATCTTATTTAGATAGTAAAGTTTTAAGTCTTCGTATTATATCTAATTTAGACAGTTTGGAGTCTGTGGATATAGGTCCTCGTAAATTGTTAGTTAAAGTGTGGAATTGTTCATTCATAATTATCGTCAGCTGTCTTGTCTCTCTGACGGACTTAGTAGCAAGATGAGATGTTTCACAATAATAGACGAAAACCGTGTGTAAATATAAAATAGCCCTGAATATGTTTTGGCAAAATACACGCTCACCTTTCATTATTGTTATTTTAAATGCGACGGAGTTATAAATACGAACCAAATTATGGGGGTTATATCTGCTGAATCGCTAGTCGCTCGGGAAAAGTAAAATGGCGGATCGTTATAATTTATTTTTTTCTTCTCTTTTCAAGTCTGTCTGAGCAGGTATTAGATTACTCCTGGGAAACCTAGACAGAATTATCCGAATAGAATTAAATGTCAATCAATTCGTCTCGCATTCAGTTACGGTCCGCGATGGCCCATGGATCTTTATTATTTTAATTAAAAATGCAAAATGGCTGACGATTGTGAATTTTTATTACAATTGAAAAACTTGATTTTATATCACGTGTTTTTACATCACCTTTATAAGGCATGTACGTAATATGGTGAATGTTATGTAGTTATTAAAGAAGACGGCTTTATGAGACGTGTTGTCGTTTTAATAGGCAATTTAAGATTAGGAGGTATTTCGCTAATGAGGAGGCATTAAGCATTAAATAATATTTAACTACTTATATTACCACATTGAATTAACGTAGGTCTCTCCAAACATCAGTTAGGCTTATGGCACGATTAAAAGAACAGAGATAGATATTATTTACAGCTAAAAATAGTAACCTACCCTACGATTGATTGTAATATAAAATCTAGAGACGCGCTATGATCGCCATAAAACACAATTTAATTAAAGTTGTGCGAGTAATTTCAAAGATAATACTTACCTAGGTGCTATCGGTTTGTTAGTAAGTATATAATATGGTTGCCCCGTTTATTTGTTATGTTGATATAATATATAAGTACCTGGAGATGCCGCCGTCTAGACAGCTACGCTTGTGTAGCGTCTGTGGTGGAAAGAACGTTGCTCGTGTGTATACTCACCCGTAGCTTAGATACAACACTTATTGGTTGCGTGTAAAATGAATATTTTGTTACGGCATGCGCAAAATTAAAGATTTTACACCTTCTTATTATTATTCCCTAACATTTTAATTGAAGTTGGCGGCCGTGGGAGTGTTCGTTAGTTCGTTTATATCTATATACATGTTTCAAGCACAATTGGGGCTAAATTCGCAGACTAAGTATATGATGTACTCGCTCAGTTATACATTATTGAAACGATTTACAATTCTATCGATCGGTAGCCGCTCGTAATGCCATTCAGAAGACATTTTATCACCTTGGTAATTTTTTATGTTGATTTTAAAATCACGCATTGGAGGGCAGGTAGTCGTTTCAGGCTTTTACAACAAATATTGAGTAAATATAGGTAGATATCATTTGCGTTGTACGTGGTGCCGCTCTAATATTGGAGTGATTTACATCGTAACATGGCTACTGAAGCCATGAGCATTGAGGATATCACCCTGCAATGTCTATTCATGCTGAACGTAGTACATTCCTCATAGGACGGGTAACGATCAATCCTTTCAAGCTGTTACTTTCATTCTTCACCAGTACCAGAACTGTATTACGATGACTAGCTAATGGCCAGAGTTACATTATCATCCTAGGAAACCTAAACATGCACCGGGATCAAAAGCATCCTATACAAGTTGTATACACACGGCGACACATCAAGCTGTACATTTCCAGTATAAAATGACCTCGCTATTTATAGATTTCCCGTGCAATGAGAGATCCGCTTATATTGGTTTTGTATAGATTGATTGGTCGACGTGCGTACAATCAAGCATTCTGTGCATCAGACTGAGTAACAACGCAAAAATTATTGTTAAAAAGTTCTAAAGTTCTGAAACGTTTGTTTTGGGGTGAAAAATCACGTTTACGGTAAGATTCAAAGAAACGCACTCAAAAAATATGACTGAAGGACGCATAGAATAGTACGGCCTGTCATGGAGTTATTAAAACCTATAACATTATAAATTTGTATTTAAAACAAACTTGTGAAAAATTTGTAACTTTGACCCCCAATATCTCCGTAACTAGAAGGATCCCAGGTATGGTCCAGAACAAAAAAATGGTCGCAATGACGGGGAGAACGATTGCCTTTCGGCTTCGTTAAAAGTATTTTTACACCTTGTATGTTAATCCAGGCCCAGGAGCTGGCGGGACGAACTCGACTCTTTTCACAAAGATTGGCGAGAAACAGCACTGGATAGGGATAAGTGGAAACAGGGAAGGGAGGCCTTTGCCTTGCAGTGGGACACAAATGGCTAATAATAATGTTAATCCAGGTCATGGCTTACCCCCGTGCCCGAACTTCATCCATATCGAAGCGTGATCGAGTAACAAACAAACATCCAAACTTTGACATTTCACTTTCTCATTTTATTATTAGAGGAGGACGTTTACGTAAATTTCTATCCACTAAATCTCCTGGTTTATCCGCCCTTGCGACAAAAACAACCCATAATCCTCTGACAGTCCTAAGCGAGGGAAGGGCGTTATCAACAAATTAATCTCGACAAATTCCTGATATCGAAAATTCTCACATTTGTTTATTTTCGCGTCGTATAAATAATTATACGGCTATGATGAGATGTATAGAGTGTAAATTCGTTCGTTGGCACGTGTTTTGAGGCATGTACACATAGACAGAACGCGTGTACCGCTATTTTTGTACCAAAGCTTTTTTGTGATATACATTATTAGGGGTACTACATAATAATGTTACTGATTCATCCAATTTGTTATGATTGTGTGTGAGCCGCTTGTCGCCTTAATGAATGATGTTGTAATGTGGGCGTGGGAGGAGGCTTTGAGAAATCCCTAGATTAGCCTATGACAGGAGCTTTGTTATTAAAGCTTGTAACTAAGACAAGAGAGGACGAAAACTAGTCTCGTTCAAAACCAATCCACAAACCAATGTCTTGTAAAACTGTTTTTAATAAATTGATCTAATATCAGGCTAAGAACGAAAGCGAAATCTGACAAAACCAATAAAGGTGATCTTTTATTGAATCACAAGAAGGTTTATTAAGTCGAATTTAAACACCAAATTCAATCACTTTATCTGCCGTCAATACCAAAACCTTAAATTATCTAGTTTATATGATTAAAGATTTCTTTTTCATCAATAAAATTGCCAAAATGAAACATAAGAGCTCTTTGTTTAAAAATGGCCGACTATCAGCATTGATATATTAAAAAACCAAAATTTTTAATACATCAATGATTATCAGACAGCATTTTATGTTGAAAATATTTGGGGAAACCCCCTTAAGGTTTCACCGCATACCAACTTATAAATATCTTCAACAGCTGCTGTATTTTTAGCTCCTACGCTTGTGAAGAAACTACTAGATTATTGAAATGTTCAAAGATGAATCTTCTTCTTTGTTCGTTTTAATATCGGTCGATCGTCAGACACTTAACAACGTATAGCATGTGGATAATTCATAGATACTTACTAATAAGTAACTCGTTTTTAGAAGTGGTTCTATTGAAAAGTTACAAAAATGGTTTAGCGTGAACTGCCAAAAAAGAAAAACACTTTTGTTAACATATTAAGAAACTAAGCGAACGTAGGAATGTAGCATAGTTAAGGGAACAGAATAATCCTACTGCCTATCTCTTAAACCCATGAGATCCGGGCAAGGAGCCTCGGTTACTTTCTTCAATTCATAAGGAGTCATCCATCCGGAAAAAAGGGCAAGAGTAGTAGTAGTAGTAGTATCACAACATCCGCATGAAATTCGCGCGCGCGCGCCTGTGACCTATCAGCTGTTAGCCGCATGACGCCCGTTCTGTCTCATTACTATCGTACCGTGCAACAGTGGGTAGGCAGAGCACCCCCGCGGCTCGCAAGCCCGCTTCGTAATGCTCCACTGTTGTTTTATTGTGACAAAAGTGAAAGAGTATTAAAAAAATGTTTCTTTGGGAAAGTTGTTTGTTATCATGAGTACAACCACGTGTTTAAGTATCGGTCACTAATAACCAGTCACCCTATATACAGAATGAACCTGTTCCTTACATTCTAAAGAAACGTTACATAAGCGAAGTAGCTCACTTAATAAATACACCATGGATTCGCATTTACATAGGAAACATAAATTATGTTCTTCAAGGCAAAAGGAAGCCATAGTACGATCGAATTAATTCTTACATGATAATACCATTATTATTCTAAGCTGTCTAGAGTAGTGTGCAAGGGTTGTGTTCTCAGTCCGTTGCGCAGTATCGACCGGCGCTATGTAAATTATGTTAACGTAAAACGCAATGAAATGTGAAACTACTCTCCCTTGATGGGTTTCATTAAGTGTGAGTGCGGAGGTTTTTCTGAGATTCACGCTGATTTGAATACTAAAAAGAAGTCTGTCAAATTTTTTGTAGATGTCACTGTGTAAATTGTAGTCGTGGTCCGGGACACTAGGCTGGACATTCAAACACACATACAAGGAGGAAACGGACCCTTCACGAAGCCGCCAAACAAGCATTCTGTACATCAAACTAAGTAACTGTACGAATAAATTATTGCTGAGCAACGAATTTTTTTGGGGTGAAACATCAAGTTCTACGGTAGTAGAACTTGATGTAACGCACGGTGGATGCATTGAATAGTACAGGGACCATGGAGGTATTTTAAGTAAAGTTATAACATTGAAAACTTGTGAAAAAGTTGGACCCCCAATATCTCCGTTACTAGAAGTTTTCCAAGCGTGGTCTAGACCAAAAAACAAAAAGATCGCAATGACGGACGGGGAGAATAAGTGCCTTTCGGCTTTGTTTAGAACTTTAGAGTCTTTTTACACCCCTAATATTTTACTGAAGTAAGTATCGGTTAGTGTCCGGCGTCCGCCGCCAGCTCATAATTTGTCCGTACCAGTTTAGTTTAGTTTACTGATCCTAATGTAGTCTTCAGTCTAAGTTATACTAAATTCACGTAGAGCTAGAGTGGTTCCTCTCTTAGAGCAGACTTATTTTGTATTCGAAGCAGTGGCAGGAATCTGGCTATGTCCATTGAAGTCCACATACCTAAGTAGATCAAGTAATCCCAGAGGTCTCCAGATCAACAAATACCCTGGGCCTGTATAAGAAGATGATTCAAGCTAGCTAGACAGCGTTAATACAAGATAAAATTTAATTAGCTATTATAATAAAGCTCCGCAGAGTTGAGAGTTGAGATTGATAGCGACCAAAATAAACATAACATCACGCCTGTAATCCCCGAAGGGTAAGGCAGAAGTGTAACTAATAGTACACCCACATTTCGCCAGTTTTGTTTAAGTCCCATGTAATAGGGAGCAATCAACCAAGCACAAATCCAGACACCGTGGCTGATACTATGAAATTCCTGATGGAAATACCCAATAACACTTTGCCCGACCTGGGAATGGAACCTAGGACCTCATGATCAGCCGTCGCGCTTGCGACCGCTCGACCAGCGAAGCAGTCCAAAACCCAAGTTTCTGCAGAGTTTCGCTAGCTAATTACCTTATTTTGACCTTTTATAACAATATCTGTAAGTTCAATTAATTATCTAAGTATCATGTATTATGCATGTTGATCGTTGTTATTCACCGAAAGCCCACTCGCTAAATGCCAACACACATTTTGTTGTCTATCGCTTCAGCTACACTCACAATACACGCACAAGCCTTTACCCTGTTGACATTTACTTAATTGCTGTTAAACCTTCAATTAGTGAAAGTATTTCGCTTGTTTTATTTTCGTATCTAATAAACGACAGCACTGATAAAAACAATTATCGATTCGTCGTCCACTGTTAATACCTAAACACAATTGTAAATTGAATTGAATAAATAACCTTCAAAACTTTCAAGTTCGATTTAATCGTGCGCCATTTTGTTTAGTAGGTACCTATCGCTAATATATCGTTACTTGAAACACGCGTTACACCTACAAACAGCCAAATATAAAATATTCCTAATTATACAGCATTAATTAGTCCATAAAACTAAATTATAGCATAATAACATTGACATATTAATCGCCGATATATCACGAGGGTTTCATCGGTTTTAAACAATAACTTGAGCTATAGGGTGTTCTTTTTAAATTCTAAAGAGTACACACCTACCTGCCTAATTTATTGGTGTGCGTGCTCGCCAGGAGTTGATTTAAAACTCTAACATACAAGATTTAAAGCTATGTTTGTAAACTTTGAAGAAACAGGACAATGGCCACTCGGGCTCGCCCGCGACCGCGGCCACGCTCTCGGACCATTGATACAGCTATCGTATCGTAGTACCTAGGTAAAACATAAACTCACATACCTATGGTTTACAAATTCTCTTCACAACATTGTGTCTGACTCATAAATACAGAGTGACGAACGCGCGAAAAATTTCATGTAACGTTTCGATTTCACGTTAGCATCTAGAATTTCTAAATTCGAGGAATAATTTACGCGTGTGTATTTATATTCCTAAAATCAATAACCCATTAAGTGGTAAGGTAAAGAGAAAGTGGCGTTTGTCGTGACTGGACGAAGTTGCGAAACACATGTCGATGTCGGAGGCTCAAAACGCAATCTTGTCATTAACGCTGCTGAGAGAATTACATGCGTCACCTCAGCGCTTGTTCCTTTTGACCCGACTCTTATTGATTTTACTCGCGCTTTTTATTTCATTGCACAACCCACCGAGTAATGCGCAGTTCCACATAGAAAACATGAGTAATCTTTATGCAAGTTTCTGCATGAAGATTTGTAGAAAGATTAATAGTTCTTGCTCGCTATAAATGTTTAGGAGGACCGTAGTTGCGAAGATCTACATAGATAGAGAAAAAAAATATCTTCTTTAAACTTGTTTTTGTTCTAATCACGTATGCGGATGCAGGTCCTACATATGATAAATAGTGATGTCATATTCAAATCGTATTTTGCTGATGGTTTTCCCTTTCAAAAGTGAGGTAAGCTGGTAGCTAAGAAGTTTCTAAGTATTTGTTACTGGATTTGCGTAGTTGTTTCTTACTTTTCATTTTTATTGCTTCTTAAGCTGACTTTTATGTCTCTCGTGAGCCGATGCATCCTTCGTTTAATTTGATTATCAGTATATTCCTCAAACAGAACGTTCCAAATATAATTTTATTAAAATAACGTTCGTATCCGAGTTACTCATTTGGACTAATCCTGTCTCACATTGTCAGAGAGCAAGTTACAACAAATAATATGATACCACTAAGTTTTCTCATTTTCATCATTAGTCGATACAGCTCAACACCCAAGGATATCGAAATTATGTGGGATAATATGATCGAGTGGCCGCCGATGTCATCCTTTATTCCCGAAGGAGCTGTCGGAATTACACCCACGCAGAAAATAAACTTATTTTTCTAACACCAATATTATTACGTAATATTCCTCCTGTTAGTATTAATGGGAAAGATAAAGTTCATTTATTCATGTTATGCGACTAACACCAATTGAATGAAGTGAATTTGAAATAGACCACAATGTGCTAAATTGATTCGTGATGCATGCTCGCGTCTCTGTGATAAAGAGGCGAATATACTGGGAGCATTCTTATTCAGAGCGCATCTTGAGAAAACGTTAGATTGAACGAGTTTAAATGTTGGTGGAATAAGGCTTTAAAGTGGCCTATTTTGGAGGGATTACAAAATGAAACGGTTTTCCTTATATCAAAAGCTGCTTATGTTATGTCGGACGCTTAAGTTGCCGTTGCTCTTATCAATTGTCAGTATAGAACAATTAGCTGTCTATTTGATGCCTGGATTCAGTAAATGCTTTGGCAATTATAGAAACTAAATACCTTCCTCAAAGGTTTCTATTATTAAACTTCTCATTCTTAATTCAGTAGTATCCATATCGATAAACGATTATGCCGTTTCCAAGCTCTTTATTAATTCAAACGCAGATTCCAAGCTGTCTACGGCTCAATCTATTTATATCGGTAGGTACTACAAGAAATGATATCGATCAATGCTTTAAACATGCAACGGTCTTAGTGTGTCTACACATAGCCAATTAGTAGTTATGTCTAATGTTTATTAGTTGTATCGCTGCGAATGGTAATTAGCTCTTAGTTTATGAGTAGATTGGTACGATACTCCCGAATTATTTTATCGTCTGTGTGCGCATAACAAACAGGTGATATATCATCATTAACTGATGTCAGTTTCTGTTGAATAAAGTGCAACGTATAAATTCTAATTATTCTTATCATTTTCATCTACAAGTAGGTTTTTTTCAGTATCATACCAAAGTCAGAACATAACAAATTACATTTCATTTAAAAGTATTTACTTTTAGTTGTCTGCAGATATATCTACCATTGTTTTTCCAATTTTATGGTAATTTCGACATGTTTTGTATACTTATGTATGCTCATTCAAATGTTTCTTGACTCGACTGAAACTATGTTATAAGTAGCCTTTGTTGGAGAGAAATCGATCAAAGGTTGTTTAAATAAATAATAGAGGCTGGTTGCCTGGCAATTAGGGCTTCGCGGTAGCTACGTTAACTTTTTAGTCTTTAGAATAGACCTTACTTGTCAATCATGGCGCCTTAGTACTTTTATTTCAAAATATGACTTTCAAATTAAAATTAATTAAAATGGAATATGAAAATTGGTAAAAAGGATTAAATAATATTGGGTCACCGTAAACATCTAATTTTCTTGTTTTAGTTGTGAAGGCTGCAAAGGTTTCTTCAAAAGGACAGTAAGAAAAGACCTGACGTATGCGTGTCGTGAAGAACGCAACTGTATCATAGACAAACGACAGAGGAACAGGTGCCAATACTGCAGGTACCAGAAATGTCTCGCGTGCGGGATGAAGAGGGAGGCTGTACAAGAGGAGAGGCAAAGGGCCGCCAGAGGTACGGAGGATGCACATCCAAGCAGCTCAGTGCAAGTACAGGTAACTAATCGTGAGATGTGGTGTCGCTTTATATTTTGTGGTTAAGTTTCGATCTTTGACAGTCGTTACTGATAGTCAGAAGCCCGAAAGTCTGACAACCAGTCTTGCCAAGGGATGTCTTGTTGTGAAGGTCAGACAGCCATGTCGATGCATGTAAAATACTAACATTCAGCTGTATCCGGTTAGACAGGAAGCTAACCTCAGCATATTTGGGGAAAAGCTAGGCAGATGATAGAACGAGAAGGTTGGTCGTCCCTGAATAGGACCTGCCATACTTTGGGTGTCGAATGAAAGGCGATATTCAACTGTGCTAATAGAAAGTACCTGTCATCAATTCGTCACCAAACCAATCAAGGTGTTCGGTAAACAAAGGCGTTTAGCACTTTAAATGTACATTTTTATCATCATCATAATATTGTAGCTGATATGAAAGTCTGATAAAATAGGTATGTGGATTTCTTTGTGTCTGAAAGTCAAACGAAACAAATTCCGTTGAGTAGGTTCGGCTAGGCTAGGCCATCAAATAAAAAATATACGCTGAAATCTCTATGGGAAGTACAATGTCAACTTCATTAAAACATCGGAATGCACAAATCGAAAACATAAATTTGCTTATTGCTCAACCATATTGATGTTTGCAAGAAGCAGTGTCCTTAATTAGCCCCTCGGATACTATCCGTGCCTTTTACTAACATAATCAGAGTGAATATTTACAACAGAAATGATATTTGAATGTGAACTAACGATACCGAGACGTATAAACAATTCTGCACTCCACTTCGTTCTTGTTTAAGTTGAATTTAATGAAAAGTTACTACGTTGAACGTTTACTCTTGCACATAAATGTCATTATAACTTTGGAACCAAACCAATTTTAATGGGTCGAAGTATTGAAAAAGGCCTTATGCCTAGTTTCACTCCGATATTAATAATCGTTCAGACTCGTTATTTTTTCGATTTGAGAATAAAAATGGTCGTAAATGTTACCATGTTGTATGGACATAAAAATTGGTAGTAAATAATTTCTTTAAGATGAAGTTCGCGTTTTATTAGCTTTGGAAGATGAAAATTAAATACAAATATACAAGATATAAGCGCACCTTGTGGTCAGGATCACCCATGACGATATGGTATATGAACGTTTCCACAATCAAATACATTTTATTAGACATACAAGTTACTTTTCTACTAGACATAACGAGTTGTTTATTACTAGTAAAATTACGTGTAAAACAACAATAGTAACTTCAATTACTACTCAGTCTTTACAACAGATATTAAATTTTCTCCTGTCCCTCGCGGCTCCAATTAGTGTAAGTCAGGAGCTGGTAGTACAGTAGTTGCCTAGCATCGAGCAGTAAAGTAGTAATATCGTGGTATTCATTAAAAAGAAAATGGCCGCTGTGCAAACAACACGACTAGTGATGCGCCGCGACTGATTTCTTTGTTTATGACGAGTTGCCAGTATTTTCCAATATCGATTCGTTGCGTTTCATCGAGTTCTGATGAACGTGATTGTTGAACTGTTTGTAGATTATATTGGACGGATTAAATGCTAGAGTATGTTTAATGAAAGCTTTTACGCGAGATTATGTCACAGATTCCATGAATTTAAGTGCAGAATCCAATGATCGTAAAGTCTTGTATGGCTTTTAATATTTAATTCCCGTGATGGTTTTCAGTGGTCTGTTTTATTGTTGAAAGTGCGAAGATTAGTTTTTAAGACAATAATAAAACAGGATTGTTATATTTAAACAAAACTAATGATCAAACCTGTCTATAATAGAGTTTTATCTTAATCTGCGTTATTTAAATATTTCTAATTAATTTTATACACAGTACCTATCTAAATAAATTAGGTATTATGTATAAGTCCTTGAAATTCCACTGAATTATGTAGGACAAACTAGAATAGGAATAGACACAAAGTACTTTCAGAATAAACTACGTTATTATTAAATATTCTATAAATTGTTGTAGACGACCACAAATTACAAAGTAAACGGACCCCTATTAAACGGATAGAAATAAATTGAATTTAAACCGCGTAATTTCTAGGTAGTCGACCCTCTTCTGATGACGCATTCACTAATTACATATTTTCAGAATTCAGTAATCAACATTCAGACTAGTTAAAATATTAGTAACATTTTCTTTATTTTTGAGTCTCATAATTGTAATTTTTTATGGAATATAACTGACAGTCTTTGAACGCCGTTTAGATGTGCTGATCGCGATCAACATTATTGGTGAAGTCTTACAGAAGATAACTGTCATAGCTACTTTCGTTCTCGTCTCTAATATTCAAATTATTTTAACTATGACTCTTTATGAATCTTCTCTTACCTTTTCTCCCAGGAGTTATCAATCGAGCGGTTGCTGGAGATGGAGTCACTGGTGGCTGACCCCAGTGAAGAGTTCCAGTTCCTCCGCGTCGGACCCGATAGCAACGTCCCACCTAAGTTCCGCGCCCCTGTCTCCAGCCTTTGTCAGATAGGTAAGCATCTAAATAACATTATTTATTTCTTTAAACTTTATACACAACCATACAAAAGCGAAAATGCCTTGAGCAGTTTCTACCACTCGACCCTAGGGTAAACCAGAGGCAAAACATAGTAGGTGCAACATAACTTTACTACCGCTACTGGTTATGGAACTGGCATAGCTTGCAGAGTAAGCTTTAGTGAGCCATGTTTGTCTAAGGACCGATAGCCGTTTGTCTAAGGACGGAGCAAATGACTCCTGGAATGGAGACCGCGGATCGGCAAGTGTACTGTGGGACGCTCCGGCGGTAGATGGACCGATGCATGGCCTTTAAAGGTGGCTGGGACTGCAGTGGTCTGCACAAGGCTCAGTTGACTGAATACTTTAGTTTAATCTTTGAAAAATCTATATAAAATTGGATCAATTCCGGGCCGTGTTCCGCCGAGCTTTCAGCGGATGTTTCGGAATCCGGACCACTCCGGACACACGAATTTGGAAAGGGTCTTACTCGGCCAGAATGGATACAGCTTTAAATAATCCATGTAGTACCGTGAAGATTGGAACACGATAAATTTTCTCGTTATTGCATCGATGAACAAAGAATGTAGGCTCGTTTAAACCTCCCGATTTGAATTGAAAACCGACTGGCCTTGAATCCTAAAATCTATCAAAGAAACTGCGTGTTATGGAAGCCCTAAACAAAAGGTGGAAGGAAACATATAAATTGATAAACAATACGTAACGAATGTTCTTGAAGTTTGATTGTTAATTAGTGTGATTATTCCTTAAACCCCGGTCAAACGTCGGTCAATATTCACTGTTTAGCACTATTTATGATTCGTCATGATGATGCAATTTAAGTTTTATGATGTATACTAACGATCTAGCTTCGACTGACACCTGGTGACTGCCATTAAGGTCATATGATTGCAAATTAGGTATTATTTATGTGAGTAAAAACAAAAAACAATCAAGATTTCATTTAGTTGTGTAATCTTTAGGATAATGGATTGTGTTAGACTTCTTTATAACTGGTCGTAGCTCAAGACCGTACTCTGTGGTAGCACGACCAGTATCAGCTGACCTTTTATTCTATAGAATATCCATTCTATGCTATGCCAGCTCAAGTTCAAAGAGTTACCACCAATGTGCGATCTGCTAACCATACGCCTGCAGCCTTCGGTAAACTCAGCTTTTGCAATACAATCCCACTTAAACTCGTTTCTGTCCGAAATCACCAACGTATCATGCCAATAGAGATTAAAACGCAGAAATAAAAATTCCACACAATATAAAAACTCAGGTATGTTGATATGTATTTATGTACATAAATACATTATTACAATGACATACATAATTCCGAACTGGTTTGAAAATGGCGTCACAATTTGTGTCTACGAAATATACTTATATGTTGCTTAAATTATTACAATACGACATGTTTGTAGTTGTACCAGCATTCTTTTTGTTACGTGGGAAAACTAAGCTGAGGTCTGTAATTATATTTAGGTCGTTATGTTAAATTAACTTCTATTTATAAAAAGACAGAACCGAAATCCTTAAAACATAACAAAATTCTTAGTAGAGATATCTACATAGAGGTTTAACACATTAAATTCGTTTAAAGATCCTATCTGGTACTAAGGACCTTAGGGAATCTTTCGTTTTGAATTGATTAATGCGAATAAAATCGCTGTCTTCAACACTATAATCCGTAATTATTTGCAGCTGTTTATCCTTGTCAATTTGAGCTGACAAAAAAAAAAAAAAACTGAGGACGAAATTTAAAAAAAAAATAGTTTGTTATTCAAGTTTCTTGGAATATTAAAACGTTAACTTGCTCATGGTTAAGTGATTTGCGTAGTTTTAAAGTCACATTTTCTTTGTATATTGTATTCCGAAACGGGTGTGCGATGTAGGTAGGTGGCGATGTTGAACTATAACCAGGTACACATTAGCCGTTGGCGTGGCCAATTAATGGAGCCACGTTATTGGAAAACAAATACATCGACACGAAAAGAAGAACACCAGATTATCACTAAGTCACATTAAAATAGAAAGAGCAACTCGACGTGATAATCATTTTTATTTTGCAAATAGGCTTTTTTTTTTAAACTAGATGAGGCCGGTGTTTCGTACCTGACTACTCTTGAGAAGAAATAACAGAAACAAACTCAGAGGTCATATCATAGTCTCTTTTAAGGTCCAGCATAATCTTGGTCAACTCACATGAAGTCCTCATGTAGATAATAGTCTGAGATGGTCTTGTGATGAAAGGAACACGCAGATTTGTGTGGACCTGACCAGTCAGTGCAAGCATTTGTCAGTTATCGTGTAGCTCGACTCATAACTCAAGGCGTGCGTGATGGGTGTCGAGATTTATTAAACAAAATACATACTTCATTTGTAAAGAAACCTGTCATAAGGTTTGGGATTTTCGAAAAGAACTCAATTTTTCAAGTTATCCAATAAACCATGAAAAATAAAAACGGAAATTCCCAATGAATGATGAATTGATATTTCTTTGAATTGCCACCCTTTATGTAAAGGAAAATACGGAGCCCATATAAATTCCTATAAAAAACAAGCAAGCCAGGAATATTTTCCTCAACGTGAGGTAAATCGATACGCTGGATAAAAGGCATTTCTTTTATCCTTATAATTTCTTTCAAAATGTATCGTATTCGTATGAAGCTTTATTGCTCGTAATTTTATTTACTAGGTATTAAAAACACTGTGTTTCCGAACATGAAACAAATATGTGTTTTTGGAAAAAATACTTTAAATACCACATCCCCACATCTTTTAAGTCCAGTTTGTTCAGGTGTTTCATTCTGAAATCAACTGTATTTATACTTCTTTAAAGTTTTATATTTGTTCTGAATCCTGACCTATTTCATATCATGGCACTTTCTCCTATCACTTTTTAATCCAGCAAGTAGTTAATCTTATCTCTAATATAAGACAACGGTTTTTTTTCTTTAACGATACCTTATCAAGTACTAAAGTGACGACACTAAATAATGCGAAAAATAGTCACACTTCAACTACATATATTTATTATAAAGGCGTTTATTTCAAATAATTGTTCCCTCCAGGACTTAAATAAGGCAAACGATAGAGCTCCAGGGGGGTTACTATGACGTCTTATAGCAGGAGAAATTCCAGTGTGGGAAAGAGACAGAGTTATACAGGTCGTCTAGCGCCATCTCTTTCCCACACTGGAATTACTCCTGCTTAAGACGTCATGGTAGGCCACCTGGTTGCTATACTAGTTGGACAGAATTTGAGTCATCGATTCGAGAAAAAGAAAATCAAATAAAATAGTTACAGGCACTTTTGAATAGTCAAAGACAAGAGATGATGCTGCCAGTGGCGAAGGTTCCATACAACTCGATTCCTACCGGCTTCCCTTTGAAAACTGGCACAGTCAGTATTTAATAGACAAATAATAAAATCACACTAAAGATATCTACTCCGGCTTACCTCTTACACAAATTGACCCTTCGCTACTGGAAGCTGCAGTCCAGCCACAGGCATAATATCTGTGAAGGGACCGTAGTTGCCCATAATAAAGTCCACATACTACATAATTCTTTCGTGTTTTTGTACGTAGGTACCTACGTTTTTTCTCAGCCTCAACATATTTACTGGAATCCCTTTTCCTCGTTGTTTATCCTACCTATAATTTGTGTGGGTAGTTGGGTACAGATTCAATTAAGCCGTAATTCTCTTTTAATTTATTGCGAATTGATCCTAACTTTGTTTCCATACAAAATTAATGGCGAACAGAACGTGCTTATTTAGTGCAATCAAGATTGTTTGTCTCGGGGGTCACAATATATATGTAGATATAGGCTATATTGATAACCGTTCCTGAAATAACTTATCTTATTATTATTATTTGCGAACAAAACAGTTTTGTTTGAGTTTCAGATTATATTACATTGTACAAGGATGAGTTTCCTTATTTGTAAGTAGATATGTCTGATAGAATTGTGGTAGGTATCAATGATGTTAGCCATCAATCAACGTCGACCGGAATGCGATAAAATCTACTTGTAGACATTACTTGCGTATTGATCTGCGAATGAGGTGCGGTCTTGTAAGTTTGCAATACTTAGGGGGCGTCCATTTATTACGTCAGTCGATTTTTCGAGCCTCCCAGTCGTGAGATTTGATTTATCCTCCATATTTCACGTGAGATTTTTTAAAATGCGTATTTTAGTGTAAACACGTTAATCTGTACTTGATTGCAATGGATTTATTACAAAAAACATAATTTACTTAATATTTTCATTCAATACGAGGGCGGGTCAATAAGTCCGTGACTTTTTGAATTTCTGACCTCTTTACTGAAACAGCAACACTGCTCCTGTCAACAGGCATCTGTCAGTTGACTCCTGTCAAAATTTAAACTTGCTGCGTCAGTTAGTTTGTGTTTGACAGCTATTTTTATCAGACTACTCACTAATTTGAGGAGAAAATGGAAAAAAGTGAATTTCGTGTGCTTATTAAGCATTATTTCTTGCGAAAAAAAACCATTACCGAGACCAAGGCTAAGCTTGATAAATACTATGGGGACTCTGCACCATCGATTTCAATGGTAAAAAAGTGGTTTACTGAATTTCGTTGTGGCCGTACAAGCACTGAAGATGCCGAACGTCCTGGACGCCCAGTTGAGGTCTCTACACCCGAAACAATCGAAAAAATTCACGATATGGTGTTGACCGACCGAAGATTGAAAGTGCGAGAGATTGTGGAAGCCGTAGGGATCTCGCATGGCTCAGTGGTTTCAATTTTGAATGATCACTTGGGCATGAGAAAGCTTTCCGCAAGATGGGTGCCGCGTTTGCTCACAGTCGACCACAAACGCAATCGTGTAACAACTTCACAGGAAGCTTTGGCGTTGTTTAATCGCAATATGGAGGAGTTTTTGCGCCGTTTTGTAACCGTGGACGAAACATGGATCCATCACAACACACCAGAAACCAAACAACAGTCAAAACAGTGGGTTTCTAAGGGTGAATCGGCGCCAAAGAAGGCCAAGGTGGGTTTGTCAGCCAATAAAGTTATGGCGACTGTTTTTTGGGATGCACGCGGGATAATCCACATTGACTACCTTCAAAAGGGAAGAACAATCAATGGGGAATATTATGCCAACTTATTGGACCGATTCAATGACGATTTGAAAAAAAACCGACCTCATTTGGCCAAGAAAAAAGTTATTTTCCACCAAGACAATGCAAGGGTGCACACATGTGCAGTTGCCATGGCAAAAATCCATGAATTGGGCTATGAATTGCTCCCTCATCCGCCCTATTCTCCAGATTTGGCTCCGAGCGACTACTTCTTGTTCCCAAACCTGAAGAAATGGCTTGGTGGAAAAAGATTTGACTCCAATGATGAAGTCATCTCGCAAACAAAGGCCTATTTTGAGGACCTCGACAAATCATTTTTTTTGGAAGGGATAAAAAAATTGGAGAAGCGTTGGACAAAGTGTATAGAGCTCAAGGGAGACTACGTTGAAAAATAAAATTATTTTTTTATCAAAAAATCTGTGTTTTATTCCAAAAGTCACGGACTTATTGACCCGCCCTCGTATTTAGAACCATGTTAACTTGTGACTGTTTATGCGGAAAAACAAATTAAGTGATATTTGCCGAGACCCACCGTCTATTCCTCGTGAGATTGGGTAAGGATCCGGCCCGACCCCAAAAAAAAACCTCTCCTATTTCAAAGCCTCTCGTAATTAATGGACACCACCTTAGGTCTGAGATCTTATGTTTTATTCACAATGAAGTTTGTAATTTGTGTTTATTGATGCTCTATAAAATATTAAACTGGAATTTTTCATTGCTTCTACATTATCGGGTTTAATTTACATTTAAAGGTGCGCTTTACGAATCTATTCTAAAATTGTGAAAACACTCACGCCCATTGTTGGGGACAATTTTTATCATTGCTAATAGAACCTTAACTTTAGCTAAGATTCGAGTTTCATTCGCGATTCCAGGCTAACTAAGTTTAGTCGGTCTAGAATTTAAATCAGGCTGAGAGACCCTTGTTTTACACCTTGTCCTTCAAGAAAAAATATTTGGTGACTTCTTCTTTGAAAGGAAATTTAATAAAGCTGTCTGTAAAGTCTGAAAAAACTATTTCACGTAGGACTGTTGATAGAAAAAGAAAATCGGGGGAAGGCAAGTTCCGTATTATTACCCTGCGACTGCGGAGAACGGAGAATTATGTCAGTCTCCTACCGTCTTCTTCTTTGCGTATCGATGGATTCAATTATATAATATCCGACCAGTTTATAGCCACCTACACAGCTCTTTCGTTGGCTTCGTTTAAAACCTGGAAGGTGCAGGATGGACAAGAAAGGAGGTAGGGCATATCCGACAGAGGAGCTCCACACTGGCATTGCATTTGGGATGGGTCGAAGATACCCCATTTGGCCAGATTATTTCTTCAGCGACCAACCTGGGCCCGCAAACGATCAAGAGATTTCCAGATTGGCCACTGCAGTTCCTGTTCAAGAGGAAGATGTTCTGCTGGATTGATGAAATGAGGAAGGGTGGGATGGCTGCTCCTCCACAATTTACATTCCCTACGGCTTCTCCTGCTACTATAATTCGATTTCCTGGTGATACTTGCCTCCCCGATTGAAGATTCTTATCTAAACAAATGTGTGACAACATCCCATTTCTTTATTCTAGGCAACAAACAGATAGCAGCTCTGGTGGTGTGGGCGCGCGACATTCCTCACTTCGGTCAGCTGGAGTTAGAGGATCAGATGCTACTTATCAAGGGATCCTGGAATGAACTGTTACTGTTCGCCATCGCATGGCGGTCTATGGAGGTTTGTGCTGGCTTTTGTAAGAAGTATGTTGGGGTCTTGTGGACTGATGATGTAAAAAGGAAGAGACAGGTGGGGGGGGGGGGGGTGTGAGCTTGGTGAGCAATTAGGGGGTCTTATAATAGTGCTATGGGGTAACAAAGGCGAGGCATTTTTAGAGTTGTGGACTTTGGTTGGTACGTGTGTATGAATGAAGAAAATCATTGAAAACAAATTGATTTGAAAACTTTAAAAAGAGAATGGAACTGTGTTTAGAAGTAGATAGTTAATGTGACACAGAAAAATCTTAAACGAAAGGGACACTGGTCTCAATAGTTTGCCTTATTTATAGCTTAACTGAAAATTATGGAGGCAGGCTCTTGCTCAGCAATGACATGGTTACTTACAAAAGCAGTAACAGTGCTTTCTTCTGTGCCAATTCTAAAGTATTACCCTTCTTAATATTCCAGTACTTGACTGAGGAGCGTGACGGAGTAGACGGTACCGGCAACCGGACGACATCGCCGCCACAACTTATGTGCCTCATGCCCGGTACGTGCACTCTTACTATATCTATACTAATATTATAAAGAGGTATTTGTTTAAGTAAGTTTAGTTTGTATGTAGGCGGTAATCTTCGGAACTACTGATCCGATTCCGAAAATTGTTTCTGTAACGGGAAGCTACATTATCCCCGAGTGCCCTAGGCTACATTTAAAACGTTCCCGTGGGTTAATTACCGTGTATAACAGGAGCGAAGACGCGAGAAAAAGCTAGTCTAACAGAAGATTTTTACTAGAATGCAGAAGCAAACTAAAGAAAAGTTAGGTCTAGGATCCTTCCTTGGCCCTCCTAGGGTTACTTCCTCACCGATCATAAATAAACTGGGATAAGGGCAGGGAGTTGAAGATTTTCACTGGCGAGTATTTATTTGTTGGTCTAGTGGTAACAAACGCGGCTGCTGAGCATGAAATTCTGGGTTCGATTCCCAGGTCGAGCAAAGTGTTATTGGGTTTTTCCATCAGGAATTTTCTCAGTAGCAGCCACGGAGCCTGGATTTGTGCCCGGCTGATGGCAACAGGCTCGCACCTTATAACATAGGTCTTAAACATAACTGGCGAAATATGGATGTACTATTAGGCACACCTCTGCCTAACCCTTCGGGGATTACAGGCGTGATGTTATGTTTTATTTATTATTTAGTCATGTTAACGTCCTCAACGAACTTGCATCGTCTAAACATTCGCAGCGAGTCGGTAAACTGCCAAACAGTCACCAAGTAAATAAAACGTGCATAAAAATTAGCAAGCTTTGACATTTCCTTGCCAAGTGGCGAAAATATTTTACATATAAACATAACCTGAGTGACTGAATGTTCAAAATTTATTTAGTTAGTGAAGTGATCCTTATACCATTCTCTTTATATTTGTCTTGGGATTTTCTTAGTCATACTTTTGTTAGAAAATTTTATTCCTGAATGTAAGCAGGTGACTGTTGCCTGCTCAATTGTTTTGTAATACTAACAATTGGAGTCATGTAGTACCCTTCAGTCACGTGATGTATAATTTAGGCAAAAAAAATAGTTTTTATTTTATTTAGTCTCCATTTTGTAAAGGTTAATGACTTATAGAACACGATTCTATACATAATCAAGCTTATGAAAATAAATATATATTTATTTTATTACATAACTGAATATTAATATTCAAATATCACTGGTACATGCTGACACGCCAGTTTTTTTGTTTAAACCTTGAATTTCTAGTTTTTCTTTTAAGGTCATAATAACAATCGCAATATCCTGGATTTTGTATTATATTATTGGTTATGTAATCTGTAAATATATAAATTATTAACTCAAATCGTACGTGAATAGAAACTGCTATCCTCATTTATTATTCGCCACACGTAGGTGGGTACAAAGAAGTGGGTGATTTTTGTATACCGAGATTCGCCGTTTTTGAGCATTGGTTTTTCCTGCCGACTTAACCTAAGCTATTTGGCAGAATATGATAAAGACGTCACGATTACGTAGCTGACGAAGGTCTAACAATTTATACTACGTTTCCAAGTTTTGCATTTTTTTATTTTATTTTATTTATGTACATGGAGGACTTACAGCTAATAAAAACAAACAAACAGGAAAACCATAGTCACCAGAAAGAAAATATATATTTATTTTATTGCTCTTACCACGTTATTATACGTATTATGCATTGGATTTGAATTTTAAAACTCTCAAATTCTGGTATGCTCCAATACTCTTTCATATAACCTATAGTATTACCCCGACTCTGTCTTTTTATACTTTTGATAACAATTTTTGTTTTCCAATATACCAGGCATGACCCTCCACCGCAACTCGGCACTGCAAGCGGGCGTGGGACAGATCTTTGACCGCGTACTCTCAGAGCTATCTCTGAAGATGCGCACTCTGCGCGTAGACCAGGCTGAGTACGTCGCGCTCAAGGCGATCGTTCTCCTCAACCCTGGTACGTAATACCTTGATAATATAAAATGTGTTAGACGAAAAACATCACTTGAATGCAGTTTATGCAGTAAAGATTATGGACCAGATCCATAAACGTTACTTAGGAGGTACTCTTACTAATCGTTGTTTCTGTTAATGCCATACAACTAACGTCTAAGTACAAGAGCAAAATAAAGACGAGAACACGTCGTTGCTGTTTATAGATCTCGACTGCAGTATAGAGTGATGTTATATTGAAAATACCAGCGCCTTGAAAGTGTATTTTGTACAGACAAATATGCGCGCTGAAAATCTGTTGTGTGAGAAGGTTACAGTGAACAGTAAAACGAATCCTGTTGTCATAATGGAGACGTCAGACGATCGATAGTTCAAAAATTAATGTTTCTTTCTCGTTTAAATTTAATGGGCAGTTTGCCACTCTATTTTCGTACTAAACCGCAAACAAAACACTTAACACTTACATATTTATTCACGTGTACTAAAACAACAAATAAACATGTTAAAATTACTTTCCGTTTATTTTTTCAGACGTGAAAGGACTGAAAAACAGACAAGAAGTCGAAGTATTACGAGAAAAGGTAATTTGCATACATTGTGTTTCAAATAACACCTGACCGCAGATACATTTGAATATTTTGAATACAATTTAAATGTTCACGGCAGCGTTATTTTCGCGACGCTCAATGTCCGATGTAATTATTACAATGAATTCGCATTTGTCATATCACATTTGACCTCTTTTGCATTTGGAAGCGACGGACATTGAATTCTAAATGAGCCTTTGTTGCAAACACGTGGAGTATTATTAATAGAAGTTACAGCAACCTAAGTTATGTTGGTTTATTATGTATAAAACTGTGCAGTGAACAGTTTTACTGTATATTTAACAGACACCAGCGGTGTAACTTTAATATTTAGCAATAGTAGACACCACTCTGAGCCATTTGTCAATGGCGGTAGAATTTCTCCAGATAAGCTTCCACTATGCTCAGTATTTTATCGAGAAGCTTGAAGTAAGTTTTAGATGCGTGTGAGTGTGAGTTTGATATGAACGTGGCTGTGCGGTTTCCAGATGTTCACGTGCCTGGACGAGTACTGCCGCCGGTCGCGCGGCTCCGAGGAGGGGCGCTTCGCGGCGCTGCTGCTGCGCCTGCCCGCGCTGCGCTCCATCTCGCTGAAGAGCTTCGAGCACCTGTTCTTCTTCCACCTGGTGGCCGACGCCAGCATAGGCGGCTACATCCGCGACGCGCTGCGCAACCACGCGCCGCCCATCGACACCAACATGATGTAACCAGCGCCCGCACACTACACCTGGAGGCTTCACGTTCGAGGAAGAGATATACAAACATCTGGGTAGGAGCCCAGCATGAGGTAGCGACGAAGCTCGAGACTGGAGATATGAGCAGCTAGATAACAAGTTCTGTATTTCATTCAACTCTATCATTAAACTAGCAACCATTTGCCGGTCAAAGGTTCGAGGTTAAAATTTCTGGTTTCGGCCATTTATTTAAGGTTCGTTATATGGAAAGTTAGCTTTAGACGTCGAGTAGGCGTGTCGAAGTGGTTAGGAACATTTTCGAGGTTTTAGATTATAATCTTGATACCTCACGATAATGTACGTGCGTGTAACCGCTGCACGACCTCTGGGCGATGTAGGAGTTTATAAAATAAACGGTACCGTATAAAATTGTTGCTGTAATTATAGGAACTTTGTTACGTGAGCAAGATATTCGTTTCGGCAGCAAAATCTGAAAACTTCGTTAATAATAGGAGAAAGGCCTTTATTTTAAAAGTCGGAGACGACTTCGTGTCTTAGAAAGCATTCTAGCTAAGCTGCTATGTAATGTACAGTGTAGTAATAGTTGGTTACGTCCTCTGCTAATAAGTACCTGGGTTTAGCCCTTATTCTAAAGGCCCTTTATGTTCCGTTCACCTATTGAGTTCGTAACTTTGAATAACGACCGAAACAGCGTTGTATGAGGAGCAAGTCACGCAACATCAGCGCGTCGCGTGTCGGTGTGTACCTGATGACGTCGTGTCGTGCGATACATCGCGAACCACGCATGTTAGGTAGTGTAAATGGGGCCGCCTCTTTTATTACGTAGAATATGATTAACGTAAATTAGTCATTCATTTATTAGGGAATTTTAATCGTCAGGTAGGTGTCCATAGCGAATTAATATAAAGTTAGATTAATTAATGTGTAATTTTAACGTTTACCAAATCTCTCTTCAAAGCACGTACATTTATTAATACGTATCTTTAACGGATTGATGATAGTCTCCATTGAGCCAGTGATAAAAATAATGTTGATTCGTAAAAACGAAACTAAAAGAAAAATTTACAAAATTATGCTTCATATATTTCCCATATTATACACATGTTGGTGCTTTAACATGCATTATTTACATATTATGCATATCAAATATGCATAGTAAATCTTAAAATTAATGTTACTTGATAAATCCTTATTTTCATTACGATTAGCATAGAAAGTTATAAAAACTGTAAATATATCTTTGCATGTACAATGTAATTTTATTATGTTTAGACAAGTAATTTATATTGCATATTAATATATACCTCACCAGTCGTGGGTGGTGGGACTATGCGGATAGAATGGCCTACACACTACATTTGTAAACAGTAATATGTATTTCAAGCAGGCCACTTTATTTTTGTACCTTGTGTCGCGCATTTCTAAATTCTCTAACAAAATTAACCAGTATTAAAACATTCAACATATATTGAAGACTAAAATATCCAAGTTGTAGATAAGAGCACGGATTCTTGGACGATTCTTTGTGGAAAGCAGGTTTATGCAGAAAGGTGTTAAAATTAATGTTTCATAAGTGTTGAAAATATTATAGAAAACTTATATTGTGATTAATCGCTGGATGTAGTAGACAGCTCAATTTACTAGAAAGTTCTTCATCCGGTCTATTGGATCCACTATCGTAGAACCGTGTCTAGGTGACGGTTTTCACGTTCACTGTAGCTTGTTGACGTTGAACAACCAGTATTTCTGTTATATGTTGAGCAATGATTATTATTATATGGATGGGTTTGAATTATATGATGGAGATGTTGCAGCGGTTGTGAGATGATTTATAATGATGTTCACTAATTATCTGACTAAATTTAAGTTATATTTTTTGTATAGACATACATAGCTTTAAGATTCAGAAATGGTGATTAAAATTATTATCACAATAACGATGTTTCTTTATCGATATTCAATTCTTACCCGTATTCCCGGCGCGTCGAGCTAGCGCTTTATTTATTTGTTCGATGCCATGGAATCGAATACGTCGGACATCCAGAAACAGGCTCCCTGGCGTATGCTGTGTGCCGACGATATTGTGCTAGTTGCCGAGAGTGGTCTAGAGCAGATTGGAGGTGGGTGGCAAATACTAGATAATGTTGGCCTGAAATTGAGTAGAACTAAACCGGAATACTTGTTTTGTGATTTCGGCGGTCTCCTGCTGCTGCTCGCTGTCGGTACACCTGTACCGATCTGCTACGATTTTCGGTACCTTGCGTCGCTTGTCCAAGGGGGGGTGGCGTAGTAGACCGGGACGTAACGCGCCGGATCAACTCAGGATGGATGAAATGGCTACAGGTCACTGGAACAACTTGCGACCCACGGATGCCCCTCAAATTAAAGAGGAAAATATACAAATCCGTGATTAGACCTGTCGTAATGTATGAAGAACATGGATGAAAAAAGATTGCATGTAGCGGAGTTGAGGATATTGAGTACACATATTAGAGGAAGTTTGAAAGTTGCGCCAGTTACAGAATAGTTGAAAGGGAATCGACTGCAGGGCATGTGATAAGGAGGGACGAATCGCATGTGACTAAAAGAGTGATGAATATAAGTGTTGATGGATCGAGAGGGAGAGGAAGACCAAAGAAAAGTTGGATGGATTGTGTGAGAAATGAAATGAAGGAAAATAGAGTAAATGATAACGTGACGATTGACAGGGGAGAATGGAAGAAAATATGGGACAAGGACAGGAAGATCATGATGCCTTGGAATCGGACAAAAACTAACCTTGTCTTGGTCACGCCACCACTGGCCAGACTATAGATGAGTAAAACCACACATGGAATCGGACATGACACGGAAACTTTTGGCCCATAGTTGGAGCCTAAATCCTTGAAATGGGAAACTAAATTATTTCGAGTTTATCCAACCACATAGCTCCATTCGCTGGATTTTGTCTTGTAGTAACTACACTCCATACCCTTTCACACTTCTGCTGTCTAATAAAATAAGTAAATACACATTTTTCTGTTTACATATTTTATTTTATAAAAATCTTAAAATGCGAATTGTTATAAAATGAATTTCTTATGAAAATTATTCTTAGTATACAAGAGGCACAGCCAAGCAGTACAAGAAACAGCAGTACATTTTGCATTGCTGATAGCATGATATATTATTGAGATTAAAATAGGTTTGTATTAATATTATAATAATTGTACACTTAAAAGCACCTAGTGTTGAATTTAGTTGTTGAAATGTGAAGCTTCCATTGATTCGAACACGTCCAACTTCACGTTCATTCTGTGAACAAATAAAACATTTTGTAGTAAAAGTAATAAGTGAAACGATCATCGGCTGTTTTGTGCAAGTTGCACTATTAGAACAGTTATTTTCTGAATTTAAACACGCGGAGATGAGGTTGACGCAGATTTGGGCGGGCTGTGTATATGGCCTGCAAGTATTTAAAAAGCGGTTACTAATAAATAATTTTAGGCCGTTTACATAAACCCTTTTTTGAAGTTGTTTAAAGAGAATCACTTACTTTTCAAAAGCAGTATGCATGTCATTAACTTTGGTGGGATGGCAGACGAGCGCGAGCTTGCTCTGTTGCGTGTCGAACAGTGACGGCAGCCACTTCGCTGCGGCCGCGTGCGCGTCCTCTGGGGTCACCGCGAATATCGCTTGCACTAGGTCGCTAAAAAGAAACAAATAATTAAAATCATTTTGCATATTCATTTGAAAAATTAAAGTAGCTACTACTACTGAGCTTCTGGTTTTAGAGGTTGAATTATAAAAGGTACAACTATTCTTGTCAACGATTCTGTTGTCTCATTCTTAATGTTTCGTTATAAATTGAAACAGCCACATATTTTGTATCTGATCACCCACAAGAATTTGTGTGGTTGACTACAAATTTGTATATAACCGGTTATTATTAACCAATCGATTGATATCTTATTCATCAAAATCGGATGAATAATTTAGGATCTATGGAGGAACATACGTAAATACAAACGTACATATATAGACTGCTAAAATCATAACCCTTCCTGTTGGCTTTGCCGTAGTCGGATCAAAATGTGCTAGTTCGGTTGACATCTCATGGAGCCATGTTCAAGTCATAATGCGGCTGTATATTGGAAGTTTCGCCGCGAGAGAGCGTTGAGTGTTTGACGCTTATCATCTGGAATGAAAAGCGATTGAGTCCAAATACAGACCAGACAAAACACTTACGAGGCTTCTCTCGAAAGTTTAGAAGAAAGCAAGAAACTCCATTGGTAGCTGAATGTGAGTAACAATCACTTACCGCCACCTACGCGGAACTTATTTAGAATTTTTCTTTTTATATTTTTTCACGGAGCCATACGGAACGAATAGCGTTTTCGCACTGAAGCGGATATCAAGTTCATACTTTGGCGAATAAAGTCAACTTACCTGTTGTACGTAGGACCAACTCTGTGCAGATAGTTCACGAGGGATCGCTTGACGACGTCAGCAGGACACTTCTCGTTCTCCACCACTTCAAATAGCACCGTACTCTTTGCAGACGCGAACAGATCTTCGTCGAACTTGGTGTCGGCCAAGTATTCTTCCTGTACGGCGTAACAGAAAAAATTAAGTAATGAAATTAAGACTGACACGTTCAAGTAATATGGATTGCCTCGGAAAGCATGTTAAGCCGTTGGTCCCGGCTGTCATCTGTAGATCTTTGACAGTCGTTACAGGTAGTCAGCGGCCCAAAACGTCTGACAACCAGTCTAACCAAGGGGTATCGTATTACCCAGTACTAACTGGGTTGGGAAGGTCAGTTAGGCAGTCGCTCCATGTAAGATACTGGTATTCAACTGCATCCGGTTAGACTGGAAGCCGACCCCAACATACTTGGGAAAAGGCTAGGCAGATGATGACGTCCAATGGAGAGATCGGTCTGATCGGACACGTTCACGAAACGATCAGTTTCCTTTGTTTGTAATAGCAATCGGAGGCAAACGACCTAGTGGCCGTTTTAGGCACACACTGTATGGATTTAAACAGGTTCAGACGTATCTGAAGATAGAACTAACCAAATAGCCCTTATCCTAGTCGTGTGTAAGTAAACACAGATCATTAATTTAGCAATTGCAATGTTGCTTCGGATAAAAAAAACGATTGTTCAAATAAAAATTAGTCCACTTACCAAAATGCTCTTCGCTTTGGTATATGCGGCGACCGCGTTGGTAGCTCTGTAGAGCGAGAATAGCAGTCTACCCTCGTTCGGCGACATATTTATCGCGTAGCCGTAAGACAGGCCGCTACCACGGATGAGACGCCACATAGGACCCTGTGGACAAATAGTACTTTTAGTTTTTGGTGCGTAACAGTTCAAGTAGAATCGCCGGGGTCGTCCGTTAAATTCAAATTTTGTTCAACATACAGCCTCACACTGACCTGCAAATTGCAAAAAATGTAAGAAAAATTGACTTTCGCTAGCTACCCAGCTTCCCCCTTAAGCTCGTAGGATTTGAAAGTCGACAGCACTGAGTAGAAAATATGTGCCATTTCTCAGATTTACTCCAATGCTTGTGTTATATTCTCAGACGAATACACGTTGCAGGTAATCGAGCTAAAACAAAGCACTCATGTAATTCATCGAGCTCTCGTGTAATTGATGAAGACTGGCCCGACCTGCGTGATTAGCTGATATTACTTGCATCCCGTAGCCACATCATAATATGAGAAATTCAGTTATTATGAAAATATCATCATTAACTATGCTATGGGGCACGATTTGGTTACGCAAAAACTTGTCTTATAATGATTCAATCAAGCTCATACCTCCAACTGCGTGAAGTAGTTGAGAGCGACTTTAAGCGCCGCGACGTGTTCAATGTCGTGTCCGAGCGGGCCGGGACTGAGCTGCGCGAGCCCGCACGACTCGTACCCGCCCACGCCCAGCACGAACCCGCCGCCCCAGCCCGACAGCAGCTCCGCGTCCCAGTACAGACGAGGTCTATGAACATTGATAATAGCAAAACACTTTTCGTTTACAATAAACTTACTGTTTGGTTGGCTTATAACCGCTTAAATATCTAAAACCTTTAAAATAGGATTAAAATGACTCTCAAAATTAACTATTAAAGAGGACATTGTGTTAATAACTTACGCAGCAGGTATAATCTCATTCTCCCCACCAAACCTCTTCCACGGTTCTGTACTCAGCTTATATCTGTCAAAGTCAGTCGCCAGATGGAGCCACATATTCTGTATGATACTCTTGAAAGTCTTCCTAGCCTCTGCAAGGGCTGCTTCGGCGGAATCCCCTCCAGCATTCAGCTGTTCTATGAGTTCTTTGAGGAACTTCTGCTGACGAAGGACCGTGCACCAGTGAAGGTTGCAGTTTTTGCTGTAGACTGAGTCGCGGAGGGCGTCGTACATCATCTTGTCGCCGGATCTTCTTACCTGAAATGGATTAAAAAATTTCTGAATTTAGTTTTTTCTGTTTTTGCTGTGCTTGCCTAGGTTGGTCTGTGGATAGGTGACCAACCATTACATACCGAGTTTCCTCCGTGCCTCGGAAAACACGTTAAGCCGTTGGTCCCGGCTGTCGTTTGAAGATCTTTGACAATTGTTAGGTTGTCAGCTGTGGCCCAAAAAGTCTGACAACCAGTCTTACCAACGGGTATCGTATTACCCAGTACGGTACTAACTGGTTTGTGGAGGTTAGATAGACAGTCGCTCCATGTAAAATACTGGTATTCAGCTGCATTCGGTTAGATTAGAAGCCGACCCCAACACAGTTGGAAAAAGCTATGATATAATAATGGATGAACCATAAGACGGGACAAGAATTGTATGCTCAGTGGAGTAAGTTCAATTAAATATACGTTGTAATATATAAAATCCTGATAACTACTTGTTATGCTTTGTTAACTTATCAGGTAGGAACATAGAGATCGTTTCCAGCACAAAAATCGTGTTACATAGCATCACTTGAGGAAATACATTAGCATTTTCTATTACTTAGCCTAAAGGGGGATGGAGTATCGACCCTGAGACAATCAGGTGACTGTATTATTAGTATTGGATATATACCTGAGCGACATCATTGATGAGTCTCTGAGCGAATACGAGCAGTCTTTCTTTTGTGATCTCCGGCGCATATAAAATCTCGTACAAGTGATTCACTACCTCTTCATAATCTTGAGGTTCGCACTAAAACAAAAATAAAATGGAAATCTTAAATTATTAATGACTACAGAAGAATAGTATCCAGTTATCTTATTTTTTTTTTAAACTAGTTTACTAACAATTGGTTTGATCCGGGTAATTTGAGAGTACCTTTGTAAATAGTTCAGAGTTCATGTAAAACAAAATAAACATTTTTATCATCACATAATTTTTTTTATGTCATATTATTATATTCATCCATATAAAACGAATGTTCGAACTAAGCTAATTTCAAATATGCGAACTTATAGAGATACCATACGAAAGTTGACAATTCTACTGAATCGTTAAAAATGTCCCCATTACGTATCTTCCTAAACTACGTTCACGAATAAGTTTACAAACAATTAATTTTTATTTGTGAACAATGTTTGAAACAAACATAAACAAAAGTATGTGATTTTGAAAAAACAACTTTAACACCCACAGATAAAGTTTAGTATGTTCACTCATTTTTATGACTTTTCCAATAGTACTTAGTCAATGAGGAATCAACTTAATTTACTCTAGCACAAAGTTGATATTCAATATGTAAAAAAAATGACTTACAGAGTCATATAAAAGCCTTACCTTCGTCTCAATATGCACAAAGTTCCCAAAATGCCCGATGGCAAAGTTGCCGCCGCGATCAAACCCGATATTATTGCTGAACATGACAGTCAGCTGTTCCGTCGCGGAGATGACGTCTTCATGAGGCACCAGAGTGTCTCCGCGGTGCACCGCGCATTCTGCCAGCCCGTTCATGTGTAGGGGGAGCCACTTGCGAGTCGACTCGTCTACTGAGCTTGTATCGAAGATTAGATTCATCTGTATAAATAATAAATAAATAATAAATAAATAAATTTATTCAAAAATATAAAGTACAACTTTTACAGTTTTTCTTAAATCTATGTCTAGTTCACCCATGATTTGTGCCTGAACTAGGTAATCCTGTGTTTCAGGCGATTGGAGGTAACATTAATTGATAAAATAATCACATTTTCTTATTAATCTTATTGGTAACTATGTAGTATGTATTATACCTATGTAAAAAAGGCATATAAAATATATTATCTTAACTTAGATAACTAATTAAAAAATAACAATAATTCGAACAATATTTACTTAAGCACTAGTAATAACTTCTCTGTATCTTCATAGGACATAGTTTGAAGAGCCTCCTTGAGGGTTTTCTTGCAGTTACTGATATTTAAAGAGTAGATGTTTATTTTTTCATTTAGCCTGTTATATAGCAGCGGTCCGAGGTACATATGAAACTTCGCTGTGAAAGCATGTTTTGTACTTTTTTGAGGGCAAACTATATCTTTCCGTCTTTTTTTAGTAAATTCAGTGCTGTATGGAAGTGCTGCGTGTTGTTTAAGTACAGTGCTCATAATAAATAACTGTCGAACTGTTAGTACTTCACAAGATTTATACAGGAGGTTGGTAGAGAAAAGGAAAGGGCGGCAAGTAGCCACCTTGAGGATAGCTCTTTGAGCTCTTTCAATGGGCAATAACAGAGTTTTACTCGTGCCACCCCATGAAGAAATACAGTAGGTCAGAATTGACTGACAAAGAGCAAAATATACTTGTCTAAGAACTTTTGGATCTGTAATAAATCGTAGCTTTTTGAATACGAATATCAGCTTACGAATTCTACTATTTAGAGCTTCCATATGTTGTTTGAAGGAAAGGATTTCATCTATTATAATACCCAGGTATTTTATTTTATCAGTCTTCTTAATATTGGGACACTTACACTGGCTATCTGCAGGAATTGGACAACAATGAGCACGCAACGCTGAAGGGACATTCGATGTATGCTTGTGCATCGAAAACTTAATATAATTTGTCTTCCCTGCATTTAGAGTTAGTGAGTTATTTTGAAGCCATTTATTTACAATATTAAAACCGTGTTGCGCAAAATTGTAGACTTCATTTTCTGAATCAGCCGAAAAAAGTAAAGCAGTGTCGTCGGCGTAAGTTATAATAGTGCCATGCTCTAGCTTTAGATTGCAAAGGTCATTTATGTAGATCAAAAACAGAGTAGGCCCTAGAATACTTCCTTGGGGAACACCAAAAAATGTGTTTTTTTTAACAGAGCTGACAACATCACCAATCTTTACGCATTGGGAACGGTCTTCTAAAAAACTTTGGAATAGTTTCAGCTGGGTGCCTCTCACACCCATGATCTCAAGCTTGCGCAACAGAATTGGAATACAAACTGTGTCAAAAGCTTTGGCAAGGTCTAGGAAAATTCCAACTGTGTGGTTACCCTTGTCAAGTTCTTGCGCTAGATAGTCAGTCAGATGATGTACCGCATCGGCAGTTGAAACTTTAGGTCTAAATCCAAACTGCCATTCAGACAGAATCGATTTATCTTCCAAATATTTCAACAACCTTTTATTTATTATTTTCTCCAATATTTTTGACATAGAAGGTAGTAAAGAAATAGGTCTGTAATTTGTCACTTGCTCTTTGCTGCCTGATTTATAGACAGGGACAATTACAGCTTTTTTAAGACACTCTGGAAAATGACCTGAAGATAAACAAATGCGGAAAATATAAGTCAGTGGTGGTACCAAAATGTCCTTGAATTTTTTAATAATTTTATTCGATATGTTGTCCCAGCCAACTGCACAGTCTTCTTTCAAGGTCATTATTATACTTTCTACCTCAGTCTCGTCAGTATCTAGCAGCGCGAAGGATGTTAAAGCAGTGTTAGATGGTAAAGGAGTGCTCGTTAGGTTTTGGGATTGTCCCAGATTTTTTTCTGCCAGACACTTACCCACATTAACAAAGAAATTATTTGCTATGTTAGCGGATTCCACCGGTGACGAGTGTGCTTGTAATAAACTTGAAGATGACTCATATTGTTTTGCGGTATAAGTTGCGTCTTTAATATATTTCCAAATTTTTTTACTATTTGTTCCAGCCTTTTCCAATGCCATTTTGTCGTAGTTGTTTTTAATTTTTTTAAGGAGATCATTACAGAAATTTCTATATCTTTTATACGAAAGTTGCAATACTACATTTTCTGGATTAGATTTTGCTTTCATATGCAGTTTATCCCTATGTTTCATACAGCGAATAAGACCTGTTGTTATCCATGGTTTTATATTGTAATTTCTGTTGCTCAACTGCGATACGACTGTGTTTTTTTGAATTGCATTTCGTAAGTTTTCAATTACAAACAACATGCAAAACTGCGGGTCAGCGGAATTATAGACTGGATCAAAATCGATGACGCGTAAATCTTCTTTAAGTCTATTTATATTCAGTTTTGAAATTTTGCGAGTGCCTTGTTTAGGTAATTTACAATTTAAGGTTAGTAGGGCAGCATTATGATCGGTTATTGTTGAGTTAACAACAAGTGCAAGAGAAGGGAAATTCGATTTAAGCATAATATGATCTAGACAGGAGCCACTGTGATGTGTAGGAAAGCTATGTGCTGGGAGCAGACCATGAAAAGCGCATAGGTTGAGGTAGTCCTGAGCAGAAGCATCAGCACTTCCTGGAAGAATATTTATATTAATATCTCCAATTACAATCGTGTTTTTGATAGATGACAGGTTCTGCAAGGTCTCATTCAGAGAGTCAGTAAAATTGCTAGTATTTTTAAAAGACGGAGGTCGATATAATGCTAATACCGCAAATTCCGATCCAATTTTAACTAACAACCTGTTACAGTCGTGCATATCAGGTTCCTCAACAGAGACGTTCAGATGATTTCTTGCATAAACTATCACACCATCATTTTGGTTGTAATTTATGGTACTCCTATACATATGATATCCCGGGATGAGTGGTATGTTATAATGTTTGGCAAGCCAGCATTCAGTTAAAACAATAACGTCACAATTTATGTTTAGCCGTTGCTGAAATGTACTAAAGCTATCAAAATTCTTAAAAACACTGCGAATATTTTGTGTCAATACTGTTAGTGGAGATTTGTAGCCAGATAGATATTGTTTGCAGTTTTCCGCTTCACAAACTTTGGACTCGGATACAGAGAAATTATCTAAATCATTAATTAAACTATTTATCATAATGGTAGATTAAATAAAAATATAAACTATAAAAAATAAAAGGTCAGAAAAATAACTAATTAACGGCGCTCTTAGGCGCCTCCATAATCTACAGAATTGATGTACCTTTTTTCAGCCATTATTTTCGCCGGGCAGTCAGCAGCACCTGTGTTATGCTTATCTGGCTTTTTGAAATGCAAGCAAGTAGCGCATTTTGGTTCGTCAGCCTTCTTTGGACATTCTTTTACAGTGACCTTGATCACCACAGTGGCTGCAGGTATACGATGTCTGTCGACATGACTTGGCCGCATGTCCATACTGCTGACACTTATAGCATCGTGTGACCAAAGTAAAGTCTCTCACAGGGCATGATGACCAATTTACAAAAACTCGGTCTTGCGATATCAGGGCTTTGCGTATGACTGCAGATACTTCAACAATGTAATTACATGTCTCCGAGTCTTTCTTCCCTGACTTATGACTTAATTTAATTAAGCTCAAAAACGTCTCAAGGCTGCAATCCTGAAGTTTTTCGGCTAGGTTCTGGTTGTAAACACAGGTAAAAACCTCATTTTCCTGCATGGAAGTCGGCACTCCTATAATTACAACCCTAGGCTTCCTTTTATGGGGCTCGTCAACTGTTAGGCCTGATTTGGTAAGCTGTACCGATTGTCTCAGCTTCTCGATGTCGTCCTTCGTCTCGGTGCTGATGATAACACCGCCGTTCTTCGTCTTGCGCAGGCCTCTCACGTGGAGCTTCATTTGTTCGGGGCTGATAATTTTTTGGACAAGAGTTTTAGTCTCATCGCTGGTCTTCAATTTGTCACTCGGATAGATGGCCACAGAACTTACAAAACTTGGCTGGATAAAACTGTTGGCACCTTTCTTTACCATGTCAGCAAAGGAAGATGCCTGGGCAGGTTTCGTCGAATCTTCGATACTCAGCTTAAGGTTCTGTAGCTGCTGCGAAAGATCGAGTTGGTTTTCGAGAGTTCTGACGGTGTGGTGCGATTGGAGGGCTTTAGCTTTGACGGACTGGTACATGACGGCCATCTGCGAGGTCCCGTGACTAACCCTCCGGCATAGGTTAGTGATGCGCATTTTCTGCTCCACATTCAGCTTTCCCTCAGCTGCAATAGCGCACACTTCCTTCAGGCTCTGTTCGATACTAGCCATCCAGTTTTGAATTTCTGACGTCGAGACAACTTCAGGGGCATCGTTCCTTCGGATAGGCGCTTGAGGGGTAGAGGCGGGTACGACAACAGGCACGACCACGGGCACAGGTGTTGAAGGCGGGGAGCGAACACATTTACTGCTCCGGCTGAACGGACTATCCTCCATCATGAAGCAGGTTAAATTGGCTCTGTTAAACACCGGTCATTTCTACCAATAATACACCTTACACAAATGTACTGTATGAGTATGCGTTACTACTGGCTATTGGTAACTAGGTCACAATTTCGTAAGTGATTATTTGTTTATTGCAATAATTGTTCGATACGTCTGTTCACTACGACCGGCAATTAAGCAATGAATGAACAACAATAAAATTGTAACAAATAATTACTAAACATTCATACTGACTCGGAGTCAGTCATGTAATAATAGACTTCTGACCGAATTTCGGTTAAAGAGACCATTAGTGGAGACTACCCATCGTTCTAGAGATGTTACAGTGCATAAGTGCGTGTGCAAACACAGGTGCACTCCAGCTTTCCGGAATCTCTAACACTTGTATCTACAGGTTGTAAACGGACCCTTCACGAAGCAAACAACCAAGCATTCCATACATCAAACTAAGTAACTCTATGCAAAAATTATTGCTGGGAAATGACTTTTTTTTTGGGTGTAAAATCACGTTTCACGGTAGGACTCAATGTAACACACTCAAAACTTTGTACTGATGGATGCATTGGATAGTACGGGGGTCGTGGAAGTATTTATTGTAAAATTATAACACGTGTGAAAAAGTTGGAACTTCGACCCCTCATATCTCCGTAACTAGAAGGTTCCCAGGTATGGTCTAGAATAAAAAAATTATAGCAATGATGACGGGGAGAGCAAGTGCTTTTCGGCTTCGTTAAGGGTATTTTTACAGCCATTAGTAATCTGTCTATAGTGAATCGACCTCGACCACATCTCTTATGATGAAGTGACATACAAAAGCTGGCCTATTTAAAAAATACTCACATAAACGAAGTTGGTCTTCAGACTATGCACTCTGGCGTAGAAAGGCAGTTCCTTGAGATCGAAGTGCGGGCAGGGCTCGCCGTCCGAACTCCAGGAGCTGATGTTGTGGCACTTGAACTTGCAGGGCGGCACTGGCACTGAGGCTAACGAACCCGCGGGCGGAGGGCGCTGAGTAAAATATACAGGGTGAATTTATAAAGTAGGCGAGGCTGGCCAAATCAGAAACTATGAGAAACAGCGAAAAATATTCAAAGGACTCTGGGGCCCGATTTTGATAAAAACTAAAACGGCATTATTGGATTTTTGAAAAATCAATATTCCTAGACAGGAATTAATTAAGGCTTCATTTCAACCAATTTAAATATATACATCCTTAAGAATAATACAAAAAGTATTCACGTGCCCAGACGCGATTCGAACCATCGAATCATAGTCCAGTTAATTAAGCCAAAAAAAGGGCTCAACCTCGGAATGAGAGATAATAAACTGTAAACTTGTATACACCTTCATTTTGGAGTTCTAAAAGTTGTCTCAAAAGTCTCATTAAGTCACGTGTCTGCGTCGTAAATTATTCAAGGTCAAATGTCACAAAAATCAGTTTTTTGTGATAATCTAGGTTTCTTTAGCTCCAATGATGTTAACTTGTATTATAAAAAATTGTAGGGCATAAAAATTTGCAACAAATTGTGCTTTGAGAAATTTTCCATACGCGCAACCGTTTTTGAGATAGAGGGCAGAGAGCCCGCAACGCTCGGCCATAGTCACAATGCAAGGTCAACCGTGAATCTCAGTGAATAATACCTCGTATAAAGTTATTAAATCATTGAAATATCATTATCAATAAATATTTTGTATTATGTATTAGTTAATTAACATTATATTTAATAACATTTTGCATATATCCAATAAATATTCATTTTATAATACTTAGGTACCTACTTTGTGTAATTAAAAACTTATAAAAGAACTTATTAAGAAATATATAGCTAATGGATAAAGATAAAATTATAATGTATTTACTCATCTCACTCACGCAAGCTCTTACCAACTAAGCCAGATAGGTAGTTATTAGTTCCATGAATCTATCAATCTACTTTGCTCGTCCTTATACCAAAGGACAAGGACGTTGTCCATAAACGCAATAATAAAAGTATTAACGTTTTATTGAAAAAAAAAAGAAAGACTTACAAAATAAATACTAACTTAAACTTATTTATTCATTATAACAATACGTTAATTATAATAAAATGTTCTTGAAAAATACAAAAACCGACTTGAGCCTATCACGGATTTGAGCGCACCTGTCTTTTGGGGGGGTAACCACTTAGTGGAGCTGTGTGTACACCTCTGCTTAGCCTTTCGGCGATTACAGGCCTGATGTTATGACGTTTAAAGTAATATCGTTAATTCATACATTACCCATACATTTAAAAACTTCTCAGAAAAGTGGGTACCTACCCAATCAAAGCAAGTGTCCATATACAATGTTTTAGTATTCATTTACATAAAGTAATGGCACAGCAATAATAATTATTTGTGACTACCTTACTGATAATTATTCCTTATTAATACTAAATCCTTCTACCTACATTATGTTTGAGTCATGTTTAATTGTATGGTTGCATGAAACCTTGCTTGCAGCACACAACAGATCTCGAGCTAAATTGTGGCTGTTATTTTTGATGACTTCATTGACTTGGAAAAAAGTGATAGTTGTTTTTTTCTCTGTAGTTGGAGTCGAAGACTTTTATTGTAGGACATAACAAACAGAATTTCGCGCAATTAGACCGCGATGTAAACGCAACTAGTGCTACTTCAAAGTAGACAATAAAAACTACTAAACACAGGCCTAAGTAAGCGCGAGCCCTGTACGCCAAACGACACAAATATGTGACAAAATGGTAGGTGAAATTGTGACCTGACGTGGAGGGCACGCGCGTGCGTTTATGCTCTGGCATTCAAAAAGTTTTGCAACTATTTTCAAATAGGTACACAGTTGGATACATTATCTAGTAAATCTGCGGGTTACCTCATTGAAATCCATGGCTTCTTGTAACAGCTTTGCTTTCTCAGCCAGTCCAGCTTCACCGAGTTCTGCTCTTTGCTCTTCTAGCCTTTTCTTTTCTTCTTCCGCCATTCTAGATTAAAAATTAAACTCTTTTTGAGTTCTTTATAAATAACTAGCTTACACCCGCGGCTTCGCCCACGTGGATTTCGATAATTGTCCCACAGGATCTTAATTGCGGGATAAAAAGTATCCTATGTGTTAATCCAGGCTATAAACTATCTGTGTTTTCAATTTGATCCAAATCCGTTCAGTAGTTTTTGCGTGAAAAGAGTAACGAACATTCATCCATCCATTCTCACAAAGTTTCGCATTTATAATATTAGTAGGATATATTGTACTCTACCTACTCTTATTCTTCCCCTCTTCTCATCTGTGTGCAAATGGACTTTTAAAAAAAGGTCGATTTTGTGTACTGTCATCTCAATCCGTGTCGGAGGCTGACATCTATAGAGAACTTCGACTATAATCGAGCTAGGTAGTCACAGTAGCATTTCGTACGAATATGAACGTTATCATTAACATTGAAAATGGGATATTAACCATGCTTACTATTTGTTTTGATAACAATATGAGCATTAATTATAACACAAATAAGTTTAATTTTCATAAGAGACGCTACTGTACTTAGCTTGAGTAAAGTAAATGATCACTCAATGCATCTCCGCCTAAAACCTCCAAGTGTCTTCAGAACCGTATATTATACGTACTTGTCTTGCAGCTCAATGCTAGGCGATCCCATGACGGTGACGAAGTCCTCTGTGAAGTACTTCTTCAGCAGACCAAGCCAGTAATCTGGGGATTCCTCGAGCAAGGCTAGCAGGTCAGTTTGAGGGTTCATGCGGGAGATAAACTGGAACCAAACGAGGTTAAGTATGATCATAGAAAAGGCAAAAAGAAGGAAGGTCATATGTTCAATGTCACCAACATTGTCCCAGCAACATATTTTTGTGTTGCGGGCAACATTGTCGAGCAACAGAAATAGCGCTGTCAAAAGTGTAAATAAAATAATCCAGCTTACAATTTTTGGCTAAAATAGCTCTTAAAACTCACGTTTATCAAAGTAGCAAGATCTATCCAAACACGTAAAAAAGGTCGCCGTACTCGACCTTTGAATGCCAAGGTCGATTATACCCCAAATAATCCATTTGTGAAGCCCTATTAACAAACTCTAGGGCATGAGTTCTTTTAAACATAGCTTTGGTTATATGACGGCATATTTTTTATCATCTAGTAGCTTTTGACAGCGTCTCCACGTGTGAATTATGTATTTTTTTAAGTTATCCCACGGGAATTTTCTACGGGGCTAAAAGGGTATCTTATGTTCTAAACCAAGCCTTTGTCTATCTGTGTACCTTTAAAGAAAAGATAACAGACAGACGGGTAGACAAAGAAGACTTTCACATTAGTTCGGAAGTTACATTCACGTGGGAATCGCAAGTTCCTGTTAGACCATAACTAAGAATCAATCAGAAATAATTATTGTTGGACATATCAGTACACATTGTCGTGCATTATTAGTTTGCATTCATTAAAACTCCAGATTGAATCTATAACAGAAAATACACTATTTTCTTTCTCATTTATTTTATAATACAAAAACAAATTGCCAACAGTTTTATGTGTCACATGAATGTATTGAACATGGAAATCAATCTGCGATTGATTCCATTGTTTGAATAGCAAATGTTTCTTCTTGTTAATGGGGTAGTTTAAATCTGTTTCAATACAGCTTTGCAGTACTACAGAAAATAAACTTCCTTTATTTATTTCCATGCACATTTTCTACATTTTTAAATACTTCTTTTTAAAATTATAATAAAATAAAAAAAAAATTAAAAAACTCTTGATTAGAAATTCTCAAATTATACCTTTGGAACAGTTCATTAGCCAAGCCTTTGAATCGGCTTTAATCTTCACTACACATCGGATTATATGCACTATCAAAATGTCAAAATATTCATGCAAATATGCACTAAAAAAGGGCGAATTACGCACAAAATATGCACGATCCAAATGCTATTCTATAATAGAATTTACGTTTATTTTCACAATATTTATATTACATTAATAACCAGTTGCAATTCTTGTGAAAATACACAATTGAATATTTTTCTAGATTTCTTGTGACGTTTGGCACTTAATATTCATTTGTAGGCTGATGACCTCTTTACGTCAACTGGCGTCAGTGGATATAACTTGAAATTTGGCGTCCTCTCCTAAAAAAAAGCCGTGAATGCATATAATCCGATTATATGCATTCACGGCTTTCTTCATATTGCGCCGCTTCAAGATACCTATTTTTCGAAATGAAAAGTGAACGAGAATAATGGTATGGATGGGCCAGGATAATAATTATAAGGATATCAAAAATGTATGGCTCAGACAAAATAAAAAATATGTTGCTATATGTCTTGTTCTTATGTAGAAAGAAAGGCACAAAAATACTTACATGATGTTCATTCTGCGAGTACAACGCGTCACCGATACATCTAAACGCAACAGCATGATGTGGGTCGGACTCCAGGTCAGCGATGGATTCTCTCAGCTGTTTGCGCAGCAGTCTGCTCAAGCGGTCCATGTCCAATTTATCTTCACCCAGCCATACTGACCGTAGGCATTTCAGTGCCTCGTCGCGAGCCAACTCTAGCTTGTCCATTGGAACATTGTCGAGCTCGATTTTAATGAGGACTGCTATGTTTTCTGTTAGGACGTATGAGATCTATGGGAAATATTTGAGTGTAAATATGTAATTGTATTCGTTTAACCTTTTGGACGCCATTGATACATATACGTGACAAAGTGGTAGGTGAAATTGTGGCTTGTCGTGGCGGGCACGCGCGTGCGCTTATGCTCTGGCGGTCAAAAGGTTACGAAAATGCAACTGATATTTTGTGCTTTAAGACTTATAAGGTGAATGAAAACGTTACGTTTGAACGTATATAAAATAACTTGGGTCTGTTGACTTGTTATACGGTCAAGATAGAGTAAATTACGCTATACCTTACATGGAGAATTTTGTAGGAGACCGATCCGGGATATATCCTCAAAAATAAATCGGGGGAGTCTTTTTAGAACATCTAGAATGTCTTGAGAAGCAGATTACTAACATTATCAAAATCCGAATTTACATTCTTCTAAACCTGACAATGACAATCTAAATTGAGTCTTCGGGATAAGCAGGTACTTCTCCTAGAAAGTTACATCAACTAATCCTTACATCTCCAGCCAAGGCGTCTTCTCTCTCGACCAGGCCCCGCTGCAGCGGTGCCGCAGCGGTGTCGCACAGGTAACGCAGAAGAATCGCACACGCCGTAAGTTCCTTCATCGCTGACTGTTCTGTCAGCAGTGGACCGCGCCATCCGAATATAACCTATGGGAACATCACGTAGCATAAACATAATTAGCTTGTGTCCCCACTGCTGGGACAGGGGCCGTTTCACTGCAAGTGGGGCCCCCTAAACCATCGCAGCCACGGCCCGCGTAGTGGATTTGTGGATGTGGCATGTCTTCGAATTTTTTAGAGAAAGGTTTTTATTTTATGGCTCTGTTTATGCATATAGGCACGGGATGGAATGGGACACTGACGCCCAAACGGTTACCACGTATTCTGAACATCGAACCATCCACATAGATATTTTTCATCGGTAATATAAAAAAATATTGTTTCCTACAAAAGTGCAACAACTACATGTCAAAATGTATGGAACAGCTGATTTTTTTTTAAATTATCTGTGAACAAATTATAAGTTGTGTTCGGAATGACGTGCTAAAAACGTGGTAATCGTCTGTAGTCTGTGCGTCGACGTCCCTTCCACACTGTAATTTTTTTTCATTTTTTTTAAATTATACATGGTTATAAAAAAAAGGTTAATAATGTTAATATTTGTGCTGGTGCACTATTATCCCTAATGAAAGAAATTATAACAAACCTAATATGATTATAGCACCTAATCGTATAACACATCAGTAAATAGGTACCTGTTTTGTTCAATAATTAAATTATCCCTTTTTAGAGTCAAAATTAAAATAAATTTAATGTAATTAGGCTGCGTCCAACCAAACAGAAATTAAAAAAAAAAAAAATATTTACATGGTATTTTCCTCTAGTCTGAAACATGATTAAACATAGTACCTATTTTCCCCAGTCTTCCTTTTGTTGTTTGCTGGAATCTGTCCACTATCAGGTAATACCTTTTGGTCTCGAACCAATTTATTTATTTTATTTTATTCTCACATAATGTACCATCTCAACATGAATGATGTAACCAAGGTTTTGTTAAAGTATTCTGATTTAAAAGAGTGTCCATGGAGTTTCTTGCCCGTTCTTCTCCATAGAGATCTACGTTAGGGAATGGGCAACTACAGTACTTTCACAGTTTTTGTGCCTTGTGACTGGGACTGTAGCTATTTTTCATTGTTGTCTTTGGTTCGACAATTCAAAAGTGCCTGTAACTGGCCTACTTGAAATAAATGCTTTGATTTTGATTTAGTTTAATTTATTATGTCATTTTTCTCCTTTTTAGGTTTTTTGTCCTGTGTGAGTCCAATAGATGTTTTTCTTTCTTTCTAATACATACCTGACCACAGTCTTCGGTGTCTGCGGGCCACTGCACCTTCAACTCGCCGTAATTAGGGCTAGGGGGGATGGTCTGCCAAGGTTTCTGCCATTCATCTTGGCAAATACACTCTTTCTGTGTACAAATAAAATATTATTCTGTATTACCTTTTTTAAAGAGAGTTGATTAGGTTTAGAGATAGAACTTTAGTCTATTAATTTGGAACGAAACCAGAATGTCGCAAAATAAAGTGTGTTGAAACTTTATTTTACCGGATGCAGCTGAATATTGGTATAAATTACCAGACATCGATGGGAAAAGGCTAGGCAGATGATGATGATCGTGCTTAAAAACTTCTAATACCTGCCTAGCCTTTTCCCACCTATTATGTTGGGTTTGGCTTCCAGTCTAACCGGATACAGCTGAATTCCAGAATTTTACATGGATGGACTGGTTATCTGACCTCCACAACTCAATTAATACTGGGTAATACGATATCTGTTGATAGGACTGGTTGTAAGATTTTCGGGACACTGACTACCTGTAAACGACAGTCAAAGATCTAAAATTCTGACGTCTCGCGGCGCCGCGAGCGGCCGAGCGTCTTTCAAACGATACTATGCATTTCCTAATGGATATAAAGCATAAAATGGCTTGACAGTGACACTGCGCTGCCGACCGCTGCCACTGCTAAATAATCCTGGGAATCGGAACTCAGGACGCTTGCGACTGTCTTACGTGCTTACGACCGACGAGGAAGTCGGTAATCGACAAAATTATCAGAATAATTGCCTTAATAGACAGAGTCCATGACATAAGCATTGAATCATCTAATGCAGTCTGCGTGTTTAGGTATTAGAATCAAAGTGGCTGTGTGACTTAGTCCAGATCGTTTCAATGAGAGCCACTCCATACTGTTCTACCAATAAAGGCGTGAACGCTTGAGATGTGGGTACTTTGGATGCAGCAATTGTTTAAATTGAATAAGGATTTGATTTAGCTCTTCCTGTGCAAATTAAGGACTGTATGCACCCAAGGCATGCAGCTAGTGTGGGAATCGGTTTTTGAATCGCTAAAGTCACTCATATAACTAGTTGGTTTAGCTAATATTGTATTTTGTATCGGGCTGGTGTCCGCAACTCCACGTCCAAGGCGCGTATTGATCGTATGGTGGGAAAATTGATTTTGTTCGATCCACCCCAACTCTTCAAGACGTTTCGATATTACTGACTGTCCCACAGAGTACTTGGGTTACCGATAATGGGGCCCGCCCATGTAGGATGCAAAAGCAAGCGAACCGTGCTCGAACTGCTTAGCATAACGCCACGGATATGGTAAGACCCGCCCTACACGGCCTGCTGGAGCAGTTACCCAGTTATCAACATACACGGATCGCTCTTGCAGTCAAGAGTCAACAGCTTGAAGCTGCCAGTGATAACTGCTCGAGCAGTTGGTTCAACAGCTCGAGCGGTGGGCAATTTCATATCAGTAGCACCATGGATTTTGAAGAGGAAGCACTTCTGCTGCTTTTACTCATACGACGACGACGACGACGGCGGCGTAAAAATAGAAAATTGTGGGTTCATCCAATATTAGAAACAAGAATTTATAATGGAGAATTTAATCACTTGTTTTGCGCTCGAGCTGTCGACAGCTCGAGCAGTCAGTGTATGGCTGGCGACTGCTTGACCGCACGATGAAAATTCACCGTGCTGTCGACCGCCCGAATCAGTTGCAACTGCTCGAGCGGTTCGTGTATGTGCGTCCATAGAACTCTGCAGTTCACTGTGCAGTCGCAGCTTGAAGCTGTCGCCCCTGACTGCTTCAAGCGGTCCGTTTATTGCCGGCCTAAGGTTATTATGACCGTTCATACAGAATAGCGTAAGCATCTTGCAGATATAGCTTATGCAGAAGTAGAATTTAGTGCATTATAAGAGTGTACGATGCAAAAGCGAAAGCCCGAAAATTTTAGTACCCCGCCTGGTATAAGGTAGGTTTTCTTTTGACAGCCCCTAGCTATGATGCTGACAGGAACTTAGGCCCACTAGATCGCGGGTCCGTGGGCTCCTGCTCAGAGTGGCAAATGGAAAAGATGGCCCGGATAGACTGAAAGTTATGGCTAGAAAGAAATTGACTACTGAGATGACAAAAGGAGAAGAGTGGATGATTAATATGAGATCGACCTTTTCTACTGCATTAAATGCATTGCATTGCATTGAATGTCTTTCTTTTTTCTAAACTAACAGGATTTGTTTAGAATTTGGGTAAAGAGAAAAGAAAGGCGTTGTGCAATTGATGATTTTTGTACGGCTTGTTTAAGCAAAATTGATATGATTGATCTGACCTTAGTACATTAAACTAGCCGTACATAGTAAATGGCGTCACTTAGATTCTTATAACTATGCAACATGTTGACATAGAACTAGGTCCAAAAACGTTTAGGTAATATTTAACTAATTTCTATGCAACATTTTTGTACTATCTTATGAATTTTAACACTAAAGTTCAAGTAGCCAATTTAATATTAACAGAGACAAATCCAATATTACATTGCAATAAACTGTATTAGTAGGGGCTTTCATATCAACAGCTGGCTAACGCGGTCCGAAAATCAAGCTTCATACTCATAGAAACTTAAAGTCAGTATGTTGAGCACCAGCCTTCTAGTTCCATTCAGTTTCAAAAAAACGTAATTTAAATATTTTCTCCCATACAAAAAAAAAACAAAAACTTTTTTTTTCTCACGCGCGGATCTACTAATACCAATCTATACGTTATATATTTTTTTTAAGTTTTGTCCTCGATTTTCGGATCACTGTGCATCTCGTTGATGCTCCGTTAGCGTCGCGATTGCGCACCGTTTACCGTACATTCTAGATGCGAAGTGCATAAGCATTTTAATTATAATTAAGGATATCTGAGATGATAAAATCATCACTATTTTTAAGCCAAAACGGCGCGAGCGAAGTCACGTTTCTAAAATGTATGAGGAAAATTATTTTTATTCCACTCCATGAGTGCAATTACCTACTTACATACCTGTTGAGCAAATGATGTAGTTTTTTACCTGAGCGATGATGTCATCTTCGACCGTAGCTAGGACTGCAAACACATCTTCCGCTTCTATCTGACCTGTCAGTATGATGGTCAGGTTTTCTGGACGGTAGAATTTCTTGTGGAAATCTCTCACCTGTTAAAAATAGTCTTATTTACCATGGTTTTTATGAGTAGAAATAACGTCTGTGCTAGATTTTCTTTTTAACTAGCTGAGTTCAGTTTATTTTGACGGAACTTTTACTGGCAGATAGCTGATGTTATAAGGAGTAACTTAGGCTACTTTTATTTTCGAAAAAAGATTAGGGGTCTGAGTAAAAAATTAAATTTTTGAAATTGTTAACAAAATCCGATACAAATAGGGAAGTAATATTTCTATAATAATTTCTGACGAAGGTAGTAAGGAAGGGGCACAGCTAGTTTGAAAATATTATTTTCTTTTGGGGAAGTACCGACTAGTCACCGATTAGTTGTGAAAGCAGACTATCAGGCCATATTTGTTGTCAGTGACTATTTGGCAAAAACCACAGACTACTCGACTAGAGATTGAAATGAATTGTAATTATTTTTGTTCATTATTTCCATATTGACCAATGACCTATGAATTAGAGCTCTTCGTTTGGTACTCAAAATTGATCTTATATCAATATATTTTTTTTAAATATTTAACAGAAAAAATAATTTAAAATTTCTGTGACCAATGGTGGGTGCGAACAACTGGCTTTTATGATGAACTCAATGTGAATAACTCAGCTGTACATGAAACACTAACATTGCTGATGCTCCTGTACTCCAGTGAAAGCAATGATCGTCTTGGCAAATTAGTCAACCTTTTATAACTTAATAGTGGGTCAGTCGGCCAAAGTCATAATCGGCCAAATTCATAGTTGGCCCATCTCTATTATCTTGCCATTAGAATCTTTTAGGAGTTGGAAATCATTTTAAATATTTTATTAATTATATTTTTCTTTGGCGCTGCATGCAATTTGTAGCAATTTGTAAGCTATCAACTTACTTTGGTATTATCAGTAGATGTTCTAAGGTTCTTCATAATGCCACCAGTTTCAGCTGAATAGCCACTTTCTGGATACATTGCACGCAATAATTGTAGTTCACATCTATAACAAATATTTAGAAAATTTATTTGTTAGTTTCTTTAATTTTTACTTAATAAAATTGGAACAGATACACACAACGCCATGAAAAAGAAGTTATGCGCTCCATCCTCAAGAATCAAAATGTTAAATAATAGCCCATATTTTATGGCAATAAAAATATTATATAATAAGTTACCCAACATATTTATATTCCAAAAAAGGCTAAAACTATACCTTATCCAAAAATGTTTCTAATCAGTAAAAGAAGAGTAGCTTAAAATAACGATTTTCTCTAATGTACAAAAGTAGCAATCTGTCCTATACAAACAATAAGATTTAGTCTATACTATTTAACCATATAAAATTAAATTTGGTACTACCAGAAAAGGGTGACATTAATATTGCTGAATAATTGTATTAAATTTACTCTTACTGACATTTAATTTTGACATAACTATAATTTCTCTATTTAATTGTATGTACTAACACAAAAGAAAATAATTAAGTAATAATAATGTTTAATGCATGCTAATTTAGGATGATAAGGACAGGAGGATGATAAATTGCAATGTTTGTAAAAGGCTGCTAAGTCATAAGTACTAACATAACATAACACCACATTGTACACTTAGTTCGAAATAAATGTTTTGACTTTGACTTTGAACATAGTTATCAGATGTTGTGCCTTACCTACTATGGGAATTATTCTCCCTTCCCTGCATTTCACAATACACAACGCCAGCATCCTCTCCGTCACCATCAATATGGTGGACCTCCGTGATAAAACCTTCATCAGTAAGCGTTGGCCGCAGTATATGGTCCAGATATATAGGGATCAGTGTCAACATGCCAGCATCTCCAGCAGTATACACAGTATAACAAGTGTGGTCCGTATCAGTCCATGCATTCGTACCATGAGCCATACAACGGTTGGCTAGTAAATCCAGGATACCTTTGTATGGGTACCGCTCAGACCCAAGGAAGATAAGATGCTCCAATGTGTGGGGTAGACCGTCATCATCGTGGGCCTCAGTTGCTAAAGGAAAATATTAAAAACAAATGTGTTATGTATACTAATATTATAAAGCGGAAAAGTTGATAAGTTTGGACATAGAGAGTAATCTTCTGAACTACTGACCTAATTCCAAATATTTTTTCACTAATAGGAAGCTACATTATCCCCGAGTGTGTGTATTCTATATTTCAAATGTTTCCGAGGGTAATTCCGCACCATAACGCGAGCGAAGCCGCGGGCAAAAGCAAGTTGAGTATTTAAAGTTCTTATCTGTTATCATTATTTGCAAAAGGGATTAGATTTTCGAATTTGTTCTGTGAAATATTGTCATCCAGCTGCGTATCGCGTTTATAAGTCACGTCGTGGGTAACTTCGAAGCAGGCGTAGGTAGAATGAAAATAAAAACTTTTGTCGTTTTAAAATATTTATCTGCGTTCATGTAGGATAGAGAAGGTATTTTTTGGGAAAATCTTACCCAGACAAAAGAAACCGTTGACCACAGGTCCCTCAACTCCTGCTATGATGACGGTGATACCGGTCTTCTCCGACACATATTTGTTCACAGGAATCACATCTGACGCTTTGGTGGACGATACCAATTTGAAGTGAGACATTCTGAATTTATGCCGCACTTGGTTTATGTACAAAATTTTGTTAGAGAAACACTGGTGAGATAAGAAACTTATTCACAATATTCACCGGCACCCGCCTGAACTGTATTAAATCAAAGCAAGTGATGGTTCACACACACAGGTTATGTCAAAACTGTCAGTCTGTCAGATTCGAATAAGAATGTCACCGCTACCCTAGCAGTGATGTGCAGCGTGTCGGTAACCGTTACTAGATATATTTACCGTCACAATTCCAATTCTTAAATAAAGCATGTCTTTCATATTTTTGCTGTTTCATTATTCATTGACTTCATATCACGAGGATGATGATATCAGGGATCTGACGGAAGCGACTCGCACGGGAGCGGTCAATGTGGCGACACTTGGGGGAGGCCTATGTCCAGCAGTGGACGTCTTTCGGCTGAAATGATGATGATGATGTTGATGATGATACCATGAGGAAACAAATTCGTGAAATCCGCCCCTAAGACGACCCACTGACCAATTCGTGTATGAGCGTGGACTGAGGCGATAATGGAAATAATTGAAGAGGTAGACACACTGTTGTTTGACTGTTCGACAATTTATGACCTTTTATACAATATCAGACAAACTTTGATTCTGTTAAAACCACAGACTAATAGTAGTGTCTAGTAGTGTATTGGAACAAAAGAGTTAAACTATAGACCTTTGTAACAAGACGAACTCGATCTAAAAATGATTTGAGTTAATAATTTTCAGTTTCGTGTCCGCATTAATCTGATTCGTTGTTATAAGATGAAATAATGCAAAAATGGTAATCAGTATGTATGGTGCAGTCAGTATGTATGGGTTACAAGTTACAACAACTATTTGGTAAAAGCAGAGATTCAATAATACTTATATGAAACGTTATACTTGCGTTCAACGCAGTTACAACAAAACGGTTGAGTAAAAGCTCTTAAAATATACCAGTATTTCGCAAATTCAGATTAGAATATTGTCCACGAAAACGCCTAACCTTTTCCCATCTATATCATCTATAACAGATGCAGCATAAGAACGTCTTACGCACAGAGTACTTTTATATATAGGTAGTCTTACGTTATAATACTCCCGCCTATTCCATTTACAACATCACTAGACAACATGTTCTCATTCATTTCATTCATTCATTATGACTCACCAATCACAGATAAAAAAAATTGTTGATGATGGTAGTGCCATCTACTTGGCATTACCGTCTGTTAATGAAATGGACATCGACAAATAATGAATTAATTAAACAGTGGGCACACAATATGTTACTTTGTTCTGTCTAGGGTTAGGTAGATTCCTCTCTCTTGATCGACCGTTTACTTGTCGGACTTTCATCGATCCTAAAGCTACATTTATAGGTTACGTTACGTACGTAGATTCACCATTTTGTATATAGAAGCGTTAAGTAAGTATATTTATGTGCATAAAATGGGCTATATACAGGATGCTATGGTAGGCATTTCCTACTTAGTTGTATTTTTTTTTAAGTTCGGAATCTGAACAGTGATAATTGTTTCTTCAGAATGCTTATTTATAGAAAGCTTCCTTGCCTACTTAATTACGGTTCAAATACGTACTTACATTGATTAGAAAACGTCGTTTTTATAAAGTAACTACCAGTAACAAAATTTATTTTGCATCACTGCCAAAGTCTCAGTGGTCTATTACCGTCATTGGAATAAGGTTTCTGTTGAGTTGTTGCCACTAACTATCTTGAAAAAAATCACAGTTTAATACTTTATTTCCATTAACGTAAGGTTCCTTTTGAATTGCTCCTATCAGAGTTTAAATAATTGTGAATGGATGTGATGAAATAAAAAAAAAAAACAAAAAAAATGCTACGTACAGACACCAGCATATCAAGGTCTTACAGTCTGTCAAATTTCTATAGATTTTCAACTTAATTGCAAAAGCACTAGGTTCAATTCAATTCAATTCAATAGATACTACTACTGATTTCCGAGCTTTACCGCCATAATACAAAATTCTGTTTTCTAGGTTATTTTCTCCTATAAGTATAAGGTTTCGTTTGTGACCGCGAAAAATTAAAAAGGCACAATTGCTCCATACATTTTGGTCATTGTCTTTAGGCATATAAGTAGATAATTAAAAAAACAAGAACAACTTGGGATGTAAGAGCGAGCGAAGCGAGCTCAGGACTTTGGCCACCCCGACAAGACCCGACCCGACTGTTAGGTTACTTTAAACCTTACAAATAGAAATAGGAGCCCCTAGGGCTTCGTCGACTACGCTTAATTGTAAAATATTGACATTTACCTTGCTACTCCGATTTAATCGTATTGAGTCACAGAGTACATTATACTATAGGGGTAGTAGGTATTGAGTTTCGGCGTTGGACTGTCCAAGTTGGTCTGTCCTAGAATAAGACGTAAATTTGTTAGTCAAAGGCCGAAACACGCTATTGTCTTGGACTTTGACTAAACTTGTTGTCAAACCTTTTTTTTTTTTTTTTTTTTTTTCGGATGGGAAATCATCAAATGACCCCCCCCACTCTGGGCGGAGCGGAAGGGAGTGTCAGACTTGTACTGACTAAAACCCATCCATGTTCCTTCTTTGCCCTTTGTGTTCCAGGGCCACGGTATCTCTTTCGAACAGTCCCGCAGCCCTGGCAGGCATCGGTCCTTGCGGACCCCTACTTATTTGCTGACATCTCTTTGAGGCGCACGTGGAACACGAACGCGCCGTCGACACGGCCTGTCGTCATAAGACGGCCGGACGGCGAGCTGGCCTATAACTCGCCATCCACAGGCCCGCGCCTACGGTGGCCGGGAGCCACCACGTGACCCCCGACGCCCAGGGCGTCTCCCGCGGCGACTGGGACGTGAGGTTCTTTCCCTCTCACGTCCCGCCACCTCCTTCACTAGCATGACTGCTTCGCAGAAGGAGGTGACGGCTTCCCATTCCCTCTCGCTCCGGACCATGGCTTGAACCAAGGCCTGACGCGAGAGATCGCCGCCGCCAATCGCCGCTACGAGGACACGGCGGTGCTCCGCCCAAGCGGGGCAGACTTCCACGGTGTGCTCCACCGTGTCCTCCGGACGATCCTCGCAGTGGAAACACCCGGGCGTTTCCTCCCGCCCGATTCGGTGCAGGAACCTCCCGAAACAACCGTGTCCGGTGAGGACCTGCGTCAGGCGGTAGGTGAGGGCGCCGTGGCGCCTCTCTAGCCACTCCTCAAAGAGGGGACTTATCGCCACTATGGTGGCGTGCCCTGCACGGGGTTGCGACAGTCGCTCTCTCCATGTCGCCATGAGATCACGCCGGAGGTCTGTCCGCTGAGCAGCAATTTGCCGCGGCAGCGGAGTTTCCTCCCGACGTAGTGCCTCCGCGCGCCATTCGTGCAGGCGTGCGAGGACTATCGCCTCCAGATCCCATGGCGGCAATCCGGCAAGGAGGCTAGCCGCTTCGCCGGAGATCGTGCGGTACCCCCGGATTAGCCTTATGGCTATTACTTTTTGGGGCACGTTCAGGTAGTGGGCGGCTTGCCGCCTCAAAGAACGCGCCCACACCGGGGCCCCGTAAAGGGCCATGGACCGCACGACCCCCGCGTATAGCCTCCGGCAGGAGGCGTTTGGACCCCTCAGGTTGGGCAAGAGCCGCTTGAAGGCAGCCCCTGTCCGTTCCAGTTTGGGAGCCAAACGTCAACGCCAACCTGAGGTTTGGCTAGCTAAACTTAAAAGCGCCGGAGCTTCGAAGTTTGACTATGACATATTTATACAGGGTGAATGGGACACCGACGCTAAAACGGTTACCTGTTCAGTGCATCATTCTTCATCAGTGCAATTTTCGTCGGTTAAAACAGGACTGCAATTCCTTCACGGTCAAAATAGCTGTTAACCATATTAATAACATTTAATGTTTGATGAATCCATGGATATTTTTGCAAGTACTGAACTGAGACTCCTCAACACAGCTTCTCGATACCTGGAGTCCATTGCTACTCCCAGTACTATCTCCTCGGGGTAAACAATTTGTATCCCTAATAAAAAATATATAGTTTTATTGTGTTTATTCTGTCTACTAAAATGTTTATTCTTCGCGCCTACCATATTGTTTACTTAATAATTTTATAACTATTTTTTATTTTTTATTCTGATTTTTATGTTCAACCAATAACTTGTATGTGTGGTGTAAACTGTAAGTATAAGTTGGTTATAAATAAATAAATAAAATAAAAAGAATACAAAATAGGGAACGGCTGATTTTAAATTTTCGATAAAAAATTTCTGAGGTATTCAGAATGATGTACTGAATACGGGGTAACCTTTTGTGCTTATAATATACTGTATAAGGTCTATCTTTTCATACACGAAATATTTTAAGAGTAACATCTTTATGTCGTAAAGTCGCCATAGCAACGAAAAAAAAAACTATCAGTGTTTTTTTTTTTACAAAATTATTATACTTCTAAAATGTTTTGAGACTTTTTGCATAAAAGGTTTACTCCCATATTCTAACAATGAGAGTAGGTAAATACGACGTAGTAAACTACCGTAATGGATGCTTAAAAATAAGGAGCCAGTATTTATTTTGTCGGTCAAGTAATTTTAAATTATTTATTTTTTATAAAAAAATATACACAGATAAAAAAAAACCTTTGAAATGGCTTTGTTATAGCCGTTAGATGATTCCCTGAAAATATTTCGTGTATGAATAGTTAGACCCTATATACGTTCCAAGGTATATTGTAGGTCGGTACTTCGGTAGTTACCTACGCTGCCCGCGGTGAAATCTTGGAATGAAAGTACTAATGGAGGATTATGGCGATTGTGTTGGTTGTTAGGGATTAAAAGTAAGTAACTACTGGCTTAAGCAAATTAACATAAATCTTGGAAGGTATCTATTTACCCACTTGGTTTTTTTAAATTGTTTACAGTAAAATTAGCCCATCTAATTATTTATTAACTTACTTGCTAATTAATTACTGTTAAAAATAATTTTGTTTTTGTTTAGGTACAGAAAAAGTAATAACAGCCGAGGGTCAGCTACACGAGACAAGACCTCGACCCTTAATTGCATAATAAATCACGTAAGGAAGTCATTCGTGGTGACAGTCGCTTTTGGCCGATAAAAGCCCGAAAATCTGACAACCAGGCACTATGGGTTAACGGTTACCACCCTGCGTTAGTCACAAACCCATATATTGAAGTAATTGGGTTGGTAGGCAGTCGCTCCATGTAAAATACAAATATTCGGCTGCATCCAGTTGGACTGGTCGGGGTACAGAACCCAAGAAGTTGTGAACGGCGTGGCTTGCCAACAATACGACAAGCCCATAAGGCAAGCAGACTGTTTAGAATCCCAAACCCAAACTTTATAAGTAATCGAGCTGCCATTTTTTCAAATGTAGTTAAAAGAATCGAAATATAAATTTTATTTTAAGTACTATCTAATATTTTTGTCAAGAGTACGCGCGATTATTGTAGCTTTTGGATTTGACAGTTATAAGCGAGGCTGCGGGCGAGGTCGTAAGCGAATTTGTAGCTGTTTTTTCTTAGTGAATACCAAAATGTATGAAGAACTGTCAATTTGCCCTCCGTACTACTCCGTAGGTTAGTTTTAACTCACGGCCGTCACAGCCTTGAGCGCTAGTGTAGCTTTACTCAGCTTAGTGAATACCAAACTAAGTTTCACCGCTGCGGCAGCGCTGCACAACAAGGTTGTATCCTTAGAGAATAGCATTGTTGGTTATAAGACCGCTTTCACATTTAGGCGACTTTAGCAGCGCGACAGTCGCGCGTCTAACGTCCAGACGGTAAAATTGTTAGTTTTTTTAGATTTTGTCTTCGACTGTGCTTCTGCCGCGCTACTGTCGCGCTGCTAACGCCTTAATGTGAAAGCAGCCTAAGGGCAAGCCAAGCGTTTAGGCTTGTATGAGACAGGCTAGGCAGATGAGGACATCTATACTAATAAATATTATAAAGAGGAAAGATTTTTTTGTTTGTTTGTTTGTACCGAATAAGCTCCGAAACTACTGGACCGATTTGAACCATTTTCACCATTAGACAGCTAAATTATCAGGAAGTAACATAGGCTATAAATTATTTTCAAAAAAATTTGAGATCCTTAAGAAAATTGCAATAATGTAACCCAAAGTAGCAAAATTTTGCCTATAAAGTTCATTATTTGGCGTGCGCTGAGAAAACTATTGATGATACTTAAAAATGATGTACAACATTATTAAAGTACTCATTATTACTTACAAAAAAGTCCGCGCGAGCATATATCTAACTATCATAGTTAAGTCACAATAGCAGGTTTTGTGTTCTAAAAATTAATTAACCGCCCCGGTAGAAACAAAAGTTGGTTACATTCGTATCGTAGTATCAATTCTTATTCAAATAGTTTTATTATCAGGGGTATTTATGAAGCAGTAATATACTGAGTGTTCAAGAAGAACTTATCATCAATATGTAAGATACATGCAGCGACATCTATTGAACTAAAATGGTACTAATGAATAAAAATGTGCTCACAAGATAACTTAAAAATTGACTGACCGGCTTTGTTAAAAAGTTATGATAGCGTAGTTTAGATTAGTCTACATGACACTGCTTTGAAAATCTATATAGTCTATACCCTGTAGAGTGTGTGTTCGATCGCTTTCCATGCGCTTTGAATACGGAAGGCAGTTGCAAGAGGTCCTCAACAGTTTACAGCGGCTCATTTCATGCTCCTTGATGAGAACTTTAGATCTAGCTGGAGTATGACTGTCATCGACAGTCTACCAATGGAAACGGAAGGCAGTTGCAAGAGGTCCACAATAGATTACAGCTACAACAGATTAGCTATATTATTATTGGGCTCATTTCATGCACCTTGGTGACAACTTTAAACCTGCCTGGAGTATGACTGTCATCGAAGGACTGACGATGGAGACGGCAGGCAGTTGTAAGAGGTCCGCAACAGTTTACAGAAGCTTTATTGTGTCTCGGCTCATATCATGCACCTTGATGAGAACTATCGACCTAACTGGAGTATGACTGTCATCGAGTGTCTAAGGATGAAGACTTAAGGCTATCGATGGAAGCCCTTATTTGGAAAAACATAAGTAGAATATTTTAGCGATTAATGCAAATATTGAATCTTTACCAATATTATAAAGATGAAGAGTTTGTTTGTTTAATTGGTTGAACGAGCTAATTTCAGGAACTACTGGTTCGATTTGAACAAATATTTTAGTGTTAGATAGCCCATTTATCGAGGAAGGCTATAGGTTGTATAACATCACGCTACAACCAATAGGAGCGGAGCATCAAAGAAAAATATTGCAAAAACAGGGAAAATGTATTCCTTTTGAGAGCTTCCGTTGCGTGCGCTATGTAAACGGTTAAAGTTACGCAACAATCATGAGTCGGCGATAGCATGTGTCTATCTTTTAAGGTTGACTCACACTCTCTCTAACCCTCTCTCTTATGTGACGCAGACGAAGTTGCGCGGGTCAGCTAGTTAGGAATAAAATTCAATGGCATTGTCGTAACCCAGGTAGAGACTGACATCGATTCACACTAGGGTAGCCCGTGAAATTCAAATTTTCTTACGTTTTTTGCAATTTGCAGGTTAAGTTGTATGTGGATAAAAAATATTATTCGCGACCGTTACAGATGTATTTCATCAGAACGTATGTATTTACAGAATTTAAATTAAAATCATGAAAATGTCACAGGCTACCTTACTTAGCGCATACCCTTTAGAACGTGTAAAGCCACTCAAGGGTTTATCCAAGATTTTTTTCTGGGAAGGGCACAAGGGGCAGATGGACAAAAATAATCAACAATAACTGTTAAATAAACTTCTAGTATTTATATAAAAGTTTATTAAAGTATGAAAACAATAGAAAAATACCATGTTTAATAAAGATGTTTTCTTTTAAGTTTCCTGCTAAAGATGTCCAGCATTTCATTAGCGTTCATTTTTGTCGCAAGGTCTTGATGGAAACCAGTCCATTCAAACGCTCTTCTGTGATCCTGCGCTCTCCCACCGCGCCGCTATTTCAGCCAGAAACGGACAAGAGTTTCACTCATGTTCTTTCTGTTATTTTATATTCATTTATATATTTTAACAACTCTGATAATTTGATTTGCCTATAAGTATGTACTGTGATGGAAACTCCACAACTGTCTGGGGGACACGTGCCTCTGTGCCCCCCTCCTAAATCGGCCCTTGAAACCACTTGATAAATAATTAAGAATCATTTATTTGTTTAAAATATAGTTGTTACCAGAAGCACAAATGGTGGTTTGTACAAACCATATTTTGCCGTTTTAGGGCTTTCAAATATAATTTTATAATAAATACCTAAAGCTGTTTTGACATGGAAAGAAAAATTCTAGAGCGAGCAGGGTTTGAACCTGCGACATTCCGACAGCTATAGTTCCCTACGCAGGGTTTGCGTATAAAAATATTAAAAATTAAATACCTAAAGCTTATTTTAGTGAAATAATAACCAATAATGTTCTAAATCTAATTAAACTTACATAATTATTAAAATAGTAGCTTAAATTATTATTTACACATACAGAAAAAGTTTACTTAATTTCAGGGCCACCAGGATTCCGTGTTGAAAGGAGGTTTTATGACTGGTTACGTTTTTAGCTTATTGGGGGTAGTAGTTCAAGGTTAGAAGGTAATATTCTGGAAATGGCGAATTGGCATATACCTAATTAGCATTTACAGGGGTGCTCTACGCGCTGTAGACCTCGTAGCCATTCGTAGACCTCGTAGTAGCAGCTACACCGTCTGCGCTAATTTATAAAGAAAACGAAATTCGAGATCTAGATTAAAATTCCTTTAAAAATCCTTATATAAATAGTTCATCATCATCATCATCATTTCAGCCGAAAGACGTCCACTGCTGGACATAGGCCTCCCCCAAGTATCGCCACATTGACCGGTCCCGTGCGACTCGCATCCAGCGGATCCCTGCAACCTTCACCAGGTCATCGGTCCACCTAGTGGGAGGCCTTCCAACGCAACGTCTTCCGGATAAATCGGTAAAAACTTAACATATACTCGTATGCAGATGGGTCAAATGTTTTCACAATAATAATATATGATGTCAGCTGCCTGTATAGCTTATAACCCCATGATTACCTAACCTACAGTTAGAATTAATTTCTGTAACTTGAAATAAATAATACATGTGGGAATTACTTTAGTAATGATTGTGGAAGTGTGAAGTCATTTATAAATGAGAATTAACGCCAGTGCTTGACAGATGAGAGAGAACGTCAGGGACTTTGATGAACTTTCCTAAACCCAAAATTAAATAAACTTCACTTAACGTGAGAATCATGGTACACCTTAAGGTTTAAAGAAATGCCCTTATCTTGAATAGTGAAGTCAGCATTTGATATTTTCATTGAACTTGAATCGAAGTAGGTACGTAGGTATCATATCCTATTAATATTACAAATGCGAAAGTTTCTGAGGATGTATAGATGTTTGTTTCCCTTTCACGCAAAAACTGCTAACCGGATTTGGATGAAATTTGGCACACAGATAGTTTATAACCTGGATTAAACAACACACACAGAAATCTTTTGATTCTTGTAGTACATACGATCCCGTGGGACAATTACCGAACTTCACGTGGGCGAAACCGTGCGCCTAAGCTAGTTTCAAATATTGATGCATGTTAGAAAAATAGTGATAACCCTGTCCATTCATAGATCCTAAAAGACATTGATCAAAATCAAAATAAAAGCATTTATTTCAAGTAGGCCAGTTACAGGCACTTTTGAATTGTCGAAACAAAGACAACAGTGTAATATAGCTACAGTCCCTGTCACAAGGCACAAAAACTGTGAAAGTACTGTAGATGCCCATTCCCTAACGTAGATCTCTATGGAGATGAACGGGCAAGAATGATAACTGACATAATAACAATTGAAGGTAGGCAAAGAATACGATGAATCCTTACAGCCAGTCACTCTCAGCTCAGATATCCACATAGTCATGAACTTTCAAGAAAGATGTGTACTAAAGATCTACCTTGCACTACTTATATTGTTAAGTAGGTTAATGGTCAAACTAAAAATAAACAAATTCGTAAATACACCCTGAGCCCTTGACCATTTTTCCAGGAGGGGTTGTTTAGATTTAGGCCAGATAAATGTTCATGATTCTATCGTGTGTAAAATACAGTTTTTGCACGATAAGACTGGTTTCGGCAGAAACGGCAATAAAGGATTAGGGTCAATAGCGTAGTTAATTGATTTATAAACACTATCTAAAGATGTGGACTGATAATAAGTCTGTTTGTTGTTGTTTATACTTACCACCATTGTACAATGTACAAAGTATGAATACATTAATTATGCTCTAAGGTGAAGGTTTTCGAATGTAAGCAAAGTATGTTTTATTATTGGCATAAGACATACTTATAGTGGTGTGACGATCTGATCAAACTCTTTTTTTTTTTAAGTACCTTGCCCCACACTAAGAATTTCTCCTGTATCGTGGGTGCGTTTACATACGTTTAAACTCACATACACAAACAGCCAGACCCAGAACAACTACCTGTAGATCATACAAATATTTGTTCCGTGCGGGGATCGAACCCGCGACACGCAGCGCAGCAGCCAATCGCTCAGCCACTGCGACAACCGTGCCTTCAATTTGGGGGCAAACGTGGCCAGAAATTGCACAAAACAGAGAGGTTTGGAAGGAGCAAGGGGACGCCTTTGCCCAGCTGTGGGAAACACAATAGGCTATGAAGAAAAATAAAAAAAAATATAATTATAATTTCAAGTACTTACAAAAGGAGCAGGAAGTAGTTGATATAGCTGTCGTAGCGATCTATTTTATTTCAGGGTGTAATGAGTATCTTCCCTACCTACTTAAAAATCTAAGCTACCAATATCAAATCTAGAGTCGAAATTTTCCAAGGACTAATTAGATCGAGTAGGTCTAGGTAATAGGGCCAAGGATAAGGAATTAGTAGGTTACTCTCCTTTTACCTTGTTTTTAGCGAATTAAGCTTGCGTTAGGCTGCAAGTCGCCTGATGTGATGTCTCGAAGAAACCGATGTACTCGAACTTTAAAGAGATCTAGATTATAGTCATCGGGTAACAGAGTTGACGCCAGTGAGCTCCACAGACCGACGACCATTCTACGTATTTGATCCATTAATTTATTATATGATTTATTATTATTCCTTAACACACACATTTGTTTTTACAGGTAAGACCCAAGCTAACAAATTAGTCATAAATTGCAAAATATCCAGTCCCAAATAACGGGTCTGGGTAGAAGTAAGTTAGACAGTAGACAACATACTAAGTGCCACCCTCTGGAATTCCGCCAAAGAGCAAGAACATATGTCCAATCGCCGAGAGACACTATAACTATTATAACTATTACTAACTATTACTATGATGTTATAAAACCTAGGTTAAGTTAATTAAAACTTACATAAAACGCAGCAGAAATCAAAAAGCAGCCAATGTCATAAGTCGATGAATATAAGTATGTAACTTCGAGTTACGAACGTTATAATTTTGGAATAGTCTGCACATTACATTGTTTCAAAATTATACATAATTCAATGTTCGTAGTTTTCTCTGCTCTAGTTAATCTGTAAGGCAATGTGTAGAAATATACATTTATATTATTTAATAGACGATTCTTTTGTTTTGTAAATACGTAAACAAGATACCTATAAACATACTGCAGTGATAATGTATTCGTTATTTTTGTGTAAGTAACATACAAGGTGAATGTCAGTCATGAATTGCATGCATTTTAAAGTAGGTAGAGTTTTTACATTATTTTTATATTTTAAATTATTTTTAATAAAGTAAGTACCTACTTATATGTTTATTTTTAACAACATGTTTAAGTACCTACTGCCTATAGTGCCTATCCATATATTGGGGTTAGTTAGCTTCCAGTTTTGTATCGAACGTGGAGCGACTGCCTATCTGACCACCACCACCTAGTTACCGCATTACACGATACCCCTTGGTAAGACTGGTAGACGGCGTCATGTGATCCCACCAAAATTAATCATTTGACAAGTAACGATTGGCAAAATTATGATTGATATTTTCATCATTTCCAACAACAAGTTTGGTAAATAATTTACTTAAAAAAATATTCACCCCATAAACTTTTATTTGATAAACAATTCATTAGGGTTTCGTACCTGAAGGGTAACCAACAGGACCCTATTAAGTATTTAACTGTGAGGGTAAAATAAAATGTAGAATGCATTCATAATAATTCTCCCCTTAAAAGTTTTGCGGTCCATCTCCTGACATGAGGCCCATGATAGTTCTTCTAAGTCCTGGCTATATTGTTGTCTGTTTCTGTCTATCTTAGACTTTGTCTCACGTATTTTCCAGCCCTCTGTGACTGTGCCCCAAAAAGTACTGACAAAGCTCTCTCTGCCACCTATGACGCCGAGTGGAAGTATTGGGCCAATATTTATTAGATTCGGTAAGGTAAGTATGTTGGTACTATCGACACGAAGATCTCAACAGTATAATAACTTTAGTTTTTAAAGTTAGACGTAAAAGCAATAACATTGCCCCAACAAAAACCACAAACATAAAGCCAACGTCATTACAGAAATGGGCCACCGCAATCAAACATCCATCATGTTTTGTCCATAATTATTAATGCTAGCTCAGACGAGGCACTTTTTTGGTCATGTGTACATATGTGCTGATTTGTTGCATTTTGCATATTAAATCACACCTGTACAGGGAGTATAGGAGGGTTGGCCCGAACTCCACCTAAGTGGAGACGGGACGAGAGGAGAGAAGATGTGTAGATGTGTAGGAGAGATGTGTGTAACCACTAATAGATTTTCGTTAATTATACTTCTCGTCTTGTAGAAGTGGAAGGGATTGAATAGAGAGGAGAGATGACTCGTAACTGTAAAGGCCAGCTTCTACACTCGGCGGCCAAGGCAGCGCAGTGGCGACTAGAAGAGACGTGAGCGGCGTCTGGCTTTCGTGTTAGATTCCGCTAAACTGAGCGTGAGTAGTCTTTTCACAGATCTCTGTTTTGGTCTAGCCGGTACGCATATTCTGCGTACAGCATCGGTGGAGACACCCTACCTACCAAAACACCTCCTCACCTCTCCGCTTCTCACATCTCCGCACATTTCCGCTGTCAACTCGCTGGGCTGTCTGCACATGCCTTAACGATGAAGTGACTTTCTAGCCGGCAGTGATGCAGTGTTTGTCTGTGTTTTTTCCCGTCTCTTCAATGGAGAAACGCAGTCATACGTGTCTGTGTCCCACGGTGACAGCACCACAATATCATAACCTCAAAAGGTTAATGAGCGAGATATAGCTGAGCGGAACGATGTCCAACTAGCTAAAATAGGTTCCAGGTCGTTCCACTAAAGGAAGAAAAGCGGTGGTGACCCGTATTTTTTTAAATTATTTCATTGCCAAAAAAAACGAATAATATGACGTTCACCAACCCACACTGGGCCCGCTTGGTTGTTCACGACCCTCTCGTTCTTTCGCAGAGAGGAGGAGGCTTATTGTCCCTGTAGTGGTAAGGCTGACTATCAGTAGCGAAGGGTCAATTTTTATAAGAGTAAGAGTAAGTTATTTGTCTATAGAATACTGGCTTTGCCATTTTTCAAAGGGAAGCCGGTAGGAATCGAGTTGTATGGAACCTTCGCCACTGCTGACTATGCATGTTATTTGCAAGGATGAGAAAAAAAACATTGTTTGATTGTTGATTTGTGCCTAAGTATACGAATGGAGTACCTGCACAACTATTCGGTTTTGACGACCATATCAAACCTTGCACCTTCTCATCTCCACCTTCCGACGGCGCATATTAAGTGCCCGTGTAGTTTTATGGGAAATAAAATATTTAGAATTTTTATTTGACTCATTCACTTGCCTTTTATTGGTGGACCTTCTTCTATGTAGTTTTATGGAGGCTGTTGCGCTAGCAGTGTAAGCCAGCATTAATACTTTGTCACAATCACCGGTACCCTGGTAACTCACTGTTGGAGCACTCGCAGCAGTTGCTAGATTTCCGCTCGCGCGATAGTGCCGGTCGCTCAGCCCCCGAGTGCCCGCGTTCACAAAGTCGCTAGCCCGCGTCGCGATCGCTTGCGTAGCGTTATCGAGCTCTTGAACTATCGTAACCTCGGAACGAGACGGTAAAAGTTGTAAATAAAAAAGTTTTCGTAACTAATATATTTGCGTAAGATTTGTGTGGAATATTCTATACATCGTTCCGGATAAGTGCTGAGATTTTTTTTATTGGATTGGAATGGTAAGTGAAATTATTAAAGTTTGTAATATTTTCGATTCATGTACTTAGGTAGACGTACCTACTATTTTTTTTATTTATCCATTTAAAATTGGCTTTAATGTATGCCAAGGTTAATACAATATATATTTAAATTGGTTACCTTATAGGTACATTAATTAAAATATTCTTCTCGCATAAATTAATCTTCTTACCGACTTATAATTTATTTTAGGTAATCATAGTAAATATGAGTCCTTGTAAAAAATTGTTTCATTTGAAATTATAATGATTCAAAATCAATTACGGATGAGCACTCTTAGAATATTATAAATCCCACGTAATGCATGGATTTAAGTACTAACTAATACAAATGAAATCAATAAAATAGTAATAACCTTTTAATTGAATTTCAGTTCAACTGTTGGCTATTAAAAGCAGCAGTAAAAACCTACCTGATGCGATTACAAAGGTACATAAATGAAAGCATGAAGTTTACATACATGTTCGAGAATTTCTTATTCAATAACTAGTGATGGAATATATATTTTTTTATTTTTCATTCACAAAAGCTTGAAATTTTGCACAAAGTGCGCAGCCGGGAGGCACACTGTTACATATTTTGTTTAGATATTTTTCATGCTTGAATTTATGTACCTTTGTTATCGCATCAGTTAGATGCGATAGAACATAAATGCAAGCATGAAGTTTGCATACATTTTAGAGAATTTCTTATTCATTAACTATTGATGAAATTTAAAAATAGTAGTCCACGTAATTTATTATTTAATTTAATGTAAACATAGCCAAATAAAATAGTAAAAAAATAAGAAAATAGACTTTTCAAGAGTATCTTTTGAATCGAATAATTTGTATAATTACTTCCAATACACGCTAAAAATATTTGAATATAATTCCATCACCTTGTATAATTCGCAGCCAGTCTTACCTGTTAGTAGAAACTGATACTTTCGTAAAGTTTCAGCGAGGGCCGAGGATATTGATTTCTTTTAAATCTGCTTAGTTTTGTAATGTTCTTTATGCTAGGTAAATAGTAATACCGCAAGTAATCTATCGCAAAAACAATGTCACGTCTTTGATTACTTATCATGTTAATTACGCAAGTAGGTACTCTATCAACAGATAATTGGGTGATTATCTAAATAATCATTTGCAAAAATGTATTGTTGACCACGTTTTACCCCCAGTATCTATAGATTAACTAAGACATTTTACATCAAATCTATGGATTACCACATAATTGGCTAATATTTTTTTTATCTTATAATACTTTATGCAAATCTTTGTTCACGTAATGTTTTTTTTTTAAAAAAGAAACGTTCAATAAATAAAATTTTGTATTAATTAATCAATTTTGTCTGAGTAGGTACCGAATATTTAATTTGATATAAAAACTAAAGCATCATTAATTCAACTGTCGTCTGAAAAAAAAAGGTCATTAGTTCTTATGATTTAAAAATTATTTAATAACAACGGAGACGTATATTAATTTGAAGCTCAAAATCCACCATTTACCTACTACCTATGTCTACCTTAACAGTTTTAAGTAAAACAAATTTTAACGGCATTCTTTTCTCAATCAAGCAGAAATAACATACTCGTATACACGGCGGCAAATGAAGCTGTACATTTCCAGTATAACTTGGCCTCGCTTTGTATAGATTTTCTATACAATGACAGCTCCGAATAAACTGGTTTCGTATAGCTTGATTGGCCGTCGTGCGTAAATCGTAAATCAAAATTAAATCGTAATTAATAACAATTTTGAATTCATTCACAAAGCTTGTAATTTTTCTCAAGCCGGGAGGCACACTGTTACATTTTTTGTTTAGATTTTTTTTTCTCTTATTATTTTTGTTTATATTATGTGCATGTGCTAAATTTAGTATTATCTTTTTTCTTTTTTCTTTCACTAATGAAAGATTTTTGAAAATACGTTCCCTAAGACCCAAATGTGGTTAAATAGGGTATAAAAGTTTGTTTAATTTTATGGTAAATCTCATCGGTGGCCTCGGCTTGTTATTTCATATAAGAAATGCCTAACACAGAAATATCGTTTGTGTAAGGTACTTTCGCGTCAGCACAAAATTGCAACTTTAGAAAGGTGTCGAGCAACTGTGCTTCAAAAGCATTCTCTTACTAAATGCACTTAGACAAAGAAACTTTAACTGATGTGTTGCATTTTTGACGGGTTCCGTTCACAGAATCTTCCACTAACTTGATTAAAGTGAACTCTAACACCCGTATAACAAAATAACTTAAGTTTAAGTAATTACTAACATTTTTATGCAATAGACATGAATTTAAACGAAGTAAGAACTGTCAAAGAAAGCTAAGCTAAGAATTCAAACTTTTGACAGTTCTAACTACAAGCAATTACTAAACTACAGAATAAAAATCGTATTAAAATAATGAGTTTTACTCAAGTAATCAGACTTTGACTTGTTTACAGATACGGCTGTTAATTTCCACAACAAATTACCTCTTAAGTAGGCACCTACCACCTTTTTGTTTTTAACCCGTACTAAAATTGTGATTTGTTGGGTTATTCCGTGGATAACTGACGGAGGATAAGATGGCTTGGAAGCGTATTAAAGTACGTTCCCCTGAGATATTTATAGAAAGGAACTTCTCAACTCGTGCAGTCTTATAAGCTCGGAATACATGTGCATGTAAAAACAAAACGAAGAGTAGAACCGAAGTTAAATACAGAGGCACGAGCGCGCGGTGTAACGTAACGTAAATATGTACGTCGATGCGTCGATTTTTGAATCGAAAGTAAAATTATCCTATAGCATTTTAGTTTAATTGTTTGTAACAAGCACAACCATAGACATAAATAAATTCTTAAAATTAAAAAAAATATATATGCAATAAATATATGAAACGAGTATTTTTAATTTAAAATCGACGTACTTACGGTACGATTAGAGCGTGCGCTCGTGCTAGGGCCTCAGCCTTAGTACCTACCTAGATATTCTTTGATTCTATTTTCATAAATATAAATCAAATTTACCCTTTTGTAAGTAGTCCTAGCCCCATGATGACCCACAAAAATGTCTACCGTCATTGTTCACTATTGTGCTGTCTGCTTCCTTGCTGTCAATGAACCTTTTGAGACACCAACAATTCAACAGTCTAGGTCGAGTACCTAATTTACTAAGTCGATATTAATAACTACCTCATTGGTCTAGTGATCGCAGGCGCGACTGCTGAGCAAGCAATCCTGGGTTCGATTCCCGGGTCGGGTCAAAGTGTTATTGGGTTTTTCCATCAGAAATTTCTCACTAGCAGCCACGGAGGCTTTGTGCCCGGCCGATGGTAATAGGCTTGCCCCCTATTACATGGGATTTAATAAAACATAACTGGCGAAATGTGGGTGTACTATTAGGTACACCTCTGCTTAACCCTTTGGGATTACAAGCGCAATGTTATGTTTTGTTATATTAATAACTTTCTCAGGTAATTGGCTTGTAAGTTTTATTAGGTAAAAGTTACTTTTAAACTGAAAGAATCATTGTACGTGGGATAAACTTTTATGAAAGTTATGATAATGACTTTGGAAAATAGCTGTTGTATTATGCCAATAATTTATGTTGTGAAGAGCCGTGATTTCAGCGCAGTTAACCTTGAATAGTGGTGTGAATGCACCAGTTCATTCATTCTTTGTTTTTTGTCTTCCCACGGTGCAGCTTATTTTTCCCTCTACATAATACTTAGGTACTAAGTTTTGATAACAATCGAGCATTTAATACATCATTATTTTTGTAATTTTTCTGAGTGGCTAGGTTTTTGGTTTTTCAAAGGTAGGTACAATAGTGAACTTACACTTAGCAAGAGTGAAGGTGGAAGTTCATTTAACCCCATTGAAATAGTTATTGAACGGGTTTTTATGAACTTGACTTACACTGATCTGTAAATTGCTAAAAACGCAAGAAAATTTGAATTTCGCGGCACACGAGATTTTCTCTTATGCAAGCGGCCGGGGGGGAGGGGGGTGAACAAAAATGTGAAATGGATGTACTATTGAGTATCTAAACGTCAGCCTATGCCTGGATTACATGTGAACGTGACTATACTTAAATAATATTAAGCAACTAATGTTAATATAAAAAAATGCCAACATAGCCCTGAGAGATATTTCTCGACGGCATGTAAAGCCAAGTCAGAGGTAACCATGGGCGGCATAAAAACTCAAACACCAGGTTAGGCACTAACCACACGATAAAGAAGAAGAAGATATGAAAAAATATATGAAAAAGAAATAAGAAAAAATATAATCTATATGTAGGTATATATAAAATGGTAAACTGACTGACTGGGTGATATAATATATCAACGCACAGCCCAAACCACTGGTCCTAGAGACATGAAACTTAGAGGGTGTGTTCTTTGTGAAGAGTAAGCATCCACTAAGAAAGGATTTATGGGTATTCCACCCCTTAAGGGGTAGGGGATGGAAGTTTATAAAAAAGTCAGTCAGTTTTGAAGTTAGGACCTTCAAATTTTGTGTTTAGGCTAACGATTGAAAATTAATCTATACGTGTCTCAGCATTTTTGAGAATTCTACCCCCGAAGGGTTAAAATTGGGGATGAAGGTAAGTAATTGGATATTTTTCGACATCCACGCGGGCGAAGCTGGGAGCAAAAGCTAGTAAAAATATAAAATATAAGTTAATCGCGCAGGTTGTGCTTAATTTTCTTTAACGACGATTTGGTAACGACTACTGAACAAGTTTTATGATAACTAGAAGTTTACGTCATATTTTAATGATGATGACGCCTGCGACTTTTTTTTTTAAGGTTTGAATTTTTATTAGATGTCTCCTCACGTACGCCAAATCTGTTGCGAATTGCGAATTAGATCTAACATTCTCATTGATATTCACGATAGGTACCTGTCTGTTTTATTTGCGTATCATACACATTTTTTTTTTGTTTAACGTTCTGTCTCACTGATGGGCAGAGCCCTCCCCCATTCTTTTCCAACTCTTTCGTTGTTTTGCCGTCTTTGGCCAATCAGTCAGGATTGAGTCTAAATCGTCTTGGACCTGCCTCGGTGACGACGACCGTCTTCAGGCATAAAGCATCATTCAAATTACGGGCTAAAAATTCATGAAATGTCCACATAAATTTTGTGTATAGATAAAAATTCAATCAATCAAAGTAAGGATTTTAATAATGAATATTATCTGTTGTCAAAAGTATCTAATGATATCATTTCTAAGTATTAAATATTATTATAACGGCATAAAATGGCGACAAGAGTTTTGAAATAGACCTCTAGGCGCTACTAGTTCACTGTTGGTCAATAGACAATCTGGGGGGTTAGGAGTAATTCCAGTGTGGGAAATAGACAGGTCGTCTATCTTTCCCACACCGGAATTACTAATATTAAAACATTATAAAGAGAGATGTATTACTTCTTCTTGAATCGATGTGTCATGGACGTAGGGGTGCATGAAAGGAGCTATTCGGGGAGCCGAGTAGCGTTAATCCGAATTGAACCACGATTCCAAATGTCCGGCGCACCCTTAACAACTAGCATTTGGTAACGCAGTCTAGCTGGCCAATCCTTTCACCATGATTATTTAAACTCAAGAACTGTCCTTACACACTATGCATCAACACTTTTACTAGGCTATTAGCGCCTAGTAAAAGTGTTTGGACGGGTTTAGAAGCTTTCTAAGAATAAGTTCGAAATCTACGCGGAAAAAATACTGCAAATATCGTATCCATTTTCCTAGTTTCCTCATCAGGAATTCAAGACAAAAGACATATTTTTCGCAACCTACTTAAGATTTTAATATATATGGATTATGTTAATTTACTTTATCACGATATTAGGCATATAAAAATATCATAAAATCACGTTTCCTTATATCACCAAATTATATATTGTATATTTTTTTAAACTTGATCCTGTCACTTGAACGATAGGAAACTGGTTTGTACAGGAACAAAAAACATGTTTGAAAAATACCAATTTAAAAACACGCAGAATAAAATTTGTTTAGTTATTTTCAAACACGTGGAATGTAGTATATCTTTAGATAGCTAATCTACGTAATTAATGTATTATATCCTGCCTAATTATTATAATGTATTATAATATTTAATGTATTATTATAATAAATAAACTAGAATATTGGTATCGCTAAGAATCCACTAGAGAAGGTACCACTAGAGAAGTCGTTTATGTATTTAAATTCTGTAAAATGTTTACGTATAAGTACGGTATATTCTTTTCTGACTGCGCAAGAGCATTAAATATTTCATCTTGATAAATGCACTTCCAAGGACTCTACTGTCTATAACTTTCCAATAAAATTATATCGTAACATTATGTGCAGTTATTTTCAACATTTTGACATTTTAAAACTAATAGAATTGTGTGATTTCACATCAATCTACGAGTTAGCCCGCCGCGCGCCGTGACAGACAGAATATGTAGAGAGATAGTATTGCATCGATGTGGTTTCGAAACTTTCGAATGCAGTTTCAGTCTCGCTATTTTTACACGACTGTGGCGAAGCCCAAAAGGAGGGTTATATCTAACTACTCTCGACTACGACTGCTTCGCTGGTCTAGTTGTCCCAAACGCAGCTACTGGTCAGGAAAAGTTTTCTTGGGGTTTTCCATCAGAATTTTCTCAGTAACACCCTGGAGCCTGGTTTTATGCCCAGCTGATGGCAATAAATATGCTCGCCCCCTTTCACAATTCAAAAATAACTGGAGAAATGTGGGTGTCGCATAGGTACGTACACCTTTGCTTAACCCTTCAGGTATGACAACGCGATGTGATGTCAGAGATATTAATAGAAATCCCAAAATAATAACAATGCTATTTAGTGGTAGAATATAAATATGACTATAATGGACAGACTTGTATGTAAATACAGAAGCGGAGGGTCAATTTTTGTAACAGGTAAGCCGGAGTACATATCTTTAATCTCATGAAATTATTTGTTTATAGAATACTGACTGCCATTTTTCAAAGAGAATCCGGTAGGAATCGAGTTGTATGGAACCTTCGCCACGGGTTAATACAAAACCTGCAAAAACATAATGACGTTATACACAAACGGACGTTCAGTTTTATTTTATTTTTGCTTATGTCTGAACTGTTTTTGTTTATTTATTTTTTGTTTTTGCTGCTGGTTGGTATAATTATCTTTATATAGGAACTTGCTGCTGGCTTCCCAGAGCTGAACTCGGACGGCAAGAGAAAAAAACTGACTTTAAGTAAACTGTCTCATCTACTAGGATTTTTGGGATGGTCGGAGATAAAAAATTGTCATCTTACCTTTATTGCTCTATTATCTCCATAAATCCCTTCTTCATATTTTCACACAACGAATTTTCTACTTCTTCTAACTCGTCGAAATAAAGCCATAAACGTTCAACGCGCTGGAAAAGTTTGACGCAACGCCAGCTGTTCTTGGGTATGTCCAGGATGCGGAAAATGCCTGTTAAACTGTTATGAAGACACGTACAGGACGGACGTAACGTGCGTACGCGCATTAATACATGCAAGTATTGTTTGTGGCTCGTGTGAAAATAATTAGTTGTGTTAATGATGTCAAGTTTTATTCATTAAATTTTTCTCTTTTTTATTCTGTTACTTTTGAATACTAGTTAGCTACAACTAAGTATTTCGCACTTGTAAGCTAATCGTTCGTGTCCTTGATGGTTCGGCTATTAGACAAAGAGTATGCTAAATAAAATAACTATTAGACAGGTATATTGATGACTAGCTTTTTGCTGCGGCTACGCCCGTGTCTCGCGGATCTACTACTGGGATAAAAATATCCTGTACCCTAATTCACTTAAAATATTTATACAAATAAATAAAGTTGATGTGTTTGTTTGTAACTTCAAAATAACAGTTTTTTACTGAATGTATATGAAACTACCTATATTCGGTACTTATACCTAACAACAAGCTTAAAATAAACATTTTTTTTTAATATTTGTCTGTCTGACTGTCTTTTGTCCCTTCGGTCTTTGTTCCTTACTTACCTTAACCTACTTTTATTTTAGAAAAAGGATTAAGGTTCCGTTAAAACCCTTGAAATTGTTAACAAAATCCGATTCAAATAGGACAGCAATATTTCTATAATAACTTCACGCGAGCGAAGGTCGCGGCTAAAGTTATCTCATTTATAACAGTAACAGACAGACTCTTGCGCAATTATTATAATCATCGCCGTTCTACAAAAATATAACTGTTTGTTTACCAATATCTACACAAACTTCCGTCAATAAATCAAAAATGCAAATGAAGTCGTCGATGGGAAATTGATTTATTAACACAAAAGTGTCCGTCGCGTCATTGGACAGTTAATTACTACTGTAGGTACCGTTGATTACGCGACATAAAACCTCCAAGGCTAGGATATATGTGCTTGGCACAATGATTGAATGGTGTATAACTAGGGTTCCCAGATCTATGCTATTTTATTCCGGAGTAAATTCGGACATTAAAAGAAAATTCCGAACTTTTAGTTCCTTAGCATTATATTTTTGTTGCTTTTTTATTGTTTTCTAAATTAAAAAAATAAAATATAATCGTTTTTTTTTAGTTTTCTCATTTGGAGAAATTTCGATCGTTTTAGAATTCTCTTCAGATTCCGGACACTGACTTAAAATTCCGGACTTGTCCATTAAAATTCGGCCGTATGGCAACCCTATGCATAATGTATAGTCCACATGAGACCCCCATTACGCTTGCCATAATCGTACTGCAATGCCAATGTTTAATAGGAAACCGTACGACTGTGACCGATTGTAAATGTTTGTGTAGAAGATGGTCATAATAACGCTTTTTCTTGCTAAGTTAGTTTGGCATTTGACAATATTGAGTACACAGAAAAACTAAGCAGAAACTTCCGCTTCCATTTATTATAATACGCCATAATTTCCCCGATGCCCAGTTTCAGAGACACCTTATAAATCATTGTCCTATTAATTTTTGTTCTATTTTGGAACAGTGCAGTAAGTAAAAATGAAACAAACGAACACAAATAAATGCGCAAAACCTAAAGGTACGTAGTATTATATTATCTATACTTAAAGTAAGAGTACTGCACTTACAGCGTTACCCCCGTTTTAATGGGGTATGACACAAACAAATGCGGGTAACTTATTTATTTATTTATTTATTTATTGGAAACTCAACAGCTTATGATTACTATGACATTTTATGTGAAATTTCACCCCACTATCAATGAACAGCACAGTGCAGTTGCGACAAAGTAACTAGCATCTTAAAGTCTGCATACACTGAACATTGACAGCGAGATGATGACACAGAGTTTCACGGCATTGACAAAGCTAGGTTAACTAGAAAGTGGCTAAAAGAAAAGAAAGAAAAGCTCATAAAGTAAATACGTAAGCCGGAGTATCTTTGATGTGATTATATTATTTGTCTATAGACATTACTACACTACACCATACTGACTGTGCCATTTCTCAAAGGGAATCCGGTAGGAATCGGATTGTATGGAACCTTCGCCACTGGTATCTACACTACTAAATAAAAAATAGTTAATGTTAATGAAGATTCTTGCAAAATTTTTTGTTAGTATTTGTCTATTCATGCAACAAAGCAGGAAGTTGAGCATAATATACTAAGATCAAATAAAAAATATAATCCTCACGAGACCGATTTCTCATTGTTCTTATGCCTTTTGTCACGCCTGCTAATTAATTATTTCTTATGGACTTGTTTATGAGTTTTACATTTTAAAACTTACACGTACTGATCATTCAAAAGTTTATTTTAATTAGAATAAGTAATCCCAAAACACTGTGTGCACTTAACAACTGAATGTATTCAAAAAATTTTGAAAATCGATTGTCTTGCATTTTTATTATTACGCTAATATAAAAAATAACTTAAAATTTAAAAAAAACCCAACGCAACGAAGAAAAGCGCACAAACATTTGAAGAGTCAATAAAATGACTGAGCCGGTTTTGATAAAACATGTCTAATTGTAATATACACATCATGCACTTTCATGTGACGGGTGTCACTTGGGTATATTTGAAAATATTCGATTTTTCATACCCACTTTCATGAGCTACGGTGCCAGAGACAGACACACACATTGCGGTTAAACTTATAACACCCCTTTTTTGCGTCGGGGGTTAAAAATAAGAAGATTTAACATTATGTCTGGTGCTATTTTGCCGTCAAAATCTGTTTGACTGCGAATTGAATTTTGCAATTTTTTTATATATTGCCTTTATTAATTATAGGCATTTACACGCCTAGAATTAATAAAATTAAAAAAAAAGTATCAATGTAATATTTTTACACCCATATATATATATATATTTATATTATATATATATATATATATATGATTATATTATATATATATATATATATCTTTAAAGAAATATGTATGTTTTGTCGAAACGAAAAAATTGATCGAAGCAGGGGTACTTTATGATAAGTAATGAAAATATTACAGCGTTAGATAAAGCATCACCTACGTTTGCGTATGAATCACAAGCATTTTCACGGTATGTTTATTTCATTGTGGTTGTGGTAACGCAAAATCTCCGAGTTGGTGTTGGTAGAGCCATGAATAATTGCTTTGTCTTTGCGAAATTTCTTGGCTCCCTAGAAATAATTGCGCATAAATCTGCAGTTCAAACATTATTGTTTCTTCAAGACAATGTAAGATGTGTTTTGACATAGGTAGGCATCCATCCACGTAATAATTTTAATTACTTTCCGCACGCGAGCATATGTACTTAGAACAATACATATAATAAATTACATTATAAATAAGAAAATATGTAATTTGAAGGTCTTTGACGTTACAGTGGCCCGAAATTCTGACAACCTGTCTTACTAAAGGGGTATCGTATTACAACAAAGTACTAACTGGGTTATGGAGGTCAGATAGGCAGTCACTCCATGTAAAGTGATGGTATTCAGCTGCATTCAGTTATACTGGAAATCGACCCTAAAATAGTTGGAAAAAGGCTAGGCAGATGATAATCGATAAGAAAATACAAATAAAATCTGCGTACGATAAGATAGTGATAACATTAGGGCCCTTGAAAACTAGCAACACGCGTCATGCCAACGGACGCGCGTCTGAATTGAGAAAATGGTTGTCATCAGTCGTCTCCTGTCACAAATTGACCGCATTATTCTCGGTGTTATCAATGTGTACCCACTAAGGTACTTGGGAATTATTGGTCCTAACTTCCATACAACACGAATTCAGTAATAGGAAGCACCTGGGCGACCGAACAGTCCTCGGGTGAAAATAGAGAAAACAATTGAACAAGAGAATTTTCCCAGACGTAAGACCTAGCTAGATCAATTGTTCGCCCCCGAACGAGAACTACGTTTTCGAGAACGTGATGTGTGACTGAAACTGGCTTGGCCACCATCAGGGATTTTAATTTTAATTACACATTAAAAAATAATTGAATTGTCGAAATTTATCGCCAAATATCAGAATTTGTAGATCACTGGTTCAAAAGATATAAGGGTTTTTTAGGTGACCGATCTGGAGGGAATGTCCCCAGCTTGGCCAAATTTATATCTCAAATATGTACTAGGGCACTTAGCAAAGATCTTAAATAAAGAATTAAATTTCCCCATACAGTGGTACAAGCAAGTACAAAATACTTTAAGTAGTTTCTAGAAACGACGTAAAGTATTTTGTAAAAATTCTGAAAACTGCTGTTCAAAGCTGCTTTTGTCTGCTTCTGTCCTAACATTAGCACTACTACACTTTACGCCAATTTTGTACACGGAGTAGGTACCCACACATTTTACGGTTTGTTCCGGGTTTACTCTAGGTAGGTCTCAGATCTGACGATTATCTTTTTGTAGCATCATATGATTATACCTTATTATAACACTATACGTGCGCTTGCACAGTCCCTCGTTATGATAATTGTACATACGTCTACGAGCTATGTATTTACGTTCATGAACATTGAGCAGGTAACAATTAACGTCGGTATATAGAGTTAACGTTTTCAGAGACATAGAGCTGTAGATTCACTACAGAGTTGGAATAAATGAAACTAAATAGAGACGTAGATATCGCAGTAACTACGTGATTATTATTTATCTGTTTAAGCTTGAAACAATGCTGATAAAACATACCTATTCCGTTCATATTGCAATAAGTTCAGCGACTCTACAAACAAAATTATGAAGATTGTGTATTACACATTCAATCGACGGTTTTTTAATGAACTAACTACTAGGCCCCTATATACCTTTCTTGTTCTGTCTGCTAGTTTGAGCGAGATAGATACAATTTTCATAAACAATTTACGTCAACAAATAAAGCAGAGACCAAGGGCTCCGCTGCGGAGCCCGCCACAAACGCGAAAAACTTGACGTGTCTCCAAGAGGACCCTAAACAAAACTATAAACAAACAAGAAACATACAAATGTTTAATACAAGTTTGTTAGTAAAGGCTATTTGAATTGAATGGAATAGGATAAAAACATTATTCTCAGTTACATAAATAAGCAAAAACACTATCACCCATGTGTGCATCATGCGCGGTAGGTGAGGTACCTATAGAGCAAAAAGAATGGGGTTTTAGCACATTGAATTCTGCATGATTTACCTAGACATTTTGGATTTACGTAAGATGTAAGTAACAACCTGTACTCAAATGATTAATAGTGGTAGGTAGGTATATAGCTAATAAGTTTTAAGTAAAAACAAGTAAACTTCTGAAGACTTTAAAAATGTTCTAATGTACTCAATATTTTTTTTTAAGTCTTATACAACATCAGTTTTATTATATGCGAAACCTGAAACACGTGTCTAGTATTTTTATGTAAATAATCACAAATGTACAAAATTTCTAAACTGTATCATGAAAAGTCACAAAGTTATAAGCTTGTTCTGTTACCTGGTTGTCCACACAAAAACGTGGTCACCACGCAGCGCGCCCGTACGCGCGTCTCCGGCGTCGTCTTGAGCTCATTGATAATAATTTGGCAGTAGGTACCTAAATTATTGCGATAGGTACCTAATGTCGCTCGGTGTTCAACTTGTAACTTTTTTTAAATATTTTTGGGACAAAATATAACATTTAGGACAAAATATACACAAAATTATTGGAATCGATTCAGTTACTTATTCTGAACTAACTGTATTCAGGTTTCGCATATACTAAAAATAATGTTGTATAAGTAAATAGAAATATTCAAGGACAAGCAATAAATGCCCTCTTGCAACTCGACAAACATTCTAACACCGTAATGCGATATTTACTTCAAATACTATAATTTTCGGTGGTTTCGGTGTTGCTACACCACACAACGTTGCAACACCCACGGAGTCTGTTGGCTGAACACGATAGGCCCCTTCGCCTACCGTGACGTAATGACGGTAACGAAATACTATGTCATTACGAAAAACACATCTGTAGTTGAAAATCTACCGGTACCTTTGGTTCACAAAAATCAATTCTTAAAATAGGAAAATACTGTATTTAAACGAAAATGAAATCAGCTCAACTGAGACAGTTCAGATTTAGTCCTATCTTGTCTCCTTTGGAGTTCATACATATTTAGAAAAGCTGGGTAGGTATCTCGAACTCCTTAAAAGCATTTGTAGTCGCACTAGCGACACTGCCACTACCTTGGTACTTCCTAGTATATTATACTAAAATATTATAAATGCGAAAGTTTGTGAGGATGGATGGATAGATGGATGGATGTTTGTTACTCTTTCACGCAAAAACTACTGACCGGATTTGGATGAAATTTGGCACACAGGTAGTTTATAATCTGGATTTACACATAGGGTACTTTTAATCCCGGTATTACGCCCGTGGAACAATTACCGAACACCACGCGGGCGAAGCTGTAGGGCACAATCGTAAACTGTGGCTGAAGATCATTGAACTCGGTAGTACATAAGGAAAAGTGGATATCTACTTATTTTAAGGCCCTTAGCACATACAAAAAATCCTCAATCAACACATTAACAAAGTACACGAACACAGCCTTTCCGTTGTTCTGTATCGTATTTTTTTTATGCCAGGTACCTACCCAAATAAAAAAAACATTTAAAATTTATCTCCGCGATTATATTTCCAGAGCAGGTCTTTGAGCATACAGACGAATATAAATTAGGTTGCAAATTAACGCCCATGTAAAATGGAGGGGCAAATGAATGACAAGGATTTAAGTGCCTAATTCTCATGTCAACTTGAAGAAAAATAAAGGAAAGAAGCTGATTTTGTTTCATTTTGATTTATTTGAGCGCTTTGGTTTATATAAGTGCTCGGGTGCTTTACAAACCATGAAAGCCAATGACCAAAATTGGTGCGTTTTTATTTTTTCGCGGCCACTAACAAGATTAGTATACACGTAAGAGAAAATGACATAAAAACGGAATTTTTTATGGTGATAAAGCTCGAAACTCAGCGCAGACTGAATTAAATCAATTTATACAGAATGATTTTTACGTTAGTTCATCGAGCTAAATTATTTGTATGTAGTAAAGCAAAGTGGTCAAAGGAACCATGAATTTGATTTTGGAGAAGAACAAAACAGCAGTGGCGACGGTTCCATACAACTCGATTCCTCCTGGTGTCCCTTTGAAAAATGGCACAGTCAGTATTCTATAGGCAAATAATATAATCACATTAAAGATATGTTCCTACTCTGGCTTACCTCTTACAAAAATTGACAATTCGCTACTGCAAAACAGCAGTATTAGATTTTTTGAAAAGCTATTGCCGGTTCCAGGAATCGAACCTGTTATTTTTCAAAAATCGCACCCTGTATTATCACACTGACCGATAGTTTTGCTAAAACTTATCAAATACTGCAAAGAAATGGTCAAATGGATAAAATGTACGTGTACTACTGAATAAATAAATAAAAATAAATAAATAAATATTATGAAGTGCTGTTATTTTGCGATTAAATGCATTTTTTAAATTACAGTTATATGAAGAATCAACCTGTACAAATAGGTAGATCTAACTCACTCAGAATTACCTTCCTTGAGTAGGATACTATCCCTAGTTGTCATCAACAGCTGAGCTACGTAATATCACGAGACAGAGTACATAAATGATATGCAGTTGCATCGAATGTCAGTCACCCGGTGAACGGATAGCGGTGTCAATAACGTCTAAGTGTTATTTCACGTGTGTGGTGTAACAAATTGCCGTTAGATACGAGTAAGTAATAAAACCTTACATTATGATGTAAAAAAACACGTGCTCTACCACTTCTTCTCCATCCAAAGGATTTATGTTAAAACCTTTCGTCGTGTAAATTATTTCTAAAATCATTAAGTTCAATTAGCTTCGAGATAGACTACACACAGCCTAGTTCGGAGCCTCATTAGTCATTTACAGAGATAGAAATAAATAGAGTTTATAAGTATGTTGGATCCCGTCATTAGTACGGACATAAAATAAATAGCAAGCGCGCCAGTGGTGACATCACGCGACCTGTTTACCAGTCTACCCACACCACAGCGTACTTCTATAGAGCCCTGATGTTTACAGCTCGAGGAGAGGACGACAGTCAATGTCTGATCGCAGCGGAGTTGAAACGTCCTGGATCTGGTAGTTTGTTAGTTTAATAGAAACAGTGTATCGCACCCAGTGTATTTTCATTGCATGAAACCCGTCGTCTGCCCACATGATGTACGAGCCTAACCAGCCATATCCTGCCATATCCGACAAATACGTATATTAATTAAACATGACAATGTTTATAGTTGCACACCTCTTTCATTTATGGTATGGTTGATGGTTTTGTGAATTTTTGTTAGTTTCATATTGTGTTTAAAATACGTATATATTTTTCTTTGTATTTTATTGTATGAGACAGAAGTGATAAAGCTTGGTTTTGTCTTAAAAGTCAGTGAAAAGAAAATCTTAACTCCTCTTTTAATAATACATTCAATTAAAAGACACACTTCTAACAATAATTAACACATGTAAACTTACATTAAAAAGTAAAATAAAGGAGAAAGTGTCAGCATAAACTCAGCACTTACAATAATAAAAATATAGTGAAATTAAAGATTTCCTTCAAGTTCAAAGGCCTTAACCATGACACATAAATTGCCATCGGCTGTCAACGAAGGCGTGTAGCAACAGCTGGGGCCTGTCCCGCATATCAACTAACCTGAGGTTAACGAATGTGACTAATCTGAGTTTTGCAACTGTCCTTAGGTGTACTAACGGTCAATATCACAGACAAAGCCAGAACCATCCAGAATAAAAAAATCATGTATCTTTACAGAAATTATTAGATACTTTTGAAGAACCTTGAAAGACGTAATGTGCTGTATATTGGATTAAATTACTGGCCCTAAACAGAGTAACTTTTTTTATCTATTGTATATTTTCTCTAAAACTATGAGACACCGAAATGAATGTACTAAATAAAAGCACTCTGTTGGTTGTAGACTTCTCGGCTGGGCACGAAAGTTAAAATCAGCACTTTTTTAAGACATGTATTGTATGTTGTATGGTACATTTAGGTATTAGTAATGAAAACGTGCATTAGTGTACTACGTCATTAAAACCGCGGCCATCTTTTTTTTCATACAAAAAAATTCTAATGATGTAGTCAGCGTAAATCTACGGTTCATCAAACTTAACAAATTGATATTAATGAATACAAAGTCCGTGCATTGAAATAAACTCGGGGCAAGCATTAATTCAATATTAAGATTTTATGAATGACTGCAAGCTTTCTCTCGTAAGCTCGCGAAATTGTACTTTCACATTTCTCGTAATAAATTATTGACAGCGTCTGCTACTTTGAGAGCAAATACAATTTAATAATCCGTCTTGTCACGCTTTTATTAAAGGCCTTTTTATAACATACTAGCTATGCCCAGCGACCTACGTCCGCGTGATATTTTTATAAAAATATTACTTCCCTATTTGAATCGGATTTTTTTAATAATTTCATGGGTTTTATTCTTTTTGGACGGAACCCTAATCCTTTTTCTAAAATAAACATCCTTCTAACATTAGCTATCCGAAGGTAAAAGTCCGGTCAAAATCGGTCCAGCCGTTTCAGAGATTAGCCCGAACAAACAGACAGCCAAAAATTATGTTTTTTTTTTTATAAGTACCATATATACTTTCATATGCGTGCAGTAAAAAGCTGTTATTTTGGAATTACAAACAGACACTTCAATTTTATTTATTTGTATGGATTTTGCTTAAAAATCTTTTACGTACTCATCAAATTCAAATTATGGCTAATAAACTCGGGTACATACATATATTCAATATTTAGTTAACTTAATCTTTAGTAATGTATGGAAAGTTAAAACAGCCTTTATTTATTTTAACACTTTGAGTAACAATGTTTGTACCTGTCCGTGTTATATACTCACTTACTAATATTTACACAGTATCTACCTAAATAAGCTTACAGTATCCGCATACTTGTGAGATAAATACATAGAGTGGGCACTTATAACTGTTGAAGATGTATTGAAGGAAGTTAATATTTTCCATATAAACAAAGTAGGTACCTAGGTACATAAATTAACGTTTTAACCACAAGGGTTTTAATTACTTATTTACTTACCAAACGATGTGTAATATTACCCAGTGTGGAATGTAAGACATACACTGACAAATTAGTTGTTGTCATGAAACTAATATTATGAAAAAAACCTTGACGTACGGGGTTAAGGTTCATCGCTGATAGTGGTAGAAGATAAAGCTACCAGAAACTGTCAAATTTTCGGGAAGTCAAACTAGAACCTAATGCTTTAGCGATAAAGTTGAAAATCTTTTAAAGAAATTTGACAGATTTTAGTAGCTAGAAGTCCTGGTGTCTGTACAAACTAATTTAAACGGACGTTGACTTTGGTTGTTCAAAGCTGAGATGACAGATTCAAGAGGCAGGGGAAGAAGAGGGTGTTGGACAAAATATGAATTGCGACCGTAACACATTTTACTCATAACTCTGTAAAGCCATATTTGTTACGGTCAAGAATTATGGACTTTGCTTATGCACAAGCAGTTTTATGTGTGATCTTCGAAATGAGATCTTAACGATGATGTATGGGGATTATGCAAGCGTAGAAGGACCGTGGCAGCTACCTGGAATCAGCGTAGCAGTTGCGTAGAAGCACCGTAGAAGCAGTCCAAGTAAAAGCTAATTTTGGCGGAATAAGAAAAGAAGACAGGACTTTATTTTTAGCACAACAAAAACATCTTAGCCATCAAATTTTAGTATGGCAATTTGTTGATTGCGGTAATTTTAGAAGTATGGATTACTAATATCACAGCATGGCGAATAATGATTAATTCATAGAATCTGTTTCTATGTAAAGCGAGGATTACATTAGAATACATTTTTACATAATTTTATTTTTAAGTATCAAAACGATAGTTTTACCAACAGGTATGGGTAGAAACACTCGACAGGCCACTTTTGCAAAAGTTCAAGGTTATAAATTAGTTCGAAATGTTTAATGTTTCTTATGTGAGATTCCAATGTGCTGCTTAAAAACTGGTCGCAGCGACTCACCAGCGCAAACTGTTTATTTAATTTTTATTGTTTGGAAGTTGCCAGAAGTTGGCCGATTGTTAATGCCAAATTATGCCATATAAAAAAACATAAAACTCAAATTGAAAAGATTTCCCTTCAAAGAAGCTAAGTAGAGGCATAATTTCTTCAAGCTATAATGTTTACGTTTTATGATCTGCGTTGTCTGTCAGTGAGGAATGAATGAATGAATTTAAACTTTTAATACTTTTATTAAATAAAAAATAGGCATGTGATCAGGAGGGACGAATCGCTATATAAATGTTGATGGATGGAGAGGGAAAGGAAGACCGAGGAAACGATGGATGGATTGTGCGAACTGTGAAGAATGATATGACAGAAAAAGGTGTAAATGATAGCGTGACGGTCGACAGAGGAGAATGTAAGAAAAAAACGTGTTGCGCCGACCCCAAGTAATATGGGACAAGGACAGGAAGATAATGAGTAAATAAAATAAAGAGATTTTTATGTAATGTTTGTACAGTCACGAGCATCAATATGTATACACTTTCCTCAATTAAAAAGCAATTTTCGCGAGAAATAACAATTGTAACTTGCAGATAGGATCTTTTTGATAAAAATATGAGTTCCAGAATACTATGTTCGTAACAACATGGTATTTTAATCAGAACAGTAGGAGAAACACACTTTTAAATGTTAAGTGTTTAGGTTCATATTGGTACTCGTGACTGTACGAGTTCCCTACTATTCGAATAGGACTATTTTTTCCGATTCTACTTACTAGACCCAAAAATACCTACCTATTTTTGAAGTTTAGACTCCTTCATAATACACACATCATCAGGACGAATGAGAAAACCTTAATGTACACACAACAAAAATTGTGGTCAACCACTTTTCACCTCTATGCCTTCAGTAATAAGTTTTAAAAGTGGTAAAACGCGAACTTTGTCGGCTGTACCTAAGATTTACCTACACCACGAGCTTGCTTACCGTAGTCCCCTAAAACCGTTACCGACGGTGTTTGCGTAACATTCTGATACCTGTGTGCAAACAATAGATATTTACAGTTACTCCTCCGTAGATCCACTGTTTGCAAATCATGTTTACCTAATACGGACCTTATGTTCAGAATAGAAAGACATACATACGTAATATACACACGCCTTTTTCCTACGGGGGTGGGCAGAAATTACAGAGCAACACCTGCTACGATTACATACTGCTTTCGCCTCGTCCACGACTTCCTATAAAGGGTGTAAATAGACCCTTAACATAAACGAAAGGCACTTGTTCTCTCCGTCACTGCGATCATGTTTTTGTTCTAGACCATACCTGGGAATCTTCTAGTTACGGAGATATTGGGGGTCAAAGTTCCAACTTTTACACAAGTATTTTTTTTAAATACATGTTTTTAATGTAAGATTTTTACTTTACACACCTCCACGACCCCCGTACTATTCAATACATTCATCAGCACAATGCTATGAGTGCTTTCCATCGAGTCCTACCGTAAAATGTGATTTTTCACCCCAAAAAAAAAGTCGATTCCCAGCAATAATTTTTGCGTAAAGTTACTTAGTTTGATGTACAGAATGCATGGTTGACGGATATGTGAAGGGTCTGTTTACACCCGGTATATACAAGGTGTCACAACATAACGAATATAAATGTACATAACAAGACCTGCCCCCCGCCCCGACCCCTGCTCGAGCTAGCCCGCGATGCTGAGCCAGTAGTTTAGAATCAGCCACTAAAAATGATCTCACACAGATCCAGCCTGTCCCTTTACTGCTCTCCCCACCGACGACGCTCTAAGCCGAGACTCGTACCCTATAGGGGATGACCTTAGGGCGCTGTGACTTAGTTTATAAGTTTCTTGCCGCTGGCTGGAGGCCTTACACTCAAGGCACCCACAGGTTAAGCAGAAGCCAGCCTCATAGTTTAACTTGCGTATCTCGGACCATGAACCTGGAGGGTTGCTATAACGTCGTCGTTTAAATTTCCAAAAGTTATAATTCTATTACTTTTGGAATTATATTCACAAGTTGTTTAGTTTCATGGTCTGACCACACGAGATGTCTTGCGTTTATTATGTTACACATTGTATACAATAATAACAGCCGTTTGGGTCGATCGTGCTTGCCTAGGTCGGTCTGTGGATGGGTGACCACCGAGTTTCCTCCGTGCCTCAGAAAGCACGTTAAGCCGTTGGCCGTGGCTGTCATTTTTAGATCTTTGATAGTCGTTTCACTTTGTCAGTGGCCGAAAGTCTGACCTCCAGTCTTACCAAGTACTAACTTGGTTGTGGAGGTCAGATAGGCAGTCGCAGGTTAGACTGGAAGCCGACCCCAACACAGTTGAGAAAAGGCTAGGCAGATGATAGTACACAATGATTGTATAATCGTCATGTGAAATCTTTAACTGTACATCAGTACTACACAATCAATGGATACGTGCCTTCCAGTACGAATCTAAAAGTATAGGTACATTAGGTAGATTACAAAAGATAACATTGAATTTGATTCGGTTTCACTTTCTTCGAGCTAACCTACCCATTATTTGTTTATCAAAGGTCGTTGGCACTTACTTTCATTTGTGAGTGACGTTCCCATTGACTGCGCGCAGCCGTACGTGCGATCTTCTTTGAAAAGGCATTTGACAACAGTTCGAAAGGAGACAAGAGTTCAAGAGACTATTGATTTCAAAGCGTTTCGTATTTTTTACTCGACTGCCAAGGAAGGGATATGTTTTTCGCGCGTATCTTGTTTATTTATTTGCATTATATCTTCCAAAAAAAAAACAAAATGGCGAATTATTGACGCGAATTTAAAAAAAAAAAAAAAGCTGGAAGGAGGTGTCATTAAATTTGCTGTTTCTTCAGTCCCAATAACTCCTTCCTTGGCCCCACGATTTTAATACCTTTTCTTTAAAAAAAAAAAAACCAAATTCAACAATCCATCCATCTCTACCAAACATTATCTTCGAAACGGAACGTGACTACCCAATAGGAACTTGTTCAAATTAAGCTTGCAAAAATCCAACACGTGAAGCTGAACAAAAAAGCTTCTAAAAACGTAGGATATAATAATAACGTGAGATCCTAGGAGTCTTATTGCCTAAATTTTGATAAGTCATCGTCAAGGTCTGTGAGATGATTAGTATGCTTCTTAAACACTAATTACACCCATGTCTAGCTAGGTACTCAACAAATACCTGGCTATTTGCTTGTAATCTGACAACAGACGGTACGCACGACGGCCAATCAAGCAGTAAAAAACCAGTTTAAGCGGATCTTTCATTGTATAGGAAATCTATACAAAGCGAGGCCAAGTTATACTGGATATGTAAAGTTTCATGTGCCGCCTTGTGTACAACACAAATGTGGTCTAGAAACATCACACGAGTGCAATAAATAGGTATTTGAATTTTATTTTGAACGTAAACCTTACTGCTTTTAGAGCTACTTTTACAAGATAAGGCAGACTACTTTGATCTTTTTTTATGCTTTTCAGATCTTTTTGAAGGTCAATATGAATGTACATATGTTACCTACATTTTGGCATTGCTTATCTAATTAGGTATAATTAAAGTGTAGTAAAACAATACGTAAACGTTTAAGAAACATCCACTTCTTAAAGAAAAAGGAGGTAAGGCTGTTTGGCAGGCATACTCGCATAACGCAAATATTGTAATATTTCTCACGAATCCAACAAAAATCGTGAGATAATTAATGTCAAGACAATTACAACCTAGCTTTACTGGCAGAACAAGACCGAGAGAATTGTTGCAAATAATAACGTAATACGAAACTTTATTTTCGTTTTTTTTTTCAAACCCAATGTTGAAAACAAGGATAGAGAAACAAGTAACTTTGAAATTCGTTTAAACAGTTTTCATACTAAAACTGAAATTGTATGATCTATTTAAAATCCCACGTGATTTTTAATCTCAGCAACGAAATATTAATGAGTTTGGTACATACAAAAAGCTGTATGATGGCAAGAAACCGCAATCATTAACATCCAAGTTTTGGTTTTTGATGAAAAATACGACAATTGCAAAAATGGTTGATTACAAAAAGTTGTAACCAATATTTTTTGTTGTAACTACCTACCTTCAACCTAGTCTACAGAACCCATAGCCCAAACCCTGTATGCTGTTCACAGTTGGTCAAAAATCTCCGCTAGTACACAAGGTCTATGCAATCATCTCATGATTCATGAATGGGAGTTAGTGTGAACACGACAATGTCATTGTAGTCGAAGGTAGGGATACAATGGGACTTGGAGGATAGCCAAAGATTTATTACGGACCTTTTCCACCTAATAAAATAGAGTTATTCATATAAGTACGACAGAAAATTTCGGTTGTCATGCTAAGGGTATGTGATTCTGAATAATAAGGAAAATGACGTAAGGAAAGTTTTGAGTATGAATGTGCTAGCTATAAGAGCTGAGGAAGACCAAAGAAACGCTGGATGAAATGTGTGAAGGATGATAATATTACCTTTTTTTCGTTTATCGTGTGGTTAGTGCCTAAACTAGTTTCAGAGTTTTTATGCCGCTCAACAGGCCCTTGGCTTTACATGCCGTCGAGAAATATCTCTCAGGCATGCTGGGTTGGTTTCGTCACGATGTTTTCCTTCACCGAAGCAAGTGATAATTATACAATACGCACATGAATCCGAAAAATCAGAGGTGCGTGTCCAGGGTTCGAACTCGAGACCTTTGACATGGCAGTCTGACGGTCACACCAATAGACTTTCACTGCTATTATTATGCTATTACCTAGAAAGGAGGTTTGTGTGATGAAGAGTCATAGAGAAGTATGGCAGAACAAGGCATGCTGCGCCGACCCGAAAAAGTTGGTACAAAGACAGAAGATTGATGATAACAAGAAGATATCTTAGGTACAGCACTGTTGTACCATTAGGTAATCTTCTGTTCTCCTATTAGCACTAAACTGTTTGCAAAGAAGGTGGTGGCGGAAATATGTGATAACTAAATCTACACAATTCAATTATTTGAAAACGCAGTTATCGTGTCCTTCAATCTAGTCTTGCTATATTTGCGTTTTATTTTAAATCTTGGGTAAATATATAATTGACAATGAATTTTCTGATTCACGTCTTTGTCATAATTGCTTAGTTCTGTAGGCATCTCTGTTTTTTTTTTGGAAATATTACGGGGATTAACCGCCGGAATACCAGTTCGATGGGTAAACTACCATTCACGAGTATATTATAATTTTCTAGTTAATATTTGAATTTACTATGCCTTAGTTTTTGGATAAACCTAAGGAAATAACCAATAGATAGGCGTTTTACATTTTACTTCAAGGTTTCTTGGTTCATCGATGAATAGACTTATAAAACCTACTACTTAACATCGATGCCTATATAGCTAATTATAAACCAAAAAGTACTAAAATCCGCCGAAGAAGGTAAAAAATTAAATTTAAAAAACCTCCATGGCAACAAAGGAAAGCGAACCAACATTTGAAAAGTCAATAAAATGGCTGAGCCGGTTTTGACAGAACATGTCTAATTTTAATATACACATCATGCTCTTTCATTTGACACCCCACTTGGGTATATTTGAAATTATTCGATTATTCATCACCACTTTCATCCCCCATATCTAGTAAATGGCTGCACCGATTTTGGTAAAAACATATCTAAGAACCATCACCAAGAAACTAGCTTTCAAATAAAATAACTGCATCCAAATCGGTTCACTCGTTTAAGAGCCGGTGCCAGAGACAGACACACACACACATTGCGGTCAAACTTATAACCACTTTTTGCGTCGGGGGTTAAATATATTAGTAAATATTCAAACGCTTGTGAAAAGCGACATGCAACATTCACCCTTGTTGCATCCGTTGACGAAGTCTTCGCGCCATAAATGTCTACCTTCGTAAAACATCTTGGAGCTGGAATCCCTGACCGCTGGAATAGGTCCTTCAGCGTAGTGATGGGTTGGCAAGATCGAGAATCATCATCTCAATAATCCGTGCCAAGCACAAGACATATTTTTAAACCAATAGCCAAGTTATTTGGCTTCGATGATGGAGCAGCTCTACCAAGACAAGACTGATGTGGACGCAGCTGCAACGAAATGAGAAGATACCGATTGCAATAAATCGCGATGGATAAATGAGTATGTTTTATAAGTCAACTGGCGCCCCGCCCTGGATTCACACGGGTGCAATAGACATCTAAACCTTCCTCTTGAATCTATTTCTAAAAACGATCTTCGTTTTTTACTATGTAAAGACATAGTAAAAAACGAAGATCTTTTAAACTATGCAACGGATTTTAATAAAGTTTTTAAGGATAATCAATAATTTGACAGTACAGTAGATTATTTTGTATAGACACATTAAAACTGACAGTATTTAATTTTAAACCAAATAATAATAGACACCACACCATGATTTAACATAATTTAATTAGACACCTTTATTAATCTGAACTTTAGTGCTACGGCGTAGCATGCGCTACGAATACAGAATACGCAAAGATGCAAAAAAGAAAAAATGTGTAGCCATTCACATTATATGCAAAAAAGAAAGCAATACAAAATATGATGGTCAGTAGCTGCCTACAATAAACGAGTGCAAGAGTTTATCTCAACAACAATGGCACAATCGTGATGGCAGGCACCGGAACACTGATAACATAAAATTATGGCTCCCATTTTCAACACATATCTGGATTGGCATGAAGTATGAAGCATCCTTTGTTATTGATTTATTTCCGGATTACTAACATGGTGGTCAGCAATTAATTTCAAAAGGAATGTTAAAATAACTCAATATGAAAATTAGGATATGGTTGGACTGCACGCAGCAACAAGTTTTATTAAATAGGTAAGCATGAAATGGGTTCGATTCCCAGGACGGACAAAGAGTTATTGGGTTTTTCCATCAGGAATTTCTCAGTAGAAGCCTGGAGTCAGTATTTGTGCTGGCATTAGGCTCCTCCCTGTTATATAGGTCTCAAACACATCTGGTAGAGCCCTGTGTTCCAGCAGTGTGGAATTTATAGACTTGTTGTATCTATTCAAACTTTATGGCGGCTCGGAAGTTAGCTGCGCGTGACGGTCTGCGCACTATACAGTCAAGACGATTGACGATGCGTCCTCTGCGCTCGCTGATACCCTAAATTGTGTTCTGCGCAGCTTTACGTTAGATGTTCCGAAAGTTTGAACCCTTTGCAGACCGTCACTCGCAGCTAACTTCAGAGCCGCCATAAAGTTTGAACAGAACTATACATCATTTATGCTTCATTAAAAATCCAGTTTCCTCTATGCAGTTGATAACTGTATAGGAACCTCTTTAGCTACCTGATTTGTTCGCTATCTATTAGATTTTTTCCGATAGAAATTACGATAAAATATTACATAAGTATCAGATAAAGATCATTAGGTAATACTATTCGGTGCATGTTACGTGTTAATTAGCTAAATAGATACTGATAACTAATTATCAGCGATGGCAATAGTTGTAATAGAACACTTTACCTGTTTAGAGAATTGTAATGAGCTAGCGAGAATTAATTATCGACTTTAATAAGAAAATAGCGTAATGAGTGTGCGCACATGAATGATACTCGTAAGAAATACTATAACATTAATATGTAAATTATTATGTTCTGGCTCGTTTGTCTAGTTGCTGCTTGCGGTCCTAGGTTTGATCCCCAGATCGGACAAAGTGTTATTGGGTTATCCATGAGCAATTTCTCAGTGGCAACCACGAATTCATCGATTTGTTCCCGGTTGATGGCAAAAGGCTGGCCTCCCATTACACGCAATGTTCGCACGCCGTGCTTAACCGTTCGGGGATTACAGGCGTGATGTTATGTTAGATTTTAGTCGGTTGACTATCTCGTTGATTTAGTCGCAAGAGTGACAAGGAATTGAAGAAATAAGAAATGTATTCGTAAATTCGTAAAAAAAAGTATGCTAGCGATAGAGACTATCACTAAAATGCCGTTGTCCTCTCTGATATTTCAAGGTCGCACAGGATTGCATTAATCGAATTATTCATTAAAATTAATGTGGTATATTATATTTCTCATTAAAATAAAAGGTCAGGTGTTCATTTGTGCAATGCAAATACATGACACGTAAATAATGTGTGCGTGTTTGATTGAAAAAGCGCAGGCTTTAATTTTCGCGTTTTATACTTTTACTATGAATGTATAACGAAAACGTCAATAAGAGGCTATCTACAATATGCCAGGAGCGTGCCCCCAACGTTTTTAACACATTTTTATTATCTTCACCTGTAAATCTTAAAAGTTAAAGACCCGGTTCCCAATTGATCTGAAATTTTGAATACATGTTCAGTTTCGATGAAAATGCATGGTTAGGTTAGGCTAAATGACGTCATTCCAAATCCAATATGGCGGACTCCCAAAGATGGCGGACGCCCAAAGATAGTTAGTTGCTAGTTTTTCTATGCATTCCTATCATCATCCATCATTCTCCTGCCCTTATCCCTATTTATTTGGGGTCGGCGCAGCATGTCTTCTTTTTCCATATTTAATGCATGCTATGATAAGGGTATCAAATGAAAAGGGTTGCTGAAAGAATACGACAAAGCGTGATTTTATAATATTATTCGAAATTAAATGCGTAATGCGTTAAGGCGTATGATACTGGCCCTGGTAGGAAGAAACCGCGATTTAGATGGCTTTTGGAAGTAGCGTTCACCGAGCGCTCATCTATACGGAAGACTGCATACTTACGTCTTATGTGGTCGTGATTCTCAGCATTGAAGAAACGACCAAGACGAGAAGTTTATGAATGGAATAAATTTTATTTTGCAAATTTTGGTATAAAATACATAATAGTTATTAGGAAATGTCAAAGCTCAGCCATATTTTACTATTTGGCAAGCAAACATTTACATTATTTATGAAATTCATTTAAAAAACCAGTGTTTACATTATTAATAAAAACGTATATTATTTATTATGAAATCAGAGAAACATAAATGCCTATGGTATTAAGTCCGCCTCTGTACTTTGTGCATGAAGTGTTAAATAAATAAATAAAGAAATAAATCGTGTGACTTTTACGTAGACACATAACAGATTAAAGAAAGGTGTTGCATATACACATCTGTTGGATCACAATCTATGATACAATTCTCGTAATTATAGATTCATGTGACGTTCGTGATAGTCTATTAGTGCACTGGCATTTAAATAGCGATATATTAACGATTTAAATCGTCATATTCATTTTACCGCGACCAAAAGTAATTGCTGTTTCGTTGACAAATGTGATTTTGTGATAGCATTGTCAATCAATCAGACAGAAAAATTAATGTAGATCTCCTGTGTGTAAAAACTTGTTTACAACGTTAGTTTTAGCATATGCGAAACCTGAAAGACGTGTCTAGTATTTTTATATAAAGAATCTATGTACAAAATTTCAAAACTGTTTCATGAAAAATCACAAGCTTGTTCTGTTACCTGGCTGTCCGCAAAAAAACGTGGTCACCACGCGGCTCGCCCGCGCGCTCGCCTCCAGCGTCGTCTTAAGCTCATTGATAATAATAATTTGGCAGTAGGTACCTAAATGATTGCGATATATGTATCCAACTTGTAGCCTTTTTAAAAAAAAATTGAGACCAAAAATAACATGGTTTAATAATTATTTAAATCGATTCAGTTACTTATTCTGAAGAAACTATATTCAGGTTTCGCATTTACTAAAAATAATGCGTTACCAAACAATTTAAATCTTTGCAACACCAACATAGTGCACGTATTTTATTGTATGGCATGGTGGGTGCGATGAACCTGCCAGTTGTTCAGTTAATTACTGAGTAAAGACTCTATCTTTACTCGTATCTGACACCCGGCTACTATCGTTGTGATGTAGAAACCCATAGATTCGTATCGCTTGTCCACTACTGTTGTTGTGCCGCACTAAGTAGTGCAGTGCAGTGGAGAAACACCTTTACCTAACCAACCTTTGATCAAATTAACATTTCATTTTTTTATTTCGTCATTTTAATTATTTTCATTTTACAATAGAAGGTACTAAACAGTTTTCATCTCTTAAAAACAGTAAATGTTTTGTTTCACAAAAGTCCGTTTTAAAAGGTGTATTTAATCAACATATTAATGTTTAATTTTTCTTTGTTTCAGGTGCTATAATCTACATGATCAGCAACGAAAAATGGCATTAGTAATTTTATAAAAAATATTATAAAACATTAGGTAGTGAATCTTATAAAAGTTAAAAATGTCGAATGCTGTGATGGTAGTCGACAGCAACATGAACAAAACAGACATTGGGAATCACAAGTTTGAGGTAAGAATTAGAATAATTACTTACTTTATTTTCAACAATTAGTTAAAAATCTCTTATTATAAAAACCCCAATAGGCCGCTTGCAACAGTGCCGAAATATCGGGAATCAGTTTATCCGTGATCATGGCTCTTGCAACAGTGCCGAAATATCGAGAACTCACTTTATCCGTGATCATGGCGCTTGCAACTGTGCCGAAATATCGAGAACTCACTTTATCCGTGATCATGGCGCTTGCAACAGTGCCGAAATATCGAGAACTCACTTTATCCGTGATCATGGCGCTTGCAACTGTGCCGAAATATCGAGAACTCAGTTTATCCGTGATCATGGCGCTTGCAACAGTGCCGAAATATCGAGAACTCACTTTATCCGTGATCATGGCGCTTGCAACTGTGCCGAAATATCGAGAACTCAGTTTATCCGTGATCATGGCGCTTGCAACAGTGCCGAAATATCGAGAACTCACTTTATCCGTGATCATGGCGCTTGCAACTGTGCCGAAATAACGGGAACTCATAACAAATTGTAAACTTGGGAAATATTCCGTTTTTAGTGTTAATTATTGTGATGATGATGACGTACAATAGTGACGAAATAATAAAAAGGCTTTTTGTATTTTTTACGACATTAATACACGCTAATTTGTGCTACATTTAAATATCGGAATTTCTTTTGGATCGTCTCAAAAAAAATGGTTAAAGAAAATTGACCTGCTACAGCTATCGCAATTATTTCGATTAATTTAGATATAATTAATCTGTAGATTTATTGTCTAAACTAAATAAAAACAAAACCTGTTAGGAGTAGGTAGAAAAGAAAACAAATTCAATAAACAATAATTGTCAGAATGCTGTCCTTAAGTCTTTATCGAATAGTTTTGTTAGTTAGTCGTGTGTTGGCTTACATCGGACCAAATTACTTGTTCTGTGGTTTTCTTACAACAAAAGAAACGAGGTACCTACGTTATCCTAAACTTTATAACAATGGACCTATTTTTAAATGGCCAATTTTAAAAAAGGAAATCCTGTATTTTGTTATTGTTTGCTTTCATTAATAATATTAGTATGCATGCATATTAATTTAAAATAACCAAGTTACCATGTGTTATAAAATTCAAAAGATCTTCAACATTGCCCTCCCTTTAAATTCCGCCACAGTCGGGTAAAAATAAACCTCTAGGCACCAATCAGTGATTTTCATATCTCTGATGAAGATGGAACTTGTTTGCCATTGAGCACATAATTTTATTGTTAAAAAACCATGACACAAATGGCGAATCATTGCACAATTATAGTTAGGTTATTTTAGGTTAGTAGGTAAGTATTCAATAAACGTTTACATTACATTTCGGTACATAGAGGTGAAACAGGAAAACCACTTGAAAATCAGATGGAACATTCGTATTCTTTTCTCATCACGAAATAATGGCGAGTTTCTTAGTAAAAAACCAGTCTTCTGACGTCTGTGCTTTTATTGTTATACTCGCTAGCAAAAACCAACTTATATTTTCGTGTGCAAAATAAAATTGTGTGTTGAATTTGAACTGTTTTGAATGTTGATGGAGGGAGAGGAAGACCAAAGAAAAGCTGGATGGATTGTGTGAAAAATGATATGAAGGAAACAGGAGTAAATGATAGTGTGAAGATTGACAGGGGAGAATGGAAGAAAGACACTTGTTGCGCCGACCAGTGGCGGATTTACCAGCAGGCTGAGTAGGCTTGAGCCTAGGGCGGCAGATTTTAGGGGCGGCAAATTTGAGGACCGTATTTTTTTTTTTGCAACCTCAAAGAAATCAAAAAGATTTTGGCATGACGGTTTTCTGATGTTTTATAGATAGAAGTCTGCAACAAATTTTGCCGATGATGTTCCCCTCTCACTTGTCATTGCACATTCCGAGTAGCAATCTTCCATATTCTAGAGTAAAACAGCTAGTTCGCAAGAGGCAAGGGTGGCAAAAACTATACAGTCTATACCTTGAAAACTTGTAAATCCGCCACTGGCGCCGACCCCAAGTAACGAAACAAGGGCAGAAAGATGATGGTCGCATTCGCGGGTGGATAGCGTTTTGTGTTGATTTTCTGAATTCGTTTCCCGTGATCTAGTATGTAAAGTGTTATTGAAAAATCTGTATTGCAAATCCGAGTTTCGATTAGTACTCAGTTGGCTAGCAACAGGCTTGCCTTCTATTAATTAGCCCACGAATCTCAGGAGCTTATCTTAACGCGACGTTGTTTTTCTTCGCACTGGATGTCTTAACACCGAGTGTCAAAAATTCAATGGACACGAGAAACAGGCATATCATATCTACTAAATGTGTTTGTCGCACGACGACCAATCAAGCTATACATAACCAGTTTATGCGGATCTCTCATTGTACGGCTAATCTATACAAAGCGAGGTCATGTTATGATAGACTTTAAGAACACATTTTCTCCTCTGCTCTCTCCATTCTGGCTGTAAAAATAATGATCTAATTAAGGCTGTAAACCTGTTATTTAATTAAAAGTTATCTTTTCATATTCCACCACATTTATAGCACATTGTCTTTGCAACAAATGTGGGAGCTCATTCTTTCATTATGTTTATGAGTGTACTGGCATTCTTACTTCATTAGTTTTATCTTACTTTCATCAGTGATATTGCTCGTATTGTTTACAATATTTATTATGGTTGGTAGTCATGTCTCTTTGTCACGGACTAATAGGTTAGATTATTCACAAAGCTCAACTAAAAACTTTTACTTTAAAACATAATCTACCTAAGTAAATTGATACTGAGGGTCCTTTTTTAATTCTGGCCCGATTTTAATTATATAAAAGGTGTAGTTTTGCTTCCTCGTCAAAGGTCAGGAGGCATAAGATACATAAATAATCAATTTAATTTACTGTACCTGGTCAATAATGAAAAACGCTACTTTTTTTAGTTTTTTAAATTTGACAGCATTTCAAAATAAAACCGAAGTCCTAATTGACTTTTGTTACTGACTGTACCTATCAATGTAAGTAGGTACCTAACGCTTGAGGAAAGGATATCTTTAGGTTTCATGACAAACCATATTTTATGCATGAGCATGACTCTTATTTCAAAGGAAATAAGCAATAATAATAAATTAGTTGTTTAGAAGTAAAAGGCATAAAAATAAGTAAACAACAGATTCTGGTGAACAGATTCTGTCATTAGAGTATAAAATGCAACACTGCCTCTTCTCAAGCAACGATGCAGTAGGAATAAATTAAACAACTGAGTAACACATTACATACAAAAACCAGCCAAGTGCGAGTCGTACTCACAGGAATACAGGGTTCCGTAGCACCAAACAATATAATAAAAATATTTAGAAGGCTAATTCATATGTTGTATTGTATTACATTGAACGGCAAAACTAAATTAAATTTGATTTCATAGTGTGTTAATGAAAAACAAAGTTACTGCTGCAGTTTGATGAAAAAGTCCCATAAACTCAAAAACTAAACATCAAATCTTATTCAAACTAATTTCCATTGGAAGTTTGTTTTTATGTTCTACAATCCTACAATTTTTCTGAATTTACCTCCACTTACTTTAGAAATTAGAGGTGGGGGGGGGCATACTTTTTACCACTTTGGAAGTGTCTATCTTTCAAACGATTGACTTTGAGAAAAAACAGTTTTAGGAACCTCAATGTAATTTTAAAGATCTATCTAAAGACAATCCGCAAGAATAGGTTACTTGAAAAAAAGAAAACGTTTCAGTTCCATGTCCTTAATCTTTTATTTTTGTATAAACATCGTAAAGCGGCTTACAGAATACATCTACCTACCAAGTTTCAACTGTGTAGTCCTAATAGTTTCGGAATAAAGTGGCTGTGATATACGTACGGACAGAAAGAGAGACAGACAGACAGATAGATAGACAGACAGACTGACATGACGAATCTATAAGGGTTCCGTTTTCTGCTATTCGGCTACGGAACTCTAAAAAACTTGTGAATAAGTTGAAACTGACCCCCAATATCTCCGTAACTAGAAGGTTCCCAATCCAGTTCTCAGGTATGGTCTACCTAGAACAAAAAAAATATTGTAACAAGTGCCTTTCGGCTTCGTTATGGGTACTTTTACACCCATGTAACATCCAGTCAAATTCAACTGCATCCGGTTAGACTGGAAGCCGACCCCAATATAGTTGGGAAAAGGCTAGTCAGATGATGATGAGTAACATATAAATACTTAAAACAACACTATTACTACCTGTGGATACATCTACACTACTCTGGTAGGTACATTTACTTAAGTTCGTATATATGTACAATTGCATACATATATATTGAGAATGGTATGTAGACACGTATTTTCCTAGCGTAAAGGATAATATTTTAATACTAGCAGTTGCACGCGACCTTCGTTCGCATGAAATTATTATAAAAAAACATTAATTCCCTTTTTTAATCGAATTTTGTTACCAATTTTAAGGGGTTTTCTTACACGGAATCCTAATTATTTTTTCTAAAATAAAAGCAGCCTATATCCCAGTTAAAGTCCCGTCAAAATCGGTCCAGCCGTTTTGAAGATTAGCCGGAACAAACAGACAGACACAAATTGAAAAAAATGTGTATTTGTTATACGCCGTATGTATTTTTATATGCATTCAGTAAAAAAAAACTATTATTTTGATATTACATACAGACAATTCAATTTTTATTTATTTCTATAGATTTATTTATATTCAACAAAGTTCATAGTCCAAGTCCATTCGAGTCCGGACAGGACTCGAATGGCAGTACACAACAGACTTGCAGTGTTAAAGGTGCGAAAATTATTAACTTGTTATTAAAATCAACCTATAAAAGTAGGTACCTACCTACTTGTTAAGAACAACGTGATACAATCTTTAAAGTTGTTTCATTGTTTTCAACTGACTTCTTTGGTATGTACCTACTTATCTTTATTTTATTTAAAGCACAATGTAATATACCTACCTACCTTACTAAGGTATTGGTATAACGCGGGGTTTTTCAGTGTCGGTTAACTTTTTTTTAGAGATTTCAAGGCTTCGGTCGTCGTAAGCAAATTGTGTCTTGGCAAAAACAATGCTATTATTTTATATCGGTTTTTGCAAGTTTTCTCTAAGTTGGTAATTCATGGTTTTGCGGTTGGCCATAACAATCTACCGCTGTCGCTAAATCAGTGAATGAATAGTGCATTGTTCGTTTATAATAATCTTTTTTAAGATAAGTTTCAAGTTGTACCAAAAGTGAAGATGAGAAGTCGTCTTTAACTTCTTTGTTCTTTTTAGGGTTCCGTAGTCGAATGGCAAAAAACGGAACCCTTATACAGGGTGTAACAGAAAGGGTATAGTCATATGAAAGGATATGCTGCAGACCATCAACCTGAACTACTTCCTCCATGGGTCCAATATCGTAAATTCGACAAAGTTATGAACTGTCCCATACATTTGGGTCGAGTAGGTATTAAAATTTAGTATTTGTTTGAGTTTTGTTTTGATAAATAAGTTTAGTTTTAAACCGTGAAATCTTAAAACAGTGTTTAAAAAAAAAACAATACATACTTAAAAAATATGATTAAATAATCAAGTAAATGTTCAATAGTATTGCTATTGAATAGTAAATAAAATAGCTAACTCCATTGTCACAAAGGAAAACAAGCTTTGTTGATGTTTGATTTGCGTCAACATTATACCTACATATCAGACTGATGTTGATAATCAGTTTGGAATCCACTGCTAGGTAACACCTTCTGTGATACTTCACGCTTTCGTGTATTTCCCTCTCCTTTTGATTTGCATACTAATATTAAATTCTTTTGACTCAACTAGCTGAAAAGTTATTTAAATTCATCTCAATAATAATTAGCACCAAAATCATTGCAAAGTCCACTTCAATAATCCGCAGATAACCTGACAATCTTATCACTGTACGAGCTAATCAATGGCACAGCCATGAACGATCTGTTTATCCGATAACTCTCGAGTCTGTACCTATCGGTTGAGTAGGCACGTCGTATAAACGCATTTTATTTTTCAGGTGAAAAACGGTGACGCTGACTTGGAAAAAGGGAGGAGCAAAAGCGAGAAGGTAGCCTCCAGTGTACCTTGGACTAAGCTGGCTATGGGAACCTTTGCGGTGGGAGTGCTGGTCGCCGCGTGCGCGATCACCTGGATATTCCAGGACTGGAAGGCTAGTCTCCTGGTGCTGGCAATCCTGTGTGTGGTGTACCTCATAGCGTTCTACTGGAGATGGATCTATGTCGCCGTTATGACTGCTCATAGAGATTTCTCGTAAGTTCGTTGTGTTCATTTGTTTTTTGTTTTATAAATGTTTGTATGGTTAAATTATTATGACAGTTGGTATTGGCAATGGCACATAGGTTAAGGTTTAGTCATTAAAAGTCGATTTTATTCATATTGTATAGAGTTAGTCTATACGATTGCCCCATTTTCGTAAATTGAAGAATTTAGAATTACGACTTTAACATTGTTTTCGACGTAAAGTCAATGAAATCGAGTGTTTTAGGAAATTGACTATAGCATAATCCGTCTATTCAAATCTCAATTTTGAAAACGAACTTGTGTAAATTGACGTAGAATTTCAATTTGATTAACAATTTTTCCCGCCAATACATCAATATTTTTATTTTGTACGTCTACACCAACCGTTCCATTTCATTTTGCAGTGCCCTATACTGTTACATTAAAATCCTGAGGCTAACGAAGAACTTCACGAAGAAGAACTGGTCCATGCCTGACATCTTCCATCAGCTGGTGATCAAGCATCCGAACAAGGCTTGCTTCCTGTTCGAAGATGAAACGTGGACATTCCAACAGGTAAATATAAAACAGTGCAATATTAAATGCATTATGATATTCCCTTTGGGAGTTTCCTGAAACGATAAATGCTGTACTTAGATTTCATTTTATTTCTTGAGAAAACTTACAGTAAGGATACAAATAGTCCATAGTTACAGACCGACCGCTTTATGAGTCGTCGCGAATGTATCAATTTAAATGGAATATTCTGAAGGTTTGGTTCACTTAACTACGTGTATTATGGTTATTTTTAAGTTACCTGTGGGATATTGTTAGGACTTTGTGAACGTTTAATGTGTCTTTGATGGGGCAAGGTGGAGGACTCATTAAAGCGGTCGGTCTATAGTGAAAGAAGGCCATTTAAAGTTTTCACTGACAGTATTAGTTTAGTACAAGGAACAGTAGAAGGTAAGAGAAAGTAAGAATAAGTGAGCACTCAGAGCTAGAGAACCAAGGATCTACTTGGTTCTCACATGAATCATAAATTGTTATTAGTTTAGTTATTATTTTGTTCCATTGGTGTAATTGCTATGTGGTGTTCCAGAGGGTAAAGAAATAAAACAAATATAATTGTGCAGTTAGGAACATTTTCAAAATTCCACCTATTACATACTGAGTTTCCTCCGTGCTTTGGAAAGCACGTTAAGCCGTTGGTCCCGGCTGTCAATTGTAGATCTTTGACAGTCGTTACAGGTAGTCAGTGGCCCGTAAGTCTGACAACCAGTCTTACCAAGAGGTAACGTACTACCTGGGTTGTGGAGGTCAGATAGGCAGTCGCTCCATGTAAAATACTTGTATGCAACTGCATCTGGTGCGACTGGAAGTGGGAAAAGGCTACGCAGATGATGAGTTAGCAACATTTTCACGGGTTCGATTATCGGTTTAGGAAAAGTGTTTCAGGGTTTTTCATCAAGAAGTTGGCGAAGATCTCAGAAGCAGCCCAGAGTCTAGTTTTACTATTAGGTCCTACACTTTTCCCTAGGTAAAAAGCGTGAAGTTACCTATTACTTATGTTAGATAAATATTGCCGATTTTTTTAAGAAACTGAATTCCTGATCGACTTTCATAATCGTCTGTACACACAGGAAGCGTTGTCAACATAATAGTCGTGAAACTACATAACATTCTGCAGGAAGTTTACCAATGTGTGTAGTGTTGTAACACTAGTTAGCGACTTGCTATGACAAACTGTTATGTGAAAAGCTATGTAATAGTTAGGTATTGTTAGTAATTCAATGTAGAATATGTTGTGATCTTTGGACTTATGAAGAGGATATTCATTTTTGAGGACGAATAATAATTCCTTCCACGTGGAGTTTTTTTTTCTTTTTTTAAAACGTTGTCCCACACTAGGAATTTCTCCTGTATCGTGGGTGCATTTACAAACATTTAAACTCACATACACCAACAGCCCGACCCGGAACAACTACCTGTAGGCTATACAAATATTTGTCCCATGCGGGAATCGAACGCGTAGCAGTCAATCGCTCAGCCACTGCGCCAACCGTGCCGTCGAGCGCTAGCCGTCAGTTACTTAGGTCATCGTCATTCTTTTGCCCTTATACCAATTCATTTGGGGTCGGCGAAGCATGTTTTCTTCTTCCATACTTCTCTATTACTCGTCATCTCATCAGACACCTCCTTTCTTGTTGTATCATCCTTTACACAGTCTATCTATCGTTTCTTTGGTGTTCCTCTACTCTTATCACATGCCCATACCACGACAACCATATGTAGTTACTTAGGTATCTATTTAAATTAGAACAGGCATTTTTGTCAGTCACTATATCCCTCTTGGTCTTGTACCTTCGGAAAAGTTACTCCAGAACCGCACATAGTAGGCCTTATCGGTCATTATATCGGATTTAGCAATACGTTTGAGACTCCAAAGAGGCCGGACAAGTTTTAAAAGCGTTTCATATTTAAAAACATTTTTAATTTTTTACGTTTTATTATCGTTATCGCTAATACATATAATATTACTTTGTCCCAGCTATCTCAAAAAGAGACTTGTTTGCGTGTATTGGAAATTTAATACGTAAAAAAAAACTATGTTTAAAATACAAGTTATTTTGTTTTTGTCGCTGATGGTTTAGAGCCTCTCATATTTATTTCGAAAACTGGTATCTTGTCGTTATGCAAATATACTTAAAATATTCTAGATCTTATTAGAACAATTTCCGACTCAACAGCTAGGTATAACAAACTTTCAGGAACGCAGGATTTTATGTAGACCAACAGCATTTGATTGTATAAAAAAGAAATAAAAACTAAAAACGAATATTAGTGTGATCCAAAAACACTACTGCTTGCGTGTCGTGATTGAGAACACACTGTTATATTTATTTTGACATCAATTTCCGTCATTTGACATTTTAAACAACTTCCGCCGGAAAGCAATGTGCCATGAACGCAATTATCATTTTCATTAGTTTGATCTCAATCGAAATGGGAGCAATCAGGTTACTTACCTGAAGTTTCACACGCCATTTCTTTCAAGTGTGGTTTCTGGTGAAAAGAGGTCATCCCCTTTCACATTGCAGCCATAAAGAAGCATATTTCTAAGAGCTAGAATCTAACCAGTTATAATAGAGAGTCAACACCGTTCGATTCAATGAAACGTTACAGTCCAATCACGAGTTCCCATCTATGTGGAATTAAGTTCCCAGCGTAATTCAGGTCATTGACTTAGGAATAATCCATTATTTAAACATACAGACTCAAAAACAAAAAATCCATGTCTTATCATTTCCAGGTTGAAGAATTCAGCTTACGAACCTCAGCAGTCCTCAAAGCAAAAGGCATCAAGCGCGGAGATGTAGTGGCTGTGATGATCGGCAACTGTCCTGAGATGCCGTCCATCTGGCTGGGAGCTACCAGGATCGGCGCCGTGTGCCCGCTCATCAACACCAACCAGACTGGCAACACCCTGTTGCATTCTATCAACATCGCCAAGTGTGATGTTGTTATTTACAGCGACGAGTTCCAAACAGGTTCGTTTACCTCTATATTGTCTGTAGCAGTTCGTTAAATTGTTGGACATTGGCCTCCCGATTGCATTCTAGTGAGTTCGATCGAACTGTTTCGTTATGTTATGAGTTCGATCCTCAACCTTTATTCTGTCCATACATTATCAGCATTATTGTGAAGGTCGGTACTTCACTTAAGGATGACTTCCACCAAACAGCTCGCATCGCATCGAATCGGAACGGATTTTACAATCTTTCAACGATATTAAATCGTGTACACAGTATTTAAAGTCTTTATTATCTAGCCGAGCTCAGAAGCTTGACCGCGGGCGTCTTGTGCGACAAATTTGTTGCCGAAAGTATGCTCGTATATCGACGCGTGATTGGCTCAGTTCGCCTGACGTCGTCTCAAAAACAGATACGTTCGCAAGTGACGGCACGGAGCAGATAGTATGCGTCAACATCCTGCCGGACGCTATCGGCTGTCGCCGCATCCGTTCGTAACCTTTCCGATCCGATACGATGCGAGCCGTTTGGTGGAAATCATCCTTTACCCTGATGGCATCCTAACCTGCTTTTCTCGATTCACAGTCTCCAACCTAAATAAAAACTTCTATTTACATTTTAACATCTTTGTATATGTTACATTAAATTAAAATTTGTCGAACTAGTGAAACTGGTTATATAATTTTCAAATTCCGATAGTCATCCATAATTCATAGTAGAATTTACCTTTTATATTATCTACTTAAAAGTTAATTATGCAGCTAGTTTGAAAAAACTGGATGATAAAGGAGGACATAATTTAGATTAACATTAAAAGGCTGTCGTCACTTATACGACTAGAGTAAAAGTCAATAAATATTATTTTTAAACCTACCTCCAATATACTAAGAAGTTTCTCGAAGCATTCTAAAAAAGAATCCTCCGTTTCAGCATTCCAGGACATATCAAAAGAACTGAATCCATCCATCAAGCTTTTCAAGTTTGTCCGCCGCCCCCTCATCACTTCACCCAATGCTGTGAAGCCTGTGACCTCTGAAGATGACTTCACGTCATTGTTGGAGAGCACCAACCCAGCACCCTGGACACCGTCCGACGGTGAGGGTTTCAACGGAAAGCTGCTGTACATCTACACTTCTGGAACTACTGGATTACCGAAGGCAGCTGTTATTTCTTCTTCACGGTAAGTTTGCTCTATCATACGAGATCTCTCCGTGTTTCGTAAAGAACGTATAGCTATTTTTTCAATTGCATTGGTAGATCTTTGACAGACGTTACGACTGGTCAGAAGCCGAAGTCTGACAAACAATCTTTTCATGCTGTAGAGGACAAATAGTTAGTCACTCCATTTGTAAAAGAATACTGGTATTCAGCTGCAGATAGGCTAGAACCCGACCCAAACATAATTGATGTGATGTTGAAGGTAAGTAAGGGTATATCACCTTGGGATAAAAACCGTTAATTGGTTATGTAAATCAAATCGTGCAATTATTATATTTTATTAAGATTACTAATGAATTAAACGGCCAACGAGGCCTGCCTACCGTTTTATTAAACCTGCATGAATATTTAAAAGCAGTTAATATTGGCCTTCAAATCAATAACTACTCATAGCTATGTCAAAATACTTATAAAAAATTAATTTAATAATTTGCAGAATGGTGTTCATGGCATCAGGCGTCCATTACCTCGGCGGTTTGCGAACTAACGATATCATATACTGTCCCATGCCCTTGTACCACTCCGCTGGAGGCTGCATCACGATGGGCCAGTCCTTCATCTTCGGATGCACCGTAGCTCTTAGGACAAAGTTCTCAGCATCCAACTACTTCCCCGACTGCATAAAGTACAATGCCACGGTGAGTGAAAGCTCGGTGAAAGTGCAGTGCATTAATGTGCTACATCGTACCTGGGATGCAGAGAAATCAAAACTTATGCGCTTGCGCCGGCCGATCGTTAAAAATGATTTGCTTTGTAGTTGAAGTGAAAGCGTGGAAGATGATGTTTGATTTTAGCTTAAGCCTAACGGTGTATGTGTTTTTAACAGCCTTGGCAGACCGGTATTTTGATCGATTTAAAGAAATGTTGCCTCATTGCTTGCTAGCTGACACGGTCAATGATTGTTATGACATTCGTATTCGTAATACCACAGCATTAATAATAACGCAACTTCCGAAATATCCCAAACTAGTTTACTCTACCGAAGATTACCTTAAAAGTGCCTTGAATTTCGGAACTGTCTAATTTAGGCTTTTTTTTTCAATAGCCTCCCACTGCTGGGCAAAGGCCTCTCCCATATCTTTCCAGGTACTTTTCTCCTGGGCCACCTCAAACCAGCCTTCGTGATACGCGTCTAGATCATCTCGCCACCTCTTTCTAGGCGTTATTTGATGCTGGTGTTCGAAAAACACTTTTGTCTCATAACTTAGCAACTCGAAATAGTTAATAACTAATCCTCGAGCTCGTCAAATAGATGAAAAATTGTTGTAGCTTGTCCATAGTTGAAGTTTGGCAGTTAGTCTGCCTTAAGGGTGTCATTTCTGCCTGAATCTGTAAATAAAGTTTATAAGTTCTTATTTCCTTTGACTAATTTGTTTATTTCCCAGGCCGCCCACTACATCGGTGAAATGTGTCGGTATGTGCTGACGACACCACTAGCAGCAACGGATAGGCAACACAAAGTCAGAACAGTTTACGGCAACGGAATGAGGCCAGCGGTAAGACTTTTTTTCTTTTTAAGACCGACCAGTAATTGTGACCAGTTACAGTCTAGATTTTTTCACGATGTTTTCATAAGATATAATATATAGTCTTCAGTTCCATAATCTGCGTTTGGTTTCAGATTTGGCCCGAATTCGTTAAACGTTTCAACATAAAGAAAGTAGTCGAATTCTACGGTGCTACGGAAGGAAATGCAAATATAGGTGAGAAACATGAAATACGATTGGAACAATAATTTACGAAATATTTTCCTTGACAAGTATCTAATAAAGTATTGTCTTTGTTTCAGTCAACATCAACAACAAAGAGGGAGCTATTGGTTTCGTGTCTAGAATAATACCAGCAGTTTATCCTATTGCCATTCTCAAAGTAGACCCTGAAACTGGAGAGCCTATCAGAAACAGTAAAGGACTATGTCAGGTAAGGCCAATTTTGGACGTCACTACTCATCATTTCAGCAATAGGTACTTCCACTGCTGCCTCCAAACCGAGTACCGACGGTTCCTACGGTTCCTTTCCGCGACTTTCAACAGGTTATCGGTCCATCCTAACCTTGGCAGGTCTATCACATATTTGTTTTCCGACATGCAGTTGCAACTTCAGAGGCTTTCGACCACATTGGCCATCCGTTCTGCAAGCAGTTGTGTGCCTTTCTGATAATTAAATTTCTTAGCAAAACTTGGTCAGAAAAATTAAATTAATGTTTCTCTACTTGCAGTTGGCGCAACCCAACGAGCCGGGAGTGTTCATAGGAAAAATTCAACCGGACAACCCTTCAAGAGCGTTCCTGGGTTATGCAGACAAGGCTGCATCTGACAAGAAGATTGTAAGAGATGTATTCACTTTCGGAGACTCGGCGTTTATTTCGGGTCAGTATTCGCCTTTTTTACTTAAATTTGTTGGGTGGACGGTATAAGTTACAACAACCTGCTTACTTTGCCTTGTCATCATTGTGATTAACAAGCTCGAACAATATCTATAAGTACAATCGAGGAACCGTATTACAGATCACATCATTTGTATCTGTGTGTATCTGTTGACCAATAGACCATCCAGTTTCATCAGCTTGGAGTATATTTGGAGCTATATCGAAGAATATCGACTGGTTAAAGTCAAATTTAAGTCTTGATTACTAACTTTAGTGAAGAACCCACCACAATTTTGCCAAGAGATTCAGAACCTCTCAAATGACAATATCAATCTTGTTACAGGTGACATTCTGACGGCAGACGAGCTCGGCTACCTATACTTCATGGACAGAACAGGTGACACGTTCAGGTGGCGCGGAGAGAACGTCTCCACCACTGAAGTCGAGTCTTCAATCTCCAGGGTCGCCGACCAGAGGGATGCGGTCGTTTACGGTGTTGAGGTCAGTGCAATTTTATTTTCTCTAGTCGTTACTCTTCACAGATAGGAACTGCCCTTCCGAAGTTCAGATTAGATACTCTATTCTCGCTCTGCCTCGAACTAGCTAGTGTAACATAAGTTGATATTACCGTAGCAACAAAGATTCGGCGTGCGGACCTTAATCGCAGACTGCAAAAGACTTTTCTGGTAGAGAAATTGAGTGGCTACCGCGAAGTGCGTATCTTTGTTGCAGTGACAACGGTGTATCCTTCTATTATCTTGCCCAGTCTTCCCTAATTCGTACAATACCTACGAAATTCTACTTTCCGTTAGTTCGTACCGTGTAATCAGAATAAACATCAGAATCAGTACCAACATCAGTATATCAGCCAAAAAACTTCTACACGACAGGTCTTGTGCTTCTCGCATCCAGCGGATTCCCGCAACCAGCATCAGTCATCACCCTAATCTGACTCTATTTCCGTACAGATACCTAACACTGATGGACGAGCAGGCATGTGTGGCATCGTAGACCCACAAGGGACTTTGGACTTGGAAAAACTGGCGAAAGACATTGCCAAAGACTTGCCCAAATACGCAAGGCCTGTATTCATGAGGACCATGACTAGTGTGGACATGACTGGTAAGTTATTGCGTTTTATATTGAATACAAGTATTTGATTGAAACCCTTATACAACATTAGTTTTAGTATATGCGAAACCTGAAACACTCTAGTATTTTTATGTAGAGAATCTATGTACAAAATTTCAAAACTGTATCATGAAAAATCACAAAGTTATAAGCTTGTTCTGTTACCTTTTTGTCCGCACAAAAACTTGGTCACCAGCGTCGCCTTGAGCTCATTGATAATAATAATTTGGCAGTAGGTACCAAAATGATTGCGATAGGTACTTAGTATCGCTCGGTGTCCAACTTGTAGCCTTTTTTAAATATTTTTGGGACAAAATATAACATGGTTTAAAAATTATTGGAATCGATTCAGTTACTTATTCTGAACAAACTATATTCAGGTTTCGTGTATACTAAAAATAATGTTAAATACTAGTAAGTTGTCCTTTGACATCCTATTTGATCACTCTTATCTAAAAACTCATTTGTTTCCACTATATTCTTCATATTGGCAAAAGGCTGGAGAGCTGTGGCCTTACAAACCTTTCACAGTTATTGACCCTCTGAGTTTGCATCACTGTTGGGATCACAGTAATCTTTATTTACTTTACGATAAAGTCGCTATTGGGTTGGTACAATTCACATTGCAAAGTGGGTGCTGTTTCGTTACTGCTGTCAGAGGTAAAGTCCTCCAAATCCAGATTTTGGAAACAATTCATTCATTTATGTTTCAATTTTGTTCACAGGAACATTCAAAATGAGGAAAGTTGACTTACAGAAGGAAGGCTACAATCCGTCACAAGTTAAAGATAAACTATATTACGCAGATCCAAAAACAGGCAAATATATGCCTTTAGGTAACGAAGAGTACGAGAAAATTCAATCAGGACAAATAAGATTGTGATTTTAATTTCTCAAAATATTATTTTTACTGCCTCGTGGCCTAGTGGTCGCAAGCGCGACTGCTGAAAATGAGGTTTTAGGTTCGATTCAGAGGTCGGGTAAATGTTATTGGGTTTTTCTTTGAGGAATTTCTCAGTAGCAACCCGGAGTTTGAATTTGTCCCCGGTTGATGCCATAAGGCTCGCCCCGTATTACATGGGACTTACTTAAACACAACCGACGAAATATGTGAGTGTACTTTAGGTACACCTCTGTCTAACACTTCGGGTATTATAAGCGTGATGTTATGTAAACCTTTACATGGAGATATTATTGTGTAACAAATATTTTGTGATACTGTTAAGTGCAAGTACTTGTGACGTTGTAACAAGTAATTACTAGAATATTATAATAATTTTAGTCCAATGATAATTATGAACTTTTTTTTTTCGTTGAAGATTCATTCCGATTACCTTGTATTTGTGGTTATGTTTGTGCCTCATATACTATCATTATCAATAAATAGGATTATTTCATTGAAAAATGTGTGGGTAGTTATATACTCACCTACCTGCTTTGTAGGTATGCATATAAAATAGCTGTTGCTTTAGAAAATAAGCATTCAGCACATATCATTATTATAATAAGTAGGTACCTAAGAATTTCGTCTACTAAATAACATTTCACTAAAATATCAGGTAATGTCCATGTGTCCATCACAACGCTAATCAAGCGAAAAAATGAGTCCTTACACCAGCTCAATTAAATGTAAATGACAATTTAGTGTTTCATTCGTAGTAAATTATTTAATTCTAAGTTAATTTATTAAGTAACTGTATTTTAAGCTACTTTTATATTTCCTGTGAAACTAGTAGATCTTAGAAATATGTTTTTTAATAAGTATAAGTATGTACCTACACATGTTTTTGTACTTAGTCTAAGTACCTATGATTTATGGACAAACGGTGTAACTAATAAATGTTTTCAAATCATGCTTCTCTTTTATTTATTACGTACTTTTCTCATAGGTGTTCAATGGGAACCAATTAACCTTTAAACTTTAAAAAAAAGTTTCTGCAAATTATTAATAAGGAATCAACACCTGCGCAGTCTTCTACGACATGAGAAAAGCGTTTGACCGTGTTGATCATGATATGTTGCTCCAAAAAGCATATGCATTATGGTATTCAAGTTATTGCATACAAATTGTTACAAAGTTATCTAACAAATCGGCAACAATATGTAAAAATCACTGTTGCAGTATTAACGATGAGATTCTAGAACTCGCTTACCAATCTAAATTAGAATACAATAGAGTCGGACAGGGTAGCATATTAGGCCCGCATCTAGGTCTACTCTACATGAACAATTATCTATAGGTACCCTTTTTTCAGATGATAATGTATATTGACATCCCTAGTCATTCCATAGAAACTAAACACTACATTTGAAAACCACAACAAAGAAGATATTAGTATAATAACTATCATGTAATGTAACATTTATGTACCAATAAAGATGATTTTTATACCGAGTTAAAATCATGATTTTTAAACAGCACATTAAGGATGGGGTAGCTAATATTGAAAAGTGCTAATGCTGCTTATCCAGTCCTCAGAAAAAGCGTGTCATTCATGTGCGTTAACTAAACGTGTAAGATAGTCAAATCATTTCTTCAATAATTGAAGTTGATGTACGCCTAATTACGACTCTAAATATGTAATTATTGCTTTAAATTAGATATGTATAAAGAACACATCTAATAAATTAATAATTAAAATATCTTGATGATTCTCGTGACACTGTGATTAAAAACGAAACAAAACGTAACTGTCAATTCTATTCTCTCCTATTTTTCTCTATGGCAATGATTGATAAAAATCAGGTTTTTTGTAAATTTTACATGAATATATTTTCTGTTTATGAAAAATTAACAGCGACTGGGCCTAAGAAACTCGTTAACAACTGTAAAGTGTGTTAAATTATGGATAAGTTCAACGATTACAATTATTATCAAGTGGTTTTCTTGAGGCAATAAACTGCTTCGATAGCAAAAATAGTACTCCTGTAATTTGTTTACGCCTTGAGAGGTTCTCGCGACTAGTGCGAGTGAATGAATTAAAGCCGGTCAACGAGCGCACAGCGCGCCACAGCCACAGTGGGTCGCCGAACAGCAGTTAGACGCGTTTCGTTGCGAAAGGCGGTCGTGATGATGCTCGCGTTAGCCGCTGCTGCGGCTGCCTGTGCCGCCTGTTGGCTCTCCCAAGGATTCCTCTGTATGTTTGTGGCTGTTTTAATTCTCTGTGCAGTTTACCTCCTTGCATTCCAAACACATTGGTGTTACATCGCGCTTAGGACTGCTCCAAGAGATCTCAGGTGAGGGTTCTAAACTGGCACGTCATCGCATCGCATTTATTATTCTATAGAGTTAATTATTACAGAAGTTAAACTTAATCAATTACCTACAAATAAGTTAAAATTCCATTCAGTTAAGTAATAAATTATCCTTGACACAACTTGGTCAAAAAGTTTTTATGTCAACATCATGAGATCTATGTTTGACTATTAACATAATATATTTATTTTATTATTTTAGAGCCTTATTATCATATGTAAAGATCCTATGGATAACAAGGAAGTTCAGCAGCAAAAACTTGACTTTACCTGATGTTTTCCACGATGTTGTGAACAGGCATCCTGATAAACCATGTTTCTTGTTCCAAGATGAAGTCTGGTCCTTCAAAGAGGTTAGTAACAATTTTGAACAATTAGTACTCAAATATTCATCACAACAACTATCAAAGTAGTAGCAAATAGTTTGTAACCCACAAGCAACAAGTCTTACTGTTTTGTTGTCCATCATTACAAATTCACAAGCTGTACACACACAGGACATATTACAACATAGTAGAAATCAAACTTAAATAGTCTATCAGTGTTATACATGCATAGAATGAACTAGTAAAACAGAAAATTATGTTCAAATTGAGAAGAAAGTAAAGGAAAGCCTTTTGAAATTGCTGATGCATTATAAAAGAGAAAGTCTTTTACTGTATACATGTGTTTTTGCCTTTTTGTAATAACTTTTATATACAATCTACATATTAAACTGAGTATGGGGTCAAATTTTCAATATTCAACAGTACATTGTTTTTCATTTTGTAAATCATTACTTACAGAATAATAAATAAGTGAAGTACGGTTGCATCAAAAAAACATACAGTTTAACTCATTTGCCAAACAAAAAACCAATCAATGCTACATTTAATATGTCCTTCAGAGGATACTGTAATTAATTCCATTAAAATTCAGTAGAAATAGTACTAATTATCCATTGTTGAAATTCAGGTTAATGAATTACTTTTGGAAAGATGTTAAGGGGATAATGTAATCACTTGTAACTACTCTCTTGACTTTGTTTTTAAATTTTACAGTCATTGATCTAATTACAAATGAAAGTTAAAACCTTTTGGCATAAATTAAATTGATTTAGTTACTGTGTTCTTCATATTATACTGGCTGGAATTTTTCATTGCCACCTGGAGGGAAAGTACTCTAATATATATTTAGAGTACTTTTCCTTTACTTTAATTTGTCATGTTTGTTAGAGAGATTTGATCCTTATGATTGAGCCTATCGATAGATGCCATAAAAGGACAGGACGTTATTTTTTGTAATTTAGCCCATTCGAATCCCGCGTGTGGCAAGCGAATTTTCGAAAATCTTTGAATGCAGATTTATTTCTTTTTAAAAATAAATGAATGTTTCCTATGAGAAAAATTTTCTATCCCTCCAGGTGGCATTGAAAAATTCCACCCTGTATACTCTCAGTAGGTACATAAGAATGTGTACCATATATTAGAGATATCTGCAGCTTCACAAGATCAACAACTTATCAGAGATTGCAAGCCTGAGATAACATTGATGATAGCAGACAATACATTACTTTTAAGACAACAGCTATTTCTCTTATCAATTGTGATACATCAGCTAAATAAGTTTTGTACTCAGTTTCAACTATATTTAATTATTCTAATCTATTAATCTTATTCTAACACACAGTTAGAAAGATACAATGTTCCATACAGATCTCAGAAATTAAAAAATATTTTTAGAAACTAAATTCCTAAGAAATTTATTATTAACTGAGGATGAAGTTTTGGTAAATGCAATCATAACATGTTTTAAAGTCACTAATCAACTAACTAGAAATAGTAGAAACACCACTTCTTACAGATAGGGGGCCTGTGTCCCAGCAGTGCGAATATTATAGGCTGATTATGACTTGTTGGTCTAGAGGTCGCAAGCGCGACTGCCAAGCAGGGGGTCCTAGGTTCGATTCCGAGGTCAGGCGAAGTGTTATTGGGGGTTTTGCATCAGGAATTTCTGAGTAGCAGCGAAAGAGTCTGGATACGTTCCCGGTTGATGGCAATAGGCTCGCCCCCTATTACATGGGCAACTGGCAAAATGTGGGTGTTCTATTACGTATACCTCTGCCTAACCCTTCGGGGAATACAGGTGTTATGTTATGTTTATGCTAAAGATCTAAATGTTTTGTTTTAGGTGGAAGATTACAGCTTGCGGGTATCAGCTGTATTAAAGGCCCAGGGTATAAAGAAGGGAAACATAGTTGGGTTGTTGGTTAACAACTGCCCCCAACAGCCAGCTCTCTGGATGGGGATAGCCCGCCTTGGGGCTGTCACCCCGCTTATAAACACGAACCAGCGAGGCAACGCTCTCATACATTCCATCAACGTCGCTAAATGCGACGCCTTGATTTTCTCTGAAGACTATCTACCCGGTAAGACACTCGAAACAGGTTTTTGTCCGATGTACCAAACGACAATAACACCTTTCAACGCTAGTCTCTCTCTGGTTTCGCTAAAATAAAGTCATAGTCATAGTCATAGTCATACTACTCAGTACTCTGTATTGTAAATTGTTACAGCTATACAGATGTATGATTGACTCAAATGATACCTACAAATTACACTACAAAGGTATCACTTGTAACTTTGTACGTATCGAAGATCGTAAAATCTAAACCTCACGTCACATGAGTCATAAATATGATATATTAGTAAAAATACCGTAGGTACCAAAAAAACTGGTTTTCCAAGTTTTGCCTACTATCATTTCCACCACACCGAATTTGGCTTCGGCCATAATTATTGATCTACCGGATTTATTTGTTTAAAAATTTTGTTAATTTCGTTTTCGTTTCTTTTCGATTTTTTCCTTTTACATTACATAGGACTTCAGTATAACTGGTGCAATGTGGGGTACAGTCACGAGCACCAATATGTATACACTTTCCTAAAATTTAAAACCAATTTTCGTGAAAAATAACTTGGAGATAAAGTATGCGTTCCAGAATACTATGTTCGTAACAACATGAACTTTTAATCTGAACAGTAGAAGAAAAACACTTTTAAAGTTTGTTAAGTGTTTACATATTGGTGCTCTAGTTATGCCTAACCCATTGGAAAATCAGGCGTGATGTTATGCGTGTTTGTTACTCATTTACATACCAGACAAATACGTAGTATTTCCAATAATATTTTATCTGCTACTTGTTAACAATGAACCTTGAACCTTATTCTGACTGGCTAGCCGAGAAAAAGATTAGTATGTTTCAATATAAACCACTTGTGTCTTCCTATCATATTCACGAGTTCACCGATTCATACCTACTAAACTGTTGACCCGTCAAAGTCTACGCGCATGTGTAGTTAAAATTAAAGTAAATGGAATTAGGCTGCCGTTTAAAGATAAAATACGAAAGAAACTCCCGTCTGCCTGTCGCCTTAACACGCTAATGGCGAGTGTACTAACAGATAGGAAGCCTCTGACCTGGATAAGAACATAGCATCGTTGAAGTTAACTCAAAAAAGCAACTTTACAGGAGATTGAAAAAAAACTGCATAATTATACCATGTCATCTGCCTAGCCTTTTCCCAACTATGTTAGGGTCGGCTTCCAGTCTAGTTCGAAAGTTTTAAATCCCGAAAGTTCATTTGCCCGAAAGCTTAAAATTCCGAAGATCCATATGCCGAAGTACCAAATCCCGAAATTACATCCCAAAGCCTAAAATCTCTAAGACAATGACATGCAATACGTACCCGTTCAGTTTACACCGACCAAATAGGTTAGGTTAGGTTAGAACGGTAACGGTGCCGCGGCAGCGGCCAGCGAGCGCTACGTTGAAATTGATCGCAGTAATAAAATTAGGGCACTTTTTTTTTTAATATACCCAATTTCGACGTAGCGCTCGCCGGCCGCTGCTGCGGCACCGCTCGCTCCTCTCGCTCGGCTCGCGCATAGTTGGTCACAGTTCTAACCTAACCTATTTGGTCGAAGTAAACTGAAACTGTGTTGTAGTGCCATCTATGAGTAATCGCGGGAACTACGTCGCCGCTCTTTGGGATTTCATCCATCGGTATTTCGTCCATTCGGGGTTTCATACTTTCGGGCATTTGGACATCGGTATTTTATGTTTCGATATAACGGCTATCGGCATTTAAAACTTCGGGATTTTCATACGTACCCCTTTTACCGTCGATCTAATATGAATTACCTCGCAACAGCTAGCACATTATCAATTAAGGTAACTGTTCATGACTCTTCAATCACTCCCCTAACCCAATAATATTAATTTTCGTTCAGGAACTCGGAACATAATGTCTTATTCTTCTATACATCTCTATGATTCGACATCTTAAGTACTAAATTGCTACTTCTAGTAAACTCAGGATATTGTAAGTAGCAAAGATTATTACGACTAGGAAGTAGGAACCACACATTGTAGAACAGTTTACCTTAACAAGACCAAAGTATGATTGATAACCAGAACATTCTGAATCATCATCGTTGACCTAGTTATACACATTTAAGAGGCAAGGCTGAGGCCGAACGACCGCAATTTTTTTATGAGCTGTGAGTCGCGTAAAATGAGTCGCGGAATTTACGCTGCATTCGGTTTCATACTAAAGTCCTGTTTGCACCTCACGGCGACGCAAAATGAGTTTAGGACGGGACTTAAACAATAGATTGTGATTTTGAATCCTCAACTTTTCGCTAATGTTTTAAACCCGATACGATGTTTGAACAAAGACAAAACAAAAAGAGCATAGGTATAACGTACGGTCTGTAGTTTCTACCTACGCCCCAGGGGAAAAGGCGTGAGCTTATGAGCTTGTGACAATTTAAACTAATTCCTGATAGACTCGCCTGAGAAGGCAAAGCACAGGGAGAACTGGAAGGGAATGGGGGAGGCCTCTTCCCAGCATAGAATAACATAATCAGCCTATAATGTTCCCACTGCTGGGACACAGGCCTCCTCTCCATGAGTGGGAATAAGCTATAATCCGCCACGCGGGCCCAGTGCGGGTTGGTAGATGTCACATGTCTTCGAATTTTTGGTTGTAGGGCATGCCGGTTTCCTCACGATGTGTTCCTTCACCGTTTTGAGAGCAGTGGTGATGAAATAAATTACACAAAGTAATGCACATGGCTGGGTTCGAACCCACGACTGACTGTTCGTAAGTCGGGGCCGCAACTATTGGGCCACCGCTGCTCTCAATCTCTTCCCAGCATTGGGACAGAATGGGCTATACAAAAAAAATAAGCCGGATTCTATTATACCTCAAACATATTAATGTAAAATAAATATTACGCTAAACGTGATGGGTCAAAAGTCATTGCTAGTACCTACTAATTTAAAAAAAAAAAAAGGAAAAAAAAAAAAAAAAACTAAAAATACATTTTCTGTAAAATAATGTACTGTGTGTAGTGCAAAAGGCCATCGTAGTAACGTAAACATATTCATTAATAAATAATTTACTATTTTAAAATAATATTAATAATAACTTATTAAACAATTGAGGTAATACATAGTAAAGTTCCATTAGGTAATATGTTGTGAATGCTAATGATACAATAATAGTATATGTTGACACACTTTTTTGTCTCATAAATATTAGCATAAGTAAGTTTCTAGTGAGATGATTTGTTCAAGATCGCTTTTTTCTGTCTTCGATGCCATATTGTAAATACAGAGTAAAGTTAAAATAGCTGCTGGGGTTCGCATGGGCCGATGCCTGCCAGGGCTGTTGGCTGGGACTGTTCGAAAGAGATACCGTGGCCCTGGAACATAAAGGGCAAAGAAGGAACATGGATGGGTTTTAGTCAGTACAAGTCTGACACTCCCCTCCGCTCCGCCCAGAGTGGGGGGGGGGGGGGTCATTTGATGATTTCCATCCGGAAAAAAAAAAAAAAAGTTAAAATAGCTAGCGAAACTAAACAAACAGGGAGGGACTTCAATATCTTAATCTTAACACAATAAAACAAATGAAAAACAATTTCTGAACTCGTAATGAAGAAGTTTTAATTTATTTTTTGTGGATTAAGTTTAATCATATAAATAAGAAAAAAAAAAAACATTAAAATATCTCTAGAATTGAAAAAGTTATGAGACTTTGAAGTTACGCTTGAAATGAGGTAAAGCGGCCACTTTACCTCATTACGTTATTTATTCTTGATATGTGGCTAACGACACAAACCCAAGAGAAGGTATATAAGACGTATGTAGGTACTTACTTAGAAAGTTAAACTCCTTTTATTTCAGAACTAACATAAGACGGAATTAAAGAAAAAACGTCCACTACTGTGTATACACGTATTTCAACGTTTAAATTTATTTATATAGTTCGACTTCAATAATATATTGCTGCCATTAATTGTTGAATTTCAATTCAATTTATTCCGATTTTCTAGTTTCGATATATATTTTAATTTCATTTAGTTAAAATAGTGTTATCAAGATCATGAAACTTCTCCATTACAGTTGCAGTAACCTCACCACCTACGGTCGTTGACCCGTTCATCTTATTTATTAATTTATTATATTTGGTTTACCAACAATTGTTCACACTGAATCATCATCTGCCTAGCCTTTTCCCGACTATGTTGTGGTCGGCTTCGGCATCTGAATACCAGTATTCTACATGGAGCGACTGCGTATCTGACCTCCACAACCCAGTTAGTACTGGGTTATACGACACCCCTTGGTAAGACTGGTTGTTAGATTTTCGTGCCACTGACTACTTGTAACGACTGTCAAAGATCTACAAATGACAGCCGGGACCAACAGCTTAACATGCTTTCCTAGGCACGGAAGAAACTCTGTATGTAAGGGGCGGCCACCCATCCACGGACCACTTAGGCAAGCGCGGTTTATTGTTCACACTGAATACAGGGACATAATACATTCTTAAAGTTAATTTCCAGCGCAACAATTACTTATAGGTAAAAACACCACATGCACAAAACAATACAATCGGATTAAACTTTATCTTGTTTAGCTATTATTATTATTAATTCATTTATTTCAGATCATTAGAATCCATAAAAACATTAAATTAAAATCAATTTTTACAATTTAAAAAAAAAACAGATTAAAAACATAAAATGTTAGTGTGTTAGTAACACAAAAATGTACCTAAAATTATGTTAGTATTTTTAGTATCTATAACTAACTGATGCCTATGGCTGTCCTTATCCAGTGATTCAGTAAAGGACAGTCAAAACGGGCAGCGATCGCATTCAGAATGCTATTGCTGCTTCTACGTAGACGGTGCAGCAAGGAGTTTGCTTTCTTGCGCATGATTGCTTGAAAATCATCCGTACGCGCTTCAGCAAACATACCAATACTTCTGCAGCGCCACGGCAGCCCCAACAGCATCCACAAAGCTATCAGATACCCATTACGACTATACACCGTGTTCTTCACGTTATCGATAAACTTTGGCAAACGCTTCTATAGCTTTTAAAAATCAAATCTTACAAAGAAAGTAGTACTTAAAAAGGCTTAGGTACAAAGATATTTGTAATTTAATTTAATGAAATTTTATTGACCTATGCAGTAAGAAAGGGTCTTAATTTGGCCTGTTTTGCCGCTTAGTGCAAAAATTATCAAATTCTATTGGCATTTCATTTGCACGTACGAGAGGAATCCGATAGTAAATTTAAAAAAATTAAGAATTCATTAACGTATCCATAATGAAAAATGCTTATTTCCGTGGTCTGAACATCTGGTCGAAGTTTATGTGTATCGTCCGGAACGCGGTGTAGAGTTTGGCTAGGGCATTTAATTTTCCCTAGTATACACTAGATACTATTTATACATAGTTTTCTCATATCTTACTACCATTTTCCAGCTGTACAGGATGTAGCCAAAGAGCTGAGTGCCACTTTGAAGCTTTTCAAATTCTCCCAGCGGCCTCTGAACTCTTTAAACCCGAAGGTGGACAGCAGTGGTGAGGGCATCTCCGATTTCACCAATTTGGTGGAGACCACACCCCCTGCACCTTGGGCTCTGGCAGACGCTGAGGGCTTCCAAGGGAAACTGCTGTATATCTACACATCTGGAACAACAGGACTACCTAAAGCTGCTGTTATTTCTAATGCTAGGTAAGAAATTTTGGAATCTGCATTCTGCATTGTCTGATGCTTTTTGAAATGTTAATTATTAAGCATTTAATTCAGATGAAAAATACATAAACGGTTAGTAAAGACAATGTTAGTAAAACTTATCTAAAATGAAAAACTGTTGGCCTGGAACCCGTGTGCATACAGTCAACCCTTTCCATAATGGTATTTAAGATACAGCTGGCACTGTCGCGCACTCGAAGAATCAGGGACGCTAAACGTTTGCATACAATTGTTTTAAATCAATCCGCTCTAGCCTCAGCAAACATTCCTGACGCGCTACAGAAGCGAGGCAGCTCCAGCAGCATCCTAAAATACATAACACGAGATTTTTTCTTGTTATTTTTGCCACTTGGACTTGAATTATATTATAGTTATTATACGGAATCCGTCAATTATATCCCGCAAAATTTTGTTTGTTTTACGTATTTTTGCCTTGTCTTATGGCAATTAAAATTCAATTCGCAGCAATTACAATAAAACAATTTCTAAATGATTATAATTGAAAACATCAATAAAGCTCTCGAAATTATACTTTCTGAGTAAGTTCAAATAACGTTGTTTACCGCACGAGCATATTTTTTTTTTTCTAAATTTCAGATTCGTCTTCATGGCAACTGGTCTTCACTACATGGGAATGGAAGGCATCGACGTGTACTATTGTCCCCTACCCCTCTACCACACCGCGGGGGGAGTAATTAGCGTCGGCCAATCACTGATAATGGGCTGCACAGTGGCGCTAAAACCAAAATTCTCCGCTTCACAATACTTCCCGGACTGCGTCAAATATCAGGCCACGGTAAGTGAACACAATTTACTTTTTGGTTCGTAAATAAAATAACGCAAGAACCGTGCATTTTGGCAGTGTTTTTTATATCCTAGACTTATTTTGCTACGCTTAGTAAAGCATGCAAATTGGTGTTCATTGCACCTTTGTTATCAAAAGAATAAATGAAAATGTGTTCATTGAAGAATGATCGTTCACACTTTTTAACATAGCTTACGATGTTGAATCGAATCAATAACAATAACGACTACTTAAGAATGAATAATGAAATTCGATTAATGTTATGTCACAGCTCTAAATAAGCTTGTAGCCATGTACTATAACAATTATACTCGGCGAACAGCTGGATCGTGTAAAATTTTGTTGGTTTTGAGGAGCCTATAATGAAATAAACAGAATCTCATAAAACTGGCCACGTGAACCAATTGTGTCAGTTTATGACAATGAAGGAAATTCCTAATCCATTGTTCAGAATCAGAATCATTTATTTGTTAAACATAGGTATAAACATTAGGGATCTTATAAATAGTTAAGATTCTTGCTATGTTTTGTCGTTGCTGACATACAGATTTGTAAAGGCCAATTAAAATTTCAAATAAAATGTCATCTGAAATAAAAGATTACAAATATAACATTTCAATTAAAATAAAAAAATCACAAATAAGAAATGTCAATAAAAATGTTACAAATAATAAAATGTCAATAAAATTAAAAATCATAAAAAAATAAATAAAGAATGTCAATGAAATTTATTTATTTAAGAGTAAAATGTCAATAAAAATGTAACAAATAACAAAATGCCAATAAAATTAAAAATCATAAAAAAAATCAAATAAAAAATGACAATTGAAAATCATAAAATCACAAATCAGAATAATTCATACTAAAAAAATACCATTAAAATATTCATCCACACTGTAAATACATTGTTGATTGTATTGCTTGTTTCATATACATTGTATGTTTGGTTGTAAAATTCATCTACTCGACAACCGTAAACAACGCAATTAATTTTGTCGAATTGTCATTAAGATTGTGAGTGGGTTTAGGTATAATTATGTATAGGTAATATCATCAAACGATTCTATTAACTTTACAACAAGTTTACAAGGTCACCAGGCATGCTTATCTACATAATTGACATTACTATTGTACCTATACCGCGTAATTATTCGTGCCATCACATGGCTGTCGTTGAACAAGCAATTTATTGTGAATATTTAAATGTATATCATCATGAAGTCAGTCTAGCGTTTATATTGTAGGGATTTAATGTTTACTCTACCTACAAAACATCGAAACAGTACATAGTTCAGTGTTTACCGCCGAAATATAATCCAGCCTTTATTGGTTTAAATATCATATAAACAAAATTAAATTTAAAATTAAAAAAAAAAAACCCGTAGCAACAAAGAAAAGCGAACAAACATTTGAAAAGTCAATAAAATGGCTGAGCCGATTTTGATAAAACATGTGTAATTGTAATATACACATCATGCCCTTTCATTTGATACCACTTGGGTATATTTGAAAATATTCGATTTTTCATACCCACTTTTAACCCCTCATAACTAGTAAATGGCTGCACCGATTTTGATAAAACTTATATAACAATCATCGCCAAGAAACTAGCTTTCAAATAAAAAAAACTGCGTCCAAATCGGTTCACTCGTTTAAAAGCTACGGTACCAGAGACAGACACACACTCACATTGCGTTAAAACTTATAACACCCCTCTTTTTGCGTCGGGGGTTAAAAAGGCAATCAATCATCAATGTTGATTCCACCATTAGTTATTGTGTGTAACATTTTCAAAGCAAATTATACAATATCTCTAGTCAATATCACTTTTTTCTTGATTATTATTCATTTTTAAAACTGTTTTTATTTATTCTTGGTTATTTTACAATGTATGGAAAACGGGGGTTTTCCATTTAAAATATTCTTCCTCTATAAAACTAGATTTAGCCGTAGCATATATTTCTTATAGCTTTCTCATCGTAATGAAACCAGCATGCCTGAGAGATATTTCTCGACGGCATGTAAAGCCAAGTCAGGGGCCCATGGGCGGCATTACAACTCTGACCCAGGTTAGGCAATATCCACACGATAAAGAAAAAGAAGCCTTCACATTCTTCCTTAGTATTTATTTGCTTTTCAATAATTTTCCATTCACCAATGTATATTCGTCCTACAGGCTGCCCACTACATCGGTGAGATGTGTCGCTACATTCTAGCTACGCCTCCCTCGCCAGCTGATACACAACACAAAGTACGGGTGGTTTACGGCAACGGGCTGAGACCGCAGGCAAGTAACCCTACCTTCTAAATCAGTTCCGTGACTAATTGCCAGACAAAAACCAGCCTTAAGTATTAGTAGATATAAACGTTATTTGAAATAGTATAATAATGCTTGTGAGAAGGTTAAGAGGTGATCTAAGAATATAGAATGTTTCTCGAGTTTGGACGGCACGGTTGGCGCAGTGGCTGAGCGATCGGCTGCTGCGCTGCGTGTCGCGGGTTCGATCCCCGCACGGAATAAATATTTGTATGATCTACAGATAGGCAGTGGCCCAGTGGTGGCGGTCCCGACTTACGAGAGTAAGTCGTGGGTTCGAACCCAGGCAGGCGCATTACTTGTGTAATTTATTTCATCACCACTGCTCTCAAAACGGTGAAGGAAAACATCGTGAGGAAACCGGCATGTCCTAGAACCTAAAATTCGAAGACATGTGACATCTACCAACCCGCACTGGGCCCGCGTGGTAGATAATAGCCCATTCCCTCTCATAGAGAGGAGGCCTGTGTCCCAGCAGTGGGAACATTATAGGCTGCTGCTATGCTATGCTACAGGTAGTTGTTCCGGGTCTGGCTGTTTGTGTATGTGAGTTTAAATGTTTGTAAATGCACCCACGATACAGGCGAAATTCCTAGTGTGGGCAACGTTTTATAAAAAAAAGAAAAAAAAAGTTATCCATGTCATAAATTGTTGAACAAAGACGAAGGTCACAGGTAGTTGCAAAAACTGTTGTTTATGCCCAGTGAATAGTTAATTGGGGTAACTTACGGCTGTTATCAGGTTAGTAAATCAAGATACATAAAACTTAATCATAGCATCCTGTTTATGCTCAAGAAGGCTAAGATCTAAGACATAATGACTTCAGCTGCTATACACATGCATGGTACATTTGTAGGTAACTCACATATCAGTAATATCCAGTTTTTGTGATAAACCAATTACTCTCGAGTTTCATGAAGATAATTTGTAATTGATTTACCAATTGTCTTGTTTATCAACATATTCAATACAAGTCGAAAACATAGTCTTTTTTTATTTTTTGTTGGTTCATTAATTATGTAAAGTAAGTAAGTATATTTATTTGCATAAAATGTGGTATATACAGGATGTTATAGAACAGGACACACAGTAATAGCATGCAAATTTAAAATCATTTATCAAATTTTTTACATTAGGTACATTGAAACTTTCTAATAAATCTAATAAGTTTCTACATAATTCATGAACCTACAAAAATATAATGATGGCTCATTTAGATCGAAGTATTGTAAACAAAATGGACGCATAAGTGTGTTCGTAATGTGTATCTTTGTAATTTCAAAGTAAATCGATTATTTTCTGATTTAAAGCTAATTTTATGCTTAAAATATAATGTAATATAGCTTGTAAATGTAACTAATGAATATTTAATTAATTAATTAATAATAGTATAAAGCATACCGAAGTTAATTTGTAAGAAGGGTAATAACTTCACAGCTTTAACCTGTTAAAAATATGCAAACTACGGTCAGTCAGTGCCCCTTATCATTAAGGTAATTCAAGGAGAATTAATGTACCCGTTTGCGGTCAAGTAGGCCTAAGGCATACACATGTTCGGGTGGGCCTGATTCGGCAGTAGCCGGGCGGCAATAGTACATTTTAATATAAGTGGGGAAACTTTGTTATTGCATTCGAGGTTGAATTCACACCCGAGCCGCAAGCGAGGTTGTTATGCAGTCGAGAACTGCAGAAACAAATGCTTAGGTGTATCAAACTACGTTTTTCAATACACTTTCGAGGAATTAAAATAATACAACGAAAAGTATTTTTGTCATGAGTTATTAGGAAACTATGATTTAATTCGCGTTATTTTTTTCTTGCTTTGCTTTCGCCAGGTTGAAGAAGAAACATGAAGCTGCTAAACAGCCTAATATGGAAAACAGAAAATTAAAATATTTTTTGAATTTAGAACACAAATTGATGTTAATTTGTTCATAAAAGTATTTTTTTGTAAATAATGTAGTTTATTTATAATATTCTATTTATATACACAATTTAAATATTCAAAAAATATTTACGCCGTAAAGACGCATTATCTCTTTGCCGAGATTAAAAAAATAATAATAATCACCGCCGACTATAGGAAATAAATCGATTTGGATCTTAGTATAAGTAATTTTTAACTGTGGATTTTTTTATTTCCGCACGTGTTGTGATAAATGAAAAAAAGTGAAATACATTGCATGTTACCTAATCGTAGTACGTTAAGAGCCAGTTTTCGAGGAAGTGTATTGAAAAATATATATTCCATTTCGCCGCCGCCCAGCCCGACCCGAACACGTATGGAGCACCTCTTGGAGGCAAATTAGTATAAAATAACGAATTATAATTAGTGCATGAAACTTTGACCAAGGTCAAGATAAATGTTATTTATGTTTATCAATACGCAAATGACGCAGGAATTTGTGTTAGTTTATTAACCATTAACCGATGTAATTATGTATGTAGGTAGAAACTTGTATTTCTTTGTACTTTTATAGACTGATAAAGGAATAATAACATACAATGAATTCCTTCTTTGACAATGAGTTTGCAATTTTATTTTGTTTTGTCATAAAGGAGATTATTATTGTACGAATTAGCTGATTTTTCTCAGTATGGTGAGAATAGAGATGGTTAATCTATACTAATATTATAAAGAGGTAAATGGGCTTAGAGGATTTTTGTATGAAGCCTGGCCAGCCTAAATTCCGCCATTTTAAAATTTTCAAAGTTGCGGCCACACATAACACCTATATTAATCAATAGTTGGTATCAATACAAATAAGTTTTGAATGAGACAAAACGTTCTAAAGTGTCACGTTTCTGAGATATGAGCTATCAAAGTTAAAGTCCATTCACTGATGGCATCTTCAGCACAACTTTGATTTGATCAGCCACTCATAAAATCTGTGTCAATCGATTGCTGGCATCAATACAAACAAGTTTTGTATGAGACAAAACGTTCTAAAGTGTCACGTTTCCGAGATATGAGCTATCAAAGTTAAAGTCCATTTACTGATTGTGTCTTCAGCACAACTTTTTCTTTTTGTCTTTCAACTTAGGAAAAAAATTAAAATGGCCGCCAATAAATTCAAACCCCTTTTGTTTGTAAGTTAGTATGTAGGGTATTAGTATGTAGTAGGGTATTAGTATGTAGTATAATCTTCGGAACTGCTGATTCGATTCAAAAAATTCTTTCACTGACTGGAAGCTACATTATCCCCGAGTGTCATAGGCTATACTTAAAACGTCCCCTTGGGTGAATTTCCGTACATAACGGGAGCAAAGCCGCAGCAAAAGCTACTTGATTACTAAAAACATTATTTTTGGTCAATTTCCAGATGGAAATATTATTTTTTTTGTTACCACACCGGTTTTTATGCAATGTTTTTTCGTTGATAATATTTATTATAAGTTTTATTCAACTTTGTTTCCAGATCTGGAAAGACTTCGTTAAAAGGTTCAACATTAAATCTGTGACAGAGTTCTACGGTGCGACAGAAGGGAATGCCAATATTGGTAAGTAAACTTAATATTATAAAAACTTAGGCTTGGCTTTTTGTGATTTGTCGTATTATTCTGCGATGATGAATATAAATGATGATGGATGGAGAGGGAGAGGAAGACCGAAGACAAGACGGATGGATTATGTGAGGAATGATATGAAGGAAAAAGGAATTAATGGTAGCGTGAAGATTGACAGGGGAGAATTGAAGAAAAAATCGAGTTGCGCCGACCCCAAATAACATGAGACAAGGGCAGGAAGATGATGATGAAGATCTGGTGGCCTACCATAATGTCTTAAACCAGGAGTAATTCCAGTGTGGGAAAGAGATGGCGCTAGACGACCTGTATAGCTCTGTCTCTTTCCCACACTTGAACTACTCCTGCTTTAAGACCTCATAGTAACCCCCCTGAACCATTTTACAGCTGATAATAGGTTATATCTGCAGTTTTCCGAAGCTATGCTAGTATTTTTAGAGTATTAAAATCGACTACTAAATATCAGTTAAATAACGATTAATTAACATGCCCGAGAGATCTTTCTTGGCCGGCATTTTAAGCCAAGTTAGAGGCCTATGGGCAGCATAAAAACTCTGACACCAGGTTAGGAACTAACCACACGATAAAGAAAGAATAACGATTCAAAATATTTATTACAGCTAACGTTGACGGAACGCCGGGTGCCATCGGTTTCGTGTCACGGATCTTTCCGAAAGTCTACCCTATCGCCATCATCAAAGTGAACCAGGAGACTGGGGAACCCATCCGGAACGCACGGGGACTTTGTCAGGTGACATATTGTCTAAGTACTTAAGTACAGACGCCAGCACATCAAGCTGCTACAATCTGTCAAATTTCATTAATAGATTTTCAACTTTATCGCTGAAGCTTTAGGTTCAAGGTTGATTGCTGGCGTCTGTTCATCGAATGCATGTTGACGAGAAGTACGCGAATTTATTAGTTTTTTTTCTAAGTTAGCACTGGTCACATTGGTAACACGTAGCCCTAATAACAAAATGACAATATAATAAATTGTTCGGATCTCCTATAGACATCCATCACAAACCAAGACTACCAGTAAAAACATGGTGCAAGACTCTTAGAGTTAAAGAACAACTGCTATGGGGTGATAAAATTGTGTCACTCTGTCTGTACTGTGCCGCGCTAGCGATATCAGCAGTAAGTCCAATTTTTGACAAAATGAGTTAAATATTGATCCTGAATCAGCGCAATGAGCTCTACCAGATATGCTGACAGCTGTTTTAATAGCTTATCGGGAACTAATAAATTTCTTTAAGGATAAAGGCAGTAAGTCCAATAAATGAGAAATCTAAAAAGTAACTTATACGTCTCCTCCAAGTACGAAAGGTTGCTGCAGGACACCGTGAGTGACAGCATGTCGACTTGCCACCTAAGAAACTTCTTGCAATTAGTTTCCACGAGACTCTTTTTATTCAACTTTTTTTTACTCAAATCTTATATATTCCTATCAACAGCTAGCAGATCCCAACGAACCAGGCGTGTTCATCGGCAAGATCCAAGCAAGCAACCCAGCGCGCCAATACCTCGGATACGTAGACAAGGCTGCCTCGGATAAGAAAGTTGTCAAGAATGTGTTCCAATTCGGTGACGCCGCCTTTATATCGGGTAAGCTTGTTCTAAGCTCGTGTAACCGGCCAGTACCGCCAGATCAATGAATCGACTAAAGAGGAGTTCAGTCCACTACTAGCTTTCCTAAATTATACCAAAGCAAACTTCTGCATTCAGCAGACAAGCCCGATCTTTTAAAGTTCATCTGAACACCTATTTTCAAGTAGGACCCATGTCACACATAAAGGACGTACCTGCACGCGTAGCATGACCACCGTAGAAACGGGGTTTGTCGACGGAAGAATAGACAAAATGACAGATTTCTTTTGTTGATCTGTTTTTGTCGATTCTTCCGTCGATTAAACCCGTTTCTACGGTGGTCATGCTACGCGTACTGGGACGCAGGCCGCCTCTCTGTGACAGAAACTAAGCCGTAATGCGCCACGGTAGCCCAGTGCGGTGGATCCGCACTCCTTGATTATTTGCAAAATATTTTTTTTTTAAATTCATCTTTGTTCCTTCTAGGTGACATTCTGGTAGCAGACGAGCTAGGCTACCTGTACTTCCGCGACCGAACAGGCGACACGTTCAGGTGGCGCGGAGAGAATGTGTCCACGACGGAGGTGGAAGCTGCCATCTCTAGGGTCGCTGACCACAGGGACGCTGTCGTTTATGGCGTACTGGTGAGGACTTGTTACTTCGTTTGTGCTGTTAGACAAAGGATGGGGTACTAATATCGTGCCCTGTCCTGTTGTTTGTTCATTAGTGGAACAGATGGGTACTGTTGGAGCCAAACTCATAGCTCAGTTCTGACACAATTTAGATTGCCATAGACACGCTAAGACGAAGATTACTTTTTCTATGGCCCGCAAATCAGCCCTTATTACATGGGACTAAAATGTTGTAAAACTTAGAACGTTAAAAAGGGAATGACTTTCATCATATCGAACACCCCTGCACGGTAGTTAAGAGCTTTTATACAGAAAGTGGGCAACGTCGCAAATAGCTGTCAAATATTTCGCTGTTTTATCGCCGCTACGAGGACACGGCGGTGCTCCACCCGCGGGGCAGACCTCCACGGTATGCCCCACCGTGTCAATCACGGAAGATATCCCTTAAGTAACAGTATAAGTTTAATCAATATTTTAGTTCACTAGTTAGCCATTGTTCTTATCCCCATACAGTAATCTTGCCAAATTAATTAAAACAGGTAAATATTTTAACACTATTTGCGAAGTTGCCAACTTTTTGAGTGAACGTTCTGAAGCCGCGGATAAAAGCTAGTACTTTTATACATATTTTTACAAACAATAGCATTCAAACATTTTTATCAAAAGCAATTCGTCATAATTCAAGGAAAATAAAACACAACCTTCCACATAATTACTGACCGCGAGGTAGGTAATGGTTTGGCTAATAATACTGAGCCGAGATAAAATGCAAACATACATAGTTACGTATTATAAAATAAAGTTGCTTATCCGATCGTAGCCGTCTGTGTGGCTACATGTTTTATCGGATCTTGATGCAATTTTCATTAATTCAAGGATTTATTTCTTTAGTTTTACGTGTATTCTACATGAATGTTAAGCTTGGGTATACAGTGGGTATACAACTATCTGTAGATTATCTTAATTGTGATTATTTTATTTGTCTATAGACTACTGACTGTGCCATTTTTCAAAGGGAATCCGGTCGAAATCGAGTTGTAAGGAACCTTCGCCACTGACAACTATACATTATGAAGAAATCTCAACGTTTTTTTTTTAACTCGATAAACCAAGCGTACCAGGGCCGGGTTGTTAGTGAATAATATTGACCATCCAAGATTTCATCACGCCACATTTGTTATGTGAATGAAAAACTATCCGCTGCCAAGAATTACATAACTGAGCCTTCATTGACTCATTGTGTATCAACATTGTAGTATTTACTCGTGTGTTTACTAATAATAGGACTGACTCGGTGGTGTCGTAGTAAACAGGCCTTCTTGGTTCGTTCCCAGTGTCGGGCATAGAAAGCGTTTTACAATAGTCAAGGACAGTGGCAAGTATCGACTACAGAAGTAGTATAGTTGCGAGTTGCCCAGAGTTGAATTGTTGTTATGGTTGCCCAGCACCTCGTCAGTGACTGTTTACACGCTACTGTGCGATCGACGTACACCGCTGTCCTTACTCATTCACTGAGAATTTGTAACAGGGAGTCGAGAAGCGGCTGCGGTGATAACACGTTCGTCTAAGCGGGATATGGCTGCAGTCGTCTCCTTGATGTTTCGGCCCATATGGCATATGTGGGGCCATGGGAGGTGGTGGCTTTGTCCTTACTCACTGTACTTTAATCTAATTCGCTAAACACGACCATTGTAAATTGGGCTTTAGGCGTGCTACATACTTTATCGGGTCGGCAGAATTAGGCACGGTGCGGGCAGCAATATCGAATGTATATTTTGACCTAAAGATGTGTTTATAGCACATTAGCACCCCTCCATTGACAAACTCCTTTGCAGCCCGGACTATTGCCGAGAATACTGGATAAATGGCAATAGTGGCGCCCCCTATAAAATAGAACTCCTTGAAAACTTAAATGTGGGTTTTACCCGGACGTTCAGGAATTTAACTTTGGCTACACCTTTCAAGAAAAATAGGCGCTAATTTGTTCTCTGCCTCGTGAGTTCGTCTAGTGGTCGCGTTGTGCGATTGCTGAGCAAGAGGTCCTGGGTTCGATTCCCGGGTCGGGCAAATTGTTAATGGGTTTTACTATCAGGAATATCCCAGTAGCAGCCACAGAGTTTGGATTTGTGCTCGGTTGATGGCAATAGGCTCGCCCCCTATTACCTGGGACTTAAACATAACTTGCGAAATGAGGACGTACTATGAAGGCCACCTCTGCCTATACACTTCGGAGATAACAGGCGTGATGTTATGTCATGTTAATTGTAATTTTTGCTTTTAGGTGCCAAATACGGAGGGGAGGGCGGGCATGTGCGGTATAGTGGACGTGGACGGGACACTGGACCTGGAAAAACTGGCGCGAGACCTCGGCACGGACCTGCCGATGTACGCGAGACCTGTGTTCCTCAGGGTCATGGATAGCTTAGATATGACTGGTTAGTTACAAGTTTTTCAAGCCTTTTGTGTTGGTAACAGTTGAATGACTATGAATACTGTGAGGATTTTAAGGTTCATAAAACTAGACTCATTTACTACATACAAATTTGGCTGATAAACAGCACTTTTTTAACGTCAAAGTTTACAAGAGACAGTACTCCATAAAACCCGCCCTTCGCCACTGCCTAGTGTTTTATCTGGGACGAATAAGTGACGGAACAAACTCCTCAGCAACATTACTACTACTACATCAACTACTTTTCCGTGCATTACGCAAATTCACAATGGTGTACAAGAAGGGTTACAACCAGTCTTACCAAGGGTATCGTATTTCCTAGTACTAACTGGGTTGTGTAGGTCAGATAGGCAGTCGCTCCATGTAAAATACTGGTATTCAGCTACATCCGGTTAGACTGGAAGCCGACCCTAACATCGGTGGGTAAACGCTAGGCAGATGATGATGTACAAGAGGGCTTACGAGGGTTAGACGCTTGGTTTCAGGAATCGTCATGTAATTTAGAGGGACATGTAGTTCATAAAGTATTAGTTTTATTGTACCTAAACCCATATTATTCTATCTTAAACAGTTCGAAAAGATAGTTAATGAATACTGCCAAACAGACAATTTGTAATGATCGTATAACACTGCTAATGGTCTTTTCAAATTATCTTAACCCTCATCATGGTATAATAATATACTTCGCCTGGTATTCTCTTCCCACGATGGCCCAAGACTACGTCACTATAAGTGTTACCATTGATTGTCCTTTTCAGTAAATTTAGGGACTCTCATTTAGTGAATGAAAATAAAATAAATTACTAACTAGCTTAACTATTTAGTAACTCCTGTGATTCATCTATTTAGTTTTAAATTAATTTAAATATTGAATTATTAGTTCATTAATGCTTTGTTAAGTAAAAAAATGCTCGGGTAATTCAATCACACACCGTGGCAACATATCGACAGCATCGCTACTGATGACGTATTCTTGGACCAATCACGTGACCCAGCTGTCACGGGAAGAGAATACCAGGCGAAGTATATTATTATATCATGACCCTCATAAAGTCACAGTTAATTAACTACAGCTAAACAATAATGTTTTTCTTCCACAGGTACATTTAAAATGAAGAAGACTGATCTGCAAAAGGATGGTTTTGATCCAAAACTGGCCAATAAAGATAAACTATACTATTTTGATCTAAAACAAGGCCGGTACCTACCACTAGGGGTCGAGGAGTATGATAAAATTAATAGTGGACAAATTAGGCTGTGATCTGTTTTAAAATGTGTTGTTTCAGTGTTGTTAAAGTTACGACTAGTAGTTCAAATGACACGTGATGTCTTGAAAACTAAGCTGTTTTAGCTGTTGAAACCTACGTCTGCATATAATGTTCGTAAATAAGGTCTAAGACAAACTTTTAGAATAAATTGAGGCGCAGCGCAGACCAAACCATTAATCTTGAGGCTCAAACATGCTTAGCTTGTGGGCTATGGTCGAGGACTCCCCAAGAACTATGATATTTGTGTCAATGTTCATACAACTTCGCACTCTATGCCACTGATATTAAAATTCATAATAAGATGTCAGCAGGAAATACCTCGAAGCCTGCGCTGAGCATAAGCCGTTCTTCCTTATAGAATACGTTCACATTCTCCTTTATCTTGCATTTACACTTAAACTAAAATGGAATTGTGAACCTAGTTAGTAGTAACAGAATTTTAGTAAAGCAATCATCTGCATTTTCTCTTGCTGACGGTATTTATCAATATTTTTTATGTAAACTCAATGCAATTAAAAGTACATACCTACCTATACATCCCTCTTTACAAACACTCAAGAGTTAAGTACATACGCCGCGCCGTGTTACTTGTCACACATTTATGTTAATTTTCTCATTTCATCCGAATCGTGCGCAGGGTAATGTCATAAGAAGTTTAACTTCAAATTCTAGCAGTATGTGTAAAGCTTGTAACTGTTCTTTCTAGCTGAATTCTGAACCCCGCAGGTTTTAAACAATAAAACAGATATCACTGCTTGTATATGAGTGTGAACACGTGGTCTCAAGTCTCATGCCTATATTAATTAAGGCATCATAAGCATCTAGCGTAGGCGTTCATCGAACATAACTATATGCTGCACAGATATCTGCGTCAGCACGATACACCAACGTTAGCGACGCTAGAGCTGCGTCTACGCAGCGTCATTGCGACGCTAGTGTTGCGTCTACACAGCGTCTTTGCGACGCCGACGTATGCCTAATAAGAAAGCACTTTTACACACTGTCGTGTCGTTCCCTTAAGCAGTTTTGTCAGTAGCATGTTGTGCAATGAAACCTGGCTTGCTCTTTCAGTGCTCATACAATATAAGTATCATGTGTATCTAATATCTATCTATTTTTGTAATTACCTGTATAATTATGCAAAGCGTGCTTTTACGAAAAATTAATCTTTGATGTTTATAACTTTGGCAATTTGATATTATTAAATATTATAGCAATAATCCGTAGGGTGTTGCTAAATCTGGAATACGTCATCGTGTGTAACGGCAGTGGTCATAATGGGAGAGCGAGATGCATATTCACTGTCCTACACGCACAGTTTGTGACCACCACAAGTCTTGGCGCTTGTGGTGGTCATAAACTGAAGAAGGAGGTGGGAATCTATGAATTTATTAAAATTAACATTTTTAATGGACTGATGTGGTAGGCTGGTGTATAGAAATATATGTTGTGTTCCATAATTTATTTGTAAAAAAAATTGAATGTAATACGAACGGCGTTGCTTATAAAAAAAAACCTTTTCATTGTGATATCCCTGATTTCTGCATTGTAGCAGTTATATTTTAATTCAGGTATATCAAGGCAAAACAAGGTCTGTTGATTGTAATTAATATTATCATAGTTACTTTTAGTCACTTAGCCAACATTATACCTCATATTTCTTCGAAAAAATAGTTTGTTCAAAGGACTCTATTAGTTAGTTCAAAATCAACGCTTTGTAAAAAGTATTGTACTTAATAAAAGACGTTATTTCCGGTGTGGGATTTTTTCTTAATTAATCTGTTATCCGTTAAATCAAAATAAACTTAAGTTAGTCTAAGAGCCGACACATTGTTAATGATAACCAAGAATTCTCATATTTAATTATATTATTTATCTGTTTTATATAAAATATGTAACGTATTACTGACAATACTTGCCTCGATAATAGCATAACATTTTTTTTTTTAATTATTATTTTACATTTTCAAGTTATTCCGGTCTTGTATTAAGACAGGTTAAATTATGTTTCTTCCTTGTAATTTTCGATACATAAAATTAGATTGTAAGATTATTTAACGGTATGGGATATGTTGAAAAAACTACATTAAATGTATATTTTCATACACGGTGTTTTTAATTAATTTGATGTTTTATAACCCTGTATAGAAGAAACTGGATAGCTATGACACAAAACCCACAAAAATGGAGACATTTGGAAGAGACCTATACTCAGCATTTGGTGGCCAAGGGTCCCTGGCCCTGGGCCCTATATAATAAGCTACTAGCTTAGGGCCGAGGAGCTCGTGGCTAAATAATAACAGCCGCTCGAATCTGATCTTTAGGTTAAGCCGTGCTTGCCGTGGATGGTTGACCACCCCATTACATACCGAGTTTCCTCCGTCTCCCGAAAAGCACGCCAAGCCGTTGGTCCTGGCTGTCATTTGTAGATCTTTAACAGTCGTTACAGGTAGGCCCAAAAACCAAAAAGTCGGACAACCAGCCTTACCAAGGGGTATCGTTTTACCTAGTACTAACTGGGTTGTGTAGGTCAGATAGGCAGTCGTTCCATGTAAAATACTGAGGCAGTCGTTCCATGTAAAATACTGGTATTTAGCTGCATCCGGTTAGACTGGAAGTCGACCCTAACATAGTTGGGAAAAGGCTAGGCAGATGATGAACTAGCTTAGGGCCTTCGCGAACTGCGCGGTTACGACCAAGACTTGTCGCATGACCGGCCGCTGTCTTGAACGAAACTGGTCAGACGCCTGTTCGTGCAACCAAACGTTCTTCCTGGTCGAAGCTTCGGCGGCCAAAACTGGTCGTGGCCGTGTAGTACGCGAGGTGCCGAAGCTAGCGTTACTGGGATTTGTTGGCACTTGATTTACATTAATGAATTTGTCATTTTGGTCTGGCTACAGCCACGTTCTAACCAAAGTGATAATCGCACGAACACGCGACGGTCTCGTTCATGAACACGTGGTCGTACGGACAGAGGGGCGTCTTCCAGTTTTGCGAATAAATAAGCGTCATGAAGGCGACGATCGCGTCGTATCCGCACGACCAATCGTTTGGATAAAGACACTTGGTAAAATCCCTTCAAAATTTCAATACTGTATCATGAGGCGAGTTCGTTTACACATCATAGGATTATTAAGGAAAAATATATATGTATTGTGTTCGACTCGGGGATTGGGGATTGGTGATTAGATAACATTACATTACACTTTACAGGGTATGCAGAAATTACGTACATAACGCCTCTTGTAATTATTTCTCACATACGTTATTTACTGATCTATCAATCACTGATAATTTGGGAACGAATGAAGTTACAACAATCCTAAATGTTTCAATAAAGTCATAATGACTTAAAACTTCATAATTTTCTAATCAGTTTCCGATACTTAATAAGAATTTCCTTCCTCCTATCGTGGTTATCGTGGCCATGACCGTAGTGTTTATTTAATGAATAATAATAAATTCCGATCGTGTGCATCGTCCTGTGAACCATTACACCGTGGAGCACCTGTCACGTGCTGGCTTCGGCTAACGGCGCAACGTGGAACCACTCAGCCGTGTGAACCAACCGAGCTTGCTTGATACTCCGCCGTGATTGATGATGATAACATATAGAGAAAATATTTGAGAGCTGATCAAAACAGGTAGAATATTATATCTGAGGATACCTACATTATTACCTCTTTTGTTAAGATTGCCTGCTGCCTCTGTCTTTTTTTTATTTGTCTCTGACGTCAGAAAAAAGATTCAAATTCGGAATGTGAAATATTTATCAAATAATGTAAAACGTCATCTCGTCGCTCCTAAATATCATCCGCGAAAAATTTTTTAACTGTCGTATCTATATCGTTATTATTTACATAAGTTCAGATGAGTTAAACCGGGGTGGGTGACAGCGCGCCTACCGTTTGGGGATCAGCTGTTGTCGGCGCATGTGCAGCTGGCGCGAGGGGGGCTGGGGGCCGGCGCTCCGCCATTGACGCGGTCGCTCGCTCGGCACTCGCACCGCACCGCTCTGTGTCCTTCCCGCATTTATACAAAACTGTTCGGTGTCGATGGACGCACGCGTCCCCGGTGCGTAGTGCTCGCGCATCGTACTCACACGTACTGTTTATCTGTTACCGGTGTATAGTTAGCCACTGTGTGCCCTACTGGGCCGATCGCCAGCATGGACGCTATACTGGCAGCGCTCGTCGCTCTCATGGCACTGGCCGCCGCGATGGCCGCCGTGCTCAGTACACTCTCTAAGGCGGCGATATTCGTCATCCTCGCCATAGCGCCCTGCGTCTACCGATATAGGAGGCACATTTACGTGTTTATCAAGACTCTCCCTAGGGACTCCAAGTAAGTACTCTTGTATTTATTATTGTCTATCCCTAGCCCTAAACGAAAGCATGTATGGAAACACCTGCATTAACAACCACTGCGTCAAAAACTAATCGGTTTTCGTGCTTAAGGAAACCTACGTTAAACGTATTAATTTTATTTCATGTGTAGATTAATTGAATGTTAATACATCGAAGTAATTATTTCCCTCTTTATTATCGGTTAAAAATACTTTGCCAGTGAACAATGAATAATAACAACAATAGTGGTCGGACGTTAGGCCATATTTATATTCCATACTTATTCGATTAAACTGGGATCCATAATTAACTAAAGGTTTACCTCGTGTTCTGGGGTAATGCGGCAAATATAGAGCTGAAGGTTGCTGGAAATTTAGCGCCTGAATTTCCTCAGTTTTCAATTTTCTTGTGTTGGAAATGTAATGTTATTTATTTTTTTTTTAAATATTCTCGGTGGAAGAAATGGCTACATATTATATTATTATTATTGATAACTTGACACTTTAGAGGATGTAAGTCTTTTGCACCACGAAGGACTGCTGACGTCCTTTGAATAAATAATTAATTGTTCGTCTGCACTAATAAGTCTGTTGTCATACGTTTAAGGCGCTGTCCTAAAGTAACGTATAATTTTAATTAAGTATTTAAATATCATGGTAAATCTACCATGGACTGTATCTAGTATCTACCTACGCTGATAAGATTTATTTATTCTATGGCGTGATAAGATTAGATATTGATAGTGATAAAAATGAGAGTAGGTACCATCGGTGCATTTTGAGATCGAGCGATTTGCAGACGATATTATTATTTTTATTTTAAGATCCGTTATGGTCATGGCCCTGCAGTCGCTTTGTTACTAAAATATATTTATGAAATGAGTCATTGTCCTTGTTTGTGAGTCCTGATACATTTTAGTTTACATTCCTGTATCGCACGCGTTCGTAAATTGCTTTCATATGCTACGTAGCGATACAGGCGATACTACGTTACTATGCTATGACCTAGCTCTGTTTTATATAATTACTTATTATCGATCCTCATATTTTCATTAGATTTGGCGTGATATGTTATTGCTATAATACATTACATACAATAGGATGTAATATTGACTATTGTTAATGAATTTAAGTTGATTTGTTTTGATTGGCGTCAGAAGACCAATGCCCGTTTTCACAAACGTAAAGCGACACTTCTTTATATTTTTATTAGCCTGTACTGTCTTACTGCTGAGCAAAGGCCTCCCCCAATTCCTTCCATGTGCTTTTTTTCCGTGCCTCCTCGAACCAGCCCTCGCGGTTCGCGTCCAGATAGATCGTGTCGCCACCTCTTTCTGGGCCGGCCTCGGCGGCGCCGTCCATCTTCTGGCAACCATCGTGTGGAGACTTGCCCAGAGGTCATCGTGCATGCGGCTGACGTGACCTGCCCAATCCCATTTTAGCCTAGCAGCCTTCTTGCCAAGGTCCACTATGCCCGTTTTGGATCGCAGCGTGGTGTTACGAACCCTGTCTTGTCTTTTGACACCCAAAATGCTGCGTTCCACTGCCCTTTGGCAAACTCCAAGGCGGAACTTCTGAGTCTCGGTAAGTGACCAGCTCTGAGCACCGTAGGTGAGGACGAGCAGAATGCACATGTCGATGAGTTTGCACTTCAGGGAGATCGGAAGATCCCCCTTCATTAGCGTCTTCATGAACCGGTAGCTCGTCCAAGGTTTCGACTCGGCGATCGATTTCTCTTTCTTGCCTGTTTTCGAAAGATAGTTATTAACTGGCCCAAGAAGATATACTCATCGACATAATGTATTTCCTGCCCATCTACCTCGACCTTACGCTTAGTGCTGTTGGTCATAAGCTGGGTTTTAGACCGATTCATCGTAATTCCCACCCTAAACCTGGCCGTGCTCAGTTCTTGGAGCATGGTCTCTAGTTCCAGGGCTGTAGGGACAAAAATAACTATTTCTTCGCCCGTCGGCAAATCGAAGGTTCGTCAGCCTCTTAGTGCCGACTTTAATGCCTTTGGTGGTCCATGAGGCTGCTAGTGTTCTAAATATTTCCTAAAGAGTGCTTGTAAATAGCTTCGGAGAGAGCGGGTCACCCTGTTTAGTACCCTTCTGTATACAAAACGCAGGTCCTACAGTATTCAGTGTGATGTTTGCAGTGCTGTTATGGTAGATATTTTTTAAAAGGTCTATACATATATTGCTGCTTATGCCTAAATAAAAGCGCACAATTGTATTTTCGATGCTCGACTCGGCGCCGAAAGTTTAAATTGAAATAAAAGAGAGTTTTAATCTATACATCTATACAAATAAATAAAATTGAAGAGTCTGTTTGTAATTTCAAAATAACAGCTTTTTACTGAATGCTTTTGAAAATAGATACGGCACTTATAACAAAGACACATTTTTTTTTTCAATTTTTGTCCGTCTGTCTGTTTGTTCCGGCTAATCCCGAAACAGCTGGACCGATTTTGACGGGACTGACTGCCAGGTAGCCGATGTTATAAGGAGTAACTTAAGCTACTTTTATTTTAGAAAAATAATTAGGGTCGGTGCAAAAAAAATAAAATTGGATTGGAAGAATCCGATTCAAAAAGGGAAGTACTTGCGGTCGCGGGCAAGAGCCAGTAACCTAACTACTAACGTTACTTTACAAAACGTTTTGGTTAACAAAAACCCAAAAAAAACTCGTTGTCAATAACAGACATGTCAAAGATGTCAATCTTATACTTTTCTGACATTTCAATTACCACCTGAACAACATGCTTGTTGTAGTCAACTCGGTTAACAGAAACAATTGTTTCGTTTTCATCTGAAATACCGGTTCTGTAATTTTCTGCTTTGTCAATCATGTCTATTTTTATCAGAATCTGGCACTGCAGTTACATTCCGCACTACCCTGCTTATGGTCTATCCCTATCAGTGGCGAAGGTTCCATAGAACTCGATTCGACTCGACTCGACTCGAACGCGATCTATAAAATGGGTCCTTGCAAGTCCCTCAGAGAAAAATTTAAAGAGACTGCCTTCACTTTATACCTTAGAATGTATTTTATATGTCCACAAAAATCGAGGGCTTTTCAAAATTAGAAGCGACTTTCATAATATAAATACACGCAGTAAACACGAAATCGTAATACCTAAATTCAGATTAACAAAAACTAGCAAGACTTTTCTTATAAACAGTATACGCTTTTATAACAAGTTGCCAAAGTCAGTTATAGAACTAACCGATGGAAAGTTCAAAAACTACATCAAACGTGTCCTTATTAAAAAAAGCATTTTACAAAATCAAGGACTACGTTGAAGATAAAGAAGCTTGGCTTTAGTTCCTTCTGCGAATGCGGCTTCCCTGGTAGCTCATAAACGGCACAAATATGTGGATGTCTCTAACTATTCTCAATCTCATTTTTCTCTTCTTTCGAATCAGATTTTTAAAATAGGTAGTTTTCAAATCATGTATACATCTTTTGCTCAGAATAGTTACAGCACTGATAACAATATTTGTCATTTGTTTAATTTAGTATTTTACAAAAAAAAAATTACCTTTGTATAGAGTATTTTTAACGATTGTTTGTGAATGTGTGAACATTGTAGGCTTTGTAGATACCCAGCTGCTTGTTAACTTTTTATTTTGTTCTACATTTTTTGTGTAGTAAGCAACGACTTATTGTCGGGCCTACGCTGTCCCCCCATACTTAACAACAAATGCTGTATCCATGATAATATTGTAATACCAAATGATTTGAAACGACCCATGGAGTTTCTTGCCGGTTCTTCTCCATAGGAAACGACCAACCCGAACCGTGCACCTTTTTGTCGACGTTTTATAAGTGCCCATCTAGGCCTATGTGAAATAAAATATTTGATTTTTTGATTGATTCCTACCGGCTTTCTTTTGAAAAATGGCACAGTCAGTAATCTATAGACAAATAATATAATAACATTAAAGATATATACTCCTTACCTCTTTCAAAAATTGACCATTCGCTGTGATAACATATTATTTTCAGTCCATTTTGGAATGAATAAGTTGTACATGTTTTCCGCAAATCCACACTTAGCCAGCTTTCGAATTCGCGATTTCTTGATTTTACATTTTCCCTCATATGATTGAAACTGAAGGCTAACCTTGGCCCACCACTAGGTAAGACAATAATGCTATCTGCTAAGTGTATTATCGATTGTCTGTCGGTACTAACTTATTTATTTGTATATGTATGTGGAAGTATGTCTGATATTTATCATTCATGTTTATTTCCTTTGCGAGTAGTGTTTGATATTGATAGCACGTGATGTTTCACACTATACCAGCGCAGATATAGCACTATAGACCGACCGCTTTAATGAGTCCTCCGCCTCGCCCCATCAAAGGCACATTAAGCGTCCACAAAGTCCTAACAATATCCCACAGGTCATTTGCTATGAACTAACCATAACCCACGTAGGTATATTGTTACTAATTGAACTAATACGTGATCAACCTTCACCATTTAAATTGATAACTTCGCGAGGACTCATTAAAGCGGTTGGTCTATAGTATAGTTTGTTTAATGTATAATGTGTATAGCAGGTGCAACAATTTACAATATCATTATGAACAAGTTCTTTAAAACAAACAATAACACACTTACGCGATATGATGAGTAGTAATAACGATTTTATTTTCATCTGGCGATGGCTTCGATCCAAAAAATAGGAGAATTTTTTTAGCTTGAGTAAATAAAAACGTATAAATAACAATAATGTCAATTTACGAGCGAATTCGTGACTCCAGAATTCCATACTCAGTTTTATAAAGGGTTTTTCATCAAAACGTAGCCCGAGGCTTTACAACCGCGTATAACAAAACTTTTTGCTTAAACCTGAAAAAATATATGTTGGCTGAAAAGAATCTACATTATTATTATTTATTTTTTTAAATAAACGTTGCCCCAATTAGTTAGGTATTCGCATATTTTAACTTAATAAAGTCAAGTTTCTTGAGTACAACGTTTCTGTAGCTTTCTGTACCTTTGCCTAGACTCGATAACAAAAACATGAAAGTTAAAACTTACATGGAAAATGCTGGCTGGCTCTGAATTATTAATAAGTAGGTAAGACAGCTTTCATGTTTGTCATTAAAATGAAGACCTACGGCTACCCTTGTAGTCGTAACAAGACTTGAGGTACTAGTTTTAGACACGATATGTCGCCTTTCATTTTTTAGAAGACTGCTAAAACCATGTCACAACAATAAGGCAACATGTTGATATTTTTGGCCTCGTACCTACTATTATATTTTCTTTGTATTATTGTTTTGCCCTGTGCGTTCTTTTATTATTTTTACCTACAACTAATTTTGGTTATATGCCTTTACCTATATACAATCCTCTTGGTATAATTATTTATTTATTTAACACAAAGTACAGAGGCGGACTTAATGCCATAGGCATTTTCTACCAGTCAACCTTCGGGTGATACAGAGACACGCAGTGATAGGTGTATATCTGAAAATAATATTAATTTAATACTAAGATATGATACATACAAAAAACCAAAAATGATTAGGTACTTGGGTTTAGCGTTCTCTAATAAAACCGAAAATTGTTCGCAGTAGGTATTCAATCTAGCCACTAATTTGTTCTTCAAGTCTGTTATTGTCATCAAGGTCTCATTAAACCTGTCGTTATACTATTTCTTTCCCTGATTATACGTTCTAGTACTTATAATTTAACTACTTACCGAGAATCGCCTGTGGTAACAAGACACGTGAATTGTTTTGTCACGTTTTCGTCTGCGGCGAGAGAAATACAGGCATTACCAGTTTTTTTTTTGCAAAGTAAACATATTATAGATGTTGTATAATATTAGTAATATCCGATGGACTAATGAGACTACTTTGGCATTTAGCTTTCGTCTTTACATATTAATAATGAGACGTTTGACATTGAAGCCGCCGTAGGGCGAGGGGGGACATCAGACACCTCGGTATCGATCCATTTTCAAACGATAGATAGCTAGAATTAATTATGTTAAATGTTGGAAACTTTTGTTTTTCTGTTCGATTGATAACATTACACAGACTTTGGACTCGGAGCACGCGGTTACACGATGCTCAAACAATGCTCACATAATTACAACTGCGAGAATCTTCTTCTATTATCACCTCATATTGATTATGAAATAATCCTGAGTACATACGACCAGAAGAACGAAATATTTTCGTAATAATTCTTTTCTTGGGAATTTCTGATCCTTTGACATCAACAATTCAACATTTCTTTATTCATAAGCTTTCAAGTGGAACCTGCATTATTAATGGAAACAAAGATGTGCGGTTCTTTTGCGGAATATTATGTAAATACTTTTCCGTTCTATGTTAACAATACCTATAACTTACTTTACCACAGAATATGTGGAGATGTGTGTTTTGTATGTGCCTTATAAATGTAGACTGTATTAGTAGTAGACCATAAGTATTAGATTTGATTTGACTCCTACAAATTAACGTAGAAACTTATGAATGAGAATGTGTCATCGCACAAGATGTGCGTAGCACCCGTGTAGACTTTTTGTGCTACGCGAATGGTACGAGTGTGCTACGACTACGCTCACCACAAGCCCCGTAGACGTCGGCGTAGCAGTATAGCGTAGACGTCGCGCAAACGCTACCTATTAATTTGAGTGAATTAAAAATGGATTCCGACGAGGAAACAATACTGTTGCAAAATGATTACGAAAACAAAACATGAAAAAAATCTGTTGACTTTCAGTCCGCTGACTGAAATTATTTTGTTTTTAAGCGGCATTAACTCGTAGACCAAATCGACGGGTAATATTCTATGTGACAATGTTGTATAAATATTCTACTAATGTTGTACGATAGTCAACAAAATCCATTTTTAATAGCAGTTCAATGTTTAATTTTTTATGCCTGGCCCGTATTGAAGTTTCAGTGTAATTTAGGTAAATTGTACCTAATGTGTAATTATGTAGCTAAATCGATCACATTGATGATGGAGGTCAGGTGTTTAGGTTAACATGGTCTGAATTTCTGATCTATCGTTATTCTTTTCAAAATAGAATCTTAGAAATAGAGATTACTGATGTTTATTATTATAGATTTAAAAAAATATAATCATAAAAATGTAATCTCTGATCATGATTACTTGATATATGAACTGTTTTTGTTTTTAACATTAAAACAGGGAAGTAGGTACGTCTCTTTAAACCTACGAGAGGTTTATTGAACTTGGATAATGTGGTCATTTATGTCATCTTACTTAAGATAACTGTAATAATTACCCATTGTTTGTTTTCGTAAAGGTACTAGTTACTCAGGCCATATAATTTTAATTTCTATCTAACCTGTATTCTTCCACTGCAGCACAAATCCTTCCCTCCTGTTTCCGCATTCTCCGTTATACTTTTCTTTGCTAGCTTTTGCCCGCTGCTGCGCCCGCGTAGAGGTCTGAAATTCTCCTACGGGAACGAACTAACCTGGACAAAAAAAAATCCTATATCCTAAACCAGGTGTGATGATGGTGTACCTGTGTGCCAAATTTCATCGAAATCGGTTCAACTATTAAGGCTAGAAAGTTAACAGACAGAGTAACTTTCGCCTTTATTATGTTAGTATGGATGAATGAGTTCAGCAGTCAAGCACGTCCCTATGTCCTTTTGATTTATTCCTCTTATATCTGTGCCCGCCCTGGTTTACCCATCCGCTGTATTCGCCCTGTTCAAGGCCACGTTATCGCTCCACAGGGCTGACACTGGCTGAAACGAGATGCGTGAAATGTTTCGAGGTCACTACATAGGTTTTCTTTACTATTTCCTATTGCATAATCATGATACACGTTACGCGGCTATTGTTTAACTTTTATGTCTGCTTCACGGATAGTTGAAAATTTTAATAAACGGCTTCTATAGCTTTTCGACCACCATCATCTTCCTATCCTTGACCAGAGTTACTTGAGGTCGGTGCAAAAATTCTTCCTGAATTCTCCCCTATCAACCGTCACGCTATCATTCACTGCCTTTTCTTTCTTATCATTCTTCCCACAGTCCATCCATATTTTCTTTGGTCTTCCTCTCCGCCGTCCACATTCATATTCATTACTCCACATGCAACAATGTGTATTAGGTACCACGATGGATATTATACTGTATAAGGTATGGAAGGTCATGCTGAAAAATAAAGTTATCGTTGGTAAGTAATTAAAAAGAAAAAAATACCAACCCTGACCATGTGACCTACTTTATTGTTTGGGAGGATCGATGGCTACTGGCTCTTGCCGAACTATTGCAAATGGGATACGATTGTGTCACACCATTGCCCATAGCCCTTGTTTGTTAGTTGTGAAAATCTCGGGAACTTCGAGGTGTTCTTGGTCTCACAGTGAAGGACGTTTGCAGAGCACTGAATAATATATCGAGGCTGTTACGACGGCGATGTTCCGAGAACCAGACGTAATTAAAAACGGCCTCTTCTTTCTTATTAAAGTTTTAACCTGGCTTCTTTTTGCTTTGGTATATTAAAACAGTTATTCGTGAAAGAATAGATAATTTATTTGAAAGTTGAGTTCTGTCTAGGACGCCCTTGCGGTCTATGTAGATAACTACACCTCGTATTTACAATTCGTTTACGTGAATCCGTAATTTGGTAGCATGCGTGCCATACCCTTATTAATTCCAACCTGAACATTATCTGCGTGCCTGTGTAAGCTGTAAGTGACCATAATTATTAAGGTAGGGTTTCACGATTTCACTTGTGAAAGCAAAGGCACATTGTCGTAATGCCACAGTCTTGGTCCAGGTATGAAAATGAGCAATAATTTAGATCTTGGCTACCGTCCACTACATGACATTAAGACCCAAAAAAAGCAATACAATGTAGACACATACCTATTTATGATTATAAAGGGAGAAAATCAAGCCAACAATTTGACCGTGAAAGATTGTCAACACCAACAAAGTTGAAAAAACCGGCCAAGTGCGAGTCGGACTCACGCATGAAGGGTTCCGTACCCCCCGAGGGGAGTCCCCTTTAATTTAATATTTGTTGTTATAGCGGCAATACACATTCTGTGAAAATTTCAACTGTACCCATTTCGGATCATGAGATACAGCCCGCTGACAGACAGACGGACGGACAGCGGAGGCTTAGTAATGGGTCACGTTGGTTACCCTACGAGTACGGTATCCTGAAAAACGTCGTCGGAAAACTGACCTGTGAACCTGTAGATAGATTCACATGTCAGTATTCCGACTACGTCTACATGTGGTGTGGCCTAGCTAGGTAAAAGAACAGACACAGGATCCAAATAGTCATATTTTTCTTTATTAATAGGTTAATAATACCAGCCTATATTAAAATTAGGTACATTTTAATCTTACTATGCGTGTTTGCAGTACGCAAATCTCTTCCTGCTCGCATGAGCCTTGTGCCACATCTATTTATAATTGAATATCGTTTCGGACGCTTGCTAAGGACTAACAAAGACCGTTATACGACGCATTGTGTTAGGCTAGGTTAGGAAGTCTAATAAGATAAGTAGATTTCCTAGCCTTTATTTGAACAAAGACGAGGAAATCTAGGTACTGCTTGAAGTATTATTTTCGCCATAGTACGCGCCAACACATTCGTTAGGCCATATTGTAATTTAATTTAATTGATTACCCCACTTACATACATTATCATAAATCAGCAGTTTACCTGAACTTCCTGAAATTAGGTTTCCGCTGAATCGAGTACTTAAATTCAATAAATTGCCAGCGATACCGGTTTGAACAAAAATACTTCGGTAGGTAGGTAACTCTCTCCATATTTGGGTATATTAGGTATGTGGTATCTTATTTACCTTTGTATCATCTTGATACCTGAAAACACTCGACCTTTCAGCAGCTATCGGTCTCTCGTATCATCTCATACATGTTTACCCACGCATTCGTCCGCGCGGCTATTTTCGACTTGAACTTTAGACGAAGTACGTGTATACAGTGTGATTAGGAGAAACTAATCGTACCACACACGCGTTTACATGTATAACTGAATTACGCATTCCTAATTGACTGCTTATACTTATTGCTTTAACAGGCATGTTTCTATAGCAGAAAATTTCCCATTGTTCATTTCGTAAGATCATCGCTGTGAATCGTGTTTAGAGATTTTACAGTACATGACTTGTCTTTTTCTCATAATAAAGTGTAGAACTTATAATACAATGAATAATTGGTAAGGTACCTATGGTGCTTCCACAGTTATTTACCTATGTCACCAACAACCCTACAGCAAACATAATGCAACGAGGATACGGGACACATCACACAATCAGTGAGAGCAACCCAATGGCAACCTTCATGTTACGGCAATAAAGATCACTCTGAAAGTGGCGCCGGTGAGTGAAAAGTAGTGTGGTAATCGGTTACCGTGGTATGGGCATCTGATGCGGAGGAATGAGGAAAATGTAGTGAGGAAAATTTTTACCATAAACGTGGATGGCTATAAGAGTAGAGGAAGACCAAAAAAGCGATGGGTGGACTATGTGAAGGATGATATTATGGCGAGTAATAGAGAAGTATGGAAGAAGAAGACAGGAGAATGATGATAGATAACTCTGATTTTGACAATTAGTAAAATCAGAAGTGAATTAAACTGCGAAACGGCTGAAATTTTAACACGGTGTAAAATACAACCGGTTCAATTAACTGTAGCCGCGAGCGCTGAAACACAGGAGTTTCAGCCTTTGCTGTCGGAACAAAGGAATTTTTGTTCGACCGAAAAATAAACGAAAAGTGGAGTATTTGTAACGAATAAAACAAACCGGATCCACGTTCCGATATTTTAAGATAAAAAAAAAATATTTTAAACGCAAAATTATATTGCGTTTTATTTTGTGCTGATAAAAACATCAGTGAGCAAATATTGCTATCAGTTTAGTTAATTATGTAGGTTGGTACATAGTGTTATCTTTACACAGATCGTCAGCCTTTGCAGACATCTTAATTAGCACCTGATTTTTCATAATCGTTTCCGATAGTAATTACCAGATATCTTTAAATGCCGCGTTTTTAATTACTATAACTACCTGTTCTTTATAATTAATATCAATTCATTCAACTGTAATTTTAGAAGCAGGTACATGAACATTTGTAGAGGAACATAATCAGTTATCAGCACCATTGTAACCTTCACAGGGTACTACAAATACTATTGACATTCGTTTTAATGTCGGTTGTTGGAGCGTTTCACTAGTTATTTGATACGCAAAACAAACAGAATAATATCGCTATGACTTGTCAACAAATAGACTAGCACGCGACTAGACTAGAACATTAATAAATTATTACTGTAAAGTCTTAGCAATATATGCGGAAATTTAGTTTTGTTGGCGAAATAGGCAATTTATTGCTACTAACGCACATTAATAATATCAGATCAAAAACGAATTTTGGAAACTTTAGTGGCAAGACATGTTAGTGAAGTGTTTTATGAAAAATTCCACAAAATCCGTGCCAATCCTTGCGATTAATGCCTTGTCCAAGGAAAGCGGATTATGTCACTTAGAACTTTGGTAAAATGTGCCTTGAAATGCCTGGCACTCATATTAAAAGAAATGCAAGATTAAGCAATAACCAAAATAGTCCATTCACATTACTTGTTATTGAGTTCGCTCTTTATGTGATATAAGCATCCTTTGTACCCTTTGTTTTATTGTCTTGTACAAGCAGTACAAATATGTGCGTACCGCATTCAAGTACAAAGGTATGTCTGTTAATGCTTTCAGATAATAAATATCTGTTGTTATTAATTTATTTAATGATGTATGAACAAGGTCTCAAGTAATTGGATGTTTTTTGTTCCTCATTTTTAATAATGTAGGCAGCTATCACAACTAAACCGTCATGGGATCAAAGGTAGCAAAATGTTGAATGTGTTGTCATATTTTATACTAAAGAAGAAAAAAATCAGTCATATTTGCGTGTATCCGGTTGGAGTTAAGCCCTTTTTCAGCAACATATACCTATAATCATGTAACATAGATGAGGTGGGGCTTTAGCCAGTCTGGTAAAATAAATTGACGTGTCAGTAAAAATCTCGCACCGAATTTCAGTTTGCAATAGCGGTTGCGCGAATGTTAAAAGAAATTTGGCATTCTCCATTGGCCAAGCTATATACGCAATGCTGTAGTTTCCCCGTTACATAATTTACCAGGTTATCCTGTGATACTGCCTTTTTGGCGATGTTGTCTCAGAAACGGAAAATGGTTGAAACATTGTTATCACAAGATTGTGGAGACTGCATTCATTTAAACGTGGGTTCTTTACCATATTTCTAGGGGTTGATATTCCTGGAAATCTATTTATAGATTATCCCAAGTCTCCTTTTTGTTTCATTCGTTTTCAACCATTGCCTACTAATCAATAACCACGGAGCGTTGAGAGTAGAAATTGATTATTATCTCTGAATCACATTTAACTAAGTAGGTACTAGGTATTATTTTCTTTCGTCAGAAAACACCACTTCAGAAAAATGTCATGGCTCTAGAAATGACGAAATGTTATTCGATGACGGATACTAGAACAAAGAAAACATGGAAACATGCTCTACTTGTTCAATCGCGATGACTTTGTAGACACTAGATACCTACCTCCGTGCTTGATAAAAAGATGATGAAATGATATGATTTTGTTGGTTTTATGTCTTTGGTTAGATAGATACAGTTTCCAATTTTCCAGTCATATCTTTTATCAGTCTAGCTATTTGTTTATTATGTCTATAAAGTAAATTTTCTGTTTTTTTATAAGAAAGCTGTGATAAAAACACAAATAAATTAACAGTTCCACCCAAATGAACATAAAATACATAGAAACCTGGCAATTATGTAAAGACATTATTCTTTTTCTGTTCCAAGCTCGCTAGAATATTTCATTGAACTGATTTGGTAATACTTAGGTAATATACGGCAGTGTAATTTCAGTTTTAGTTCCTAGATCTTGAGATGGAGTGTGTAATGTCATGAACCAACTGAACCAACGATTGGTTGCCATTTTTAGGGTCCCGTACCAGAAGGGTAACCAACGGGACCGTATTACTAAGGCTCCGCTGTCCGTCCGTCCGTCCCTCTGGATGTCAGCGGACTGTATCTCATGATCTGTAATAGGTAGACAGTTGAAATTTTCACAGAATGTGTATTTCTGTTGCCGCTCTATAACAACAAATAATAAAAATAAATTAAAAATGTAATATTTTTTTTTTAAGGAATATTTAAAAATGTATGAAATTTGTATAGAAAAAAATAAAGGAATAATTAAAAATAAACGGGGGCTCCCCCTACTATGATGGTACGGGAACCCTTCATGCGCGAGTCCGACACGCAATTTATCAGTTTTTGGTAAACTTCAAAACTCTAGTAGTACCTACTATTTCACAATTTACAATCTTATCATTTGAACAAAATTACAATGGCATTAAAAATTTTATATTTGTTTAAAGTAGGACATTCTCGATGAGTAGCTCTACAAACAGAAAGGCATAAAAAGGCATGAAAATATATTTAGTCGAATAATCTTCGGGTTATCCTAAGAACGAAATTTAGTAAAAACGTCTGCACAGAAGAAAATTGCTGGATTGAAATTTTAAATCTCGACTGGTTAGTCATGACAGCGATTCTAAAGTCATCGAACCTGCAATTTTGATACCGCATTCGGAACTTCCATACCGTTAAAGGAAATGAGCGTGACCGTACGTAATAAGTATGTAAACGGTTCGAAAAATATAAGTATAGTAGAACATTAACTAGCAAGACGAATGCCCCGGGATTCAAGATACAAGGTGAATGTCTCACGAATCTGTTGGCACTTATATTTACATAAAATATCGATACAAAATCATACTTCACGATCCGAACAGCACGTTTTAAAGTCGTAAATTTTTAGGAGCTAATATTCACTTACCGGTCTTAGGTAGCTACTCACCTACTGCTATTAATTAAATAGCTACTTAATTGAAATAGTACTGTGGTTTTTTAGAGTATTCGACTGAAAGCTAAACCTCCTTATGGCTTTAGAAGCCCAGCCTTTCCTAGGTTTTTTCATTTTGCCTACACGGGCCACACGACTAAGCCCTACGAACTCTTCCATGAAACAGTTGTTCATTGTTTTTGTTCTCTCCCTTTTCCATAATTTTATTTATTTATCAATTCCTACATTGCCTACTTATGGTTGTCAAATGAATAACTTGAAATCCCTGCTCAGGTCTTGCTTCCGAAGGAATTATATTAGTAGGTAGTAGTAGGCAGGTAAGGAAAAGGAGCATGCCGGGCACAGCTAGTATTTAATAAACATGATCGTATGTATAAATAATGTATTTCCTTCCTAAACACATTAAAGATCTGTCACGTTGTTTTAATATATTTAAAAAGATTTCTAAGGTTGTTGTGTACGAAGGTCGCATTGTATTCATTTAATTATAGGATTACGAACACGTCAAGTTGGTCGCGTGACTGTGGGGCAAGCTCCACAGCCGCAGTGCTGTTTATGGCTTCCTCGATATTAACGTTTCTAGCTCGCCCTACCGTGTATTGTACGCTACCATGCACAATGTTTTCCTAGCCAAGCTCTGTGCTTACCGAGCACTGAGCAGCACTTTATTAACTGTTCCGGTACGGTGCAAACCATTACTTGTTATTATGCTGTAACAGAATTGTAAAATATTCTCTCGTTGTTTAATTTGACTAGAAATGTTTATAAAAATCAATAGAAAACATGCCTATTGTATCGTACGTCAATATCGAGTTTATAACATACCTATGGATAGGTATCGTTCAATAAAATTTTACCGTGGAAACTGCGTCTGACAGCCTACTAACATTATGTTATTGATTTATTGTATAACCCATCGTTTCAGGCCAAAACTGCACATTGTCCGGCAATATTAAATTATGTTTTAATAATATGTCACATCCAAACATACTTCTGTCTTTTACCATACCGTTCGATTCTCACTTGTATGAAAATTTAATGATGGGAACATTGCCCATGACTGGAAACTATGGACGACATTAAAACAATCGATTTAAACCATTAACTGTCTGAAATCCAACATCTGGAGCTATTAAAGTCCTGGGCTGATTTGTAGGTAGGTACAATCGATGTGAAGCTAATTATAGCATTACTGACCCAACAATATTACTTTTCTACGAAAAAGCTAGATTGGCGTAGGTAAGCCACGTAGGTAAGTTAATATCGTGCTTCAAGATCTAGATCTAGGTAGGTACCTACTAGCTACTGAAAAATATATAACTTATGGTTTCGGTTTGAACTCCTGAGAGTTCAGAAAGCCTATTCAACATCTGCTGTTGGTGACCTTTGGGTGGTTTTTTCTTATTTTTGACAATCTACCACATAAGCTCACAGCAGTTTTTTTTCTATACTAAGATTATAAAGAGGTAATTTTTTTTTGTAAGTTTGTATTTAGTTGGTAATCTCCGGAACTAATGATCCAATTCTAAAAATTCTTTCACTGGCAGAAAGCTACATTATTCGTGGGTTTTATAGGCTATAAATTATATTTTTAACATGCATATTAGTCTAGCTATCACAATTTTTGCGAAAGAAGTAACGGGCGAAGAGCTCGTACTGAAAATTTTGTTGATCGAATAATTTTTGATTAGGTATCTTTTTGTGACCGGAGTTTTTTAAATAGTTTTCATCGTGTAAATAGTGATAACGATGATAAGATATTTATTAGATAACTATTTATTTTTTACTAATGCAATCAAAGTCCAGTAACTATGCGACTGTTATTTGGACTTCGATCTTCGTAATTGTGATTACTTGATTAGCATAATTATGTAGATAGGTTTTCTGTCTTCTAGGTACTTACACAGTATTAATTTTGTTTTGTGAAACTGATGTTTCTGACTGGAACTTCTACCACCAGCTCATTTTTTTTGGATTATTCTACTAAACTATAACCTTATAATAAGACAATAGTCCGTTTTCAAAATATAGCTAAGCTCAACAAATTAAAGATGTAGTGGGTCTACAGCGATCTACAACACCGCATAGGAACTACGCACCACCTTACTGAACTTGAGGTTCTCGTTCCTCATTCTTCTATACGTAAAGATATTAATACTTTGTCATTTGTCCCACAGATTCCTATGGCGCTACGCCAATGGCATGATCCGGTCGAAGCGTTGGGGGCGCCAGGACGCCACCGTTGCGCAGCTGTTCACCCAGCGCGCCCTCAAGAACCCCGACGCGCCGTGCTTCTATGTCGTCGGTGACCGTGACTGGAGCTTCGGCGAGGTTAGCAATACTTACATTTACTGGTCATCATTTGATTTTTCACAACTATTTTGGGGTCAGCTTCCAGTCTACCAGTCTTTCCATGGAGCGACTACCTATTTGACCTCTACAACCCTGTATGTTATCACGATAAACCTTGGTGAATGAAAACCAGTCTTGGTTTTTACACTTAACTAATTGGCAATTGAGTTTTTTATGAAGGAGCTTGTCTGGGTCTATACTACCACAATCATCAGGTAGGAAGGTTCGATGATGGGGGAGGCTGACTTTTTGGTGGTAGCCTTGCAGCGTTGCTTGCCGTATTCCGGTTGGTGGTGTATGGCGAGTACTCGGACACAGGAGCAGTTTTGTGTTTTGCGGTGTCAGCTTTTGTCTCCTGAATGGCGCTGAACCTTCGATAGCTCTAAGCGGCAATGACCACAAATCATTTAATGGGCCACCGGTTTTTATAATATCAGAACAACCTAAAAGGCTCTATGAGGTGGGCATAAGAGGCTGTTTGGGTTCAAAGCTGACGTTTTATATCTACAGGGTGTAACAAGACCCTGAACGAAGCCCTCAACCAAGCAGTCTGTACATCAAACTAAGTAATTTTACGTAAAAATTATTGCTGGGAAACGACTTTTATTTTGGGGTGAAAAATCACGTTTTACGGTAGGACTCAATGTAACGCACTCAAAACATTGTGATGATGGATGAATTGACTAGGAAGGCGGTCGTGGCAGTGTTTAAAGTAAAAATCTTACAATAAAAACATGTATTTAACAAAAATAGGAAAAAGTAGGGACTTTGACCCCCAATATCTCCGTAACTAGAAGGTCCCGAGGTATGGTCTAGAACAAAAAAAAAATCGCAGTGACGGGGAGAAATGAGGGGCCAAAAGGTACAGTGCCTTTCGGCTTCGTTAAGGGTCTTGTTACACCCTTTATGATGTTGCTGTCCTAACTGAATTAATCCGCTAGTACGCTCGATGCAAATCGGTCAAAGCGAGTCAGTCTCCGTGAAATTACTCTTGACGTAAAGAGGCGGTTAACCTTTATCTATCTGCAAAATATTTACATAATTTAATGTTTACTTAATTCAAAGTCAAAGAACCATATTCTGAATTATAATTGCAAATTGCCATAATGCAGAACTTGTCGTGACCTTCACCTTTGATCGGATGTTATTACGCCGTTGTTAGATAGATTCTTGTATGTTTTTTATGTCAACACTGCTTGTTTACCTTTAATTTTATCAGGAAAGTTATCATACCTAAACTAAGCTGGTGTACGTTACTTGAATTTTCAAGCAACTATTCAAAATATCCAATTTGTGAAAATAAAATAGGTTAAATGCCAAAGCTTAGCTTCTCCTACAGTAAGTAGTCTTCACCGTAGGTACTTAGGTGTGTCTTCTTGTAATTTACAATTAACTAAGTTGTTTACACCAGGGTTTGTTTGCCATTACTTTTTAGCCTGATCATAGATGTAGCAATACTTCATTCAGCTTAAATTCATAACAAAAACACAAATTTCAGGCTAAACTTCCTTACTATTACAAATACGGAAGTTTATGAGGATGGATGGATGTTTGGTACCCTGTCACGCAAAACCTACTAAAAGAATTTGGATGGAGTTTGGCACACATATATTTTATAGCCTGGATTAACACATTAGATAATTTTTGTCCCAGTAGTACGATACCGAGGGACAATTACCAAACTCTGCAGCGTGGAGTTATATGATATTGCTATTAACGAGCATATGCTATTAACGATCTATTTTCACCCACAGATGGCCGCGAACTCCAACAAAGTGGCTCGGGTAATGCAAGAGCACCTGGGCCTGAAGCGTGGCGACGTAGTCTGCGTGTTTATGCCCAACTGTGGGGAGTACGTGTGGACGTGGCTGGGCATGGCCAAGGTCGGCGCCGTCTCCGCGCTTATCAACAGCAATCTACGCCACAAGCCGCTGCTGCATTGCATCCAAGTCGCCAAGGCTAAGGCTGTGGTGTTCTCTAATCATCTCGCTGATGGTGAGCAATTATCACGTTCACACATCTGGCTTATTTTTATCAACAATCATTAACGTTTGATCATTCATTATTCGACTTCTTTCGGTAGAGTGATAATTGCTTCCGCAAACTGCCATAACAAGCAGTCCTGGGCCTCCCACTTCCGACGCATTCCTACGACCTTCACATGCCCATCGGTCCACCTTGTAGATAGCTATTGATTTCTGGTCTATGATCCTCTCTCTTATTGTTTAATTTGTTAAGAGAAGTCGGAAACTTTCTCATAATATGTGCTCCTGTAGACTGCTTACGTTGTATCAAATACTATTTTACTTTCCGTCCCGTGCCTAAGTATAAATCGTATCAATAATTTATTAGTATTGGGCAGCTGCTGGCTCCCCTATTTTTCGGTAACGTTTGAATAATATCTGGTTCGAACAATACGTCTTTGAGTGATTGAGGAGACACGATATTTTGTTAAGCTAACTTAACACTCGGTCAGTATGTATTGTAAACTACCAGTACGGCTTATTATACAAGCATTACGTAACTTACAACTAGAAGATTATATAACAAAATATGTGTGATTGTGGAAATTGGACAGTAAGAATAAATATGAATTAATTACAGGATTTTTGGAGACAGGTCATTTATAAGTTTATCTTTGACTGTACCTATTTGTTAGTTACATGCTAAGTGTCACAGGAAAACCATAATCGTGTCAGTTGGTCAATAAATAATGCGTCAGTAATGAAAAGGCTTATTAAAGTTGTAAACAACATTTCTTTGTTTCGTACATTATTCCCACGATCAGACGATTTAGGTTTAATATACAGGGTGGAAGACATCGACGCACAAATGATTACCACGTATGTATTCTGAACATCATTCCGAACCTCCCCACATAAAGTCTGCTGTTCCGTACATTTTAACCGTGTAGGTATTGCACTTTTGTAAGAAACGGCTGTTTTTTTAAAATTACCATTACTAATATTTAGTATATTATACACCGTGACTTTTTAGTCGTCTTACAACGGCAGCCCACTTCATGTATCCAATGACTAATAAAAATTCATAAAAAAAAAATGGTTTTTATGAGATTTTATTAATTTAAAAATAAAAAAATAAATTCAGTAATAAGACGCATTACGCAGTTAAAACACCCTGTTGCGAGCTATTATCTACTCGACTTGAGCGCTGTGTAGGTATGTTCTCCCGTTTGACACGTAAATATCATTAACAGGATAATAGCTCGGTTAATATGCATGAAATATAATTTATAGCCCCACGAATATTGTAGCTTTCTGCTAGTGAAAGATGTTTAGAATTGGATCATAAGTTCCGGAGATTACCCCCTACATACAAACTTACAAACAAATTTTACCTCTTTATAATATTAGTATAGATATTCTAGTAAAATAAGCTACTTTCAAGAGTTATCAGTTATCACTGCTATAGACATTAACAACTCTTGAACGCGGATTAAACACACTGATCGCGTTCAATTTCACCCTTTAACGAACCAGATCCAACGATAAACTCGTTACTGTTCAACAAAGTCTCGTTACGTACGACCCCCTCCATCTATTTGTGACAGAAATCCGGTAATAATGCAGTTATGGAACCAACGCTACCCTCGAATTCTCGCTTGAATCGGCTCCCTATTGTACTTTCTGTCAATTAGGTCTTTGGGTTTGAATCTACAGATGAAACCGCAATTAAATTGTTAGTCCGTAGTATTTGGTTTAGTGGTCGAAAGTGCTACTGCTTAGCGTGAGATCCTAGGTTCGATTTTTTTTTTTAAGCTTTGCCGCACACTAGGAATTTCTCCTATATCGTGGGTGCGTTTACAAACATTTAAATTCACATACACAAACAGCCGGACCCGGAACAACTATCTGTAGATCATACAAATATTTGTTTCGTGCGGGGATCGAACCCCCGACGCAGCACAGCAGCCAATTACTCAGCCACTGCGCCAACCGTGCCGTCAGATTTCCAGGTCGGGCAAAATGTTATTGGGTTTTTTCATTGGGAATTTGACAGTATCTGCCTGTAATCGATATTTGTGCCCGGTTGCTGACAATAAGCGCGCTCCTATTGAATTCAAAATCAAAAATCAAAATCAAGGCATTTATTTCAAGTAGGCCAGTTACAGGCACTTTTGAATTGTCGAAACAAAGACAACAATGCAATATAACTACAGTCCCAGTCACAAGGCACAAAAACTGTGAAAGTACTGAAGTTTCGCATTCCCTAACGTAGATCTCTATGGAGAAGAACGGGCAAGAAACTCCATGGACACTCTTTTAATTTAGAATACTTTTACAAAACCTTGGTTACATCATTCATGTTGAGATGGTACATTATGTGAGAACGATGCAGCAATATGTGTACGTTAAAATTGGACTAAAACATAACGGCGAAACTTGGGTGTGCCTAGGCTTATCTCTACACCTCTGCCTAATCCATCGGGGATTACAGACTTGATGTTATGTTGTATTTTCAAAGTCCAAACTTCTTTGTAATGTTCTACACAAACTAAAAAACTGTTTCTGGTTCCAAACATCGCATTTAATCGACTAAGCAGAATCCTCTTCGGATTTTTTGTACGTCGCTATTAAAATTTCGAGAGGCTGGCCATTTTTTTGTCTGTTTTTTGTTAACATAATGGTAGGTAATGGTCGACAGACATCAACCGTCACACGTATGTATTATCCTAATTCCATGCAGGGACAGGTAGTCTAATGGTGCATACACACGGAAGTTGCTTTTTGAAGAACATCATTTTGCCACTTGATAAGTTATTTGAAGACACGATTGACTGCTGCGCTGCATGTCGCGGGTTCGACCCCCGCACGGAACAAATATTTGTATGGCCTACAGATCCGGTTCCGGGTCTGGCTGTTAGTGTATGAGAGTTGCAATGTTTGTAAACGCAGCCATAATACAGGAGAAATTCCTAGAGTGGGGCAACGTTTTAAAAAAATAATAACATTACGTTACTTTATTATAAGTTTTGATGCTTTAGCTATACCTCTTTACTTGTTATCCGTTGTTGCCCACTATACTTGCAAACTTTGCTTCACATAAGTTAGTTTATATAAGAAACATTAGGCTATGTAAGAAATATATCGTGCGATTCTGGGATGTCGTAGTCGAAGTAGGACTGGTAGAAGTCTTTGTGGACGTTTAAACTTATTTATTTCGATGCAAACATACAAGGATAATAATCAACTAAAAACATTGCTAAGCGACTCACATTTTTTCGAATCATTAACTTAAGTTAAGTACAACCTACCTACTTCCTCAACACGTTACTAAAATCCTAAACCTTTCCTCCACTAGCTATATCCGAGATCCGCGAGCAGCTGCCGGAAGACCTGAAGCTGTTCCAGCTGTACGGCTCGTGCTCCCCTGGGGTGCTGGACCTGGGCGCGGAGATGGACAAGCACCCGCCGGAGTACCCCGTGGTGACGGACAAGCCGCGGTACAAGGACACGCTACTCTACATCTACACGTCGGGCACCACTGGCATGCCCAAGGCTGCTGTACTGCCCAACTCGAAGTAAGATATTGCATCTTCCATGCTGTATTCTTCTGCAGGGTGTAAGGGATAACGTGCAGCAAACATCGCTTGCAGCATGTACTAAATTCACGGCCTGTTACCATGAATCAAATCAAATCAAAGCATTTATTTCAAGTAGGCCAGTTACAGGCACTTTTGAATTGTCGAAACAAAGGCAACAGTAAAATATAGCTACAGTCCCAGTCACAAGGCACAAAAACTGTGAAAGTACTTTAGTTGCCCATTCCCTAACGTAGATCACTATGGAGAAGAACGGGTAAGAAACTGGACTGGTGAATGGTTCTGGACCTTTATTGAAAACTTTATAGATTAATACACCCTGTAATTTAACTACCTCTAAAGTTTTCTATATTGATGTCGAATTCCAATAAATCTAATTTTCACGATCTTAGAGTAAGTACTGTCCTTATAAGATTAGTATGGCTGAAAGGAACAAAGGGAGTCTAGATTTTGTCAAGCCAATAAGCTTAATTTATGATTTATGCGGGCCCCTTACCATCTCCACTTCTCCGCAGGTACCTCCTCGTGGTGGTAGCGACGGTGCACATGCTGGGCCTGAAGAGCTCGGACCGCATGTACAACCCGCTGCCGCTGTACCACACGGCGGGCGGGCTGGTGGGCACGGGCGCCGCGCTCATCGACGGCATCCCCTCCGTGCTGCGCACCAAGTTCTCCGCCTCCAACTACTGGACCGATTGCATCAAGTATGACTGCACGGTGAGTAGAACTGTTACTGCAGGAATAATACCTGGGGGCTTACCACCATCTCTTATAGCGGAAAGGACCTTTTGTATTGTCTTGTATGGTAAGCCACCTGCAATTAGCGGGTGGTCAATAATTAAGCAAACAGGGTTGAAGGGACACCGACGCGAAAACGGTTACCTCGTATTCAGTACATGATTCTGAGCCCATTTAGACAATGTAGGTATTGCACTTTTGTAGGACCGCTGTTTTTTTTTTTTTAACCGATGAATAATTTATATGTGGGGGGCTCAGAATCATGTACTGAATACTAGGTAACCGTTTTCGCGTCGGTGTCCCTTCCGCCCTGTATTTAGCCTTTAATTATTACACTGCTGGGACACAAGACTTCTCTCTGTAAGGAGTGGGAGTAATCTACCATGAACGCCCCGTGGCGGTTTGTCATAAAGGGGCTCTACAAAGGAAGATAGTTTCTATTACCGAGCAACAATTAGGGTTGAAGGAAATTAGCAAGTAGAGACTAGCCAGTTGCTAAACACTGGTGCAACAGTTATTTCAAATTATCACGAAGAGTCGGGACTCCTTCATGGAGAGCAAATGAAGGCTTGCTGTTTGCCTATGGCTTAAACCGTGGGACTTTATAGTGCTGTGTTGTCCACACACTCTTTCTTACCATTATGTTTCTATACCTAAGTGAAAACTTGTAATTAGCTATCAGTTTCACATACTATTTTTATTCTGAATTGTTTATCTGCAAGTCTTCCGTAGATCATAAATAAATAAATGTTGGTGATATAACAAAATGTCCCGTTGCAGGTGGCGCAGTACATCGGCGAGATGTGCCGCTACCTGCTGGCGCAGCCCGCGCGCGCCACGGACGCGCAGCACCGCGTGCGCATCATGGTGGGCAACGGGATGCGCTCCGCCATCTGGCAGGACATCGTGGACAGGTACACACGGCCGCCCTACACGCTACACGCTACACGCTACACGCTCCCACGCAGGGCCATCACTTACAAACGTTTTAGTGCCCACCTGCATTGTGTGCTTTTGACACGTTGTGAATGAAAAATTTGTCCAAAACACAAAATCGGCGACCACTGAAACGTTTATAAATATTAGTGGAAACAAGGTTCTATTCACCCGCTAATCTAGCGAAGAGCGTCTAACATTTCTCACAAAATTGTTTTGGTATGTCTTCCAAGATTGAGATGGCCTTAACTTGGACATCAATGCCCGTTGTCACTAAAAGCGCAATGTTGGATTATCACAGATCGGTATCAGTCTGCATCCTGCTTCATAACTGATGACAATTAATGAAACCGTCACATACCTAGATGTCAATAACATTTGCTCACAGCAACATAACCTTTAAACAAAGTGCCAATTTCATCGCAATTAATATAGACTAATTAATTATTGTCCTATCTAGGTTCAAAGTGCCCCAGATAAACGAGATATACGGAGCGACGGAGGGCAACGCTAACATAAGTGAGTGAAAGTTTATTCATACAAGAAACACATTTACACACAATAATATACAGTGTGTCGGCGACACATTTTACTTTGTAATTGTGGATATGTGTTGCTCGGGGTCATGTGCTGTTTCGATAATATTGTAATTTATTGCTTAATGCTTCCTTTAACACTATTAATGAATGAGCTCGTTTCGAAATTGGATTATATTTACGCAACGTTTTTTCGGTAGGTACCAATGATAAACATTTTTTTAATGGAATTTGTCTTGTCCAATGTCCATACGCACATAGATACCTACCTACTGATACTTATTTCTATCATGGCTATAGGTGATACCATCACTTCTTTCAAATCAATGTTGAAAATTCTACCGTAAGTTACGCCATAAAGGTCACATTTTAATGCTTTAGTGTGAGTCGAGTCGGAGTGGACTCGTCTGACTGTGTCTATGTTATGAGCGAAGTCTTTTAACCTGACCTCCAGAACCCAGAACAGAAACAGGGTATTACAATACCTCTTCGTCAGACTGAGGTTGAGGGACGGAGGAGGTATTAAAGTTCGTAGTAGTAAAGTACGTCGCCGAGATAAAGTTGCATGCGATGTGTTAGTTATTCATAAATTCATAATGCGTATTGTCTTCACATTGGACATGGTCTGGTCACGACTATGTCGAATCTTAGTTCTACTAATATTCAAATTCTCTAGCCATGAGCTGTTCAAAACTAAATATAAGTACATAATTTATTACACATGAATTATTATGAATGTCATCCATTATAACTAGGTAGGTACAGATAATAATAATTGAGTATTTCCTTAATCTAGTAATGGTTAATAATACTGTTTATGTTACGTAAGGTATTTCTAATTATTATTTATTTATGCTTCTTAGTCTTAATTAAGTATGCTTGTCTAGACTTTGATACCTATTTGAAAGTCTGGGTGCCTGGTACCTCCCTTACTAATAGGAATTCCATTGCCCTGTAACCCAATCGGCTTGGAGAAAAAAGTTACGCTCCATATAAAATACTATCCAGACTGAAAACCGACCCCAACGTAGTTAGGAAAAGAGCGAGGCAGTAGGTATTAGCCCGGTCGGCCATCAGCTGGCTCCGTTTCGCATAGAACCTAAACATAAGTGGTGATATGTGAGTGTACTATAGATACCTCTCCCTAATTCAACAGGCGTAATGACAAAAATGAACAATTTGAATTTGCAGTAAACGTAGACAACACGGTGGGCGCGGTGGGGTTCCTGCCTCGGCTGGTGCCCACGCGCCTGCACCCCATAGCGCTGGTGCGCGCGGACGAGGCGGGCGCGCTGCTGCGCGGGCCCGACGGGTACTGCATACGCTGCAAGCCTAGTCAGTACACTCGGCTACTACTTATAACTACTGCTTCCTTGGTCTAGGAGTCACAAACGCTATTGCCGACAAATGTGTTTGGTTTTATTTATAAGAAATTTCTCAGTAGCTACTCGATGTCTTGATTTGTGCTTAGCTAATGGCGATAGGCTCTCCCCCTATTACATGGTTCTTAAAGATTAATGGTGTAACTTCTTTTTAATTTGTTAAAATAAGGCTCTTTGCCATTGCAGTCTGACGGGTCGTCCCTGATCTACAAATCTACACGCCACTATTTAGGTCATATTGCATTGTGGACGGAAGTTCCTAATAAAATATTTGAAAACTCCGCTCTAGATGCATCTGTTTGATGATGACTCAGCTGATTTGATGAGTGTCGTGTTATAGCAATATTGTTTGTGTTTCAGATGAGCCGGGCATGTTCATCGGGCTGATCGCTCAGGGCAACGCCTCCAGAGAGTACTACGGATACGTCGATAAGGTGTGCTACTAAATTAGACTTACGCCATTTTGTTCTATCATTAATTGCAATTAATTCTTAAACCTAAAAAGTCAGGTGCGGTAAAACTGTCTTTTTTGGGGCATCTTGTATTAAGGGGGTCGTTATATAGTCTCTAGGATGTCGATTTACAGTTCGGCCTTAAAATAGGTCAACTGTTCCGAGCCGATTGTTTATTAGTGGAGTTGGGACCCGGTGGTTACAAGCCTCTGTCCTCATTCGTCCTCTCCATTGTCCCAATGTCAGGAGTAGCAGTACAAAATCTCGTGCATGCATGCGAATAAGATCACACCCTTCATTGATCATTTCCAACTTTTTCTCCCGAAACTCAGTCTCAGTCTTTCTTTGCATCAATTTCCAGGACGACAGCAACAAGAAACTAGTCCGCGATGTGTTCTGCAAGGGTGACGCGGCCTTCATGTCGGGCGACATCCTGGTGTCGGACGAGCTGGGCTACCTGTACTTCCGCGACCGCACGGGAGACACCTACAAGTGGAAGGGCGAGAACGTCGCCACGGCTGAGGTCGAGGACGCCATGTCGCCCGCTCTGCAGCAGAAGGCTTGTGTTGTTTATGGAGTGTCTGTAAGTAAAAATCTTCAATCAACTAAATCGAGTTTATAGAATTTAGTTTAATATGTAAACAATCTATCTACACTTGGTCACATTCTTGCTGATGATCTGGAAAATTTTGATGTTGGTAGCACCAAGATTTGACAACCATCAAGACATCACACAACCGATTTGGGTAAAAGGAATTATACTTAAGTACAGTTTACTAAAACTCAAGATTTACCTACCATCCTTTCGATATTCTTACTGAGCTTTGGAAATATGTTAATAGAATGCTATTTAATATTCAACTTTCCACGAGGATTGCGAAAATGAACTATTGGTAGATAGCTGATTGACTAATTTGGTGACGCGCATCCATATCATTGAGATCATTAAAATAGGTATATTTAAGTTCTGCTCTCACAAGTACAACATCCAGAACCCTGTTTGCCTTCCCCAGATCCCGATGACGGAGGGTCGCGCGGGCATGGCGTGCGTGGCGGACCCCACGCGCTCGCTGGCGCTGGCGCGGCTGGCGCGCGACCTGGACGACTCGCTGCCGAGCTACGCGCGACCGCTGTTCCTCAGGCTCATCAATGATATTGAGATTACTGGTCAGTGCACAAGGAAACTACAAAACAGTTCACGAGGTCAAAAAAGCTTTTTGAATGACCCCAGCAAGACATTATTTAAACTGGGCGAAATTCGACCTAATTCTTTGCGCTTCAGAGCCCGTGTTTTGTTGCATTTTGTCATTGGAAAAAATTCTAGCCCAGATAAAATGACAGATTTATAAGATTGATTGTGTGATTTTGTAATTTATTCATTTCATCTGCCTTTTCAAAACTGAAGGAAAAGGTCATTAGGGTTCCATCATGTCCTAGAACTGAAAAAATCTAAGACTGTCACATCCACCAACCCGTACTGGGAAGATAAGGAAATATTTATATAGAATAGAATCATAGTACATTAAGGTCTTATAAATAGGGTTGTGAACTTACATGTTTCGCCATAGAATGGCATAGAAATATTAGGACATGTTACACATAGAATTTTAATACGAAACATCAATTGGTTTAAATATTAATATATCTAGATAAAGGTAATAAGAATAATACTTACAATTTAGGATTCGTATTAACTGATGATTATGCTTATGTCCTTCAAGAGACGTTGGCTTTCTTCTAAGTAAGCTTTCTTCTGATGCTTGGGTGTCATAACTTAAATCAAATTAAAAAAAACACCATCTTACAATCTTTTAACGACAACACATAAAATATCACTTTTGTTTACATTGAGTAAACTGGGCTTCTAATCCTGCGAAGTTGACCTACTTATAAGGTAAAGTGCATTTCCATGTTGACTTTAGGTCGATAGTTGTTGATAGTAATCTCGCCCCCCACATAATGTTCTAGTTACATTGTGATTAGATAACAAATAGCAGAGGTCGGTCATTATGCAGATCGGATGTTGGTAAATAACACGACGCCCTTGTTTAGTTAGTAGTACACGTTCGTTGAGCGAGCTTTTGATTCGACGAACATTCATTCGTGAATTTGTTTTGTGTTGGAATTTCGCTTACCTACCTTGAGAAGGTACTGTTCGTCAGTTTGGTAATAGCGGGTCGCAAACGAATGTTCGTTTCGCGAATGAAAGTTCGTTGCTCGGCAACGCATAGCAAATTAATGAACTTAGGCAATGGCTGCTGCGAGGTGCCGTTTAAATAGCGATCTACTTAGTGGACGGCACTCACGCGCTTTAACTGTTTGGGATTCATTGATAAGGTTGATGGCCCTGTCAAGCTGCGAAGCTTATTGGATTGTAATTTCGACACTTTACGAGTCGATCACCTAGATCACTTGATCCACCATTTGATCCACTGTCACAATGCCAGTGAGGTTAAGTTTGGATAACTATGTCACACTGTGAGGCCTGGTTGACGTTAACCTCCACATCAAGGTTTTAGAATCCAGTGTCACACGAGATTACATTGTATTGCCCTGTCACGCTGCGAGGTAGGTTGGCTTACGTTCGGCTAGATTGAGTTCCACTGTCACGCTGCGAGTTTAAATTGGGATCCGTTGTCGCGCTGTGGACCTAGATAGGGGTTGCACTTTTACGCTGCGAGGCTTAGGCTAACTTGGGTTCCGTTGTCGCGCTGCGATCGGCAAGATTGGATTCCACTGTCACGCTACGAAGCGTCGTATTGTCGTGCTACCAGGCACTGATTTTAAAAAGAAACACGAAAACAACATTCCCGTAACGCCAACATCTGTCTTAAAAATAAAAGCTCTTACACGATTATTTTTTCCATTTTCAGGCACGTTCAAGCTGAAGAAACTGCAGTACCAGAAGGAGGGCTTCGACCCCGACGTGATCAAGGACCCGCTGTACTTCCGCCAGGGACCGGACTTCGTGCCCATCACGCCGCAACTCTACACCGACATCTGCACCGGCAAGCTCAAGCTGTAGGCCCGCACCACTAGCAACCAGGACACAGTACAGGCCAGGACGGGAGACAGGATCATCTGCCTAGCCTTCTCCTCTATCGGGGTCGGCAGACGTAGTTGCCAAATTATCTGCCTAGCCTTTTTCCTGGGGTCGGCTTCTAGTCTATCCAGATGCAGATACCAGTATTTTGGTGTACAATAAAGTATAATCTATCTATCTACATATACAAGGAGCGACTGTCCATCTGACCTCCGCAAGGAATAACTGGGTAACACGATAGATACTCCTTGGTAAGACGTCTTAGGCCGAGGTCTACAAATATTTGTGGAGCACTTTGGCTGAGGTCTGTCAAAATACAAGTTCAAGATAGAGACGAGAACTTGTCTAAGCCATGCTGGTGAATCTCTGCGTCAGAAACAAACAGTTTACCTGTTCAGACAGCTTGTCAGTCCTGAAAGTAAGGTGCTCGATTTATTCATAGCTTTTTCTAGTGCCTCTCAGGTGCTTTGTCCTCGTTCAATATTGCTGAAAACATAATTGATAACGAATCTTCCGTCCTGCCTGTACTATGCGTCGGTCAATCAAACTAAATCGTAATGTGAAGATACAAATATTCGGTACCGCTCAAGCCAACTCGTTGGTACATGTGATACACGAACTGTCGAAATTTTCTGTAATATAGGGCCGATGAGAGAATGCCTGCAAATAATAATTATAAATATTTTATGTCAGATCAAATTACAAGATCCATATGTTGTTAGTAAAAGTCTTAACCTAATGTTAGTAAAAAACACACTATAATAAATATAAAAATTACTGACACCTACGTGTGCAGCCGTATCCAGAGAGCCTGCATGGGGCTGTTCCACCTGTCCCACAATACATTCAGAATGCTGTGGGAGCTCGCACGTACTCGACCGGGAAAGGAAGCTCACCGTTTCCGCATAATGGCATGTAAAACATCAACCTTGGCCTCGGTGAACATCTCGGAAGCGCTACAAATGCGTGGTAGACCCAACAGCATCCTGAATACATTGTTATACTAGACACGCAAGAAGTTGTATGCCCTAAGCGTATACATCTTTTTACATGTGCAAATCTGCGGATCAGCATATTATCTCGGACAGCCATCGATCGCCCTGCGTTCCCTTTCTATGTGCAGGTCTTCATTCAGGTCATGAGTGACTTAAATTTTAAATTTTACTTAAATTTTGTTACTCTAGATAACGACAAAGGCAGCATAGTTTTAGCTAGACCAAAATCACAGATTTTAGCGCACTATAACGCCGGCAGTATTTCGTTCTATCCAGCTAATTAATTAGCTATTTTAGGTAAAATTTACATTAAATTATAAACTTCGTAAATTGTTGTTCAAAACATTTTGTAGTTAAGGCAATGGTGGGCGGGGAGTGTGAAGACACTAGGTAAATTTTAATGTGTAACCTTGAAAGGAATATGAGAATACCAATAGGCTTATTTTTTTAATTATTGCAAATATCGGTCGAGCCTCGTTGTAAACAGGTGTGACGTGTAGTGTCGTGTCGGTGTTGTCACGTGTATGGACACCTCGACGGCATTTACTAGAGGCGGCAATTTCAATTATTTCCATACTAACCGAAAAGTGACTGCTTTTGAAGGCAGTCCGTAAGAGGAGCAGTGCCGATGCGATGACCACTGCCGCCTCTAGTCGCTGCTGGTGCGTTCGTTCCGTGGTCTGGGCTCGTAACACTTCAACAAGTCGATAATAATAAATTGTTTAGGCGTAGGGGAGGGTAGACACTAGCTGTTGTTTCAAGTTTTCACAGTTGGAAACTCAATAATAATAGTTTTATGATTACAGTCTTGAAATCGTTTCCTATCCTCCAGCTTTTTCCTTTAAAGCAAAATCATTATAGACAAAATCATTCTAGCATTAATTATTGTTACAGATTTTAGACAGAAAATAAACAAAAAAAACTGTTAAGACAAAACACATAAATATGTATGTAGCTTATTAGATGACATTCCACCATCTAGTCACATAAGGTGTTCTATTCATTTATCTTTAAAAAAAAAATGTATGAGTTCCTAAGTATTGTTTTTGGGCACTTTAAAGTCTTATATTATTAGCAAAGCAGATACCAAATAACTTAACTACATGGCAATTAATCGCGATACAGACTTTGTATTTAGATTTTTGTGCCTTGAAACGAAAATCGCTGCACAGTAGTGTAGACTAGGAAAACTTTGCAGTTTACTCCTAAACAAAATTATTACGTAAGTTGTAAATAATATAATAAATGACTAAACGTCTATACTGGTTTTTATTTTACTCCTGCGGGAGGTAAGCCCTTGACGTCTACCTGTACCCTGTACGTGACATTTTATAATGGAAAACTTGATTTGGCAAAACTCGCTTTATCAAAAATGTAAGTAACTATGCCAATTCACGCTCAGCACACACCAGCCAAACGTGTTCATTGGAAACACATTCCCTGCATAGTTTCAGCAACATGTGTGCCCACATAAATATTCCATGTTGGGTATGGCGTCGACACTGAAATTGGTTTTTGAGGAGCATATAATAAGGGCGTACGCTAAATCAAGCCCGGGACCGGGGGTGCACCCTCGCGTGTCTTTATTGAAAAATAGTATGAACGGCGCCAACTGGCGAGGCTAAGTGCGCGTGCGGCAAGCGCGCAGCCCTCAAAAAAGGTTGGGCTCATAGCCCCACCCGTTCTGTCACAAATTCTTTGGCTGGCATCTTTATGCGTCACATAAACGTCACTAAAAACTGGAGTAACAGCCAGCTCCCTATCTCGACTGGCCGAACGTTCTGATATACATCGAAAATTGACCAAGTGCCATCGACACAAAAAAAGACGAGATATTTTCGCTACCGTAGGAGTGGTAGTAGTTTTACAAGAAGAAACTAATAAAATGTAAGATCGAGTGCAACACGAGCTCGCGTTATTTGGTACCTGCCTCGGGTATGTTCCATTTTATAAAAAAATCAGAAGAGTATTTAGGTAATCACGAGACTTTAGAATTCAGAATGCCTCGTTGGTCTAGTGATCCTAAGCAGGACTGCTGAGAATGGGGTCCTGGGTTCGAAACTCAGGTGGGGCAAAGTGTTACTGGGATTTTTAATCAGAAATTTCTCAGTAGCAGCCATGAAGTCTAGATTTGTGCCCGGTGATACGTTCCGGAGAAAAATTCGGATGGAATATGATAAGAAGTTGAATGCACCCTGTCTGTTTGTGGAGGGCTGTCTCTTACACCCTCTATTAACTAAGTTCATTTTGAGGTTTTTTGACGTATTTCTGAAACAATATTGGCCTTCGAAGTGAACCTTAACAAAAAAAAGAAAGAACGACGATGGTGTTTGAACGTGAAAACCTAAAAATAAATTAGTTCTCTAAGAAAATTGCTTAAAATAGGGCTGCTACAGTGATTAAAAAATGAGACTAGAACTCTTTTCTATTATTTGAAGCAGACAGACCTCGGCCTGGGCGTCCTTAGTCACATTTCATGGTTTTTGCCTAAATGTGTGCCAGTGTAAAATTAATCTTATGACCTTTGCATAAGGCATTAAAATCCCCATGCTTACAAGAAGCGGGAACTTGAATTTTTATCAACCATCACACAACGCCGCCCGCAACGATACCGATTCATGATCATGCCGATTTATCATTCATCTGTCCGTAGGAGGCAGAGATTTCATTCGAAATCTGAATCTATTAATAAGGTAGTAAGTCGTCTCTGACGAAGTACGAGTATAATTAAAACAAAACATATTACTTATTGTAACTTTATTCAAATTTACAATAACAACACAAATATATGTTTGAAATTAAACAAAAAATAACAAATAAAAATATATTATTCTGTCACGCAGCATATTAGGTTTATTTATTAAATTACGTGATCTCTTAATATAAATACTGTGAAAATAAGCGAAAAGTAAAGTATTTTATAACATCAAACTGAATAAACTCTCTATATTAATATTCTAACAAGCTAATACTAGACAATGTACATTATATCGACAGATCCTGCGAACACCACATATCTACATACATACATTACAAGTGCCTTCAATTGACAGTGCTGCTGCTCACTAATTAATAGGAATGCTTTAATTTACAAACAGTGAACTGTCATCATGTCCTTAAAATGAACTACCTAACCTTTGTGTAAACTTTCGTATCTTACTTAGCAACAAAAACCATTTTTCTATATCCCCGAACTGCCATTTATATTACAATGTTTTCATACTTTATCCAAGCAACAAGCCTTCAATTAATATAAATTCTTACAAAAGTGAAAAACGGGTAGACCCGAGTGATCTACCTAGTCTTATGTGCTGACGCGGTGCTTTGCAGTTCATTCATCCTTGACATTACTATATGTTACACAAAATTACTGAGCGGTTGCTAATATTGCTATGACTCCTGTTCAGCAGCGTAGTCAAAGAGAAAACGCTGAAGATACAAAAAACCTATGTTCTCATTTAGAACGTTTTTCAAGACCAATATCGTAATTGGGATATAATATCCAGCTGTCCCATACAAAATTTCAATACCTACTCAACTCAAATGTATGGGACATATGTTTCTTTTTCGCGATTACGATGTTGGTCCTACGGAGAAAATTGTTAAGTTTGATGTTCATATCCTTAAATATAACACATCTTTCTTAAACATGTGGAACCTTATGTCATAACAATCTTTCGAGAAACTCGTAACTTTCTAATTTTATAATTTGTATCTTCAACGTTTCCCTATTTACTTAACAAAAGCTAAGTTAAATGTACAAGTTACAAAGGGGCAGTGTGTCGTAATTTTATCACTTGAATATATTCCTTTACATTAATTTTTAAATTTATCTAAATTATTCAGACCATAATTCTAATACAACTTGATGAAGCAATGTTACATTGACGCATCAACAACATATAAATGTTTTGCATGATTCTTTTGGCATCTGTCAAAACGAAAACCGACATTTTGGACATCGATGAAAGAAAAAATCGTGAGTAAACCTGGACTTATAATTTATATAAGTTTGAAATCACCAACCCGTTTTAAGCAAGTATGGTTATCAAGGCTCGTGCCTTCTCTGTATGAGAAGAGGCCTTTGCTCAGCAGTGGTACAGAAATTGGCTGGTATTATTATATATTACCAACAGCACCCTCTTTCAACGTCATTTGAGCGCCAAATTAACCATGCAACACTATAAATTCTCCTGATATAATAATCGCAAAATAATTGACAACAAAATACGCATACAAAAAAATAACCATTTACATCATAAATATAATACAATGAACTATCTAAATAATGACTAGCAACTATTAAGGCAACTTTAATAAAATTTTCACAATGTATATTACAATAATGTTGTTCAAAAATACCATAAGATTACATACAATACTTACAATTACGTGTAATACGACATTTGCTTATTCGGGTACCAACTAATACCAAGAATTAGATTTAATAACATTATCTATCATAATCTATTGCCCGCTTTCGCACACTAGCAACACCTAAATTAATACATAAGGTGGAAACGCGTCGATATCCCGCGAAGTTCATTTTTTTGCAATTTGCAGGTCAGTGTCAGGTTGTATGTTGATTAAAATATGATTTGCGACCGTAACAAATACGGCGTTCTTTTTTTATAATCATTAAAATCATTGAATTACTTTTTCATGAAATATGAAAGTGTCATTCTTTCGGTTTAGAAATTTGACGTTCCAAGAGTGCAGAAATATTTATGCACTCGGTTAGGTGTGGCTGTAGTGAAACCGGGCATATGAGTTATAAGTATCACCTGTCGAGCAACTTATATTGTCGCCATTTAATGGGATATCAAGCTGTGATAACCCTATGTCATATGTTTAGCGATCGAAATGAGAACATTATTAAAATAATAGCAACAACTTTTCATAATAAAACTTTGGGATTGATTGTGATGTGAAATAAGAATTTATTTTAGTTTCCCCATTTCATGAAGTTCTAACAGTTATTTCAATTTGGAGCTTATGATTAACGTCATAAAGGCAATATGATAGGGTTTTGTAAAATAGTTTTACCAATCCAAATTCTTGATTTAAACTTTGCCTCGAATCTGTAGCGCGCTTCAAGCAATTATAATAAACATGTAAATAAAGAAGGAACTACCCCTAAAAACATATAATCATAAAACCTAAGGTACTTTGTTTAAATTCGTTGATCGCCAACTATCTTAAAAATAAAGGAATAACAAAATAAATAATCGAGAACTGTGGTACTAAGATTTAAATAAACTATTTTACAATATAAATAATCGAAAATTTGTTGTGTTCATAAAATAAATTGAGACACCATTTGTATACAGAAATTATTTCTTCTAAAATAACACAAGACAGGTTTTATTAACCTTTTGTCCGCTAGAGCATAAACGGACGCGCGAGCCCTCCATGCCAAGCCACAATTTCACCTACCATTTTGTCACATGTTTGTGTCGTTTGGCGTACAGGGCACGCTCTTGCTTGTCACGTAAATGTGACTATGGCGGTCTAAAGGTTATTTTCGGGTTGGGGACCTGTCTCAACGCCGACGAGTCAGCGACGAGTTATCGAATATTTTCTCGATTCATATTCTTCTTAATAAAGAAGAATATGAATCGAGAAAATATTCGATAATAATAATTATTCTTCATCAATAGTGATTCTCAACAACGCACTTGATCAATTTAAGGTCAATGTGCTATTAGTTTTTATGTCTCACACATACCTATTGTTATAATACAATCGACCGTCCTCTTAACATATAATAAACAGTCCTTTTAACAGCAAGACATGGGAATCGACTTCTTGAACTAAAGAGTATTACTAGACGTACATGCAACTCCTAGTTGTCTATGAATTCAGTGTTGTCACTCTCAAAAATAACGATATTAATAATATACGATAATTAGCAAGCCCTGCTTTAACAAAAAAATAAGAATTCGAGCACTACTTATTAAAAAATAAATATGCATGATCATAAAAGATACAATATCCAATGCCATGTTGTGTACATTTTGCGGCCTCAACTCCCGCGTTATATCAAACCCATTGTCTTGTCACAAGGATGTTATAACTTTCGACTAACCCACACAATACATATTTTATTTACAAGACGCTCATCGTTCTTATATTAATACAACAGAACTAAACGCACCCGTAGAGTTTAAACCTTCGAGCACTCGAAGTGTCACAGTTGACAAAGCTGCTAGCGTTAAAGTTTGAGAGCTACCATTAACGTATGAAATCAAGTGAAGATCCAGTTTCATTGACTTATGCCTATGCCAAACGCCAATGGAATTGGCTAGTGGCAGTAACGGGTACAAAAGGTTAGAGCGAGACGACACGAGTTTCAGAAATCGAGATATATTCGCACTCTATAATATAGTTTAGACATGATTTTATTGGCAATCTACTCTTTGTCTAACAAATTTTGTTGTGTGCCGTTGGCAATAAATTCTAACTAGCAGACAATTCATTTGCCAATTGAAATTGCGTCGTCTGCTTCTCGCTAAGCATAGACCATATCTTGCTGAATCGACGTCTTTCTACGAGTTATTCCGATAATAGCTGCGTTTAAACGGGCTTTTCATGTGGTTAAAACTCACCAGTTTTGACAATTTTCACGAATAAAATAGAAGCGTTGCTTGCAAAGGACTAACAGATACAATTCACATAAATACATACAAAATAATACTGAATTTGGCTACATTGTGTTACTTGCTCATTGTCATAGACAAAGCAAGCCTCCTAATCCCATACAGGTTACATACGTTCCTATGATCTGTTCACACGTTCCTTTGGCCTGTTTAGATCGATCAGGTGTTGAGGGAGGGGAACCAAGCGGCGAGGCCAGTGCGGGGCGGTAGGGCAGCCCGCAGGAGTGCTTCCTCGTGAGCTGAGAGGCGCAGGAGAGCGGCAAGTGCGCGGGTCAGTTGTCTTGCTTCTAGCTCGCGCGCGGTTAGGAAACGAAGCACCACGTGTTTTAAATACCTGAAATAGATAAATGGAGGTTTTTATAAGTCATTTGGAGACACGATTGATGAATTGTGAAATATTTCACGAATCACGAACAATAAAAAAAAAAAATTCCAAACGAATAGTTAAAGAAAGTAGATTTACAAATCCGAAATTTTCAAGGAGAACTACACAACAAGTCAATATAGCTTTTAAAGGAGCTAAATCTGTTATAATGAATTCGTTTATAATATATGTGTACTAATATATCTGTATAATGTGTACTAATATAGATAAATTAGAATTTAAATAACCTAATTAAAAAATCTCGTTATTTTAATTGGGTCTTATAACATTACTGGTGAAATGTAGCATGCACGTCTGCCTACCCTTACAAAACACACGCGTGTTATTATATTTTAGATGGATATAAAGAAAGATAGCTCACCTTCTACTAATATCTTGTTCTTCAGCGGATGTGAGGTCAGACTTACTGCTCTGTAGTTCTCGTTGTAACGTCTTCTTCATGTCTGATATTCTGTTGTCTAACGTTTTTATTTTCTGAAAGCATATTAAATAAAAATATTTTTATTTTGAGACTATAATACTACAGAACAGTTATTTAGGGACTGTTTTTTGGTTACTGGCTCAAGTTAGCTGCTGCAGATCCAATCTGGCATGATGGGGTATAATAGACCCATTTCCAACACAATGCGAATGAGGAGCCCCAACACAGGTTATGGCTCCACATTCGCATTGTGTTGGAAATATATGAACCTTCTCTCCTGCCCGTCGTGAATGAGCCAAATGACAGAGCTGTCCAGGCGAGGACAAAATCTGAGTCATCAATTCGAAAAGAAGGAGGGACTTTCCACCAGATAATTGAAATGGAAAATTTGTAAAAGTTGCATTATGTAAGATGGAACTTTTTCGGATGTAATCATAAGACATTATTAGTCAATTAAAAAGTAATTAACTTGTTCTTTACAAAATTTTGGCTAAGTGAATTGTGTTGATGTGTGTGTGTGTGATTCAAAATTCTGTCTTATTCTAAAATGCGAGCCTGTCTTAAAACATTGCAATACAGTATTAACGTTATACTAATAAATGATTCCAAGAGGTGATGTTTGTTCCTATCGACGATAGACGTATTTATTTCATTAGTTAGGTACTTTTTCATGACGTTCGAGCGTGCATTCAAGGCTTGTAATCTATTACACTGTCTATCGCTAAACTTAGAAGACCCATAAAATTAACAGTAATGCCCGTTTTCTTCAACACTAGGCGAAAACCAAATTATTGCCTAAGTAAAAGCTCTGTGTTATATTTTCAAGTTTCAGCGCTGAGGCAAAAGCGGAATCAGTGATAGGCTAGTGGTGTGACCGTCGGAATGCTGAGCCGTAGGTCTCAAGTTCGAACCCAAGACCTCTGATTTTTCTGATTCATGTGCGTTTTTATAATTAACGTTTGCTTCGGTGAAGAAAAACATCGTGAGGAAACCAGCATGCCTGAGAGATATTTCTCGACGGTATGTAAAGTCAAGTCAGAGGTCCATGGGCGGCATAAAAACTCTGATACCTGTTAGACACTAACCACACGATAAAGAAAGAAAGCGCAGAGCAGTGTTGACATAACAGAGCAGAAGAATAGTGTTCTCTGATAACTTTTTAGACCTATGTATCCTGCTTATGCGTATGAAGTTTCATTAAAATCGGTTCAGGCATTTCGAAAAAAAAGGACTTGAAAGTTTATATAAAATGCCGTAAGTCATAAACGCTCTTAATTCAGGTGTCGGTTATTGTTAGTGAAATCGGGCGTCCCTTGTCTTTTATGACTAGTGATCGGATAGTCGGATGCATATTTACCTAAAGTTTGAGTGTTGACTAGTATGGAGCGCGCGTCAGTACGGAAAAAGACCCGGTTTATTTTATTCATTTTATTATTTTACTTAAAATGAATTGTTATATTTATCATTTTGTCATTCGAATATTCAGCAGCAAAATTTAAAATCAAATAATTATATTATTGATATTACTATAAAATAATTGTAAATTTTCGTGTAATTTTAACAAATTTCTTGCCTTGTGTTAAATAGATTTAAAATATTGATGATGCTTATGAGTACTACATTGTATACACAATGTATTATTTATACTGCGAACTTGGGAAAAAAACTTGGCATTTTTAGAAGCTGCTTCCATACTTTTGTACCCTATGCCGGGAAAAAAAGAACTTTAGGTAAATATGCATCCGAATATCCGATCTCTATTTATGACACTGAATGATTGCTTACCTTATTTTTATCACAGATTTCAGTTTCTAAGTCTTGTATAGTCTTTTTGAGTGCAGTCTCGTTTTCTATTAATTCGTCAATCTTCTTCTTTAGTTGTTCTATTTCTTGTTTGCGAGCCTCCTCAGTTTCTTTTATTAACATACACGCCGCTTGATTCTGAAATGAATAAAGCCAATGTCAAATCGTTTGTTCCAATTAATGAACTAATAAAAGATACTTATATAAGTGAGTAGTGAAGTAGTGATACACGATATATAAGTATGAAATACACAATTATCTCAATTTACACAATTATCTTAATTTATGGCGTCTATGATCAAAACAGAAGATGTCATAATCGTCAATTGTCACTTCCTGTCTTGATCAATAAAAATCTTGATATGGGGTTTTGTTGTTGTTTTGTGATATGCAGAAGACAGACTAATAACTTTGTGATATCTCTTTAAAAATTAACATCTGCGGCTTCTAACCGGATGCAGCTGAATACCAGTATTTTACATGGAGCGAGTGCTTATGTGACCTTAGTACTAGATAATACGATTCGCCTTGGTAAGACCGGTTGTCAGACTTTCGGGCCACTAACTACCTAACGACTGTCAAAGATCTACAATTGACTGCCGGGACCAACGGCTTAACGTGCTTCCCGAGCCACGGAGGAAACTCGGTGCTTAATGGGTGGTCACCCATCCACGGACCAACCTAGGCCAACGCGGCTTAACCTGAAGATCGACCCGAGCGGCTGTTATTATTTAGCCACGAGCTCCTCTCTTGAAAAGTAACGTTTAGGCCGTGTTCATACTTTTCACACAGCGTATAGTCAGGCGCCGATTGTGAGCGTCAAGTTCAAAATGTATGAAAACACAAACGGCAGCGAGAATCTTCTTCGTGCATGTTTTACTGAGCGCTCACAGTCGGCGGCCGACTATACGCTGTGTGTCAACGTAGCCTTAGAAAGGTTTCACCAGTATCTTAGCAGTAATAAAATGACAAATTGAAAAGCATAAAAGGTTGAAAATAATTTGGGTGCAGGCGCGGTGTTAGTAATATGTTTAGTTGGAATAACTATATTTTATCTTATCTTTCCAAACATCCGTTATTATAATATTTTAAAAATATGTACTGGGTGTGCTGAATTCTTTCACATGGTTCGCAACTTATTGATTAGGTATTTAACTTAATAGCAGTCATCAACTGGAAACTTGTTTTCGTTTAAAAATGTAAATCGATGCCTCAGATCTCCATAACGGCACACAAAATTAATAAGTAAAACAAGTATTTCACATAGTTACGAGAGATTCCTGCATATTACTTGTTTCTCCTTAGGCTAAAATAACGAATTCCTTAGAATAAAATAAAGATTTCCTGTATCAAAAGAGCCAGAAAAAAAAATATCTAAATTTATTATAAAAATATATACAAGTATCAAAATGGGAAAAGAATTACAGGGCGTCAAAAAATTCGGTGTCAATAGGAAAAGTGCCCAGAAGGCTGGCAACATTACCACACTGGATGTCAATTCTGATTCTTTAGCTCAAAAAAAGGGATGCAATCTTCATAATTATGCTCTGGTAGTCTGATTAATCGTTTGGTCCTTAAGGACCAAACTACACACACACACACTAATATACTAAAGTATTCCGAAAGATTGTTTGTCTATTTGGCATTATTAGCCCCTCAACTACAAAAAAAAAACGTAAAAATACCATTACAGCAGAAAAAAGAAATTTCAGATCCGATCTCAATAGAAATGCACACCTCGGAGGAGACACAGGATACTTAAAATCCGAGAACTCATTCGGCTTGGATGTAAGTGAAACGGGGACTAAACTAGTGATATTATAAATAATAACGGAAGCAACTCTGCGTATCTGTTAAGTTTTCACCCCTTAACAGCTGAACGGCACACAGGTAGACCATGACAGGACATGTGAGACTTTTTAGAACGTTCCCGTGTGATATTATTACTGTTATGTTATGTTAAGGGTTTTGGTTTCCGTGAACCATGGTGGCCGATATCATTACTGACTAATTGGCTGGCTTTTACTTTGGCCAAAGGCTAAGTGTTGCCGTACAACGTGGCAACGCCGCCAGTCTCTTGGGCACATTACCAGCTGACTGCGTTGAGGAGGAGTTTTTTGATGCCCTTTTGTAGTTTGTTTAATAGTTTTTAATTAATAATGTATATAGTTAGTTTACTTCTCTATTTGAATCAGATTTTATTGACTATGATTGTCTCACCTCTTTATGTTGAGCGATGAGTCCCTCCAGCTCCGTGATCTTGCTCTTCAGCTCCACGATCTCGCCCTCCTGGTAGCGCACGTTACACTGACTCATCTCTATCGTCTGAGACATGTGCGCGTTCCTCAGTAATGCTTCGTCTTTCTCTCGTTTTTCTCTGAAATAGATCACATCATTTATTAACTAAAAGTACCTTGTGAACTAAAATGAAAGTTAACACCAGATTAGAAGACAGCAGTGTCCATTGTTTTCGATAGTGGAAATCGCGATATAGATTAAAAATGGAGTTGGGCAGGACACCTGTCAAATTGAGGTGATGAGGTGTAAAGTTGTGGCTGAGTGGCGTCCAAGAACTGGAAAACAAAATGCTGGTCGTCCAGCGCCAAAATGGACTGAAGACATTGTCGCCATCGCGAGTAAAATGATGAGTCTGACACAGGAACGTAGAGATCGGCACAAACAAAGAGAGGCGTAGGTATACCCAACAGAAACAGTGGTTAAGCAGGGCTCTGGATGATTTTGATAATGATCGTTTTTTGTTTAATTTTATTGATTCTTATTATTGTTCAGCTGACCTCACCATCATCTGCCTAGCCTTTTCCGAACTATGTTAGGGTCGGCTTCCAGTCTAACCGGATGCAGCCGAATACCAGTATTTTACATGGAGCGACTGCTTATCTGAACTCCACAACCCAGTTAGTACTGGGTAAGACTGGTTGTCAGACTTTGGGCCACTGACTACCTGTAACGACTGTCAAAGATCTACAAATGACAGTCGGGTCCAACGGCTTAACGTGCTTTCCGAGGCACGGAGGAAACTCCATATGTAATGGGTGGTCACCCATCCACAGACCAACCTAGACAAGCACGCTTTAACAAAAAGATCGATCCGAGCGGCTGTATTTTTTAGCCACTATCTCCTCGAACCATCACTGTCAACGTAATTTCTTAGCATAGCTAACTTTTAGCAGTTATTTATTAGCAACGTACAGTACGTTGCTAATAAATAACTCACAATTCACTTATCAATCTGTTCAGCGTAAAACAACGCGCGGTCAATTGACGCTGTTTAGCTACTTTGTAATCGGAATTGAATGACGTGTTAAATACTAATAAAAAAAACCAGTGTTATAAACTATATGCTTTTTTTCTGAAAAAAAAAAACAAGGCGTTGTCGACAGTCATCTGGTCGGCAAATGGCCTTCAATTTAAACATTGGTTACGCTATAACGAGACAAACATGTGCCACTACCATTCAAGGTAAGTAATTAAAGAAATTGATCCAGTTTACATAATGAAAACAGCTGCACGGAAAGACACATAAGAATTGACATCTTATCGGTACCTACGATTGCTGCGGCAAATTTCTGTGCAGACTCCAGCGCATCAAGCTACCTGAAACTGTCAAATTTTCCCAATCAACCTTGAATCTAAAGTTTTAGCGATAGAGTTGAAAATCTATTAAAGAAATTTGACAGAATATAGTAGCTTGATGTGATGGCGTCTGAACATCTTTCCGCAGTCTCTAAATGATGTTTGGAAGTTTCAGAAAGTAATGTTGTTGATTAAGAAATCAATCTGGGGAAGAGTAATTCCAGTGTGGGAAAGAGACAGAGCTATACAAGTCATCTAGCGCCATCTCTTTCCCACACTGGAATTACTCCTGCTTCACAGTCTTCACGTCACAGTAACCCCCAGTACATGGGTTCCCGAAAACCAATTTCTTACGCATCCAAAACTCATCTATTACTCGTAACATACCGTTCTGTGTTTGCCAAAATTGACAGTTTCCAGGCAGTAAATATGATCTCTGCTTTTGTGAATGCCAGAGATTTTTGCAACCAGGTCATGTGGACGTAAACAACTTCGTCCGAAATAAAATGGAAGTTTATATTTTAAAATTTCCTGTTTGGATACTAACTCAGGACGGTTATGGGTGGATCATATTATATCTATGGTATTACAAGCACACTTACTTGTCAAACTTCCTCTGTATATCCAAGAAGTCGTGTTGCATATCCGTGACCATGGAATTGAGGTGATTAACCTCTGCCTTGCTCTCGTCACACAACAGGTTTGATTTGTCCACCTTTTCCCTGAGGATCTTCACAAGAGTCCTCTCATTTTCCAGTGCCTCCGTCAACTGTCTGTTCTCTTGCGTCAGAGTTTCTATACGGCTTTCGAAATCCATAGTGATATCCTGAAATATGTACCTATGTTTATACTAATAGAATATCAAGCTAAACTAGCCCTTGTTTATAACCACCCATGAAATTCCCATTAGATCTGCTTAAAGCTGAAACTTATTGTTGATATAATAAGACTCAAAATATATTGATAACAATTTACCTACGCTCGTATTAACTACTGTATTAGCAGTTCTTTTAAAAACTAAGGCGACATAAAATATAACCAAATGATTTTCCTCGTCTATACAAGTTTTTCAAACTCATTAGGTAGTTAACCACAGTGTTATAAATCGTGTTGTTGATATTATCTGGCGTGTGATTACTCATGATAACTTTAGCTCGTGATAACTTCGTAAACATATGTTTTATTTTCTAAAGTATGCTCTACTACCTAATTCTTTGAAAGTAGAGCAGTATATTACAAATCCTGTTTATGCTTTCTTTAACTAAAAGATTAATACATTTGTTTGATTTATTGTATGTGTAATAATAAACGATGACTATTTTGATGAGTCACCATCTCACCACCTAATTTATTATGAAACCTACGTACCAAAAGAAGTGTAAACACGATAAGTATTTATATCCCCACTGTTTTTGTTCCAGTCTATATTATAAACACAGCTAACTGCACTGAATCAACACTCTTAGCCACTATTTTATCTAAAGCTTGGTCTGTAAGCAACAGAGCGATTTCTAAACACTGTTTTTTATTATTTTTAACGCTGTTCAATCATATAATCAAGTACTTTCTAAAAACCGTTCACACAAGCGCTCGCCTCGACAGACAACAAAGCACTAAGGACCTGAGTGTAAACATTCGCCAACAATACCGGTTCTGTTGCAACACCACATTGTATTTTTACCTGCGTCCGATAGTTACACCACTGAACCGTGCAAATTCATTGGAAATCATTGTAGTCACAAGTCAGTACAATCACATGCTTTTATAGACTGTTATAATTTAATAGCTGTCATATAATATCACTGGCTAAAAGACGAAAGTTCAATGTTAATTTATTTCGAAAGCAACTGTTCTTTATTTATTATGCGCGAAACGCGAATATTGGGCTCTAACATGTGTGTAGCAGATTAGATATAGATACTTTATGTATCAGACCACTCAATGAATATTACTATTTTTTATCTCCACTCATCTGATATCAAGCAGAAAGGTTAAGACCCCGATCCAAGATTAGATAAGTATAAAGTAACATGCACACACCAAATTAGCTGTTAGCCAAGCTACACCCATGCAAAATTAGGGAAAAAAAAAATCAAAAGAAACATTAATATTTGACCAAAAATAATTTATTTTTACAAATCCGTGCATCACATCAAAACAAAATTTAACAATGTGTAAATATAATTTTATAATTTTTGTACTTTTCATGATATAAAGATTTTTTAAACTACTTACTTGGAATGGTTATGTATCACTTATATGTAACTAAGCTATGTTCGAAGTTTGTAGACCGTTACTGTTAAAATCAAAATCAAAATCAAAGCATTTATTTCAAGTAGGCCAGTTACAGGCACTTTTGAATTGTCGAAACAAAGGCAACAGTAAAATAAAGCTACAGTCCCAGTCACAAGGCACAAAAACTGTGAAACTACTGTAGTTGCCCATTCCCTAACGTAGATCTCTATGGAGAAGAACGGGCAAGAAACTCCATGGACACTCTTTGTAACAATGGTATACCTTCACCTGTGCAAATTGTATGACTAACCTCGGGACGATTTGATCGTGACAAAAGATCACGTGTGGTGACACATTTATCAACGCGACAGTCTCGATAACAAAATAAAGAGATATTGATACTAACCCGCATCGTGATGCAAGCGATGTGCCTTTATGAGATGGACAATTGCGATTCAATATACTAGACACATACATTTATAAACATTATCTTTAACGGATGGGAATTCCGTTTTCAATTCACACATAATTTTTGACGTCGGTTTCTGAAACCCTTTTCAATTTAGAATCTGTGGTCAAGTCTCATGTCACTGGTTGGTGTCATTTTAGTTAAGGGGGAAGCACCAGGATAACCCGCGAAATACAAATTATCTTGGGTTTTTTTTCAATTTGCAGGTCAGTGTCAGGCTGTACTATTCAATGCATCCACACAGAGTTTTGGGTGCGTTACATTCGAGTCCTATCGCAAAACGTGATTTTAACCCCAAAAAAAGTCGTCTGCCGGCAATAATTTTTGCGAAGAGTTACTTAGTTTGATGTACACAATGCTTGGTTGACGGCTTCGTGAAGGGTCCGTTTACACCTTGTATAGGCTGGTTGAGTATACTAATCACTAACATGAGATTTACCAGCAGCTTCACCAATGTCTTGAATAGGATTTCTTAAGCCGGGTGTCATCGATAATCGCAAATTGCCAATGATTCAGCTGCATAGTAAAGTGAGCCAAACAACCAACTGACCCCCTTAATCACAGAATAATTAGATCTGGAAGCTACCATTCACAATTCAAATATTGCTTTATCATTGATCAAATAAGTTTTGCACCAATTTTAGCTCTTAAATAAAAACACTGTACAAGTGTACAGTCGCCAGCAGATCAAGTTACCACAAACTGTCAAACTCCAAATGATTTTAAACCATAAAATGTTGACGGTTAAGTTAAAAATTGAATGAGATTTTTTTTTGATGAATTTATGGGCTGGTGGCTGTACGTACGCGAACCTTGCCATTCTACCAATTTTGAACCCTTTTACTAAGTATACTAGGGTGAAAAGAGGTCGACCGCCAATGATCACGATTTTTCGTCAAAGTACAGCTCAGCAAATAACAATGTCTTCATAATTTTCATCTTTTAAAACTAATAAATAAGATATTATCGTATTATGCCTTCTTAGAATTGGTGCAACACTTTTTTACCAGTGTAGCTAAGCTGCAAAATAGTAAACTTGGAATAACTAACATATTTAGTCACAATATATGAAAAGTTCGTAAATAAACACTATGTTTGTAAATAATAAAAAATACTAATAACTAATTATATAATAATTCGATATAGGAACATAATAATTAAGGCCCATGCTCACGATGCAGGATTTGCAGTGATAGAATATAACAATTGTTACTGTCTTCGCTTGTTTTTTATTGGATCTCGTAGAACACATCATCATCATCTGCCTAGCCTTTTCCCAACTATGTTGGGGTCAGCTTCCAGTCTAATCGGATGCAGCTGAATACCAGTATTTTACATGAAGCGATTGCCTATCTGACCTCCACAACCCAGTTAGTACTGGGTAAAACTGGTTGTCCGACTTTGGGCCACTGACTACCTGTAACGACTGTCAAAGATTTAAAAATGACAGCCGGGACTAACGGCTTAACTTGCTTGCCGAGGCACGGAGGAAACTTGATATGTAATGGGTGGTCACCCATCGACAGACCAACCTAGGCAAGCACAGCTTAACCCTAAAGATCGATCCGTGCGGCTGTTATTATTTAGTCATGAGCTCCTCGAATCTCGTAGAACACATAACTACTATAAATTCATCACTGCAAAAACTGAAACGTGTGCATTTAATTTTATTAACTTGTTTTACTTTTTTTAAACATGAATTAATCTAGACTTCTAGAGTGAATATACTACAGATACTCATAACAGCAAAACAAGTAATTTAAAAAAAAAATCTCAAGGTATAATTTCTTTTTTACACACAAAGCTAGCAAGCTTGGCCAATAGTGCAATTTTTATAATTATATTATTATAAAGCCTTATACTGACTGTTGGTTAGTACATTTTTGTAACAGTGAGCACAAGGCTTTACCCGAAAAGTATAAAAAAATACGAGACAAAGGTTTCAATTCAACTAAGTCTTAAGAAATAAAATATCTAAATGCAAACGATATAATCTATATACGACAACATATAATATATTCTAACTGTACATGTAATGACGCAATACTATATTACTGTAAACATGAATGAACGATGGAATAATTTGTAACATTTTACTTGATTTCTGACTAAACGTTCCAAAAAAATAGAAAATTCTGGATATGACCAACAAAAGCAATCTGTCATTTTGTCGATTCTTCCGTCGACAAAATCCGTTTCTACGGTGGTCATGCTACGGGTGTTGAAATCATGGTTTAAAATACGTAATAAGCTAATTAACGCAATAACGCGGGAGTGCAGTTTTAACCACTATATAGGGTCTAAGTATTCATACACGAAATATTTCCGGGAATCATCTAACGGCTATAACAAATCCATTTCAAGGGATTTTTTTTTTATCCGAGTATATTTTTTTATAAAAAATAAATAATTTAAAATTACTTGACCCACAAAATAAATACTGGCTCCTTATTTTTAAGCATCTATTACGCTAGTTTACCTACTGTCATTGTTAGAATATGGGAGTAAACGTTTTATGCAAAAAGTCTCAAAAAAATTTAGATTTATAATAATTTTGTAAAAAAAAACACTCACATTTTTTTTTTTCGTTGCTATGGCCACTTTACGACTTATAGAAGCTACTCTTAAAATATTTCTTGTATGAAAAGATAGACCTTATATATTCCGGTTTTAAGAGCAATTGTAAGGCGCAACACTTTTTATCCTCGCCATTTCTTTTATGTGAATCAATCGCGGAACGTTTGCAGATTAAAGTTCAATATCAGGAAAAGGGCTAGTAGGCTGTATATCGTGCAAATACAATGTATCAAAAATAGCCTCAATCTTATCCATATGAGGATAAGGATGAAATCGCATTAACACCCATAGATCAGCATTTTCTCTAACTCATTAAAGTGAGAGGTCCAATCGCACATTAAAGAACGTTCGATGCGAATCAACGCTGTTGCTTGCGATCGGTATTCTCGCTCCACCAAATGACGCCTTTACGTGAAAGAATGAAAAAGAGATACTCGAAAATGCTGATCCGCGTGTTAATGTCATTTCAACCTAAAATATAAACGTGTTTGCTACCTCCCCTGCCATTACGTACTACTCGGTACTACTAAGCGAACCAAGAAGCTCATGTGTACACTAGTAATACGTCATTACACGCAGTGTAGGCGTAAGTATAGTATATTCACCATCCATGTCATAATTGGTAAACAAACGAAAATCACGTCAGTTTTAGCACTTAACATAAAGTGCCAACCGTATTGATCTTTACGAAAAACAAATATGCCAGTTTTTAAGCGACACCTGAATAAATGCCTAAATAAATGCGGTCTGTCGGAGTTTTAACGCTAGGCTAATAACATAATATGATCACGCCTGTAAGCCCTTAAGGGTTAGGCAGAGGTGTACCTAATGGTACACCTACATTTCGCCAGTTGTTTAGGTCCTATGTAATAGGGGTCCTATTGCCATCAGCTAGGCTCAAATCCAGACTCCGTGGCAGCTACTGAGAAATTCCTGATCGAAAAACCCAATAACACTTTGCCCGACCTGGAAATCGAATCCAGGACCTCATGCTCAGCAGTCGCGCTTGCGACCACTAGACCAACGCTAGGCTCATCGCCGAAAAATTAAATCCAACAGCGCAATACTATTTAGGCGTTCATTCCGCAGCCGCTTAGCGTTAATTAAAACGAGATTTAACGAATTCAATTTTAAATCTAAACTTTATTAATAGTTTAAACTTAGTTCGCAACATAACAAGGTGGACCGATAAACACTAAGATAAAGGTCGCGAGAATCTGTTGGATATGGCAAGCAAACGACCTGTCTGGCAATATGCGTCTTTCGCCTGAATAATTTTACAGTTGTTTACCAAATATGACAACTACAGGGAACCTCACTACATATGCTCGACTAGAGTGACTATATGGTGTAGAGGCTGGGACTCACGGCCGCGAGGTCGGCGGCGCTGCGGAGTGCCTTCACCTCCAGCGCCAGCGTGTGCACCTCGCCGTTGAGACGCGCCACCTGCTCGACAGATTAGCACTAGCTGGCTGACTAGACCACAGTACACCGAGTGAGACGACACAGTGACACAACACATGAAAGACTAGGGTATTTTTTGAAAAAGGTAAAGAATTTTAACCTGTCACAAAATATTACACTCTGTTTATTCTTTTTTTGATATCATCAAATTCAGAATAACGTTGTGAATTCTTGTATCAATCAATGAGAACAAATTTTCTCAGTAGGTATTTAAGAATTGCACTACACGTAAGTTCGTCTGCGCTCATGATCTTATGCACTCAATTTTTGCCTTCAAAATCAGGTACCACTCTTAAGAGACTTGGATAGAATTATTGTTAGTTATTTTAGTATTATTAAATATAGCATGCAAATAGTGACGGTCGCAAAATATTTCCTGAAAATACAAAAGTTCTACATGGAAGAAATTTTAGGTAGACGTTATGAGTAATCAAGAAATTAGGAACAAGAAGACAAGACTATTACGACAACTACGGAGTTAGTAGACACAGGACACCTGTAACCAAGTACTTCTGGCGACGTAACTAACGAAACATGAATAATACACGACTTGTATACCTTAGCTTCGCTGTTGACAAGATTCTGCTTCGATTTCTCCAGCTCGGCTGCTGCACTTTGAAGTTTTTCTTGCATCTCTCTCTTTTCAATCTCTACTCGTCTTCTCTCTGAGCCTTCTTCTCCCGCCTGCCGCGACAGTCGCGCCACCTATGTGTTATACTTATAACTTAGTATGGTAGACACATTTATATTTTTTCTATGTTAAATATATTACGTAAATAAATAATGTCTTTTGTGTTGATGCATAACAATTAAAATGTCTGCCTACCTTAACATTCGTTGATTCTGATGTGGCTAGATTTGAAATGAACAAGGTATTTAAAAATTTAGTTAATTTACAGAATTCCGTACCTACCTAGGTATGTAACGTTAGAGGCTATAAAAAATATATGATTAGTAATAACTAGCTATTAAACTTAGTAAATATAATAATAATAATAAAAGCCCGGCTACAAAAATTCGATGCTGAAATAAAGTCGCAAAAAATAAATAAACGTAACTTAATTTGATGTATTTACATAGTAATTATATGTACAAAAATAACATAACTGTAAGATGCAATTATTAGCTTCAGACAAAAATAATTAAAACAGCGGCCATTAGATGGTGTGTAAGTAATGTTTCATGCGTCATGCACACGCCTTTCACATGCACATATACAGGCATTATATACTAGTTATATACGCGATTGATTGCTTATGCACACGGACACAATCCTAGAGGAACAAAAACGTCTGCTTGGAAATAAAAAGAATCGTTACTTAGCTCAAAAGTGGCACAATACCGTCAATATGAAGACCTAGTAAATTTTTCCTAATTAATCTTGTCGACAGTATAAGTGAATATCGCTTTTATATTACTCATAAATATATCGATATATTTTTTTTTTTTTTTTTTGGATGGGAAATCATCAAATGACACCCCCACTCTGGGCGGAGCGGAAGGGAGTGTCAGACTTGTACTGACTAAAACCCATCCATGTTCCTTCTTTGCCCTTTGTGTTCCAGGGCAACGGTATCTCTTTTGAACAGTCCCGCAGCCCTGGCAGATATATCGATATATTCAAACAATGTTTTAAGGTTTCACGGTTACGGGTCACTGAAGATATCCCGTAAGTGACTGTAAGTTTTAATATCTATATATAGTACTAGCAATTCGTCCGCGAATTCGTTCGCAAAAATTGTGATTGCTTGAATAGTATGCATGATATAAATATAATTTATAGCCTATAACACCCACGAATAATGTATCTTTCCAACAGTGAAAAACTTTTTAGAATTGGATTATTATTTCCGAAAATTACCCCCTACATACTAACTTATAAAAAAAAAATATATATTTATAATATTAGTTTAGGAGTATAGCTAGAACCTGAGTACAGAATTTCAAAGCTAGCTGTAAAAAAATGCAAAATGGCGGAAAATATAAACGGTGTCTAATAATAAGTAAACCGTACAATAAACTAAAGTAAATCGTATTTCAAACTCTTCCGAATGACCGGGGGGGTTACCATGACGTCTTAAAGCAGCAGTAATTCCAGCGTGGGATAGAGACAGAGCTATACAGGTCGTCTAGCGCCGTCTCTTTCCCACACTGGAATTACTGCTGCTTTAAGACGTCATGGTAAGCCACCTGAACTGTAGAAAAACGTTAATCATACTTAGGTCCATAAAATATAATCGTGGTGCAAATAACGACTTCAAAAATTACAGAAAACACTACAAAATAAATAATATTAAGTGCTAAGAAAAAATTTAAAGTGACGTAGTTCAATCGTACAAAGTAACGAGTTTAACGTGACAATATCGTGTTCAACGATTTCATAAGATGATTGTACCTGTGTCTCCAGAGAAGCTATCTGCCCACTCCAGGATGTCTTGACGTCGGCGAGCGCCATCTTAGCTTCCTGCAGCTGTCGCGTGAGCACGGCGCGCTCGCGGCACACGCGGTCGTAGTCCGCGCAACCCGTTGGAGTTACCTCGCGTTTGTCTGGGTTACAGAAAGGTTATCAGTTACCATTACACCTGTAACTCAATGGTTGGGCCAGTTGTTAAGGTTGGAAATAGCAAAAAAAAAAAAAAACCGGTCAAGTGCGAGTCGGACTCACGCATGAAGGGACCCGTACCATCGTAGTAGGGAGTCCCCTTTAATTTTTAATTTATTATTTGTTGATATAGCGGCAACAGAAAAACACATTCTGTGAAAATTTCAACTGTCTAACTATTCAGCGGGCTTGTATCTCTGACAGACAGACAGACAGCGGAGGCTTAGTAATAGGGTCCCGTTGGTAACCCTTCGGGTACAGAACCCTAAAAAAAATGTCGGTTAACTGAAAACTGTGTCTCCAGTTGAGAGGGTAGTGAAAAAGTCGTGAGAGACGTTTCAGTATTCTAAATGGCTACTAATAACAAACATTAGTGGATGGAAGGAATGCATTGCCTCATTAGTCTGTTATCGCATACATGAGAATGTACTGAAAAATATTATCGAGCTCTTCGAGAGGTTCTTCTTTATTCGAGAACTTCACTATCAGCCTGGAGGTTGACAATAGGCTAGCCTTCTATAACTTACAACCAGGGATATTATGGAGCTCCGTAACCGTAACCGAAACTATCGGATATCCGAAATAAAAATATATCCGTAACCGTATCCGTTTTACAAGTTTCGGATAGTTACTTACATAAATTACTGATTGTAATACCAAATGATAACCTAGACTAGATAAAACCTATAAATAAAACGAAATTATAACATACTATTTGTGTTTATATTTTACTTCAATCTAATATCCGTAACCGAAACTAACCGATAATCCGAAATAATTACATATCCGTAACCGTATCCGAAACCGATATAATTTTATTCCTATATCCAGATCCGAAATATCATATCCATAATACGAAATGTTTTATTGACGCGGCATCGCCATGAGCCGGTTAAAAAGACATTTAGGTGCAAACAGAAAACTGAAAAAGACCATGACCATCAACGCCATCCAATCGAAAAGAAGCAAGTGAATTGCCTCATTTCGATTCGATTGGCGCGACTGGACATCGTGCTAAACTAAATGTGACAAATGTGATGGTAAATGAATGTTTGAGTAGTTACCATCATCAGCCATGTGATGGTGCGGGTTGTCGGGCGGCAGCGCGGCGCTCACGACAGCCAGCCGATCGGCCAGCTCCACGGCGCGCGCCTCCGCAATACTGAGCGCACCGCTCAGCTCTGCTCGTTCGCGCGCCCACTCGCGACGACATTGTTCTAACTCCTCCTGTGAGAATATAAGAAGGGTTAACTTAAGCCTTAAGAATACGTATGAATCTGAACCTTAAGTCAGTTCTGATTTGTATTAAAAATACTCGTTTAAATACAACAACACGTTTTCTTCTTCCATTCTCCCCTGTTGCAAGTAACACTGCGCTTGTAAAAGTGCTCATAACATACGCGCTTTACAAATGCAATTTACATGCGTCGAGTAAGACACTTCAATTTGCATGAAATGATTTGTGTATACTAGTCAAAACAGTGGTAAAATAATCATCGGTCAGAGGTAATATGCTGGTCCGCAGATTCTTCCGCTGCTCTGAGGAAGTTAAGACTACGCTTTTTAAGGCATATTGTCAGAGCCTTTACACGAGAAGTCTGTGGGTCAGTCACACCAAAAGATCGTTGGATGCCCTGCGCATCCAGTATAACAATATCTTCAGGATGATGTTGGGGCTGCCCCGATTCTGTAGTGCTTCGGGGATGTTCGCGCTATATCGCACGGATGGTTTTCACGCCGTTATTCGCAAAAAGACGGTATCCCTGATCTGCGGATTGCGTGGCAGCCGGAACAAAATCCTGGAGTCTGTAGCGGACAGGATCTCATCCCCACTTTGGAGGTCTTTTGTGAGAAGGGTAATTTAGTATTTTAATTTAATAATTTTGATAAATGTAATTTTTAATGTATTTAATTTTAATAATTTGATAAATGTAATTTTTAATGTATCTAATTCTAATAATTTTAATGAATGTTTGAAACTAATATGGATCTTTTAGACATCTGATATAAATGATTTTATTTTATTTTTTATTTTTTTTTTAAATAAAAGCAAATCTTTGCCAGTACAAGGATAATTTGCATTTCTTTAACAAATATAATTATGTAAATCCTTATCTATTTTTATCTTAACAAAACAATGTAGGTTATTAATGATTATAATGTTTAATATAAGTATAAATTTGACGATTTCCATTCAAACTAACAACTTTAGGTTTTGTGTTCAGGTTTATATTCGGAGCTCTCGTAAATAATTTATTGCTTTGAGAGCCCTAGGCTGTCTGTTGTCGATAAGTGAATAGCTGCATTCATTTAAGATTTTAATTAAGAAGATATTTTACAAAGGGATAAATATTGCAAGAACTGTTTTCCATTGTGAATTCCTTGTATATTCGTAAAGTTAAACTGCTCTATACAGGATGTTACACTTAGTTCGATAGATAAGCCTTATATGTAATGCATACTTACATAAGTGGAACTGCACGAAGTTTTGGTATCTAACGCATCTAGTGTAGCTTGGTAACTTGCAAATTGCCATTAGCTGTGATTGCACTAGTGAAATTCTATTTGCGCTTTTAAGTTAAGCTATGCGTCAAATTACCGATTACGAAAATGATTAGCGCAAAAAAATACACATTATGACTCACTATTAATGAGTACAACAATAATACAAATCTACTAATAAAAGTAATAGATCAGATAATACATCAGATATTAACTACAAATTGTAAGGGATATTAATGCTCAATCTGTTGCAAATTCTTGACCTTCCAAAAAGAAACATTTAGCTAGTCAATAAAAACAAAAATACAAAACTACCCTTTCATACAAAATAGTCATATTTAAATCTTACAATTTGTTCATTTCTTTCGATCTTCCTAAAAGAGAGTCAAATCCACTCACATTCAAAGCATCCAGCCTGTCCTGAGCGCGCTCAGCGGCTGCTAGCTGTGTCTTCAGTTCAGTCACCAGTCTCTTGGCTGTGTCTCTCTCTGTAGCTGCCTTTGCTGCCTCTGCATGTGCTGTGCGAGCTACTGCTTGTGCAGCGGCCGCCTCTTCACCTGTAAATTAAAATCATGTTAATTTTTAAAAAGGTCAGACCAAACAAACCAACATTTTGAATAATCTAAAAAGACATTGTTTTAATAAATTTATTTTACCTCCAAAAAATAGTGATCAGAGATCAGATAGTTTTAAGGGATTTTTAAATTCGTAACGATAACCGTATTAGCTGTTAAGCACAACACTAAAATTGAATAAACACACCACTCACTATTGTAAACCAAAGTATCTATTGCCTACCAACTTGCATAAAAACTATTTGTTAACATCTGACCTTGCACAGAGGCGAGTGAAAGCTTCAGTTCTTCAATCTTTTGTTCCCAAAAGGCGTCTCTCTCTCGCAGCTTGCCTTCTAACTGTGCAGAGTACTGTTGTTGTAGCACAGCCTGGTCTATCCGCCCGCCGGCACGCTCGGCAAGGTAAGACTCCATTTGTGGAGATATTGACTAGAATGAAACAAGTGGGACTGTTTGTTTTTTTCTTATCATCATAATCATCATCATTTCAGCCAAAAGACGTCCACTGCTGGACATAGGATAATACATTGACAATACATTTTTCTCAATAGTGAACAAAAGCACAAACTTGTATATTCTTATCCTTTTATTATTGCACTATTTTAAAATGCAATTATGTTAATCACTGTAATTAACTAGAAAGAAGGTGACTAGTGGTACAACGAGTAATAGAGAAGTGTAGAAGCCATGCAGATAAAGTTGATACTAATCTCATTACATTCTTAAAATGACAGGTGTTAGGTACCTTATTGTGGAACAATATTCTCACAAAATAAAATGAAATATATAACATGTAACTTACATCTGATGTAGAGTCTCCATGACCACCAGAGCTGGAAGGACTAGCTGTTGACTGAAAGTAAAATATATTGAATAAGATTTTGTAGGACTTTTCCAGTTTATAAGTACTTGCTAATGCCTATCTACATTTTAAGAAATTATTTTAGTTAAACAGTTTCTTTAGTGAGATTAGAGCAATAATATTACATTAAAAGGTGCAATAAATTTCTTGACATTGAAATACTTAATTAATTAGTTCGGTGATTAGTATGAAATACTTACAGAATCGTCCCTTAGCGTTATTCTTCCTAAGAAGGCACCGTTTCGCCAGCTACTCGTTATTTTACTTATGTCACTACCAGTTTCTTCCTTTATCTTACTTTTCAAGCTCGCGAACATTGTAGCTTGTAAGTGATGCTACAAACAAAAACAATCAAAATAAAATGTAACTCGTTTTACAATGTAAATGACCATGATAACGTTCGGTAACTTACCTGTTTCGATTTTAATTTATTGCAATACTATTCTACGTCAAGTTGAAGTTACATTGATGTAGTCACAAAATATGTATCGTATTTATATGTATAATTTTTGAACAGAACATATTTGCTTCGCAAGATTAAATAGCAGGACAACTAAAATACAGTAAGAAATTGTTCGCACAAAAAGATTACTGTCACACTGAAAATACAATGACAAGTCTTGTTTGACAGTTGGCTGACAACTGACTAATCAGAATCACTAGTGTTGGTACAAGGTGTACTGTCCAGTTGGAGTTAAAATAGTAGATTAAACAACAAGTTTAGTGAAAAAAAAAAAGGAAATTTAATTCGAGGGACTAAGTAGCGAAGGATTCTAGAGTATTCACTCAGTTATTTTTATTGTAGTTATTTCTAATTTATTCACTCAATGACTGAAAAAGAGTTTTATTCACTGTTATCGATGAATCAAACAAAAGCCCTTTTTCCAGTGGCAATGATAATAGCTTATTTAGTTAATTTTTAATATAAGTCATTGTTTTACTTTTTTTTTTTAATAACTCTGGCTGTTGTATTAGTTTCTAAAAAATCCTTTTGTAAGCAGCTGTAGCAGCTGCCGTCTCAAAATTTGATAAGAGATTTGTCTTAATAAATTGGTGGAGAAACTAACAAGTTTGAATTTTAATTTGCTATCAATTTTATTAATCGACTAATATTGTTGCACAATTGATTTTATGATATTTAACAGTGGGCTACCCGAATGAAAAAGATTATAATGTTGCTAGAATTAAAGTGGGGTCACATTATTTCTTGATTCCTAAATATCCTTTTTACAGTCATCATTGGACCTTTTTCGTAGCATTTATTTTGAACGTAGATATCGTACCCAAAAACTGGGTATGTGAATAATTTAGAATTGTCATTTGATGATTTCCCATAAAAAAAAAAAAGGTTGATTAGTAAAATTGGTAGCGTGATGTGCTGGCATCTGTATACATTGAGGTGTTAAAGATAAATAGGTTAGATAATTGTCTCCATGTAAAATACTAGTATTCGACTGCTGCACCAGGTTAAACTGGTACCTATTGAATAGACTCGGAGAGCAATTTATTTTAACATTATCGTTCCCTTTTGCTATTCTTAGTTGCGGGTGGACTTAGATAGGTATATTGTGTGATTGTAAAATTCACACTAAACGAAATCCTGTTATCCGCGCCTGAGCTACTAGTCTCTTTAGTTCGGCAGCTGTCATTTTAATCAAGTAAAGATTTTATGGACTACCTGTAGCAATTCCTCTGACAATTGCAGCACGCTTAGCATGATCACCGTGGAAACGGGTTTTGTCGACGGAAGAATCGACAAAATTATTGATTGTAGAAAGATTTGTATCCTCCTAAGCATGGCGTTATTAAAAATATAGAAAAGAAATGTTTCTATTCTTCGGTCGACAAAAATCTAAAACGTCAAGCATGACGACAATTTTTTCTCTAGTTTTAACAAATGTCAAGTAGTCTAATCTACATCACTTCGGACCTAGACACAAGATTATTTTTATTACTATTCTTTGCGTTTATTGACCTATATTGATTTTAAAAACATGTCGGGGTCCTACCGTCGCTGTCTCCTAAGCCGAGAAGAATGAAAGTAACTCCGCAAGGAATGCTGTACGAGCGTTAAACGAGGTTCTTGATCTCCCTGCTGTGTACGGCAAAGATTTTATCAGACAATGCATAATGCCCGTTTTCACCAACCCTAAGTGACATCCAACTCAATGCCTACAGCCCGTTATCACCAACGCCTTCCTCGTGTAAAAGACATGTTGAGTTGTATAGAAAGACCTTTGTCTATTCTTGGTAGATTAGAGATGGAATTGGTCATGCAACGCGTGCAGATGTCATGGGAGAACTTGATGGAAAAGAAACTAAAAACGACGACGTCGTTTTGAGGGGTTTTGTGTTTGCCAAACTCGTTGTGGTAGTTTTTAAAAAAGCCACGACTCGAATTTCGTTTAGTGGTCGTTTTGAAATTGCCGCAACGCGATGTGGTCAGTTTTTCCGGTCAATGAGCGTTTTCGGCCTTTGAGCCTAACATATTATAATTATAAAGGGTGTAAATTGACCCTTAACATAAACGAAAGGCACTTGTTCTCCCCGTCACTGCGATCATTTTTTTGTTCTAGACCATACCTGGGAACCTTCTAGTTACGGAGATATTGGGGGTCAAAGTTCTAATTTTTTCACAACTTTTTTTTTAATACATGTTTTTAATGTAAGATTTTTACTTTACATACCTCCACGACCCTCGTACTATTCAATCCATTCATCAGCACAATGCTATGAGTGCTTTCCATCGAGTCCTACAGTAAAACGTGATTTTTTTAGTTTGATGTACAGAATGCTTGGTTGACGCATATGTGAAGGGTCTGTTTACACCCGGTATTCGCAATCAAGTTCTGAAAACGACTCTAAATTTTCGATGAAAGTTGCAATATAGGGATTTAAGGGGGCGAAAAATCGAATTAGCTAGTTCTCATATCTAAGAAAATTCGTTTTCTCTATTTTCACCCCAGCAGAGTTCGGTCGCCCAGATACCTACTTATTAATTAAATGTTCAGCTGTAACGTACTAACAATCATATTATAACGCTCATAAAGTTCACTCGCTTCGAATGAGTTCGTCAAGGAGTTCCACAAAGAGCAGGACAGGAGGTGGGGCATCGTGTATGTGTGGCGACAAGCCAACTGCAACCTTAAAGTAATGCTCATAAGGGTCACTTTGATTTTGTCTGTGGTGCTAAATCCGAACTAAACTATTATAATAAGGACCGCGATCGTGTCGTTTCATCTTCAAAATCTCTTATTGCGATACGCTGCAGTCGGGTAAAAGGAGAAGATTATTGTCTACCAATATAGCGCCATACACTGTCTTCGGCAGCATGTATAATGTGGATTTCTAAGTTAATTTAACTATGCAAGTACCTATAGCCACACACGTCAATAAGTAGTAACACTTAAACTACAAAAATCACCCTTACGTTTACGAAATAAAGTTCCTATCAAAGTCAACTCATACCTGAGCAAGGTACATAGTAAAAGTTAAGTAGGTAGTACCTAACGCCAAGGTTATCAAAAATAACTTATGTTCACAAACATCGCAGATAAAATAAATACGAGTTTTATTTCATTGATCCCCCCTCAGTTGGCTCTCGGTTCAAGTGGCGCGACCTCAAATTCTTTTTAGGTCGCCGTCGTAATGAAACGCGTAGGTATGGGGTCAAGGTCGGTTTGAAGGATGCCCTCCACTCTGATATAAGTTATTAGATTGTTTGTTTCAGGTAGGTAATAAAAATACAGGGAAGATATTGCGATGTTTTCTGTTTATTAGAAATTGATTTGATATTTGCTCGTCCCATACAAGCAAATATCAATCAATTTAGCTTATTTGATCGCAATCGCGACTGCCGAGCATGAGAGGTCTTGGGGGTTCGATCCCCAGGTCAGGCCAAGTGTTTTTGGGTTTTTCCATCAGGAATTTCTCAGCAGCAGCTACGGAGTCTGGATTTGTGCCCAGTTGATACCTATTAGGTACACATCTGCCTAACCCTTCGGGGATATTGGCAGCGGCGATCTCTCGCGTCCGGCCCTGGTCCAAGCCATGGTCCGGAACGAGAGGGAATGGGAAGCCGTCACCTCCTTCTGCGAAGCAGTCATGCTAATGAAGGAGGTGGCGGGACGTGAGAGGGAAAGAACCTCACGTCCCAGCCGCCGCAGGAGACGCCCTGGGCGTCGGGGGTCACGTGGTGGCTCCCGGCCACCGTAGGCGCGGGCCTGTGGACGGCGAGTTATGGGCTAGCTCGTCGTCCGGCCGTCTTATAACGACAGGCCGTGTCGACGGCGCGTTCGTGTTCCACGTGCGCCTCAAAGAGATGTCAGCAAATAAGTAGAGGTCCGCATGGGCCGATGTCTGCCAGGGCTGCGGGACTTTTCGAAAGAGATACCGTGGCCCTGGAACACAAAGGGCAAAGAAGGAACATGGATGGGTTTTAGTCAGTACAAGTCTGACACTCCGCCCAGAGAAATCCATCGGATTTCCCATCCGAAAAAAAAAAAAAAAAACCCTTCGGGGATTACAAGCGTGAGGTTGTTATGTTCAATATGGTTAGATAATATTATCATTAACACTAAAAACGGGATATTTACCATGTCTACTGTCGGTTTTGAGTTCCCGATAATTCGACGCTGTTGCAAGCACCATGATCACGGTTAAACTCGAATCGAGTTGCGAGTGACAGTGGTTGCGGTACTGAGTGCAAAAACCGAACAAGAAAGAAGGTAGACCTATTTGTCTGCTCATGGTGGCTCCGTGATCGTGGTGCTTGTAACAGCGCCGCAGCAATATCAGGAACTCAAAACCAATAGTAAACATGGTAAATATCCCGTTTCTAGTGTTAATTATAATGTTAGTGACCATAACATTTCAAAAACTTATAAGGTTAGGTAAGTTCTGTATCAACTTCAGCCTGTCGCTATATAGGCCTCTCCAGAGTTGTTTTTTCTTTCAAGTGTCAAGATTTTCGATACCATCAGCACAAGGTCATCGTGAGTGGTTATAGCAGTTACTCTCCTTATTGTCGGTTGACCCCTTTTTCACCCTTATGTCCTTAGGCATAAGGTTAAAAACGTAATCAATATCTCATCATCATCTGCCTAGCCTTTTCCCAACTATGTTGGGGTCGGCTTACAGTCTAACCGGATGCAGCTGAATACCAGTATTTTACGTGGAGCGACTGCCTATCTGACCTCCACAACCCAGTTAGTACTGGGTAATACGATACCCCTTGGTAAGACTGGTTGTCAGACTTTTGAAAACGTAATCAATATCAAATTTTTTTATACGCAAACCCTGTGTAGGGAACTATAGCTGTTTTGAGATGGAAAGAAAAATTCTAGTAATAACGTCACCGTAAGACGTTATTAATGGAACGAACATTTCGAAAGCTGTGAGCAGGGTGCGATGGTCTAATTGGTTAAGACATCCGGTGTACTGAATCGGAAGGTCGCAGGTTCAAACCCTGCTCGCACTAGAATTTTTCTTTCCATGTCAAAACAGCTGTAATCAATATCTATTGGTAGTAAAAACTTTGCAATTTCTGAGAAATGTATGATGTGTTTATGTGTATTCTGTAATTTCTACCTAATATCTTAGGAAAGAGGAGCCAGTTTGTGTATACGGGGTGCAAGGGTCTCCGACGCGTAAACGCCACGTATTCTGTACATCATTCTGAGCCCAGAGAAATTGTTCATCGGCTATTAAAAGAAAAATCAGCTGTTCCATCCATACATTTTGACCGTGTAGGTAGGTATTGCACTTTTATAGGAAACAGCAGTTATTATTTTGATAACCGATGATAAATTTCTATATGGCTCAGAATGATGTATTGAATACGTGGTAACCGTTATCGCGTAGGTGTCCCTTCCACCCCGTATTATGTATCTTATATGCATATATAGTTTTGATGTGTAATGTATTCACTGTGTAGTCCGATAATGTAGCTGAATAATTTGTTGTATATGTTACCGGCCAAACTATTTTGTCCTAGGCCAAACTAGGCACTCTGACTAAATGGGTTAGGTTAGAACTGTGACCCACCACGCGCGAGCCGAGGGCGCATAGAAGGCCGATGAGCCCCACAGCAAAGTCGGGCGCATTGTAATTGCTTTGTTTGTGTTAGTGTATCCTGACACGATAAACACGTGAACTGGTTTGGCCTAGGACAAACTAGTTTGGCCTGAAATCGGGTTTGGCCGGTAACATGTACACTCATTTTTGTTAACCTCTATGTCAATGACATAAAGTTCAATTTGTAACGTTGCTAGTTTCTTTAACTTCTTTATTGTTGTAGGGGATTATAGGATGTCAGGTAATTATGTAGATTAAATGAAAGACACATATCACATATTCAGTTGTTTATTATCTATACTGTACTCAAAATTGATCCGAAGATCACATCACATAGTAATTTCATAAATAATATTACAATGTCATGTACTTTCTGTGATTGTTCGTGAATAAAAAAATGTTCACAATATTATCAATACTTTGTTCACTGGACCGGTTTACCTTTAAGTAGACTGTAGGTACATACTACATAATAAGATACCATAATTTTAGGTACTCAAACAACTTACAGTGTATTTGATGAGAGATATAATAATCAATTATTGTGTTGCAGTTCATTTTTTTGTCAATATATTTACAGTTTTACATTTTTTTTTTGTGATTTACAAATAAATTCTTGAATATTTAATTAGGTCATCATTATTCCATTTGGATTTATAATAACAGTACTTTATAGTTAAAAATATCACAAAAATGAAATATATTATGTGTAAGACACACGCAACATTAAAAATACAACAAAAAGAAAAATATAAAAATCCACTAGAAACCTTGGGCCAGAAGAGTCCCTTCTAAACAGGAAGGATACTTTCGATGTTCTATATTTCATAACGGCAATTTGATACCATAATTATTATTATCACACTAATTAATTATAAAAGTAATCGATTGTCTTACAATAAATGCGTCAGATCATAAAATTTTGATTATAAAAATTAAAGGCAACAAATAACTCATGAAACGATAAATTCCAACAAAAAATAAATGACAACTAATATATTTAAGACTCATAGTGCCGTATTGATAAAAGTGAACTGTTCACTTAGCCACTAGCACGGGACTGATAATAACAATCAACATAAACACAAACGCAACGAGTTACTAATGAGTTTGACTCCGCATCCGATATTCACCTTTTATCGATATGGCATTCCACTTACGTTACGACAATAAATATAACACGCTTACACATTAATCACTTCTTTAATTCCGACGCTAGGAATTATTTCATAATATATACCTAAAAATATAATCACGGCACAAGTATCCCTCCGACTAAATTACTAACGTAGTGTCACTTTATCAGGATTTAGAATCAAATATGTATTATGTATCTTAAATATTTCATTATTAATATATCATTATCAAAATATCCACTAAATGGGAGGAATAAATCAAATTATTAATATTTATTCTAACATTAATCGCATGACTGATCAACAAAAAGGATATGGACTAGGAATAATATTAGGCATTAGGCTTCCATGCCTTCGGGCCGCGCGCGCCGGCTGCGGACGCGTCGCACTCGCGCGCACGTGCGGCCGCCGACTGTGCGTACGCGCACGCCGGCGAGTGCGACGCGCGCACACGAGCGACTCGCGCCACGTGTTAGGAACGCGCGACTCGGCGCGCGCGCACCCGCCTCTCTCTCTATCCGCATATCACCTCTACATACATACGACGAGATAAATTTGATCAAAACGTTAATACTGTTTATGTTGAAAACAATATAGGTAGCTATTTCTTTATGCTGTACTCACCGAGAGGTAATCGGACTCGATCGTCGGTAATATTTTGTGCATCGATAGACGGGAATCGACCGGTAAAAGAATGATAATCTAGCAAAATCTATCTGGAATAAAAGCCGACGTTCTATCCTAGAATTTAGGTAAATAGCTTGGAAGTATGCCTTCTTCGTTAATATTGTCCGATAACGTTCATTGTATTATGAATTTCTGTCCTATCACTCTACGAGTGTCGCGATCTATGCTAATGTGTGAACTGGGCGACGCCTCGGCGTCGTGGGACGTGGGATGTGGTGCGAACGGGATGGCTCCGTAAGGGAAGAACGACGTACCGACTAGTCGCACGAGCGAGCGCGCGCATACCTGCGCACGCGCCGCTCGACACACGCGAATTGTGCTCCGGCGTCAAAAGTTTCAGTGCCGAGGGAGAGAAGCGGCTACACTATTGGTGTTTCATTACTGACTCACTTAATCTAATCTAGTGTAAAACTTGTCATCTAGAAAAAAAATAATTTTATAACATACGTAAAAAAGTAACATAATTCTCACAAAAATGCTCACGTTAGGAGTGGGGTGATGCAATTTTTGACACCGGCATGTCGCCGGCGCGAGGGCCGGCGACTCGGTGCGCTCCGCACCACCCATCAACATTACATCGCTTGCTTATATACAACAAAGTTTTCGTGCGACGCCCAATGGCGACCGCACTGATCTTTACAGGAACTCATATCGTATCTTAAAAAAAAATATACAATAGTAATAAAACATTTGAAACCTCACTAACTACTATTCGACGATCTCGGTACGATCTCGATAAAATTACTCAAACGGCTCCGGCGTCTCGAAATCTATTCATATCACAATCGCATGACCGTGCCTGAGAATCATATCCCGCTACTTATGTACACACTCTTTCCCGAAGACTAACGCACTCCAGGCGGGGGCGGGGCGCGGCGCAAGTGCGCTCGCGGCCCGCCCCGGCCGCTAACACTAACCGATACTCTAAGATATCACCACCTCAGCCGCGGGAGCGACAGTAGGATACTTGCCGAACCTGCCTTTCCCGAGTGTGCCAGAGGCGCGATCGATATGGATAACGCGGGGCGCGGGCGATGCGGGGATGGGGGTCGTGGTGAGGGCGGGGTGGGGTGGGGGCATGGGGAGGGTGCGGTGGTGGACGGGTGGCGGGGCAGGTTAGGGGGGGCGCAGCGCGGGCGGCAGCTGCACGGGGATGTGGTAGTAGCGGCAGGCGGCGCGGCGGCACGTGCCGGCGGCGGCGTCGCGACACACCACCACGCGACACCCCACCACCTGCAGCCCGCACCCTGCAACACACGCAGCATCACGTTAGCATGCTCACACAACGGAGCGTCAACGAGACGCATCCGCACACACGACCGAGTTAAAGATACACATGAAATGGGGGGCAAGGTGATACATGATCAAATAAAGGACACAATTCTAAAGTCAACTAATTATGGTCACCTTAAGACCGTCTACATGACAATCTGTCGCTACATAGGATCCATGTACAAAGTCTACATAGTATATGAATAGAAAAGCAAATACAATAACTAGTGAAAACTACATAACTGAACTAGTGTTTCAAAATGGTACAGGAGTAATAATATATGTACCCAAAAACTCAAATATCTAAACTAAGTTGGTTATATGTAGTTCAGTCTACGGATAGTCTTCTACTTTCAAGAAAAACTACGCTATTGATGGAATAGAATAAAATATTGTGATCATGCAGATATACAAGGAGAGGAAAGGGGACATTTCTATCCATGATCTGAAAACTTGACGTATTGTTGTCAATTAACATTAGTTACACAGTTAACAATTATTGTGTTCTGACTATTGATTGATCTACAAAGTAGAAGAGAGTGAATAAAAAATTGAAGCTGGATGCTCACCTTCACGAATATGAACAAATCTGCAGGTAGGTCTTGTACATCCTTGTCGATTAAAATCTTGGCACACCGGGAGGGTGTCCAGTAACTGAAAATATAACAATGTTCACATTAGTATTTATTGTCCGTTACTCAATTTCATATTCATACAAGACGATGGTCCCACAATGCTCGTGCTCTTTGACACAACATTATTTATTTCTTGATTACTTTTTAGGCTTGTAATTTCTTGCATATTGTGACTGAACAGTACTAAAATTATTCGTTGGCTTTTTTCGTTGTCTTCTAGTGCAAATTATTTCCATTTGCAAATATCAGGAGAAAGTGCTCTCTTGCCTTTTTTTAAGATTTTTTTTTTGTCATTTAACACATTTGCCCAACGACTTTCACATATCAAACTATTGTATAATAAACTTGTTTGTGTATACCAGAAGTGTCACTTAAATATTTGCATTGTGGAACAACTGTATGTATGTTTCTTATAACTATAATCTACTTCATAAACAGTCGATAATTATTTAAAGATAGAAAAAATAATTACAAACTACTCTTATTTATGATTTGTGTAAACATGTAAGAGTGTGTACTCGCCAGGGACTGACAAGGAAACGACGGTTTATGAATTCGTTATGTTAATAGTGTTAATTCTAAAATCTAGTTCATCACTGATTGGACATTCATACATCTGACACTGATCATTATCCTCATTGCACAGCCGTCTGAAAAATAACGCTGAAATAGTTTTTGTAATATCAAAGAGCAAAGTATCACAAATGGTCCATCACAGTAACCTAGCACATTGTATTGAATTAAGGCTCCCTACTCGTGTTAGCTTGTCTCGAGTGATCTATATATATTCGTATATGGAAAAAGTTTATGCGTGTGTAGTTTCTCAGTCGCTACATAAAATTAACACAAAACGGGACACACGGAAGGCGAAAATTGCTCGAAATCAAATCTTGTTGCTGCTTCAATATTACAAGAACTTTACAAGATTCGTTGCACAATATGATTGGAGCTTCCAAGCATTCTTTTACTAACGTGCGCGATGATATCATATCATGTGTGTCACCTTTATATTGTAGTACTGTCGAGATAATAGTATGCAACATTAAACAGAATAGTAAATTAAGAGCCCACTGCTGGAGTTATTCTCGTGAACGAGCTTCCATAACCGTCAGAGAGTAGTGTTAAAGTACGCTGCACTATGCACATAGGTATGAATATATAATATCTAAATGGCATGCAGAACGCTTGAAGTATAATCATTATTGCGCAGCCAATCTTATTTAAGCGTGACTATATTTTACAAAAAAGCTAAAGCATGATGCTAGACAACTTTTACCAGGGCGAGGGCGTACTAGAGGTTTGTAGCGTCCAAAGTGTACCCATAAATACCAACTGTTGCTATAATAAAGCTAAAAGAGGCTGTGTGGGGAGAGTTACGACATGTGTCTGCTCGGCTGTGATGAATTTAGATCTCCCGATGTTCTCAGTAGAGGAACAGAGGACGTCATGCTTATCGGTAGGTCGGCATGGTTATAATGTAAATAGACAAATTAAATTTATACCTTTAGCTTACATGACAGTTCTGGACGTGACATGTTAGTGGTAGTACAAACTGCAACATAATGGCCATTAGAGAGTGCGGTTACTGTACGACAAACAAAAGAAAACCAAGTATATTATTACATCTACGTGAACACTTTAACAAGCGTCAGAGAGGCCTCAACAAGTCGAAAGCGAGGAATTGAAGCCGCAACGGCGAAGCATTTTAAGCGTTATAAGAAAATTCGAAGTGAGTGCAAAAGATTATATTAGGAACACTACCTCAAGCACATTGTACCCTTCTTTACATAACAACACATATTCAAATCACTTCGAGTTTTCTTAGTTCACCATTGTCACTTCAACTACCAACTACGCATAAAAAATAATTGTTTACAAAAAGCATTTAAAATGAGTGTAAAAAACCCCCTTATTAGCAGTTGATAGTTGATACTGGCCAAAAGTGAATTCCACAGAGAACTAAACAGTTGACTAGGCATTCAAATAATTATTTATTTTAATATTTACATGTTATTTAGTAAATTAGGCAAGTTTAAAGTTTTATTATTAAAATGGCCAACTGTTTAGTAGTTCGTAAAATGGCTTCGTTAAATTTCAATCATTAAAGTGACCCCGTACTGAAACTGCCGAGTTCATTAGATATTAGAAGCATATTGAGAAAAGAAGATTTTAGCGTTTCAAGTTAATATTGCAATTGCAATTCCATGCGAGTGACAAAGCGGCGTGTTTCAGTATAGGCTCCAAACAGGAAATAACTTATACTGAGGATATTATAGTAAGCTGATTGTATCTTACCGGGTATAAGCAAGGCAATACTGTCGAGTGACTTCTTCCACATTTCAAAGCAAGTATGTCTCACTATACAAAAACTAAAAATCATCAACAAGTAAGGTTGTAGCATCAACTGTTCATACAATATATAATCGATACAGTTACAGCACAATGACTAGATGGTGTGATGATGACATAGATATCATGGGTCGGCTGACAAGCGATGCCACCCGCGGCGACCGCCAGGCCGTCCTCGTACCTCCACTGTACTGTCGTGCCGGTATATCAAATAGTTCACCGAATAGATAGTGTCCTGCCTGCCACCTGTATCAGCAGGAAAGGAAGTTCTGTCAGTGGAGACGATGCATAGTATGATGTGAACAATTAGTCGGATTCCATATTGTCCTCCTTCGATGCGTGTAGTCAGATTTATTAAGAAAGCTCATTTCACCAAGCGCACCTTGTCCCGCTGTTGTGAATGGCCCGCTTTAGTGATCGTGTTTGTCTGTTCGTTGCTCATTGTTAACAAGCGTCTGGTTGCCTAGTAAGCCCGCGAGAAGCGTCACAAACTAAAACTAAATAGGTACGTCTACAGAAGCCGAGTGAAGAAGCAAGCTCTGAAGTTCTATGCGGAGTCCAAAGTTGGTAGATTTACTTCTTTACTTTTTGATAATTCAATCAGAGATGATGGGTATAGGCGTGTGTAACAAGGATATCAAACATTAATATCTGTATGAAATAAATGTATATTTTCGTTTAATCATTACTAAATTATGTTAGGCCAATACATTTTACTATAACACACAATTACAACAACAATAGATTTTTAGCAGGATTTCTTCAAAACAGTAGGTAATGATCAATTTATCGACTTGGAGCTTCTGAACAGAACATAATAAGCGGTAGACGTAGAGGTGTAGGAGGTGATATGCATTCGATAGCGTACTGGTTAGAGCGAGGCGAGTGGTCGTGAGCCGAGCGAGCCCGGGAGCGCGGGACAGCGCGGGACAGCGCGGGAAGCGCGGGATGCGCGGGATGCGCGGGGAGCGCGGGATACTGTGCCGTGAAAAAAGAGGACTGCTCTTTGCGACTAATCTAATAATTAATGTGTTAACGTTAAGCCCACATCACACGGCACTTGCTTCGCTGTTTACTGAACGTGGAGACGCCACAGAATAGTAATTTCTATAATTTATTATATAATAAGTAAGTTCATCGCTAATAAACAGTCAACGAACATTTAGCGCAGTTGATTTATAGATCTAACCTGCTTGTCACTGGGTCATGTGCCTTATGGCAGCAAATAATATAACTGGGTACCAGTAATTTTGGTAGTGGTACAATTTGATTATTTTGGTTCCACTTAATAGTCATTTTTATTTTTACTCGACTGTGGTGTCTCAGCAAGTGCATTAACATCAACAAATCATATGTCGCGGAGCGGGCGGGCTGGCCTCTACGACTGGCATAGACTGGCGTTAACGCAAGCATCATGCGGTGTGGGCTGCGGCGGTGCAGGTGCGGTGCGGCAGTGCGGCAGTGCGGCACGCGGCACACGTTACCTGTCCGCGCTCGTCGGTGTACACCACGTAAGGCGCGTTTGGGGGCGCACAACCTTTCCGTCCCGACACAAAAAGCGACAAAAGATTGCAATGCGGACGCAGCCGAAGCGTCATTCGGAAGGCATGTAACAGAAAGCGTTTAAAATAAATAGAAGGAAGTGCGACCGAAAGTAAACTGCGGGAGTGACGCTCGTCACCCCCGCGCCACTACTGATGAACACGCCGGCACACTTAGCGCACACAGGAGCCACTAGAATAATGAGAATAATACCTGATGAGCCAAACGTATAGGGTGGTGGATTCTATTCCATGCGAAAATTAGAAGGCGGCTGTGTTAGGTGCGGGCCTGCTGCTGCAAGCCGGTAACCACTAGTAGGTACGGGATCGACACATCGGCCAAAGCGCACCCGTGCGGAGCTCCTTCGAGAACAAGCGTGTACGTAGCGGGATCGACGGACCAAGCGCTCAACTCTCAGTACGACGATAGGTACTCACGATAAACGACGATCGACAAGAGGTAATAAAAAAACGTACAGTCATGCATCTCAAGCGTTATTATTACCGGGATCGTAGATACGAGAAATATACACGCATAGGGTAATAACGGTAAGTGAGTAGAGATACAGTAGTATATATATATATAGCGTAAAACTACCGAGACATCCGCGAGGGCGACGCCGCTCGCTTCGTCCTTACAATAATACAATACAAATGTGACAACACGCCTAGCGCTAACCGCCCCGACAGGCCGGGGCAACACTGGGCCACACACGTACGAGTCTCTACGCGGAGACCCCGCTCCCGCGCCCCGCCGACCGCGACGAGCGCGTCTATGTCGTCTTCATCTTTTTGTAGGGGTTCACTGCCGCCGCGGCCGCAGCCGCCGCCGCCGCCGCGGCCGTGGGCGGCGTGGGCGGCGGCATCGCGTACATGAAGGGCTGCTGGTAGTACGGCACGGGCATGGGCGGCGCCGGCCAGCCGCGCGGCATCATCATGTGCGGCGCGCGCATTAGCCCCGCGTGGTGCTGCATGCCGGCGCGGGCCTTCAGCGCCTGCTGCGTGTAGGCCGCGGCCGCCTGCGCCATGGCCGAGTGCTGCGCCGCGAAAGCGAGCGCTGCTACGTAGTTCTTCTGTGCCACTTCCTTAGCCATAGCGGCCGGGTCGGGCGTGCCCGCGTCCCCCGCAGGAGGCGAGGGGGGAGGTGCGGGCGCAGGCGGCGGCTGCGGCGCGGACGAGATAGGCGCGGGCGCGGACGCGGTCGGCATCGGCGCGGACCCACTGGACTGCACGCTCGCGGTCGGCGGGGCGGACGTGGCGGGTGCGGGGTACTCACATGATACGGGCACGAACGGCTGCTGAAGCTGCATCAGCTGCTGGTAGGTCGTCGCCGGCTGGTAGACAGGCACACCCGCTTTGTCGGCGGCGGGTCGCTTGTACGGCACCACGCCAGGGAAGGCCTGTGAAAAGTAAAGTAGAGCATGAGTGTCATGTCGAGCGGTGGCGGACGCAACAGACGCGTCTCAATTATAAATAAGTTACTTACGAAGTTATCGTAGTAGAAGGATCCGACGCTTTTCATGTCCATCTGAAACGAGAAACAGACGGTTGAACGGAGGGCTCCGGGCGGAGGGCTCGGTGCGGGCGGCGGCGGCGCGGCGCGAGGGGCGGGGGTGAGCCCTGGCGCCGCGCCGCTGGGCCCGCGGCGGGAGGGAGAGGCGCGCGGAGGGATCGTGCGGGCGGGAGGGGGAGCGGAGGAGAAGCGTGCAAAGCTGGCGTTGTACCGGTGGCGGCTCGAGCTCGGCGGGCGCCGGCCGTTTCTTGCCCGGCTCCGACGTCGCGCTCGCCGTGGGCTGCTGGGCTGCGGCGGCCGTCTACGTGAAGCGAAGCGTCGCAGGACGGGACAGAAACAATAACGATGTAGTAGATGCACAGAATACACCTAAAGCTCGGCGTAAGGTGATATTATGCGATAGATAAAAATAAAATAAAAGTGAAGCGTGAGTGCGACGGAAGCGTGGCGCGAGCCGGCGCGAACTGAACAGAACAAAGCTCTGCGAACGTAAGCGGCGTCGCGGCGAGCGAGACCAAGCGGAAGAACAGAAGCGAGCGCGAGCGAGCGAGGCGAGAGCGTGCAGCCTGGTGGCGTACCGCGCCGCGCGCCTGCGCCTTAAGGTGCGCCTGCAGGTGCAGGGGAGGGTGGAAATAGCGGCAGGGGTCGCGGACGCAGCGGCCCTTGACGGCGTCCATGCACACCGTGACACAGCCGTCGTCGTGCGCGGCCACGGGCGGCGGCGGGTGCGCGAAGCGACACTCGGACTCGGCGCGCTTGCACGCGCCGCGCTGGAACTCCCGGCACACCTGCACCACCACACACCAGCCATGTCCGCCGCTCGCGCCCCGCGCTCTTCTACCCTCTGCCTACTCTCACGTCTCACCTACTGCGCGCCGCGCACACACCACGCGATGCAAGGGCACGTTGCAATGCGTCACGTGTGTTTGCAATTTAGTTATATTTATTAGGACGCGATCGCGACTTTTAGATAGAGATAGCGCGTGAACAAAGGTCTATAGGTCTATGCGTGACATAATGTATTTAGTTTTGTCACATTATACAAATTAATTGTATCATTGACCTCGACCGGACGCCGCTTTGTGATTTGTTAAACTAATCTGGAGTCTATCTAATACTTTTCTAATCTAACGATTTACGCATCCGTCGCATCTTCAAATTAATTTAGTTGGGGAAGATTTCCAATTACCTATTGCTTGCCTAAAGTATTTGATAAACGAATGTGAAGCGTTCGGTACGTCTACACTGTAAGCGCAAATCGACACTTATTAGCCGGTGGTAAACGATAGCTCGTCTAATTCACCTATTTGGCAGATATGAGCGTGCGCAACATAGCCGAGTTTGTGCCGACAGTGTAGGTCCTTCACCAGAGGGAGAAAGCGAGTGCTGCTCGCGAAGCAAACGGGCGCACCGGGCCAGTGCGCCCGCGCGCCACAGACACACGGGGACGGGCTACGGCATATCGGCCCAAAATTTGCTGCGGGGACCGACATACTTTTAATCTGATGCACTCAATAATCATTCGACAATTTATTCCTACAGGTTTAGTTTGAAAAAAATTGGACCACGGGTCAATAGATATGTATTAACTGCAAATGATTAAATATGGGTCGGTCCCGGCAAAATTAAGTGGCAACATGGGGGAAGCACTACTCGAGTGTAGACGTTAAGAGGATTAACAGTGTATAACGATGTATGCTTACCTCTAAGCGGTCGGTGCGCGGCAGCTTCTGCTGCAGCACGGGCTGCTGCATGACGCCGAGCGGCGAGGCGGCGGCGCCGGAGGGGTCATGGCCCAGCACGGCCGGCACTAGTTGTGGCGCGTAGTACTGCGCGTACGTCGAGCCCACACCCGGTACGCCCGACAGGTACGGCGACGTCGCCTGCACACCACACCAACACTAACACTCAGTATACTTGTACATTTACTCATCCGGTAGCAACGATGTTAGTTTCTTATTATCAAAATACGCAATATTTTATAACTTATTGAACGCATCTTAAAGCCCACTTTATGCTTGCTTCGAATACAACACTTATTATTTACAAAAGCGGTACACCTACAAACATCAAGATTAAATTTTAAAAAAAAAATTATATCCAGAAAACTGTTAGCCAAACAAGCAATCGCATGCAATCATAAAGACAAGTAGAAATATTAAATAAGCATACGGTTTATCCAGTCTAGCTACCCACCGGCCACCAGAGACAAAAGGATGGGATATACCGGGGTCCGGGACAGGGTGAATTAGGGGTCAAATCCTTGGTTAAGAGTGCATTAAGGTGCTGAAGGTGTGCCTATCATGTGTGTGGAAGAGAAGAGGCGCAGGATGCGAGGGGCCGGTGGTGTCGTCGCGCTCGGCGGCGGCGGCTATTACCTGCGGGGCGAGCAGTGCCAGACTGATCGGGTCCAGCGCGGCGAGGTGGCTGGCTGCCGCGCCCGCGCCGCCCACGCCGCCCACCTCGACACAAAACCACACAAACACGCTACTCATCGTGCGAGGCCAGGTCTGCGCCCGCGACACCGCCAAACCGCCTCCACCTCACTCCTCGCACCGACTCACGGCTGCGTCGTATTGGCTGAACACGCTTTATAATCTCCGACTATGAGATGCGAGAGGTAAATCCGAAAGCTACAGAGTAAGATGCGGTAAGCGACGGGCGCCGAGGCGGTGCGAAGAGAAAGGTCGAGGAGTGTGTCGGGCCGCGTAGTTAGCGACAGTGTAAACAGTGAGGAGGACGATGTCCGGTGATTTAATTTGCATTACCGCGTATACCCAGATCATACACATGTGAGTAAGTTTGGAGAATAGTCATGCCACTTAAGGAACGATTCGTACAAACATGCTCAAGCAGTGGGGAGCGATCGGCCTCTGCGGCAAAGTTTAAGTTGTGCCTGAAAATTAGTAGACTATCTATATTCTAAAATAAATACACAGATTAGTCGTGACTTTGTTTAGCAGGTTCACGCACTCGAAGCGAAACTTTAAATTAAAGCGCGGAACTAGTTGCAGAAACGGCTGTGCCGCGTTCAAGGAAGTACATTACCATTAACTTTCAACGTGCACATGGTTAAGTTTCCCAGAAAACTTCACGAGGGAATCGAGTTAATTTACTTACGGATGAAAATATTTTCAAAGCTCAGAACCTACGTTTAACACACAAATATTTGGTATCTAATAAGTGAAGGACACATTTACGAGGCACAACTTAAACTCGATACGTTATAAAGTCTACGTGTTTCAATAATAAGAACGCTTATAATAATAATAATAATAATAAAAATACAGAGTAGCGAGTAACACCGAAAGCTGCGTGTTGCGTGCATACTGAATACCTACATTAGTGTGGAGGTCCGATCGCTCGAAGCTTCGGTAGTAGGAGGGAGCGTAGCTTGGGTGACTCACCACAGCTGGGACTTGGCCAGGCAGCACCTGGCCGGGCGTCAGCCCCATCTGCTGCATTAGTGCGTTCTTGAGTGCTAGGTGATTTCTTCCGTTGATTAACAACTGATCCTTTAGATGTTGCGGTGGATGGAAGTACTTGCAAGGTGGTTTCTCGCGGTTACACCGACCCTGGAATTGACAAATATTTACTTTTAACATACGGATAACTTTACCAACACATTCATGTTAACTTATAAGTAACAGTATGTATAAAGGTGCCTCGCCCTATAGATATGTATCTGTATCGTAATGTTTGGTTACGTTCACATTCGAGGGCGACGACGACGCCATTATGGCACGTAAGTGGAAAATGCAATAGATATGAGAGCTATACGACGCAGGTAACCGACATTTCTGGGCTTTGAGAATAGACGAAAATGGCGGACCTCATTCGATATCATTCCGATAAGCAGTATGTGTAGCGGGGCGGCGAGCGACCGCGGTTTCGGCTCAATATCGGCCGAATGTGCGGAAATCCCTCCATGCATCACAATTGCCGTGAGCCGGGCACGTAGCCACCAGAAATCCTCCACTCGATTTTTCCTTATAACCGCGTCTTAGGCGGTGTCAAATATTTCTGAGGCGTGTCGGGGGCGGCCGCGCTCCTCGCTCCGCTCATTTTCGACGTCAATGAGGCGCGAGATAATTGCCTTTTGGAATCGAAGCCCTCCGCCGCACCCGTCTATGATGATTTATTTACATCCGTGTAATTAACTGTCGCACTACGTGACGGGAAGAGCTTCGCGGACGTTTTATCGTCGCACGCCGAGCCTCCTGCGCCATATTTTATTCAGTGAAAAAACGGAAAAGCGCTTATCGCAGTTCCAAAGAAATACGTATACAAACAAACGCCATCTGAATATTCAGTACTCCACTAGGGGACTCCCTTGCTGATAATGTCCGCGAAACAGCTTTGGAGTGATTTACTGAGTAACTTTTCTAAAACATGCCCGATGATATCACTATGCCTTTGCCGACGTGGCTATACAGTTTTATCTATAAGCAAACATCTTCGCGAAGTGTGAATCTTTGGCTGCAACTGAATCAGATGCAGACATGTTCCGAATTTTCTCAGTTATTAAACTTCGGTGATGCGTGCTACAACTAGCTAGTGGAAGCAGTCGGCTGCATTTAGATTAACTTGTTACTGGCAGGCATAATGTTAGTTGGACGGTCCTCATAGTTTAAGCTCGGGATAAAGTTATTATTTCCTGTTACTCCGTGCCGTCTACTTTAGCCGAGTTTCGATTCGAACCAACCCGTTTGTGAAACTTGAATGGGTGATCACGTTTCATCATTACTATGATAACTCTGTTGGGTTTATCAAACTTCTATTTATTAGCTTCCACAGTTTGGGAAGCGTTAGATAAGTTTACTGTTGAAAGCATTGAGTTGCGTTTGTATTGGTTGAGTTCAGTCGGTTGAATGTTTTCCTCGTTCATTGTGAATAAAGTATGATTAATGTTTTCGTCCAACGTGTGGTGGTTTGATATGTAGTGTCTGACCCTAAATTGGCAGGCCTATCTATGTGTATTATGGTATTATTTATGTGAGTATCGGCGAGTGCAAGCCGCTGCAGGTGTATCGGTGCGGCGATTAGCGTGACGGATGCCCGCGCGGATACAAATGGCCGGCCGCCTCAGACGGATGACCGCGCCACGCTCGCCCGCCAAACGCATTACGATACATTAATTGCTCTTCGATCACTACGCCTCTACATTTGTTCATTTAACATCTCTTTTGTTCATTCACGAGCTTTTATTTTGCGCTTCATCCATGTTTGCGAAATGGCCGTGAATAGCAGGCTTTTAATCCCCAAAAATCTAGAAAATCTTTATTTAATATTGAGGAAAACAAGAAAAAATAAGCCAATATAAGACGTAACGTAACGAAAGAGATGTTTATATGAAGCCCCGAAAATTAAACAAAAACTTTCAATATGGCCTATTTGTTCGGGAAGGGCAACGGGAGGGTCGAACGAGCGCAGGGTGGGCAATAACCGCCCAAAACTAATAACATTTTTGTGTGATAGTGGAGGAGCAAACCGAGCGCGCTACCCTCGCCGTGTCCTTTATAACACAACAATGCGCACTTGCAATACAATAAGGGGTTAGCAGAGAGTGAGTTTCATCACTGCCTTCCTTCCTGGAGATAAAGAAACAACGTTCGAAGGGAAAGGAATGTACCGAGCGTGCCGAATACCGAACCCAAACGACACGAATCTAGAGATGAATATACTTCATTGTGACTTGGCACTGGTGCCCGATTAAAGCGAAAACGACATCAATGAAGCGAGACGCTCGTGTCTCGTTAAGGTGAGAGCAGTAAGGCGGCGGAGTGCTCTCGGGAACTATGACGTGAATAACGAACAACCCTCGAAAGTAACGGCGTCCGCCGGCAGTCGGCACGCGCCACACCTTGTTACTCCATCGGGCCAGCCGCTGCCAAATGCTACCTCTTCCATTTTCAAGCCCGGAAACTGTATCAAGAGTTTATTACTGGATAATCTGAATCTCAGTTTGCCGCCCTCGCTCATTAGGGAAGTTATGAATGACCTCATTGGCTTGGACTATGATGTGTGTTTGCCAACTGACTATTCCGAGGACTGGAATGGAATCGAAACAGGTAGGTTTGAATTCAAAGAACAGCATTGCACAATACCCTTTTCAGCTGAAATACAATTATTTACAAAATGTCAGGCACGTCACTACAATAAAGCAAAAAAACCATTCAGTCGTTTCATTGTACGTATTAGTGTGCAGTTCAATGCAAATGTCTTAATCAAAACAGCAATCAGCCAACAGGACATGAAGAATGCGCCCGTCAGACGAGGCGTGCGGTCGTTAATCGATTAGAACGTTCGATCACGATTGATGTATCGGTGACACGGTGTCGACGCGCGGCGATGCGTGCTCAGGCGTACGCACAAGCCGATCTCGACTCGTCTATTTTACTATTGGGCGAGCGGACACGCGTCGGGATAAATCGACACACGAGGAAAACAATGAGGTAACGAGCCGATGAATGACACGCTCCCGTCGCGAAACGGCTCGGACTCCACTTGTACGCACGTAAGTGGGTGCCAGAAATATTTGGGGACAGACGGGAATAGAACCGACCGATGAGACGTGCCAACTCCTGCATCGAGTAGGCAGCAGGCGCACGCGACACGTGGCCCACACATATTGCTGGAGGTTTCACATTCACGAGATGTTTTAAATTTCTACGTTGACACTTTAAACTTTATTGCGGACAGATTGTATTGATATCAGAGCGATGCGATGACAGATATTACTTTTATAAGGGTGGTTGCCTAGCGGAATGTGGTAGTAAGTCGAGATTTAGTATAGTTGTTTATTTTTCTTTTTATACTTCGTACTTTTTGTTTATAGAGCTGCATTATTTTCCAAGACTTGCACCAAACTATTTATCTTACTCTAACTTCAATGAAAATTCGCTACTCTTCGCTGTACTCGAAAGGAATATGACGAATGTATTTCCTTACGCTGTTGTGCGTTCGTCAGTAAGATAAGTGAATTCAATATGTATATTTTGTGGTAACAAAAGACAAGCCAGATTTCGAATCGTGGTCGGATGTCCCGACGGAAAGAGGCTATTAAAAGGTCCATAGGCTTGAATCGAGTGATAGAGGTAGGGAACACGATCACGAGCAGACTCAGATCCGGCGCCGGATGCCACAAATAATTTTTTCGACAAGCCAGAGCGAGGGTAAGGTGAAATCTAATTTGCAAAATTTTGTGGTCGGGAAGGGAATTAGGTAAGCAAAGTCAATTCTGAAAGTAAGTAGAATTTGAATTTAAAATGATTTATAGGAGCACAGGGGAGTGGCTAATGAGGCGTCATGCGAGAGGGGCGCGTGTTTATGCTTGGCGCTGAGCGCGTATTTTTTTATCGCGGCCTCTGGGCGGCGCCGCCCGCGTATGGCTGACGTAACAACGAACACGCCTACCAGACGAAATAATTAGCCAACACTATCTAATTGACTTCGAATAATCATACATTTGTGTTGATTAGAATTTAAATCTATTTTACTCATTTGAATATCAAATAAGGAATTACCACGCATTGGTGCTGATTACTGCTGATAAGTCTCGCCTGGTCAACAGTGTAGCTTGTATGTATATTCAATCTTACTTCTGATTAACAGCTAGATAAATAACTACCTCATAAGCTAAACATTGTATTAAGTTTAATTTTTAAGAATCGCTAACTCATCCCTAACGGCTCAAGAATTAGGACCTCCCTGAAAAGTTATTTTTGAGAAGATAATTTAGCAGGAAAGTTTTTGTTATTTAAGTGTTCACAGGATCTAAAGAACTGATTTACTTTTGGGCGAATTGTACACAGGACTTTTTAATTTTATCCAAGTTTTTCTTACTTTTATCCTTTCTCAGCTAGCCGTTAATACAGTGTTAATGTAATTAGCACTCATACTTATTTAATTATTACGGTTAGGTATATGTAGACGTCGAGTAGCCTTCCCTCGACGAAAAAAAAACTTACTAGGAGCCTTAAAGTAAGAATTATTCAGTCCGGTGAAGTTCCCAACAAGTTTGCATGGCGGTACCGTAGCTTAACGATAAAATATGCATTCGTGCACGGAGTTATCTCGGCCACTTTTGCCGTTGCCGCCGGCGGGCGCCCGCCGCACGGTCACTCCTTGTTTATCCCGGCTTTAATATTAGTTGGCCACTTTTAAACGGTAATGTCGAAGCTTAGGGTTCCAAATAGCCATAAAAGTTAGATGTGCAAACAAAATTCTACAGTCAAATATTAGTAAATAAATGTTCAGTAAGGGGTAGTGTCGTAGGTGTTCCGGCGCCGGCCGCGGGGACCTCGGGGTGTGAGATTAATGCAACGGAAGCAGGCGCGACCTCTCCAGGTGTTTCATTAAATTGCGCGCGGCGCCTCGGCCGGCTCGTACAGCCATTATGAACGCTGCAAGCTCGAGGGCCATTCGCTTTAAGAACGCCCGCGCCACTTTGTAACAGCCTTAATGAATCTTGTTACTTATAGGCTCGCGTAAATTGCCTGTTTTACTAACGTGGCGTGGGGTGAAAAAACATTAGGTCAGTGAACGCTTTCGTGAGGAATGCCTTTAGAACTCGCTGAGAGGTTTTGTGTTTCACGGCGCTGCCAAGCTTTTGAGATGTTATTAGCTGACGGAAAGTCGTAAAATCTGCATTAGAAACATTTTCAAAGAACCACAACAATGGTTTACCAGATGAGCCGGGTGCCAAAACTAATGAAATACGGAAGATTACATAATTAAACACGCCTATTTTTGGCACTGAAACTAATGAACAAAGCAATGTGAATAATATTCAAGCAACATATTTAACTATAATATTCTATTTAGATTGACAGAAAAGAAGTCAAGTAAGAGACATCCACAGACAGAAAATGTGTTGACTCTATTGTTCTATTTATAACTGTTCCAATTTCTAAAGACGAACCGTCTACCACCTACGCGACTCTTTAATGTCTGCCATAATTAACTTATTTATGCTAATGCTAATATTTCCGTGCCCATTTCTATTTCTGCGACAACTTTTTTCATGAATGTATGTTAACACTGCAGGTGTATTATGTATAACAGCAACGTAGTGAACATTCGTAACGAATGACTCAGAGTTTCAGTGTGAGGTAGGTAAACAGGCGGACCGTATGCACGTGTTTCATGTGCAATCTAGTGAACTAAGCGGCACAAGTTGATGCGACGCGACGATACGGAGCCACCCGGGCCGCCGCCTCGCACCGACTAACCAGTTTAAGCCTGCTGCTGCAGTAATTAGTCTAAGCAGCTAGACGGAGCGCGTGATTCCAAGTACTGGTACTCTCTTTGACTTTCTTGCTTAGTCAGGGGGGTTAACACTCGCCGGGATACCGGATTTCACCGGTTCAATCCGCACCACACGGCTAAATTAAGCCACCTTCGTTACCGCCTAAAGCGGGCTTAGACTGGTCTGTCTAACCTCTCAATGACAATTACGTCATCAGATGCTTCCAGAAATCTAGATCTAGACTTTCTGAAGATACAGAGATCGTTTTAAAACTAATTACAAAATGTTCAGAGACACAATAGAACTGGTTTTAAACACAAGAAGATTTTGACTTTCAACATCGGTTATCTGTTATAGTTGCAGACAACAATAGTTGTATCACAACAAAGGTTTCTAGGACGTTTCCGTAACGGTATTTTCTCTGCTTTTGTACTGAAGTTAATAGAAAACGTTGAACGATATCGGCTTCTTTTCACAAGACCTTGGCGTCGGCAAGTAGGATAGTTAGTGTCTATCTTGTATCTACCACTATTCAGCTTATTTTGTGAGTTCAGCTTGCCTTGAGACATTAATTTCTTTGTTGTTAATACAAGGCTTGATTTTAACAGTTTTCTACATTTTGTTGCCGAGATTGTTCAGCAATAAGCAATAATCTTGAAACGATTGATTTAAAGTACTTACTTTGTTTCTAAACATTTCAAAACAATTATCTCGCAATTTACGTTTAATTGGCGGAAATGTAATTAGTTACAAAATAATTAATATTAACTCACATAGCGTTAATTATTTCGGCAGATTCAACAGATTGTTATCGTTTAGTAAATTATTAAAATTCATCGTCCGTCTTTGTTTCTTTGATAAAATGTGGACCTTAATAATCTAGAGCTTTTAATTAACTGAAACATTACAGTCGCAGAAAGCAATAAAAAAAACACATTATTTAACTTGGCTTATTAACAATGTAAATTAATAATGTAACATAGAAATCAAATACTACGGACGGAAAAACTAGCACATACAGTAATGAGGTTACCTAGAAAAATACGCGATCATTATGTGATCGAAGTTGACAAGTTGCCATGTCAACCAATGTCATGCCTCGTTTACATTAGCGTCAGCGACTCGGATACGTTACTGTCTTCGCAATTGAACTCGCATGCGGCTAATGTTTATGCTAGCCGTTCTAACTCTTTTGCTACATCCGGTACAGAATGTAAATCATAACAATTTGAATTGTCTCTGAATGTTTGAAAGAATAGATGATAGATATTGAACTGTGAAAGTGTTATAGGTACTTAAATAAAACTATTCAACAGAAGAGACTAATATACATAGACCAAGGTCTATGTATATTAGTCTCTACTCTATCTATAAAGGGTGTAAATAGACCCTTAAAATAAACGAAGAGCACTTGTTCTTCCCGTCACTGCGATCATTTTTTTGTTCTAGACCATACCTGGGAACCTTCTAGTTACGGAGATATTGGGGGTCAAAGTCGATTCCCAGGAATAATTTTTGCGTAAAGTTACTTAGTTTGATGTACATAATGCTTGGTTGACGGATATGTGAAGGGTGTGTTTACACCCGGTATTCTGTAGGTATGGCTCGAATTACAGGATAATGTAAATTAGTTATTACAATAAGCAGCTGCGAGCTTACTCCCACGTCAGAGCTTATCACTAAAGCGAGACAATCAGATAAAACTAATAATAGGATCGATCGCTAAACCATGTCATGTGTAGAATATGAACTGTTATTTTCTTTCAATCACAGGATGTGATTGAAAGAAAATAACAGTTCAACAGTTCAAGATTTATGAACAGAAATGTCCCAGCAAAGAAAATCACAACCGAAGAAGAGATAAAAGGCGATAAACGCGAAGCAAACTAACTACAAAATAAAGAGCCTTTACTACGTACGATAAGGGAAGTTTAAGAGGAGTTCTCGGGCTCGGGTCGCACCGATAAATTGGGCGGCACTTAATTATGATCTGGAGCGGCATCTTGCAGGCGGCTAATGTCCCGGACTCGTTTAATGCGAGAACTTGTAGTCTCGGCTCCGGCGGGCGTGATAAATCTCCATCTGTGCCCTGTGCCCGACCCCTACCTTCAACGTGCCGCGACTCGACACACACCCGTCTAGAGACCGTCCAAGAACCACGAAATATAACTTGCTACTTAATTATGTAGCTTTGTTCTGTTCGGTTTGTGCGAATGTGAAAGAGCCTAATAACAAGCAATCATTTTTTTTACCAAAAAGTAACAAAGAAATATAAAGATAACTCCAAATGAACAAAACCTTTCCTTATGCTAGAGGTCTCCGGCAATGAAACGACCAACACAATCTCTTTCCGTGAAAAGCGTAGCAAGTGCTACGCGGGTGCTACGAGCGCGTAGAACAAAGGGAATCTACAATAATGTCACGCGGAAGCAACAATCTGACCGTAGCGTAGTTGGTGTGAAAAATATTTGTATGGTGTCTTTTGTTGTGAATAGCTAGGTTGCGTAAGACTTCAGCAGTAAACTTACTACAGGCACCTGGTAAAATAAATATCTGTTCATAACTTGAAATAAACCGAACCCGATAAGGAAAAACATGAGGATAAATGTTCTATCTAACTAAACAAGTGTTAACTCGATGTCTAACAGTAGTTAACACTTCAAGGTCTGAATATCCAGGTGAATTTGGTCTAACGCGCGTGTTCCCCAAGTAGGTATCTCATTCGTAAACAATGTTCGCGGAGACCGTGCGTATTTCATCTACCAAAGCCTTAAAAGCCAGTAAATATGTAGGCATAAATCAATTTTCTAAACAGAGTGAAATTATTAACCGCAATGATTTACGATGTAAAACGAAACTTTGTTCCGTTTACATTGCCCTTTTATGTTGCGTATGTGGGTAATATAGGGAATTATTGTGTGCGGCCGGGAACATTAGGAAGAGTGGCACTGTGTTATTGCATCGTGTAGCGTTAATGTCGCGAGGTTGCCGGCGGGCGGCGCGGCGCGGCACGACACGATATGGGGCGGCAGGGCACAGTCGGCGCCGCATTATCTAGGTATAATTAAAGCGGGCAAGACGACGGCGAGACGTTACGCCCGTCCTAACGACTTTTATGGCGTATGTAACATTGCCGGGACATAAAATAAATGTGCCGCCTCCAGCACCCCGATATAGCACAGTATTCCCAGATTAATCGCCAAAATGTTTGCTCACACGCTATACGACTGCCGTTATTTAGACTATACCTCTACATAATGAGGTAAATATTGGAAAATGTTTTCCTTTTCCCTCACTGACACTAACGTGGAGTCATGATGGCTCTCGAAGTGTCGGATGAAAGTATTTCCTGAAGTTTATTTGTTAAAGTTTTCGCAATATAAGTTTCTATTTGGAAAGGGTTCAAGAGCTTTTTTGTAGAACGGAGGGCACAAAATACAGAGTATAAAAAGGTTGTTTACAGAAAACGTCGAAGGTCATTCATGTCGACTGCTCGTGTATTTGTACACGGGTGCGAGAGTGGATTTGTTTTTTTCTCTCTCAAGTGTGTATTTAACACACACCCTTATAATTTGTGTATTGTAATATCGTCGTCTTGGGATGTTTGTACGTCGGTGAATATGAGGGTACACGAGATGACCACACAGTCGGTTTCCCTGGCACCGACGTCCAGAGGCGTCATTTAAATCTTTATATGTCCACATTAGCTTTATAGGCGACGGGGAGCTTTCTCCAACGCTAGCGGCGCCTGAGTGCACTTTTATTGAGGATGAAATACCGTAATTGCCACTCGGCGCCAAGCCGTGACTGACGAGTTTTGTACGTGCTAATTGTGCCAACTCATCTATAAGGTCGTATGACCGCCGCCGAAAGGTCAAAACATACTTTACTTACTTCCTAATGGGGTCTACGTTAAATTAACTCTTGAGCGGGGAATTGATGTTTGTTTTGATTAAGTTGTAATATTGGAAGTGCTTTCATATTTTAGTGGTCGTTTACACGAGTGACGATATTCTTATATCAACGGGCATCGTAAGTCTACGCGATATTGGATAAAACATAAAAGGAAAATATTCAAAACAATAACCGCTTTTCATATCTCAATCCCCGAACAGCTATAATCTTGACAAATGACGGTCTTTGGAGTGTAGTCGGCACCACAGGCCGCATTGACAAAACTCCAAATAAACTGACACCGAAACTGACACCGACAAATAAATAAGCATATTCGATGTTTTATTGAGTGGAGGAAATACGAAGGAAATAGTTTCCTGGGTCATTACGCGGGTCATCAATCAAGTGTGGCCCTGCAGCGCTTAGATTTGGAAATTGTAGGACGTGGATCGATTTGTGTGATGGTCGATTACCGATGGTTGTGTCGTGGGCGCAGGCTAGGCTGCTAGCGGCTGCTACGTGTCGGGCGAGCTTCGCGTGGTCGTAAACGGCAATAAAGGGTGAAGGCGTGAGGACGGTTGTCGGGCGTCGGTATGCAATGGAGTCGAATGCACGATATCTGCATTGTGGGGCGGCGTCGCGGCGCCGGCGGGTCTGGGCGTCGCGGCGGCGGCGCATACATCAGGCACGCGACCGCCGCCCGTCCCCCCACACCGCCGCTTCACCCCTCGCCAATTATCATAGTTTTGTTCCTATTTTTTGCCGCATTAATGGCTGTTTTCAGACAAACGCCCTGATTGTTCGTGCTGCATTGCGATTACAGAATACATTAGGTGTCCACTTTTTCCCAATTTTTTTAGAACTAGTGAGGTGCACCCACAGATTTTATGTTTTCTTTTAAATTTATTTGCTAGAGCACAATATTGTGTTTCTTACGAAAGGTTGCTGTCTTCGCGTAATACGTTAGAACTCGAGAATTTTCCACCACACTGCACTGTACCTACAAGTCACATATCGTCTTTTCGGCTTTCAGAGCCTTTAACAAATACAGCTAACTTTAGGAATTTTCTAAGCATAAGTTTAAGACATTACATTTCTCGTAAACAGCCCCATTTAGATGAGGCCGGTCGATAGAACACAAATAACCAAGTTATTAAGATGACAATAATGAAATATGCTATCAATGATTTTAATTTTGAAACTTGCAAGGCATTGCACAATATGGCACAAACTCATTCTTGAAGGAGTTAGTATAAAGTCCACATGGGGCAGACGTGTCGTTACGTATGCAGCGAGTCAACCGGCGCCGGTGGTGGTGGGTGCCGGGCAGGTAGAGTGCAAGGCGGCGCACATTGCGCTCCCCATTATCCTATGCAAATCTGGATTTCCCAAATATCGTGCTCTGCCGCGGGCCACCTCGCTATCGCGGCTATTAATAACCCGCCGTGTTACAAATACGAGCCTCGGAGCTGAGCCGTTTAGTCCGTCGACGAAATACACTAGCCGTATGTTAGTTCATACGCTCCGTACGCTCGGCAGTCTCGGTACGCTCACGACTCCGTGCTTATATTAAGTAGCGTTGCACCGTATTTTCCAATTTTGATTAAATCCTTTTTCCAATTACGGAGCTTTGGGTAGGCGTTTGTTTTTATGATCGCTTTAGGATAGGAATTTATGAGAACAGTTTATACCGTACTTGCATTTTGGTTAGAAAAAATAATTAACTTTTAGAAAACAGCCAACAATATTTTATAACGATATTGTTGTAAAAAGTAGCGCAATATAAACTAACGTTAATGCTACTTCCCTTTATATAAAATACACAGTTAGATACGTAATACTTACGAGTTAATTTGTAAATGAGGAAACTGTCTTGCTACGTCGGTAATACGTGTTCTCGCGCTGTTCTACCTTTTACTTTGTTACGAGGCGCTACTGTAATAATTTCGCAAAATAACTTTGTATACTTCAGGGGAAGTTCGTTTAATATTCCACTAGGTAAAGTGTTTATCGCGCTAATCTCGTAAAACAGGTTAGTCGAATGAAGGGTGCAGATCATCGCGCCGAGGTCAGAGGATGGGGTCAGGTCGGCGCGGGTCAGCCGTTGAAAATAATCCCTTACCGTTGGGGCGAATTAAGTATAATTCGTTCGATATAAGTAGGTCGGTATCGAGTTATGGTGGGTTCTTTTAATTGAATCGTTAAAAACAATTATCTACTTTTGTGGTGCGTCAGTGGGCGAGAAAATGTGGAGAAAAAGAATGGAGCTAACAGTGCACTCGCTCCTTGCAAGTTTTTTGAACAGCTTGCTGGATAATTAGATTAGATGCCGCTGCAGCCGTGCCGACGTGCACACCGACACGAGGCTTTTCTTATTAACTCCGCGTACACGTTAACGTCGGAATTTATATCGAGAGTGGCCAATTAGTGAAAAATTTCTGCTTTTCAATTGAATTCCGAGATAAAGTTTTAACGACGAATTGAACTATTGCACTTGATGATTAATATATGGGGCCGTGGTTTATATTTGCATTAGCTATTTCTTTACAAATAAGTTCTAATGTAACTTGGTACTGTTAAGCAATTGCTTACATCTTCGTGAAGTAACACGTAACACGGTAAATAAAAGCAACAAGGAAACATATAGAACCGAATGTATGCTCACCTAATGAATTTCCTAATATTGCAGAAACGTTGGCTATGCGCGAGTACACAAGTGGTCCGCACTGTAAGGCTGTAGTCCACGCAATGGACAGCGGCGACGTCCACCTACCTCACAATTTAATTAAATATGGCTTCAGATTAACTCGGTAAGGCTTCATACAAACTATTCTGTTTCATATTTTCCACCCCCGATATCGGTATCCCCCCACGCTTTATCTACCATGTTGACGATATCACTCTAATATACATACACATACGTACTTTTTACTGGATACAGACATTTTCCTCCATAAAATTATATCACAGCATTTTAATAAGATTACCTGAAACAAAAAGATTACACAATTAGTCGGATCACGCGATTTGTTTACGCCAAAGTCAATTAGGGCAAACAATGTCGCTAATAATAACAATGGGAGCAGGAGTGACGAACCAAAGTTACTTGGGTGTACAGTCTTGACTTTGATAATAATGGGTTTGGTTAAGAGCCGCGGGTAGGGGGTGCAAGGGTGCGGGGGAGCGGGGGCGAGTGCGGGGCGCGATTGTATCCGATGATAAACATCGGCCGCCCGCCGCGCCATCCAAGAGTCGGCGCGCTAATTAAACAACAACGGAGAAAATTAATTTGATTGTTTCGGAACTACGCCTCTGTGTTACGGCCTACCGACGGTTTACCTAGGAAAAGTGCTCGGCTGGTGCCTCTCGACGTCGCGATGGAGACGATTTTTCACTGTAACACCATTTATATTGTGAGCGGAGTATGGCAGGCGAGCGCGCGACAGACCCCGGTGACAAACAAGAACAGACTGAAGTTGACTGTTTGACACCTAATGAAAGGCTTCCAACTGCAACCAGATCGATGACACTTAGTTAAAAAGGTTATAGACGATGACGTCATGTTTAAGTTTAATTTTGCTACAAAACAGTTAACTTTGTCTATGATTAATTGGTGTTTTGATATTATGGTAAAGTTTATGGCATATTCCGAATTAGAAAGTTGAACTTTCAGGAAATATAACCAAATTGCTCCACATTATTGAATCGGTAAATCCGAAGCTACAAGGTTAATTGACATAAAAGTCACCGTTGTGGTAGACATGTGTGACAAATGGGGAGTGCGTGATGTGACGTGCGTGGCGTCGGCGCTGCTTGTTCCGGCCGCGGATCAGGTACCGCCGCGGAGTCGCGGTGTCGCCTTACATTACGCACACCCCAGCTAACATTACACCACGCCGCCTTCCTCGTCCTTATTAATGACACGCGATAATTAATTAAAGCTACGCGCTCAGATATTCTAGTCACTAACATATGTTAACAAGATCCGATACCCCCACTGAGCGTAACAAGATCATTATATTATAACAGAGACGAAATAATACAGTTATTGTCATCTACACTAGTGTAAATGAATAATTTATAGGGTTAACGCACAGTTCGGAGCTTCGGGTGTCAATTAAGTAAAGTATTTACGAAACGCCCTCTCAATAAATAAGTTAGGGAATAGAATTCGGAAAATTAATCGTGAATAGGCACGGGGGGTCGGACAAAAACTTTAATGCGTGCTTGGAAACCTTTCGGCGTGAAAATGTGGAATTACATGCGGTATCCGAGTCGGCCAACTCGTTCCTGAGCGTGTGAATTATTTACGCGCCGCCGAATGCGGGCAGAGCGGCGCCGCCCCGCACATAGATTGGCGACGACTAACTTTTAGTTGATCCACAAATAAGTTGATTCGATTTAATTTGACCAAAGGGTAATGTTGCTGAACAAATTAGCGAACTTTATAATGCCAAAATATACATAGGAACAACAGTTTAATGTTTATTTAAACATTCTAATAATTAGTTCAGTACTAGAATTTCATTCATGTTTATCGCTCCTCCACTAGTATGGGAATTGGATACGATGCAACACGAACTAATGAATTCGTCCTAATAGGATATGAATATGACTCAGTTTTCTCAACTTTTTGAGGTATATTCTACAACTCTGTAGACAAAGTCTTATTTCGTCATCAAATATTTATTTAGGATCAATAACAACAAGGAGAAAAGTATGATTGTTATTATTTTTGGAGCTTCGACAGATTAATAAGTAGTTCCTTTGTCTTATCCACCTTATTTTTCATGACAATCTTAACATAAACATAACAGATCCCTAATTAAAATATTAAGTAAACGAAATAAGAAGTATTTTATAGCCTAACTAAAATTCAAATGTGAAAATTCAGAGTGAAAAGTTTAAGAGTGCATGAAATGTAGATGTCCGAATCCGAAGGGTAGAGGCCGTATTCGGCCCGGGGATCGACTCATTAAAGGATGCGCGGTTCATCTCATGCGGCCCGGACAAAAACGGGCCGCTGTCCGTTACGGTGTGGCTCGCAATTAAACACGAGGACCGTTCATTGGAAAAGCGCTGAACAAGCGAACAATACAACAGCTATCTAATTACTTTGTGTCTCCTAGCCGCCTGTTGTATCTACAATGTAACGTCACTGTAAAGTTATTTGTGGTTTTTGCCAAACGTACACGCCCCATGTGAACTTTCTGTTAGCTCGGCGATCCTTACCCTGACAAAATTTATTAGTAAACTAAACTTATTAACAAAAACTACTTTATTTATAACATGAAGAAATGCTACATAATTGTTGCCGAATTATGACGCTTCTTGATATCCAAATGTGACACTAAAGTCTATGAAACGTCGTTATTATTAAGAGCCGTTTCGGGTCATTAATTGGAGCCGAAGTTGGGTTTAATACAATCGAAATCAAATTAAGTACATTCAGTTGCGGTAGACTCGGGTTCAGTTGATTCAGCGCAGCGGTATGACCAACACGTGCGGCGAGGCGAGCCGGCTTCTGACGCCGCAATAAGAATAAGAATTACTTACTATCTTGTCGTGTATAGTTTTATACACGCATTTGTGTAGATACGAAACATGTGGGCATTGTTTCTTTATCATTGTCCGTGTTAATTTTAAAACAGATAGTATTTAAAATTAAAATTAAAATTTTGTTGTTGCGAATATCACGGCAACACGGCTGCGACACAATGAAGTCGAGACTGGCGATTATTCCGCTCCATGTGCACCCGACGAAACTTAATGCCGGCCGCCGACGCGGCTCCACTGAAACGACCCATTAATATGCAAAACAAAACTTGCAATTAATTGGGCTTTAAAAGTTAAATCGTCACTACAGGCGAAAATTGTTCTTGTGAATCAAGATTTATCGCTGAAAACGTGACGGAGTTTGGCTGACTACACGAATCTAGTCGCGAACAGTGCAGCGCGACATCAAGTAGTCGCTCCCGTGACATATTAGACTGGAAGGGACGTCCTGGCGGGGGTTATGAGGTAAAGCGGCGCGTAGCTGCACGTCGGGAATAGATGGTCGAATTAATTGAAATATAGCGTCACGCCGGTGTGCGGTCGTGCGGTGGCGGATTGGGGGATTAAAGTTGCAGCAGTTCAGCGCTGGAGCAGGTGCGGCACGCGCGGGACAGGCGGAAGGGGGGGGGGGGGAGGGCACTGCGGCTAGGGCTATCGGCTTGCCGAACACGAAGCCGAAGCGTTGAAAAATTGCGCTGAACGTCTTGAAGCGCCCCCCCCACAGCGGAGGCGCGCTACATACAAATAAGTCAGGGCTGTTCGTGTCGCCGCTCCGCAGCCGACGTCGACACCGCTATCTCTACTTCACATCGCTCTGCCACGTAATCGACGAAAACTTCATAATTTATCACGAACGAGGCCAAACTCCCCAAGTATCGATGTTGCCTTTTTTAAATAATAAAATTGAAAAAGAAAACCACGGCAGAGGCGATGGTCCTAAAGTATTTTGACCTTTATAAAAAGGCTTTCACTCGAGGAATTAATAGCTAAATCGAGATTGATATCAAGTTACTCAAGTAAAAGAACAAAGAGACATACGTCAACTACATTAGCTACACTCAAAAGTATGAAACAATAATTCGTCTACACCGCAAATGATATCTGAAAGTCTCCGACCCGACTACGGAAAGGTCGAAGTAGAAAATATTGCTGCAAAGCTAAGCGCAACTTTTGCAATGACTCAGCGATCTCGCGACGTCGCAAGGCACCCACCCGGTATCTACTCGAAATATCAAAATAAGATTATTTTATTTTGTGTCTGCTCTTATCGAGCAGCAAAGAGGATATCGTTTATCTGAAGTGATCGGTGATCGACTGAAACTTTAGGATTTTCTAGTGAGATATAAATAGAAGTTAAATAACAATCCGAATAATCGGGCCTAAATCCGTAAGTGAGGGTCTAAGCGAAAGCTAAACTTTATTAAAGGTCCGACAGCGTCAAGGGCCGGGGCGGCCGACCTTCATAAAACAAACTTTATGACAAACAATAACATTTATTACATAGTTGAGTATTAATGCGCACTTCATTTACAGCTGGGCGGGCGCCGTCGCGGCGCCCCTGCATTGTTGGTCGCGCCGCAAACATCTTTTTAGGTTTAATAACTCACCCCACGATACGGGACTCCTTGCTTATGAAACGTGAATAATCCTAATCTAGTACGCTATTACAGCGCCCGCCTTTGTAGGCGGTCTCTGTACTCATATCGTGTAGGAAGTACAACAGCATAACCTCTGATGTATCGCTATTTAGAACGACTTTACAACCTTTTTGCAATCATACTTCAACATTGCAACACGTTGATAAGCTCATGTCTACTTATACACGCAATAAAGGAAAGCGACATTTAATAAAAATACAAAACGTCCCGAAGCAAGGAGTGGACAGCGACGCGCGGCGAGTTGTTCTTGTTCTAGACTGAAATAAAATTTTATATAGGACATTATACGTGACAAACGACGTGAACGACACGAATATCCTCTTTCCAGTTACGTTTTGGGTAGCTATTCTTATTTTACGCAATCGTAGCCGACGTTTCGTTGAGAGTAAACAGTAATATACAGCTAAACCACTATAAGCAATTAAATAGTTACATTTCACGAACTAATATCACAAGCAATAACCATTGCTCCTTGCAGCTACTAACAATAAATGTCAAGAACTCTTTGTTCATTAAAATGAACGTGTTTACCCGCTGTTCGAGTGAGTCTGAGTGCAAAATACTGATTGTAGATGTACAATACAGTCAATTATAACAGGATAAATGTTCGTACATTACAGTATGTGTATAGCGGTAGATAAGAATTTAATGTGTCATGGATTCGGTGGCCACTAGACAGGGGTTTTGTATAAAGCCAGTGGAGGACATGTGTCAACCGAGAGCTCTGCACAGGGAACGTTTTTATGCCAGCGAGCTGCCGAGAATATCGTGCGGGTGAACGACACAATTTAGGCAAATCTCAATTTTCCGACCATCCAAATGTACAGGCTTTTAGACTTCACTTTTTGTTTGATAGTTAGGCCCAGGCCTGACATTCTGACAACACCGATATAAAAGTAACTAAAATATATATTTGTTTAATATAAAACAGAATAGTAAGTATATTTGAGTGTATTCAAATTTCCCGATTGTCAGTCCTTCTGAATCATTCATGACCATCAACCAGACGAGTATCGGATATTTATGACTGAGTTTTATTTATTTTAGTAGTTCTAATATTATTCCGAGGACGATCACAGCTTTCGCGTGTAGCACGTCATTAAACCGTTATATGAGGTACAGGCGCTGCTTTGTAAACTATTTGGAAAAGTTGTTTTGAAAAAGAAAGAAAACTCTACATTGTTTATGGTTAGTGTGCAGACGGCAACATGAAACGCACGTGTTAGGTACGTTGCAGCATCAGTCGGTGTATAATGTGTACGCGTAATCGCGATGGCTGGCTGGCGGTACTTGTCGATGCTCATTTGCGTATCTAAGTGGGCCCGCGGAGGCCATTAGCCCACGATCGAAGGCGTCATTACTCGCGTAGTGGCGCGCGATAAGGACAGACCGCCACTACACCCTTAACGACACCGCCTGCGGTGGAAGTGGACAGCTACGTACCTTCCACCCTTCAGATTGCTATTAGAAAAAGAATTTAAGCAAATGTTACGGAAAATTGGGTCAAATTTTATGCTAAAAGCTTCTGGTTAATTGAAGTTTTATAAAAATTTACGATTTAGTATATTATTTCATTTTTCCTTTTTTTTCCGAGTTCACAAAATGTACTCAAAATATATTCAGCAAAAATGAGAGTTAAAGAGGTGGACCTTAAAAACGCATAAGTTTCTCTAAACTGTTACTCATTTTTGTAACCAAGTCTAACGAGTAGTGCAAGACATTTGGCAGGCTCCATTTTGTCAGACATATTGTGACGCAATCTAAGTGGACGTGAAGGTATCTGAATGCTAAACCGTCTGTTTATCACAACAATAGAAGTTCAGAACATGACAACATCGTTGCGGTGTTATCGCTATTAGCGAGAGTTAGGTACAGCTTATGGTACAAGTGTAACTACTTACATACTATTAGGCGAGGCATGTGATTTCATAAATGGTCGTGAAACGCCACTGCGGAGTTTCCTCGTAGATTTTAACGAGATTGCCGGTAGTCGCCGGTGCCTGTAGCATCGAACTTGCGGCAGGAACCCTCCAACACAAGTTTACAACTTATTAAAGAAGATCTCCCCGAATTGATATTAAAATCCGGGAAAATACTTTCCGTTTCTTACTTTTTTACGAAGAATTCCAAACTTCTTACATTAAATATGTATTTTTATTGCAGGTAAAGATATTCTTCAGTAGAACAGCAAAATCATATTTAAGATTTAATTTCTTCGTTACTTTTATAAGCATACAACTTTTTTAGTATTCAAAGCGTTACTGGTTACCGGCCTTCCTGAAGCTGCTAACAGAATTTAGAACTTAGATGCTAAATGGATTAAATTCCAACACCTTCAAAATTTCCGTAATGCTCGTCCACTGACCGCTTTGAAGAATCTGATTATACAAATTTATCCCTTCCTCATAATTGTCTCAAGACTAGGCAAGTCACGTTCCGCTAAGAGGAACGCGGGAAGGCCCTCGTTTATTATCAATGTCAAGATAGTATTATCAGAAGATTGGTTGAAAATTGTGTACACGGAGGACTTAACAATAGAGGCTCGGTGTTTATGATAGGCTTATCTGTGTGTGAGGTCGCGCGGGGGACTAATGTGTGAATAAAATATAATCCGGAGTGGCGGGCGATAGTGATCGATTTGACGGCGGCTGGACGCGGAGGTGAGCTGCGAGGGCTGGCTGCCGCTGATCCGAAACATGTATTATTCAAGCGACGAGGAGAGGAGCCGCGGCCCGCGGCCGGCTCATTACAATACGACTATACGAGCGAGCCGAGCCGGACAACTTCTGCGATGGCAGACAACGCGACCGATTAAAATTTCATCTCTCTTTGTTCCGGAACAGAGATAACGGATCGATGTCCGCCACTAATGCCCCTGCATGCTCCGCGCCAATCTAAATTCAATTCATCGATTCATTGTCTATACACATCTAGCTAACTTTGATAAAGATACCAAAAGGTCGAATTGTTCTAGTGCCTAATTTGTCAATAGTAATTAATACTCGGTTTAATTAATATTAAGCAAACAAACGTTGATGATGATGAAATAAACGTTGCATTATAACAGGATATTACGTTTGGTACTCTGATAACGTGTGCCTATGTTTGGGAGTGCAGCAGATATCATAGAGATTAGAGAGTATACTAGGAAAACAAAACATGGTGTATGCTCACAGGTTTATCCAATCCAACTACGAAATTGAAACGCGCGACACGAATATCGGCTTGTTTGATTAAGTTAATGTTTTGTTGCACCGTACGCTAGCAGACTAGAACATTTATTTATAGCACAATATTCTTGGATCGCATAATCGAATGCACACTAAACTCGATAAACATGCGTAACTACATCGCTGTAAATTATAATGCAATTGAGTGCTTATGTCTGCAACGCATGCAATAAAGAGGTTAATGTATTGAGATAGAATGTAATTTGCAATAAGGAACCCTTAACTAATTGCCAGACAGATGTTCTGTCAAAGAGTGTGAGTGGCAGCTACGGCTACGACTCGTAGCCGTAGCTAGATTTCGTAGGCAAGCGGCGTAGCAGATGAATCCGCTCTAAGCGCTTAGAGCGGATTCTTCTGCTACGCCACTTGCCAAAAAGGGATGATTTATTTCGTAAACTAAATTATGTGACTAAGCTGGAATACAGTTGCATATAAGAGTAAAATCTTAGTGTACTAACATTGATAGGGCAGTTCCCATTGAAGGATATTTGTAGAGAACTCGATGCTTACCAATTATCGAGCGCCGATTGAAAACGATGCTAGCCTGTGCCAGCCGAGACTGCAAAATAAAGCCGAAGTGCAACGTTCCGGAAGCTTTATTTTTTCCCGACCACTTGGTTCCGTTAAAACGGGTAATAAATAAATTTAACAGACAGGACATTCTCGCTACAACCTTCAGCCATCTGAATAACGCACGGCCGTCTTTGCAACATAACTCACGTATCTAAAATAAAAAGGCGACAAAGAAGGCCATTTGTTTTGGTATTACGCTATCGGGGCGCGCACGGTGTGGGCTACAAGTATAGCCAGTGAGCGCGGACGCTTCTTTGCGCGTTCCATTTTGCAAACAGACGCCTCACGACGTGAACAGTCGAAACTGTGAAAAATAGCTGCAATTCGTGTCGGATATTTAGGTTGTAGACAAGGGCCGTTAGTCTTTTCAATCGCATGTTTGCAGGGTGCATTTTCAAAACTAAGAAATTGACCCAAGTTACTTCAAAGATTAATTTGAGAAAATAAATCAGGCTTGCTTTGTATTCCCGTCACAGCCGACAACGGAGCCTTAGAAGCTATTACAGTGGCCGTAATGAGATTTAGAGCGCTCATATAAAGTTATTTATGTGCAGAGTGCGGCTACCGTGAACCATAGCAGGGAGTGGAGACAGTATGGCTCAAAAGCTCTATAAAGAGCAGCTTCATTAAAGTACAATCACATGGTACGAGTTCATTATGCGAGAATTAAGTCTCATTGATGTATCATAAAGTAGAACGAGTGCCGTTGGCTGTATGTCAAAGAGGTGAGCTGTGCTATAGTGCGTTGATGTGTGGCACGCAGGGTGGGGTGGCCCTTCCTGTGATCATCCATCAAACTTGTCCTGTATAGTAAGCTAAAATGATTGAGCTTATTATGTGGCGGTGAAACACAGACATTTCCGTTTGAGGATAATGGAAAATATTACTAATTTGAGAAAATCTTGCGACATCTTTTATGAAAAGCGAATCTGTAGCTAGTTCGTGAACATTAGGTAAATCTTGCGTTTACTGATATTTCAATATCTTACGAGACACCCGATGAATTATAAAAACATGAGAATGTCTGATCATTGAAAGTATAGCGACCTTGGGTCTCACGATAACTAAAACTAAAGAAATGGGTGAATGGCGTAGGTGTACGGAAGATTGGTGTCCCAGCACAATAATGTGAAGTCAGACAACATTACATCAAATAGCTGAAAGTATCGCTGACACGCACGCCTCGTTTGGACAATGGCCGGCGCCACTGCCCTATTATTTATTATTATTTTTATTCGAGGAGGTGAATGATCGATAGTGTAGAGGGCTCGCGGAAACGGACTTCTTTGTTCGGCGAGATTAATCACAGGCACTAGCTATGATGGAAACGACTGGAGATATTAATTAAAACGGCCCATCAGTAAAGCTGCACCAAGCTTATAGGGAGAGTATTAGCCTGTGTATATTGTCTGAAAGTACAACAAAAGCTGCCTACGTATTTTGAATGAATGATTATTCAAAAAACTTACGTCGTTCGTAAAAATATAGCTTTATGCGCCCTATACTTATTGGACTGTCAGATAAGAAGGAACTATTCAAAATTGTGGAACTGCGCACTATAAAGGATCATTAAAGCTCAGTTCACGTACGGACTACAATTTATTCCCCGGGCAATTTAAGGAAAATTTCGTGGCAGTTTTACCTTTTGGGAAGAGGAAGAGCAAAATCGGAATGTATTTTAGACGCCGTATGACGCCATGCTGACTTGGCATTTGGGTGGCTCCGCACGCGCCTACTCGATACCGACGCCGACTTGGCGTTTTACAAATACAGATTATATATTATTATTTATTTATTTCGGTTCAGAAAGGGTTTAGAAGAAGGTTATGTGGTGCACCCTACGCAATGGAAGCGATTATTCAAATTGTTTCAAATGTGTAGTTGTGATTTAATCCTTTCGTTAGTGCGATTGCGACATCAGTTACGGCGTCGCGTCGGCGGGGCGGACGGCGCGCGGCGGGTGCGGTAACGTGATATCGCAAACAAACGCTTGGACACCGCGCCTCGCGATGTCAATTAAGCTAATTAAACACACAGCGGGGGAGAGAGGACGCTCGCCCGTTACCCGCACCCTCCCACAATGTCCTCAACTGACGCATCATTTTAACAACAAAAGCCATTCCTCACAGAAGCGGAAAACAATGGTCCAACTATACAGATGAGCGAGTCGGCGCTTGTTAGAATACAAACATCACGTTTGTTATTAAGAACCAGAGTAAGGTGATAGTCGCAGCAATCTACGAGAAGTACTCCATAATTAGTAACGGTCTGCAAATGGTCTCCATCAACCGAGTTTAACTTTATTTAGGTGAAGTTTACAATGCAAACGACGACAAAATATGCAAACACAATGAGAAATGCTCCGCGTTAGTGGTAAGTAATTACTCGCCGATGAAATTATGGAAATGAGCGGTGAAAAGACAAATAATAGAATGAGTGCTAACAAGAGATAAGACACGGCTTAATTAATAAAGTTGGCGCGCTTGTCTTGGGGAGGCGCGCCGGAGACGCGCGCGATGCTGGATCCGAATCGGATAATCGCATTCGGCTAATTGAGCGTTAGATTGACGCTATCGGGCCAGAGAGTCAACCAGCGGCGTCCCGTGCACCCCGCCGGCTCTTTGATCCACCCGCTAATACGACCAAATCATAGGATCAGGCTACAAAAGAAAATTCGTGGTGAGAAAACGACGAGAAATAAAAATTGCGATACTTTAACAGATAAAGTGGAATGAGATCGAGTCGAAGACAGTGGTCGTCTAAGTAATGGGGGCCGAGGAAATGACACAAAGGGTTGCAAGCGTGCGTCATATTTGGGAAAGTTTTAACGAGAGGGGCCGCTGAAGGGGGTTGCTTGCGTGTCACGCGAGCTTCCATCAGAGTACTTTGAACTGTCATCGTTTGTCGACTGAACGTATAACAATTAAAATATTTTATGCTACAGACTAAATACCTTGAAGATTTTTCCTTATTCAGTATATTTTACGGAAAAGATGTTCATGTTTCAGAATAAGACGAATGGTAATCGCCGCATTTTCGCCGCGACTGGCTTTGTTGTATGTAAATATTGCAAGACTTCAAGGAAAATGTATGAAACTGAGCGTGGAAGACAATGCACGTGTTATTGAATGGTCTCCAGTCAAGGTCAGTAACTTTCGTTGCTTACACAGGTGCGAGGCGAGCGCGCCAGACGTTGTGTATGAACGTACGTGCGTGTCAGACATGAAACGGTCATTTCGAGTTCGATCTACGACGACGCCGACGACGATACCAGTGCATGCGACTGTTTGCTAAACCTTGTAATTCCCGCTTACTACTGTTTACAGGCTAACATTTCTCATATCGCGCAGATACAAAATGTAGTTTTCTCATTCGGTTTAGTCCATTTACAAATCAGGACAAACTTCACAAGCGGCAGCTCTATTCCATTCCAGGCGGAAATGCGAGCGAAATTTAATCAGAAATTAAACAAGTTATGTTTCAACATGTAACTGATACACTGTGGTAAACGATGTCTAATTAATTCATGTTTGACTTTATTATGTTTACATCGTCAGTTTCAATTTACACATGATGGTTTTTGGCGTACCTAAAGCACAATTTTGGGTTGTTAATTTTAAAAATATTGAAGTCACAGTAAAGGTCCTTATTAAACGGGAGTCTTTTTTGAGGGGCGACAGAGTGACTAAGTACATTATAAAAAGTGTATTTACACTCGACCTCACGCGGCGGACGGAGAAACTTTCGTTTCGGGCGCTTTATGGGCGGAAAAATTGAGAAAAGTTGGAGCGTAACGGCCGGTGGCGAAGAGGAATAGGGACTTCGGGCGACGGCGAGTTTAATATAATATGTAAATCGAACGGCAACACCGCGACCTCACGGTCGGAAGATACACGCCGAACTCATATCGGCTGGACGTATTACATGGGGAGTCGTAAATTATCGTGCAAAAGGCAAAGCAGCAGTTTTACGCTGGAGCGCTGTGGATGAGGCTGCATAAGCGGTAGAAGAGCGAGGAAGGGTTACGAGCCTATGAATGCAAATGAGCGTCGCCGCGCGGGTGGAGGTCGGTTTATCGGTAGACATTTACATAAAACCGTGGAAGCCGACTGGTGAGCACACTTACCCGGCTATTGCTATGATCATATGCTGATTATAAGTACCCGACACGACGGATAATACCTTTATAATTTGCCCAATTTTCAGACTAACCCTATGGACCTAAATCCTTGCCGAAACCAAACGTATGTGGCAAAGTTATTAATGAGACGTTAAATATTTAATGAAGTGTTTAACGCATAATGAAAGCGAACAAATAATAGTTTATTAATAATTAAACTCAACTTCTTAGTCATCCATTACGAGTCCATTATAACTATTTATGTGGACGTGACTTATTTACATTTGTTACTACATAAGTATATACGCACGTGTCTTTTTAATGCCCACGATACCCAATTCTAATGCAGATGATCACTCTAAAGGAGCCATTCATGTGACGAGGTCATGCTAGTCTGGCAGAATACAGTTTTGCCAGCTATTCTTGCATAGATGTAGGAAACGTTAGGGAGTTTAAACACAGATGACTTTACGCGCTGTTTATTCCCTGCCGTTACTATCTACGCTCGAGATCAGCTCGTAAAACCGTCGGGTTCGAGCATTGTTTTATTATCGGTCCCCGCTGTTGTAATACTGCACAATGACGGCGCTCCACAATCTGCCGCCATTCATTAGGTCCTACTGACCGAATGTAATCTGAATCTGTGACCAATTTCAAACTAGCTACTTATGTATAAATATGCATAAAATCTAAGCGACGGCTATACAACCGGTTCAAGCAAATTTTGAAAGGAAGTCTTTTAATCTTGCCAACATCTGAAATGGTGGACGGGCGACCCAAAAGTTTCCTGTTGCGATGTTTACAAGGCTCCCAACTCTACAAAAACAACGATACATCAAAAGTGAGTTACAAGTTAACTGGCGCTATCCGCCGCGGCCCACGGCGAAATTTCGATTTAAGCTGACACGGGTACAGACCGACCGCGCCTGGGTTCTCCTTGTTGACTTACCTACGACACTTATCAAGTTGCCCACTCAATAGAAGTGACCTCCTCAAACTATACCTCCCAGTCCTTTATAAAATAACGCGACATAATGACGCTTTACAAACCTTTTCTATTATTTAGTTACTATAAAGGTGAGCAGCGAATCATACGAGTCGTAAATTCATAAGCATTCGACGTGTCTGTTCAACAAGTAGGGCAGCGAAAGACACGGAGGGAGGAGCATTATGAGAGGACAGACGAAAGGCGGAGCTTTCTGAAAAACCGGTAGCGTGTCCACAACACATAAGAGACTTAACGGTCTTTTTGTTGTTGCTAGGAGATTGCTACCAGATGTTTGTTTGTTCGTTACGTGCCATCGGGAAACCATTCGTGAAGTCCTTAATGTCCGTTGAGCTTTTATGATGTGGAAACTTCAATGCGATGAAGTTTACACACTGCGATTTGTTGAGAAAAGTAGATGTTTAAATTTTACGCAGATAGACGAGCCCCGCGAAGACAATAAAGAACATAAAGTGTACAGTTTAAAACTTTTGGCGAAGCGAAACACTCCGGCGCGACGCTTTGAAAGTTGCAAGACGAAGCCGGCGGCGCGCGGCGCGGCGGAGGCGCGCAACACCTCACCACCGCGATCCCGCTGTCAAACTAAGAAATATCGCCGTTTCGAAGTAGCTCCCACAGTTTTGTCCACCCAACTCGCAAAAAGCGTTTAAACTAGCCAAGCCGATGATAGCCACGCTAGCCTAGGGATATCTTTGTTTTTGTTTTTGTTGTTCCAGATGTTGTTCTATTCAACAACAATATTACCTCAATGTGAAATGTTGGAATTACAATCAGAGCGAATTTTTGAAGTCGTGTGCAAATTGTGCATGTAGCTCAGTCTGCTTACAAAGTTAGTTCGTTGTTGGAACCAGACAATTACCTATCAAAATACAAGAGGCGGTAATTTTAAGAGCGTCGGTACTTTAGATCAGCACAGTAAGCCTGTGATCGCATCACGGCCCCCGCGTCACTCGCCCCTCCGGCGCCCGCTAATCCTATTCCCGCGACAAATTAATATGCTCATCGGCAGCCGCGTCACTAGATTACAGCGCGTTCATAGCGCGATTGTATTTTAAGTGTATTATCCAATTTGGTGGATATTGTGCGTGTGGTAATCCGCGGTCGTGGAACACACGCGAACATTTAGTCGTGAGTCGCGGGGAGCCCTACAACGCTTGCATTATCGCACGCCAGGCTGGAGCGAGCTAGCGCACTTAATAGATTTTGTTGGTGCTGCATCCGACGCGGTCAGCCTATTGCAAACTAACGGGATTATCGCCTAAATATGAGTTTAGTGCGATAACGGAACGAGTATACTTGTGTGTGTGAATACGGCTGCAACATTCTGTGTATCGTTTCAGCCGTGTAAATCCAAGTGTTTGATGGTTACGGTAAAGTCCGACGAATCCTTTGAACGTCTTCGTTAGAGATCGGAGCTAGGACCTGCCAGTCCTCTTGTGTTGAAGAGCGCTCGAGAGAGATTCCGACTGAGTGTCTCATTATCTTGGATAGGATAACTTTAATATAAGCAAAAGTTAAGACTACACAGATACAAGTAAGTTTACCAACACTGCTTATTGTAGGTGCATCCGCAATTTACAACAGACTAAAAATAACAAACCTCGCCTCGCCGTTACAAAAACTTCTCTTACACGTGTACTATATTTTAGGTCTTTCCAGATACGACCGGAGTAAGCCAAAAATGGCAAAAATAATTAAAATCGGCGCAAACCATTAAAAGCGCAGTTTATAATAGGAGAGTGCACCGTGAAGTGTCCTTCATGTAGGTAGTTAAAGAGTTGGAGGAGCGCACTTGAGCACGAGGACGCACTGTAGCGGCGTCACCTCGCGACTAACGAACCTGCCGACAAAAACTCCGCTCTACTCTACTTTGCTGCGATAATTCCGACGGTGAAACACTCGCTTTGTACTTAAAAAAATCTCATCGAGTTAATTGTGTGCAAACTTGGGGCGCTGAATAATTGATAAATTACTCCGACCTGTGGAATTATTTTTAATTACGATGTTTGTGAGGTAGGTTCACGCCGGAATTTAATTCCGGTGTATTTAGGTAATAGGAGTTGATCAGATATTGTCAAGTTTGTTTTCTCCAATAAATTCAATTACCAGCCTAATTAAAAAGAGCGTTTTTTATATAAAAATAATTTGAAGAATAAATAACGAATGAAAAACATTCGCCACGAAAATTATCAGAAGATAGACGTCAGACAGGGCAATGGACCAATTAGTCTACACTTATCGGCGTACTTAATGACTTTCGCCAAAAACTACTGAACAGAAAAAGGTAGAATAATCGAAAGAGCTATTCATTTTACGTTGTTCCACAAGAACCGTAAAAGACAATAATGATCCATAGCACGCGATCCGGCCAGGGTCCAGATTTTAATATCGAGATTGCGAAACGATCGCGATGTCATTAAACAGGTTTCATTTATAATTAGAATTCTAAACGTTCAATACAAAAAGTTGCCTGAGGCTAAGAATTTGTATCACTGGATCAGGTGCCTCTCAAAGGAGATGCTCAAAAGAAGTTAAAAGCATGATGCTCAAATCTCAATAACACTCAAGGAAGCCGAGACCCGGCTAGCGTTCGGAAACAGAACTTCAGTTCATAAAAGGTAAAGAAAAAAAAGGCAACGAAAACTGTAGTAGAAGTGTTGCTAAATAATGAATGCTCACCACTTAACAAGAATGGTGGAGCGGGCGCGACTGTCAGCCGGCACTCATCCTCGCTCGCGCTAATTGAGTGGGGCATCTCACAACGTTACACGACAACGCCACGGAATGTAAACACCATCGTAAAAACGACACTGTCACATTATTTCGGGTGCTTCATCAACGACTTCCTCGTGCAGCACGATTTAATCAAACGATTTAAAGTAAATTTTCAAACTACTTTTCACGTACAGCAGTTTATCTAGTTTATGTTTTCCGGAAACACGATGTTGGAACGAACGATCAATGGACGATAGCAGATATTTTGCAGGAAATTGTAAATACAATATAGCGGGTATGTGGTTGTGTTAAAAAAAAAAACGATCAGTTTCTTTTAAACCGTTTTTACTGCCGTTCTGCGTCTGCACGTGACGTTTATTATAGATAATGTGGGGGAATAATGTGTCGTGGCTAGTTAGTTTGTAGTGAGGTGTGATCGGCGGCAATACATCACGCGCCGTCGGGAGATATATGGACGTTGTCGTCTATCGGTCGCCGGTCGCCGTGAACGGTAACACATTGTCCGATGCTCCACGTCCCGCTTTTTGTAACATAAATAATGGCACAGCTCTTGTACCATGAAAAGCTGCAGAACAAGCGACCCGTATGTGAGGAATTTTATTTTTCAGTGATCTGATGCTTATTATTTTGAAGCATATAATAAAACTAGTTGCGTCCACAAGTAATATGCGACAACGGCAGTCAGAATAATTATTTTATTACTTATTTTAGTTATTTAAAGATTAAAAATACTTTTGGATATGATTCTAGCACCAAGTTCAATAACGTCTAATAAAACGCAATAAATGGTTCTGCCATTGCAACCTTCGCCTGCGACCTTCGAAGGGCGAAGGCAGTGCATCGATTTTCAGTGTCTAACAATAGTTCGGTCGATGGAAATGGAATGGATGGCGTAGAGTTTATGTAGTGAAAAGTTCATGCGATATGAAATAAAATGACTGTTTCAATCTGCGAACAGAAACTAATACATAAAGAAGGAATATCAAGATCTAAAACCTGCCATCGTAACTAATTAAAATGAAAATAGAGCAAATCTAGGGCGCGTTTCAATAGTAAAACCGACAGTTCGCCGCGTTCAACTCTGTACATACGTGTGATAAGTTGGTACAGGCGCTAATCCGACTTATCTCACACGACTGGTCATTGCATCGATTCTGGATGTACATAACATAAAGTTCTTTGTGAATACACAAGTTAAATATGGGATTAGAGAAAAGATTGCGTCTGGCTTGGAGTGGGCAAAGCGCACGATGCGAAACGAAACCGGTTTTACTTGTTTATTTAGCACGCATTCCAGGCGGCCAGGCGGGAGCGAGCGAGAGGCATCCCGGACGGATCAGGAACTCGATTCCTACGGCGCGCTGGCCTTGAATCCCAACTCTTCGTAGTGGCTGGTAAAAATATTGTGAAGTTGTGTAACGTGTGTGCCAAGAGATGTAAACTAACTACCAGTCTGCGTCATTCGTAAAGAACTGCTGGTGATTTATGTTCCGTTAATGGGGTTTTCCTTTCTTGGATCGGCTGGTCTAAACAATCACCATGTGTTTCTTAAATTACTTGAAGCTGTATGTAGCAATAACGTGTTAAATGCGTACTTGTTAAAATAACGATCGACTTGTTCGCTATTGACAAAGAATTGAATAATCGCTGCTAGTTAGATTCCGTGTATACGTCTCGCGGTTGCTTTGGATTTTACCAGGATATCTTAATCCTTGCATAAGTTTGTAACGGAATTATCCAATCTTGCGACCTTAGCAACCACATTGCAATCAAGTATGGCGGTTTGGGAGTGCAGATGTGCGCTCTACATCTTTATATCCATAACTTGTAAAGCAGGTTTCGCAACTCTCGACCAATAATGTCACTGCACTTCGTAGAAAGTATTTTTTTTTGTATAAACCGGCCATATTCTACATGGCGAGTTTATGAGTCATTTGGATGTGTCATTTATTTATAGAGGGTCTGTCATTAGCGTAGGCTTTGTTTATGTCGCGGCGAGTGAATCTATTTACGAGAAGCACGTCACCAGATACACGACCAGGCTGGACATGAATTGGCAATGAATGCATTCATTATAATTAATAACTAGGAATTGTGGGAGGACTTATTTGCGTACAATAATTAAGGGGGAGTTCCTAAGCCGACAATCCTCTTTCCTGTGAAATCCATACAGGTTTCGTGTCACGTCCGCGATGAGAATTCACTTTAATTGGCAAATAATACGTAGGCCAATTAAGGATGCTAAGTTGGATGGAGGCGCGCGTGACGCGACTAGTGAACGTATTCAATTATGCAAACGTAGTCGTGAAAGAAGAGCCCGAAGTCCCCGTCTTCTTCTCTTTTATTGACCGTTGGGAACGGGCTGACAAAGTGCACTTCGACTCAGTTCCCCGAATTATGTAACATTTATAGTCACGTGTAATTCTCGTGCTCCCGACTCGACTTTCACACCTTTCACTGACTCGTGAGCAAAAAATTTATATTACTTATATTCGAACACACTTTCTCTTCATATAACGACTACGCCGACGGGGGTTTACATGTACGAGTACACACGTACAAATACAGGGTTCGTTTTTAATAAAACATTCGATATTGCACAAGGTAGTGAAACGGCGAGATAGCGACGCCACTGGAGCATCTGAGAGTCGCGACGACGACGCTCGCCCCGGGGACATCGCAATTGTCATGTAAAGCGTCGTCGGGGCTAAAGCGTGGCACATCGAGCCCGCGCCTCGCCTCCGGCTGAAAATGCACTTTTGCGAAGCGATTGCCTGTCGATCTAAGTTATTCAGCGAAACGGTGAGTAGCGAACTAAGTATGGATAACGATCTGCTCCGACAGTGTTAAGCCCCCAGACACTCAAGATTTATCGTCAACGGTATCGAGAGATGGATTGTAGAATAGTCTAAAGATCCATACAAGTAGCCTAAAATACAGTAAGCTACGTAAACATATAAGTAAGCAATAGCAATTATCAACTCGTCACGACGTCGCACGTCGTCGTCGTGACGATTAAATGAAAGGTTTGTTGACTCTGTTGTACTTGAACGGATAGTAGCCGATACAATCGCGGTAAAACCAAGTATTTAGGAAAGATGCCTGATGCGATTCATTGTTCTGATCGCGGCTATGTATCAAATGGTTTTGTCGATTCGTGACCAATCACTTAGTACGGTGAGCCAATCTTATAGGGAAATACTTTCATATTTTGTTGCAAGTTTCCAATTTGGTTGTTCAATCAAGACGCTTATAAATTAAAGAGTCCATACTTTCGCATTTTACAGTCGGTATTGTAGATGGATAATTTACACGTTACAGACTTTAAGTGCCTGAGATGAAAGAGACATGTTTTCCTCAAAAAATCGGAAACAGAAAAATATATGATGCAAAAGTTTCAACATCTATGGCGCCAAAAGTAATCAAAATCAACAGCGGAAAGCTGTTTACTGTCATGCGAGTATGATTTAGGATGGCAACTTGTCGAATGCGATACAGAAACCTCGGAGCGGAGGCATAATTTATTGGGCCACGTAACTTTACACTATATGGCTATACCAACTTAGCAAATAGTGTCCTTATAGGGCGACTGGGGGACCGCGTGATCGTACTGATTGTCCGATACTGTAAACTGGAGTCGTTCAATATTGCCGTAAAGGGACAGACTAGACTTTCGCTATCGCGTAATAGTCTCGCACTGGCGGCGCGGGCGGCGGGTGACGTAACCGTGCGTCCGGCGCGGCGTCGAATTCGGCACGTTGTGTACGTGAATCGTGATGCAAGCGAGGTGCCAAGGTCGAGGCTGATACTCGGCATGCAAATGAGCGCAGATAAGTCGCGCTCATTACACCCTACACCCGACGCCGGGGCCTCGAGCATCATTACGAGCCCTGTCGGAGCCGCCTTTATTTTATTACGCGGATGTGTCGAGAAAGGAGGTTAATGTCGTCGAATTACACGCATTGTTTCACCTAGCCATTGCCATGGAAACAACGGATGTTGCGAGCCTATTTTGCTTACGATTACACCCGGGCGAAAAATTACGGCTGAGCCATCTTTACATGCTATGTTCTTTTTCTTTTACTGTGTAAAAGCATTTTCGAGCTTACTGGTTCTGTATTTACCTACATTGCTCAATGTTTAGCTGTCAGAAGTCAGAGTGGCAACTGACATAAGGACGAACATCAAGTGTGTTATCAATAGAATGGACTGAACCGAAGAAAATAACTTTGGAGCTATTTACGTGATTTTCCACGTTGGTGGTGGAGACGTGTCTCTCGGGCCTCACCGTTTAATTAAAGGGCGGCGGGGTGAGGGAGCCGAGGAGCAGGGCATAATGGCGGCGCAATATCGGATGGAAATGCGCGGCATGTAGGAATGCGCCGAGCGCCGCCCCTCCTCATTCGCGAACGATTCGTGGTATTTTTTATTGACGACTCTGGAAATGCTATAGTGGGAATAGTCCATTCGATCTCCATTCTACTAAAATCATGCCCGGAAAAGACCTCTGCTAATGAATATTAAGGGTTAATTTCTGCTATTGTGTTGATACAATTTAAGAGCATTATAGAATGATATTAACTGAAACTGGAATGAAATTTTATGTCGGCGAGAATACCATCTAAAAATATACTTTACCTAATGGACACGGCACGACAGTATTTTTCATCCGCGCTCTGCGCTCGGTGGAAAGATTAAATTTAGAGAGTGACGTTTTTAGAAAGCACAAATTCAGCGGACATCACCGAAAAATCATTTTCAGCATTTGTAACTGGTCAAATGTTTCAACATTTGGAGAGGAAAAATGCATAGATTGCAAAATAAATTATGAAGTTATTAGTCTTATTTTAAATTAAAGTTGTAATATCGAGTTGTTGGCTAAGTGCATGAAGTGCGCACGAAGCCAGCCCGAGTGCAATTTGAACGGCGAGTGGCGAAATCTGAGAGCGAACGGAACGTGACACCCCACTTATCACGCAACGAGAAAGTTGGACATCTTATTAAAATCTGTTATTTATAACTGCGTAACGACTCTAGATTCCGGTCTTCATAAAAGAATCATACAATCGCAAGTCTTAACACAACACAACGTTCCGCATGGTTGGACATTTTTGATTGCTCCATTTGCTGCGAGCATTTGAATTCTTTTCTTTAAGTTTTCTCGCTACACTTATGACGTACTTGGCAAGATTCAGAAGACATGAAAAAATACTGCATGCATAAACATATGCCCATTAATAAATGAACGCGAAAAAGAGAGCCACCAAAAACCTGGTACAATTAAAACGAGAACGACAATTTATGCAGCAATTACTTGAAGCATGCTGGCGTTCAATCCAGGTCAGATTAAGTGATTTTTAAAAACTAATGCAAACGATAGCACGCGACGAGTGCGCCCACAACGCTCACAGCTGCACAAACTTAACGAACGCTCGCTCGCAAAACGCAACCCTGCTCGATGGATCGTACATTCAGAGGTCCTAAATTGAACTCCATAAATACTCTTAATGAAATGTCTTCATTAGTGTTCATTATCTCCCTTGCTATTTAAGGATTTATTGCGTTAACATATATTAAGATTTTCTGTCAGACTAGTCAAGTCGCCGCCGTGTCTAATGAATAAACATTTGATAGATAATGGCATTTCAAATGCATGGAGATCTGGATGATGTCCAATTAGGCGCTAAATATCGTTCAGACGAATGAATGACTCTATCAGAACCCGTTTGATCGTTGCTGTAAATATAAATCCTTTTCCAATTACAGATTCTAAGTGAACCACGTAGGCAGTAAACATTCTATAGCTAATTTCTCGTCATTGCGGTCTTCAGAGGCAGGACGGACGGAGCGGACAGACATACGTATATCTATAATGAATCACGTAACGGTGCCTGCTATTCTAACAGAGCACGCCGTCTCGGCCACGTCTACTTACCTATCTACGATGCGTGAAGGTTCACGAACAATCTCCAGTCTGAGATTGGTGACCTTGTTTATAAATCAGTGTACAAAATAGACTTCTAGGTTAATTATGAGACTATTTTATTTCGCTTTATAATTACATACATTATGATACCATCTCTGAGTGTGATTTATCTTCTAATTACACGTTGTACAGGGTAATAGTCGCTATGATTGGCATTGCAGATATTAATTATTACTTGCTGGATGAGATATAGTGCTTTGTAAGAAATATTGAGGAGTTCGTTAAAGCTCTATTCTCTCTTGCTTGCTTATTAAGTGCAGTCCGGTGTTTAGCAGTCCATAAAATTATCCGACATATGAAACAAGGCCAGCGTGGTGCACAACGCTAGCTAGTTGAGATTACTGGCAGCTTTCAAATGCCCTCAATGCTCTGAATGTTCAGCAGCGAAACACTTGGCGTGCGAATTTTGAAAACCTCTCCAGAGGAGTGCCCAAAGCAATAGTTTTTGCTCCAGATTTGTTAGCAGTAGTTATGCTCATTTGCGAAACGGCCGAGTTGAGATGATCGGAGTTTATCAAACGATTCTTGCATCCATTTTCGGAAATGTTTATAAAAGGCAATGAATTCCCATTGGATATCGGTAAATACGCTGAAAGATCAATTCAAATGAGTTCCAAAAATAAAAATATAGGTCAGCGGTAATATTTCACAATATCGTGTGTTTACAGAGTACTGATTGTTGGAAGCGATTTATACTTTCCAAGAACTGAGGGTAGGGATTTCAGAGCGGTACTTCGCTAATTTCGTACTGTGCGCGTTGTGTAATAATATCTTGTTTGAGTTTAACTGGAGGCCCGGAGTGATAATCATCAGCGTGTTACATAAATTCGTTTACACCGGGATATAAAGTTGCGTTGATTTCATTTGAGTTTTCAAAGTAGAAGTATTTCGTCTTCAGCAGCGAGTTTGCTTACAATTCAGTTGTGCGATGAAAGCGAGCGCGTGGGTGGACGAGTTGGTTGTATACTTCTATTTTGAGTGTTGAGCGCGGAGTGGCGGCGTGGCGGCGACGGCCGGTGCATCTATCACTCCTACGTATGGCAACTATACTGCAAGCTGTGCGAACAGACCACCTGAACCCACGCACACTTTCACTGATGCCCTTTACAAAGTACATTATTATGCGTGCAGGTATTTCACAGAGTGCGTAGGTTTTCTTTTATGGATATTTAAACAAAGACTTTGCTACAAATTGTGTTAAGCCATTGAGTTATAAAGTTTTTTTTTAAAAAGAGATTAATTAATTCATAGCTCCGAAAATGGTTGCTAACTCGGTAAGTAATTAAGCTATATGTATATGCAGTATAATCGTTAAATAAATTGTTATTAAAACTAATCCCAATGTTACAAGTTACAACACGCCAACTTGGATATCACGCTATTTTATGAGTCTAAAGTGTAATGTAATTGTATTATAAAAACTGGGGAGAGAATGACTTAGTCAACCGTAACAGAGTTGTGGACTAAGATGAAGTCACTGTCTAGTTGATTTCGCAAGACGACAGCGACAACGTATCGATGCATGACATAACCACTGTCAGTTCTATTAAATAAATTGATGCAAGCACGCTATATATTTACCTACCTAACACTAAAAATACCGACGTGAATATTAAAAGTAGTATGTCTCTGCTAACGCCTACGTCATGAGTCGCGGTCAGTGTTTCATGGTCGTTTTAATGTCAGTAAATTGAGAGTCGGAGGTGATGCGATGAGACGTTCGCGAATCCGGTTTGTCAATGCGACGCATCGGTCGCCAGGTAGATATCAGCGGCGCCGCGTGGGTGAGGTTAAGTGAATGAGGCAATAAGCTCGGTTTAATCAACACAACACGTAGCCTAATCAAATATGACCCCCTCGTCATATCGCGTAATTGAAGGCTTAATCACGGGAGACGTTTCGCGAAAGGCGCGGCGGCGCGGGACGGGGATGAGCCGCGGGTTTGTTTGATCAGCCCACGATTACGATCGTACTGACGCGGTGACAACTTTTGTGGGATAACATTCGGTTTGTTTAATGAAATACTTACACATCCAGGAGTTTAGAAGTTGATTGGGACGGAATTTATCATTAATCTTTAACCAATATGAACAGTAACCGTCATAGAGCGCTACCCTGTGGTATTCCAGCAAAAGTGAATAGTTCATATTTGATATTAACTTCGACTACAATATTTCCTCCTTTCTGAAGTCAAATAAAACATACGTAGAATATATCATTTGCATTCCTACTCTGTAATAATATAAAACAGAAAGCTAGTATCTGTATGCCTGCCAAAAATATAAAAACAATCATAGACCTCACTCTTGCATCGGAGGGTGCAGCGGCCATCACCACCGGCTGGCAGGTCTCCAAAGAGGCCTCCTGCTCCGACCACAGATGGATCCGCTTCGACATCCAGGTCTGTATTACACCAACGCTGCCACGGCGGAACCCACGCAACACAGACCGTGCGGCATATACGCGCATCCTCGAGACCAAGCTTGCGCCAACAAACTACTGGATGACCTTCGAGGACACGTCGCAGATCGACGGACGAGTAAGTCATCTCACGAAATCAATGCTAGACAGCTACCGATCATCCTGCCCGGAAACCACTCCGCACACAACACCAGGGAAGCAACCTTGGTGGGGAGCGGATTTGGAACGAAAGCGCAGGAAGGTAAGGGCAGCTCTAAACAGAGCCATGAACACCTGTGCTGACGAGGATTGGGACGCGTACTACGCGGCCAAATCCAGCTACAAAAAATGCATCAGATTCAGGAGCTCTACCGGATGGCGAAAATACTGTGGCAGCATAGAATCCTGCCAACAAGCAAACAGGGTAAGGAAAATTCTGGCACAACAGAACTTAAATGGGCCCGATGTTCTCCGCAAACCCGACAACACACTTACCACATCACCAGAAGAGGCGATGCGCGTCCTTATCGAAACTCACTTCCCAGGTTGCGCATTCGCACAGACTATTGACTGGACAGAGGTAATTCTAACACCATCAGAAAACGACTGGCGCTACGCACACAAAGTGATAACGCTGGAGAAACTCCAGTGGGCGATCCGGTGCTTCCATCCTTTTAAGGCGGCCGGTCCGGACGGAATATTTCCCGCCTTACTGCAGTGGGGTGGGTCCTCTGTCGCCAGCAGACTAGTGCCCATAATGAGAGCGTGCCTGGCCTTCCGATACGTTCCAAAAGGATGGAGGGAAGTGAAAGTTATATTCATACCTAAGCCGGGTAAGAGCGACTATACAAACGCCAAATCCCACCGGCCGATCAGCCTGACCTCCTTTCTCCTTAAAACCATGGAGAGAATTTGCGAGAGAGAGCTGAGGGATGGGGCCTTGAAAACGATCCCACTACATGTAAACCAGCATGCATACAGCTCGGGTAAGTCTACTGAATCAGCTCTTCATCTAGTGGTCGGCCGGATAGAAGAAGCGATGCATCAGAAGGGTACCTGCCTGGGCACCTTCATAGACATCGAAGGAGCCTTCGATAAGACAAACTTCTCCAGCATCAGCACCGCCCTCTCCCGGCACGGAGTAGAACAGGTATTGATAGACTGGATTACTAACATGTTAAGCAAACGAGTGGTTCGCCTTGCGGAAGAACAGCAGATGGCCATGATAGCTAGAGGCTGCCCCCAAGGAGGCGTACTATCCCCCCTCCTCTGGAATCTGGTGATTAATGATCTCATCATGAAGCTCAACGCAAACCACTTCTACACAATTGGGTACGCGGACGACCTCGCCATCCTCATCTCGGGGAAAGTGACGGGGACAATCTGTAATCTCACTCAACAAGCGCTACGCATCGTTGAACGGTGGTGTATAGAATACGACCTTTCGGTGAACCCCACGAAGACTGAACTAGTCATGTTTACCCAAAAAAGAGTACTAGGCCCTTATCGCCTACCCAAACTATTCGATACAGAACTCCAGTTAGCTGAAGAAGTCAAATACCTGGGAGTCATCCTTGACAGTAAGTTAAACTGGAGCAGACACTTAGACAACAAACTAGACAGAGCCTGCATAACCTTCTGGCAATGCAGGAGGATGATAGGTAAGAAGTGGGGCCTATCCCCTAAAATTATACTTTGGTTATACTGCGCGGTGATCCGACCCATGATCACTTACGGGTCAGTGGTCTGGTGGCCCCGCACCAAACTAGCTACAGCCTCCAGCAAACTGCAACGTATGCAGAGACTCGCCTGCATGGCGACTACAGGCTGTATGCGGACTACTCCGACCGCGGCTCTGGAAGCCATGTTGGGGCTCCCACCGCTCCATCTGTTCATACAACAGGAAGCAACGATGGCGGCAGTACGCCTTAAAACACTTCAACTCTGGGGTAAAAAGTACACACAGCACACCGCAATACTGGAGGGATTCTATAACGAGTTCCCCCTAGCGAAAGCCATAAACGATCGGATACCCAAACAGTTCGTATTCGACAAAAAATACAAAATCCAACTCCATGAGGACCACCGCTGCGAGGGATTGAGCCCTGCGGAACTACGGATCTTCACAGATGGATCTAAAACAGGTACTGGCACTGGAGCTGGAGTCTTCTCGGAAGATCTCAACATCCATATTGCCACACCACTGGGGGTCCACAACACGGTTTTTCAGGCAGAATGCATGGGCATTTCCCTGGCGGCATCAGCCATCTTAGCCAGGGGGGTTGTGGACCACTCTATTCGTATACTCTCAGACAGCATGGCTGTTCTGTTAGCACTAAACAACCATATAGTCAACTCTGGGTTAATACACGAGTGTCACCAACGCCTGAACCAGGTTGGTAATCACAATAATATAACCATCCAATGGATCAAAGGACACAGCGATTCCCGAGGCAATGATGCAGCGGACGAACTCGCTAGAAGGGGATCGAGCATGGCAGCAGTGGGTCCCGAACCCATTGTGCCACTCCCCTTCGGGTACTTACGCACACTGGTAAGGAAACGAACCAGTGAACAACACCACAAGCTGTGGCTGGACCATGGCGAGTGCAGGCAGGCCAAGGAAGCACTCCCTACTATCGATGGCCGCCTCACCAAACGAGCGCTTCGGCTGACCAAAATACAGCTGCGCACACTTACAGCCGCCATCACTGGACACGGCTCTTTTAATAAACACCTCTTTGTCATAGGAGTCACAGACAGCCCCCTGTGCCGAGCCTGCATGGAGGAAGACGAAACGGCAGCCCACGTGCTTCTACACTGCCCAGTGGTTGCAACATACAGGGCAAAGTACTTCGGTACCCCAGGTACTCTCCGCGAGATTGTCAGCAACACCAAGGCGCTGCTGGCCTTTCTCGGGGAGTTAGGGTGGATCGAATAATTTTCCCACCCGCACGCAAAATACGCGCTTTGACGTGGAGTTGCGGACACCAGCCCGTTATACAATACAATACAATACAATACAATGCCTGCCAAAAGGCAATGTGTTCATCCAGATATTCAAAACCAAAATTGCTTTAGCTCACCTAGCACTCGATCGCTTTATTAGCTTTCTCGCAACAGACACAACACCTTTATTACATCAAGGGAAAATCGAATAACAACACCGTTTCAGGTTTCAGTGATGAAAGAACGAAGTTTTCGCTTTACCCGATTAGGCGAGCGGCGGTCCAGTGGACGGCGGGGCGGCTGCTCAAAGAGCCAGCACTAGTGCGCCTCACAAAGCCGTTGTTTACTTTTTCGTTCCCCCAGTTAAATATCTGGACGCTCCATCGCCGGTCAACAGTATAAGCGGCGTTCTCCGTCGTCGAGATGCTTTTTATCGTGCAGATTAGCGCCGGAGCGACGTACGATGCACTATTTCGCATTCTACGGGGGATTATTTAAAGTTTCCTTGAGCTACAGCTCCGTCCAAGTGCGGTTTTATCTCTAAGCACGGATAGAAACTGTTTAGGGTTGAAATGCGTGCACATACATAGGTACTCTTTCTAGCGTATACTTTAATATTGGTTCAATTGGAAAGATGAACTGTTGCAGAGATTTTGGACTGCCAAATGTCGATCAAAAATTTATGCCTCTTTTTAAGAAACTTTCACCTAACTAAAAATTCACATATTCGGAGTATGTGAATTGCGAGCAAAGATACTAAGCACGTTTTCTTGTTCTGATAGATGAGTTTCTCGACTTTATTATCGTCTACATAGGAAAGCCCGAGATTACCGATTAATAAGGTAATGGCATCGAAGCGAGAGCATTGTGGAGTGCAGACAGTGTGGAGGCGACGGCGCGATACCACGATACCACCAGGGCGCACAAAGCCCGCACAATGTACGACGGCTCATTGTTTAGAGTCTCGGACTAAACATCATGGCCGGCTTTAAACGAATTACCTACTGCAGCCTCACACATGTAACTTGATGTATACTACACGACGTAGATAGCTAGCAGTGATATATAGCTGCACAATGCACATTCCAGATTTCTTTTAGTATTAAACACAGGCTTTGTATGTTGTTGATGTAATTTTTTATATTTAGAAGACTAATTAGCCTGATTGCTGTGGTAAGAAAGGTAATATCTTTTCCAATACGAATAGTACGGGAAAAAAGTTTGGATTAAGGAGTCAACACTTGAATTAAGAAGCTAGAGATTTATTGACATCAACTATCAGACTAGACCGATTCCGAAAATAATTTTACTTACACAAATAGAAAGAGATCTAAATCAAATTCAGCTGCAAACCGACACTCTGAATTTCTCCGTGGCAATAAAATTTACGATATAAAAACACTAGTGATGCTAGCAAAAACAGGCTCATCGCTTTCAATGTGGGCGGACATTGTGCATTGACGTACTGCATAGAGCTAGCTGGCATCGAGGATGTATCCTAGCCGTAAAGTTACAAACATGACCATATTGAATAGGGCACGCGGGATGGCAGACATGGAAATCTTTACCGGGCGCACTGGCTCGCTCTCGATCCCAGTGCGTTTTATCTCTTGATCGCATTATTCAACCAAGCATCAAAGGAAAATACGAAGGGAAATAGGTATTAAGAAACGGGAAAACGCCTTCTATTTATCTGTTTTGATTTGTTAAGCAAACGGTTTGGTGAATTCAAAATAATGAATAACATTTCAGGAGTGCTAATAAAATTTTTGTTCGCGAGGAAAATACTGAGAGTGATAACGAGCTATGTATATTTAGCCAAATAAACGGACGGTGTTATTTGGAGAGTCGAACCAGTGGACATAATCGCGATAAGGCCCTCCGGCCCGAGGCGATGCAGCGGCGCGCGGCGGAGGTGCGTGTTTACATGTCAGTTTTAATTTTTATCGCCCTCCATTCGCCCAAAATACCAACCTACCTACCCGTTATCACGTCATTCTACCGTGTTGATAACGCTATAGCACGTAATAGCCGAGCAAACTTACCGATAAACCGTTTTATTTGGTGCAAATCGATGTAAAATATTCATGTTTTCTCTGACATTAAATTTGCTAACGAACACAATTTAATTCTAACCTGCTGTTCATTTGAATACGCGGAATATTACAAAACAGGCGAACATAACGCAGCATTAGATATTACATTTAGTTATACAGTTAATGCGTCGTTATCGTTATGCTCGCCTCTTAAAACAGCCAGTATGTACATAATGTAATTTGTATATGTAGAGAACAAGTTAAGGCTGCGAGTCATCGTCCTGCTCATTATGTTAGCTCTATGCCAATTCCCATACAATAGCAGACGAACGACGGCGACGGCGGCGGCGGGGATGACGTCACTTCAAGCTAGCCTTGGGATTGAGGTCGGCGAGCGGAATAGAGGCGGCGAAATGTCGCCTTGAGGGGTTGTTTCTTGTTCGACCGGAAAATCGCAGCTGCATAAGTTTTTGAAAGTATTCAACTGTAAGCTCTGTCCGATTCCTTCCCAGGCATGATACAAAATGTATGAAAACTCACCTTGATACTGTCGTAACAGGCGGTGACTCTTCCATTCTGCACCTCCACGGTAGCCGGGGGATGCGCGAACTTGCATTCGGTGTCGGGTCGCGAGCACTTATTCCGTTGGAATTCGCGGCACACTTCAAGCTGCAGCCAACGTGAGTCCTTGCCGTTTAAGAGGTTATTCATGTTCACCATGGTGGCCATTGCTGCCATAAAATTCAGGGGCGGTAGATGCGCGCGCAGTTACGCAGAGCGAGTGCGGCGCATAGGCGGCGGGGAGCGAGCGCGCCCGCGCGCTCTCAGCAGGCACTGGTCACACGGAGGGAGAGACTGCTGCTGCTGCACTGGCTTGCGATCGCGCACCCTCACTACACTACGACACACACGCACGGGACGCGGTTCCGCGGCGATTCACGCGCGGCTACCACGCTAGGTACCTACTTACTAGTTGATTAATCTTACAATTAAGTTAGAATTAAAGACACCGACGTTGCAAGCTTATTTAGGCGAGTATTAAAATATTATTATCACACGCGTTCTTATCGATGTTGACGGTTGAGTTTAGTAGAGGGCGAGCGGTGCTTGGTGCGCGAGCATGGCGGCGGCCGGTGCGGGTCTGGGCAGGCGACGGTGGGGCGCGTAAAAAGCTAGATTAGCGGCTCGGCGGTCAGCGAGCAAGCCGGTGCGGTGCGGGGCTCAACTCTGCGAACAACAAAACACACTGGTTACTCTCCGGGCGTTTCGCCCCGGAGCCAAGCACAAGCGGCTACCGGGTTAGCAAGCGCGCGCGGCGGCCGCTCTTAGGCCCGCGCGGGCAACGGCCCCGCGCTGCCGAGGCGCACACGCACACCTCGGCGCAGCGCGGCGCCCTCACCGGCAGCAGATTTTAGGCAAACATATTTCAGGTCTCGTTCTGTCGCTTGTTATTTACCAGCCACATGATGCATTGTGAACACTATCAGAGGTGCGCAAGAGAAATTAGCAGTTATCAAGTTTTTAACTTGGATGCTGGCTATTTAGGCACTAGGCAGAAAGGTACCTTCAAACCGTAGAACGTCGCCTCCAACCTGCTACCCGATCATCATACTACTTGCTAGTAATAAACTTCAATGACATAAAGAGCCAATTTAGGTATGATGATGATATTATAATAATGAGGTTTTTTATATGCTAATGATACCCAGTTAGGTAGATAATCAGGTCATACCATTTTTGGTTTGGCATTGACTATTACAGAATAATAATATAACAAAAACATGTACCGCAATGACAGTCGTTCTTAATTTTCGATTATAAGCCCATCTGCCTCATTAACATTATTTTTAAAAATGGAAATTAAAACATAGATACCGCATAATTAAATAGAGATAATCATTCAAGGTGCCTTTACTTTTTCCCAATCATATGTTTTTGAATTTAATAATCAAACCCACTGCTACAAAGATTGCAACAAACAAAACATATCCGTTATCCGCCTCAGCATTTATTGGCAACAAAATCCAAATCCTTTGAACAGCGGAAGAACAGATTTTTGACGTCAATCTCATCAGAATAAAACTATGAAAAGATGTAAAAGTGTTTTCACGGCGGCAACGGCAATAAGTGTCAGGGGAATCATCGCACAGAAAAATTCTTTGTGTGGGCGCTGCCACCAGACACGTGTAAACGTAACGGTCTGAGGCCGGGAACAGGGAAAAACTCGTGAAACCAAATCCTATCGTAATGCGCTATTTAAAGCATAACCTGGTTGAAAATAGCTCGGTGTGCGGCAACGCAACGTCGCGCTCTTCACCGTGCATAAATCTTCAAATTTTATTTTCAACGTAGATGCATCGGGACCGTTTTCATGTGGTGTGAATGCGCTTCGCACGAGCCAACACATTTCCCTAACAATTCACGTTTGTTTTGAATTCTTTCTTAAACTTAGACGCTTCTTATTAGCGACTAACGGTTTCAAATAGTGGTTTTATACACTGTGGCTTTTTCAATGAATGTACTAAACAATCATAAAAAAAAAAAATGAGATTTTAATAATTTAAAAATAAAAATATTTTTCAGTATTATGACGCACGACGTAGTTAAAACACCCTGTTGCGAGCGATGATCTACTGGACTCGAGTGCTGGGCAGGTATAGTTCTCCCGTTTGACACCTAAACATCATTAACAGGATGTTTCATAATTTTATTCTAATTTATTATTATTATTTTTCTTTGTACCTATTATGGAAGATAAAAAAAAAATCGCGCCTAGAGCTATTTTATGTCGGGTACATTGAGTGGACGACCTTTATAAGACGACTAAAAAGTCACGGTGTATATAACAGCAAATTGTTGAAATGGCACCAATTACTCTGAAAATTAGCCGGCGTGAAATTAGATTGTAGTATGTTACAAGGAAACAGGTAACAATGATTACGGAGTGCTGTGGTTGACCAAATCTAGTTACCTCGAGGCTCTCGATAGTAATGGTCATTTGCGTCCGTTGTGGTTTACATTAATCAATATTATTTGGTAACTTTAATTGGCAAAGTCTCCTTGGAAATTGTACTTTAAGTGAAACTGAAGAAATTCAAAGATAAGCGAAACTACTAGTCTATGGTACCTTAGTAGTAGTACCTCGATGTTTTTGTTCTAATCAAACACGAGGACGTAATGTTCGTTTACTGTTTACAAATAAACATATCGTTAGTAATACAGCAACATAACTACAACATAAATAATCGCAGACCTTTGAAGCTGTATGGTTTTCCGCCGTCATGATTGCAACCTATCAAGTCCAACCCCTTGGAAACGCACACAAAGCAAATGGACGTCCTTTTATTTTCTACATTTAAACCAGAAATTGAGAATGGTGGTTTCAAATGATATCGGCGCCCGATTCTTTTCACGTCGGCGCCGATCTCTGGGAGATTCCTTCGGTGCTCGACACGCACGGGGAAGACATTCAATAACCCAGTGAAAAGATTACCAAGAGCAATCAGACGGAAGCGAATCTAAATAAGAATCTCGTGAGAGCGGTCGGGGACAGGGTGGGCGCAGGAGGGGGAAAAACAGTCGAGCGGGCCTTTGTGAGATCGCCGATTCGATCAAGTTACCATCGAGAGTATCATGTATATTTAATAGTTAGGTAGCTGAAAAGCGCGGCGGGGTATTTAAAATTTTAATTTCACATTTTCTTACAAATGGCAACCAGACCATTTGCCCGCATCCACGGTCTCGACCGGGACTCGAACCTGGGTCTCCCACCGCCAGGGAGGGCGCTCTGACCACTGAGCTATCAAGACAATAAGAATGCGAACAGCTCGCCTGGAAACCTTAACGAAAATTTTACCAGAGGTATAACGATCCTTAAAAGGAAATATTTCAAGAAGAATAATGTTACTTCGAACTGTAATAAATCAATTTAACGTCGTTGAGCAAGAAATTCTTCTGCTTTTCATTTAAATGGTGGATACTTAGGTATTTATGCATTATTGTGAATATTTTTGGAATTTCCGAATAATGTTACCCAACCGCACTTTTCATTTATTTCAATAGACACCACTAAAAGTGAACGCTTAAATATTATTTCTCGAAGGCTTTATAATTTGCGATTGAACTGGGTTCAACAGAAACCGGGGTAAGGTCGACCATACGCGTGGTGTAGCCGTTCGAAAGGTACCGCTTAATTCTTTACCTTCACCGATAAATGGTTCTGGTACTTTATTTTTTGTGCATTACGTGACGCGATTGTATGAAGCAAGATTGGTAGCACTTATTTTGTCATTGCCGCATACTTTCAGGTACGTAACATTTAAGTGTGAAGTCTAATAAGCGTATAATTATTTTTCCAGATTAAAACTGCTATGGAATCGAGAATAATGCTATCAAGCTCGTAATTTTTATCCGGATTTATGTTTGAATTCTACACATACAATGCCATCGCGTTCGTTCAATTGCAAACGATATGCCATTAACTGATTTATAACTTCAAAGCTAAATCTTTGGAGGAGTAGAGGAATTCCAGGGAAAGAAATGGTAACAGGAAAGAGAAACCTACGTGTCTGTTTTTCTAAAACATATTAAAAAAAAGACATTCCATTTTAGTATTTTCGTTCAAACGTACCAGGAAGCAAGGACTCAGAATCTACTGTTATTGGGCAGTTTTCATTTTTTTATTAAGTTCCAAGGATTGCTTCACTCCTGAAACTGTTAATATCTGGAAATTCATTTCTGAGAAAAAACACGGTCAAACGAACAGATCCGTACGATGAAAGCTGGTCAAACAAACTAACAAAACAGAGGGAAAACTAAACAATTTGGGTACATCCAAAAGAAGAAATAATTATTCGCGTTATTTTGTTCTGTATATGAAAACAACGCTGGTGGAGCGTGTCCTCCTCCCTTATCATTGGCTGCTAGACTTATCGCTGCCGGAGATGGCAGTAATCAACTAGAGCGTTCAGTTGAACGATAAAAAGTTGCCGAGACAGCAAGGCCGACGAACAATGGTAATACAGCCGTAGAACAGGGCAGGCATGATCGCTAGGTGACCTTGGATTGTCGCGGTTCGCCGCAGACACAGTCGCAAAAACTACCACCGTGTTTAACTTCGATATGCTTGATTGGAGTCCAGTCTCGCTTAATGCATTCTCAGCTTTAGCATTATCTGCATCAAGATTTTCATACAATCGATTTGAAGTATTTCACTGTGTGCTCCGTGCGACCAAATCGGATTAATTGCTAGATTCTGGGCTTATCCAAATATTTTACTTCCTTCTTCCTTGACAGCAGAGTCTATGGTACTCCTATAACGATATGGTGTGGCTAAAATTGATTTCAATCAATTGTTTTAATTTTCAAGGCGTTATTTGATCCAGGTTTTAATTTTTCACATGCAACTGCGATTGCGATTTGTAATAACGTTCAAGGGCAAATTTTCTACCTCCTTTAATGCAATTTTAAGTCATAAATCTTGTGCCGATGGTTGAAAATTGAACGGTTTTGCTTAGTTTCGCATGTGTTCGGTTGCGTCGAAGTGATGTCATCGTTTGTTATTCCTCGCATGGCTCCATATTCGTTGGTCAGTGAGCGCAGTTGTTGACTCACATCGTTAAGGAAAAAAGAGTTATCAATTACTTAGAAGGATGTTTACAGAAGTTAATTTTATGACTGAAATGCAAACTGGAACATTATTAGTTGAGCTACTGTAATTGGGCGTTGACAACTGTTAGTTCATTTAGACATAATATACATTGTTGATTGATCTTATTTTAAGATATTTACAACAAAACCCATGGGTTCAGAGGAAAAATGTGGTATCCAAATCTGCTCTTTTGGGATGCACTCAAACTTATCAGTCAACAAAATCATGTTAATTTACATAGGAAATAAGATTGTCATCACAATTTATATGCGGCTCTAACTAAATGGTTTGTTGAACACGTAGGTGAACCATGGTAGCCAAAACAAAGGCTATTGTTTACCGTGTGCGAGGCAAAGCAGATCGCAACTAGCGCTACTTTCGCATTCGGGACGTGTACGAGGCACATTTAGCAGTCTCAGGGGACGTCGGCGGACTGGTAATTAGCGAGAGAGGCGAAAAATTTGCGACGGCTTAAATTTACGAGGCGCAAATTACACGATTCCGGCGCTATCGCTGCTGCACGCCCGTTAATGTGCACGCCTTATCGAACGTGGAGCGAGGGCCTGCCGACCTGCCACCGCTCTCACACTCTACAGATCGTATCGACCCCACAATACACCAATACTAATCACACCATGATTATTCATTATATGGAATTACACCCAGTAAAATTTGATTTTGAACCAGGATTTGGAAGCAGCTTAGTCTGCTAGATAGTAGAATATTTTACTAGTGGTTAATTGTGAAAAGTGGTGGGGCAGATTTAATGCGAATTTTGAGCCCAAAGACTTTAAATAACAAATTACTCGTTTAATTTTTGACCCGCGTCCGATATGACTTTGCAAATGCAATAACATGCGGACTGTGATGTTAAGAATAAAATGATGAACGAATTGTGCAAACAGCTCTAAAACGTTGTACGGAGACAGCAGCAGAAGATGACAGATGCACAGATGACAGATACACTTAGATAATGGGATAGCGAAAAAAAAGAAGCAACATAGACCGGGCGTAGAGCAGCCAAGAATGGACATTTCTGCATTGACAACAGCCAACAACAGCCAACTCTTAAATTAAAAATGATGCAATGTTACAATGAAAAGGCGTTTCTTATAGATCCATGAAACACAGATGAACGTTATCAAGGAATTATTGGAACCAAAAGTGATTGATCCAGCCTGTTTGTTTCTTGGTAAGTTGGATTTCTTTTAGTTAAATATGTAATCCATATTTTAAAAGCTGCCACTACAAACAGGGAACTTACAGGAATAAAAAATGAGATTGAGAAGATTTTTTTGCATAAAGACGACATTTTCGCCGTTTGAATTTTGTCAAAAACGGACTTCAGAGTTTTCAATACTAAATATGGTTTTAAAAACTTCCATAACCTCAGTGCAAACAAAGGACGATTATCAATGGATATATTTGGTCATGTAATACAGTTAGACCGGTTTAATTTTACCCAGATAAGATAATTCTGATAAGAGGAAGCTTATCGCGGACGGTTTAGATTTTGTTCAATCCTTCTTTACCCGAGTTAGCCATTGTATCCTTGAAATCGTAATTAAATGTCAGAGTTTCCTTATTTGCCGAATTTGCAAAATAAAAATCCGATTCAGTTGTGAAACGAGTTTTGTGCCGGTCTGTATTAAACTCAATTCGGTTTAATTTCTTGTAAAGGACAAAATGTAGATGACGGCTTCTAGGTATGTCACAAGTAGTCACAAGGTATTTAATTTGTTTTACGATTCTTTGTCACTTTGGGCAGTTTTTCTGTGACTGAGACATTTTTTCTTTGTCGTCTTTTTTTTTTTTAGGCATGTCGTCTTCGGTCAGTTAAGCCATACTCAAATTTCAAAATTATTCTGTTTATTTCAAGCACATTTTAGTGCTAAAATCTGGTGTGATAATTTTCATTTCAAGCTCTGTATTAAGAGCTAAAATGGGGCAATAATAATAATACAGAGCGAGCCCTCTATTGACACACGTTTTTATTGTTGAGCAGGTAGCAGGGCCAGCTGTTACCCTCGTAGTAAAGCGTTGCAAACAAACCATTCCACGTTTAAATGGATAAAGCCGTGCCATTTTTTTTTTAAATAACATGCTCGTAACTCATTTTTCAGTTTTTAAATCACAATTTAAACTTCATAACCCAATTTACAACTTTATTGCATACTTGGTTACAAATTCGTCTCACATCATTGCGTTATCACCTTTTCTGTAAACAGTTACGACTATAACGGATAAGTTTTGATTGTTATTATCATCTTTTTCACTGTAAATGACATCACCAGCTTAATTTGCAGTTTTAAAAGAATCAACATCGACGCATGCACTTATCATTTCATGGAAAATGACTTTTATTACAAGTTTTTTGTCGGGATACAGTGGAACATTTTTATTAACTATTTTTTATTATCTTTGAATCAACGCTGTGTTGTGTTGTTTTAGAGATAAGATAAAACATACGTAATTTCTCGCAGAGATATGATAAAAAGAACTTGCCAGTTTTGGCTTATCTCACAATTCAGAAAATTGAGGATTTGTCAGTGATAATTTCACTGATTTACCAGATTTGAAGTGAATGAATTAAAAGTTTAATGAAGATAAAAAAATCTTTTTCACATAGAAAATTTAAAAATAATTTGTAACCGTTAATCCTAAGAATGGTTGTCTTCATATTAAAAAATTTTAATATGAAGACAACCATATAAGTAATACAAAAGTAGAAGTTCAGGAGGAACTTAACATCAACTTACAAAAGAAATACTTACATGTATTTTAGAAAAGCAACATAGAGAATTTTGAATGAAGAAATATTAGTTACATACGCTACGAAAGAAATAGCCAAATGCACTATTAGAAGAAATTGAATGATGAAGGAGTTAAGCTCCATCAGGGATTAGGGGAGACTACTTAGCGTAACTTTTACATTATGGGCAATATCGATGAAAGCTTTAACTTGGGTTTATCGTGCGTGTAGCGCAGGCCGCTCTGCACCTAGCAGGTTTGAACCAAGGCGAAAGCTCTCATGCGGCGGAGCGAGCGGAGCCAGCAGCATTGCCCACTAGTAACATACCGCTCGCTCCTACTCTTGGAAACTTTTCCGTCGAATTTCGGAAATCGCCGGCGGTTTAACTCCAACCACTCCAAACAAAGACAAACACTAACGAGACAGATGGGTACGAAACACGATTGCCAAAAACACACTAGCCTTATATTCACAAACTTTCACGATTTATACACTTTGTCGCGAGTTCCGAATTTCGACGAGATTATGCCGCATTTAATAGAATGAGCGTAACACTTACATGATGAGGGATAAACAAGCCGGGTAAGGGAGTGTAAAATGTCCGTAAGTTAAAACATAGCAAGTTGCACGTAAGTTAGGAGAAACGTTTCGCCGGTAGCGTAGAGGTCGCGGTTCGCGGCCACAGCGGGGCGGCACGCGTCGTGTTCGGAGCACGAGTGCGGTGCACGGAGCAGCGCGAGTCACACAAGCACAAGCGGAGTCGGCGGGCGACTGACGGGAGGCGAGTGGCGCGGCGCGGGGGCTGCCGTGCGCGCGCACCCCGCGCCGCCGTCCCCGCCGCGCTCCCCGCGACCCGCGCCCCGCGACCGACGCCAGCCGGCCGCCTTATCACACCGCGCGGCGCGCCGCTTCCTTTCTCCTCATGCAGTTGCGAGCTTTTCGCCACTGCCACACTTCCGCCCGCCCCGTCGATTGTGTCGAGTTTTAGCCGGTCAATGTGTTGCACCGATTATTTCCACTTCTTGAGCACAAGACATTCTTTTTAACAACGTTCATGTATGAAAACATTTTTGTTTCGCTTAAAACACAGAACATTGTAAACCGACGTGGTAAGTTGTAGGCCAACATTTGCCAGTAGCGTATATCACCACAATTTGGGGTGAAACAAAAGGTGAACTATGTTCGACTACACATTGAAGCCGCAAGGACAAATGTGCGAATTTCCCTGTTCGAAAACCAAAGTCGCAGAGATTGCCAAAATACAAAATGGAGAACAAAGGACTTGATTGCAAGTTTGCAACATGTCCGGTAAGTTTAAGTTGTCCATGGCGGGTATTTCGAGAGGGAAGGGTACCCGCGTGTGCAAGCGAGCTAGCAACAGACTCCGGCGCAGGCGAAGAGCGGCGAAAGTGCGCCGCGGAACGAGTTTGCGTGGCGCGTGACCTGCCCGAGGACACGCTTGCCTCCCCTCGCCCTCGCAAACTAACGTGCACTCTAATGCAACACATCTCATGCCATTGTTGTTTAATTGTCATAACTCGGATCGAATATATTCCACAAAGCGGACGGAATTACTACCATATATGCATATTTCCAGATGGCATATACTAATACACAATATACCTTTCAAATAATTTCAGGTGTATGTGGACCCGGACCGATATTTATAAGCAAAGTTTCATAGCATTATTTTAGAAACTAATTCTAAACTTTCACGTACATTCTATGTTTATCTACTGAAGGATTAAGGTTGCCTAACACATGTGCTCAAGTTCCTCACTGCACCATATGTGTACTGATGGTCAATTTTTGCTCAGTAGTTCTTTGGGCAACGAGCTCAGCCCGCTGCTGTGGTCATATTCGCTAACTAAGACTGTTGCTAGTCTAACTCCATATTCCGAATTGAGTTTATTTATTTATGACTGATGAATTTGAGTTTTTTACTAACTGGATTGTGGAGGTCAGATAGGCAGTCGCTCCATGTAAAATACTGGTATTCACAGTTGGGAAAAGGCTAGGCAGATGAAAATGAATTTGATGATATACCTAAGTTGTGGACTGTATCACCATCATATAGCTTGCCTTTTCCCGACTATGTTAGGGTCAGCTTCCAGCTTTTAAGTCTTACCAGACATTACTACTGTATGCGAACTGTTTTACAATTCTGATGTAAGTGCTTACGTAAGCATATTCTATCTGTCAAGACTTGAATGAATAAGGTTTGATTAAATGTTTCTCATTAGGCCAGCTATTGCGATATGTGTCAATAGCTCAGCTCGGTGCTGGCTGGCTGGCTGGGCGAACCGGCGGGCGCGGGCGTGCAGCGGAGCGGGCGCAGGCGGCGGCAGTCACGAACGCGACGTGTGCTAGTTTTTGTGGCGCGCACGCCACCAAGCGTGACGTCTAAAAGCTCGTTTATACGCTTCTTATAGTCGTTTGACTCGAAAAATCCAGCCATTTTTTACTGGCCATCATCTTAATAATGCAGAGCTGCAAATCATTTGTTGTAAGACCGTGGTCAATGCCCGAGACAAGGCCAGCTTATTGTTACCTTCAAGTCTACTTTTAATTCGTTGTATTTTGAAGTAAGTTCTGAATAAAGCCAAGTGCCTAACTTCGGTCTGAACTTACCGAGCCGCTTGAATCGCCGACCCATCCAGTGTTTGTTTTCTAACTTTGAACGTGTCTGAGCCGCAAATACTTGAATATTGTGTTAATCAAAGAGTCGATTAGTTTAATTAGAAAATATTTCGATTAATACAACACTTTGATCTCACTAAATATAACATCACGCCTGTAATTCCAGAATGGTTAGACAGAGGCACCTAATAGTACACCCACATTTCGCCAGTTATGTTTCAGTCCCATGAAATAGGAGCGAGCCTATTGCCAACAACCGCGCACAAATCCAGCCTCCGTGGTTGCTACTGAAAAATTTCTGATGGAAGAACCCAATAATACCTTGCCCGTCCTGGGAATCGAACCCAGGAGTTCATGCTCAACAATCGCGCTTGCGGCCACTAAGACCAACGAGGCTTTGATCTCACTGTGAATACTATACATGTCTAGTAGTCATACAAATAAACTTGAAAGTGATGCAGATGAATCATAAAGTCCCATTTTATCATGCAATTAGTTGGTAGTAATGGCATTAAAACTATATCAGTACCCTATATCGCGTTCGTGGAAGAGCACGTCCTGAATTTTAATGGGACATTATCTTGGTTGGTGGCGGTTGCTTTCTTTATACTTCACCTAGTAGCAAGCTTATTGCGCTTCATAAAGTAAGAAAGCACGCGTCGGTCATACATTCTTCTCGGATGAAAGACGGGAAATAAGCACGGCAGTGCGGTGCTAATTGGTTGTTTTAGAACAATTTTTTCACCGTCTAATGAGTGAGCAATGATACCGACAGCTGTTCCGTCGTGCCGCCCGCCTGCTCACAATGCGTGCCGGCAAGCCGTCGTCCAATGCTGACACGCGACCAAAGTGTTAGCACCGTGCTTATCCAACGGCTACAGTTCTTTTAAAATAATTAGCATTTTTTTTTTTTTTGTTATTTTTTTTTTACCAATAACAGCTAAGACACTCACTAAAATGTTTGCTCTAAGATATAATATGAAAATTAGAGACGCTGCAAAATCCCGAGCGATTTCATAAACAGATGCGACTGTAGTTCAATAAAATTGCAGCTAAGTGAAGAGGCTGGAAGATGCGCTCCGCTGGCAAAATTCGGTACCGAGACAAGCGACGGAGTTCAACGACCTGCCGTTCATCTCGCGTTCGCAAAAAATGCACTGCCCCGTCCCACGCCGAACGCAGTTCTCACACACATAAAAATATAAGTACATTGTATATGAACACGTACCAAGAACGCGGTTACCAATCAGCGCACGTGTAATCGTACACCGCACCTCTCTCCTTGTTCGGATACTCGAGAACATTTCGAGAACAATGTTTATTGCTTGCATGATGCTACCTGGTCATGGAGGATACCCTCTCCGTATGTAACTAAGTGCAGCAGTTAAGATGGTTGGACATGACTTAACACCATAACAACAGTAGGTAACCAAAGCAAGCAAAAAGTAGAGAGGCTACTTAGAATCCGAATATTATAGTCCCGTTACTTCAAAAATGTATGTCGTTGAATGTTACTTAGACGCTGAGAGGCCAATTGTTGGACAATAATAAATTAGTGGGGGTGCGCCCACACTGCTCATCTCCACATCAGTTTACCGCGCACGCGCCGAGTTTCCTGTACCATTCACATCATCACCATTTGAGCACCCACAAACACGATTGTCCTTTCCTTTTGTGACTTCATAAAGACAATATTTATCATATTTAAACATACGGTAGACATGACATCATTCTAAAGATAATCCATTCATGTAGGTAACGTTGAATCACGCGACAAATTAGAACATAAATAAACGTATTTATAGGCAGGTACGAATTCACTAATTCCAAGTGAAACAACAACATCGATAGCTTTCATGTAATGAGTAAAAGGTAGGTTACCTTTTTACGAATCATGAATTCGGCTCCCACGCCCGTTCCAAACTAGTGCAATTTGTTTAGAGAGGCGTCCTTCGGCTTCTCGACATCGGCGTCGAGCCAACGACCGTCCCAAAAACTAAATTCAGGCTTCCGATTAAATTGACCTTGAAACAACGTCGGAAAAACATGGAACGTCTATACGAGCAGAACAATACCACTTAAGTGATAAGAGAAGAGAGTGCGCACGATGTGTAATTCGCGGGGGTACCGTTTCAAACGCGATTTCGCCAACAAAGAGGCTCCAATTCTCGGTCGACTGCCTGCCGCCGTGTATCCACACACCAATTAAGCTAAATTAAATATACGAAGAATTTAGAAACTGGTTAGCTTCCTTGAAGCGCGACGTAGTAATTGGCTAACCCCCGCTAGGAGCACGGACGCATCACTTGTGATTTATTGATTGTTTTTTCTTCTCACACACTTGCAGCCAGATGAACAATTACACTTCGATAGAAATTATTATCTAGATATTGTCTAGTCGCGTTTTTCAGAGGCCTGTATACTGAACTAATTGGGAAGTGATTCTATTAGCAATTAAAGCAAATTGACTTTGGCGCTGTACATTTATTGGAAGAAATATGGGATTTCGAGTTTTAAAAGCGATTTTGGGGACCCCTCATCTAGATAAAACGTCTGAACCGACATGCTAAACCATTTACAAATTCCGGTGAACAATTACAGATTTTAAAAAAATACTATTTTTTGCTCAATTCATTCGCTAAAGAAAACCACTGGTGGTCCTTTTCGGTATAGATGCACAAGATACCCATGTAATATTCGTGCAAACGAGGTCTCGGGGGTTGCTAATGTTCTAATTTATGTCAATCCACCGATTTAACTTGACAAATATCAAAATGATGCAATACTAGGAGCTGTGAATACAGTAAAGATTCATAATGAAATATCCCTCGGTGCACACTTCAGGCAGCGAATTCTCTTTGTACAATTGACATATTTTTGATTAAACGTATATATAGAAAAGGGTTCGTGTGCTGGTAAGTGGATTGTAGATGACTTCTTAGCGCCGCGGTACCATCGTTTAATTAAAAGCGGCGAGGCGAAGTCGCGCTCCTGAGCCTGTCTCGAAGGCTCCGCGCTCACGCCTGTTTGATGACTCCGCATAAACGTTAATTAACTCGCTCCATCCGACTTAACATTGCTACTCTGTTGCCTGCCTACTGCCTCCACTGATCTGTTCACCAAATTCAACTGCACACAAATTGTGACTATTCCAGGAAATACGTTCATGTCTTAAAATCACACCAGCTTCCATATTGTTGTCTCTATCCTTGTATGTCTTGTTGTTCATGCATCGTTTTGTTTAGCTGAAACAGAAAATAGACAGCTCTTTTGGTAATAGAAGCTGTGATTTCCTCGTTTTCGTATTTCTATGTACGTTTACCCATTTTTAGATGATTCGCGTACTGAAATGGGTTCCGGATCAGTGACGTAGGCACGGAAATGAAAAACTTCTATTGGCTGATATTTGATGCTGTTATAGTGGCCGACGCTGACGTGAAAATGCCTCAGGTGTTTTGCTGTTACTCAATATCTCTATAATTTCCGTTCAGCCTTTTCCAGATAAAATGTATCCATGGAATGACGTAAGCTGTATTACTCGTCTGATATTAATATTCATTATACCTAGAAGAAAATTAAAATTTGCTGCCACTTAAGATTACTACTCATTTTATAATTGGTTAGTTTATTTTTGATAATTAAAATGAATGCACGTTTTATTTGCCTGAGCCAGGTAAAGAAGTTAATTAGTTTTAAGTTTTACATAGGATTCGTTTTGAGGAGTTGCTAACGAGTTAAGTGTCTGTGGTGATTCCTGCATGCACTTTAGTGAAGCATAGAAACAGCGTCGATGTTAAAAAGGACAGAACATATTATGTACACAGTGTGAGAGGAGTATAAGAGCGGTCTCTGAGTAGCTAGTTATTACCCGAATTATTCGCTAAGTAATAAGAAACGCAGCGAGCGGCGCCGGCGCGGAGAGCGCACTGTGCTAAGTGGCTTTTAAGGTCGCTTACCTCATCTCACCGCCTCTAGTGAGACTATCTGACTGTTCATGCACGAATTTAGTCCGATAGCTCTTTGTTTATTTGATCTTATAACACCTTGTTGAGTTTACGAAACCGTATTTATGTTTTTCGTCTTCCGACGGGCCTGCAATTGCACCGCGCTAAAAGAAATATCTCGTCGAGAACAATGTTTTGCATAAAAGCAAACAAAATTACCAGAAGTATGTTTTTATAAAACGTTTTGCTGTTTTACAAAAAAGCCGTTGAGTCATAACATTAAAAATATATAAGCACAAAAGATCCTTTGTGTTGCAAAACGCCAATCATCGCGTCTCTTAGAACCTATCATAGACGCAAAATTGAGATTTGTGAATCATGACATTGACACAGAGATGAAAACTTTGATACAGACGATTATTAGAGAATATCTTTCAAATAACGTTTTTGAAAATATTAACGGACATAGTATCGCCAGAATAAAATATTATTCATGCTACATTATTCAAACTAAACTCAGAATTGTTTTTAACACTTGTTAAAACAATTCTGAGTTTAGTTTGATAGTTGCTGTTGAATTAGGACTAAAAAACTCAAACCTTATGATGTCATTCATAAGGTTTGAGTTTTTTATAAGGCAGTGATTAACAAAAACAAATAAAAAATGAATCTTCTTAGTGCGTATCAGTCGACGCAAGCCGGCAGACAAGACATCATCGAATGACTCAAAAATAGATGTAGTTACTGCTGACACTGTAAATATGGGCATGCCTGCCAAATCTGAACTCAGGTTTGCCGTATTTGTAAGACTAGACGCGAATGTAATCAAGCATATTAGACGTTCAATTGTTAAAATTTAAGCCTATTGAATATCGATCAAATGAGGTAGGATACAACAAAAACTGGGAGCTTACCAGAGCGATTATTTTGAATTTATGTACATGTTAAGTATTAGGTTTTGCTGTAGTTTTTGTTGTGTAATATAATTCCACGGAGACGTTGCTTTAGTTACTTGGATTGTTTCCGGATAGGGACTAGCTGGAAGCATTCCGCTGTGTGCGATGTGTTTCAACTCGGCTGCCGCAACTCGTAAATAATGGCGTCTCATTGTGGGCCATTATTAATGAATCCGCCACCCCGCGCTCCCGACACCGCACCCGCCCGAAAGCCAAATAACAGGTGCGTCTAACCCCATTCGCACAATCTATTTTCGATGTCTTATAGCCGTGCAGAGAAACGCTCGATGCGTTCTCTTGCTCTAAATATTCATACCATATGCCAGATATTGAGATTTGTTTGGGCGTCATCTGCTCGACATCGTCGTCTCTAAATAAGCGCGGTCTCGTGTTGGCTTTGCGAAGTTTCATTAGCCGTCTGGGAATACTTACTTATGGTATCATGTTGCTTGAATTGTGTGCGGAATTTCCACCTACCACGAAAGGAGTTTTAGCAAAATAACGCTCATTGAACGGGCTTGTGAATAACAAGAATTTAAGACGGAGACGGATGCATAGATCTAACTAAATTCCAATAAACGAATGCTAATGTTTTAACTGCAAAGTTATGCAAGTAAGCTAATAAAACTGGATCCATACATTGCAGTTCTTGCGTAAATACCGAAAAGATTCTCTTTAAAAACTCAATGTATCATGTAAGCGGATGGGACAAAGTTACCCTGGGACACGTTAGTTGTCACGGGGTTGGATGTACGAGGCCTTCTCACTGTCGCTCTATTATTTACTCTACAGAAAACTGCTTTTCATATCACAAGCAGCGACCCGCAGCGGAGTCGCACAAAGATGGCTCCCTCGCTCCCTACATAAATGCACTTACTTTTTGAATGACGTAATCGTAATATTGTTCCGAGCTTGGATTTGTGTTCATGTTTCTCTGCCATCAGCTTTGTGTAATGGTTGTGGAACTTGACTATTTCCATTAAATAGTCGAGCGGTTATTTACTTAGAAGCAGACAAAAACCCGCTTGAAAGATTAGCGTGACGAATGAACGGCCGATAAGGCTAGACAAACTTAAAACGTAGCTTCATTTATCATAGACATCTATACGTAAATCGCGACTGGGTTTTGTTGTTCGTGTGTCAGATTTAGATTTAGCAAGGACACGCAGCGAGCTGCGAGGCTAGCCGGCAGACAAGTGCGAGGTCGTAGTTGAATACTTTAACCAAAACTGTGTTTACATCTTATGGAGCAAATTGCGTGATTCACAAGAGTGACGTAATGGAGGAAGTTACCACTTGGCTGGATCCAACCTACGCGCTCCCGCCAGGTCGACCGCACCGTCATAATGTTTCAAAAATATTGCTTTGATCCGGCACCATTATTACTTAAACTGGTTAGATCTTCGCAATGGAGATTGAAGATTAACTTAATAATTCTGGTCAGTAAATTTTCGCAATTTGCTCCAAAAGGAATAAGGAGGCTTATTTAAAGAAATAAAATGAGTGTATTGTTTGGTTTATGGCTTTCTGAACCACTCCAATGTTGTTGTGCTTAAATTAGGAAAAAGTAATGGTACATTTTCCTCCATGTATCAGCCTCACACACCACGTGTTCGCGCCGTGTGTGTTCGGTACATAAACGCGTTACATTACATAAATAAATTTTATTTGCATCTGTCAATAGTCCAGATGATTTCGGCGGAGCATCTATCGTCGGTCGATGTTTAGATCACCGCTCGTGTTAATTAGCATAATGGTGCTGGAGGCGATGACGTCACGTATCTAATTTGATTACACCGGGGCAAGGCCGGTGTGGTTAGCAGTTTCCAGCGACTGCGCAACTTTTACGTACCACACAAGTTTTCAGAAACGGTAATGTACCTACCTACTAACCTTTAGTGCAGTACCGCTAACTAAATAATAAACGTTTTTGCGTCATAACACGATCACGTCCAAACTGCACTTCAAAGCGTTTAGAACTCGAAACTTTAACAAAGGATGCCTTTCAAAATCCAGTCACGGTGAGTGTTGCGCCGGCGATGAACCAGGCTCTCATTTAACAATCATAACAATTCTTTTGTCTGTAACTCTAGCGATAAGGCAAAGTTTGCCTATAGATTTTTGTTAGTACTCAGACAACCGATGGTTTTATCCAAAACATTTTGGATTTTGATAAACGAGTTTTGCCCGTGGTTATAAGTAACATACATTAATGTTAAACCGACGTTGCTCTTTAACAGATTTTTATTAAAACATTTATTTTTGAAGTAAATCGCGAAAGCATCGCGGAATGAATTTCCGACGTTAGATAAGAACAAAGAAACTCTCACTTTAAATAGCTGCTAAAATTCCGTTACAAATTCTCACATTTCCTCGAATTCAGCCGGCGCTCGTGTGGATCATTTGAATTATAAAGTGAGAAGCGAGTGCATGCACAGTGCATAAGATACCTTGGCTATGTAAATGAGGCGAAGCTGCAGCCTAAGTAAGGGCGAGTTTACACCTGCGGGTCGCGACCGCCGCGTCGCTGTCTAGGGGACCAGATTACCCGACCGAGCCGGTCATAGTTCAATCACAGGGGAATACGGTCAACTACTTTTTTTAAGTCGTTTAAGACGCATACATTATTGAAATTAAATAATCGTTCCAGCCCTTTCTTGCAACGGTCTGTTAAGCAAGTTGACCATTGCAATCGGATGTAAAATATTATTTTACAAAGAAGACTGGTCGCTCATGCGGTCACCAATTATTAGACAAGATGTATAGTTGGTGCGTCGTGAAAAATACGGACACCCACCCAGTTCGGTGTAATTTCACGAAGATTTTCTCAGATTTCAGTAGTAACAAATTCGGTTGTTTCGTCTGAGAAGTAAATGAAACAGCATTTAATTGTAAGTTACCCAAACAAAACAACAAGACGGATCCCAATAAAGCACTCTAAACCAACAGATAGAGGAATAAGTTTAACTCTTACAACGATCCTGTGACCGTTACTCAAAACTTTGGGCCGGCTTTGTTCAAAACACGAAACTAATTTATTCGTATCTCGGCGTACCATTCCACCGTACTAAATAATCGAAGAGCAAATTATAAATGCGTATTAACGGTCAAGTCGTAGTTCAAAGATTAGGGCAGAGGGCACCCCTTTACTAGTATCGCCGGTAAGGTTAGGATCCAAATTATATCGGATCACTGGAGTGGCACGATGCATGCTCACACAATATTTGATATTTTAATAAAAGCCGTCGTGCCTTTTGTATTTGATTATTATTATGTTTGCCGACAGGTACCGGTCGCGCTCTTTTTGTGAACTTTGTGAAATCACTTCAGTTTTGTAACGGATTTAATCCGTGGAGTGCATGTGTTATTAAAATGATGTTGTTCTTTTAAACGTTCTCTGAACAGTAATCTTTTAAGTATAACGAGATCAGCCGTTAACGACTATTTCGTTTAAATAATTAAAAAGATGTTGAAAACCAAACTTAAAGCCAGATTGTATCCTTCTGGTTACGCCAAAGTCAAGCAAACATAAAGATCTCTTGTAAAATCTCATTCAAGAATGGACCATAATGTATTATGCGAATAATACAAAAGGCAATGTAACTAATGCATAGTCAATATTCTTAGCTTCCCTTTTCAATATGTGCATAATATTACGTGATTGTATTATTTGTGTTGGTGGTGACGTCACGCGCCGCCAAGTCTGCTCTATTTGGGTTGAACCCCGCGGTCAGTCACGGAAGTGCAAACCCTTATCGCGGATCGACACACAAGTGGTATCGGCAGTCGTCAAGGGCGGCGACGACGGCGCGGCGGCGGCGCGAGTCGCCGCCGAGCGTCGCGTGCGGCGCCCGTAATGGATATTGATGGCTATGGCGCGACTAATTAGCCCCCACCACCACCTTCCCGCCATGCCTGCTTAAGCTCTTTTTTTCACGGTGACAACGAGCGATACAACACGATTTAACCGCCGCTCATCAATCTCCCCGGAACCTATCTCGTTCGACCACTCGAAATGAATCGAGCGATCGCTGTCTCGGGATGACATCATCCGCGTGCGTACAGATTAGATTTTGGCTCGTGGGAGTGACGCCGATGCGCGTCCAAACAATATCACAATCGAATTAGAAGCCGGCTTGGTCTGGGCGGTATCAATCACCGTGGGCGGGCCGCGCGACATTGGACTTCAATTAGGCGGGCGGCGCGTGTGATTGCTCTCACTCCTCTACACGCTAAAGGGTTACTTGACCCACTTATTAGCCTCAACGTACGGTCCTCGCAAACCGGAAGCACGGAAATGAAGAAGTCATTCAATATTTATTCGCGCTTATAGTCCTATGTTCTTAGCGAATTAGAAAGAACTACTAAGATATAAATTGGATTAATATTAACCGTTCGTTTTTACAATTAGCATTTAAGAGTTAACGACTCTTATAAAAAGAACCTTATGAATACGAAAATTAAATATTATCGTATTCAGCTATCATGCTGCAACAGAATGTGGGTACATTATGAAACTATGTACAAATTAAAGCGGGAACCGTGACGGTAGCGCAGATTAAAATAATGATCGCTTATTAAAATTGTTAATTAACTTAAACGAGTTAGAACATGCACTTGCAGAAACTTATACCTATCAGTTATTTTGTGAAGTTAACAAGCATGTAAAGTGTAACGATGTGACATACAAGTGCAAAATAACAGGTTTGGTAGAACTCAACACCGCGGAGCGGTTGAGACCGTCTCGTACTGCGATTGACCACAAATGGGTCGCAGATTGAATAACACTGCACCGTCCTGTGCAGGTTTCTAAATATGTACAAAGCGATATTATTATAACCGCAGAGTGTTTCGCAACTGTGATATCAACTCCGGTGGGTAAGGTAAGCTACACGGTGGGTGCTGGCGCCCAAATTTTGTGGCAGCCATACTGTTTTGATATTACGCAAGATCCAGTTCATGCAATTTTGACATATTCTAATTTGCATTTATGCATGTCACTCACGCTCGTGGGTAAATAATAACAGCCCCTCGGGTCGATCTTCAGGTTAAGCCGTGCTTGCCTAGGTTGGTCTGAGGATGGGTGACCGCCCATTACATACAGAGATTCCTCGGTGCCTTGGAAAGCACGTTAAGCCGTTGATACCGGTTGTCATTTGTAGATCTTTGACAATCGTTAGGTAGTTAGTGGCCCAAAAAGTCTGACAACCAGTCTTACCAAGGGGTATCGTATTAGCCAGTACCGGGTTGTGGAGGTCAGATAGGCAGTCGCTCCATATAAAATAATGGTATTCAGCTGCATCCGGTTGGACTGGAAGCTGACCCCAATATAGTTGGGAAAAGGCTAGGCAGATTCATGCTGCGAATAGTTTTATACATCCATTTAAATAATTACATTGCATATGGCAGAAAATGCTTTGCTGCTTTTATGTCCGAAGCTATCTCTGCAAATAAAACATCAAATGGCTTTGATGCAATTATTGTATTAAACTTACAGCAGCATTAATAGCGTGTAGGGTATTGTTACAGGATTGCAGTCTGTTAAAACCACTTTTATTTATAGCATTGGTACAGTTTAAAATTGTCTTGCTTAATGAAAGTAAGTTATTTTCTAAATTCAGTTGTCTGCAGTAATTCGGTGTAAATTATTGGTAGATTATCGTTGGCATGGGAACTTCGATAGTCAATTGATCGTGTTGTAACTTTCACACACTGGTAGTGCATGGCTGTCCAGTATTTAGTGCACTATCGACTAATGGCTTGTTTCGTCACCTCATGAGAACTTTTGGAACTATACTGGCAAATAATTTCATCAGCCATTAATGTTCCCACTACTGGGACACTAGCCTAGCCACACATACAGGGTGTAAACGTACCCTTCACGAAGCCGTCAACCAAGCATTCTGTACATCAAACTAAGTAACTTTACGCAAAAATTATTGAGAAACGCCTTTTTTTTTGGGGTGAAAAATCACGGTTTATGGTAGAACTCAATGTAACGCACTCAAAACGTTGTGCTGATGGATGGATTGAATAGTACGGGGGTCGTGAAGGTGTTTTAAAGTAAAAATCTTACATTAAAAACATGTATTTCAAAAGATACTTGTGAAGAAGTTGGAACTTTGACTCCCCAATATCTCCGTAACTAGAAGGTTCCCGGGTATGGTCTAGAACAAAAAATGTTCGCAATGACGCGCCTTGCGGTTTCGTTAAGGGTCTTTTTACACCCTTTATAATCATACTAGCTTTTCATAATTTTCCTTCAAATCAAATCAAATCATTTATTTCTTTGCAAACATGGGTAATAGGTACATAGATGTTTTTTTTTTTTATAATAATGTTCTCCACATTTTGCCGTCACATGGGCATGCAAATAGTTGGTTTACAAAATATTATAAATTTAAAATAAGCGGCATATCATTGGAATTATATAAAATATAAAAAATAAAAATGTCAACATGGTCAAAACAATAAAAAAAAAAAATATTATCAATGATGTCAAACAAATAAGTGGCATGTCATTGGAATTACATAAAATAAAAAAATAAAAAAAATGTCAGCATGGTCAAAGTAAAAAAATAAAATAAAATAAATTTAAAAATATTATCAATAATGTCTAACGGAATAACATTATGCCAACTAGAATAATAATATGTCAATTAGTAGTAACAGCATAAATAGTTTTACATCACAACTTATCTAAAAACACAATACAAATTATAAAGAAAGGCAAAAAATCTTTTTTCTTCAGCATTCTTTCTCGGTAAGGAATTCACCGACAGTATAGTACGCTTTATGCGTTAAAAAGCTTCTGAGCCTGCTTTTAAATAACGATAGCGGCAATACTTTCCATTGCTTTGGCGATTCCGTTCCTTCCGCACATTTCTGTGATTGATCAAACATTATCATTTAAAGGTTAACGACTTATTGACATCAATGATCAAGAAGAGCTGGGAATCATTTACACGTGTTATTGTGATGACAAACAACCGTACAGAAACTCAAAAAAAGTCTCCCAAGTTCTGGCTCTTTTCTCAAGTAGGTTATCCTTATAACATTTCTTTCAAGTTTGCTGTTTCATGAATATTAATATTGCGAACACATTATTGGATATAAATAGGTCTATAAATAACAGTCTAGCACGGTTGATTTATTAACTGTTTGATAACAAGCAGTAAGAGTCACTCGCCATCAATCAATCAAGTTGTCGGTACCACTATGTAAATGACTGGATGTGCAATATCCATCACTATTGGAAGGATGTATGATAATGTTACTATATGATGAACTTTCTAGAGCATCATGCACTTATAAAAATCAATTGCCACATGTATGACGGAACATCACTTGAGCCACCGATTTGGCTGTCATTTTTTGTTGTTTTCGTAATTGTCAGACGTTTTTGTGAATGAAAATTTTGACATTTTCTTCATTAGTAAGTTGCACCCGTGCGAAGCCGGGGCAGGTCGCTAGTTAATATATATAATGATGTAGTGTAAAGTATTGTTGAAAGTTCTGTAGACGTTTGAAAAACAAACCAGGTGGTAGCAGACGATTCTACAGATAAATAATAAAACAACATTAAATTAACAGCCGTAGTTCCTATCGTAAGTAATTTAGTCCGACATATACGTACCTCAATAACTCGAGAACAATAGTAAGATAATCTCGCACATCCGAGTTTTATTCCACATTTGGCCTTCTGGCTGTGTTGTTTCTACATAAGTTCATCATTTTATCATGTTTACAGCTCTTAAAACGGTGTCGATTATAATTATGCAGCCTACAAGAAATATTAAAATGTTAATTTTATCGAGACTGGTACAAGGTACTTGTTGCTATGCTAGCTATTCTTACTATCTATCAGCTCACAGTATACTCTCTCTGCGGACGACGCTCTCCTCAGACCCTGACATTAATTGACATTCACCTGAAAGCCGATGGAGTTTGCGTGTTAATTGATAGATCTCGGCAGTGAATACCGAGGCAGGAATAATCTGTGAAACTTCGATCCCATCCTATGTGTTGCAAAATCGCAGCAACTATTCCGAATAGTTCACGATACCTGATTATTTTTGGGCACATATTTACACATGCCAATTATATCTTTGAGGTGCCATTCTGGGTCGAAGATAAGAAAAGACGCTAAGGTCGTTCGCGATAAACGAATTTGATTAAGAATTTAACGTGCACAAGATTAGAGCAGACTTTTTAATCAGTTGAGAACACGACTTCATTTTTACGAGCTTCGTCTTAGCAGTTCTTTTTTAATTGCCTCTCGACGCGCCCAGGCCGTGTAATGCGCTATTTAATGATGCTTCAAAATGTAAAATGCATTGGTGCACCATCTTTGTTTTATGGCTTCTTACTAAAAAGATCACGCTAAGTGCTCGTGATCTTTTGAACTTTATTAAGTTTGAATTAAAAATGCTAATAATTCTTTTAAGCTTGGGTACATTAACAACCGAATTTCGGTTTTACGGACCAATCGAAAATTAAATTACACGTAAAAAACAAGGTAGACATTACTGTACCGAATGAAAACGAAGTGTCGAACATAGTCGGTAATAGTCATTGTAATCAAAATCGAGACGCATTTGAATTACTTTATCTGACGCAACGCGGTGTTTTGTTCCGGCTCAGAATCGACATTGAACAAATTCGATACGCCGACAGTCGAGAACAGCTAGTAAAAACATGACCGAACTAAATGTTATAGTCTAATGACAATCTATATAAAAAAGGAAATTGCTTTTTAATATAACAATACACTAAACAGTCAATGCCGTTGAGCTAGGCAAACAAAATACTGGAAAATGTTTGCCGATTGGATATCATAACTACGCATCGATTACTACCTACAAAAAAAAAAATGAAAAAAACTAGTCTAATAAATCCATCACAGTAAAAAAACAACGTACAACGGAGAGAGTAATCCATCACCTGCGTGTATTAAAAAAAAAAAAAAACAGGTGGGCAATTCAAAAATTGTTCGCAGTATAACAAGGGTTTTGTCGCCTACGCACATCCGTTTATTTCAATGAAATAATGTCATAATATTATATGTAAAGAAAAACGTATTTCGAATTACGCATGCACCCTTACGAGCGGTTGTAGCCGGCACCTAATTAGAATATAAATAATTTCCACCGGCGCGACAGTGTTTACCAACTGACCCTGCCTTCTTGTAATTTTAATAACCCGACACAGCAATAAAAACTGGCACAATGTCATTCCCATTACAATTTTGTTCTCACTACAGTGCTAGCTGTCAATAACGCAAGACTCAATTATTGGCTGCGTTATTAATTGCGTAAGTGGCGCATATTTTATCTGTGTGACAGATTTCTGCTCTAAAAACCAACGTGTTAAACTCAACTAGTATTAAAATTGGAGTGGATTAACTGGTTTTGAACATTGATTTGTAGCACTAGATCATATAGATATTCTGCGCATAAAAGTCACTGGCTTCCTGAGTGTTTGCATGCAAGTTCGGCGCTGGCGCAGGACGACCGCGACCGCGGCGCGGCATGTGGGCACATGCAACAATGAGCTCACACAACCGGTTGCAGGACCGTTACAGATGAGCCACTGGCGACTTCGCCGTCGCCTGTGAATATGCATGAGCCAAGATTTGACCTCGGGTTATTAGACCGCGCTCTCGGAGCGTGGGACCGCTCAGGTATAACAATCGACATTTGACATTTGCGTGACACTCGTCGACTGACTTCCCGAAGTTGACGTCAAATATATTTTGAATTGATGTTACTGCAGAATTATTGTTATTATTTGTGAAAGGGGGACATTAATTAACATTTCGATGTCGTTAATATGGTCTAGTTGTGTTCTAATTCTAATACTTATTTTAATGTTTATTGGTGATTTATTTCCTCAATATACTTGGGACGATTTCCGTAATAAATTTGTGGTACATGCAATAACAAACGGAACGTCGATGTAATTATTTTGAACAAAAGCCGACGGAAGATAAACAGAAAAGTTGATGGAATTATTGAGGAAATGATTTCCCGAGTTCTTATTTGACAGCTTTACCTCCTAAATAAATAAAATATCCACAGAGCATTTCGGGTAAGGCGAAGTGCAAATCAAATGTAAGATGGGTAGTCAGAGCGTGAACGGGACGTGGCCATCAATCAGGCGAGAGGCCGCGGGTCAGGCCCCGCACCCCGACCACCTGTCGCGCCCGCGCCCGCCAGCTCACACCAATTGCTAATCAGTCACTAAGTTACGCCAAATCTCAGCCTGACAGGGGGACCTCGCACCGCCGCCGTGCGAGTAATGCTATTTTGACGAACAAGGGTATTAGCCGCCGCGACAACACGTTTTGTCACCAACAGTTTTCATTCACATCGACCCCCCTAGGAGAGTTGCGAGATTTTATTTATGGATTTAACTTTAATGACCGACTTGGGTAACAATTTTATTTTTTCTGGACCATCTACTAAATACCAAAAAAAAAAATAAAAACAGATAATTGGACCGTTATAGCCTTTTGAACGTCCTTCTATCCCAGAATTTCCTTCTAATACCGCGTAATAAAAGTAATCTCATGGACCTTTCACCCGTTGAACAAAAGAATTATTGCTCATCGAAAGAGCGGGAATTCTCGCGTAAAATAGCAGACATTTTTGAAATAGCGGTAGCTTGTCATTTGAAGCGTCGGTATCGGAGTCCGGCGAGCGGCGAGCCGCGGCGATCGCTGTAAATTTCATCGCAATAGTGAATGTACACGCGAGACTAAAAATAAACATGGCGGCCACAACGGGCGTAGTCAGGCGATACTGAGATAACTGCTCCAACGTGTATCGCCTACAACAGATCCGGCGCCACTGTGTTGTGACATGCGAATACGCTTCACACAACATTTATTGTTTAATTAGTTGAGTTAAATTTAGTACACTGGCGTCTTTTGAGTGGGCGCCAAAGTTTTATTTAAAAGACAATTTCGAGTTTGCCATTTCTTCAGGTTTACGCAGTATTTACCTACAAGAGCCCGAATGGAAGAAGTCTAAAAATAAACGCTGGATAACTCAATATTGGAAAGGAATCGAATCTGAGATTTATATCTATGGAACAGAGTTATAATAGCTTTAAAAGTTTTTCACAGAAATAATTTATGGGATGGCAAAGCGGCTTGAAATCAGGCACGCAGAAAAAACAAATCTGAATCCTGAAAAAGTTTTCAATCTCTTTCATACGAGGCCAATGTGTGTTCAAAGAGTTCTCTAAGGATAGTTGGAATTTTTTTGACTAACAAAAGATACAGAAGCTTACTGAAGAACTCCAGGAAACTTCATGAAAAAACATCCTGTTTCGTCATATTTATTTATCTGTTATTTGACTGCAAACCGTTTGTCATCGTGCGTTGTATTGGAAACTAAATCTTAAGCGAACCATGACATATAGCGGTGGGGCAAATGCTACAAAAATGTTATGCTTTTACGTCGTATACGTGGCGAAAACAAATGGACAAGAAAATTCTCGCATCCGTAAAGGAAATTTGTATGCAGAGTTTCAAGAAAATTCTTTCATCTGTGGTAGCACGTAAAGCAGCAAAAGTGTGACAGGCAGAAACAAACTCGATTGAAGAGAGGAACGGAGCTATACCGTCCGTGGGATTCATCTCGGCCAGATCACGTTCGTGGAACAAAAGGAGCGCGCGGCGAGCCGACACAGGCAAAACGAGCAAAAAAAGCTTGCGTTCAAATGGAGCTTTTCATACTTAACCAACTCTGTGCACTTATAGAGTGCCCCAAATGACGCAAGCGTCTCACATTCGACATCTTGAGTATTTGTGTGTACGCATTTGATATAAGAACATATTTCAGTACTGAGAACATTCAAAAAGTTTTAAGGGAGCTAACCGAGAATACCTTCGGCAAAACGGAACGAACAAACGCTAGCTGAAAATGTGCAATGTGACAACTCCATGCAGCATTAAGAAGACATTAGGGGTGGGGTTAGAGCGACGACAGAGGGCGCATTATTTAGCAATTTATCACGTATCCGATAGCAAAGGAATATGAACTTTCTGTAACTGTTGCCTGTTTATTATTTCAATAGTTGCCTATGAAAACTTATTTTCCAACATGTAGACTCAGAAATTACATGTTGTGTTTCCTGAAACGTAACGAATAGTCAAATAGAATGTTTGTGATATACATTAGAAAGCAAACATTATAGCTGTCACTTTCGCTTGTCGGGCTACAATGACTCGCTTGAAATCACCACGTGAACCTTTCATCGCGCGTCACTACGAGCTTTCAAAAAGCTTTCAGTGGTCGATCGCGCTCACTATGATTATGAGCGTTGCCAATACACGTTCTGCGATTGGAGTTATGGCAAATATATGAATAAATGTGGAATGTTGAAAATTGCTGTTGTATAAGTTGACACAATGTCTACCACGTTAACCTCTCAATTTGTATGGGTAACTGTGGCTCCCCACAAAGTGCGGTTGCCAAGCGCCCGCACCGGAAAATTTGGCGGAAACCGATCGACATCGCGGCTCAAAACTATGCATTTTAAGTCAAATCAATCGATAAGCGGTCGGACGCACACGTGTGCTAGTTGTTTATGTGCCACAAAAACCACAAAGTTTTGCGAGACTGCCAAATGTGGAAGTACATACTTCGCATGAAGTGGCTTTTAGGGCTTCCCATGAGAGGAGTTAGCTTACGTTAGTGGACGAATGGGGCACAACTCACGCGGCGTCATTATCGTTACAGTTCAGTGGTCGGCGCCAATTTGAGCGGGTGTGTAACGAGCACTGCGCCCGCACCGGTCCCAGGACTTGCTTAATTGAGCTCTCCACATACTCAATTTCTTCATATGAAACTTCAAATGTTATTCAAATATTATGCCATTCAAACTGGGCTACTAAAGAACGTCGATACCGAATTCACGACGAGGTTGTTAAATTAGGGGGACCAAAAAGAGCCAGAAGATAAGTAAAAATAAACCTTTTATTCGTGTTTAAACCCTACTAAACCTAAATTTGCATTGAACAACAAAATTACTGAGTGTAGTAACGTATACAGAACTATCGTCGAGGTTGATGGAGGTAGATGGCCCGTGGTGGAGCCGGGTACCGGAGCGTGCCTGCTCCCGCACCCATAAATATTTTACGGTGCACTCCTTTATGGTATTGTGATTAGATTGTCGCGCTGCTTGTGCCACGCGAATCTATGGTATATCGAATTTGGAATAAAGTGAACGCGTGTCTCGAGTATTTGGCGTATGTAATGGAATTTTGCCAAGAACTACATGTGTTGCGGGATCCACAAGCTTTGCTAGTTTTATTTTGTTGTTTCATTAAATTATTACAGGTGTCACTTTTATGACCAGACGTAGCCAAATAGGAGGGCTTATGATATCGGCTGAATAAGTGTGTATTCATGATTTCATGTCTAAAAGTAGCAGAGTTTTCTCATCATAGTGAAGGACATACATATAATTATGAAGATCCCTACTGCTTTTTGTTTTTTGAAAGTAAAATAATTTTAGAATGCAGAAGAGTATCTCGAGTATCATAAATCCTGTTTATTGAATCATAAATCTGTTACGCGACTTCAGCAACTAGCGATTAAACTCAATGCAATATTCACAATGCTCCTCCAAACAGATACCGATAAATATTTTGACAAGTCCCGGGTAAGTGTTATATTTTCGTTTCAATATCGGAATAATAAATATGAAATAGCGCAAGGTGGGTTAGATAGGATGGTGTAAGTGTTCGATGTTCGATCTAGGAAAACCGGGTCGCAGGCGAACATCATGTCTACACGGTGGCGGAGAAGGGGAAGTGGTAAGGTCGCGTTACGCCGTTTGAAAGTGAGATGCGAGGCGCCAGGAGAGCAACAAATTAAGTCCCCGCGGGGAGCGGCGCCGCCCACGCCCGCGTTGAGAGCCGCCCGCGATAACGTCTCGCCGAAGGGAAAACTTGAATATTTCCAACGAATTACGTAACCAAATTCGCTGAATAAAAGTTCGCGTACGTGCCCCGACAACCGGCAAAGTATTATTGAAGTTCTCTTTACATTCTAATTAGGAGTTTAGAAGCGTTTAATCGTAGAATATGTCGCCTTCGAGAATCCATTACAAGTGGAAGTTTATATTGAATACGGTAATTGTACAAGTATCTGCTATCAATTTTGTTTGTAAGTGACTTCAGTGCTCCAGTAACGTTATAAATACGTTAGCACTCCTCAACTTTTACGAATATAACACACAATATAGCATGTCATCGCTACGTTTTAACTGACTGAAACATTTTTTATCCATGCACGTTTTATCGAACTTTTTGTCGACATCTTCTTAGGCACGTCAAATACCAAACAAGTACTAAATAAAGGTAATCATTTTAATTCATGCAGAGAGAAAGGGACTTCACCAAATTCTCTTGAAAAATAACATGGGAAAGGCAAGGAAATATGGTGGTCATGAAATGGAGCCAAGTTCATGCAAAATATTTTATATAATACCTACAGTTAAACCAGATAAGGTTTGCGCTTCTTTGATCTTCTTGTTTCCGAATTAGCACGAACGTTGTGCCACAGAGTTACAAGTACAAGGTGTTGTTGTTAGAAAGTAAAGTAATAGATTTAACTTCACGCCTGTAATCCCCACAGGGTTAGGCAGAGGTGTACCTAATAGTGCACCCACATTTATGTTTAAATCCCATCAGTTCCTATGTAATAGGGGGCGAGCCTATTGTCATCAACCGGGCGCAAATCCAGACTCCGTGGCTGCTAATGAGAAATTCGTGATGGAAAAACCCAATAACACTGCCCCATCTGAAAATTAAACCCAAGACCTCATGCTCAGCAGTCGCTCCTGCTGCCACTAGATCAACGAAGCAGTAAAGAAATAGAATTCATCAATAAATAAATTAAACTGTATTTCAGTCTGCAGTCCATAGTAAAGTTTTGTTAATATAATGGCAATGGCTAGGTACATATTTTGCTCGTCATGACTGTACATACATTTATTACTCCTAATGTCAAGAGTACAGAACATATGATGAAAATATTTTATTTTATTGGCCAATATTCCCTTATTTTATATTACGTTATTCGAAAAAGTTATAGTCGTTTCACGATAGAAATAAAACTCTTACCGCAACATAAACTTTATCACATAAAGTCATAAATATTTTGTACCAATATCACTTCCCCCGTTTGAGGTGTGGCATTGGCGTTCACTTCTAAATGTGAACTTTAAAGTTTATTGGTATCAAACATTTTTTATATTTTTTATTCAGCGCACATTTATTTCAGTAGCGTTTAACCTGTACGATCGATATTTCAAACGAATACACAGGAGCGAATTCTGTATTTGATTATGAAATCGTTGTAAAAGTACAAAATAGCAAGCCGTTATAAATTCACTGCGAGTGCCTGCATTTGAAACAACACTGCTGGATTAACGAGCAGATTAAACAAGCGAGAAATAATAGACGCACGATACAGTTAATGACGGACCCATAAAAAAGAAGGAAGAAATCTGCCAATAGCAAGCTTAAGCGAGGGTATAAAATTAAATGGGTAGAAGGCGTTTTTACAAGTTTATCGAGCGTTCCACATCGGGCAGACGTCTAATGGGCTCGCAGGCGCCTCGCACGCTGCCTGTCTGTCTCGGCGGCCAGTGACGTGCGCCCGCCAGCCAGACCGTATGAAACCGACATTTAGACCTTACCAATTTCCGATCGATAGCCGTCTAGGCAAACGTTTCACTTATGATATGTTACACTCATGGTGGTGGAGCGATAATAGATTAAACAGTTCCTTAAGAACAAGTGACTGTAGCGAGAACAAAAAGGTCCGAATGGGGGCTACTTACACAGAACGGCGCGGTTGGCTGCCCCCTCGCTCCGCTTTTAATGCGGATTTATCGACTCAAATTAATCGTGTAAGTAGAGAGCCGGCCGAGGAAAGTTGCGTGAAACGCGATAAAGGACCTCTATCCGTTCGAAAAGCCGTTCATTGCGATTTAACTAAATTGACCTTCGTTTGCTATAAACCTGGTTGAGTGATCTTATTGAAAAGTATCTATTACAAAGACGGAAGAAGTGCTGAATTACTGCATTAAATATTTTCAGCCGGAGTCACCGAGGAAGCTTATAGAGTCAGCAAGCTCAAGTGGCAGTGAGTGCGCTTGTCATATCTGTCGAAGGACCGATGCCCGCTGGAGTTGACAAGACTTTGCTTGAGGACTGAATCGGCAAACACAGTGTCAGACAGACACCCTTCAGCCAGATTTATCCATAACATGCAAAAGGTAGATGTAGCTAGGAAGCTGGAAGATTAAAAATCAGTATTGTAGAATGTCAGGAAAGACCAGGACAGATGGAGACAGGTTTGGATTAGGCTTATTGTGAAAATTACATTAATATGAAATTATTCATTTTATAAGTAAGAAATACAAATATTACTAAAATGGTAAAAGATTATATTCGGCTACAAATGGTGCAAAGCTCTTATCAGAAACCATACTGACTAACGTAACTACACGAATCTCCCCAACAATATGACAGAAGCATGTTTTGTAAACAGCGAGTAGCGTGGCGATGCGGTTTCGGGTGCGATGTCGAACGCGACTGGGTCTCCGGAACGACACGTCAGCCCACAATCTCATTTGTGCTTCCCACTACAACGAGCGACACGTAGGAAATGAGATGCGATTAGCTTACCCAGCCGGCGAACATTTGCTCTGTACATCGGCACAACATTCACATAAATTTAAAATAGCTGTGACAACAAACCCGTAAGGAAATATTGTCTGTTTATCAGCACAGGTACACCCTACTTTACATTTAACATGTTTGAAGCGAGATTTTAACTTTATAAGGTACACAATCGCCCTAATCGAGCCGTTTCACTTACACATTCAACTGCAGTAAGTTACCATTGTGCGCTCTCTTGACTTTTGATATATGATCCGATTAAAATGAGATTGCTGATAGTCTCTTTTTAGTTAAAGTACGTTCCAATATACCTGATCGTGAGAAATGGAAGACTGTGAATGCTGACGATGGTACTCGAAACGATAGAGATTACAAATGGTTATTATTCAAAGTGCTTCAATTTAAGTACTAGTATTTGCAAGATCTCCCAGTATCTTTGACTTAGTAAGCTCAAGCTGAAACTTAAAGCACCATAAATAGAATGCTTAAGAAGTCGTGTTTGTTGCCAAAAGAAAACACTGCAATAAATTACAATCATCAGATCCGTCGCAAGTAATTCACAAAAGATATTTGAAGCGAAATGGTTTCCACCAACTTTTGGAATAGAAAATTCTCAAGGAATAGCTGTGTGTTCTTCGACGGGGAATGGAAGTGATTCCGAGCCGCTTACACTGGCACCCCCGCTTCGGGACTGCATAATACATTGCGGAGAATGCACCGCAGTTTGATCCCTTTCTAGACAAGGTAAGTACGACTGTACCCCGAGTGGAAAGTTCTCTTGATGTTACCTCCACTTTTCTACCAAGTAAGGACATGAGCTAGTAAGGGGCTTTACGGTTTCAACGTAAATTGACAAAGTTTTGAGCATGACATCTCTTTGTCTTCTTACAAAGGAATATCGACCATGTTCAATTATTTATGACTAATTGTTCTCACAACTTTGGAAGTGCAAAGTTCGAGCGGAGGTATTAAAGGGATACGTACAAACTTGTGTGGGAATAATGAAGGCATTTAAGGTACACTGCCGAGACATTGTCAATAAGGCACCTTCAGGAGCTAGTGAAATACTGTGTTATTAAAAGTACAATATCGAAAGTTCCGAAATAAACAATCTTTGGCTACGGTCGTTAAGGAGGTATGTTAAAGAATTTAGTTCCCGGCCACGTCCACGCTAGATCTACGGCTCGTAAAAGTTTGGTGTGTGGATAATAAATATGCTGTTTTTACCCGAAGAGACTCCTAAAACGAGCTGTTGTTTGTTCACGTAAGCGCTGCATCTATTAATAAAAACATTTTTACGACGATGCTTTTAAAAACTTTAGATATAATATTACATGTTTAATAAAGTTTAACTTATTTAATAAATTTTATGTATTTACCTAAATGTCAATTTGTGCTGAACAATGCTGAGAGAGACAAGGACTTCGAATTATAGCTGTCAAGCAACAAACAGTTAATTTGGTTTCTGTTCCATTATAAATTACAAAGTTGCTTCAGAATATTTAATTAAAACATGAGAAATATTGCAATGACATATTTATCTTGAAATAAGTCTGTTTCGTACTAAATCTCAATATTTATTTATTTTTACACCAAATACTTCGTAAGCTAACAGAGCTTTTTGAACATTTTCCCAAAAAAAAAAACAACCTGAATTTTACAGATTCCAGAGAAAAGAGGTTTGAAACATGTTATTCAGTAAGCACAGTTCTTTCGCTACTGTTGTGTAGGCTTCACGGAGAGGCAATCTGGCGTTTATTAATGTGGATCGGCCTGGCAGACCCAGACAATGGCGCGCATGTTTCTCCGAAATTGTGAACCGGAGTAGTGGACCTGGCCCTCGTTGCACGTACAAAAACCTTAGGTAAACGACGGCCCACATAAGTAATTCAGAGGGTACGAATAAACAAAACAACTAAGTAGTCTTCTTTCATGCATATCTGAGTGCCTTTGTACCTACATTTATCTATTTAAAAATTAGTTAAATGTAACGACACGCGTCGTTTTCCAATCAATTTAACAAAGGACGGTGTTTTTAAGCGGTGTCGTGCAAGGTTAACCGGTGTTTCCTCATTTGACAAAAACGTTATGTTCAAAATCAGTCTCAATCAAGGCAATACTTTTATTGAATTGCCGTCTGGTTACCTTGAAAGATTAATTTATTGATCCTAGTTTCCGCTGACATTTTGATAGCATCAAGCCAGAAACATATGTGAGTCTGACATTTTTTTTTTGTTATTATGAGGAAATGATTTATTGAACAGATTACTGATGTTATTATAACTAGAAGACGGAATATTTACCATGTTTATTGTTTTCTTTGAGTTCCCGATATTTCGGCGCTGTTGCAAGCACCATGATCACGGATAAACTGAAGTTATTGCGGGTTTTAGTGACCATGAAAGTTTAAAATCTTAGATTACTATGTATCAACAGATAGAGAAGGTGCCGTTTGTTTGTTTCACAGCATTTAAGAAGAATATAACAATTAGGATGAAGATTAAATTCTCACCTGCTTGCAAGAGATATAAGACAGCAGATATACTAATGATGAAAAGCAATCGTCAAATTAAAGTTTCATTTTAAAAAACTCCGTGAAAATATTGAGAAAACTTGAACCATTTTGCTGAGCAAAAGTTACGAAAGATAAGCGAGTAAGATCTTGGTATTTTGCCAAGAGAGTAATCATGAAAAATATGACAGAGAAACAGTACGATATTAAAATACGAAATAAATTTCCAGCTAGACAAAATATTACAAAAGGATAGCGTTGTAGTAGGTCTGAATTATTACGAGCTAGGTATACGATTGATTTGTCATTGCGGTAGATACATTTTAGAGGATTGAGGACAAGAATGTAGATAGATATATAATGATTGACTTACTTTGAAGAGAGCTCCTTTACAATGATATATGACTCCGGGCAAAAACCTGTAACAAAGAACACTAATATTATAAAGTTGAATTTGACTTTACACGTGCGTCGTTTTATTTTATCTTTACAGTTTTTGTAGAATAATAGATAAAGTATAAGTTTAAGGTGAGCTATAACCGGATAAGATAAATCGCTTAACTGATATCATTCTTAGAACAAATTGGCGTTTGAATATAAAACTAAACCAATTACAAGTTTTCCAATATGGCCGGCAAATTATACCAATGTTGAACTCGAAATAGCCGCTCCACTCGGCTTCTTGCAGACTTCTCCTCAAATTGAAGTTTGGAGCGTTCGCGACGCACTCGGCCTGATTTATACACACACACAAACATACTGAAGATACAACCATATTATACGTGCAGTGGAAAGCATTTTAAGTCAACTGTGTTGCGGTGCGTGACTTTAAACTCGTTCTTTATTTTTTTTCGACCGTCTGGCTGTTTTAATTCGGTTCTTGCTGGATGATACGATGTATTATTTAAAGATTTGTATTTCTTTATGTTAGCTACATTTGTTTTATAAAAACTGCCTGTCTTTCTGGTGAATAACAGAAACGGTGCATTGATATTATGTACTTTTACGTTTATATAGCAAATTCCCAAGTCGAGAGTTTAAACAATAAATCTGTACGAGGCTCTTGTAGTGTTTGCTGTGCAATCACGTCGCTATTCTAGTTACATAATTCCCTTTTGCAGCGCACAACGAAAAAGCTGCGCTTAAAAACTCCATTACTGGGCGGCATTCGTTTCGCCATGACACAATACGCGTTAACCGACAAAATGAGAGCGTCGTAGCTAGTTACGGAAATAAAAGCTGTTATTATGAATTGCAGCGATGGCTGCGCGGTCGGTGGCGGCGCGGGCGCGGGCTCGGGCGGGGCTAGGTAAACACTGTTATTTGCATTACACGCCCCGGCCCTTGGCTAGGATTTGTGACATCCGCCGGTAAGCTCAGCGAGCGCTCTCCCGCGGCAACTCTAATTATTGTTGAATTCATTACGGAAACTGCGACATGTACAAGATTGGATTTTGTGCAAATATCTTTACAAGGTACATTACCTTTCCTCAGTATGCGATTGTTATCTTATTGTTGAGTGTAATAGTTAGCTAGCGAAGCGAACACTACGACCGCGACGGTGAGATACTGTACCGTAAGAGGAAAAGCTTCACATTCACATTTATTAACTAATTAACGCGATGAAACGGTGGCTGAGTATTAGAACGATAGTTTAATTTAATTTACACGACTGAAGAGGCAGACACTTACTTACATAAAAGTTAAAATAATGGGTGAAAGGAAACAAAACGGTTGTTAATAAGTAAAAGTCTGTATTAGGTCTGGAGAGATAGGACTAATAAGAGGCAGTGGGGCGCGAGGGAGTTGAGCAAGCTTGTTGAGCGTGGAGGCGGCCGCAAGTGTGCAAGTTTCACGCTTGCGGCGGCAACATGTAATGCGTCTTTTTACAGAACGTCTGAAATGGCGAGCAGGCGGAATTCAAAAGCTTGAGCTAGTTCCGTGGCGGCGCGACAGCTCGGAGACAAAGGCCCTACTCATCCTCAAAAGCGTACCTAGCAATTGAATATTCAGATTTTTCAAACATTTCATATGCGAGATTTTTGCGAAGCTTACAAGAAAATCTTTGAAAGTTTATTAAATAAATAATTGTTTAAATCAACATGTGAACAGTAGATAGCAGCAGTTTATGTCCCTCGTTGTAGCTCAGAATTATAGTTTGAGCTTGTTGGTATGTATCTCTTGTGACCTATGGCTCGAGATAGGGGGATCACCGCTGAGCTAGCGTCGCCCAGACAACAATAGAGAAACTTTACACGACACACTGAACATGAGGAATTGGCTTTTGCTACGGTTAGCATTTATGCTTGTAATGAGGAAGCTGTGTTTTAGAGTTGTTAACTGTTTGTAAAGTAAACTACGACTATCAAAACGATCCGAGAAGAATTTTTAATGGTCCATGTTAATTTTTAAACTAATTGGCAGGTCGTGCTCAAGATGAAGTACCATCTATTAACTGGTTCCTGCTACAACAATATTTGCTCACTTGAATGTGTTGATGAATAAACTATATGTTAGACGAATTAGAAGAAGTTCTTCGGATCACTAATGTAGTTAAATGATAAAGCAGTTCTTTGACTGGTTGCATTTATTAAAGTTATCTCTCGTTCCACTAAGTTACGCTCCGGATGGAAGAACTTACTGGTGTTGTTTTTAACTGTTATGAACTTATGAAGCTTTAAGCTTAATTTTAAGACAAACAAGATTAATATTAATGCTAACGAAGTTACGGCTGAAAACTTTTAGTAGTGTTATTAAAACAATGTTTTCGAAGAACATGTTGCAAAATATCTACTTAATATGCGAGTTAGTCGGTTTATTAGCATAGATGGGAATAGAAAACTTTTGTATTTTCAGAAAAAAACTTTAAAACAAGAATTTTATTAGTAAAGTTATACAATGTATAACGCGCTTTCAAAACTCAATCGAAGTGCGCGGCACGTCGTACGTAAAACTCGACGAAAGTATGACTATGACAAAAGCACGTGCGCACCCGAACCTTCCAAACTTCCCGAAGGACACCGCGACGTTATTTAGGGGCGTTTCTGAAAGGCAAGGTGTGTCGTCTCGGGCCCAAGGGAATTCACTACGCTTTAAAGCTGGTAATTTGATGTGAGTCTTTCGAGATTTTTCCATCTTCCCGGGTCGTTCGGGGAGCGGGCGGATTAGGCCACGCACGGCATGGGCGAGGGCGGCGACGCGCCAGATTAATGTCGCGAGCTTTGCGCCAAATTTAAAATGTCACGTTCCATTTTTCCAGCCAACAGAGCCCGTCAACGACCCGAACAGTTTATACTTCCGATTGCACGCATTCCTTACGCAATAATAAATGGACACGCGGACGGAATAAAAAGTAACATACTCAGACGCTCCATTACTTACAATACATTATGTACAGACATTTATTTATAAGTAAATGTAAGTTGCAAAGTACAGCTCAATAAACTTATTTCAGCGTAACTTAACAAAATAAGCAAACTAGTAGATGACGACGTGATAAGACTAGAGACTGAATAGTCGTCCTTGAGACAAATAAAGTAGAAAAAACTGTCAGAGGTCAATGATTCTTATGTGTGTCTGCAGCACACATACGCACACGTATTATCTAAAGTGTAGTCAACATGGAAACAGGGCGTAGGAAAAAAGGCAAAGTCGTAAAACTGGCGCCCACCAATCGCCAAATAAGGCCGGCGAGGCACCGGCGAGCCGCGCGGCGTCGTCCTTGACTCCCGGCCAAATGACATAAGTTGGCCCATGGGCGCGGATTCTTGACTAATCGATAAACAAGACGGAATGGATGAAGAACCCAAACGTTGAATCGCCGCACCCACGTTAAGCTATTAACTTGCTGACTAATTTGGTCATGAACTGTTGAATCAAACGCAAACAGCACAGACAAAAGCAACAAGGTCAATTTAACATGTGCAGTCCAAAAATTTGCAGCACTTCGTTGTCCTTTTTGAAATACGTCGTCGTAGGCGTCTTGTAAACATGATCTCACTTAGCTTCAAATGCGGAATTATGGTAAAACGCTGTCTTACATCTATCACGAGAAGAGAGTTCATCGCAGTTATATTTTATAATATCTTTCATAATATAGGCTGGCGGCACATAAGTCGGAAACTTTTCCAATTTTCATATTCCACCAGAAGTCAACATTCATAAAGAGCCTTAATTTTAATAATTTCACATTTATAGTATATGAAGTGCGTGTCCGTAGCAGCCATAAAATGTGCGTGCGGGTGAAAATTGTTGCGTAGGGATATGGTGTAAATTTTGAGCTTATTATCGTAGCCTTGAATTTTGATAGGTCTAATGGGGTATAGCTTGATACACTTTTCACACGATCACAGCTTAGTTTGTTATACTGTTTGAAGCATTCATAAAAAGCGAAGCTAAAGAATAAGAAATCTTAAACATTGCCTGTTTCAACGCGACGACGCAACGCGACGCCACGGATAAGTTCGTTACTGTCGTGTTGAGCTTGATCGCCACAATAAAAAAACAAAAATACCAAGTTGGCCCATCTATTTGTCTACAAAGTTTTTAATGGTCGATTATTTAGTTAACTGTTATGACGCTGCACAATGTTGCTAAACAAGGTCGTACCGTGGAAGCTACGTTACGAAACTGATGCCTAATGAAAAATAGCGTGATCCTACATAATTGCAGGTTTAATGAAATTCCTGGGGTGTTATGTAGGGGCGCAACAAAGTAAGATAACTTGCAACAGGCAAAGCCAATGGCAGGATTAGCATGCAAAGCGGCTGGCGCAGGCGGCGGGCGGCTGGCCTGGTGTCAAGTTCATTGGCGAGCCCACGTAGCCACGTGCTCGCCCCCGTCAACAAGGTGACTGACTTTACCATACTACATTCATACGACATGTATGGTGAGTAATTACATGTCTATGTCTCTGTAATGCCATGTCGGCCAACGACTTTTATAATCTCTAATCTTGTTACACTGATACATAAGGCTTTGTCAATCATTGAGTTTTGCATTTTATGCAAAAAGAAAATTAGTCTGGTTCATTAGAGTTGTTTGAAAAACCTAATCGTCTTACATACATTTTGTGTAAATGAATATTCTACTACTTCAAATGGCGTCAACTAGGTAATATCACAAATTTCAATTTTCTTTGTTTCGTACCTAAGCAAATGATATCTCAACGTCACTCAGGCTTTTTTGTGTTAAATTACCATTACGTATGACGCAAATACATCCTATTTACGCAGAAAGAACAGATATAAGTGATCATATAATATTAACTACAGTTATACTCAATCAAAAGCCATTCAGTAAATAACTTGAACAACATCATAAACATGAAGCTTTTATATATTTTTTTCAGTTTCCCCTCCAGTGCATTAGTTGAACCATAATTCGCGTAATTCATTCTGATCGTTCCACATTATCAGATATTCACAGAAGAACGAGTCAATTTAGTAAAGTGACGATGCAAGCTAGTCAGAGTATGAGAGCTTTCCCCGGCACCAAATCAATGATTCATCGATCAATAATTGAACAAAGCGCATTAGTGAGGCGATCGCTAAACGTCCACTTCGCCGGTGAGTAAACACCGCGCGGTGAGCACGAAGGCGTAATCCGTAGGGCGGCACTTAGAGCGCGCCACAAGCTCCGCACTCTAATTGCACACCAACTAATCTGTTTGCGTTCCTAACGCATCGAATTACCTATTCCGTTCTATAGATTTTGACGGTCAATTTCTGAAAGTAAATTCTCGCTTCTTGGGTAACCGCTGGAAATCTGCACTGTGCTGTGTCCTTCTCATACAGCAGCATCATGCTGAGTGGTTGCTGGTTGCTCATGGTTATTGTCAGAATCGCGACTTGCAGCTACCAAGTACCGACTATTTATGTTCCTTGTTAAGTTATATTTATTACGTTTTTTTATTGCACGTGTCTTTGCCACAGTTATTTTTTTTTTTAAACTCAGACACAAATTGCAACATAAAAACAATAACGCGAGACGTGCGTGCTGTTACCTGTCAGAATTCACGGCGAATAAAATGAAAAGTTCAGAATTACCATTATCATTTGATGCGCTTGATAACGCCATGTTCAAGCGCATTGCGCCCGCGCATCTGCAATCTTTACGGTGCGGACATTGCACCTATGACATCATCGGTGGATAAAATGGATGTAGTAAAAAATCTGGCTTGAGATATTTTCAAGAGATGTTAATTGAGTTTTGAGAATAAACGGAGTTGAAGAAAATAGTACGAAATCAAAATTACACGATGCGAATTCTATTCTTGATAAGTACCAGGTAGACTATTTAAAAACTTCAATCCTACAAAGCAAAAATCCATAAAGCCAATAAATATTACTGTCTGAACTAGAATAGAACAAACACATCGACTCATCGATACCAAAAATGTAACGGATGATGTTAACGCGCCAATATCTAATGAAACGAATAAAAATACAAAACATAATACACTGAAGTCTGAAGGAGAAAAACTCAATAACTTGGAATTATCATTGACAACATATACAATACACTTCCTCCAATACAAGGAAAAAGTAAGGGGTACTTGTGCAGAGTACAATACGTGCCCTACTCGAGCGAAGGTTCCAAGAGTGTTCACATTGTTGGTGATTTCTTCGAGCCGAGTTGGAGGGCTCGCTCCTTAAAAGGTACACATTCGATTTTAAATATCACCAATATTTAATTTAGAATGACGCCTGTATCCGTCTCAGCCTCTACATTGTAAATTTTTTTCGACTGGTTTTATATTTTTAAAGATCTGTTGTAAACTGTAATACGATAGTTTTTTGGGACTGCTGAAATTAACTTTTAAAATATATTGCACAAGTTTGTAACTAAAACGAATAAAAAAAATGTTTGGTAAAATTATTGAACATTTGTCACAGCACTCATGTTCTTCATTACTTTTATTTATTGGGATTGACGTTTGGCAAGAATTTAGTTTAAAATCAATCTACCGAAACTATTTTTCTTTTTTTTAGCCCGTCGATGGCAATCTAAATTGTGTCGACCCAGAACTGAGCTACTAGTTTGGCGCTTTCAGTAGCGTCCATCAGTCACCGAAACTATTGAATTTTTTTTTTTTTTTTTCATATTAGTTATGTGATGCTTTTTGGGTTGCCGTGCACTGTTAAGTACTGGCAGTCTTTTTATAATTTCTGAGAAATACGTTTCTATTATTCACTTTTAAATATCTGTTAAAAGTCAAAACATCCTAATCTCAGAATAACTACATGCATACCATATAGCCTTCAGTATTGTAGGCCCTATCTAAACTGAGCATCGCGTTTGGAGTATCTAAATATTTAGCAAGCGCTTTAAAGCAAAATACTAACAACAGTTCGTTAAAATAATGTAAATATTTCCGTAAGACAGTCTCGAGAAACAAGAGGGTAGTATAACTAGTGTTGATTCACAAATGATTGAATTTATAGTGCTTCATACTGCCTCGACGACAACGGCGTCTTACTCACCAGGCTTTTGTTGAATCACACAGAAAAAAATGGAAGATTTATTTAAACGTATATTTGGAAAGAACAAAGTTATTTCAAACGTTTAAATGTCCACTTTAACATATTATGTGTTTATAATGCCTAATATTTTTACGGATACGAGCAACAAGTCCACTCACAATGAAGTGCCAAAAATTAGCACCTACTATAAAATTACACGTGATTTCAGAATAAATGTGTCGTGTGTTTATTACCAAATATTTGTTTGGAGGTTCTATTTCGAGTTCAAGGAAGAACTTCTAGCTATTTGATGAAGATATATGTATGGGCAATCGTTATGCCAATGAATTCTGTCTGCAACATTTTAAAATGGCATTGTGTGTAATGTTGCGTATCGCCTGACAATGTATCTGTAAATATTTATTGATAGATTTATTCCTCAAGTTGCTAAGCCCCGTATACATACCGCTGATTCTGAGCGTGAGGACGAAATTACACGCTGAGTAATCGGGTGAGTCTGCTGTTCGTCTCGCTTGATGATTTCGTTTTATGGGCGCTATTTTTTGTTTGTGTTCAAGTGACTGATTCTCTATTTAAGTACCCCAGTAATTTATATTTGTCTCAATGCAAAGCATTCGAACGGACAGTACTGATTACACAGCATGAGCAATGCCCTATTATATGCTAAGTTGGGTTTATTGTGCTACAGTTTGCGTTGAATCCGTTTAAAAATAAGCTTTATAAATCAAGTAGAATATTCCAATGAATCGCCGACACAGGATTTGTTTAATGGAGCAGAGTTATTGCAATGGAAAATGTTTGAGCTGTCGAATTGCATCGCGCGACGCTTGGCCTTCGGCTCCGTAATAGCCAAAAGTATGACTCAGTGTGATTACTGCAACGTAGAGCCCGCTGTACTGCTGTAGTCGGACGGTAGTCTTTTCTCAGAACAAGCGTTTCTTTATACAAAATAATCCACTATTTCCTAGACTAGGTTTTTGGTTAAGTATTAAAACTGCACTGAGCACTCATTACCTAACATATATTATAATGAGCAAATGCAATTGCCGAGAATACGTAAAACTTTCTCCTGGCATTATAGCATATACGCAAGTGTTCTGAACGGGAATGACTTTTACATTAGATAAATTAGAGGCAGCTAACAATGGCGGCCGCTAACTAGAAAGTGAATCGAGCTGGTGCCGAGAATGGTCTTTCTGATCGTATCGATCTTGGGTTCGTTACCCCGTTCATTATTCTCTCAATCACAATAAGACCATTTTACTTTAAGTAAAGATATATCTCACGCTATTAAAGTCGGTCCATCCGCGTTGGTAAAAATATAAGTCTTGTACGTCACCAATGGTAAAAATTATAATGTATTCAAAAGGTACATCAGAAATAAATCTGATCCGACCTTTTACATTTCCTAAAATAAGAGAGGTCAACGTTCACATTCCGGACACTGTCTTTTAATTCAAAGACTTCTTCTTTTATGGCTTTTGCCGCAACATGCAATAAATTAGCCCTTTACGGAAAAATGGACATCTGCTCCTCTGGAAAAAATCCCTCCTTGGAAGTAAAAGGACGAAATTTACGATCCGTGTAACCGTGGGTAGTCGGACCTCGCCCACGAGTCGCATGCAAATGGCTCCATTGGAGCGTAGTAGCGAGGCAGGCTGCTAGGCACCAAGGAAGATTAAAATCGAAACACCTCGAGACCCCCGGTCGGCCGACTTACCGACTTGCTTCGCGCTCCGTTCGCGACACCAGCTAACCTGTGCCTTTTTGCTTTTCAAATATTATTTCTTCGCAAGATACACTCAGGATCAGTCAATTGAAGCCATGTAATTTTGCTTATTGAATGCGTTTACACTCCATTAAATAATGGAAATAGTGTGAATGTGTCAAATCAGTTATAAATACGCAGCTTAGCGAATTTAAAATCTATTTTAAATCTAAAACGGTGTTTCTGATTCAAAGCTACGAATGATGTCCAAATATAGAATTATTCAGTGCACCCCACATTAGTGTCTCTGCATCGTGGAATATCGAAGCTAGAGGCTCGTTATTCGCTGCCAATTTTACATTCAATTCAACAGTATTGATATATTATGGCACTAAGGCCTGCTTGCATTACGAATCACTAAAAATACGTTCAGCGCTAAACGAATTTAAAACTCCGCTTCATTTCTTACAGTGGTTTGAAGATGATCAAGACAGAATGATGAATTGAAATTGTTCAGGGTCAAATTTTTTTTAGTGATTTGCGGTGCAAATGCTTCATTTACGAACAAAGTTAAGTATAACAAATCAATAGCAGGAAAACCATAAAAACATTTCATGTGTTTTTCCTTCTTTTTGTCCTAGTTGTCACATTTAGTTGTCGTTATCAAATTATCCTACAGTACTTATTGGGTAAAACTGTGTTATTCATCGTGATATTATTAAAACAAACTTCAGCGTATAAAGGAATTGCATGAAAGTAATAAAGGCAACAAATTCAGTAGTCGTGTCGCCCACGCGGCAGACTTTAGGCGCCACCACACATGACATAGTTACTCGCATATACGTAGTCATACAACTTGGATGTTGCGGATATACTCATCTTGATGTAAATTAGTATTATTCACAGGAAACGCGTTGCCATGCATGCTTCATGAAATTGCTCTACGTAGGTTCTAAGTTACCGCACGCGTTGCATAGGTAATCTTTAACATCTTGTTACAATCGATATGCTACCTTGACGAGCGTTGCACAACGTTTATTAGACCAGAACCAAGGAATTCAACTTCACCTTGCTATATAAGCCGAGCTGAAAATATCAAGTTTCTAAACATGAATCTTTTTAGTGCAAAGCAAAATTATTACATTGCAACACATTCCTAAATGCAAAGAATGTGAAGAAGGTTGAAAAGAACAGTTTTACATGAATAGGGGGTGTGGAAATTATTACAATATTTGAGAAAAGAATTTAATTCATGAAAACCGAGTACCTGACAGATCCATTTCCGAATTACACGTGATCAATAGTTTAAAATAAATAAAATAAGCTTCCTGAAGTCAAATACTATCTAATCTTTTATATTTACTGATATATTCAAAAATACCAGATATTCAAAATTAAAAAGAAGAATGAATTGGTTTGATTCAATACACAAACAGAATATGATATAACGAATGATGATAGTGGTAGGTGTACTATTGTGAACATTTATAAATACAACCTATTTATATGGAGTTTCTGACGAAATTTGTTATAGTTAGAACTATAACACATAGTAAAAAAAATTACTGAACTCAACCGTGACATTTATTCATATACAGAACGGACAAGCCGAAGTCCTAACATAAGTAACTTAACTAGGTAGGTATATTTAAACTTGTTTTAATATCCCTAAAACTGAATATCACCAACTGGGACATTTCCTTTTCATTTATTTTCCTCCTATATTATCCCTAATGCTATTTCAAACCGCTGCTGCTGTTTTAAAGCGGTCAGATAAACTCAAAACGAGTATGCATCGTGGCTTACTTTACGACAGATATAGCAATTGTATACTTGTTTTATAGCATAGTGTGTATTAGTCTGAAGTGGAAAGTGGAGCAGCATTGCACTTTCTCTTGCCAGAAAGCCAAGTGCGCATAACCCGTGCAAATCACATTGTACTTACTCTAACAAACACAACAATGAGCGACCATCTAACTGCTCTTCATCTTTTTAAGCTGTCATATTATCTAATCAGCAGAACATGACGAAAATTCAAAATTAGTCATGCAGCATGCGACGGACACATTACAAATGGTGCTGAAATAATGAACAAATCACCGAGACAGTTAGGTCTGACGGCAGAAAGATGAAAAACAAAGTGTAGAACGAGCCGTATTGTGTTTTGAGTTTACTGACAAGCAATCAAACGTGGAGAAGTTGACGTAGTTGCAAAACTGCCTTACTCCTTATGCTAGTCCTACCTAAATGTTGTCTGTGTGCACTGTACATGCACAAATGAAGTAATACTGTGACTACATGTCTGGTTACGTAACCGGTATAAATATAAGTGCACAGTGCAAGTTTCAACAAATCGATATTGTACTACTGTCAACACACGTGACTGCTAAACTAAGCTGAACCAACATGTGAACGCACTCGTCTGTGACAGTAACAAAAATGAATTTAGTGTTTTTGGCCACTTATTAACAAGCGCCAATTATTGAAAACATGCTTAATAGTAGGAGATGGCAGAAAGGTAAAAGAAACTGACAAAGGTGCTAAATTAGCAACACGTTACTAAGAATTACGAAATGTTAATAAAAGGAGATTTAGAGAACATAAGATTGGCTAACTTTGTTAAATTAAATGTTATGTAAGAGTTTTATAACAGTGCGGATTAAACAGACGGAGTATATGAAACGTGCAGAGTTGGCGGGCGATGTGGCCATGCGGCGGGGGCGGCGAAACCGGCGCTCAAACCAGTTTGCGAAAGAGCCCTTCTGTCGAAGTCGGTCGCCAAGCCGCCGCACGCCGAGGGCCGGTGCATTAGTCGGGTCATCTGCTTATGCGCCGCATTAAAACCACGATTTCATAAGTTTAAACGCAGTGGGTACCTTTTATAAAGCCATTTATGTGGTACTCCGCCTTTCTTCTTGAATAATTTGTTACTTGGACTGCAGCTTTTAGTATTCAAAAGTAAGGCCACTTTTAGTATGTATAGACTTGATAGCAGTACAATCTTTTGTTTGCGATACCCGAGACTAATCTGCAGCGACGTTCCAAAATAAGACATGTACACCGTCTGCATATTTTACAAAACAGGAAAACACATCCGCAAGCTTCTATTATTTACAGAGCTTTATCTGAAATTGCAAACAATGACTACTGCAAGTCAATGCATAATACAGTCTCAGCTCCAGCGACTCAATGGTTCCCGAGACAAACTTGGACACATTTCCATGGCAGCATACTAAACCGAACTGAAAGTTATTCGAAGGATGGAACTGGCGGGGAATTCAAGCAATTAACATTTTCTCAAATGTTAGTGCATTATCATTAGTGTACAAGTATAGTTGTGTACACAGCAGTATTGCGAGTCCAAATGTGGCAGGCAGGCAGGCTCATGGCATTATTTCACAACGCAACCAGTTTTGTGCATGCGATGTGGCGCACCGCGCACAGCAAAACAGTCTTATTGCTCTATTTGTTATGATGCCGGTGTTTTATGTTGCAGGAAATGAGCTCATACTGTCGGTGAGATGTTTTTCCAGTTTTAATCCGGTATGGTAATAGAAAAATAGACACATTCAACCATTCTTTACCACATTGAAAGCGAAATTAAAATTTATAGCGCAAAAGCTCACCAAAGCTTTTAATTAATTCACATAATTATTAATAACAGTTCTTTTGTGGCAGACATAAAGGAAATGAGAGAGAAACGTTTAATGTCTAAAACCCTAAATGTGCATCATTGTATTCCGTGGAATGGAACGCCAGTAAAACTGTTTTTAGTCGTTTACTGTTCAGTGTCCATTCGTATTAGCTTTAACTTGGATCGTGATAATGATTTTGTCCTTGCAGATCTCTTTATACGTGTTTTCAAATTTACCGTAAGAACAATAATCATTTAGATTCTCATTTGTAACGTTTTTATTATTATATATTGTGTTTCACCTTCGTGGCCTTTTTTGCATTTTTTAAATCCATTTGCAGTTATTTGATATTTCATCAAGCCAATCATTTGCAATTACACATAACCGTGAAATCGAAAAGTTTTAAAGGTGGATAACTTAATTTGAATACAATAAAATTGAACTCCTTGGCATGATCGTAAAAACGCAAGAGTTTATCGAGAGCAAACTGTTCGAGTATGACTGTTTGAATAATGTCTAGGTACTTTCGAAGTGGTCATTGGCGGATACGGCGTTATAATATCACTGAATCACCTTGCTTGGTCAAGGTGGCTGGCGAAGTGAATGTAAAATTGTGATTGTTATCTACACTTGTCCAATGTGTTGCTGTAGGCCTGCAGGCTGCAGGGGACAGGGGAGCAACGGACACTTTCAAATTTACAGTATATTTGATCCAATCATTCAAATGCGTGTTTATCTGTCTTACTGCCATTTATCACTAGCTCCCTCGACCTATTAAAAATAGACCGGTATGCAACGGTACATTATGTGGTAGTCTAAAACTAGATTCCGTTTTAAATATCAGCAGACAAAATGTAAGTGGGCGTTTGGCATTGAATATTAAATTAACCTCATTCTAAAAAGCGACAAATTTTTAAGACAAAGCCAACATAGTGCAACATAAGACATTTCAGGTTAAACCTAAAATTACTTGACAACGTCCATGCAAATGTATGACGGGTAACGTAGGACTCCTGATGAATGCAGATGTCTATTAAAGTTCTTTGAATAGTCTAGTGTTACGGTAGCTAGAAAATCTCATTACTTGTGTACATAGGTACGCTTTAGAGTAAATCTAGATAAGCCAAGTCTCAGATTTACGAGCAAACGAGCGCACTCTGCTCGAATAAAGTGACGTAAAGACTGACGCGATCAACTTAAGCACAAAGCAAGCCACAATCGGAACTGGAGCAATCAAGATACACAAACGCGTACACAGTACACAAACAGTGCTTAATTTAACAAACTTCATGAAAGGATACAATGAGTCAGGCAAATATTTACTTTTACTTGTAATTGAGCTCGACGGTTAACAGTCATTATAGTTATATATGTTAAACATAGGTCACTTAATAAATTAAACGATATCTTTAACATCATAATAAGCGATATCTTTGAAGTAATCAATCAAAGTTGCAATGCAATTTTTAAAACGCCATTACAAAATGAAAATGGTTGCACTGTTTGACACAATCAGTTCCTGAATTCCTAGAAATAACCATTAGTATAGTTGTTGTGCTTTTCAAACTCACATCATTAAGGCTAGTGCATTAATTTTTTCATCAGATTTGCGGTCGGTCAGTGCTCTCTACCCCACTTTATTTCGCTGCAAAGAAATAATAGGTAGAGCTTTTCCCAACAACCCCTTGATAGGAAATTGACGATTTTACGTTGCGATATCGCGTTAAAATTAACCCTTCGACGGATATGACTCATTATGCGACTACCAGGAAATGTCATTAAATTTTCACGATGGCGTTTTATGTTACCCACGCCGCTGGTTTCGCCACTTCATGCATATTTATCAAAATAATGTTGCCGATTGAAAAGCTGCATATAAACACGCACTGAATTGCAGACCGATACCGGAGTCTATCGAATTGGAGTTTACTGTTGTGGTTTCGAGGGTGTACATTCGCACGGTCATCCAGGTTGCATTTCGGAGGGCGGTTGTTGTCCGGTAGTCATTAGTGAACGCACCCTCCGCGAAGGGTTGCAGCCAGTTCCGCGAATCGTGCGCTGTGCGGCGGTGAGTCAGGCCGCGATGGCGACGGGAAAATACCGATCGCCCACTCGATAACCACTTTCGATACAGCACGATTGCATTACTTGCACAACATCGACCTGGCCAAATTACTTATTACAATGTTCGTGCGGATAAAATCACTGGCCCAATAAAGCTGCTATTGCAATTTTAGTACATAAAAGGAAGGCTGTCGCAATGTTATTTTTTAACAGTTTTTACATTGCATCGTAGCTGAATTAAAAATAACGTTCTTTTATAAAGGCAGTGGATAAATTCATCAAGTCTGAATTTCAGGTAGATGAATGCTCGTAAAACTAAACTAAGTAAGTACAGGTACGCACTTATAAACGCGTTTGTGAATTTATTTTAACTTGAATAAAGCCTGGTCTAATTACTGAATAATTGAAGTTATTTTCTTAAGCATAGAGCGACCCTTCTCTTCATAAATGTCTATTCTCTGCCTCAGCTGAAACTCGACAAACTGTCTAGACACGTGATCAAAATAATACTGTCTATTTGTGAGACACAAACTAAGAGTTATGTGGATTTGTCACAGTAAAAGTAAAATTAGAACTTTCTCTAGCTTGCGAAGCAGGAACAAACTAGCGTCGGTGGTGGGCAGGCCTCGGGAGAATAGTTAGTGGTACACGTCCACGCCAGGTGGCGCACGATGCCGGCGAATTTACATAATTGGCGAAAAAATAAAACGTCACCATACCATACAACAATTTTTTCATTGTGTCAGAGCTCCCAAGGGTCTGAATAAAACAGAGGCTCGGGACGGCCGAGTTGGCGCTAATTTCGCCCAACAACGAATCGCCAGTCGAGCGATGACACAGTTGCTATACACATTACGTATGCACATATGTCACCGGTTTGCACACCCTGCTAAATTATATTCTTCGATTATGCGTTTTTCAATGACAAAAATATACTCAACTCATAATAATATAACGGCACTTGTGTATATGGGTGAATGTTAGGTCAAGCGAATAGATGCCAGACTTAAGAGCACATGTGCTAGGCAGATGTCGAAGTCAGGGTGACTATGAGACCATTGAGGCGTTCCAAGTGCGCCAATTTGGCTCCAGTTAAATCCAATAGCACGATAAATGATCATCTATTTATGGATTTTGTAATTCAATAAGTAAATATAGAAACCTTTGTGGAAACTATATTTTCGAGCCGTTTGGGGTTGAAAGTCTGGGGCCGTGGGGTCCGAGTGCTCATAGCCAGTTCAAGGAAATTTCGAAACGCCTAGTTGAAGCTTCCCGTGACCTAAGGGCTGGCTTTTACCTTGGACAGAGGCTAAGTGTTGCCATACAACGTGGCAACGCCGCCAGTCTCTTGGCCACATTACCCGGCCTGCTGACAGCGTTGAGGTGGAGTTTTTCTATGCCCTTTTATAGTTTGTTATTAGTTTATTTAATAGTTTTTAATTCATAATGTATAATTAGAGTTAGTTTACTCTACTTAATAAAAGATTCTATTAAGTAATTGAAAAATCTGGCATATGAGCACGTTTTTTGCCCACTATTCTAGTCTAGTTGAAATTCCCGGTTTTTACAGTAAGTAACATTTGCAATTTAAATAAACACTTGGTTCTCTTCTCCAACTTACATATTAAGCGATTAGTTTTCTCGTTTAATAAAACTGCAGGAAAATGTTTCCTTCTTGCTTTGATTCAAAAACTCCTTGTTGGTAACGAAGCAAATAGGCGCTCAAGGACTGAATAACAAACTTTTCTCATCCAATTTGTCGCACCTCATACTTTTATTCTCGGGAATGTGCCTTTCAGCCTTATTACTCTGCAATATAGACCGAAAAGTAAGAAAATTGCTTGATCCGTAGCATTGTAAAAGTCGCCCGCTCTCGTAAAACTCCCACATATTTCACGACAAATAAACTTCTCATCCTATGAAATTTTCTTCTCGGGAGCAGTTCACTGCAGGTAATATTTCAAAACATGTGTCATTCATAACTTTCGCCTTCGCAATGTCTGTCGATGGAGCTCGGGCGAAAAGGTCTCAATAATAAATTTTTCGTGAGCCCGCTCCGTTATCCCCGCGAGCGAACCCAGGTACGTTTTACGGCCGCGCAAGGGAAAATAAACGAAAAATAAAATAAAAGTCAAAATGGTCGACATAAAACTATTTGCCCGAATATATACTACGCACAAAAAGTTTTGAAAACGTAAAAGGACTGATATTGCCCATGTTGTCGGAATAAATTAAATTACAGCTTGTTCGAAACGTTGGGATTCCAGATTCAATTAAAGCTAATAAATAATTAATTTATCGATTTCTTTCTACGTTTCTCGATTTCATAAAAAATATATGAGTTCCATACTGTAACTTGAGAGGATTCAGCATTTAATTACAATTTTCTTAAGTAGATCTATAAATATCTTCTATCTACCTACAATTCTAAAATAACAACCAAAACGCAAATCTTAATTTGATAGCTTATCTCAAATTTGTAACGGCGTGGTTAGAACTAAGTTAGTGATTTATTGTATCGTTAAAGCATTAGAGAGTTTTATGGTACATACGGACATTACTGCGACAACAATGAGTACTGCTACCTCATAAAATACTAAACAACTTTTGTAACTACCCCGTTGTCGACGGTCGTATGAAATTTCAATCACGTCACAATACAACCAGTGTGTTACTACGTACTCAGTTACGGATATAATGTAGCTATTCAAAGATTATTCTATCCATTGTTACATTGGCAATAAGTTAGTATTACTACGTTCGGGACTTTATCAGACTATACAAAGGGGATGGAATTGAATATCAACACGCTTTACTATTCTTGTATGAATTTCTTACTTGCTGTCAGGCTGTTATGAAATAGGTAGGCAGGTACACTTGAGCTTTGAATTTGGAACTGATGGCATAGATAGCAGAGATCCTATTTTAAACTTTTTACACGATACAATTCAGAAAAACTACACGAGACGACGTTCAAATAACACCTGAGTAATATTTTATTAATAGAACACAATTCATTTGTTTAAAGAAAACTTCCTGCACTTGTAATAATGCAAATTGTATGAGTATAACATGATCATGTAATGAGGAAAGCGTTTACGCAATACATTGTATACATATATAAATAACTAATAGTTAACGGCGTCTAGCAATTATTGTTTTATGCAAATGTGTATCGGTATAATAGAACATGTATTGAGCAACAATGTCATTATAATACTTGTGTTCTAATGTTGAATGCTTAAGTCTGTCTGTCTGGCTGTTTATCCAAAGAAGCTTTAGTTGTTGTGTATACTGCATATCTGTTTTAATTAACTTTTTTATGGAAATAAACTCTTACTGGCTGGATGGGGTAAACACAGCCAGAGATAAGATCTCTGTTAGTGAAAGACATCAATGGGGGCGGAGAACGATTGTAAAAATATAATAAGGTACGTTAAGAAAATAAGATTTCTCAATTGCGTAGAGTGTTGAAGGGATTTGAAAGACTGAAGAGAAGGATCCTGATTTAGTACATTGAGTAAATCCTGATAAGAAAGGACGAAATTGCGGTCAACTGTACTATAAAGAACCTAGTTCTGATGAGAATGGGGACAGGGAGGAAGGTGGGTGTAAAGTAGATGCTGTTAACAAACTTTTAGTTACAAATAAATTTCACCAATGACGTGTAGTGTCGCGTGATGAAGAGCATTATGGTGTCGGGCACGTCACGGCAAGCTCCGTCGTCCGACCCGCTTCGCACTTGATAAACTACCTCATATTGCCACCCGTTATCCACTTACAAGCACTGTGTCAACGCATTAACAGACTTAAATCCATATTCCACGCGTATATTATAAATACGCAAGCAACTCTGTCTGTCTGTAACCTTTTCACGCCTGAAGGGTTGAACGGATTACATCTAGATTAGACTATAACCGGGGTTGTGCTCAGCTAGATGGACCGACGAACTTGAAAAGCTGGCAGGATCACACTGAAGACACAGGGAGTTGTGGCGTTTTTGTCCAGTAGCGACCTCCAATAGGCTGAGTTGATAATCTGGGCTCGGACAAAGAATACTTCTTATCCCAGTAGTAAGTTCTCATAGGACAATTTCTGACCTCTGCGAGGGCGAGGCCGTGGGAAAAAGTTATAGAAATATACATTCAATATTAAATCTGCTCGTCAATCGAGCTCACAGCGATAGTACGGCTCAAACTACAGTATGATGCTATTTAAGCTCGGTATTAAACTGTCAGTCCCACGTCCAAATATGAACTCGAGTATTGTCACTGACGTTTATCTTCTTTTTTTTCGTTAACTGTTTCGCTGATTCTGTTTTGTTTCGATAAAATATAATTTTTACCCAAGTTTTTAATAAATTGATTTTAATTTGAATTAATTTGAGCTTTGATAGTTTATATTATCAATAGTGAATCTATATGACTCAGCGAAGTACTAATAGGTACTCGTTTACGTTATATATCACGTGTGAACTTATTTACAAGTAGCACATGTTTTTCATCCCATCGGGCTTTATTTACTGACTGTAAAACGTTGATCTACTATAATAGTTGCCTATCCTGAAGTTTATATAAATTGATATTGTAAAAATTTGTAATAAAATATGAGGGACTTACAAAGTATGCATTAATAATATATAGTAGTTTACTTTTGATACTGAAATTTTTTAGCTTCGTTGAAAATATTTAAACAGACAGTCAACAACCCTTTGCTATAAAAATATTTATAACAAAGACATCTTAATAAAACGTAAGTCTCAAAGTTCGTAACGGCAGACCTGTTAAAACTTGTATCCAACTACATTGTAAAACATCTTATTTTAAATCGACTGTAGAAGATATTTTTTTAATGAACTAATTAAACACTGTTTTTAAATCTATTACATACAGTAATATCAACATGTCGGATCCGGTCATTAGTACGGACCTAAAATGAATCGCAAGCGCGCCAGTGGTGACATCACGCGACTTACCAGTCTACCACAGCGTGCTTCTACAGAGGCCTGATGTTTACAGCTCGAGGCGAGGACGACAGGCAATGTCTGATCGCAGCGGAGTAGAGACGTCCTAGAACTGTACCCGATTCATTGTGCGGTTGTGCCCCGTGTTATTGTGTTAAATTGTAATTTCAAGTAATTTTTTAGTTTACCAGTGTATTAAGGGTATTATTATTTCACGAAACCCATCGCCTGCCCACATGAAGTACGAGCCTAACGGAATAAATCCTGACATATCCGACAAACAGAATGTATTTTGATGCGTTAATTCGTTTAATATGCGATATGGTCCACGGCCCTTCTAAGAGACAAGTATTTGCTCCCACATGTCTCGCCGTTTTTCACTTTTGTATGTTACGCTCACGCACATACACCAGATTTCACTTTTTCTATTGTGTTGAGAGAATCTTTTGGTATTAAATTATCGTTGCTACTGACATAGGTAATTCTTGGATGGGTAACTAAGATGTACTTGAATGACACCAGAAAATTTGTTAAGTAACTTGATAATTAAGAATAATATCACATATTTGTGAGAAAACAAAAGGCTCAAAGCAAAAGCACACCCTTTCATAATTAATTATAATTTTAGTAAATATTTTCTAACAGCTATGAGTAAGAAGGGTTGATATAATTTGATTTCGAATGGGATTTGGTACTTGCGGACTCTACCTCAAACGGCATCCTCGGAATGAACGTCTGTCTGTTTATCCCATGTCACAACATTTTACGTAATGATTACTGGGACCCGAGTCCCTTCAGAGACAGTACCATTGTTCTCATTTCACAATTTATTGTAATTTGTACGCGGTTCAGGCTTTTACACGCGCGTTGTGTCCCGTATAATTATTTGTTTTACTTTTAATTTAACAGGTGCCTGCTAATTGTGTTAATTTCGTCTGATTTTACAGTAATTAGTGTGTTTTGTGAGAATTTTAGGAACTTCACACAGTATCAAATTATCAATGCTAGTGCATTTGGATTGTATAGGTACGGCAGTGCAATTGTGGACTATATGTGACGTTGAATAGTGTCGGTGTCGGAGGGCAGGTCGGAAGCTCGCTGGCGCTCCACTGAAAGCAGGCAGACGTCAGCGCACCGTGAGTGACACGTCCTTCCGCCACAGAGCTTTCTATACGTAGCTACCGCCACTATCCAGTTACGCCATGTTTGCGCTCCAGCCTGTCAAACAGCTGTAAAAATCTGCTCGAATCCCGTGCAAACAAAATGGAAAACTCGATGGAATAATGCTTATTAACATTGCCTTTTTATTGTATAACTCCTTATCCTCATAAAACGAAAGCACAATATTATAGCTATATTAGACATGTATCCGTATAAAATGAAAGTCGTGTCGCGAGTCCTACGCTCTAATAAATATGGAGCTCGAATGCGACCCTAATCGGGAAGGCAAAATGGCAACAATGCAAACAGGCGTGGTATCAAATTGTCGAGCATGCAAACACATTAAAGGGCGCCGAGTAAACGACGCTTAATGATTATCTATACATTGGTTACGTACAGTAAAAAAGAAACGTGGTGAAGGTAAATAAATGAGCTATATTCCATTGTTCTTTGTTTTAGGAGGGCCGAGCGGCAGCTGGACGCCGGGAAATGTCGCTTATCTGACGCCGCACCTTTTGTCGGTAGGCGTTGACCCAATTCGAGTGGCACTCTGCCGCGGCGGCGGTGTCAACAGCGTCTTCATTCATATCATTTGGAACCGAATTGAACTGACTGATTCAATGAAAATATTAGTAATCTTAATAATTTAATCCCGTACCATCATATTCTTCTATTCCATATGCAGTGCCGTCAAAAGAGATTGCAATGTAATTGTGATTTGTGGGTGCCGCTGAGTCTGTCTTTGATTCGGTATCACAATGAAGGTATGCTTTCTTAAGAATTTAACAGCCGTAATTTGGAGCTTTCCCTACTTAATTGCACCTCAAAAGTACAAACGCGACTCTAATTTGCGGCATTACACGAAGGGTTAGTATTGTGCGCGATTTGCAAACGGTGCGGCATATTCACGCGATTAAAACGGCAAGTTTCTGCCGAGGCCGATCGCCGGAGCGATAGGTCGCGGGGTCAAAAATAGCGAGGGCCGTACCTGGTGCCACCCCGCGCCGTTCAATGTCAACTTTCAATCACGGCGGGCGGAAGGAAGAGGCCGAACCGAGCTCGTGCGCCGATGCCACGCCGCGCGGGGCCCGCACTCCACCGCAATTATTGCTTTGCCCTTTTTTACGATGTCACCGCGCCTCCCTTGTCTCCTCAACGTTTACATTCTGTCAAGTTAAGCCTCTTGTCGCCGAGTACCGCCTGTCAAATTCCTGACACCCTGCCACTATTATCCGCGGTCGACTCCACCTCACTAACTCCATTGAACGAGCTGTGGTCAATAATTACCACAAATTGATGTCCGAATTACTGTTCAGTGTTGACCACAATATTCCTCAGTCACAGGCTGATAAAGAAAATGTGTTGGACAAGAGAAATAAATGATCGTCCAATAAAAGTTTCAATTTTGTGAGACAGTAAATTTAAAAACAACAAGAACTAGTGTGCTCTTATTGAAGTTGTCATTTTGCAGTTTAGAGTATAAACTGGAAAATAAATAAAACTTTTATTACTTTTTGCTCCAACCTTTTTGCCCTCTTTGTTTACATAGCTGCGAGCAAAGCCTCTCCGTGCCAACAGTCGCTTTGTCAAGCGTCGAGTGACATTAGCTCGACCCACTGTCAGATAATTTGGAAACCAAATAAAATAATTCCCGCCTCTATTTGTTTCCGTAAAACACTGTTGAAATTTAAAATATTTATAGACAGTAATTAGAATAGGTTTGGTAAGTGACTAAAGTTCGAAGTTAAAATCGATCCTTCATTTTATTCATCAGTCTTATTTTACGTCACACAAAGATTATGATCAGGTACGGTGCCAAATAATCTGGTCCGCAAACAAAGGTATCTTAATGTAGGTGGGTTGAATCTGTTATGTGAACTTCTACCTCTTAGGACCATCTTCATCAATATGTCAATTAGTGTTCACAATGAGTGACCCAACACAGGTGTCTCATGCCCGAGCCGTTTGCCAGACCATTAAGCAAATAACGAGTCCGCAGGATAAACTTGGAGGCAGTAAAGTTTATTAATGGCTCGATTACAAGCTCGACCCGAGGTGGAAAGAAGTGCTATCAATCAGTCAGGTGCGCGACGGTAGAGGCACCTACCCCCTCAGTAACGCTAATAACAAAATTCCGACGCCCCTGTTTGTTGCTCCAGAAAGGGGTGAAGATGAATATCCTAAGCGCTAGATCGGTTGGTTTCCATTGCGATAACAACGAATTCTAATGAATTTGTAATAATGTAGAGGTGGGCGACAATGCTTAGGGTGTGTAGAAAAGAACGTAGTTGAAAAACACATTCAGGATTAAGTCATATTGAAACGTAATACGAACAAGCCATTCGGAAATTAAAAAATCTGTGCAACCGGCAAGTTAACAGAAGAAGATAATGCTGATATTGTTTGTAATAGATACAACGACACACGTAAAGTGGTGGCTGAGCGGCCAAACTACAGAGGCAGTAGAGCGCGGCTCGCCGCTGTCCGAATGGCTCAATTACAGTTAATTCGCAGCGCACACACATTCAGAGCGAGGTGCATGCATGTGCAGCGTCCGCATTAATGTATGTAAATGCATGCGACCGGCCGCGGCCGCCCGCCGACGCTCACAATATTGCGACATTAAACGGAATATGGCCGACGAGACGGACATTTTCGACAAAAGTCGACATTTGCAAACGTTATTCAGCTACTCATCCGAATTTAAGAGCATTTACGAATATCTACGTCGCCATTAGCTACCGTGTGATAGGGATCAGGATTTGCACGGAATATTTCAAAGTATCGTTAATTTATGGAGGATTGATTATGCTGCTGGTGTTGGTTTGGCAAGCTTAATGATTAAAGTTAAGGATATAAACAAGTCAAGTCCAGGGTTCAAGCTTTCGAGCTCGAACTTCCGAGCTTGAATGGAAAATTAACGAATTGTGAATCAGAGAAACACTCATAAGTGCAGTTGAATGTCACTCTGTTCCTATGTTATGAACTTGTGACAAACTGCAAGCCATGCTGCCTTGGTAACTAGCTTTTGTGGACCGTTGTGATACGACGTTGAAGTTTTATCGGGAGTCAATTATTATGCGATGATGCTATGCGTGATCACTTTGATATTGAGGTGGAAGCGCTAAGGTAGCGCGTGAAATTCAAATATTCTTACGTTTTTTGCTATTGAATAACTTTTTCATGAAATAGTCTTTCCATGGGATTAAATGAACTTAGAGGGTTGTGATTATAATTCTGTAAACCCGCTTATCATGGCCTCAAATAATATTTTGTTCAACATATAACCTGACACTGACCGGTAAATTGCAAAAAACGTAAGAATTTGAATTTCGCGGGCTATCCCGTTTCCACCTTAAGTAAACCAGTCACAAGGATCCAGGTTTTGGTGGCTAATGTGAATGAAGCCAGGTTTCAGTCATACATAAGTTCCGAATGAAGTCTTTGGTTTTAAACGAAGGTGGAATGATAATAATTTAAAGCAATCAAAACAGGATTTCAAAAACTGATATTTATAACTGGTGATGATGGTGCCGAAAAAAAATGCTTTCTAATTTAAAAGCTATTATTTTTTTTGTAATACATATTTGCAAGATTTGCCTCCGAAATCTAGTCTTACATTTTATGTGAAAAGTTAATTCCACATATAACTTCTGAATCACTGCCAAAAATCTCTTATATTTTATAGTGACCTATACCTGTCTTCGTGAATACCTATGAATCGGAAACATTAATAAGCTCAGACAAGCAAGTGTTTTTTTTCAGGGGTCCACTCAAAAGGTAATGGGTAGTGTTTAAACGAGTGAAAATAAATACAAATTAAAGGTGTCAAAATATTGGAAACGGGCTACTGAAATACTAAGTGAGCGACAAATAGTGGGCGAATACAAATGTTTAAAACAGCGACTTGAAAATACAAATTTGAGTTACTAGTTGTTCAATACGATCAGAGTGATAATTCAAGGACTCTGAAAAAAACCTAAAACAAGGTTATTAACCACTAGATTGTAGATAAGGCGTAGTTGACGTAGCCCCTTTGCGGGGGGCTCCTTTTTCTGTTTGCAGGGTTTAAAGTAACCTAACACGAAGGGGATTCCGGGGTCTTAGTTCGCTCACTTCGCTCGCTCACTAAACCCCGCCATCCCCTTCGAACCTAACCTGTCCGAGTCGGGGTGCTACAAGTCTCTTTCAGCCTACGCTCGCTCTTGCTTCCTATATTCTCCTTGCCGCAATGACCGGATAAATAGTTGCTTACTTGGTACAATAGTCGCCCATTCAGTATATTGGTCGCCAATTAAATTTTTATTCGCCCGATTAATAATTTCCCAAAGGTAATTAGTTCTGGGTTCCGTATTTGTTATTGTCGGAGTAAACTTTAATAGCGGTTGTCTGAATGATGAAGCTTTAATTAGATAAACAATGCAAGTGATTTTAATTGTTAACTTATGAAATCGTATAAATAGAAACAATTTAACGTAGAGCGACAGCTGCTTCGGCAACAATTTGCAAAGGTGCAAATATTTCTGATTATTTGGTTATGTTAAATTAGGGTTGCATCACAACTAGAAGCTCGGAATTGCCCTATTTCATGCTCCTATCCTTTTCTAACAGCGTGCTGTCAAAATCAAAATATTTAATTTCACATAAGCCTACAAGGGCACTTATATAACGGCGAAAAAAGGTGCACGGTTCGGGTTGGTCGTTTCCTATGGAGAAGAACCGAAAGAAACTCCATGTCAACCGATGCTGTCGCGAGCTTAAAGCATTCCCGGTGTTATTCGGTCTAGCAAATATCGGTTCTGGGCGACAGAAACGGGTAGGAGCATAGAAAAGTGCGATGCCGTGCTGATAGATGAGTCTCAACCCTTAATAAGCAGGCTATTTATTAGCAATATCAAAACTAGAAAATTTAAATTTTTGGGATACGAAAACGAAGTCGCGGCTGCTGAGCATGAGTTCCTGGGTACCGGGGTATTCCTAGGTCGTATTAGGTTTTTCCAGGAATTTCTCAGTAGCAGCCCGGACGCTACATTTGTGCCCGGTTGATGGCAATAGGCTAGCCCCTTATTACATGGGACACAAACATAACTAGCGAAATGTAGATGCACTATTAGGTAGGTACAAACAGCGACACATCAAGCTATACATATCCAGTATAAAATGGTCTCGCTTTGTATACATTTCCCGTCTATTGAGATATCCGCACAAACTGGGTTAGCTTAATTGGTCGCCGTGCGTACACCTCTGCCTAACCCTTCAGAGATTACAGGCGTGATGTTAATTATGTGTTATTATTATTTGATGGAAATAATTTAATGGCTATTGTAACTATTATCTATAATAACAAAACAATATTTTCATTTACAAAGATTACCTAAATGAAAAAATCAATTACTGAAAAAATAATGTAGGTAGGTATCAGATATACAGATATCAGACATACCTGTCATCATACAATACATAAGCCTACAGCAGTCAACTGCTGTACATAATATAGCAAACATTCAAAATATCTAATAACTGTGTTAGTAAGTTAGGTAAGGTAGTCGACAATCTCAGCTGCACATCAGTGGTAATAATTTGATAGCATCTTTATGTCGTCGGAATAAAGTCGGTTTTCGTAATGCAAGTGTTACTAACCTACATTATGTTTTTTAATCTTGAGAAATTTATAAAAATTGAAATCTCTTTGTAATTTCAAAATAACAGCTTTTTACTGAATGCCTATACAGAAAGTATATATACGGTACTTATAACAAAAATGTTTGTGTCTGTTTGTTCCAGCAGATCTCCGAAACGGCTGGAACGATTTCGGCAGTTAGCTGATGTTATCAGGAGTAACGTCGGCAACTTTTTATTTTAGAAAAAGGATTAGGATTCCGTGCAAAAATAAAACCTAAGGAATTGTTAACAAAATAGGATTCAAACAGGGAAGTAATATTTTTATAATAATTTCACGCGGATGTAGGTCGCGGGTAACAGCTAGTGTTTCTATAAACAAAAGGTAACCATAAAATTCAATTTAATTTTTCCAGAACAAATTCATCAAGAGCATTTTTTATGATACAGAATCGTGCGCGTGAGTCGGACGAAAAAGATTAGCAGACAGAAACGTCATTACTTTGAGGCAGCCATTGTTATCATAACCTTATTTTTGGTACCTACGGTAGTTGTTTACGTTTTTTTTTTTGTTTTTGATGAATTGGACAAGATGACCTTTTTTATGTCTATTTTTGGACAAAAGGGCGCTACCTATTAAGACAACCCTACGATCTATTAGGTAGGTAAACACTTCAAGTATGTTTACAATTGGTATTTATACTACCATTTATTAACTTATTAGAAACAATGTTTGCAAAGCACGTGGACGTGTTTAAGTAGGCATAGAACAAGTTATTTACAATAAGCAGTTGGTAACAAAGGAAATTTGTTTCAAAAACAATAATACACAGGCAAGTAGGTCCCTAGCTACGTATCTAAAAACCAATTTGGTGGAGGTTATAATTTATGTGCAACGGCAAACAACACTGAAGACGGGTACTACATAGAGCAATTTTATTTTGTTCGCAATTTCCACCAAGCAACGCCCCCTGTGGGAACTCGATGGCATTGTTTTATCAAGCAAGCATTGTCATGGTGATTCACTATACAGTCAACATTTCACCGGATTTATGCAATTTACTTCCTAAAATACAGAATTTCTACATAATTGATATCGCAAAATGTCAGAACAAAATCACTTGAAGCAGGCGTTATTGAAAACAACATTAGCTCACTATTGAAAGAACTGCTGGAGTCTTACCGAAATCATCAATACGGAACATAAACATAAAGTTGAACGATTACACTGAATGGAAACTTTATACCCACATCCGATTCTTTTATAAAGACCCTTATCCAGCTCTACAATTCACATAAAAAGCTAAACGACTGAAATTGAGCATCGTACGTGATGTCAGAGAGGTTATGTTCGCGACAAACAAAAATATTAAGGCGTTTACCTCTTCCTTTCCGTTGTCCGGGGCCTGATACCACTGTATTATTGCACAGTTTCATTCACAATAACGTAATAATATAAATATTAGTTAAAAAATCGGTTTGCATCACAGAAATAACAAAATAAAACGGAAAACATTGAAAGCGGACAAGAAGCGCGACACGAAACGGCAAGCTAAGCAGCAGCTGACTACGAGCGACGGCCTGACGTGACTTTGCATCGGCGTTCAAGGTTTGTTGATTTTGTTCGGTATGAATTGACCTCTTTGGAGCATAATTATAGTTTTGTACCTTTTGATATTTAAAATCAACGAAAGTGTGTTCTCAACTCTATAACTTCAGTCTCTATTATATAAATTAATGTTTACGTACATTTTTATTTCGATAACTACTACAAAATAATCCGACCTGTACACGGTTTTTTTTTCAAAACTGTAACGTACCCAAAACATTAAATTTTACAAAATTAAACCCAAACTAATAATCTTGCATCGCCTGCACGTCATGACAAGGTTTACCGTGTGGATGCGCAACGTGGAGGAGTGGAGTGGGCGCGCAAGGCGCGTCGCCGGCGTTGCCCTCTAGCGGGCATATTGTGAATTATCGATTCTCCGCGTGCCGCCATCCGCCATTGGCTCTGCTCGGTAATTGGTTTATGTAGCCCGTTCGTAACATGAATTCAAATTTAGCGCGCGCTGGGGCTCTCGAATGAACAGAGGCGAGTGTTTGTACAGGGGAAATTACCCGTTTCAGATAATAAAATCTAGTAAAATACTATTCAAACTTTGTTTTACTCTAGACCTGATGTTTCCAGCAAATAAAATATGCATGCTTCCCCACGGATTGTAAATTTTGAAACCAGTTTTTACCCACAGTATGAAAGTGTTGTGAAAGTTTACTTTTTATTTTATTTAAAATAATTTTAATATTATTAACCAACTTATAAATACTGAGTATCGCAGTAAGTTATTAATGTTACTTTTCCGTAAACTTTCGGTTAATTTTTTTAAGTTTCTTTGTTGATCGGAAACTTGATTTTAGAAACTGAACGTTTTCATAATTTTACAAACATTTCTAACAATAAAAACACTTTTTCTTGAGTAGTGTTTACTCCTACTGTGTCCGTGAAAAATATGCCCCCTACCTGTTTCATAGAAGTTGCCAGGTACAAAAAAAAAGAATAAATGCTGAATGAATTACTCAGAGCAGGTTGATTTGTTAGGAGCGCCGCGTACTGGCGCTAAATTGGGGCGAGGTGGCACGGAACAGATATTTATGCACGTTAATAAGACCAGGGTACAAACAAAGCCTACTGCGGGCCCGTAAGGAAGCTGTGTATTAAAGTTATTACTTATTATGTAAGTACGTGTAGTAACGGATCATTGTTTTGTTACTTTCGTGATGGTGAAGGAAGTGTAGGACTTTGTTGAATAGTCGTTTGAGTAAGTAGGTACAAGAACAAAAAAAAATCTATCCTAGAAAAAAAAAGATTTGGGTACAGTCAGCAATAACAGTCAATTAAAATTAGGTTTAAAGAGAGATTTACAAATCAATCGTTAGTTAGTTCGTTTTTTTTTAAGGAGAAATTAGTTTTGTATTAAATCAAGAAAAAAAAAATGTAATTGTTTTTAGTATTAAAAACTCTTTATTATGAAGTCAGTAAATGTTTTAGACAGGAAATGCGGCTAGGATTTTGAATTGTGGCGCTTAAGTGATAAACATCAGTAGTAACACTTGTACGAAAATAGACCTTACTATTACGACATAAAGGGTCAATTTCAACGTGTTTACCACTGATGTGCGATTGACTGTACTTACAGCTATTTACTCTGTTGAAACGGGCATACAAGCGTGCCAGACAGTCATTTAATATTTATGTTACTGACTGTACTAGCATACCTACCTTTGAGTTTATGTTTTTATTTATAATACCATTATTATCAGTTTCCTTAAAGCTTTCAATGATTGTTTTTTTTTTTTACAAAATACCCACCTTGTATAAGGATAACACCTTTTCCCAAATAAACGGAGTAAATAAAAGGGGAATAAAAATTTGGTAGCCGGAAAAATAATTTCAAATTGTTTATGCAAACAGTCTTGTAAAGATTACGCGAAAAAATAAAACAAAGGGTCTGACATTTAAAGTCTTAGAGAATAAAGGAAAGAGTGATTTTACGGAACCTTCGGCGTGATATCGACCCGTGGGTTCAGTAAGTTACTGATTAATTGTTCAAAGTTCTAAGTGTTTTATGTTTAAAACAAAATTGGTTTTACGAAAAATAAAGATAAAGAGGTATCACTGTAAGGGCTATTCCTAATCTTAATCATTATGATTTATGGACTTAAAAATAAAATAAAACATTTGTCTACTAATTTTGCTGTTGACTGTACCTACACTGACATCTTTTACTACTAATAGGTACTAATATTTTTATTTGTTTGTGGTGGTTTTGCGTTTTCAAACGGCAAAAGGAAAATAATTATTAAAAAAGAACCTATTTTATAAGTTCGCAGAAGCGATCGCATCATTTTTATCGTCGACAGTTTCAAGAATTATTACGACAAACTGTCGATGATCTAATAAATACATAGATTGACATGACACAGTTTTCAAAAATATTTTGAACTGTATTGCTTTTAAAATATGACTCAAACTAAAATGCAAAATAGTCATAAGTGTATCAGTAGAACTAAAACTGAAAGCGGAATCCTTAAGAACAGAATAATTAATATGAATAAACTTAAGATTACTACAACGAACTTCTGAACAAAGTAAAGAGCAATTATAGGTATTAAATCATGATCTAAGTACCTACATATTTGAATACACTGGTATCTACTATAACAGTACCTAGATACCTGCGAAATCCATACATCAATGTAGCTATGTCCTTCTGTCGGACTGTTTGTCTATCTGTCTATGTCTGTTACCTTTACATGCCGGTCAAATGCGATACAAACGGTAGACTATGACCTACGTTGCAGACTTGTGAGTGAAACTTATGATTTTAGACTTTTACCCTAATATTAGCATGTTTCTGTTTGTTGGATAATAGCGCCTCGGTTAAAAAGTAGAGCAAAAATAAGAAAAAAAAAAAATTGTGGAAATAAATGTACTAAGTATTTGATTGCATCGACATTTTCATTGCAACATGTGTTTCCATACAAAAATGTTAGCATTTTTCAAACTAGCGATATGTGTCACCCCAGCACATGTGCGGGTAGCGAAACATCCCCGAAAACGTAAAATTATCCATGACGTCAACATTATGCATGTCGTCCAGGAAGGGGACATACCTATAACAAAAGGTTTTGACTTTATTTAAATCTAATAACCGAAGGAATGTTTTCCAAAGGGGTGTAGGGGAACTCGGCGCCAGGTCGTGGCTTGCAGATTGCAGACCATCCATTTCTTTAAGATACACGCTTTGTTTCGGGGAATCTCCCACGAAATATTGAAAGGAACAATGCAGGTCAGGTATTCGCCACGTCCGACCTGTGGCCTGCACCAACTTTTTTAATAAATAGTGGAACTTAAGCGGACAATAAATGGAAAGAAGTTCACTACTATTCAAGGAATCGCTTTATGCCTTGCTAACAATCTTTGAATAATTTATTTCCTGCGACTTTAAATTCTCTTCGGTTTTATTAAATCAGGTAGGTAGGTATTCCTATTAAATACTTACTGTACTGCATTGACCTCGCCATGATGAAGCTAGAATATGTAAAGTTTGCTATTCTTATATAAACCAGATTATCACCTTACTTGCAAAATGCGTTTAGTTGAGGAAACATTATTTAAATGAAGAAATCCGGAGTGAAAAAGTTAGGGGAAGTCTCCGCGTTCGCATGCATCGCGTGCCCCGATACACCAGCGCGTACAGAACTTTTGCACTTTGCAAAATGCAAAAGAACTTCATAACATTCACTACAGAACCGCAGACATCTATTTATGCAGTCTCTTTTTATCCACAAATTAATGGTCCAAACGAAACATTCGCTACTCATCACTAATTCTGCAAACGGTGTCGTACGATCATTACAGCGAGACCGGAGTTTCGAGTTGCAGTTTTCGCGAATTAGAGCAAATAAGATAGAGGTAGTAAATTTATTTTGCTGGAGGGTACGTAGTTGTGAATTTTGCACGGGACGGTGCATTATGCGGCGCACGTAGCCCGCTGTCTGCACGCGGGCGCGGGTGCGGGCGCGGGCGCGGCTGCGGCCGCACAATATTCAGTCGGCAGTCGTGCCGCCTACGCTCTCGTTCTCTTCTATCACCGAGTCTCATTTATTATTTAAAAGCTCGCTACACTGAAACAGTCGTAAGTGAACCTGACTTCTCAGAGCGTTCCCTTTATGACAAATCGATACTAGACACACACGATACGAGAAACTTTGAGATAACAATTTGCAGACTATGATCAAAGTCAGCTAAAAACTCCGACTGAAAATGTTTAATCCGAAAAGCAATCTCCAAAGAGGCAATAGGAAGAGGATTCCGTGCATATTTATTGCCGGTCTCTAAACCGTTTCTCGGGTAATTCGGTACAAGCAAAGCGACATTATTTTTGTAGTAATTTCGGCGAATGTCCTTTAAAATATTCAGAGTGCTGTAGCTGAGCCCATTAACGTGCCCGGGCGCAATTCGGAGCGGGGACTCGTCCGCAAATGGCGGCGATATCATTAACTTGACCCCCGCAACTATCCGTCGCCCCGCAAGTTTTTCCCAATATTACACAGGAGAGGTATTCGCGACGAGGCAACGCCACGAATATACGGTACCCCACAACATTTGTTTAGGCCTTTATGTGTAGAATACGTCTCAAACACTAGGTAAACGTAATTCAGAGAGCCAACTGACACCGGTAATACTGGAAAGCGTTTCTTCGATTTAAAAAGGGTTCGCATTATTGCTGTCTTAATTGCTTTTAATTATGAAAGCTATTTTCTACCCACGGGACTCATTTATGTGTGTAATATAATAATGGATTAAACGAAGACCTGCATATGAACATGGACCACCTTTGACATTTAGAGACAGCTGTCCACAGCTTCAGTGTAGTGTATGAATGTCAAACGTCATGAGGTTAGTGTTCAAATATTCTAGGAAGTACTTTGGTAAATGTCATATCCTCTCTGAAATTATCGAATACTGTTGATTATAAAGGGTGTAAATAGACCCTTAACATAAACGAAAGGCACTTGTTCTCCCCGTCACTGCGATCATTTTTTTTGTTCTAGACCATACCTGGGAACCTTCTAGTTACGGAGATATTGGGGGTCAAAATTCTAAATTTTTTTACAAGTTTTTTTTTAAGTACGTGTTTTTAATGTAAGATTTTTACTTTATACACCTCCACGACCCTCGTACTATTCAATCCATTCATCAGCACAATGCTATGAGTGCTTTCCATCAAGTCCTACCGTAAAATGTGATTTTTCACCCCAAAAAAAAAGTAGATTCCCAGCAATAATTTTTGCGTAAAGTTACTTAGTTTGATGTACAGAATGCTTGGTTGACGGATATGTGAAGGGTCTGTTTACACCCGGTATAGACAGGCAAACCTAAGGATTACATATTTGTCATATAATTAACAGCAACATATATTTTCAGAAAAAATACATCAATATTTTTGCAGTGTTTTCAATCAAAAAATAATAATGGCTGATCAAAGCCTGCCCTTATAGAATATACTTACGTGTCGGAGAAGATTTTCACAAGGAAACGGAAACTTCCCCTGCCTGCCGTCTACACAAAATATGTGGTGCGATACGAAGATAGGTGTACGGAATTCCTAACTAAACTTGTGCGAGGGGATTTATCAGCTAAAGAAATAACGGCGAAAACTCACTAGCTCGCGAGTTCGCGACCTACGAGACTGCGATCAAAGAGTAACCGAAGATACGATGCGATATGTACGAGTATGTATTTTTTTTACTCTTTATTCCTTTAATTTTGTTAGGGATGTGCAGCTATGCGTTCTAAGCGGTTGAATTTGAGGAATTAGTTTGGGTTTTTGTTGACGTTTATTATCTGTTGAGTTTATAATAAGGTAACTGATTGATGCAATTGATCACAATATTTTTTTCTGAGTGTTTCCGAAAAACTTTACGAAGGTCCTTTTAAACTAAATGATGATTGGTTGAGAATACTTTGTTTGGCTTTAAGACAGCCTTTTAGCCGTTGCTTTATCTACGTGAAGTTTTAAAAAATAAGTAAACACCGATTAATAGTCTAAACGCAGTTGAAAACCTCTTTTACCTCTCTTTTTATTGTAGAACTAGCACTTCGCCTGCGACTTGTTTCGCAAAAATTGTGATAGCTCTGCTAATATACATGATATGAATATAGCCTATAGCAGTCACGGATAATGTAGCTTTCTGCCAGTGAAAGATTCTTAAGAATTGGATCGTATTCGAATAAGAAGTATACGAATTTTACCTCTTAATACTATTAGTATAGAAGTAGATGACCAAAGGACTTTAATCATCGTGACATCGTATATTAACCATAAATGTGCAGTCAAAAGAAAGGCTAGTCTTTCTCGCAGAACAAATTATAAGTCCCCCACTGAGTTACCGTGTAAATTTAAATTTTCAAACTTTTACTTTAAAATGAGCTCGCTCTATTAGAAATGTGGAATGGCTGCATAAAATTGCACCCGTGACCAGTTATAACGCTGGACTATGTTCAAAAATACGAGCTGACAACTTATATGATGTTCATTTTTTAAATGAAATTCAAAGCCGACAAGAAAGTATTTCGTATGGAAAAATAAAGAAATTAAATTAGCATAATATCTTTCTACATATTGTTTTATATATGCTCTTCGTTACGTTGTATTTCCTCGGTCGATTAATTTTACGGCACTTGAACAGAAATCGCTGAACCTTTTCTAATGACTTTGAAACGTTTCGAGGAACTTATGGTACCAATGTTTGAAAGTTCTTCATCTCTACTTATAGTGGAGGAAACTCTTTAGACTCGAACCTTGTGCCTGCAAAAGCTATTGGATCACGCAATAAAAAAAAAAAAAAAATTTGACATTCATTCGTTCAATAAAAAACCTCGGAAAGTCCTGATTATTGGTGTGTTTAAGACTGCAATGGCGGTAGATGCTAACACCTACCGCCCCAGCCATCATCTCTCACCCCTCCTTAACCTTCATTGTAAGAAGAAATTGTTTTAGCCAGCAGGGGCTCGCGGTCTTAATATGAAAATATGGTTCACTACAAAGAATCTTCCATTTAATTTGCATTAGTCTGTTCAACATTTATAAAAAAACTTCTAGGTATTACTGTTACTGCGTAACTCGGTAAGACATCCACTGTAGACTTAGTGAAGATTAATGTAATGAATGTTGATTATAAAGTCACTTTTCCAGTCAGTTTGAGTCCCGTATTGTAGTTCTAGTTCGAAAATATTCGATTTAGTCCAACCAATACTGGTTGAGAGACAGAGTGACTTTAAACAAAGCCACTCTGTATTCAAATTATAATTGCCTTCATATTAGTGAACAGTGTTACTTCCTGAAATACCCCTCAGTTTTTGGGTCATCCTATTATTAAAGGCTAAAATTATAGTTGTATTTCAAACTCCCAATCCGCACGGATGGGTTAATCACATTCTGCCACGCGTAATAACAAGTTTAGCAGCTCGCCTGAAAATACAATCTCGAGTTTTCCAGGATCCAGGTGAATCGACGTAACGGGTCGTGAGCTTAGAACTCTAAAGCACGTTATATATTAGTCTGAACAGTTTAAAGTTACTTGTGGGCTCGCAAATAAGCGAGGGGTCCCGTTCACAAGTTGTCCGCCCGCGCTAAATTAGAGATTGTCAACTCGACTCAAGTAACCTGTTGACACTGCGTTAAGTCACGATTTGAGAGGCCTGTTTGTTGTGGACACAACTTGTATCGTCGCCTTCATAACGGGGTATCCTTAGTCATATTGGAACAGCTTTTAACGACGTCCCGAACCTTGATAGAATGTGCTCTGCCCCCATAAGTGGACCGTATTTCCAAGCATCGACTCCGATATCAAATTTGGTTTCGAATCCGAGCACAATTTCATGTGATCTTAATATTGTTGTATTCTGGAACTATGTTTATATTCTTGCCGGATTGCCGCCATGGGATCTGGAGGCGATAGTCCTCGCACGCCTGCACGAATGGCGCGCGGAGGCACTACGTCGGGAGGAAACTCCGCTGCCGCGGCAAATTGCTGTTCAGCGGACAGACCTCCGGCGTGATCTCATGGCGACATGGAGAGAGCGACTGTCGCAACCCCGTGCAGGGCACGCCACCATAGTGGCGATAAGTCCCCTCTTTGAGGAGTGGCTAGAGAGGCGCCACGGCGCCCTCACTTACCGCCTGACGCAGGTCCTCACCGGACACGGTTGTTTCGGGAGGTTCCTGCACCGAATCGGGCGGGAGGAAGCGCCCGGGTGTTTCCATTGCGAGGATCGTCCGGAGGACACGGTGGAGCACACCGTGGAGGTCTGCCCCGCTTGGGCGGAGCACCGCCGTGTCCTCGTAGCGGCGATTGGGGGCGGCGATCTCTCGCGTCCGGCCTTGGTTCAAGCCATGGTCCGGAGCGAGAGGGAATGGGAAGCCGTCACCTCCTTCTGCGAAGCAGTCATGCTAGTGAAGGAGGTGGCGGGACGTGAGAGGGAAAGAACCTCACGTCCCAATCGCCGCGGGAGACGCCCTGGGCGTTGGGGGTCACGTGGTGGCTCCCGGCCACCGTAGGCGCGGGCCTGTGGACGGCGAGTTATGGGCCAGCTCGCCGTCCGGCCGTCTTATGACGACAGGCCGTGTCGACGGCGCGTTCGTGTTCCACGTGCGCCTCAAAGAGATGTCAGCAAGTGGGTAGGGGTCCGCAAGGGCCGATGCCTGCCAGGGCTGCGGGACTGTTCGAAAGAGATACCGTGGCCCTGGAACACAAAGGGCAAAGAAGGAACATGGATGGGTTTTAGTCAGTACAAGTCTGACACTCCCTTCTGCTCCGCCCAGAGTGGGGGGGGTCATTTGATGATTTCCCATCCGGAAAAAAAAAAAAAAAAAAAAAACTATGTTTATATTGCTTTCAAAAATACATAGTTCTATTATAGTCGTGATACACGCAAATAATTTCGAAAAAGTCTGCATCCTGATGTCGTTCCGTCGGCTGGGACTACCCTGGCGCGCCGGTGCGATGCCAGTTTGGTTCGAAATTTCATTCTTCTCGAACACATATCTCGACTTCGTCCGGGAATCTACTTTACATTTCTCATCCTAATGGCCATTGAGAGAAAATTGGAAAAGAAGTTTTCGCGTTCGTATTCTAAGAATCAGGTTCAATAGAAGCATTTCAGGAAAGTATCAATGCGATTTCAGATAAATAGACAACAGACAAGAGAACAATGCGTATGGAAGAGGCGGAATACGGCGGCGTAGCGAGACAACATCAAATTGATGTACGATATTTATTTTATTCAAACGTCCTTTGGTTTCACATTGAACATTAATACGGCAATTTATTTAAATGCTGCGGAACATTAAACTGCAATACAAATGGCAGAGCCGCCTACAATATCTTTCATCTTTGTGATTCTTTCAGCTGCGCGAAATTCAATTTCCATTACCTGATTTGTAGAATATGAGTCAGAGCTATAAATAATTATGGACATGCAGGTAAAATAAAGAATAGTAGGGTTTGCAATGTTTTCCTGGAATGTGTCGTGGGGGGCGAGGGCGGACGGCAGTAATGTGTGGCAAACACCCTCCTGAGGGTTCAACCTCATGACTTGATGCCTATGGTGCCGATGACCCCTATCGATTCGCCCATTTCTACGAACACGTAATTGCAAATTGTGGACAAGTACTTGTACATTACTAGGCTCCCCAATATGCACGGCGATTTCTTGGAAGTTTTGAACCTCTATGAAAATTATTCAGCGTGATTATAGTGTCTGGGATATGGGGCCCTACAGCAAAGAGAATAAAATAGTTAATTGGTTTAAACGTTTCATTGAATTACGTCGGCACGCCTTCGCAGTAGCCAGTTGCACAAATGCACACATACATATGCATGATTGTTGTGAATTAGATAAGTTAGGTATCTGACTCCTGTAATCTGTATATCAAAGCGCAAATCGAAGATAAAAGAGTGGATTAACAGATAGTTATTAATATTAATAAATAAAGTAGTTTTTGTTTCTGGATACATTTAGAAGTTAACAGATAATGTGATTAAAATTCCATTGTCCCTTCAAATTACCTGATTCTGAGCTTAGAGTATAGCTTCATTTCCAGTTACTATTAAGCACTTTTAACATTTTTTCTAATGCTCTAGTTTCTCAAGTAATCGAAGGTATACGTAGAACGATCCGCTGGGGAGTTCTCACCGCCTCCTCGCGAGGTTCACGGCAATGGTTTCCAATTCGCGGTCCGCACACTCCCGCCTTTAATTTACTGCGGTGCTAACCACGCGGCCCGCAGTTTGTATTCATTACCCACCTTAGTACCACCTCGCTGCAAGATTTAATGCTTCCAACAATCACTGCACTCATTTGCCACAATTCAAACATTTATTTAATTTATTCTCGCCGCGTGGTCTATGCTGAGCTCGCATAATGCCCCAGTTATCTCCCGTATTCTTGAAATTAATAGGTGATTATAACTCATAAGTTAGCATAGTGCTACTAAGTTTTCCATGTGTAAATATTTCTTTATCCATTGTAAAACTCCCAGGGAAGGCAGCTAAGTTTTTCTAAGACTATAAATCTAAGTAAATTGGAATTATGATGTTGTTACAAACAACTACTATCTAAACTTTCCAGAGATAAATAAGCAACAAAAGTTCTAATAACAGCGTTGAACTCCATGTAAAGATGCTATAAATTATACTGACAAGCTGACTGGTGTCCGTAGTCGGCAAGCAAATTAGGTGGTCCAGAGTAAACGAGTTATGGCGAAGTTGTGGGCACGCGGCTCCGCTCTGGGACCGGCGAGTAACTAGGACCAAAATGTTCGCGATGCCAGCCTAGCAGCTAGTGGAGTAAAGTAGCATTAACTACTGACGCGGCAATCAAGTGCGTTTAGCTTGCCAGTTGCCACTTGATTAATAACTGTATCTGTTGCTAGTTTGTAAGTAAGACTAGTAGCTTTATTAAGAGTTTGTGCCGTGATTTACGTGGGTTTAACTGAGAGATACTGGCAAGAATTGCTTGCTATTTACAAGTAAACAGTCTGATATTTTGTACCGAAATGTTTTATATAAAGCACAATAAACTTTCCGGATAAACTCGGTCTAATGATATAACTCAGATGTTCGGCAATTCAATGACCGAATTTTCCTCATGCATTATCTGATATAGGAAAAAACACTCTGTGAAGTCGCGAGGCAGGAGAAACATTTCAAGATCCGCCCTGTGGCGTGCCGCTAACACTCCTTATAAATACTGCTAAGCCCCTGGCTTTTGTGGCTAATCTTTCGCGTGAAGATCGCCATTATACCGCTATTTATTATTTTTACCCGTATTTTTCTTTTTCTAAAGTCAAGTCGAAACGTGCTTGATATTCTTGAAGGATTTTTACGCTACTCATTCCTCGTAAAGTGCTGGTGAAAGAATTAAATATGCCCCTTTCAGTAGCGTGCTCTCCGCAATGAAGTATTTCATACGGTTTTGAATTTTAAATTATGTTAATTTAGACGCGGAATTTTAACCGACCGACGCGTTTACCAAATTTTATTTGCGTTTAATAATATTTACAACATTTTAATTTTAATACTGTCTGGTTCGGGGAATGAGATGGGGTACAAATATGAATTAAATGTAGAAGTACTTTTACGTTACGCAGCCACACCACCACAGGTATTTAAATAGATTTTCCTGGAACAAAACCAAGACCATGTGTAAGATAAATGGGGAAGGTACCTATCTGCGTTCAATTAGTGGCGAAAATCACCACTAAGACAGTGTGTGATTACAGGGCCGCCCTTCCTCAACTGAAACAAATTAACTACGACAAATTGTAACAACTTAATCGGAACAAACATGCTCGAGAGCAGAACACTTATTGCTCGAAAACAATATTGCCAAGTGGTGACACTTTCATTACGGTGGAGAAGACCCCATATGCACGTACATTTTGATTAGCTTCCGTGAGTAAGAACAAAAGCTGCGTTAAATGAAGCAGTATGTGTCTGTGAGGCAGGCTCGGTGTCGTAACCGACTAAGTTATGACAAAGTGTGGCGTTGTGGAGGCGCCGAGCGGCCCGCCACCGCGCCGCGCCGCGCCGAGCCCGCTCGCGGCCTGCTAGAGCGCACAACTCTTAAATTAGCGCGAACTTAGACCACTTAGCTTCTTCAAGTTTTGTTTGTAGACGCCATAAATATTGTATGTAACGAACGCGATACAATACCAGCCGTCGACTGCTCGCTGCATTGTTCGCGAATCAAAGCGGCCTTTGTTGCTTAACAGTTGACTCGAATTTTCTCGTTGTTCGTTTTGCTTTATCGGGGGGAAGCGATGAAAAACTACCACAAATCCCAACGAAATGCTTTTCGATTTGATTCTGTTTGATCACGAAGTTCCGTCGTTAAAATGGAGTTAGTTAAACCGTTTTGAAACCATGGATAATTGAGGCATTTTAATGATTATGATTTTTACCTCCTTGCAGACAAAATATTCATGAAAGCTCTTTAAGTATTCTGTTATCATGATTGATTCAGTATACCCGAAACTGTATTTAGTCATTGTACTGGAATAGCAATAGGCGTGCGTAGTCGTATTGAATGGTCGCGGATGGCCAATAATACGATTTCGCGGTTATTTTAGCTCATGTAGGCTGCGTGGGACGCAGGTGGCCGTTCCAACTATAATGATCAAACTGAACAATTCAATGTACTCGACGCACCGAACACAACTTGTATGGTGCATTGTCTAGTTAACCTGAAATATATGTTGTTTGAATCATTAGCTGGTCGATTTTCCTTAGAACTCCCTCTAGCCTATTCCTAAACAGACCTATTGAGGTGAAATAAAAATTTAGAAGCAGGAGCCCAAATTGTCATGCAAATGTCTGCTTATGTATTCGTCTTTTTAAATTGGTTTTACTTCGGAAATGGAAATTATTGTCTAACTTTCGAGTAAAGACAAGACAAATCTTTGTTAGTCGAATGAGGTCTTATTTAATTTGAATAGGTTAGCTATTGGCGGCGGGTTTTTTCAGAACGAGAGAGAACTTTTCTCTTTTTCTTTTGTTTGTATATCGAATAACGAAAGGAGAGTGGACCCATGTCTTCGAAGGTTGCACGAGCCACTCTTATAGAATTGACTGCATATCACCCAGTGTTGTTCTATCTTTTATGTTAGAATATACAGACAAAGATACCTACCTGTTTCAGTTAATTACCATTTGAACCCTGATGGTACCTGTGTAATTATTTAGTTGCAGATGAAGTAGCACGTGGTGCCTAACGATGTTTAATATCTCATTCAATAGTCTGCAGTATACACCGTGACTTATTAGTCGTCTTACAAAGGTGGTCCACTCAATGTATCTGACATAAAATACTTCTAGGCGAGTTTTTTTTTACTATTATTTAAGATAAAGGTACAAAGAAAACTAAATAAAACATTCGAAAAATGAAACATCCTGTTGATAAAGTTTAGGTGTCAAACGGTAGAACAAAACTACCCAGCGCACGAGTCGAGTAGATCATCGCTCGCAACAGGGTGTTCATAATAATTAATAATATTTTTGTTTATAAATTATTTAATTCTCATAAATATCTATTTTTTGATGAATGTTTAGAAGTCATTGGATACATGAAGTGGGCTGCCGTTGTAAGACAACTAAATAGTCACGGTGTATTGTCTTTTAATCCTTATAATTAATATGAGTAAACGTCCGCTTATGTAATAGACACGTGCCAGTGTAATATTATTAATTATACCAGCGTTATTAAGTCAGTTACACACAACACGAGTTCGACCTTTCACTGACACATTACTCGATCATCTTGCAACACCTATTGTTCCCGGTGCAGCTGACGAATAACCGTTGTAAGCCGATGTAAATTGAACGTTGTCGCTCCGATCCAAGATTTCCAGATTTAACAGTGTTGCAGCAAAGCATATTTCAGTTAGACGGTGCAGGTGTGCCGTTGGCTGCAACTTCGATTAATTCGCATAACGAGGCAGGTCCATCACGCGCGCGCTCGTTTGTCTCCGGCCCAGCTATAAATACATCAGCGTACTTGCAATTTAATCTGTTCTGTTCCGCTCCCGTGAAGTGCTGCTTTCTCCCTCGCACAGTTTCACCGTCCTGCATGTTTCGGTCAGCGAAAGTTGTTGCAATTAATCTCTTACGTAGCTGGAAGCCCCGCTAACAATTGTCTAAATTAGAACATGTATCTTGTTTAAAACTAAACTCCCACTTTGTTTTCTCCCAGAATTAATACTCACCTACTTTGACGATGTTTTGTCTGATAATGCCTCTATTTTACACATCAATTCATTGGTGGCTACAATAAGGCCGAGTACATGTTCAAAGTAGTAGCAGTTCGTAGAAAATTTAACAAATTTGCGTACAAAGCGCAAAGCACTGGCGGGATCGTCTTTGTATGCAAATATTATTACAGGAGTCTATTGAAGGACCACACTGAACTCACGTATTGAGCCGAAGTGGGTCCGCGCTACACGGCTACTGGGACTATAATAAGAGACCCGTCCAAGAACCTCTGACATTACGCAGGAATTCTCGGGAATGTGAGTGTATCACTCCCCAAAGAACGCACGGGATAACCGCCATCCTGAACAACACGCGCTAATAACCGAACTGAGCCAATTAGGAATACTATTACCGGTGATGGTCCGTCGAGCAATAGCTCAATCGAATAGTAGAGTTGAACAATTCATAGGCAAATCTGCTCTAAGCGTGTTAACATGGCTCCGGGGTTATTGCGGTGTGCCAATCCATGTGTCTATTGCAGCACACACCATACTGTACTTTAGTACTTATGTACTGTCTGCCTACAATCTACATCAATAGACCTAACATAGTATCGAAATTCTGACTACCTATGTATTATTTACACATAATCACCGCATGATTAAACTACTTGAAAGGATCAATTAGCGCACTGCCTGGCCGTTTAGCTATTCAATAGAGAGCCAATTATTGCAAATCCTATACGAGTATGTATCGGTATTGTTATAAATCTATCTAATTTAGCGTTTCGATTAGTCGAGATGCCAGAGTGGGCGTTGGGTTGTTCTATTTTTCGGTTGGTCGTGCATCGTGCATCGCATAGTGATACATTGTTGAGTTACGCATGTAATTAGAGGTGATGATGTTTGGCGTGTGATCCGCGGCATAGGTCGGCGCGCGCCTGCAACTGGCGGCTCTCAATCACTCGCGTCACGTGTGTCAGTGGCCCACCCCGCACTCGAAACTCTACTCTAACAGCACCTGATATAACACATTATAAAAATTCGCAACTGAAAGTAGAGCGTCCCGCGCTACGCTTGCAGTCTCTTCTTTGTATTCGAGTCGTTCCATTCATAGAGATAACGGCTTGCTCCGAGGCGACAACGGGAAACAATTACGCTATTACAAAAGGCCTTAAGGATTCTAATTACGAGTGGATCCTTTCATCCGTAAACCCGGATCGGATACGAAGCCTTCCCATTATCGCGTGCCATAAACATTTCTGGATTTCATATCCGCGGCACGGCTGGGACCGCCTTGCTTATTACCTCCGCGCGGAAAAGAATAACATCGTTTTGGCACTTTTGACGCGAATTCCGGATGCCTACGTTCATATTGTGCGCCGTTAATATTCTGCGCGACGCGTCCGACCTTTTTTATTTGTATCTAAAATTGAACATTTTGTCGCGACAACGAGCGCATGCGACTCTCCCCTCCGCCGAAGGAGCGATAAAAATACAGAGTCGGAGCGTTTGAGGCAATCGGCAGCACTAACGACCGCCAGCGAGCGGTTAATTCATGTACACCTGTACGGAATTAGCCGCATGAGTCTTTGGCGCCTACACTTACCTTGACAGCTGACTGCGGAGAAACTGATAGCGGCGGAGTTTTAAAGGTCCTGAAACTTCGGGACCAATTCTAGAATTAAGTAGACAGCGTGTCTCGGTCTTACGTAAAATATTTTAATACGTAATGAAACGATTTTGCTATAAAAGTCTTAAAAGTACAACTAGGTATTATCAGCCGCTTTTAATTCCCCATTTTATCATAAAGCACTGAAAGCACCAATTCGTTAATAAAAGCTTAAAAAAGAAAAATAGTTGGGTCTTTCTTTATAGCTGATTGAAAGAAGTTGCTCCTTTAGTTTGAATGGAATCTGGGGAGAGAAGGATTATAAAAAAAATCTTCGTTGAGTGAAATGGCCCTATCAAAACAAGAACCGTCGGCCGAGCGATGAAAAAGTGAAGTTAGCAAAACAACAAACAACGAACTCCCCTGTCTGCGGCATTTCGTGGCCACCTCTGCAATTTACGGCACTGTCATTATTCAAACTTTTGAAAAAATTCAGCCGCGAAAATTAGAAAAAAGAGGATTTCTCCTCAATATGATCTTGCGAATCTGCTGAAGTCGGTTGCCTTTATGCTGAAGTAGCAAACTCCCTAAGATAAGGGGAGGAGCGGACAAATTGTAATAATTGCGAGACGAGATAAGAAGTGACACCAGAAAACAAATGAAGGCGGGCGGCAGCGACGGCGTCTGCGAAGGGCGCGGGGGGGAAGGGAGGCGGGGTGAGGGGATGCGTGACGTCACCACGCGCTGAGCTGCTAACTGCCGAGTCGGAGCCACCCCATGCCAGCCAAACACTAACGGCCATGTGTGACTTTACATTCACTACATTTACATAAGTTCCCGCTTCACTGGTTCATAGTGAATCACTTGTTTTTCAGGCGATTACATAAATTACAGAGTGATTTGGTTAAAATTGCACAAAACAAAGAAAATTATCACAGTAATTATAATGGGAATTTATTTGTTAATTTTATTTTATGTACCCACAAAATAATTATTTAATACAACGGATTTGAATTTAAACCGAGGGCCGGGGCGAATCCCGCGGGATCCCGAGGGCACACCTCGGCCCGTCGTCACCGCTCGCCAAATTAAAATGATAAATCAAAATCCGTCAGGCGGCCGCGCGCACAAATGCTGTAAAACGAACTAAGGCATTTGCGAAACTTGTTTAAACTTTTATCCTTTAAACAAATTAAATATTTCCTTGTTTTCTGTTTTACCTTTTTTCAGCTTCGTTTCACGTATGTATGAATACATGTAAGAAGTAAGCTGAGTTTTGAAACTGCTCTGAAGGGGTTAGTTGACAATGTTCAGAGCGTATCACCAAGCACCAATAAGGCGTTTGTTTAAAAATATGAGATGTTCACTACTACGCTACAAGCAGTCTCCACGGACACACTTCAATAAGTATATTTTTCCCTTGCGATACGTAAAACGGAACAACTACAATCTATAGTTTTTGCTTAAATTTTCTTTCACTTCAAAACAACACAACTTTAAATATGAAGATTCCAGATTATAACAAATCTTCAAATGTATATTTCTACTCTCAAAGTTTTATAATATTTTCCACACGTTTCTGTATTATACGAAACAGACAAAACTCTTTAAAATTTTATTTAAAATGCACGCCAGCGCTTTCTCTCCATTTTATTTTCGGCGTTCTTATTAAAAGAAAAGACTAAAAATTGGTACGATTTAATCATTTCATTCTGAAACCTGCCGGGGAAGATAATGCTGAAATTATTCTGTAACAACTGTAATGAATAACAATGAATATTTCATTTGCACTGAACACTGAGTTGTTAATAAGAATTAAACTTAGCGACTGGTAGGATACGCCAACATAGTTAGGTAAAGGCCAGAAAGAAAGAAAGAATAAAGTTTATTTGACGTCAGTTCATCAACTACACTACCAATGACTATATATTTGCTACTTCTGCTAGTCTTTTTGTAACTACGTTGGAGTCGGCTTCCAATCTAATCAGATGCAGCTGAATATTTATTTGGCATGGACCGAAGACCTGGTGAAGGTTGCAGGGATCCGCTGGAAGCGAGTCGCACGGGACCGGTCAATGTGGCGACACTTGGGGGAGGCCTATGTCCAGCAGTGGACAGCTTTCGGCTGAAATGAAGATGATGATGACTTCCTACCTGACCTTCACAATTCAGATGCTGGAAACACGATACTCTTTGGAAATACTGGCTCTCAGGGCCTCTGAATGCCTTAACGCACGTCAAAGAGCCCCAAATAGCAGCCGGGACCAACATCATAACATGCTTTCCGAGGCACCGAGCGGTCTAGGCATGTTTGTAATGTTTGATCACCCATCCACGGATTGACCTTGGAAATCGTTGTTTAACCTAGAAGATATACCAATACGGCTGTTATTAATGCCCACTCAACAAAAGTAATGCGAGAAAACATTATCAAGAAGGCAATAGTGTGAATAAACTCGGCGAACTTATTCATGTACAAATATCCTATTCTGAAATGTAAACGTACTTATTCGTTGTGTACGTTCTGATATAAAGTGGAAGGTTCTGTTTTGTGAAATTCGGCCCGCATTGGAATGAAAAGTTAGATGAAAGTTTCCGTGATACAAGGAAATGTGCATATTCTTGAACTAGTTCATACACATGGTTTATATTGAAGTGGCAGGAGTAACGAATGCAAACAGTTTGTAATAGGATACTAGAATTTGCAAATATTTTCATATGTTCTTGAAAACTTTCTTGTTGCTGGCTTGCTGCCTAATGAATAACTGAGAGTTAGTGGTTGTATTAATCTTACTAAATTAATGATTTTGCAAGCTCCACGTTTGACGCGCAAGGTTGCTGCATCCATATTAATATTCTAGACGCGAAAGTAACTGTCTGTCTGTTATCTTCTAACGCCTCAACGGCTGAATGGATTTGGGTGAAAAGGGATTGGCAAACGCCCATAGTAAGACAGGCCCAGTAGGGTAAGGTCGTAACTTAATGAAATCACTGCTAAAAACAAACCTTTTAACGATGTTTAAATAAGGTGAATATTTATCATGGTAATAAGTAGATAATCAAATTTGAACAACTTTAATAAGGTTTTTTTTTTTTTTTTTTAATATTATAGTCGAGTCTGCAATGAGTATAAAGGTAAACCAGTATCCACAGCGCACGAGTGCAATTAGGCGAATACAATCATTTCTTCACATTACATTTTATTTGGAATTCATCCTTTTGGTCTGACACATAAAAAGATTCATGAAAACTTTTAAATAAAATAAAGACGACAAAAACACACACTACCGGAGTTAGTACAAACAAAAGTTAATAGACAAAAATATGTGCGTTATTTTGGTAAATATTTCATTTTGGTCCGCTAATGAACCGATTTTTGTCCTTTGGCACACGGATAGACCTAAGATTATGATTCCTGGGCTAATTTCCTACCACCACATAGGCCAAGCCGCGAAAATATTAAATATAATTATGTGTATTACAGTTTTCAGTAGATTTCCACTTCTAAACTTATTGCCATCTAAATGATAATTGATAACTTTCATCCACTAATAATAACAGACGCATTGTATCATATTTTAGTACATTTAAATATTTGTTGGACACAAATGCGGTAATGGTAACATGCTAAAACTAATTGTGTGGTAAATCGGAATGAAGCTGCAATTTGTCAAATGACTGGAGCCGAGGATATGTGTGCCTATACACTGTGTAAGTACCTATATATGGAGTGTGTGTATTGATTTAATAGAGGAAAAGTAATATACCAGCTAATGTGTCACTGATTGCCCTTATACTTATAACTTTTTGACTATCGTGAAAAGGTTTTTGGTTTCCGGAAGGCGCAGCTTCGTAAAGCCACCTACATGGTTGACCTCTGACTTGGAGTAGGCCGCGGGAATCTGCTGGATTTGAGAAGCATGTGACCTGGCAACATGGCGACGTTTATGGGGGATTTTCCGAGACTGATAATTATGAAATGGTTTCAACGTAACCTAATGTGCTCAGACTTTACATTCCACTGCTCTGTATTAAAAAATATTGATGGCAAGCTTATCGTCTTGATTTTACTATTTGGGATTTGTAAGACTTGTCTACTTTATTTTGTTGTTGTTAGGATTAATCGTTAGTATTAGAAATGAGTTTGTTTTATTATTTTGTCTGGTGAACATTAAAACCTGGTTCATGTTGTCAACCACAACTTTGTGCTTCCGGCAACCGTTGAAATTAACCACAAGTAGATATCAAAAGCTACTACTGTTCTGCGGATGTGGTGTGCCTTTCATGTGGTCTGAAGAGTTCCATGTAAAAGCTTCATTATTTTTGTTTTAAAAATATTTGAATGCATTATGGGTGTAGCAGAGGTAGGTGCGGTTATTTACCATTTCAGCATCAATGATGGTTAGGTAGAAAGATAATTAATTTTGAGAATTAATTATCAGTGCAAATATGTACTCTAATTTCAGGCAGGAACTACACACATTTGCGGGCTAACATTGATTAATTAATAAAAGGTGAATGCAAACAACATTATTTGTTCCTTACATATCTGTTATGTAATATGGCTCGTTGTGTAAGTGCCCGTATCTGAATATTTATTACTTATTTCAAGCGTAACTGGGTTCACAAAGAATGTCTCCATACAAGCTTCTCTTTTCAGATAAACGCGTCATGTGTAGTGTACACGGTTATCGAAAACCGTTTGTGAGCTACCCATAATGTTTTATTAAATGTCATCCGCAATATAATGAGGTGCGAGGGATCCAACATCTGCGAGAGAGGCGCTACAGAAATATGTGCGAAGTGTTATAGAGTGCCGTTGTAAGTCAATGAAGCGGCAAATGGGGTGCTCTCGCCGCTCCGGCGGCGGCGGGGGCACACTCTAATAAATAAAATTATGCCTCAGAAATTACAAGAATACGCGTGCCGCCAGCGATCCCGCGAGATTGGATGCTGGAGATTTTCATCGATATCCTCCAATAATGAATCTAATATGTAGTAAGCTGAGGACGCTATGACTGTGTCGTGTCGCCGCGAAAAAATGAGATTGCCTCCTTGGCGATATCGGTCGCTGCAAATGGCCGCGATTTACCGCTGCTTGGCATTTACTAAATGTCAGATATAGCTTGTGTAAGAGAATATTGTTATAAATTAGCGGTAAAATATACTAATTTGTGTAAGACGTTGGGTCAGATCCAAGATTTCGTCTCCAAGGCTATCTAAGATCAGTCTGAAAGAGTTGTTGTGTGGTTGTAGAAGAAATAAAGTGTAAATAATGCGTGGCACACCATGGCGGATTAGCTATGTAAATTTAAAAGTTTAGTTGACAGAAGCGCTATTGGAACTGAACACATTCAGTGGAATTCTTTCGGCAGTCAGTGCACGTGCAACGTTAGACGTCCGCGTCGAATGGAATCGAATTTCAGAAGAGTCGAGTTTTAAAATGTTCTCACTCTGGAATCATTTCATATGCGTGTTGTAAGGGGCTTAAATTTTATGTTCAAGATACTGCCTCATGAGTTGTTCTTCAAGGTCGAGCTTCGATATCCGAGGATGGATGACATATCCTATGATTTCATGTTGAAACCCGCCGTGCCTCAGGAAGCAAGATAATCAATTTTTATTGGTCTCGGCTGTTGTTTGTAGATCTTTAACAGTCATTACGAATAGTCAGAAGCCCGAAAGTCTGACAACCAGTCTTGCCATGGGGTAGAGTGTTACCCAGAAGATAGTTGTGTAGGATTTAAAAGAACGGTGTTCGATTGGAAAGGACCTAAACATAGATGACAAAAGGCTAAGCAGATGATGATACTGAAGGTTCGCAAAGCAATTATACAGTCAAGTACATAACACCTTAACGTAGCATGTAGCACATTCATGAGTACCCATTGTGGAGCGATGACGCGGAACAATTCCCGCCTCTACACTAATGACGCCTCTTCTATCGTAGCTGTAAATCAAATTGCCCTTACTACATACATTAACAGGGAACTGCGAATTGCCTTTTAAAGGCTCATATTGATTGAGTTAAAGCGTTTAAATTAATCTAATTCCACTAAGTCTTGCTATTTATAGTAATGTTCGGACTAAATGATTTATACAAAGGAACTAATCCGCAGCTTCAGCAATAGCATCAATTCAACCGTTCGAATTTCAGGAATGAGCAAAACCTGTAACTAATCTTTATGTGTTTTTTATGATTTTTGAAACCCCAGCGGTCTATTCTTCTTATTCGTAGAAGTTCAGGATGATCCGTCAATTAAATTCTGAAATAAATGATAGAAGTAACAAATAAAATGAACCATCCTTATAAATCACCTCCTTGGATCAGTAGAATCATTGGCGGAATCTAAACTAAGACCAAGAAACATAACAGTGCTACGTTGTATCAGAGGGGATTGTCTCCAAGGCTATAATAAATAATATTATATCGGAGAATTATGTGGAAGCAACCCGTACGGCGGCGGTGTGTCCCCGTGTGTCGCGCTGTACCCCTCCCCCACACTGTATTAAAGTGATATTGCTTATACGCTTACCATTAAGGCTATACGTTTCGACTAAATTAAGACCAATTTGCACAGGTTTTGCACGAATATGGCAATTTAATTTATGAGCAGCATGACGAATGTAATTTGAGTGAGCGCGTAATCAACGACTTTAATTCGATTCCACACGAAGTGAGGATGCTCTGTGTTTTCATGGATCGCGAGGGTTGCCTTGAGTGTAATTCCTTAGATAACTCATCAACGATTCTTTTCTCAATCTATACCGATGTTGACAGACACAAATCAGTTTTTGGTAATCGATGTATTTAATGTTTCTCGTTAACATTTAGAGTAGACAAATGCTGGTGACATAATTTATTCATTTATTCCGTCCTCACTTCAGTTAGCGGCGGATGATATTAAAAAAAGATTTTGAATAAAAGCCGTTTGATGTGGTGGTTGAGCTGAGTACCGTCGTGGAGTCAGGAGAGCTCAGCGAGCAGCAATAGCTCACCAATCGTGGTGCGATGATCTCAAGCCCGCACCTAACCCCGCATCATTCACGATAATGGCGGGGCCTATGTCTCGACCGTAAATGTAAATCGCTCTAATTTATACGCGCGATAACGTCGCCGCACTGCTGTTAACTGTAATTATATTACCAAGCGAGGACGTGTTGATCAAAACCCCTGATTAAATGCCCGTGATGCGAACCGGGAAAAATTCTGCCGGGCCGTCGCCCTCGTGGAAATGAACTCGCGAAAACATTATATTTTATTCGAATATTTATTAGGAATTAATCTTGAATGTATTCACGACTATGAATTAAATGGATTCCGGTGATTGGCGTTCATTTAATTGGATTACGAAATTCCTTTTTTGTTTTTCGAATTCATATTTATGTTTCGTTATTTTATGAATTGGAAAATAAGTAGTAAGTAGTGAATGTGGCAAAGCTCTTTATTTTTCGTGTTAATTCATTTCTTTACTCGTCTATATTTCAGCTAAACTGTACCTAGTATTTCTATTATCCTGTTATTGATATGCCAGCCAGAAACATTCCTAATATAATGCTGGCACACAGAGACAATGCCCCAATGGGCAATCTATTTGAGTAATTATCCGCTAAGGGCCATTGTCGGCCATCTTGTCCGCGTGGAATGAGGCTTGTTCGCTGAATGCCTGCTGTTATGTACCTAGTCCTACATGCTTTTGGCGATCACAGCGACAGTGCCCCCGAGTGTCTTCAATGACAATACAAACACTTTATTGTCCTCAGTTTGCGTAATTCATGACCCCGATGCACTCAGATGTAACTATATTTTCCGTTAGAGGAATATGTAAATGCAAAATGGTTGTTTTCGGAGTTAAACAGTTTTAAATTCAAACGAAAGCGTTTCCGTTTTATGCTTTTCAGTTTTGTTGAAAGGATAAGACCGTTGAGGATTTTTATAAGACCCAAAGACGAAATAAAAATAAAGTTTAAAAAAAAATTGGTATTTTTGACGTAGATGTAGGGATTAGAGATGAGCGTAGGGTGTGCTAGTTATTATCTTCCAGAGTATGTAACGATAGTGAAGGAAGTAGGTCACTTCTAATCGTGGAAGCTAACAACATGACACTTTTTTATTATGTTAAGTTTTCCTAGCGCATGGTAACGATGTTAGGGGTTAAATATTTACGCCGTAGATTAAAGACGCATGGTTGAACATGTTAGGTGATTTTCTTGGAAAATATGATGTTGTTGCAAAAATCTACCAGAAGGGACAAAAATAGACGTGTTTAAAACCTCCAATAAGAAGGTAACCTTTGAAAAAGGCAACAATCCTATTACCTCCCATACTTCATCGAGTAGATAACAAATGCGCGATCATACATCATGCAGCTTAACAAATATTCACAGCAAACGGTGCTGTACATTAAGCGTGAAATAACTTCTTATTACACTTGGAAAGCAAACGAAAGAAATTGGCGAGAAATGAAACATGCGACGATGTTTAATTATAACACTAGATAAGTTAACAATCTCGGAACCAAAGTCTGACTGCGGCTTATCTGACTCCAAATGTTTCAAAGGAACTTTTAACGAGTTAAAAGTTGGGCCAAGTGTAGTGCACCCGTAGCGCTTCCGTAGCTTAAGATTAATTAAACAATTGCACGATGGCTCCTTGAAAACACTCCGACATGTCTCGGCCTGTCGTCGCCAACCTTGCCAAATTAAAGTCATAAATCAAAATCCGACGACCGGAAACAGAAATGTAATAATGAAGAACTAACTTCGGTTACCAGTCGCACTCACGACACGACACTTTTGCGAAATTAATTCTTTTCGCTCGTGCGACTAGAAATAAAAGTAACATGTGATAGTACCACTCCTAATGGAAGATTTTACAACATGTTTACACCATCATCATCATCATCTGCCTAGCCTTTTCCCAACTATGTTGGGGTCGGCTTCCAGTCTAACCGGATGCAGCTGAATACCACTATTCTACATGGACCGACTGCCTATCTGACCTCCACAACCCAGTTAGTACTGGGTAATACGATACCCCTTGGTAAGACTGTTTGCTGACTGCTGCTTGGTAACATGTTTACACCAACATTACAATATTTATTGGAAAGTAAAACATACACGTGCTACTGTAACGCAATCATCTTGCGCATAACTGATGCAAATTGCAAGTGTCAGCATGCTACCATTGCAAGTAATCATTTTCAGTTTGTAATAAAAGTAATAAACCGGAATATTCAATTGGATGACGCATACAATTCGATTATTTGTTCAGAACAATTCTCCTAGTGAAGCTGAAATTTACAGCGCGGGGAGAAGGTGAGTACGTACCTGTATGTATGTACTAACGTGGCATCGGTATCGTTCGGGGCGGCTCGTAATTCACCCACAATTTATGTGCGTGCGCCGGTGACGCGCTAAAAGATTAGTCGCTCGCCACGGACGCCGACTATACTTTGTTTACTCATGTTTACACAACATAAACACTGTTTTGAAACTTTGTCACTTACACACTTCTTTCATAAACAACTTGTCTAATGTGTCTAGTCACATTTTTGTGAGTTGTTTTGAAAACCGTGCGAACTCGTTATCGTATTAATCTTTTTGGCAATGCACACTAAATCGTGTAGCAGTTCTTTGCTAACACACGCTTTTCCGACCTCTCTACTAACGCTAAACTTTATCTTGAAAAGAAAGTACCTACGTACATATTTTAAGAAGTGTCGTGTACGCTGAGTCAAAAAGCGGCAAGTGCATTTGACTCACTTGAAAGCAAAACAGTGAAACTTTATAGTATCTAAATCACTTGTTTAAAAATGAACGCCCGGAACAACGGACGTGGGAAGTCGGGCCAAAGTTTACGACTATGAAGCAATCCGGCGTACGTACCAGCATTGAATTTGTTTCCGTCTGATTCCGCCCCGGCTATTGCATAGTTCACTAGTGGCAGAATACAGAATCAACTCCCGCCACATTCAAACCGTAACGAATGATTTGCGATGTAACAGCGATAATCATGTTTACTATTCGCATACTAGAGTGGCCTTTGTGCTCGTGAAATTGCTTGCTTGGAATTAGTAGCTTGATGGGAAAATTAGGTTTTACCTACTTTGAAAATCAGCAAAAGGAAAATGTCGGCGGAAGAAAGGAGGCAAGCGGTGTAGACGACAAAGACACAGAGCTACAATCTTCCATAAAAGTACATGGTCTGGAAATGGAATCGATATCTCTAAATAAAACAAATCCCATGTTCACTCCATCCTTCTTTATACTAAATACAGAAAACACAAGGCTATAAAAGCGGTTGTGATGTATCGGACACAATATTCTGGTGCCCAAGTGCCCGTAGATCGGCGATAAAAGCTGCAATTGTTTTCATTTGACAACATGTTTGTGTTCCGTTTGACAAATGGCTTGTAAGATCGTAGCGACGTAAGAGTTTTACTGAGCTCTGCTGTGCTTGCCACGAATATATTGAGTGTCACTCATTTGGCGGGAAGAACGAAATATTTCGGTACGGCTTTACTTTTTTTTAACCATAGACCACACAACAACATGGCGTAGACCTAGTTTCTATTTAAATATGTTTGATGGTTACGCGTGTATCTATTTAATTTATTTAGAAGTGTGATTATAACGATTTATCTCCATGATTATAACGCGAGATTTCGTAAGTGTTATGAAGAACATAATTCTGCTCTCAGAGATTTTAATCACTTTGTATGTAAGATAAAAGCACCTGAATGTTATTAATTTCCAAGAAAACCCTACACTGTGCACTTAAAATGTATTATTATTTGAAACAAACGCGTCTATCGTAACTTTGGTATGATTTAAATATCGAAGCCCAGGGTTGCAGAGCGCGTAATGAAACAAGCCAGATGTACAAAACATAGAATGTTCTTTATGGGACACGCTTTCGCTATTACAACGTATCCAATTTGAGTAGACCTGTCATATTGTACCATGTTTTTGCTGTTTGGATGTAATGGCGAAGAAAAGGGGGGAGCGGTAGGTCAGGGTACAGTGGTGGAACGGGTCGGTTTGTTCGTAGGCGCCAGCGGGTTTAGGCTCGCCCCGCGCCTATTGTATGCGATTGTGTCACAACAAGCCTCCATATTATATTCACAAAACAGAATATCCTCGGCCCATTTCAATGTGAAAAAATAAAAAGTAAATCCAGAAAATCACAGATAAAAAATGTTGAAAACAAATTCTAAGCTCTTTGAAAGGCTTTGCAGTTTTTATCATACTACTAGTATGATAAAAGTGCAGATACGAAAGAAATGGCTTTTCGGATTCATTTCAACATGAAACTAAAATATGTTTAAGAACCTAAATTTTAAGAGCACTAACATCTGCATATATGTATTTTTTCACCTGTGATCTACAAATAAAGTGATTTGATTTGATTTGATTTGACCTATCCATATAGCTTTAAGACCTAGCAGCTCACTAATTAGAAGCCGTGTGTTTAGACACACGGCTGAATGCCAGTACTTTACTTGGAGCGACTGCTTATCTGACCTCTACAACCCAGTTAATACTGGGTATATATACGATATCCCTTGGTAAAACTGGTTGTCAGACTTTCGGGCCACGGCCAAAGATCTACAAATGACAGCCAGGACCTACGGCTTAACGAGGCACGGAGGGAACTTGGTATAATCATCAAATGACCCCCCCCACTCTGGGCGGAGCGGAAGGGAGTGTCAGACTTGTACTGACTAAAACCCATCCATGTTCCTTCTTTGCCCTTTGTGTTCCAGGGCCACGGTGTCTCTTTCGAACAGTCCCGCAGCTCTGGCAGGCATCGGCCCATGCGGACCCCTACTCGGTTGCTGACATCTCTTTGAGGCGCGCGTGGAACACAAACGCGCCGTCGACACGGCCTGTCGTCATGAGACGGCCGGACGGCGAGCTAGCCCATAACTCGCCGTCCACAGGCCCGCGCCTACGGTGGCCGGGAGCCACCACGTGACCCCCGACGCCCAGGGCGTCTCCCGCGGCGGCTGGGACGTGAGGTTCTTTCCCTCTCACGTCCTGCCACCTCCTTCACTAGCATGACTGCTTCACAGAAGGTGGTGACGGCTTCCCATTCCCTCTCGCTCCGGACCATGGCTTGAACCAGGGCCGGACGCGAGAGATCGCCGCCGCCAATCGCCGCTACAAGGACACGGCGGTGCTCCGCCCAAGCGGGGCAGACCTCTACGGTGTGCTCCACCGTGTCCTCCGGACGATCCTCGCAGTGGAAACACCCGGGCGTTTCCTCCCGCCCGATTCGGTGCAAGAACCTCCCGAAACAACCGTGTCCGGTGAGGATCTGCGTCAGGCGGTAGGTGAGGGCGCCGTGGCGCCTCTCTAGCCACTCCTCAAAGAGGGGACTTATCGCCACTATGGTAGCGTGAGGGCGGCTTAACCTGAAGATTGACCCGAGCGGCTGTTATTATTTAGCCAGAAGCTGCAATTCCGAACTCAATAGACACAAAAGTGACAAAATAGCGCCCAACGCTTGTTCTATTTGAAGCAATTCATCGCCAATTATTTCGTCGGCTAAAATATGTAGGCGTATATTAGCTACGGATTAAAACAAGTCGTTTAATTAATATTTAAATGTAACTTATCAAATCAATCGTTTACTACGTCTCTTAGTTAACAGCCGACCGTAATAGGCTTAAGTTTACATTGGAAAACAATCAAATATCGATTCCAGGCCTTACCATTAGGCAATGTACAGAAGTTACACAACACGAGATTTGCTCACACCGAATAACAATTGATGAGGTATCCACAGAATTCCTACATGAAGTGATTAAGCAATAATTGCGTCCTAAATTTTTATAGGTCATATCGATAGAATGGCTGTGGTCGAATTCATTACCCTATGGGGTTCTCGGTGGGGTGAGTGAGGGGGTCGACGGGACTTCATGGCGTCGGGCAGGGAGGGGGGGCGACGGGAATGTAATATCAGTAGAGTAGTGATATTGCGGTTTCTAGTTCGCGTGATACTGCTGTGGAGTCGCTTGGCTGCTGATGTAATTGCTCGGACAGTTAGAAATAAATTTATTGTAAATACTTGACTTACAACAAATTTATCTAAATGATTAAATTAAATTTCCACAGACGCCCATCTTCCATCTTGCGCTGCATACCCTAACACCTGCGCACTTGACGATCTTGACAGCGAGCGGAGTTCGCAAAGCGGAATTATGAGCCAAACATACCTATTCAATAAAAAATTGCCATCGACACGCTTAGAAGAATACTGACTTAAGGATCTCTGGTAGTTTTAAATGAAAGATTGTGAGCGTGATAGTTTTTGATGTTGGATTTAATCTTCTTGGATGCAACTGTCTTTCAGCTGTGAAAATTTCCAAATTAAACTTTTCTCCATGAACTGACAATCTCTATGGTAACTGTGTTAGAACTCATACAGGCATTAGCAACTGCGCGGTACCCTAAATAATTGAACTTATAAACCGATTCGCCTAAACTCAATTTAGATCCTACACACATAACACACATAAAAATTGAAAAATATTGCCAAAAATTCACATCGCAATTGACTCTAAAACGTAACGGTTTATCATAAAAACTAGCTTCATACATATTCACGTAATCCCGCAATTTCAAACCATACGAATTCATATAATAAACTCCGCTTATATAATCCCGTGTATAACTAATAACGCAGTTTTATACAATTAATAATTCAGAATGACGCGCGTACAAATGAAAAAAAAAACAAAAAGCAGAAATATAAATATGTTTTGGTTTTCACTAGTCCAGTCTGTTGCGTTAGATTTTATAAATAAACTCAAGGTGTTGACGCAATGTTTCCACATTTTTGTAATAAAACGAATACTTCATCGAATATAAGAATTCCGGGGCTTCCGACCATCAATAATATTTTTGAAATCTAGTTCAAAAATATTATTGATGGTCTAGAAGTCAAACTATGCCAAGTATCTTGCATTTGAATGCAGCATCATTTACTCTCATTATAGCGTCTTTATCATCAAAGCAACGGACGTACGAACATTTTCGCGTTCATATGTCACTTTTTTGTTCGTTAAATCGAAGGGCACCCTCTGGTGGCACGACTAAGCGTTCGGGTTCGCCGAAAAAAAAGAACGTGACGCGACGGTTGCGTGTTCGCACGGCGATTGTTTTAGTTAGGACGTGGCCGTAATTTGAAATAATGATAAATATCATAATGACAACCTTTTTTACAATTTCATCCTGAAAAGTGCCCAGTTTTCTGAAGAATCTACTGGTGAGTAAGAAGAAAAGAAGATTTTCTTGTAACACGATTAGCAGTCTCTTCTAAGTACGATTAAATTTAACCGTTGTATCTTTTTTAACCTTTTGTGTGACTGAACTTCTTCGCAAGTTAGTTAGGTAATTGGTTACTAGGGATGTTACTTCTCTAAGTTGGATTAAAGGAAATATTTGTCAGGTACTGAAGTTTGGTTGTGAATACAGCGGCTACTGGCGGTGACTGGTAATGATTTAATGGAGGAACTTGAAATCAATCAAAAAATTCGAAAAAAGCTGCAAGAATATGTACAGGATAAGAATATTCGGAAAAAAAAATGTTTTTCTGAACTGTTCAATTGTTTTATGCGAATTGATTCCTATAATAAATTTGGGAATGTAAAGAACTATGGAAGCAGGAATGTTTTCTAAAGTTATTGCTTATGTATCAATAATTTTATAAGTAAAGGCGACTGTACGCATTTCGCTGTCCTCACGCAAAACTAATGCCAAGTGGGTCTGGTTGCAGTGCGGCACACGCTTCGCGGGGCCACTGCTAGGTCCATCACAGTAATTATTTGTCTGTTGTAAGTATACTATTCTATTCTTTAATTATCTAAGTAAGCTAGGGCTAGGTCTTGATCGTAGGGTTTAAAGTTCCTAAGTATATTGGTTTTTAAAACAGGTATTTTAGAGGAGACTCAACATTTTTATTGTTAATTGATGGTAACCGTAAAATGCAAATGAACTACCGGTGACGCACAAGTTATCTAGGGGAATTTCTACAATAGACACATAATGCTTGCATCAACAAATAACTGTCAACAGATTAACAAGTTAATTTGATAACTATGTAATTTCATCTGCCGGTCAGAAATCAGTAGTCCCGCCGCGGTTACACAGAGTTATCGAGTATGCGGGCGCAGGAAGCTAATTACTGATAAACAAGTCGATGGTCGCCTCCCTATTGACAGTTTGACTTATGAGCCTAATCGACATTCGGACGTCGTAACCACTCACGTTCGGCCCTCCTCTCGTTCCAAATAACACCGAAGCTGTGTTCATTTCAACTGAAAATAACCTTGTTATTTAACAGCCAATTTGCGTAGGAGCCCATTTAAACAGACGTAACGACTATTTATTGTTTTCACAACAAACTAACTGAGGATGATAATCACTTGTCATTGAATTTATACCAGACCATTTTGAGGACTTGAAATAACAACAAAAGATTACATTTTCATATTCATAAACGTCAGTTACGAAACGAATGGATTCCGCGACTGTATATATTTCCCGGTTTCGCCGATAAAAGCTATGTACAATTGCCCCGATTTTGTTCTCTTTTATTCTAAGTTTTATTATTTTAAAGTATTTTAATTAAAACTGACATTGTTTTGAGGAAGAAGATTATGACAAGCCGGCAGCTTGACGCAGACAAAAAGATTTTGCAGAATCCGCTTCGCCCGGCGCAGGGCTGGAAAGGGTCAGAATTATTCAAGTTTCGTTGGATGATTTTAAAAATTTAACGATGCCAAATTGTCGTAAAGTTGCAGGAGTATTAGAATTAAAACGTTTTGTGCCAACAATAAATCTTTAAGAGCCTGTCGTCTAGGCGGAATGTCGAGTTTTGTGAATAACGATAAACGTAATCGATGTCATTAATATTAATAACGTTTTATGTTTGGCTTTTTGTAGTCACTTGTAATTCATGAACTATATTAGTTATGTGGTTTTTTTATCTTTGATCTGTACTCAGAAGTCTGTATTACATAACTATAACTGAAAACCGCATTAGATACAGTATATCATGAACTTAAAACTAAATATTTTGTTTCTTATTAATATTAATTCATAAGTAATTTTAAATAAAAACCTATGTCCTCAGCTCAGTGTATATCTGTGTTTTTTTACGCTGAAAAAAACAGCTAGAAATTACATTACACACAACTAGGTTTATTTACTTTGAATTCTTTTCATGTTTCAGTATTTGTTTAATTCACTAATGCACAACACTGAGTCTGAATAAAATGTAATTAAACATTTAAAAAACAAATTAAAAACAGTTAATCATTAATAATCCGCGCTGAAAAGCAATGTTAATTTAAATTTAATTGTTTAAATGCGACTAAAATGAAAGATACACGAACTGTCAACCCTGTAACATCCGACACTTCCGCAACTGACAAGCGGTGGGTATTGTTTCGTACAGCTGAGCATTGGATCTATCCATTTCATTGTAGGGTTAAGTTTCCTACCCGCCATTTGTTCAGAATACTTGACTTATTTTCTACACGTATTTTCTTGTTTACCCGTAACGTAGACCTTGTTTGATCAGGGGTAATCTTTGATAAATGTTTCTAGACTAATACGTAGGTAGGAGTAATATGGCTTGGAGGTATTACGCTTGTGATTTATTTTTATTAGTGGGTATTAAATGATTTGTAAGCTAGTCTAATAAAAAGGGATAAGTGTAAGTAGTGTGACAGGCCGGTCCGCGCTCGCCGCCGCTCGCCTCGCTCCGCCTAGCTCCGCCTCGCTCCGCAAGATCATTGTTATTTATCTCGGTGCCTCCCCGCTTTTATTTCGTCCCTGTCCGCCTCGGTTTATTTGTCTTCGGGATCTGAGGGTACATTAACGTATTTTTCTTCTCTATTAGGGAGACGGTCGTCGGCTCACCTTCAAACTTTGTACTGAGATCCACGAAATCCGAAACCCAACGTTTGTTTACTTGTTTTTTATTTCCAAGATAACTCAAATAAAAGTTGACGATTGATTGTATTGTAGGAGCGCTCGTAATCACAGGAACAGAGGAAGTTTTGATGCGTTAAACCGGGAGTTACGCTAGTTTACGTCGGCGTGGGGGGAGGGCTATCAATGCGACTCAGTCGAACAAAACAGCCCAAGTTTGATATTTAAGTTACGATCGCGTGATTAATATTTTTATATGTCCGTGTTGAGTTGTAAATGTGTGGCCATTAGGTTTATTTATATGTACACACCGCATAACAGTTTCTTTGGAACACACACTGATTCATGTTGTAATAAATAGGTACACTATTTTAAGACGTCCTTCGCACGATTTCTGAGCGCCCGTTAACATGACTAGAAATTACCCGTGCTGATATTAACCCAGAATCCGCTCCATTTACATAATACACTTTTTTCACGAACGGCTTTTATTTAATGACTCATTATCTGCACATTTGCGTATCTCAACAGACCGTAACAAAGGAGCCAACTCAGTGATAAAGTCTAGAATAGGTGAATTAAGCACAAAAGCTCCATTAGCCGCCTAGCTGTTTCAAAATTAAATTATCTCGAGCAATAGCAGGCTAGGGAGTTACGAGCAAATTGCCAGAAAGAATAAATCCATTCTCGCGAATCGGTTGCATGAAAATTGCAACAGCAGGCAATAGCGGCGCGCCAGCGAAGCGCACAATTATAACGAGACGGTATAAATCAGAATGAGTTGTGGCATGTTATTAGGGCTATTCCACCACGAAATAGGAAGACGAAAGCGAGCTCGATGAAACTCGTAAACTGAACCGAGATGTTGCTTGCTCATTTTCAACAGATTTTTTGTCGAATGGAAATCTGTGTACCTACTTTGTATTTTTATTTCCGACGCCACCGTCAAGTAACTCGGTGCCCAAATATGGGAACAAGCTTTTTCTATATTCAAATGAATCGAGAACATAACACTTAAATTTTATTGTTTCCTCGAACAAAGCATTAGAATCGCATTAGGAACAGAACTCGAAGATGTCTTGAAAAACGTATCTTTGAATTTACCTCTCATATCGATTGTCAGCGTTTTATTTTGTTTGCTTATTATGTAACAGCGTGGAAGCCTGAGGACGAGGGTTTTACAATATTTTTCTGTTAGATTCTCATTTGATATTCTCCGTTAAAAAGGATCAAAAGCTTCGAGAGGTAACGGCTCCCGTCGAGAAATAGTTCCCATGCTCGTGAATACAAATAGATGCTTATGAGGACTTACCTTTCGCAAATTATCTCCAGGCTACAAGGCGGCAACGTAACCTGAAAACAAAATTTTATAGACAGCTTATTTAGTTTTCGCAGAATGGGGGAATCTTCACATCGGGGTACTGGAGAAAATGTCGTAGAATATGATAATCATCATCGATATGTCGGGTGGGAAATACTTTCATAAAAATATATTTTTATCTTAGTAATTGGGGTCAGATAAAGATGAAAACAGCATTCGAAAAGAAAGCTCTGTTATTTTCAGTCTAGGATTAGGTATCAAGATAAATATAGCTTAGGATATCTGTGAAAATATCTAAGTATTTCATTGTATTTTCTAACAAATCTGAAAGACTTTCAAACAAAACAAGTCCTATAAATAACTGATTGCTTACGCCATCAGAAATTCTTCGAACAAAAATATAAATAGGACCAGCGGGATAGCACTATTGTTGTTATTGAACCAATGAGTAATAATATCTCGAGACTTATTTGTCATACAAGTTAATAAGACCCGAGTCTTAACGGAGAAAAAACCAAAGTAAATGATGAGATAGTTTGATATTTTAGCATTCCCCACAGGGGAAATGTAAATGGAACAGTGTAATGGAAATTGACATATTTGGAATCCCACTGTGGGTGGAAATTTTAAATTGAGTTGGGATCCTCTGTTGAAAACACGGTCATCATAATAATTATAACAGTAGTAATATAATATTCTCGGCTGGCAATACTGGCTGGCTGGATTTTTACCCAAAGTTGTGAAATTGCGGAAAAACTGTTGGTTATTTTGATCATGTTTTAATTTAAATTGAAAGTTACTTCTCAAATCAAATTAATAAGACCAATTAGCATTAGTATAACATAAAGGTTGACCCCAAACGGCCCACACGTAAAAACAATATACATTACCAACAAAACAAATGAAACAATAAGTTCTTATTGCAACATTTGTACGCTAGTTTACGAAACCATAAAATATGATAAGCATCGGGCAATGAGATTCAGACGGTATCCTATTTATTTGTATTTACGAGCAAATCGAGCCTTGACCCGCCGCCCGAGACCTGGGCCTACTCAGGAAAACAACTTTTGCCAGATAAACATACAGCCGAATTCTTTTGTTGTGTCCCCGCCGTGATTTACTGCTCAATATGAACTGAGGTAGATGAGAGTCGATTATGAGCGAGCGATTCTAGCGTGTAATCACGGATAGTCGTGTTTAATAAGAGCGGTTTGTCGGTGCGACGGTGCATCGGAGTTGGATGCGGGTACTGCCGGTCGCCGGCGGTAAACAACGCTCGCTCGGGCGGCCTCGGCAGGGCGCAGGCGGCAGCTGCTAGACCGAGTCGCCTGCATGCGACGCGCAATATCCCTCTTACAAAATAAAGGAATTCCCCGCGACAATCGTTCGCCTTCTTTACCCTCACCCGAGAAATACAAACGCACGCCTCCGAATGACTTTACAAAAATTTGCATGGCACCAGCTTTTTTTCTCTATATTTTCACGTTCAGAAAAGCAATTTTTGTACGTCGCCCGCGATACGGAACGCGGGAAATTGCACTCGTTCCTCGGTGAGCGGAGAGAACAGAGGGAATGGAGTGGCACAGAGTATTGTGCCGAATAGAGGCGACCGATTGCTTTCGGCTAGCTTTATTGGCCGGTACACTTCTGGAACTTTGATTATGTCTATACACAACTGTTTTCTACTTTTAACTATGAGTTAGCTTCCGATATTGCGCCGTCGTTTGCTTTCAAGTATTGGGAAATTTAAGAGAGTTTCAGTAGAAAGTTAAACTTTCAGTAGTTAGAGTGTTTTACGATTTGAGAGCTTGCGTAGTTTTCGTTATTGGACAATACTAAAATAAATAACAAAAATATATGCGTATGTTCTATCCTTGAATTAATAACATAACATGACGCCCGTAATCCCCGAAGGGTTTAGACAGAGGTGGACCGAATAGTACACCCTCACTCCGCCAGTTACGTTAAAGTCCCATGTAATAGGGGCAAGCCTATTGCCATCAACCGTGGGGTAATGAGAAATTCCTGATGGAAAAACCCAATAACAATTTGCCTGACCTGGTAATCGAGCTCAGGACCTCAGTCTCAGCAGTCGCGATTGCGACAACTAGACAGGCATTAATTAATATTCTACGCAAATGCTCAACTTCACGTATCACTAGCAAGAGGAACTAGATTAAACCGAGCTTTGCTATAATTTTGATTCACGAAAGAGTTTCACTGCAGTGGGGGTTATCCACGATGTTGTTTGATTCAATTAATCCGACGGCCACGTCCCACTGCGTCACACTACTAAATTATCTTAATTACCAGCCTGAGGACAACAAAGTAACAGCTAGTTACTGTAAACTACAAAATACCAAACAAAATTATTATTTGGTCGAGCAAGAACATGATATTTTCATTTATTTATTGCAATTGCGAACAGTGAGCCTTTTATTTGGGCTGTGTTAACAAGCTCCGAGAGTTAATAAGTATTGTTAAGGACTTAAATTGTTGTGATGAAAAAGGAAAACAATGAGTTTTAACATGCGAGGGAATCCTTTATTTACTTTGTGACGTAATAAAAGTAGAGAAATTGTACAAAAGAGGCTGGTGTAATGTCGTCATTGGTTTCACTGCTATTCAGTATTGCTGGCCATTCATAAGCCATTAATATTTATATAAAAAATATTTTTTTTTGTTGTTCACTTTTTAATTCATTTTCTTTTATTGTTTCGTCCTGTACGAGTCTTATAAATACTTTTTCTTTCTTTGTTTTATTCACTGAAGGCCTCGAGAATGTTTTTATACCTATTCGATCGTGTTCACATACAGGTTGTAACAAGACCCTTAACAAAGCCGTCAACCAAGAATGATGTATATCAAACTAAGTAACTTAACGCAAAAATTATTGCTGGGAAATGACGTTATTTGGGGTGAAAAAACACGTTTTATGGCAGGACTCAATGTAACGCACTCAAAACATTATGCTGATGGATGGATTGAATAGTGCGAAGATCGTGGAGGTGTTTACAGTAAAAATCTTGCGTTAAAAACATATATGTAATTTTAAAAAAATCTTGTGAAAAAGTTGGAACTTTGACCCACAATATCTCCGTAACTAGAAGGTTCCCAGGTATGGTCTAGAACAAAAAAAATATCGCAATGACGGGGAGAACAAGTGTCTTTCGGATTCGTTAAGGGTCTTGTTACACCCTTTATCCTTCAAATTGTACTGAAACTGAACTGGCTCCGTCTAGAGGCAAAGATGGGGAACACAATTATCCATACAAATTGAAGTTTATTTTAAAACAATCGACTAGGTGTTGTCAGTGATAAAATAACTCGAACTAGGCTAACTGGCATGATAGCAGCTAAGTTTACAGCACAAGTTAATGAAGAGACCCATTGACCAATTATTTTTCATCGTGTGGTTAGTGCCTAACCTGGTGTCAGAGTTTTTACTCCGCCCATGGGCCTCTGACTTAGCTTGACCAATTCTTAGCGATTTTTTACTACTAAGCCTCCGCTGTCCGTCCGTCTGTCAGCGGGCTGTATATCATGATCCGTAATAGGTAGACAGTAATTTCACATTCTGTTGCCGCAATAGCAACAAATAATAAAAATAAAAATTGATTAAAAATTACGATGGTACTCTTCATGCGCGAGTCCGACTCGCACTTGGCCGATTTATTTTATGTCAGTTATACGGCTATACTGTTGTATGGATACATACAGCCGTATAGCCGAAAACTTCAAGCGAAATAAATAAATAATGAAACTTATTTAAATGTTTACCGTAACAAATTACACATTAAGAATGATTCATACTGTGTGTTGTTTTTCATTATACCAACGTTTTACCGTTACATGACGACTTTCAAATAATCACTGGCCACTTTTAAGAAACTACAGTTAAAAACTTTATACGATTATTACATTATTATGTTGGTATTCCGCGAGGACCATAATGTAAATAAAATTATAATTCTCAACTGAAATCATTTTGATGTAAACAATTTATTTTCGTTACAAATTATAGCATCGAGAAGTTTATATATTTTTGTATCGTTCCCAATGCCAAACGTTCTGAGTTGATTTCAGTAACCAGGTGTTATATAAATGTGTAGTTTCAAGAAATAACATGGATGTACGTACTTAAGATGGCCGTGTCGTTAATTTAGAGCGACAGTGTTAAATGGTTCGTAATATTTTGTTTATTTAATGTAATTATAACAGATAGACCGCCGTGAGAATCTCCCGTGGAATCGTGACGAGGTCGATTCGCGGTTCAGGGTGACTGATGACAAATTAGTAATTTGTAATGAGTATTTCTGAGTTAATTTGTATGTAGCGTCACGCTCCCGAGCTTTGCAGCGAAACTGAATTTCCAACGGTTAAAGTAATCAGTTTATTGCTGCTGTTTTTCAACTTTTATTTTTCTCAGTTTATTTTAATTAGCTAATAGGAATAAGGTAAACTCCATTGAAAGCGTGATGTTAAGATGAAAGCTCCAGGGTAGCCGGCGCAATTCAAATTTTCTTACGATGTTTGCTATTTGCAGGACAGTTTCAGTTTGTATGTTAATTATAATATAATTCGCGATCGTAACAAATATGGCTTTACACAGTTGTAATCATTAAAATCGTCAATACAAGCCTCTAAGTTCATTTAACCCCATTTAATTACTTTTTCATGAAATAGTCATTGATTGGGATTATTTGAATTTCGCGAGCCACCTTAAGTCTACAACATTAAACAGTGTTCTCAATTTCCCTGCCTTATATTTCATCAAATACTTGGCTTTAACAAATACTAACTAGTGGCGCGGTAAAGTTTACCCAGTTTCCAAAAGGTATTTTCAAACTTAAAACAATCAGTCTTTATACCTTGAAATAAGTCATCAATATCAATTCCACCTGTAACACTCCGTCCAACTCGAAAATCCCGTACTCTTTATATTTTCCAGTTGTCACTCAAAACTTTTGACTGACAACTGAAAAATATGAATCAAAACTGAAGTTGAGTCGACGGGCGTATCCGTCAGTTAGTAAATCTATGGCAGAGGTATTATTAGTAATGATTTACGAGCATGTCGCCGGGTTTCGACAGACACCCGTTAATGACGCCGGTCGACGAAGTGCACTCAATTTTATTTATTGGCTTTCTTGAGAGTCATTTTAAACTGGTAACACACGGGGCGCGATGCGAAAACTGTTAGCTGCAGTTTGTTAATACGGAACCGTCGTAGAGTTTAAGTATGTTCTTTTATTGAGGTTTCGTGGTTTTAATTGATTGACTTTTTGTAATGCTTGCTATTTTTCAAGTCTTTCAGTTTGTTGAGCATCGCCCGCTTCTAATTGGTTTTACTTACAGCGAGTTTGAAAAATTGTCTTCCTTATTTAGTTTGATATTCTTAGAAACTGTTCCAGATCTTTTAAATACCGATAGATGAATTTTAACTAACTAGTTTTAAATGTACTCGTTTAACTACTTCCAATTTTAAATTTAGTATCTTGACTTAATTTTTGATATAAATTACACGTTATATCTAAGCCAGACAGGGGAATCTGTACCTCAGAACCTTCCAATTTCAGACACTTTTCTATATATAAGCTTTTGCATATGTGAACCAGCACCTGTAATTCTAGATGTCGAGATAAATAAAGTTTCATGATTATAAAAGATTTATGATTATTTTTCAACAGTTGACAAACCTTTTGCCCGTCGCTAAATATTAGCGACATTTCGTGGCGCTTAGGGTGTTACTACACCAATCAATCGATCGGCGATCACCAATCGATCGATGGTAGAAATTACGAAGGTCGATCAATTCGTTTAGTAGAAACTGTCGATCGACGTCGACTTTTCGATTCTACCATCGATCGATGGCCTCGATCGACGATCGATCGATTGGTTTAGTTTTCTTAAAGTTTTCTTAGTTTTCTTGTAAACGGGCATCTAACATGTAGCTTATGTTAAGCTATAGTATAAGCTACTGTGGTGTAATAAGACCACATACAGTTAAACGTTACATCCGTAATTCACAATAATGCAATGTCATCTTCTCTCATAAAATCTATTTTGTACTGTAAGACGTTTATAACGATTTTTATAATGATTTCTCGATGTCGGAAATTAGTTTTCTTTGTGGTCTCACTCAATAACGATTATGTGTGTAATAGATTGTTAACAGATTTTTTGAATTTTGAGAATATATAACTAACGGGGTTTTTAAATGTCTGATGTGAGTATGTACGGTAAAGTTAAAGTTCTTGTTTCTGGTTTAACTTACGGATTTTTTGTCTTATCACGGGCCATAGAAATAATTCAGGATTACGAAAGTGCGACTGAATTTTCTTGCCACGGAACATAATTAAGACATTTTTTTGTTCTAATTAAAAGTTATAGAAGGTTGAAAGATAGTCAAACTGTTGACTAATGTATACAAATAAATAAAATTGAAGTGTCTATTTGTAATTTCAAAATAACAGCTCTTTATTGAATGCAAATGGAAGTATATACGGTACATACTAATAATAAAAACATTTTTAAAATTTATATCTGTTTGTTCCGACTAATCTCCGATACGGCTGAACCGATTTTGACGGGACTAGCAGCTGATGTTATAAGGAGAGGATTAGGGTTCTGAGTAAAAAAATTAAAACCCATGAAATTGTTAACAAAATGCGATTCAAATTGAGGGCAAGGTTGGCGCAGTGGCTGAGCGATTGATTGCTGCGCTTCGTGTCGCGGGTTCGATCCCCGCACGGAACAAATATTTGTATGGCCTATAGGTAGTTGTTCCGGGTCTGGCTGTTTGTGTATGTGAATTTAAATGTTTGAAAACGTACCCACGATACAGGAGAAATACTAGAGTGGGGCAAGGTTTAAAAAAAAAAATAGGCATGAAATATTTTAATAATTCACAAGGACGAAGGTTGCGGGCAACATCTAGTGATTAATGAATGTATTGATCGGATCAAAGGGTAAATAATATAAAGAAGCGAGCACGCGCGATGACCGGTAATCGTGTACTAATTGTACAACTAATATAATTTGATGAAGTAAGGTTACAATGATTACTCATCAGTAGTGTGTATGATTGCACTGCGTCGTTGGTCGCGTGAGGTCCTGGGCTCGATTCCCGGCTCGGCTAACGTGTCATTGGGTTTTTCCATCAGGAATTTCTTAGTAGCAATTACAGAGTCTGGATATGTGCCCGGTTGATAGCATTAGGCTCGCCCCTTATTACATGGGACTTAAAACATAACTGGTAAAATGTGGGTGTACTAAACATATCTGCCTAACCCTTCGGGGATCGCAGGCGTGATGTTATGTTGTTGATTTCTCCGTACAAGTATTGACAAGAGCAATTATAAGTCATTCACCAGAAGAACCTATTTTAAATCAGTAAAACACTTAGCTAACACATTATTATTTCACAGTAAATTCTGAACAACATCAATTTTTCAAATGTCTAAGGATCCGTCCGTGGAAGTCGATCGACTTCCATTAATTTGGATGATGGATGTCAAGTGTGCCACAAGTTTATGTTGTAAATCAATCAAGAATAAATCACGGTCTTGATGGCTACTTATTTTTATTAATACTTCTGGTTCATGAATCCCCGAATGGTCTATGTCAAGAAAAATAGTTACAATTAACGTTGGGGGTTGAGTCTATGCTCCAGAAGAAAATGTAAATAAATGGGTCGGAATACGAACTAGTTCTTAGAGATTTGATAATTTGAAAACATTTTAAATAACCATAAAGGTGTCTTTCTAACCAAAGAAACGATGGATGGACTGTGTGAAAGATGATATTTCAAGAAAGCAGGTGACAGATGACGAGTGATAGAGCAGTATGGATGAAGAAGATATGCTGTGCTGACCCAAAATGAATTGAGATAAGGACAGCAGAATGATAACGATTAAAGGTGTTTCTATCAATTAATCATGTTAGTTTTATTACCTCAATTTCCATTGTCAATTTTTATCTCGTGACTAAATAATAACAGCCGCTCGGGTCGATCTTTAGGTTAAGCCGTGCTTGCCTAAGTTAGTCTGTGGATGGGTGCCCGCTCATTACATACCGAGTTTCCTCCTTGCCCTCGGAAAACACGTTAAGCCCCCGTTGACAGTCGTTACAGGTAGTCAGTGGCCCAAAAAGTCTGACAACCAGTCTTACCAAGGGGTGTCGCAATACCCAGTACTAACTGGGTTCTGGAGGACAGATAGGCAGTCGCTCCATGTAAAATACTGGTATTCAGCTGCATCCGGTTAGAGTGGAAGCTGACCCCAACATAGTTGGGAAAAGGCTAGGCAGATAATGAATTTCCATTGTTTATTTGTTATTCAGTGGCAATTTAATAATGATGTTCAAAAAATAATTGTTGGAACAATGTGAGATATAAAGATAAATACTTTTATCGAAAATTTTGGAAAAGCCAAGCAACAACATTCATATGTTGCTTTGATAGTGTAATCGGCTTTTATTTACTTACTACTCGATTACACATACAACTTCGTTTTCTTTGCGAAATGATTTAAGGGAATTTGCTTGTCCTTTTGTTCAACACAGGTTCTGAAAAGGTCCACGTACTCATACTTCTGGCTCACAAACATAAAGTTGCTGAATCTCTTCATTCAAGAAGAACATAAAACATTCTTTAAGTTCGTGCGGTAATTTCGAGGACTAGAAAACGTAAGGGCGTCCTTTTTTAAGACGGCTGTAAAAGAACAAATTGGCGGTTCCATATTGTTCGCAGTAAGACACTATACGACTATGGTATGTTAAAAGACTCGTAATAAGACGAGGGGCCTACAAATCATAATAAATTCGGGGAACTTATTAAGTCGGCCGCCAACAAACAATGGAGCGAGTTATTGGCGATATACCCTCGTTTTATCTAACGCCCCCCTCCCCTCTTACCACCTCACAAATGTCCCCCTCCGGGGCCAACAAGTGGAGCAATCTACGTTTTATCGGAAAAAGCTCAGGGAATCAAGAATATACCAATTAACAGAGGCAAAGAGTTAACAACAACAGATGTTTAATAGCTCGAGGTAGCTCTCAATAATGGCTGCCGAGAACGGATTTGCCTTTAGCTCTCACTTATTTACTGATACTGTAGGAACGAATCACTTTCGATGATGTTTTAAATTGGAAATAGTGGTGTTTGTGGCTAATCGACATCGTACCAAGTTATTATTTTCCAACCGTTATTAATCCGCCCACCGCTTAGATACAAGAACGTACAGACGCCAGCATATCAAGTTGCTACAATCTATCAAATTTCTTTAATAGATTTTCAACTTTATCGCTAAAGCATTAGGTTAAAGGTTGATTGGTAAAATTTGACAGTTTCGGGTAGCTTGATGTGTGTATGTACAATAGATCCTATGAAAGCTTCTATTCTTTGGATGTGTTTAATGTAAATTCTGGAAATATCTGTGATATTTCTAAAATTATTACACTATATATTTTTGTGGCATGGAGTGTCATCTTGGCTCAGTGTTGGCAGATGTGAGTCATAATGACGCAGTACTACACCACCTGGCCAAATCGAGGGAACATAAGACACAAGTGTAAATCATTACTCATCAATAACGTCTACACATGAATAGTGAGGGATGACTACCGGAATTCAAACGTCCATTAATGTTCCGGTCTACTTAAGATGTTTCTGTTCACCGAGAAGTAAATTACTAATAACAGTTAAACAAATTAATTGTAAAATGATCACAGTTTTAAGCAGACACTAATGTCACATTAAAATAATAACTTTCCGGCCGTTAATGTGACCGATGCTCACGGCGCCATTACATTTTACTAGCAGTGATGTTTTAATTTATTTCATCATATGTTACTATTATGCTGTCCACCGACTGAGCTCTTTGCCAGAGCAATTATGTATTGGTTGCTAAATTAGTAGAGCATTAAATTATTAATAAAGGTGACATAGTTGACTGTTGATTTGGTAAACATTAGTACGTAGGCCGCCGTAAAGTGGCACAGTCATTTACTCTATTTTCAATCTACAAACAGAAGCATACCTGCGATGTGATACACACAACATATCTGCTATAAATAACCAGTATGCAGTAATATTTGCAAGACTGCAAGTACCAATAAAGACGGAAACGATAATTAATCTTAGTGCAACAAGAATTCAAGCGAGTGCAAGGAATTACGATTAAACGCTCTAGTTAATTAATACGCCGACCAAACCGGCGCTCAAGCGAGTCAGTGCGAGCCGGTAATACGCCTAACATCTCGCAATTCCAAAACAAGAACAAACCATTAAAACTAAGCGAACGAAATCGGATTCAATCTAACAAAATAGCAGCAATTACAATCCCAAACTATATGCCGTAGGATGTAATGGCCGCCCTTCGATAACATATAAATAGAAGGCTCCCTACGACTCCGCCAATAATAGTCCAAATATCGTTCAATAATGGGACACGAGCGGACGAAAGTGTTGGGCAAACAATAATAGGCCAAGACAGACCGGGCACGTACACCGAGTCGCAGAATTAATCAGTTAGTCACACTTGCGTCGAACTCAGGAAGAGTCGATTAGGAGGGTACCTTGAGGATTATTGAGACATTGCGGCGCATGCCAGCTGCGGCCGCCCGACCGCCCAACTTGCCGATATTGCCGCCGCGGCCAGGGCTGCCCCAACTTGTTCTCAACTGCCCAAGAATTCCCAGCTCCGACGAGAAACTCCGACGTTCGATCATACTTATTGGAAAAAGGGTTCTCGTTTTCTCATAATGTTGCCATCGTTGTAGGTACCAGTATTAGGATATTTCACTTGTTATATTTTGGAATGATGCCATGTTCCACTTTATGGGTTCGGGTTATTTATACGTGCAAAAGTTGTAGGATTTCATAATACTAGGTATATCATTCGTTTGTTTCTATTTTCCTCTATGATAATTTGGGTTATCGCGGGTATGCGGAGGGGTTGTGTTAGGCGAGGCATTTTAATTAACAAAGCTGCGTTCCCCTGCGGCTCGGATAGTGCTGATGGAAAAAATTACATTACTTTCATATTCGGCATACATACGAGTTTAATTGATAGTTCGTTATCTTCCCGGTGACGAGGTTATTTAGTTATAAGCTGAACCGGGATACGGCTCGAATCTAGTTCACGTGCTCACGGATTCACGTATCGAGTAAATTTTATTTGATTTTGTCTGCGTCGGCTGGGACTCTCGCTACGCTTACTAATATAACTCGCGTTTTACAGTCTTGTTTATGGAAATAATACAAGAGCCTCTACTAGCCCACAACAACCATATTGCTTTCAGTAATAGAGAACTAAAAGAGCAAAATAATAAATAATTTTCTTTCATCTCTTGCGGGTTTAATTTACTGTGATTTTTACTTTATCAGGAATGTTTTAATTGATTGCCTGCTAGTTTTATAATACTTTCACACTCAAGTTTCACTGTACCATGCGAAAATTAATCATCTCAGAGCCATACCTACCCTACTGAAATTATATTCATCAACAAATTCAAAATAGCTACCTTAAATTGTACGTGTTGTACCTATAGATGTTATGAAGTTAATGAACAGTGTACCGTGATTGACAATCTGATGACTCGATTATTATATTCAGACCGGGAGTGTTGTTGAGCCGAAACTCATCAGCTAGGTTCAACACTTGAATATAAAGCCTTAAGTGGTCGGGGGTGGTTGGACGACCGACTAATGCACAAAGCGGGTTCCTCTGCTATGGTGATTGTACAAAACAGATTGTGGATGCACCGCTCCTAGGCGGCTTTGCACCAGAATAACAATTGAGGCTGAGGCTTCATCGATATTCCTGTACGATTGATAATGAGGTTACGTTGTATGAGTGTCCTTTTTTTAATGAGAAGATTACATTGATGCTGGTTTAAAAAAATAGATAAACTCCATTGAAATTACCTTCAAAGAGTTTCAATTAAATACCTTTAATGTGTGTTTGTTAAAACCAATTTACAGAAATAATTATATCATTATAATTTAGTCTATACCAGCCGGCTGTCTGTTCTGTCTGGTATTCAGCTGCATCTGGTTAGACTGGAAGCCGACCCCAACATAGTTGGGAAATGGCTAGGCAGATGATGATGAATTTAATCTATACAGTAAGTTATACAGTGGTCTTCAACACGCAATTCATCATACTTAAAAGTTATAAAAGATTCTGACTTGATAACTCTCATTAAATTTTAGGATGAGACCACCAATAAATGAATAAGTCATTGCCTTTCATTAATGGCACTTACTGTTCTTTTTTTTATCTTTTATTATTCAGTCAACACTGTTACAACTACACAAATCATCGTGGGTTTAACAGTGGTATGCCAGACACAGCAACTCGGTGCTACAAGATTATTAATCAATACCTAACTAGGTATATTATTGGAAATATATAGACAATCACAATTGATATAATAATTCAATTTAATGCCAATATTTATTTCCCATAACATTGCTCTGCAAGACTCTTAAGTTAACAATAAAGTCACTACGCTCGTAAAACGACCAGTTAGACGAAGACGTTGAGTCCCGTCAGAAACTATTTTTCTACATTTTATGTGTTCCGTGTCATACGACACACGACACGGATACGACAGATTCATCGGCAGGGCCGGGTTAGCTGTCAATCACAGCAAGTTGATTGGATTTCGATATTGGCACCAATAGTTCTCCCCTGCACGGATCAGGTGAAACGGTCAAATAAAATATTTGGAACGGGACTTTTAAATGTTTTGTTCATCAGCGATTTTGTTGTTGGAAATTATGTATAACACATCATCATCATCATTTCAGCCGAAAGACGTCTACTGCGGGACATAGGCCTACCCCAAGTGTGACATTGACCGGTCCCGTGCGTCTCGCATCCAGAGAGACTCTCAGTCTGTATAACACAGTGGAAATTAAATTATGTTTGACATTTTTCACAATTATATTTTGGTTTGATTTATTTTTGATTCGACTACAAAATGCAGCTTTGTTTTTGTATAACAATTGAGTTGTCCAATAAAAAAAATTACATCTATCTATTCCAGGAATATATTTGCGATCAAAAGCACAAATAGTCAGTTAAACACTTAAAACTAATTGCTTTGAACCAAAGAATAGGTTTAAAATAAACGCCGACTTTATCCAACACGACTCCAGTTCTAAATTAAGACTTAGATTGGTTGCAAAATCTCCGCCGGATCGAAAGTCTAGGGTCTATTTTGTGGTCGGCGAATACAGCTTAAAGCGAAGTGCCTAACTATAATTAACTAATTAATGACGTCTCTCAAAGTTTCAGTGAGTGCTGCTCAAAACTGAACTTTACGATTATTTTGGGAACAAATCATAAATGTAGCAGAGTTGATATTGCTTCATATAATTTTGTGATGGAGACATAATGGTCTGATTGGAGAAGCCATCGTTTTAGAAAGGGATTGTGAGACAGTAATTCAATGTCGCAACTTGAATTAAGTATTAGACCTACACTTAAAAAGCTAGGTAATGTTGGTAATGTCTCAAGAATTCAACTCGTCTCGAGTCGGTGAATAATTTTGTAAGTAGTTTGCGATTGTATTTCAGAAGGTTAGCTTACCTAAACGAAATAGTAACATTCAACAAAAGCCTTGGTGTAGCCCTTACACTTAAGGAACTGATACACCGCGCTTTCATTCGCATATCAAAACAGGGCCAACCGAAACTATACTACAAGGCGCGTTTAATAGCATTCATTTTTGACATCGACTGTACGAACCGCATCGCCGGACCGGACTGGAATATAATCGATGCAGTGTTGTGTGAAATAGTATCATGGAAAGCTATCAATAACGAGGGCCCGTACTAAGTGCTCGAGACATTACCAGCTTAACACGCTAATATATTGAACTGCTCGTTTGCAAGGTAATGCGCAAACGCCACCAGTTTGTATCAGCTGGCGACTTGTTAAGAGCTGATGCACGTTTCGTGGTACAGGCGAATTTCCCTTTAGCATGAAGGTGCTACACTGTGAATCTTTTATGTCAAGCTACTTCGAAATTTGGCCACACAGTTTCATCGCAAGGAAGCGCACTGGACGTTAGCAGTTCTCCGAAATTCAACATGTTGCAACATTCTAATAAATATTCCCAATAATAAACTGGAAAATATTTCGGTGTTCATTATAAGTTGGCGCTCCCTTGGGAAATCTAAGAGTAAGAAGAGTTTGGAATCCAGGGTCGTAAGTTCTGTTTAGAAGTTAATGTCTTAGGGACTGTTGAACTTTTTCGAACCCTAAAAAGTGCCCTTGGATCAGTAAAGTCCATCGACTGTGGTAACTTGGTGACCTTTTCTTTAAGACCACAAATTGAAGGCTCGACTGCAGAAATGTTACGTAAAGCCGGGAACTTGTCCTAACATGAAGCAACTGATTCTACACTCGCTAATAAGCGTACAACTAGTTCCTTTAAGCCGAGTTGAAGTTCCAGAAAGACCTTGGCGACAAGCCAAGAAAACATTAAGACGAAGAAGTCGACAACAATTACGTAGCTTGTTTAATTTGATTGAGGAGATATGATCTTCTAAGATGTCGGGTCAGACCGTCAGACGCGGTACCGGCCATGGCAACACTGCGGGTCCGAGACCTGGTTACAATTACAGATGTATTATTTATCAGACGGCAAAGCGAGGCCTCGTCCGGAAAAAGGAATTGATTTCTGCATAATTTAACAGCGAAAACACCTCCCCGAGACCTCTCTCTAGTACTAAAAACAAAACATTCGTTTGAATTTTACTACGTTCCTCGGAATAAATGCATTTTTTATGTTCATATACGCACTCCTTACGAAATGAAGGCGAGTTGATGTGGCGTTTGCTACGAGATTTTTTAGATCTTCTGGTTTCATTAACCAAATATTTTATTATTTTACACCGCGTGGAATGAAGAATGCTTAATTCCCTTTGACAGACCTTGTCTAATATTTTATTCAAAAGAAGGTTTTCGTTAACATAATAATTAAATGTGCTTTATGAATATAAAGTCTTAATCAAAGTCTTGTAAATAGCACAACTTTTGCTAGTATTCTGCTCGATATACATTATGCATATTAATTGGCTGCGCCTGAAAGGGAGAATATACCAACAAATAGGAAAATAATAAATCGTGGAATAATTTTGTCTTTGAAACATCTATTGAAAACTGTGGTTAATTAAATCATTCAGGTTGGATATATTTTATGCTTGAGCTGTTCTACAGCTGCCCACACTCCTCCGCTTTCATATCGAAATCTTATAATTATATCATTTATTTTGTCATTTAATTCTATGCATTAATTATACGTTCTAAATTCAGTAGAGCAAACATGCCTAATAATATCTCGAATTAGTTATTAATATTAGATGCAGTCCTGAAGCTACAATTTTAAACTGCCCGTATGCACCTGCAGCGACTAGCAGTAATGGCATCAGATTGATTAGCGGTGTGCGCACAACAAACACACGGCTCCGGTGCGGCCGGCTTTGTTGTCGGAGCCGGCTGAGTCAGATTCTTGTAGGTAATTAACCGTTGCTATAAATTAGTGTGGCGGGCGTCGTCCGGTGGGCCTCATTGCGGATGCGACGCACGGCCCGGACGACCGGCGACCGGCGAGGCGACCGGCGGCCGGCCCAAGGATGCGGCGTCCAAACATTGTCACTGCACCGCAACTGCAGCTGTGTTCACTAGTTAGTGGCCCACAACACTACGTGTTGAAATATTGCCATTGTTACCGCTAACTAAGGAGGCGACACTTCATCGATATTCGATTACGTCATAACTTTTCATCGATACCGTTTTGTGGATGTTCTTGTCTTTTATATGACAAGTTTATTGTACAGTTACGACTTTTCAAATTCCTAATTGGACATCAAACTTTTTGCTAGAGTTAGGTATAGCGCTCATTTTTCCAGACAAAAGTCTATGTGAAAATGAGAAAAACAAATGTATTTTTAAGACAGTTCCCGCTTATTTTACGAGTATTTTTCATAGATGTTTGAGCAAAAAACCGAATAGTGGAAACAAACAACTAGTTGTTTACGAGTTTTCAAAGTCCATAACATTGGAGAAATAAATTATATAACACATCCGGCAATTGCTGAAGTATTGAGCAAAACTATGGAAGAACTGGTAACTCTATTAAATTATATTGGAATTGAGATACTAACTTGAATTCTTGGGGACTCTCAGAACCCATTATATTAAGACATCGTTATTGAGAGTCTATAAATTGGGAAAAGATTTAATTACTAGTCTAGGTACAATAATCAAACCACAAAGTGCTTATTGTGGTCGGAAACGGCTGAAAAGAGGATGTATTAGATTACAATTCCGGGAGAAAAATACATTTACAGTTTATAATAGACACGATGATAATATAAAACATATTGGTAATGCATGTCACCGCGCCCTCACTATGTAGTTGGCTTGAGGTAATCGCTCCAGCTCACGTATCTGATGGAGTTTCCAAGCTTCCAAACTAGTTGGACTGTTGTCGGAAACTTCCGACGATGCTCGGCGCAAGGTGCATGTTCAACCTGTTCCGATAAGGAGGAGGATTCGACCTTAAATCCTAACACGCTCATCCCCGATCTGTCTAGGTTAGCAAAATATCCACTCCTGTCTTCTCAATTAAAACTTTCTCCATACAATGTAGACTAGATGAAGATTTTGAAGGATGTCGGCGCTCATATCCTACGTTCATTATCAGCTGAATTAGTCAGGGCGTCACGCTCGGAGACGTTGTTTTATTCAATGTCTTGAGGCAACTTATATGGAAGACCATTACCTAATTGAAGGCTGGCTCGTCGTGGCACCTCAGCCAAAGTGTTATTGCAAATGCGAGTCACGACACGGCGTGAACTTGTTGTCGCGGGGCAGCGGGACGCGGGGTGCGGGGCACGGGATGCGAGGGGTAGGTGTCACGTGACGGGGAGCTGCGGCGTCCCGAACGTTGTCGAGGCCATGAGACTTATGAGGATTACGGGAAAATGTGTATTCGATGACATTTTTCGGGGCCGTAGAAAAAGATGAAATATAAGGAATTCTAAACGTGACCGGAATACTGTATAAGGCGTCACCTATTACCGGGCTATGCGTTCTTTTCGCGGTCGGGCGGTCGGGCGGTCGGGTGGACGAGCGTCGATGAAACCGAGCGTGACGTTCCATTCCTGATATAAAAATGTAAGTATGAAAAAGCTTTGTTAAACGCGACTTGGCTTCGGCGAAGTGGCAAAGTTTCAAGTGGAAAACTTTTCATGGAAAAATCTTTGCAGAAAACGATTAAATTTTAAGGCTATTTGTACTGTTTTAAGCGCGGCCGAGGACGAAATGTCTCATTTAATTTACGTTACTCATTATATTTAGTAACGAATCCCCCACCGATTCAACTCAGCTAATTGGCCGCAATTATGTAAATGTAGAACTTAATCGTATAACTTGCTTAACACTCGTGATGATATTATTCAATATAGTGCAGAGTGCAGACCTCGTAGTCTTTAGAGAAGATTATTTTAATGAAATAATTGAATGAGCGGAGTACGGTGGACAGTGGACGCTGGCAGAATGTAGAGCAGGCGGCGGCCTCTGCCGTGCCGCCGTGATTACATTTGGCTTCCAAAATACTTCGGCCTTAGTGCGGTAAAGCTGAAACTAGTTAACACATAAAACCGTGTCTCATCAAAACCTCAAATTGGATTAATCGAAAATCAATAGATAAGATTATCGAGACAAAGACACGAGACTCGGTCGAAAGGCGTCGTAAGAGGAGATTCTTACACCGAGATAAGGAAACAAGGCTTGTTTGTGGAGCGCACTGCTCCCAGGGAACATTTAGTGCGGACTTGGACCCTCGTTACAATCAGCGCTGAATTATTTACCAGGGGCCAGCTTACTGGACCGAATTGATTTCTGCATAATTTACACGAAAGGAAATGTTAGAACCAAAACATAAAAACGACGATAAACCGCCGCGCACGTAAACGTATGACAATGCCGAATTGAGTTTAAAAATTTAAAATGTTTTCGGTTGGAGTGAAGCGAATCATCGGACGTCTGCAGATAACTATTAGATAGTTGAATCAAGGGGGGGAGGGAGGCAAAAATAAAATCAGTACAGGTGGCATTAGGATTCAGTGCACGTAGCGTATCGGAGGTTTCGGCGGAGAGGCTGCGGCGGCGGCTGCCGCAGTGCGCCGCGGGCCCGCCGCACCGCACCGCGCACTGCCGACCACCGACAGATAGCTATTCGTGCCTGTTCTAAGACAATTACCGCTACGTAAACGGAAAATTGTTCGAGAGCTCTCTCAAACGTGTTTTCTAATCTTCGAGAACGAGATTGAAGGGGGAAAGAGATGCCACTTTTACATTTTTAACGTTCGAACGAGATTATTCGTTCTGTTACGGGATCGTTCCGTTCAAGAAAGGATAAAACGAAACCCTTATCATATCGTGAGAGTTGTTAATGTAAATATTACAGAAATAGCGTTTTTATACGCGGTGAGCTCAAATTGACCGGTTTTTATTGTGAGAGCCTTTTGAATAAAAGATTTTATAATAGCTCCGTTCTGTATTACGGTATCTCGTTCTCATAATACTGGTATCACATAGTGAGTGCAAAACAATGAAAGCGCGACCTGTGCGAACAATTAATACCCAACACAATATTTTCACAAAGTTTCACTTCCGAAACTACATCCTCTGCTGTTTGGAACAAAGTGACTCCTCTCTGCAGACTATTTTACGGGTCATAAACTGCGAGAGGGACAGACCGAAACTCGACCTTAATGCCTTTAAAAAATATTCACCTTCATCGATATTATAGTGTATGTAAGTATGTGGCGGTTGCATACTTGCAGGTTATTTTTATGTTTGTAGGGATGCAGTAATGTGTTAAGAGTGAGATTGTGTTGACTCCTCGTCTAGAAAGTTACAACGACACGGAGGACCGAGTTGCTAAGTCTTGTTAGCACGTGGAATCTCTGTGTTGTCACGGCGTAATCGCGGTGTATCTTGCACGAAGGAAAGATTTACGCGTCTACGCAAACACGCTAATTGATTAAATATAATAATCGTTTACGACCGTTATCGATATCACAGACATCGACGAGTAAATTAACTCTGCGTCAGCGGTGTTGGTGTGTGTAATGCTGTAATCCTATTTGTGTAATACAGTGTCTGTTTGTGTAAGTAATTCATCGCGTTAAATGTCTGACTATGGGCCATTAACAATAAATCCCGTTGTTTGTGCCGTCCCTGGTCGGCTGCGTGGTTGCTGGGCTGCTCCACACCCCTCCTGACGTTAATCAGCTTCCTCCTCTGATATCTAGATTATACGTCTGTCTAGATAGAACACTCCTTTATTTCTGAGAAGGCGAGGTCAACGTGAGCACAATCCTACTTCAAGTGTCCGTGGTTCTTATTAGATTTGCTTCGAAACTATTTTTAAAAACGGTTCCTCTTGGACGATTTTATTTAGGAGAAATATGAGACTTTCTGTCGGTCGTCGTTATTTCCTTGAGATAAATGTTAGACTGTATTTATTTAAGTTTATCTATACTAATACTATAAAGGATTGTAAGTTTGTATGAAGGGAAACTACTAATCCAATTCCGATAATTCTTTTACTAAATAGAAACTACTTTATCCCCGAATTATTTCATTAATTACATTAACATTTAAAATGTTACCGTGGGGTAACTTCCGTTGATAACGGGAGTGAGGCCGCGAGCAAAAGCTAAGCTAAAGTAAACTATTCACTGAAGTAATCTTGAAGGTAGAGAGCTTAAACACTGTTCGTAAATGTAATTACTTCTGCTAAAAGTTTAGTTTTAAGTTGTATTAAAAACTTGTTATGTACTAATTCCGTCTAAAATGTTGGTATGAGAGAGCGGAACATAAACTTCAACTCGGAAAAACACAGACAGCCACAAGCTAAATTCAACTTGTAGGAAAAAAGCAGCTAAAACTGAAAGCAAAACGTTAACTCGGTTCCGTAGTTGGAAATCTCCGGGGAGCTGTTTTTAAGCTGCACGAAACATAAATTTTACAGCTCGTTTAAGTTTAGCTCATTATTTCATTACTCGCATTATCTGCTGCGAACTTTTCTCCGTACTTGTGCTACGTGAAGACTGATAGTTCGTGCTGATATGATTTTAATAACTGTTTTGTATTACTTAACGCTTCTCTCCGTCTTCGACTTGAAGATTTCTCGCAAAATGTAGCTAGAAATTAAATAAAACTATCTTTTTTAAACAGGGTCTTAAGAATGATTTCCACCAAACGGCTCGCATCGCAACGGATCGGAAAGAATACGAACGGACGCGGCGACAACCGATTGTGTCCGGCAGGATGTCGACGCATACGATCCGCTCCGTGCTGTCGATAGCGAACGTATCCGTTTCTGCGCCTAGTCAAATAGTTTAATTCCTACCGTGACAGCCGAAACGATCTGATCGGATACGTCGATAAGCGAACGGCGCCGATTGCGCGTCGCAGCATACTTTCGGCTACGATTGCGTGTCGCGGAAGACGCCCGCGGTCAAGCTGCTGTGCGCGGCTTAATAATATAGACTTTAAATACTGTGTACACGATATAATATCGTTTAGAGATTGTAAAATCCGTTCCGATACGATGCGATGCGAGCCGTTTGGTGGAAATCATCCTAAAAAACTACTAGCTTTTGCTCATGATTTCGCTCCCTTTATGTGCAGCAATGTTTCAAATGTAGCCTATGACACTCGGGGATAATGTAGCTTCCCGTTAGTGAAAGAATTTTCGGAATAGGATCACTATTTCCGAAGATTACCCCCTACATACAAACTTACAAACAAATTTTGCCACTTTATAATGTATACAGGATGTTTGGCAATACTTTAAGGAAGTGAAGTACTCATAAATATGAGCAATTTTTACTTTGGGGCAACTCTGAAATATGATTTAAAAAATCTACTATTGCCTACATTTTTTCGAGTTACGCGACCAATAATGCGTGGAGCAGCTGATATATTTTTCGCGATTTCACGGCCGGTCCCATAGTAAAAGTTGCTTATTTTCATGAGCACTACACGCCTCTAAAGTATTACGTTTAAAAAAACCCTGTATAGATTTAATAACTGCCTATTTATATCTATTGTATGAAACAGTTATCTTCTATTTTCTCACATTTCCACATTATAGTTTACAGATACTTTTTTAATTAAAAAACCGACCGTTCAATTTCAATTAAGACCGCTCTACTGGTAATGCTAAAGGCAAAGTAATTGCAACGTTGTTCTAACAAATCTCTCCGGCAACGGCCTCTCGTTTCTCTTATAATAAGGCTATTTCCATAAAAGCTGCATGGTTTACATACAGCCATGAGCCACGTGTGATGGCACAAACCCGTATCATTGTATGGAAAGCGTCTTGACATTCGAGTCACGTTTAATATTTCTTATTTCCTTTGTCTCATTTGTCCTCGACTCAGAATGACATCAAGCCTTGTATCTGAGTGTTTTTTGTTCCAATTCCTTGGATTGGAATTTTTTACTCGACATGTAACTATAAAATATAATGCTACGTTACATACGGAACGGTTACTAATACTGCTAGTTGTTATTTTCCTCGTTTTCGGTCTAATACTACAAACAAACAGTACGCCCTCTTACTTTCCTTGTGGCTCCATTTGGTAAGACAATTGGGCAAGTTAAACACGGCCTAGATAAAAAGGCTTACTTAAACTAAATAGACTCCCCCAGTTTACCCAGCAAATATCGGTGTCTGACGGGAATTTTTGATGGCGACTGGACCAGTAACTTCTTTAGTTCATCAAGATTAAATAAATCTCGACCAACGCAAATATCTACTACGTTTTTAGGTTGGCGATGGCTTTATACTCATTCATTTGTCCGTATAGAACGTTTGTAAGCGAAAACAAAGACATGAAACATTTTAATTCATATGTGGCTGTATGCAGAGGTGAAAGTTTCCCTCTTTCGGACACAGATCATAAGTTATAAAACCTTTTAGACGCAGGTGAAGGCGCAGCATTAAAAATCTCATTTAGTGGATACAGGCATGGCCGGTGGGGTCGCGGCCGCCCTAGCGCTCCCTCTAGTCCTATATCCCAAAGAGTCATTCATACGCATACATGTAATATGAGTAAACGCTTTGTACATTTCACCGGTATTGCTTCCATTTGATATTGGATAGCAATTTATTTATCATACATATTGCGGCTGGGAACGGGCACCGAATCTCGCTGTAAAGACGTCTTTCTTTCTGCGAGGAATCAGGAATCGAATACGTGTGGGGAATTCGGTACCTGACTGTGTCGTTTAACTATGTTGATAGCAATTCACATTTTAAACATATGTAGGTCAATTGATTTTATCGTCTGAAAACTTTTGCATTGCATTCACAGGGGACCGTGTTTGTTATTCCCGACAACGTTCGGTAAATTGTATTTTTCGTTTATTAAGTCGAGCCGTTTTTGTAGGGAACGCCAGGAAATGCAGGTTGAAAATTGGTGAGCTTTAAAAAAGGGTTGCGACAGGCCAGTTTCATTCATGTGTCATTTTAATTAGGCAGGGAAATTATTTAAAAAACTATGCCTTTGAACTGAGGATTATTTATTAAGCAATTTGAGTTGGTTGGTTAGTTGTGATAACAAAATGTTGTAATGGTTATGATTGCGGGTAAATTCTCGGAAACTCTTTGAGCGTTAATTTGTTGTTAAAATGATCATTTATCACGTTTTTGCTTAATGTGATGTTAATGCACAACAAAATTTTGAAGAATTTACTTATAACACGATTTTTTTACATGATTTTAATTATGCTTGGTAGGTAGGTATATTAATTTCTTTAAATATGTACAAATTGATTAAAGCTACAAAATACATATATACACACACACACACACCTCACACACACCACACACACATACACACCCACATACATCTCTGGCAAAATGGCGGAATAAGAAAAAAATAAAAGAAAAACACACTTCTGTTATTAAGTAATTGGACATTATGCTACACCTAACGACTCTAAATGTAAACATCGAACAGGAGTTATCGAATATTCGAGCCTCCTAAGCATTCAGCAATAAGTTAAAACAATGACCATTTAAAGTAACGTTACGAAAACCTTTGAAAAAATGTAAATTGAAAATCATAAATCTTCGCCCACATTTAGCTGAAATTACTTCTGGCCGCAACCGTTTTAGGTTGTGCTCGTATTAAAATACCAAAAAGAACCATTTACAGGCGGCAATAGGGACTTTATCAGAGCGACTCCATCATCACAATAACTCGTTCAATAAGTGCGCCACAACATTGGTAATATGGTTTCATTTAGAAGGATGCAAATGTCGCGACGCCGGCCACGCTCCACCGAACGCGATATTGCGCCTCCGTGGCACTCCCCGGGATCTCTCCCGCCCGCGCAAGCAAGCCACACTTCCTCACCTCGACTATCTTCACTTTTAATCGCTCCCCTGAGAATTTATTAAAAATCGTGCTGAATTTTACCTCTACTACCTGCTCAAAATCTTACGTATTTAGCTTCGAAACACAGAACTAAACAGCTATCCGAACATTCGTCGACGTTTACGGTCTCGCAGAGAATTTTAAGGGAATCGAAAGTTGGCAATTCATAAATCTCTGTTAAGACGTTAAGCATAGGTGTACCGGAACGTAATAATTTAAAGAGTTAGCCGCTGAAAACGTCGGTGGAGTTGTAAAAACTTCATTCTGTGAATTCCGTACATTTCTAGGGTGGAGTTGTAGGTTTAAGTTGAAAATTTATGCTGTGCGAGTGTTCACAGTGTTAAGCAAGAAGGAGACCTCGTGAGTGTCGCATAGATCACGCGGGACGTGGCGTATCGCGCGCCGCATGTGCACCCAGACACGTCTGACTTGCACGCGTCCTGACTCCCTGTATCGTTGTTAATAAATAATAAGCTTCCTAAGTGTACTGGCGACCAGCGGACACGCTTGCATCTCTCATGAAAGCACAGCATAGCAGAATTGCATATGTATACGTTGTTTCGAATGTTTCAGCTATGTCTAGCAAAATATGCTATTTATGTACCTAGCTTTAAGCCCTTTGTAACACCTTTTTTACAATATGGAATGCAAAATAAATGAAATGAAATGAAATGAAATGAAATTCGTACCTACCTAAGAATTGGAAAAGCAATGCACAAACTAATAGAAGCTGCAAGCTCATCACACAGGAAGGCAGTTTCCTTCGTTTCGGACTCGAAATGCAAGCTAAGAATTGTTTTCCTAAGACGCCCGAAGAAAAACAAAGGATATGTGCGGTAAATACCAACCCCTTTGAAAACTCATTCGTCTGTCGAACGTTTAACTTAGAATTCCTAGTTCGGGGCCATTTACATTCCGAAATGTGAAAAGTCATGGCGAACGAATGCGAGCTTCGTATCTTGGGATTTTCTAACTTCACGTGCTTTTCCGTATATTTCCTGCACGGGTCTCCCCCCGGCCTGAATCAGCCCCGGGTTCGTTAAGGAACTAATCGGCTCATTGTGCAGGAGCTGCACTCTGACCTCGTTCGATCTGCACCGATATCTATCGCTATCTACGTAAATGAAAATTTAATTTCTTATTCTACCGTGAATTTTGCTTGGAATGAGATACTCCTAATGCTTAATACTGCACAGGTGCTGGAAATGTGCTTTGTGTGTCATAAAAAGTACTGGTTCGCGATCGGTACAATGTTCAATTAGCTAATGTCTTCGATTAGCTCGAACATTTACGGCACATGTGTGTGAGCCTGTCTACATTCTGCAGATCATGTTTTCTAATTGAACCGTTACAACTTGATTATTTCCGTCACATTTTATTGTCTAATGAAATTAAGTAGTTTTAACTTGTTCAGCAGATGAACACTGGTAGTGAGTTATTTTCTTATAACAGCATATACAAGACATCCATAGAGACGTGAGCAAATGAGATTTTTAAACGACCAAATCTCGCCAAGTTTAGAAGTGTCCGTGAAACAGTCTTTATCCGCGTGCCTATTTTAAAAAGTATAAAATTTAATGTAATTTGAAACAAAGCCGGCTGTAGTGAGCCTTCACGTCACCGACGTTATAATACGATCGTAGAAGGAGGTTTTGGCGCGCAGTTAGTAATAAAAACTTTTGTAATTACACTCATTTAGGGCAAGGAACCCGTCGTTGACGTGGTGTCGTGCCAAAAACGGCAATTATTTTTATAACACCACCCCGACCAAGTTCTCTCTCTGATTCTTTCGTGCCCGTTGACACATACACTTCGTGCTTCGGGAGACGATATAAAGCCGCTGATTTTTGGAACGCTAATGTGTGGTTGGACTCAAATTTCACGCTGACTCTCGACCTTTTTTTAGTGATGAAGATAATGCTTTTTTATGTAAAAATGAAGATGACATTGTACCTTATCAGATCAAAATACAGTTAACATAAATATCTTCAATCACATCATTTTTTCACGCTGGGGATTCAAATAAAAAACATTACAATTATAAAAATAAAGCGAATAAAACAAATGAGCAATCTCACAAAACATGTGCAGCAACTTTTAAAATTACGTAACCATTCCGTCTCCGTCACGGTTAAAACACAATGAACATGGGAAGCTTATTAAACAAACCAAATAACAAAACAAGGGAGAAAAATACTGTAAACAAGAATCACAATTTGTAAATAATTTGTTCAGTAAAATTATAATCCGCGTCCGGACATGGGGGGCCGTGTCAGGCGGTGACAAGCGACGACTTGGCAGCAAGGAACCGCTCGTAAAAACTTTTCTAATTATGTACATTTTGTAGCTAAGAACCTCGGGTACTCCACCACATTATATTTTCTAGTTAATTTGCCGGATCTGGTGTGAACTCAGAGTCGTATTATGGGTGAGCCGCTGTTCGCGCGCCGTCGCTTGATCTCCGGTGTTACTTACACAAGCCAGCAAACTTAAATGAAAACACTGATTCGTCGTAAGATAAACCTGAGATGTGTGTTTGTACCTACATGTTGTAAATGCTCAACTGTTTTTTAGATAACATCGAAAAAAATAATAATTCACCGTTGTCTCGGAAATTATTTTCATATCTCTACTGAACACCGTGCGATGTCCTGATCAATAACATGTTTGAGAAGTTGGAAAACTTTAAGTAAATATTAATTTTTAATGGGATTGCCAATTGGCAGAAGAAGCTATATAAATAATGTAATATTTAAAATAGGTCAAGAAAGTATGGAGGGCATAAAAAGGCACATCTAGGCAGACTTTAAAGTTGGGGTTAGTACAAAATAACGATATACAATGGATTTTAGGAGCCAAGTTTTCATGATTTAAGTAGGTACTTCCATCGTCAGAGAATGTATTACTCGATAATATTCACTAAGAGGAACGACCCCTTTTTTTTTTTTTTTTTTTTTTTTTTCCGGATGGGAAATCATCAAATGACCCCCCCCACTCTGGGCGGAGCGGAAGGGAGTGTCAGACTTGTACTGACTAAAACCCATCCATGTTCCTTCTTTGCCCTTTGTGTTCCAGGGCCACGGTATCTCTTTCGAACAGTCCCGCAGCCCTGGCAGGCATCGGCCCTTGCGGACCCCTACTTATTTGCTGACATCTCTTTGAGGCGCGCGTGGAACACGAACGCGCCGTCGACACGGCCTGTCGTCATAAGACGGCCGGACGGCGAGCTGGCCCATAACTCGCCGTCCACAGGCCCGCGCCTACGGTGGCCGGGAGCCACCACGTGACCCCCGACGCCCAGGGCGTCTCCCGCGGCGACTGGGACGTGAGGTTCTTTCCCTCTCACGTCCGGCCACCTCCTTCACTAGCATGACTGCTTCGCAGAAGGAGGTGACGGCTTCCCATTCCCTCTCGCTCCGGACCATGGCTTGAACCAAGGCCGGACGCGAGAGATCGCCGCCGCCAATCGCCGCTACGAGGACACGGCGGTGCTCCGCCCAAGCGGGGCAGACCTCCACGGTGTGCTCCACCGTGTCCTCCGGACGATCCTCGCAGTGGAAACACCCGGGCGTTTCCTCCCGCCCGATTCGGTGCAGGAACCTCCCGAAACAACCGTGTCCGGTGAGGACCTGCGTCAGGCGGTAGGTGAGGGCGCCGTGGCGCCTCTCTAGCCACTCCTCAAAGAGGGGACTTATCGCCACTATGGTGGCGTGCCCTGCACGGGGTTGTGACAGTCGCTCTCTCCATGTCGCCATGAGATCACGCCGGAGGTCTGTCCGCTGAGCAGCAATTTGCCGCGGCAACGGAGTTTCCTCCCGACGTAGTGCCTCCGCGCGCCATTCGTGCAGGCGTGCGAGGACTATCGCCTCCAGATCCCATGGCGGCAATCCGGCAAGGAGGCTAGCCGCTTCGCCGGAGATCGTGCGGTACCCCCGGATTAGCCTTATGGCTATTACTTTTTGGGGCGCGTTCAGGTAGTGGGCGGCTTGCCGCCTCAAAGAACGCGCCCACACCGGGGCCCCGTAAAGGGCCATGGACCGTACGACCCCCGCGTATAGCCTCCGGCAGGAGGCGTTTGGACCCCTCAGGTTGGGCAAGAGCCGCTTGAAGGCAGCCCCTGTCCGTTCCAGTTTGGGAGCCAAACGTCTGAAGTGCTCCACGAAGTTCCACCGGCTGTCGAGAACGAGTCCTAGGTACTTCAACGTCGACCCGACGCCGATGGAAACCCCTCCTGCCGTCAGTAGGGATCCCGACGGTGGCGCATTCCGAAGCCCATGAAAACACATGGCCTCGGACTTGTGCAGTGCCACCTCGAGACCCAATTGCCGGATCCTCTCCACGACTATCGCAACCCCGCGTGTCATGTTTTCGGCCGCCGCCTCGTGCGACCTCCCTTGTGCCAGTACCAGCGTGTCGTCAGCGTAGCAAACTACGCTGACGCCGGTAGGGAGGTCGGCGCGCAGCACCCAGTCGTAACCGATGTTCCACAGGGCCGGTCCCAGAACCGATCCCTGTGGAACACCGCACGACATCTCTCGCCGGTTCCATTCTCCGCTTCGACCAGGGTAGATGACGGCTCTATCCGTCAGGTAGTCCCCGACCACACGAAGAAGGTAGGTCGGCACCCGGTGATACCGGAGTGCCTCCCTAATGCAGCTCCAGGGCATGGAGTTGAAGGCGTTGGCGATGTCAAGAGACACCGCCAAGACGACCCCGCCCCGGGACACCGCGTCCCCCGTCGTGAGGGCTCTCACGCGCATGATGGCGTCCACCGTCGAGCGCCCCTTGCGGAAACCAAACTGGTGTTCCGCAAGATCCGGCCCCATCCCCGCAAGGTGCCCGGCGAGGCGGTTGGCAATGACTCTTTCAAAGAGCTTGCCCACCTCGTCGAGCAGCACGATGGGCCGGTATGCGGACGGAGAGTCCGCAGGGCGCCCTGGTTTCCGGATGAGGACCAGCTTCCCCGTCTTCCAACGAAGCGGAAACTGGCCTCTCTCCAAGCATGCGCTTAGGAGCCCTTCCAGTCGGGGCCCGAGAGCCTCAGAGGCCAGGACCCAGGCTTTGCCAGGCAAGCCATCGGGTCCCGGGGCGGTGTTTCTGGTTTTCAGCCTGCGTATCGCCACTCTCAGGTCTACCCCAGTCACCTCCGGAACGTCGTCATCGTCATCGGTGTGGTCCGCTTCCGGCACCGCACGCGGCGGCGGAGCCATAGGCGGGGGAGGATGCTCCCCTCGCGAAGGGAACAAAGCGCTCACCACGTCCTCCACGAGCTCAGGCCGGAGACTCTGCGTCAACGGGGGGGCCCGGGTGCGGAGTTTGTCCCGCACCATCTTGTAAGGGCGCCCCCACGGATCTCCGTTCAGAGACTCCAGCATCTCCTCGCGGGCCAAGTTCTTGGCCCGCCGGACAGCCTCTTGGAGGGCGGTCTTCGCCGCTCTGTACCCCTCGTACAGCTCCGCCTCAATGGCTGCCGCATCCGGAGGGCGGATGCGGAGCCTGCGATGCCTGGCGTACAGGCGCCGCGTGGCAACGCACGCCTTGCGCAGAGACGTCAGCTCTCGCGACCACCAGTACACCTGACGCCGGGCGCTTCCTGGCCGAACTCGGGGCATTGCCACGTCGCAAATGTCGGACATGGCCTCCTGGAACCAACCCGCCTCGTTGTTGATGTCGGCAGGCCTGACTGGTGATGACACCCAGGCCTGCACGATCGAGGCTTCCAGGAGGAGCTCCCGGTCCAGCTGCTTCAGCGCCCATCGCGGACCACTCGGGGCCTGTAGGACCGGCACGCTTGAGGACTGGGTGGAGACGTCGAACCGGATGTACCGGTGGTCGGAATAGGTCTCCACCCCCTCCATGACGCGCCAGTCAACGACACGCGGCGACAGAGCGGGGCTGGCGAACGAGATGTCCACCACCGACTCGCCCCGCATCCGCACGCACGTGGGGACAGAACCCCGATTTAGGACGACCAGGCCTGTCTCCAGAGCCCAGTCCTCCACCATTCTACCCCGCACGTCCGTGTAACGAGAACCCCAAGCCAAGTTCTTGGCATTGAAGTCCCCGAGCACAAGCACGGGGAGGGAATGGCTTCCGATGACGACACTCAACTCCGTGAGGGAGTTGTGGAACTCGGCGAGAGTTCGGCTCGGGGAGAAGTAGACTCCCACTACAACGATCTCCCCGAACCGTGCTGCTACGCACCCCTGACCCTTCCTGACACTCTCAAGGGTTGGGGTACCGGCGGCGACCGACGCAATTATGGTCACTGAGCCGCTAAGGTCCTCCACCCAGTCATCCCTGGGCGGGACAAAGTACGGTTCAGCGACCACGGCGATGTTAATCGACCACTGCGCCACGCTCTGGAGCAACAGATCCTGAGCGCAGGCGCAGTGGTTGATGTTCGCCTGGAGAAGGCGTAATGGGGCCGTTACTGGCACTCCATTTCAGCCCCCTCCCGGGCCCCCTGCGAGGGCCCCGCTGCGGAAGTTGCAGCAGTAGCGGCAGCGGCGGCGACAGTGGCGGCAGCTGCGGTGGTGGCGACGGTGGGGGTTTTGGCGGTGGTGGCGGAGGGCCTTCCCTTGCCCCTGGCCTTGGCGGGAGTACCGCAGGACTTGCTCCCTGCCCGGTGATCGGCCGGCTTGCCAGCTGCCGCACATGCGGCGCAGCGCGGCGCGGCGGAGCAAGCCGCGGCCATGTGACCAGGCTGGCCGCAGCGGAAGCACAGGCCGCTGCGGTCCACCTCCGAAGTGCACCGGACCGACACGTGGTGCCCCACATGGCAGCGGAAGCACCTCAGAGGTCTGGGTTCCAGCAGCTTCACCTGCGCCGAAACCCAGCCCACCAAGAGCCTTCGGCCCTCCACAATGACTTTCGCCGCCGTCACAGGGCAGCTTACCGTTATGGTTCGCATGCCCGACAGGTCCGGACGTAAGGTGCCTGCCTTGACTTGCTCGGCAGGGCACCCACCGGTCCTGGTGACGGCGGCCACCACCTCCTTCTCGGTCACCGAGTCGTCCAGACCCAGTATGCGCAGGTCTGCGCATTTGACGGGCCTGGACACTCTGGCCTCGTCCGCATTTAGGGACGCTCTAAGCTTTTCAGCCAGAGCGTCAGCGGACGAGCCACGGGTTTCGCCAGGGATCTCCAGCACTCGAGCCCCTGTTGCGGTGACTCTAAGCCGGAGGCCCCCGGTGATCCCGAGCTCTCCGAGATCCACCGTCGCTTTCGCCTTAGCGAGCACGTCGCGGTAGGTCACGCCCCTCTTTTCCGCGTCCGGCTGTAGTGTAATCACTACAGCTGCGGTCTTCGGGGCGCGTAGCCTAACCGCGACGCCCCGCTCCTTTTGCCGGCGTTTCTGCTCCTGCCTCCTGGCCTTTTTGGCCGCCCTTCGCTCCCTTGCGTTTTCTCCAGCCACCTGCCACCCGGTCTCGGCCACGGAAGGCTTAGGGGGCGGGGCGGGCGGCGATAGCGGCTGTCTCGCGGCTGGTGCTGGCATATTCGCCACCTTGCCCTTCTTTTGGGCCGCCGCCTTGCCCTGTTTCAGGGCCGCCGCCTTCTTAACCGGAGCCGGTTTCGTCGGGGCCGACATAACCCTGCCGGGGGGCTGGCTGGACGGCCCCGGTGCGGAGGCCGCAGCAGACGCATATGAGGCCGCCCTCAGGCCCGGGGGCGCCTTGTTTGCCGCCAGGGGGGGGCGTAAGACAATGCCCTCCAGGACGGAGAACCGCGCCTGGAAGGCAGCCAGCTCCTGCCGAACCAGATTCAGGACCTGGTTCTCCACCGGCACGTGCTGGCTTGGACGCTTCTGGCCCCCATTTTGGGGCGCCTCGCGAGAGCCGGACTCGCGCAGACTGGCCAGGTCTGCTCGGAGCTTCCTATTCTCCTCTTTGAGAAGCTCCGTGGCGGCTGTCAGTCGAGCGACCTCTGCCCTCAGTTTGGCCACGCCGTCTGGCGGCGGCCCCGCAAATCTAGCCTCCGCTGCCGCCATAATGGAGGCGACCGCAGCAGGTATAGCCCTTTGCCTGGTGGAGGGCTTTTGTTTGAAGGAGACAGCCCTCAGCACTGCCTCCACCTCCTTCGCGAGCCCGGCCTTACGCTCCGCATCAGAGCCGCCATCTGCGCCCGCCTCGTCGCCAGAATAGCCCGAACGGGCCACCTCGTGACCGGCGGCCACCCCCGGGTGGCGCCCCTCCTCGGCAAGCCGCGCCGACCTCTCGGTGGCAGAGAGGCCTCTCCCCTTGCCGCGGATCCCGCCGCGCTTGCTGGTGGGGATCTTGCGAGCCGAAGCCAGCTCCCCATCTGACGACGACTCTCGGTCGCCTACCGGCCTGGACCGCTTGCGTAGGAACTCCCTGTTCCCCGCAGCAGCCCCGGGCCTCCCGCGCTGGGAGCACACTGAACCAGCGCTCACCTCGCTGGATGCGGCGCCGGACTCCGACCCCGCATCCCTCTCCTCCCTTCCTTCGCCGTTATCGGCCGTTTTTTGGGTTTTGTAATCTTTCATACTGTTCCCACGAGTATGGGGGAAATAAATAGTCCATCTGGGCAGTGCCCCCTGTACCCAGATAAGCCATAGCCAGGCCCGGCAGTGGTTCGCACTAGAGACTGATTTTCCAAAGGAACCCGTCAGCCATACATCTCCTCGCGGTGCGCCGCCGCTTGAGATTCGGGGTAACTTTTTATAGAGGTTTTCTACCTCGTGGTCCGGGCGGTTAAGCCAAGACCCTCGGTCCCAATCGAAGCCGCGAGACGTGTTCCACGACACTTCGACGGTGGGATTACGATATCGACGGAGACAGTGAAGGACGCACGTCCTTCACTGTCTGCTCGGAGGCAGGGTAAGTGCACACCGAGCCCGCCCTTGTTCCTCCGCTGTGCCCTCTGCTTTTCAGAGGGTCACGCGGAGCAACGCCCCCTTGGTCCATGAGGGACCCCCCCATGTCAGAATATTAGCCATGGGCAGTAACATTTCCCGAGGAATAAGAATCTCTTCCCATTCCTCGGGGAAGGATACTGCCCACGCCCAGGGTGCACCGGCCCAGCAGCTGCTATTCCCTCCAGACGTATCGAGAGGGACCGGCAGCCATCAGGCACACGAGGAGGAATTCTGACAACGCACCCCAGGAACGACCCCTTAGACGCCTTTCATAAGTTTCGGATAAAAAATTCTGGCAGAAAACATACAAATTTTGTTTCATTTTAAAACCAATTTGATTTTTATTTCATAGCATCTATCCGAACCTAATGTAGAAAATGAGGTAAAATTAGTGATGAACATAGTAGTAGTTGATTGTACGGAATTCGGTTGACTGATAAGCAGGTTTATAATGAGCGTAAAAAAATGTGAAGGTTGTGATCTGAAGCTTAGAGTTCTTTCCGTTATTATGGTAATTTTCTACTTGACCGTAGCTTGGAAGGAACCTACTGCTTACGAAGATATTGAAGGTTTCAACTTTTTTCATTGTAATGTGATTTTTCACACCAAAAATAAGAGCCTTTAAGCAGTTTTTTTAAACGTTGCCGCTTACTAGGTATTACTCCTGTATCGTGGGAGCGCTTAGAAACATTAGTTATATTAAAATCAATGAAGTAACATTAGACACCAACAACAACTTAAGTAGCAATGGGCAGGGCACATTGCTCGCAGAACGGATGGCCAATGAGGCCGAAAAGTTCTGGAGTAGCGACCGCGAATCGGAAGATGTTGCGTTGGAAGGCCTCCCACTAGGTGGACCGATGACCTGGTGAAGATTACGGGGATCCGCTGGATGCAATAAGGCGACACTTGGGGAGGCCTATGTCCAGCAGTGGACGTCTTGCGGCTGAAATGATGATGAATGATGACGTAACATTTATAGAATGCGTTGATAACGAAAAGTTGTGAAAGGTCCTTATAAATCCTGGATAATAAAAACATGATTGATCACAAAACCGAATTCCAAGTATGATGAATAAGATTTATTACTTCTTCAACTCCCTATATTCCATTGTTCCGTATCATACCTAGTCCCCAGTTCACAACAATAGAAGTTTACGACCCAATAAGACTTTAATACTAGAACTGAAATCAATAAACTCTTCTTATGCAACTTATGTTAAACTTTCAAGAGTTGTTACAAGTTACGTCACTTGAGCCGTTACTTTTGCGCAAGAGTAAAAGTAACGTTGACAGTTACTGGCAATAGTTGTGTAATCTTGTTTCCTGGTTAACTAATGAAAGAAATTATAGTTATCATGGATATCATCTTGTGGGGATTCGTTATAGTGTCTGTAACGATGGGCTGGAACGTGTCATTTTCTTGTACGATATTATTATAGTTTTTAAACGTTTGTCTTGGGTACTGGCTTATTTAGTTTTGTCTTTAATATAATAACTAAGGAGGATTATATCTATGGAAGGAGGTTTGAATATCTTTATACTTCATGTGGAAGAGGTGTATAACGGAGTGAGTACAGTTAAGCCAGAAAAGATATGCGCTTCGGTAATCATCGTCTGTCTTCGGATGTACAAACATGACATGATAAAATCTAATATAGAGGTGTTACAACCATGGAAGGTCTGTCTATTTGTTATGGCTTTCATTTGAAAATCGAAAACTTCGATATTTTCCTTTGTTTAATATTTGTAATGAATCAATTCAATTGTTTTCGACGAGTAGGTCCTTATCAGGTACTAGAACTTTGTCTTAGGCCTCGTACCTAAAGAAAACGATATTCCATTTCGCATATTATGTCCTAGAAATAAAGCCTTGAACTTCAGACAAGGGGTGAGTAACAGAAGACTTGGTAATTGCCTTTCGGGTAAGATATAAGCAATTAACGAATAATATTCTGAAAGCTGTGTATGAGTGCCAAATAAAAGAACATTAAAGAGTTAGTCACAGATAATAAAGTGACACATGGCTGTGACAAGAAATGCGACACATTTCTTGGCATGCATTCTGTTGAGTTCTGCTTACGGAAAGAGCAAAATAAGCTAGTTTTAGATTTTTGAGGTCATGCTTTATTCTGTTCTGTTGTGTAGTGAAGGTTTTTACTTGACAACACTTGGAGATTTTCTTTTTATATCTAAGTTTAACATTAAGTAATGCGCTTAAACCTTCCATAATTATCATCATCAAAATCCGATGCATTTTTTTAGATAATTTCGCGGTCCGACACTAATAGTGATTTTGATTTCTAGTACAATGAAATAGGGCATGGCACTCTTTCATAACTTAAATTAAAATCCTACAATGTTACTTAAGGTTCTCAACTCTTTCGGAATGAACGAAAAGAACAAAGAACAACATAGAACATCTCATAGACGAGTCCCTAAATCGGACCGAGTCCGCTTGCGTCGAATTTTTTCCGAAAAATACATGTAACGTAATCCTCCATGTTCATACACAAATTTAAAGCACAAAATTTCAAAAAAGCTTCGGACAATGAATGTTTTGGTTAAAAATGTTAAAAGGCAAATACATGTTGGCGAAAAATAGCTCACCTCCGAGTCCTCACGGGTAGAGAGGAGTACCCTATGGACAAAGAGGACCGTAACGCGTCCGCTGTAAACACGGAGTGGCCTGTAATCTGTTACTTTACGGAGCACTTGTTTTGTTTCCACGCGATTCCCGGGAATATTTTTACAACGCGAACCGGACGACCCATCCGACCGAACGATGCTGCGTCTGCATAAAACTCCAGGAAATTTTACGTGTTTTCGACACAATGATTATGAAACACTCGTAAACTTGAACTAGGATTTTTCCCGTTGAGCTTCAAGGTAGCCATTTTCTCGGCGACTGTTCTCCGCCGGATCCGAAGTTCTCACAAAGAAAATATAAAACGAAACGCCATTAAGAGTTGTTTACGCGGCATACATAAATACAAATGAATGGCCCTAAAGCATCGCGGTTAAGACTGTAGTGAGAAAGTTTTGCAATTATTGTAATTACGAGCGAGAGGCATCCACCGTCGACACAACGTCATATTTCCTACTTAATATTGCCGAGTTGCCAGCATTATTATAAATAAATCAATTTATTACGTTCGCTAGGCGCCGCATTACTTACGCTATAAAGTTTCAACTTTAACTAACACCTCACGCATCTGTAATAATAATTATAACTTATTTAACTAACGCAGTTAAATACATTTTAAAGATCTGCTTTATCACAGTGAAAATTACTTTGAATGTGACTTACGTGCTTGCTAAATATTTAAATAATTAGTTTACTCAAATGTGTTTTCTATGTAAAACCTTTAGGTTAGGTGTAAGTACGTTTGTACTCGGCTTTGTGGGGGGAAAACTTAATTCTGTCAGGAGTACGTCAAGGGAATACACACAGTGAGTTTTTCAGGGTAATTTTCAGTCTACTTGCAACTGTGTGTGTTACAAACAAACACAATAACCTACTTTAAAGGCTTGTAGAGAATAATTTGAAGCCTTAAAAACGTTCATTTCGAATAGATACGACATAAGTATCAACTTAATGTTTTATGAGAATATACTGAAGGCATTGAGTGAAATATTTATTTAACCCGCCTCTCATAAAAGGTATTGGGCTTTAAAATAAAATGAACTTTCAACTGTGAAAATTGACTTTCCAGTTCAATGATTCCGTGTTTTCGATACATGACAACAAAACTGACAATTTATTTAATGTATGTAGGTAAGCACTTACGAAAATAATTGACATAAATCAGTTCACATATTATTGATGATGAAACTCCGAATCAATATTGAAAACTGTCATCTGATTAATAGCAAATCGATCTTTACATGGGGCAATGACACCACTACGTGGGTAGTTACACAAAGTATTAGTCATCCAATCCGTGCGATCAATCTCGAGCGCATTTAAAACTTTTGCTCATAAATGGGTGCACTTAACGTATTAAATTCGCTGACAATGAGTAACGGGGCAGGCTGGCACAAACTGTAAAATATTCATCTTAAAAAAGCGACATTTAAAACTCCCCTTGTAATATGAGTAACGGCTTATTTGGGTGCAAATCGTGGAGCGGTCGTTCGTCAAACGGACCCAATGAGCGACGCAATCACTTAGAGTATGTTCTCCACTTAACAACCCTGTTACATATAAACTTACAGTTTGCGGAACGAGCGACAATTACACTATTTACAGATTACAGTTATGCCCGGGAATGTAATATTTAGAATGCTTGTTTTCTAACCGCAAATGTACTATCTGACGCAGCAACTATGTGAACTTTAGAATAGGGTCTGTCTACATTGATTTAAACTAAAGTCTACTTTTTCTCTTTTCGTAATTATGGAAGAAAACAGACACACAATAAAATGAACATAATAAAATTAACTAGTGCGGAATAAACGAATGCAGACAGTTCATCTCCTTAAAAATGCCATTGTAACACACCTACGTCAGATTATCATGCTAATGTAAATACGGAGTGGAGGGGCAGTCTCATAACAGATACTATCTCCCGGCTTAAAACATTTTTTATTTTTAATCTCGTATAAGGGTGAGTGCAGACCGTAGGATCGATGCGCTGTTCATCGGCTTTTTTCACCACTAATTAATCACAGAGCGATGATTAATCAACGCAGCCGCGGGCATATTTAAAGCAGCATTTTAATGATCCGTTTGTTGGACTTTTGTATTTGTTCCTAAGCAGAGCACGTGCCACGGACGGGTTTATGCCGCTTGTTTTACGATAATTTACAAGTTCAATGAATTTTTAGCGGCGCTGTTAACTGATGCGAACTGCTTTGTTAACAGATCGAGAGAGGTTTAAGTGATCCTCTAATGAACGTAATTACAAGCTTTCATACCAATTAGACGACTCTAAAGATGTAATTTAATTTTGATTTTGAAAATAAACAGTCATTATCCACTAGACTTTGATTGAAACTCAATTATTACCTACCTTATGATTGCCTGGATCCAATATTCACAGAATAATTGTACAACTTGTTGTGATTGAATGTCAACCAACCGCTGAAATTACCTGGAACAATACAAAACAATCATTAATTTTTGCCCAACCTGACAAAGTACAGAAATAATTACAGTACTGAATAACACCATTCACAGCGGAGTGATGAAAGAAAAACATGGGGGAGGGATTGCGCTTTTATTGAAACCAATCTCACCACTTGCCTCGACTGACTGCGCCCCGAGCTGAATGCGCTTAATTGCTTCGTCATTCAGATGATCGCTGCTTTACCGGCTTGTCTTGTTGACTGTACTTGGAGGCACTCGCTTTGTGCACGCGGCCTTACGTCGCCTGACATGTGCTATTGTCTCGCACAGTTTCGCCGCTCGCTTTTATGACGGCAACAAGTTTCAGCTTGCATTGTAAACTACCCCTTAATGATAATTGTGCAATTTCATCATTCACCACTGGAACTAGTGTTTTTGCAACCGCGTACTAATTTAGCACAATAATCGCATCATATTTCGTTACTAAATCAACTCGTTTTAATTAGTCGCGTGTACGCGATGTGTTTACAAAGAGAAACATTGTGAAAAGTTTTCATCACGATCTTAACTCGAACAAGTAATTTAAAGTGATGAAAAAAAATTAATGGATTAATTAACTGGGGACGCCGAGCCGAATTTTTATTTGATGAGATCTACGCCTATTTTGTTCGTTAAGAATTTTCATTTATTCAATTAGACTTTCAAATAGTTTGAATTACATTAGTTGCTCTCGTTATAATTATGTTTTATTTACAACTCGCTTAGTGGATTCAACTTTCTAAACGGCTTCCTCGGTTAGTTGACTTTTGTACAATCGCGACATTGTTTACCAACGCGCACTTCATTTCTTAGGGACAATATTGATGGATCATGGAACCTACATAAAAGCGGCTATCTGTACGTTTTTTTCGGAGTAAGAGTGCTTTGCCCTGGGATATTGGATATTTTTTCTTTTTTTTTTGCGAAACATTGCAGTTATTTGCCTTCACGTCGCTCAAAATCAAAGTCAAGCCAAAAACGCTGGCAAGAGAGCTCACTAAAATGGTACACGCAGGTGCTCTAGTTGGTCAAGGTGTATCTTCTTACATTATTTGTAAGACCTTCGTTTTCAGAATATTTACATTTACAAATAAACGCGTATTTATTAATAATTTTTAAATCTACGACATGTAGATTGTAGGTACCTATGTTCATTGGCGTATGATTTATTTGGCAATATTTACAGAGAGAAGTCCAGAGCACTTGTGCTCGCAAACATGGCCGACAGCCGTCGCTTTGCGTCGCGCGTCGCCGTCGGTCATAACGCCATCTGTACTCCGCTCGGCAACCATTCATATTTTCATTTTCATTTCGAAAATCACAAGAAAGTGAACGCTCAAGGAAAAAAGACAAAATGAAAGGAGAGTCTGTGTTTTAATGGGTTAATTAGCCGACGATCCTCCGGTCGGAGCTTTAATTAAAATGAAAAATTTTCGTGACTAGACTGAGAGAATTAATTGCTCCCTTTCGCGAAACTATTCAGGTGAGAAGAGAGTAAATAAAGAGGCCCCGTTGCTCAACTAAATATCAAAACCTCTGCGACTGTATTATATAATATAGCCAAGAATGAATTACGTTTCATATCAATTACACCAAGGGATAGTAGTTCATATAAGGTTACAGATCAGTTTCATTTGGGCCTGAGATCAATAGACAGGCACACTGTATGTTCCATGATTGATTACACGACAAAACGTCCTGTTTACTTATGTTCAATTAGAGGGGCATAGAGCTCGTTAATTATAAACTTTTTCGCTTAATGCGGCCGGCCCAAAAATACTCAGATCGTTAGATAGAAAAAAAAAGTTTCCTTCCGTCACGTCACGAACGACGTAAATTGTTTATTCCAAGATAATGGATCGCTTTAATTCTGTAAACCGATATTTAATTATGGTCGCGAGTGTATCAGCGCCGTAATACGGTTCCGTAGCAGCCGCTGTAATATTATGCACAACACAAGTTGCATGCGGAATACTGAATACCAAAGAGACATAAATCCAAGCGTGTCTACTTGCGTATTAACAAATTGCGTTCTTAAACCGCAATAAACTATGTAAATACGAAATTTAAATTACAAACACCAATGCGACAGTGTTGGGGTCGTTCGTCGGTGGCAGTGTGGTAGGTGGTAGCTACGTCCGTAGGTGGCGGCGGTGGTTACAAGTAGAATGTTGGCTGTTGGTGCGCGTGGCGGACTGGTGCGATAGCGAGTGTCGGCCGGGTGAGTTATGTGTCGCGGCTCGTGTTAATTGTCGCTGACGAGGCGCGGCACGGGGTGGCGCCTCACCCGACTTACCTACTGTACTTTACCCTGCAATGACGCTGTTTGTTACTAAAATTACGATGAGCATTAAAATCACAATTAAAGTTTTCCAGGAAACGCTATTTAAATCCTCATTACCTGAAAACGCATCCTTTTTCAGTCTTTCTTGTTTACATTGGCCGTTTTGGCACTTTAAATCAGATATTTTCTCCAAATATTCAACCAATCGATAAACATTCATCTGTTTTTCCATCTTAGCTACATTCATTACAAAGTTGGCGTCAGCATTTTGGATTTAAAACCATAAACCGCGTAGAACAGGCACTGCGCCAAAGTAGTCGCAAAAAATGTATTTTGCAAAAACAGAATGTAGTGTGCGCTCTACACTAAAAGTAGGAGTTAACACAAATCGGTTTTTATTTAGCTCGGCGATATTTCACAAGGTTTGCGCTAAATTGTCACGGGTTTAAAAAGGTGGCGGTTGTCCGCGTCGCGGGTAACAAATCGTTTTAATTTGCGCTCAAGTCGCGCGACTTGTCGCCCTGTTGCCATCGCGACTATTGTCACCGATTTGTCTTCAAATGTTATTATAACTTAAGTCTTGTCTCATACGTATTTTTCTTTGATATTAAAGTGGTTTTCATGAGGTGTTTGGTTGGTTACTCATTTCGTGAAAACATCTTTTGATGAGTGATAAATATATTGCTCGAAAATCTTTTGATGTAGGTATTAAATTTTTTTCTTTGTGTTTTTTCGATATTTTTGTATCTAAACTTTTGAAAGTGTCAGACACCTTTTTCATACTCAATGACTCATCGATCCTGTTATTAAAGTTACTCTACGCTTCTTTCTGTTTGCTTAGGATTGGAGAAAACCGCAAGATAAACCTCCATTAAATTCCATTAAATGGCCTAACAGTCCTAACACTATTTACAATAATCGGTTGTGATAAGATACCGCAATTTCTGTATTAAGAGGACCCCAATCTGTCTGCTTCCAAATGACTAAAGTTTTAACAATGTATTTAGACGAATGAGTATTAACCTGTCAGAGGTCGCCCTCAATGGGCTGGCTCATAATACCACGATGGATTAAATTAAGTAGGTATCTTACACGAAATCTTTTTAAACTTCCTCACTCACTCCAGTTGGCCGTTTAACTGGCGTTTAGCGGTCAGTTGTAATTAGTGCCGTTTGTATCACAAAGGCGAGTGTCTAATGCAGTAGATTAGAACGTTATTATTAGCAGTTTGTGTGAAACAGAAGCGCATGGAGCAAGTCACGTCCAAACTTCACGCCGCAAATAGGTATCCCAGTGTACACAGCGTTGTTTTGGAAACATTAACTAACTTGAGAGTACGCCAAAAACGGAAACATTTTAACGTTCGCCGACGCCGCGCCGCCGTATTGTCACTGTTGTTCCTATTACACGCCAAAAAAGTTGGGCCGTTATTATATCCCTAAAATAAAGCCCGCCACAGTCAACACAAAAATAATTTAATCGAACGGAACGTTTCTAACAAATATTTGCGATGAAAACCTCAATGGTTGTAAAATTTCGGCTTCATCGGCTAGCACTTGACATGAGCAAATAAAAATGTTTTATTGCTTTTAAACTTCCATTTGTCAGTCGCTTCGAAGCCAAATCGGTGCGGTTTAGGTGCATTACTAGCGTACCTATAGCTGCTAGCTCGTAACACTGGTTCGATGGCTATCTTGTTTGCTTTTATCCTTATAGAAAATTTCGTGCATCCCAGTGAATGCATCGACGAGCCTTCCAATATCAGGCGGATTATGCACTGTAGAACGTTGTAAACTTTTTCGGTGCGTCCGTGATTCCCGACCTAGGACGGCTAGCGTAGGGTTGGGATTCGCATGGCTGGTAAAAGAATTTGTATTTTACCTAAATATCGGTAACGGATTGGCGTGGCTATACGTGGTAAGATAAGGGTACAAGTTGCATAGTGATACATTGAATGGATTACTGCGCTGGGGTCTGCTTTGTGCGCTTGCAGGGACGTGGGTAATGTTATTATTTTGGACAAAAAGTCCCAATGATCCGTGTGCGCTCGTTGAGCGAGTGTTTTGGAGATGCTTGTGAAGATAATGTTTATTTTTAAGTTAACATTGCCAACCTGGCATACGGCCCGTTTCACAAGTAAGTGCTTGCCATACGTCATAGTCAACAGTGGCCATTATAATGGTATTGAATATTGTTATGGTGTACTCCTGTGGTATAAACTGAAGCGATGGTGGGCGTTCAAGTAAATTGATTTCTGTGTAGCTTTAAAGTCTTTTTAAGGTGGGTGTTTAGAATTTTTCTGTGGCAATAAAATCAAATAGCATGTTGGTATTGATGTTTAAGAAAGAATGACTGAATATGAATAAGTTAATATGGCTACACAATTTAAATTATGATGATACTGAGTAACTTTTGCAACGTGTTATAATTACATTCGCTTATTTAGTCACCCATGTACACTCAAAATCTATCTCTCTCTCTCTCTCTCTCAGACACACACAAACACACATGCATACACACACTTTTACAATGATCATATTTTTTTATTCTTTTTTGTTCTCTTTTTGTTATTTACCAATTTGTAAGTTTATAATGTAAGGGAAGAGCGGAGCCTTCAACTACAGGCATTTTTTATGCCTAAATGGAGACTCCCCGACATGCAATGTAAACCAAAATGATATTATTTATTTTATTATTTATTTATTTATATTTTTTTTTTTTTTAGTTTTATTAAGTTGTGAAACATAAAAATACAGTACAGTTAAATATTTCACTAACGTTTTTCTAAACAGTGTGGAATAGTTCAGGCTTCTAATAAGACGGGTCCCACTACACTTTCTTCACCACTTATGATATTTCATGTAAAGCCAAGTCCATTACCCATTACCCAAGATTCCATTACCCTCGGCTCTTCACTCAATAATCTTTGTTAACACAGAATATGTGGGATGAGACATTTTTGTACGTAGAACAAACATTTCAGCGTTCATCTAAACGCTGTTCATTACACAGGGTGATCCAGCCGAGTCGGGTGTTTGCTCGCTAAGTATTTACATCAAAAAGTCAATACTGGTCAATATTGATGTTGGACGACAGTGAACTGGTCTAAATTCGCGTGTTTGCCTGCGATATTGGTCGCTATATGCATGGCCGGCGACCAGCCCGTCTGACAGCCTTGTAATGGATTGTTTACCTCGCCGCGGACGCCCGCCGCCCCCGTCGATCACTGACACCGACCTAATTACATGTAAATAAATACAGCCCCGCCTGATCTGATCCGGTCGGCTCTGCCACATTTGTTGTGTACCGATTGATCTTAACGTGCTCTTTTTTGACGTCGATTTGGGTTAACGCTGGTTAAAATTATGGTGGATTTGAACGTTGAATTAACTTAAGTGGCTCTTAATACCCCATCGTTTGTTTATTGGCAAGGTAATTATGTTTTTGTTGCCAACCAAATAAATTGGTACCATTTCAATTAAGTAAGTTAAAAAAAAAAACCCGCAAAACTCTACTTTCCAATTCTATCAGAATGCCAAAGAACCAATAAGGCAAATCGAAATGCATAAAGTATCAATATCATAATTATAGCTTAGTAATACATAGGGGGAGCAGCGAGGTGGCTCATGATATAGGAGCGAGCATCCCACGGGCGCAGTAAAGTGACTGGCTCGGTTTGCGAATTGCGATATCGGCGGGCGAGTGCGTGGTACATCGTACACCTGGGTCACGCAACTGCCCGATATTATTCAGCTCGGTACTAAACCCACCCTACCCTGAATACCAAGCCTTATGCAAGAACCCACCCTTAAATATTCTAGCTCACAAAAAATACTACGCAGAAAATCTAACTTTCATTTTATTCTTGAAAAATCTGAGCGTGAAATTCATAGTCAGATTTTTCTCCAAAAACATTAAACCGTGATTTATTTATAACGAAGGTGTTACGATTATTACTACAGACTTACAGAGAACTTTAACCGTCTCTCAAAAAAGAAATCATAAGAGACATAAAAAGTTTTCTAATCGTCCCGTACTACAGTAGAGTGCTGGAACTTCACTTATGCTTATTAAATTTTCTCTATAGACAAGAAAATGTAAATCGGGTCTCCGCGAGGCGACATGGAGCAAGGCTCAACCGCGTGGCACATTGGCCTGACACAAAATATTGTGGAGCCGGGTAAACGCGGCGCTCTAACTTCCAATACAATATAAATTGCACTTTGAAAATGGCCTGTACTTCAAAGTGTGCATACGATTCGATACTTTAATACTGTAAGCGAGGGCATGTTTCGGGTCGCGCGCCCCGCCGCCCGCGCCGACTAGTGCCATAATACCGGTAATGTGGTGTCGCCTTTCTGTGGCGAGATAAGGGTACGCGACATTGACTATTCAAAGGGTTGCGGTCTTCAAAATTTGCGCTCAATAAGTCCAAAATACCTGCGCTCCACCTTTGAGTTACGCGCTATTGCGCTACCGATATTTTAGCTTTAAACGTTCGTTTTGAGTTTATTTATCGATAATATTTTAATCATGAGTCATTCGGATCCGTTGAAAGCGTGGTTGCAAGCGTTGCTCGTTAGAGCATTATTGTAAGTTCAGTTAATGCGACCCATTTTGTTTCGTTTGTTTATTTGTAACTGTTTGCCGGTAATATTTATGTATGAGCTACTCTTTATTATAACTATATATCTTTCTGCACTGCTGGTTTACGACAATCATTATTCGCTAATTCCTAGAAGGTGAATTCAGGTCAAATCTTCTAAATTAAATTAATTCACTCCCCTCGACAATCTGTGGTTCAATCTCAAAATTAAATTGATAAATTATGGAGCTAGCTTTCACTCAATCAGAGCGTCTTTCACGTGTTTCAAGGTATCAATATTTACTTAGTTAACAGTACCCCCCTGAAAGACTTTTAATTAAAATTCAACCATATTAAAATTTATTAAGAGGAATTATCAGATTTCATCAATTGGGTCGACAAGGCAATGAAATAATTTTATCATTTATGGTTCTTGGAGTAATGGAAAGGTTTAATTTTTGCTTTTTGAGACAGCTTAACTTTCTTTCATTTTTCTATTTCCGTTACCTATGTTTTTTTTAAATATTTGTCTAAGGTAAGACAAAGAATCAAACCTCACATCCCAGTTTCACTACACTACCTTTCCCATTAACAATAATTCAGCCGAACCAAAACGCCTAGGTAGGTAATTAGATAAGTACGTACGCTTATATATTCCACACGTGTCTGGAGAGGTGGCTTATTTATTTGCAATTTGTAGGATATCGCCTACTACGTAGTACCTTAATGAGGCAATAACAATAAATAAAGACCCAAAAGTTTTCTCAGGCCTCCGCACTCCGCCCTCTGCCCTCCGTGGTCCCTCCGAAGAAACCGCCTGAAACTCATACGTAGCTGGAAAATGCTATAATTATTTAGCAGGGCCCCGTTCTCGCATTATGTCGGTAATTTGCTGGGGTGAATACGATTTAGAAAATTTTATCTTATTAGATACTTATATGGTGGGATGTGTTTGTTTTGATTTATGTTATAAACTAACATTTACTTTCGCCATTTTTTCTCAGGGGTCTAGTCTAGTCAGATGGTATCGAGAAATGTCTACTACATCTTGCTTATGTTTAAAATATGACGTGTTTTGTGACTTTTGTTTGTTTCATTGACTTCCGAAAGTAAATTTATTTTCTAATTTTTAGTGTTTTGGAAGTCGGTTATTATTTTCCCTTTTTAGTAGCGGTATTTCACACAAATCCTTGTCAAGAATCAATTTTACATTGTAACTAGAAAATAGTAGCACACCATCCACAAAGACTAATGAAGAAATAATACATATTATAGAGGATAAATTATAAAGTGCCTAAGCAAAGGTACAATTTGTATGGGACCACCGCGCAAGCTTCCTCTACCTGAAAAAAGAATCACTTAAATCGGACCAGCAAACCAAAACAAGATGGTAGAATACATCACCACCTCCTTTTTTAGAAGCCGGTTAATAAATGATTCTGTTCATCATATCTACACAATAAAATAATTTCATTTCATAAACAAAAGCTTCTAAGCACTACAAACAATTGCCATCGATCTATCTCCCGGACTTTAAAAGCTAAACTCCGCTGCGCTGATTCTCTGCCAGCAAATAAAAAAGCGAGTGAATTCAAAGGTGAAAAACAAGCGAACTATGACACGATCTGTGCCTCAGTTGAATGACGTCGCCTGGTAGCCTGGTATTTGTACCAGGCTACCAGGCGACGTCATTGATCGTCAGTGATTTGTCACTGCAGTATTCTGTAAGGGCGTACAGGCATTTGTGGTCGGATTCACACCCCTTTAGAACAGTATGTCCGAATCTGGTGCTAGCTAGCTACATATATGCAAAGTACAAATCATTGTATTACACCTAGCTCCTCTCCTACATACGTGTGCTTGTAGGTATGTGCGAACAACGATGTCGTGGCTCTGGGACGTTCATGTAAAATCAATGTGTACTGTGCAGGTGTTCCGGTAGTCCCAGGGGTACAGTAAAGTCTCCCGGACCGGCTTGCGGTTCCGCACATAGTAACACGGGCGGCAGTATCTTGCTCTGTAGTTTATTGTACGGTTTGACTTAGAGGGGGAGTTTCTTGTGGCTTTGACATTCGTACCTACTGCATAAAGTAATTAGGTCCTTCATCAATGATTTATAAGTACTGCATTATGGTTCTTTTGGCGCTTGTGTGCAATGCCAGGAGGGCGAAGTTGGTAAAATTTTCTTTTTTAAAATTGACTGTGGAAATTTTAGGGGAATACTTATAGCAAATAACTTTTTTAAAAACAAGCTTTTAATTATGTAAATAATTAAACTAGACCCATCAATTTATTCCATTATACAATTTAGATATAAAAGCTTGTCGCGAGTTTTACCTGTATGTGTAATAATGGGTTTGAGTTTATTTTCTACTTGCAAATTTATTTTTCTTTCGATATAAGCATTAAGGTATCTATGAATAATGCATTTGTAATCAGACTCAAATAAATGAAAATCTGCTAGAAGTGGCCATAGAGACTAGATAGATGAAAAGAAAGCAGATAGAAAAGACTATATGTAGTTCTGACTCTAAATAGCAAAATAAAAAATCCTTCAGAAATATTTCCAGCACAAAAGTCAGTTTATTAGTTGTTTCGCACACCCTTTCATCTCAGGGAAATGTTACGATAAATATCAATAGGTATTCTTCTGGTGTAGCGACATCCCGGACAAAGCTTTATGCACGTCAACTGCGTTTATCCGCCACTCGTCGCACAGGCCTTTATGTCGACACGATAATATGATGGCTCTCTATATAGGCCACCGTTTATGGTGTACATTATGCAAATAACGTGAACATTATTTCATATTTTGTTTGCCGGCGGTGTCGCGACCCCGACCGCACTGAATACAGGCATTTCATTACGAATACATTGACAAGCGACGCATTAACGATTAATATATCACAATAATGCACAAAAACACGCCGTTATTTAACAAATTACAAAGTTATTTACTGCGTGGCTTTAATTCAGCTAATTAAATTACTTTGGGACATCAGTTACGGTTACAGTGTTTTTATTATGCTAGCGGTCCGATTTGCGAATACCTAGGGCACCCCAGTACAGTGTGTAGGTACTATACTACCACACTGTAGGGCGTGGCAGACGGCAGACACTCACTAAACCGAGTATTCTCTTTAAGTTAAATGAACCGCACAAAGTTCGATTGTAACACCCAGAGTACGTTACATATTAACAGTGTTTTCACAAAGTTTTATGCTTCGCCGAGTACAAAGAACTCGTAGTGTACGTAGAGATAGAGGCGGCAATGATATAGTGTCGGGCATGCGGCCGTTCCCTCAGGAACGATAAACCCTTCTCGGAGCTTCCCGTCTACTCTTCTTTATGAGGAGGCCGGAATGGCCAGCCCACGTGAACAGGTAGCTAGATTGCGAAAGTATTTTTAGAACATCTTGTCGGTCGTCGGGTGTTTTTCCTTTGTTATCAAATGTGAGACATTGGAAGTGAATTTTCGGTTATGGCCGCTCCTAATGTATCCGTAAGGTTTAGGAGCTCACAGTTGTTCGCTTTTATGGTGTGAGGATAAAGAATATATTGTACGGAGCAGGTTTATTAACTCGCGTGTAAAGGTCAAATAGGTGTTTGTTGATCCCGTAGATTAGGGTTAAATTAAATTCTTAATTGGAGTGAAAGTTGTTGTTTTTACTTAACTTGTGAAGGTTTATTTTCGACAGTTTGAGAAATTCTTTGTGTTTTCATTGTGAATATATTCGTTTGACGGTTCCCGAGAGAGTATCCACGTGCAGTCCCGCTTAAAAACAATTACCGTGAGTGTGCCGTGCTGCGTGCACGGGCCGGACTAGGTAGGTATATTGGTAACTTTATGGAACAAATCTCATTACTGACTCTGTGGAGTTAATGAATTATTAAAGCTGATTTAAGCCACATCGGTTAGTAGCGCAGCGGAAAAAATATCAGACATCCATTTGTTATTTCCATTTGAAACGGCGCAGGTTTTTATCGCATGTTGTGGCAAACGTTCGTTGTTTGATATCTTCCTAGCTTTATTTGCAAATCGCGTGCCACGAGTACACGTTTACACTCGTAATACTTACTTGTTGAATTACCTTTGTTCAAGTAGAATTTCGTTTGAAATGAATGTTTTATTTTTTACTGGTATTGGAAACCCTCGTATATTGTCGTGTTCCCTGTCCTGGTGTACGTGTTGAAGTATTTTCTTTACTCGAAAAAAGCTTGCAGTAGAATTGTGAGGAGGAAAGTGGTCGACGAAATAAACGTAAACATTTGTATCGACTTGAGACTGTACGGGGTCTGACGGTACTAAACATTGCGACGTGGAAGTGAGCTGATGTCGCAAAGGGTTCCGTACCTACACAGGTAATGCTTCAAAAGATATACAACAACGATAGTAATATCTACATAGGGTCACGGGTTATTTACTTACAGGGTTAGGGACAATATGAGAAAAATACTTTCGAGACTAAATAAAGGGATGCCACGGCATTACGTACCTAACCTTTTATTTTTCTGAAACAAATAGACCTACACAAAGATTTTCTTTCTAAAAAATACACAGTTCATGTTATACACTACCAAATTCACAGTACCCCGCATTACATTCCCACATGATAGTTTATTCAAAAAGCCAAGAAAAAAGCGCCATGTAATATTTGATTGGCGGTGTGCAGTTGGTACGTCCGCATGGCTCATGAATCCGTAATAAGGATGCAGGGAGCTGCATTTTGCGGTGTCCACCTCCCTTAGTGCCCTGGCACCCTGGTACATTTGCGCTGGGTCTAGCTCTAACCTACTGAATATATACTCGGAATTTATTCCTTCTGCCACTTTACTTTGCGGTGTTTCCGCGAACGCAGTGTACTACATGAATATGAATACTGAACGTTTCTGTGTTTTATATTTTTGTTAGTTGTGTGATACTGCAGTTTTGTGTGCTAAATAATACTAAGGTTGAGGATTAAAAGCGAACCAATAAGTTTTTATTTTGTAGGTTGTTTTTTTTACATAAGCACACGCCTTTTTGCTATGGGGGTGGACTAAAACTACAGAATGCGCACGATCCTTTCATTTTTTACGTGTGAAATCAAAAACACCATGCTTGGATTCTTTTTTTTTTTTTTTCGAATGGGAAATCATCAAATGACCCCCCCCTCCCCCACTCTGGGCGGAGCGGAAGGGAGTGTCAGACTTGTACTGACTAAAACCCATCCATATTCCTTCTTTGCCTATGTGTTCCAGGGCCACGGTATCTGTTTCGAACCACGCTGGCCTAGCTAGTCAGGTATGTAACCATTTTTTTTTGTTAGCCTGATCTGTCTCACTCCTGGGCAAATTAACGAGAAAGTAACCATAATATTGATGTAAACCATAATTTACCTTCACAAGTTTTCTGGGTAAAAATTGATCACTTTGTGACTGTCCGTAGGTGACTAGGTCAAGTACGTCTACACTGCAAAAATTACCTATTTATATACATAGGATACAAAAACATGATATCATCCTTTTTCATTTTGTTTTCCTTTGCCTTTATATTGGGACAATTACAAGCCAACATTATTAAGCGCTTACCCGAAATTCCATGACAAAATTATGCCAAAAATACCTTAATTCATTTTGGTTAAATTTTAAACGTACACTACATCATATTCCGTGAAGGGAATATTTTGATCGGCGCAATTTTATGAGTGCGGTGATCTGAACGATCAATTTGCATCGTAATTAGGAGTTTGCTCTGTTTTAACACAAATTAGCTTCAACCGAATAGCCGGTTATATTCTGAAAGCAAACACGTGCGTCGTTTTATAGACCATTGTTACATTCGATTATGAGTTGAACAAATATATAATTTGGGAGAGACGTTGTTTTTATATTGTTTTGTTTACAGGTCGTCGTTATTTTGTATTGATTCTATAGCTTTCAGTGTACGAGTACTTGTTGTGTTGGTTAACCAAGAAACAGTAATTTATTGTTTATTTTACGGTATTTCAAACACGACAGGAATTTTCTTCTAACCAGGGGTTAATAATCAGTGCTTCTCTTTTTTTTTTCATTTTTTTTTTCTGGATAGGAAATCATCAAATGACCCCCCCACTCTGGACGGAGCGGAAGGGAGTGTCAGACTTGTACTGACTAAAACCCATCCATGTTCCTTCTTTGCCCTTTGTGTTCCAGGGCCACGGTATCTCTTTCGAACAGTCCCGCAGCCCTGGATCAGTGCTTCCCTTTACTCAGGGCTTGTGTTAAAACACATAACCCTCCTTTTGGGTTTCGCCGCAGTTGGGTAAAAATTCATATGGTTCTTTTTATCTCATTACGAGTCCTTTCGACGAGTCCTTGTAACAGATTCATAAATTGTTATTTTACAATTTCGCAGCTTTTCACCACCATTTTATGAAGCTGTTTCTGTGGCTACCAATATAAAGCGCACGATTGTATATAAATTGATACGGTATATAATTAGCGGCCACGTCAATTAGTGTCTCACTAAACTGTGGTTATTGTCACTAACGTGTCGAATTAGGGCGTTATAATATCGAATAATACAGTTAAAATAAAAAAAAATATATAAAAAATGGTCAAAGAAAATGAGGGTAGGTAAAGGCCTAAGGACAATAGTAAACTGCCCTTGATTTTCACGGTAACAATCTAGTAATGAAGTGACATGTAAAAAACCGAGATTTCTGTATTTTATTTAAATTAAACAATTAGTGCGACTGCTGAGCATGAGGTCCTGGGTTCGATTTCCGGGTCGGGCAAAGTGTTATTAGTTTTTCTATCAGGAATTTCTCAGTAGCAGCCACGGAGTCTGGATGTGTGACCAGTTGATGGCAATAGGCTCGCCCCCTATTACAAGGCACTTAAAAATAACTGGCGTAATGTGGGTGTACTATTAGGTCTCTGCCTAACGCTTTGCGGATTACAGGCGTGATGTTATGTTATGTGAAATACTCAACTGAAAATCCGTTATGTACTTTAGAAGTCCCACGGTATCATACATACATGCACGAAAAGCAACTTTTCTTTATATATCGTCGGTGCGCTTGCCAAACCTGATGTGTGTACACAATAAAAAAAATATTTTAGCTTTCATACAAGAATGTAGTAAGTTTTTTATTATCTTAGACTAAAAGCCATATTTTGTTCTATTTTTATTTTTTCAGAAGATTCATTGATTTCTTCTTCTATTCATTCTTTACGAAAAAAACAGTTTTTATGTTGTCCTGAAGAGTTCTTAAAATGCACATATTCGGTTTGGCAATCGCACCGACGATGTTCACCATGGCTACGAAAAAACATCGCAGTAAGAAAATGTCAGACGAGAGTACGTTGCACCCTTATACCATGGGGTTTATCGCTCCCAGCGACAATATTTAATTCCATATTCTCCTTCAAATTAATTTACGGTACAGAAGCCATCCAATAACCCGCGAACAAATAAAAAAGGTCCAAAAGATCAATTTCTCCTTTGCAGTTTATTCATCGACTTCACAAAAGATGAGCCGGGAGAGCTTGTAGTTGTAAGCCTGACATGGAAATAGCTTGAAAATAAGTAATCTCTTGGGGCTATCATGCTTAGTTAAGTACCTAGGTAATAGACTTTGTTTTCTTGAAAAGAGGAACGGTATTATAATTGCCTACGTTCTTGTTTATGGTTTTTTTTATCTTTTTTTTATTAAAATTGGTTTTTACAAAATATGGAGGCAGGAACTCTGGTATGGATTAACAAACTCACTGTAGAAAATTAGTACCTATTGCTTACAATATAAGGACGATACAAATAATTTTAAGGAACATTTAAACCCTACATTGATTGTATTGTCCGTATTATCACGTCCTTGTGTCGCGTCCTTAAAATATTTTCAGCTTATTAGTGCTGTGTTGGTCGATAACAACAAATGCCTCGTTTGAGCCAAGGAGAAAAAAACTCAAAAAAAAAATGATTTTTCGATGTTGTTTGTAGTTGAATATAAAATGAACGAAAGTTGGTATTAAATTAATTTCATCTTTTGTTAAAAGAATTCTATGCAAAAAAATATTGACATTATAATGAAAATATTTTTTAGTCTAACTTAAAAAAAAAAACGCTCTCCTGTATTTCATATTTTTCAAGTTATGTCATTTTTGTCGCAAACAACCGAAGTTGGACACTTCGTTTGTTTGCAGAAAGCGGAAGTTTTTTGGACATAAATCAATCAATCACCCTGTAAAACCGAACCCCCTCTTAAACCCCTAACCAGCCAAGGACTTACAAGTACGCCATTTTCTCCAATGAAAGGCCAAAGTATAAGGCTGAATAGTGCGTCTCCATCGCGGACTCTGATCCGAGTGGAGTCGGATGTCAACATTTGCTCATGAGATTTCACCCCCGAGGCCGGCCGGGAAATGACATGCGCCCTTTATTCCCGAGATCCCGGCAACTCTTTACTGCGCCGAGATGCAATTGCATGCAAAATTTCAAAGACACAGCCCCTAGTGAGATGAAGTAGCGACTTTGTAAGCTCCATTTGTGTTCTTTTAATTTTTAAATTAGGTTGCCGATTTTTTTTGTTTAAAGGCGTCTGTAGAATACTGCCTGGTTTTTTAAACTGTTGGATTTTTTTGTCTATTGCAACATTGTTTGACAGTTTAGGTACGTTTCGGTTCGGTTGTTTGGAAAATTCGAGAGGTCTTAGCTTTGGTACATAGGAGTAAAACATGCAAGCAAGTAAAATAACAACACGGAGACTTTAGATTTTTGCCCCGTTAGTGGCTATGGATCTACACCACTTTCTTTCTGTACCTATAAAAATAGGGAGTAGGTGTTATAACTAAACTATTGCCAGTCTCTTCAAGAAAGACAGGCGTGCTTTCAAGTTAAAAACAAATATTAAAAACTCTGAATTCAAAAAACCATAGCAATATTCTTCTAGTACCAAGAAACTATCAGTTTTACAACCGTAGCTATTTGTTCCCGGTTGAAGTATGATAGGAACAAAAGGCTATTAAAACTAAAACTTCTATAAAAGCTAGTTTACCTGAACACAGGAGAACGGCTAAGCATAAAATATTATTTTATATTGAAAACATGTGCTTGAGTTGAGATACTTGAGTTTTAAAACATTTCTAAGTATTATATCGTCTGAATAGATCAGTAAACAGTTTGTTACGATCAATGAAATTTAAGATACCATAAAACTGTGATTCCATGGCTTTTCTTCTTCGACTTTTGGCCACACAAAGCTGAGTATAGGTCTCTTCCAAATCTATCCATATTTAGCGGTTTTTATCATGCCTCAGTGACGCCTAAAAGCAAAATTACATAGGGAATTGCCATGTTGGACACGTTACACGTCTTGTGCCGACACTAACTAGTTGGTTCATGCCAGTAGATTACAAATTTGTTTGCCATACCCATCTATCGTATTAATTTTATCGAGTACCTAACTATTCATCAGGGACTCAGAACCTGCTGGTATATGAATCGATGCAACTGTAACGCTATAGAGACATCAATAAGCCTGAGTAAAAACACTCCCTAGCAGATAGCCAGTAATAAAACGTGTAACTCACAGTAAATACATTGAAATAACAGCATCACTATGCACTTTGACGTGACGTATCGCCGGACAGTTGTTCCGAATCGAGTCCGACTTTATTTAACGTCACTGAAAATCGTGATGCACATTTGCGCGAGGGGAGTGGGGAGAGAGGAAACTGCGCGTCACCGGCCGAGGGGAGCAGAAATCACGACAGCAAACATTGACTTTAGACTTTTACTCTTTCACTCACTTAGCCTAACTCTCCCCTCTGCGCTGCAAATCACTCCACTAGAAACGAAGAGGAAGTTTTAAATTCTGAAATTTCTTTAAATAATTTAAAGCCGTCGGCTATGAATCGACTTAGTGAGTTATTGAATAGTTCGCGAACCCGTAATTGGGTTCATGTGTAACCTTTGTTCGATAGTTACTTGAATACCTAACTATACGTATAGTAGGCACGTACCTATCTATGAATTTATAGACTCGTAGTAATTGAATGAGTATATTGCTGGTTCAGAGTATAAGACACAATAGGAAGGAATTGATATTTGAGAAGCTGTTTGCTATCTAAATGGCTTGCGCGAAGGTCGATGGATAGATATTGAAGGTCAGGCAATGTTGCCATAGTGAAGGGTGAGTCCACTGTTCTATGCTTCTTTTCATGTGAATGGAAAGTTATGGAAAAATCAACGATTTTCTACGGCAAAGATTGACTGTTTATATTACTGATGTTTTCGAATATAATGAAGATTACAACAAAAATCAAACTAAAATAATACGTCTTAAACCAAGACCAAGCTAAACCCAAACCCAACAAAACTTAAAAAGGAGACTTACACCACTGTCACCAATCACACGATCGACTGCCTTCGAAACCAGTATAAATCATAATTAAGCACTTATTAGCCACCTGGCTACAGATCTACCAGTTATTCAAATATCGAAGTCAGCGATCTAATAGGTGGGGGGAGGGGAAACACTCCTCTTGAATTACGGCGTGCATTTAATCTTTTCAGACGTTCTCAAATACTCGCTCATTAACCCGTGTAGCCACTTCAGACGTCCCCGATTTGTTACCTCTGGATGTGCCGATAGAATGAAAGAAAGCGCAGATTTGTGAACACACCACCTTATTTATCCTGCTTTTATTAACTTCGGGAATATTTTAAAAGGTGAAATGGAGTTGCTCTTTATTTAGGTTTAAGATTCTTGCCGTGGTTATTCATGTCATTGGGAATTTAGACAGGTATTATGGGCTGAACTAACTAAAGGTTTTTAAAACCTTTGATGATGGTTTGCCAGATCGATATTTAACACTTATTGATAAAGACAATGGCAGGAATACATTGGTGTAAGGGCACCAGAGTAATTGGCTGGAAAAGTAAGTATAGAAGGTGTACAACCAGCTTTCCAAACAGCAGAAGAATACTTTTTCTTACGATATTAGACCTATTATTTCAACAGTTTGCAAATCAAAAACTAAGAATGAATTACCAATGAATCGATCAACTCATCTGAACTGCGTTTAGTAGCTGTCAGTGTCATCATTATTACAATATTTGACACTCACAGTTCACGAAAGCTGTTTAGATAATCGCGTTCAGTTTCAGTGGTGAAATACGCACTTAAGTAGATATTATACCCCATAACGTCACCCCAGTGTTATTTATCTAAGTCCATCAGGTACACTTGTACCTACAGTGTGAGGTGCTATGGTGCAATAGTGCCCCTGTGCCGGATGACGTCATAGACTGACGTGGCTTAACGAACAAGGCCAACTAGCGACATCCGACCGTCGGATTACTGTTTGCGTACTCTTTGAACTGGGATTTAAAAGAAATATTCAGAGAAATTAGTAGTGGCCCAGTGGTGGACTTACGAGTTGAATGGCGTCGGTTCGAACCCAGAAAGGTGGCATTACTTTTTGTGATTTATTTAATCAAAACGGTGAAGGAAAATAGTTTGAGGAAATTAGAATGTCCTAGAACAAAAAATCGAAGACATGTGACATCTACCAACAGTCCAACACATACTGGGCCCGCATAGTGTATTACAGTCCAATTTTGTTTTAATCGTTGCCCCACACTAGGAATTTCTCCTGTATCGTGGGTACGTTTGTAAACATTTAAACTCACATACACAAACAGCCGGACCCGGAACAATTACCTGTAGGTCATACAAATATTTGTTTCGTGTGGGGATCCAACCCGCGACACGCGGCGTAGCAGCCAATCATCAAATACATGAGGCCTGTGCTCCAGACAGAACTAATAAAACATAAATTTTAACAAACAAATCGGGGACTCAAAATAGTCATTGAATTATATAGGGTATAAATGGACCCTTCACGAAGCCGTCAACTAAGCATTATGTACATTTATTTAAGTTACGCAATAAATATTGCTAGGAAACGACTTTGTTTTTGGGTGACAACACGTTTTACGGTAAAACTCAATGTAGCACACTCAAAACATTGTGCTGATGGATGCTTTGAATAGTAAACGGGTCATGGAGGTAATTAAACTAAAGTTATTACCTTAAAAACTAGTATTTAAAAAAAAACTTATGAAAAATATTGAACAAGTGCCTTTCAGTTCCGTTATGGGTACTTTTACACCTATTACAATTGCCCTATCTTATAACCACCAATGGTTTGAAACAGGGCACCACGCCATGATAATTTATCATGAATGTCAAATATCAGAAGTGGGCTAACTTGCGCACTTCTTAGTAACATCAATGTTTCAAAATACAAAGTAAACAATAACAACTCTATATTCCTGGCATTGTAGTTGGAATTGCACATACAATAGTTTCGTGCGAGTAATACAGTTATATACAAAGAAAACTTAGGACATATATTAGCAGCTTATTGTTCCGCCGTAGTTAGAAGATATAACTGTCAGAAGTGGTTTTATAATAGAACTTATAACTTGTGTGCTGTATTTTGTTATTATTGTAATGTTTAAATATTTTTAATATCAGGTTTAGCGTATGAAACTTATAAGTTTCATACGAGTATTTCGGATGCCCCAAAAAAAATACAAGGAAAAATATACAAGTCCGTGATTAGACCTGTCTTACTGTATGGATCAGAATACTGGGCTGTGAAAAAGATGGATTAAAAACAATTGCATGTAGCGGAGATGAGAATGTTGAGATGGATGTGTGGAGTGACAAGAATGGATAAAATCAGGAATGAATATATTAGAGGAAGTTTGAAAGTGGCGCCTGTTACAGAAAAAGTAAAAGGAAGTCGTTCGTTTTGGTATGGGCATGTAGTGAGGAGGGATGAAACGCATGTGACTAAAAGAGCGATGGACCTGAATGTGATGAATGGAGAGGGAGAGGAAGGCCAAAGAAAAGAGTTGTGGATGGCTGTTGGACCTAGATTGACTCTTTTGTTGTAGGAGCTAATAAAGTATGAACTTTATTAGCTTCTTTAAATCTGAAAAAAATTAAGGAATACTGTTAATGTGTCGAATATGCCAATGATAATGACTTTGAGGTGGAGTTGCGGACACCAGACCGTTCTACAATACAATAGTATACTTTTAACATTCAGCAAATTGCCAATGCAACGCAAAGAATCTTCATGAGTACTTTTATCTGTTAATTTTTAATATTTTTATACGCAAACCCTGCGTAGGGAACTATAGCTGTTTTGACATGGAAAGAAAATGGTTATGGTCATGGTTATGGTGGTCAGTGGTTTTGGTTGGTTGGTGGTGGTGGTTGGTGGTTGGTGGTGGTGGTGGTTGGTTGGTTTTATGGTTGGTGGTTGGTGGTTTATCTATTAATGTTAAGAAAGTTGATTGTGTGATATGAAAGAGAAAGGAGTAAATGATGCCGTGACGTCTGATAGGGGAAGATGGAAGAAGAAAACGAGTAGCACCGACCCCAAATAGAATGGGACAAGGACAGGAAGATGACGAACTTGTAAGTTTCATAACGTAGTACTAAGACAGTTTTCAAAGATAGGTTTACTTTTTATAAATATTTCCTACAAGTCTACTACTCATACCCTTTAACCGACCCGCACTGGACCCGCGTTGCAGATTACGACCCACTCCCTCTCACACCTTGAAGGCCAGAGGTTCCAGCAATGGAACAGTATTGTTTGATTGTTTTATGCTATCATATGCCCTTTTACACGTAAATTTTCTATAAAACGTATCAGACTACCTCGTTGATCGAGTGGTAGTAAGAGTGAATCCTGAGCACGAGGTCCTGGGTTCGATTCCCGGGTCGGGCAGTGTTATAGGTTTTTTCCATTTCAGAATTTCTCAGTAGCAGCCACGGAGTCTGGACTTGTGACCGGTTGATGGCAATAGGCTCGCCCCCTATTACATGGGACACCCACATTTCGCTAGTTATGTTTCACATAACTGGGAAATGTGCGTGTACTATTAGGTACACCTCTGCCTAACCCATTCGGGGTTATAGGCGTGAGGTTATGTTATTGCCATAAAGCCAGATGTTATGTTATTACCACAACCATGTCCCGTAGGAGAACACCATGAAAGTATTTATATTCTTTGAAGAAAAACAAAATCCTTCAAATTATTGCATGTTACGTATGACTAACACAAACAATTCCGCCAATACAAACAAAATACAAAATTTAAAAATTTCGTTTTTGTTTTTATAAATGGCGACCTCGATTAAAACGGTTGTCGCAAGCAAGACAACTGAGCATGCGATTCTGGGTTCGATTCCTTTGTTTTTTCTACCAAAACAGCCTCAGTAGTGGATCGGAGTCTAAATTTTTGTGCTTGTTGACGTTAATAGGCTCGACTGCTGTTACATGGGACTTTAACATAACCGGCGAAATGTGGGTTTACTTTAGTATACACGTCTGCCTAACCCTTGGGGGATAACAAGAGTGAAACTTGTATGTAAAAAAACTTGTAAAGTGTCTGTTTGTAATTTCAAAATAACAGCTTTTACTGAATGCATACACGCTTATACATTACACACGGTACTTATAACAAAAAACCATTTTTAAATTTTTTTGTCTGTCTTTTTGTCTGTTTGTTCCGGCAAAACTCCGAAACAGGTAGACCGATTTTAACGGGACTTTTACTAGCAGATAGCTGATGTTATAGTAACTTAAGCTGTTTTTATATTAGAAAAAGGATTGGGGTTCCATGTCAAAAAATTAAAAACCCATGAAATTATTAACAAAATCTCATTCAAATAGGGAAGTATGGGAAAAGTACTAGTTTTATAATAATTTCACGTGGATGAAGGTTGCGGTCAAGGGGTATTCCTCAAAGCGGAACTATTTTTAAGCGCAACCGACTAAGCACAACTAAGTTATTCCTCGAAGCGCAACCATTATTTGCGCTCATCATCATCACCATCATTTCAGCCGAAACACGTCCACTGCTGGACATAGGCCTCCCCCAAGCGTCGCCACAAATTCAAATTAAAAAAATAGAGATGGGTATGATGGATTCATGAATTGTTTTTTCAATCATGGTTGCATTTTGAGGAACAAACAAATAATATTTTTAATTTTAATTTGTGAGCGCGACTAATGGTTGCGCTTTGAGGAATTATTTAGTTGCGCTTAAAAATAGTTGCACTTTGAGGAATACCCCCGGTCAACAGCTAGTCTGTAATATAATAAAAGAACCTACCATCCCATTATAGTAAACAAATTATAGTTAGGAGTGGTGTTAAGAATAGCTTTAGTACACTTGTGAGTGCCACGCGTGTATTTTATGTTTCTGTACTACGATAATGGCAGGAACGTCTTGAAATTAGTTTCGTTACAAGACAGTTACTGTTGCTAGTCTTTCTTTAGTACGATTTAGTTCATTTAGAGTACATTTTAATGGGGTTTCTCTTTGTGTAATTATAATGGAGACGATTAAACCCAGGTTTCTGAAAGTCTATTTTATTTTATCAGTTCTTGTTAAATTGTTATTTGTTTTCGTTATTTTAGTCTCTGTCAATAATAACAGTTAACATCTATACTTATAATATTATAAAGCTGAAGAGTTTGTTTGGTTGAACGCGCTAATCTCAGCAACTGCTGGTTCGATTTGAAAAATTCTTTTAGTGTTGGATAGCCCATTTATCGAGGAAGGTTATAGGCTATAAAATTTCGGACGAAGGTCGCGGGCAACAGCTAATAACATATAAAAGCATTTTAATAAAAGAAAAAATATTAAAAAAAGACTTGATCAGGATTCCAAGAAGGGATCATGAAATCATGACCGACCACAGCGGTCTATTTGAAGAACTCAAGGCAGGTAGGTTGATCCTCCTTCAATATTTTATGTGTAATATCTAAGCCATATTACTTCAGTTTTAAAAAGCCTCAACCTCGATCTTTTACAAAGACAACAAGATAATCTAATATTAAGTTTAATCTCTCATTTATCTAAGAAACAGGTAAACGGCCGAAAATCTGATTCGAAGCCTAGTGATGTTCCTACCTTACCTTCAAACTTATCGACCCGCCCAATACTGCGACAAAAGCCGAGAGGGTACGGTTGTCTAGCAAAACAATAAATATTTGAATATTTTAACGCCGAATTCTGATAAAGGGATGTAAATGACTAGCTTGTCCAATTTGCATTGAACAGATTAACGTCATAATCGTGCGATTCAATCAGCGATCCCGAATACTCTGGACAGGGGGCCGGGGGTGGTGCCGGGGGGTGAAGGGGGCACCAATACCATTTAACGTGGATACTAATAACTTCAGATAAAATGCTAATTTTGTGTTCATTCGATTTGGGCGAAGAAGATAGGCGCGAATCTGGTGGACTGGTACCGGTGGGTCGAGTGATGGGATGTTTCGATTTACCCTGATTGTTCTTATTTGTACTAACACATACATAACACCGCGCCTGTGATCCCGAAGTGTTATGCAGCGGTGTACCTACACCCACATTTCGCCAGTTATGGTTAAATCCCATGTAGGTAATAGGGGTTGAGTCTATTGCCATCAACTGTGGCTGCTACTGAGAAATTCCTGACGGAAAAACTTTTGCCCGACCCGGGAATCGAACCCAGGACCTTATGTTCAGCAGTGGCTCTTGCGCCACTAGACCAACGAGGCAGTCAGTATTTGTAGTAAGTCATTCTCCGTTAACACATCATTATCCTTTAACATTTTAAATTTGACAACCATGTTGCCCTGGTCGGTGGAGGTCCAACAGGCAATCACTCTATGCAAAATAAAGCTATTCTATACTGTTAAACTTGAAACTGACCCCAATATCAACGGTAACAGATTCTCTTTTCATACCACCACGGTGCGAATAATCCGACCTCTCAAATGTCGCCTTCTCGACCCACCTCAATTATTACTAATCGCCACTTAACTTCCATAACAGCTAATATTTATGAAAAAATAAAAAAAAATCCCCGTACTCGATCGCCCTCAATCCAGGGGTAGCAATCCGATCCGAGTGAACGCTTGTCATATTGATTCAGAGACGTAAGTGAGTGTTTTCGGAAGCTACGATAAGGCGAAACGTGACTACGGAACCCGTTGACGGACCAGCCATGTGGACCTTTATACTTTACACTCACTGAACGTTGTAAGGACCTGCCTGCCCCTAAAACCTCTGGTTGACTTACAACAATGCTACAGTTTATAGTCATTTGCTTCAGAATAAGCCTTTCGATTCGAAACCGATTTTCGATATAGTCTTGCTTGAAACAGCGAACTAAATTGAATATGTCAGATGCATGATATGGAATTGCATTATTTTGCTTATGGGTAACGTTTTGGAACGTAGAAATGTTTTTAGAAGAATATTTCGCGAAAAAGATTTGGTTTCTAATTCAGTCATTACCAACGAATGGCCTGGCAAGTTGGGTGAACCGGAAAAATGCTCAAATGGTACCAACTTAGTTAATTTTAAACTTATACTGTCACTTACGGGATATCTTTCGTGATTGTTCATTATTTTGAGCTCCTGATATTTCGGCGCTGTTGCAAGCGCCATGAACGCGGGCTGAATCACGGAAGATATCCCGTAAGTGATAGTATAAGTTTAGTTTAAAACCGTGAAAGCTTAAAATAGTGTTTAGTTAATTTTGCTTGTTGCCCTCATCAAATTTAAACAAAATATTACTTTCATAAGATCATATTCTTAAACCTGGTGTTGACTAAAACATTGTCCTAGCTGAGAAAATAAACCGTGTTGCCATAAAATGTCTATTTATTAACAAACTTTTCTTTACGCATAAATAAATTTCCCACAATAAGTTTCACGCCGGTGTCAAGACATTAATTTTATGATCCACGAAATCCTGGCTCTAAATTCGTAACCAAAGTTAGTGTTCGAAGCAATAATGTAACGGTAACTTAGCACCGGAACTTTAAAAAAGGAACGTACAATAAATAAGAAAAGTTTAAAAAAAAAGTGACAGTTAAGAGGTACACTTTTTGGAAGTTCGTAAAATAAAAAGGCGAGCTTTCGGAATTATAACTAGATTAATGTTCGGTGACTGGAACTACCCTGGTGAAACTTCGAAACTAAGTGGAACAGAGTTTTGTATTATTTTTAACGAACCGAAGCGCCTTCGGAATTCATTAGCTTGAAAAGTATTGAGGCAAAGTCTACTTCCAATATGTGCCGTCGGACCTCGGCGACGACGAAGCGCAGCTCTAGAACCATAGATGACTAACTTTCTTTTTTTAATCATTTTGCTTCCACCCGCATATACCTTCCCTCCCTCACTTTCAAACTAACACAAAGTAACGAACTTTAACTCTTAACAGAATATTTATTTGTAAAAAGGAAAACATATAACCTAAGTACACAATAAAACAGGAAAGTTTTTTGCTGAAGTATGATTTCTAGGAAGTTTTAAACGTTATTGTTTGTGTCTAATATAGCTGTTATGAAGAATTTGAAGGAGTTTCGAAATATATTGTGTACTTACATTCGTTACGATTTATGTGATGTAAGCTAAAAACTACTGTTATGTACGTAATTTTGTAAGTAGAAGATAGTTACTTTGTACATTGAATAAACAATAAATATCTTAACATTAATCTGTAATAGTACCTACAAGCTATAAAAGGGGGTGGACGATATAAAGAAGATAAAATATGGTAACGCAGCGCAATCGTCTGCTGTCTACATGGTAGGTACAGTCGCCAGCGAATCAAGTTACTACAAACTGTTAAATTTTCTCTTGTTTGATTTTTAACTTAAAAATCAACATTTTATCGTTTCAAATCATTTGGAAAAATTTGACAGTTTCTGGTAATTTGATGTGCTGGCATCTGTGACTGTACATCACTAAATCCGATCGATGGAACTACTGAAGTTTTATAACTCTTTGTCAAATGTGGGTCGTGGCTTATAAAATTACCATGTTTTGCATTGTTTTACATAAGTTGTAGATAAGGAAAGTCAGAAAGATTCTGATTTGATTTTGAGCTTTTGTCGAAGAAAATCTTTTTCTATATAGGTACCACTTCTATATACCACAGTTAAAGTGTGAACATATGTCTTATAATGAAGTTCATCCGAAGCATTCATGATACACTTGGTACTTATGTTCATCTATATTTTTTTTAAAGGATCGGAATAAATCATGTAAGATACCCTCGAAGCTGAAAAGCACTAGACCTCTTTTAAAAAAAAACCCTACCATTATCAGAATTCTCCGAGGTCTCAGAATAATGCATGCCCAAGTTGAAAGCTGATCTCCGTCCACAAGCTAGACAATAGCCAGCCACCTCTAAACTATTCATGAAAAGAGACCAACTGATCTATTCCTAGAAAATGCGACATTGGCATACTACATTCCTCCTAAGATTTCATAGGAATGTTTCGGTGAACAAGGATCTCATGGCGCGTGGCTAAAATTGGAACTAAGGCCGCCATATTGTTTTTCCGTCAATGAAAAATCATAAATGTTTAGTATGAAAGTAGCCCGCGAAATGAATATTTTGAACCCCAATGAATGACTTTTCAGTAATTATAACCCTATGGTTAAATGAACTTAGAACGTTGTATTAATGATTATAATTTTATAACTACGTACGCGTTATTTGCGCGAATCATATTTTCATCAACGTACAACGTGACACTGACCTGTAAACATAAAAAAAACGGAAGCAAATTTGAATGTTGCGGGTTACCTTAAACGCCTCCCTGTCAACTTCACGAGAACGCCAAAAGATTCATTTAGCACAGTATGTACGTAGGTGCGACTAATCTTAATTGTATTCCACTAATCCTAATGACTGCAGCAGCACTTCAAAGTTATCTACTGTAATATCGCGAAACTTCCCTTAGCTAGCAATCTACATAATACTCACTCAGTACGTGTTAGTTATCATATCTTTAAACAATTGTTGTATTGTGATCAAGTCGGGAGCTGATATAGAAGTTAAACACAAGTTTGCATAATGTTCTTGTGCGGAGTTAGGCGGAGAGTGGAATCGCTCCTCATTAGGCAAATCGGATGGCGTTAGCTCAACCTATTAGCACAGTCAATGTTTGGCCAACCCATCAACCCGTCTCGTCACTCCGATAGCTGCGATAAACCATCTTTCAATTATCTTTTGCACTTTGATTGACTTTCAACTTTAATTTCACCAAGGAATTTAATTAAAACCAAGCCAACATTATATTATATCGTAAACCGTTTCAGATCTTTGATGAGCTTAGTGGGTATTTAATTTGTAATCAGTAGGTATCTAAGTCTCATTACGAATAAATACCAGCTTAAGCGCTTAACGTTTACACAGAATATTTGTGAACAAACTTCTGTATTAGATAGACTCGATTCTTGAAAGAGAACTTTACTGAATTATAAGCGAACTTTAATAGCGGACACGAAGGTAAAAAGTTTTATTTTAAATAACCATCAAAAGCGAACATTTTTCCGAGACTTTATGAAACGTTTCAGTAGATTTATGAATAAAACCTTTCAAGGCGGATGCGAGGCCGCAATGTAATTTAGGTCGTATAAGGAATAGAGCCGGAGCCTCCAAAATTAGACCGTTATCATTCCACCGCTGTCGCCGCCGAGATCACCAGTTATATGAGCCAATACACCGAACAGAATAAATTTGCTTTATACAGACAGTTGACCTTCATAACCGATATTGTTGCCTTTATATAAGAAAATATTTTGGAAATTCCCGACGTCCGCCCTCCACACTCGGGTCTTGTGTCGTTTCTTTTTTTTTAAGTTATTTGCGCTGCAAAGCCGAAGCTACGAGTATATGAGAAAATTGGAAAAACCTTTAAAGGAATCGAGAGGCCAGGGAAACGTAGATTTATTAGACGTTGATTCATAATGGGATATACGAGTACTTTAAGATCATTTTCAACAAATATAGGCTGTGTATTTTTTAAGCTTTATTTAATTCCAGTAATAATAGATTTGCCTTGGAGTAAGACACAAGCAAAACTTCATCGCAGCTTTCTAGGAACTGTAGACCGAATGAAATTGATCCGCACACACTGGCTGATGATACCGCACGTCAGCGGTACGGCACGGTGCGGGCACAGCGGCGGCGCAACGGGGGCCTTTGTCTCGACCTGTCCTTTTGTGAGAAATTCCAATTAATACGTTATACTTTTATGAGAAAAAAACCCATGTATCGATTCACGCTCTGAAATTGGAACAATACCACACACCACTATTGTGTACCTGTCAAACGTTCACGGCCCAAAACTCATATTTGAAGCGACGATTTGAACCTTCAGGAGTTTAAATGTATCGTGTTGTCCAGCAGAGACTGCTAGCATTACAGTACATTGCGCTCATTGGCCGCTTTCATGCGTAATTCATGTGCTACACGACGCATTCCAAATGTAATCCTACACACGAACTGCCCACGGTACATTTTTCTCTAAGAAACTTCATTAAATTACTGAAGATTCAGTCAAGTAGATGTACACAATAACCAGTTTCCAACTTTCCATTGTATTTTAAGGAGCTTAGACAGAAAAGGATGTTAAATATGAAATCAATTGGAACGGACTTTTCCATTAATAAAGGAGCTCGGGAAGAAAGGACGCTGTGTCCTCTCTAATTAGAAGTCCCGACTCGAATTTTCAATGCGTCTACCGCCGCTTTACTAATGGCGAACTGAAATAAAAGTTTATATTTACTGTGCGTGCCTTCTTTCTCTGAATGAATATTTATACTTTCTCTCTTCACTTTATTCACCTCAAAGCCAACAGCGCACCGGCTGAAGTTTTTACGGGTATACTTTTTATGGCGGAATTTTTCTTTGACTTTTCTTGATGTTCAGACTGAGCTGAAACGTGTTCCGGGATATGTTGCTCTCGGATACATTATTTTTATTATCTCCTGCTGTATTTACATATGTACGTATGTAGATGTTTTTGTAGCTATGTTTAAGTTTACATTCAGCAGTTTCAGGACAAAACAAAATAAAATGGAGGCTAAGTTAATTTGTTAAGGAAGGCTGTATATTAGCATGTGGGTGTGAAACGACGTGGCGACGTGCGTCACATCGGGGGCCGTCACGTCGCCTCGCCAGCGGGGAATCATTTGTTAGAACAGCAATAAAGCGGAGGATTAGCAGCCGTCAGGAGGCGACAAACTTCCCAATAAGCCGCCGCCTTCCGGTACACCGCGACTCGCTTTACAAGAGTAATGATGCTTAATTTTAATGACGCGTCGCCGACCAGCGCGGTGCGGGCCCGCCCACGCGCCCCGCCGCCGCCGCCCGCGACGCGCACCGCCCGGCCGCGCGTGACCCGACTGCACAACTAACACTGATATTGGAAGACTCAACGGCGACGACCGAAAGTCTGACGATAAATTTAGTTATTACTTGTGAAAATAGACGGAAGGAGATCGCTAACTTGTCCTCGTGAGAAGATAATGGATCATTGTGGGGGATGTTTTTAGTTACTTCCCGAAAAAGGTCTCGTTAAAAGCCCCGTTATGTGAGGAGTTTTCGAATTGTATCCCGGAGTTTCCCGTTTAAACCAGAATTGACGATACAAATTTTGTTTTAGTGGTAAAAGTTTAGATTATATTTAGATCCCGTCTTACTAATCCGGCGTTTTATCACGCAAGTTTTTCCCGTTGTAAGTCTATCATCGACTTAGGAAGCGATATTATTGGAAAGAAATTTGAAACTTGTGTTATTAGGGAGGGACGCTTTTGTAAACATTGTTCGACACTGAATTTTAATTATTTGCAAGAGGAAGGCCTCATTAATTTAATCATAATTTGCCAATAACACAGCAGTCGGCAGGTCAACAAATCAAACGATGCGAGGTAACGTTCATATGTTAACAAAGTCAGATAATGTTTGTCATCGAAATGTACCAATTTATTGAATCGGAACGTTGGGAATGAACATTTCGGGTGTGCAAACAACAGACTATATAAAATTAAAGACAGCCGACGGCGACACGCGGCAGCTCGCGGCTCGTCCATCCATCCATCCATCCGTCCGCGCTCAAAACTCGATGAATATTGTTTACAAATGCACCGCATCCATAACGAAAATATTTGGCTGATACCACCCAACTGATGTATCGATACTTTTCAATATTTCATCACGACGTAAATGGTTCTCGTGTTGTTAACTAGTTGGAAATGTTTGATTTGATTTAATAAATCATTTTGTGTGCAATATTGTCACGGTGATTGATATATTGCGTTTTTCTTTCATTTATAAATACCTAGCTCGATTTTTTTGTTCTCATAATAAAATATTTTTTCCTGAAGACATGCAATTTTAGCAAGCAACGACTACTAAGAGATTTATAACACACATTGCTTGTAAGGCTTGACTTGCCTCATTGCATAAAATTGCTCCACAGCGTCTCCTCACCGCAACACCAACATTATCTCAAGGAAGCTGTAGTGAGACGAGTGTAGTCGACAGCAGTAAACGGTGGCAGGCAGGTAACAATATTTCCCACGGCAGCAAATTGAATAAACACATCACCGTGCGCCTTAAACGACGAAAAGACAAGTCCAATAACGCCGAGCACCGAAAGCGATAAATATCCTGCTATCTACCGCCGCCACGCTCAACATATTTATGCTATCCTAGTCAGCTTTACTAGCTCGCTTAAGATATTTGTTTTTCTCGGAATAATACAATTACAACAATGTTTTTGTTACGCATTAAATCCTCCAAGTTTCTTTTGCAAACTGCCTTTGTGTCTTCTGTTGATTTGATGAGCTTGGCACGGATTTGGGACAATGCAGTGTTTATAGATGATTTTTTTTATTTGTTAAAATAATATAAATATGCTGGTTTCTGCTAAAATTAATACAATTTAAATAATAAACACACACGAAATAATAAACTCATCATAAAATCATTTGACGTAGGCACGCACAGATGTAAGTACGTAAGTAATATACCAACATACGCTAAAAAAAAGAGATTCCCCTTCAAGAGAATTCGTGCTAAAACTGACAAACACGCAGGAGGGCTCCTAATTTTCATATCGAAAAAAACCAAAATGGCGTCGTTGTACACATGTTGTTGCGTGAATTTCTCTTAGGGTCACGTATTGGCATCGTCTAATACAATTTGTTCGGAGACGCGCGGCGCCCGCGGAATGCAAACACACTCGCGACACTTCATAACACATGACGATTATTCGCAATTTGTTGCCGGGACATGGGCGAAATAGAAAATATTTATGTGCCTCACATTATGTATAAACGGCACGTTTCCTAAAAATATTAGGTACTTTTTATCTTCATATAGCATATTAATTTTTTTTTTCTATATATTTTTCCCCAGTAAGTTTTTCACATGAACAACTGAATGAAAAACAGCGAAAATCCGTCCGTAATCAAGATGAAAAAGCACACTTTGAAACGGAAATATTGTGATAGGCTTTGATAAAGGCCAAGGAAATTCAGTTACTTTCCGGAACAAAAAGTCGTCATCTTCAATCCGTAAAATAAAACCTCATCATTATCTTGTGCCGCTAATTTAATCACAAACAACCTTCTATTTTTAGAGAGACATTGTCACCCATCTGTAAAGAAAAATAAATTTCCATTTTGGTTTTTGACGTGGGAAGATTTAATTTAGAAAGCGTTTAGCAAACAACATTTGCGTACGTCGGTAAAGCGTTGAGTACATCGATATTACTCTCGAATTATTAAGTCTTGGCGGCGTCCGCCCGCAAAGCAAACACATGAATAATAGCCATGAATACAGTAAAGTAGCGCGATGTGCACCGGGCAGGGATTATCGGAATTTATGTGGCAGTGTGTGACGCACCTCCCGCTTGTTCGGCGCGAAGAAAAATATTGTGGTCTGAGAGCTTAAATATTGATGGATTTATGGACGCTCTTAAAATTATGACAGGCTCGAGCCACCGGCAACTTTATTGAGTCTTATCTCGACGCTAGATTTATTGGTGTCTGCATCAAGTTTAGGGGAATCATTTTGTTGTTTTCACTTACGAGAGAATAAGAAAGTTGCCTTTGAAGGGTAGGTTATGTGCTTTAGATCTGTTACGGAACTCGAACTGAAACAACAAGTGCACTGAAACTGAAATAGTTTTATAGCAGCGAATGTTTTGTCAGGGATCTCGTGCAAATCTGTGTGTTTCGTAATGTTAGTTTATGTTCTTTGTCCCTGTATGTGTGCCTTTGTGGCTCGTACACGCGATATATAACAAAATCTTCGATATACAAGATTCAGCTGAGGTATTTGACGTTACGCGAGACTTGTTTCAGATATTCATGCAAGATACAACAATATATTTCCCCAGCAGGTAATAGTGAAATGTGATTGTGTAAATCTCAAAACGGCTCCTGTGAACTTATTGTCAGTATAGAAAACGTACCGACGTCGAGCCAGCCATTGTACATTCATACGTCTGACGAACAACAAAAGAAAATATTTTCTGAAAGAGTACTCCCAAACTAAATCATTTGAAGCAAGAATATAAGTTGCGAGTAGCAGACAGATGGCGCAACTTGAGGTGCGAACAAAGTTTGAGTGGAAAAACTTATTCCTCCGCGAATCGTCAGCGGGCCGCAGTCTGTGCCCCCGGGACACCTTTAACAATTTGTAAGTTATTTATTGCTGCCAAGAAATATCATTAACCCTTTTAAATTTAACAGCTTTACACAAACTTTTGTTTGCCACAGGTATTTACTTAACAGTTCACGGCGGGGTGCATTTAGTTTGTAGGAAGTGGTTCCGCTATCAACATGTTTGCGACACTGCTATAAATTACAATAGTACCATCTGCCCCAAAACTAATATAACTTTTCCAACTATTCGTTACATTCTAAATATTTCTGAGTAATCGTCAAGTTGGCTCGTTTCGAACAAAGTTGGCGGGGTTATTTGAAGTAAACTAAACTATTACTTATGAAAACTGAGTTAACATGCAAATCTTCGTCCATTCCGAGAGGATCTTGCTTACGTAAGCGCTGTTTAATACTTCGCGCATACTTATACTTTTCTTTCTTTTTAAGTCCTTCCAAAATTAAGATTTTACGACACAAAAATGGTAACCGGGTGCTGAGGTTGCTCATCTCAGTGTTATCCAACTTCTGCAGTGTTATAAGTAGCTAGTTTGTAGAGTTATGTGCAAGTGGTCGGGTTCAGAAGAGGTGTTTTTTAGTTATTATTATTTTCCGACCTATTGACATCAGCCATTCGGCTTTTAAGAACTAGTCGTGTGCATTTTCCAGTCAGTTCATGCATGAAATGATGGCGCGTTTGTGGATGCACAGTAAAGAGTTTTCAGTGCCCATAATGTTATCACAATTGAGAGGCAAATACCGGTGCTTGATTTTATTTGTAGTCAGTCCTCACGATATTCATGGAGAAGTAGATTTTCAAAGAATTTTATTTATTGTTTCTATGATTTTGTTTTGTTATTATTACTATTAAAAATGTGTTTATGAAATAGATAAAGTTAGCAGATTCGTCTCTGAACTAATTTGTTGTAGTTTTTCTTGTTTATCTCTCGTAACTTTATAAAGTTTAATATATGTATGTATATAAGTATTCATTCTTATATGTTTTAGTTATAAATATTTTCTAGTCTTTTTTTTTCTGTTATTGCTCCTACTGTATATTGTCTCTGCATCACCCTAAGGTAGACTGGTAGAAAATGCCTATGGCATTAAGTCCGCCTTTGTACAGTTTTTACTTGTGCATAAAGTTTTAATAAATAAATAAATAAAGAACTCATTTAGTCATACAGGCATTACCTATGATTGCCATCGCCAATCAATGCGAAATAAGTGACAACCTAACTGTATGACAACTACGCTACGTTTTAATCTGAAACAAACCCGTCTATCTACAGAATTGCCCGCTATTTTCCGATTCAAACTACACCCAAGCAATCACAATCACAATTACGTTTCCCTAAAACCGTAGTCAATAAAACACCACGAAATAGTTCACGGTAAAGACTAGGTATAATGAAATGACCTACACTTTAAACGAAAATTAAATATGCATTTTCAATCGTGTTACATTGTGGAACAACGACTTACTATGGGTAAGTATGTATGGCAGCAAAGGTCACACTGCTAAAGCTGCGTTTACACAGGCAATTATTGCCTGAGGTAGTAGAGAAATTAGAGAAGCAATATTTTTTAAATTGGCGAGAATTTCTCAAAATGTTTCGGAGATTTCGCCTCTAATTGTTCCATCATATTCTGTGTCGCATTTGACTAAAAGAGTGATGAACATAAAGGTTAATGGATGGAGAGGCAGAGGAAGACCAGGGAAACGATGGATGGATTGTGTGAGGAATGGTGTGAAAGAAAAAGGAGTAAATGATAGCGTGACGGTTGACAGAGGAGAAAGGAAGAAAAAAACGTGTTGCGCTGACCCCAAGTAACATGAGACAAGGACAGAAAGATGGTGATGATCCATTACATTCTGAACTAGCTTTTGCCCGCGACTTTGCTCGCGTTAATTTAAAATTTGACAATCGATTTGGGCTGTACTCTACTACTACTTGTAATAATATAATTCAATCATGATTCGAAAGACATGTGGCGCCATCGATTATTATAAGACGTTATTGTTGTTTTCCTCGGGATAAAAGGTATTATAAGTAAGTAAGTATATATTATTATATCTATATATTTAAATTTATTTTTACACAAATCTTATACATTTTTAAATATTTCTTAAACTAAAAACAATATAAAAAACATTTAAAAATATAAAAAATTGTAGCCCACCGGTATCGGGAACAGGGTCCAAGAGGAACCTCCTGATAATACGAGCCGTGTCCAGGAGTACCGCTTTCTGAATCAAACCCTATATATTATTATCTATATATTATTATTATTTATATTATTATCTGTAAGTCCTCCATGTACTAAAATAAATAGATTATGTCCGTTTCTGTACACCTGACAACGTATTTGCAAAATTTCAGGATGATCGGTTCAGTGGTTAAGGCGTGAAAAGGTAACAAACAAAACAAACTTACTTTCTCATTTATAATATTAGTTCGGAAGTTAGGATGTCTAAAATTGACAAAATGTATAGTTGAATATATAATACATATTCATGTGGCATTTAATAATAAGTCGTTCCACGTGGTGGAAATAAATCTTTTGCAACAATTAATACGATTTCGATTTTGCTCAAAAATGTCGAGATGTCGGACTACAGCACAAATATTGGCAAAATTGACTCAATTGACTGCCTCGTTGGTCTAGTGATCGCAAGAACGACTGCTAAGCATGAGGTGCTGGGTTCCATTACCGCGTCAGGCAAAGTGTTATTGGATTTTTCCTGCAGGAATTTCTCAGTAGCAGCCACTGAGTCTGGAGTTCGGTTGATGGCAATAGGCTCGCTCCCTATTACATGGATCTTAAACATAACTGGCGAAATGTGAGTGTACTATTATGTACACCTCTGAATAACCCTTTGGGGATTAAAAGCGTGATGTTATGTTATTGGCAAACATTATTCAATTCTAATTGCCTGTGTAAGTACACCTTAACTTAGTCAAACAGAGCCGATCTCTTTTAAATCCCTTCAGTATATTCAGGCGCCATTACTCTGTTTTTATTTCCTAGCTGGCTTTAATGAATGCAAGGACTAATTTATGTGAGTACCATAAGTCTAGTACTTAAGTTCATAAGTTCTCGTGTGATATTTCACTTTTGCTTAGTTTTTCAGCTTTACTTTGATGGTTTTAATTATGTGCTTGCTTTCCTTGATCTTTTTGGCAAACGAAAATAATTTTGGAGAAATGGTTTTTGGTGGCTTTGTGTGATTTTTTTTATCAAAAGCGAATGTTTTATGACAATCCTAATGAATATAGTATGTAAAGACCTAGGCGACAGAGCTCTGCTTGTGTAAAAATAGAAAAAAAGGATTTTACCAGATATTTTACCTATCTAGATCGATTTGTCACCTCCGTAAACCGCTATATTGAACGTAATTACGAATAATATACAAATATTGAACATTTAATAGTGCTTTACAAAGTCCGTTCGTGTCGCTTTTGTCTATTTCTATTTATTAGGGATATATTAAAGTCGCTAAAGTCATATCTGTCTGGGTGTCTGTGGTTTTTTATGTGATTTTCACTTTAGAGAATTAACCCCGAAAAGTTCATGTGAAAGTGTGTATTAATGATAAAAGTTCTTAAAGTAAAGAAAGAAATCTCGATGTTTAGTCGGGTCGTAAAAACCGCGCGACCGGGCCGCTATTTCTTCATAAAAAACATAATTTAAGTCGGTACAAAACTCACATGATTTTACCTAATTACTTAATTAATCACTGACTGTACAAACATATTATTACACCATTAATAATAACATAATTTAACTTCACAAGCTAACGAAGAAAATACATTTAATTTTAGAGTTCTCTATGGTTCCTAGGTTACCACGAAATATAGCACTCCCTAATAGTTCATTAAATCAGAAATTTTACAAGAAATATTAAACTTAAGTAGGGTGGCTCACGCTACGAATATAGCGCGGGGCAAATTCATGGGTTGGTTAATGCACGCCATGCCATAGCTCAACATGCAATGCACCATAGGTCTAGTCACCTGCTAAATAGCTGCATTTTTAAATAGATGGTAATAAGTGTAATAACAACAATGCCTTGGGATAAGGGATAGGCAAGTATACAGTGTGCGGGACACTACCTAGGCGAGTGGACGCGACGAACTACACAAGTGATCCAGTACCTCGATCAAACGTGAAGAACACCATGTAGTTTTTTAAACTGTCATGGTCACATTATCATTAACACTAGAAACGGGATATTTAGCATGCATGCATGCATGTCTGCTCATAAACATCCACCCGCAATAACTTCAGTTTATCCGTGATCAAGTGCTTGTAACAGCGCCGACATATCGGGAACTCAAAACAAACAGTAAACATGGTAACTATTCCGTTGTAGCGTTTACTTAGTAAGTCTGACAAACCTCTCCACCTGGCCCAGGGCGTAGGAAATCCAAAAGAATTTCACACACTAAAGAAAAAGATTATTTTTTTACAAGGTAGAGATTCCAACAAGCCTTAGTACCACCGCCTGTATGCCACCTTAAAACAGAAGAATTGACAGGTGCGTTGCTTTACAGAAGACAGTCTCATTTGGGAATTAAAATAGGCATAAACAAAGAGATTTAAAATACCTATAGAGCAGACATTGGCAATTTTGTCATACAATAATATTCATCCTGAATATTTTCGATTTTCTCACACGAATGCTACCTGACAAGCGGGCCAATGACACTAGACAGACCGACTTGTTACTAAGTAGTAACAAGTTTTGGATCACGATTGTCTTCTTCTTGTCCCGTCTATCGCTCGGAAATATTTGAATGTATATAGTAACAGCCATTTATCGCGAATATAAATTTTCCTAACGTAACATTCGGTATTGAGTCTAACCCGGAAATCGCACCCCGAACACACCGCTCGGTAAGTTCCGGAGGACTTATTGTTACCATTAATTATAATTGGCATTTCGTAGACATGCTATGGAAATTAACGCAATTTTATTAGCAATGCTTTCTTTATGGAAAACCATAAAAGTATGGTGCGTTCCAATTATTATTAAAAGGCTACCAAACTGTTAGTGCCTCACATCATGAAGTAGCTTGAAACAGACTGGCTAGTTGGTGTTTTTCTTTATCTGACGAAATGCGACGAGTGCACTGAAGTTACACTTCTGCAGACCTTCACGGATAAGAGGTGTAATGTTACAAAATTATTTTATGATAATATTTTAACTACACTGCGTCCTTTATTAAAAATTATTATAATATAATTTACAGGGCTGCCTCATGCTAAGAGTTTTACTGAATAATTTCCACGTAAAAATAATTGACCCAATTAGGTAAAAGTACGTCGTGAACCTTGGCGGAGGCGCTGGGGCTGGTTTTTTTCTGTATGAAGTCATATGTTGGCCAAGCATTATAAAAAATCATCATTTACGGGTAAAAGAGAAGAGGTCGAAGGCTCCATGTCCAAAGACAAAGAAGAAGAGTTTGAAGAATACCACAAGCTGTTAGGTGTTTCAGTTCAGAAGGAACCCGTGGCTTGAGAAATATCAGATGGAAAAACCCAACAACACTTTGTCCGGCCTCGGAATCAGTACCAGTACCTCATGCTCAGCAGTCGCGATTGCGACCACTAGACCAAGAAGGTTGCCAGCCAGTTAAATTAGGATATATCCTAATTATTGACGGGCTGGACAAAACAAACGGCCAGTGGTCCACATTAGCCCTGGAGGCCTTTGCCCAGCAGTGGATGACGCAGGCTAGCAGTATCAGTAACAGTATCCTAATAATTATAGTTAGGATCCCAAAAAAGGTCCGCATATGCTGTCGAAGAATGTGAGAGGAAAACAAAAGAATTCAATAGATGAATGAGCATGAGCACTTGAGCAGTGCAGAGCTTCCATAGATTACATACAAACGCAGTCAGTACCTAATGGACGTCTTAAGAACTATTCTGCAAAACTAATTCACGTTATTCACTTACTTTGTGCAGTTAAATAAACGCTCTTTTACTACAGACTTTCTCTCATTTCCTATACTAACAGATGAAAATAATAAATGCAAATATAAAAGTTGGCATTTCTTAGCCAAAGTGCTATTTAAAGTAACTCGTTTAACTGAAGTCTGTTCACAAAATAGGTTTAACGTCGACCACGACCGATTTGATTAAGTTAAATTTCTGGCAACTTTTGAACAGTACCTGTTAAGAAGTACAATTGTAAATTTAAAAATTTTAAACCGTGAACTAATTTAATTTACGCCGCCGACAAGTTGACGGACGTAATTAACGGGATTCGCTAAGTTTCTTCGGTTTTAAATATGTTTAAATTTATGATTTTAAAAATAATAATATACCTTCTGACTGGTTTCGGTCATGGCGTCTAATCTCAGTGGAGAACAACAACGTGGCAGATATAATAATGCAATAGTGTGACACATAAGAGCACTTTCTCTTGCCGCACTCTCATAGTCCAATGGGAAGGCAGTCCGACGCGACAGGAAAGAGGTCAGGCGCAGAACAAACAGATGATCTTACGAAATACAGGGTGGAAGGGATATCGACGCACAAACTCTTACCACGTATTCAATACATCATTTCGACCTCCCCTCATAGAAATTTTGGTAACTGCAGTCTCTTCATGTAAAATACTGGTATTCAGCTGCCCGGTTAGACTGGAAGCCGACCCCAATAAAGTTGGGAAAGGGCTAGGCAGATGATGGCAGATGATGATTATGAGTCGGTGTCCCTACATCCTTGTATATGTTACAGTCAAAACTGTTAATCAGTCAAAACCACTTTTGACTGGTGTCAGTCAAAATGTTTATAATGTTAAAATGCGTTTTCTCCATTTAAAATATGTTGTTTCAGAACGTTGTAATTACCTAGTCCTAGATTTACTATAACATAATGTTTTGCAAAGGGTCACAAAAAAAACCTAACAACCTAATAAGTTTCTAAGTAAATGTTAGTTTTTGTTAAATAGTTTTCACCGGTCTAAAGTAGTTTTGACTGATTAACAGTTTTGACTGTGACATATCATTTCTTCTTGGTTTTGGAAAACAAGATCTTGAACTACGAGTAAATATACTTGTATTATGTTTAACCTATGGATTAAATCCATAACCAAAAAAATATCTAGGTCAAAACCTTCCAGGATCCCGAAAATATTTCTATAAATTATTTACTTACCTCGTCTCACCCAGCGTAGTATCAACAGAAAGTCAGATAGATTTTTCGCCTTACCTGAAACCAAAAGAAAATCGTGTAAGTATTTTATTATAAAAACTCTCTATGATTTACAAAATAAACACGCTTTGGTAACTTTTGACATTTATTGTACAGAGAACGTTTGAACATTTGATAAAATTGAGTTTATTAAGGAAAATAAAGAAAGAAATAATCTTTTCACATGATGAGGAAAAGTGGGGATTAGACAAATGGAAACCGAAAAAATATAAACAGTTCTAACTTAATTCTTGTGAATATTATATTCCTCACATACAACATCATGGCCACTTTTCAGGATGTTATCATTTTTGCTATTATGGAAACCATTTATAACGGTAGCCAGAAAAATATCTTCTTATTATTAGTTTTTACAGGAATTGAGACTCATAATAATTAAAGTTCTCACCGCATTGTCCGCATTTATTTTTCTTGAAGTGTTAGCCAGAGGTGTCAACACATACATTCTGTTTTTTTAGTAGTAACTTCGACATTCTTTTTCGCACAGTTTTATGAATTTGTAATATTTACTAAATTAGTTAAAACATTGTGAAATGTCAATCACATCTACTTTACTTATTTGAATAATCATGACACCAAATCAATAAGACTAAACCACCCAACCCATAAGCCCAACTTGTGAGCAATCTTTCGCAAAGTGGAATCTTGGCCCAAGATCATCAGAGCGGGTGACGGATGGCCGCAGACACGCAGTCATGACTCCGGGACTATGATGGATGTGGCAGACCGGAGTCCCGGAGACGTGTTGGCTTATTACGAACAATAACGTACTTCTCAAACAAAATCTCCGTGTGTGACGTTCCATTATTTTATTAGATTAATGTTTATGTTCAACGAGACAGGACGTCTTTGTAGTTTTTTTTGTGAATGGGATCTTGTTTCAGTAATAGTTTGTTTAGAATAAATTCAGTGGTTTATGTAAGTTTTTAAAAAGAGCCCAAAAAGATTCGCAAAGAACAGTGATTCATCATAATCTTAAAAAAATAAACGGTCTAAACTTTTATTTTAACTAAACAGGCGTATTTATTTAGGTTTACTTAATTATTTCAAGATTAACAGCGCAAAGTTCAACACAAGTTCAACCGGTGTCTTCTCAACAATCAACATGATATTAAACTCACTATTATTCAAGTTATGATAGTAAGCTACAACGGATAAAATGGATTGTCGGAGTTAAAAGTTTAGCTTCGGCGTCAAGTTTTAGGCCTGTGGCGGGCCTCCGACGACTAGCGATAATGGCGCGTCACTCATCCGCAACTGGATGCTACAGATTTACATCCACGTGATTTATGACTTCTTCATAGAGAGGGGAAAAAATATACAAGAAAATATACGGAGGGAGAGCGGCGGCGGCGCCTCCATCACTTGCTGGAGCGGCGCGGAGCCGAATTGAAAATACTCCTAAGAATTTAGCAATCGCTACAATAGAATATTACGACTGTTTTGATATACACAATTTGAAGTAAATCGTCAAAGAGGACGGCGCTTCCTTTTCTTTGCTTTATTTATTCCAACAATTACGTTTCGGAGATTATAACTTTCCGTATTTAGAATTATATTAACCTAAATACCGTGTGCGTGCATGGGTAGCGGAATTAATCTTTGTGTGCGTCCCTTTTAAGCTTTCTAATAATTTACTTCGGGTTGTAGTACATATTTAGGTTTGAAAGATGGGCAATTTGGAAGACTAATGGCGTAGAATCCAGAGGTCCGGTATCGATATTCAAAAATTGCCGCTGGCTGGCGAATCAAGCGGTATTCTGATAATGTGCGTAATAAAAAATGTACCATCATTGTAGATACTTATGACAAAGTTTAAATCCGTAACCTGATGCTAAAATCATTTAAATAAAGTTTTTGGTCACAAATTATCTGCAACTCCATTTGTAAAAAGATTTTCAAAGTGTTTGTATTTTTTTGCTCATATTTCGTGAAAACTCAGACTTGAATATAGAGAGAGGATCGCGCGATATGCCTCACGAACAAAATAGAAAAAGGATATTGAATCGGTAAGAGAATGCCGTAACTTAAGAAAATGTCACCCTCTATCAAGCTCGACGTGTTGCTTGTGTCGAGCCGTGTTCTGATATTGTAACCGACAAAATATGCTAAAGATTTTCCAAAAAACACTCCATGTTTTTTCAAAAATTAACACCACATTATTTTCGTTCCAGCTTCATTTTCATACCGATATTTTTCGGGAAAAATCCCGGATCTTTCGCAAAACAAATGTAAAAAGGTCATCCTTTTATCTCACAATTTGCAATTTGAATACGCAGACAAATTAATCCGGCAAAAAATTAACCAAAAGAATACAAAGCGGCTGCGCGGGAACAACGGTCTGCTCCGAAATATGCGACAGAGGATATCATTACATTTTGCGGCTACTGCTTACACAGTCCCGCTGCTAACCTGACTTTATCACGTTTTACTTTTTCCGTTCCAAGTAGTGGAAGTAGCTTTACCACAAAAGACGTCGAGGAAATAATTTAATTTAAAAGTAGCGGGACAGTCTGGGACAGTAGGGATACCGGATCCTAAACAACAGTGTCTCGCGACGTGTGCGTGCTCCTTGTTATTCCGTACGCGTACTTCAATTTCAAAGGTGGCGTTTGTTATTCCTTAACAATGAAAATCACGCAACGCATTCAGACAAAAACAAGGAATCTTCAGTAACTAATTTTCGTTTCCAGTCTCCGGTGAATACCCGAGGACGTGTGGAAAATATCCGAGGTTTTCTGACGTGTTTTGGCTCGTTGGGAGATAATAACCTGTCTTGTTTCCCGTCGTGCTCGTCAGCGTCTGTCCCGGCTGCGCGCGCGGCACGGGAGGGACGCCAGTACGTCGTTTTGTCACTAACGCATCATTTGTACTGTTTGCCAGACGGTTATTGGGCTTGTTTTTGGCAAACTCGCAGCGTATTGCGCCGCCCTGCGCCTTTAAGCCTGAAATGAAAGACCGTTTCGGTTCAGCCCCGAGAATTGGTTGCCTTCATTAAGGGTCTCTGTTTGCGCGTCTGGCGAAGCACTGTTATTTAAACCAATTAACTGAGTATTGTGATGTGATAGAGAGAAAATAACGAACATTAATCTTCACTACCACCCTTTTATTAAGAACGTAATGCTTTCATCTGGTTTGAAATTGGCTTTGTACGCCGTTGTTTCGATTAATTCGGAGCGAACTATTGTCACTGCGGGCTTTACGTTGACGTGAACTAAATTCACATGTAATGGCTGAGTAACTGAAATAAATAAGGCTAGCTAATTTTATTTTGTTGTTCTATTTGTGATGAAACTGCGGCCCGCCCCGTGGCCCGCGCCCCTCGCCCCCGCCGGCTCCGCAGCCAAATGTATATTAATGTGCCACCCGAACCACAACACTAATATTGTTTTCTTTTTATATCCACGACCTCGAAAGCTTTTACTAGTGTCAACTATTACGCTTGCTTTACGGTTTGAAGTAATGTCATTGTATAGACGAAGGAACAAAGGAGACTGACATTGGTGGAATACTTCGTAAAAATAAGAGTTTACTCAAAGGTTCCGACGAGAAAATCTCGCCTAACGACTGAATATCGTGAGCGAGAAATGTCACGATCCGCGCTGTGAGCTGTGAGCCTGTGACTCAGGTTTATCATAATTTTATTTTAGCTACCTTGAGATTTTATTACCGCACAGGATATGCATTGTGCGAAACAAGACTAGGAACGGAGCCATTGTATATTTTATATTCCTCAAAAGTTAAGAGGCTTCAGAACTGAAATTCAGTACGTAAGTACCTATAGGAGACGGAACAGGAGGCACGAATTGCCAATGGGGACCGACCGGAGTTAAAGACGCTAATGATTAATTCCTTATTTAAAGTAATCGCCGCCTTACGGAATCAAAATTCAACTTTGCTAATTCGGGGAAAATGATCCGTGAATTAAATAAAAAAAAAAAACAAAGCAGATGAGGCGGTAATACCTTGAGCCCTGGGTCCGTCGGTCCAGTGATGACGTAAGAATTTTATTACCTACCGTAGCCTCCCGCAGACCGCACTCCCCCGCCACTGGTTCCGTTTCAAGAGGATTAACTTGTAATCCCACAGGAGGACCAATATCATTCATTAGAATGCTATTCCCAGCTTTATTACGTCTGACACAATGTTTTCGTCGGCATTTGAAAATGGTTTTAAATTACTTTTTAACTGTGATTCATACGAAAAATATTGAGTGGACACCCGGTATTTTCGGACCTTCCATTTATTAAAAAAATCTAAATTTATGTGTACCGTTATAAAAAGAAGGTGTTACACAAAGGGTATTTGCAAGAGTAAGTTAAATTAATTCATAAAAGATATCTCGGGATAGTTGAAGACTAACAAAGAAAATTGTATTGTGTTAGTCGCCCACGCTAATTATAATAAATGGCCCGATGTTGTAGCCTAGCCCTAGTTCTGCCTAAGCAAGCAATTTAAAAGACAACTCAAACACTGGCTGCTATTTTTATTCCAGTCTTCCAACTTCCACTATCCGCTTTAACTTTATTTAAAAGACATTTTAAAATTCGAACTCCAGTAGCTTCTAGTATTGAATTTATCGGCTTTTAAAAGATTTTTTCGAATACAGAATGCAACTGTTTAGAATGTTGCTCCATTGAAATACTATTTCGAGAATAGATTCTCGATTCGAATTTTTAAATAAACCATTTGCAAACAAACATGGTCGTAATCACTGATAGCTGTCATCTCTCAATACGCAACGAGCTCACACATTAGAAATCTTACAGACAGTTCAATTAACAGGCGGGGTGTAGTCACACGTAGTGCGTAGGCACAAGGACAATGCCGAGGCAGGCCGATCCGCGATGAGCCGTGGTATTAAATCTAGATTACCGTTTGGCGTTTCCGCTCGGCTGGATAATCAACGGGACTATATTAAAGCTATCAGTCACGTGACGCATGACAAGCTACGCGTGTTGTCACGCGGAACGTTCGCATATCAAACGTAAATTGTGGGATACTGTCGTGACAATTACACATTTTCATGGGTTAAAGGATCGTACCACTCCGCTGTACATTGGGAAGCTATTGTTTGTATTGATTCAATAATGTGGTGAGTATTTCAAAATGGTTTTTGTGAAACTTGATGGATGTGCTTACTGACAAATAGTGCTTTATCTTTCCTATGTTATTAAGGGTTAAATTGTTGAGTCTAGAATAACATAATATCTAAGTACGCACAAGTCTAAAAAGCTATTAACCCTATACCAATCTACGGTAACTGTCGAACGATTCTCGATCATTAGTTCACGACAACGACCGCATTACTAACTTTACGATGACATCGACGCGATCGATGGAATTAATTCAACTCCTCAAATTACAATCTCTTATAAAACATGGGGAATTGCGTCGCATTTTTTCCGTGCGTCGTTTAATCCAAATCGAATATTTGAGTTAAGCGGGCACCATAAAATATGATTAGTGGTTATGTGGGGACCGGCGCTGGCGACACCAACGGCAAATATGGCCGGCCGGCCTAGGCAAACACGACCGGACCGCCGCGGGCCGAATCCGCACCATTCACAAATATTGTTTCGCCTGATCTTCATGTTTCTGACAGTTGATGGGAGAATATGTTTGATTTATCGGCTGCAATGAAATCAACAGGAAAATTGGCCGGGAATTTTCACTCTCGTTCAACTCTGACATTTGTTAAAAATAGATTAGGTGGCTTCTAAAATGGGGGAGCCGATTTATAAATATAACTTAGGTACAGTCCAGAATAGAACAATCGTCTCAAATGCGCAAAAGATAACAATGTAAGCTTCTAAATACAACATAGTCATAATCTTAAATATATACTTACTTACATACTATCAGTTTTTGTTAAGCCCCACGTGTACGCACTTACTCGTACCTATGTAACCTCTATTCATAATGATTATGGCAAATAATATCTTTTGTGAGCGGAACACTATCAGGTTTTATGTCATAATTATGGCGGGACGGTGCCCGGGGCGGACGGCGTCCGGGCAGCCGGGCCGTACGCCCAGGCGGCAGGCCCACCAATGTGTTTTCATCCAACACTGCGTAAAGGCGATTTTTACAAACGGCGCGACTACCCAACGCCTGCATTAATTGGATGCACTGACCGCGATGCTGTCCGGATGAAAATGTTTACGTTCTCCGCAAAATATATTGGAATATTTCCAGGTGAACGGTGACGGCTCTATTATGTGAGTACGTAGTTTGGGAATCAGGCAGATGATTCGAAAACCAATCGCTGTAGAGGCTTGGCCTGATAAACAGGCGCGGCGGTTTGTAATCCACACGGCTTGACTGGGTAGCTGTATGAAGGGAGATAATTAAGCAATACGATCGGTGCTTAGCGCGACACTACATCTAAATTCAGAGATAATGGCGTCATACAATTATGTTTGAGGGTATGACGCTTGATCTGTTGTTGTGTTAACCGCTACTGTACTGTAGCGTATCGATTGCGCTGTGCTTTTTGTTTAAACGTGTTAACAGCTGATTTGATTATTAGACGGGGAATAAACTTGTTATGCATTTATAACATTCATTCATTATAGGTTCAATTGAAAATGTAAACCCATAATAATATGAGTTTTTTTTTTAAATAATTGAGTGTCTAAGCCAATTTTGCCGTCAAATCCATAATTAGCGAGTTGATTCCTTATCTCGATCAAACCCCTGATCTCTCGCACTTAACTGATTAACTATGACGAATAGTATCACAGAAAGGAGGCTTTACATGGCTTCCTGGTAGCAATAATAATTAATTTGCCAGTTAATTAGTGCGGCTGCAGTTGGTGTAAATCAAGCGGAGCCGCCGGCGTGATTTCTGCATTGTTATGGTGTTTCGCTGCGTCTAATGCCCATAGAGGTTGGAGAGCCTAATGAAAATCTAGTTGGTATTAAAAGAGTAAGTAGAAATAGAATAACTGGTTAAAAAAATAAAATATTTAGTCGAAGAATGAAGTTAAAGGTTTTAAGTGCTAGCCTGGTTTTTGTGTGAAAAATGTATTATAATTTTTTTTTTAAAGTTATTGTGTTAGTGCGCAACGATAGGGTTTTTTTAATGGTTATTATTTTCTTTATTGTAGGTAGTTTTAATTTAAGAATCTATTAGAATAAAAGCAGCAGTAATTGCCTATAGTTCTTTTTATTACGGTAATATTTTAAGTTTTAGAGAAATACCTTTTTCCTACACAACTGCCCAAAAAAATATTGATAATAAAATAAGTTTTATATTTTTGTTTAATTGTCATTCGATCTCTACCAATGCTGAATTAAAAAAAAAATAAAAATAAACGTTGCCCCACTCTAGGAATTTCTCCTGCATCGTGGGTACATTAAAAAACATTTAAGCTCACTTACACACAAACGGCCAAAATAACCAACTAATTGTACTATTTTATACTGCTATTATTATTTTAAGTTAAGCATTACCCTTCTCAGAACTAGACGCAGAATTACTTGACTAAATTGTCGAAACAATATTGTTTGTATCAAATCACCAGCTGAAGTGGCTCTTTGTACGCAGTGGCTGTTGAAATCTCCCCTGTATTAAACACAATGCTACCGAGAGCCGGTGCAAGCGGCTTATTTACCTAAATGAAGGCCTATTAGAGCTCTGCTCAACGAGAACAGGAATTCTATGTTTAGAGGAAGATGCGTTACTGTATTTTGTGGTGGACAGAGTTCCGTATTTAGGCTAGGGACAAATCTGAGTGGAAATACGTAGTAGAATTTTGTGAGCGTAATTCCGCTATATGTATTGTTGCAGTACATTGTTTTATTTATTTACTACCGGCCTGTCCCGGCTTCGCACGGGTGGATTTTTCCCTAATCCTCTCCTATTTTTTTCTAGTAATAAATATAGCCTGTGTTACTCAGGGACAATGTGGCATTCTAATGGTGAAAGAATGTTTGAAATCGGTCCAGTACTTCTTGAGTTTATTCATTACAAACATACAAATTTTTGCTCTTTAAAATATTAGCGTAGACTAGCTGTGCCCCGCGATTTTCCGCGTGAAATTATTTTAAATATATTAATTTCCTATTTGAGTCGGGTTTTGTTAACAATGTTTTATTTTTTTTTGCTCGGATCCCTAATCCTTTTTCTTAAATATAACAAGCCTTATTTATTTCTTAAAACATCAACTATCCGCCAGTAAAAATCCCGTCAAAATCGGTCCAGCCGATTTGGAGATTTGCCGGAATAAACAGACAGATAGACAAAAATTGAAAAAAATGTTTTTGTATAAGTGCCGTATATATTTTCATATGCATTCATTAAAAAGTAGTTATTTGGAAATTACAAACAGATACTTCAGTTTTATTTATTTGTATGTAGATTAAAATATTCGGAATGTGACGAAAAGATAGGCGACCAAGTCGTTAGCGTCGAACGACCACGATAAGTGGCAAAAACGTGTGACATTATCATGCGTTTTTTTGGCCCTAGCCTAGGTAAATACCTAACTTTAATTCATCATTTTTAAAATGCATCGTGATCGGTCATCATCATTTCAGCCGAAAGACGTCCAATGCTGGACATAGGCCTCCCCCAAGTGTCGCCACATTGACCGGTCCCGTGCGTCTCGCATCCAGCGGATCCCTGCAACCTTTACTAGGTCATCGGTCCACCTAGTGGGAGGCCTTCCAACGCAACGTCTTCCAGACGGTAGATCGGTTATTAACATAAAATTTAACCCGTCAATCGATTGCCTGCAATCTGACTTCCCAATGAAAGAGCTTGATTATATTTATTGACGTTAAAATGCGACATTTGTCGGGTTCATTTTTAAAGATAAAGTTCATTTAACTGACACTAAATTCCCTCTCATCCATAACAAAATAACACCGGAAGATAACCAAAATATCATCATCATCATCTGCCTAGCCTTTTCCCAACTATGTTGGGGTCGGCTTCCAGTCTAACCGGATGCAGCTGAATACCAGTATTTTACATGGAGCGACTGCTTATCTGACCTTCACAACCCAGTTAGTACTGGGTAATACGATACCCCTTGGTAAGACTGGTTATCAGACTTTTTTGGCCACTGACTACCTAACGACTATCAAAGATCTACAAATGACACCCAGGACCAACGGCTTAACGTGCTTTCCGAGGCACGGAGGAAACTCGGTATGTAATGGGTGGTCACCCATCCACAGACCAACCTAGGCAAGCACGGCTTATCCTAAAGATCGACCCGAGCGGCTGTTATTATTTAGCCACGAGCTCCTCTGTTATTAGATAACCAAAATACTTTCAGCAAATTAAGCTGCAATTATCAAACTAAACACTTACGCTACACTGGGACAGTTACTCTAAATAAATCCGTGGAAGTTTTGAAAACAAGTGAATGTTGTGAATAACTGTGAACGGCGCCGGTGTATGGAATCTACAGCGAGATATCTATGAGATTCCGCTTCCACGAGGCGCTGGGACATAACCTATCGTACACACGGACGTTTAGTTCGTACAACATTTTAGAAATTCTTGCAAAGACGGTAGGGTCGTTTGAGATGGCTTTAGAAAAGAATAAGTACTTACCTGTCGGAAAAAATGGGGAGACCGTGGGACGTGTTATGTTTAAAGGAACTCAAATATCCATAAAAAAAGATTCAAAAAGCTGTCGTTCTTAAAAGGCTAATAATTGCCACATACTTTTGTTAACTTCATCTGTCAGATAGTAATTAATTTTTAAGCGAACAATTTGTATTGATTGCTCAATCGAGAACACCATAATATTATTTTGTAACTATTATAAAATAAGCAAACAATTACCTACACAAAATGGGCAAGAAATTCAGGAAGTATAAACTCAATGCCACATAATATATTCGACCTAACACAGCTTGACCTATTGTTCACACATATCGACCGTGTGTCCCAGCAGTTACCTGCACAGAAACTATGTTTATTACTGAACAGTAACCACCAACTTGTGTACCTACCCGGGAGAATTTAGCCGAAATACTAACTACAAATGGCATACGGAACGTATTTTCAGATGTGTTTGGCTTGCTTAAGCAATTAATGTGGATGGAGGTATTTTGGCTGGTTTATTGTAGGGATTATAGTTATTTATTAGTTGTTATTTTTTGTGGATTAATAAAAAGGGTTACTGGTGGTGTGGAGACCGCGTATCGGCAAGATTGGTGTGATAGGATCTGCCCAGGACTTTCGACCTCAGAAGGTGACGGGGCCCTCATAATTCGGTCGGAGTAGCGTGAAGAAGTACGCCCGGCCAAAGGTAGACGAACAACACCGTGTGGTTTAAGTCAGTAGGAGTCTGACAGACTCCTTCGCCCAACCCAGGATGGGAGACATCTATGGAAATGACAGGGTCTAGCTAGGGCTAGATGGACCGACGTCCTTAAAATGATGGCTGGGACCGACTGAATCGGTCAGTCAGTCGGTCTATCGGTCTGCGGAAAGTAAAGGGAGTTGTAGCGCAATTTGGGAGAGGCCTATGTCCAGCAGTGGACAACAATAGGCTGACTTGATTGGTAGATTACTGGTATGCCGATGGGCCTGGTTAAATAATAATAGACGCACGGCATCTTTACGTGGATGGGTGAGCATCCATTACATACCGAGATCCCTCTGTGCTTCGGAAAGAACGTTAAGCAGTTAGATGGTTGATTGGTTCTTTAACAATCGGTACGAGTATTCAGAAGCCAGGATCTGGAAGTCTGACAAACAGTCTTGCCAAGAGACATTGTGTTACTAACTGGGCTGACGAGGTCAGATTAGTCTATGTAAATATTAGTATTCAGCTGCATTCGATTAGACTGGAAACCGACCCCAACATAGTTGGGATATGGCTAGGCAGTGGTATCATAAAGGTTTAGTACGAATGCTGTGGTTTTATTTGGCTAACTACGGAAAGTTACTTTATTTCTTATTTGCAAAAAGTTGTATAAAAGGATTTTATAGGACGACTAGCTAGTCAAAGAGTCGACCTGGTTGCTCTTTTCCTGTATGCATTCTATAGCTTTGAAGTTCGACAGATTCTAGGAGAGAGTATCACTTTTATTTCTAGCATCGAGTTTTCTCCGTTCTTCGCTTTTAGACTGAAAGAGAGCGAAATCGTTTGTAGAATTTGTTACTTGTCTGGAGAGCTATAGCACTCAAAATTCTGCTAAAGGTTTGTTTGCAGTAGTTTTGAGAGTAGCCCACTCTAAAGTACAGATTCTTTTTTATATCAGTTTCTGATGGTCCATTTTTTCCGTTTCTTTTGCTGTTGAAATTTTTGTTTACGACCAGTATCTATCTGGTCAGCTACCTACTGTAGATTAGTACTTAAGGTTGTATGAAAAATAATGTAATTCCTGGTACACCGTGCCATACTTCTAATTTAATTTTTAAGATCAGCAACTTAATAGCGGAATATGATAAAAGAATATTCCAGGGCCCACAAAAATCAATGGAAGCGAAGTTTTTTTAAAATATTTTAATAGGACCCCAGAACCTGACACAAGATTTAAAGATTTTTATAACCAGAATGTTCATTGGAGCTAGCTAATAAAAAACATCGTCCTTAAATGAACTTATGGAGGGCTTCATAGTTAAAAATTAAAGCAATTAGTTTCTTCTATTTAGATTACTCGTGTTATGGATGGTGTTAGGAAGAAAACAAAAAAAAAAAAAATACCATGAATATCACAATCTCACCATCATCTGCCCAGTCTTTTGGGGTCGGCTTCCAGTCTAACAGGATGTAGATAAACACCAGCATTTTTACTATGAATATTATCGAAGAAATAAATAAATAATTTTATTTGCCAAAGTACAAAGCCTCACTCAGTTCCTCAATTAGGGCAATCAACCAATAACCTAAGGGTAACCTTACTACCTTATTCCAAAACCCCAAATGATCCTTTACAAAATAATTCCTAGAACATTCTAGTTAATAAGTATGGCGACAAGAGTCTATATTCCGCTCCTCAATTTTCTGGATTATTAGTGATATATAGCGTTTCGATACGAGCTAATGACTGCCGCCGGATACGATGCCACTAGGGGTTAACTGCTTATTTCTAGTGATTTATTGACACTAGTGTTTCGTGTGGAAATCTTCCGATATTTTATTAACTAATAACCGATTTTCCGAATCGGTCTAATGTCTGAATGAATGCTATCTATGTTTTCAAACATTTAAAAGGGTAGACAAATTTTACAATGAAAACTGCAGCATCATTTTTGTATTGGTTATATTTATTAAGTATAGTAAACTAACCATACATTATTAATTAAAAACTATTAAATAAACCAACAATAAACTATAACAGGGCATCGAATAACTCCTCCTCAACGCTGTCAGCTGGTAATGTGCCCAAGAGGCTGGCGGCGTTGCCACGTTGTATGGCAACACCTAGCTTCTGGCCAAGGTATAAGCCAGCCCTTGGGTCACAGGAAGCGTCAACTAGGCGTTTCGAAATTGGTTATTAATACAATGAAAATGAAAACCGAAACATTTATTTGAAACCTGTTTTTGAAAACAATGAACTATTAATTTTATACATAGTCTACTAAGCTGGGATACTATTCTAGGTGTGCCTACTTATGTCTTGAATGTAAGTACGCACGACGGCCAATCAAGCAATACATAACCAGTTTATGCGGATCTCTCATTGTACGGAAAACCTATACAAAGCGAGGCCAAATAATACTGGAAATGTATAGCTTGACGTGCCGCCATGTGTACCTACCTATTTGTCGAGTCAACAGTAAGGTATTTAAAGTTAATTAGATTAAGCTAAGGTTTACATTACTATTAAGAAACAAAATATAAAACCCACCACTCGTGGTCAGAACATTCACTTATAAGCTCATTACAAAAGACAAGCAGGTACTCCGAAGATAAAAGATAAAAGAAAGCTCCTCCTGAACATTTCATCAGAAAACGTCGAAATTTAATTATCTAATTAACATTACTTGGGACGACATCGGGTGAATAAAGTCATTGGGGTGAATTACGACAAATTTCTTATTAAAAAGATTCCTCTCAGAGATCACAATAATGAGAGCTTTGATTATTTCCTACCTGAATTTTTGTTTCTTTTGTTCAATTTTATATTAAACTGGTGTTTTAGAAACCTGAAACTTCTGATAATTTTTATTTTATTTACAAGTTTAACAAAGACAATTAATTTCATTTTTGACTTTGTCTAATCTACTCAATTTCAATCTTAAATTCACTGACTAGGCTGCTAGATCTAGAAGATCGGGAACAGGGTCCAAGCTACCGGTCCGGGCTCCAGAGAAAAGAACCTCTAAACAATACAACCCGTGTCTAGGAGTACCACTTCCTTAATCTAGCCTTTGATCCAGTTGCTTAAAACGTTCACAAGAGTTCTTTATAATGGGTGTAAAAAGTACCCTTAACGAAGCCGAAAGGTTCTCCCTGTCATTGCAATATTTTTTTGTTCTAGACCATTCCTGGGAACCTTCTAGTTACGGAGATATTGGGGGTCAAAGTTCCAACATTTTCACAAGTTTTTTTTAAATAGAAAGATTTTTTTTAATTTAATAACTTTACTTTAAATACCTTCTTGACTCCCGTACTATTCAATGCATCCATCCATCATCGTGATTTTCACCCCAAAAGAAAAAGTCGTTTCCCAGCAATACTTTTTGCGTAGAGTTACTAAGTTTGATGTACAGAATACTTGGTTGCCGGCTTTGTGAAGGGTCCGTTTACACCTCGTATTATGAAAGTTCGAAGTTTTTGAAAACCTGTCTCCTAAAGGGTTTAAATAGGCGATAGAAATTTCTATAGAAGTTCGTCATTTTTGCCGCGGGAAATCTCATCGAGTAGGTTCTACTCGTTAACTACACGGCTTGCAAAACAACCAATTGCATTTAAATAGAGATTTAAATTCCATCAATCAAGGTTTCAAATAAGCCTAGTATACAAATTAATGGGTTCAGTTTCAAAGCTCGCTGATCTAAAATACGGCAGATTACGTTACATTGGCGAATTTCGGAAACCTTATCTAAACGACTATGCCTAGGTACAGTGCCCACTTGCGGGGGGTGTCTTTCAAAGCGCAACCAACTAAGCGCAACTAAATTATTCTTCGAAACCCAACCATTAGTTGCGCTCACAAACTCAAATTATAAATATTATATGTTTATTCCTCAAAGCGCAACCAAGATTTAAAAAAAAAAAATAATGAATCCGTCATGCCCCTCTACTTCTATTTTTCATCATGGTTGCGCTTTGAGGAATAAATATATAATATTTTTAGTTTGAGTTTGTGAGTGCAACTAATGGTTGCGCTTCGAAGAATAATTTAGTTGCGCTTAAAAATAGTTGCGCGTTGAGGAATACCCCACTTGCCGTTAACATTATTAACGGTAATTAACGGTAGGTGCTTACTCGATCAATCTTTCTCATGAGTGCTTCTATTTATAGTGAAAGGTAAAACTTTCCGATCTTTGTATAATACTTAGGAATACTTATTTTTACTTTCGAGGTTTATCGAGATCAGGTTTTATTTCGATGAACCTATTACTGATTTGAAAGTTAGAACTAGTTTTGACTGATGCATACACCGTGACTTTTTAGTCGTCTTACAAAGGTCGTCCACTCAATATACCCGACATAAAATAGCTCTAGGCGCGATTTTTTTTTATCTTCCATAATAGGTACAAAGAAAAATAATAATAAAAATTAGAATAAAATTATGAAACATCCTGTTAATGATGTTTAAGTGTCAAACGGGAGAACATATACCCAGCACTCGAGTCCAGTAGATCATCGCTCGCAACAGGGTCTTTTAACTACGTCATGCGTCACAATACTGAATAATATTTTAATTTTTAAATTATTAAAATCAAATAAATACCGATTTTTTTTTTAATGAATGTTTAGTATTCATTGGATACATGAAGGGGGCTGCCGTTGTAAGACTACTAAAAAGTCACGGTGTATTTTCTATGGAAACACTTAAATATAGACAAAGACTGAGATCTATAAATGTTACTTAGAACGTACTTTCGAATTCATGTTGGGCAACTGTCAAACTGCGAGTGCAACGAAGACATTTCTATGCCAGAGTTAGTCTTAAGTATTTTTTATAGATTACAGGTCTATAACCTCAGGTTTTAGATTTTTATTAACATAACATAATCGTAATATAGCGCCTTGTAGTTCCCGAAGGGTTAGGCAGAGGTATACATATTAAGTACGCCCACATTTCGCCAGTTAAAGTTATGGTTAAGTCCCATGTAATAGGGGGCGAGCCTATTGCCATCAACCCGGCACAAATCCAGACACCGTTTTTACTGGAGAGGAGCGGAGATTTTATGCAATTCAATTGGTTAATATTTCTCCGATTCTCCGCTCCTCAGTCTCGCTCCACTTCATTGGACAGGCAGCCTTATTCCCGTTTTTTATTTATTGGTTTAAAACGAAATTAGATAATAAACCATGAGTAAGTAGTAACTGTAAAGTCGGAACAAAGTCAAAGCAAAAATGTACAGAAATAGCTATTACTCATTTCATTGCGGAGAAAATGTTCTAGGAAGACAGATTAAGTGAGTGGTACATAACTTTTCTCCCAATAAAACACCCTGGGGCAGTCGGTTCCTCTGACCCCATGAATTTTAAACCTGATTACTTAGCTAAGAGCGGTTGACATTCGGAGTGCCCCTAACTACTCCCATGTGGGATTTTTACCGCGTTTTTTATTTCACTTAGACGAGTATGTACATTTTAACCCTGTTACGTATGGTAATAGCTGAGAAAAGTTTCTGCTGAGCGGAAATCTACTTAAAGGCGAGGTAGTAAGGTTCTTTGCGAGCTGACGAGATGGGTAGATCGATGATCAGCATATAGGTCCGTGCAAATATGTTTACCTGTCCTATGTTTTTCTTGGAATATTTAGAAACACTATAAGACCACTTTGTCTATTAAGTAAATATATTCATACTGCTTGCTTCTAATTCGGGGTAAAGCAATAATATTATAAAGAAAGATAGCCTACAATCATACTGAGCGGCGTTCAAAAAGTGTTCCGTTGTTACGACTGCGATAGATAATACGAAACGTATGATACAGAAAGAGATAGCTTGAAGTACTTAAATTACGACAATTGTCTGAATTTGTCTTTTATTTATAAAATCATTGGGGAAAGACAAAAATAACTAAGCTGTAAATAGCTTTATGAATATTTTTGTATTGTGTATAGTGTAGGCGGGTTAAAGAAACCTCTAATGTTTTCTAAGAATTCTAACGAGTGAAATACATAAATGACACACGCGTAATCTCACAAAGTTAATTTACGCAGAATTAGATAGGTATAATTGAATCTCGGTAAGCTTATAGTTTTCAAAGTATCTTTGTAGATATGTTCCCAGGACTTGACAGGATCGTGGTTGCTTACGAAGCGTGTATCATGAGCTGTCTAAATACTAAAATTCTGTCAAAATATTACGTATTCTCTAACGTCTAATAAATTATTTATACGAAGGTACTTTTAATTGTATCTTGGAAATCACTGCCATATGTACGTTGAAAGAAAATATTGTGTGGAAATCAGGACTGCGAAAATATCAATATGGAATCTTTGGCACATATTTGGGAATCGTGTTTGTGCCTTCTTGTAGTGAGAATAGGGTCTTACCCTTTAATAGGACAATGTTAGAAATAAATCAATGTACTTGGCACATACAGTCACGAGTGAACACAATATAAAAGAAAAACAATAAAATATATAAAAAGGAAAAACATTGACACTTTGCCTCACGGCTGCGCCAAATAGGCCCAGTTTAGCAAAAATGAGGGAGTGCTGGACGCTGGTTTCCAACTGGTCCTGGGTGGTAACTATGTAGTAACTAGCATCCTAATAACCCGACTGTGGCAGATCCTAAAGAAAGGGTACTGTTTTGGTTGGTTGATTCTATATTTTGTTATGAATGTCAGTTAGTATCCAAAACATAGTCTATGTCAAAGAACAAGATCATGAAAGGAAGAAGGAGTTAGTTTTCCACGGTAAGACCCGAAAGGTGCTGCACTAACAAGAACTGAAACCCTTATTTAATAGGAGGAATATCTACTTCTCAACTTGCTGGCGGATAAGAACAGGTCTCGCTGTTGGTTAAACATTTTCGAAAGTGTTTCATGAAATTGCACTGAAAAAACAGGATAGTGGAGTTAGTACCACTTTTAGGTACGCTTTAAGAGATGCATGTACAGCTAAATATTTGTCTTGATTCACAGTCAAACTGACTTAAAACAGTGTTATGATGGGTATTTCCATTTGTGGGTTGTGTGTTGGTAGCAGGCATCGTTCACAACAAACGTATTGTCCGCCGCCGACTGTGAGTATGCTCACTGTCAGCCCCGTATACATCAGTACCCGTCAGCACCATATAGTCGGTTCGGTGTGAACGAGAAGTTAATTATATATGGAAAAGCGATAAACTGCGTAACGCGCGCTCACAGTCAGCGGCCGACAATACGTTTGGTCTGAACAATGCCGTATAGTGGTCTATGCGAAAGTTGTTTTCATCAATCAAGAACGAAAGTTAGAGGTACGAAGGCGATTAGGTACCGCCCTAACCTAACCCTAATTCTATATTTTAGATAAAGACTCCTATACCTAAAGTAAAGCACTCGAAAACAACCTATATAAGGTCTATCTTTTCATACACGAAATATTTTAAGAGTAACTTCTATAAGTCGTAAAGTCGCCATAGCAACGAAAAAAAAATTATCTAAGTGTTTTCTTTTTTACAAATTTATTATAATTCTAAAATTTTTTGAGACTTTTTGCATAAAACCTTTACTCCCATATTCTAACAATGACAGTAGGTAAATACGACGTAGTAAACTAGCGTAATGGATGCTTAAAAATAAGGAGCCAGTATTTATTTTGTGGGTCAAGTAATTTTAAATTATTTATTTTTTATAAAAAAAATACTTAGATAAAAAAAAATCCCTTGAAATGGCTTTGTTATTGCCGTTAGATGATTCCCTGAAAATATTTCGTGAATGAATAGTTAGACCCTATATTCAGTTTTTGAAAATAAATTCACGTTTGTCAGTGAACTTTTGAGTGGGCTGTAATCCACTACGCTCCGACTCCGTCCGGGTCGGTTGGTGGCTCTTTGACTTTTTGTTTCTAAGACATTCCGGTTTTCTCAGAATTATTTTCTGCACCGTTTCGAGAACCGTGGTGGTGGAATAAATAAGACACTTATGTAGTAGCTTAGGTTTGAACGAACCATCCAAGACATATATCACAGGACCATTACTGTTTACACTCGCATTCATAATCATCAAATCAAATCAAGTCATTATTTATTTGTCAAAACATAGTCGGTATGTGTATTACATGGTCTTGAGTTTATGTAGATTGTCTCATCACATTCTACCACATGGGGCGTACAAATGTTAAATATATATGTTACCGGCCAAACCCGATTTCAGGCCAAACTAGTTTGTCCTAGGCCAAACCAGTTCACGTGAACACAAACAAAGCAATTACAATGCGCCCAACTTTGCTGTGGGGCTTATCGGCCTTCTATGCGCCCTCGGCTCGCGCGTGGTGAGCAGTTCTAACCTAACCTAACCCATTTAGTCAGAGTCCCTAGTTTTACCTAGGACAGACTAGTTTGGCCTGAAATCGGGTTTGTCCGGTAACATATATATATATTACATTGGTGATCAATAATGATATTTAAAAAAATATAGTTAAAATCAAAAAGGAATGTCACAAATGAAATAATATAAATAATAATTGAATTGTATTTCCCCGTAAATGGATTGAACGCATTTCCTCTAAGATGACATTAATTACTAGGTATTCCTATGTGCAATGTAAATCTAGATTAAAGGTTTAATTTCGAAAAGGTATCTATTAAACTCTTTAAGATTCTGCTTACACCTCTGTGCGTAGCTAGAATAAATTATTCGCTTCTTTTACATAATTAGTGTACTTTATTTACTCTGTCCAAGGGATATTCAAAAGAGAATATCAAGCGCAAAGAGGGAATTAAGGAAATTAACAATTTTCTTTGTCCTTTTTGCTCGGATTAACAAGCAGCGCCATCTCTTAGTGGAAGGGGAAACTAAATGTTTTGAGTATCAGGAATAAATGGAATCCCCTTTTGTCATGAAAAAGGTAACTGCTCAGAGATAATTCTTTTTCGAAGTTCTCTTTATACCATAATATACTTAATAACGTTATACTTTAATAACGTTCGCTCATATGCTCAAATTAAATTAAGTAATAATATTACATAAAGGGTGTAAATAGACCCTTAACATAAACGAAGGGCACTTGTTCTCCCCGTCTTTGCGATCATTTTTTTTTGTTCTAGACCATCCTTTTAGTTAGACCTTTTAGTTACGGAGATATTGGGGGTCAAAGTTCCAACTTTTTAACAAGTTTTTATTAAATACATGTTTTTAATGAAACACTTTTACTTTACACACCTCCACGACCCCCGTACTATTCAATCCATCCATCAGCACAATGTTTTGAGTGCTTTCCATCGAGTCCTACCTTAAAACGTGATTTTTCACCCAAAAAAAAAAGTCGATTCCCAGCAATAATTTTTGCGTAAACTTACTTAGTTTGATGTACACAATGCTTGGTTGACGGGTAAGTGAAGGGTCTGTTTACACCCCGTATGCTTTATTGAATTTTATTATAAATGTATGAAAATTTTACTGAATCTGACAGCTTTAATAACATTAACAAATAAGTTAATAACTCTGCAATTTATCCAATTTCGTACACTAATTTATTATTAGATAGTTATTTTCGGTGCTCACGTTCAAACTTTTCAGACAAGTTGTGGGTAATACAAGACTTTGTTTCAGTTCAAGATCTCTAATATAATTTTAGTTAAATTTCTACTTGATTTGTTGAACTTCGTAAACAGGCTTTAATTTTCAAGAGATTAGATTTATATTTTCGATGGTTAATTACACTATTGTAACAGACAGCAGAATTTAAGTTAAGTCAATGTTAAATGTCAACATTGGGGTCAGTGGCTTTCAAATAATTGTAGTCGTTTAAAAATACTTTGACGAAGCGAAAGGATTATGTTTGATCGTATGATGTAGTTTCTGCCAATCCCCATGGAATAAAGGCGTGAGTTTATATAGGTACCCAGATGTAATTTTGTAAATAATTAAATACTACGTTATATCTGCTTCTTTGGTCAAGTGGTTGAAATCGCGACTGCTGAGCATGAGGTCCTGGGTTCGATTTCCGGTCGGGCTAACTGTTGTTGGGTTTCGAAATGTGGGTGTACTACTAGGTACACTCTGCCTGGGTTAGGTGTGTCGATTGTAGGAGTTTGTTATAGGTACATTTTTAATCCGTCGTTAAAGTGTCTGGAAGCGTTGGGAAAAACAAGAGATGTACCTGTACAGCAGTGGCGAAGGTTCAATACAACTCGATTCCTACAGGATTCTCTTTGAAAAATGACAGTCAGAATTGTATAGACAAATAATATAATCACACTAAACATATGTCCTCCGGCTTACCTCTTACAAAAATTTACCCTTCGCTACTGCTATATAGTATAACATTAGAAATGAAATATAGTTTTTAAATAGGATATAACAAAACACCTGTAATCCCCGAACACCTCACACATTTAAGCCCGTGTAAAAATTACATATGAAGTCAAACAAGGTCACAAACACAATAGAAGCAAAAATCAATAACAAAGCAATTTCAAAATGCTTAACGACTAATGGATATCATATCAACAATGTTTACTATCTACTGATGACTGATTACATGGCTTATGAGTGCCTGTATCCACGCCTGGGTGGTCGTAATCAAGCCCGGATAAACAAACAAACAACCGGGTAACCGGGCGATACTACCCGGCTTCCGGAAATTAACTTATGCGACTGTAGCACTCGCAGCAGAGGATTTTTTTCTGTTGCATTGTGTAAAGAATTGTCTTTTTCACGCGTGTGAGCACTGGTATTAAATGATTTGTTACACTTGGGCTTAGGTTCGTTGTATTAACTTAACACCTTTAATTTTCATAGATTTGTTTGATATTAATACGAAGTGTAAACGTACCCTTCACGAAGCCGTCAACCAAGCATTATGGTATATCAAACTAAGTAACTTTACGCAAAAAATATTGCTGGGAAACGACTTTTTTTTAGGATGAGAAATCACGTTTTACGGTAGGATTCAATGAAAAGCACTCAAAACATTGTGCTGATGGATGGATTGAATAGTACGGGGGTCGTGGAGGTGTTTTAAGTAAAAATCTTACATTAAAGACATGTATTTAAAAAAAAAAAATATGAATAAGTCGGAACTTTGACTCTCAATATCTCCGTAACTACAAGGTTTGGTATGGTCTAGAAGAAAAAAAATATCGCAATGACGGGGAGAACAAGTTTGTTTCGGTTTTGTTACATACTTTATGGTTCGTTATTAGGCAAACAGTAGGTAGGTTCGGCTTAAGGTATCAATTTGCATATCTTTTGTCATTGCTGCTTACAGCATATGCTTATAAGCTTTCATCAATAATACTTTTTGCAAGAAGTTGTATTTTGAACCCAGCGTATTATACAACTATTTCCTGTAACCTACCTACGTTTTTCCAATGCTATAAATTGTCAGAAAAAACAATGAAAACAAAATCGGGAGCGCGGTTTTTTGTTGATAGTACACACAGATTTATTCATTACATATATACGCTTTTTTTAAAAGGAGACGGAAACGATTACATACATTGTTGGGCCTGAATGTAACAAGATGAAAATGGTATGAATTAATAGATTCAGACTCATCAGTCCTTTGCTAAAAATTCTGTAAGTTTTGACAATCTGAGAGCCGAGTTATTAGAGGTTTAGTAAAAGTGAGGTTGTGTTACAATCTCTATATAAGATCTGATTACCAAGTTTTTAAAGCAGTCTATTATATTTAGTGGAGAATCTTTGAAAAGTCATATTATGAATGAATATAAATGAGTTGAAGTTGAAGTAGATAACAGGAATAGTTTTATTGAAAAGGCGTCCAGAATAGATAAAAAACATTTGCCGAATCACTGACAGACTTGTTTCATCGTCCAAGGGTCGTCGGCCAATGGTATTGCAGTGATTAGTTGCAATCCCACAATTCACACAGCGATCCATAGTTTCAACAATATCCAATTAAAGCCGGTGGCAAAATCCAAAAAACAATTCCAAGTCAAACGAGTGAGCGATCTTCGGTGTCCAGTGTGAAAGCAAGTGTTGTACAAGGTAGGCAGGGTCGGAATCCGTAATAAACAAAGCAGTGGTCGTTGAAAATAAAAAGAATCAATCGGGAAAGCACTCAAAACGCAACGGAAAACACGAAACGAGTGGAGCAGAAACAATCGGCAAGTGTCAATGTCAGTCAGCTGTCAATGCAGTCATGAAAAATATGATTGATTTTAATCGATACGAAATCGATAATTGTTTTGGTTTTTCAGTTAATAATTGAAATTTCCTTATTTATTGTAACTGTCATTAAATTCACTATATTGTATACAAGTATATTATAGTGCATTTAATTACTTTGAACTAATTACCTAGTGCAAAGCTTTAATTTTGTAATTCTGTAATCGATTAATCAAATCGATAATGTCACGAAAACCATCTTTTTCATTTTTCTCCGCTTCCAGATTGAGAAATGAGCTGATTTTTGATATTTTAAAATAAGAAAATATGATGTTTTAGACCATATCTCAACTTATTACATTTGGGCCCACTGTTTTCCATCTCCTTTCTACATATATATTATACGATCAAAATGTATCACCAGATCCCAATAGGCTGGCAATCTGTTTGATGCTAATACAATCTAAACGTATGATGGTGCTCGTGTCCGATACGAGGCGCCACTTGTCACGTCAGACATGAACTATGGAAGCTATGGTACATATGTATGTAGGTACCGTAACACGCTCATACATTAGTGCCAGACATTCAACAGACTATGTCTGTGTTCAATTGTCCAGCGGTGGACGTCTCGCAATTGATGAGGATGATGATGTCGATTTAGCGGACGAAAATTATCTGTTTTAATTTAGAATTGTCCTTTTTGCGTAAACGATTAGAAAAAGTAATAAAGATTAGGTTAGGTACTGATACTGATACTGTTAGCCTGCGTCATCCCACTGCTGAGCTAGGGCATCTCCCCATGACTTCCAGGTTAGGTATTAGGTAGGATAAAAGCTTACGTAAGACAGAAGACACGGGAAGACCTAGGTGAGACACGCGCTGATTTGGCAAACATGGCATTAATGGGAGAAGACAGCACTGATTGGAACAAGACTGTCAAGCTACCGTTGATGGCGATGAAAATTAAAGTCGTTTGCGTAAATTATCCGTCACAAAAAATGATACAAAAGTATGAATTAAATGCGTCTATAGGAATATATGGAAAGAAAGGAATCGGTCATACGTTTGCCGTGAAAAAATGCCAATAGCTAAGCCAAATAATTTATCTAAGAATCAAGCAAAAAGCCCCAAAACTTAACATAACAAACTGCATGAAAGAAATGCTTCTTTAGCGAAGAGTCACCAGAATATGGCAAAAAGGAATTGTTCGTACGTTTGCCGTGAAAAATGCCAATAGTTAAGCCAAATAATTTATCAAAGAATCAAGCAAAAAGCCCCAAAACTTAACATGACAAACTGTATGCAAAGAGCCTTCAATCCCGTCATCAGTGATTTTACACTGCACGTAAAAAGCATCAACTTCTTCTTCGATTTACGGCAGCTCCGTAGAACATTTTCTAATCAACATGCAAGTAGCGAAGTATAAGGCGGTGTCCCCATAAATTACGTATCAAGTATGTGTAGAGCCTTTATGAAAAATGTTTTCGTAACGCGGTTTCCCGGTGGATACTTGGGGAAACTCCGCCGGCGCGACCGTGCATACGCGGCTTTATGCAAACAAAATATATTGGCCCTTTGATATGTTGGCTGCTTAAGTTTACTATTAGTTTCTTGTAGAGTTATTAAATTGGCTACGTTGGCGCGTTTCCTAGATTAGCTGTAGTATATACTATCTTTGCTTCTGGTAAAGTATCTATTAGATACTAAAATGTGAAAAAAGTATCTAATAGATACTATATAAAGTATCTATTAGATACTTTACTAGAAGGTAGGTATTAAAATGTAGTTTGAGTAAGGAAAATTATATAGGTAGTTACCTATAATATAGTTATAGTTATATATATATAGTTATATCAAAGTACATAATTTGCCTCTTTGTTAAACAAAAATTATGGTTTTGTATATAAAGCATTTTAAACTTAAAAGTAAGTGACAGCGTAAGTTTAGTTGTAAACCGCGAAAACTTAAAACAGTGTTATAACGCATTTTATTTTCAGTGGCTTCTCTCTACTGGAAGATTTAAAAATAAATATTTGAAAAATCGCAGGTCTGGAAGAGATTTCGCATGAAATAAGCAGTACCTTTGTGCTCTTCTATCTTAATGTTATGTCTTGTTGAGTATTTTGTGTGTACATAAATAAATAATAAATAAATAAAAATATTTCCTATCACAAGAAGTCCTTAAAAGAACATACAGTAGGCACACTGATGTCACAAAGTATTTTTAAATTGCCCCAAATTAATAAAAGTAATAGCTTGCGTGTTAACAAAGTTCAACTTTAACCCACTTTTTATCCAAAGCTTTTAACCCGCAAAGGATATCGAGAAGTCATAAAACGGCCACAAATATTTTCCAAATAAATTTCAAGTTCTATATCAATCATAATCCGATTTGAAAGGAGAGGATTTAGACTCGGGACGCCATAAGCAATAAAGCACTACACGTCAGATTGAGAGCCACACGATTCCAATCCGCTTTCGAGCCAGAGACAAAGGGAAACTTCGATGAAATTGGAACATCAGGCTTGATTTGACGCATTCACGGAAAAACCTTTTGATATCTAGGTTAATCAACTGAATAGATAACACTGATTTAATTTATCACTATCGAATAGCATTTGTTAAAGTAAAATTCTACTAATATTATAAATGCGAAAGTTTGTGATTATGTCTTAATGTCTGTTACTCTTTCACGAAAAAACTACTGACTGGATTTGGATGATGTAACACATAGATACGTTATAACCTGGATTAACATATAGGATGCTTTTTATCCCGGTAGTAAGATCCCGTGGGAAAGTTACCGAACTCCACGCGGGTGAAGCTGCTGGCATAAGCTAGTGTAGAAAAACAATTCCAAACTTTTGAAACGAATTCAATGCGGATAAAACGCCGATATGTTGTGAATATTTTAAAGTCCAGCGTTCAATAGAGTAAATCCGTAAGGGTAATTCAAGCTGTCGTTATGCGCGCGTGTAGCCCGTGCCTAATCCCGGTCGGACGGGTACAAACGACATCGTCAGGTGATATCAGTTGCAGCTGCGACGTGCTCGCTCCCAGATTCACTTACGGATTGATGGCAATGCAACGCGATATATACTCTAAGCTACAAATCACCGAACCATTCCGTTCGACTCGCACAAAAGAATATTGAAGATGTCTTCTTTATTACTTCGACATACACTTGTATTGAGCATATTTGACGCGACTGGTATGAATATATCGAAGTCATAAAAATAACTACGTTTTTGAAAAACTTCGAATCGGGTTTTACGTACGAATCGTGCCTACATTGTATCATACACAGCATTCACTTTTGTTTTAGCGTACGGTTGTGAGGACCATAAAAATAAAGAGGAAAAAAACCCTTAGTTTATGCTCCCGACACACGATAGTTACGCTCCAAATGATATTGTTTATCGTTTTTCTCTTTTCATATGTAGAGGTTTGTTTTACATTGTATTCATATTATTTTCAATTACACTGCGTTATTTGTTCGGCGAACAGTATGTTGTTTGATAAACTCACTACACAGAATCTAACGATATTGAAAAATGGAATTGAAAACAGATAAAAAAGAATGAGGTACCGGATTAAATACTTCTATATTTTTATAAGAACAAAGAGTTTTTATTACAACAAAAAGTTCACTGAAAATTTTCATATGGAAAGAGAGCAGTCATAAAATCACATTCATGACACGTTAAGAATTTATAGTCACAAATAATAAAGTTTAATTTAAGCTGGGTTGTCATGGAGGCACATAACTGGCTCATTTTCCGGGAGTGCGTTAAGCAAGTAGGTCATAAAGGCGGGCACACACTGCCGCCACTGACGGCGCTCATCAAGCCCTCGATATTTCACCGAACATTACAAACGTGCGGGACGACTGATGTTAATTGGATGCGCAGGCCGCAGCAGGCACGGCTATGAAATATAAAACAGGCAGTTTCCAGGTGACTGCAACTGCATTATCCTGCTGCAGACGTAACGTGTCAGGCCTAGTTACCGTGTCGTAGCTGTGTGGTTTTTGTTAAACGGTTTGCGGGTGTTTTATTTGGGAAATGATGGGTGGTTAAAAGTAAAATTCAAGTTTTTTTGATAATAACGCAAGATGCACTTGTTTTTCTTAAATCGGTGACGTACAGGGAGTTCTATATTGGCCTGTGGTAATTTTAATATTCTTTCTTTCTAAATAATAATGATAAGACGTTCTTCTCTCTGGCGCCATGGCCGCCGGCCGGACCCTGTTCCCGATACCAGTGGGCTATTATTTTAATATTCTTTCTTTCTAAATAATAATGATAAGACGTTCTTCTCTCTGGCGCCATGGCCGCCGGCCGGACCCTGTTCCCGATACCAGTGGGCTATTATTTTACATATATATATTTTTTTAAATATTATTTTAGGTATAAATATTTAAAAATATAATTAATGTGTATAATAAATGTGGAATTTTAATAAATTGTTAAAATAAGTCTACATTTTGAATGGGGAAGTAAACGTACATGGTTTCTGTTTACATCCCGTCCTTAATCATATACCGCTACTTTATTTGGCCCATTTCCTCTTGAACACGATCCAATTCGGATCATTTCAACTGAAAATCCGCTCCATTTTCCACTCTTTTATTACTGCATACATTTTCTGCATATTTCAATTTTCTAATAGATAAACTGGGACTTCATCAAAGCGGTAGGCGTGACGGTAAAAACGCAGCGACTCAAACAGCAATGTTACCCACACACAATACAAAATATTGCTATTTTTGTAGCGCATTCACACACAATACGTTTGAAACGGACTGTGTAATAACGGCCCATCAAAATTTCTACGGTACAATTGCCGAGCCGATCGGAAAAATTCACTCGACTCGACTCAGCCCGACTCGGTGCTAGTGTCGTAATCCGCGTGCCCCGCTATGTGTGAAATTGAAATTAAAATTCTATTAAAGCGGAACGATTGGAATAGAACACGACGTAGGTCTATTTTTATACAGCACTGATAAATTGATTATGTGATTGGACTGGCTCAGTGGGACGGTAAGGAGCGGGGCTGCTCCATTTAAACGTTCCTCTTTTATTATACGAAGCGATGTAATACTGGCCATCTTTGATACTAGCAAGTTAGTAGTTAAAATGAAGTTGGAAATTAATACCCTCATCATTTTACCATTTTCGAAACTTCCCTATTAGTTATTGTGGTGTTTCGTTATGGACAACTTTTAAAAAGTTTGCAATGCTACTTTGAGGAAAGATTTTGCAATAGTTGTTACCTCCAAGGTAAAAGTTATGCGACGTGTTTATTTTATAACTATTAATAAAACGAAGTTAGGTAAACTTTTTGCGTAAGCTCACTTTTTTGCGTTCAATATGAGTCACCTTGAGTTTTATTAGTTACTAAGCCATGATTTATTACCTACCTTTGCTGATAAGTACTTTTCAATTTATAGGGCTTCGAACTGACAATGTTAACCTGCTAACCTATCTTACTTTTCTTTAGAAATAATTTATTTATATAACTAGTTTCTGCGACGAAAATAGATCTGTAAACAATCTATTAAAACTATAACCTTAAGTAGGTAGTTCAGCAATAAAGCGTGGGAGGGTGCGGGGGCGGAATGTATGAAGTACCGTTCCCACACAATTTTCCGGGTGAAAGTTTTACATTGCCCCGTTTCGGGCTGCACACTATTGCGCGTGAGTTGACGTTCGAATTCGTTTTTTTCTTATAATTTTCAAGATACTATTAGTAATCCTTTTAAACACAAGTAATATAAGGGGAAAGTTTTCTCTAAACGGTTATCAGCGGTAAGCAATTTGGTTAATCTGTAAAAAGTAATGTTAAACCATTTTCGGTGTTTTTTCTAAAGGAGCAATATCGTTAATTTCCAACATAGTAGGCCACACCTGCGAGTGCGATATCACGTAATTTACTAGGGACGTTAGCTCGCAATTGGACTCCATGACGAGAAATTCTCGGATGTAAGAACATAGTCTGTTCCACGCTTAGGTACAGATTTATTGACATCGCGATAAACCGCTCTGTGGAGCACCATTCGTCGATTAAATGACGTCACAGGCTCAGGGTAGGGTCTTAACTGTCCTTTTGTTATTGTATTCATAGTACGGTCTCATATCTCGCTGCGTAGGTGTTGAGCGGCGATGTAGTTAGCATGGCTCGTATGTATAGGACAGACAGCCGCAATATGTCCGTGATAATGTATGGGAGTGTGAACGGGTGCGTCTATGAATACGTGTGTTGGATGTTTCCATTGTTCATGCGTTATCGAGAATAACCACTATTGTTCATGGTTTTCTTTGACCGGAAACTTATATGGTATCGAGAATTTGAACTGTTATTAAACAAATGAATAATTTAACGCGACAAGTATTTGTGCTGGAATCCAAGTGTCGGATAACATTAATGTTTTCGTTCCCTTTCTAAAATGGCCTCGAAAATCTTGTGTCGAGCGGAGATAACGGAAGAGGACAAAAGTTTTATCATACTTTATTTTTCACTTCAGTTCCCTTGTGGGCCAGGCCAAAGTAACTGGCGTCCAACTACTGCAAATATTATAAAAATATACCTTATGAAAGAACACAAAAAGAAATGCTATTCATTGGTTTGTGTCTTAACCATATTTTGTTTAGATTCAGCAATTTTTTTAAACAGCTAAATGGCAAATGTTATGTGGACTGCTGAGCATGAGGTCCTGGCTTCAATTCGCAGGTTTGGCAAAAATGTTATTAGGTCCTCCATTGGGAATTTCTCAGTAGTAGCCCGGAGTCAGGACTTGAGCTAAGTTGATGGCAATAAGCTCGCTCATGGGAAATATAAATAACTGAAGAAATACGTTTATACTAGGTACATACCCGCCTAACCCTTGAGGATTAGTTATGTGATTATATGTTATGTGAAAATTACGAAAAGAAAAAGACGGCCAATTGCGAGTCGGACTCGCGCATGAAGGGTTCCGTACCATAGTAGTAGGGGAGCCTCTTTAATTTTTAATTTATTATTTGTTGTTACAGCGGCAACAGAAAAACATTCATTCATTCATACATTCTGTGAAAATTTCATCTGTCTAGCTATAATGTATCGTGAGATACAGCCCGCTGACAGACAGACGGACAGCGGAGCCTTAGTAATAGGGTCCCTTATTTATACCCTTGGGTACGGATCCCAAGAAAGCTTTCTTTTCCGAATCACAGACGAACACTAACAAAAATTCTATGACAAAACTTCAACGGAACATGTAAATTAACTTTACGCAAACCTTTGAAATAATATTTCAGCTGAAGGTCTGAAACTCGAGCTAAGAAAACACAATAAGTCTTATCGCTATGCGTGCCCGGTGAAATATAACACCCGCTTGTATTTTCACTCGACTTAGACGAACATTTGTTTGCTTAGGATAGATTATACGGGGAGTAATTGACAGATCAAAGTTATCCCATTACAAACAATTGATTTTCTTTCAAAATAATTTTGTTTCAAAGATTTGAGGAGATTGGCCGCGATGGAGCAGTGATGGCGCAGTGATGTCGGCTCTGCCTTACATGGTGTAAGCCGTGAGTTCAAACGCAGTCAGGTGTGACTTTGGGTTAATTATTTCATCACCACTCAAAACGGTGAAGGAAAACATCGTGAGGAAACCGGCATATTCTACAAACAAAATTCGAAGAAATGTGACATCTACCAACCCTCACCGAGCCAGCGCCTGGTTGGATACTGGTCTTTTATCTGTAAGTGGGAGCGGGACGTGAACCTCCGCGCGTGGGTATATTATATGCTGCTTATTATGAGGTCTTGGAATCAATTTTCGGGTCGCAAAGTGTTATTGGGTTTTTCCACCCGGAATTTCTCTGTAACAGCCACGTAGTCCGGATTTGTGCCCGATTCATGGCAGTAGGCTCGCTGTTTAACTTTTAAGTTTGTGCAATTCGAACCCATGTGTCATCTACCAACCCGAACTGGGCCCGCGTGGTGGATTACGGCCTACTCCCTGTCATAGAGAGGCCTGTGTCCCAGCTATGGGGACAGTCATGAATGACTGATTATACAGCTTCAATCTAATCATCGACTGCCTAGCTTTTTCCCAACTATGTTGGGGTCGGCTTCCAGTCTAACCGGATGCAGCTGAATGCCAGTATTTTACATGGAGCGACTGCCTATCTGACCTCCACAACCTAGTTAGTACTGGGTAATACGATACCCATTGGTAAGACTGGTTGTCAGACTTTCGGGCCAGTGACTATCAGTAATCACTGTCAAAGATCTACAAATAACAGCCCAGCCCAGCCAGCCCAGCACGTCATCCGTTGGTTTTCAACGGCTTAACTGCTTTCCGAGGTACGAAGGAAACTTGGTATTTAATAGGTGGTCACTATCCATGGACCAACCTTTGCAAGCGCAGCTTAACCCAAAGATCGACCCGAGCGGCTGTTATTACTTAGCATCGAGTTCCTCACTGCTTCAATCAAATCAAAGAGCAAAAATAAAACATGTAATTCCAGCTTTATTTAAAAAATTGTTCAATTCAAAAGTGATAAGGAAAATAAGGTGTCGGTATTTCGTATATATTTTCCTTTGTATATAGGATTTAGTGATATCGTTTTCCGGGTAAAATAATTCTGAGAAATATTCTTTTTTAACGGTATTAAGTACATCTTGTTTTACTTTGGATTTGACTTACTTTTCCTGTCGGTATAAAGTGAGGGTTTTTGAACGTAAAATCTTCTTACCATAAATTGTGTTCTACATCTTCTTACAATGTTTCTCAAGGTTTTTTTTACATGCAAAGTTAGTAATTTCGGCCATAGAGAACAAGAAACGAAAGTTAGCCATTGTCCAAATAAATATTAGTCGTTATAAATCAAAACTATTGCCTCTTATTATTATTATCCCATAGACCAATCAACTCAAATAACATTAGGAACAAACACAGAAATTATACGACCGCGATATTTCAATGAAATTAACTTATTTTCTCAGTTATGTATATGAGGTAGACGGGCTGGCGCCCCAGCTGGATTACGGAGGATTTGGCGCGGAACGGTGCCTACCTGTTAATATCTACATACTTGTCAAATTACCTTGTCAATTCATGTGACGGGTGATACAGCCTACTTACGCCTACGCACCGCTACGCGTGTTCGTAGCCGTAGCGGAGTTCATTGCTACGGTGCTACGCTTTCGTAGCACTTGATTGAAACAAAATGTCATGATTTAAATTATAAAAGTTAAGAGTTAAAAACCTCATATACTAAAATTAAATGAATACTAAGCTACGCAGATAAATGTGGTGTAAAGTACGTTTAATAAAATAGACATAATTCGAATGTGAATTGCCCCACATTTTATCCGTGCGGTATCTAATGTTCCCGTCCCGCACAACTTCACGGATGTAATGGGCTGTGGAAACGAAATGTGTGTGGCTCGCAAATGTGTCATATAAATCAAAAAGTTCGCTAAAAACCCTCGCACCAATTAATTTCTAGTACACAAAATAAAAATACTCTTTAAGTATCCGTAGACTAATTCAAAGTTTGGAGTTTATCAAAGAGATAAGCAAGTTTTTCTTATTAAGTACCAAGGGAGCTGTCGTAAATACAGAAATTAGCGCGAGTATCATCGTCAGAGCGGTGTGTAAACATGAAAACTTTGAAAGTGGCGCGCCGTCGTGCCGGCGTCGTGGCACGGCCCGGCGACGGCACGGCGACGGCGGCCAATCTCACCCGCCGTGTAAGTTGCCGGCTTATATTAGCTTATCGCATCAACTTGTGCTATTAGTTTTGTTACAAGTTTTATTCTCCTTCGGTTAAATTATATCTTTAATATGTAGCGAGCACAAGCTTCTCGGGGTGTATTTTCTCATTACCCAACTAAATATATACAATTAAATCTAAAGCCGAGTGTTCGCTGTACATAAATGTGGTGCGACGAACTGTGGCGTTAGGCGTCCTTATTAACTGCAGCGGTCACGCTGCACTGCAGGCGCCGCTTGATTAATGAATATTAGACTTTATATATTCGCTAGCAAAGGTTAAAATAATACGTGGATACCGTGTGTATCAGTGTTCATTAATTAACTTTATTACTAAGCCGTAGATTTAATACCAAAAAACATATGGCTAATAACAGGACTATTTTTATGACAAAAATAATTCTGCACTCGGAACTTACATCTAAGTTACACGAATAATAATGAATACGGCAAGAACAAAGCGTTGTTGTCGGTGTCGGCGGGAGATGGCGCGCCACAGTCGGCTCGGGTGGTCGGGAGGTCGGGTAGTCGGGTGGTCGAACGTGGCGTCATATTATGTTATTTACGCACCCGCAGAGGACAACTTTTTAATGGGGCGATAACAGACCACCCGAGACCGGCGCGTTGCTGTTAAATCTCATGCTCATAAATACGTTATGTAAACCCACCCTAATAATTAGTGGCGGTTACGGCGTGTAGTTAAGTTTTATGAAGCCGGCGGAGGCTGCGAGCTCCTACACAAAAATGTTCCTTAATTTGTCTGCTGCGTTCCGGCGCGATCAACTGGAAATGGTTATGTTTATTCAGAGAATCTTGTGTATCTACGAGTAGCTACCCTTTTTTATTTTTTCCGCCGTTTTAATGCGATTAGGTTTCCGTAGCACCGCCGTGACGCGTAGCCGAGATCACATTGAATATGTATAGTTCAGACTGAATCCACGGCAACCTTCGCTTTCGATGCCCTCGGCTCCACTGAATACTGACGAGATCAATTTAATAAACCAAATATATCTACTTCATCACACGTACTGACTTCGGATTATCTCTTATCCGACAAATAGCGGTTCAAGAAAGTTTTTATTGCTCTGTTTTATGATGTCAGTCTTTTCATGAAAATAATATTACGTCGTCGAAAGTAAATACAATAATTCCCGACTTACAATAAAGTTATTTTCAAAACAATGTTCACGGGAAGTGATGTTAACGTACATTCTGCGAATTTTGACAGATCTCGGTAACAATTATAAATACTTACCTTAAGCCAATTTACCGGGTCCGACATAGATTTCGTGGATAACGGATATTCTGCATCCGTGAACATATTAATGTTTCATACGTTAAGACATACATACATAGATATACATGTTTAGAACGTAAATAATGGAGTTACACGTCTTGTGTACAAATTTCGCGCCACATGATCGTAGCGGAAAAGTCAGTGACAGGCGTCAACAAGACGGCGTGTTAGGGCGCCGGGGAGGGGGGAGCGGCAGACACAGTACCTTGCTAGGACGCAGCGCTGCACGCCTGCACTCCTGCTCTTCACTGCTTCCCCACTTTTACTTTCCAAAAGTTTTTCAACTAGTTAGTTCACAAACTTGAGTGTCGAGTTCAGTTCAGTGACCGAGTATGAGGCGTTCTGGCGGAAGCTAGCGTTGTCAGCCGTGGGGAGAGGGTGAAGCGCGTGCTGCACGTACACAGGTTACAACGAGTACAGCGACGAAGCGAGATCCGGAGTCATGCGGTCAGCCAAAAGGACACAAACCTACTGGCGAGCTGGGTGTATCGGCGCTGCGGCCGGGGGCGGCGGGCGGCGGGGCCGCGCCATTGGCCCGCCGGGGCACGCCTCCGACGTCGCCGGTGACGCCGTCGCCGCCGCCGCGTCGCCTCAGCACCGCCGACCCGACCCGACCCGACCCGACCCTAGGCCATACACTCCACAGTTCCATACCAGTCCAACATCTTAACTCACACTTCAAACTTTTCAACCGACGATTTGCACATCTAAACTACATATTTTAGAATTACACTGCGGATATAATAATAGTTCTTTTTCAACACTATTTTTATAAAATAACACACCTGCATGCAATGGTTCCGCCGCAATTCGCCCCGTGCACCATCAGCGACGAAAAATAACCGCGTAATCGGGTCATCCGGCACTCACCACACAACACATAACACACAGCACTAACGAACTGGTCAACTTGACAATTAATCAACTTAATCACCGTTTACCATAATCGCGATAATTAAATAAGTTTGTGTAAGTTATAAATAAGTAACGTCGGCGCCGCCGGCACGCATATTGTGATTAGCGGTTGTGTTAATTTGCACCTACCCTCATATTACACATTTGTCAAATAATTATCTTCTCTTTTTGAATATTCGATTGTCGTTCCATTTCACATAAACTCCATAGAAATAGTGAACATTTTATTTTACTATTAATTAATTATGAAGTAAACAAAAGGATTTTGGATGTGCTTTTCCCGCCTTATTTGAAACTGCAAGCGTATCGAAGCATCTGATGAAAATTGCGCGGCGAAAATTTCGTGTGTTTCGTTTTCTGTAAGATTATGCTACATATCTTAAGCATAATCTGGCATGGGGGTTATATTGGTAAAAAGTATTGTAGGGTTAAACATACCGATCTTTCTTCTTCAAAGGCAATGTGTTGTCTTGTCTTTCTTTAGATTTTACTTTGACTTATTTTTTATTTTCTTTTCGCGGTTTATTTGTATGCATCTTGTTTAATGAAAAAAAAACAGCACTTCGTTTAGATTAATTTTTTTTATCTGAATAGTTGGAAACTCTCCCGCGCAAACACGCACGAAAAACATACACACACGGCCAATTAAACTCAAGTACATTACATACGTAGATGGCAATTTTAGCCATTTTGAAAAACTTTTTTCAAATTACCGCCAATAATCTGTGGGCGTAGTTAGGTGTATTCAACCATCAATGAACTAGAACAGATAATTCAATAGTAATAAACTTTTCCTCATTATTTGTTTAAATATGCGTGTGATTGTAATAGTTTGTTTACGTAATGTTGTCAAGAATAGGGTTCGACATTCCGTTTGTTTACAATTTGGTAACTAACCAATAAAACACATTTCCTTACATGTTTTGCTGGTTTAAATGAAGAAAAAATATCATCATCTGCCTTGGCTTTCCACGATTATGTTGGGTCGGCTTCCAGTCTAAGCTCAATATAAGAATACTATGCTCAGAATACATGGAAATACTGCCTATCTGACCGCACTCGTGCTAGGGCCTCAAGAGTATCGGGATCGAATCTTGTAGTTTTTTTTTTGACTGATAATTATTAGTGACCGATACTTAAACACGTGATTTTTTTTTTAATAAACGTTAATAAAAACGTTTTAATAAACTAGGAATTTCTCCTGTATCGAGGGTGTGTTTGCAAACATTTAAATTCACATACACAAACACCAGACCCGGAACAACTACCTGTAGGCCATTCAAATATTTGTTCCGTTTTGACACCCACCATCATCATCAACATCTTCCTGCCCTGTCCCATTCTATTTCGGGTCGGCGCAACACGTTTTTTCTTCCATTCTCCCCTGTCGGACGTCACGGCATCATTTACTCCTTTCTCTTTCATATCCGTCTTCACACACTCCATCTATCTTTTCTTTGGCCTTCCTCTCCTTCTACATCCATCAATATTCAAGTCCATCGCTCTGACTTACGCCCATCAATATCAGCAAAATCGGAAATCGCCAGTTCATTGGGAAAATATATCTTCATGTTTTCCACTTCGTTACCGTTTTTTACTACAAAATACAGTAAATTAAATGATTTCCATTTTGTCATCGTTTTATAATTATTTCATAATCTAAATTATCTTTTTTGGAAAACCTATTTTAACTGACAACGTTCTAAAGAAGGATTCTCGAAAATGCATCCGTTGACCGAGTTAAATAAGGGACGATAATTTGTAATTTTTCGAAGCGTAGAAATGAAGGATCTTCATATTACCCAGTAACTGGGTTGTGGAGGCCAGATAGGCAGCAGCTTCATAACTAAATACTGGTATTTAGCTGCATCCAGTTAGACTGGAAGTTGACCCCAACATAGTTGAATAAAAACAAGGCAAATGATGATACCATGGAAAAATCTTGTGATGGGATGGCCAACACTTATCCAGCTTTATCGTACTGGAGACGGCTGCCATCAGGAGTTACTGCAAACTGCTGTGCTCACGTTCATGATATGATTGGTAGCAGTTAGTTTCATAATTTTATATTTAAATGGGTCTCGCCTGCTTCCAACTTTTATTTAATTTAAAATGTGCTTGTTTTTTGCATCTCAGTTTTATTCAGTTGAATTTTTTAGTTTTTTTAATTATAGTTTTTGAACAATAGGAATCGGCGACTCGATAACGAGATGGTTTTGGATTTTAAGTTTCTATCAGACAGAATACTTATATTCTGTCTTTTTTCTAGTCGCAAAGTAACCCTGTTTAAAACAAAGCCTTCGTAAAGACAGGTGATAATAAATGTTGTGTTCAAACCTGAAAATCCCCTTTAAAACTGATTACTTATAATTTAGGTTCACTACTCGGCGGTACAAGCAAAAGGCGCACTCATGTAGTCACGTAGTTTTCGCGTGTTTTATACAAATTTATTAATTAACCCAATTAACAGTTTCACACACGCCACGCCAAGTGCCAACAAGTACGAGTAGGTACTCGTTCAGTGAATACACAATGTATTCAGGCTTCATGAGTACATCTTGCAGTCTTTCCATAGCCTTCGACAAAGAGCTATTAATAGGGGGCGAAACGCTGAAGAAATTCAAACGAGCGTTGAGGCTGTAAGTATGCAGCTCACGTGCACTCCCAACGTACATACGGACACTATAACTGGGTAGGCAGAAGTCTTGGTTCAGGGAAGTATTACTTGTAACGCGATTTTATTAGTTTCTACCTGTAACTAAATATGTAAAAAAATCTTAGAAGTTAAATTTGACCCACTTCCCGGTTTCCGATTGAGCTGAAATTTTGCATACATATTTAGTGTGGATGTTCGTGAATGGTTAGCTAAGTGACGTCATTCTAAATCAAATATGGCAGACTAGTTATTTTTATGCATGCCGATAGTATGGGTATCAAATGAAAGGCTTTGCTGAGAAGAATATGAGAAAAAAAATGACGTCACGTTTTTTAGTTTTATTAAACTTTAACATTTTTTTAACCGTAGTTAAGTTTCAGCACTTGTGGGTGTGTTCATGTATTATCACTATGTCCCTTGTCTGTCATTTAGACAGACAGGGACTTGTTGCACTAATTCAACTATCATAAATCGACTATAATCACGATAAAAACTAAAACTTTTCATAAAATTAGATTATTCACTTATTAAACAATTAAAACATTACATTTCAGAAAGAAAAGAATGTCAGACAAAGTAAATTCTCAACATTCAATCTTAAAACATAACTTACTAGAAAAGTTATGTTTTAAGATTGAATGAGTTGAGTTTCCTATCCAATATTTTCTAATATTTACATAGCAGTATCTTTAATATGAGTGTTAAATTATAAAAAAAAAAGTATTAGACAATAAATAAACCATTCAATCTTAAAACACAATTTACTAGAAAAAACATAATTTCCTATCCAATATTTTCTAATATTTACATAGCAGAATCATTAAAATGAGTGTTACACATTGTTCTCGTATCGTTTCGCCTCACTTTCATTGTGCTCCTAAACCCATCACGAAAACAAAAGAGGCTCGGCAGAGAACAAAGAATGCCCAGTCGAAAGGTAATTCGCGTCGTTACAGCTATTCAAAAAATAAATAGCGAAGATTAGACCCACAGTTAGAGTGGTGTTGCTAATAATGATTGTGTTTTGTTGCTGTTTTCATTTTACTGACTTACTTATGAAGTAGTTTTTTTTAGTATGTAATAGATTACTTAGGACAGAAGCAACAGCCATTTGGGTCAATCTTCAGGTTATCCGCGCTTGCCTAGGTTGGTCCGTGGATGTGTGACCACTCATTACATACCAATGTTCCTCCGTGCCTCGGAAAGCACATTAACCCGTTGGTCCCGGCTGTTATTTATAGATCTTTGACAGATGTTGCAGGTAGTCAGTGGTCCGAAAGTGTGACAATCAGTTTTACCAAGGGGTATCGTATTACCCAGTACTAACCGGGTTGTGGAGTTCAGATAGGCAATCGCTCCATTTAAAATACTAGTATTCGGCTGCATCCGACTAGACAGGACCCCAACATAGTTGGGAAAAAGGCTAGGCAGATGAAGAGATTGAATGGGCCATTAATAATCATATTATTATTTTTGTCTCGTGGTCGCAAGCGCTAGCATGCACTCGAGTCGGTCCCAGGACGGAGGACTGTGTTATTGGGTTTTCCCATCACAAATTTCTCAGTAGCACTCTTCGGGGATTACAGGCGAGATGTAAAGTTATGTGATAACATTTTCTTAGTGTAGTACCAACAATACCTACCTCTTTATTTTTTTTTATTTTTTTTTTCCGGTTGGGAAATCATCAAATGACCCCCCCACTCTGGGCGGAGCGGAGGGGAGTGTCAGACTTGTACTGACTAAAACCCATCCATGTTCCTTCTTTGCCCTTTATGTTCCAGGGCCACGGTATCTCTTTCGAACAGTCCCGCAGCCCAATACCTATCTCTTAGACTGTTGTCCATTGTGGGCACAGTTTGTCTTCAATAATATTATTATGGCCCGGTCAATCAAAACAATTGTCAAGTTGAATAGTTTATGTGCACCGATCTTCGTCACAACAGGTAAATATATTAAATGGTGTTCGACTAATATTTTCACAAGTCATCCATCTTCTCATAATGGCTTGAAAGGTATCCTGAAACTGATTGGAACAATAAGATACGTTCAGTTGTTTCATATTTTTATACAATTTCAGCGCCTGTTTCAAACACCTTGACCGTTACAATTTGTATCTTTATAAAGCCGTGACGTCATCGACAAATTTGGCCACATTTCACCGTGTAGAAACACAAGACATATGTAATAAAAACTACAATATTTATTGCGTACATATAATGGAAACAGAGAAAGTATAATAAAATCCGTACTATTAAAAACAGTAATATACCAATATACTGTCTATCCGTGACCAGGATTTTGTAGTTGTCTATAAACTAGGAAACAAAAACACCTATAAATGGTTACATAAATATTGTGAAGGTCTGTAAAATAATAATTACTGTTCTGTATTTTAGGCCGGGCAAGCACTGCTTTATATAGATAAGTAACTATTCTGCAACAAACTGCACACATTTTAATTAAAAAAAAAAAAAACTTACAACAAACTATAAAAAGGCATCGAAAAACTCCTCAACGCTGTCAGTTGGCAACACTTAGCCTCTAGCCAAGGTAAAAGCCAGCCCTTGGGTCACGGGAAGCCTCAAATAGGCGTTTCGAAATTTCCTTAAACAGGCTATGAGCACTCGGACCCCACGGCCCCAGAGTTACAACCCCAAACGGCTCGAAAATATAGTTTCCACAAAGGTTTTTATATTTTCGCCGCTTGAGGTGCCAGCACAGCACGATGAGGGCAACGCATGTTGCGTCCCACACTAAAGGCCTACCCATCTTCCAAGGAAACAAAGACATGTCGTCCGGTCTTCAAAAAAATATTCTGCAACAAATATCTAGAGGAAAAATTTTTGGATGCTCAAACGGCTGAAGAAGAAATAACCCATCTTAGCATCGTTTTCAGAAGTCAGAAAGTCTTACAATAAGACTTAGTTTTGCAGGTGACTCGGTTCATGTAGAATATCGGTATTCAGCTACATCTGGTCTTCTTCTTTTCGTGTGGTTAGTGCCTAACCCGGCGTCAGAGTTTTTATGTCGCCTGCCTCTGATTTGGCTTTACATGACGTCGAGGAATATCTCTCAGACATGCTGGTTTGGTTTTCTCACGATGTTTTCCTTCACCGAACCAAGTGATAATTATACAATACGCACATCAAATCAGAGGTGCGTTTCTTGGGTTAGAACTCGAGACCTATGACGTACTGACAAGTCATCATAGGTCTCGAGTTCGACCCCAAGTCACGAACCTCTGATTTTCGGTTTCGTCTACATTTGGTGTTAACGCTGGAAATTAAATCCAAAATTGTGTTATCGTTTGGAAAAGGACTAGGCACCAGTGGCGAAGGTTCAATACAATTCGATTCCTACCGGCCGGCATCCCTTTGAAAACGGGCGCAATCAGTATTCCATAGACAAATAATAAAAGCACATTACAGACAGGTACTCCGGCTTACCTCTTAAAAAAATTAACCCTTCGCTACTGCTAGGCAGGCAGACAGATAGCCTAGTTTTGATCTAACTGTAAGGCAGCTCTCTGTTAATTTAGACAAGCTTTACCAGTAAGAAGCCTGCTATTTCAAGTGTTGAACCAAACGAAAGCCATGAGCCATTTGTAACTCGACGACTAATGATAGATTTTTAACTAAGGCTTTAATAACTAAGGCTGTGCATAGAACTAGATTAAACTGTTGTTTACTAACACGATCAAAAACAGTAGAATCTAGCACGTTTTAAGCATTTTTTGTACTTTTATAATTATCTCTACAAATACTGAAAACATTACGTGCCAACATTTTTTTCTTAAACATTTGACTTTAAAAATGGTTGAACTTCTGTTTTCGGTTTACACACAAGTTGGTGAGTTCGCTGAAGTCTGTGAGTTCAGGTCATTGTGATGTACCCGCAGTGCGCCCAAATCGATGTAATTTGTATAAAAACGTTACATTCTTACACGGACCATTTTTGTACAATTTTCTTTTACTTTCAGAACTTGGGAATTTGAAAACGATGAATGTATTTACAGTTTTTGAAAATTGTACAGATTTTAAAGCAACTGTTTTCACATCTACCTTTGTAAGGTTCAGCTTATTAGCCCTTATGCATCAGTTGCCATTATCACAGAGCTTATAATTTTTTGGTAACTTAACTTACATGTGACTTATAATTATATCTTATTCGTGTATAAGAATAAATTACTTTTCATCTTTTTTTCATATTATTTTAGCCTTTGGGGGACTGTAAAAGATGATTTCCACAAACGGCTCGCATCGCATCGGTTCAGAAGGGATACGAACGGATGCGGCGAGAGCCGTTCGCAGGAAGTCGACGCATACGATCGGCTCCGTACCGTCGTTTGCGAACGTATCCGTTTCTGCCTAGTCCAAATAGTTTTATTCCTACCGTGTTCCAGCCGAAATTATCTCATCGAATACGACGACAGGCGAACGGAGCCGATCATGCGTCGCAGCATACTCTTGGCTACGATCGCGTGCCGCGGAAGACGAACGCGGTCAAGTTGCTGTGCGCGGCTTGTTAATTTAGACTTTAAAATACTGTGTACACGATTTAACATCGCTTATAGATTGTAAATTCCGCCGTTTGTTGGAAATCATCCTTTATACACCTATACGAGGATTAACTTTCGACTAGACAACTCTTATAAATAAAAGTAACTTCTCCCAGTAATAGTCCAACCTCGTACAATATTTCTTAATAAAAGTTTCCCTTTGAAATGAACAGGGTATTAACAAAAAGTTCCTACTTAAGACTACCCAAATTGTACTCAACACTGGAGCGGGCAGTATGGCCCAGTTAACTTAAACAACAGAAAGAAAGAGCCTTACTTTCTTTTACCTCAATTATAACAAAAGGTTAATTATGAAACGTACTTATTTTTAGCTTGGTGAGGCTAATTTTACATCTGTAATGACTCCTTTAGCCTTAATTTCTTTGTATAAAAAATATCTAAGTTACATAATGGCTTATTGCCTGTGTCTTAATATTCCAGGGTCACTGATCGTATAGAGTACTGGCTCAGGTGGTACAGATATGTTATGCGTAGACCATGATCATACCGTGAAAAACATAACATCACGCCTGTAATCCCCGCAGGGTTGGGCAGATGTGTATCTATTAGTTCACCCACACGCCTGTTATGTTTTAAGTGCCATGTAATAGGGGGCGGGCATTGCCATCAACCGAGCACAAATCCAAACTCCGTGGCTGCTACTGAGAGATTTCTGATAGGAAAAACCCCAATAACACTTTCCCCGACCCGGGCACGAAACCCAGGAGCTCATGCCCTTGCGTCCACTCGAGCAACGAGGCAATATCGTGAAAAAGTGGCTACAAAAAAGAGACGGAGAGGTAGACCGCAAAATACCTGGATGACATAAGTCTGGAAGGACATGCTAAATCTTAGCCTTACGGAAGACGATGCTTACCCCGTGTAACGGAAAGAGGCGAGGGCAATGGAGTGATCGATGTAGTATCAATCTATATATCAAATAAACTAATTGCCGCTAAAGAAAAATTCGAGTTCGAGCAGGGTTTGAACCTGCGACCTTCCGATTTCTGTACACCGGACGTCTTAACCAATTAGACCATCGCACCCTGCTCACAGCTCTCGAAATTTTTCGTTCCATTAATAATGTCTTACGGTGACGTTGGCACCATCTATTTAAGAAAGTATCGAACTAACTTAAGCCAACACGTTGACATTACAGCCAAATCAATGTTGTATAGAAGTCGAATCAATGTTGTCAAAGCTGTAATTCCCTACGCAGGGTTTGCGTGAAAAACATATTTAAAACTAATTGCCACCTGTATGACCGAGCATCACTTGAAGACTTTTTGGGCCACTGACTACCTAACGACTATCAAAGATCTACAAATGACACTCGGGACCAACGGCTTGCTTTCCGAGGCACGGAGGCAACTCGGTATATAATGGGTGGTCACCCATCCACAGACCAACCTAGGCAAGCACGGCTTAACCTCAAGATCATTTATTTATCGATCGTTATTAATTAGCCACGAGCGCCTCTTAATATACCTAGGTACTTACCTTTTTTTAAAAGTTAGTAGTTTTTTCAGGTTAAGTTACCCTGGGCTTATTACGTAGATGTCTCTGGCTATTCTTTGGTAACAACGTTTTTTTTTCTAAAGTAAGTACATTGGAATTTTAAGCAAACGGCTTCACTTAAACTTTGTACGTGACAGTTAGAATCTAAGTCCCTTGAGGTGCTTTTCTATGTCTTGACCTAACATTTATAAGTACGTACTCGCACATTTGTTTTGAAAAGACTTTACTTTGAGCCAGGTTTTTAAAACAGATTAAGACCACATTAAAACATGGTCACTTTTTGTTCCTTTAACAAAGGCATTTCAATATACTCGGTCACTTGGTCTGAGAGCACTGTCTTCCCAATATGGAATAACTGGACATAGTTTCGTATGACCTTAGTACGGTGAGGGCATATCAAACAATTTTAATCTTTGCATTGAGTTACATCAATTTAAACGTATGAAAGATAGTGGGAGATAGCCTAGATGTCCACCTTTTGACGTCATACAACTTGGATGGACCTCGGCCTAAATACGGATCGTTAGGTATGTGACATATGTGTTCCATTTCGTGGAAATACCGAAATAGCAGCTGGCAAAGCTCAAAGGTATAGAATCACTATTCAATAGATCCATGACCCAATAGGCAGTATTGAGCTACTGTTACTTGGCTATAAGGAAATTTCGCCAAGTCAGTCATGAAACTGAACTGCTGAGTTCAGAACTAAGAATAGAATTTCCAGATTCAGCCCGTGGGCTTCTAAAAGGTTAATACGGAATTAAGGCCCGATTGCGCCACAAATAAGCAAATACGTTTAAAGATAAACGTATTTAAAAAGTCATTCTGCCTGTGTTATCTTCTAAGAAAAGTAAGAAACAGAACGAAGATTTAAGTACCCTAAAATATATTTAGCGATTTGCGGGGCAAGCAGACCCTAAAACCTCAAAAAGTGTTTCCGCATGTTTAACAGGACTATGAATTTTAATACCTATCTAATCATACAGTTAATCTAAAATATTCAACAAAAGAAAATAAAAATTGTGAACGGCATGTCGAAGATATACTACCTGCAAAAATATTAGTTGCATCAAATCAGCCTGGTGATGAACTTGAGGTACAACCTTCAAAGGCTCGAAAAAGAAAGAAGAAGAATCGAAAAGTAAATTTATTTTTGGCAAATAAAATACCATTTGTATAAGTACGATGTGAGTGTGATTAAGCTCTCAATGAAAAATCATAAATTGTTGCGGTAAATTGTATATTTTAGTAGACGTACTAGGAAGGTAGGTAGGTAAAGGCCTACATTAGGGCTTCATTTCAAACAAAAAGACAAGCTGATAAACAAGCGATAATTATAATTAAAACAACAAACAAATCTATAATACCCGCGTTAGGGTGAGTTCAGACACGCGACAATGCCATGACACCGTGAAACGGTCTTGCCATTATCTGAAGCCGACAATATGGATCGGCCTGTAAGCGACGTAGTGCCGGCCGTGTCCACCTAGACATAGCTTGCTAGATAGAAAACATTCATTACCCTCACCCCTGTGACCTATGGGAGGCAGGCAGATTTGTTGTTGTTTAGCAAGGGTTGTATTAGAGTGGCTAGGGAATATTGTCTTGACCATATAGTCAGAATCGCATGTTAATAAAAGAGTGATGAATATAAAAATTTTGATGGATGGGGACTTTTTTTTCTAATTGTATTTATTTATTAGCTAAATATTAAAAACATTTATAAATTAAAATAACCTAAAGTAACTAACTTAACAATAAACTTAAAAAATGGTGTTAAAAAATTCCTCCTCAACGTTGTCAACTGGTAATGTACCCAAGAGACTGGCGGCGTTGCCACGTTGTATGGCAACGTACCGGCTGATTTGATACCTTTGGCCAAAGTAAAAGCCAGCCCTTGGGTCTCGGGAAGTGTCAACTAAGCGTTTTGATTTCCTTGAAAAGGCTTGAGCACTCGGACCCCACGGTCCTAGAGTTTCAACCCCAAACGGCTCGAAAATATAGTCTCCAATAAGGTTACTATATTTACGCCGCTTGAGGTTCTCCGCTTGGGGGAATCCTATGACCAGCAGTGGACATCTATCGGCTGAAATGATGATGATGAAAAGGTTTTCCGCAGCCGCAGCGGCTGCCTATAATGCTTGGCTAGTACTAAAAACTTCATGGAAATTTAATGAGGTAGTGTTTCTAAATAATAATTTACAGCAAGGTAAACTTAAGAGGACAGGCGAGCTGCTGTTTAGCCTATACAAACGGATAAACTCCCGGGTGTTCTCCCTGGAAAAAAAATTTAACCATTAATTAAATTAACTATAATGGATTAAAAAGACCTCTTAACGAAACCGAAAGGTAGGTAAATTATTTTGTTGTTCTAGACCATTCTTTCGAACGTTCTAGTTACGGATATATTGGAGGTCAAAGTTCCAACTTTTTCACAAGGTTTTTATGTTATAACTTTACTTTTAAAACCTCCCTGACCCCCGTACTATTCAATGCATTCATCAGCACAATGTTTTGAGTGTGTAACATTGAGTTTTACCGTAAAACGTAATTTTAAGTCATTTCGCAGCAATAGTTTTTGCGAAGAGGAACTTAGGTTGTTGTTAGAATGCTTGGTTTTGACGTCTTCGTGAAGGGTCCGTTTACACCTTGTATAATCAATATAAAAATAAACACAAACACAGATAATAAATAGAGACATGGTAGGGATTGCCATACCATGTTTCTGTGTTTCGATGTTTTCCATACATTCATTATTATTAAAAATATATGAAAAACTCACTAATGGGAGTTATATTACCGTTGAGTGTCAAAGGCTATGTTAAAAAAAAGGACGTGCCCGTGGAATAATTTTCAACCAAAAAGCGAGCAAAGCCGCGGCCAATATCTAGTTTCTTGTAAAGACAAGAGTTTCTCCGACGAATATTTTCCCAACTTTAACTGCACTCATCGCCCCATACTAATAGTGTACACGTTTGCGCAATCCCGCGCAACTGTGCACGGTCGAGGTCACGTCCCGCCAGCACGGCGCGAGCGTCTTAATATTATTTCCACGGCGTATTATGTCCACCTCTAGCGTCCTGACGTCAGCAGGAGACTCGATCGCCGATTCATTAAGGTTAATGTAACCGGTGATCGCCTGATCGGTTACGGAGAAAGCTTTGGGATAAAAAGAGTTCTTGTGCAGCTTGTTTTACAAATAATTATGTTATTGGTGGAAAGAATTATCTGGTATTGTTATTATGAGGAGTTATGCTCGTGGCTATATTACCCGCTATATTATAATAATAACAGCCGCTCGGGTTGATCTTCAGGTTAAGCCGCGCTTGCCTAGGTTGGTCCGTGGATGGGTGACCACCCATCCACTCATATTTTTTTTCGGATGGTAAATCATCTAATGACCCCCCCCCCCCACCCTGGGTGGAGCGGAAGGGAGTGTCAGACTTCTACTGACTAAAACCGTCCGTGTCCTTCCGTGGATGGGTGACCACCCATTACATACCGAGTTTCCTCCGTGCTTCGGAAAACACGTTAAGCCGTTTGTCTCGGCTGTCATTTGTAAATCTTTGACACTCGTTACAGGTAGGTGACCCGAAAGTCTGACGACCAGTCTTACCAAGGGGTATCGTATTACTCCTTAGTACAGTACTAACTGTGTTGTGGAGGACAGATAGGCAGTCACTCGATGTAAAATACTGGTATTCAGCTGCATCCGGTAAGATTGGAAGCCGACGCCAACACAGAGTTGGGAAAAGACTAGGCAGATGATGAAGTATTGTTATTACACAGTTGGTTACTTAACGGAAGAAGCACTCGATACTACGACATCATGTTTAGCAGAACAGTACTCTAAATAATAACTAAGACTTCGCTCTTCCAAAATGTGCTAATCTCAAAATGGACTTCGATTTAGAGATTTCAACTTAAGATACTGATACTGATACTGTTAGCCCGCGTCATCCCACTGCTGGGCAAAGATCTCCATGACTTCGAAATTCTTCGATCCAGGGTCAATGTAGACTTAAGATGCTTAGCTTATATTTCGTTAGTGTTAAAAGGAAACTAGGCTTTCTGTTGTTCTAAATAATTATAGGCCATTTGCAAGCTATTCAAATTTCATCAGGAAAATTGATTTCTAAAAGATTATCCTAAGTAATGGCTAGTCAGAAGGTAGGAAACGTTCACCATAAAATTAAACAATAACATATAAGATGATGTAATAAGCTTAGTATACAAGTTTTCAATATCGAAGGACGGATCCTGTATCACGGCAAACAGCGCCATCCACATTAGCTATCAACGTTTTGTACGTACTTAGTTAAGTTACGAAAAACTCATTAGGTACAGTCACGAACACCAACATGTATGCACTTAGCAACTTTTAAAAGGGATTTTCTCTATGGTACTGATTGTAATTTTATGTTGTCACTGGCATAGTATCTTGAAACCCAACATCATCATCATTCTCTTGCCCTTATCCCAATTCATTTGGGGTCGGCGCAACATGTCTTCTTTTCCATACTTCTCTATTATCATTATTATTTCACAGTATCTTGAAACCCATATTATTATGAAATTGGTCTTATTGCAAAGTTGCAATCGTTATAACACGAGCGAATCGCATTTGAATTTAGGTAAATGTATACAATGACATGTTGATGCTTGTTACTGTACTCAACATTGAAGTCGTAATTTTTAAAAACAGAGCGATAAACAAATGTGTTCAAACAAAACAAGAACTTTACATAAGCAAGCGTTAAACTTTTAAATTCAAAAATAAGTCGTCACAGCCTTATTCTTTGCGCAACTATTGCCATAGGGCATAACTCGCGGCTGTCTGGAGCTATGATATATTATACGGACTGTTAAGTGGCATGCAAAATGTATTTATACATTGTACTTCCTTACGCCATTATGGCATAGTTCCAAGTAAAACAATCTTCCGTTGGGCTGCGATAACAGCAATAGCAATCATTTTATTACGTGACACCGTAATAAAAGTTAAATAAACTGCATTTTCGACTATATTCACGACTGCATACATAAAGTTATGACAGCTGAAAGGATCATTAACCTAATACATTTGTGTTTTGATTTTTATCGTAAAAGTTCGCGTTTTTATTGCGAGTTTTATTTGCATTTGTTGCGAAATCATAAAATTGAAGTGCTTCAAAGGAATTTTAATAAGGGATTCTAGAACATATATTGCAGAAATGCCCAGCTGTGTCGTAAGGCAATTCTGCTAAGATATTCAGCTGTGTGTGAAAATAAATAATAAAAGAAAAAGATTGGGTCCTATCGCTGTATACCTAAAATAATCATAGCGCCATAGATCACCAAGATATCAATGTAACTCTTTATATAATAGCGGCGATTTTCAGAAAGTGAATAAACTGAAAATCGCCCCTCAGACAGTTGAAACAAGGGTGATGATAGTACCCAATCCCTTACGAAACATATGCCTATTTATTACATACCAGTCATTCGTAGATCTTTGACAGTTCGTTATGAGTAAGTTGGAAGCCTGAAAGTCAGACAACCAGTCTTACCAAGGGGTATCGTGTTACTATATAACTGGGTTGTGGAGGTCGGATTGGTTGCTTAGACTGGCAGCCGTCTTAAATATAGTTGGAAAAAGGCTACGCAGATAATTTTTGTTATGTGTGTACAGACGATCAGCACATCAAGCTACTACAATCTGTCAAATTTCTTTAATAGATTTTCTACTTTATCGCTACAGTATTAGGTTCAAGGTTGATTACAAAGATTTGACAGTATCGGGGCGTCTGTACCAGTAGCGAAGGGTCAATTTTTGTAAGAGGTAAACCGGAGTACATATCTTTAATGTGATTATATTATTTGTCTGTAGAATACTGACTGTGCCATTTTTCAAACGGAAGCCGGTAGGAATTGAGTTATATGGAACCTTCGCCACTGCTTCGCCACTCGTGTAAGTACTCGCACATATAGGCATATTAATATTATACATTTGTTTGTATAATATTCCACTAAATTGTGCTATATTATAGCGTCTCAGCTGCTGTAGTCTCCGTTATTAGTTTAAGTTGACTAACTACCAAATCGTGCTTATTGTTTCGAGAGATACTAACTTTTTATTACGAGTATTTCTTTAATACTTTACCACAATATTTCTGTACTAGTAAAAGGAATGAACATAACCTAACATCACGCCTGTAGTCCCTGAAGGGTTAGGCAGAGGTGTACCTAATAGTACACCCACATTTCGCTAGTTATGTTTACGTCCTATGTTAGGAGGGGCGAGCCTATAGCCATCAACCGCGCACAAATCCAGCCTCCGTGGCAGCTACTGAAAAATTCCTGATGGAAAAGCTCAAAAACACTTGTTCCGATCTGGGAATCGAAGAGGAATGAAATCGTGATTCGTGAGCAATTTTCTTGAGTGGCATTAATAAGCTTTTGCGTTGGAAGGATACCGAAAAGAAAGTCCCGTGAATTTGTGAAAGTCGTGGAAGAAGAGAAGCAGAGGACCGTTCCTACACTTGGAGGAGGACGTTAATCCAGCATTCAGCAATTGTCTTTTTTCGGCTGAAATGGTGATGACATGTTTTAAGAAACCCAAACATGTTGACCCCTTTATATATATCCTTGGTTTTATTGGTATTATTCACTACGAAAAGCACGTTAAGCCGTTGGCAGGCTTTCATTTGTAGATCTTTGACAGTCGTTACGAATAGTGAGAAGCCCGTAAGTCTGACAACCAGTTTTACCAAAGGTATTAACCCAGTAACTGGGTCGTGGAGGTCAGATAGGCAGCCGTTCCAAGTAAAATACTGGTATTCAGCTGCTCTGGTTATACTGGATCCCTACATAGTTTGGGAAAAGGCAGATACATTGATATTATTTACGTCATGTTTTTGTTACGACTAATAGCCGAGATACGGCTACATCTAGTCTTAGCCGGGTACAACTAGGTGCAGCCGGTTAAAGTTAGACGGATCCTACTTATCTGCGGTTAGAACATGCAACCATTTTGGATGTAGCGTTCGCCGACCGCCGCCCCGGCACCGCTCGCTGCGCTCGCTCGGCTCGCGCGCTTTTAGTCATAGTTCTAACCTAACCTAATCCATTTGGTCGGTGTGTCCCTGCAATAAAAAGGATACACAACTTTTACCAGCCGCACCTAGGTATTACCGGCTAGAACTAGGTGTAATCTACTTCGGCTTTTAGCCGTAACATATACTTATGATATCATATTAGGACTATTCACCTTATTATGCATTTAAATCATGACATAATAGTACTCAGAATTTTTCCTATAAGTCTTTGCCTGTACTTGACTTAAAAACTAGAAATTATTAATACTATCATTTTAAATAGCTTTCAGTGTAACCCATTTACAAAATAACAACAGGATATGCTGAAACGTATCATCATATTAATAATATTTTTTTATTTATTTTCTCTCACAATGGTTTTGTAGCACTTAACAATTTTTAACTATATAAATTCACATTGTGAAAGCTGGTGCCTGAAGTAGGTTTTAGAAAAAACCTGTATTATATGTCACCAGGCCCCACTTAGCGACATGATAAATACAGGCAGGTAACATGTTTTTCTACCAAACAATTAATAATGAATATTGTGTTGAAACATCAGTTTCTTTCGTTCCTTTCTATTATAATGGAACGAAACGACGACGGACGTTTTTTTATATATTTATTTTGTCAATCTGTCCCTATTACAATGTTTTCTTATTTAACCCAAAGGTTGACTGGTAGAGAAAGCCTTGTGGCATTAAGTCCGCCTATGTACCACTATTGTACATGAAGTTTAAGTAAATTATTATTATTATTCATAGACAAATCTATCATTTATATCGCTACAAGTTCTTAACTCACTCAAATAACTTGAACGACTTTCTTCTTGTTAGTAATTTAATTCTTTAATCCTTTTTTAAACCACTTCAAGATACAACTCTTCGTTTACCTGGCCATTTACAGTCACAGCTATAGCATCCCACTTCATGTCTTTAAATAAAACCCTTCTCTGAAAAAATTTTCTAGAATTCAGAAAGAAAACTAGAACTAGTACTGTTATTGAAGGCATAACCACAGGGTAATTGTGGGATATAATATGTTGAAATCAATTTTCCTTTGTATTTTTGCTTATTATCTAACGACTCGCTAAATATTAAATTTAAAATTTAAAAAACCCCAATCGCAACAAAGAAAAGGGAACAAACAAAAAAAAAGAACAAACGAAAAGTATTCGATTTTTATACCCACTTTCATCCCCCATAACTAGTTAATGGCTGCACTGATTTTGATAAAACGTATTTAAGAACCATCGCCAAAAAACTAGCATTCAAATAAAAAAACTGCATCCAAATCGGTTTACTCGTTTAAGATCTACGGTGCCAGAGACAGACACACACACACACATTGCGGTCAAACTTATAACACCCCTCTTTTTGCGGCGGGTGTTAAAAAAACAGTCTAGCTTGATTTCAGTTAAAGTGAAATTATAATGTAACTAAACACTTACCCTCATTTTCGCGCAAAAGTTAGACACTTGAAACAGTCCCAAAAAATGAAATGTTCACCAAACAAAAGTCGCTACTACATTTTTGTGACTGTAATATAATAATAAAAGATATCACTAATCACCGCTAGTATATAAACTTATATAATAGGTAAATTCTATACGTAATCTGATCCTCAATTACAATTAGGTAATATCGTTGGCAATTCTGTGAATCAAGAAATAGGGAAATATTATGTGCACGACATTTAAGTTGATACCTTTGTGGCATATTCAAAGGAGATGTTCCAAGAACATCTAAAGTGTTATTATATTATCAATGTTGAGAGTGAATCTAGGTCAGCAATATTTCATTCCAAGTTTCTGGTATTGCAAATTCATATGATTTTCTGACATATTTATTCTGGGTATTTTATTACCCAGTCAATAAAAAACAACGTAGCAAGTGTGCTCTCTGATTTCGAAACTTTCACTTTAGCAACACAAGAACTTAGATAAAAAAACCGGCCAAGTTCGACTCGGACTCGCGCATATAGGGTTCAAAATCAAAATCAAAATCAAAGCATTTATTTCAAGTAGGCCAGTTACAGGCACTTTTGTATTGTCGAAACAAAGACAACAATGAAATATAGCTACAGCCCCAGTCACAAGGCACAAAAACTGTGAAAGTACTGTAGTTGCCCATTCCCTAACGTAGATCTCTATGGAGAAGAACGGGCAAGAAACTCCATGGACACTCTTTTAAATCAGAATACTTTAACAATTCCTTGGTTACATCATTCATGTTGAGATGGTACATTTTGTGAGAACGATGCAGAAATATGTGTACGTTAAAAGTGACCATAGTAAAAACAATTCAAAAATAAAATAATTAATTCAAATAAGCCGTGGCAAATAAGAGATGACCAGTCACAACTGACAACAGTTCACGAACATGACGCATGTATCAGCACCATTCAACTCAACCATTTTGAAGGGAACTAAATGATCCGACACACGTGCCACCATCAGCGAGACATTTGAGTGAGCATGATATACTCCTAACCGCCAGGGCACATTCAAGTCAAGAAAAGACGCAGGTTTCCAGCGAATGACAGCTTTCTAGTACATAGTACTCACACAATATGGGCTATGCGGCTATATAATCCTATTGAGATTGAATTTATACAATGCAAAGATAGTTAAACAATCTTCAGCAGCTCCAACAATACTATTTAATGCTATCAATTTAGGCGCCCCTGTTCTTGTGGAGCAGGACCGGCATTGAGCTAAGCATTTTTATCAGTGATATAATCGTCCAACTTGTAATATTATTTCATTTTATGGGGTTAACTTTTAATTTATTTGTTGTTATAGCGGAGGTTTAGTAATAGGGCCCTGTTGGTTACCCTTCGGGTAAGGACCCTAAAAACGAACTAAAAATATCTTGAAAATAAAAACTACACAACTCCCCATGACACGTTAATGCGCTACACACCTACCAATAAGAGGTCACTTATTGACAGCTTCAAAAGAGGCCGAAGATTCATATAAAATAAATTGCCTCACAGTTGATAGCCGGGGGTCAATGAGCCGTGACATTGACGAGGGTGCTTCGGCGCAACCAATATGCACGAATACCATCTCGAACCGTGTTTGACACGCTTCGTTTCAGGTGAATACTGCGATTACATGAGTTCAACTCACTTTTGTGACTATTTAAGCGGGTTTCAGTGATCGTCTTTTGTTATTGTTATCATAGCATAGCATAGCAGCAGCCTATAATGTTCCCACTGCTGGGACACAGGCCTCCTCTCTATGAGAGGGAATGGGCTATAATCCACCACGCGGGCCCAGTGCGGGTTGGTACATGTCACATGTCTTCGAATTTTAGGTTCTAGGACAAGCCGGTTTCCTCACGATGTTTTCCTTCACCGTTTTGAGAGCAGTGGTGATGAAATAAATTACACAAAGTAAGGCGCCTGGGTTCGAACCCACGACTTACTGATCGTAAGTCGCGACCGCCACCACTGGGCCACCGCTGGTTATTGTTAAAATGATAACATCGTGCCCGTTTTAATTAGGCAACATAAATAAAGAAAACTTTGACTGCCTCGTTGGTCTAGTGATCGCAGGCGCAACTGCTGAGCATGAGGTCCTGTGTTCGACTCCTAGGTTGTGCAGTGTTATTAGGTTTTTCCGTCAGGAATTTCTCAGAAGTGACCACCGAGTCTGGTTTTGTGCCCGGTTAATGGCAATCCATAGCCCGCCCCATATTACATGGGACTGGCGACATGTGAGTGTACTATAAGATACACCTCTGCTTACCCTTCGGGGATTAAATACAGGGCAGGCGTGATGTTAATAACTTAATTTATCTTCCGGGGCTTACAATTAGGTGTGGCTTAGTATTAGTAAAAACAGGCTATAAGCTTAGCTTTTACTTCGAAGACAACATACAAACCCTTTATTAATTCAAACACTGTTTAAGCTTTCACGATTTACAACTAAACTTATATTGTCTCTTACGGGATATTTATTTATTTATTTAAACTTTATGTACAAGAGTGGTACATAGGCGGACTTAATGCCACAAGGCATTCTCTACCAGTCAACCTTTGGGTCAAATAGGACAGCATTGTGATAGAGTACAAAAAAATAAATAAGAAAAATACCATTTTGTTAACAAAAATAACCAATATCTCACTCCCCCAAAACAATACCCATATCTCTCTCTCTCTATCTTTGTCTCTCTTGATATCTTCTTCTTTTCTTCTTTGTGTCAACCCGCTATCATGGCACTTGCAACAGCATCGAAATATAGGGAGCTCAAAATAATGAACAATCACGGAAGATATCCCGTAAGTGACAGTATTAGCCCATATTAAATTGTTCGTAAAAGTGATCCGCGTTCCTTCTAAGGTGTACCTTACCTATTTCTTAAAAGCTTACATTTAAGTGGACAGCGATTTTAGTTTTTCTTTACTTTTTTCCTACTTATCGAAGTAAATAAGTTCGTGGCAGCAGAGGAGCTCGTGGCTAAGTAATAACAGCCGCTCGGGTCGATCTTTAGGTTAAGCCGTGCTTGCCTTGGTTGGTCTGTGGATGGGTGACCACCCATTACTTACCGAGTTTCCTCCGTGCCTCGGAAAGCACGTTAAGCTGTTGGTCCCGGGTGTCATTTGTAGATCTTTGACAGTCGTTAGGTAGTCAGTGGCCCGAAAAGTCTGACAACCAGTCTTGCCAAGGGGTATCGTATTACCCAGTATTAACTGGGTTGTGGAGGTCAGATAGGCAGTCGCTCCATGTAAAATACTGGCATCCGGTTAGACTGGAAGCCGACCCCAACATAGTTGGGAAAAGGCTAGGCAGGTGATGATATCGAAGTAAAGAAGTTACCTACCGATTTTCAGTAACCAGAGAAAATAAATTGCCATGAAAAACACGTCCACAACTTACTAACAAACAAGGATAAAATAAATAAATTCTAACTTTTTACCTGCCATACAAACAAAGCATGCTCGAACGTTTAATGAAATCATTGGAAACTGTTCAAGAAATTGTCGAAACTCTTCACGTAGAAAACCTTATGATGCAGTTCTATATGAAGTTTTTAGATATTCCCAGATAATACCCACTGACAGTGACAAGGGTTGACTGGAGTTTCCACCCTTAAGAATATCCGACTGCAAGTTTTTCACTTATTTCAATACTAGCGGTTGCCCGCGATCTTCGTCTGCGTGATTTGTGAATTATTATAAAAATATTACTTCAATATTTGAATCGTACTTGGTTTACAATTTCATGGGTTTTTATTTTAAGTTACTCCTTATAACATTAGCTATCTGCCAGAAAAAGTCCCGTCAAAATCGGTCCTGCCGTTTTGGAGATTAGCCGGAACAAGCAGACAGACAAAATTAAAAAAAAATATTTTTTTTTTGTTTAAAGTACCGTATACACCTTCATATGCATTCAGTAAAAAGCTGTTATTTTGAAATTACAAACAGACACTTCAATTGTATGTATTTGTATAAATCAAACGTAAAGCTACATTTGTGTACTTTTATAGATTTAGATTTTAACTAAAAAACCCGTAGCGAATTCCTATGTTGTATTTATTGTTCACAATATAAAATATAATGTCGTTTGAATTGAAAATGGGCTTGGAAAACTAGTAGCTGCAATATTTTTCAACAATCGCACAGAATTTTTTTCATAAAATGACTATTTTATTTGATGCTGAATTTTTTAATCACTTGTCACTATAAAAGCCGTTGTGGCGAAGTATTGCGCAATTTTTAAGTTAATAAAATATTATAGTTAAAAAAAAACACGGTTTAGAGCTACGTCATTTTATTGTTCGTATTTTTCGCAACAAACCCTTTCTTTTGACACCCATATCATGGGTATGCATACAAAATAACTAGTCCGCCATCTTTGGGACTCCGCCATATTGGATTTAGAATGACGTCATTTAGCTTACCATGCATTGTCATCCAAACCAAACATGTATGCAAAAATTTAGCTTAATCGGATACCGGGAAGTGGTTCAAATTTAACTTCTATGGTTTTTTTACATACTTAAAAATAACGGACACTGAAATCTGATATGAGCTTAGATTCCTCAATCACAATTAGTGGTATCTATTCCATGTAGAAATGCTAGTTTCGCTAAAAGATTTGTGATACAGTCATGTTTAAAATGGTTGATTGAGAGTAGTTTTACACTAATTCCTATTAAAAAGCATCTCTTTCGAAGTTTAAGACGGAATCACGTCTGCTTGAGATCTGCCTAGTCTCTTTCATCACGCGACTGCAGAGTTAGAATGCCAGTTGTATTTAACGGGTCAAATCAAGGAGTAGGGAAGATTATTTCGGCATTTCCGCACACATAATTGGATGGATGTATGGATGAACCTAATTGGATGGATGTATGGATGGTTGTTACTCTTTCTCGCAAAAACTTCTGAACGGGTTTTTGCCATGAGCATAGTTTATACTTTGGATTAACATATAGGATACTTTTAATCCCGGTAGATCGATGCCGTGGGACAATTACCGAACTCCACACGGGCAAGGCCGCGGGCATAAGCTGGTATCCCGCATATGGCTCCACTTTGTATTATAAGAGGATAAATCAGCCTGTAATGGTTCCACTGCTGAGACACTGAAGAGGAACAGTTTAATAGCATAAACCAGTAAGCAGTAACCAGTAGCCATAATGCACCTCGCGGACTCTAAAGACTTTACCCAAAACTCTAAAGCTTTATACTTAGATGTTATCAATACTAATATACCAACACCAAGCTACTTCGGAAGTCAACTAGCTCTGATAGACACGTTATCAATCTATGATGACATGCCGATGGGCCTTTATTACGGAGGGCTCCGTGTCACGGCCCTTTCGACTTGGATGGCTAATGACATTATTATATAGACCTTCCAGAGAATGGGCATTCAATGGCAGATATATAATAGTACCTAGTTGGTTGTAGATGTTGAATTGAGAGTAGCGGTACGTATTAAAGAGTTAGTTGATAGAGGGACCTATTAATGCTAGTAGTAATGAGCATGAGGTCCTGGGTTCGATTCCCAGTACGGGCAAAGAGTTATTGGGTTTTTCCATCACTAAATTCTCAGTAGCCATGGAGTCTGGATTTTTGCCAGGTTGAAGGCAATATGCTCGCCCCTATTACACGGGACTTAAACATAACTGGCGAAATGTGGGTGTACTATTAGGTACACCTCTGCCTTACCCTTCGTGGATTACAGGCGAGATGTTATGCTAACACATTTCAGTAATGCATGGTAAAGTGGTTGTAGTAGCTCATCTTCTCCCTTTTGCAAGAGGAAATTCTCCTGTACTAGGTATTTCTCTGCTCCTCTTTCTCCTCTTTTCTACTTTCTACCTCCACCTACCGATTGTAATCTATCAGGCCATTCTTGGAAAAAGTTCTTTTTAAATATGAGGTTTTCATGTGAATGTTACAGCTAAAAAGCCCAAGTAAGGTTACACCTAGTTCTAGCCGGCTATACCTATGTGCGGCCGGTTAGGTTAGAACTGTGACCGAACGCGCGCGAGCCGAGCGAGCGCAACGAGCGGTGCCGTAGCAACGGCGAACGCTACGTCCAAATTGGTTGCATCAAACCTCCAAATTTAAATTTATTTTAGTGATTATTCGGAGTTTATCCAGGGGTATAGCCGGCTAGAACTAGGTGTAACCTTACTTCGGCTTTTAACCGTAACATATACATAGATCTTGTAGGTAGATAGATATCAATAGGGTACCTATTGCTGGCTTGAAAAGAACATGTTGCAAATATAAACATACTTGTTTTGACGTTTCAAATCTTGTAAAATCTCCAAGTAAATAAAACAGAATAGATGTAGAGAGAGCAGCAATCCTCTGCATTGTACTGTAGTGGTTTTTAAATCCAATACAATGTTTGTGATACAGTGCACATCATAGTACGTGCTGCTTACATATTCTTGCACTATGATCATCTCTGGAAAACAAACAAGAATTTGTTATATATAATAAAACTAAAAAACCCGACAACTAACCCGAAAAACCACGCTCTAATTAAACTCAGGGTTTACAAGGTAAAATCGACTCCTCCTATTGTTGAAGTCGGTTAAAATCTGTCTCTGTTACCCAGGCCATAATAACGAATCGATTGACACCTTATTCATCAAAATCGGATGAATAGTTTAAGCGCTACGGAGGAACATACGTAAATACATACATACATAGACTGCTAAAATCACAAACCCTTCCTTTTTGCTTCGGGTAGAAAGAAAATGTTTGTCAAAACATACCTAACTTGGGCACCGTGACTTTTTAGTCGTCTTACAAAGGTCATCCACTCAATGTACCCGACATAAAATAGCTCTAGGTGCGATTTTTTTTCTTCTTCCATAATAGGTACAAAGAAAAATAATAATAAAAAATTAGAATAAAATTATGAAACATCTTGTTAATGATGTTTACGTGTCAAACGGGAGAACATTACCTTTTTTTTTTTTTTTTTTTCGGGGGAAACCTTAAAAGGCGACCGGGATAAGACCGGGGAGTGTGGGATTTTTACCGCACTAAAACCACCCCGGTGGTCACCATCCGCACATGAGAGGAGGCACCGTTTTCTCTTAAAAGACCTGTCCGGAACCCCCTCTGTGCAACGCCTTTTAAGGCACGGCAGCACGTGACCACTGTGCTGCCGGTCATATCCAAGGTCACTCGGTGAGCGCACAGAGTCCCCACTCTGGACGCCCGTAACCCAGTGTCCCACCTGCTTTAGGTAATGCAGACGGGGTTTCGGCGTGTTAAGCGGCGAGGCGGTTGCCTCCCTGACGACTTCTTCTCCTATTGGGATCGGCTCTCTCACGATCCCGCTCGGCAGCCTCCTTTTGGACCATCACGGTCTCACAGAACGAGGTCACCTCCCTCCAGTTGTCAGACTCCGCCAGCATAGCCCCAACTATGGCTGGCAGAGACAGGTCTTGCCCGATCTTGGCTACCAGGACCCGTCGTTCAGAGTCCCATGCAGGGCACTCCTCCAGCGTGTGCTGTGCTACGTCCAGGTTGCCTCTACAATGATGGCAATTTGCTGTGGCCTCTCGCCCAATTTTATTCAGGTACTCACCGAAGCAACCGTGCCCGGTAAGTACCTGAGTAAGTCTATAGGAATACGCTCCTCTCTTTTCAGCCAGGCTTCGAAGTGCGGCAGGACGGCTTCGACAACGCGCTTACGCGAATATTACGGCTGTTGCAGCCGCTCACGCCACTGCTCGAGCGCGTGTCGCCGTTCATGCCGCCTCAGCCTTGCAATAGCGATTCCTGGTACACTATTACCACTTTGGCGGATATCGCGGATTCGGCTATAAACCCTCGTGTCCATATCTGCCAGGATATCCAGCGGCGGAAAACGAGCCAGGAGAGTTGCCGCCTCAAAGGACACAGTACGGGTATCCTCGTACAATCCGAATAGCCATTTTTCGCTGCAGGCTGTTGATTTTAGTCCTGCAGCGCCGGACGCCCGACAACCTATTTGACCAAACAGGCGCCCCATTGAGAACCATCGATCGCACGACCCCCGCGTAGAGGCGGCCGAGATTGGGTAACAGTCTGTGCAACGCACCCACTGCCTTCCCGAATCGGGGAACCAGGCACTCAAAGTGCTCTTCCAAGCCCCATCGACCGTCCAAGGTTAGGCCGAGATACTTAATATATCGTCCCATCTGGACTTGCACATCTCGGGAGAAGATTACCTACCCAGCACCCGAGTCCAGTAGATAATCGCTCGCAACAGGGTGTTTTAACTACTTCATGCGTCATAATAATTAATATTATTTTTTTTTTTTTAAATGATTAAAATCTCATAAATACCTATTTTTTTTTAAAATGATTAAGCATAAGCATAAGAATAATCAGCCAATTAATGTTCCCACTGCTGGGACGCAGGCCTCCTCTCTATGAGAGGGAATGGGCTATAATCCACCACGCGGGCCCAGTTAAAAATGAATGTTTAGTATTAATTGGATACATGAAGTGGGCTGCCGTTGTAAGACGACTAAAAATTCACGGTGTATAAATTAATGTTTGTCTATGCGTTCATGAACAAATAATACGATTGTTATAAAAAACATAAAATTTCATGATGCGGAGGTTCCTGGCCCAAAATATCTATATACTTACGTGCATCATTATTCCTTTTATTTTTGAAAAAAATAAATATTTTTATTGTTATCTTGCAGTTACAGCTAGTATATTATTAAAGACGACAATCACCCACCTTCCAAATGATCTCTTGTATATTTAATTTGATATGTCTTGTCTGTGTAAATAATTCGAATATACGCGGTTTAAATATTTCGAGTTCTGATCATCAATTTTCGGAGCTTGAATCGAGTTTCCTACCCTACATAAAAGGTAAACCAGCCTATGGTCACAGTAGCCACTGTACCATATTGACAGTTAATCATGATACATTGACATTCGCTTGTATTTTGATGAATGAATAACTACCGTAAATAAACTAAGGAATTCATTTTGGTGACACTCACTGTAACGAGAAGAACGATACTAATTAATTTGGGTTATGAGTCGAGCTAGACGATCACTAACAAATCCTTGCACTGTCTCGACAGGTCCACTCAAATCTGTGTGGTTCTTTCTTCAAAAGATCATCTCAGACACTAATCTGTATAGTTCGCATGTGAGTTGACCCCCTCATTGTTTGTTTTGCCACCGACTTTCGAAAGTAAAGTTATTTTAGAATTTTTTAGATTTTTTTGGAAGTCGGTTTGGTTTCGCAGAATGTTTTTTATTTTACCCTTTTTATACCACACAATTCATTGTCTTCCCTAGTGGCCTAAACAAATACCAGAACTTAATACGCTGCTATTTCTTGGCTCGTACATAATTGTACGCCACCATCACGCGACGTCGCGTGTACGGCCTTAGCATAACAGGCCACTTCACGCGACGTCCCGTGATGTGACAATTAACGTGAGGGAAAAAAGCAAATTATTGAACCGATTTTGAAATGAAATAACAAAATGAAATGAAATTTCTATGGGACCAATCGGGAAGTATATCCTTTCACTTAAAAGAAGAATTTTTCAAATCAGTTTAGAAATTTAGAGTTATGAGGGTAACAAACATAATAAAACAACCGAATTGAGAACCTTTTTGAAGAAAGTCGGTTAAAAAACATCATTTAAACAAACAAATTGTATCTCTAATAAAAAATATATAGTTTTATGATGATACGAGTTTTGTTCATTTTTATTGTTATTTCATTGTGTTTATTCTGTCTACTAAAAATATTTTGTTTATTCTTCGCGCCTACCATATTGTTTACTTAATAATTTTATAACTATTTATTTATTTTAATTTTTATGTTCAATCAATAACTTGTATGTGTGGTGTAAACTGTAAGTATAAGTTGGTTATAAAAACTTTAAGGAATATGAAAATGAAAACAACACTGAAACACTGCACCGACCTCTTTAATCCCATCGGTATATACTTCACCTCCCACTGTTTACTTGGAAATTGTAAATGATGAGAGGATTCCGTTTGCGCAAATTCCTAGAAAATCTGTCAGCCTCACTTTTCTAAATAATATTGAAAACGTTTCCAGGAAAATTGTTAATTAATTTTATCATACCTACAGTTGTAATGATTCTTTTGGCCCTTCACATTTTACGGCTGCATTTTATTTTGCAGATTCCCGGGATTTATTTATTACCTAGCAATAATTGTAGCCAATCGTGAATCTCTTTTAAAATATTTTTTTTTAAAATATACTTTTCTCTTAATAAAAAAAATATTTAAAATACTTACCCAAGTTAAAAGAACTTTATTTCATAAACTAACTGTATAAATTATTACTATTAAATAAACGAATAATAAACTATACAAGGGTAAGGGTAATTATTATCACATACGACACAAACATTAGGTCGTATGTGATAATAATTGGTTAAAAATTAAATATGTTAAAACATAATGTTATTTATTAGGCTGTAATAAGTAACTGAAATTATTAGTAAGTTTAAATATGAAAAATACTATTAGGTAGGTACTTTTTTTCCGGAACAACAGCATTCGATAGAACAATAGAAGAAGTGATATGTTCTTGTTATTTTTAATTAAATAATTCATATTTTATAAAAACGACTGTGGAGTACAAACTTGTATGTGACGAAAGATCGCTTTGCAGTTGCGTAGTTGGCAGCGGCTGCCGCGGGACGTCTCGGTAACTGGCAGCATGCTGTAGTCAAATCCCTTGCCCTGCTGTCCCGGGTGTGCGCTGGCCTTAAAAGGTTATAAAACTGATGTCTGTGGTTATTGTTATAAAAACTTTTTGCAAATACAGAGAGAGATGATGAGTAACCCGAATCTAAATTTTCCTACTCTTTGTAAACATAGCAAACGTTACTTGAACGCTAATATTTGTTTGATAGCAGCTGGTTATTTCTGAGACCAAATCTGTCTCCAAAATCTCTATTACTTCCAAAAATTTTTATATGAACCGCTTAAACATCGCAGAAATACGGTTTTCCACCCACACCAAAACAAAGCAACCAGTAACCTAATCGGAAGGCCTAAACATTATAAAATCAATGTCATATTAAAACTGTTGATATTATCTGGTAAACAAAAGTAATTGAAGGTCGCACTTCCATGCAGCACCTCGTTTACACACAACACAAATTATCATACATCATATTACACATTATAAAGACGTGGGTTCGCAACAAAACATGTTAACAAGTTGCACATATTATGAAACAAGGCCGGGCTCACTTTGTTGTAACGCGAAACTTTTGTCTATGCGGGACAGGGTAGAATTTTCATTAAAATCTTCTTTAGCGCCCTAACATAAAAGAGCAATTTTTCCCAGTAGGAAAATCTCGATGCAGCCGCATTAACGCTTTTATTTGCTCTCTTATTCGAAAAAAACTTATTATTCCACTTCTCTCACCCGGGGAATTACATTATTCTCTTGCACTTCTATTTATAGAAAGCTTTTCAAATCTACCTTCGCAATGCTACGTTCAGATAGTGTTTTGTTTATGTTCGAGTTTAAAATCCGTTTACCGACTTCGAAATTAGTTTTTGTTGATGTTCGTTTCATTGATCTGGAAGCAGTAAGCTCGGATGGGTTTTTGTCGTTTAACCTTATGAGAATTTACCAAGATTTTTCTTCTTATTTTCCGACGTCTTCATGTTATTCTTAAAGAGCTTTTGTTCCGGAGGCAGGGATCGATCACAGTTCTCTTTGAGTTTACGATTGGTTTAAAACTGGTAATTGGTCTTCAACAAGCTGATTCTTTCTTTATTTTCAACGTTTAGTTAGCTAAAGATGAAAGTAATGTCTCAACAAGCTAATCAGTTTTATTCCATCTTTGAAGTGTTATATTTAACAGCGCTCTTAAGCCTTGGGCTTATAACCCCTTATTAACCTTCGAGCTAATAAGGACATAAACGTTAATGTCGGCAGTATAAAGCTAACGGCTATAAACAGTCATAGGCATGACAGATGGCTAGGAAGATAATCCAGAAAATAGGTAATGAAGCCGTTAACTAGATATGCCCGAAGATACGCTGTCAAAAGTTTATTCAATCGCTCGTCGTTCCCAGGTTATCCTGCATCCGCACCTGCCTAGGTAGATCCCTGGATGGGTGAGCACCTATTACATACTGAGTTTCCTCCGTGCCTTGGAAAACACGTTAAGCCGTTGGTCCCGATCTTTGACAGTCGTTACAGGTAGTCAGTGGCCTGAAAGTCTTACCAAGAGGTATCGCATTACCAAGTACTAACTGGGTTGTAGAGGTCAAATAGGCAGTCGCCCCATGTAAAATACTGGTATTCAGCTGCATACGGTTAGACTAGAAGCCGACCCCAACATAGTTGGGATAAGGCTAGGAAGATAATGATGTTCACAGGTTCCTATTCCAGTTTTCTAGTGCACTACGGAATAAACAGACAAACCAGTTTCCTATTTACATTTGAAATATAAAACATAGCTAATATTAATCAACTACCTACTAAAAAACAGCGGAACAAACCGTAACAGATACTGCTTATCCAGATTTATTACTGAAATAAAAAAGTGGGAAGCGAAATGGTCTAAATTAAAAAGCAATGCCTTGTTGAGACAGAGCGAGCGGAAACAAAGAACCGGGAATTCATCAAGCTCTTTTGAACCTCCAGCATTGTGGTGCAGTATTCACAGGCCATTGGCGGAAAGAAAATCTTCGAGAGGATCGCCACTCTTTGACGCCCGATGCAAAAAAAGTAATCTTTTTCCCCAAGAAATACTCTACTTCATTACTTTGTACGCTACCCACATAAAAGTATTGAGGAATTTTGAAACCGAGCTACTTGTTGAACGTGGATGCTTTTGAATAGATTATGCGGAGTTAATTAAATGATTTTTCCGCAGTAAATGGTAATGTCGCTCATATTTGAGGTTTAATCTTGGTTTTTTGAATTATGTGGAGCATTGTTTGATTTCAATGCGGTGAGCGCCGCGGAGCTTTCGATCGCTTAATGCTTTTGTGATTTCTGATGTTGTGAAATGTTACTTTATGCTATTGTAACACTAAGTAGATTATTTATGTTGTCTTTATTTATTTAAAAAATGTAAGTTATATTTCATACTAGTTCAAGTAAGTTTAGCAATTTTGGAGTGTTGTGAAATATTATCATTTCTTTGCTACGCCGTAGCGGGTACTCCAAATGCGCAAGCAAAAAAAGTAATTTAATAAAATTGTACATCCACAACTGACATACCTATATTTCGTATCTACAGTACCCAAAACAAAACGTAAAACAATTCAGTATTCAGAATACGCTTTCCATAGATACAGTGTATCTGTCCATTACGGTATTAGCATTGGAATTCTGTCTGTAGGTACGTACGGTCCGCTCACGTACTGCAGCTATGGACGGACTGGCCGGTCCCCCGCGACTCCTGAACAAGATTGATGTATTTGTGAGATAGTGTCTCATGTATAGGATAAACTACGTGCACTTGTTTTAGTTCTGTTCCGAATTAAAACAAAACAAAAAAAAGGTATTTTACATGGCAGATCTATGCGGGTGAAATTGCTGGGAGCCACCCTAGAAGGGATATACGCGGACCTTATTGGTCATGTTTTTCAGCAAGGTCTGGCGTGTCTGTATGAAGGGTCATACTTATAGCAAGTAGTGTTCTGCAACGAGTGTCTGCCTACCGTCATTTAAAAAAAGACGTAAGTTAATGCATGTACGGTCCATATTGGCAAAGGAGCCGAGAAACACCGAGTGATCTATACTGTATGTTAGTGTGCTCAGAGCCTCCAGTTCATATAAAAACGATTAAGCTGGATTTACACGTTGGCAACACCGGACCATCTTAGCTTCATAGGCAATTAATTTTAATAGGTTATTGTCGGCTTCGCGGTTATTAATTAGGGATTTAAAGTCGAGTATTATAAGGTTAGGTTAGACCTTGTTGACCTTTTTGCTTTTTATACTTCCGTAGGTATTTGTAGAGAGTTAAGTTGTTTAACACCCGTATCTATTAACATTGTTACTAACATCTTAGTATTTGTACGCTAACATAGTTTTTAAGTTATCATGCACTGACGTATATGTTCTTTTTTGATTTCAATAGCCTCGTATGTGCCACTGCTGGGCAAAGGCCTCCCCCATAAACAAAAAAGAAAAAAAATAAGTTAGGCCCAGAAAACGATGACGAGATGATTTAGACGCGCATCACGAAGGCTGGTTCGAGTTGGCGCAGGAGAAGAGTACCTGAAACGTATAATTGTGGAATTTTATTCTAAAATAAAGAGATTATTATTATTATAAACAAGCAAAGTGTTTACTTGAGTATAAGTCATTATTTAAGATACGATTTTTATTATGTAGTTTAGTAGGTAATTGCTTGAAGTTAGAACTGTCAAAAGTAGAATTCTTATCTTTGCTTTCTTTAACGGTTCTTACTTCGTTTAAATTCTTGTCTATTGCATAATTTTTTTTGCATAAGTAATTACTTAAACTCAAGTAATTACTGATTGTAATTATTGCCACTAGATACGAATGTAAGAGTTTATTTTTCTAAAAATAGTAGCTGTCTTCTTTACCTGTTGAAGACTACCTTCACTAAAATATTGAGTAAGTAGAAAACAGCTACGATGTCTTACTTGACTAAGGCTGCTACCTCGAGGACAGCGGATAGCGGAAGAGAAGCGTCTATCGAGTAGAGAGTGAAAATAAATATTTTATTTGGGATAACTGTTGAATATCTAACAACCTATATCATTTTATTAGAAGAATTTTAATAAATTATACTTGTATTTTTAAGAATAAACAAGTAGGTATCTACCAAAAAAAAAGTATCTTTGGACTCATGTGAACTTAATTTGTTAGACATTATAAGTCATACCGATTGCTCTTATATAATTAAGTATTATTACACATGCTCGTAAAATATAATGGTCTTACTACATAACACTTACTTACCAATAAATGTTGTACGAAACTATACAAAATGAAGGAAGTGCGGTTCGTTAAATTCTGTGTTAAAAATAACTTGCGGAATCGTCATTATAGTTAGTTACTGTTTATAACGTTTAATTACTAAGATGTTTAGGTAGAGACATAACATTGACTTATGAAAGTTAACAAAGCAGCGCCATCTACTAAAGGACAGCTGCTTAGAGTAAGTGAAAATAATGAATACGTACCCGTAGAATAAAATGGAATAGTTTTATTTGTGTTAAAACATGGTATATTAAGGTCTTATTTAAATAGAGTTGTGAACTTACATAGTTATTGTTTCGCAATAGAAATTTTATGTTAAACATAACCAAATGTAATATTTAAACACGAAATATGAATTCGTAAAATATTAATTTATTTTTTATTTTGGCCTTACAATTTAAGGATTCGTATAATTAAAAAAAAAAATATATTAACTGGCCGGTCAATGTGGCGACACCTGGGGCCTATGTCCAGCAGTGGACGCCTTTCGGCTGAAATGATGAAATATCAACTTAAAAACTTTGTGAAAATTCTATCAAAGATTATTTTAAAAAACCCTCAAAGTCGCTGTCCCAACGCCCCAGTTTCAAAATCTGCACAATTGTTTTAGAGATTGGCTCCAACAAACAGACAGGTGGACAGACGCGCTAGAAACTTTAGTCTATGATCTGCACTGAACTTTATACTTTGTTCCCAACTCATAAAGAATTCGTGCAGCTGTTTTAAACAGAGTCCATTCAGACTAAATAACATGCTCCCATGTATATTCTACCTTAGACACTGCAGCTCCTTAATAAAATTTGTATAAATAAGTCCACCAGCTCATGAATACAGAATGCACAGTTATATAATCAAAACCGCATTGTGTATACGGGCTGTAACAGAAAGGGTATAGTCATATGAAAGGATATGCTCCAGACCACCAAACTGAACAACTTCCTCCATGGGTCCAATATCGTAAATGCGAAAAAATTATCAGCTGTCCTATACATTTGGGTCGAGTAGGTATTGAAATTTAGTATGTATACTTTTATATACGCTTTCTGTTACACCCTGTATAAACTTCTATTTTGTAATACAAGCTTCATTCGTAAGGAGAGACTTTTCTCAAGAAAAATGTATAATACACGACGTTATTATAAGAGTCATGAAAGCCGAAAATAATAAAAGGAGGTTTTTTATCAGAGGTAATGAAATTTCACGTGTTGATGGACCACATCAATTTATTTTATTATGTGTTCTGTGTGAGGCGTGCATCGGCCGGAAGTCGGGGTCCTGTGACGTCAGTCCCTTTGTTTCGCACCACTCGCTCTCGGATTATGTTAATGTTGTCTCTGAGACATTTGTCTTTGCTTAATGCTGCTCAGCTTTTCTTGCTGGAACCTTATTACTTTCCGATGTTGTTCACCTACATACTTTATTGTTGTTTACGATTATTTGCTCGTCTCTCCGTCTAACAAGTCGCTATGAATTATTATTATGGAATTCTTTTGAAAATAAATTCCTTGTACGTAAACGCTGAAGTTTGCTCGGTACATAGAAAACTTTGGTGCTGAAAAATAATATTTTAAAGATCAACATTTGCATTAACGCTTTAGAGTTTACTTTCGTAAAACAAATATCTTTTTTTTGTTTGATACTTTCATATCTTTTTCAAAATCTAGGTCCCTGAGTACTTGCTGTAGTAGTCTTAATATATTATGTGTTAGGTAGTTGTGTATAGGCAGGGTTTTGACCGAATTCAGTAAAACTGTATCTAAAGGCAAGAATTTGCTAGAAAACACCATACCATACCTTGTTATTTTTTATTTTTGAAAATAATTTTTATTTATTAATTAATTAAAATCATGAGTCGATCCATATAGTCAATGTGGACTTAGAATTATTATTTAGATCTAAAACACTTGCTATATGACATAAAGAATTGAATTGAAAACCGATATGTTCGGTTGTTATTCATGTTGATGTTCATCATCATCCACAACCCGACTCAACCCATTTCTGGGTATTGACTTACATTCTGCAAATCTCCACCGTCCTCTGCCAATCTCACCGATGGCGACAATTTCGTCTACCCATCGCTCTGCCGGGCGACCAGCATTTGCCTTTCCATTCCTTGGACGCCATTCGGTCCCAGCTTTACTCCACCTGCCATTACTATGATAAACTTATACTGTCACTTACGGGATATCGGGTTAGTTGTAAACCGTGAAAGCTTAAAACAGTGTTTCATTACTATGTTACTTTGGTAGGTACCTTAAACAAACTTATACTTTGCGTGTCGATAGACTCAAATAATACTATATAATAATACCCGACCAGTATATTGCAACCCGCACAGCTCTGTCGCTAGCTTCATTTAAATTCTGGAAGGTGCAGGAGGCTGTGCAGGATGGGCAAGAAAGGAGATGGAGCATATCCTGCAGAGGCTCCACACTGACATTGTATTTAAACAAACTGAAAATATAAAATGCTGTTTGAGATTTTTGAGAACAAACACACACCTGTGGTTATTATCGCCACGCCAATACATACAAGAATAAAATAGCAACACATAACTGACAAAGCATCAATGTACCTACATTTATGTACTAGTACCTATACATAATATCTTGCATGCGAGGTAGCAAACTTAGTAGTTACGAGCACAATAGTATTCATGTACAGGGCGATCTATTCTTAGAAGACGGTGTGTGTTTATTGCATAGATAGGTGGCTTTACAGCGTGTTCGGATATTGAATGTGTCATTTTTGCACGTGTAGCACAAAGTAAAAGGATCATATTTTTATGTATGTTGTTAATCTCTAAAGGAGTTGTTGAATAGAATTTGTTAAAAATGTTGATAAAGTAAGTTTTTTTTTACTTATAATGTACTCACATTATCATTTAAAATTCTGGTTCAGTGTAGTTCTGTAAAGTTTTTATTTAATAAAAATTAACTGGCTATAATTAGGGAGTTTTTGATATATTATTTTTTTAACCGACTTAAAAAAGGAGAGTATAAAAACCAATCTGCATCTCCTACGGACAAAATGATGACTTAAGTTTTTTTTCTGGTAGCTTCGCATGTCGCCTCATAAATTAGTTGTTTATTGATTGTTAAAGTGCTTTTTGTAAATGTCATCAAATATTGTATATCCCCAAAACAAAAAATATCAAAATTTTTGGCGGCCGTTGTCAAGTTCAAACAATCAGAACTATGAACGATTTTAAATGACAAAACAAATTTATGAAGTGAAAAATATCAACTAACTTTTGGAGGCTACTGTAGGTATTTATTAGGGTTTTTTTTTATAAAAATGGTTCTTGATGATTATTGCTCCTTTGTTTAACAAAGCGACGCGACGTAATATTTCCGGTAGTCTCGCTGAAATACAGATTATTGATTGTGCTTCATTTATCAACATTGGACTTACCAAACGTAAAACTAAAATTAATTGAATTATTTCATCTATCATCTAGTTTCATAAAACATGTTTATTCCAATCAATTCACTAATCCCCCCTTGACCCCCAGACTGACCCCTTGTCCTAATATCAGTGATCGTCGCGTCAGCGCGAGATCATCGTGTTCATTTAACCCGAACGCATCGTCGAGCTGATAGAAGGCGCGTTCAAGTTTTCCGAACAAATGAGTGAAACGTTATTACGACTATTGCGTTTTTGCGCGACAGTCGCAAAGCAAAGGCAAGCACACGGGTTTTCGTACTTAGTCACCACCTCAAAAAAACAGTAAGTTAATAACCCAGTACAAACACGGCACAGTATAGTTCAGCGACTCGACGAACTTCCCCGAAGTGGGGCCGCATTGGCGTGCAGTGTCCGCATAAGTGCGCCCGGCGTCAGCGCCACTTACTCGCTTGTTGTATCACCAACACTATGCTTTGTGCTGTATATTGACTGGTAATGGAATCAGCTTAGGATGAGGATACAGTATCATGCTGGTTTTTCCATAAAAAGTTAGGCAGAGGTGTCAATATTAGTGCAGTTCTTTATTTCTTTTCGTTTTTATTCACAAACGTCTGTTTACTAGGAATTTCTCCTGTATCTTGGGTGCCTTTTCAAACATTTAAACTTACATACACAAACATACAGATCCGGTACTTGTTTATTCCGTGCGGATCGAACCCGCAACACGCAGCGCACCAGCCAATCGCTTTTTTGACAAGTATGAGTCAGTCTCATGTAAAAGGGTGCAAGCCTATTGCCATCAACTGGGCACGAATCCAGACTCTAAGGCTGCTGTTGAGAAATTCCCCATAACATTTTGCTCGTCCTGGGAAAAGGATCCAAGACCAAGAGAAGAATGGCGAAAGCACTTCTTCTCTTGGTACACCAGGCAGACTGTCAAACAACTGTTTGAAGATATAGAGGTAAGATGATCACAGTGGAAATTTCGTACTGGAGGGTTTCATTGAAAAAGGATGTGCATCCGAGTAGACGGGCGTTGTGTCTGGTGACGTCCTGTGCCACTGTTCTTGTCGATCTGTTTAGTACACTATAATTTTGGAAAGATTTTATTTCACCATTTTGAGTTCTGTAATCTCACACAAATCCTTATCAAGTATCAATCTTACATTATTACTACAAGTTATTAGCACATCATCCACATAGACGAAGAAGAAAATGTGCATATCATCGAGGATAACCTATAAAGTACCGAATTAAAGTTAATAAAATTTACTGCGCAAACTTCTTCAACCGAATGAAATAAAATCACTTGAATTAGACCAGCAATCACGGAGAAATCGGTGTACATAAAAAAAGATGCTGGCCGCATATATAACCTCCATTTTTAGAAGCCAGTTATTAACTACTTACGCGATGTGAGGGTGAAAATGACGTCAGGTATAATATGTTGCGTAGTTCGTATGTGGCGTTGTAGTTGTAGTAGGTAGGGTCCTACATATCTTCATCATCGTCATCAGCTACAGTTACTCAACATATCACCGCTAAACACTGAACTCTATTGAATTTTGCCATTTGAATACATAACATCCAAATAGTAACTCTATGTATATCTTGATATAATCTAAACTTAATTAAATACAATGCAACTTAACTGTGTGGAACTTCCAACAATACTTCCTTACTCAAAGTTGCAGTCTCTATTGGAGTTCTAGGAATGTGTACTCATACGCACAACAGTACAACATCATAAGTATTGCAAATGATATTGGGTTTAATATTAAAGGACAAACAAAGCTTTACGTTCCTATTTCCTATCAACACCTAAATGGGGTAATTCCCTACAATTTTATGCATGTCGCATTCAAGCTAATCCCGATGTGGCACTGGAAACGTCCCCAAGTGGTCCCACTGCACCAGGCCTCGTACGAGGACATGTCGAGATGGAGTATTGAATATGCACTATGCAAGTTGTTAATCCGACGCTTAAGGACCCAATTGAAGCCCTTTTTTATAGAGACAAGGCGCTATGTGTCCTGAGGCCTGAGTTACGAGATGAAACGGAAATCTCCTGGAAGCTTGATGTCAGCTTGTCTTAGCCCCATATTTATTTTTTTATCTTTTGTGATTTAAAGTAGCTATAAACAATTTCAATAATCTATACTTATAATATTATATTGTTATTATATTTTTGGGAAGAAATGAGGTTTTACTTAGTATTATGAAGAAATGAGGTTTTACGTAGCACATGTTAGTTCTGTGGCAAGGAGTGACAACTTAAGATTGTCGCTGGTCGCGAAAGACTTGTTGGGAAAATCGCTCAAAGGGCTGTAAGATTTATAATTTTCTATTTTATGTGTACTCGGTATTTTTGTAAACAATTACGTGTTAATTGAATTCGTTATGATTTGTGGCGGTTTAGGTTAGCTTTAGTGATTGATATTTTGTTCCAAGTTAGAATAAACGGTTGTATTCATTATTTTGTGTACCTCGTTGTCTATTTTTAAACATCTTCGCTTCTCTTTGCTAAATATATATTATATTATAATATTATAAAGCTGAAGAGTTTGTTTGTTTGGTTAAACGCGCTAATCTCGAGAACCACCGGTTTGATTTGAAAATTTATTGTATTGTTGAATAGCCCTTTCAACGAGGAAGGCTATAGGCCTATATAAAATATCACGCTACTACTAATAATAACGGAGCATCAATGAAAAATGTTGCTAAAACGAGGAAAATAGTATTTTTATAATAATTTCACGCGGACGAAAGTCGCGGGTAACAGTTAGTAGAAAATAAAGGCATACAACCTTTGTATTCTAAACCAAAGCCTGAGTAATTTGTGATATGAAAATAACAGCTTCCAAACACAATTTCTGTTTGCAAAATAGTCACTAAGTACAGTCTACAATACGCCATGGAAAATGCAACATGATTGGCTGCCCGTTGGAAAATAAACATCAGATAAACATTGTTTCCTTTACTCCCAAATCAAGCAGATTTACTGTAATATCCAAACCTGATTACAGTACGTAGACACGTTAACAACCTATGCAATTTCCCCCCTCGGCGTACATCGCTCGTTTGTTGATATTCAACTTTTGTATAAGCCAGCAAACATTATGGCGTAGTGTGATAGCGACCAAAATTTATTTCAGATACGTGAGCCTATATTGTCATATGGAATTGGGAAAATCCAATTGTGTCAACACACGAGTCGTCTGGGGTAAGTTTGTAGAATTGAATTGGTCGGCAGGTAAACGGTTATCGTAGGTAATAATAGCGCTCCGAATTTGTCCGTAGTAACTTGCCGTCTACACTGCAATTAGGGGCCGTTAGGCGATGGCTGGCGCCGGCCTGCCTCCCTGCCTACTCGCTAACAGACCGTATTACCGCGATGGACAAATAGAAGGTACTGTTTAAAAAGGGTTGTTTTACACGGAAAACTGTCGCATCGATTGTGTCCTGTTTCTTTAACGTGGATGTCCGACGACTTCACCCGATAATCATGGTTTAATGTCTCCATAAATCGACGGTGCTTTGCATGTTTAAATGACACACTGTTAATACTTGTTTATGGGTATTTCCTCAGTGGACTACGAGAATATTATAGTGCTAATAAATATGTTTACACGATTTTTATGAGGAAATCGTTTAAACCACGACTGGAAGTATTATTTCACTTACCTATCTTCACATTTGTGTAGGTATTCATATATGTTACTCTAGTTAATAGTTAAACTACAAAAACGGTTCAATTATCATAATCAATCAATTACAGAATCAAATAACACACCTACCAATAAAATCAGTCTGATTATATTTCAGTAAACACGGCGCGTATTCAGCCGTAATGCTCGTGCAGTAACATTTATCAATCAATTTATTGTCCAATTACATGGGACATATTTCTCTAAAAGTTACATTGCAACATTTACAACCAATGTCTCTGATACGTACGACCCATTAAAAGCCTATATATAAGCGAATAAAATTCACATGCATGGCTGTAAACGGCGCGATCGTAAAATTCACTGCACTCACTTTGTGGCGCACTGGAAATTTATTTAAAAGCTTTGACACGCAGTTAGGATGATGTAGAACTACTTAAACATAATTAGGTTTCAGAATAGAATCACACGGAGCTACCTTGGAAAGAAAAGCTGGATTTTCTTTAACAAAACATCGCAATAACACCCTCTATGTTTGATTCAAGAGGCAGCAACGACCCCCTGTTAGCACCCTTACTACCCCTTGAGAAAAATACATACATAATTTATTACGAAAGCTGTCTAAATTTTTATTACGTTGTAAAGTTATAGTACCTAAACTATTTTCAGCACAGAATAATGTAAAACTACAGTTGTTAAGCTATAAGCAATGACCGAAAACTTTACTGTCGCATAAAATTACCATTTCGCTGAAGATACATGGTATTCTTTGAAATAGCAGAACTTAAGTACAAGAGTAAACGTTTTGAAACATACTATAAACTTGAACTACTTAATATTATATAAAGTGTCTGATGTGACAATATTCGTAAACTAATTAATTATTTCAGTGTGTTAACGTATATTATTGAAGCTACAAAGTTCATGTTGGTATTTGTCGCAGGCGAAGTGTACAAAATCAGGAATTTATTAATTATTTGTTTCTTTTCAGTTTGCCTTTGAGCTGGGTTGATGGCAATAGGCTCCAATCACCCCCTCATTGCATGAGACTTAAAGAAGTTGGTGTACTAAAAGTACCCACATCTCTACCGTATCCTTCGGAGATCACATAGGCCATATTATATTTATAAATAATTAAATAAATAAATTTTATTTCTCAATAAACTTAATAATGTTTTACAGAACGATAGTTTTTTCTGATAAATGGATGTAGCCACTGCAACATAACTAGGCAATGCCTCTGTTTTGGTTTTCAGTGCCTTTTTCCTCGATATTTTAGCAATAAAATGCCAACAAAGGAAATATGATTGGTTGTACAAGTAATTAAATTTTACATGACTTATAACTAACTTAAATGCTACATTGTTTAAAATTAAATAGTGTCTTTTCGTGAGTGTGAAGTGTATGTGAACTAGTAAGTGATTTATATGGAGTTTGAGTGATGTGGATGAGTGCATGTGTGTGTTAGTGTATATGGAAATGTGAGCGTGAGTGTGTGTGAGTGCAGGGGTGTGTGATTTAAAGTTTGTTTTAGTAAATTCCTTTCCAAAAAAGTCAACCAAAAATAATTCAAATTATGTTTGCTGGCATTAATACAGTGAATGCAAATCATCAGCAATGTAAAAGCGATGACGGGATATAACTGGTTCTTCTAAGAAAAGGCAACTGCAAATAAAGTGAATTTAAAAATATCGGGGCGTTTCCAACTCGGAGAATTTAGGTTACAAGTTAACTGTTGGGTCATCTTGAAGACGAAGAGCTACATTTCTCGGTGAAACTTACTTAGGTATAAGTATAAAAGCACTGTGACAACATTTTGAAATACTTTCAGAAAAAGTTGTTGAGTAGCAACCACATTCAATAAGATTATTCAATGTATTAATAAGTAACTTTGAGAGCTGACTGTACTATACAATAAACAGTTGAAATTTATGGTTGACGAAACGCAACTGAATGTATGAAGATTAAAATAGTTACTTTTTTACTTGTTTTGCACGTCTTTTGTTTAGTCAGCGTATCGGGAAAGTTACCAAACGGGATGTACCCAAATATTGGGGTGTAAATGCTCAAAATAATGAACAACTACGGAAGATATCCCGTAAGTGACAGTATAAATTCAGTTTTAAACCGTGACTGCTTAAAACAGTGTTTTTGGTGTAAAACTTTTGCAATACCACGCTAGATTTATTAGAAACTGTAGCAAAATTCCCAGCTTTATCACTAAAATGATAAGCTGTTATTAACATGCCAGCTAGCCATTCATAAAACAACATATTTCGCCACTTCCCTGCAACATTATTTAGTATGGAAATCATTATTGAATTTGAGTTTAAACGCGTTAAAGTGACTGGACACACACATTCGCTCACAGAACAATTTATGTTAATTGTTCCAAAAAAACTATTACATCTATTTTATTCAATGGTGTCGCACCATTTGGTGTCGTAATAAATTTAAATACTTTGATCGTGCTCGTTGTACTGGATAATATAAATGTAATGTAGGTTTTAACGAAACATGGTTGTGTTATTTAGTTTCTGAAACCGGTTACTGCATTTTGTTGTACAGTAGACGCTCAAAAGTGAACTACCATGCTAAAGATTATATTGCTATGAACTGTGCGAGCGCGATACAGCAGTGTGTGTGCGTGTGCGTGTATGAGTGATGTCTCAACATTCCACACATAACACACACTAATGAACTGTCGTCACACCACGCGAAATAGCATTATATTTCTGTTGCATTTAGAATACACATCATAGTGATGACCTGTTCTTACCATTGCATTGTTAAAATTCGCGTAGTATTAACATGGGCTGGTAGCTGTTTGGGCTGAGCATGGGTTCACGATCAATAAAGTCCAAGTTCGAATCCATGTTATTACAATGTGTGGCTGTTTTTTGTTTCTTTGAAACCTTAATAATATTTGTATTTTAAGCAGAAAGACGTTAGGTATTTATGTTTATTTATAATGTAGTCATGCTTATTATTTATTTTTTATAAGAAGTTAAATATTAGATAGTTATTGTATTATTATTTAACCTCATTAATTGATTTTTATTTTATGTTTTCGATGTTGGAAGGAAATAAAAAAATCATGCTGAATGATAACAAAAATGTTTATTCGTTTTATTTATTTATAAAATTAACAAACTTTTATGAGAATTGTGACGTCACATTCCTATCTAGGCAAAAAAAAGTTCTCTTATCACCGTTAATAAGATTTTTTGTTGTATACCCACTTAGTCAATTCATAATAAGAATAACATAACCCGGAAAGGATATTCTAATAACACAAAAATAATTGTTGATACCCGCTTATTATAGGTATCAGTATTCAGCAGAGTTCATTGAATACTAATATATGAGTTGGACTTTATGAACGTGTTTTTTTTTGTAACGTCACATTGAATGTATTGAGGTTATAGCTTAAGTGTTCATTTTCTTGACGAAAAGAATATTGAAACTAAACCCCAATTTAAGATCATTAAATTTAAGATTTATTTCTTAATTTTTTATTATTTTATTTACGGTTATGTTAATATTACTAAATATTTAGTTACCCGGTCTACTTATTAAATTAAGTATTATTATTTTTTCGCCATAAATTAAGTCTTCCTTTTGGCAAGACTTGAAAGTCTTCTCGTCAGAAAATACAGTCACCTCCCAGTTAAACTCTAAATAATCTCGAGCAAAACGTAGTCTTTCCTCCCTGTGTTTTTTGTGTCAAAAATGGTTTTTAGCTAGGTTCCGATGATGTAAACCTTCAGCATGGACTGCATGGCGAACAGTCTGTAATGTAGTATCCAATTGCTCTGCAAACTAATGTTTTGCAGAGCAATATAGTTGGAATGAAACCATTTGTTTCATATTCTTCCACCATAAAACGTCGCTGAGTCGGGTTAATAAGCGGCGTCCTTTCACTTCTTAGACGACTCTTCAGACTACCTTCTTCCTCAAACCCTTTTTACCCAACGGCTAACAGAATTTCTAAAAAAAAACAAAATATGATTACACACTTGCAACTAGCAATTTATTTAATAATAAGAAAATCACACACCACAACTATCATCATAATAATTATAATTTTTAAAAATAACTTACACATTTTAAGCCAGTTTCAGTTGAAATTTGAGAAATATTAAGCCCATTTTTACGCAAAGTGACAATATTTGCCCTGTCATCAATACTAATATTAGCTTGCATCTTGAATAAAGACAATCAAGCAATACGCTAATCGTAATAATAACACAAATGCTCGTGACAAAGTTCACCAACTAACAACGTCATAACTAACTACTTTGTTCAATCCAGAAGTTTATTTTGTTTCACATTCACCCTCATCTTTTTTGTTAATAATAAGTTCCAACTAATATTTAGAAAAACATATCTCATCGGGTCTAACGTTTCATTTATAATTAAAACACAAAAAGTGTAGTGTCACTTGGGTTCGAACACAGGCTACACCGTGCGAGACATTTTATCTATAGCGTTAACCGCTAAGCCAGATAGACACATAATTGTTGGTTTGAAATTAAATATCACTAACTTAATATTCCGTCGCGACATGATAGGCTTGTCACTAAGGCAAATGATGATTATATCGCACTCTTTCTGGCTAGATAATTATGAAAGAGTGCGATATACGAGATCGTGTATGTGTGCAAAATGTTTCTTATGGAAAAAGGTCGTAAGTGCGACTTGTTTTGATGCGATCGTTTTGTGAAACTGCTACTGCACTTATGGTCTCTACTGTACATATTTTTTTAACACGGCACCTTGCAGAAAATATCCACATCTCTTAGATACATTGATATTACGTGAACATCGCAAATTAAGTTATATCTACTTCGCGTTGAGTCATAATTAATGAAACAGTATTTTTCCCCAACCCCACTGTACGTACGAACCTCAATTAGTGATGTTATCACCAAGCCAAGATTATTTGTTTGCTATAAATCGGATCGGGGTCTCCTGGGCCCCGACTAAGCCCCAAAAGATACAACTACACGGAAACTCAGTACAAGAATTTTCCACAGTTTTGTCAGCAAGCAATTTAAAGCCGCGTTCCCTTGCTTAAGATGCATTGGCTCATTCCAAACACAGGATTTAACGTTGGTTCGAGAGGCCGACACTACGAGTAAATGTGGCAATTCGTAGGCGACTCGTCCCACAACACGCATTAGCACTAAATGACATCCACGAAAAATCTTCGCGATGCGCTCAGATAAGAAATAGGGGAATAAAAAAGATTTTCCCGCCTTTTACACTGTTTTATTTGATTCCTGTCAAAATAGGAACAATAGTTTAGTCTCGCTCCCCCTTGAGACAGTCGCTGACAGAATTGCGAGAGTCGGCAAATTATTTTGTTGTAATTTGAATTTATGTTTGTTTTGGTCTTTGCTGTACCTTTTCTAACAAACCTGCAAATGGATAAATATCTACCTAATATAAGCATAGTATAATCAGCCTATTAATGTTCCCACTGCTGGGACGCAGGCCTCCTCTCTATGAGAGGGAATGGGCTATAATCCACCACGCGGGCCCAGTGCGGGTTGGTAGATGTCACATGTCTTCGAATTTTTGGTTCTAGGACATGCCGGTTTCCTCACGATGTTTTCCTTCACCGTTTTGAGAGCAGTGGTGATGAAATAACTTACACAAAGTAATGCGCCTGGCTGGGTTCGAACCCACGACTTACTGCTCGTAAGTTGGGGTCTCCACCACTGGGCCACCGCTGCTCTACCTAATATTAAACACAAAATCCATATTCAAAATCAGCCAGATTACTTTACGAATCAGCCACCTCAGAAAAATTCTAAAGCGAAACAAGCAAAAAAAATTAAATTCAATTAACGCATTTCATTTCACCCCACACATAAAGTGGCATGTTCGATGAACTAAAGGTGAGTGAATTCAGCTGTGTGATCTATAAAATATCAAAAGTTCAACGTAGAGTTAAATTGCTTTAAGCATTATATGAGTCAATGTCTGGCGCCGCGGACGCGCGTTTTTGCATTTTGGTTCTGCACTATCACCATCGATGCCGCTGAAGGTTAGGTTTTCAACAAAGATATCTTATTTCACCACTGTACCGATCGTTAAAAAAATATGTTTTAAAGTGTAGTATTTTGTAGCTTTTGTTCTGAAATCTTCATAAATACGTGAAAAGGGTTTCTAAAGTTAGTGATTAAAATAAATTTTGAATCTTTAAAAACAATACAGAAATCCTACACCATCTCAGACAATTTTGAAGTAGTCTTTCGAATTACGCGCTGCGGCCATTGAGCGGTGACTCCATGCAGACGAAATTCTGGGAAAACGCTTTTTGCCGTGGGCTGTTGGAAATAACAGACAATTATTGTACAATGACTTTTTACTTTTCTTTTTACAAATTGATTACTGAGAAACGTTTGTTGAGCTAAGAATGTTTTTATTTTGATTTTCAAATTGTGTAAAGAATATTTGTAGCGTAATACCGTTAGAAAATATATCATTGAGAAAAAACATATTTTAGCTTGTGTATTTGAGAATTTAGGAATGCCTTTTAATTAAGTTCGACTGAAATTATTGTTCTGTAAATAGTTGTGCTAATACACGACATTTTGTTCTTACATTCATTGTCATATTGTCATTAATTTCAGTGATTTTTCTTTAATATAAACATTTTTAACATTTATTAAAGAAGGATTCCTAATTATGGCAATCGCTACGCGCTACGTCGTTGCTACGCGCTACGGCTACGAGCACACGTAGGCTTTGTTAAATCGTAGCACAATATTTTAAGTACTACACGCTTCATAAAACACAGTTACTTAGCAGGAAAACAACAATGTGCTATTTTACGAACCTATAATCAAGGTGACGTATTGTAAATGGATTTATAATTCAATAACAAGGCACAAAGTGAACGGAATATCCGAGTGTATAAATGCCATCAGTAAGTTTGCATAAGCTGAAGTAGTTATACCGTTATTATCTATGCAGTGTTAGAACGCAGGGGGCACCTGAGACTGCACGCTAATTCCGAGCTCAGCCTCTCCTTACGACCGATAGCTGTACGCTTGAACACGTCCGCCAGATAATTGCTGCATACGCAATTAGGGTAACGCTATTAACGAAATGAAATTCCCACCTGTTTTATATGCGGCGCCAACGAGTTATAACCGCGATGACTAATTAAAGCAACAAAAGGTCAATAAACATGACTCACTGAATCGTTTTCAGTCGCGATGAACGATTCATGAACACGTTATTTTGAATGGGACATTGTTAAACGATACGGAAAAATCACACAAATTGAACATTTAGGACGTAAGCCAGCAGACGCACTAAAACAAACAAGATCGCAAAGCCCGGTCGTGTCAACACGGGGCGGTAACGTGCAAATTATACGGTAGAAATTACATCATTAGAAAGCGCGACTTTATGCGGGTGTCTGTCGATAGCCGCTCCGTGCGAGCGGTGCCTCGGCGCCTCTGTGATGCTGTTGTTATCGACCTCACGAGCACCCCAATCAATTACGATTGCTTGCTGTTGAAGTAGACAGCCGCGATCGATCGGCTGCGTACCATGACATTCGCAATATAACATTAAATAGAGCTTGTCGCTGATTCGTCACTATTTCGAGTTTTCGTGAACCCGCCGTGACCTGCTTCCAACCGTCCATGACCGGTAACAATTAGGAAAACCTCCGCCGGTGCAAGTCGCGCGGATATAAAACTTTATGTACGCGTATAAATTTGGATGTCGAGACATGTTTTATTGTTCAGTCGTAAAATTTGGGGTCGGAAAAGACCGACATATTTAATAAATACGAACAAGGTCGTAAAGTTGAATGCAAACCTCTTCGTGGCATCGATAATATCATCGAACTATGTCTGATGTTCATCAGTGCTTGTTTACCGATCGATTCTGGGGAAGTCCGTGTTTCGGCGACGGCACTGTCTTTATTGTTCACGTAAATGAGTTTAGCAAGATTGTGGAAGGGAAACGTAAGAAACTCTTGCATTTCTCAAAGTGCTATCTCTTTGTTGCGAATTTATCTGGAAACATTCGGCTTCCCCATACAAGTTCACAAAATGGCTCCAACAATAACGTGAATCCGCTTAACATTGCGCCCGGCCGCCCCGGGGAGGCGCGGGAATCCCGGTGACGCGCCTTAAACGTGGGAATACGCCGACGTTACCTATCGCTTCACTTATTTACCGAATACAACTCTAATAAATTTAATAAAGGGGAAGGAAACGTGTGACAGATGCACGAGCCACCCAAAAAAAAATATCTGTCGGGACGTTCCGTATATGTTCAGGCTCGAATAAATTTTTGTTTGCATTTATCGTTTCCAATAACTCATAAAAAGTAATAAAAAATGCCACCTTAGCTGCTGTAAATTTCCTAAAGAGCACAACATCTACAGGTAGTTGGCAGGCTTCCAGTCCTACCTGAACCTAGATGTGTTCTACATTAAAAAGTTTAATGAGCCTCATTTATACAGCAGGGTCGCAATAGTGCAGCGAGATGGCTGAATCTAAAATTCGAACGTCAAAAATGGAAAATATAGCCGCATAAATATAAATAAAAAAACGGCAAGTTGGTCGACAGTGAGGCAGGACGGTAATCCGGCTGTCGCCGGCAGGTATCGATGGACGGATTAAAACACCATTTTTACTGACGGTTAAACCCTTTGCCGGGTATCATTTTCATGTTTTCAATTATAGCACCGATACTGCGATTTTGCGGTTTTTATGTTTTTCTTTATTAAGGTAGATTTCATTTGTCCATTAGGTACCTATTTGTGTTAGTCCTTTCATACAAGTCTAAAAGCTTGGCTTGCCCTTATAACCTGCGACTCGTCATGACGTTTCTGAACAGTCTGCTTGCATTAGGGGCTTGCCGTATTGTTGGCCCCCAGGCACACCACTAGCTCAACTATGTATAAGTGAGAATGTGATTCCTACAAGGAAAATATTCAATTGAAAAGGCAAAAAATCATTTGTGACGTTCTACAATGTGGAACACGACTAGGAAATCGATGGGAGGCAAGTCTATAAAACTATAAATAATAAATATTCGCGGTCATAAAATTTTATGTTGTTAGGAGGGCTGTGGAGGAGTGAGCGGCTTCATGGTGAACATCAATTGTTCCGCGAGCAGGCACGCCGCGCCGCAGAAGGCACGATACATAAATTTAGCATACTGCTACCCTGCTCTCGTAAGCCAGAAAGCGGTATCTCCAAAAAATAAAAAAAATAAACTATTTATTTTTTGCATCTGCTTCAAACCTCTTAAATCAGATTGACTAGTCAAAATAATCGTATCTTTATTGTAATGGTTTTAAAAATATAAGATCTCTGTTATTACTTACTTTCACGTACTGAATAAGAGACAGACATTTTCACAAATTCTCAGTTTTCACGAAACATAGATTTGTTGAGTTACCGCCTTTTGCCTTACGGGGGCAGTAACGAATCCACGATAAAATATAAAGAAGAAAATGTGTTTATTACTCCAATACACAATAACCTCCTTACGCAAACATATTATATATATAATAGTGTGATTCTTGGGAACTTCAATAAAATGTTACTACTATTAGTTGTATGCTATTATAACTATTCATTTTGTTATTTGCTGCATTTTCTGTATTCTTAATATGCCTACGACAATTGAATAATAAGAGTTGCAGATATTTATTTTTATCCCATATCCTAACCAAAGCGATTAGTCGCGCGATACGCGAATGTCACGTTCATATGCCACTAATTTGTTGGGATAACCAAAAGGTACCCTCTTTAATACGATAAGCGCGACCTCGTGTTCATGTTCGCCGAACAAATTTAACGTGATAGTCGGGTGTTCAAGCGATGATCGTTTTGGTCAGGTCGCGGCCTGAGGTGTATTATGTTATAAGTTTTATTGATAGCAAAAAATAAAACAAATATATAACGATAATTCTTTTTAATTTAGTTGACATTTTATAAGGGACAAATCGCTCTGTTAATAAGTATAACTTCTATTGAATAGATTTCATAGAAGTCTTAATTACGTAATTGATATAAACTCTCTCATTCTCCACAAAGGAAGAATGAATCAATATGCTCAGTACATATGCCCTCACTTCTAATGCCTCTTAGCTCCGTAATACTGTCAATAAGTCCCACTCCCCCGTGACTTACATGCATAATATGAATATTAATCGTGTAAGAACATTCCTTTCATTCGATTTAAGAGTATTTAGTCATAATTTACTGCCTCGTTGGTCAGCGCGACTGCTGAGCATGAGGTGCTGGGTTCGATTCCCGGGTCGGGCAAAGTGTTTATGGGTTTTTCCATTAGGAATTTTTCAGTAGCAGCCACAGAGTCTGGATTTGTGACCGGTTGATGGCATTAGACTCACCCCCTTTTACTTGGGACTCAGAATACTGGCGAAATGTGGGTGTACTATTAGGTACCTACACCTCTGTCTAGCCCTTTGGGGATTATAGGCGTGATGTTATGTTGTTTCAAATTTCATCGTTTCAGTGAAGAAGGCATCATTTTTTTAAAAACCGATAAATAAAAATTGGTCCATACTTTTTTTTTAACTTATTCTATACCACTGATGGAAAAAGGCCTCCCCCATTCCTTTCCCACTCTCAAGGTGTTTTACTTACTATACTTTAAATAAATATTATGAATACGTTGGTAACTCTGAGTGTTGGTCGGTTCCCACTCTCAAGGTGTTTTACTTACTATACTTCAAATAAATATTATAAATACGTTGGTAACTCTGAGTGTTGGTCGGTTCCCACTCTCAAGGTGTTTTACTTACTATACTTCAAATAAATATTATAAATACGTTGGTAACTCTGAGTGTTGGTTGGTTCCCACTCTCAAGGTGTTTTACTTACTATACTTCAAATAAATATTATAAATACGTTGGTAACTCTGAGTGTTGGTCGGTTCCCACTCTCAAGGTGTTTTACTTACTATACTTCAAATAAATATTATAAATACGTTGGTAACTCTGAGTGTTGGTTGGTTCCCACTCTCAAGGTGTTTTACTTACTATACTTCAAATAAATATTATAAATACGTTGGTAACTCTGAGTGTTGGTCGGTTCCCACTCTCAAGGTGTTTTACTTACTATACTTCAAATAAATATTATAAATACGTTGGTAACTCTGAGTGTTGGTTGGTTCCCACTCTCAAGGTGTTTTACTTACTATACTTCAAATAAATATTATAAATACGTTGGTAACTCTGAGTGTTGGTCGGTTCCCACTCTCAAGGTGTTTTACTTACTATACTTCAAATAAATATTATAAATACGTTGGTAACTCTGAGTGTTGGTTGGTTCCCACTCTCAAGGTGTTTTACTTACTATACTTCAAATAAATATTATAAATACGTTGGTAACTCTGAGTGTTGGTTGGTTCCCACTCTCAAGGTGTTTTACTTACTATACTTCAAATAAATATTATAAATACGTTGGTAACTCTGAGTGTTGGTCGGTTCCCACTCTCAAGGTGTTTTACTTACTATACTTCAAATAAATATTATAAATACGTTGGTAACTCTGAGTGTTGGTTGGTTCCCACTCTCAAGGTGTTTTACTTACTATACTTCAAATAAATATTATAAATACGTTGGTAACTCTGAGTGTTGGTCGGTTCCCACTCTCAAGGTGTTTTACTTACTATACTTCAAATAAATATTATAAATACGTTGGTAACTCTGAGTGTTGGTCGGTTCCCACTCTCAAGGTGTTTTACTTACTATACTTTAAATAAATATTATAAATACGTTGGTAACTCTGAATGTTGGTCGGTTCCCACTCTCAAGGTGTTTTACTTACTATACTTCAAATAAATATTATAAATACGTTGGTAACTCTGAGTGTTGGTCGGTTCCCACTCTCAAGGTGTTTTACTTACTATACTTCAAATAAATATTATAAATACGTTGGTAACTCTGAGTGTTGGTTGGTTCCCACTCTCAAGGTGTTTTACTTACTATACTTTAAATAAATATTATAAATACGTTGGTAACTCTGAATGTTGGTCGGCTCGTCAGTTATCTTTTCCCGCATTGAAAGAGGAATTTATTTGGATTTTTTAGGGATACAGGTAGGGTAACTCATGACCATGGAAAAGGACAAGGAATATTTTTCATCTCGGTATCACGTTCCGGAAAAATACACTCGTTTTCCAAGACCCGACTCAACTCAATTGCTTAGCTCAGTTAGACTCAGTAGTCATGAAAAGTTGACAACAACGGTTCAAAACACCCAGCAAATTGTATTCTTTGCTCCAACTGGCGGATCCTCAAATTTGACAGATGATTTCTTATGGATACTCTTCAATCGTGGGCGTTTATGTCAAACAAACTAAAGCTGTCAATGTGTCCAATGGAGCGAACTTAGGGTGCGTCGAGCTTGACTTGATTTAAGTCAGCAGCGACTAAGAATATTAGTGAAAATTTGTAATGTTCTAGAACATTGGAAATTGAAATTGGCGGGACCATGAACAAAACTAGTAGAGCAGCGGTGGCCCAGTGGTGGCGGCCCCGACTTACGAGCAGTAAGTCGTGGGTTCGAACCCAGCCAGGCGCATTACTTTGTGTAATTTATTTCATCACCACTGCTCTCAAAAACGGTGAAGGAAAACATCGTGAGGAAACCGGCATACCCTAGAACCAAAAAATCGAAGACATGTGACATCTACCAACCCGCACTGGGCCCGCGTGGTGGATTATAGCCCATTCCTTCTCACAGAGAGGAGGCCTGTGTCCTAGCAGTGGGAACATTATAGGCTGATTATGCTATGCTATGAGCAAAACTTAGTACAAAATAGGATGGAAATTATGAATGAAATCTAGTTTAGATATGCTGGGTGTTTTTTTTTTACTTTACTCAAATTCTTTTTCACGTCAACGAGATTTAAGAAGAAGAAAGAAAAACATAATATATATGGACCCTGCCACCTGTCAATCCATCTAATAATGTCATATCTTGACTAACCTCATAACAGTCACTGGTAACGACACCCCTGTGACGTAGGGTCGCCAACTAGTTAGGGAGAACACGACAATATATGATCAGACCTAGATCATATATTGAAAATAACTGCTGTAAACGTAATACAATTTGCCATTACGATGTCGCAATCCACACTGTAGTAGTAAGTGATGGGATGATGCCACAGCGTATCCACAGTGGCACATCTCCCATACATTTGACAGGACTTGAGATGTGTCATTATTCTTGTCATACTGGCTGTTTCTGAAGCATTCTATAAGACCTAAAAAGAAAGAAAAAAAAATTGTGCTTGTCGTGCTCCGGCGCGTGACTGGAGTTAACTCCTAAATAAAACTTTAAATGATTAAAACTCCACAAATTAACGTTTGATATTTTACATGTCGAAAAATAAAAACTGTGGTCACGCTGTTATTGTAGTGCCATGCTGGTATGCTACAGCCCCGTGAAGCTTTCCACATATATAGAAAGGGAAATACAGATTAACGAAAGAGAGAGGGTAAATGAGGAGCGGAGAGCACTATGAGATGCACGAGTATGTTGCGCAGAGTTAAGGCACAACGGTTAAGGTTAGTGAGTTAAGGTTCACTTTTTGTTAACACTAGATTTTACTACCCATCTATTTTTCATACTGTGCGCTATACAACATTATTTTTAATATACGCGAAACCTGAATATAGTTTGTACAAAATCAGTAACTGAATCGATTTCCCATGTTATATTTTTTCCCAAAAATATTTAAAAAAGGCTACAAGTTGGACACCGAGCGACACTAAGTACCTTTCGCAATGATTTAGGTACATACTGCCAAATTATTATTATCAATGAGCTCAAGACGACGCTGGAGGCGCGCGTGCGGTTGCGCAGCGTGGTGACCACGTTTTTGTACGGACAACCAGGTAACAGAACAAGCTTATAACTTTGTGATTTTTCATGATACAGTTTTGAAATTTTGTACATAGATTCTTTACATAAAAATACTAGACACGTGTTTAAGGTTTCGCATATACTAAAACTAATGTTGTATATGAATACAATATGAATATAATATGATTCTTAAGAAGTAAACTCCAAAAAATCGGGTTGACAGAAGCTACCGAAATGCTCAAGTCAACCCAACTGTTAATCCTGTTGAAGTCGTTGTGGAAATACGTCAGGATTTGAAAGCGATTACTGTTTCTCCAGGCTCACTTGACTACCTGTGTGCCAAGTTTCATGCAAGCGTTAAAGTGAGATTGATTAACAGCCCTCTTACATTTCAGCGTTACGCTAATTTTACAATTTATCTACCTAAAATGCGAATAACGAATATGTACTTTTTATTATAAAAATATGGGAATATTGTGCGATAAAAAAAAATTATGGTCCATATTCAACAGAATCAAACATGCGTCGGGAGGATTTTCATTACTAAATAAATAAGTATGTTATCTAAAATTCACTTTATTATTATTTTAGTTTAGAAAACGAACTATTTTCACACAAGTAATTGTTATTTCAAGCAACGAACAAAAAACATACAATATCAACGAGGAAATTTTGCAACTTCGCGTTTTTTTGTAATATCCAAACTAAAGCATAAATAGTAACTACAATATATTTAAATATAATTTTTAATATTTTATACGCAAACCCTGCGTAGGGAACATAGCTGTTTTTGACATGGAAAGAAAAAATCGAGTGCGAGCAGGGTTTGAACCTGCGACCTTCCGATTCAGTACACCGGATGTCTTAACCAACTAGACCATCGCACCCCGCTCACAGTTTCTCGAAATTTTCGTTCCATTAACAACGTCTTACGGTGACGTTAGCGCCATCTATTTAAGAAAGTATCGAACTAACTTAAACCAACACGTTGACATTGCAGTCAAATCAATGTTGTATAGAAGTCGCCATACCAAACTAATTTAAATATATATTTAAATATATTCTACTACAAGCCACTGCTACTTGCCAAGGCTGCGGGACTGTTCGAAAGAGATACCGTGGCCCTGGAACACAAAGGGCAAAGAAGGAACATGGATGGGTTTTAGTCAGTACAAGTCTGACACTCCCTTCCGCTCCGCCCAGAGTAGGGGTGGTCATTTGATGATTTCCCATCCGGAAAAAAAAAGCATAAATAGTAACTACGACATATTTAAATATATTCTACTACAAGCAACAATTTGGACTAATCTTATCACCACACTATGGCACGCACCTACGTTGATCTACTGTAAGAAGTCAATATTGGTAGTCTGTGGCAGTACATACTCCAGGTATTGGTACAGTAGTTGTGTGCCCTTGTACATTGACATTTAGTGCAGATCGAACCATGGTTTATGAGCCATGAGCCACGCCTCCCTGCCCACCCGACTAACGTACTTTTACTATGATTACAATTTAAAAATGTTGAGCTACATGGTGAACGGGATGTTTGTGGAAGCGGTTCGGGCTTTTTGTTTCATAGATAAGAATTTTATTATTTTTGTTGTATTTTTGGACACTATTTATAACGGGTGTTTTTTATAGAGCCATAAAACACAGAAATATGTGAAATTGGCTTTATTTGATTGATAATTTTATGTTTGAATATGAGTATATGGTCAGCGCGGCTGGCGCTAACATGACGTTATCTGTAGATCCAAAAAAATACCAACACGAAGTTGTTGTTTTCAAATATAAAAACAAAAGAATATTGAGAATAATTTATTGTAGGTACCAGTAGGGAAGGGTCAATTTTTATAAAATGTAAGCCGGAGTCTTTCATGTGATTACATTATTTGTCTATAGAATACTGACTGTGCCGTTTTTCAAAGGGAATACGGTAGGAATCGAGTTTTATGAAACCTTCGCCACTGGTGGGTACATATTTCACTTTTCGAATAATGTTACAATATTTTGGCTGTGAACCGTGCCCGTCACAAAAAAAAAAAACTAGCAATTTAAACTGGAACTACAAATAACGTATAACATCGAATCTGTCATTAAAGATTTTACTTAAAGAGGAAAAGCCAACAAGTTTTCTGAAGCTCGGTCATAAAAAATCAACTTTCTAAGGGTACCATGGTGATGTAAGCCAATGGATTTTTATAATACACCAGTCCTTTGCCCCACGGAGTTTGAAGGCAACTTTAGGTCTCCCATGGGAGCCCTGCAACTTATAGGGATAAAGAATATCCTATTATGTTAATCCGGGGAACTGGAGGCACCTTTACACAAAAAAGGTCCAATGTATCTGCGCACTTTTAAGAGGGATCTGTAACGGATTTTCCGGGGCGATAATAACATATAAAAATAACATTAAAGTTTTATCTATCTCCTTGTTTTTTTGGCAGTATGTGTTCGCTTTTATAGTTGTGGATTGATTTTAATACGGTAGGTAATAATACCAGCTTTTTACTGTTCCACTGCTGGGCAAAGGCCTCTTCTTATACAGAGAAGGCACGAGCATTGATCACCACGTTTGCTCAAGACGGGTTGGCGATTTAAGACTTGTATTAATTACTAGCTGTCCCTCGGGACCTTCGTCCGCGTGTTATTATTATTATTATAAAAGTATTATTTCTCAATTTGAATCGGAGTTTGTTGACAATTTCATAGCCTAAGTTACTCCTTACAACTTTAGCTATCTGCCAGTGAAAATCCCGCCAGCATAAGTCTAGCCGTTTCGGAGATTAGCCGGAATCAACCAGACAGACAAAAATTAAATTAAATGTTTTTTGTTATATACTTTTATATGCATTGCTGATATATTAAAATTACAAAGAGACATCTGAATTTTATTGATTTGTCCAGGCATCGATAAGTCTGTGATGTTTAAGATAATTTAGAAACAAAAGTAAATACAGTTCAAATAGGTACCACGAGATTCTTAGTTCTATCAAAAGTCAAACAAACGTAATATATATTTTTTTATTTTGTAACCCGTATTGCCAAACTCCTGTATATTTTATGCCATGGCCAGTAAATGCGGATTTTACCTTTTGCCCAACGCAATGGTACTTGTATGTCAAAAGTATATGGTGGGTCCAAGTACCTAATAATAAATGGCCAAGGTTGGTCATAAACCCGCTTGGCCATCGTAATGCCATCGCGGACGCGTTGCCAACTTTAAGGGACCGGAACACATTAACACCGATCATATTTAGCCCACAGAGACCTAAAATAAAGCAAATTTAAAACTTACCGTGTTTTCATGGTTGTTTTGGTTTGAGCCCCGTTATTGCGTTATGGTGAGCTGTTCCACCTTGCAGTGACAAGGAGAAATATTCCGAGTTGCTGGCGCACCTTCAGTAATTGGAGAGGCACCAGAAGAAGAAGAGATTTGTATTGTGGAGACTATATCTATACAGGGTGTAAACGGACCCTTCACGAAGCCGAAAACCAAGCATTATGTTCATCTAACTAAGTCACCGAAAAATTATTGCTGGGAAACGACTTTCTTTTTTGGGGTGAAAAATCACGTTTTACGGTAAAACTCAATGTAACGCACTCAAAACTTGGTGCTGATGGATGCTTTGAATAGTAAACGGGTCATGGACGTAATTAAAGTAAAGTTAAAACCTTAAAAAGTAGTATTTAAAAAAAAATTGTGAAATAATTGGAACTTTGACCTCCAATATCTCCGTAAATAGAAGGTTCCCAGGTATGGTCCGGAACAAAAAAATTATCGCAATGACGAAGAGAACAAGTGCCTTTCGGCTTAGTTAAGGGTCTTTTTACACCCTTTATATTTAAATACATTTTATTCGTTTTTCATGTCTGACTTTCTTCTAAACTGCGCAACGGCTATTGATGTAGTTTTCACTATAATTAAGAGAGTTTATTCCGGAAAGTGTATGTGAAGTAAAATGTTAGCCTTACTTGGTAAGAGACTGGACCCCACGACACACGGTACGCTAGTGTGGAGGGAATATGGGAATATGTAATAATCTAGCGCTTAAGCTCATTTGCATTTTGTAACAAGCTTTTTAATATTGTATCGTTTTATCTGAAATGAATAAAAAATTATTAAATTTATTTTAATCCTACTAACCTATCCTATGCTACTAATATTATAAATGCGAAAGTTTGTGAGGATAGGTGCATATATGGATGTTTGTTATGCTTTCACGCAGAAACTACTGAACGGATTTGGATGAAATTTTGCACACAGATAGTTTATAACCTGGATTAACACATAGGATACTTTTTGATCCCGGTAGTATGATCCCGTGGAACAATTCGAACTCCATGCGGGCGGAGCCGCGGGCATAAACTATAAAGCTAGTAAAAGAAGTCTTATTGTTTTAACATGTTGTCATTGCCCCCGTGCGATGTAAGAACGCGGCGCCATCAGTTTTTCATATAATTTTGACTCTGGTTTTTATAAACACATAACCTGAAAAGATAATGGGGATTTCCGCTTCACAATAAACTCATCTAAAAGCATAGTTCGTGTAAGTAGAGTATTGACATATTTGATCCTATCCTATTTATTAAAAGTAGAGAAAACTCTACGTCAAATAAGATTCTAATTAATCTTATCATAAAGTAGCTGTTGCTCGCGACTTTTCGTTCGCGTTGAAATGTTGATGAAAACGTGGCAGATTTTTTTTTGCCAGATTTCATTTCGATCCGATCAGCCGTTTAGTCGTGAAAAGGTAACAAACAAACAGAGTTACTTTCGCATTTATAATATTAGTATGGATATTTCCTATCAAAAGTTGTTATTCTGTTCTTATCTACTATGGACGAGCTATCTAAATTTACAACTAATCACTACCCAAATAAGACAACAAAGACCTTTTAGAAGACATACAACATTCAATATCGAGTCTCTAAACCAACACCACCCCAGCCAAGTTTATTAACAGAGAAAGTTATTAAACTCCCAATACATATAAACTTCTTACCTCCACAGAGTAAATACACCTTGTACTGCTCAATACTATTCGAAATTGAGTCTGTAGATATTGACTTTAGAGTGCAAGTTTCAATCAGTCTCCGACCCCTCAAATAGTCAGTAGTAAATCAAAATATTTTCCCGGAGCACCTTGAACGTATTCTAATACCGAACCTTCGGCTCTCATCTCTGGCATATGAATGTTTATCCCAGAGATATTTTTTCTACCTTTTTATTTTATCCCGTCCCTCTGAATAAATAAGGCGAGCCGGCGCCTCTGCACTAATTGAAGGCGAATTGCTCCACCCCAAGATATTGGCCTTCTTCACCAGCATCACTTACAGTATTACTAGATTTGAATTGGTAATTAATTGCCTCTCCAGACGACACTCCAGCCTTCAGACGCCAACACACATTTAATTTTATTTTTAAAGTGAAAATTAAATTTAAAAACATCTACAGTAACTTGTTACCTGTGAAAAATGTTATAACTAGGTGAAAACTTGTTCACGCCTGAACTCATGTGGGATCCAAGTCATAAATTCGGAAAAAGTTGAAAACAAAAGTCCCCCAATGCACTTCCCGCTTGCATCTGCTGCTGTTGCGAGAATAAAAAGAGCTTTTCTGTTTTACCATTCTCCGATTGCTTTCGGGATTTTATTTTTTTGTTGGTATCTAATAGAAAATATTTTACTATTAACTCTTTGTTGAACAAGATGTTACAGCATGTAAATTAATTTAATTTTTCGTTATCTTTTATTAATTATATAGTTATTCGATACTGAATTTACATTGTATTTGAATAGTATTTGAATAGTATTGGTATAGAATGGCAGTCCAAATCTAATGCTATTTAAAATCTCATTTATTGACGCTAATCGAATGTCTTTACAAGCACACATTGAATTCGGCGTAGCAAGCCTACGCAGCTACGCCACTCGTAGCGCAGTCACTGACTAAACAGACAAACAAACGTTCAGCCAAAATTACTCACTTTATTAAAAACACATTACCAGATCGGATTTGTTAAAAGAAATCAGAAACAAAACGCCAGTTAACAAAGAAAATAGTGAAACATCCGAATGGATGGTCGATTACGGGCCGTAGCGACACGGCGGCGCCGCGTTTAAAACTCCGGCTAATTAAATGGATGAAAACGAAACTCGAATGTTTTCATTCCATTTACAGTTTCTATGTTCCCCTCTCTCCTCTCTCCCGTTTGCCGACCGACGAACGGTCATATGCAAACTGTATTACGATATTTCAAATGTGACAGTTTTAAAAAAAGGTCGCTGTGCGTTTTAATTTTGTGATTTTTATGGAATTCGGCTTTTGTTTTGAACTAAGTGGTTTTTATTCAAATAGGTTTTTGATATAATGTGAAAGTTACAATAAAATGTTTTTTTTTTGTGTCGGGGTTTATTTTGTACTAGCGGCCCATCCCGACTTCGCACAGGTGGATATTTATTTTCCCCTAATTTTTTCTTGTAATAAATATAACCTATGTTCCTCAGGGATAATGTAGCATTGAAAGAATTTTTGAAATCGGTCCAGTAGTTTTTGAGTTTATTCGTTACAAACCTACAAATCTTTCCTCTTTATAATATTAGTATAGAATATGAACTTTATAAAATGATTTTTGAATTCTTCTTCTTCTTTTTAGTCGTTCACTCTTGATATGGTCGTGGTCATGAGGGGTCGCCCACAACTGCGTTTATGCCTTCGCGATCCTTTTCCACCGGTCTCTATTGGCCGCATGGCGAGCACATTCTGCCAGAGGGATCTTGGTGACAGATTTGATGGAGTCTTTCCATCCTATTGGTGATCGACCACGTATTCTCGTGCCTTCGACTCTACCCTAAATCACCAAACGCTCCATGGAATCATTGTTGCGGGTAACGTGTCCAAAGAATCTGAGGATTCATGATTGCACAAGCGACGACAGTCTTTGTTAAATATTGAGTTCTTTGATTCAAGACACGTTAGTCCCATGAGCGATCTAGCTTATCCTGAACATGCGTCTCCAAGACCACATCTCAAGGGCGTCAATCTTGCGTCCGTCCTGCATTGGCAATATCCTTGCTTCCTGTTTTTTGAAGAAATAGTAATTTAATATTTTTTAGTGAGGAGCTCGTGGCTAAATAATAACAGCCGCTCGGGTCGATCTTTAGGTTAAGCCGTGCTTGCCTAGGTTGGTCTGTGGATGGGTGACCGCCCATTACATACCGAGTTTCCTCCGTGCCTCGGAAAGCACGTTAAGCCGTTGGTCCCGGCTGTCATTTGCAGATCTTTGACAGACGTTAGGTAGTCAGTGGCCAATAAGTCTGACAACCAGTCTTACCAAGGGGTATCGTATTACCCAGTACTAACTGGGTTGTGGAGGTCAGATAGGCAGTCGCTCCATGTAAAATACTGGTATTCAGCTGCATCCGGTTAGACTGGAAACCGACCCCAATATAGTTGGGAAAAGGCTAGGCAGATGATGAGTAATTTAATATTTTTTAGTCTTGATTTTTTTATTGTTACTTCGTTAATCTTTTATTCGTTACTCTAGCGCTTCGTTTTCATAGCAACATTTATTTATTTTTTCTACGAACTCGTTACATTCTAGACACTTTCACAAGAAAACACCATTAATTCGTCAACACTTTTATAACAACCTATAATCTCCAGAAAAACAACTATAAAATATTTATGTCCGCAACAAAATGCTCAACTCTGTATAACACAGACGAGTTTAATTTACCGACAAAATCTGTCCCACTGTGCTCAATCTTGCACATAAAATTATCGTATTGGAAATCGGAAAATGTAAAATGCACTGCAAAATGTTAATACAGCAAAAATAATCCAGTTAATGTGGCTCCATCGAGGATAACACCATCCAGCGCTGAGTTCGAAAAGTCATTTGTACGATTATCTGTCTCGCGGAGCACATCAGGCCTGGCATTGTATGTAAATTGAATGAATGACGGTGCACTTGAAGCCCTCTTTACTTTATGAGTGGCGGTGGGAAAACCGTTCAAAATTCATGTAGGTTTTATTTGTACGAGAATTTCTAGCAAATAATAAAAGGAGCAGCTCATGGCTAAATAATTACAGCCGCTCGGATTGATCTTTATATTTAGACATGCTTGCCTTGGTTGGTCTGTAGATGGGTCACCACCTATTATATACTGAGTTGCTTCCGCTGTTACTCCCGGCTGTCATTTGTAGATCTTTGACAGTCGTTACAGGTAGTCAGCGGCCCAAAAAGTCTGACAACTAGTCTTACCTAGGGGTATCGTATTACCTAGTACTAACTGAGTTGTGGAGGTCAGATAGGCAGTCGCTCCATGTAAAATACTGGTATTCAGCTGCATCTGGTTAGACTGGAAGCCGACCCTAACATAGTTGGGAAAAGGTTAGGCAGATGATGTGAATTTCTAGCAAATAATATGTTAAGTCCACGCTTCGTAAAGTTTCAGATCAAACTAGTTTTAGGGATTGATACTAAAATTGAATGGTGGTCACTAATTTTTGGAATTGGGTTCGGTAAAGTAAATTGGTATTACAATTTTGGCGAAGTATAATCGAATGGTTGCGTTTAATTTAGTGGGTGGCTATCTATTGACTTACATAGTATGGATTCACGTGTATTTTATTTATTTATTAAATCTATATGCACAAGTAAAAACTGTACAAAGGCGGACTTAATGCCATAGGCATTTTCTACCAGTCTACCTTAGGGTGATGCAGAGACAATATACAGTAGGTGCAATAACAAAAAAAAAGACTAGAAAATATTTATAACTAAAACATATAAGAATAAATACTTATATACATACATATATTAAACTTTATAAAGTCAGTAAGTAGTATTTTCTATCGCGAAAAACAAGGCTTTTATAAAATTTTCATTTCTGTAATGCTAGTCACCGGTTTTGCATAGGTGTGCTTCAGTAGCTAAGATCAATGGCGTGCCTAAGGGCCAACAATATGGCAAGCCCATAAAGCAAGCAGGCTGTTCAGAAACCTTAACATCATGAAGAGTACCGCTACTAGCTAAGATGCTTATACCTAAGCATATAGAAGACAAAGTAAACAACGTTACCATTTAGACTAAACCCCAAACCCAAAAACTCATGAAAAACCACGAAAACTAACAACAAAAATATTCCCTTCAATTATCCCAATAAAATAACAAGAAGATAAAAGGAAGCACGAAGAATAGTATATAAGAAGAACGCACTCAAAAACCGACCAGTGTATTATCCCCGTTATTACCGAGATGTAAGATATGGTCAGCAAAGTGTTTTGCCTCCGGGGAGGGTACCTCACTAAATTCCTCCACTTTACGGTCCGAGCTTGCCATTAAGATTATGAAATTATGAAGCCGGCCACTTGCCGAGATTTGCTTCGTACGGTCACACTTAACTTGGCTGATTTAATTCAACCACACTGAATTGTTGGGTTTCAATTGTTTAGTTTGTAATTAAACTAGTGTTTGAGAGGGTTTATTTAGTGTGTCTGGCTTATATTGAGGTATCGAAGGAGTGTCTCAGTTGTGTTAGGACTAGAGTAGATTTTAATGGTTTGTTAAATATTAATCCGTTTAGGCATCCCCTGGGAGCCTCTTAACAATCGATGTTTGATAGGATGTGGCATTTTTTAATTCACGTGTCTACTTGTGCGTTTTTGGAGATTGCCATGTTGTTGGTAAGCTCCAAAAATATATATGTTACGGCTAAAAGCTGAAGTAAGGTTACATCTAGTTCTAGCCGGCTATACCAGGTGCGGCCGGTCACAGTTTGTTATACTTAGGTGTATCCTTTTTATTGCTAGAACACAACGACCAAATGGATTAGGTTAGGTTAGAACTGTGACAAAACGCGCGCGAGCCGAGCGAGCGCAGTGAGCAGTGCTGCGGCTAAGGCCGCTCATCGCGCGGAGCGCTACATCCAAAATGGTTGCATCAAACCTCCAAATTTAAACCGTACCTAGGTATAGCCGGCTAGAACTAGGTGTAACCTTACTTCGGCTTTTAGCCGTAACATTTATGTATATTTTCTAGTTATTTTATTAACATTTTAATAAAATAGAGAAAGCTACATTACCCACAGTCGTACATCGTAAATAATAACAAAACTAAGTACTAATACCCACAACTAACCCTACTACCTACTAGGTTTGCCGTAAGAAAACCAAATTCTGGGTTAACCTCGCCATTGCACACAAGCTATATTATTGCAATTTGTACCTATGTATATTTTTATTTTATTTTATGTGCAATAAAAGTATAAGAGAAAACTAAACAATGGCCAACCTGAATTTACTGAAGCAGATTCAATTGACATTACGTTGTATTGACTTCACCATGAGACGCGATTCTCGTTACGCAAATAAAGCTGTGCGATTAGCCTGAAAGCTCGTGGAGGAGCTCGTGGCTAATTAATAACAGCCGCTCGGATCGATCTTTAGGTTAAGCCGTGCTTGCCTAGATTGGTTTGTGGATGGGTGACCATCCATTACATACCGAGTTTCCTCCATGCCTCGGAAAGCACATTAAGCCGCTGGTCCTGGCTGTCATTTGTAGATCTTTGACAGTCGTTATAGGTAGTCAGTGGCCCAAAAAGTCAGACAACCAGTCTTACCTAGGGGTATCGTATTTGTGGAGGTCAGATAGGCAGTCGCTCCATGTAAAATACTGGTATTCAGTTGCATCCGGTCAGACTGGAAGCCGACCCCAACACAGTTGGGAAAAGGCTAGGCAGATGATGATTAGCCTGAAAGCCTCTGACTATTTATAACCGAGGATATTTGAGATATCTACGTAATCACTTTAATTAAATAATGTTTTCCCTTTTCTTCAAAGATACAAATTCCCAAAAAGGGTTAAAGAGCTTCACAGAATTTTGATACGACTATTATTTTTTATGCTAATACATACGTAATGTGTTCCCGACCCAAAACATAAAATGAGTGAGGTAGAACCCTAATCTTCTAATTCAGTATGCGGACAGAGCAAAACAGCGAGTTGAAATAATAAAAAAAAATTGTCCCACTTAGAAATAAAAGGCGTATCTAGGCCACAGCTAATTCTATGCTCGAGCCCCATTGCAAATTGTAATTTTCTCTTACCCTTATAACAGCAATTTATTTCATGATAAGAATCTTTTTTAGTCCTTGCAAAAAGGAATCTTTGTCGGAATCGAACATTCCTCGGGTTGATTACTAAGAGCCCAGGAGGCCAGATTTCATGAAGCCAATTGCCATTCACGCGTAGACGAAACTGATCGCTGGGGTGATATTATTTAAATGTAATCTTTTTTCGATACTTTTTAACCGTTTATCTTAGTTACCTTTAGTTAAAGTAAAGCATGCTACACTTTGAAGATAAAGAAGGATAAGAGCAAGATGTATTGGAAAAATAAATAAATGTAGCAGTATTCGTTTCGTATTGGATTCCCTATTTGTGTGTTAAATGTATAAGAAAACGTGTTGTAATCGAATCACGGGAAAGTAAAGAAAAACAGTTCGCCCACGAATAGTTGGAATCAATTGAGAGAAGTGGATTCTACCTGGTGGTCGATAGGCCAACTGCCCCTTAACATTAATGTACTGTTAAAGAACCTTTGGCTTTACTGTAGCGACTTATTGATATAACAATCACGATGGGATTTCCCTTCGGCAAAAGTGACGATCTTTCATAATAAATTTCATGAGGTCCTCATGATTGTTTTGTTTTTTTTTTTTTTCAGATTTGACGAGTAAAAAAGAAGTATAGAAGAAGACGGTATGCTGCGCGGATCCCGAATTAATCGGGATAAGGGCAGAAGGATGATTATAATGATGATATCCCCTAAAGACCCCTCTAAGGTATGAATTTTCAAAAATTGTCTCCTCGGTCAGCTACGTTTTTTATGGAAGTCTTGTGCCAAAAATCTGCTTCTAGCACCCAACGGTTTAAGCTGTGCATTACTTCTCAGCTAATTTTCAGTTTATTGTCAGAAAGGGAAAATTAACAGGGGTCAGGACACACAAAAGAAATAAATCCAAATGTCGGAATTATCGAATGGCGTAAAAATCCAACTCGGAACATTTAAATATCCTAATTACTTTGATTCATCATTTATATTACTTTGTTCAAAAACTTCTGGTTTCATTTTTTTTTTCGTATTACTTTGAATGCCAATTTCTTCCTCAAGTTGGCATGACGCGACCAGGATAGATTATTTTCTCTTCTAACATCATGGTACAGTCAAACTCAAAAGTAAAATACTTCAAAGATTTTCCAATAAACTTTGTTGAAATTTGTTCCATTCATATAATTATCGTTGGCTGTACAGATAAATTATGAGGCAAAAAGTTATAAAAATACCAAAAAAGATAATTCTCAGAACGGCTTATTTTACATTGAATAACTTCGCGTAGTTTAATAGTAAAATATGTGGAACAGTCATTTCTTTAGGGCGAAGACACATGAAGGGTTTTTCTTTTATTTTTTACTAGTGGTAGCTACATATTTTACGTTCCTTAACTTAGACATAACTTTTAAGAATTTTACGATTACCGCGTTTTATGATTAGCGCCATTCCTGTTTTTCTTATGTAAGCTGCAATTCCCCTTGAGGAGGTTCATTATATGATTTTATCGAATATATAAAAATACAAGGTTAGGCACAGTAATGAAGGTCTTTTGCCGGTTGGAGGTTTTTCTTCGTGTCTTTTGCCAACATATAGACAAAACTTTTTTTTTAAATCGATAATAATTTACTAAAATAAACAATGTAGGGTAAACGAATCAATGTACGTATTTTTCAGCGAGCAAACGATAATAATTTGCAAAAATCGTTTCACATATTTTAGTTGGTGTAATTACAAGTAAAAACTTTACCAAGTTAGTATAAATTGGGTTTTTCTGTTTTAATAATTTTCAGAAAAAGCTGGGGCTCAACAAACGAGGTTGGATTTACCCCTATCCAGGAAGCAGTACTTTTCCACGAACTGCACGTGTATAACACGCCTGTTTTACCGAAGGGGATACTGCATTATTATTACTTTTCCGATATCTGATATTTCCATCAATTAAGTTTCCAGTTTATTGAAAACTGTTGTGAACCCTGTTTTCGCAAAAACTTATCAAGCTTGTGACATTGCACTCTGGTAGGTTGAACAAAGATTTAACAGTCACTTAGCAGTGATTTAGCAGTGCTGGCCTGTACACAGCCTTAAGTAAATTGGTCGCGTGCCGGCCGCGCGGCGCCGGTGTCAACGCCACGGCCGCCATTGCACGACGCCGCGACGCGACGCACTGCGGCACACCACTCAATTCACTGCCTTCCTCGTTCTTCTTTATTAAGACTTATGCATCGGGTAATTATTCCGCTGGTCTATTTAATTATTCCAATACTGTTTTTGCAAGTTTTTCGGTCACGCTACTAGAGATGTTGCCAAGTTCCAGCTGCGAACTCGGCGCCCACTTACGCTTGCAACTTTGGACGGTCCTCCGGTTGTTTTGGTTTTGTTAATTTACTTGGTTTAGCTAAAAATAAAATTGGTCCGGAGTACGGGCAAGTAAGTGAAAAACTTTTAAAGGACGCTTCAGATCGTGTTACCTAAAAAATGATGATATTATTTAACCTCAACTTTTGGCGATGTTTTCCGTTTTTTCAGACCAGCAGAGATTGAGTAGAGTGAGAAAAGAACATTAACATTTCGCTAAGTGTTTATTTATTAAGGCAGAAGTGAAGGTAGGTGAAGGAATGAATCCTAATCGTGTGTTGGTTTAGGATGCGATAATGGTTCTTTGTTTCCAAAAATGTTCCTATCCAGTAATACTGGATCCATACGCAGTAACAAATCAAAGAAAATGCTTTGCAAGTAATATGTTCGCCGTCCCACGGTCGTTATAAGTGTCGTTTAATATTTCAGTGTGCGTACAAAGCTGTGCAATGCGCATTTTGCAAAGTAAATCCAGAGAATTCAGTAAAAAGCTTACCGTGAAGGGAAACCTTCGATAGGAACTCTTACTGTATTAAGTGGGAGGGGGGGGGGGGAACCCATTCTTGTTAGAATAAACAGTTCGTGTTATACAGCAAAGAATATCGGATTAAGTAGGTATTACATGAAAGGGTATGGTAAGTTATTGTACTCAATACTCAATACTCAATACTTTATTGCATTCCATAATGTATACAAGGCTGGTAGGTAAATTATAGAGAAACAATTATGGACCCTGTCGGGCACAGCAAGTTAGTTTTTAGAGGAGAGGATGAAGCGCTTTTTGTTTAAAAACATAATAATATTGAAATTATAATATTGAAATTAAGGAGTAAATCTTATATTTAGATATTTAAGTAGATATTATTTATGAGTAGATTTATATTAATATTATATTATTTTATTTTTATTGTCTATCTTACTAGAAAATAAGACATGAAATAAGCCAACTTCTGCTGTAAATCAGAACTACAACAATATATCTGACTGACTGAATATACTGAAATAATCTTTGTAGCAGAGATACACAAATCTTGAATAAAGAATTCCCGCGAACGGTTGACTTATGTTTATCAATTTAGACGTGTTCAAAGAAGCGATGTCGCACACTGCCAACGTATTATATTATAATGGCGAACGTTATGCCCTTATTCATTACATTCTTTGCACGTAAAAAATAAAAACTCCTCACATTCTTGACAGCTTTGTATGAGAAAGTAACATAGCTAACTTATATGTAAGTCACAGGCCTCTGTACGACCCAAACAAATTATTAATGTACAAAAAAGATACAAAGACTTGTGCCTAAGCTAAGTAACTTCACTGAAGTACGTGATTTGAAAGATTTTTTATCTCGTTGCCAAAATGAGAATTCAAACAGGGAATACAATTGTTTCCATAACGCGTTGCGTTGTTTAGAACATTCGCCTCGGGTTCCAGCAATCGTCTAAACTAATAAACATCTGTTTTTATTACGGGTAAAAACCTTGAGAAATGTATAAATCTTTTTGTAATAAATTCTATTACGGTTATACCGAAATTTTATTGAGATATCGCCCGTAGGTTCCAGTCAAAGTTCTTCATTATGTAGGGTAATTACTTTATTGTAGATTAGTTTTTTAGCATATTTACCTACCCGTGAGTACGACGGCATTTTTCTTGAAAACAAATTGAATAAATTAACATCATTTTCAGCTCAGTATGCTAATATACAGACGGACGTCGATATACATTAGTTATCAGCGGGCGACATCTTATTTTCTGCAACCCCAAGTTATAATAACCTAGCTAAATGACAGGCGGCGAGGATACTTAGCAAAACCATCAGGTATCTGTTTCTCATAAAGCCTACTCTCATTTTCGTTATGATGTTAATAAAAAGAAATGGAAAAGTTGTTCGTGTGCGCGTCAAATGAAAAAGTTATGGCACGTGATGATACTGCAAAGACTGTGGAGCCACCTGGCGGTACACCAAACTAATTACAAACTCCCTAACTTCCTCAAACACTAAAATATTCTCCTAAAAACGTCACCTCGCGACGTACTCGAATAGAATAATAAATTTTACTTTCTGTGTCTCTCTTAGAATTAGTGGCTAATGCACATCTCTCACTCCTTTGGCGGTATATTTTACGCCACGGTTTTACTGAAAAATACTGAAAGCTTTAGTTTAAATATTTGTGTAACGTTTTTAAAAGATCATGTCAGACAGTCATTCAATATTTAGTTAAGTAAGATTGGTAACATATAAATTGTCAAAAAGTATGTTCATTTGTTAAAAATTAAATCAGGTCAAGTATTGTATTTTAAGAATATTATCGACACTGGAGAAAAAATACGGTTTAGTCTAATTGCGTTAAGTTTTTACTTACAAACACACCGGTAATTACACTTTTAAGCATCATCATCTCCCTAGCCTTTTCCCAACTATGTTGGGGTCGGCTTCCAGTCTAACCGGATGCAGCTGAATACCAGTATTTTACATGGAGCGACTGCCTATCTGACCTTCACAACCCAGTTAATACTGGGTGATACGATACCCCTTGGAAAGACTGGTTGTCAGACTTTTCGGGCCACTGACTACCTAACGACTGTCAAAAATCTACAAATGATACCCGGGACCAACGGCTTAACGTGCTTTCCGATGCACGGAGGAAACTCGGTAAGTAATGGGTGGTCACCCATCCACAGACCAACCTAGGCAAGCACGGCTTAACCTAAAGATCGACCCGAGCGGCTGTTATTATTTAACCACGAGCTCCTCGGTAATTACACTTTTAATGATAGGATATAATTTTGTTAAAAGTGACTCTCACGTATAGTTCCTCATTTAAGAATACTACTACTTTATTTATTTGTGATTTTGTAGAAACAAACATTCAGTACAAACAAATATAACAAATAAACGTATTTGAATTTGAATAAGTATATGTTAGCCTTATAATATTTAATCGAGTTATGTACGAAGATTAAAATAGTTACGAAAGGGGTTTTTCCACTTGTTTTGCACGTCTTTTGTTTAGTTGGCGAATCGGGGAAGTTACCAAACGGGATGTACCCGTTATTTCTAATCATAGTCAAGACATTTTATTATCTGTATTCAACTGATAGTTGTCTTTTAAAAATTACAATTACTGTCTATTTTGACTAGAAGTAACTCACTGGATATTAAGCCATCGAATAACACGGATTAAATCCAGATATTATTACCAAACAATCCGTGTTTTATTCAAGTGGACCTGCAAATGGATCCTTCAAATATTAGAGGCTAGATTTTGCCTAACCTTACTGAATGTTTCTAAACGCATCATTCTATTTTAGGTGCCATACCGTGTAGGCACCAATTTTTTAATAGAAAATTATAGCAGTATCTCAACAAATACTATAGGAAAACACCAATTCTTCAGGGTGTAATCAAAGATACTATAATTCTGTAATGAGCCCTTATTCGCCATGATATGTCTTAGGGTAAAGTTTATGTTGCACGTTACGCGTTCTCCTGAGGGACTTGAGAAAACTCGACCCTTACGATGGTGTCTAGAGGAACATAATTATGTTGGTTCTATTTAGAGGCATATTGCGATAGTATGTTTTGAAATACAGTGAGGATGGTGTTTAAGAAAAAATAAAAAAACAAGTACACTGCTTTTACACAGCAATTTCATAGTAACTACAGTCCGTTCGAAATTATTTGACCTTTTGACAACAACTGCAACCTTATTGCACAAAAAATCATTGTGATTTGGTCAATGACCCTAAATCAGAGGTAAAATAGTTAGTTAATATATTGATTTAATGTTGTTTATAGTTTGTAAATTACGTATAATACAGGAATTGAAAATGGTCACAAAAACTTTACGACATTCTTCAGTGTAGGTAATGCTTTTAAAGTTATTCTCACTTGTCACCCTCAAGATACTTTTCATTAAACGTTCGATATGAACGAACCCTCAAAATCGACTACACATTTCATAATCCCCATAAATATGAAAGAGTAATTAAATTAAATACGACACTTAACCTCTAAAGAACCTTCCCGTGGTCCGTTTAATATGTGGCAACACTCTACTCGTCCACTCGAACAACGTTGTCAACATTATGACCGCCAGGATTGAACACGCCATAAAACTGGAATGACTTTTAAAACCCGCTACGTTCACGTATCGGCTTATTGAAATAATATTACCTTTGTAGTTATGTACTTGTGTTTATGAAGTCGTCGGTGATATTGTAGTGTTCGGTTAAGATTTTGTTTTTAAACGAGCTTTAATGAACTCTTTTAAAACAAAGTCGTAGCAGGAAAGTAAAGGATGCTATAAATGTTTTTTAGGACGTTAATAAACATAACATCACGCCTGTAATCCCTGAAGGGTGAGGCAGAAAGGTGTACCTAATAGTACACCCACATTTCGCCGGTTATGCGCCATCAACCGGGCACAAATTCAGACTCCGTGGAAAAAGATTTCCTGAGAAATTCTGATGGAAAAACCCAGTAATAATTTGCCCAACCCTGGAATCTAACTCAGGACCAGCAGTCGTTATTGCGGCCACCAGATCAAGGAGGCGTTCACTAATCTACAAAAACAAATAGAGAGGGTTGGAAAGGAAAAAGTGAAAAGTGGAGGCATATGCCCAGCTGTGGGATGCAATGAAGGATAAACAAAAATTGTTCCGAAGATGGTCTGATTGATGAACAGTGTACGTTGAGTAATAGGGTCCCACCACCATATGTATCCCTAAAAAAAAACAAATGAAGTTATTTTCGCCTGACACTTGAATGAAATGAACTTATAATGGAACTAACTTTTAAATTAAATATAGCCTATGTTACTCAAGGAGGGTTAAACGCATTTAATGCACATCTCAACTAGTACACCATGCTCAAATGGTGAACTTAGCAATTGGTGCACTTCGCAAAAGGAGCACTTTTTAAGATGAGTGGAGATTTGGAAAAATAGTCTAAAAATGAAAGAATCTTTGGTATTGCGTAGGTAATTTTCTTAAAAATACAATCAACAAAATAATTTTAATTAAACCCTACATGCTGAGCACAACAGCTGGGCGAAATACCGCCAGGTTGTGTTCCATTATAGCACTAGTACCAGAGAACGATATTCCCGCTGTAGAGTGCATTAGTTTTTGAGTTTATTCGTTAGAAATATACAAATCTTTTGTTTTTTATAATATTAGAGTAGAAGTGTAGATATTACACCAATTAGGTTTGTCATCGTTCAGAAGTTACCTATATGTCAGTTGTTGTTGTGACATTTATGTTATATTACATGTAATTGAGTATCCTTAGTCTGTAATACTTATAGTATTTCGCAAGTTATGTATAGAGGTAACTAACTCATTGCGGTTAATGTGGTGGTCGTAACAAATTAATCTATCTGTGGTGCCGGACCTGTATAACACATAGCCATATGTAGAATTTGTGTTGTCTGTTGGGTCTCTCAGATTCGTTTACTTATTCTACATGTTTATTTTTCATTAAAATTTTACCGTCGAGTTATTCATTTATACTTGTACATACAAATTAATAAAATTTAAGTGACTGTTTGTATTGTCAAAATAATAGGTTTTTACTGAATTCATGTAAAAGTATATGCGGTATTTATAACAAGTTTTTTTTTAAATTTTTCATATATTTTTTAAATTACACGCGGGCGAAGTCGCGGGTAACAGCTAGTTTTTAAAGTCTGAAATTGCCAATCGGCCCTAAACTAACCTGCTGACCTTTAGGCCTTGGCCCTGCAGTGGGATAGTAAGCCCGCGTTTTATTACCTCGCTGGATTTTCAACGCTGGGCTCTACATCGAGAGTTGAAAACTCAGTGTGCACGTGGGATGACAGGTAGACATTGTTGTTTATCATCATCATCATCACCATCATCATTTCAGCTGCTGAAAGTCCACTGCTGGACATAGGCCTCCCCAAGTGTCGTCACATTGACCGGCCCCGAGCGTTTCGCATCCAGCGGATCCCCGCAACTTCCACCAGGTCATTAGTCCACCTAGTGGGAGGCCTTCTAACGCAACGTCTTCCGGTTCGCGGTCGCCACTCCAGAACTCCAGATATTGTTTTTGTGCTGCAGAAATAGTCGTAGGTGTTATAGGTTCTTCTAAGAAATAAGGTTCAAGGTTATAAATGTGACGATTTGAACAGCTATGAAGGGTGTAACAAGACCCTTAACGAAGCCGAAAGGCGTTTATTCTCCCCATCATTGCGATCTTTTTTTTGTTCTAGGCCATAGTTCCAACTTTTTCACAACTTTTTTTTTTAAAACATCTTTTCAATGTTAAATTTTACTTATAAACTATAAAATCAATCCAACAGAACAATGTTTTGGGTGCGTTACATTTAATCTTACCGTAAATTGTGACTTTTCTGCCCAAAAAAAAAGATGTTTACCATTTTTGTGTATAAAAGTTACTTAGTTTGATCTTCATAATGCTTGGTTGACGGCTTCGGGAAGGGTCCGTTTACACCCTGTATATCACCAGTGAATATGGAATGGGAGAGTTCGTTGGTAACAAATAGGTAAGTACATGCTTCAATACATTAACAGTAGGAACGGATACAAGCTAAGAGAAGACAAATAAGATTGGAAAGACGATAGTTTTATATGTAAACAATCTATAGGGAAAAATCTCGTAAACAAATGTCAACTTGAGTGTTAACTTTGCCACAAAATAAGTGTCGTCTTCTTCATTTTTATCATGCCCTTGTTTTTCGGATTGGCGCAACACGTTTTTTTCTTCCATTGTGCCCTGTCAATTGTCACGCTATCATTTACTCCTTTTTCTTATCGTTCCTCACATAATCGATTCGATTTTCTTTGATTTTCCTCTCTCTCTCTTCTCCATTGTATAGACAATAAGTGTCAAATAAATACAAATCTAATAGATGATTTTGAAGATTTATTTATATTTAAATACTATGTATGTGTTAATTATAATATATATTCTTTTTTATGCATTATTTAATTGTGTCAGTTCTTAATCTACGTGATATTAGATATTCACTGCAATATTATTAGTTTTAAGATATCTTGCTTTGCCCTAACAGGGTCATGTACTCACTAGTTTTAAGCCCATCGTGTAACTATAAACTGTGCATTAAACAAATATATAAAGATTTGATAAAACATCAGATAATCAAGAAACTTCGGAGCACCATCTTCTTTAAAACAATATCCCAAAACAACGCTTATCAAGCAGACCGGAATGCATAACCTAGCGGACGCACATACCATTTTCCCGGTTAGATAAAATTTTCACAGCACAATTTATTGGGCGGAACGTCTTATTTATCTTCTAAAGCATCGACCAAAGAGAACGGAGAAACCTCTTAATGGTCATGAACTTTGAAAGTATGAGTCCGGAGCCGCCCCAGAGAGCTATGATTCAGAGCCAGGATATCATTGCGTCAGATAATCTGACGCTGGTTATAACACATCTATATTTAGATTAAGTGAAGCGTGGGAGGCTGCCTTAGTAAATCCTATCTTAGTTTTTATGAAGGCGATAGGAAAAGTTACGGCGTATATGAAATGGTGCGTCATGGGACACTATCAACGGAAATTGGGACGTGTTTGAAATGAGAGTAGGTATATTTTTTATTTGCATAACTTATTGAGTGCTTTCACATTTATTGTGCGAACCTCCAGTCTGTGGATGTCACTGCCGGCTTCTCTGTTCCCTGACAAATATAATCGGGATCTATCCAAAGTTCGAGTGAATCGGTTTCTTCTAGGCAAGCGTGTTCCACGATAGGCCGCGTCATCGCTTGACATCAGGCGAGTTGCGGCAAAAAAGTCAAAAGTCAAAAGCATTTATTTCAATTAGACCATCACAGTCACTTTTGAATGTCAAAAAAAACAAAAAGAAGCCTTCGCTTCTTTTTGTTTTTTACTGTAGCTTCCTACAGTCACAGTCACAAGACATAATGACTTGAGAAAGTACTGTAGTTGCACATTCCAAAGCGTTGATCTCTATGGAGAAGAATGGGCAAGAAACTCCATGGACACTCTTTTAAATAAAAATATTTGAAAAAAATCTTGGTTACATCATTTAAGTTGAGATTATACATATATGTGAGAACGATGTAGAAAGACTTGCACATTAAGAGCGTCCAGAGTAAAAGATTAAATCAACAATAAAAAAAAATATATAAAGTAATTAAAATAAACCGTGGCAGCTAAGAGGTGACCAGTCCAAACTGACAGCGCCCGTTCACGAACATGACGCATGGATCAGCGCAATTCAACTCAACCATATTGAAGGGAACTAAATGACCCGACACACCCACCACCATCAGCGAGACATTTGAGTGCGCACGACATTCTCTCAGCCACCAAGGCCAAACACAAGCCTCTTTTAGTAGTAAAAAATATATGTAATGTTTAGTGTCAAACGAAATTTATATTTATTTCTGTCAATCTTTTGACGATGATAAAGACAGTCAGTTCTAAAATGTTTAACGGTAAACGCAGGTAGTGTTTTGTGGTGCATTCAGGCTTTAATAAAATTAATAAGTTTTCTTCATAACAAACAGACGTACTCGTGTTAATTATAATTAATGTAAGTACATCTTTACTTGAAACATAAACTCGGCGAAAGTTTCGGCAGTAATCAGACCGTATACGAGTCAAGTTGGCTAGAACAATTAATTAAAAGCACGAAATGATGATAGTACGAAAACTGTAGTTATAAAGTGGGATGATAAGTCGAAACACAAACGTAATGGCTAAATAATGTAACAGATTCAAACTTTCTGAAGATTAAGAAAGTCTTAAAGGAATCGCCACTTAATTATTAAATGATAAGTAAGCCTAGCATGAACGCGAGCTGCAAAAGTAACGTAAACTCGAACGCTTTAAAGATTTGAAATACTCGTTAATAAGATTTTAGTATACATATAATGTACATAAGTTTTTATTCATATCCATGGGTTATTCTTATTGTGCTTACTGCATAAACCAAAATGCTATAGGATAGTTGCTTTTGCGAGTCAAAGATCGATCGTACGCGTGTTCGTGCTAGCTCCGTGGACTGAACCCTAAAATAATTCGCTAAGGGAATTGCTTTTCATAAAGTTCCTCAAAATGTCGAAAGGTGACGAGATGTCAAAAGTGAGTGCCGCTCTCTGTGGTGCGCTAAAAATTCTACGTGACGTGTCAAAGGTCACGCAAACAAGAAAAAGAAAAGAATAAAACTTCACACGATATCAAGGATCAAAAAAGAATTAGTAAAGTCACCTTCAGACCTTCCGGAAAATAGAATACGTAGTCGACATTCTAAATTCCAGGATGTTATTAAAGATTCTACCTCGGGTATCAATATAAAAACTCTAGCATATATAATACATAGTACATGAATAGTAAAATAAATATATTTCTCTCTCATAGAGAGAATACCTGTGTCCGTGGGCACATTCTATGTGCGCTTATCATGCGTATGCGATTCTGTATTGTAAGTAACAAAAGACGAACACACAGACACACACAGATGGAATATACCTTCTGTCGGCGCATCACATATGAGTGCATAACCGCGGGGAGGGCGCGGGGCTCGGGGTACCGAACCCGGCTGCGCGAGCGCCGCTGCGCGCCCTACCACACAATGAGCTCACAGACGCCACTACGGGCATTTTATTGTACGGTCTTCACACGTTGTACTATCTGTTAATTGTGGTATTACACCTATAAATATACAGTCCACTAGTTTTATTATAAAGTCCCAACCGAGTCTATTCACCTACTAAATAAAGTTAAAACATTTGAAGACCCATTTAATTCGAAAAATGTAAAGACCATTTTTTCACAGAAAACCAAGGTATTTATCAATAAATGGTTTTGTTTCTATCATTTCAGTTTTATAAAATGTAGGTACTTATAGGTTTCCATGAGAACACTTGGTAGAAGCCTAAGAGGACGCAATATGGAAGCTCCTCAGCCTCCATAGCAGTTATTGACCACTCGTCCCGTCAATTGACGCTAAAACGCAATATCCTGCTTCAAGTGCTTGGATTCTTTCTGTATATACCGCTCTGTAATCATTATTTGTATCAACTTATCTTATCAGGATGATATTATAAATATTAAACTATTCAATGGTCATATTATAATATTACTAGCTGGCCCGCGACCTTCGTCCACGTGAAATTATTATAAAAATAAATATACTACTTCTCTATTTGAATGTTTTTTTTAACAATTAAACAATTTCATGGGCTTTAATTATATTGCACGGACCTCTAATCCTTTTTCTATTTTAAACCTAAGTTACTCCTTATAACATCGGCTATCTGCCAGTAAAAGTTCCGCCAAAATCGGTCCAGCCGTTTCGAAGATTAGCAGGACCAAACTGACAGACAGACAAAAAAAAAGTTTTTTGGTTATATGCATTCACTAAAAAAAATAAAAATAAAAATTATATTGAAATTTAAACAGACACTTCATTTATATTAATTTTTATAGATAAAATTATCAAGTTAATTTCGTAAAAGTTTTAAGTAAAATATTAGAATAACGTAAGTCTTGAACAAAAAAGACAGAAATTTGCGTACAGCTCAGTGGCCATCAAAAAATTCATTAGCCGAAACTTTTAATGTTTTAGTGGATTCTTGTTACTAATTTTTTTAGGGAAATTATTAATCGGACGAATAAAAATTTAATTGGCGACCAATATACTAAATGGGCGACTATTGTACCAAAGTAAGTAACTATTTATGGGAAATTATTAATCGGGCAAATAAAAATTTAATTGGCGACCAATATACTAAATGGGCGCCTATTGTACCAAAGTAAGTAACTATTTATCTGGTCATTGCGGCAAGGAGAATTAAGGATGCAAGAGCGAGCGAATGCTGAGAGAGACTTGTGGCACCCCGGCTCGGACAGGTTAGGTTCGAAGGGGATGGCGGGGTCTAGTGAGCGAGCGAAGTGAGCGAACTAAGACCCCGCCATCCCCTTCGTGTTAGGTTACTTTAAACTCTGTAAACAGAAATAGGAGCCCCGCTCAGCGGGGGTTCGTCGACTACGCCTTATCTACAATCTAGTGATTAATAACCTTGTTTTAAGTTTTTTACAGGAGTCCTTGAATTATCACATAATCGTACTGAACAACTAGTAACTCAAATTTCTATTTTCAAGTCGCTGTTTTAAACATTAGTATTAGCCCACTGTTTGTCGCTCACTTAGTATTTCAGTAGCCCATTTTCAATACTTTTGACACCTTTAATTTGAATTTATGTTCGCTCGTTTAAATACTACCCATTTTTTTATATCATTTCACATACCAACGTAAAAACATTTTTATTTTTTGTGTTACAAACATTAATTTTACAAAATTAAATATGAAATGTTACTGAAAAACGTGTTTGCAAAATTCAAAATTAAATTCGAAGTATTGTGTGATCGTAATGAACAATAAACAAATGGGTCATTATTCATATAACTGACGCCAAACAATATCAAAATTTCAGAGAGAAATGATTAATATTTTAAATAAATAAACCAGATATAATCGTGCATACTTTATTTAATAATATTTTATTAAAATCTGTTTTCCACAATATTAATTACTTGATGAAATGTAATTATAGTAATCCATACAAATATTATAAAAGGGAAGTAACTGTCTGTCTGTTACCTTTTACGCCTTACCAACTGAAGAGATTTAAATATTGTGCACATAGGTAACCCATGCCCTCGGTTAGGACTTAGGATATATTATATCCCGGTACATAGGACTTTCCTAGGGGATAATTCCCGACCGAGACCCGCGAGCAGAAGATAGCGTTTTTATGTAGATTCATTTTCGTAGCTGTAAAATTGAATAATCAGCATTTAAGCTCAAAAATCATCTACCGTGTTTACTCCACAATAATAAATTGTGCCAAATACCGACAATTATTTATTTAGCAAGTCATCAGTTTCTCGAATTATTCATAACGCCTGTCCATTATAAATACCACTTAGTCAATTAAAGAGACGAACCGCATAAATTAAGCGTTTACGTTCCGTCTCAGAGTGTTTAGCATTGCTAAGGAGTCACTAATGTTCGTTTATGGTTTGATGAGAAGCCATAAAACGATATTGCAGTTTGATAGGCTGCCGCCGGGCGTACGAATGTGGCTGTGGATTGCCTCTTAAATGCATTATTACTTATCTATTCCCGCCGAGGACCATCTACAGCTGCGATACAATTAGTACAGTGAGTGATAGCAATTAGCTGACCCACCTTTGCATAAATTGTTGAGATTTTTAAGAAAAACGAATCTATAGAATTTTTATAATATTTTTGTATTTTATTTATTTAAGCAAAGTAAATAAAATATAAAAGAATTATAAAATTCTATCGATTCGTTTTCTAAAAAATCTCAACTATTTATGCAAAGGTGGGTCATCTAATTGCTATCACTCACTGTACATTTCGTTTCTCAATAAGTGCCTATAAACTCACAGAAAGCAATGTCCGCTAGCCTTTAAGTGCTAAAGTTTGAGCAAAAGAGATAAACACAAAAAATATCGGACGCTGCATTCATTTACTACGTAGGCAACCTAGAGCTCTTAAATTACTAGATAAAGATCGCGATTAAGAGATTTACTTTCGATTTCGTATAATGCTTTAGTGGCTAAACGAAAATGGAGGTATAATAAAGTAATATATTTAAGAAAAAAGTCTTTTATATAAACCTTGGAAATCAAACACTTAATTTCTCTCAGCTTTGCTTCACAAACGTATCATAAATGGTGGTTTCTGGCAATTTCATGTAATCCGTTAACTGGCCATTTACGAGACACAATAGATAAACTAACAAGGCTGTAAAGGACCAATAGACATTGTATATAGATATAGTAATAGTAACAGAACTACAGCAATTAGCAAAGTGGAGGAGATAGCACGTTAAGCTCGCTCCCAAGTATATGTAGGGCTTTTATGGAGTTGTGTAAAGACGCCGTAGTTACAAGGTCATTATGTGGTGTGATGGGTGGAAAACTAATTCATTTTAATCTGCAAAAGTGTTTTCTTTGTGCCCCTTTGATGGCTCTGTTCTTAGAATTTTCTATAAAACTTTGCATGTGATTGTGTCATGGTGTCTTTTCGAGAATGACCAAAGTTGTGGTAGAATATTAAACTGTTAAAAGGTACCTACAGTAATTCAATACATCATTAAGTACGATATTTGATGTCCACAATCTTTTATAAATTGACTAGGACCTCACCCGCGACTTCATCCACCAAAAATGTGATAGCTCGGCTAATATACACCCACGAATAATGTAGCTTTCGGCCAGTGAAAGATTTTTTAGAATTTAAATTCAAATTTCAAATTCAAATTATTTATTAATAATCATGTACATTAAACATAGAAATTTGAACGGTGATCCCCAAACTAGACGTTAGTCCGTATCTTGGGGATCAGAGTTGTACATTTTCGTTTTATTATACAAAAAGGTCGTATATGGTGATTATTAACAAAATTAAACTAAAAGTAAAATTAATAAATTGAAGTAAAAATAAGGAAAATATAATTAAGAGAGTAAAAAACAAAAACTTAATTGGATCACTAGTTCCGGAGATTACCCCTTACATACAAACTTACAAACAAATACCTCTTTATTATAATAGTATATGTACAATTTAACGACAATTTATATTATTTTATTTATTACACAACTACCTATATTAATTTCGTACCTAGTGTATAGGTACGAAATTAAATAACAAACCTATAAGAATAAAGTGGCGCGCAATTGGGGAGGTCTATGTCCAGCAGGGGACTGCTGAACATAGGCTGATGATGATGATATGATTAAATTGCTCAAAGGATTCAATGATTTCATGAAAACTCTAATTGAATCATTCGCTTGAATCTTACCTACACCCACAATTCTAGATGCTTGAATGCGACGAGCGAATACCAAGTTTCACGTAACACTCCCACGTAATGGACAATCGGATATTCCCCGGAACAGTATTCCAATCTGTCTGACGTCACACACAGCCACGCTCTTTTGTTTATTCCTTAAAATTCCCCTAACTTTGTACCTGCACACAAGATAAAGCCTATTTAAGCCGTGCATACAAGAATTATATATGTGTATCTGTACGCATCATGTTACAAATAAAAGTTGCTCTCTGTCTGTATGTGTGACGGCGTTGTTTTTCTAATCTGCGCAACGGACTTTGATGCGGTTTTCACTATGATTAGTAAATAATAATACTCTAATGTTAAACTGACATTTATAGTATACAGGGTAGAAGGACCACCGACGCAGAAACGGTTACCACATTAAGTATACCACTCAAAGATAATTTAAAAAAAACTGATGTTTCCTACAAAAGTGTCTACACAGTCAAAATGTATGGACCAGCTGTTTTTTTTTTTAATTATTATTTTATTTATTCGTTTTAACACATATTAGATACATTTTTAAATAAAAAATAGTAGCCCACCGGCATCGGGAACAGGGTCTGAGCTACCGGTGGTCAGGGCTCTTGAGAGAGGAACCTCTTAACGATACGCGCCGTGTCCGGATGTACTGCTTTTTATTATTTTTTTATTATTATGAGCCTGATTTGTCCCACTGCAGGGCAAAGACCTCCCTTCCTCTTTCTATTTTTTTTTTTTAATTCAATTTCTATGTGAGGACTTAGGGGGTTCAATATGATGTACTGAATACATGGTAACCGTTTGTGCGTCAGTGTTCCTTCTACCCTGCAAAAGGGTCGTTCAAAACCGAGAGAAGACTTTCGGATCCCTAGTCAATAATAATACAATTAATTATAGGCATTCCTATCAAATGTGATTTTAACACATCTAACATGTGATTAATGGACAGCAAAAATCAGCATACAAATCAAATGCATTAGCGTTGATGTCCATTTAGTCTCCGTCCTTAATATCTAAACTATACAATCACGGGTTTGTAATCACGGGAAATTAAAGCCCAAATACAGTGAGCATAAACTGGCGAACGTGTAGCTTATTTTAACAAGCTTATCGTACGGATTAATACAAAACGAGCTATATTAGTTCAAGCGTTGGATTTTAAACATAAACCAACATTTTGAATACTGTTTTGTTCGCGGAACAGTTTTTAGTCGAGAGCTTCATGTGATTCTGCCTACTTCGTACCGACAAAAATTGAATAAACTGAACATTTATAGGATCGCACAGTGACTGTTTCTACGTCCATCGTTGTCGTATTTCACACAAAATGTTATTACATTTTGAGTTCAGTTAGATTTTAATATGTTTCAATTCAATTTAAAAATATCGGTGTAAAATTGCGCTGTCTACGAAACTAACCAAAGAAATTAAGACATACAATAAGAAACTTTAAGAGGACAGCTGTTCAGTGGTGAGATTTAACTTTAATAAGTATTTTGATTTATATTAAACCACTTACATTATAAAACTAATTTAAAATGCTCCCAGAGGAAAATTCGGAGGAACGTCTCACCCTCGCTCTCTCCCGAAGTAATGCCCAATAAACTTTTAAAATATATGACACGTAAAGCCCACTAGTTAAAAAGGGGAGAGGGACCCGACAGATCACCACTGTACCTACGTATACCTACGTCCAAATGAACAGAATCGTATTTAAATGGAAAACAACAAATAATTTAAGCTTACAATTACGTATATTTTACAATTCTCGAAATTCAGAATAGTATTGTTCTATTTTGAATTTATTTTGCAGAATTATAGGATTGTAGGTTTTATTGTTTCTCGTAACAATTAATAAGCATTTTTAATTAAAGTTCATTTGTAGTATTTACCTACAAATCAAACAATAATTAATTAATAACTTAGCGATACGAAAAAAGCTTTCGTGTATACTAAGCGAGATTTGGGTTCGCGAGCGAAAGTTTGTATCGGGCCCTTCATTTACATTTCAATCGGCATTACCTATATGTTGGTTAGGGCTCCGCTCCCCGCGGTATGTCCTAAACATTTTATTACATTCCATGCACGTAAAATATAATATCCCTACCCACACTCAGATGTACGCGTTGTGAGCAAATATCTAAATGTAATTTCCATGAGTTGTCCCCGCAATGTTTTCCCAGAAAATATTAACATGGAAGGCAAGGGGCTGAATCTCTCCTAAGTAAGTTGCAAAAAATGTACGTGATTTTACTTCAAAGTCCCTTTTGTCTTTATGGAGGGAAGGCATAAAAGTACAGGCACGGGAATGGCACATACGAAAAAATTACGCAGCGTAATGATGATGTGCCCGCACTTGCCTTGAAAACAAAATATTTTCTCTTTACAGTGACAGAAATGTATTCAACGAGTTTTACTGTCGCCTACACCGCGTCCTACACTCTCGGAGAAAAACAAAGATACAACGTTGCTAACTTACTTTTACGAATTATAAAAATGTGCGTGTCTATTTTTACTTTGAGAAAAGTGCCGCACTGGTGTAATAAAGGTTTCTTGTTGTATATAGGTTATTACGTTTTCTTTAATATAATGAAAATATACATAAGTTGGTTATGGTAGTTTCTGATTGTCTAGTAACTGAGCTCGGTTTGTGTATCCAATTTAAAACATAGCAATTTCATTATGCTGAATATTTTAAACAATAATATTTTCCAATGTTTTATTTTTGTACTGCCTGCGCAATTTTCTGGAAAATCTTACATTTTACATCGAATATATTATATGAGACAGTAATCTATAAATATAACTATCCAAAATAAAGTAATAAATGCTAATAACATCATAACATCGCAGTACAAACAATTTATTTGTTTTACCAAGCAAACTACAACGAAACTCGACTACTAACGCCATCTGTTTCGGCCAGGTGAAACTAAACTCTGGCCGCTCACTCAAGTAAAGTTTACGGAGCAATTTATTATGAGTCGAAACACTAACTTAGTTGAGTGAATTAGAAAAACTACTAGCCATAATGTGGTTAGTACGATATACCTCCACACTTTGATGATCGCATTAAGGGTAATAAAAGAAAAGTGCGATTACTTGCGACCGCGGGAGGTCGTTCGGATCACTCCGGGAGTCTTGAGCACGGGAGATTGTCTAATGCTGTTACTCAAATAAGTGCTAATGCACTCAATTTTATTAAAACAATATGTTTACCCAACAATACATTGGGTACCGCCGGCATTCATATTAAATGAACCGTGCGGCCTTGCTTTACGTGTAATTGTGATTGTAGTGTTACTGTACATTATTGTTATATGAAACTGGATATTTGGAAATGTTTTATAATAAGGTTATTTTATGATAACATTTATTTGTACCTTTTTATTGCCTGTCTGTATTCGAGGCGTTTAAAAAAAATATTATTATAGTTTGCATTCCGTATTTAAATTATACAAAAATATACACCTTGTTTTCCACGCTTTATGTAATACTAACTGTAATTGTTTTTTCATATAAATATTTGTAAAAAAAAACCCTTTTAGATATCAATTCATCTGGGGGAAAGGCATGCAATATCAGCCACTATTAACATCACACTGCGACTAACAATATAGCTCCCAAGTGTGGAAATCATGCCATTATTGCCCCTCAGATGTTTTCCACGGGAGGCTCACGTTCTATAGTAAACTCTTTACAGCAAAATCACTGTATTGATAACGCACACTGAGTGTGAAAACCAATCAGTACTAAGTGTAGTGATTATGGCCATTCTGTTTTATAAGCAGTCATTGTATTGACTATAGGGTGGCTCATGTTTAACGTGGGGGTTTAAATACCAGCTGATGGATACCAGCAGGGTTGTATTAGTATGGATATAGTAATACTATAACCTTGTTTATGCCCGCGGCTTCGCCCGCATGGAGTTCGATAACTATCCAGGTTATGAACTATCTGTGTGCCAATTTTCATCCAAATCCGTTCAGTAGCTTTTGCGAGAAAGAGTAATAATCACTCATCCATCCTCACAAACTTTTACTTTTTTAATAGTAGTTAAATGCGAAAGTAACTGTGTATGACTTAGTGGCGGTACTTTCATACAAGCCTACAAGCTTGTATGAAAGTACCCCTTATGAGCTACTACTCTTCATAATGTTTGATGGGTTTTTGAACAGCCTGCTTGCCGTATTGTTGGCCCCTAAATGATAAATGATGTTTAAACTTATACTGTCACTTACGGGATATCTTCCGTGATTGTTCATTATTTTGAACTACCGATATTTCGGCGCTGTTGCAAGCGCCATGTTCACGGGTTGAATATCGGGATTCTAAAATAATGAACAATCACGGAACATAGGTATCCCGTAAGTGACAGTATAAGTTTAGTTGTAAACCGTGAAAGCTGAAAATGATGTTTATTTTGCAAATAGGTTTTAATAAACACTTTTACACGTATTTTTTTTAAACTAGACGGGGCCGGTGTTTCGTACCTGACTACTCTGGGAAGAAACAGCCGAAGCAAACTCAGAGGTCATAGTCACTTTTAAGTTCCAAACAATCTTGCTCTACTCACATGAGGACTATGCAGATTAGTGTCTGAGATGATCTTTTGAAGAAAGAACCACACAGATTTGTGTGGACCTGTCGAGTCAGTGCAAGCATTTGTCAGTTATCGTGGCACGCCACTGTTTGTCTAGCTTACCTCTTCAAGCCAGATTTGGATGAAATTTGGCACACAGTTAAACCACGACCTGGGAACATAGGATATTTTTATGTATATAGTGCTACACCGTGGGATAACATACACGACACGGGGGCAGCTGCGGGCAAAAGCTTTTAAATTTCTAAACGCAATCTTTTCTATGAACACAGAGGAAGATAACTTCTTACAAAAAAGTTTTCACTTTAAATTAAAACAGCCGGTGCGTATGGTAGGTGCAATATCGCCGTTTATTGTAATCCATTGGCTCGACAGGGTCAACCGTATGGCAGCAGGCCACAAATGCAGTAAGCCGTGTTTAAGTTTACGAGCCGCGCGTATCTTGGCTTTACGACGACGGCAACTGCTGCTATCGTGGCCGTAGATCTTCGCTGGATGAGACTCAGGACGATCGAAGACATATGTTATAACTTAAACATCATGCTTGTAATTTTTACCTTCTTCTTCTTCTTCCTCATTTCGCCATCACCCGGGTAAAATACAAACTCCGTGGCTGCTACTGAGAAATTTCCTGACGAAAAACCCCACAAACACTTTGCCCGACCTGGTAATTGAACCGCGGCCCGCATGCTCAGCTGTGACGCTTGCGACCTCTAGACCAACGACATGTCATAGTACACACTTATTTATTTAATTTTTAGGTACTTACCACGAGTGGCAACAAAGGCGGGCAAGCTAGCCTGAGCTAATATTAACTATTATTTTATTATTTGCTTTATATTAATCACAAAGACACAAGTGACAAATGGAGGAGCCTGGGGACGGCCTATACGTCAAAGGATATGCTGATTGACGAAGACGCCGAAGTGCAACAGTATTTCATAGTTTTACTTTACCAGTAAATATAGGCTTTATTAAACACTGTTTTAAGCTTCCACGGTTTACAACTAAACTTATACTGTCACTTACGGGATATCTTCCGTGACTGTTCCGGGAGCTCAAAATAATGAACAATCGCGGAAGATATCTTTAGTGACAGTATATGTTTAAAGGCTTTATTATATTAATGATAAAGTGAATGCTGCAGTAATATTAAAACGAGAGCCATTAAATTTTCACAATTGGGGTTATTCTGGCTCTTAAGAAGACTTGATTAAGACTAGGATCATTAGTCGAATGTGTGAATAACTCTGCCAGTATGTTACATTTATGGTCCTAACCCACCGATTATGAGATAGATAGGTATAGCTTGACACATGGACACCTGGAAAAGGACATAGGGTACTGTTTGTTCTAGATATTATTTTGCATAACAAAATATAACACAAAATAAAGTTTTTCATCTTGGCCTATGTTGATTACCTACATGATGGTCCCTTTATAACTTCTAGTTACAATGTAAAATTAATTCATGGCAAGAATTTGTGTGGCATACAACTTTTTTTAAATAAAAAACGACTTCTAAAAAAACAAATGAAGTCTAAAATAACTTTACTTTCAGAAGTCGGTGGCAAAAAAAGTCAATGATTACAAACAAAGTTACCGACTTTCGAAATAAATTTTATATTGCAAGTAATTTTAGACTTCGATAGTGTTTTTTCGGAAATCGGTTTTTTTTGCAAAAATGTTTTTTTGTTTAAACTATTGAGTCTATCAACCAAAAAATTAGCTGGAAGTATAACTCTCCAATCTACACTCATATAAAATTTACAGTTGTTTTTTTTCTGAAAAGCATTGTGATCTTGTTAAGCTTAAACTTAAACGTAGGTATACTTCTTCCTCAAGGTTTATCTAAAGCAAGTCTTTGAAAAATTTAAAAGAATTCCTGATTGAGCACGGCTGCTTTACACTTTCGCAACAAATCCTTCGGCTAGATTAAAATATTTTTAATGCAAGACGCTATTCCCTGCTGTTCGTGCTTGAGGATATTTACTGAAAGAAAATTTGTCATTTGGAAATTCACACCATGAGGGTAAACGGCTTTTCTGGTGAGAAACATTGTATTGCTTGAAAAAATGCTTGCAATTTAAATAAGTCGTAAGTCTTTTTTTTAACAAAATACATTGTTTAGAAAATAACTTAAAATTAGATAAATAAAAATTAGATAGTAATAATCAATAAACTAAAAAAATAATAATGACAATACATTTTTACAATAATAAAATTAATAGTCATTTAATAAAGAAATATAATGTCAAAAGATGAAAATAATAGAATAGAATAGAATAGAATAATATTTATTTGCTTAAAAACATGGTATAAAAGATGGTAAAAACAAAAAAGAAAGAGCATACATGTTTTTGCTTAACAGTAATAAGCGTGCAAAAATTTCAAGAGAATATTTAACATTTATTGTCAAAGAAGTCTTTGACACTATAAAAACTATGACTACACAACCATTCATGCAATTTATTTTTAAATAATCTCATATTTAGATTCTTGAGATTACTTGGTATCTTAATATAAACACGTACACACATAGATATACAACTTTTATTATATTTAGCTAGTCTTGGAAGGACATCCAATACTAGCCTGTGGGGGTCTCGTCGGTTACGAGGATATAAATCATTTGCATTATTAAACAATTCCTTATACTTCCTCACAAACATACATGTTTCGTATATGTAAAGAGACAGATTAATAAAAATTAATAGTCACTTAACTACCTAATAACGCATAAAAATATTAATAAAACTCAATAATAGAAAATATCGCATTAATACATGTCACTTGTCAACTGATGATGAAATAAAGTTTGAAACCACGACCCCTCACTTCTAAGTCCGTTTTTCTATCAAACAAACAGCAATATAGTCTTGTTATCAAATGCTATGTAACTTTCACTCACTCTAAAGTTACTTTTATGACAAAGACCAGGAAAAAAATGGAAATTGAGTGGACCTCTGCCTTAATTTATATGCCAAAAATGGTATTATTCAGTGGCTTTGGTTATCCTGAAAGCCGACTCCGACATAGTTGGGAGGTTACCCAGATGAACAATGTTTGACCGACATACCAGCGATGGAACTAAAAATCTAATGGAGCACTGTTTTAAGCACGGTCAGAGTTTAATTCCTGTCCTGTATATTCCTGTATGTTCTGATTTTGTGGCATTCATATATTTTATTACCAAAATTCATACTATCATAAGTATATGAGACATACAATTTTTAGAATGATAAACAATTTACGTACCCGTGGGTTGGTTTCGGGCCGAATAACGGGGTTACTCATAAATAAATCTATAAATGTTAATTTAGTGTCCTGTATGTCCTGATTTTATGGCATTAATATATTTTTTTCACCAAAAAATATACTATCTTAAGTACGTGAAACATTCAATTTCTAGGATGATAACCAATGTAGGTTTATGCGAGTTGGTTTTGGAGCGAAAAACAGGAAAAAGCTAATGATAAATAAATCTATAAATGTTTATTAAGTACAATGCAGTAGTTCGCCGATTTAATTTTATAATTACATTATTTTTGTGACTCGAAACTGAGAAAAATAAAACGAACCCATCGTTTGATTTTTTCGCAGTTTTATACCTCTATACGGTTGTATGACAATCACGTCTGATTTTCCTCCCGAGATACTGAAGCCTTGACACACACAATAAGCGCCGTCTTGAGCCTCATCCAGGGAGGCTACATCGTTGTGACGTCAGAGCTCCTAGGAATGCTGACGCCGCACTAGCTCCGTACTTTCGTAATGGCTAAACAACATGTTTGCCCCTGGCTTTCTTTTACGGTCCCAGAAAGAAAAAACTGTATAAACCCTTTACCTTGCATCATAAAAATTCATACATGTGTTACCCAAAATATTACGATTAAAAACAGATTAAACTTTGATCAGCTTAATTTATTTTCCCGAAACCGCTTTTCAATGTTTAACGCTCGTAATTAACAGAATACTTTTCCCCATTATACTTAATTATCATCTTAAAAACCATTGAATTATTAAATGGAACTACTTAATAATTCATCGCAACTCTCAAACAGAAAACATTATTAACTAAATAAATTTCGAGCGAAACTTAATTGTGCAAAAATACGACGCAGCGAAGGAACGGCGGGTAACTGGATTATCGGGACGGTGTACCCTCGGACAAAAGTGATCGTATCCTCCCCTCACAGAACCTTCGTTTAAAGAAGTAATTACACGAACAGCAAGTTTGGACGATCTTGTGGTGACGTCATTAGTATGCGACGCACGTTACGCCCGACAGAGGCGATAACGCAAATTCGTTTGGCCGAACATCTCGCTAATAGAGTTTCACTAATTTATAAGACCGTTAAGCCGCAGCTAGCCGGACCTGCGTAAAACTGTCCGCGGTGAACGTAAAAAGGATTTCATGGTAGACCCTGCTACATATTTGATGGAACTCAATCTTTCGCCGCGCCCTCGAGGTAAGCACACTTAATTATGAACAGCTCCTGTGGAATTATACGAATTGTTGACTCGCGAGCTCTCAGTTAAGACGCTGTTTTCTTTTTGTGTTTCGTTTATTTAATTGAACTCGGCTCTAAAACATGTGTATTTTCCATTTAAGTGGCACGAGTATAGACACGTACCTAATTATCTACATGGCAGATGCTCCAAGCTCCAAATAAAAGACAAGATTAGAACTTAAAAAATTCAAATTATTTTATTTTTAAAACTTAAACGCTCAAATGCGAGTCCAGAATAGTAAAATGGTTTAAAAAGATTTTGTTATTTTTTGCTGTGTCTCATGTGGATTATGATAGACCTTCTTAATTAAAATCTCGATGTACTTATAAGCCACAACCCGGGACCGCACCTGGGGAGCGCTAAATTACGTAGATGCAGCACTAGCTACCTCCGACGAGACGATAAAAATTATCCATATAACAAACAAAGGATATATGTCATGTATACTGCGCCATAACACACTGTACGTTTTCATAGCCTGATTTTTAAGGAGGTACGACTGAGCAAATGTTTTTAATTTAGAGAAACATGTCTTTAGTTAAAAGATTTTTAAACAAGACTTTATCATTAATTTAGCAAATCAGGGATATTTCAGACTTAGACTTGACTTATGTTCTAACGAGATAAGAATGTTCAGTTCAGAAATCTATACATAAACAAAACAAAAATAGTTAACATCGTAGATTCTTCAAAATTATGTATGTATTATATTTTATTAACAAGGACAAAGTGCTATCTCTTAGCTAGTGCTCAAGCCGTCTTAATAAACTAAAACGACCTCTCTTTTGACATCAATTCCCCAAAATGGCCGTCTCAGAGTCAGATTAAAATAATTATGTCTCAGTAAAGCGTTACGTGCCGGTAAATATTCATAATTTATTTAGAAACATGGGGGTCTTGCAAGCCCGCGCAGTTTACTCCACTCCACCGACGTTACATCGTCTCAGCCACTTTATGTTAAGAAAATTTCATTTTATAAGCCCTGTGTTCCCCAAAATGTAGGTCTAATTCGCTTAGGCGACGTTTTGTTGCGAATTTTAAGAAATTATTTTAAATAAACATTTTTATTCTGCAAGAAAAGAAACTCTCGGATGTGATTAACTTTGCGGATTTTCTTCCGAGTTTGCTCTGAAGCCATCAAAGTCAAATAAAACTTTCGTTTCTTGCTTATATTAGAATTAGTTTCTGATCGGATTTCGGTGGTGTCTGAGGAATTCATGGCTAAAGTTACGTGGCTTGTTTAAATGTAATACGAACGAATCAGCCAGAACAGTACCTAATGTTGTTTAGTTTAACTTGGGATTGAGAGATAAATTAAAAAGTCCGAAAGTGATGAAAGTAAATAAATGAGAATCAGAACTAACCAATGTTGAAGTCACAAATCATCAACATAATATTATAATTGTTATAGGTATAGTCCTACTATTTACCCTCTTAGTATTTCACTACGTTAAGCAAGGTTGGGTTAGTCCACCCCCCATAATTATTATCGACAATATTTTGTCTTTACAAAGTATAATAGGCAATATGGTCCAAACTGCAAAACGAGGACGCGGCATCCGGCTGAAACGACAGCAGGTCCCAGGGAGCGCTCTAACTTGGATTTATATCGTGCAGGAAGCTCCGTTAAAAGTGGGCCGGAAATCGCATCAAGACGCCTTTGCGGCCACTCGCCGACCGCCCGCTGAGAAAATTTATACTCGAACATACTTCAACACGCAGACGAGTAATTCAGAATATAAAACACGTTTACAGTTGTTCTGTACATTTATTGGAGTGTTCCTTACACTCGCGAGTGTAGCGACACGCTCCGCATTCCGGTCCAGCGACTCCGACCCGGCCTCACCTTTACCCTTTATTCCAATAGTTCGATTTACCTGTCTCCCGATGGTTTTACTTCGCTCTAATACGGCGGCCGATCTAAATTCATATGACCGGGAAAACATTTTTGTCCGGGATACTTTCCCCCGCCTGCTCCACGGCTGCGAGTGCGACCGCCTCTGTTCGTTTGAGACACAATTGCGCGTGTTTGCATTTTTATCTACTTGTTTTCGTGGGGTGAATATGAATGCAGTCTTTGTTTGGACTATGCAAAGGTAAATATTAATATTGCATTTGTATTGTCTTCGATGGACCATATTTCAGGTTTTGACGTTAGATATAAGCGACCAACAATGTAGTATACAAATAAGTCGGGATCGCGTTTAAAATCGTATGTTATTACGTATTATTTATTCAGTTTCATACAGATATTCCTGACCTTTCATTTTATTTATTCACATTGAGCTTTTGTACGTGTTAAGCAAGTTTATTGTGGGTTCATATTTAATAATAAAAAGTTAGAATATTCGAGTACTATGTCACTTAGACGAAGAGAACTCGATGTTTTCTTCTGTGACTTTATATTCTTTGCGTCAATTTCTTAGCAACACATTTTTATTTTATGAAGTATAGTCCTTCCTGTCAAGTAGTGTTCAAGCAAGCAACTACTTTTATATAACGATATCATATATTTAACTCACTTGCCTTAATATATACTAACTTGAGCTAAAAAATAGGATATACTTCACAAATAAAACGCCAGAGTACAATGAAACCCAGTTTAGACTTTAATCATCATAGCATAATCAGCCTATAATGTTCCCACTGCTGCACTGCTGGGACACCAGGCCTCCTCTTTACGAGAGGGAATGGGCTACAAATCCACCACGCGGGCCCAGTGCGGGTTGGTAGATGTCACATGTCTTCGAATTTTTGGTTCTAGGACATGCCTCATGATGTTTTCTTTCACCGTTTCGAGAGCAGTGGTGATGAAATAAATTACACAATGTAGTGCGCCTGCCGGGGTTTGAACCTAGTCATCATATTTATCATTATTCAAAACAGATAACTTATACGATTTCTTATGGTAATCAAGAGACAAATGTACATGAAATAAACAAAAAAATATTATAAGCATCATCGTTACTAAATCACGTACAAACACCGAAAATCTGCAAAGCCATACTTTTAACAAACTTCCACAAAAACTCCAATAAAAAAGTCGTACAAACGGCACTTAATTTTTCATCTCGTCTGTGTTGTTGAGGTAGAAAACAGCTTATACAGTAGAACAGAGAAGTGCGATATAGTGGTGGTCATAAAATTGTAGTAGTCGGTAATTAACACGTACCACGTCATAAGGAAAGAGTATCGCTCTCACTATGAGCCGTCCGTCTAGTCGTATTCTTGTCAAAGAGTAGTTAGAGGAAGAATAGATGTGGCTTTATTCTTTGGGTGAATTTTTATGTATGTTTCTGAGTGCAGAGATAAATTAATCTTTCTACCTGCTTATTACTCTTTGATTATTAGTATGTTAAAGAATAGTACTAACTAAGTTTACATGATAGAGTTGAGAAGTGTCTGTTTTAATTTTAATATGAATCAGCATTTCCACACATTTACTGCTAAAATAAAAATGCAATGAAAGACAAAATACTGCTCTTGCATTTCTTACTTATTTACCCTCTTCACAAAGTCCATTTCATCCAGCACATTGTGTCACAAAGCTCACTCTAAACTAGTAGAACAAAGTAGTATCGCGTCTACGTCAGTAGTGATCAAGTTAGCAGCACCAGCCACGTCACGTTCCGCCGCGCTCGTCTCATGCAAGTAATCATAATATCATAAAACTTTTGCACTTCGCCGAAAACCTCGCAGATCTTCCCCGACATGACTTCTCTAAGGGTAATCAGAACTTAATGAAAAGTGCGCCCGGCCGTCAGTCGAGACGTTACCCAAAATTTTAGGGGTCACGTAAAATATTAAAGCGACCAAATGAAGTGGCCGGAGATTCATTGCTTTTCCTTGTTTTTATTATTCGTAAATAAGACGGCCCCCAACACGTTTGTGTGTTCATAACATAAAACTGTGCTGTAGTAAACTTGCTCCTCAAGAACGGCTCCACTCGTAAATGTTGCTTAACTAGCAACAAATGTTCCTATATATGGGTATTTATTCAAGTTTTTCGGGTATGAAAATGTGTCCTAAAAACAACATTCAAGAAAATATAAAAATACTGCTATCTACAAAGTTCTCCTGTTTAATTTTGACGATATAATTACAGCCAGAACAACGCTAGAAAACACAGTAAAATGGTTTTCAAGATGTTAATAAATATTAAGCTTAGCAGTAAATGCGCCATTGTCCCCAAGAGTTAGCAATATTTATTGTTAAAAGAGCAGCGGTGGTCCAGCGGTAGCGGCTTCGAGTTACGAACAGTAAGTCGGGTTCGAACCCAGGCAAGCGCATTACTTTGTGTAATTTATTTCGTCACCTCTGTTCTCAAAACATCGTGAGGAAACTAGAACCTAAAATTTCTAGAACCAAAAATTCGAAGACATGTGACATCTACCAACCCGGACTGGTCTCACGTGGTGGATTATATAGCCCATTCCCTCTCACAGAGAGGAGGCCTGTGTCCCAGCAGTGGGAAGATTATATGCTGATTATGCTTATGCTTATTGAAAAAAGTGCAGTTTAAATATTCTGGTGTACCATTTACTCTATTCTATGTCTCACACTTCATTACTCTCTATTCTACATAATTAATACGGGCCCTCTTCAATATACTGCATCCTCAACGTCTAACCCAAAATACACGACGCTATTAAAACACCGGTATCAATAAACCAAAAATTGAGCCACACGATTTATTTTCTACCCAGTACTCACGACCCGTCAATAAAGATCTATTTACCATGTATCTAATAACATACATCGGCCGTGAAATTCATGTAAAGCTTGCGGTGTAACGTTGCTGTAACGTGTTACCGGATAAAGGTGAGAAGAAAATACTCCGATGTAAATATACGAAATATTTGCATCGAGCCGCCTAGGGCTGGGACAATATTTTGTCGATTGATGGAGAATATTTTCGGTTTGAGAGTATCTTTGGGGAAATTTCACCAATGAAGCCGAACAGAATCGGCCGTGTCGACGGCGCGGTCGTGTTCCACGCGCGCCTCAAAGAGATGTCTTGCTGACATCTCTTTGAGGCGCAAGTAGGGGTCCTCATGGGCCGATGCCTGCCAGGGCTGCGAGACTGTTCGAAAGAGATACCGTGGCCCTGGAACACAAAGGGCAAAGAAGGAACATGGATGGGTTTTAGTCAGTACAAGTCTGATACTCCCTTCCGCTCTGCCCAGAGTGGACATTTGATGATTTCCCATCAGAAAAAAAAAAGAAAAAAAAAAGCCGAACAGGATCAACACATTTAAACTGCGTTCATGAGAGCGTTTAGGCCAATTATTGACACTGATTACCCATGAATCTTATCAGCCTTTACAAAATACACAAACTGTTGTCCGCGACCTTCGTTCGTGCGAAATTATTATAAAAATATTACTCCCCTATTTGAATCGGATTCAAGGAACAGTTTCAAGTGTTTTGTTTTTTTACAGCATCAGTCCCGTAAAAATTGGTCCAGTTATTTCAGAGTTTAGCCGGAACAAAAAGACAGACAGACAGACAAAAATAAAAGATTTTGTTGTAAGTACCGTATTTACTTTCATATGCAGTCAGCAAAAAGCTGATATTTTGAAATTACAAACAGGCACTTCAATTTGATTTATTTTTACAGATTGGACTTGATCCTGCGCATAGAAGAAACATCTCATAAATGACCCATTTGACGCAAATCTAATTCTTACAATTACTTAATAAATAGTTCACTCGCTTGTGGGACGTTTTCATTCAATTGAACATAGTTGGCACTTTACCAATCTCTTAAAAAAAAACCCATGCAATAATATTAACCTTCAAAATATAGTTTTGTTAAAATATTTTCAAAGATATTAACAACAAATATTGCTTTTACGTCGTAGCGGCCGCCTACGCAGCTACGTGGCCGTAGCACTCCGACTCAATTAAACGCCTACGCAGCTACAAATCAAACTTTTGTTTATTAATCCATCTTGTATGCAGAGCGCACATGTAAGTAAAACTGTAGATATCAATATTATAAGTTTAATTGAATAAAAGGATATTAATTAAATAATAGTGTATATGTGTCTTTTCTTACAGTTAAACGAACGATGGGCGGTTGTCTGTTTACTCATAATCTGCCTATAAAGTTGCCACTGCTGAGACAAAGGCCTCTCTACTCATCTAATGCACAACGCGTGCGGGCCCTCTGCGGAATGGTAGATGTAACATGTCTTCTACGATATGCCGGTTTCCTCGTGACGTTTTCCTTCACCATTTAACTAGGTAAAGATTTCTTTTTTTTTCTTGAATTTTCCTTTAAAAATTTGACCATATATGACCATGATATGATATTTTACTAGCCAATATTTAGGTAGAAAGAAGAAAGAAAGAAAAAATATTTATTTGTCTCAGAGACATGACGTGCATACAAAAAAAATAACTTAACAATAATCAATAACCATACAACGCATACCAAATATTATAAATACAAAAGTACTGCCAATGTTTTAGTTATTTCTAATCAGACTAAAAGACAAGCCATTTTAGGCCGTATTTACTTGATATATCATATGTATGGTAATAAGACTAGCTCGTATAGCAATAGCCTTTTTCTCCGCCTAAGTAATAAGAAGTTGTTAGCCTAGTATCTGAGCACAATTTATTTTTCTTGCTTATGAACTAGAAAAAGGGAAATATTTATCTAAGTTAAATACCACATAGCGGGGTGATTTCTATATCATATAATCAACGTTAAACGTAACTTTAGATACTCTTACAAAAACGATAGAAGGAATTACATACTGTGTTCTTTTTTTAAAAAAAAAAGGCTGCCCTACACTAGGAATTTCTCCTGTATCGTGGGTGCGTTTACAAACATTTAAACTCACATACACAAACAGCCAGACCCGGAAAAACTATCTGTAAGCCATACAAATATTTGTTCCGTGCGTGGATTCAACCCGCGACACCCAACACAGCAGTCAATCGCTCAGCCACTGCGCCAACCGTGCCGTGTTAGAAATAAATCAATCGTTTCTAACTAGGAACTACTTTATAGTTCCGAGAATGAAAGCAGAAAATGAAAATGATGAAAAAAAAATATTTTACCATGATCGAGAGTGAATTTACTCAGAATATTGCATTAAGTCTTTCTAGGTATAACATTTATAAAGAAAAATACGGAAAATTTATTGTTATTTTAATGGATAAAAAAGGTAAGCCTTGAAATACGCTTTTCATAATCAGCTTATAATGTTCTGTGTACTGTTGGGACTCCAGCCTCCTGTTTACGAAAGGAAGTGGGCTGTAATCACAGATACAGATATACCTAGATAACGCAAGAGCATCTATTTCGCGTGCCCGGCTTAAGCATTTTATGCTTAACGTGGCTACTGTCGCAGCAAGCTGTTTAAAACAACAACCTTACAACTCAAACTTAATTCTAGACATTTAAAGAACAAAAACGTAGCCTAATTTGTATAGTAACTTGTTTGTATATTAACTTGTTTGTATAGTAACTTGCTTGTATAGTAATTTGTTTGTATAGTAACTAAATAGCCTATGACGTCATAGTAGAAAGTCAAAAAATGGCACGCTTAGTTTTCATACGGATCGTGATACTATGCGTTATGTAGGTATATCTATACCTGTGGCTGTAATCCACCACGCGGACCGGTTTGATGGATGATACATGTCGTTAACTGTTTGGTTCTTAGAACTTCACTTTCTGTCTGTCCTAAATACAAATTGCTCAGCAATCTAGCTAGGAGAGCAGCGATTCACCCATCAATTGGTTGTACCTACAACATGCATTTATTAATGCATACTTTGTAAGTCCCTCATGTACTACAAAACTTTTTATGTAACTTAAATAAAAAAAAATATTAACTGCCAGTTTTCCTGCGATAGTTTCCTTAACTGTTTTGAAAAGTGGTGGCATGAGGTCCTGGATTAGATTCCTGCCATTCTGCCTGCCTTCTGTCCATTGCCTTGGCCGAGCAAATTGTTGTTGGGTTTTTGCATCAGAAATTTCTCAGTAGCAGCCACGGAGTCTGGATTTGTGCCCGTTTGATGGTTATAGGCTCGCCCCCTATTATATGGGACTTAAACATAACTGGCGAAATGTGGGTAAACTACTGCCTAATCCTTCGGGGATTACAGGCGTTATGTTAAGGTGATGAAAGAAATCGTACGTAAGCCTTGAGCTAAGAGGAAATTATAAAATTTATCGACGAAAACCCTTGAATTAACCCCATCCCTGCGGCCTGATTTGACAGCGGTAACACTGCGCTCCTTTATTTACGTCGTCGCGTCGGTTCAAAATTGAAGCAAAAAAATTGGAATTATCCCTTTATTGTGTTATTGTTTGGTGTTTGACTCCCGCCCCGTCTACTTAGAGCAATTCACTCGGAAAATGTGTATTGTCGCGTTCTGACGGAATCATTTGTCGGATTTGTAACGGTTCTACATTTAAATGGTAATTTACTTTGAATTATTGTCATTGGTTCTGGTTTGAATGCTGATATTGAAACGATTTTGAATTAAAATCTGCTTTTGGTTGGATATTTCTAAACGTGGTTTAAACCATTATTGGTTGGAGTAAATAAAGTATCAGACACTATTGACAGGGTTCAATCTAAGACCCATCTTAGACCTTGGCTTGCATGGCAAGGTCAGCCCGGGAGAAAAACTGACATAAACATATACATACTAACTCAGGAAATAATATCAATGCTATTGCTATTTTAGCAAAGGAAGTCTTGTAAATTGTAAATACAAAATTATTTTTAGTATATGCGAAAACTGAAACACATGTCTAGTATTTTTATGTAAAGAATCTATGTACAAAATTTCAAAACTGTGTCATGAAAAATCACAAAGTTATAAGCTTGTTCTGTTACCTGGTTGTCCGCACAAAAACGTGGTCACCACGCGGCACAGCCGCGCGAGCTCCTGCAGCTACTTCTTGAGCTCATTAATAATAATAATTTGGCAGTAGGTACCTAAATGATTGTGATAGATACTTATGTAGCTCGGTGTCCAACTTGTAACCTTTTTTAAATATTTTTGGGACAAAATAATTGGGAAAAAAAAATATTGGAATAGATTCAGTTACTTATTCTAAACAAACTATATTCAGGTTACGCATATACTAAAAATAATGTTGTATATCTTGGATCAAATAACTGCAGCGATCCACATATATTACTCCTATTTTTAAAACTCTGACCGCTTCATTGCATTTGCTACCATGTATGTAATTATTCTGCCATTCACTTTATAATTTCCTAAGCCATTTATTTGCGTCATGTAGCCATAATATACAAAACCTTGAATCCAGAACATTCACGTCCAAGGTTCAGATGCATCGCCAACCGGGAAATACGACCGCGGCATATGCTTTTCTAATTAACATACTGGTCTAATGAAAGAACCACTTGTAGTATTTACACATTGTCAACCGATTCATGTAGACGTTATAAAACCATCCTAAAGAAACATACTGTAGCCGAGCGTAAATGGTTATTTTAGTTATTAATAACATGAAGATGAAAGGCGCCGCCTAAGACGATTATCATGAGGTCAGCTTTGCCTGAAAAAAAAGTACATGTGATGGCGAACACCCACCCACTTTACGTGTGGTGGCGTGCACAGCAGGAGTGTTTTTAAAAAGATGATTTAAAAAAACAGGAGATATTTTATTTGAATTATTGCATAAAATTTATTTGGCTTTTATTCGTCAAACAAAAAAAACATTCTTGACATTTTGGCAACTATAAAAATTACACATTCGTCATCTGCCTAGCCTTTTCCCAACTATGTTGGGGTGGGCTTCCAGTCTAACCGGATGCATCTGAATACCAGTATTTTACATGGAGCGACTGCCTATGTGACCTCCACAACCCAGTCAGCACTGGGTAATACGATACCCCTTGGTAAGAGTGGTTGTCAGACTTTTTGGGCCACTGACTACCTAACGACTGTCAAAGATCTACAAATGACATCTGGGACCAACGGCTTAACGTGCTTTCCGAGACACGGAGGAAACTCTGTATATAATGGGTGGTCACCCATCCACAGACCAACCTAGGCAAGCACGGCTTAACCTAAAGATCGACCCTAGCGGCTGTTATTATGTTGCCACGAACTCCCCTCCCCCTAAAAAAATTACACATTATGAACCGAAAATCTGAGGCTACATTGTAACTAGATCCAGGATATTTTACGATTTGTCTCGTCGAGTACGTCTAATTAGTGACTTAACGTGTGTTGACTGGAGTTTGTACATAAACTGACACATACAACACTAGTTATCTCGGGTTTACGTCGCTTTCGTTATCTCCTCCATATACCTTACATGATAATGTTTATGAATACGGTCTACTCGACTTTGTTTGAAATTTTAATTTAGTCATTGCTGTTTCTAGGTACAGTTTCAAAATGAAGAGTCTACGAAACGCCTACGACTGCGCGTATTCCTAGAAATACCTGCGGAGTCTATGAATTGATACAGCCAACGCCACGCCGAATCTACGAATTGTTGGCAATTTGTTGAACAGCATATGCGTATACGACAATACGCCTCTGAAGCCTACGTGCAGCTTACAAAATGCAGGCCCAAAATTCATCGTGGGTTCTTTTGTCGGTATCCTACAACAAAAAATAAAAAAACTACTCCTTCATGAGTCATTAATTTGATCAACCTTTCAACAATGCTTCCACAAGGAAAGAAAGATATCGCAAGTAAGATACTCCAGAATGACAGATCTGAAAGTAAGAAACTAGTGAATGGATAGAGTGCGCTAGACAAACGCGATGTTATCGGGACGAGTGGATCCCGACTGAGGCGCCTTTCACTCTTTTATATAAGTTTCGTAGATATATTCCGAATATCTCAAGGGTCAGCTGGTCTTTTAAAATATTTTAAAGGAAAATTTTTAAAGAAATAAGTTTTATGATGGAGTTGCCTTTTGCTATTGACTTTAAGGACGCGGGTAAGTATGTATTTTGAGCGTTTATTTATTTATATACGATAAACAAGTCATTAAGATAGAAGAGTACAAAGGTGCTCCTTATTTCTTGTGAAATTTCTTCCAGCAGACCTGAGGAAAGTGGATTAGAAATTTAGACACCAGTGTGTAGAAAAGACATAACAGAAAGAAACCGTTTAGTGAAAGACTACGTAAAATTACTACTAAAGTACCAACACGTGTAGGTAAATAAGGACAGTCAGTTGCTGTGTAGCACTGATTATCAAAAAAATTTACATTTAAATTAAATCATTTTGACAAATAATCCTGCCTTGGTGAAAAAAATGAATGCAACTTCTCTTACCCTCTTCTTTCTTTATCGTGTGTTTAGTGCCTAACCTGCTCGCGTAGCATGACCACCGTAGAAACGGGTTTTGTCGACGGAAGTATCGACAAAATGACAGGTTTTTTTGTGGATCTCCTATTTTGTCGATTCTTCCGTGCAGGTGTGAAAGATTTTATGCAGCCCATGGGCCTGTGACTTGGCTTTATATGTCGTCGAGAAATATCTCTTAGGCATGCTGCTTTCATGCGAGACGCACGGGACCGGTCAATGTGGCGACACTTGGGGGAGGCCTATGTCCAGCAGTGGACGTCTTTCGGCTGAAATGATGATGATGATGATGATGCTGGTTTCTTCACGATGTTTTCCTTACAAGTGATAAGTATACAATACGCTCATGAATCTGAAAAACTCACTCACCCACTAAAGTCTAGGATAACAAAGTTGGAATAAGGCTAAGTAGATGGTTGGCCTAGCCTTTATCCAACTATGTTGGTGTCAGTTTCTAGTCCAACCAGATGCAACTGAATACCAGTACCAGTATTCTACAAGGCGCGACTTTATTTACTTTTTCAAGTGTCGTTTTATAATTATTTTGTTTACTACTGTGAATATGAGAACTACGTGGGTGGTTATTATTATTTTTTAGTTTAGTTAGTTTCACGATTGTCTGACAGTTTGAGTACTTTAAGCGGCCTACCCAAATGTCATTTCTTTGGTATTGTTCGTCGTGTCGTTGAGCTCCTTGGATTATGAGTCGAGCTACACGATCCCTGACAAATGCTTGCACTGTCTGGACAGGTCCACTCAAATCTGTGTGGTTATTCTTCAAAAGACCATCTCAGACATTAATCTACATGGTCCTCATATGACTTGAGCAATATCTGGACATTAAAAGAGACAGTGACCTCTGAGTTTGTTTCGGATGTTTCTTCTCAGAGTAGTCAGGTACGAAACACCGGCCCCATCTAGTTTTAAAACAACATGTTGACATGTAAAAGAGTTTTTTAAACCAATTTACAGAAATAAATATGATTTATGATTTAACACCAACTTTTCACGCAGTAAAATAAGAACATTACTTACGTTCCAATAATTTTATGATTTTTAATAGCATTCTATGCTACTCTTGATGTATTCTCAGTACCACAAAGTTTATTATCAGCGCCATATTGTATGCAGTACACATTAATGAAATGCAAATCAAGGCATTAAACAACGTAATATAGTGATCGTAAATAGCTGACAATTGTGCCTCACGTATTCAATTAGCAAGGTTCGTGATGCTGGAAAATGTGGAAATATAAAGCATTTTAATAATCACAGAAGAAATTAATGTTTTTGCAGTACGCGCGTTAAATGGACGCGTGTGATGAAATATGTGCTGGCAATTTCGTTATTGTGATTCGTGTACCGAGGTAATGTAGAATTTGATCCATGTTCGAATCTAGAACAAGGGTTTTTTCTGGTGTTTGTGTTAACCGTTTATTTCGTGATATAAGCTAATATCTCATCATCTAACAAATAAAGTCGCTGCCGCTGTTTGTACGCTTAGATCTTTTAAACTACGCAACGGATTTTAATGCAGTTGTCAGCAATAGATATGGTATATAGTGGTTCAAGACGAAGGTTTATATGTATAATATTGCACCTGTGCGAAGCCGGGGCGGGTCGCTAGTTTAGTATACTTATAAAGCTTTATTCTTTTCTTAATCAGGCGACTTGCCTCGCGCATGTTTTACAGCTCGGCAAAACATCAAGATTTTCTTCATGTAATAAGCAGAAATATTTCGAAAAATCCTCCTCTTACCTTAGAAATTAGAGCGGTAGGACACACATTTTACCACTTTAGAAGTGTCTATCACAGAGTACATTTTTATATAGATAACCAAGACACTACGTCTATCTTTCTTTCTTTCTTTGTGACTTTGAGAAAAAATAATAGACTAATATATATAAAATGAGAGAAAAAATGGCTTTAGGAACCTGTAATTATATGTCATTTTTAAATACCTATCTATAGACACCCCGCAAGTATAGGTTTGATGAAAAAAGTTTTTTTTAGTTTCATTTCTACGTATGGGGAGCCCCATTAATCTTTTTTTTTTTTTGCGTAAAAATCGTAAAGCGGCTTACAGAATACCTCTACCTACCAAATTTCAACTGTGTAGTCCTAATAGTTTCGGAATAAAGTGGCTGTAACATACAGACGTACAGACAGACAGATAGACATGACGAATCTATAAGGTTCCGTTTTTTTCCACTCCGCTACGGAACCTTAAAAAGCGACTTTCATTTATAACATGTGTAAGATAGAAGATATAAATACTGAATACCAACACTGGAAAACCAAGACAGTGATTAAGAATGAAAATGCCTACAGTATTAATATGAATTATTAAATTCCAATCATGCCACAGTTAGAGATGTAATGTTGGGACCTAATGTCATTTTAATAAGCCGAATTCATATGTTATCAAGTCTCGTTTAACAAATGGAACAGTTAAGGTAAAGAAGAAAATGTAAAATTGTGTAAATAATTATAGTTTATGTAATTTAATTCAGTTATACATTTAACTGTCTCTTTAGTCTAGTAGTTGCGAGTACGACTGCTGATCATGAAGTCCTGGGTTCGATTCCAGGGTCGGGCAAAGTACTATTGGGTTTTTCTTAATTAAGGTTAATTTATTTATTTATTTAAACTTCATGTACAATAGTGGTACATAGGCGGACCTAATGCCACAAGGCATTCACTACCAGTCTACCGGTTAATGTGTTTTTAATGTACCTTTCTTAAATATTCTAGGAGTTATTACGACTATTCCTAGTATAAATGTTATTGTTAACACTGTCCCCCAAAACTGTTTTACTGTTACGTAAAATAAGCCTTCTTGGTTTAGTGGTCGCAAGCGCGACTGCTGAGCATGAGATACTGGGTTCGTTTCCGAGGTTGAGAAAAGCGTTATTGGGTTTATCCATTAGGTTTTTTTCAGAGGCAGCTGTAGAGTCTGGACATGTGCCCGGTTGAAGGCAATAGGTTCGCCCCCATTTAAAATTGGACTTAAAAATAACTGGCGAAATGTTGGTGTACTATTAGGCACACCTCTGCATAACCCTTGTATACATTTACCATTTTAGATTTGACCAAATTCTAAAAAGCAAGGATCGCAGCACTGTAAGGTCAATACCGGTCTACTCCTGAGCTAAAATTAAAAAATAATACCACAGTTACAGGTATCTGTGCCGAAGCAAGTCAAAGGTGTGTTCTCCTAGAGATAGCCGAATAATCACCGCACTTGCTTAAGACGGAAAAAAATATGTGATAGATCATGATTACAGAATTCTACTTCAGGAAAAATCGCCAACTGCCTTCGTACTTCTTCCAAATATTTTGAAACATATTTTTTCCTAGTTAAATCTCAGTAACTAGTGTAACAAAAACACACACATTACCTGCCACGCCAAGTCTCGTCTACGCCACCCAGCCAGGCAGATACCCTTCACAAACTTCGTCTCACCACTGTAAGGCTATGTACTCATTTATGTTATACCCGTAACAATAAGGCTAGGTAACGATGCCTTAAAACTGTAACATAATACGCGTGCCAGAGAAAATGGCGATTATAAACAAAAGCCTAATTAACGGGTTCGTTTAATATCTCCCTATTATATTACGAATATCGGGTGTACTAATTTGTTTGCAGGTTTTATTTTACTTAACAATCTCGGTACTTAATGATAAAGGTGTTAGGGTGACATCCAAGTTTACGATGCTTGAAGAGCAAGTAACGATCTTTGGATTGCAGCAGCGTAACTTCAGTCAGTAAATCTGTCCACTGGACAGGCAGATAGTTCAGAGGGTGGACTCAACTTACTCCATCGTCCACGTCATGTCGATGGTTATTAAATTAAATCAGTTTCGACCAGAACTCGGCCACGTCGATGGCGTTGGTAGTGGCTTCAAAAAGGTCCTTTAGAGTGGAGGTGGAGTAGCACAAAGAGCAGATTAAGAGGCCGGCGTTGGTTTCGCGACTCGCTAAGATCAGTTTACCAGAATTATGACCAGACAAAGATAACAAAGCTGCAAATTCATACGCCATACTTACATACATCCAAGGAAGTAGCTTCCTAGCCACTGCGCCATTGCAATCAACCCATGAACTTCCCACAGCTGGGACACCATCATAAGAGCCAAGAGTGGGTTGCCTATAGGGTGGGTGGGTGCCATAATAACCACTTCTGAATCTCACGACAGCATACATACTTTTTGCCAAGTTTTAACTATGCCTACTATGTGCCTAAAGGTGTCTAACAAGATAACAACAACATAACGTGAAACATTCGTTATCTTCATTATTAATTAGACGTTGCCAGCGACCTTCGTCCGCGATTCGGATATTGTTTTTACACGGAACCTGGAACCCTTTTTCTAAAATAGTTACTCCTTATAACATCAGCTATCTGCCAGTAAAAGTCCCGTCAACATCGGCTCAGCCGTTTCGGAGATAAGCCCGAACAAATAGACAGACAGAAAGGCAAAAATTAAAAAAATACGTTTTTTTTTTGTTATAAGTTCCGTATATGCTTTCATATGCATTCAGTAAAAATATGTTATTTTGAAATTACAAACAGACACTTCAATTTACAGTAATGTACCTATTTTCGTCCCATTGTTATCGGACTTTGCTGGTATTTTTAAATGAAAATCATGAAAGTGCATTAGTCGAGACAGTTTGACAGTTTCATATAAGCAGAGCAGCACGTTTCATCGCTGTATGAATTTTGATAAAGTCTATAATTTGCAGCTGGGTAACAGGAGGTTATGATGAGGTAGACCTGCCTGATTTATTTTACGTTAACTAGACCATACCCATGTATTTGATTGTCTGCCTGACCACGAATTTACATTTACAGTACTTTCACTTAGGAGTCATAATCGATCTCTTAGAAGGTTGATTATTATCGATAAATTAAAAAAAAAGCAGTGATAGCCTAGTGGTGTGACCATCGAGCTGCCTTGTTCGAACACAAGACACGCACCTCTAATTTTTCGGATTCATGTGCGTATTGTATAATTATCACTAGCATCGTTGAAGGAAAACATTGTGAGGAAACCAAACATGACTGAGAGATGATGTTGAGGAAATATGCCTGAGAGATATTTCTCGACGGCATGTAAAGCCAAGTCAGAGGCTCATGGGCAGCATAAAAACTCTGACACCAGGTTAGGTACTAACCACAGGATAAAAAAAGAGAAGAACGATAAATTCATGACAAGTTCTAATTTTAAAAATTGTTCAAGTATTTAAAACTCCAGAATATTCTATTACCTTCTAGAAAACCTTCACCTTGCTACGACATTCGTACTAAACAACACCGCGACGAAGGTCAGAGCATCTCTAGAGGGAATAAAATTTCATTGCCTCTGTCATATCTCATCGTTGAAATATTGAACAGCGTAAATAGCTGCCATTAAGATGAAACTACTGAGACACAGTCGAAAATGTCCCATAATTCTTAATACTAGTGTAATTTTACTATAGGGTTGAGATGAAAAACCCAGCCATGATTCCAGGGTAATGCAATAAAGCGGTTCTTAGTTGTTACTCTAAAAACAATTTAAACTGAGTTATTCGTCTTTGCTGGCAATAAGTCCGGGCCTTACATGGCGTATAATGGTATGACACGACAAACAGCTTTAAGTGTGTAAAATATGGCACGTGACGTCAGCCAAGCGCAGTATGAGGGAGTTTATAGCGGAGCCTGGCCTCCCAGCCTAGCCTGCTAGGTCCGGAAGCGAACCCACGACCCCTCCCGACCGCCCGCCGCCGCCGCCGCGCCACGAGTCTACGCGCTCTCAAATATTTTTATGTGCACTTACGCAATATGCATTTTTCCTCACTGAAAAATTTATTGTAACGACTCGGACGCCTATTAAATTGTGGATGTTATTTTGTTTACCCATCTTTACTTGTTAGCTTGGATTTTAGTTAACATTGCGAACCTTTTTTTTCACTTATTCTTTAAAATATACATAAAATATGTCAATTCATACTATAAAAGCGAAGTAGGTAAGTCTATCAGTTACCTTTACACGCCTTAACGGCTAGCGGCTGAATAGATGTCGATGAAATTTGGCACCCACGTGACGTAAGTTAGGGCCATAGGATATACTTTTTAATCCAGTAGTATACGTATATTCCCGTGAGATAATTGCAGACTTCAACGCGAGCAAAGCCGCTGAGCTGGCGAAAGCTAGTATATAATGGTGCACACAGTAGTCAGTCACTGAACATATTATGAGTTTAAAATCAGTCCCTCGCGCCGCCAGCGCTGGCGTCAAGCCGTTTCGGCTAATAACTGTCTATGCATAAATAACGGCTAAGTAATGAACCGTACTAAAATTACCCACATGAAACAGACGCGTCATTATGGAACAAAGACTTCTGAAGCCGCTCTTCAAGCTACAGGATAAATGCCTCTGCTTACTACCTACTATTTTAACAATACATGTTGAGCCTACGTCAATCCAGTGGCTTTTTCTCCTCATCTATATATATAAAATGGTAAACTGACTGACTGACTGACTGGGTGCTATATCAACACACAGCCCAAACCGCTGGTCCTAGAGACACGAAACTTGGAGGTTGTGTTCTTTGTGAAGAGTAAGTATCCACTAAGAAAGGATTTTTATGAATTCCACCCCTAAAGGGGTAAAATAGGGGATGGAAGTTTATCTGAAAGTCCGTCAGTTTTGAAGTTAGGATCTTCAAATTTTGTGTTTAGACTGACGATTGAAAATTAATTTATACGTGTTACAGCGTTTTTGAAAATTCTACTCCCGAAGAGTTAAAAAGGGGTATGAAGGTAAGTAATCGGATATTTTTCGACATCCAAGCCGAAGCGAAGCCGCGGGCAAAAGCTAGTTTTATAATAAAACTAGGTTTGCCAATTCTAGAACAGACCCGAAAAAAAGATGGATTTTTACGATAAAATGCAGTCATTTTAATTTTGCAGTTTCGCGATTGAGGTTTTAATTTAACAGTTTTTATTTTGTAAAAGTCATACTCTTGGTCGAGTCGTTACCCAAAAATTCCTTACTTGAACTCAATTTGGAAAACCAATAAAACCAATACCTGTGAGCATTTCAAACAGTACCGATTGATTACTCTATCTATCAACAAAGGAAATATCAGTGCCACATAACAAAGCCATCAACGCAAATGACCAGAACTTAATTCTCATAAAGATATATTGTATTAACTGTATTAAGTTAGACAATTACTAGCGCGCGATATGGCGGGACGACGCGACGGCGCGCAGGAGATTGGATGACGCACAACTCAATTGTTATCAGACTCATGGAAATCGATGAAACTATCCGGTAGTGACGTCACCGCACGTCACGGATACTACGCGTCACCATCCTCCCACTGTAATTACGGACAGCTGCCAAAAACACTGGAATAGCACACTGTATCATACCACACAATGCAGTTTTATTGGCAAAACTGACCCATTTTATAAAAACTGCAGTTCACAAAGCTTTCAAAGATATTTTAACTATGTTTTTTTACAACGTTACTCTAGATTTCGGGATAAAATTAGGGATACAATGTTTTTTAAGGTTAAGCGGAGGGAGTTGCGTAAACTTTAAGATAAAGACGAAGACGAATTTTGTACACAATGTTGGCGAGAAAGTAGGTGGAGTACCCAATATACAAAAAATATGTTGTTCCTTGCTTAACATACTTGACCAACTATTTCGTGGGATAAAATAAAGAACCTTAAAGTATCTATTGTATGAGAGAAATCTTATATTAAACTTTAAGGTTACCACGATCCAGCGCGAATTTTTATACGTCTTGTAAGGGCATGAGCGTGCGTGCTACGATGAGCATGCTACGACTCCTAGTGCAAGGTACTAACATTTTTTGTTACTTCCATATTATTCTTTGATTTAAATTAAATGAGTAATGACCAGTACTCGGCCATATCGATTGCGATGCAAGTGGCTTCGGACAGGTCCCTCAAAGGCCTTTGCACAAAGAGCAGGACAGGAGGTGGGACATCGTATGTGTGCGGATCCGCATCCACACTATGTGCGTTGATGAAACAGTGAGAGACAAAATGTGTTTCTCCATATTGGCGTGTTGTAGCTCTAGAAGCACTCTGACTATTTAAGTACTTCTAGAACCTCAAATAAATTAGAAAAAATACTCCTTGCTTGTTAAAAAAATGAATAAAGCCAACTTCATTTGCAAGAAGGGAAGTCAATGGTCTCGAAGGCCAGACACGGCGGCGCTAGTCTCAGACACGACCCGCCGACATTACGCTATCATTTGTCGAACTTACCCAATGTTCTCGATTGCTTCACTTACATCACTTTCTACTAGAACCCGGCAACTTTAAACAGTGAAAGATACGATACTTACAAAGTTATTTATTTGGGTATACCTAATTGAGATTTTAAGACACGTTAAAACACTCAAACCGCTCATCGAAGAGAATGCAATTCGGCGCACGAATTCGATTTATAGGCACTTAGCTGGTACGTCGTAGCCCACCTAAACATTATGTGCGCATATCTACACATGATGTGTGTGTAAAAAGATACGACTATCGTAAAAACCCCACTGAAAATAATTTGAGCGATGTTAGTCGTTTTTCGCGAGACATTCGGTGGTAGGACCCGCATAAAAGTTGAACATCAGACAGCCTAATGGATTAGAAGAATTGCCTCCAATCGTAAAGCTCGCCTTAAACATTGGTACAGCCTAGAGAAACAATAAAGACTGTAATCTGTATTGTTGTCGGTAACATGTAATATATGAATATGTTGGTAATTGTAGGGCAATATTGAGTGTTCGTGTCGGGTCACTGGCAGATATTCAATATCGTTGTGGCTTTTACAAAAGTGGAGGTCAAGGCTGCCATGTTTATGCAGCATGTTCAACAACCGATGATCTTGTTATTGGCCTTGAAGACTATACCGGGTGTAAACAGACCCTTCAAATATCCGTCAACCAAGCATTCTGTACATCATACTAAGTAACTTTACGCAAAAATTATTGCTGGGAAACGACTTTTTTTTTGGGGTGGAAAATCACGTTTTACGGTAGGACTCGATGGAAAGCACTCATAGCACTGTGCTGATGAATGGATTGAATAGTACGAGTGTCGTGGAGGTGTGTAAAGTAAAAATCTTACATTAAAACCATGTATTCAAAAAAAAAATTGTGAAAAAGTTGTAACTTTGACCCCCAATATCTCCGTAACTGGAAGGTTCCCAGGTATGGTCTAGAACAAAAAAATTATCGCAGTGGCGGGGAGAACAAGTGCCTTTCTTTTATGTTAAGGGTCTGTTTACACCCTTTAGAGTCTTTAAGGCTAATACCGTGTATTAGCGAACCTGACAGAGTTTAATACTAAATCAATTTCATTTTTCTTGGTAATAGTTTGCACACGTAGCGAACATAAGCGACGTGGCAATGGCTCAGCTGTCAGTCTTCCCACGCAAGTTGTAATAGGTAATTGAACAATTACGGAAGTTCCTAGGCGCCCGCCGGCCCGGCGATGTGGCTACTGGGTATTTACGTGCAAAACGTTGCAATGTGCCCCTTATTACTTTGTTTTAAGAAAATCACGGTTTAGTTTTATTCTTTTTGAAATTGCGACTTAGGTTAGATCATAGGGTTAGGTACTTATTTATAATAGTTTTGGCCGAAGAACTCAATTGTTAGATTCTCGTTCTGCTTTGTTAAAAATGATTACGATACTGTATCGTTGATCTCATCATCGTCACCTGTCTGCCGATTTTCTATACAGGGTGTAAACAGACCCTTCACTTAGCCGTCGACCATGCATTCTGTAAATCAAACTAAGTAACTTTACGCAAAAATTATTGCTGGGAAACGACTTTTTTTTTTGTGGTGTAAAATCACGTTTTAAGGTAGGACTCGATGGAAAGCACTCAAAGCATTGTGCTGATGGATGAATAGTATGGGGGTGCTGGAGGTGTGAAAAGTAAAAATCTTACATTAAAAACATGTATTTAAAAAAAAACTTGTGAAAAAGTTGGAACTTTGACCCCCAATATCTCCGTAACTAGAAGGTTCCCAGGTATGGTCTAGAACAAAAAAATGATCGCAGTGACGGGGAGAACAAGTGCCTTTCGTTTATGTTAAGGGTCTATTTACACCCTTTATACAGGATGTAACATAATAAATGCCAGACCTCTCATGTGGTCTCAGACTAAAGTGAACATCAAATGACTTTTGGAAATTCATAACTTTTTTTTAGTTTTACCATACATGCTGATCAGCTGATTGAGACAGTTCTTATAAAAAATCCATTTTTTTTTTTGCGAATTTGAAGTACTCGTAGACCAAAAAATGTTCAGTTTCATAGTCCCAGACACCACACGAGAGGTCTTGCGTTCATTATGTTACACCCTATAAAGGAATAGTAACTGAAAAAAAAATCCGGAGCAAAATTCCGGTGAAATATGATTAAAAATCAGGAGCTGAATGCACCCTATCAGTTTTTGGAGGGCTGTCCCTTACACCCTGTATTCTCTTACCTGGATTCTGTTTCGTTGATAAACATTTTAATAGCAATACTATTAAAATATTAAAATGCTTGTCGATTGTCAATCGTTGACACTGATAATAATCGTATCGATGTGAACATTTTTTCACGCCATCTAAGGACAAAAATAATACATCCAACGACTTAAAGCTTTTGAAATTTTTTGCTTTTAAAACAAGTTTCAGTCAGACTACAAGTGACTTTTTTGATCTGGGTCATTCGTTGGCAAGTGCGTCCCAGTCGATTTATTTCCACTTTTACTGCAATGGCAGTGGTCCAATTTCACAATCTACCCGCGTGTTCTACAAGCGAAACACGGTTTTTCAAAAAGCACTACCTTGTACCTAGGAAGAGAGAAGAGTGCTCAGCTTTTATCTCTTATTCTGTCTACTCAGTTAATTCGACGGAGACATTTAACGTCTAGACACACGACACTCAAGCCAAGCTACGGAATATATTTACCAATAACCTTCCTTCCTTACCTACTACCCACTTAGGTCTCAAGTTCGTAGAATACCGAGATTCAGTTCATAGAATTTCATATTTTCACGGGAGTAAGAAAACTTTGCACTGCCCGCTCACTCGAACGCTCAATGTATATCGAATTTGAGTTGAATTCTGCAGAATTCCGTTACACTCACGTTACTAAACATCAACATGGAAATTTGATTCAGGGATCTGGAATAGCCAAGAGCAATAACGTTTTTGATTTCACCTCTGTTTCAAATATATTATAAACATTTTATATATAAATAAGAAGGACGAGAACATCCTTACTTACAGTTCTTGGCACGTCTGCGAGAAAATAAGAAAATGCTCACCCTGTGTAGACGCCTTAGCGCCCGATTTATGCGTGGGACACAAAACAGGATTTAGATAAAATAAGACGTTACTGGGCCTCACAATAACACAATGTACTTGTGCTTTGGCTCAAATCCGTAATTTACATGCCACTTAAAATACGATATTATCTTTTGTATTATACCCAATGTGTTCCGAAAAGCTCGATATTGACCAATAATGTGACCCTCATTACTTTATATAGCTACAGCGATTTTGTAATGGAAAAATGCCAGAATATTACGTTTTTGATATCATTTGCCCTGTTATTGTGGAATTAATGTCGATTGAATTGGCCAATTTCACGTCTACGATATCCTTTTCATGTATTGCTTTCAGTGAGATAACATAGATGAATCCCAAAGACTGCTCACAGTAATTAAATTACGTAATCAGTCTTAACATTCTCTAGCAAATCCAAGACTTATATCATAGACAGGAACCGTCATTATTTGAAGCCCTATTCAAAGAACTACAATTTAAATTAAATGTTCAATCGACAACAAAATTACAGTACTAGAAGAATATTATTACAAGTAGATGTAGTGAAAACTATCGGAGACAATAAAGTTCGTGTTCATAAGAAGGTTCTCGATGGAAGCGAGCTCATCGGGCGAAACTAATGACATTTTATTTCTCTGGAGAAATGCATTAATTTCATTTGTTAGCCCATCGACGCCGGAACACGACCGTTCTTCTTCACTTTGCGAGAAAGTGGATTTTCTATAACATAGGAAAACCTATTAGTGCCCGGAGAATCTCAATTAAGTTATTGTATTTCTGTAAGTTTAATCCTCGCCTTGGAGTATCTTATTATTTTATTTTAACACAGACTTCAAGTCTTGTGTTTTAATATTGTAGTGGGTTTATGTATCGTTCTGAGGTTTCGTTCGACTACTTTTAAGTTTACAGGAATTGTCAATGTAAAAGTTTTTCGAATAAAGTGTGAGGACAGAGGTAGCAAACGTGTCGCTGGGGTCATAAAGTGTTACTTTAACGATGTGAATATCATGAATTGATCTGGTCCAGTGAGCTATGTTGTCAGTAGTGAAGTGAGAGCGAGCGGAGCGGTGAGCGGCGAGCTGCGAGCGGTGTAAGCGCCCCTCAGGCCGCACGACTCCGCCTGCTTGAATTATAGAAAAGCGGCGCGACATTTGCCAAGAAGTCGACGCGCCTCGCCTTCGCGGTCTCAACACTCTGAATAAGTAATTTTTACCGTCTGCGCAGTTTTACTAACAAATTAACGGCTTAATGTTGTTATTTTAATAAAAGTTTCCTGTTAAGTTTCTCTCGAGTTCCATTTTTACGACTCCCGCCATCGCTGTTGTGGGATTGTTTATGTTTTCAAATATACGCGCTAAGTTATTCACCTGAATGTACTGGGATACATCGAACGTGTACAAATATTAAGTGTATGATTTGCGCGTGAGGCGGAGGCTGCGCGGAGTGCGCGCCGCCCTCCTCACTTAAAACTGCTTATTCTAATTTATGACTCGGAGTATTGCACTGCTTATTACTTCCGTTGCAGTTTCGGGGACCGGAAGTACATTTTATGGCGTTGTAAACCATGAGCGTCTTAGCATAATTGCTGTGTAACATTAAATTAGTTTACCCATCAATTACGTCTTTATGCTAATATGGTGGCGAGACTTACGCCTTTAGAAATTAATTTCGCATTTTGTTGAGCACGTACGGCGATGCGAAACTCATTAATGTAACATAACTATTAATCTCATAACCGCACTGAATGTGCGAAAAAGGCTCACATTTACAAAAGGACGGGATATTTGTGTGAAAATTATCGCGTAATACAGATTTAGGTGGCGAAATGAAATTCTAATGCAAATGTTAATTGTCGCCGCAACAGATGGGAGCGACGCGGCGACGACGGCGACACGCGGCCAATTGTCGCGCCAAACATTCGTAATTTAAAAAGCAAAATGAAATAAACCGCTCGGTCGCAGTACATAAATTTCATGTTTGCCTCGGCCGGCGAACTGGCAGCGGATATTAATCAGCGGATATTGAAATATGTTGTTTTTTGGGCCGATTGATAAACGGCCCGTTGCGCTCCCGCCGGATTAAACATTGACGTTGCTTGCTCAATTATTACTGCATTTTCATCAGCGTTGGGTGTTTCTATTGCACCTTTTATCTAACTCGCTGCAATGATACTATAGAAGCTTTCATCATCGAAAATAACCTTTCAAATATTCCAATTCATGAAAGCAATTAATCACATACCAGCTGTATTAAATAAATTATTATTTGTACTACGATAAACACACAGAGCAGGAAATTAAGCTAAACCAACAATTTTCATTAAATATGAAGGCGTGGCGCGGGCGGCAGGGAATGCATGTTGTCGCAGCGAACGTCTGCGCTCTAAGATTTATGATGCGACCAACAGGCGAATATTGAAAATCTAGAGCACTCATGAAACCACTGGATACACTATAAATGAAGTCACAAATAATGATCCCTCCTATGTTATAAATAGTGGTCAAATTTGATGTTTTTCTCCTTGCTAGAACATTTCTAGGAATAAGATCGTGATATATGATCTAGTTTTATTATTCAGGCAGTCTTGCTGACGCTAACTTATGATATATGTTTATAGCCCGTTTTATATCAGCAGAAGTTCGAAAGAATGTCTTATTAGCATCAATGGGTAATTAATCAAGCTACATTCAGTGTACAACAATATACAATAAATTGTGAAACCCTACTCCTCTTTGACTTAGGTCGAAAATCTTTATTTTAGAAAAAAAAACTTAATCTTAAAGTTTTTTTAATCCGTCTTAACTTCATCATCATCTGACTAGCCTTTTCCCAACTATGTTGATGTCGGCTTTCAGTCTAACCGGGTGCAGCTGAATACTAGTATTTTACGTAGAGCGACTGCGATGCCCCTTGGTAAGACTGGTTGTCAGACTTTCAGGCCACTGACTGCCTGTAACGACTGTCAAAGATCTATCAATGACAGCTGGGACCAACGAAAACTTGGTAAATAATTGGTGGATGAGTGAGAGTATTACGATTTATTAAACCAATTCTTGACATATTATTTGCTATTTAGCAGAAGACATCATCGTCTGCCTAGCCTTTTCCCAACTATGTTGGGGTCGGCTTCCAGTGTAACCGGATGCAGCTGAATACCAGTATTTTACATGGAGCGACTGCCTATCTGACCTCCACAACCCAGTTAGTACTGGGTAATAAGATAACCCTTGGTAAGACTGGTTGTCAGACATTTTGGGCCACTGACTACCTAACGACTGTCAAAGATCTACAAATGACACCCGAGACCAACGGCTTAACGTGCTTTCCGAGGCACGGAGGAAACTCGGTATGTAATGGGCGGTCACCCATCCACAGACCAACCTAGGCAAGCACGGCTTAACCTAAAGATCGATCCGAGCGGCTGTTATTATTTAGCCACGAGCTCTTAGCCTCTTAGCCACAAGCAGAAGACATGACTCTATTTAAATACAAAAATTAAACTAAAATCTCTCATTTCCTTTTTCCTTTGGTAGATAAAGTTTTGTTAATTTTCCAAGTCTATTTATTGAATTAAAACAAATCCTTTTTAAATATTCTTAGATTTAAAACAATGACAGCTATATGCAACAAACATAGCTTACGTTACAGGTTACATTAATACACGTTACGTTACGCTTTGTCATCATTTGTGATTTCCATTTCAGTTGGATACCGCCGGGGCGTCGCAGAAACACAATATCTCATTTACTTATGATTTATTCTCCAATAGACTTTTTCATTTTCCCTCTTCATTGAGATGCTATGAGTGTCATTGAATTATTGTAGTCTGCTTCTAATGCTGGGTGTGTTATGAGCCTATTTATTGTGTGTCATACCTATAGATAGCTATGTGATAGAGATGCGTGTTGTTATGGATTATTTGCGAAGGAGGGAGAAATTATGACGGTGCAGCTTGCATTATATTTTCTGGAGCAAAAGATTCTCTGGTCAGGCAGTGTTACTTCAACACACCTCCTGAGGATACCGCTTGGAGACGCGAAACACGTGTCGAGTATAGGTTTCGGTGTATGGCATGATAATTATGTTGTATATTTTGTATTGCTAATTATAATTATTACTATAATTAGCAATACTAATTATAATAATATTGCTTTCATTGCTCATTATATTAAATATTTTATATTTATATTACATATTTTGCATAACATTTAATATCATGGATTTTCGCAAAGTAACGCCTGATTCTGTTTTTTGTATTTGTTACTTGAGTTTTTTGTTGGGAATTCCTCAGTGGTTAATGAAAGTCTACATTTGTGGCCTCAATTCATGGAGCTTAAAAGTTAGTGTACTATAAGTAGTAAGTACACCTCCGCCTTACCCTTTGAGATTACAGTATAGTTATGTGTATGTTGTGTAATATTAAACTACTTGACGACTGCCCCATACAAAATTTCTATACCTCATCATCATCATCATCATTATTTCAGCCGAAAGACGTCCACTGCTGGACATAGGCCTCCCCCAAGTGTCGCCACATTGACCGGTCCCGTGCGTCACGAATCCAGCGGATCCCCGCAACCTTTACCAGGTCATCGGTCCACCTAGTGGGAGGCCTTCCAACGCAACGTCTTCCAGTACCAGTACCGTGTCGTTTTCAATACCTACTCGACCCAAATGTATGAGACAGTTGATAATTTTTTCGCATTTTTTTTTTTTTATTTTGGACCCAAGGAGAAAGTTGTTCAGTTTGATGGTCTGCAGCATATCCTTTCATATGACTATACCCTTTCTGATACATCCTGTATTTAATTCTACCCCATTTCCTCTTTTTTAAACATAGGTACTTAGATACTTAGAAGAGTATAAATTCAAAAGGAACCACGTAAACACCTACACGTTTCCTCGAAAACATTAAATGTTGCAGATGGCTGTTTTCTTCGCGGGACTTTTCATAGCCACCAAAGAGTAAGTAAGAGGCCCTTTTGTCGAGTACCTTCGCCCCATAGTGCGCTCAGTATCGCATCATTAATCTCTGTGCAAACACTCTGGGCCGCGCCGAGCTGCCGCCGCCGCCGAGCCGCTCCCCTCCCACCCTGCCCGCCGCACACTGCACTAGCAATACTTATTAAAAAAGAACACCAAATATTTTCACTCACACACACAACTCTCACGGTAAGTACAAAGGTCGCTCCTCAAGAATTTCCCTGTAACGTGACTTGGAAAAATTAAAAAACTACACGAACAACTCCAAGGACTTCAAAGTTTTTTTCTTAATTTACTTTAACTAAATTTATTCAGAGAAAATTGAACTTTCAATGCTACTCTTTTTAAACTACTTTATATTCCAGCAACAGCTACAGTTTCGCGGAAATCTTGTTTTTATTTCCGATTGGATTCAAATCCACGTCACAACTTTTTGGGATTTAGGTAGGTTTAGCTTTAGTATCGCTGTATGCTTCGAAGCGCTGGGTAAACCTCCAGTGCACCACTGGCCTGCGTTGTAGTTGGAAATCGATAGTAAAATAAAACACATACCTATTCCAGAATATTTTTACACGTACACAGTTATAATAAAGTTGCAACACCGAAAGCAGTGTTGAGTTCATCAACAATTCTGTAGTACTAGGGGCGATGAAGGAACAAGGCATGAAAAATGTAAAAAGATAACATTCATTCACTCTGGGAATTGTAAAACTTTTAGTGTTGGATTCTGTGTCGAATGCATTACTATTAAAGCTACAAAGTTGCACAAACGGTTCCGTATCTAAGATTAAAACGCCTCCGCAACAAACTACCTACTGCGCTGAGAGGTGAAGCCACACATGAAAGCAAAAATACTTATTTCAAATATCGAGAGTAAAACATAAATGGCAATAACAGTTTTTCACAAAACAGTTACGTATTTATTTGTCCGTTTCGGCAACACAGTGAAGTTTCCATTTTGTCCGCGGCATCACGTACGTGACAAACGGCTCGTCTTAGGGATCGCCAAATATCGTTTAGTACGTGCGAGGAGAAAACCAACTCGCTGGGTAAATAAAATAAATCAAATATATAAGTAACAGTCTGTTCCTAAACTGAAATAATTCCCATCGCACTATTTTATTTTTATGAACAGAAAATAACATTTGTTCCGTTATCTAAAAACAAAATTGAGTATCGAAAGTTAAATAGTTGTAAGTCCGACGTCCGCAATGGAAAAGATTAATATCTGCCGAGCCACGTTCGTGGCTGTTCGCTACGAGTGTACAACTTATGTGTCGAACTTGACTGTAGGAAAATTCTCTCGTTCTTTTAATAAAACTAACAACAGAAAAGCTGCTTTTCCTACGAGACACGTGTAATTTACACGTGTCGTTCCGTATTCAGAAAAGAACTTAAGGTAGCAGGAACGATTTCATTTTCATTTGCCATCTAAGCTGCTTATGTATTGTGACTTTCCTGCCGTAGCTGTACGATACACGACTTTGGTAATAACACGTCCTAGGCGTATATCTTTACTTTACTTCCCCACATCTAAGGACTCGTAATTTTTATCACATTCCACCCACATTTTTAGGCATAAAAAGGCAGAGTAATTCGTGACTGGTAAATAACATTATGTACATGACATTAGCGTGTCCCGGCTAACAGTAATATCATCATGTTCTTTTGTGTCGCGTCGTACGCTGGCCCCATATAAATAAGGTGCTTATCCAGTTTTTCAAAGACGACTCATGTTAACACGTGTTTGCAAGTTGGGGCGAAGTTCAGGCCGGGGCTTCGCTTCGGACTGCCGGCCCAAATGAAATTTGCCCCACTGACACCGGCCAACTGGGGAGATAAGAATGTAAGTGTCTAGCAGGTGTGCTTTATTGTTTTAAGCGAAACTTGCCGCCTGGAATTATCTTTTGTTACAATCTATTGTCTGGGTGACCAATATTATAGGGGTTCTTAGCAATATCTTCTTGATAGTAGTTATATGTAACTTCAGTCTTCGGACGAAATTAAACGGAAAACTTATTTAGGTTTCTTTTTTCATCTTATCTTTTGTACGTCAAGAAAAAAAACAAATTACATCGGTTGTCCTAATAAAAATTAGAAAATGTGTCTTGCGTTAGTCTTTTTTTTTACAAAAAAAAAGTTCGGATTTCTCTAAAAATCCCCAATTATGCAAAGGTTAAATTTAACTTTAAATTCAAAACTTACATACCTACTCCTTCTTTTTCTTACACTTAGTAGGAGCTCTATCACTAACTCTAAACCGCAAATTCAACGACATGTTGAAACCATATCATTTTTCATAAAAATCACACAATTTACCCTATACCGTATCCACATTTTCCATCGGAACATTGTAGATAACATACACTCCGGTCGCGGTAAATACGCGTTTCCCAACGCCGCGCCTCCTCCCGCGAAAATTCACTCTACACGCCTCCGTCAGACGCGAATGTTTTTATTGTTTTAAATGCGTACGTTATTTTTCGCAGCGCAACGGAGCGTCTTCAACGAGATATTTTGTACGAAGTTATGCTGCTGTACGTGGTTCAATTACGGAAAACGAGAAACTAACGTATCTTTTTGCTCCTTAAATCTTGCGTTGTTCGTACTCGACGATGTTTTATTTCATCTTTATCTTTAGAACCTTGTTCAAGAATAAAGTTACAAGTTCGCACTAATAAGATTTTTTCGCTTGAAATATAAAATCAGAAACAAGCTCACAATTTGAACAAAATTGTAGATATCTATCATTGTCCCGACATATTCAAATATGGCACGCATTTTTATTCAAATTCCTCACACCTTGTCCTTACGCAGTCACCTCATGCATGTTTTTTCTTAGGAATTTAATAGCTCATATTTATAAATAAGTATCCCGGGCCCTGTAGGTAGGCAATAAATATTAAAGCGGCAAACCCGAGATACGGATTAAACGGCAGGGCACGTCTTTGGCAAACTTTCGATTCCAATTCGGTGTCAGTCGATATTAAATTAAAAGCACCCACGCGTTCCTCCCGCGTCTTTTTCCTGTCCATTTGCAAGAACCGTGTAGATCTCACATCACACTAACCTTCCGGCGCTGAAATGTTCAGCGTTGTATGGATACGACACGAAACACATGTAAAACGTAATTCACTTAAGATTTTATCAGCTCGGCCCTGTGTCGCCGAATCTCCTGCGAACACGAGAGCTGTCTAGACTCGTTGTGCCTACTCTTCTATAGTATTTTTCATCTAGCAGGTCCACATTATTATAATGGGTCGAGGGCGCAAATTTCTAGGCAAGCGAGTGAATGGCGACGCATACTTGAGCGATGGCGGACTTTTTTATTTGAATCGTGTGCGAATGCGACCGTCCGAATGCCCAGACGCGTTGTTGCGACACATTACTTACGTAGACGAGCCCGAGACAGGGTGCTGGCTTTCAATAAATTATAGCAAATATTTCCAGGAGCAGGTGCTAGGTGGTCCTACGTGAAGGATTTCTTTATGACTGAAATGAGAAAAGGACGCATAAGTTAGGTCTGGCTTTCATATTTGCATAGATTCTTATCTTACTTAAAACGCTCTTAACTTAAGAAACAACCCATCTAAATGAACAAGTACAAATTCTATAAAAATAAAAAAGTTTTCTTAAAGTAACTCCTACACCGAATGTGTGTGCAATTCACATACATGTTTTATTTAAAGAAGAACGCATTTTTACAGACCCTTACACGGCGCGGCTGAAGGAACATGACAGTACAAGGTCGCGTGACCGTCTCCTGAATTTTAATGTTATTCTCCCTTTGATAGTCGTAAAAATGATTTCTCAAGATTGCTGCCGACCCCGCTCGTCCCCATCGTACCTCACGCGTGCATTCATATAACAGTAAACATATATTATTTTATATATTTCAGAGACCAAACAAAATCAGTTTGTCGCACAAAATAACAAGAACCCTTTGCAACAAAAATATACTTAATGAAAGTAACGTAAGTAGAAAATTCCTACTCGGCTATAATGGCAACACCTGTTTATTAAAATAAGAATGTTGCCAGCATAAAATATTGCTACAATTGTACGAAATTTTCTCCCTTGCGGATCCTATTTTCTGGTGGTGCCTTCTTCACATTTTCGTTAATAGATGTGTCACTAAATTTGCGTTTTCAATTCGGCGTCGGTCGCTATGGCGCATGGCGTCGGAAGGGGCGGCGCCGGTGGTTTCAATCAAAACGGGCACGCACTCCTCCACATCCTCACCAGCTTCGCCTTTTAGAATAAGAATTGTCTTTTTCACAGTACTCCGCGGTGACGGACAAACAAGTAAGGAAAGTGCTTCCTCTCGCTACGCATTTCTGGATAAATTACATTTATTTTTGCGGACTTTGAAGTAAAATGTAGCAAGTGTTGTATGGTGTTAAGCTGAGGAGACATTGATGTTTATAAAATTATATATTTTTTTAATAATAGCTAAGAAGATATGTTGTAAAAGAGCAGATAGAATAAAAACACAATTCGCTAATCCAAAATCTCATAAAACTCCAAGTAAAATTAAGCGCGGCACGAGTTAAAAGACAAGTTGCCAACGGTTGAAGCGGCCCTATAAATTCCGACAATCTGCCACGATGTTCTAATTAATAGCATAATTCCAACAATAGTATCGAGATCGTTTCCACACTAAGAGGCCGGGCCGACGCTCGGGGCCGTGCCCACCCGCCATGAAATTAAAGCCGACTCGCGCCGAACGAATGATTGAATAATAAACGAAAGAATTCGCGTCCTGCCCTTGTATTACGTATTCATGACGACTGGTCCCGTGGACGCGATGCTGCGCTGGAGCGTACAGTCACGCGCCCCACACATGTACGTACGATTACCTAATACCGGGTTCTCATGCTTCTACACCATACGGACTACAATTTTAATGCACTAAGACATACCTGCTGACAAGACTGCAGAGACTGCAGAGAGTTGGCTTGAAAAGTATTTTCAGCAGTCTCTTTTCACCGAGAACAGATTAGCAAGTAAGGTTACTTGCGTAGTGTTTCTTACCGTCTCCGGTAAACACAGTGACCATTTTAATATGAATGAGACCCACTGAAGTATTTATGTTGGCAGAACTCATCAATATGCTGATATTTTATTTTTACCTTCAGGGTAAGCCCCATAGCATTGTCATAATAATGAGTACAATAGTTTCTGAGTTATTTCAATTATTTATTTATTTAAACTTCATGTACAATAGTGGTACATAGGCGGACTTAATGCCACAAGGCATTCTCTACCAGTCAACCTTTGGGTTAAATAAGAAAACATTGTGATAGGGTACAAAATAAATATATAAAAATAACTTCTTGCTATCGAAAATTTATATAGGCACTTATAATGATACTAATACTTATATACAAATACATACATAATACATAATTACATTCGGTTTTTTTTTAATGTAAATTTTGTAATCTATAATAAGGTTTCAAATAGCATCAAGTAGCAACCTTTGAGATTTTTTTTAAAAACAGCTTTCATCTTTATTAATACAAAAATGTTATTATTCTGTATCAGATTTTCTAACAGATAAAATATAGCTAAATTATTATTTGTTACTTTATTTTGATTTTGATTTTTTGTTACAAGATAATTTGTTGAGTTGTTGTGAAAACTTTTAAATTGAAGTTGTATACTTGTTTATAAGTATACATTTTTGCAAGCGTTATGGTAGAATGTACCAGGAACAAATAATTACTACTGTAACAATTCGTGTATGTACCTACATTCAATGCAAATAAATTATTTCTATTCTATTCTATTCAACAAGTTCAACAGATAGGTAATAAAAAAAATGAAACTACCTAAATAAATTAGTGTTATTTTATTTAAATAAATATTGTTTCGTAGTATACTGTGTTACGACAAATATGCTGGACGTATACACGAGCAGGGTACGGCGGCCACCGCGAATATTAATCTTCTTTTGTCTCCCAACCTTCCGACTATCCATTTATCACAGCATAGTATTTTTATGAACTAATTGAACTCACAAACGTGGCTGAAATATTATGCTCGCTTTAAGTTATAAATAATGGACACAAATATTTCGGTATCTTGTAGTGAAGCTAGTATGAAAATAATGTTGATTTTATGCTAAAAATAAAATAAGGTTAAAAAACTAATGAGCTTGGCGTGGAGCAATCTTGATTAGTTTAAGGTGAAGCCAATCAAGAGCTCTCATCTCGATTTATTCTGGTTCGATGCCGCATGTTTTCTTCTTCCATACTTCTTTAATAGCAATCATCACATTAGTCACTTGCTTTCTAGCCATATCATCGTTTACATCAACATTCTTCCTATGTGTTAGGCCTTACATACCTACTCCTCTGTACGTGCGTGTCGTCATGCAGGATCAATCGCCCTCGGGTAAAGTAGTCATCTACTGCCCGACGTAGACCTCCCTCAAAGCACCTGCTGCCTGCAGTCGTCATTACCATGACTTGTATCGAAACGAAGCTGCAACGTTTTATTTACTGCCGATCTTCAAAGTACTAAGGCGTAACACGAAAGCGCGAATAAACGTAACGTGAATTCGGACAATTTCAACTGAATCTTGATTTTCTAACTGAACCTGTTTTAAGTTTTCTTGTAGCTATGGGTGCTGTTAGCTGTCGCAAAAAAAATACGTTGCGTTGGAAGGCCTCCCACTCTGCCAGGGCTGCGGGACCCTGCCAGGGCTGCGGGACTGTTCAAAAGAGATACCGTGGCCCTGGAACACAAAGGGCAAAGAAGGAACATGGATGGGTTTTAGTCAGTACAAGTCTGGCACTCCCCTCCGCTCCGCTCAGAGTGGGGGGCTGTCATTTGATGATTTCCCAACCGGAAAAAATAAAAGAAAGGCCTCCCACTAGGTGGGCCGATGACCTGGTCAAGGTTGCGGTGATCCGCTGGATGCAAGACTTACGGGACCGGTCAATATGGCGACACTTGGGGGAGGCCTATGTCCAGCAGTGGACGGCTTTCGACTAAAATGATGATGATGATGAAGAAAAATTCTAGCTGCTAGAGGGCTAGTGCCATTGGTCTAAAAACTGGGGAAATCACACGCAAGTCCAAATACGCTGTAGCTTTATGAAGCCCATTAACCACTTACACGGTAACTTTGGCAAGTCACAAGGCTCTTTACAGAATTTTCTAGAGAACTTCAATCGTGCTAATTGTACACATGCCAAATAACTGCCGGCTGCACAGATTAGATTACTAATATTCTATTTGATACATGAACTTAATGGTTTGCACTACAAGTTAAGCTCTGGCCAAACTGCAGCGAATCCTGCGCTTGATATGGGACGTTATACGCTCGCGGCGCTTGTTGAACTAACTTGTATGGAAGTATTGGACTTCTATCTATATCTGTGATTAGACTCAACCAACTGGCACAAGCAGTCACGTGACATTCTATTGATGAAACTACGCTCCAGTTACACCTCAGTGTGACCAGAGTTTAACTTGTATTTCTGAAAGAAGAACTTTGCTACTATTAATCCCAATACATACATACTTGAATAATTAATCGCTTTAGATATTTGTAAGTTTATGTAGAAGATCCCACGATAAAACATTGTTTATGAAGTTTCACGCGAATGGTACACTTAAACCTTTTTCATAATAAAACTCATCATTGTCCACAAATGTTGTGGGATCTGCGGGATGTTCTGTTTTGTGGAAACACAGCCTTTTCGGGCGGTCATGTCTTGGTTAACATCAATCACTGACAACGGTACCTATGTCCCTATCTAAACATTTGTGTATCCATGACTCACCGAAATAAAGATTCTGTAGTGGATTGGTGACCTCACGTGTAACGTGACTATTGAGCCCTATTTAAAATAATAAGATAACATCATCTATAATCCCCGAAGGACAAGGCAGAGGTGTACCTAATAGTACACTAACATTTCGTCAGTGAGCGAGCCCATTGCGATCAATCTGGCACAAATCTAGACTCAATGGCTACTACCGAAATTAAAACCCAATAACACTGGCTGACTTGGGAATCGAACCCAGGGCCTTATTCTCAGCAGTTCACGACATGGTACAACGAGATAGTCCTATTTAAAATATTTAAAGCATAACAGAGTATATTTGTCAAAATGATCACGTTTTAATCAGAGGAGCTGATAAGACGACCAATAAACTGTCAAACAAACTTCCAAAATTGAAGAATAGCCATTAAGCTTTGGTTCCCCTAGGGGTGTTAGACAAGGTGACATTCGATCAACGATACCTAACTATTATAGAAATATTAGAAATACAGGAATTACTTTCCATAATTTGATCCTTATTAGCGACACTATCGAATGTTGTAACAATAAAGTGCGTGCTTTTTTTCCAAAATCAACGAGTTTGATTCCTGGCTAGGAATATTGATTTTTCAAAAATCCAATGATGCAGTATATTTTTCATCAAAATCGGGTTCTAGACTCCTTTGAGTATTTTTCACTTTTCCTCATAGTTTAGGATTAGGCCAGTCACGCCCATTTAAAAAATTCACCATGTATACCTACCGAAAAGCTTCTGTCAATCTTATTGAAAGTCCTTCCAGAAATAGAAAACGGTTTGAAAGCGACTGCAACTTGCCAAGGCCAAAGTGGATTGATTTGTCCGGCCGTCTTATGACGACAGGCCGTGTCGACGGGGCGTTCGTGTTCCACGTGCGCCTCAAAGAGATGTCAGCAAATAAGTAGGGGTCCGCAAGGGCAGATGCCTGCCAGGGCTGCGGGACTGTTCGAAAGAGATACCATGGCCCTGGAACACAAAGGGCAAAGAAGGAACATGGATGGGTTTTAGTCAGTACAAGTCTGACACTCCCTTCCGCTCCGCCCAGAGTGGAGGGGTCATTTGATGATTTCCCATCAGAAAAAAAAAAAAGAAAGTGGATTGATTTAAAACAAAAGATTATTAAAAAGGTAGTTAAAACCCTTCTTGAACTTGAAGTATGTTGGTAGCTAGTGAAAAAAATATCACAATCAATCATAGAGTTGTTTATGCAACCGGAAGGATAAGAAATCATAACGACAGACAAAAAAGAAGAATACATAATTATATTTCATGAGCGGGGTGCCTGAAATTACGAGTATACCATTAGCTTATACTATCATAAGTCATGCCTATATAATCAGTGCCTCTAATAAGTAACTTTTGTATGTTGAATATTACACGTGCAAAAATATCTTGATCTATAATTCAATACAAAATATTTAAATCTATACATACATAAAATCAAGACTATAATCCCCTAAAGGTTAGGCAAAGATGTATGAAATGGTACACCCACATTTCGCTAGTTTTGCTTAAGTCATAAATCCAGACGCTACTACGAAATCCCTGATGGAAAAACTCAAAAACACTTTGCTGAGCAGTCATCATCTACAAAAAAATACTTTCAGGAAGACCTGAGAGATATAACTCTCAATGGATTTTCGTATTACTTCTATTAATGTCTCTTTTATACAGACAGAGTGCCTGCTAATGGAGTTTAAGGTTTGAAAATAAAACGGAATAAACAAAACGCTGACCTTTTTCAGTTCTATTTTAGAATCTCGCTGACGTTTGACATTAAACGTTCACCTACCTTCGATTTATAAAGTTTATAAATACTTCCATTTTCAAATAAAATTGCATGTGGGTATGAAAAATCGTCGGAATAAGAAGAAGGATTCGTCTTTTCATGTTAAACTACGTGACCAAACGAGAAAACAAACTTCACCTGACTTGATCAACTCAATGCCCTCTCAAAACTGAGTCGTAAAGCCGTTAAACCAGTATAACAGGCCGATACAAATATCCGTATGTTCCGCACTAAACGTATCCAAATCCCACAGGGTCCGACCACAGAGCAACTTAACCCGAAATTAAATCAAAGAGGGGCTTAACCAATCAGGCCGAGTGGTATCATTGAATCGGCAAAGGAACACTAAAATTACTTCTTGATGCGGAGAAACGAAGATTCATCGTAAAAGTGGTGGGTGTGGGTTGTGGGGGTGAAGGGGTAGGTGCGGGGGGTGTCTGAACGGTTTTCCGTGTTTGAGAGAGGTCCGCGTGGCGATTACCCCGCACGTAGCAGAACGCTGGCCCGTCGGCCGGCCGCCCCGCACCTAATGCTGTGTTTTAAACATGAAAAACCGTTCCGGTAATGCTGTAAATGTTAACTTCGAGATTTATCCTCGTTTTGTATTTAACGGCTTCTTGTCTTAGAGACTCAAATGTTTATGGTGGAGGTCGACAGGTGGAGCTGAGCTGTTAAAACGTACGTGAGCTATCTGACGGCAAAGGTTAATTTGAAAATGTGACTTCAGCTTACACATATGCGTATCTGCAGTCGTATTAACATCATCTAACGCAAGAGTTTAACGATAACCATTCCAGTTACGCCAATTCCGGTACACATAAAAAATACCATATTTTACTCTACTAAACTCTTCTATGTTAAAACACCATTGTGATATGCTCAGACCTTGACAATTAATACAAAACGCATTCTAGACCGACCAAAGACCACTAAACACACCAAGAAAACGACGCGTCTGATAAAATGAATGTTATAAAAAATTAAAACGGCTCCCAATTTAATAATTAACAGGCGGGCCCTTAGAGGTAACATTACAAAAAGACAAAGAGGCCGCAATTTACGCGCGTGGCGGTGTGACTAGCACCTGGGTCATGTCTCCTTTTACTTTATCCCGTAAAGATTAAGTCCCTCGAATTTTCTCGAATTTCCCCGAATACATGGCGCCCGCAGTGAAGTGAGTCATTTAGCCCCTGTTTACTAGATTAGGGGATTTTTTTACACCGCACAGCTTTCTACGCCACCCCTCCTGGTGAGATGTGTCATACATACTACGTCTATATGCGTATTTTATGGTACATCTTGAAATAATAGGGACGGATTTTAGGATATTAGATTTATGCCGCAGGGAAAATATTTTCCTCGTAAATTCTCACAAATCCTGAATGAATACAGTTTTAGAACTAGATCGGTTTCATTAGTTCATAAGTAAGTAAGGATTTAATTTTGAATGTTTCAATAGCGAGCTGGGGTACCTGTTGAGTAAACGTTGAAATTAGGTATTCGGTAAAGATAGTTGTTTGCGTACGCCAACATTAGAAAGAGACCCTACTCTAATCCAGGTAGGCTAAATTAGACACAGATTGGGAGCCATCGTCTAGATTTTCTATAGGAACAAAATTGCTTGAAGCTTACTATACCTACAACATTCACGAAAAGATAAAACAGTATTGGTCACTCACATTGTCAGTTCAATAGAGCTACTAAGTGACTGAAAAAAGCGACGGCAAGTATTAGTATTCCCTCCACACCTTGGAATATATACGAAATACAAAATACTCTTCAATTGTGCAATAAGTCAAAACGTCCAATAGATTCTCCCGAAATTTACCTTTCTCGGCACAAACGAGAAAGGCGATCGTAAAACCACCCCACATTTGTACCTACACATACAAGGTCACTCACGAATATACGTATCTCTTGGAATTGAAAAATACATGTACTTCTTTCTTGCCTTATGTTTTCTTAGGTCACATTTTGTGTGTGGCGTTTCACCTTTGTCCTTTTAAAAATTGGGAGAATTTATCTAATATCACCTCGATCTTTTGAGGAACATTTTCACGATGTTTTAAATAATGTACTAATTTTTTATAAAATGACGTTCTGTAAAATTACCTGCTTTTATATTAAGGACAACTTTCTGGAAACCGTGAAAACATATTCAGATAGAACATGTTATCCTTCATAGCATTCTTCTGTGCAAACCCGTTCTGCAAAAAATTAAGCTCAGATTACGGGGTTAAGAAACTTGTTTTCTGTTATAAATCGAATGGCACATCGTTTATCAATATCGGCGCGGAGATTCAGAGAAAATAACAAAACATCTAATTGGCCATACTCAGACGGCTACTAAGTATACAACTATAAAAAATAACAAGAGCCAATATATTTTTAAAGAGTATAGAATATGAATGTTTCTACATTATCTTTTACTATCTTCTATCTCTAATACTTATGAGTATAATGGTTTAAAAAATGTATACAGAATTTCAGCTGGTTAAGAACTCTAGCTTTTGTCTAGCAGTAGGCGTTCATGATATGATGGAGAAGAACATTCATATCTACTTGTCGGACCAATTTTCGAATTCATCCACAGTCTACGAACAAACGAAACACCAAATACCCAATCTAATAAACACGAAAATCTTCGATATCGCCCGCAGAGTACGTATAGGTGACGTATCAGAATCACGAACACGTCCAACGCGAACAAATTTATTTGTAAATGAACACAATTCAACAGTCACGCATTTCTCATCTCAATTACATTGAAGTTACCCCAGCGTCGGCCGTACGTCGCAGAGACGTAGTCGTGGCGATGGCGCGTCGTGGTGCAAACAAATCAGCAGATAAATAGGGTATCCGCAGAACAATGCAGTGTCAACACAAGATGGAATATAAAAGCGCGCGAAGTGACGGCCCGTACTTGCACCGCGTTTACATGTCACGACTGGTAGAAAGATTTGTTTGAAAATTGGATTTTTTATTATTTTATACGGAAATGCAGAAATAGATTTCCTTTTTACTTTTGGTGGGGCGGAAAAATACGTGTACGGTTTTGTTTCCCATTTTGACTAGGAGTTACTTATTAAGTTGTTGAAGGTTCAGAAGTCTGTTTTCTTCTTCTATGAACTCCTAGGCAAGGGTAACGCACGTATCCATAAACAAGTCAAAGTGATTACTTGAGTATAAGTCATTATTAAAAATACGATTTTTATTCTATAGTTTAGTAATTGCTTGAAGTTAGGACTGTGTAGAGAAAAGTTAGAATTTTTAGCTTTGCTTTCTATGACGGTTCTAACTTCTTTTAAATTCTTGTCCATTGTATAAAAATATGTGCATATGTGATTACTTAAACTCAAGTAATGACGTTATCTTGCCTATAGATACGGATGTAAGACTACGTACTACCTTCTTTTCTTGTCAAAACTGACCTTTTTTTTTTTTTTTGGATGGGAAATCATCAAATGACCCCCCCACTCTGGGCGGAGCGGAGGGGAGTGTCAGACTTGTACTGACTAAAACCCATCCATGTTCCTTCTTTGCCCTTTATGTTCCAGGGCCACGGTATCTCTTTCGTCTTTCGAACAGTCCCGCAGCCCTGGCAGGCATCGGTCCATGCGGACCCCTACTTGATTGCTGACATCTCTTTGAGGCGCGCGTGGAACACGAACGCGCCGTACACGCACCGACACGGCCTGTAGTCATAAGACGGCCGGACGGCGAGCTAGCCCATAACTCGCCGTCCACAGGCCAGCGCCTACGGTGGTCGGAAGCCACCACGTGACCCCCGACGCCCAGGGCGTCTCCCGCGGCAGCTGGGACGTGAGGTTCTTTCCCTCTCAAGTCCTGCCACCTCCTTCACTAGCATGACTGCTTCGCAGAAGGAGGTGACGGCTTCCCATTCCCTCTCGCTCCGGACCATGGCTTGAACCAAGGCCGGACGCGAGAGATCGTCGCCGCCAATCGCCGCTATGAGGACACGGCGGTGCTCCGCCCAAGCGGGGCAGACCTCCACGGTGTGTTCCACCGTGTCCTCCGGGCGATCCTCGCAGTGGAAACACCCGGGCGTTTCCTCCCGCCCGATTCGGTGCAGGAACCTCCCGAAACAACTCCCGTGTCCGGTGAGGACCTGCGTCAGGCGGTAGGTGAGGGCGCCGTGGCGCCTCTCTAGCCACTCCTCAAAGAGGGGACTTATCGCCACTATGGTGGCGTGCCCTGCACGGGGTTGCGACAGTCGCTCTCTCCATGTCGCCATGAGATCACGCCGGAGGTCTGTCCGCTGAGCGGCAATTTGTCGCGGCAGCGGTGTTTCCCCCCGACATAGTGCTTCCGCGCGCCATTCATGCAGGCGCGCGAGGACTATCGCCTCCAGATCCCATGGCGGCAATCCGGCAAGGAGGCTAGCCGCCTCGCCGGAGATCGTGCGGCACCCCCGGATTAGCCTTATGGCTATCACCTTTTGGGGCGCGTTCAGGTAGTGGGCGGCTTGCCGCCTCAAAGAACGCGCCCACACCGGGGCCCCGTAAAGGGCCATGGACCGCACGACCCCCGCGTAAAGCTTCCGGCAGGAGGCGTTTGGACCCCTCAGGTTGGGGCAAGAGCCGCTTGAAGGCAGCCCCTGTCCGTTCCAGTTTGGTAGCCAAACGTCGGAAGTGCTCCACGAAGTTCCACCGGCTGTCGAGGACGAGTCCTTGGTACTTCAACGTCGACCCGACGCCGATGGAAACCCCTCCTGCCATCAGTAGGGATCCCGACGGTGGCGCATTCCGAGGCCCAATTGCCAGATCCTCTCTACAACTATCGCAACCCCGCGTTGTCGTCAGCGTAGCAAACTACACTGACGCCGGTAGGGAGGTCGGCGCGCAGCACCCAGTCGTAACCGATGTTCCACAAGGCCGGCCCCAGAACCGAACGCTGTGGAACACCGCACGACATCTCTCGCCGGTTCCATTCTCCGCTCCGACTGGGGTAGATGACGGCCCTATCCGTCAGGTAGTCCCCGACCACACGACGAAGGTAGGTCGGCACCCCGTGATACCGGAGCGCCTCCGCAATGCAGCTCCACGGCATGGAGTTGAAGGCGTTGGCGATGTCAAGAGACACCGCCAAGACAACCCCGCCCCGGGACACCGCGTCCCCCGTCGTGAGGGCTCTCACGCGCATGATGGCGTCCACCGTCGAGCGCCCCTTGCGGAAACCAAACTGGTGTTCCGCAAGATCCGGCCTCATCCCTGCAAGGTGCCCGGCGAGGCGGTTGGCAATGACTCTTTCAAAGAGCTTGCCCACCTCGTCGAGCAACACAATGGGCCGGTATGCGGACGGAGAGTCCGCAGGGCGCCCTGGCTTCCGGATGAGGACCAGCTTCCCCGTCTTCCAACGAAGCGGGAACTGGCCTCTCTCCAAGCATGCGCTTAGGAGCCCTTCCAGTCGGGGCCCGAGAGCCTCAGAGGCCAGGACCCAGGCTTTGCCAGGCAAGCCATCGGGTCCCGGGGCGGTATTTCTGGCTTTCAGCCTGCGTACCGCCACTCTCAGGTCTACCCCAGTCACCTCCGGAACGTCATCGTCGTCATCCGTGTGGTCCGCTTCCGGCACCGCACGCGGTGACGGAGCCATAGGCGGGGGAGGATGCTCCCCTCGCGAAGGGAACAGAACGCTCACCACGTCCTCCACGAGCTCAGGCCGGAGACTCTGCGTTAGCGGGGGGGGCCGGGTGCGGAGTTTGTCCCGCACCATCTTGTAAGGGCGCCCCCACGGATCTCCGTTCAGAGACTCCAGCATCTCCTCGCGGGCCAAAAGCTTGGCCCGCCGGACAGCCTCTTGGAGGGCGGTCTTTGCCGCTCTGTACCCCTCGTACAGCTCCGCCTCAATGGCTGCCGCATCCGGAGGGCGGATGCGGAGCCTGCGATGCCTGGCGTACAGGTGCCGCGCGGCAACGCACGCCTTGCGCAGAGACGTCAGCTCTTGCGACCACCAGTACACCTGACGCCGGGCGCTTCCTGGCCGAACTCGGGGCATTGCCACGTCGCAAATCTCGGACATGGCCTCCTGGAACCAACCCGCCTCGTTGTTGATGTCGGCAGACCTGACCGGTGATGACACCCAGGCCTGCACGATTGAGGCTTCCAGGAGGAGCTCCCGGTCCAGCTGCTTCAGCGCCCATCGCGGACCACTCGGGGCCTGTAGGACCGGTGCGCTTGAGGTCTGAGTGGAGACGTCGAACCGGATGTACCGGTGGTCGGAATAGGTCTCCACCCCCTCCATGACGCGCCAGTCGACGACACGCGGTGACAGAGCGGGGCTAGCGAACGACACGTCCACCACCGACTCGCCCCGCATCCGCACGCACTTGGGGACAGAACCCCGATTTAGGACGACTAGACCTGTCTCCAGAGCCCAGTCCTCCACCATCCTACCCCGCACGTCCGTGTAACGAGAACCCCAAGCCAAGTTCTTGGCATTGAAGTCCCCGAGTACACGGGGAGGGAATGGCTTCCGATGACGACACTCAACTCCGTGAGGGAGTTGTGGAACTCGGCGAGAGTTCGGCTCAGGGAGAAGTAGACTCCCACTACAACGATCTCCCCGAACCGTGCTGCTACGCACCCTTGACCCTTCCACACACTTAAGGGTCGGGGTACCGGCGGCGGCCGACGCAATTATGGTCACTGAGCCGCTATGGTCCTCCACCCAGTCATCCCTGGGTGGGACAAAGTACGGCTCAGCGACCACGGCGATGTTAATCGACCACTGCGCCATGCTCTGGAGCAACAGATCCTGAGCACAGGCGCAGTGGTTGATGTTCGCCTGGAGAAGGCGCAATGGGGCCGTTACTGGCACTCCATTTCAGTCCCCTCCCGGGCCCTCTGCAAGGGCCCCGCTGCCGAAATTGCAGCAGTAACGGCACCGGCGGCAACAGTGGCGGCGGCTGCAGTGGTGGCGACGGTGGTGGCGACGGTGGGGGTTTTGGCGGTGGTGGCGGAGGGCCTTCCCTTGCTGCTGGCCTTGGCGGGTATACCGCAGGCCTTGCTCCCTGCCCGGTGATCGGCTGGCTTGCCAGCTGCCGCACATGCGGCGCAGTGCGGTGCGGCAGAGCAGGCCGCGGCCATGTGACCGGACTGGCCGCAGCGGAAGCACAGGCCACTGCGGTCCACCTCCGAGGTGCACCGGACCGACACGTGGTGCCCTACATGACAGCGGAAGCACCTCAGAGGCCTGGGCTCCAGCAGCTTCACCTGCGCTGACACCCAGCCCACCAAGAGCCTTCGGCCCTCTACAATGGCTTTCGCCGCCGTCACAGGGCAGCTTACCGTTACGGTTCGCATGCCCGACAGATCCGGACGTAAGGTGCCTGCCTTAACCTGCTCGGCAGGACACCCACCGGTCCTGGTGACGGCGGCCACCACCTCCTCCTCGGTCACCGAGTCTTCCAGATCCAGGATGCGCAGGTCTGCGCATTTGACGGGCCTGGACGCTCGGGCCTCGTCCGCATTTAGGGACGCTCTCAGCTTTTCGGCCAGAGCGTCAGCGGACGAGCCACGGGTTTCGCCGGGGATCTCTAGCACTCGAGCCCCTGTTGCGGTCACTCTAAGCCGGAGGCCCCCGGTGATCCCGAGCTCTCTGAGATCCACCGTCGCCTTCGCTTTAGCGAGCACGTCGCGGTCGGTGACGCCCCTCTTTTCCGCATCCGGCTGTAGCGTTATCACTACAGCTGCGGTTTTCGGGACGCTGAGCCCAGCCGCGACGCTCCGCTCCTTTTGTCGGCGCTTCCGCTCCCGCTTTCTGGCGTTTTTTGCCGCCCTTTGCTCCCTCGCTCTTTCTCCGGCCACCTGCCACCCGGGCTCGGCCACAGAAGGCTTAGTGGGCGGGGGAGGCGGCGGTGGCGGCTGTCTCGCGGCTGGCGCCGGTACATACGCCGCCTTGCCCTTCTTTTGGGCCACCGCCTTGCTCTGCCTCAGGGCCGCGCCGCCCTCCCGACTGGAGCCGGTTTCGCCAGAGCCGGCTTTTCGGGGGCCGACGTAACCCTGCCGGAGGGCTGGCTGGACGGCCCGGTGCGGAGGCCGCAGCAGCCGCATATGTGGCCGCCTTGTTTGCCGTTAGGGGGGGGGCGCAGGACAATGCCCTCCAGAACGGAGAACCGCGAATGGAAGGCAGCCAGCTCCTGCCGAACCAGGTTCAGAACCTGGTTCTCCACCGGCACGGGCTGACTTGGTCGCTGCTGGCCCCCATTTTGAGGCGCCTTGCGAGAGCCGGACTCGCGCAGACCGGCCAGGTCTGCTCGGAGCTTCTTGTTCTCCTCTTGGAGAAGCTCCGTAGCAGCCGTCAGGCGAGCGACCTCCGCCCGCAGTTTGGCAACTTCGTCTGGTGGAGGCCCGCATATCTGGCCTTCGCTGCCGCTATGATGGAGGCGGCCGCTGCAGGTATGGCCCTCTGTCTAGTAGAGGGCTTCTGCTTGTAGGACACAGCCCTCAGCGCCACCTCCACGTCCTTCGCAAACTCGGCCTTACGCTCCGCATCTGAGCCGCCGTCTGCGACCGCCTTGTCACCAGAGGAGCCCGAACGATCCACCCCGTGACCGGCCACCCCCGGGTGGCGCCCCTCCTCGGCAAGCCGCGCCGACCTCTCGGTGACAGAGAGGCCTCTCCCCTTGCCACGGATCCCGCCACGCTTGCTGGTGGGGATCTTGCGAGCCGAAGCCAGCTGCCCCTCTGACGACGACTCTCGGTCGCCTACCGGCCTGGATCGCTTGCGTAGGAACTCCGTGTTCCCCGCAGCAGCCCCGGGCCTCCCGCGCCGGGAGCTCTCTGAGCCTCCCGCGCTCACGTCGCTGGAGACCCCGCATCCCTCTCCTTCCTTCCTTCGCCGTTATCGGCCGTATTTTGGGTAATGTGATTTTCCATACTGTTCCCAGGAGTATGGGGGAAATAAAAAGTCCATCTGGGCAGTGCCCCCTGTGCCCAGATAAGCCATAGCCAGGCCCGGCAGTGGTTCGCACTAGCGACTGATTTTCCATAGGAACCCGTCAGCCATACATCTCCTCGCGGTGCGCCGCCGCTTGAGATTCGGGGTAACTTTTTATAGAGGTTTTCTACCTCGTGGTCCGGACGGTTAAGCCAAGACCCTCGGTCCCAATCGAAGCCGCGAGACGTGTTCCACGACACTTCGACGGAGGGATTACGATATCGACGGGGACAGTGAAGGACTGTGTCCTTCACTGTCTGCTCGGAGGCAGGGTAAATGCACACCGAGCCCGCCCTTGCTCCTCCGCTGTGCCCTCTGCTTTTCAGAGGGTCACGCGGAACAACGCCCCCTAGGCCCACAATGGACCCCTCCCATGTCAGAATATTAGCCATGGACAGTAACATTCCCCGAAGAATAAGAATCTCTTCCCATTCCTCGGGGAAGGATACTGCCCACGCCCAGGGTGCACCGGCCCAGCAGCTGCTATTCCCTCCAGACGTATCGAGAGGGACCGGCAGCCATCAGGCACACGAGGAGGAATTCTGACAACACACCCCTCAAAACTGAACTTAAGCGCACAGATTAGAAACAATTTAATTCGCTAAACTACTATTGTTGAATTATTATTTTGATTTGTTGATCTTCATATATTACTTTTCAGTATCAAATGTTATGCAAACGAATATTTAGTTTTAATTAGGCGTATTTATTTTTTTGATGAATTAAATTCATCAAAAAAATAAATATTTAGTTTTAATTAGGCGTATTTATTTTTTTGATGAATTTAAACTTAAAATTTTTGTAAAATAATTTTAGTGACACAAACCGAAAAGTGGGTAACGCCAGACTCTTAAGATGATAATCATCACAGCCTGCTTCCATAACTTATCAATTTGTCTAGTTTATTTTGTCTAACCTGATTAATTTACCCATTTGTTTATTCATTCTTAAAATAATTCTACAGGACATTTATGTAAGCATCACAAAATGCCTTCTACCAAAATTGACGCAGTATTTTCAGCCTAAATAAAATAAAAAATATACAGTCAACCTTTAAACCGCTCATAAAAAAAGGTTTAAAGCCTCCGAATAAAAAATTAACCCAACCAAGGAGTTGAAATGTCGTGTATAAATATTCAGAGAGTCGAAACCGTCGTGAGTTGTAAAAGGGGCTTTAGATCAGCGTGCCCCAAATCCAATCAGCTATTGAATTAACCCGGTCCGTGTGACGAGAATACGGATTCGCCCCATCCTCACGTCAAATGTTTATCTTTCATCTGGCAGAGCGTTAATGTAAGTACGAGTACAGCGTGTAATGGCAGCGCGAAGCTCATCGCCCTATACAACTGCTGAGCGAGCCCTGATCGAGGATTATACGCACACGATCGTCACCCGATCATGCCCGATTACTATCGGCGATATTTGAAATGTTTATTTTCTTCATTTATTAGGCAAAGATAACGTTTTCTACAGTTTTTCGGTTACGTGATTTTTAGGGTTCCGTTGCCAAATAGGAAAACACGTTACCCTTGTAGATTCGTCCTGTCAAAGAATTTTGAAAGAAAATGATTGATGTACTATAGCAGACGTTGAAAAGAACTCATAATAAAAAGATTTTTTCTTTTTGATGTCACTCGAAAAGTCGGAAGTACCCTCAACGTTGCCAAATGATATTAAGAAAGAACAGAACAAGGAAAAATAAACTCATACCGGGCCTAAAATGTAAAATATTCATAGGTTCCCGAACGTTAAACTGAAATACATCATTGTTATTTTTTGTTAACTGATCCATAAATCGAATTATTTGTTATTGAATTAATTATCGATTTTTCAAAAATCTAATGATGCGATTATGGTCTTCATCAAAATCGGGCTCGAGACTCCTTTGAGTATTTTTTGCTATTCTTCATAGATACGGATTTGACAATCCACAGCCACTTGAAAAATTCATCCTGTATACCTGTGTGGTGTGTCTGTCGATAGCTCTTAACATATAAAAAACTTTCAACGAAAATTGGTTTGAAAGATTTGATGTTTAGTTTTTGAGATATGACACTTTTTCGTGAAACTGCAGCAGGAACTTTGTATTTCACTATCATTCTATGAAAAACAAATTTAGTTTTGCTGTTGTAAAGAAACCTATGAATGAGCGTTAAATATTGTTATTATATTGTTTGATGCTACGGAACCTGTGTGCGAGTACGACTCGCACTTGTGGCCAAGTGCGCGTTTTTAGAAGGTAGATTTAGTGTTGCTTCATCTTTTGTAACTTACCTGGCTGTCCTGGGTTCGATTCCCAGGTTGGGCACGAAGTGTTATTGGGTTTTTCCTTCAGAAATTTCGCAGTAGCAGCCACAGCAGTACCCGGTTAATGGCAATAGGCTCGCCCCCTATTATATTGGACTTAAAAATAACTGGCATAATATGAGTGTGTACCATTAGAGTGCACCTCTGCCTAACTCCTTGGGGAATTACAGGCTTGATGTGATGTTAATTTATACATATTTTTATGTAATTGCATATAATATAATATTTTATTTTGATACAGGGTTATTACATCGGAGAAACGGGAAAAATACATTTGAAATTCGAACTAAAATTAGATTTAGTCCTAACCTATTATAGTTTTTCCTTATGATAATAAATTGGTATAAATATAACTCTGGAATGTCCTCTCACAACAGTCGAGTAGTCAATTCGAAGAAAACATGAAGCTCTTCATCATGTTTGTGGTTGTCGCGTTACTGGCCGCGTTGTGTTCGGCGCAACCCGTCGAAAAGCCAGCAATTCTAAGAAATCATCTAGAAACTCCAAGACCTCTTAGATTCGAGGGAGAATTTTTGAAAAATAAAAAAAGCTGTCCGCCAGGTTACTTCAGAGTCAGCGGTTTTTGCTTTCTTGAGTAAGTAGAAATATTTTATTCTTATATTATACAACTACTAGCTGTTGACGATAGCGTGTGATGTTAGCCTTCCTCGATAAAATGGGTTATCCAACACTAAAAGATTTTTTCAATTCGAACCTGCAGTTCCTGAGATTAGCGCGTTCAACCAAACAAACTCTTCAGCTTTATAATCTAAATTTTTTTCGAATCCTTCGACATTTTAGTAGTCTCAAAACACGGAAAAATCTTGTCTTATAATATCTAATACTACCTTTACAAACTTAGTTGTAAACGTAGTACAATATATTATAAGACGAGATTTTTGTGGTTCAGTTTTACAAATACACCGTGTTTCTGAAAGTCTAGATTAGCCTTTATAATATAATTAAATGATGGCGATCAGTAATTAGACTGCACTCAAACATAATAGACATTTCTTTCTTACAGTGACTATGATGTTGATGTCTAACGTCCAGGATGGAGAGAAGGCACACTGACGACTAGAGAGTAAAATTATTTTTTTCGCCGTTATCCTAATAAAAAATACGTAAAAAAACAAGGTTTTTGATTGAGTTTTTACGTAAATTTAATGTAGTACTTTTCAAGTACTACATTAAATTTACGTAAAAACTACCTGTAATTACAACCTACAAATTATCCGATAAATGAGGCATTCTCCAACATCTTTTTCGGTTGGTTTAGTTAGGCTAATCGAAGAAAACGTTGCAATAAATTTAATATACTGATATCACATTTTTGGGGGGAATTACGGCGGATAAGTCTAATGTTATCTCGTAAAATAAAACAATACCACATTATATTTGTGATAGACAACATCTTCGGAGTCATTTAGATGTTTTATTTCCAATACCCCTAAGTACCGCTTTCATAATAAGTGATCTAGGTTATAAATAAGGTTTTATTATGTTTGTTTGTCTGGCTCACCGTGTTTCTCAATATTTTACGTAGCGACATCTTCGTATATCTCGAATCTAATAACGGGGCTCTCTCGGAGGCAAAACATACATATTTTCCGGGGTTCGGCTAAACACAGCGACCTCTGGCGGACAATATTTTGCTCGGCTCCCGCGATATCGGTTTATTCAAATGCTCCTTGTCCGACCCGGGCTCAAAGAATCAACCTGCATAATATTATACATATTGAAATTCTTCCACCCCTGAACATCTACAGTATATTATTCTATGAATAAGTTTATTGTACGCAGATGTGCGAAATACCTACTTTACCAATAACACTGTATACTACCGCACAGCTTTGTGTCGCGAATTTTCATCAGAGTGGACGACAGTAACAGAAGAGGATGGGTAAAGCGATGGAGTACCTAGTTTCCACACTTCGTAGAACAAATTATAAAAAGTAAGATCGAAGAAAGAGCAATTAGTGAGAACTCCAATAAAGCGAACGAAGAAATCTTATTAGATAAGTGCTACGTGCAAATTGATAAACAACAAAAAATAATACATTGTCGAGACTGGAGAGCGTACCGACTCTCAGAAATAATTCAATGATTCCTATCAGATATCGCTCTCTCCTCTGGGAAATTCTGTTTATTATGATTTGGCCGAGGTCGACAGCGGACGGGTGGCGTGGCCACCGGCAAACAATCCTGATTATAACATACACACCACATCAAAGCCGCGGCCCAAGTCCCGACTACTTCAAAAGCAAAATTTTATTGGTAGCATTTACATTTTTATTGGTACGCTAGGACACCGCCTGGCGGCTTCGTCCTGAAACGTAAGTGATTTTGAATTTTCTGATGTGTATTTTATTATCTGATTTTATGTGTGCTCAATATGACTACATATTACCATAGGAAAAACATTACGGTCACGTATCTTAAGGCGTTCTTTATGTAAATGGGGTACATACACATACACACGGAAACGCTTTTGTTATCCTTTGATTAATTTTAAACATAATGTGTAATAAACTGGCTAAACATTTTTTTCAGTTTCAAAATTAAACATCAATTTGCCTAACAAGTGAATTGTTCCTTTTCCTATTGTTATATTATACAATAGGTGAGCAATAGGAGCGTTTTATTTTTATTACTAATTTGTTTCCATTGTACTCGACTTTCAGATTGTTACATCGTGAAATTAATTCGGATGAGTACACAAACAGATTTATCAATATTTGTTCATTCTAAAAGCGTTTTCATGAGAATAAACTGACACAGAAAATCGTAGATTTTAGTAGACATTGAGAAGAATAAAAGATAGCAATCTTTATGGGAAACCATTAGGTAAGAAAAGCATTGTTTGTGCTATCTATAGGCCATGTTTGGGCCGTTCGTGATTGATTCTACTGTAATTTCCATACGCGTGCTCTGCTCATATTAGCCACTTTATACACCCACCAGCTAAAAAGATCCCTCTTTCCCCTACAATGTCTTGTGTATAAGCAGTCGAGAGGGGTAAACTGTTGTATATTCTAAGCTCAAGCTTATCTGGCCACCTTTTCTAGGACTACACAATTGTATGGCGGGGCGACCTCGCGGCGCCTGCCGACTCACGCACATATATTTTTTCAAAGCCTTAAATTCTATTTCCATTTATTATACTGATGGCACGTAGCTATTAGTAAAGTATTAGAGATCTATCAAAGATCTTTCAAAAAATGGAAGTAGCTTTAGCTAGCTAGCTAGCTAACTGTCAGTCTGGTTTGGGCAGTCGATTCGTAAATCATATTTATTAAATGGTAAATGACGAAGCTATACTGTATGGCGCAGTAGCAGATCTCAAGATCAAAATCTCGAGGTTAGAGTCAAGTGAGAAAAGTCGAATATGCTTTATTTTCTCTTTTCTTGGGTATCAATATATTTGTGAATATATTAATAGGTAAGGTAATTACATAAAATCAATGAGGTAGGATACCATACTGCCTGTACACATACTAAAAACCTAAACAACCCACAAAAAAAAAATATCTTTAAATATTCTTCCTTTAAAAATATTGACACACAAGCGAAACCTAAATTCAACATAACAGAATATAACATCACGCTTTATAATCCTCGAAGAATTAGGCAGAGGTGTACCTAACAAGTACACCCACACTTCGCCAGTTTTGTTAAAGTCCCATGTAATAGGAGGCGAGCCTATTGCCATCAACCGGACACGAATCTAGACTCCTGTAGCTGCTACTGAGAAATTCCTGATAGTAAAACCAAATAACACTGTGCCCGGCCCGGGAATCGAATCTAGGACCTCATGCTCAGTAGTCGCACTTGTAACTACTAAACCAACGAAGCAGTCCTTAACATAATTGTTTTAAAAGCCAAACTTGATTCATTAAGACTCATACGACCTTCCAACAGGGAGCTAATTCGCCCCCACCTTAATCTACTCGGCGCGAGGAAATAAAAATATGATATTTCCACTTTGAGTAATCAACGTGATATATGGGCTGGTTGTACGTGCTCGTGAGACCCAGGTCTAACGACTGACGGACAATTAAAACAGACATCCTCCCCATACGCGTGTACGCGGGAATTGACGCAAATGCAGTTTGGACAAGCGGCCAACAAGTATTGTGTGGCATTTTTCAACTTTTATTTGTTCAAACTGGTATCAATAGCACAAAATAAAAATCAGTATCTGATTTTATAGCAATGTGTTTTAATCAAAACAATATATTGACGTATACACTTTTAATAAAAGTCACAATATATCACGCGCTATCCACATTTCCACCACTGCTACATTACAATAAATTCAAAGAAGGTAATAGTGAACACATAAATAATAATACACGTACATAAGCCGAGGCCGACGCGCGTTCCGTCGTGTGGCAACACTAATAACCGGCGTCGGGTGACAGCGAGCTGCCGACAGATATTGTCGTCAATTTGTTAGGGCTGCTCTTCTCGGCGCTGCTTAAGATTCGGCCGACGCCCGACCCACGCCGCCCGGCCTTATGAACACACCACCAATAAGAACAACAAAGTTGAGATGTCAGCCGATTAGCCGCAAGTCACGTTATCATCCCCTTTTTTCCTTCAAGTAAATATATTTTGTGAGCAAACATTCTGTCTGAACAAATACTTAACTCGTTGACGTTGTTGTGATATCAGACTATACTCACTATACTATACTAGATTAAACTGTCAAAAACTAAAAAAATAACAAACGAAATATGAATTTGTTAGTCGCCGGAACACACGCCGTTTCTCTCTGTATTTCTAATATAGGTATCTTAATTACACGGACCCGAGATGAGCTAAAATTGCACAACTTTGAACGGTTCTTATTAATGTACTCCGCCACAATAACATATTTTGTTTTGAGTCTATAATAGGTGGCAATTAGTGACAGATCGCTAACCCCTCGCCTACAAGCTCCATTAAACACTCCACTTGCTTCCGGGCGAAATCCAATTGAGACTTTGTTATTCTTTTACTCTAAAAGAGCGAAAATGTTGCGAAGATTCTGATAGAGCCTTCTTTCTTACCTGCTACTTTGTTGTTTGTCATTGAAATTCAGGCATCAATGTTGTCACCTTTTTAGTAATTTTGTTAGTAAGTTTGCTCGGCAACATGGTGAAGAAAACCGAATAGTTTTAACACGTAGATGCATTAGGTATTCTACAGTCTACTCTATACTAGGCGTCAGGCGCGGCGCGGCGGCGGAGCGGCGGCAGCAGGGGTAGTAAGCCTTATTTGAGCCAAGCGCGCGTGACGTGAAACTGGAAACTCGACTTGTATGTCGCGTCGCGTCTTGTCGCCCGAATTCTCATCAAATCATCCCGCGACAATGTCGTTGCAAATCCCAACACGGGATCAAAAGATATTAGAGCTAAATTGAACCGAAGCAGTGGTGATACCTAATTGCATATGTTTGTCACAGTACGTATACATTTCATACGCGCTCGGAATGCTTTAGTGGGGTGCTTGAACTGTAAGACGTAGATATATGTTTTCTTTACAAAGTGTATTTTTTTTATTTTAGGAAAAGATCATGCAAATATAATATAATCTACATCCTGTTGGCTAATCTAATAAATTCCCTAGTTATACATAACGTTACGCTTTTAAAGTAGCTACATAAAAATGCTAATAACTCCCCGATTCAGAATTTATTAGCCTCTTAAAATCGCTAATACAGAAAAGTCGTTGCGACACCTGTTAGAAGGCAAGTTTAAATTATCTCTGCAGATAAAAAGTGACTAGATAATACAATGAGATCCTTCGAAGGCGGCTGCTGTCCTCGCGAATCATTAATTTTAATTCGTACCCCGTGACGACGGTCTCTCTAATGAATTATTGGGAATCGCTGGAGTGCCCCCCTTCCACCCCTTGGACTTCCTACAGTTTCTCTTCGGGACTTAGCATAATGTGAAAAAATGTTACGCGGCCCTGCTGCATACTAATTGCTTGTTGTGTCGCTCTCTTTAAGTAATATTCAGAACTTACCGACCGGAACTTCGGCGGCGCGAGACAAGATTAACAACTTTTATCCCTGATCGATCACTTAACATTGGCCTTTTATAAGCTTCGATTTGAAACCGCTTTTGTTCCCATCGCCCGTTAAATTATTGAAAGAATCATCCAAATATAAGCTCATTTTTTTCGTGGAGAAAGGACTTCAGAAAAAGTAGCTGCTTGTCATGCACTAAATCTTTGGATATTTTAATGGGTTCTCATTCTTATTCTGACTGACGTTACGGGATGGCCATCGGGGATGGTTACCGCATACCAATGAAAATACGTTTCAGAACTTATTTTTCAGTTCTTTCCTGAAGGAGTAATTACTTTCTATTTCTTGAAAGGTAAGTAAAACATATTTAAAGAGATGCGCAAGACTCGGGGGGTGCGTACGTGCGAACGTTGTCATTCGTGTCCGCGAGCCAGGGGCAAGGAAACTTGTATTTTTTAAACTTTTGCCTTCCCGTAAGCCGGAGCAGGAAAGTTACAATTGTATTCCCCCTTTGCCCCCTTCAATATGTGACCTGCTTATTTATTGGAGAGGCGTCGGCGGAGTTCTCAGACAATATGTCGCGAGCCACCCGAGCAGACGCACGCCGAACGAGCGACTTAAACAAAACACAATTTAACCCGACAGAGAAAGTGAACTATTTGATTTATAATAACTTCTAGTTGTGCTTCCGCTTCTAAGGTCGCATATTGGAAGTATTTGTCATAAGTTTGAGAGCAGCAGTTCGAGTTAGATGGATGTTTATAGAGTGGTAGGTCGGTTCATGTGGGCGGCTGCCGTTAGTATTCAGAGCGCAGCCGTCATTAGCCGAGCCAGACGTTGAATTTCCCAGAAGCAGCTCGATTGTACTGCTGAATAATGATGACATCGGACCAACTCAATTTCGAGTTCAAATAACGCAATATTTTTCAATATAGAGAGCTATTGTTTGGGCTTTCACAAAAGTCAGGCTTGCTAGTATAAAATGGCAGAAATAAATAAAAAAATACTTCAAAACGTGAACGTAGGTCGTACACATTGTCGTTGATGTCGTGTTGGAGCGACACCGGAAAAGCCGAAGTAATCCAACCGATAAATGGCAAGTAAATCCATGGAAACCAAAATGCCTTATGCATTTAACTTTCGCCGTTGTTTTACGGAATGCTGAAATTTAAATACAGAATCCATTTTGTGTTCAAATGAGTTTTCGGAATAGCCAATTAGTTGTTAGCGCCCGGCCGCCCTCGTTCGCTTTCATTAGGCTATATAGTTTCCCAAATATCTGAGCCCCTCAGAGATATATCTTTCGGTTGCTTTTCCATTTTCTTCTAACAGTTCGCTTATGCGAGAAGCGGGGAGCAACTCAGTTATAAAATTTTACTAGTGTTTCGCGGTTTATTCGCGGAACACGGCGGGCCTTCTCCTGCAAGCCGACGATATTTTTATTTAAAACATAACCAAATAACTGTATACAAGTGCGCAACAACAACAAGGCTGTATAACATTTAATATGAAAATAATTATTTTATGTAACGTTGTAAAAAACTTCTTGAGTGGCGACCGCGAACCGGAAGACGCTGCGTTGGAAGGCCTCCCACTAGGTGGACCGATGACCTGGTGAAGGTTGCAGGGATCCGCTGGATGCGAGTCGCACGGGACCGGTCAATGTGGCGACACTTGGGGGAGGCCTATGTCCAGCAGTGGACGTCTTCGGCTGGATTGATGATGATGATGATGTAAAAATATTTGCTTTCGTCTAATACCCTGTTATGTGTGTGGCTGTAGTGATTTTTAAATCAATGTATTTTTATAACCTAGCCAATAAGTTTATTTTTATGCGCAATTAAATTGTTCTGCCCTGCTCAAACAACACTGGGTATAAATAAAATCCCGAAATTCCTAAATATAACAACATAAAGTATTTATTGGTATCTAAACACAAAACAATTGCACATTTAATCAACAGCTTCAGATATTGCTTACGAACAAACCCCTACCGTTAACAAAATTAACCGCAATCAAAAACGCACCAAGTACCGCGGCGGAGTATTTATTCGAAAGCAACTCTTTATAACGTGCAATCCCTTTCTTATTTCATAACGCAATCTTCTCGACTTCTTATCTAACAACGAACATATCTCGCCCCCGCTCTCGAGGAAAATCGTCCAATATAAAATCGGTTTAATTTGCGCTTTTCGCACTCAATGGGATGGAATAATATCGGGCAATTTGGTTACCGCTGGCATAAATATGGCGGGCCGCGCAGTAATTGTAACGCGGGCAATTCGCGCCTCGTAACGACCGAGAGGAGAAAACTTCGCCCGTTTGAGCTGGTCTCGGCCGACGCGCCACCGCACCGCCACCCACAGCGCCCGGCCACAGGCGCACGCGCACACTACACAGCTCTTGACCTACATACGACTCAAACTTGCTCTACGAACAACCATTAATGACCCAAAACTTACAATAATTATGTCTTGTACGAATTGATGAACAAAACTTTTGAGGCAGAACAACTTGATATATTCTCTGCCTTAAAAACGTACATTTCTCTAAGTAGGTTAATTATCTGAACACAAAGCTGTATAAAATCTTAGCCATTTACCTACTCCAGAAACATCAAACAAAAATACGAAAATAGCTCACCTAAAGTCGCAAAACTACGGACTACGTTAATGGTGGAATCCTTTATCTGATTGCAGAGAGGCATGAGTAACAACAAAAAGGAGCAATCATCTCGTTCCGCGTGGCGGAGCCTGCAGACTGGGACCCGATCCGCGCCACGCCACGACACAATGCCGGACCACGGAATGATTACTATTACGAAAACAGATCCCGTTGATATAATACCAACACAAAAGTAATTACCAGAGCCTACAGAGCTCTTCTTTGCTCCTTTGCCTAACGTAATAGAATAACGAATGTCATTTTCTTTTACTCTGACCCTTCCGCGGTTCGCGCGGGGAATGCAAAATTCCCGAAATTAGAGTGAATAAACCTGCGTTGTAATTAAAGTCGGGTGCCGGGCGGGCTGGGAGCGTTGGCCGCCCATCTTTCTTGGCTGGCCTACGAATTAAGCACCGAATTGCTTTAGTAATTCGAAGTATATATTCCTCGCTCTCAGTTAAATGTAAATCACTTTTACTGTTCCGATTTTCACCACTTAACTCCCTAATCTTCTAATATCTACCTTCTTTTATTTAGTATGGAAATGCGAGATGTTAAGTCGATTGCTTGTAATTCGATATCGGTATTAAATTACAAGAGCTCGGGTCTTTAAATCAACAGACAGATCGGCTTTGGATTCGTCAGGAAAAAATACAAAGAAAAAGTGGAATTTCACAATTCATTTTATCTTCATCTGGTTTCGATGACTGTTCAACATTAGTTAGTGATGTTCGAACATTTCAATGTAAGTTCTGTATTAAAATAATAAATATAAACGGGTTGTGAACGGTGGGGCTGTATTCAGTGAGAGTACTTGGCGCCGGTCGGCGGCGACAATCAAGTGACGCAACAGTTAAACTAGGAACAGCCCTCGACCACTTCCGCCCGCCCAGCGCCGCAGCCGCTCAAACTCGAGCAAACACTCGTCAATTGCCTTAGTGATGTTTATAAGAGAATTACAAAACTATCGATACAATGGAAAATAGTTTGCCTGAAATCTTTTCGCAATATTAATATTTTAGAGACGTCTTTTTCTCTCTTTAGAGACATTTACAAATACAAATCGAAGCTCTTTTAAAAGTTTACTACGCACTTGACTACAGATTTATTGTTACAAATGTTTGTCGCGTCGTTTCGAATAACTATAACATTTAAATTCGTTTCCAGAAAACAGTAATATCAATTCAATTCCATTATCGCGGCGCGGCTCGATACGGAGGAAGATTGAAAAAAAAAAAACATCGACACGGCCGCTAGCCCTTCGCCAGCCAGTCGGATGGTAACAGTTTGCAGAACGGCTGATTGCTTTGATAATCGCCGCCTGAGACGTCACTAATGACGCAAGAACATTGTCTCGACAACCCCCCACAAGAACGGCCTGCTGCTATAAGATACATTATTACTACAGTTATTCTAAACATTGCCAACACAACAGTTTCTATATAAATTAACCAAATTATACGAAGACAGCCTTGAAGTGCTCTGAACTAGTTATAGTGCAGTTAGGCTGTTAACTGTGACCATTTTATTGTTTAACTGCCATAAATCTGATTTTCGTGTTTGCTATGGCCTCTAAAGAATTTAGGCCAACCTGAAAATAAAACAATTATAAATGGCACCTTGAAAACATTGGTCATACGATTATAACCATACTAAAAGACGGGGTAACGGCTGCCACATACATTCCACAGCATACCAATCAGTGTTTTAATGGATTGGATCTATGGAAAAGTTTGTCTATTCAAAGAGAAAACTACTGAAAATTGCCCAACTTTACAGATACTTATGTAGAATAACTAAAAACCCATCATTATTTACATTTAAAATACAAAATTTTCCACTTGGCAGAATTTTATAAAAGCTTTCTCAAGAGAAGACCTGCATAGAGTGTGTAATATATTGGATTGTGACCAACGTCTCCTACTTACACCAACACAATGCAAAATAAGTTAGCAATGAAATTCAGTTGTGAAGCGGCGACAGCGTGAACTACTAGCTAAACTACATTTGCCAACTCAGTAACACGAGCAATCGAAAAATAGAAAGTTCCACTGGCTGGCTAGGATCGAGACTAACTGAGTAACTGGCATTCTTCGAGAACTTTAGGTGAGACTTGCTTCTCCGAGAAATTTATTCAGTTTGGTTTGTTTACCCAATCCTATTGTTCTAGAAAAACCTCGCGTCGGATTTACTTTCTGTGTTAAATGTCGCAGAAAAATTTATTCATACAACTCATTGTCAGTTCTGGGGAAGTTCTCGGAATCTAGACTTGGGGTTTAAATAATGGTTCATTCGCACCGCTTTGAAGTATTTTCACTCCTCAGTCAAGTTACAGAGTTCAATGAGGTAAACAATAATAAAACCTTGTGTTTAATGTCATGATAATGTCGCGTCTGTGTTGCAAAAGTGCACTCGCTGAAGTAGTACGCACAGGTTTAATGAACCTCTATCAAAATAAAAACGAGAATCGCTTTGAAAACTAAATCAATTTGGGAAAAGCATAAAAACCAAACAATGGAAAAACAAAACTAGCAGATCAAACAAAATAATCGATAATTCTCGAATAAAAGTTGTCAGATTTATTTGCAAAACAAAAGTTCGCCTCTCCCGTCGGTAATATTTGGAATGCTTGATTTTCAAACCGTAACAATATCTTTGGGTCGTTTAAAGCGGTATATTCGGAAGTGGCACTTAACGCCACAGAATAAACTGTTGGCGGAGTCGTGTAAACACGGAAATTCCATCCTGCAGGCGGTTTACACGGCCGAGGTCATTCAAGTTTCATTACCAATAGCTCGGAGCTCATAACTTATTCAGTTAGGGGCAGGTAACGTGCTTTAACATTCAATTTGCAGGCAGAAGAAACGTTATGGCCGGTAAACGTCGCGGGAGTGGCGATGGCGGGGACGCCACAATGTCATTGTACCTACGTGCTGCGCTCCTTGTGATAACGAAGCGGGCACGTTATCCGATGTTTGGGGCTCATTTGATATGAATTGTTTATTCTGAGCTATGCTTCTAGTTTGTGAAAGTGTTTGTGTCCTTATTAATTCATGGCAATAAATCTTCTTTCAAAATTACGGTTAATAAGACTGCCAAAGGGGAACTTATATCAATATCGCTCTTCGTGTGATATCGGTAATACGCCACATATAGGAAGGTCTCCACCCAAATTCCGATCGGCTTATTGCCATTAGGTGTAGTTTTATGGCGAACATTGTAACCACTATATAAACACACACCTCCAAGAGTTATGCCCACCCACAGCACTTAGGTAATAAAACCAAGAAAGTAATTTTAAGGAAGCCCGCGACAGCCATTGCAGCCCCATATTACCCGCAGCAAAACCCTCCTTATTACACGAGACAAACAAGTTATTCGTTTCAAATTGAAAACTTTCCACCCCACTAGCCATGCTGGGGCTGTGGCCCATAAATTCCCGCCAATTTTGTTTTATTTCGCGATGCAGGCACGGTAATAAAAGTAAGCTGGACGTGAGACAAAGCCTCTAGCCGGGATTACGCGGCCATCGCAATGGATCACTGCAGCCTGTGATATGGTGTCTAAACAACGACACCTGACTGACTGGACACGCCCACGTCATTTGCCAATGTGGATACAAAAAGGCTTTATGATACGACCGACAGCCTTGTTCCCGAAAAAAGAAATCCCTCTTAAAACTCGTCGCACTTTGAAAAACATATCCATAAAACTATACTTCAAGTTTACGGCCGAATACATAAAAATATGTACCTTAACCTCGGCTCGGCGAAATTTGGCTAGAGAGAACACTTTTTTCTAAGCAAATAAAATCCCGTACCTTCATACTTTCGTAGATTCAATATTAAAGGACTCTGCGAACGAACTGAGTAAAATATCAATAAAATATTTCCGTTAATATGGATACTAAAAGTTTGAACTAAAAATGGTGTAGTGACGTCTGTATGAGTACTGAGTAGGCAGGTGCATAGTTCTGGATTTCCTCCAATCTCATCTGTTGTAGTTGGCAACGCACCGAGTGGCCGCATGTGCGATCTTTGCTCCAAGCTCATTGTTGCGTTCCTTTCTACATATATGAAACGTGTCGTGTAAGCACGAACCTAAACTGGATAAGTAAACAAATATTCTTGTATTCTATTTTTAAAGCATTCTTTTTTATTTTCTCTTATTCGAAGGTTATTTCCAAACATTGGGAGAGTCGTTTTTCTGTCTGGCGAAAAGAACTCGAATAAAAATCTACAAAGTTTTACAACGCTACAAATACCGAGGCCTTAATGAAGTGTGACCGCTCGTACCACAAGCTGCGCTTTAAGATGTGCCAGGTGAAAGCAAGCTCTTTTTATAGCGACTAAAATAAAATCGCCACGCGTGAGTAAGGAGAAGTCCCAATGGATGCAACCACAACAATGACAACATAAGCACAAAAACATTCCTTAACCCAAAGCTCTAAAGTTGGTATTCACTCCAACCTCGAACTGTCTGTGAACAAAACAATGCCTGGTTTACGGATAGGATTGCAAACAGTTGCTGTGTCCAACGGTTATGATCCGTCGTTTCAGCAACACGCCAAATTTGGTCCCGTCATAAAAATAAAAAGTAAAGTAGTCTGGATAACACATGCTCTGAAGATTATCTGTACGACACACTGTGCCAGGTCTTGAATAATTCAGTCTTCAGTTCTGCGCAGAATGAATTATAAAATAAAGTTGTTCTAAATATCCGAGCAGGAGGAAATAATGACCCACTAGAAACCTAGTTTTCTACCTCATATTGAGGTACAAAACAACACGTAAAACAATAAACCCTAAAATAGTTAATGTGCCAAGAAGGAGCGTGGGAGCCAATTAATTTTTGCTGAGACCTCGGTTTATGTTTTCCCGGATAAATAAGGAGATTTAGCGGCGACGCCCAGAGCCGCCTCATAAAATGGCTTGCTCGTAACCGGCCGTGACCAGTCCCCTAACTAACGATTCTCGATAATGTTACAATAACTCTGGATTTTGTACACTGCAACCAACCCATATAAATAACAGCGCCAATAAAAGAAGAAAATTGAAAGATTGAGTTGAATTGTGATTAAATAGTTAGATAATCACTATACAAAAGCGCTTTAAAACATATTATGCTGATATAAATATAATATTTAAACTCCCAAATATTTTTCACGACATCATATAAAACTTTTTCAATACAAACATCATAAACAAAGTTACGAGCCACGGTACATTTGATGGTGCATGAAATTGCACCGTACATACAAGAGTCATTCGAATGCATTTTATTTCCGTGGAGTAGGCGAGGAGGCCGGGCGATGACTAAATAATGACCAGGATAACGCAGTTTTATTGCCGGCTCCGTGTTGCGAATATATAAATGAACCCTCGAGGGAGTGTTAAAGACGCCGCCAAAGAACTCCTGTCGAAACAAGTCGGGCTCAGAGAAATGGCGCAGTAAACCACCCCATCCGCTGAGACGTCATTTTGCTCTTTGTACGAAACTGCTGTTTGGAACACAAAAAAAATAATAAGAATTGTATATTTGTACCAACGAGCCAATTTTCAGCACCAATCGTTGTTGGCTAAATAAAGTTTGTTGATAAATTGTCTTTTCTTCTGATAATTTTATTGTATTGTAGAAAAACGTCCGATTTTGACCCAAACTTTGGTTGAGCTGGTGAGCATACTGAACATACCTGTTTGTTTGTATTTTTATGAAAATGTTTACTTAAAAAATAGACATCAGCTTTTATACGTTGTGTATGAGAAAAGCTTAACGATTTTTCTTCTTTGGTCTGCCAGTTCCGGAATATCGATTCAAACACCACTGTGTACATGACAGAAAGAAAATGTGTTATTGTCATTAGAACAAAAAAAAAACCTAGACAGCAACCCAGTTTTAAAACTAGCGAAGAACACAAGGAAACAAATAGCAAGTGAGCACGAAAATTAGTTTATTTTATGTATTTAATTATGCCAGTTGTGTTCACGGCTCCAGTTCAAATTGTGATTTCACGGTGTTAAAATATTAAAACTTTAATTGTATTCCGGCGCCCGACTCCATAGCCGTAAAGAAGTCGGCGAGGCGCTCCGTTGATACACTATTAATGCAATTGTTCGAAAACAGCGCGGGGCAATAAAATTTAGCCTTCAGGTAGAATATTCCGCCCCACTTCGCAGCCGTAGCCATAATTTTTCGCATTGCGGATTTCAGGTAAATGTATTTCATTACTTCATTTTACGTTTTTACAACTAATGAGATTGTTTCAAAGGAGCTGAGATTGTATGCAGATAAATAAATTCAATAATTTTTAATAATTAATTTCTTGGTAAGCTAATGGTTAAATAATTCAATAGTAATGTGGATATCTAACACTTAAATTCCAATAAATTACACAGTTTTCAGCAAGCAATAATGCTCAACATAACTCTGCTGAAATTCTCATAGCAATGAACTGCACTGCGCTTTCATATTCTCTGCACATTTTGTGCTCTGGTGATGAAAACGGATGCTGCCTTATAAAGGATGTAAATAGACCCTTAACAAAGCCGAAAGGCACTTGTTCTCCTCGTCTTTGCAATCATTTTTTTTGTTCTAGACCATACCTGGGAACCTTCTAGTTACGGAGATATTGGTGGTCAAAGTTCCAACTTTTTCACAAGTTTATTTTATAAATACATCTTTATAATGAAAGATTTTTACTTTACACACCTCCACGACCCCCGTACTATTCAATCCATTCATCAGCACAATGCTTTGAGTGCCTTTCATCGAGTTCTAAAAAAAAAGTCGATACCCAGCAATAATTTTTGCGCAAACTTACTTAGTTTAATGTACTGAATGCTTGGTTGACGGCTATGTGAAGGGTCTGTTTTCACCCTGTATACGCCTACTACTTAGAAACCAGTCTCGTATCACTATACTGCTGTTACTTATTGTTAGCCACTAGGGTTTTCTCAAAAAAGTTACTTAGTTTGATGTACAGAATACTTGGTTGACGGCTATGTGAAGGGTCTGTTTACACCCTGTATACTCCTGCTACTTAGAAACCAGTCTCGTATCATTATACTGTTGTTACTCATGGTTAGCCACTAGGATTTTCTCAAAAACAGCCGTAGCAGCATCGTAGTAGCCCGGAGCTTGGAAGTTGGTGATGCACCACGAGCCTCGGAAAGCACCTAGGTAAGCCGTTGGTCCTGCGCCTAATATCTCCCCGGAGCAGTCTGATTGCCATCCCATTGGACTATGAAAGTAAAGTACCTGTGTTAGCACAAGCAATTGTACTGTGACTATCAAGCGTGATTGCCTAATCCCAAAATCAGTCTGAAAAATAGTATTATTGTGCCTGCAGATAAGCAATTAAGAACTTTTTCAAAAAGTGTTTGCTTAACATCACACTTATTTTCTTCCCTGGGAGGCTTAGTTACAGATACCACTATCTTTGATAACAAAATAAGCTCCATAGGGATATCAGAGACTAAACACTGAAACTACCCCCGCATCCCTATCAATCTAGCTATCGATGACCAAACACCGACACACGTAAAAAGGCACGTATAAAAATAAAAAATCATTCGTCTATTTTCAGAAAATGCTTTCCCATCGGCACTGATATTTTTATTTTTGAGAATGGTTGAAGCTACAGCTTTATTTTGTTCGCTTTCACAACTAAAAATAGTCGTGTTAAAATGTGTGTTTTTTTTGATACGTACATTATACAGATAATGTACGTATCAAAAAAACCACACTGATGATAGAAAAAAATCTTTGTTGAATTGTCTTTTAGTCTAATTTTAATTAAATATTAATGTTGTTGTTGTTGCGGAGGAATGAGAAAAACGTAGTGAGGAGAATGTAGAGTACCTATGGCTATAAGAGTAGAGGAAGACCAAAGAAACGATGGATGGACTGAGTGAAGTATGACATGGCTAGAAAGGAGGTGACTGCTGTGATGACGAGTAATAGAGAAGTATGGAAGAAGAAGACATGCTGCGCCGACCCCAAATAAATAGGGATAAGGATGATGATGATTAATGTTATCACTGCTTTCAGAACAAAAATAAATATGAAGGTGTCGACAAACTTTAAACAAACAATCACTGAAAAAAAACTGTGACACGCTATAAAAAAGTATAAACTGAGAAATTACAAAATAGTTCAGGGTCAACAGTCAAAAAAGTACTTAATGACACCTCTTTATTTCAACTTCAAAAATATATGGAATTTGTAAACAGTAACCCCTAGGTGGGAGCAACTTGGTATGTATGTTTGTATATGTTACGGCCACAGGGCTAAAAACCGAAGTAAGGTTACACCTAGTTCCAACCGGCTATACTTAGGTGCGGCCGGTAACAGTTGTGTATCCTTTTTATTGCTAGGACACACTGACCAAATAGAATAGGTTAGGTTAGAACCGTGACAAATCGCGCAATCGCGCGCGAGCCGAGCGAGCGCAGTGAGCGGTGCCGCGGCAGCGGCAGGCGAGCGCTACAACCAAATTGGTTGCATGTTCTAACCGAAGATAAGTAGGATACATCTACGTTTAACCGCCAGCTGCACCTAGTTGTACCCGGCTAAAACTAGGTATAGCCGCACTTCGGCTATTAGCCGTAACATATACCAAGTTTCTCTCACCTCTAGAGTAACATTTAATATTACATTTTCAGGAATTTACAAGTTCGTGTCCACAGTAAATCCTAGTAAGCCATTTGTGACTAGAACATAATAATAAAAGGTAACAACACCCATTAATGTCTACAGGAACATTTCAGTAGACATTATCAGAAAACAGAAGTTATTTAATGTCAGTTTCAGAGAGCTACTGTAAAGCCATCGGACACCGAAATGTCCGGAAATTGTAGTCATAATTAATTTGAGTTATTATCGCTTGACCATAACTTGATATTTTGAATTGAAACTCCATTTGCAGATAAAAATGACTGATAATGAGATTTTTTGAGTTATTTACGTATCCATTCTACAGTATTTACTACGAACGAAATATGCGAAAATTATTGTATAGTGTAAATAAATATTTACACAAACGTGTTACGGAATTCACTTTCAATTTCAAAATGAAATAAACACGTCATGATGAAAATAATACATTTATTTAATATGTGTAATTAATTTAACATTTACATTATTCACTTTACTTCGGACGATATACATTTATTTATTGATACAATAATACTTATTTACAAAAAGGATAACACTAAATAACACTGTAACAATATACGTCCCATAAAATAATGACTGAAATTACCATAATAACATAAAGTATAATACATTTTCGAATAACGTTTTATCACATTTCTCGTACATATCGTAAAATTTCTATTGCGAAGCTTTGGCTATATCTTATTTATATCCTGCAAGAGTTCTGCTGCTCTCGTTTTGCTGTTTTCAATAAATCTTAAGTAACAATTTTTAGAGCATTTATTTTTCTCTATCCATAAAATCTTTCTTTGGATTGATCTACACACTATAAAATTAAGTTTTACTCCTGTACTCTACGAATTTAAATAAACTATTGCTGAATTCTTTACTACAAGAAAGCTTTAACTTTTATCGAATATTACAAAGATGTTGTTTTATTTTTTATTTGTTATTTATGTTCGAACTATTTTCAACTTAGCATTTAATCGTATTGTTATAACATTAAAATATTTCTATTGTGATCTTTTAGTTAACAATCCCGAATACAAGGATTCAATGGTATCTGTATCAGTCGATCAGAAAATTTCAAATATTTTTCTTCAAAATTCTGACAATATTTTCTAACACTTCATCCAAATTTGTTCATATATTTTTGAGCAAGATTGCCACATTCAAACACACATGTTCCCCGGTCGTGTGATGTCGGGAGTTTAGTCCTATTCCTTAAGCAGGAAAGTCAAGTGAATCAGTAGTGTTATCAGGTGGGGATTCATTCGCAATACCAAGTAGTTCTTCTTACTTTCTTATCAACTATGCCTAATCTCTTGCACTCTCCGGGCACGCCTCGCAGAGAGTTATCTGAAATTAACAAATAAGTTTATCAATTTACATCAACGTAGATATTAGAAAGACATACAAGAGGAACTGTTATTAAAAATAGATTAAACCCAGCAACTGCCACCAAAAAAGAAACCATACCCGAAATAAATTATAAAAACAATCCATACGATGACCAAACTATAGCCAAAAGATAGGTAAGCTAAGTGAGAAAAGATGTCAGTTTTATTTCTAGGCTAAAGTAAGCTCTATACTGGACCACTCTCCGGCCTATAAATATTTGGAGTCGATAGCTTAGGCCGTTCAATAATTCAAGTGTTAAGAAATGTCGAATTTGGGTCCTAGGATTTACGGTAGAGGGAAAATGGGTTGGTGTGATCTCAGGTATTCTGAATCTCTCTTAAATACAAGGATCACTGCTCTATTGGGTTGAAATCTCTACAAAAGAAGCTGTTCAGAATTGTTCTCTTTTGTTTATGTACAAGACGTGTGCCCGAGGAGGTTTCTTATCGTGAAAAATGACGAACTTTCAAACAAACTATCAAACTCTGTATTTAACCAAATTAAGGGAATTAATTTGCAAAAATCTTTCCTTATTGTTGACCTACTTTACGAAAGGAAGTCTTGTACAAAATTGCATGCTTCTAGGCACAAAACTGAAGACAGTACATTAAGTAAGTAGATTTTTCTGTGTACTAGATCAAGGTGTTAAACAATCTAGGTCTACGTGTAACCCATCCAGTATGCCTCATGCTTTACTACACTACTAAAAACAAAACACCAACCAAAGAGGTTACCTCTCCGACTTATTAGTTCATAAGCATGGTAAGAAGATTATCAAAATCGTCTGATGCAATATCTAGGTACAGCTACGAAGATACCTCCAGAAATCCAGTATTTTGCTCAACATTATTTTAGTAAACAGAATATGTTCGCACAGTATAGTTTCCCGTCCTCCCGTCAATCCACAAAAGCGAAGGCAAAGAAAATGAAAGCTCAGTAGATAATAAGGTGTAATGCTGGGAAGCGTGCCTAAACTTTACTGACCTACAAAGCAATTCATTGGTGCAACTTGACGAGAACGTAACCTTCTAACAGACCTGTGGGTGAGATGGTACTCAGTGTAAGTGACGGGTACTACACATTATGTTCAGGTCAACACAGTCAGGCGGCAATTCGAAAATATCATGTGGACGACCGGAAAAAAATTAATGAATTTTCCAATCAGAACGAGCCGAATGAAAGCTGAATTCGTGTCGGTTTTCTTGTTCAGCAAATACTACCGTATCGAATTTGCCGACTAGAACAAATGTGTAGCACCTGAAACAGTACCCGGACATTAATATGATATATCGGGCTTTAAAAAGAGAAGATCACACAGGAGTGAGTAATAGACGAAGCAACGCTCAGCTAAACCGAACTTTTTCTAAAATCCGATGCGCCATATTTACGGCCAGGTACAGTAAAGTGTTATTTACAACATATACAAATATGGGAATATTCTAGAACTTCTAAATTCTAGAACGATTTAGATGCGTAACGTGCATTGTCACAAAAGCATTTCTTTGTTGTGGTTTAGCATCTATTGCTGTATGCGATGCGTCATTTGACTTTTTTGTCAAGATGACGCTATAGTCATATTTGAAGACGACAACAAACAACAATATACACATTTTATTTAAGTTTCTACTATTTCATCATCTTCCAAAGAGCTCTATTGTGTGTCGCAAGTTAACACGGCTCAAATATCATCACGTAATTTTCTTTCGGTATATCTAATCAATCACAACAAAACTGGGTAACACGGATCAAATGTTCTACAAATTCTTTTTTAATACTTATGCGAGTACTTATAAGACTTGACAGTCCTGAGACAGTTATTGTGGTATGCAAAACAATGTCTAGCACGTAGCAAGACATAATGGGTGTATGAAGACCATTCACGAAGCCGAAAGGTACTGGATCACCCCGTCATTGTGTTTTTTTATGGTTCTGGACCATACCTGGGAACCTTCTAATTACGGAGATATTGGATGTCAAAGTTCCAACAAGGTTTTTCTTTGTTTTTTTTTAAATACACATTTTTTGTGTTTTAACTTTACTTTAAATCCCTCCATGACCATACTGTTCAATGCATCCATCAGCACAATGTTTTAGTTCGTTACATTGAGTCCTACAGTAAACCGTCATATTTAACCCCAAAAAAAAATTAATCCCAGCAATAAATGCGTTAAATTACTTAGTTGTATGTACAGAATGCTTGGTCGCCGGCTTCGTGAAGGGTCCGTTTACACCTTGTATTTCACAAAAGAAGCAACAAAATCCATGACACAGTGAATTGATCACTATTGTTAGTTAGGCTTGTACTATCTACTCGTACATAAGACTCATTAGACGTCTAAAGTCCGATGTGCAAAACCCCTTATCGCGTCACAAAGACATTTACTAACAAGTAAAAATTGTGTTTGTCCTTACATTTGTCGTTATCGTTCCTGTCCGATTCCGCTGAATCCTCGCTGTTCATGGACGCCATCGATATTCTTTTGTTTCTCTGCTGTAGTAGGAGTTCTGGAAATGTAGAATATTTAGATATTAGAAATTGAGTCTGAGGAGGATCTCGTGGCTAAATAATAACAGCCGCTCGGGTCGATATTTAGGTTAAGCCGTGCTTGCCTAGGTTGTTCTGTGGATGGGTGACCACCCATTACATACCGAGTTTCCTCCGTGCCTCGGAAAGCACGTTAAGCCGTTGGTCCCGGCTGTCATTTGTAGATCTTTGACAGTTAGGTAGTCAGTGGCTAAAGTCTATCAACCAGTCTTACCAAGGGGTATCGTATTAGCCAGTACTAACTGGGTTGTGGAGGTCAGATAGGCAGTCGCTCCATGTAAAATACTGGTATTCAGCTGCATCCGGTTAGAGTGGAAGCCGACCCCAATAGAGTTGGAAAAAGGCTAGGCAGATTATGAGTCTGAGGTGTAGCAGTAATGAGAGGTTCTAGACAAGTAGTTTTTATATCTTAGTATTGACGCTTTTAACGTGCACGTCTTGCTACGTCATTCTCACATAATGTATAATATCAACATGCACTTAGGTTTTGTAATAACATTCCGATTTAAAAGAATATCCATGGAGTTTCTTGCTAGTTCTTTTCCATAGAGATATATGCTTTGGAATGGGCAACTACAGTACTTTCACAGTTATAATGCACGAGCTGACCAGCGCAACTTCGTCGGCGTCACAACCACTTATTCACAGGGCGGCCGCTGACACCTTCGGAATACTTACTTCGCTGAAAAATGGTCTAAAATAGCTGTTCTATTATAATGCATGCCATGACAGATGTCAGTTATCAAACGGTAGAGGAATATGGACATAATGTAATATTGCTCACCCACCTAAGTTGTTAGCGTGATAATATATAGCCTATAGCCTTCCTCGATAAATGGGCTATCTAACACTAAAAGATTTTTTTAATTCGAGCCAGTAGTTCTTGAGATTAGCGCGTTCAACCAAACAAACAAACAAACTCTTCAGCTTTATAATATTAGTTTAGATTGTGACTGGGACTGTAGATACATATTTTTGTTATGGCAATTCAAAAGTGCCTGTAACTGGACGATATGAAATAAATGCTTTGATTATGTAGGAATCGCTTTCAAAGTGTTTCGTGCAACAATTTTCCACAGGATTTTCGGTAGCTAATATCTAGCCAATCTTGGAAAGATTCAGCGTTATCACAATTATACGAGTACATAGAATCTTACTTTGTTCTGGCCCTCAGGCCAACAATTATTGTACTCGTAGCTTTTATGAGAAAATAGGTTTCAAAAACAAAACACAAAATACATAACCGATAAAATTCCTTCAAATGTTTATGTTTATAAGAAACAAATTCGCAAGACTAAATGGCACAAAACATTAGAATTTATGACGACAACGTTTATAAATTTTTGATCTCCCAACTTCCTCCAATGAGACATTAATGACATCTCGTTTGTCACAACAAAACTGAAGCGATTGTCGACGTTTAAATAATTTAGATGAATCTTATTTAAATAACTTTCCTTCTTTACCTTCAAGTTCGTCGTAACAAAGTAAAATAAAAATAGATTTTGATAATGGAGAGCGAAGGTCGGGATGGAACAGTTTCATTCGACAATAATATCTAAATTATGTACATTATCTACAATAGGTATATCTATTGACCGCAAACACCAGATTACACATCGATGGCATATCTCAGATAATTTATCGGCATGTCATGAATTTCTAAATTGTGTAAATGTACTATTTATCACGTTAACGAGTTGTGCTATCATTATCATTATGGATAATGTGACACAAAATTTTACATCGTAGAAACATTTGAATTTGGAACTCTCGTGGTAACTTGAAGAGTTGTAAATATCGTAGGTTGTAACCAGACAGATTCTTTATTTCATGCAAATTATTTCGTCACAATTGAGCTTAATTTCATCATTCGACGGCATGTGACATCCTCAAACCGCAAGGCCTGTGAGGTGGACTACGACATTACGGATTACGGAGAGGGAAAGCCTCTCACGGACGAAAGAGGCATCCCAACAGCAGGAACATAGTAGACTGTTTATAAATATGCCATCACCCATACGATCTAACGGTACAAGAAACTGAGGAAAGCAATTATTACCTTCAATGTGGTATGATTAATTTCAGTGGGCTGTTTTTAATACTCTTGTGGTAGTTGCTTCCTGCCCTCCGTTATATTTAATCCCTCTGAAGACTATTACGATATATGAAGAAAGTAATAATCTATTCTTAACTCAAAACAATTACTGCTCTTACAAACTCAGACCACGAATCAAGTGGAGTAACAGGAAGATGAACTTTATTAGCCTTTACATTAGCGTCATATTCACTAGTATCGATACAACAACAGTTTTAGAATGTGATTTATAATAAGGCACCGCTGCTATCTGAGTTAAGCCACACCTGACTGCGTTAGCAAAGCTGATAACAGCGCAGATAAAGCCTACGATTCCGCGAAAATGTTCATAACCCATTCAGAATAATATTACGATACCTGTAATACAATTGACATTTGTTGAGTAAATATGCATGATTACTTGGAATGGGTAGTTAATAGCCTTTGTCGACACCTAGGATAGGTCGTTGATCGATGGTTTGACGGAAGATAGTCATAAACTTGTGATACAAAGAGAAAAATACTGTTGCCATTTCCAAAAGCGGATTACGTATACTCATCAGAAATATTTTATGTTATGATTGAATTCGTGCAAGATGTTTTAATGTTCAACGGATATTTGAATACTATGAAACATCAACTGTATATTTCAGGTTTCAAATAAATCTCGAGTAGAATTTAAGCATCTGAAATCTATAGCGCTTCGTTGAGTCTAATTTCTAAACAATCACAGAACCAGAATATCTATAAACTAGCTTTTACCCGCGGCATCGCCCGCGTTAATTTAGAAAAAAACACTCTTACGTTCTACTAAAATTTCTATAACAATATAATTCAAACATGATTCAAAAGCCCGTGGCGCCATCTATTATTAGAATTATTGTTGTTTTCGACTGAAACAGTACTTTTTTCGAGATGAAAGGTACTGGCCTGACAACATATGTGCAAAATTTCAGGATGATCGGATCAGTGGTTTAGGCGTGAAAAAGTAACGAAAAAACTTACTTTCGCATTTATAATATTATTAAGTTTGGAAGTTTGGATGTGCATTCCAAGTATCAGTTAGAAACTGTGAGAATCAATTATCTTGTTGTTTAATCAAAATTCAACATTGGCGGGCATCGACCGGCGGAGAGACATCTCAAACTACCTACACTATAGTCATTAAACTCCACTGTTAGACAATAATAGAACTGGATCGAATGCCCGTCACCTCCGCCGATAGTTTAGATAATATTCACGAAATGACGCAAAATAAACTCCGACAAGACGACAATAAAACTCCACTGTCTCGGACACAGCACACATGATCCGAATATACATCAAGTCGCTCAGCCCGACTCGATCGCTATTTTGCAATAGACAAAAGCCCATTGTACATTTGAGGAAATAGCAATTGTCGCTAAATAGCTCTGAGTAACAAAGAAACGCGTTACCAGAAAGATTTAAACACCAGTTTACGCTTATCGGCGTAATCTCAGCGAGAAATGTGGCATTGTAACAGCGAGAGTTCAAAACGATCGTACTTTCGTCGCAGCATTCCCTTGTGATACTCCTATCTAATTATCCGTAAGGAAAGGTTGTTCAAGTTAGATAATACAGACGTTCTTCAAAGAGGAATAAAGAATACGAAGATAAGGATCGTAGGAACGTGTGAAACGTGCTGTTAAGTGTACAACCGATACTTAATTTTGTTTTGCGTAAAGCAGCAAACGGAGCGATCGTTGCATATTCGTTTGCATTTACAAAACAACGGTGTCAAAGAAAAACGTCGAGTTCCTGTCGTTCCCACAGACGAGACACAACGCAGTGCACATGCAACTTGCCAGTGAGTGTCCAATAAAAAAGTGTGTCGTCGACCCCGCGTGCGACAGCCTGTGATAAAGGACCACGCTCCTTCCGTCACGTATAATACGGGGAGCAGATGATGATCAATTAAAAAGTTTGTTCGCATTAACTATACGGGAATTAGTTTCGTTCAGCGTGCGTGCCACATGGACTCAACGAATTTCTTTGTGAGAAATGGGCTCTGAGTGAACGTTAATGGAACTTATCTTAATGTAGCATTTATTATGTTGGTCATGATGACTGGAATCGAATATATAACATATATGATGACATTAATAGTTATCAAAACATCACGTGAACATAAGATGCACATCGATGGGGAGATGGGTTACCGAACTAATAAAAAATCATCCTCGGTCGTTAATTTAAAACTGGTTTTATTACCAATTGCTTGAGTAGATATAAATACTTTCTACTGACAGAAAAATTCAGGGAGTGTTCGTATACACGGACAGTGTAACGTTTCACTGACGTACGCAATGTTTGAAAGGTGATATAATTCTATCGACTTAGGACGTGCTCGCTTTGTCACACACTAATACGTTGCATGAGGCTACACTCATCTTTGCAATGTTTACTATGAGACGTGTTTTGTTTTCGCGTCCAACTTCTATAAATTAGGTACAATAGTGAAGGATGGAGACAAGTACAATATTTATGAGTAGTCGTTACCACATCATGACAGAATCGAAGAAAATAAACTTTGCTAGTGGATTTCCAAACCAAACAACGTAGTATAGTGAGACAATAAATGTAATTTGAATGTTACAGCTCGTCATACAATAGCAGTACGGTACTTAAAATTGCATCATTAGTCAGTGCATTGTTTCAACGCTGTGCGCTTATCGACGTGGTCTGATATTGATGTTCGTATCGTTGCTAATCGTTGAACAACATCTACATTTTAACCAATGCTGATAAATTGGCCCAAAACAATGCTACGTTATCTAGATGGGTTTAACGATAGTTCAGTCATATTATTGTAAGTGTTGATAGAGATAAAATAAGCCCTAGTTACCGCAGTAAGTATACATATAGTCTAACTAGGCATGTTGTTGAAACCTAATGTTAAAGTATCTATTGCCTCAATTCTCTTTCCGGAATTAGATCAACTTGGATATCTTCATCTTTCAAACGTTTCTCTCGGAAAACCTTTTCTTTTCTTCCTCGTATCGTTTAATCATCGTATTTAATTACTATGTCCAGTTCAACTTATGGAAACTAGACCCGCTCTTGCTAATACAAACGCAACCAGTTCTTTCATTCATGTTAGCGAGGTTATGATTTCAACTCAAAACCAGATTCTCACAGGAAGGCTTATAACGTTATGAGTGCAACGACGTTTGACACTGCTTCAAGTATCATTAGAAATTGATTTATTTTCCACACCATCAATACATCTTTACAAAAACATAATAATTTAAGTGTCTGTTTGTAATTTTAAAATAACTGGTTTTTACAGAATGCATATGAAACAGTATACGGTAATTAAAATCTGTCTGGCGGAGCACAGTTTGTTATTAATAATACGCTTTGGGTAGATACTGATTTTTGTCTCTTTCTCTAGAGATCCAGTAAACCACAAGTCACGATCGTTGCTATGATTATTATTGTTCGAAACTAAATCAAAGAGAAAATAGAACTTTCCAAGTTTTACCTTTTTTCTGCATGGCTTGCACCCACAGAAGCGAGGTGATGCCTTCGACCCACGCGTTCCTGATGGCAGGGTCGCTGGTCTCTAACTTGTAAGACTTCAGGTTTCTCTTCTTGTACCAGATCGTGAACTTGTGCTGGTCGTGCTCTTTCGCTGTTATCCCCAAGTCATCCACGGGAATGTCGTCCTTATATATGAAGTACTCCACTCTAGGTTGCTGTAAATAAAAAATTAAATGTTTTAAAAATTGTTTTGTTTGCGTAATAGTTTTAACTAATTGGTTTTGTCTTTAAAACGAAAATAGTTACGACCCTGATCATTAACTGACGACCAAAATTTAAAATTAATTGCTATCATAAAACCAAATTACAAATGAAATATAGAAAAGGACACGCAACAAAAATGGAATTCACGTAGCTGGCCGAATTTAATATATTATTTTGAATCATATTTTATTCAAATACAAACTGATATCAAGAGCAGAATATCAATGTCAAGTTTATTTTTACATAAAATGTAAATCAGAGTCATTGAATCTTTGGACAAAAGGTCACATTCGCTTTGGTTGGCTGTAGCTCTAACCAGTTCTAGAAAGGCATTAATGGTGATATTGCTAGCGGACGTACAATGGGACGGTCTCCCAGTACTACGTGTTTCCTGTACCATCAAACAGCTGAAATCGACGATGCGTGGTAAATTAGTCGTTCCGTAGCACTGGCAAGGTCGTTTAACTCTCGCCACTACCATTGCTATTGTGTACACAACTTCATTACAAAAATATCTCACAATTTGCTTTTGTCTGTTCTCTAGCTCCTAATGTACATTTTTGTATAAAGAAGCGTCGATAAAGTCCGTGACAATGACCGACTACGTACTCATTCAACGTGTCGTGGTCATAGAACCCGCAAACCTTTAATTCAAATTTGTGGAGAATCTCTGCAGTGTTTAAAATTATTTTAACTCCCAGAGATAAGACTACAATATTTGAGTTGTTACTCAGAATACAATCCTTTGTTATGTTAACTTCAAGTCTCTCGACAATTAAACAAACTTGTATCAAAACTATGAAGCTGTACGCGAATTGTGAATGATGGAATACAGATAATTCCGTCGGCGACGACGACGCCAGTGCGTCGCGTCTGCGTCATAAACACTTCGTAATGTCCGACGCACAATATCTCATTATGATGCAAGTTAAGTGGCCGCGAATGGTATCAAATTAAAAGTAAAAATAAAAAAACAATAACTGCTTGTAATACAGACTGAAACGAGCAATAAGTGAACGTAAACCTCTTTAGTTCCCGACTTGAAATTCGCCGCGTTCAAGTCAATACTTGGCAAGTCATCTTTCTTTCAAACGTCACCCCTTGACTGATTTCTAAACGACTTCAAAGGCATCTCGGACTAAGTTGAGTATTGAATAAAGCGCTTTCAACGTTTGTGTAAAGGAATTTAATTCTGCCAATACTGGAATTTATCGTATTTTCGCGAATCTGAGCGAAAACTTGCATACTACGTCAGCTATTGAAAGTAGAATACAGGTGGAAAATTAAATTTAACCTGAAACTGGAATCATGTCTCCTATCAGCAAAAATGACCTTGTTTTGGTTCATTATTTCTTCATAAAACATTTGGTCGAACTAGCGCCAGTAACGTAAGCATTTCATACGTCAAGATATTACAATCTAATTTAAAGGTTAATCCATTTATCTTCAATGATACGGATACCACAATTTTAGACGTAGTCATTTCAATATCAATCGAACATCTTTTCTATAAATACTTAGTCACAACCGCTGTATTTTCCCTAAAATCAGGGCACATTGAAATAATGTACTTGAAGAGAATAAAAAGTCCCAACCGATACAGAATTACCATTAAGTTTGTCATGAAATAGCTACCTTATCATATCGGCCGACAGTGGGTACAGACAGACAAGTTTAATTATAATTATTTTATTGTTACATTGATAAGTCGTGACTCATTTGCATTAATGAGTCATCAAAACAATGTTTAATTTGATCTTATTAAGTTCTTTTATAATTTATCTATAGCTGGGAATGTCTATAATGCGGAATCATACAGCGTTCCCGTAAAATCGATGTGATAGTGGATCTGTTTGTTCAAGTACAGACGCCAGCACATCAAGGTACCCCAAAACTGTCAAATTTCCCCAATCAACCTTGCACCTAATGCTTTAGCGAAAAAGTTGAAAATCTATCACAGAAATTTGACAGATTGTAGTAGCTTGATGTCATGGCGTCTGTACAATATTTACAAAATAAGTTATAAAAGGTTAGACCACCGTATTCATCATTAACATAATAATCTGAAATTTCTTACTAATGTATACTTAGTTCATCAATGCTCTTTGCTCGTATTGTCAAGCTCATTACAAGGTTGTAATTGTCTCCTGTCATCAAAGAAAACGAAAGTTCATTGTTCAGTCATTTGCCTCTAATGTCAATATTCCTTTAATACATTATTGCTTTAACAAAATACTGTCGTTTTTACCTACTTGTGTGGTAATATTAGTATTTCCTCTCCATACAAAGTGACTAAGTATCTAGGCATAGAATTTATAGAGAAGAACTAATGTCAAAATATATCTTCAATATTAATGTTTACATTAGCCTTTGTCATTGTATATGAATCCTGATCTATACATAAAGTACCTACCTACCATATTTCCAACGGCGTATTGGTAAACATTGTTTATGCCAAAAAATATAGGTCAAGTATGATTAAGTCGGAACCTTTTGATAACTTATGTACTTACTAAGATATACTCTGAATATTGACTGGTAAATTAATTTCATAATTACGTTGTATTGTTGTAGGTATTGGTAATCTAACAAAGCAATACAAAGTAACTACAGTTAAAATGTGAGGAAAAATATAAAGGCACCTCTGATAACTAAAAATACGCGTAAATAATAACGAAATAAATTCAATTGTGAACATCTAAACTTTTTGTCGATGGGAGAAAAGAACAAGCATTATCTATTTTATTTTGAAACTGCTGTTTTGAAACAAAGTTTTTTGTCCGCGAGATTAGAGGTGGGGCAGCCGATTGTTTAAAACTGAAATCCAATCATAAAAACTGCAATTCACGTTGCACAACGAATACGCGAAATGCGAAGTGTCTGTATTGCTAATTACTGTCAAGTACTACTCTACTTTATTTATTTACTGATAAAGAAGCGTCACCAAGCGGAAGTCTTGGGAATCACGTCACATTATGTACTTTAACGTAACGCACCTATCAAAATATTTACATTGTTATCAAAAATAACTAGCAAAACCACCTTAAAATAAAGTAACTGACGTTAATTATTCTGCGATAATTTGTTAACAAAGGGAAAACCATACACGATATAGTCGATTTTATGATAATTCATTTTTATACGACGTTTATCGATTAGAGCTTACGTCTATCGCAAGTCAGTATCATTATTTACGATGCCTGCAAAGTTTTCTTTAGGCAAGGCTGTCGATCAATTCTGTTTCACGTCTTTTCTAGTCAAAACAGACGATGGCAACCAACATTATGTAACCAATTAAATAGCTACTTAACTCACTACCAACCTGGTAAAGTATTAATTGATTCCTTTCGGAGCAATTTTAATGTAGCCACATTTACATAATCGATGAGGTTAATTACCTTGTCTTTTGTTGTACAATGCGTTTTAAAGACATATTTTTATATCTCCAAGCTTTATTGTAATTATCAAGGTATTATTTTATTATATTCGTATGCTACAATGAATACTAATTGATTTTTTACATTAAATGGTTCATTTAATGCTGCATTATCACTAATGACTTTCAAACCTTAATAGTCCGTGCACTTAATGATTGCTAATAACTATGAGAATTCAGTAACGAGTTAGCAGGTATTCAACAAAACGAACATCAGCAGTTTTTAAATAAAAATACTCAGACACTCAAAAATATGCAAAAAAAGAACGACCTAGCCTGTCTGCGGTGTGTACCTATGTGTATGTTCGTGTGTAAGTGTTTGTGTCTGTGTTGAACATAACAGTAGACACTGACCTTTCTGTACACCACAGTGATGAGCACGAGTTTGTCGAAGAGGAATATCCTCATTAGCTGTCGGCGGCGGCGCGCCGTGTCCATCGCGTAGAACTCGTTCTGGCGAAGCAACCGTCCTTGGTTCAGCAGGTTCAAATATTGCTGCAACAGAGACGATCGATAGTATCGCGAATCAAATTAAAGCCCTACCGGACACAAATAGATTTCGGATAAAACCTACGGTGAAACGGTTGAGGGTCACCACCTATTTATATATTTCCGGATGGAAATAGCGTACAGTGCACGATTTTTAAATTCCTAATTTTTAAATTGCTAAGGTTGCTTGGCTTTTTCCGTGGTTTACTTTTTACCAGCAAATAGGTAAATTAAATAATAAACAATCATTGATTGTTGGTAATAAGTAGATATTAATAAATAAGTGGGTAGTGCTTACAATCAGACGCTATATTTAATGCTGCCCACATTATTGTGCCCTCAATTATTTTACCTAGTTAATACTATCATCAAAAGGTGAAAGCATTTACATGTAAGCAGTAAAACAAACTTCAGTCAGATAAAGTCAGATTATTATATTGCGAACGTTTCCTAAAATTCGTCACACTAATAATAAAATTATCTTTATCTTCCAACATACCTATCTGAGATATGATAAAATAAAAGATAACGAACATTGTCCGACGCCTGTGGCAAACAACGAGTATTCTTTATGACTAACTAGCATTACTCTAGATATTATTTAAGGATATCTGTCTATCTACATTTAATTTATTACCGATAATGTTTTACATGTCTCCATTATAACCGATAGCACTTTCAAGTCATAATGTTTTGAAAACAAACGTGTATATTTCACTCACCGGACAGTCGGTTATATTTTCCAGTGCCATGATTTCATCGACCGCAGTTAGTACACATTCGACCATAGTCTTCGCTAGCTTCAAACTTTCCAGCGGCGTCTCGTCATTCTCCGAAGACTCTCCGTTGCTGCCGCCGGTCTCGTCGCTGTCCACGCTCAGTTTGGATATCCTCGATTCCGTTTCACTGCGCTCGTTTTCATAATTTGTATAAGTTTTAACTAAATCCGCCAGGAACAGCTTGTATCTCGGTATCCTCTGCACTGGTTCCAGAAGGTAACTTGACAGATCTAATCGATCACCTAATTCTAATTGTATTCCCTGAAACAAAAACATTCGATATACAGCATTTGCAAATCGATTCGATCGATAGCTATAAATATAAACGTTTGCGGTTAAATCACATTATAGCAAATACATATAATTTAATAGCCTTTCACCGGCTTTCATGCGTAATTTGGGTCGAATGATATGTGATCGCGATCGAGGTGTGGGATAACTGGAGCAGAATTTTATCCGAACAAGTAGACTGAGAAGGTTCACGGAAGGGAAATGGCGCGCGACAATTATAATAATAAAATACAAACTTTCACTCAACTTAGACGTTTATGTCGCAACATTTAGCTTTTTGGTCAAAGAAAGAAGTTACATTATGAAAATTCTAATTTGAAAAATAACGCGAGGACCGAGCTTCTAGTACATTCGCCAACGTTGCGCGGACGGAGAGAATTAAATTCATTTGTATAATTAATGACTGTTTATACTTAACGGAATATTATTTTTTGAAGCAGTGGTGGTCGAGCAATGCCTATGAATGTGCAAGTATAACGGTAGCGCCAACAGTTAGGCGGTTGTCTAGCAGCGTGCGCCATCCAGCACCGTATGGCGTACACTTTACAGAAATGAGGAAATGACGCTCAGCTTCCATCGAGCACCGTGATGACTGCTGCGTGCATGCGGCCAACCGATAATGCCTCAATCAATTTAGTTTTTACGGTAAATCATACCACCTACTTATAACTACGCTAACACTAGCTTCTAACCATAGAGCACGTACGACTGCCATAGATAAAATACGACACACGGTTTGTATATTATGTATCTAATACAATGTGATGTAACTTATTTCTATAAATATATGCCGGAATGTGGGAAGCTGATAGATAGGGGTTTTTTTTTTCATGAACAGGGAAATCCCATAAACAGATAAATTGCGGATGCGCAGTTTAAAATGTCCTGAATTTTGTGATAACTTGTGATAAATGTCCAAATTACTTGTGTTTGTTTGACATCACAACAATACGCCTTTAATCATTGAAAAAACCGTAACGCCCCGCTGTCAAGAGGACTTTCACCTTTTGTTGTAATTGAATGTTGCAAAAAAATATCAAGAAATAAACTAAGCTTACCTGGAAAAACTGTTTGTGTTCGAATACCAGTCTCGTCGCTCTCTTATTATTCCTAGAGTACATTACGTACATATTGAACCTCTTTTCCTGCAAATAAAAAAAAACATGATTGCTGAGTAAAGCCTTTCTCGTATTGTTTATATAAAATTTGGTTTGAACCAATCAAACGTCACGTACATTAGCTGCGATCATTATTTTAGATTTCTTGTGATACACACTCGGTACTTTAAGTGAAATTCTTTACTTTCTCCGAGACCAATCGAACTAAGTAAAACTATCGGAGACTGGGGGCCAATGTGGCGATAAGCCTAGGAACTGTGAATAATCGTTGAACACGTTTATAGATATTGCCCGTCCATTTAAATATGAGCCGCGTTTATTCCAAGTTGCCGTGTTCTAGCCATTTCTATGAATCAAAACTGTGAAGAAAGACGATCTTATTACGGCGGTGAAGTGCCAGGGGCTTGGAATCATGCGCTCCGACAGTCCGTGACACCAATGTTTTTATAACGATTTGCTCTTAATCGGTCATTACGCTGACTATTTACTCTAGTTAGGGAACATAATTATTTCAGGGTGAACATTGACGGCAATTCGTCAGTTTAAAAATAGATGGTCATTAAAAAATAAAACAATACACGCTTTTCGGCACGTACCAACAGCTACAATGATTATGACCATAATTCAGCAAAACTGATGTTTTATCAAAGAAAAACCACGTGATCGTCTTGTCTTGTTAATGAAATATAACATATCGAGACCTACATTTATAAAATTAGGTTCGGAAGATAAGCAGAGGAACCAATTTTTATCAGATATCTCATCAACACTTAAAAGTTATCAGATTGAGGCTCGACAACTAAAATGTAAACAATAACAACACTTACGAATCTCCTAAAGCACTGTCCCAACTTTCTGAGATCATTTTCACAGTCTCTTAAAGCTGGTAGGAACTCTTCAGAATGAAACCTGAATATCCTCTCGATGTTGCCGAAGATCTCAGGTTCCAGTGATCTGAAGGTGGGGGATAGTTCAGGCTTTCTCATGTTGGGAATGTAGTCGTCCACGACATGCCTTAGTCGTTCAACATAGACGTTCTCCGTGTGGACAAGTTCATTCACTCGTTCAGTTAGCCGTCTGAAAATAAAGCATTATGTTATTGAAGGGAACCATTGTTATTGATAACAATTAGTATGTTTACACCCACTCCTTTGTAGGGGATTTTAGTTTACAGCTGATAGTGAAAACCGTAATTGTTATGATAGGGTTTTCCCTAATATTGTTATTGAGAAATGCGCTAATTAAACGTTGCTGTCTTTATATTTTAGATATAATACTAAAATAATACCTAATTGGGACCTGTAAAAAAGCATATTCAAGTCTGAACCTAAATAGGTCTAAGTTAAGCTCTAATTTTAAATGATTCAAACAAGGTAAGGTTCCCTTGTTGATGAGTTCTCTTGTAGAGTTTTTTTGTAATATTAGCCGATGCGCCTTTTTGTTAAAACAAATACTGACTTGCTATCTTTATGTGTACAAATCGTTAACCGACTCATTGTAAGTGTTAAGTGAACGTATTAAAGATGTAGATATTTTATAAGTAAATTGTCTGTGCAACTAACTACAGTCACTATCGTAAAAACAGAAACTGTACGCATTAGTACTAATATATTAAATATTAGGCATAAACGCTTTCCTTCTCATAGAGAGGAGGCCTGTGGCCCAGCAGTGGGAACATTATAGGCTGATTATGTATGTTATGTATAAACGCTTTTAATACATCAATGGGTACCTATGTATCAAAGAATAATAAATTATTTTAATAATAAAATTATTTTTTTCACAAAAAGTACTTAATGTAGTTTACAGATAAATGCTATGAACAGTATTTTGTACACAAAAGTATTAGCATCTGTAGCCGAACTAGGAGGACCGTATTTTGGCTATTAAGAATGTATGATGTTTACTTTGTAGGTATGCTACCTTCACTGAAATTTCACCATTTTGTTCCACAGACAAATACTCTTCTATGAATGCACAATGCACAATATTTACTCACAATATATTATTAATCTATTTATTCACAATATTTTTAGCCTCACTTGGGCGTACCAAGTGAGGCTAAAAATATCTTTATCATATTATTTATCAAACAGGTCAAGATTGCTCCACTGTCAATAAGGACTTAAGGATATTGAGTACAAATGATAAAATGCATTACTTCCTACATTAATGTCTTATTTGCAAGATACTGCTTCGGACCAACGCAGCTGTCATTGAGGCAATTAATACAATCTAAATGTTTAAGCAATATTATATTACTCGATTTCGTAAGCTTGCCTTGAAATATTCAGCATAGAAAATGTATTATATGTTGCAAATGCCTAGTTGGTGCTTGGTAGTTAATTACACAATATAAAAGTTGTTTTTTGGTATTTTTGTTCTGTTGCTTCCATAATAACCTGACCTGAACGATTACCTTTGATCCTTTCTGTACATGCTTAGACAGACTGATAGCATGATAAGAATTCACTTTATTAAGCCAAATATCATTGCTAAGCTGCAGTAGCGAAAGTTCCCTACAACTCGATTCCTACTGGCTTCCGTTTGAAAAAATAGCACAGGCAGTATTCTATAGACTAATAATATAGTCACATTAAATATATGTACTCCGGCTTATCTCTTGAAAAAAATAACCCTTACCCTACCTTCTACTGTGCTTTTTATTGTGTTATGCATACTGTTTAACTTCTTCTCGCACACGGAATCTCTGTACAAACTAATTCTAGCCTGTAAGGGGCCTGGTGACCTGTATCACAGGATTTTCCCAAAAACCTTCATCAGGCACCAGTCTCTCACAAAGGTTGAACACAGCTGAGACTTTTTTGTACACATTAACTTTAAGTCAGCTTTGTGAAGAGAGAATAAATGATAAATCTACATCTACATGGTCCTCATATGACTTGAGCAATGTCTGGACTTTAAAAGAGACGGTGACCTCTGAGTTTGTTTCGGATATTTCTTCTCAGAGTAGTCAGGTACGAAACACCGGCCCCATCTAGTTTTAAAACAACATGTTGACCTGTAAAAGAGTTTTTTAAACCAATTTACAGAAATATTTTATGATTTAAATAAAAAAAAACCCTTCGCTACTGCTAGGCTGTGTCACTGGTGTAAACATTTATGCACGATCTTTATATTTGGGAAAACCTAATTTTGGGGGGCAAATAACGATAAACTGAGTAAATATGTATTGAGCACAACAACGGTTGTTTGTATTTGAACTTTGAACTAACAATTGCGTAAAATTTGTCGTCAAAACAAACAAAAAACCTCGATAGTTCTAAGTTTAGCTACTACTTATATTTTTTACCCTACGCCTGAACATTAGGTCTAGATAAAGGTAATTTGATAGATAACTTAGGTAAATAACCTGATTTGACCGAGATATTTGACGGGGTTCTGGTCATGGTTAAATTATTTAATTGAGTCGAGGGTATTTCAAACGATTTGAGCTCAAATCAAAAGCTACCAATTACCTTCTTCTAGTAATAAAATACTAGGTGGAATAAAACACTATATTTATAATAATTCAATTACATAATAATGTTTTATCAAAAACATTTTGTTACAAGCAAAGTATTGTTTAAGGCAATAAAAAATACAGAACTTCAATAAACATTTTAGGAAGCCTCTACATTAAGTATTATGTTTAGTTACTGTAATCCATATCAAGGTCAGCACAATTAAATTTAATCAAGTTTTAACAATTCATTCCGTAAATTTTTCCTTGTATTATCTTTCCGATTGTGGAATCGATTCACAGTGCAAATTGTTTCGATTGTTTCTAACTGGTAGGTCTTACTTAGAGATGTTATTTACACAATATTTCAGACCTGGCGTCAATGCAAAGATCGCGCTGCCTGTGGTATTGAATAACAAACAAATCGTTTGAATTTGATAGCTTCAGAAGTATTAAGAACTGTATTACAATTTCGGAGTATTCTATCGATCTCTGTGACACAATACAAATTGTTGAAATCCATGTTAAGAAACTAAGTTATTTTTAATAATTTTTTGTTCCAGGAAAATTGTGTAACGAAGATATATTATTCATAGGTGTTTCTTTAATAGTCGGTAATAATAAAACAATTAAATCAATGAGTTTAGTCATTACTAGTGACCCGCCTTTGCTTCGCACAGCGCCACCTATTGGGTCCAAAACGATATCTAATGTAGCCTATATTTTAAGTTAAGCATCTAGCAGTAGAGCGGTGAAAATTTAGTTCAAATCCATGCAGTAGTTTTTGCGTGATGCGCGTACAAACATACAGACAGAAAGACAGACAGACAAACATTCTAAAAACTGTGTTTTGGCTTTTGTTGCTCTAATAAAGATTCCCCCGTAATTTTTTTCAATAACTTCAATATACAGACATCGACCTGTTACAATTTTATTAGATGTATCGATAAAAATAGTACTAAGAAAGCAGTCGATTGTCCAACGCGACTAGTTTTAGTGATGTTTTCATTAGTTCATTAACGTATTTAAACTTGGCTACGACTGTAAGAGTGATTCAACAACACAATAATTTATAGTGTAGTTCAAGAACAATGCGTGGTATCTGAAACAATTCTGAATAAAAAGGATGTTTAATTATTTTTTGTTTGTAATAACAACATTACAAGTGTTGTGGTTTGTCTTACATGTTTATTATTGTTTCACATACCTCTTAACAAATTATTTAACTGATATTCAGACTTTGTGTAATACGTTCCGACTATTATATAACCAAATTAGCGGCCTGCCCGGCTTTGCACGGGTGGACACTTATTTTCCCTTAATTCCTCCCTCCCCCCTATTTTTTTCTAGTAATAAATATAGCCTGTTTTTCCAAAGGAATAATGTAGCATTCTAATGGTGAAAGAATTTTTGAAATCAGTGCAGTAGTTTTTGATTTTATTCGTTACAAACAAATCTTTCCTCTTTATAATATTAGTGTAGATTAAAGAAATGTTTCAAACAAAATAAATTTGTACTTTTTCCCACCTCCATGGTTTTAAAGCTTCTCTTATTTTCAATAAGTCGTAGTTTTTTATAAGGATAATAAATTATGAATAACATATTTATCTAATTTTATCTGTCATTTACTTTATCGGGGGCGTATTAATGATTACGGACTAATCGGAACATACCTATCAATAAAAGCGTCTTGGAGAACCCCACATAATGTTCTTATGACGTAACAGTCACCTGTTTGGAATAATCAATAGATACCGTATTCATCGACTCATCGTCAAATATTGGCGAAAGCGACAGTATGACTCACTGATTTCACCACAACTTAATATAAAAACGTATGTAGGACCGAACCGTGCCGCAAGCACTATTCTTATAACATAACCTTCTAATTTTATCTGTAAAACGTATAAAAGTATAAATAGATTCAAAGATATCTCCGATTTATAATATCCTTGACGTTTTTCCGCGATTGAACGTAAGCCGAGCATCGAGACTACCACAATCTAGAAAAGTAACAATTGAGAATCGTATTTGTATTCTTTATACGTAAATACCTAACACTAACAAAACGTAAATATAAGAGCAACCTTGGCATCCACGCCGACGCTTGCGCATCCATATAAAAATATACGTTGTGACGTCATGAACCTGCCAAATTAGATGATGATGAGTATTCACTAGTATTCGGTGGTAATCAGTTCGCCTTTTATATTATAATGGGAGCCTACAGGGACAGTAATAAAATATTTAAAAAACCTTGTCAAGGATTTCGAATAAGTTATATATATGTATTTTCTGTCAGCAGTTGCGATAGATTTTACGTCAGAAATCACTGAAATACTATGCCTACCAATTATTCGAAAGTAAGTGGTATTCAGTATATTCGTTCCAGAAACTAGATGATAAATTACCTGCCATCACTTTTATTGTATTTTTTTATGGATATCAATGAAACCGATTTCGTGGAAATACGTTTTATGTTGAAATCATTGTCAAAATTATTTCGAATATCGACTAGAGAAACCATAATTAATTCTAAAATTATGGCTTAATGAAGGCTAGCACTAATTTAGCCAAGCTCCTAACAAGCTCCTTTAGCTGTTGGCCAAGACTTCGACCGCGTGTTGGACGGAAAGTATCCCACGAGATCGTGTTATTGGGATAAAAAGTATCCATCTAAGACATAACCAGGTTATGGCCTACCTGTTTTCCAAAATTCATTGAAACCCGTAAGGTAGTAGATAGGGTTATTTTTGCATTTATTAATATTTGTGTAGTATAGTATCAGTATGGAATTATAAATTAACAGTAATTATCTTTTACTAGATCATCATTTAGTACACAATGATGGAAAACCTGATTGAGGCTGACCTGACTCGACTTTTTCCAGAAGTACCCTTTCTACAAATGTTAATGTTGGATCAAAAAAAAAATGAATTTATGATATCTGTCTGTCTGTCTAGTGATGTACATAGGTACATCACTAGTCACACAGCAAAGTGAGGAAGACAGAACGATCGACAACAAACTCTTCCGTTTGGCGAAGAATAATAAGGATAATAGAATATCTGAAATAAACAGAAAACTGACATCGCAAGATGAGGAATGTTTATTAATAACCATTGTTAATTCTTGTTTTGAAGTTACATTTGAATTGAACACGTTTAGAAATACCTACAATACACAAACAATGACAAAATATATAGGTATCCTTGTTATTTAATTGAGCACATGCCTAGGCTATATTTCTAATAACATAAACAAGCAGGCATTATTTTTTAATTTACGTAGTAGGTATCTGAGGCCAAAAAAGTTGCTGCTAAATATGGAAAATATAGTAGAAAAATAAGAAATGTTGTAATGTATTTGAACACAAATTTTCTATGTGACAATCATAGAAGGCATTCCAGATTTTTGCTCTTGCTTACCATGAAGCATCAAAAAACCGACGTATTAGGTACCGACCTATTGAAATAAGACGTTTGATATTATTTTGATTAATATAAGAGAATTTTATAGGCAAGTTTTTGCTAACTTTTTTTTTTTTTTTTCGGATGTGTAATCATCAAATGACCCCCCCACTCTGGGCGGAGCGGAAGGGAGTGTCAGACTTGTACTGACTAAAACCCATCCATGTTCCTTCTTTGCCCTTTGTGTTCCAGGACCACGGTATCTCTTTCGAACAGTCCCGCTGCCCTGGCAGGCATCGGCCCTTGCGGACCCCTACTTATTTGCTGACATCTCTTTGAGGCGCACGTAGAACACGAACGCGCCGTCGACACGGCCTGTCGTCATAAGACGGCCGGACGGCGAGCTGGCCCATAACTCGCCGTCCACAGGCCCGCGCCTACGGTGGCCGGGAGCCACCATGTGACCCCCGACGCCCAAGGCGTCTCCCGCGGCGACTGGGACGTGAGGTTCTTTCCCTCTCACGTCCCGCCACCTCCTTCACTAGCATGACTGCTTCGCAGAAGGAGGTGACGGCTTCCCATTCCCTCTCGCTCCGGGCCATGGCTTGAACCAAGGCCGGACGCGAGAGATCGCCGCCGCCAATCTCCGCTGCGAGGATCGTCCGGAGGACACGGCGGTGCTCCGCCCAAGCGGGGCAGACCTCCACGGTGTGCTCCACCGTGTCCTCCGGACGATCCTCGCAGTGGAAACACCCGGGCGTTTCCTCCCGCCCGATTCGGTGCAGGAACCTCCCGAAACAACCGTGTCCGGTGAGGACCTGCGTCAGGCGGTAGGTGAGGGCGCCGTGGCGCCTCTCTAGCTACTCCTCAAAGAGGGGATTTATCGCCACTATGGTGGCGTGCCCTGCACGGGGTTGCGACAGTCGCTCTCTCCATGTCGCCATGAGATCACGCCGGAGGTCTGTCCGCTGAGCGGTAATTTGCCGCGGCAGTGAAGTTTCCCCCCGACGTAGTGCTTCCGCGCGCCATTCATGCAGGCGTGCGAGGACTATCGCCTCCAGATCCCATGGCGGCAATCCGGCAAGGAGGCTAGACGCCTCGCCGGAGATCGTGCGGTACCCCCGGATTAGCCTTATGGCTATTACCTTTTGGGGCGCGTTCAGGTAGTGGGCGGCTTGCCGCCTTAAAGAACGCGCCCACACCGGGGCCCCGTAAAGGGCCATGGACCGCACGACCCCCGCGTATAGCCTCCGGCAGGAGGCGTTTGGACCCCTTAGGTTGGGCAAGAGCCGCTTGAAGGCAGCCCCTGTCCGTTCCAGTTTGGGAGCCAAATGTCGGAAGTGCTCCACGAAGTTCCACCGGCTGTCGAGGACGAGTCCTAGGTACTTGAACGTCCACCCCAAGGCGATGGAAACCCCTCCTGCCGTCAGTAGGGATCCCGACGGTGGCGCATTCCGAGGCCCATGAAAACACATGGCCTCGGACTTGTGCAGTGCCACCTCGAGACCCAATTGCCGGATCCTCTCCACGACTATCGCAACCCCGCGAGTCATGTTTTCGGCCGCCGCCTCGTGCGACCTCCCTTGTGCCAGTACCAGCGTGTCGTCAGCGTAGCAAACTACGCTGACGCCGGTAGGGAGGTCGGCGCGCAGCACCCAGTCGTAACCGATGTTCCACAAGGCCGACCCCAGAACCGATCCCTGTGGAACACCGCACGACATCTCTCGCCGGTTCCATTCTCCGCTTCGACCAGGGTAGATGACGGAAGTTTTTGATACTTCGGGTTACATTATTGCAATTACCTAAAGGATCTCCAATTTTTTTTTAAATAAATTATAGCCAATGTTACTTCCTGATAATTTAGCTTTCTATTGGTGAAAAAATGGTTCAAATCGGTCCAGTAGTTTCGGAGCCTATTCGGTACAAACAAACAAACAAAAAAATCTTTCCTCTTTATAATATTAGTATAGATTCACAAAAATGCTACTTTAAGGTAGTTATTGTTCCTTATAATTGACAGTTTAAATGTCATTATGTGATAATAAAAACTATTAGGTTTTAAACGATAGCAAAATGAGTATTTATGTTAGGCTCGCAACAGGTTTCATTATGTTATTTCTGCCTACCCTCATGGGAAAAGGGTCAAAAGAATAGTTAAGTACCTACTTCTTTTATAAAAAATAAAAATACTTTTCCCGGAACCATGTTCCCCTTTATTTCAAAGACTATCTAGATATTATTATCAACATCATCTATCTCGTTCACGCGATTCTTTCCTACAACGTCATATCATTCAAGTTCCGGGACCCTTAAGATAAAACGAACCGATTTTCTCAGTATACGAGCACCTATGATAAGTAAATACTTATCCTACTTATATCTTCTATGTCATTTACCTAATCTTAAAGGAGGATATAATATTCTAACACCTAAGCAGTAAGGTACTATTGGAATATACATTTGTACAGGGTTAGAAATCAATACTTAGCTGAATAGAGTATTCATTTCTCTTTGAGTGAATTATGGCTACTGTGAAAATATATTTAGTAGGTAGGTACTACAATGTTCTCTTGTATTCGATCTTAAATTTGATTTCTTTCCCTAGGTTTCATAATGCGCGTCGGGGGTCACGTGGTGGCTCCCGGCAACCGTAGGCGCGGGCCTGTGGACGGCGAGTTATGGGTTAGCTCGCCGTCCGGCCTAAGACGGCCGGACGGCCGTGTCGACGGCGCGTTCGTGTTCCACGCGCACCTCAAAGAGATGTCTGCAACGATGTAGGGGTCTGCAAGGGCCGATGCCTGCCAGGGTTGCGGGACTGTTCGAAAGAGATACCGTGGCCCTGGAACACAAAGGGCAAAGAACGAATATGGATGGGTTTTAGTCAGTATAAGTCTGACTATCCTTCCGCTCCGCCCAGAGTGGGGGGGGGGTCATTTGATGATTTACCATCCGCAAAAAAAAAAAATTAATAGTGCTGTAAAATATGTGTATGTATGTATTTCACATCGTTACTTCATTATTTTACGCCCTCGATATTCATGTTCACAAATGGGTACCTTGTTCTTTCGATTCAATTTCATTCCACAGTTGTATTTGGGTACACGTGAATGAAATCAATGCCAAACTTCATTAAAAGACGGCAGCAAATTGAAGTACAGATCCAACGATACAGAATACTTTACTCCTAATTACTACGAAACTAAACAAACAAATCGCATATTTAACTTATCTAAATTACAAAATTCTTCTTTACATTGTAAAGGAACTACATGTTTGTTTAATTTTAGTACGGAAGCAGCATTTTAAGATATCAAAAAAAAAAAAAAAAAATTTGTTTGTTTGTATTTGTCAAAACTTACCCAGATACTGTTATGTGCTCGTGAATTACAGTAAGAAGAAACATTTCCAAAGGCCACTACGATTTCCAGAAAGGAATAATCCGGAAATAATTATCTAATTCACGTGTACAGTCACGAACACCAATATGTATACACTTTCCTAAATTTAAAAGCAGGTTTCGCGAGATATAGGTAACGATTGTAAATTGGAGATAGGATCTTTTTCATAAAAATATGAGTTCCAGAATATTATGTTCATAACAGCATGAAATTTTAATCAACAACAGTAGGAGAAAAACGCTTTTTAGTTGTTAAGTGTTTACATATTAGTGCTCGTGACTTACGTGAATTTGACCAAGTTTTTGAAGAACCAACTATTAATAAAAAAAAACACTAATACCACTCTTCTCTTAATGTAGATTGTTAACCACCAAACTAAATTATAGTAAGCCTATCTATATTTTACTCACACACTATGCACATGCACAATAGGTAAGTATGGGATTTAAATAATTGTTTATAAACAGCAGTACGGTTGCGTTTCGGTTGGAATTATGATACTAATACAACCACATCCAATTTCTCAGCAAGACAACAGTCAATCGATGATGTAATGTTTATATCTACTTGAACATAAACATGCCTTGTTTACTTATAATATAAGTAATTTACAACGCAGTGCTAAAAAAAACCTACGAGTTACGAAGAGTGCCAATACAATCTATCTACATACATGTCTATGAAAAATATGCATATTCCATGCTTAGTATTACATACTATGAACAGAACCTTTTGTAACTCAATAACTTTATGTTTTAGCGTAACTCAATGCCCGCTGCATGAGTAAAATTAAAACTAAAACGGCGAAAGCAAACAATGAACTGTAAATTGATAATATTGATTTTGTAATACTAACACCGTTCATTGATTTGGTAAACGATTTGGTTTGTACCGGCATGGCTTTTAGAGATCTACAACGTTGTTTATAAACATATTTTATGCAACGAGTTTTTGCCAAAAATAAACCACTGTGTGTTTGAGGCAGCTACCGGCACTAAGGGATAAACATCGACAAAGATATAAAAAGCCTATAGAATGGATAAAGGCTTTATCAGATTAATTTGAATACAAAGAATATGTGACACAAATCTAAAAAAAATATAAATGCGAAAGGAACTCTCTGTTTGTCTGTCTATAACATTTTCGTGTCTAAATGGCTAAACGGATTTCGATGAAAGGCACACAGGTTGCTCATACTGTTGGACATAGGACACTTTATCCTGGTCGTACGCATACATAATTAATATGTTTTCATGGGACATTTTCCCGGCACTCACACAGGCAGAGGGTAGATGCAAGTTATCATTAAAGCATCGCTGTGCACATTTTAAAATAAAAACATTAGATAGGTATACAATGGTTTCGGTGACAATTCAGTCCCATTCCAACAAACGTTCATTTGTTTTAAACCATTTCTATTCCATTGCAAGGAAGCCATCAACCCGGTAATAGTAGATAATGGTGGTTCATCGCTGGATACAGTATGCCGTTATAATAATTATAGATGCTAGCATAATAATTAGGTATGCTTCGCACAGAAACAACATGGTACGACCTTGCCACCTACGTTGACGACTGATTATCATGCTTCTCATAATACAAGAATCTTTGTGAATCATGTGCAAAAATAGATCAATAATTTTGATTTCATTAACTGAATATAAGTAGGTACTTGATAATAAATGTATATACGTACCTCTAATTACTTCGATTAGCAGTTAATTCAGTAAATTGTATTTTGTTATTGATTTTGTTTCGCAAACGTAAATTGCCGCCATGTTATTTGTTTTTTTTTTTAATCATATTGATCTCGGATGTTTTTGTTCTGCCTCCGAGCAAAAAGTTTCAAACATGGAATCAATGCCCCGTATCGAAAATAGTTTATGTTATTTTGTGATATCGTGATTCTTTTCTTTTTTATACTACTTGGTCGTTGACCGATTTATGTTTTATTCATCGATATATTCGACATATTTCAATATCACTGTAGAAATAAATCTAAATGTCATCATCGGGCGGCAAGTACGTATAAGCCACCTGCCCACTTGCCTCGCACCATATGAATAAACATCAAGGTGAAACCTCATACACGGTAACAAGACATAAGTACATGTGTGACTTCGTATGTAGTAAGCGTTCTAGTTCATTTTTAAGTTTAAGTTATTAAATTACACCATGGTAATATGTACAACAAAATCAGTATTCATTCTACAAATCGCGCATAAGGCTAAAACAAAGACGCACTAACTATACCAACACGCACTCAGAAGGTAAAAGATATCTTATCATTCCGTGACAAAGCCAAGCGGCGATATCGCAAATATTTTCCTCGATATCTTGTAAAAACTCGAGTGACCTCACCTGCGATATTTCTCCTTTTTCGATTCCACCGGCATCAATACCGGTTCCGTAGACTTGGAAATACACCATTCGTTCACTGCACTCACAGTAAGAAACTCTGAGTCCGGCGCGTGGCACACCTCAGAGCCGAACTCGTCCGAGGACACAGTAATGCTATCGTACTTCTGGTACGGAACCATGTCGAAAGACGATATCGATTTAATACTAACATTGTCATAATTAACACGACCACCAAAGTCACCAGAAGAAACAGAAACATCATCCCCTCTTTCACTTAGTTCATCACTGTTTTCTTCGTTTATCAACGTGTCCGTAGAATGATCGGTCGACAACGTTTCCGCTGCACCATCATCTAAGTTCACTACATATTCCTTTCCAGTACTCAAATTATCACTTGAATCGCTACTACTATCAGAGCTATCATTTTCTGACGATTCTTCAACGTGCTCGTGATTAGTTGATTCCTCCTCATTGTCCGACGGATCTGATCGTTTAAGTCTTAGCAACTTTTCTAGATCACTTTGCTTAACCCCGTAAGACCAATGCCTTTCGCCGGGATGCCCTTGACCTGCTGTAGATTTTCTCCTAATGACAGGTGGCTGCCGTGAGCGCCTTGTGACGACAGGTGACGAGTTCGGCGTAGTAAAGGAAAACCGTCTTTCCTTAAACGTGGTGTCCTCCGCAACAGGTGATTTCGTCTCCGGTGGAGGTGAAGATGGCGGTGAAGGTGGAGGTGTAGGTGGAGGTGAAGAAGCATCCTTAAATTGGTCCGGAGGTGGGGGAGCAGGTCTGTGGGGCACAAGCACGTCTCCTGATTTCCTATCTGAGATAAAACCTGATGAACTAGATTCAAAACTATGTTCTGAAGCATTAGATAATATGGAATTCACTGATACGTTCGAGTTTCTGTCTTGAGACTTTGTCACTGGACACAAATGCTGAAAATGGGATTGAATAGGATTAGCTACACTTGTCAAACTTCCCAAAGGTGATTTGTACTTGTCTAGTGACTCTCTCGAGCCACCGAAGATGTTTAGATTGGTCCTTTCGAAGCGGAGAATCATATCTCTAACACTTGATCTGTCCTTTCTCATGATAACACTGTCTTCGTCGGAAGCATTTCCGGAAGACGACTGGAGCTCGTAGTCGAGCCGGCTGCAATACTCTTCTTGTGTCATGGCGTGGTGGATGCAAACACAAGGTAACACAAGCCGCGGGCGCGGGCTAACGGGCTCATATCAATTCGTCCGCGGTGCGCACCTCCGACACGCGCGCGCTACTGATAACCAAACACGACTGACAGCGGCGCGCGCGCCACACCGCCCACCGCTTTCATAAAACACCAATGCGTACAGAATACACTGCCAGCTGGGAACGGAACGCGCAGTTCCACTTATACTGGGCGAATTTTAATGTACCCTAGAAAATTATCTTTGTTTGGCTCTTTTGCGCTAGTCATATGCGGTAAAAACAAGTAAGCGATACAACATTTGAATCATAATTTATTTATCGTCTGAAATTATATGAACTCGCGTTTCAGCGACGAAAAACATATGCCAAATAATATGATTGTAACTATTTTCCATTTTTGAAAAAGTATCTCTGATTGACAGATTAATAAAAAATACTGACAGGTATTATCGATTAATTATTAAAGACACGTCTGACTTATCCGTGTTAAATGGAACAAAATCAGTTATGTCAAGATGTTTGTTTATCTTCGAGGTATCGGTTGTTATTCTCCGATTGCCAATCGAACTCAACAAGCAATAGTCTGGGTTAGTAAACTCTGTGGTGTTAAATCGTATTAATTAACGTTTCGAGCGTCAAGCCAAGGTTAGCTCAGCCACCTACACTGAAAGTAGCCTACATAATTATTGAAAAATAAAATCTGTCAGTGCAATTAACGCTTACTTGTTTTATTTACTTTGCTTTGTCTTTTAATTGTTTAAGAACTTGTATTTTGTAACAGTTGTGAAGCCATTATAAGGTTGAATAAACTCCTGTTTCAGATATTACATTCAGTCCATTTTTAACGGTATGATTTACACTTATCCGAATCGCGTGCTTCAACATGCTACCTGCTTCCGAAGCATGATACGTGTTTATAAAATGCATCGTTCAAAATTATAACTGAGAACGCTATTATTACTGCATGTTTTCTAGATGAAAATCTACGGAGAAAACATGATTGCCATGCCATGAAACATAAATGGATTGACCTATTTTATAACTGCAGTTTTTATTATCAATGGCATATTGTACGAATCTATGAAATAAAATGAACTTTTCAGATTAAAAATAACTACAATTAATTGTTTATTTGTACAACACACACGTACATAAAAAAATTACACTAGTTCATTATAATTAATCGAAGTCTAATTTCCTGAAGGATCCTTCTACTCCAAACAAGTTGGAGGAGTTCTTTGGAGTGCCAGGCCTCTTGGACTCGTCGGAGCGGGCCACCTCTTGTTTCAAGAACCAGTCGCCATAACTCTCTACTTTAGCTTTCCAGTGATCTGCGAAAATTACATTATTGTGTGAGTTTCTCGTCGCCGTTGTTGCAACACGACTTGTCTACACATGTCATTTATTAGATACTTAGTGCATTATGTTTTGCAGGTAATCTTGATTTCTTATACAACAATATACTGCGTAATAAAGTAACGCTACCTTATACTTCGTTATTTTTTAATTTCAAGTTTTGTACTTTGACAGTAGTAACTATTAGTCAAAAGCTCGAAAATCTGACAACCAAGGGTCCAAGAGGTGCCGCCCCTGGTTGTCAGACTTTCAGGTTACTAAGTTACTGGATTGTGGACACCCTTTCGGCAGTCGCTCTTTGAAAAAAGTGGATTTGCTGCATCCGGTTGGACTGGAAGCCGACCCTAATATATTTGGGATAAAGTTAAAGTTTTGTTAGTTAGATACCCACCAGTTAGTTCTTCCAAGTCCCCGTCGGTACCACCATATTCAACCGGGAGCACAGACTTTGGTAGTATTTTATACATGGACGCATAGTTTTTGTTATGGACACGAATCTGAAAACAAATCCAAGATGTTATTACATGCTCACTTTGTTTAGTCTGTTTCAAAGAATCGGTTCTTGTTTTACATTGCAAACATTCGATTAGAAATTGAATTGTTTTATATACAAAAATACCAAGAAATATGAGTAATAAAAATGATAATTTCTACAATAAGTAATTTCCTTACTCTCTTCTTCAATTTTTCTGGTAAAAATTGTTTGAATATCGTGAAAGCCGTTTCAAATCCTGCCGGTGTGTTCAAGATGTGGTTTCCCTTTACTCGTACTGGAAGACCCTTCTCGAAGCACGATATGACCTTCTTGGCTAAGGCTGGTGTCCATTGACTTAGTACACTTATACCTACATCCTTCATATCCACTACTACAACCTGGAACAAAGGGTTGATTATACAATAGACCGAATTCTCCCTAAGATGTTGATTAACAATAAAACCATCTTTTGGGGCCAATTTTTCCTTAATATAGATTCACATTCCTTGTTCAGTTCTTATTATGGAAAAAAGAAAGGCCTCGACACGACCCTTATAATCCCATCCTGTCCGGGATGTCGGTAAAGTGATCATACCTCGCCAGCTACTGAGAAATTGTCATCTTCAAGCATTAATATCTCGGTCACCATGAGAGCCACCTTAATTAAGTCAGCCAGGTGATACTTAGAGGGGTCGAACACTCCTAGCCTCATTAAACATATTCGTGGGGCATCTTCTCCCGTACAAGTCTTCAGAGGCAGGAAAGCTCTGAAAGTTAATGAAAAATAAATGTTTGATCATCCAACAGACTCAAAATGCTACTGCTAGAATATACATAAATGAATTCGCACAAAAATAAAAGTAGAACGCTGGAGCCGTTTCCAAAACCACATTTTAACCGAAAGTGCCCACTGTTCCACTTTCCTCATTTAGTCAGCATTGATTAGACGCTGGGGTAAAAATATTTTCTTACCCGAGTTTAAGTATTTCTTGAACCTTCGTCCCGCTGGGATCTCTGTTTGCGAAAAATTCTGGTACAATAGTTTTTAAGGTGTAATACATATCTAACTTCTCCTTCGCTCTTGCGAGACTGTATTTTCCACCGCGCAAAAATCCTGTTATCCATTGATCCGCTGAAAATAAATTCGTTTTTGTAATAATACAGCTATTGTCTATTCAGGACTGGTTTTCGTATTCGAATTTCTTATTATATGATTATTCTTGTAATGCCTGAAACGCGCAATTTTATACTGGGAAACACGATAATACTTGCAAACGAGACTAACAGCGACATCTATTCAACACAGTATGAAACTAATGATTGAGGTAGCGTGCACACAGACGGCAGACTCGGTTGCCAGCAGCGTTTTGATAAGTAGCAATGCTGCGTTAGTTCGTGCAGTGTTGTTACGATAGATGTCGCTACTATAAAATTTAACAAACATTTGTTAACGTAAATTCTTTTATATACACTAATATTATTTAGTAGGAAGGTACCTGATGCAAATTCTTCTATGCATTAAAATTTACTTGTTAGTGTTCTTGGTGTTTTTGGGTAAGTACACAAAATCGTACATTACTTACTTGGTTGTACAGATTTCAGATGTGGCTGTTTTCTGAGCCATTCTCTAATGGCTAAGAGGTCGCCCTGAACCCTTCGGGGGTCCTCATTCACTTCTTTGGCCGCTTTCTTCGCGAGAGCTGCTGGCAGTGGCCGGACAGTCATTTTCTATTCTTTATTCGTTGTCGGGCCTAAATAAGGAGATAATACATAATAATCTAATTAAGCTCAAATCTCACTAATACCTACCTAGCTATCTTAAAGATTCATCATATCTTCTGATGATTCATTTTTGTTTGATAAAGCAGTAGCCTACTGGATTGACTTCTGTTCAAGGTCATTATGTGGTATGTAGGTATAATATCGATCTATGATTTTATCTTTCAGGCCGTGAAAGATGAGTGGCTAACATGGCTAGTCAATACTCAAATGCAATAACAGAACTACCGCTGCGCCTACGGTAGCTACATAGATAGGTACCAGTGGCGAGGTTCCATACAACTCGATTCCTACCGGATTCCCTTTGAATAATGGCACAATCAGTATTCTATAGACAAATAATATAATCAGAATAAAGATATGTACTCCGGCTTACGTGTTACAAAAATTGTCCCTTCGCTACTGATAGGTACCTACGTTTACATTATTGTAAGCAATTCAAAAAGGTTCCTGTTTCGAATGTATCTCCAGCCTTACCTTAATTTGAATTGAAATGCAAATATGAAACTAAACGGAATTGGTAATTAGAATTACTTTATTTTAATGAACCTGCAACCTGCTTTGTATATTTAACTAAGTATGTAATTAGAGTATCAGATGGACTAATGTAATGTGATGAGTAACCGATGCTAAAATACTTACACGAACTATGTAGGTATTCTAATTAGCTAACAGTTTATAATTAGTAACCTTTTATATTGGTTGTTGTTGTGTCTACAAATTATAGTGGTTTATTCTCAGTGATTAGTGTTATTACAGGGTGTAAGGCGTCTCGTATCGTTCTTATTCTGCAATTTTATTTGTTCTTTTTGAGTGTTTATGGTCATGTTCTTTTTTATGTGAGACAAAAAACTGGAAAGGGGGTTTTTAATCTTTAAATGTGATTTTGTTTTAAATGAGTTAGGTATTTGAGAGGTACTTTACCAATTTAAAGCGTGTAAGAACGACATACTCAATGCTACTCAATTTGTGTCGTCATATTTTTTCACACACAAACTGTTAATGAATTCAGCACATGAATACCTATAGTTATGCTAGTTTCATAAATTGTAATTAATGTATTATTCTGTAACATTTTTTTTTAATTAACCTGGTGTAGCCTGTCAACTACGTATTTTTATTATCTAGTTGTTGTCTTCTTCAGAGGAGCCTCTTCTTCTTCATCGTGTCAATGATTCCATTTTTATAATCAAATTAGTTTTGACCAGACCTCGACTACCACCTTGACGATGTTGGTGATGGCTTCGAACAGGTCCCTCAAAGTGCAGGTGGAAATACACACAGAGCAGGACAGAAGGTGAGCGATAGTTTGTGTAGAGGCACCGCAGTCACACACTGCTTCATCGGAATACCCCCATCAGACCAAGTTAAATCTGCAGCGGCCCACCTGGCTTCGCAATCGGTTTAGAGTCTTTCAAGTGGGCCATGCCCTGCTGGGAGCTTTTCTACAACTTCGGCATAATAAGTCGGAGGTAGATGTCTAAAGAATCAAATCAAATGCCTCGAGACGTCTCCATATTATACAGAGAGTAGCCTAGGAGTCGCATAGAGCCCGTAGAGGGATGCAGCATAGAGACGCGTAGCAGTGCGTAGTGCCACATCGCTACAGCGTAGAGGTGCGTAGTCGCGAAGTGAAAATTCAGTTTTGATGCGTCGCATACTATTTAAAGAACTTTTCGAAATGTCTTTTAAAAAGAAGATAATTGGAAATTTCTGCTACAATGGAAAATCTAAAATCGGTCTAATGTAACTGTAACACTATTTTTCGAAAAGTTCTTTGTCAAATCTTTAGACTTATGTATTCTGCTTATGTGTACGAAGTTTCATTAAAATCGGTTCAGTCATTTCGAAACAAAATCACTTGAAAGACTGAAAGTTCCTAAAGCCTCTACTTTTTGATACTTACTAGATTATCTTGTTAAATGAACAGGGTCAATATTGTTATCACACAAATAGAGGTATTGTTTACCATATCACCACTCACCTAATGCTATACTTGTGCAATTATGTCAGTAAATCTGTCTTTTACATAACTAAAAACAAATGACAAAAAAAACACTGGTTTTTGAACGACACTTTTCAAAATAAAGTAACTACTACTGGCGTTACTTTTGCGTTTTTTGCGGAATTCAAACTAAATATTGTGCATGACATTTATTGACAAGTTTCAACTAAATGTTATGACCTACCCTATAACACTAACTACTCCATAATGCTTGCAACGAGCGTGATACTTTTGTTATAACTCGATCATTGATTAGATAACACGATATTCTTATTAAAATAATAATATTATGAGATAATTAGTAACACCTGCGCTGGCAAAGACACCTACTTTGTTTAATTAGATAGCTACAAAGGTAACTGATAATCTGAGCCTACAAGCGATATGCTTTCTGGTTGTAAACAGAACAATAAAAGTGCTTCCAACAATTTTAATAGTAAGGGGAAGCGCTAGGGTAGCCCGTGTAATTCAAATTATCTTACGTAGTTTACAATTAGCAGGTCAGAGTCAGGTTGTATGTTGATTAAAGTATGTTTCGCGGCCGAGCTTCCTCCTTAGGGGCGAATTATACAGAAACGGCGTAAGGTAAAGGCGCGGTGAAGGCGTGGTGCAGGCGTGGAACGGATAACGAAACGAAAGAACGGTGTGCGTACGCCGCGCCACTTGAGTGTAAGGGTAAGCGTATATTGAGACGCAGGTGACGCAGCACAGCACAGTACATATTTTGTCTACGTCGCATGTGCCTGCGCCACAGTGTACGCTTTCTTTCTTTCTTTCTTTCAGCTCTTAGTACGTTCATGCATAATAAAATGTGTTCTGCCCTGCACTGCGTGGACCTGCGTCGCCTGCGTCTCAGCATACGCTTAGCCTTATTCGCGACACGTCGCCTACGTACATTTTGTATGAAAACGTTTAGAAGGGCATCATGCCTGCGCTGCGCCTGCGAGGCACCGTCACCTTACCGTAGTATTATATTATCTGTGGTATTATTGTACGAGTATGGCAACCGTGCTTCGAACGGGTGTAATCGCGAAATGTTTTAACATCATGATTTCAGGGCTAATTCCTAATTTTATGTGTAGGTGTTATGCTCATAAATCTTCCGGTACTGCTCCAAATCTTGGTGAAAATAGCAAAATCCATTGCTAAGTTTAGACATTCTAAGTGCTCGTGTAGACGTACTCGAAAATAAACTTTGTTTCATATTATTTAGAGTTGGTAAGCACAAAATCTTAGACGTCTAATAAAAGCTATTTTTCATAGATCAATAGAGAGTAGTTTCGAAGAGTTAACGTAATTTATATGATTTCTGTTCTTAAATTTGTAGTAGAGTATATACCCTAGGGATTTTTGTAGAGATATTTTTAATAACCCATTTGCAACAACAAAAGATAAAAATTCTATTCCATTATTTTCTATGCATTTCTATTCCTTTACGTTTTGTCACCTTTCATTAACATAACAATCGTACATCTTCACACAATATTTGTAGCTAGTTATTATATCCCAATGGAGTAAACAAGCTAGATCTAAATGTGTATCTTTAGATCAACAATGGAAACTGCGAATCCCTAGTAAACAAACTAATAATATCATGATTCGTGGTATTACACAATAATTGGTATTGGCCGGTATTATCGGCCGAATATGGTTAAAGGGTCAAACACATTTTGTTTTGTGTTGACATATTTTGTAGTTATCGAAACGTCAAAATATCATGTTTTCCTTACGTGTTTGTTACACGTAAGGAAAACACGATATTTTGACGTTTCCTCTCATGTTACTATGTCGTGATGTAATTTGAATTCCAATGAAAACAATTATAAATTAAACCCTTTGACCCCCCTCCCTTCCCTTTTTTTTACGCCTTTTTCCATTTTCCCATTCATTGCTTAAGTTTCCTAATGTGATATTTGTAATGTCATTTTCAAAAACGAACGGTTGCGGCAATTGCAAAATTGACTCCATTGTATGCAGCTTCGTTTGTATTGTCACTTCTGCTTTTTCGAATGATTCGGAATCAGTACTATTTGTCATCTACGTTTTACTTTTATTTCGTTTGTATCTCAGTTTTGGTTTAAAAAACGGCTTTCTTACTTATTTAGCTACCGGCTGCGCCATGTTTTGTCGGGAGACCGGGACTACGTATTCGAACACGGTGGTTAAGCAAAGACTGGTTTAATGTGCCTTTTTCACATCTATTTCTCCTGCCTACCTTCACATGCATTATTATAATATTAAACAATCATTAATAGTAATTTACTTATACCTACACCTACTAATAGGTAGCTTTTTTTTTCTTTTTCGGATGGGAAATCATCAAATGACCCCCCCACTCTGGGCGGAGCGGAAGGGAGTGTCAGACTTGTACTGACTAAAACCCATCCATGTTCCTTCTTTGCCCTTTGTGGTCCAGGGCCACGGTATCTCTTTCGAACAGTCCCGCAACTAATAGATAGCTTAACATTAAAAAAAAACGATAACAAACTTACTATCACTCGCGTTTGTAGCCAAAGAATTAAACAGCTTGAATTTTGAATAACGACTGTTTACTTTTACAATCACGCATTACAAAGTAATGATAGGTATTGAGAAAAGATAATAATGTGGGTTGTGGATAATAATGGTGATTCATTAAACAAAATTATTATTTTAATCACTCGAACTAATTATCTAAATCGAAGCAACGATTTCAATACACTGAGATAACTATCAACGTAGTGTTTAAAATACTCAATTATTAACACAAGTAAACTAAAAACGAGTATTTGACTTACCTTTAATGTAACTGCTTTATCAACTCCACAGCACTCAGTGTATGTGAAAACTGATAGCCTAGTTCCAAAATATCTTCGTACAGGAAACGAGATGCATTTTACCGCCAAACGATCAGTAACGAATGCCGAAGTACGCGCCTGATCTCGCCCCCGTGCTTACTTGTGAAATGTAACAAGAGCAGTATCTCAATGACATTGAATTTGCTCGCTCTATTCCCAACGTTGTGTGTACCTACGATTCAACATAGTCTTTCACACCTCGTCTTGAAAACGGAAACGTGCACGTCTGCGTTTACATGCAAATGTAGTAATTATGGTGTATTTTAGTCTAGAACATGCGCTGGCTAACAAATGAACATCTCTGTGGATATAGATAATGCTTCGTTACAAATTGTATGAAATAAAAAGGTGCCTCTCTGTGTAACATGTTATAAGTATTCGTGTGTCATATCTGCTATAAATCTCTGAATCTGATTATTTGACAAGTGTTTAATAGTTTGCATTGAATGGCCCAGTCAAAACCATTATTAACCTTTTGAAGACCATTGTCACATATACGTGACAAGCAAGCTCGTGCCAAACGACACAAATATGTGACAAAATGGTAGATTTAATTGCGGCTTGGCGAGGATCGCACGCATATGATTTTATGCTCTGGCGATCAAATTCATTCATAAATTCGCGCCTATTTTCCTATGGGGGCAGAACCCGTAGAACGCCACCAGCTACAATCCTTAAATACTCCTTTCGCCTCGTCCACGTTCATGCATCTGGTCGTACACACACGCCGGTTGCGAGTACTACGCACATAATTAATTACCACTCTTTTTAGCTGAATTTATGATTGCAATTTAGTTTCAGCGGATACACAATACCTACGGAATCTTAAAAGTAGGTATATCCAGGTTCTGAAACAATATTATGAATAGATGTGTGACAATAAGGTCAAGGTTGACTGGTAGAAAATGCCTATGGCATTAAGTCCGCCTCTGTACTTTGTTAAATAAATAAATAATAACCATTTTATAACTTTTTTTTTTTTATTGAAAATCATCAAATGCCCCCCCCTCCCCCCCACTCTGGGCGGAGCGGAAGGGAGTGTCAGACTTGTACTGACTTTCGAACAGTCCCGCAAGCCCACCATTTTATACCTTAACACACATGTACGAGGACCAAAGAACAATAGCCCTTATTGTTGTCCTCGACCTTGGTCCTCGTGAAATTATTATAAAATACAATTTATCACGTTTTTGCAACATTTTTCATAGATGCTCCGCTCCTATAGGTCGCAGCGTGATGTTATATAGCCTATAGTCTTCAACGATAAATGGACTATCCAACACCAAAATATTTTTTTTAATTCGAACCAGTAGTTGTTGAGATTAGCGCGTTCAACCAAACAAATTCTTCAGCTTTATAATATTAGTATAGATAAGTCTATAAGTAAGTACTATAGAGTCTTCAGTACATGATTTACGGGTTCCATACAATGGACACATATTTAATTATTAAGAATTTATTTGGCATGGTTCTATGTTTAATTAATCAGTCGATTGACTATCATTATATTTATTTTAAACAGGTAGAGAGATAAATATTTGGTGTATCTGCGAAAGAGGTAAATTGAACGAACCCATTCTTGAAGCGGCCATACCTGCGACAGCTTTATGTCTATAATATCGTGTTCTGACGCAGTTCTGACGTTCATACGTCTTTTATACTTTGATTGATCGGTGTCCTATCTCTAAGAATACCGTGTTTTATTGTTCTTTACACTAAATTAGAGAACAACTGCAACATAATTTGCAAAAATACGTGTCGTAGAAAAGAAATAAATATACATAATTATTACAAAGCAATAAAACCTACTACTTGGTGCAGTCGAGAGCACATCAAGTTACCACAAACTGCCAAATTTCTCCAAATGATTTTAAACCATAAAATGAGAAAATTTGATAGTTTGTGGTAACTTGATGCGCTGGCGACTGTACTGTTAGCAGAAGACCATCACTCAGATCATCCAGATTGAATTCAGATCGAAAGAATTTAAAATAGAGCCTTACATTTTGTCACCCAAAGAAAAATATCTTTGTATGTTCGAATAACCTTGAATATAGTTTATGTTTTTAAAATGTAACAGCATACGTGGGAAGGTCATCAATTCACTAAAATTCTATTTTAGCACACGCACAGCGTTGATAATATTATTACAGGCAATAGTTAGTTAAACCTATTTCAGAAAAGCTATCTATCCACTAAAATGTATGAGGCCATTTCTGCTTGCCGATGATGATTAACTAATTAATAATCTTACTAAAATATAAACACCATAATTCATGAAGCAAGCAAGATTTAATAAAAATATTTTTACTAAGAAACAGTAACATTACGGCTGTACCACGCTCCACTCAGTCTATATCAAGCTTCCTGAAGGATCCATCTTCCATAAGGTCTACGGTGACAGGAGGCCCGATTCGTTTGGACTCGTCTGTACCTAACTGTTCCTCAACCTTCATCCAGTCATGGTACTCCTTGAATTTTGATATCCAGTACTCTGAAAGGCAAGTTTAGAATCTGTTAAAATTGCATCTTATGGAACGGGCTCTTTTTCGGTTGGATAACCATCGAATGCCCCCCTCCCCCCCCCCCCCCCCCGCCCTGGGCGGAACGGAAGGTAGTGTTAGACTATTACTGACTAAAACCCATCCATGTTTCTTCTTTTCCCTTTATGTTCCAGGGCCGCGGTACCTCTTTCGAACAGTCCCGCAGCCCTGGCAGGCATCGGTCCTTGCGGACCCCTTCATAGTTGCTGACATCTCTTAGAGGCGCGCGTAGAACACGGACGCACCATCGACACGGCCTGTCGTCATAAGACGGTCGGACGGCGAGCTAGCCCGTTACTCGCCGTCCACAGGCCCGCGCCTACGGTGGCCGGGAGCCACCACGTGACCCCCGAGGCCCAGGGCGTCTCCCGCGGCGGCTGGGACGTGAGGCTCTTTCCCTCACACGTCCCGCCATCTCCTTCGCTAGCATGACTTCTTCGCAGAAGGACGTGACGGCTTCCTATTCCCTCTCGCTCCAGACTATGGCTTGAACCAGGGCCGGACGCGAGAGATCGCCGCCGCCAATCGTATGAAACGGGTTCTGATTCAGTCGAAGCCATCTAAACTGTGTTGTAATGAGTGTTGTAACTTTAACTTTACTATGCGAACTGTCGGCCATTCAGGCCGACAGTTCGCATCCATCTAAACTGTGTTGTAATGAGTGTTGTAACTTTAACTTTACTATGCGAACTGTCGGCCATTCAGGCCGACAGTTCGCATCCATCTAAACTGTGTTGTAATGAGTGTTGTAACTTTAACTTTACTATGCGAACTGTCGGCCATTCAGGCCGACAGTTCGCATCCATCTAAACTGTGTTGTAATGAGTGTTGTAGCTTTAACTTTACTATGCGAACTGTCGGCCATTCAGGCCGACAGTTCGCATCCATCTAAACTGTGTTGTAATGACTGTTGTAACTTTAACTTTACTATGCGAACTGTCGGCCATTCAGGCCGACAGTTCGCATACAAAATTCCGCAAAATTTCGCATACAAAATTTACCATCATTAGAAAACCACTGCTTGATATAGGCATAGGCGCAACTCCAATCGCACGGTATCTTCCTCTATCCATCTAGCCTGAGGGTTTACAAAATTACCACCTTACCTGTAAGTTCTTCGACAGTAGGCCCTGTTCCACCGTATTCAGGAGGAACTATTTCTTTCGGGATGTCTTCCATCATCTCTTCTTGTTTTTTGTGGACTTTCAACTGTCAATACAAAATAACATATTCTATGTATCACATCATGACTTTACAAATGTTTAGAGCGTAACAATTGAAAACATAATTTTGTCTTCAGCCTAAATAGTTAATGGAAAAACGGAATAGGTTACTCTCCATAAAACAAAACGCAGGCTGACAATTCAGGAAAAAAATACACGCCATTTACGACTTTAAAAAAAAAGACATTAATGGCATCATATAATATTTTTGACTGCTTATGGCCAGTACATTGCACTCGAAACCAAAAAGGTTACACATCTTTGCATAAAAATAAATCAAAACAATTACCTAAATACGTATTTTTATCTCTTATGGTTTTTAAACATGCTGTTTGTTTACTAAGACTTACAATGATTAAAAAATAAAAAAGCATTTTTATTTTCAATCCAAAATGCCCCGTAATTAAATACCAAGAACAATATTTACCCGTTGTTTAGCTTTTTCATTTAAAAATCCTGAGATGAGTGTAAATATTTTCTCAACGCCGGACGGTAGGTTTATGTGGTGACTGCCTTTTAATCGGAGAGGCATGGAATCCTGGAAAAAATGAAAAGAACTTTATTAAATTACTATCACTAGATCCTTAATCCCGCTCCCCGATAGGAAGGCTGGGAGCAAGGTTATGGAGCGTAAGAGTGTAAATGCTAAGTTATTATTGTGGTTTTAGGCAATTCAGCCTACAGCAGACTGCTGAACACAGGTCTGTCTAATCGCCCGCTATTCAACCTGATTCCCAGCAACTCGTATTCATCTGCGATCAGCCACCGTGCGCAGATGGTCGCTCCAGTTATCCTGAAGGCGTCCCACCTTACGTAAGCAAAGCGTGTCTGTATCTGATAAAATACACTGAAACTAAACTTTATCCCAAGTCGACATGTGGCCTGTCTAATTCCTAGTTGAACAGTATCATACGTACTTGGCTCACAGCGACCATTTTCTTCAACATCGACGGTGTGGCTTGCACAAAATGTGACATGGTAACACCCGCGTAGTCCGTCACGATCTTAGTGCCCAACACGCAGGCGACGTCATCTTCTACCACCATAATCTGAAAACATGCGATGCAACCTATTATCAATTTGTTCAGAACATAAATATGATGCTGTTCCACAAAGGATGGGTCTGCTCGTTGTAATAGAAACTGACGGACACTACTAAAGGCGAAAACCTCAAAGCCAAATCCTGGGCCAATTCAATGTGTATTGCAATTGACGCACTATGAAGAAGTACACAGGTATCAAAATGTTGAATTGCCAACTGAAGTTGTGTTTGGAGTTATATTAAAAGTATTCATTATATTATCTATATAATAGAAAGAACAAACATATTGTATGAGGAATAGAACACTAAGGCACCGTCATCATCTGCCTAGCCTTTTCCCAACTATGTTGGGGTCGGCTTCCAGTCTAACCGGATGCAGCTGAATACCAGTTTTTCACATGGAGCGAGTACCCATCTGACCTCCGCAACCCGGTTAGTACTGGGTAATACGATACCCCTTGGTAAGACTGGTTGTCAGACTTTCGGGCGGTGGCCCGAAGGTCTGACAACCAGTCATTTGTAAATCTTTGACAGGTAGTCAGTGGACTACCTGTCAAAGATCTACAAATGATGGAACGGGACCAACGGCGAAACGTGCCGAAGCACGGAGGAAACTCAGTATGTAATTATAACATAGACTGTATGACCTTGATATAAAAATAGGCATGAAATCAAAGTACTTAGGTACTAATCGTGAACTTGTTGATTAGATTCACAGATATCTTATATGCATTACCGATTGTATTGTAAAATTGAATCTCTTTCATATTCAATGTTTTCCTTCTAGGCTGCTAGTATCCACGGTAGGTGGTTTTTGTGATGTGCTAGAACATATTGATAAAAAGGTTATCATTTTCTGAATTCAGGAAATGTTATCTATGAAAATCCCCAAGTCTTCTGTTGGAAACATAGATATAAGAAAGAAGATTGGAGATATGCCTGATAAACACAAGGAACTGGACGCGTTAGTTTTTCATTTGTAATTGGTGCTAATTTAATCAACACTAATTACTCAATTAGAGCAAACACCTGTATCATTTATCAGCCATAAAGTGGGCCTCTCAGACGCTAACATTTAGACGATGTTTACATCTTCGCATTTTATGATCGCAGATTGCATTATGATGAAGGATTGCGGATGTTATTAATCTGGAGATAATTCCTTTACCTTCAATTACGGTACCTTTGAAACGATAATTTACAATTCTTTACTCAAAACCATGCATTTATTTTAAACATTCATATTTGTCAAAAATTCGGCCATTCGTTTAAAATACTGCAAATCAAGTCCCACTTGCTGTAGTGTTCTATGTGTTCACACGTCTGTACTTCTCCGCGAAAAATGCTCTTAGGCAGCCATGCCTTTGTTCTTCAATTATAAGTCGGCACGATACCACGACAAGCGTGACCTGCTGGTCCCGAGTTATACAAAACGAGTCCATGGATTCGAATAAAAGATTCATCGTCATCATCTGCCTAGCGTTTTCCTAAACTTTGTTGGGAATGGTTTTCATTCTAACAGGATGCAGCTCGTTCAGAAAACCTTTCTTATTACCTGTACTCGGGGATACAGCTTGTCCTTTAGTCAAAGAGTCATAATTACCTGTACTAAATAATACAGCATGCACATGAGGTCCCCCACGCTGTAAGTCGACGGGTCGAATCTGCCTGCCCGGATGAGGATCACTCGGGGATACAGCTTGTCTTTAGGACTCGGTAGTATCAAAACTGTTCTGAAACAGGATACAAATTCATACTGAAAGTTTAAGTATTTAAAAAGCTGCTAATAAAGCTAATACAAGCAAGCCTTTCTTTTAAGAATGCATTTTTAAGAACACTTTGAAGAATGTCTAGCACCTATAGTCTTGTTTCTCATCAAATTAGACAAAACGGGTGAAATGTGAGTATAGCATACCCCTACGCCTAACTCTTGAATAAATGCATAGGGACTGTTGGTTATGGGTACAGAGGAGCTAGACAAGGAGACATTCTATTAGCGGTCAACATGTCCGTTTTGGATTGACGTGTTACGACAAATAACGAAAAGCTATGTCATTTCTGTTGGAAGTCGGAGTAGAAATTTGAAACGCTTTGAAAGCAGGGACAGGGAAGGTTACTCGTATGTTTGAATCGGGTTATGTTTTTAAATTACGTAAAAACCCTACAGTAAAGGTTAACCCGTATTATTGGGTTAATCAACCTACAACAACCGGTTCAGAGCACAGAGCTCATTTTTGTACAAACAAAATATCCAAAAAAAATACGGTGTTGCCCACGCTCGGTGCTTTGTCTGTTTTATTATGGTTAATTAGCAATATTTAAATAGTTAACCCGTATAATGATTAATCAAACATTAGGGTTATAACTACAAGTCTAACCGATTAACCTTCAACCTGATGAATCAGTCAGTTTGAAAGCGATCGCCACTGGTCTCCAGGAGATATGTTTTTTTTAAGTCATGTCAAAAAGGCTAAAAAATAAACTATCTGTTTCCCTTACCCTAGTCTGAAAAACTCAAAAAACTTAGGATCTGTCGGTCTTATCCTCAAGGTAATATCAGGAGCCGTGGTTTTGAGTGTGTAGTACAAGTCCAGCTTCTTCTTCACTCGTTCTAGACTGAACTTACAGCCTCGCAGTAACGCTATAAGCCACTGATCATCTGCAAATTAAAAGAAGTCAGTGTTTGTTTAGACTTTAATTTTTTAGGGCTCCATAGCCGAAGGGTAACCAACGGGACCCTATTACTAAGCCTCCGCTGTCCGTCCATCCGTCCGCCCATCCGTTCGTCCGTCCGTTCGTCTGTCTGAAAGCGGGCTGTATCTCATGATTCGTAATAGGTAGACAGTTGAAATTTTCACAAAATATTTATTTCTGTTGCCGCTATAACAACAAATAATAAAAAGAAATTAAAAGAGGCTCCCCTACTACGACGGTACCTACGGAACCCTTCATTCACGAGGCCGACTCGCACTTGGCCGGTTTTTTGCCTAATTAAGTGACCCGAGCAAAAAAATGTAATAACAAAGAATTTTTTTTTTGGATACAATGACAGCCAAACATTAACAGAGACAAACCATTTTCCTCGTAATAAAATTACATACTTAAAGTTTGTATTAAACAATTAAAATACAATGTATGAGATTAAAGAGATTAATTATTAGAGGGCATTAAGGTTAACAACTTAAATGCCCTTAGCAAAAAATTATTGCTGGGAAACGAATTTTTTTTTTTTCAGGTGAAGGAGCACATTTCACGGCAGGACTTGATGGAACGCATTCAAAGCATTATGCTGATGGATGGATTAAATAGTACGGGGGTCGTGGAGGAGTTTACAGTAAAAATCTTGAATTAAAAAAAAATTGTGAAAAAGTTGGAACTTTGACCCCCAATATCTCCGTAACTAGAAGGTATGGTCTAGAACAAAAAAATGATCGCAAAGACGGCGAGAACAAGAGCGTTTCGACTTCATTAAGGGTCTATTTACACCCTTTATAATTGATTTAACTATGAAACAAATACCTACAGGTTGATTAATAATACGTGATCACGATAAATAGATAATTGTAAAAACATTTTATTACGTGGTTTTAGTACAGGTAAACTCAACATGGTCTGATAAGCAATCTGTAACCGTGACAATTAATTACATTTACGAAAGGTACGAAAAATCCTTCATTATCTATTGGAACGCACAGATTTTATGTAAAACATGCTATCGTTTCTTTTGCAAAGGTATTTAATAATACAGCCTGCTGTCACATATCAGCCTATGAGTTTGGTATTCAAGATAAGCCCTCATAATTAAACAAACTCTACCATGTTGTTTTATAGACTGCAATGTTCATATGACGGAAAAAAATATAGTACGTCGGGCATCATTTGTACCATCACACGAACTTTGCCTAATTATTATTCATTCATAATCAAGTAACATAGGAAAGCCTAAGTAAGCATTCTGACAAGTCAAGTGCGTTTAAGGTTATTAGTACTTATTGCACAAAGGAGTTCACTATCAAAACGATAGACCGACCCAGTCTTTTCAGGAAGTTTTAAGAATGGCCCAGGCCCATCATCAAAAGGATCACAATGCTCAGCACAGAGGGGTCGAGAAGAAAGAGGAAAATATTATAATATATTCAATCATTAGGTACCTGTTCTTGCTTTCAGATGAGGCTGTTTTGAAATCCATTCCTTGAGATGTTGCAAATCATTAGGAATTTGTTTCGGGTTTTCGTTCAACTCCTTTTTGGCAATTTTTGCCAGCTCCGGAGTCAATTCACGAATCATCTTTTGTTGTTTTAGATCTGTAAAAAAAAAAACATTTTTATTATAATAAAATCCAGTTATTTCAATACTTACTAGAACAATAGATACTCAAATGATGACGAGAAAGATTAATAAATTCCCTATTTACTCAATATTGATTAAGTATTTAATTTAAAAAAAAAACTGTTTATCTATAGAAATTTATCCATCAACTTGGCACTGATATTAAGCTAGTTTAAAAATAAGCAATTTAAACTGAATAGACAGACATAAACATGTCTAAATACTTACATTCGTGTACCAATAATAAAATGTAAGGTAAGACCCAACTATGGTATCGCGCACGGCCGGCGTATCGACTAACTGATAAAGAACTCGGCTGTTATCACAGTCGTGTTGTGACACGGCACCGACTGCCAATATCATCCAATCATGCGGCAAGCACATCAGTGGCCCATTTCCACCATAATGAGTCGATATTACAATAAAATTCGACTTTGGATTGACATAACCTTCTTATTATAAAGGGTGTAAATAGTCCCTTAACATATCCGAAAGGCACTTGTTCTCCTCGTCTTTGCGATATTTTTTTTGTTCTAGACCATACGTGGGAACCTTCTAGTTACAGATATATTGGGAGTCAAAGTTCCAACTTTTTCAGAAGTTTTTTTTTTAAATACATCTTTTGAATGTAAGATTTTTACTTTACACACCTCCACGACCCCCGCAGTATTCAATCCGTCCATCAGCACAAAGGTTTGAGTGCTTTCCATCGAGTCCTACCGTAAAACGTGATTTTTCACCCCAAAAAAAAAGTCGATTCCCAGCAATAATGTTTGCGTAAAGTTACTTAGTTTGATGTACAGAATGCTTGGTTAACGGCTATGTGAAGGGTCTGTTTACACCCTGTATATTCTAATACATTTTTCTTCGTTCTTTTTTTCGTCTGCTTACAAGTTAGTTTTGACGGATGATTCGACATAATTCACAATATTATAATGAACCCCCAATATATGCGGCTCAAATCACCACACACCACGTGAGATCATTTATCACTCAGAAAGCCCTATGCTGTTCTTTCTTTGTTCTTAATCCACCCACATTTTAGATGCTTTTGCGTATCATTACAATTTTCCGTCTACCAACATGCTGACCACTTCAGTCTACTCACTTAGCTTTCTCCATATGGCCCTGACGTATGTTTAACAGGATAAATACTTACTTTCAAATTATTGTGACTTTTGTTAATTTCATTATAAACCCGGAAACTATATTGCCTTGAGACATACACAATCACTTAAGCACTAAAATTAACAGAAACAAAACAAGATTACACTTTTAAAAAAAATATATTTTAACACGTGTTAACTAATAACTATCTCGACAAGTACGATCTCCGAGTACCTAATGCTAATTAGTGAGATCTATGTAAACATAGTAATTACAGCTATTTCATCTAATGCTAACCTTAGAGATAGACGACCTTACCGTAATCATAATGTAAGCTGTACTTTTTATGGCTTAGTTTCACTTCACACACTAACAAACACACACACAAGCATTTTAATTTCATTAGTACTTTTTATTTTTATTATTTACTTATTTCCTACATGTATCTACAATTGTGATATATTTCAATCTCGGCGAGGGTGGCCAGGAGGCACAGGGTATCCTAGTTGGGATTCCTGATTCCCACAAACCTTTGTATCTGCAATGTTTATAACACCTGTACACTGTAATTGTATTTTGTGGGAGAAATAAGAAAATCGTTAATTGTTAGCCTAATCACTCACTACAACATAACAGTTACATAAAGTTCTTAGTATGAAAATATTGTAACAGAAAAAGAGATAATACTACGTGGAGAAGCGAAACCAGGCGTTCAAAACGCCTCCTACTATTTTGATGGCAATTGAAACACACGAATTTTAACCGATACCATCCTAACTGGTACAAAAGTATCACACGATGCGACACAGATGATGCCTCTGTCCCAGCAGTGGGAACCTTACAAGCTGATAGTGTGAGTAAGTATCGCTTCTATCGAAGTACCTATACATTATCTATTTTCTATAACTATAATTAACATGAGCTGCTAATCCACGTCAAGTTGTCTGAAGGATCCCTGAACCCCGAACATGCTTTCCGCAGTTTTGGGCTTGCCTGGCCGCTTTGATTCATCAGTCCCAAACTTCAAATCTTCATCGAACCAGTCTCCGTATTGGTCCAGTTTTTTCAACCAGTAATCTATGAACAAAAACAAACTTATAACAAACGTACCGATGACTTTAAAAATTCTGATTTGAATATATGAATCAACCAAGTTGGTATCAAAGTAAAAAAGTTGTTCATTATTCAAAAGTACTTTCAATTTCAACCCTGATAAACTGCCAGTGTAAATTGAAGCCAGACTGAATAATAAATTCAAGGAATATTTTACCTATGATTTCCTGTTTGGTACCTCCTTGCCCACCGTACTCTTCCGGCAATATCGCTGGTGGTACATACTCGTGAAGGACTGTCAAATCCTTGCTATACATATGCAACTGAAAAAACATTCATGTCAAAACGGAATTCTTTAGGTACATACATAAATTCACGCCGTTTTCTCATGGGGTTAGGCAGAAACCGCAGAACGCCACCAGCTACGATCCTTACACACTCCTTTTGCCTCGTCCACGTTCATACATCTGGTCATACACGCACACCGTTTGCGAGTACTATGCACCTGACCTTTCTGAAAACCTCACCAATAAGGTCAGTGTATGTCCTTCTATGGCGTCCCCTCCGTGGCGTGGCGTGGTGTTGCCACTCACATTTGCCTTGTAAATACCTTTTGTTAGTCGCGTTTCACTCATCCATGTGGAGACATGACCAAACCATTTAAGCATACTCTTTTCAATTTTTGTCACTACATCTTCTTCTGTTACTCAAAGGTTTTAAAAGTTAGTGACTACCTACTACTTACTTTTGTCTGATGTTTCTCATTAACAAGTTTAACAACAAAACTGAATAGTTTTTCAAATGCTGGTATGCTATTTATGAAGTGCAAACTTTTCAGTCTTAGCGGTGAAGCGTCCTGAAATGTAAATCCGTAATTAGAGCATGGCATTAAAATTATTGTCTCAATTGAATAAATAAATGATGACAAAATATCTGTACGGCCAAGTAAAATACGTAGGTGACCGTGCGGCCGCAAAAAGCAGCAGCAAAGCCACCAGCCGCAATGATACCTCAGCGACACGGTGCACGGTGTATGTAAGGCAATTGTTACACGTACGCGCGGACGAGCGGTGCCCTGTGAAAACCGCATATCTCTGAAAACGGCAACTAGCGGCAATGCCGCCATCTACGGAAGCATTTCCTTAGAATCACATAGAAACCAAGCCATATTGCTACGGTTTACGGTTGCAGTCGCCTTGGAATTTTACCTTTATTCAACTTGGCTATACACACATTTTGTCAATGAAAAACTTTGCTGAAAATGTTACCTGTCCCGCTATCACCAACTTCTTCAGCACCGTTGGTGTCATTTGCATGAAATACGTCATAGTAATCCCTTCAAGATCTATTATATGGATACAGCCGTTTACCATGAAAGCATCGTCTTCCAAATACTTAACCTGTAAAATGTGAATAACTTACAAGAATCAAGGTAAAAAAAACACAGTTTCTAGTGTTATACCTATGTACCTATGTGCCTATGTAGTTTATAGTATCAAATTTAAACACAAGTCTATACAAACCTGTTGAAAACAATGTCCAAACGAGAAGAAATCTTCGGGAGCAATTTTATTAGGATCATAGAGGCTGGGTTTTACTAATACAACCCTTGGATCCAGGGGAGATGCCAATTTCGGCAGCACTAACCCGGCCCTAAAACAAAATAAGTAAATACCGAATTTATTTCATCCAAAGTTCATTAGTAAACCATGATATTCTACAAGTACTTACCCAGTTTGCAGCAAATATTTAAACCTCTGATGATGAGGTCTGAAACTGAACAAGTCCGGTGACAACGTTCTCAATGAGTAGTACAGATCTAGCTTCTCTTTGGCTCGTTCTAAGCTATGCTTGCAACCCCTCAGGAATGCTGCTAGCCATTGGTCATCTACAATAAAAATAGTTCTAGGGTGTAATCGAATGCCCTCCGAAGACTAATGGGTGCATTATCGTACTAAGATGACCGGAACAAGAAATATTTTTTTAACAGGAACGTTTTGGAAATCCAATTTTGATTTGTTTTATTTCGTCATACGCAATGTATCGTTACTGTGGTAAAACGCAAGTAGCGAACGGCAAGCGCGACGACGAGTTCGATGAACTCTGTAGCTAGAAAATCTAAATACATCCACTGTTGGTTTTTATTTTAGCCGTATTATTTATATTAATTGAGTGCTGCGTGCAGAGAATGTAATTTTACATTGAAATAATGACATTATGTAGTACCTAACTGAAAAACGGTAAAAAATATGAAAATTTTCCTGAAAAAAAATCCTATGGATGATTCAAAATAAGGAGCTGAATGCAACCTGTCAGTTTGCGCAGGACTGTCCCTTACACCCTGTATCAAAATAAATAAAATTGAAGTGTGTAAAAGTTTTCATACCCTTCTTTTGAGGTTCTGCATTCAAATCACGTTACTGACGAGCGGGCAGTAATGAAATTCAGTACAATATTACTGCCCGACTGGGTAATAATAACTTACTTTACGTTAGGTTTGCATAACTTTGATTTTGATTTTAATTTTGATTTTGTTATGGATTTGATTTTGATTTTGACTTTAATTTCGATTTTCATTTTGATTTAATTCTGATACTGATTGTGATTTTCATTTTATTTGATTTTTTATTTAATTTGAATTATGCATTTAAAAACCATAGTTGTGTGCGGTGAGTAGTTAGGTACTCATCTGATTTTAAGTAGGCACCCAACGACAAATAAGTAGTGCATGATGTGCTTACCTGTAAGAGGTTGATACACTTGTCTGTGACTCTATTGAATGTATCTCATATGTTTGAAGCAGTGTATTCAATTGTTGGTGAACAAAATAAATAAAATAAAATGTGACATTTGCGGGCAGGGGTCCCACTCCTGGGCAAAAGCCTCTCCGCATTACTTCCATTTCTTTCCTTCTACGAAATATGCAGGATGTCATAAACAAATATACTATTTACCTGATCTAGCCCTCAAATGAGGCTGTTTACTGATCCACTCTTTCAAGTGTTTTATTCCATCCTCAAGTTTCTTCGGAGTCTCGTTCAATTCAACTTCTGCCTTCAGCTTCAAATCGGGATTCAAATGTCTCACCGACATTATAAAAAATATGCACTTATACGTGTATTTTAACAAAAGCTATCACAGCTATGACGAACACTTTTCCTTAAAATATTCGCGAAACTCAAAGATGTAACAGAACGTGTGAACTTTTAAATTTTTCTATTTATTATTAAAATAACAAGGTCAGAACAAATTAAATACAATAAATACGACCGTCACTGTTTCAGAGTATGAACACAATAAACACAATGATACGTCTGCTGCAGTAATATAAGAAACAACTTTATCTTATGCAGACCTTTCAGTGCTTATTTTTAACTTTGATACATACATTGGCTTCTTAGGTACTACCGCGCTCACTGACGGTCGACCACTTTTGAACCTTATGACTCACGGCATAAGGGTGAAAAGTGGTCGACATACTCAAACACTCAAAATCAAAGCATTTATTTCAAGTAGGCCAGTTACAGGCACTTTTGAATTGTCGAAACAAAGACAACAATGAAACAACAACACTATCAATAAGGTATCTAGTATCCTTTTAATAGCTGTCTTTGTAGATACGTCCCTAATCAATTCTCATGCCTTCATATATTTCGAAGAGGCCTCTGATCTGCATTGAAATATCAATAAACTGCTCCGCTGGTTTCGTGGTCGCAAATGCGCCTGCTGAGCGTGGTGACCTGAGTTCGATTCCTAGGTCGGGCCAAGTTTTGTTGGGTTTTTTTCCATGTGGAATTTCTCAGTAGCAGCATGGAATTTGGAAGTTATTACTCTAGTGCCTCGGAAAACACCTAATGACGTTTATTATTTAAATAACAAGGCCAGAACAAACCAAAAGCAATGTGCGACCACCACTGTTTTGGTAGCATCAGCATAAGCATAATCAGATTATTAATGTTCCCACTGCTGGGACGCAGGCCTCCTCTCAATGACAGGCAATGGGCTATAATCCATCACGTGGGCCCAGTGCGGGTTGGTAGATGTCACATGTCTTCGAATTTTTGGTTCTAGGACATGCCGGTTTCCTCACGATGTTTTGAGAGCAGTTTTGGTAGGTATGTGAGCATAATAAACAAAACGATAGATAATAATGATGTCTCACCACTTTCATAATCAGCTAATAATACAAGTAACGAGTTCATCTTTATTTATACAAAACGTTTATTACTTATTTTTGAAATTAATAAACATACATGGTCACTCGAATTTAACAGTAGGTACTCAGGCACTATCATATATTTATTTAGATTGATAATGAGCAAGCTGGTTAATTAATGCTCGTGTCTCCTATGATTGAAAAGGGTACTTTGCTCTGCATTGAGAAATTTATGTGGTATTATCAAATACCAAAACAACATTTAATTTTTCAGACAGTCTGTTAACCATATTCAACCTATAATGTTCGAATCGCAGGGATCCAGACAGGCCTCATCTCTCAGAGAATGAGATAATCCACCGTAGATATCACATATCTTCGAACCTTTGGTTCTAAGACTTGCTGTTTTCCTCAGGCAGTCTATTTAACATCTTTATAAATCCTCTGTGGTTCCCAACAAGATTTGAGCAACATAATTTACTGTCTTGAGAACTTAATGTATGGAACTTGGGTATCGAAAGACTTTGGGAAAGCAGAGTAAATAGGTAAAGGCGTTGACAGCTGCCCTTGGTCATTTCAACAGACACGTCGAGTAAAATGTGTTTTCTGATGTCATATTTTTGAAAGCTGTTTTGTTTATAACAATCGTCACCCTTGAGAAGCATCCGCTTTTGAAAATTATGGAGTACTTTTCCGTCTTGCTTAAAGGTTTATGACATGAACGGTCTTTTGTGTGGGTGAAATATTTTCTGTACAGAACTAAAAATACTTTATTCAATCTATTACTAAAGGATAAGTAATCATACAACTTCGGTGAAAAGCAATATTTTTTATTATTTCAGTACAAAAATATTTTAAAATGTTCAATCGACCTGAAGTTGTCTAAAGGAACCTTCTATTCCGAACATATCCTCAGCAGTCTTGGGTTTGCCAACTCGCTTTGATTCGTCTGTGCCGTACTTATAGTCCTCGTCCAGCCAGGAACTGTACTCCTTCACCTTATTCCTCCAGTGTTCTGAAAATTATCATAAACCCATTTCACCTTCGGACTACAAATCATATCGAGTGACTAAAACCTCAAAGGACTTTTCAGTATAAGAACTATCCAGTAACAAAGAATTTTAGGAGTGGACGCCCTTAGTAGCGAAAAGAAAAAATAACTTTAAAAAGAAAACTTTAATGGCGTTTGTAGTTTTTTTTTCATCACGTATGGCCAGGTACTTGTGACATTCGCCTATCATTATCTACTTCTTACCATGAAGGTTTCATTACGATTATAAAATAAACATCTTTTTATATAGGATAAGTAAAATGTCTTCCTGAAAAAAAAACGTCTTTCAAACCGCAATAGGTGGTTGTATTTAATCCAGTGATACAATTTTCTAATTGGTAACGTCAACAAATCAATTAATATTTATTTATTTTCATACAAGTACATTTTTTTTTCAAAACAAATAATATTTTTTATTATAATCTTTAATTCGTATGACGCAGGGTAAAGGTCATGTCCGTTTATAATCCGCATGATGATAAAAATAGATAAAAGTAACAACACAAGAAGAACAAAGAATATTTTGTTACGGCCAAGTAAAATGCTCCCAGCGTCAATATTTGTGATGGACATGGCTCCCATTTCTAACATTTAAAAAGGATTAAATCTATTCTTATTTCCATTGTCTTTAATAGGTAGCAATTAGTGCTGCTTCTGCAAAATATTAGTGAATGATTTTCTTTCGCTTTTATAACTTTGTTTTCAATGGTGCGCGTCTTTAATTTTATCCGACTACAAAGCCAAAATGAAGGGTTTTGATTTTAGCGGTATGTATGTATTTGAGTTTATGATTACCTATAATTTCCTGCAAAGTGCCAGCGGTGCCACCATACTCGGCAGGCAGAACTTCCTTAGGGATGTATTCATACATTGCATCGTAATTCTTGTTATGGACGTACAGCTACAAAAATAAAACGCAAATAATTATTACTAACTCGATTAACATAAATCATAATTATTCCCCAATAACGGAGTATTCCTCAAAGCGCAACTATAATAACACGTTAAATTAATTGAAGGAAATGAGAGCATGAGGTCTTTGGTCAAGATCGGGCATCACAAACGGGCAAAGCGTTATTGGGTTTTCTCATCAAGAATTTCTCAGTAGTGGCGGAGTCTGAATTTGAGCCCGGTTTAAGGCAACAGGATCGCCCCATATTAAATAGGATTTAAACATAATTAGTGTAATGTGGTGCGTATACGAAGAAAACAAGACGAAGAAGACGACGACGACGAAGACGTCGTCTGGAAGACGTTGCGTTGGAAGGCCTCCCACTAGGTGGACCGATGACCTGGTAAAGGTTGCAGGGATCCGCTGGATGCGAGACGCACGGGACCGGTCAATGTGGCGACACTTGGGGGAGGCCTATGTCCAGCAGTGGACGACTTTCGGCTGAAATGATGATAATGATGATGATGACGGTGCGTATACTTCATAACAGACACGGTAGTACCACATGTGTGATGTTATGTTAATATTGGAAAATAGTGAGAAAACTTACTCTGCTTCTGTTCTTCTCATTAAGCAACGCTTTAACAGCATTGAAAACTGTTTCAAAACCTGGTGGAGTGTTCAAGTAATGTGTCCCTTTCATACGCATTGGCGATGCATCCTAAAAAGTATTGTTAAGCATGTTAGTTCCAACTACGAAAATTACTTCTTTTTAATTACATCAAAGGTCACTCGGTCTTAAAGGGTGCTTGCATAAAGATACAGGTTTTCTGGTACCAATAAATCGAGTCTCAAAATCAAAATCAAAATATTTAATTTCACATAGGCCTCGATGGGCACTTATAAAACGTCGACAAAAAGGTGCTCGGTTCGGGTTGGTCGTTTCCTATGGAGAAGAACCGGCAAGAAATTCCATGGTTAGTCTTTTCAAATCATTTGGTATTACAATATTATCATGGATGCATCATTTTTATGGGGGTTGAAGTCTGTTTTTACGCATGTCTCTTTATGTGCGAACGCCTACACAAAATATGCGACTTTGCCACGACATGCGAAGTATTTTCTGACCAGTAGGAGCTTACTGGGAACTGTATCAGGTTGGAATTCGCTTTTTCTACATCAAAAAGCTAAAGCCTTACCTGTCCCAGCGTGACCATCTTCTTCATAGTGACTGGCGTCATCTGCATGAAGTGTCCTATCGTCACTCCTTCTAAATCTAAGATACTCTGCCCACCAGCCACTGCAGCGTTGTCGTCATCATTCAAGACTATCTGAAAAAGTACACATATATTTCGTTTTAATTTTTTTACAGAATGGGCAAACGGTTACTAGGTACTAAGACCTAAAACAGAGAATGCTAATTGCCAAACATCTAACAATTTGACTTCATTCACTTCAATGTAGTAAGTTATGGTTCATTTATTGAAAAGAAGACTCCCTGACCCCAATAGACAGTTAAAGACTTAGGTGGGGACCCAAGTCTTTAATAGTCAATTGGGGTCAAAGAATCGATATATTAAAATAATAAAGGGTGTAAATAGACCCTTAACATAAACGAAAGGCACTTGTTCTCCCCGTCACTGCGATCATTTTTTTGTTCTAGACCATACCTGGGAACCTTCTAGTTACGGAGATATTGGGGGTCAAAGTTCCAACTTTTACATGTTTTTAATGTATTTTTTTTACTTTACACACCTCCACGACCCTCGTACTATTCAATTTATTCATCAGCACAATGCTATGAGTGCTTTCCATCGAGTCCTACCGTAAAACGAGATTTTTCACCCCAAAAAAAAAAGTCGATTCCCAGCAATAATTTTTGCGTAAAGTTACTTAGTTTGATGTACAGAATGTTTGGTTGACGGATATGTGAAGGGTCTGTTTACACCCGGTATATCAATGGGTCAAATAGAACAATATTTCTATGCTAAGTTTGGAAACCTTTAATAACTTTAACCTTGCTTTATGTTAACATTGGGTGCTATATTATTACAAAACGAAATCGCAGTCTTGTTTCTGCGAACTCATTACATCTGCACAAATAAATAAAATTAAGTGTTTGTTTGTGATTTTAAAATGACAGCTTTTTTCTTTACACATATGTGTTTGTATGTGTTATACGTACCGTACTATACTTTCATATGAAAGTATAGTACGGAACGTATGACAAAAAAAAAAAAAAATATTTTCGGAAGTTTATTTGTCTCTTTGTTTTAGCTAATTTCCGAAACGGCTGACCTGATTTTGACGGTGCTTTTACTGGAAGATGAAGCTGATGTTATAAAAAGTAACTTAGGCTAATTGTTTTAGAAAAAGGATTAGAACTTAGAACAATATTTTGTAATAATTTCACGCGGACGAAGCTAGCGCACAACATCTAGTTTAATACAATAAAACAGTCAAGTGCATACCCTCATTAAGACGTTGGTAGCGGACATAATGTCCAAAATGTGGAACTTGTCAGGGTCGTACAACGCCATTTTGATGATGGATGTCAGTGGAGAGTCAGGTCCTGGTGGTTTGGGAAGTATTGTGAAAACTCTGAAAACAGAATCAATGCATGTTATGAATACCAAGGAAACGATAAATTATCTATATTACGATAGATAATTTATCGTTTCAGAGGTGTCACAGACAATATGGTACCCGAAGCTCATAAACTAAATAATAGCGGTCGGGTCGATCTTTAGGTTAAGCCGTGCCTGCCTAGTTAGGCAGATCTACCTGTGGGTGACCACCCATCACATATCGAGTTTCCTCCGTGCCTCGGGAAGCACGTTAAGCTATACTTACTGGGTTATGGAGGCCAAATAGGCAGTCGCTCCATTTAAAATACTAGTATTCAGCTGCATTCGGTTATACTGGAAGCCGACCCAAACAAAGTTAGGAAAATGCTAGGCAGATGATCATAAATTCAGAACAGTATCTGTTAGATTTCGGTGTCCTGATAACATACAATATGTTACCCGAATATGTGTGTCGCACGCCTAAGCTGATGAACGAGTATATAGCACGGAAAACGGAATAAGGAGCATTGAGATGTTTGTGACGATAAGCTATGGGGATTCTAAATAAATTCGTATAAAGGCAAGATAGTGGAATAAAATGTCTGACACATTACCCTAGACTCAGGATCTCTTCAAAAACGGGATCGGTGTGCTTGATCCGGAACAGTTCAGGTGCTGTAGTGCGGAGGGAGTAGTAGAGGTCCAGCTTCTCTTTCGTCCTCTCCAAGCTGAACTTGCAACCACGGAGAAAGGCCACCAGCCATTGATCATCTGGAAATAAATTTTGAAGAAAATTAAGAACTCTCTGTTATAAGGAGAAATATGTCCATCAAGCAGATCGAGAGCGACAAGGATCTATTGGCACGCGAATGACGTTGACAGAGGCGCTAAAAAACAAACCTTAGTCAACTAACGATGTCGCAGATATCGAACGACCATTTTGTTGATAAGTAATTGATAAGAAATGTTTTTGTATGACTTAACAATTAAATAATCATTTATTTCCTTACAATTGCGTTTAAAATCTAAGCCAATTATGAACGATAACTTAACTTTAGACGCATTTATATCTTCCTGCCGTTGTCCCATTCTAATTGGGTTCGTCCTTGTCAGACACCATGGCATCATTCACTCCAATTCATTTACTGATTATCGCATATAAAGAATTAATCGGCCTATAGCGCTCCCACAGCTGGGAGACAGGCCTCCTCTTGCATGAAGAAATGGGCCAGGATAGATTATATTAGCTACTACGCCATTAGAAAACAGATCTCTCTCAACATTTTTACCATTACAAGTGTGGGCAATAGAGCTGTGACCCGTAATCAAAACCTACAGTAGATAATCAAAAAATAATCAACATAGGGATTATGATGACGAATTTCGTATACCTACTTACTGTTCTATTTATTTGAATCCAGTATGTACATTATTTGCAAACTACATTCAATAGATCTATAATAATAAAAAAATATGTATCTACAAGTGTCAAAAAGGGAAAAGAATTACAGGGCGTCAGAAAATTGGTCCACGTCGCTGTCAGTAATAAAAGTGCCAAGAAGGCTGGCAGCATTGCCACGTTGGATGGCAATGCTGATTCTTTTGCCGAAAAAACCTTAAAAAAGCTCTTATTAAAAAAAACTAATTTCATTTTCAATATTTATTTACATAGCACACTCACAAAATGTGGCTCCTCCGGTTAATCATAACCCCAAGAAACAATGTGACTTCCTAGTTTGACTCATCGGTAATAATTACCATTAGATATATACCCAGACTTTCTCTCTTATGTTTTCATATATCCATCCCTCAAATAGGCGTACAAATTAATAATAAACTAAGTATAACAATTTTCTATTATCCATTTGCTTACTTAAGCTAATCGTTACATCATACATAGGAACATTGTCACAGTACTCACCTGTCCTAGCTCTGAGATGGGGCTGCTTAGCTATCCAGTCCTTGATGCTCTGCAGATCAGCTTGCAGCCTCTTCGGGTCCTCGTTCAACTCCACTCGAGCTTTCTCCGCCAGAGCGGGCGTCAACGGCCTCACAGCCATTTTGCTACAAGCGTCCTGTCACAGAAACAACCTATAACACTCTAAAATGATAAAATATCGACATAGTGATAATTGTACATGGTATTTGATTAGTTATCTACCGTTTAATCCAACAGGCAATATATTTGTTGTGTGTTTTATAACATTATCAGGTGTTGCGTTGCCTTTGTCTAATCTGCTAAGCACATAGGTACATATATCGGTTTTTTTTACTACTAGTTCTTGTCCGAGGCTTCTTCCATGTGGGGTTCGGAAATCATCCGATACTAACGTACTACCGAGATCGAAATTTAGTATCTCTTAATAATTGTCTTAACTTCTAGCCCAGGTCTACTTTCCAGTTCACCAAATTTCTTCGAAATCCATTCATCCGTTAACACGTGAAAATTTTTTTTTAAGCTCTTAATACACAATCAGCCAGATCGGAAACTACTTGCAGGCCCTACAAATATTTGCTCCGTACGGGAATGAAACCTGCGACACGCAGCGCAGCAGCCAATCGCTCAGCCACTGCGACAACCGGCAACAGAGATAGCAGACAAACTTGCACATTTTTAATATAATTATTGATATCGATTCATTCAAAGATACTAAGGTGGTTTTTGTAGCCGCGAGCAAGTGAAAGTCCCATTAAAATTGGTTAATTGTTCCAAAGTCGATATCGAAATAACAGAAAGACAAACTGACAGACAAATTTTTAGAATAGTGTTCTTTGGGTACTACTCATATCAGTAACTGAATCATAGGACAGACGCTTCAATTTTATTTAAATGTAAGCATGTTTGCTTGGACGATATTGATTCAAGTTTTGCTTTTAATAACTGAATATCGTTGTTATCAAGTTTGAGTTCAATCTAATCGTCGATATCATGAACTCACTTAATTACTGCGAAAATGGGTGAGGTATTGCGATGACTGAATTGTTAATCATTACTTTTCGAACAGTTGCCACGAAGTCACTTAGCGACACTGTGACAACTGATGTACAGTCGCCAGAGCATCAAGTTACTACAAACTGTAAAATTTTCTCATTCGATTTTGAACTTAACCATCAATATTTTATGGTTTAGAATGATTTGGAGTTTGACAGTGTGTGGTAACTTGAGGTGCAGGCGACTGTACACTGAAAATTTAACCACTGCGACTGAGTAATATCAAGGTGAAATTAAAATTTTCTCAATGTCGGTAAAACAAATTTGATCGAAATCTTGCATGGTAAAAGATGGTTATCATTATCATAGCATAATAGCATAGCATAATCAGCCTATTAATGTTCCCACTGCTGGGACGCAGGCCTCCTCTCTATGAGAGGGAATGGGCTATAATCCACCACGCGGGCCCAGTGCGGGTTGGTAGATGTCACATGTCTTCGAATTTTTGGTTCTAGGACATGCCGGTTTCCTCACGATGTTTTCCTTCACCGTTTTGAGAGCAGTGGTGATGAAATAACTTACACAAAGTAATGTGCCTGGCTGGGTTCGAACCCACGACTTACTGCTCGTAAGTCGGGGTCTCCACCACTGGGCCACCGCTTATCCACCGCTTAGCCACCTCATTATCATAATAAAACTTATTTATTGTCAACAAAATACGTTTCGTATGCTAGGTAATACCTACATAAAAATTATCATCTTTCATATCGTTTTACAGCTCAGACTAGATAAATGTGAAGTGGTGATAGCACAAATGGCGATGTCCTCTATTGATTCATAAATAACACGGCTACTGGCCGCACAAGTATTTTAATAGAATTTATTTTATAACCTGTTGAAAAACCAATGTTATATCTCGAGCCAAGAAAACTGTTGAAACCAAGAAGATATTATATTTAATTGGTAGCTTAATATTTCTATAAATAATGGCAGGAAAATAAAAAAAAATAAAGCTTGGTAATCATCCGTAGGAGTTTTCCAGCTCGCCATAACAGTTTCTCCAATTCCTCGACAGATATCTTTATGGAAAAATCTGAAGACGATAATCCGCTTGTGAAGAATTTAAATAATTGATGACAGATTATTTTGATATGATTAGTCCAGCTGTCAACTCCGGCTAGATGATAGATCGTCTGTTCTAAGCTACGTGCTTAGATTAGCGCCTAACCAATATGTATGTCGGATATGTCAGGATTCACAACTTTGAACACACTGGGTGCGATACACCGTTTTTAGCAAACTAACAAATTACTTGGGATTACAACTTAACAGAGTAACACGGGGCACAATGAATCGGATACAGTTTTGGGACGTCTCAACTCCTCCGCGATCAGCCACTCCCCCTCGTCCTAGCCGCGAGCTCGCCAGACTCTGTTTAAGCACGCTATGTTGTGGGTAGACTGGTAAGTAGGTCGCGTGATGTCACCACTGCACACTGGTGTACTTGCAATTAATTTTATATCCATACTAAAGACTGGATCCGACATGTAGATATTCAGGAAATGGATGCCTCATCAAACAAAGCTAACTCCTCAGAGCCTAGTTGAAGTGATATTTCAGCGACGATAAAAACTATATAGGTACATACCTCATACCGTTTTTTTTTACTTTTCCGTCATAATCTGCAAATCATCATAGTAAGCTACCAAAAGCATATATAAATTCTGTTTAAAGGCAGAAATATATAAAATTACGAAGATTAATGCCTTCGTATTGTATAGCTGCTTATCTTTTGAGAAAGGTGCATTTAAAGATAAACATCTTGTGTATAGCAACAGCTCCAAAATTGGCTGCTGATCATCTTGATAAGTTGAAGACAATGTAAAGCCTTATAGCTTAGGTACCTACTTAATGCAGTCTTAAATTGCATTAAGAATGACAGATAACCTGACTCTTCAAGATAGTGATTGATAGCAGGCCTCACAGTTCTGGTAGACTTTAAAATAACCGCTTGAAGCGGTTATTATTCGAAAGAAGCGTCCTTGTAACTCTTTGTTTAATCAATGCCCGCTTACACCAACACAAGCTGATATCTTAGTATGATACCTGAATATATTATGACTAAATATATTGCATTATTTTTTCGACTTTCGGTGCTAAACCGAGCGTTGGAAATTCGATAGTACACACGGCGACCAATCAAGCTATACAAAACCAGTTTATGCGGATCTCTCATTTCGCGGGAAATCAAAACGAAGCCTGGGGCTGCAGTCTCGACATAGATAGCGACAAAAATCGGTCGTTAAGTCATAACGATGTCAAATTTCTTTAATAGATTTTCAACTTTATTTCCAAACCTTAAGGTTGAAAATCTATTAAAGAAATTTGACATCGTTATGACTTAACGACCGATTTTTGTCGCTATCTATGTCGAGACTGCAGCCCCTGGGCGTGTTATACTGGAAATGTAGCGCTTGATGTGTCGCCGTGTGTAGGCTTTTCTAAAGACATTTAGATGTCTCTAACTAACGATAACTAACGATTACTTTACTCAAGTTATCAATTTGACTTGATTACACCTTTAAAAAAAAAAGTTTAGATTACCAAGAAGAAATTTAGTTTATTTTAGTAGTTTTATCTATAAAAGTAATTATTAATTAGGATATTATTATGACTTTTCTGTTTTGTATGTCTGTATAGCTGTATTAGTTTAGTAATTACTTGAAGTTAGAACTGTCAAAAGTTATAATTCAGTGACGGTTCTTACTGCTGTCAAATTCATGTCTATTGCATAAAAATGGTTGCTTAAGTAATTACTTTAACTTGACTATGGATACAAGTCTTAGTGTTAGTGCAAACTGACATCCCTAGATATTGTAAATTATGTATTACAATTATTTTATTCGGTCACGTCATTCACCAATATATAGCTCATTTCTATTTCGTTACCGAATAGTTTATTTTTCATCTGCATTATTAATAGTTTCTATTTCGAAATCTGTTTGTTGGCTCACCGTAGATAGTACAAGAAATAATCACAAAACCACAATTGTTTACATCGAATATTTTTTTACGTTTGCTCGAATTGTTTACACTAACTCATTCAGGAGACGAGACTAGTCCAAACATTTAATTGTTTGAAAATAAAATACTGCTTTTTATTTGAGCTTAGCAACAATGTATATCGGTTGTTTTACTAATATTTTTCCGTTATTTTACTAATTATTTCTTTAGAAGATCTAGATTCTATGTAGTTATGTATATTTTAAACAATGTGTTGACTGTTTCTCTTTTCTAGGCTCCTTTGTACCACCCACGCTCTTTGCAAGTAACAAATCGAATCGCATTTCTGGTTTTCAGTCTGGTAATAAATATTAAATTTAAAATTTTAACATACATAAATTTAATAATATTTTACTGATAAAAATCTAGACCACCTTTCAAAACATATTCTAATAAATTAAACACACCAATTGTTTTAAACAACACATTTATTTTTGTGTATTTACAATTATTATAAATTATCTACAACCCTGTTACATTAATTTAAACAATATGTAACTGGCCAAATTCGATTTCAGAAAAACTCAGTTTAGTCTAACCAGACCGTGTCAATATATAACTGTTACCGATGATAGTATAGTCAAAAATGCACTATGATAGTATAGTCAAAATGCACTTTTCGGTAGCGTATGTCATTCGAATACATCTATTGACATACGCGTCAATCGAATACATCGATTGACATACGCTACCGAAAAGTGCAAAACGATCCCGGAGAAAGTCGCCGTACAAAACCGAAAAGCTTTAAGGTGGAAGCGCCAGGGTAGCCCGCGAAATTCAAATTTTCTTACGTTTTTTTTCAATTTGCAGGTCAGTGTCAGGCTGTATGTTGATTAAAATATGATTCGCGATCGTAGCAAATACGGCTTTACTGAGTTACTATCATTAAAATCATCAATACAACCCTCTAGTTCATTTAACCCCATTGAATGACTTTTTCATCAAGTAGTCATTCAATGTTATTAAATTAACTCAAGAGGGTTGTGTGCATGTTTTTAATGATTATAATTCTGTAAATACATACGTATTACTGCCGCGAATCATATTTTGTTCAACATACAGCCTGACACTGACTGCCAAATTACAAAAAAAAACGTAAGAAAATTAGAATTTCGCGCGCTTTCACCTTAAAAACGATTTCCACTTATCTAACCCCCCTGATTTATATGTCATTTCGAAATGCACTAGTATCTTAAGTGACCCATTTTGTAGATGACTGCAAAAGTGTAATGCGTTAACGTTTTGCCATTGTGGCTGATGTACCATAATCGCCACAATAATAATATTTCATCGCGGTCGTTTGCTAACCGTTATAGTACCTATATTTATCTCAGTGGGGCGAATCGAATGGCCTTTTATTTTCACATCTTAAGCAGCACAGTTTCACATTCCAAACAATCGGAAAAAAACCACTCGATAATCAGCATGGTTTTTCTAGGTTATCTAAAATCGGATTTGGTCAGTACCATTTACATTATTTTTTTAATTACTGGATGTAATGATTTTATGACACAATTGTTTCTTAGTAAACAACGTCAATTAGTTATCTTTGTCAAGACTAAAAAGATCACAGAAATACTGTATGGCCTGATAATTACAGTAACATGACAATAAATAGATAATACTACAGTGACATTTTATGCTTTACGTTTTTAACAAATATAAATTGTGTGAGATCTTCTTTTAAGTGGCATAGCCAACGAATTAATGAAATGGGATTTAAACAAAATTTCAAATTGTATATATTAATTATTGCATGAATCGTTTTTAATTAAATTAAATGTACACTTATTGTTTAAACCTCACTCACTAGATGGCGCTACAAGATTCAATCAGTGTTCGGGAAACAAAAATCAAATATTAAAATTAAGCCATAATATTATTATTTCTAGATTGATTAAGTTAAAGGAAAATACTATGACATACTCAAAAATCACAAACATTATTAGCCATTGACGGCGACCTAGCTTATCTCTTAATACTAACATTTGAACTAGAAAGCATTGGAAATGTAATGCATAAACTTACAAATAAATATTTACACTTTTCTAATTTAGCCTCTGGGTGCACTTATGTACTCACTAAGGCATATACATTACTTAGTTAGAGGTACATACACGAGAACTGGGGGTGAACATGTAACTGTAACATTTCATTATTAAGATTTATTTCTAAGTCCTAAGTTTCGCCAATCGTACTCATAAATGCACTCACAGAAAGGTTTCAACACAACACTGACCAAAGCCAAATTGATTACTGAAAAAAAGTTATTGAAAGAAGTTGTGTACCAACATAACACCATATTCAACCAAAAGGGCAATTAGGAAAGATACATTTTTAGACTTGAATCTCATTTACAAAGGCATTTTATTAGGTAGGTAGTAGATACATTATTAGATATTACTTTTTAGAAAGAATATAAACGATCATTTATCTCTCATTATTAAATGTGGAAGAGTTCCGATTAATAATTGTAGACAGTTATATAATAGGTACTAAGTTATTATATAATACATTTACGAAAATTAGTGTCTTCAATATTAGCTTTACCTTAAATTCCATACCTATTTGATTTTCTGTTTACCTTTGAAAATAGTGCATGACTCAACCCCGGAATGATTTCTTCGCCGTGATTAGTTCAATCTTCTCGTTTTGTTATTAATCCTTTGCCTACATACTTAGGATTTACCACTTGGCTCCAGCTAGTCGCCGACTTAACACAATTAAACAATCAAATAGGTTATTCATTAAATACAAATTCGCTCTACTTTACTCAAATACGGACGGTTTCCTATCGACTCTGTAAACACAACGGCGCTCTTGGCCTCAATAACTAAAAAGATACCTACACTTAACTTAAGATGTTAAATATAATATGAAAAAATACTTGGTATAAGTAGTTTCATAAATATGATTAGGCGACCTGTTCTCCACCTCGCATGTGTTGCGATATTTATCTATTAACTTATTTTAACCACTGTCGTACAGTTGGGCCATCAAAAGTTGGCGAACAGCTTGAGTTCATCGGAGTCCAGCGAGCGCACTGCCTTCCAGTCTGTCTCGGGGTACTCGTCGAAGTTGGAGGTGTCACCCTCATACGACACCGCCGGCATGATGGGTGGCTGTGGACAACACAAACACAGTTCAACCAACTATAACAGTAACAGACACTTAGTTAAATTACCTGTTGTGCCTATTTAGTATCGTTTCCTGTACAATGTAAATCGGGCCATAAACAAGCATTCAAGGAGTAACAACGTAAAGTATTGAAATTAGGTAACGTAAACTCGGTGAATCTCTGTCGGCCTTGCGACCTAATTTAAATCAGTTCTTAAATCGTGCTTCGATGGTATTGCGCAAAAGTATATTGAACTCGAACTCTTTTATATTGTTCCACTTAAAACAAAAGTCTTCCTCATTATATTCTTCCGACAGTATTTTACAAACAGTGTTCAATTCTGTACTTCACTATGTGGGCGCTTGTAATTTTCCAGGCCTCTTCGATCCAGTTCGAATCTGATAATATCGTGGGAACATAAACACATTATTGATGAGCTAGTATATACCTGAAGCTTCTTCATGAAGACGTCAGCCCAGTCTATGTGCTTAAACCATCTGTGCCGTTTGACGTCTTCGGTACCGCACTGTAAATGAAACAAATATTGCATTAACGAGAATAAATATACAAAGAAAACGAGTACAAAGATCATCGGACAACTCAACCGTAAATTACTGAAATGTATACGAGTATCAGTGAAAGATCAATCAATCATAACAGCGATATTGACTGGGAGCATAATGCGCATTAGTGGGGGGCCGGAATTAGAGCAACTTTGTTATTATTGGCGTTCGCGACGTTCTTCAACGGTTAGACATCGTAAATTTTCAGATTTAGAGTTTAGCGCAGCATATCGAGCTTAATTTATTATTGTACGGCGCTGCCAAGCGGGCCACTCGCTTTAATATCAGCAGGGAATTGTCCCATAACTCCTCTAAACCTGCGGCAATCTCGTTATTACTTCAAATAAAGTGTATTGATCGAAAGGTCGCCCCTAACATTACCCGCTTTCTCCTGCTTTTATACTACGTAGGTTTAGTAATAAGTATCATTACTACTTCCATATACGTTGTGCTATTATCTGCGGTGTTGCCGGATAAGAAATGTGTTGTAAATCAAAACACTTGTTGCTTCTTGTTGCGATCTCGTGATTCGTTTGACCTAGACCTACTTTCTCCTTCTAGCATTTCCTTGACCTAATATTGGGACCCTTCATGAGTCTAGTTTAGTTTCATGAAGTGGTCTAACGTCGCGTAGCATAAATGTTGTTAGCTGAGCTAACTGATACCCATTCTAGCACACCCATGATAAACATGGAATAACATAACTTATCCATTCAAAACAAATGCTCACATCAGTATAATCAATTGATAGCCAAACCGTGTTACAACTATCTAGGGCTCTAGGCGTATGACTAGATTATCATAGACAATCATTAAGTAGGGCACGAAAAGTGTGTGCCAAAATTATTACAGTATCGGATCAGAAAACAGATATAGTTCGCGCAAGTCACTGCGGCTAACAAGGCACCCAGTTTTCTAGCGCATCGCGAGACATCGGCAATGTGTCGTATTTGCGTCGCGACATAAGTCAGTGGCGGGCAGCGGCTTTTGAAGTCGCCGGCAGACACCTGACTGATGGCTTTCTAAACATCTCGGCGACATCGCGGCAAAAAGCTCGGTGAAAACAACCAACCACTAACTGCAACCGTTTAAAAATACATTCTCAACGTGATAGCGCGACACTTTATTGGGCACGCCGCATCCCGATTTCTCGCTTTAGCCATGACCACATAGGCACGGCCGAGGAAGGTATATTTATAACATAGACTAGTCTACTATAAAGAATTGACATGAGCTTTCTATCGAACAAACTACACAATTTTCTCGAATAGCCTTGTCTATCATGGAACTATTATTATGTAGTTCAGTTCAATCAAAGCAATAACTCTAGCAACGTTTATTTTCCCATTATCACTAATACAACCGCAGTTCGTCATAAAATTAATCTTACAGCTACGTAAATACAACACAAAACAACAGTAAACAATGATTCTGGTCAAGTGCCTAGAACTCAATTCAAATTATTTCTATTTCAATTCTTTTTCACCCAATGTTTTTCATTTGACTTTTGAGGTGGCTCCAAATTTTTAAGCCCCTCTAGAAGTGTATTATGCAATGAGAATTCAGATTTATTCTGATCAAAGCTCATTGATCTAGCACTTATGCCACTTTTTCATTTAATCCTTTTTACGTAACTATTTAAACTGAAAAGTCGTGAGGAAAATTGAATCGAAACATATAAAAACTTGAGGTTATTAAAAAAATCTTTAACATTTAAAGTGTCAAGCGTTGGATTAGAAGATAAATATGGAAACAGCTGGAGTACAGCCAACTTCAAAAGTTAAATAAATTTTCTTTTTGGACACAATCCACTCGATTTAAAGTGCAAGAAAGTAAAAAATTTTAAAAGTAGAAACGAAACATACGATTCCGCAATGTGGTTTTTTTTTTTTTTTTTCCTTTACGTTTTCGGAATAGGTGATTGCTTGTTTTGAGGATCTTATTATCTTGTCATGTCTGAGCTGAAACAACAAATGAATGGCCCACGCAATGCTCTGTTTGACATGTGGTTATATCGAATGTACTCGTGCGCAGTCCGTCGCGTGTATAATCCAAAACTGTTGCCGAAACGGGTCAAGCGCAAGGCTGAGGTATTTTCAGTTTGCATGAGCGTAAAGCCGACCCGTGTCTTTGCAACAAAATCTGCAGTTTATAGTTATACTCGTATGTATGTATTATTTGTACACACAGCTCAACTAAGTGGTTACCCCCCAAAAGACATGTGCGTTCAAATCCGTGATAGGCCCAAGTTGGTTTTTGTATTTTGCAAGAACATTTTATTATAATTAATGTATTGTTTTAGTGAATAAATAAGTTATGAATTTATTTTTATAGTCTGTTTTTATTTGTTTTTTTTTTCAATAAAACGTTAACATTTTTATTATTGCTTATTATGAGAAGCAAAGTAGATTGATAATTCATGGAATTATTACTACCTATCTGGCTTAGTTGGTAAGAGCTCGCAGTAATAACAGGATAACCAATGATTCGATGGTTCGATTCGCATGCGGGCACTTTTTGTATTATTCTTAAGGATTTGGAATTTAATACAACAGCCCACGTAGCATGAGCAACGTGGAAACGGGTTTTGACGGCGGGAGAATCGACAAAATGACAGATTGTAGAAAGATTTCTATCGTCCTAAGCATGGCGATGTTAGACATGTGGAAAAGAAAAATTTCTATTCTTCTGTCAACAAAAGTCGACAACGGCGAGCATGGCGACAATTTCTTCTCTACTTTTGGCACTTGGGTGTAGAAACGTTTCTTCTCAACCAATGTCAAATAGTCCACATCACATCAGACCTAGAAAAGATTATTGTTATAACTCTTATTTGTGTTAGTGAGCCACTTTGGTTTTAAAAACATGTCGGGGTCCTACCGTCGCCATCTTCTCAGTTTTTATGCCGAGAAGAAGGAAAGAAAGGCTAAAAGGAACGCTATACGAGGACTCCGCTACTGAATGTCGAAGTTTGAAATGTCGACGTATGAGCTTTAACCGGGGCTTTTGATCTCCCTGAAAACGAATTCCTCGAAAATTATAAGATAAGTAAAGAGATGGTGCAATATTTGTGTAGGGACCTGAGCCAGGATCTGTCTCCTAGCACATCACAGGGCCTGCCTGTTCTCGTTAAAGTAAGTTCAATTCAGGTTAGGTACGCCTTCAAACTACCTTGTAAAAATAATAGGCAACCTTATTAGTGGATTAAACATTATCATTCTCTTGCTCTTATCCCAATTCATTTGGGGTCAGTGCAGCATGTCTTCTTCTTCCATACTTCTCTATTACTTGTCATCTCATCAGACACCTCCTTTTCTTGCCATATCATTCTTTCGACAGTCCATCCATCTTTTCTTTGGTCTTCCTCTACTCATATACCCATCCACATTCATACTCAAACGACACTTTCCTCATTCCTCCGCATCACATGCCTATACCACGACAACCGATTACCACACAACTTTTCAGTCACCGGTGCCACTTTCAGACTTCCTCTTATATACTCATTTCTTATTTTATCCATTCGCGTAACACCACACATCCCCATCCCCCTTAGCATTCTCATCTCCGTCACATGCAAATGCCTTTCATTCATTTCTTTTGTCGGCCAACATTCTGATCCATACAAGACAGCAGGTCTAACCACTGTTTTATAAACCTTCCCCTTAATTTTAAGGGGAATGCGGGAGTCGCAAATTGTTCCCGTGACCTGCCATCATTTCATCCATCCCGTGTTAATTCTGTGCTTTACACTACGATCTATTTCGCCATTGTTTTGCACGAGTGAACCGAGATACCGAAACTCGGAGCAGACAGGCAGAAACACGTCATCTAGCGCTATGGCTCCAGAACTGGAGAAACCACCGAAATCGCAGAACATGTAATAAGTTTTAGTTCTGCTGATTTTCAAGCCAACATTCCCCAGCTTCTGTTGCCATTTTTCCAATCTGCTCTGGATCTCAGGTCCATCTTATTATAAATATATTTATTATCCGTTGCTAAGGAAAGAATTCCTACGTCTTTGTCTTCGTGAAAACTCGAGTCTACGGCTCGCCGCATGCTCGGGCAGAAGACATGTCGAGTTGTATAGAAAGATCTTTGTCGATTCTTGAAGAATAGAGATAGATAAACGCCATGCTACGGGGGCTGGGGTTACTTCGTCGTTTACATCAAACGTTGTAGTTATAACTTGAAGGCATGGATTAATTTTATAAAGAAGACGTAAGTAAGAAAAATTAATGGATACCCTCAAATTATATCATCTATAAATTAGACACAGACAATAAAGTGACTCGGACGATGGTAGACAACAATTTCATAGCATTACATATGGGCTCGCTGGTTAGTTCGTCAAACTGCCGGTATGAATATGACTACATTCGGTGATGCGATAGTTTGAATCCAAGTCGAAACAATGAACTCTTTTTGAAGTATTCTTTAGATTATTCGTTATTCAATGTAGCAGTGTAACATTTTGCTTTGCATAATGCTTGAGGGGTTAGCACTTACTGACACTGTGTGTACAACGCCCATTAATAAATATGTACATGAATGTAACACTGACACTCGTCAAAATTAAATGCAAAATTGTTTAATATAATATAAATGTTTTAAAACCGTCAGATAACGTTATTTACGTTTTAATAAAAACAAAACTAAACTTCCTAAAAACTCCTAACAACATTTCGTCAGCAGACAAAACACATTAAATTGATGGCGGAATAAAAGTCCCTATAACATAAAGTATGTACAAATGACGTTTTTAATTCCTTTACAAATAAAACCTTCCACGAGTGTCGAGTAATGTTAATCGTCAGCCACGATTAATTATTTGAAAAAAGTAATGCCTTTCAATTTGGCAAGTAAACAACACATAGTAAGTGGTAATTAATTTTTGAGTAACGTAACCCCACGTGCACACACACGTGACACAAGTTGTAGCAAATAATCTTGTAGCAATAAAAACTGTTTTCAATGAAAAGTGGAAATAGAACGCGCGGACGGGAATTTTCCTCCGGAGAAAAGATTTTTAAAGAATTGCATAACACTAATCTAAGATTAAATTGTTTCTTTTTAAAACAATTATTTTATTGTTGTTTGCAACTTGTTGCTATTGCAAGACATAGACTGAAAGACAAATAAGAATGCAAAAATCGATTTATACCTTCATATTTCCCAGCCTCTTGGTCCTGTCCTGCACGAGCAGCTTCTTGATGATGTCTTTGGCGACAGGGTCCAGGTGTCGAGGCCACTCCACACGACCGTTCAGGATCTTCTCGTAGATTCCGAACGGGTTGTCATCGTAAAACGGCGGGTAACCCACTAACATTTCGTAAATGAGCACGCCTGAAAACGAAACACATAAACTTTATTAATAAAATCAATAAATAGCATCACCGAAATAACTCTATGATCGTTAACGATGCGGAAACAATTAAGATGTATTTTACACGGATATAAATACGCCTGATGTTAATAATTGCAATGTGATAATCGTAAAATCAATTCTCTCGAAATAATGAACGTCAAAATCATTAATTAATGTTCCATTTAATTGACTTAGCTATAAGATATGTGCATTAGGATATGTGTGCCAAAACTGTAATAAGTTGTCAATTTTACAACACTTCCAATAATTAGCAATTAGTCTGGATAATACAATGAGCTTAATGAACATTTACCAATATTTTAAAGTGGTGTACGTCGCAGAAAATACAAAATGTTACGCCAACAACAAACGACTTCAGTAATTAGCACTGAAAATACTGCCACTTATATTAAAATAGACTACCTACAATGAGCTGAACTAAAACTCACTTTAGCTCTGGTATGTTTAGACTACTCAGAAACTTGATATTGGAAAATTGTGGAGCAATGGCGAAGTGGCAAGTATATTTAGTATTATTGTAGTAAGGTATGATGCCAAGCACGGACACGACGAGATACAAGCAACGTGTGCCATTATAAATAATGTAAGTATATAAATTGGCAAGGAGGCACTGTACCCAAATGGACGAGACACCAGTAAATCAACAGAATACTAAATAACAGCGACGATGTACACAATTCACAGTAACGCCACACAAGCCGTGCTTATAAAATATATAAACAAACAATAACAATATGTCGGGAGGCACCCAACGAGATGCATAACAAACAAATCAAGAACATATCAACTGAAAATACAAACAATAAATTACTGTAAACATATATGTAGTTCGTGCTTGTGTTTGACAAATATAGTAGAGCCATCAATGTCAATTAGGATCGAAACAAGAGCTTAATTACTTTAATTATGAGCCCTAAGATTAATTCTTTAGAATTTTTAAATTATTATATGTTAGTTTTTATAGACGTCCCTTCTAAAACACTTCATTAAGTCTTGAGACACTTTAAATTGCGGACATGTAAACAATGGAAAATAAAATAAATGTTGTAGCGTGTCAAGTATTTCCGTGAGACTTGAAATTGTATCTATTATATTATCACAAGATTACATAGTATTAAAAATGTTCTTTGACAATTATAAATTCAAAATTCTACGAGGTACATAAATATGTTTTATTAATAATAAAGCCTTTGCTTGAATACAAAGAGTTTGATCGCGTGTCTAGCGTCCGTTTTTGCGTTACATTGCCGCAATGTCATTTATGACGACGAAATACTATATTTGTTTTCTGAAAGGCAATTCGGTAGGAAGGAAATATAATTATTTCCGTGATTTACACAAAATGATACCGTTATCATGACTAACAAAAATAATGTCTGTACTCACCCAAGGCCCACCAATCGACGGCTTTATTATGTCCTTTACTCTGTATGATCTCTGGCGCCAGATACTCGGGTGTCCCACACAAAGTCCAAGTTCTATCTGTCAGTTTTTTCGCAAAACCGAAGTCCGTTATTTTCAAATGTCCGTCCCTAGCAAGGAGTAGGTTTTCTGGCTTCAAGTCTCGGTACACGATGTTTCGGGCGTGGAGATATTCCAGCGCTGACACGATTTCTGATGCGTAGAAGTTGCCTGCGAAGATAACGTTTTAAAATGCATTGATTTTTTTATGACTTCGACCTATAAAATTATACGAGGCGACCTCATTTTGTATTGGGACGCTAAACGGGTTCATCAATTTACATTTTACTGTATATTTTGTGGAAACAATAACTTTAAGACGTTGGCTTAAGTAAAATAGAACAGTTGCCATAAAGATCTAGCAATAAGAAAACGCAGCGCTTCTAACTTTCCCGTACCAGCTACCAGCTACCGAGGGATAACAATAATTACTTGACAGCATTTACGGAAAACTATTAGCTTTAGACAGAAGTGCATTATTACGTGTGTATGTTGCTTACATTCTTTAAAAACTAAATATACGCTAAACATCATTTCACATTCAAAATTATGTATTCATTCGAATGTTTACTTTGGGCGGTGTCGATCTCTACAGTTGCATATAACTCCACATCTATCGCAATACTTTCTCTAATCTACAACGATTAGGTTTTTTCCATGTTATTCGTGTGTATTTTCATATCTATGAGCTAAGCTATTGTTTTCTCTTATTCACGATATTTACGAGATTCCGAACACTAAATGTTTAATAGTTCCGTTTTATTGACTCATTAAATTCTTGTGTTATATCTATCGCACCTATTAATTCGGCTTTTACTTTGGTAACTTGTTTTATTGTTTGTTCAAAAATAAAGCGTGTAGGTTTTTAATGATTGTGTGAAAATAAGTACATAATCTACGTGCAATCATTCGATCATTGTGTAGGAGTGTGAATAAGTATGGTAAAAGACAAAAGTAAAGCAAGGCGACATAAAAGCTTTCATTTATTTCATAAAAAGAATAAAATAACCACAAACACAATAAATACGACAAGCTTTTATTTTATTATTTGAGTCATTTATTTAATTGTCCGCCGGATGTACAATGGTAGAATTATTTATTTATTGCCGAAATCAGCTTAATTTATGCTACAGCCATGAACGTTTGTTAAAAATGAGATATTTATTTAAATATAAGTGACACCAACTTTTTTCTAGACAAACAATAAAAATACTGGAGACCGGATATCAAAACCAATTACCAGTTATAAAAATGTAACATTTGAAATTTTGAACAAGCGCCTCTCTTATACAGAGCGCCTCTATCAGAAGTAGAATTTTTATTAGGTTCAAACAGGATTGTAACTTTAGATCAAGTTTTCATAAAAGTTTACGACCGGTTAATTATGTAATTAACCGGTCGTAAACTTCATTGCAAAAGGTAATGAAATTTTAACATTTATACTTCTTTTTCAATTCTCACTTTCACTGACTTTTGCAAAATCGAATCAGATTCAAAATGCAAATTCTTTAAACATGTGATTGCTCTGTTATATATGCATACGTAAGAGTATATAAACATGTTAAATTGTATCCAGGATTAGCCATATCACGTTTATTTTTATCATGTGTAAAGTCAATGCCAGCTGGAAGAGGCGCGTCGTCACTTCGTTCTTGTATCGTGTGGGGGGCACTCGCCTGCACGAAAACTGACGATACTCATTTATTGCAACATAATAATCAACAAGCGTTTCTTCAAATCCTGAGTTTTTGGTACTTGGATATTACATTGCATGTTTTCTCGAACACCAAACTATACCGGAGTTTCTTTCAAAATATGCATGTCAGCAAGGTTTTCAGTACCTAGCTTCTGTGTTTTGTAATATTATCATCTTACGCATGTCCCGTACTACCTGCGGTCTTCTCCCCGTCTACGGTTTCATTTACTAATAGGTATTTTATAATATGCCTTGTTTTGGTATGTGTTTAGTATTCTGATGCTTGCTCTGAACTTTTAGTTTTTTTAGCTTGTTGAGAACGCCAGTAATGTGGGCGACATGGTGCCACGCGGAAGCTTGTCTGTCTTATACGGAGTCTTTGTGACCGCCGCATGACATCACACCATGACTAACGTCCAAACAATACCCATCTAATAAACCCATTAACCCAATGTGTAATCCAAAAAACACTGCTCTACATTTTAAAATAAATAAAATAATAGAAGTTCTGTTCGTTTCTCGTAAACTTTGACTAAATCAGAGCAACCATCACTTAGGCTGCGGCCTGCCTAAGTCGCCTCAAATTATAGAGTGAAAAGTAAGTTTACTTCTTTATTGAAATGCAATTTAGTTCACAGATGGATTTTACTGGCAGAGTCCTCATTCTGTCAATCGTCCCAAATGCTTCTTAAATTAACTTCTGAAAGCTTTTAATTTCCCTTTTCAAATAATCCTTTTCATCCACATTGCAGACGCGTCAGTCTGTTTTTCAAGTGCACTTTATTCGTCTATCAGCCGTCGACACTCATGAATATACCTACGACTTATCCTGTCAGATCGATTCTTTATGTAACGTATTTATAACTTTTATATCTAAAACCGCTTTCCAAATTTAATCAGTGAAACTAATCTTCATCAGAACTTGAGTATATATTTTATGCGTTCTGTCGGAAACTCTGTTATACATTATATTTGTCAATATCAAATAAACACATACGGAGAAAGTATACAGTTGCACAACGTAATTATTTATACATGTGGTTCGCGCAGGAGCGCGGGCGCAGGCGCGGCGGCGGTGGCGGCGCGGGCGTCGGGATGTCTGGCTCAGCAGCACTCAGCAGTCGCCAAATGGCGCAGACATTTTTATTGTCAGGCCGCTATATCCCGACGTCATCGCTATATAAACCGACACCCATGAGTAATGGGCAGAGCCACCTTCAAGCCACACGGACACCCAGCACGTAGTATTATTATTTAATCTACGACAGAAGCCCGACAGTTACTCGCTCACTCCTCGCGTCACTGAACCCACATGAGCCCCTATTTCTGTCTTGTCTTTTCTCCAGAAATACGAGGCGGTCGTTTAACGTGTATTTCTTCAGTGTTTTTGCAATTCTGTTTCTCTACACGATATACATATCTATTTATTATATCAGTGTACGCCGCTCATTACGTCAATTTAAAAAGAAAACGTGATAATTAAGAACAGACGTTATATTACGCTTTGCCAGAACTGAACGCAACTCCCGATGTCTATGAATAGTCTTATCCCAAACAAATCAACCCTAACCTTACCTACAATTACTAATGTTCAGGCAATATTTTACGAATGAAATCTCATAACAAATCGTTCAAACATTCATGAAATTTGTACGTAATTATTAGGTAAATCCATCCTTAACTTTTCTGTGCACCGCTCAAAAATGTTTTAGGATTAGTATAGATAACCTCAATCTTTTCTCCAAAATAATCACTCGATTTCGGTTTTGATTGTTAACGTTTATTACCTTGATTTAGAAACCTAAGTCCTAAACAAGCACTTGTTGACATCATCTTCCACAAATGGTTTTCTGACCGTTAAATTCGCAAAAAGTATAATGATAAAAAGAACGAACAGAAATCGACTTCTTTGAAAGTTGTAATTCCAAATTAAAAACATACGTTAGATAAACGTGCAGCGTGCAAAACTACGAGAGCATAAACCCCTATCTATTCTAATTTTACAATCCTTACTCACATCAAATACTCCATTTCTTTATCAATTTGTACAATTATGCAACCTAACGTTATGCAACTTTATGTAGCTATCGTACTAATCATATAAAATATTAAATGTAGTACTAAAAAACATCTGTCGCGTCTTTCATTTACGGCTGTAGTTTATGTAAAAGATCGCAGCGTTTCAGTAACTGTCGTCAAATGATTGTCTAAAAGGCACACAGTGACGTGTTTCTTTATTTGAAATTCAGCTTTATTGCCCCTAAGTATAGGTATAATATTGAGTATGAACTGAACAGTGATGTGATAAAATTTCAGTGAAGAAGTGGACATCGTGGGTGATTGCAGAGCATCGTGCGCACAAATCGTGCGGCTCGGTAGCATGGTACGGCTGCCTGCGTTGTGTTGGCGTGCCTCCAACCGTTATTTATTTATTCCGCTCCAGTTTATTTATTTACAACGATTAATAAGCAAAATTGTTACTGATTTTTGTTTTAAATCTAGTCATCAAAGGAAAAGTTGTGACAACTGAAGATACTGTGGTTTGGCATAGATTTCGTAGTTTTAATCATGTGGTATGTAAACGTTCATTTATTGACACGTTGAGGGATAAAAATTAAGAGGTCATGGTCGTCTAAATAGTATTACTGTAATGAAGAGTGTTCTTACCGATACTGTTGCTGAATCTGCCAGCATTCCTCAGGTAGGAGAAGAGTTCCCCGCCGCACACGTAGTCAAACAGCATGTAGATGCAGGAGTCGTCATGCGTCCACCACCGCCTGCAAGTCATCAGTCACATCATCATACGACGCTAATGCCAAGCTCAAGGAAAATAGAAGTCCACCGTTATGACAACTTAGATTAGTCTTCTGTGAGCTAATTACAGTTCCAGGTGCGTGCCAGATACTAACTCTACTACACGTATAGTAAAAGGAGTCTCGAATAAACAAACCGATACGACATTAGAAAACGTAAACAGAAACTAAGTACCTACAAAATAAAAGTTATTTGCGTTTCTTAGATTCCCTGTTGTTTTTTTCCTAGAGGCAGTTGGGAAACCCTAGTAAACAACAACGTCACTTCAAAATAAGTACCTAGGCTGTTTATAAATAGGTACACAATTTACGTAAATCCGTATATCATGGTTACTGATCAACAGTGACATGGTGATAGTTGCCAGAGCGTCATCAATAGCCACGCGCACTGATATTTGTCGGCTCGCAAGACTCGCGCTTGGCGCTAATTCGCCGCCTTCCACTCTCTCCACAAATTAAATCATAAATAAATATTAAATAGTAATCAATACAGGTGTAACTGGCACATTTTTACAGGTAATTGGGTTAAATGGATCCAACACAGAAAGAGCTCGAGTCGAACAAAGAAGTTATGTGGGTCTTAATAGCACCTTCACTAACAAAATTATGGTAATAAATTAACTTTACTACAATAGCTACAACTGCAAATGAGACAGCAGAATGACGATAGGGCTATTTTTATTGGTAGGCTATTGACTGGAAGGCGGAACGTAAGGAATGAAAACAGGAGTAAGTAATGACATTGGCTCAATGCCGACATTTGGCGCTCACATAATTGACGTGCGTCACATGCACCCATGCACGTTTAATTAAATGTCCCAATGGTAAACATCGTTGTTATGATCCCGCGAAAATAATGATACCCTTTAGACACGTCGCATCAGTCTAGACGCTTTGGATAACCACCAAGAATACGAATTGCATCACATGATTGACGGGGATTTGAAGATTTTCACTTTGTAAGTGATGTACTTACAGATTTACTATGAAGGGATGATTTATCTCGGCGAGGATGTTCTTTTCGTTCATGACGTGGTCCACTTGCTTTAGACGGATGACGTCGGCCATGGATAATATCTTCATTGCCAGATATTCATCAGCAGCTTTGTCACGACACAGGCACACGCGACCGAATGTACCAGTACCTAGAACAAAATAAATTATTACGTTATTTCGTTTTAGTATGAAAACCTGTAAATATTTACTTGTTTTTGTATCCTACTTCGTTTGTAAACACTCTCATAATGTCATAATGACTGCATTTCAACTAGGTACAACATTCATAATAACAAATTCCAGCAATAGAAGGATAACAACTGAAAATAATACAATAACAGTCTCGACAGCAACGTATTTATCGAGCACTGCATTGCAATATATTGCACGGTTATCATTCTGTTAACTTGGGAAATCATTGAAAACACAATCTCAGAGTCGGGACTGTTTTGATGAAAACAATTCCGAGTAACAATGATATAAATAAATGATTCACTAACGGAGATTCCCGACTTAATTGTATGAGTAGTGATAAGTGCAAACATGAGGTTTCTAAATGATTTTAATGCCTTCGTGGTAGTGAGTAAACAAATTGAGAAATAAATTACTTATAAACAAAATTCACTCATCGAAAATGAATCTGAATGTTTTCTGTCCATCTTTCAATGTTCAGTTAGTCATTCGACATTTTCGACCACTGCAGTAGATAGGATATTTTAGATAGTCCATGAAGGCTTGATCCACGAAAGTAACATATTGCGTTGTGAGACCTTGCTGTTAATAAAAGCTCAAGTTCGTTGATCATTCAGAGGTTCGTTATTGAAATATCTACACAAATATAAATAGAGAATGAAAATAAAACGGAAAGTATTAGTTCAGGGTTTTTAAATTCTATGGAGGTTTTATTGAAAACCTGGACAGAGGTAAAGTGTGTCAATAAGATCTACTCACTATGTCTACGGAATAAGTGAACTATTAATTGACCCTAGTCCAGCTCTGTGTAGTAATTGAGCTAATTAGTGCACGTAAGGTATCAATTACTGTTACATCTTTTAGATCAGAAACTACGTCGCAGCTCTGCACTGCAGCACTGACTGCATTTGAGGAATTTACGTTTTTCTTGAGAGAATGGTTGAAATTGATGAGAATGTTTTTCAAAAGTTTTCAGCTAACCTGCGGAAACCCGGTTGTTTCGAAGAAAACTCTAGTAAATAATACTGTTAATCCCACTGATGTAATACCTAAATCGCACCATAATATGCTGTCACCCACTTTGTTACCTATATTATGATTACATCATACGCCTGACTTTAACTAGCTTATCACCTTACCTTTACCTTGTAGGACTTCATTTCAATTTCTAAGAATTTCGAAGTACATATAAGTTAGTATACGTTAGGTCGAGTTCATTATTCCGCATATTTTCCAAGGACTTTTCTATGTGTCATTGAAGGTCATTCTTTAATAATAGTATGAACAACGAAATAACCTCTATGGTGGAGTTTGTGAGTCACAGAAAGTTACCGCATAATTATGATTATAAAATAATTACATAGTATTGTAACCAACTCTGTTTTTCGTTCAGTCGCGAGTGCTGTTGAAAGTTTCCCATCTATATTAACGTGAAAACCGCATAATAATAAACATATTTATTTAACATGTAGCGTTTACTTAACAGACGGTCATAACAAACGCAATGTTACGGTTACTAATAACATTTCGTCTTTATGGAAACTTCAATGTCTGTCTAAAACCAAGTTTCTTAAGTTCGATTTTTAAATGCTATCGAGCTTATTACAAAATCGTACGATACATTTTCGGGAATGCTCTCTTTGGTCAAAACTTTATGTCACTGACCTGCAACAGCATAATGATTGCTATCTTTTGTGCAAATATAAAATACGGAAACCATTTCAGGAGCCAGTTCTTCAAAATACATATTATAATTCAGCAAACTGAAAACTTGTAAAAGGTTTATCTTTATCAAAAGATTAATTAACATGATATCTTAGCAATCGAACTCCATGCGTAAGTTATGTATGATTTCATCGTAAAGTTTTATATTAATACCTCTTTAAATATTCATGTGCCATAGGTTACATGCGATAGAATTCAATATCAATGTCACTGAACACAACCAGCAAGGTTTGGAACAATATGCTGTTGAACCTACGCGATCATAAACTAACTTAGTTGTTTGTGGTCTTTGTTGAATCCTACGTGTTTGGTTTAACCTTTTAAATATCCTCATGATCATCAGTTACAGCATTTTATATAGTATAGTATTATCACACTTGCATCTGTGTAAGTGTAAGTGGTAAGTCCGCTTCATTGTCCTACCCTATTTATTCTTCCCGATTTATTCCTAACGATTTATTTGGGAACGGCACAGCATGTCTTCTGACATACTTCTCTGTTAGTCGACATCTAAGTAGTCCATTCTAGCAATAAGTACCATCTTTCACACATTATAGGTAATGATAGGAAGCATTCAGTTCCTAACAACAGCTATCCCTTTTAAAAACACAATTTCGTTTACTTTTTAGATAAGAATCAAGTCTGTCTCGTAACAGTAACTAATATTGATCTACAAACGATATTATATTTCTTTTCAACGCCTTGAGCCAACTCACTTATTATGAAAGATCTATTTGTGTATCGTTGTATCTTATACTGATTTGTGATCTCACAAAATATTATATATTCTATACATAAGTTGTTAAAAAGTTTATCACTTCATAATTTATCGATTTTCACGAATAGTATTCGCTCAGAGTGGAAAAGTTGGTGTTCGACGGGCTTAGCTTGACTCTTAGGTGATCCGTAACTTAAAAGTAGCTCGTATATCATAGCAGAATGATTTCAAACATTTATAAAAAGAAGAAATCGGAATAACGTAAAATTTTGATCCATAGCTAATGCAAATAGACAAAAGTATACCCTGTTTCCGAGAAGAGCACTTGAAAGCGTTAAACATGAGTCGAGATGAAAATAGGATGGCGCAGTAAATGGGTTACAGTACCCACCTATCGGAACCGAAGTATCCTATTTGTGTTAGAAGGCCAGCCTAACATCTTAAATTGGGGCTTTAATTTGCGTAACACTGGTTACAGCAGCGTGGCGTGACGCAGCATCTTTCAATTTCCACGCACTTTATTTTCTGCTGTCTCTTGCGCAAAGTTCAGGCGAGCCAACTGCTCGGAAAATAGGATCAGAGGCTGTAAAATATTCGTCGGCTTGAAGGAAACACGGGTGTGACTCCCTGCAAGAAAATGTGCCGTAAATATTCATATTTAGGTTATAAATATTGATTTTATTGTTGCTTCATTGAGGATGTTCGATATATGAGCGATTTTAATTAAAACGGATGCGTTTTTGTTTAAAAGAAATTGCGAAAGATGATTCATCTGAATAAATTCAAAACAGTGCGATTAGATCTTATCATTTTTATGCATCTATCTTCATATCTGTATCTTTTATCGACGTGTTTATCTAAACTTTAATTCTATTATCACGACTCAGGCTCATCACATTACAGGGTGCGCCGGTGTGCGATGGAAATAAACGGGGTGAACTTTTTTTTTCGTAAATGGCATCTCGCAGTTCAACCTAGGAGGTTGTCGTCTGCTTAACCGGACTATCCTGTGGGTGCCTTGAGTGTAAGGCCTCCCACCAGGGCAACAGGGTGAACACAAACATGTTCTTATTTGTACTTATTGTGCTTGGTGAGATAGAGGTTATCGCACCGAAAGCACCGCACCGCACCGCACCCCACCGTAGAATGTCTTCTCTAAAAGGGATGATTCAGTTACATCATACGAATAAAATCATACGTTTCTTTCATAAATATAATACTTGTCTCGTATGGAATCTAATCTTGAAGAAAGACGGATTAGATTTGGCTTCAATAATCTCATCGGAAGCCTTTAAGCAGGAGGTACTTCAGTCTTGTTTTCTTGACATTGCATTGTGAAGTAGATTTTCAATGTTATAGAAAGAATATACCTAAAATAGATCGTGGATGATAGAACTTTGAAGCCTATACCTAAAAACAGGAGAGGAGCTTGTGGCTAAATAATAACAGCCGCTCGGATCGATCTTTAGGTTAAGCCGTGCTTGCCTAGGTTGGTCTTTGTATGAGTGACCACCCATTACATACCGAGTTTTCTCCGTGCCTCGGAAAGCACGTTAAGCCGTTGGTCCCGGCTGTCATTTGTAGATCTTTGACAGTCGTTACAGGTAGTCAGTGGCCTAAAAAGTCTGACAACCAGTCTTACCAAGGGGTATCGTATTACCTAGTACTAACTGGGTTGTGAAGGTCAGACAGGCAGTCGTTCCATGTAAAATACTGGTATTTAGCTGCATCTGGTTGGACTGGAAGCCGACCCCAACATAGTTGGGAAAAGGCTAGGCAGATGATGACCTAAAAGGCTAAAAACAATTTTGAACACATGGCCCAGACAAGGTTTTGCATGGTTGTACTCGGACGTTTGCATGGTTAAAAGTCAAAACCGTGATAACTCTATTTCCTATGTTTTTGAAACTTAGAAACTACATGCTGTCATTTTTTACATCTCCTTTTTCCGAAACTACGAACAATAGACACTTGTCTTATGTAAATATTTAATACTTCTTATGATTGCAAGTGATACGGCTGTAACATCATGTATTATTAATTTGTGACGCACGAAAACAAGAAACCGCAAACAAAATATTATTCATTTGACATTTTAAACGAATAAGGTGTAACCATGTTGTTTATTATAGTAGTGTTATTGTTTTTCATTCAGTAGATAGGTAATAATATTATATAGCATGTAGGTACCTATTTATTCTAGATTAAATAATTACCAAAATTCTGTGATGTCCATGCCAATTTTAATGACTGCAAAGTATCACTATATATAATTAATAAATCTACTAGGAAAGTGTTAATCCAAAATAATATGCATAGTTTAATATCTAATTTACAAAGCTAGACGATAGAAAACATGTTTCACCATTTGCGTTCCTCATAATTTGGAATATCACTGCTCCGGTTTAAACGCCACTTTCACCACAATTTCGTTTATATTTGATTCATTTACGATATAAATAACATGGCGTCTGGACATGTCACAGATAATCCGGCTTCTTACGCCCCGTTCGCGACCTCAAGCGATGCAACTTGCGAAGCTACATGCGCGGGTTTCATTATTATTACAAGCTTTTGTTTAACTGGCACTGTTCGTATGTATGAATGTAAGTCGGCCGCTTCAAAATTTGCTAGCCATTTTTCGACCACTTTTTGGTATCCGATTGAGCTTAAATTTTGCACACACCTTTGGTTCTGGTGACAATACATTTTTTTGATAGACATGACTTGATCCTGCAGCCAGAGCAAACGGTTAATAGCACGGTAAGGGAAAACGGACCGAGATACTAATATTAACATGATTTAGGGAAAACTAAATTTTATCAGCCTAGGGTAATGGAGGAACTGTCACATTGTATGCCTAATGCATAAAGCTCTCACCAATAATTCAGCCAATACTTCTTGTTTCATAGAGAATCTTGCTAACGAAATACTATGCTTGGGTACTCACTATATTTGTCTATAAAGTATAAAATTATGATAAAATATTTCTTATCTCTGTATAACATAAACGTAGTGAATGGATACGATTAGCATACAATCACAGTCGAGCTCCTAACGGTCCGGTGAAAAAATACATTTCAAGATTCGGCAACGTGTTAGAAATATTTATAATTTTATATTTTGTTCTGACCCCTCCTACCTGACCTGTCCTTTGACACTATATTTCAATCATTTTATTTTTTCATGGCTCTATGTCTATATCATGAAAACTTCAGTTTCTCTCTATTCATATAGGTACTACGGATAGATTCCTGCATGTTTTTAATAAATACATTTGGTTTTATAATTAAATAAAGATACAGTAAAAAATACCAAATTATTTCTAAATACATTTCGTTGAAACAAAAGCTCTGACAACATTAGAAGTTTTCGGCAAAACTGAATATGAGATTTCTTGGCAGTTGTGCTCCACTTCACCGCTTATTGTTGTGAAGTGAGATTGTTTGAAAATCTACAACAACTATCAAATTTCACATGTACCAGAACATTCTCAAAAAACCCGCCAAGTGCGAGTCGGACTCGCGCATGAAAGGTTCCGTACCATCGTACTTTAATTTATTGTTATTATTTGTTATTAAAGCGGCAACAGAAATACACATTCTGTGAAAATTTTAAATATCTACCAATTACGGATCATGAGATACAGCCCGCTGACAGACAAACGGACGGATTCGACGGACAGCGGAGGCTTAGTAATAGGGTCTCGTTGGTTACCCTTCGGGTACGGAACGCTATAAAATGAATCCAGGAGTTATGCGACTCGTAAGTAAGTTAACTTCAAGAACGAAAGCACAAACCCTGCAAGTATAAGACAAGTGACCTTTACGTTACGCAAGAGATTTCTTTCACAAATCCATGACGAGCGACGTTTTAGATCTGTGTATCAGTGAAGGGCGCTGCGACTAATTTATTCGTTCACAGTTGAACCGGCGCGGGCGCACTCGTCTGACCACTTTCACTGCGACTGCGCATAACGCACGAGACTGATGGAGTGATGGCCTTTACGTCACTATGCCCACCTCTATACCCTAATTATATGCTAAATAGAAAATGTATTTAAACTTTTCTCTTCTTCCTAGCTTCATACAACCTTAGGTGGGGTCAGCTCTCGTAATTTTCTGACGCCAGGACAATCTGTTCTGGGTTTTCGGGTCGGGCAGTTCTTCCTCAAATAGGAGCTTCATCATGCTATTCCACCACATATTAATCGTATTTAAACTTTTCTATAATGCTTAAAACTTTCCACACCTACACGACCCATGCTTCAATCTATACGATCTGCTGATTGGAGTACTGATTTAAAAAAATAAATTGTTAGCAAAAAAGCGGAACTTGGCTCTGGCACACGACAGGAGTAACATAAAAATAGAAGTGATGTCTTCATCATTAACTTGATCGAATTGAAATATTACGTTTTATTAACAAAAATAACACTGATGGGTGACATTTATGTAATACAAAATGTACCTACCGACCTACGTATCCAAAATCAAGTTCTAGAGATTACGCAATCGATGATAGACATCATACACAGGTGTCAAGATGCTGACAAATATTATGTCTAACTGAAAACACGGCACGGTTTTGGCAATGAAAACTACTACGACAAATTGTAAATAGAAATCGTAATAATTTTGAAACATATCACATGTTTGTATAGGACAGGAAGAAAGCATTTCCGTAGCGTAATGTACCGTACCCGTAAGAGTATCACCTCGTTCTTACATTCCTACCACTTTCACACATAGGTACTAGCGCCATTTATCAATATAGTTCTCTCCTTGTGAACTGTGAACTTTCAACATGAACATTAGTTACCCGTTTTAATCATTCAATTTTAAGTGTTATTAAATACTAATGGACCTCTCAGCGCCCAAACATTCGACCCTGCGCTTGACCCTTATGCACTTTCTAATATTTAAATCAGATTAATAATTTATAATAGTTTTCACTTCGTGTGACCGTGTGACGTCCAAATTAATTGATATAACGTCACCCATAAAACTGGTAGTGTTGAGTGCGTAAGCGCAGCGGCCTGATATCTTCGACCGACCAATAATACTGCCACATAACTCACATTTTACTGCCATTCTGAAATTGTTGTTTATAACTTCAAAGTTATGAACTGTTTCTACAAAAGTTTTCCTATGGCTCCAGCTGCCGTATTTCAAGTTCTCGTTTTAATTTAAATATAATCGCATAACAGCATCTAAACATTTCTTCAAATGTTTCCGTTGTTGGAGTAGATTTTCCACGAATAGTAAATATAAAATATGATGTGTAAACTGAACAAATTATGACCTTATCAATACGTTCTCCGTAGATATTAGTTCAGTACCTAACTTATTTCAACATTCTCTATTGTATAGTTACTTACTTACTCTACTAGCATAAGTACACTAATTTTATTTAAACCAATCAGTCAACAGGTCAACCAACTCAAAGAACGTATCTAACTGCTTACATGCAGCCGATATTTTATCATCACTAAAGTTTACTGCTCGTTAAACGTTCAATGGAGTATCGCAGTTTTGCACTTGTTGTAAACCTGAATATTAAAATATTATACGCAAATATCGAGCCGATCGGTCAAAATATTTCGGTTTACGTTACGGCCATAATAATAAAGTTTATTTGGGAACGAGCCTTGCTCCAATTTCGTGTAAGTGCATCGTTACATTAGTTCATTACGTGGGCTACATTTAACTTTTCCTGAAAACTTTTCCTCGTCAAGTGGTTCGTTAATTAGCTGCGTTATTAAAAACGAAAATAGAAGATGGACGGGAAAAACGATTTATAAATTAAATAAAAATACGTAAACAGCCAGTAACTTTAGGTACTATTTTCAAAAAGTTTTCAATAAATAAGAAAGTAATATAAAATGTAGTGACATGCCAAATTCTTGCAATTAACTCTGTCAGTCGTGTACGTTGACAAGTGTCTGGGAAAAAACACTTATCTACTCGTATTTCTTTCGGTTCCTGCTTTCCTAGTCTGTCACGGTCGGGCTCGTTTAGTCACAAATGACGCAAATGTCTCAACAAATTGATTGTAAACGTATGTCCTCTGCCAACCGCCTCGTGGCTTTCTAATGTAAGAGAAGACGTTTGAAGTTCAAAAATCTCTTCAACACTTTGTTCTTTATTAGTTCTTTGCCCTCATCTCCTTTAATTCGATTAATTGTTTTTTACAGATACACACATGTGACTTCATAGAAATAACTATCTTCTATTTACATTTCAGTTTAATAAAGTTATTTGTTGTTGAAATTTAGTCGTAAAAACCTAGACATAGTATCGTAATAAAATAAAATAAAAAGTTTTTAAAACAAAATAAAAATATAAAGACGATAACACTGATATTTAGTATAATAACAAAAATAACAGTCAATCATGCTCTAAACTTGCTTGTTTAACTCCTCAGACGGGTTCGCGCCTCCCCGAAAGATTGTTATATTGAATAAATAATTGGCGAAGAGAACGGGAGTAGCGAGGTGTTTTCACAAGGTATGACGTCAGAGCACAGCGGTCCCTCCCGTCGCGACGAGAACTTGACACACACACTATTATTTATAATCTTAAACGCTTTTATCAGTATTAATCTTCCGTTGGTAGCGCTCGGTGGTGGGTGACGTGATGACGTCCTGCCAGACCAGCCCACGAGCCACGACCTTCACACGAAGGTAACATAAAAACATCTGCATAAAAACCAAGTTCAGCCGCTGTTATGCAAACTTGCAATGAAATTGATTAGCCATGCAATAATTCCAGAATTTCATGTACCTACACATTCCTTCATCTGCATCTGTTTTATAACGCTACAACCATATTTGAGACCTATTTGTACAGAAATACAATTTAAAATGACACACATACGGATTTCACTGAAGTGTACTTCGTCCATTCTATTTGCATATGTTTTTTGAGAAAGGTAAATAAAAAACTATGTCAGCTGCTAATCAGTTCACGCGTGTTGAAAAAGTGGACTGAAGCAATGATGTTGGACATACGTAACTAGTTAACTACATAAGTAGTACTAAGATACATTCAATATTACATAGTATGATTAATTAATGATAGTTACAAATAACAGGTTCCTGCTTGCATGGCTATGCATGATAAAGTGTTGATAACATAACATCACGCCTGTACCTAATCCCCGAAGGGTAAGGCAGAGAACCAGAGGTGTACCTAATAGTACAACCACATTTCGCTAGTTAAATTTTAAGTCCCATGTTATACGGGGCGAGCCTAACCATCAACCGGGCACAAGTGTTAATATTAATAGCAATTTTCATTTAACTGAAAAAGTAAAGGGTTGTACAGATTAAGTGCTATTATAAACATGAGGTAAACGGTAAAACCCCACTAGGTAGTAACAGAAGCCATGGTGTATAAACAAGCAAGCAAAGCTATCGATCATAAGCATATTTGTATGGGTTGACTGCGGCGCGTTATATTTCGCTAATGGTCCGCAAACAAATCGTTATAGACAACAATACATGTCATTTTTCCGATCCAAACTCTGCCCACCATTGTTCAATAAGCTGTTTGACTAAACAACTTGTTTGATCTGAGAATGTGCTTTTGAAATAGGTTGCTGGTTGAGTCATCCTTGCAGCTGGTAGTGTTCCGACCATCAAGTTACTTATTTTTAGTTCTGTCTCCCATAAAGCGAGTCCTGACACCAAACTGGTACAACGCTCTCCAGTTTTACAAGAAATGCTAAATATATCACTGTGATATTATTCTGGAAATTGTGGAGAGTAACAAAAAATAAGGTTGATATACTTTAAAAAATTATTTATTCTTCTCGTTAAGTGGTCAACACCAACCATAATGCACGTTCTGAGAAACGACACTGTCATTAGTCACACTCAGCTCGTTATAAGTAAGTACTGTTTTATTAGAAGACCGCGATCTATATAAACTTCGGTCGTTTTACTAAACCATAACTGCTGGTCTATGTGGTTACATACATATATGTTATCATATTATAGACACGGTCTACCTTGTGTCAAGGATGAAAGTCAAAATTGTGATTTTTGGACGAGACCCAAACTGTCACCGGTTCCATTAGTTTAATTTATGAATGAACGCACTAAACGTTATCCAGGGAAGTGCTAAGATTTTCTTTATGTCACGCACTCGACTTTTTACGCGGAAAAGGCGTAGACACTTTACACATTGGGTACGACAAGTCTGTGTCGAATCTCACGACGGAAGCCGAGTGTCACGTCGCAGTCGCAGTCGCCCTACACCAAACATAACGCGTAGGTGGCCAAAAGTAATATTTATACGACGTGTCATTTTTACAACTTTCAACGTTGATGGATATATTATAATTATGTACCCATCACAAAATAGGTCGTTGACTTGACAAAATTATAACGGGTTCTAAAGCTTTACCTATAAATAAGTGAATAAATTACAATGATTAAATCAACCGATAAAGGTACTGACAATTACTGGAACAAATAATTTAGTGACCTAAGAATAGATAACAATTCTCAGTGAAGGTTAAACCACGACCGTAGTCCGTACGTTCCAATCGCTAGAATCTGAAAGCGCGAATACTAAGACGCGCACAGGAGCCAAATAGATTTGACGTAGGTTAATTACACACTGATTTTCCACCATCATCGTTAGCATTATTTAATTAACGAAACGTATTTTTAGGATTAGTCTACGGGGCAGACTTGGCTTGATATCGTGGATGATAAAGAGGCTTGGAAGGAGAAATAAGAGACTCTTTGCCTAGTAGACAAAGGAATGGAATTAAAAGATATTCGTGCCTAGGATGGCCAATTTTGTGTCATCATCTGCCTAGCCTTTTCCCAACTATGTTGGGGTCGGCTTCCAGTCTAACCGGATGCCGCTGAATACCAGTATTTTACATGGAGCGACTGCCTATCTGACCTCCACAACCCAGTTAGTACTGGGTAATACGATACCCCTTGGTAAGACTGGTTGTCAGACTTTTTGGGCCACTGACTACCTAACGACTGTCAAAGATCTACAAATGACACCCGGGACCAACGGCTTAACGTGCTTTCCGAGGCACGGAGGAAACTCGGTATGTGTGGTCACCCATCCACAGACCAACCTAGGCAAGCATGGCTTGACCTAAAGATCGATCCGAGCTGCTGTTATTATTTAGCCACGAGCTCCTCCTATGGCCAATTTTGTGTAACACTATAAAATGTATGTAGAGTGTAAATAAATCATTCTTGCACAGTGTTGCCACCTGTTATTATATTACCTATACAGTACATTAAACAGTCGATATCGTAAGTAATTGTTTCTCCACTATTTCCAAACGATAACAGTATATTTCAAGTTTAATAAACAAATGCATTCACGAGGTAAGTATTGCGTTCGATGACATAAGAGCTATAATCATTCTGTAAACTAGTTTAGCGAAGTCAATCCGCCTCCGGGCAGACCTACTACAATGTAGCTAGAACTTTAAACATATTTGAGACCCGTGTTACGAGTGAGCAACATAATCGCCGATCATTAGATTATGCAATAAAAGCTTATTCGATCACATTTAAAGCTTCCTGTTATTAACTTTATCTTACCTATTGGATATGGATAATTAACATTTTATTCAAGGACTTATTGATTCATAATTCCGCTGATTTGAGCGTCAAATCTTTGCACCATCTTTATACAAAATTTTACTTAGTTTATCGGTTCATTCATCGTCGTTAACATTGCAATCTTGTAATTTCCTTGTGTTTGCAACCGTTACAGATCCTTGAATAAAACAATTGAAGTCACTGTTTAGAGTTACCAAACCATTGTGATTGTTGTAGAAACCGGAACCTGACAATATTATACTTGCGAAGGCGAAACACAACGCGACACGCAAAGTACACATAGATAAACTTACATTTTTATTAATATTTGTTTTGCATTTAACAGTGGTTTTCGTGAGGCTCGGAAAAGGAAAGAAAATGTGTAAATCCGGTAGTTAAACTTTAACTGGATGTTGGCTAACATTGTTGTTGTTTTTGTTAGGTAGATATTTATCTATTTACCGTGTTGCAATATTTACTCAGAAGGCCCAAAGAGTAAAAATTTTCAAGTGTGGAAAAGTGATTTTAAATATGCTGGAAACTTCTACTACCTACCCTCCGATAAAACCCATTTTAAAATTTACTAATATACTTTTTATACGGAAACAAAGCCCGTTCGTGACAAAGGTAAAGGTTTTAACATGAATTTTGAAGCGTGTTCCCTGAATCGCGTGCGCGCCGGTATCACGACAAATATTAATCACCACAGCATACGTAATAAGTGAACTATACGTTTTTAAACGGTAGACTACGTCAGATTTATCGTTGTTTGTAATAAAGAAATTATGTTGGCAATGAAACAGACATCTTGGGGACTTTAACTACGTCTATTTTTTGTTTTGTTTCGCAAAAAAACATTCGTAGATATTTTCGCTCCTACAAAACGAGCAGCAACTGTATTTAACTGTTTTCTATTTATTTGAGGTTGATTATCCTATGGAACATCTGATTGTTGTGATGATAGACCCATCAAAATGCTCAGGAGGGTCTAAAAACCTTCGATAAAGACTTTATCCAAGAAAATAGCGTTTTTAATCGAGGCAGCAATCGTTATGCTAATTTCTTGCAGGTAAGCAATGAATATTTAATACGTGTGGACATAATGGGTATTTTATATTTATGGGGAGCGGGTTCAAATGGTTCAATGGTCTTTGATCGCGATGCACGTAATCTCTAATGACGGCTCCGCTCTACTGTGCGTCTGTACTTAAACGCTTCTTGTTACTTTGTACGCAGATCTACCGGAATCGGATGTTGCTCACTAAGAGCATCTTTTTATTCTTCTTATTGTACACAAAGGTTAATTATACTATGCATCAAAGATTTGCGAAGCTTTGATGGTTTTAATTTGCAGACAATTTTGTAGTTTGTTATTGTATTTTTTTATCAATTAGGTGGAAAAAGCATAAACAAATGAATCGAGGGCGTTGATAAAAATCTCTGCAAAAATCCGATAAGGTTTATTTTCTATGAAATCTTTGTAGATGCCGACTGAGATATTAATCTAAGTAGGTAGGTACTTGTTTCAGTTTAAAATTGGTACGACGCGTCGTAAAACAAAACAATACTTGTCTAGGTTTATGAACCGGAGCACCATTCGTCATTTTAATAAATAAATGACGTCAAAGATAATTGTTAATTAGGTACTAACATAAGTAATCGGATGGACCTTTGAGTAAAAGTGCTTTATCCCATTGAATTTATAAGTTAAGATTTCATTGTTTCCTTTCATTTAATTTCTCATGTATGTTAGAGAGATTTGATCCATATGATTGACCTATGGATTGATGACATAAAAGTACAGGGTGTTATTTTTTTGGAATTTAGCCGGTTCGATTCCAAAGTATGGCAAGCGAATTTTCGAAAATATTTAAATGTAATACTGGGCCCGCGTGGTAGATATATAGCCCATTCCCTCTCATAGAGAGGAGGCCTGCGTCCCAGCAGTGGGAACATTAATAGGCTGATTATGCTTGTTCTTATGCTTATTTAAATGCAGATTTATTATTTTTTTTAAATAAAGGAATGTTTTCATTCAGTAAAATTTTCTATCTTCAGTATTTAGAGTACTTTCCCTCCAGGTGGCGTTGAAAAATTCCAGCCTGTTTATATTACTCATTTATTTATATCAACAAAAGAGCGGAAAAGAAAAGCGGAAGTTATGAAAAACTCCACTCCACTCTCTTGGTGTAACATATGAACTTTTCAGAGGTATCTACTAACTAGACAAAAGATTCTAAACTCCACATACTGCCGCTAACGTCAGAGGTAAAATCCTCAAAACATTGTAGATATGTTTTCACTTAACTTCCTAACGGACGCCACGTTTTGGCAGCATTCAATGCAATAAACTTTCAAAACAAAGGTTAAATATACAATATTAGAATATCACTCATTCAAATAATAATCTCAATATCGTAAAAGTGATCTGGTTATAATGTAACTGGCCATGTGATGTGGCTATTGACGCACGGTCAATTACTCCATCATCGGGAAACCTTTCAAGATGGACGTCAGACGTTGACGTCGACGAAGCTGAAGAAAGTCGCGAATATCGAAAAAATAATAAATGTTTTATGTGAAAGACATGTCAATGTTAAATTTGTAACTAATATTCAAAAAAAGTTGTGCGATTTTTCATGAAACTTAAAGTTGTCCTTCCATGGTTTGGAAAATTCCTATGATAAGGGAGTTTTTATTTGTCCAATAAAAGATAACTGAAAAAATATGAGAAAAAGTAGGAATTCAAAGAAAGAATTGCATTTGAAACTTGTAACAACTTTCAGTTACCAAAAAAAGGTAGCTATTCGTTAGAACAATATAGTTAAGTTAAAATTAGAATACGGAAGGCGTTAACCCGTGACTTTGCTAACAATGGGTTAACCTCGCAGTGTTCCTACAATTACCATTAAGTAAAGTAATTATTACTCAGTAGTTAATATCTATAGGTTTAACACGAGTTCTACAGGTCTTACGGAAATACATATATACCTAGGGAATATTCTTTATTCAGTCGTTTGACTTTATAGCCAGTTTCGATATATGCTTTAGGTATAACATTTTTATTTGTAAGCAACAACATCGTTTACAACAAGGAAAAATTCATTTGTTTGTGTCATAAACATTCATAAATATTTCTTCACTTCAAACCTAAAATGACTTGTTAGTATTTTTGTTTCAGAATCCATACAAAGGTCGTTTTATGAGGCGGTATTATCAAAACTTTTTACCCATTGAAGATCTATTATTGGCATCTATGACGTACGTTATGCTTATGACTGATATATAACGTAACTCAAATCGACTCATACCATAACTGTTCCAAGAAAAACAGAATTACACTACACTGACGATTTTGATGGAACGCGTAATGTTTATAAGTAAATATTATATGAAATTCATATTTTATAGCATTGTTTTATGACGGCCTACAGATCAAAGAGATTTATCTTGTAACACAACGAGTTAATTACGCAAAGGGTAAATAAATAATAAAACCTTTAGATACCATTATTTGGTTGCTAGTATTTTAATTTAATTACCCATTATATCAGCCATAAAACCGCTATTAAATCTAGAAAATAACGTTTTCGTGTAATAATGTTTTGCTGAAATCCATTAGGAATGGAGATAGATACGGACCCGGAAATTATTAAAAACGTGAGGAGATAAAACTCATAAACTGTATAAAACACAAAATTTTGTAGAAATGTTTGCAAAGAACATCACTGGGCTTCTGTATAGGATAGTATGATCCTTATTTCATCATGCATTGCATTGCTTGCATTATGGGAAAGTCCCATAATGCAAGCAATGCAATGCAAGATTTAACATAACGAATTACCTAACCGTTGTATTCGGCATAGCTGTGCCACCAACGTGTCCTATTGTTTATAAGAGCTGCTTAACCTGTTGCGACACCTCGCAGCGTTAAGTTGTAGTCGTAACTCGTAATGAACCACTGACTACGCCCCAGCGCACCACACAAAAGAAACCGAGAGTGAAGTAAATCACTAGTACGAAACGTCACTTTCAAATTAGGAACTAACATTACAACACGTGCTGTAATCTACAGTATGAGGTAGATTACATTAATGAACGGAACTAGACACGTGTGAATACACACACAAAGACAAACAAATAATATTTTAATAAGTGTAAAAAAACAACGACTCTTTCAATTCTCACGTCGCCTTTGACGTTTTATTAAATTGTCAAAACAGAAAATGAACGTTTCTCAGAAGCGTGGGAGTGTTCCAATGTGGTGCTGGAAGTAGGTCGTCTACACCGGAAAAAAAGGAAAATCGTTACCTACTGAACGTTATCGGTTATAGTTATTAATATTGAATTATTGGGTCATCTATTAATAACATGATGATAATATCTATATGAATCACAAACTATCGAAAAATAACTATCGACTAATCTTGTTTCTTCACAATCTGATTTATGTAGCACCACTTAATGGAACCCTGTAGTTTCGCTGTTTATTGTTACGAGGCTAGAATAACAAATCAAATCACCGAAGCATGCCAGTCACATTGTAAGACACAGGAATCGGTAGTTGCGAAATCTGTTGGCAATCAAGTTTCCTCTATCAAATACTTACTTCGCCTTAAATTGCTTGTGCCTGCGCTTCTCCACTTTCGAGTTTGTTGACTCTAGAGAACATTTCACTTTTTTCGTGTCTCTCAGCGGGTTCTTTGGTGTGCCGAAAATCTTATCGATTACGTAGTGTTGCATAAACAAACCTGTCTTCAACCGATAGGACGTCGTGTTTTATGTATTTTTTGCACTTTATTTTGAATCGACGCACTTAGCTTATTATGTATTTTTAATCCAAAATAAGAAGAAAGCAAATATTAAAATGTTTCTATAGGTAGCTATTTGTAATCCAGAGTGGAATAAAAATAAGTTACAGTGTGTTTGTAATGTCTTATGTGTCAGTCAATGTGTCTGAGATATAATTTCTCGTAACGCAAATACCCGACACGGACACCGACAGACAGACTGGTAGACTGTAGCCGATCTCATTAATTTATGTACAACACGTAACCTGTACCTACTTTCATAGCAAATAAAATTCTGATTCTGATTCTGAAATACATTTTATGAAAGTCAAGTCTTATATATCGGTTTAGATGATATAGGTAGATACTCACAAAATTCAGAAAATAATCAACCCAGTCACCTTACATCACAAAAACGAAAAACTGTTTCGCTGTAGCTAATGAAAAGTAATAATAATATCAACCATTTAAAATGAAGCGAGGCTATCAGGCAGTCGCAGCGCAAACCCATTGTTTGTAATTCCGAATAGGTATTGTATTAGTTATTTCTAGCGAGTTTTTACTGTGTAACCGATAAGCACAATGTCACGGTTGCTCTATGCGACTCGTGAAGTCATGATGGAGAAAGTACATGCGCGCGGGGACGGGGAGTACGACCATACTACCTGCACGCACTGCTGTGACAAGACATGTGTCGTAGAATCTCTCCTTGCGTACAAAATTTGAGACATATGTCTGGCACGTGTAAGAGTTTCGTCTGCTGGACTTACTCCAGCAGCGAGTACAAGGAAAACAGTCGGACATCGGTCTGTTACCCTACGTAAGCTACCTACGCAATCAGACCGTTTATATAGCTTCTTCTTCTAAAGGTAAGACATGAACAATAAAGCAAAAGAACAAGTTAATAACCCATAAACGTCTGAACTGATCTCTTGATGACCAACAAATCATTTACAAGTTTAGATCTGGTTTTACAACTACGAGATCCGAATTTGCACTGATCTAACGTATATTTTTAGAGTTCTATTCATAGAAAGCTGAATACCAGTAGGTTTAAAATAATATTATTCATTTATTTTATTGCTATTCGTCAATATCAGCGTAGGATATAAATTGGAAAACTACTAGGTCGCATAGAAAAGTGTTATAAAAGGAAGGAGAACTAGGATGAAACGATGGACATATAAACACCAGTTGAGTTCATCATGTAACAAACATGCAATGAATTGATTCTATGAAGGCTGGTTATCAGTCAAAAGAGGGTTAAGAGATGGGACCAGTCACGCCGACCTCGCCCGCATGCCAGTTTACATGAATATTAATAATTATGACAGCTTAATAACGACACGATGAAACACGGTCAAGGGCAGCGCATCCATGTACCATACCTTGGCACTTTCATGATGGCTTTGTACATGCATTATTCAGAGGGGTTTATGGCTAAAGAAATGCCAATTTAAGAACATGTCTGTGTTTTCACGAAGCATGATGTCTTAGAAAGCTGTATTTCTAGAGATTCATGGTCGTAAAGTTAATAAACAAAGAGAGAACTAAAGATCTGATGATAGACTCATCCGAAAAATTTACATGTTATTGTAGGAATGGATGCCGTCGGCTGGCTCGAATAGTTTACTACAATCAACATAATAAAGTAGTCTTAAACTATTTATAGATCTACGATCCGTCAGTAATTTTTTACCGCCGATTTTATGGATTTAGGTGCACATAAATTGATGTTGATAATGATTTTCCTCGGTGTTGTTTATTGTTCCAGAATATTTTTGTTACTTCGTAAAATTGCTTGAAATTCAGCCCGGAAATTGCTTTTGGACTTCTGTTTTGGAACCGCTATGTTCTGTAACACTGTTGGACTTGAACAGGACACTAAGATTTATAGGAGCTGACCATTGTTGTTCCACGAAAGCTCATAAACTTCATGTCTTGTCACATACAGTGCTTGGTTTGTTGGCAATCAGTGGGAACATTAAGGCGCATGCGTGGTGTGACCGGTTCCACTTCCGTCTGGACCAGCGTCTGCGCACCTCTCCAACTGCCTCATTGTTCTCAACAACTTTCTTTTCTTAATTTAACTTCACGCACAAGTACCTACTTTCAATTGTGCACGAGTGCACTATGGAGTATGGGAACGGCTCATTTCGCAGATTTCACGGCTGTAACATGTAGGTACTAAGTTGATTCTTTTTGTTTTACCTACCGTTTGATAAGCGAATCGAGATATCATCTCTCTATTATATCAGCACGGGTTAAACCGTATTGTTTAACTTATCTTAAATTCATCGCTCGCATTTGGAACCTCGTTGCTATGGCAAAAATGTCATGAAAGGCACTAATTAAATAATTTATACCTATATTATCTGGTAAACATTATAGGCACGCGACACACTAACCCACATATCTGGTGGTAATCACGCGTGACAAACACAATTGTTCGCGTGCGTAAACATAAGCACCAAATGAATTCTTTTGTCTGTGCTATTCGTTTCAATTACCAACCGTCGCGCAACGTTGCATTTATAAACAATATCGTATGATGGTTACATCCTCTCTGCTCATCATACCTTTAAATAAGGGAATACCGTGAATGATTCTGAATCCATTAGGCCTTATTCATTACTTTTTGTCTTATTATTATCTCACAAGTAGGTATTTAATGTCATTGTAATGTCGTCGCAGTGTAAAGTAACCATACTACTTATAAGTTTTATCGTGATCCTGCTTTTTGACATCATATTTTTGTTCTGGTAGTTGTATTTCAAACTGTAGATATAGGTACCTATGTTGTAGTGGCACGGCGGACGAAACGGCGCGGGCGCGTGATGGAGTCGTTAGCACGGTAACTGGAGCACCGAATGGCACCGCGAGGATAATGCACAAACTAGATCTGTGCACCTCGTACCTTACCTCGTACCTGAGAGACTTTCGTGCTCTGTTTCACCTCCACAATTAACTGTCTGCTACGCTGTGCTAACATATTTTAGGTATGTGAGGCATATGACACCTTAGTCGTTCCAATTTCTTTGTAGAGAATAGAGAATATGAAACCTTGTAGAAACATAACCGTCGCGAACACGACTGTCATCTCTTATTTATAGGTTAGGCAGAAATGTACCTACTACTATTCGCATAAGTCACAATTGACCGATTTCGATTACTAGGTCGTGATAAAGCAAGGTTACAATTCCATCTCGCGACCAATCGCTGCAGCATATAACTTATTTTCGAAACAGAATGCATGGAACTCAGGTTTGCCCGAGACTAATTAAGCCATTCCTAAATCATCCTTGATGTTCAATTAACTAGCCCAAATAGTTATGCACCATTCCGATCTTTAGACTGTACATGTTTTTCACACTTGTAATTATACCGCTTGGACTCCTGCCCGCCCCGTAATAACAAGCGTATAATTGTACAATAAAACAACGACACAACTACTGTATTTATTTCATAATCATGTTCTATTCATAATACGTATTTTCAGAAAACGTGTTAAAGTTCCTGACTTTTAGGAGCCGTTTTCTCGAATTTTTGTCAGGTATCGCAGAACGTAAAGTTGATTATTCAATCATTTTCAAGATGCGGTTTTCACCAGGTTCCGAGGGGTTCGGAAAATATCACTCCATGAGCGCTCTTACATACTCGGTAGGCACACCATGTAATTTTCTGCGAGCGGCGTAAATAGACTTTTCCCTTTTTTATAGCGGTTGTTAATGGATTTTTCCAATAGATTTGATCGACAGCAACATCTTAGAGTGCGCTAATAACAACAAGCATATATTTCTGTCAACAATCCGGACACTGATTATTGATGGCTCTACATGCCAACACGATCAGTGGATTCCATTCCTTCAACAGTTCCTTACAATGATCTATTTAAAACTCCACATGTTCATCAAAGAGTTTGTTCTATTTCTTCAGTGGGATTCCTGAACCATTTTTGCGCACCTTCAATCCGAAGAATTTTGAAGGAAATTCGTAAAACATTGATCCCACAATGATACAAAAATTCGTCTGCTCGATAGCGTAAAAAACGTAAATATCTGCCATGTCTGTTTGTTTCGGCTAATCTCCGACACGGCTGGACCGATTTTTACTGGCAGATAGCTGATGTTACAAAGAGTAACTTAGGCTACTTGTATTTTCGAAAGTATTAGGGTTTCGTGCAAAAAAAATAAAACCCTTAAAATTGTTAACAAAATCCGATTCAAATAGGTAAGTATTATTTTTTAATAATTTCACGCATACGAAGGTCGCGGGCAACTGCTAGTTGTCAAATAAATACCGTTGAGATTGTGAATGTGTTAGCAATAATCCCACCGGATGTCAAAACCATCATCTTTTGTTGCTCTGTTCTTCTTCTCTTCATATCGATGTTTCATCTAAAGGGTGTAAATAGATTCTTAACGAAGCCGAAAGGCTGTTCTCCCCGTCATTGCGATCTTTTTTTTGTTCTACACCATACCTGGGAACCTTCTAGTTACGGAGATATTAGGGGTCAAAGTTCCGACTTTTTCAAAAGTTTATTTTTAAATAAATGTTTTTAATGTATTTTTTTTAAACGCCTCCATGATCCCCGTACTATTCAATTCATCCATCAGCACAATGTTTTGAGTGCGTTACCTTGAGTTTTACCGTAAAACGAGATTTTTCACCCCAAAAAAAAAAATCGTTTCCCAGCAACAACTTTTGCGTAGGGTTACTTAGTTTGATGTACAGATTGCTTGGTTAACGGCTTCGTGAAGGGTCTGTTTACACCCTGTATAATTTAGGGCCCAGTAACTACTTTTGTTGCGGCGTCAGAGTCGTTGTTTTCTCTGTTCTTAGGTGATGGTACGTGAAGTATATCAGCCAAGTGCTATTGCATCGTATTTTATTTTTCTAATGCACAGTACCACACATCTCGCTCGATATGAGTGCAATACAAATCTTCAGTCTTCATTCAGAATACTGATGAGATTTTGAACATGCGTAATGTGTTATCGCTTCTCAAAACTTTCCCTGATATTGGTAGTTTCCATTTCATTTCATTCGATTTTCAATGCAAGTCTTGGCTTAACAATGGTCGAGCTATTGCAAGATTTGATTGTGGATTTTGAACTTTATTAGGTGTGTCTTTAATATGTAACTGGGTCAACAAGTAGGCAGCAATTTTAGCATTATCATTTATCATTCATTCAGCTATTAGGTACACCATTCTGCACTGACTTATTCAAAGTAGTAATTTGTGATTTCCTGCAGTTACTTGTGGATATATAATTATAAGCAAAGTACTTGTGCACTCGGTTAAGTTAGGTGTGTACATTTGTTTTAATATCGATTTACCGTTTCATGTAATCTTGGTATGTTTATGGCTCGTTACGAATCTTGAATTAAAATTATAATGAAACTACCGTAAACTGAGGTATATTACATTCTTCCATACTTAGGTAACTTTTCCATGCAATAGAAATAATTAAAACAGATTGTACTGTAAAGTGCGAATGAAAACGGAAAACTATACAATAGTCAATCTTTCATTCATCAAACTTTACGTTATCTTCTTAAATTGTTTTTTTATTACACACATACAAATTTGGTACCACACGGGCAACGAACCTGTGACTATGTTTATTTATAACTTGCTTATAAGGCTGTATTACAATACTTAATGTTATTCCTATTTCTGTCAAATAAACTCAAACAATGATATCTAAATCATGTAATAAAATATAATATGCACAGAAAACAGGAAATGTCAATACTTGTTTCGCATCCTACCAGGTCACGGGTGGCCCGACTACCCTTGGCCTATATTCCACACTCCTAGAATTAGGTCGAGGCGTTATCACCTGCATACACATTATACCAGCCGATAACGAAATCAATAATTACATTCTCATTATGTCCTTGATACATTTATTTTTCGTATGTTTATAGAAAAACATATTAAATGTTCATCACGATCGATATACTAAGATTGCGCCAGAATCAGATTGGTAGCTTATAAAAAAATATTAATAAAATGTAAGTAGTTTATTTAAATACGTAGTCATTATGTTGTTCACAACAACTTCAGAGTTTTCGTCGCGTGTCGTAGACCTTTATATTTTATGTGCTACAGGAAAATAATATTCATGGAAGAAAACTTCATCAATTTCAGCGAGAAAAGTACAAGAAACTCGCAGATACGTTTAATATACACGATTTCCACGCGATCCATCATGGGCTGACAGGCTCATATGAAAAGAGCTTTCGATATACACACTCTTGAAGCTGGTAAAAGAAACTCGTAAAAAACCTGTTCTCTCCCATTTTGCTAATCATAAATTACGACGAACATTTTTATCGAGGACAAGAAAATAATCTTATGACATCTTTTTGAAATACAACTACATGGTCAGACAATAAAATAGCGTTTTGATTAATAACCTAGAGCAGAAGTGATCTTAATTCTGAGACAATAAGAACGATTTTGTCCTAACAATTGTATTGGTCTGACGAGATAAGAGATTTAAAACTGTCCGATCATGACGTCAAGATATACACAGACCTACAGACGTAATATTAATGTGTTTACGTTACGCTATTATGTCATTCGACATTACTTTTATTTTTATTTCAATTTAAGTGAAATTAAACGGCATGTAATCGTCTCCTTCATACTCGAAAACCGCATATGGCCAGTATGATCAACGGCTGGGCCATGAATCCGTGATTTATAACCCCGCAGTAAGGACACCCAATGTTAAAACATAGCATAGCATAATCATATCAAATAATCATATCAAGAACTGCTGGAACACACGGCCTCTTCTCTATGAGAAGGAAAAAACTTGGACAACCATGACAAAACATGAAGTCTTTTAAAAAGGACCAATGGCTTCAGTCTATTAAAACAATACAACCCCTACACTTGATCAAACTTCTCCCCTCGGAACTTCATATTAACTTGCCTTTCAATGCAGTTCAGGAGATATCTTCAGAGCAAAGGAGCACAACCTCTGCTTTTAGTGCGGGAACCTGATGTGCTACCTCAAGGTATTAATGTAAACAGTATCCTCTTATAATTTTATAAAAAAACTGCATAAGCCATTTTGCAAATAACTTTAGAAAGAATACATAAATAACCAGCTAGTGTTGATAGAAAATGTTTAGAGAAAGCTAGAACAAAACTGCAATTAACATTTATGTGATTGTGTAAATAATATAGTGTTATGAGAAATTATTTCATGGAGTCCTTCCCTTATAACTGAGCCGCTCAACTCGTGGGACAGACGTACTTACGTAGATGTTTAATAAAACTTATCGCGTTCATATTAGCAAAGGTTTATAATCATCTCTCTTTATATCCGTGTTTCTCCACAAATCATTACAAATGACGGACAGCTAAGACAGCTCCTATAATACCGACGGACAACGTAACGATAGAAAATAAGTGATGGTTTTGAATAACACGCCAACTGTAATTTGTTAAGAGTTATGACAATTACAAATGGCCAATAATAAGTTCCATATTTACTGATTTTCACAGAAAAGAAAAATATATTTTCCAGCGAACGACATTTTCATATTTATCTAACTCATGTGGGCAGAGACAGACAATGATTCATATACCTAACTTTTACTATATCGGAGGGTTTTAAATGACGATGACTGCCTTGTAAAATTAGCAAAATGTGAGTCTTTACTATTTATAGAGTTCTGGAGTCGTGGAAAACCTACAAGTGTTGTTTAGTTTGCTTCACGGACTCCTGGACTATAAATTGTGTCTTTTGTGAAAATAAATGAAATCGCAGTAAACTAAAGGCTGGATTGCATATTATCTGATGATAGATCGATCATGTTTATCTAATGTCGTCATCAGAGAAATGACGGTAGATACACTCCGCTAAGATATAAATCTTTTTTTAAGAATTGGCGCGTTTTTGCAAAAAAAATAAGTAGGCATCATTGTCACTTACCAATAGTTTTCAAGATCTGGAGGTCTTCCAGTTCGTACTCCTTCTCTTCTTCGGTGTACTCGGACTCCGTGGTGGTGGAGTCCTGCTCCTCAGTCGACGAGGCCACGGACAGGGACCGCACGTCCGAACTCAGCTCCGAGCTGCAGTCCCGCACCAGTTTCGCACTAGCCATCATCATCTTCAAAAGTTTCTCACAATCGAAATACCAAAGTCAAAATCTCAGTTACGAGCTCCTCAGTTCATATGTTTGTTTTCCGAAAAACATAAACATCGCAGTTTTATTTTAATTATTTAGTTAAATCCGCTTAACAGTATTTTTTATTATGTGTATTTTTATTAAATAAAATAGGTATTTGTTTATATATTTTATGTTGGTTTAAAGAAAATATTAAATAAAATGTATGTTATCGTGAAGATCGCGCGATACCGGTGTACAGTCGGCAAGGCGTTCCGTACGCTCAGCGGTTTGTGTCTCACTGGCGGCGGGCCGACCTCGCTGCCTCGCTCGCTTCGCTGCCGAACGAGACACGAGACGAGACGACCACGATAAAATAAACGCTGACAAACTCTTGTTTCTGCAAAGTTGCCGACAAAGTCAACGATGCTCTTCGCATACAATAATATTCTAAATAATCGAGTACCATTTGGCCTGCAAACAATAAGAAGCCTTGGACGTAAATAAAATCAACCTGTCTAAATATATTCCTTTCTTCAACATAACACCTCAATAAATAACTCGACATTTCTCCATATTTCTTTATGTCTATTTGTGCAGTCGCTTTGTTTTAATCCTGTGCCTCGACGTAACAATACAATTTAGAGGAGAGTGAGACTTCAAATTTCGCGAAATATAAACAGCAAAGTCCACAAAGTTCACTGTCTGTAGAGTTAGGTCAGTGTTGTACGTGACCGACTTACAGTTGCTTCATTTTAAAAGCTTAAAAATGGTTTTTTTACGACATCGGATGAATCTGACAAGGACCAAACATTTTCATTAGTGTACCGACTTCAGAAATACTAAGAAAGCTCATGTATCGGATTCAACGTTAGTTATCGTTTTTTCATTTGATACATTAAGCTTAAATAAAAGTCGCAATGCGAACTAATGATGACTCAGAGTTCAACTAAGCTCTTTCACAACTCGCAACAACACTTTCTGTACACTAGGCTCGGATACAGAGGCATTATCTAAATCATTAATTAAACTATTTATCATAATAGTATTTAAAAACAAAAATAAAAAAAGGTCAGAAAAATAACTAATTAACGGCGCTCTTAGGCGCCTCCATAATCTACAGAATTTACAGTACTACGTAGGTTCGTGGGACGATATTTAATTAAAAAGCATTATTTATTTAAAAAGTTTATTTGCAACAAGCATATTATCACAATCATACAAGATATACAAGGAAGTTAAATAATAATATCACTGTAGAATCCGATATAAAGTTTCTGATATTACCTAAGAATAAATAAACTACAACTACTTTAATTACAAGGTTCTTTTCACATAAAATAATTGCCACATTTGAATACACTTTTATAATAATTATATTATATTTAAAATGGCAATTGAGACTAACATTTTTTAGAATTATACATTTTCAAATACATTATAAGTACTCCGATACCAAATGATGATTTGAAACATAAGGTATAAAAACTAACTGTTGTGATGCTAGTGAAAATCGACGAACATTTGTTGACAGTTTGAAAAACATTACCCTCCTAGGGCAAAAATACTACGATAAAATATTTCCGTACGTTATCCTCATCTTGGGATGCGTTTCCACTGAAGACGAGACGAAAGACGCCATGTAGAATTTTCGCACGTCTTTACTCCACTCCATTCGTATCCGCATCAGTGAAAACGCGCCCTAATTGATCTTACCCATAACTTTGACCACAAGGCCGAGGTCTTATATTTGACACAAATTAAAAGCTGCATAACATTGTAATCCGGTATTCGTACATCGGACGCTATAGGGAATGCTATAACATTGATTGTGTATTCCGATTATTGGCATCTGTTTCGAAAATAAATCGTATAAATCGAGACGGGGTAGCCTACGTCACGTTACAAAATAATATTTACACAGAGGAAGGGTTAAAAATTGAGGAGATGAGTTACTGATGACGCATTTACATTATTCATTAATCGCTTCAAAGTGAAAATGATGTAGTCAGTAAAGCTTGTTCATTTCACCACCTATATTTAAGTAAAATTGGGTGTGACTTGCAAGTGCGTCATGTAGTGTAGTGTAGACACAGTCCATACTACGCGAAGCTTTGACGCACTCTTAGCCGATTTAGAAGATGTAAATGCGACAAAAGTGCGCAGAGCGTAGTAAAGAAAAACATTCGCGTTCTAAAGACTTGTCCTTCACACTAAAATAGTCACCGTTAAAAGCTTGAAAAAAAAAATGAGACTTAATTTATACATGACGTTTATTATACATATCAAAAATAAAATGTACATTATTTATGTGCTGTCACATAACATAAAAATCCTTATACAATATTTGTAAACTAATAGATACAACACAAGAAGTTATAATAATAACACAAACAATTTGCGACTTTTAACTGGTTTGTAGGGAAACAATCAAACTTACGACTATTTTAAAATAACGATAACAACGTCTTGCAAATAATAGTAAAGATAAAACAAGGTTAAAACGTTAAAAATTAATTAATAATCTTAAATGAAGCGAATATATCAGTTATTGAGTTTTACAGATGCATTATATTATTTATTAGTTTTCTAGCTAGCACGCGGCTATGTAGTCTCTTTTTGGATACTCTTTTGTTCTTCTCAGCGCAAACGTTATATTATTGACACATAATTTTCCATTTTCACTCAAAACGAGGAAATACCTAAATGAATGCCTATATATTCAGTCATTCTTTTAGATGTCAGTGATAACGGGCATACGTCTTCTTTCTAAGGCGCGAATTATACACAAACGGCGTAAGGTGACGGCGCGGCGCAGGCATGATGCCACTTCAAAACGTGTTCATACTAAATGTACTTAGGCGACGTGTCGTGAATTACACTCAAGCGGCACGGCGCAGGCACGCCGCCGTTCTTTTTTTTCGTTATACTTTCCACGCCTGCGCTGCGCCTGCGCCGCGCCGTCGCCTTACGCCGTTTCTGTATAATTCGCGCCTTAAATATTTTCTTTTTGATAATCTCGATTTTTTTTCAATAATTTTATTTTCACTTCACCCCAAATATCGATAGTTTTGTGTCTATCTATTTGATCTAGTTATTATAACCGTTTTTTTTTTTTAACTTATGGTGAGAAGTTTTTCTCCCTAGTTTACTACGTTCATGACTATTCTCTTATATCGGTCACAAACAACACAATCGTTCATAAAGATAACGTCAGTCGATTGATTATTTGGACATAAAACATCGAATCCCTACTCAAGTTACTGGGTGTCAAAAGATTTCGTCAGAAACTTATTTGGAGATTACAGTTATCTTTCACTGGTGATCCTGCATGCGTTTATCAACTTAATCAAATCAGGCGTTAAACAAAAGACTTCTAGCTTTCGTTCTAATATCCTGGGATAGGACATAAGTAACACTTCTGCTTGTCAAAGCAGTCCTATACATAATCACGAATAAATCCTTAATTTGTGCTTGACAACATTCTTTCCATGATTTCTACTTCGTTTTGGTATAAAATAAAGTTCGATTTAAACTTGTAATGCAGTACCATTATTTTCCTGCGGTACTCATAAGTTTACCAAAAATGCGACATGTTAGACACATAATTGTATGTGTTTTTATCTACGAATATATTTTCTTTGGTTTTTCTACATATTAGACACTTTCGCAACGGTGAGCTATTTCGTCTCATGATTTTTCATTTTAATCAAATCAAACCAATTAATTGTGAGTATTATAGAATTTTAGCTCTCTGCTAAGCTGTATTTTTTTTTAGATTTTTTTCTTTATTTTTTGATAACGATACCTTACTTTTAAGATAGAACTGACATAGGTTCAAGATGAAATCATTCTTGCGTCATCTTGACTTGCAAAAATTGATAAGACATCTTTAAGCGGGCCTTTTGTACCGTTACTTACATAAGGTTTGTGACTACAGGGCTTATAATTTAGGCCCCTTATTTTAAAATAACTACGGAAACAAACAACGGGAAAAGAAAAAAAAACTGGCTGGTTCTAATCGTATTTACCACGACAGTTCAACTGCTTTTATTCATTTTTCGATCATTCCATCAAACGTCATCCCAATTAAGAAACAAGTTACATTTGTAATATAAAGCTTACTCTTACAGTTATTGTATAAATTACTTTCAATCACTTCAATAACAGTTGCATTAGGCATGCTCCACACTTGTTCACTTCGGCACATTCGATTCGGCAGTGTATTATGTTGAACAGTAAAGCCGACTCGAAACGATTACAACACATTATTATAGCTTTTAGCCGATCGGTACACGTCATTCGTCATCTACCTTCGCTGAATTGGTATGTTGGTACGTGAAGCTAAGCATTACCTACCGGTTTTGCCGACCCGAACCAGCAAGTATCACGCCGTACATATCTTATAAATAGTCTTATTCGAGGAGTGACCCCAGGCCCCAGCATCTGAAAGTCTATTCAATCTCTCGACAAATCACACATCAGCTGAGGTGATTGTTGGAAGCTTTTACAGCAATTTTAACAAAGAGATTTGATAAGGCTTTCAGAAACCGGGCGTATAGTTGATCTGGCCCGGTGACGGCGTCACTATACTGATAGTGACGCCGTCACATAACAATAAATTACAGATCTTGTCAGCCACCGGCTTAAATAAGTTTGTGGCTCTATACAATAGTGCAGCATGGATGTTTTGGTGCTTGAAAGACATTGTCAGGAGGGCGCAGTAGGCAAACATTTGTGAAATTGTCTGCGGAAAACAATTTCCACCATCTTGCATCATCATCATTATATCTTTATTATTTTAATTAATCTCTTTCTTCAATTTTCGCCATCTTGTTTTTCAATAAAAAATTAAAAACATTATATTTTTTTTTGCATTATTAAAGTGGTAACAATACAAGTTTTAATAAGCAAGTATCATACGTTGATGATGAAGATGAGGCCAGCGTGCATGGCGAGCGCTAGCTTGTGGTGCTGCTTGAAGGTAGGACAGAACTGCATGGCTGCCACGTCCGACAGGGGGAACCGCTCGGGGTATATGTCGCGAGGCGTCGCTGATAACTTCTGCTGTGTTGACTGTTGGCAAAAAGTTTATTGTTATTTCTCAAACTGCAGTGATAGTAATAGCAAACACTGTTTTAAGCTTTCACGGTTTACAACTAAACTTATACTGTCACTTACGGGATATCTTCCGTGATTGTTTATTATTTTGTTATTTTTAATATTTTATACGCAAACCCTGCGTAGGGAACATAGCTGTTTTTGACATGGAAAGAAAACCCTGCTCGCACTCGAATTTTTCTTTTCATGTCAAAAACAGCTATTTTGTTATTGTTATTTCGGGAGCTCAAAATAATGAACAATCACGGATGATATCCCGTAAGTGATAGTATAAGTATAATAATATCAGCCTGTATTTTCTTCACTGTCCAGTACATGCTCCTAAGATTTTGCACGAGATTTGGTCAAGGTTTATTACGAAGATTTACGTGCTACCAGAAAGTAAAACTTTGATTAATGGTGGCTGCAATTGTAAAACGAATGGCGCTAGCATAGTACGTTCCAAGCATCCTCATTGGTTGAAAAGTCTGTTAATGTCATTTAATATTTCAAAATAGCTTGACCTTATTGGCCAGATTGAGCCTAAGCTATAGTCGCGCCATCTACAATGAGCTTTGGCAGGTCTTCCCCATTACGCAATTTTATTTAGTTTTTTTTTGTTTTTGTCTTTTACCTATTTCTCTCAGACTTTTACGTCAGACGGATTGTTTGGCTAATACCCAAATGGAATATTTAATAACAACTTTATGTTTATATAAACGAACCGAATGTACTAGAGCAAAAACTTTTTAGCATTCACTTTCATCAAATTCTGCGGATTTTTACACTTCAACGTTATTGACAAGTCAATCAGTGAAATAAAATAAAAAGTTGGCAAAGATGAGGAAATATTTTAGGCCAATTGGGCTAACGACTAATGAATTACAGTTAAATCACATTACATTGCAATTTGCTACCGCAAACTGCGCATTATTTTACGTTATTTTGTTTTAAAATTCAGTCTCATTGCAATTGTTATTGTTATTAGCCAGGACACAAATACGTCAACAGTGGTCACTACCCTAGATATTTTGTTTGTTAATTTAAATCTAGCTGACATTATTTTGCCACCGTAAGAAAAAGGGGTGCATCTATACATGTTGCGCTTTAGCATGGCAATAGCGGTCATCGCCTTTTCCCTAACATCTCTACGCATGAACTAAACTAATAAGCTACGTATCGTCTTTTGATTCAGGACGTTAAAAAACTTCATTTTTTTTTATTTTGAATAAATGTGGGCATTAACCCACCACGACCATAATTATCTAGTACAGCGTGTTCTTATGAGATGCGTCCCATTTACTTACGGGGACAGTATTATTCATTTATATAAGTATGTAAAGTGCGTCTTACCCGATCCCTGGCAGTGATGTGCTTGAACTCGACGCCGTACTTCTTGACCGCGTCGCTGTAGGTGATTGGCTCCACGATCATGGTCAGCTCGTCGTTCTGTCGCTTCCGTTTGGCTCCGAGAGGAATCATCATGATTCTGCCTATGACCTGTTTTTTAACAAAAATGTTTAGCACTCCCACTTTATGTTACAAACAAAATGTCAAATGAAAAATATTTCACACTTTGTTTACATGATTCTAAAATGTAATCAAATTAGCGTAGTTGAATGACTTCATTGAAGATTTGGATCGATTAGTTTTTTTCCGGCATGTCGTGTGAATCTAGGCTGACTTATTTTAACCCATGCATAGCTATGTACTTTTGTAGATATCAATCGCCGTAAAGTTGTACCTGGCAAGCGCAGCGTACAACATCCCCAGCAAAATGGACCTTAAAACGGTGATCTGTATAGACCGAATTCGGAGGGCAGAAATAGTACAGTGGATTATGATATGGTTGAGTTGATTGAATCTCGAGCTAATATTTTTTCGAAAAACAGGTGCTATGAGGACGAAGGTTGTTAAATTAGTTCTTCGCAGATGCGCCAAGTGTTTGTTCCTTTAACTCGACTGTCATGGAGTTCCTTGCTGAAAACTCAGCCGCGAGATGGAGCTTTGTGTTTTGTCTTGTCGCCGATTGGTCGCTTTTCATTTAAGATGACTTTTACACGTGAAAAGCACTCACTGTCGTGGCGTAGGATCCAGTAGCAAAAGACTACATCGAGTGAAAACATAGTTTTTCCTCAGTTATGGGTGTGTATGCTGAAAAAAATAAAGTACGAAGGAGTAGTCGACATTGACCGCAGCGTACCTGCTTGTGCAGGTCGGGGAAGGCGGGGTGCACGCGCAGCAGCTTGAGCAGCGGCGGCGCGGCCACGCACACGCGCGCGCACCACGCGCAGCCCGCCGCGCCGCACGACCCGCCCAGGCGCCGCCCGCCGCCGCACCACTCCAGCTCGTTGATGGACTGGCTCACTGGGTACACACACATCTTATGTTACTTTTCTCATCAACCGAATTATTTCACTCGACCGAGTTGATTGACTTCAACTAAATTAACCAAGACTTTTTTGCATTACGTTTTCATAAATCAGTGTTGACGATGGTATATAAAGGTTTTTTATTTCAAAAATTAATATTCATGACTTTAGGCCATAAAGAAAATCGCTGAACCATGGGGAAAATTCTAAAAAGATTAAAGAACTAACACATTAAGTAAGTACAGGCTATAAAAAAACGCTATGTATAATCAAATGTACATGCAAATGGCGGTGTGTTATAAGATTCATCGTCAAGTAGAAATCAATGAAATCGAAAATGAAAGACAAAATGCTGAAATGGCATTGAGAGAACCTTTAATCTTTCAAAAACCAGTCGGTTTCTAAGCCTTCATAGACTCGGAGTCTACGGGTAAGCGCAATATCGGTCGTTGAATGGATCCAACTTTTGTGGTATTACTCACCTAAACAATCATCCCCAGCCAATAGCGCAGCCGGCCAGTGCGGTGGGTACAGCACCTTAGCCGCGGCCACGTGCGACTGCAGCGGCCCGGCGCCCGCGCCGCCCGCGCTGCCCACGCACACCACGCCGCCCGCGCGCGCAGACACGCCTGCGCCGCTCGGGTACATATCCACATCTGGTCATAAACAAAAACGTTACATACAGGTAACTAAGTGCTTCCGCTAAAACTCGCGCGGGTGCATGGAGCAGGTGCCCGCTGTCAAAATATTCTTAGAAAATCCGTTACACGCACCCAATACTGACAGACACGCGAGCGTGCACACGCGCCCGGACTTGCGCGTTTTAGTTGACACCCGTAGGAAAGGTACAGTCTTCCTTCACAGTTGTTTTGACCTACTTTTGTTGTGACCGGGTCTTTTAAAGCAAATTCGGTCTGGCCAGTAATATAACGGTTACGAAATCGGTAAGCAGGACTATATTTTGACCTGTAACAGAAGCCACCTTATTGAAGAGAGAATAGAGATCAATCTAGTTTTGACAGACTTGTGGCAGCAACCTAACAAGAACCTGATAGCAACACCATGATTTTGTTAGATATGTTAAAACGAGGTTAAATAACTTTGAAACGACTATACTGGACACTCAGGAGTACCAGTAAGAACCATAGACGAATGTGGTTCAGTGCATGTGTTCTGAATTTGAATGTTACGAACAGCGCCTCCATGAAGCATAGCCATATGGCGAAAGTATGTTATGTGGTCTTGTTCAGCGAAACAGACAATCGAGGTTTTTTATAAGGGTTCCCGCTCACGCATAATCTAAACTACCTATCTGCGTTCAAGAACCTACGTTAAAAAATTTAGCCCACCGGTACCCGGGATACAAAAATTTTGGAGATAGCATGTATGCACTTAAGTGATGACGGCATGACCCCACTTCAACATGCTCACTTTGGCAAGACAGGCCCACCCACTGTGAGCCTTAAATCAATTCATGACTGTTTCAAACATACCTTTTTTAATCTAAAACCAGTACCAGTGCCAAGTAATCATAATGAACGAGCACTGAAGTGAAAATTATCGATTACGGAATCGACCATAACGAGCCATAAGTCTCGGAATGCAGTCATTATATTGAAGCGTAAAATTCACCGACATAAAACTTTATTTGCGACGCGTGGATCGCTCAGTACGTGCCAAAGTTCTACTTACCCTCGATGCAGGAATTTTGTACGCGTTCGTCGTGATAGGGATAAAACACTGTTCGATCGTTTTCTGTGGTCCTCAGTAATGGGGATTCTCCTTTTAAATCATAGTAGGCTGTGGTTCCATCCGCATAGCCAACTACCACTTGAGAATGGCCTTTTTGCTGAAATTATTTTGATCTCGATATATTGGAAATTGTGACAAGTCAAATAAGTATTCAGTCATCATCGCACTGCAAAGCAATGTTTTGGGAATGAAAAAATGAGTGTCTGCAGCAAATAGCCATAGGTCATGAACTAAATAAAGATACAACAAAATATAGTTTACTCACCACAGACCACTTGATGGCAGTAGCCTGATAAACTTTTCTGTTCTCGTTACTAGTCAACCTCAGCTCCACAACCGGCTTCAGTTTATAAAAAGGCTTTTCCCTGCAAACAAGATTTAAGCTTAGCTTAAAATAATCTCAATAAATAAAAAATTATAACATGATATAAAAAGTCTTTACTTTTCTGATAGAGATGTTGGGTAAGGTACTGCGAAGATATAAGCCAGTCCGTTGGAACAGGCTGCAGCCATCAAGCCCAGTCTGTGCATATTTCCTGATGAAGGCTCGAGGGTTAATGCATCCCTGGCACCAGATGGGCACCAGTCAATAGCCCACACGGTACCGAAGTCGTGCGCTATTCCTAGCGCGAACTTTGGCGTAGTCCTGGAATTAACAATTTTATTACTACTTTAAGAAGGGCAGCACAAGTACAAAGAATAGTTAACATATAACACATTTATCCATAATATAAAAGAATAGGGCAAAAAATAGTTGTTTTTTTTTTTGGATCATAAAGTTATGTGGCTGCTTGTACTATGGGTAGTTTCAAGTAAAAAATAAAACATAGATGATAGCTTCACGATTATTTAGGGAATGAACATATCAACGTCAATAAGAATATAATATTCTATGAGCTTTATGTCCTTGAAATAAAAGCGAAAAACACGTCATTCGCCTCGTTTCATCGTGACTCGACACCGCTTCGATCTATTCGCTATATTGCATAGGCGGAAATCACTGACTGACTGGCTCCAGCCGATTTCTCTTATGCTGGCGTGAGGATTTTGATTACTCTTGCGGTCACCTCGCAGTATTTACAAACTTAAAGTATTTATTTCAAAAAGACGCGGACCAGACACTTTTGAATAGTCAAAGCTATCTACAGTCCCGCCACAGGCATAATAACTATTGTCCATTCCAAAGTGCAGATCTCAGGGAGAAGAATGGGCAAGACTCCACACAATATAACTTGATCCATACAGATGTTAAGTCCGCGTAAGATAAATATCATTCACACAGTAAATTTCTTGTTTCACACTTACGCTATCAAGTTCCCGCAGTCCCATATCTGTACGAGGCCGCGGCCGGCGTGCGCGGCGTCCCAGGCGAGGCGCGGCGCGTCGGCGGCGGCGTGCGGCACCACGCACAGCGCCGCGCCCGCGCCGCCCGCGCCGCCCGCGCCGCCCGCGCAGCCCGCCGGCGGCACCCACGACATACACCGGATGCTCGCGCCCACAAACATTACTATTGTATCTGGAGACGACAACATAGTAAACTAAACAAATATGACCATGTTTAGTCCAAAAACTGCCTTTTCTGTCTAGTAATGAAAGCTTTCGAGTGAAATCATATTTACACGCACAGATCAGCATTTTCTTGCAACCGTTGGTCCCGGCTGTCATTTGTAGATCTTTGACAGTCGTTACAGGTAGTCAGTGGCCCAAAAAGTCTTGACAACCAGGTCTTTTCAAGGGGTATCGTATTACTTAGTACTAACTGGGTTGTGGAGGTCAGATAGGCAGTCGCGCCATGTAAATTACTGGTATTCAGCTGCATCCGGTTAGACTGGAAGCCGACCCAAACATAGTTAGGACAAAAGGCTAGGCTGATGATGATGAGATCAGCATTTTCTTGCATATTTTTTCTTTTCGGTTACTTTTACAACTCACTAAAATGAGAAATCCAAACGCACGGTAAAGTGCTTTCGATGTGAATTAATGCGTATGCTTGCGACCGGCCTTCTTGCTCCACCAAATGACGCTTTTACGTGACAAAATGAGATACGAGATACTGTAAAACACTGATCCTTGCATGTAAATGTGATTTCACGCTTGCAAAACATGTTCTACAGCCGGCACGGCTTGTAAGCCTTCGCAACCGTTCCTTACTCCTTAACACACGCGCAGTGTAGACACTGGGTCTACAAGACGTTAATACATGAAATGATGACCCATTGTTTGTATTTACGGAGCTCAAGCCTCCACTTGATATTTAGCTCTTATAGCCAGACCGTCGCAAACACGACCATTTCATGTTAGTGCATGAGACAGTCGTACTTACTGATGTCGGTCAATAGTATGAAGTAGTATCAATGAAAATACCTGTACAATTCTCAAACAAAACTAATAAAACTCAGTATCACCTTTTACTCTCGTCGATTCTAATCGATTGAACGTCACCCAGTCCTGGTTTTCATCAAATCTAACTTTACAAGACTCTTCAATAGGCGGCATGTAGTTCACCACCTCATCCTCGGGCACTTCTTCAAGTTCACAGCTATGCCACATCGGATATAAATCTTCGTCCGTTAGATACGTGCTAATACTGGAAAAAGTCAAGGTGAATATTTTATTTATTTTTATGATTTTACTTTTTCGTTATTACAATATTATTATAGATCTTGTAACTTACAATTCTTCAGTGCTCCTTTTCATATAAGTGCTTACATTAGTAACGTGGTATGGTAATCGACATATTTTGCTCGAACCTGAAAATAAATAATGCCATAATTATTAAGAATGGCAAAGAGAGATGAACGCAAATGAAGGCATAGGGAAATGCATACGAAATAATTGTATTAATGAGCATCTTATACAGGGTGGAAACTTTCAACGGGGCAGTAAGGGGGAGCTACTCTAAGCGTTGCAGCATTGTGATCCCCATTCACAGATTTTCAAAAAATGTACAGTTAGTAAGAAAATGGCCATTTAACACAAAACATTTTTTTGGGATTTTCTATGGGACCTACCCAGGTTGGAGTACCAAAAAAGTCGAAAATTACAAAAAAAACTTTACCCATTCATTTTGTTTGAAAATTTGAACCCGAAACCTGAATTTGTCCCGATGACAATCGAGGAATATTCCATGTAAAAACGAAGGCGGGTGTCGACAACGAGTCTAGTAATATGTCTACATATTACTTACTTGAATCCGAGTGCTTCTTCTTCTTACAGTTCATGGCCTCCTCACGCGCTTCTTGTTCCTCGTCAGACACGTTTGAGTCGATCTCAGAGTCGTCAGACTCTTCAGACTCGTTACCGGAACAGTTTTCTAAATTTACCGACTCGTCTGAGTCAGACGCGTCACCCCACTTATTTACTACGCACACGTGGTCTTCGAGATCCTTCTCAATTTCAGAATTAAACCCACATTTTGCACAGTTGTAACTACCCTGAAGAATGAAACACAATAATTTTAGAAACATACACAATTTATGGAAGGTGAAAAAAATGTATAAATCTGTTCTAACTGCATAGTATAGTTTGAATAGACTTTTTTTTATATCAAATAATGTATAGTTACAAATTAACTCACATCATGGAAGTCGCTTTTATACTTTTCGATCACATTCTTCGCCCTAAAAGGAAAGAATAACTACATTAGAATCAAACCAAATACATTCTCGAAGAAGGTAAAAACCGGGGTTTAATGTATTAACTGAGTGGATAACAGTAATGTGTGTGTGAAAAAGAAAAGGGAAGATGGTGGAGTTTATGTTGCTTATGTTAAGGACTTTTAAGACGATAAAAAATATTAAAAAGACAAATAAAAAGCTCGATGGGTTGTGAGTTCCTATGGCCAACTTGCAGCTCCATCATCATTTCAGCTCCATGTCATCATAATATTGCGTTGTCACGCGATATACATATGCGTGCATAATTTCAACTCAATCGGAAACCCGGAAGTGTGTCAAATTTAACATGCAAGATTGTTTTTTTTTTTTTAAAGCTTTGCCCTACACTAGGAATTTCTCCTGTATCATGGGTGCGTTTACAAACATTTAATCTCACATACACAAACAGCCAGACCCGGAACAACTATCTACAGGCCATACAAATATTTGTTCCGTGCGGGAATCGAACCCGCGACACGCAGCGCAGCAGTCAATCGCTCAGCCACTGCGCCAACCGTGCCGTTGATTACAGACAGACAACGGGTCAGGTGAAACTAAACAATAGCTTGTAAAAAGACATACTTTTCAGCTGCCTTCCTCCGCCCTGACTGTATGATAACCTCATCGTTGTCTCTTGCGGTGTCCTCTTCTTTCTTCACCGCTTTCTCCTTCGCGACCAGCAGCTTACGCTCCAACGCGTACTCCTTCTCACGATGCATGGTCATGTGCTGACTCTTGTATATACGCAAGTACTTATTGTTACACAAGTCACACACGCTTTTGTATATTTCCGTTTCCTGGAATTATTTATACAGATGTTAAAACTTCTTTCTGACTCAAAAAATGATAAGTTAAATTATTTCTTGCTATGCTCTTTATTTCGTATACTGTATAATATAATATAATTTTTGTTATAACTGACCTTTTCAGTTTTGCCGCAGACGATGATGTGGGCATAAAACCCAACATACGATACCCTGCTTATTTTACACACTTTACAAACTAACTTATTTTTAGCTTGTTGATACTCTTTCAAATAACTTTCAACTGCATACGGATTATTTATTTCCTGAAAAAGATAAAACATGATGAAAGGTTTTTGCGCATATGGTTTGACGTGGATCTACATTTTAGTGATGATGATCAAGACTTACAATAGGATTGGCGCCAACCACCCAGGCGATGTTGTAATGTTCTATCATAGCGTGATCCCGCCAGTATTTGGGATCCATAGTGGCACCACAGACAGCACATTCCACAATATCTAAAGAAAACATAACAAAATCATTACTTTGTCATGACAGATTAATGAATCCATACAAATAAATAAAATTGAAGAGTCTGTTTGTAATTTCAGAATAACAGCTTTTTACTGAATGCATATGAAAAGTATATACGGTACAAAAATTAAGTTTTCAACTTAATATTTGTCTGTGTCTGTCTATTGCTTCCAGCTAATTTTCGAAACGGTTAGGCCGATTTTGACGGGACTTTTACTGGCAGATAGCTGATAATAAAAGGAGTAACTTAGGTTTTATTTCAGAAAGAGGACTAGGTTTCCGTGAAAATAAAATTAAAACCCTTGAAATTTATAACAAAATCCGATTCAAATAGGGAAGTAATATTAAATAATATAATCACTGACGTCCTTCCAACAGCTTTTAACTCTATTTGATAGTATCCTTCTGTGACGCATTTAGTTTCTTGTTACCATCGAAAAATTACAACCCTGGGGCGTCTAGAATCATGAACTGAAAGTTTTTGTCACATTGTTTATATCACCGTTTATAGTAAGTACATATTTCTAACCTTTACTCATCATTGCGAAGGACAGTTTGAAGTTGTCCTCTTTCCCCTGGCACGTATCCACATGAAGCAGATACGACTTGACATACTTCCGCTTGACGCCGCACTTCATACATATCAGACCTCCCACTACTTTAGAAACATCATTCAAATGTTTTTGTACCGCTACGGGGTCTTCGAGGTTCTGAAATTGTATTTTTTAGTTAGGCGCCACTTTTTATTAATTTACCAAAATTCATTATAATGACACGGAATCGGGCAAGTGATAATTTCCGTCTAATCAACACCATCATTTAGCGTAAAGACGTCCACTGCAGGATATAGGCATTTCCAAACAGCGGCAAAAGGACAGTGTTCATTGAGCCCTCCTTAAGTTGTTGGCCACCTTGATAGGGTTAGGTTACCACCTATCCTCGCTGCTTCTGTCTAAACAGAGAAGAAAATTCTCTATTCCCGAAATTTGCAAATTATTAATGACTTCATACTCACAAGTGGAGGTTGGCCTTCCACCCAAGCCAAGTACTCATGCTTGGCTGCTATGTGTTTGATCCAGTTTTCACTTTCAACTTTATCCGTGCACACTGCGCACGTTAAAATCTCATCTTTAATTTGTTTGTTTCCTAATGTTTCGATCCAACTCGGGGCTGACGTATCCAAGTTTTCGTGAGAAGCCTGTAAAAGAAATGTTATCATTTTTTTTAAGATACATACATAAATTCACACCTTTTTTCTTAGGGGTGTAGGCAGAAACTACAGTACGCCACCTGGTGCGATGCTTACATATTGCTTTTGCCTCATCCATGTTCATACATCTGGTCATACACGCACGCCGGTTTGATTTGAGATCTCTTTGGTTTTTTGTATAGTAATTATTTAGTATACTTACGGCTGGCCCAGTGCATTCTTTTGTATGTTGTTGGTACGTTTTGGGGTACTTCATTCTCTTCTCGCATTTGTTGCAAACCAGCCCACCGCTCTGCTTAGAAACTTCAAGGAGGTGCATTTTCACCGCTAACTCGTTTTCTACGTCCTGAAAGATTTTGAAACAACTGTGTTATAACTGAATACCCACATTTTATTTTTTTCTTTGATGATTCAGTAATAACATTTATTTGTATATTTAATTTTCATGTACAACAGTGGTACATACTACTACATATATACATATAACATAGTATAGTTGCGTTAAATAATTAAATAAAAATGTGGGCTGTTTAATTAATCAAACAACAAAATACTATAAATATGGACTAACAAATGAAAGATCCAATCATTTACCAATGGTGTAGCTCCATCTTGCCAGGCCAAGTAATCGTGTTCCTTGCGTACATGCTGAAGCCATTCCAAGATAGGCACCTCTTCACTACAAACTCCACATTTTACGATCTTCCTTTCTTGCTGTTCTACTACTGGCACTTCAAACCATCCATCAGTAGACTGAGCTGTAGTGTTCAAACTCATATTATTCGACGAATTATCTCCTTGGCTCTAAAAATAAAACAATAAATAAATAAAATATAGGTAATTTAAAGGTTAAATCATATTTTTGTATCTATCTACCCTGATACTCAGGGTGAAATCGATAAACGTTACTTAGTGTGTGATTTAGAGTATACATGCTCCCCGCCTCTGTTTTGCAGCTGTAGTTAGACAACAGTGCGACAGTGATAGGAATAATGCTTAGCCAAAGTTTGTGTAACGTTTGTAGATCTCGCCCTTAGAATCGTTATTCGCTTTTCTAGTATAATTTACTTGTACATATGTATTAGGGGTACTTACGTTGGTGCCATCACACATTTCAACATGAGATAAGTACACTTTAACGCGTTTGCGCACCAACCCACATTTGTAACAAGTTAGTCCTCCATTCTGTCTGATGAATTGCTGCAAGTGATTCCACACCGCCTCTTCTTCATGCAAATCCTGAAATATACAAGTTATAATTATGTTATTGTTACGTTTTTAAAAAATAAACGGTCTGATACATAGATTGGTTGAGTGGAGACAATTCCTCATCAAAGTAGGTTGTAGTAGGATAACCGAAACGTATTCTTTTTTTGCATAATAAAACAAACGACCTAAGGAGTTGAAAGATGGCCTGCCTAACTTCCCTTATTCTATTTTCAAATTAGCGGCCACGCATAAGCCTTGTATTAATCAATAGCTGGTATCAAACAGACAAAATGTTATAAGGCGTCAAGTTTCCTTATACAAGCTATCAAACTTGTGCTGATGGCGAAGATTGTAACTTTGATAGCTTATATCTCAGAATCGATTAATTAAATTAAAATTAAGTAGAAGTTAGGTTACCAGTCTTACCAAGGGGTATCGTATTACCTAGTACTAACTGGGTTGTGGAGGTCAGATAGGCAGTCGCTCCATGTAAAATACTGGTATTCAGCTGCATCCGGTTAGACTGGAAGCTGACCCTAACATAGCTGGGAAAAGGCTAGGCAGATGATGATGAAGTAGAAGTTAGGCAGGCCTAATAATTCAAAGCCCTTTTTGAGTTCCGAAATTATCCACAAGTGAAGTAGGATCGAGCGTTTCAGGCAAGCCCCTACAAATACGTACCAATGGTGTTTCTCCTTCTTGCCAGGCTAAATAATTGTGTTCTTTGGATATGTGATCTAACCAATCCGAGTGCGCAACCTCCTCCCCACAGACTCCACACTTCGCAAATGTAGGCTGAGCTGATTGTTCCACGGTTTTATCTTCAGGAACAATTGAGGAGTTCAGGTCGGCGCTCATTGTGGACAGATCTAAGCATACCTGAAATAGAATATGTATGTTGAGTTTAGTGATAGTGTGACCTTATTTTCAAGTTGTCACTAGCGTCATATTTCATGAACACTCGTGGAACGAAAAGGTTAAGCGAAGCGTATATTCGTCACAGCCGGCCGGTAAAATACACTTTCGATTTTGTCGCCCGGCCTGCGGCGAATGCCACTGTGTGTAGACTGTGTAGCCTCATACAACTTTTGACTAAGATGATTAACCTCTTAGGAGCAATCCCTCTAATCACATGAGGTTTTTTAGGTTACATTAAAAGCCCCCCCTCTTCCTTGGTAGTCGTGAGATTTACCCCTCCACCCCGCTCCCAGTATCATGTGTATGTTTTAATATTGAAAACTTCAAATTGATTTAAAACCAGTTTTTATCAAAAATATATACAAAATCTAATTTAATATGTGAAATTATTTATTTTCGTCACACGAAAAATACACGCGATTGTCGCATGAACCCATCCTCCCCCCCCCCCCTTTTATTTTCTTTTTCGGATGGTAAATCATCAAATGATCCCTCCCGCTCTGCGCGGAGTGGAAGGGAGTGGCAGAGTTGTACTGACCGAAACCCATCCGGATCCATGTTCCTTCTTTGACCTTTGTGTTCCAGGGCCGCGTTATCTATTTCGAACAGTCCCGCAGCCCAACCTTCCCCCCTCCATCAAGATTAATTTTTTTGCAGAAATCCTAAATTCCTCTACTACAAAATACTATTCGTACTAACCCTATTGCCATCACAAGTTTTGATGTGCGCCTGGTAGGTCTTGACTCGACTGCGTTGCAACCCGCACTTGTAACAAATCAAACTTCCATTCAGTCTGATGATGTTCTGCAGGTGCTGCCAAACTTGTGATTCATCGTCCAAATTCTGGAAAGGGTAACGCGAAATAATTATTTAAATATATCGATACGAAAAATATCCAAAATGAAGTATCCGAGCGGTCATTTATATCAGATATAGCGATATTAGAAAGTAGGCAGTTACAACAACGGTATGAATAACAAAGAAAATGCTCTACTGTATTAATAAAACTCGATGGGCTATTTTTTCGGCCGGTTTTTTCCATTGTATTTTGGCGGACATCGGACCTGCAGCTATTTATCATGTTATAACCAGACTATAAAATTCCTAGTGCTGGAAAACACGCCTCCACTCTGTCATAAGGAATGGGTCGTCTACCATGCGGACCCAGTGCGGGTTTGTGGATGTCATAATGTCTTCGACATGGACTATGTTATCATGGACAATCAAAGTTCCAACTTACCAAAGTTTCTTGCCCTTGCTTCCAAGCTAAATAATCGTGGAGACTTCCTATATGTTCAAGCCACTTAGAAGACGGCATAGTTCTCTGGCACACACCACATGTTACATTCTCGTCGACAGCTGTTCTTGATTTGCGTGCAGGCTTATCTGATTTTTTTTCCGCATTTGAAAGCTAAATTCAATGAAAATACACATTAATTTTTAAAACTAGCTCGTTAATCTATACGTAAAAACATAACTTTTAAAAAAAAGTAAAGACACCTTTGATTAGCAGAGAAATATTAGGTCGAGGGGCATACCATCATCTCCTATTTTTTTCAATTCATTTATATCCATTATTTAGTTAGTAGGTACACTTAAAAATAATGTTAGTAGGTTAATCAAATAATCAGAGACAAATGCACACCACACAACACCATTATAATTTTACACAAAATATTACTTATAGCATTAAGTATGGGTAAGAGACGGAGCTAGATGTCCTGCAAAGTTCCATCTCTTTCCCTCACTGAAGTAACATGTGTGGTACAAGCCCAGATTCCAATAATTATAATGGGGACATCTCAGTACAAAGTAAGAAAAATAAATTACCTTCTTTCGTATACAGTACTTGATGTGTTCCATGAATCGGCTAAACTTCTTTATTTGCATAGTGCATAAACTGCACTCCAACATGCCGACAGTCTTTAATCTTTCTTTCAGCTTATTCCATAATTCAGGGTTGTCCAAATTCTGTAACAGTAAAAGGCAAGAATTCATATTGATGTTTGAGATTCTCACTTATCGAAATTGGGAAAGAATGGTGACGTGTTTCGTTTCGCTGGTTATTTCGATGCATCGTTCACATTTATGCAAGTTTTCACGAACTCTAACTAACTGACACCTAAAATAATGTCAAACTATTATTGTACAGTTGGAATTTGAAGTGTCGGTGATGAGCTGAGCTTTGAAATCCAACAGAGCGCTTTTATAATTTTAGGTGTATTTCTTAAGTTTCGCCTAGCTTTAGAGAAAACAGACATGAATACAATTAGTAGTCCGAATGTAGAAGACCGTTAATTTCAGTGTAAATGGCGCGAACATAGCCTAGGTCTCAATCTGACCAATGAAGTCAAGCTAATTTTTAATATTTTTATACGCAAACCCTGCGTAGGTAACTATAGCTGTTTTGACATGGAAAGAAAAATTCTAGTGCGAGCAGGGTTTGAACCTGCGTCCTTCCTTCCTTTATTGGTTAAGACATCCGGTGAACCGAATCGGAAGGTCGCAGGTTCAAACCCTGCTCGCACTAGAATTTTTCTTTCCATGTCAAAACAGCTGAAGTCAAGCTATTCTGAAATATAAAATGACATTACAAGATTTTCAACCAATGACGAAGCTTGGAATCAGCTATGCCAGTGCCATTAGATGTCATCCTCATTAAATAAGACGGTCAGTAGGTTGTCCCGACCTTTACCCACGGGACAAAATGCTTTAAATGGTAAGCTCGGGGCGTCCTAAACGTACCAATTCGCGCATTTTCCATAACTGTGAAAGTGTGTGAGGATTTTTGTTACTCTTTCATGCAAAAACTATTGAACAAATTTAGATATTAGTTATATTTCATATCCTGGATTAATAGATAGGAAACTTTTATTCCTGTAGTACGATCCCGGGACAATTGTTGACCTCCACGCGGGGATTAGCTATTACATCAATCATAATACACTTACGAGAGAATCACCCACTCGCCAAGCTATTAAGTCATGCTGATTAGCCACATGGCTTTCCCACTCTGCTCCAGAAAATATATTATTACATAGTGCACACTTGACACTTTTCTTGAAAGAAGGCTCAGAACCAGGTGTCGCTTTTCCTGACAACCTGCGTTTCTGAAAAACGAAAAATACTAAATTGAAAATCTGAAGAAATGAGTTTTTTATTTTCAAAAATATTATTTGTGACGTACTGTAACAGTTTTATTGTTTGTTTTTTGTGAATCCAATTGTATTTCCTTTCTTGAAAATGTATTTTCATTGCTAGAAGATTGTCTATGTTGATAGGGTTTTTCTTTAGCCTCACTATCATCTTTGGATGCCTGAAAAACAAAAATAAAGTCTCGTGTTAAAATATATCCTACCGGGTAAGTAGGTCCTAAAAATCAAGTATGCATAGTTCTTTTTTTTGTTCACGATTAAATGAAATCGTTATTCTTTAAAACGATTACCCATCAATGCTCCAATGCTCGAAGACAATAAAACACAAATCATTTTTAAGTGAGGTATCGGTTAAAACAGTTTCTCGACGTTTTTCATTATCCAAACGAAAACCCGTTTTAAATAACAGTAAACACAACATTAAAAGAATGCCTTAATAAAAGCACCGAGAGTTCTCATTCCAACACAGTATTGATATTGGCATTTATTTAGGTGTAGCGCAAAGTTACCGTTTCAACTGATGAAGCTGACCGTTTTGACTAAGGGGTCGTCTCCACGAGCGATAGAATCGCGGCGATATTATCGTCGTGCCACGTATTTCTATACACTTTCTCAGGGGCCCTCTCCAAGAGCGCGAGAATCGTGGCGATATTATCGTATAGTGGCACGTCGATAATATCGCTGCGATTCTGTCGCTCGTGGAGACGACCCCTAACACTAGGCTAGTGTTAACGGTCACGAAGGGGCACCTTCGTATTGGGCTTTGCTCCAACGTACGTGTCTGTCGAACATAGGCAGTATAAAACGCTGTGTTATTTCAGCGGCAAAAATGGCTAGGGAAATGTAACCTACAAATGTAATTTGGACAGCAAACAACATTTAAGTAAATTGTAAATTTGCTAAGCAATCCCATGCCCTGACTGTCCAATAGCTGTGTTGTTATTGTATATTTTAAACTTTTTTTAATTAATTAAAGACAAATAAGCACTTTAACTTAACATAGAAAAATAATTGTTTACACACCTTGTCCAAAACGTTACTTATCTCTAACAACCCTGTTTTTGATACTGGAGAGGGCTGAAAATAAGGAAAAACAATTAATATTTCAGAAAGACCTCTTGTTACTAGATTTTTTTTACTACATCTGCATGTTGGTTATAACGCGTGTTAAAAATCCCATCATCAAGCAGAGATATTGAAGCTCAGACTCAATTAATTTAAACTTTTTTAGAAATGAAGTTAAAATGTTAATAGGGAAGCTCTAAAATGCTCCCACGCACACCTTTCCTATGTGTTATTACGTACGTGTGTAACGCGTGTTGTAAATGCAGCACGGTCTTTTACGAACGTTATATTGTGTGCTACTGTTAACAGTGAGATTTCATACCAAGAAGAATAGCTGATTCTGTAACATTTGTTGTTGAACAATGTTGCAAAAAGCGTCGATTTCGACTTGCTGATGGGTTTCCTTACACCCTGTATAAGGTACGTATTTACTTACTGTTAATTTACGTTGCGACGGGCTATGGCCAGTACTTATATGCTTACTGCCTGAAGCACTGTTATTATCATTAATATCAGTATTCAAAGGCTTTTCTATACTTGTTAATGTATCGCTATTTTTGGATTCAGCTGTATCAACCAAATCATGGTCAATGGTTTCTAAAATAACATCAGAAATTGAATTATTATTCATATGAACTTCATCTTGGGTTTTTGATGCAATACCATCATCTACTTTCAGAGCTACTTCATTCAACACCGGCACTTGTGGACTGTCACCAGGACAAGCATCTTGCAATACATTTAGTACATAATTATGCCCTATTAGCTCTGTGTCAGAGTAGTCTACATTTTCAGAAAACTCACTTTGAAATAAATTCCAACAAACATTATGAGCTTCTATATTTTCTTCAGTCTTCTGCTCTTGTTCTAATCCACTTTCACTATTACTAACAACTGGCTCATCACTGTATATGGCCAATATTACATCTAATTCACAATTTGCAGTATGATGGTGCCAGTAATGTATATGTTCATACAAGTTATCACAATCATAGTAAGCTAAACGGCCAAAATCATTGCATAAACAAAATTCCTGCGTTTCACATGCCATTGTAATATTAACAGCATCAAGATCCAGATCCAATTCACCAAATGTATCACATGTTTCATTTTTATGTAAAGTAAGTGTAGATAATTTCGACGCTTTCGGAGGATTACGCCTAGCGTAAGTTTTAACAACTTTGCACTCACCCATGTGTTCTCTATCTACTTCTTTTCCACCAGGTTTTTCGACTCCCTGAATACATAATTTTGATTCAATTGTATTTTTATTCGAATTTATTGTTTCCTTTTTAGCAATGTCATTGCTAAGAGCTGTTTTTGCTTTCTTTTTGTCCGTGTATATGTGAGAAAATTTCCGTAAATATGCAGCTATCTCCTTAACTTTATCTACTTTTATATCTATAACACTAGTAGAGAGTTTTTTGCTTGCATTTAAAATTCTAGCCAACTCATCATGTTCTAATGTTTTATCTTCTACATTTTGAGAACAACTTTTGTGTTCTATTAATTCTTTCGCTCTAGTTTCGCTATCAAGAGTATTTTTCAAATCACTATTTTGATTATTATTACTTATTTGTTTTATATTCTCTTTGACTAAACTGTGTACCTCAACACCAGTTGCTTCTGGTAAAGCACTATTTTCTTTTTTATTATCCCTATTGCATCTGTGCACGCTTTCAGGGGAAGGAAGATTTTCGTTCAAATCAACAGGTTCAGTGTATCCATCCATTTGACCATTGGATATTGTAACACTTTTATCTACATCAATAGTCACAACTTTTTCATTTCTATCAAGACCATTTACAGTTGCAGAATTTGCTGATCTACTTTCCGAAGTTTTATTTTGTCCATTTGATGCACAGTCATTCATTACCTTGTTAGTGTTAACTTCATTGAAATCTGTACTATCTTTATCAGTTGATTCCCAGGAAAGGGTTCTGTTCTTACTGATGTCTTTTTCCACTACATTTGATGTAATATCAAATCTTGATTCTTCAACTTTCTTTAAAGATATAACACTAAACACAGCAGTAGCCTCTATTTGTTCATTACTATCCATATATTGTAAATTATTCTGATTTGCATTTTCTCCACTTTCTACTTCACTTGGATGTAATATCTCAGTATTTTCTAAAGGCACTGTAGAATTTGGTTCCATAATATTTAGTGGTCCAGAGTTCCCTTTTTCAATGCCTATTTTAGTACCAATGATAGACTGTACTGTCACCTGTTTATTTTTTTTACCATTTAAAGATTGTAATCTTTTTATTTCTTTAAGTTTTGATAGTGGAATTGTTTCTTCAGAGATAATATCTATTTCAGAAGCTTCTGGTACGAGAATATCATTAGTATTAACATTAAAAGAAACACAAGCAGAATCTCTGTCTGTTGCAGTTGAATTTAATTCAATATTGTTTTCACTTTCAAATGAATGATCATCACTCAAACCATTATCGACTTTATTTTCTAATTTACTTAGTTCTTCATCATCAAAAGTCATATTAAACTCCACTCCTTGTTTTTTATTTCCATCAAAGGACATGCATGGGTATTCTTGATTAATATTTGGCTGAGATGTTTGTTCTTCATTCAAAGTAATGTTATATCGATCTACATTGAGATCTCCTTCCTGAATATCAGAGTCACAGAGTAGTTTTGTTTCGATGCTATCTTCAGGGTCAATTACAATGTCTTCTGGCTCTACCAAGTCTGTCAAGGCAACAGCATCATCAGTGATGTTTACGCTTGAAATTTCAACTTCGCCTGAAATTGCATTTGTAATGGTAGAAAGAAAGGTAGGACTCAAGAAAACAGATTTCGTCATCAAGCTTGCAGTTTCCAAAATTGTTGTATCAGATGGTTTCTGACTACAGTTTGATGCCGGACTATTTTCAATATGTTCATTATTTATAATTCCAGTACCTGGAAAAATAAGTTTAGATTTAAAATAAAAGTAGGTATACAGGCATAGAATAATTCGATGTTTAGTCCCCGATTATTCTTGTGCCAGCCTCGTCCAGGATATTCCTACAATGGCAACAATGTCATCAGCCCATCACTGTCAGCAACCCTCACTCGCAGCTAACTTCCGAGCCTGCGTAAAGTTTTTACAAAACTATGACAGTAAAAATAAAACTGACAATATGGTTTCCTAGAATATGTTTTTATTTTAGTTACAGTGATTTCTCAATACTGACCACCCATATCAATGGGTCACCATGTTGATAACAAATTATAAAAAAGGGAAAAATTAGATACTTACTTTGTGAACAATTCACATCATCAGGAATTACTTGACTCCCATTTAAATTTCCAATGCTAATGCCCAGTTTCTTTAGAAGATCTGGAGGTAGCACAAATACTTCATGTTTATCCTTGCTAGATTTCATCTTTTTTGGATGTTTACTATGGAGACTTTTAGTATCCATTTTTATAATTGTATTTTAAATAGATTATTGTCATTTGGACATTAAATTCTTCATAAATTTGCCATTCCTAAAAAAAATATTGAATAATAATTTAATCAGTAAAATTATGTTGCATAAGTTCACAGAGTAGGTAATATCATGAGTTAGAGGAATAAACTTTGGTAATTCTTTATACTTCAAAGAAAGGTATAAATTTACAAAATATTATAAAAGATATCTTGAACAAAACTTCTATTCAGAAACTAAACAAACAAAAACAGTTCTGAAAAAAATACATTCATAGTTAAATTTCACAATTATCGGAGATTTTATATCAAATATACATGTTATCAAAACTAAATACAAATTTAAAAATGCAAAAACAAAATAACTAAATGGGAAAAACTAAACACTGGAACCCAGAATCGAACCGTGGGCACCAAAATCAATGATCACACGTGTTCTTAACTACGCCAAAGGAACCGCTTGCACAATGTTGTAATTTACGTTGCCTTCCTATTTCAGTAAGTTAGTCAAAAAAAAAAATATTATTAGTGATTTTAGACATCGATGAAATAAAAATTTAAAACAAGCAGGTAACTTACTAATCTTGCGACACTCCTAAATACTCGGCCTACACGTCGAAGAAAATTCTTGACATTACATTTTCTATCAACAATTCAACACGATACGCATACGCGAAAAGTATATAAAATCCGACGGTCACTCATACGCCAACCAGATAACAATGATCACAATTCACTTCCGTTATTTTTATGGAATTATAGCAAACACAGCACGGCGCAAAACGAAAACGAATTCACATGAAAATTGAAAATCGTTGAGGTTATGATCGCTCATCTGAAGTTCACATTTTGCAAAATATGCTTGAAGTATGAAGTCTGTTAAATACATACATATAAGGTTGAGTTTTGACACAAATTGTTAAAACTGGCCGTAAAACAAACGTGGTCGTAGATGTGTGGAACCTTATCACGTTGAGCTACAGATGGCGCTTTTGCCAATACTTCGCTATGCCTCCCAAAGCTTGCAGGCAAAGATCAGACTAGTCTTTTTAGCTTATTAAAAAAAAACGATTGAAAATTATAATATTTTGAAGCTAAAATGAACTGGGACTCATTACATTAATTCAGTGTAAAACAGCGAAAACTGGATACTTTGCTTTCAATCATTTCTTAAGGAGGAAGCGCTATGATGGCCCGCGAAATTCAAAGTTTCTTACGTTTTTTGCAATTAGTAGGTCAGTGTCAGGTTATATGTTAATTAAAATAGGATTTTCGGCTGTAATGCGCATGTATTTACATAATTATATTTATTAAATTCATCAATACAATCCTCCAACCCTCCTCCACTCCTTGAGAGCAGCGGTGGCCCAGTGGTGGAGACCCCGACTTACGTCGTGGGTTCGAACCCAGCCAGGCGCATTACTTTGTGTAAGTTATTTCATCACCACTGCTCTCAAAATGGTGTAGGAAAACATCGTGAGAAAACCGGCATGGCCTAGAACCAAAAATTCGAAGACATGTGACATCTACCAACCCGCACTGGGCCCGCGTGGTGGATTATAGCCCATTCCCTCTCATAGAGAGGAGGCCTGCGTCCCAGCAGTGGGAACATTAATATGCTGATTATGCTATGCTAACCCTCCAAGTTCATTTAATCTCATTGAATAACTTTTTCATGAAATGGCACTGGTGCTTTCACCTTAACGTGGTCTCTCTGAAGCACTGTTGGGTCACCACAGGGTCACAGTATGTAGCACAGAGTTCATTGTATATATTCTAAAAGTATGTAGTGACTGTAGTGAATGGTCACCAGACCGAATTCAGCGGGCGTTGCTTATCTTTGGAAAGCAACCCATACGGCTGTCGTTACTTTGCCACGAGCCCCTCAACCATGCACCATGTGACCCATCACTAAGTTATTTTATCTGCTGTCAGTACAATATGCAAAGCAAGGAAATTATATACTAACTGGAATGAGGACGTGCAGCGGAAAGCCGTTCCGAGCCAGAAAACTTCAATAGTGGATGTCATCCCTTTCTAATAGGGTATCCAATATTTGTACTTACTTTTGGGGCAGTTATTCTTTTATAATCAAAAACAGGGCGAAGCCGAAGCCTACGCTACTGTAAAACTCTGTAATGGGATAGGTCTATGAAGTGAAGAAGACGTGACACTTAGGTTACATCCTTCATTTGTAAAGAGATTTTAAAGCGTACAGGGCTGCAACATTCACATAGATGAAGCATGAGCATGTAGCATTTTCAAACAACATAATATGTAGTATTGGATAAATTTATTAATCACACTATAAATTATAAAACTTGTAGGCTATAGCTACCTACACTGCCTGCAGTTCGGGTGCTCCGAACATTGCCGAGGTTCGCCGAACCGCGCGACTTGCGACTCGACGCGCCGCCGCCTCCTCCCCGCACGGAGAGATGTGCCCCGCGGTCGCCCACGCCAGTCCACACTTACCAACGTATCGGTCTGCATGAATTTGTTATCGCGCCTCGAATCAGTGATAAACTTGTATTTTTATTTTAGTGTATTAAACTTATATATTTGTTAGAGCTGTGTTTATTGTGAAGAGTTCCCAAAACCACCAATACACACATAGACTCTACAGTGGTGACCCCGAGAAGTTAATAGGTGCAACAAGTGTTACCTATTCTTAATTCAGTGCAAAATAAGTGGACTCATAAACTGTGACAGTGAAAAATAACTGACTAACAAAATGAATAATACCGAGCAGATTAAAGTGGATGATCCAGAAAAATCTCAAGATGTTTGTCGAGTAGTGCGCGTTCCGCCATTTTGGCCGGAGAAGCCTGCGATTTGGTTCTCACAAATAGAAGGACAGTTCGCGATATCCAATATTACGGCGGACACAACTAAATTCTATTACGTCGTCAGTCATTTCGACCCGCGGTACGCAGCAGGGGTGGAAGATATCATCGTAAATCCACCAGCGACCGATAAATACTCAATATTGAAGGCAGAGCTTATTAAGCGACTCTCAGAATCCCGCGAGAAAAAAGTGCACCAACTGCTGACACATGAAGAGCTTGGCGACAGGAAGCCGTCGCAGTTCCTCCGACACCTACAGCACCTGGCTGGTCCAAACGTACCTGAAGAATTTTTAAGAACGATATGGTCGAGCCGCCTGCCGAGCAACATACAATCCATAGTCGCGTCTCAAGCATCCGCGCGTCTAGATGTACTAGCTGATCTCGCCGACAGAATACATGATGTCGTGCCGAGAGGTCATCAAGTTGCGGCGACATCGACACACGGGGTGAGTGAAATGGATATAATGTGTAAACAAATGACCGAGTTAACCAGGCAAGTCCAATCACTTACGCAAAAGGTCCCAGGTCGATCAAATAGACGCGAAAATCGCTCGAAATCCCGCCAAAACCGATCTCAGTCACGCAGCAAACATTCAACATGTTGGTATCATTACAAGTTTGGTGCAAAGGCCACCAAATGTGTTCAGCCGTGTGATTTTCAGCCGGAAAACTGCGCAAGCAGTCAGTAATGGCAGCTGACGACTGCGCGACGTGTAAAGACCGCCTATTTATCACTGATAAACGTACTGGCATACAGTTTCTCGTAGACACGGGTTCGGACGTGTGTACCTACCCAAAATCATACTTACGTAATCAGCTGCAACATAGTAACAAATGTACCTACGAACTTGTCGCTGCAAATGGCACTCCGATACCTACATACGGTACATATCAACTAAATCTTAACCTCGGATTACGTCGTGAGTTTACTTGGAAGTTTATTATTGCTGATGTTTCAAGGCCAATCATAGGCGTCGATTTTTTAAGTTTTATAACTTATTAGTCGACTGCAGGCAACAAAAATTGATCGATTCAATAACAAATGTGACCGTCGGCGCGCCTTCATCTCACTGAATAACTCACGAACTGCTGTCGTTGAAAATGTTTACAGGTCATTCAACTTATCTCGACTTATTACGATGTTATCCGGAAATAACAAGACCAGCTGGATCACAAAATGTGCCAATTCATAATACAAAAAACCATATTAGAACGACGTCTGGCCCACCGGTAACATCACGACCGCGTCGTTTGGCACCTGACAGGCTTAAAATCGCAAAAAAAGAATTTGAGGAAATGTTACAAAATGGAACAGCTCGTCGGTCTGAAAGTCCATGGTCGTCCCCCTTACATCTGGTACCCAAAAAAGACGATGGCTGGAGGCCATGCGGCGATTACAGACAATTAAATGCGAGAACAGTACCTGATCGGTATCCGGGGAGGCACATTCACGACTTCGCTTACCAGTTATCAGGATCAACCATATTTTCAAAAATTGACCTCGTGAAAGCATTTAACCAAATACCGGTTTTTGAAGACGACATTAAGAAAACAGCGATCACAACACCGTTCGGACTTTTTGAATTTACTGCCATGACATTCGGTTTGAGGAACGCTGCACAGACGTTTCAAAGATTTTTAGATGAAATTCTTCAGGGATTAGACTTCACGTTCGGATACCTTGATGATATCCTCGTGTTTTCAAAAGGGGAGACAGAGCACATTGGACACCTGACAAAAATTTTCAACCAGTTAAAAAATATGGAGTAGTAGTTAACACCAACAAATGCGTCTTAGGTGCTACTAAAGTTACCTTCTTGGGTTATCACGTATCTGCAGCTGGCATACGTCCCCTCCCAGAAAAAGTAAAGGCAATCCAAGAATACCCCCTCCCTAAAAATGCTAAAGAGTTGCGAAGATTTCTTGAGATGATTAACTTCTACAGAAAATTTCTCCCTGGCGCCGCTCAACTCCAAGGCCCTCTCAATCAAGCTTTAAGCGGCCCAAAAATCAAAGGATCAACGCCCATCACCGTAACACCTGAGATACGAAAAACGTTCGACGCATGCATAAATAACTTGTTAAAAGCCACTCTCATCTCGCATCCTGATCCACAAGCTGAACTAGCACTTTTTACCGACGCTTCAGATGTGGCCATCGGAGCTATCTTACAGCAACAAATAAATGACAACTGGCAACCACTAGGATTCTTTTCCCGCAAGTTATCTCCTGCTCAGATGAAACACAGTACTTACGACCGTGAATTACTCGCAATATATGAAGGAATAAAATACTTTAGATATATGGTCGAAGCGAGAACATTTAAAGTGTACACCGATCATTAACCCATTACATTCGCTACAAGAAGAGACAACTGCTCACCTCGTCAACACCGCTATCTCGATTATATCTCTCAACTCACAACAGACATAAACCATAACTCAGGAAATGACAACGTAGTCGCCGACACGTTTTCACGACTGGAAAGCATCGACACTACAATCAACTACAAAGAACTGGAAAACGAACAGGAAAACGATCAAGAGTTACAGAGTTTGCTACAAAATAACACGGCGTTACAGTTAGAGAGAGTGAAAACTATGGATGCCTACATTTACTGTGACCAGTCTACTTCACGTCCTAGGCCATTCATCACACCAACTTTCCGAAAAGCAATCTTCAACAACCTACACAATCTCAGTCATCCAGGCCCCCAACGCTACAGCCAAACTAGTGTCAGAACGATTTGTGTGGCCTAAGATTCGTCGTGACTGCAAAACATGGGCTCAACAATGCACAGATTGCCAACGCAACAAAGTTACCCGCCATACCCACTCTCCTCTTTCCTCATTCCCTGTTCCTTCCAATCGTTTTTCCCACGTCCACCATGACATAATAGGCCCTATGCCACTTTCTTCTGGTTTCAGATACTGCCTTACAGCTGTAGACAGGTATACTCGATGGCCAGAAGCCTACCCTCTAGGAGACATCACAGCGGAGACCTGCGCTAGCGCTTTCATTTCTGGCTGGGTCGCTCGCTTCGGATGTCCAGAAAAAATAACAACTGACCGAGGAAAACAATTTGACTCGCAGCTGTTCCAGTGCATGTCGTCGATTATAGGCGCCTATCATTGTACCACGACAGCTTATCACCTTCAGTGCAACGGCCTAGTGGAGAGAATGCACAGACAGGTAAAAGCCGCCATAATGTGCCACAACAACGCGCAATGGTCGGAGGTACTTCCTTTTGTTCTCCTGGGTATGAGGAGCGCCTGGAAGGATGATCTACAAGCATCTTCAGCTGAATTGGTGTACGGCGAGCCACTCCGGTTACCTGGTGAGTTCATGAAACCAGTAAATCACAACATCGTAGATGAAGCAGACTTCGCAGCACGTCTAAGAAAACATATTTCGAGACTGTCACCTGCATCAACATCCGGCCATGGTGAGAAAACCTAAAGACTTTTATGAAGAAGAGAAGTTTTATGTACCTAAAGACCTTCATACAGCCAGTCACGTCTTTCTGCGGAAAGGACCTTTGAAGAAGTCCTTGGAATCACCTTATTCCGGTCCACACAAAGTCATAGAAAAAGGACCAAAAACCTTTACAATAGACGTCCAAGGGAAACAATCAACTGTAACCATTGACAGGCTAAAACCAGCCTACATGAACAACAATGATTGCTCGATAATACCACATTTACCGCCAACACCAGTGCCATCAGCTTCATCGCCAGCATTGCCACTACCACAGCCGGAAACCACCACAAGAAGCGGGAGGACTGTTAGATTAATAATAATAATAAAATTTATTATTATTATTAATCTAACAGTCCTCCCGCCGACCGATTACTCCGATTCCCGCGACACCTTTCTCACTATCGACCGTGAACCGGTCTCAGCGGGGGAGTGATGTAGGCTATAGCTACCTACACTGCCTGCAGTTCGGGTGCTCCGAACATTGTCGAGGTTCGCCGAACCGCGCGACTTGCGGCCCGACGCGCCGCCGCGTCCTCCCCGCACGGAGAGATGCGCCCCGCGGTCGCCCACGCCAGTCCACGCTTACCAACGTATCGGTCTGCATGAATTTGTTATCGCGCCTCGAATCAGTGATAAACTTGTATTTTTATTTTAGTGTATTAAACTTATATATTTGTTAGAGCTGTATTTATTGTGAAGAGTTCCCAAAACCACCAATACGCATAGACTCTACAAACCTATGGTTTTATGTTATGGCAATTGTTAGACAAGGACACAATCCACTATTGATCGCGTTCTCGCTCTGAAGTATTCTTCCCCGTTTGAATTAATTAAAGTAATAAGTACTGTATTCGTTTGAGATAAAGTTCATTTTCAAACGGTTTTTTGAAATCTAAATTTGTTCGTACTCATTCCAGTTAGTATATAAGGTTCTTAAGTAAATTAATATTCTGTGGAAAGATCACAGTGGTCTAATCTGTGACACTGACAAGATACAGCAAAGTTTTTGTCAAATCTAATTAAATTTATATCAAATAAATGTGATTCTTGATCAATGTTGTGATGTGAATTCTCATGTTCTACTCTCTGTCTCAAATTATCATATTGGTTACTATTCCTCCACGTTAGAAAAACCAATTTAATATGATTGTCTAAATTAAGTGGTTTGATTTTAGTTTTACTGGAACTGCAAATTAAAAGGAAACCGAGATAAACCCAGAAACTTGACATTAAGTACTAGAGAGACTTGCTACATAATTATAATGGGTGCGAAATCGTTAGCATTATCATTCCACGTAAAAGCAGAATGTAATGTATCCAGAGCCCGAGCTGGTTTAATGAAATTACCTCATTATGAAGTAAAAACACCAGTTTTCATGCCTGTTGGAACACAGGTGAGGATGTTTGCTGTTAATACTACTGTTTTTTTGTCAAAATTTCAGCCAGAAAATATTTGCTGCTGGATATGTAGACCTGGAATAATATTTTGTATTCTATTAATCATTCATTTCTAATAATGTGGTGACAACTTTTTAGGGCACAATGAAGGGTTTATTACCTGACCAGCTTGAAAGCCTGGACTGTGAAATAATTTTAGGCAACACTTATCATTTAGGTAACCGTCCAGGTACAGATGTTTTAACTAAAGCTGGAGGACTTCATAATTTTATGGGATGGAACAGAGCACTTCTTACTGATTCAGGCGGTTTTCAAATGGTCTCACTTTTAAAGTTAGCTGAAATAACTGAAGAAGGTGTTAAATTTAAATCTCCATATGATAATTCTGAAATCATGTTAACTCCAGAGAAATCAATTCAAATTCAAAATTGCATAGGTATGTCACTAAAGCATATTTTTTAATGTGATAATATGATTTATGAATTGTCTATTTTCATCAAATTTTATTTCTCAACTTCTAGGTGCTGACATCATCATGCAACTGGATGATGTGGTTCAAACAACATTCCAGGATTATGACCGCATCAAGGAGGCCACAGAAAGGACAAGCAGGTGGCTGGATCGATGCCTGGCTGCCCATCAGAGACCTACAGAACAGAGCATATTCCCAATAGTTCAAGGATTGCTGAATAAGGAACTAAGAGGACAAAGTGCAAATGAGCATATGACTAAGGAAGTAAATGGATTTGCCATTGGAGGTTTGAGGTAGTTTGTTTAAATGAATGAATTAATGTTACTAATAATTTTTCGTTAGTAAAATATTCTTCCCCTCATATTTCCTTACTCAACCTCTCTTTTAGTTTCATAAAAGTTTAAACCAGCTGCAATATACACATTTTCGTATACCTGGAATTTGGATGTGGATATGTTCTAACAACATTAAAATAATACTTGTTCATTGTTCTAGTGGAGGTGAAGCAAAGGATGATTTTTGGCCAATGGTCAGTCTGAGCACAGGGATACTTGACAACCATAGACCAAGATACTTGATGGGTGTTGGCCTAGCAATAGATCTTGTTGTCTGTGTTGCCCTTGGAGTTGATATGTTTGACTGTGTCTTCCCAACTCGAACTGCAGTAAGTTGAAAGATAGGAGGAAATTTGATAATATACTGATTTCTATTTTCCAAACTCTGGGCTACTAAATAATATTCTAACTCTAATCTACATAACTTTTATTAATTTTTCAGAGATTTGGCTGTGCTCTTGTTTCAAATGGTCAATTGAATTTGAAACAAAAGATTTATGAAACTGATTTGGATCCACTTGACAAGGACTGCTCATGCTCTACTTGTCAAAACTACACAAGAGCTTATTTACACAGCATAGTGACTGTGGAAACAGTAGCTTGCCACCTCATATCTGTGCACAACATCGCTTATCAGGTACTGGACTTGGACTTTAAGATAAAATTAATAATTTCTTTTCTATTTTTATTACTAATTTAAACTGACTTGTTTTGTACCCATTGACATACCTACTGAATACCTATTCCCAGTGACATTTGATGTAATATTATGACATTTTTATATTTATTGTGATTAGGAATTATTTTACATGAATTTTAGTAATATTTTAATTGTTATTTAAATGTAAATTAATTGTTAATGATTTGCATACCCATGTGACGGCAGAACAATGGAGAACTAACTTCATATCATTACCAATGCACCAATTTGTATACCCATGTTCGCAAAGAAGTTTTATGATTTATTTATTTTAATATTCTTGATAGGTCCTCTCCAAATTTCTTTTGCTGTGCCCGACAGGGTCCATGATTGTTACAAAAAATGTTTACCACCTAAGCCTACATTGTGGAACGCAATAAAGAATTGAGTATTGAGTATTGAGTACTGTAGTTTACACCAGTTTTTTGTTTCATCTATTATTAGGTAATATAAAATATAAGGTTGATCACATTATATTCAAGTGATATTTTGTTACTCAGGTCAGTTACCCCTTTTTTTTTCTAAAAATGTAACATCTGTCTAGCAAATTATTTTAAAGACAAGTTGATGTTATGCGTTTTTATATATTTCTACATCATCATCATCTGCCTAGCCTTTTCCCAACTATGTTAGCGTTGGCTTCCAGTCTGCCTATCTGACTTCCACAAATTCCACAATCCAGTTAGTACTGGGTAATACGATACCCCTTGGTAAGACTGGTTGTCAAACCTTTTGGGCCACTGACTACCTGTAATGACTGTCACAGGCCTACAAATGACAGCCGGCACCAACGGCTTAACGTGCTTTCAGCGGCACAGAGGAAACTCGGTATGTAATCGTTTTCATATTTACAGATGAACCTAATGAGGAACATGAGGGAAAACATTGAAAATGGAACATTCCCAGAGTTTGTGCAAAAGTTTGTTAGTGAGTATTATGTAGATTGTGAGTACCCAACCTGGGTACTTGAATCATTAGAGTCAGTTGGAATAAATATTGTTAAAAAGTAAATCTTTGTTTTGTTAAAATATCCTTTTGTACTAAACTTCTACTATACTATATAACAGTGTGGGGGGTGTCTATTGATCTATTGTGTTTCAAAAATACTTTTTACTTTGTAAGTAGGGGCAATATCTAACAGGGAATTAAAAGCCAGCAAAAAAAAAATCTATATAGGAATTGTGTAAATGTTTTATTGTTTTTACATAAAGTCATCTGAATCATTTCCGTCATAATTAGTGGACATGTTTTCTGTTTTCATTAAAGTGGAATAACTTCTCAACTCAGCCTCCTCCTTCTTTTTCCTTTCTTCTTCTTTTTCCTTCTCTTTCTTGTCTCTTAGCACCTTTTTCTTGTCTTCTCTTTCTAGCCTATCTCTAGTTTCTCTTTCTATTCTCAAGTCTGGAAAGGATTCATTTTTAGTTTTATTTAGCCTGTTTACAATATCATTGCATCTTTTGGCTACTCTCACTTTTCTGACATCTTTTTCTTTATGAAATGCAACTTGTCCAGCCTGGAAAATAAAGGAATATAGAGTAGGTACATAATAATATAATTCCATGAAAGACAGATTTCTTAGTATTGTGCATGAGTGAAACAGGAGCTAGCTCAAACTAGACATGCTTTCCTGTAAGTTAATTTGTATAACTAAGGTCTTCTAACATTTCTTAAATTCAGACATTTCAATAAACTATTTTTTAAGTAACGTCATTAAATGCCTAGTAATTTTGCTCTAAGCTGAAGTAACTGACTTCATCAAAAAGAACAGAAGTTAAGTTGCATTACTTACCTCCATTCCTGCCGTTTTCTTCAGATTTGACCACATTGTATAGACAATATCTATATCATTCATTTTGTTACCCATTATAGAATTTGCTTTGACTAACTGGCATGCATCATCCAAAACGGAGTTTGGTATTGCATCAATAGTTTGACCCTGTAAGTTAAATAAAGTTTGAATTTCTCTGGAAACAATGAAAGTTACATATATATAGTTACAGAAATTATTCTTACCGGAGCTAGACGGAGATATACGTGAGCTGATGATACTTTATCAACATGGAACCACACGTCTTCAGGCCATCCCCACTTTATCAAATCTTCATCTGCAAATGATAATTTATTTGAGGGCAGGATAACACAGTGTTATTTTATAAACATTACTGCAATTGAGCTAAAATGCAGGATTAATAGATATTGATATGATATGTTCCTTACTTTCATGTTTATCAGCACCCATGAACAGGGTTACAGGTGGAGCTACTACGCTGCTAGTAAAGTAAAACACCATTTTTGCTTTTTTCTGTAGTCCAATATATGAAGCAACGTAGCGGTTCACGTTTATTCTAAAATTTTACAACCAAGACACCACCACACCACACAATTTTCTTTGTCAGTCTGTCACTCTGTCTGTGACAAGACTGACAAGTGACACTTGACAGACTAGCAAAACGGCATAGCAAAATGAACAGAAGACTGCAATATTGAAAAATAAAAAAGAGATGAACATCTTTAGAAAGATATTCGATTACTTTGAGTATTTTTTTTATATTTATTTGTTTTTTTTATTTATATTTATACAAATCATTTATATTTTTAAATATTCCTTAGACAAAAAAAAAATTAAAAACATTTAAAAATATAACAAATTGTAGCCCAGCGGTACCGGGAACAGCCAAGCTACGCCCGGTCAGGGCTCCAGAGAGAGGAACCTCCTAACAATACGAGCCGTGTCCAGGAGTACCGCTTTCTGAATCAAGCTCTTGATCCAGATGCCTAACGAGAGCCCTCTCAGGTATTGGTCGAGGCTCTTGGCAATTAAGCCATGGGCTGATACAACTATCGGCACAATGATCGCCAAGTCCACATCCCACATGTCGACAACCTCGCGAGCCAAGTCAAGATACTTGATTAACTTATCTTTCTCGGCTTTCACAAGGTTCTCATCACGCGAGACCGTTATATCAACAATCATTGTGCGCCGCTCTGATCGATCCACCACCACTATATCAGGCTTATTGGCTACAATAGTCCAGTCAGTGATGATGGATCGATGCCAGTACAACGTGATACTGCCATTTTGGACAACTGGGTAGGGCACATACTTATAGTACGGCACTCTCGATTCCACAAGGTTGTATTTTAGAGCAAGTTGCTGATGGATAATCCTGGCAAAAAGTTTGTATCTTGTGTGGTATATGCAAGTACTCTCCGTTAGCCAGACGAGAACACCCGGAGATAATATGACGGATTGATTCGCCTGGACGGTAGCATGCCCGACATTATGTCAACCGTACCGTCCTTCACAATAAATCTCCGGTAGTTATTCGTCATCATAACTTCATCCATAATTGCACAGACAAAACCTTCGGTTTCTCCGAAGAGGTCCCCGGAACGTAGCCAGGTTACGGACGCTGATAGGTCTACATCGGGCCCATGCAGGGCCTTGAAAAAGCGTCCGTGAAGCTCCTTACTCTGCCATACCTCCATGCAGTCGTTTGTGTCAAGCACTACAGGTTTGCGCCAGTTCTCTTTAGCCAAGGAGTGCGGGGTGAGGCCTTTGTCCACCGCGACCACATCTCGATGCATCCCCACGTCGGCTTCAAGAAAATATTCCTTGCGACTGCATGTCGCGCGATTTCTTTTTTTTTTTAATACTAAATGGGCTTACTCTTGACCTCAATCTAGTCCTGAGGACAGAGATGAGGTTGACGATTGAACGAGCTAAGCCAAAAGAAGCCTATTAACTCGCGACGATTGTGAAGAGTCTTAGCGTTTAAAAAGCCTCGACCCCCACACCTCCGCTGGATATACAGTCTCATAACCGAAGAACGCGGGTGATGCATTCGATATGCCGTCAACAATGTACGGACCGTCCTATCCAGGACGTCTAGTTCTGTTTGAGTTCATTTGAGTATGTCGAAAGAGTACATCTGAACCGGCATGACCCAACCGTTGAAGGCACGTACCTTATTTCCGCCTTATAAAAGACTATTAAATACTTTTTTCAGGCGGCCAAAAAAGCGCTCCTTCAACGATTGATTCATGTCAGCAACATTGATGCCCAGCGCTTCCGACATACCCAAATACTTATAGGTTTCAGTTATCTAAGGTTTATGGAGTCTGAGAGCTGGGTTCCCACAGACTACACAATCCCCCCTCGCTTTACATGCATGATCACACATTTGTCCACACCAAATTCCATCCTGATGGCGCTACTGAAAGTTTCAGTTACCTTTAGTAGCTCCATCAGTTGCAAACCGTTGGGGCAAAGAGTTTCAGGTCATCCATATAAAGGAGGTGAGATATAACTTGACCTTGACCTCTCTTCAACCGATAGCCTAGACCTGAATACTCTAGCAGCGTGCTAAGAGGATTCAAGGCTAAACAGAACCAAAGTGGACTCGTACTATCGCCCTGAAATATACCTCGCTCTATCCTTATCGGCTCGCTATTCCTCTGGATTTGTTGACATCCTGGATAGCGAAGGACTGTCCTCTATTGCTCCATACATGACATCAGGAAGATGTGTAGAGTTGTATCAACTTTATACAACTCTAGCACCCTCATGAGCCATGTATGTGGCACCGAGTCATAGCCCTTCTTATAGTCTATCCAACATGTCGACAGATCCTTTCGGGAACGGCCAACCTGTTGACTAATGGCCATATCAATGAGGAGTAGCTCCTTAGTACCGCGGGACCCGTTCCTACATCCATTTTGAGATGCGTATGACAGAAATGTCATCAATGTGTTTGTTAATTTTAGCTCTTAAAATAGATGTAAGAACTTTGAACTTTAAAGTTTATTATCGTTATTATCTTGTTATTGTTTCCTTTTTAATATTATTGTTTTTTTTTAAGAGTGTTTTGCCTAGTTTGTGGGGAATCTAAGTGCCAGGTCACTCCTATTCCCATTTGAACGCGTTATATCACACGACAGTACAAAGGCATAAGGATTTTACGCCTTTTAGGTGAACATGTTGCAAAAGACGAACCACCACTATAACATACTGGTGGTTCCCAGTTTCCGTAGCGATAGTATATAGCACATTTTTTTATTTTTTGTCTAACTAATTTCAGAGCAATAAGGCCTATTTCAGAGCGAAGCTGGTGCCGGGCGCGTGTGCTGAAGATCGGACGACCGTAAGATGCTTTCACAGCTCAGCGTTCCGTGTGCACGCGTGTGCTCTTGTTGCACTCACTATTGATAAGCGATATTCCAGTCACTGTCACACTGCACACACCTGTCAAATTACAAGTTCAAGATGGAGACAGGAACATGTCTAAATCAAAGCGCAAGCTTAATATATTTTATAGATCTCGACCTGACAGTAAGCGCGGGGGCACTCATGTCGCTAAATGCTTCCCAAGCCTTTAATGGCCGACGCATCAACTTGATCACGCGACACGCGTGGCTTCCGGCTGAACTTTCAGCCGGTCGGCCGTGGCCCGACGTGTCAGCGCGCGCATCTTGAATAGTGAACGCTATCTTATTAGGTCTATGGATATCAAAGTCACGTTTTTTTTTTGTACAAAATGTAGTTATTCAGACTTGAAAAACTTTAGAATAAAAAAACTGACCATTAATGACAGTGACAGGTTTAACAAAAATTTACAATGACATTTGAAACTAAGTGAACGTGAAACTAACAATCAATAATAATCAATAGTCGTGGGAAAAAGTGTTGTATTTTGCTTTTATTGTAACAAAATCAAATTACAAGATCAAGCCAAAATGGGAAGTCCAGAACGAGAATTATGTCCACCACCTTCAGAGGAAGACGAACTAACTCTACCTAGAGCGAGCATCAATAAAATGATAAAAGAGTTGGTCCCTTCCGTACGCGTAGCTTTTGAGTCTCGGGAATTGATTCTAAACTGCTGCACGGAATTTATACATCTGTTGAGTTCAGAGGCTAACGAAGTGTGTAATCAGAGCAACAAAAAGACTATCAATGCAGAACATGTACTCACAGGTAAGTTATCATTGTTAATAGAATTACTAGCTGCGCCCGCAGTGAAAAAGTTTGCACACGTACATACACGAACAGAAACTTGGAAAAAAGAATTACATCAAATTTTCAAGAACATTTTTTCAATTTTCGTGATAATTTGATGCTAAAAGCTGGTAAAATTAAACTGTGCTACCTCCTTACACTTTTTACTACTCTACCGTACCTACCTACCTAACTTCTTTCCTACCTACCTACCTACCTAACTTCTTTCCTACCTACCTACCTACCTAACTTCCTTCCTACCGACCTACCTACCTCGTTTGAATAAACAACATTATGCTAGCCTTGAATTTTTGGTTGTCAAAGGGGAATGCTACACACTCGATATGTATCGCGATATTTAACGTGATATTTATCTATTAATATTTTTGTATACTACACATACGATACAAATTGCGTCAGTACGACGGTAAATTTCATTAAGTACACTCGTACGTTTCATATTACAATATAAATAAAGCTATGAGTGAAAATATATATAAAGCTTGCATTTTTATTATATTAGCGATAGAATTGAAAAGACGTACAAAGCAAAAATATGGACAAAATATTGGTTTCAAGATAGAGAAAAATATACACATCTGAATTTATTCAATCAGATTCGGGAATACCAAGAAATGGATGACTATGTAAATTATTTTCGCATGCCCGATGCACGCTTTGGCACTTGAGCTGTCCCATACCTCTGGTAGTGTTTCTAACACTTGTATGAATTCTTTCAAGTGCTTTTGGTCGTTTGTTTGAGGTATGGCGGGCGCCGCCGCCTCAATATGCGCATCCTCTTCCATCGCTGACAGAATTAATATTGACGTGATAAATATCGATTAGAGACTAGACGCTCGATATTTATCAACGATACTTGATACAAATCGTGGATTTTTGGATTTATAGAAATCCAGCGATCCGTCTCACGATAGGTGATACGCTATACTACAGACTCGATAAATATCGTGATCCTGGATTACGATCCAAATATCTCGATAAATATCGAACGCAATTGTAGCATTCACCAAAGAGATGATTTTAGTCATAATTCGGGAAAACCATATTTGAGTTATTTGATCACCCCACATTACCACTCTATTTTTCCGGTATTAAAAGTAGCCTATGTGTTAAAACCCATTTCTATGGTTATGCTAAGGGGGCTGAGGTAACCCAGTTCTTAAAATCTGTGTAAAAAGAAATTCAAATGCTTAATTTTGTTGCAGCACTGGACAGATTAGGTTTTAGTGACTATACTCTTGAAGCTGAAGCGGTATTGAAAGATTGCAAAGCTGTTGCTGCAAAGAGAAGACGTCAAAGCACAAGACTTGAGAATCTTGGTATACCTGAAGAAGAATTGTTAAGACAGCAACAAGAACTTTTTGCTAAGGTAACTTTACTACCTTTTGATAATCGGTGTTAAACATCAAAATTGCATTTGAATGGAGTGACACTAGCCCAGTCATTGTACAATCATTCTAGTTTCTGCAGGAGAACTGTACACTGTAAGTTTTAAAAGCTATTTGTATTTTCTTCTTGATCATTTAAAACAACATGCTTCCCTATCAGTGCCGTGATTTTGATTTAAGAAACACTTAACAGTTCTTAATAAATGTTCCATCCATACAATTTCCCTGGTAGGTTCAGCTCTACTGTGTTTATTACTCAGGTTAGGCTTGAGTAGCCAAGAACCGAAATGTCGAATAATCTGAAACAAAAGCCATGCTTTATGTAATTAACCTGAATTCATTCTATTTCAGGCACGAGAAGAACAAGCAAAGCAAGAGCAACAACAGTGGTTGTTGTTGCAGCAACAAGGACTAGTGGGCGCCGAGGGAGCTCCACAGCCATATGTGCCGCCTCCCCCTGGACCCAGGATTGATGATGAAGAGGATGATGATTACTCATAGATCTAATAACATAATTGTAAATTATCCATTTGATTTCTCTGTAAATGGTAAAATAAGGATAATATTGTTTTTTGATTGGTGACTAAAAATGTATTTTGTGTTTTATTTGATACAAATAATAAATAACACTAACAATACTGATGATTTTTTTTTTTATTAGCCATTAACGTCTTACTGATGAATAAAGGCCTCCGGACCCCTATCAAGGTACTGTTTGGTGGGCCACCTAAGAGTTCTCAAATCAGCCATCACAGAAAAACCTTTTTGTTACTTATTAAAAACCAACCACCATTTTAAGGCTCTGTGAATGTCAATATGTTGTCATGTCAACAACAACACAGTGTGCATTGGCTAGAAACGGCAGTCTATTTTCACAATAATGTTAACTACAAAATGAGCAGTGATTCCAATAAGAAATACAAAAGGCCGAAACAAAATACTTTAGCAACCACAAATCCAGGAACATCAGTATGTAGCAGTTGTTATAAAACCGTTTTTTAGTGCCTATTAATAAGTAATATTAAATAGGAACCTACCTAGGCGGGTAGGTACTCCTCGCCATGGCCTCACATTCATTCATGACTTGACAATTTTCAATAGCGCTCATTTCCGATCACAGATGTCTGTTGTTAGCAACCATCTTAAATAAGACCATTCGAAAAGAAGTCGGTAAAGATAACTCTAGGCCAAGCAGGGTTCTGACCCCCAACCCTCCGTCATTACAGTAAACGAAACGGGTCAGGATTAAATAAAAGGGACCTTCTTTTCTACTTATCCGAGAGTTGTTCATTTCAGAAATATTCTTAGAAGTCGTAATTGTTTTTAAATGCCTACATAACAGTTGTGTTACAGAGACCAAGATTTAGACGAAATGACGCTGTGAAAAAAACAGTTAAACCCTTATGTGCACTGTTAGCTAAAGACTCAGAATGGGTCGACATATTGCAGACATCTCAAGCAGCTGAAACCGCAAGATCTTCTGCCAATGTGTCTGACGAGGAGGAAGTATTACAACTTGTAAATATTTTTTTAATCTTTTAATTACAAATGTACCAAACTCGTATGAAAACGACTTACCTACTATTTTTCAGGTAGAATGTGAAGATGGGCCGCAGATGAAACCACTAGCTATTATGTTTCCGGGGTTACTTGACAAAGACCCGACGACACTGCAAGGCATGTTGACCAAGGCCATGTCAACTACTGAAGTAACAAGACACTTAGTGGACCTTGGTCAAAAAGCAAATTTCACGTTCATGAAAAAAGCAGATCGTCTGATTCCGCCTAATAAGGTTGGTACCCCACATGTGTTGTTTGTATACAAGAAGGACTGAGCTCGATCGTATGGGTGGTCCGATTTTAAGACATTTTTTTCAAAGCTTTTCCCTCAGACTGCAGCATGATTTCATGGTTTTCCTGTCATTTAATTTATCATGTTTGATGGAGAGATTTGATCCATATGATTGACCCTATCGATTGATGTCATAAAAGTACAGAAAGTTATTTTTTCGAATTTTTAGTCGGTTCGATTCCCGTGAGTGGCAAGCGAATTTTCGAAAATCTTTTAATGCAATATGCATTAAAAGATTTCTTTTTAAAAATAAAGGAATGTTTCCTTTTTAAAAATAAAGGACTGTTTCCCTCGTAAGTAAAATTTGCTATTACCGGAATTTTTCAAATTCAAATTTTACCAATTTAAATTTGAAAAATTCCACCCAGTATATTAGTCTATGTAGCAACTGTCGAGCAGTAGCCTACCAGACACAACCCGTCTGGTCGGAGAATCCTCCGTTTTCAATCGGGGATGACGGGTTGGTTGTCTTTACACCCTGTCCGTCATACCCATAAATATTAATAAGTAGGTACCTACATGATTATAGGATTATGAGATCTAGAAGAGCATGGATGCATTTTCTTAACACAATTTCGACGTATCGACGTTCAGCGCGAATTAGCCAATAGTATGGCGCCACATTAACAGGAATCAAGAAAAACTAAGCAAATGCCTATGCTCCATAGATTCCACCGTTTCTGATACAGATGCACACCTTTTTAGTTTGAAATAAAATAACATCAGTTTTATTCTATAATATTATATTGTTGTTTACAGCAATGGATGGAAAGTTTGACTGAAAACAGCAATTCATGTGGTTCTTTAAACTCTGGGCTAATGAGCAACTGTAAGTAATTTTAACAATTTTCTTGTAATATCAACAAACAATAATAAATATTATACTATATTAATAATAAGACGGCGCAGTTGGCGCAGTGGCTGAGCGATTGACTGCTGCGCTGCGTGTCGCGGGTTCGATTCCTGCACGGAACAAATATTTGTATGGCCTACAGGTAGTTGTTTCGGGTCTGGCTGTTTGTGTATGTGAGTTTAAATATTTGTAAACGCACCCACGATACAGGAGAAATTTCTAGTGTGGAGCAACGTTCTTTATAAAGAAAAAAAAAATTACTCAATTTTGCCGTCTTTCTTTTCTAACAAATTTATTTATCTGTAAAGGTATGTTTTAACATAATTATTGATTAAAAAAGGTATATCAAGTGATTATGAAGCCGACAGTGAAATTACAGACAAAGAAAGTACCGAAAGTAAAATAAAAAAGAAAAAAAAGCACACTGGAAGCACTAATCAATCAACCGCGGAAGTATTAAGTTCACATGATATACTAGAAACAAGGTACCGCTGAGTAAGACGAAATTATATTTCAATATCTTTCATTAGTCGCTAGAACAAAACATTGAAACTGTGTAACACTTTTTTTACAGATAATTATGAAGATTGGAAGAAATTAATGCAAGAACTAATTAGTTATTATCAAACAAGTTATATACAAAAAAAAAAACTATTTGAAGTTACTATAATTACATAAATCTATAATTTACATAATGTTTCATTTATAACCAAACTGAATATACCTATTTTTGGATGAAAACACACCAGCACAGAGCAAAATGATGACTTATCTACGTCGAAAGATTCTGATCTATAAATTATCTAATTCACTCTTCTAAATCTTAGATTATAATCAAGTCTTGGAACAAAAACTCGTCATACACGACAAAGTTTAAATTCCTTTGCAATCATATCCTGCGTTACCATAATATGAGTCCATGGTAAACCTGGCAAGGATCGAGTGTCCCTACTTCGTCTTCCCCTTTATTTCACCTGACACGTCACGTTAAGACTATAAATGACTGACTGACTTTCTGAGCACACATTGCCAGCGTCGGACTGGGCATATAGTCGAGGTGGCCTTTGCCAGCCGGGCCCCCCACGGGCCTGGCTTGCGGGGTTGGCGCAAGCCAAGCAGTAGGTACGATATGGGGCCTGCGCAGGCTAGGTCCCAGCTCTTGTGACCTAAATGTAAACTAGCTCAGCTAGTTCGTTCATACAATTAGAAAAATGAAATAGAAAAATTCGAAAATGGCTGAACCTGAGCAGGCCATCCCTGCACATCGCGCAGTATAACTCGCTATTGCTTAATCACCGTAGATTAGCTGAGAAAATTTGTGTAAGGTGTATTTATTAACCGACAGTATTACTCGAAGACGCCTGAACCGTTTTGGAAAATTCTTTTTTTAGTTTGAAAGAGTTTACTCACAAGTTGGTCCCATAGAAATATTGTCATGATCTGATCATGGACTTCGCAGATATGGAACGGAACTCTTCAATGATAGACAGCAAATCTGTCGTAATTGCTGCAATCGCTTGGATGTTTATTGTATGCCATCAAGCCTGTAAGCTCTGAGGGGGTACGCAGATGCGACAGATATGTACAGTACACCGACATTTCGACAGTCAGTTAAGTTAAGATCCATTTTATTGGGGATAAGCCTATTACCATGAAATATATTGTTAACAATATAAAATAAATGCATAGCAAATATTTGTATACGATATTACAACTAAAAATGTAAAAATAAAAGACTTTTTTGGAAAAAATAAAACCGACTTCAAAAATACAAAAAAGTGAAAAATAACTTTAGCTTCACAAGTCGGTGACAAAAAAAAAACTAAACAACAAACAAAAGTAAAAAAAAAATCTGCATAATATGACTACGTTGTAGCTGCGATCCGTTTACGAGCTTTCAGAGTGCATAACAGAGGATATAAGAACAAAATATGGTTTTATACTGCTAAGTGTGTTCTCACCCTTATTATTAAGAGTCAATCCAATTAACACAACACACATTCACTTGAATGACTAAGTACAAAAGACACCACTTTTTATTATTATCGTACATTCGTTTATAACAAATACTTTGTAAGTAAGAACAATGTTATCAGATTATTCAAATGTAATAGGTATTTGAACTAGGTCATATATATATAATTTGTTAAAAATTGGGAAACAATTATTAATGTAAGTTTGTTAGGAACAGGTCACAAACACTAACACCACGTTTTAACAACTTTTGTTGGTTTGGCTCATTTCACAGTAACAGTAATATTGTGCTTTCTTTTCCAAGTACTCAGATAATAAATCTTAAATAAAACCGATCTCTTTCGTATCCCTGTCGTTTCTTTCTTTCTTTCTTTCTTTATAAATAACATGACAAAAGGGTGATCGACTTTGTCTTAATCAGTAGACTCGAGTTGTGGCGAAATAGTCAGATAGCCAGCAAATTTTTGGTAGACTCTGCAGAGCAACAATAAAAAATCCCTTGCACTTAGGACTTTTATTAAAGTAGTTTTGTTTTCTATTATTTGGGACTACTGGTTAAGATAAATGGAACTTCCTTCAAAAGTTTACAATCTTTAACAGCTAAATTAAAAAAAATGCGCAAAGTAAGATGATGCAAGCTATCCACTAAATGAAAAGAATTTTCATAAGACAAACTTGTAGCTGCATAATCAAATTATAAATAATTAATTAAAAATATCACTAGCGTTTAAAAATATTTAAAAAAATTAACTTAATCACTAAGAACACATGAGCAAAAACATTATTTATTAAGAAGTACATACTATACTGATTGATTCCGTCTGTAATCAAATTTCTTATTTACATCCTTTTCTATTGCATGAGCGTACGTCCACAGGAACTAATTATAAAAATCAACCGGGGCGTACGAAAATGTCGCTATATTCTAGCTGCTCCTAAAATATTGACTGCGCTTAGTACACCGAAGCGAAGTAACCACGCAGCGCCCTGGGCGATTGCTATACTCAGACCTTTATTTAAATATATACATAATTACATATATTTAAAAATCTTAAGCAGATAAGTAGAATTACAATAATATCTTCACTTGACTGACTACCCAACCACCCACATGTCTTTTCCCAATTACAGCTTTTCCAAAAATAAGAAAAAAGCGTCTATGAATGAGGTGACCTCTTTTAAATAGTGTACTTTGTGTATAATAAGGCTAGAAAATCTATTGCTATTATGTGATTTTAGAATTTGTTATAAAGTTGTCCGACTAAGCGTTCTATTATAAAAGCTATTTCTGTACCATAGATCCTAAAGGGGCGGCTCCACACGGGGGTTCGACGCATCTGAGCGAGGCTCGCGTTTGGCACGATTGATCGAAAGTAACGTACTAAGCCCCGAAATACTTCCAAGTTCGCAATTTCTGACTAAAGACAGGTTTCCTATTATTACCCATAGGTTCATCTATGGGCCAGTTCTGCCAAGCCTAATATCAGCTTGGAGCACTGGAATCCATCGAACAGAAGAAGCCAATAGGATTGTCAGAGCCTAGAAATCGAGCTGCAAGCCTAATGGGGTCTGAATGCACTTCGTCACGTGTGCGTCGGAATTGCACAATTTAATTTACCGTAGGCCTTTTTATCATCAAAACACTAGATGTAGTACAAATTGGCAACGTCCTAATTATACGTATCCCATTAATAATATCCCGTACAATAGCATTATATAGCAGTCAGTTGCGCGATAATTTTGTGATACACCTACATACGAAATCGCCAAACCATGACTGAATACTTTACTTCTAGGCACATACATATGACACATTTTGGTAGCAAAAGTGTTATCTTACAGCTTAGGCCTATTAGTCTGTATGGCATTGTCTAAAAATAGTGGTCGCACCCCTGACCCCTATCGTCATATGGAGCCGCCGCTAGCCGACTATTAATTTCTTAATTTATGTTATCGATACTACGATCAATTTCCCAATTCACTATGATTTATAAATTACAACCGTATTACAAAAATACAATAAGTCTATATTTTGTTACAAGAAATGAATATCACACTCAAGGTGCCACCCATAAACCACTTCAGACCACTTGAATAAAGCTCTGTATTACATTAGAATCTTAAATTACTATAATGAGATATTTACTGAAGTTTTTTTATGAAGTGTTTGGTATTTATGTATAGCATTGCAAGCAGGCACTGCTAATTTCCATATTTGTATATACTTATTTAAGCATATTCTGTTAAGGCAATATTCATTAATTTCATTAGTGGTTTTTGGATGGTTGGCTAGGATCTTGTACAAATATTCATATTTATTGTAAATAAGTGGTTACCTATGTCAATTTAAGCGTATATATTATTATACTAGACATCCATTTACATCACACAGATATGGAACAACTGGAATCTTTCCGAGAGTATTATATCTTTTAAGATATTTTGTTTGTTTATGTTCAAATCTATTTTATTTCCACGGTACTAATACTATAGCTTACGCGAGCGCAAATCAACATGTCCTTAAACGTGTTCGTTACGATTGCTCCGCCAAGTTATCAAAACAGAAAAGAAACTAACGAAAGTAATGCTTTCGTTAGTTTCGACAAAATTGACAAAAATAATTAGATCTGTAACCCAAGTAGTTGCTGAGATCCCCATGGCCGCGCAATCCTCCACGTTACGTTCGCGCGGTCAACTTAAAACCCTTATAACTTCTTTATTTCTACAAATTTTTGGTTTGAACCCTTCGATTTTGACGAATTTCGACAAATTTTTCGGCGAAGTTTTTTTTCTGTTTTGATAACTTGGCGGAACAATCGTAACGCACACCCTTAAACCTCTGGTCAAATTGAAACGTATCCCGCCTGGTACGTGGGACGAAATTCGCGTGCATCGATTATGTCAACTAACTTTTAGGAAGGTGTCTACACTGGCGCGAGCATTCGCCTGTAGTCCTCATCATTAAAACAATCTACGCACGCAGTTGCATCCGTCTCTCGCTGAATTTGCCTCAGTGTAGCCAGGGCTTAATAATTCCCACCTTCATCAGAAGTAACAGGACACACTAGCATTCTTGTTTACACATTTTTTGGATGATTTGGTTGTAACAGATTATTAATACTCTCGTAAGTTTAAAAACAAATTTTTAGTTGTTATAATTATATGAGTTAATAAATACGATACCATGTGCATTTACTTGCAGCATGTTTTTCAGTATGTATAATATTGTGTTAGGAAATCTTATACAAATTATTTTAGTACCTCCCACAAATATTGATGTCAAAATCTAAAAAAGAGTACCCTTTATTATTTCTAGCAAATCCTACAAAGTTCTATAGATCAAGCAGTTTTCTGCTATAGATTTTGGATTATATACTGTTACATGGTTCTATTTATTTGTAATCGAAATAGTAGAAAAGACTCTCCCGTTATATTGAACTTGTTACTCACATTCTAGTGTCAATCGAAGATCCAAATACCGAATGTATTTATATCATTAGAACATTATTCAGCTTAGTATGGTTAGTAGGCTTGTAAAAGTATATTTTCTGCTTAGGGCCTAATGCATATACGTTTATTATAGATTTTTAATGTCATAGGTTAAAATGTATCTTGTCTAAGCATAATTCTTTACATTATTCAAAAATACAATTTTATAGTTTTTGAATGCGTATTCTTATGGTTAGTGTTTATACAAGTACACCTACATTATAACACAACCGTGGAAACCGTGAGAAGGTTTTTGTATCGTTTTATACTTTCCTAGAGTATTACAAATTATTTATATTCTGTTAAAAATGCTGCTTTAATTTATCGAGGCTAGGCGTGGGTCTAGAAATCAAATTAACATAGTTTTATGTTACTGTTAATGTGTTCACATTATCTCTATTTTAGCATAACATTATTTTGTCTAAGTAATAATTGGCCTCTGGTTGCCGAGATGCTGACATGTTACAAACAAAATCTGAAGATTGTCTATGAATTACACACTTTACTGGTTTCAACACATCAACAGTAACATGCTTGTATTAAATACCATTCATAACTAATTCTACTTCAATTTTTATAAAATTCTCAACTGTACAATTAACACATCAAATCAACTTCAAAGGAACATTTACACTACACATTAACTATAATTAACATTAAAATCAATTATTATTGCATGATTCAGATTACAACATCATTATTTAGTAAATGTATTATGTAAGCTAGAATTCACCATGATCAACACGAGAAAACAACTCCTATCTGGTCATGTGAGAAGTTTAAATAGGTTTTTAGGGGAGGAGGGACCGAGCAGGGTCCGATTTAGTAAGAAGGACGCCGCCGAGCAGCGCAAGCGCCGCAGCGGCCGCCAGGCGTCACGCGCGCGGCCGCAACGCCGGGCCGGGCGCGCGCGCGCAGGCGCACCGTCATTGCGTCGGCTTCAGAGCTGCCATCTTGCGCCCGCGCGCTCGCGCCTCCTGCCGCGAAGTCGTGTACTCAAACCACAACACATTGGGTATCAGTGTTGTATCTCTTATCATCAATATCTCACATAATTTCCTGAAAAAATACCATCATTATCTTTTTAATATCATTATCAAAAATAAAATTAGAAATGATAACTTCACTTCAAGACTAGGTTAAAATTAAAATCATGGCAATAAGAAACACTTACAGAGAAACAAGCTGCGGGAATAGTGGGGTGAAAACTCTGTGAACTATTGCAAACCATAGGGTTGCAAAAATGAATCCAACTATGCCTCCTACTACAACTTGCGATGTAGTGTGGTAGTGTAAATACACCCTTGCAATGCTCACTAGCAATGATAAGACAATACAGCCACCCACAATTATCACCCTCCATAATGCTGATATTATACTGTTATTATTTATGTTATGTAATCTGAAAATAAGTTTTTAGATTTTTAAATTTAGTGAATTGCTGAAATCATTAGAATTTAAATACATTGTTAAGGTGCATAAATTGTTTGATCATAAAAGCATTAATATAAAATAATGAGACCAGTTTTGTTTATTTTATTTTATGTAGAAACAATGGAATGGGAAAAGTGTGTCAAGTTACCTGATTAATACAAAATATAGAACATAAGTACTAAAGAACCAAATAAATTGAGCGTGTGATGAGGGCATCCCATATTCATTGTACAAGTTCCCTCTTGAGAGTGGTCTGGCTTCACATACTATGTGTTTTAGTATTATATTCAATACTTCATTAACCAATGTGCCAGTGAAAAAGGTTATCTGAAAAAAAGCAACAATATGTTAAGAATATTTAAATTATAAGCTATTTATCAGTTAAATAAGTTTGAACGGATAAGTGTCATCTTGTTAATGAAAACATTATTCAAACCAAGTTTGCAAGTAAATATTAACCAGTATCACAATAAATACTGCTCAGTTATGTACACTGAAGTAGAAAACCAAGTATGCGCTCATATCAGAGGCAGTGGGACTCAAATGAATATTATTACCAAGTTATAAAAACAAATATCTTGACTTACAGTGTGAAGATCTCGACGAAACAAAATAAGCGCAACAAACCCAGCGCCTATACCAAATGGGGACAGGCTTATAAAGGCGAAAAACTTTCCAAGCCAGTCTCCTGAAAACAAAGATATTACGGATCACAATCGGTGCAAGAATAGCGAAGAATGAGACCGAGTTATTTAATGTTAAACTTACCTTTTGGATACTCGACCAAAGTGAGAGCCAGCGGTTGCCATTCGATTTCACCGTTATTATGCAAAACATCACTCACAGAAACAGTCTCATCCTCCATTTTCGCTTCATTTGCTATAAAACTGAAACAGGTTACTTTAAATCCTGTGATAAATTCTTATGATAAATAATAAAACCTAGACTCAGAACTCACATCCACAACACTGTCGACAGGTACACAGGGTACACGACACGAAACAAGGTTTTTGACAATCTGCTGCGAACAATCAATCAAAACTATCAAACCGATGACATAAATAAACGTGTGTTGCCAATTTATATAGATATACTGTGAAGGTGGACTAGTAGCTAGTCTGTCTGTGATATAGAGACCCCACACACTATTCAAATTGCCTCATGGAACTAATACTTACTAAGTGCGGTCTTTGGGTGGTTTTAACAATTAGTTATCTTGTGGTTTCCGAATTTAGTCAACATCACAAGATTCATGACATCTGTTGACAGATTAATCAACTTTAATGTACACCAAAATTAAAATATGGCTCTTAGATCCAACTCAACGTGCATGAGGGCGCTTCTTCCAAATTTCTTGGAGGTCTAAAAAACCCGTGTCAACCAGACCAAGGTTGTGGTGGGTGTAGCTTTATGTCAGACAATTAAATTATTGCTGATTGCAGTTTAATGTAAGCTCATTTAATTTATATCATACCATGTTCACCAGTTATGTGAGTTATAACTGGAATGAGGACCAAAGCAGTGTGAGTATATCACGATCAAGATTTTGGATTGAACCACTTTTGAAGATTGATTGTCTAAGGTTTCCTCATAATTCGTAATCTGCTTGGAATGTTGTCAATTTCGAAAATAGGCAGATTAAAATATTGCTCTATATGTCTATGATTTTTGCTGAGAGTTGTAGCCTGGCAACCCTGAGTGGTTCTTTTGTGAATTTCGTCGTCAAAATAAAGAGGGCTAAAATTCTTGAAAAATTGGAATTTACTTGAAAAATTACAAAATATAAAATGGCAGACTCGGACGTAGTGGACTTGGATTTAACAATCGATAATTTAGTTCCGAAGAGTCCCGAAAGGTAAATATTTATGAATGTTTGTGTAATTGCATGTGAAAATATCCCAAAGTCCTTCATGTTTTTTGACCACACAAAATTGTTGGAATTTCTTAAATAAATACCTAGGTGGCTGGCTCTAGTTATCAAGTAGTCTAAAATCATTACAATAGGGGTGCCTTGACTTATGACCTACATAAAGTACAATAGCCTGATCATGTGTGTGGGAGTCCATGGATATGCATAATACAGGAAAGCCATATTTATGCGTTTATGACGCATATAAACACTAATAAAATTACTGTGGCAACTTTGATCTTCATCCAAACATTACTAAGGCTTGATTCTTGATTCTATCTTTACCATAATATCATTTCCAGATCAGGTTCAATCAGCTGTGAAAGCAAGCAGCATGATAATTTACAGTAATTAGTAATCAATAATACTTAGTTATGGTTTTACATGATAGATTCTAATGTTTTTTCTTTGTTCTCAACAATTTCCTTAGAGTGGCCGAAGAAAAGAAAGAAAGTGGGAATCATTTGTACAAATTCAAAAATTACAAGGGTGCCTTGGCTATGTATGATGAAGCTATACAGCATTGTCCAGACAACGCAGCTTATTATGGCAACAGATCTGCCTGCTACATGATGCTGGGCATGTACAAGAAAGCCCTAGATGATGCTCAGAAAGCTGTCTCTCTGGATTCAACATTTACTAAAGGATACATCCGCATGGCAAAATGTTGTATTGCTTTAGGTATTTATGTTTTACATTTTATCATTTAATCTTAGACAGATGCATTCATTATAATATGTGACTAGGGAACACAAAACAATGTGAGGTGTGAAACACTATTGGTTTCAATCTATTCAGTGCTTTTATCAAATTCAGGAATTCATACTGACATACCATATTCATGCACAGCCTGAATTTACTCATTGCTGGGTATAGGCCTCTCTTTTTTGTTATTTGCCACATTCATGTGTCAGTCTCATCCAGGTTTTTCCCTATGGGCAATCATATTAAAACACAAAATTCATACTTGCACGCTTTAGTATGCCCAACATGGATCTGCAAATTAAACTAAAGTTATTACAAAAGAAAAACTTGATGTTGTTTTGTTGTGGATCTGCCTTCTGGCAGTATGACAGGATTGCAGACCACTCTTAGCATATCAAAGGTTAGTGGTAGCATTGCACCACGTATTGTTGTTATTACATCTTAGTAAAATCAATGTTAAATGGTGTTTTGTAAGTGACTTCATACTGCACTGTTGATTCATTAGGTAGTGTTTATGAGACTTGGAAAGAACCTTACATACAAATGTTATATGTACTGAATGATAAATTACTTATCATATTTACATGATATGGACTGTGGTTTAGCCTTGTGGCCAGTGTTTATTGGAACGCAAATTATATTATTATTATATTACATTATATCTTGAACAGCTGTTACTACATCCTTACAGTTGACAAATGTAGAATTTCAAAGAGGCTAAATTAAAAAAATTCTAATTTGATATTTTATGAGCAAAGATAAAAAGTTATGTAGCCACTTGGTGGGGGGAGTATTTCATCATAAATTGTAACTTTAGGATTGACAACCTACAAAGTTTGTTGTTTATTTACCTTTATTTTTGTGTGCTTTTTTTCTCGTTAATTTATGTCTATCATTCATCTTTCATTCTAAATAAATTAGGTAAAAAAAATATTAATTAGTGAATCAATCCAACATTGTTAGATTTCATCCTTGTTCATACATTCACTCACATCACACTCTAAATGATCAAAAAATTAAATGAGTTACTCATTGATTTCTCTGTTTCTTGGTGTTGAAAACAAAGAACATTCACTTGAGTGAAGCATTTGTTATCAGTGTTGTTACTCGTATTTATAACAAGTTTCCATAAAGCCTGATTTGTCACAAAAAATGAATCAGGGCTGTTTCATGCAAGCTAAAAGTAATATTAATTTTTCCACAACCTAACTATTTTTTAAATATAATTTTAACTACCAGGTGACCTAACGGGAGGTGAGCAGGCGGTGCGGCGCGCGAGCGAGCTGGGCGGCGCGGACTGTGCGAGCAGCGAGCGACGCGCTCTCGAGACACTGCGCAAGCTGCACGACGACGCTCAGCGCGCCATGGAGGCCAACGACTACCGCCGCGTGGTCTTCTGCATGGACCGCTGTCTTGATTATAGCCCCTCTTGCACTAAGTGCGTCATGTTATTTATTAAAATATTACTGCTAACCCCAGCTCATATGATATGATAGAATTTTTACAATACAAATCCTACCATATTTGTATTATTCACATGATTCATCAGATTCCCCCGAGAACTTATGGTAACCAATAACTCACAAATAAATACTCAAGATACCCAATGGTGATTAAAATTCAATGGTTAAGAGCATTTTGCATAAATACACTTGAACATATATTTTTTTTATCAGTTGTCTAGCTTAAACAACAGCTAGAAAAAAATTATTCAAGGTAGAAAATTAAAATCAAAACATTTATTTCAATTAGGCCATTAAAATGCAATTTAAATGTCAAGCTTTACAAGGAAATAGAATTCATTCTAGTTGTTTGCATGGATAAGAATGGCCAAGAAACTCCATAGCTACTTTTTGAAATGTTTAACATTATTTTGTAAGTCATAAAGGGAGCAAGTCATAGAGAAACCTAGTGAACACATCAAGAACACTAGCTGCTGAGAACGTCTATGTATAGTGGATTTCCAAGCTCCATTAATAACACAATAATTTTGTGGTTCTTGTTTTCCAGGGCGAAGCTCACAAAAGCGGAATGTTTGGCAATGCTCGGTCGCTGTCAGGAAGCTCAAGAAATTGCAAACGACTCATTAAGATTCGACAGTTTTGATACCGAGGCTATTTACGTGCGTGGTCTCTGCCTGTATTTTGAGGTAAACATATATTATTTCAACTATGTGTTGATTTTTACAAAATAACAATTTAAACTAATAAAATATTGCATATTAAAGGACAAAGACGAACAAGCTTTCAAGCATTTCCAACAAGTTTTACGTCTTGCGCCAGATCATAAGAAAGCCATGGAAACTTACAAAAAGGCTAAACTGCTGAAGCAAAAGAAAGAAGAAGGTAAAACTTGTTTTTCTTTTAAAATTGAATCATTTGAAGCAACATTATTCATTTAATCAAAACATCAACAATTCTAATTAGCATTAATACATAATACATTATCTGATGTAAATCACTTGGGTGTTCAATTTTCAATGTTCTATTTCATGGTCATTACAGGCAATGAAGCATTCAAAATGGGCAGGTGGCAGCAAGCTCTGAGCCTCTACAATGAAGCTTTAACTATAGACAAGAACAACAAGATTGTGAATGCCAAGCTTTACTTCAACAAGGCTACAGTATGCTCTAAACTAAACCAAATAAAAGAAGCTGCTGAAGCTTGTTCAGCTGCCCTTGAATTAGATGAAAACTACGTGAAGGCGCTCCTTCGACGTGCTAAGTGTTACACTGAACTTGGTGACTTTGAAGAGGCTGTCAAAGATTATGAAAAACTTTATAAGATTGATAAGAGCAAGGAAAACAAGCAATTGTTGCATGAAGCTAAAATAGCCCTTAAGAAATCAAAACGCAAAGACTACTACAAAATACTTGGCATTGATAAAAGTGCTTCTGAAGACGACATCAAAAAAGCTTACAGGTACTTGAGTTTGAAATTTTATATGAAAAATAATGCTGCTCATCCATGACATAACCTACTATTTATTCCTAAAATAATAAGTTATGCCTTAAATTGGTGTTGTGTTTAGAAATGTGTTACAAGTAGAACTTGATCCAATAATGTGACGTAACAGGAAGCGTGCGCTGGTGCACCACCCGGACCGACACGCGGGCGCGCCCGACACGGAGCGGCGCGAGCAGGAGCGCCGGTTCAAGGAGGTGGGCGAGGCCTACGGGGTGCTCAGCGACCCCAAGAAGCGCGCGCGCTACGACCATGGACAAGATCTCGACGACGACGGCTCCGGCATGGCAGGTTCGTACATACTACACGTAATTTATTTGTTTAAAGTACTGTCACATGAAATGTGGCAGTAAACACACAACATGTTCAAATAATTGTTCTATATAGAGTACCTATGACTTATTCACTACACAATAGTGAAAAAAAACCTATATAAATCCATTCACTGTTTTAATAGTACTAAATAAATACACAGATGACGAAAGGACAACTTTTTTGTCTGTTTTTTACTAACAATAACACTAAAAACAAGTTTTTTAAGAAATCGGACTATTGGGCAGAGCCAGCTCACGATACTGAAGACCGAAGACGGCAGGATCGTATCCGCCAAACCGGAGCTGCTGAGGGAGATCGAGAGTTTTTTTGGGCAGTTGTACACTTCAACCAGTAAACCCGTTACAAATCTAGCTAACAACCCAAGAGCTAGACTGACCCGACACTATACCGAAGACATTCCGGATGTCTGCCTGTACGAGAATAATCTCGTACAGGCAGACATCCGGAATGTCTTCGGTGTGCGATGGCTCTGAAACGTCTTAAAAACAACAAGGCACCGGGTGATGACGGAATTACGGCCGAACTCCTAAAGGCGGGTGGGAAACCGGTACTTAAGGCCCTTCAGAAGCTGTTTAATTCCGTCATACTCGAGGGGAAAACGCCACGGGCATGGTGCAGGGGTGTGGTGGTTCTCTTCTTCAAAAAGGGCGACAATGCCTAGCTGAAGAACTATAGGCCCATCTCACTTCTAAGCCATGGCTACAAGTTGTTTTCAAGAGTCATCACAAATCGTCTCGCGCGCAGTTTTGACGATTTTTAGGCTCCCGAACAAGCCGGATTCCGAAAACGCTTTAGTACCATAGACCACATATACAATACGCTGCGACAGGTTATACGGAAGACCAAAGAGTATAACCTACCTTTCTGTCTAGCGTTTGTGGACTACGAGAAAGCCTTCGATTCGATTGAGACTTGGGCTGTACTGCAGTTTCTCCAACGGTGCCAAATTGACTATCGGTACATCGAGGTGTTGAAGTGTTTGTACAACTCAACTCTTTCGCCACCATGTCAGTACGACTTCAGGACCAGACCTCGGAACCTATCCTTCTGCAGCGAGGTGTGAGACAATGAGACGTTATATCTCCGAAATTGTTCACCACTGCACTGGAGGATGTCTTCAAGGTTCTGGACTGGTGAGGGCTAGGCATCAACGTCAATGGCGAGTACATCTCTCACCTTCGGTTTGCCGACGATATAGTGGTCATGGCTGAGACCATGGAGGAACTCAGTACAATGCTCGATAACCTCAGTAGAGCTTCCGAAAGAGTGGGTCTTAAAATGAACATGGACAAAACCAAAGTCATGTTGAATGCCTATGTAACACCCACTCCTATTAAGATCGGAGACTACACTCGAAGTTGTAGACGATTATGTCTACCTGGGACAAACGGTCCAGTTAGGTAGGTCTAACTTGGAGAATAAGGTCAATCGTCGAATCGGACTCGGCTGGGTAGCGTTCGGAAAGTTGCGTGGTATCTTCTCGTCCAACTTACCGCAGTGTCTCAAGACGAAAGTCTATGACCAGTGTGTGTTGCCAGTGATTACATACGGAACTGAAACGTGGTTGCTCACAATGGGCCTCATCAGATGGCTTAAAGTCACCCACAGGGCAATGGAGAGGGCTATGCTCGGAGTTTCCTTGCGTGATCAAATCAGAAATAAGGACATCCGCAAGAGAACCAAGGTTACCGACGTAGCCCGAAGAATAGCCAAACTTAAGTGGCAGTGGGCAGGGCACATTGCTCGCAGAGCGGATGGCCGATGGGGCCGAAAAGTTCTGGAGTGGCGCCCGCGAACCGTAAGACGTTGCGTTGGAAGGCCGCCCACTAGGTGGACCGATGACCTGGTGAAGGTTGCAGGGATCGGCTGGATGCGAGTCGCACGGGACCGGTCAATGTGGTGACACTTGGGAGAGGCCTATGTCCAGCAGTGGACGTCTTTCGGCTGAAATGATGATGGTGATGAACCCTAAAAAAAATATTTCTAAAGAGGATTGAGTGACTTTGACTTCTAATTTCGATAAACGCAGTAATTATATGCGGTCAATGGTTCCTTGTGTTTGTTGCTAAGGGTTTATTAATAGTTTTCATTGCAACCTTTTGCACAGAACAGTCTCACTGTATTAGTAATAAGATTAAAATTGAGCTGCACTGAGAATGTTTTCGAATTGTCGGGTAAACACGAAAGACATGTAAAGTATTGATTTTAAATTATTATATCTGATTTTGCTTTAATTGTTTTCAGACATTGACCCCAACGTAGTATTCCAGACTGTCTTCAACCGTGGAGGACAACATTTTGATTTTCACTCGGGCGGCGGGTTCCCTGGAACTGCATTCAGTTTTCAGTTCGGTTAATTTCCTTATTTCCGTTCCATAAAAATATAATGTTCGACAATCAACAAATGTTATGCATAAATTAATAAATTTGTATGTGTACTTTATAGAATTAAAAGGAATAGTTCTAACTAAACACATATACATCATTCCACATTAAAATATGTAAATGTTTCTGAAAGAGTGATTGATTTTGGTAAAAAATTTGGTTTTATTTAATCCTATACCGAACAGTTAAAGAAATGTTCTGTATATTTACATGATTGCCATAAAATATCACAACAAACTATGACCAAGTAGTTGTTGAGCACATAGAACTTATAACTGTGCATTAATGGTTTTGCGTTCAGAACTTTAGTACCTAATTATTATAATAATGACTGATTTGGTTAAGTAATTTTTTGATTGTTAGCACCCACATGTGGAGTTGTGTGAACGTGCTTTATGTAATTAAAAAATTAATAAAACTAGAAAATCACTATAACTACCTTGGGATTTTTAATGGATTGTCCTCTGTGTCTGCCCGAAGGTAAATAAAGAACTGAAATACACAAAAAGACCACAATAAATGTTCAATTTTATGATATAATCCCCTTTGCTTTGTTAATGCTGAACCCTCCCAAACATTGGACTGCTAATTGTTTTTTTTTAATATTTTTTGTAACATCTATTAGTCTTTGGTCCAATCTTTATCATCTAATCTTTCGTCTCAACTATTAATTTGAATCGCTAATACATGATCGTTCTATTTATGTACGTGTAAGTAGACACAAGATAATTATATAGTTGCAAATAAAATAAAATATTTACGCACTACTGTACATAACAAAAAGAAATATGAAAGAAAACTTTAAAACGTAGGAGTTACTTTGTTTAATCGCTTGATTAAGATTGGGTGTTGTGTTCAATCATGAAGTAGAAAAAACATAGTTGTATCTTATTTCTGGAAATAATTATCAATAAAAGTTTCAACAATTAAATAGATTCTAAAAATATAATCAAGGATTTTCAGTAGTTTTTAATCTAATACATGAAACTTGATTACTTATTGCATGGAAATAAAAAATCCTCTAACTGGGTGTCATTTTTTATTTTACTAGTCCCAACTCCCTGTAAGCTACGCCTAATAGGAAAACGTCAACAGTAAGTAGAAGACAAATAACCTGATCCCTTTTCTTTTTTGTAAGAAAGTTTAGGTAATGCAGGACACTAGGTGCCTTTATGAAAAAAAAAAAAAAAACGTTTTTGCAAAAAAATAAAACCGATTAAAAAAACACCAAAACTTTTGGGTGTTTTATTGAAAACTAATTTTGTGAAAAAAAGTTATTTTTTGTTTTCCATTTTTTGTATAATTATGACACTAGTTGGCAGTGTTTTTTGTTGCTCTTGGTGTGAGATGTCCGTGACCACCAACGCCAATCGCTTCCATATTTGGTAAATAATTAGTTATCTAAAATAGGTGCGCGAACAATAAAATTGGTACCTTAGTAGTTTTCGAGAAAATCGACTGAAGGTGGTCACGCTCCTATCAGCAGGACCACCATAAGCGCCGAAAAAGAGGGCATGCTACAGCTATTCCAAGTATACAAATAATTAGTTCCCTTTTAAGTGATTAATTTCTTAAACAAAAACAGAACTAAAATATTTGTATTTACCGAGAGATTCACGATGATAACTTTCGCGCGCTCGTTCAGCAGGACCACGACATTGAATGTTGATTCCAAGTTTAAGGTGCTAGTCACTTTCCTCAAAACTGCATAGTAAACTACTGCCCTACAAGATAAAATGAGTGCCCAAAATTCAAAAGTATTACTCCGGTAGTTTACGAGATATACCATGCCATTGGTGGGGTGGCGGTAGTATTAAATTTTCGTTTAAAGATTTCCCTGTTAAAAACTCTGTGATTTCTTCCCAAATTTATACAGAAATTACTTCTCCTAAAGAAGTTATGAACAAAAATTCAGATTCCTAAGTGTTGTATTTTAAGAGAAATTAGCTTTCATTATTTACTTTTCCATACTAAATCTCCGCGTATAACCCGACCAGTTCAATATCTATATTTATTATAAGAACTGGTGTACCTAGGTACATAGGAAAAAAAAAACCTATATTACCTTGTCGGATTTGTCAGGATTTCTTCCGTTAGGCTCGTACATCATCGTAGACGATGGGTTTCGTGCTATGAAAACACACTGGGTGCGAAACAATTTTCTACTTTCTTTTATTTATTTTTTCTTTGTATTTCCTTTTTTTTGTGGCGAAATATGGGTGTACTATTTGGTAGGCACACCTCTGCCTAACCCTTTGGGGATTACAGGCGTGATGTTTTATTATGTTGTTTCTACTTTAAATAATGGTAATACGGTCAAAATCAAAATCAAAGCATTTATTTCAAGTACGCCAGTTACAGGCACTTTTGAATTGTCGAAACAAAGACAACAGTAAAAAATAGCTACAGTCCCAGTCACAAGGCACAAAAACTGTGAAAGTACTGTAGTTGCCCATTCCCTAACGTAGATCTCTATGGAGAAGAACGGGCAAGAAACTCCATGGACACTCTTTTAAATCAGAATACTTTAACAAAACCTTGGTTACATCATTCATTTGGAGATGGTACATTATGTGAGAACGATACAGCAAGATGTGTACTTTAAGTGTCCATAGTAAAAACAATTCAAAAATAAAATAATTAATTCAAATAAGCCGTGGCAAATAAGAGATGACCAGTCACAACTGACAGCGCCCATTCACGAACATGACGCATGTATCAGCACCATTCAACTCAACCATTTTGAAGGGAACTAAATGATCCGACACACGTGCCACCATCAGCGAGACATTTGAGTGAGCATGACATACTTCTAACCGCCAGGGCACATTCAAGTCAAGAAAAGACGCAGGTTTCCAGCGAATGACAGCTTTCTAGTACATAGTACTCCACAATATGGGCTAGGCGGCTATATAATACAAAAGAGATTGAATCTATACCATGCAAAGATAGTTATACAATCTTCAGCAGCTCCAACAATACTATTTAATGCTATCAATTTAGGCGCCCCTGTTCTTAAGGAGCAGGACCGGCATTGAGCCAAGCATTTTTATCAGTGATATAATCGTCCAACTTGTAATATGCTTTCTTACATTGTGCGTTTAATGCATGTTTTAAATTTCGTTTCATTCAGTTCAAGAATACTTTGTGGAATTTTATTATAGCATCTCAAACAGTACCCCATGAAAGATGAGTCTACTTTAGCGAGTCTGAAGCCTGGCTGAACTAATTGGTCTCTATTTCTAGTACTGTAATTGTGTCTGTCACCTCTTTTATTAAAAAGATGTAGATTTTTTCTTACATACATTATGTTTTCGTAGATGTATTGACAATGTACCGTCATGATGTTAATTTCCTTAAACAGTTCCCTTAGAGAATCGCGCCTACGAAGATTATATATGGCTCTGATGGCTCTTTTTTGCAGAAAAAATATAGACTCAATGTCTGCAGCCCGTCCCCATATTAAAATGCCATAAGACATAATACTATGAAAGTAACTAAAATAGACCAGTCTAGCGGTATCCACATCAGTATATTGACGGATTTTTCTTATAGCATACGCTGCTGAACTTAGCCGCCCCGCAAGAGATGTTAAATGAGAACCCCATTGTAGCCTTGAATCAAGCGTAATCCCCAGGAAAACCGTTTTATCTACAAATTCAAGTTTCTCTTTATTCAATACTATATCACAATCGCTACTTTTAACATTCGGTAAAGCAAATCTTACGCATTCCGTTTTTTTTTTTCATTTAACACTAAATTGTTTGCTGTGAACCAATTATGGACCTGAAGTAGGGCATTATTCACGTCATCTAGATTTTGGGCCCGTCTATTTATCTTAAAAATTAGGGAAGTGTCATCAGCGAATAACACCATATTTTGAGGTTGGTTTTTCAATAAATAGGGGAGATCATTTATATATACTAGAAAGAGGAAAGGACCCAATATTGAGCCTTGCGGTACCCCCATTTTTACTTTTAAACCCTGTGAATTAACACCATTTATTTGCACATGTTGTTGTCTATCACTCAAATAAGATTTTACCAAACTAAGTGCAAGTTTCCCTAGTCCGTAATGCTCAAGTTTCAAAAGTAATGTGTCGTGATTTACGCAATCAAATGCTTTGGAGAGGTAACAAAATATTCCAATGGCGTCTTGGGACTCTTCCCACGCAGTAAATATGTGCATAAATAAGGTTACACCGGCGTCAGTTGTACAACGTCTCTTGGTGAAACCATACTGTTGATCGTGTAAGATTCTGTTGGTGTTAAAATGATTGAGCATTTGATTTAGCATTACCTTTTCAAACACCTTGCTAAAAACTGGCAACACGGATACAGGTCTATAATTATTTGTATCTTTACTATCTCCGGATTTAAACAGAGGTATGACTTTACTGTATTTCATTAAGTCCGGGAAAACTCCTTGATCTACACACAAATTAAAAATTAAAGCTAAGTATGGTGCTATAGTCTCAACTATGGATGTACAAACTTTGATTGACATTCCCCAAAGATCTTCGGTCAGTTTGACTTTTATTTGCCGGAAAGCTTTAATAACTATCATAGGGTTTATGTGTTTAAATTTAAATTCTGCCGGGCAGTCAGACACATTCGCCTTTAATAAACCAATTGAGACTTCAGGAGAGGAATTAAGAGCCTCCGTAGTTTTTAACGGTATATCGGTAAAGAAATTTACAAACTCATGAGATACTTCCTGATTAGAGCTTTTAGGACCACATGCTGTATCTAATGTGTAGCTAGTGTTACGTATTTTCTTCCTGTTAGTCTCGTTATTTATGACTTTCCAAACTGTCTTAATTTTGTTTTCTGCTGTTTTGATCTTGTTGCTAATGTGCAAGGCTTTGGCAACCTTGCATGTATTTCTAAAAATTTTTGAATACTTAGCAACATACTTGTTAAAAGTTTCAGAGTTTAAATAAGGCTTAAGGCCATAAAGCTCAAATAGTCTTTCCCTACTTTTTCTGATACCTCTAGTTGCCCAATCACTAAATATAAATTTAGGGCAAATACATTTTGTCTTCTTTTCAAAAGTTTTGTTAAACTCAGTGTGAACTATTGAAAAGAAATTATCATACAATTGATTTATATTAATATCGTCCATATGATGGCTCATAACACTCAACTTGTTCTGTAGGGAAATATTATACCTCTTTAAATTATTAGTAGTTATAGGTCTAAATTGAATCAGAACTTTTTGCAATGGTATGTTACACCTAAAAGTTACAGTTTGTCCGCTATGGTCAGACGGCAAACAATTTACTATGGCTTTATCTAAGTAATCACAATTGCAGAAAACATTATCTATACAAGTAGCAGAAGATGAAGTGACTCTCGTAGGTTCAATAAAAATGTTGGTCAAGTCAAATGACTTGAAAAGATTTAATAATCGACTGCTATTAGAATTTTCTTCTAAAATATTGATATTGAAATCACCACAAATAATTATAGGTTTATCACTAGCTGCAAGTTTTGCCAGGACATCTTCCATTATTGATTCAAATAAGGAAAAGTTTTGATAGTTTGGGGTTCTGTACACACACACAATTACATGCTTATCTAGCTCAACACAAGACAGTTCGACGCAATGTTCCGCCGAGAGACCTACTATTTCATTACGTTGCTTATATTTAACACAATTTTTCAATAATATTAGGGAACCTCCACGCAGCATAGATTTACGGTTAAAACAGCTACCCACCGCATAGTTCTCATAATTAATAAGCATTTGGTAATCCTTTAGCCAATGTTCAGTAAAACAAATAATATCAAACACACTTCTTTCTAAAAATAATTCAATTTCTAATAATTTGTAAGAAGTGCCTTGGATATTTTGGTGGAATAATTTTAAGGTGTTCTGCTGAGGCCCTGTTTTAATATTTAAATGAGTGCAAGAAGGTACCTTGATGTTGGTAGGTTTAACAAAATTGTTAAACCTACCTTCTGTTGTCTCACTTCCTAGTTTAAATTAATATTAATATCTGGAGTGAGCCCCGAGACTCCCGTGCCATCACCAGACAATAAAATCCTATTACTAATATTAGTACACATGGACACATGGATCCTCCTCAGTACAATTTTTGTAAACATTTATAGCACTAATGCTATATTTATTTAAGGTCGCAGTGTTAATAATATAACTAAACTTCGACATACTACTTATGTCTGAGTGAATATTAAAAGCTAATAGCCGAGCTATTTTGTGTCTACATCTAATAGGTAGATACACTTTACCCCGAGTCGACTGAAGTTTATCAACAAAAGTGTTGATATCAAGATATATAAGTTTATCACTATAGTGACCTACTAAAAAAACAAACATGTGTTTAAAATTGTTTTTTCTATTAGATAAATTTTCAAAATATGGAAAAGCACGCAATATGATTTTATTACAATTTAACTTTAACAACTCTGATACACAGTCAGTGATGTCTTCCTTTTTAATCTTAGAACTATTACCAACACATATAGTAATGGTGGTATTAGGATCACAAACAGCTTTAGTTACTGATGCCATAATTTGTTTGTAGGTTGACCCTGGCATACAATTGTTTTGGGTACAATAACTCAGGTTATTACTAATTAATTTACCTAGCCCTCTACCTATACTGTCAGAGAACATGACTGAATGATTACAATCATGACTATTAGGTGAGACAAAATTACCAATCTCAGGCTGTACTACTTGTGAAACATGAAGTGTAATGTCAGGTATTATCTTGGTTGATGATGATACCATCCTGAGCACTCACAGCTTGGGACGGGTCCTCCGTTGCCTCAGGCTGGAGAGCATCAAAACTGGGTTCACTCCGACAAGTACAAGTGTCTATCAACTCGTTTGTGGCAAGAATATGCTCCTTAATTTGCTTTTTAGAACTATCATACTTATTATATAAAGACTTTAGTGACATATTCAGAGCCTGAATTTCAGATTGCAAGCGCTGAGTGTCTATTTCATAAATATTTATACTATCTTCCAATTTAATCTGATAGTTATTTAATCTATTAATAAGAGAAACACGTTCTTTCCTTAATTTAATATTTTTGGAATAGTGCTTTTGTTGTTTCTTGTAATTACATTTTTTAATGAATTTATTCAATCTTGCATATTTCTTAATTTTATTTTTACTAATTTTATTTAGGTCCTATTTATAATGCACCCCGTAAAACGTGAGGATTTTTTGCGTCTGTCTGAACCGTCCGGTTACGTGCGGTTTGCGAGCGAAAACGGTTACCACTTACCACGTATTGAGTACATCATTCCGAGTCCCCCTATATAGAAATTTTTCATCGGTTATTAAAAAAAAAATAGCTGTTTCCTACTAAAGTGCAATACCTACGCGGCCAAAGTGTACGGAACAGCAGATTTTTTTTTAATAACCGATGAAAAATTTCTATGTTGGGGGGCTCAGAATGATGTACTGAATACGCGGTAACCGTTTTCGCGTCGGTGACACTTCCACCCCGTAGGGTATCTACAGTTTTCTTTAACACTTATAGTTTAATTCTTTTGCGGGGCAAACATGGCCAGATATCGCACAGGACAGTGAGATTGGGAAGGAGAAAGGGAGGCCTTTGCCCAGCAGTGGGACACAAACAGAGTAACAAAAAATAAAAAAACAGTAATTCAACAGCAACTTTATTGGAACGAGAATCAAGATCTCTGTGATGTCAAATCATAGGTAAAATAACTGAAAAGCTGCTCTAATTTTCTTTCAGTGATAAGGCGCAAATATTAAGGCACCTGGAGTGAAAAAATTTCTAAAATTTGATCACATGCTATTATTATGGCGGAATATGTCTAGCAGCTCTATAACCTACAACATTTTTATAATATATCTGTATATACCACATTTTATGCAAATAAATATACTTACTTACTATTATTAGTGCCGGAGATTACCCCCTACATACAAACAAATACCTCTATATAATATTAGTATAGATTATTAGTAGCTGACCCGACTACAGATGAGGCTCGCTCTGGCCAAATCGATATGCGAATTCACTAATCCACTCGCTCCTATTGTGTGAACTATCGTCTTTTTTAGAGGTGTTCAAACCAGTGAATATTGCAGGATTAACCGATTGCAGGCCCTGGTTGGCCGCTGTAGAAATAATCGCCCAATAGAGTAGATACTACTCTCGAGGTACCTATTCCAATCCCAAACACAGTGGTAGTGTGAGATACACAGAATATGCCTCACACATCACCTCCAGTTCCTGCCCATCACGACCCTGCCAGCAGCTTCCAGGATTTAAAAGAAACCAATGATAGATAGAGTAAATCAGGTGGTGCTAACAAATTTGGCAAAACCGACACAAAAATTGTTTGAAAAAAAACCAGACTGCGTGCAAAATAGTAAACTTGAAATTTTTAAACTTACTTAATAAATGAACTGAAAAGATAGAAACCAGTTGAAAAATTAAAAATTGTTTTTTTGTTTGTTTTAAACGATCATGGTTGACAGTGTTCTCACAAGCAATCGGATGCATATCATTCCAAATTAGGTAAACATATAAGTAGCATATATTTTCATAGCCCACTCGATAGGTTTTGAGGAAAAAAAATTTGAACACAATACGGCGCCAAAAACTGTCATTAAATTTTTTATTGATTTTGAAATACCTAGGTATTTCAAATACGACGAATATGACGACACCTCTCAAGCTGAAATTCATCAAGCCATTTATTTAGGCTACACAGAGCGTGCCAATTGTATTGTATTGTATAACGGGCTGGTGTCCGCAACTCCACGTCAAAGCGCGTATTTAGCGTGCGGGTGGGAAATTTATTCGATCCACCCTAACTCCCCGAGAAAGGCCAGCAGCGCCTTGATGTTGCTGACAATCTCGCGGAGAGTACCTGGGGCACCGAAGTACTTTGCCCTGTATGTTGCAACCACTGGGCAGTGTAGAAGCACGTGGGCTGCTGTTTCGTCTTCCTCCATGCAGGCTCGGCACAGGGGGCTGTCTGTGACTCCTATGACAAAGAGGTGTTTATTAAAAGAGCCGTGTCCACTAATGGCGGCTGTAAGTGTGCGCAGCTGTAGTTTGGTCAGCCGAAGCACTCGTTTGGTGAGACGGCCATCGATAGTAGGGAGTGCTTCCTTGGCCTGCCTGCACTCGCCATGGTCCAGCCACAGCTTGTGGTGTTGTTCACTGGTTCGTTTCCTTACCAGTGTGCGTAGATACCCGAAAGGGAGTAGCACGATGGGTTCAGGTCCCACTGCTGCCATGCTCGATCCCCTTCTGGCGAGTTCGTCCGCTGCATCATTGCCTCGGAAATCGCTGTGTCCTTTGATCCATTGGATGGTTATATTATTGAGATTACCAACCTGGTTGAGGCGTTGATGACACTCGTATATTAACCCGGAGTTTACTGCGTGGTTGTTTAGTGCTAGCAGTACAGCCATGCTGTCTGAGAGTATGCGAATTGAGTGGCCCTCAACCTCCCTGGCTAAGATGGCTGGTGCCGCCAGAGAAATGCCCATGCATTCTGCCTAAAATACTGTGTTGTGGGCCCCCAGTGGTGTGGCTATGTGGATGTTGAAATCTTCCGAGAAGACTCCTCAACTAGCAAAAAAGTTATATAATATTAGAACTATACAACTAACAGACATGTAAGGGCTTTATAACAATTTTGCAGCAACTAAACAGTTGTAAAGTAGTATTCAGTTCGACGCATTAGTTATAATAATTTAAGTCATATTAATGTGTCCTGTAAACGTCATCTCAATAATTTATATGACGGTCATATAACGTTAAGTCGAGTAAACGTTTCAGTCAGAAAATAGTGATGAGTCGCCATGTTTTGTTAATTTAGAACCTTTTATTCAACACTTAAATAACAAACTGTTGTATAACGATTTTATAGTTAACTATTATAGAATCGTCATAATAGGTCGTATATACCACCTTTAAGTAACTTTTAGGTTGAAACGTTATTCTAATATAACTTAAGAACCCTAATTGTAGTATTGTCTTGTAGTTATCTTATTATTATTTAAAATTATTTTCTGATTTACACCTACCACTGCTTGTCTTTGCATCACCCAAAGGTTGACTGGTAGAAAATGCCTATGGCATTAAGTCCGCCTCTGTACTTCTGTGCTTGAAGTGTTAAATAAATAAATAAATAAATAATTGCAACCGTCATGGTGGACGCCATAGATGATACAAAAAACATGTATAAGACCAATAGTTATATAGATGTCTAAATGCAGTCGCCCAATGTATATTGGCAATATGGCAGAAATTATTGATGACAATTATGTATTTTATTTTTATAAATAATATTGAAACACCAATATTATGGAGGCCCATTAAAATATTAACGAAGATAATCATACATATCATCGAAAATTTTAAATTCCCAACTATAAGTCACCGCTCGTCATCTTCCACCACAATAAGCTTTCTTTACATTAAATTAATAAATAATATTAAAACATTTGACTTATACTTTTTTTAAGTTTTATAACAACACAATAGATTGTCACACAAATTGTCTAGCTTGTACCACAGACCGACCACTAGCATAAGAAAACGTCAATACGATGATATAGTTACATAAGAGTATTACTAGAAACTATTATAAACCTTACTAGTTAAACTTACAATGTCTACGTGATTTTTACTCAACGTTATTGTTGCTGACGCGACTGCAAAACGACCCCTACACGATTAAAATGTTGTATAATCTGCGCCCAAACCCCCGTTATATTTACGTATAAAAAACTATTATAAAACCATTTTAATATGGCTGAAAGTTAAGTAAAAAACGTTATTGTACCATTTATATGACATGATTTTGCTACTTGGGGATCTAGCTCCAGTACCAATACCTGTTTTTGATCCATCCGTGAAGATCCGTACTTCTGCGGGGCTTAATCCCTCGCAGCGGTGGTCGTCGTGTAGTTGGATTTTGTATTTTTTGTCGAATACGAGCGTGCCAAAGTAATATGCAATAAATACATACTTCACTCGAAAAACATAAACCTCCTTCTAGCGCAGTCTGGTAAATACAGAACGGTGATTCCTATAATGTCATCGTCATCATCTGCCTAGCCTTTAGCCAACTATGTTGGGTTTGGATTTCCAGTCTAACCGGATGATTACTGTGCCTAATATGTAAATAATGCAATTTGATATTTTTTAATTTTTATTTTCACTAAGTTTGGTAAACTCTGAATGCATAAAACGCAAGATAACTTTATTAAATTTGGTTACTTCTTTTTATTTCGATTTAGCAGCGTCTTTTCCTCTTATTGCTTTATCGTCCGGAGCCCGTTTAGTTTGGGTTTTGCTTTTTATACCTTCAAATCTGAAATTGATGACATACTTTTAGTTAGTCTGTGTAAGTTGATGCTGCAATGTCTAGGTAAAAATAAGGAATAAATCATTTAAAACGACATTGAAAGCAATCGCGATGCTTATAGTTTGTGGCTCACCGATTATGTATGACACGACTGTTTAGTTTCTTTTGATTAATAATAAATTTATTAATTATTTTTGCAAAAGCTGAAACGTTTGACGAAATTACAAGATTGGGTATGTCTGTATTGTTCCCTCCACTGAGACTCGGGCCTTCTGCCTGCGAGGCTGCGAGTCCTCTACCACGCGGACCTAGTGAGGTTGATGGATGCCACACACCACACAATATCTTCGACGGTGAGCGTTCCTTCGTAAAGTGAAGGGAAATGTTGATGCCGAAAAAAGTGTAAAACCACTAAAGTGCTTACTTTTTCATTTTGAACGGTTTCTTTTTTTCGGGCTTAGGAGGTTGGTGATCAGTTTTGAAAGTCAGGACATAACGCTTCACAACATCAATATTGACCGTTGTGCTTTCTGGATATATTTTCTTTTTCCAAGCTTCGAGTTCTTCCAGCCACATTCTATGGTACTCGTATGAGAGTAACCATTCGACACGTGATTTACCTTCCTGTTACATATAAATAAACTCCACTGACAAGCAAATAAACGGTAAGACGGGTAAACTAACTGCAGTTATTTATAAAATTCATACCTAACAAAATTAAATTAAAGGTGTTGGAGGATTTTTTTATGAAGCTTGGTTTGTCTAACTTCCGCTTTTTATTTTCAAATTAGCGGTGTAAAAATATACTTAAGTTAATAGACGGCTTTTTCCCATATTTGCGTTACGTTACAGCTTGGGGTACACGAGATTGAACTTTTCGTGTTATTAAAGTTACAGAAGTTTATTTCATGATTTTATTGCACCACGTCTACCTCGTTTGCCTATGCAATTATCGGCAAGTTAAGTGCTTCAGGGAGGGCAATACTCGTCCTAGAGTGATGCGCTTTGTGTGGCGGGCGTGATCGGGAACTGATATTTGTTTTCGAGACTACTTGGCCCGCGTCACAGAGCATATCGACTTCCTGAAGCAGAAGATCTGTGCATGGACAAGCCGTATTCATGTCGCGTTCCAAAGCGATGAAAGGTGGGTGTATAGGGTTTGGGAACGACCAGACCAAGGTGTAACTGATGCGCGTCTGCCGGATGATGATGACATATGTTCGTTCTGGCGCAGCATCTGGTTGGTGCCTGTCAGACACACTGAAGGCGATTGGACCCGGGAAGTTGAACGAGCGTGTGATCCAATACCGGAAATGGGCAATCATCATCAGCCCCCCAAGACGTAGCTCGTGCAGTTACCTAACTGGAAATCTCCGGGGCCGGATGGACTGCACAACTTCTGTTTCAGAGATCGCACGTTCGCTTAGCGTCCCAGTTTCAATCAGCCTTAGAGTCAGGGTCGCTGCCCCAGTCCTTCACAACAGGAATTACCCACCTGCTCCATAAATCGGGTAGTACTGAGGAACCCAAAAGTTATGTACATGGACTAGCGAAATTCTAGGTAGGTACTTCAAATTCTTTTTGACAGCCATTTTTGAGCGAAGTGAGCTCGGGACTTGTGGCACCCCGACTCGGAGAGGTTAGGTCAGAAGGGGATGGCGGGGTCTAGTGAGCGAGCAAATAGACCCCGCCATCTCCTTCGTGATTATTTTTTTAAACCATTTAAAAGTAGGATCGACCGGGCTGCCCTCGACTGCTCCACATTGAGTGGCGTAGGAGGAGGGGGGGGGGGGGCTTTCCTCTCCCCAACTCTCTCACCCCATAAAGGGTTTTTCTCACCCCATAAATCAGGTTTCCCCCTCTCCCTCCCTTAACAGGTTCACTGTCCACAGACCACATACGGTCTGTAGAGAGACTTTCATATCAGTCCACAGACCGTATGTGGTATGTTCGCCCGTACAATTTCTAAGCCATCTGATACTGTGGACGTAAGAAGAAAGTCTCATATTTAATGCGGAATTGGCAGGACACATCACAAGGATAAAAACATAACTGGACATATAGACCATTCCCACTCTGGAGCCTGGACAGTGAAACTGTTAAGTATACATATAAATATTTTCATCCTTTACAGTCCGGGTAGGTACTAGGAACTAACCATAAACTTCCAGGGTTGAGGATTGTATTTGGGGAAATCCGAAGAAATGATGTTATGCGCCGGTCGACATTGTGTGGCCTTTTCCCACTTAATATTGCCCACTCGACCCATTGCGGTTTCAATTTATATGTCCATGTCTGCACTAAATAAACTAAAATTACCGATTCAAATAAATAACTTCAAAATATGACAATGAAGCATCTCATTATGACAGTAAAAATTGACACAAAATTTAAAAAACGGAATGGCTTAGGTAATGCTACCTGCATTACCAGAAACACTGAGCATCATTTATAATATGTACAGAAATCATGTAATTAATAAGTATAACCAAACCATATATTATTACCTAACTGCGGCGAAGCAAGAAGGAGGCACGAGTTATGATTTTTGACCGGTATGCATTCTGGTATGAGGCCGGGTGGGTTGTGTGTTCCTCTGTGGCCGGACCACAGTTTAGTACTCAGATGCTATAGTTCGAAATAATACCTACCTAAAGTCTACTTTCTTCGGAATATACAACATGTAACGTAATTAACGCACACCCTCAGACACCCCAATTAGTATATTATGTTATAATCATAATACATACACTGAATTTTTAGTTAAACATGTATGAGCATTGATCATTGATTGATTTAGTTATACTAATTCCGGAAGAATGTTGTGGTCACAGTACAAATCTACGAACGCACACGTGGGTATGAGAGTCTTGCTAGCCTAGAAGGTATTCGCTCGCGTTCGAGACGTGTTAACGCCGCTCGACAGAATTCGTAGGTATTAGTGCCGAAAAAAGCCGATAATACACGATTGTTTACGTTAAAGAAATATGAACATTAGCCGATGTAGGTACGAACTCCGAGCATCGTGTTGTTTATTTTTGTCTAGTAAACATTTGATTGCATCTTTCTATCACACTTTTCAGGCTTTGGACTGACAACTCTGAATGATTTTATTTATTTATTATGATACAATACAATGCCAATAGGCAATATTCGTTACAAAATGCTAGGCTAATGTAAATAATAATGAACTGCTAACAATAAGAGGCGATACGACAACATTTTTCAAAGACGGCGTGTTTAAAAGATGTGAATCAAGATATTTACAATAATTAAAAAAATCAAATATGTACATAACTTACTGATACACTCATACGACGTTGTATTTTTAATACACTTTCAAAATGTCCACCACCTTGTTCAATACATTTTAATGCCCGTTTTCTTAATTGATGTTTTAATTTAGAAAGCACTTCACTGTAATTTTTCACTATTTCTAAAGCGTTCACTATCCTGTTTCTCAGGTCCTCGGCACTTATTGTCTCACTAAAATAAACTAACGATTTAATACGTCCCCACAAAGAAAAGTCAAGAGGCGTCAAATCAGCTGATCTGAGAGGCACTGGACAGAGCCGCCGCGACCGATCCAGCGCTATCCTAACTCATCACCAAGGTGCTATCGAACAGTCCTAGTGAAATGAGCAGGGGCACCATCGTGTTGGCAGAATACCTCTTGTAAATTATGAAGAGGTATGTCTTCTAACAGTGTAGGTAGAGTTTCTCGTAAAAACTGTAAATATGCGTCTCCTGTTAATCTTTGTAAGAACACAGGCCCCAGTATGTTTGTACCAATGACACCGGCCCAGACGTTAACTGAGAAACGGTGTTGGTAGGAATTCACACTGCATGCGTGAGGATTTTCGGGCATCCATAAATGTGTGTTGTGTTGATTGTACATCCTCACACGTGTGAATGTACTTTTATCTGTCCAAATTATGTTCCGCTGCCAATTTTCTAATAACCAGCGGCTGAACTGCAAGCGTGGTGCGTAATCGTTTGGAGTCAACTCCTGGCATCTTCTGAGGTGGAATTGATGTTCTTTATCACCATGAAGTGTTCTCCACACATACATATGACTACATTCAAAGCGTGGCGCTGCTTCTCGGGTACTGGCATGGGGATTCTCATCGAAATAATCCAGTATTTCGTTTTGAAGACGAGTACGTGTACACACATTGGCTCCCCTTTCGATGGCCGTGTTCGGACGGAAAGTTCCGTGGTCGCGTAGCCGCTGAGTAGCAGCTAACATAGTCCTGCGGTCTACTCTTGTACCATACCTTAGGTTAAATGTTCTCCAAGCTAGAGCCACATTATCACCATACCGTTCCAAAGTCCTCACCATTTCGGTGTACTGAACATTTGTGTAATGGAAAGACATCGCGCGCGAAAAATTATTTGCAAACACTCAACTTTCCACTAATAATGTCCGCGCGTGACTAATATTGTTTACATTTAAGTTAGCTTTCATCGTAGCGCGCTAGCGCTCGCGCCGTCGGTATCGTGGTGGCTATCTCGCTCTATCCCAGGATTTTAGTTTGCAGGAGAAAGGGAGCGAAAACAAACATGTCATATTTTGTATTTCGTTGGTTTATCTATTGTGTCCTTTGTCCAATGCCTGTTAGTCTGCGTGCGGTCAAATCGCTAAGTTTACTTAAATGTATTTGTAAAGACTTTAACTTGCTTGGAATAAGGTTAATTTTTCTTTATTTTGTATTGAATGACGGAATTTGTATTGTTACAATTAAAACTGCACTTTTAAAAGTCTTATTGCCTTGAGTTACGGTCTATTTCAGTTTGTTTTGACTGTACAGGGGTAGTGTGACTGTAATTTACGTAGTTTTCATTATTTTTGGGAAAAAAATTACCTATATTAAAAATTATAGAAATCGATTCAGTAAACGATTCTGAACAAACTAATTTCAGGATGTGCGTTAATTATGTTACATGTTGTATATATGTTTTTAGTACCTCAAGAGATATCTTTTTAATTAACAATTTATGTGGTCCGGCCGCCAGGCAGTGCTCTCTGGCCGCGCCACCTTAAATTAAATAGAGTATAGTGAACTATTAATAAATCAATATTCCGAAAAAAACTACCTAAAGAGTACCTTGCATACGACAAATATGGTCCAATAAACCCCTTTAGTTAAGGAGTTACTGGTCGTAGGGTGTGGTCCGGCTGGAAGGTATACTCTGCAGCAAGTCAATTTTGCAATATTTAATATTAAATATCTGTGGTGTTCACTAGAAACACTAGTTAGGGTTTAGAATAAAACCACCAAATTATCAGTAAGTAGATGAACTACTTTAAGGTTACGTGCACTCGCTGCTCGGGATAAGTGAGGACTAATCGACACGGAACCGTAAAGCGTCACGCTACGTTTATTAGTATATCTCATCTCTTCCTTTTTATATGAATATATGTATTTCAATTAGACCATTAGAGGTCACTTAAGGAAATGAGTTCATTTCATTTTCCTCGTTTTCCCATTCGCTAAGGGTGTTTGTATGGAGAAGAATGGGGAAGAAACTCCATACTTACTCTTTTAAAATGTTTTACAAAAATGTGTAGGTTGTATTAATTGGTGTAATAGTTATAAAATTAGGTTTACATAACTGGAATACAATTCCTTTTATGTTACCATATAATATAAATTATGCTAACTTAGGTACACAATATTAAAATTTAAACAATTTCAGATAAATTAATAATGGTAATAGACATAATCCAGGTGCAAATATTGTAGGCATATACATTGTTTCTTTAATTTTTAATAAAATTAGTTTTAAGTACAATAGTTACAATATTTAGCATCAATTAGAATTCAGTCATTCATTCTTTTAAAGTACAATGACAATATTTCCATTTAGAATTTAATTACATTTTAAGTACATACTAGTACCTTCACTATTTAGCATTAAACTTACTTTATTGCATTATGCTTAATTTTAAAATACGGTACGTAACTTTATCTTACGTTTTGTGATCGATAAGTTTGAATTGATCAGTTTTCGTTACTCTTATTTATACCTTTAGGTGTTCCACGATATTCGTCATGTGTCGGTAGTCTTGACCAGTTTCGACATACCCTATGTTTCAGTACGCTGCGGTGTGGATTAAATTACGGAGGTGTATTATTTTCGTTCATCATGGTCTCTACATGTACTTTTTCTCCAATATAAATTCTCAATGTGTAACTTTTCTGCTATCTCTGTTTAATAAATCTGTCCAACTTTTGAATGGTTGTATCAGCTTCCAGATCTGTTTATGGTTATTTATCTCCACTTCACCTCAGAACGCAATAAACAGCTCTGATGGTTTTTTTTTCTTGTGTAGTTCTGGTGTACTAATATACATCATTAAGTACTATATACCCTTTCAGGCTGATTTTCGCATTGATCAATTTTCAATTGTTTAAGGATATCCCTGTTGCTCTTTGGTGAGTAAGTATTCTTTGTCTGGTAGAGGACCTTGTATCTTAGCTCTTTGTTGAGTAAATACTCTTTGTCTAGTAGAGGACCTTGTATCTTAGCTCTTTGGTGAGTAAGTACTATTTGTCTAGTAGAGGACCTAGTATCTTAGCTCTTTGGTGAGTAAGTATTCTTTGTCTTATAGAGGACTTTGTATCTTAGCTCTTTGTTGAGTAAGTACTCTTTGGCTAGTAAAGGATCTTTGGCTAGTAAAGGACCTTGTTTATTCCGTTTTCTATATAGAATGTCTCGAACTCTTGAGACACAAAATTGTCTGTCAAACTTAGATTTTATACTTGCAGGATCTCGGTTTAAGAAAAGATTGCTCAATACCTTTATCGTGTCCTGTATATGTAGAGAGAAAGAATAATTAACATTTCAATCTCTTTGTATCGACTGTTTTAGTCGATAATCACGAAAAGATAATCAAAGCTTTATTCCTACAAGCTTCTGAAGGAAATTCAAGCCTTTTAACTATACTAGAGGGTTTGGTCTTGAGACTAAACCTATTTACGGCGTCTTTGTTTGCCTATATCGGCCAACAGACCTTTGTATGTAGTGTAGAGCCTTCAATGTCCTAGTTGACAATACTTCCACTCAGGCATTATTTTGTTTTCAAATTGAGTTTCGTTGCTCTTTTAAACGGTTTCATGAGTTTCATGTTACTAAAATTCATGTTTCATTATTTATATTGCAGCGTCTTTTTTAACTTATTATTCGATGCTGCAGTAATCATTTTAAGAATAATATGGACCAGGTTCTTTTTTATGCTTGCCTTTGAAAGCCCCTTAGGTCACTCTCAAAGTTTACATTTTGTGCGAGATATAACCTAGGCTAAGGGTAAGGCTTATGATCCGTGGCAAGTTCATATGTTCATCCCAAGCAAATGGTTGTTTTTGGTCTGACAGTAATGTTTTTTCAACGTCTATCAGACTCTTGCAGGATAATATTTGACTGAATTAGTACAGTCCTTTAACTAACAGAACATGTTTACTTGGTATAAATTGTGTTCAGTACAAACTACTGTTCTCTCATAGTACGTTTACATCTGATTGGGCATCACTTTAAAAATGACAATGATCTTTATTCCCATTTTTGTAAGGTTGCTGTTCGATTGCAGCCACTGATAAGTCTGTCCAATAACAATGATCTTTATTCTGATTCAGTTATGGTTGTTTTTATTTTGTTGTCAGACATAAACCGACATTGTGTGCATGAGCATTTCAATAAATATTACTGGCCACTTGTTTACCTGTGGTCAATTTTACTTTTTGTTCTATCTGTTTACTTTTATTGCACTTTGAATAAACAGTGTGTTCGTGTAGCTAACTTAACCAATTAGTTTAGTTTTATAATATTTACAACGTACTGCTAACTTAACCAGTTAGTTTTATAATATTTACAACAGTACTTTTCTTTCCCACATTTTTTTTTTTTTTGCCATAATGAAAAACTGGCTGTAAATGTTGGCTCTATTAGTTGTAGTAAATTTTGAACTTCTCGAGTGTTCTAAATGTTTGATAACAAAATCTCAGAAACTAAACGGTTTTATAATTTATTTAACAAAATCTGTTTTTGTGTAGTAAATAATTTTTCTACACTCTTAATACTTTAATGTCGTCTATACAGCTATACAGATGACAATTTGTTCGCATAAACCGGTAAAGCTCGGCGGCTAAGCGGCTTGCTTGTAACTAAAGTTGAGATTTTTATATTATTTTCAACGTGATAAATTGCGTTACCAATTTTGATATATTGCTCCATAGTGGGCAAGTGATGTTTGTTTGTTTTATAATAATAACTCCGTTCGCAGCACGGATATACAAGCAAATATGTTTATCATTATTTGGCTTTAAATTCGGTCCCATCAGATAAACCCAAGACTATGGTTTACTTCCAGGTTTAATGATGTCCATTTTACCAGTTCGTCTTGTTTACTTCCAGGTTTAATGATGTCCATTTTACCAGTTCGTCTTGTTTACTTCCAGGTTTAATGATGTCCATTTTACCTGTTCGTCTTATTTATTATTTTTCTTTGCTCCAAATGAATTTGCACTATAAAGCTGACAACTGGAGAAATTGTTTCATAAATAGTGATTTTTAATTGAACATCTTTGAACTTTGTTATTGACTTTACACCTTTTACTCGAGAATTAAGTAAAATAAACCATTTAGCGGCCCATGGATGTTTTGTCTGGAGACGTTTGTTGGTTGTAGCCTAAGTTTTGCTTCGTGATCAAAATTCATGACTTGATTTTTTGTGTTTTATTATTTAAATCTACAGTTAGATTCAATGATCATTTTCATGTTAACCTCAAATTTTGGCATTATTTATTCTACTCTAGTCATTTGACGAGAGGTAAACCATTTCTAAATTTTGCTTCCAGATCAAAATTCATGACTTGATTTTTTGTCTTTTATCATTTATATCTACAGTTAGATTCAATGATCATTTTCATGTTAACCTCATCTTTTGGCATTATTGATTCTACTCTAGTATCTGACCAGTGGTAAACCATTTTCTTTTATTTACCCTTATTTTGCTATGGCTCTGGCCTGGTTAAGACACTTTATGTGTTGGCCGACCAGAAGTAAACACTTTTTCTTTTATTGGACCTTGTTTTGCAATGGTTTTGGTTATGGCCTTTTTGCCATCTTTTATGCGAATTGTATGGTTTACAGGTTTTATCAACTATGTAAATCAAAGTGATGAAATCAATCTGCCAGTGAGTCAGAAAAGTCTATGATGTACAAATGTATAACAACGTGTTCGACGTTTAAGAAATTCATACAGTAGTTCAAGTTATCAGAAATAAATGTTACTTAGTAACGGGTGACCTTTTTGCCATATTTTATGCGAATTGTATGATTTGCAGGGCTTCAGCTACTGACTATTATTCGTGATCTTTACTGCCATATCGGCACCAAAGATTAACCTCTCTGGTGAGATATTTGGTTTCATTTGTTGTCAATCTTATTAAGGCTAGGTACTTGTTGCATTTTGAACTCTGACTCTATTGTGTATTTGTTTAACGGCCTTTTTACAGTTTTAAGAGAGAAAACTATTGTAATTATTTTCGATTCTTGCTGTATCACCACGAATTAAAATAACCTTCCTTAATTAAGTCGAGATAAGCACTATTTTAGTAAAATAATTTCAATGTTGTCTCGATAAATTCTTATTTATTTTTACCAAAACATAAGTACAATAAAGTTTTTGAAGTTAAAATAAGCAAACTTATTATTTTGGCTTTAACTAAAGAAACAAATTTGTTGGTCGTATCCGGCCAATAACAAAGAGTTCTGTGAGTTCTGATAACATAGCACTTAAAACAAACTGTAGCTTACAAGTCTCACCAAGGGTTTCTTTATAAGTCCCCTTTTATTTTTTTTATTTTTTTTGGATGGGAAATCATCAAATGACCCCCCCCACTCTGGGCGGAGCGGAATGGAGTGTCAGACTTGTACTGACTAAAACCCATCCATGTTCCTTCTTTGCCCTTTGTGTTCCAGGGCCACGGTGTCTCTTTCGAACAGTCCCGCAGCTCTGGCAGGCATCGGCCCATGCGGACCCCTACTCGGTCGCTGACATCTCTTTGAGGCGCGCGTGGAACACAAACGCGCCGTCGACACGGCCTGTCGTCATAAGACGGCCGGACGGCGAGCTAGCCCGTAACTCGCCGTCCACAGGCCCGCGCCTACGGTGGCCGGGAGCCACCACGTGACCCCCGAAGCCCAGGGCGTCTCCCGCGGCGGCTGGGACGTGAGGTTCTTTCCCTCTCACGTCCTGCCACCTCCTTCACTAGCATGACTGCTTCACAGAAGGTGGTGACGGCTTCCCATTCCCTCTCGCTCCGGACCATGGCTTGAACCAGGGCCGGACGCGAGAGATCGCCGCCGCCAATCGCCGCTACAAGGACACGGCGGTGCTCCGCCCAAGCGGGGCAGACCTCTACGGTGTGCTCCACCGTGTCCTCCGGACGATCCTCGCAGTGGAAACACCCGGGCGTTTCCTCCCGCCCGATTCGGTGCAAGAACCTCCCGAAACAACCGTGTCCGGTGAGGATCTGCGTCAGGCGGTAGGTGAGGGCGCCGTGGCGCCTCTCTAGCCACTCCTCAAAGAGGGGACTTATCGCCACTATGGTAGCGTGCCCTGCACGGGGTTGCAACAGTCGCTCTCTCCATGTCGCCATGATATCACGCCGGAGGTCTGTCCGCTGAGCGGCAATTTGCCGCGGCAGCGGAGTTTCCCCCCGACGTAGTGCCTCCGCGCGCCATTCATGCAGGCGCGCGAGGACTATCGCCTCCAGATCCCATGGCAGCAATCCGGCAAGGAGGCTAGCCGCCTCGCCGGAGATCGTGCGGTACCCCCGGATTAGCCTTATGGCTATCACCTTTTGGGGCGTGTTCAGGTAGTGGGCGGCTTGCCGCCTTAAAGAACGCGCCCACACCGGGGCCCCGTAAAGGGCCATGGACCGCACGACCCCCGCGTATAGCCTCCGGCAGGAGGCGTTTAGACCCCTCAGGTTGGGCAAGAGCCGCTTGAAGGCAGCCCCTGTCCGTTCCAGTTTGGGAGCCAAGCGTCGGAAGTGCTCCACGAAGTTCCACCGGCTGTCGAGGACGAGTCCTAGGTACTTCAACGTCGACCCGACGCCGATGGAAACCCCTCCTGCCGTCAGTAGGGATCCCGACGGTGGCGCATTCCGAGGCCCATGAAAACACATGGCCTCGGACTTGTGCAATGCCACCTCGAGACCCAATTGCCGGATCCTATCCACGACTATCGCAACCCCGCGTGTCATGTTTTCGGCCGCCGCCTCGTGCGACCTCCCTTGTGCCAGTACCAGCGTGTCGTCAGCGTAGCAAACTACGCTGACGCCGGTAGGGAGGTCGGCGCGCAGCACCCAGTCGTAACCGATGTTCCACAGGGCCGGTCCTAGAACCGATCCCTGTGGAACACCGCACGACATCTCTCGCCGGTTCCATTCTCCGCTCTGACCGGGGTAGATGACGGCCCTATCCGTCAAGTAGTCCCCGACCACACGACGAAGGTAGGTTGGCACCCGGTGATACCGGAGTGCCTCCCTAATGCAGCTCCAGGGCATGGAGTTGAAGGCGTTGGCGATGTCAAGAGACACCGCCAAGACGACCCCGCCCCGGGACACCGCGTCCCCCGTCGTGAGGGCTCTCAAGATCCGGCCCCATCCACGCAAGGTGCCCGGCAAGGCGGTTGGCAATGACTCTTTCGAAGAGCTTGCCCACCTCGTCGAGCAACACGATGGGCCGGTATGCGGACGGAGAGTCCGCAGTTCGCCCTGGTTTCCGGATGAGGACCAGCTTCCCCGTCTTCCAACGAAGCGGAAACTGGCCTCTCTCCAAGCATGCGCTTAGGAGCCCTTCCAGTCGGGGCCCGAGAGCCTCAGAGGCCAGGACCCAGGCTTTGCCAGGCAAGCCATCGGGTCCCGGGGCGGTGTTTCTGGCTTTCAGCCTGCGTACCGCCACTCTCAGGTCTACCCCAGTCACCTCCGGAACGTCGTCAACGTCATCGGTGTGGTCCGCTTCCGGCACCGCACGCGGCGGCGGAGCCATAGGCGGGGGAGGATGCTCCCCTCGCGAAGGGAACAGAGCGCTCACCACGTCCTCCACGAGCTCAGGCCGGAGACTCTGCGTTAGCGGGGGGGCCCGGGTGCGGAGTTTGTCCCGCACCATCTTGTAAGGGCGCCCCCACGGATCTCCGTTCAGAGACTCCAGCATCTCCTCGCGGGCCAAATTCTTGGCCCGCCGGACAGCCTCTTGGAGGGCGGTCTTCGCCGCTCTGTACCCCTCGTACAGCTCCGCCTCAATGGCTGCCGCATCCGGAGGGCGGATGCGGAGCCTGCGATGCCTGGCGTACAGGCGCCGCGGGGCAACGCACGCCTTGCGCAGAGACGTCAGCTCTCGCGACCACCAGTACACCTGACGCCGGGCGCTTTCTGGCCGAACTCGGGGCATTGCCACGTCGCAAATCTCGGACATGGCCTCCTGGAACCAACCCGCCTCGTTGTTGATGTCAGCAGGCCTGACTGGTGATGACACCCAGGCCTGCACGATCGAGGCTTCCAGGAGGAGCTCCCGGTCCAGCTGCTTCAGCGCCCATCGCGGACCACTCGAGGCCTGTAGGACCGGCACGCTTGAGGACTGGGTGGAGACGTCGAACCGGATATACCGGTGGTCGGAATAGGTCTCCACCCCCTCCATGACGCGCCAGTCAACGACACGCGGCGACAGAGCGGGGCTGGCGAACGAGATGTCCACCACCGACTCGCCCCGCATCCGCACGCACGTGGGGACAGAACCCCCATTTAGGACGACCAGGCCTGTCTCCAGAGCCCAGTCCTCCACCATTCTACCCCGCACGTCCGTGTAACGAGAACCCCAAGCCAAGTTCTTGGCATTGAAGTCCCCGAGCACAAGCACGGGGAGGGAATGGCTTCCGATGACGACACTCAACTCCGTGAGGGAGTTGTGGAACTCGGCGAGAGTTCGGCTCGGGGAGAAGTAGACTCCCACTACAACGATCTCCCCGAACCGTGCTGCTACGCACCCCTGACCCTTCCTGACACTCTCAAGGGTCGGGGTACCGGCGGCGACCGACGCAATTAAGGTCACTGAGCCGCTAAGGTCCTCCACCCAGTCATCCCTGGGCGGGACAAAGTACGGCTCAGCGACCACGGCGATGTTAATCGACCACTGCACCATGCTCTGGAGCAACAGATCCTGAGCGCAGGCGCAGTGGTTGATGTTCGCCTGGAGGAGGCGTAATGGGGCCGTTACTGGCACTCCATTTCATCCCCCTCCCGGGCCCCCTGCGAGGGCTCCGCTGCGGAAGTTGCAGCAGTAGCGGCAGCGGCGGCGACAGTGGCGGCGGCTGCGGTGGTGGCGACGGTGGGGGTTTTGGCGGTGGTGGCGGAGGGCCTTCCCTTGCCCCTGGCCTTGGCGGGAGTACCGCAGGACTTGCTCCCTGCCCGGTGATCAGCCGGCTTGCCAGCTGCCGCACATGCGGCGCAGCGCGGCGCGGCGGAGCAAGCCGCGGCCATGTGACCAGGCTGGCCGCAGCGGAAGCACAGGCCGCTGCGGTCCACCTCCGAAGTGCACCGGACCGACACGTGGTGCCCCACATGGCAGCGGAAGCACCTCAGAGGTCTGGGTTCCAGCAGCTTTACCTGCGCCGAAACCCAGCCCACCAAGAGCCTTCGGCCCTCCACAATGACTTTCGCCGCCGTCACAGGGCAGCTTACCGTTACGGTTCGCATGCCCGACAGGTCCGGACGTAAGGTGCCTGCCTTGACCTGCTCGGCAGGGCACCCACCGGTCCTGGTGACGGCGGCCACCACCTCCTCCTCGGTCACCGAGTCGTCCAGACCTAGAATGCGCATTTGACGGGCCTGGACACTCGGGCCTCTTCCGCATTTAAGGACGCCCTAAGCTTTTCAGCCAGAGCGTCAGCGGACGAGCCACGGGTTTCGCCGGGGATTTCCAGCACTCGAGCCCCTGTTGCGGTGACTCTAAGCCGGAGGCCCCCGGCGATCCCGAGCTCCCCGAGATCCACCATCGTCTTCGCCTTAGCGAGCACGTCGCGATAGGTCACGCCCCTCTTTTCCGCCTCCGGCTGTAGTGTTATCACTACAGCTGCGGTCTTCGGGGCGCTGAGCCTAGCAGCACCATTCCGCTTCTGTTCTTGGCGCTTCCGCTCCCGCTTCCTGGCCTTTTTGGCCGCCCTTCGCTCCCTCGCTCTCTCTCCGGCCACCTGCCACCCGGTCTCGGCCACGGATGGCTTAGAGGGCGGGGGGGGCGGCGGTGGCGGCTGTCTCGCGGCTGGCGCTGGCACATTCGCCGCCTTGCCCTTCTTGTGGGCCGCCGCCTTGCCCTGCCTCAAGGCCGCCGCCCCCCCAACCGGGGCCGATTTAGCCGGCTTTCCAGGAGCCGACGTAACCCTGCCGGAGGGCTGGCTGGACGGCCCCGGTGCGGAAGCTGCAGCAGCCGCATATGTGGCCGCCCTCGGGCCCGAGGGCGCCTTGTTTGCCGCCAAGGGGGGGCGCAGAACAATGCCCTCCAGGACGGAGAACCGAGCCTTAAAGGCAGCCAGCTCCTGTCGAACCAGGTTCAGGACCTGGTTCTCCACCGGCACGGCCTGGCGTGGTCGCTGCTGGCCATTTTGGGGCGCCTCGCGAGAGCCGGACTCACGCAGACTGGCCAAGTCTGCTCGGAGCCTCCTGTTCTCCTCTTGGAGAAGCTCCGTGGCGGCCGTCAGTCGAGCGACCTCCGCCCGCAGTTTGACCATGCCTTCTGGCGGGGGCGCCGCATATCTGGCCTCCGCTGCCGCCATGATAGAGGCGACCGCTGAGGGTATAGCCCTTTGCCTGGTGGAGGGCTTTTGCTTGTAGGAGACAGCCCTCAGCGCCGCCTCCACCTCCTTCGCAAGCCCGGCCTTACGCTCCGCTTCGGAGCCGCCGTCTGCGCCCGCCTCGTTACCAGAGGAGCCCGAACGGGCCACTCTGTGACCAGCAGCCACCCCCGGGTGGCGCGCCTCCGCGGCAAGCCGTGCCGACCTCTTGGTGGCAGAGAGGCCTCTCCCCTTGCCGCGGATCCCGCCACGCTTGCTGGTGGGGATCTTGCGAGCCGAAGCCAGTTCCCCCTCTGATGACGACTCTCGGTCGCCTACCGGCCTGGACCGCTTGCGAAGGAACTCCCTGTTCCCCGCAGCAGCCCCGGGCCTTCCGCGCCGGGAGCTCTCTGAGCCTCCCGCGCTCACATCGCCGGATGCGGCGCCGGACTCCGACTCCGCATCCCTCTCCTCCCTTCCTTCGCCGTTATCGGCCGTTTTCTGGGTTAAAATATTTTCCATTTTGTTCCCACGAGTATGGGGGAAATAAAAGTCCATCTGGGCAGTGCCCCCTGTACCCAGATAAGCCATAGCCAGGCCCGGCAGTGGTTCGCACTAGCGACTGATTTTCCAAAGGAACCCGTCAGCCATACATCTCCTCGCGGTGCGCCGCCGCTTGAGATTCGGGGTAACTTTTTATAGAGGTTTTCTACCTCGTGGTCCGGGCGGTTAAGCCAAGACCCTCGGTCCCAATCGAAGCCGCGAGACGTGTTCCACGACACTTCGACGGTGGGATTACGATATCGACGGGGAGGTCTGCTCGGAGGCAGGGTAAGTGCACACCGAGCCCGCCCTAGCTCCTCCGCTGTGCCCTCTGCTTTTCAGAGGGTCACACGGAGCAACGCCCCCTAAGTCCAAGATGGACCCCTCCCAAGTCAGAATATTAGCCATGGACAGTAACATTCCCCGAGGAATAAGAATCTTTTCCCATTCCTCGGGGAAGGATACTGCCCACGCCCAGGGTGCACCGGCCCAGCAGCTGCTATTCCCTCCAGACGTATCGAGAGGGACCGGCAGCCATCAAGCACACGAGGAGGAATTCTGACAACGCACCCCTTATAAGTCCCCTTTAAGTGTCAACTAAGCAAAGCGGCCACTTATAATTATTTTAATACAAGTCGGAGCTAGGGATGTACGATAATTGCATCGATACTTTGGATTATCCGAATCGTGACCACGCGATACGATTCTAGGATCACATTGAATGGCTTCGATCCGGTTCACAATGAAAGTAATCGAATTGCATTGTATTTATTTCTTATTTTGTTTTTGATTACAGCACAAAACATATTATAAGATTTAGTCAAAAAATCATTAGCCTTAACAGATTTCATGACACTTGTTCAGTTTTTACAATAGGTAAGGTAATAATTATTACCTTCATTACTTCGAAGATATCAAACTGGAATTTACGAGAAAATGTTCTCGTAGGTACATTCGTTTTTTATTGATTTTTTCAATGGGAACATTTAAGAGACGTTTTTGTAGGGACATTAGGTTTTTGATCGAAATTTATTTCAATAGGCACGTGTTATTTATTTATTTAACACGTCAAGCACAAAGTACAGAGGCTAAGCACATTTTTCTTTACGTGGCTGTATTACAAACAGGAAATTCTTGTGTACCGGTAACTTAAATGATAACTGATTTGCATAGTTAGGAAATATATACAAATGGATAGTTAATATTAAATAAATTAAATATTGCAAAATTGTCTTGCTGCAGAGTATACCTTCCAGCCGGACCACACCCTACGACCAGTAACTCCTTAACTAAAGGGGTTTATTGGACCATATTTGTCGTATGCAAGGTACTCTTTAGGTAGTTTTTTTCGGGATATTGATTTATTAATAGTTCATTATACTCTATTTAATTTGAGGTGGCGCGGCCAGAGAGCACTGCCTGGCGGCCGACCACATAAATTGTTAATTAAAAAGATATCTCTTGAGGTAGGTACTAAAAATATATATATTAGGTACGATGAAAGTAGAGTTTAGGTAGGTATTATTTCGAACTATAGCATCTGAGTACTAAACCGTGGTCCGGCCACAAGAACACACGGGTGGGTTATGGGTATGTCTGTATGTTTGTCTGTTCCTTCATAATTTCTAAATTAATTATCTTAATTTGACAAATGAGGTACCTATCGTTGGAAGCGCAAGACGCTTCGTGCACTGTGGGCTATCACAATAAATTGAATACGGCGCCCTCTAGAGGACATAGACATGAACTTAATAAAAAATCTATACAAAAAACTGATTTTACAGTTATTAGACTGCTATATATTTAAATGCACAACATGAAAAAATTCTTAACCTATCAAAACAATACATTCTAACAGTAGTAAACATTAGCTTTAGGGCAAACTGGCAGTTATATGACCACAGCTATCCTCTGATCATCACTGAAAATGTTTTATTTTTGTTTTAGCCTGCTGGGCAAACCTCTTCTCACACAGAATGAGAGAACTGAATATACCGGGTACTTAAAATTCATATTTTAAGTACCCGGTAAGGCCGGAGTGTGCCTGTACGTCAGCGGTGAGTACCGCCCAGGGGCTGTAGTCTCGACATAGATAGCGACAAAAATCGGTCGTTAAGTCATAACGATGTCAAATTTCTTTAATAGATTTTCAACTTTATTTCAAAGCCCTTAAGGTTGAAAATCTATTAAAGAAATTTGACATCGTTTGCCCTAAAGCTAATGTTTACTACTGTTAGAATGTATTGTTTTGATAGGTTAAGAATTTTTTCATGTTGTGCATTTAAATATATAGCAGTCTAATAACTGTAAAATCAGTTTTTTGTATAGATTTTTTATTAAGTTCATGTCTATGTCCTCTAGAGGGCGCCGTATTCAATTTATTGTGATAGCCCACAGTGCACGAAGCGTCTTGCGCTTCCAACGATAGGTACCTCATTTGTCAAATTAAGATAATTAATTTAGAAATTATGAAGGAACAGACAAACATACAGACATACCCATAACCCACCCGTGTGTTCTTGTGGCCGGACCACGGTTTAGTACTCAGATGCTATAGTTCGAAATAATACCTACCTAAACTCTACTTTCATCGTACCTAATATATATATTTTTAGTACCTACCTCAAGAGATATCTTTTTAATTAACAATTTATGTGGTCGGCCGCCAGGCAGTGCTCTCTGGCCGCGCCACCTCAAATTAAATAGAGTATAATGAACTATTAATAAATCAATATCCCGAAAAAAACTACCTAAAGAGTACCTTGCATACGACAAATATGGTCCAATAAACCCCTTTAGTTAAGGAGTTACTGGTCGTAGGGTGTGGTCCGGCTGGAAGGTATACTCTGCAGCAAGACAATTTTGCAATATTTAATTTATTTAATATTAACTATCCATTTGTATATATTTCCTAACTATGCAAATCAGTTATCATTTAAGTTACCGGTACACAAGAATTTCCTGTTTGTAATACAGCCACGTAAAGAAAAATGTGCTTAGCCACATATATTTGTGCAGGATCTCTAGAAGGTATTATTTTTTTAAATATTGACCCTGTAGCGCCAATACTGAGCTTTATTCTTTTATTACAATTGACACGATGACAATAATATTTTTCTTGTAGATCCGTCCAATAATATAAAATGAAAGGCAAAACACAGAATAATCGAATCACATTCTTGTATAAAATACTACCCATAATCCATAATGAAAGTACCTACAACATTCTTGTCCAAATAAGCTTATTGTTTAGATCGTTGCCTGATATTCTGCAATGTACAAATGGTGGCTCATAGATGTCATCTTCGTTCATGACTTTGTTTACTATTTTGTTCCGAATTACGATCGCATATTCATTAATCAGTTTTTCAGACAGCTCTTCTTTTTTTCTTTTTAGTCAATTTATTTTTAATATTTGGATCATGCACAATTAACAATTTTTTAATGTTTATATTTGATTATGAAAATATATATTTGTTTTTCGTATACGTATTGTTTACTTTAAACCAAAATTTTCACTTACTTCGTCAAATTAACTAGGTACCTATTCTTAGGTAGATAGGTAAACAAAAACCAAAAAGTGCACCTTCTTCAAAATCTTTGTTGGTAATAAAAATAAAAGTTTATAGATGAAGTCCAGGTCTTTTTATAAAGGACTTATTATGCAGTTTTCGTTGGCATAAAGAAATAAAGCATATTTCGTTATATTTGCTGAAAGTAATCCTCCCTAGCCGCACCACATACTTTAAAGATTAATTAATAAAAATGAATAGTTTCATGAGAGAAAAAAGTATCAACGAAGAGTAGAGAAAAGGTACAATTATATAAATTGATTTATGGATTGTGATATACTAATAAACGTAGCGTGACGCTTTACGGTTCCGTGTCGATTAGTCCTCACTTATCCCGAGCAGCGAGTGCACGTAACCTTAAAGTAGTTCATCTACTTACTGATAATTTGGTGGTTTTATTCTAAACCCTAACTAGTGTTTCTAGTGAACACCACATTGGCGACGAGTAAAAGCGCAGTAAGTGAAATTATGTACTTGCTTACGGGAATTGGTCAGCAACAAAATTAAAATAAATTATAAAAAATTAAAATAAAAAATGTTCTGAAAAACTCGTGACTGTGAAAATTTGTAACTAGCCTCATCATAACATCGCGCCTGTAATCCCAACGGTGATCAAAGTGAAATTTAGTGACAGACGTCATCATAAAATCACGCCTGTAATCACCTTAGGATTAGGCAGAAGTGTACCCATTAGGTACTCCAACATTTCGCTCGTTATGTTTAACTCCCAAGTACTTAATAAGGGCGAACCAATTACTATAGCGAAATTCAGTATTAATGATGATTAATTAATTCCGTAATTATGTTTACTTTGTAAATAAAAAAAAATAAAAATACCAAGGTCTTGAAAAGATCGCTTTTTGCGATAACATCAGTAAGTTTATCACTATAAGTAAAATGTTTTCTTGTAAGATTGTTACTTTTATGGTGTACATAATTAAAAATATTCTATTCTAGGATACATGAAACTATTCTAAAATATATTATTATGTACTTACAGTACAAAATAATACAGTATTTAATGAATAATGTTTATTTCCTCAATTGTGTTATATTTCGATCAACAATTGTCATTAGGTATATTGGTACTTATATAATATCTTATGCGCGATCTGCGTCTGCGATAAGCTGAGGGATGTGCAGCATGGATCGAGGAACTTAGTAATTATATCACTAAATGTCACTCGTAAACAGAACCGAATATTGGAATGAAGTTATGATATTTTGATAAGTCTCTGTATTGCGACATTAATTAAATGGCTTAAAATGAGAGGTACAAAAAAATAAAAAATAAATACCCTAGTACCTACGTATTGTTGACCAAATCCGTTTGCAAACTACATTATCGAAAGACAAATTCTGACAAATTCAAAAATAAATAGTTAAAACAACGTTTACGAGCAAGAGGAGAGATGTCTCAAAGGGCTTTGAAATAAAGTTGAAAATCTATTAAAGAAATTTGACATCGTTATGACTTAACGACCGATTTTTGTCGCTATCTATGTCGAGACTGCAGCCCCAGGGGCTGTCTTCGTAATCTGAAAGACCGAAGATTTGCCTGTGTCTACCATTGGCACAGCGGAGACCACCCAACTAGCACATGACAGCCGCACAGTGACTTGATTATAGATTGTGACTACTCAAGGCTGTTTTAGTTTTAAACACTAAAAAATTGCTAAATCTGTAGAATATAACATTACAAATTTATGGCGGTATAACTAGGGCGCTATGCTTCGACATTTATTGTGCGAACCAACAGTTTGTGGAATTCACTACCGGTTTCTCTGTTCCCTGATCATTATAATCTGAAATTATTCAAATTCCGAGTAAAGTTGAAGTGTTTCTTCTAGGCAAGCGTTCTCCGCCTTAGGCCGCATCATCGCTTCACATCAGGCAAGTTAGTCTAACGCAAGCCTAAACAAAAAAAATAGCAACAAATTTTTTTTACTGCACATTCAAAGGAGAAAAGTCAGGAAATCTTTATTAATGACCGCCCCACGCCGCCTATGCGCGGCCGTCTGCTTGACTGCAGAGTGCGAAGGTTGGCCTTATCACAATTTGAGACATCTCTCCTCTTGCTCGTAAGAATGTCTTTGGTTTCCACTAAAGCTAAGTGAAGACGAGAAAATGTAACCAACGGTTCGTTGCCACTATAATACCATAGATAGGTAGTTTAGCAACACGTTTTCCTATCCTCTCCGCTCCGCTCTTTGGTGGAATCCGGGCCTTATGTGCGACGCGCAGCAGCGCGCGATACCTAGAAGCTAGGGTGTTTTCACCGAAGGTATTCGGGAGATACGTACTGGCTAGACCGGAGCAAGAGATTAATTTATGGTGTATAGGCGGTCAGGCGGCAGCCTGCTCAGTCTCGTCTCCGCTGTGAGCTGCTGCCGCAAAGTGCTGACGTTGGCCCCTACTCTGGGTCAACAGTTTTCACTAAAGCAAGGACAATAATTGACGAAATTCTATTTTTGGCTTACAACAATTAGCTCGCACTCTCGTGTCTGCTTTGGTGGAGTCCGGGCCTGCAGCAGTCGCTCCGTTCGCGCTATGGAAAATCCAGCCCTAGCTAGTCTCGGAGTTACTCAATCTTATTTAGGTACTGTGATGGGTTACCTAAATGAGGTTTCAAGTTCAATAGTATAGTTCGGAAGCACTCCAGATCTTCACATAAAATGGTCAGAACCTGCTCCACTAGTCAGTGAAGCACTGAACTGGGAATCCATGCAAGCAACAAACATCAAAATGGCTTTCTTAGCTTGCCACTATAGAATTGACCAAGAAGGTATTGTAGGTATAAAAATTAAACAAGGTTGTGATTTTTTAGTTTTTATTTGATACACTAGTAGCATTATTAGATGATCCTAATTTCCACATGCGTACCTGAAACAAAAAAAAATAAAATTTACCTTCAATATGCTCAGCATTCACAAGTTCCTAAAAGATAGAGGTACATATGTATAGTCAACTGCAAGCTCATGGCAACAATTTAAATATAAATGAAAGGATTTATATTCAAATGTCATTGTCAAAGTAGTATGACGGTTTTGTAGTTTATGTGTTACCAACTTACCACTGACACGCAGTGAGCTGCTGTAATAATATTTGTAAGCTTTTCATTAGTCCTTGTTTTACAATATCATATCACAAGGGTGGAGCAAGCATGCTAATATGCCCTCCAATTCTTTACGTTTGTCTCATGATGAGATAACGACTGCCTCGGAGGGGTAATAATTATCATATATCAGAAGACTTCTGAAGTTCTTAAAATAATACTTGAATATAATGAAAGCTGTCAGGATCCACATAATTAAGACGATAATTTGATTAGGACTATGTTTTTTATAGTTTAATTGGCCCTATTTAATACCCATATTCACATAGCATCAAAAACTGACTGCACAAATATGCATTTGTAATTATTTTGATATGATCAAAGCAACTATATAAGTATTTGTTTTACTATCTGGAAAACCATTCAGTTGTTGCCTAACTTAATATTGAATACATAGTTTAATCTACCATCCCCCATGGGCACACCAGTGGAGACTGGTAGACTATTTAGGGCCTCCACCCTAAATAAATTATTTTTCATTTTATGCTATGATAATCTCCTAACTTCCCAATGCCCCACTCATGTTTGCAAAATCATTCAAATATACAATGTAACCTTTTAGGTTTTAGTGTCCAATGCATTTCTGATTGTTACAGTGGCACTGATACTGAAGACTCTTTGCTTAAGAAAATTAACAAAAACAAATGCTGAGCACTGTTGAAAGAATGCAAAGTTTTTTTTAAGTTAAATCTTGTGTCTTGTGGTGTATGTACAAAACTCAATATAAATCTAAGTATATTGGTTCATACCCAACATAATTTATTAACTGGAAAGCAAAATAGCTGCTGACTCGCATACTATCTAGCACATGGTTTAATTCTACCACCCCCATGGTCACACCACAGTAAAGTAACACTTAAAAAAATTCTTGGACTTTGATAATAATTAATAACCTCCAATCTTCCAATGCTTCAATCGTGTTTGCTCAGATATTAGTTTAACCGCAAACAAACTTATGCAGTTTCAGTTATTTTAAGCAATGAACAAAAATGTTTGAATAAATAAGACAAATCGCAGTCACAGAGGAAGTCTAGATGCTTAAAATGAGCAATAACCAAGCAAACATTTTGAAGTAAATTTAGAAGCATGGGTACATGTACATAACCCTATGTCATACAAAATTGTACCACACACATTTCTAGGTTAGAAAACTATACTGACATATTATATTTTAACGTCTTGTAAGTTCTACCCTGAGCACATGTTAATTGATCATAATTTTATCAATGATAACACTTAAATAATGGCATCTCAAGCACTGGGGTTGAGTTTATATTTTTTAATTCCATCTCACAGGTCAACCTGTGAGGCTGGCTTCTGCTTAAACGGACTATCCTGTGGCTGCCTTGAGTGTAAGGCCTCCAGCCAGGGAAACAAAAAGGAATAAACTAAACGACAGCGCGCTAGAAGCATCCCCTGTGGGGTACGAGCCTCGGCATAGGGCGTCGCTGGAGCCTCCAGCCAGAGGCAAAACTAATAAACTAAGCTACGGCGCGCTAGAAGCACCCCCTGTGGGCTACTAGCCTCGGCTTAGGGCGTCGCTAGGGGACGGCAGCAAAGGGAGAAGCTGGATCTCGTCATTGAGGTCAGTTGAGGTTGCAAATATACGTTACACATACGAATGAGATCTAAAAGAACCATAACATTAAACATGACAAAAGAGCGGTTGCCGGTTTTAACAATGCAATGTAAGGGACTATCTAGAAAAATAAATTTATAAATACGTACCATTTTATTTGGACCTCGCACGCATCTTCCTCCTTTTACGCTTTAGCCTTCGCATGCGCTTCTTACGCCACTGAAACAAAACACCACAAATCAAAACGCGGTTCAGCCGAACATAACATGTTGATGAAACAACTTGCTAGAACGTAATTTTACTACACAAATAGATATATACCTTCGCTCTCATGTTTAAGAAGGGAAAGGTTTAACTTTCCTCCTTTAAAAGGAGTTCGTGATTATTAGTAAAATTCACGATGCAGATATCGGTCTGCGCCCGAGACTCCGTCGAATGAAAAGAAGGTCGACACCGAAGTTGCTAGACAGATTGACAAAGTCTTATGGTGTTGCCATTATAAGAAAAGGTTTTTTTTTTAAACAAAGGACCCTGAGACTATCAAAGTTGATAGTTTGATCAAACCGTTTCTTGTTTTTTTTTTACTGAGGTATAGTCGCTTCTTACCGATCGAACGTGTGGATGCTTGCCATAGGTTCATAAGAAGCATTCGTGTGTCATCATCATCATCTACCTAGCCTTTTCCCAACTTTATGGGGGTCGGCTTCCAGCCTTACCATATGCAGCTGAATACCAGTATTTTATATAGACCGACTGCATATCTGACCTCCACAACCCAGTTAGTACTGGGTAATACGGTACCGCTTGGTAAGACCGGTTCTCAGACATTCGGGCCACTGACTACCTGTAAAGACTGTCATTGAACTATAAATTAAAGCCGGGACCAACGGCTTAACGTGCTTTCAGAGGCACGGAGAAAACTCGGTATGTACTTAGTGGTCACCCATCCTTGGACTAACCTAGGCAAGCGCCGCTTAACCTAAACATCGACCCGAGAGGCAGTTATTATTTTACCACGAGCTCCTCCATGCATTCGTGTGTGCGTTTGTAAAAAGAGATACATATATATACATGCGTAAACGACTTGAGTCTGTCAGGAAGAGATAAACGTCCCTGTATAAAAGTAACGAAGAAGCATGGAACTAATACATCCCATGTTTTGAAGGTCCTTGCAACGAAGTTAAATTCGTCTCGTTTCGGTTCGGACGAAACGACTTGGCCCCAATTGTAAACAAAGCATCGTACCGAATTTCTGATGACTAGATGGTTATTAAAGCGCAGACGAGGGTAAATGGATTGATGGGTCAGATTTCATGTAATTGTTCAGAGTCTCTTCACATCCAATGCCCCACCTTCCTGGCATATCCTGCACACTTGATGACTGCATCAATGAGCGTAGCTAAATTTTGGGTCAAACTTAATTATTTAAACTTTTTTACCATTTACATGCTAATAATGATGGCTACTCCACATTCGGAGTCAATAGAAACGTGAGAAAGGTCTAAAGATGAAGCCTTCGCTGCATTCCCGTGCGAATACAGTGACTGTAAGCTTGTCTGAGAAGGACCTTGCAGGTTACTATTCATCGTAATTTCTATTAGTATTAGAAATAAATTAAAAAATATAAAATAACGTCCGACCTGTAAACGTCACACAAGGATTATTGCTAGTACTCGTGTATCTGTTGGAGACGGAAAAATATTGCATGTTTCTCGTTAGTGAAAGTAGTGTTTAAAAAAAAAATACCTGCCTCATCTTTTCTAGAGAGTAATTAAGGGAGGATGTTATGGGTTTATGGCATAATCATCGGCTCATAAGGCTGCATTGGTTGATACCTCGATGAAGGCAAATAACAATAATTAAAAAACGAAATAACTGTTTACCAACATCAAGAATAAATTTCATAGAAAATTGACTGACATTTCGTGCAACATATACTCAACATATTCGCGCCAAAATTTACAAGAAGTAATTATTTACAGTTTCAGTGGCTAAATTGGTTCTTTCAAGATATTGACACGGTAAGTGCATCCAGATTTATGGCATCATTGATAAATACTCGCGTAAATCTAGTAATTGGGATTTTTGTCGTGGTTGAAACATAAATAAAACAGTGTTACCAACATAATCGATTTTCATGGCGATATTGGATGCGACGGAGTCCTATAATTTTTATTGTAAGGCTTTGTCCGTTTAAATATTGATTTGTTTTCTTATGAAATTAGTTGCCAAATAATTGAAAGTGTCGAATCTACAGTGCGGTAGTGAAAAATATTCAAAACGTAAAATTATGTTCTGTTCGTTAGCTGTACTATCAGCAGCTACGTGTGCCCATACATTATTATCACAGTAACGGTGGACCCCGAAAATGGTTACGTCTAATAAACAACCCGATAAGAAAGTAGTGAAAATGGCTGAGCAGAACAGTGCTGCAGTTGTGCCTCAGAGAACATTACTTGGTGAAGTCAACGAACACATAACATGTCCTCTATGTAGGGGCTATTACATAGATGCAACTACGATTGTGGAATGCTTACACTCCTTTTGTAGAAGCTGTATCATCAAACATTTACGGGCGAAGAGTTACTGCCCTGTATGTGAAATGATGATCAATTCTGCCAAGCCAAACATTAAATTAGATAAAGCTCTTCAAGATATTGTTTATAAACTGGTACCAGGACTTTTTCAAAGAGAAATGGAGAGACGACAACAGTTTTATTCTTCAAGACCTGGCCCTGCTGCATCAGCTACTCCTGAACAAAGAGGTGAAGACACTGAAAGAATAATTTTCAGTCCAGAAGATGTGATATCCTTCTCTTTAGAATATGCTGATGCAACTGACACTGATAGTATATCTAGTAAATCATCTGACAGCAATGAACCACAATCAGTACCAGCAACACCAAGAAGATTTTTGCAATGCCCTGCTGTTGTTAACATAAGTCATCTCAAAAAATTTTTGAGTATGAAATTTGATATTGACAGCACCCAATTTGCTATTGATATCTTGTACAAGAGAGTTCCTTTACCAGATTACTATACTTTGATGGACATAGCTTACATATACAATTGGAAGAGGAATGAGCCAATGCGCTTTTTCTACCAAATAACAGATTATGTAGCTATTCGTAATAGGCTATTTGAAATCAATAGGAAAGGCTCGGCTTCTTGTCTTGTAAGAGACAGAAAATCAAGTCCTGCTACCACTGAAGATACAAATGCAGGCAGTCCAGCTCCTCATTTGAATGATCAAGGCTCTGAAGCTTCTTCTGGAACTGATAGTCCAATGCCTGATGATAATATAACCCAAGCAAGTGATATGTCTAAGAATAATGAAAATGCAGGACAACTGAGTAAAGATTTGAATGCTACTGTGAATCCTGATAAACCTTCTGATTCAACTTCTAAGAAAAATGATGATGAAGTTGAAAAATCACAATTTCTAAATTCTTTTGAGCTAACTGCAAAAAGTATGTTGCCACTTAAAACATCACCAGTAAAATCTTCTGATGAACAAACCAGTTCTACTGATGCACCTTCTAAAAATCAACCTGCTACTCCAAAAGTAGAAGACAAGGTTGGGGAACCATCCAAAAGAAAATATCAGACAACTCCACATACACCAGAGTTAAAAAAGCTAAAAATTGAACTGGAAAAGGCAAAGATAACTCACCTACTTGGTTCTCCTTGTGTTTCAAATGCAACTACTGCTACCCAAAATAGTAAAGCAATAAACACTCCAATAAAAGGCAAAGAGTTGGAAGGATCCTCTAAGAATTCCCAAGTACCTCCCCAAGTGACATCTAATATACCTTCCCCCATGCCTGCTCCCACAAAAGATATAAAGCATCAAATGACAAGTGTGAAGCACCAAATCACGGGTGCGAAGCAGCTAATGACAAGTGCAAAGCAGCAAGAAAGTCCTGGAGTCAAAAGGACAGTCTCAGTGTCTCAAAATATATCATCTCCTAAACGAAAACTCCCAAATGAGATTCCTTCCACTACACATCCACAACCTGGAACTCAGAAAACTATTTCTCCACTTAAACTTCAGATACCAAAACCTGAACTTACAGCAAATTCAAAGAATCTTGAAGTACAAAAGCCTCCAGTTAAAAAGATGCCTGATTTAAAACCTAGTGTTCCAATGTCAAACAAAGGACAACATGTTAATAAAGTAAGAATGGATCTATTAGCAAATAATAGTGACCCTACAATTGATAGAACTAAAATATTATCTCAGGTTAAATCCTCACTGGGTTCTACAATAACAGGAACACAACCATCTGGTGATCCCTTAAAGTCTTTATTTGATTCATGTAAAATTAATATACCATCATCATTATCTATTACACTTACTGATCAAAAGTTAGATACTCGAAATCCTGGTGAAACAAACAATCCTGACCCCAAGAAAAGTATGGTAAACAAAAACCTGAATAGTGCTGCTAGTAACACTTCCCATAAAGTTCCAAGTCCACCAGTACATAACTATATAGAAATATTAAAATTACCAGACACTGACACAAAAAAACAAAAGCTGGAAAGTAATAATGAAACCAAGTCAGGTCAACCAAGTAAAACTGATAATACGTCGACCCCAACTAAACCTCCAACTAAATCTTCAGAAAGTACAGCTAAAGGTCCAGTTCCCAACTTGAAGCCAATTTCTGATACTAAATTAGGGAAACAAAGTGGAAATTTTTCAGCTCCTATTACTTTTCAGCAAACATTTGAACAGCAGTTACAAAGCTTGCAATGTGATAAAAAATCTAAATTGCCGAAAAACAAAGCGCAGGTTCCTAAACTTGTACCTGCCACTCCAAAGTCATTAAATGCTGCTAACAAGTCCAACAATCCTGTGAACAAGTCAACTACTAATAATATGCCTGTATTAGAGACCAAGCCAAGCACTGCTCTGGATTTATCTACTCCTCACAACATTCAAAATCAACTAGCACAACAACAAACTTTTCATAAGGCATTTGAAACTATGCAGTCTATTGACAACTTGGCCAAGAAACAAAATCTTGCAACTAAGAGCATGCCTCTGACTATTCCGCAAAGTAATGTTTTTCCTACAAACAGACCTCTGACTTCAGGTGTCAGCCCTTTAAGAATTCCTTCAACATCTAACATAAATCAATTAAAACTGGACAAAGGTGGTCCAGGTGTATCACCAATGAACAATAGACAGGATATGGGTAGTAACAAAGCAAATCCAATTAAAACTGCCTGTGGAAGTCCCAATGTTGCGTCTCCAGGCTCTCATATTGCTCCACATACACCTCCCAGTGCAGCACATCCTTCCCCTAGGTCACAAACTCGTTCACCTAGTTCTTCTCCAAAATTAGTTATAGCAGAAGATAAACAAGCAGGTAGTTCTGCTCCAGAACCAAACATAAATCAGTCAAACCAGATTACTAGTACTCAGATACCCAATATGAATTCTGCAAATAATGACCTATCAAAAGCATCACCAGGGACATCTAAGCCTGGATTGAAACCTATACCTTCAACAGGAAAACTACCAGGATTAAGACAGCCATTCAACCCAAATCAAAAACCAAACCCCACTATGAATGCATCAGCAGATTATCGAATGTCTCAAGCGCAATCACAACTGATGCCTCATCACCATGTGCTACTAAGGCATCAAATGGAAGTAAATGCGTGGCTAGAAGCAAAACGGCAGATAGACCTATTCAAGAGTATATCAAATAACATGGCCCACCAGACTCAAAACGATTTCAACAATAAAGACAAACAGTGATAATTATGTGTGTTTATGGATACTGTGGTGAAACATTTTTGTAAGGGTCAGAAATCCCTAGTGAAGTTTTATTCTGTGTGACACATACATTTTTGTAAGTTAATTAAGCAAATGGACATAACATAACACATTGTTTGATAGTACATTAACATGTTGCAGGACACTAAATGCATACTAGATGTGATGACAATATTAAACTTCTATTGCGTCTTGTTTAGTGTCCGGCAAAGTGTTAAATTGCAAGTCTATTTAAAATAAGTTCAAGTCGATTTTACTTATTCAATAATAATCTGTTTGTGTAGAGATATAGGCATTATTATGCACTTTTTCATGAATTAAAATTTAATTGCAGTATACTGACTCATACTGGGCAGTTAACTTGAATGTTGATCTTATGTTGCTAAGTCTTTTCATATGAACATGAAAATTGTTCTTACTGTATGTGAATAATGTTCATATAAATACATTTGAAAAAGCAATACATATGCATATGAACTTTATTGGTATATACTTCATTTTGTATTGAAACATTGTCTTACACTATTTGCATTTCTCAAGTAAATGTGCAGTGCTGTGAAACTCACACTTAATACACAAGCTGCATTTCTACAAAAAATGTTTACTTTTGTAATCAAAAAGCTTAATAATTAAAACAAAGTTGTTGTAATGAGATTTAAAGATTTTATCCATGTCAAGTTTTGTTTTTGACATTGTTAAGATATAGATGTACTATTTTCTAATAAATAGAACTGGGTATTTTGGATTAAAGGAAACAAATGTACAGTTTGAATCGGACACAATTTTATTTGTTAACATTTATGTTCTAACTTACTATAAATTAAGTACTTATTGTAAAATATCATAAAATAATGTTTATTGATAAATAATGAGAATAGAAAAGAAATAATGGTTATGTACCATATAAAACAAGTTTTTAATTTATTATTTTTGTACATAATATTGATAATATTATTATGTAAATTCCAGAAAATTCGTATTTTTATATAACATGTGATCTGATAAGTTGCACCTATGTTAATGTTAAATTACGTTTATATTTTTGGGTCCTTTAATGTTATTTTAATACAAATAAATTCTGGTGGTTAGTGAGCTTTGTGCCCTATTATTATTTACAATAAGAGTTTTTAATACTAGCTTATATTTCAAGCATTCTCTTTGACATGAAATACAATTAAAGTATTCAATTAAGTATCATCAACAACAAAAGTTACACAAAACTTACATCCAACAATGTTAATCAACATGAACAAGCATACTACAGTCAACACACATACTCATGAAATAGTTTTGTGTGTTGACCATATAGACCAGTACTGTGTTTTATGCTTGAAATGCTTAGAATTATATAATATTATAAAAGCTTTTTGCATGGTACATGCAAGCCTAAAACTTGATAAGTACAGCAACCTCTTAGAAATGTTGTATGCAGGCTTGCAGCTTTTTGTGACATAGTTACTCAGGTCACTTAACGGCGAACTGCTACAAGTAGGCTTCACTTTTTATACGCAACTGCACGAGTCCTGAAATGAGTCTGATAAGTTCCTGGCCAATTCTTCACAACTATTTAGAAAAAGGTGAAAATTGAATTATTATTTCATGTCCAAATTGCCTAGATAGCTGATTTCTTTTTAATCTTATTAATTATGTAATTAATCATATTCATAATGCTATAAGTTTTTAAGCAAAAGGTGTGTTGGAAATGTAATTTAATTTGCAAAATAAATATAAGATCCCAATTTGATTGTTTTTCTCAAGTTCTAAAATGACTCCCTTAACGAATCGAAAACGAATTGACAATTACTGAACATCGAGTAAAGGTAAGTAACGGTACACGTTAAAATCTACGTTACTCTATTTATTGCAGATGGCTGGTATCCAGGCGACTATTCCATTCAGGTCTCGTAAGAAGGTGTACGTGGACGATGAAGATGTCGTCTCAAACGAAAATAAAAACATATTGAATATTAGGAAATCAAGCGAAAGGAAATTGAAAAGACATTATACAGAACATGATTTAAAGAAAAATATTGATGACGGTAAGACTTTTGTGCCAAGTCAATAATTGTTTATCTACTAAAATGATGCCACCTTTGTGTCAAATTATAAGCAAAACTAGTGATAATGTAAGTAAAAAGAAAAAAAAAATCTCTTTGGTTTCCTTATTCGCAGTCGCAATCGATTGGATCTGCTTCATGAGTTTGTAGCCTTTTGACTACTTCGTTCACAACTAATAATAATAATTCTACCTACTTTTGGCTGATTACAGCTACGTATAGGACATTTAATTAGTTAATGACTCATTTATATTTTATATTAATCATCTTGGATGTCGTTATTTTCAGATTGCACGCCTGTAAAGTTATCCAGAAAAAATACAAAAGTGAATAGCAACATTTCAAGAAAAAGCAGGTAGTTACTTATACCAACAGAAATATTTTCCAATTTTTTGAGGACGTTACGCTATGAAACCTTGAAATGAAATCCTATTTAGAAGACTTTTTCTTTTGCACCCAAAACTTTAAATACCGTTTTTCTAAAGTAAAATTCTGGTTTCAGTGAAGAGGACAACCTAAAACCTCTCACAAGTCGTGAGAAAGAGATCGAATGGTTAGATAACTTTTTGACTGAACATCTTGAGAAGGAACAGTCTGCATCCCTGTATGTCTCAGGACAGCCAGGCACCGGAAAAACTGCAAGTTTATCGTACATTTTGAACCTACCTAAGGTATGGTATATATAAAGGCGCTCCTTCACCGGGAGCATTCGCTTGTAATGTAACTTTTCAAATTCGAGCATTACATTAGTAAAACGCAGGCCACACCGCCAGCTGGCGGGTGGGCGAGGCGAACGATTCATCGTTTTACCTCGGTTCACACCGCGAACTATCGAAAGAGCCAAACGAAGTATGAAAAGGGCCTCGCTCGCCTCGCTCGCCCGCCCGTGAGGAGAACCTAACATTACAGTCCTCTATCAGTAACGATACAATTTGTAACAATCACTGGTTTTTATATAAAATCGAATCTTGAATTGTTACGTTGCAGGCGAAAACTCGGGTAAGGCAGCACCATAAAAGAAACAAAAATCTTACTTTATTGTTTTTTAGACTACCTTAGTAACATACCATTTTCAACTGACAATTTAGTTTCAAAGACTTCAAGCCGAATTTCCCTTATTAGAAATGTCGTTAAACTGAAACCCAACAAGCCGGGCTCCTTTGGCGCCGAAAATACAATCAAGAATAATACTTTGTTACAGTTTAGAGAAGGATACAAACAAGTATACATTAACTGCACAATGATGAAATCAGCTGCAAGTATTTATAGTAGAATTTGTAAGGAGCTTCAAGTGGTAACGTCTGGAACAACCGAAAAAGCTTGTTTCAATGCCATTGAAAAATATTTGAAAAAGAAACATAAAATGATGTAAGTAACACATTGTTATCCTCACCACCTATTTAGTAAAGAGAAACTGAAATATGACTATAAATTTTTATATAATTTATTGCAGACTTTTAGTATTAGACGAGATAGACCAATTGGATAGCAAGCGGCAATCAGTTCTGTACACTATATTCGAATGGCCAGCGATGACGGATTCGCGCGTGGTGCTGGTGGGCATCGCCAACGCGCTGGACCTCACGGAGCGCTCGCTGCCTCGCCTGCAGGCGCGCTGCTCGCTCCGACCAGAGACGCTACACTTTGCGCCCTACACCAAACAACAGATCGTCAATATATTCACTAATGTACTGGCCAACGAAGACAAGAGCAATGTGTTTTCTCCTGTCGCTTTACAAATGCTTGCAGGTAATTTGATGACTTGATCCTAATTCTCTTTCTTGCCCGTATCCCAATTCATTTGGCATCGGCGCAGCATGTCTTCTTCCATACTTCTCTATTGCCCGTCATCTGGGCTGCGGGACTGTTCGAAAGAGATACCGTGGCCCTGGAACACAAAAGGCAAAGAAGGAACATGGATGGGTTTTAGTCAGTACAAGTCTGACACTCCCTTCCGCTCCGCCCAGAGTGAAGAGGGTCATTTGATGATTTCCCATCCGAAAAAAAAAAAAAAACCCATCATCTCAACAGATCCCTCATCATTCTTGCCATAATATCATTCTTTATATAGTCCATCCATCGTTTCTTGGGTCTTCCTGTACTCATATACCCATCCACATTCAAACTCAAAACTTTCCTCACGACATTTTCCTCATTCCTCCGCATCACATGCCCATACCACGACAACCGATTACCACACAACTTTTCAGTCACCGGCGCCACTCTCAGACTTTCTCTTATTTACTCATTTCTTATTTTATTTATTCGGGTAACACCACACATCTCCCTGAGCATTCTCATCTCAGCCACTTGCAAATACCTTCCATTCATTCCTTTTGTGGGCTAACATTCTGATCCATACAAGACGGCAGGTCTAACCATTGTATCATAAATCTTCCCCTTAAGTTTAAGGGGAATGCGGGAGTCGCAGATTGTTCCCGTGACCTGCCGCCATTTCTTCCATCCCGTGTTAATTAAGTGCTTTACACTACGATCTATTTCGCCATCGCTTTTCACGAGTGAACGAGGTACCGAAAGTTGGAGCAGACAGAAAGAAACGCGCCATCTAGCGCTATGGCTCCAGAACTGGAGAGGCCGCCGAAATCGCAGAACACGTATTTAGCTTTACTTCTGCTGATTTTCAAGCCAACATTCTCCAGCTTCTGTTGCCATTTTTGCAATCTGCTTTGGATCTCAGGTTCTTCTTTACCGACAAGAACAATGTCGGCAGCAAAAAGCATGCACCAGGGTGCCTCTTCCTTTATGTCTGACGTCAAAGCGTCCATAATCAACAGGAAGAGGTAAGGACTTAAAGCCGACCCTTGATGCAAGTCTACAGCCACACTGAACTCATCGGTGTTGCTAGCAACTGACCGGACGTAGGTACAAGATTGACTGTATATGTACAGTTAATTCGTGCTATGGCACGAATTAACTCTTCATACTTCCCAGGTATACCTTTCTCTTTCAAGGCCCACCACAATACATCCCGAGGTACGCTATCATACGCTAATGACTTGATCACAACTACAATTTTTTTTTTCTCTAGGCTTCAGTCTACCTAAGTCCTTCCAGTTATCTTCATATACCTACATGCTGTATAATTTAGTTTTGTAAGATTATAGTGAGGTATTAAAAAAGCCTTGTAAATGATTCTAGCTAAAATCTCAGCGATATCTGGTGACATGAGGAGAGCTTTAGACATAGGACGAAGAGTTATAGAGCTTGCAAGAAGGACAAAGTTTTCGGATAACCAGTCCATTGACAGTATGATGAAAGATTCATCAGTAACTGTGGAACTGAAACAAGTACTAGAAGTACTTAACGATGTCTATGGCGGTTCGAGAAAGATCGAGTCGGACGCTGAAGATGGGTTCCCACTGCAGCAGAAATTGATACTTTGTAGTATAATGTTAATGCTGACAAAAGGAAAGGTGAAAGAAATCGTAATGGGGAAGCTGCATGATGTTTATAAAAAGTAAGTTACTGTTAAGTGTTTATATTTTATTGAAAGCCGGTCACGTTGTTGTGTGTGTAGTGCTAGTCTGATATCAAGACCATCTGAGGCACTAATGTGCGTGGTCCTCGATATAATTTGAGCAAGGTTGTTTGAGCCTACAAAGAGACCTCCGAGTTTGTTTCGGTGTTTTTTTTCCAGAGACTATTGACATATTTTTGACGTACAAAAGTGTAAACACCAATTTACAGAATAAACATTGACTTATTGATTCATTTATGATGCTTACTCATGCATGTGACTAAGTGTTTGGTATCGCTCTCAGGGTGGCTCGTGCGCGCAACATCGCGCCACTGGACATGTGCGAGCTAAGCGCGGCGTGCGCGCTGCTGGAGACGCGCGGCGCACTGCGCGTGGGCGGAGGCGCGGGTGCGCGGGCGCGGCGCGTACGCCTGCAGTGGGACCACGCCGAACTTGCCGGCGCGCTCAGAGATAAGCCCTTACTATCTGCCATACTGGATGACGTCAGCTGCCTGCCTTCCTAGCGCCCAGTTCTGACTCTTTGAAGAAAACCTATTTTAGGTTAATTAATACCTTGCATTTGTAGCCTTGCGACACGCCCTCTGAAGTTTGGGTTAGTTTTGTAATTTGGTTATATTGATTTGAGTTTTTGTTTTATTTTAATTTACTGATTTGCATATTCTTAGTGTTAATGGAAGTTTGTAATTTTAAGATTTAAGCTAGTTAAATCATTTGATTATGGACTCAAAATGTTTGTTTAGCATTAAGTGTTATTTTTATGGACTCGAACTTGTCGTTGTCTGTTACCCAGTGACTATTGAATAAACTAAATTTAATGAAAAACTATAAAAAAACTAGGCTGTGTTAAAAATAATTTGGTCAGGAAAACTGACATTCTGTATTAGATGTTTAAAAGTGTTGATTAAATTTCACATGTTTTCCTAATAGACTAGTTGCCTAGTATACAATTCGCGATCTCAAGATCATAAGACACTGCGCTTTGGAAAAACATCGTATACTCATGTATTCGATAGTTCTGTGCTGTATTTTTTAGACTATGACTTCAGTACTTTAATTATCTTGATAATATTTATTAATGCCAGTATAAGTAATAAGTGTTTTATGGGCGCACTAATATCTAAGTTAAACACGCAGATGTAAAGAATATTTCAAATACAATGGGATGATATTGGCACACTGATTTGAAGAGCGTGCGTAATGCAAGCTTAAATTTTACACATCTATAACTCAGGGTGTTTCACACGGTTTTACGTTTTATTGCGTGTTCAATACTTTAACTCTGCTTGCTTCTGATTAGTTTACATAAACCAATGTGGGTCACAGTGTTACATGCAAGTTCTTATGGCTCTAGGTGTCTTCTTTGTGCATTATGTACTCCTATACATTCAAAGGATACAAAGGGCAATAAATTATATGATTGCACTATGTAGGCAATATTTATTTAGCGTTTAATGGCCTAAGGCGCGCATTTACTTGCCTACAAGCTTCCAAAAAAGAGCCGCAAATAGGCTTATCTAGACTGCCCCTAACATTTAGTATTGACACCACAAATTAGGTTGAATAGATGTGCAAATAATAAAACTTTCCAAATTTGACTCTTTGCCATTGGCATTAAGTGCAATTTACAATGATAAACGCACGAACGTTTGCGCTCTAAATTATTTAATGCCTTATGTAAATTTCAGCTAAGCTATACAAATAATATTTAAGTTTAGCAGTTACTTGATAGGTTAGTATAAGGCCTGATAAGTTCCCATAAAGCACAAGAGGCCAATACTCAGCAGTGGATGATTGTGGACTGGATTATTACTAGATATCTATATACTACCTATAGTTAGAAGTACCTGATTTTGTTATTGCTTCATGTGCCTACGTATTCATAAGTTTTACTGTAATGTTACGCACTACACTTTGTCAGAACAGCATATACAGGGTGTACACAAACCCTTCACATAGCCGTCAACCAAGCATTCTGTACATCAAACTAAGTAATTTTACGCAAAAATTATTGCTGGGAATCGATTTTCTTTTTTGTGGTGAAAAATCACGTTTTACGGTAAAATTCGATGGAAAACACTCAAAGCATTGTGCTGATAGATGGATTGAATAGTACAATAGTACATTAAAAACATGTATTTAAAAAAAAAACTTGTGAAAAAGATGTAACTTTGACCCCCGTATATCTCCGTAAGTAGAAGGTTCCCAGGTATGGTCTAGAACAAAAAAAAATCGCATTGACGGGGAGAACAAATGCCTTTCGGATATGTTAAGAGTCTATTTACACCCTTTAGACAAAATAATAAGTATAGAATCTTCACGTTCGAATACGTCTAATAATAACAAAATCAAAATATGATGTGTATAAAAAAAGTTTGGGAATTACTAAATGAATAAATGTTATTCCTCAAAAGTTAGCAAAACTAGAACGGATTGACAACTTAATACTTAGAACAGATTGTTTAGTCAGCAAACCCGGTTGTTCACAGTTTTATTACGTGACGAAAGTTTCCAATTACGTTTTGTTATTATGTTTTGGGTTGAGTGTTTTCAATAAACTTTTTAATCTAAAATCAATCATGTCCCATTGGTTTTTGTACTCCATTTTATAAACGAGAGAATTCAAGCTTTTTTTAACTGTTCAATGTTCATGTTTTCTATACCTAAGACTTTTGTTTTATTACTTTGCTATCGCATATAATTTTAAGTGACGTGTATTGTCTATTTTAGTATTTAATTTTGTTTTATAACGAGAGGTAAAATTAAATTGATGTTGATGACAACTGTAAGTATGAATTATTTATGAATGCAGTGGTATAATTCAATAAAAATACTTAACACCATATTTCAATTCTTTTTATTAATACTAACACTTAGTTAATCCTATTCGTGCAAAATAATACTTTTTACAAATTTTAAATACCTACTTAGAGTGAAATAATTATAGTGTTTAAAGTAAGTGTGTAGCTTGTAGGAGATGACTGACGTAAGTAAATTAATATCTACTGATAACAATACCACGAAAGAGAAACGTTTTCTTTGTATTACTTGTACCTAAATTGGTTTCAATTATTTACCTCAAGCTAATATAAAAGAATCGGTAACAACTCTTTTCTCAATAATTAAAATTCTGTCAGAAATAATCTTTAAAACGAAACAGTTGATTTTGTGTTTATTTCTTTCCATTTTCTTTTTTAAATTATAGTGTTGACTCGAAAAGTTATAAAGCTACTTACCTATTTGTGGCTCTAGAATTTCTTTTTCATATAAAATATTATTTCACTCTGAAGTATTGAGGATGTGGTTATGGCTATCATTGAGTAAAATATCCAAATTGTGAACAATTTGTTGATTTAATAAATAACTTAATAATAGAAAGACACTTGGTTTTGTACAATGTCAGCCATCTAAAGTACTAGAAGGCGAGAGTGCGATATGATTGGAGTCTCATAGGCGGAGGGCGGGGTTGCGCGAGCGCACGAAGTTGAGGAGCTCGTCGCTATCCTCGCACACGAACGGCTTCACGTGGTGGCAGGCCACGTCGTGCCATTTGATGCCGTCGTTGTAGAAGTTGTTCAGGATCGCCAGGCAGGACTCGTCGTTACCCTGCACAATAAATATCAATTTAGAATAAGGAAAAAAAATGCATAGATATATCTGCTTAAGTGAAGGCAGTTTTACAAGCTCCAAGTTGGGTCTTTAATCTAAATTGTAAAGCCAACTCTAACTGACCTGAGCGGCTTCACGGTTGTCAGGCTGGGCTTGTCCGTATCCGCCGGTGTAGGACCAGTCACCAGTGTTGCGCTGGGTAGTGGGTCCGATCTTACCGCCGGAGCCAGACCAGAACCAGCCGTTCACATTGGGAGGCTGCAGGTCAGTGCGGTCGCAGCCGGCGAAGTTGCATTTGCGTCCAGAAGTCCAGATATACCGGACGTTACCGCGTGCGATCCTTTGTTTCACGAATTCATTTTCCTATAACAAGATAATATAAATGTTATTCATTTTTAAAATTTGTATATCGCAGACAGTAGTTATTTGGGCCAGCTATAATGAATATAATGATAGTCAATGAAGTTTTGTTAGTTTTCAAAACAGTAGTTAGTCATTATAAGAACCATCATACAATATATATTTGACGAATAATTACGAGTTAGTTTTCACTTCAGACTGACGTTTCTTTATGGGTATCATGCGTGAGATGTCCCTGTAATTATGATGCATTATGAGCGAAATTATCACGAAAATGCAATTATATTTTTTTACATGCGTGAAGTATCCATATTTACCAGATACCGAACCATGTTTCACACATACCAGCCTAAGTATTACGGAGTACGGTCAGCAACAAGATTTTTTTTTTTTTTTAAACTGCCCCACACTCGGAATTTCTCCTGTATCGTGGGTGCGTTTACAAACATTTAAGCTCACATACACAAACAGCCTGACCCGGAACAACTACCTGTAGGCCATACAAATGTTTGTTCCGTGCGGGAATCGAACCCGCGACACGAAGCGCAGCAGTCAATCGCTCAGCCACTGCGCCAACCGTGCCGGCAAATTAGATTCAATGAACACTTCAGTTTTATTGAGTAGAATATTCTTAAAAATTCGGAAGTTATTTCAATATTATAGCGATTTGGAATAATTTTGTTTTCAAGTGATTTAAAAAATCCATGCGGTTAAGGGTTAAATAATAAAGGGACAGCAACAGTGTTAATAGAGTTTGGTTGCTGACTGTACCTACAGAAAGAAAATACTTTTAATTTTTGCTAACGGTCTTTTTTTTAAATGCGAGTTGAAATTATTGAGCCGCGATAAGACTGCTAAATGATAGAAATACAATGGTTATGTTATTTATCAGTGTTAAGACCCGCTGCACCACAAATCACTGCGTTTAGTGCATTGCATGAAGATGACAGATACAATGTTCAAATGTGTTTAGCGCCAAATGTATTATTTTAGTGATCTACTGGGGCAAGTGAATGTTAGTGATAATTTTATTCTTTTTAAATAAAATCTTTGATTTATTCCAAAACTTGTGCAGAAATATCAAATTAGTAATAAAATTACTACCGGTACCTGCTCAAAAATGTTTAAGTTTTATGGAATTCTCCAACGAATGCTGAGTAATGCTAAAGTTTGCAAAAAGCTATCTATTTTAAACCATGCAAATCTACTATTTGGTATGAGGTGCACGGATCCACCTACATATTTACATAGAACCTTGAAACGAACAAGTGTCACGAACGCGATCGATGACCGATGAACACAACCAAGCCAGTTTCTGCCATAGAACAGTAGGTAATTTATGTTGCTGCATTTTCACCATGCATAAAACAATGGTGTTCTCTAGGTAGGTAGTAGTTACTAAGGGTTTCGATAGTAAGGCATGGTGTCATGTGTGTTAATGTCACGGCGGGAAGTCCACGTCCGTCGCGTACGTCCGGCACAAGAAGTGGGCAACACGGCTGCGGGAGGAATTTGTGCCACGTGCTACTTGTGGAGCCATCGCCTCCGCGCACTCAGCGACGCACTCGGCCGTTGCACCCCTTTCACGCGACGTCTTCAACGCTCTACAAATCGAATCAATCTATCCTAATGAATATTGATGAGCCTCTATTATGACTCAATGGTTGAAGGAACTTATACTAATCTGCGACAATTCCGGATGCATCGAGTTCTGCACAATGTATGGATATAAGAAAAACAAAACCCCTGGAAAATAATCCAAAGATAGTTTGCCTTGCCTTGCCATGCTTTCATAACAATAGCTGTGCGCGTTCGTTGCCATCTTACAACCGACAGGAAGCGTTTAGGAGAAAACTTGCGTATTTTCCATTGATGAGTTACCCGGATGAACTTTAACAATAGATGCCTATTAAAACAATGTGTTAAATGTTTGCATTAACGCTTATTACTTTTTTATACATTGTGACAAAATAGCAGACATAGTTTCCATTGTTCTCTACTTCTCATGTGCGTAGCCGCTTACCTACAGAGAATTCATTAGGATAGATATCATTACACACACTTACCTAGGTATTTCTTAATAATCTGGGTTATATTTAAGTGCAATCCAAAATGATGAAATGAAGCAATTCCACGATATGACCATTAAGTTTAATGCAACACCTACATCGGTTTAATCTGAGAGTTCAGCTGCTTTGTTCCCAAGATTTATCATTGTGAAATACGTTTTTGTAGCAGATATACCACCACTTTAATGATGAAATACAAATTGCTATTCAAAATTAAATTAGGTACTCCTTGATACCTAACGTTTTGTCCATATACAACTTACAGGTGGATCATGGCGGGGAGAAGACATCATCACGATCGACCTAGTTGTTCGCGTTAAATGACCAGATGGATAATGAATATGATTATCTCAAGGTTCATCTACATTTGCTGGTATATGTACGATTGTTCTAAACTTTGGCCCAGTCATGTGTGTATACTTAATGGACTGTACTTTATTTAGCAATGGGTAGATAACCTTGAACATGTTACTAATAGGATGTCTTCTATTTTTTTTAACGTTCGGCTTCACCTTCATTTTAGGTTGCTTGATCTAATAGTGTAGCCGGAGAATTTATTTAATTCTTAATGTTATGGTTTTTATTGACATACCTGTGGAGTTTCCAGCGAGACTGCGTCCATGCAGTGGCGACGGCAGATGTTCCTCGCGTCGAGCCAGTCCACCTCCAGGTTGCGGGTCGGGGCATGCTCCCAACTGAAGAAGTAAGAGTGCAGGACATTTCGAGAGTCGCGGTACGATGAGTGACGGACTCCTATGAAAACGGAAAAAAACATTTGGTAAATAGAGAAATAAAGGTTGTAAAAATACCCTTAACGAAGCAGAAAGGCACTTGTTCTCCCCGTCATTGCGATCATTTTCTTGTACTGGGTCTTACCTGAGAACCTTCTAGTTATGGAGATATTGGAGGTCAAAGTTTCTAATTTTTTACAAGTTTTTTTTTAAATACTAGTTTTTAAGGTAATAAAACTTTAATTACTACCATGACCCGTTTAATATTTAAAGCATCCACCAGCAAAATGTTTTGAGTGTGCTTCATTGCGTTTTTATCGTGAAAACGTGATTTTTAACCCCAAAAAAAAATTCGTTTCCTAGCAATAATTTTTGCGTAGGGTTACTTAGTTTGATGTTCAGAATGCTTGGTTGACGGCTTCTTGATGGGTCCGTTTACTTCCTGCATAATTACTTCATTTCTAACAGTTGTCCACAATGTCATCATCTGCCTAGCCTTTTCCCAACTATGTTGGGGTTGGCTTCCAGTCTAACCGGATGTAGCTGAATACCAGTATTTTACATGGAGCGACTGCCTATCTGACCTCCACAACCCAGTTAGTAATGGGTAATACGATACCTCTTGGTAAGACTGGTTGTCAGACTTTCTGGGTCACTGACTACCTAACGACTGTCAAAGATCTACAAATGACAGCCGGGACCAACGGCTTAACGTGCTTTCCGAGGCACGGAGGAAACTCGGTATGTAATGGGTGGTCACCCATCCACAGACCAACCTAGGCAAGCACGGCTTAACCTAAAGATCGATCCGAGCGGCTGTTATTATTTAGCCACGAGCTCCTCCTGTCCACAATGTACAGGCAGATATTAGCTGTAAACTGCACCTTCCTACTCATGAGAGTAAAATTGCTTGAGGAAGAGTGGAGATAATTGTGCAACATTCCGCATGTAAGTCACTGAAGTACTAAAAACTTAGTACAAAAGCATACCACCTATTGAACCGTGGATGACGACAGATGTGGGTAGTTACTTTGAATTTCGAAATGGTGTTTATCTAAAACGTCTTGTCGTTCACAAGTTTGCCGTTTGCACAACACCGCACGTTGTCCTGATTCACACAACCATTGCAGTGAATCAATGTAAGCAGGTATTCAGACATGTCATTGTTATCTAAAACTTTATTTGTGTTATTTTAGATCAATAAAACGAGACATTTACTCGTATTCCTAAGTCTGCCAACAAATTACTAAACTGTTATGATCTGAGGTGCAAAATTAGCAATAGCGCTCTAGGTAATTTAATTAGTAGATTAATGAATAGCTGTAATAATTAGCATAATTTTGCCCACGATAGGTTAATAAATACTTACATTACCTACATTGTTCGTGGGTATTAAAACTCTCGCTTTAATGCGAGACATTATCGTCCATAAAGTGTGCAATCAAATTGAACTCATCGTCATGTCGTTAAATGAAGCGATTCTTTCGTAACTAGAAAGTTCATTTATGTATTCTCACATGGTTAATTACCTACCAGATAAAATTCGCGTTAGTAATATTGACATAAACTCATTCAACAAACGGGTATTTTGTACCGGAACCATTTTGCGTATCTTCCGTGAAGAACGTAATTTTAGGAATGTCACCTTACGTAACACAGTGAATGGCTGAGCGTGGATAGATAAATTAAAAGTCATAGATCATCGGTAAATGTTTCCATAGTTGTTACTTCCCGTGGAAGTGCACTTATGTAAGTGTCTGGAAGTACGTGGGAGTTCTTATATGTAGGAACTTCCCAAAGCTAAGTGAGATAAGAATGTGCTTATATGATTATTGTTTATCTTTGTGCCTACCTACGACGTGTGTACCGAACATGTAAAACGAGCATTGTTATTTCGCATTTCTGAGGAGAGAAAGTTGTGAAAGAAACCAACGTCTAGCTTCTCATGTTATGATTGCAAAATTATTCAAAAACAAATTATTATAAATGGCTGCTGTATTCAAATTATGATGATTTCGGCCAATTGGTATTTTGAAAAAAACATTCGGATGATGCAATATATATATTTTAATAAATCCTGGTATTTTTGAGAACAGATCTATGAGCAAACTTTTATGTGGGTACGTCCTACTACGTAATACCTATGTGAGCTATGTGGCCACATAAAACTAACAAAGAATCTTTGTTCGCTTTGTGAGGGAGTTTGCCATGAATACATCGTTCGATTGTGATTGCCAGTGCGCTCCCAAATGACATCGCATGGGACGCGCCACGCCTTCAATGCGGGCTCTGAATTGCGAAATATCCACTGATTTCCCATAAGGACAAACTGTTCGTGTACTATAATAGTTGAAAAATGAAAACAACAGGATCTTATTTGGCGTGTAGTATCACCATTTCACCATAGACACAGACGGCGTAGAGCGTACCTAGCCATTTATCATCTCCTGAATCTCCTTTTATAGATTTCCGAGGATGATTAGTACTTACTGAGAGACCTAGAATCAACTAGCACCTACTGACCTAAGAATCTTCTTTACATATTAGGAGAACCATTACTTTGAAGGTAAGCCACTAGTTACTCTATACGTTCGTAGCATCTTTCTGTGGTATTAAAACATTCTGTGCTTACAACATTTTGTTAGTTTATTTACACTTAATCACATTAGAAATACAATATTCTACTTAGATTTTTTATCCCTATAATTTAAACCACGTAAGTAATTCTAATTAAGCTATTTCAGGTCATTTACATAAGTCAGCATCGCATCCCATTCTAGAAGATGGAATAGTTCGATATGTATGAGGAGATAATCTCAAACTTGCCACTTTAACAACAGTTTACTAGTTCAGTTGCTTGGTAACCAGTTTGAAAGCTCTTCACCTGTAGCGGCTGTAGCTCAGGTTATTATCGTAATTGTCTCGGACTATTAAGGTTCTATCCGATAACAGGAACCAGACTGATGTAATAACAACTAATCGTTTTAAGAAATACAAGTCTTGAGCAGACGCGCCTTGGCTTTTGACACCGGTCTACGGAGCGGTCAAAACTCACACTAGGCTGCTACTGCTATTAAAAGCATGGATGACTCTAATTTTATTGCACATGAGTTACTTCTATGATTAGAATATGAATGTGCAATAAAAATAACCAGCAATCGCATTCGAAGGAACTGTTGTTGGTACGGTACAGCTGCGTTAAAAAAAAAAACATTAAAAGCAGTTTCGATGGATGTGATTTAAAAGTCAAAAAAGGTTCATTGACCCGAAATAACTCCTTCGAGTGTGATCAGAGCGATCACTAATTCAGTACGGTACTTTACTTAATTAACATAAAAGCGATTGCAGAATTCGATGAACCAATAAAATGTATAGCGATTTTATCAAGATCAAGAAGTTTATTTCCTTTTTTTACCGATGATGCATATATAACCTACCCGTAAAGTGGAGGGAGAAGCAGATATTAATAAATAATAAAAATAAATGATTCAATTACGTTTAATCTTATGATTGGGGTCGAGCAGACTTTAGAGCCTACATAAGCAATGAAAAACCACTTCGAAATAAAACGAGACACAAATTTCGTGAGAAACATAACATTAAACTCGGTTGATTATTATATTTAAAAAAAATACTGAGGTTTAAGTAAAAATTTTCTAAGTTCTCTTTGCAATTTAAAATTTCTTGGTATGTTTCTATAGCGCCGCACGCCGTACTTTTCAAGCATTACAATTAGCACTGAGCAAGAATGCGTGAGATGCAATGTGTGACCTACTTTGTTCGTGATTTATACGCAGGTGCAAATTCATCTTTTTAAAAAAGTTCAAAGCAAAAACTCCAATCATCAAGGTGTAATTGTAACAGGTGCTTAACTGAAAACCTGAAAAGGGGTAATTCTAATTTTAGGTACTAGGTAGGTACCTACTCATTATTGCAAATAACTTGAACACTGGACTGTTATTGTGGAAAAATTCCCGAAATCGCGAAAAAAATTCAGCCTGTTCCCAACTTTTTGTCGCAGTTTACGAACATTTCCTCTAAGGTTATTCCTAAAATTTGTAAAAATTTGTTCATGATGCGCATAGCTATGATCCCTTTTTAGGTATTTTAATTAAACCTTTTAATAGTGAAAGATATACCTACTGCAGGAAAACTTGGAGTTGATAATAATAAATAAAACCCGCCAGACAAATCATAAGAATCAGATTCGTTGTCGTACCTACTTATGTCGTATCTTGTTATTATTTTGCACCTGTCAATATCTTCTATCTGCCGCCTTCTGTTTCGTGTAGATATGCGTAGGAGTTCAAATGTTCTAAATTTGCCACCTGCTACGTGCGGACGTGCTTGCACATGTTGCTTTAAACCTTTGGTCCCCCTTAACCTGGCACGTCCATTGAATGCAACCTCAATATAACAGTTAAAGAGAACAACGAACTTGTAGTGGCTACACCACACCATCACGATGGTAGTATATTCGGTAACTTGCCGATGAGGTTCGATTTGGCAAATTGGCTCCGTGTAATTCGTAATCGTGTCCGTGTCATAAGTCATAACCCCTTTCGATTATGTAAGTGCTTCGAATTGTTCAAGTCTGCGGTATACTTACTGTTTGCACAACTCCTAGGGTCTGGTAGAGCGAGACGTCTCTGGGCGTCAGCAACGCAGAGTACGGCCATCAACGCGACGGCCGCCAGGCACACGTGCCGGCTCATCTGTGTAGAGAAAAACGATCAGAAGTCAAATTCCGTATTACAGACTTTGTGTCGTAATATAGGAGTAGTTGAATATAGGTAATTGCGGTGGGCAAGACTGATGATGCGAGACGATGGCCCCGAGGTGTGGTCGCTGTGCGGACGATGTTACTCGGCCGTCGCGGCCGCCCCTCGTCGCCGAGTCGCCGACACTCAGCTGGCAGTACTGACACCAGTGTCGGGCGCTCGTTTTGACGAAAGTGGTCACGGGTGAGCCCGTATTGCAAGTTCGCTTTCTTTTAGTTATGCAGAGCACGAATGCTCGAGGACAATCGATACGTGAGATGAATTTATTTTGTTGTATTTGTGAAAGCAAAACCCGCCTCGCTGACCCCCTTGCTGCGAGTTTAAATGTTTGCGTGAAAAGCTACTCAGTGCGAGAAATCGTCGATTTGGGACGCATTTTATGGTAACGGAAAGCCGCGTCGTACACTTCATGTCACGAAGCTTGTTTAAACATAAAAATGAAAACGTCTTGTTATGTAACTTCACAAGTTTTTGTTTGGCAAACATGAATCACTTTTTGTTAGACACCTGCCATGGAGAAATTATTATGTAAAGAACCGTGTCTGTTTTGGGAAAGGACTTCAATTAGCTTTTATTTATCATTTTGTAGTATGTAACAGATACCAATTTCAAGTTTCGTTTAATAACAATCTATGTATCAAAGTTCTAAGAATTTCACTAAACATTATCTCGGTTTTCATGATTGTAAGTTCTGTGTAACCTTTCTTTGAAAGTCTCCAGTTTAGAATTATTCGGCTTATATGAAAACTACATATTAAGACTAATATATTTAATATATTTGTCAGTGCAAGAGCGTAATTATTTACTTAAATAAAATGTGGTTTTCAAGAAGCGCGAAAAGCACGATTTCACTACGAAAAGTTTGAACTTTCTTCTGGGATAATCTATTGTTCAACATGCAGATGCTTTCGGGGCTGTTTAAATAATAAACCACTCACAACAATAAAAAATAAGATTATTTCACTTTAAAAATAATGATAGCGTCGATAAAGGCAGCGCGTACCTCTGAAATAATGTCGAACGGAGTAACTTGATGATGCGCTTGCGTGCGGCTGAGCGGGTGCGCGTGCGGCTGTCGGTACGCGGGGCACAGGTGTATAGTGCGGCGGTGTCGGAGGGACTGACGCAGCCGCAGCTCTCCTCTCTAATTAAGCCTCCGACATTCATTCACTTTCACTTCCAATACCAGAGAAGACCCACCCGCTACGCCGCACCTCTTCACCATACAGAACCTAAAGACCTTCTGGAGGTCGTAGCCGGATACGAGAGTGAGTTTACATAACAAATACTAGTACCGTACACAATTACAACTCAAATTAAATAAATTGCTTAGCTTTGAGTAAACTCGTGACCTCATTTAACAAAGCTTAGTTTGGCATTGTATACTGTCGAGACTACAAAACCTTCAGGCACCATCAGCTTAGTCGCACCATCACCATGCTTAATAGTCCTATCCAAAGACAAGTTAGATTTATATATTTTGATGAACAAGTTAGCGTTCTACTAACTTTAAACTGTTTATCGAAATGTAAACTCTAACATGTTTTCTTGAAACAGTAAACCAACAATAGATGAATGTAGAGAACGACTTCAATATTTTTATGTGAATAGTGAATGCAAAGTTAGATTTAATTTAGCCAAGATTCACTTCAAAAACGACCTTGTTCCCCAAAATTAAATGTGTTGTAACTTGTAACGTCGTTTGACTTTAAACATCTTTAACATTTTAAAATGCCTTTAGGATCCGCCAAGTTGGTACTATCACAGAATAAATAATATTACCTACAACTATTACTATTCATAAAAGGGTTTTCGGCGAGTAAGTACCTACCTTCTGAAACTTTTAAGTTTTTCTTAGAAAAACTCAGAGATTGGGATACTTATTAGGTAGGTGCTATTATTTGACCTTGAGCAGTGATGTTATAAAGCTTCTTCATTTATTGAAGAACCGGGTGGATCCTTGATAAGTTATTAACGAAGAAGTCTCCGGTCTCATGCATGACTATGTCGCACGCACGCCATTCACTGCACATCGCAAAATCAGCACGCCAAGCATTAAGCAAGCGGATAGGTGACCGCAAATCAAGTACTGTTCACCTATAAAATATAATAAGCAAAAAGTAGTCTTATAGATACCCAATGCAAGTCTCGTTCGTGAAAATAGAGCTTCGGTATAATCCTAAGCTTTGTTGACAGCAAATTCGTAAAAGTTGGAGATTTGTTTGCAGCATAACTCCGTAAATACAAGAGCTTGGCTAAAAAATAAAAATAAAAATGTGTCATTTAGCCAAACTTCGTAGAAGCTATAGCTTTGTTTTATAACCTAACTTTGTAGAAACAAGAGCTTTCTTTTATAGCATAACCTCGTAAAAACAACAGTCAACAAGTTGTTGCAGAGTCAAAATTTACAGTTAATTCAAAATAAAGCATAGCAGGGTGATGATATCATCAACACAACACAGTGGCCACTATGACTGTGTGTGTCTGTGTTAACATCAATTAATTTCAGAGGCGAATTGAGAAGATATAGTAGGTAATTAATATGTATGTGCTTTGTATTCCACTCGTGCTTAATTTAGGAAGGAAGTAGACGTAGATCGTAAAACACGTTTAACAAGACAAGTGTTTTGTGAACTTGTGCGTGACCATTTTATTGTGCTTTTGAAAACACGTTAGAAAGAGGATATAAGTGTCTTCGAAGTTCGAACTGAGTAGTATAACTACACTTAGTATACTTAGGTACAGTCTAGACACTGACCTGACCTGTGACCTTATTGCAACGCTAGAGCCTAGAGCTTATGCTTACACATTAAACTTGTGCGGTATACTTATGACAGAGCCAAAGAGCGGCTGTATTTTCAGAACAGCCGAGCCTGGCCTGACATTGAAATAAAAAACAAAAAGTTCGTGTGTGTATGATGGTGAGAAGGTGGTTGGGATGAGTATGTATGTGTTAGTGGATGAAGTATGTACTCTTATACTGTTTTTCAGTCTATTTAAGACCATCGGGCCAAAATTATTTAGTTGCGGGATTCAGCTCAACCTTCAGTTTCACGAATTTCAATTCAAAACGACCCTTTTAACAATTCCTTTTACGTTCGATTCGCTAGGATAGACACGCACACCGAATCGTAGTTGATACTTACATACATACTAAGTAGTACCTATAGGGTAGGGTACTAATAGTCCGTATGTTCTAGTAGGATAGGTAAATATTTATTACCTAAGTATAGGTAGAGTTAAATTCTCTATCTTCGTATTTCTTTGTCAGATCTTACTTTTTATCTGTTTATTAAAATTATTCAGTGCTTACACAATAACTATACAATCACGAATTAATTTAAAATTGAACGGGACACTCCCGTAAACACGGATTAGCATAATCGCTGCATAACGGTCGGACAGGTCATGAGAAGAAAGAATGTGTAGATTGCGATTATGACGAAGTAGATTCGTGAATATCAAATAAATGTCGAAAATTACGTAGAATTTTATTTCACTTCCTCTTTTACCTCTATTTAGTATATAATAGATAGTTGTATGTATGTATATGAGTTGCATAAGATCTTGTGAATGCCTGCCAAAAAAGAAACGACTTGTAAAATTACTTTTTTAATCGTTGCATGAGATTGATGACCTTTAAATACTACACGCGAGATTAAAAACAAAAAAAGCTTGTGTTTATAAAATTTTCAAACACGGTATCAAGGAATGCCTACTTATTTAAGTAACAATTTATGTTTTGCAACCATCTACTTACTACTAACATGTGATTTACATGTATGCAACATCAAATGCATTTGTGCAATATACAAATGCAATAGCATCGGATGCGAGGTCGTGTTACTGAATGTTTTGATATAACTAACTATGTGGTACTGCGAGTGAAAGTCAAATAAAACAGAGATAGTATAATAAAATACTGAATAAAAAGGTATTATAAGAAATGATTAGTATTAAGTATGTACTGGGTGCGTTTACAGCAACAGTCGTTTACTTGTTTCATTAAACGTGCTTATGTAAATGCGTGAAGTTCATGACAAGCGAGGAAGGTAGTATTTTTATTTGGCATAATTTAACACGAAAATATCAGTTCCTGAAATACTTACAATTAAAATGAATAAAGCACTTTTGTTTCATGCCTAAGTTTTGACTATAGATCGACCGCTTTAATGAGTCCTCGCGTAGGTATCAATTTAAATGGAATATTCTGAAGGGTGATCTGATAACGTATTGGTTCAATATTAGTATCGTGATACCTACGTGGAGTATGGTTATTTTAAAGCAAATACTTCGTGGACGCTTAATGTGCCTTTTATGGGGCAAGGCGGAAGACTCATTAAAGCGGTCGGTCTTTAATTTGTTCACTTTGACTTGAAACCTATTGACTGATAGACTATTGGCGCTTGCGGTCTGGGTTTAGGTTCGGTTGCGGTAACCGCCTACCACATTTAAAGAACTACCGCTTATAATAACATTGGGAGGGATGTAGACACCAAAGTAGATACCTACCCATTAAGTGAGATTAATGTGTACAAAATAAGCTTGAAGAAAACAAGGAAATTAAACAGGAGAAATCGTAGTGTTTGGACAAAAGAAACCTTGCGAAGGCGAACCTACCTTACCTGACGTAGTACATATAGGTACTAAGATACAAGTACGTACATACTTATCTACAGGCATGTAAATGAATGTTGACAAGCGTTCAAGCTTGTATGGAAGTCTTAAACCTACATCCTGCGAAAAACAAGCAACGTAGGTACCTAGGTACTTGTGGTCCGTGTTTATTTTGACTTTTGTTCAAACGCGTAGCTATCATTCGCTACATTACATCTTGTAACTTAGAGGCTAAGTGAACAGTTTGTAGTCTTGCAAAATTCTCGAAACGTCCCCAGCGATATCCTCGGCTTAGATAATTACCCGCGAGGTTATTATCGAAAGGCTTGGAGAAGATGAACGTCGAGTGGCGCTTGTTGCGTAACGCCAGCGACCGGCGGCGTAGTCGGGCATATGACCAAGCCGAGAGGTTATTGGTGCCCCCTGCCCCTTGCAGAGCTTGCATTCCACCTTTTACTATTTCTGTGAAACTAGATTTTAAAATGTACATATTTTAGTTGATATTTTTAAGTATTCTAGGCAAAAACAAAATGCATTTTTTTATGTCTACGAAAATCATGAATTCTTAATATTAAAACTAATTAATATTAAGGAAATAATATTTTTGAAAAAGTGATCACGAGATAGTCGTTTTTTTCTGATGGTAAATTGGGCTAAATATTTACCTCCGCATAAAAATATTTGTTTAGAACATTGTGTCTTATATCCCCTAAGGTTTTTTTAACCAACCTACGTATCTGCACTTTACCACACAAAAGTGTTTAATGGGATTTTTACGCCAAGTTAAATTTTCAAATCAACTGCTCCATAAAATGTTCATCTCATCCCATCACTCCACAGAAAGTAATACACCGTGACTTTTTAGTCGCCTTACAAAGCTCGTCCACTCAATGTACCCGACATAAAATAGCTCTAGGCGCGATTTTTTTTTATCTTCCATAATAGACAGATAGATATACGTATGTTAGTATATTCTTATTTTATTAAGTTTAAATAGTTCTGCTTTACGTTTTATGTATTTCATTTTCTCTTCTTCTTTTACACACTATGTCTACATCTCTTTTTTAGTATCTCCTTTCGCAGGTATGCTGGAAGAGATTTCTTTAGAAATAAGCATCACCTTTGTACTATTTTCTGTTCCTTTCTTCTTTCCTGTATTTAGTGTGCACATAAATTGTTAAATAAATAAATAGATAAGTACAAAGAAATATAATAATAAAAATTAGAATAATATTATGAAACATCCTGTTAATGATGTTTACGTGTCAAACGGGATTACCTACCCAGCACTCGAGTCCAGTAGATCATCGCTCGCAACAGCGTGTTTTAACTACGTCATTCGTCATAATACTGAGTAATATTTGTATTTTTAAATTATTAAAATCTCATAAATACCTATTTTTTTATTAATGTTTATTATTCATTGGATACATGAAGTGGGCTGCCGTTGTGACGACTAAAAAGTCACGGTGTATATGTGTACTTATATCAAAATAGTTGATTTTTAGGTCCAACACTACTTAAATTACACCTTGTTGTGTACAAGCTTAGTTTTTGTCCTACCCTAGCCTTACCCTGCAGGTTAAGGTTAGGGTAGGGTAAACAAACTAAGCTTGGCTGGGCTTCATTGGCCTTCTGAAGTCCTTATTATAAACAATTTAAATTTTTACTACAGGATCAACGCTGAAAATGGGGAAAAAAATCTGTTGTTATTTCTGTTCACATATATCATCAAAATTAATAGGATAAGAACAGATTTTTTGCTCGATTACAGTTCCCATAATTGAGGGTTAAGAGGTTGGTTTAGGGTTAACAAACAAAAATATAGGTAAGAATAAACGATTAAAATAAATAGTACCTACCTAAGTAAGTAATTTGTATAAACATATGTGGTAAATATTAATAAAGGATATTATACAGATATTTATCCAGGCAGGAGATAGTAGGTACACCGTAAAAGTACATAGACTGCTACACAATGATTTCAAAATAGTAGCACATAATAAACATTATGTATTACGAGTTTACGACCCGGAAATATTGTTGGTAACTATCGGTAGCGAGTGACTAGTGACTATTTTAGGACGTGAAATGCAATAACCATGGAGGAGGCATGATCAGACGCCATGTACAGGCCCATCAGGGCCCACAATTAATTTAAAAAGTTATGTAATACGTTATGCAAGTTTGGAAACAGATGTTTGATTTACTCATAAACCTAACACTTTCATATCACTTTCGAAGAATCTAAGCAAACACGACAGCATAATAGCCAAGTTTCGGGTAGTCCACCGCCAACGTGAGCTGCTGTGTGCAAAACGTTGGAAGTATGCTGTTAACGAGGTTGTTTAAAGTCAATATATAAGGAATGCCAGACATATGCCTTCCGGTCCGGAGCGTCTTGACTCTTGATTCAATCGCGGGTTGCAATTGCAAGTTGCTCGCCCGGCCTGTCGGTGCTCGGGGCGAACTTTCACAGATAAGTATAGTGTCATAAATATTCACTGCGTGACGTCTCACAGGTATGCGTGCTACCTTATGACAATATTTGTATGGTAGGTATTACGTATAGGTATATATGACCAGCACACATGTATTGTGACGTACCTACCTACCTACTCTCATACGTAAACAGAAACCGATAGACTTGGTACTGTTTTTTTTTGCAGGAGCAGTGAATCGGCTACTCTCAACAATGTACATCGTTGTTGATATAATGATATTAATTAGCTACAATTAGGAAATCTGGATATTATAATGTCGTGTTGGAATTTTATTATGTTTTAGGTAAGATATAAAAAATAAGTAATAAATGAATGAAAAGAACTTAATTATAAGCTTTTTTAATTATTTTTTTAACTTTTAAGAAACGTATAAATATGGATTATAATTACTTTTCCAATTTCCAACGTACACTCAGAAATGCTCGTACGCATTCAATAAAAGCCGCTACGCTTCGAGAATGTTCGAGGCTTCATCAGCCCTGTATCAAGGCATTGAGAAAATGAGAACCATATTTTTGTGGAGATCGGAAACTTCGGAAAGCGAAATGAAAGGCGTCGTTTGATTGTTATGATTCTTTTCTTGATTGACATTACATACATTACAAGCGAGAGCTTTGATGACAAAAGGTGTCGCTCACGTCCTTGTCAGTAACATGTAAACTACCTATTTTATTTGCCTGAGGTAGGTATCTACAATTAAATAAAATAGGTGTATCTACCATAGCAAGTGAATGTTGTAGGCCTTGTATTCCATGTAAGTACCCACGCTTCACAAGCGCATCGCACGCATCAATTTCATATTTAGAGGTAGCTATCAACAATCCTACATTTAAACACGATATTAAACAAAAAAATATTGAGCCTGTACTCTGTTACTGTCCCACAGTTGGGCAAAGCCCTCCCTCTAGTTTCAGGGTTCTGCACCTCAAAAGGAAAAAGGTCCCTTTAAGGTTCGCGCACATTATGTCGGGTCGCAGCGCAAAAATCCGCTCAAATCTCTCGTGTATTTCATATGAACTACGCCATGCCGGGGCGCAGCGGGTGCAAATTCCGCCGTATTGTGCTAAGTAACATTTTGCGCTGCGCTGCGGCCCGCTGCGGCCCCACATAGGTAATGTACGCGAACCTTTATAGGTAATAGGATTACTTCATTGTCCGTCTGGCAAGACCCTTTTTCTCAAGCACGCGTGGTAGTATCAAGTTGAAATTAAATACATAGGTACCTATATGGTCTACGGTCCCTTGGAACTAAAAAAATCAAGCTTCTTAACCAACGCAATAAAAAAATATGGGTATTTATGTTGCATATTTTTCCCATTTGCAAGTAAATCAATTCCTTCCGGGTAGGTACATCACCATTGACCTAAAACCATGAAATTTAGTAAGAAGCAAGGCCTTACAGCACAAGTCATCATCATTCTCCTGACCTTATCCCGATTTATTTGGGTTCGGCGCAGTATGTCTACATAATGTATGCATGTCGTACTTCTCTTTTACTCGTCATCTCATCAGACACCCCTTCTTGCCATATACACAGTCCATCCATCGTTTCTTTGGTTTTCCTCTACTCTTATAGCCATCCACCACATTCATACTCAAAACTTTCCTATACAGCCCAAGTAAAGGTTAATTTGTAGTTATATCACATTAAAAAATATAACAATAGACGAATAACTACTACCTAATAGAAAAATATGGAAGAAGACATGCTGCGCCGACCCCAAATAACACAATAAAGGGTGTAAATAGACCCTTAACATAGCCGAAAGGCACTTGTTCTGCCCGTCTTTACGATATTTTTTTTGTTCTAGACCATACCTGGGAACCTTGTAGTTACTGAGATATTAGGGGTCAAAGTTCCAACTTTTTCACAAGTTTTTAAAAAAAAAAAAATTTTTTAATGTAAGATTTTTACTTTACACACGTCCACGACCCCCGTACTATTCAATCCATCCATCAGCACCATGTTTTGAGTGCTTCCGATCGAGTCCTACCGTAAAACGTGATTTTTACCCCCCAAAAAAAAAAGTCGATTCCAAGCAATATTTTTTGCGTAAACTCACTTAGTCTGATGTACAGAATGCTTGGTTGACGGCTATGTGAAGGGTCTGTTTACACCATGTATAATTGGGACAGGGGCAGTAGAATGATGAGGATGATGAATTAAAAATATATATTACGAATACACAATAATTATTAACATTTGCAGTTGGAGAATTAAACGTGACATATTTCGATGCAAGGGAGAGTATTCAAAAATTAAAGTTCTTCAATCCGACTTATCTTTCTCTAAGAGCTTATGAACATGCATATTTGAGACCTGATTTCCGTGATAGACAAACCATATACCTACTGATATACCTACATAGGTACAAGTTTATACGGACCCCACAGTGCGCGAGTCAGACTCGCACTTGTCGATTTTTTTCTATTGGCCCTGCCTGGTTTCTCAGTAGCAGCCACAGAATCTGGATTCGTGCCCGGTTGATGGAAATAAGCTTGCTCCCTATTAGATGGGACTTAAACATAGCTGGTAATGCTGGCATGTACATCTCTGCCTAACCCTATGGGGATTACAGGCGTGATGTTATGGTCCCGGTTCTGCGACACCTGCCATTGCCAATTCCCAAGGAAGACATCCAAAAATCATAAGTGGTTATTTTTCATAGAGACCACAATTAGAATGATTTGCTGTAGGTGGGCGTTTTTCAAAAAAGATGTACATTTGCGAATTAGGGGTGTCCTAAACTTAAACTATTTTTTATAATTTTTATATGCACCTTACTCAAATAAACTGCATGTTTATTCAATATTTAGATATTTAAGTTACAAAATTTAAAATAATATGCAGCCCAACTACCACTGATATTAAAATATTGTAAGTCTATCAACAAAAAAAGTGTAAAATATTTATGTCCCACCTTCATTTTGAAACGTTCAAGCGTCAGAAAAGATTAAATAAATTTAATCTCGTTAATGTTATAGGCTCGGTAGACTTATATTGAAATCATAAATACAATTAAGAGCTGCTTTTTTTCGTATTTTGGCTTGAAATAGCTCAAAATATTATATTTATTGGCGTACCAGGAATATGACCAACCGGAATTCCGGCAATAGTCACAGTCAATATTTTTATACTTTGCCTCAATATTTCCATAAAACATACTTGTTTTTCGTTTCTGGCTACATTTATTTGGTCTGTGGTACAGCCGCTATTTTGAAGCAAACATTAGTATCTACAAAATCAGTGACGAAAGTCGGCGAGTTACGGTGGTGCCTAATTGGAGTTCCAGATAGTAACGGGATTTTATAAGGTATGTAGTAGTTTATAAAGTTATTTGCCGTAACACAATCAAAGTTTTGTTTATAAACTATTGTAAAACAAGTCGAAAGTAGTAAAAAAAGAGGCCCAGTCGCTTGAATAATATTTTGAAGTTTCGCCGATATGAAATCGTCACGTCAGGTTCGTTACGTGTTGTATATCCAGAACCATTTAGTGACGCACCGGAATTATTAGGCTAGGGCTACATTCGATGAATGATAATACAGCAAATTATCTTCTAAGGGCTGATTTTTCAATAAGTCAGATAACTTTTATTTGAAGAACAAAACCACAATATTTACTCCTCCAATAAAAGTTAGAGTAGATAGATACTCAGGTAGAGTATCGAAAAATTGGCCCAAAATCAATTACATTATAAGTGTTAAAGATTTGAAACTTTAACCAGAGAACCAATCCTGTAAATCCAAATGTTAAATATGAGCATAACAACATTGTTAAAATTGACAACACAAAATTTCTAGGGCTTTGGTTAGATCGGCAGATGACATGGAAAACACATATTGACCTTTTAATAAAAAAGCTAAATCAATATTGCTATGCCCTACACAATATAAATAAAGTTGCGAATCGCAGCACCGTTTTTACCGCATACCACGCATACGTCTCCACAACACTGCGATATGGAGTAATATTCTGGGTAATTCTACGGATAGGGAAGCGGTCTTTAAAGCCCAAAAAAATGCGTTCGTGCAGTATGCATGATCCAAAACACTGACAGTTGCAAACCTTTTTTTATTAATCTAAAATTATTAACACTCCCGTCCCTTTACATTTAAGAAGTTGCCATATTTATCAAAAATAACCCTAACCAATTCGAAACAGTATCCTCTAAACGCCACCAAGGTTCACTTAAGTCCAAATCCCATCAAACAGCCCTTTACTCAAAAAGTTTCCTAGGAATGGCACCAAAAATATTCAATAAACTACCTAAATCAGTAAAAACATCAAGAGATCCCAATACGTTCAAAAAAACACTCCATAACTTCTTAATTCACAAAGCATACTATTCTATAAATGAATACCGTGAAGAAAAATGACTGTTTTTTATTTTATATTTTTATTACTTTTATTAGCTTTAATTCATAAGATTATTATTATTACTTACAACTCAATAATTTAATTGTTTACTTACTTTGTAATGTTTATTTGTTACTCTTTAACGTATATTTTATAAAAGATTTTATTAAAGATTTAATATTAGGTAATTAGCTATAATAACAGTACCTAGTTTTAGTTTTTATTTAAGTTTCAGTTTTTGTACATACCTATAAAAACTACCTGCACGATTTAATGTGTAGACATTATTTGTACGCCTTTGCAAGGCAGCACATAGTGAAATATAACTCCTTTTGATAACACCGTGTATTTACTTTACCTATGTGTCTCAAATAAATATTTGAATTTGAATTTGAATTTGAGTGTTTGTTAATCCGATAATCTTTGCAAGGGTTAGACCAATTTGGATAAAATTTAAAATATATAACTATTGATCGTGTTTGTTTGTTATTATAATTATGTTAAGTATGTCTGGTATATTTCAGTGAACATGGCCCTCACCGCAGCAGAGCTAAACGATACCGAGAAAAAATAAAACAAAACCCCGAAAAATTTGAAGAGCAACGGAAGGCAAAATAATAGTTTTTTTGGAATAGAAATAAATACTAAAAATGAGTAATAATTAACAAAATATAAGAAGTTCTGTTCAAAATATGTTAATTATCTCAAAATCAAGTATAAACAAGTTTTAGTAATAACCTGTTTTTACTTTAGATTATTAATTAAAGACTTAAAATAGAAATGTTCGACCAAATAGACTCTGTATAGACTTTGCTTAATACTTCCCAGTTTGTCACTTAGAATTCCAGATAGTCACTGTCTCATATTTTAACCGAGACAAAAACAAGCCCTATTTAAAAAATATTTCGTTATTTGATAATATTTATGTAGTAGTACTTGACCCTATATTTGTTTTTTGTTTTATTTGTAAGCTCATTATGTGAAATTTAATTTTAAGTAATAGAAATGTAATCTTCTAATGGTCAAAAGTTACTATTGTGACGATCTCGAAAAAAAAATGATTGCCAAGCAATGATTACAGTCATTTTTTCAGTTTTAAATGTTGTTTTTCATAGATTTGATAGTTATCTAATAAATATTAAAAACAATTTAACACAACAATTCATATTTTTCATTTTATTTACTTGTTTCCTGTGTGACGAACCGGATCATTATTCTGTGAGCGCTCCGATAAAACTTTAGATTACCACGTTGTTTTTGATAAAACTGATGTATTTTTTTTATTTTTACATATTTATAAGTATATTTGACATGAGATAAGAAATTACGACAAAATTGCTGTATCACAAAAATTTGTTCCGGTTCGTCACATGTACATTTGTTTTGAAAAACGCCCAGGTACCTACCTGTACCGCGAATTGTTATTTTTTTGTTAAGTTTACGCAAGTACAGTCAGTAACGAGAGATAATATTATTATAGAGCAAAATACAAAAAAAAAAAACATCTTATCGAAAAGGCAATATTAGTATTTAAATTTTAAACACGAAATGTTGTACAAATTGTTGAAAGTGTAGAGGTATATACAAGGCTCCTATGCTATGCCTAGTCAACTGACAGTTTGGTCTTAATAGAATTTCATTGCTAACCGTACAGGCACGGTCAGCAACGAAATTAGATGCATGCAGTCATCACAATCAATGTGGAGAGATGTACGCGGAGTTTATTAGTTTCCCTTTTCCATATGATTGCTAAAAACATCTTTTCAAGAGTAGTATTACTGTTTTGAAAAACACAGCTCACCTACCTAGCTAGTTCGGCCTGACTTGCCCCTCAAGGGTGCCCATTCAAATACGTTCTGAATTTGCAAAGGAAACTCGTATGCCTGTTAACATTACAATTACGACACAAGGAAATTTGTGAGATTACTCCCATGCAACAAACAATGGCACGGGCTATAGAGATTGTTCACTACTCCGTAATTACTTAGGTATTTGTGTTAGGTAGTAGATACCTTAACTTAATCATCATTTCAATAAAAAAAGTCAATTTGTTTGGTTATGTCCAAAGACATTCAATAATTTATGAGCGATAGACGGGACAAGACGAAGAAAATTGTAATCCAAAACTTATTACTACTTAGTAATAAATCGTTCTGTCTAGTGTCATACGCCCGCTGTCAGGTAGCATTCGTGTGTCAAAATCGAAAATGTTCGGGATCAAAAATTTTGTGTGAAAATATTCCTAATGTCCGCTCTATGTTATGTCTTTACAATGTTAAAAATATCATAATCATAGATTTCATTGTTGACAATCGCATTTGCAGAAACCAAAGATTTACAAACACAATCTCCTCAAAAAAACATTACTACGCTAGCAAGGAAAGTGTGCCTCTAGCTAGTTTTTTCTATATAATTTATTTTTTTTTAATTTGGAAATTTGACCCATGGAACACTCTTTGCATGGAACTAATATGTCCTACAAATTCTAACAATGTCCTCCTGACAATGCCCAAAGAGTAAAATACTTACATAAACCACAATGTCGTTCAAGCACCAAGCGCACAATGAATTGACGCACTTATATAGACATGATTCACAGCTTCTGTTGTCATCATAAAAACCCAGTATATCATTTACTTTTATTTATTCCGCTGCAATTTGTCTAAAAAAATATCAGTGCTAGCGTTCGATCTGGAAAATAAAAAAATATTGAACTTCGCGCATTTGAATCACCCACCGGAACTCTATGCACTGGAATGACCACAGATTATCAAAAACCACCTCATTTGGGGTTGCTATATTAATAATCATACCATTAAAATTCTTCAGTTATATAATAGGCAGTCACCTATAGTTTACCGGGTCTCAGGAACAGGGTTCACGTTACCGATGCGGAGAAAGATTCCTCTACAGAAATCCTCATCTAATCAAGAGTATCAGACTTGTTAGTCTGATACAAACCTAAAAATGTCTTACTGTTGTAACACATTTTTAGGTATTAGTATTATTGGACAATCCAGTGTTAATTAAAGGAGAGTACAGTTTATAAGAAAACTCTTAAATCTCTCCTCAAACTCTTAAAAGACTAATTTTGGTTAACTTACACATCACCAAAATCACTACCGCCTATTTAGTGTGGATAAAATGTGTTCTTAGGTTAACGAGCTTCATTTCAAAAAATCAATTTATTGTTATTTTTCAATCTGTTGAGATATAATTTGATAATTTTAGTGTTAGAAATGTTAATTAATCCAAAATAAAGTAAGTTGATCGGGTTTTTTTTAAAATAGATTTTAAAATTCCATAGACTAAATCGATATTGCTAGTTACCGTTGCGTTGTCCGTAGTCGTCTGTCGTAGGCTGAATGTAGATACGACCTTTGTGCTTGAAAAATTAAAAACCTTTCCTAGTGCACATTAATCACAGCTTAATTCTCATTCTTTCTTTCCTTTTTATCTTGGGGAAAATGGCTGATAATAAATTATACGAGATTTTGGGGGTTTCTAGAAGTGCAAGTGAATCTGAAATTAAACGAGTAAGTATACTTCTATAAGTTTCTCCAATGAACAGATCGCACATGTAATGTCATCTATTCGTTGCATGATTTCTGTCCATTGTTCTCTTCGTCGTCATTTTGGTATATTTTCCCTTATTTTTCGTTTCAGAGCTATCATAAATTGGCAAAAGAATTCCATCCTGACAAAAATCCTGCTGCAGGGGATAAATTTAAAGAAATTAGCTATGCCTATGAAGTATTGTCGGACACGAAGAAAAGGCAAATTTACGACAAGTACGGGTTGAAAGGTTTACAAGAGGGTGGGCAGGGTGGAGGATTTCCTCCTGATGATCTGTTTGGACACTTCTTTGGTGATATATTCGGCATGGGAGGCGGCGGCGGCGGTGGCGGCAGCAGGGGCCGAGGACCCGCTCGTGGTGAAGATACCATGCATCCACTTAAGGTTTCTTTAGAAGACATGTACATGGGTAAAACTACCAAGTTACAACTAAGTAAAAACGTAATTTGCGGGCCTTGTAAAGGTATTGGTGGAAAGCCAGGATCTGTGGTGACTTGCAAGGACTGTCACGGACAGGGTATCAAAGTGTCTTATCAGCAGATTGCACCCCATATGACTCGTCAGTTCCAGTCTCGCTGCCCAACCTGCCATGGTCAAGGTGAGACCATTAATGAAAAAGATAAATGCCCAAAATGCAAAGGTAAGAAAGTTTTAAATGAGACAAAAATCTTGGAGGTGCATATCGAGAAAGGAATGCGGGAAAACCAAAAAATTTTCTTCAGAGGAGAGGGTGATCAACAGCCTGATACTCAACCCGGAGATGTGATTATTGTGCTCCAACAAAAACCTCATGATATATTCCAGAGAAATAGTGATGATCTTGTAATTAAACATGAAATTACATTAACTGAGGCATTGTGTGGATTTGAATTTGTTATAAAGCATTTAGATGGCAGGGATTTACTTGTTAGACACACTCCAGGAGAGGTGATCAAGCCTGGAGACCTCAAAGGCATACAAGGTGAAGGAATGCCTCAATTTAAAAATCCATTTGAGAAAGGTAATCTTTATATAAAGTTTGATGTTGTTTTCCCTCAAAACAACTTTGCTACTGAAGAGCAGTTGAAACAGATCGAAACTGTTTTGCCACCCCGCCCAGCTTTTGTGATGCCTACTGGAGAAGATGTCGAGGAAGTTAATCTGATGGAGTACACAGCCAGTGAACGCGGTAGGGGCCGAGAGGAAGCCTATGCCAGTGATGATGAAGAACACATGCACACTGGGCCTGGTGTACAGTGTGCACACCAGTAGTTCAATTGTCCACTTTTATGGATTTTTACTCAAACCTCACACTATATAATTTTATCATAGGTTATTATGTAAATTAAACTAAGTAGGTATACACTATACTGTTATACTTAGTTCACAGAATGCTAGAATTATTTGACTTGCGTGCAGTGTATTGACTTTTTGGAGTAACTGTATTCCTATGCCTCTAGTTAAATTTGCAGAATTGAAGGAAGTTGTAAGCTTGACTCACCATGCATGTTGTGAGCCCTGTCTAATGTACTGTAAAGATGGTGCAGTTAATTTGTTGTTAAAATTGGCTGTTGGCTTATGATATCCTATAAACAACTAGATTTTAGAAAGATAAGTTCAGTTTCAAGTAATAACCTGCCTGTGATACCTCATAGGTCTAATTGCTATCATTTCTAGGTGGTGTTTAAATTGTATTGTTTGTTATTCACAAAATGAGCTAGGTAATTTTGAGTTTCTGAGGCAGTTTGAGTTGAAGCTGCTACGAACTGCACTAGTTGGCTCAAACTTGGCACTAGAATAGTATTAATCCACTAATGGGTTATTGGATTCCATAATAATATGTATTATATGAAATGAAAAATAAAATTTAGTGATACCTTATGAATATATTTTAATTATAAACTACAAATCAATTAAACATTTTCGATTAAAATGCTTGAAAAAAATGTATAGTTAAATATTTATCTTCATTTATTGTCCACTAAACATGATAAGGCAGAAAAATAATAAATTTCTTTTTTAATGCTGATAACATAGGTAATCAGAACACGGAAATTAAGTTATGAAAATCATGTTTCAAATTCAGATAGTAAGTCTGTAGACTACTAAAAGAAGAATATTAGATAGCACTTTTTTTTTTCAAAATGATTTTGGTAGAGGATGACAACTTCTGTATCATTGAAATCTTGCTTATAGCAAAATAAAGTTCAATTTGTAAAGGTTTTGTAAAAGTTTTTATTTATAAATATATTTTGGTTTTACATAGAAAATATCTTGAACCATTTTTCGTTTTACCCGTAACTATGTACCACAATATTGTAGTGTATTTAAAGCACTAGAGCAATAAATCCAGTCCACTATGCATTACCTGAAAAAAAAGATTGATTTTTACTTTTGAAAGGCGTTTTGTGTACATGTACTGAGATTGAATAAGCCCCTTAAAAGATAAAAATAAAGGTACTGAGGTGAAATCTCTGTAGCAGATTACAGGCGGGGTACTCACTCTATAAATAATGTTTGGTTGAACAGGACATTAAGCTTACTACGAAAAATTAACCTTAGTATCACGGAATGGTAAGCGAACGCTGAGCGCGTGTCCATGATATGTGAGAGTGAAAATGGCGGGTGTACAACAGCGAATCAAATTATACCAATTACCAAAAAAATGTACCTAAAATATACTACTTTACCTCCTTCAGATCGAATTTAAGGTACACCGCCATATTGACATCAAGATGGCGGGTGTTCTATAATGTTTTATTATTTTTAAATATTTTTATTTTTTTAACTTTTTTTTTACACCAAAAAAAAGTACCTCAAGTAAAAAGAAACAGTTCCTGAGAAATAAAACTTATTATATTTTATGAGTAATGTTTAAATAATAAAATATTATAGAACACCCGCCATCTTGATGTTGGGTGTACTATGCCAAATCGAATACCAAATAATCGAATATCAATTGATCGACCACTATAAGTCGAACATCTAAATACTCGAACGTTCTTAATATCGAATGCACTCCACATTAGATAGGTAAAGGTAAAGAAATAGGAGATAATTATTAGTTCCTTTGTGGACTAATGCTGAAATGCATCTCGGATAAATTAGGTTCTTTTTGTCCATTCGATCAGAAATGAGGAGTTTTTGTATGTTTGTTTCGAATGGCATCTCGCCGGTCAACCTATGAGGCTGGCTTCTGCTTAACGGGACTATCCTCTGTGGGTGCCTTGAGTGTAAGGCTTAAAAACCAGAGCTAATAACTTATAAACTAAGCGACTGCGCGCCAAATCCACCACTAGTGGAGTACGAGCCTCGGCTTTAAGGCGTCGCTGGGGGAGACGCAGCAAAGGGACAGACTGGATCTGAGTGATATCATTACTGAAGGGCTCATTTAATTAGAATTTTCGATTAGCTCAGCATCGCGGGCGGGATCGAGCAAGGGTGGGGGGTGAACTGAGACGTCGCGACGAAAGAACTACAAATTTACCAACTCCTAGTAACAGTTGGTAACATCTATTGTTTTTCAAAATGAAGGCTCTATTATGTTGAAACAGAAAGTATGACATTTTAGTTAAAAATTCCAATATTATGACAATTACTGAAAAAAAAAATACGCACTGCACACTATGACATAAATACTTACTTTCTTTAGTTAATAACTCTATTGATTCGCAGTACTTTTTGAAATCTTTCTTACTTCTACAAAGTACATTTAAATTGATTTGACTTAATCCCAATTCACGTAGTTTATCTAGTCTTTGCTTTACTGTCTTTTGTGAAGCTGACAAAACTCTAGGTTTACTGGCAATGTCTTCCACATCAAAACCTTCAGTCAGTAGGAAGTCTAGAAAATTCTTTACCTAAAAATATATCACAATTATAATACTTTGATAGTAAGAACATAGAATTGTTCAAACATGTTACCGTAGTTAATATGGCAACCTTGGTTACACGAATGGTTTTCAGTGCGGGTATTTTCAAGCACATGTCCTGAACATTGTCAACAGACACATTTAAGCGACTAGCAAGGTATGTCTGTTTTGAGTTGCTATCACCCAAGATGGTTTTTGTTTCTTGTGAAATAGTTATAAACCTGAAAACAGAAATGAAACATGAGTAAACCCATGAAATAATAACTATTACAAATAACAGATCATCTGTTTTTTATGCAGTCAGTAGAAAAGTCTGGGTGTGGAAAACTAAAAAATACACGACAAAAACCAAAAACAACTCGTGAGGGAGACTCGAAAGATTTAGCAATATAGCCTGTGTTGCCTCATAAGAAGTCCCAGAAACAGAACTCGGTTTGGTTGGGCGCGGGAGACCTCCTTTCAACACATAATTTACCCTTCAAGAGCGAGTTTTATGAACCAATTTTTGCTCTAAAAATAAACTGCAATGACTTATTAACTTGAACTTTTAACATATTAAATTAGTTTAAAATTTTAGTGGAATTTGCCATTAATGGCAATATAACTAATACATTTATTTTGTTTCCCTGTACCTATTCAATATGTCCTCAGAACATCTAACCATCCAAGGGTATAGATTGTCAATACCCATATTTTTAACTCGTAGAAGCCTCTCATGGATTGTCTTGTGATGATACTTCAGAACCCAAAGGTCCCTCAGTATCCGATCTGCAGATACATTCATATCTGAAATAATATTGATAATTCTGTGTTTAAATGCACATTTTTAGCAATATAATAAATGGTTCCCAGGTATAGTTCTATTCAAACTTTATGGCAACTCAGAAGTTAGCTGCAAGTGATGGTCTGCTCTGCACAGGTATAACAGTTAAAACATTATGGAGGGTCGAAAAATCCAACATAAAGCTGCGAATACAATTTTAGGTATCAGTGGTATGCAGAAGACGTATTGTTGACTGTACAATGCGTAGACCATCACTCGCAGCTAACTTCCAAGCTGCTATAATTGAACAGAACTATGATGGGCTTAAATAATCTTTTTCCATGACAGTCAAACAAAGCATCTTCAATTCTTACCTATTAACACATCTAATGATTTCTGAATCCAATCAAATGACAAACTATATATAAAAGTTCGTTTAGCAAGCTTTTCACTTAGCACTGATGGTGGCACCTGTAAAAAAACACAAAAATTCAATTAATTGACATAGAGATATTAAGATATTCCGAATTCTTAAAAATATGGCAATACCTTCAGGCGGGATGCAATGTAGTATAATCTATTTTGGCAGAATCCTTTACTTTTATCATCTTTTGTTGTTTTATATATATGATACAAAGTTCTAACTGGTAATTTATAAAAAGGTAAAGCATCTTCAGCTGATTGAAAATTGAGAGCTAAAACGATTTTTGCTTTGGAAGCATCAAAACCTAAAACAAGGTAGAAAATTATTAAATGGTGCTTTTCTTTTGGTGTAAACATAACCATCTCTCAGAAACTAGAAAAAAGTATCTACCACTCTTCTCTACAGCCCTTGTTCTAGTCTTATATGAAGCTATTGAATTAACAAAATCACTGCGCAGAGATATTTTTAATCTGCTTGTAAAAACTGCTGCAGTAGTATGTTTATAAATATATGACGAAAACGTTGGTCTTATTAGCAACATAGAAAACAGTGATCTTAAAACCATTGTCGAGATAGATAGATGTTTAGACGTAATACTCAAATTATATTATTCCAAATTTAGATAATATTTTAGGAAGGAATAATTTATAGTAATTTATCGAAAACACCAAGAACAAAAACGAAGTTACACATTGACATTGACGTTAGTGAGTTTAGTGACAGCTATTTTGACTTTTTGAGTTTTGACAACAATTTTTTATAAACGCTATAATACTTAATAAGTCCATGCCAGTAATCGGACTGTTGTTCTTATCTCCCAGAACAATTCCAATTTTCAAATTGTGTAAAACTAATCCTTTACATTTCATAATTAAGGAAATTCTATAATATAAGCACTGCAGCTCATCTGTGGCCTAGCTGAGAGCAGATGTGAGCACTTGGGCACCTGACTGATTAGTCGGCGCGTACAAATTACACTGTTTGGCGACCTTTGAGAAGACGTACTTTGTTGGAGACTGACTTCTGCCTGTCAAGGCAGGCTCGGGTTTAGGCTGAGTCGGGATAGGCCAGCTAAGCCGGACCCGGGGCAGTTCTTGAATAGTGTGACGTCTCATATTACTAGTATATTGTGATTTTGGAGTTTTATATAAATAACAAGCGTCTTGTCTTGGTTTATATAATCTTGTTTTGATTAACATAATACACAATAAAAAAGGAGCTTTGGGACATTTGTAAAAAATACTTAAAATACATAATTTCAAAATGTATTTTATTGCTACTAACATGTCAGAAAATAAGAACATTGAAATTGTATGCATTCTGAGAGATCGCTTGCAATAGTAGGTAGGAATACGGCCGAAGCAGAAATGAAGCAACAACTGAGAAGGTACAGTCAGCCACGAAAGTACATTAACACTGACACTTATAATATCAGCGAAATTAACACTAAATTATTCAATCAACTGCTTTTTAGCTATTCTTTAAGCATTAGGTTTGTTTCGAACTTTCGATGTTTTTTTCTATATTTTGCTGATTAACATCTAAAAACATAACTGTTGGTCGACTTTCGTTACTAACCGTACATAAGTTTTAATTTTAAAAAGCTTCTTATTCCTTTCTGCAAGTAAAGTAACCAGGATATTATATTGAATTGGATTGTCTCTTAATATATTATCTCGTAAAAAATCAATAACACGCAACTAACGACGATTACTCCGTCGTCGTGGGGAACTACGTCGGTGATGTTTATCATGTTCCTCGCGGTGTCGAGATCTTCCACGTCGTCTGTCACTACTTTCAGATCGTCTTGAAAACATTCTTTTAGAGACATCCGTTTCCGGTGATTCGGACCATCTCCATGACCGTAATGAGGAACGGGGAGTCCTGAAAAAGAAATTAAGTGGATACTAAACAAGCGACCAAGATGGATGGATTGTGTGAAGGATGATATGGCTAGAAAGGAGGAGACTGCTGAGATGACGAGTAATAGAGAAGTATGGAAGCAGAAGACATACTGCGCCAATAACATTTAAATTGGGATTAGGAAGGGCAGCAGCTGATGACTAAAGTAGCGACCAATGATGATAAATGACACGTATGCTCGGTTTCACATCTTTAACTCACCTATCCTTCTCTTGAATAGTTTCTTTAGTATAATAACTATTATATAAATTATTTGGATTTTTGAAGACATGTAAAAAATTACAAGCACGACCTTTGGGGCAACGCTTTCGTAACTGGAGGCCTGAAAATAATTTCACATTAATTAAAACTCCACCTTAATACACACAAAAAAAGACTGAATCAAGATCAGATCAGGTTTGGGACCTATTATGCCAAAGACAGACACACATTAAACTTCTAGCACCCATCTTTTTTTTAAATCACGCGTGTAATTCCCGAAGGGTTAGGCAATGGTGTTCCTCAGTAGGTACACTTACATTTCGCCAGTTGTGTAAAAATCCTATATATTAGGGCATAAAGCAAGCTTATTGTCATCAACTGGGCTTGTAAATTATAAAAATAAGATCTACAAAAAAAAATTTGTTACCACATATAGCATTTTTCCATGAGTTTATATGGCAAAACTGTAAGGAAAGTTGTCTGCCACCATACCAGCGTGTGTGTAAAGCTCGATAGGCCGCTACAGCACAACGCAGCTGAGCAAATTCTATGAATGCATTTCCTCGGAGATGTTTTTCATAGTTATTACAGACCTACAATCAGATCAATTTTTAAATAACTATGATACGGAAAATTCTTATACAAGTGAAAAATACATTTTAAAACTTTAATACAAACCTCCTTTTGTTAATTATAAAATTGTCAACAGTGCATAGATGACAAAAATCTGAAGTTGATTTGAGTAAAAATATTTTATTGAAATAATTAAAAAAACAATTGATCCTTGGATAATGCAGGTCTATTTATATTTTACACATGGATGTGACCGATATTTAAGAGGTTAAAAACCCATCACAGGCTAAAACAAGACTTTTTTGGCATATCAAAAGCTTGCAAGATAAAAATAGATTTGGCGAATCGAAATCTTGTACCAAGCGTTTGTGAATATAGGGAACTGACCTACTCAACTTCTTTAGGCTTTATGAAACAAGGTCGAGTATATTGATTTTGTATGTGTTGGTACATTATAAGTAAGTTATCAGTATAATATTGACAATTAACTTTCAGACCACTACAATGAAAGGTCAAGAAGGTACAGGGTTTGATTGTCACGCATTTTTGGAATATAATATTATTACTTACCTTAAACTGTGTAATTCTACCAAATTTTTCAAATTCAGATAGTACATCAAAGAAGAAGTCTTTGTATTCCTTATATGTATCACTGTCCTCAAATTCTAGCATAATATCTGTGTCATATTCATTGACATTTGCGTTACTTAACCCAAAGTGGTTATAAAAATTTGTTGCTAATAGCACCTAAAAACAAAAGTTTGTTTTATTGATGTCTATGAACAGTGATGGTTGTGTACATAAGGTAAAAAAAAACAGTAATATAAATTTTTGAATACAGGATGACCTGTAATCAAAGATATGAAAAGGATATACTTTGCTGATGCCAGGGTATTGGTGGTTTCTAGAACATTGATCACCAAATCGACAACATGCTGTTTTAGAGAAAAATGGACATAATTCAGCATCAGGTCTTGTCTCATGCATCACTTTCAGTTCAGCCGGAGGGTCATCTGAATCTCCAGATAAGAATAAATCTAAGTTATTCATGAAGATGTCTTGTTTTCTTTTCAGTTCCTCTTGAGCTACTTTTATCCTCTCTTCTTCAATTTGTTTTTTCTTCTGTTCCAATTCCCATTCCTGTCATAATAATTGATATGTAGTTTTTAAATTATGGTGTTGGTGTCTAGGACTAGACTGACTGTTATCTAAACTTAAAACCGAAAAATAAGAAAATTTGAGGCAAAACTAAAACAAATATAACTGACATCCGGGTGGTGTGCATTTTTATTCCATTTCCTGCATTCAAATAATAAGATTGCAATAGGGTATTACCAGCTTCACTTTAACTTCTTGTTCAAGGCGCTTTTGTTTAAGTTTTTCCTTTTCTACTTGAAGTTTTTTCCATTGTGCAATTGCAATTTTTTCAGCTTCAATCCATTTTTCGTTTTCTTCATCATTGTGTTTATTTATTTGTTCGAGTATCATATTTTCCTCTATTTCTTGTTGTTTAATAAACCATTCAGTTAAGAAAGTTTTATCTAAAAGTCAATTTATTCAATTAAATTTGTGAATATAAAATTAAATTAAGTTATCATGATTCTGGTTGACACACCTCTTTCTTTAGCTTGGATTGTTCGGATTCGTTTTCTTCTCTCTTTTTTCGCAATTTTCCTCCATTCTGCATGCCTGGAAAGTAAGAGTAATTTTTTAAGAATTTATAAGGTAGAAAAATAAACATTGTTTGTTAGTTTTCCTACTTGCCTTCCCATATTTATCTTACAAAAACAATTAACCATAGGCCAAAACGACTCGCTGACAGGAAAATGTTGTATTCTTTTTAGCTTTATTGCCGGCGACTTGGAAATTTAAAAATTCATTTCACACAATAATAAATTATTGCAATCCACTTGTTTACGATCATTGCCATTCAAATTTGACAAGACTATAGACAAGTTTGATGTTTTTTTTGTCTGTTGTCAATTTGATCTATTTATTAATGTAATAAAAAAAAAACGCGGTTCAGGGCTGCCAGATTGTATAATTGGAGCCAAAAACTGTATAATTTCGTGTATCCTGTACCCTAATGTATAATTGAATACGGAACGCCTAAATTTTATTATCTCAGTTAATATTTATTATGAATGTGATCGTGCAAAAATAGTTTTATTCCGATATTTAAACAAAATCTTTTTGGTCGGCCGACTTGATAGCTTGAAAAATTATGAAAATAAGAATTTGCATAATTATTTGGTTTATGTACATTTTTTGAACAAAAAAATTAAAAACTATTTTTTTTGTATATACATTAGCTGGAAACATTTCTATGGAAAGTGAATCCAGATTCACCTTTCAATAGGTAATTTGTTTTGTTTTTAGATTTCAACATTGCTGATTTTGCTGCCACAATATATGGTGATATTTTTTAAGTTGCCATATGGATGCGCGTTACACCTGAGAGTACCTTAATAAATAAAAAAAGCAGTTTGTATCCTGACATTCAATTTTGTATAATGTCAGAAACATTGCCGAATAATTTTAATATTTCTACTGGCAGCCCTAGTGAGTGCCTGGGCTGGATGGACCCCATGGCCCGAGGGTTTCAATCCCAAACGGTTCGAAAATATAGTTACCCACAAGGGCACTGTAATAATGCCGCTTGAGGTTTGTCTGGTTGCATCATGGAAGTAGTATGTACGAAGTACGCAGACCAATTGACCATTTTTTTTTTGTTTATGATACCGGTAAGTTTTTATATGGGCTGAATTTACTAACCGCTATAATATGTGGGTAGTTAGAAATGGCCACATAGGTAACTACTTTGAAATTAGAAGTGGCTCCGTGTTCGTTAAAATGGATAGCAGCACGCACAAGATTAAAAATTTAATTTTTTGTTATAAGGAGGATGATTTTATTGAACTTTTGCGTTCTGGTTTAGATCCTAATTTGGAAGGCGGTTGGCCAATAAGATTAGCGGCACGATATGGATGTACCACTATTGTTGAATCTTTGTTGCAATTTGGAGCAAATCCCCATTTATTGAGCGAATCTGGTAAGTAATGTATACGTTTTATGTATAAATAACTTATGTTCATGTAAATGCTTAGACTTAAAAATTACTTACGACGAAAATTATTAAGTTGGCCCCTTAAATTACTTCTCCACGCTAGCCATGCTAGGAGTGTAGTTTTTGTGACTAAAGGAATTCATTTATCGCTGTCAATTCAAAGGTAAAATATTTCGATACTTAAGTGGGTACACCACCGCGACGCGTTCGTGATTCTAAGCAGTGCTCGAAAGCGTAACTGCTGAGCTTGAGGTTCTGGGTTCAATTTATAGGTAGGGCTAAGATATTATATATTGTTTTTTTTTTCATTAGTTATTTATCAGTAGCATGGCTCTGAATTTGTTAACGGTTACTGGCAATAGGCTCGCCTCCTATAACATAGGTATACAGAGTGTAAACAAACCCTTCACATAGCCGTCAACCAAGCATTATGTACATGAAACTAAGTAACTTTACGCAAAAATTATTGCTGGGAATCGACTTTTTTTTTTGGGGTAAAAATCACGTTTTACGGTAGGACTCGATGGAAAGCACTCAAAGCATTGTGCTGATTGATGGATTGAATAGTACGGGGGTCGTGGGTGTGTGTAAAGGAAAAATCTTACATTAAAAACACGTATTTAAAAAAAAACTTGTGAAAAGGTTGGAACTTTGACCCCCAATATCTCCGTAACTAGACGGTTCCCACGTATGGTCTAGAACAAAAAAATGATCGCAAAGACGGGGAAAACAAGCGCCTTTCGGTTATGTTAAGGGTCTATTTACACCCTTTATGGGATGTAAACATAGCTGGCGTAGAGTAGATACCTACTGGACATCTCTGCTTAACCATATGGTGAATACAGGTGTGATGTTATGTTATGTTAATCTAACAGGTGCGTCAACTTTACAACTGGCAGTTTTTTCTGGTGAACATTGGAACACTGATAGATGGACGTCATTACTATCGTGTTGCGATTCATCCCAACTAGCGGACGGAGCAGCTGTGGCAATTATTTTTAATAACGTCCCGGCATTGAAGAAGATTCTGGCAACTGGAAGATGTAATACTAACATTCCTACAACTTTGACAGGTATCTACTTATTTTTATTAGCTTTCATAATATTTAAGAATACTACAGGACCTTCGTTTTCTATACAGAAGGGTGTTAAACAGGGTGACCCGCTCTCTCCGATGTTATTTACAAGCACTCTTGAGGAGATATTTAGAACACTAGCAGCCTCATGGACCACCATGCAAGCATTAAAGTCGACAGTAAGAGGTTGACGAACCTCCGATTTGCCGATGACATAGTCCTTTTTGCCCCCCCCCCAGCGCTGGAACTATAGACCATGCTCCAAGAACTGAGCACGGCCAGCTTTAGGATGGGACTTATGATTGAATCAGTCGAAAGCCCAGCTTATGACCAACAGCACTAAGCGTAGGGTCGAGGTAGATAGGCAGGAAATACATTATGTCGATGAGTATATCTACTTGGGCCAGTTAGTATCTTTCGAAAACAGGCAAGAAAGAGAAATAGATCGCCGAGTCGAAAACGCTTGGAAAAGCTACTGGTCCATGAAGACGCTAATGAAGGGTGATCTTCTGATCTCCCTGAAGCGCAAACTCATCGTCATGTGTATTCTGCCTGTCCTAACCTACGGTGCTCAGACCTGGTCACTCACCGAGACCCAGAAGTTCCGCCTTGGAGTTTGCCAGAGGGCAATGGAACGCAGTATTCTGGAAAAGAGCACATGGAAGGAATTGTGGGAGGCCTTTGACCAGCAGTGGGACAGTACAGGCTACTAAAAAATAAATGCTTGCTTTCTGCTTGTGTACGGTCCCACGACCCTATAATCTATGTGGACCTAAACCCTAAGTTGGAGGTATTACCAACGAACGACATTGAACCACTACTACTTTCTAACAGACTAATCAATCGACCTTTATAACTTTTTGACGTTTCAGGTAAAACTTTGGAGCATTTAGCAAAAGGCTACAAATTAACTCATTTGATGAACCCACCTACGATACAAAATTATAATGAACATGTTACAACAGATGTGTCACCATCAAGGATATCAAGACCAACAGACCGAGCGGTAACTAAATTATCAATATTTAGTTTTTGGATAAGCTGTAGGTTTCAGTGTTCCAGACCAGTACCAATAATCTGGGTTAGGTTGTTTATTTGAATGGTAACAAATAGTGAACATGAGGATAACGAGTGTACGTCAAAAAACAGTGATTTTATACACATGAAAGCAATGTTCTAGCAATGTGAGGAATGTGCGTAAAATTTAAAGCAATGTGCTTTTATAAAACTAGTTAGTAGATTTATTTAAAAAAGTTAGTAAGCCGCAGCCTGTTATCAGAATGACGGGTGTATTTTTAATCTCAGCAAATTACTTACTATCTGTATCTAAATATGAAAACATTAGCGTAGCAATGTTCCGGCAATGTGCTCGAACGTACCAAAAGCAGAATCAGATCGGCAAAAGGTTTATAATTTTTAAAATAAAAATTCTAAATTTGAACGCCTGCCTATTTTATACTGGCCATCATGACGAAATGTATAGAGGAACATTTAAAGTACAAGGGTTTCATGTCATTAATCGATCATAATACAGGGTGAAAACAGACCCTTCACATAGCCGTCAACCAAGCATTCTGTACATCAAACAAAGTAACTTTACGCAAAAATTATTGCTGGGAATCGATTTTTTTTTTGGGTGATAAATCATGTTTTTCAATAGGACTCAATGGAAAGCACTCAAAGCATTGTGCTAATGGATGGATTGAATAGTACGGGGGTCGTGCAGAAAAAACTTGTGAAAATGTTGGAACGTTGACCCCCAATATCCAATCATACACGAGAAATATGTAAAAACAAAAAAATCTAAATATTTTATTTCTCATAGGTATAGATGGGCACTTATAAAACGTCGAAAAAAAGATGCACAGTTCGGGTTGGTCGTTTCCTATGGAGAAGAACCGGCAAGAAACGCCATGGTTATTCTTTTCAAATCATTTGGTATTACAATATTATCATGGTTACAGCATTTGTACTTAAGTATGCGGGGACAGCGTAGGCCCGACAATAAGTCGTTGCTTACAACACAAAAGATGTAAAACAAAATAAAAAGTTAACAAGCAGCTGGGAATCTACAAAGCCTACAATGTTCACACATTCACAAACAATCGGTAAAAAAGAATCAATACTAAATTAAAGAAGTGACATAAATATTGTTATCAGTACTGTAACTATTCTGAACAAAATCTGATTGGAAAGAAGAGAAAAAATGAGATTGAGAATATTCAATTTCAAATTCATTTATTTGTTAGAATGTGGTACAATAAATGGTCTTACGTTTAATCAGTCAGTGGTCTCATCACATTTTGCCACATGTGGCGTGCAAATATTTGGGACTTACATAAATATAATTATTATAAGACAAAAAAAAATAGTTTGGTATGAAATAAAATAACAATTTGTGGCATGTCAGTTAAAAATATTATCTGGATTACATTCAAAATATTATTTAATGTCAAACTATTATACAGATACGATATGTCAAAGTTAATAAGATTACAATTCAATTAGCTTAGCATGTCAGTGTCATTTAATTAGTCGTTTAAATTATGATAAAAAAATTTACATACATTTTAATTTTTTTATATGAATTCCTTTTTAAATGCATTTAAATTTAACTCCTTGATTTGTCTTGGGATTTTGTTAAAGACACTATGCAGAATATGCTTTTCCACATTAAAGCTGTTTTGGCTCTTCGCCCGCGTAACATATCATACCGCCTGTTACGTTTAACAGTATCTGACAAGTTAGGAAACAGGTGTGAATTCGACTTAACAAACAAGGCAGTTCCATAGATATACGGGGTGTTTGGTGCATCGTTTGCCAAATTGAATTGGTCGAATAGAGAGGTCATTTGCTATTTCTTCAGGCTCAAGAACTCACTCTTGGCCACACCGGTTTTTTTTATTACAACTTTCTAATTTTTATTATGAAAAATTCCAAAACTCAATATTAAAGCTTAATTTTTTTTTTTAAGTTATGAGTATAATCTTTAAATTACATTTTAATTTTTATATGTATGTTGTATGGTTCTATCAAATTCAAAACTACTCGCTAGTAACATCTAGGTTTTTTTAATAACTCACAAGGTTTTTGGAAAAGAAAAAATAAACTTAAAACTCAACTTTAATTTGCTATAAAAAAACTAAGAGCGATCGAGATCTCCGAATTCTTTTAAAAAATTCTCTAGTCTGTCCTCTTTCCAACGGTATGCAATATGCTAAATAAATCTTTTAATAACTTCTCTAATTTGTTAAATTTGTGTATTGGGACGCACCATCGACCTACTCCATATTCGGGATAAAACACTAGTTTTCACATAAATTACATGCTGTAATTAGGTAGATACTGTTATCTCACTCTAACGCAGTCTCTTATCTCTTTCTTACATAGGGCTCTAAGTTTCCTCGAACTTGAAATGAAAAAGAAAATTAAAAATAATAATTTATTTATTAAATACTTAATTACAAATCTTGTTTAAATTGTCCGCCACTATTGCGTATGTACGTGCGACATCTTCGTCTTATCTCGGCTGTAGTGGTGCGTAAAACCATTTCTGCTTTGATGGTCATGAAGGTCGCCTCAATGCGTTGGACTAAATCATCCCTAGTTTCAACTTCCGTGGCGAGATGTCGCACGTGCATACGCAATAGTGGCGGACAATGTGATCAAGATTTGTAATTAGGTATTTACTAAATAAATTATTATTTTTAATTTAATTTTTATTTCAAGTTCGAGGAAACTTAGAGCCCTATGTAAGAAAGAGATAAGAGACTGCGTCGATTTTTGCGGACATATAAAATACATTCTAAGATATAAAGTGAAGGCAGTATACCAATATATCAATCTCTTTAAATTTTTCTCTGAGGGACTCGCGAGGACCCATTTTATAGATCGCGCGGACTGCCCTCTTTTGTAGAATGAAAATTGAGTCAACGTCTGCTGCTGATCCCCACAGCAGAATGCCGTAAGACATAATACTTTGGGAATAAGCATAGTATACTAGCCTAGCTATAATAATATAAGCATAATATCGGCAGTCTGGAAATGAAGCCCTTTATACCTTATCAGTCCACAACAAAAACGTTGTCAAGATAAACTCTATCTATTAGTTACAAATTAACTATATTATGGATAATTGCCAAAATCAGAATTATTGTAATAATTAATGTAAGGTAATGTTATAGCAAACAAAATAACAAAAAGAAATATCTTTAATACATTACAGAAAACTGAATTTCAAAAATATATTTTTGTCCATACACAAGGCAATGCGGTATCATATTTTTCTGACTTCTTCTTGTTATACGTGTTATTTAATAATAAAGGGAAAATGAGGAAATAGTTATCTTATTTGCATTGCACTGCAGGAAACCCCTTTGATGTAAATGTTCCTCGATACATTTCGTCGTGATTGCCAGTATAAAATAAGCAGGCGTTCTACGCACATTCCTCACATTGCTAGAACATTGCTTTCATGTGATCACTGTTTTTTGACGCACACTCGTTATCCTGATGTTCACAACAAATAGAATAGTTGTTGATGGATGGACAGGGGCTGCAGTCTCGATATAGATAGCGACAAAAATCGGTCGTTAAGTCATAACGATGTCAAATTTCTTTAATAGATTTTCAACCTTAAGGTTTCGAAATAAAGTTGAAAATCTATTAAAGAAATTTGACATCGTTATGACTTAACGACCGATTTTTGTCGCTATCTATGTCGAGACTGCAGCCCCAGGGAAGAAAAGATGGTCAGCGGGTGAAGTTGGTGATCTCAGTAATGCAAAAGGAGTAGGTAAATTATAGAATGACTGTTTATGAATAAATGGAATGAAACATGAAATGAAATTGGTACTTTACAGGAGCCAGCCAGAGCCACAGCATCTCTGTACCATGCACAAAGAAACTTATCACCGTCAGTAGCCAGATTTTTCCGTCAAACATCATGTCAGACATGTTTATCACCGTCAAGAGTTTTGTTGGTGTCGTCCCCCACAAGTGACGCTGATAGCTAATTTTCAAATTAAACACTAGAAACTACAAAAGGATATCACGGAATCATCTTTTATGTTTAACTTTATACTTGTGTACTTACACACATTGTTTGGAAAGTGGAGTTTCTGGACTGCCGGTCCCCTGGACCTATGACCTTGTCAGGACTCTTAGAATTTAGCTCATAACATAAAATGGGTAATTGGTAGGAAAGTAGGTATTTACCTACTACTAATACTAATGCCAGTAGGCGAGTAATTTATATAATGAGAATTGGCCGACTATCCCTTGACTTTAATTAATTTTCCATTTTACCTTACTACACTCTGATTCAATAATACCTACTTTTCTTACAATTTAATCAATTGTTTTTCACACTGCTTCGATACATTGACAAATTATTATTAAACGCATTTTTTTAAACGATGACCATTATTTAATCAATAAGAAATAAATACATACTGATTGCAATAGTTATTTTGTTTTATTATATTTTTAACGAATGGTCCTCTGGGCTTACAATCAGGTCCGTACAGCCACGAATGTTCTTGTTAACTTTAAAAAAAAATCGGAACTTATTCATATTATGATATTATAAACACTAGGTAACCTTTATTATATGAAAAACAGAGTAGGTATCAAATTACTTCGTTGCTGACCGCACAAATGTACAGTTTAATCAGGTTTCATTCACACCAGCTTTAAAATGAAGGGTGTTATACTTTCGATCGTTTTCTTTTTGTTTCCTTTGATCTTTGGTTTTCGGAAACTTACATAGTAACAACGACTAACAAGTAATAAATTACCACAATAAATAAGACTAAACGCAGCTAAGTTACAGACACAACCTTTATTATATGAAAAACAGAGTAGGTATCAAATTACTTCGTTGCTGACCGCACAAATGTACAGTTTAATCAGGTTTCATTCACACCAGCTTTAAAATGAAGGGTGTTATACTTTCGATCGTTTTCTTTTTGTTTCCTTTGATCTTTGGTTTTCGGAAACTTACATAGTAACAACGACTAACAAGTAATAAATTACCACAATAAATAAGACTAAACGCAGCTAAGTTACAGACACAAAGAATCATGGGGACTTAGGGACTCTATTGGGTGTCATACTTTCTAGTGATGTCATGACTTGATATATGTTCGAAAATGTAGGTGCAGCGAAGTATTTTAAAGATATGAAATTTTTCTACGTCGTTATACTATCCATAGTTAATTTTAAATACGTCTGTAGACTTCAGATGGCTGTGTTGGTGTGCAAAGACTAACTGCTTGCGTTTCTGATAGACTATCGTTTGCCATCTAAAACAAAAAAATATATTCTCTCAATGGGGAACAAAACTGACAAATTAGCCCCGTATAGATGACGCTAAGTGTTTTGTCTTGTTGCCTCGTTTGAATAACACTCACTGCTCTCAACCAGCAAACAACCACATTTAAACTTAGGACATTGCAGCTTTTTGTTACGAATATGTTGGATCTTTAGGGTGAACAGTAATTTAATTAAATACCTAATTATTTCTATCGTCTAAGATAGGTACTTACAATCAAGTTCCCATTTTCAAGCAGTTCATCTTGTATCTCAATTTTAAGTGGCGTACCGAGAACATTGCTCATTTTGCTGTTGAGGCTGTTCAAAAATCTTGACATTATTACTTTCTGAAGAAAGAAAAGTATTGGGTAGTTTAATTGCAACACAAAACAACAATCATTTAGGAGACTAGGATCTAGGTGACTTCCCTAATACGACTTCACTTTCACTTTGATGGACCTGTCCGAAGCCAACGCCGTCGAGGTGGCAGAGTTCTGATCGAAGCTTAATGTAACGTTATTGTAGAAAAACGAATCATCGACACGACGGAGAAGAAGATATTATACCTAGTTGATGGGTTGATATTTTCAAAATTGGTGAAGTTGCAATTTAGTTTTAGTTTCTTTTTATTTAGGAAAAGTGATAAAAGCAATTACAAAGTTGACTATACCTACTTACTACTGTTGACTTCAAAAACTGTTAACAAAAATTACTTCTAGTGTAAAAGCTGTACTTTCTACGTATAGCTAAATTGTAAGTAGGTAACACTTACCTCCAACGACTTAGGAGTCGGAGTTACAATAGGAAAATTTCTGATGACACACAGCTTTGGGTAAAGTAATGGCTCCCCGCGCCAGAACTGAATTGAGTAATACGAATATTCTGCTTCGGGTAGGCGGTAGCCGTGCTGTTAACATGACAAATTAAGGGCACACCTATTTACTGCCCTGACATTGAACCATTTTGGGAAGGTAGGTAGCACATATTTCGTTAATGATACTGGCGTGTATCTGCCCGACATGCGTGTCGAACGAAATAGCGAATATATGGTAAAAAATGACTATAAACCCATGGTACCGAGGCGCGACACTGGTTGAAGTGACCAGACCAACAAGGCACTGATAAGAACTGAGAACTTAGGGACCAAAGCCTGCGTCACTATGCGCACGTGACGCAGGCTTTGGTCCCAAGTTCTCAGTCAGCCTTAGGAGATAATAGGTACATAAAACGCAATAAAAATAAAACCTTTAAAACTTACGATATTTTTCCAGTGGCGACGCAAATCTTTATAGGATTTAAATTTTGATATTCCGGAAAAATCGTTATGACTCTCTTCGATGATAGCCTTGTTCAAGCTAGAAAGGGGCAAACACAATACATTATTTCTGGAAAACGACTTTTTTTTGTTAAAAAAAGTCGTTCCGACGTTCGTTCGTTAGTCGTTCGTCTTCCGTAAACCGTTAGGTTTACGGAAGCCCTCAATGCAACGCACTCAAAAAATTGTGCTTATGGATGTATTCAATAGTACAGGAGTCATGGAGGTATATAGAGTGTAGTTATACCAATTTTTTTTTTAAAACGCCTGAAATTATGACCGTTTGTATGTGTTGTGATTGTGTGTTGTGGTTGGTTGACCTTCAATAACTCCGTATGTAGAAGGTCCCCAGGAATGGTCAAGAACAAAAAAAAAGTATAGTAATGACGGAAAGAACCAACACCTCTCGGCTTCGTTAAGGGTGTTTTTACACCCTTTATACAAATAAACTCACGCTTTTATACCATGGCGGTAGGTATCCAGAAACGACAGAACGTCACCTGCTACGATCCAACTTACGAACAACTTTCTTTACATGAGGGAGATCGGTACCTACCTATTCCTTTTGAAATAGTGAAATAATGATGATCAGTGATAAGAATATCTAACAATTTAAAATAAATTAGTTCCAAACCTTGGCAGGACTCTTATCCATTCGCCAGGCAAAAATTCTTCGTCGGATACCATTAAGTTTATTTTCACAGCATTTATTTCAATACTAGTGTAAAGGTCTGTAAGAAAAGCAGAACTTAAGTGTTTGTTGTTCAATCAAATGATTTGTCTATACCTAATCATTTGATTCAACAAATTACACTATCATCTCTCAATTCTACCTACCCTTATACTAATAAGTAGGTAAGTATGTAGGTAAGTATATAGGTAGGTATATTACAACATATTCACCGAACCAGTGCTAAAAACTCTTACAATGTGTCTTAAACATCGTTACGACAGAATGCTATTCAATAAATTGTATCTAATACAGTTTACCGTTATTCGTACCGTCAACTGAAACTTTATATTTGACACCTTCTTGAGGACCCTTCGCAGTTAAAAAATCTCTATTATTTATGAGATAATTTTCTTCCAATGTATTCCATACAGGTGCGATTCTTGCAGTCATAGTATAATGAAAACATTTTTGATATATTTCTGCAGTGGCAGATTTTATTCCACCTTCCTTAAAAATGCAAGTAACATAACAACACTCATCTTGCAAAAATGCATGTACTAAATTAACAACAAGTAGTAGTAAGTACAATAATTATAGTCAAAATTAGAAGTAAGATAAGTAGGTACCCACAATAAAGCTGTAACTGAAACTTACCTGCATTAGCGAAAATTTGAGAAATAGAGAGGTCAATTTATCATAGTTATCTCCTGCCTTATTGAAAATTATATGAACTTGTTTAACATCCCTCTTGTCTGGGCAAGCCAAGATTGATGAATTGGAAAAAATTATCATTCTGAAAAATATTAGATATAAGTATCCTTTAGTTTTCGCATAAGTTATAGGTTTACGATACAATGAAAAATAGGTTTAAAATACGTAGTACCTGCACTTAAGTATTTTCCAATGGTAATCTGAGGGCGTCGATCTATCATGCTTATCACTGATATTTGCAATGGCTATAACGTAACCCAGATCATTTAAATGGGGATTCAATAACTTTACTCTCATCTTGTCAATGTTTAAATAGTTACAACTCTTTAAAAAAGGCGCCAAGTTTTTTTTTAAATAATGCATTTTTTTTCTAGCTTGTCCTTTCCCTCTCCTAGGCAAAGGCCTCAAATAATAATGCAAATTAAAATATTCAATTATGCCTACGTGTTCTAATAAAATCGATCTCACTTTTTGTTAAATTGAGCTCTAAATGATTTGGATATTAGCAAGTACCTAATATACAGGGTGTAAACGGACCATTCACGATGCCGTCAACCAAGCATTATGCAATCAAACTAAATAATTTTACGCAAAAATTATTGCTGGGAAACGATACATTTTTTTTTGGGGTGAAAAATTACGTTATACGGAAGGACTCAATGTAACGCACTCAAAACATTCGAGCTTATGGATGGATTGAATAGTACTGGGGTCGTTGAGGTGTTTAAAGTAAAAATCTTACATTAAAAACAGGTATTAAAAAAAGACTTGACCCCCAATCCCTCCGTTACTAGAAGGTACCCAGGTATGCTCTAGAACAAAAAAATTATCGCAATGCACAATGACGGGGAGAAAAAGTGCTTCCTTGTGATACCAATTAGGTATCAGTAACTTTGTGAGTTCGTTTATTGAATATGAATAAAAAACGGTCAAACGCGAGCTGATTTTACAGACTATTTAATACTTATTATAAGATTCTAATTTTAAACGAACGAGGAAAACCCAAACTCGAATCATTAGCGGTCCAGTGTACCATCACTACGACTTGTTAAGTTTCATTCGATCGAATAGAACAGTAATTTAATTATAAGTACACGAAATCCCTATGAATAAAAGTCAATCTTCAAGTTAGTTTTTTATTCAAATTAAAATAATATTAGACATGGTTAACTAAATTCGGTAAATATCTTACACAATTTAAAGTACATAATTATTATAAAAACGTCTGATCAAATACAACATAATATTCAGCTTATATTTAACTTTAGACATAATTTCAATCACAGATCTCTTAGCGATTGTTCAATTGAAAAAAAAAAACTGCAATACTCACTTGCTACCTCATCAAGATTTTTGGGGCTAGGCACTTTAATAATTATTTCAAGTGACATCGCTAAAATTTCATTATTTTGTAACCACCTATCATATGTAGCACTAAGTCTTACAATAACATTATAAACATACAAAAATATTCAGTCATTCGCTTGATACACAATTACACACTACCTAATGTTTTATTTGAAGTAAATTCAATTTTTGTTATATATTTCATGTCATCACTTGCTTTGGCACCCTGGAAGGTGGGTAATTAACGTGAATTTTTAAAACGGTCAAGATTTTGTGGTTTTACAATCCTTAGTTTTGATTTTCAAACTGATCACGAGCTTTACGTAGCACTCCGTGAGTCTTGTGAATCTCTCTACAAATAGCACGTTGAACGCTTCTCTTGCGCAAATTAGCGGCGTTCAATTGCATCAGAGTTTCTGCGAGTGTCGCCTTCGTCCGTGCGAGCTTCTGCTTCAGTGTGACATTCTCCTCATACAATGAACCTGCAAAGAAAGTTCATTTTTAGTAAAGTTACTTAAAGAGAAAAAAAATGTTTGATTGCTTTTCTTGGCCAGTTTTACAAAACATAGCAACGTAGGAATTGTTAAAAATAAAGATCATAATATGTAATACTTACGAGGTGACAAAGCAACAGGTTCGTTTTGTTCTAAGCTTGATAGCCTATCACTATCGATACCTTGATCTGGTGAAGTAGGTCGCTCTTCTTCAGAGGGTAGACCTTCATGCACTATGGCTATTTTATTATTGGCATCCAAAGCCATTTTGCGCGTTACTTCTATCTCAAGGTGAGAGTTTACTTCCAGTGCATTAGAAAGCTCTTCACGTGTCTCTTGCAGCTCTCTTTCAATACGTAGTCTGTCGTGTTGGGCGCGAGCTCTTTCTAACGCAGCTTGCGACGCTTGAACAGTAGCTTCGTCTGCAGCGCGCCTCAAGGCACGCTCCGTTTCCACAAATGTAGCTTCCAACTCTTGTCTTTCTGATCGTAATCTATCAGCAGTTTGTATCGAGTCAGAGAGCTTTTGCTCGACATCTTTAACTCTAGATTCCAGGGTTATGACCATATTCTTCAAATCATCTAAGGTTTTATTAGCGTTAGCCAAACTCGCTTGTTCAGTCATTAACTTTTCTTTTAATTCATTGTTTTCAGTGATCAGTTCATTGATTTGTTCCTTTGAAAACGCAAGTTTATTATTTAAGTCATTGTTCTCTTCCTCCAACTGTTCAGTTCGCTTAGTGAGGTGGTTCAGTTCCTCAATCAAGGCTTCACTGGTTGGTGGTTTATTGTCTTCTGATCGGGATCCATACGATACACGCGCTCGTCTTGAGCGAAGTTTACTAATATCAGTACTAGATTCGCGCAGCCCGACGCCAGTGTCGCATAGTCCGACGCGGGCGAGCGATACATTCCTATCTGGTTCTGACCAACATTCGGACTCCGATATGACATCTGCTTGAGGGAAATGTTTGAATAAAGCTTTTCTTTGCACCGAATATCTGTTATCATCGCTACATGCCACGTGGTGACCAAACATCAAAGTTAAATCTTCAATCCTTAGTGACTGCGATATATCCATATTACTCTCGTCCATGGTGAAATCTTCCGGAGCCATAGATTCATCCAATTCCAAACCAACAGGTAAGGCGAGACTTTGCTCTAATATACTTTCAGCCAATTTTTTCTTGTCCTCACCAAGAACGCATCTGTAAAAAAATAAATAATCAAGTTAAAAAGCAGTTTTGACAAGGTTAACTGGGAACTTATCACATTTTAATTATATGTATAAGAATGGTTTTCTATTGTCAATGTATTTTGTTTTTAAAGTGTAATAACCTTTGTCTATTACAATCAATGGCTGGATATTGTAAGTCTACAAATATATCCTTAAAATACCATTGCATATCCGACTTGGGTAAACTGTTGAAACTAAAAATGTAATGTTTACTAATAAGAACTTAATGTACACAGTTATGCAATAAATATATCTTTATCTTTACAAGCCAAATGTTGGTCCAAGATCCCGTGAACGCTGGACGAAAGTACCTTACTACAGGTTTTATTTTGGTTATCATGAAAAGTCGGTTGTGGTTGTGTTACTTCATACGATAAAGCGTGATTTGCGTATGATGTTCACCTATTCGGCCAGACCCTCTGTGGTGGCAACCCATCGCCAAACACCTTTAATGTTAAATTGTAATTGAACTTACATTATTTTATAAAATCTGAATTTTATAAATGCTACTCGGGCAGCTATTTAAGCTATTGCCCAAACTACCAGACAGTTTTGATGGTTCCATGCCACTGCCAGACATAGTTGAAGTTCACGGGATCTTTCTTTATAAATACTGGACTTAGTTATTTAAGTCTATAAATATAAAATTAATCCCTATTTCCCTTGGTAATTTCTTTTTGTAGTGTTGTTATTGTCAGGAGAAGGTTCTTAGGTAGGTTAGTTAGGTAGTTAGGTTAGGTTCGTAGGTGGGAAGTAGGTAAGTAGTAGGTAGGTAGTTAGCAGGTAGGTAGTAGGAACAGGTGCATTGCAACGCATGCTGGGTACAGCTAGTGTAGGTATAATTTAAGACTTACTTGTGTGATAGTAATTTATCGAGGAAATAAGCCATTCCTTGTAGTCTTTTAGTAAGCATCTGCTGGAGATTTCTGAAAACATGAAAAGTATGGTATAGGTCCAATAGGTCGATCAGAAATAAAATACAGTTTAATATAAACAGAATTATTGTTACCCCGCGTCGACATTCTGAATGGTCTCAAAATGTTTCTGCAAATCCCTGACTTTGCTTTCTAGGTCCTTGATATGTTCATCCTTACACTTCAGTATTTCCTCGTATTTCTCTAATTGTGAGTCGCTTACATGCGCGTAAACTAACTCCTTGTCCTGCAAAAATAATATATTCTTCAATTTGCAATTTTTTTTGCAAATGTTACTGGCGAGTCTATAAATAACCTATAGTCATCAACCGGGAACAAATCCAGACTCCGCAAAAATACGAATTGCCGTAACTTACTAGTTTTATTTTCTTAATTTCTTTGTCTTGCTGTTGAATTTTTTTCATACATCCTTTTATCATTTGTAAAGCCTTCTTGTTTTCTCTGCGCAATTTGACAAGTTCATCCTGCAAGAAAGAATTTTCATCACATTGCATGATAAAACTAGTGATTCAAATCGAACACAAGTCTACCACGCATTCGGCGGCAGGAGTTATGACCGGTGGAGAAAATTATTATGATAAGGTTTGCGTCAACTGTTCTCAGTTCGCCCAGATTTCCCGTGGTCCTTACAGTAGTCTAAGATGATTAGTTCAAAATATGTAGAAGAACAGTATATGATTATTTTGTTTCATCAAAATACTTACCAATTCGTCGTTATTTACCGTAACAGCCAAATAGTCCCTGAAAACAATTTAAAATCATAACATATCTTATTATTTTTTTATCATTTTCATTGTTTTTTTTAATTTTTAATTTCTTTTTTCTGTGTTAAGCTCGCCATTATACATAAGTACATCATTCTGAGCCCCCCTACATAGAATTTTTTCATTGATTATTAAAAAACACGAATTACTGAATATGCGGTAACCGTTTTCGAGTCGGTGCCCCTTGACCCCTTCCACCCCGTATTGTTGCAATTTGCATGTATATTTGTTATTTTGTGTGCAATAAAGAATAACAATTAAAACCTAAGAGACCTAAGAGAAAATACAAAAAATAATAATGAAAAACTTAAATGGTGCTTACCCAGCCGATTCAGATTCTGCACATGTATCATCCACAGGTTCTTTCTTTTCAATTTCCTACAATATATAACAATATGCGAATTTAAATAAATACAGATTTGAGAAATATAGGCCTTAAAAAGTAAGTAATCAATTAGGTTATTGTTGGTAGAAACCTAGGTTTGAAATATTTATGTAAATTAGAATATTTTTTTTTGAGACTGCTGAAGTGTGTTGGCCCTTTGAGAGGTAAAATGAAACTATTGATTTGATACTTTACCTGGTCCTGTGATGCGATTTCTTTTTTTATAATATTGCTGTTGTTCAAGGATATTTCTACACTATCAGTTGATATGGAACCCTGAAAAAAAAATTTACAATTCAGTTAAGTTTTCATAAGAAACTTAAAAAGCTAAACCATTTTTACATGGTAGACATTGTTACCATACCTGTTGTTCCAAGACATCAATGGCTTCTGCAGCTGCTGCAAGTAATTCTTGTTTATCACTTAGCTGTCTTCTCAATTCTTCCACTTCCACTTGAAGTCTTACATTGTGTTCTAGAAGACCCTTGAAAAAACAATAACCAATCAAAATAATACTCAATATTTTTTTTAATACTTTGGTATCGTAATGTATTTCTTTAAAAAAATACTAAAAATATTATAAAGATCTGTAGGTAGTCATTAGTCATTGTTGGTGTGGTGTTTCTAATTTAATGTTATGTAATTCTGATATTTTGATTTTAGCTATAATTTATGTTTTTATTTTCGTCTATTTGTGGTTTTTATATGGGTCTCGGACCTGAAATAAATGGAATTTATTTTTGTTATGCCCCAGCAGCATCCTGAACACTATAGCGGAAAGGTGGAACAGCCCCGTATTGGGACACTGGATACGCCCACATGCCACTGTGGTGTATAACAAATAGTTGTTTTTATTTTCAGGTATATAGATGTAAGTCCTAACACTAGTTTCTAAGTTGTTTGTAAACTAACCAAATGGACTTAAGTCTGAAAAAATATTAATATTAGGTACTTACTTGAACAGCTGGTGGTGATCCAGTACCCAATTTCTCTTCAAGAAAATATATCCTCAGTTTCAAATGAAAGTTCTCTTTTCTTAAACCATTGAGTTGTTCTTCATATTGTTTCATGCTCACACCACTGGCGGCAGTTACATCTATCAACAGATTTATATTCACTTTGGAGAGGTAGATATGGGTTCAAGAACAACGCATATACATACGAGCCGCGGCCCTCGCCAGTCGCCATATGGTACGCACGACTACCAAACAAACTATACAAAACCAGTTTATGCGGATCTCTCATTGTACAGTAAATCTATACAAAGCGAGGCCATATTATACTGGAAATGTATGGCTTGATCTGTCGACGTGTGTAAAAAGCCACCTGCATAAGTTTTTATGAATGAACTATCACACACTACTGGAGAGTCGTAGCACTCGTAGCGCTCTTTTTAGCATTCAGTAGCCAAAAGAAAAAACAGAACCTTTATAATATCGTCAAGATGTCAGTCTGTCTGTCTTTCTTTCCGTATTATACACAGCCATTTTGTTCGGAAACCATTAGCAATATGTCGATAAAATTGAAGCGAGGTTGTATATTTGCATCGCTGTAAAACGGAGTAGAAAAACTAAAAAAAAAATAGGGTTTGAACTCCCCATGCATGTTACAGAGGGATGGAAAAAACAAAGCATATACGCGGGTATCGTTGGATCCCATAATTAAAAAGATGATGTTTAGAAGTGACCTAAATGGGTTATGGGATGTTTTCGGTCACAAGCGCAAAAATATCTTTATTATTCGTAATTTTTTTGAGATATACTTTGAAATCAGTTATGTTTGCGGCTGTCAATATCAATACTGTGCATGCGCACTTATCCCGACTACGGGAACCCTTAACTGTGCGTGGACCAACACGCACTTGTCCTGTTTTTTGATTAAATTGTTTAGTTTTACTCTTTGAGTGTAACGAAATAATTATGAATACGCACCATGTCCCTCAGAAGAGGGTAACGCCATTTCTTGTAGTTTTCGCGGGCTGGTACTGCAAATAAATCAGAAAATTGTATGTGAAACGGGGTAAAATAAATCACGTTACTTATTTTAAAGGTGTAAATGATTACGTGACGGTTGGCAGGGCAGTATGGAAGAAAAAACGTGTTGCGCCGTCCACAAGCAACAGGGGACAAGGACAGGAAGATGATGATGACTTATTTAAAAACCCCATTCAAAAGTAGGTACTTTGTCATCGCCTGTAAGGAATGCCGGAAAGGCATAATCAAGGTGAAATATACGCTTCCAAAAAAAAAATATACCGCTGTCTGTCTTTTAAAATATTCGGTGGAATATTAGTGGTGAAAATCTTAGAAAGGTAAAAATGAAAGAAATATTCTCTTAGAATAAAACTTTATAATTATGATGTGATGATTAAAAAGATGATGTTTCTGCTTTTTTGCTATTTCGGTCAGTTCTTGAGATATGGGATAAGTATTTCAAGGTGAGCACCTTAGAAACAACTTAGATTTTTTTTAGAGGAATACTTTGAAATTAAAATCAATTATTTTTGCAGCCGATAAAATCAATAATGTGCATGCGTAGACTCATCCCGAATATGAAACCCTTCACTCGTCTGTTTTTTTAGGGTTCCGTACCTCAACAAAACGGAACCCCGGAAGGTTGACTGGTAGAAAATGCCTATGGCATTAAGTCCGCCTCTGTACTTTTGTGCTTGGAGTGTTAAATAAATAAATAATCCTTGTAGAGTCAGCTGAAATTAATATCAAATACGTAGGTCTGCTACCCCTTGGAGCAGTGAAAAAATCAAACTTGTAAGTCAACACGATCAAACGATATGACCGTTAATCCGAAAATAATAAAATACAATAAATATTTTGCGATTTCACAAGGGAAAAGGTACTTCCCGTTGACCAAGAATCATGAAATTTGGAAAACCGTAAATATGTAGTTTAATAACAAAATACCTACAAGTTTATACGGAACCCTCGGTGTACGAGTCCAACTCGCACTTGTAATTTTTTTCTGTTCATTGATTAATAATTGGTGCTGTTTTTACCCGACTACAGCGAAACCAAAAGAAGGGTTATGATTTTAGCAGTCTATGTATGTATATTTGTTTGTATTTACGTTCATCCGATTTTGATGAATAAGGTGTCAATCGATACGTCATTATGACCCGGGTAACATAAGCTACATTTTAACCGGCTTCAGCAATAGGAGTCGGTTTTACCTTGTAAACCCCGAATTTATATAAGCGTGATTTTTCAGTAGTCGGCTTTTTTAGTTGTAGTCTAAGACACAAATTCTTGTTTGTATGTACGATACATTCGTCACGTGGGTACAACTCACATCGTCTTTCTTTGTTTTTTTTGTTTATTTATTGTAACAGCGACATCGCTGCGCAGTTACAAGGCACTTCGTAAGAGTAAGTTACCTATATTTTAATATCCAGTTGTGTTATTTGTAACTTGTAATTTTTATAATAATAGTGTTAGCTATGTACTCTTAATCTACAATTATTTGCTTACCTAAAGGGAGACGATATACCAGCTCCCTGTTTAGAGTTATGCATCCTAGGCAATGTTGCCATTTTATTTGAAGAAAAACTTGTTATATAACAACTACACTCCCTTTTAAATACACATTTCACATATCAAACAATAACTATAGGTAGGCACCGAACAGAGTAAACAGAACAAAACGCGATGTTTAATGAACGACAATGCGACGACAACTGGAAATTATTTCTGTCGAATAGGTCCATTACAACAGATAACGATTGTTGTTAAGTGTATGAAACACGATTGCACATCAAAACACTAGCAAATGTAACAAAATAACTTAACAAAATTGTAAATAAACAATGGCGTAATTAGTAAATCGCTTTGTATTAAATGACGTGGTACACGATAGGTTACTGAATTTAGGACGAATGGGATACGGGACTTCGAGTGGGATTCGGGAACGATCGCATATCATCGGGAGTCAGTGAGCGTGTTACGCAGATAGCCAGCATTTTGGTACATATTGAAGGGGGAATAGGAAAAAGAAAGAGATAGATGCTGCGTTGTTAGACAGAGATAAATGGATCGAAGGCGGATACTGTAGACAGAAATAGAAGTGGAGGCGCCATTAAGTATGCTCTGTTCCAAATTTTGAATTTATGCTATAGGTACTTCCTGCATCAGTGCGTTTTAACAAAAAGTTAGGTGTCAATTTTTAATAACATAAGAATATCATTAGTTAATTACCTGTAGCTATAAATTATAACTGAGTAGGTAGGTAATGATGTTTACTTTCCGTCGGCTTTTATTCATTTAGGTACCGACCTTTAAGTAAGACTATCCACTGCTGATCCTGCGAAGCGGAGTGCAGTGTCTCAGACAAAACAGGGTGGCCCAATCAAGGTCCGAAAGAAAATTTTAGAAACCTCTTCAAGGGCTTCCCTTACCGTAACACCCCCATGAATGTTCCACGATTATTTATGTTTTTGGAGCTAAACAGTTTTTTATTTTTTTTTGGAAAATTCACACCTGACTCCACATTTTTTATTTTTCTCTTGTCATATTTCATGGATTTTTTGTTTGCTGATAATATTTCCTTAAAATATGGTCTACAAACGATAAAATTACTATCTGATCTGCAAGGAAAAATTTTTGGTTGACAAAATACATTACGGTTTTCCAATCCTGCGCATTCTGAAATTGTAACCATTTTTATCGTCGTAAATAGCTGATTAAGCAAATATTCCACTGTTTTAAATAATTAAAATTAAATAATGAAATATCGGTTTGTCTATTTATGGAAAGAAGGTAGGTAGTAGGTACATACTTAATTATTGTCAAATTAGGTAGCGAAACTCAAAGACGTGTTGGGTATCGATCTCCAAGCGTTTTTTTTTTGTTATTTCTTTTTGAGATATTGATACCTATCACGAATTCATGAGCCGAGGCCGAATTACTAAACTGAGTTCAATCAGATTATACAGGGTGATTTTTACGCTAGCTCGTCAAAGCTAGAAACAAAACTAGGTAGTACGGCAGTTGTCACAGGAACCATGACAATTGACACCTTGATTTTGGAGGTGAATGTCTACTGTCCCATAGTGGCAGCCGTTTTCGCACGAAATTTTTGCAACCTTTTAAGCGTGCGTGCCAAATAGGTGCTCATTCGAGGGGTAACGGCTGTTTTGTTCCTGTTTCCCATTTCACGGCACACTTTTGGTGGACCTATACTCTCCAGTAGAAACAACATCGTAAGGGGGTGGATTTTAAGGTCTACATTATGATTTGACAGGTATTATTCAGTGCTATGTATGTCGACGTATTTAGTGTGGGCGGAACAATGCTACTTACTAGCTGGAAAAAGAATGCCGATTGTATGGAGAATCTGTAAAGATGCTTCCCAGCAGGTGGATGTAAGGCATCGAAGAACCAACATTTTGTTTCATTTTTAAGCAGTAGTCGTAGATGTCAAGGGTGATACACGGGTAAGCAAGTGGACAGCAATGCTCTATGACCATTTTTTTGTTGACCGTTTTCTTTTGAAACTAATGGGAACAGTAAATTAGTTGGCTATTATTTTATATCAGACAAATAAAATGAAGATTTAGATATTGATTCAAGTTTGTCTGTATGATGCTCTAGCTGGTCAGATTATCTTATAGGAATACCTGCAGGGGAATGCTTTTGAGCAGGACTTCAAGAATCAAAGATAATCAATTTTTGTTTAGATGTGTTATTAAAGATCATCGGTGGTAAGTGAAGCTATTGCCAACTAAATTGTTTTCTGCATCAAACTAGCAGCTGCACCTTTTCACAAAAAAAGGTGAAATTAATGATTAACAGGAAACCAACGAGGATGTTAAGCTGTTGATTCAGTGCTGGATCACTCTCCGATTGTGTCAGTTTGCTGTTCTATCATATCTCTGCTGAGATTGACCAATATGACTGTAAATGGTCAGGAGTACTATTACAGGAAGCGGGCATGTTAGTTTGTACAATGTTATTTTTTAATGCCTTTCCTTGTGTATAATAAATAATAGTTTGAGCAGGAAATTCATTTAAATACAAACTAACTAACCCTATAAAAATAAATAACCAGCCATAGGATTGTCCTAATTTGTCATACTTGGGCTTAATCTTGACCTTAATCTAGTCCTGAGGACAGAGATGAGGTCGACGATGGAACGAGCTAAACCAATGAGTTTTATTTATAGAAATAGGAATAATTAAATACATTTTGATTATGGTACTAGGACCAGTATTCGTTTGTATGTATTTAGTAAGAGGATCATCAATATATCAGTTTATCTGTAACAGGGTAATAGGACTCCAAAAAAAAAAATTAAATTCAAAGTTTTGGTACATAAGTACTCACATAACACCAACTTCTGCAGGCATTAATTCAGCCATTACAATTTAATGATTCAGTTTCTTTTAGTTAAGTATATAGTCAAATTCTGCAATTAGAACTGAAACAAAAACAGAATGAATGTTGGTAACGCTTACAAAAGCCTTCCAAAGCCGTTCATTAAAATTGAAAACATCATACTTAGAGCTGCCCTTTGTGTTAGCAAAATAAAGTGGTATAAACACATATGCTTGGTCATTCGTAAGCAGTTCGCGATAGTTATACGCTGTTTTACTTGCAATATATAAAGATTCATTAATGTATTTACCTTTTTATTATTAATATTCTCCGTTGTTCAATTCTTTCACTGTTCAGTTTTCAAACAGTCAGCGAGACGTTACTTTACGTTTGGATAAAGAGGGGTCAAGAAAATACGATATTTTAGTCGATTTATTGCAACTCTATAGTTCTAATAAATCGACTAAAATATCGAATTTTCTTGACGCAGTCGTAAACGCTCTTAACAAAATTAACTATAGAATAGTTAATTTTGTTAAGAGCTTCGGCAAAGCGTTCGATTTTGTTGATCATGATATTTTGCTCCAAAAAGCCTAAGCAAACGGTATTCCCGGTATAGCACATAAATGGTTACAAAGTTACCTCACAAATAGGCAACAATATGTAGAAATCAACAATGTTAATTACGAGAAAATAGAATTAGCTTAAAAAATCGAAACTGGCATTTAACAGAGACGGAGTCGCGCAAGGTAGTTTATTAGGCCCACTTCTATTCCTACTCTACATCAACGATTTGCCTAACGTGACAAATCATCACTGTACCCTTTTTGCAGATGATATATCGTTAGTCATTCCACAAAAACCTAATACTACATTTGACGACTACAATAAAGAAGTTAACGAAGCTGTTCAAAGCATTATCAAATGGCTAGAGTGCAATAATTTAAAAATTAATATAGACAAGACTAGAATAATTCAATTTTACAATAGAAAACAATATAATTACAAATTACCTATCTCATACGATAACAACAATATAGCTCAATCCGATAGTATAGTTTTCCTTGGGATGTCATTAGATCGTCAGATCTCATGGAAATTACACATAAATAAAATATGTAACAAAATAAAGAGGTACGTTTACGCTCTTTGGCGTCTTACACGCATATCCAGCCAAAAAACAGCTTTACAAGCCTATCATGGATATGTAGCCTCCAACCTACGATATGGTATTATATTATGGGGTGGCTCTGGTAGTAGAATTTAATAGAGTATTCCTGGCTCAAAAACAATGTATTCGCGCACTCTGTAACGTTAATTCTTTAACTTCATGCAAACCATTGTTCCAAAAGCTATATCTACTAACAGCACCGTCCATATATATATTTGAGTCTTGTATTTTCATCAAAACACATCAGTACCTATACAAATCCTTTGGTGAATATTGTAATTTTAATACCCGGTATCCTAATAGCTTTCCCTTGCCAAACATAAAAACTGATCTTTATAGAAGAAACTGTTACCCCATGTCAATTAAGTTATTTAACAAATTACCTAGTGAACTGAAAGACCTACCCATTACTATATTCCGAAAAAAATTGTACGCCTGGTTAGTCAATAAATGTTTTTACACGACCCAGGAATACCTTAGTTATAAGAATAGAAAATTATTATAAAACCTCACTATGTTCCTATTCTAGTGCAATAATACCTAGTTAAGTTATTACACAACGAAAATTAAAAAGAGTACCTATATGTATAGTTATGTCACCCATTCCGTTTATATATTATAAGCTTTTATTTTATTTTTCGTATACCAGAAATGGTTATTATGAGGATCCTTAATTAATGTTATTTTGTGTAATGTAACATTTATTTAACATCTATGTAGACCCATATTATGCGAATAAATTATTTGATTTAATGAAACTTCATACGCAGCAGGATACAAAGGTCTAAAAAGTTATCAGAGAACATTTTTGTGTGTTTTTGTTATCAAAAAATTAGACGGGTCACACCCCGTCTAATTTTTGAATAAACAAAGATCCCCTTCCTGTTTGAAAAAAGAATGGGTAAAAAGTAGTAAATCATCAAGAATAATTTTAAGGAAAACTTAAAAACTTGATCTAGCAAGTCTAGCAACCCTGGGTGCTGTCAATGTCAAGCTGTGACTGCTGTCATGCTGTACAATTTTGAGGTTATGAGTCCTATGTTTTTAGAAAAATAAATCTACCATTTGTGAAGAAAAATAATCTCCTCATCTGTTATATATTGCTATGGCACTTTCTTGTAACGTCCGCTCTTTAATCAGAAGATTAGTGTTGTCTGATTTTCGGCCATCTATTCGCTTTTACTCTGATCAACCAGAGGGATCTAATGAAGAACAAAAAGAAATAGATCCTGCCAAGGATAGAACCAAAATAGTTCCTGTTGAAACAAGCATAAAATATATGCAGAATAATGCTTACCAGCAAACTTACGGCGAGAACACAGTTTGGGCCTTGTATCGGCGTAACCACAAAGGTGGTTTTGCCCCAAGGAAGACCAGAAAGTCCTGCGTCAGAAATGGTGTAATATCCACCGGGAATCCTTGCCCCATTTGCCGAGACGAGTATTTAGTTCTAGATCACAGGAATACTAAACTTCTGGAACAGTTCATATCTGAGTACACTGGACAGGTAGATTGTCATCATCTATTATTAAAATACTTCCACACTTTACAGCTGACTTGACCCACTGGTGGGCACTGGCCTATCTACATGAGGTCTCGGGCAAATTACATCCAAAACAATTATAACACCTAAATTTTAATTTATAAATTGAACTAGAGGTTACTTGATGTTTTCAAATAATTGGTACCTAACAATTTTAAACTATTAATTGGCAATATCACTTTTAATTGAATGTAAAAACCTTGATAAATTAAAACATACAAATGATATTAGTGATTGTGAACAGTACTGTAAATATTCTATTCCACTCTCATTGGCTCTTATTTTTTTCATTCCACAAATATTTGTTATCTTCGTATTTTTTTCTTTAACAGTAATTTCTTTTTTCCAGATACATGATGCTTTCAAAACTGGACTTTGCCAAAAGAAACATAAGGAGTTACTAGTAGCCATCGAAAGAGCCTGGGACCATGGCTACCTCACTTATGATGTGCCATTCAGGGAATATGATTACACATTATACAATAAAAATGTAAATACTGTTTAAATTCATATAATTATACTTTTAGTTTCATAAATATAGACATATAGTTGATTGAGCGTTTTCATTGCACAAATATTTTATTAGGAAGCCCCAAAGTTATCTTATGGCACTATTTTAAAACTAGATAATTGTTATTTTGTTGTAAATAATTAATTTCTTACTCTAATTTAAAAATTAACTTGTCAAAGTTATTTTTAAATCTGTTAATAAACTTTCGTATCTCACATTTTGATAAATTGACTTGTTCTTGGAGCCTAGTTACTTGTGTATTACAAACCAAAATGAGCTGAAGTACAGTTACTGAAGTAATCTCTATTTTGAAATTTTATATAATGGACCCTCCTGCCTTGTAAAATCAAAGGTCCATCTAAATCTTAAGGGTTGTCTTTCCACTTTAGTTTCAAAAACAGTTTCTTTAGTGTAAGATGCACTTCTTGCTAGATTCAGGGTAATTTTACTTTTTATGGCACAATATCATTGTAACTTTTGTGTTTATAATACCTACAGAGAACCTGTATGTAAAAGGGAAGGGGGAAACAGTGTTATATTACTATGATACATATATCTGAACCATCACACACACTTTAGTCAAGAATTCCGTGTTTTTTTTTAATTTAAGTAAAAGTATCTATTAATTTCGATCTGTTTCTTTGAAGTAGTAGTTCCCTAATAAGTGCTGATTTTTCTCGTTCCAAAACTGTTATCCTCTCATTTTTTCTGTTGACCTCCTGAAAATGAAAGAAACATGATTAAAACACGTCTTCAAGTGCATGTTAACTTCACCTAGTGGGGTTTGTTTTTCTGCCTGACAATGTTTCAACTTTTAATTGGTTGGCGCAAAATATTTTCGTCCAAGATGATCTTCTGTTTGCTGTCGCGTTATAATATAATTCATATTTTCCTTCACAAAATCCATTCAACTTTTCTTGGCCAACATCTGCCTTCCATCCAGCGAACGTCACAGGCCTCGGTTAACGGGGAAGCCTGCACAGGATACCCGTCGGCGAAGTTTTTGGGTTCATATATGAAAACTTTTAAACGTAGCGGTAAAAACTTGGCTTCCCCTAACAAGAGCCAAGGCGTGCGAGCGCCAAGTTAATAGTTCAAATCTTCTCAAGTATTGTCGTCTATTAATTTATGTACATACCTCTGCAAGTATACGATTTTGGGATCGCAGTACTGCTGCATTACTAGGCGTGGCGGAAGTTCCGGTCGCTGACAACGATGACGCGGGTAACGCTAAGTTCATATGAAGTGACAGCTGTCCATGCCGCCAACCGGCTGCTAACGCTCCCAACTGTCGATTAAGTTCCAACACTCGTGCTTTTAATAGTTCAAGTCGCTCTTGATGTGCCTCACTCCAGGGCTCCTGAAACAATAACAAATATTATTCAGCAGTAGTCGGACAATGAATCCGCAGTTCCTCCAAAAACACCTTGAGGTTGGACTTTACCGCTGCGTCTTTATGAGGGTTCTTAGTTCGATTCCTGTATGGAGTGAAAGTTTAAATGTCTCTTCTTCTACTTAACTCGGCCTTGTATGATAATTTTCTATTAGGTTTTGATTCTTAATAGAACTAGGTATCTGGGAAGTAGTTTTTAACCGATTTTAAAAAAGCAGGAGGTTCTATGTGCATTCGTATGTTGTTTTTAAAATATTTGCACCGATTTCTCCGTGATTAGTAAGCCAATTTTCGTGATTCTTTTTTTATTGTATCGGTAATGTCTCCGAGGTTGTTCCATGTGCCTAAATATGGCGAGGATCTGATGAAGAGTTCTGGAACCGCGTATGTTTGTTGTTGATAACATTAAAATTGCACTGCCAGTCCATCATTGACCATCCGAGGGTCTGACGATCAGTCTTGGAGACAAAAAATGCAGTTCCTCAACGAATTAGAATCGTTCTGCTAGTGGTACGTGGAACGAAACATTGCTAGGCCCCGTGCACGCCTAGCAATGTCTCGTTCAGAGAGAGAGTTCTCCTTTATTCCGTAGAAGTGCTATTTTCGTAATGCAAGTGCTACCTACCACCACTGATATGCGGTTGTCTGTACTGTACCATTGGACATTTCGCAATTCGCGCCCTATACTTTGTTGTGCCTACTTCATAAAATAAATAATGGCATTATTTTTCCTTTTAATTAATTTGACTATGTAAGAACTTACTTAGGTATTCATAATTCATTCGAGAACGTTACACTATGTTGGTAAGCAAAAAAACTTGTTTGGCCATGACCCGAAAACTTGCCTAGGTAATGCTAAAGCTTGAAGCTAGCTAAGTGAAAATATTTCATTTATTTGTATTAAATAATGATAAATACGATATCTGTTAAGTATCGTATTCATGAATTTGAATTGGCTGACAATCACAAAATAAATAACACACCAAAAAATGCGTTGTTAGAACAGTTTGAAGTAGTAATTTATGTTTAGTCATTTACTTTTATTCAAACCAAATCGGCATATTAAATGATACTTTATGTTATAATGTAAACTTATGGAGATAGGCGTTCAACAAACATGCCCTGTGTAGATTTCTATTCCAATGGCTAGGGCTACGCTTTATAGTGTTCGCAGTTCGGTGATCACAATCAAAAAGGGTCTATATATTGAACATAATAATAACATACCACATAGGCACCCATTCTGCCGGCGTACCGCATTTTTTCTTGAACCTCTGCTAATTGCTTTAAGTACCATTCTCGAGCTTCCTCTACTGCCGATAAGCCTTGTAATAAAACGTCCTTCTCCTGTTCTATCTGCTTCATCCGTTTCAAAAGGTTGTAGTCCACACCGTTGTGTAATGTATGACGGCGAGGTTCCCGCCGGCGAGAGACGCGACGTAATTGCGATTGCGTCTCGTTCGCTGATCTGCCGTCACCTAGGCCTCTGCTCTGTTCTTCTACGGCTCGAGACATTTCTTCAAAATCTATCTTGTCCACGGATATTTCTTCAGTGTCAAACACAGTTTCTTCCTCCGATTTGTAGCTAGATTTTGATGTTTCATTTCTTTCTGTAGATTGCTTTTCAAGTCTTGGTGGCTTTGGGGGGCCATAAACTCTCCGAGAGCCATCATGCTTAGAAATAGACACCGTTCCGAGGTGACGAGGCTCCTGAACCAACACATCCTTACGTCCTATTAATTGAGGCATACTTATTGTTCTGTGCTGTGATGAACTTTCTGAGCTTTTTAAAACCAGCCAATTTCGATCTATATTTTGTGTATCGTTTACATCCAATAACGGTGCAGAAGGTGGTCGGTGAGTTTGAGAAACTATTTGAGTATGTAAAACTGCGCTATCGACATCGTCACTAAATCGATCCTCTTTACCAGAAGAGCCTTCAACTTGATTACGTAACAGGCATATCTTAAGACCGGTACAGAACCTTTCGAATGTTAGCAGGCCATCGTGAGACGCTACCTTCTGTAAGCTTTCGATGACCCCGCGAGGTAAACCTCGGGTGCGATCGTCTCTCCAACGATTTTCTATATCCGTAAGTTTTACATATCCAGTGTGTTTGTCGTCCATAATATCAAACAACGTTCGCATCGCCGAAACAAATTGTTTTGGTAAAGATTCCATATTTCTGGAAGAAGCACGATTCATAATGTTATATGTAGGCCTCAACAAGTTAGTTAGGTAAGTATTTCACATTTTAAATTTCACTTAGTCATAGTCAGATGATCACCATATCACAACAAATAAATATTTCCAAAAGTGCATTAATTCAACTTCACACTCAACTTCGCGGATGTTAATTTAAAATTTCGAAATCGGATCCTAATTAGTGTATCTAATTATTACTAGTAATATGTCACGTTACCTATATATGTAAATAGGTACGTAAAAACCGAAAACTATGCGGAGGGTTCCATTAGGCAGCCACTCTACGTAAACACACGGAGCACCATCACTGTCTGTTGTTTAGCCACATGAGGACAAAATCTGACCGTTTGTCAAACGGTACGTGTATGGTGGGCGAACCAATCGGCCGCTGGGAGGGAATTTGCGAGAGATAATAGCCCACGAGTGCGAGCAGGAGAACCGGTCAAACGACATTTCGGTCACTTCGGCACCGAGCAGGCAGGTAAGCTTGGCATAGGACGGCGCGTGTAGGTCTGTTGTTGTTGTCTGTACCTACTTCATGGTGATAATATTATAGGTATCAATCGTATCAAATTGATTTATTTTAAAATACAGTAAGGGCTCTAGGATGTTACAATATAAAAAGGTGGCACTATGTAGGTAATGGACCAATGTATGAGGTGCTTTAAAGTAGTAGGTAGATAAGTTTCTATTATGGTATGTACGTAGGTGTCCATTGAGGACATTGACCTAGTCTTCCGTATTTTGCACCTACCTACTTACTTATGTACAATCACTAACACACACACATAGTACATGCTTATATGATGTGATTATGCGTTGGAGGAATCGAACACATAACATAACATCACGCCTGTAATCCACGAAGGGTTAGGCAGTGGTGTACCTTATAGTACAGCCAATAATTCACAATTATTTTTAAGTCCTATTTAATAGGGGGCGAGCCTATTGCCATCAGCCGGGTGCAAATCCAGACTCCGTGACTGCTACTGAGAAATTCCTGATGGAAAAACCCAATACACTTACCCGACCTGGGAATCAAACCCAGGACCTCATGCTCAGCAGTCGCGCTTGCGATCACTAGATCAACGAGGTAGGCAATTGAACACAACAAACCGACAAAAATTTAAGATAGGTAAATAGTAAAGGATAATAAAAGTACTACTTTACTTTGTATATTGGATATCTTCTAAGGAAATTAAATTATATTCATATCTTTATTTGCATTCCAATTAAAACCAGTCAAAGTCAAAGCATTTATTTCAATTAGACCATCACAGGCACTTTTGAATCTCAAAAAAACAAAGAGAAGCGAAGCTACTATCACAGTCACAAGGCATAATAACTTGAGAAAGTACTATAGTTGCACATTCCAAAGCGTAGATATCTATGGAGAAGAATGGGCAAGAAACTTCATGGACTCTCTTTTAAATCAAAATATTTTAACAAAATCTTAGTTACATCATTCATGTTGAGATTATACATATATGTGAGAACGATGTAAAAGACATGTACATTAAGAGCGTCCAGAGTAAAATATTAAATTAACAATGAAAAAATAAAGTAATTAAAATAAACCACGGCAGCTAAGAGATGACCAGTCCCTACTGACAGCGCCCGTTCACGAACATGACGCATGGATCAGCGCCATTCAACTCAACCATATTGGAGGGAACTAAATGACCCGACACACCCGCCACCATCAGTGAGACATTTGAGTGAGCATGACATTCTCTCAGCCACCAAGGCACATTCAAGTCAATGAAAAATAAAAAAATGTAAATGATAGCCATATATATTACAGTACATAGTACGCGCACATGTGATATACAATTATATAATACTAACATATGGAATCTATACAAAGCAAGGATATTTTACAATCTTCTGCAGCTTCCACAATAATTTAACATGGTAAGTTTGCCCCTTGGTTGTGGAGTAGCGAATTGTTGCTTCTATATGTGAACACAATGTAGAGAAAGAAAGGAAAAAAAAAATTAAAAAAAATCTCTCTCTTAAAGATTAGGATAAGCCCAATAACCATAATAGAAAGCCTATATGGTGGTATACACATTTACAAAAACTGAAATATTGCTTCTAATTTATATAACACAATGGTAATCAAAGTAACTAAGTTTCCAAACGAAAAAAAAATTAAAGAACTAGAGGGGGAGCATCTCTTTCAATTATTAAAATCCTACTTCGTGAGCCCAAGTGGTTGTGGAACAGGACCAGCATTAAGCCAAGCATTTTTATCTACAATATAGTCTTCCAACTTATAATATGTCAAGCGCAAATCACGCTCTGAGGGTTCCGTCTGATGAGATGTGCCTGGCTCCCCACGGCTGGCCCATCAGTTGTCGAAAGCGGATTGATAGTCAAACGTAACTTGCAGTTTAAAAAAATATTCTCTGGTTATTCATCATTCTACATCGCGATCGGTGCTCTAACTGCAAAATAAATGTAGATATACATATAAGAAACCGATTTTATTAGAAACCGTACCATTTCTTCTAGTCTGTGAGTGTTAGTAATTCTGTCAGTAATTTTTAAGTAAACTGCATTCATAAATGTTGAATTATGTACGCTGTCTCATGAAAATCGGTACCATTTTTATGAGACCTTACTTAACGTACTCGTCATTGGCCAAGGAATCGAACCCAGGATCTCACACTCACCTGCATAAATATTTGAAGTGTTAAAGAGGTTAATCTATTCAGCCTATTGCCATTGATCGAGTACAATTCCTGACTCCGGGCTGCTACTGAGAAATCCCTAACGGAAAAACTCAATAATACTTTTAAAATTAAAGTTCGTGAGTACATTCGGAAGAAGCTGGCAGTTTCGTCACAACGGTAACGTTTTCCCCATGGTTTGTGTTTTTATTTTAGTATATTCGTGTAAATGTCTATTTACATTAATCTAAATTTTGATATACCTATATTTATAGGATTTGATATATATTTATAGTGTTTGATATATATTTATAGTATTTTATGTATCCTTGTAGTTAATTTTAGTATTATTTAAAATTATTTTCAGATATACACCTACCACTGCTTGTCTCTGCATCACCCAAAGGTTGACTGGTAGAAAATGCCTATGGCATTAAGTCCGCCTCTGTACTTTTGTGCTTGAAGTGTTAAATAAATAAATAAATACTTTGCCCTACCAGGGAATTTAACCCAGAACATCATGTTTAAATGTAACCGCGATAGGTACAGACGCCAGCACATCAAGCTAAACGAAACTGTCAAATTTTCCCAATCAACCTTGAAACTAATGCTTTAGAGATTAAGTTGAAAATCTAATAAAGAAAGGTAGATTGTAGTAGCTTGATTTGCTGGCGTCTGTACATATAAAAGGAAGGTATTGACACCGTACTTACTCTATGATCAATAGCAGTAGCTTATATAAGTTTGGGAACTATAATCTTGTCACCAAAATTTATATTTGTCATCAAGTTGTATTACCTAATAAATAGATCTTACGCCACGAAATATTTTCGTTCTCAGATAAAGAAAAAGTATTCCCAGGTATGAATTATCAAATTAATGTTGATATATGTGTAAAATAAGCCATTACCAATAAAATAGATAGTAGTGCATTAGATGAATATAAACTTCGTTCTTATAATAATAGTTTTATAAAAATAGCTTTGTGCTCAGAATAATGGATCTGTCACCTAATAAAACGATTATCGACTGCGACTCCTTTTTATTTGTTATTTTGTCATTAATACAGTAGTTACATTTTATTTCGTTCAATTATTAAAATAATAGTTTTCGTTACCAATTTAATACAGCAATTCATAATTTTAATGAAAATATGTTCAATGAGGCGGAGACAAATTGGCGCGTTTTCCGGCCTCAACGATGGGTCGTAGGTAACTAGGTACGATCATACGATGCGCGGCGCGGGCAGCGAGATGCAAGTACTTTATTCTCGTCGATTCCACGTACATTGTTTTGTGTTATATTTACTATTCTGCTAGAAATCTCATTTAAATATATTTATACTACCTGTGGAAATGGATCAAGGATCTTATCCTTGTGGGAAGCATATGTCCAGTTAAGTAGTAGACTCTTTTGGTTGAAACGATGATGACGACAATATTTTTTTGGAACTTTGTGAAATTTTCTAGTGACTAAAACTACTCGCTAGTAACATCTAGTTTTTTTTTTTAATAACTTACAAACATTTTGGAAGAAGAAAAATAACTTTAAACTATTATAAATAAAAAAAAACTAAGTACCAACTAAACTAAGTAGTAACTAGTTTTGAATTTGATAGAACCATACTACAGTACGTATAAAAATTAAAATGTAATTTAAGAACTATACTAATAACCTTTTATTTAATTTGCTAAGTTTGGGAATTTTTCAAAATAAAAATTTGAAAAACCGAATAAAAAAACCAGTGTGACCAAGAGTGAGTTCTTGGGCCTGAAGAGATAACAAATGAGCTCTCCATTCGGCCAATTCAATTTGGCAAACGATGCACCAAACACCCTGAATATGATTTATTGATGATCTCTTCAAATTAGTTTGCAATATATATTATAAAAAACTGCTTTCACGGACTTTCAAAATGCATGGGTTTATTTAGTTAAAAATACTTTAGTTATTCTTATAATTTAATGATTTAATACATCACCAAACTGTTGCACTAACTGTAGGCCCCACAGCCACTTTGTGAAAGTTAAAGCGTTGTCTCAACAGTGGAACCATATGCTAAGTACAACATTGTTCGCATGAAACTCTTGTCGCCAGCGACTCTCTGGCGATTTCAAAATCTCACGTCTCACGTGACTTCCCTAGCAACCAATGTGCGCATTACAAGTCTTTGGGATAAATTGTGTTAGCTACAGTATGACCACTTTGAGTGTGCAGTTCAAGGTGGCGGTGCTTTTCAAGAAAATTTTCATCGATATGTCAAACTTGGTACATTTATTTTAGTTCTGTGTTTTGCCGCATGGACAGAGAAGTTGGAGTGTACACAACGTATAAATCCAAGGCTAACCTCTCCGGCCCCGCGCTCATATTACGGTAAACTCTAGCCTTGGGCATTGTCGTTCACTTAATGGATCTAGTTCATCAAATCTCGTTCCGTGAAGTGAACTCGTTCCGCTAACTCGTTCCACAGTTCATCTCGCTCCTTGACTTGGTAGTACAGTACTACTGATTCAGAGAGCGAAATGAACTGTGGCATAGACATGTTTTCGACAGAGTCCGGATTTGGAACTTGTTTAGCTGTTCGTTCATAAACTGTGAACTATAACAATAAGATACGTCACCTATGAAATTCAGTTATAAAATAGATTCGATTTCCCTTCATACTTTTTTCAGGCTTACTTTTTTCTTTGTACTGAAATAGGTCTTTTTCTGATAATAAAATCAGTAATATTTTTTTGCGATGGTTGTTGCGATGGTCGTTGCGATGGTTGTTGCGATGTTTGTTGGGATGTTTGTTGTTGGTCAGCAGAATTTGATGGGTCAGTATTAGATCTTAAAGTATCTATTTCAACTTGCCGTTCCAAAACGATAGGTGTTGTAGGATGTTTCCTGGTCATATGGCGCGACAAATTACTTGTATTTCCAGACGTAATACTTAATTTTGCACTGCAATAATCACATGTTGCTTTTTGTTGTTCGAATATCACTACGTTTGCGTTTAGAAGCCATTTTATATAAAAACAAAAAGTAGGCACAATAGGAAGATGTCACTCACTCAACGCAATTCGACTCTCTAACCAATTTAAAAAATACGACTTCATAACGTAAACAAAGTTGCATAAAATAGAATGTTAATCTAAAATAAACTTATTGTTTTATGAAATAGAGACCAAAATAGTTAACGTCTCTAGAATATCGAATACTAAGAAAGCTAAACAATAATAATTGTCAGTGTGTGTAAAGTAAATGTGATAACGAATCAGATCTTGCTAAGTGCATGTGGTGAGTTGAGTTGGTGACGTATACAACAAAGGGCTCTCGTTCCTACCTACACACACTGACGCGGGCTTAGACTAGAGACGCGGGATTATAATGAGCCGGTGAACTGTGGAACGATAATTCCGCACAGTACTGAACGAGTTCAGTTCGTTCACTGTGTTTGAGTAGTTCATCGGAACGAATCGCTCCGGAGTTACTCAAGTCTAGTAAACTCCCCCGCGCCCCACCTACTTACGTCATCGCCCGTGTCAAATTACCGCGCTCACTAAAGTGCCGATTGTTCGAGTTCTATTAACTCTTATCTCAAACGGTAAACAGTTTCGGGTTCGTGAAGAACGAGACCTTGTATTACTATATAAACAACTCTTTTATAACTACTTTAGAATTATAAATATCCTATAGATGTGAGAGAACTCGCCGTAACTAGACCTGTTGCCGTATCTTATTTTTTTTTGGTAAAACTACTGAATCAATTTACACGAAACTTTAGAACTAATATTACAAATATACAAGTAATCTAATAGCAGTGTTTTTTTAGGTGTCCTACATACATTATTCTTATAAGATTTCAACTCAAAATTCATATAAGCGGAACTGTCATTTTAGAATTGCGCAGTTCAATGCATGACTTTGTAAACGATCATCCGTGTTATTATGAACATGTATCAATATAAAATGTTTTTAGGATACTACCTATACCTTCTTCGATTGATTTCTAACGATGAATCGAAAAAATATTCTAGGAAAATTGTTAAATACGAAATTCATTTATATGAGGGATATAGCCTATTTTCATTCGATAATTTAGGTTTTCCAATTAGAAACTTACTTGGAAGCAAACAAAAACAAGATGCTTTATCAATTTCTATACTCACATACCTTCCTATCATGGAAAAAATAAGAAATATCTATATTTCAAGTGGCCGTAAAATTTGTACTGAATTCTAACATGCCGTAGGGTGGGGAACACACCACTACATAATCGATAAAATGTGTACCTATCGAAAATGAGTTCAGTAAGGAAAATAAAAAAATACAATTTAGATCTACATGTTTTATCTTTCATATTGTGCATATACCTAAGTTATTCACATAAAAAAGTATTTACTACTTTTACATAGGGGAAAAAATATTAAAGAAAACAATTCTTATACAAACAAAACACATAAGATAACAAATTAGAAACTAAATGTATACAAACACTCGACACGACTTGAAAGAGGCATTCATAAGCTTTAACAAAAACATCACTTGAGATAACGCACGGAGTCTTTTGTTTATGCAACCGAGCCCTTGAGAGTGACGTTTTTATGACTTCGCGCGGTAGGCCATGAAGAGGATAAACACCTTACATAGTAACAAAATAAAAGTGATTAGCAATTATATGAACACATATTAGAGTAAACAATTCTTATACAAACAAAACACATGAACACCTTATATAGTAACAAAGTAAAAGTGATTGGCATAATATATGTAACGCAATAGGGAATATGTAAGAAATAAAAAAACTCTTTATTTATAAAAAAAAATAAGATGCAAACAAGGCAGATTGAGGTAAATGACGTCACATCATGGCCACCACAGTCACGGACGTTTGAATTGTCGTAGAAAATTGCAGGAGTTTTATCGCCAGGGGCACTGTACTGTTTTGGTATATTTTTGGAGTATCTGGTTGACTAACTCCAATCGACAAACTATGTGTTCTTTAGAAGTAGTGGTCGAAGCCGCTTAATAAATACGTGAATTCAAAATCGAGCAATTGAGAAGGCGTTTGAAGACCTTCATATTCCATTTATGGCCCCTTTTTCTTTCCAGCAGGTATGGTTCCAGCATTTGATCTTTACAATCAACGCCTCCCATACCCTTATTATAATCTAAAATTACCTGGGGTTTAAATTAGGCTTCACAATATGGTCTTGGCTCCATCCGGTCTTGTTGAATGCCACGGTAGGATGAGATGGGGCAGATTTTGCGTTTCTTATCCTGATAGGCCATGACAACGATATCGCCGGCACGACGAGCTACGATATGACCTTCTTTCAGCTTGCACAGCGACATGAGTGGAGGGACATTGCTACGGTAGGCCCGCAATGTTTAAATTCCTGGAAGACAACAAATTCTAATTGTAATAACTGACATAATACCTATTTTGTATCAAAACTATACAAAGTCGAGTCTATGCGACAGATCTCATTACAACAGATTCAGTAATTTAGTCAAGATGATGTAAAGGATTTACCTCACAAGCCGGTTCCTCAGTCTTCGAGAAATTCCATCTTATTGTATACAGGCTCGTTCGACTCATCCTCGGACATGTCCACTTCTAGGTACTCCCGTCTATCGCCCTCATCCTCAGTCACTGTCCTTCAGCAGCTCTTCAAAATTGAACGGGATTTCTTCCCGCCCCACGTTCCAAGACATTTCTAAAATAATAAATAATATATTTGTTATTTTCTCAACCTGTACTGTCCCACTGTTGGCAAAGGTCTCCCTAAAATATTTTTACTTCATAAAAAAATGAAAATAAAGTTATCGATACCATCGATAACTTTGTCGACATGACCTGCGGCCTAGTGGTCGATGCGACCATGTTTGAATTTGACAGTTACGTGTTACGAAAATAATACATGAGAAAACATCGAAATATGAATAATAATAGAATAAATACGCCTCGAATACGTGAAATTATGAATTATCATTAGTTTTTACGTTGTTATATAACCTCACAAAGATACTAATTCATTGAGAATTATTAGAATTTACAACAAACAACGGCGACGCGGACTAACATTTTGTTGGCTCAAAAAAGTAGTCAGTATATAATTGTTTCAAGCAAACAATTATATACAAACTTGCATTAGATACTTAGCACTAATAATTCATCCACTTACTAAATGATTTTCACACCAAATCTAATTATAATTCAAAAACAATTACGCCGAGTTCGTCTGGCGGTTGACATTGGACCTTCACTTGAAAATACTTGAAATATAAATAAATATGAAAAAATATGCCTCGAATACATGAAATAATTAATTATCACTATATTTTACGTTGCCACTAATGTTTCCAAACCATATTTCGTTATAAAAGAGTCACAATTCATATTATCAATTGTTCATTCAATGGCGACTGACGAACTCGAAATTAGGAATATTTTGTTGGCTCAAAAAAATAATTTTGGGATATTATTTCAAGCAAATGATTATGTACTAAGTTGCGTTATACACTTATAACATACTATACATTAACTTACCAAAGTTTCACAAGCCGCAATACACTAAATAAAACACAAACACTTCACCGGTCGCTCGCCGCCATCACTGTTTTTTCATTGAATTTTTTCAACGACAAGGACGCGATTTTATATTTTTTTCTAAGTGATGCCCAGTTTATTTTTAGTAACAATTGGTGTCGTTCGAATCGACTACTAGTTGGCCATAGAGATGAATCGTTTGCAAACCATTTAGAGCCATATTTTACGTACAATTAAGGTTTAAGTTAGCTGGTCCGCGGCGTACCGAAAACGGTACGCCGGTGCTCAACGGTATTGCGATTTACCGTACCGTTTTCGGTACACTTGGGCCTGAGAGGCTAATCTGATAGAATGAAGTAATTAATAATTCCATTTCTCGTCCATAGACACCATAGATAAGTTATGCGCTAACTAATGACATCGACATGGCATGACATAACATCTGTCTCTATTTGTACAATAAGTTTTACGATTCTATTCCAATTTCATTCCAAAAAACCAATTATAATATAAGAAGTTTTGTAAATATAATTCCGTCTTAAGTACGAGAACACGGCAGTCAGCGTTGTTTACTAACAGGCCGATTAGTATACTATTATTGAATAAACTAGCGCTGTACGCAATTAGTCAACGAAATAAATAAATAAAAATATGAGTAGTTCAGAAATTAAAAGTGATTTAACAGAGGTTAACGAATTAAATGGGAACGTAACTCAAGATAAAGTGCGCAAAGGATGGGTCAAATTCGACGACGAATCTCCAAAAACCACAGAAAATGAAATACTATCGAGTGTTTTACCCCCAGCGGGAGCGAGTACATCTGCACCGACTGAATCTGCCGCTGTTCTAAAAACTGAGACAGTTCATATTAATTTGGAAAGAGGTGACAAGAATGCTGAGCCCATATCATTAGGGACACTATCTAAAAATGTTGAGTTTGTCAACGTCCGTCAAGGTTTCTGTAAGTATTGTGCATGTGACCAGAATATAATTACGGCATTAAGATTTAGACGCTAAACTTCTAAATTATAATCCTTACAGCTAATGGTGACATTATTGTCACTCTACTGCCTGTAAATACTAAATGGCCTTGGGTGACCGCAGCACACTTTCGACCAGAACTTGTGCCTGAGGAGTTAATGGCGCAAGGTTTAACCGTAAGTTGTTTATATCTAGATATGTTTAACTAATAACAGTTTGTGTTTTGGCATGATCAAAAATTGTTTGTTTAATTTCAGCTCACAGTTGAGGAGTATGTTCACGCGATGGAACTGCTTATTAATGATGCTCGTTTTACATTGTACAACATATGCTACAAGCGTGTGCTTGTTTGTTGGATAACGCTTGCATTCCTTGTGCTGTTAGCACTTTTGTTTTCAGGCCTAACTGGCCTGATGTTATTTTCATTGGGTGTATTATGGCTGATTCTTAATGCAGCTGCAATATTTCTATGCATGTGGATAAAGTTGAGATTATCAAAAGGACTGGAACAATGTCTGGCAAGAGTAAACAAACTGCTCAGTAAACATAAATTGATTCTAGCTCTTGATGATAGAGGAAAAATATCATGTCATAAAGTAAACCTCTGTTTTATATTCTTTGATGCTGGACCTTGTATTGCCCACATACAACAGTTCATTGAAAGTGAAGAAGGTAAAACAATAATGCAGGGCTGGGAACAAAGACTTGATGTACCTACAAATGATATTGTGATTCAAGGATCCCAGTCAACCAGACTATCCAGGAAACAGGTATGTATTACTTAACCATTTCATAAGCTTCAGTCATGAATACTTAAATATCCTGTTGAACACTACCACAATATCCTGTGGTACACAAAATTGTTATTGGAAGTTGTTATTGTAAATTGGGTACTTAGCTGCATATAGTTTGAAGTTAATGTTGCCATACCTAAGCATTCTAATGCATCCAATATCCAACACAATTTTATTCTCACCACTTATAACATGATTTTTGGGAACTGTAACTGTAACATAAAAACGTTTTGTCTGATAGAGATAAAGATTTGAACAAAGAGAAGAGAGAGTGAGAAGTAGAGATTTTAAAATGTTTTTATGGAAATGTTTTGACAATGCGAACACACAGTTATGCATGTTTTCTTATTGCCTATTAATAGCAATGCTTATTCAAAATTATTTTATTTTCTTTATTCAATAACCCAGGGGGGAGTGTATTAAAAAAAGGGTGTTAGTGATAAGGCAATTTCAAACTGCAATAGGAATAATGAATAGGACTGACTCACTAATATTAAATACAATCATTATTTCGGTGTATTCAAATGAAAAAAAAAAAAAAAATTACTAAACAACTTACATCAAATTAAAGTTAGAAATGAATAAAATATGCCATGACATCAATGTGAAGATTATTGTTGTGTTAGCAGTTAGATCTATTCTTATCTCTTACACTGTATCTATAGTCAAGTTAAAGTAATTACTTGAGTTTAACTAATTACTAGTGCAAACTTTTTTTTATCAATATAAAAGAATTTAATTGAAGTAAGAACTGTCAAAGAAAGCAAAGCAAGAATTCTAGCTTTTGACAGTTCTAACTTCAAACAATAATTACTAAATTACAGAATAAAAATCGTATCTTAAATAATGACCTTCACTCAAGTAATCACTTTGACTTGGTAAAGATAAAGGTGATAGTCTGATCAGAAACAAAACTCGATTAACAGGTACTGTTAACTTTTACAAAATTAACATCTGAATTATTGACACTAAAATTGTCAATGCAATGTTTGTGTCATCTTTCATTTTCTGTTGCTGACTGTACTTAGGGCATAAGGTGCTATCTAATTTTAATCTTGTATTTTTGCATGTATCTAAATTAATGACTGGGGAAGGGGGTTCTTCTTTGCTTTGCTCTGCTAGTTCCTAATTGTAGTACTTATAAGTATACCCCATTTGTAAATCATTGATTTATTTCCCATAAAAGTGAAGGATCCAAATAGGAAACAGTAGTTTTAGCTTGTTTTAGCCAGTTTGTGCGAAATACAATATACAGGATAATTTTTTCAAGTGGGTGGATGGCCAAATCCGAAACTGTGAGGAACATCTAAAAATGCTCAAAGAAGTCTCGATCCAGATTTTTATGAAAACTAAAACCAAATCATTGGATTTTTTGAAAAATCAATATTCCTGGCCAGGAATCGACTTCCCAGAATTTAATCCTTCCCAGAATTTGACACTATCGCATGGCGGAATAATACAGTGTGTGTATTTTTTTTTTCAAATGTTCTGGATCGATTCCTGGCTAGGAATATTGATATTTCAAAAATCCAAAGATGCAGTTTTAGTTTTCCGAGACTCCTTTGAGTATTTTTTGCTATTCCTCATAGTTTCGGATTTGGCCTTCCACGCCCACTTGGAAATTCAGCTTGTATAATTTAAGAAAAAACGATTAAAGCTTGTAAAACTGTGATGTAGAAACTGTTTGCTACTGATACTACTAGTCTATATATTGACATGAAACAAGTCAATGACAATAAACACCCACCAAAAAGTCATTATAAATAATTCTTTAAAATAAGGTAAAATTCTTGTCTGTTATGTGTTATATCCTGTGTAAGCTGAAAACTAAAAAGGTAGTTGTTATCAATGATAAGTAATTAATTCCACAAAGTAATTTATTCAGAGACTCAGTCAGACCAACAGGATACACAATAACTAGTTTTTTCTTTATAATTATGTTTGTCATTTACAACTAGAAGTCTGAAAACCTGTTTTGTCTTTGTTACCCGACTGCGGCAAAGCAGAGTCCGAAGAGAAGGTTACGTTTCTCATTTCGTCTCTATACACAAAATATTATTTTCTAATGCGGCCACTACACCAGAGTCGTTTTGCTAGCAATACTAATGTTTAATGCGTTAATTTACTTGTGGCATTTTTAATATAATTCGGACCTAAATATTGAGCGATAACTCGGTGGTGGTTTTCAGACATGATCAAAGAGTGTTAGCACGTTGAATAACGCATCAATCGCTTGGCTACATTAGCTCGCCACACTCGCAGAGTCAGGAATATTTAAAGCCGCGTTGACGCGATCAGAGTATGCTCGCAACTCGTATTGTGGCAACCCATACCAACCGAGTAGGTATCCGAGTCCACTAGGTCCGAGCATACGCTGATCGTATCAAAGTGGCTTAAGTACCGCAGCAGTTTCTACCTCAATTTTCAATTCACTAATTTAGTAGCAATATCTTTTAAAAGCAAGATGAATGGACTGTGTGAAGGATGATATGGCTAGATAGGAGGTGACTGCTGAAATGACAAGTAATAGAGAAGTATGAAAGAAGACGACATGCTGCGCCGACCCCAAATAAATTGGAATAAGGGCAGGAGAATGGTGATTCTTTTGAAAGCTAGATGGTTCTAGCTTAACTGTACCCCACAGTGCACCGAGACGCTAGAGGCGGTATTGTCAACGTTTCCATACAAACCAAGCGAGTCATCGTTTCCTCGCTCTTCAACATAAATGTTGTATAAAAACCGACTTTGAATTGCGAAGATGCCAGAAGACCAGAAGTTGTTCGTTTAACGCACTCCGCACCACGAATTTTATAAGTACTGCTGTGTGCGGCGATTTGGTGCTCTGTCGTCGAGCGTCTGTTACGAGTTTTCTAAGGCGAAGTTTGTCACAGATATTAAACATTAACGCAGGGCAGGTGTAATAGGAACATAACTTTTATCAATATCTTCCTTGTTACCGCTTCCATTCTTATTTATTATTGAAGGGTGAATACATAAATATCGGTATTTTATTCAGTTGCTTGATGGTACGCAATCAAAACAATTGAAATTGTATTAATAAAGAAAACAGATAAAAAATGTGTGAGAAAAAAAGCATTGTCCATTATATTCTAAAATCGTCCAGTAATGATATAATTAATGTTCTTTATTTAGTAAATTAACAAATAATCTAACAGTTATCGGGTGCTAAGTAAATAATTCTGCAAGTTAATTGTGCAGTTTTACATTGGTATTCTACTCATCTGTATACATAATTAATTGCATTGTGAAAGTCTGCTCTTCACGTAACAACTCGGTTTTAAATCGTCCTAATTATAACGAATCTGCTTTAAATACTAAAAGCACGCTGAAACTGCTCATGCTTGTTACTTCCTGAAAATTAAAAACCTTTGGATCCTTCCCTTTTTAAATAGCTTTGTTTATAATATGTAGTATGTATCTTAACGAACTTTATTTTAACACATAACTAGGTTGGTAGACACTTATGTAGTTTTTGGTGGGTAAGCAAGGCATACGAATGTGCAGGGTATGGCAGAGCAAGTGTACCTCCGGTACCTGCAGCGGTGGGGGAAAGACTTCCTGCGCCGTCGGCTCGACTGGACTCTTGACGAGGAAGGCGGCAACCCCGCCGCCCCGCGGCATTTAACACAGGCGCTCTGCCCTTGTCAATATGTTGAGGAAGTATTGCGGAACAAAGAGCCCAGAGATACACGCGCTTGTTGTCCGCTCTGCAACGATTGGCTCAGGCGTCGCGGTCTTGATTGACCAGATGTCTTCACTTTTGGCAAGTCTTCAGATTTGTAATTGTATACGAAACCATTAATTAATTTTATTTACCTTTAATAATCTAATATTTGGTTCTCATCTTTCACAGGAACGGGGGGCTCTTCTATATTTACGGTATGCAGGTCGCTGGGGATCGCAGGCTGTTAAAAATCGACTTAACCTGAGCAGCCTCGTACCTGGACGACATGGTGAGAAATATGTTTGTCCTTGTCAGTTCATAGAAGAGCACCTAAAGGTAAAACCTCCTGCGGGCATTGCAAAATATTTTACACTTCCTAACCAGAATGTTCAAGTTTATTAATCAACTTCGTAGTATTAATGAAATGTATTCGTCCATATTATACTTATGCAACCTTTCCGTCCTTATAGTAAGTAACATATCATTATAATTAGCAATAACTGCAGGCAGAGTACGGAACTATAAAAGAGCTGTCTGCGTATGTCATACAGCGTCCATGAGATAGCCATACTCATGATTTCACACAGCGAAAGTCTATTTCTTACCTACTCTTGGATCTAATTTCTGTATCCTTTTCACATATTTTCTTTTTAGTGACTTGTCTATTGCTCATACTCTGTCTACAGCAATAATTGAAAACGTACTTAAATAATATATATTAGTAATTTTAGTTGATAAGATTAACATGTAAGTATGTGCATGGTGCAGGTTGGTAACCTTTTGATGCATACACAAGCGCGTGCCCTCCACGCCAAGCCACAATTTGACCTACCATTTTGTCCCATATTTGTGTCATTTGACGTACAGGGCACGCGCTTGCTTGTCACGTATATGTGACAATAGCGTTCAAAAGGTTAAAGAAGGTTGCTTGATATTAGCTCTCGTCGCCCATTTCAAATGAAACAATGTGTTTAAGGTCGACTTTAATGGTGTACATTTTATCAGGCTTTGATAAGAAGTGGACCTAAGTAGGTATTCGTTGATAATTAGATAGCTGCCAAAGCAAATTTAGCGGCGAGAGCTCTTTATTCAACTATACCATAACGCTTTGCCATACTTACTACCCACTTAGCTGAAGGTTTACTGGGAACTAAGATTTTAAATTGTATCATTGTCATTATTTCTGACATCACAGCTACTTAAAATTGAAAATTAGAGAAATGATAAGCTGTGGGCTAGGTACACAAAAATTAAGCAATCTCAAATTAAGAAAGCCCCAAGGAATATTCCTGATTTATGTCATGATATTATTTAGTTAATAATGTTTTTATAGAGTATTCATGTCGAGTGGCCATACAATTAAGCTTTTACTGTTGTACAGATCTAAGTAATTTTATTGGAGTATATTTTAGTTTCGTAAAAATCATTCGATCTTTCTTGTAGGGCATTCATATTATTATTAATTAAGGATATTTATTATATTTTTACTTATTTTTAATTTACACAGATTTAGTACCTATTGCAGCAGTATAAAATTTAATGCATTATCAATTTAAACCCTATTGGTCAATAACTGCTGTTCAGCTTATTATAAATTATTATGATCAGTCTGAAATGTACGAATAATAGCTAAATTTTAAGGATCTATTATCTGGCACCTATGGAATCACAATAACACAGACTAGTCATCTACCGTAGCTTAACTGCACACATAATATCAGTGTGCTGTAATGATTCATAATAAAACCAAAGCTCAAAGTGTGGAATTGTTTCAGAACTATTTATTTTAAAATGATTATTTTTTTACTATTTCCAATCATTAAACATTTAAAAATATTATAGGTTTATTTAAAATTAACAAGTATAATATAAAATATAATAAGGAATAATGTAAAAAAGCATCATGCTTACTATTTTAAAAACGATAGGTACATGTAATGTACCATACATTCCCGTTTTAATATTGTATCTAAAAATAAGTACATACTAAAGAATTATAAAAATGCATATAATATGATGTGCCAGCTTATCTGAAATTTAGTGTTGCCAGGTAACACTGCGTTGTAAAAAAAAGATGGAGAAATCATTGAAAGAAAACCTATCTGTAAGCACCTGCAATGCATAAATAGGGAATTCAAAATCAGTCCAAGAACCTTTGTCACTTTTAAACTAATCTTCAAATAATGGACGACCTTGTTATTCTAGTTACATTTTGATGAATTAATTTATTTTAAATACGTTCATTGCATTTGGATATTAGGAATATTATTCATTTTAATATCTACTATACATAGATGTTCCTGGCACTAAATACTTTACAGAATAGTGGATGGTACTATTAATAAAATAAGGCTGACATCTAACGTTTTGCCTTTCGTTACCTCTCTTTAGACATGTTCTTCAAATACATACACTTTTCAGAAAGATTTTCATTGCTTTATTATGATGACTCCTGTATTTCTGTATGTTACATTGTACGTAACGAAATATAGATAGAGCTGACGATGTACTTATTTAAAATTAGAGATGGCTGAGAAATGCATTTTAGCAGTAGACAACAGTCAATGTGACGTACAAGTGTGACGTGGACATAATAAGCTGGTGGGGCGGACGTCCTCGCGTGTCTGAATTGCTCTGTTTCTTTGTGCTTTCATTTTCATAAAAAATCATCTGATCTACACTCGTCTTTCATCTGACGGGAGATCTGACCGGAGCAATTCAGACATTTCTTAACTGTGCTTAGAACGAAAGTCACGAATTCAATACTTTTTATTAAAAAGGGTATGTACAGAATTTGTTGAAACTGTAAATAAAGAGGTGACGTTTTGCATCCTTCTCATTACCGAATCTGGTAATAACATACAATGTGTTTTTAGTAAAAAATAAGAAAGTATTCGCAACGTTGTGATTAATGTAAACATATTCCGTCCTGAATATTAAACGTAAGCATAGGTACTTAGTCGTAAAAATCAGTATACCTTTACTTACATTATTACATTTTTTTTTTATGTAACTACGTTGAATAATATAATATATACATATTTTTTTTTAAAGTTGTTTAATTTGTCGTATTTTAAATCATTCCTTCAAGTCAATTAGTCGATATAATTAATACAAAAACAGATAAACTAAGTAAATAAAAGAACAGCATAAAATCAAGATATTTATTTATCATTTTTTTACAAGAAAATAAATTAAACCTATAAATTAAAATCATTGACTTTCTTAAAGCAATTATAAAATTGTAGTTAGTTACAGAATTCCTTTATATCCGCAATTATAAAAATAGTAGTCAATTACAGAATTCCTTTTATTGTGAATGGTGATAGCAGGCGTAGCGAGGTGGATTTAGGTTCGTAGCGACTCCCGTTCATCCTCATTTCTGTTAGTAGCATAAGCGATAAAATGATCTTTAGAGTTATTGCAATGCGTAATCGTATGGTAACTAACCTTATGCGTTAGCATTACAACCGAATCAATACATCAGGGGCTACAGGATAAAAGGTCAAATGAAATTTGCTGGCGAAACTTCACACGTGAAGGCTGTCGGGCCTGTCGGTTTCTCATGATAATCGAGATAAAACAAAATTAATATCACGCACATATCTTGAGGTAAGCAATGGATAGGTAGATATATCATTTTGATGCCTGTGTTTTTATTATCTTACTATCATCATCATCTGCCTAGCCTTTTCCCAACTAAATTGGGGTCGGCTTCTAGTCTAACCGGACGCAGCTGAATACCAGTATTTTACATGGAGCGACTGCCTATCTGACTTCCACAACCCAGTTAGTACTGGGTAGTACAATACCCCTTGGTAAGACTGGTTGTCAGACTTTTTTGGGCACTGACTGCCTAACGACTGTCAAAGATCTACAAATGACAGCCGGGACCAACGGCTTAAAAAAAAAAAACTATTATTAAATAAATAACTATAACTATATCTAAAAATTATGTAAGTTAGTATTTACTAAATTACATTCGACCGTGCGTCCGCGGTAACATTTTGACCTGGAGCTGGCCGGTGGCCTAGTTTACGAACTTTGAATAAAATAAAAGGCCAGCTTGCTCACGTACAGCCTACTGTACCAATATTCTATTAAATCATATTTATTTCTGTAAATTGGTTTACAAAACTCTTTTACATGTGTACCATGGGCTTGAAAACTAAAAATGATGTTTAGATACTATGGTTGACATGCCTTCGATAAATGGAAAGATAAGCAGTGAGACATATGAGTCATACAGGTGAATGATCTCCTCATAGTTTGTCTGGCTGATGGAAAATAAGCCAGGCTAACAAGCGCGTTTGATGGAACGGTTGGAGCAGTTACTCAGCATAGTGGGCTGCTGCGGGTGACCGGTTCGATTCCAATACGGAATATTTTTTTATATGACTTTCAAATAGTTATTCTGTGTCTGTCTGTTTGTGTTATGCATTTGTATGTGTCAATATTCCTAAATAACTTGAGATGTTCTAAAGTGATTTCATATAGGAAGATTAGCAAGTCATGCTGAAAATTGGATAATAATGTTGAGAATTGATGAAATAACAAAACTAGTTACTAAATAGAGCCAATATCGATAATCCATTTGAGGCGCCTACCTAATAAAGCCTAGTAGTAAATTTTGGGCAAGTCTTGTGATGACTGCTGTTGTCTATCTGCCCATAACATTGCTCGTCGCCGAGGCAGGCAGTAATATTAAGTCCAAAAGTAGTAAACAATATTATAGACCAAGTTTCCATGAACGCCAGACCTACCACATTTTATACACACTGAATATTTTTCTGTGGAAGTACCTTACTTTAGGTAAAACTTTGTGTGGGAGTTTACGACCACACAAACTGTCTGGCAGTGGAAGATACTAGCTCTTATGTATTACCAAAAATCACCCTTTATAGTATGGCGTAACCTAGCAGCTATTTAGCACAACTTTTTTACCTGATATCTGCCAAAGCCACCACGATCGACTTTTCATAATATCCCAATTGTTCTTACCTATAATAAGGTACTTCGAGTACTCCACAGATAAAGTTTTGGCTTTTATAAAATGACGTAGGTCTGGCCGCGGGATTTCCCTCTACATATTACTGATATTTATTTCCGAGATCTTAATGGTTTCGAGTACCTCTGAGGGTAAGGACTATTCTGAAGGTACTCCATATATGTAAGGTTCCTATTATTTCATGAAGCTTATACATCGTGTGCGTTACGATTGCTCCGCCAAGTTATCAAAATAGAAAAAAACTCGCGCAATCCTCCACTCGTTGTTTCTTTATTGTTGATTATTTCTTTAAACCTAAGACTTCATACATTAAAACTGTTACAAGAAGAAAGGTCTTAATTTGTCGAAACTAACGAAAGCTTTAAATACTACTAAAGTTTTGTTAAACAGACGAAATAAGTCCAAAACAAAAAGTACATGGCCGCGCGATCGAAACGTTACTTTGTACGCTGATATCTCAATAACTATAATTGCTAGGATTTCGGTGTGAACATCCATTTATTCGGCATTTTAACCTCATTAGAATGACATATCGTTTTACCCTCAGAACAGTTTACAACGCGTGTAATCTTAAAAATTATGTTTTCTCATACAACGATTGAGCAGGGTAACCATAATTTCGACTTGATTTGGGAATATCTCTAACTGGAGACTAGTAATTATTGGACAACATTCTAGCTCAATCTGAAAAATGTATTATTATTAAATAAAAACCTTGTGTATTTCAATAATGGGCTTTGTCCAAAAATCTAACCTTTTTTTAGTCAAGTGTGGTACATTATTAAATAAAAACTTAAATAAACTAAAAAAAAAAACTAACAACTAACTATAAAAGGGCATCGAACAATTGGTAATGTACCCAAGAGACTGGCGGTAGCCCGTACACGTTGTATGGCAACATTTAGCCTTAGGCCAAGGTAAAAGCCAGCCCTTGGGTGACGGGAAGCGTCAACTAGGGGTTTCGAAATGTCCTTTTACAGGTTATGGGCACTCGGACCCCACGACCCCAGAGTTTCAACCCCAAACGGCTCGAAAATATAGTTTCCACAAAGGTTTCTATATTTACGCCGCTTAAGGGTTCTCTGCAGCCGCAGCGGCAGCGCCTGCACTGCACGATGAGCTTGGAAGATGTGATGGTGCAAGAGAATAGGTGCACGCAAAAAAAAAAAAGTTTTAAGGCTGATGACGTCATCACGATTCCTTTGCTCATTCAACGATTTAAATTGTAAGTAAGTGACACTATTCGGAGTTGGTTTTATTAATGGCATTCACTTGAAGCTAAGGGCTCGTTCAGACACGAAATTATTTATTTATTTTAATATTATTTATTCATCACAGCTTGCAAAATTAACAAAAATATAAAGATTAATTAAGTAATATTATATTCGCCAGTTAGAGATATTCCGAAATCAAGTCGAGATTATGGTTACCCTGCTCAAACGTTGTATGAGAAAACATAATTTTTAAGATTACACGCGTTGTAAACTGTTCTGAGGGTAAAACGATATGTCATTCTAATGAGGTTAAAATGCCGAATAAATGGATGTTCACACCGAAATCCTAGCAATTATAGTTATTAAGATATCAGCGTACAAAGTAACGTTTCGATCGCGCGGCCTTGTACTTTTTGTTTTGGACTTATTTCGTCTGTTTAACAAAACTTTAGTAGTATTTAAAGCTTCCGTTAGTTTCGACAAATTAAGACCTTTCTTCTTGTAACAGTTTTAATGTATGAAGTCTTAGGTTTAAAGAAATAATCAACAATAAAGAAACAACAAGTGGAGGATTGCGCGGCCATAACTTCCAAGGTGAATATTTCGTAAAATATTGATCCAGAGCTTATAATTCTTTTTTCGACAATTTTTGACAAATTCAGTCTTCAATTGACAAAAAGAATTAGATCTCTAACCCAAGTAGTTGCTGAGATATCCATGGCCGCGCAATCCTCCACGCTACGTTCGCGCGGCCAACTTAAAACCCTTATAACTTCTTTGTTTCTACTTTGACAAATTTTTGGTTTGTACCCTTCGATTTTGACAAATTTCGACAAATTTTTTGGCGAAGTTTTTTTCTGTTTTGATAACTTGGCGGAGCAATCGTAACGCACACTATACATCTACGTGAATTGCTGTTTCCGGTAGACATTTCTAGTATGAAATTTGCAATAGCAGCAAGCTTTAAGAAACTATAATGTTTACCTAGAAAGTTTTATGTAAACAGATAGGTATTTGTAATTGAATATAATCCAAGCTTTAAACCTACAAAAACCGGTACCTTGATGACGAATCTTCTAATCCTTCGCACAGACATGTTACACAAAAAAGACTTTTTAGTGCAAGAGAATATGCAGTAGCAGGGCCGTAGTAAAACCTTATACTTGCCAATTGATTACCTAAAATAAGTACCTATAGGAAGGGATAAGTTTCCAGTTACCAATAAAAAACCTTTCTTGAATCACAGATACAATTTATTTCAAAATAAAGTAGGTATAAGAAAATACAATAAGGCGCATCAAAGCCTAAAGAGTGTCACTGAGATGTTCAATGCCTAGTAGATACTATAAAAATATAATTATAACACTGGTCATGGTTAATACTTAAAAGTTATAACATTTCTTTTTAGATTGACTTATTGCAGCAACATGTCTAAAAGAAAATTGTTTAAAATTCCCTACGGACGTTTTCATTCTGTAATTTAATTGAACAGCTTCCAAATAATATTTAACACTAGATATTTCACAATAATCTATTCTAAATTAAAATATTTATGTTCATAATGGCATGTCAAATGGGTCTCCATATAAACACTTGAGGAAATTGGTGTAGCCACAGATATAGATAGACTTAGATAACGCAAATAACACGATCTGAATTAAAACCAAGCGTGCCATTTTTTGACTACCGTACCTACTATGTCGTCACAACTGTCACACAAGCACTGTTTTGTGATGTGAAAATCAAATCGATTCAAAGGGTGCGGCACCCGTCTCATGTAAATCTTCAACAAACGGAATTTTACCCTATTTTTATCTCTCTCTATTACTAAAGTTTGCTTGTTGTTTGTTGTGTTTGGTTGTTTGTTTTGTTTGTTTGTGTTTGTTTGTTTGTTTGTTTGTTTGTACATACCATTTCTCAATTACTGTACGAATACTGTTTATTAAGTAATTATGTACAGTAAAGAATTATTCACAATCGTTTAAATCGATTTTGTAACAATGACAACAATGAGACAGGAAAATAAAAATAAAGTTCTCAAGTTGTAATGTTGGTTGTTTTAAGCACATTAGCTTTATCATCATTAATAAATGGTTTTTTTAAGCTCTCTATTAACGACACCTTGCCGTGTAGTTTTTGGACTTTGCGACGGCTCCGTTCCCCCAGAATTTTTATTTGTTTGCTTTTGCTTTTTTCCTTCAACAAAGCTTGCTTCCTCAAAATGTATCGAACAACTAGTGTCATACTTCGTTGGGAATCAATCTTTATTTCCTGTCACATCAATTCATTTTTCTTTTAAATTACCATCATGAGGAAAACTAAAAAATCACGAAATGTTAAGATTATTTCTGTGTCCGAAATCGATTCACGAGAATCGATTTGTGTTGCGGTCGATGAACAGCACTAATTGCTAAAATTGACAGAAAAATGACAAAGCTTCTGTACTACGAAACCGAAGCGATATACGATAGTATCGCTTGTATCCATATTCATCACTTGTTAAAACAGAACGTCGCATCAACCTCTCTAAGAAAAAACCGCAATGCATTACGAATTTGCAGCTTTAATTTTTTGAGAGAGGTCCGACTAGCGTGGCGCAAAAATGCAGACTGAGTGTGACAGTGGCCACGTTAAGTTTCTTTAGCTTAAGTCGGGCACGTGAAGTAGGTGCTCTTGCGTTATCTAGGTCTATCTATATCTGTGGGTGTAGCTCTAAAAACTTGACTGTATTGACAACATATACAGGTTGATTTTATGAAGAATGCTTTTCAGCAACACTATGGCTAGATACAATAGACAGACATATTTTTCAGTACACATCGTATTGGATTCCTAATTATAAGCTATAATTCCGGTTTCGTTATTGCCTCGCTACATTACTAATACTTAATTTTAAATTTCACCTTGAGGTAGATCTCCAAAATTCACTCGTGTTTTGTTGTTGGGTTACTCAAGCTTGTTCATTATGAGAGAACGATATCCGAGAGATAATTCGTTTTATATATTTCTAAATGATTACTACTACCATGAATACTATGATAAAAAATGTAATTCGTAATTGTTAACACAAAAATCCGTCCGAGCTGTAGATTTATTAAAACCATCTTTATATTATAGTTATTTTGAATAAGATGTTTAGACAATAATATTAATAATCCATGTTTACTTATTTAATTTGAATAGGTTTACTTTAAAATTATATGGATACATGAATGACAAGTAGTGTCCGACCGAAGGTTTCCTGGCCGAGACCGAAGCCGAAGTCGAAGGTTTAATAACCCTAAGAAATTCAGTTCAAGACTGGTTAAAAGTGAATTAAATAATAAGTTTATGTTGCCTTTATATACAACTTAATGAAATGCTAGAAAAGTATAAATAATAATAATTCGAAATGTGCGCCCCTGCCGCATCGCCTTTTACATGGCGCATTCGTAACAGCTGTTCGTTCAATTTCAGTACTTGCTGGAAACCTTCGGCTTCGGTCAAAACTTCGGCCGAAGATGGCCGAAGCCCCGAAGCTTCCGTCGGATACTAATAAAAGGCCATGACGAACGTGTCATGCAGTTAACACATTTGAGCCAATTAATAAAACTTGGACTGTGCTTTTAGGTGTTATATATTAAATAACTTATATTTTTTTTAAAGTATTAATGCTTTCTTTTTTTATTCCGCATGTCTTGGCATGGGTACGGATAGACATAGACATCTTTGAAGTTGTTAGGTTGATCTTTCACTTGGGACTCCTTAGCAACTGACTCAATTGTATCTTCATTGGGTACATGTTTATCAGGACATGCAAGCGACGCCAGTGACGTAGCAGTGGACTGGTTTTGAATTATTTCACGAACAGCAAGATCAAGGACTGGTTTCTTTTCTTCGTCCTTGTAAAAGACACTGTGCTGCGAGATGGTGGGCTTGGTAGCAACGTCATTTTCGAGAGCAAGGTCGTCGGCAGCGGCCTGCTGCATGAGGTCACGCTGTGACTCACGTGCTTCCATCAGGAATATGCTCTCCTGTTTATTGTCACAACACAATTAAAACAACAGTAAAAAACAACTAGATAGGCAACACCGGCCAAGTAGGCTAGGTGCGGACTTCATAAATATATCAAGCCTTAAACAATGAACAAAATTTATCATCTAGGTGCTCCGGAGGTACATCGTGCATCAAGAAGGTGTAAGCGATTGACATTTGAATACATAGATGTATCGTTGTTACCAGTATTTAGCTAGTGCCGCACATACTTGTCGAATCTATATCCAGTTGTTTATTTATGGGGACGGCTTCATGTTATCAACTTTGGGGAAATATCTACTTACAACCTTTTTTGTCGAATTTGGTCTATACCACATATTGGTTAGTCTCACGGGAAAGCAATTAAGCAAGCATAATTATACGGTTTTAATTATTGAAAATGCAAGCGTTACACATAGCCGTTTAAAGTTATGGTGACCGTCTTCTCCAGGATATGTGATAATATTTGTTAAAAGTCTATCTTTGCCACTTACCACACCATCGAAATCAACACTGAATGAGCACATTGTAATTTGTTGAGGTTTGTTAAACACTTGCTTGCAATATGGTTCATGAATGTTAGTTTACGGGGATTTTATTACTTAGAGTTACATTATAATCGCCTGTGTTTAGATGTTATTTCCAACTCATTAATTAATACCCTAATCATCAAGCAGCGAGACATACTGATGAATATTATCAGACAGCTTTTTTTTTTGTAGAAAATGTGATAATTGTCCAAAAACGACGATGATCAGTGTTTGTTGTTTGTAACATACGTGACATAACATTATGCCTTGTTACCGATGGGTTAGGAAGAAGTGACACCCACATTTCGCCATTTTGCCAATTGCCACCAACCAGGCCCAAATTCAAACACCCGAGTGTTTGTCTGGGCGACCTATAATACTTATTTAGAACACCATATTTTTTTTTTATTGATTTTAAGGCCGTCTTGTCACTTAAGGGTTTACTGTTGGTAATTATAATACGTTTTCTATTTCCTTATAGCAGCTTAGTCTATTATTGTAATTTGCTCATTAATATTTAAAAAAGAATCTTTAAAATTAATACGACGGCGGTAATGCTCTAAACCTTGATATTCGTCAGGGGTAGGCAGCATGCAGGAAGCATTAAATTTCAATTTATATTATCGGTTCTATGAAATACAGGGTGGATGTTTGAAATGGGAAAAGGGGTTTGTTTTTTTTTACTTCAGATTATTGGAAAGAGAATACTAATTCCTACCGACTACAAAATTTCATTAATTACACTATTTTACACGATTTTAATACCCCAGCTGGAAGATGTTATAATTGTTTAACATGAAAAAAAATCCGTCACGTCTAGTTTGAGAAATATTTATTTTACATAAAAACGATAGTTATGGTGGAAAAAATAAGATTGGTCGTCTATTTTTTTGTGGATTAGTTTCACAAGCAAAATGGTCAACAGTCAGCCTCTAACATTATTTCATGCCAAAATCCTTAATACTGATTTTAAAAGTCTATAGATCTTGTGAAAATGGTTCCCCCGTTAGCCACTCATACTTCCTAAGTTTTCAGGGAAAGAGTGTTAACTTTGATGATCTTTGTGTTTCACTGCATTGGTCATCAAATGTTAATGTTCTACAACTTTCACAAAACATTTGGGGGACCCATGAGGTTTTTGTCCTGGTTTGCAACAGGAAATCCAGAATAATAAATAAATGAAGATATGCACTTTTTAACGGTTCTTTTTATTTAAAAATTGTCCACAAATGTAGGAAAACAGATCAGAATTTAGTTTACACTTACTGCTGAACATTTTAACTAAATTTGAAACAAGTTACTTATTGTTTGTGTCAAATACATGAACATGAAACTTCAACCCCCACTTTGGGACCTAAAAAATATGATATGACAGTAAAAAAATGTGAAAGAACATTAGGTACTGCTAATACTTTTAGGTTTTATTTGCAAACTATGTGATAATGACATTATAAAAATAGAGAATTGACGTTTTTATACTACAATCTTTTTCCGAAATCTGAACGCAGCACGCTTTCCTGTACACTACAATGGTTAAGGTCCCTATCTGTCCTTACTGCCCCATCTCATAACCCACCTTGTAGGTATACACTCTGCACTCTAATTGCCCTTTATATATAAAACATGCGCAAATGAAGCAGACACTCCTCTCCTAGACACACAAACAAACACACACACATATACACTCCACCCACAGAACATACACAATCCTTCCATACAAACGCATAATCTCACATAAAATTACATGGTAAAAATATTTATAATTTTTAACTTTGAGTTGTAATTGTTAGTTTTTATTTTACTTGTTTAAGTTCTTAGTTTTAGTTTTTTTTTATTATTTATTTATTTCTTATTTTTGCTTATGTCTCGGCTATTTGGAGGTGGACGTTAATGACTGCGACACAGTTTTATACTAATGCAGTTGTTATCGAACACTGAGTTATTGTAAACTGAGTTTTTCTTTAAAAGGTCAAAGGACACTACTCAAAGACTATGGAACGCTCTAAATAATTAAAGAGAATATAAGTAGGTCAATTCTCATTATGTCTCACTGCTATAGTTAAATAATGAATTTATCTACCTTTACTTCTTTGGTGGTATATTGGTCCAGTTTATCATAAATAACTGCGTGAAGTCCCATGTCTTTTAGCTTCTTCACGACGCTTTTATTGTCGATGTCATCACCCCAGCAGAATATGACCAAACCAGCATTTGTTGCTAGTTTCACCTGTTGAGAAAGAGAAGTTACAATTTCGTGTCTTTAGTAACCTCTACTCGTGATTTTACACGCGTCTAAAAGACATTCTATGGCACTCCGCAATAGTATAGCTTCCCATCAGAAATTTGAATTAAAAAACGAGTAGTTTCAGAGATTAGGTACCTCCTACATCTAACTTTACCTCTTTATAATACCTATTAGTAGGTATAGACTAGAGGCCCAAAACAGTTCTACTCTAAAGCTACCAAATAGTTTGTTTCACATGAACGTGGAGTGACAGAGGGGGATTGGGTGGAGATGAGAGCGCTCTGCCTTGTATTATGAGTTAACCAAATAATAGGCTCGCCTCCTATAACGTGGAGCCTTGAAATATGGGTAGTTAGTTACTAAGTACCTCTGTTTTACTCTTCTGGGAAGACGGATATTTACTAACAGCAACCGTCTCGGTATAAAATATTTCTGACATTAGTTTAAACTTAGACATTCGAGAGAGTTTTTGTATTTTGAACTTTATTCTGACTGAAGTAAAATACTTAACACAAAAAAATATTATCCAGTAGTTTTCGAGTGATGCGTGCGCGAACAAACAGGCAAAACGACAAATAAGAATGTATAGAAGTGTTGGCAAAGATGTCAGGGACGTATGCGCCGCTAAACGGACTGGCTCGTTACGATGTTGCTTTCCTCTATTTAAAAACATACTTAATTAACGAACATGAAAACATTTACATAATTATGTTTTCAAGACCAGCATTCTAAGATCAACTAACGCAAAAAGTATGAATCTAAACTACCAAGGGATTCATGCAAATAAGTGAAAACATCGCGATATAATTGTGACGCTGGCAAATAATCACTCCAAGAATACAGACATCAGGCGACGACCTAGCGAGTAGTCACGTGAAGAGAACGTGTCGATTTATAAACAGATCAGATATGGATCAAGGTCACCACCGTATTGTACACAGCAAATATTATGCTAGTACTGATCTGTAACCTGCTAACTAATCATATCTATACTTTGAGTATTTGATAAATAACTCAATATTAAATCTTTGCATAGACTCAACAATAGCTCATTTTTTGATTTCTCTAATCCATACCTGTATCGTGCGAGTGATATGGCGAAAACATCGAGATCTATTTATTTGCTTTGTCCACCTAAATTAATTAAAAATGTACGTATTATTCTCGAAGACCTTCGGGAATAAAAGCTCTGAATGATGGTATAGACTACATCAAAATCCATTGTGCAGTTTCGATGATCTATGTGGTCACACACACAGACACGAAGACCGTCTTTGTTTCATTACCTGAGAGGGATCTCGGAGCAAATCTTCAGTGTGTACAACAATCCCCAATATTTCGGTACTGACTGCGCTTTGTACAGCTGCTGGAATGGAGGAACATCTCGGGTCACGATATGGTTTATACTTTTTCGTAATGCCCTGAAAATAAAATTACATTTATTCACTAGATATGCTACTAACCAAATTCAAATACTTAATCTTAAACTTTTCTCTTACAGTATACTTACAATAGTTAAAAACATGATAGGATATTTATTTTGCTTCTTCCTGACCATGGTGCAAATATCTGGATTGAAACAGGAAAATACTACACGGCGTTCACCGGCATGTTTTAAAACAGTTTCTAAAACCTGGAAATAAGAATGAATTCACTGTTTACAAAAACCGTGTTCTTGGTACTCCAACCACACTACGCAAATAAAAATTACCAAGACAATTATATTGTCATTGAACCAATGTTCATTGGACAATATAATTCTTTGTCTTACCTTATCAACGTAAGTATTCATATCAAAGGGGTTGTTTAGTTCGAAAGTACCATCCTTCAACTCCATGGTCCACTTTAACTCAATGTTGAAACCGACATGTGGGTCAATTTTTTTCAGTGTTTCTTTTAAAGTAGGAAATGGTTGATGTTCCTCTAAGTCTTCATCGAAAAATAATGTTTCCCGATTACGACCTTCAACTAAATGATAAACCTACAAGCAGAATTAATTAAAATACCGAAATGGCCACTCTGGTCTAGGCTGTAAACTCATTTTATTAGGATTGCTGTGTTTAGTGATGGTAGTGCTGTCTAATCTGAAAACACACGGTAGCACAGCACTGCAAGTTAATAACTACTTACCTTCTGCCTATAATTGCTGTCGGAGTTATTTTTATGATATTCGAGAATGTTTATTAAGTGTCTTAATCTCTATGTCTAAAGAACGAACACCAAGCTACAGAACAACCATAGTAAGCTCAGCTTAACTTTGTCAGTCAATTGACCGACAGATGCTAGATGATGTCTGGACATAGGCGCGTGGTAACCATGCTGAAATGTGGTCATTTACTCATGACTGCTCGGTCGCTTTTGTTAAGTCAATTGCGAATTTGCGATGCTGATGCTGATTACCTATACATTATCACAGTTAACTTTGTACAGGCAGGTTTTTTTGAGGTGGAGAATGTCAAATGGAAATACTGGGTGAATAGTAATTGGGTGCATTCCTTGAAATGGGTAATACTAGACCTAATTTGCAACAATTATGACTCTGATAATTTGGGGTCCAAACTAGTTGTTTTTTGAGATATCGAACTTTAAAAGTTTTATGGAAATTTTCTACCTTTCCACCATAAACTGCTGATTGTGAGAAATCTCTCCATTCAGGATGTTAAACTGTAATATTTTTCTGATAGCTTATGAACGAATGAATGTATCAAAAACCAATTTGTCAAAAAAGTACATCTGCAATATGGAAATTAAGCGCCTTAAAGTTCATGTTCTGAGTTTTTTTCGAAACTTCCCGTCTTCTCCAGCTTGCAAGATTTTTGTATGAAGCCTGGCCAGCCTCACTTCCGCCATTTTAATTTTTTTCCAAAGTTGTGACCACTTGTAACCCTACTTGCATGCAGCTTTAGTCAGAACAAAAATCATGCATCAAAGCTATAATAATCAAAAAAAAAATTTAACTATTTTAATTTAGGAATAATTTGATGGCATACCTTAAGTTTCTGTAAGTGTTCCAAAGTCAAATCCTTCACAGGTACTTCTAACATTTCCAATTTGCCTACTTCCTTCTTTCTCTTCAATGATATACATACATAATAATCATGATAAATAACTGGTACCATATCTTTGCTTAACTGAACATCAAATTCTAGCAAGTCTGCACCACTGGCAGCTGCTTTTTTAAGGGAAGCTATGGTATTTTCACGAATAGCATCTCCACTGAAAATTATCATATTTACTTATTTATATTTAATGCTACATAGTACAACATTAAGCATTCATGTAATTTTATGTTAAAATACTTACTCTTTTGTTTTAAAGCTAGCACCTAGTCCACGATGTCCAACCTCCAGGCCAGTCCAAGATGGATCCCAATATTTAGCAAATGTCTCCTTAAGGTTACTAAGCTGCACAGGCATAGGCTTCACAATCAAATACCCAATATTTATTGTTCCTAAAGGACGATGTTTCACATTGCATGTCACAGGCAGATCCATAGTACCCTCAGATGACTTAAACATATTTGGCAGCACATAAGTATAGCCCACATGGCATGGAGGATCATCAGGTACAGCACGACTGCTGGTGCAATAGAAATCCACAAGATATGCAAGGGATTTTATATCTGGAGCAGTCACATTTATCAGTAACACATCATCAGGTTTGTACTCCCTTCCAAACTGCTCCTGTGGCTTCATTCCACAAACAGATGGATCATTATTGAGTGTAGAAACATCAACCAGCACTCCTGATGCTGCTCCCCCTATATCCATGCTATGGGATGAATCATCAGCTTGCACTTCCGTACCAAAAGATAATTTAACAGGTGTAACTTTTATACTCATAATTCTTTTGACAAGACAACTCCTAAGTTTTAATGGATTATTCATGAATTTGAATTGCAGCAATGTTGAAACTGTGAGCCAACCAGAAGATACCAAATGTTTACCATTTTGATACCCATATGTATCAACATAAGGATGTAGTACTGTTTCTTGCAGAATGCGTGGCTGTCGATGAGTTTCCCATTGATAAATGGTTATATCCTTAGGGTTAGCCTCATTTAGAAAACATTTACCGTAACGGTAAAATATGTTACAGGTGTTTGGAACTGTAATTATTTTCGTCCACAAATCTGTACCTTCTTCATTTTTAAGCATCACAATTTCGTTAAAGCGCCACTCACCAAGCTCTGGAATGTTTCCTGTGATGAACATTGTTTCTTTGGGTCCGACATCTGGAGCGCATACCGTGAACGTCCATTGTTGGGATGTTACTACACCTTCAGATTTTGGTTTTTTCTCTTCCATTTTTTTTGGCGGTTTGAATTTCGGTTTTTTCGGGTCCTCTAAAAAAAACCAGCGTTGCATCTTGTTATGATAGATATTTTTATTTTGTTTTAAAACATTGCAAATAATAGATTTAAGCATATAAAAAAATACACACCAGAATATTAAAACACTAAATAAACATTGTTTCCTAATCTATTTGGTCTTCCCTATTTGGCTTCAATCGAGTAGCAGCGACCCGACCCAACCACTTCAGACAGCCAGGTTCAGTTCACAATTTCACAAAAACTAAATGTCATCATTCTTTCTATTGACAGAATTTTATCGTCGTTTTCAGTATCGTTTTTTCGTTTCAATGTGTCATATGTGTCAACCGCCAGTGTCAGACTGACAACTGACGGACTACAGATTAGTACTAAACGCTGCTTAAATGAAAATGTAAACACAGGAAACAACTGAAACAAACACAAACAAACTGAAAATAGAAACGAACTTCAACTCCAGGGCATAAAATTTATTTTCATTCCCGATAGATTTATGTAAATCTTGCCGTAACATGGTAGTTTGTCCCTCTTGCATAATGTGGCAATATTCATTAATCTATCAATTAGTAAAAGTCATTCCAATAGGCACATTTAAAAACACGAAATGGGACTCATTGTGGGACATAAAGCACTCCGCAACCGTCTCTGGATCTGGATCTGGATCTCTGATGAGATTTGTTTGTTTGTTTGTACCGAATAGGCTCCGAAACTACTGGACCGATTTGAACCATGTTTTCACCAATAGAAAGCTAAACTATCAGAAAGTAACATAGGCTATAATTTATTTTAAAAAAAATTAGAGATCCTTAAAAAAATTGCAATAATGTAACCCAAAGTAGCAAAATTTTTCCTATAAAAATCATTATTTGGCGTGCGCTGAGAAAACTATTGATGATACTTAAAAATGATGTACTACTTGATTAAAGTACTCATTATTACCTACAAAAAAGTCCGCGAGGGAATTTATCTAACTATCATAGTTTACTCACAACAGCAGCTTTTGTGTTCTAAAATTTAATTAGATCGCCGCGCCGCCGCGCCGGTAGAAACAAAAGTTGGTTTTAATGCTTTTGTTAGTTTTGACAAATTAAGACCTTTCTTCTTGTAACAGTTTTAATGTATGACGTCTTAGGTTTAAAGAAATAATCAACATTAAAGAAACAACAAGTGGAGGATCGAGCGGCCATAACTTCTAAGGTGAATATTTCGTAAAATATTGATCCAGAGCTTATAATTCTTTTTTCAACAATTTTTGACAAATTCAGTCTTCAATTGACAAAAAGAATTAGATCTCTAACCCAAGTAGTTGCTGAGATATCCCTCATGGCCGCGCAATCCTCCACGTTACGTTTGCGCGGCCAACTTAAAACCCTTATAACTTCTTTATTTCTACTTTGACATATTTTTGGTTTGTACCCTTCGATTTTGACAAATTTCGACAAATTTTTTGGCGAAGTTTTTTTCTGTTTTGATAACTTGGCGGAGCAATCGTAACGCACACCTTTTTTTTCATTTTTTGCACTATAAAACTGAACCCGTGCGAAAGCGGGGCGGGTCGCTAGTTATTACAGTTCCTTGGTAATTTTAGCTCTCAAAATGGAACTTATAGACTGTCGGAAGACAGGTCTATAATTTTTGTCACTAATACTAAAGTCCTTTATTCATCATTTATCTTATTATATACATTTTTAAATATTTCAAAAAGTAAATAAAACATTTAAAAATATAAAAAAAAAGATGGCCCATCGATCAGTAACAAGGTCCAGGCTGCCGGTGGTCAGGGCTTCAGAGAGAGGAACCGCCTCACTATGCGTGCCGTGTCCAGGAGTACTGCTTTCTGAATCAAGCTCTTGACCCAGCCGCGCAATGAGAGCCTCCTAAGGTGTTGGTCGAGGCTCTCTGCTATTAGTCCGTTAACCGTAACGACTATCGGTACAATGATTGCAGACTCCACATCCCACATATCGACAATCTCGTGTGCTAAATCAAGATACTTGGTTTTTTTATCATTCTCAGCTTTCACGAGATTCTCGTCATGAGGGACAGCGATGTCAACAATCATTGCACGGCGCTCTCGGCGATCTATCACCACAATATCAGGTTTATTTGCTGAAATAGTCCTGTCCGTGATGATAGATCGATCCCAATACAATGTGGCATGACCGTTCTCGAGAACTGGGTCGGGCATGTACTTGTGTTATGGTACTTCAGAACCCACAAGGTTGTATGGCATGGCAAGTTGCTGGTGAATAATCCTAGCTACTCAGGCGCGGTCCCAGCCTAAGTCTGTGGGGGGGGGGGGTCCACAAGGGACCATAGCCAGGATTGGTTGTGGACCGATTGGGGGGGGCGGGGTGTTAAACTATCATCAACAACTTTTGAAAAACGAAATTAAATCAACCATCTCTGGATTTCAATAAACAAAACAATCAAGGGCACCCAAGGTTTATTTCCGGGGGTGCATCGTTAGCTTTCAGAAATTATGTCAGTTTATAAAGATATACTGAAAAGAATGCAGAATGTCAGAGCGAGCAAAACGAGCTCGAAAATTCTAGCACTACATCGGGTAGGTTACATTTTCTTTTTGACCATTCATACAGGAATTGTGTAGGTACTCAGACGCAAGACCGAGCAAAGCGAGCTTAAAAATTTTTGTACCCTTCCTCGGATGAATTAAGTTCTTTTTGTTCATTCATACAGGAATGAGTATAGTAGGAACTCTGTCAACTTGTGGAGAATTCAAAAGTACAGGATGTATTAGCGAGTGAAGCGAGCTGGAAAATTTTAACTCCTCTTCTTTTTTTAATTTATATAGAAATGAGAATAGGAGCGCTGTCAACTTTTGCAGAATTAAAAAGGTATAGGATGTATTGGCGAGAGAAGCGAACGAGTAAAATTTTTCATTCCGCCTCGGATAGGTTGATTTCTTAATAGTTGTCGGAAATTTCGGGAGGTTGAACCATCCCCGCTCCCTGCGTACGGCCCTGTCCCTGAGATAGTTAGATTTTTCAAGTTTTAAAATGAAGAGAACGCAAGAGCGAGCGAAGCAAGCCGGACCTCTTTTTATTTTATTTAAATCAATGAGTTCAGAAAATTTTAGCTCCTCTTCTTTTTTTAATTTATATAGAAATGAGAATAGGAGCGCTGTCAACTTTTGCAGAATTAAAAAGGTATAGGATGTATTGGCGAGAGAAGCGAACGAGTAAAATTTTTCATTCCGCCTCGGATAGGTTGATTTCTTAATAGTTGTCGGAAATTTCGGGAGGTTGAACCATCCCCGCTCCCTGCGTACGGCCCTGTCCCTGAGATAGTTAGATTTTTCAAGTTTTAAAATGAAGAGAACGCAAGAGCGTGCGAAGCAAGCCGGACCTCTTTTTATTTTATTTAAATCAATGAGTTCAGAAACGGTCAGACACGGTTCAGAAATGATCACGGTCGACCTAGGCCCAACCCAGGCGGGGTGGTCATGACGCACGGCCATGACCCAAAAAACCCCCCAAAAACCCTGCCCCTAACTCTCCCCCAAAAAACCCTCCTCCTTATAATTATGTACTTATGAAGTTTGAAATATTATGATGGTTACTTTACTCTGTATTTTTTTTGTTAAAATAATTGCCATTTGATGCTATGATTTACAGATTTATCAGATACTAGCTGACCCGCACAACTTCGTCTGCGCCACATAAGAGAGAGGGTTAGAAAGAGTGTGAGTCAACCTTAAAAGATTTACATGACTTTAACCGTTTACACAGCGCACGCAACGGAAGCTTTCAAAAGGAACACATTTTCCCTGTTTTTTTGCAATATTTTTAATTTGATGCTCCGCTCCTATTGGTTGTAGCGTGATGTTATACAACCAAACGTTTGTTTTTGTCTTCCTCGATAAATGGGCTATCTAACACTAAAATAATTATTCAATTCGAACCAGTAGTTCCTGAAATTAGCTTGTTCAACCAATTAAACAAATAAACTCTTCATCTTTATAATATTGGTAAAAATTCAATATTTGCAGTAATTGCTAAAATATTCTACTTATGTTTTTCCAAACAAGGGCTTCTCTCGACAGCCTTAAGTCTTCATCCTTAGATACTCGATGACAGTCATACTCCAGTTAACTCCAGCTAGGTCGAAAGTTTTTATCAAGGTGCATGAAATGAGCCGAGACACGATAAAAGCTTATGTAGTTTACAGAAGCTTAATCGTGTCTCGGCTCATTTCATTGCGGACCTCTTGCAACTGCCTGCCGTCTCCATCGTCAGTCCTTCGATGACAGTCATACTCCAGGCAGGTTTAAAGTTCTCACCAAGGTGCATGAAATGAGCGCAATAACAATATAGCTAATCTGTTGTAGCTGTCATCTGTTGTGGACCTCTTGCAACTGCCTTCCGTTTCCATTGGTAGACCGTTGATGACAGTCATACTCCAGCTAGATCTAAAGTTCTCATCAAGGAGCCTGAAATGAGCCGCTGTAAACTGTTGAGGACCTCTTGCGACTGCCGTCCGCCTCCATCGTGGGACCGTTGATGAAAGTCATACTCTAGTTAGGTTTAATGTTCTCATCATGGTGCATGAAATGAGCCCAAACACGACATAACTGCTGTAAAAAAGTTGCGGACCTCTTGCAACTGCTTTTCGTATTCGGAAAGCGATCGAACACACACTCTAGAGGGTATAGGCTATATAGATTTTCAAAGTAGTGTCATGTAGACTAATCTAAAGTAAGCTATCATAACTTTTTAACAAAGCCAGTCAGTCAAATTTAAAGTTATCTTGTGAGCACATTTTTATTCATTAGTACCATTTTGTTTCAATAGATGTCGCTGCATGTATCTTACATATTGATGATAAGTTTTTCTTGAACACTCAGAAAATAAATAAATAAATTTCATTTATTTCCAAGACCCATATAAAAACCAAAAATAGACAAAAATACAAATACAAACACATAATTTATAGCTAAAACCTAAATATCAGAATTACATTGCATTAAATAAAAAACATTATTACATTAAATAAAAAAATAATAAAAATGAAATACCGAATAAATTATCGTATTATTAAAAAAATATAATTATAAAAAAATGTGTAATTAAATATTCGATTGAATGTCAAATTAATAGGACAATTGCTATAAGAGCTTAGCAACATGCCGGTCACAACAGTGCCTCATATAGGGACAATCAAGTCTCCCCGCAATCATTGCCAGGACAGCGTTGGAGCTGGTTCGCACCCTGCACACCAAGGACGCGCACCGCTTGCGAATAGTGGCGTGGAAACAGTCGGTGCGCGCTTCCGCAAACATGCCCGAGGCACTGCAAAAACGAGGCAGCCCCAACACTGCCCTGAACGCATTGTTATACTGGACGCGGAGGGCACTGTACCTAGCTTGTGTGTATTACTGCTACATAAATACCCTTGATAATAAAACTATTTGAATAAGAATTAACACTACGATACGAATGTGATCAACTTTTGTTTCTACCCGGGCAATCTAATTAAATTTTAGAACACAAAAGCTGCTATTGTGACTTTACTATGATAGTTAGATATATGCTCTCGCGGACTTTTTTGTAGGTAATAATGAGTACTTTAATCATGTAGTACATCATTTTTAAGTATCATCAATAGTTTTCTCAGCGCACGCCAAATAATGAATTTTATAGGCAATATTTTGCTACTTTGGGTTACATTATTGCAATTTTCTTAAGAATCTAATTTTTTTTGGAAATAAATTATAGCCTAGGGTACTTGCTGATAATTTAGCTTTCTATTGGTGAAAAAATGGTTCAAATCGGTCCAGAAGTTTCGGAGCCTATTCGGTACAAACAAACAAACAAAACAATCTTTCCTCTTTATAATATTATAGTATAGATTTAATTTAAAAATATACGATTTTGCCGAAATATCCCTTTACTTTTTAATGGGAGGCCCGAGAATCTGGCCCGTAGGCCAGTTTTTGCGAGGGCGAGATGTACCTTGACCCTCCCGGATCCGCTCTTGATACTAATAGAATGCAAGAGCGAGTTGAGAGCTCAAAATTGAAGCAACCCGCCGCCACCCCGTGTATTAGGTTCTATTTGTTTATTTATACAGAGATGCGAATAAAAATAACTCAGGATGCATTAGCTTGCTTTGTGCAAGTACTCACCGTTAGCAAGACGAGAACAACCGGAAACAATATGTCGGATCAATTCACCGGGACGGTGGCATGCCTACTAAAGTTATTATTACAAATTACTTTTACAATATTTTTTAGTGTTGTTACTTTCTCCATGGATTTAATTTTCCCCTAGAACAATTAGTTTCCTTAAAAATAGGGGAAAAACCCCAATCTGATCATTGTGAAATTAAATCAAACAAATATCCTCAAATTAATGAATTTGTATTTCGTATAAACGCTTAAAAGTATTTTTACAAATATACATCTTTTAAATAACTATTACTTAGATATTTATATACATTAACCAGTCTTTTTGAGTGTCTAACTCTAAACAAAGGCTGTGCTTACATAATTATTTACAGCGCAGTGGCACGTAGGTATAAAGTTTAGATTGCTGATTCAGTTTTCTACAACCCAACACTACACTTGCCGCTGTTACTTTAATGCAGCCCAGAAACTATAATAATGACTTATTTTTTTACAACAACGTTAAACAGCTATGTAGTGTAGTATTCTTAAAATGGACAATTGACGCCGGGATGTAAAAACGTACAATTATCACCTTGTCGACACGATCCTTTGCGCTGGAAATATATACAAACTGCTTTGCGACCACCACGAGCTCCACCCCTACCCCGCGGCGGGCCATCCCAGCTTCCAGCGTTTTTACCTCGCCAATGTCCGCCAGCGCCACGGCCTCGAATAGCTCCTCGAAAATTGCCCATACCAGGGAAACCATCAGGGCCAGGTGGAGGCCCTTGGGGTCCCGACATGTTGAACTCCATTGGAAACATATTTTGCTGCATATTAAAACCTTCTGGTGGACCAGGAAACATCGGATTCGGTGCTCCGAACATTTCTGGAGACATCATCATTCCATCTGGGGGCATCATCATTCCCGGGGGTAAGCTCCCGGGAGGAATGACTCCTGGCGCCATGGGTCCTGGCATGCCGTTGCCCATCATATGCGGCGGGACACCGCTTGGCCATTCTGCGGGAACCATATTACCACCTTGAAACCCAGGTACGCCTGGGAATTGTGGGTTTGGAAAAGCATTAGGAAATTGATTCATGTTCGGTGGGAACATATTAGGAACCGTCATGGTAGCCGATGCTGGAGGTGCATTGCCCTTGGGTTCAGGCCAAGGCATATTTCTAAAGTCGCTTATATTGTCCTGGTTGCCGGTAACATCATCTAAAGGTATTATTGTCGGTTCAGTATAGGGGTGCGTTTCAGGTTCAGGTTCAAATGCAGAGTCGGGTATCATTGATTTGGAGAAATAAAGAGGCTGTAACGTTCCTTTTTGACGTATTGCCTGAATGTCCTTTTCTTTGCTGTTCTTACCATGCTCTACATGCACTTGTCCTTCAGCGTCCACAAGGATTAGTGGCCTCCAATTAGTCTTTTCTTCCATGACGTCATCAGTACTGATATTCCTACCCTTCTGGAATGCGTCTCTTTCGTGGATCCTTTCTAAATATTTCATATCAGTAAAGGTCTTCGTCACATTAACTCTTTCAGTTTCATCAAGTTCAAAGTACTGAATTTCCTCCAGTTCAGAGTCTGGTTTCCATTTAATACTTTTTTTAGGTCCTTTTCTTTTGTGGTAGCATAAAACTCCTTTAAGTCCATTAATTGTTAAGGTGTGTGGTTCTGTTGTATCCATTTTCTCGTCAATCTCTTTGTTCATATCATTCTCTTCAGCGTCTTCATTGGTATCGGTTTCTTTCTCTAAAACCTTTTCTTTGTTCTCTTCTGTTTCTAGAGTGTCCTGGTAAAATCTCGGTGGTACTGATTTGCTTTCACTACTTGGACTGCTAATGTTAGTAGGAGTCTGTGGCGGCGAAGAATCGTTTCCAGAATTTCCGTCCTTGGATCCACTCGTTCGTCGTTTTCTTTTCTTTGGATCTCTTTTGTTAGTGGCTGAAGCATTCAACGCATCCATGAACATATCACTTTCTAATAAAAGAATTGCTGAAACAAAAAAAACTTTCGTTAGGATACAATAAGACAGGTAAATTAAAAAGGATAAACTATTACATAATAATTTTATGATAAGACTAAAATGTATAAATAACGGGTTCTAGTCAATTGGAAAATTCCAGTTAGTAACGGCCTAGCTGCCAAATATGTATAATAATTCTTGATGCGTAACTATGGATAATCCTACTTTCCTCTTGCAGATCTGCTGGAAGAGATTTCGCATGAAATAAGCAGTACCTTTGTGCTCTTCTATCTTAATGTAATGTCTTGTTAAGTATTTTTTGTGTACATAAATAAATAAGATAATTATAAGGATAGAGCAGGCAACTAAATTATAGCCAAAATTATAGGTTTACGAAAGATAAAATCTAGATTCAGCACTTCACTGGCGGTTGGCGCGTAAGCAGAGACAGATAGGATACCTAGTCAACCCAATCAACTTTAAAAGCATTCGAAATGATAGCTACATTCGACTTTTGCAGCTAACTGTATAAGCAAATCCTAACTTGTTATTCTGTACCCATACAGTAAGAAATTAAGAAAATCTCTCATTACCAATGCAAATTAAAATGTTGTTTGTATTTAAGAAGGACCTACAGACTCGTTATTAAAGTTTATGTAAATCTTAGTTTCCTGGATATTTTGTTCTAATGACGTCGATGGAGTGAAAGTATAATCACAATCAGTGTAGCAACCTACCTATATCTAAACGTAATTTTAGACGAAACAAACATTCATAGGTACGACCTGTCAGCGACATAGCGTGCACCTTTCACTTTTTACCCGACCGCGGCAAAGCCCAAAACAGGTTAAATAACTTTTTTGTTTGAGCGTCTCTCTATACCTAACTGACAATCGTATCTATGTATTACTTAGCCCGTAACTGCTAAACAAAAGATAATTGACCGGTACCGAAAGTAGTCCCTATTGGGGTTTTCGGTAGGAATTAATTTCAATGCTTACCTACTAGGCGCAATACAGTATAATTTATTAGTATCCTACTTCTAATTAACTAAAACTAAACGTTTGCGATACAAAAATGCGATTTCTTTTTTAGCGTCTTGTTCACTAATGCTATTCTGTAAAAAGAAAACACCCTGTGAAAACTTAAATGAACTGTTCACCAGTGCTAATAATGTATACTCATTGACTCATAAAACATAACATAACATCACGGCTGTAATCCCCGAAAGGTTAGCAGCAAAGTGTACCGCAATAGTACGCCCACATAATTATACCACATTGTTTATTAAATTATTGCGACTTAGCGCGGGTGCGCGATTAGCATTAGAATCTTATGCCATAACATACATACCTACATACATTTATTTTACTCTCAAGGACGTGCGGGATTGTAAAAATTTTGCTATCAAAATGCACGATTTGTCTAAGCTTGGACTTACACAAATAATATCTAAACTTTATTGATGTTCGTTAGCGTCGTGAAAGTATACGTAGGTATTTGGTAATTGTCACCAAGTTTATTTGGGTAATTTTGGAAATCGCACATGTAAGTATCAGTGCGTTTTAAAAGGTCAAGACTTTGTTAATGACGAACGTACGAAACTTCCATTTACCTTTGTAAATACTGTTTCTTTTTGGAAGACTAGATGGCCTCAATCTTTTTTGCTTGGGTTCATTTTTACTTCCGATAGCCGGGACGTCCAGTCAACCGCATATCGTTATATGTCGTAGCAGTAGTCTGTTTTCGTAGTGAAAATGTTACCACTTTAATGTAAGTATGGTTAGGACAATGGGTATATTTATCAACTTGTATCAGTGTATCAAGGATTTAATATCTATTAACCAATAGGAAACTATATGATAATATTGTTAAAGCTTAACTGACCGTCATATTCGGCAGGTATTCTTGATTAAAACTGAACAAAGGGCGACCTATCGACGTGTGAATAAAATAATTTTCCGTACGCAAAATACGCGCTTTGGACGAGTAGTTGCGGGCACCAGCCCTTATACAATACAGAATATTATATACTGTATTTTACTATCTATTTATCCCTTTTTTAACCGACTTCCAAAAGTAAGAGATTATCAAATCGACTAAAATTTTTTTGTATGTATGTTCAGCGATATCTTCGTCAATTATGGTTTGATTTTGATAATTCTTTTTTGTTTGGAAGAATCTTCGTCCGCGGTGGTCCCATTTTAATTTGGTAAAGATGTGATGCTGAACTTCGGTGATAGACAATGGAACTCTTCAATAATATAGCAAATCTGTCGCGATTGCTGCATCCGCTTGCGTATTACGTAATGTTTACACATTTCCATAGAATAACTTCACGCCTGTATGCTCTGAAAGGGTATCCAGGTGTGTACAGTACAGTCATACTTCACTAGTTACGTTTAAGTCCTGATATGTATTGTTAATAGTGTAAAAATTACATAGCAAGAATTTGTGTAGATTTTAGCTGTGAGATATTGCAACTAAAAATGGAAAAATGAAGAAATTAAAAAAAAATACAACCGACTTCACTGACCTTGGTTTGTTTGATTCTCTTTTTGCCACCGACTTCCGAAGTTAAAGTTATTTTTAAACTAAGTATTTGGTGATTTTTTGAAGTCAGTTGTTTTTTTTACTTAAGTTTTATATTTTTACATTTTTTGTTTTAACCTTGAGCAAGCGTGGTGATCAATGCTCGTGACTTTTCTGTATGAGAAGACGCCCAACAGTGGGATAGTAATAGGCTGGTATTTTTATTGGTTGTAATATCCTAGTCTATACAAATTCTTGTTCTTTATCTACCGCATAAAATAACATTTCTCAAAAAAAAAAACGTACACAAATATAACAAAAAAAAAAAAAAAGTCCAAGTGTAACCCGACGGCGACGTCCCATTGGTTAATTTTAATTGTTTACCTACCAGTTATTCTTAAATCTCCTTTTATAGTTGCGGCAAATATCTTGTCATAGATAAAAAAAAAAAAAATCGACGGAGTTATGTTATAAACTTGGTTCCACAACAGACAACCGTATATCTAGGGTTATATTAACAGCGTCTATAGCCCGTTTTCACTTACACTAAGCGACACCTAAATGCAACAGTGCAGTTGGATTTTCAAAGTTCGGCTAAGCAATTTTGTTTACGAATTCATTTAGGTGTCTCTTTGGGTCAGTAAAAGCAGGTAAAGGGTGTAAAAAAGACCCTTAACGAAGCCGAAAGACACTTGTTCTCGCCATCATTGCGTTTTTTTTTGTTCTGGACCATCCCTGGGAACGTTCTAGTTACGGAGATGTTGGAGGTCAAAGTTCCAACTTTTTCACAAGTTTTCTTAAAAATATTAGTTTTTAATGTTATAACTTTACTTTAATTCCATCCATGACCCGTGTTCTATTAAATTGGATGCATTTAAGAACAATGTTTTTGAGCGCCTAACATAGAGTCACACCATAAACCGTGTTTTTTTTTTAACCTAAAAATATCCTTTCGCAACAATATTTTTTGCGTAGTTATTTAGTTTTATGTACATAATACTTGGTTGACGGATTCGTAAAGGGTCCGTTTACACCTTGTTTATAATTCGTAGTTGTAAGTTTTTGCAGTTAAAGGGTAGATCGTGTACCGCGGATCTTCGTTTGTGAATGTATAAATTAGACTCGATTTTCTCATATAAATAAAATTATAAATAAAGGGCGTTCCAGGTTGTCGGAACGCTATAAGATTTCTGGTATCAATTTCACAAGATCTGTGGCGCGTACCTAGGTTCATATGTTGTAGGTACCTATTTATTGGAACATATTTACAATTATGATTGTCAATTAAACAGGCTGTGGCGGAAAATGTTCAATTAAAATAAAACATGCAATTTAATAGTAAGTAATTAATGCAAATAAGCAAAAAGATCTAAAAGAAAAAACAATAAACAAATTAGTCATTACAGCTCAAAATTTTAAAGAATTCAACTAGGTAGGTAAAAATTCTGAAAATTATCTAAGGACAGCCAACCGTGCGACCATAGCAAAGAATAATAATGTATAATAACTTAACAAATTAGATTTCCCGGAAACAAAGTGAAAGTAGTTAGTCAGTAGTTTTAATTGTTCCCACAGACTTGCGGTTGACCGTACCTATGAAACTAACTATTTATGGAATATTTGAGAGGCCTATCACAAAATTACTGAATAGTACTGCGGTACCGACTTCAAGCAGCCGACGTAGCGTAAATGGAATCTATACCTTCACACAATGCTCATGACGTCAGAACACTATATGAGAGTGTTGGCTGAAGGTATAGCCATATACGCGCTGACGCATAGCATTATGTAGCAATTTGGCAGTTGTAATTAAGTTTATTTTAAATTTAGTACATTTTTTTAAATGAAGTAACGGTTACTCTGGTATAAATTTTACGTTATAATATTAATGTAGTAAGGAGACATTTACAGTTAATTCAAAGCGTTTTTTAATAGTTTTATGGTTTTGAACAGGATTGTAATAGATATTCCATACACATTGAACGATTCTGAGGCCACTATGAACTAAACCACCATTTACGAGATATTATTATACGTATTTCATTTCGTTTGCTAATATAAAATAGTTCAATCCACGAGCTCGAAAAAGTGCCGTTGTGCATTTTATGAAAAACTTACTTCGGAATTTTGGCTTACCGCTTTAAGCTATACTAATAACTATTCTCCACTACTTAATAAGTAAAAGGTAATCTTTTAGTTTCTCACGATATGAACGCCATTGTTATCTATTTAACGCAAAAATCACGGTTGGAAATGTAATAGGCCTCTTAAATAATTAAGTAAATATAAGGTACCGCGCCGCTGTCAAAAAACTCGCAATTGCATTAATTCCTTATTTCCTAGTTTTCTTAATTACCTACTAGGAAAATAGCCGATATGCTAAAAGTATAAGTCTTCTTTAATACGAGCGAAATCTACTTATTATTTTAGTTGCTTACCTGAAGTTTTTTTATCGTTAGTAAAGTGAATAGTTAACTAATTATTAAGAAATTACATTAAAATTTAAAAAAAAAGAAACTATTTTGGGAGCCAAATTAGGGGGTTATTTTTTTTCATCCACTCCCATCGAGTTTATCAAAATAAAGGGTTTGAAAGGTGATTATAAAAATATATACAGGGTGAAAGGGATTAATTCGGTGTTTTTTTTTTTTAAATTGAATTAGTTTTTCTTAATTTCTAGCTTTTTTGTTTAGTAATGTGAAAGATTTCGCAAACGATTTAACTTTATTTAAATACGATTTTCTCAATACGGATGATTGTCATTTCGAATGAATTATAAACACATAAGTTGAATATATTTTAGTTATCACCTTTTCAAACATTAATTTTGATAACCCATCTAAGGGTTCGAAAAAAATTAATGTGACACTCGCGCCACCAACACGTAAAATTTACCCAAATTGGTTGATTCATTTAGGAGTTACGAGGGAACATAAAAAGGACCTACATACAGGTCAAACACATAACCTTCCTTTTGGGATCCGTCGCAGTCGGATAAAAAGAAAGAACAAAATATCTTGGAAATTGATAGCCGGATTGTATATTCTTATCGTTAAAGAAGTCAGAGTCGAAATACAAATAATATTGAATACGCAAGCATCTGACTGCCTTACAATTGGAGCAGTGGAGGTTAAGGTACTAACCACACTTATTCAGCTCTGTTCAGCTTTTGTCCATAGAAAACAACAATTTTGTATGGAGATGCGTACACATCTGAATAGGAAAGCTGAACGGATGCGTACGCATCTCCATACAAAATCGTTGTTTTCTGTAGACAAAAGTTGAACAGAGCTGAATAAGTGAGGTTAGTCCCTTATTCGCCAATTATGCCAGTGGAATTGTATCGGTAAATGTTGGCACATCTCCGCCCCAATCAAAACGCAGCTTTACATAAGTACTTACGTAATCAAACAAAAACGCGCAAGCGTTGATTTATGGATTTATTATTTAATATCCACATATGTTATTGTAGGTAAGTGTTTAACACAATCATTGACCTGTCTCGATTTATTTTAATACCAACACATATTTATGGGTACCTAACACAATCATTGTATTTACCACCTATCTATTTTAAAAAAAGGCTAAGTGCGAGTCGGACTCGCGCATGAAGGGTCTCGTACTTCCGTACCATCGTAGCACGGGAGCCCCTTTTAATTTATACTTATTTTTATTGTTTGCAACAGAAATACATATTCTGTGAAAATTTCAACTGTCTACCTATTACGGATCATGAAATACAGCCCGCTAGCAGACAGACGGACGGACGTTAGAAATTGGGTCCCGTTGGTTACCCATCGGGTACGGAACCCTAAAAACAAGCTATTATTATACCTACGCAAACCCACGTTTTTTGGGTAAAAAAAATGATGCAGGTACCTAAGTTATCTAATTTGAGAAGCAACCTTTTGAAATATCTCCTTAACTACCTATCAATGTTAGAATGCAAATTTCCTACCTACCTAGGTATATGTTGTCTAACAACTACCTAAAATGCATTGTAAAATTGTTTTGGAGGCGATATATTTATTTTGTAGTCTAACATTAAATCGAATAGAATAAAAAAAAAACCACATTAATTTCTAATAGACTTCAATTAACCTACAACATAAATTAGAGTATTATTATATTGTTAACAAAAATTTATGTGGGCATCAATCGTGATTGTGCTTCTTTTCTAAGTACATCCTAAATAAATTTATTAGGTACTTATTTACTTTTGAACTCATTGCCACAAAGGATGCCTAAAGACCTTAACGAAATGGGTTCGTACGACCGGGCGATCTTACAACCGCAATCACAATACAGAGAGGGGATTTTTTTCTGATTAGTAGGGTAAATAATTTCTATAATTTTAATTACGTCATCTATTGATAGGTACATTTTTAGTTATGACTGCAAAATTTTAACATTAGTTGAGCAGACCAGATTATGATTACGTTTTACTTATCGCGTCCTTCTACCTATCGAAATAAGTAGGTAGGTACTTATAATAGAAACATACGTAGGTACTACTAGCTCTACAGGTAATTAACGGTCATTGGTGGCACCGGTTTTACCCTGATTTCGTAATTATGACAACGGGCAGGTGCGAAAGTATCTTAGGTACCAATTATTTGTTTCCTATAATACCTATTTTACGCTGTGCGTAGGTAGGTATGCGCCCAAAATAATATAAACATGTCGTGATTAGTTCAGCTGGACTTAGGCAGCTCTCATGATAAGGTATAAGTATTCATTTATGTGCCTCTATCAAATTGTGCACATATCATGCAGTTTCGATACAAACCGCTCTGATATCTGGGTAATAAATACCTACTAATAGTTAGTAGGTACCTATATCGAAGTTTTTCGTTGTTCTATTTCGATTGTTGTAGGTTCCTATTCGAAACAGGAATTGCTAATTTACCTATTTTTGCAATAATTAAAAATTGATGATAACTTCACGCGCGTCGCGCCGAAGGTCTAATCAATTTGAAGAACTATAGGTAAAGTAGTTTAGTAAGTATCCAAGTACAGACCATGATGAACTATATGTGTATATAGGTAGGTATACGAGCCATTTCCGAGCGAATCTAGGCAGTATCATTATAAAGTAGATAGGTTATTTAGGTACCTATGTATGACATTATATGTATTATGAATTTTTCGTGGTCATTCAGTATCAGTTAGGTAGGTACCTTACGCGGTTTTTATTCAGATATACAAAACCGTGTTGCGATTGTCGAAGGAAAACAGGTTCGATTTTCAAATTATTCTAATTTTTGATATAGTACATTCTGAAACAGATCATAGCTGTAGTTACATAATTATTTATCTAAAGCATAAAGGAAACTGGAAAAAAACTGGTCTGTATAACAATGGAAAATGTGGATTAGGTACGCGATGTAGACAGTTATTTTGTCATTATGAAATCATTTTAATCTGAGGTTTTCGGGAAAACGAGGAGTTAGGCTTTTTCCTGGATTCACATGGATTCTCATACCTTGTCGATTTTGATATTTATTGATCAAAAGTCTGGTTGTAAAAGGTACAGTATTCATATTGATTTGATTACTGAATACAAATGAACGAAACGTTTGGGACTTTACTAATGTTGTTATACATGGTGGAAGGGACATCGGCGCACAAAGGATAACCACGTACTCAGTACATCATGCCGAACCACATAGTTTTTCATCGGTTATAAAAAAAAAGTGTAACAGCCAAAATATTTTTAATTACCTATGAAAATGTGGGGGGGTGCGGAATGATGTACAGAGTACGTGGTAACCGTTTGAGCGTCTCGCCTTGAAACATTTAGCAATTGTATGGGAAATACTTTTACCATTTTTTCCAATATTTTCGGTTCAGAATTTGACATCACGTCATAATTAAAAGTAATAGACTACATTCGTGTATACCTAACAAATAATTTCCCACATTTTTTGTGTTTTTCGACCAGTTCTCATGCAAGTTTCCTTTATCCCGAGCTTAACTTCACGCCCGTCGTAGTGGTGGACAACAGAGTGAGTAGGTAGGTGGTACCATTTTAGGACTTATATGTAGAAAATGTCTGTATCCCCCATAGAACCAGAAGGGGTCTCACATGATTGAATCAATAGCAAGAACTATTCGTGTAATGCAGATTGTCCAATATTATACCAATCTATTATTAATAACTTATCCAGAAACAAAAACTAAAGAGCACACGGGGTATCGGTAGGTAACCAGGAACTTTAATTTTTTATTCTGTGTTACTTCAATAGGTACGTTTAATAGGACAAGCTTTACACGACATAGGTACAAGTATTTCCTCAATTTGATTAATGTTTTCGATGGGTACCTTATTCAGTTTTCGCCAATAGTTATTTGTAGTGTCTGCAGTATTCTGTGCAGCGGCAAGCTGGTTGGCCACTCACGGTTTGATGAAAGTTTTTCTGTCGACTGCTGTACTTTGGTTGGTATCATCTAAGTATTTGCCGTTCTTACTACTACAGGTTTTTGAATTTAAGTGCATCTTTATGCCTACATATCGAAATTGGACCCGAATCTTGAAAAAATTCGATATAGAATTTTATCGGAGTCTATTGCTGTAACTTTCATTCAGGATTAGAAACGTATTTTGCTCGTAATCTTGCGATTTTACAAGCTAGTTTCTATTAACAGCATCTTTTTAGTGCATTACATAAATTATTTCTAGAAATTGGAAATAAATAAAAGAAACAGGATTAAATGACGCTGTCATACAATCGAAGCCTACGTTTGACTTGGGCTGGTTACGTCGTAGCAAACCTACATGTAACCATTTGTACGATTTACTGTAATAAACTAGCCTCTTTGGGTTATTAGTTCATTAGGGTTGAAGTCTTTTAACCCTAGCGTATAAAATAAGTAGAAATTTATATTATTAAATATTTCATGAAAAAAAAAACTAGACTTCTAACCATACTATGTTCAAACATCAAACGATTTTAAAATGTAACGATATTCGAGATTCTTGAATTTCTATGAAAAATAGATGAACTGGTCTGTTTAACTAACGAAACAAGGTAGTGCCCTAATAGCTCGTCTCAATCATGTTGTATATTATAAAGGAACATCGTTAGAAAGTATTACTGTCGTAAAATAATCTCATACAGTCGTTTCTTTAGTAGGTAAAGGTTTGCATCTCTCATGTAGAAATTTTACGTCATTTTTGGATTACATGGATTGCTGAAGAATCACTCCTGGAGCACCAGTCGTTCTCATCAGCTCTGCGGCGAGTCCACGGAAGGATCCAGTAGGTATATGTGCGCTGGTATTTTCACCTCACGAATAACTAAACAAATTTAGGTTATTAAATTTGAACTAAGCAGTAAACGGAAAGAGTCATGTATATTGATTTCAATATTTATTTGAAAAAAATACTTTACAGGTGGTAAAAACACTTTAGAACCCGTTAAGTTATACATTTTAGACTTACCACTGAAGATTATGCAACCTAAACAATTGAAAACACTTGGTGACATAAATGGAAGGACTTGCCACCACCAATGCATATCTGGAAAAAAAGAAACGATTAAAATTATGTCACATAAGGTATAAACATTAGAATACTTACGTTTAGGTTTAGGAGGAATTAATTTGATTGCCCCTGGTTTTTCAACAGGTTCAACTATTGTTTTTGGCTTTTTCTCCGGAGGAGGCTCATTATGAACTGGAGACGGTCTTTTTGGTATTGATACTGTAGGTGGCAATACAGGCGTGGATTTTTTTGTTAATACTGCTGCACGAGAAGGTGGCGGTTTAACTTCCTCTTCTAGTCCATGTTTCCTAAATTTGGAATTGAAAGTTTTAACAGTTTTTGGTTTTGGTTCATCTGGTTTTCTGACTTCTATGGATATTGAAGGTTTTTCTTTTTTGGAATCACTCAATTTCGGTATTTTACCCAATTTATGAACAGACGGCGTTTTTTCATCGGTCTTCTCTGATGAAGACTTGTTTAGAGAAGTATCCTTACTCTTTTCATTTTTGTCTTCTTTTCCTTTATCTCTATTCTTATCTTTTTCGGATGATGTCCTTGAACTCCGATCCTCTTTAGATTTACCACTGGAAGACGATAATTTATCGCTAGATCTTCTGCTACTGTCACTTTTTGATTTTGAACTATGAGAGGAATGTCTATCCTTATCTTTTGACCGGTCTTTACTACTATTATGTCGGCTAGAACTGCTTTTGTGAGTTTTATGTTTCTCACTTGAAGAATGTGACCTACTAGAATGTTTTGAACTGCTCGACTTTGACCCACTACTACTACTTTTATCATCTGATTTATCTTTACTTCTACTTTTTGTTTTATCTTTAGATTTTTCAGAATCGGATAACCCTTCAGAAGTTTTACTTTCGTTATCATCATCAACTTGCGATATGACTTGCTTTCCATCTTTTAGACTGATTTTTAATACTGGCAAAGTTTCAGGTTCGTCCTCTACTTCCTCTTTTATTTTGATATGACCTACATTCGTATCATTGTCGACGTTATTAAAAATAGCTTTATCAAATTTAATGCGTTCCTCTCCATTTGTTTTAATTTCAATATTATTGTCAATATTGCATTCTGATTTTATTAAGGCATCTAAATCAGATTGCGCTTCCGATATAATTTGAGGTAAATCTGCAGTCTGGACAGGGACTACTTGTTCGCCCTTGACAGTTTTTAACCATTGTTCTACCAACTTCGATGCTAGGGCTCTGATAGCTGTAATAAAAGAAATTAAAATGCTTTAATTATTTACAATAAGATCAGAATGTTTTAACTAATCCAGAATTAAACCAATCGCAGTCGGAATAATTTAAAGCTTGCTATATACTTGTTCGGGTCAGCCTGGCGGCTAAATTACGTTCGATTTAGCCTGCTAGCCAGCGCCAGACCGGGCTGACCGAACATGTGTATGTAGCCCCTAGCATTAAATTAGTCGCGTCCAATACGTTCTCTTTGTTCAAAGGAAAGAATTATTAATATGATTATCTTACCAAAATGGTTATCGTCCTTTGACAATTCCTTTACAAGCTTCGGGCAGTTATTGGTTTTTAAACGTTCTATATCAACAGGGCACAATAATAGCAGCTCCAATAATTCTTTTACAAGAGGCCAGTTTTTGGCGACTATGCTTTCGGTCAGCCACATGTGTACCAAAACCCAACCCCCAGAACCCATAAATAAACCCAGTAATTCAGTTTCTGTACATTTCAGTATTTGTATGTAAATACATTTAGATACCAATTTCTTCGAAAATTTTGTCATGAGGCTGAAACGAAAAAATCAACATTTAACAAAAACTTCGATAAAAACAAAATCGGTTCTAAGCCGTTTTCTAGAGCAGTGTTCCGCAAAGTGTGTGCCGCAGCACAGCTCATTAGTTGGCGTGCCTCGAAAAAATAAGGTTATGTCTTAAAGTTAAATAGACATCATGAAGAAAAATACCTAATTAAAACAGCCGTAAAACTTTTATAATAAATGTTGATTAATATTATGTAAAAACTGAGTTTTCATTTATGGTGTACCTCCAAAATTTTCTAGGTGTACCTTGAACACAAAAAGTTTGCGGAACACTGTTCTAGAGCGGCTATAAGCATAGTCCGTATAGAAAAAAAAAATTGTATATTGATATAGGTAAAATGTTTGTTTGGTGGTCGTATTTTATTAGAATACGATAAATAACTAGTATCGTACGGCGAGGTGGTTATAACTACACTATAAAACTTGCGAGTCTTATAAATTTATAGGCCATTGTAACTTGCCAATTCCACAATTAATGAGTGACCTAAAAGTTAGTAGTGAAAGTAAAGATAATATTTTAGATATTTTCCTAATAATAAAAAAGGATATATCGATTCTCCGATTAGTCGAAATATAAAGAAATCTGTTAGGATAGAGTAGAAAAACTTACCTAGCCAGCCTCTGGACTTCGTCCCTGCTTTTGATCCCACCATTCGGTGACAGGAGCACACTCAGGCAGTTAAGCAATTGAATTGGATCAATACGCGGCTGTAACAAAGAAAATAAAAAGTTATTGCAGTTGTCCCTACTAGCGAAAATAGTGCATTTCAATTAATTTATTGGTTCTCAAAACTATTATTATTCCGCGATTTAAAAAGAGGTCCCTGCAACCCATATCTGCATGCATGTCAAGCAGGACCTAAAATCCATGAAATATAGTCGAAAGTCTGATTTAGGTATAGGCTAGGTATCTAGTGGTCAGATATCATGCAGCCAGTGAACTTTCGAAAAACTATAAAGTGATTAAACGTAGAACATTAGTACAATGAAGTTTAATTGTATATTTGATTTTTCTGTTCTTTTTCTGTGTCTAAATAAACATTTGTTTGTATAGAACACAGAAGAATGTGATATAATGAGGCAATCCGATATAATGAGCTTGCTCTGCCTTACGGAAGTATTTGAATATAAGATAATAATTCTGACGCCCAAACGGAAAAAAAGACATCATTTTCGTGTTCAGATATAGTCCATCCTATCTTTCGATATAAACTGATCGTGTAAGGCTGCCTGTCCATTGAAGCGGAGCGAGGCTGCGGAGTGGAGAAACAGAAATATTAACCAATAGGATTGCAAAATTCTCCGCTCCGCTTCAGTATACTATCCTATTGGTTTATATTTCTCAGTTGCTCCGCTCCGCAGCCTCGCTCCGCTTCAATGGACAGGCAGCCTTATTGAAGGGTGTTCTAGTGCACCACTATTAGAAACAGCGCTTATAAAAAAGAATGACGCCATTACGCAATTCGTGATGCTGTCACTTGCGTGTAATTCGAATAAGTTGTTCCAAACCATTACGTGTTAATAAGATTCGTCATAGTACGACCACTAATTCTTCAAACGACTACAACTGAGCCCTTTACTACTACTTCTTTATTATTATATCACAGTGAAGGTGGATCAGTTAAGGGGAATAGTTTTGTTATTTAATACATGCAATCAATCCGACATGTCGTATGATACGTACTCGAAACTACAATAAACATAATCGTTAAACCCATGGATCTCTTAGAGGACAGGGGCTGCAGTCTCGACATAGATAGCGACAAAAATCCGTCGTTAAGTCATAACGATGTCAAATTTCTTTAATAGATTTTCAACTGTATTTCGAAACCTTAAGGTTGAAAATCTATTAAAGAAATTTGACATCGTTATGACTTAACGACCGATTTTTGTCGCTATCTATGTCGAGACTGCAGCCCCAGGTGGGGATGATTGCTTGAAGGGCTATTGGTAGAGGGGTTATTCTTCAAGTCGCAAGCTTGACAATGAACAATGGAATGTATGTGATCATGCATGAGACGCGTAGTTCGGTTCAGAACTGCGCAACAAAAAAAACAGGTTCGGCCGTTTACAGAGCAGGTCAAGGTTAGGTAGTTATAATTGAAGCATACACGACAAGACATTGCATTAATCTTCAGTTTTTGTCTATATTGGCCTAGTAGGTATAATAGGGCAAAAAATACCACTTGTAGACAAGAAGATCAGAAACCGTAAGCTGAGTGGTGTTTTTGTTTACCGACATTAACAAAACGGCTTGTAATCAGTGTTTGTTTTTTTTTATTGTTTATTTCTGTATAAAAAAATATAGAAAAACATTTTAGGGATAAAATTTTAACCGATCCCAGTGGGAAAATGCTTTAAATTAGATTGACCTATTTTTATTTCTGTACTATATGTATCAGAAAGGTGTGGTCATATTTCATGGTGTTATTGAGATCATCAAACTAAACAACTTTTCCCTCAAGTGATTCTCCCACTGCACCGCGCTCCGCGCTCGTCGCGTAGCGCGGAAAATTAATTGTATTTGAGTACAATGAATTTTCCGCACTACGCGATGGAGCGCGGTAGGAGAATCGCCTTAGAATCACCAGCATATTCGCGTACAAAAAACAGCTGTTACATACATTTGGATCGAGTAGGTATTTATACAGTATAAGACCTTGCATGGCGCGAGATAGTGACACGTAACGAAGCGAATGTATGATTGTATTTCCGCCCGATTGGCCGCATTAGGCCGACCCGAACATGTGTGCCGAAAATCGAAATCATCATTTATTAGGTCACAAAACACTCGTGAGCAGCTATGCTGCTACTCAACATTTCGTTATTGAAATGCAATTAAGCTTCACCAAAGATGCTCAGTAGTCGCATTTCAAAATCATGATTATGTGAAAAAAGTCTTAATACATAGGTACAGACGCAAGCAATTATTAACGCAGGAATTATGACGTAGTTACTGAAAAATATTATTCATGCAAGCTTGTCATGATTGCAGCTACGTACATTTTAAGTATTAAGTAAATGATGTCGTTTAACAGGTATCCACTAGGGCAGACTAGACCCAGAAACACATTAGAACAAAAACTGATAATAACTTCTGGCATTTAAACCAGTGCTTCGATTGATCTGTATCTAGGCTTATTGTCTTAGGACAGTGCCTTACAGATACGGGGTTTCGATTTTCAATTTTATGAACGGGTTCAAATTCCTTTGTAGTCTCTCAATGAAGTTGTAGTTCAACAATGAATCAAAATGGACGCCGGACAGGACGGTCGCGCAAGAGCTTACGTCATTACTGCGTAAATACCACATCACGTGATATTGTTCTAGAAGCATTCCTCAGCATTTTTCATTGAATCTTTCGTAGCTTAAATGAATCATACTAATCACTGAAGGATTAGCATGAAAGAAATCTAAAGATGATTTCAAGTAGGTACTATGGTCAACTACTTCTGCGAATGTTCAAGATCAATAAATATGTAGGTACCTGAATTTGCTGAACTATTAGAGTACTAATAAGGTAGGTATGAATATTATATTAGGACTAAACTTACCATTATAATATTCTATATTACTTCAAAAATAACACGACACCCGATTGCACAATGGTATGCCATGCCACGCCTTAGGCTCCAGGTACAACATGGCGTCTTGTCATTGTTTAACTAATTTTAATATTCTTGCACAGAGAAACACTTATTTTCTAGTTCTTACGTTCATTAACAATGAAATTACACTATTTTTTTTAAACTTAAATTACATAAATTGTCTGTAATCACAGTAGTGACAAATATATTTATTCCGTTGCTTTTTCGTGGTACTTAGGGAGAATTATTATGATATGTAATCATGTATTATTCCTATATCTGATATATTATTTCAGTAACATCCTTCTAGAAAGGGATCTGATCAAATTTATAGAAGACTACAGCACTTTCTAATTCAGTGAGTTGGCAGAATTCCAAGCTAGGCCAGCTAAGACGTTCGATCCGAGTAAACGGCTGGCAAGCGGAGAGAATGCTTGAAGAATGAATTGAAAACGGAAACAGAATTTGGAATGGAATTGAATGGATGAACGGGGAGAGCGGAAAAGGAAACTGAATAATAGACAAAAAAATGAATGAAAGATCGATAAATGTGCTGTAATGTTGCCATTTAAATAGATTGTAAGATGAATCGTTAACCTGATTTTAGTCGATTTTCGACATAAATCATAAATCTTGTGCACACTTGCACAGTGACGTAAAAGCATGCCTTTGTGGTCATCGTCAAAATCATTTTGAAAATTTTCATCGTCAAAATCGTTTAAAAACATGGAATTATTAGGTCGTATAATAATAATCTACGAAATTGAAGCCATTACGGAAAAAAATCTGGATGAGGCTGGCAGAGGAACGTGGAGATTGGCACAATCACAGATAGGTCTACGAACTGTATTAAATAAGACTGTGAATGATGATAGTATTGATCGTGGCCTATCGTCCTACTGCCGCTCCGTGCTTGAACCAAAAATAAAAAATTACAAAACAAGGTGACAGCGTTAGTTTAGCGTTTTGGCCACCACGCGAAACTAACGCTGAAAGGTCATAACGACATCATGCCTTCAATCTGAGGTGTACTGGTTATTCTTGTATATACTGAAACACATAGAAATTTTTAATCGGTAATTAACAAACAAAAACAGCTGTGTCATACATTTTGACCGTGTAGGTAATGCACTTTTGTAAAATTTCTATGTGGGAGTTTCGAATGATGTACTGAATAGTGGTAAGTTTGCAACCTCTGGCACTGCAACGGCGCAGCGGTGTGACGCTGAAAAGGAAAGTTCACAACAGTCTGCAACGTGACAAGTGCGCAAGTAGAGTAATTGCATCAGAGTGTGCAAGAGACAGCATTTTTGATAGAATTAATTATAAATAATAGCAAAAAATTCAATACACAATCACACACGACTAGAGATGGGTAGTGGGTTAAAACCCATTCTTCCCAATTGGGTTAAAACTGGGTGATTTGGGTTTTAACCCGGTTTTAACCCATTTTACTGGATGAAAATGAGTATTGTTAATTATTTAATAGTGGGAAGTAGAGTTCACTACTAGCTTGTCAAAAATAAAAGCTTAAACACAAAATCAGATACATTTATTATTTATTTGATAAATTACAACAAATTAGTAGGCAGTTTAATCATCATCATCGCTTGCATCGGAAACACGGAAACAATAAAAAAAATGTTAATGTTTGATGGTTCAGGGTTATTTGTACGTGGCGACGTGGTTTTTATTTTATATCTCCGGTATTCCATATATATTGGCGATGAATCAGGCACGCAGTCCTCAGTATTACCACTTAAATCATCCACATGCTTGTGCAATAAATTTCAATTGTATGTTATATAAGGTCTAACTATTCATACACGAAATATTTTCAGGGAATCATCTAACGGCTATAACAAAGCCATTTCAAGGGATTTTTTTTATCTGAGTATATTTTTTTATAAAAATTAAATAATTTAAATTACTTGACCCACAAAATAAATACTGGCTCCTTATTTTTAAGCCTCCATTACACTAGTTTACAACGTCGTATTTACCTACTGTCATTGTTAGAATATGGGAGTAAAGGTTTTATTCAAAACCTCTCAAAAAAATTTAGAATTTTAATAATTTTGTAAAAAAAAACACTCAGATAATTTTTTTTTTCGTTGCTATGGTGACTTTATATAGAAGTTAGTCTTAAAATATTTCGTGTATGAAAAGATAGACCTTATATATGTTAGTTTTGCTGCTCTTTCCGTCGTGAGTCTAATTCTTATTTTACTATGTATGTTACTAAAGCATCACTCTACAGGAGCAGAAGTGCACGGTGCTGTAAGAATACGGACAGTGACTTTGCTCAATGCAGTAGACCCACATATTCCATTACACCAGATTGATGCGCTTACATCGTTGATGTTATCCCACAGAAATCTCCGTCTCCAAAACTCATCTCTTCGTTCTATACGATGCCAAGTTTGTCATTACATTCAAACCGATACTTTGTCCTACTTCGTAAATGAACTCTATAGAGTCGATTTCTTGACTTTCATCGATCCTTGGTCTGTGGGGACTAATAAGTACGCTGCAAGGTGAATCGGTTTCAATCACATTTTGATTCTTTCATCGACATTGATTATATATTTCATCTTTTTTATCGTTTTTTAATTTGATATCTGGTAAACTGAAAAGTAATTTTGATTTCATTTTTGTCAAAAATAGCCTATGAATATTTTGACATTTCCTTCTAATTTAAATATTGCATCAGAAATAGGTTCGATAGTAAGTTTGCACTATCGACTAATTTTCCAAAACAAAAGCACAGCGCTGATTTTTCTTCCGCGGGTAAAAGTGTTGCTTTTTCATGTACAGTTTCTTTTAACTCGTGATGCATTTCCCTATATGTTTTTTCCAAAATGATGGTAGAAATAGTTTTCCTGGTTGGCAATTTGTACACTCGGCCGCTCATCAAGCTCGACTGTTTATACTTTGAACTATTAGAAGTTGAACGCTGCGAATCGTGTGAGAGGGTCCGATATGTTGTTGTTATTACGTCTCTCTCACGCGCAGACCGTATGGTATGGAAGCGCCGCGCCGCTTGGAACCATACCATACCTATACGTAGAAATCATGTAGTTATTTAAAACAATTATTTTGTAAGCGAGTTGAGTACGTCGCATAATGATTGTTATGGGTAGATTATTTTTTATTTGCGCTGCACTTGTGCACTAAAACATCTATTATTAAAAGTTAAAATTACCTGTGCACTAATACATCTATTAATAAAATAAACAATTAAATAAACGATAAATGTTTTTTTCAATTCGCACTGGCATATAAGTGTGTACTATGAAATTTAATCATATTACTATTAAGTATGGTTTTTGATAAAATAGCAAAAGGCATTTCAATTTTACAATTTCGTGAGGAACATTGATTGGTACCTATAAACTGGATGGCTACCTATAAATTGGATGAAAAGACGTCAAGGTTGGCGCAGTGGCTGAGCGATTGGTTGCTGTGCTATGTGTCGCGGGTTCGTTCCTGTAGAGAACAAATATTTGTCAAACTGTTCCGGGTCTGGCTGCTTGTGTATGTAGTTAAAGTTAGTAAACGCACGTATCATCGAGGAGAATTCCTAATTAAGATTTCAAACTTTTATGGTTACTAACATTATTATAACTAGAAGACGGGAAGAAAGAAAACAATAAACACGGTAAATATCCCGTCTTCTAGTTATAATAATGAATTCCTAATTGTCCTTTTCGTCACAACAATCGACGTGATTATTCGTAATGACCGTGAATCCCGTGTGCGTCAGAATGGCTGGTTGTCTGTATTGGTTCGCGTCTGGCTGGTGAGAATTGCTTCATATAATCTACTTTTTACTACCTACATCAATTAATTGCTACATAACTTGGAAACAAAATAAAGGGGCTTTAAAATGACCAGCCATTCTGATATTAAAATGGTTGGTCAAGTCTCCGTTTGTGTAAACTATTCAAATTCGTGTTATTATTTTTACTTGAGTAATTGCTACCTGATTGCTAGCCTCACGTATTTCAATGTCCACCTTGTAGCTTTAACAAGTAAAAATTTATGATCATTTCAAAATCAAAATCATAAAAATCAAAGCATTTATTTCAAGTAGGCCAGTTACAGGCAATTTTGAATTGTCGAAACGAAGACAACAGTGAAATATAGCTACAGTCCTAGTCACGAGGCACAAAAACTGTGAAAGTACTGTAGTTGCCCATTCCCTAACGTAGATCTCTATGTAGAAGAACGAGCAAGAAACTCCATGGGCACTCTTTTAAATCAGAATACTTTAACAAAACCTTGGTTACATCATTCATGTTGAGATGGTACATTATGTGAGAACGATGCAGCAAGATGTGTACGATAAAAGTGTCCATAGTAAAAACAATTAAAAAATAAAATAGTTAATTTAAATAAGCCGTGGTAAATAAGAGATGACCATGATGAGTCACAACTGACAGCGCTCGTTCACGAACATGACGCATGTATCAGCACCATTCAACTCAACCATTTTAAGGGAACTAATTGATCCGACACACGTGCCACCATCAGCGAGACATTTGAGTGAGCATGACATACTCTTAACCGCCAGGGCACATTCAAGTCAGGAAAAGACGTAGGTTTCCAGCGAATAACAGCTTTCTAGTACATACTACTCACACAATATGCGGCTATATAATACTAAAGAGATTGAATTTATACAATGCAAAGCTAGTTATGCAATCTTCAGCAGCTCCAACAATACTATTTAATGCTATAAATTTATGTGCCCCTGTTCTTATGGAGCTGGACCGGCATTGAGCAAAGCATTTTTATCAGTGATATAATCGTCCAACTTGTAATATGTTTTCTTACATAGTGTGCGTTTAATGCATGTTTTAAATTTCGTTTCATTCAGTTCAAGAATACTTTGTGGAATTTTATTATAGCATCTCAAACAGTACCCCATGAAAGACGAGTCTACTATAGCGAGTCTAAAGCCTGGCTGATTGGTCTCTATTTCTAGTACTGTATTTGTGTCTGTCACCTCTTTTATTAAAAAGATATAGACTTTTTTTTCTCTTTTTTTGAAATTTTTACAGGGAATGGATTAAGGTTATTGAATAAAACAATTTAAAACGAGGTTGTTGACCTGCCATTCTGACGCACACTAAATCCCAGCCGAACGATATTTGGGAACTGTTGACTTGAAACGGTTGACGGATGCAAAAAAAGTGCATCTGTGTGTATAAGTTCGACTGTGTGTGTAAGTACAAAGCATTAAACGCTACCGCACTGTTATTGGCCGATGCCACGATGCTTAGTCCCTTTTCGACGATTCTCTATATTGAATGTAGCGTAGTTATGGATATGTTGGGTGTCGAGCTTAATGTGCTGGCGTGTGTACAGTGGCTGGAGTTCATTAAAAAAAATAATCCACAGGAGGTGTTATACTTTTGATAGGGGTGTTTCCGATACATAAATAGCCTTAGCTAATAATGAATGTAAATGTTCTATATTTACATTTGTTGGCAGGTTAACTGAAGATGCACTGCCCTTAATCGCCAAATTTAATTCAGACACAGGTGTCTCATTTTCTTCCCTTTCCCTCTCAGTCTTGCCACCCCGCACACCGGCCGAAGCGAATATGTTTAAATAATAAATCCGAAATATTTTGTTTTCTCCCCGCCAAACCACCCAGCGGGTGAAACGAAACGGGACAAAACTGGGTTTTAACCCGGGTGCACGACTGCGTCACTGTGGAAAATACCTTAGAAATCTTTATAACTTATGGTATTTATTAATGCCATGGAAAATAAAGTTAAAGCTGAAGTCTGTGGTTACTGATTGACAATTTTAGATTGAAGATTGACGTCAGTGTCACGTCCAATTATTATTATACTCTTTGGTCACGTCAGTCGGTTGTAGTCGGTTGTTGAAGGATTGAATGTGTGGGTAATAAAAATGAATCGAAAGATTTTACAGAAAAATTATTAATTTCGTAATAAAACAGCTTTTGTCGTCTAAATCAGAATAAGAAACTTCAGTATAACTATAAGAAAATCTGTTTCACAGAACCTGCTTACGTCGTAAATATGTGGAGTGATTCTCTGCTCATCGTATTTATTTCAATATGTACGGCATTTTTAGGCGAAGGTAAGTGTCTCGTTGCAATACTGACATTCAAGTATAGATATGCCGTAATTTTATCGTATTTTATCATTTACAGTACTTTCTATAATAATATACTTGTTTCTCTTAAACTTAAAATAACGTCTCAATGGTTTTTTACCGATTTGCAGGTCTTACATGGATACTGGTATATAGGACAGAAAAGTACCAAAAGTTGAAAGTTGAGGTGGAACGTCAAAGTAAAAAGCGTAAGTTGACGAAATAAAAAAGGTTTAAGTTAAAATCGACTGTGATTTAATCTTAAAAACCCATTATAATGACTAATACTTGATAACACTTTTTTTATTCTGATTCTGGTTCTGATTCTGATTCTGGTTTTTTTATACTCTTGCAGTAGAAAAAAGAAAAGAAGCTCATGGAGACTCACTGGATAAACAACACAAGAAGAAAATTGAGAGGGAGGAAGAGAGACTAAAAAACAACAACAGAGACCTTTCTTTAGTTAAGATGAAATCAATGTTTGCCATTGGTTTTGCATTCACAGCCTTACTCAGCATGTTCAATAGCATGTAAGATAAATATTTATTTGTTAAATAATATCAATAGTACCACATTCTCTGTTAGGCTGTTGATGATATGGCTAGAAAGCTGAAGTAGAGTAACAGAGAAGTATGGAAGAAGCCATGTTGCACCAATGTGAAACAAATTGGGACAAGGGCAGGAGAATGATGATTTATTGTTGGTATCATTTGCTGGTGCCAAGCACTCGGCTTACAGGTCAAACAATAATTTGCATGTGCGCCCACAACCCACCTCCGAGTCGTTGTTATACATAGCTATAGACAATTTGTGCTCATGCCTAGGACCCAACTAGCAAGACCAAACCTAAGTAGGCTTTAAAGGACTTTTATCTAAGTAGGCTTAAAAGGTTGTTGAAACTAAATTATATGAAGTTTTTTTTTAAAGTACCTACCAGGATAAATTTTTTGTGAACTATTTCTGACCCTGGACCCAGCTGGCATGTTATAAACTGAAATCGGATCCTGATGCTTAGGCATAGGGTTCCTGTTGCATAATCATCATGCTGATAGACTTGAATGTCGGGTTGTTATGAATATTTGCACCTAATTTATTTATTTAACACTTCAAGCACAAAAGTACAGAGGCGGACTTAATGCCATAGGCATTTTCTACCAGTCACCCTAATCTCCCTTTAGCAGAAATTAAGAAACAATGCCAAAGACCCAAAGCCTGTTAGAAAGGTCATATTGCTTTGTTGTTATCACAATGTAAAAATCTAATTAGCTTTTAATATTTCCATACCCAGATTGGTATAAAGAATTTTATAAACATAATCATCATATTAATGTGTTTTACAGATTTGATGGAAGAGTAGTGGCTAAACTGCCTTTCTACCCTATATCATGGATACAAGGTCTCAGTCACAGGAACTTGCCTGGGGATGATTACACAGACTGCTCCTTTATTTTCTTGTACATATTGTGCACAATGAGCATAAGGTAATTAAAAAATATACATCTAACATACATGTCCGGATACGGTGCTCATGCACTCAGCGTTGTAATGTTGCCTTTTTGGGGAAGGTACTGTTATGTAGAAAGACAAGAACAACCTATTACTCTGATATAAGTAAAACACCTTCCATTTGAATTATTTTAAACAAAGGTTTGAAAATTTTGAGCCTGACAATCTTCAACATCCACACATAAAACCTGTTTTAATCAATTGCTTGCATCAATACAAACAAGAATTGTATGAGACAAATTAGTCTTGTAAAGAATGTTCACATTTCCGAAATATATATATTACCCACAAAATAAATACTGGCACCTTATTTTTAAGCATCCATTACGCTAGTTTACTACGTCGTATTTACCTACTGTCATTGTTAGAGTATGGGAGTAAAGGTTTTATGCAAAAAGTCTCAAAAAATTTTAGAATTACAATAATTTCGTAAAAAAATATTTTTTTTTTCGTTGCTATGGCGATTTTACGACGTATAGAAGTTACTCTTAAAATATTTCGTGTATGAAAAGATAGACCTTATATAGAAAATTCCGACAAAAACTGTCGGGCAGGCTGCTCACCAGACACAACACACAGAGGATCCTCACTTGTATACAAGGTGAAAACTTTCAGCGGGGCAGCAGTAACGGGAACTACCTTAACCGTTGCAGCTACTCGAAAATGGTCTTGATCCCCATTCCCAGATTTTCAAAAAAATAAACAGTTAGTAAGAAAATGGCCATTTTACACAAAACATTTTATTGATGCGATTTCTGATTTTTTTAGTACTCCAACGATGGTTGGTCCAATAGAAACAATAGAAGTGTGTGATCAGTATTAGACACAGGATCGATTAACATCAAAAATATTTTTGGTTAAATATTCATACAAAATGTATGGTAAAAGTTTTTTGCAATTTCTATTTTAGTACTCCAGGATTGGTCCCATAGAAGTTTTTGGAAACTGTTCACTTTTTTTGAAAATCTGTGAATAGGGATCAAAATTTCACGAAAAATTATGGATAGCCTCCGAAGACCATTTTCGTGTAGCTGCAACTGTTAAGGTAGTTCCCTTTACTGCTCCACTGAAAGTTTCCACCCTGTATAGGGGATGAAGAACTTTACACCCCGTTCTTCATATCCTATACTGCTTTTGACAAAATACAGGTTTTATGCATGGCTGCTATTTTATCTTGAAAGTAAAATTAAATGAAAATTAGACTGGTCAGGCTCCGTTCAAAAACATCCACAGCCCTACCTTTGATTATCTAGAATAATTTTCCTAAAAAATTGACAGGCCTCATCTAAACCCATTCTATTTTGCTAAGAAGAACTGAGCTGTATCACAGACATGAAAAACCTTAAAAATTATGGATCAATATTTTTAGTGTAATACAGCTGAACAGTATCTGTAACTTAAAAAGTCTTATCATATACTATATAATTAAAATATTATGAAATGAATGGGCAAATTGATGAATAAAACTTTAAATTTTAATAACAATAAAACAAAACTTTATTGTATATTTTTCTTGTATATTCATACAACCATAAAAATAAAAAACAGTGAAACATGGCATCACGGACACTTTAAAACTGACTGTCCACAAAATATTCCTGCAATGAAATTTCCAAGTATTTTGCAGAATACATAACAAGCAATCTTTAGCTGCGTTTAAAGGTATCCTTTTCAGGTAATTTTATTTGATAATATTTTCTTTTTCTAGACAAAACATCCAGAAGCTTCTAGGATTTGCTCCATCTCGGGCTGCATCGAAACAAGGAGGAGCATTGTTTGGAGCACCTCCGGCCCAATTTAAGTAAAAGTAATGTTGTTGTAATAGAATATAATGTGGTGAATATAAGTGTGAAAAATAAATGTTTAATATATATATTTACTAGATAGACATTAATTCTTTTCTTTTATATAAATTACTTTGGTAACTAATAACTTTCAATAAACTCATACATCGGTATGGTCAGAAGTGAACGGCTTTCTCTAATAGAATTTTTAAAACAGCATAATAAACAAAACAGCAAAAAACTCAGTATACATTGAAATCAATTATTCTCTCATCTAAGAAAAATCTGTCAAAACCAAATCTCGTCAAATCCACGGTTGTGTATTGACTGTCAATGATGAGTTCAGCAACCGACCTTCCAATGCCCGGTGCATGTTGACAGCCTGTTGACAAAAAAAATATCAAAATAACGTCAGCATTATCATCATCATGTCTTCATTTATAATAGCTTGTATTATATCAATTTTGGCATACACGCAGATTTGAATTTGAACTGTATCTAGTTTAATGTAATGAGGCTTGCACTGAACATTTGGCCAGGTATCACCGAAGCGCATTGCAAAACTTCTCCTATATCACTTGAAATTTGTTGTGTGCGTTACGATTGCTCCGCCAAGTTATCAAAACAGAAAAAAACTTCGCCGAACTTTGTCAAAGTCAAAGGGTACAAACCAAAAATTTGTCAAAGTAGAAATAAAGAAGTTATAAGGGTTTTAAGTTGGCCGCGCGAACGTAACGTGGAGGATAAAAATGTCCAACCAGAACCTAATTTCAACATTAAAATACATGAGTGTAGGCAGACGATTCATTATGACTGCAATTGTCCAACCATCAGTAAAGTTAACCACGTCAAGTACTTAGGTATAATGTTGGACCAAAGCTTGTCCTGGTATCCTCAAATTGAACAAATTACTGCGAGAATACGAAAATTTATTTGGATTTTTAAAACATTGAGACACATAGTCCCCAAGAGTGGCTTGGCAAAAAATCTTCTAAATGAAGTGTATATCTCACTAGTTCAATCAGTAATAATATATTGTATCTCCATTTGGGGGGGCGCGCGTAAAACACGTTTTCTTGATGTTGAAAGAGCGCAACGGACATTAATAAAAATAATGTACTTCAAAAAAAGAACATTTCACACCCATGAGCTATACCAAACAAGTAATCTATTATCAGTACGAAAATTATATATTATACACATAGTATTAAAAAAACATAAAACTCTACCCTTAGATCCTAATATATTAACTAGAAGAAGGAAACATAACATTGCTTCCACCACTTTTGTCAGAACAGAATTTGCAAATATTCAGTACGACAAACGCTCGTCTTTCATATACAATAAAATAAATAAACAAATGGATTTACATACTAAACCATATAAAGAATGCAAATCGTTGCTGATTAAGTGGATGAACGGGTTAAGCTACGATGAAGTAGAGAATATTCTACTGGATATAGGGTAAAACCCTTTCCGTAAAAAAACAACCACACACGCACACATACATACATTCACATTTAACACATACACATACACATAACCACACACGCACCCACACATATACACACACACCAACAGACTAAATAAAAATAATAAATTCATTAACTTTTAACTTTTTTTTTTTCATAATTTTTGTTTAACTTTTGTTTAATAACTTTTCTTTAATAACATGTTACACTGGTGTTAAGATGTAAAGGAGCGGCGCCTCCTGGCACAGGCATCTATATGCTTAAAAGGGGACGCCACCAACTGTATAACGTGTGTATAACGTGTAATATTGAAATAAAAAATTTTGTATTTTTGTATTTTGTACTTGGGTTAGAGATCTAATTCTTTTTGTCAATGAAGACTGAATTTGTCAAAAAATGTCGAAAAAAGAATTATAAGCTCTGGATCAATATTTTACGAAATATTCACCTTGGAAGTTATGGCCGCGCAATCCTCCACTTGTTGTTTCTTTATTGTGATTATTTCTTTAAACCTAAGACTTCACACATTAAAACTGTTACAAGAAGAAAGGTCTTAATTTGTCAAAACTAACGAAAGCATTAAATACTACTAAAGTTTTGTTAAACAGACGAAATAAGTCCAAAACAAAAAGTACGTGGCCGCGCGATCGAAACGTTACTTTGTACGCTGAAATCTCATTATCTATAATTGCTAGGATTTCGGTGTGAACATCCATTTATTCAGCATTTTAACCTCATAAGAATGACATCGTTTTACCCTCAAAACAGTTTACAACGCGTGTAATCTTAAAAAATATGTTTTCTCATACAACGTTAGAGCAGGGTAACCATAATTTCGACTTGATTTGGGAATACCTGTAACTGTTGACTAGCAATTATATTGGACAACATTCTAGCTCAATCTGCAAAATGTATTATTATTAAATAAAAACCTTGTGTATTTCAATAATGGGCTTTGTTCAAAAATCTAACCTTTTTTAGTCAAGTGTGGTACATTATTAAATTAAAACTTAAATAAACCAAAAAAAAAAAAAACTAACAACTAACTATGAAAGGGCATCGAAAAAGGCTGTCAACTGGTAATGTGCCCAAGAGACTGAGGGCGTTGCCACGTTGTATGGCAACACTTAGCCTTAGGCCAGCCCTTGGGTGACGGGAAGCGTCAACTAGGCGTTTCGAAATTTCCTTATACAAGCTATGAGCACTCGGACCCCACGACCCCAGAGTTTCAACCCCAAACGGCGCGAAAATATAGTTTCCACAAAGGTTTCTATATTTACGCCGCTTGCGGTTCCCTGCAGCCGCAGCGGCAGCGCCTGCACTGCACGATGAGCTTGGAAGATGTGATGGTGCAAGAGTATCGGCGCACGCAAAAAAAAGAAAATAAGTTTTTAGGCTGATGGACGTCATCAGCCTAAAAACTTATGTTCTTATTTTATCACGATTCCTTTGCTCATTCAACGATTTAAATTGTAAGTAAGTGACACTCTATTGAGACTTGGTTTTATTAATGGCATTCACATGAAGTTAGGGGCTCGTTCAGACACGAAATTATTTATTTATTTTAATATTATTTATTCATCACAGCTTGCAAAATTAAAAAAAATATAAAGATTAATTAAGATATATTATATTCGCCAGTTAGAGGTATTCCCAAATCAAGTCGAAATTATGGTTACCCTGCTCGAACGTTGTATGAGAAAATATAATTTTTAAGATTACACGCGTTGTAAACTGTTCTGAAGGTAAAACGATATGTCATTCTATTGAGGTTAAAATGCTGAATAAATGGATGTTCACACCGAAATCCTAGCAATTATAGATAATGAGATATCAGCGTACAAAGTAACGTTTCGATCGCGCGGCCACGTATTTTTTGTTTTGGACTTATTTCGTCTGTTTAACAAAACTTTAGTAGTATTTAATGCTTTCGTTAGTTTTGACAAATTAAGACCTTTCTTCTTGTAACAGTTTTGATGTATCAAGTCTTAGGTTGAAAGAAATAATCAACAATAAAGAAACAACAAGTGGAGGATTGTGCGGCCATAACTTCCAAGGTGAATATTTCGTAAGATATTGATCCAGAGCTTATAATTCTTTTTTCGACAATTTTTGACAAATTCAGTCTTCAATTGACAAAAAGAATTAGATCTCTAACTCAAGTAGTTGCTGAGATATCCATGGCCGCGCAATCCTCCACGTTACGTTCGCGCGGCCAACTTAAAACCCTTATAACTTCTTTATTTCTACTTTGACAAATTTTTGGTTTGTACCCTTCGTTTTTGACAAATTTCGAAAAAATTTTTGGCGAAGTTTTTTTCTGTTTTGATAACTTGGCGGAGCAATCGTAACGCACACAATTTGTTTGCATACTACAGGCGGGGCGCATCGCAATGCGCAATGACCATGTAACGACCGTCAAAATACCCCTGGCAGAGTACGATGTAAGGTTGATAGTAGCAGAAGACGAGTTGAGATGCTTAAGTTCAGTATGTGTTGATAATTTGACTTATAGAAATTGATGAGAACCTCGTGAAAGCCGAGAAAGATAAGCAAATCAAGTATCTTGACTTGGCTCACGAGGTTGTCGACATGTGGGATGAGGACTCAGCGATCATTGTGCCGATAGTTGTATCAGCCCATGGCTTAATTGTCAAGAGCCTCGACCAATACCTGAGGAGGCTCTCGTTAGGCAGCTGGAACAAGGGTTTGATTCAGAAAGCGGTACTACTGGACACGGCTCGTATTGTTAGGAGGTTCCTCTCTCTGGAGCCCTGACCGCCGGTAGCTTGGACCCTGTTCCCGATACCGGTGGGCTACAATTTTTTATATTTTTAAATGTTTTTTATATTGTTTTTGGTTTATGAAATATTTAAAAATGTAGAAGATTTGTATAAAAATAAATAAAGGGACGACCGCATGAAATTATTATTATAAAAATATTACTATATTTGAATAGGTTTTTGTTAAAAATTTAAAGGTTTTTTTTTTGCACTTAACTCTAATTCTTTTTCTAAAATAAAAGTAGGCTAAGTCACTCCTTGTTATAAGGAGTGCCTTATAACAAACAGACAGGCAACAGTTTTTTTTGTTTTAAGTATCGTAAATACTTTGACTGTTGTTACAGGTAGTCAGTGGCCCAAAAGTCTGATGATGAAGTACCGTTAATACTTTCATATGCGTTCAGTAAAAAGCTGTTATTTGAAATTACAAACAAAAACTTCAACTTTATATATTAATAGATGAATACAAACCTAGTTTACCAAATCCAGTTGCAAGATATAAGTTATTGTGGTATGGATGTGGTCCTAATACACCTGTGTTGTCGAATACATTGCAATCATATTTTTCAGTAGCCAACCTTTCTATCTGGAATAAAGAAAAAAATCTATATTTAGTTCATTTATTATGCCAGGAAGGACTTTCAGAAATGATGTAATTTTTTCGAGGTTCCAATTTAAGGGCTTACAAAATAGTTTTTGGATACACTGAGCTGTTTTGATGAGTGCTTAATCATAGCAGTAAAACATTTGCTAATCTCATTTTTCTGGTCTATGGCGACAACAAACAACAACAACAACACAACAGCGAAGGTCATGCTGACGGTGTAAGTGAGGGTTGATCAGTTCAGAAGGGACGGGCGTTCAGTCCCCTATGCCAACCCGATCAAGCACCCGATGTCGCACTGTAAGCCAGCCACACGTGCCTATATCTCGATGGTACTCCTAACGTTCGAGCTAGTTTGTAGCAAGACGTTCCCAGGTGCGGGCTCCATGGAGGGTGGGAAGCCGGAGAGACGAATTTTAACAACACTGTCATGGACAACTCAAGCCCATTCGACACCACACACACACGCACACCAAACACGCACACAACAACCACACATATACCTACACCCCCCACAAACACATGCCACACACACACTCACAGGCACACTACACACACACACACACCGGAGTGGAGGCGAAAGCCAAGGATGCTCCCAAGTGGGGTGCTTGCAGCACCTCTCTAGCCCCCGGATGCTCTGCTGCCAACACAGCGAGCTCCAGTGCGGGTACCGGTCCGGCAGTGGCGAAAACCAAGTCCCGTAATAAACGGAGGACACCGGCGCTGCTTGGGACTAGTACCGCTCCTCCTTCTTTTTCAGGCGCAGAGCCCCTCACGACGGTTCACTCCGGTGGCCGGGCTCCCCTCATACATCCTCCTCCGCCTAAAGCTATACAAGCCGCTCCCCCCCAGCTGGCCGTTACTGGTCAGTCGGTGGAGTTAAGCACCACAGGTGACGCGTTCGCGCTAGCCTGGCAGGTGCAAAGGAGTAGGCACAAGGGCAGAAAGGAGGAACATACTCCGGCAACACTTTCTATATTCTTGGACCTACATTATTTCTGTGTTACATTAATGAACTCTGTCAGCTTAAACTCCAAGACTGTACAGTTATATCTTATGCGGATGACACTGCATTGACATTTGTGGGTGACACTTGGGAGGAGGCTTTTGCTGGGGCTCAGGCTGGGTTTAACACTGTCTGCCACTGGCTTGCTGCCAATTCGCTGACTTTGAACGCGGACAAGACCAAATTCATAAAATTCTCCATTCGAGACGCACCAGTGACCTCACATAACGTATCCCAAATATATGCTCATCATTGTTCTTTTCCTCCTTCATCACAGTGTAGAAGTTGCCCACTTATCACATTAGCGAAATGTATACGCTATTTGGGTGTAACAATTGACAGTAGGCTTTCCGTTTGGTGAACACATTCATAATATCTCTCAAAAAGTGCGCAAACTTACGTATATTTTTAGACAACTCAGACATGTGGCAGATAGCAAGACACTGATCATGGTTTACTTGGCCTTGATTCAGTCTATAGTGAGCTATTGTATTACCTCATGGGGCGGCGCCGACAAAACAAAGTTGTTAGAATTGGAGCGAGCCCAGAGGCTGATTTTGAAGGTTGCGTTCTTTAAGCCTAGACTCTTTTCTACCCGGGAGCTATATCAGGAAACTGGAGTACTAACTGTTAGACAGCTGTTCACACTATCTACCGTTCTTCGGCAGCATAAAGACGCATCGGTGTTTAGTCCAGACATGATTAACACGAGACGGCACTATACCGTTTGCAAAACCTATAAAACTAATACCAGATTTGCACAAAAATTTTATAACTTTATTGGACCTAGATTATACAATCAAATTAATAAATCTAAGAATATCTTTAATGATAACACGCGCGAATGTAAAAGAAAAGTGGCTTCATGGTTGTGTGGATTGGACTATCGACAAACTGAACAACTCCTGGAAATTAAGAAATAAAAAAAACAAAATGCAGTATTTAAATATAAAATATAAACCTTTTATCCTAAGCATACAAATATAATAACTTTCACAGACATTCACTACACACTACACCTCACATACACTTATTACACGACACACATACTCTGTTTCAATACTCACACACTCATTCACTTTTCTAATATATTTATAACAAGTACCTAGCTATAACTTGTTTCAATGTTTATTTATTAGTTTTTTCTATTTTGGTTTTGGAAATTTTTAAATGTGCTTTTCTTCGGTTATTATTAATATTTTTGGAGCATAACTACTATTACTTTATAACATCTCAAGCATCTTAGGTGGGGACCTGGTGTCCTGAAATACAGGCCTTGGCTTAGTTTAGGCACCAGTCTCTCACAAATAAAATATTGTTTAAATTTATCTACCACTACATTTCTACTAATACCTACCTAGTTAAGTCATCATGATCGGAGATAAGTTCCTTTATTTTGTTAGTATTAAGTTTTTCATTGTTTTATTTGTGGATGAGATAAATAAACGATTATTATTATATTATTATTACTTAGCCACCGCGCTGACTCGTCAGCGCCAGCTGCTCCGGCTTCTTCAGCGTCTAGGACGAAGAGGAAGAACAGGCCGTCCAAGAAGCAGCGGCTTCAGACACTGTGGAAGCGTAAGTCTCCACAAAATATACAGGCTAATGCCGCGGGCCGGGTAACACCGACCAGCGGTAATGTCAACTTCTCCGCAGGCAAGCGGTCGCAGGCAGAGGCCGGCACCAGCCGAGCAGGGCCAAGCCAACCAGCAGCCAGCGGCGAGAAGGGACGAGCCCGGAAAAAAACACAGCGACCCGTTCGGAGAGATCAGGCCGCGGCCAAGCGGGCTCTAAACGAGACTACTACACCTCGTGGAGAGCGTAAGCGGCCGCGTCTTGATAAATCCAAGCGGGACGCCAACCGAAGCTACGCCCAAGCTGCAAGCTCCGAACTTGACGTCGCAGTCACCTGCGGCCGCACGGGGCTTATCAGCAGAGAGGCGTCGAACCAGGTTCTCGCGGCGATCCAGAGGAGGATAGTCGCCGAGGCCTCTTCACCCATACAGGGCTTACCTGCACCGACCTTCAGAGCGAAGCCGGTGTTCAGCGGCAGGGCCCTCAAACTGTGGTGCGGCAGCGACCACACTTTGTCATGGCTGGGGACTCTGGTCTCCGAGCTGGCTCCCATCATTGGCACCTCGCTAGTAATCAGGAGGCAGACGGAGATCCAGCGTCGGATAAAGTGTGGTGTGCTCATCCCCGACGAGCAGGGAATCTTCGCAGAGCCGTCCAACATTGGGCATGCTCTGTGTTACCAGAATCCCTGGATAGACTTCAGGGGATGGTTATTGCTGGGCGCCAATAAACGGACCGACGCATAGTACGTGGTGGTCGGGGTCCCTGAGGACTAAATTCCGACCCTGATGCAAGCCGGGCGCCGTCTCTTTTGGTGTAGGGACGGTGTACGTCAAGTTCCAGGGTCCGAACGGCAGATTTGTCGACGTCCCTCAGGGATATCCGGCCGCTGTAACCAGCGCCGTGACACAGGAGGAGGAGGCAACTCCCCCCACAAGAAACACCGCGGCGGCACCCGCGGTTGTGCCTGCAGCTGCAGCGCCGGCCGCCCCTGCCATCGCCAGCTTGGGCGCCGAGCCCTTGGGTGGGGAGCCCGATGACAGTAGCCTGTCCTCGGCCTCTGACCTTGAGGAGGGCGGCTTCGACGCTGGCGACCTATTTGCCGGGCTGCGGCTTGAAGGCGACGAAGAAGGAACGTCCTGCGATGGCGTCCCCTTCCTTGACCTGTTGTAAGGTCCTGCAGGCCAACCTCCACCACAGACAAACCGCGACGGCTCAGCTGCGGAAGTGGTTGGAGGTTCAACATACAGCCATTGCCTTGATCCAAGAGCCGTGGATTAGGCATGGCCGAATACAAGGTCTCTCCAATCTTGGGGGTAAGCTCCTAGTTAGTACAGATCACGATAAGCCAAGATCGTGCATCTATATCACACGTAACATAAAAACACAGCCACTAACAGATTTCTGTTGCAGGGATATCTCTGCAGCTAGGCTACTGATACAGCGAGGGGACACAGAAGCAGCTGTAGTCTTCGTCTCCGCTTACATGCCCGAGGCAGAGGAGCCGCCCCCGCATGAACTCGCCCGCCTCGTGACCTACTGCGAGAGCACAGGGCTGGAGGTTGTCATAGGCGCCGACGCAAACGCTCATCACCCTCTGTGGGGCATGGACACGCAAAACGCAAGGGGTAAGGCTCTAGTTGACTACTTGTTCACAACTAACTTAACCCTACTTAATACAGGTTCCGAACCAACCTTCGTAAACAGACGTAGCCAAACAATCATCGACCTCACTCTGGCAACGGAGGGCGCAGCGGCCATCATCACCGGCTGGCAGGTCTCTAAGAAGGCCTCCTGCTCGGACCACAGTTGGATCCGCTTCGACATACAGGTCGGTGTGACTCCAATACTGCTACGGCGCAACCCGCGTAACACTGACCGTGCTGCCTATACACGCATCCTCGAAAACGAGCTTGCGTCAACAAACTACTGGATGACCTACGAGGACACGCCGCAGATCGACGAGCGTGTAAGTCATCTCACTAAATCAATGCTAGACAGCTACCAATCATCCTGCCCGGAATCCACTCCGCCCACAACACCAGGTAAGCAACCATGGTGGGGAGCGGATCTGGAACGAAAGCGCGGGAAGGTTAGGGCAGCCCTAAACAGAGCCATGAATACCTGTGCTGATAAGGATTGGGATGCGTACTACGCGGCCAAATCTAGCTACAAAAAATGCATCAGATTCAGGAGCTCAACCGGATGGCGGAAATACTGCGGCAACATCGCATCCTGCCAGCAAGCAAACAGGGTAAGGAAAATACTGGCACAGCAGAGCCCGTCTGGGCCCGCAGTTCTCCGGAAACCCGACAACACACTTACCACCTCACCAGAAGAGGCGATGCGAGTCCTTATCGAAACTCACTTCCCAGGTTGCGCTTTCGCTCAGACCATTGACTGGACAGAGGTAACCCAAACACCCACAGAAAACGACTGGCGCTACGCACACAAAGTGATAACACTGGAGAAACTCCAGTGGGCGATCAGGTGCTTCCATCCCTTCAAGGCGGCTGGTCCGGACGGAGTCTTTCCCGCCTTACTGCATTGGGGAGGAGCCTCTGTCGCCAGTAGACTGGTACCCATAATGAGAGCGTGCCTGGCCTTCAGATACGTTCCAAAGGGATGGAGGGAAGTGAAGGTTATATTCATTCCTAAGCCAGGTAAGAGTGACTATACCAACGCCAAATCCCACCGACCGATCAGCTTGACCTCCTTACTCCTTAAAACCATGGAGAGAATTTGCGAGAGAGAGCTGAGGGATGGCGTGTTAAAAACTATCCCATTACATGTTAATCAGCATGCATACAGCTCGGGTAAGTCCACTGAATCCGCTCTCCATCTAGTGGTCGGCCGGATAGAAGAAGCGATACATCAGAAGGGCACCTGTCTGGGTACTTTCATAGACATCGAAGGAGCCTTCGATAAAACAAACTTCTCCAGCATTAGCACCGCCCTCTCTCGACACGGAGTAGAACAGGTACTGACTGACTGGATTACTAACATGTCAAGTAAATGAGTGGTTCGTCTTGCAGAAGAACAGCAGATGGCCATGATAGCCAGAGGCTGTCCCCAAGGAGGCGTACTATCCCCCCTCCTCTGGAATCTGGTGATAAATGATCTTATCACTAAACTCAACCAATCGTACCCTATTGTATAACCTTGTGAACCATTTCTATACAATAGGGTACGCTGACGACCTCGCCATCCTCATCTCGGGGAAAGTGACGGGCACAATCTGCAATCTCACTCAACAGGCGCTACGCATCGTTGAACGGTGGTGCAGAGATTTCGACCTATCAGTAAACCCCACGAAAACGGTACTAGTCATGTTTACCCTAAATCGAACACTAGGCCTCTATCGCCTACCCAAAATTTCGATACAGAACTTTAGTTAGCCGACGAGGTCAAGTACCTGGGAGTCATCCTGGATAGTAAGTTAAACTGGAGTAGTCATCTAGACAACAAACTAAACAGGGCCTGCATCACCTTTTGGCAATGCAGAAAGATGATAGGTAAGAAGTGGGGCCTATCCCCTAAAATTATACTTTGGTTATATTGCGCGGTGATCCGACCCATGATCACCTTCGGGGCAGTAGTCTAGTGGCCCCGCACCAGACTAGCCACGGCCTCCATTAAACTGCAACGCATGCAAAGGCTTGCCTGCATGGCGACTACAGGTTGCATGAGGACTACTCCGACCGCAGCTCTCGAAGCCATGTTGGGCCTACCACCGCTCCATCTGTTTATACAGCAGGAGGCGACGATGACGGCAGTACGCCTTAATACACTTCAAATTTGGGGTAAGAAAGAAACACAGCACACTGCCGTACTGGAGGGATTCTATAATGAGTTCCCCCTGGCAAAAGCAACAAACGATCGGATACCCAAACAGTTCGTATTCGACAAAAAATACAAAATCCAACTCCATGAGGACCACCGCTGCGAGGGATTGAGCCCTGCGGAACTACGGATCTTCACAGATGGATCTAAAACAGGTACTGGCACTGGAGCTGGAGTCTTCTCGGAAGATCTCAACATCTATATTGCCACACCACTGGGGGTCCACAACACGGTTTTTCAGGCAGAATGCATGGGCATTTCCCTGGCGGCATCAGCCATCTTAGCCAGGGGGGTTGTGGACCACTCTATTCGTATACTCTCAGACAGCATGGCTGTTCTGCTAGCACTAAACAACCACATAGTCAACTCTGGGTTAATACACGAGTGTCATCAACGCCTGAACCAGGTTGGTAATCACAATAATATAACCATCCAATGGATCAAAGGACACAGCGATTCCCGAGGCAATGATGCAGCGGACGAACTCGCTAGAAGGGGATCGAGCATGGCAGCAGTGGCTCCCGAACCCATTGTGCCACTCCCCTTCGGGTACCTACGCACACTGGTAAGGAAACGAACCAGCGAACAACACCACAAGCTGTGGCTGGACCATGGCGAGTGCAGGCAGGCCAAGGAAGCACTTCCCACTATCGATGGCCGCCTCACCAAACGAGCGCTTAAGCTGTCCAAACTAAAGCTGCGCACACTTACAGCCGCCATCACTGGACACGGCTCTTTTAATAAACACCTCTTTGTCATAGGAGTCACAGACAGCCCCCTGTGCCGAGCCTGCATGGAGGAAGACGAAACAGCAGCCCACGTGCTTCAACATTGCCCAGTGGTTGCAACATACAGGGCAAAGTACTTCGGTACCCCAGGTACTCTCCGCGAGATTGTCAGCAACATCAAGGCGCTGCCTGGCCTTTCTCGGGGAGTTAGGGTGGATCAAATAGATTTCCCACCCGCACGCAAAATACGCGCTTTGACGTGGAGTTGCGGACACCAGCCCGTTATACAATACAATACAACACAACAGCAAACAACAACAATCCCATTCTGCGCTGTAGTAAATTTTTTTGTACTTGTACTCTTATACACAGTACACAGCTGCTCTTCGATAATAGAATTAGATATCTGATTTGTTTAAAGAATATCGGATATTCTCTTTTTTTTGTTTAAAAATACACTCACCTTTGTAGTATTACAGTTTGGAACACGGTTAAGTAATGATGGCTCAATAACGTTTTTAAAATAGTCACTCTTTGAAATATTTTTTGTGTCATCATTTAGAAGTGGTAAATTCCCGCATAGCATATCACTTTCTAAACCATTTCTCATTAACCATAGCCCAGTAGTATCCATAATCAGGGGAGTGTTTAGTCCTAATTGTGTTGCTAAATCCTTGACAGAATATATATCCGATTCCCTGACAACAGAAAAAAATATATATTACAGTTTATCTATGCCTTCTTCTAAGAGCACCAGTGAAATTGAACAGATTTGAAGAGCTACCAGTCTCAATTTTGCATAACAATGGTGACACTGACAGCACTTGAACCAGGTTTAAATGACCACATTCCGTTTCAGTGGTGATATTCACCCTTAGTGTATTAAACGCAAATAAGAAAGTTATCAACAAGTATTGTAATACTTCTCATACAATTTGTAACTTATGTGGGCTTTAGAACTCACCTTTTTTCTATTGGAAGTGGTATACTTAAAATCCCATCTCCTGTTCCAACTTTAGCCATACTTGCTATATGTCCTGATCTGTCACCAGCTGCTAAGACGCAAATAGCAAATTTGAGGGTATATTCTTCTTGATCTTTTGTTTTGTAAACAATCCTGTTTATTCTTTCATATCCTCCAGGGGTAACACCCTCCATGAGCACATCTCTTTGTTTCTCTAATTCAAACCCTGTTACTTCAGCATTTACATAAGTGGTTCCAAGTTCTTTGGATTTTTTTATTAATGCCCTTAATAAAGCCCATGAATTAAAGGTTCCTTCACCTTCTATCGCCATACATCCTATTAAATGTAAATTACATTAATAACAAGTTGTGCATTGGAATTTTTTACAACTGTATTTATAAATTAAGAACTTATAGAAACTAACATTAACTAATTATTATTCCTTTATTTATTTCTATACTAATTAATTATATTTTTTAATATTCCTTACTAAAATACAATATAAAAAAAAAAAACATTTAAAAATATAAAAAAAACTGTAGCCCACCGCTACCGGCGGTCAGGGCTCCAAAGAGAGGAACCTCCTAACAATACGAGCCGTGTCCAGGAGTAACGCTTTCTGAATCAAGCCCTTGGTCCAGCTGCCTAACGAGAGCCTCCTCAGGTATTGGTAGAGGCTCTTGGCAATTAAGCCATGGGCTGATACAACTATCGGCAAAATGATTGATGAGTCCACATCCCACATTTCGACAACCTCGTGAGCCAAGTCAACATACTTTATTTGCTTATCTTTCTCGGCTTTCATGAGGTTCTCATCATGCGTTATGTCAACAATCATTGTGCGCCGCTCTGATCGATCCACCACCACTATATCAGGCTTATTGGCTACAATAGTCCTGTCAGTGATGATGGATCGATCCCAGTACAATGTGATACTGCCATTTTCGAGAACTGGGTCGGGCACATACTTATAGTACGGCACTTCCGATTCCACAAGGTTGTATTTTAGAGCAAGTTGCTGATGGATAATCCTGGCTACAAGGTTGTGTCTATGCAAGTAGTCTTGGTTAGCCAAAAGAGAGCACCCGGAGATAATGTGACAAATTGATTGCCTGGACAGTGGCATGCCCGACATATGTCAACCACACCGTCCTCCACAATAAATCTCCGGTATTAACTAATTATTATTAAGGTGGGAAGACTTACCAAGTTTGACATCCTTTGTGTTTAGCCATGGATATCTACTCTTTATTTCGGCTGCTGTTAACAGATTATTTTTTACACCAAGTTCATTTAACATAGTAACATTTTGCTCTAGTTTATGAGCATACTGCTCACTCGCTATAGTTAAAGAACCAGTAGGGGTGTATTGAATGTCAACATCATATCCTAAGTTCTCTTGGATATTCCTCAAAAAATCAACAGAGTATTGAGATAGATAAACATTTTCAGGCAGGGAGAAATGCTGGTTTAATGTACCTAAAGAAACAATATTTTGAGATTCTTTATACTGAAATTGATAAAAAAAAATGCAAATTAGCCACAAGTAAAATATTGTAATTATTTTCTAGCAAATAAAGATTTGATTTTACACTGCTTACCGTAAAATCTTTCTCTAGGACTACAACTGATAGCCCCTCACCAGTTCTCTTTTTTAACCAATAGGCCACTGCTGATCCAATGAAACCGCCTCCTATAATAACTACATCAGCATGTTCTGGATACACCGTAGATTTATCTTTTGAACTAAGAAATGAAGGCATATCGTTAGCTAGGACATTTAATGTTTTTGTAAAGGGGTTCTGACTTCTTGCATAGTGGCGAACACCGTATATTCTTTGATTGCGGACTACGCGGAGAAGTTTAGAGCTCATCATAATGATGTTTCAATATAAAGCGCTAATACAACGTCTATGCATAATCGTGGTCAGAATTTTTTGAATTTGCCAGTGTCGTCAGTCAGGTGTTTCCAAGCCTGGCCGTGCAGCTTCGTGGGCTGAGCTGAGCTGCTAGTTTGACGTTTGATAGCTGTCAGCCAGAGCTAGATGTCAATTCGATCCAGAGTGCGTCCAACATGGCAACTTTCAGAACAATGAACAATCTATAGATCTATAGTACCTGATATAAAAAAATCTGGCCGATCCGAAAAAGGCATATAGGTATACCAATGACATACCAAATAAAATAAGAAACAAAATTTTTATGAATGTAAGCAGTTAAAAATTATTCATAAAGAATTTTGAAATCCTGATTTTTGTATCCAAATGACCAACATTTGCCTAAAGGCTATCAAACTCAAAACGTGACCAAACCATCGCTCACCGCTCGCGAGCCGCTTGCGAACTGCACGCGTGTTGCTCGCGTGAGCTACATTTATATCATCATCATCTGCCTAGCCTTTTCCCAACTACGTTGGGGTCGGCTTCCAGTCTAACCGGATGCAGCTGAATACCAGTATTTTACATGGAGCGACTACCTATCTGACCTCCACAACCCAGTTAATACTGGGTAATACGATACCCCTTGGAAAGACTGGTTGTCAGACTTTTCGGGCCACTGACTACCTAACGACTGTCAAAGATCTACAAATGACACCCGGGACCAACGGCTTAACGTTGAGCTACATTTATATACTTATGCCTATATTTGGTGCGCCGCTCTAGGGCAACCCTAGCAAGATTCGAAAGGCGCGCGTGCAGCGCCCGCGCTGCTCGTCGACCCCGCGCCGCCTCCACCGCGTCCGTGCCGTGACCCTTGTATATGAGTGGACTGCCATTTATTCATAAAGAAAATATAGATGCGGCGCGCCGCACTTTGACGCCGCCTCGAATTTAGTTCGTGTGAGCGACGCGCCTTAGTAGCTTTACTTTAGTAATAAATATTAGTGTGCTCATATAATCGAAACGTGGCATCTGCGAGCATAAGTGGCGGCGGAGTCAAGGTGCAGGTACATACGAAGTGTGTCCGCACTGCGACTCCTGATGCCTCCTTATGCCGTTTCGTGCATAGTCACTTAAAGAAACAGGAAGGAAGCATACCCGCCAGCACCTTGACTCTACATAGAGACCACGACTCGACCGTGCCGTGACGGCGCCTCGACCGCACCGTGACCGTGCCTCGACTTACCAGTAGGTGATCCTTTTCCTTTTTTTCTATGAAAATATGCTGTGCTACAGGAGCTCTGAATAAAAATTCAGATACATCAATTTTATAGATTGTTCTAAAAGTTATCTTGTTATGATTTATGAACATTGGTATGAATGTCGCTAAGGACACAGCACAGCACTGGTGAATCCAGGTCAACCAGGTAACTAACTAACTAGGTGTTAAATAAGCAGTCTGTATGTCTTATCTGTGGATTGAAACATAAAGTAATAATGTCTTGAAAGGATTTTTTTTAACCCCTAACGCAAAAAGATCTTACTACAATTAGTATAACACCCCGTTATAAGTTTGACCGCTATGTGTGTCACCGTAGCTCTTAAACCTGTGAAACAATTTGGATGTGGTTTTTAATATTTGAAAGCAGATTTTCTAGCGGTGGTTCTTGGACATGTTTTGTCAAAATCGGTTCAGCCGTATATTGAAAAATCTTTAATATCAAAACTCCAAATTACAATACATCGCTAAAAATATCGATAAACTGATTTAAACCAACGCGACGTCACTCGTCACTCGTTGGATGCTCGTGAAAGTGAATCAGTTCCTTATTCGTCCGTAGCTTATTCCTCTATGGTAAGTTCAGTCAGTTTGTCATGAAATTGTCATTGTCACTTTGGCGAAATAAAAACAAAACGATGGAGTGGAATTTTGTGGCACGTGTTTTAGTGTGATTTAGATATTTTATGAAATAAGCTGTTATTAGTGTGGAGTATAGATATATTACCTTATTATGTGAGGGTACCACATATTCGAAATTACATGTAGTGGTGACTATCATATGATGTTTCATGCGACCAGACGAGTGTCGTTTCACGTGTGTTTTTACGGACCGAGTTTTGAAAGTTACAAGTAAGGATTATTTACATCTCAACTTTCAGAACTATTCAGAAGTGGCACGTATTATTTTCTTCTAAATGTTACATGTTGAAGAGTTGACTGTGTATCAGCTATGAACAATTATTGGTCGTTAAATATAGTGTTGATTGAATTCGTATAATTTTGTCTGCCTGTGGGAATTGAAATTGACTTGGAAAAATTGCATCGAGCAGTACAATAAGTTATAATAAACTACAAAAGCAAGGCAAACTTGGTGGGAAAATTATTTTTAAAGTTACAGTTTATATTCTTATCATTAAATTCAAGTTGATTTGACATTTATTTGTTCTGTCTGTCTGTATTAAATTAAAGTCGTAAATAATATAAATGTTAAAATAATTCATATAGAACGAAAAGTTTACATTCATTCTGGCATTAAGAGAGATAATAATATTGATGTAAATTTAATGTTTATTTTTCAATTTCCTTATCAAGAACAACCTACTAAGAATGGATTCAAAATATACTTCTGTTGGTGTGGGCAACAGCCTAAAATCTAATGGTCTCAAAAGAAAACATGCAGTTGAAAACATAAAACTGAAGAAGATAAAATTATCTAATGATAATGTCAGTAAAACAAACAATTTTAAAGTTGAAACAAATGGCCATGAAAATGCTAAAGAAAACAAGATTGTGAAGGAAACTGTACAGGACTTACAAGAAGCCAGAAGGCAGTTGCCAGTGTATATGGTTAGAAACAGGTATGTGTATGTAGGTAGTGCATAACCCACAATAATAAATTGTTTCTTTCAAGGTGTGCGCCTTCAATGGTTGGGTCATGCCAGTTTTGATGTATTCTTTCGGCATACTCAAATGGACTCAGACGGAACTTGATGCCCTGGATAGGAGGGTCCGCGCACTGCTGACCACAAATCGAATGCATCACCCGCGGTCGTTGGTGATGAGACTGTATATCCCGCGGAAGTGCGGAAGTCGTGGCTTCTTAAATGCTAAGACCCTGCACAACCGTGAGGTATGCAGCCTCAGGGAATACTTCCTAGAAGTCGACGAGGGGATGCACCAAGATGTGGTCTCAGTGGACAAGGGCCTCACCCCGCTCTCTCTGGCTAACGAGAACTGGTGCAAACCTAGAGTATTAGACACTAATGATCGCAAGGAGGTATGGCAGGGCAAGGAGCTTCACGGACGGTTTTACCGGGCCCTACATGGACCCGATGTAGACTTCTTAGCGTCCGTATCTTGGCTGCACTTCGGTGACCTATTCGGGGAAACCGAAGGTTTTGTCTGTGCAATAATGGACGAAGTTATGATGACGAATAACTACCGGAAATACATTGTGAAGGATGGCATGGTTGACATATGTCGGGCATGCCACCGTCCGGGAGAATTGATCCGACACATTATTTCTGGGTGTTCTCGTCTGGCTAACGGAGAGTACTTGCATAGACACAACCTCGTTGCCAGGATTATCCACCAGCAACTTACTTTGAAGTACAACCTTGTGGAATCAGAAGTACCATACTATAAGTATGCGCCCGACCCAGTTCTCGATAATGGTAATATCACATTGTATTGGCATCGATCTATCATCACTGACAGGACTATTGTTGCCAATAAACCTAACATTGTGGTGATAGATCGATTGGAGCGTCGCGCAATGATTGTTGATATAACGGTTCCTCATGACGAGAACCTCGTGAAAGCAGAGAAAGATAAACAATTCAAATATCTAGATCTGGCTCGCGAGGTTGTCGACATGTGGGACGTGAGTACAGCAGTCATTGTGCCGATAGTTGTGTCAGCCAATGGCTTAATAGCCAATAGCCTCGACAAACATCTGAGGAGGCTCTCGCTTGGCAGCTGGATCAAGGGCTTGATTCAGAAAGCAGTACTTCTGGACACGGCGCGTATCGTTAGGAGGTTCCTCTCTCAAGAGCCCTGACCACCGGTATTTCGGACCCTGTTCCCGATATCAGTGGGCTACTATTTTTTATATTTTTAAATGTTTTTTTATATTACTTTGTATAGAAATATTTAAAAGTGTAAATGATATGTATAAAAATAAATAAAGGACATAATAATTGTTTCTTCATTATTATTGAGAATTAACATTCTTTAAGTGAAGTCCCTAATCAAATATTGTGACCAGCAAGGTTGTGTTACAACTACAGAATAGATAATAATTATTAAACAGCATACCAAAGGAGAATCTTCTCCAATTCTGTCTTCAGTCAATCAAGAAATTTTTTTTCCTGCAATTATTCATTGCAAACTCGAAGTGAGTTTGCAATAAATATACTTATATTTAATTTATGTTTAAAAATACTTTATCTGTATTTCAGACTCCTTGAAGAGATAAAAAAGAATGACACTATGATACTAATTGGAGAGACAGGCAGTGGCAAAACAACACAGATTCCTCAATTGATCCATGAGCAGCGCCTTGAGGGTGCCGGTGCCATAGCAGTAACCCAGCCACGCAGGGTTGCCGCCATCACAATAGCTATGAGAGTAGCTTCCGAAATGAACACAGAAATAGGATCTATTGTTGGGTAAGAGAATGAGAATTTGACAACAAACAGCATGTGATGAGTATTGCTTGTTACTTATCAATGTTATTACATTTTTTACAGATATTCTGTAAGGTTTGAAGATGTAACAAGTCCAAGAACTAAAGTGAAGTATTTGACAGATGGTATGTTGCTCAGAGAGGCTATATTGGACCCTTTGCTCAAAAAGTATACCGTAGTAGTGTTGGACGAAGCTCATGAGCGCACTGTGAGCACTGATGTATTGTTTGGTATTGTCAAACTTGCACAGAAGGATAGAGCTGAAAAGAAATTAAATCCTCTGAAGGTAATAACAAAGTCTTTTGTTTTTCTAATTATTGTTATTTAATTGGCCTGCATGCTTGTTTTTTTTAGTAGACGAAGAGGTTGAAAATTTATTTCAACCTTGTAAATATTTGTCTTTTATTCATCTATACATTAATAGTCTAGGCTATACTGGGAACCAGTTTCTAAAACAGTTTTTACATTTGTTTCATCTGCTATTTTTTTATTCTTTTTTCAGATAATAATCATGTCTGCTACTATGGACGTTGACTCCTTTAGAAAATACTTCCACAACTGTCCGGTGATATATTTGGAAGGCCGAACCTATCCGGTTACTATCTATCATTCAAAGATGAAACAAGATGATTATCAGTATGCTGCTGTGTGCACAATATTTCAACTTCACGCTACTACTCCTGCAAAGTAAGCATTTATTGCTACTTTCAATAGATTTAATGGACATACGGTGGTCTTAAAAATGGATAAAATATTATATATGGTATGTTATATTTTCAGCCACGACTTTCTCGTATTTTTAACGGGGCAGGAAGAAATTGAGACAGTCATGTACAACATCAAGCAGATAGCAAAGGTAGAATTTGTAATTATTTTGTATATTATTTACTTAGCTACTATCTCAAATAAACAAGCTTTATCTACAATATAATTACCATTGTATTTGCTTTCATGCTAGATCGAACATTCCAGGAAGCCACAGGTCCCCCTATTAGGGTATGTCCGCTGTACGCTGGGCTCCCTCCGGCGAAACAGCTGCAAGTGTGGCGGGACGCGCCGCCGGGTACTAGGAAGATCATACTAGCTACGAACATAGCGGAGGCTTCCGTCACCATACCTCGTATCAAATGCGTCATCGACACTGGCGTTGTGAAAGAAAGGTACTAGTGAGTTCAGAGTGTAGAGTTACTAGTTAAATAAATAAACGAGGTATATATATATATAAAAAAATCCATCAAACGCCTCAGTTTTCGGTGTTAATCAAAACTGGCTGTAAATTGTATTTCCGCATGTTTTTCAATGGGTCTATTTGTCTAAGCGTGTCGGTATGTGTTGCAGGACGTGGTCAGGCGGCACGGGCGCGGAGCGGCTGGCGGTGCGCGCGAGCTCGCAGGCGGCGGGCTGGCAGCGCGCCGGCCGCGCGGGCCGCACGCAGCCCGGCGCCGCATACCGCCTGTTCACCGCCGACGACTTCCGGTCGCGACCGCTGCACCATACGCCAGAGATTCTCAGGTACCTATTCTTGGAACTAGTTATAATCAGCAGTGTGTCTGTACAGATTTTCATAGATAGACTATTGAATTGATTAATAATTCCCGAGTTAGTAATTTGGTTTCGTTTGAACTTAACATGTGAAAGGCCTTAGTAATCTAGTTTCGTTGGAGTATCTCCATATGAAATGTGACCTGATGAATGACACGCCCGTCAGACACCTTAGTCACCCTTTAGAATAACTATAGCTAATAGTCTTGGGAAAATTTTAAAGAAAATTGTCGAAGCACGGAGGAAAATCGATATACTGAGTGAATTATTCAAGTGGGCGTGGCTGGAATTTGCTGTACCTCATAACTTAGTGTTTATTGGGAACATTTTTTTCTAATACAGGTGTCCACTAGCATCAACACTACTACTGTTGATAGCGACTGGAGCAGAACCCAGGACGTTCCCGCTGATCGACACGCCTCCGCCTGATTCTGTTAAAGCTTCGCTCGCTTTGCTTAAGGAATTAGGTAACTTTTTACTTACCTACTAAATGTTGATTGAAAACAGATTAATTATTATCATTCCCACGGCCAATCCCAGCAGTCTTCAGCATGCACGCCATTGCCGCGCGATTTTGAAGTATACTTGATTATTTTCGGTGTTTCAATTTTATTCTTACACCATTGAAAATAGGTCGCAGAACTCGTCCCTGGTGGTGAACTGAACTGTATAAAAAGTCTATTTTCACAAAATCAATACAAATATAATAGTGCTTGTACGCAACGCGCACTTCTTTCGAAAATCGCCGTCCAAATTAGAATGCGTGCAAGTCAACGCGTTCGTCGAAATGCTGGTAATCGGCGGGAATCCGAGCGCGCTGCAAGTGCATGTACCGTTGCGCACAGTTGTTTTTAGTTGTTCGCGAACACACTAAAACTAAAATGTATGGAAAATGTTGCATTACATGTTGTGTTGCAAATAATCTGTACCCGGCTTTAAAGAACACAGCGGTGTGTCTCGTATAGCAACACAAACACATACACACACACACACACACACATTGCAAATCACAAACGCGGGACATGTGACTTTTGTGTCATTGATATGTGGTTAAAATTGCAATGCGCATTTATAATATAAACCATTAACTAAAACTGCAGAAATGCTAGGTATAACGTTCCCTGGTATTTACCAGGATCAGAGACTTCAGTGACAGTACCTTAAAATCTTCGTTTTCCAATTGCAGGTGCCATTGACAGTGAGGTGAACCCTAAACTGACCTTAACTGGGAAGAAGATGTCGACTTTCCCAATAGAGCCGAAGTATTCCAAGGTTCTGTTGAGTGCGCCGGAATATAACTGTTTAGACGAAGTACGTATGTCCTATAATATATGTTTTTTGCTCTAACTACAGCCAGGCGCATCGAGGGGACGAAGATGTAAGCTGACTCACGCCACTCAATGCACAGTTACGTCTCAGTGCCCCAGAGGCTGAAAAGTCGTAAAAGCTATTTATTGTAGGAGCGTTGGCCCAGATAGTCCAGCTAATAGAAAAGCCTCCACAGCAAGATATGATCTCTGGCGAGAGCTGCTTAAACCCCCAGACGGCTTCATCGAGCAGTCTGAAAGCCTTCCACCTGGGCATGGTTTACCGTGGCCGACTTAGAAATCTCTAAATAGACTCCGGCCAAGTCGGCCGTAGCAAAGACAATCTCGACAGATGGGGGTTCATGGACGTCTCAGATCTCAAGTGTGTATGCGGCTTATCTCCACAGACAATGGCCTACCTTCCATATTGCGGTGCATGCCTTGACACCTGCGTGCTTGACGATCTTATGACTTTATCAGTGAGCGGAGTTCTTATAGCTGAATTTTGGGCCTAATATATTTAAAAAAAAATACCATCGACACGCTAAGAATATTGATCTAACAATAACTAATTTGATTTTCAAAATATACCATGCAACACGCAGTTTATTGCTACAAATAGTGTTGTAGCATTTTCTAACCTATATAAAGATGAAGGTCTAATCAACAATAAAATTTTATCAGAAGATACCATGCCATGACAGCAATCAATTAAACAAACAAGATACAGCAGCTCCACGAATGCCTAAACTTTTTAGTTGTATTAACATTCTGCAGTTAGAATGTTTTTTTTTTTCTATTTTACATCTTTCTATAATATTTTACAGTGCCACCTTTAAGTACAAAAGAATAAAAATTGAAGCACTCAGGATTACCTCCGTGCGAGGGCAATCCTCAACGGTTAATAGCACCGAGTTACCGTATTGTACACCTACACATATAGTTTTGGTAACGAGATATGCTAACCCAAGATTAACTGTCTGGTTGCAGTACAAAACCTTGATATTACAAAATGTTTTATTATGAATTCTGCATGTGTATACCTACTGGCAAGTCGGTGCTATTAAACGTTGAAGAGAGCTTGCATGTGTAGGTGATCTTGGTGGTTTTTTTAAACATACCAAATGGTTAAAAAAGACACAATTAAATTGATGCTTTTTTATTTGATTAATTAGCAACATGTTGTCATAAAATAAAGTGTTTGGATTGATCATATCTTTATTTTAAAATAGGTTAGAAAGTACTACAGCTCTGAGCCTATTCTGCCCTTCTTTATGTCTATTTTATTTCATTTCCTATGATAATCTGTGATACAAATATATTTATTTGTTTTTGTTCCAGGCACTAAGCTTAATAGCAGTGTTGTCCAGTGAAAACTTGTTCCACACTCCAATGCACAAGCGAGAAGAAGCTATAAAAGTGAAACAGAAGTTCTTGTCTCCTCTTGGAGATCACATCACTCTTCTCAACGTATTCAAAGCTTTTTGTAAAGCCCCCTTAAAAAAGGTTAGTCCAACTTCTAAAGTAAATCAAGATTTATATTGTAGAAAGGGGTTTGAATTTAATGGCCGGCCTAACTTCCGTCATTTTAATTTTTTTTCAAATTTGCGGCCACGCTTAAAACCTATATTAATAGATAGCTGGCATCAATAAAAACCAGTTTTGTCTGAGTGAAAATGTTATAAAGTGTCACGTTTCCGAGATATGAGCTCTTAAAGTGAAAGTTCATCACAACAGCTTCAGCACAACTTTGATAGCTTATATCTCGACAGAACTGGTTTGTATTGGTACCAGCTATCTATTAATATAGGTTTTAAGAGTAACCGCGACTTTGAAAAAAAAATTAAATGCCGCAAGTTTGGCCGCCAGGCTTCATACAAAAATCTTCCAAGCCCTTTAACTTGTAAGGCAAGTTAAAGGGCTTCACCACTTCTAACACAAATTTCCAGTAAAACAAATTTCACTAAGATTTAAATTATTTAACTATCCCAGAGAAACTTAGGTTGCTAATGCAATTACGAGTTAAATAGTAGATATTTCATAATTTCAATCAATAGTATGCTAGTCACTTTTTGTGGCATTACTTCAGTTCCATTAATTATGTCGATTTTTTTTATTAAATTAATTCACATCACTAGCATCTCTGTGACGAACATTTCGTTTAGTGATTTGCCAATGTAATGTAACTCAAAGGAAATGTTTTTTAACTTTTTCCAGCAATGGTGTAAAGAAAATTACCTGAATCACAAGAACTTGTCGTATGCGTGCGAGGTTCGACAACAGCTGCTTGCAATCTGCCAGAAGCTGAACATGACTGTCTGTAGTTGTGGACAGGCTTATGATCAGGTACAGATTTTTGCTTTATTAAATAAAGACAAAGAAGGGTTTTACAAATTCAAATCAGGTCAAGAAAATTGATTAAAAATAAAATTAAAGTCATGTTCGATATGATTCGCTAGGGGAATACCTAAATACTTCGAAATATTTTATTCCAAATTTTGATATTATTTTCAAAAGTTTGAATTTCATACAATACCAAATATTTATCATGTCTATTATAAAATAACGAAATTAATTTTACCAAGAGTCGTAAATCCGATTTGTTTGCTTGTAGTTGTTTGTTTAAGCTCGGCGCACCGGCTGCCGAGCGCCAGATCCCTATTGTTGGTGAATCGTTTGGGTTAGGTTAGAACAGTGACCATTAACGACCAGATCACCTTTATTCCTGGTTATGTGTTTATTTGTCTTGATATTCAGTCAATTATACAATGCTTTTTCTTTCGGAATTCTAATTAATCGGTAATTTAATAATCGGAATTCGTATTTTTGATCTTTCGTATTATCATGAAGTCGGAATTTTTGTTATTAGATCTATTGAAACTCGGTTTTTTGAGAACAGTAATTATAAACGTTAGGAATATTGAAATTTAGGAATTATATAGGATGAATGATGCATCGGAGTTGTTATATTAAGAATTTTGAATCATTCGGAATTATGAAAATCGGTATTTTGAAATTCGTATTTGTGACTGTCTGAATAAAGTTTTTCGTATTTATTTATTTAGTTATTTATTTAAGTACATGGAGGACTTACAGCTAATAAAAACAAACAAACAAGGAAACCATAGTCACCAGAAAGCCAATTAGAAATTCTCACGTATAGACTTTGAATAAAAAAAATTATGGTTTGAGCACAAAAACAGAAAATACACCGCTTTAATAAAAGTAAGAAGAATATAAATACTTGGCTTGCAATTATTTATGTAGTGTTTCGCTAGATTCCCGATTCGCTAGAAGTCGGAACGGCAAAATGTACATTTGATATTGCCGCCCGGCTGTGCCGAATTAGGCCGCCCCAGACATATCTGTAGCATTTCTAATTCAACTTCACTTTTGTTTTAGTTTTCAGCAAAATCACTGAGTACGCACTCTCGGAAAATTCAGCCTTTACAGTTTTAGACTGACGGAATTGTTATCACTTACCAGTGTTATGCTAATAATTATGTTTGTCGTATTTCAGTTACTAAAATGCCTGCTATGCGGTCTATTCACTAACTGCGCGTGGCAGCGCGGCGGAGCTGGAGGTGCGGGGGGCGCGAGGGGCGCGGGGGGCGCGGCGGTGGCGGGGCGCTACGTGACGGCGGCGGGCGCGGCGGCCGCGCTGCACCCCGCGTCCTCGCTGCACGCCGTGCGCCCCGCCCCCCCCGTGCTCTTGTACACCGAGCTACTGTCCACCACCCGCACGTACATGCTGACGGTATCGGCTATTCAGCCGCAGTGGCTGCACCAAGTGGCGCCTGAGTACGCGCGCCGCTGCCGAGCTAATCGGTGACGACGGCCGAGATACGATATAACGAAGATTCTTTATTCTTTCATCTGGCGCGATAGGACTGGGAAACATTTGCCGAAGCGTAAGCGACACTAGGGAGCCTAGACGAGTGACAATCGATTTAAAAATGTTTTGTATTACTACAATGACTTACAGCGGGACTGTCATAAGCTTTTCGGTAACAAGACGTCAATCCTGAGGTTTTTTATAGAAGTTCACTGTGTCTACGCCCTCTGGCCGCCCATAATTTGCGTACAAGGACGAAGTAAGATGTAGATGGTATTAACCCCCATTTCGAGAGTAAAGAGTTATCGTTTTCTGTTCTAGTTAATTTGGTTAAGAGTTATGATTATGATGCATTTGTTTAATAGATTGTTGTTTTGTAAAGTGTAACTTTGATTGTCGGTTTTAAACGGAGCAATGCAATTCAAATGGACATCATGTATGAGACACGTTACATTTAGTTCTACATAAGTGTGTGATATACAAGTAAGTGTTATAGAATTTATTTTTGTTCTAAGACACGATGTTGAGAATAAAATATATTTAAGATATATCAGTACTACCACCGTTTATAGAAAATACTGCCACAGAAAGTATTAATTTAGGTTCTGAAATCATATGCATGTTTGACCAATAATAAAAAAATGTACTAGGTCAAATTAAATTTGTTAGCGGAACTCCGACGTGATAAGAATCGATTTTATCAGCGGTGAATACAACAATTCATTTAATCTTTTTTTTTCATCTGAGCTTAATTAGGAGAGCTATCAATTTAATTTGACCCTATCAAAATATTACAACGTAATCAACCACGACCACAATTTCTAACAATGTAATGTTATTATTATAACATCACGTAACGCTGTTACTCGTTAGTCTGTGACTATATCGCCCCTAGTTCTATCATGTAAGCCCACGTCCGGGTGCTTTTATAACGCGACGTTTTTTTACCACACACTGGATTTTCAACTCTCGGCGTTAAGTCTAGCGTTGAGAATCCCACTGTGCACATCACTAGCGCGTTAAAAACGTACACCATTGAGCGGCAAAAAAGCCTGGCGCCCTTGTGAACGTGTGCTTATTTATTGTAAGTTTATTACCTGGTGCTAAATACGAGGTTTAGGATGTAGGACCTTATTGTTAAAATATTAGGATTGTAAATACATAGTTGTAACATACTGAATAAAGTTTTATCAAAATTACGTGTTTAATTTGAAGTCGTTATGACTGCTAACCACGTTGCCTGTTAAAAATAAATCTGTACCAATATTATAAGAAAGAGAGCGATTTTTATAAGCTTTTATTTAACTTGCCTTGTTAGTATGTATTGGTCAAATCTTACAACTGAATTTCAAACCAGTTCCTCCCAACCGATTGTGCTGAAATTTTGCACGTACGTTTGGTTCTGGTGACAATTCATTTTCATGACAGACATCACATAATCCTGCAGACAGGATCGCCTCCTCACGAGAGAACTACTCAAGGGTTAATAGCACGGACACGAAACTTTGTATACACGTAATACACGTTCCATGTTGATAGATAAACCTATTTGATATATTTTTTTTTTTTAATTTAGTAAAACCTTTTTTTTTTTTGTAAAAAACTTTAATTTATTGCGAGTTTGTGTGTACGCGGAAAGTAATCTTCGGTTTTCATTCATTCACCATTTGAAAGGTACATTATTCCGGTTTATTTACTTATACATACATTGCTGCACTTAAAGTTTACACCAAAGCGTGCAGCAAGCCTACAACATAACATTAACTACATAACTTAATGCGATAATTAAGCATAGCTTTACTACTCATAAACATAATCAAGATTCGTTTCTGAGTAATTAGGGCGTTTAGTAGATTCATCGCTTGGCTTGGGTTGTGGGCGCATATGGAGCATTTTGGGTACGCGCAGAAGAAGTCGAATAGGCCCCGCAAGGCATAAGCCCGCAACCGCCGCAGCCTGCCCGGAGCAAACCATGAACAGCGAGCTAGAGTAGTCGCGTCGTCCGTTTGTAATTGAGTAGTAGATAGTAGTGCATCAACAGCGCTTATTTTATTTTTATTTTACCATATATTTTCGAAAACGGAACCCTTATAGATTCGTCCAGTCCGTCTGTCCGTCCATTCGTATGTCCTGTCCTTTGTATCCTTTTACCCCGAGAATGTTGGCACCAAACAGTTGAAATGAAGTGTAGGTACCTTCTATAAACCGCTTCACAAATTAATATGTAAAATTATGACAAAAATAAAAATAGGGGTGGCCCTCCTTACATGTAACTGAGGTTTGAAAAAAAATATCTACGGTGGCCCAGAAATCAATATCAAGCCTAAAACGGATGATAGGGCAAATGGTAAGTGATCAGAAAATTATTTAAAAAAATCTTAGTCATGTGATTTATATTATTTATTTATTTATCAGCCATTTGTGTCCCACTGCAGATGGATTTTACGTTATTAATTGGCTTGTGTATTTGGCGCTGTTTCGTCGGTTCAACTTTTTGTTCAAAAGTTTTTTCAAATAAGTCGACAAAAGGAGTAACTTGTATTTCTTTACAATCAATAAAAAAAAAAAACAATTTGAGGTGCTGCCTTCTTTGAGGTCTTACATTTTAGATTCTTTGAAAAACTACAGTTGCATCCTTAAATAAACAAAACTCTCATAAGTCAGTTTAGTCAGTTTAGCTAAAAACCTGCCGACGCTCTTGAAGTGCACGTATGTACAGTAGACCTCAAAAGTGCAGTACCATGCTAAAGATTACATTGCTATGAACTGTGCGAGCGCGATACAGCAGTGTGTGTGCGTGTGCGTGTATGAGTGATGTCTCAACATTCTACACATAACACACACTAATGAACTGTCGTCACACTACGCGAAATAGCATTATATTTCTGTTGCATTTAGAATACACATCATACACCCGTAGTTTAAGTCGTGGACTGAACTTAAGTCGGACTTGACACGCCTACTTTCCACCCCATTAGACATATTGACAGCTACAGTTTGTTTATAATTTGACATAAACGCCCACTTTTCAAGAGTTTTGTAGTACAAGAATCTTTTGGCGCTCGAATGAAACTGACAGGGGGGCGCTGTTGATAAACCTTTTGTTAATTGTTTTGTAAAAAATATTGAGAAAAGAAAGAGATGGCTGCGTTAGTTCCGATGTTTGCCCGCGCCAGAAGATCCTTGAAACCGTGAAACTTACGTTATGGCTGATATATATACCTACTGAAATTCAAGTGAGTCGACGTGTGTAAAATTGTTTTCTTTTTATAGCCAAAGCAAGATGAATTTTGATGAATATGTCGATTATGTATACGATACGCCATACAATTATATATCGTGACCCGATGCCGACAACCCGTTAGAATGTTACAACAATAAACAGTTCCAAAAACACTTTCGATTTCAGAAGGAAACCGTACAAAAATTGGAAAGCCATGCGAGAGGTCTTTGCCCAGCAGAGGGACATAGAGGGCTGATATTAAATAAAATAGGGAAGATACTGTAGAAGAAAACACTATTCGTTTTTGGTTCCAACGTTTTCGTTCTGGAAATTTTGACCTACAGCCCGTGGACGGCCATCGACCCTTGTTGATAAAAACTATTTTCCATCGCCTTTAATTTCGAAGCCAGCTAGTCTGTAGTCGGGATTATTAATGAACTATTATTAATATTGCGAGCACTTGCATTATCCGTGGTAAATATATATTAAGCACGGTTTCTTTTTCAAATCGGTAGATATTTGGAAATGTTCATTATCGTGGGATTGTTTGAATTAGTAATTAAGATCGCGTAAATAATAATTTATAGTCGTGACAAATAGTCGTAATATGGAGTATCGTACACATAAAAGATAATACAAGCTACGTGATATTTCTAAAGTATGAGAAAACTAACGAACCATTTTGAATCTCAGACATTAAAAATGGTGCGAATGGTGCTTATGAGCGAGCTTGCCCATACTCGTGTTGTTTTGTTTATACCTACGATACCACCAAGTCGCTATTATCATCTATCTATACTTAAAAAAATCAAAGTCCTGACTGACTGACTGATATATCAACGCACAGCCCAAACCGCTGGACCTAGAGACATGAAATTTGGAGGGTGTATTCTTTATGAAAAGTATGTATCCACTAAGAAAGGGTTTTTTAAAATTCCACCCCCAAGAGGGTGAAATCGGGTGTTGAATTTTCTGTGAAACTTTTTATTCTCGGAATCGATTGATTTGGAAATTGGTGTACACACTCTTTAATTAAAATTATGAGACAATTATGTATCACAGTTTTTCAAAATTATCCCCCAACAGAGTCAAATAGGGCTTCGAAACTCACGTAGACAGGCCATGGCGCACAGTGTTGCGCAGGGCGTGCGGGGCGCATTTACCAATTAGTAAGTAGGAGGAATATTTCTGAGGTAGTCGTGTCTGTAAATATATGTGAAAACCCGATTTTCGCGTTGGCTCGTGATACGCGACATTGATATTAAATATTATGTAAAAGTATTATGTCTATATAGATTCCTAATGAATCATTTGATTGTCGTCACCGGTGTCCAATCTCAAACCAGGTTATCAATATTTCACATATGTAATGTAATTAATATTACAATGAACAAGTTATAAGTAAGTACATGTAAGAAAAACGCAAGTGTGTCTGTATAGCTCAAATAAAATGAAATACTTACATTAACTATTATTTATTACCTATTCAACTTTAAAAGTAAAAACTTATAAATCTTATATAACTATTATAAATGCTAAAGTTTGAATCGATAGATGTTTGTTACTCAATCGCCAGAACGGCTGAACAGATCTGAATGAAACTTGGTACAGAGATAGATTATAGTCTGGTATAGGACATAGATAACTTATTATCTCAGAAGTAAGATCCCGTTGGCATTTCCTGACCTCCACGAAACCGCGGGCATAAATTAGTTGCCAATAAAGCGATAGTAGGGGGTGACTTACCCGTGTTACTACCAATCCTACTACCTGTATAATAATACGGGTAATCCCATTGCTTTTGCGGTACTATCGCAGTTGTATAGATCTTAAATAGAAAGATAAAGAAAAAAATACAAATTTGATGCAACCAAGTTGGATGTAGCGCTCGCCGGCCGCTGTAGTGGCCAGTTTCTATTATATTGCAATAATAAAATAATCAAATCGAATTCTTATTCGCCGTTGCGTTAGGGGTTTAGCCGGCTGATCTTAGGTTTTTTTTTCAAACGATACGGGTAAGGATAGGTGTAAGCTAGGGCATCCCCATCAAATGAGTTACGTTATGTTAGAACTGGGACCAAAATGCGCTTAAAACATGAGCAGGCGGCTTGATACTGTTAAACGGAGGAAGAGAAAGGCCGATGTGAAACACACCATTATGTTGGGTGAACGAATCCAAAGAAATTCAAGGCTACTCGGTTCATCGTCCAACTGAATTCTTCCCCCAACTCTGGACGACCGGAATCTTCTAATAGAGCGAACTGGCGAAGAAAAGCTCGAAGCTTACTGAGCTCTTTTATCACCGCTGGGTTGAAGATACCACCATGTACCCGCAGCGGATTAGAGGCAGCAGGGTACAATTTATTAAACCTTGCCACGCGACCACAGTCATTCATCCTTGGCAATCATCCCTGGCAAAAATGGAATAATAACGGTAGTGACGTAGCCACTTCGGATGCCTTATTTCTTCAACAAACCATGTAGCTTGTCAGCTTTCAATAATCGTGGACGAAGGTCATGGGCAACAGCTAGTATGTTTATAATTGTGTGATGTTCATATTTATATTTTTGATCTCTCGTTGGACAACTAGTTATAAGCGCCACTGCATGGTGTGAGGTTATGGGTTCGATTCCCAGGCCATGCAGTGTTGTTGGGTTTTACTAACCTAGAGACTGGATCCAGTCTAACGTAGTCCTACGTGAATAAAAATTAAAAATTTCCTTTGCTTGTCAATAAATGTGTAATTTAGATAATTTTGTTATTTGTTATACGTGATACTACTTTTAAATAAAATAAAAACCAGTTGGCTTGTATAATAATAATTTCATTTATTTTTTCGGCCTCGTCCCTTGTAACCTCGCTGAATCGAAGTAGCTGGGCGGCACTCAAACGTTCGAGTTTTGCCTTTTGGTATGCTTCTTCTGCTGCCTTCACCAGCCACTTTTGCTCCTCCATTTTCAGCAGATGTAACTGGTTGGGCTCGCCTAACCCAGCGAGCCCAAGCACATTTTGTCGCTGATGGGCTGCCCGACAACGTGGTATTTAGATGGAGCTTGTGCTTGCGGACAAGTTTCTGTACGCACGACTTTTCACCAGCCAAAATGAAAATTCTTGATGCCATTATTTTAAGTGAAAATCTTATAAATGAACCACGAAAAAATAAATATTTATTTTCAAGTAAAAGTTCTTTGACAAATGATGTCAACCAAGAGCATTCGGTAGAACATCAATTTATGATAACTCTAGCATTGTGACGTATTTTAATATAACATTTTTAGCATACAAAGCAGCTTGCAACCTTCATGCAACATACTTTTTTGGGTTTGAAATGGACAGCATGTTTTTGAGGTAGATTAAGGTGAGTACTCATATGAGCATTTCCACGTATTGTAACATTGGTTGATAAATTGAGGAATGATATAATGCAAGGTTGCGGTTGAAATGATGAGCAGATGAAATGATGATGAGATGTTTGGATGGCTTGGTCATGTTGAGAGGACGAGTAAAAGGCGACTAACAAAACCCGAAAGAGAACACCCCAGAAGGACAAACTTTATTAGTATTGTTCTTCAAAAAGGTCAGGTGGCAGTGACCAGATGTATGAACGTGAACGAAGCAAAAGGAGTAAGCCGGTGGTGTTCTTTAGTGACTGTCCTTACTGTGTGGCATTTACTCTTCGTTGATATGTTGAACTTGCAAGTCGCGTGTGCTGCAGTTTATCTTGATGAGTTATATTAAAAAAAAAACACTGACCGCATTAGGAGAAGAAACGACCAGCACGACCCCTCAGTCCACGCACCTCATTTCATGTTGTACGATTTGCCCGCGCTCGTGTTTTTGCTCGATGAAATGTTACAAGCAAATCAAAATCAAGTTTTAACAAAGTGTCAAGTGGCTCATGTCTTGTTACAAATGCAACTTCTAGCTAGTCTGTCCTCACCTTATGAACATCATTGAGTGGGTGTTGCTGATGCGGTGGTGGGCGTTCTTCACCTGTTGCCATGACAACAAATGTCGTTTTAAGTTCAAAAATGGACTTAAGTCGGCTTCTGGAATACGGGTGATAGTGATGACCTGTTCTTACCATTGCATTGTTAAAATTCGCGTACTATTAACATGGGTTGGTAGCTGTTTGGGCTGAGCATGGGTTCACGATCAATGAAGTCCAAGTTCGAATCCATGTTATTACAATGTGTGGCTGTTTTTTGTTTCTTTGAAACCTTAATTATATTTGTATTTTAAGCAGAAAGTCGTTAGGTGTTTATGTTTATTTATAATATAGTCATGCTTATTATTTATTTTTTATAAGAAGTTAAATATTAGATAGTTATTGTATTATTATTTAACCTCATTAATTGATTTTTATTTTATGTTTTCGGTGTTGGAAGGTGGAAATAAAAAAATCATGCTGAATGATAACAAAAATGTTTATTCGTTTTATTTATTTATAAAATTAACAAACTTTTATGAGAATGTGACGTCACATTCCTATCTAGGCAAAAAAAAGTTCTCTTATCACCGTTCATAAGATTTTTTGTTGTATACCCACTAGTCAATTCATAATAAGAATAACATAACACGGAAAGGATATTCTAATAACACAAATATAATTGTTGATACCCGCTTATTATAGGTATCAGTATTCAGCAGAGTTAATTGAATACTAATATATGAGTTAGACTTTATGAACGGGTTTTTGTAATGTAACGTCACATTGTATGTATTGAGGTTATAGCTTAAGTGTTCATTTTCTTGACGAAAAGAATATTGAAACTAAACCCCAATTTAAGATCATTAAATTTAAAATTTATTTCTTAAATTTTTTTATTTTTATTTACGGTTATGTTAATATTACTAAATATTTAGTTACCCGGTCTACTTATTAAATTAAGTATTATTATTTTTTCGCCATAAATTAAGTCTTCCTTTTGGCAAGACTTGAAAGTCTTCTCGTTAGAAAATACAGTCACCTCCCAGTTAAATGGAAATAATCTCGAGCAAAACGTAGTCTTTCCTCCCTGTGTTTTTGTGTCAAAAATGGTTTTTAGCTGGCTTCCGATGATGTAAACCTTCAGCATGGACTGCATGGTGAACAGTCTGTAATGTAGTATCCAATTGCTCTGCAAACATTATAGTTGGAATGAAACCATTTGTTTCATATTCTTCCACCATAAAACGTCGCTGAGTCGGGTAAATAAGCGGCGGCCTTTCACTTCTTAGACGACTCTTCAGACTACCTTCTTCCTCAAACCTCTTTACCCAACGGCTAACAGAATTTCTAAAAAAAAAACAAAATATGATTACACACTTGCAACTAGCAATTTATTTAATAATAAGAAAATCACACACCACAACTATCATCATAATAATTATAATTTTTAAAAATAACTTACACATTTTAAGCCAGTTTCAGTTGAAATTTGAGAAATATTAAGCCCATTTTTACGCAGTGACAATATTTGCCCTGTCATCAATACTAATATTAGCTTGCATCTTGAATAAAGACAATCAAACAATACGCTAATCGTAATAATAACACAAACGCTCGTAACAAAGTTCACCAACTAACAACGTCATAACTAACTACTTTGTTCAATCCAGAAGTTTATTTTGTTTCACATTCACCCTCATCTTTTTTGTTAATAATAAGTTCCAACTAATATTTAGAAAAACATATCTCATAGGGTCTAACGTATCATTTATAATTAAAACACAAAAAGTGTAATGTCACTTGGGTTCGAACGCAGACTACTGTGCGAGACATTTTATCTATAGCGTTAACCGCTAAGCCAGATAGACACATAATTGTTAGTTTGAAATTAAATATCACTAACTTAATACTCCGTCGCGACATGACAGGCTTGTCACTAAGGCAAATGATCATTATATCGCACTCTTTCTGACTAGATAATTATGAAAGAGAGCGATATACGAGATCGTGTATGTGTGCAAAATGTTTGTTATGGAAAAAGGTCGTAAGTGCGACTTGTTTTGATGCGATCGTTTTGTGAAACTGCTACTGCACTTATGGTCTCTACTGTACCTACCTAATCTTAAAAGGCCCAAGCTTCTCTTATTCATACTGTGCTTGCAACTTGCATCCCCCACCAGAAGCCTACCCTCGTTCCAAGGCACAAACGTCATGCCGTCTGCTCCCTTCTCATCATCACGTACCAAGCAGTTTGGTTCTGAAACTGCTGGTACGCCGTCGCTGGCAAGGCGTCGACGAATAATATCGTTAATGCTGGAGTGCCATGTGAGCTGCTCTGCTGTAGCAGGACAGGCCATTGTGTCCGAGCCTGTCGAGAGCTTCACCCCAGAAAAGTTTAAATTTATTTACTTTCAGTTAATTAAGGTAACTAATTGGTGAAATATGATTTCTGGCAAGTCTTAGACGTAATCAAGATATGACCTAATGTTAGCATGCTAGATGAAAATCGGAACTCTTTTCAACTTCATAACTTCTTGTTAAATTAATGAACGCAAATCAACAATTTGGCTGACGATGTAACATTTCGAATACGGCTGGGTGTGAATACCCAGTTCTTACAATTCAGTTTTGGAACCTTAGTTCACTACTAATTAGTACCTACGATGGAACTTGCGGGATGACGTAACTGCTACGCCAGCTGCTACGTCAGATGCTACGATAGATGCTAGATAAACGTCCCATTGTGCAACTCGTGAAGTTGCATACTTATTTTTTTAATTTCTGTGTTTCTTGATGCTCGTATCCGGGAGGATAATAAACCAGTTTTTAATTAAGTAAGGAGCATGTCGTTCCTACCACAGCCATCAGACGCTGCTTTTGAAAACATTGCAGCATTGTGGGTAAGTACCTATTACATTGGACTTCGCTGCTCCATTTTGTAGATCTGATTTACATACTATCAGATCAGAATGTTGCAGTCAGATTGAAATGAGGTCGTAAATGGGATTACTTTTATGGCTCCGGTTCCATATTCTTGAATGCTGTGTAAAATGTTTCCATTCGGGCTTCTAATTAAAATAGCGATCCCTGCCAAATTTAATTTCCTTGCGCACTTCTTTAAAATTTATTCTGTAATAAGCACCAATGAAAGTCGTAAAAAAAAGGATCCAAGAGAGAAGTGACGACAGTCCCCTCATTAAAATGATTCCAGCTGGAAGCGGAACAATGTTAATTCGATAATTATGTAAATTTCCAGAAATAATTCATTAGAATTTATGACGTACAGTAGGTGCGTACTAAATGAAATCGACCGCGCCTGAAGATACCTATTTATTTTCAGGGAATTTGAGAGAAATGGATTAAGGGATTGATATATAAAACCTTAAGAGTATCAAGACATCTTGCATTCATAAAATATATGCTTTAGTTTATGAAAATTCATTAAATATATAACGAACAATTTGGCCTTTTATTGAACTTTGCTGTGTCGATGCTTTTGCGCGTGCCTATTAACAATAGAGAATAGAGGCTCTCAATATGGCTGTAGAAAAATACAGCGGCATGAAATCGTCGTGTTACATCGATATCAACATAGCCCGATACTACTCGGAACCATAGGAGGGCTATCAAATTATTCAATATTCCGTTCAGCCACCGTCATATAAGTTCACCATTCTAATTTTGCAAGTCAAACTGTGACACCCGGATTCACATACATAGGTATTTACATGAGAAACAGAGCTTCCACATTTCATACGTGTAATGCCAATACTTCATTATTTCGTCAGCCTACACATTATATTATTTGTGTATTGCGCGAAGAGGATTCGAGGTGAACTCAAAAACGAGTTATACCGAAAATATTTGAGTAGGTACATCTAACAGGTACTGCTACATATGTTATAGATACATACAGATTGATTAGTTACAAAAGAAAGATTAATGAGCTGTTTCAGCTTTGATTTTTCCTCATCAGTTCTATGATAACAAGTTATACAGATTATGTCGCAACTTCTCTATTTGTTATGACAGACAAATAAAAATTCCCGCAGAACCCTTGCTGGTATTGGTATTCCAAGTGGCTTACACTTCCCTCTAGTATAAAAGCAAAACTTTGTAGGTACCTTCTCCGGCACCGGTTTCACAGCTGGCGATTAGCGAGTAGAGCTAGCAACAAAAACCGGCCAAGTGCGAGTCGGATTCGCTCACAAAGCCAAAAAACCATCGTCTGCCTAGGGTTTTCCCAACTATGTTGGGATCGGCTTCCAGTGTATTTGCGTATTTTACATGGAGCGACTGCCTAGCTGACAACCCAGTACTAACTGGGTTGTGGAGGGTACTGGGTAATACGATATCCCTTGGAAAGACTGGTTGTCAGACTTTCGGCCCAGTACTACCTACTACCTGTAATGACTGTCAAAGATCTAGAATTGACAGCCAGGAACAACCGTTTAGTGTGCTTTCCGAGGTACGGAGGAAACTCGGGATGTAATAGGAGGTACCCATCCACAGACCAACCTAGGCAAGCACCGCTTAACCTGAAGATCACCCGAGCGCCTCTAATTATTTAGCCACGAGCTCCTTCCGTAGCACCAAACAATATAATAACATTTTTCTTATCGCTCATTCATATGTCAGTTTATACTCAACAGCAAAAATAAATTTGTTTTTCATACGTTAATGAAAAACAAAGTTACTGCTACACTTTCAAGTAAAAGTCCCATAATATCTCCTAATCGTAATAAGTATCAAATCTTATTCAAACCAATTATCGTTGAAAGTTCTATTTATCTCATCAAACATTCACTTAAGAAAAATTATATTAAGAACCTCGATATTAATTTTCAAAAGCTGTTGATAGAACCCACACAATTACGTATCTACTAGAAAATAGCTCTTCAATCCTCACTTACTTGCATGGAGGGCCACACCTATTTTTTTTTTTCATAATTTCCTATCACTTTTTTCACACTTACCAAAGGAGAAGGGAAAGGCTCCATAGTTTCCTGGGCCCAGGTGCTAACTCAATCAAACCAGCCTTATTTGTAAGAGGATGTAATAACAAGGCCTCGCTGAAAATTTGGTGTAATTTGGCAATCCAGGAATCATGTTATATGAAGTATAGAAAAAGCGAGGTTATATTATACCATTGTAATTTTTTATGTTATTTACGAAACATTTTCGATTGGCTTGGGTTGTGTAATGGTTCTATGCATGGGCTAGTAGAGATGTGTAACGCGTCGAAGATCTGACACGTTTAGCACGCCCTGGACAGTCGCTGCATTTGATGACAAGCCTCTACATCCAATATCTAGCAGTTAGAAGCAGTAGGTACCTACCTTTTAAAAAGGGAGAAGAGGAAGTAAAATAATACACCAATATAAATAATATAAAATATTTATTTTTCATCTTTAATAATTATGACAATATCATCTAAGAATTGTGCAGGAGGTACGATATTTTCTCATTCTGGGTATCTTGCCCAACTGAGATACCACATTTTGTGCATTACATGGGTACAGCAGTCTACAGTCCTTCTACCTACAATATTATACAATTACAAAAATATACTAATATTGAATCTCGTCCTCTTCAGTAGCTGACAATTAAAATGTAAACAAAATATATGTTTTGCGACTTATTTGGCGGGGTTGTATGTATACGTCCCCGCAATAACCTTGAAGTATTTGAGGCCAAAAGCTGTCGAAGAAAGGTGCTGCAGCTGCCTGCTGCCCTGCACACTTTAATGATAAACCCATCATTTCCCCGCATATGTTAACCAAAATAGGAATAACTGATAAAATCGCCTTATCGTCCAAGATTCTTCTGCCAATAGAGACCAGTCGACCAGTCTCAATGATACAATATTCACACAGCGATCCATGTCGACAATATCCGATCGATAGGCGTACTCAGTTGTTCAAAACAGAGAGCCGGGCACAGAGCATCATATATAACAGCCGGGTAATTCAAAAAAGCAAGATCCGTCGAATAGTGCTGTATAATATGCAAAGCCGAGGTCGTGGGGTTATACAATAAAACATGGAAAATGTGAGAACGAAAGAAAACGAACGAGTGCTGGTTTTTTTCTGTCTGTCATCTGTCAGTCGGTGACCAGTTGCCAACTGAAGAAAAATTAAAGGAACTCGGTCCGCTATGAATCGATTTCACGAAACGATTGATAAGCACTTGTCACTTGATTTTCATACATATTCTAAGATTTTACCGATTCATTCGTTATCGATTACTAAGATTTTCAGGCATGCATTTAATCGAGTATTTAGTTTAATAACTTAATTTAACTTTTCTCGCTTCCTAGATAGAAACATGGTCCTGTATTTTGTGATTTCCTTTAGAAAAATATAACGGGTTTTTTTATACACATTTTAACTAGTTAACTGCTGGGCCCAGGATTTCCCTTCTCCTTTCGACTGTGTAGTGCCAACAGTCTCGAAATAAAATGGCTGTGACTTACGGACGGCCAGACAGACGGACAGGACGAATCTATAAGGGTTCTGTTTTTTGCCATTTGGCAACAGAACCCTAAAAACGAGTTGTTTGTTTGACAAAGTCTCGCCGGGTGCGGAGGTGTTAACAGTCACCGATCATCGATTATCTAGTGTAGGTATCTCGTTTACTCTCATGGTACCTACAATCTTTTGTTTCTCAAGCGAGAAAGTTGTCAATCGTCAGGAAAGGTGCCTTAGTTACCTTCCATTTATTAAAACTCATCATGAAACTTTGTAAGAAAAAAATTCTTATATCAAAAAAGATTTTATGTTACTTAGAAAGTTTGTCTTTTAAACTTTATTAGATTTTTAGTGACCAAGTAACCGACTTACCTATGTGGAACTAGTGGAACTAATAGTTGTCTATATGATGATGTTGATTATACCTAATTAAAAAAAAAATGTAATATTGTTAAAAAGCGTCGACACAATTTATCACCTGATGTAACATCCTCAATAATAGATATTTATTGTGTCTCATAAGGCGGCGTTTTTTAATATTTCAACTAAAATAATTAGTTGAAATATTAAAAAACGCCGCCAAAACAATATGTTTATTTATAGTTAAGCAGCTTAATAAATTACTTTTAGCTGTAATTTCTAAATGAGATGACTTTGTATAAACAATACAAAGAAGCATGAAATAAAAACATACCAGAAAACGTAGAACATTAAGAGATACATACATAGGTAAGTATAGGGACGTATGTAGTACTTACCATTTGTAGGTGCAAACGCTGCGGTCCCATACCCGCTGTGGCTAATGGGACTTTGGAATGGATGCCGTCGTCGATAACGTTCTCCCTCGTGTCTGCTTTTTGTGTTTTTAGCTCTAATTGCCCAACTTTCTTGTAATAAATTACTTGCTTTTGATACGCCATCAATTATCACGGCGCTTGTAATGAAACCGAGCTAGTTATACATACAACATCATTTTCAGGATTTGACTCGGATGTTTGTGTATTTTCTGTTGTTCGCTGATCCCTTTATTTCTTGGTAAGTATTTTTAATTAAATTCTCTTTTATTCATTTAAGTACTAGGTATAACATAATTAGCCTATAATGTTTTTACACAAGACTTCACTCTATGAGAAGGTATGGGCTACAATCCAGTACACGGTCCCAATGCGGGTTGGTAGCGATGTCACATGTTTTAGAATTTTTCGTTATAGGATATGGCAGTTTTCTCCCGATGTTTTTCTTTGAGAGCAGTGGTGTTGAAATAAATTACACAAAGTAACAGTAGTAGTAGTCGGTTAGAACCTACAACCTACAAATCGTAAGTATGGGCCGTGACCACTGGGCCACCACTACTTTAAGTACTAAGAGGTACATATGTTTTTACAAAATAAGACGACCTGAGGCACGAGTGCGCGGTGTAAACGTAACGTAAAAACGTCGATTTACAATAAAATTAAAAATACTCGTTTCACATTATACAATTTTCATAATTGTTAGAATTTATTCATGTTCATGAATGATACAGATTATGTTTGTTGCAAACATTTAAACTAAAATGCTATAGGAAAATTGTATTTTCGATTAAAAAATTGACGTAATTTACGTTACGTTTATACTTCTCTATTTTATCTTTAACATGTTAGCGGCTCGATCGCTGTTTGTTAGGTGTAGATGATAACGGAATGTGAGATGAGTCCGCGGCCACATATTCGCGTCTGTATTGGCACTCGTGCGTACAAGTACAAATTGTATAAAAGCTTTGGTGAGCAAATGGAGTAGGTATAGATATTTCCAGCGGTTACCTCTCGGAAGGGTCCGGTGTCTCGAGGGGCCGGGTTTGGACCGCGCTACTCCACAAGGATCTCGTTACGTGTATCGTTCCAATATATCTATATCTTTGGGCCTACTTTGTTGTTGTAGTAGGTTCACATTTACACAGAGTTTTTTGAGTAAAATCATGCCTTCAATAAAGGGTTCTCGAATATGGAGTATCTACTTATCTACTAGATTTATTGTAAGAAGATTGTATGGTAATTCCTTAGACGTGATGTTATCCTGTTCTCTTTTTTCCTCTAAAAGCGACTCTTCAATTTAATGAAGGTTGACGTTTATCGTTTGTATATTTACGAAGTACAGAAACGTAAAAAAAAAAACACTCAAATTAAGTAGGTACTTAATTTGAGATTTTATGAATTCAATAGAAAAGATCTTACAAAAAAATAGATAAAATAACGAATGATAGGTAAAATACTAATAAGTAATCAGTGGTTTATCGGAACTCCCACGATACATGCACTGACCTTATTGATGGTTGGGAGCACTGAATCGAGGAAGATATCCCGTAAGTGACAGTATAAGTTTATTTTTTGTTGGTGATGTTCTTCAGAAAAGTCTGGTGCGCAGAACAACGATGCAAAAGTATGTAATATGTGAGGATCGTAGCAGGTGGCATGCCTACTGTAGTTTCTGCCTACTCTCCAGGGGAACAAGGCGTGAGTTTATGGTGACACGATCTCACGTGTTCACGATGTTATTAATGTTTTCTGCCGGACACTGCTGCCTGACCGTCTGGTGGATCGCAGCGATATGAGAAAAAACTTATGGTTTCATGAATTTTTTTCCCCGTTTGCGTGTTTTGTCCTCGGGGTCCTCGTTTATTCTGATAGAGTATCTACAATAACAGTGCTTTTTATATGTCTAGCCCATAATTACCAATGTGAAGTTATTGGTGAAAAGCAAATTGGTATGCTGCGACTAACTCTCGAGGGAAGCAAACGAGTATGTTAATGGGTTTGTAAATATGTTAACAAGTTAAAGCGCCGTTTGAACGCTTAGAACCCCGTAATATACAATATTTATTTAGAATCTAAATAAAAAAGGAATTCTTCGTTTTCGTGAGTCAGTTTTCATAAATTCAACAGCACAGCTCTTTCACCTACGTACGTGTACCTGTAAAACATTCTGTACGTAGAGTAACGAACAGTTCGTGCATTAAAATGCAGATGTAAGTTAATAATAGGGTTTGTTTTTCAGTGCGGTTCCGTCTGCAGCAGCTTTAATTCGAGTTTAATTAAAATTCACCCGCTATAAATTATCTTCTTCGGGACAAGTTGCGTTTCACAATACGCAAGCTTATGCCATCATTTGTATTGTCTGTGGTCTACTTTACGGGTTGCAATACTCAAAATCATCAAATAATATGCATGTGGCGTAACCAGTAGTTTTGAATATTTTGCATCGAGGCATACAGAATATTTATTACTCCAACATTTATTTAGAAGACTATAAAACGTCAGTGTCGCGGAATATCGACACATTCCCAAGGGAAATAACGAAACAATTTGCAATGGAATGGTAAACGTACGTACCTACAAAACTGCCAACAAAATTGTACCGAGACACTTTTTAAATCTAGTCGCGTGATGTGCGTCTCAAATATGCATACTCGTCGTGACTAGTATGGTGAATTTCGTTTACAGCTTTGGTGGGTGAAACGCTGTAGGTATGAAGTAGGTGTCACCCTGTTCTAACAAAATATTCGTTGACATATTAGTTTTACCTGATAGTGAGTATTTATTAAATTAATTTTGTAGTAGCCAGTAGGTAACGTAAACACAGGCACATCTGCCCTTTTGTTACGGTTTACTGAAGTGTATGAGGGACCTACCTGCTATCAGAGAGAGCAGAGCAGTGCGTGGCATTTTGAATGCAAAATAAATCTAAAAATAATAAGTAGTTAGAGGGAAAACAAAATAAACTCAGCTACTTTATTTTTTTAATCAATTTCCCCGAATGCTCGTTATTTTAAGTTGCCTGCTAACCGTCTTAGCATTAATTTCTTTCTTCTCTGAAATCCTATTGTTTATAAAATTTCATTACAATTTGTTATAAGATAGTCCCCGCGGGTACGCTACGGCGCAAAGTAATCAAATCGTTACACATTAATATATTTAAGATATCTTTTAACCAATGACGCGAAAAACGGCGGCGCTTAGGTAGAGATTCTCGTGAAAGTGCTTATTTGCATCCAGATGAGAGAGAATGAGGAAAAATGAAGTGTTGAAAGTGAGGCGACCCAAATTGTTAATTTAATTGCGAATTCATTAAAATGAATAGTACCTACTGGGTATACGATTTCTTTCAGTGATACGTCTCTAGAAATGTATTGATTCATTTTCCTAAACCTATATATTTTGTCACGTTTTGATAAAACACACCTTCGTACACACCTTAACATAATTTCAATAAACGGTTCTGCTATAACTGGGTAAGAACAACTTGATCTCAAGCTGACAGCAAAGAGATCGTTACATACAACTACAAAGGCACAACCAATAAACTTGTATCAAAGGCTGTCATTATCAGATACACTTTATTGCATGCAGGCGTCCTTCGATATCAATTGTGAAGAGTCAGGAAGCGCAGTTTCTCGTGCAGCGGTTTGTCTCGGCCAGTAAATCAGGCGACGGTTCGCCACACGGTACAAGCGGGCACCTGGCTCTCTGATTGGGCGCTTCCTTCCGAAGGCGCCAACCGCACCGAGATACCGACACCAGCTGGTCATACCTGCATTGTTGTGAATACAGCTCCTTTCGTATCGTTAGCTTTTAGATAACGTTTTATGAGACTGTCTACTCTATAACGTGGTTCCACAGAGAATGTAAGTCCTCAGTTTATTTTAACAGAGCATTTTGTAATGAAAACTTCAAAGAATACTAATAATTCAATGCTATTGTTTATCACCAGCTAAAGGCTCGATAAATCAAAGTAAAAGAACCTGTTTTAGGGGAAAGCTCTTAGAGAATTCCCAAACTCATAGATATAGCACCGGTTCTTACTGTGGTTACCGCAAAGAGGCGTAACCTATCTATCTTGGTAGACAATGGGATTATTTCTCTGTCGATCTAGATTTACTGGTGTACCTACAAGGTGGTGCCATCTGGAACCCCTCGGAAGCTACTATGTGCTTATCAGTCGCGTGGTCTCGATCTGTGATGAATACGAAACAAACAAATACTTCGGGGTGGCTACGGTTCAATCTCGTAAAATTAATGGGTCGTATTTGTAATCAATTCTTATTCTTATGTAGTTAGGGACGAAGGTATAATAATTGATTGCTTAATATCTGCTACATACTTAATACAACGTAGGAAGAACATGTGGCTTTGAGCTAAACCTGCGAAATATCGTCGTTACAGGACGTTCACTTGGCAATTTACCAGATTCTGTCTCATGCGCGATGGCGGCAAGATCAGAAGTCATTACTATTGAAATGTACATGTAATAGAAATTGGATTGAGATCCTATAACTATTTATTAAACAAAAAACGAACCGCCGCAAACGAATAATTTTGCTTTTGTTTTTGTAATCTCCTATAGTAAAACCTAGTGCAGCTATCTCGTGGAACAAACTAGCGGTGTAATGGATATCTACTGCAGTTTCCACACGTTTGGGTGAATAGCAAAAAGTTTTCAGCACGTTGTTTTGTGTTTAGTATTTATTATTCTGTAGCACGGAAGTGCAATTCACATATCGTGCGAATACGGTGAGCGCTGAGCACCGGGAAGCGGCCATAAACGGAGGCAGTTCGCCTTACATTACATTTACATCGCATCAGTCCCGAAGAATGTTTACACTTTAATAAAAATGTTTAAGAATTTTTACTCTCAAATTGCGGTGCTTCTATTGAATTATCGCGCCCCAAGGAACAAGTAGGTAATTTACGCGTACATTACCGTTATATAATGGCATAAACGGATTTACTCGCAGGTGAAGGCATGAAGGTATTTGTCGCGTCGTGAGTGCGGGCGCGGCGCGGCGCGGCGATGTGCGACGGACGCAGGGCGCGGCGCGGGCGAGAAGACAATCTCGGCAATGGCTCATTCGCTGCTGCAACGAGCCGAGCAGAGAATTGAATTGGAAGCAAATGTGCCGTACGGATACTGCCGTCGAATATAAACTGAACCACTCCCGAGTAAGCGGCTCTGATCATGAAATAAAGAAAGCCTCAGAAATAAATTTTCTAAACGCGGACCGATTTTAAATTGGATAATAAATATCGGAAGATATCTTGGCGACTCAACTTAATTATCATCACATAGGAAATGAATGAGTAGGTAAGGAATGTTATTATTTATGCTGGGGTAGACAGCCGGAGGAAAGGTATGTAATGAGAGGAGGGTGACTCAGTCGCCTGTCACTCCGACCTGTCAGCGCGCTGGCTCGGCTTCATAATAAGATATCGCTTGTTTATGTTTATGTACGGCGACGTTATATGTAATATAAAGAGCTTACCTTGCATGTGTATTTTACTATTACTAGGTATCGTTAAAGTTGTCAGTGGTAGCAGCTGATGTAGGCAGAAACTACGAAAACTTAAGAACAAACTCTATTAATACTAAAAAAATACCGTACCTTCTCCTAATTTAAAAATCCAATGATAGTGCAGTTTCCATTGTTTGTTCGTTCACTTATTGTGTACATCTGCGGGATAGAAGGCACAGTGGTCGCAGTGTTCCGGAGAGCTTTAACAAACGGCTGCGTGCGGCGGTGCCGGCCGAGGAAGCCTTTGTGGGCGGCTTCATTTCCGAGCGTGCGTCCGCGGCTATGGCCCTATTTCCTCTCCGATGATAGTCCGTTTACGACCACAGCTTCTTCGCGACTGCCTCTATGTTTGTACGGAACCTTATATGCAATGTTAGAAAGAATGAAGAATCACAGATTTTCTATTTTTAGATCAGCTTCCGTCTCAGTTTTGGATAGGAAATATTATCTCAACAAGGTTTACTTGTTTTATTTAATGATTAAAAAGAACAAGGCATTGGAACAAAATAGCAGTGATAGCCTAGTGGTGTGAGTGTCGGACTGCCAAGTCATAGGTCTTGCGTTCGAATGCAAGACACGTACCTCTGGTTTTTGGGATTCATGTGCGTATTGTATAAATACAACTTGCTTCGGTGAAGGAAAACATCGTGAAGAAAACAAACCAGCATGCCTGAGAGATATTTCTCGACGGCATGTAAAGCCAAGTCAGAGGCCCATGGGCTGCATAAAAACTCGACTGACACCAGATTAGGCAGTAACCACACGAAAACGAAAATATTTGGAAAATAACAGAATACTGTTTTACTTTATTGTACTTACATACTTACATATTACCTAGACTCACTTGGTTGCCACTCTTAAAATTCCGAACCACTTACAATTGAACTTAGTATAATCAATATTTTACCTATGCTGGCTATAATGTCGTCACAAAAATAGATTGATAAAAGATTTGAATGACATTTCAAATAACATGAAAGTATTGAATTCCAAGTCAAGGAAAGCCATTGAATTCGAATAATACCTATTTCAATATTCGTTCGTCTCCGATTTACTCTATCTCATATAATCCAGTGTGGATTCCTATGAAGCTCGGATGTTTCATGACAAATGAACTCATATTTGAAATACATTTGAATAATAATATTTTGTGTACCTACTCGAGGTACCTATGTAGAAGTATAAATGAACTATAATAAATGTTATAATTCATAGTTCAGTGCGTGCTAATTTCATTGATATAAAAATGTTTATATAATTCTATAATAGTAAGTGTATGTGTAAATGTTTTTATAAATGTCCTTGTCTAGTTTTTATAAATATAGTATAATGTTGACGTATAACCAATACAACTCAAAAGCTCACAATCGAACGGACAATAATGCTACATTTACCTTTTGGAATGAGGACTAATGACTATGGCGGTCATTTGCTTTATCCCCGTAATGAGCCCGTAAACGTTCATAGTCCATTCTGAAAAGTAAGTAGTAAGAGTTCATTCTAGGGATCTATATAAGCCTCCTCATATTGTCTTAATCACTCTAATTAGCAAACGAAATGTTGATCGCAATTGAGATTCTTTTTTTTTTCTCAAAAGGAAGATGGTGGTCGTGGTCGTCTAAAGATAGAACCGGTCGCCATTTACGGCCCCCATGAGAATTGGTGGCCAGTCCTTTACGGGTTTCGCAGATTATTTGGCCTTGGGTTATACATTAGATAGAGATTTATAGTTGAGTATATCATGTCGAAGGTGGCTTTATCCTTTTTGGCTTTTCTTTCTATCATAAAAAATATTATGGTGGTCAATATTTAAGAAAAAACGAAGGCATTTCTGCGTAGACTTCTCTCGACATAACTGTCCACATATACATAATGTCTACTGATACGAAAGATGTCTTTGATTTATCAGCGACAGGGAGGGGCGCTCATTACAACCCCGGCATCATTACAAGTCCCACGGTAGGCACTTGTATCTCAATGGCTTGAAGCTCGGGGTTACAGATAACGGCCGCGTCCTCGATACGTGATTTGCAACCCTCCTTATTACATACAACATTAAAATATACATTTTTATGTATGTATCCTTAAACATTAACAAATCGTGTACTTCGAAGCACTAATTTTGCGTTGTGCCTGATAATTACTGTTCTTAGTAATAAAAAAAAAAAGCCGTATTAAAATGACGTAATGTTGTGACAGTGACCTTTGTTAAATGCGTTTTAATGTTTAGTTTCTCAGTATTAGTAAAAAAAGGAAAATAAATTTAATAAATTTAATAATAGATTTAAGAAGGAACATACCATTTATACTTGCTATACTGGACTATACTAGAGTTTTCTCCAATTCTGTTGAGAATACAAACGTTGTCGAATGTTATCGTGTGCACGATAAGTAGAAACAAATTGGTTCGTATTTGGATGGGTGAGCACTCACTGGTTTTGATAAACACTCATTTTTTATTCACATCGTTAGGCTTTTTTTTGTATAGAGAATACAACTTACGTAGGTTATATATTGTAGTTATGTATTTTGCTTCAAAGGTAAGTGTTTTGCCAAGGTAAGTGTGATGTTGAAGGATACTCTGACTGTAACAAACAAGGTTTAGTTTAAAACAGATTGAAAACGCAGCCAAGAATGAAAACGTAAATGAAAGCGTCGTGGTCAGCAGATATACATATAAATGAGTTGGCTCACCCCGGTCCGTCTTATCGGTTCACTGTCGCCGCGAGTCGGCGTGATTCTCTACGAATGACTAGATATTCCAAATCTTTATACGGGTTCCCGCTTGTACCCGGCATATAAACCTCATGTGTGAAAAAACTTAACAAAAAAAAACTGTCTCAGAATGACGGGTTCAAGGTTTCGAAAGCTCTGAATTTTTTATGTATTCCTAAACCGGGAAAATACGAAGCTGTGACAGCTCTGTAATCATGTAGGAAGCGGACCAGATTCAGTATTCGGATAAAAATAAAAAGAAAGCTATCCGTTGAGGACGGACACAAAACACGCCCCGCAGCTATATTTTTGGACGAGTAGAGCACTACGGCCCCGATAGCGCTAGACAAAAGAATACTTACATACAATAAAGAAGTCAATGTAGAGATCTAAAGCGGACAACGGTTTGTTGAAAACCGCCTTTCCTTTGTGAACGACTCTCTTTTATGCAAGTTACTATACCGTCTTCTGTTTAAGCAATGCCATTACCTCTCGATCGAATGTGAAGTATTCGCTTTAATGAATCCACTCGACTCGATAAATTCCCCACTCGGTCCCTATTTGCAAGAAAAGAGTGCATTACCATCGTAAGCTTAATAATGGTTCGTTAGATGGCCTACTTTTTGAAGGATCAATGGGTGCGTGCGTACTGGCATTTGTTTGATTAAGGCTCGCGTTCTATAAGGTTGTATAAACTTGACACATAAACTGCTGTTTTTAGTTCAGCTACCGTAGCACGACCACCGTAGACAAGAATTTCTTTGACGGAAGAATCGACAAAATGACAGATTGTGTCGACACAATGACAGATTTCTTTGCACTGTCTGTCATTTTGTCGATTCTTCCGTCAAAGAAATCCTTGTCTACGGTGGTTATGCTACGGGGGCAGATAACGAAGCAGTTTCTTTAAAAACTTTTGAGTTAAGTTTATCATATTACTAAAAATATAGACACTTAGCTGTTTTTGACATGGAAAGAAAAATGTCAAAAACAGCTATGTTCCCTGCGCAGGGTTTGCGTATAAAATATTAAAAATATAGGCACTTGTTTTTAACGATATGTTAAAAACAAGTGCCTATATTTTTTTATGTGCTGGATTTTATACAACTTCAAAACACGGTTTTTTCGAAAACCTATTGTCAATTAAAGCTAAATGGGCGATAGACAGTGTATATATATTTGCATAGTGCAAAAATTAAAGAAACGTTACATCAGCTATTGTAAGCTGCGCTGATCCAGTGAAATATGAAACATGTAGGGGAGCTGGCAGGCCGCCAACTGCTTGCATCACACTATAACAAAGGGTTTCATATCAGGAAATTGTTCCTAGAACAATAGCAGAAAATATAAGCCTGCTTGTATTACAAGCTCGAATATCCCGTACTTGAAAATATTATCGGAGACATCCGATGTTATTTACATGCTTATAAAAGCATTCTTTGTAAAAGGTAAACGTTCTGTTGTAATTCAATGCTAATGAATGGCATTCTTTATTTATTTTCCATATTCAGAGTTCATGTAAAATATCTCACAAAGGAATACCTGCACAGTGCACACCCTTGATTAATAAAAAAATAAAAATACACACCAAAAACAAGATATTTTTGAACACTAATATTTTATGCATTTCATTTTCAACCTTTTGATGTATTTACTTTGAAACTCCACGTACTTCATGCACAGTTATTAATACCGTTTTGTTTTTATTCTATGTGTAAAGTAAGTAATTGGTATTAATATTCTTTTGTGTTTATATTGCTTTGGGTATAAAATAAACAAATGTACTGAAACGTTGGTTTTCCCTCGGGCAAATAGCATGAAGCAACTGAGGAAAACGGCTTTTATTGGAGCTGGTAGGCGAAGGAATAACAAATAGTCAACACTTGTGCACTATTGCAATCTTTTAAGCTCAGTACATATTGCTATAATGGTAGTAACTGGTGCTACTATGTAAAAGACGTCTTACGCTGATATTGCTCACGAAATAAAGAGCTCTCTTACAGGAACACATGCCCCTATCAGGCTGCTTAGCCTTTGTTCATTACTGTCTTGCGACGACTAATTACGCTAGAGTGCAATTTGCAATGGGACCTTAGTAAGAAAGAGCTAATTTTAGTTTGACGATGGAAAATGAGGCAGTGGAATTAGTGTAGGTCATAGCGTCGTTTGTATTGAGTTAAGAGCGTCGCAATCCCGACGAAGCCGCCAGTTGGCCGGGGGCCATCCTGCCGACCGGATCTTTTTATTGCTTTTTACAATACAACAACAAAATATCTGTAGAGGTCGTTATTTACTGGAAAATGTTCACTTTGGACACGAATCAATTAATGCACGAGGACATTGTGACACACACTCTGTTTAGTTTTGAAAATAAAATGACATATTATAACAATTTTATAACTTTTCAATCAGCACGGAGTTAAATTCAATTCAAAGACTAAGTTAATGTTTCTTGACGTAGCAGTCTTAGTATTAAAGTAATATTTCTGATTCGGACAGCAAGCTCGTTTGTTTGTACCGTAGCATCTTGCGCTTTCTTGCTACGGCGTAGTCAAGTGCACGAGGTGCTACGACAGCAGCGTAGCAGCGTAGCACTCGTAACAGACAACTTGTTTGCACAATTTATTGCTCCCCCGACTGGGGATATGTTTGACTGGTTGTTTCTGAGACAGCACCAGATGACGAGTGCTTTTATTTTATACCAACTTAGCTGCAAGTACTGATCTTTTGTGACCTACCAGGACATGTTTACTTCATGGCCGGAATATTTGAAATAAATTGGTAATGGAGAGCCCGAGTTTTTATGATTTTATGAAGATTATTCCTTTTGCGAGAACTTCAAACAGCCTGTTTGGCACGATTTTCTCTTATCAGCCCAACAACTTTGTTGTCTATTTCTAGGAAATCTATCCGTTTCACACTATTGTTTCAACAATAGCTGGAACTCTGAAGAAAAACAGAAGCAAGTTATAAATCCGTGTATTTCAGCTCAAACGCCGTATACACTTTGATACGGAGATGAAGCGTATTCGAGTATAAGCGATGAACGTTTATGATAACATATCTGATTGCCATGTTTCATGAACCATGTCTGGCTGCAGCGCGAATAAAATTGAATAAAAAGATGAATACTTTGGTGAAGAATATATTTTTCGTTTAAATTCTACAAACCAAAACATGTTTTAATAAAAACTTAAACAGGAGGCATGGAAACTTTATTTTATTTTATTCGTTAAGTTAGCAATTGTTTTATTTTTAATGTGCATGGGGACTGCCTCGTTAGGATAGTGGTCGCAACGCCTCATGCTCAGCAGTCGCGACTACTAAGCATGAGGTCCTGGGTTCGATTCCCGGGTCGAGCAAATTGCTATTGGGTTTTTCATCAGGAATTTCTCAGTAGCAGCCACGGAGTCTGGATTTGTGCCTGGTTGATGCCCATATAATAGGCTCGCCCCCTATTACATCGGATTCAAAACATAATTGGCTGATAGTTTCATTACATGTAATATGTGTAAAATGCTAATAATAAATACTCTGTCTGGCTTTTAAAAAGCTGATAGCTAATCTAAGCATCGTTATAAATTCTATTCTGATGAATGGTGGGCGATTGTAAGGGTTGTATTTTTATTTTCGACTTTCTACAACTGGCTCCTTAAAATTCACTTTAGCTTTCTATGAATAAATGCGATTTTATTTTGTTAAAATCATTTTAGATCAAATTATTAGACTATTATTACCTTCAATTTTGAATAAGGCCATGGACGACCGAGCTTGAAATTTTGTACATAGATTCTTTACATAAAAAAACTGGACACGTGTTTCAGGTTTCGCATATACTAAAAATAATGTTGTTTAGTTATTTACAGAAATAAATATATTCTAGATTGATGAATAACATAATAAACTGTCAAAAGTGATAAATAAGCAATACTTTCATTCACACATAGCTTGAGCACATTACACGGCAGTTACGAATTGAACACCTTATTATTTCCCATAGCTGCCGTAAAGCGTGCACCTCAAGGATAACACAGGGTGGAGGCGCCGCCTACCGGCGTAATTTAAACATTACACTCCGATTAGCAACATATTACAACTAGTAAGCGAGAAGATTATTATAATCTCCCCACATAAACGTTTGTTGTTATCTGAGGGGCTGCCTGATATGCACTGAAGTGATTGTAATATTATCATTCTGTATATATTAAGGCTGGTTTACACAACGTCTTTAAATGTTGATTTTACTCAGGCTATTTTGGTTGATTAATTGACTTGAGGTAGGTACTTATTATTATTTCTTATGCAAACATAAGAAATAATAATAAGTATATTAGTAGTTAGTTTTTGTGTAGTATATTTTGAAACAATGACAAATCATTGTTTCAAAATTATCATGGAATCCAGCCTAAAGAAACGCGTAAATAACTGCCATTGACTAGTTGACGAGTAGAACAAAATTTAATAACGTAACTACCACAACAAATTATCGACTGTAGCACTATTCGTAGGCACGACTTAATCCTACACAATATCAGTTTTTCCGAATTGCTACATTATTAAACAAGTGATATAATTTCATGTTCCATCCTTTCCTTATTTAATATAAAACAGTTAATATTTTCGCTTCGTCATTGAGGATATTATCTTCCTTTCCTGCTCCGATACAAGTAAGAAACACAGTATGAGCTGCACTGATTGTGGAACAAAAACAGTTGTTTTATTTGATAGAACAGTGGGAACTATAAATACGGATGAAACTGTAATTTATAAAATCTCATTTATAAGTCTACGCTGTTAAAATGTTTTCAATTTACGGTTTATGATGTTTTTATGACAAACTTTGTGATGATGTATAAACTTTTATGATTAATATTTTCAAAACAACGTTTTGTTATGGACCATATAGATTTAAAACCATCGGAGTCTAATGACGCCATATTTTTCATTCCATTCCTAAAATAGTTGTATATTAAAGTTTATATAAAATTATAACTAAAGGCTTTCAGAAACTCATTCATTTTCTTTGTGTTCTCAGCTGTCTGTAGTATTTAGTTTAATTAAACTTGAACGTCTATGCTCCTAATGACGTCAGATAGTAGGAGTGACGTTATCTCTTCATAACTTTGAGTTCGCGTGCATTTAGATTGCAAATGAGTTGATTTTGAATCAGAATGATGAAAATGTGCAAATATATAAACTTTTAAGTCCGTTGCCTTTTTAATGAAAATAAAGTTGATATCTAATTTTATCAGATAAACGATGCAGATATTTAAATGGAAATCGTAAAATCTCTGCTCGAATAAAATACGTTCAGAAAATCGTTCCAGCCAAATATATAGAACTCATCTGGCAGAATGAGAGCTGAAGGACAAAAGGACTTTGGGCAGTAACACGATCTGCTTGTTTGAGATTAAACTAACCCGAAACTGGATGCGCGTTAATGCTTCTAATGTGTGTGAGTGTGCGTGGCTTTGTGTATGGAGCATATTAGCTTAAGTGGTTTGAGGAAATCAAACCACTGCGTATCGATAGCTTAAATACGGGGAAAAACTATTAGAAGGAAATGCGGTTTGTATTTATCAATACGGACTTTCAAATTTTCATACAAATCCAGACGTATTCACGGCTGAGCCATAGCTTCGGCGACCTAATACGGTTTTCCAATAACATTTATACTCGGGTATGTAATAATAAAATGAAATGGAAATCAGTAACATACTGACCTCTTTGAAGGAGATTGGAACCAATTTTCCCGGAGAAAGATCGTGGAAGGTCAAGAAGTCGATTATATTATTGTCATACCGACACAGACTGCTATGTACCTACCTATAGTTGACTGGGTGGGGTACAATAAATAAAGAGAATGAATAGTTAATATGTCTCCGAGTCAGGATCCTTTACAATTAGGGCAAGGGCACGTCAAAGCACTGGACGGCTTTAGCTTTGTATTTTTCCAGTTGTCTGTATCGTTCATGTTATGCCCAGTGAACCAGAAAAGCTGTCAAGAAATCAAAAAGTAAGAATGATCATATTTTACTAGATGAAAGGAGTCGTGACTCGTAGCCGTTGTGTCGTGTGCATGAAGACAGCTGGGGGAGGGGGCTAGGCAGAGCCTCCAGTTTATTCCTGTCCGCGTAGATATATAAGGGCGTTAGTCGTAATAAATGGTGACGTAAAGATTTAGCACGCGCGCTATAGTCGTTCATGTTGCGGAAAGATACAGGAACTAATGGAATTTAAAGATAGTATTGTACGAAGCTCGCTTCCGGTACCATTCCATGATTTACGTTTTTATAGTCAGCTACGTAGGTATTTCATATTTCGACTTTTTCTTTCGTGATTGGTTTGTGGGTATCTAAACTTCTACTATTAAAAATAAAGAATAAGTTTCCTAAGAATACATTTACAACTCATACATAAAAGCTGTATGCACGATGACCGCTGGGCAAAAGTCTCCACACGATGGTTGCCGGAAGACGGACGGCGCCGCCGAGGCCGGCACAGGAAGAGGTGGCGAGACGATCTGGACTCGTACCGCGAAGGCTGGTTTGAGGAGGCACGGGAAAAGAGCACATGGAAGAATTGGAGGAGGCCTTTGCCCAGCAGTGGGACAGTACAGGATACTAAAAAAAACATAAAAGTTATAACAGCTCCATTATAAGAGATAATAAAAAGCACCCACTTGCGATTGTACGTAACGTGTATATCGTAAACATAACGTTTATTTTTTTATATTTTCGGTAATACTAAGGTGATTGTTAATATTAGTAAAAGTAATTTACTAGGCTATTTGCCGCCCAGCACAATGTCATCTCAGGCTGACCTCTCTACCAGCGTGCCTACTTTTACGGCACACATAAAACTTTATAGGTTCTTACACCCACTTTATTATGTGTTAAATATATAAACTCAATTCTACTATTAGATCTTATCCATTTGTTTAATAAATCGAGTCGGCTAAACGGCCATCTTGATGTTTAATTAGCTCGAAGTTAAATTGTGAGTCCAAGTAGAAATATTGTAATTGGCTCCCCAGTAAAAGTGATTGGCTGTTTTTCTGGGTCAGATTATACAGAATTTTTAAAAGTTAGCGAGATCGTTTGCTTGGCCCTTGTGTAATTAAACGAGTCAACATAAATCTGAGCAAACGAGACGCGGAAGAGTCCCCGGCCAGCCGTAACTCTGTTAGCGGAGCGCACTCCGCCGCCGCCGCCGCGCCCGCTCGCAAGCCACGCGCGCCTCGCGTTCCGCCATCGTCGCCTTCATCCCTCCACGCAACGAAATAATTCTCAATAAAATCTTTCCACTTCGACGTAATATTTCTCTCGGATCTACCCTTAAAAGGAAAGTAAGATGAGGGATTTTATTTAAGTTCTTTCTTTTTTATGCAGTCCCGGTATAATGGAAATGTATAAGTAGTTCAGTAAGGGTTGGTTGTAAAAGTAGAATTTACTACAGGGCGTGCATTATTTTAGTTAGTGCGATGCTTGCATCAGTGGGGAAAGGTAAAAGAAGACGGTAAACGATAAATTTTAGTGTTGCGACACTTGCGACAGTAGAACAGATACGATCATTGTTTTCTTACCTTTGTAGCTTGTGTTAAGATTTAGAATGGTTGTTGTGCAGACAAGTCGGTGTTAAGGTGGCTCGTGGGCCCCGCCCGAAGAGTCGCCACTCTGCAGCGAGATTACCCTTGGGGACGGTTACCAGCGCCACTTTATCTGTGAGAACCTCCGCGCTGCACCAGCTCTTGACTGAATTCTTGGAACTGGCTAGATTTGACACACAAACGGAGAATAAGTACAAACATTTCAAATGAGATGAAAATACTTGAACCTTCATTGTTTTTGTAGAACGTAAAAATGCGAAAGATTACAAAGAAATTTGACAAGAAATAATTACGCAAAGAAGGAGTGGCGTTGAGCTTCTCGTGCAGGTTGGCAGACCCTGTGTAACGTCGGGAAAGAACAAAACTTGAGAAATAAGAACAAAAAGAATCATTAGTGTTTGAAAATTCTTTTACTTATTCATACTAGCTTCTGACCACGGTTTCAGCCGCATGGAAGTCGGAAACAAAAACCTACAAAACCACTCTTCTCCGTGAAAAACCTTTCATGGTAACGTTCTCGAAGTGGCGAATCTCAATAGATTAGACAGGTATTACCAACAACCGTTTTTGTGTATATAGATTAATTTATCTACGAAACTCTTTTGATTACTTTTTTTGCCACCTACTGCCAAAACGAAACCGTCCGAATAAACCGAAGATAAAAAGTAAAAATACACTGGAGTTAATAAGCTACTTCCTTTTGAAGTCTATAAATAGGTATTAAAAGCTCTTTGTTTCTCAAAATTATTCATGTTGATGTTTTTGATTCAAGAAAAATAAGATTTGACTGAATTAATTTGCGAAGATACACTTGAGTCGTAATGGCCGTGCGCCCTCTTTCCAATGACTCGTCAGAAGTCAATACAAATGAAATATCATGAATAAGGAATGAGATGATCAAAAGTGGTACGGAACGCGTATACATCTAACACGCAATCAAAACGGGAACATAGCATTTTTAAATAAGTATTTTGTTAACAGTACACTTATGGATATGTACGAGTATGTAGATCCTATACTTTAACTTTTAGCTTTCCTTTCAACGCCGCGCTCGTGCTTGGGGTAGGATGGCACGGTGTAAACGTAATGTAAATACGTCGATTTTTTAATTAAAAATACTCGTTTCACATAATTATAATATATTTATAATTGTAAGAATATATTCATAACTATGGATGATACTAATTGTGCTTGTTGTTAACAATTTAACTAAAATTTTCACATAATTATAATATATTTATAATTTTAAGAATTTATTAATATCTATGGATGATACTGATTGTGCTTGTTATAAACAATTTAACTAAAATTCTATAGGATAATTGTATTTTCGATTCTATAATCGACGTATTTACTTACGTTTACACCGCGCGCTATCGCTAGGACCTCTGATCTTAGAAGCTATTTTTACCATACAATAATGTATTTAAATAACCTTCATATAAATGTATAGCACAATAGGTAGCCGTACATTGTTAATGTCATCACGCATACATATAAAGCTTCCTTCACATTAGCAGCTGTTATAGCGTCGCTATATCTTCCTGTCCGTGTGTCACAGGCACGTAGTTCCTCTATTCATCTTACTTACAGATCATCGCACTCTTCCCTGCTATGGAATGAGCAGATATCTAAATTACAGCTTTATGTGATGGAAAACTGGAATTGTTTAGTCGTTTTTGAATAACATATTAACCTAATCGTTGTTGAGTTCGTATATTTAATTGAAAATTGTATTTTTCCTAAATCTTAATTCTTAATTTAGGATTTAACAGCCAGCCGTACTTATTTGGAAGACTGAAATGAAAACATCGTATCTTCAAAAGGTTTTAACAAACATCCGGAATAAAATGCAAAAGAGGCATAAGCAAAAGCTAATAATAATTTCTGAATCTAATGTTGGTATACCCGGCGTCCCGGCGCTGAAGCAGCGCAGATTACTGGGACTTATATTTACGATAAGCTAACTTGGATATTAGAATTATGCCATAATGTTTATTTAGGTCGTATTGTTACCTATTTTACAAAATCCCCTTTTAACCCAACCCGAACGTTCGAAAGGTTTAAATTGTTCGGATAGGTCCTAAATAAGAGGGAGGTAATAAAATTTTGTTTAATAATATTTTAAGGTTTAAATAAATGATAATAATAAAATAGGAGGGTAACTTTCAGATACCTATGCATGTTGGTATTGGAGAAAATTCTGGCGATATCGACGTTTGGGATCGGATTCTCAATAATGTAGATAAATACTGCTGTATCTTCTTGGAGTTGTTTCCTAATTTCGACACAGGAAGTGTTTAGTTTGAACTTCTGACACGAGAACAACTCAAGACAAGAATCGTGCAAATATCAATCTAAATCGCTTTAAGATCCCTCTGACTCTTTCCTTTGTGGTCCTATTTGGGAGTGTAGCTTATCTGTAGCATTTTCTTTCAATGTCCATTGGACATGGCACAGGCAGAAGGACTAATGTAAAGGCGCGGAATGACAAAAATGTATCCCTCGCTGTCGGACCTGCGTCACTCAAGATTTTCCCTCAGACCCTTTATTCGGGCCAACTTACAGAAAACACGCAAATCATCTTGGGGCACGTAGTATTGTAATATATTGCAGAGATTGCGTAAATATTTCTTCGTCATTAAAACGTTTAACAAAACATGGCGGTTTGTCCTCGTCTGACTGATGGCGGGTATTTGTTCTGTTTGGAATTACCTACGCTTTGTTTCATAAATTAGTTAATTAATTAATGTTTTTGTACAACGTGTTTTATCTAAATATTATTTGTATTACTTTTTAGTTTAATGGGTAATGTGTTATTTTTGAAATGGTGACAGGTTACACTAAAACTTTCCTTTTCCCACTGTTGGATGAATTAATAAGATAAAAATTAAATTAACAGAATGAAACAATTAGTTTCAGTTAAATTCCAGTGCTGCATCCGCGTCCGGCGTGTTCGGCTATGTTTAACAATTGTCAGCGTCGGACAATGACATAATAATGTCGGTGCGATTCCCATCACGTAGAGGTTATATGAGACATCGCCAGTTCAACCGCTACTGAAGAAGTTCGCCGCACGTCGATGGAACATGGCTGTTTCTATTTCTGGAAATTTATCCAATCAAGACGGAGTTGGTCATTAGTTTAGTTTCGTCCTGACAGCAGACGAGTTTATTACCACCCTACATAGCTAAATGTAAAGGTTAGGATGTCTTGACTGTACAAGTTATTGCAGGCTATTATTGGAAATACTGATGCTTGACTTTAGAAGTGTTTAGTATCACCAGGTAGTATTTGTGGAAGGAATTTATCTTCATGTTTAACCAATGTTGATTGCTTTATTCTTCTGACTGACTTAGTCGACTTTACTAAAATTGTCTTAAAAATCAAAGGATTTTTAAAAGATCTGCTTGAAAAAAATCTCTTTTAAACTGGTCAATGTGAAATGCAAATGGTAATGTGGCTCGCGGGGAGCACTCCGAACAGATTTATAAAAGCGAGTGATTTGTGGAGCTATTGTTGGACCTGTGTTCGCCAGTGAACTGCAAACGGCAAGCGAATGCAGATGGAACATATTTATCAAGTGCACCTCTGTCTGCGATTTCATAAAGCGGTCGCTATCGAGGAAATGGATTTCTGTCAGAGACATCTTGAACTACTTTTGATGATGTTACTGAATAAACATTACCTTATGATATCTATTCTATGAATTGAATGCAATAAAAGTCTTTGGTTTATTAGTTTTCACAAAATATAATGGGGTGGTTGTTTGCCAAGCAAATAAAACGTTCAGGTAAAATACGAATGAATAATTCGAGCTGTGTCAGCATCGGTAAGCGATAGAGTGTGGTGATATGTGGGCGATTCCGGAAAGAGGTCGGATGTCCATATTGAGAGAGCACGGCGCCTGCGGCCAACGAGGGGTTAATCAGTTCCTGTACCCCAGTAGGTACGACCTGGGACTACTCATTAAATGTACCACTAAGTGCCACTGATAAGATTAATGTTATTCGTAGTATTTTTTTGCATAAAGTTGTACTAATAAGTACCTGTTGTACTAATGTAAAAAACAAGTACAAAATAGCTTTGACTACATATTTTGTCACGGTGTAATAGGTACGTGGTTTATGTTATTTTGGGGCGCAGAAGATGCGCGACACTTTCCTATCGATATATCGAAGCCCGGGGCTGTGTCGTGAAGTGCAAAGCGGAATAGGATGTGATGTATCTACATGCTAATCTCCACGCTATAGTCTCCGCTTTGATGTGTGAAAATAACTTTGATATTATCTTTAATATCAAATCACTGTAAAAGGGCCTTTTATCTTATATTTTTCGAGAGAATATTCGGTATTGTTTACTTGTATCAAGTACCTAAACAGTTATATTACAATATCTAATACTGAATCGGCACTAGTTGTATCAATTAATCTTTTATCAAAATCCTGTTACAGTATTTTTCTATATGACGCAACAAGTTATCCTTCTAAATACATTAGCTTTAATTAAAGCATTAGCAGCAGCACATCATGCGTTTGCAAATATGAACGTCCATAACCATGAAACCGGGTCGGTGGGATGCCAACCGCGTTACACGCATAGCGCTCCCCGGGTATAATCAGGCGGGCATCGAATCATTTGCGCGGCACTCACTTCATTTGCCAGTAATGACCGACATTGCCTCTCGACGCCGACCATTGCTTCCGCAATATATTATCCGAATATTTCCAATCTAACCGTTGGTATACCACCGTAATGTACGCTCAAATCAACAAAAATACGTAGAATATTAAGCCTCATATTAAACCTCAAGAATAAGTCTCATATTTGTGCACAAGAAAACAATCAGCTCTACTTATTATTATTAATGAAGGACGTATCGTTTCGTATACGAAAACGTTAGAAAATACAGATCAAATATTTTTTTCGTATTTCTGTCTGTAGGCATCGGACTCGACGACAATAAATGGAAAAAATTCGGGATGGATTGATTCCGGGTTGTGCGCGTTCCGTTTGTCACGCTATTTCATCGCCACAAGGAAGTCCTTGTTCCTGTTTTTTGTTATGTCTCTGTAGATACAGTTTTGTTGCTAAATTTATCGGAATTATTATTTGTATTCATTATGTGCGACATAAAAGGTTCTGACGAAAATATATCGCGATACCAAAACTGCTTCCCTAACCGTGATTTATGAGCATTTTTGTATTTTTACTACTTATCAATATTCTCTGTCGAATAAAATGAAAACCGTCACCGTATTATCATCTTTAATTCGATTCGTAATTAAGATCCCATTTCAGTATTTTGTGGTTATTCGAACAATCCACAGAGTTTGAAAGAGGTAAGCCCATAATGAAATTTAATGATTCGGGAAAAGGGAATCTATCTGTGGGATTTTGTCTTTGTGTTGTCGTCAAGCAGTCTATTATATAATAATTTCAATAAATACAAATAAAACAACTCAGCATGTCGAGTAGTTAAATGTTGACGAAACAGTACCACACGGTTGTTTTAATAGTTCATTAAGTTTAAACTTGCGTTTCTTTCAAAAGTTCAAAGTTCAAACTAGGTATAAGTACGCGTTCTATGTATAGACATAGTTGCTGAAATCCACGTACAGTACGAAGTCAATCTTTCCACTTTAGAGTTAGTTCGGCACTCAAGTTTCCGCACTTGAGTTTTATGCGTAGGCGTAGGTTCGCGGAGGGTACAGCCGAGCCGGGCAGCCCGCGGCGAGGACGCGCTTGTAAAGAGATCTAGTGGCATCGTGCCTACGTATAATTACACAATTACGAGACATAATGAAATGTACAAAATGTACAAGACTACGACAAAGTGTCACGTTGCTGGAAACCGCTTCAGACAAGTAATTAAAAAGCTTGTTTTAGAATGACAACCTGATGGCACATTTATTCATTACTTAGCTTTCTCGATCCATGAATATGTTTAAATTTTGTTGTTTCTGTAGTAATTAAGTGTTTTCAAAAGCCATATATTGTTTAGGTCGATATTTCTATGGTAGCATAGATATATCGACGTTTCATCAAAAGCTACGTTTTCGAAAATATGAATTTATATTTCTGTTAACATAATTTCCGGAAAGTTGAAATATTCAGCTGTCTATCAACGTAGTGAATTGAATCTAAATATTGAATGTATCCATGTCGCAATTTTAACTATATAGTCGTGTTGTCACGCGGAAGTTTGTATACTCCGGCGGGACTTTAACTTATAAAGTCCCAATACGGCAGTCCATCACGTCGGTTAACGAACTGTCTGTTCTAAAAAAGTTAAGTCTCTAAGGTGATCTTAAAAACTGCTTACTACACACCCGAAATTTATCAGAACATCGCTTTCTAAGTCACCTAAAATACTTTCATCGGTATAACTATGTATTACTAAGCACTTACTTGTATGTATAATGCAGTTACACACCAACAGGGCAAGTTTGCGCGGTATTTAATCTATCTAGTGGCGCAATATATCGGGTTATCGGCGTATTTGTAACTTGTAAGCGTGGCTTCTTCGCGATGTTGCTGCTTAATACAAACATTTAGTTAGTTAATGTTTTGGGAACGTTTATTAAGTTAACGGTTCTGGATATGTCCGTGTGTTTATGTTGTGGATATTTCGAATTATAACTGGATTAGAATTAGAACAGATTAGTAATAAAATGTACTGAATGGTGTCGGACGTAAAGAACAGCACCATCCCATATCTTCCCGTGGGTGTCGTAAGAGGCGACTAAGGGACTTACCAGAGAATGGGCAGCAGCGTATTCTGTGTTTTATAATAACCGTACTGCGATCGCCAACCAGCCTGTCAAGCGTGGCGATTATGGCAAAACCCACTCTTTGGGGGAGGCCTATGTCCAGCAGTGGACGTCTTTCGGCTGAAATAATGAGTAATAAAAGTAACACTTAAATCGAGGTTCATAATGGCTTCCTTTACGTTTCTCATTTTTCCTTGGCGGTACGTAAGCTATGTCATACTAAACAAAAGGTTATGGGTATTACAAAATAAAATAAAAGAAATGACACAAAACACACAGATGTAGACGTTGCAAATGACAGCGAAGGTATAACTTGGTGCTATCCCGGCAGTTCTCGACGAGTCGAGATGTAATGAGAATGAGACAGATGATAATAAAAATTGCGAGGTTATGGCCACAGTCTAGACGGCTATTTGTACAAATAAGTTTCTGCAAAGGTGTGTGTGAACAATGTGAATATGAGATTAGTTTACTCGCCCAGCAAAAGAATATAAATTACCAGGTGGGGAATGCTTATGTTTATTTTAGGAGGCAATAATAGCGTAGCTGGCATGGTTTCAGCTCAGGTCGCGGGCGCACTGCATCGTAAATTATGGCAGCGTGCATTGAATACAATGAACTATTCGTGACTGTAGGCAACAGGTACTAAAAGGTATCTACTTAATGTACAACAGCTTAAAATATTTATTATGATCTTGCTGTATGCACGGCTTCAACTACGGGACCAAGGGTTTGAGTTGCGAGGATCATTTTGTAATGGCTCGTGGAGCACATGCGCAGGTACGGCATGTGTTCGTGGTCTTTACTGCACCAATAGTTTCAATGATTTCAATCCATTGTTTCCAAGCTAAATTGTTCTGCTAAATTAAATTTTGGTTGATTATTGGGCAGGGTGGAAGATTAGCCAGGGCTGTGCTCATTACAGACTCAATTGTTATTCATTATAATTTAAATTATGTACAAGAAGATAACTCTTTTGATTGACTTAGTTGTCACTTGTTTATAAAATTTAAGTCATAGCTTCTCGAGATTCAAATTAAGAGGAGTACGAATAGAATTTATGTCGAAATCTGAGTCGTCTACTCGTTTTGCACTAATTGGACGTTACTCGCCAAGCTTTAAACGATAACTTGTTTTATTTAGTGTTAAAGTAACTGTTCACTAAGTACTGTTGATGAATACTAACGATGAAGCATTAAACCATCACTTTATCGCCTTTGATTACAAGCCTTTGATTGAAGGCGTAACTAACGAAACAAAATTAATATTCTATCTAGTTATTATGGTTCGCTTAAAAATTAATAGTCTAAAACTATCAGTTAGTGCTCAACTGTCGGTAATTAATTGAAGATAATTCAATTGTCAGAGTTACTGCTGAAAATTGTCAAGGTAGCAGAGCGTGCCAGTTTGGAATTCAAGGAATTATGAGGAGCGGCGGCGTTTAATCGAAAAGTACTCTCCTTTGATCTTTGTCGAGTTGCCGTCTGCTACGACGCCTCCGCCTGGCGTGTTCGTGCTCGAATGAATAGTGGCTTGGAATAAGCTCTAGCGAAAAAGACGCCAGGCACCCCGTGCAAAGACCTGCCAGTAATTTCCTCCGCTATGTAAGATTAGCGGCTCGATACGAATACGACTTTGTTGAATAAAATACGAAATCTACCTAATTAACAAAACTCAACTCCTCAAACCCTATATTGATTAAATTCATAAGTTAAAGTTTGTACTTATTCATAAAATATGGGCCTACATTAAAATGTATGAACTACGATTTGATTTCGGGTTTCGCACAAAGTTTATGAATTATATTCGTAAAATTGTGCGTATATCAAAAAATTACAAGTAATGTCAGGTACATGAACAAATAAATCAGCGCAATAAATAAAGTTTTATCTGAATTATGAAAATATGAAGCCTTTGGGAGTAGAGATTTATGATATTTTTTTTAACCGCGAAGTTTACACATTAGTGCTGGACCTGTGGAATGTATAGCTATTTAGTTCATTAGGTGTTTTTTTTTTTTTTTTTTTTTTCCGGATGGGAAATCATCAAATGACCCCCCCCGCTCTGGGCGGAGCGGAAGGGAGTGTCAGACTTGTACTGACTAAAACCCACCCATGTTCCTTCTTTGCCTTTGTGTTCCAGGGCCACGGTATCTCTTTCGAACAGTCCCGCAGCCCTGGCAGATAGGTGTTAAGTGTTTGTTTAATCACTTTAGCCTGTAGGTAAATGACTGAAAAGTTTTGTGGTTATCGGTTGTCCTGGTATGGGCATGGTGATGCGGAGGAATGGAAAATGTCGTGAGGAAAGTTTTGAGTATGAATGTGGATGGGTATAAGAGTAGAGGAAGATTAAAGAAACGATGGATGGACTGCGTAAAGAAAATATGGCAAGAAAGGAGATGTCTAATAAGATGACGAGTAATAGAGAAGTATGGAAGAAGAAGACATGACCCCAAATGAATTGGGATAAGGGCAAGAGAATGATGAGTCTGTAGGTAAATGAACATAAACACAGTGGTCGACAAAAGCCAATACTGCAGTGATAGTTGGCATCAAATCGATTGATTACCTACCAATTGTACGAACGTCAAACATCCCCAGGCACCACAATAATTGGTTTCAAGAATATGACGCTTGAATAGGCAGTGCGAGTGTGATAATCCAATTAACTATAATGAGTGACCTAACCTAACATCATACTGAGGGTAACATTGTACCGCATGATGAATAATAATCTGTCAAAAGTCAAGTACGAATGACTAGTAAAATTAATGGGTATTTATACAGGGTGGCGACGACAATACGACAATAAAATAATCTGCGTATACCTCCAGTATATTCAGTAGTTTAGGCACAGGGGACATTACTTTTATTTTAACATATTTTTAGCATTTTCTACATGTATAGATTAATAGGCTAGCACCGACAGGTTAACGACCTCAGTATGAGTATTAACACTAAACACATGTTGCCAACTCGCTACTTTAAACACCTATTCCAAAGTTGTTTAAATTTTATTTCCAGATGCGAATTAGTGCAATTATACCTAAGTTTAGTGAACCAATATTTATAAATGGTATTCTATTTCGTTAACATTAAGTAACATTATTTTAATTTCGATTTTACGATTTAATTGATGGTTTAAAAATATTTATGTGAACTAGTAGTACCAGTATTTTCATTTATTGTCGAATGGGCTTCACCACCTTGCATAACATCACGCCTGTTTCACCGATAGGTTTGGCAGAGGTGTAATTAAAGTAGGTCTGTATACTATAAAAACAAACAAATAACATTGTATTTCACCCTACTTAATAATGCCCCTTGGTCAGAGTAGTTCCTGAAATATCATACATAGTCATATATACCACAGGAAGAACATTTTACCAGTTTCTTCTTAAAATAAACAGGTAGTTTGAATATTATGAGGAGTAAAATAAGGATTTTAATGACGTTGTGTGAGTTTTGTGTTCCGTGACGTGGATGTAAGTATGTGCGAACGTTTGAAGCATTCGCCGCGGTCGTTGAGCACCGGCTATGTTTGATCCCTTCTCTTGTTAGTGCTGCGCAGCACCTGCTGTCTCTATTGCTAAAACAGCTTCCTATTCTATGTTATTTGGGGAGCAACCCGTGATTATTGAGTCCGATTGGTTTTCAAAAATTACTATGAATCCCAAATATAGTTCACATAAGAATCTCTACCATCACACCTACATAAGCTCAATTTGTTATGAAGCATGAAATTCAGGTAAACCTCACTAATTCAGCATGTACCAGAAAGCTGTAGTCATACTTCAGGATGAGGTACAGAGTTACAGACCAACTAACTAAACAAATTTCTACATGGGACTAAAATCGTAATCGCAAAAAATATCAAGTATGGACAGCTGAATATTTTTTTGCACTTTTCTGAACTATAGAATGATGAAACAATGTCATTTATGTAGGTGTACAGATACATAAATGAGATACACTATGAAATACGTTCGTATTGTATGATTATCACTTGCTTCGATGAAGGAAAACATCATGAGAAAACCAAGATATTTCTTGACGGCATGTAAAGCCAAGTCAGAGGCCCATGGACGGCATAAACACTCTGGCACCAAGTTAGGCAGTAACCACACGAAAGAAGATTTATGTAGGTCAATGAAATACAAAAATATTATATTTATAAACAAATATAATAAGCTTAAAGTAATTAGTTTAACCAAATAACAAACAACAATTCCTCGTAAACACAGGTACTAATCCCGTGTACGAGGGAAATGATAGAAAAGCTTTAGTTCTAATACGCTACTAACAATGTGCCACACGACATGTCCTAATGAGCATCTTAATATCGTATTTAATCTTACTCAAAAACGAATCATAACAAAATCCATTTTCTACATCGCTCCATCCAATAAGTTATCGGTAAAAGAGGGTCAAACCTTTATCTTAATTTGAAAGAAATCACATTTATTATTTGCACGACCATAAAAAGATAAATCGGAGGTATAAGGCGATGGTATCGGTGTAATGCTGTCAACAAACAGTGTTGTCCGCTATCGCGCACGCATCTGTGTCGGCCAATCCCGGAGATTTATAGAGGCGAACAAACACTATAAAACTTACTTTATTATTCCATCAAATGTGCCGCTGACTCCTACACTCTCAGATTTCATATATCCAAACATGAGGCCTCATATTTAACACGGCAACTTTTATTTTTAGTACATGAAAAAAATATGTCTTAAAGAAAGGTTCGTTCTCGCATAAAATACAAAGACTGGAGTATTAAATCTGGTATAGCAACAGATAATAATTATCATTGTTTGTATCTTCACTTAATTATCTTCAAAAAGCTGAAAACACCGCGCTTGTTTATTCGTCTAATAATGTTTTGTTGGGTCCGGAGCGTCGCGTAGCCGTATCGTAGCGTAGCCCCTGCTACAGTCAGTGTTGACGTAGCAAACATTTAGCGAGCTACGAGCCGCGGCCACCGCTACGGCTGACGGCTACGCGGCCAGCCCACTCGCTCCTGCCGCGGTCATTACTTATACTTGCTACCTGCTTTTATTTTATTTTTGAAACGCAAACATTGTTTAATTTCCTACTTTATGAATGGATTGTGGAAAGCATTAGCTTCCATAATGGAGTGTCGATTCACTAATGCAGGAGGTGCTTAAGATGTTTCATCTGTATTTGAAAAATACAAACGTTTCTTTCGGTAAGTGGTTGGAAAAAAAGTATCTAACAAAAGGTAAAATCAATACGATGGATTTATCGTTATTGGCAGGTACCGAGAAGCTATTATATTAATACGCAGTAAAAGCGTGAGCGGCAAGACGAGTATGGACCTTCGTTCATTAATATGCATGGGGAAATTATTCCTTTCATTGTCTCCTACGTAACGAATCGAGATCCAGAAAGTAAAATAAACGTGTCGCGGTAAAATACTGGCAATTGCGTACTCATTGTGTTGTGTCAGCTCAAGAGCTTTGCCATCGAGCGATCGGGCGCGAATATTATAATTACTGTGCCGCGGCGCGCGACTGTTGTCTTTACAACGTGTGTGTAGTGTAAACTCTCCCGATTGCGATTATTTTTACTCGCAACTCTCAAGTTTATCTTCGGAACGCTTTCTAAACCTACAAAAATGAGAACGAAAAGTTTTGTGTTCAGTTTTACATAAATGTAGGTAGTTAGTGGTAGACAGTTAGCTGCACGGTGAAAGCAACCTACATTTTAAGTTGGTTAACTGTTTACCAGAGCAGGAAAGTTTGAGGGATTAATTATGTATTCACGTTCTACCTGCTTATCACGTTACTGCATGGAGCTATCCGCACTTTGTTAACTACACAATACATGTCACACATGTTATGCAGCTGGCAGGACTGCCTCGTTGACGCGCGACTGCTTAGCATGAAGTCCTGGATTCGATTCCCAGGTCGGTCAAAGTGTTATTGGGTTTTTCAGTAGCAGCCACGGAGTCTCGATTACATGGGGTAAAAAAAACATAACTGGCGAAATGTTGGTGTACTATTAGGTACACTTCTGCCTAACGTTATGTTATGACGTTATGTTACGTTTGAAGACCACGTTAATGTAAACAACCACCAGTTGTAAGATTATACTTATTGACATCAAATAAGATTCATGCGTATTGACTTTTCCAAATTAAAGCGCGTTGATATTCTCGATACAATAGTTGTTTGCATTTTATTTTCATATCTGCCTCTATCACGGCTACAAATATATAGGACCGATACCCAAAAAGCCCGCCTGACAGTAACAAATTAAAGTAACAAAAAAGTTTAACTGGGGATATGATGAAACATAAATGTAATCAAAACAAAAAGCGGGTGATGGGAAAATGAAAAATGAATGTGGCCATCGTTTGGCGCTTAGCTTGGAATATTGATGATGTCAAGTGAGCCTGTTTGTCTGTTTGGTCGGCGGGATATAAAAACAGAATATATCGAAACATTTGTTGTGTGAAAGTGTTGTTTGCAGAGAGCGCGTGAGATGAGTCGGCGGCGCGCGTCGCATTCCTCGCTTGTGTCGATTCGTTTACATTTTTCCGCAGATTGCTTACAAACATTACGCCGGGACGTAAACATTCCACTTGAGAGGAGGCTGATTATTTCCAAAGGCATCACATTGTCTCTCGCAAAGAGGAATGACAAACATGTTTTAATAACAAACGTTAACAAGCTGTGATTTATGTAAGTAAATTGATGTGGTGAACACTGATATTTATTGTGTTGCTTTTTTAACACTCTTTTAGTGGCTTCAATACTTAAATTTGACCCAATTTTCGGTTTTCGATTGAACTGATATTTTGCGTACTTGTTTAGTTTAGATTACAATGCATGATTAGCTAAGTGATGTCATTCGAAATGCAATATGGTGGATTCCCAAAGATGGAGGACTCGTTATTTTTTATGCATATAAGTATCAAATGAAAGAGTTTGCTGAAAATAATATAAGAATGAAAATGTCACTCTAAATCGTGTTTTTAAACTATAATTATTAAGGATTAGAGAATAAAGACCTCTTTTTCAATACGTCAAATAAAGTACATGTTGTTATATATATATATTCTAAGTGGGCTTACTCTTGACCTCAATCTAGTCCCGAGGACAGAGATGAGGTCGACGATGGAAGAAGCTAACCCAAAAGAAACCTATTAAATCTCGACTTAAATAGATTGGGTTTGGGTTTTTTTTTTATTTCATCAAGTAGAATTTAGAAATATAATTTTAAACTGAGAACAACGTATTATAAATTTTAGTAGTGTAATACACAATCATAGTATCTCTAGGATTAGGGATGGCCTATTATTTTCTGTCAAAACTCAGACAAGCGTAGTTGCTATTTACTTCAACTTTAAAATCAGCATGAAAATGGCGATGAACATGTTCAAGTTATTCTGAAAGTCGGCTACAACACAACGCGCGACAACATACCGAGTTGGTGCCAAAAACTTCCATATTTTGTTATTTCATTTCGTACGCGGTCACAAGTTTCGCGCTATGCTGTTTAAGATAATAATTTTGAAACTAGACTTTATTAAATAGATAACACTGGAAACAATCGCAAATGTTAAATAGAATTCTCCAATTGCCATCCAACGTGACAATGCTGTCAGCCTTCTGGGCACTTTTCCCGTTAACAGCGATACGGACGATTTTATTTGACGTCCTGCAATTATTTTAACCTTTTGATACAATACTTATACATTTTTATTAAGATTTTAAGTCTGTTTCAAGTTTGAAAATTATGTATATTTCTCATTTGATAAATATAAAAAATTTAGAAAGCTATTCTTTAATAGTTTTCGGGAATAATTTACAACTAATTTTGACACGCTTTTATTCAACTGTCACTATGTAAAAAAAACTGTGAAATTAATTATGTCATTTCCTGGTTTCCGAATAAACTGAAATTTTGCATACATGGTTAGTTTGGATGACAATGCACGGTTAGCTAAGTGGATTAATTCTAACTTACTTACTACAATATGGCGGAGTCTCAAAGATAGCGGACTAGTTACTTTTTACCATTCCCGTGATATACCCGGGTATCAACTGAAAGGGTTTGCTGAAAAAAATACGAGAAATAAAATGACGTCACTCTAAAATACTCTAAATAGTGTTTTTTAAACTATAATATTCCCTTATAACTCAATCTATAATTCAGTATTATTAGTAGATGCAGGAGGGAACAAAGGACGTTACGAATGACGCGACGCGGATTGTTCTGTTTGTCTAATCAGTACGTTTTATTTGAAGTATATTTTATTCATGTAAGGAATTTGTCAAGGTACGTCATGAGGGAATCAGAAAATGTAACGAGTCGCTACTTCCTTCTTTAGCTATTTAAAGTTATATAGAACTAGCTTATGCCTGCGACCACTCCCTCGTGAAGTTTGCTAACTGTCCCACGGGATCATACAACTGGGATAAAAAGTATCCTATATTAATCCTGGCTATAACCTATCTATGTGCCAAATTTCATCCAAAACCGTTCGGTAGTTTTCGCGTGAAAGAGTAACAAACTTTCATCCATCCGTATTCACAAATTTTTGCATTTATAATATTAGTAAGATGGACGGCATACTAAGCAAATATGACCCCCGAATTGCAGGGAAAATGTTATTGTAGCACATTTATTTATGTTTTTATTTTAATTTTAGTGGTTTGAAACATAAGGTCCAAAGTTCAGAAAACACCGCCCAACATTTACAACTGAAAAATGCTATGTTATGTCAAAATAACAGGCCAGCTAATCTTCACCCTAGCATCATTTATAGGTACAGGGGGATTGTGGAAACACATATCTATACCTACCCACATAGAAGTGAGCGAAATTCTTTGTCGCTAAGTAGCGCGACAGGTGATAGCCTGATGGTTAGCCCGCGGCCCGGGGACTGGGGGGGGGGCGGGTGAGGGTTCGCTCCAGGAGTGTTTGCCGGGCAAACAGCGCGCGACTCGAGCACGCGGCAAATATCGCCCGAGCACTCGCTGCGTTACAGTTATGCTTACAGCGACTACGCAAATATTATACCCGTAAACTCACCTTTACGACATTTTAAATTAATACTCCCTTTTTATAGGGAAACGTTAACATGACCTTATTTTCCTTGTTTAGCTAGAAACAGCATTTTAAAGGCTCATCTTGTATAAGTAAACACGTGTGCTGTTTAATATACAAGTTTTATATAGTAACCAACGATAAAAAGTACACACAAAGATTTCTTTGAAACAGAATCGCATGAAAAGAAATACAACTCAAATGGAGTGAAAAATGAATGATGTTCGTGGACACTGAAATAGAGTCAGTGATGTGTGACGGTAGCAAACGTGCATCGCTCGCACGCCGCTTGTTAATATCCAATGCTGTTTATTGATCTGGAGCTGCCTAATGTGCCTTTTGTCATCCACTAAGCCGTGAACCTATTGAATCTGCGCTACTACAGTCTCTATTAAAAGTTTTGCCATTTATATCCAAGAACTGACCACATTTCATTCGATACAAAAATATTTTCGTGTGTTCCGATACTTGCGAAACAATACACACAGTTTTATTGCGTCTGCATACTAACGTAATTGTTTATACCGTTGAAAAACACATCGGGTGGAATCCATTACTTGGATTAGTTCCATAGATTGATATAAAATGCGCATGGCAAATATACAGGTATCCTGGCGAGGTGCTAAAGCTTTTTTGGTTATATATTTACCGATAGCTATCGATTTCTCTAATGATCTGTGAAACCTTCGAATCCCATTTACCTGAGAACCAGTTGGTCTTCACATTATAATCAGGAGTTTCATAATATTCAACATTTGTTTGTTCAACTCATAAATCAAATTGGAGACGATTTCCGCACCCGTAAACGTAGATGAAAATGGAAGGCAATTTCTGTCGTTAAGGTTTTCACGGTTATTTTCTTTTATGAGGTTACTGAAGAAAGTCACGTCATTTTAAAAATAGGCTGGTAAATTAATTACTTTCTCATTTAGTTGGTCTTCCCGCTTTATAAAGCTACAGGTGTGAAATAAGGCGCAATTTAGTTTTTTTTTTCGTTAAAGCTTTTAGGGTGTTGCTTTTTTACGACGACGCCGTTCTTTTCAAAATAAATTTTTATTTATTTATTGAGCAAAACTTAATTCGACCTTATCTTTGAAGACACTGAATGTTTCTGAATACTGAAACAAAATATGTTTTAGGACGAAAGAATGGAATGAGTAAACAGTAAAAGAAAAACCAATAAAAGTTGTTTTATTGGCCGTCGACCGAAACACCTGCCACGTAATGAGTTTTTAGTTATTTGAGGGTCTCATTGATAAACATTTTATGCGAAAAGAATTTGAGATGTAAAATGTCAATGTAAATGTATCAATCGATAAAATAAGACGACTAATATGATTTATATGGCAGGATACTCTAACATACATTATCCTAGACCGCCTATGACTGCTCTAATCTGCCTAGCCTTTTTTCAACTATGTTGGGGTTGGCTTCCAGTCTATCTACCCGAAAGCAATGGAATACCAGTATTTTACATGGAACGACTGACTATCTGACCTCCACAAGCCAGTTAGTACTGCGTATTCAGGATAATACGATACCCCTGGTAAGACTGGTTGTCGGACTTTCGGACCATTGACTACATGTAACCAATGTCAAAGATTTGAAAGAATGACAGCCGGGACCAACGGCTTAACATGCTTGTCGAGGCACAGAGGAAACTCGATATGTAATGAGTGGTTGTTATTATACAGCCCCGGGCTGTTCCTGCTGCTGATGACCAGTCTGTCGTTATTAATAGTAAGTCATATTGTGTTATCATTGTTCCCTTTACTTCTCTTTGCAGTGGTTTTCGGAAATTGGCAGGGTACACTTTACTTAAAAGGCAATATCTACCCAGAGCAAGGAATAATTCCGAAGGCAGTTATTTTCTAAATCCTGTGGGACCGACTGTTATTAGTTAAACTATGTAATAAACAAATAAAAGTTAGATAAATCATTCAAAATATAGATCCCTAGAGTGTTTCAAATCGCTAGAGTATAAATTTTACTCTCCAAAACAAAATCCATTATGTATGATATTGCACGCATTTGTGATAAACATTTCGTACTCGAAAACGTGAAAGAAGTGCTATCATTTTACGATTTCCATTTTTGTGGGTCGCATTGGAAAATATAAAGATGATGTTTAGCATCTCACCTTGTAAGTTCAGCCAGATGTTACATGTGTCGTCGGAGTGCGCAAAAGAGCGCGTGTGGGTACCTAGTGACCCGGGTCACGTCCACACCGGTGTTTGGGATAATGTTTGAACTATGATATCTATTTTAAGCACCTTTAGGTTGATATTTTTGTTTACAAATTGTATATAGCAAGGGCGATGCCGAAAATTGTCTTTTTAAAAATAATGTCACAGTTTGGTGTGTTTGATCTAGACGTACATACCTATAAAATTTATCTTTTATAGCCTTATGCTCGAATAAAACATTATCATTCAAAAATATGTGAGTATGTATAATTCATACAGCATAAACTTTTTACTGCTTAGAAGATAGCTAATATAGAAAATGGCATGTTACTTTTAATAAATAGAATTTTTTATTCGTTCGTTTATTGGCATCGTAAAACTGAAACAAAGTAGCATCGCATCGCTGCAAATACATAAAAACGCGTCTCTTGTATCACAGTCACTGTTTTGGTTTAATGAGAAACGCATAAATTATTCGCAAGCATATAAATATTCCTATATGAGAATTGACGCAACCATATCCTCCTTTGTTAAGGGTTAAAATAGCTATTTAATGAGTCAACAGTCGACGTATGGCGTGTCTAAATTAAATGACAATTGTGTCTCGTTTGTGCGCAGGTGGGTAACAGGTGTTCTGTTTAGCCGTATGAAAAATGAGCTCCATGATATGTCTCTAATTCAGTATTTTATTTCAACATTATGACAGAATTTAGCCGAGTCGTATGAATTTGAAACTGTTTACGTGTTGTCACGTAGCGAAACTTATTAAAAGTACGTCATGTGTGTAAGGGTGTTTATTCTAATCGAACGTTCGTGAATGATAGATCTTTCAGTAGAAAGAAATTCCATCTAATCAGAAAATTATGGATGTTAGGTGCTTCTCACTTTATTTTTTTTTGCTTTTTTCATTTTTTTATAATTTGCTTTAGTATCGCTAATGTCTTCGCAAACATGGAACCAAATAGAAAACAACCTCTGTAATAAAAATGATTCGACAAAAAATCAATTAAAAATGTCTTTCAGAACTTGATATAAACATCATTCACTCTATGTCTGGTCTTAGACAGAACATCGAAACAAATACGCACAGCAAACCTTAATTATTTCCTTGAATTGTTAAATAAACTCTTAGCATAAAGTTCGGTGCTTCTCAATTAATAACAAGGGCCGGAATGTCTGTCCGGTCTACGAGATACTGTGTAAAAGATTATCGAACGGAAGAAAAACAGTGTTCATATTGCTGCGGCTCCAGGGTGTCCTTTCATCACGTTTTATGTACTCCTCAGGCAGTTGAATGGAAGTTTTTTCTGGTTTAGTGGAGGTTTTTGTCGGAGTAATGCGGAGAGCCGCGCCTCCCGCGTGCCTCCTCACTGCCCCGATGAATATTTTGTGATTTTTACGGGACAGCTGGCTGGGATATTTATTTGATCAAAACTTCTTGATTAGGAATGTTGCCTTCGAGTGAGATGTGTTATGATAACGTATTGATACTTCACTTCTTATGAATGCGGCGTCTTGAACTTTTTATCGAGTCAATCACAACTCTTGTGGATGTCATATATGACAGTTATTGAGTGCTAGTTCTTAAGAATAAATGCCACCTCTCTGACTCAATTAAAATGGGTTGAATTACGTGATCTGTTTATAATAAATAGATAGATAATATTCTGATGTAAATATCTGAAATCAAATTCATTACTGAAATAAGGAAAATGGTTCACACAAACTGATGTCTTGAAGCAGTTAGAATCAATGCAATCTGAATTACTGTCTACACTTCTATTCATCTTCTATCACTTAACGTTCATCTTCCTCGCAACATGAATGTCATCCGATAGCGCTGCATTGTCATTTGTTACTGACCTACGACGCGCCCGACTGACGGATATTGGGGATACCCATCACAGTAACCCGTATCGACTTAAATAGCCGAGGTTAGTGACGGCAGCTTTACGGGTGCACCGTGGACATCGACTCTGGTGATAGTGAAGTGAAATAGCCTCCATTACTTTGTGTTACCTCACCGATCGGCCAAAAATATTTTTTATATCAATTTCTTTTCATATTTGATTAAATTGCGTAGGTAGTCGAACTGAAACTAGAGTTTCATTTTGCTCATGGAATCTCGAGGTTTACTCCTTTACTTGATCGCTAAACGAAATCTAGGGAACGCGTAGCTTCACGAGACTGATTTCTTGCTATCCGATTTAGTGTAACGGTGTATCGGCGGTGGAGGGAGCGGTTATCGGGAGCTGATTGAGCGCGCAATAAATTCGGATTGCTTTCCTACGTGTACACCAACCCCTATGACTCGCGGAACGCACTAATACATAAATAACTATTACTCTGTTACATTTACTTTACCAATACCGAGATAGTCCAAAGTCATAGACTATGAATAAATAACACAGACATAACTGTAACGTAATAAGTTATCGTAATAGAAGCGTGACGCGGGGCCAAGCTTTTTGTGTCCCTGAAATTGATGGTGACACTTAATGCTAGAGCCGATGGGACAGTACAGTCTATGTAGCTATTTTTCATTACTGTCATGACTATCGCTTGTTGTTAAGCACTCCATAGTATTTTAATGGTATTACGTAAGCTTTGCTTTGAGAAGAGGAGAAGAGCGTAAATAAATTAAGCCAATTACCAACTTAAACATGAAAATGTAAGCGCGTTTGTTTCATGTAGTCAGTTCCTGCAAGTGGCGCGAGTCGCACGAGATTACGAGCTACGTACCAGGAGCACATAAAAGAAAATGGTAACCAACAGAAAGGTGGTAATGGAATTAACCGAGGTTGGGCGTGAGACTACATTTAGTACACATAAATATGATCGCCAACGTTTGTTGTTAGTTATTCTTTCATGGCTCTCCTTATTTCGTGAAAGTAATTACGGTTCTTGTCATCCCATCTAAGCTTAGTTTCCCCAAACACTTGGAAAATAAAATATAGCAGCAACCTGCGTGGCAAATATTCAGAGCACACATGGTGGTGCTCAATGTTATATTTGGTACATAGTAAACCAATATGTTTATGACGTAGATAAAGTAGAGGATATAATATCGTGCAGTCGACAAGCCGAACCGTCTACGTCTGTGGTGTAAGTAGCTCGGACGGGCTTGTAGCTGAACGCTTTCGAGCACAAATGTTAATATTCTGTGTAATATCAAAGATTGTTTCATTTTCCTCGCCTGTAAAGGTTTTATTTTATTTTTCATTATTTTAGTAGAACTTAACTCACATTCATAAGGCTTTGTACAAATGTCTCGACAAGTTGACAATAACTTTAATAAATCATTTAGGCAAAAATACAACAACATTGATATATTTTAATTGGTTTGTAAATTGTATAGGCTGCTGTTTACATTATCTTAAAGTTTTAGTTTGCAGTTGACTAAGAGGTGACTGTGGGGGAGACTCAAAAAATCAAGGCACGCGAGAGAAGCGGCGCGTAGTGTGCGTGCGTGGCGACGAGCGGAGGTGGAGCGGTGTGGGTGTGGGCGGCCCCGGCGGGCGCGGCGGTGGACTGGGCCGGGGGTATCGATCCCCGCGGGGCGCGTGCGCCGAGCGCGCGGTGCGAGCCGAGCGAGCGAGCGCCACCCGCGCAGTCCGCAGCCGGCCGCCAGCCCAGCGACTGCCGACACCGCGGGGACTCCGCGCCGCGCGAACCTTCCCTCGCAACGTTTGACATTCAGCGCGCGACAACACTCGCAAAACCTCAAATCGCCTCTCTCACAGGAATTGCTCTAGTGTTATCACTTCGAAACTATTGAAAACTTGTAGTTTCGTCAACATTAACTTACTATCTTGACTTTGAATTGACACATTTCAAAAAGTGATAAACTTTATTTATTTACATACTTTAATAAATGTTTAAATTAAAACTTAAAACCATCATTAACAGAGGATGTCTGAAAGCTAATTCAAAGTTGGTGTTGTGGTGCAAAGTATAAAAAATGCGGTGCCTGATAATCTTTTGAAGTGATCGTGTTTGTGACTGGAAAAATAAAACAGACGCTGGGAGCGTTGCTCACAAGTTCACGGGTCGTTAATTCGGTGGAAGAGAGAATCCGAAAAAAGAGGTCTCGCTTACGTCCGCTCATCGGAGTGATAAAATTTATGACAAACGGTAAGGAGAGTGTAGTGATAAGGGTTGGGTGCGTTATCTGTGAGGCGCGCGCGTGTGTCGGTCGGACCAGCGCCGACGGTAATTACTGCTCCACCTCAGGAGGCGAACGTCTCCATTCATTATTCTTATCACACTACAATTACATATTGCCGCCGTTACTGTCCACTGATAACTAACCCTCCTGTAATTTAGTGTAAGTGAGCACCATTTGAGAGTTTCTTCTTTATTGGCACTTTAGGTTGGTAGATTTTTTTACTATATTTCAGAGACACCGGATAAAAGATTTCCATCGGATAAAAACTACAAAATCTTAATAACTTTATTGAAACAGCAATAAGTAACAAAACCTTATCGAAGTTACCTCCAAGCTCTACAAAAAAAAAAAACGAAAACTTGATTTATTTTGCTTACTCAATTATTTTGTACATTTTCCTTCCTTATTCACACGAAGATAATAGTGTCGTTAATACGTTTCTTCTACTCTACTCGATTTATTCTGAAGGTAATCATCAATAACCCCAAGGCTGAATCTGACTTCAATATTTGTGTCAGTTTTTATCTAAACCCATCTACTATAGAATTCTATCCTATGATCGTATCCTACTGTATTTTCCTTTTCTTTTCCTTAACTAAGGTTTTGCCTTGCATCACCTTTTACATTTACCAACTTGCACTATGGGTGGCTTCCGAAGGCTATCTTACAAGAAAATAGCAACACCGATTTATCATGGCAGTAAATTACACAGCCATACATTTAGCAGTAGTTGTAAGTACTGCCATTTGTCACATGTTAAGTATTTCCCAGCACATTTATTTAACACATATAGCTACAATAATTCTGCTCCATTTAGCTTTACGTTATATAGGAAAGGAGAATGTATATATATATTAATATGTTTTGTGACGAAAAAGGGGCTTGTTTCCATAACACACTCGTTAGTCTAAAAAAAATCGTAGAGGAATGTCACGGGTTCAGATTTGCGTGAAAATGTATGCGTGTGTCGTGTGTCTTCGGCAAGTCTCGGTGGTGGTGTGAGTGTCGGACACAGCGGACACTGTAGCCTCGGATTACGCGACCGGTGTCGGCCATGCCTCAACCGACCTTTTTAGACGTTACCTCTTTGTACGTGTCGTTCAGATTAATCGTGTTATGTTCGGTTTCTAAAATTAACTGTTCAACCTTTTCTGTGGAATAATTAGATCACTCGTTTTTTTAATATAAACGTTTTTGTATGTTAGAATAGAAACAGTAATACTAATATACATACACAATATCAGCGGTTTTCACCGAGCTTTCAGCTAAAATGAACACCATACGATACTAGACACAATTAAGCGTACTGTAGGAAAGTATTGAAATCCATTCACGTGTAGTAAGTTACTACTATCGAACGATGACTCACCCTCTGCGAGCTGCAAAAAAAGACAAATTGCCAACACTAGCGTCTGTACGCTCATGCTATTAATAGATAAACGGTCTTTAAAGCTACTAAAAGTCTAGGGATTTCTCTAGAAAATTGTGATCTAAGGCATTTGTACATTTTTAGGGATCGGTATTTGTAATAAACACAATAAACCTTTAAGAAATTCAGACAAAAAGTCTATTTGAGAATCCTGATTCGGTTGGAAAACTTCGAACAATAGAACGCACCAGCCATAGACATAAAATACCTCATTACTTTTTATAACTCGGAAAAATAAAGGAGAGGTCGCCCTGGGGAGAGGCAAGTTTTCATCAGTCGTGTTACTGAACAGTATCTGTTTGAAGACGTTCTTATCTTCAGACGAGACCCCGAGCATGTCCACAAAATAAATCGTGCGATGACGCCCGCGGTTCAATTTTGTGTGAAAATTACGAGTTTAGGTACGTATCTTCAGAAAATTTGGTCGAACAAATAGATAGCAGGCCGAAGGCAGGCCGTGATTCGCGTCACGTCTCACGCGACCACAGGGTACTTTAAAAATTCGTTTTCCGACCTTCCGACAAGTTCGTATGCTGCGGCGGCGACCTTTTCTTAAAGTGCTATGACCCTATCGTGTGGTGTAACAAATTAGGAATTTTACTTTTATTGTATGTCATTCAATTATATGTTTGTTTTTTAACAAGTAGATAGCAAACAGGGCTGTGTATTAAGCTTGGCATAAACCTGAGGATCATTCTTATTATCTATGTCTTTTTCTATGTTTATCTGGTCAACAAAAAAAATAGTAAACAACATCACATTTTGCGATATAACTCACTTTTTTTAAATATAGTAACTTCAAAATGCAAAAGAGTTTCGTTCAATTTGCATCTCCGATTGTACCGATTGGACCATTGTTTGATTAAATCAGATGAACTAGTGGTAAGTACCTATCGGTGGATTTCTAATAACGTCAAACTGCGGTCACCATGAGCCTGCCCATTATAATTATTATGTAAATATTGACCTCAGCTCAGCCCCTTTCTTGTATAAGAGCACTTTGTGAAGGGTACTAAGGTCTAAGACGCCACAACGATTGTGATTGAGTTTTGATTAAGATTTCCAATTGCTAAATGCTGTTAGATACTTATATGTACTGGTAGTCTTCTTCTTAGCGTGTCGATGGTAATCTAAATTGTGTCGACCCAGAACTGAGCCACGAGTATGGCGTTCAGTAGCGTCGATCTGTTCCTGTAACGAACAAACAGCAGGACGCGCAAGACACGATATAAAGCGCCCCATCGTTTGTGGAATGTAGTATGTAGGTATCTACGTAGATTGTAGACTAATAGCACTCGGAACAAAATGCGATGGTAATTAATTTGGGAACAGAAGAAAATTAAAAGGCTCTTAAAATAAAGCTGGAGCCCGACTGCCAGTTTCGTTGTTAACTTAATTATTACAAAATCCGTGGCCACTTTAAAGTCGCTATCAGTATTACAAGCTCGTCGTGTTGAACATTCAATCTTCTCTCATGAGGTTTCGGCTCGTTATTTTATTCAGGTCGTGAATCGAACCGTAAGAAGGTGTTAAAGAGTGAATTGGCAAAAGGAGCGAATGAATGGAATATGCGAACAGGTCGGCGCGTTGGTTCCGATCGCCATTCGCTGCTGAATAATGAATGCGTCAGGGACGATAATGCTCACCGTGGCCCACCACCGCGCGCCGCTCGGCGACACATGTTACCTACCTACACCTGAATAGATCAAATCAACAGCTTGAATACACCACTCTTTTATACAAAAACATCCTAAACCCAACCTCAAAATATAGATTTACTTTATAAAAATCGATACCCAAAAAGATTCATTTGATGTTCAGTTAGGGATGATCTCAGTTATTTTAAACGTGATTATGGTAATGTACGTAAATCGGAAACAAATCTGTTGTTACGGTAGATTGTACATATTAAAATTATGTAAATTAATCCGCAAGATGGAGAAATTCGTAAATACGCTCTATTGCTAATTCTAGGACAAAGCGTTTTGTGCAGCTTGTCTTGAGCAATGAAAATGCTGACAATTTTGGGCGTAAAACCAAACAATCTGAAAATCAGAATTTAATTTGTCTCTAAATCAACTACTTGTAAACCAAACCATAATTTCTTAAGTTTTAAAACTGCACTGAAGTTTAACCTAATAGACATGGGATATTTTCTATGATCAAATGTTGACGTAGTATATACTTTTAAAAGTTATCTAGATGGAGATAGTCACCATACACCATAGTTTATTAGTATTTTAAACTGAACCCCAGTTCAGCTACTATGGGCCGTTTTCTGTTATAAAACGTTCCGCTTGCACTATATCACACCATACTCAATTGTTTGGGACGGTATAGTACAAAAAAGTATCAAAAACAGTGTTAGAGACACATTAATACTCGTAAGTTAATCTTAGACGTCCATCTCCATCATTTTGTACCTCAAGCATTTTATACAGAAGGAATATAAAAATGAATCGTATAAACAACTCGATATTGCGTGCCGTAACGCGGGAATCGTCTCACCTTGTCGACAGTTATATCTCATGAAATACAGCATCGACAACAGACATGCCAGATTTTGTGAGAGAAATTATGACGTCAACGTTGTACATCTACATTCATCAGTCTATTGTAATGCAATGTGGCAATGTCCACTTAATTCAGTGCAAGCAATGTATATGTTTTAGCACTAGTAACTATTAAAACTTAGCCCGTTTTAATAGTTACTAGTGCAAAAGCAGTTGCTTGCACTAAATTAAGTGTACATTTCCGGTTTTCAATTACGTCTATAATGTTTAATGATTTAGAACTTTCAATGTAGTGCAACTGACAAATTAATGTAAGACAGAAATAAAATTGACGTTTTCAACTTTTTCTTAACGTTCCTTTATGTCTAATTCACTGGGTAGAAGCCGTATTTTCGCGCTACCTTCATAAAGGTCATGTATAAAAAGATCTTAAACGTGAGAGAAATCTATAACATTTGACGACAACTTTAATGATTCGAGAAAGTCATTTCGTTAGAAAATATGATTGTGTGTAAGTGCACACATGTAAAAGTTCATAACTTCTACTAAAAGTGTCAATTTTTGTTCAAAATTTTCCTGTTTTTAGGTCAAACAAAGCATGTTACGAGAAGGTATCGTATTGAATAAAATATAAATATTTTTGGAACGTAAAACTTTCACAGTATCTCGTCCTTGTGAATATTATGTAGCTATTCATTCAAGTCACGCGTGCCTCTGCTGTTTATTCACATTCGCAATGGTGTACGAAAATAATGGGGTAACTTTTGCAAGTCATCCCACTCCTGTAAGACACGCTTCAATAACCTATTTATTTTAAATCATATTTTCATTTGGAAGTTGCTCGTCTGCAGCTAACATATTGTAAAGATGAGCAAAATGGGCTATATCCTATGGTTATTTTGAAAAATATAGTCCATAAATATTGTCAACAAAAGAGCATGAATACTATAATTCTAGGCTTTGTCAGTATTCGTATCAGTATTTATGTACGTAGCGCTTCCGATGTTTTACTCACTCATAATACAACCGCGGCTGGTATCCGAATACCTTAAAATTGTGTCCATAAAGATAAGAATTTTTGCGACTTCGTTTCGCTAGGCTCGAGGTTCCCTAAAAATTTATGATCACATTTCATGACTTCGTAAGAGTTCTGTTGGTTTTTCTGAAAAAAAAAAATGTGATATCCGATGTCCTCATTTAAAGGAAGCTTTATAAATTGTCCGTAAAGTTGAACTAGAGCCATTAAATTGTGCTACGAGTGCTACGCTTTCTCGTATTAAGTGCGTAGGCCGCAATATAAACTTATAATTTGGAATAGGATGGTTTCGCCCGGAATTTATGTTGCTCGCTCACCTATGCCATTGTAGGTAATATAATTTATTATAAAATTGTGTTGACGTGCCTACTTTTACACAAACATTAAACTGCATTATTCATTGTTCTCAGAAATTATTCGTGGAGATTTTTGGTGAACAATAGAATTATGAAAATTTCCGTGAACCGCGGTTTTGTTAATGGGCCACTAAAAAGGGACGGGTTCTAATTGCTTTGAATAATGTAAGCATATACATACCTATGGGATGGGTAGGTACTCATCGGTACCTCTCGTGGAGCATGGAGCTGACCACTCGGTCAGCTAGCCTTTTGTTGCTCCGAATTTAATTAAGGGTTTGTTTTACAAAGTACTTATTGACAAAGGTCTAATTAATAAAATGCCTAAAAAACCACAGCCTTATATTCAGTAAAGCTGCATTCACAGAGTACGTGCATGTAGGAAGTCTTAAGTATATAACACAAGAGAGAGCTCTTTAGGTCGTCTTATGAATTATGGGCGACATGCAGCGTCGCTTGCGTCGCCCGCTAATTGATTCCTGAATTTAACCCTCGCGTAACCTCGTTACTCCAAGTGAATGTGAAAGATGTCAGTTCATTGTCGCGGTAATGGAACTGTTCTTTAATCTTCTTTCATATGAGCTAGCAACGTGAATTTCCTTTGCATTTTTTCTTTATTTAAAAAATATTTTTCGCCCTAATTCAGCTCTTGGTAAAAGAAGCCACTTGACACCCGTTCTTTCTAACAATTGGAACTGGACGCGCTACCAAGGTTAAGTAATGCGCCAATCTGTGATTTATAAAGTCACATTAACATTTAACCTTGGTAAGGCGTTTGGTCGCCTTTTATTGGTAGTGTTTACAAGTCGTTATTTAGTTACTATTTACTTGTAGCACAAAATGTTATAAAGTATTAAGTGCTTTTCTTACATTCGAAAGCATTGTATTGCAGTAGATTAGATACCAATAATCTAATATATTTGGTAAGTACTTTAGTATGTTTTATCACTTTACAAAAACATGGCGTGCTACCTAACTACGACATGGATGAAATAAAATATCTACACCAACATGGTTATATATTTTGAATAAATGCGCCTTCTAAGTATCAAAGTTCATTGCACGTCGCTAAGATAGTGCGATGCTAATCACGACGCGCGGAATCTGCAAAGCAACTACATACACAACACACTAACTACATACAATACACAGACTGGGACAAAGTCTGACGTAAAGTTGTTCCATTGAATTTAAAATCTCAACGTTTCGCGTAACTAAGACACGTCGAGGCAAACTGGTGTCATGCAGGAAACTCGTGCACGCCACCGCGATCTAAGAAATCACAGAGGCAAAACATAGAATCACAAATATTACAGAGCGACCGGAAAGAAATGTGTTTTGGTGATCAGCGCACGAGCGCACTGAGCTATTCACCTTACTTCCACTATCACTGTTATCGCATATTAATACAATGCTTTAGCAAATTGGTTTTAGCGGACATTGTCACTTCATTTTTGCTACTTCCTGATATAATTTCGTAATAGCAATCGCTACCATATTTAAATTGTTCAGCATCCAATGCTTGGGTTGCGTCTATAAAGCCTCAGGACCCTACACACGAAAGGCATTGTGTGCCGCGGCACGGCGATATAATTTATATGTTCCGCGAACACTATGCACTACCAATTCAATGCAATTTTCCTTCACCTTACTTAGGTTGAACGAAAAAAGTTCAGACTGAGAAGAGTGGGCAGCTATTTTCTGTATTAGTGCGCTAGAATATTTAGCTATACAATTTTCATTGTCAACGAAACTGAAAAGTGCGCATTTTTTTGACAAGGATTAAAATAAATCAGAGCAAATAAACCAAGCACGGTGTCACCATCGCGCCGCAGCGCAACGCAACCGCTGTGTGAAGCTCCTTAGTCAAAATACCGTTTTCTCTGCTTCAGGACCTTGGTCTATTAAATCCAGAGCAGAACTGAGTTCCTTGAAGTGTTATGATTATTGCATCCGTACACATTATCCCATGAGGGGGAGAGCGCCGTTGGTTTAAAACATGAACCCTTGTTTTTGTGATGAGCACATTCACTTGAAGCGGCCACCATTTTGTTTTGAGAAAATTTTGTCATTTCTATTTACTCAGCGGTTTTCCTGTTGTTCTTCCTTAATTTTGTCACAGCTTGATCATTTTTATGAAAAAATATAGCTTTATTTAACGATCCGTAGCGGGTGTGTTTTATTAAAATGGTTTATGGCAAATCACTTTATGTTCCTTTGATTGCTTTGATGTTAGTACCTTGACAGGTTTTTTTTAGTGTAATCTGATTATTAAAAATGTGATTTTAATAAACATGGATTAATTAAGATTGTTGACGAGGAAAATTTTCGTTTATATTAGTATACGTTATTATGTTCGTTTCCTATTTGCCACGCCATCGCACGGAACATTCTAGTTTATTATATTTTCAAATATGAAGCATGTTTATATTACCACTTAAATAACCGCCGCTACAAGCGTGGCAACCAGCTTGTTGGCAAGTGCCTTTACGAATCTCTTTTGCCAGCTACCGGGGTTCTCATTAAGAAAAACAATGAGAAAACGTAATTATGTTACATTCAAGCAACCGAATACCTACGCATAAACATATATAAGGAGGTACATATATTACGTATAAAAAGGTAAATAATATTCGTATCTTATAACATTTTCTCCAGTATTTTGCCGTGTTTCCTTCCTGCAGTTTATAAACTATTCATAATACCTACTAACTTTACCATGAATCTATGCCATGAATGGAATAGCAGAAACTTCTGAAAAGCGCCGTCATCTGTTGTCAAGCGTTTGTTGCATGAACTACGAATAGGTTCTCAAGATACCCACGACACTATGACGACGATTCTCACGAGAGGAGAGCGCACTAAAATATAAAAACAATTCACTTTGTCACTAAAATATAGTTATTCACAAATTAGTGTGCGAAGCGAGCAATTTAATTTGCGTTTCCCGGATACTGTTGCCTTCGTCATAGTTTGATAAAGTTCTTCGAGAATTCTGTCTAAGTAGGCCAATTGATAATCAAGTTTTATTTGTTATGAGAGTCATTAGGAGAGGAAATCTTGTTAGAACAAATTTCGAGCGAAGTTTGTTTGGAAGCCTATGTGCGGGCTCTGGTAATTACTGACGACGATCTCTTACCTTTGCCGCGATCTTCATCTTTTACCTTTACCGCCTCTTTTAACGCGTCGCGTGAAAATTGTTAATTGTTTATACTTTATATGTACGCAATACACGTATACACAACTTGAGAGGTATTTTTCAAGGTAGGTACTTGAATGTATGTGTGTCGTCAGAGCGCAGCTATTCTAAGAACAAAAGGGTTTGTTGATATAGGTATTGTATGTGAGGGGTTTATTTGAGTTTACTGCTCTTAAAAGCATTTTTGGTGAAGGGACGAGCGTTATTGTGTGTAACAAGTAGAAAATATTACAAGTACACGTATTTATGTTTCGGGTCTGCGGTATACACTAAACGAGTGCTCCTGTTTATTGCTCCATAAAGTAACGTTTCATTCTAGAACCGTCCGAATATACTTTATTGGTCGTTTTAACTGATCGAGCACATCACTTTTACCTGTTTTGTACGGTGACATAATCATGGTTAAATTTTTGAAAGCGCCATAAATTCTTTAATGCTCTTCATAAAGTTCGGTCATTCGTGTCAATTGTTTTATAGTTCTATTTTAAAGGTACGATAAAATTGATATTACTGAATTGTTTCCTATCTGTCGCCAATTTGATATAAAATTCATCATAGAATATGAATTGTGAGCCAGAGAAATGGTTGGCAGTCGGTGTGCGTATGAATATGGGGTTTGTATGACTAAATATTCCGGTGGTCGTGTTGTGGCGTGTCGTATGAGTCAATACGTATGCCGAGCAGTCATACGGCGGTGTAGAGCAAGCACATAAACGTTATTGGTAACGTACGACGTGGAGCGGGCGGCGCCGCGTCGCGCCTGTAATGCGGTTTACTTTTGCAGCCGCACGTCCACGTGATGTTAAGTGATGAGTACCGCACACGTACATCTACTCCTCTCAATATTACCATATACAGCATGTCGAAATGACTTCATATTGGAATCAAATTATTTGACAAACGTATCTCAATACGTTTCAGCAATGACTGTTGCTGTAATTTGGTGTCATAAATTTTATGTCAAGATTGATTCAATAAAGCTCACTTTATTAAATTAAACTTAAAATTAAGAGACTTAGTGTTTTTGACCTTTTTTATACTTTTGGGTATATTCGCAAATGTTTCAAATTTGCGCTAAAAAATTAATGAGGAGCAATAATGGTTGTAAAAAAACCCTTAATGAAGCCGAAAAGCACTTGTCCTCCCCGCCATTGCGATGTTGTTTTTTTCTTCTGGACTATACCTTCTAGTTAAAAATATATATAAAGATATAAGGTCAAAGTTACAACTTTCACAAGTTTTTTTTTTTAAAAAAACGTCCATGACCTCTGTACTGTTCAATCCATCCAACAGCACAATCTTTTGAGTGCGTTACATTGCGTTCTACCGTAAACTGTGATTATTAAACCCAAAAGAAAAAAACTAGCGATACTTATTCTGATGTACAGAATGATTGGTTGACGGGTATGCTTACACCTTGTATGAAGGCTTTATTCGAATTACCTTTTAATTGTTGTCTTATCTGTCGTTGAGAAACTAAATTAATATCGAGGTATTCAAATTTCTTTTTTAAAGCTACTAAATATTAGTAAACAATCTCATTTCATATAGACCACGCTGTTATTATAGCAACTGCTACACAATAGAATCTCTGAATATCAGACTCAAGAACCATTTCGCAAAAAAACACGTTGTTTTTAAACAACATGTTCACTGGTTGATCATGAAGCTCACCTAGATGTTAAATATTTTCATGTTGGTAGTACCCACCGATCGATATTGTTGCTGAAAGGTTTTCTATGAAATAAAGCTTATGCGTCCTTCGCCTACTTGCATCCATTTCTCATAATCGAAGTTTTCGCCCAACATTTCTACCTCTGAAACTTGTCGTGTATCGGAAACTTATGTGTGCCTTATTACATAATATAGCTTCCGAGCTCGCGCTGCTAACATATATATTAGAGCGTCATAGTTACAAACAATCTTGAAGCAGGCTAGTTGAGGCCGCTCGGAGTGTCCTGTACTTTAGTCATTTAACTTGAATGTAATTAATGAACTGACCGTCTGCGGCGCACCACTTCTCGGTCATTAGTCAAGTGCTTACTCATTAGCACACAACCGTTACCATTCAGATACTATAAATAAATTGCCCGTTCATATTTCACCGGACGCCTCGCTTTCCGTGGTTTTATACAACAAAATACTAACATTACGAACTCCTATCGCGAATTTGTGAAACTAAACGACTAAACAAATTATGTAAAACATAGGTTTTATGATGCAGTGTAGGTATAATTCTATTTTATGACCAATAAAAGTGACTAATTTTACATATAGACGGGAAATTATAGGAGCAGGTTGTAGTCGCTTTGTTGGAGCCAGTAAACATTGGTTTCGTTGCTAATTTATAGCAGTCGTTCGACAAAAGCTTTAGCGGATTTGAAAAAATATGTCTGTAATTTGTAACAAAATCAGATGTACCTAACATTTGTTGAATTCTACAACATCTAATCACAGTTTCAAAGCTAACTGACGTCACAGTAAACGTCAACTGTAAATTACTGTATGAACCACATGAAAGCGACACGAGAACATAGTTGCTGTGGTTTAAATACGTGTAGGTACTAATTATGTTCCAATATTATTACTAGAACTACTGTCTTGTTAGGTATAGGGAGTCTAATATTCAAATTAGTTACGTATTTGGCAGCACCGCAACTCACTTTAGTGTGTAACAGGCACTATCAATCTGGTGCGGCGGCAGATAATAAATATTTTATTATAGGCTCGGACGGGCCACGTGAACCGCAAAATCACTGTTACGGCGTTGTTATACGGATAATTTGCAAATATTATCGTAAAACCGGCAATGACGCCTGTTACAAATCACAACGGTAATATATTGTTATAAAGCCGTGCATTTAATATCGGTGCCGTTCAACAATGTTCTATTACAATACACGTTTCGTTAGTTCGCCATTTATTTTCATTTCAGTAAGATTGTTAAAGTTATTAAGTTCTGTTTATTCAGATAGATACTAAACACTATGGTTAGATACAAACACAGCATCAAATCCAGCACAATAGGATAGTTAGGCTACTTTAGTATGTATTATCGTATCTAGCGAGTTCCAAGCACGTTAGCAGATATTGAAATAGCTCGTAGCGAACTGCAAGCTGTGCTGATATCAACACGACCAGTAGGACATTAATTTTGATTGTTTGTACAGTGGCGAGATGATAATATTATGCGGTAATGGTCATCATGTGGTTATGTTAGTCGGCTCACTGAGTAGTCAGCTGCATGGTGAGTCGTGGTGCAATTATGATGATAAGTGGATAGCGCGCGTGCGCAGGTGACGGCGGCGCGGCGCGCGGCGTGGCGAGGAAAACAGCCCCGGGATGCGCCAATTATTTGATCGCCGCCTACAAACCAGATTAACTACAGCATTTGTTTACACTGCTGTTGGTTTCGCTGTGAACTCATATCCAATACCACAAAGTTAACGTAAAAATCAGTTGTGCATTTTACAACTATTACACTATTCAACACAAAATGTTTCATGATGCAGTCAACTAATAATAAATATCTGTATTGATTTTATTTTGGTATCACATTTGGAAGCGGAGATATTTGTCTTTTTAATTTCTAACTTGCGTTCGATTGTTAAAATACGGGTAGTCCGAAAATATAATTGTATTGCGAACCAAATATAGCGTAAGTGTTAGTTTAATAGCTGGTCTTTAAAATGGTATCAAGCTTATTTGAACTGTGATTTAAGAAATTCAGTTAATTCGTGGATTTCTAAAGTGTGTCGTTTGAGGTGTAATACTGGTCTGAATGGTTACTATGTACAAGGGAAGAAATAAAAGATTGCCATTTTGTACGCCCGTGCAATGGTTTGCACTCGGCCAACGAATTATTATTGTCATGCACAATGGGATTGTCCAGTTTTCAAAAATTGTGCTAATTGCAAAACCATTTCGAGGAATAAAGTCGCTACATTTGAAAAGCGTTAGCAAATAAAATGGGAGCCTACTATGCTCACCGTTTACTGTTGGAGCTTTATGAGAGTTACAACTTTTTTTTTTTTTTTTTGTAATTACTGGTCTTACTCTTGACCTCAATCTAGTCCAGAGGACATAGATGAGGTCGACGATGGAACGAGCTAACGTGAATCACAGTGCACGAGGAAAGCCAGCTAGACCTTGAAAATTTTGCCATTTCAATCAAATTCATCGCTGAAGTATCTTATTTTGTAAGAAAATCGTGAATCAACTTACATTTTATCTGGGAACTGAGGTGTGATTGAAAATGTATATACGTATTCCTATTATATCAATATCAAAGAATAATAGCTATAATAATATAGTGGGACATTACAAGAAAACAAAAGTAGAAAAGTTGAGTAGTGTTATAGAAAGCCTCCGTCGCACAAGCTGTCACTTTCCCGTTTACGTTTAAAACGTTTATTTTCCTATAGAACAGTTTTAACAAAGTAGGTAAGTAAATGAAACCAGTTGAACAAAGAGAAGCAAAGTGACACGAAGTTTAATTAAAACATTTTTAACTTTCTCATACTGTTTGTTTATTAAATTATATCGGGAATGGTTCAGTTATTTATGGCACAAGTTTACACTTTTTGTACAAATTGGTGATGGTTACTAATTGATTTTCACGGAAATATCAAACAGAGCTTCCTGTATGATATTTCCGTGAGAATACAGCTCATTACACTTAATTAATTTCCTTTTTTTTTCTGTTCTTTAATTTTATGGGCAATATTTATTAACTTTGAAGTTTAACCAACGTACTAAAAAACAATGTCGATGAGTATATCTACTTGGCCAGTAAACAGTCACAGTTGGTCTAGTTGGCTTGGTAGTTGTGCAAGGTTGGTGGTAGTTGGTTCTTGTTGTCTGTGATCTTTAGAAAACAGGCAAGAAAAATCGATCGACGAGACGAAAACGCCTGGAAAAGCTACTGGTCCATAAAGACGCTAATGAAGGGTGACCTTCCGATCTCCCTAAAAGGCCACCCATCGACATGTGCATCTTGCCCATCCTAACCTTCGGTGCCTGGCCACTCACTGAGTCTCAGAACGTAGCATTCTGGGTGTCAAAAGACAGGAAAGGGTTCGAAACACCACGCTGCGTTACAAAACGGGCAGTAGTGGACGTTGGCAAGAAGGCTCCTATTCTTAAATGGGATTGGGCGGTTCACGTCAGACGCATGCACGATGACCACTGGGCAAAAGTCTCCACATGATGAGTGCCCGAGGACGGACGACACCGCGCGGTGGCGAGACGATCTGGATGCGTACCGCGAAGGCTGGTTCGAGGAGGCACGGGAAAAAAGCATAAGCATAGCATAGCATAATCAGCCTATTAATGTTCCCACTGCTGGGACGCAGGCCTCCTCTCTATGAGAGGGAATGGGCTATAATCCACCACGCGGGCCCAGTGCGGGTTGGTAGATGTCACATGTGTGTCTTCGTATTTTTGGTTCTAGGTCATGCCGGTTTCCTCACGATGTTTTCCTTCACCGTTTTAAGAGCAGTTGTGATGAAATAACTTACACAAAGTAATGCGCCTGGCAGGGTTCGAAATCACGACTTACTGCTCGTAAGTCGGGGTCTCTACCACTGGGCCACCGCTGCTCTTACGACGGGAAAAGAGCTCACGGAAGAAATTGGGGAAGACCTTTGCAAAGCAATCATGTTGTCAGAAAAAATCGTGAATTATCATTCTGGTATTTGGTTTTACTCAAACAAAATCAATTTCAATAAAATCATGCAATACTGGAAGTATTGCATGATTTGTTGGCTAGTCAAACTATAATAAATTAAATAGCAACAGACATCTTAGTAGGCGACAAGGTGTCACCTGTCAGCTGAGCTCAGCATCAAGTGACACGCTATGGATATGCTGACGCGAGTGAGCGTGACCTTTGCCAAAACGCCCGTGGCATTTGAATAACTTACGTCAAAGACTAAGGTTTTTGCAGAAAGAACGTGCAGAACGTTAAAGTGTGACCATCAGTTGATAGTTGTCGCGAAGAACAATTAATTGGACTTGAAAAGTAATTTTAGGGCTTCACAAATTTTCTTCCGCACTCATCATCTGGACTACCTCGTTTAGAATAGTGAGGATGACTAGAATGTCGTCGCAAGCGCTACTGCTCGGTATGATTATCTTGGGTTCGATTCTCAGGTGGAGTTTTTCCATCAGATATCTCTCAGGAGCAGCTCAGAGTCTAGGTTTGCACCCGGTTGATAGCTAGGGGGCCAGACTCTAACCATCCAGCCAGCACGTGTTTAAATACAACTAGGGAAATATTTGTGTACAACTCTGCCTCTCCCATCGGGGATTACAGGCGTGATGTTATGTGTTCTATCTGGAAAATAAATCATCTCGGGTCGTAGATCTGTGAAACTATTGTTGTTGGTATATTAAATGTAGGAATACTTTGCAGTGATTTTCCGTGACTTTAGTTATGACTGATAGATTACTCGATTAGGGACGTCGTAAAGGTAGTTTTCTTTTTTTCGATCCCTTTAACGCCTTTATGGTGCTTGCCAAATGTGCTAGTATATTTTTTTTTCTGAAGTCATCGTATACTGGCAAGTTCGTAAATAAAAGCGACGGCCTATTGTAAGTGTTTTTTTTATTGATTTACTATTTATTCGTTGACTGAAACTCTTCACTTCCATTTCAATTGTTTGTTTATCATAATTCTGATCTTTTTAATTTATTTTGGATACAATGCTTATTAGTCTGTTGCGTGAACAACTAAAGTTGAAAGGGTCTACCAACTTTTGAACAAAAAGCTTTTGTCAATTGTTATTTTAATCAAATAAATAATTCCATCAGTTTTTTATAACATGGATGTGAATGTTGTTTTCTCAGTTTTACATATATTTTTTAATTTTTAATTTATATTTCTTAGTAAAATAGTAGTCTACTGGTGTCGGGAACCTGTTCCCTGTGCCCTTACCACCGGTACTTTAGACCCTGGTCTAAACCAGGAAAGACCGGGTCTAAACTACCGTTGGTAAGGGCCCCAGAGACAGGCACCTCCTCACAATGCGCGCCGTATCAAGAAGTACTGCCTTCTGAATCAGTCCTTGATCCAACCTCCTATCGAGAGCCTCGTAAGATGTTTCTATATCATTGTATTGTGTGTTGTGTAGTTTGTTGTTGTATTGTATTGTGTTTATGTTGTTGTGTTGTCTTTGTATTTTTTAAAACATCACAATTCTAGTTTTTATTCTGCAATTTAATCGTCTTGAATAAGAATAAGTTTGTATTAAATACTATTTCAGTTTACGTACGAGAATAGTTTTAGTTCTCGTAACACATTCGTTTACGATACCTACATACGAGTTAATTCTAGGATCTCTTTCAATACGAGCTCGACATGATATTTGATTTCACTGAAATTTCGCTGTCATACTGCCTCCGTTGATTTGATTATATTCCCGATATTTGAATACATTTTGATTTGTGAGTTTCATATAATAATACTGAATTATTGGAAATTATATTCAAAGACATCTTTGATTAATTCGTTCCTTCGTTGTAGATCTAAATATAAAACCATTTCGAGGAAAAGTAAGTTATAAACGAAACGATCTTTTCAAGTAGATACTTTAAATTATATATACTACAGAGAGTTTACAAAATGTCACGTTGTTATTGTTCTGCAATGACAAATAACATAATTAATTTCATACGTTTCGGAGGACCTCCGAAATAAATGGACCGTTCTAGTATTACTTGGCACAAGTTAAGGATGAATAAATAAAAAAGTACGAACTATGAACTGTAGTAATTTTATGACAGCTATAATATAGAGAATTTTCTCCAAGAACATCGTAAATTTTTATGTTCCTAGGTTTAACGAGTGTGTGTCACCAGTTTCTACAAGCCATTATTAAATTTCCAATTACTTCGAATATAGTCAAGCTCGTACCTTCTTACTACCTTTTTTTATGTATTATGTCATTCAGAATCGCTTACGCATTCATTCAGCAAGAACATATTTTATTTTCATTGACGGACAATGTTGCGCTCGCTCACGGCATTTCTTCGTCTTAGCGTCATTGTCTAATTTCAAAGTTATTTTTTTTACACGACTTTTTAAGCTGTAGAACATTCAATTAATAGACATCTAGCAGATAAACGCAATTTACAAATCAATGTAAGCCAGAAAAAAAATACAATATGGCTTGGCTCATCAGCTTAGAAAGCGTAGCTGTTATCGTAGCAGTGAAAACGACGTAACACTTTGTATGCAGCTTATTAAAACGTATTCAATCGCAATATTCTACTTTCATTAATCAGCTAGCAGACAAACGCAATGTACAAATTAATGTAAACTAAGAAAAAAAAAAAAAAATAGCTTGGCTTACTCATCAGCTAAGAATGCGTAGCTGTTTTCGTAGCACTGTAGCCTGCTACGGCGTAGCAACGAAAACCACGTAGCATATTCAATCGCAAGATTCTACTGCAAAGGGCCGACTTCAGCAGAATAAGCTGAATTGGCGATAGGCGGTATCAATACAGATGAATACTACTGCTCAGTGACCCTTGGGAAATAATGGGCCGGTCTATTCGTAGCTGAAGCCAGATGGCACCTCTGGAATAGAAAGTACCTCATTTGTGAAAATCTAGCGTTGCATTAGTACCTACGAAGATATATTCAGTTAGAATATGATTATTCTCACATTGATTGGAAATTATAATTACTCTAGATTAAATGTAATTACGATAAAGGAAAAATATATATGTTGTGAACGTGTTTATCATCTGGGTCCAATTAACTAGCTGTACCGTCGGAAAATTTATTTCGCCTCGTTATTTTAGGATTGTTCGGCTCGATGTAATTTTTCCTGACAAGATAAGCAAGCGTGTCACGTACGATAGAGTCGGAGAAACTATAGAGGTGTCTAATTGGGTTGCGCCGGCGGCAACCCGAGTGCGGGGTCGGAACGGCCCCCAGTACCGCAAGGCCACCCAAATCGAAGCCCTTCGATACCCCAGCCCCCTCTAATCGATCAACAGCACGCTCTCATTCAAAATTATCCTTTGTTATCGATAGAGAAAAGGCTTTTGAAATGAGATTCTAATCTCATTATGCGTAGGTACGTACCTAATCCAATAAAATTTGAAGTATCTACTTGAAAAGATCGTTTCGTTTAAAAATATACGGTTTAAGCCACTTTACTTGAAGATTTAGAGGCTTTGGGTTTTAATTAACGCGCGGTTTTAATGGAAAATTTACTTGTCTGGCGAGGTTATGTGGTCTGTATTCAGAAAGTTAAGAACTCTTTATTTTATACTAAGTACTTCTTCCTATCTTAGTTTTTAAACTAATATTTTGCATAGAAATTTTGAGGGCTGGCTTTTACTTTGGCCAAAGAATTAGCATTGCCATTCAGCGTGGCAATGCTGGCAGCATTGCCACGCTGAATGGCAATCTGAATGTCTTCTGGGCACGCTTCCAGATGACATCCATGCGGAGGAGTACTTTGACGCCTAAGTGTCCTATTGTCGTCGTTGTACTTACTTTTAGTCTTCTTTTTATCATTATTTTAGTTTTATTTGTAGTGTGCATATAATGTACATATTAAACTAAATAAATAATTAATTTTAAATGATTTAATTAAAATTTCTTCAATAATTCAAATGAATCACTTAACATTTATTAACATAATTAAGAGAACTCAATCTAAGTCACAAGTGGGCAGCATTATTGGCACAGGTGTACCCGAGTGGGATCGGCCCCAAATTATGTGTTATCAGCCTAGGTACGCACCTGGCGTTAGTTTATTTCATTGCTCTGAAATCAGTGCAGTAAAACATCCTCTGGAGAGCTGCATGTCCATGGTCCAAAACTCGAAGACATGCGACATCTAGGCATTGGGCCCACGTGGTGGAAGCCAACAACCTCTCACAAAGAGAAAGCATGTTTCCCGCAGCGGGAACATAATCGGCTGTTAATGCTATGCTATGCATATGCTATTGGAAAAATGACTGTTTGTGGCTATTTCAGTAAAATAGATATTCATCAACCCACTCGGGTGCAAAACGAAACAATTAAACCATTCAATTGATTGCGGCGGTGGAATGGCTACCGTGATAAAAATATAATTAATGGAGTTATTATTGGAAAATACTTAATAACGACTGCAGTTCGAGCGAATGACGCTAATTAACTAGCCATTTTTTAGCTTTACGTCATTTTTACTTCGGGATTTTATGAATGAATGACGTCTTTGTATGAAATAAAGGATCTCGGGTATCTCGGTATGAAATAAAGCTGTATGTTTGGACCAAAGACTATGGTAAGTTAAAAAAAAAAAAAAAGACTATGGTAAGTTTAATTATTTTTTGAAATTGTAATGTCGATGCAGTATTTGCACAGATCGATGGCTAAATAAAACGAAATAGATTGGAAAGAAATGCAGCATCTAAAGCAATGGGTTTTGTAAAATATAATTTCTGAATTGTCATTTATGTGGCTCAGTTTTAATGATGTCACAATAAAATATCGTCTGTATGTTAAATAAATAAGTCACATTTTTTCAGCTCGTGTAGACAGTACCAGCGTACTCAGTCTATTTTATATCCACTTCAACGGCAATGAAAGCTCATTAGAAAGAAATCGTTTTGATATTCACTTAAAGTACAAGTACGTACTTTAAGTATTTTTATACATTTACCTTATTTTTAAGACTTCGTAAAAATAACTTTTTTCTCTTTGAATTGCTCACGTAGGTACTCATGATTTCTATCTTCTAAAGTGATCCTGTCGCTATCTGAATGATTGAATTACTTTTGTTTTCAATTGTAAACAAAATGAGACCTTTGCTGTGGAAAGGTACAATTATAGATTTATTTAAATACATCCTAACGTGGTATAAAAACCTAGATAAAACTTAAATATCTGCAAATTAATTTATTTATTTTAAGGCACAATGAAAACTAGTTTAAGATTAACGGGTTGGGTTGGATTGGTTGTGTAACCAATTTTACACGTTAATCTTAAACTAGTGAATACATGACCAAATGCCGAATTGTTGAATTTATTACTGAATAGTCATAAAAGGAACAGCGATTAGCTTGGTTTTTGCCGATCTAAGTGTACCAACAATTTAAAATATATAATGTAGTGTTCGATGCAATAATTGGAATCGACCACCTTTTGTTAACCTAGCGATACGATACGGCCGCACTAAGTGCCCCGCCAGATTAGTGCATAACGGACAGCAACCAGGTGCATACATTTCCATCATTTTAGCGATAGGTTAGCCTAAACGTTACCTAAATAAACCCTTTAAAGCTGTTTGAGTGTTTAACTTAGTAGCGTAGAGAATCCCACCAGGTACCACTTAGTCGCGTCCCCTACATATAGCAATCTCATTTACCATCTTTTCCTCAACTATATTTGGCTTGGCTGCTACCGGACTCAATCCACGTTAGTATATTATAAGAACCATTGCTATGTGAACTTTGTAAACTCACGACGTGTTCAGTCATCGTTTTGAAAAACACGGTATTTCCAAAGTGAGTTGAACTTTATCAGGCATTGGAAAAGCATTGATATTCGTACGACGAATGCAATCGACAGCTCAACTTGCTAACAAACAATGGCCACAAAGTAACAACAGCGTTCCAGTGTATAAAAAGGGATCACACATGCAAAACTCGACAGCCGATACGAGCTTCCGAATGCCTAAAATAAAAAATAAAACCAGAAAGAAAAGAAAACAAAACATAAAATTGGTGCCCGGAATCGAGTGCAAACACATAAAATAGTAGAGATAAGAACGGAATTAACGCCGAGCGAATTAAAACAATGAGATTTTTAAACTGAGTTGCCGGAAAAACCGGAAAACCGTGGATCCGTGATCGTACTGTCAATTACAAGTTGAATAACGATAAGTCATATTGTAGAGCGTGCACTCCAGCAATATCAATATGTGCGGATACGTGGCTGACAGGAGCGGCCGGCGACGGCGACGGTACATTTGTCAGCGTGATTAAATGACGTCACATACAGTACACCCACAAGCTGAATGTTTTTTAACTGACAAAATCATTCCAAAATAATGTGGACAAAACGCTTTACAAAAGTCAGAACTCGTACCTATGAGCACCTCTCACCGCTCCCCGTTTTTACGAATTGAAAAGTTCAACATTGCCGAATTATTTCTAAGACTACTTATATTGTGTATAATAAATAATATTAAATTGTAACTGTCAGGTCTGTTTGTTGTCATTTAGTTCTCAAAAGAAATAAAAGGATTTCAATTTGTTCTTTTTCTTTTATTGATGACGAGCCATTTGATCTGTAAAAGACTAGAAGTCTTGAGGTCTTTTTATATTCTCTTTACATACTCGTATGCTAAAAATATTCTATATATCCAGACATTGTGTGGAGGAGGCGATTCACAAAGTTTAAAAGTACTAGCTAAGAGAAATAGTTATCGAACTAACTCAATACTTGGACAGGTTTCTCGCTGAGTAAGACGGATAGATTAATGGTTTCACATATCTCTTCTGTTATTCACAATAGACACCAACTTTCCGGCACAAATACTTATACCGAGATATTTTCGCAATCACTCGATTCTATTCGGTTTCCTGACCCCAATTCACTTGAACCCAAAGTTAAATATTTTCTGGTTCGCACTGAATACAAACAGCTACTCAATTCGGTTAATAAGATATCTGAGTCGTAGTGGGAACGGAGCCGTTAGACGTAATTCCGTCAATATTGGTAAGGTCTGCCAGGCGCAAAGCTTTTTTTGGGAATCCCAATCTGGAAGAAGCTAAACTGTGAAACATTAAGCATTAGCATGCAGACTGGTTTAGTATTTGACTTTAAAATTGGTAAACTTATTACATGAAGAGTGTTCGTTTTCTAAATAAAATTTCTCAAATTAAAATCATGACTATTCCTATGTAGGATTGTAGGTATGATAGAATATTAAGCGAACGTAAACGAGACCAGTGTGCTATACATTATGGTATTGATAAAGATAATAATAGAATAAGATAAAGATAAAATAAGAACTCAGACGCAGACTGCCTCGTTGACCTAGTGGCTGCAAGTACGACTGCTTAACATGAGGTCCTGGGTTTAATTTCCAGGTCTAGTAAAGTGTTATTTAGTTTTTTCCATCAGAAATTACTCAGTAGCAATCACGGTGTCTGAATTTGTTCCCCGTTGATGGCAATAGGCTCGCATAAATCTATTACGTGAGTCTTAAACTTATTAGGTACGCCTCTGCCCTAACCCTGCGGGGATTACAGGCGTGATGTTATATAAGAAATAAGAATAAATAGGTTGATTTCGGTATCATTCTATTTCCCAGGAATCTTTACGTAACCTCTTGCAAAAGCTAATATTAATAAAGTCAGGGAGGCGAAGCCCTATAGTAAGTAAGCCACCACTAAAGAATACGCCATTTTCCATCCGAGAAATATTAGAGTATGCTCGCATTAACCGCTTGAAATATTAAATATCTACCTGCCTATTTACATAACTCTTTTACATAAATAAGCTCTCACCTCCCCGCGTATGTACTAGTCTGACACAAATGTAAAACAACGCACTTGCCTTACCATATTATAATTTTGATCATAATAAAATTATTTGGTAAGGCGACACGTACAGCGAGCCCACAGTTTATCACTTTGAACAAACAAAATTAATAAGGTTCTCCCGAAATCCGTAACTGAATGTTGATAGACACGAAGAACAATTCCGTTTAGAATTTCAATTAAGAAGTTAAAGTCCTATTAAAATTCAGGAGAGCGTTGTGGACGCGAGAGCGCAGCGAGAATGCGATTGTACAGAAATAAACGTTAGTGTTTGGTAAACGAGTTTGAGGGTATATTAATGAGAGGCTCTTTTACTCCTTAACATTGGCGCGCTGTGATTTACCGAGATCAGATTAAATGTGGCTCAGAGTCAATTGTACGTGTTTCTTACACCTTTCGCTTCTCGCCTTTGTTTTTCTTTTGTTACTTTGTTTCAACAAACATTTAGAATTTACTTGGTGTTTTCTCAGTTATTTCTTAAGGCAGCTTTTTATACGTAGCGAGGAAGTTATTTATTTCGTGTCCCACGAGTGAGGCGACCTAGACTTTACGGCTCACTGTTCACATCGGGTAATGATTTCTTACGCAAAATCCGAATCCGATCCTGGGAACTGGATCCGCGTCTCCTGAGAGTCGGCAACCCTTTTCAGAGGTCGTTACTTTTTAGTTGTGGGTAAGTCACAACTCCTTGGGGAGAACATTTACATTTGTTTAAAATGCTGGTACGTCGGCAACATTTAATTTCGTGACGCGACTTGGTATACATATTAATTTTTTGCTCGTTCTTTAGCGACGATACTTATCACTTTTAAGCGGTTTTTTTTTGTGTTGTTTAGATGATATGTTGCTGTTGTGTAGGCTTACCTCTTGAATATTATTAATTACATCTTCTGAAGTATGAGGTAACAGACCTTTATCAAATATGCAGAGTCTATTCAACCCTCAAAACCACCTACTAAATTATCTCGGTGCTAACTTTTTTAACGTTTGTAATATTTTATGAGCATAAATCTCTGTACGTTCATAAATGTTTATGACTTTCATGCAAATAAGAAAATGTCTGAGAAAAGTGATACTACCTACTTAACATTAATATTATTGTGTTGTGAAACATAAAATAGTTGTCAACACAGTAACTGTGTACGAGTACGACGGAGCCATAAAAACTTAGTGTAGCATACTACACGAATGCTCAAAAATATTTAATATCTAGGCACACTAGAACAATACAGCTGTCAAAGGCTACACAGGCCGGTCTCAAGACAAAATAACACAAGAAAAAATTCATTCATTAGCAAGACAAATGGCAGAAAGTTATTTAGGGTATTCCGTTTCTGCTGAAGAAATTTTCATTTTCTGTTTCATTAGTAAAATTTAATCTTATTACGAGGGAGGGTGAAGCTACGTCTTGAAGGAATCCTTGTAACGAGTGCGGGGAAATGTTTCTTGTTTTCTTCGCTATACATTTTGAGTGCGAGTTACGGCTGAAATTGAAACGCTTTAGCAAACTTCTGATTAGGAGGCCGAAGGTAAACGTGTGGTGATTAATTAACGTGTTTATCATGTTATTAGGCAATCGGGAAACTCTGTTTACGTGAAAAATTTGTCCCTAATTTAGATTTTTGTTTTAGAGCAATGATAGATAACGCCTTTTCCTGTCCATTGAGCCATATAGTTCACGGCGATTGTTTATTTCGTGTGTTAACGTCGCCGCAGAATCACGTTAGAATTATAAATTCGTAAGCAATGAATCTTAAAAATTCCAGTCGGTGTACTCATACAGTAATTGAGTATCTACACAGTACAGTAAGAGAGTAGACATTTGAACCTCAGCAGGCAAAACGAGCTGATTGTAGAGTGTCGATACGTCGCTGTATGCAGAGATACGTCGCAGAACGTTGCTGCTTCCGCGGTTAGGTTAGCTAACAGCTAAATTACTAGTTATCTACCTAATGCCCGGCTTTGGCTATCTCGGTACGACAGATATACTGCTATCTAACTCGTAGGTCGTTCTGCTTGGGATATTCTATGAGAAACTTCATAGTTGTAAACAAAGGGTTTACATAGCCTAGTTCTATGTTGCCTTGTTGCTATGTTATCTTGTTTTTTTCCTATGGAAGTAGGCAGAAACTACAGAGCCATCTGATACGACCCTTACATACTAATTTGGTTAGTCCACGTTCATATGGTTGTATTTTTTTTGGGGGATTTATTCGAAATTCGATTAAAAAAACAAAAACTGATAATCTTTTTTGTTTTTTTAATCGAATTTTGAATAAAATAGAGATAAAATATTCTTCTTTTGAGATTCGAGGATTTTCTTTAAAGGGGACTAGTGGAATAGATCAGGTGTGAGCTCGGAGGGATAATCGGGTTTATTCGGGAGGGCTCTAATGAAAGCCATCAGTCACGTCGCCGCCGCCGCCGCCGCGGGTACATGCCGGCTACCATGTCCTGCTAAGCTAGGTACGTCTCCTAGATACCAATCTATACATTGAGTACATTTAGCTTAATGAGCGTTGTCGACATGGACCGGTCCGCATCAATATTGGATAAGCTCGGATAGTCCAATCTTATCAGCGTTATCTTAAATAGGATTGGTTAGCCATTTGGTTTTTTTTTCATTAGATGAGTAGGTAAATCGATGAAAAATTCTTTAGCTTGTTATGTTAGGTAAAGTGTCTTATAGTGGGTATATCTGTTAATACCCGTTTTGACGAATCTGACTTGGCACCTCAATACTCGTAAATGCCTAAATATTATTACACAGTTGGAATTTCAACGTTAAAAAAGCCCACAAAGCCCCTTTCTTTCTTTGTCGGGTGGTCAGTGCCTAACCTAGTGTCTCAGTTTTTATGCCTCCCATGGCTTACCAGAAATATCTCTTAGGTAAGCTGGTTTGGTTTCCTCACTATGTTTTCCTCCACCAAAGCAAGTGATAATTATGCAATACGAACATGAATCCAAAAAAACAGAGGACTTAGCAGTCTGACGGTTACACCACTATGCTATCACTGCTGTACCAGGCTCTTTATTTAGGCATTTATTTAAGCATCGCTAAGTGTTTGTGAAAAAAGTTATAATACTTCAGCGATAAGGCAGCCGTTTATATTGTTCCTATAATCTTAAACTGTGTACTACTGATGTATTCGCTTTTAGTATATAGTGAAGTTTGCCATCAGTATCTCTACCTCTCCCATGGATAATCAAGTCGAAGTGAGTGAGCTCACACGACAGGCTCCATTAAGTTCTGTGTTGTCTTTGGCAATTAGTCTCCTCCCAGTAGTAAACGTCTTGGTCTCTGAGTCAACTAGTCACGGGTAATGTCTCGAATACACAGGCACAAACAGTTACCTACACTGTGTGTGATTACTTAGGTAGTGGCCATTTCTGCTCATCATATTGTTTTGTCCATACAAGATATGTAACACAATCAATGTAGTATTTTGTAGGAGCACTAGCGACCCGCACCTGCTTCTCTTATCGGGACCCCCTCCCCTCCGCACCTATCAAGACCAAAATCATTCAATCATTCTTAGAAAGTTCAAGCTTGAACCAACCATACCCACATATTCACAAAATTTCATTCACATCGGTTGGGTGGTTTCGGAGATTACCGTGAACGGACATACGTGATTATTATATTAAGATGACGTAAGTTCTAGGCCATATCCATATTTCCTATTCAAGGACAAAGGGATCTTCTGACGACAGTTATCAACACTCACTATTCACATCACGCCGCATATTAATCTTCTAATAGAAAGAATATCGTGTCAAAGACAATAGAGGATCACGACCAAAGATAATAGAGGAAGTATAATTCACAGGCGGAGACAGCCCTATTTTCCCGTGACCAAACAAACTTCGACACTATTGTGGGTAAAACAGTTACACTACGTATGGCCTCAGGGCATTTCATCCCGAAAATATTTTTCCTTATGTCATTCCTTATGTCAGGCGTTAAATGGGCTTCAAAGATATCGCTGTTGTTTTGTCTACTATAATTTACTGACGAGAATATAGTTGCTTATATTTATGGATCTATTCATTATCTAAAATAAGCAGAGAATTTATAATAAATCTGAGATCCCTTTAACTTGTCCAGAATTTCTCTATTCATCTTTAAAGTTGCATTTCGCAGACTAACAATAATTTATTCAAGACATTAAATTCTGCTAACAACAATAATTGTTCTGCGCTGTTCGGTTGAATCTTTTAATAAGTTCTCAATTATCTTTGATGTCTGCGGCCCTTTTTACCTTTGACCGGCGCTTATTCAAAGGTCCTTTGCTGTCCGGCGACTTCAAAGCGAACTATCTCCAAGCTAGCTTACCCTTTGTGCGACTAGCTGGTAATCCGGACATTGTCTGCCTCAAATTCCTATTTGACAGATGTTTTTTGGTCGCGTCAAGTATTTTGTCGTACCGTACTTAACCTAATTGGTCTCGTGCTGAAGACTTGCATGACGTAATACATACTTCACGCTGATATTTCGTTTACAGATTTCAAATGTATGTGATGTCGATGTCGGACCGGTTCGAGGGTATTTGAGCGTACTACAAGTATGTTCGGAATGAAGTGGTAGGTACATTAAATTCAGTTTCCTTATTCTTTTCTACAGACATGGTTTTCAGGTATGTTCTAGTAATGTTATGTTTCAGATCAATATAGATCGGTGAGTGTTCGAAAAAGTTAAATCGACGGACCAAATCGTTTGAAGCAAGCGAAGCTTTGGTTAAATTACCCAATCAACATATAAAGTGGCTACTCAGTAAATGGCGCTTGAATCCAGTCACTAGAGATAAATGAATGTCACTGATTAGATACTAAAAGCTCAGTAATCGATTCGGCTGTTTGCTGGTCAGAGCTAATTTTAACAGTGTGATGACAAAGTATCACGCGTGCCTATCAGCATTGTGTGGTAAAGTGCCAATTACCCAGAGCACACACACCAAGCACATAAAATGTTACTACTGGGTGTAGTTATACCACAACGTGTAGGCACAACTAAGTACCAACAATCTGAGCATGAAACTGAAAGTAATTCAATATCAATAGCATCCATAAAAAATAAAAAATGTATTTGGAAAAATAAGTAAAGAAAATCCAACAAAAATATGACCGTGATACCGAAAACCGAACTGTTTTCCCCATTACGCTTTCCACAACAATGACAATAAACCATGTCGCGATGGCTCCATTTCGGGTGTTTTTATTTTTTCGGGCTAAACTTACATGCTTGGTCGATATTATTTCTGACTTTAACATACAAAGCGAAATGCGACAGTTTGGCGAAATATCTCAAAACCTACACGAGATATTTGATTTCCAGTGAAATTCGTTGATTTGTGTCAGTGGAAGTCATCAGTGTGTCACGGTACATTAGGCAGTTGAATCGCTGTCAAAGCAATCACACGTTTTTGGTAGCATTTGGCTGATACCAACTCATTATGTTGCCCAGTCGTGCGACCGAATAAACAGCGGAGGTCGCAACCTCGCAGACTCGCAGGCCGTGGTCGTATCGATGCGGATAACGGCCGCCAGTAATTACCCGCCCGGATTTTATTTCCATAGATAACATCAACAATGGAGGGGGAACAATGGCGAGTCTCGATTTATTCAGATTAAGCGATTATTGGCGTTTTCTTCGTTCATCAAACTTTCGTATAGAAATAGTTTCTATCAATTAATTACCTTGTACTTTATTGCGTATGCTCTCGAGAGAAGCACGTGGCTAAATAATAATAGCCGCTCGGGTCAATCTTTAGGTTAAGCTGTACTTACCTAGGTTGGTCTGTGGATGGGTGACCACCCATTACATACCGAGATTTCTCCGTGCCTCGGAAAGCACGTTAAGCCGTTGGTCCCGGGTGTCATTTGTAGATCTTTGACAGTCGTTAGGTAGTCAGTGGCCCAAAAAGTCTGACAACCAGTTTTACCAAGGGGTATCGTATTACCTAGTACTAACTGCGTTGTGGAGGTCGGATAGGCAGTCGCTCCATGTAAAATACTGGTATTCAGCTGCATCCGGTTAGACTGGAAGCCGACCCCAACATAGTCGGGAAAAGGCTAGGCAGATGATGATGAATTTATTGCGTATGCTGCCGAATTTGTCCTATTTTCTTTCCACGTACCTATGCTAGGGTTTATTGATTGTCATGGACTTGTCCATTTTCATAGCACTACAGTCACAACTTCAAGCGTGTTGATTACAGTATTATTCCCACAAGGTTTCTCATTACAAAGGTCCATGGGATAAACCCATGTTTAAGCATAATATACGTACACACAAGCACCGATTAATGCAAGTATGTAAAGCTGTTTCCAAGGTTATTAGTGAATATTAACACCTAATTACACAAAATTGCGTAACAAAGGCTACACAGTTTATAGTGCCGCAAGAAGTAATTGGCTAATTTAAGATAAGAATTTGTTTTCTGAAGTACTCGTAACACAAAGAAGGAGGTTGTAGAGTGTAAACTTGTGTACCTACCTAAATAAACATGTTGGTGTATTGCGCGTAATTAGTTGGCATCCTGACGTTAACTTACTGCGTACTTACACTAGAGGAGGTATCTATTGGACGGGTCTCTTTAGAAATTACTTGCCGCAGCCTGTTGTTCTTCTGCCCTAATAACATGGAATGTAATTAACAATGTACGAATTCTAGGAAATTTAATATTATGGTTCTTAGAAATTAAGTACAAGATAATAATGATTTTGCGGCTGAAAATGTCCATTTGAAGTCAGAAAACGTGCCTGTCGTTCGAAATGGATCGATGTGGCAATAACGATATGCAAATCAAGCGATACCGAAGACAAATAACAATCTACAACTACTCGTACAGTGACCCAGTTATATAAGGAATTCATTGAACGTAGTATCTTAAGCTTAACTTCATTCGCAAAGTTCATTAACACGACACAAGCATGCTCGTAAAATAAACCTTAGTGCACAACAACCGCACGATGGAACTTTCGACAAATTAATAGTAATGCAAGCGTAATTAAATATAATATAACAATTAGCAGAGAGCGTCAGGCACCCACAGTACCAACTTACTCCGGTAATATTCGTATTGCAATTTGCAATGTATGTACACTCACTGCTGCTTTAACAAGCGCTGGGAAACGTTATGTCTCAACGTGAACCACAAACTTTAAGTAAAACTTCATTCATTTACAACTATGAAGATGGAAATGGAAGAAGCTAAAATGGCAGGAGATTGCAAGTTGATAAAACGACAAAGAAAAAAGATCAATACACCCTCTAACGGCTTTAGTAACCGCGTTCACGGCACGAGGTGCACGTTTTGTATGTTTTTCTCTTGTTTCAGCAAACTCTTCGCCGTGATGAATGAACGGTAAACGTTCAAAAAGTTACGAATTCAATATTTCAACAAAGTCTACGGAAACAATGAAAGTATTGTTCATTTTTCTTGCGTTCAGATTGTGAGGAACTGAAACTTTGATACTATTTCTGTACATTTCAGTGTGGTTTTATAAATAAACAATGCTAACGCGGCATTAAAAATAATATAAATGAATGGAAAGTTATATAGGAGTATTCAATTAAAGCCGCAACTTTGTTGTAAACTTGTTGTTTATGTGTGCCAATAGGGCCCAATTTTGCGTGAAGTTAAATATACATTTGGAAATCGCAGCAACAAGCCACAGGAACAGCGTGGGCGTGCTGTTGTTGTGATATTTATCGCCATTGTGTAGCTCCTCCCTACACGCAACTATATTCAGCTGCAAATACAATGATAGGGTTTGCTGAATTGCGATACAGTTTCATGTGGGGACTGTGGGAAGCTAAATCTGTGGATTAATTTAGTTGGAAGTCAGCAGTTTATAAGCAAATTATTTAAGGAATATACATGGCGAGTATTTTTCGTAAAACACAGTGACCAGAATAAAAACATAATATTATTTTCTCTGCTAACTCCACGGTAAATTATGTAATCTCTTGAAGCTTAAAGTTGGGAAGACCAGTAAATAAACCCTATGAGCAACCTTAGTTGCACATGCAATGAAGCTGTTTTAGTTGGTATCGTGTTGTTGCTCCGGGCACGTAGGACACAGTTTCTCCGGTGATGTCGCCTAATTTAGACAGCTGTCCCAAAGTCCAGCATCCTAATTTGGCAGTATACCGTTCCGAAGCATGACTGTGTTCCTAATTGGCTTTACGGAATCCCAAGCGACTGGATAAAAGATAGCAAGTTTCTTATTGCCTTGCTTCTTGTCCAGTTAGGCACCTCATGCCTGAATAAACTCTGATTGTATGCCAGCAATCAATTGTTAACCCAAAAATAAAGGCGCTTTCTCTGATAAAGTCATTGTTAATGGAATACAATCGGAACTCGAAGACCTTTTTTGAGCAGTTACTTGTTATGTAGAACTTTAAGATATAAATGAACAAAGATACAAGAATGTTTTGGTGTTTGATGGGCATTTAAAGTAGGTTGCTGCCGGTAAGAAATTGTTTTCGAAATAAATAAAATTCTGATCTTGCACTTCCGCCAAAAGAAAAAAAAAATCAGCTGTTTTCTACAAAAGTGCAATACCATATATGGAACAGCTGTTTTTTTAATAACCGATTGAAAATTTCTATGTGGCGGGCTCAGAATGATGTACTGAATACGTGGTAACGTGGTAACCGTTTTCGAGTCGGTGTACTCCACCCAGTATAATAGTGTGTCTATGTATAGACAATATAATCAAGCGGCGAGTTGGTCTGTTTTTTCCTTTTTCATATCCCTAGGAGATATGATTATAGGTTTACTCTTTGTTGGCTTTTGATATGAATGTCTGACAAAAACTTGTAGGTTATAAATGCGTAACCCAGTTACCGTACGCAAAAGATTTCTACGTATGTACATTGTATGAACATAAATGTTTATTACTTTATTTAGACAAGAAAACATAAGAAAGCAATATCTCGATATACTCAACGTGAAGTTTTTTCCAAGTAATATTACATTCCTGAAATTAGTTCACTTATAAATATTTTTCATATAAATATACTGAACGCAAGCAGAGACATCAGAAAGTAGTAAACAATATTTATTTTGAGAATTCCTTTTTATTTTTCGTAAAGATGATTTAATGGACAATTTAAGCGCTAAGAGACGACGCACGTATAATGGAATGTACAACGTCAGACTGTCTCCAAGGACAATTTACGAAGAGTTAGTCTCATATAAGTTAAGGTTGACCTTGTCTAGATTTTGCTTCACATTTAGTTTAAGCTATTTCGTAAGGATTGCCCGGGATTTAGAAGTTTTATTTTCTCCGTTTATCCGACGACAAAGAAACTGGATTACATGAAGCAGGTAGGTACTTAGTTTCAGTCATAAGGATTTGTGGAAACTGCTTCTTTTTTCTACGTATATTATTTATCTAGGATTTGTTCGAGTTACTTATAACAAGGTTGCTACAAGTTTAGACTTGATTCAACATTTGGTATGATCTGTGTGTTGAATGTAAACCGTACATAACGTGAAACATTCCCTCTGACATTTAGCTGAAAATATCTGATTGTAAACAAGAGCTTTAGACGTTAGTGTGTAGGTACGGTTCCGAAATATCTAATTAAATAACAAAAGAGATTTTACACTCCCATTATATGAACTAATTTATTGCAAAACAACAAATAGATTGTGGCCTACCAAAACATGTTATGTACAAAAACGGTATAATTTTAGGAAATCATTATTTTATTTTTTTAAAAGTCCAGTACTTGAAATTTCTCCTGTATCGTGGATGCCAGTACAAATATTTAAAGTCGCATACACAAACAGCCAGACTCGGAAGAACTACCTGTAGGTCATCCAAATAATTGTTCAGTGTAGGAATCGAACCAGTGATACACAGCGCAGCACTCAATCGCTCAGCCACTGCGCCAACCATGTAACCATTAAGAATATATATATTTTTAACAATAATCTGATTTAAAAGAGTATCCATGGAGTTTCTTGCCCATTCTTCTCCATAGAGATCTACGCTTTGCAAGGGGCAACTACAGTATTTTGACAGTTCTTATGCCTTGTGGCTGGGACTGTAGCTTCATTTTATTTTTGTCTTTGTTTCGACAATTCATCCTGTAACTGGCCTACTTTAAATAAATGTTTTGATTTTGATTTTGATCTACATGTAAAATACTTACAAAAGTTATATTTTTCAAAAATAGATACGAATTGGATAAAATTCTCGAAACAAAATACATATCTCTACACGGTACGGTAAGGTATGGTAAGAATATCATTTCTTACTTTACCGTGTTATATAGAAAAACTCAAGGGATCTTAAAAATAAAAGTCTATTTTGTACCGTTCGCTGTGCTCTAAGTAGCAGAAATGCTGGTTGACTGGTTTGAGCTTAACCAGAGAGCTTTGTTGCTTGCAATGATTTTTAAGAACTGATATTTAGGATTTATAATTCCGGAAACATTTAAAGCTGCTTCTTTAGTTTACGCCATGTGTTAATTAAATGTTGCCAGTAAGCCATCTGGCGTCAGCTTTTGCGAAGCTTTATGTCATCTAGCAATGTGAAGGAGGTGGCGGGACGTGAGAGGGAAAGAACCTCACGTTCCAGCCGCCGCGGGAGACGCCCTGGACGTCGGGGGTCACGTGTTGGCGCGGGCCTGTGGACGGCTAGTTATGGGCTAGCTCGTCGTCTGGCCGTCTTACGACCAGGCCGTGTCGAAGGCCACCACTTAGGGGTCCGCATGGGCCGATGCCTGCCAGGGCTGCGGGACTGTTCGAAAGAGATACCGTGGCCCTGGAACACAAAGGGCAAAGAAGGAACATGGATGGGTTTTAGTCAGTACAAGTCTGACACTCCCTTCCGCTCCGCCCAGAGTGGGGGGAGCGTAAGGGAGTGAAAGACCAAATTGAAGTTTCGTTGAACTAGGTAATTGTCCCACATGTCGTGTCGATAAACACTAGCCTTTAAAGATTTATGTGTGAACAGCTCAACTGAAATTTATTTGAAGAAAAATTCAGGTACATAAGCAGGCTTTAAGCAAGATAAATCTATCGGTACCATTTACAGCCGGTATAGGGAAGGCCCTTAGTAATTTTCTACGAAAACGTGTGCGCGGCCTTTTCTGTCAGACGAGATAATACTAACTCTGCATGAAGATAGCACGAACTGTGATCACGGTTCAGTGTGCTCAAGTAGATTGAGACTACGATAAAACCTTTTTAATAATAAAAAAAGTTAAAAGGGGACTATTTGTCACATTTTTATGATGTCGGTAAGATGCTTTGCAATGCTATAAATAGGTTCCTACTTCCTACATAAAAAAATGTCGTGATAAATGTGCGTTGGAATGATTAGACAGAAGCGACGCTGATAAATGGCATTGTAAGGACGCTGAACATCTGTTATTCACAAGAATAAGATAAATACGGAATGTTTTTGTTACATGAAGCCACTTTAGGGACTCATTGGACAGATAACGGCTGCCATGTGTTGTTTGCTATCGGGGTACGTATGTAGTTTTATGTAAAAACTAATATAAGAACGGTCCGAGGTCACGGACCCTTTAAATCTTTTTCCATTATGTAAAGCTAACAAAATTTTATCATAAAGTTATTACAGTGTGCCGGAATGGCATTGAAGCGACAATTGTTTAATATTGACGCAGGACAGATTTACTTAATCGAGTTTAACTCGACTCTATTGTCTTCCTTTGCCCTCGTTCTAAATGCGTAATATCTTGTGAATAAAAAAACCCAAAATATTTTTAACTTGTTTAATTATTTTCGGAGTTCTGTGAGTTTAATGTAAAACCAGTCCCACCGGAATCATGGTCCACCAAAAATTGTTATGTTAAGGTGAAAAATGGAAAAAAGTTTATGCTATATTCTGGGCTTCGTTATTATTTTAAGAATAATATACCGTTGTGGTATGTATCTATATATATAAAACGGTAAACTGACTGATTGACTGACTGGGTGACACAGCCCAAACCGCTGATCCTAGAGACATGAAACTTGGAGGGTGTGTTCTTTATCCACTAAGAAAGGATTTTTGGGAATTCCACCCCTAAAGGGGTAAAATAGGGAATGGAAGTTTATATGAAAGTCCGTCAGTTTTGAAGTTAGGATCTTCAAATTTTGTGTTTAGGCTGACGATTGAAAATAAATTTATACGTGTCTCAGCGTTTTTGATAATTCTACCCCCGAAGGGTTAAAAAGGGGGATGAAGGTAAGTAACTATGTTTGTTCGGTACGTTCCCGTCGGATACTTTTCGACATCCACGCGGGCTAAGCCGCAGGCAAAAGCTAGTTTTTTATAAAAATACAAACGAAACCAATATTTTTTCACTGTTATCGATCTTAACACTTTAGAAAAGAAGCCCAGTTGTTATTCTTTGGGCAATCTCTTTCTAGAACTTGATGATTGATACTAACGTACCCAGCCTGGCATTAGTATGTATATTTAGTACAAGATAACAAATGACAAAAAGGATGTTACTTTGAAAACCGTCTACACGAGGGAGCAACTCAATCCTGACCAGTCTTCCGTTTCTCTCATAGAATCACAGCTACAGGCCTCTAAAAACACATTTGCATTGTTGTCAAACTTTATGGAAATTCGAATAAACTTGGGTTATTTTCATTCAAATGGCCTTCTGAGATTTAAGAACAGTTTTTTTTTCACTTTTCGTGCTAACAGTAACATTTTATACATCAGTGTGAAGATAAACAAAAAATTTCTTTTTTTTAGGATTTTTTGGGTTTTTAATCTTAGTAAGTTATGTATCCATGCAACTTGCATCCGTATTATCTGTTCTTAGCTCGGTGAACACAAAACCTCAAGTATTCTTATTAAAACAATGGCAGTAGTGTAGTGTCCTCGTTAACGAAGCGGTCTGATGGAATTTGAAAAAGAAGTTGCATTAGCCGATATGTCCGTGGGTACAAGAATTTTCTTGTGCAAAATTTTTGCTCTAGTTTATAATAATAATAATAATAAAACGTTTATTTCGGAAACTTGCTCCATATTTTGTTAGTGATACAACTTACGTAACTATGTTAGTACTTACTTATAATTAAAAACAAACAAAATAAAATAAAATAAAATAAAACCTACAATTCAATACAATTTAATTCATGTATTTTCCTGCAGTATCAGACCCGTAGCTGTGCATACGGGTCCAATACTCCAGGAAAACGCCGTCCAGCCTATCCCCGATCACCTTCAGTATGCCGTTGGCGCTCCCACGAATCCTGCGTAACAATGATGCCGTTCTTTTCCTCATGATTGCTGAAAAACTATCTGTAGTAGATTCAGCAAACATGGCTGACGCGCTACAGAATCGCGGTAACCCCAACAGCACCCGGAAGGCGTTGTTGTACTGGACCCGAAGAGCGTTGTAGGCCCTCTGCGTATGCTTGCCCCACAGGCTGCATGTGTAAAAAGACTGACAATAAGCCTTGAAAAGGGTGATCTTGACCGGTCTCGTACATCCTGCAAACCTACGGGCCAACATATTGCATCGGGCCGACAACGCTCTCCGTTCCCGTTCTATGTCCTGGTCATCATTAAGATTCTCGACTAGTTTGTGTCCAAGGTATTTAAAAGTATAAGTTTATAAAATTAAATATTTCCTTAAGAAATAAGTATGAGTCTAGGCAAAACTGTTGCTGTTGGTCTAACTTGAGTTATTTAATAGGGTATACGGGACATTAATTTAAGCTGCATAATTATGTATGTATGTTTAATTACGTATATATGTATATTTCAGTTACTATAATGGACGCATGATACGTATTATCTAACGAAAATGCGTATTATTTGCAGGACAAATGAGGTTAATACACTTATTTTAGCTACATGTTCTGACATTTGACTAGCTGTATTTAATTTAATCTCCTACAAGTAATCCCTTACCCGACTTGAGTTATTTATAATGCTCTTTCGTTTTTAAATAGCTCTATAATATAAAAGTATCTAAATTCTTCATTAGCTTCGACTAAAAGATCATACATAACATACCATCACGCCTGTAATCCCCAAAGGGTTAGGTAGAGGTGTACCTAATAGTACACCCACATATTCCTAACTCAAAACTAAAAGCTCCTTCCCATAAAACACCTGCAACTGCCATTAATATTCGTCACGTTAATCTTTTTGTCAGCCATTAATTTACATTTGTACTATGTGTGGCGTAAACTTACTTCGCAATCTGAACCCCATAAATAGGTTTACCCATCAATACTTATTGATTTTGCTCATCGCGGCCTCTATTTACATGCCGCCGGTGATATAACATCCATTATAAGTATCTAAAGAAAAAACCATTTGTAGAACAAATTGCGCGACACGCTAGAACACGTCGTAACATAGATTACCATAGTAAGTACCTACCGGGGAAGACATTTTTTATTCTATTGTTCCCGGAAGGCGGGGAGTAATAGTTTTTCCATTAGGAGAATTGCGACGCTGATTGACTAGAGATGTGATCGCGCAGGCTCCAATCTTTTAGCCAATTTTGTATTGTTAAAAAGCTGTTCCCTTAAAATGAATTCGTGTCGGGAAGTGAAAAATTGGATAAATTATAATAAAATTAGGGAGATGAGATGATTCAATAGAAATTTCGCTATTTTTGTCACTTATTTGTTACAAAAACAGACGCACAATTTAGGCATTTTTGATGGAATAATAATAAGTTGGCAAAAGTTTACTTGAACCACACATAGCTTACATAATAATTGATTGATATCTGGAATTGCTTGAAATCACATAAAAATAACAGGAATTGAAACAAAAGTATCTATAAAAGTCCTATTTAGTCGTTGGATCAGAGACAACAGTCAGTCGAGTGTGAGCCGCAGCGCTGAAGGGTTGACACCCAATGTGTCCAGTTTGTGCCGCGGTTAGTACCGCTCAATGTGACACACGTCGGTGCTATCGCCGGTCTGAGCACTCAGCACTACTGAGCACAAGCAGTGAGCACTACACACGCTCCGGTTTATGTGGTTTTATTATTACGGGAATGTGTGGGTTTTTCTCAACTGCTTCCATTCTCGTTCAAAGCTGGTCATAAAGCTAGAAATGTGTCTTGAAATTATTTACTGCAATGAAACTTAAACTATTCATTTTATTCCCACAAATGTTGATCATGGCCCAATAAATTCTAACATTGGCTTAATTTAAGGTCAATTTATCAAAAGGTTCACATAAACAGTCCATAACCTACTATCTACCTGTTCGTTTATTACCTCTAAAGTAACCTAGAGTCATTAAGTGAGGGTGGAATCACGGCACAACTTGTTCTTAATAATTCAAACATAAGTTACAGCTCCTGACGACGTCATTGGCGTCTTGGGCACGATTACTTAGACTACTTTAGTCGACGCCGGCATTTAAAGGGTTAATAGTAATTACAGCTTTTAATTGTTTTTCCTCATCAAGTTGAATAAAGTTTGTTTTTTATCCGTCTGCTTCCCTTAATGGATGTTTTGGTAGAAGAATGGTTTTATCAATTGAAAGTCTGCCAATTGGCTTCTCGTAAACTTCCAAAGGCTCAAGTGTTAATTGGCCTGTGTCGAATTACAGTGTGAAAAGAAATGGAAACTGTATTTTCCTGTAAAGGATTTCAGTTTTTATTTGTTCGAAATGGAATAGAAAAGTGAAGCGTTCGCTACGTTTCCATTCTGTGTATCTGACTGTAACATCACAGTTTTTTGGAAGTCCTCTTATGTTTCGCTCGAAATTGCAAAAAAATGGATAGATTTTACTCAGGTATTTACTGAAACTTTTCTAGTATTACAATAAGTGTTCACCAAGGTTTTGTGTTCATTCTTGTTCATCGATAGTGCTCGACCCTGTTACGGCCGAATCGTCATAAATCAGTCTCGATGGCTTTTGATGTTCCTACTTCCAAAGCGTATCCATCTCTCATTCATATAAATGAAGAATATTATCTCCTCGGTGAGTTTACAAATGTTCGAATATCTTACATTAGTTTTGATAAGTTAGAACTCAGAAGTTAGAACAAATCGTTAAATATCATTAAATGCTAGCTTAGTAATGTGTTATAAAATACGATTTTATCTTGCTATGGTCCTAAGTAGGTCTCGTTTTATTTTGTACTAGAGTCAAAACAGGTATATTATTCACAAACAAATATATATTATTTTCATATCTGGAGGCGATATGAAAATCCTTTTCCTTATTTTCTTTTCTATTTTTATTTTATTTTATGCAAATATTTGTGCTCCGGGAACGAAAACCCGGTGTCGGCCGGAGAATTGCGTGTCGTACACGCAGGGGATTCGTAACGTGTCAATTAGTATAAATTCTACGAAAGACAAAGGAAACAAACAATGTCAAGGAAAATAAGCACAAAATAAAACAAATTAGAAACGATGAAGGCTTACGATGAAATGTGTCGTCTGATTTAAAGTAATATTTCTCTAAAAAGCATAGAGAAAAGTTATGGTTTTAGCGGGACAAAGAAGGCTTATTTTATCTCTGTTTTGTTTTAAATCGGATATACCTACATATATAATTTTTCACAAGTGTTTCTACGATAAAATATTAATGACATTGGAAAAATCGTAAGCAAAAGTGAAATAGATGTCATTTTAAAATTGCGTGGTAAATTGATTAGAGATTATAAAAAAAAATACGTTAAGCATACACAAACAGAGTTTTTGTTCCATTCAGAAGCTAGAAAATAAACCTGGGGCTGAATAAGCAGTTACAAACTCAAGCAGAAAAATGAAAATGCGCAAATAAGTATTATAGTCAAATAAAAAGTTTACGTGTGGGCGAAAAACACATTGTAAATTATCACATTCATATAACGGATATCCAAGCAAGTCGTGATAGATTCTACTACTGGGTAGACAGCCGGAGGTGTTTGTGAATAAGCGTAGAAGGGTCAGTGCGGCTCAAAGTGGCTTTGTTAAATTGATTTTACGTGTATTGCGGACTTTGTTGGTCCGCCCGCTCTTGTGTCGGCTCTCAACGACTGGCGACTGCCCCGAGAATGTAACAACTACTTGGGATTTACTAAGCAATGTTTTGTTTTTCCCATTTATTTACAGTTTGTTTTATCCGCTTACAGATAAATCACACTCCGTTTTGTAGCAATACACATCAATGTTTGCTCAGAGATATTTGTTATGTTTCATAATGTTTGTAGACAACAATAACAGTTAATAATGCTGTTAGAACCCGTGTGTAGCTCGAATAAGAGTTTACATTAAATGAAAAGGGTCAGCGACACGGTCTACATTTGATTTTCATTAAAAGTTTGTGTAACATAATCCTTTTACTTTATCCTTTAGCAAATACCTTTTAGCCTTAAACTGTTCCTTTTATAAATAGGTATTTACTTCTAAGGGTATGTAACCAACATGTTGAAGTAGGAGTTCTATTAATAGCACTCTCAAGATCGGCAACTTGTTTACTTAGACCACTCGGATATAACATGGTATATATGATGTTAGCTCGGACATTTTTTGTTGTGGCAGGTTGGTTATTCTATTAGGTACCTCTCAAATGTTGCCGGCACGTTTAGGTTTTTATCAGATCTTATACATTTTATTTTGCTGTTATAAAATTAAATTTATATTTGTGTTTTATAATGCAATGAAAAAATCTATGATAGAACAGGCGTAGGTACACACATAGAAAATTCAATGACTGGTAAAAATAATAGGTTAACTATATGAAAGTTCAGCTGACGTCAGTACGAAGCAACCTTTAACTACGTTGTAGGTTGTTCCACATAAAATTAAGATCTTACTTTCTAATATCGTGATCTCAACTTGCACACGACTTTCCATTCAATTTTACGAGATACTCTGTATAATATAGTAATTCCGGCCATAGGGTCTATAAGATGAGGTCGCCTAGTTAATCTAGTTTGTGCGGTGAGGCGCGGCCGCGGCCGGAGGGTGCTCGACGCGAGAGCAGGCCTAGCACAAATAGCCTCGCATTTCTTCCCGCAAGCCACTTGAGCCGACAGCCGATATCGACCGAGCCACTCCACCTTTATGAGACAAGCATCGAAAACCTGTGTCACTATGTCCATATACTGAATGACTCAAATTAAGGACATACGTCACGCGCGATATTGTTCCAATTCTTCAAACATAAAATGCACGAGCTGCATTAAAGTTAATTTCAGTTACAATTTTTATTTGTTTGTAAGTTATTTAATCAAATTTAAAAAGGGCATAATTTAAACGATAAGTTTTTCTATCCGTACATATCTATTCATACGGCAGCAAGGATTACCGTGTACAATAGGAGGAGCGGTGGCGAGCGGGCGGCGCGTGCCGGCCGGCGCGCCGCGGTTAGATGGAATTATGTAAACGGCCGTTGGTTTTGAGATTTGATTAATGGCACTTCATTTAGAACAGCTATTTCGCGGGATTCTAATGATATAGAAACTGGTAAGCGCAGAAATTTGAGAATAAATTGAATTAAATTAACTGTGGAGGCACAGCTTAATACAATTTGTATCCCAATTTTATATTACATTTAGTCTTACAACGAAGACTGCGCATAGAAATTCTGTTGTTCAAATATAACTTAAGTTTATTAGAAGCGTTCATAATTAAGCATGACTTTAAATTGATGGTGGCTGGGCTGAGATGCCAAGTAGCAGCCTCATGATAATGGATTATTTTGCACAATTCCAAGAGGCAATCAAATGTACGAAAAGTTTATTTGGTAACAAATAATAAAAGTTTTGTCAAAGAAGGAAAGATTTATGAGCTCTCGATGACTGAACGTTTATTATTTCATGAGAATTTCGCGAAACTTTCTTGTTTATGTGGAACATTTTGTAAACACTAACGTTAGAATTTTAAACGCAGCCACTTTGTTGTTAAGAATTCTTGTAATATATTGATTAGTACGCCGAAGAATTTCTTTCTAAGCTAAACTTAGCTAAGAAGTTGATTCTATTGAGTAAAGTTAGGAACTTCTTTGTTGAAGATAGGACAGCATAAGCCATTTTGTGATGTCATTTTTGTTTTTTTTTTTAAATACATGTTTTTAATGTAAGACTTTAAACACCTCCACCACCCCAGTACTATTCAATCCATCCATCAGAACAATGCTTTGAGTGTTTTGAGTTTTGAGTTCTATCGAGTGCTACCGTAAAACTTGATTTTTAACCCCAAAAAAAAGGTCGTTTCCCAGCAATATTTTTTGCGTAAAGTTACTTAGTTTGATGTACAGAATGCTTTGTTGACGGCTCTGTGAAGGGTCTGTTTACACCCTGTAGATAAATATCAACAAGTAAATTATGTGCAATTGAAATTAGATACATTTATCATAAAACTTTGACATGAATCTTCTAGAATTTACCGAAGACATTCACTTTTTTAAATGTCCATGTGGACATGTCCACCGTTAATACATAGTACGTTCCCAGTCCCACCTACATTATACATGGCCAGCTATGTCCCGTTTTTCACCCACTGTTTCTCATTTCGCCCGGCTCCTAAGGGTCGTAGCGTGATGTTAAAACTTTCATAAGGATTGAGCTACCAAATCCGACGAGTACTTCCAGAGATTTACCGCCAAACAAAGTTCAAACAAAGAAATAAACAAAATCTTGTGCTTTATTATATTGTTATAGATTTCAAATACCAAGCCTGGTGATATCACCGAAGCCAGTATTCAAGCAACGATGTTCCTTACAAGGCTCGTCAAAGAACCTTAAAGATAACCTGACGGCCAAACGATGGCGCTGCGTTGTGTATGTACGGCTCTTTAAACATAATTACCCGTTCATGTATGGTTACGTCAAGTAGTAACCGATGTGGTTGTTGCGGAAAACTTAAAGCTGCCGAGGTTTAGCGCTTTGGCGTCCATTAAGATCCCGTCGACAGTTAAAGTTAAACTGGGAGCCGCTTTGAATTTTCATCGGAATTTGCAATGCAAATGTGGGTAGAAATTGTCGTAGATTTTTGAAAATGTTATATTTCTCCTCATAACTTTATGATGGTCTCAAAGGTATATATAAAGATTTCACTGCTTTTTCAATTCGTATTCAGATTCGTGCGTTGAATAATGATAACATAGATTTGTAACTTTTTTGAACTTCTTGGCGTTTTATTTACTTTTAATTGGTCTCATGATTCTATCAGCGTTTCCATGTTAACATTAAATAAGATAGATTAACTCAACCATCATGAAGCTAATCGCGATTTGAGCTATCCATCGGCTGAATGTTATGAAATACTCGGCAGTTAGTTCCAAATGTTCATCTGCGGAAGTAATCGACGTGGAGTTGATCAGAGAAGCGTGTCGGGGGTGGAAGACGAGCGTGTGCCCATTAAAGCCCTGCGGCGGACGGCTGGTCGACGCTGGCCGTGATTGATGACGCCAATTCGCCACTTGTCCAGCCTCGGCCAGTGCACGCCACTCTCGCTTCACCGTCGCCGTCGTTATGCGACTTGGCAAGCTCCATTCCATCTAATTGGATATTTTTTACTTTAAATTTGGTGAGGGAAATATGATAGTGAATTTTCAGCTTTTTTGCGTAGCAAATTAGTTAGTTTAAATGTTACTTTTGTTATAATTGCACGGATGTTTTGATTCTTACCTGAAATATCTATTTATAGACACAAAAAGCAATAGTGAATGCAATAATAGGTATCCTTATACATATAACTTGATATTCTCTCTAGATTAAGCATAACCTTAATCAGCCTATAATGTTCCCACTGCTGGGACACTGCTCTCCTCTCTATGAGAGGGAATGGGGTATAATCGACTACGGGGGGCCGATTACTGTGCCCACCCGGTGCGGTTTGGTAGATGTCACATGTCTTCGAATTTTTGGTTCTAGGACATGCCCGTTCCCTCACGATGTTTTCTTCCAGCGTTATGAGAGCAGTGGTGATGATATAAATTACAAAAAGTAATGCGTCTGCATGGATTCGAACAAACGACTTACTGCTCGTAAGTCGGGGCCGCCACCACTGGGCCACCGCTGCTAGATTAATGCTTGTTGATAATAAAAAATTAAACACAACAACTCCTGTTACAAGCGCTCAAAGCAATCTAATTATTATAATTATAATAAAACATTTCATCAGGCATTCCTGCGCCACTCGTTAATTTATTTAATTACAGAGTAACAATGAGTTACCCGTTTATTAATAAAGTGTGTTTTCAGTGTTTTATCAATGTTATAATGTAACACAAAACAAATATCTCCTGTATATAAATTAATTAACACTTTGTGAACACCTGTGCGACGAGTTAGATAATCCAACTTTGCGCATTGAAACTTTCGCAAATAAATTGGGACACCTATTACAAATGTGTGTTAAGAGATCGCACCACGTATTCTCGTTACACTTTGAAGTACTTTACTAATTTATTGTTACACAGAAATTACAAATGGTTTCAATAAACCAGAAACCAGATGCCGAAACTAATAACAAAAAGGTATAGGTACTAGATATCTATGTGTAAATAAAGATCGCGAACCAGAATATGTATTTGCGTTATTTATTCACTATTCAAAGTAGATAAAACGAAAACCATTTTCTTCAATATCGCGAACCTTTCCCACATAATTCCCTAAAGTAAGTGTAATATTTTTGATACCGCTTATAACGTTTATGCATCGCTTGAGTAGGCAGGCGATCGATCACAAGTGATCCCGGGAGCGGGCTAGGTAATCGGCGTGTTATCTTGAGCGCAGCGTGACACCCTGGGCTCGATCACGCTTAAAAAGATTAACATATTACCCGCAGATTGATGCCGACACTTTCCAAAATAGAACGTCGAGATTTTAGAGCTCCACAATATGCAATTAATAACAGTATAGCAGCTTTCCAATAAGAGAGCTCGTTCAGTCTTTAAAATTGGCTATTACTGAAATGAAGTAAGCACGTCCTCTGTTCTAGATGGGTTGTAAAAAACTTTAATAAGGTTTTATGAACTTTGCGTCAGTAAGAGATACCTGGAAAACAACTTTACTTTGTCATATAAGTTTTCCTAGAAATCTGTGCTAATACTAATGGAAATGAATCATACTGATGGAAATTTACCGCTCTTTATCATACAGAAAGACAACAGGTATAATTGTGCTTATTGTGACTTTCAAACATTATTATGTACCGGTTTTAATTGAACAAGTAATAATGATAATATCAACAAACGAACATGATGGTTTAATAACTAAATTATATTGAATTTTTTATTACTTAACTATTCCTTACTTTGATGGATGGATGGATGCATAGTTGGATGGATGTTTGTTACTCTTTCACGCAAACACTGCTGAACCGATTTGGATGTGGCACACAGATAGATTATAATCTGGATTCACACATAGGATACTACTTTTTTATCCCGGTAGTACAATCCCATGAAGAAATTACCGAACCCCACGCGGCTTAAGCCGCGGGTATAAGCTAGGGTCATAATTAATTCAGAGTAATTAAAGTTTATGTTTCATAAGTCACGTAACATCACGTAAAAGATACTTAAGCAAAACATTTTGTATCAACATGAAATCCAAATTTTGATTACAGCGGCATCCTGATCCTACAATTATTTCTGTATAAAATCCCATCGCATAACCTGTTATTCCCTGGGATAATAGGTATCATTTAAAAGATTTCATCGAGCCATTTTCACCATCTCTATAACAACGTATTGCGTTTGTTGATTAAAACATTCGCAATGGTTTTGTTAATGCTGGCGACTTCTGAAACATTCATAACGGTGCTGCTAATGTCCATGGTATAGCTGCCATGAATTTTAAATGCTCGTACCTATTACAGTGGATGACTTTTATTATGCAATTTTGGCTTTAATGGTGGTGACAAAACAGTGACATTTATTAAATTTGAGAGATGAAAGGTCAGCGGTGACGTAGTATCAATAGGCGTGCAACAAAATGCGGGGCGCTCACAAAGCTTCTGCATGTCACGCGCGTGATGGATGGCGTGTCCCCTCACTAGTCGCTCTTTGTGCGCCTTGCGCGACCAAATGCGCCCGTAAATACCACCGCTGTGTCACCAATAAACGTCTGCTTTTATATAATTGATGTCCGCCGTGTAGCCTTGAGAGTGACACTGATGTGATGTAGGATTGTAAGATTTGTTTCGGATTTATGGTTTTAGAAATGTTTAATATGGCTATTAAATTCCCGTTCGGGATGTGTAAGGCAACTGCTATCTTCCATAAGAAATGTTTCTACTGCATGTTGTTATCATATTATAGTTGAAAGATTTCTGAGAATCACACAGGAAATCACATTAATATACATATCCAAAATAGAAGATAAGATACATATTTACCGAGTGCCTACGATGTCGAAACAAATAATGGGTAAATAGAACAGATAAAATTTAATTAAAGCCAACAATAAGAATTGCAACCTTGCAAACTAAATCACTAATGAATTGAACGATTCAACACAGTTTATTTATATTTACTGTAGCTTGTAAGATCTCATTGAATTATGTTCACATTTAATTGCAATGAAAATCAGTCTTTGGTTACATAAATGAAGCGGAAGTGAACGTCTGCACGATCCCACTGGCAGTGCGCTGTCCGCCCGCTTGCCTGAGCGGAGGAGCCGCCACGGAAACGGCAAATTTCGTTTAGAAATGGGACGTTGTTGTCGTGTTTGTGTTACATTAAATTACAAACGTCGGGTTAGGTCTGTTAGGTAAACATTTTCCGTTACCTACTCCATTGTCCGCGGCTCGGCTTACTCCGCTCATATTTGATTAAAATGGAGATTTCATGAAAATTTTGCTCCTGCTATATTATAGTCGCGTGCTAAGTACCTTTAAACCATTTATTTTATTTCACCGTTGTTTACTCACCGTTAACGAAGCGTTTTATTGTTTCAGGTTGAACAAATGGTTAACGTTTGCAAAAGTATTGGTTGCGCAACAAAACAATGATTCGGGTAAGTGTTTATAGAGTTTTAGTAGTGAAACAGTGGTCCATAAAGGGAGTGTGTAACACTATGTAATGTCAGTGTGTTCGGGCGCGTGAGAAGTGTGTGATGTGCTGGAGCCGCGCGGGGTGGTGCGCGCGCGCGTGATGCGCGGCGCGCGCGTCGCCGGCGGCGCGTGGCCCGCGCCCGCGCCCGCCGCGCCCGCGTGATGCGCGCGGACCGCGCCGCGCTACTCGCGTGGCTCGTCTGCTGCGCGGCTGCGCTCTCGGCGCACAAGTACAGCACTCGCGTCGTCCGCACCAAGTACGGGCCGCTGCGCGGGATCGTCGTGCACTCGCATCCGCAGGTCGAAGCCTACCTCGGAGTGCCGTATGCTACACCGCCGCTAGGTAGCCTCAGGTAATTCATTTTTTCTATTTATTTTGGAACCAAATAGTAATAATAATAAAAATTGTTTATTTATCCGAGTAATACACACAGACACATAGTTCAAAAACAAGGGCAGAAATACAGTAAAAATAATGATACAGTCTTTGTGCACCGAAGATTTAAGTCTACAAAAAGTTTATGCATACAAAAATAATAATGAACCCTGTCTCTTAAACTAGGAGACCTGTATCTTAAGAGACAGAGATCGTACAAAAATATTAATTCAGTAAAACTGAACACAAGAGTGAAAGTGTTTCGGTCTACCATTATAATGCATATTAATAATAATCAGAAAGAAAAAAAAAAAAAAAAAAAATGTGTGAGTGTTGAGGTGTGGTGGGTGTGACATGGGTGTGTGGGTGTGTGGGAAGGGAGTGGGAGTGTGTGCCGATGTATATGTGTGTGTGTGTGTGTGTGTGTAATTGTGTATATGTGTTTGAGTATTTGTGATATTAGTAGAGGTTTATGATGTCAAGCGATGTAACATAGTAAAGATTCTGTTTTGATATAGTCTTGCAATATGAGCCAGTTCGAGGTTTTTGATTTGACACTAAATTTATTTAGGTCTATTCTATTTAATTCTTTCTGTATTTTTTTAAAAACTTGATGGCTTAAGACATAGAATTGACGTCTTGCAAATGAGGTTTTGTACTGTACACCTGGGGGAACATATGTACGCGTTCTTGGATCAGATAGAGGTAAACGGGCATGCATCCTCAGGACAGATTGGAAAATAAAGAGCTGCCGAACCGTCAGTACTTTGCAATCAGCGTAAAGTTGCGTTGTAGGGTATTTGTAGGGTTTCCTTAGCATAACTTTAAGTACAGCTCTTTGCGACCTGTCTGCGCGGAGAAGATGAGTCTTCGCTGCTCCACCCCATACAGTTATACAGTAGCCAATAATCGACTGGCATAATGTATAGTACACCATTTTGAGAGTGTCAATACTGGCGGATTCTCGGAGAGATTTGAAGATGTGAATAAGACGCAGTGTTCGAGTAGTTAGTGTATCGAGTTGTTTGTCCCATTTTAGTCCATCGTCTATATGCACACCCAAGTACTTAACACTATCAGCTCTAGAAATAGAAGGGCATGAGCACGACATTGACTGATTCTGGCAGGAGTGAGCCGTTATCGTGAAACTACTTGTAGGTTTGTTGATGCACCGGATTGCAAAGGGTAAGTAGTAGGTTTTTTTTAGATTTAATGTTAGCAGGTTTAGGTCAAGCCAGTTCATCATTGAAGACAGTGCCAATTCCGCCTTTCGTTTCACGTCTTCCCACGAGGACCCATCCACCAGAATCGCTGTGTCATCTGCATAAGCATAGATCTTACAAGCTGGTATTGACATTCTACAAAGGTCATCTATGTATATTTGAAAAAGTGTGGGGCCTAGAATGCTTCCTTGGGGGACACCGTATAGCACCTCCTCTTCATCACTGTAACTAGAACCAATCTTTACCAGCTGGGTGCGATTCCTCAGGTAATCTTTGAAAATTTCCAGAGCTATGCCACATACACCCAAACACTCTAGCTTCGAAATTAGTTTGGGGACAGAAACTGTGTCGAAGGCTTTTGGCAGGTCCAAGAAAATACCAAGGCACTTTGTTCTACTGTCCAGGGACTTAACAATAGATTGCGTTAAATCCAATACTGCGTCTTCAGTGGAGGCTCCAGACCGAAAGCCGTACTGATTACCCGCTATAATTTCGTATTTATCGAGAAAGCTTCTAAGATTTTTGTTAAGAATCTTCTCGAGGATTTTAGAGAGCGACGACAGTACTGAAATAGGCCTATAATTATCGACACAGCCTCTGTTCCCGCCCTTAAAAATTGGGTAGACTATGGCCCTCTTCAGCGAATCTGGAAAAACTCCTGTCTCAATGCAAAGATTGCAGATATATGTTATCGGCGATAAAAGAATATGGCGACAAGTCTTAAGGAGCGAGGAGGAGATTCCATCCCAGCCTACGGCACTATCATGGTGCATCTGCATTATAATAGTGTCTATGTCAGATTCGTCAACTTTTTGTATAACAAGTGAATTCACAGGCGGATGCCGTGTCTTGTTATTACCAGCATGAATGGTCTCGCAGTCTGAAGGCGCTTTATTTTTATCATTAATTATTTTAGCAGCCATGTTTTTACCTATATTGCTGAAGAAAGAACAGACATGGTTAAGGGAAGATGTAGGACTGTCACATGTTCTGAGCAGTTCAACAGGACTAGAGCATATTTTACCAGTATTTGTTATTTGCTTAATGGTTTTCCACAATGCTTTAGGATTATCCCTAGATTTTTCGAGTTTACTCTTCTCATAAGTCCTCTTTAATTTTCGCAGTAGCACATTGCAGAAATTTCGATAACGCGTATAGGTTACATGTAGTATTAAATTATCTGGTGACTTTTTAGATTTTACGTGCAGTTTGTCTCGGTGCTTGATACATTTTAGAAGCCCCGGTGTTATCCACGGTTTTAAGGTTCTTTGTTTTCTCGGAACATTGATAAATTTTGTGTGTTTGGTTATTGCTGTTGATATCTTCGAAATCAGTGTAGTCATAGCAGTATTTGCGTCTTTAATATTGTAGATATCTGAGAAGTCGGTGTTATCTAACTCTGTCTTAATAGCTTCGTGATTTGATCGGGTTATAGTGAAACTTTTGATCCGTGTCGGGTTTGTACTTGAGATCGAAAGAATAATCGGTTTGTGGTCAGTAATATGCGACTCCAACACCAACGTGGTGGCCATTGTCTTTGTTTTTAATAAGATATGATCCAGGCAATTATCCATTCTGGTTGGTAGGAGGTGGGTTGGTAGTAGTCCATGGGACGCATTTAGGATTTGGTATTCTAGTGCACGGTCATTCCTACTATTCAATTTAATGTCAATATTCAGATCTCCCACAGTTGAGATGCTAGGTGAGTACGATATTTCGTCATAAATATTATTTAAACTAGTCAGAAAGCAATCGAAGTGATCCTTGGTGTTATTCGATGGAGAGCGATATATTGCTACTACTGAGAGCTTTTTATCAATTTGACATACAAGACAATTTGCATAATTAATGTTTGGCTCCCATACCTTGACGTTTAGCCCGATTTTAGTGAAGATTATAACTCCATCGTTTTGATTTGTAATGTTCTTTGTTGAGTGCGATTGGTATCCGTTCAGAACTGGGACGTTAATCACTTTACTCAGCCAACACTCAGTCAAAACAACTAGATCAAAATCAATATTAATTAAACACATCAATGATAGGAGGCTATCAAATTTTTTATTAACGCTACGAATATTTATGTGCAATAATTTTATACTACTGTCAGCTCTACTTATATATTTAATACAGTCATGCGGGTCACAAAAGAATGAGTTTTCAAGGTACAGATTATCTAGGTCCTGATTTATATTATTTATGTTAGCCATTTATGTTTTAGCCATATAGTAGAAACGTTGTCATTTATAGTTAGTTGTTGTAGGTGTCAAGTAGGCGAAAGCGTGTTCAATAACGTGAGGTGTAGTACACTTCCCACGATAACGTAAGACGACAAGAAATACCACATTTATATTTTTTTAAGGTAGACAAACTGAAAATATCTGACTGAAAATGTTTTCTGTAGTTAGATAGCTCACTTTGCTGAGACAACTATTATGATTCTATCATATTGCGCAAAAGAATATTGCGGAATTATTATGAGAGTAATTTATGGGACGCTTTAGTGTGGGATTACAGATTTACTCAGGATAAACGGCAAGGCTGTGAGACTAACTTTGCCTGCTAACTTCTCGAGACTTTCCTTCGTAATCAGCTGATGAATAGGGACTGAGTCCGAAACTATTTGAGCAATCTCGAAGCATGCACATGAATAAAACTGTAACAAGTCATAAACATGTATGTTTCACTGGTAGTTTGTTGTTCATGAGGGTGAAGTCAGACAAGCGGAACCCAGTGTAGTTTGCGTCGTTCAAAATGATGGTGAAATTAATGACTTGAGTATGAGCTGACTAATTTTCATCGAGGCTGGCGAGAACCGCACTATTGTGTGGAACCCAATGCACGTAATTTTAGCTGACTCAATTTGAGAAGCTTTAATCATGGCTCAGTTATGTGAGTTTCCCCTTTCGAAATTTGAGCTTGAGTGCGTTAGAGACTGACCACAACTATTGACGCTGAATTTGTTGAGCCGATCCGAAAGAGCTTTATGCAAACTATGAACCGACAAAAGGCGAATGATGTTTTATTTTGATGGACGTAAATTTGATTTTTATCGCCTCAAACGGATTCCGCTTCAAGCGTTGTCACTTCCTTGTTTGTTATCCTTGCAACATGGGCATTTGTATGTGTTCATGGGTTTGTACCTAGTTTTCATTGTGTTTTTAATCAGGCAACTCAACTGAACAAAAAGGAAGTATTTCTTCCTGGTTTATGGCAATAGATTCTTCCCGAATTACATAGGACTTAAATGTACTTGGCGAAATGGGGCTGTGCTTTAGGCACATCACTGCCTGACCCATCGGGGACATACAAGCGTGATGTTATATTGGGGTATGTAGTAGAGATGCTTTTTCAAATTGTATCTCCTTTATTTGTTACTCATCTACAAATTAGGATTATAATCGTTAAAAAGGGAGGGTCCTTTGACCAGACGGGTGTTGTCTGATGAACTACTGCCCGACAGTTGTTGTCGGGTTTCTCGATATGTTCTTAACTAGCGGAGAACCAGATGGCTAGATTTTGATTTTATTTTTTCATTTGAGTCATAGATATCGCTAGTGATCTTTTTGTCGATTTAATTATGTCCGTTATCATCATCATCATCATCATTTCAGCCGAAAGACGTCCACAGCTGGACATAGGCCTCCCCTAACTGTCGCCACATTGACTGGTCCCGTGCGACTCGCATCCAGCAGATCCCTGTCCGTAATCACAACAACAATACATGAATATTCTATTAAATTCAACTTATCCGTTTTTAAAACACACAGATACATGCCGCCGGTGACGCCGTCGCAGTGGCGAACGACGCGTCTGGCGGACGCGTCGGGGCCGGCGTGTCCGCAGGTGCCGCCCGCCGCCGTACCGCGCGACGACGCGTTGTTGCTGCACCCGCGCGCACGCATCCGCCAACTGGAGCGACTGCTGCCCGTGCTCGCCAACCAGAGCGAAGACTGTCTCTACGTCAACCTCTACGTGCCTGTTAATGGTAAGTTGTTTTATGACTTAAGACTGTCCTTTCAAAGTTACTTTACTTCTGATAGCTGTAATCCAACTGCATTCTTATTTTAACGACAGTAAAGATGACTGTCGTCTTGACAGACTTATCAGTGGATGCAAGCCAACACCAAACTTAAAGTTACGTCCGTAAAGATCACTGTGATTTTGACAGTGATGCCAAGACAGAGATGAAATAACTGTAGCAAGCGGCTCTCGGAACCAACGCATGTTCATAAAAAAGTGGTGTTGTTCCAAGATATTAGTGATGTGCTTAGTAATTCAGTAAGTTTAAATATTTAACATCTCTCGACTAATTACCGTTACGTACTATATGCTGAATTGAGCTTCTCGATTCAGAAATCTGTACAGAACGGATACGGCAATTACAACAATGTGTGATTCATTCGTTTTATAAGTGCCCATCGAGGCCTATGTGAAATAAAATATTTTGATTTTGATTCAATATGCAAAGAAATTATGAAACAACATTTAAAAACGGAATTCGGTGCTGAATAGTGGGGTAATAGACCACTACAATTTATTAATTGGGTTCGCTTTATTTTTGTTATAAAGCGATTTATTATAATCATCATGTTTTGCAATTGTTCATGAACTTAACCATCCTCGTGAAATATTCCGATTTGTAGCTGTGTACGATACCCATGACAACACACCATGTGGTCTCTTAAAAAACTAGTGGATTAAACCTCGAGTTTGTGTATGAGAACTACAGTTAGGAAATTCTCAAATACAGTCTCGCGGTTGGCAACGTGCCCGGTAAATGGCAATACCTTTGCCCTCATCGCATACACTCTCATATCGTAGTCGGCGAACTGTGAGTGTACTGAAATACCTCTGTCTATTCCCCCGGGACTACTGGCGCGACAGTTATATATGTGTATAATGTGTAGCACGCAGTCTTTGTTTCCTCTTTTTTCTTGTGTAGCACTTGTCTAATAGACCAGAACAATGGTATCAACATAATAGAGCGACCACGCGACGAGGGCTCTCTGCTCATTAATCCTTGCCAGCGGTTTATTCATACAATTTATTCACGTCATTTCCCAGTTAATTCACTGCCCGTTAAACATGTCGCTTTAAAAATGTATCAAGGTAGATATTTTGTATGATACGTTTTCTGTACCCACGTCCGGGATTTTAATTTTATCGTCGGAATTTTATTAGCTTGGTAATTTAACTGTGCTTCGTTATAATTTACTCAGAATGATGTATACTGATGAATAATAAGATCTATTGCAATTTCACATTCAACTATTCAGATTATTCCTCGTAGTATCGTAGTGGATCTACGCTGTCGTAGCGCTCGTAGCACCTTAGCAGTTTCGTAGTACTCTCGTAGCCCGGGATGTGTTAAAGATTATAATGCTTTTAAAACCTATGTTATAGTTGGCGGCACATTATACATAAGATAAAGAGTAAAAAGTATCGTACAAAAGTAATAATAATAAAAAAAAACAAATTTGAGCAGATGCGCTTAGCAGTTTTATTTAGCTGTATGCTTATAACAGTAGTTAGAGTACAAGTTGCGCCATCAAACGAGCGTTTGTAAAACATGTACCTACGAGTAATGTATTAATTTAAGCTATTAGCTAAATAAAAATAAAGCTTACGTTATCTGTACTTTAGGTTGAATATACTTAGTCAGTTACGTGGGTTGATATTTTTGTGAATGGCGTGGGTAGGCGACAAAAATAGAATTTTTACTTCGAAACTTAGATTAATGTTAAGAAACTTTTCCGTGTAATTTTGTAAGATTTGACCTAAGAAAGGGTAGGTGTTTCTGAAAAACTCTATTTTCTTTGCTTTCCGGAATGGTATGAAAAATTTTATTTAAAAATGAATCTATTTTGTAGGGAAGTATATTCCGATATTACAGTAGAGTCATACATATGTATATATATTTAAAACTTTGCCCCACTCTAGGTATTTCTCTTGTATCGTATTGCGTTTACAAACATTTAAACTCACGTACACAAACAGCCAGACCCGAAACAACTACCTGCAGGCCATACAAATATTTGTTCCGTGGGAATCGAACCCGCGACACGCAGCGCAGCAGCCAATCGCTCAGCCACTGCGCCAACCGTGCCGTGACTCGTGTTCTTATTAATTGTACTTGTTCTGTTATTAAAATAATTATGCTACGATGCGTGCACAATTCCATATTTTATTAAAATAATTATGCTACGATGCGTGCACAATTCCATATTATAAGTTCATTTTTATTTAAAGTTCTCTTTACGCCTTATCTATACCCAAAATCACTATTCTACGTTTCCTAATGGCAAGAACACTAAAATATTGATGTACTAACCAAAATTTATACCGAGAACCCATTTTAAGGGGTTACTTTGAATAGTTACCTCCGTCTAAACTTGACACGGCCATAATTTATGCACGGCCGGTTCAGCTGTGGAGCACTTAACGCTTCAGGAGTTATAAGCAAATACGTACGTCAGCGTTCAGCTCACTTGTACGCGAGAAATGAAAGCAAGCACTTACGGCAAGCATAAGATGACACAGAAGACGCATCGCGGAGAGGAAGTGGGGCTACTAGCGGCGGAGGGTGTCGAGGCCTCAATTCCGTAGTGCATTGCAGTGCATCCTGCCCCCTGCAAGCAGTGCGGAAGTGAGGCTGAGGCACCCCAGATCTACGCTTCACGCCGCTGTTTTGACGTCAATAATGTGAGTATAATACGTGTGCGGAAACCGGTATTGTTATTGTGACGCATTGTTATTGTGTGCTCTCGACTCGAATGTTTGTGTTATGTTTACTGTGGTTAAATGATTATTATTTGAACATATAGTATCATGTATCTTTTCGAAGCTTCGGTACGGACAGTTTGCGTACCGACTCTGCGGACACCGGACAATAGTAGTCAGTGGCCCGAAAAGTCAGACAACCAGTCTTAGTAAGGGGTATCCTATTACCAAGTTCTAACTGGGTTGTGGAGGCCAGTTAGTCAGGCACTCCATGTAAAATACTGGTATTCAGATACATCCGGTTAGACTGGAAGCCGACTTCAACATAGTTGGGAAAATGCTTGGCAGATGATCATAAATTCAGAACAGTATCTGTTAGATTCCGGTGTCCGGGGCCACGTTTGCAAATTTTTCGTACCGGTATGTGTTTGTTGTTTGTCATTAGTAACCACGTCGTATACGAATAATTGTTATTACGTATTTTATATTTTAAGATTTTGAGATTTAAAAATTAAAGAATTAGCTTTGAAAAATTTGGTAACTTAGGAACCGGTTCTATTACTATTTGAACCTTATCTGGTAACATAATTTATTACATTACTTGGGAATCGGAAGCACTCCCCGATAATCTTTAATTAAAAGAGGTATCAGATATCATTCCGTAATTTATAAGCTGCCAGGAGAAGCCTTCGTTGTGATATTAATCTAGAGTATTTTTAGGTATTTATATTTATGATGTCCGATTCGAATGTTATGTAACCTGATTTCACTAAAGTTGATTTGTAATAAAGAATGTGTTTCTAACATAAAGGGTGTAACAAGACCTTTAACGAAGCCGAACGGCATTTGTTCTCCCCGTCACCTTCTAGTTACGGAGATATTTTGGGTCAAAGTTCCAACTTTATCACAAGTTTTTTTTTTAAATATATATTTTTAATGCAAGATTTTTACTTAAAACACCTCCAGGACCCGTACTTTCAATCCATCCATCAGCACAGTGTTTAGAGTGCGTCACATAGACTTCTACCGTAAAACGTGATTTTTCACCCCAAAAATAAAAGTCGTTTCCCATCAATAATTTTTGAGTAAAGTAGTAACTTTACGTAAAAATTATCTTACAACTAAGTTAAATATTGTAACTAAGTATAGTTTGATGTACACAATGTTTGGTTGACGGCTTTGTGAAGAGTCTGTTTACACCCTGTATAACATCATCATATTTCTCGTAGACATAGATTTCGAATAATTTAGGTACTCTGATTCGAAGATCACACATCAAGAGATATCTTTATTGAGTCCAACTTTTGACAACTCTTCCACAAATCTGCTCATCTTATCTTTCTATGCTCAGTGCTTACGTTAAACAAGTAATTGTATTATGAAATTATAACCACATATTCATTTAAATTAATTTCCTGAATAACTAACTATGTAATATAACTTTGTAATTAATAACCCAACAGCCTACATTGCGATATGATCTAGAGTTTTCAGATTGTTTACAAAATGTGTTGCGTGCGCAGGGGGTGAGGAGGGCGAGGGCGGCGGGGGCCTGCCGTGCCTGGTGTTCGTGCACGGCGAGTCTTATGAATGGAGCTCCGGTAACGCGTACGACGGCACCACGCTGGCGGCCAACGGCAACATTGTCGTCGTCACCATCAATTTTAGGTTAGGAGTATTGGGTAAGTCATTGATACTCATCATATAATGATAAAAGGTAAGGTAAGGTTTTATAAAATATAGCCTTAGCCTAACTGTTTTCAACTTACGTTGGGATTGGTTCTTGCTAATTATGCTGCTGGCAGGGGTAGTTAACACATTTGCGACTTGCATATCGCATACCTACTTATTACAAGAGAAATGATGCTTTGTGAGACAAAATGGTGTCAGATTCGTAAAAAGAGTGTATTGTTTGTGTATATTGAAAAAAAAAAACTAGATGCTTACTATTATACTGAATTATCTGTCAGAGCCATATCCGAAGCTGCTTTCCACATTTTTTTCATATTGGTTTTAGGATCAAATACAGTAAATGGCGTTCTGAAAGTAATTATAGAGGAAAATGCTTTGGTTAATTTAGGTTCTTTAAAACAGGCGTTAATTGGATAAAGTCTATTCCAGCGTTTCAATAACAGGCTTGTTATAAAAAGTCTTAACGCCCTGTCATTGTCTGTGGTCGGAAACGACAGCTGTAATTATTACCAGTTTATTTCAAGATTACCCTTTAACTATTTTTGCCGGGTAGTGGGCGGCTTTCTTAATGATATCTAATCTCTGTATTAATTGATATAATTAGTTTCTTCTCAACATTCAATATTAGCTTACATAGACGGAAACCGGATGTCGGAGAACTAGAAATTCCCGGAATCGTGACATCTTTCGACACTCACTGGGTGCGCGTGGTGGATTATGGCCCACGCTTTCTCACAGAAATACGAAACTTATGGGCTATTTTGATAATTTACAAATCTGTCATAGTTCATTTCTACACTGAAACTATGTAGGTTGTCAGTTCTTTGAAAATACTCTATTCTATTATTTTACTGAGAAGAATGGAACACTCATGTTTTTAGTGCTGCGTGAACTTACAATTGAGACCTAAACAATCAGAGGTGGATGCTAAAAAAAGCTAAAAAACCTTTCATTTTCATCCTGTACTCAAATACAGGGAGTTGTAATATTTTATAATTACAGATTTTATTTACCTTTTATTTATTTTCATACAAATCTACAATTTTTTATATTTTCAAATATTTCTTAAACTAAAAACAATATAAAAAACATTTAAAAATATAAAAAATTGTAGCCCACCGGTATCGGCAACAGGGTCCAAGCTACCGGCGGTCAGGGCTCCAGAGAGAGGAACCTTCTAACAATACGAGCCGTGTCCAGGATTACCGCTTTCTGAATCAAGCCCTTGATCCAGTTGCCTAACGAAAGCGTCCTCAGGTATTGGTCGAGGCTCTTGGCAATTAAGCCATGGGCTGAAACAACTCTCGGCACAATGATCGCTGAGTCGACATCACACATATCGACAACCTCGTGAGCCAAGTCAAGATACTTGATTTGCTTATCTTTCTCTGCTTTCACGAGGTTTTCATCATGCGGGACCGTTATGTCAACAATCATTGCCCGCCGCTCTGACCGATCCAACACCACTATATCAGGCTAATTGGCTACAATAGTCCTCTATATAAATAATAATTATAATATTAATAATTACAGATTAATTGATTAATATTCACATTCATTATAAATCTTTTTATTTACGATGCTATTATCTGAAAATAAAATTTATTAACAGCGTAAAGACTACGTAAAACATTCTATATCTTATACATTCTATAACAACGGGTACCTGAAAGGAAAATAACCCGAAAAATCTTATGAACGTATTTTAATAGGGGTGCCTATTCTCGTATTTTATATTTCACAGTTGCGAGAGACATTTGATGCAGCTGTAAAAAGACGATTTCCAAAATAATAAAACGAAATTTATTCTGCGTTTCGCAGTAACGAGTGTCATTTTCCTCGATGCCATTTTATTTTTTGAGCCGTAAACTTATATTGATTTTTTTTCTGAAAAATAAGTCGATTTTTGAAAGTTACTTCTAGACGATCTTTTAGTAGGTAACTTCATGTTAGGTATTTTTTTTAATTTGATGAAGAGAGAAATTTGTCAATTATTTTTTTTATTTTCAAGTCAAGAAGAAGAAAAACTTAGCTTAATAGCTTCACGAAAAGGTAACATTCTCATTAAAATATCAAAAGAAGAAAATACACACATTACAAACTTATTTTCGATATGTTCCCAACAGACTTGTATATACCTACGCTTACGCACAAGTGGACCTCTATTGTTTCTATAAATAAAGTCGTTTGTCAGGAAAATTGTGCTTGTTTTTACTTATTTCTGTTTGTTGTTGTAATGTAATCAGTAAGTATTCGAGAATGCTTTTAACGTTTCGACAACTTAAATGCGCTGTAGGACGAATTATTTGACTTAGTTACCGACCTTTTTAAGCGAAAAATAGTAAAAAAGTGATGTTGTAGATATTTTTATAAAACCGTTATATATTTTAATTAAAATAAAACAAGTTAGTAAAGTACGTACCTGCTTCCAAATTGAGTTTATTTTATGCTTTTACAAAGTATCAAAACCCTACACACAATTTCAAATATTTGTTTCCGAAGTCACTACTCGATATTGATGTGATAGAAAATATTGATTCACTTGTGAACAATTTTCCTGAGAGGAAACTTTGAATAACGATGACACATGTGGGGGATTGTATGAAATGTGTAAGTTTTCGTATCTACATAAGTGTCGCTACCCACTGTAGTGTATCTTAGACAGACGTGGTCGTGAGGTACGCAAAAAAAAACATTATTTCACAATTTATAGAAGACGCTCCGTGCTGTTTCCGGCTCTAGTTCCGCAGGCGACAGTGAAATATTTTACATTATGAGCCACTATTTCTCAGCTGCAAGGCATAGTCGTTGTAGTAATGTGTATTTAATTTATGTGTACATTTTATACTTTGAAATGGTTTATATTCTTGGGAGATTAATGTTTGTTATAAGTCAGTTTATGTTATTTTGACTTTTAATTGTTGTTTGTTTGTTGGTAGGTTTTTTAAAGACTGGTGCTAAGGGGTCGGCGCAGGGTAACTTCGGTCTGATGGACCTGGTGGCAGGGCTGCACTGGCTGCGGGAGAACCTGCCGGCATTTGGGGGTGACCCCGAGCGGGTAACGATCATGGGCCACGGCACAGGAGCTGCGCTCGCCAACTTCCTCGCCGTCTCGCCAGTCGCTCGGGGTATGGACATTTTATTAAGTATTTAATTAAGATGACAAATTATTTTATGATAACTAGTATAGTTAGATAAATATTTTACTTCTATAGCTATATGTCATGGTACTCATACGAACCCTGTAGTTTTTTTTGTTATTTTGCGATTGTGATGTAAGGAAGGTAATTTTGAAGCCTAAATAAGACTAAATTATCCCGTCTTGTCAGGAAATTAAATTAATTAGGCATATTTTTATATTAACTGTCAGCTGAAACAGGAGAGGTCTCTCTGGGCTCTAGGGTGGTGGGGAGAGAGGGCACGCGTGGCGGTCCGCTCACGTGCGAGCGTGCGCACGTGGGACAGGCATTGTGCGTAATTATGCCGCTCCGGGCAGATTTCATTATTTCGTGTCACCATCCCGTTTAGATCCTCCGTCACTTAATGCGATTAAAAGGGTCACATCAGACATGCACAAGAGGGCAGCTTCCTCCACGTAATTTTAAAATAAGGTCAACATCACACCCGAGACTATTTCTGAAAAGTTTGTTATTATAGAATACGAGAAACGGAGGGAGAAATAAAAATGTTTTTCTTTAGAAGAGATTTCATTATCTCGGTGATCCTTGTTCAAATTGACAAAATTAAATTAGGTTATCTGTTTCAGAACTACTGAAGCGCGTCATCTTGTTAAGTGGGTCGGGGCTGAGTTCATGGGCGCTGCAGAGGGAACCGCTCACGATAAAAAGAAAGGTACCTTTACGTTTAAGAATATCGGGTGTGGGCTTCCTGTTAAACAGGCGAGAGGACATTGTTTAGAAAAAATAAGGGGAACCTAAATTGGGGACACGGAAAGTTTTTTTGCATTCGACTTATCCAATTTGCGACCGAAAAAAGTGGAACCTTTTTATTGTTTTTTATATTTTCACTTAAGTTTGCGTTTCGTCTCTGTTTCGTGCAAAATGATGTTGATATTTTTCGAAGAAAAACTTTTACGTGAGTTTAGCCGCTGATATTTGTACGATATCTTTATTGCGATTTGAGAAATGTCGCTTAAAAATAGAAACAATTACCATTTAAGAGTTTCAATTGTGTTTTATGACCAGGTGGCGGAACAGACGGGGTGCCACGGAGACTTGTTGGAAGACGACCTGGCACCATGTCTCAGGAACAAGCCACTCGCGGAGTTACTGGCGGTGCGGCTTGACCCGCCGCGGTTTCTGCCTGGATTCGCACCATTCGTCGACGGCACTGTTATCGTCAACCCTTCCGTGAGTTTTTAGTTGTAGGCCCGTTGCCACCACAAATCTCTTTATGCATTTAGCACTACTAGGTATACATATTTACATTCTGTCACTGACTCACTGTCATCTTAAAATTTTTATTTTTATTTTTTTTAATACTAACCTTTTACACGTATCTTTTTTTTTTAGCACTAGGATTTAATATTAGCTTTGAAGTAAAGTTACCGTCAAACAATTACAGATTACGAAACTTAACGAAAATATTTGTCAAGTTAAAGTTACCGAGATTGAAGTCGATTCAAAAGCATTTGTCAGATGATAACGCCGAAGTTTATATTTAATGTGACAATTCCTAAATGAAACTTCTTGGCTTTAAGTGGAGTCTAGAGGAAAAAATCTAATTTTCACCTTTTCTACAGCCTTTAAATCATGTTTATCTATTTGCGCTAATTTTAGCTTTATCTAGGGCTAGGATACCTTCTTTACCCCAAATCAGCCTATTGATCGTGTGGAAAATTGAAAAGCTGTATTTCGTTCGCTTTCCTTTAGCACCCTCATTCGCAAAATCGCTAATTAATGTACCGGCTTCGGACGAACAACCCCTTTGACGAAATTAACAGGATGTTTTCGCTAACAAATTGACGTCGCACCTGTGTCACAGTCAATGTTGCGGAAAATATGACGCTTGATTGTACGTTTACTCTTTATTTGTTTGCCGTTTACGTGCGCTTTCATGATTTATTATAACCTACTGATTTTTCTTTGCTTCTTTTTGTAAATTGGCGCATTAATAGATCGGTACACTTTGTAGGCTGATTTGAAGTCATGTACCTAAGTTATCTCTTACCAACACAGAAAATCAATACACATAAATACGGCCGATAAAATTAAACGAAGCCATTTTGATTCCCCTGTTACGGCAACACAATTGTTGATTTACATTTCAAGCAGATATCGAGAACCAATTAGAATATTGAAGCGTCTAGAATTTCACATGATTGCCGCAGTTTGCAGGTTACAGCCTAATAACGGCCTACCTGAATAACATTTGATGCCTAAGTATCGACCTTCGACTATAAATTTGGGTTCTGTATAATATGTATCAATTGATGGTATTAGGGTACCTAGGGGATAGGTATCCTATCTGGATTTTATGTGAATATAGAGCTTTAATTACTCAGTATCTGATCAAACTCCTGTGACCCTTATTCGAGATAATTATGTTGTCTACCTATTACGCTGCTTTGTTGTCCTAAATTAACTTTAAAGGAAAATGTTGAAAAATTTGAGTCACTTTTTTTTATAAAGAAACGGCGTATTTTTATACTTAACATAAATATTTTTGCCAATCGCAGGTCGTTACTACGTCTGCCTACTCTGCTATTTTTATTTAAATAAGCTAACATTCTTTTCCTCTTTATATTAGTTTAGAGTTCTTTTATATCACAAGGAAAAGCTTTTTATTCCGGACTCTTATTAAAGAAAATTAAATTTTACGTCGAGCATTGTTTCAATTAGAAACTCCATTGAAAGTGCTGTTTGCATATTGTTGGTTCTACTGTAATGCCTTGCAGTTAAACTTATTAATGTATGGTAATTTTCTTAATGTGAATGGTATTTTGGATGACTAGCTGTAACCCGCGACCTTCGCCCGTATAAAAAGATTACTTTACTATTTGAATCGGATTTTGTTAAAAATTTCAACGGTTTTTTTTTCTGTCAGTGAAAGTCCCATCGAAATCGGTTCAGCCGTTTCGGATATGAGCCGGAACAAAACGTATATATTTTTCTTAACTGTAGGACTGCGTCTATCAACAATAATATCGTAAAAACTACCGTCCTGACTTTATCCGACTGATATTATCCAATGGTGTAGTACCGGTTTAAAATGTAAATCAGGTTAGAATATTTTTAGGACGGATTTGGATGAAATTTCATTAATCAATTTCAAATCCGGTCAGACGTTAAGACGTGAAAGGTATCAGAAAATTATTAGCATCGATGAAGTGATAGGTACCTAAAATAAATGGTAAAACAAACTCTATTAGAATGACTTTTGGAGCCGTCTTCTGGAACTTAACTCGCTACTCAGCTAAGTGATTATGGCTACACAGGGTGTAAGAAAACATCGACGAGCAAATTGCTTACATTAATTTAGTACCTACAGGTTTCTGGACAAGCGTTGAAAGCGGCGATTATTAGTCAAATTGTCCTGTATACGGTCAAAATGTATGGAACAATGTATCAGTTGTTCCATACATTTTGACCGTATACAGGATGTAACATAATAAACACACAACCTGACGTGTAAACTGAATAACTTTTGTTCTGCGAGTTCTTGAAATACGCAATAAATAATTGGGACTTTTAGGAATTGTCGCGGAAAAAAAAAGTTATGAATTTCCAAAAGTTACAACAAAAGTTGTCCAGTATCATGGTTTAAGTACACGAGAGGTGGTGCATTTATTATGTTGTACCTTGTAAGTATTGCATTTTATATGAAACAGCTGCGTTATAAAAAGAAAACAATGTGATCTTCGCTGGGGGTCTAGAAGCACGTACTGAGTTCCTGGTAACATTTTCGCGTCCTTACGCAGTGTATTGGATCTATTATTTTTTCAAAATTCTCTAACAATAACAATGATGATATGATTCTGTAGGCGCCGCCTCCAACGGACAGTTCACGGCTCGGCGCAGGCGCAGCGGCCGTCGCCAACGCAGCTGGACACGAACTTGCTGATTTCTCACATAGAGAGCTGATGTTTGGACTCACCACCACCGGTAACAACACTTAAGTCGAACAACTACCTTTTAACAATTGAGTTTCGAAGGTGAACAACGACAAAACCCAATCTATAACACATTCCGAATGCGTCTCATGGATTTACTAATGTCTTGCAACCATCATCTGCGTAGCCTTTTCCCAACTATTTTGGGGTTGGCTTTCAGTCTAACCGGATGCAGCTGAATATCAGTATTTTACATGGAGCGACTGCCTATCTGACCTCCACAACCCAGTTAGTACTGGGTAATACGATACCTGTGACGCCTGTCAAAGATCTACAAATGTCAGCCGGGACCAACAGCTTAACGTGCTATCCGAGGCACGGAGGAAACAACGACGAATTAACAATATAAAGCAAGCTAAAAATCTGTTCCATTTACACATTTCACACCTAATCAAAAGGAGAGTAGAACTGGATTTGTCATGGAGAATGTAGGTAAGGGTAACGTGCATTTCTAGCTTGGTGACATAAAGAACAACAGTAACCCTTTATAATCATTTTCATTAAGTATGTCAAGGCTCAAGTACATGTATTACTCTTCTCCCCACTTGTACACGAGCTATTTCTTGTCGTACAAATAAACAGGCGCGATATACGGTGTTAATATCTGTCTTAATTACGCCTCCATTTAAATTTATGAATTAGACTATTTATTTCAATCCTGCCTTTATGTGAGCCGTAGAGCCGTATAACAGAACGACATATAGAGGTTGTGTTTTATGGTTCCAAGTATTGAAGTTGTAATTCACATAGCGTTAACAGACGTCAGAATGAATTAAATGAGGCTTCCGACGCGAATAATAATATATGCAAATGAGAGGCATGCCTTACTTGCAGAATCTTACCTGGAATTTAACGCCCAAGACTTGGAGTTTGGCTTCAACGAAAGCCGACGGGATCGCATTCTTCGCACATTCGTCCGGAACGCGTACTATTACCACCTCAACGAGATCTACTCGACCTTGAAGAATGAGTACACGGACTGGGACAAGCCTGTGCAGAACCCGCTCAGTGTGCGCGACGCCACGCTCGAGGTGAGTCATGGCCCTGACGACGCGTCTGTTTACGCCGCGCGTTAAGGATGACAGGTCATCATGTATGTCCTGTTTACGTTATTATGTACCGTCATTTGTCTGAGCATACAAGCTACCTTGACTTTCACGTGAAATAACTGTTATATAATATCTCAACAGACGCAAGTTGATCCCTTCGATCGCTCTGTTTACAGTTCATTATCCTCGTGAACTGAGATGTTATTACAAGCAGCGCCAATGTTATTAGAAATAAGGGGATAATTTAAGAATACAGCAACACTTAAACGCACTTGTTCCGAAAACGCCTCATTCACAGACGAAAATACTTGAAATGTCATTACGAATGTAATTGGGAAGATCTTTTAATATTTTGAATACAAATATAAATAAAAGCGTGATATTAGCCGTGTACACTTACGTGCTTGAATACAAGATCAGCAGTAATGGAGGGGGGATTCTCTGAATATAAATAGGGAAGAGTTTCATGCCCTTGTTTTGTTTTTGTTTCTGCAATATAGAACAAAACACGATTAGCATCATCGATAGTGAAACTGCTGAAAGTTGATAACTGTCGGCTGAGCTGACATTAGTCGAGCGCGGCCTGGCGCGGCGGCGGCTTCGCAGACGATCTCAATTTAAGCCTCAAGTGGTTTTCGCTACTCACCGAACGCTCCTTGATCGTACAAAGGGAGTTAATGACGCCCGCGCACGCTGAATACACGATGGCAGCGTTGAAAGGCTTTATTGGAAAATACTTGCAATGCCTAATAACGCGGCGACGTTGTTATGATTAAGATGACGGCATTACTAATCGCGGTAGCTTGTGTAATAAGTTCTGTCATACATAAACAGACACAGATGTAAATTTTAATTGATTTCTTGTGGTTACGACGTTACTCAGATAGAATAATATATTTTTAAAATAATCTAATGAAGATACAGCGAAAATATGAGTTGTTATTTTATGTACATAAATAATAATTTTATATTCGGGAAATGAATACCAAAACATTTCCAACATGCAGTTGTTTAAACTGCAGTGTGGTTGTTGTGCAGTTTTTTAGTTGTTGTTCTTAAATAAAACAATAAAGAATGGTGAAAGTTGTAGGTTGGAAATTTTTCTGAAAAGTCTTTTGTTCTCTCTTTTTCAACAAGCATTTTCCGGGAACATGTGAGACACAGTCTCTTGAAATATTAATTGAATGCAGGTTCTAAGTGACGGACGGACGGCGGCGCCACTGATCAGACTGGGCTATCTCCACGCGTTGCGAGGCGGCACCACTTACTTCACGCATTTCCACCATCTTTCGCAAGACAAGGATTATCCACAGGTAACTTAAATATCGATCAATCACTTTCAAACAAGGAACACATTGAAGCAATCTTCGAATACTATATCAAATAAGATGACCTAACGACTCGAGGTATATTCCGTGCGAAATTGCAAACTATGTCATTGTGATATGCGTCACTAAAATATCATATCTTTTTTATTCATGAAAGTTGGCAGTAAATATAACCAAGTGCAGAAAATATTTTCAACGTCCAAAAATCGTATATGATACTGCTTTATGTAGATATATTAGCCAGTTAGTATGTATATCGGCGACATGCACGCTCAACACAACGTGGATCTTGGCAACGGCTTATCAACTGAGATGGTGGCGTAGCACTTTTCTTCTTCAAAGTTGTTAATCTTCATTTATGTCGGCTATAAACTCTGTTTGAAATAGATTTCGTAAACTGAATGGACAAACAAACAGCTACATTTTGGAAAGTAACTTCTCTAAGTAAACAGACTAAACTTCTTTTGATTGAAGCGAAACGTCAGCAAGTTTTCTATTGACTTAAGTTTTAAAGCTTTAATTAACAGTTTTTAGTCAAAATTCAAAGCTTAAACTGAAAGCAAGAGTATTCAGTCAACGTTTGACAGCAACAAATATTACAGTAATAAATTAAACGTTGACTAGGATTTATGACAGGCTGTGACATGATTTAGACTGGGCCTATTCTAGTTTGCAGTTTGAGTTACACCCCACAAAATGTAGCATAGAAATCGATAAATTCTGAAATATGACAAGCAGTTAGTTGTTAAAGCCGTTGACAGGGCTGCGGTTGGCAAAGACGACGCACGTGCGGTCGCGTGCTGAACTGCACGATGTCTGTCTATACACCTGTTTGTAATTTCGACAACCCTAGTTCTGCTCTTGAATGGACTTGTTAATAAGGCTATGCGGGCTTTTGGTTTAGATTGGGGTCAAGTTTGATGGTTAGTGCTAGGGGTAATATAGTACGGGACTGTGTAGTCATTGAGAATGGGAGAATGTACTTACAAATCTCATCCTGCTACATAATGATATTAGATCCGGTGTGGGTTTGAGTTCAACGAACGTTATTCTGAAATGTACCCTACATTTAAGAATAATGTTCTGTGAACTCAAAGAGGCTAAAACTTACTGACCTTAAGATAAGTTTGAGTACTAGATAAGGCAGAGGCACAGTATTTAAACTTAAAACCTTGGATTGCGCAATGAGTCAATGATAAGTGAACTAGTATAAACTTATTTCTGATTTACAAAAATAAAAAATTGTTATTGTACAGAGGCCAGGTTCAGTGCATGGTGAGGAACTTCCTTACTACCTCGGCGTGCCGATCTCTCTGACGCATCATCAGCAAAACTTCACGCAGCAGGAACAACGCGTGTCCAAACTCTGCATACATTACATCTCCAACTTCGTCAGATATGGGTGAGAAAACTCTTTTATAATATTAAACTCTTTGTCTTGTACGAAAAGATGATAAATGACGTTTATTTTGCAAATTGGTTTTTACCCGACTATCGTGGAGGATTTTTGCTAATATTTTTTACACGAGAAATACAAAATATTGAAAAAACTATGTAGGTGAGGTTTTATAAACAGGTTATTATCATTATTGTGTTATAATTTATAATAATACCGTAAAATAAGCTTTTAAACTGACATGTTCTCTAACATTATCATAAAAACTGAAAACGGGATATTTACCACATTTACTATTTGTTAACGTTTGCTTTGTGTTTGTTGTTTTAAAAATAACTTTTATAAAAAAGAACTAAATAACATTGATAGTTTCCATTTCCATGTTAAAGACAGATGAGAAACAAAAAAAGGTTTTTTTTTAAGTCCTTTAGGACTTAAAAAATACTTTTTTTGTTTGATAAATATTTATAACAAAGCATAGATTTTCCAGACAAGGCCGTCACTTCTAAAGCAAAAAATATTGTCGCTTAAAGAATATCCATGGGAATATCAAGTTAGTCGCAGATGGCTTTTCTAATTCAACGTCAATAACGGAGATGACTCGAAGCTAAGGAACAGCTGAGGGCTCCATAACGGGTCGCATGCCTCGGGTTAAAGGAAAGATGGGATTTCAATCCGGTTAGCTATGACGGATAATAATGAAAAAGTAAGGGCACAGTGAATGAAGAATTACTGTAAATTCGAACAAAAAAGAACATTAAGTAGTTTTGTCCTGTAATTTTGTGTGAGGACCGTGCATTGCGTCATTTTAGCTTTTAAGCTGTGAAAAGTGTGTGTGTTTACGAAGAAATGCCTTATCAGTTTTCCGGAATCATAATTTTTCTTCGAACTATGTTTGTTGTTACTTTTTTTTGAACTTCAGACTACTCGTTTATAATTTTGACTACCCGTTCCACCCGTCAAAAAATATTGTATTAAAAACGAGTCCGGGGTTACTTATATCGTTGCCTCAGAGAAACAAAGTTGTCTCAATGTAAAGAACATCACATGTGGGTGGGTAAGCAGATTAACCTCACGCCTATAGATCAATCGGTATCGAGCCACAAACCACGAGTAAATATGTCGACGTAAAAGGCTTACCATTACCTACGTAGGTACCAGACGTACAACTATTTTAGTGGGATAAGACAAGAATGTTGTGGTAATGGAGGCATTCCAAATTGAATTTGTTGCGAAACAAGATATTCTAATAAAGGTTTAATTACGTAAACAGCCTGCAGTGAAATATTTAATTAATTATAAACTTTGAAAATTCGTGCTATCTCCATCAAATCATTAGAAAAACCTATTGAAAACATTCTTTAATGTACTTTTTCTTTAGGAACCCAAATGATCCATCGGCAACGCCACCTCCAAGTCCCATGCTGGGCGAGACGCCCCGGCTGGGCCTCGACCAGACGCCGTACTGGGACACGTACGACACCATCAACCAGCTCTATATGGAGATCAGTGCGTAACTCTCAATATGGACTTCTTTTATGTCACTACCGACGCAAAACTTCCTGATTAGTTTATACGAATTCATATGTTACGGATCCCCAGTTTATGGACCTGTCCGATTTCCCTTTATAGCTCAACTACTCGATGTCGTAGTACCTAATACAGTAAAATAAATGGAACTCGGAAAGTTTCGTTGTCCGAGTAGTTGTGAAGATCCGCATCGGTTAACACAAAGACGTACAAATACAATTAGTATGTATTTCAGCATTGTGTCTCTAGGAATTTGGAGTTGGTCATTTAAAACTTTAGGGTCGCCCCCGTGACCGCTGCGGTTACGGTTGGGCTCATTTATTTCAATTGTGTGGTGACCGTCGCGCAGGTAGCAAGCCGGAGATGCGCAGTCACTACCGCGGACACAAGATGTCGCTATGGCTGTCGCTCATTCCGCAACTACACCGACCCGGCTCCGAACTGCCTGATGCCGCCATGCGCCACCATCACTTTCAGGAGGACAACGCCAACTACTATGAAGGTATGATATTTAAAGTACCCACAGTCACTCGACACACTGAAATTCTTAAATTAATGAATGATTTGATCAATGGATACTTGTGATGCAGGTGCGGTGCGGGCGCAATCGATGTCGCGCGCGCACGTGCCGCACGTGGTGGAGCTGGAAGGTGGCGCGCGGGGTGGCACGCGCAGCACCGTACCGCCGCGCGCTGCGCCCCCCCGCCCCGTGCCCGCTGCGCCCCCGTCCACTGAGTGTCCACCCAATGCCACCGCGCCACCCGTGCACCCGGACGACGCACTGCTGCGCCGCCTTGCCTCGTCACATTATCAATCCTACACGGCGGCGCTCACCGTCACCATCGCCGTGGGCTGCTTCCTCCTGCTGCTCAACGTGCTCATCTTTGCCGGCATCTACCACCAACGCGGCTCACGCCCGCGCCGCTCTAAAGATGATCTCGCCGAGGCCGGCAGCTCGTCGTCTTCGGACTATGACGGAAAACTCGACTATGAAGTGCGCGCGTTTGACGGCAAAGGGTTCGGGTTCGAGTGCAAATCGGCCCACGTGCCGCGCGGTGTGGGCTCTAAATTTGATCTGCGGACGTTGTCGGACTGCGGTGAGCCGACGTTCGGCGAGTATAGCTGCTACGACGAGAAGCACCGCGCGGCGCGCAGCTCCATGCCCGACGTGAGCGTGGGCAGCGCCATCGAAGCGGGCAGCGTTGTGTGTATCGACACGCAGAAGCCCGACATCCAGAAACTGGACCCGGGGCGGCCAGGCGACCCGGTGGGGCGCACTAGCACGTTTGAGCCGCGCGTGATGGACAGCTCCACGCAGGTGAAGTTCGGGCCAGACGGCGCGGAGAGCGCGGGCGACGCGGGCGCGGAGGGGGAGGGGGGCGGCATCCTGCGCGCGCCCCCCACGCCCGCCGCGCCCGCGCCGCCCGGCATCATGAAGAAGCGCGTGCAGATACAGGAGATATCTGTATGAGGGTTCCTCGACGCCGCCGCCGAGGTCGTGGTCAACAAGCGGACTAAGTTGTGATGTGTGATGTCGTTCGAATGTGTACATAGGACCGTGGTAGCACTCATTTCGTGTGCGTGTAAATATAATTGTATGTAATAATAAGGATTTATGAGTGCGCGTTAAATAGAGCCAAGGCCGTGTGACTAGTCCGTTGTCGTGCGGTACAGTGCTGTGACGTAGTGCGGCCACGTCTTCATGTTCCGCTCTATTACCCGTTGGATTGAGTATGTAAGAATATTAAAAGCGGGTAAAGTGACTGACGAAGTGATGTGATTCATAGTGGAGAAACGTTTTCACATTCCGGCATGAATAGATACCGCCAGGTGTTATACGAATATTTTTCAGCTGAATGTGAATATCCCTGCCACACTAACTAAAACGCATTTGGCTAAAAAATATTATTTACTGCCTGAGATATCTTATAACATTTATTTTAATGGCCTACTTACCTAATGATTGAATATATGATAATGGTGTGAAAGGGATCTCGTCTGATTCGCTGTGGAAGGCAAACTTGGCTCGAGTCCTGCTCCCTAACCTTTGTCTTGTTTATATGACTCGGCAGAGATATTATATACTTGCAAGTTGCCTTTTATGGTAATAATATGCCAGTTATAATTTATTTCTACTGTCGGATATAGAATGAAGGAATTGTAGGCTCTTGTGAATATATACGTATTTAATAAATGTGAATATAACAATAACTTAGTGACAAAAGACTTAACAACAAACCGACATTAGCTGTACATACTTATATCAAACGAAGTGTTTCAGGTATGTAGGGTAAAATAACTATTAATAAAACATTGTTTAAAAAACATCGCATATGTTGTAATTTTTTGTAAAGTTACTTTTAAGTGAAGTGTATTGATTTTGAGTAGTTTTTGATAAGTAAATATTGAAAACTTATTACTTAATGGGCGAGTACTCAGAGAGCTCTAAAACATTAGTCCACGCTTGTTCCCAATAAAGTCTCAAAAAGGTAATCAGGGTAATAGACGACACAGTCAACTCTTCGGTCCTCCAATAAGCCCCATTGAATATCTCTCCTGAGATTCATATAAAAAGATAAGCATAAGTATTCACATCGCAAGGGTTTCTTTTTATAAATCGAATATTTTTTCTTTGAGTCATACAAAAATGGAATCAGCAAGCTGTCTATTCAGCAAATCACCAATTAGTCCCTCATTGTGCGTGAAATACGTCTCTTTTTATATTACTCTGTTACCAGCGATCGTGCTTTATCTTCGTAAAATATATCTATTGAAACTTACAGAAATGTCAGGACATTTTCTCTTATGACTACATCTTCAAGAAAATTGATAAAAAAGCGCTGATTCTTTCCAAATATCAGGTATTATAGTCTCATCTCGATCCACAGTAGATAAATTCCCAGTACTCGTCCATATTTTTATCTTCACAGGAATTGATGACGATTAATTAATGGTGAGTAATATTTAATACTTACACCATTTTCCACATTGTGACAAAATGTGAACTATAATAAATCCAATTTATTTACCACGTTATAGTACTTACAATTACTTATTATAATTGATGAAATGTAAAACAATTTTAAATGTAGGTAAACTGGAATTGACTTTTAGTGTAGTACGACTGTTTATTAAATTGGATTACCCACTTTTTTAATCTACTTAATAAAAATTATTTGTACCAGCCTCATTTATATATTGTTAATTAAATATTTATTTTAATTTTTATACAATATATGCCAAAACTTTTCCACGTGCCAAACTATGTATAGAAAAATATTTATCAAATATTTAATTTGAGGCTTCCAGTGGAAGAGTCAATTTATAAATAAATAACCGCCGACAAGGTTCTTACAAACCAAATAAGGCACTGTTTTCAAATAAATGGAAATGCACTGAACTTAAATATTTAGTTAATTTGTCAAGGATTTTTGTAAGATATATCGATTCGACATTTACCAACGAAAATATATTTACTTTAAACACAAAACGCTTGGTTATTTAGCATCCATAATTATTTGGAGTACCCTCATAATACTCGTAAGTAGTGACTGATGTGTGATGGTTTAGAAATATATTGATTTTTTTAAATCAATAAATGAAAACATTTATAAACGAAATGATGTATTAAATATTTATATCAAATATCATTTGACATCCTTAGAGGAATTGTGTTATTAAGTTGTTATAAATTATTGATATTATAGTTGATATTTTTATGATTGTTACACTTTAATTATATGGATAATTATGTTAAAAACAACTAGGTTAAAGTAAATCATTTCAAAATATTTCCATTATGCTGAACATCAACATTTTGTTACAATTTGGTGTTTAATGGAATGCATAAAATATGGTGTCGAATAAAGAATTGAAATTTAATTGTTTTTAATTCCTAAAATCTATAACAGTAGTTAACTACATAAATAACTTTGTGAATTGTATTTTCATAAACACAACCGACAAATATTGCAGTGAGTACTACTCTTGTGTTCTTCCTGAAACGAAAAAAAGACAAAAAAAAACCAGCAACGTTTATTCAAAGAGTATTTTAATTATTTTGATTAAGTTTATGCCGTACCTGGCATGAAACGAAATATTCACAGCTGAGTTAACATAAGCCGGTAGTTGAATTTATATCAAAACTCCAGTTTTAAGTATTCCATTTTGAGCTAAACCCACGCGGCTTGCTTTCACGCAATCCACAAGGATTAATAATAAATTGAACTAGGAATAAATGAAATGCCGAGAGAACTACAAGGTAGAAAGTTAATGAAAGTGCTGATTCCCGAGCTACCGCCGCGTGATAATTCATTTAGTTCGTTCAGTTACTTTGCGACAATGCGAGGTGGTGTGTTTGGAATCGCAGAGGTCTAATTTGCCCAAGGTGATTAATTCACGGCGAACCAACTAAATCCATTTCCACTATTCAGAGAGAGGTATGACAAGGGGAATCAGAGGTCATTAATTCTAGAAGCACCATCACTTGTTGCTTATTCAAACACATAAATTATCCCCTGGATTAAAAATATCCACACTCGCACCAGATGGGTAATATGAATAAATTAGTTAATCTTGTGGAAACTCCATGCACTCCCTCGTTGCTTGGATGTTCTCGGATTAGCCGCACATGTAAGCTTGTTATGCTCGCAATATTGGAAAAGTTTACCGAAGAATACAGGATTAGAAAAGTTCTAGACGGCACTGCTCAGACGACGGAAGACCGACGTATAACTTCGTAGGTAACTAAGACTAGCCTGTATGTCTCTTTTAAGTTTGTCAACGCTTATTTTATTGTGTCACAAAACCAATTTAGGTTCGGTATTTATAACACCGTACCGCTGAAAGTCCCGGATGGATTTATTGCTATTATGCTAATTCAAATTATGCGGGTAATATTTAAATTCATAGACGTACTCATCAATTTTCAGCTTGAGGAAACTTGAATTTATTCCGAAAAGTTTCGTGAGTCTGAAGAAGGGAAACTTCGTCTAGTAGTTATTTCAACTTCAAATTCTTCTCGGGATAGTACCCACCACAATCCCGCTTTATTTTAAGAGCTCGTTTAGTTTTGTTTTGTTGTTCAAGTTTCTATACCAACACAGCGATTTTAAGCACGACACTGCGGGGTGACGTTTACTTTAGGGAAGTTTAAGTAATTGAATTAAAGACAGGAATCATTTGACAAAACTGTATATTTTCCATCATTAAACCTAATACATTTTATACAAGGCTAAAGCAAACATTACGTTTTTTTGCTTTAGCTAACGTAATGTTCGCTCCATAGCGAAATAGAATAACCTACCACCAGTTTTAAAATATAGGTGATATTTTGAGTAAACGTTATCTACCAGAGTTACATGAAATCATTCGTGGATTTCATGTAGAATTTACTAGACCATGAATGTTTTATTCATTTAAAGTGGCTAAGTAATTGTTATTACTTAGCCACTTTACGATCACTTTTTTTGAACGATCGATCGATCGAATGATCGTTTGATCTTTAGGTAAAGCCGTGCTTGCTTAGGTTGGTCTATGGATGGGTGACCACCCATTACATACCGAGTTTCCTCCGTGCCTCAGAAAGCACGTTAAGCAGTTGGTCCCGGGTGTTATTTGTAGATCTTTGGCAGTAGATATAGGTAGTCAGTGGCCCAAAAAGTCTGACAAGCAGTCTTACCAAGGTGTTTCGTATTACCCAGTACTAATTGGGTTGTGGAGGTCAGATAGGCAGTCGCTCCATATAAAATACTGGTATTCAGCTGCATCCGGTTAGACTGGAAGCCGACCCCAACAAAGTTGGAAAAAGGCTAGGCAGATGATGATGATGAATGTTTTATTCATTTATGTGAGCACTTATCCTCAAATCGTTACATACGCACCACATGAACACATATACTTACACATAGATATGTTAGGATTTGAATCTCTCAATTGATTTCGCTGTAAACAAGCCAACTTCCATTATATAAACAAGCAGTGTGCCGGCGGCGATAAACATTTAAACATACCAAGTTACGGCAAAATAATTGCGTTTCCATTTGGATATGTGAGCGAGTCCAGCTTGTAACGAACGGGGAGAGCGAATGAAGCGGACCGCGAAACCTTCAAATTGAATTTTAAGCATCCAATTTGTTTGCGCGGTGGTGCCGCCTGTACCGGGTTATATCAACGCGGCATCGCGCTACCCGGCTCCCCAGTACCCGGCTATCCGGCTGCCTCCGGCGAGTTCCCACACTCGTAAAGCAATTTTTGCCAGCCGCACTGTGACCTCGAACGGGATTTCGATGAATTATTTATGCACGTACTGCGCGCATGTATTAAAATAAAAACTGCGATATACTGTTATAAAATATGAGGTTTCATCGGATTGGGTCTAAACTGTAACGATTTAATTTTACTTGATATCCTATTAAGGAGAACGTGTAGATAATAGGGTTTGGGTTCTTGGGATATCTGTGTCCCTAATTGCGTGGGTTCGTTTAGTGATACGGTAATTTCTAGCGATTTACTCAATTCCTGAAGCATCAAATTCTTCCATGTACGCAACTAAGTAGGTCGCTGAGGTAAGGTTGGTATTTTATATTTCGTGAAACTATTTCACGCCCTCTTGGAATTTCGCTCTAATATCAGTTATCTCCAATTCTCAAAATTCTCTACACAGTCGGGTGCGGGCGAATTATACGAATGTAGATCGGAACTTAAACGATTTTCGCCATATATTAATTTATATTTGAAAATTGTTTACCTAGTGAAGTTAACTTCAAGTTGTCTTAGTTCTATCCTCAGCAATGACGATGTTGATGATGATAATGAAGAGCCCCTGAGTTAATAAAACATTGTGGTAGTTCACACCAATAGTGTTTGAGAAATCCGTATGTAACAGTAAATAAAAGGATTCTACGGAAAGATATTTACTTAGATTGCTACAGAAGCTGGGTTAAACTTAAATAAATAATCATATATCTGAGCTTTGAACTCTAAAGATTGTTTTATCGGTAGATTTGTTATCCCGACGTTACCCTTTCATGAAAAATATAAGGAAATATATATTTTGGAAATGTAAAGGTTTGATAGATGATTTCTATCGTTTCCGATTTGATAGGTGGAGGAAAGAAAATAATAGTTTGTATTTTCCTCTTGCCTTCCGTTACTTGTAAAAAAATCTCTTTATTTGGTCAGTATTATTGTATTATAAAAGCAGTGTTGGTTATTTATACATAGATTTCTACATAAGGAAAGATTATTTTATTCCAGGAAGAAAAAAAAAGCATATATACTTTTCTGATTTTGACTCACTCGACTCTGAATACGTTTTTCAGACAAACATAACATGGGTAACTACATTTTAAAAGCAAATTGAAATTCAAATTGAAGCTGTCCTTCTACAAAACGCTGCAACGGTCACAATAAGATAAAATGGCAGTGAAGTGCTTCCCAACTACGGTTAAGATCGTCAACGCGTCGAAATAAAGTTCCAAAGACTAGGCGACGCATTAGAATTTCAAAAAAGCTTTGCTTTCCAAAGTGTCTGAAGACTTTTGCTTCCTGGCCAGTACAGTTCTACTGCTCGAGTTTATTTAGCAATTACGTAAGATAAATTAACTTCTGTAGTTTTTTGAATAAGTGTGTTACAATATTATAATAACAGAAACAAAAACCGTGTCACTTTTAATTTTAAAGTAAGAGTCGGAAATATTTGTTGAAGGTATAATGATGATTTCCAATTTCGAAACGAAATTTAATAAAAAGTATTTTTTGTAGATATGTGGTATACCTATTTCTTGAAGGTATTCTTTACAATTGATGTGTACTAATAAATAGAGATGAAAATTACACTTGAGAGAAGAAATTAGGTGTGATGTGTTAAGCATTTAAGCCCATATTTACTATACTGAGTGAACGCGACACACGTATAACACGTAATTTTGTCAGTTTCTTCTTTTGATCCTGTTAATTTGTATAATTTCTACTTACGTAAGAAACGGCTGAATAAAAAAGGCGGCCATAACGAGTCATTTGCTCACATCCGAGCAAATGAGTCCTGTGTGCAGGTAAGACAGCGAGGCGGCTGTGCGCGTTACATAATTCACGCCTCTTCAAACACTCACTTTTATTTTACTGCTTACGCTCGTCGCTTTTGATGTGCTCGCAAATTTGTGAGAGATCTATTTACAAAGCGCGCGAGACAGTTATTGCATTAGCATTGTGTGGTTTTATTTAACACTGTCAACTCAGAGTTGCTCGTGCTGCCACTGCACTGCACCAACTTTATCTAAAACCATATTTTTTTACAGTGAAAAGTTACACAACTTGTTTTTCAGCTCGTAATCAAATTAAAGGAACGGTTCAAGTATCATCGTTACAAAGGTTATTCCTACAAATTGAATAAATAAACAGCTAAGTAGGTAGAATTTCGGCAAAGTTTTAAAAGGGTTTCATAAAAACTTGGATATTGTTGTCTGCAGGTAAAGTAGATTTTCTGTAAAAAGTATGAATTAAACACAATATTCTTTCTAGATTTAATTAGGTACAACAAAGACAAGACACAATTTATTGTCAAAGGTAAAATTGACGTAAAATATTATTAGAAGTAACTTTCTTACAAAATATTTAGTAAGATTCTGTATTAAATCAGGATAATCTAACTCAACTTGGTGAGCAAGAACAATCGGGATAAAAGATCTAACCAACTTATTTTTTATCACTTTCTCCATGAAAATGGGATATTGTATTGTTGCCTCTTTCGTACCAAAAGAACAAAACAACTGAACAATAGGTGTCCAGGTATTATTTTTATTCAGTAGATAGTTTACAGGTATGTTAATTTGCTCACGTAATATGAATATTTCTGTGGATTAGTATTCGAGGCGTGGCTGCTGGTGCGCTGGAAACTGATCGCGGCAGACGACCCTACGTGATGCGCCTTCGACAGGCTATGAGGAGGCATGAAGAGCCAAATGACCGCTTTATCGCGTCACTGAATTTCTTAACGATAATCTGAGAATGAAGGAGAGAATCGTGGTTCAATGGGGAGCATGATGAACGGTCTACGAGATTTAGCAGTGTCGTCGTACTGTTGTTATTGGTGGTTTTATAAGTAAATAAATCTATTGATTTGCACACTGATTGTAATGTGTAGGACAAAGTAATCAAGAATATAGAACAGACTAAAAGAGACCAACCTTGAATATTGATTTAAATACAACTTGTTAGACGGAGGTGTTAGAATCTGACTTCTGGAAAATTTAAATAGTGATATATTACGCACTTTAAAGCATAATGAGACATTACAGCTGTCAATAGCTATTGAATCATCTCTTTATATGGGCTTAAAGTTACAAAAATAAAGAAATAATTTTATTAAAAGAAATAAAAATATTATTTCAGTAATATGAACTTAAGCGAGAACCTAAAATCTCTTGAGATGGTGAAAACTTTTTGTCTTTAAACACTAACGGTTTGACAGGAACTTTTAAGATTTTGGTCCTAAGTGCTAGGTTTAATATTAAAGGCCTTTTTTTTAAAGATTTTATTTAAAAGAATGAGTGTTTTTTAATGGATTATCGCGGTCCTTGTTGACACGTTACAAGAATAAACAAAAGAAAAGGTTTAGATAGTTATTCGATCCTACGGAATAAACTAATAATATATCAATATTTGTGCGAAAGGACCAATGTGGAGAGACTTCATAAGTGCGCAATAAATGCACTGCAATGCGAAGAAGATCAAAACTTAGAACATATTAATCGTCGCCACCTATCATCATGAATTGCATCTATTTGCTTTCATTCATAATCTTCTTCGTAGTGTACCGATGTCAATCTTAATTGATACCCCCCAGATATTGACTACGAGTTCAGCGTTACTAACAGGTTTTAGTCTAAATTAACAGTAGGTCAGTTTATTAGTATATTATTAGAAGATGTTAGGAATATACTACGACTTATGTTCCCTGACAATGTCAAAAGATTACGCGGTCACGTGAGCGAAGCCGCGGTCACAGCTAGTTTATCAATATTTCTGCGAAACAAACCCGATGTTGTTGCTACTCAAAAATACAAATACAAACGTACATATATAATTATCTGCGCATTATCCTATAGTGGACTAGTTTTCTGCATCAACATAATTCTCATCATTCATTTCTGTAATATTTATTCATTAGAAAATATCTATCGGGACCACATTACGCGCGCAACTAATAAAAACTTTATTGTTAGCTGTTTTATTCTCAATGGAAGGGAGAACATATTAATCATGTTGTGGTTTAGAATGGAAAACAGCACGCCATTAAATAAATAGGTTAGTATTGTTAGTGTTTACAATTAAATTATTGGCAGTCCGGTCTGGTAGCAATCGCCTTCAATATGCTGTTGACACTACCATGCAGGCGCTGCGCTGTAGTAAGGAGGCCGTTTTCTTTCGCATGATCGCATGGAAGCCACCTGTGCGAGCCTCCGTGAGCTTGAAATTAAGTGTCGATACAAATATACCATAGTGTCGAGAAGGCTTTTTAAAACCGGGACACGTTCGCAGAAATATATGTTTTGATCGAAGAAGAAAAGGCGGCAGTTAGTTTTAAAACTTTGAACATAACGCGTCTGGTAATACACGCTTAACATAACTCGTGGATAGAAAACCCGAACAATCCCAAAATAACACCGTGTAAAGAATTAATATCATTGTAATATGATAAATTGCATCAAAAGCCAAACAATAATTACAGCTGCCAAAATTGCATTTCTATACGCACGATATTCAATTTAGTTCTAGTTTCAGCCAAATAAACAGACAATAGCGCATTGTTACACAAAGTGTTATTGAATATATTAATATTTGAACGTTGATTTTGAATTTGCAAATAATATCAATATTGGCAATATTGGCAGTCAGTTAACTAAATAGAAAATTATATTTACATTATATACAGACTACAAATAGAACTAAACTAATGATAAAAATAAGACTAAAAGTAAGAAAATATAAACATCTAAACAACGACGACAATAGGACACTTAGGCGTCAAAGTACTCCTCCGCATCGCTGTCATCTGGAAACGTGCCCAGAAGACTGGCAGCATTGCCACGCTGAATGGCAATGCTAATTCTTTGGCCAAAGAAAGAGCCAGCCCTCTGGTAACGCGAAGTGACGACCAGTCGGCGAGAGATTTCCTTAAAAAGGAGACGCGCACTCGGGCCCCATGACCCGAGCGTTTCGACCCCAAACGGCTCAAAACTGAATAAAAATGGTATAACTAAATAGAATATATTAAGTTTGGCTAAGTAACTCAGTAGGTAAATAACAAGATCTTTGAATCATAACAGATTCGAAGATCTATGAAACATAGTTTTCATTGCTACTGGCAGCTTTGTCTTAAAAAATAACGAGAAAGCGAAAAATCTAACTACTTTTCTACTCTTGTTTCTTTTTTCAAAGAGTTACTAACATTTTGTAATTTTATTTTTGTGAAGTTGTGTTGAGCTGAACACAGACAAACTTCAAAATGCAGCCATGTAATTGCAATGTAACCTACGTTACAGGTACATAGCTACTTACAAGTAGATACAATGTTCTACCCGCTGGTGTCGCCGTGTTCGAGTAATAGCAGTATCGTTTGGTTCGGCTGAGTGCATAATTTATTAGGTCTCACATCAAATTTATGTTTTAAACATGGGGCATGTGTGTTTTCACAGAAAATACAGTCCTTTATAAACGAACCGTTAAAAAAACTCTACTACGAAAAGGTACATTTCTGTCGAAAAACAGAACAGAATAATCTTTTCACAAAAAACTGATAAACAAGAATATAATTTTTTATGAAAAAGAAAAAGTTCATCGCGAGAGGATCGCGTACAAGCCAGAGCCCCCGTGATTAATGATGAACACGACACCATTCAATTTAATTCCAGAAATTCCTGTCCAATAAGATAAAAAGAAAAAGTTTTATGCCTTTTTTATTTATTTTTAATGAAATCCACTTTGTCGTGTCGAAAGGTACGTCGCTTCAATTAAGATTTTAGTATTAATGATGGGGCTGCCGATGGACAAATTTTCCCAAAAGCATTTTAGAAATCATAACAATTTCTTTATCGACCAGCATAATTTTTGCATTCAAACTTGCGTAAAGGAATTATTTAGTAATGGGAGAAATTAATATAATAGAATTATTACTCTTCCTCATTGGTTTTCCACGTAAAAGCAGATGCCGCCTTGCAGAGCATGATACGCTTATGTAAATTTGATTACAAAACTGGGATAAGCATCTCTTTTTGACTATTTATTGTTTCTATTGAGTTATTGGGAGAATGAGAAAGATTAAAACAATATATATATTTTAGAGAAAAGTTAATTACTTCACATACAATAAACGGCATCATCAAATCTTGGAAGGTATTACCAGGGCCCAAGCGTTCTCATGCCCAAACCACGTACAATACGTATTCACGGATCGGCAATCTAATCTACACATTTTCAAGACAAAATAATCGGGTCTCCGGCCAAGATAATCCGACCACGTAGGTACGTAAGCAGGGCACATAATTACGCGTAGGCAATACTACCCATCCCTGTCCTTATAAATGGAGACTGTGACTCAGCTATCTGGCTTCATCAAGTCTACATCAATCTTTTTGCTGGGCGCGGGTTTTTACTTTCATGAAGTTATTTGACAGTTCAAATTAAGTAGTAGCAATATAACTAAATTAAAGTACATACACGTAACTAAACTTTTTTCTTATGAGAAAAGAATGCCACCTGCTACGAACCTGCTATCATGCTCCTATTTGTTTCAACGATGTTCTTACATCTGGTCACACATATACGCTAAATTAAAATAGGTAACTGTGAACTGCAGCTGTATCATATCGGTGCTCATGTGCGTTCGGTACACCTTGGACAGCTCCGCTGCAAATTTTAGTGACTGCTGCCACGTAACGAGAATAAACATATGATTTATCATGAGAATTATTTTTACTGAAACTTATAAAAATAATATTTGGTCGAACCGGTACATACCAAACGACGCCAAATCACTGTCGCCAACCAAATGGCGCCTGCCTTAGCTTCATCATAATTTATTTCAAATTCGTATTGTCAAAGACAACGTCACTCTCAAATATTTACTTACCGAGATCGGTATCGATTATCACCAACTCCAAATTTATTTTGAAATAGAAACTCTTTCATTTTGTTTCCCAATAAACAGGCGCTCTATTGAAGCGTTTTCATATCAAAGTGTCATTTTTGTATCGTTCGCCGTCATTTGGACACGAAGATAATGCGAACAAATGCGTGGGCTCGGGTTCTTGGAACCTTTTTCAATAAATGTGCCTTCAGTAACCGCTGAACTGAAACTCTTGTAGATGATGCAGGGATTATGAATAAAAAATATGATTAAAAGAGTTCGAAAATACTGTATTGGTTTTCTTAAGAAGAGCGTAGATTAATTAAATATTCATGCTCTTCTGAAAACTTTGTAAAAAGTCCAAATTAAGCATTTTAATTTTCTTAAGAACAGCTTTACTTTTAGGTACTTAAAGATACTGCCAATTTATTAATAAAGTCTAGTCGTGAACTCTTTAATTTAATTTTAGTCCACTTTAGGGTGGAAACTATCGGGTTTAGTACATAATAAAGAAGACTTTGTATTTTCGCTACTTTCATATTACTAAAATTTACAGGGTTTTAGCTTAACTTGAAACACATCTTTACGGTCGTCGTCGTGACATTTTATTGGCGTCGATTTCACTTGTCAATTGTGTAATAAACTTCCGTCTTGTTCCTTCCATTCCTATTTGATTTAAGCTCACTCCCTACGAAATTGTCTCCTACTTATTTTATTGCTTCATATTAAAATAGTACTTTGAAGCGCGGTTTCTCGTTTCCAGCGACAAATGTATGCATATGAATGATAATTATGTACATGAATGTTGAAACTGCTTAGAACGGTCCTATCATTTTGAATTGTGACATGTTCTTTTAATCTATGCCAGGGATAATTACCATTTCAAATGCGAATACCGCTGCGATGTAAACGAAATATGTTGTTTACTTAGTAACAGCGACGAAGCAAAACATTACGATTAATGTACTTACGTACGAATGTATCTAATAAACAAGATTGATAACATTTCCCGAAACTTATCCACTAACAAGTAACAGAAGTTGGTGAACTTTTATGGAAGGACTAAATATGGTCGTCTTAAGTTTCTTTTTAGAATCTATTAGACACCGAAGTTATAATATCGGATCCCGGGGCAGAGCGTCGTTTACTATCACTTAACTCATTTTTATATTCGCCATTTTGGCTTGCTCGCTGTCCCAGATTCGCTATGAATACAGAGTGGAGCCTCCCATAATACGATACATGGCCTACTTTGAGAGGGATCCTCGGAGCCGCGCTACTTGTTTACATTGAACTTACGTGCCTTGTGCGTTTGTAGCGTGTTGCGTCTCTCCACTCGGATATTTTTGTTTTTCCATCGAGCTACGAACGACGCGTAATAACTGTATTCAAAATATTTGTTGAGTGTTTCTTTGAAACTTTCTGACTTTGTGCCATGGCTCATTCTGTCTTACAAAGAGGAGTCCTGAATCCATGCAGTGGGACTGTAACATGCTGATAATGAAGTACTGTCGTTATACAGGGTGAATTTTTCAAGAGGGCGTGCATGACCAAATCCGAAACTATGAGAAATAGCGAAAAATTTTGAAAGGAGTCTCGAGCCCGATTTTGTCTAAAACTAGAACTGTATCATTACATTTTTGAAAAATCATTATTCTTAGACAGGAATCGAAACCTTTGATTTCAGAAAAAAAAATACACACTGTATTATTACACCATTCAATAGCGTCACTAATAAGGATCAAATTCTTGAAAATAATAACATACGGCAAACTAAAGGAAAGAGTTCAATTTTGATGAAATACATAACAGTTCGCAGTAATCAACGAAACGTCGAACAAAATCACTATTGGTGCCAACTCACTTGTAAGTACTAATTTCAATTGTTTACGATTTCTTTGCTTTTACAGTGGCCATTTGCCACGAAGAGTCAACAAAATTGAAATTAGAACATAATGTTGTGAAAATCGACTGCGCTGCGGGTGTCTTCAATCAAGGAAATTAATTTAAAATATGAAAAAAAAAACATAAAATTTAACATTTTTCTTAAGTTTGCCGAATGACATTACTTCCCGGTATTTGATCCTGATTAGCGTCACTATCGAATGGTGTCATAATACAGTGTGTGTTTTTTTCCAAAATCAATGGGTTTGATTCCTAGCAAGGAATATTGATTTTTCATAAATCTAATGATGCAGTTTTAGTTTTCATCAAAATCGGGCTCGAGATTCCTTTGAGCATTTTTCGCTATTCCTCATAATTTCATATTTGGCCATCCACGCCCGCTTAAAAAATTCACCCTGTATAGACATACTTAAGCATACCGATATACCTAAGGCAAGGGGTTTATAGACATATAGGTATAAGTACCAAAGATATACCTACCACAAGGGGTTTATGTACCGATATATATGCGACGTGTAGCGTTAGAATGTTGAGTCTTTTGGTTAGCCGGTTAACCGCAACCCGTAACCCGTTTCCTGTTTCCCTTACTTACAGCGAGACTCAACGGTTAATGGGTTATATAGTTGGCGCTACGGGTAACTCACACATTTACTGGTTTTTATATGAATATATTATAACGGGTGTAAAAACTACTGTGCTAATTTTGTATTATAAAATAATTGTAATTAATGAATACAGTCTTTTGAATTGCACTGAATGTCATAAAGCTCTCATCAAGCACCAGAGGTACGGCTAGGAGTACGGTGGGTCTGCACTGAAGTTTTGGATAACAAAATTTGAAAATTGAGTTACCTATAGGGAAAATATACCTATATCGGCCCCGCGACACCTCGAAATCGAAAAAATATTACAAGTAGTAGAGCACCAGAGAGCACATTTCCGGCGACAAGATTTATCAGAAGTGACAGATTACTATAATCAGGAATTTTGGAGCACTTCCAGGACTGTTACTTAAAGAAATCGTCATACTTTTGGGTAACTATGAGGATTACTTACTTTGAAGTTGAACAAGGGTGCACCAAACCAATTCGGTGTAATAATGATCGTTAATATTCAGAATCGTTGTAAAGCAGGGTATATGGTGTGACCTCTCTAAATCCTCATACTTTATAGGTGCAGTTTATTGAATAGTGAATATCTGGGATCCGGTCGGGTAGCAGTGGCGAGTCGACCACAAGCAGAGCAATAAGGCGCGTGAAGCGGTCGGGCCTTGTCTTAATTGTCAATAACCGTGAGTCGGGGCGCGCCGAGCCCGCTCCCGCCGAATAATTAACGAACTTCCGCGATTTTCGAGTTTGTAAATTGCCTCATGGTCTCGTCGACCCGCGTCCTGGTTTGCTGATATAAATTATGTGCGCACAAAATTAATCTTAGTGATTTAAGAACACCCTTTATTCTCAGGCTTCCATTTAAATCTTATTCTTACAAAGTTCTCTAATGGCAAGTTTATGCTATTACGGAAAGTGCCTTTTTGTTATATCGTATAGTTATCGTAGCTATAGTGCGATGTACAGATTAGTGTAGGCGTTATTGTGAAACGAAGCCGACATTTATCGGTAATGTCACCTCTCGCTGATTTTCCGGAGAGATTTTGAAATAAAATCCTGATAAAAGGTAACGGAACTCGACATTTCGTATATTATTTCCGTTTTCGAGGAAATTATAATAAGACTTAGCACCGTGTCGCTTGGCTTCCGTCGTGTTTCTGCGGAAGTGTTTTTAATAATTACCTTATTGGAGTAGATGCACCGTTTGTGTTGATGCTAGTCAATAAATAACGGGAGTGTATATTGTATTAAAGTACGGAGACATACATGACGTAATTTTAGCTCGAGTCTCGGCGAGGAGTTGTGGGATTCGCGCGAGTGCGAGCATAAACAGAGAATTTACAAGCCCACGCCTTTCATTAAAATGTAAACAAGCTTCCATATAATTCGTGGTACGTTAATACATCAGCGGGGATCACAAGGGTGGGCTGCACACAACCTAACTGCGGGAATGTTTTATGGTCAACATTAACCGCAATACGGTTGACCCTGAGAGCTCTTCTTCCCGAGACTAAATGCACTAAAACCATCGCTTTAATACTTTAGAGCGTGCGTATGTGATATTTGTTATGAACAACGTAAAGTTTACGATTTTGCTGCGTAACCAATGTTTTGTCGTCAATTTTACAATAGTTTGCCGGCAGATTTTAACGGCAGCAATATAATAGTAACTCTCGTATAAGCAAAGAGTGTCAGCGATATAATACTAAACACGGTAATAAATTGCAAAATTCAGAATAAAGCAAAATGATTTAAATGAAAATACAAGCTTCGATGGTCTCGTGGTCGCAAGCGCGACTGCTGAGCATGAGGTCCTGGGTTCGATTCAGTCGGGCAAGCTTTTTTCGTCAGGAATTTGTCTATAATAGCAGACACGGAGTCTGGATTTGTGCCCGGTTGGTGGTAATAGGCTCGCCCCCTCTTACATGGGAATTAAACATTACTGGCGAAATGTGAGTGTACTAATGGATACATCTCTGCCTAACGCTTAGAAGATTACAGGTGAGATGTTATGTAAAATTCGAGCTAATTTATCATAGTCTACCTACTTTAGGTACTAAAATCTCAGTGAGTTATTTTACTCATAGAACAAGAAAAAAGTAGGTAAAATAATTTGATTTATGTTGCCAAGTATAATATAAATAATTGGATATCTGAGAAAAGGTTCTAGCCGTTCTGATTCTATGTTATTATTAAATGATTATATTCATTTAGAAGTTCCATTACCATTATCTAAAATGGGGCTACACAAACATTTTGTGAGCAGATTGTGGGGGATATAATAATTGCTTAAAACTGTGTTTTTAAACAACTATTATTTTAGTAGAGGGTAGGCGCGTTGTTTGAGTATTTTTCATTAATTGCCTAAATAGAAAATGTATTATTATATCGACCGTGGTTAAAAAAACTGATATCAAGTGTGGCTTGGATTTTCAGGATTCGCTGATTATCGACTTCTCTATTACCTTACTTAGTAGGAGTCCGGGAAAGAAGTGATTTCTTATAAAATTACTACCAAATATTGACGTGTAACAGTGTTTTAAAGACCTACATTCAGGAACAGATATATTTTTTTCGGTTTACAAGCTTCACCGTAAAACGAGATGAATTCTTAGAATCCTGGGACATTTCGACTTTTTCTTCAAGGTGCCCACGCATTCTTTGGAAAACCCCTTATTGAAGGTAGCCATACCGTAATAAAAATACTTTTCCTCTTACAAAATACAAGAGTGACCTGTATTTATTTATCTTAGACAGAGTACCCACTACTTCTGCTCCGAAGGAGTTTATACTTCAAGTGATATGAGGCGAAGTTGTAGGAAAACTGAGGAGTTACTCGACCAACGTTTAATCTTCATTGAAAGTTGCTTGTTTTGTCCGTGATAAAGGTGGGAAAACTTATAATGTGATAAAATAACACGAAGTGTTGCTACAGGGAGTTTCAAGAGCTAGCGTGTATAGAGATGATGAGAATTAAGGAGTGAACGAAGTTTTGTATGCTGAGATATTTTTCAAGAAAATACATATCACCCCTGTAATCCCAGAAGGGTTAGGCAGAGGTGTACCTAATAGTACACCTACATTTCGCCAGTTATGTTTGAGTCCCATGTAATAGGGGGCGAGCCTATTGCCATCAACCGGGCGCAAATCCAGACTCCGACTCTGAAATCATAACACGGGTTTTGTATGATGAGATCTTTGAAAACAATGATGTAATTGAATTTAGGATGGAGATGATAGATATGAAGCTGCAACACCTAACTGTATCCCCCGATTTTGTTATCATTCGTTTTTTTGACTTGCCTCCTACTGTGGAAGCAATAAAATAATGTATAGCAATTACTTCTGATCTTTGTGTCAAAGTATCAAACATTTTTCTTTTTAAATTATCGTAAATTCAAACTTTGATTTTCACGGCCATAAGTCATCTGCAATCAAATAGTCAATTATTCCATATTAAAATTCGTTTCGATTGATGTTGTTTCCTCTTAAACAAATATCCACTTTATGTAAGTTTATTTCAGATAGAGTAGTCCTATTGAAAACAATGTAAAAATATCTGAAGTGGTTGCGTGAACTGAACTTTATTGAGTGGGTTTTAAACATTTTTTTTCCAAAAACACATATAGTTACACTTTGAGAAACTAAATTGAAATCGTGGGATAATTGATTATAATACTATTAGTCGTAAACGGCGCGACTGCGGAATGTGGGGTCCTCGGTTAATACCCGGGTCGAGCAAAAGTGTTATTGGGTTTTTCATTAGAAATTTCTCAGTAGCATCACGGAGTTTGGCAGTGCCCGGTATGATATCCCCGTGCCTCTCGATTGCCGTCCCATCGGACTATGAGAGAAAAGGAACGGATAAACGGAGAGTGCACCTGTGCCTGCGCACACACTTGTGCACTAAAATAACTCCAAAATTTCCACTGAGATTGGCCACTGTGACCGAAAACGGCCAGGAGTAGTAATTTTTTAGTACAGTATTTATTAGTCGTATTTAAAAAAAAAAACTAAAAATTTGGTTCTATTCATTCTGAACTATGAAGTGGTGCATATTTCTGTTCAACTTCTCATTAATTCCGGGAACATCATATGAGTATCAAACTATTGAGTCAACAACCCAGGTATTTAATTAATACATAATATTCTCAGTAGAACATTGAATTCACTTGAGGCAGTATCGCGACAGGATCGCGAGCTCCAAGTACCTTCTATAAGTAATTAATTGTAATAGTCTAGGAGCTGGGAGGTGCATGACTATGCAGTTGCTCTAACAAGATATTGAATTATACAAGGGTAAAGGTAAGTAACATTAAAGCAATGTACTTACGCTGTACACGGGGTTGGGTAAGGTTATGTAAACTCTTAGACTATACATAAAGGGTATAAATAGACCCCTAACGAAGCCGAAAGGCACTTGTTCTCCCCGTATTTGCGATTTTTTTTTGTTCTAGGCCATACCTGGGAACCTTCCAGTTACGGAGATATTGGGGGTCAAAGTTCTAACTTTTTCACAAGTTTTTTTTTAAAATACATGTTTTTAATGTAAGATTTTTACTTTAAACACCTCCACACCCTTACTATTCAATCCATCCATCAGCACAATGCGTTGAGTGCGTTCCATCGAGTTTTACAGTAAAACGTGATTTTTCACCCCAAAAAAAAAATCGTTTCCTAGCAATAATTTTTGCGTCAAGTTACTTAGTTTGATGTGCAGAATGCTTGGTTGACGGCTTCGTGAATGGACTGTTTACACCCTGTATATGCGCGTTTGCCACACGATGAATTTAACACTAGCTTCTCTGCCAGTTTAAGTAATTATACACTTCAACTAACTTATCTGTGCAGGAGAGAAAACACAGAACTAAAATAAATGTACCAAGTATGACATATTGATGCATTTTTGCTTGACAAGCAACGCCACCTTGAACTGCACATTTAAAGTGGTCATACTATACCTTGGGCGTTGGTCCCGGTTGTTATTTGTAGATTTCGGATAGTCGTAAGGAATCAGAAATCTGAAAACCTGACAATCAGTCTAACCAAGGGATATTTGTTAGCCAGTAATTGGGTTCTGGAGGACTAGGTAGATGTGATGGTATGTGTCATAATTGCATCCAGTATAGTTGTGTTGCCAACTACTTAATATTGCATCGAACTAGTTCATATGACACAGTATCTATCAGTACTATCTATCTATACGAGTATATATTTATAAAGTTAGAAACTGACTGGCTGACTGATTCACTGACTGATCGATCAACACACAGCTGAAACCCCTGGGTCTAGAAGCAGGAAATTTTGCACAAACGTTCCATAAATAACGTAAGTGTGCACTAAGAAGGGATTTTTGAAAATTCATTCCCTAAGGCGTTAAAATGAGGAAAGAAAGTTTGTTTGAAACTTGACAATTTTGCCAACAGCTAGTGTGCCTATAAAATAGAAAAACCTACAGAATATGCTTTATGCCAAACTAAAAGAGAGAAAAAGAATCACGTTTAATTTGGTTAATTTTACAAAAACTCCATATCCGTTACACCCCATAACATATTGCCTTTCTATATTTGAATATTAAATGTAAACCAGGCTATTTTTACAAAAAAAAAACTGCTGTTCATTAGCATGTAATGATGTCCCATATAGTGACGTCACGGCTTATACGCACACCGCCACGTTACGTGACCATACTGACCGTCCCTCGTTCGGTTGACCGAGATAATACGCCATTTTACAACGCCATACATTTGCATCTTCCATTTATTAAATTATTCATGTACCTACGCTAGTTGTATGAAAATAATACCCTTGTAACTCGTAATAAAGTGTCGGCCGCTATTTGTAATGGCTTGTAAACTTAAGGTTTATTACATTAGGTTCAAGTTTTCATTACAGAATCTACTTTCAACTAACCTTGCTGTTAAAGGCATCCTAACGACGATTATCTATGAAGAAGAGTAGCAGGAAAATACCTGCAAATGATGTCCTAAATACATCGTTAGAAGGTCAATGTTCAGTTGTGAACGTAACATAAACATCACGCCTCTATTACGCGAAAGGCATACAGCATACCCACATTTTACCAGAAATTACGTAATAGTGGGCGAGCAGCCAGAATGTTCATCATTCTCATGCCCTTATCCCAATTCATTTGCGGTCGGCGCAGCATGTCTTCTTCTTCCATACTTCTCTATTACTCGTCATCTCGCCAGACACCTCTTTTCTGCCATATCATTCTTTACACAGTCCATCCATCGTTTCTTTGGTCTTCCTCTACTCATATACCCATCCACATTCATACTCAAAACTTTCCTCACGACATTTTCCTCATTCCTCCGCATCACATACCACGACAACCGATTACCACACAACTTTTCAGTCACCGGCGCCACTTTCAGACTTCCTCTTATTTACTCATTTCTTATTTTATCCGTTCGCGTAACACCACAGTCAAAATATTATGGTACAATATATAAATTTACACCTTTTTCTCATTTAGGTAGGCAGAAACTACGCCACCTGCTACAATCGTTACACCCATATATGGTACAGTATCATTATCATCATGATGATAAAGTAGGAGCAGCCTCCTTTATCACCAACATCCGGCAGTGTGCCCAATGATGACGAGAACAGGCTGTGGAAAACGCAAAAGACGTTTTCCGTCCTGATAAAACGAGGAGATCGAAAATTTCCAAACAAACACAATTGCAAATTACTCTTAACAAGCTTAACAAACAAGATTATTTTTAATTTTATTACAAGCAATTACCAAAACTTGAACCCTCAACAAATAGAATTAACGATGAACTAAAATAATCACGTAATTAATGGGTTTATGGAAGGTATAGTCTGGTACAGTCACGTTTGCGTGTAATCTGTGCTACGCATTACGTCGAAACATTACTAGATTACCATTAATCAAAAGATAACAATTCGGGTATTAGTAAAAGATAAGTTGAAATATTACGTGATTTGTACTGATGAAAAGAAACTCTCAGAAATACTGCTAATTGCTGTTCGTGTTCAATCAAAGTACCTACTTGTAGCTCGGCTATCGGTTTGCTAATCGAGACATCGCGAGTTTGAAAACCAGTGATTGCACTTCTAGGGCAGACACGATTAGGAACATTCTAGCACAATTTTGAGTCCAATAACGATTAAAGATCGTCAAGATGGTGATCCAACATTTATAGAGTTTAATAATGGTCAGATTACATGGCCCTAAGCATAGCCCTAAGGCTCACAGAACTCCAGAACAAGTTACAACAACATTAATTAATTAAGTTCGAGACATTACGAAATTCTTTCAGCCTCTACAAAAATGTATTAAAGAAAACACGGCCAAAGCTAAAAGCATAAATTAACCCCGAAATATCTGTTACGCAAATGTTTGTATACTTGGGTTGTTTATCTTTCAGACGCAGTAATTTGTTAGGAAGACAATCAAAGCACGTATTGGATATCGCATCGTTCAGTCCGACAATATTTTTTCTTCAAAATATTTTGAGCATTTGGGCAAGGCTCTATTATATTGGGATCCGCATTGTGTGATTGACCCGCATGGCGGTACCCGGGTCCCACTAGAGACTGATAACGCAATAATGAGGGTCTGTTTCGCAGTCCACTGATTCTATGACGCGAGTTATAACTACTCCATTGTCCTCAAGGCTCCGACCCCGGCGTACTGTCGGGTGACGCTGAAAAGAATTCGGAAAATATTTCTTCGTTGTACACGTCACAACAAAGACATCTGTTAAAAGGGTGTGTCTCGGTGTCTCAGATTTATTCTGTAAGCTTTACTTTCGTCTTATTAGTTTCGAGTCCGGTGCACACCGTGCAGTCGGATGTGTAGCGGGACAGGAACTGAGTTCCGCTGAATGTGAACATCGGCCAACTGCACTATGAAGTTTGTATTTGAATGCAGACCACACAAATATTCCGTAGCCTCACTACTTGAAGAGTTGCTTGCTCATATACAATGCGCAAGCAACTCTTGCAATGTATAAAATCATTGTTGGTTTGTGTATTCGGAAATGGAATGGAACACCATTAGAGCATTAAAGCATTTCTCTTCGCAAAGCTCCATCGACAAAGTAACTCGAAAAATGGAGCTGAAATAGAACCGGAACACCAATTAGACTTCACTGCATTTGTTTTTTTTTCATTTCAAACTACAGACCGACCCCTTTTATGAGTCCTCCACCTTGCCCCATTAAATACACATTAAGCGTCCACAAAGTCCTAACTATATCCCAAAAAAAACCATAATCCACGATTGGTACAATTACGATACTAATTGAACCAATACATGATCAATCTTCAGAATATTCTATTTAAGTTGATACCTTCGCGAGGACTCATTAAAGTGGTCAGTCTATAGTAAAAGACGTTGTTAACGCATAAGCTTCGTATAATATACACGGGGCCTTAACGTTTACTGTTAGCTCATAGATAACCGAACTTACTTTAGAATGTATTCTTTACACTTTTGACTGAATATTCTTTTGCTGTTTTAGTATCTGGACTCGATACCTGCCACCACATTTATATTTCAAGTTTTTAAGGTCGCTTTTACTTAGATAGACGATATTTTTGCGAATATAAATGCTTGGGAATTTGATACTCTGTCCTGTTACTTATTTTGATTTGAATCGAGAAACTGAAAGGAGAGACCGTCCTTGCTCTTTCAAAGGAGCAAAGAACTAGTAAATAAAGTCGTTGGTTTGTATTCATTGAGTAATTTGGTTTTCTATTGAACTATTTTTACGGCAGCGCCTTTGTGTATTACTGAGCTAGAACACCATGGGGCCCTACCCCATGGCATATCCCACAAGAGCATGAGTATATATTGACAAGTTATACATAATGGTACGTATATTTAACCACGAGTTTCATGCACGTAGAACTTTAGCGAGAAATCGTAATTTATGAACGAAATGTGGTTCTGATATAACTTTTCATTCGGTAGTTATTTATTAACGTTCGGATTCAGCGAGCTATCCCGCTTTTAGTTCAGCGTGTCTGTATTTTGTATCATTACAGCTTTGTAACTGATATCATTGGAACCTTTTGAGAACGACATTTATACGCTTGAGTCTGGTTATTTTAGTATCACGGTGGTCCTCTGAAGAGTTGTGAGTTGTTTAATATTGATCTAGCAGTTGCCCGCGACTACATCTGTGTGTACTTTGTATTTTGTGATTTTTAATACAAATATTCAAGATGAAAAGTACCCTACATCCTGCTTCAGGTCCAAGGTCAGGAACCTGTCATTTCATAGCGATCCATACGGTAGATGTGGAAAGGTCCGTATCAAAATGGATTTCACCATTGAGATAATAAAGTTTTTTTTAAATCTACAAAAAATATGGTTATAAAAATAAGGTATACGGTAAAAGTTAAACTAATTTATTTATTGTACCCCAACAAAATTCTTACGTAACATCTTCTAAATTAACTCACTCGGCAAATTGTTTTACACACTTGTCGACCCTCGTCAGCCAACAATAAACTGTATCTACTCGTAAGTTTCATTTCGTATCGACACAGTTCCAATCGGATGACCTCGAATCAATACATCACGCAAAATTGCTTCCCTGACGATTACCTGCCTAAATGGAATTGATTTCGTAATTCGTATTACCGGATATATCCGTATACGACCTGTATTCTTGTTCCTGATTTACGAGGATAAAGGGATATGCCAGTGATTCTCACGTACATATTACAATGTTCATATTTGTGGAAGTAAAATCAATATACTCATTATTTGACTTTCCTTTGTTTGCCTTCTTCAATAATCCTGTGTGAAATAAAAATGAACCGCTTTTATTTTTTGTAAATTATCTTTTATTTTTTGTAAATTATCTGCAGGTGATATTATTTGTTTAAAAACACAAGAATACTACATTGATCAGCAACAATGAATAATATCACGTGGGTTGCAATAAAGTCCAAGTGTAGCTGTCTGCTACGACCGCGTAGCAGTTCGCTACGGCGTAGCAAATATACGATATTTCGATACTTATTTTTTTAGAATAACACAATATATAGTATAGATGCTTACCTCAAAGACCATCTTAATATAATTTTAATATTATATTATGATCAGCTTTGTCAGTCCATCGCCCTCGGCGAGATAGGAGGCTCATCAAAGTAAATCCAATGATTGAGCTCAATTACAAAGGCTAATTTAACCATATCAAATTACGAGGTTAACTTTGATAAGTCCTGTTAAGGCTATTTGTGAATGTTTTAAATCGACTTAATTGTTTAACACTTTTTGGAGGAAACCACACAACGAATGTATGAGTAAATGAATGGCGTTATAGTCAGTTTAATTGTAAACAAGAAGCCGCTTAACACCGAGTGCAGATTGCAAATATTACACGGTATTAAAAGCAGAATAGTAAATATCAAGCTTCCATTTGGATGTTATGATAAATGCGATTCGAGCGCTGCACAAAGAGGTCATTATGTTTAAATTCGCGTGTGGTTTGGCCTGAGTCGGTTAATCTGGTGCGGCTTAGTGCCTGTACTCGCTGTGACTCACTATAAATTATTGTCTTTGTGCCTCACTTGTATGAGAGAGGATAAACTTACTACTTTCGCCTTTTGTGAGCCCCTCGGAGCTCGAGTGGCTAATAATACCACTATTTTAGTGCGCTCGTTTTGAAAACTACACAGTTATGGGACAGTGTACTGTTTGTTCGTGCAAGTGCTTGTAATGATACTGAAATAAAAATTCATATAATAAACTCGTATATTGTGTATTTTAGCAGATTTTTTTTTATAGATTTGGATATTGAAGTGGTAATGATAACATTTTATTTTTTCAGGTAAAAAGGTAATATAAGTAATTGCATTAGTTTACTTGCCGGAAAGTTTTTCTTTTCTTTGTTAGCCCACAAAGCGTATAAGTTGAAAGTCAATAAAGGATAAGTAGAAAAGCCGTAAAATCTATCTTTATCTTGCGAACAAAGGCACAAGTGGGTCGCTACTAGCTAGTTACAAACAGTTAACTTGAGGAGTTTAACGTGATCTAATATTTACCACCTTAGACTCATAAGAGCGAATGGCAGGAGTTCGCAATGTTATCATGATTAATTCATGTAACAAAGTCTCACCAAGTCGCTTGCGTCGGGCGGTTTAAGTGTTTGAATTGTTAGTAACGTAAGACTACCAGAGAATGATGTACGATCTGGTTGAAACTCCAAATTCGTCAAGACTAAAGTACACGCCACTTAGGAAATATGAGAAGGCCATAACTCCAGTAAATGAAGGACGGACGGATCAGAACGACCTCCCGCCTCGGAAACGTAATGGAAGTGACAAGGGTTCCTCAAAATGATGGAAGAAATTCTGAGGGTTGCGCTGAAGAGGTGCGTTTTATGAGTTCCCACTGAAGATATGTATCAGTCGCTGCTCACATCGACATCTGCAATGTTTATATCCATCAAAATGAGCTACGAGACGAGAGATCACAATCGCTTCGAATCTCGCTCCTTAGTAATCTTTACGACTCATCTCACTGTGCTTGTTCAACATTTTAGGGACGTGACACTTACTTAACTCCCGTGAACACCTATAAAATGGACTATACATACATACACGTTTATTATAGGCACGTATTGTACCAAGCAACAACGCCGTTCTAAATTTAAAAGGGGTACAGCTATAAACGTCACTTCCAGCTGACAGGTGATACCCGTGTTCTGTAATTGTTAGAAACGAAGACGTTACTGCCCATCCCTAGTCACCTTCATTGTTCACTTTGAAACCATAACAACTTCCAGTAACTACATTCCATTAAAACTTAACTCGAAACAGGAAAACAGATTTCCAGTAGTTTGGATTGCGTAGTTGCAAAATAAATGCCTACTTATTGCAGTCCACGTAAAGTAATTATTTCGTTGTGTTCAACCCGTTAATCCTATAGCCGTAGTTTGTGTCTACGCCTAAGGGAAGGAATAAATGAGCCCATTGTCCCAGGCTCGAGCCCAACCCATTTAAAGATAGACAATACCCATTGTCGTACAGTCAAATAATCCTAAATTTGTTGGGATGTCTTTCTCCGCTTCAAAGTTTCCAGACAAACCGAGCAATGAACAATTCAACGCACATCCTTACGAGTTTATGATTTCGTGATTGATGGTCCTAATATTAATGAAGAATTAAGGAGTTTCATTTATCAAGATGGCATAGTGTACACACCTATTCATTAAAATGAATGCCTGAATAAAAGTATTAATCAGATATTACCTGAAACGACACATCAAAAAGTGACATAAAAAGTGTGAATTGTGTGAGATCGTTGTGACACTATGAACTAACACGTAAAGACGATTTTATAGCGCAGCTGAAACTGCGCTCGTAAACTTGAAAAGACGCGCACTACACGACGCCTAAGTGAATGTTCGGGGGTCAAATCTCGTTCAAAGTACTTAACTTTAACTTCTAGTTAATAACATGAGCGCTGTTTGATCTGAATTTCAGATGAGTTGTATTAAAAATTCGTTTCGGCGACAAAGAAAAAATACACAACAAATAGCTAGGAGGAAAGTTTTACGTGCGTCTTCAAGCCGACGACGTTCTCACTTCTGAAAGTAAACAGCAGATTGGACGTCAACTTTTCCTCTTTTTCCTCTCGTGACAGACAGTAGGTATACACAAAGAACTCGCATCTTTCGATGAACAGAACTTTACCCATCTACCTTGGGGCTTCAATATTAAAATTTTACTTACGTTGATAAGGCTAGTACGAGAGCAGCTCCGACGCAAATATTTGAAATAAATAGCAAGCAGCCATAGGAACCTATGGCTGCTTGCTATTTATTTCACAATGTGTTTACTTTATCTGAAATAGATGAATCCACCTAATGTGATTGGACTGGATGTTGCACCGATCTGAAAGGAGATATACTACCTTACTATGCGCTGTTAATTGATTACCTCGACTGTAGTTATTTGTGGAGCTCGGAGCATAAATGTTTGTACCTATCAGTGTACCTGTGTACTCTGATGTTCGGTAAACTGAACGTAAGCAATAAGCATCAGTGAACTGCGTAGGTACAGTAATAAGATAAAATTACACTCTTCATTGAATTGCCAATAAAACGGAGATGAAATGTACTAGTGATGTTCATTTTGCGACAATTTGATCACGGGCGGTCATTTACCATAATGGATTGCGCCAATTTTCAACACTGTTAAATTTTAATGGTAGTATTATTGCTCGAATTTGTGCTATTACATTCATTTCGTATTAATGACAGTTTGTGTACCTAGGTACTTGTAGTGTTAAAAAAAGTGTTTGGCACAAAATGACCGATGAATTTACAACAGCTCGCGGCAAATTGACTTCGACGTCATATCCAGAGGATTCACTCGAGGCAATGCGTTGCAGGCACCGGCGGTGCTGAATAGCTTACACCCGTCGCCGTCACAGGTTCAAAATTAGTGTCTCATTGAAACGGAATGTTTTAAAGATTGAATTTATTTAGAGTTTGTATGAGATGATTTTAGTTTCATAGTTTAGAAGAATCTACCGTCTGTAATCATCTAGGTTCTTACTGGAACTTCTCTATAGATACAGCCCATTGTAAAGAATAAATTTCCTTAGATGAAGACAACAACAGCCTGATAAAACTAACAGTTTGCTGAGACATTGCAAAGACCCGAACAACTTCTTTTGAAACAGGTGAATGTAACATCAGAAACTATAAACTTGACAACAATGCCTCTCTTAGGATTAAACTTCAGGGTGACTGGCAGACGACAAATTATTGACAAGTGAATTTTGCGGTAAATGGAGACGCAAAGACTCGGCGGCGGCGCGAGGTCTCGAGGCGCCTCGCAGCGAGGCGCGCGTGCGGCGGCATAAGCCCGAGGCGCACCCCGCACCACACATCGCCACTCGCTGGCACTCGACACGATGTCTACGTGACCGCGCAGACAGCTGCACTAATCTCGTTGCCGACATGTGTAAGATCCGCGCTAAATGCGGTTATATTCCCGAATACGACCTACATTTTGTAAAACATTGATTTTTCTCGTACGTCACAGCGACAATACTTGTCGAAACTTAAAATTTTATTCCAAGTATTTACAAACATGTGAAGTCTCTAATATTATACGGAAGTTACTCGACCGTGTTATTTCTAACAACCAAAGTATAGGCTCAAATACTAAATTTGTGAAAGGCCGGCAGAAAGCAATTTTTTTGGTAAACGAATTTCGCTTCTGGTCACGTTCGAAAACACACTAATGCACGAGTTTTACTTTTACTGCCCCTTTATCGATGACAAAAAGACCAGCTAAGGAGCGAAAAAAATGGTGTAGGAATGTCCAGGCGTACAGTTTTTGTATTCAAACTTCGTCATTAAATCAAGAACTACTTTTTGTACATGCAAGTACAAGATACACGATTAGTTTCCTTTAATAATGGAACTCTTTACCGCAAGACGCAGTAAAATGTTTTATTCCAAGCGTAATAAAATATTTGTGCAGAAGCCGGAGCATTTATTGAGTTCAGACCTTTCGCAAGTCAGGCGCGGCTTCCGGGTGATGAATGATAAATATACAATCATATTCTGTATGAAGGATTGAGCCCTTATTTGTGTTGACGAGCTGCTAATATAAAATGTACATATTTCTCGACATCGTGTTCCGTATCGTGAATATGTGTATGTAACTAGGTACATATACCTTCATTCATTTGTCTTCTCTTGCCTTGTAATCAGTCTTGAAATAATTCCACGGATCAAACTGTCACCTCACCAAAGAAGCAATATTTACCTTGTTAACTAAAGTTTCGACAGTTAGTAGAAGTAATGGCGTGCCAAGTTTAAGTAAACCAACTAGAATGAATTAGGTTAGCCTTCATTAAATTACTTTGCACTAATAGTCATTATGACTTGAACAAGTCTCATAATTGGATATGAGGGAAAACTTGTTGTAATTTGTTTTGATGCCTGAGATGTATCAATATTATGTAGGGCAGAAAGTATAAACTGATTTAATTTGATTTTTACTTTGACAAATAACTACATCCTATGTTGCAAAATAAAAAAGTTTACCAGTCCGACCTAATTTAATACTAACAGCTCTATACAAGATTTTAAACTAAAATCTAATAACTGGAAACAAAGAAATCAGTAAACATGGTAAATATCCCGTTTCTAGTGTTAATGATAGCTCTATACATATAACAAATGCGTATCTTTGCTGTATTTTTCGTGACACAGCCACACCACGTTCGATGAACCACACTCTTTAAATGGCGCCTGATTCGATCGCACACTTTACGATCTACCCGCACCTGAACGAACAATGTCATTTCATTTCTATGACAATATAAAATATGCGATGACTGAACAAAAATCGTGTTACATTGTCTCCAGGATTTATACTATAAGGACTGAGGTGTTTTATTTTTATATTAGAATGTCTTGAATTCGCGGGTAGCACGCAATCTGATTTTAAGTAACAAAAAGTATTTTTACTTGGTTCCCACAAATTCGGAGCTTAATGTTTCCGTGAGCGTCCTAGGAGGCGACTTAAAGATTTTATCGCTTCGGTGGGCAACAGAATTTGGGAACTGATAAAAATAAAATTGCCTGATTGTTCTAGTTAAGCAAGTACGCCTGCCAAACATGGCGGCTACTGATTTATTGTAGGGTAGGATTGTAATAAGGTTTTTCAGTAGAGTTTTGGACAATTTTTGAAAACCATTCTTTACTAAAAACATGTAGTTGTACCGATGACCTGGTGAAGGTTGCAGGGATCCGCTGGATGCGAGTCGCTCGGGACTGGTCAATGTGGCGACACTTGGGGGAGGCCTATGTCCAGCAGTGGGCGTCTTTCGGCTGAAATGATGATGATGATGTAGGTATCGTTGAATTTGACACGATTAAAAGGGGTACATGTACCTGAACTCTGGTTTTCCCTTTGATAAAAGAAAGAAATAAGTCTCAAAGAAATATGTCATACAAATAAACATAGAGAGACACAAAGGCATTTTTAATTAAGCGTATAGTTCCTAGTTCTTTATTAGAATTAAAAGTCGTGTATTTCCGATTCAAAAGGCTTCCTTACAATTGAAGGCTTTGTGCAATCACCTCAAATGACTTTCACAGAAGGAATTTTATCATCGAGCGAGAAAAAAGTGTTTGAATATTAATATGAGAGGAGAGGGAATTTAATATTTGACGTAGGACAAGAATACTGGGGGGAATTTCGTGTGTATTATGAATTGTGTTGTGGTGCATAAGGGGTAAGCGCTGGCAATTCTTTATGAGCACCAAGATAGCAAGACGATTTGGTGGTACATTTAGTTAATAGCCTGCAACTTGCTTGTACGCATAGGAACAACAACTTCGCTACAAATAACCGACCACTATGTCCTGGTTCCAAATACAATATTTATACATTTGCGCTCCACAATAAAGACAATAAATAAAGAAGTTGTAAGTTGTTGGAGAGCGTTATTGTAGCTCTCAACACAACAGGTGAGGCTATTCTTTACTCAAGTATCTACTCACCGTAAGTAACCTTTTACGTGGCCACCATTCGTTCTTATTACACCTCGCCATACGTTTGCCCGTCCGCGAGAACTTTAAAATTCTATACTTACCTATATGTGGAGTTTGAAAACGTAACACAACTTCGTTGATTTGAAACAGAGCGAATGTGTCGAGAAGTTGGCGAGTGCTCGGTTTACAACGTAAGATATCATATTAATTTCACGTTTTCAACTTTGTTAGGAATGTAAACAGTACTGTTGCCCGAAGACTCCGACAACAAACCATTAGTGTGCTCGTTTCTCATCGCAAAGTGCGGAGCACATTAACTGGTGAGTGTAAGTTGGTTTGGTAGGTTGGTGCGTTTCCACCGAATCGCTCGCTTTCTAATTTACGTGCCAACTTCGGTGGCACGTGTGTTCTATTGATTTGGTCTACTCGGCTGGAGTCGGTAAGTGCGTAGCTTTTTGATTGTCATCCAATTTGGACGTGATCTAGAGAATGCTATGCTTGAAGAACACTTTGTGTTTTGACTGTTTGTGGCCACATATCCCCACATTCTAATCTATCCTTCGTAAAGCTCTGATTAATTAAACAGCTATAAAGTTGATCAAACAGTTTTATTTTAATGTGTCCTTCTATTTTATGTGTATAAAGCTGTACTACTTCATCTCATTTTATTGTTGAAGTATCCGTTTATGTCATGAAGTCCTCGGAAAGATAATCGATTCGTGACGTTCGGAGAGCACTGAGTGGATGACATATTTTGGTGAAAGAAGGCATGCTAGCAGTTTATATGAATATGGATATTGGTTCATGTTGGTAAGTTGTTTTACTAAACAGTGAAACGAAATACTTTCATAGCTCTATTTGTAAGCTTTGTGATGGACGTAGCCTTAAAAAAAGTTTTCAGTGGACCTGTTGGTCAGGACTTATCAGTCATCGTTACGTTAAACTATATTTCTCAGAGTGTCGAAATACTTCTAATGCAATTATTTTGTTTATAAGTATGGCGAGCACTCAACCAACCGCCACGTTGGTCGAGTGGTCACCAGCGCGACTGCTGAGCATGAGGTCCTGGGTTCGATTCCCGGGTCGGGCAAAGTGTTATTGGTATTTTCCATCAGGAATTTCTCAGTAGCAGCAACAAAGTCTGGATTTGAGTCTAGTTGATGGCAATAGGTACGCCCCTTATTACATGGGACTTAAAACACAACTGGTGAAATGTTGGTGTACTATTAGGTACACCTCTGCCTAACCTTTCCGGAATTACAGGCGTGATGCTATGTTATGTGAGTATGGACTAACAGAATGTCTCTCAGAATGACTATGTGGTGCAGTTAGACTAGATTTGGTTGTCACGTTGCGCCTGCCTAAAATCAAACAACCCTAAATCATTGTCAGTGAATAAATGCTAGATTTGTACGATACATTGTACATGAAATGAAGAGGTTCTCTGAATATCTTTTACATTACCGTTGATAAATATCAGTGTAACATCTATTTTAGTTGATGTGAAATAATCTAAAATGGTACGGGTAGGTCGAGTAGACAGACGACTTGTGGGCTGTGGCGGTCCGATAGACAGTCGCTCCATAGAAAATACTGGCATTGATATAGCGAAAGGCTAGGCAGGTGACGGCGAATTTAAGAGCCCTCTTAGAGCGAAGCCACACTGCTCCGTTGAGCTACGTTGCGTCGTCGCAGAGTTGTCACCTGTGTCATTTTACGTATAAATTTTAAAACATGCCGTTTTTTTCACTTCTCCGTTGCGTTGTCGAACGAAAATCTTGCGCTGCGACGTCGTCGCAGCGCAAGATTTTCATTAACGCAACGGAGCAGTGTGGCTTCACTCTTACACTTTGGCATTACGCTAATTTTATAATTTAGCTAAAAGGCATATAACGAAAATGTATTCTATTATTATAAAAGTATAAGATATCTGTAAGCTAGAAAAAAGAAAAAAATGGGTGGTGCATCGGGAGAAAGATCAATATTACTAAATACATAAATAAGTTATCTAAATTTCGTTTTATTAGTGTAGTAATTGCTGTATCGAGCAACGGACGAAAAACATACAATTTCAACGAGAAAACCTTGCAATTTTGCGTTTTTTTGTAATACCTCTCATAAAAGTATACTTTAATTAAATGTAGTAGGGTTCAGTTCTAAACAGCATCACATTCTAATTAAATAAGTGCTTTTTCTATTCAACATTATCGGCAAACTAATTACCTTTTTGACCCAATCCAGTAAGTTAGGTGTCGTGCAGGCAATGAATTGCCAGTGGGAACAGAAAAAGAGCAGCTATCGGAGCGCCAGCATCCAATCAACATGGAGTACGTTTAGCTGCGAACTTCGAAATTAAATTGCTCCCCTGTGTATGTTTTAATTATTATGAGTGATTACTTAAGTAGGTTGGTACTTTTAAATATAATTGTGAGTGTGTCTCAGGTGCTTTCGAAGATGTTGGTTATTGTTCTACATGTCTCATAAAATGTAATTGTGTGAGCTCACATCGTCCTTGAAAGTTGGCGAGAGGACAGAAATTATAAAAATGATTTTGTGGAAATAACAAAAAAGATTTTTCTTTTAACATAATACGTAATTTTTTTTATACCGTTAATGTGTTGAGCATAAATATAAAGTTTCATAAATGGACCATTTATGAAACTTACGCGCTTGCACGTGTAACGTTGTCTGAAAAGTTTCGTTTATTACAACAGGCAGACACCCACTAATGGAGCTGCAAACTCTAAAAAACCTACATCGCCAGTATGCTGAGATAACCCAGCGTTTCAATTTGGCATAATCCTTGATGAGTACCGCACGCCCTGTAGCGTGGGAACTACATCTTCCTCGTGCAAATATGTTTGCATTTTATTTGTAGGAAATTAAGATTCGCGGCGCGCCGCCCCTAGTGAGCCTCGCGCGCGTCCCCCGTGTGCTCTGCACCCGTTACCTTAACAATCCGGTGCAATTTCCATCCGCTGCAGATAAGCAGAGCAATATTTCACATTACATATGACGTTATTTCCCGAGATAAACTGTACAAGCTTCTATACGTTTTGCAAATGGTCATTAACTATATTTACAGTTTCTGTGCTCGCGACCTCGATAAACAGTAAAAGATGGTGATCTCTTTACATTTTGCAATACTGGGAACATATTCCTTGAATAGTCGAGAAATACGAAACTATACAACATTAGTTTTAGTATATGCGAAACCTAAAACACGTGTCTAGTATTTTTATGTAAAGAATCTGTGTACAAAATTTCAAAACTGTATCATGAAAAATCACAAAGTTATAAGCTTGTTCTGTTACCTGGCTGTCCGCACAAAAACGTGGTCACCACGCAGCGCGCCCGCGCGCTCGTCTCCAGCGTCGTTTTGAGCTCATTGATAATAATAATTTGACAGTAGGTACCTAAATGATTGCGATAGGTACTTAGTGTCGCTCGGTATCCAACTTGTATAATATTTTTTAAATATTTTTGGGACAAAATATAACATGGTTTAAAAATAATTGGAATAGATTCAGTTACTTATTCTGAACAAACTGTATTCAGGTTTCGCATATACTAAAAATAATGTTGTATAAATGAAGTACAGAATTTGACGTAAAGTTAACACTAGCCTTTTGAAATAGTGCGTCCATTAAGAGCCGAGACTGCCTCTATATCTACACTCTATAAAGTGTTTCGTCGGTAAAATGTCGTCAGCTTTCCCGCACGACCGTTGCTCTAATACAAAAGACAATCGGCCGCGGTATCTGTTACGTGTCACAAGGAAATAAAAAAAAACTCAAAATGAATCATTGTCGTGTTGTCGCCTCACTTGAATTTAAACGGATAAGATTTTTGTGTTTTAGCAAACTGTCTTTGTTGTTATAAAAAAATGGTTGACTTTTATACAAAAACTTTAAAGTTACGGTTCTGTGAGCTTTTGAAGATAATTTCACGATAAGCGTCGAGTTGGAAAAAAATACTCACCCTTAGCATAATTGAACGTTACGTCACAATATCCTTCAGATAACGTAATCTCCGTTCATAATAATATATATATACACTAACTGTTGTCCACGAATCTCGTCGTGTGAAATTAATTAACTTCCCTATTTGAATCGTATTTTGATAACAATTTCAAGGGTTTTAATTTTTTTGCACGGAACCCTAATCCTTTTTCTAATATAAAAGAAGTCTAAGTTACTCCTGCCAGTAAAAAAACCCGTCAAAATCAACACAGCCATTTATTTAGATTTACCGGAGATTAGCCGGAATAAACAGACAGACAAACAAACATTTCAATTTTATTTTATTTGTATAAATAAATATACAGATTTGCAAATAAATAGAATTCCTCCTTGGTACGAATACTAATTTAAACTAAATCAACTTCTGAGGTGATACAATGGAATTATTTAGATGGCAACTTAACACAACCACCTTTTTACGCTCGGCTGGTGTTAAAACCGAATATTGAATTTGGGGTTCCATAGTAACATTTCTTTGAAAAGGTGAAAGTTACCACAGGAAGTATCAAGTATGTTTTGCCGATACTTATAAATAAGAAAAACGGTCTAAAATAGTAGACAGATAACTTCAGGTAAGCGACTTCGAAAGATAGTCATGAATAAACAATTTATGAAGTGTGAACGTTACTCTACGTGCTCGTATTTTATAGTATATGTCTCATCGATCACTATTAATTTAATTTAGACCCTCTCGTCGTGAAATTTAGGCCCTATTTTCAGGAGTATATAAAAAACATATGAGCTACGCACCTGTATTGAAACCGAACACTCGTTAAAAAGATAAACAGCCTTGCGGTTTTATCCTGAAATGTTAACAAACAACTATACTGTGAAAATAGATGAGATTCCGAAACAAGTACTCGAGTTTGCCATGATTAAAACAATTTATGTAAAGTATATAATAAGCCTTCGAGTTTTATCATGGAAATTAGGAGCAAATTCTAAGAAAAACCGCTCATATCGAACCCAACTAGTCTTTGTTTAATCAACAGTGGGGTCGTCATGCTTCGTTAACTTATTATTTTCAGTAGTTTTATAATAAATTATAATGTCTGTGTTTAAATATACCAAACGAAATTTAACAAGTTTTGAATGAATTAAGTTTAAATTAGAATTCAGGGTTGTAAAGTGAAATTAGGAATACTTTCGTTTATTTAACGTGAAAACAGTCTAAAATGACGTGCCAATTACAATTTCATTATCGTAGAATATATATTATTTACGCTTAAGCTTTAGCGAAGTAGATTTAAGATAATAATTAATATTGTTAAGCATACAAAGACAGTAAATAGTTTTAGTTTGAATAAATATCGTGGCTCATGGGCGTAATACGCACAAACGTTATTTTAAACCATTACGTACCTACCTCATTAAATTCGCATATTACGTGAGAAGTTATATCATAGGTCACATCAACAAGCGCATTTATGTGTGAACGCAATGTGTAATTTAAATCACTATTTTTGGATTCGTAAATTTTAACTAAAATTTTAAAATATGTATTTTGTGTTGCACACATGTTGCAAATATGAGATTCACAACCGTGAAAGAATAACCATTCTTTCGCATCTATTAAGGAGAACCCTGACTAATTTCGGAATCGAACTCAACACTTACATATGAGGGCTCGGTTTGAGATCGATAGTAAAACATCAGTTAACTGAACACAGCTCATTGCACTTACTTATTTCATGAATTGCAAAGCCACATTCATTTCAGTAAGTAGGTACGAGTATTACCAGCATATTGTTGAGTTTGTAATTGTTTTTAATTTGTTGAACATAACTCATTTATAAAATTAAACAGTGCATACAGAATTCGGATTAATGCTGCGTCAATTACACAAGAGCCGGCGGCGATACGAAATATGAAAAATTATTGGGTAATGGGCCGCAATCGCGAAGTATGAATTTGTTTCACTTCGCGATGTTAATACACGAACACATTGCCGTGAAGCTGGCAGTCAAGTACAGCGAGCGCTTTTTGATAGTTGTTTTAATTCAATTTTTTATTTAGTCTTCTCTAAAAGGAGGAGCTCATGGCTAACTAATAATCGATTTTCAAGGTTAAGCAGTGCTTGTCTAGGTTGGTCCGTGGATGGGAGACCATCCATGACATAGCGAGAATTCTCCGTGCCTAGGAAGATATTTCACAGTCGTTACAATTAGTCAGTGGTCCCAATAGTATCTACTGGTACTGGTTACTCTAGTATTATCTATAGGGTTAATACGATCAGTCGTACAGTCGCTCCATGTTAATACTGGTAATTTATAATCAGCTGCATCCCTTATGACTGGAATCCGACCCTAGCATATTTGGGAGTAAGCTAGGCAGAGTATATTTAATTTATACATTGCTTATTTCGTTTACTATACCTACAGGGTTACTGTAAAGATGGTTAAACCTGTTCGGTCATGATGGGTGTTTATTGTATTGAGATATCGATGACGTTTCACTTATGTGAAGTTTCGCTAGCTAATTTAACTCGACCCCGTTTTTTTTTTTTAAATCCCCTCAAATACCTATTATTTGATGATATTATGCAATGATTGTGTTGGTGAATTTTCCAATTTTTGTGTTGTTTTCAGTCAGTGACTAAACTGCATGTTCGTGACATCGCATGTTCATGACATCGGATCTGCTATGCTTAGGATGTCATAACAAACAGACATATCGCTATAATGCCGTCGGGTAACCACTCTAATTGGTGACTGTTGCGTTGGTCTGTTTGTGCTCTAATTTAGTTAGGTCCACAATGATCAGGAGATTCTAATTATATGTAAGTATACATAACATCACGCCTGGATCCCAGAAGGGTTCGGCAGGGGTGTACCTAATAGAACACTAACATTTCGCCAGTTATGTTTAAGTCCTATGTAATATGGGGCGACCTTAATCCCATCAACCGGGCACAAATCCAGATTCCGTGGCTGCTACTGCGAAATTCCTGGTGGAAAACCCAATAACACTTTGTCCGACCTGGGAATCGAACCCAGGAACTCATGCTCAGCAGTCACGCTTGCGTCGACTAGATCAACGAGGTAGTCAGGATGATGTAAGCTCGTGTTACTAAATGTATTGACTTTTTATTTAAATGTAAAAAATATAGACGGCCTAAAACTTTAAAAGTATACCTAAACTAACTAGTATTATTACAAACTTAAATGAGTTTCAAACTAGTAACAACCACTCGCTTTTAGTGTCTATGGTCCAAAAAACATTCTCCAGTTTATATGGCTTGTGGTCACAAGTGCGATAGCTCGTAAATACCACCTACCTTCTTTGGTTTAGAATCAGTGGATGGATCAAGGGTGAATGAATGAATAAATTAATGGATTACATCAATTTTTTACGACGCAATAATAATAAAATTGAAATCTAATTACATTTATCCGGATAAGGAGTGTTTGTTTTAGATACCTTCAGAAAATTTAGTGTCTCCCATAAACTAGAGTAGTTAATGAATGAATAAGATATAGTTTTATTATTCTAGGGCAGACCGTAACTCCTTAGCGATAACGAGACCTCTGTCTCATCGCTATGTTATTTACGCACTTGATTGATACTGATGAATATTCAGACGGGCGGCGGCGCGTCGACAAATCCCGCTGTTTTGTCTGTAGTGCCCTGTTTTACTCACACCTTCTGGGATTGCAACATAAATCTTTGTCGAAAATGGATACTTTGCTTCGCATCATTGCCCTTGTAGTCATAAATAATACCCTGTAACAGTATAACGCTGGCCGGATTAATCATTAATCTCGCCGCCTTAGTGATCCCGATCCGGACAGATGGCGTTGCTGTTTAATTGTATTTTGGAATTGCCAATATACGAAGTCAACCACTTTTTATTTCGATTTATTAGCGCCGTTTATTATACTGATTTGTTATTCTTTTATTTAGATGTTAATCAGGGAATTGAAGAAAAACAAATGGGCCATCATGATTGCTTTCTATTTCGCACGTCAGGTGCCCGATGGTCCGGACACAGGCGAGTGTCGGTTGTACAGACTCAGCACATCAAGCTACTACAATCTGTTAAATTTCTTTAATAGATTTTCAACTTTATCGCTTAAGCATTAGGTTCAAGGTTGATTGGTAAAAATTGACAGTATCGGGTAGCTTGATGTGCTGGCGTCTGTATATGACGTGTAAAGCTGTCTGTACACAATGACGGAACTTGTACAATGTCTATCGATGAGCTACATTGATGGGACTCTTGTTTGAAACGTGCGATGGACGTAATTCGAGCACGATTGCGCACCATCGTGCACCATTGCTCGCCATTATGTAGAAGCACAGTAACGTAATTCAGCGTATAATGCAATGCAAATTGTTCGCTTGCACGGCGATAAGGGCGGTACATTAAATGTTTACGGTAAACTTGTGCTGACCATCAGATTATTTTTGTGGGTTCACAATGGTGAACATAACGTAACGTTCATTTCGATGAGCCTTGTACCGTGTATTATTTGATCGAATTAAGCAGGCTATGCGCTTATCTTTGTAGTAGTATAATTATTAAAGTTGAATTAATTTGGATTTCAGCCTACCTACTCAAATTGCCTAGTGGATAGATATGTTGGATTGTATGGATCAGTTGAATACATATAGGCAGTCACATAAAATACACTCCAATTCGTGCCATGTTAATAACCTATGTCCAAACAAACGTGTTTGACGAATACACGCGCGTCCATCGATTCGGATGCCGTGAAAAATGTGGAAATGCTTCTAAAATTCAACTCATACTCGATTATTTTACCTACGTACATTCACAAGTCACCGTCACCTCGCACTATATCCTCGGCATTCAGTTCACTGTCAGGCCGAGCTCATAAATCCACCCGAGAGAGACTAGAGAACGTTGGCAAGGACTCCTCTTGGAATCCTACCAAATTTAAATATCCTTTTCGAAATCATAAAGAGCCCATTACGTATGACAAAGCGTACTGCATCGTCTACTTTAGACTAACAACTCATTACACAAAACGGCATCAAGAAAATTAAAAACAACATTAGCGGATAAGAATGGAGGAAGCAACCTCACCCTTGACAACATCGTTGCATGTATATTTTATGTGTCCACAGTAAGTAACCGCTCCGAGTTTAGAAAATATTCTCAGTAAGTAAGTTGGATGGTCATTCAGTGCAGACAATACCGTGTCTTGGGACCCCAAACTCGGTTTAGAAGTACACTCCAGATGCAAAATACGGCAACAAGAGATTGGAGCCAGCCTTTGCGGTTTAAGGCGTTTTCTCATAACGTTTTATGTCGACAATTTACCGAGGTTTAGCCGGAGGGATCTGCACAACAATTTGTTTGAACTCCCGCTTTCTGGGCATCGTAAATAAGACCCAACATAGAACAACGCAAAACTATCTAACACGTACATTCGGTGCAGCATTGCTGTCATAAAATATTTTATTAGAATTTTATATTCAGTTGGTATTACAGTGCCCGGTAAAGCAACTTTCTCATTAGGTAGTATTTTTCTGTTCCACGAACATGGCGGGTAAATACAAAAAGGAATGCCTAGTTTTATACCTATCATAAAATATCTCATCGCGAGCGTTGCCGTTGGTGTATTTCATTTTGCATGGTAACACCTGATACGTAGCGATGCCGTCCGCTTACACGTCTAGACTAAATGGATGTTATTTGTTATTAGACGTGTAACCAATAATGTAAAGGCGTTAATGAGTTTTCTTGGAAATAGTGGATAACATGTGTTCCGTCTTGTCGCCGCCCCAAATGCACCGTAGGGAACGGTGCGAGCTCTCTAGCTTCGGGCGTATATTTCTATCTTGCGAAGTCAATCCAATTTGCGGTGACAGCTGAGTGGCCGCTACACCGCTGGCTTGATTTGTTCAACGTGTTTCTCCCCGAGCGAGCCAAGAGAGCCAATATAGCCAACTTTTCACCCTATTATATCTGAAGCAATTTAACGCTACAAGTTATCACGTTACTGTGATATGTTGGTATATGTTACGTCACAGACGAATAAATGTCCCAAATTGTTTCCCAACTTGGAAACAAATTACGATAACTCTCGACTTGAAAACCATAAAATTAGAATTCGTGCTTGTAACTCCAATGAATGCTAGGCACCTAGCGAGTTTCATTACAATCTCTTGTATTTTCATTAACTTTATGAAGAAACGCTGTTGATGTTTGTCTTTGTGAATTTTGTTTTGTCTTTATAAAGTTTGAATCTTTCCCTAGTTATTTGAAAAGACAAATTAAATACGAAAATAATTTTGAATTGAATAATGATGCTCTTTGTTCAAATGATTTGAAGTCCCACGTTCCCTTAGGAATTGAGTGTAAAATCAGTGCTTTGCCTTATTAATTTAATGGTAGGTTTCTAGGTAAATTACATGAAATCTATTTATCTAGAAATATTTGCTTTAAATTCTATACACTAACAAAACAATTATGAGCTCGTTTAACCGTGAGTTGCTAATTGAAAATCTGATGTACTCATACATATTACAATTTTGTGTAGGCGCAACCTATTACCGAATTGTATATGAAAAATAATGTTGGATTTTCTAACTAATTATACTTTATAATGTTTACCCTTGCGAACAGACCATTATAAAGAAATAAGAAAATGGTTTTCCTTGTAAAATAAAACAGTAAATAAGGATAATAAACTCATATTTTAAAATTAAATCTCGATCTTGGCGAAGTGAAGGTAGTTAAAAAGTTTAATCTTGAGAAGTAAAGAGTCCAGGGTCGTCTGCTGCGCGGTTCGGTGGCTGGCACGTGTCTCTGGGGCCCGCTTCCAGACCAGCACCACTTCTGAAAGCTATTCGAATAACATTGCACTTTCTTGCGAATTGTGTAGTTGATACATTTAAACTGTACTTTTATGTAGCGGTTATGACTTTTGTTCATAATGTAAACATCGTCCCGCAGTTTCGCACTCAGGTTTATAGATCGATGGAACGGAAAACGGGCATCCATGCCCCGGAGCTAATGATGTGACAAAATGTACCAAGGTTGTATTAGAAAATTGTCTGCCCCGTGCGGTTATACATTGTTACAACTTATTAACTTTCTTTTCATGTTCGGATAGGTTTCTGCGGTCCACATCTGGGTCTAACCTTTCTTATATAAAAGCTTGTCCCGGCCTATGAATATACTCTATCTTCTATTGAATGAAAAATCGATTTCTATCAACATTACAGATTCTCATTCTATTTATTTAAGAGAAAGTCAAATCGGTATATTACTTCAAAATATTTTCATTACAGTCAAAAAGTGTACATATTATATATAGGTCATAGGTCAGTTTACCAAAGCTATTAAACAAGATAAAGAGACCCTTTTCGACAACGTAGGCATAATTTACCGTCATTTTTTAAGTTGGAATATTCTACAAGTAGACAATTTAATAGGTTCGTGCCTTCGCTACCAATTACTCTATCTAGGTACTTGCAAGTTTACACAAAAACATTTAATTAAAAATTTAACGCTGGAATCGTAGATTCATAATTATCGTTTTCATTAATTTGTATTCTGAAAGCGAATAATCAGAAGGAGTCCCGCTGTTCCAATTATAACAATAATCACGTACAGAACACAGGCACGAAGGTTCTGTGACGAACCGTTATCAAAATTTGAGTCGACAGAACCATTGACATTGCCTACTCTATAGTAATTGTGTATTCATGTTCTAATGACATGCTATGCGTAACTCGAATCAGCTCGATGTTTATTGCTCTACAAGGAGTGCATAAACTGTTTCTTCTGGCATATCATCAGTTTAATAGATTTCAAACTGTAATTCTACTTGGTACTAATCCGTGTGTTGTACTCGTAAAACCAATAAATTAGGTTTTAAACCAATAAGTTAGTTGCAAACTTAGCACTAATGGTCCGCAGAACCATTCGGACAAATAGTACTTAGGTCCATGAAGGTAAAAGTCGTAATATCATACGTAGGACGATAAAATATATGAACTAGTGACGTGAGTATATCATTTCATTATTAAAATGATGTTATTTAACTGTACTGACTGCCTCGTAAGTGATCGCAAGCGCGACTGCTGGTCATGGGGTCTAGGGTTCGATTCCCAGGTCGGGTAAAGTGTTATTGTGTTTTTCCATCAGACTCATTAACAGCCACAGAGTAGATAGGGATTTGTACCCGGTTGATGGCAATACCTTCGCCTCCTTTTACATAGCACTTCGATATACAATTTAAGACTATTGATTGATATAACTGGTAAGATGTGGGTATTCAATTAGGTATACCTCTATCTAACCCTACGGGGATTATATGCTGTTATGTTACTCTATCACAATGCCAAAACTTGCAAGGTTGTTGACCAAACCTATTCATAATCAGATCATTATATCTGTATGCAATGTTATTGCGTTGTGGTCACACTGTAAACTGTTAACACCTATTAATCTTCATTATAGTTTAGCTCGGCGTGCACACATAATTATACAATAATGCAGGCTTTATTCGCATAATCCTTACTAATAATATTATCAATGCGAAAATTATTCCGTCTGCAGTATCGTCAGATTTCCAGAGCTTATCTAACGATTTATTGCAGGGCTTTGATGGATAGGCAGCAGTTGCGAAGGGCCAATTTTTGTAAGAGGTAACCCGGAGTACAAATCTTTAATGTGATTATATTATTTATCTAAAGAGTAATGACTGTACCATTTTTCTAAGGGAATCCGGTTGGAATCGAGTTGTATGGAACCTTCGCCACTGATAGGCAGCTAGATTTAATCCTGCAAAACTGAAATTCAGGGCCCTCGAAATTTTTATTTCAATAAATTGATTAATTTTTTTCATTAAATTATTATGGATCATTTACATTACGTCGTTTTGACCGATTCGGTTACAGCCCGTATTCGGTCGGAGGTGTAAACGGGTTTTCGGTTAGCCGTATTCGACCACAGCCGGAATTCAGTCACCGACTTGTGTAAACAGGTTTTCGATTAGCCGTATTCGGCCGCAGACCGTTTTCGGTGACTGAACACGGCTGATTTGTTGAAACGCGCCAGTCATTATTCCACCGAAGCTCATGCTTTCAACACGACTGTACTTAGTTCGGCTGAATACGATCGCCGAATCCGGTAAACCGACAACTTAAACGAATACGGTTGTCGTATTCGGTGACCGACACAATGTAAACAGCTCAATTTGATGAATCAATTCGGTTAAGCCGAATGTGGTTTTAGACTACCTACTTTTGTTGTGTAGGTACCTAGAATATTTCGTTGGTCAATTTTTAGCAGCAATAAATAGACCAGATTTAAGCATCTCTTCAACAAATGGCTAGGGTCTCCTATTACACGAGCCTAAATACCGTCTTTACCGAACCGTAGACGTACAACAATACACCTTGGCCCAACACTTCCGAGAAAACAGGCCAAACGTGTACTTATAATTTGCATATCTATCATATAAAACTGATGGTATGGAAGGCAAAACAGTTTATTCATTGAACAGGGTCAGGATATAAAGAAAATCGTTTTCACCGCATAAAGGGCCGTTAAGGTGCTTTAAAAATACTGACGTAAGGAAGGTGGAGGGTCTGGGGCCAGATGGCATACCGCATAGGGGCTATAATGTCAATATTACACAAGAGCCTTATTACTTGGGATTTTGAAGTACTGCTTACATGTTACGTCGTGTTATTGAGATCGATTGGTCTCGGATGGTATATTGGTCATTTAGAAACTAGATTTATTTTAAATATATGTACATGAGATAATGATATGTGGCATAGTTTCTTCGGCCTTGCTTACCTACCTATCGAGGTATTTTAATTTTGGAAATGTTAATATTTTTTTGGCCGCTCAATGACTTTACCATTGAAGCATTTCAGTGCTCATCAATCATGCATATTTACTATTTATGTGGTTATACGCTTCTATGAAATTTTACGATATCTTCTGTCCTTTAAAAGCTGTTAGAAAATAATTTATTTATTTATTTATTTAACACTTCAAGCACATAAGTACAGAGGCGGACTTAATGCCATAGGCATTTTCTACCAGTCAACCTTTGGGTGATGCAAAGACAAGCAGTGGTAGGTGTAAATCTGAAAATAATTTTAAATAATAATAAGATTAACTACAAGGATACACAAAATACTATAATAATAATAATTAAACTGAATTACAAGATTTACGACAGCCCACAATAACGACAGCCTTATGTTTCGCATTTTTACGATTTCCACTTCATTTCTACGACCTTGTCATTGATAGTTGGGTCCCATTGTGGATAATTGTTCAGACATTTGTGCCAATATTGATTTCGCAAGATAGAGTTACGACAAAATATCTGAGCAACGTAGTACGGATTTAGATATCAATCAAATTACTTGGTCAACTCAGATCGACGAACTATAGAACCGGTACTATTTGCTGAAACTATTAATGATATTATATCCTTATTTGTCTTACAATCGAATTTGCCTGAGTGTTGGCAGTTTGAGATATTGCGTAACAGGCGGCACATGTACACAAACAAACGCTGGAATTATTACGGTCTGGGCATTCGTCCGGGCCCCCGATTTCCATAAAGTTACCTTAATACATTGTATACGATGGGTACCTGAATAATTTCATATTTGCATGGGGCTCTAATTCCTATTCCGATTGAATTCTGTTGTGAATAAAATACTGTTTTGTTTTAAAAATCTGTCCAAACATTTCGCTTCATGTGTTTGTGTTCAATAAATACAATTATCACGTGCATAACAAAACATTTGAGTTCTCGCAACTCAAGTTAAATAATACTTTGAAGTTTCAAACTACCGTTGGTATCCACCAAAATATTGCTAACTCCTGGTATCCGAAACTACATGGACAAGGGGGCATTCATGATTAGAAGTTCGGCTTCAACTTTTGTTGAAGTGTTAAATAAGAATGTTTTCTATCTTTACTTTGATTTATTTTCTACATATTTAGTCGCTAAGGCTCTAATAAAACCATGCATTGAAAATGTTGGGAATTCAATTGAAACACTTATTTAAGTAATGTAGTTCCGAAAAAGGTGTATGTAAATAAGACTTTGTACTCAAAATCTAGCCTCTCTCACGTACATTTGAAGGCGATAACGACATATTACACACCATGGGCCGAGGGTCGTTATGGTGCGGAATGGTCACTTTTATGAGCGTATAAAATAAAGAAAATCTTCTCATACTTCACACTGATCCCTCATGACACTAATAATTGTGTGATCCGTCGCAGACTACATACGGAAACAGCTAATGAAAGTGACGGTAACGTAAATTGACACTTAATTAGGGAGAATAAAAATAAAATTGCCGTGATCGTATATCCAGCCGGCTACAAATCCTGTTTGATCTATTTAAAAGTCCTTTAGGTGTATGTCTGTGTGACTGCGTTGTTTTATTAAACTTCAAAGCGCATTTTTGATGTGGTTTTTATCATCGTTAAGATAAATAATTTATCAAGGAAGGTTTGAATGTATTGTACATTGTTATTAAACTAACACATAATAAGAAAAATCGATGTTTGCGCGGGTTATTTGTTTTAAAATAAACGTAAAAACTGAAAATAGAGATTTTTTTTTAACAAAGAACTCCTTTAATGATATGAAAATTTATGTCTGAAGCACTATTTTCATAATTATCTTATATAAATGCCAGTTCGAGAGCGAGGCCAGCCGCCATCATAGTTTCATTTTACACAAAAAAGGAACAACTTTGAATTAGGAGTTCTGCGAATCCCGGCGGGGCTCCGCTGAACATAATCTTTCTGATAACAATACTGTATTGTTTTTATAATGACCGTTATGACAATGGTTTGCCAAAATTATCAAAACTTTGTATATAGGTTCGAAAAGTATTCTTTGGACGAGAAGAAAAGATAAAAGGACTATGAATGAAATATCGCATTTCTATATTAAAATTATGAAGGGGCAAAGTTTGTTTGTTTGTAAGTTTGGATATAGGAGGTAATTTTTAGAACTACTGATTCGATTTATAAAATTAATTCACTAATGGAAAGCTATATTATCTCCAAGTGGCCAGAGTCTATTTAAAATGTTCCCGTAGGATAAAATCGACTATTATAAGAGCGAAGTTGCGGGAAAAAGCTAGTATCTTATATAGTTCATGATTGGCAGTCTTGTTTCACTCTTTGTTAAGCTTCTTCTCTTTTGTGCCCTGCTTTCCTGGTGAGTGTGAGTCTCACTCAGGTCTTACTTTCAATCTTCTGAATGTCATACCATCGCTGTTGGTCTACCAAAATTAACTAAATTGATTTTTCGGATTCATGTGCGTATTATTTATAATTTATTTATTTATTATTCTTTAACACACACATTTGTTTTTACAGGTAAGACCCAAGCTAACAAATTAGTCATAAATTGCAAATTATCCAGACCCAAGTAACAGGTCCGGGTAGAAGCATTGCATTGTATTGTATAATTGTCACTTGCTTCGGCGAAGGAAAACATCGTGAGGAAACCAACATGCCTGACATATATTTCTTGACAGCATTTAAAGCAAAGACAGCGGCCCATGGACAGCCTAAAAACTCTGACACCAGGTTAGGCACTAACCACACGATAAAGAAAGAAGAAGAAGGTGGCGCTCTGTGGTTTCTGCTACCCCCATGTTAAAAAAGCGTGAGTTTATGTATGTTGATGTTAAATGTTCTTCAAACACGATAAATGCACGTTAAGCACGTTAAGCCGTTGGTCCCGGCTGTCATTTATAGACCTTTGACAGTCGTTACAGATAGTCAGTGGCCCGAAAGTCCGACAATCAGTCTTACCAAGGGGTATCGTATTACCCAGTACTAACTGAGTTGTGGAGGTCAGATAGGCAGTGGCTCCATATATTCAGCTGCATCCGGTAAGACTGGAAGCCGACCCTAACCAAGTTGGGAAAAGTCTAAGCATATGATGTATGTTGAAGTTTCAAAAGAAAACTTTCCTTTTTTTTATAATTTCCAGTTTTTAATCTACGTGCTAAAGAAACCGCTCTTAAGCCCAGCTAAAGAGATTGCTTATTTACAACACAAGGGAAGAATAATCTCCCGTGGCCTAAAGCAAATAAATTATTTTTATTAACAAAGCCTCGGTAATTGTATTTAATTATAGAAGGGGTGTTGTTTGCAAGTTAAATCTAGTCTACCGCAGACGGGATACAAGCTCTCGCTTTAATATATTTATGTTCTAGCTTACTTATTTGCATTAACTTCCTTAAGAATATGTTAGACCGTTGAGCATAGGGAGGTCTAGTTGATGGTAAATATGACTGATTGGCGTAGGCTTGTCGTGGGTTCTGTGAAAGTGAGATGAGATTTTACAATAGCAGCTCATAGAACAAAAAATACTACAGCGCCATCTATGACGCAGATGATGAACTAAACGTCGAAATACACCTAAATCCTACATCGCGCAAGTAAAGTTATCGAAAAATCCGACAACAACTGTCGGGCAGTAGCCACTAGACATAACACCCGTCTGGTCGGAGGATCCTCCCTTTTCTATGGGGATGAAGAACTTTAAACCCTGTTCTCCATACCTTCAAAAACCTTTCGGGAAACACAAGTATGATGTTGTTAGATAGGGAGACAAAGTCAGGTAATAGTAAAAGCAGCTCATCACGAGTGTTTTTTTTCCATCAGGCACCAAATGTAGCCCACATGAGGTTTGCATAATACGCCGAAATTGTCCGCGGTTTGCTCACGAGGAAGTTTTCAAAATTGGGAAAGTTATCTCATCTGTACGAATAGTAGGTACCTCAGTCCTATATTAATCAAAGGTTTTTTCTTGAAACTTTTGTGTGGTTATTTCGCTGGAGTGTGTTAAGTAAGTATGCTTCTTGATTGAAACCACCGGATAAGTCCATAACATGATGAATAATGTAATTATACACAACTGGCCAAAATTATAATGAATTAGTTTGACTAATACAATTTAAAAACAACAGCACAGATACAGCGATCGCTAGCGGGACTGCATGGAATATTTTGAAGGTTGATCACGTATTGGTTCAATTAATATCGTAATACCTCCGTGGATTATGGTTATTTTAAAGCAAATAACATGTGGGATATTGTTAGGTTATTTGTGGACGCTTCATGTGCCTTTGATGGGGCAAGACGGAGGACTCATTAAAACGGTCGGTCAATAATGGAACTATTACTTGGAAGTTCGCGTACTAACCTTCAGGCTACAGCCACTTTCCATGTAGGTATTATAGAATATATAGTAGGTATAAGTACCCACAAGTACTAGTCATGAGCACATTTCTCGTAAACTAACGATTACAACTTTGAGAAAAGACCTAGGTATTTTATTGGTCGAGTGGTGGCAAGCGCGACTGCTGAGCATGAGGTCTTAGGTTCGATTCCAGGGTCCGGCAAATTGTTGTTGGATTTCTATAAGGAATTTCTTAGTAGCAATCGTGAAGTCTGAGTTTGTGCCCAGTTAATGGCAATAGGCTCGCCCCCAAATACATAACTGGCGAAATATCGGTGTACTACCACACCTCTGCCTTACCCTTCCGGGATTAAAGCCGTGATGTTATGTTATTTTTTTATTAAAATCCTGGATATTCAATTTAAAATACGTCAGCGTAACCTCCGGTCTACAGACAATGGCGTACACGTAGGCGTGCCGCTGGTATTGTGATAAATATTCGCGAAGCACTGCCTTCCTCAAAATCAATTTATCTTCCGGTTATTAAGCTGCCAATCTTTTCACTTGACAAACACATTATTAGCCGCTTTTTCTCATGCGTGATTTAAGCGTTTTTCCTTTCAATTTAAGGACGTATTCAAATTTGTCAATATACGAGATTCATAGATACTATATACAGACTTAGTATAGATAAACTCGGCAAAAGTATTTTTTTTAAATGACTACTACATTATGCAATAAGAGGAAGTAAAGTACAGATCAAATCTAAACGTATGTTCATCCTGTTAGGTACATACATAACACGTTTGATGAATATACGGGGTGTAAATGGGCCCTTCACGACGCCGCCTACTGTACATCGAATTAAGTAACTCTACGCAAATTTTTTTGCTGACAGACTACTTTTGTTTTTGGGGTGAAAAATCACGTTTTACGGTAGAACTCAAAGTAACGCAATCAAAACATTGGTCTGATGAATGCATGGTACGGGGTCGTGTAGGTATTTAAAGCAAAGTTCAAATTAAAAAAAAAAAACTTGTGAAAAAGTTGGAACTTTGACCCCCAATATCTCCATAACTAGAAGGTATGTTTTTGTTCTAGAGTCTAGAACAAAAAAATATCGCAATGACGGGGAGAACAAGTGCCTTTCGCCTTAGTTAATTTTACACCCTTTGTTTATTTTTGGTTTAAAATTGCCTGAAATTAAATAAAGGTTATGTTGTTAATGTTCATAAAATTGTCTTGCCTAAACCAGTTTGCTAATAACGGGCATGCTAACCAGCATCTGACGTTAACCGAAGCACGTCATTTAGTACCTTTTTTAAGAAATAAAAAGTATTTATTTGTCTCGCCAAAGGACAAAACTAAATGATTAAATTGAAAAACAAACAAAATTATATAAAATAAACATAAAAAAAGACATACATTAGACAAAATTGTTCCTTTAGTAGATACGAGGCCAGAATACCTCTATCCCCGCATGGTGCTGTAACATTAAAAAAAATGACACAGCGCTGGTATTCTGATAGGGTTAAAAGTGATGTATCTTAGAGAGAAAAACCTCAAGGCTAATAAGCTATTGTGCAGCTAATAAAAAATTAAAGGAAAATAATAAAATCGCCTTAATTTTATTAAAACACTAACACAGTTAATTCCGTCGTTTCAAAATAAAGGCATCCAAAGAAAGCTGGCATCGGTTAGCCGTGCGAATGTGACCCGGTTAGCACTGTCCCAATTGACGAGGATTCCGGGAAAGAAACCGGTTTACTGACCGGGCTTGGCAAGCTGCTTTAGTCCGTACTTATTGCACCCGGCCGAATTAACGAGACCACACATTCTACCGAGAAATGGGTTTTAAACATTGTGTTGTAGTTGAAATTAAAAGAAAATGTATGGTAGGTATTATGCGGAAGAACACTTATCGTAAAAGTCGTAAAAAATATCAACATAAGTTATGTCTAGTACCTTTAATATAAGTACATAATTAGTGACGATATAAACAAAAATGTATGCTTCAGAACCTCTAAAATTTTGGCCCACACCAACATAATATGACATAAATTTTGTGGAAAAACAGACCTCTACTAGCTCTGGGGCAGCGAGGACGGTCCCGCGGAAGTGTCGCGAAGTTCTTAAAGCCCTTAAATCATTTCATGCAAATGGGTAATTTTGTTTTTCCTAATTATAAGCCGAAGGTGAATCTCATTACGGTACTTAGATTAATAATGACGGTCGGCCTGTCCCAACTTTGTCTGTTAGTTAACTCTCACTGAGTAAAATTAATTGAGAAAATTTTCACTAAATTCGTGTAGGCGAAACGTGATAAATTTGTGAAAGTTTGAAGCACCTGTTTTGGACAAATATTCAACTACCTGTCGGTAAGCGGAGATATATGTGCCCGATTTATCTAAGGACCACGTTACGATCGCTGTAATGGATAAAATCTATGAAGTGTAATATTAGATTGTTTGTTGGAAATCTGGCAACTCAATGACTCGATAGTATTAAATAAAATTGTTCAATGCTTTCGTAGTTTTTCTCGTTGACGTGACTTCAACACGCTTAGTACGTGACACAAGTGTTCAACTCTTACCTCGGTATAAAAATATTTGATTATTAAGTTTGGCAAGATCGTACAACTCGCTTGGAAGTCGGATAGTCCGCTAACCAGCTCTTTTCTCGGTGTTAATTAGTTTATAAAGTCAATCAAAACAATTTTGCCGGGCCTGCAGCAGTTTTCGACAGTGTAATTACTGAGCTGATTAAAATAAAAAGGCAGTGTTTATTAATTATCGGCTATTCTTGTTTTCATTTATTTTTCTTCGTCCTTGTCGTGTTCACCTACTTTTCTTCTGTCTTCTCGTTGGTAAATGTTCTGTAGAAGCTTAACATTCAATTATCAGCTATAAACTATCAACGCACACGGTTCAAATTTCGTACCCTCCAGAATTGTATTAGTTTGCTAAAATAGGTACAATTACGTAACCAGAACAGATATACCTACACTGAATATTTAAGTCAATTTCAATCTGTTCGTCGAGCATCCGATTGATCGGATTTTAGCGTTTAGGAATAGATTCGGAGCGAGATTTCCACGTGAGTTGATGTGAGGTCGGAGATACGTCGCCTTGGGTCCTTGCAGGTGCTACCTCGCAACTAGGGCTGCCGCCGACCCAAGTTTGACCTCGATGAGACACGGTGTTTTGTTGACACGCTCTTGGTTCTGTTTCGAAATATACATCCCAAATCCGTAAACCTATCGTGAGCTTCACAATATAATATCATAGCTCCACGGCATTGGTTTTACTACCCGTGATATATGCACAAGAAAATAAGTTCCAAATCTACCGAAACAGAGGTTTTGTTTGAGAATGAAAAAGTGATGAATGTGTTGAAAATCTAGTTACAACTCGGGTAACTGATACCGATAAATAAAGTTCATAAGTCACACTTTTCGAACTATTTGTTCTGTATTTGGCATTTACTTTTGTTTTAGTCGTAAATAAACCAGCAGATTAGACTCAGTTCAGTTTGACTCGGTTTTGTTGCAAATTAATAAACTCACTTTAGGCCATAGAAACCCTTTTTTGGTAAATAAGTATTAGTTACTGCCGACGTTATATTTAAATGTGATAATGATATATAAAATTGTCCATTCATTTGGTTATGATTGTTTGTTAAATATCAGTGTAGACCTTTCGTAAGTGAACTTTGAAGGATGTTGCTCACCATCACCACTGGTTTCCCATGATTTGAATTACGCGTATTTTTCACTCCAGCTTTCATCACTACATTCAAATACAAATTCAAAAACTCGTCAAAGTAATCTCTACTGTAATCTTAAAAGCGTGACAAAAAATGGCCCGCAAAATTTTCTGACCTGAAAAAATAAAAGTAAAGTAAGTAAGTAACTTTTAAAGCAATTACTCACGAGCATTCAAATAAATACAAATGTCGCTTCTGTAGGTACATAAAAAGCTTAACGTCCCAGCAAATATGTAATTCCAGCGGAAAAATGTTATCCGTCGGGAAAATGCTCATAGCCGCTAAAACTTCTTATATTAAAAGGTTTTTTTAATCTATTCAGAGAGAATTTAGAGGGCCGTTAGTGTCAAAGCTTGCCTTCACTCCTTTCAAGTCTTTTCTTGCGATGCTGAGAATGTTATCGGAATTTTTTGGGTATCGCCACATTTCATGCGTGATAACAATCACTTTATACAAGTACTTTGTACTAGAACGATATTAAATTTTCATAGGTTATATTGTGAACGTAAATCATCTTTATGGCGGCCAGATAGCGTAGACAAAAGAAGAAAAAATATTGTGTTTATGAACGTTTTCCACAAGAATTGAAAAAACAGACGGTATATTTGAATTCAAATATAGAGTACATGAAAACGTTACACGTGTGCCGAATCATTGAATGAAGACTTTGTAAAGAAAGTAAAAGGAAATGAATGTTTCCATACAAGTGCGGTCAGCGGACGAAAATGTATTTATGAATAGCACACAGGTACATTATAAGGATTATAATGATATTTCGTAAAATTTCCTCATGTGAGGTCCATTTCAGTATTGTTTGAATAGAAAATACGAAATAACAAAATCCATTCATCATAGCATTATTATGTCTAAAGCTGAAAAAAGGTATCATTCTAGATCACATGCGTGGTGACTCACGAAAATAATTCAAGAAGTTTTGTAATGCCCAGGAACTTATATCACGAAAGGCTAATCATACAAACTAGTCTAAACGAGAGAAACATTCTGTTTTATAGAGTATGTTGCCTAGCTAATAAACTTTAAAAGTAGGTAAGTACGTAAAGAATGAGACGAGTGTGGATTTAATTAAACTAATAAATGACCACAGTCCGTGTAGAAGCACTTATCTGTCTGCAGCGCACAAGTCCGCAAAGTGAATCCTCTTAATTGCACCCTGAAGTAATTGGAAATCTTCGCCACATAATATCGAACTGCCCTCTCAAAGAAACTAACCATGATCCGTTCATTAAGATTTCAACTTCTGATTAAATTAAAAGTTTTTTTTTTAAACTTTGCTACTTATTTTTTATCCATTCTTGTTAAAGAAGTGTCTTCGCTGCTCAAGAAAAAATTCGATCTATCGATATTTTTTTATGAAAAGCCCGTTCAAGCCGAAAATCAATTTTTAACAAGTTACTTAGAAAATAATTTTCTTTTTTTTGTGAACTTTATTATAAATATAACACACAATACAATTCACAAACCGCAAAGCCCATTAAAAAGGAAATCTGTTTCACCGTCAAAAGGTCAGTCCATGATATCCATTCCCAGCTCAACGGTTTAAAATAGGATATCATTTATTTCGATGGCCAACAGTTTCTAGAGATGGTGTAGCCGGATATCGGCTTATAAATCAGGCGATGTGCATCCGGGCGCTCGACGGTACTACACTATGGGACGCAGCGCGGGTGGCATGCGGCGCGGCAGGTCGCGGTACGGCGGGATGCGGCGCGGGCGAGCCGCCAGCCGCGTGTCCGACATACTACCTGCAAGCTCACCAACTGTTTGTAGCTGCACCGGAGCTGCCGCTACAATATTTTGTATGCGTTTACAAAATGCACGCAGTGCAAACATATCGCGAAGTTAGCGATTCCTTTTCGTATTTTAAAACAGATTAAGGGACACATTCACAAAAAATATCAAAACATGTTCTATTTTGAGGTACGGTATTAATTAAATTGTTTTGTGTTCATCGTGCTTACGTTATTTGAATCTGTTGTTATTGAACATAAAATGGACAACAACCGACCAAAATGGTGGGATCCAAATTATAATTGTGTAAAGTTAACAGACAGAATTGTTCATTTCGAACTGATGGCTTCTATTTCAATAGACCTTTAAAATGAGTTTCACATTGTGTTCAGTTAAATGCTAATTAGACCTTGTTTTCAATTCGCATGTTCAACAAAGATCCTGCGAACGAGAATTCATTGAAAGGAAAAAATATGTAATTAAAATAGTATAATCGTTACTTTCCAGTTTGTTTAATAAAACAGAACTGGAAAAAATGGATACGGCTTCATATGTTGAGCTATGGTAAGTGAGGAATGCAAAATAAGTTAACAAAGAAAGCGAGCACCATGAAATATGCAGACGTGCGCAACACAAATTGCGCTAACTTGAGAATGAAATGCAAAACTTGAACGTTGCGGAGGGCAAGCGCGAGTCAAGTGTGCGCGGCTCTGTAAATAGGACGGACAGACTTGGGCGAGTGCGCCACTAACTCGCCTACAATATTATTGTGTGCTAACTAACTTGTTTGTCATTTCAGACACAGGCATGACTAGTGTGCCACGGTCCGCACGGAATGCCTCGAGGAGCTATTCGCTCGGTTTACTCGTAGCCGCTATCCTTGCGGAATACAATGTAAATCACTTTGATTTATGTGCTCTAAACGATAGTGCGGCGTCAAGAGTCGCTTCTTTTCTTTGTTGGCGTATGTCTTGCATTTACTTCATTTATGTAAAACGTATCACTCTGCGCAGAGGGGATAGCGAGCACTCAGGGGATGCTGCTCAGCTGTCAGTTAATTTATCTATCTTCGCACTAAAACCCTTAAATCATTACATCAACGAAGCAAAATTATTCTTCGACTACTGATAGATGTCAAATATTTGCCAAAGAAAGATTAGTTAACTATGGCACGGTAATACTATTCACTCCTGCACCTATATACGTTTCTCTAACATTATATTATAAACATTATACTTACAAATAATACACTACAAACTTCAAATAATAAAAGCCAGCTCTCAAAAAGCGTCAACCTCAACGGATGCGGACGGATACAGAGACATAATTGCGAAGTTCAAACATTTCATATCTCCTACCCGTCGTCGGTCATATTTCAGCAATCTTGTTGTTCATTGCAGCGCAAGTAAATCTTTTCAGACGCGGGCGTGTTCCACTTTTTTAACGTTGTAGTAATGGCGTCGACTTGAGAGACTTTTATTGGAGTCCATTCGGTTAGGATTTAGGGGCTGTTAGCGTCATATAACAGCAATTTTGCCGTTCCGCCTGCCATCACGGCAATGTTTTCGAATAATGTTAAAATTACCACATTTCATGTGTTATTTTATGAGTCTCTTTCGCGACCTTATTGTCAGAGAGTTTTAGTGGATCCGCTGAGAACTCGTCTCTAATTCTTTTGTTTGATATTTCAATGGGCATCCTGTAACTGCTAAGAAGGCTCAGCAAAACTCTAGGTGAGTTCTCTTCTAAATCAGAAATATAAACAGAGTTTTGGCACTGACACGACAAATACAAAGGTGAGTATATAAAAAATAGCCTGACAAAACCGATGAAGGTAATCCAGGGTGACTGAACGTCAAAAATATGTGTATGTCAAATTCAGTGCTTCGGAGTTTTCCATTTCACCTACCGAAAAATGTACTCAGGTCTTATTTTGTTACTGTCCAAGATAGAGTATAGGTATAAAAAAAAACGATACTGTTGGTTAAAACGTCTCCATTTTAAGCCTAAGCCCATTGCCTTTTATAAAAGGAATGGTTAGTCTCTTTATTAATAATAAAGCCTGGCGTTTCTACAATAGAGATCATTAGAAGTCTATAGCGTAGGCAGCGAATGTAAGTTAATACTTAGATATAAATCAGAATCCCTATGACGGCACCTTTGTTGCATTATCTTGTTCTAGCAGCCTTTTCAAATCCTCTGTTAATTAAAAATCTAGCATCTCATTTATAATGCGGTCTATCTCATCCCGGGTGTAGAATTTTAATATCCATGTATTATGGCTGCGTGAGACTACACACCTGTGTTTATCTAAACTATTTTAGTAATACATGGGTGTACGGGTATATTGTCTTCATCAACACAGGCTTCAAGATGTACCTAACCTCATGCAGAAGCTCTCCGCGACATTATCCGAGCATCATATTCGCATTGTGACGTCACCCGCCCCCCGTGAAATCTCGCCGCCGCCGTACCGCTCATTGTACCCGGCCCACTTTTTAATCTGGAGACGTCGAATAAAAGCACAATACTAAGATACATCTTGCTCGGTATTTGTTCCTCTTTTAATCAGTGAGTACTCAAATGTTTATTTCATAAAAATATCTTGATAGTTAAATCGTCAGTCGTTATAGGTAGTCAGTGGCCCAAAAAGTCTGACAACCAGTCTTACCAAGGGGTATCGTATTACCCAGTACTAACTGGGTTGTGGAGGTCAGACAGGCAGTCGCTCCATGTAAAATACTGGTATTCAGCTGCATCCGGTTAGACTGGAAGCCGACCTCAACATAGTTGGGAAAAGGCTAGGTAGATGTTGATCTTGATAGTTAAATATTCTGTGTCATCTATCCGCCTTTCCATTCGATTGTCATTGCCGATACATATCTAGTGGGGAGCACATAATAAATGACGTCACTGGGAAGAAAAACTACACGTCCAATATTAGCGACGCAATATTAATCTAAGGACGGTGGCAGCATCGTGACGACAACACGTCTTCTGATGTAGGATTGTCTGCGACGGGGGCATAAATCATAGCTATATTACCAAGTCAGTATGTGGCGGCTCGTAATATATCAAGAGGCATAAAGGAGCAGGCTCGCGGCCGAGTGCTGCTGGAGCTTCCACCTCGACGTACAGTCGCGTGAGGGGAATGCGCTGCCGTCGCGAGTCACCGAAGACAATTGAGATGAATGTTGCAGTGACCCGGCCCGGCACTGAGAGCTATCCCACTTCTTCATTTCATTTCGTATTCTCACATTGTTGGTACAGTCACCAGCCTCAGTGTTTCTACAAACGTCGATCGCAACTATCCGCAGTGACTCACAGCTGAGTTATTAACATGTAAGAGGAACTGCGATGAGACAAAGTTTTTGCAAAACCATCTGTATGTGAGCGAGCGCTTTGTATTAGCAACAAAGCCACACCGGGACTTGCATCGCTGGAGCTTTTAGGCGGGCAGTTATCATGCCAGCCACAAATGCGAATTTACGCTTTGCATTTTGAAAAATTAAAAGCGACATTTTCAATGCAATTGCGAGCGTTCTTTCCGCAGTCGGCGCGGGTAATGGCCACTCCAATCCGAAATTGCGCGGTCTTTTTTGTTGCCGACGCTTTCGTAAACACTCATTTGTACCTACTATTTACAGAGCACTTCACTTTTACTTAATCACAAGTAAATCACTCCATTTTCAATCAATCAATGAATAATGCCCAACTCGGCTGAGATTGTTTGTCATTTTAAGGAAGGCTTTAAACTGTATTGGATTAGTCAATATGATAGGCAGTTAAACTTCGTATTACTTATATTATTTTAAAATATAAGTTCTTTGCTTGTACAAGTATAAATAAACAAAATAACAAGCTTTGTTGGTGTACCGAAAAAGCACAGATGCAAAAGCAACGAACCGTTGCCATTGCCCAAAGAGTAATTCAAAACATTTGCAGAGTTAAATTAGTAATCAACGTAATGTAAACAGAACTTACTTCGATTTTTAACCGTTATTTTCATCATAAAATTAAAGTACAATCCATTTTGAGGCACCCTTTCAATAGCAACAGTGTAATGATGGCAATCAGCTTAAATACTCAATTCAAATAGCCAGATGTTGGATGGGGTTGTTAGTGCGACGGCGGGCGCCGCGCAGCTGAGTCGCTCCTCCGAGCTGCGCTAACGCTGCCCCTGCCCTGCCGCACCGCTCCACGTGCCACTGCCGCCGAGAGCTACTGCCTCCTTAATAGCCACTAATAATAAAAGCAAACGAGCGAACGACTTGTAACAAATTGCATTATCTGCCGAAATGGCCCTTGGAAAGCATTCATGTCGCCTCTCCGTAACGTTAACTCTTTTCCGTTTTGATCTTCGCAAAATTGAGTTTGGAAAAGCGGATCAGGCCGCTGTGTTTCTAAGAAAATGAAGTAGATTTATCTCGTTACTTATTGGATTAAAATTTCTGTAGGACTTGCCGCCACGCACACTAAAGTTAATTTACACAAAATGCTGCATTAGCGCCAGTTACTGAGATAATGTAAGTATTTAACCGTATAAACCTCCAACTATTTTCCCGCTTATGACAATTAAAAACTACTCAGCTCTTTTAATAGTGGGACATTAAATTTATCTTCTTAATTTTTTGCAAAGTGGAAACCTTCAGTGGGGCAAGAGATTAAATTAAAAAATGGTATAAAAAGTTGACTTTCCGGGCGAGGCTGCATTGCAACGACATTAATTCAAAAGTCACCGCCTAGAAATTGTCAAGCTGAGTGCAGACACGCTGCGCCTTATCCGCAGCCAAGTTTAGAAAGCTAGATAATGTAGGTGGCAGTCTAAACCTTATTTCAAAGTTAGTATTAATGCGAAGTAATAAACTAGCATAATATCTGGTGCCGAGTTGAGCACTCCAATAATAGTGCGCTACGTGGCTTCTATGTGCACTGTTATGGAGCTGTAAATTCGGTAGTTTAATTCTAGTTCTGCAAATAAGAAGTAATAGAGCAATAAATGAAGCTAACAAGGTGCGAATGTATCGACATTCGGTTCATTATTATCGGTGGTGCACGTTTTAGCAGCTCGGCAAATACTTGCTTTATGATGTCGTGTAGCGAGTGGCACAACAAATGTTTTCATACGAATTCTTGTTTCTTGTTCTTGTAAGCGGATTATAGTTCCTTGACAACCAAAAGAAAATGTTTTAATAAAAAATAGGTAGAGGGGATAAAAGTACAAAATGATGCTGTTCATTAAAATTGAATATACTTACCATGATATTTTCAGTGATTTTAATGGAGACATTCTGTTCTTTATACCTAACAACAAATTACTTTATAGGTACACTTCATCATCATCATACATCATTTCAGCCGAAAGACATCACTGCTGGATATAGGCCTCCCCCAAAGGGGATTTTTCCATAATCACGACGCTTGGCAGGCGGGTTGGCGGTCGCAGTATAGTTGTTAAAAAAGCACAGAGAACGACACTTACTAGTGGTCAATGTCAATTGCAAAATCTTGTTCTGTTACAGTAAACTTCTTGGGTCTTCAAAGACTTTTTATGGGAATAAGTCATATATGTGAAGGCCTTTTTTTATTTGACTAATTTTACATCCATTCATCCAAGTGAAACCTTAAGATTCGCGAAAAAACTCAAACCTTTGGAAAAAAACCCTTGAAATATCTTTTGTCTTATGATCCTTTATTTATATTCGAAATAAATATATTTTCAAATATTACACAACTGAGATAACCCTCTTTGATCCGATGCCCATCCTTCCGACTATGATTTTTAACATCTAAAATTTATAAGCAGTGGGATCGGTCAGAGAGTGGAGAGAAGTGGCACTCTGTTCTCTTTGATGGATGCAAGACCACGGTTTAAAAATCATGTATCTTTTATGTGTTTCAGTGACCAGGAAAGCATATTATGAATGCAAAGTAACTGTCTGTGCGTCTGGCAACTTTCCACGACTTCACGGTTAAATCAATTTGGATGAACGGCAAATGCCAGGATTTGTATGAACTCTGGTACTACCCTCCAAAAACAATTTAATCTGAACAAAAGTTAGTATACGCCAAGTTCCAAACCTTAGTCCGTTCAGAGTTATAAATTATTAAACATGTCAGTTTAACAATGGCCAAAAATAATGTTTTTCCATAATGCACTTTTTGAATTAAAACTAGTACTATCTACCTACTATCGTTATCATCAGAGTTGTGAGGAGATTTTTTAGAAATAAAGAAGAAGAGGGAGGTTTAGGTTGTATTTACTTAATTCATTATTGTATTATTATAACTAGAAGACGGGATATTTACCATGTTTATTGTTTTCTTTGAGTTTCCGATATAAAACATAAAAGTTTAAAATCTTATATCAATATATTTATCATTTTGGCGCATCGATAGAGCATATCTTGAGTTAGGACATAGGATTTAGGACTAATTATCTCAGAAAAACGTTCCCGAAGAATAATTTCCGACTTTCACGAGAGCTGCGGGAAAGACAGTGCGAATAAAATGAAAGTGAAGCTAAAATAAGCGGGTATTCATTTTATCTTAATCAATATAGGACGTTCACTGCCATAAATCAATCAGAATTCTTAGGAGACTTATTACCGGCTATTTCTAGGTACTGTGTAGTGGCAGCACTCTCGTTTATTTTTGCTATATGTTGCAGTTTTATTGAGAATTTTTTTTTGCTCTCTGAACTCAGGAGATAGGCTAAAATATGATACTAACCATGATTATGAGTGGGAGGGCCAATCCATAATCAAGAACTGGCAATAGATTGCATTCTTTCTTCTTTATCGTGTGATTAGTGCCTAACCTGGTATCAGAGTTTTTATGCCGCCGATGGGCTTCTGACTTGGCTTTACATACCGTCGAAAAAGATCTCTCAGGCATTCTGGTTTCCTCACGAAGTTTTCCTTCACCGAAGAAAATGATAAACATTACGCATATGAATCCGAAAAATCAGAGGTGCGTATCTTGGGTTCGAACTCGAGACCTATGACTTGGCAGTCCGACGGTCACACCACTAGGCTATCACTGCTTGTTTTAACATTTATGAACAAAACTAAAATACAGGAGAACTATATTTGAAACAATTCATCATCATCATCATCATTTCAGCCGAAAGACGTCCACTGCTGGACATAGGCCTCCCCCAAGTGAAACAATTCGCGTTCACTAAAACATTTTTTTTTTTATTCTAGAAAAAGGGCTTTGTCGCACATGCGATTATGCCACCTTGGTAGGCTTTACAAATTTTAACAATTAATACAATGTAAATCAAATAAATATTAGCAAAATGTGCAGTGCCCTAGCTGCATTATAAAGTGGCGCAGCCAGACCACTGTTGCAGTAACCTTTTTCTTTAAGCTTACAATCTAATCTATATAAAATAAATTTTTCGTTGCAGACACACTCTGTCAATATGTGATAAACATCATCAACGGAATTATTACAAAAATCACACTTATCTGCTTTTGATTTTGCCATAAGGTATGAGAACTTATTACACGGTATGTGTCCTGAACGAAGCTTTAGTGCAGTAACGGTATAACATCTGTTCAACAACTGATTATCTATCCACGGCGAGTTCAAATGATGCGGCTGGATCGTTTTGTACCAGATTCATTTATCACGAGATCTTTTGTTAAAATAATCCTTCCAAAGTAAATAACAATACTGTTTAATTTTAGGTAAAAAGTTTGAAAAGTAAGGGGAATAATCAACAGGAATTCCATCACATAAGGCTTGCTTAGCTACTAGATCAACAATGTCGTTACTTCTAAAATATCGTTATGTATAAAGCAGTGGCGAAGGTTCCATACAACTCGATTCCTACCGGCTTCCCTTTGAAAACGGGCGCAATCAGTATTCCATAAACAAATAATAAAATCACATTAAAGACATGTACTCCGGCTTACCTCTTAAAAATATTAACTCTTCGCTACTGGTATAAGGCCTAAGAAGCAACTAACAACCTGATTTATGTTGGCTAGAGAAAGTCGTGGAATTTCCTCAGGTTAGATAACTCGGTTTATTCCTACATTCCAAAGGGAAGTGAAAGCAGAAACATCGCCGATGCTTATCAGGAAATCTAGTTATTGTCGCGCTCCAACGCTGTGTTGGATAACTATATTTTATGTTTTATTATTTCTACTGTAGATAACGATCACTATAACTTGTAGATTTGTGCCAATCTTATTTTGTATAACAATATTCTTGCATTACAAATATAAATACCTACAGAATTTTCCAAGTTTTGTTATTTTTTTGCTAAAAGCACAATACAGATACCTACGTGAAATACCTAGTTGTACAGTGTCCTGTTTGCTACCTACGGCTTTTATAACTATGGCGCAAGGTTCAAATTGCGAAATAAAAACATGAGAGAATGTGTATCCGATACAATGCGGGGTAACAAACTCTAAAAACAAAAAATATCACTAAAAGCGTGTGAAATCCGCGGGCGCAGTTTAGTTTCATTTTGGGAAGCTTTCGTAGCGTGTAGCAACCGTAGCAACCGCGTAGCACCTGTAGCGGCGTAGCGTAGAGATTATTGGCATTGGTTTTTAGAAGTCCTTCTGAATTACTGTGAAAAAGCACTAATAAGGTCATTGATTTTTATAATACACTATTTGCCATGCTAAAAATATTTTACATTAAGTTTTTTTTATTATTGAATTTTTATAATGTGTTTTAAATGTCACTCAAACTCATTTGGAGAATCAATATTTTCACCATAATTAAATATTTCAAGTTGTCATTAAACATTCTCAAAACCTTACCCCCATATATAACATTTCAGCAATATACGAATTCGTATATTACTGCACAGCGTCCCGCAATACTGTGGGTGAATCCCGACTAATGCTTTCTTATACTGAGTACTGCACAGATCAGCTGTGCACCACAGGACCGCCACAAGAAGTGGTTCCGTACTTAGCGTCTTACATACCGACCCACTTACTGTAAGCCGCTGCAAACTTTACGGACAACGATCTGCGGATTAAAACGTGTGATAGTGTTTTGTTTTGTTCTAGATATGTGTCATTTTAACAGCGGGACCAATTGACAAAAGAAAAATAATGAAATACTAATTCATTATTTTTGTTTAACTTATCCCGCGGGTCCCATCTAAGTGGGATCAGTTGACTAAAGAGGCGTACAAGGCCTCTGCGTTCATTTAGTTTCGCTTTAATTACATAACGTAGCATCACGCCTGTAATCCCCGAAGGGTTAATCAGACGTGTACCTAATAGAACACCCACATTTAATTTTTGATATGGAAAGAAAAATTCGAGTGCGAGCAGGGTTTGAACCTGCGACCTTCGGATTCTGTACACCAGACGTCTTAAATTATTAGACTATCACACCCTGCTCACTGCTCTCGAAATTTTTCTTTCCATATCAAAAACAGCTTTCCCTACGCAGGGTTTACGTGTAAAAATATTTAAAAATCACCCACATTTTGCCAGTTATGTTTAAGTCCCATGTAATAGGAGGTGACCCTATTGCCGTCAACCGATCACAAATCCAGACTCCATGGCTTCTACTGAGAAAATCCTAATGGAAAAACCAAATATCGCTTAGCTCGACCCGGAATCGAAACCAAGACCTCATGCTCAGCAGTAGCGGCTGCGACCACTAAACCAAAGAGGCAGTTACATACTTTCATTACAATCAGCCTATATTGAAGTGTAATGTTCCCCATTACGGGGACACAGGCCTCCTCTCTATGAAAGGGAGTGCGCCGCTACGTGAGTCTAGGGCGAGTTTCTAGATTTATAGTTCTAAGATCGTTCGAATTTGTATTTCTAAGGTATGTCGGATTTCTCACGTAAAGATCAGATCTAAATTATTAAAGTTAGATAGTTGTTCCGTTGCAAAGCAAAAACACCCTTATCTTAAAATAATAACGAGCATTAATCTGGTAAAGATTAATGCTCAACCTAATATTATAAATGCTAAAGTAACTGAGTCCGCTCTTTGTCTTACGGCTGAACGGATTTCAGAAAGTCTGTGACCCTGGTTAGAACATCACACACTTTTATCTCGGTAGTTATTACGTTCCCAAGGGATAATTATTTACTTTGACGCAGGCTGAAGCTAATAACATCCTTCACCATAACTTATCGAGTATCGTAAAAAACAAACACGGTAAAATAAAAATTCCAAAAGTGCGTTTCGTAGTATCATTTTAATTCACACCGACACACACGCACACACACAATAACACACACACACTAAAACAGACACACACACACACACCTTCCTAGATATAAGTTGAATTTCTTTTGTATGTACACTGCTACATTATAATTGTTTTTTTCTAGTTTTAGAAAAGCGAGGTTCCTAGCACAGGTATTTTTCATACTTACCTAAAAGGAAGCCTCTGTGTAAGATTATATATTGTAGAAGTTTGTAAAGTTAACTGAAATAATTTTATTTATTTATGTAATACCCCACGAGTTCGGTATTACACTGCATTTCAAAATTACTGTTTCAAAATTACAATTACACTAATACCGTTGTATTAGTGTAATTGTAAATCAGTTGGTGGGTGAGTTGTAATGTTCGGACGTGTCATCGTGCAGTCACTCACCGGTTTTGCGGATAAAGCAATGAACGCGATGACGTCATTGCTTAATTAATTATCACTTTCGGTAATGCTTAGCCCGTTTATTGTATAGTTACGGTAATGTGTTATTATTGATAGCGTGGTAATTTGAATTTTCTTATTGGAATGTGTCCTTTGTAAATATTTCGGCAATTTCGTCATTTAAATATTTTGTATTTCCTTTATTTATTTATAAACAAATCAATAATATTTTTAAATAGTCCTTACAAAAAAACAATATAAAAAAAAACATTTAAAATTATTAAAAATTGTAGCCCACCGGTATCGGGAACAGGGTCCAAGCTACCGGCGGTCAGGGCTCCAGAGAGAGGAACCTCCTAACAATACGAGCCGTGTCCAGGATTACCGCTTTCTGAATCAAGCCCTTGATTCAGCGGCCTAACAAGAGCCTCGGGTATTGGTCGAGGCTCTTGTCAATTAAGCCATGGGCTGATATAACTATATTTTGTATTATTTTTAGCTACCTCGGACTGCCTCATTGCTCTAGTGGTCGCAATCGCGAGTACTGAGCATGAGGTCCTGGGTTCGATTCCCTAGGTGTTCTACTTCTCAGTAGTAGCCACAGAGTTTGAATTTGTACCGGGTTGATGGCAATAGGCTCGCCCCCTAATAAACTTAAACTTAACAGGCGAAATGTGGGTGTACTATTAGGTACACCTCTGTATAACCCTCCTCGGATTACAGGCGTGATGTTATGTGTATGTATTTATAGCTATAGTAATGGTAGCTGTACCTTCTCGCCGATACATGCCGAGGCAGCGCGAGTGCGAGAGTATTTATAGGAGCTCTCGTCTAGCCTCGGTGTTCATCGCCTGGCTGTAAGCTCTCGCGACACTCCAAGAGCGGGTAAGTTCTCTCGAAGTGTCTCGGCGACAGTGTACAGCCACCTTAAAAGTTATTCCCAGAAATGTGAATGAATTCCCCATTCATATTTCTCGGAATAACCATTTCAATGTAAACGTATACAATAAGGTTGGTGTTATGTCTTGTAGATATTCTTTGTTGAAATACATCCGACACATTACATTACATTTGAAACAAAGAAATAAAATGGCTTCCGCCTTGCAGTTTTAAAACTGCTAAACGATATTATGATAAAGTATGTTACTCTGCGTAGCTATAAATTAATTTGGCAGAGTTCCAACTGGGTTTAACTGAACTCATATAATAGCAGTTTTCATTTTAGTTTAAATCTGACTTCAAATATTGAGTGATAATTGAATAATCTTACTCAATATTTGAAGGCACGTCAAAATATACCTTAAACCGTTTTTCCCGTTGACGTCACTGCCTCTTAAAGGTTTTTTCTTGTTCTTACAATACCGCTACGAAACAGGTGCATTCTTATGTATTAATAAGTCTCCTCTAGAGTTCCGGTGTCATTTTTTCCTTTTTCGACTTTTCTGGACGATTTTTGTAATTTGAGTTTATATTAAACTAGCTTGTGCCCGCGGCTTCGCGTTATTTTAGAATTTGACAATCAATTCGATTTGTACTCTGCTTGTAATAATATAATTCAATCATAATTCGAAAGACACGTGGCGCCATCTATATACATGTTGTTTTCGTCGGGAACAGTACTTTTTTTTCGGGATGAAAGGTACCCTATGTCTGCTTCTGTACAGGTGTACAGAAGCAGACATAGGGTACCACCATTCAACCGATCATTTGAAATTTTGTACATACGTTGTCACCTGACAACGTATGTACAAAATTTCAAATGATCGGTTCAGTGGTTTAGACGTGAACAGGTAACAAACAAACGAACACACTTTCACATTTATAATATTACTAAGGGTAAGGATAATAATATAATAATAGCTTGGGCCCTGTTTCCGATACCGGTGGGCTACAATTTTTTATATTTTTAAATGTTTTTTATATTGTTTTTAGTTTAAGAAATATTTAAAAATAAATAAAGGATAATAATATTTGTGTATTTTTCTTTTATCGTCGGTTTCTCCCGTAAAGGCTCGAGCATTGAACACCACGTTTGATACTACATAGTATAAAACGTGGACGATTTATGATCACAATATCCATGTTGCTTACGACTGCGTAACAGCAAACCGAACATACAATTACCGATGTTGTCTTCCATTGCAAAGAGAAAGATAGTCATGGGCACCTACATGACAGATCAGAAATCAGCAAAATAGTGAAAAGCGCCAACTTTTATTTAAAAAAATTAGATTTTTATTTTATCTTATTTGGTAATTGAAGCCGTATCTTAGATAAAATGTTTTATCCATTCTCCGCTGTATCACTTGTGGTAATACTCGAACAGTAAGCAAATAGAAAAGCTCTCACGACAAAATTAAATTCCATACTTGTCGCCAGCATTCAGCTGCACCATCTGAACCGCTTTCGGCGCGCATAAATCTCATAAATCTCTTCTAATAAAAACATTCTCATTCCACTTCGCATTGCAAGAGAAATATTAAAGTATTAGCAATATAAGGATTACGTTGTAGGTTTTTTGGCCTCAAATTTCAATATTTCAATATTCTCAATGCCGAAATTGAACGTCAGAAAAGTTATTTACTAAGTAGTTAAAAAAAAAACTCATAAAGGTCTTGGATTAAAAAAATATCATATTTTTAGAGAAAAGTTTGAAATATTTAAAAGCAATTTACTAAGTATGTCTTTTTATAGTTGTACCGACGAAAATAAACTTTGGTCGATATTTTGAGCTTTTAGATTATAGAATTTTATTTACCGGTGAATGTGATGCGATTTATCAACCGAACGCATATTAATTCATCACAGGCGCGCACAGTGAAAAACAAAGATAAAACTCAATTAGATATAAATTTTAATGTGTAATCAAACGAGAATATTTGGCAGCTCATTGCATTATTCGATAAGTTAAATTTAAAATGGCGAGCCATTTGTCCCAAACCCTCGTTAGTAGTAAATTAGACTAATTAACCCCAGTGAGAGTAATAACTGTTTACCAACTCCAATTACAGCATTCGGTTCAAATTATTGAATTGGTAACATTTTAAACGTAACACAATTGTTTTGATCGTTTACTTGAACGAGCGCTGCGATTCACGTCCCTTACATGTTAAACGAGTGCCTATCTACTTAAATACCTTCATTTGTTGGAGTCATAGCAAATGTTTTACAACGAAAAATGGAAATGTTCCTCTAAAAGCACTTAGATCATCTGAAGCTATCAAGATTTAGAATGTTCAACTAATAGAATCCGGCTGGAATGTTACCTGAGTTTATAAGAATAATATCTTTTATTTTTGTAAGGCTCTGATTTCTCTGTTGGTATAACATTATCTAAGTATGCGTAAGAGGTCGTCACTTATCGAGGAGCGGATGGTAACAGTAGGTACCTAAAAGGTGCTTTATTAAAATATCAAACATTTCACTACTCAAACAGATTTTATTTTCAGAATAAATTTCTTATTATAAATTACTAGCGACCCGCCCCGGCTTCTCACGCAATATATACATATATAAACCTTCCTCTTGAATCACTCTATCTATTTAAAAAAAAAACTACTTCAAAATCCGTCGCGTAGTTTTAAAGATCTAAGCATACATAGGAACAGACAGATGGAAGCGACTTTGTTTTATAGTATGTAGTGATAACAGAGTTGCATACTTTTTAATAATATATGTAGTAACGAATACTTCATAACTAGAAGTATCTTAGTAGTCATCGAAGTTAATACCTAACTTCCTGAAATAACAATAACAACAAAAACAACTGGGAATTCTATTTATGATTTCTCGTCAGGTTTGCTTTACTTTGTACATAGGTACTATGTGCACTCAACTCATCTGTTGGGGTCTGCTTCCAGACTAACCCGTTGCATCTCTATACCAGTATTTTCCACGTGACGACTGCCGATCAGATCTGACCTTCACCACCCAGTTAGTACTGGGTAATATAATGTGCACCAACACAGTATAATGTATTCATATTGTCTGGTCTCAAAATTTGGCAAGTTAGTAATAGTTAGACTGTCTTAAAAACCAGAGCGGACGTTAACTCACCTGCTACGTTGTTTACAGAATATACACCTTTACTTCAAAAGATACGCCTGTTGGAAAAACGACATATCTTATTTTTTAACATTTTGTTTTTATTTCTACGATTATTTGTAGTTGCATAAGTATTTATTATTATTTATTTTATTGCATTTATAGTATTGTTATTTGTTTTAAGTTTGTATTTATAAGTATGTTAGTATATTCTTATATGGTATATTATTATATTTAAATAGTTCTGCTTTATGAATGCCATTTTCTCTTCTTTTTTACACACTATGTCTACATCTTTTTTTTAATATCTCCTTTCGCAGGTATGCTGGAAGAAATTTTTTTAGAAATAAGCATCACCTTTGTACTATTTTCTGTTCCTTTCTTCTTTTCTGTATTTAGTGTGTACATAAATTGTTAAATAAATAAATAATAATAAATAATGCATGCTTTGGCCTGCAGTGGGACAAAAATGGCTAATAATAATATTAACGTATATATTAATAGGGCTTGATTCAGAGAGCGGTACTCCTGGACACTGATCAAAAGAGATTGAAATTGGTAGATATTATTTGCTTAAACGTCAAGCAAGTGAGCAACATGTGTGAATAATATCACCCTCTAATTTAACAGCTTTTTATCGGAACTTAAAAATACCGGTGGTAGATATTTGACGGCACGGTTGGCGCAGTGGCTAATAAGATGGCTGCTGCGCTGCGTGTCGCGGGTTCTATTCCCGCACGGAACAAATATTTGTATGGCCTACAGGAAGTTGTTCCGTGTCTGGTTGTTTGTGTATGTAAGTTTAAATGTTTTTTAACGCACCTACAATACAGGAGAAATTCCTAGTGTGGGGCAAAGTATAAAAAAGAACAATTTTTACATGTTTCTTACCTAAGTTTAGGCAAATAAAGTCTACCTATTACGATCTCTGATGATCATGAAGAGACCCAGATGATGATGACACATAATATTGTTATGTTTTGCCTTTGTATTTATATGTATGTTAGTATATTCTTATATTATAATGTTTAAATAGTTCTGCTTTACGTTTTAAGTATTAAATTTTCTCTTCTTTTTTTACACACTATGTCTACATCTCTTTTTTAGTATCTCCCTTTGCAGGTATGCTGGAAGAGATTTCTTCAGAAATAAGCATCACCTTTGTACTATTTTCTGTTCTTTTCTTCTTTTCTGTATTTAGTGTGTACATCATCATCATTCATATTATGTATAAAAGTGTATTTGCAATGACACCCAGATTGTATAACAAAATACCGAAAGAAATTAAAGAGTGTAAAAGCCTCAATTTATTTAAAAACAGACTTTCTCAATTATTTTTAGACAAAGTATATTACTTTGTTAGTGAATTTCTAAATGACAAACTGTTATAAATGTTGACATTTTATTTATAAATTCTATTTGCATTAATATTTATATTGACATAACTTATTTACATTAATACTTATATTGACATAACTTATTTACATTAATACTTATATTGACATAACTCTGGCAATTGATGCATGTAATTTTAATATTGACATAGATGACATAAAGTTAGGTAATGTTATCGTTCTGTTGTTTTATTTGATGAATTAAATTATTTAATTAACCAAATTGCATTGTTATTTATTGACTTTTTTATTTTTATTTTTTTGAAGCAATTGTATATACCATTGTGAGAAACATTTTGTATGCCTAACGGCGAGACATAGATAGTTTCTGAATTTTATATATTATACCACCTACTGTTTTACTTATGTTCACAAAATAAATGAATTTGAATTTGATCATCATCATCATTTCAGCCGAAAGACGTAATGCCTGCAACCCTCACCAGGTCATCGGTCCACCTAGCGGGAGGCCTTCCAACGCAACGTCTTCCGGTTTGCCGTCGCCACTGCAGAAATTTTCGGCCCCATCGGCCATCCGTTCTGCGAGCAATGTGCCCTGCCCACTGCCACTTAAGTTTGGCTATTCTTCGGGCTACGTCGGTAACCTTGGTTTTCTTGCGGATTTCCTCATTTCCGATTTGATCACGCAAGGAAACTCCGAGCATAGCCTTCTCCATTGCCTTTTGGGTGACTTTAAGCCCTCTGATGAGGCCCATTGTGACCGACCACGTTTCAGTCCCGTATGTAATCACTGGCAACACACACTGGTCATAGACTTTCGTCTTGAGACACTGCTGCAAGTTGGACAAGAAGATACCACGCAACTTCCCGAACGCTGCCCAGCCGAGTCGGATGCGACGATTGACCTCTTTCTCGAAGTTAGACCTACCTAACTGAACCGTTTGTCCCAGGTAGACATAATCGTCTACAACTTCGAATGTAGTCTCCGATCTTGATAGGAGTGAGTGTTACATGGGCATTCAACATGGACAAAACCAAAGTCGGTTTTGTCCATGTTCATTTTAAGACCCACTCTTTCGGAAGCTCTACTGAGGTCATCGAGCATTGTACTGAGGTCCTTCATGACCACTATATTGTCGGCAAACTGAAGGTGAGAAATGTACTCGCCATTGACGTTGATGCCTAGCCCTCTCCAGTCCTTGAAGACATCCTCCAGTGCAGTGGTGAACAGTTTCGGAGATATGACCTCTCTCTGTCTCACACCTCGCTGCAGAAGGATAGGTTCCGAGGTCTGGTCCTAAAGTCGGACTGGCTGTGGCGTTTTTGTACAAACACTTCAACACCTCGATGTACCGATAGTCGATTTGGCATCGTTGGAGAGTCTGCAGTTCAGCCCAAGTCTCGATCGAATCGAAGGCTTTCTCGTTTAGTGTGTACATAAATTGTTAAATAAATAAATATTTTAAAATAAAAACTATTTGCGTTTCCAAAATAGACTGTGGTAGTTTCTAGTTAAGGATTTACAAACAGTTTTGCATATTCATAAAAAAATGCTCGCTTCTAAAATATTTCAGTGTGACTGATGTCAATCACGGGTGGACAGGTCGAATACTCGGTGAAATAGTGGGATTAATTGAATTCTATTGGCGCTAAAAATATCGGCCAACCTATAAAAAATATTCAGTAAGGTTTTCGAATGACCGACCCGATGTTGGAAATAGTACAACGCATTTTTACAAAATCAGATGCCAATGGTTTTACATTACATTGAAACAAAAGATATTCAAACTGTTTAAATTGTTCATAAACACATTTAACATCACGCCTGTAATCTCCGTAGATTTAGGCAGAGGTGTACATAAGTCGCATGTAATAGGGGGCGAGCCTATTGCCATCAATCGGGGACAAATCCAGACTCCTTGGCGGCTACTGAGAAATTCCTGATGGAAAAACCCGATAACACTTGGTTGGTAACACTTGGTTTTATATTAATGAAACAAAAAATATTCAAACTATTTAAATTGAACCTCATACAAATATTTGACGAAGGTTCGCCATATCGGTAATTAGATTAACTCGTATTAGCATTTATACGAGGTTTTGTAGTAATCGGATAGGTAAAGTGCCTACGTACATACATACTTGTCACAGCTAACGACAGTTCAGTGTAAGTTGTAACAAAACATCAGACAACAGTACTTAGGTCCTCTGTTATAAAATCTAATTTGCATTACCAACGCAACACCCTGTTTTTAGCCGTTTCGCTTGGTGACGTCACAAAGAAGTCGACTAATTACTTTATAGTTTTATGTAAATTGCGACATTATTTACTGAAGTGCTCTAGTTACTCATGAATATTACAGTTATTTTACTCGAACATTTAAAGTGTAATTGGTAAAGTTTTGTAAACAAAAATACTTTTGGTGGCTTTATGAAATAGAACAAGGTATAAAGTCTAGATTTAAGACAACTACTTTTGAAGTCGTGAAACTTTCTGATATTAGTTTTATTTTTTATAAAAATACTAGCTGTTGACCGCGAACTTCGTTCGCGTGAAATTATTATAAAAAATATTACTACCCTTTTTTAATCGAATTTTGTTACCAATTTCAAGGGTTTTAATTTTTTTACACGGAACCTTAATTTTTATTCTAAAATAAAAGTAGCCTTAGTTACTCCTTAAGTCATCAGCTATCTGCCAGTAAAAGTCTCGTCAAAATCGGTCCAGCCGTTTCGGAGATTAGACGGAACAAACAGATAGACAAAAATTCAATGTGTTTTTGTTATAAGTACCGAATACATTTTCGTTACTTTAATATTACAAACAGACACTTCAATTTTATTTATTTGTACAGATTTATACTTGTTCGTAAAATAATCTCGTTGTGCAGGAATAATTAGTAAATACAGATGTTAATCCAAGGATAACCGAAGGGATAGTGGTTGAGCTCTTATCTCTGGCGCACGAAACAACAGCCGTCACACTTAACCTGAACTATGATTAAGATGGATTAATCGCGGCCGGAGGGAAGTATTACTGATTGATAGGCCAAGAGCAATGCTTCATAAAAGTCACGTTTCACTGGCCATTATATTAAATACAAATACCTATTGTAATATGATTCTTTTCTTTAGAAACGTGACCGGTAGCACGCTGGGCAATGTGCCTCAAGTTCGTGGGCTAGGTACTTTTGAATGGTATGTTTATTTATAAAATATGTTTTTTTATGAATAAAAACAGTAAGCAATCCCGATAAACCTTTTTTCTTGCATTTTGATATAATACCCGTCCCTACTTTGCATTAAACGGACAATGGACATGTAGATGTATCCGCCATTTTCCTTCCGTTTTTGTTTTTCCAGAAGAAGGAATGAAGGAAGTTAGGGATCGCCTCTGGCCTTCAGTATTGTCTGTCTTCCGTGAAAGAAATATGGCGGCAGGATTTTTGTGTACCTAAGTAAGTCAAGATTGAATATTTTATTAGTTGAATTGGATTTCTTATTTTGTTATATTATCGTTCTTCGAAAATATTGATACTGTCTACTTTTTTTTGACAGTTTTTTTGGCTTATATTTATTCATTGAATGGAAAAAAATACTTAAAGTCTAAAACTTTTCCGTCATATCACATAGAAAGCACCACAAAAATGAATTGGATAATGCGCAACTCAAATGGCTGCCAAATCGTGATATTAAGTCGCCAAGAGGTTTTAATAGCGTTATAAAAACGGATTTCAGCACCAGACCCAATTGAATTTTGCATACGGCTAATTAAAAGATCCTGGAGATAATCCAGACGGTGGCCAAAAGAGGGTTTATTAATATTAGGCCCGTTTTACACATGAAAAGGGTTCTGTATAGAACGATCTAGTTGGCTATCTTTCGGAGCAAAATGGTTTACTTCGCGCCCCTATTGAGGAGAGGATCCTGGAGGCAACATCTTTACAAATTTCGTGTCGTATCGCCGAGGGACGGAACAGTTCTCGATGTAGCCGAGCCGGCTTTCCGAATACGAAACTCCAACTTGAATAGAAGATCCAGTTTGTGAATATACGATAGACTTGACTAGCGGATGTACGCCGTAGGTACGGTTATCGACATAAGTCAATAACATTTTTAATTTACCTTCGTGTCAGGTTTATCTCGTGATTAAATCGTTTTTGGACTGTAGATATTAATGCCTTACTTTTATATATGTACAAATCGAATGGTTTTTTCATTGTTTTTTTGCTGAAAAACTAATGATAAAGCAATCTAGAACTTTAATTGAATTCTCCCTAAATCCCATTTATATTGAAACTCTAATCAAGCAATCTTATTGAGTAGATAACTTTTGTAAATGAATGTAGTACATGAGCTGGCGCCTAGGTACGTATTAAAATAACGCCGCGGGATTAAATAAATGGCTAATGAATGTCGATAAAATTCAGCAATATGTTAAGATTAGAACGAGCTATGAATTGAAAGAAAGAAAAAGTATTTATCAGCTAATTGAGATAAATTGAGTAGTATATACTTTGTATAGCTTCAATAGTAGATATTAGTCGGTGGATGGCCAGCAGGCCCGCTATCGTCTCGTACGCCCAAATAGTTTGTAATTATAACTTCTGAACTAGTGATTACCCTAAAGTAGTTAAGTCTAATTTGTGTTTAAACGGTATAACAATGTCGATGTAGAAATTACATATATACGATTATAGGTTTGTAGTTAAATACGATTAAAATAAGATGTATATTACTCGCATTGAAAGTATAAAGTAACGTTTATAAAGCTTTTCTACAAATAACGACAGTACTTTTTCAAAATAAAAGGGCATAACTTTATATTATGTTCACTCCCATGCCACCATGAAATATGAAAATGAAATGCTGCAAAATAAAACATAGGTATGTCATGTTCATCCAATGACGCGTTCGTTTGCTTTTTGTTAATTTAGCTGGTTTTGAAAGGCCCAGTGGAAAAAAAATCTGGCTGCACACAAAAACGCAAAGCCAGTGGTACAAAAACTTTTGAGATAGATGTTTTGAGATCTGAAAGGGAATTCCATGGAAAAATATCATTGAATTTCGATAAAAGCTGGAATATTTTGGTGAAAAATGTTGGACTAGTTTAAGATTGTTTTTCGTTCGTTCAATATTGTTCTAACCCACAAAGTTTCATTAATATTCATCGTAAAAAGCGCAAATTTCATTTTTGACATTGATTTATGTGCGGTGTTGGTAACCACTGTATGCACCACTGTGCCCAGATAATATGATGCTTTAACATCTAAATTGTTGTTAGAGTTACTTACATTTGAATAATCTTCGCTAACGGGTTTTAATAACATTGGGCTAATAGTTTATAAGTTAAGGCATCATTAATTATAAGCAGTATCATATCGATTTACATCCATCATGTAGGTAAGCAAAATACTTTTTGAAACTAAACATGCGAAAGAATTAAATATTTGGTCAACTATGGTCACTTACAACGTATGTGGAAGTAATTACCGGTACGTAACATTTATCTTTATTCCTCTTCGAATACAGCCAATGCAGAATTTTACGATACAATGGGGTTTTATTGGAATATGCGTCGCTTTTTAATAGTTACTCACCGACCGCTTTTACAACATTTTTATTGGATGTTTTCATTTACTTTTAATAAATCTTTTGCCGCTCGTAATCAGATGAAAAGAAGAATATTTGAGGGGTTTTTATCGCAAGGAAGTTTAGAATACGCTTTATGGGATAAGTTTGTCGACCGTCAAACTGTAAAAATATCTGAAACTATTTCCTTTATGATTCCATAAATTAAAGGGTTCTTAAAAACTGCAAAGTTCCTTCCAACAATGTAACGCATACCTAACTCACTTCTTCCCTTTATAAGTATACTTACCTATACAACAATATTTTTAGTATATGCGAAACCTGAATATAGTTTGTTCAGAATAAGTAACTGAATCGATTCCATTAATTTTTCAACCATGTTATATTTTGTCCCAAAAATATTTAAAAAAAGTTACAAGTTGGACACCGAGTGACATTAAGTACCTATCGAATTATTTAGGCACCTACTGCCAAATTATTATTATTAATGAGCTTTTTTTTTTTTTTTTTTTTTTTTTTTCCGGATGGGAAATCATCAAATGACCCCCCCCACTCTGGGCGGAGCGGAAGGGAGTGTCAGACTTGTACTGACTAAAACCCATCCATGTTCCTTCTTTGCCCTTTGTGTTCCAGGGCCACGGTATCTCTTTCGAACAGTCCCGCAGCCCTGGTAGGCATCGGCCCTTGCGGACCCCTACCTATTTGCTGACATCTCTTTGAGGCGCACGTGGAACACGAACGCGTCGTCGACACGGCCTGTCGTCATAAGACGGCCGGACGGCGAGCTAGCCCATAACTTGCCGTCCACAGGCCCGCGCCTACGGTGGCCGGGAGCCACCACGTGACCCCCGACGCCCAGGGCGTCTCCCGCGGCGGCTGGGACGTGAGGTTCTTTCCCTCTCACGTCCCGCCACCTCCTTCACTAGCATGACTGCTTCACAGAAGGTGGTGACGGCTTCCCATTCCCTCTCGCTCCGGACCATGGCTTGAACCAGGGCCGGACGCGAGAGATCGCCGCCGCCAATCGCCGCTACAAGGACACGGCGGTGCTCCGCCCAAGCGGGGCAGACCTCCACGGTGTGCTCCACCGTGTCCTCCGGACGATCCTCGCAGTGGAAACACCCGGGCGTTTCCTCCCGCCCGATTCGGTGCAGGAACCTCCCGAAACAACCGTGTCCGGTGAGGACTTGCGTCAGGCGGTAGGTGAGGGCGCCGTGGCGCCTCTCTAGCCACTCCTCAAAGAGGGGACTTATCGCCACTATGGTGGCGTGCCCTGCACGGGGTTGCGACAGTCGCTCTCTCCATGTCGCCATGAGATCACTCCGGAGGTCTGTCCGCTGAGCGGCAATTTGCCGCGGCAGCGGAGTTTCCTCCTGACGTAGTGCCTCCGCGCGCCATTCGTGCAGGCGTGCGAGGACTATCGCCTCCAGATCCCATGGCGGCAATCCGGCAAGGAGGCTAGCCGCTTCGCCGGAGATCGTGCGGTACCCCCGGATTAGCCTTATGGCTATTACCTTTTGGGGCGCGTTCAGGTAGTGGGCGGCTTGCCGCCTCAAAGAACGCGCCCACACCGGGGCCCCGTAAAGGGCCATGGACCGCACGACCCCCGCGTATAGCCTCCGGCAGGAGGCGTTTGGACCCCTCAGGTTGGGCAAGAGCCGCTTGAAGGCAGCCCCTGTCCGTTCCAGTTTGGGAGCCAAACGTCGGAATTATTAATGAGCTCAAGACGACGCTGCAGGCGCGCGCGCGGGTGCGCTGCATGGTGACCACGTTTTTGTGCGGAGAACCAGGTAACAGAACAAGCTTATAACGTTGCGATTTTTCATGATACAGTTTTGAAATTTTGTACATAGATTCTTTTCATAAAAATACTAGGCACGTGTTTCAGATTTCGCATATACTAAAACTAATGTTGTAAATCCGACTTAATTACCAAACTCTTTGCAGTAAATACAGTTGGCAATCAAGTTAAACTTAACATTGCCGCTTGTAGTTAAACTGATGTAAATTGTGTACGTCTCCGAACCCAGAGAGGTAGCAAATTTCCCCGTATGCGACTTCGGTTTCCTCTGAATGATTTGCCAAGTTCCCTCATAAATAGCAATGCCCGTCTCCAAACTACTCGGGACTTATGAAATACTGTTATACGTTTAAACTAACGTCATGACATCGTGGTTGCTTACATGTCTCCGGACAGGCTAGGCATGTAATTGTGTACGTGATTATACTATTTATGTTAGCTTTTTTTTTGCGAGAGGAAAGAGTTATGAGACTGATTTGCATGGGATGAATTGCATTTGTAAATAAGCTGTGTAAAGCGTGCTGGTTATTTCAATTCAAAAAGGATTTATGAACTAATTACGTGAATGAGGGCATAATCCAATACTCCATTTATTACGAAAGTAAGAGTCAGTCTGTAACTTTGTCATCCCTCAAAGAATTTCAGTGGGAATATAGGTAGACGATGACCTAAATTAGGACATACGATACTTTGAAAGGCGTCGCCAGCTTTTGAGTTAGGGTGTGCAAGAGATTGAGAAAAAAAACATATTTGTTAGGGTTTTATTTACTAATTACGAATGCAACTATACTCGTAGTTCTTCAAAAAATGTGAAATAGGAGCAAATCTCAAAAAAGGCAGCACCTCATCAAAAACTTAGTTGGAAATTTCAATTGCTAGATGGCGTTTAATTAAAAAAACAATTATAATCACTAGTTATAATGATTATGAAGAACCTAAAAACAGTGCCGCTTTACTCAAGGAAAGAATAATATGTATAATTTGGTTTTTGAGACTCACATTTTGATTTGCCACGTTTTGGGTTAGGTACGACTTGGACTTTAAGTTGTCATAACACGACAAAATAAAACACATATCAATAAGTATTTTATTGTTAACTGTAAATAGGAGTGTTTATGTTACTGAAGAAACATGAATTTGGTTTAGACATGACTGTCTTAGAAATTCGCCCGAGTGACGAGGCGAGCGGCGAGTCGACACACGAGCACGAATATGTAAACGGTGCACGGTGGTTCGTCATCAGCCTTGGGTTTCGCGTCGCCGCAGTTTTTGGACACTAGTCACGGACACGAGTGACGAGTCGAAATAACACTCGGTTTCGACGCGGTATGAAACTTTTATTATATTTATTTTTTATAACTTTGACTTACTGTAATTTTGAATTCCCCCACTTCTGGAGCAGCTGACGTGGAAATCCCTGCTTAGCTATGGTTAAATTATCATTTGATATGATTTTCAGTCAGTATTAAAAGACTTCGTCAGATTAACGGTACCCCCTGTACTATTCTGGTCATTGGCGTATAGATAATTTATGATCAAAACATATTATCTACCTACATGTTCGATTTCTTGCAACTTTGTGTATGCTTTTTTTTTTTTTTTTTTTTCCGGATGGGAAATCATCAAATGACCCCCCCCACTCTGGGCGGAGCGGAGGGGAGTGTCAGACTTGTACTGACTAAAACCCATCCATGTTCCTTCTTTGCCCTTTATGTTCCAGGGCCACGGTATCTTTTTCGAACAGTCCCGCAGCCCTGGCAGGCATCGGTCCATGCGGACCCCTACTTGATTGCTGACATCTCTTTGAGGCGCGCGTGGAACACGAACGCGCCGTCGACACGGCCTGTAGTCATAAGACGGCCGGACGGCGAGCTAGCCCATAACTCGCCGTCCACAGGCCAGCGCCTACGGTGGTCGGAAGCCACCACGTGACCCCCGACGCCCAGGGCGTCTCCCGCGGCGGCACTTTGTGTATGCTTAATTTGCCTATTAGGGCCTAGCGGCAAGAGGCTCCTAATTTATTTCAGCCTCTGTCGAATTTTATCGATCGATCTTGCGAAAATCCAATAGGTGTGCCAAACCAGAGGCAGATAAAGGATGGCAAAAGGCAATTTCTTTTCGCAAGGCGCCTTCCCTCTTTCGGACCGCGCACGTTGGTTCAAAGAAATTGATAGTGTAAGTCTGTGGCGGCAATACAACGAGAACCGTAAAAAAAAAAAATATATAGTCTGTGGCGGCAGTATAACGAGAACCGTAGTAGGTTCTCGTTATAATACCTACTACAACCGTTATAGCTCATGATGCTACTGTACGCTAATTACGTTCTTACTCATTCTGTGAAGGCTAACTTAAAAAAAAAAACGCTACGGCCTTTGATACTTTTAATTGAATTGTAATTTAATTGAATGATTATTAACTAATTTGATTTTGTATAGTCGTTAGGTAGTTAGTGGCCCAAAAAGTCTGACCACCAGTCTTACCAAGGGGTATCGTATTACCCAGTACTAACTGGGTTGTGGCGATAGAGAGATGATGATGCACTCTCATTCAACCAGCTTTCCAAGAGCGGTTAAATAACAACCTTAAACTATATGTAAGCCACATTCGCACTATGTACTGGGGTTGCACCATGTATGTTTGTCCCACGGTATACACACGTGTTAGGTACTTGCCTAATATTTTACAAAATACGGATGAAGTACTAAATTATTTTTGGGATTTAGTTCTAACTGTGCCTAGATAATTATTATAAAAACGTTATGATTTCCATAAGAGTTTTTTGCTATCAATTAGCATGTTTGTGTATGCTTAATATTTTATGCCATGAATTGTCGATTAAGGGCTAAAATAACCCCAAATGGTGAATATTGAATGGCTGTCATTTTAATATTACTGCAGCATTCACTATTTGATTAATATAAATAGAAAAGTTGAGGACTACTTCTAAGTTTTAAATATTTCGAAAACACATCATAAAATTTGAAAAACATTTCAAATCATAAAATAACACCAGAATGTAAATTACAAAAAAAAAAAAATGCTGTGATCGAAAAAAACTCCACGTTCAACTTATTTTCAGAGTTCCACAATCTAAAAAAGGAAACCGCGACTGTAACAAGATCACTCGTTTTTCTGTCATAGTCGATTTTCTCTAGCTTGATAAGGGTTGTTGCGCCGAACCGTTGGCGCACCACCACGTAGTTATAGGGATTGCGACCACATTTCAACAAGTTCCCGCGAGAAATATTATGGCGTGATTGGGCGTTGAGGCTTGTAGAATATTTATTGCTTGAAATAACCGTGCCCCGCGACCTTCGTCCGCGAGAAATTAGCGGTGTGAAATATAATTAACAACGTATTCTCAAACTTACCAAATATACGTAAAAAAATCATAAAAATCGGTCGAGCTGTTTCGGAGGAGTGCGACTACAAACACCGTGACACGAGATTTTTATGTATTAACATTATTTCCTTTGTTCAGATCTATATATATACATTACATTTTTAAATGTTTCAATACCAAATACAAAAAAAAAAGTTTAAAAATATAAAAATAAAAATAATAGTAGCCCACCAGGCAAGCAGGGCTCCAGAGAGAGGAACCTCCTAGCAGTACTAGCCGTGTCCAGGAGTACCGCTCTCCGAAGCAAGCCCTATTTATATAAGGGAAATTATTAATCGGGCGAATAAAAATTTAATTGGTGACCAATATACTAAATGGGCGACTATTGTACCAAAGTAAGTAACTATTTATCTGGTCATTGCGGCAAGGAGAATTAAGGAAGCAAGAGCGAGCGAATGCTGAGAGAGACTTGTGGCACCCCGACTCGGACAGGTTAGGTTCGAAGGGGATGGCGGGGTCTAGTGAGCGAGCGAAGTGAGCGAACTAAGACCCCGCCATCCCCTTCGTGTTAGGTTACTTTAAACTCTGTAAACAGAAATAGGAGCCCCGCTCAGCGGGGGTTCGTCGACTACGCCTTATCTACAATCTAGTGATTAATAACCTTGTTTTAAGTTTTTTTCAGGAGTCCTTGAATTATCACATAATCGTACTGAACAACTAGTAACTCAAATTTCTATTTTCAAGTCGCTGTTTTAAACATTAGTATTAGCCCACTGTTTGTCGCTCACTTAGTATTTCAGTAGCCCATTTTCAATATTTTTGACACCTTTAATTTGAATTTATGTTCGCTCGTTTAAATACTACCCTTAATATTGTAGTGGCCTACATAACACAGCCATACACAGTCATACGAGCGCATCACACTCCGACCACTGAGCGCCACACTGAGCGCCGAGCGGCCGACAGGGAGCGCGGCGCGCGCACCGCGACACCTCCACCAGCCGGCGCCTCCGCTGGCGAGCGATTGGAACGAGGAACAACATCCCTGCGCCGATGACCATCATACACTACCGATATTCACCGCGCCGCGTTAGTTTTATGTATCGAGCGGCGTGCACGTCTGCTACGTCAGCCGCGCGCGCCGGACCACCCGGACCGCGTTCATTGGTCGGTTGAATTTTTGATTTCCACCTCTACTTCGTAATACCCGACTGTATATAAGGTGACGATTTTGGAAATAAAACCACTCCTTTTTCTATTTCGGACCTTGGCTTTTATTTATAACCAACCTCTAAAGTGGTGACCCCGACGTGATCATCAAAATCATGACAGATTCAAGCCAAGCACCGCGTACCGCGCTATCTGAAGAAGATGTCGAGATGATCTCCGTCAAGTCTCGAATACCTCCATTCTGGCGAGACAATCCCAGATTGTGGTTCGCTCAATTCGAAACCATGGTGGCGAACCAGAAACTCAGCGAGGAAGCGAAGTTTGGACTGGCTGTGGCGCAACTCGACAAGGTGGACGTGGAACAGATTAGCGACATCATTTTATCATCGGCCAGAACGGGAAGATTTGAAGCCCTGAAGGCCCGATTATTATCGGTATACGAGGAGTCAGAGAATAAGCAACTGCAAAAATTGCTCAACGAGGTTGAACTAGGCGACCAGCGTCCTTCCCAGCTGCTGCGTCGTATGCGTGATTTGGCCCGCGACAAGATGCCCGATGAAACCCTCCGGATGTTGTGGATGAGCCACCTACCTATAACGGACCATATCGTGTTATAGATCGCCAAGCTAAGTACTTCACCGTACAATTGGAAAATAGGAGAACCAACGTATCTATAGATCGGTTAAAGCCAGCATTCCAGTTCCACGAAGAACAAGCAGATGAGGCACCTGTCACCAACAGCTACGTCACACGATCTGGCAGGTCTTCAAAACCTCCTGTACGCTTCGCTGAGGGGGGAATAATGTAGTGGCCTACATAACACAGCCATACACAGTCATACGAGCGCATCACACTCCGACCACTGAGCGCCACACTGAGCGCCGAGCGGCCGACAGGGAGCGCGGCGCGCGCACCGCGACACCTCCACCAGCCGGCGCCTCCGCTGGCGAGCGATTGGAACGAGGAACAACATCCCTGCGCCGATGACCATCATACACTACCGATATTCACCGCGCCGCGTTAGTTTTATGTATCGAGCGGCGTGCACGTCTGCTACGTCAGCCGCGCGCGCCGGACCACCCGGACCGCGTTCATTGGTCGGTTGAATTTTTGATTTCCACCTCTACTTCGTAATACCCGACTGTATATAAGGTGACGATTTTGGAAATAAAACCACTCCTTTTTCTATTTCGGACCTTGGCTTTTATTTATAACCAACCTCTAAAATATAATACGTTAATATTATTATTAGCCATTTTTGTCCCACTGCAGGATAATGCATGCTTTATTTATTATTATTTATTTATTTAACAATTTATGTACACACTGAATACAGAAAAGAAGAAAGGAACAGAAAATACTACAAAGGTGATGCTTATTTCTAAAGAAATTTCTTCCAGCATACCTGCGAAAGGAAATACTAAAAAAAAGATGTAGACATAGTGTGCAAAAGAAGAAGAGAAAATTTAATACAGTAAAGCAGAACTATTTAAACATTATAATATAAGAATATACTAACATACTTATAAATACAAAGGCAAAACATAACAATATTATGTGTCATTATCATCTAGGACTCTTCGTGATCATCAGAGATCGTGATAGGTAGACTTTATTTGCCTAAACTTAGATAAGAAACATTTAAAAATTGTTCTTTTTATACTTTGCTCCACACTAGGAATTTCTCCTGTATTGTGGGTGTGTTAAAAAACATTTAAACTTACATACACAAACAACCAGACCCGGAACAACTTCCTGTAGGCCATACAAATATTTGTTCCGTGCGGAAATAGAACCCGCGAAACGCAGCGCAGCAGACATCTTATTAGCCACTGCGCCAACCGTGCTGTCAAATATCTACCACCGGTATTTTTAAGTTCCGATAAAAAGCTGTTAAATTAGAGGGTGTATTATTCACACATGTTACTCACTTGCTTGACGTTTAAGCAAATAAAATCTACCAATTTCAATCTCTTTTGATCATTGTGAGTGATTTTGAGTAATATAATAGTTTATTATAGGACCCCTACCTATCCTAGGTATTGTATTTTGTAGTCGTGTCTTCTTACTCAATCTCAACTATTATATTTACCTGATTTTTTTCAACTTCAGCTATTTTTATTATAAATATCTGCGTTTCATTTGTATAAAATAACGTAATATTTATATTTCATACTGTGCACACACAATTGATTTAATATGTATATAATCAAGTTGATTTACTCACTTTACTGATACTGTGTATCCATTTTTTGATGACTGTATACCTAACAATGATTAATGACAGGGTGCAGAGATGGGAATGTTTCGTGGGCATGATAAATAAATTCATGGGTGCCGAGATGGGATGGTGCCAATACCAAAAGATTTGAAAAGAGTAACCATGGCGTTTCTTGTCGGTTCTTCTCCATAGGAAACGCCAACCCGAACCGTGCACCTTTTTGTCGACGTTTTATAAGTGCCCACCTAGGCCCATGTGAAATAAATTATTTTGATTTTGATTTTGATGGGACTAAACCCAATAATTGTATCTACCAGAACAAACAGCTGTATATAACTGCACTACAAAGTTATGCAGTACGCAGTTGAATAATAATTCCCCACTTAGTTAATTTCATAGTCATGATTGTCAGACTCCGGTGACAAACGCTTGTAACAATTTAGTTTAATTACAGGCGTAACAACTTGCAAGTTATTTAAACTGTCTCCTCTTAGAGTGATACTCGAACTACACGCATAAGAAAACTGTTACTCTTTTAAAATATACAAATGTAACTGAATATATCTACTGTATATACACATTTGTGGCCCTTTTTGTGTTAAACGTAACTTTAGGTGTAAGCAAAGCAATCAAAATAATTTTATTAACCAATAGTAACAAAACAGTTGGGTCATATAATCGGTGAGTCACAAACTAAGCATCGCTTGTATCTTGTGGCTCGGGAGTGCGAATTTTACAAATTTAGAATAGGTTATTAAAATTAATGATTGTATGCTGATATTCGTTTATTTCTTGGTTTTTAAATATGAAGAAGACTTCTTAGATTCCTAAGTAAGCTTTGCTACCATATTTCCAAAGCCCTATTGAACTATGTCTGGAAAATGTCAAATAATTAAGATTCATATTACGTTTCATCATTATTTGTTACACAGACACATTGTTTTCGTTGAAGTACGGTGCTCCGAAGCGTGTAGCTCGTCTACGGTTTCGTAGCACTGTAGCGTGCTACGACAAGTTGTAAGCTTCACTACGCTCGAAATTCAAGGTGTATTTTGAGCGTAAAGTGTGGGACAGGCGTATGTGTGTTGTGAGCTATATGGCACTTTTTTTAGTGCAAGGTCTTAATGGCCTATAGTCACGTCCAATATAATTTATCGTAGCCAATCACAAACGTAGGTTCGATTAATCAGCAAAAGATTATTTAAGATAAGTAATATCCAAATAATGGAATACACACCAATCGACTGTTGATATAAGAAAAATAAGAACATAAATAATAATAATGAAACGGGAACGAGAGATAAAACATAGTAGGTATATATTAGCTCGGCAATTTGTAAGAGTCGACCGTGGTAAATGCACCGACCAACTTAGGCATTCCCTATTCTGTTTTGGAAGAGGGGTCATGTTACACAAGGCACTGATTCCACAATAGATCACATGTCAGAAGTTACTAAACCAGTGTAAGCTGACCTCTTATTCTTTTGGATTTCAGAACTACGTCGATAGTAGCATGTCGTGAGGAAAGTTTTGAGTATGAATGTGGATGGGTGTATGAGTAGAGGAAGACCATAGGAATGATGGATGGACCGTGTAAAGAATGATATGGCAAGAAGGAGGTGTCTGATGAGATGACGAGTAATAGAGAAGTATGGGAGAAGAAGACATGCTGCGCCGACACCAAATTAATTGGGATAAGGGCAAGAGAATGATGAGGTCGGTGGTAGCACTTTGATCTTGAGATGACCTAGCAGCTCAAAGTGACACCACCGACGTGCAATGGTAATACATTTTTTTTATACTACGTCTGGGGGCCTTAAATGGCCGCATTAGCAGAATCATAAGAGGATAATAATATAAAATTACATTACAATTTTTAACATTAAATGCGTCTGTGATCATTTTAAGAATTTTAATCTATGCTAATATTATAAAGCTGAAGAGTTGGTTTGTTTGGTTGAACGCGCTAATCTCAGGAACTACTGGTTCGATTTGAAAAAATATTTTAGTGTTGGATAGGCCATTTATGGAGGAAGGTTATAGGTCACCAATATAAAATTTCACGCGGACCAAGGGCGAGGTCAACAGCTAGTAATACTGTAAAGAGGAATTTGTGAGTTTGGATGTAAAGGTAATCTTCGGAACTACTGATCCAATTCCGAAAATTCTTTCACTAATGCGTAGCTATATTATCCCCAAGCGTCATGGGCTCTATTTAAAACGTTTCTGTGAGCTAGTTAAGCCGCGGACGAACGCTAGTAGCAAGTAAACACAAAGTTTGACTACTGAGTGCATTTATTTGATGGTCTCCTCTCCATAATTAAGTCGTACATACAGGAGAACTTAATTCTACAAGGAAGCCGTGTCTGTTTTAAGTAGGAATTGGAGCCGCGAGTAATACCCGGACTGAAGGCTTTTCACAAACATCATTAACAATTAGAGAACAAATATTAGTTCAAACTTATTTGGAACCATGTTTATTGCAGTATATAAAGAGAAACAGGTTTTTAATTTACATAAACTCGCACGCCTGTAAAGGTTAGGCAGAGGTGTACATAATAGTACACCAGACTACACCAGTAGTGCCTTTTGGCCTCGGACAGGACCAACTTCATTTGTTTTATATTTTTCTTAAGTTCACTTTTTATATAATTTTTGTTTTATTGTTAATTCAACCATATTTTTTTTTTGTTTTGTCCTATGTGAGTCTAATAAATACTTTTTCTTTCTTTTACATCCACATTTTTAAGTCCCGTGTAGCAGAGAGCGAGCCTAATGCCACCTCCTAGGCACAAATCTAGATCCGGAAAATAAAAAATCTCTGGAATAATAAAATTGAAAGTGTTCTCAATTGTTTGTTGTAAACAGCCTAAAAACTAAGATTCTTTAAGTCCGCCAAGGTGAGGCCTTTATCGCGCGAACCAGAGTCCTCTAACAAAACCTTCAACATTTTAACAGTGATACTAAAATATTATTACTCCAGTTAATTACCTGCGACTTGAGCTCGTTATCACTCCACCATCGTTAACTTCTTATTCGATTCCGATCGTTAATAATGGAACTTAAAACATGCAAACTTCGCCTCACAAACGTTTGCATCGAAACGAAAAATCTATTATAAAACACTTAACGTTAGGAAGTAGTTCGCAGTTGGAGCACTACTCCGCTATCACTTCACTTCACATTTATTTTAACGATTAAACTCCAATTATGGAACCTTTATAAAACTCTTGCGTAGTGTTTGATTTTCACATTTAGAGGAGTTTTGGCGAGCATTCATTACAAATGAAACGCCACAGGTAAAGCTTAATCGCTAAAAATTCCAGTTTAACAATATTTCAGCTTTATGAATTATATTTTTCAATCTGTGCTTATGCGTGACCGTTTGCGAAGCACTTAGCATTCAGCCGGCCCGACCGGTTACTTTATAGACAAATATTTCACTCTAACATACGAGCAACGCAAATAAAGCCGAGCATTTTTTCTCCACATTTATATTTCCCTCTGTCCTTCGAAGTTGGCACTTTATTTAATGCCGTGTTAGTTCTTATTTTTCCACTCGGTGATACAATAGACACCGTTAAGCTTTACACCATGCACCTAAAAATGAAATTATTCTCGTACGTGACCACTTTAAAAATATATTTTTATACTTTCAACTCTATTCGTTTCGTTGGTTGAAGTAGTGGCACCCCTAGAAGACTAAATAAGACTTAAGCGCTCTCATAATAGACACCGCTATTTGTCTCAGCACTAAACAAGCACAATTTAGTGTTCGACTTACAACTTAGTCCGCGAGTTAATATTCTAACAAAAACAAAGACGTGATTTCCTCGTCTTTGACTGAGAACTTAAGTACGACACTGTACCATCCGTCTCTCGAAATACTGACACTCTATTAAAGGCATCGGAGTGACTAAATTGGAACTAACAACTAAACCTTGTATTCAAATTAAAAGTTTTCGTGTTAATAGACGCCTCCTACCATTTACTATTTACACGTAATTGTGATATGATTCTTTTATACATTGATGATCATTTTCAGTCTTATCACAATAATTTAAAGCGCAATTCCTAACTCCGAATGTCAGGCTAATGAATGCAGGCCTTTAAGCCAGCTGTCGCACTTGTATTCGCGCTACAGCTTTATGACTGGCGATAAGGTTATCATATTAATTTGTATGTACGTTGGATGTTCAAAGTACGTCATGAAAGATACGAAATGAAACCACTATTTTAATGTGTCACCCTGTCTAGATCCAAAATATCTACCACCCTTAACAACTATACCCCGACTGGAAGTGATGTCAAATTAGCGGTTCTAGCACAAGTGTCGTTGTTATCGCTCATTATAAACACAATGATACGACAGCCATAATTATGAGCAACTGTCTATGAAGGATGATGTTATGTGCCGTCGAGTGGATGCTCCCACCGGGTGCCGAGGACCCTTCGCCCACAATTTACACAGAACGTTCGGTGATGCTCAGACTACTTGTCTCGAACCACTTAGTACCAACCTCAATTGAGCGAAAGAGAATTCAAATGTATTTAACTCTCAATACTACCGCCTTTTAAGCGATAATTTGTGAAAAAAATGTCAGTCGGAGCTCTAAACGATAGCTGTTACTTGCTTACCATTTAAGTGTTTTTTGCTTTGCGAACTCATTTCGTTGGAGTTATTTTCCTATTTAAAAACTGCTGAGTGAATCTGAGTGATCTGAAAGTTAATCTAGTTTATAAAATTATAGTTGGAAATACAGTTTACTGCTAAAAAACTACAAGCATTTTATTATACACTACATTAATGTATGTTCCATATCGTTAATTACATGAACAGCCTTTAATTAAAAACTGAATCAAGATTAGTTCTTTTTTAATACCCACTAACCCCAGGAAATCCCTAAAAAAAAAAATACCATCAATTTACCGTTAGCAATATTTGTAACGTAGACTACGTTACAAATATTGCTAGTAAGCTCGGGTAAAATTCATTAGGTATAAACGAGAAACAGATGATGCAAATTGTATCGTTTAAATTGAATTTAATTATAATTATAATAATGTGCTACAATTTTTTATATTTTTAAATGTTTTTTTGAATTGCTTTGTATAGAAATATTTAAAAATGTAAATTATATGTATAAAAATAAATAAAGGAAATAATAATAAAATTTATTTATTTACTCAAAACAAGATATAAACACGTTAAAAATACAGTTTTACAAAAAAAAGTACTATGTACAAACGTGTGGGTGAGCACTGCTCTCCTAGCTAGGTTATGAAAACCTGTGTTAAGGAGAAGCAGTCCGGTCCCCTAAGATTTATTGATGTAGGTAAAGGTTACATAGTGCTTCTGATGTTAATTAAAAATAACTCGGTGCATTGTTCACATTGCGATGTATCGAGCTTTTTGCTAGGCCTGCAGGCAAGGCAGTCAATCCGTGACCGCAACCATTGTAACGGTTCCCGGAAATTAAATACAAATAAAAGAGGAATAATGTTTTATTTCTACGCTGACAATGCATCCACAAAAATGTTGTTGGGGAGGTGATGTGGTGGTTTCGGGCTGTTGAGCCGTAACGTTGATTTTTCGCGTTCATGTGTAAGTTCTGGAAAGTAAGTGCCATAAAGCTCTGTGGGCTAATTTTCGTAGCCAAAAAACGGAACCCTTACAGATTCGTCATGTCTGTCTGTCCGCCTGTATGTCACAGCCACTTTATTCCGAAACTATTAGAACTAGGCAAGTAGATGTATTATGTGAACCGCTTTACGATTTTTATAAAAAAATAAAAGATAAAGGGGGTCTCCCCATACATGGAACTGAAACTGATTTTTTTTTATCAATCCTATTCGTGCGGGGTGTCTATAGATAGGTCTTTAAAAGTGACATTGAGGTTACTAGAACCACTTTTTCTCAAAGTCAATTATTTGAAAGATAGACACTTCTAAAGTAGTAAAATGTATGTGTCTCTTCTTTAATTTCTAAAGTAAGAGGAGGAAGAACTGTAGTATTGTTAAGATTTGAAGTTTAGTTTTTACGTATGGGACTTTTTCATCAAACTGCAGCAGTTACTTTGTTTTTCATTATCATACTATGAAAAACAAATTTAGTTTTGCTGTTTTGCTTGGTGCTACGGAATCCTGTGTGCGTGTGTGTACGACTCGCACTTGGCACTTGGTTTTTTTCTTGCGGCTAATTGGATGCCTCTCCTAAATAATGCAATAAATATTTCTACAAAAAACGACACCATCATATAAGTAATCAACTGTACACGAGATATTACCTTATTAAAGACACACATCAAGTGCTCACAAACTGTAGACCTAGCACATATGACACAAAAACGGAAGATATTACTTCATAACATCTCTATCCGCTCTTATACGAGGTGCTTACTCGTTGTTAACGAATGCTTGAGGCTGCGAGTATTGAGGACACGCCTTTATGTCTCTGAGGTCCTAGCGTGATACATGGCGCTCCCTGACACCGTAAATAATAGTAAGTGTTCGTATAAATATCCGCAATCAAAGAGGGACACCCGCAAATATATTCTTAGAACTTTACCATTAACCAAACAGGAAAATTTGCTGATGTACTTTGTGAATAGTTTTAATTTGTCTTTACCTTGCTCTTGGTGAGGGAGCGAGCAAATAACAGGAGAAAATTGGTTAGAAACACAAAAGATTGAAGCAGTTTCGATGAACAATTTGACGTTTTAGGCTGTGTGAAGTTAATTGATTGAAACCGTACGTCGGTAGACTGTATAACATTGTGTTTCTGGTATGGCACAAAAGCATCAGGCGTCATCGAGGTCAACAACAGGCTCATTTTGTAATTAAAAAAAAAGTACAGTACAGTACATACAGTACATTATTTTTTTTTTTTTAATAATAAAATAGTTTATTTTCTCCACAATATTAATCTTACTAGTTACCTTATTTCTACGGTGACATATAGGACGGGCATTATATTGTGGGAGACTGGTGCCTAAACTAGGCTCGAGGCCTGTATTTCAGGTCACCAGGACTCCTCCATTTAAATTTAACAAATTATTTTATGTACTCGTACAAACTGTATTCAGTTAGAACACGTTAACATTTAAAAAAAAAAAGTAATCGGAAATTATGAATATTTTATTCAGATCGACAATTAAATGACTTCGCAAATCTTTTTTTTAAAGAGATTCCCACCTTAATACGTAACACTCACAGAATATTAAGGAAAACACAGCCATCAAAACTCGTTCAACAGTTCGTGTGGGAGGGTACCAACAAACAATTTAAGGGCACTTCCTGTTATATCTCACGGTGGAGTCACGAAGAGGTAAACTTACATACATATAAATAAGAATACACTTCGACCACCTCTTCCTTACTTTTATTGTTTGTTGTATGTTTTAATACGATTACTTTTTATCTTTGACCGTGTAATGCTTAACCTATCGCTATAAAGTAGTTTATGTCATAATATCACGCCGGTAATCCCCGAGGGGTTGGACAGAGGTTAAAAAGAAAAATTAAACAAGGAAAATCTCCAAGTAAATGTTAAGCCGTTTTGTTGGTAAACCTGGTGGACGTAAAACTCTATTTTCAGATAATACCTACATATTGAAAAAATAAAATATTATAAGATTCAAGGATTATCAGACTTCCTAACAAATTAAAACTTGCCTTTGTTAATTACATTTCATTCACCCCTTCCGTAATTGGAAAAGTACTTACACCTACGAATGTTTACTCACTCGTAGATGTTTCTTTATTTACGTGGCCCTACCTTTCCTCACAATAGTGAAGTTCTCACAGACGCAAGCTGATTTAATTAGTGTTGTTGGTACAGTTGCGAGGTGCTTGCAAATAATCTGAGTTTAACTCCGAGTAGGGTCACCATTTCGAAGTCAGGCCTCGATATAGATTCACACACAGATTGGAACTCACATATCCAAAAAGTTAAAACGAAATTATCTAAGTTCTCATACGCACTCCGAGAAATCAAGAAGACAACAGACCTTAAAACAGCAATGGTAACATATTACGCATACGCATTCGCATGGCTCAAGTATGGAGTTATATTATGGGGAAATAGTACAGACGCGCCAACATTATTAACTCTGCAGAAAAAAATGGTTAGAATATTAACAAATATCAAAGAAATAGACTCCTGTAAGCCCCACTTTAAAGAACTTCAAATATTAACACTGCCTTGCCTCTACATACTTGAAATTTGTAAATTTGTACGAAAATATCTCCAGTTCTACACCAAAAGAGGAGACATCCAAAATAAAATTTCACTTAGACATGAAAATAGACTTAACAAACCCACTTCAAGATTAAAAATGCCCTCTTCTAGTTCATTTGTTATGTCTATAAAAATATACAACAAACTACCGGAAGACATTAAAAATATTAATAACAATAATATATTCACCAATAAACTGAAACAATTACTAATCAATAAAAGCTACTACACCATTAACGAATACTTTGCGGATAAATTTAAACAATAATAAAAACCATTGTGACATTTTTCTGACATAATACCGACATTTCAATTTAAATTTGACTTTAAATTTATTTATTTATTTATTTTAAAATGCGAAAATACTGTTCATTTAAAATAACTATACTAAATAGTGCACCTTTCAATCCAATTATCCAATTTATTTGAAAAATACTGAAAAAAAAAAGTTAGTTTTAGATTATTATTATAACTTATAGTTTTAGTATATAATGGTGCAATAAAATAAACTAAAACCAAATATTACATTTAAGACTTACAAATTTATTAGTACTCAATTAAATATAATTATGATCTATAATGTAAATACCACAAAAGCCATTTTACTATTTTAATTTAATATTTCTTAACTTTTTAAACAGCGGCTTCATCCTCTCTCCTATTACCAATTAATTTAACTTTGCTGTGCCCGACAGGGTCCATAATTGATTCAATGTTTTAACATACCAACTGTTTTATTTAACATTATGGAATGCAATAAAGTATTGAGTATTGAGTATTAAGTCAGAAAAATATTGACAAAAAGCCGGAGCTTTGCAGCAAAGTCTGGGCACTTTTTATTTTTTATGTTTTCAGTACTCCATTCACTTTTTGAAGAGCTGAGTTACAATTTCAGTGTACGACAAAGTTTACTCGATATACATATCTCTATCTATTTTCGGTAAAAATCCCTTTTAGTTGAAAAGCTTGTACAAATAACGAGGCTGGACAAATCTAGATTAGGTAGGAGTACGGTAACCCTATCTGCAAGCGGGGGCCTCCACCGCACTACACCTTTTTCTCTGAAACTCCTGCCTTTTTCTTTAAAGCTAATAGACAGACTCGTAACAGTTAACTTTTTACTTAAAACTAGGCGTTAATTAATTATCAAGCACTGTTCTGTGAAAACAGCATTTGATTAATTAATTTGGCTTTTCATTTCAAAGTCTGAAACAACTACTTCGGGATTCAGTTTTAAACCTGGACAGTGCTTTCTGGACTCTGGTACTTTCAGGGTGGTTAAACAAAAGTTTGTAAAAAAAATAACATCTTATGACTTTTACTTGCTACTTATGAGCTGACATAATACCACGCAACGAACCTACTCATAAACCACAAGTTTTCTTACTTAAAAGAGGCTTTACAATCCTTTCAAGCGGAAAAGTTTCTTCATTGCACCCTGAACACAATAAGTATCGTAGCTCTCCCCTCGGTCGGAATTTAAAATACCTGATAACAGAGCTTTGAGAATAAAGTTACTTTATCGATAATAACCGCATTTCCTACTTTTACCTTGCAAGCCACTCTGGTTAAGTAGACATTTATGACAATGGCACGGGCGTAATAGGTACTCCTCTGTCACATTACGGTTTCACTTCATGAAATATATCCGCAACCATATCGCGGGCAACACGCATCGACTTCTTTTCAAAGTAAATTGACTATTTGTGTAGGTACCTACCTACTAGGCGCAGTAGGCACTGAGATAAAACATAAAACAAATGGCAAAAAGGTAAAAATATTCCTTATATTCCAGTTATACTTAAATATAGTGCTATGCAACCGAGAAACATTCTCTTTGTCACAAACACATCTTTTATAATTCAACATGAAATCTGCAATTTACTGTATTTTTTTTTCCATCGGTTCATCTCGACGACTATAACAGTGTTATCTTTGACATTTCTTGAATGACAAAGCGGGGCGGCTCAATAACCATCCAATTTGCATAACCTAATTTCTCGTGGCTGCGTCAAATTGCTGACAGATCTCAGAGCCCGCACTTGGATCATAATGGATGGGACGTCGATTTCGATAAGACCGTAAACTGACAAGAATATATCTGGTCATTAACGTACGCTCTGATGCTAGGTACTAGCCATATATCGGTTACTGCCCATACCAGATTAAATAGCTAGTTTATACGTAGGTATGGCCCCATTTCGTGATTAAGTTTTGTTACAGCAAAACTTGAGAACGAATCAAACACATACAGACGTTATTTCATTTTTAACGCATAACTTTTTAAACAGTCGGCTAACGTTTTAATACGTTTATACGCAGTGCTTAAGCTGCTTACACAGCTATTCTTTTCGATAAATGTACTTTTTTTTTAAACTTATAAAAATTGGGCCACTCGTTGTGACCACAGTATCTGACCACTCAACTTTTTGTCCCGGACTCCCTGCTGCCCGTTCTATTTACAGCCTGATGCGAACGGTAGATTGTTATGGCTACATCTCGTCCTTCTCGAATAATGTATAAAAAGTTAAGAATCTTTTTCATGTTAAATGCTTATCTACGTGTTTTATTTTCTCTTGGAACCGAGAATTTTTCGAGAAATAGGACGCTAGCTTTGAATAATTTACAATTATTGTTTTTGTTTTTTTTTTCACAATATATATAACTGACGACGATAGGATCTTCAAGGTTATACACGTTTTAACACAGCTTCACCCCTGTTTTATAAAAGAACGTTAATTAACCTAGTAAATAAAACAGTAAAAGAATCTATAGAGATGTAAGTACACTTCGACTGGTAATAGAATAAGCAAACAAAAAATGCCCATTCTATTGTTTGCCAAATCACTCTTGTGTTTTGTTTGATGTTTCGAGCACGTTGTGTGGCTCTATCTAGCTGTGTTGTTGCCCATGAGATTTCACAGACTGAAGGCTCGATATGTGCCAGTTGAAGAGAAGGTCCATGTTTTGCAATAGACCTTTATAGGATTTGGGAGACAAGACATAATAGGTAATTGGTGCAGCTTTCCGACATGATCCAATCAAGTTTCAATCTTCGGGGTCAAGTGTGAAAATACATTGTTTATAGCTGTCTTTTAGCTTTACCTTATGCTGGAAACGGTGCTTTCCACTTAATCATGTACAAGACAAAAGCTGAAATGCGGGGGTGATGTCACAGCCTCAACTCTATACTTAAAAGTAAACATGAAGAGTTTGTTCCTTTGAATGCGCTAATCTCGGGTACTACCTGTCGGATTTTTTCCTTTTGCATTCATATATCTCTTATTTAACATCACGCTACAGTCCTTAAGAGCCGAATAAAATAAGAAACATCTACCGTTTCGTTGCCGCATTGCACAGATCGCTCTGTAGGCCTTGGCAACATAAATGTAACTGTAATCTCTGATGAATGCAATTAGAACAATCCTTTTCACTTGTTTTTTGCGATTCCTCACGTGATATTGCTGGCAATAGATTGCAGTCGTATATTGGCTTTAATCTTATGGTAGTAGATATATTTATTTATTCTAGCACTTCGCTACTGCTTTGCACGGTGTTTATGACATGTCAAAACATAAAGATTTCTTTATTTTCACGTTTAACATCAACGATGAACGTGTTGTAAACAACTCACTCTATGATCGTGTACTCTTTAAATCCGTTGAGCTGTTTAGAAGAATAACGCGATCACACAGACATACACGAACACTCGAACAGCTAGTTTATTTTATAATATATGTATTAATAGATATTTTTATTTAAAAATATTTCGGTTATATCAAAAGGCTTCAGTACAATTCGAAGCTGGTGTGGCAATCCCGATAAAACGTACTTGTGTAAAGCCGTTAACGACCCTTAAATAATATGAATGTTACTGACGAAACATATTATTCGGTGTTCCGGATAGTAAGCTATTGTTCGGTTTGTTAGTTTGGACTTTAAATGAGGCAAAGTAGAGTACCTAACGATTCTGCTTTGCTTGAGTGGTGGTAACTTAACCGTTCTAATATTATAGTTTCGATTTTTAGATTTGAATATATGTATGGAAAGAAAAACTCATGGCTAAGTAATAACGGCCGCACGTGTCGATCTTCAGGTGAAGCAGCGTTTGCCAAGGTCGGTCCGTGAATGGGTGACCATGTATTACATACCGAGTTGCCCCCTTGCCTCGGAAAGCACGTAAAGCCGTTGGTCCAGGTTGTCATTTGTAGACCTTTCACAGTCGTGACAGGTCAGTGGCCCGAAAGTCTGACAACCACAAAGACAAAACACAAAGACTTACTAAGGGGTATCGTAGTACAGTATGGAAAATCACATTACCCAAAATACGGTCGATAACGGCGAAGGAAGGAAAGAGAGGGATGCGGGGTCGGAGTCCGGCGCCGCATCCAGCGACGTGAGCGCGGGAGCCTCAGAGAGCTCCCGGCGCGGGAGGCCCGGGGCTGCTGCGGGGAACACGGAGTTCCTACGCAAGCGTTTCAGGCCGGTAGGCGACCGAGAGTCGTCGTCAGAGGGGGAGCTGGCTTCGGCTCGCAAGATCCCCACCAGCAAGCGTGGCGGGATCCGTGGCAAGGGGAGAGGCCTCTCTGTCACCGAGAGGTCGGCGCGGCCGGGGGTGGCCGGTCACGGGGTGGATCGTTCGGGCTCCTCTGGTGACAAGGCGGTCGCAGACGGCGGCTCAGATGCGGAGCGTAAGGCCGAGTTTGCGAAGGAGGTGGAGGTGGCGCTGAGGGCTGTGTCCTACAAGCAGAAGCCCTCTACTAGACAGAGGGCCATACCTGCACGGCCGCCTCCATCATAGCGGCAGCGAAGGCCAGATATGCGGGGCCTCCACCAGACGAAGTTGCCAAACTGCGGGCGGAGGTCGCTCGCCTGACGGCTGCTACGGAGCTTCTCCAAGAGGAGAACAAGAAGCTCCGAGCAGACCTAGCCGGTCTGCGCGAGTCCGGCTCTCGCAAGGCGCCCCAAAATGGGGGCCAGCAGCGACCAAGTCAGCCCGTGCCGGTGGAGAACCAGGTTCTGAACCTGGTTCGGCAGGAGCTGGCTGCCTTCCAGGCGCGGTTCTCCGTTCTGGAGGGCATTGTCCTGCGCCCCCCCCCTGGCGGCAAACAAGGCGGCCACATATGCGGCTGCTGCGGCCTCCGCACCGGGGCCGTCCAGCCAGCCCTCCGGCAGGGTTACGTCGGCCCCCGAAAAGCCGGCTCTGGCGAAACCGGCTCCAGTCGGGAGGGCGGCGGCCCTGAGGCAGAGCAAGGCGGTGGCCCAAAAGAAGGGCAAGGCGGCGTATGTACCGGCGCCAGCCGCGTGACAGCCGCCACCGCCGCCTCCCCCGCCCACTAAGCCTTCTGTGGCCGAGCCCGGGTGGCAGGTGGCCGGAGAAAGAGCGAGGGAGCGAAGGGCGGCAAAAAAGGCCAGGAAGCGGGAGCGGAAGCGCCGACAAAAGGAGCGGAGCGTCGCGGCTGGGCTCAGCGCCCCGAAAACCGCAGCTGTAGTGATAACGCTACAGCCGGATGCGGAAAAGAGGGGCGTCACCTACCGCGACGTGCTCGCTAAAGCGAAGGCGACGGTGGATCTCAGAGAGCTCGGGATCGCCGGGGGCCTCCGGCTTAGAGTGACCGCAACAGGGGCTCAAATGCTAGAGATCCCCGGCGAAACCCGTGGCTCGTCCGCTGACGCTCTGGCCAAAAAGCTTAGAGCGTCCCTAAATGCGGACGAGGCCCGAGTGTCCAGGCCCGTCAAATGCGCAGACCTGCGCATCCTGGGTCTGGACGACTCGGTGACCGAGGAGGAGGTGGTGGCCGCCGTCACCAGAACCGGTGGGTGTCCTGCCTAGCAGGTTAAGGCAGGCACCTTACGTCCGGATCTGTCGGGCATGCGAACCGTAACGGTAAGCTGCCCTGTGACGGCGGCGAAAGCCATTGTGGAGGGCCGAAGGCTCTTGGTGGGCTGGGTGTCAGCGCAGGTGAAGCTGCTGGAGCCCAGACCTCTGAGGTGCTTCCGCTGTCATGTAGGGCACCACGTTTCGGTCCGGTGCACCTCGGAGGTGGACCGCAGTGGCCTGTGCTTCCGCTGCGGCCAGCCCGGTCACATGGCCGCGGCCTGCTGTGCCGCACCGCACTGCGCCGCATGTGCGGCAGCTGGCAAGCCAGCCGATCACCGGGCAGGGAGCAAGGCCTGCGGTACACCCGCCAAGGCCAGCAGCAAGGGAAGGCCCTCCGCCACCACCGCCAAAACCCCCACCGTCGCCGCCACCGTCGCCACCACCGCAGCCGCCGCCACTGTTGCCGCCGGTGCCGTTACTGCTGCAATTTCCGCAGCGGGGCCCTTGCAGAAGGCCCGGGAGGGGACTGAAATGGAGTGCCAGTAACGGCCCCATTGCGCCTTCTCCAGGCGTGAGATACCGTGACCCTGGAACACAAAGGGCAAAGAAGGAACATGGATGGGTTTTAGTCAGTACAAGTCTGACACTCCCCTCCGCTCCGCCCAGAGTGGGGGGGGTCATTTGATGATTTCCCATCCGGAAAAAAAAAAAAAGGGGTATCGTAGTGCCCAATACTAACTGTGTTTTGGAGGTCAAATAGGCAGTCTAACCGGATGCAGCTGAATACCGGTATTTTACATATCTATGTAAAATTTCGGTATTCAGCAGCATCCGGTTAGACTGGAAGCCGACCACAACGTGAAAAGGCTAGGCAGATGATGATGAATGTATGTCTATGTCTGAAACGAACACAATAAAACGTGAACGATGCTTTTTATGCATCCAATAAAAAAAGTTCTAAATAAATACGAACCAAAATGAAAATTCCTTCGCTTGTCTCTTGTTTTATATTTTCGAAACAAAATAATGCTAAGATGGTTGCTTTTTAGTCTAGAGCAATAGCGTGAAAAATCTATTTTCTTTAAGAGATATTCAGCTGAGAATGTTTCACAGTTCGTCTCATGCAAGGAGGTACAAGTCTTGAAAGGATTTAGTTTCGGACTTCAGTCTATGTTCGAATCTTCATGTTTGTGCTTAACTCGACTGCTTGAAGGTAATTCGTAGCATCTACAAAACTGCTGCTTAAGTAATTTTGTTCAAGATCAGGCTTCCGTTTCCGCCCACACTTGAAACACGTAGTAAGGAATTAAGTTTAAATGAAACTTAACATTTCAGCTTCCGTTGAGTTGGGTTAGAGCTAAAACGTTGGAATAACAAAGTTATAGTAAGGGGCGGGCTGTAACTAACCGCGTAGGATTGAATTAGGAAATGAGGTAGGTATTACAGACTAGTATCTTGCTTCTAACTTTACTTATTAAATGTGGGTATCGTTTCATAAAAACAAAAACTGTAATCTGTTCAAAAATGTATAGGTACGGTTCAGCACACGACTTTGCAAAAGTATGTAGTTCCACAATCCCGAAATACGGCACGAGTAAAACTCAAACATACTTGACTTTGTCCGGGCCACTGCTGGATATTCACCAAAATTACAGTTTAAAAGTATGTCCTTTAAACAGAACAGCTGCCAGGTAACTGTAACTATTCGCGAATTATGGAATAGCATTTAGTTTAAACACAGCGAGGTATTATCAGACGTTTCAGTAGTCAAAATTCAGCACATTGCGGTTGGACGCAACTCGGATTACACGCGGTGATTCCACTCCCAAATGAAGCTATCAATTGCTATTGATTTCGAACATTTCGTATCACGAACTATTGGACATTTATTATTTATTTATTTAAACTTCATGTACAAGAGTGGTACACAGGCGGACTTAATGCCACAAGGCAAGGCATTTAATAGCAGAATTGTCTCGAAACTATTAAATTCCTGTGGATTCATTAATATTTTATAATCATATGCGAGTGGAGTGAGCCATTGCAAAATGTATTACTGAAATAGCTCTCTTTAATGTCGAATTACAACAAAATGTTGATTAAGTTAGTTAGCTTGTAAGTCTTTTTTTATACGCAATTTGTTGCAGAAAAGCCAACAATGTAAACGAGTGTGACTTCGTAAAGCCGCCATTTATGCTTTTCTAGAACTTGTGCTCCAAATATCTCTTGTTTCCTTATTTTCAATTCTAGCAAAATATGGGCCATTCGTACATAGCAGGCACTATTTATTGAACATCGTCGGACAAGAAATCTGTATTCATGTGTTAGCTAGCAGTAAATTGAATACGTCGTGACTCCGCGGGCTCAGTCAGGAATCCGAGGGGAAAAATTAAATTCCTATAGACGAGTAGCGTGCCCACTGCGTGCACTCACGTGCCTGCGGACACAGTGTGGCCACAGATAGCGAATATGAAGAGGTGGCTAAAAAGTTCTACACAAAAAAAAAAAAAAAAAGTTATAGTAAGGTTATTTACTTTGTATTAAAGTTTACTCTTACATTCTTCCTTATTATAAAAAGAGTCACCTTCAGAAAATAACATTGAAAGCCCACCAACTTGATCACAAGATAAAACCCAATTAGATACCAAACAGAGAATAGTTAGTTATCTTTCCCCGAAATATAAATCGAATAACAAATCTCTAAGCCAAGTAAACCGCAAAGCGCTTCAACATTAGAACTTTTTGTAGCTTTCCAAGAAATATCGTAATAAGCTAAAAGGTAATCTATTAACTCGGCCTGTTCAAAATAACGAGACAAAAGAACTTAAAAGACTGAAATCTTCAGCAAAGGGAGCAACATGAGGAGAGGCTCAAGGCGACTCATTGTAATCCGGCTCCGTTGTGCAGACACTTCATAATATTCTTTTTGTAATGCAGTCAAAGTGGGGCGGCGGCTTAGCGTCCGCTGTAACTTGTAAGGCGCTGAACAAAATTAATGGCTTCCCAGCCTCCCTGCTGGGCTCTGCAGGCTTAATCCCCGCAACACGTGATGCAGCGCCGGCCGCCGCCTTCGATCACGGCGGAAAAAACGTTCCACAAGTTTGCCGTTAAGAACTTCTTGAATTTACAAGTTTTTAGCGAAAAAGGCAACGTCTTACTTCAGCGGAGTATTTATTCGTTTTTTGATCGATGGCGGCGGAAGTATTGTAAATCTTTTGAGTTGCGGCTTTGTTTAAAGAGACGGAGGAGAGTTGTGGTAGATTTATAAAATCAGGGACAGGTTACAGTATAGATTGTGCGCAGTTTTTAAAGACACGGGTTTCTGTGCTAGCGTGTCCCAAACTTAAGACCACCTGTCTCAAGTTTGGAACACGCTTGGCCTCGAAAGCCTTCTTAAGAGCGTTCATCCAAAAAGTTAGCAAATTGCTGTCAAATATTTACCTGTTTTAATAAATTTGGAAATGTTACAGTAGGAAATAAGAAATATGGCCAACTAGTGAACTAGAATATTAATAATGAATTGCAATTAAAACCATGAATATGATTTTGTAACCGTTTTAGGTGTAAAAAAGGCATTTATAAAGTTTCCAAATATATTTTTTTTACATCTAAAACTAAATATTCGGTGATACGATATAATTTATTGCATTTCATAATCAATATTTTAGTTCACTAAATAGCCATATTTCCTATTTCCATACAGTAATATTGCCAAATTAATCAAAACAGCGAAATATTTGACAACTATTTACGACGTTGCCCACTTTCTGTATAAACGCTCTTAACCCTTAAAACCTGTCAAAAAAGACTATGAAGAAATGACGTGACCTGTTTGAAGTGTCTTAAAGTCTTCCTTTAACCTTCTACAAATTAGAATCTTCTTTCTTCTTTATCCTGTGGTTAGTGCCTAACTGGTGTCAGAGTTTTTATGCCGCCTCTGCTTTACATGCCGTTAAGAAATATCTCTCAACACAAATTATAATAAGTAATACTGTACCGTAATAGCAAAAAACTATAACAAACAGCTGTTTAGTTCCTTACATTTTACTAACAGAACACGTCCTTGCACTTCGTTGGCCAAGTTTTAATAGACCTTAGACGTATAAATCTATGCAATCACATACATTACTCGGTCACATTCACTAACTCTGCCCTGAATTGAACTAAACACGTAAACACTATCATTCATTTGATCCAACACGCTTTATACTGTACGTAGTCTTAGGAACGCAACACTATGTAAATAAATATGCAATTATTAGACGATAAAAACCAAAAGCACATTGAAAATTTATCATTAACAGCATTAAATCAATGCTGAACACAGTGACTCTCGGGATATAACTGTTCGCGAATCATAAGCTCGTATTTGTTTAAATTGAATAAATTACAGTTGAATAATGAAACGAACTACTTTCATTTATAAATAATCGGATGCACAGATAATTCGAAATGATCGAATTATGTAACTGAATGAGCATTTAAGCGGATGCGTTACGCTTGCTACGCCGCTACGGATATACCGCTACGCACGGTGCTACGGTATGCCACATGCACTTAGACGCGGTTTATACAGAAGAGACGTGGCGAGAATGTGTGGCAGTGGCTAATAATCAAAGAAATCTAACATGAACCTAATAGTCATGTCGCATAGCGTCGTTTTTTTTTTCGGAAAGAAAATTGCGCTCGCGCTTCCAGTTGACATCGCCGCCACCAGGTGACTCGCCCGACTATAACGACGCTATGCGACATTACTATTAGGTTTATTTTAGGTTTGTTTGATTATCCGCCACCGCCACACGTGCCACGTCTCTTCTGTATAAACCGTAGTTTGGGGTTCATTTACGGAGACGCGTTGGCAACTCGTAGTAAGTTCAGTAAGTTTAGTTAATTGACTTAAAAAAAGATGTAGGTATGAGGGCGTTTATCGAGATGCGAAGAGAAGATTTTACGCACATTTGTGTGATGCAGCGTTACTTGCGACGAAGCCCGCAGATGATATTGCCGCAACGCACGCGGCTTTGGAGCCAGGTGGTTTTCGGCAATACTCTGTTCATGGAGAAGCGGCGTGTGAAGAACAAAAACCCAATGCGGAGCACGCGGCGTCACATGCGCCGCATCAAACCGTATATAATTGTCATAATTATGTTCGTATTTGCGAGTGTGATACCGCGAGCCGCTGCAGGCGTTCCCTCCTCGTAAACGGAAAAAAACGTACAACGCGCCGCTAGACGTCACGCCGCACGTGACGCCAAGTTTTTACCGCATTCAAGTTGCGTCTTTATCCACCTAAAAGATTTATTACAACAGCGTTGTGTTGCAGGCACGCAATACGGGTGGAGCCACTGTCGCAAGTGACGTTATAAAACCGCGCCGTTGTGCTCGTAGTGCGTAGGAGGCAGCTGTAGCAGTTGTGGCTTTACACTAATTACGCACAAAGGCGACGAACGCGACATTTTGTTTCTTCATCCTCAATATAAATAACGTAGGAAATTACGGTAAGAAATGTTGGGTTTACGTTGGCTAGGTAAACCACCTTTTCACTCATTAAATTTAACGAAATAAAGCTTACCTACATAAAATATGTTTGTTGGTACAGACTACAGCACTAGTTCGGTAAGTGCAGCTGGCACAGGGGAAAAGCGGTGAATTTCCCGCCATTTCCTTTCAGTGGAAAAACGCTGTGTAGCTTAAAAAGAGCGTTATCTTGCAAACGAATGAAATTCTCCAGATTTTTGAGACAGACTTTAGTTACACTCAAAGTAAGGGGTATTATTGCTTTATGAGATCAACTAGTCTGTAAAAATTTACCGGTTGACATGAACCCCTATTTTTAAAAACAAAAACAACAAAACACAAACAAACAAAAAAAAACAAACAAAAATACACTAAACAAACAACAACATCAAACATTAAATCTATAGAATTTTTAGGATAACCCAAAAAAAAAAATGCCTCGACCAAGACACTGACAAAGATTTGTTTGAAATCCAGCCATCTATGTATAAGCCAGCAACAAGGAGTAACTAAGGTTTAGCACTATCGGAAATAGAATCAGAACAAAGCTCATACTACACGTATAGGCAGTGCACCTGAGCAGCATCATGACACGTCAGGTAAGACGAAGCGATGTCGATACAGTGCTATTAAGTGTGCGTGGCAGTACCTACGGAGTATCATAGAAATAATGGCGATCATGGACGTGGACGTTGGGCTTTTTTTTTTCGGATGGTAAGTCACCAATTAACCCCCCTTCCCCCCCCCCGCCACTCTGGGTGGAGCGGAAGGGACTGTCAGACTTGTACTAACTAAAACCCATCCATGTTCCTTCTTTGCCCTTTGTCTTCCAGGGCCACGGTATCTCTTTCGAAGAGTCCCGCAGCCCTGGCAGGCATCGGCCCCCTTAAGCGTATAAATTTACTTTGTGGCAACGTGTTGTTGTACTTATCATGTGTTGTTGGCCTTTTGTCTATGATAGACCACCACGCGAGCACAGTACGGCTTAGTAAATGTCATATGTCTTCGAATTTTCGGTTCTTGTGCCCACATGCCAATTTCCTCACGATATTTTCTTTCACTGTTTTCAATTCGTTAGTGATGAAATAAATTACACAAAGTATATCCCCTACGTGGGTTCGAACCCACGACCGACTGACTCGTAAGTCGAAGCCGTTACCACTAAGCCACCACCGCTCACTGACCCACAACTGATCGTTCTAGAAATCACAATTATTGCTGCATTTTTTCAATAACTGAAACAATAACTACTTACTTTTATATTCCACGGGAAAACTCTTCTGTCTCACTTCTTTCTTGAAAAGGTTAATATAAACAATAATAAGGAATAATTCAATGATATTGGGAAATTTTTAATCTTTAACGATAAATTCAATCGATTAATTTTTAATTAATCGGGCGAGTTAAAATTTAATTGGCGACCAATATACTGAATGGGCGACTATTGTACCAAGTAAGTAACTATTTATCCGGTCATTGCGGCAAGGAGAATATAGGAACCAAGAGCGAGCGAAGGCTGGGAGAGACTTGTGGCACCCCGACTCGGACAGGTTAGGTTCGAAGGGGATGGCTTGCTTGTACTAGGTTTTATTCAGAGTCCTTGAATTATCACACTGATCGTATTGAACAACTAGTAAATCAAATTTGTATTTTTAAGTCGCTGTTTTAAACATTTGTATTCGCCCACTGTTTGTCGCTCACTTAGTATTTCAGTAGCCCATTTTCAATATTTTTGACACCTTTAATTTAAATTTATTTTCGCTCGTTTAAATACTACCCAATGATATTTATGACAATCTTTCAAGGTGTGGGAATTAGGTTTGATTTCAAAATAATTTTATTTCCATTTCGATTTTCCAATATAAGATACTACGTAAACATCTACATGAACCTATCTGCATTGAAGTCAGAAACACACATTTATTTCAGACAAAAATCGTCCATAGACAAGGCAAGGTTTTTTTGTAACAAGAACAACAGTTGTCTGTTTTTAGTGACATTGACTGGTTAACATTTGAGATCTTGTTAATTCTAGAGAGGAACTGTTAACTAAGTTATAAAGACTTGTAGTCACGAGTGAAGGGCACAAGAGATTAAAACTATTCTCCGATTAGAGACCTCCTATTCTACCCGGGTATCTTAAGTTTCACAAGATAATCCATTAAACCTTTTCAGAAATTATGTATTTCGTCTATGCCACGGGAGCCCTTTGCCTTGACAGGATTAAAAGTAATTTAAAATTTTAATGCCACTCCAAAATATATAATTTATCACTATGCTAAGTTCCGTTCAAGAACAACCACTATTTTTTTGTGTTGCGGTTACAGCCAAGAAGGCGGCAACCGACATAATTGATCCACTGCTGGACATAGGCATTTCCCAATGTTGTAGTAATGTTAGGAGGTAATGTCAGGCTAGGGTTTAACTGACACTAGGTTTTACCTAAACAAGCGCCTAAATAAAACTGCACCGTTAGATTTTCGTGAAAAAATAAATAATTTTATTCAATTTAGATTTCGCGTAAACTGTCCGCTGCCGTACACCAATATCGTTCAAAGAAACAATAGGTTTGACTTTAGTTATGAAATCTATTCCTTGATTTTACAAACACTGCCGGACAGTGAGACCGTGAGACCGTGGACCGTGAGAGTTATATTATGCTCAATAGGAGTTCAATAAACTGTTGACAATTCGACAATCGAAGTGTAGCAGCTGTGACACAAATATGTTTGCGTTTTGTTTCCAATAACAAGCTCCTTTATTTATAATTCCTTTATTAATCACTAGCTTATGCCCGCGGCTTCGCCCGCGTGGAGTTCGGGAATAGCCCACAAGATCTTAGTTCTGGGATAATAAGTAATCTACGTATAAGATTTTAAACTTTCATGGTCACTAAAATTATTATAATTAGAAGACGGGATATTTACCATGTTTATTGTTTTCTTTGAGTTCCCGATATTTCGGCGCTGTTGCAAGCACCATGATCACGGATAAACTGAAGTTATTGCGGGTACCTGTTTATGAGCAGACAAACACCACATTTTCCACTGGAAAAGCCCGGTGTTTACAAAGTGGACTGCAGTTGCGGCAAGACTTATATCGGTCAGACGAAACGTACGGTGCTTTGAGGGTTTGCACTGAGCGTTGATGAGTCAGTCAGTCAGTCAGTCAGAACTTTTCTTTATATTTTATAGAAGAAGATAGATAAGCAGTGTCTGTTTAACTCATTGATAATACAGTAGCGGTTCCTATCACCAAGCACCATAGCTTAAAAATAGATTTAAAAAAGTTCCTGAAAAGTGATAGAACTGTTAGATTTTCTTGTTGACAACCTATCAGCAATCTTTTGAATATTGCAATGCGTATAAGGGGGACCGTTAAAACAAACACAAAAATGTGTACAATTTTGTACATTTTACGAGTCAATCATTTGCTTAATACCTATATATCATATAATAAAAATAAAAAAAGCCTTTACTTCTACCATAAATACATAGAACATATAAACTTGACTCGTCGTAAATGTAACAAATCATATTAACATTACATTATCAACATAAAATTAATTCCATAACATTCATTCGTATTATTACGTTATCAACAATAAATTAATTCCATAACATTCATTCATATCATTACATTATTAACATTACATTGTGAGCATAACATTATTAACATAACATTATGCATTAAATTTAATGCTTAATATAATAATAAGTATTAGTTTAAACATGCATAAATCCTCAATTTTTCCCAGGGGGTAGGAAGAATGTACAATACCCCGCCTGCTACGATACTTACTTCCTCCTTTTGCCACTTTTACATAGATTTACGTCTTGTGCACACATACATTAATGAGTAAATTACGAAAAATCGTTTTTCTGCAGACCTGTAGTTGCCGATGGCAAAAGTTTCCACATTGTTGTGACAAGGAAAGCAGCAGAATAAAAAACAATAATAAAAAAAAAATTAAATCAAAAAAATCAATCAATCAATGTGAACGAAATGTATCTTTTCTTCAGATTATTTCAATTGCAGCTGTTATATCAATTCGGTAGTTGACCAGTACTAACATAAAGAAAAAAAAATATCTTAAAATAACCACCATTATATAAAAGTCTACCAAAAAGTCCTGAAAATTTCTATGATGACGGCCGAATGCTTACTACCAAAAATACTTTTGAAAACGTGTTAAGATTTCGTGCCGTTTGATGGTTTTAAAACAGATAAGACGAGCAGATAGCGACATCTATCCTGTGTGATATAAAGTATAGGGGCGGCACCCCGAGGTCAGGTTGCGACCACGGAGATTTTCATTCAATTAGAACATCTCTGTCTGTCCTTCGGTTTATCCTGATAGGGATTATAGGGATAATGTTGAACCTAACCTATTATTACCGAAATACGATCGTGGCTTGTTTTTATAATGGCTGATGTAAATGGTAACGGTGTGGTCCAATTAAAAGTACGTAGTTGTTTGTACCTACAATACGTACAATTTTCGAGTACTTTCTCGGAAATTGTTTTCTGTAGGTTCTGAACGAAGTTCGTTAATGAACGAAGTAAGTTTAATAATTATAATCATCCGATGATTAGTATTTATTAGGTATACATGTGATTATATTTTGTTTAATGATAGCTTGACGGGTGACAGGGGCGAATACCCACAAGAGTAACCTCACTATTTCCAGATGATTATAGATTCCCACTATTTCTAGATGATAATAGATTCCCAAGCAATCCGTATACTTTTACAGAACAGTCTCTTGGTACACTCATTGCGTCAAGTGCTTGAAGCCACGTACAACTGTAATGTATTGTGCAGGGTTGAAAGTCGTCGACTTGCACGTCTGTACTACCCATACCTACTACCCATTCTGCCCGAGGGTACAACCCGAGCGGGTAGTTCCTCCCAGTCGACTTCACAACTTGCTACTCTATTTCGAATGAAAACACGTTTCGCTTTACTTCACGGAGGTATGAAACTACTTATGTGAACTTAAAACCAATCCAAGTATTTATGCTAAACTTATTGACAACGTAAAGAAAGTTTCGCAGTGTGGGGGGGTTTGGTTCTTGTGATGGTTGCATATGATAAGCTGAGGAATATAACGTACGGATCGTACATCCTAGTTCAAAATACGTGGTCTTTTAGGTAGGCCTAGCTGTGCCCCGTGATTACTTGCTTATTTGAATCGGATTTCAAGGGTTTTAATTTTTTTTTGCACGGGAAACGAATCCGCTTTCTAAAATAAAAGTAACCCAAGGTACTCCTTGTTCTCGTTACACGGACGTGCGGGGTAGAATGGTGGAGGACTGGGCTCTGGAGACAGGCCTAGTCGTCCTAAATCGGGGTTCTGTCCCCACGTGCGTGCGGATGCGGGGCGAGTCGGTGGTGGACATCTCGTTCGCCAGTCCCGCTCTGTCGCCGCGTGTCGTTGACTGGCGCGTCATGGAGGGGGTGGAGACCTATTCCGACCACCGGTACCTCCGGTTCGACGTCTCCACCCAGTCCTCAAGCGTGCCGGTCCTACAGGCCCCGAGTGGTCCGCGATGGGCGCTGAAGCAGCTGGACCGGGAGCTCCTCCTGGAAGCCTCGATCGTGCAGGCCTGGGTGTCATCACCAGTCAGGCCTGCCGACATCAACAACGAGGCGGGTTGGTTCCAGGAGGCCATGTCCGAGATTTGCGACGTGGCAATGCCCCGAGTTCGGCCAGGAAGCGCCCGGCGTCAGGTGTACTGGTGGTCGCGAGAGCTGACGTCTCTGCGCAAGGCGTGCGTTGCCACGCGGCGCCTGTACGCCAGGTATCGCAGGCTCCGCATCCGCCCTCCGGATGCGGCAGCCATTGAAGCGGAGCTGTACGAGGGGTACAGAGCGGCGAAGACCGCCCTCCAAGAGGCTGTCCGGCGGGCCAAGAACTTGGCCCGCGAGGAGATGCTGGAGTCTCTGAACGGAGATCCGTGGGGGCGCCCTTACAAGATGGTGCGGGACAAACTCCGCACCCGGGCCCCCCCGTTGACGCAGAGTCTCCGGCCTGAGCTCGTGGAGGACGTGGTGAACGCTTTGTTCCCTTCGCGAGGGGAGCATCCTCCCCCGCCTATGGCTCCGCCGCCGCGTGCGATGCCGGAAGCGGACCACACCGATGACGATGACGACGTTCCGGAGGTGACTGGGGTAGACCTGAGAGTGGCGGTATGCAAGCTGAAAACCAGAAACACCGCCCCGGGACCCGATGGCTTGCCTGGCAAAGCCTGGGTCCTGGCCTCTGAGGCTCTCGGGCCCCGACTGGAAGGGCTCCTAAGCGCATGCTTGGAGAGAGGCCAGTTTCCGCTTCGTTGGAAGACGGGGAAGCTGGTCCTCATCCGGAAACCAGGGTGCCCTGCGGACTCTCCGTCCGCATACCGGCCCATCGTGCTGCTCGACGAGGTGGGCAAGCTCTTTGAAAGAGTCATTGCCAACCGCCTCGCCGGGCACCTTGCGGGGATGGGACCGGATCTTGCGGAACACCAGTTTGGTTTCCGCAAGGGGCGCTCGACGGTGGACGCCATCATGCGCGTGAGAGCCCTCACGACGGGGGACACGGTGTCCCGGGGCGGGGTCGTCTTGGCGGTGTCTCTTGACATCGCCAACACCTTCAACTCCATGCCCTGGAGCTGCATTAGGGAGGCACTCCGGTATCACCGGGTGCCGACCTACCTTCGTCGTGTGGTCGGGGACTACCTGACGGATAGAGCCGTCATCTACCCTGGTCGAAGCGGAGAATGGAACCGGCGAGAGATGTCGTGCGGTGTTCCACAGGGATCGGTTCTGGGGCCGGCCTTGTGGAACATCGGTTACGACTGGGTGCTGCGCGCCGACCTCGTGGAACTTCGTGGAGCACTTCCGACGTTTGGCTCCCAAACTGGAACGGACAGGGGCTGCCTTCAAGCGGCTCTTGCCCAACCTGAGGGGTCCAAACGCCTCCTGCCGGAGGCTATACGCGGGGGTCGTGCGGTCCATGGCCCTTTACGGGTCCCCGGTGTGGGCGCGTTCTTTGAGGCGGCAAGCCACCCACTACCTGAACGCGCCCCAAAAAGTAATAGCCATAAGGCTAATCCGGGGGTACCGCACGATCTCCGGCGAAGCGGCTAGCCTCCTTGCCGGATTGCCGCCATGGGATCTGGAGGCGATAGTCCTCGCACGCCTGCACGAATGGCGCGCGGAGGCACTACGTCGGGAGGAAACTCCGCTGCCGCGGCAAATTGCTGCTCAGCGGACAGACCTCCGGCGTGATCTCATGGCGACATGGAGAGAGCGACTGTCGCAACCCCGTGTAGGGCACGCCACCATAGTGGCGATAAGTCTCCTCTTTGAGGAGTGGCTAGAGAGGCGCCACAGCGCCCTCACCTACCGCCTGACGCAGGTCCTCACCGGACACGGTTGTTTCGGGAGGTTCCTGCACCGAATCGGGCGGGAGGAAACGCCCGGGTGTTTCCACTGCGAGGATCGTCCGGAGGACACTGTGGAGCACACCGTGGAGGTCTGCCCCGCTTGGGCGGAGCACCGCCGTGTCCTCGTAGCGGCGATTGGCGGCGGCGATCTCTCGCGTCCGGCCTTGGTTCAAGCCATGGTCCAGAGCGAGAGGGAATGGGAAGCCGTCACCTCCTTCTGCGAAGCAGTCATGCTAGTGAAGGAGGTGGCGGGACGTGAGAGGGAAAGAACCTCACGTCCCAGTCGCCGCGGGAGACGCCCTGGGCGTTGGGGGTCACGTGGTGGCTCCCGGCCACCGTAGGCGCGGGCCTGTGGACGGCGAGTTATGGGCCAGCTCGCCGTCCGGCCGTCTTATGACGACAGGCCGTGTCGACGGCGCGTTCGTGTACCACATGCGCCTCAAAGAGATGTCAGCAAATAAGTAGGGGTCCGCAAGGGCCGATGCCTGCCAGGGCTGCGGGACTGTTCGAAAGAGATACCGTGGCCCTGGAACAGAAAGGGCAAAGAAGGAACATGGATGGGTTTTAGTCAGTACAAGTCTGACACTCCTTTCCGCTCCGCCCAGAGTGGGGGGGGTCATTTGATGATTACCCATCCGGGAAAGGTACTCCTTGTAACATAGATTATCTGCCAGTAAAAGTCCCGTCAAGCCGCGTTAGCGTTTCGCCTAATACCCGCGGTAATTTTTGTTGTAGTTTCTTTTTTAACTAAGTACCTACTCTCTAAATTATGTAGTCGATGATTTTGGTGCACGGTAAAACTCTAATGAGTTTATGTTGGCACCAACTTAAAATGAATAAAATGTACGTGTACTATTGAATAAATAAATAAATAAAATAAATAAATAAGCACCGTAAGCCGGAACAAACAGACGGACAGACTAAAAATTAAATAGATGTTTTTGTTATAAGTGCTTTCATATGCATTCAGTAAAAAGCTGAATATTTTGAAATTACAAACAGACACTTCAATTTCATTTTTTTTTTTTGTTATATGCTGAATAACAAAATTAAACAACTGTCGGATCTGATAGAGCTACGAACTAAACCAATATGCTCGTCTCGCCCTAACTTGCCAGCCGCGCGTCCGTCCCCTAAACCAATCTAGCAATCAAACCAAATTTTTCTAAATTAAGTACGATGAACGTTCTTTTTCCCATCTACGAAACACGGAATTAAATCCATTCAATATTGGCTTCGAGATTCAAGGGGGACGTCACTACGCCAAGGAGATTTGATTTATTACATCAGGAAATATAAAATGGCTCTCATTGTAATGTTAAAAAGCTTTTTCATTGCTGAAATGCGACACATAAATGCAGACATGGCTTCTCAAATATTTTCTCCATAATTGATTCTGTCCTGAGATATATTTATTTCATTCGACTACAGCAAAGCTCAAGGGAGCCGCTTTGTTTTCCTAGTTTTTGTTTTGCTACCGAACTTGTGTGTATAGTTATTACAATAAATCAAATATACTGCGAGAATTATTGGTGTAACTTGTTTAGGTGTTCCGTAACATCGCCAGTTTATTAGAGTTTGGTAATTCTTATAATTAATCGAAGTTCTAAATGACTGAGTGGAAACCTTGCTGTTGGATATCCGTGATATATTATTCTGTGCGAATAATATTTTGTCTTTGATTAAGAATCAGACACCCCAGTCTTGAATATGAAAATGATTATTTATTACTTACTCACTTTTGCCCGCGGTTTCAATTCAGGAAGTACTCTGATTGTATAATTAAATTTCCTGATTCAAAAGACATGCGGCGCCATCTATTATCATATGAACATTATTGTTGTTTTTCTCGGGAATAGTACTTTTTCGGGACGACAGGTACCCTATGTCTGTTTCTGTACACCTGACAACGTATATGCAAACAACGTATTTCAGATGATCGGTTCAGTGGTTTAGACGTGAAAAGGTAACAAACAAACAAACTTACTTTCGCATTTATAATATTAGTTAGGAAGTTAGGATTAGTATTTGCAGTATTTGTTGTCTTAAATAATTTAAACATAACATCATGCTTGTAATTCCCGAAGGGTTAGGCAGAGGTGTACCCATTAGTACACCCACATTTCGACAGTTATAGAAATTTCTGATGGAAAATCATAAATAATATCTTGACAACTATAGGTACTTATATTGCCGCTACAAACAACTCTAATAAAGGGTGTAACGAGACCCTTAACGAAACCGAAAGGCACTTGTTGATAATATTTTTTTTGTTTTAAACCATACCTGGGCGCGGAGATATTGGGGTCAAAATTCCAAGTTTTTTTTTTAAATAAGTATTTTAATGTAAAATTTATACTTTAAACACCACCACGATCCCGTACTATTCAATCCAACCATCAGCAAAATGTTTTGATGTTACCATAAAACGTGATATTTCACCCTCAAAAAAAAATCGTTTCCCAGCAATAATTTTTGCGTAAAGTTACTTTGTTTCATGTACATAATGCTTGGTTAACGGCTTCGTGAAGGGCCCGTTTACACCCCGTATAAGCTCTAAAACTCAATAATACAATTAGCAGTCTTCCAAGTACGGACCTGGAAAACTATTAGAATAATTTTAATAAACTCGCGTAACTAACTCTAGTCGTCAAGTTACCTAAAACAAAATGAACAAGGAACAATTATTACAATCCATCGGTTGGTAATAGTTGCAAATACAAGTAAAGTAGTTCTAAGGCGTGCGGGCGTTAACAAAGTTCGGCTACTAAGTTCTATTGGAACATTCGATTACTTGGTTTCGCTGGTCCTGGCTGTTTGAACTATGACTTGGCTATTTAATCTTTATTTAAAAAAAATGTGTTTGAACGTAGAAGGTAGACTGGATCTACAATTTATAGGAATTGGAAAATGTTGGTAGCTTGATCGTCGTGTGTTTTGTGGGGTAATTAATGGGTTCGATGGAGGAGAACCTTCTCCTATTTGCTTAGCTACTGTATGCTGTTAAATGTACTGATGACGGGTGTATTCTGTGGGGGGGTAGGGTAGGCACTGTATTTTTCGTATGATAGTAGAAAATATACTTTTGTTTGGCGCAATTCAAACTTTGGGCTGAATGAGAAATGAGGACATCCGCAAGAAAACCAAAGTTACCGACGTAGCCCGAAGAATTGCAAAACTTAAGTGGCTGTGCGCTCAGAACATAGCTCGCAGAACGGATGGCCGATGGGGCTGAACGAGGCAATGGCGCCTATGGAGTGACGATCATGCGTTGGAAGGCCTTCCACTAGATGGACCGATGACCTGGTGAAGGTTGTGGGGATCCACTGGATGCGAGTCGCACGGGACCGGTCAATGTGGAGGCACTTGGTGGAGGCCTATGGCCAGCAGTGGACGTCTTTAGGCTGAAATGATGATGATGATGATGATGAATGTTTAGGCTTTGCTACCTCTTTTCATAAATTTTCAGTATCTTAAAACTAAGACCATTCCCAAGCCAGCCCGGCACTTAAATAAGGTCGGTGAAAATTTGATAAAAATTAATGCATCGAATATTTCATTTTATGACAAATCTGTTATATAAAGGGATCGAGGAAACCACCGGCCGGGTCCCACCCACGCGTCCGAATTCGGTTTCAGTGGTATTTATGGGCGATGATAAATAAAACCGCTCAGAAATAATAACTACTTTACCAGTCCTGTACAGAACGACTTTTATTAATTTTCGGGCACGCATTTTTGGTATTTTTAACCACAATATCCGCTTACCATGAACGTTTTGACCTAGTTTCAGCAATTCCTTTAATCATTTTGTGATAATCGCACATTTTCAGTGACCGCAGAGCTATTTAATTTTATGTAAAACTCACTTTGCAGGTCAATTTTGTCTTTGATGTACTGTGTGCAGAATTTTATTTATTATAGAAAAGCCTAGCAGATAGTAAACTAGAAGAACAATTCGGAAACTCAAGTCAGGAGTGCAAAGCCTAATGATAAATATATAACCAGATCATGTAGGAGGTCCAACAATTCTGTGGCACATAAATTAAAAATAAAACATTGTGAGTACAAACAAATGTCACGTTTTGCTACATTTGTAAAATAGTGAGTTTGAACGTGAAGTGCGCGGGGTTTACGATGCCCCGCGACAGATCAGGCCGCCCGTAAATTACCCGGTTTCGGAACGACGGACGTGCCTTCGCCGTGTGAATAATTGTGTGTACTCGTGCCCCTACCTGCGTGTGCTGCACCCCTGGCTTATTCACTACCACTAAATGTTAGCCCGCGAATATGTACGGAATGCCCAACAATGGATTTTTCGATAATTGTTTTAGATAAAAACGTTTTAAATAAATAACCGAAAACTACGTAGATGGTACCGAGTCGACTCTTTACAAAGTCATTTAACATTTCACAACAAAATAAATACCTATCTACTGCAACTCAGACACCGCTTTAAAAGTTTTGAAGTCTTAACAAAATTCAGAATGGAGCACTAAAATATTTTTATATTTACATCGGCATTGTACTTACAACGTAAACCGTTTGAGCAAACTCTGTTAGCTAGATCTGCGCGGAAGTTTGCGGTAATAGGGCAACTCTTTCCTTCGTGTTACGATTTCGTCCGCACAGTTTTTGAACTCACTTTGGTAAAGCAGTTTCGAAATTACACTCGTAACTCTCATTTATACTGCTGAGAATAAGAACGGACTTCAAATCGTGTAATGAAGACTTTACTAAATTAATGAAATGTAACGATTATCTCGGCTTAGACCGTATTTGAATTGTCTACCGAGGCAGATTTATTAAATTAATTCGGTTCCCGGCCACTAATTGTCTTTTGTATCAATTCAATTGGAGGATTAAATTTGAATATTACTGTAAAATAGTTCTAAAGCTATACGACAGCTATGTTATGTTTCACGCAGATAATAATATGAAATGTAGATAATATTATGTAGTTTACATAATTATTCATAGGGTTGATGGGCAGTGTAACAATGAGTGTTATTACAAAAGAATATTGCTTATAATTAGCGATTTATAAATAGATAATATTAATTTTTACAAAGCTTGGAAACGATGAACAATATCGAGCTGTGTTCAGCAGAGGCTACAATTGCTGTAGTAGTTAGAGGAGTTAGTTAGACTGGTCGTTAAATTCACGCAAGAGCTTTGTTTCTCGGAGAAAACTAAGTCTGACTTAGGGTTGTTTCTAGGTACTTGACTGGGAGGCCTCAAATTTCTGAGTAAACTTGAGAGCCACTTGAAAATGCCGCAGTGCAGTGCCTTTATCATGTGAGCATGTGAACGGTTTACGAGATTAATATTTTATTACTCACATCTACAAAAAACTGTATTCCTTTGTTGCTCGGAACATTAAAAGATACGTAATGTCATAGCGTTCCGTTTCTGAAGATGGATTTATTGTTTTATATGTAAATGTTTCATAGCAGTCACTCGGAGATAACTCACATCATACACGTGTTTGTTTTTGCTATACATACATATCTAAACAGTCGAAGGCCGATTTCTGAGTTTAGAAATGTTGCAAATCTAGTCGTATTGGCAGATGAGTCTTTGGGGGCATGGAGAACAGGGTGTAAAGTTCTTCATCCCCCATAGAAAAGGGAGGATCCTCCGATCAGAACTGGTGGGCTGCTTCCCGACAGTTGTTGTCGGGTTCTTCTCCAAAGTCTTAAGTCGCGGATAATTTTACTTACGCGATGTAGGATTTTGATGTATAGTTCATCATCTGTGTCATAGATGGCGCTGTAGTACTTTTTGTAAGGCCGCTACAAGTCTGAGATTCAGAATAAGATCGTTCTTAAAAATATGGAAATTACCTCTGAACACCTTCTTAAAAAGGTGTTATTTCGAATCATGTTTGACTCGAACATGCATTTAACGAGAAAGTTCAACAACTATTTCATTAGAGGTTATATGAATTCCTACTAACAAATTAATTAATTATATCTGTCGCCAAACAAGTTGGTAATAACGGCTTCACGTCTGACGTCAGATGGCCCTCATGTAACTTGCCTTTCAGAAGTTGCGTGACAAACTGACCGCTAGTTGGTACTTTTATATATTTTTATATGTTTTATGTACATTGTACACAAAGCTCGGGCGTAGTGCCCAGTTTGTTTTAAACATTGACTTAGATTTATAACTGCAGTTATGTCGTTTTGACTGACTCCGTATAAATGGTACGTTTAGGTTTTATATTTTACGCAAGTTTTATAAAAACAAAGAATTTTTTTAACGGAACATAGATACAATTCATAAAATGAAATGTTCTTTATCAGATCAGTCCATGTATATAACATTTTAAAGGCCAATCCGACACTTCTTGGGCAGTCGACATTGCTAAACCTTATACTAACTTTACTAACAGGCAGAGATTTTTCACAGCTTGAATTATTTCCACATAGCTCGTTACTACACGAGAGTGCCAGTAATTAACGAACTTAAAAGTGGTGTTTGGGTTGTAGCAGCTTTTGTTAAAATTGTATTTTTACTTTTACGAATGAAAACCATTTTCTTTCATTCCATTTACATTGAACTGTCTAAATTCTATCTATCAGTAACTATACATGGTTTCCGAGAAAAAACAAGTCTGTAAACAAGGCATTGAAATCTTTTTCGTCATTTTCGGTCCTTACTCCGTTCTCGTCAAAACCGACGCCCGCAAATTATCTTAGTTTTAATAAGCAAGAAAGCAATCAAAATATTCCTCCTCGTAACTAAATGAGCTTCAATCTCGTTAGAAAGGGCACTTGAGTTCTTTTATTACTTCAGATTGTATTATTATCAGGTTTGGTCACACTAAAAGTCTTTCTGACTTTATTGTTGCCAACGTATTCAATCGAACTCAATTTTTAATCACGTACCTTGATAATTATATCATGATAATAACAAAAACATAAAACTGTAATAAATGAACTTTACGTGTATCCGAATGCGATTCTCCACTTCCACACGTTAAGTGACAACTAAAAAAAACGTCCCAAATGAATAAAATGATCTTTGTAAGTCAAAAACAATTAAAGAGATCCGTTTTTAATTAGCGTGGATAATTATCAAAATCATTATCAAAGAAAATAATTGTGTAGATAATTACTAACCTTGCAAATAATTAACTTTAAAAGTAATTACATATCGTAAACTTTATCGGCTTTACAAAATCCATTTTACTTTATAGCAAAATCTGCACAATCTTAATGTTGCTACGAGGTTTCTCCGAAATGGAAATAGCTAAAATGAATTTCTTGTAATAAGACTCTCGGTCGAATTTCTCTGGAACGGATAAAGATATAAATCTAAGCTGTTTGTAGTTTCCAATTCGTCTTTCTACGATTCTAGGCGAACCTCGCATGACCCGACCCAAGGGAGAGGTACTTAATATTTGGTGGTTTTCGAATAAGGATTTAGGTATTTGGGCCAATCAAAGATTAGGCTTGCTTTACCTAGTAACTGCGATGATAACAGTGGAAATGAATAATACTGGTTTGGAATAGATATACACCGTGACTTTTTAGTCGTCTTACAAAGCTCGTCCACTCAATGTACCCGACATAAAATAGCTCTAGCCGCAATTTTTTTTTATCTTCCTTAATAGGTACAAAGAAAAAAAATTATAATAAAACTATGAAACATCCTGTTAATGATGTTTACGTGTCAAACGGGAGAACAATACCTACCCAGCACTCGAGTCCAGTAGATCATCGCTCGCAACAGGGTGTTTTAACTACGTCATGCGTCATAATACTGAATAATATTTTTATTTTTAAATTATTAAAATATCTTAAATACCTATTTTTTTTATGAATATTTAGTATTCATTGGATACATGAAGTGGGCTGCCGTTGTAAGACGACTAAAAAGTCACGGTGTATATATAACATTACTTTTAGTAAATGCGAAACCTAAAACACGTGTCTAGTATTTTTATGTGAAGAATCTATGTACAAAATTTCAAAACTGTATCATGAAAAATCACAAAGTTATAGGCTTGTTCTGTTACCTGGTTGTCCGCACAAATAATAATTTGGCAGTAGGTACCTAAATGATTGCGTTAGGTACTTTGAGTCGCTCGGTGTCCAACTTGTAACCTTTTTTAAATATTTTTGGGACAAAATATAATATGGTTTAAAATTTATTTAAATCGATTCAGTTACTTACTCTGAACAAACAATATTCAGGTTTCGCATATACTAAAATAATGTTCTAGAAAGGGTACTCTTTATTATCGCCACACAAACAACATGTATGAAAAAAGTAGACCAATATCCTTTAAATGACGCCTGCAAAATTTGCACCATCACCGGCTGTGCAAAGGCTGCATGATTTTCATTCTTATCTTCACGAAATACTAAGAAAGATGGACCTACTTGTACTCGATAAAAAAAGAGGTTGTAAAAGGTTACATGCATAAAAAAAGAATGCATAGATTCTTCAAGAATATCCGTCGGCCAGAAAGATACTAATAAATCTTTTATTCCGAACGGTTCGGGACTTTCTTGAAACCAACTTTGATTTGGTGCCATTAAACAGACTGATGGCGTAATGTACCGTGATTGTACGGCTATTAACGAAACACATTTAGAAAAGAAAAGAGAAAACAACTTTTTTACAATTCCACTAGAAATCGTTTCAATATTTCTAGACAACAGATACTATTCTCTATCAAGATTCATATTCTCCATCCAGTGTACATGCTATTTAAAAACAATGAAAGTTGTCACCAGTTTTTTACCTATCTTAACCCTAATCAATGGCTGAAAAGCTACAGTAGAACGAACGAACTCAGAAGATTCCCATTCACTAACGTACCCACGATAAATGAGTAGAAATCACTAACAAACTCTAATCGAGAAGTTTCTCGCTAACATATTGTCATTGTTCTTCCTTCTGCAGTAATACGGTCTAAACGAGTTGGTATTGAATTTTGTTCACTGTTCCAGTCACTACAATCGATCAAGTTACCTTTGATACCATTCCTCCATTATTATTGCAATTGCAACGTATTTTCAGCAACGCCTTTAGTTTAAAGTCTAGGTACTTTCACATTTAGCTTTGGGTCTGAAAATAGCCAAAATGTGAAAGATATACTTTCGCATTTGTTATGTTTTGGAAATAGGTACCGTAAGTATTTTTCGACTGAAAAGAAAATTAAACTTTCTAGCTTCAATGATCATAACATAACAAAACATCATGCCTGTTTTACTCGAAGGGTTAGGCAGAGGGTCAGTGCCCTGCATTACTTCTAACAAAGAAGAAGGCAATGTAGGGTTTTGATTGTAACCACACCCGCCAGTTATGTTTAGCTAAAAAAAAAGGAAAAGTATCTTGTCAAAGAGGGTGTACCTATTGTCATTAACAGTACACACATCTAGACTACGAGCTGCTGAAACTTTACTTAAAAACAAAGACAATTCATATTCACAATTGTCTAAACCTTCTATAAAGTTAACAACTTGACAAAGACAGCCGTGTGTGAATCGTGCCTTGACAGGCACGATTCTTGTCCGGCCGTCTTATGACGACAGGCCGTGTCGACGGCGCGTTCGTGTTCCACGCGCGCCTCAAAGAGATGTCAGCAACCGAGTAGGGATGCATGCGGACGCATGGGCCGATGCCTGCCAGGGCTGCGGGACTGTTCGAAAGAGATACCGCGGCCTTGGAACACAAAGGGCAAAGAAGGAACATGGATGGGTTTTAGTCAGTACAAGTCTGACACTCCCTTCCGCTCCGCCCAGAGTGGAAATCATCAAATGACCCCCGTCATTTGATGTTTTCCCATCCAAAAAAAAATTTAAAAAAAGGCACGATTCTTACTAACAAACGAAAGACTGTAAATGTAACACAGTTAACAATGCAATACTTGCATCGCGTAAAGTCGCTTACGGTTCGTTAGGCTTTACTTTACTCTGAGGACCAATTGCTCAACGCGGGGCACTGCAGCATAACGATACGTGGAAATGCTCCCGAGATAAAACGAACACCAGTAAGTAGCTAAACGGTTAAGTTGGAACTATTGGAAGTAAGAGTAAGCATTACGTCATGTTTGGTTTGAACTGAAACTAGGTATTTGGTCCAGGTCTGTAAGGATTGCATCGTATCTACTTGAGACTAATTCTTTCCCAGAAATGTATTTAGAAGACAAGATAACGCACTTACTTTTTGTTCACATCAAGACATAACATAATAATGTGTGGTTTTTTCACTGGTTCTATATACAAAGTGTAAACGGAAGATTCAAGAAGCTGTCAACCAAACATTATGTACATCAAACTAAGTAACACTACGCAAAAAAAATTGTTGGGAAACGACTTTGGGGTGAAAAATCACGGGTTTCAGTAGTACTCAACGTAACGTACTCAAAACATACCTAGTGCTGGTGGATACATTGTACAGGTGTCATGGAGGTATTTAATGTAAAGTCACAACATTCAAAATTTGTATTTAAAAAAACGTGTGTGAAAGTTGGTTTCGGAGTTATTGAAGTTAAAACCTTCGATCCCTCCGTAACCAGAAGGTTTCCAGGTATAGTCCAGAATAAAAAAATATCCTAATGACGGGGAGAATACGTGCCTTTTGGCTTCGTTAAGACACTTTTTGCACACATTACACTTAGTAACGTTTTTTATAAGATCTTTGATCTCTAAGAAAAAGTTGGTGTAAAAAAATAAAAAGTTTGACTTCTTCAAACTTCCATTTACACCAATTTTCCGCTGTAACAGGTCCTGATGCTGTCTACGATTTGTTATCGTAAGTACCAAGGCTTTGTCTAGAGGACAATTGAATCACATTTGTCTCAGTCTCATTTAAATCCTAGACTTAGAGAAAATATTTGAATTCCAAACAAAACTTTGAGATTATAATAAAATCTGATAATAAATTAGATTTGAAAGTAAAATAAAGATAGGCATTGGTTTAGTCGGCGTAGCTCAGCGGAGCGTCTATACTATCAAAGGGTATAAGAGAGACGAAATATTTGCGATCGACAGTTACCAGCCAAAGTTAACTCAACCGTGGAAGTAGTCAATAAGCAATAGAGTAGATCCTAATCCCGAAAGGTCAGGCAGAGGTGTACCTAATAGAACACCCACATTTCCCAAGTTATTTTTAAGTCCAATTTTAAATGTGGGAAAGCCTATTGCCTTCAACCGGGCACATGTCCAGACTCTATAGCTGGCTCTGAAAAAATCCTGATGGATAAACCTAATAACGCTTTTCTCAACCTCGGAAACGAACCCAGTATCTCATGGCTTATTTTACGTTACAGTAAACAGTTTTTATGGACAGTGTTGACAATAACATTTATACAAGGAATAGTCGTAATAACTCCTAGAAGATTTAAGAAAGGTACATTTAAAACACATTCACCTCGTGTCAGACCTAACGGAGACCTCTGAAGCACATGACGTCATCATATGAATCTGCCTAGCTTTTATTACCTAATTGCAGCCCAACTTTATTGTGGTTGGCTTACAGTCTTACTAATTGCAGCTAAATACCAGTATTTTACATAGGGCGACTGCCTATCTAACCTCTACAACCCAGATAGTGCTGGGTAATTCGATACCCCTTGGAAAGACTGATTGTCAGACTTTCGGGCCACTGCCACTGCACTACCTGTAACGACTGTCAAAGATCTACAAACCCAACCTCAATCTCAGCCTGGACCAACGGCTTATATTGCTTTCGCACGGAGAGAACTCGGTATGTAATGATGGTCACCCATCCACAGAACGACTTTGGCAAGCGAGGCTTAACCTCAAAGATAGACCCGTGCGGCTGGTATTATTTAGCCACGAGCTCCTCTTCGTCATACATCTGAATATACATTCTATTTGTTTATAGCGCATTCGAGAAGTCGTACAATTTTATCCCCTTATTATGAGACAACGCTCAATTTAATTTTACTTGACTGTACACATTTCGACCGAGCACCGTCGTCATACTAAAATGGCTGCCTTTTCATATATAAAACTTCACAAATCGACTCCTAAATTTTAATGTGTAACCTTAAAGTTCAGATTTTATTACTATACCGCGGGAAATTAAAATATTTACTTTGTCGTGATAGGTACACAAGCGGTGTTGCGCTTTCCCGGCGTCAGGTGGTCCTAAACAAAATGTAAATAGGCCTGATTATTCGCTCTCGCCATTTTGTATTCGTTAAAGTCAGCGGAATAAAAGGCTAAGTACGTTTTACGCTTAATTTCAGTTCTTTGTGAATATGGCAGAAGAGCTGACAGTATGGTAATCGTCTAAACAAAACTGATTCGATGCTGCTTATACTGGATACAGTACTTTTTGTAACAAATTCAAAAGAGCTAAACAGACACACAGTAACATGGTAAATATCCCGTTTCTAGTGTTATGTTAGTTACCATGATAGTTTAAAATCGTATAGACACACAGTGCTCTGCGAGTACGAAATAATAACGCGTTCAGGGTGCTGTTCGGGCTGCCGCGCCACTGTAGCGCTTCAGCAATGTTTGTGGTGAGAAACATGGACGGTTTTCATGCCATCATGCGGAAGCGTTGTGCGTCTCTTATGAGGCGCATGGGTGCCAGCTCGAATAGCCTTCTAAGCGTGTTCGTGGGCCGCTGGGACTCGCCGATGAGGTGGCACTGGATGCGACTACACACTGCGGGTGGTTGCGTCCAGGGCTTGGCATTAACTGGCGCTCCAGTGAGGTGCCGCTTTTTTCTGTGGGTTTTTTTTGTATGTAATAAGACTAACAATAGCTTTATAAGGTTTTTTGTGTTACTAACAGTATATGGACTAGTTCTGAAAGAAATGCCTTCTATTATATTCTATTCAATTGATGATTTTTCGAATAGGTAAATCGGTGAATGATTCATTGTGTAGTTGGAATCCTATTTAATGCAAAATATAAACGACACTTGATTCACATATACATGATAAAATTCATCTTATATTTGGTCGTACAACAAGATTAGCTAATTGTAGGATGGCTAATATGGATGTGGTTTTAAAATCAGTTACCTGCGAGTATTAGTTTACAAACAACTAGGTACTACCGCGTTGACTGACGGTCGAGCACTTTTCAACCTAATTTCTCAGGGCATAAGGGTGAAAATTGGTCGATCGTCAGTGAGCACGGTAGTAGGTACATAAAACTCTACAAAACCGAAATAAAAAGGTTTGATCATTATAATCTTCAAAGAAAAGGACAATTAGGAAAGCGGGCAATTGGGAAAACATATTGGTTTAGATATCAAAACACTTAAAAAACTACTTATTTATACAGAATCTATACTGAAAAATATTCGTACCTCTTATAGCCCAACGAAACTGAAAGCAGAGAAAAACTAAATTTTTATAGAACCTAATAAAGGTATAATCACCATTTTCCTTTTTAACCACCGAAGAAAATTATCAGCTAGATTGTATGGAATACTATTCTGAATAAATAAAGGTGAAATTATGTGCATAAAGTATTAAGTTGTTCTTAATAAAATTAGCATAATAATGTGAAAAGACTGGGGAGGGATTCGAAACAAGATAGTTTATTTTAATATAGAATATTATTTTGTGACTTCAGAAGAGGCGTAAAGTCCTGAGTTACATAATTAGATATTTATGTAAGCCAGAAAAGTCTAGTCTAGCTTGGTATTAAATTGTTAGAGGCTGCTGAGATATTTTTAGGTCCTGAATGAATTATAGGTAGGTATAATGTCTTCCTTCCTTAAATATCTTTCCTGTATATTTATAGAAAGATGTGGACCAGACTGGAGAAGACAGACTAGGGACAGAGACAACTGGAGGAAGCTGGGGGAGGCTTACGCCAAAGAGGCGACTTCCATAAATTAAAAAAAAAATATATTATAAAAATTAATGAAAATGATGATTTAATTTATTATTCAATAATGATATTAATTTAAAACTTAAAATTCAATTTTACTAAATTTATTTATTCATTGTGATTATTTAATAGTTTTGTTTTAATAATTGTTAAATTGTGGAAGAAAGGCTTTTTTTATTTTATTTTTATTTTCATTTTATATGTCTCACATAAATCACCCACCACGTCCATAAAATTGATCGGTAATCGCATTATGTTGCTAACTTTACACCTGAAAGATCCGTAAGAAGTTTTTTGTTATTCTTCTCATAAATATTGTTAATTAAATTTTACCGTCCTGCTGAAGTTGCCAGCATAAATCTCTCTTAAGCCACTCGTTCCTTAATGCATTAGGTAAGTGTGGGCTAACACGGAATTAACATCATAGCCTAATCTTATACTTTATATAAATTCTTGCACCTGCCGCTGTACAAAGTTAAAGAAGGACCTATTATTTAACGGTTATATCAATCTTACAGTTTTACTTGAAATGTTTTTATCGATTTTATTTTTCAGTTTCCAACAAGCTTTTAATGCAGTATTGACAAATGGCCAGTCATAAAATAAAATTTTATTTTATGAGTTCTTCCTTTAGTATTTCTTGGATTGGCTGCCCTGTTTTATTTGTGTTGTGGGTCGCGGGGGTCGGGGTCGAATGCGGACGAGGTTTAGCGCGATGAAACATCGGATGAACCGGTAGATGCACCTATAATTGGCAGCATCCGCAGCACGCCGCCGCGCTGGCGCCCGTATCCTCAGACTTTTCAGCAAATAGCTTCCTTGCCTTTATTAAATAAACTTCTAAAAGCCTTGCCAATTATTTTAAAAGCACGTTCTCTAATCTCTGATCTTCTAAAAGATTAAAAATCATAGATAAAAACTTAACCCTACTTTTCTTTGCAGTCGGTTAAAATAATTAAGTAGAGCAGCCATTAATAACTTTAGTCAAAAACACATTGTAAACCTGCGCGATTATTTCGAAGGGATGTCAATGTGACCGGACTGTGGCCTTAAAGCGCACCATTCATCGATTTCAATAATCACCAGTGACAATTATTGAGAAAAGTGCGTGTTTTTTGTTTATCATGCATGAATTCATGACTTCAGACCATAATTTCATAAGTTTCCTGGACCGATGTTTGATATGGTAACTTCGTAATCCAAATTCTAACTAGTCCTAACTAATACTATAAATGCGAAAGTAAGTTTGTTTATTTGTTTGTTACCTTTTCACGCCTAAACCACTGAACCGATCATCCCGATGTTCCCACAGGAAAATGACAACACAACACACAACACAACACAACAACACAACACAACACAACACAATACACAGCACAGCACAACACACAACATAACAACTTTTTTAACCTATGATACAATACATAAAATAAAAACTGAAAAATAAAACATAAACAGAACAAAATAAAAATTATCGCAACGTCAAGTCCCTGTATGTCCGCCAACATTTCGCCAGTTATATTTAAGTATTATGTAATTGGGGGCACCTCTATTGCCAACAACGGGCTACAAATCCAGACTCCGTGGCTTCTATTGAGAATTTCTTGATGGAAAAACACAATAACACTTTGCCCGACCTGGATTTGAATCCTGCACGAGGCCGAAAGGCTCCTATTTCAGCATGGTGCGACGCGTAGTACTGAAAGGCGACACCAACGTGAGCTACGCCTAAACAAATAATGAATAACCGATATATCCCCATTCACATCAATCAAAGTGAGATTATCCTGTGATAGATTGGCGGCAACATCTCATTACCACATTGTCACCGTAAGAAGCGACCAAATCTCTTGGTTATGAACCCCAAAGCATTAAAGGTACCTAATAAAATAGTGATGTGTTAGAAGTTGTTAATAATTATCAAAACACCCTGGGTTTAATGCTGAAGATGACATTACTTTTCATGTAATCAACAACTTAATCTTCAAACCAAGTTCAAACCTTACCTCGTTGACTAAATAATGTTTTATTTTCACAGAACTATGTATCAGTTCTACTACCACAAATAGATAAAAAAATCCCTTAAAAAAAACTGCAAAGTTTGGGTTAGGAACGATGTCCAGATTTCGGAGTATTCTACCAAAAAAACATGCTGCCGAAAACTTTACCATACATTTATGTTAAAGAATCAACTACGATTTATTTATTATATTTTTTTTTTTCGTATGGTGTCATCTAATTTTTTACGTATTGTGTCCCCACACTTTGGGCGGAGCGGAACGGAGTGTCAGACTTGTACTTATTAATACCGATTCATGTTCCTTCTTAGCCCTTTGTGTTCCATGGCCGCGGTATCTCTTTCGAACAGTTCCGCAACCCTGGCAGGCATCGGCCGTTGCGGACCCCTTCCAATTTGTGACATCTCTTTGAGGCGCGCGTGGAACACGAACACGCCTTCGATACGGCTTGTCTTCATAAGTCGGACGGACGGACGGCGAGCTAGCCCATTAGGTACTCACCGTCCACAGGCCCGAGTACAATCAACTACCTCAGGAATTATTTCGAGAGAACTTTAAAGTTACAATACAATATACAATACACTTTCAACATCTAACTACGCAAGCTTTGTTATCACTGTTCAGAGTTAATATTCATTAGGGTAGTCCATCCCCTTCTAACGTCTGTCCTCATACATAAGCTCAGTCACTCAACATTGAGAACAATGCTCAAACTTCCCCTAGAGTAATAAAACACGGTAAGGAAAAAATTGGTGAAAGAACCAAAGTTACCGTCATAGCTCAAAGAATTAGTTAGGCCACATTGCTTTTAGAACCGATAACAGCTGTGGAAAGGAAAGTTCTGCATGTCGACCACAAACGGGGAAATATTACGTACTTCTAGAACAAGGGACGAAGGGGCGTGGACTATTAGGGGGATTCTATTCTGATTTATTGGACGAGATGTTATAAAACAATGGGATTATGATTGGGTGCTGCAAATTAGCTTTGGGGTCAACGTGCTAGGAGTACGTTAAGTGTCTAAAGAAACAAACCGTGCACGCTTATCTTAGAATCTCGATATTGGGTTACATTTAATTTCTTGAAAGTCATTCAATTCATTCGTGGTTGGAAATAAAAATCACAAGAATTTCAATTCGTCTCGACTCGCAATCAGCAGATTGTGAAAACTTACACCATGTTTCAAAACCGAAGCGGGATACTATTTTCAAAATCAATAACTATTCATACGGCCCGCTCGGTGCCTATACAAACATTATTCTGAGAGCAGAACTCTTTGATAAATAAGAATATTCTTCAAGTCGACGTCGCGATGTCTTTACGTACCGCATAAGAATCCGTCGGAACAAATCGAGAACCGACCGGGGTTCTATTATACAACCCTAGTAAAATGGTTTAGCTCGCTCAAACGTACCGTTTACTGTAAAAACTTGCGAAGGGTCTAATCGAAATCGTCTTATAAGAACCTAACGTCATTATCCTATCGAAAAAAAGCTGATAGGTTCAAGATTCCCTTCCTATTTACCTTTATCTTTAGCGTTTATTTTAAATCTAGACTCACTCAGTAAAAGATGTCTGTCTGTAATAGTTTATCAGCATTATACTGGGGTGGATTTTGACAAAAGTTATATTTTCGAGAATATGACAAAAGAATCGTACTTCTATTTTGCAGATTCCTCTCTGATTTCATTTGACTGAATATAAAACCACTTTTAACGCTGACTATACAGAATGTGACAGCATAAGCGCACCTCTTCGGTGGTGATTCAGACCATCAAACTGGACAGATTTCCTAAAGAACCTGGAACGAAAAAAACATTGGAGTTTTCATACTAATTGCATCAGCCGATCCTATAATTTTTTTGTTTGGGAAGTCCATTTTTGATTCTTTGCAGCTTTTATTTTGCACCCTTTATAAACTCTAGTAATAGGGATCCCACCTACATATACCTACACGTACTAAAAAATCATCGTGATTCTAAGCTTTTTCATTCCAGAAATGAATAGCAAACATTATAGACATTTCCTGGGGTTCCTAAAGGCTATTCAGCGAGATGAGTTGAAAAATGTAAACAAGTTGTCTTTCAGTGTGGTTTGAAGCGAACGAGATGCATATGCAAGAGTATGTCCACTCAAACTGAACGCCGTTTGATGTTTCAAAGCAGCTAAAGCTAGGGGCCGGTTTTACCCAACTGCTTTTGAAAAAAATCTTTCACGTGGACTTGATAGAATATTACTGTTTCTTAGAGACGACCTTGATGGTCGAGCGGTTGCAAGCTCGACTGCAGAGCGACCTAGGTTCCAACTTTGCCTACCCATTTAGTTCATACAACCGGTACATGTATCGATTGACATAATCAAGACATAGTTCTACCATAACCAGCCTACCCATGTTCCTCATTCATTCAGTAAAATCCGTCTTATTTATACTTACATACAAAACGTATGCTTAGAATAAACTTACTATAATGACTTTGGAAAATGGAAGAAATTTCCATGATTTTTAGAACATTTTGGCAAGACTAAGCTCTTCCGATTTTTTTTTTTTTTTTTTTATAATCAATGGGCTTACTCTTGACCTCAATCTAGTCCAGAGGACAGAGATGAGGTCGACGATGGAACGAGCTAAGCTATTATACGTTAGGTGACTGAGATTCAGGCATGTTAAACGTTTTGCTTTTAGTAAAACAGGTCAGTTGTAACAAATTTGAATTCAGCACTTCACAACAGTTCACAAGAAATCCTTTACTAGCCCGAGGCCCCAAGAAATACCATACCACCATTTCAGGATTGTTAAATTCTCAATGGCAGGCTTTGATTGAGGACCACAGCAGTTTACCAAACAGGCGATCATCGTATGTTGGACCACAGAACCTATAAGCGGGCGTGTTTGTTCCATTGGAACACGCCAACATTCGGTGTTACGTCGAACTAAATTGCACAAGGCCTTAGGCTTTTAATCCGTTCTGTGGGCCATATTTGTATCATTCAAACATACCGCCTTTCCAAGTGCAGGATTGCCGCCAGCCGTTTGTTTTAGGCTTCAATGAACCACAGGTTTCAGTACGTGATTTCCTCTTTGACTTGATGTTTATACAAGAAGCCATGCTTAAAACGACGAATCAGAGAATGTGTTAGTATTTCAAAAAGCAAGTACTATAATTTTCAACGTATTTTAATTTGTGGCTGTTAAACATAAGACAGTGTAGTCTAGTCTGCACTTAAAATGATCTTGCTACTGCAATCTTTACGACATTAAAGGATGCAAAGAAAATCACAGTACTGCTACTGTTCTAAAGCGTGAAGAGATAAGTATTTTATAGTCAAGTGCAGCCCACAGAAAGTCGTCATTTGAAGATCTGATTAGCCGCGAGCTCTCCGGCGGTAACGTGGGGAGCATTTGTAACCAAAGAGTTCATGCATGTTAAATATGCTAAGGTGGTCTACTATCGCCAAGATAAACGATGCCTCGTCTTTCTTTTCCTTGAAGGGAAAGTAAATTCAGTATGTGAAAGCACACGAAAAGGCTCAACTTCACGTAGGTATGTTTGACCCAAATAAAAGTTTGTTGTATTTATTTGCTACCAAAATAAAAGCTACTTAACGATCAAGTGTGCAGTTTTCCTAAGTTTAAGTAAACATAATACAAGTTTCTTTCCCAGCTACATAGCCATAGCACTACTCGCTAGTAAACCCCCCCTCTTTGCGTCTTATATAGACCTGTAGAACGTTTCAAAGCGGGTTGCCCTCGGCCTGTCTTTCAAAAGTTCACCACTCCTTTCATATCTCAGCTTCAATTTCGCAACGCAATTTATATGCACTTTGTAGCGGTGGCCGTTCTAAAGCACCTCACCGCACCGTTTATTCGTGGAGAGTGCTACTGGTAAACGCCGTTTTTTCTGCTGAAGAAGAGTCGTTGATGACGGCGTTCATAGTTAATGAGCAGCTAGTATCCGGCGGGTGTTACCGCGCAAATTGCCCGCTCTTTACAGGCTCGCCGTTTGCCAACTCGACGGAGCCGGTCTAGCGTGAAAGACGTTTCCGACCGTGCGTTATTGTTTACCGCCGGAATGACTTCCTTTTGCCAGCGCATCTAACGAACACACAGATTGCAAGTTGTTGCAACTGCACAAACATACCTCTTTTTTTGCGTGACACGAACAAAATATAGCCATCAATGCGGAGCTCTCGACGTTAAAAGCCCGTTTTGTGTAGCCAAATAGCTTCAGGCTTTGAATACGGGACTTTTTGCCAATGTACACTATTTTATCATTAACACTAGAAACGGGATATTTACCATGTTTACTGATTGATTTGAGTTCCCGATATTTCGGCGCTGTTGCAAGCACCATGATCACGGATAAACTGAAGTTAGTCAATCATTAAATATGGTAAATATCCCGTTTCTAGTGTTAATAATAATGTTAGTGAGATGGAGCTACTGAAGGTAACTGAAACTTTCAGTAGCGCCATCGGGATGGAATTTGGTGTGGACAAATATGCGGTCATGCATGTAAAGCGAGAGGGGATTGTGGAATCTGTGGGAACCCAGCTCTCGGATTCCATTAATCTTAGATCTCTCTCAGCAACCGAAACCTATAAGTATTTGGGTATGTCGGAAGCGCTGGGCGTCAATGTTGCTGACATGAAGCAATCATTGAAGGAGCGCTTCTTTGGCCGCCTGAAAAAAAAATTAATATTCTTTTATCAGGCGGCAATAAGGTACGTGCCTTCAACGGTTGGGTCGTGCCGGTTTTGATGTACTCTTTCGGCATACTCAAATGAAATCAAACAGAACTAGACGCCCTGGATAGGAGGGTCCGTACATTGTTGACGGCATATCGAATGTATCACCCGCGATCTTCTGTTATGAGACTGTATATCCCGCGGAGGTGTGGGGGTCGAGGCTTTTTAAACGGTAAGACTCTCCACTATTGTGAGATATGCAGTCTCAGGCAATATATCCTTGAAACCAACGTAGGGATGCATCAAGATGTGGTCGCGGTGGACAAGGGCCTCACCCCGCTCTCCTTGGCTAAAGAGAACTGGCACATACCTGTAGGTATGGCGTAAGGAGCTTCACGGACGCTTTTTCCGGGCCCTGCATGGGCCAGATGTAGACCTATCAGCGTCCGCAGCCTGGCTACGTTCCGGGGACCTCTTCGGAGAAACCGAAGGTTTTGTCTGTGCAATTTTGGATGAAGTTATGATGACGAATAACTACTGAAGATTTATTGTGAAGGACGGTACGGTTGACATATGACGGGCATGTCACCGTTCAGGCGAATCAATCCGTCACATTATCTCCGGGTGTTCTTGTCTGGCTAACGGAGAGTACTTGCATAGAAACAACCTTGTAGCCAGGATTATCCATCAGCAACTTGCTCTAAAATACAACCTTGTGGAATCGGAAGTGCCGAACTATAAGTATGTGCCCGACCCAGTTCTTAAAAATGGCAGTATCACATTGTTCTGAAATCGATCCATCATCACTGACAGGACTATTGTAGCCAATAAGCCTGATATAGTGGTGGTGGATCGATCAGAACGGCGCGCAATGATTGTTGACATAACGGTCCCGTATGATGAGAACCTCGTGAAAGCTGAGAAAGATAAGCAAATCAAGTATCTTAACTTGGCTCGCGAGGTTGTCGACATGTGGGATGTGGACTCAGCGATCATTGTGCCGATAGTTGTATCAGCCCATGGCTTAATTGCCAAGAGCCTCGACCAATACCTGAGGAGGCTCTCGTTAGGCAGCTGGATCAAGGGCTTGATTCAGAAAGCGGTACTCATGGACACGGCTCGTATTGTTAGGAGGTTCCTCTCTCTGTAGCCCTGTAGCTTGGACTCTGTTCCCGATACCGGTGGGCTACAATTTTTTTATATTTTTAAATGTTTTTATATATATATTTTTTATGCGGGGATCCGCTGGATGCGAGACGCACGGGATCGGTCAATATGGCGACACTTGGAGGAGGCCTATGTCCAGCAGTGGACGTCTTTCGGCTGAAATGATGATGATGATGGTAATATTTTTTTCTAAAGAATATTTAAAAATGTAAATGATTTGTCAAAATATAAATAAAGGAAAAATGTTAGTGACCATGATAGTTTAAAATCTTGTACACTATTTTTATCATTTATTAGAGCACGTGGTTGGCAGTTTATAAGAATCTCTAAATGAACATTCTTTGTTACATTTACTTTGTGTTTTAATAAAATTTCGCTCATAAATCTTGTTTGTAACGACAAGGAATAACTAAAAATAAAAGTCTACAGAATTTGTGCCAATGCCAAGTGGGTTGAACTAACATGGACGAGTATCTTTCTGTAACAAGGACGTTTTAATTATCTATTTGAATATTTGAAACAAAATACATAGGTAAGTATATTGAAAACCTATTAGCTGTTTAAAATTACAAAACGTTTGAACAAATAAGACGCAGGTATCAATAACACTAATGTCTTTTTAAACAACGGAATTGTATGAATAATTGAATATATCATAGGTTTGAAGCACAAAGGGCCGGGCGGTAATGAATGGTCATTCATTTTGTAACATGTTTGTTAAGGTTATTATAATAGAACCGTAAAGCAGCAGTTTGTTTTAATTCACTGTCTAGTCTAGTGGCAAGATAAATAATCGCAGACTTTTCCACATTTTAAGTGTTTTCTAAGAAATTATGAAGTGTTTCGTGCCAATAGTTGACACACACAAAACACACTTGCACAGTGCAAAAATCCAGAAAATAAACGGTTTCTTAATAATGCCAATGTTATCAAAAACATGCGCTGACTACTTGCCTTAATATTTGCTAAAAAGTCGACAGAATAAAAATACATTTGATTTTTCGGTTTATTCTGGTTGGATCCCCTGATCTGATCCCCTGCTGTTTGTTACTTTTTTTAATTCCGGTCTGATTCACTATAAACTTCTGTTCGTCTGATCTCCTTACTCTTTTTGAAAGGTAAGTACAGTGAAGAGAAAAGCAGCTGTTCATGTTTACCCACCCCTCTTTGTATAATTATGATAGTAGTACATTGGCACGAATACGTCAGGCTCAGGTCTGTGCGGGTTTACACTCGAAGATTACGTAGTAGAACTTGACAAGGATAAGTAGGATATCAGAACAAGGACAGTAAAGTCACACAAACTACCAGGAGGCCAGAATCATGAAGGAGGTATTGTATATTGCTAATAGGAATCTCACAATCAAATCTATACAACATTAGTTTTAGTATATGAGAAACCTGAAACACGTGTCTAGTATTTTTAAGTAAAGAATCTATGTACAAAATTTCAAAATTGTATCATGAAAAATCACAAAGTTATAACTTGTACTGTTGCCTAGTTGTCCGCACTAAAACGTGGTCACCACGCGGCGCAACCGCGCGCGCGCCTCCAGCGTCGTCTTGAGTTCATTGATAATAATAATTTGTCAGTAGGTACTTAGATCCCTACTGCCAAATTATATGGTAGGTACATAGGTACCTAGTGTCGCTAGGTGTCCATCTTTTAACCTTTTTTTAAAGATTTTTGGGACAAAATATAACATGGTTTAAAAATTATTGGAATCGATTCAGTTACTTATTCTAAACAAACTATATTCAGGTTTCGCATATACTAAAAATAATGTTGTATACAGTTCGATTATCATGCAGCATGCGATGAAGATGGTAGTTTGTTTGACTTACTATCCCTGTTTCTCATCTCCTACTTGAACTTGTATGTATTTTAATAAACCCTGTACGTATATTTTGTTGCCGATTGTCCCAAAAATCTGTTAATTGATAACTAGGGTATCATACCGGAATAAAATATTTAAATTTATTTGTGTAAAAAAAAAAATACCCTACACGGTGGATCAGACCGGAAAACAAAAAAAAAAAAAAAATAATAAAACTGATTCATTCACTATGTGTGAACAGGAATACCTTTCATTCGACAGAAACAGGATATCATACTATGGTGATTTTTTTGCCAAATTCATTTACATTTCATTACAGGCCTATGTCCAGAAGTGGACGTATTTCGGCTGAAATGATGATGATAATGATGATGACATTTGAAAAAGTAGCAAACACAGGAAAGAAAAAATGTTTTGAAAAAGAGAACTTCATGACTACCGTTTACTGTTAAAATAATGTTAAGGATTGCTATAAAAAAAGCAATAACACGTTCCATTGTGACGAACCGAAGAATTGTGAAAAAATAGGAACAGGACCACCTATTTATTGTTTAGTTATAAAACAGTAGAGCAATGACGCTAAAACTTCGTCACCGCGTCTTGCACAAGTTTTTTATTGAATTATTGTTACTGGCTTATTTTCAAACTGCAGCGATTGTGCGTCACATAGGTATATGACGCAAAATCGCGGGCGATGCTAGAAGTACCTACTTGTGGCATCGCCGGCAGGCATATTTCGACGTCCAGTGATTAATGTATTTTCTATTATGGCAATTGAACGCAGTGCGCATGCGACGAATAGTATTATTAGAGGGACGCTAAACGAGATCACACGGGTTCCTCGGTCGCTTTGCGACTCCCGAGTTAAGTGTCCGACGTTCGCAGTGCTTTCAATATAAACTATATGCGTACGCTGAAGCGCTTTGAAGTTCAGTGTTTGTCAGTGTTAATACATAATTATTAATTACGTGCCTTTTTTTTAAATTACGTGTCATAAACTGTTTGGTGAGTTGTGCTCAGTGACCCGGGAAGATGACCGCCAACAATTATGATGTTTGTAAGTCTATTTTGTGTTTCACATTTTCTATTTTCGTCATGCATTCTTTAGTGACAATCTCAGCTGTTTTGAATTTATTTTTCACACGGATTATACTAGTTGGTTTCACAAGGATTATATTAGTAGCTAGTCTGAATGTATAAAGTTACCAAAAATAACAGTAAAAGTAAAGTCCTAGCTGTAGTTTAAACATAAATACCTACGTGAGATCATTATCCGCTACTGTCGCTCAAAATATTATAATAGTCCAATTCAGGGGATTGTTTTTGTTTTATAGCCAGCAATAATGGCCAGTAGATCCTCGCTACGAATGGTACTTAATTATTATAATTGAATTCGGCTTCTACGCAAAGTCTATTTCCTATTTAATGACTTGAGGGAAGGAATTTTAAAAAATCTATCCTTTGCACCATTATCAATTAAGAAACTCTTGTGCAAAACATGCTTCTAGACCCAGTTGTTTACAAACTGACAAGCAGCGCTCAATAGGCTGTTCGTTATCGGACAATTTGTGGATGAATTTAAGATTTTTACCGACTAGATTTATTGCTGTTGAGTTTGATATTGAAACGTTGTAGGCACTGTACATAAAAATAATATGGTTTTGCGTCCGTTGTTATGCAAGAGAGTTGATAAGCAGCTGATATTTTCGAAATAAAATCTTTATTAGTCCCTTTAGATTAAGCCATGAAGAAGAAATAACGTACTTCAGTTTGTCTCAGAATAGGTAAGGGGCCATCCATAAATTACGTGATGTGCTGGCGTCTGTACATATGTGGAATAAAATGAAAATCTTTTATCTCAATATATTTTCTATGTCAATGAATGATGTCAACGCACCTATAACAAAGTCTTTGTTAACAATGTTTTATCCCGTCTCAAGTATCAATATCGCATGGTATCTATTTAAACAAAAGAAGTGGCGAGTAATAACGCAGTGTAGTTTGAATCACTACACTTCAATTCAGTTTGATCTCATCGGTGTCTAAAGTGTAATAATCATAATAACTTTGTCTCAAAGGTTCGCACCACAAAGAACCTAAGGTATCATGCGGTGGTCACCATTTTCCTTCGGTCGGCAATCGGGGACATGAAACATGTTATGCCTACTACATAAAAAATATTAAATAGGCTAACGGCTGTTTTTCCCGAGTAATATCGATATTTTGCCAGATTACAGTCAGTTTTATTCTAAAATGTTATGAAATATAAAATATTAAGATAAATCATAACTATGTCCCAGTAAACACCAGCTTTAATAATAACCATTGATAAAATTAATGCAATTAACGCACATTACCTACTTAAGTACAAACCAAATAATTCTAAAAAAATTGAAATCTAAACTCAAACCAATCTCGATATGTATTTTTATCTAATCTGCAAAAGGATAACAAAATAATCTTCTTTGAATTAATATAAAAAAGAAAGGTATCCTAGGATATGTAAATCTTAAACATGTTATTTTATTATAAAGGAAAATAGTTTTATGGCGTCAAACGGAAATTCAGTTCACGAAATTTGCTCTTTTTCATGATTTATATACACGCGTTCCAAGTCCATAGAGTTGTACCATCTAGTAGATTCAAATTCACAATATTTTCCTTCTACAAAAATATAGTTAACAATTTCTCCGGAAGCACCGAAAAGATTGTTAGATCCAAAAAGATATGATCATACTGGGAACTGCGCGGCCCCGCCTCTGAAACAGTCACACTGGTGCTGTGCCAACTTTATCCTGATCCTTTGAAGAATTTCATTTACCATACATGGCTGCGATGTGTTTGCCATGAAACTCTCATGTTTTACTTTTATTTCCCAAAGTGAGAGAAACTAAACCCAAGTTACTAAACCCAAGTTATGAAAATTCTTTGTTTTGTGCTTCCACTTGTCTTTCCTTTAGATCACGCCTGTGTAATTAGTTTCGTAATTACGTCGGCAACGATTTAGAGATAAAGACGTAACATTCGTAATTTAGTAAGTTTAATAATCGAGGATTTCAGGCTGCTGCTGCAAAATTCCTAATTAAAACCGCAATATTTTTGTGTTTGACCAGTTCAAGCCAATGACTCCATGCATAGCCGCGCTTGTGGCCACCTAGAATTCTTATTCTTATTCTTTATTGCTCACAAAATAACAAATATACTTACAAATTGCAATAATATCGCTTATGTACAATGGCGAGCTTAAGCCAGAATTGGTTTTTCAGGATGTTGCTCGCAGGTGGCTAGAATGTTTAATTTTCTGTGCTTAGTGGTTAATGAAAAGGGTATGTTGTTTGCAAAAATACAAATGTACATAGATACATAGGTACCTTCGATGCTGTGTGTGTGTGTGTGTGTGCTGTGATGTGTGTGTGGGGTGTGGTGTGTGGGTGTGTATGCTGTGGGCTGTGTGTGTGTGTGGAGTCTATAGAGACTGAAATCATACGTCAGGATGTCGCTCGCAGGTGGCTCTGTAGTAACCGCTATTTCTTTTTCATTTTAATGTTGTGGCACAGCACGTGTGAACTGTTTGCCGATAAAACAACACGTGTTATCACGTTGCAATCACATGACTACAGCTAATAACAAAGATCTATTGGCATTGCTGCAGACAAAGACAAAAACAGTGGTATTTTTAAACAGAAAATTCCAATAAAATTTTGCTCGCCGTGCATAATATTCTAGTAGCGCCGTTACAAATTTCAAAGAGGTTTTATTTAGAATATCTTCATTGTTCATACAATTGAGTGTCACAGAGTGGTAGATTTATATGTAAACACGGTACAGTATCTATTCTCTCTCACTTCGAATACCTACCTAGATTAAATAAAATAAAAGTGAACTTTTAATCTGCTATATCATGACTGGTCAAATAAGGTTAACGATGAGAAAAGATAAGAACAAAATAATAGAAATGAATAACATAATCACAAAAAATAATTAAATACAACCTACATTATACTAACACGTTTACATTCCAGCAACAATAGAGTAGACATTTAATAGTTTCGTGTTCATCATAACAGCTAGCTATTCTCTTTTATGTGCGCTCATATTAAAGTCACCGATGATACATGATACCTACTCCTAATCATAAATGCCATTCCCGTTTCAGTATCATTCATATAACAGCCTAAATAAATTATATACTCCAATACACATTTCTTGCGACCTTTTACATTAATTTTAAACTTTTGCCGTCGACACCTCGGTAAAGTTAATAATATAATTTACAATGCTCTTAACTGGTCATAACATTCGTCCCGCATAACGACTTTTGTTCGAGTTTTTGGAAATAAGTAAACAAAATTAATATGTTACGTTCGTTTGATGTGCTCGGAGGTTGAGTAATCTCGGCCTATTGTAGTAATTGTTATAAATCACTTAACTTTACGGTAAATTGGTAATTACATGTCACTGATTGACCAGGCTGTCGCCCTTGTTTTTTATTTATTTTTAACAGCACAGAGCAGTCGTAAACGGATCCCGTGGGTAGTAGGATTTATACATTTAGATCAGCGAATTTTCAATATTGGAAGTTTCTTATTCGTGGTCTGATAGCAGGTTAAGAGGGAACAGGAGCTGCAATTCTCCATACAAATTTTGCATTACGTATACGTACGTCGTATTCCCGTTTTTCCTTGCTGGATAAGCAATAAATTTTCAATTTTTTTTTCATATTATCATGGTCTACTGTAGACAAGTCTCTTTTATTTCCTTTTTTCAACAAATAATTAGTAAAGAAAATATGGCCCTCCAAAATTGACAAAAATTCCCCATTTTTACTACCGTGATTAGGGGACTACCAGACTAATTCGAAAAGTTTTTAACATAAAAGAATTTGATAGGAACCTGACATACTCTTTCTTGAAAACAATTGAATCTGCTCAGTTTTCGAGGAGAAAAAAAGGGGAATAAAAACGGCGATCTCGTCAAAATTTTTGTGATTTTAATCGGCCTGAGCTGCAGCTGTCCCTATCGCACTCTACGGGGGCAGGCTTGAAGCAGTGTGACGGCAATACCTATTTCACCTATTCAAATACCTATTTTTCAAATTCCGCGCAGGCCCTGTTCCCTCTTAACAATGCTAAAAAATGGGATCAAGCCCCTGGGAACTTAAAAATTATAGCAAATTATCAAAACTACTACTTATTCAAAACACTACTTGTTCTAACTCTAGAAACGGGATATTAACCATAATTCCTGATTTGTCTGAGTCTCCGATATTTCGGCGCTGTTGCAAGCACCATGACCACGGATAAACTGAAGTTTTTGCGGGTGGGTGCTTATGAGCTGACAAATCGGTCTACCCACTTTCTTGTTCGTTTTTTTCGCTGAGTGCAAAAAACGAACAAGACGATAATGTTAGTGACCATGATAGTTTAAAATCTTATACTACTTATTCTACTGATAACACTTTTACAAAATTGTGAATATATTTACTTTTTGATCACAGTCAGGAGGAAAAAAGAGAAACAAAATCAAAATCAAAATCAAAGCATTTATTTCAAGTAGGCCAGTTACAGGCACTTTTGAATTGTCGAAACAAAGGCAACAGTAAAATAAAGCTACAGTCCCAGTCACAAGGCACAAAAACTGTGAAAGTACTGTAGTTGCCCATTCCCTAACGTAGATCTCTATTGAGAAGAACGGGCAAGAAACTCCATGAAAAAAATTTTCAAGTGCCCTTGTTGTGTGCTCTTATCTATCCAATAACAAATGTTAGCCTAAACTCTATTTATTTACTTGTTTACGTTTATTTCTTCGTAATATGATAACATCATAATTAAATCAGTAAGACCGAGACTAAAAAAACCCTTTTATACTTTTTGATTTAATTTTTATTTTGACCGACAAGGGGACTTTCAACGTCCTTCAGAACCAAAACCTGTATTTCAAAAAAAAATAGTATGAAGTCGAAAAACTGGAGGTATAATATAAACAGGTTCAGTTTGATTGTTTCTGCAGTTTTGTTGATCGTGTCAGGTCAAGTGGACAAGAAAAAATAACCAGTTTTTAGGGTTCTATATAGTTAGGGTTTTTTGAAAGAAATAGAGTGACTCTTGACTTCAGAGAGCGTAGATAAAGAGTACAGACTTAGAACAGAGTTAACTATAATTGTTAGTTCGTAAATAGTACTTTTTACGGAACCACAATATTTTTTGTAATTTTCAAATTATTAAACCTACTCTAGAAATTCTAATTCCGAGTTCAAATTGATGAGGGGTTCAGTTTGTATAAATTTAAATGAAGCGTTCATAGTCTCTTTCCGCCACATTTTAGTCATGACTAGGACATCTGATCCGGTTTTTCCCGGTTCATAATAAACCGGAAGTTCCCGGTTTTGAGCGTTGTAAAAAAAATCCGGTTCTAAAATATAAAAACCTGTTTTTTTCAATTCTTTTAGTAAATCGATTGTTATTGAGCTGTGTCTTAGCTCTAATAGTTTGGAATATAGAAACATGAGAAAGTCGGTTCTTTTTATAGTGAAGTATTATAATTACTTATTTGTGAAAAGAACCGAGCGGGTCATACCTACTTATTAGTCACGTTTATACATTTCTTTAAGATCTCAGAAACTGAATGAGATTATGCATTTGAAGGGCTAAAGCGCAACTTAATTTCTTAACAATATTAGAGATTATTCATTGAGATATACGAATCAGAGCTCCACATACGTCTTGAAAGCTGCCTGTGGCGTAAAACCTTAATGATGTAAGAAGTTGGCATTGAGATAGGAAGACCTCGCTGTTTTTCATATCAAATTATTGATAAAAAATTATTGATTAAAGGCAATATTACATTCATATTAATTTCAAATCTTAATTTCTTCTTTAATTTGGCCGGCTTTCGATGCCTTAGTCGTGACCGAATAGACTCTCCTCCTCTTGGAAGTGGCAGGAATTTATCAACTTTCATTCAAAATCAGTTCCAATACAAATGGAATATGTTTGCTAACTCTATTGCTTTTAGAGTACACATACCCAAAAAGAGTACAATACTCTAAATTAAAGTGCGGTTGGCAGCCCTAATCATAGGTACCCAAGGGTGTCAACGAGCGCCGATAGTCTATTTAATAGGGAGCAGTAACAGCTAGTTGATATACTTGTAATTGAAAACCGTATTTTTCAGAACACTTGTAAACTATAACCGCTACATGGTTGTATGAAAAAAACTTATTACAGAAAAGACGTGTGTATGGTTGAAACGGAACCCTTACTCCGCACTAACACTCGCACTTGGCCGGTTCTTCTAAATATTCTCATCTACGTCGGATAATTGGCCACTTTATTACGCGGCAAAAAAAAATAAATCCTACGGCTAATCCTTTGTTTGGCAGAACAGTTGTTAGCTCATCAACGTTTAGAGGCAAATCATACTTATTTATAATAAGTGGCTTCTGTTAAGGTTCGGCCAGACCGACTCGGGACACCAGACTGTACCAGATATTGTACTCGAGTATCGGTCTGTGTCCGATAGCCGAGGTCGCGTTCGCAATCTGTTCGTACCAGTTTGAATGAACCTTAATTCGGTACTTTTCACAGAACTCGATATATATTGATAGCGAGTCCTGGATTATGATTATTTACCTACCTCTCTCAATCGTCACTGGTAGTGTCAACGTTACTTTAAATAATTTCATTTAAAAAAATGTTTCTTTCGGATTGATTTGCAGCAAGTCAGTGTGTTGCGACTTGCGTCTTATCTAGCTTAATATACATGATTTGAATAGGATTTTGAGTGCACCCCCTCATGGATTTATCAGTGATTTGATTTGTAAAATGGTTAAATTACAAGTACTAGGAATATTATTTCGAACATTTTCAGCGGGTAAGTTGTTGTGTTTCTTTAAAAAAGTAATTAAACACTGTTTGAGTTTTCATTATCAGGAAATGTGTTAGTTAAAACTTTAGCTATTTCAGAGCAATTTAGAGTCGCGAATATTTGTCTGTACAAGAGAATTAATTAATACTTTTTGTTATAAACAAACGAACGATTGTACAATAACGACCACAATGGAACAACAATGCGATAAATAAAACTTAACATTATTCATATTATGCACAAATAAACTAAACTGAATATACAAAAAGATTAATATTATGTTAAGTAACTATCAAGTAGATGTGAAGCGGCATTTATTTTATTCTTACAATCTTATTCTTTATTGCACACAAAATTAAAAGATATACACACAAAATCTATACTAATATTATAAAGCTGAAGAGTTTGTTTGTTTGGTTGGACGCGCTAATCTCAGGAACTGCTGGTTCGAATTGAAAAATTATTTTAGTGTTGGATAATCCAATCATCGAGGATGACTATAGGATATATAACATCACGCTATGACCAATAGGAGCCGCGCAAAAAAAAAACAATTCAGAAGCGGCGGGTAATACCGTGGGGCACAACTAGTAACAAAATATAGCTTGCTTTTTATCATATGATATGATGAAAACCAACAAATTCGCATCTCCACACGGTACGAATTTTCACACTATCACCATTTCATACTGAAGTCGTTCACCCCGGGACATTTGTGCCTCTCAAGGGTCATCCGGAGAACTACAGGTTCTCAGGTACCAACTTTTGACCATGGACCCCATCATCTAGACTTCAACAACCTATCCCAACCGACAACAAACCCTAGTCCCCGTACAATAGAATTTATTAAGATTGTATGGGATGTGATGGGGTGTTTTCGACCCTCAGAAGTTTAAGCAGAATCACCCGCAATTGTGCCGAATTGTACGATGTCGTATTGTCCGTGATTAGATAAATAGGAAGGAACTGGTTTACTTAAGGAGGTACTGTAAATACATACACATAAAAACGTCGCCTGTAATCTCCGAAGGGTTAGGCAGAGATGTACCTACGAGAATAGTACACCCACATTTCGCCTATTTATGTTTTTAAGTCCCTGGAATAGAGGGCGAGCTTATTGCCATCAACCGGGCACAAATCCGCTGCTACTGAGAAATTTCTGATGGAAAAACCCAATAACACTTTTCCCGACCTGGAAATCGAACTCAGGACCTCATGCTCGCGACTACTAGACCAACGTGACAGTAAATGCAACAACTAAAATAAATAATGTCAAAGGAAATTGAAAAGTAGGCACTTACTAAATGTTCCGGTCCGTCTGATTGTGCATCCACCATGCCTTCTTCATCGAGAACCCACACAATAAAATGACCGTGCATTTTTATGGTACTTTAATTCTCAATGGTTGTATCGATAGCCGACTTGGAGTCATTTTATTTATTTCGTTTAGTTTCGGAACTTTATTAATCTTGAAAAGACAAAAGTTTATTCGTCCTCCTACTTTTAAATTGTATGTCCTGTATTCATATCTAAACTTTCTATTTACAGATAAAAATGAAAACATAAGTGCGACAAATGTGACTTTCGATCTCGGTTCCGCCAAAACGTGAGTAAGTACTTGTATATGTATATCATTTTCGATTCAAATACATTCCTAATCACGTAGAACTTTATTGTTACAATATATTATTGTATTTCCTATATGTACCACTTCTTTAACATGCTACCAACACTCTTTGTTCCAGTAATCATCCTGAAGAAAAAGTAGAAAAATATATATTATTTGAAAAGTGGTTGGCGGCATTTCCAAGTGCCGCGGAATTAAAACAATATCTAGGCGTGTTTATTTGTGGTAAGTGTGAACTATGATAACAATATTTTGCAAGACAATAGACCCAATATCTTCGAGAACGGTTCGAAACAATTTTCTTGTTTTTCAAGTTTTCTGTCATTGAGATTGATGATGGAATTATTTAATGCTATTTATTAAATGCTAAACGAAATAAATAAATCGAAAAAAAACTATTGATATTAATGTCGATTTAGCTGTATAAACAATATTAAAGGTCAAATTTCAATGCAATTTTAGTATCTAAACTGTAAGCATTGGATATGCATCACCTAGGTTGCAGACGACACAAAACTATGCACGTCCGTATTATTAGTAGGTACGTGCCCATTCTCGTCAAATAACAACGGCTAAACAGACATTTGTAGAACTATAAGATTTCATGCACTTGCATTTCGTCCGATCTTTCAGTCATAATTTGAATAAACTGAGCTATTTCATTACATTTAAAACTGTACGTGGGAGATTTGAGAGGAGCTCGTGGCTAAATATTAATAGCCGGCCGATATTCAAAGGTTAAGCCACGCTTACCTAGGTCGGTCCGTGGATGGATGACCATTCATTACATACCGACTCTAATCCGTGCCTCGGAAATCACGTTCAGCCGTTGTGGTCCCGGATATCATTCTTTGACAGTCATTACAGGTAGTCAGTGACCCGAAAGTTTAACAACTAGTCTTACAAAGAAGCATCATATAACTCAGTACTACCTGGACTGTGGAGGTCATAAATAGGTAGTCGCTCCATGTCAAAAACTGGTATTCAGCTACATCAGGTTAGACTGGAAGCCAACACCAATATAGTTGAGAAAAGGCTAGACAGAAGATGACGTGTATTGAGATTAAAGCCACTGTTAAGTAAAATATCAACAGCATTCAATTGATCCGTGTAATTGATCTCCGATGTAGTTCATATCTGGGTAGGAGTGGGTTGTCACCTCTGAGAAGAGGTTATGCCGGCTGAGCGGTCAGTGGCACCGGCCTGTGATCTAATAACGTTACGGGAGATCACCGAGTTATCCGCCAAGCGTGATGGTGTTTGGAGAGATGTTTCATAACGATAACTTTATAGCGATGATATACTCGTACTTATAACGTTCGTGAAATTTTAGACTAAGAAAATCGAATTTATAATCTTAGACAGTTTTATTGGTATCTTTGCAGTAACACGTCGTGCTAATTCAAGACATGGATATGCCCATGTCTTGGATTAGCACGACGTGTTACTGACGCAAATGGAACCATTATTCATGAACTGATCAAAAATATATACATAAGTAACATCACGCCTGTAATCCCCGAAGGGTTTGGTAGAGGTGTACCTAATAGTGTACCCACATTTCGCCAGTTATGTTTAAGTCACATGTAATAGGGGGCGCCAAATAGTAAGATCAAAAGACACGTGTCTAATCAAAGCAATTAGCTGACCTAAATCTATCAACTTCAGCTATGCTTTTCTCAATTAAAAACAATGAAAACTTTTAACTCACTCAAACATATAAAAATGGTTATTTTGGAGGCTAAATTTGTGTTAACATAATTGGTAGCAAGAAGCTATATTTCCTTCCGTTTAATTTGCATTATTGTGGTTGAAAGTAGAGTAGTTTCGTGTCCCTTAAACTGTTCTTCCTTAAGTATCCGTTCATGGACATTGCCAAATATTTTAATAGTTATTTTGCATCCAATGTTAACGAGGCTTTAATTGCAAAGGAAACTTTCAATAATATCCATCAGAATTTGAAGAGGAAGCATACATTTCAACAATGACATACAGGGCTGCACTAATTAAGGACACACATAACCTTGTCATAACATTTGACGTGCATATTAATTAATACCGCCTCGCTGCAAGCTTACCTGACTTCGAGCATGCCCAACTACGTCACTGTAACACCAAGCTTAGCCCACAAGATAAACTCAATTGCTAGTGGCTGCAAAGTTAGCTTTGAACACATACGTACCTACACTAACATCAGTTTAACGATCGTAATGGCTAGGTAGCAACCTCATGCTGCAACCTCATTATACAAAACGTTACTGTAACCGCATGCTGCAACATTACACAGGCATACAGAGCTAACCGCTTTGTCGCGTGTGTTGGGTATAAGTGGCTCATTTAAGATGCAAGTGCATGATAGCGCCTTTTAGTTAGCTAAAATATTGTTAGCAATGTACGGTAGCAACGTTACACAAAAAAGTACGTACGTTTACATGAATTCTATGTTTCTTCTTAAAATGCAGAAAATTATCGGTAGGCATCTGATGATTTATTGACATTGATAATATACTGTCTGTAGTATCATACAGAGTGTAACAAGACCCTTAACGAACCCGTCAACCAAGCATTATGTACATCAAACTAAGTAACTTTACGCAAAAATTATCGCTGGGAAACGACTTTTTTTTGGGTGAAATATCCCGTTTTACTGTAGGACGCAAAGTAACGCACTCAAAACATTGTGCTGATGGACGGATTGAATAGTACGGGGGTCGTGGAGATGTTTAAAGTAAAATTCTTACATTAACAACATGTACTTTAAAAAAACTTGTAAAAAAGTTGGAACTTTGACCAATATCTCCGTAACTGGAAGGTTCCCAGGTATGGTCTAGATGAAAAAAATGAAGGCAATGACGGGGAGAACAAGTGCTTTTCGGCTTCGTTAAGGGACTTGTTACACCCGATATATTCTAATATTATCAATTTGATTATAAAACAACAACGTTCGACAATTATTTCTTGAAGCGAGTGTTATTGGAAATGTTAGCTAGCTTTTATCCTAAGCCGATTTCTTGGAAACAATAATGATATTATATAAACGTACAGAAGATTATTGATTCTTGTGAAAAAGCTCGCCAGCGAAGTATTACCACCAATATTTTCTGTCACTAAGCAACGATGATATGGAAAAATTAAAAGCACTTTTGTCCTTTATACGTTTTTAAACTGTCATGGTCACTTCTTCTTAGCGAAGAAGAAGAAGACTGGTCACTAACATTATCATTAACACTAGAAACGGGGTATTTACCGTTTTAATTATGACTTTTCTCCTTTGTCTGCAAGAAGTGGTGTCCACATTCGGGACCGTCTTCCTTTTTGGCAAAGTACTTAGAAACAAGAGTTTTGAATGTACATAATAATAGTACACGGATTATTGGGCGAAAATCAAAACTAACGACATTATTTTGATTTTTCAAAAGATTTTATAACACAATTTCACAAACGTTTACCAACAACAGCGCCCTCTTGTAAACGTTAATCGAGCGACACAAGATCTTTGTAGCACTCTACACTGTAACGTGACATGGCAAACGAAAAAGAGTTGTAAAGTCAATTGGAAACACACTAGAGGCAATTACACCAATTAAACAGAGATACAGTATCTTTAACTGATCACGGTCTCATACTCACAAACAACTAGCCATTGCCGTTTATATTGAAAATAATTAAAGTCTCGTGAGCACAATATCATAGAGTACCGGTCTACATTTAGTCGATTAATAAGCTAATTGAAGCACAAGAAGGAAACGCGGTTCAAAGACTTCAGAGACAATATTGAGAGCGTTCAAAGAAGTTACATTTTCCGAGTTAAGTTGAACGGAGACCTTAGAAAATAAAGGCCACTTCCTCACTTTTAATTGCCTTTGAGCATAACTTTGTAAATTGGTTTAATATTTGCTGGGAATAGGCGACAGGAAATAGTTTTTATTCGACTTTATTTTAAGAGATGGTTGTGTTTTCCTACGGTGCGGTGTGCTGATTACCTTATAGTAGTAGTCGTGAAGTAGGGAGTGGACGTGAAAGTAAACGATGATTGTTATGAGTTCTAAAAGGAAAAATTCAATGAAAATTGTTGGTAAAGTATAAAACTATTAATTTCTTCATTTTCTGGAAACAAATTGTTTTTATAAATATTCGTAGAAACTTCTAGTGTCGCTAAACAATAATATAATTATTTATCTATAGAAAAATTCGTTGGTTTATGTAATCAACGTAAATGTCTATTAGTAAAGTCAATTTAAAAATAAAAAAACAAAATTAAAAAGTTCAAAAGTAACAGAGTTGTTTGAAGTTTGGAATAAAATCAAACAGTTTAAGTAACGGCCTAAGGCGTTGCTGAGAAACCGGTGCAGAATTAAAAAGTAGCAGGAGGAAAAGAACCATAATTTATTGAAACTCAGAGTTGAGAGCGAATTTTAGAACCATTTTTTTAAACCTACGGCCCAGGCTGGAGTCTGGAGTGTTCACTAATAACTAACATGAGTTTTAGATAAATGGCAGTGTTAGACAACATTATAATCTGTGGTCCTTTAATTCGAAAATAAACCAGTGACCTATGAACTTACATTTTAATATCCAAACCAGATACAGATAGGATATCTAAACTGAATCAATTTGAATAACTGGATTTTACATATTCGCTTCGGGCGCTATCACGCTGGCATATGCAGGACGCGGGCGTTTGCCGTAAATATCCACCGTGTAGACGCTACGCAAACACGCTACGAGTGTGTCCCATACCTAATATTGAGTCGTATCCACACTGAAATCGCCTGAAAACAACCAAAAACTTTTTTTTTGATCGCCAATATAATCCTTTCAGTACAATATTCACTTTTGCACGGTACGGAAAATGGAAACAAGTACTATTTATTTTAATAACAATGCGAAAAAAGTTTTTCGGAGAGGTAATTTTTGGAGCGCTGTGTAAAATAATAGCACCTTCCTTTATGCATTTTGAAATTGGGTAGAAATGAAAATAAAATTCAACTCATAAAACGAGTGTCTGAAAAGGACAGACTACGAGAAAGCATAATTATACAGAACGGATTCAGTTAGCTACAAAAGGTTTATAAAACGAACAATTATTTTGAAATTCTTAGTCGCTAGAACAATGTCGGTCAAATGTTTTTAAACCATTGTGTGCCGATCTACGATTACACTTGGGGTTAGATAATCACACCTTTGGTCACCCATCCGATTTAGCTATCATAGTAATTTTCCGGAATAACGAATGTATAATCTCGAAAAATGTAGAAGTGGCCATAGGGTTTTTAACGACTGCCACAACCGAAGATTGTGTGGTGATTTGACTGACGGGGACGGTATCACACATGTCTGGCATATTATATCTTTCTTACTACTTTATGTGCAAAAGTTGGTGAGGATTGATGGACGTGATGTTACTTTTTCACGCAAAAACTACTGAACCGGTTTTGATGTAACTTGTAATGTATGTTCGGTAATACGAAAAACGAAAAAAAAATTCAACGATATCTTGTTTATACAATTTAAGTTGTCTATTTTATCGTAGTTGTATTTTAGTTTGCAACTTCATTTTTCGTTCGATTATAGAATATCACAGCAGGGCGTATTTCCTACTTTGCTTTAAATTAATGGGGTTTTATGCCATCCACGGCAGCGAATTCCTGAATTAAAACTAGACCAGTATCAAAATGATGATCTAACGTCACAGTAGCAGACGATATGATCCATATCCAGTGAACCTTGATCCTTGTGCAGATTCATCTGGCTATATTTACCTAGTTACCAAAATATGACATCACTAGGCCCTGACTATGTACACTTTAGGGCCTAATATTGTCAGAGTGACTGACAAAACACAATTTGTCGTAGTGAACATCACAAGAGAATAGTAATTACATTACACACAGTTCATTACAAAAGACTAGCTGTTGCCCGTGACTTTGTTTGCATATATTTTGGATTGAAACATATCCAGTATGAAAAGTAGCCTTTTTACATCCGGGATAAAGGTTACTTTCCGGAGGTCACGGGTTTTTTTTTTTGACTGTGAGCAGGATGCGATGGTGTAATTGGTTAAGACGTCCGGTGTACAGAATAGGAAGGTCGCAGGATCAAACCCTGCTCGCACTTGAATTTTTCTTTCCATGTCAAAAAACAGCTGTAGTTTACGCGGGGTTTGCGTATAAAAATATTTACCCCGGATTCCCAGAATTTATTAAATTTCATAAAGATTGTTTATACAAAGGTTAAAGACAGACAGTGGTCGTAGAGAGTAACTTCCGCATTTGTGACATTAGTATTTAGAAGGCAGATGTGATCGGCAACGCCGGGACAGGACTAAGGGACTTAGGGACTTAGGGACTAAGGTCAGTATATAGGTATCCTTCTAGGGCTAGAAGGATATATACTGACCTTAGTGGTGATCTTCAGAACGGTCAGCAACCGGAGCGCGTGTATGACCAGTATTTGAACGGCGAAAAGAGTATGTCAGTATCATAGCAGGTGGTGTTCTTTAGTTTCTGCCTACCCCTATGGTATAAGGCACGAGTTTGAACGTAGGGATGTTGTCAAAAGAATACTAACTTTATTTATCTGAGATTCAGTTTAGATTTAAACATGGCATACCATGTTTTCGTTGAACAATTTGAACAAAGACCTCTCCAGAGTCCTTAGTGACTCGACTTCTCTCTCCGTCGACCTGAACTTTGCGGCACGTTGATTACGGGCAAACTCTGACTTTGTAGGTACTACGTCCGGCAGAGCTTTCATCGTAAGTATTTGTTATATTAACTCTGGATAATTTGGTCGGTGTTACACAAATAACGCTACATTAGTCTGTGGTAGCGGTTTGTGTAACAAAACACACCTCTTACTAAACACACAAACAAAAAATAACGGCCGCAAATGAAAATTTTTTTATTGCCAAAACGATTTCATTTCCAATTGTTCTTGTTGACATATTGTCCATGCATTGTTATTAGATACAACTGCACACACGTAGGTACGTCCGCATTGCTTTCGTGTTGGCTTGTAATCCAAATAGTAAATAGCCTCTGTCCTCATAACAACCTATTGTTGATGATAGTAACACATCGACGGCACGGTGACTGAGCGATTGGCTGGGGCGCTGCGTGTCGCGGGTTCGATCCCCGGTAGAAGACGGAACAAATATTTTTATGACCCCGGTGGTTGTTCCAGGTCTGTGTCCGGGTCACGATACTAGAGAAATTCCTAGGGTGGGCAGAAGGTACTTAAAAAAATTAAAAATTCTTACGAGGCAGCAAATAAAAAACGAAGCGTAGTTGCTCTGCAATTAAACTTCCAGGGCTGGGGTTGCGGGATTGATAATTACTAATAAGGTGAACCTGCTTCTTGAGCACCTGGCAGCGGGTTCAAAACCAAGCGAAATACTGGTGATTTTTTCTTTTAAAAGTCTTCGTTAATTAATACTGTTATTGGGAGAGAAGCAAAATGTATTGGTCCGAAGTCACTGGTAAGCAATTAAACGTACTCAACGATTCCTTTCCTTCTTCGTATAAGGGTTTTCACCCAAATACACCCTTCCTTGCCCTAACTGCCTCGATTATCTTAACAAACCATGGTTTGACTGAAATTGGTTTTGGGTTGCGGAAGGCACTCAAATAATACAGAGAACAATCAAATTGTGTCGATCATAGATACAAACAACAAACGTGACGGATACATCATGTGCAGTCGCCAGCGCATCAAGTTACCACAAAGCCGTCAAATTTTCTCATTCGATTTTGAACTTAACATCAACATATTATGGTTTAAAATCATTCGGAGAAATTTGACAGTTTGTGGTAACCTGATGTGCTGGCGACTGTACTACCTTCTCACCAACCTTTCTAGTTAATAGAGAAACTGTTTAGGTGTCGTAAAATACATCTCTTATGTCATCTTCGCATCGCCTGGAACGTAAAGTAATGGAAAAATCTTGAGCACCACATTACATACATTACTTTTATTATTTTCCGTCCCTATTTCATGAAATTGTCCTATTGCTGAAATATTCTTTCAGCTGAGACATAGGCGCGGGTTATCACCAGGGATATAAAACAGGAACGTGGTTTTATTATACGGTTCCCGTTTCAATACCTGCTAACATAAAATGTCTACATTACAGAGTAAAAAAAGAAATATCAAAGGGTTTGGCAATTTGGATGTTACAATCAGCCAATCAAACCAATTGCAGTCCTCTGCGATATAGTTTAACTGTTTGGGTGTTTTTAATTCAATCGGGCCGTCGCAGCTGAACGAGTTTATCAGGAAACTGTTGCAGTATGAACCCTGGATTAACTGATAGCCCGTAGGCTACTGGAAAAGTAAAAATATAACTTTATTCAGACCTTGTTCCTTTCATATTTTTGTCAAGTATATTGAAACTTCAGCCACGTTATTGAATTTTAACAATCTTTAAACAGTTACTAGAAAAAACTGGCCAAGTGCGAGTCGGACTCGCACACAAAGTTTTACGTAGTCCAAAAAATATAATAACAATATTTGTAAAGCTCATTCATAGTTTTTAATTCGTAGGATGTTAATAAAAAACAAGGCTGGGGTTTTCGAAAGAGGCCATAATCAAATCTTAGTCAAACCCATTTTCATTGAAAGTTCTTTTGACATTCTACAAACTAATATGAGATTGTAGAATTGTCAGAATTTTACTCCTCTTACATTAAAAATGAGAGGGGAGGGCACAATTTTTGAACAATTTTTAAGCACGGTGGGTGTTTATCGAAAGCTCTTAAAAAAAAATTGTCGCTGAAAAAACTCTATTTATATATAAATAGAGTTTTTTCAACGTTCAGCTACATGTATGGAGGGCTACCCCTGTTTTTTTTTATTCGTAATTTTACCACAGTTTGGTGTAGCCGGTCATAGAAGATACCTGCTTTCCAAATTTCAACTGTGTGGTGCCAACAGACCCCGAGTAAAATGGCTTTGATATTCGAACAGACAGACGGACAGGGCGAATGAGGGTTTCGTTTTTGGAATTTGGCAACGGAACCCTAAAAACTGAAAGTAGATAGGAAATCTTCATATTTTTTAAAATACGTTTTGTTCTCGTTACCTTGGTTTATTCTACCGAAGAGGATTAGGCGTCCCACGCACTACCTGAGGTTATTACTAGGGCGCCTAACCCCCGATCCTCAGTGGCTCATCAGTAAATCTACTTCTTAGTCAAATCTAATTTAAAAAGCTTTTGTGATCGGCCGACAGAAATAACAACAGCCTATCAAATCACTTGTCAAGAGAAGTTCCAGTGGATTTAATTGAATACTTTATCAGAAATGGGGTGTAAGAGAATCATGTAAAATTACTTCATTCACCAATCCATCTGCTAGGCAAGGAGATTGTACCAATTCCTCTGAGCAAACATTAAAAGGCCCATTTTCAACAAGAAACGATTACAGGCAGAGATTACGAACGCAGTTGGTAACTTCAGTCCATATTTTATTTAAGAGATTAATAATATTTCTTGGTTGTTTTCATGTCGCCATAAATTACTTTTCCGACAATAAATTTGGAAGTCTACAAATGGCATCAGACAACAGCTGTTTATTATGACCCTCGCTTCTAAAACGTGATATTACCGGACCTTGTTCTAAAATACTGGGGTTTTGTGGAATTACTGATGTTATTACTAATACTTACCGTATATTGACTTATGTAAACTGGAATGGAAAGGAAGTTATTAGTTAGAAAAGTCGCTTTCAAACGTAATTTCTAAAATGTTTGCTATACGTCCGTACATGGTGGTCTAACCTATATAGGGTATAAGGGACAGCCCTCCACAAACTGATGGGGTGAATTCAGTATATCATACTAAGATGACCGGAACAAGAAATTATTTCAGAAAAGTTATGGGAACCCAATATCCTTGATTTGTTTTATTTCCTGATACTCAATGTATCATTACCGTGGCAAAACGCACGTAACGAACGGCAAGTGCGACGACGAGTTCGATGAACTCTGTAGATGTGCAGGAAGTGAACAGCTGATTTCATGCGTAGTTTTTCAGAATAGGTATTTCAACATCCATTGTTAGATTTTTGATTTTAGCCTTATTATTTACATAAATGGAGTGCTGCGTATAGGGAATGTAATTTTACATTAAAATGTAGAAATAATAACTGGAAAAAAAAACCGGAAAAAAATTCCGGTGAAAAATGATTAAAAATATGGAGCTGAATGCACCCTGTCAGTTTGTAGAGGACTGTTCCTTACACCCTGTATAATGGAATAAAATAAATATGGAGGTGTGTTTGCACTGTTTTAATTAAGACCTACCTTACCTATTCGTTTATATTTACTCTGTATTTACAAATACGGAAGTGATCTTTCAGTGCATTTGCTAGTTTTAATTAAGTTAACCAACTGTGTACTCTATCCTGAGATTAAAAGTAAAACAAGATTGCTAGGACAAAGATTTTAACTGGATTTATATCCATTAACGTCGTAAGGTAAAATCAAGGAAAACTGTTTACCAAAGTGACTATCGATTTAGGTTGTCCGTAGGTCACAGTCTGCCTAGTCTTTTCCCAACTATATTAGGGTCGGCTTCCAGTCTAACCGGATGCAGCTGAATACCAGTATTTATATAGAGCGAATTCCTATCTGACCTCCACAACTACTTTCGGGCCACTGACTACCTCTAATGACTGTCAAAGATCTACAAATTACAGCCGGGACCAACGCCTTAACGAGCTTTCCTAGCCACGGAGGAAACTCGGTATGTAATGGGTGGTCACCCATCCACGGACCAACCTAGGCAAGCGCGGCTGAACCTAAAGATGGACTCGAGCTGCTATTATTATTTAGCCACGAGCTCTTCAAAGTAGCTTAAGTTGTACGTAAGTATATGAAAACATACCATGTTTCAATCTTTGTATAAAATGAATAGGTGTAACACGATAATTTCTCGAAAGGTGTCCACTTGCTTACTATGTAGTTAATTTCGTTGACCGTATTAAATTACAGATCCAGTTGCGACATCTTGGGTCCAATTTGTCCTAAGTTATGAACGCTCAAGTTTATTGTTAATGATATTTACTTATCATTCAGCTCAAACACTGAAGTTTGCCGAGAGAAACAAATGGTTCTAGCGCGTTTCGGAGAAGAACTAGCAATCTACAAACTGATACTTATAACATACAAACCGTATTTAAAGCCATTTGTTGTTCGTTTTACTTAGAGTCTTCTTCAGACATGATATTAACTCATTATTTTTTGAGCAATGTTGTAGATAGGTAGAATAACTATGCTTTTAGTAGGTAAACCAACATTTTAATAAAGCTTTTTACAAAAACAAAATATAGCATTGTTTACTTTCGAACAGTTTTATATCTGAATATGTACGTTAACGAGAAAAGCCGTTTTTATCAGAATCCACTTTTCTTTGTAGACTAAACCGCTTCTAGCTACCTGAATACGTTAAAAAACAAAACTTCGTTACCATTTTCATCATAAATATTTCAAGGAATCGATTTCTTTGCTAAAAGTTGATACTAACAAGGTGGTATTCAACCTCTATTTCTACTGACAGCAGTGTCTGATTTCGGTTTCATTGGTACGACGAAAGTAATAGGCATAGGAGACGTTTCATTCTATATCCAAGTTTGGTGAAGATTGGTGTTTCTCTTTGTATTACTATCAAATGTCATGTTTGCCAACATACACCATCCACCTATCATCATCTGCCATCCTTTTCCCAACTATATTGGGGTTGGCTTCCAGTCTAAAGGATGCAGCTGAATACCAGTATTTTACATGGAGCGACTGCCTATCTGACCTCCACAACCCAGTTAGTACTGGGTAATACGATACCCCTTGGTAAGACTGGTTGTCAGACTTTTTTTTTGGGCCACTGACTGCCTAACGACTGTCAAAGATCTACAAATGACAACCGGGACCAACGGCTTAACGTGCTTTCCGAGGCACGGAGGAAACTCAGTATGTAATGGGCGGTCACCCATCCACAGACCAACCTAGGCAAGCACGGCTTAACCTAAAGATCGACCCGAGCGGCTGTTATTATTTAGCCACGGGCTCCTCAATATACACAATCCACTATGCAGTAATAATAGGTCCTTTACTGTGAAACTGCCGTTTTCCCTCACATTTTGTTCTGTTTGTAACTTTGGCATTAAGTTATATTTTTTCCTAATTCCATTTTTATTAAATTAATTGTTAAGTTACGTACCGTTTAGAGTTTAAAAACCGTAGTTGTAGTTGCATATTACTTCACAGGGTAGTGTGTCAAAACACCTGTTTCAATGTGCCGTCGGTTTTACTGCTTCAAATATGTATATTTTTGCCATAGACTGTGTTTTGAGAATTTAAGATACGCAGTGCAGCACAGGTCTTTTCACTATATAGTTTGCAATTGCATCATACCTAATCGGTTCAGACGTTTCCAAGAAAAAAAAATGTTAGTATGGAAATATCACTTTTCACGAAATCGTCCATACAAATCGGCAATTTCATACTTTAACCCCTAATACTAAGACATGTATTTTAATTTCAGGACTAACGCTATGGGGCATTTCATGGTTCCTATTCAAAGATGCTGTGCTGCCGGACGGGTACATGTTCAACATGTGCGGAGTCGTCATCGCAGGGTACATGCTCGGACACACGATAGAAAGATTCACAACAATCAACCCAGTTGTTGGAATGACGCTGGCAGGAGCTCTCTACAGATATTTTGGACCTCCAAACATTTTGGATCACCCCAACGCAGACCTGATTGATTATCATTTAAGGTAATACCAATAAGGTCGCAAAACGCTCTTAACAAAAATAAACATAACCAACGAATTGTGTAGACCAACACCGCCTTTTTCCTGTCCTCCCTTTCGGGAAACACAGCTATGTTATCCATTTCAGATTACTTAAGTAGAAAATTGACACCAAACCGAATACCTTAAATGTAAACCCCACAATGACGCAAACAGCACCTGTACACAGAACTTTGTTAATTAATTAAATAAATTGTTAAAGCCTCAGCTTTTCTTGATGACGTAATAAATGACTTTGCTTAATTGATTCGGATCTCGCCACATCGTTATTTTGTTACGTAATTATGTAGTATATTTATAATGAGTTACTGCTTCACAAAACGGTTGATAATTTAATGGGGACTTCACATTAATTTTGCTAATAGAAGTACTACATGATACCAAAGTTGGGGAGCCATTAAATTAATTACTACACGTCGGCGTGCCCTCCTCCGCACTTGATTTTACGAGTGAATAATATTATAGAGCCATGAAAAATTTTGGACAGCCATTTTCAGTTTTCAAACTTTATTTTATTACAAAATTTATTTTACATTTATTGTTATTATTATTGAGCATTATTCGCTTAAAAATTATATATTTTCACATCAAGCAGGTGTTATTGGTTTTCGTTTTCAAATTTAAATATGAAAATATTAAAACTAATATTTAAAGTTTTTGTAAACATTTTAAACCTATGAATTCTTTTACCAAGCCTGGTCAATTTTTCACACTATTTCAGTATTATCGTTGGAAGTTATAACACGCGGATTGGCATCGTACAACCAGGCATATCCAACAACCTCTGAACAAAGTCGAAATATAAGAGTATTATTATTTTTGTTTTACACCTAGTTAAGCTTTCCCTGCTATAAATTAGAATTTAATATACTGATAATCCATTCTTATGGCTTTAAGACTGCCCGATAATTCAAGTTGTTATTATATCGTCAGAAACAATTCAATGAACAACGTTTATTTTATCCTTTCAGGCGAATCTACCCCGTCATTATCCTGACGAAGGGCCCGCTCACTTGGAACTGGGAATATATAAAAAATAATTCGGTAAAAGTTTTCTCATTGGCCACTCTGCCCTGGCTCGTGGAGTGTTTATCTACCGCCTTCTTTGCCCACATACTACTCGAGTATCCTTGGTACTGGGGTGAGTATTTAACAAAAACTTTCAAGCTCCCTAATAAACTTATAAATTCGACCTTATTTACTCGAACTACTTACTTATTGCAAAGATAAATTCCCAAACAATATTCCTAGTTATTTTCTTGATCCTGTTAGCGCTGCTTACCAATAGTAAAGCGTCAGATGAAATATCAGCAGCACCGCTTATTGCTTGGAAACGGTTCAGCGTGTTCATTCACACAAATCCCCATTCATCTAACGACAATTGAACCTTGTGGGAGTCGAGAATGTTGAATAACATAAAACTGAATATTTAAAAAAAATCACCTATGTATGTACAAATATTTGAAATTGATGGAGACGTTATTGAGATATAAATTTTCTTGTGGTTCCAGGTCTCCATTTAGGCTCTATTTTAGCGTCGGTGTCACCAGCTGTAGTTGTACCGATCGTGAACAACTTACATGCAAGAGGCTTAGGAACAAAGAATCAAATAGCCCTCTTGGTGGCGAACGCCGGAGGGCTTGATACCGCCTTCACGGAAGGCTTGTGTGGAGTCATCAACAGCGCTATATTCTACCCAGCACCTCTGGTATACAGGATTATAAAGGTAAATCAAAAGACATGAAATATATTAATATCATATATATAACTTTTAACAAAAACAGGCAATAAATATTTTACAATGCAATTGTGACGAATTATATTGCATCATTTATTTTTTTATCACTCAAGCTATAAATGTTAATGGACGAACTGAAATTCAATTCAAATTCATAAAACCATTACACAAAATCTGAATACGCTACCAGAATATTATATGTATAGTCCATCTATCTCTAAAGCGTTTCTCTTTTATCGAAATGTATTTTTATCTTCAACAATAAATTCAAATGTCGAAATCCGGCCGTACTTATCCACACTTGAGATCGTTTCCAAGAAACACTCCAACTACATTTTCTTTAAAATCAAACCGCTTTCTCTTAAGGTTCAATTTGGAAATAGGGCCCTTAACCTTTTTGTTCGTAATTCCGCAGGGTTTTCTGGCTGTATTTGTCGGTATCACCCTCGGAATATTCTGGGGAGTGTTATCAGACAGTCTACCGGATCACAGTGACATATACGCGCCTACTGTACGAAGCTTGCTTATTTTCGGCGGCGGTGTGTTGTTGACTTACACCGGAGGATACGTCGGATGGGGTGGCACCTGTGAGTATCTCCGTTTTTATATATTTTGTGTCACTAAGCGTTTCGTCAACGAGGAAGTAATTTTACGAAGAGTGGCTTTCTTCAAGATGCTAACTTGTACGAAGCAGCGAGATCTTTCAACTTAGAGCTTTCATAATGCTTCAGCTGGTGAAGTATGTACTAAGTCAATCTCAAAGTTCATTTTCAATGGCTTTATTAATACGCAGCACTTGCTAAAGTAAGAAAAAATGGCCTTTCTTAAAAACTCATAAAGAAAGCGTGTGCGGCGGTAAATCAATAGAAATGATTATATAAATGTAATTTAGAGCTCCCATAAAGTACTTAAACCAACATATTGCGCCTTACCATTCCACAAATATAATAATTGCATCAATAAAAATTGTTTTAGTGCATTAAAACAGCACTCAAAGCGTATCACATAGCAAAGGTTCCGCTTACTAAACATGTAGTAAAGATAATTATGTTTACAGTACAAAAACACGTCTTTATTACACAGAGCTACTGTATTTTATTAGTTTACCTGAGTAAATACGGTAATACGAGCATGTATGATAAGGAATGTAAATGTGTTGCCTACATCATCATGGGGTATGGTATCTAACTTGGTTATGAATTGGTCCCTTCGGCTCTGTAATCAGTCAAGTTGGCAAGGGGAGGCACAGGACCTCATTTTAATTGAATTAGAAAAAAAGACTAATCTTAAACATGAATTTGAATCTACCTGTATTCTTTTTTAATGGAGATTTTTATCTAGATTTCCGTTTATAAAAATAAATTTCGAAATTATTTTTTTTTCTGAATTTATTTCGTGCTTACCTAAAGGATATTTCTAGCAAACAACACAGCGACGATGTCTGTCCTAGAAACTAATATTTGATAAAAGCTCTCTATTTCGTTACTGTCAGCTTAAATCATTCCACAACTATGCAAAGACCCAATCTATCTAGTAGTTTTTTTTTATTTTCTCCTCTATCGTAGCAAACGAACAATAGAATACCGCAAACGATCATAACATATGCAGTGAAAGTTAATCCTGGAAGCTAAATAAATCTAGGTCGGATTACAATCTAACTTGACAAAGAACTTTCAAGTTTAATCAGTCAAAGTCAATTCAAACTATGTTAAACTTGTGAACGAAACAAACTATTATATACCCAATGCGATATAGTTACCGTCACACGTGTAAAGCTTAAACATATTACGTAGTATTTGACGGCAAATAATAATTATGTACATACTTACATTATACATACTTACGCGAGTACAAACATACTCAACGACATACCGATGTTCGTTAGTACACACGACAAAAGAGATTGGTTAGCAGGCTCTATTGAGGAACTCCTGTCTAAATAATAACAGACGCTCGGGTCGACCTTCAGGTTAAACCGCGCTAGCCTAGGTTGGTCCGTGGATGAATGACCACCCATTGCATACCGAATTTCCTCAGTGCCTCGGAAAGCTCGTTAAGCCGTTGGTTGCGGTTGTTATTTATAGATCTTTTACAGTCGACAGTCAGTGACCAGAAAGTCTGACAACCAGTTTTACCAAGGGGTATCGTATTATACCTAGTACTGAGTTGTGGAGGTCAGATAGGCAGTCGCTCTATGTAAATTAGTGGTATTCAGCTGCATCCAGTTAGACTGGAAGCCAACCCCAACATAGTTGGGAAAAGGCTAGGTAGATAATGTAGTTATTTAGTTAGGTATTTATTTGAATTACACCTTGTATAAGACACACTCGAACAGACGAGTAAAGTTAATGATTCGACTCACAAAACACACACATACACAGGACAGGCACAGGCACAGGCATAAATATTTAAAATTTATTTATTTATTTAAAATGTTATTTCGGACTATTGTCCGAAATAAATGATTTTTTTAAACTACTGTCTGTGTTAGTAACTTTTATAGACTATAAGCTATCTGTGTTAGTAACATTGATATAAAAATAGAATAATTAAAACAAAGGACGGCAAGTCAGGAAAGATGTTTCCTACCTTATCAACCTCCGCACAAAATGACTAATATTTGGAGTATAGCTCTCCGCCACATAACACTGGCCGCCGCATAACATTGGTCAATTTTGTTAAATCCACCTGCATACTAGTTTTAAGTCTATCTTGCCGACTGTCCCTTTATTCCTGATATCTTTATTACTTTTCCTCAAGAGATTCCTCTCCCAACTGAAAATATACACAGTTATTGTAAGATATTGTACATAAAAATGGACAAGTGCGTACGGGCTCCGCGTTATTGCAGGGTTCCGCATCGTTATGGGGCGGATAGTCTTTCTTATACAGGTGTACGGAACATCAATGGGAAAAGGGGACGAAAGAGGGTAACTAAACTTTCTCCCGAAAAGTATGAGAATGAGGTTATGAGATACCAAGTCTGTATAAATTTAGGTATTCAAAATAATCAAAACTTTACAGGTTTCGAAAGAAAATCGATCGCTTCTGGTACCTAACTAATTTGATTAAAAGTCACGGAATAGAAAAACTGGTAAACTAGCGCAAGCGTGCGATGTAAACGTAACGTCATCAATCATACAATATCCTATAGCATATTAGTTCAATTTTTTACGACAAGCACAGTCAGTATCATCTTCATTTTTGTTTAAATTAAGACAATATCGTATTATACTCGTAGCTGTCATAGTCGAAAATTTCGTATTAGACTCGTATTTACGTTAGTGCTTCTGGTGTGTGTACTATAGATCAAAAATATTTGATTCCTGCAAAACTAAAAGTTTATTCGTGTATAAGCGCCTCTTACTTACCCACTAGCAATATGACGTTAGGAACGTTGCCGAATGTCATTAAACGATAGATATTGCCATTTGAGGACATCAACCTATTGTACCTATTAGATATAATATATCTTTCGAAAACCTTGAGCCAGTTTCGATAAATAAAAGATAAAAAATTGTGTGTAGAAAACAAAAGAATACTACTGATTAAAGTCTTGGTTCTTTAAATTATGTCACCACAAAAGAAGATGTGTGCTTTATTTTTTACTGAGGATCGTTCGGGGTGGGTATCAAATGTTGACACACAAATATTTGGTCTGAAACAAAGATAGTTAATAATAACGTGTAGGTTCAATCAGTCTAGTTATCTTATTTACACACCTTACATATCTGTGAGCCCTACACCAAAATTTCCACGAAATTTCATTAAAGTAATGAGAGAACGTGAAGATAGCTTATCCTTAATTTGTATTGTTTGAATTAATTGCATTTAGGCTGTATGTGTTTGTGTGCCTAAGTACAATGTATACATAAGAGATTATCCTAAAAGCAATTTGTTCTGAATTCAATACAGAATCAAATTCAGATATACCGTTAGTGTTTTTTTTCTAGAATAAAATTAAATTAGTAGGTAAACTTGAATTACTTTAGTACTTTACATAAGTAATAGTAAACGTACAGACGCCAGCACATCAAGCTACTAGAATCTGTCAAATTTCTTTAATAAAGAAATTTAGGGTTAACATTTGAGGGTAATATTAGGTTCAAGGTTGATTGGAAAAATTTGACAGTTTCGGGTAGGTTGATGTGCTGGCATCTGTACATATCTATTGTGGCTAAGTTTATTTGTCCCATTAAGGTTTTTTTAAATATACCCAGTTTTAAATTTATACTGTCTGTTATTTCAACGCTGTAATATCGGGAGCTCAAAATTATGTACAGCCACGGAAGATATCCCGTAAGTGACAGTATAAGTTTAGTTGTAAACGGTGAAAGCTTAAAACAGTACCCAGTTTACTATTTTTATTTAATAAACCCTCATTTTAAATTTCTCATAGGCCGTTTTTTAAGTATTCTTGTATGGAGCATTATATTAGAACTAAAACAGGCAAGAGTGTCAATTTTCTTACGGATAAGCTAGTACAGTTAACATTCAATTCTATACCAACAATCAGTTTCATAGTATTTCTTAGTCGAAGAGTCTCCTCAGCTTACTTTAGTAAAATAACCAATTGTTATCAAAGAAAGTTCTTAATTGGCGATACTACTCTAGTTTCCCAAGAATTAATATAATTAATGAACGACACAGCTAATTGTACAAATAAACAGTGTTTCTATATAGGTATATACTACAAAACTAATTATTTTGCCAATTAGGAAAGTCAGGTCAAAGACAAAGTCAAAGTCAAAGCATTTATTTCAATAAAATGAAGCGAAGCTACAGTCACAGTCACAAGGCATAATAACTTGAGAAAGTACTGTAGTTGCACATTCCAAAGCGTAGATCTCTATGGAGAAGAATGGGCAAGAAACTCCATGGACAAAGTACTTTTGAAAAGAACCTAAAAATTAAGTGGAGATCCTTATACGAAGACTGTACCTGGGTACAATGTAAATCAGCAGCGAAGTTTACTATCAGAATCCAATAGAATTGACGATTTAATCTCATCATCATCAACCACAGCCCGAACTCACCCACTGCTGGGTATAGGCCTCTCTTTTCTTGTGCCAATCTCCACGGTCCTGAGCCAGCCTCATCCAGGTTTTTCCCCTGATGGCAACTATGTAGTCTACCCATCTCGCCGCCGGACGACCCACGTTTGTTTTGCTAGTTCTTGGATGCCATTCGGTGACAGCCTTAGTCCACCTGTTATCACTGGGCCTTGGTGTCCTGCCCAAGTCTATTTGAGTTCCGTAACACGATTTCTAATATCGAAAACCTTTGTGCGTTTTCGGATGTCGACGTTAGGAACCGATTTAACCTCTTTAAATAATTTCAACCTGAATTGTGTTATCAATTTATTCATAGAAATGCAATATTTCTCGTTTTTTTCCAGTTGTAAAAGAACATTCGATTTTGTAGTGATTAGATAAGGCAATATTCTATTAATATCGCTATGTAAGGAAAATCATGTGTGCATTGGAAGCCTACCTCTAACAGTTAGTATTAGATATGATACAATTCAAAAAACTAAATAATTTTAACGAACTATCTTTTAAGTCAAAGAATTTTCGGAATCGGATCAGTAGTTCCGAAGATTACTTACTACTGATTAAAGAGGTAAAATTTGTTTGTAAGTTTGAATGTAGGGGACATTCAAACTTACAAACAAATTTTACCTCTTTATAATATTAGTATAGATAATTTGATGTATTATAAAGGTCCATTCAAAACAAATAAACTAATTCAAAAAAAAATTGACGATTTATGAATCTATAATTAAGTAAACAGATACGGTTTAATCTTTATTGCCAAAAAACGTTTGAGTATTACCTACCTATCGTAATTGAATCACCAGGCGGCCATAAGTATATTATCTAGAATAATATATATTGTCAAGTCAGATTATCTCATAAGTGCAAAGTCGGTACACCCAATGATTCAGTAAAGTGTATGTCTTTCTTGGCACCTGCAATGAAAATAATCGGAAAAGAACAGCTTGAAAGAAACCAAAGATCCCTCTCTCCTCCAAATCCAGCCTCTTGGTGGTTACCATTAATAATCTAATTACGAAAACACAAAGGCTAGATAAAGCTGTGATCTCTCCGCGGCACACAAAGTGAATCTTTGTCGCGAACCCTTGCCCAAATTATTTTTGGGTTCGCAGTTATGAAGCGGCGCGAGGATTTGGCTCCGGCCGGGTTATGAGCCCGACTCAAGTAAATGCGTATAAAAAAGGAATTTCACTCATCGTTCCTGTGCGCTGCGAACGTTGACGTTAAGAAGTGCCTCCTGGAATTCCGACGTGAAATATTACCGAAGATATTCGTGTGAATTCTCATGTGTAGAATGGGTTTAAGAATTTTGAAGCCTTATTGGTTATTTAGATTAAAAGTTTTGCTTCATTAAAACATATCGTCATCTATGAAAGGTGTTTATTTTCGTATATCGGAAATTATTCCACTGGATGACTATACAACGGAAAAGTATGATAATCTACGTCGCGTCGCAAGATAAGTTGTCAATTTATGAATTAAATAATATCGCTTAAATGTAGTATCTAAAATAAGCATTTAACGTATTAAAAATACTTTGACGTAACGGGCTGCAAACGTATCCATTAATAAATATAAATTATCAAGTCATTTCGACTTTACACTAGGCAGATATAACTATACTGACGGCTGTCGCTAACCCTCACTTTCTTGAAAGAATGCGCCAATTTACTATCAATAATATCTAACAATAATACACAAAATTAAAGTATTAATAGTATCGTGACGTAGAGTGCATTAAAAGTAATGCACTCTAATATCCTACAAGTATACGTCATTTATCATTTCCTGTTGTTAATACAAGTCGCTTTGATCAATGAAAGTGATCATCACTCGTTAGCAATAATATTATGATCTGTTTCTCATCTATATTCAATTTAATGACGTGAAATGTAATAAACTGGTAGTTAGTTAGTCTGAGTACAGGCCACATCGAATACTGATGTAGCTATTTGGATAATAATCTAGAAACCGTTGATTAAATAAACAGTGTAACTGCGCAAAATGTTACTTATACAAGGTGGAAGGAACACCGACGCTAAAACGGTAATTTATTTATTTTTTTTGGCTCTTCAACAATGAGTAAACTATTACATATAATAAAGTAAAACATGAACAAACTTAAGTCTAAGTGCCCCATCACTTAAAGAAGAGCACTACATGTTGTACATGCACTATATTATGCGCCTAAATATCTAATTAAACAATGGAAAAAAAGAAGAACTGGTTAAAAATATTTACCATGTATTCACTAGATCATTCCGAACAAAAAAAAAAATCATCGGTGATTTTTTTTTAAATAGGCTGTTCCATACATTTTCACCGTGTAGATATTGCAGTTTTGTAGAAAACAGTAGGTTTTTTTTTTAGTAACCGACGAAAAATTTTTGGTTAAGAATGATGTACTGAGTACGTGGTAAAAGTTTTAGCGTCGGTGTCTGTATATTATATGAATGATATTTTCTTCGGATATTAAAATAAAATTAGATTGTAAAAAGCTCATCATACAAAATTGCACTACCCACAAATTGTACGGAACAACTAACTTATAATAACCAACGAAATATGTTTAGCCATAGTCATGTACTACCGCGCCCACAGACGGTCGACTATTTTTCAACCTTATAACTCAGAGCATAAGGGTGAAAAGTGGTCGACCGTCAGTGAGGGCCGTAGTACATACAAGGCGTCTGTTTAAATAACGTAAACGAGGTCTCAGTACTTAGTATCAAGTAGTCGAGCTGTTTATGATAGAGCTCTTCTGGGGATGTACTACCGTCATAGGTTATAAATCTTCAAATACTATTTGCAATAAGTATTGGTACATATTGGTCTTAAAATCAGTTTTTGAGGTTCCTTATACGTACATAGTCAGATTTATTAAGATGACATGATTTTTTTTTACATTATAATTAATGCTAGAGTAATACATGTCTTTAAAGTCCGGTGGCGCCGGCCGTAAACCGATCATCCTGAAATTTTGCATATACGTTGTCAGGTGTACAGAAACGGACATAGGATACCTTTCATCGCGAATAAAATACTGTTCCCGAGGAAAACAACAATAACGTTCTTATGATAATAGATGGCGCTACATGTCTTTCGAATCATGATTGAATTATATTACGAGTATTACAAGCAGAGTGCAACCCAAATTGATTGTCAAATTCTAAATAAACGCGAGTGCATCCGCGGGCAAAAGCTAGTTTAAAATATAGGCCTTGTTGTGATCCGGCTTGAAGAGTATCTACGGGTGCCGGTGTAATTACCCCATGAGCTATTTTATTTTAACTTTGCTCCTAGGAAGGCAACGCACCTGCAATGCCTCTGGCATCGAAGGTGTCTATAATAGGCGGCGGACTCCACTTAGCCAATTATATAATCATAAGTAATATTACCAGTCTATTAACAGTAATGGGCTGGTACTAAGACTTATTATTATATGATTGTGACAGCCTAATGCAAGACAAAAGCTTCTTCTCATTCAGAAGGAGGCTTGTGCATTGATCACCAACCTTTGGTAATTACAGACTTATATGTATTAATTCATAAGTACAGATTTCGACAAAATAAACTTAGAAAGTATACCATTTTTTATGCCCGATTTAAACTCACAACCTCGTGCGTCAGAGGCAAAAACTCATCCACTAAGTCATCACGACCTTTGATTAGATATGCTGCCGTAATTCTACAGTCTATCTTTCTATGATGTACATACTAAAAAGTATTCTAGCCAACTATTTATTTATATGGCACGTCAACGACTTACTCACTAAAACATCTTAAACAGATATCACAAACAGTTTTAGGTATAATGAATTCGTCAGTTATATATAGAAGTGCGCAGCACTCGCAGAATAATCAAGTAAGATACCATTACAGAATTAAAGTCATACAATAAACAGATATTAATTATTAAAAATAAAAAATCTATGCAGGTATTTAGTTTACAAACTTATAGCACAACTTTTCTTTCTTTTTTCTTTAAAAAAAAAAAACGTTGCCCCACACTAGGAATTTCTCCTCTATCGTGGGTGCGTTTACAAGCATTTAAGCTCACATACACAAACAGCCAGCCATAACTGCAAGCTCACTATCCACTTGATAAACATAACAATAGCATTTAATACCTACCTACAATTCTACATTATATCACTAAACAAGCAAGCACACACTTGAAGTCTAGAATATCATCACATTAATTAACTCGCGTCTTATATGTATTAGCCTTCGTTCCAATTGAACTCAATCAAACAATAATTCTGTTCAAGTATCTCATGATGCAATATAATTTTAGAATTTTTTTTCTGACAATTCGCCAAAAACTCTGTAATGATATCATATTGGCCATGTCACGCAATTTGAATATCATTGTTCACACAAAATGCCACTTTAATACCGTCAATGTCAACAGTGTTTTATGTTAATAAATAATCCTTGATCTTGAGTGAAAGCGGAAATAAAAGTACAAACAACAATTTAAGAGCAATGCAATTTAGAACAAGGTCTTTTTTTGCTTGCAGTCTGTATCTTAATTCAGGGGATTTACTTTCTATTTTTGTACGGTTTTTACAGAAGACTTAAAAAAAATTAAGTAGGAAGTAAAATTTTATGAATGTCTATTTCTGAACCGTAGATGTTTACAGAACAATTAGACTTTCTACAATCCTTAAATGACTACGCCATTTTTTTTGGTTAAAGTTTTAAAACTTGAGCCGTAACCGCCGTATGTGATTTAAAAAAAAAAAAACCTAATGTTTTTTTTCTTTTTCCAGCGGGTGTAGCCATCATGGTGTGCGCAGGAGCAGCAGCGACACGATGGGCACGCCGTGATTGGCCGCTCGCCAACAACCCCGTATGGGAGGTCTACAAGCTGCTGTGGAGGATATTCGAGCCCATGCTTTTCACCCTCAGCGGGTATTTCTTAGATGTACATATCGCTTTTACCAACCTTTTTGTGCTAGTAACATCTGTTTGTATGATATAAGTAGAAGGAGCTAGCAGCGTAATGATCTCAAAATACTCCTTGATTGAAAAAAAAACACTCAATTACTCGTAATATTTTATGGGGCAGTGTGTAATCAAAGAGCCATTAAACAAAACCAATATTTCTCTTACTCTATTCCTATTGCAACCCCGTAATACGGCAGGCCAGCCCAAAGTGTTACCATAGGTACCTACCATACAATCTATCCTGTACTTTTGTATTTAAACTAAATACTTGAATACATATCTTTTCCTATTTTTTTGTCAGCTTGTCTAGACAGAAAGGTTTAACTAAAAAGTTTTATGGCAAGCACATGATTGATTGACACATCTTTAATACAAAGAACGATTTTATCTTAGTTTTATTTTACTGTCTGGAACACAGGAACTGGTTCTCGCATACTTGGTGGTCAAGAACGTCCTTTATTTTTATAAGCTTGAGAATTTTGCATTAAGTTATCCGCATCCCGTGGTTAAAATGTAGGTGCTTGCCTAAACCTTTGAGCAATGTTTTTTTTTGTCTGCATGAGAGTTTAACTCATCCTTGATCTGTCGCATTATAAATATTATTTAAAGTCTTATGAAATATGATATACAAAGAGTTTTATGTAAAAAAAGACACCAAAATAATCTATTTAGAACAGTTTAGCAGCGCGACTAAAATCAAACAAATAATTTCCACTCCTATAGACCGACCGCTTTAATGAGTTCTCGCTAAGGTATGAAATTTAAAATATTCTGAAGGTTGATCACGTATTGGTTCAATAAGTTTCGTAACATCTACGTGGATTATGGTTATTTTAAAGCAAATAACCTGTGTGATATTGTTAGGAGTTTGTGGACGCATAATGTGCCTTTGATGGGGCGAGGCGGAGGACTTATTAAAGCGGTCGGCCTATAACTGCATTCATTGCGTTACAACCCAAAATAACAATTATTCTCTAGTAAATAAATAAAGCGCCAATTTAAAACCTCATTTCTTCCAGGTGTCACAAATAAACGTGAAGGAGCTGTGCATGATCCTTGGATGCATCTCCTCAGCGCTACTTCTGCGGCTGCTGGCAGCTTTCCTAGTCGCACTCGCTAACGACCTGTCCGTCAAGGAGAGTCTTTTTATCGCCGTCACGTGGATACCTAAAGCTATTGTAGAGGTACGTCGTTTATTTCCTTCTAGTATTGTTTGCGGTAAAATGTTTCAGGTAAAACATTGTTGGAACACCATTGATTGTTCTTACGACAGCGGTCCCGTGTTTGTTTGTAAATGTTTTGTTTTTACTTTCTTTTGTTTACTTTTTTATCAGTGAGTGACAGACAGTTTCTTTGCGTTTTCAACTGGTTGATATAAATATTTATGTTCTCATCAATTAAATTTCTCAACGACGATGCGAAGCTGAATTGAACTAAATGTCGGGCAAACCGTAATAAAATTATTAGTCACTTGATTCAAGGAATATATTTTTCAGTACGCTGATTTTTTTGCGCTCTTACAAGCGGAGATTCAATTTAAAAAAAAAACGTTAATTGGTTAGAAACAGTACCTAAAAGTTTTTATAGCGAAAATGGAAATTAAAATTGTAAATGAAAGAAAGTCAAGAAATTGAAGATGTTGATAGATCCTTTCTTATACTTATAGATCTTTCAGTCTATTACACCAGATTTTATCAAAAAGACATAACATCACGCATGCAATCCCCGAAGGGTTATGCAGAGGTGGACCTAATGGTACACCCACATTTCGCCAGACTGCCTAGATGGTCTAGTTATCGCAAGCGCGACTGCTGAGCATGAGGTCCTGGGTTCGATTTCCAGGTCGGGCAGTGTTATTGGGTTTTTCCGTCAGGAATTTCTCAGTAGCAACCACGGAGTCTGGATTTGCGCCCGGTTGATGGCAATAACCTCGCCCCCTATTACATGGGACCTAATACAAACATAACTGGCGAAATGTGGTTACATTATTAGGTACACCTCTGCCTAACCCTTCGGCGATTACAGGCGTGATGTTGTTATGTAGAACAAACAATATTCAAGTTTTAAACTTTCATGGTCACTAAAATTATTATAACTAGAAGACGGGATATTTATCATGTTTATTGTTTTCTTTGAGTTCCCGATATTTCGGCGCTGTTGCAAGCACCATGATCACGGATAAACTGAAGTTATTGCGGGTGGGTGTTTATGAGCAGACAAATCGGTCTACCCTCTTTCTTGTTCGTTTTCTGCACTCAGTACCGCTACCACTGTCACTCACAACTCGATTCTGTTCCCGACACACGAAACTCACTGTGTCTGCTCGCGAACTTTTTTCGGCACTATTCCGCTTTTTACACAGCTGGACCACTGGTTTCCAGGCTTTCGACAGTTGAAACCCATCCTCCCGAATGAAGTTCTTATATTTGTTGATTTCAATAGCTTCTCTAACGAGTCTAGGGATATAGTGGCGTTCTGTCGAGATGACCTGAGGGTTGTGTAACTCAATCCAGTGGTTCGATCCTGATTCCAGGAGATGCTGAGCTATGGCTGATTTTTGGGTGTCGTTGTTCTTCACCGCCCTGATATGTTCCGATATTCGACAAGCCACCGTACGTTTCGTCTGACCTATGTAAGACTTGCCGCAACTACAGTCCACTTTGTAAACACCGGGCTTTTCCAGTGGAAAATTATCCTTCGGCGAACGCAGCATCTGAGACACTTTTTTGAAAGGAGTGAAGATAGTCTTTACGGCGTATTTCCGAAGAATGTTGGCAACCTTATCTGTCACTCCCCTCACGTATGGCAAAAATGCCGGCTGCCTCTCAACCTCGCACTTCCGGTGTTTACAACCAGGGTTTGGTTTAGGTTGCGCGGGTTTCCCTGTATATCCGTTTCTCTGTAGGACCCTCTGCACATGTGTTAACTCAGCACGTAAATGTTCCTCGTCGCATAGATCATATGCGCGGTTGGTAAGTGAAGTCACTACAGAGTACAGCTTTCTGGGATGGTGGTGAGAATCAGCGTGTAGATATAGATCCGTGTGAGTCAATTTCCTATAGACTGAGTGGCTTAGAGAACCGTCAGTACGAACCCCTATTTTCACGTCCAAGAATGGAATAGTCTACACGCTGATTCTCACCACCATCCCAGACAGCTGTACTCTGTAGTGACTTCACTTACCAACCGCGCATATGATCTATGCGACGAGGAACATTTACGTGCTGAGTTAACACATGTGCAGAGGGTCCTACAGAGAAACGGATATACAGGGAAACCCGCGCAACCTAAACCAAACCCTGGTTGTAAACACCGGAAGTGCGAGGTTGAGAGGCAGCCGGCATTTTTGCCATACGTGAGGGGAGTGACAGATAAGGTTGCCAACATTCTTCGGAAATACGCCGTAAAGACTATCTTCACTCCTTTCAAAAAAGTGTCTCAGATGCTGCGTTCGCCGAAGGATAATTTTCCACTGGAAAAGCCCGGTGTTTACAAAGTGGACTGTAGTTGCGGCAAGTCTTACATAGGTCAGACGAAACGTACGGTGGCTTGTCGAATATCGGAACATATCAGGGCGGTGAAGAACAACGACACCCAAAAATCAGCCATAGCTCAGCATCTCCTGGAATCAGGATCGAACCACTGGATTGAGTTACACAACCCTCAGGTCATCTCGACAGAACGCCACTATATCCCTAGACTCGTTAGAGAAGCTATTGAAATCAACAAATATAAGAACTTCAATCGGGAGGATGGGTTTCAACTGTCGAAAGCCTGGAAACCAGTGGTCCAGCTGTGTAAAAAGCGGAATAGTGCCGAAAAAAGTTCACGAGCAGACACAGTGAGTTTCGTGTGTCGGGAACAGAATCGAGTTGTGAGTGACAGTGGTAGCGGTACTGAGTGCAGAAAACGAACAAGAAAGAGGGTAGACCGATTTGTCTGCTCATAAACACCCACCCGCAATAACTTCAGTTTATCCGTGATCATGGTGCTTGCAACAGCGCCGAAATATCGGGAACTCAAAGAAAACAATAAACATGGTAAATATCCCGTCTTCTAGTTATAATAATATTCAAGTTTTTTACTTAATAACAAATGCCCTTCATAATAGGCATCATCAACGGCATATCCGTAGATTTATTACCACGAATTTAAATATTTCATAATTAAAATTGTATGAACATTTCGTTACGTCAAAAAAGGGTTTACACGTGGTTAGCTATATTTAATACCGGCACTCGATCACCATCCATCACCAGAGAAGAGACCTTGGAACCACATCGTTGCTTCCTACTCTTTCATCATGTGCTCTGTAACATTACGTCTAACTATTCATACACGAAATATTTTCAGGGAATCATCTAACGGCTATAACAAAGCCATTTCAAGTGTTTTTTTTTTATCTGAGTATATTTTTTTATAAAAAATAAATAATTTAAAATTACTTGACCCACAAAATAAATACTGGCTCCTTATTTTTAAGCATCCATTACGCTAGTTTACTACGTCGTATTTACCTACTGTCATTGTTAGAATATGGGAGTAAAGGTTTTATGCAAAAAGTCTCAAAAAATTTTAAAATTATAATAATTTTGTAAAAAAAACTCTCGGATAATTTTTATTTTCGATGCTATGGCGACTTTACGACTTATAGAAGTTACTCTTAAAATATTTCGTGTATGAAAAGATACCTTATATAAACATTTAATTATTACCTTACCGTACTGAAAACAGAACATAAAATACTCAATTAAAAAATAAAAACTTTGTCCTATATACAATTCCCATAAATTGCCATTTAAAGAGACAATGCTGCTCGCCTTTTGGGAATGCCATGAAATTGGCAACGCTATCTTTTGCAGTATTGTAATGGAATGCAATTTTGTCGCTATATGCCAGGTCTACAGAATTGGGTATCGATAGAGTGTGGTTTTAGGTAATTAAACACTTATGACAGAGTCAAAGTATCACAATTTGTTGTAGTTTGCAAGTTATAATAGTTAGCTTATACTAATGTGGAGAACATACCTCCATAACACATAAGAACATAGCTAACTATTATAACTTGCAAACTACAACAAATTGTGATACTTGCCATGAAATTGGCAACGCTATCTTTTGCAGTATTGTAATGGAATGCAATTTTGTCGCTATATGCCAGGTCTACACAATTGCGTATCGATAAAGTGCGGTTTTAGGTAGTTAAACACTTATGACAGAGTCAAAGTATCACAATTTGTTGTAGTTAGCTTATACTAATGTGGAGCTATGTTGAAGCTACCTTCCATTATCAATCCACTACACCAAAGAATTGTATCGCTTTGGCATCTGAAATAATGCTTACCTCATTACTGAAATACGTGTTGAGCATTAACACTATTATTTATTTATTAGCACTTTGATTGCGGCGTATTACGTGGTGTTTATGCATTGTTTACTTTATTGGGCAATTAATAATCAAACAGCCCCGTTGGTCAAGTGATCGCAATTTCGACTGCTGAGCATGAGGACCTGGATTCGATTCTGGGTCGGACAAATTGTTATTGGGTATTTCCATCTATATGACTATAGGCTCGCCCCCTATCATACGGGACTTAAACATAACTGGCGAAATGTGGGTGTACAATTAGGTACACCTCTGCCTAACCCTTCGGGGATTTCAGGCGTGATGTTATGTTTGTTCATAATCAAAGTGCGCGGACCTGGGTGCGTTTGAACTCAAAGTGGACTCGCCCATCCCACTGGCATGTGGCCTCGATACTACTTATACAAGTTTTAAGTGATCTTTTCATTAACGAGCAGAAACTACACCGACACTCGACCAACAGAGTCCAGTTTAACTCACTTTGAGTCGTCCCAGCACCAGTTCAGTAATTTCAGGCTTGTTTACATCAAAGCTTTGACAAATATAGACCTTGGTCCTCTTTCTAGAGTAAAGTAATTAAAATACACTACCTATTACAGCTTGCGTTATGAGTTACTTCATTGAGCGTAGAAAAAATGTAATATTGTTAAATTATCATTAACACTAGAAACGGAATATTTACCATGTTTACTGTTGGTTAATTATAGATTGCTATCATCTTTTAGTCCAAGTCTTGTCATCTTTTATTTGATAATTCCAGTTAAATAGCTAGTAGCTTTTATGGTAGTAGACACCATAATAGCTTTGTTATTTAACTAACAATACTAACGAGGTTTTTTTATTTATATCTGATAGCCATAGTATTTTTAATAATAATGATTGACGAACATATAAATAATCAAAAAACGTAACATTTACGAAAAAAATGCAGGAAACAGAAAAAAGAATCGTTTAAAAAAAGCTCTCTCACCGCAGTCAACGGGTAAAATAAAACGAAAACCAGTGACAGGAGATTGGCAGAAAGGCATTTTTTTCATTTAACGGATGCTTTGAATCATGTTTAAAAATGAAAAATAAGTTACCCACTGTTAGTAAATCCCTAAAGACTTTCTAAAATAGTCGAATACACCTGTACTCTGCTCAATTCATTATATTAGGACATCTCGGAATATCTTTGTTCATTTCAGGTAATAACCTAAAAGCCCACAGACCCGCTGCAGTAATGAAAATGAATGATTTACGTCAAACAATTGAGAATCGTATTTCCGCTTACTGAACGATCATAACTCGGTCGATATCATTAGCTCTGCAGACTGCCGAGAGAGATAGTCGAGTCAATGCCGACAATACTCGTATTGTTCTTGCGAAAAAATCTTTGCTTTACTATTCAGATTCATTGCAAACTGCTGGAAACTTTTCATTCACTTAAATGAAGTTACAATTTTGTTTCCGCTTGGTATTTTAACTTTAGAACATCGTTTATTCCTGCACGGTTGGCGCCGTGGCTGAGCGATTGACTGCTGCGCTTCGTGTCGCGGGTTCGATTAAGGCACGGAACAAATGTCTGTATGGCCTACGGGTAGTTGTTCCGGGTCTGGCTGTTTGTGCATGTCAGCTTAAATGTTTGTAAACGCACCCACGATACAGGAAATATTCCTAGAGTAGGGCAAAGATTAAAAAAAAAAAAAAAACAGTACATGGTGCTAAATTGGAAGCATCGTTTACATTTTTTTTTTAAAAGTCTATTTTAACCCATTGCTGGGTCAAGACCTCCCCGATTCCTTACCAAATCTCCCGGTGTTTTGCCTTGTCCTTTGGCCAATCAGTCAGGAACGAGTCGAAATCGTCACGCCAGCATTGCTTGGGCCGTCCGGCCGTCTTATAGCGACAGGCCGTGTCGACGGCGCGTTCGTGTTCCACGCGCGCCTCAAAGAGATGTCAGCAACCGAGTAGGGGTCCGCATGGGCCGATGCCTGCTAGGGCAGCGGGACTGTTCGAAAGAGATACCATGGCCCTGGAACACAAAGGGCAAAGAAGGAACATGGATGGGTTTTAGTCAGTACAAGACTGACACTCCCTTCCGTTCCGCCCAGAGTGGGGGGGTCATTTGATGATTTCCCATTCGACAAAAAAAAAAAAGCGTTTCTTAGGCCTGCTTTGGTGACGACGACCTTACGTACGAGCGACGTTTACATAATTATACATCACAAATGTATAGTAAGATAAATCTAGTAAGTGTGTAAGTAGTATGTAGGGTAACTTACTGTCATTATAACAGACTATAGTAACCGTGGATGGTCTACACTATCACCTTAGGATACTGTACCCATGTAAACAGGGAGCTATGTTAATTATTCCGTAAATTAATTAATCTAAAAAACAAACAATCTTGTAAAACTTATCTATCTTCTTCCTCTGTTTTTCTATTTTTCTTTCTCTTCTTTCTTTTTTTCTTTCTTTTTATCTTTCTTTTTTTTATCTTATTTTCCTTCTTAAGCTATATTTTGTAATTCTTCTAATTATGTGTGTATTTCTCTTAATTTTGTGTGCAATAAAGAATAAGAAAGAAAGAATCTTATAAATTATGTTATAAAACTAGATGAGTCCGATGTTTCTCCGACTAATCTGAGAAACATATTCAGAATTTATTTTGAACATATCTAGAAGTTTCTACATTTACGTTTCTTATCCAGAAGTACGGTATCCCTTATAACGCGTCGTCAGCTTATTCCCTTCATCAGCGAGCAGCCGAGCAGCTTGAATGGCGAAGTTGAATGGGCCCAACACGATTAACAAGTGCTAGCTAAGTTATTATAAACTCTGTTTCATTCTCAATCATTTCGTGCATGTATAAGAAAACGAATAAACAAGAACATAAAATATTTGTTTTCTTTTTAGACGATAAGTGTAGGTACACCTATTTACTAAACTTCTAATTATAAAACAAAAAGGCAAATAAAGTGTGTAAATAGACCCTTAACATAACCGAAAGGCACTTGTTCTCCCCGTCTTTGCGATATTTTTTTTGTTCTAGATCTATCTCTAGTTACTTAACTAGAAATCCGTCAAATTTTCAACATTTTCAGAAGTTTTTATTTTATTTAAAACATGTTTTTAATGTAAGATTTTTACTTTACACACATCCACGACCCCCGTACTATTCAATCCATCCCTCAGCACAATACTTTGAGTGCTTTCCATTCTACTTTAGCAAGTAATTTTACACCCCAAAAAAAAAGTCGATTCCCAGCAATAATTTTTGCGTAAAATTACTTAGTTTGATGTACAGAATGCTTGGTTGACGGCTATGTGAAGGGTCTGTTTACACCCTGTATTTGTGCAAATGTACGTACCCAATAAATTTATTTGAGGATATAAAACAGTTAATAGGTGCTACATGTGCATTTGTTAGAAATAACATGCAAATTACAAGTAATAACAATCTTGTTTATTTATAGAAGATAGGTAGATATTTCCACCTAATCGTTTCCGAACACAAATCTCATGTACCTACACAACAAGCTAAAGATGTACACAGATATCTACAAGATCGTAGCAGTGACAGATCATATAATCACAGAACGTGACATAAGAAGCAGGGATGTTATGGTGCTCCGTAACCGAACCGAAACTATCGGATATCCGAAATAAAAATATATCCGTAACCGTAACCGTATCCGTTTCACAAATTTTGGATAGTTTTGTATAAGGGCGGAGTCTAAATAAAACGACATTTTTCGACAGGTTTTTGTTTCACCGCTCGCGCGCCACGTGAATCTTGCAGTTTGTTTGTTATTTCTAGTCATAACATAACCTCTTTCATAACTAGTTAGTTTTTTATTTAAGAGTTGATACTTAATTTAAGAAAGTCTTGTGTTAAGTAATAAATTGATTTCTATAGACAAAATGCGACCAAAGTGTGTGTGTTTATATTTTACTTCAATCTAATATCCGTAACCGAAACTATCCGAATTTAACGGATAAACCGAAATAACATACATACATATCCGTAACCGTATCCAAAACCGATATAATTTTATTCCTATATCCATATCCGTATCCAGATCCGAAATATCATATCCATAACATCTTTGATAAGGAGAAATTAGACACAAAAATAGTCAATAAAAAAGATTGATGCTTATTTTCCTACCATACTACCAACTACTGAAATACTTAGATAGTACTTATAGATTTGCTTCGTCCGTGTCGTTTTCTTTCATGAAAAATGGGCATCGCAAGGGTACACCCCATTATTTACCTAGAACCATACGGAACCAAGAAGTCATCTTAACACAAGGTTATACGTAAAACCATAGAGTACAATTTAGTAGGCAGCTAAGCAATTTATGTAGGTATCTTAAGGGCCCAACCACCGACAATAAATGGCTGAAGGTGAAAGCCACTTACCGACTAACTGACTGACTTATAACCTTATCTTACTAACCTTAGCCCTTACATCTTTGCACTTGACAGTATTATGTGCCATTTACATACTACGTAGAATCTACGTAGCGTCTTCGTAGGTGGATGTACAACGTAGATGGTACAGGTAACTTGCTAATGGTAGATGAAACACCTTATAAGAAAACTGTTAACTGTTAACTTTCACTGCTGGCTGGTATATCTATTTTTAAATAAAAAAGAATGACTGAAAACGTCTTTTTTTTTTCGGATGGGAAATCATCAGATGAAACTCTGGGCGGAGCAGAAGGGAGTGTCAGACTTGTACTGACTAAAACCTATCCATGTTCCTTCTTTGCCCTTTGTGTTCCAGGGCCACGGTATCTCTATCGAACAGTCCCGCAGCTCTGGCAGGCATTGGCCCATGCGGACCCCTACTCGGTTGCTGACATCTCTTTGAGGCGCGCGTGGAACACGAACGCGCCGTCGACACGGCCTGTCGTCATAAGACGGCCGGACGGCGAGCTAGCTCATAACTCGCCGTCCACAGGCCCGCGCCTACGGTGGCCGGGAGCCACCACGTGACCCCCGACGCCCAGGGCGTCTCCCGCGGCGGCTGGGACGTGAAGTTCTTTCCCTCTCACGTTATGCCACCTCCTTCACTAGCATGACTACTGAAAATGTCTTTACATAAACCAATATTAAAAATAAACAACTGTTTGTCCAAAGATAGATACATTGTTTTTATTTTCTAAAAGATAATAACAATAGGTACCTAGAATTAATATGTTTATGTATGATGTGTTCATAGGAAATTTTCAATACATATTGATATTACGAATTTTTCCTAAGAATTATTTGAACGTAATTTATTTTTATTATGTTTTTGTCGAGTAGATAAATCATTATTATCTTAGAATTCCATTTGATATCGTTAATATCCTTTTTACGGAAGTTCATTCTACAGACCGTCTATATAAATTGGGAAACCATGATCGCTGACTGATCGTATCTTGTTTCTTACAATAAATACTCTGTTGAACGTCCTTCAGTTTGATATTATATTGTTACCAAAGACAATAATCTTTTTTTTCTGAAAACCGAATGTATTGTAGAAACCGCTACACAATATCGTTGATTGTTGATTTTTTTCCACGCTACTTTTTACAGTAGGAACATAATAATTAAATATTTACTGACTTGTGTAATGAAAACTTACAACCACACTTTTACTAATGCAGTTATCCTTTCACCAAAATTCGCCTTAGATTCAATAAAGGAGTACATTACACGCGTAGTTTCACTACATATCGGAAAACTGCAGTGCCTAGGTACTGCAGTTTTCCGATATGTAGGGAACTACGTGTAATATTCGAAAATATCGTTTGAATTTCCACCGTAGCTTTGACGAGCTGGAGCCGAGTCGATAACTCGATAGGTGCCTAATTGATTTAACGGTACCGGAGTAAACTACACACTGCACGAAGGGTAGTCAACGTCTTCGGACAAAGCATATTCTGTGGTAGAGCTCGGTTAATCGGCGTTTACGATTTAATCGGCCGAACTCCCGGCCAGGTTATCTCAAACTGTCATACGCTGTAATGGCATGCGGTTGTATAATTACTTGATTGGAACCGCAGCTGAGCAGCATTGATTGATGTAGTATCAGAAACTATTGAGCCCTCGGGACTTCATTTCCGTACATAGGTGTGCACACACATATCTGGGCACATGCATATAGGCTACTAATTCTATGCAATACTGCGTCCTATTTCAATATTTTATGTTATCTATCTACCATCGGTTCTACTGACCGGTGTTTTTAAGATAGTTACAAAGAACTGATATGTAGGGTGAAGTCTATAAGATAAATGTTAACTAAACACGGCACGTACATAAAAATAATTTATTGTTATTTCATTTCAACCTCATTAGCAGTAACAAAATAAATGCCTCAGCTTCAGGCAAGCGGGATACAACATTAAAACAGCATATTACTAATTATAAAAATTGTTAATTAACCCCTTAGAGAATAAGCGGAACCCTTATAATGAGTAGAAGATAATTAAAAAGTCATTAAATAAAAACATTAATTTCAGGCTGTCCTCGTGCGGGTTGCAATGGACTCTGTGCTGCTGTGGGAGGACGCCACCTCAAAAGACAGGCGGATAGCATTGCAGCACTCGAATATCATCGTTATTGCAATACTGATAACGTCTACTTTGGGATCTGCGCTGACGGCCGCGTTAGGCCCTGTTCTCCTCTCACATGATTCAAGGGTCGCCCCTGAAGGTTGGTATCTACCTTTTCTATGGGACATTCATGGTGTCATATAACCGTAGATTTTTCGATTAACAAAGTGCTCGTGGGAATTCCACTGTATTTGATGGAAACTGATACCTACCGTTGGCCTGCCTTTGGCAAATTGTAACCTCATAGCCACACGTTTCCAAAATCCTACTTGAGCGTAACCACCGAATAATCGATTGTTTACTACCGACCTACTTACCGTGTTTTTCTGTTTAAAAATTGGTATATGATTAGATCTTTAAAGATACAACCGTTATTGCAGACGATGAACAAAAGCATTTGTGTTGATTACTGACACCCTTTTCGCTGTCTTATCAATGCATTGAGTCTATTTCAAAACCCACAATCTGTACGAAAAACAAAAGCCAGCGAACGTTTAGCCAGAGAATCTATATTTACAAAGGAAATCGTGATCTTGCGAATTTTGTCTTTACTAACAATCCAACCACAATCCAACTCGTACCACGAGGGCTGGTTAGAGGAAGCACGGAAAAAGAGTTCATGAAAGGAATTGGGGAAGGCCTTTGCTCAGCAGTGGGACAGTTTAGGCTTATAAAAATCCAAAAAAAGGAAGAAAATATACTAGCCGCTTGTTATTCAGAAGGCAGACTAGTTGTTTTTCTTTAATATTTTTGTTATCTCAACAATAAAAACAAAACGTTATCACCCGATTGACTGACTGACACACTAGCGACAGCCCAGAAGCCTGGAATTGTAATACTCTACTAACATCGTATCACGATTGATATCATATATGTATTACAACTTTTTAATTGATAAAATCTTTGTAGCGTGTACAATTATTTATAATAAAAACTGCTCTTCATTTTATTAAATGAAGAGAAATACGAACAGAGATAGTTTAGGGCGTAACCAAAATTGAAACTTAACTTAACTCGCCATCTTGTATTTTCATTACAATTTCACAAAATGTTTACCAACAATGTATTTTTAATGTTATTCAAAAGCCAGAAGATCCTTGTAGCACTGTATAAGTTATTGCAAACTTCAACCCTATAAACTAAATAGTATGTGCAGCGGTCATAACTTTATTCCCATATTGCGACCGCCACACAAACTCGAAACACAAGCCATGGAGCCCGCATATCATGTTAAATTATAATAGTTTTGCCATGTAAATACCGTGGATAGGATTATTCTGGAAAATTGTAGGTTAGGTAAACCTTTTGTAATGAAATGACTTTGTTTTGTTGATGTGTTATTTGGCCAATAGGGACCATTTTTGAGGAAATTGTATAAAGTGAGACGTTTCAATCGCGGGAAAGACCAGAATAGTACTCGCACTGAACAGGAAAACATGGCTCAAGAGGCAATAGATCGATAACTGTGGGTAGAACAAGGCTGCCAATGATGTTAATAATGATAAATAAAAACGAAAACTGAAATAACATCATAGTATAAAGAACTCAGTCAGACAGTATGTGGGATTCACTGCTGGCTTCTTTGTTCCCTGATCATTATAATCTGGATCTATTCAAAGTTAGAGTGAATCAGTTTCTTCTAGGAAAGCGTGCTCCACCCTACGCCGCAACATCGCTTCACATCAGGCGAGTTCCGGCCAAACACAACCCTATTTATTATTTAAAAAAAAAAAACAAAATCTAGAAAATGGTAAATTAATAAAACAGCTCTGGCGACACCAATTTCTTAGTCTTTTCACACAAACATTATCGTCATCGACAACATTCACGCTAACACTCGTGTGAACATTTGAACAAGTTTCAATTGAACATGATTACATCACATAATATCAAGTGTAAGTACTTAATACTAATCTTGGTTCACGGAATCGCCTCATTGCTTTTAACATAAAGATTACGTGAAGTCTTCCACTCTGTAATCCAAATTATCTATCAGATAACTTTAATTGCCCAGTCAATTAAGATAAGTGTATAATTAGGTATAAGTGTGAGAGTCTAAAAATATTTTATGAAGATATTAATAGTATTATAGTATTATGTCGTCACATAAGTAAATTTGATGTATGATAAAGTGCTGATACAATACCGCGGAGACAGTGCAGCGGAAAATGCTAACAAAATATTGAAATCTAAAATACTGAATTATCTCTCCCACATAAATATGTTCATTTTTGAAAACGATATAATTTTGTTTTCATGGTGACTTTTGCCTTACACAATTTCAATTTCTAAGTCAAGTAAAATAAAAAAAGATCTTAGATTCTAGTTTACGTAACACTACGTACTTGTAATGTTACCATAGGTAAAATTGAAACTACAGTTGCGGAAATCAGACAGAAATTTGAAAAAGGGAACCCTTTCTTCATTTATTTCACTTGGTATCACACGTTTCAGTTATTATGTTTCTAAAAACAATCGCAAAAACCTTCAATCTTAGCGTACATTATTATAGTTTATATAGAAGCGGTTTTTTAAATGATTAAATTCATTCTCACTTTGGATAATATTCACTTCTTTCATAATTGACGTCTGTTTGAATGGCCTGGTTGTGATTTTTTACCGCTGCTAATAAACACTACTTTTTTGTGCTGTAACCATGATCGTGAGCTAAGTTTAATAAAAACGTTACAGTTATGTAAGTAAACTGTGTCACAAGAAACACAGCTTCAGCAACAGCAGGAAAACGATACCTAAAACAATGTTCGTTACCGTTTTTGGAATGTCGATTAAAGAAGTTATTCCCGTTTGGAGGCCCGTTCGCTAACTTTGGTCATTTGAGCCACATCTATGTTCTTCTTAATGTAACCGTTGTGTGTCAGTCAGAGTGCTGTCACCCCAAAAGCAAATAGATAATTCTAATAGCATAGAGTCCACTCGTAACTACGATATTCTCTCTTCCCACAAATGTACAGTCGCCAGTACATTAAGTTACACCACAAACTATCAAATTTCTCCAAATGATTTTAAACCATCAAATGTTGATGCTTAAGTTCAAAATCGAATGAGCAAAATTTGACAGTTTGTGGTAACTTGATGCAGTGGCGGCTGTACTTGGCAGAAATCTATACTAATGATAACCATTACTTTACATTTTCAGATTTCTACCGCACGCAGACATTATCTCCGCCGGTGTCATCGAACCTCGTCCGACGAAACAATACGACGACCTCGCTCCAATATATAGATGTGCAATAAATGATGTATTTATCCAAAACTCCGTCTTTATTTTACTCCACCTGTCTGGAATATGTCATACGTTCACCTTGCTATTATCTAAATCCTAAAACATAAGCCGTGAATATGTAAAAAGCAGCGAATTGCACTGAATTAAGGATTTAATACGAAAAGGGTATTTATTAAAAAACTTCGGGTACATATCAGAATTTAGAACACAATAGGGCAGGCATTGACTGGCCTCTATTATTAAAAGGCATCGCTGCTTAGTGAATATCTAATCTATTTTATATTTGAGTCGAATACAATTTTAAACCAATGAAAATCATATGACCGAGGATTAAATATCATAGGTAAACGAAAGATTATGTTATTGAAAGGTCAACAAACTTTTTTAAATTTTCATAGATTTCCACAGCATGAGCAAAAATACAAGGTGTAAACACACCCTTCACAAGCCGTCAACCAAGCATTCTGTACATCAAACTTAGTAACACTACGCAAAAATTATTTCTGGGAAACGACTGAAAAGTACAAGTGTCTCTCAGCTTACCACTTCGTATAAACCTGTCATTCATATGGTTGTCATGCAAAACCATAACCAATATGAAGATAAAGATCCGTATAGTAGTAGGCTGTAGATTTGTAGGTTTTAGTGGAGAAAAAAACCTTCAGTTGGACTGATGATAATAAAAATGAACACCACGCCTGTATTCGCTGGTAGGTAGAGGTCTCGATTACCCAGTTCTGTCTACATAATTATGTCAAGTTCTATGAAAAAGGAGGCTTGTCTAGAAATTCTCATGAAATAAAAATATATTGACGACAATCATCACATATTTCTATCGATTGATGATCGTAGCTTGTTATCAGAGTAAAAGGTACTTATTTAAATTAATTGACATTGACAGATGCCTAACAATACAAAAAAAAAAACATTTAGAACATTAATCTAGTCTAAATATGAGAGATTTGACGTTAAAGTTAATTAGAAATAGGTCGTACCTATCTCTGAAGTACCTAACCATTCGTACATCCTACCAGCATAATGTTAGTAATTCAGTTTTTGAGGAATTTTCCTCGTTTATTACCATTATAATCTGCTATTCAAGAATTTGTAGTTTCCAATTAAGTGATATAATGAATTAAGCCATATTTATTTAAGGAAGAAAAGTGTATTCTGGTTTGTTTAAAGATTTCTAAGAATCATTTACCCAGCCAGTGCAGTGTACTGAAATATTCTGTCAATAAGTACAAAATAAAACTGAATGAGATTTCTAAAAATTTTACTAATTTCAGCTCTTTGTGTAAATTCATAATTGAAACACGTTCTGCCTGCATAATTGTAAGCGGTGTTTTGCAAACACTAATAGCAATTAAAATTAATGCTAAGTACGTTACTAATTGATAGTAATTCAAGATCATGCTTTCATACTATTATTCAAATTAGTTTAATGAGAAATGGATTTAGTTTAAATAAACCATAATATCAGGTTTATGATTGATAGAAATTTATGGAACCAAAGTTGCTTTTTATTAGGTAAAAGTTTAGTACTTTTGACGAATTTATGAAGCAAATGCACCAAAAGAATCACTCGTTACTATCAGATGTAGCCGTCGATGATAGTATTGTATTGTATATCCCGCACGCGAAATACGCGCTTTGGACGTGGAGTTGCAGACACCTGCCCGTTATCAGTCCACCAACAGCAAGCACCTAATGAGGATTAGGTAATAAGTAAGTATGGTGTTTCTCGAATGACACTGATTAGCCCTCAGTCAGTTATGAACTTACGCACTGTACTAAGGTCTTCAAACCACACTGATTCGCTCCTCTCAGAGTGACTGTGACATTTGGGATGTAGGGACATATCTTAATAGCCCGGCAAGGCTAACAGAAAAACCTTGCAATTAATTTATTAAAAATAAGTGTGTAAACTGATAAGAGTGATAGTGTGACATGCATCTCTACGTTTTAGCCACGCTTAATCGTACAGTTTGGAATATCAGTTGCAATCTTTATTAATCAGTGAAAATTACGTAGCTAAATGATAATAATGGCTATTTATTGGTGGTGCGTGTGACGTGTTTGCAGGCAGCTCGATCTGCGACCCGCGTCGCTCGTCTCGTACTCAGTCAGCTATACCGCAGGAACCATGTTCCTGCACACCATTGTCCGTGAATACTGAACCACAGTTTTAGAAAAGCTTTTATTTTTTAAACATATCAGTGCTCAACGGTTCCATTTTGTTTAAAAACAAAAATGACAGAAAGTAAGTTTTATATTTTTTTTTTTTAATGTTTTTACCGACTAACAGTTTGATTTATCCTTATTTTATGAATGGAATATAAACAGACACACTGAGGAACTAAATTAATTCCAGTAGGTACCTACCAATATTTCACAAACAGCCTTTAAAATAACAAACGTTTGAAAAATTAATATCAATTTTGCCATGTCTCATTTTGTTGTCTTGAATTTAGTACAATACTGGTTATAAATGAAGACGCCACTTTAATTAATTGCCTTGTCGCCTATATAAAGTGTTCGCAAGTAGAACTAGCTATTTAAAACAATAATAATATACGCTACGTCTTACTTACCCAGCAATTCTGAATCAATGTATTTCAATGTTACCCACTTACCAACATTGAGACGTTGAAACTTGCTTTACAAATAATTGACTATGATACTGAACGATAGCAAATTCATTCTCTATTCTATTTACCTATATTCGGGTTATCAATAGCTTCTTTCAAGAAGATTGGTGACTATTTCCTCAGTTCATTGGTTCGTCTGATTGAGAAGCCTGAAGCAATTTTCCCGTTGAACTAAAGTTCATGACATCTTCACGCTCTAATTAGAATCGATTTATAATACTGTGGTTCTGATAAAATCAATCAATGCATTACGTTTGTGATTATGATCAAGTTTGTCACTAGTCAATAGGGGATTGGTACTTTTTTGTTTTTTTTTTTCAAAAAATATCTGCCGAACTAAATCAACGAACTCATTTTGCACGTTCATTAAACTTGTAATGTGCTGAACGAATGTATTTGTATATAACGGTACATCAATCCTCATCAAGGCATAAAATAATGTATCTCGCAGCCATTGTTTATAGCCGTAGCGTGCAAATTGTTGACATCTTCTCATGAGCCGTACTCGCCATGACCCGATATAAACTTAGTCATTGGAGGGATCGCTAATGTCGATCTATCAGGCATGTTTGTTACAAGGGATTGGAAAAAGCATTAAATCCTGAACCTTTACTACGCTGCAATCTGCATCAACTTCTTAATCATCATGATTATAATTATCATTCTCTTTTTTCTCGCCCATTTTGTGGTTTTTTAAGATTTTCAAAATCAAACTCCAGTCAGTTCAATCGCCGCGCGTGGTCATCTTCGTCACCAATCTTTATCATGATAATATCTTTATTATGACCTATATAATTTAATGAACAAGATTATCAAGCTTAGATAAATTAAACCTTACACAGGAAATTTTGTTATAGGTTGGTTATTAAGTCCATTACCATAATAGCCTGAAAGGTCTACTGATTTACGTAAGTTTTTCCTTGAATTTCCATAACGATGGGTTCTGTATTAGGGCACACTATGGCTCCCGTCTACTTTGTCCAAGATATTTGGCCATCGAGACAAGGTTCCCAGCACAGTTGATGTTTCGTTAAGCTAACAAACATTTTGTGTCGAATATTGAGCGATATAGTTTTGTTTTTATTTTTGTCATCACCTACAATCACGTAGGGACTAGCATGAACATATTTCAAATAGCTCGTTATTCTTTGTTCAAAACACCGCTATTGGATTTGTGAATAACCAATATACGTCCGCTATTTTATTTATTTAAACATGGTCCATTTGCATTTTATTCGCAATCCGTTTTATACCTTGCAGCGGATAAATGTCCAATATCCATTATTAAGGAAGCACGATGAATATGTCCCGGTCTGAAGCGATGGCAAACAGGCGGAGTGATGGCTTACTACCGTCTGTTACCGTTGTGGTAAACCACTCCAGTTATTGCGGCAAAAGGAATATCTTGGACTCTCTCTAGTTATTGACTAAGAGCATCAAAGACAAAGAGAACTGGCTGTAATTTATTTAAGACTCTGTTACCGACGCTTAGTCGAATAACTAATTGAGAACTTGTTGCATTTATTTGTTGCCTTTCCTTTCTGTGAAGTGTACCAAGTCAATACCTAAGAATAGCTATAACTACAGCTACAAAAAAAAAACTAAAAAAAACTCTTGGGTAATTTATGCATGCAAATCTTGGCTAACAGATTCAATAAACTCACTAGAATGTCTTTAAGTATCTATCGGAGATGCCTTGTTTAGGTCAAGTAAAGTAACTTTATGGAATTATTATAATGGCCTAGGTAGGTAACTAGGTACTTACCTATATCTTTTATCTTCGTAAATATTGAAAAATAATTTTTCCTCCATTAAATTTACATTAACCAAATAAAATGCAACTTGTTTTTCGGTTATATCCAATTTCCTACATTTACCAACAATCATGGCGACGTAAAAATAAAAGTTAAAATTGGAACCAAAAAATATTTCCGTAATTTATTAAGTTTCTTTTGACAACATTCTCTTACATGGGAGACAAAAATTCGAGGTGGTGTAGGAAGCTCGCATTCGAAAAAAGTTCAAACGCTTTCCAAAATTAATTGTCGGCTTCAGAAAGCCATTGTATTAAAACTTAATAAAAAACAGTCAAATGCAAGCGTCAGTGATTTTTAATTTTAAAATATTTCTGTGCTCATTCTGTTCAAATAAAAGAAGCGGTAACTTTCAACAACGTCTTCAAATAATAATATAAGACATCTTATAGTTAGACGATGAGAATTGGCTGGTGGTTCAATAAGGCCGTTTTGCGAGGAATGTGATGACGAAATGATGAAGCATAACCATTGCTAACTAGGTAGTTAATGTTAATCAAACAAAAGTATATTAATTACTACGGTTACGGTACGGTATTTATACGGTTCAGGGTTTGATTCGCAGATCGGGCGAAGTGTTATTGGTTTTTTTCACCAGAAATTTCTCAGTAGCATTCATGGAGTCAGGATTTGTGCCCGATTTATAACAATAGGCTTTCATTACATGGGACTTAAATATAATTGAGCAAATGTGGATGTACAATTAGGTAAGCCTGTGCCTAACCCTTCTGGGATTGCAGGCGTGGTGTTATATTACAATGCAATGCTCTATTATTCTATCTCTCTCTCTTCTTCTCTCTTATTCTATCTCTATTAATATATTATAGGATCCTAAACCTGTCCCAAGTTTGACTACGAAGACAAACTTGCGTAGTGTTTTGTTACTGATACAATCCCACTGCTGGAGAAACACCTCCCCCACGTCTTCAGCAGTATTATTTTTGCAAGAAAAAAGTACTTCAGTAAGCGATTTAACTTACTCTTTTCTTGCACTAAATCATCTATAGCCACTTCTCTTGGAGAATATTGTTCATCTTAAATCGCTTAATGCAAGGAGAGTCAAACTGTGTATCTATGAAGTAATAATCTCATTATCGGTTAATAGTTTATTAGATATCATTAAAGCCACACACGGTAGTTTCTGTTATTATACTTAGTAAAGATTAAAAAGACAAATATTTGCACCGAGTCAGTAATTACTTAGTCACACACGAATAAAATGATCAATTTTGCTAGATCAATATGGCTGACACTTTTACGTGCTGTTGGTTTAATGATAACACACAAAACTTGAAGTGTGCATTCATTTTAATCACTAATTCATTCTATTTATTAAACTCTCAAACACAAATCTAATTCAAACTATTTTCGCCTTAAATGTTGTCGGTTAAAACTAGTTTTCAACAGTTAATGGCGCCATGAAAAACAGGATCCAGAACGTGCTATGAATTTTTACGAGGAATTTCTGGGAAACTGAAATTTTCCCGAATTGCCGAATAACCATAAAGTTCGGTTGTCGTTTTTCATAAGGTCGATGACTCGAAGTTCAATCTAGTCTGTGCCGTGGTAGACTTTTCAATTCAATGATCTTTGCCGTTCCTAACAGAAACACTCATGCAATGTTAATGATAAGATAAATATAGCTAAGCCATGTATACAGAAACACTTTAAGGGCGATAAGATAGTGTACCATTGTTTTAAAATTAAACACCCGGTTACACCCGGTTATCTGGCCCAATGTCAAGGTAATCTAACAATTCGGTGAACCGGTACGTACCAATTGTAACCGTGGCTCCAGACTCCAGACATCGGACATTGACATATACCTACTTTACTGAAATGTCTGTCACCGCACGGTTTCCACAAAAAAACGGAGATATGAAAGAAAAAAAAAAGATGTAAATGATAGCGTAACGGTCTTCTGTTTCGTGTGGTTAGTGCCTAACCGGTGACAGAGTTTTTATGCCGCCCATGGGGCTCTGATTTGGCTTTACATCTCTCAGGCATGCTGGCTTGGTTACCTATTGGTGACGGTTAATTGGGGAGCTTGGAAAAAATCGTCTTCCGATCACAAGTAACGTGGGACAAGGGCAGGAAAATGACGATCATGATGATGAAACCCGGGAGCTAAGGAGCTCGTGTCTAAATAATAACGGCCGCTCGGGTCAATCTTTGGTTAAGCCGTGCTTGCCTAGGTTGGTCTGTGGATGGGTGACCACCTATTACATTCCGAGTTTCCTCCGTACCTCGGAAAGCACGTTAAGCCGTTGGTCCCGGCTGTCATTTGTAGATCTTTGACAGTCGTTAGGTAGTCAGTGGCCCAAAAAGTCTGACAACCAGTCTTAACAAGGGGTATCGTATTACCCAGTACTAACTGGATTGTGGATATCAGATAGGCAGTCGCTCCATGTAAAATACTAGTATTCAGCTGCATCCGGTTAGCCGGGAAGCCGACCCCAACATAGTTGGGAAAAGGCTAGGCAGATGATGATTATGATGAAACCCGGGATCCGAAGCCTATTATCGGTACCAGTCGGACTGATCTTTAATTCGTTCTACTATGTCCTGCTGTAGATCCTTTTAAAATACATACGTATTTTTTATAACTCTTTGTTGTACTTTGGTTTTATGGGAATTCCGAATCCAACCCTGCTCCTGTCATGTTATTTCACAATCTCAAATAAAATTATCTTTGACAAAAGGTAAAGGAACGTTTGATGTCAAAAAATAGAAGTTAATTACATTATAGAGATTTTCCTGTCAGATTTATTTGAATAACGGTTTGTTTTATTTATTTTATAATATTTGCTGGTGGTGACATGTCATGATAATGATTTCAGAGCCGTTAATAATTACCAAACAGCTAGATATTATATACAAACGAAAAACGTGAAAACCACTATTTAATTTTTAGTGGGGCCCGAAATTACACAACGCGGTCCGAATAAATATTTATCCAGTTGTTCAGTATGCTAATAGAAATTAATCTGATTGTTTGACCCATAGCGTTGCGTTTAATAACGGTAATATTTGTTTCTGCGATTATCATCCCTAAGTATTCTGTGATAAGCTCTTGTTTACACTGACGCAAATTGTACTTGTGTTTGACAAATATTTTTTTATACGGTAGCAGTAGGATAGACTCTTGTTATTTGGAGTGTGTATCTTTGATAAAGAAATATCTGTAAAGGTTCGTTTGTACATGTTTATGGTAACAGATAGAGACCAATCAAAGCAATCGTTGTGGTCTGTTGATTGATGCGTATCGACAATCACAGCAGTTAGGTAGGTTATAGGTACAAAGCATTATGTAAAACATTGATCAACCAATCTCCTTGCCCCATATTAATTTGTTCCATATTCTAGAAATATCTGTAGCCTTGATTTAAATTTGACATGATTTGCATGAACTGATGAACTTGATTAATAGAACTTATTACTTTAAAGCTGTTTGTTTATTATGCATAAATATCAAATAAAATATTCTTGTTTTATATATTTATTTTGTATATAAGTAGGAATTGCATTGCAGATTCTTATATCGATATTGTTTAAACACTTTCCACTTATGTTAAAACCTTGTCAGTTTCTTAAAAAATATGTTAGCTGCAAGTCATTCTCAATCAAATTATCATTTTTATTTTTAACACAACAGTAGCTAAAATAAATATTAAAAAATAAGCAAATGTGATCTTAAGTATACATAAGATGATTAATTTTCAGATAAAAACACACCGTGTGCCATAGATAAGGGCGTCTATATCATACACAACGAGGACTTTAAAACGTAAGTGAGTACTTTTTAGTGTGCGTGCCTCATTAACATTGCACTTATTAACCAGAATGAACGAAGACGACACGTTACTAGCAATAACGAGTCGTCAAAGTACAGTTATGAAAGAATCCGAGTGAGTGTACACCGTGATCAAGTTAATTGAATCGAACAATTTAATTGGTTCTATCAATTATGTTCGAATACCAATGTTGTTTTCTGTTTATTTTCAGAACGCCCGAATTAACGTTCACTTACAGTTCTGAAAAGAATGCAATTGACGATGTGAAAAAGGAAAAGACTGTATGCATTGCAGCTACCGGGACTTTTCTTCATTATGTCGTCCTAATAATACTAGGTAAGTACTACGCTGCTTTGTGATGTATTATTTAAGAAAACTTCTACAGAATTCCTACTGAGTTTCTGTGAACCTTTTCTATTTACGATCCAGTGAATAAACAAGTGAATGTTCTTTTGTAACCTTATTACATAGAAAAAGTTAAATGAATCGTATTTTTGTGGTACAACGAAAACCAGATAGGTTTCAGTTCACAAAGAGGCAATATTGTAATACCAGCTTTGCGTCGTGAAGATCGAAATTATCCCACGGAAACTTCGGGGATAAAAAGTATCCTATGTCCTAGCATGAACTGAGTACGTATTTCCTGAAAATTTTAAGAACTCTTTTGCTCTGTAGCCTGAGTAGGTACCTGATAATGCTTATATTTTTTAGATATTATCATCACTTGGATGAGGAGCTCGTGGCTAAGTAATAACAGCCCTTTGGATCAATCTTTCGGTTAAGCCGCGCTTGCCTAGGTTGGTCTATGAATGGGTGACCACCCATTATATACCGAGATTCCTCCGTGCCTCGGAAAAGCACGTTAAGCCGTTACGACGTACGGCTACGGCGACCTACGTACAACTTTGACAGTCGTTATAGGTAGTCAGTGGCCCAAAAAGTCTGACAACCAGTCTTACCAAGGGGTATCGTATTACCCAGTACTAACTGGGTTGTGGAGGTCAGATAGGCAGTCGCTCCATGTAAAATACTGGTATTCAGCTGCATCCGGTTAGACTGGAAGCCGACCCCAACATAGTTGGGAAAAAGCTAGGCAGATATATCACTTGGATGAAGTAAGAATAACGTTCTAGTCATCTGTAGACCATAGTTAGAAATTTAATCTGGTTTTACTGTCAAGGATTCCTGTATGCATAAAGGTCATTTTTGTTTGGAGACAGTCCCATCAATCTAGTCTCAGAACGCTGGTACTTATTACGGCAGCGAACTTGGACCTGCGTCACTGCCGTTCTAGATAAATAGATATTTGTTATATAGGCTCTCACATGACTTCTTGTAAACATTACTGTCGCGCACAAAGAAAATTTGCGATAACAGTCTAACTAGAAATGACTACGTAGTAATCTGCTCTATAATATATTAAATGCACAAAGTATATTTGATCAGGTAAACTACCTATTGCTTATGTAAAGATTTGTCATCTTTTTCTATGCACACAATCAATCAGAATACGGCTACGCAGTAGAAAAACCAAGACCAGGTATAATACCAATTTGTTTCTTTATCAATTTTAGACATCAGTCTTTAGTAATCAATTATTATAACTAGAAGACGGGATATTTACCATGTTTATTGTTCTCTTTGAGTTCCCGATATTTCGGCGCTGTTGCAAGCACCATGGTCACGGATAAACTGAAGTTATTGCGGGTGGGTGTTTATGAGCAGACAAATCGGTCTACCCTCTTTCTTGTTCGTTTTTTGCACTCAGTACCGTCCCGTCTTCTAGTTATAATAATTTTAGTGACCATGAAAGTTTAAAATTTTAGTAATCAACTCTCAAAGTTACGCAGTTTAGACATAATTGTTCTTAAACCTCGACAGAAACCTAGTTTGATGCTAGTCCTCGTTAAATATTCTACAATATAGCCCATTATATACCTACGGTTGACTATGATCAATCGTGTACTCTGTTAAGCTACTGCTAAGCCGCCGTAACTAGTTGAGCAAAAGCTTCAAACTTTTTAATTTATGCCTATGCTTTGGCATAAACATCAAGCGGAATAGTACAACATGTTCATAAACAATTGAACACACAAAACTCACGAAGTTTTATAGCTATTGCTATCAATGATATTATAAATAAAAAGAGGTAGATATTCACCCATACTTAAGTGTAATTGTATCCATGATAATTGTAGTACCAAATGATTTGAAAAGAGTAACCATGGAGTTTCTTGCCGGTTTTTCTCCATAGGAAACGACCAACCCGAACCGTGCAACTTTTTGTCGACGTTTTTTAAGTGCCCATCGAGGCCTATGTGAAATAAAATATTTTGATTTTTGATTTTGACTAGCGCGCACAAATTGTTGCAGACAAATTCAGACAATTGTCGTAATTTAAGTACTTCAAGCACAATAGCTATCGCTTTCTGTATCATAAGTTCCGTATTATCTTTCGCAGTCGTAACAACGCAACGATATTTGAATGCCGCTCAGTATTAACGAAGCGTATCTTTCTTTACAATATCATTGGCAAAAATATGGATGGGGATAAATATTGCAAAGCACAATAAGATCAACATTTTAGCTTAAATTTTTAGTTTTTCCTTCATTTATAATTAAACTTTCCGTAACCTATAGGGTTAGCGTCATGGGCCATACTATGGTGTGCGTTCGGGGAGGAGTGGGGTTGGAACGGGCGGTTGTTCAGGCCAGCGGTGGTGGCCGCGATAGCCTGGGCCACCGGAGAACTGCTGCAGATGACCACGACACTCCCACCTCTGTTGGCGGCCATCTTAACTGGCATCACGGCGCGAAATATCGGTTACCTCGATATGCGACATTACACTGAAATTGATGGGTTTATGAGGTAACAAATTGCACGAATTTATCGAGTTTTAAAATCTTAACACTTGGCTTAATAAGGCAGTTCCCGTTTCAGCGTAAATGGAATGTCGAAAGTTAATTATAATAACGACAAAACATGAACTGCAATAGTCACTGTATAGTCATATGATCGTAAGAGCCCCAACCAAAGGCCAAAACGTGATGCAGCTGGCAATTGTTGTAGGTAGAATATATGCATATAATATTTATGGTATAATACATATACGAGGTGGAACGGTCACTGACGCGGAAACGGTTGCTGACCACATATTCAGTAAGTACATAATTCTGAGATATAGAAATTTTTCATCAGTTTTAAAAAAAAATCTGCTGTTTCCTACAAAAGTGCAATACCTACACGGTCAAAATGTATGGCTGATATTTTTTTTTTTTAAACAAATGAAAAATGTCTATGTGCTCAGAATGGTGTACTGAATACGTGGTAACCTCTTTCGCGTCGGTGCCCTTCCACCACGTATAATTGTAGAAAACTCAAAGTAATTAAAAGTATCTTTTAATCAACGTTCAACGACCATAAAAATAAATCTTTATCATTTGTTGCAGAAAAATATACCCAGTAATAATTCTGGGTAAGGGTTCTCTAGGCTGGAACTTGAGCTACATGAAGACTAACTGGAAGCAGGTGGCTTCGCTTGGAGTGCTGCCCTGGACTGCTGAGGTCGTGACTCTCGCTGTCTGCATGAATCTACTGCTTGGATACCCATGGCTTTGGGGTAAGATTATCTTTTATTTCTTCTTAAAAGGTTTTAAGTCGTTTACTGATGAAATCATCATCATTCTCCTGCCCTTGTCCTAATTTATCTGGAGTCGGCACAGCATGTCTTCTTATCCTATACTTCTCTATTACTCGTCTTCGCAGCAGTCACCTTCTTTCTAGCCATATCATCCTTCACACAGTCCATCCATCGCTTCTTTGGTTTTCTTCTACTCTTATAGCATTCATACTCAACATTTTCCTCATTCCTCCGCATCACTTGTTCACACCACGATAATCGATTCCCACACAAATTTTCAGTCACCCGCGCCACTTTCAGACTGAAGATAATGTCACAAGTAAACTAAGTAGGTTCATTGCGAATATCTGGATATAAATTCATAAGTCCCTGCGGAAGTCTGTTAGCTAGATGAATCTTAGTAGGATTTAAGTTTAACCGAGAAGTGTTATACTAACGGCATTTTTGGTATCTATTGGGCCTGATCTTTTTCTATGCACAACTAGCGACCCGCCCCGGCTTCGAACGGGTGCAGTATATACATACAAACCTTCCTCTTGAATCACTCTATATATTAAAAAAACCGCATTAAAATCCGTTGCGTAGTTTTCAAGATCTATATCTATAGGAACAGACAGCGCGAAGCGACTTTGTTTTATACTATGTAGTGATACACATTGCATCCTTTAGATACTAGGTAATGCGCAACTAGCTACGTGCGGTTCCCAAGCGAACCCCACTCATCATGTCACTCAATATAGTTTCTTTTACTTGTAATTGTATGAAATTCTGGGAATTTGAGTACAATGGAGGCTGTTATTAACACTTGTCTTCTTCATAGACTCGTAAAAATGTGGTTGAAAAGTACAGAGAATCCTCGTGATCTTGAATTACTTATTTACATTATGACGCTGATTGTAGCATTCCCACAAGCCTTAAGTAAACAAAATACAAAGAGTTACTTGTATTTGTAGGTATAAAGTTTTTAAATCTAAATTAGATAAAATAACAGAAGACCCAACTACAACAAATACCTTTCCTAGAATATGAATAATGTAAAAGTAAATAAACTACCAGTTCCAAACTTTCAGTAGCGTTTTGAACCCATCCACAAAAAGAGACCATCTAGTCCATTACTAAGCCGGGGACCACACGGCTTTCTATTTTATTCACAGAATATGAAACGCGGACATATTTTTCCAGAAATTCCAACAAAAACCCATTTTGTTTATCAAAAGCCTTTGATGGAATTATCTCTTAGGGACATACATGTTTGATATCCGATTTCACAGGACAAAGTATATGAAAAATCGTGTCACGCCGAGACTCAATAATGTTCAATATTAGATGCTAAACAGTAATGTCTTTTAAACTGTTCTATAAATAGAACAACGTGTCACACATTAGTTCTGATAAATCAACGCTCTCATCGCCCGTTATTAAAACGTCCCACAAACCATTTATTAGCAGGCGGCAAGTCGACGCAAAAAATAAATTAAAAATCAACGCAAGCCTGCAAAAACCGCGAACTAACATTCGATAAAACTCGAAACACCTCAAACTATGTAATAAAATAAAATTTGTCACGAACGCTGAACACAATGGAGCGCGGTGTGTGCGTTGTACAAAGCCAATTCAATAAATTGTGGTGCGGAACTCGTATTGCAAAAGATTTGAATGCATTTTCGCTGTATGACGTGGAGCGTGGAGCGCACCATTGAGACGCGCTGGCACGCTGAGAGCCCGCAGCCGCCACACCAACGTCACGCCGCTACCACGCCGCCGCTCCGCACACCTAGCCCGCTGCGTGCGCACACCTGTAATTACGAGTACCTACACGGCCCGGTTTTCGGGACAAAGCATCAAAGCGAAAAAGTTTCCAACAGCGACTTTTTGTTTTACTTTCGCGCTTTTATTTACCCAACCCGTATGTACTGCCCGTTACATCGACATGGACATGCATTCGCTGATAGTGTAATGATTTAATTATATTGGAGTTTTATCGCACGTGTGACTACGTAAAATATGAAACGATAAACATACCTTCAATTTGCATAAGTAAATCATGTTTACTGAATAATATTAACAGTGCTCACTGAAGCTTGACGCAGTAAACGTTTACGCTTCCAAGCAATTATTTATCAATGTAGGGAAAAAATGTCAAGGTACAGTTCAATGATACCTTTACGATAATTTTTTTGTATTTTTGTTGACGCTACCTTAAACTCTATATTCGTTCATAAAAAGTCTTCTAATGTTGTGTCAGAATAGAATGACTCTCTTTGTTTTGCTTGACCATTGTACATTTAATTAATAATTTAATTTTAACGAAATATTTTGATAGAAAAGCTTAGGTATACTGTATAACAGTGAATATGTACTTTTCTAGGTAATCTAGCATTTGATAAGGAAGTATACATCTCTCTGTTTTTTTGTTTAAATATCAAGGTACAGTCAGCAACAGACGTCGTTGAACATTTTTTTCCGATATTTCCTAATCACTATTATTTATCATAAGTTATTGACTAAAGTAAATTACAAAACAACTTGTCATAATTGAACTACAAAAGTCGCTGAACTCAGTTAAACCATTAATTGCTATTCATTACTACCGACAAAATTGTATGATCTGTAATAAATACAAAAGTCGCTGAACATTGCTAATTTCCTACATTTCTTGTTCGTTAAACCCGTTTGCTCCAAGGCACTATTTGGCGAAGCGCAGCGCACCACATTTTTCATAATCAAAACATTGCCGAATAAACACAGCTACTAGTTTAGAACATAAATTAAATATAATATTAATAGATATTGAAATTAAAAACTAGGACAATATTTATTTAGTTCTAGTACTTATAAAACAAATATCAATAATGGATAGGCACTACATACATAATAAAATACAGAACATAAACATATATTAGACAGCAATATTACAATATTTAAAAAACAATCACGAGTTTACGATATGTTTACATGCAATCTTGTTTTTCTAAACAATAAATGAACCGGCGTTGAAACTAAGACGTTTCTAAGAGTAAAAATAGATAATTGAATGTGTAACAAATAAAAAAAAATACTTCCCTTCAGTTACAGGCCAAATATGACGTTCTCGAAATAACACAAAACCTTAAAACTGTCAGTGGAGCTCATCATTACAAATAACTTTTTTTGTATGGGAGCAGCATGAATGAAATCGCAAAAAAAAAAAACATCTCTATTATTATATTTAGTACAGTACCACAAACATTCTAACATTATCGTCTTCCATTCATCAGCAAACAAGATTTTTGTATGAAAGTGCTGCGTACCTAGGACTCGTCCTCGACAGCCGGTGGAACTTCGTGGAGTACTTCCGACGTTTGGCTCCTAAACTGGGACGGACAGGGGCTGCCTTCAAGCGGCTCTTGCCCGACCTCAGGGGTCCAAACGCCTCCTACCGGAGGCTCTACGAGGGGGTCGTGCGGTCCATGGCCCTTTACCGGGCCCCGGGCCGGTGTGGGCGCATTCTTTGAGGCGGCAAGCTGCCCACTACCTGAACGCGCCCCAAAAGGTAATAGCCATAAGGCTAATCCGGGGGTACCGCACGATCTCCGGCGAGGCGGCTAGCCTCCTTGCCGGATTGCCGCCATGGGATCTGGAGGCGATAGTCCTCGCGCGCCTGCACGAATGGCGCGCGGAGGCACTACGTCGGGGGGAAACTCCGCTGCCGCGGCAAATTGCCGCTCAGCAGACAGACCTCCGGTGTGATCTCATGGCGACATGGAGAGAGCGACTGTCGCAACACCGTGCAGGGCACGCCACCATAGTGGCGATAAGTCAACTCTTTGAGGAGTGGCTAGAGAGGCGCCACGGCGCCCTCACCTACCGCCTGACGCAGGTCCTCACCGGACACGGTTGTTTCGGGAGGTTCCTGCACCGAATCGGGCGGGAGGAAACGCCCGGGTACCACTGCGAGGATCGTCCGGAGGACACGGTGGAGCACACCGTGGAGGTCTGCCCCGCTTGGGCGGAGCACCGCCGTGTCCTCGTAGCGGCGATTGGAGGCGGCGATCTCTCGCGTCTGGCCTTGGTTTAAGCCATGGTCCGGAGCGAGAGGGAATGGGAAGCCGTCACCACCTTCTGCGAAGCAGTCATGCTAGTGAAGGAGGTGGCAGGACGTGAGAGGGGCGTCTCTCGCGGCGGCTGCGACGTGAGGTTCTTCCTCACGTCGCAGCCGCCGCGGGAGACGCCCTGGGCGTCGGGGGTCATGTGGTGGCTCCCGGCCACCGGAGGCGCGGGCCTGTGGACGGCGAGTTACGGGCCAGCTCGCCGTCCGGCCGTCTTATGACGACAGGCCGTGTCGACAGCGCGTTCGTGTTCCACGTGCGCCTCAAAGAGATGTCAGCAAAGAAGTAGGGGTCCGCAAGGGCCGATGCCTGCCAGGGCTGCGGGACTGTTCGAAAGAGATACCGTGGCCCTGGAACACAAAGGGCAAAGAAGGAACATGGATGGGTTTTAGTCAGTACAAGTCTGACACTCCCTTCCGCTCCGCCCAGAGTGAGGGGGGTCGTTTGATGATTATCAATCCAAAAAAAAAAAAAAAAAAAGTTGTGTAAATGTATGAATTTTTTTTCGCAATTTCCGTGTTGCTTCCATAGAAAAAGTCGTAAGTAATGATGAGCCTTATAGTAAATAAAGAAAAAAATTGATTTGATGACTGTTTTATTAATTATTTAAGATCAACTCAAACTAACATCACCAATTTGTAGGCTTACTATAAAATAAAGGCATATACCTAAAAAATCACACGGTCACAACTGTTTAATTGTGAAATAAATCAAAACGATGTTAAAAAGGTAATGGTGTATTCTGCAGTATCTTGTATTCAATTATGAGATTCAACAACTCATACATTATCAAGTTAAAAAACTCACGCATGTTTAGCGACTAACGGCAAAATGATAGTTACCGACTTAACCTGTAATAATGTTTAGCGACTTATAACATATTAATGCTTAGCGTTTTTGTAACATTGAAATGATAACCTTATTTTGTGCTCTATTCTGGTAAGTGATTTATGGTTCGTTTTAGTGTTCAGGTGTTTTGTAAATTAGTATCTGTTTATGGACTTTCGTTGCTGACTGTACAAACGGCAGCATATCAAGCTACCCGAAACTGTCAAATTTTCCCAATCAACCTTGAACCTAATACTTTAGAGATAAAGAAAATTGTCAGATTGTAGTAGCTTGATGTGCTGGCGTCTGTACATAACCAAGTATATAATATATATAATTTCTAACATTTCAATGTTCTAACACAAGGCTTTCTTTCCCAGGTTTCCTTCTGGGCTCGGTTTACGCATCAGTGTCATGTCCCGTCCTGATGCCGACGGTGGTACGACTGACTGCCGGCAAGAACCTGGGTCAGAACTGGCCGCAGCTGATCTGCACCGCGGGCGGGACCGATACCGCGCTCAGTGTAGGCGTGTTCGGCGTGATTCACAGCTTTATCATGTACGACGGCGATGATGCCTATCGATATGCTAGGGTAAGTTATGCTTACTTTTATAATAGTTTTGTCAGGGTTGAACCTCATTTAGCAGCACGGAATTGGATTTTTCCATGCTCCTAACCTTATCTATCGCTCTGAATCGTCATTTGCTAGAACGAGAAACAACGAGGGAATGCTATCGCACGCGGCAGTATCGTTGATGTAGTCGGTAGCACGCGCCCCTGCTGCTAGATGAGGTTCAACCCTAAACGTAGAAGTCTATTACAGAGCTCTACAATAGTGCAAGGTGGGACAATAAGCTTTCGACCTCAATGCAAATCTAATGTTTTTTCCAATTAATTTACAGTGATTTAGACTGTTTTCTGACATTTGTAATTTTACACAGTAGTCATCTTGATGTATTATATGGATCCTAGCTCATCGAAGACTCATCACAAAATGTTTCTTCAAAAAGTTCTCTTACCTCCCAACAACTCGATATTTTTTTCAGCTAAGATCTATTTCAATCCATTCCTCATTATAAAAATTCACCTCACATCATCCACCTCCCAAAATCTTTCCATAACACCGAAGGGCACAAAGTTATGGCACCAAGTTTCGCAGAACGTCGTCTAACTTTGCGCTGTTGCAGGCGGCGTGCGCGCTTTTGGTGGGCGCAGTTGTTGGTGCCAGCTGGGGCAGCCTGGCCAAGTTCATGCCACACTCTCGAGACGCCTACCTCACGGAGTTGAGGGTACTCTTCGTCGTGGTTGGCGGGCTATTAGCCAGCTTCGTTACCACGCAGTTCGGGTGGGGTGGTACAGGTCAGTGAACTTCTTTTTATTATTTTAATGGTGTTATTGTGTGCCACTTTAAATAGCGGTATTAGGAACTATTGCAGTAAGTGTCGTGGGTTATGGAGGTGAGAACGCAGATATCCAGGATCCTGTAATGCTATATCGGATTACCTAGCGTGTAGTTTTATTTATTACAAAACTAAACACACCCAATACGCTCTCCTGCATAGACGTGGCTTTTATCTAAGATAATGTCTATAGGAAAAACCGGCCAAGTGCGATTTGCATTTGCACACAAAGGGTTCCGTAACACCAAACAAAATAATAACAATATTTTCACGCTCATCTATAGGTCAATGTATAGTATATATTTTTATAGTATGTTAATGAAAAACAAAGTTAGGTACTGCTGCAGTTATAGGTTAAAGTCTCATATCTTATTCAAACGAATTTTCGTTGGATGTTCTTTTTACCATTGTAGACGGTAAACAGAAACTACATTTTTTATTATTGTCCTCCTCTTGCTTTAGAAATTAGAGGAAAGGAGCGAATATCTCATTAACCATTGACATAAGACAAAAGTATTTTGGGATCTTCGATATAAGGTTTTAAGATCTATAGATAGACACCTCTCACAATTTTATTATATACATACGTAGATAATTTATTTCCTTCCCTATTTCTTTTATTCATCATTTCACATCATAGCGTTTTATAGAAGACACGTGCTCTCTAAATATCAACTGTGTTGCCAACAGTCTCGGAGTAAAATTACTGTGACATACGGATGGACAGACAGACGGACAGGACAAATCTAGGGTTCCGTGTTTTCCATTTGAGAAAGGAACCCTAATAAGAGAAATCTACATAATAGGGGACAACCTGTTGCTATTTACAAAACTGATAAAAACCTGGACGTTGCCAAAAATTCTAATGAAAAAAAACTGATACGAACTTCCGCAGCGGCTGGTCACTTGACCAACAAAAAGGTTGTATTCGACCACATAACACGACCACGTGCACTACTGTTCTTTCACAGTTTATTTACTGTTCTATTAAGTTGGCTAGCCTGAAGTTTGAATAATTCGCCTGTAGAACTTTTTTTTACACATACCTCAGGTTTTTTTTTGGTAGCCTCTCATGTGCTCCACTGCTGGGCAAAGGCGCCCCCCTTCTCCTTCCAAACCTCTCTATCTTGTGCAATATCTGGCCATGTTCTCCCCGCAAACCAGTTCAGATTGTTACACGACCTTCAACGCGGTCTACCTCAGGTTAACCAACTTAATAGCCAGCAGTAAATAAACTGTGAACGGACCATACCTAACGATAGGCATTGAAAACTTCGCACATCACAACAAAAGCCAAACAACTAAAGAATAGAAACTATTTAGTACATACATTATTTAGTTACACAAAGTGCGGTTTGCGTTTTCAATACCATAAATTAATGTGTTATTTGCTAAAACGTTTAATACCTGCGTAAGCACAATGTAGTTAAATCGCAGAATTATAGTTATTTACTGGCAAAGTAAATAACTATAATTCCGCGACTGCTATTCCAGTCCATGAGAACCTTTCTAAGCCCCGCGCTTAGAAAGGTTCTCACGGACTGGAATAGCAGTCTATACCCGGATTAAAACGTAATTTAATTTTACTGAAATATACTACTTTTCTTATCTTGGGAATTATGTAAATGTTGTCTTAGAAGCATTACACCTAATTATACAGGGTGTAAACAGACCCTTCACATAGCCGTCAACCAAGCATTCTGTACATCAAACTAAGTAACTTTACGCAAAAATTATTGCTGGGAATCGACTTTTTTTTTTGGTGTGAAAAATCACGTTTACGGTAGGACTCGATGGAAAGCACTCAAAGCATTGTGCTGATGAATGGATTGAATAGTATCATGGATTTATAAAAAAACTTGTGAAAATTTTGGAACTTTGACCCCCAATATCTCTGTAACTAGAAGGTACCCAGGTATGGTCTAGAACAAAAAAATTATCGCAAAGACGGGGAGAACAAGTGGCTTTCGGCTACGTTACGGGTCTATTTAGACCCTTTATGAATTTTGTGTAATTTTAAATCTGTAAAGAATGGTACGAAATATGGCGTACCAGACTACCGACTTGTACAAAGCCCCAATTACAGAACGACGCGACGATGTTAGCTGTTATTGACGGATTGCATCTAGCACCGTTAATTGAGTTTAGAAATGGAACATATTCCTCGAATATGTCAGGTAGAAGTCGACTCATAGTTATTTTATGAACGTTAATTTAAATCCAAAACTTTAGGTACGAACTTATCAAAGAGGTTTAAAATAAAATTAAAATAAGTACTGGCAAGTTATAAAAAAGTTAGTTTAAAAAAACTCTTATGGCTTTACTTTAGATTTACACAAAATATTTTTTAAATGAAACTGCCAGTAGTGATGCATTTCAATTACAATTGTCAATAAAAACGTTTAATTACTTTTTCATGCCACAAAAAAAAGACAGGCAAAGTGTAACAAATATGTAAACAAATGGAAACAGTAATTTAAGTACATAAAAAAGAACAAATTCTGTTACTATCGAAAAAATTGTGCCACTGTTAGATATAATATTTTTGAAAAACCTTTGTCGGTTCACCCTGTTTTGATGCTCAATGATGCAACCACTGAAGCCCGTAGTCTCAGTGTGTATATTCTCATACATTGTGCACCTCACCTATATCTTTACAGCAGTGCGGTGATAGCCAGTAAGAAAATGAAAACCATTCTCTGAGATAGTATTAAACAAAATATGTTATGTCAGCACTTCAATAGCACGGATATTCAACGCAACAAATTATTTTTAAACAGTATTTTATGAGTAAAGAAAGTAAGTACCCAAGTTACAAAATAGGTGGTGTTCGAACCATGTTCTTCTTTTTGAAATGCATATTTGCATTAAGGATATACGAAAACTCGACAGTGTGCAGAGTGTGACTCGAGTGCTGCAGCGAGCTTTCAACGGAGCTTTTCAATCATGTGTTACAGGCTTTTATCAAACTCTCACGGTTTCAGCTCATACTAATTTATGTAAAAATACGGAGTAGTAAGACTTTTTATCATTGACCTTTCCTAAAATGTCTTAAATATTGGAGTGCCTCGTATAAAAGTAATAAAATACTTTGTAATAGTTTCAGTTGAGTTACTGCCTTATTCTCTGTGCGTCAAACAGCTGACTTTTCCCAAGCACGGTCGGTCTTCGCAACATCTTTCATTTCACTGATTTAATATTACGAAAAAACATAATATTTTAGGAAATCACGGAACACTAGCGCGATCATATTTATGTAAGCGTGCATTCCAAATGTTTACTGAAGCTTGTTTGCTTGAAGATCAAAGAGTAAACAGATAAGAGATATTATTTTACAAAGAATAAAAATCATGTTTGCTCGATGAAAAGTCACCTGAGTGTGAGTCATCAATGTAAGCAATAACTAGATTATTTGGTGATAACCATTGTGAAAATATTGGTTATAAATTTTCATCCCTAATTCAAACGAAAAATGAATCTTTAAACGCTTTTAATTCCTCGTATAAAGTAAATTTAGTTTTTATGTTGAAACACAAACTGTGTATTTGCTTTGGTGGAAAAGTTTGCAACGATAATTTCTATTAGTTCTAGTTTACTTTATCATTAGTGGCAAGTCTAATTACAAAAAAAACCTCTTTTCAAAATAACCCTTAACACTAAACCGTTCATGTTTTCAGGTGGTATAGCAGTATTAGCATGCAACGCAACAGCGGCGCGCCACTGGGCGAAGGCGGGCTGGAAACTGAACAACAACCCTGCGTCCACCGCGTACCGCGTCATGTGGTCGGCGGTCGAGCCGGCCCTCTTCGCCTACACTGGGACCTTTTTCGTGGTACGTATATTGATTATTCACAGAAGCCAATTAATTGAAGTTACCCCAGGTTCCTGGAATGAAAATAAACACAAAAGTTTAAAACAAACAAATTGTTAAGCGCTCTTCAACTGCTGTGATTTCAACAGCCAATCGAGTCACGCAGGTCGATGATTTTTGGAACAAAAACAGGGCTTTGGGTAATTAGAAGTCCATGGAATATAAATACATTACAAGGCAAAAGGTCTTTAAATTACGATCCTTCCGGATACAAATACTAAACGGAATAAATCTATGTTTTTTTATGACACACTTTATTTAACCTGGTAAGTCTTTTGAACACCTTTTAGGCTTTTAGCCTCTGGCACTTATGAGTACTCGTACGCGTCGTGAGGAGCTCGTGAGTAAATATTAACAGCCGCTCGGGTCTATCTTCAGGTTAAGCCGCGCTTGCTTAGGTAGGCCCGTAGACGGGTGACCGCCCATTAAATACTGAGTTTCCTCCGTGCCTCGGAAATCACGTTAAGCCGTTGGTCCCGGCTGTCATTTGTAGATCTTTGACAGTTGTTACAGGTAGTCAGTGGCCCGAAAGTCTGACAACAAGTCTTACCAAGGGGTAAAGTATTACCCTGTTCTAACTGGGTTGTAGAGGTCAGATAGACATCCGGTTGGACTGGAAATCGACTCCAACATAGTTGGGAAAAGGCTAGGCAGATGATGACTTATACAAACTATAAATTTCATTGTTTAATAGTAATTTTGCCATTTTATACAAATAGTATACTTAAAATCATCATCACAGTGCATTAAGGAGTGCCTTTCCGCGTAGAAACAAAGTATTAAATTGGCATTGTACCTACCTATTTAAATTTAATATTAATAAGCTATTTAATTGTACACGATTTAGCAAGATTGTTTGACAAACTACGATTATTTTCAAGATAGTAATTTATTAAACCATAAATCAAGCATGTAATTTGCCCATTCATGATATCATTACTATATGACATTATTTTACCAAAATAAAGGCGCAATTGGAACGTTGCCTTGGTCCCATTGAGTGATAAAAATATTGTCAGACTATAATATATCACTGTTATAAAGGCTAATCTACCTAAATTCTTAGTACAAAGTAATAATGTGACGTATGTTATTATAGATACACTCGGAAATATCGAAAGTCATGCTGGTGGGGTTCGGCATACTATTTGTCTGTCTGGCAGTCAGACTGATCGTCACATTCCTGGTGTGCTCCAAGTTATCAATACGGGAGAGGTTATTCGTCTGCTGCACATGGGTGCCGAAATCTATTGTAGAGGTATGTATCCAAAAATAATTAAATCATATTTTTTCCAGCCGAAAACTTAAATTTAACCTAATGAATGGACTAATACAGGTTCAAATCCTCTTCTAATAAAGCCAATGATGTATCAGTGGTGATAGTGACCGAATAAGAATGATCAATCAATCTTCCTCGCTGTATGTTATCTGGTCGTGTTCGCGCCTTAGAGTTCTAGAGAGCCTCTAGCAACTGAATCTATCATCTTCCACTGCTATGCCATTCACAAACTGCGCCACAACACCCTATCCTCCGTCTACCACATTCAGTATATCCCAGCTAGCTTAACAAAGTCGTCGGTCCAGCCATCTGGGGGTGTCCCACGCTAATCTTGCCTATAGCCTACTTTTTTTTACTGTTTCTTTCAATATTTGAATTTTCAGTACTGAAAGTCATATTGGCACCTATCCAGTTCCAACCCCAGGGGTTTCTTGCGCCACTAAGACTTTAAGAAGGTTTTAGTAAACATTAAATCCGCTTTAAATATAGTTTAAATATTGTTTCGGATAATGAACAGTGAGCGGCGACATCGCTTCCAGTTAATCCTTCCTTCCTAATGGATTTAAATGCGCGTCCTTGACCCGTCGCCTAAACGTCACACCTAGGTCAATGACCTTTAATCGTATCTTTGTAAATAATTAAGGTATTACTTTAGAGGCCATTTGTAATCTTGATCGTAGACTTTAGCCAAGTATGGCTAGGGTTTAGTTCAGTGTAGGTCACAACATAATTCTGGTTTCCGTTTTGTTCCAAGCACTACGGTTATAAAACTGAACCACAGACACAGACTTCTTGATATTTTATAATTATTATCTGCCTAGCCTTTTAACTATGTTGGAGTCAGCTTATGGGATTTCTTTAAGCCATTTCCTTCCTTTCCAATTACCTAGTGGCTCCTAGTTCTTGGTCTATTGCAATAAAATAAAACCTATTTTTTCTCTTTACAGGCTGTGTTATGTCCAGTAGCAATAAACGCGCTGATAGCACAGGGCGACCCCGATGACGTGCGGATGGAGTACGCGGAACATCTCATGAGGCTCCTTGTGCAGGCCATACTGATCACGACACCCATCGGCTTTCTACTCACCAACCACTTAGGACCCTTACTGCTGAAAGAGAAACATAAAAAATGTGAAAACGGTAATTATATTTTTCTTCTTGGATTTAAGTTGGCCCTTTGTGGACTGGATAAAAGCAATAATCAAATTAAGTTAAGGGCAACCGGAAAATGTTAGAAGCTTAGAAATCATAAGCGTATGCAGCCTATTACGTTCCCACTGCTGGCCCACTGGTTTACTCTCAAACACAACAAGATTCTAACAAAGAAAGAGCAAAAACAAAAGAACAATCTTTACTGAATAAGGTTTCATTCATTGAGTTGACTTATTGTTTTTGTTACGTTATAAGGAAATGCAATGCAAATTACAAAGTAATTCTGTGAACGCAGCCTTAATTTGGGCTATTACCGACTTGTTTAAACAGTGCATCGGCCAATTAACTTATGATTCTTTACAAATGGCAAAAGTGAAGGAGGAAACGAGTTGTGAACTTGTAACTTGGCAAAGATCCAACAAATACTTTTGCATTATTGCAATTTTTGAAGGTTTTTTCCGTGTAGCTATTATAGCTTTTTACTTGAGACACATTGCTTCGGAGACATTTAGGAAGTAATAATACAAATGTACGATACAATAAGGTTAAATGAACTACGAAAGTTTTACCCAATTTTCATTGTTCGAAGTAAAAAACTTTCACGTTAATCTCAAAGTAAACGAAAAGTTTTAAAATATTACCTACCTAGTTTTCCTTTGTTTGCCAGTCAATAGAAACTACAATACAATAGACTTTAGTTCCAAAATTCGCACTTTATTTGATAGAAACTTTTTGACAATGCGGGATTTGGTGATTTCCATGATTTTAGTTCATAAAACTAACCTAGTGTAATGTGTTAACTATGTAACTAAAGCAAGTAAAAAATTTTATTTTTATTGTTTCAGAATCCGAATCATAAAGAAAATAATCAACGCAAGGATCTCATTATTAAATAGTTAATTTATTGCGGATAAGTACTACGCATTTATTGCCATGTGGTCCCCGGCCAGTGGGCCTCCTCTCATCTCTCATAGAGAACCCACAGGTTGGAAGGAGACGTGTATGAGATTACAACAGAAAAAGTGACTTAAGCACCGACGACATTAAACCTACTTTTCAATCCTGGTTTCCGTCGGGTTACAAATCAAGAATACACATGCCAGTAGCTTGTACATTGACAAATCATTTATAAATTTGTCATGTTTCGTGTTAAGTTCTTGTGTATTTCCTGGCTTGAGAACCTGTTCATAGCCTCAGTCGATGCAACTTGCGTTAAGCGACACGCGCACGCTTCAATTCGTTGCTCTGCGAGAAGAGACGGTGAGACTCATGGCGTGCTCCAAGCAACTTCTTTCATTGGTTTTATCTAAAGTCGTAGTCGCGGGTCGCTTGAGCGTTTAGGGCGTGGCCAAGGAGTAAAACACAAATCCGCCATATTACAGACAAAAGACATTTATTTATATATAACTAGCGCTCACAATACAATCGCTTTCATTTTGCTCGCTTGACGATATTTTTTTTTTAAAATTGTTTAAAAGCGATTGCTAGTGTAAAAAAAATTACTGTATAGATTATTATTATAGATAAGTAAAATTAAATCTCTGTTATTGAAAAGTACTTCACATATTTTTAGTTATGTACAGAAGCCACCCCATCAAGCTACTTCAATCTGTCAAATTTCTTTAATAAAAACTATGAACATATAGGCTTATTAAGGTACAAATATATTGGTAGGTACTCTGACTCCTAAACTAGGTGTGGGCCTGTAACTTAGAAGTCAAAATATATAATATATTTCATATAATAGATTTTCATTTTCATCGCTTAAGCATTAGGTTCCAGATGATTGGAAAACGTTTGACAGTTTAGGGTAGCTTGGTGTGCTGCCTGTATGCTGAATGCAATTACAGCAAATTCTCAATCAAAGTGATTTAGTCAATGATCTTATACGATAGTTTGTTAATTACTTATAAATATTTTAGAACAAGTTTAAGATTATTTTACATAATAACATAAGTAAGTGAGATTAATATTAATAATGTGAATAAAATCATGTTTTTGTGAAAACTTTGTTTTAATTTATATTTTAGTCCCGAAAAAACAATTCATTCAATTAACAAACACAGTAGTACGGGCTGTTCCCGAAGCAGACACAACAGTAAACTAATCACCGTGGATCATAATAAATAAGTATATGAACACAGGACAGGGAAAGTAGTAATTACAGCAATTTATTACCATATTACTTTCTACCTCTTAAAAGTTACTTCATGTATATGTCGGATTTGTCAGGATTTATTCCGTTAAGCTCGTACATCATGTGGGCAGATGATGGGTTTCGTGCTATGAGTGTTTTCATAGCACGAAACCCATCATCTGGGTGCGATACACTGTTTCTAGCAAACTAACAAATTACTTGAAATTACAACTTAACACAATAACACGGGGCACAATGAATCGGGTACAGTTCCAAGAGGTCTCAACTCTGCCGCGATCAGACGTTGACTGTCGCCCTCCCCTCGACCTGCACATCAGGGCTCTGTAGAAGCACGCTGTGTAGTGGGGAGACTGGTAAGTAAATCGCGTGATGTCACCACTGCGTACTAGCGCGCTTTCCAATTCATTTTATGTCCGTACTAACAACCGGATCCGACTTAATTATATATGTACGGGTATAATAGTGCTCGTGACTGTATATGTTACTTTCTCATTTATTTTTTAAAATAATTCATTAGTGAGACTTTATGGTAATTCTAAGCAAGATGTCTGAAAGTCTACTGTTAAAGCCTGTTTTCAACAAGCCTACAACATTTTAGTAGAATATACCTACTTACATGTGCAAGAACCCTTACTGTTTACACCGTATCAACTTAATAACTTTGGACGTTACACTCAGAACCAGTCAGAATATTTAGAAAGGTGGTTGAAGTGGGGAAAGTAAACGGAAAAAGACCTCACCTACTCGTTGATCAGACCACATTAAAACGCTAACGGGACCACACTATTACCAATGTCCTGAGACCAGGCGAAGACACAGTGGCCTAAGAGCAGTTGCGTCAAAAAGTTTCCAGTTTCCGAAACCTTTACCAATCAATAAGAAGAGAAATCAACTAAAACCATCTTGTGTTACTTCCTACAACTAAATCTTACAATATGTCCTACTACTCAAGAAAAACTTCCACAGAAAATTTTAGCATGCTAACGCCATCTATTGGCATTTTCCGGAACGAGCTAGTGGATTTTCTCTTAAAGTGGTTCGCGTACCGGAAGATGTAATTGCCTCGATGAGTTGCAAGCGGCCCTTGCAAGATGGCGACACGGTCACCCCGAGAATATTTTTTTCATAGATTCGGTAATTTTGCTCTTCAGGTGAAAATAAAACTAGTTTATAAGGAAACTTTCGACTGCAAGGAGTTGTACGTACACGATAATTAATTTGTACTTGAGGTGCAATTAAGCTTTTGAGTTGAGTTATTAATCAATTGACTAACCCACGAATTTGGATAAGCAGTTTTATACGTTTAGAACAACTAGAAAGTACTTAAAAAATCGAGAGCACGTACACTACATAAGTTGGTCAATAACCTTTTATTTAAAACATTTACAATATCTAAAGAAGCCAATTATGAACATTGTTTTCTAGGCCAAAGGCAATTATTGTGATGTGCATTTGTGTTAATGATGTTGTGATAGCGTGTCATCTTTTAATGTCATACGAGATCCCTTTAATTAACAAACAGATCAAACGCGCGCCACAGGAGGGCGGCGCGCGCGCTGCGCCTGCGCCAGTCCGAGCGGACCCCGGCACCGCCACGCGCGACGGCTCGAAGCCTCGATCACAAATTCATCTCCACAAACGTAAATACTGAAGCACACGTCCGGCGCACCGCGCTCCCGCGCCGGTTCAAGGACTTTACGTGACCACCTCGAGGTGCTAACATAAAGAGCCTTTTCCGTCACGTATTCAACCACCTGATTTGTGTACAATTTTTTATCTGAGCTCTTTCACCTTCAACACAAATATCTTATCTCAAGCCAGCTTCCGATTGGATTGTATTCGACGTCTGTGAACATATCGGTCAATGTTTGAGTGAAACGTTAGAATGAACTTTAGAAAATTATTAAGATGAAGACGCGCGATCGTCGAGCGAAACAGGATTTTCGGGGAAAGCAGGACAAAAAGGGAGTGAAACAGGACATTTCACGCGGCGGGAAACGACAGACGAATAGTGTTGGTGCTATCGAGACGGCTGCAGAGGCGCGCGAGCGGACCAAGCGATCCGGTGTGGAGGCCGTCAAACTACACCTGCAGGTGACAGGTGACGTCGGGAGGACCTCTAGATCTGCTACATCAGTAAGTACATATAATTTAAAACATACTATAGTAGTCCCAAAGAAGTGAAGTCATAGGTAATCTAAATTCACTGTCGTGTTTGCACATAATAATAAATATTAATGTGACATTTTATAACTATAAATTAATTCACAAGGAAGTAGGTACATCATGTATCTAGTAGTTAAGCAGATCGATGGTTGGCGGTCCTCGTGATTCTGACGTACCTATGTTCAGTGAGAATCGTAGACAAAACAATCAAATTAGCGCTTCCATGTAATACGCTTGTTAACAAGACTACTGCACGCTCATTGATGTATCACAAATTATAATACAATCTAACATGGTGAGGCTGACAAACAACGTGGAAATCAAACTAGGTTCGATCTATTGTAAAGTTTATAAACTTTCCAACGTTATTACGTGATCTCTTATTGAGTACTAGGAAGTGGTAAATGTTTACATACACAAAGAGAATTATGAGAAAAGGAATAAACAAGAACCTACGTTAAATTTGAATCAATTTCTAAAAAATATTGTAGATAGTTATATAATAATTTTTTATAATTAGAAACCTGCATTGGCTGTCTTTATTATTATCTTAATACATACGGAAAACGGTAAATGCATTTGTTTTTTGACTTTGACGAGAAAACCATGTGACCCATTTATCACATTTACGAGATCATGACAAACGGAGATTACCCGCCGATGATGAGGCTTAGCGCTCTTATCAATCGCGGTATGACTAGATATTGTAATATTTTTTTTAAAAAAATCTCAGTCACCTGGTTAGGAAACTTAGAACTTTTTGCAACAACAAAACAAACAAAAAAAAATTGAATAAAAAGAAAAAATAGAACATAAAATAATAGTTTAAAAATATCTTAACGTAAGTTTTCGTATAAACATTAGAGTCGAGCAAGTATTTTATAAAAAATCTGAAACATAAACATTAAGTTACAAAACAACAAAGCGAACTAATTATAACTTGTACACGCAGACAAACGCATAATATCAGCTGTAAAAATAACATACTTCAAAATAAATCGGTAATTCAACTACGCACAAAATGATTTGCGTCTCTTTCTTCTTCTTCTTATTTGCTATATATCGCTGGCACAACAAATTTTATATTTTGCTAGCCCAAAACTTCGCCACTTCCACCGCGTCGTCGGTGGCAGCGCAAAGGTCACTTCGGCTGCATGTTTTTGGGCTAAGAGGGCAGGATAGGAGGTGGAGCATAGTTTGCGATACAGCTCCACAACTACACTCCGTCGCTGTTTCGTTGAGGTAACCCCACTTAACGAGGACTCTCGATAGCGAACATTGAGAAGTCCTCGATTAGTCTAGGAAAAGGAAAATACTGGTACTTAAAATTGTTCGTATTTATGGAAAAGTAGTAGATCTTATCATAATTCAAAGTACTTATAGGTTAATTGTCTTGATTGTTCAATTAACTCATTGTCAATACATTAGATCGAATGTAGTTGACAGAATTCATTGATTCTTGACCGCGTCTGCATTGCGAGGTTTCTCCGAAACGTACTCAACTTTTAATTTATCAAAGTGCAGTGCAATGGTGGTTTCTGCAATTTTATGTTAGCAATCGCAGTGCGTTTTAATCATATCGTACTGGTAAAGGAAAGTGGTGAAACCTGCCCAGCAAGCCGTCCAATATGCCTGACGCTAGAAACTCGTTGGTTAACGTTAGTATTACGATTATTTATTATGTGGTATTTTCTTACATTTTCCATCATTTACATACGATAGCACACCGCAGATCGCACAGGTTTGTTAATAAAAAGGTAGTTTCGTAATAGGCAGACAGTTGAAATTTTTACAGAATATGTATTTCTGTTGACGCTATAACAACAAATAATAAAAATTAATTTAAAATTAAAGGGTACCCTACTACGATGGTACGGAACCCTTCATGCGCAAGTCCGACTCGCAGTTGGCCGATTTTTTTATTTTAGAACTTGAGCGGACCGTCAAACATTCCATAGATAGGAACCTATTAAATTACTTTATCAATTAGAAGTAGGTAAATAAGACGCTTTATGGAAGAATCCAATAAAAAATACATTCATTATACCTACTCTCATAATTAATGATTGGCGTCTCTACGGTGCTAGTCACAATTCTTCTAGATTGTTGGATGCATACTAAGGTACTTGACCATGGAAACGGTCTATACTGGGTGATTTTTAAACGTTAGCAATAATTTATGGGCGTGTAGTACTCATAAAAATGAATGACTTTTACTAAGGGACCGACCATGAAATCGCGAAAAATATATTAGCTATTCCATACATTATTATTGAACGCGTAACTCGAAAAAAATTAGGTAGCAGCAGAATATTTTTTGTCATATTTCATAGTTAGTCCAATAGTAAAAGTTGTTCATATTTACGAGTATTTTACTCCCTTAAACTATTGCCCACTATTAGCCAAACACCCTGTATAACAGTGATCACACCAGTCCCACATTACTTTTGTTTACATGGTCTTCACTGATGTAACGTAAAGTGACGTGCCGTCTTTAATTGAAACGAGGAATATTTAATTGACAATTACTCCGAATATGCAGTGAAATACCCTTGTTGATTGGTAACACCTAACTATTTATTTCATGACTTGCAATGAATAATTTTGTATATGTATCTGAAAGTTGAAGAAGGACAGTGAGAGTGCATTAGTAAACTTATTCCGACGTAGGAAAACTACCTTTCGGGCCTCGTAGTCGGAAGTCCGACTGCTGTGTTGGTTCAATTCCCGGGTTTGAACTAGGTGTTATTAGAAATTTTTCGCCCGGAATAACACCTGGTCCTGAGCCACATACCTTTCCGTTCACTTTGATTTGCCGTTCTATCGGACAATGTGAGCAAAGGAACAGACAAGCCACGTGTATTAGCGACCACACTTGTACCTACATACGTCGCGATTGACCGCCGAACTAAACCGAAATTTTGTCGAGGATATTATATAGCTTATGAATTATTTCAAAAATAAGTTATAAAAATTCATCTAACATAGTTATACATCTTTATAATGCACGGGTACAGTCACAGGTTTTATAATGCAAAAATCTGTAGATGTGACATGTAGCGTATCTAATAACCATTTTTTGCTAAACTGCGTACTCAAAGTAAAATGTTTAATAAAAGACATCCTACATATGCTCGTAGCTCGTACATTATAAGCTTTTAAAAACATTTACAACATTTTGGAAAAAACTCGTATTTGTGTTAAGCTGAGTTAATGACATAATGTTGACTTCAGCTGTACTTATTTTTTGCCAGGGCTGCGGGACTCTGCCAGGGCTGCGGGACTGTTCGAAAGAGATACCGTGGCCCTGGAACACAAAGGGCAAAGAAGGAACATGGATGGGTTTTAGTCAGTACAAGTCTGACACTCCCTTCCGCTCCGCCCAGGGTGGGGAGGGTCAATTGATGATTTCCCATCCGAAAAAAAAAAAAAAAAAAAAAGCTGTACTTATTTAACACAATAATACAAACCACGGCTTAAAAAGAGTCTGCTGTGGGTAGTCGAGAAATTTGTGCTTCCTTCATGTTGTTCTCGAACTGATATTTTCCTCATTTTCATCCTAAATGCTAAGATAGCTGTCCAAGAAATATCTTTTAAAAGATATAGCGTCTCGTGATCGTGTTAATATGCGCGATAAGAGTTAGTGGAGGAGTGGTCACACTCTTAAGCCCAACCGCCAGCCATAATCGACGGCCTACTTCAGATAGTAGTTGGTACCTAAACAGATTATATAACATCAGGCCAGTAATCTCCTAAGGGTTGGACAGAGGCGTATCGGATAGTACACCCAGTTTTCGCCAGTTATATTTAAGTCATACATAGGTAATAGGAGGCGAAGCTATTGCCATCAACCGGGCGCAAATCTAGACTCCGTGGCTCCTACTGAGAAATTCCGAAAAGAAAGACTCGAATAACACTTTGCCCGATCTGTGAATCGAACCCAGGACCTCATGCTCAGTATTCGCGCATGCAAACAGTAGACCAACGATGCCGAATCAAACCAGATTGGGAAATGGAAGAACGGAAACAAAGTTTAATCGAAAATAAAGGTTTTCATTTCAGCCAAGCTTTCTCCTAAATTATAAATAATCGCTGAAGGGTATTTCGGAAAGCCATTGATAGGAGGTTTCTAAAAAATATAGTTTTGAACCACTGTGATGTCCAAGTGGCCATCCTAACTAATATTCTATATGCAAAAGTAAGTTTGTTTGTTTGTCTCCTTTTCACGCCTAAACCACTGAACCGGTCATTTTGAATCCTGAAATTTTGCATCTACATTGTCAGGTGTAAAGAAACGGACTTAAGGTACCTTTTATCCCAAAAAAAAGTACTGTTCCCGAGGAAAAACATAACGTTCTTATGATAATCGACGGTGCGATGACACACGTCAATTTCGAATCATGATTGAATTATATTATTACAAGCAGAGTACCACTCGAAAGAGATACCGTGGCCCTGGAACACAAAGGGCAAAGAAGGAACATGGATGGGTTTTAGTCAGTACAAGCCTGACACTCCCCTCCGCTCCGCCCAGAGTGGGGGGGGTCATTTGATGATTTCCCAGCCGGAAAAAAAAAAACAAAAATGCAGAGTACCACCCGAATTTATTGGTAAATTCTAAATTAACACGAGCGAAGCCGCGGGCAAAAGCTAGCCACTGTGATGTCCAAGTGGCCATTGTTTATATTTATAAACACACGAAGTTAAAATAAACATGTGTTGGAAACCCCATCAAGTGCTTATCTGCTATGCGGCTCATAAAACTTGCCAATAGCAGCCATTCCATACCAACGCAGATTTGTTTGAAAATCTACGTTCAATTTCTTGAGTAACCCACCGCACTAGTCGATTATTAAACTAGACTTGCTAGGGTCCGTCAGTGAAAGGGTGACCATCTTCATGCGAACGGAAAGCACGTTTAGCAGTTGTTCCCGGCTATGATTCGTGGATTTTTGCCAGTTTTTATGAGCAGTTGGAATAAGAAAGTCTATAGGTAGACAACCCAGTCTTGCCATGCAGTGTCCTGTCAGTCAAAACCTGGGTTGTGAAAGGCGGATAAGCTGTTGCTTCATTTACGGAGGACGACCAAACCAAGCCAGCAAAGCCAAATTAAGCTGATCTCTCATTGTACAGGAAGCTCATACAAAGCGATCTGGTCAGATTATACTGGATATGTATAGCTTGATGTGATGCCGTGTGTACAGCTGAAACAGGCATGACCAACCACAACATAGTTAGGAAAAAGGTAGGCACATGTTGTGTATTATTTTATTCATATACCTACGCATTTTCTGAAAGGAAAACCAGGTTATCGCTTACTTATTGACGCGTATAGATTGGTAAATGAGGACGCGATAGCTGGTTTGAGATGAGACAAATTATACTGTAGGCTTAGCTATGATTTACACTGGCAAATCATGAACACCGTTGAGTTTTTACAAAACGTTTATTAGAGGTCTTAGAGCACAGATTTACAGTTACAAACAACACGAAGGTATAAAGGAAGATACGAAAAAAACAGAGAGTTAGGATAGCACTTTGACATCACGAGAAAGTCTAGATTTAGGCAAAACATAAGTTTCTTTTGTTTTCCAGATCGATCGAATGTATCTTTATATGTTTTACTTATTACTTATCGACGAATATATGCGACCAGACCAAGTGACATTGTATTAGCAGTAATTATGACGGAAAAGTGAATTAGATGCATATATAAAGGTACCGAAAAGCTTATCCTGTTGGAAACTCCTTGCAAGTGATTCATGATTGTAAAATAGATCACAACAGCCATTGGATTAGTTCAGTGGGTAACTAGCGAGCAATATTTAGTCCTGCACCACGGAATCCATCATACTCAGAAATCAATCCCAATACTGTCACTGAATTAAACAAACTCATTTTGATACGGCAAGTATACTCACGTGATAAAAAGCCAATGTGACGGCCACTTCAATCTGTCCAGCTGGGAAATAAAATATTAGATTATCTGCGAGATATAATGTATTAACAAGCACCTTTGTTTGTCTAAAACCTTCATTCAATCATCTGTAGCAGTTAAGGCAAGTGTCCAGCTACCGATGTGTTCTAGGAATTAAAATAAATAAACAAGCAAATAGTAGTAAAGTGAACAAATAACTAGTAATTATGAATTAGTTCAAGTAATTCTCTTGCTGCTAATTGTTTACGGTAACTTAGCTTTGGTAGTGTAAATAGGGTAATTGCATACTTGGCGGGCGCTTGGAGGATTGCACTAATACTTTAAGCAAAGGTATGTAAATATGATTGTGTAATTAGTATTGTATTGTTCTAACTAATCTTTAATATATAATACCTAAGTTTATAGAACGATACTTATACTTACTAAACAGACTGTGAGATCTCTCGTAATTTGAACAACACAGCAAAACAAATACTTATTAACCGACATCCAAAAGGAGGTCATCAATTTTTCTGTTTTTTTTCTGATTAATTTATAGTCGAAATTAAAAATCTGACATTATATGAAACGTATCAATAAGTTTCTTATTGACACAAACATTTTATTTTATGTACAAATGAAACTAAAAGAAAAATATGTAAATAAATAAAAGTGAGCACGTCTGTTTCAAATTATAAAGGAATAAAAACTAAAGATCATTTTCTAATAAATTGTATCCGGGTAACGTGCCTAAATTTAACTAAGTAATGCAAATTAATGCTTTAATCATATTATTACAAACTTATGTCTTTTGTCGTCACTAGCTTTACAAAATCGTGAATTTGCAGTTAGTGAATGTTGAGTTAGGTATTGTTTAGATTAATACCTGAAAGTCGTGGTCCTCTTGTTAGGATGGATCCCTTCGGAGAAGATGTATGTATACGCTTGGCAATTGTTTATTTCTGTGTTCGTCTGGCGTGCTACGCACTTCTTCGGGCTGTTTGTTTAACGACAAAGTCGACCCGAAGTAATTACTACATTTATACAGGTTTTAACCGACTCATGTCGGGAAACTTCGTGCGGCAACTACCTACCGGCAGATTTGGCATGTTGATGTTGATTTACCGCCCCACTTGGCCTAGGCGTCTACGACTGTATGTGCGGCTAAGCCGAACGGATTTTATCCCAAATTTTATGGATATTCGGTTTTGCCAACCAGTTGGCTTCTTGTTATCATTTACTTACGATTACTCTTTATTTGGGGATGATTTATCTCTTCTTCTACTAAGAGTATATAATTATACGGTCTTATCAACCATATATATTTTGTGAACGCAGCAACCCACTTGGATGTGATATGTCACAAATATTTTATTATAATAATTATAACTTTTTAAGCAAAACATATCCTGTCAGATTATAACTGTGGAACTAATCACTTGCCAAGAGAAAGAATCACTAACACTACTATTTGTAACTTGTTAACGTTTTACATTTTACTTGTGGTGCTTTCTGAGTGCTCCAATAACTCTGCCTACAACTATTGGCTCCTACATTATCTGTGTACCCACGAGTAGTTACAGCCTGTCATAACAACTGTATTTCATAATTCTTAATCAAGATAAGAAAACGGAATGACAAGTATTTAAGAAGGATCTTAAACAATCAAACATTAATGAGTAAATACGGTAATAACGCCGATACAATTGGGTTTAAAGGCTTTTTACGACAAAGACGCTGTAAAATTATAGCAGTAGTTTTCAATGTGTTGAAAACTATAGAGCAGTATCTATCACACTGTACTCGTAACTTGAATTTAATAAATGATGCCATTGGGTTCTCTTTCCAAGTCCAAGCATTTTTGGGTGAAAAAATACCTTTAACCAAGCCTACTTACTGGTACTCTTTCTCCCAGTCGTCATTGCGAAATATTTTTTGATCTAGACCATACCTCGGAACCTTTTAGTTACAGAGATATTGGGGGTCAAAATTCTAACGACCCCCAGTGTTTTGAGTGCGTTAAATTGAGTCCTACCGTAAAACGTGATTTTTCACCCCAAAAAAAGAAATCGTTGCCAACAATAATTTTTGGGAAAAGTTTCTTAGTTTAATGTACAGAATGCTTGGTTGCCAGCTGCCCGTGAAGGCTCCGTTTACACCTTGTATATCTTTTATAAACTGTATAAATGTTGCTTTTCGTGACTTTTGTCTATGTGATAGCGTGATTCTACTAAACTCCGCAATGGATTTTGATGCAGCTTTCATCACTATTTAAAGAATTTATTCCTGAAGGTTTATGTGCATATAATTGTCAATAAAATTAAAGAAATCGTCGTAAAAACCGTGCAAAGCAGCGGCGGGTTTGTAGTCATTGCAAACAAAAACTTCGAGCAGCGACATATTTATTAATTATATAATATGCACTTAGCCTACAGTACTTTACTACACTATCAATGAGCTTATACGCATTCCATATGTGATTGAGTCAAGTACAGACAAAAGAACTACTAGACAGTAGTTCTCTTGTCTAGTGACTACAATAGATATATGCTATTCCCAGACTTATCGGTTATACACACACGTAGCATCATTATGATAAATATTTTATTTCAGATCAAATTACAAGATCCATATGTTGTTAGTAAAACTCTTAACCTAATGTTAGTCAAAGGAAAAAAAAAACATTCTACGCGGGGTGGAAGAGAAACCGACGCAAAAATAGTTATCATTTATTCAGTATATGATTCTGAGCCTTTTAACGTTTTCGCGTCAGTGTTCCTTCCACCCTATTTATAAAATTGAAACGGCTGACACCTACGTGTGCAGCTATATTCAGCGAGCCAGCAAGGGGCTTTCCCACCTATCACACAATACATTCAGAATCCGCACCCGAGACCTCACTTTTTTATGTCCTCTGCCGTGGAGGAGGTGTCTATCAGACTTAAACGACGTGGTGTTGCTGGGGTACAGGTAAACATGCCTTCTTTATCCAGTAGTGACGGTTTGCTATTACAATTCCCTGTTTTTGGTATTGTATTGTCGCCTTGATGTTTCTGACAATGTCGCGGAGAGTACCTGGGGTACCGAAGTAATTTGCCCTGTATGTTGCAACCACTGGGCAGCACTCTTCTTCAAAAAGGGCGACAATGCCCGGCAGAAGAACTATAGGCCCATCTCACTTCTAAGCCATGTCTACAAGTTGTTTTCAAGAGTCATCACGAATCGTCTTGCGCGTAGGTTTGACGATTTTCATCCCTCCGAACAAGCCGGATTCCAAAAAGGCTTTAGTACCGTAGACCACATACATACGTTGCGGCAGGTTATACAGAAGACCGAAGAGTATAACCTGCCTCTCTTTTTGGCGTTTGTGGACTACGAGAAAGCCTTCGATTCGATCGAGAGTTGGGCTGTACTGCAGTCTCTCCAACGGTGCCAAATTGACTATCGGTACATCGAGGTGTTGAAGTGTTTGTACAAAAACGCCACCATGTCAGTCCGACTTCAGGACCAGACCTAGGAACCTATCCTTCTGCAGCGAGGTGAGACAGGGAGACATCATATCTCCGAAACTGTTCACCGCTGCACTGAAGGATGTCTTCAAGTTTCTGAACTGGAGAGGGCTAGGCATCAACGTCAATGGCGAGTACATCTCTCACCTTCGGTTTGCCGACGATATAGTGGTCATGGCTGAGACCATGGAGGTCCTCAGTACAATGCTCGATGACCTCAGTAGAGCTTCGGAAAGAGTGGATCTTAAAATGAACATGGACAAAACCAAAGTCATGTTGAATGCCCATGTAACACCCACTCCTATCAAGATCGGAGACTCTACAATCGAAGTTGTAGACGATTATGTCTACCTGGGACAAACGATTCAGTTAGATAGGTCTAACTTCGAGAAAGTGGTGAATCATCGAATCCGACTCGGCTGGGCAGCGTTCGGGAAGTTGCGTGGTATCTTCTCGTCCAACTTACCGCAGTGTCCCAAGACGAAAGTCTATGACCAGTGTGTGTTGCCAGTGATTACATACGGGACCGAAACGTGGTCGCTCACAATGGGTCTCATCAGAAGGCTTAAAATCACCCAAAGGGCAATGGAGAGGGCTTTGCTCGGAGTTTCCTTGCGTGATCAAATCAGAAATGAGGAAATTCGTAAGAGAACCAAGGTTACCGACGTAGCCCGAAGAATAGCCAAACTTAAGTGGCAGTGGGCAGGGCACATTGCTCGCAGAACGGATGGCCGATGGGGCCGGAAAGTTCTGGAGTGGTGACCGCAAACTGGAACACGTTGCGTTGGAAGGCCTCCCACTAGGTGGACCGATGACCTGGTAAAGGTTGCAGGGATCCGCTGGATGCGAGACGCACGGGACCGGTCAATGTGGTGACACTTGGGGGAGGCCTATGTCCAGCAGTGGACGTCTTTCGGCTGAAGATGATGATGATGACTGGGCAGTGTAGAAGCACGTGGGTTGCAGTTTCGTCTTCCTCCATGCAGGCTCGGCACAGAGGGCTGTCTGTGACTCCTATGACTAAGAGGTGTTTTCTGTTTTTGGTAAAGGGGAGGAGTGTGCTGTTCGCCCTGTCAATCTATGTGATATCTAGGACCACACTGCCTCAATTACTTTGTTGAAGTTGTAAGCTGATCGGGGACATCCCTTTGTATTTGTTGTTTTGTAATCTAGTAATACTGTCACATGACAGTCTTTCGTCATAGGTGCACTAAAAATGACAGTTTATCTGGGGAAGATAGCAGTAGTACCAGCCTCCTTTTGACTGATAACATAAGGCACTCAAATCTACATAAGCTTTAGGGATTATGTGTAGACAGGGGGTGATTCATGGTTGATATCGGACTCAAGAAAAAATCTTTGGATTATTTGTCTTACGTAGAATAGATATCTTCCTACACCCAAATAAAAAAACCAAACTTAAACTTGCTTTGGCCAGTTTCTTCAAACTTTTATAAGAAATTGACCAAAGCTTTTTTTTAATGTTATCGAAATGCAAATCTGCCGAGATTTACTATCATTAACACTGAAAACGGGATATTTACAATGTTTACTATTTGTTTTGAGTTCCCGATATATTTTCAGTTGCCCCTCACTAGTAACTTCTCCTGTATTGCCAAGATTTACACTAGCAGCGTTAATACCAAACCAGTTCGTAATTAGTATTAATGCTGCTAAAGTAAATCTTGGCAACTTATGTTTTTAAACTGATATGGTCGCTAACACTATCATTCCGGCACGGTTGGCGCAGTCCCTGAGCGATTGGCTGCTGCGCTGCGTGTCGCAAGCTCGATCCTCACAAGGAACAAATATTTGTATGACCTATGGGTAGTTGTTCCGGGTCTGGCTGTTTGTGTATTTGAGTTTTAATATTTGTAAACGGACCCACAACACAGTATTGCCAGTCACCGATTGTGAGTATTCTCTAATAGCAAATTAGCTTGCAATAGCGTATCATCGCTCACACTCGCTGGCTGAAAATAAGATTGGTGTAAACGTGGCCTATTTAAAACAAATGAGTTTGCTTTCTTGTTGTCTATGATCACTGCGATTCGGAGTGAAGTTTTCAGAACAGCACTACAGAAAATTTTCATTTTTACTTCATAGCATAAATAACATAACATCACGACTGTAATCCCTGAAGGGTTAGGCAAAGGCGTACCAGACAACCACATTTATGTATTTTTATGAGCCCCATCTACGTCCCATCTCCATCTCCATGGTTATACTGCACAGAGTTCGTAAGATAGAACAAGTTAACCTAATTGTTCCACTCACAGACGGAGCACGTGACGTCTCCTTAATTTCCCTCCTTCCGCTTTACATATTATTAAACTGGTTGCCATCATGTGATCGTTTGATTGCTTCAGATCTGACTTCCCAATCAAGTTGTTGAAGCATCTGTAATATTTGTGATGTAGGTAATCACTGAATTTATCGCGGTAATGCAATTGTGCATTGAAATCGCAATCTGTTACTACGAACTCATCTGACAAGAAATATCAGACCATAATACCATATTTTGTTTATGGAATACAAGTAATCATCCTCTTCTTCATATCAGTACCTTTCTCAAAAATACTTATTAATAATATGAGTTTCATCTTTATATTCAACAATTTTGACAGCGTTTAGAATTTGATAAAAATTATGAATTGGTAAATTTTCGCTTATAATTAATAACTATGATAAAATCCTATCGTCTATTCTATGAGGATCTAACATGCAAACCGAACATTAAGTATGTCTGCTTACATGTCCTTCTACTAAGCAATGCATTTTAATGAGGATCGGTATTTTTCATGACCTAATCAATGGTCTATGGTTTGACATTCATTGCGCGTCATAGACTAGATAATGTTTAAAGATTATGACTTAGAGGAAACAGACGGTAAAATAAAAATACCAGATAGCCTCGACTTGTAACAAGGAGACTAGAAACCTAATTAATCTTACATAAATAAAATACTTGAATAAAATAGAGACTAAAAATAATTGGTCAAGTTTGAAAAACTATTTCTTATTTTTTACATTGTAGAGATTAGATTACATTGTCAACAGTGATAGCCTACTGGTGTGACGTTCGGATTGGCAAATCATAGATCTCTGATGTTTCGGATTCATGTGCATATTATATAATTTATCAATTGCTTCGGTGAAGGAAAACCTCGTGAGGAAACCAAGTCTTAGAGATATTTCTCGACGGCATGTAAAGTCAAGTCAGAGGCCCATGGCGGCATAATAACTCTGACACCAGGTTGAGCACAAATCACGCGAAAAAGAAAGAAAGAGATTATGAAGATTATTTTGTAACGAGTCTTATTCATGACTTGTCAACAAATCATCATCAACGAATCTAAACGTCTCAAGCAAGATAAGTTCACTAGTAGAAATTAAAGGGTTTTCCGTAACACAATTCCCAGCTCCATCATCAAACCAACACTTTGATGACAATGAAACATTATTGTATTGCAATAAAAGTTTCAAGTGAATGAAAGGATATCATTAAAAGTTGGTAAAAAACGGATTCTTACAAGCACACATTCAGGTCGACATATAAGTGTGTTAAAAAGAAAACCCATTAACAAAACTAGTACCAATTCCAAGATAAAATCTAAAGACAAAAGACGAAATCTTGTGGTACTTATAATTTCTTAAGTGTTTTTGGAAGCACATTCTAAAATTTATGATCTCCTTGACTCTACTCGTATTTCTCAAATGGCATACTTTGTTCTGGTTTATAATAGTGCAATTTACAAACAAAGCGTGTAACGCGCTAAAAGTATCGCCATATAAAATGCAATAATACCTGCCTACACCAAAATCATATCATACATAGTTAGAAAGCAGGTGAAGCTTTGCCCAGATTTTTACCGGGGTGTCAATTAACCTTAAACTTTTTAATGATTTCCATGGAAGGGTCAATTAAAAGTTGGGGCTTAAGGAATGAGTCTAAAACGTAGACCCAAATATAGCCTAAACATTGATTACAAAATTCAGTATGCTTAGTATATTCACAAAGGTTGTTGTAGTCAAGTAACCATCTCGCCTTCAGTAATATCTTAGAGCGAGTTTAATATTTCATGAATACTTAGTAATTTCATTTGGCTCTCACTCGGGGAATTTCATATGTTCAAACGATGAGGACGACGCGCGACGCCCGCTGTTCGCCTCCTAATGTACCCTCGTAATATCACAAGACGAGATTATAAACGACTTAAATATTGTATATATAACCTTAGATACATCAAAAGACGTCAATAAATGTAAATAAGGAATATCAACGTCACATGATTGCAATTTATGTAGAAAAATCATGCACTGTAACTGTGCAATAGCGACCATCATTCGATGATTCAAGAAAACGACCCATTACACTATTAAGGGCCACGGACTACTTGAAAATTATGGTCCTAGTATGTAAATATAGTCATCATATTTACCATAACATGCTAACGGAACGTTTAGCTTCATCTCTATTGTTTACATGCGTTCCGTATAAAACCAATGGTGGAGGTGGAAATGCAGCAGTAGCGTCCAAGCTTCTATGTTTTCAACTCGTTTTCCGGGTGCGAATCGGCCACCATCTCGTGACTGGATAGAATTAACACTAACCTCATAATAAGTGAAACAAAGACAATCCTTATATGGTTCATGAAATTGACGTCAGCTTTTGATCGGTATTGTGAACTAGTGATTTATAAGAAGGTGTGAATGCAAGGTGGCCACGTGTTCCCTAAAAAACGGAGGTCGTGTAACACTCGTGTAAGAAGTGAGGACGTGAGTTATTGTCGAGTGCCCTTAGTCGGGGCGCGCACGTAGCCAGTCAGCTGACGAGCGCCGACATCCCGCCGCTGTGCCGCCGCGGCAGTCCGCCCCGTCCGCGCTCAACTCTCGTCTCGTCCTACCCTTATCGCACAAGGTATGGCCTCGTGATTGGGGGATCACGCCTGTGATCATCTGTCGAATTCGGCGCGAGATAGCATGCTATCAACCGTTCGGATCAAATGTTTATTGTGCCTGTTTATTGTTCTTTGTATCTGTGATGTAATTTACGACGTTCGGCGTTATATAGAAAAGCGATTGGCATCACATCACTACTTTCAAGTTGAAGTACGTTGGTTGACCATGTGCCTGGCTAGAGTATCCGCGTAAACGGGTGGTATGTGATTTTTTTTTGTGTATATTTTATATTTAATTGAGCGCTGTGCTTTTCATTATTTATTTACGCTGTGTTATTCGTTATTTATTTAAATTCATAAAGTGAATGGAAAAACAATAAAAAAATCAAAGCGATAACAGACCCAGAGCCTGAAAATTTACACTGAAATCCAAACTTTTCGAAACGTTATATTACGTTTTTAACCAGTTCCTACCTTGTGTTTCATAAAAGTTTACTAGTACTACTTGACCAGCTGTATTTAGAAGTCATTATCTCATGCTAACTGTCTATTGTAAAAGTGTAGACCATTCAAATAGATGCAACTGCTTGAACCGTTTAAACTAAACATATACATAATGTTAAATCCCACACTAGAATTTTAATAAGATATTTGTTACTCACAAAAAAAAAACATATTTTTTAATTTACTTTTGACTTCCTTAGTAAATGTAAAAAACGATTCAGGATGAGATCGTAGTTCCGGTCCTAAGAGCAAGCCATTAATAACACTATTATACATAATATATGCCTATACAATTATGACGAGCTTACCATGGCGCCTCATAAACGTAGGAATATATTTTGATGGCTATGTAGTTCCGTCTAACTGCGACAAAACAAAGGGTCTTATTGCTCGTTTAAAATTAGATGCAAAATTTCCACAAGTATTGTCATAAAATCACTAGGAATGTTGTCATAAAATGTGGTAAGCTAAGTTATGTCAACGGTATGTATAAACAGCAAGATAAAGTAAATAATATCTTAAAACACTTAATAGTTTTCATTTCCCTGTAAAACGGACTAAACACAAAACATTTTTTTTTAGCAAAAATGAAATAAGCATAAAAAACCGGCCAAGTGCGAGTCGGACTCGCACATAAAAGGTTCCGTACCATCGTAGTAAGGGAGCCCACGGCCAACGGACGGTCAGCGGAGGCTTAGTAATAGGGTTCCGTTACCTTTACGGTACGGAACCCTATAATCACTCGTATTTATATATATTTAGTAGGTATGTAAATAGGTTCTGTATCTGTATCAAGTTGTAATTAACTGATTAAATTAAGTTATTTACATACGTAGGTAGGAACTATTAATAGGCATAACAATAGACTTACACATAAGCGATTGTCGGTGGATTAGAATAATCTACGGTCGTGGTCTATCTTGACAATAAAATAACTACTTAGTATTTATTTTGATTGTTTTAAGGGTTTGTAAGCTAAGCTATAATATTATTGTTCGAGACAATAATTTATTATTTTTGTTATATATGAAATATATTTCACGAACTTTACACAATCACACAATCGAGCTAGTGGATCGATCAGAATCGAGCGAAATGGAGAATTATAGACCCCTTCGATACTGAGTGCGTATGCGATGCTCCTAATCAAACCACGCCTATGTTGGAGATACAAATTGTCGATACTCCTATTCTTCTGAGGTGATAAAAACACCAATGACGCCGTCATTGGCGAGGCCAGATGATGAGTAGGTACTGGGCCTAACTCTTCATCTTCATCTGCCTGGTCTTTTTCCAGCCACGTTGTGTTTGGCTCTCTCAATATTACCAGCTGAATACCAGTATTTTACATGGAGCGACTGCTTATCTGACCGCTACAACCCTGTTAATAATAATATACTCCTTGCCAAGCCTAATTGTCAGATGTTCGGGCTACTGGATAGAATTAATTGAACCTAATAATATACTTCGTAATAAAAAAATAAATCGTTTTTTTCCGGTAAACAAAACAGAAAATTTATTCCTTAAAAAAATAAGAGCTTTTTATAGCTGGCAGTTTGGCCTTTAAAATGTACGAATATTCCAAATTCAAAACTACATTTTCAATTGTTTATCCGATAAATGAACTGAAACACTGTTTTGATACAAATGGGTGTTTATTTAGTACATTTATCGTACAAAAACTAAAAATTAACGCTTAACTGTGAATTTGTTTGTTTGTTATTTGTTCACTGGGTTTTGTGACGATTGATAAAAGGATTTTTTCTCTGAAATGCATGAATACTTAACCCGCAGAAGCCAAGCAAGTGCTGGATTATGGGCTTAGTTAGCGTGTTGTGGCTGCAAGATTGCATCTAAGTCTGTTATCTGTGCATAGAGTGGTTTAATCACGCACCGACCAGAAATTAACAGTAGAACATCGAAGAGCGCCCCTTAACTTTGCACGTGAGCCACTAAATTGGTCATACATTCAGAAGAGCAAGGTTCTCTTTTCTGACCAGTGTAAAATTATGCTGTATGGTAACGACGGAAGGAACAAGGTATGCAGAAGAGAAGGAGAACGTTATGCACAATGCTGCAATGAGGAAAAAGTTAGCTATGGTGGCGGTTCGTGGACAATACGTGATCGTGACACGCCATACTTCATACTGGGTAAAAATGACTCACTAAACAAAACACATTTTAATTTGGCGCATTAACATTAGCAATTAAAAACCTCATACTACCCTCTATTAAACGTCATTTAATATTTATTCCCAAAAATAATATTTTTTCTGATAATCCTTGCGAAACAGTAGACTTGCAAGGTGTTTCGATTTTTTTTTAGACAAGTGCAGTGCTCAATTGAACATTTACCATTCAGACTCGAAAAGATAAGACAGAAGTAGATTGATTTCTCGATTAAACAATTTCGAGTGCACATTTGACACATTATTGAGCGGCAACATTGATCGATTCGATAAAGGCGCCACCGATCAAACAAAATTGTCCGATAACATCGATTGTCAACATCAAAATCAGCTGTTGAAGTGTTGACAAGCTTTGACCTATCTTAAGGTTGCAATTGGTAATTTGCTATACAAATCATTTATTTTACTACAATTACCTACGCATAAAACTATAATTATGCAACCAGTAACCAGAATTGTGTAAACAAATAATATAATTGTGTCCTGTTTTGTCAGGCAGCCATTGATTCATATTCAAAACGGCTACGTCCCGTTTGGTAACACTCCGGATTCGCCAACTAAACTAAATACCATCACAAAAGTGCCGTTTCGTAACTATTTTTATCTGGCTCTGTCTATTTTGGCCATAATAAGTTCTCTAAGTTTTATTTTTGGGCAATATCTTAAGTCAGTTTCCATGTTTTCCTGACACAGAAAGGTCCAAATTACTTTTCTTACCGCAACACTCATATTGAAAGTGTTCTTAGAGACCTGTATATGTAATAACGACACCATAATTGACACTATTGCAACGTGTAGGCGGATGCACCTACTCAATGAATTCAGTCACGCGGCATAAGTTATAATAATTAATAAAATTAGCCTTTGATGAGTTAGTCGGAAAAATACGTGCAAACACGTGATTTCTAAGCAAGCTTTATAGTAAGTTGTATAGCTCTATTTTATGTTAGAAAATTGTCGTAAACATTTATTATACTTGCAACAATTTTCTAAATTTTAACGCCCTTTCCCATGGAGGTAAGCAGAAACTACAGAACGCAACCTGCTACGATCCTTACATACTCCTTTCGCTTCGTCCACGTTCAGACACGCACGCTGGTTGCGAGTACAGTCACGAGCACCAATATGTAAACACTTAACAACTTTTAAAAGTGATTTTCACCAACTGTTCTGATTAAAATTTCATGTTATTACGAACATAGTATTTTGTAACTCATATTTTTATGAAAAAGATCCTATCTCCAAGTTAAAATCGTTATTTATTGCGAAAATTGCTTTCAAGTTTAAGAAACTGTATACATATTGGTGCTCGTGACTGTACAACGCACCTAATTTTTCTGACGAACATCATCAATAAGGTCAGTGTATGTTCTTATAGGGCGTCCTCTCCCGGCCTTGCCCCTTACGTCCCTCCACATTGACACATGCAGGAAGAAAATGAATATCTATTCTAATATCCCATAATATAACCACAAACGAATCGTTACTAATATCTGTTAGTAGACCGATTCGTTTGCATATAAATCTTTCTACGTCGAGAAAGCAGTGACGCTTTCCATACGTCAGCAGCCAGTGGCCCTGGCCAGCGTAATCAATAGGTTCGAAAGGATTAAGTCCGTGCGTGGTCTGGCCATACGTTAGCTCTAAGCTGAACCGGATTGCGATTCCAAATACTGAATAAACCGAATTTATTAGTCTGCTTTTTGACCATTTAGTATAAAATGCTTCGGTAAGGGATTAAATGTTTGAAGTTTATAACCAGCTTGTTACTGACTTATAATATTAAAAACAGTGGGAGTAATATCAAGGCTTACGTTTAAAATGTCTGCTCAATCTGATAGTATTTTTCATAAAAAACATAAGCCCAGTCAATGTTGTTAAAAAATACCAATAAACTACAAGAATCAGTATTCGATAACTCATATTTCTAAATGATTGTACCTTGGGAGAGCGGCCGTCACGCAAACCAAGTTACGTGTCTCTAAACGGAATAGGAATATTAATTACAAAGGAAAAGTACAAAGTTGTCGTCTGTTTCTCATTACTGTCTATGGCGTCTAAACATTTATGTCTAGTCATATCACAAATCATCGTTAGAATATCGTGGGTTGATTCAATTAAGAGTTCAGAAGCTGTTGAGTAACAAGACGTTCGGTTTTGGGACTGTGGTCTAGTTCAATATGTTATCAGTTATCATGACGTTTTTCTCATTCTTTGCTATTATTCGGATGTAAAAAAAAATCTGTCAACAATAAAACATCAAATTCATACCACTGATTAATCTAATCTATGTTATCAGTTATCATGACGTTTTTCTCATTCTTTGCTATTATTCGGATGTAAAAAAAAATCTGTCAACAATAAAACATCAAATTCATACCACTGATTAATCTAACAATTCAAAACTAGGCCCCCCATCCTCTGTTCTATTGATGTCAGTAAACCAGACACAAATGATTTTATCTAGTAAGATGCGTATTGTTTCTAACACAAGAAACATCCGTTAGTTGTTCCAACAACTCAGCCTAGAGGAAGGACGTCCCAGGAGTCACCTCGACCTCATTACCAATGATAATTCAACGATAATGTTCGTTTTGCACACAATCACATACTAATATAAATAAATAAAATCTGTATCGTAAATAAATTGACACTTGTTTGTGAAAATTGTATTGTTGAGTTTGTTAACGCTGTTGCGCTGTTGTGATCCAATTGGCATGGATAGGACGAAGCGAGCCAGTGCAACGACCAAGTGGGTTGGTCGTCAGAGCCCGCTAGTAGTGTCATCACATACCTAATCGACAGGACGCGCCACCGGCCTCATGGCAATAGCCAGAGCCACGCTCAATTAATTGTTGTTTATCAGACGCTATGAATATCTCGAACTGAATGTAGTTCGCCCTAGTGACAGTGAAACTCATTAAGAAGCAAGATGGTCTGTATTTTTTTTCCGTTGTGTTCCTTTCTGTGATATTTACAACTAATCATACGGAGGTTGGTTCATACGAAGCGGGACTTCCAATCGGGAATCGTATAGCTTAAATTGTGATGTGTAGTTTAATTGATATACGAACGTAACAATTGATGTGCGCGATGTAAACATTAACCATAGACTACTGTTGACACTACTGGTTTCTTTTTTTACATTTAAACGCGCCATAAGGAAACGGCTCGAGGACTATTGCAGAGCACGCATAAAAATAAAAACAATGGAAAATAACTTATTCCATGAACATTACAGATGTAGGTAATCAGTGTCATACCTCAACCGTCCGGTTGGACAGTTATGCGACAGTGTGATTGAATCTAATTGCAACATAAATTAAAAACTCACGTCAATTCAAAAACAAAAGGAAGTCCTTAGAAGATCTTTAGTTCTTAAAACTGTAAGTTATTATTTTTTACTATCGCGACCCGCTCCTGCTTCGTATGGCTTTTTTGACAAAACCTAAAGACTATTTTTTTCTGTATATGTTGTACTCATATTTTATGTATTCCTTCGTCCACATAAACTTTTTGGAAACAATTCTTTACGAGGTAGTGAAAATCGCATCAAAATTTGTTGAGTGATTCAGAAGAATACGGTCACACATACGTATAGGAAAAGCTTCTTAATTTAAAATTATGTAGGTTCTAGCGACTTATCAGGTCCAAACTATCTACCAGGGAAACTGGAACCAACCATGCACATTTACAAAATTTCATTGAAACATGTTGGGTGGTTTCGGAGATTAGAGTGTACGTACAAAGTGACACGTGATTTTGATAAATTAAGATTGTACAGATATCACACAAAAACTGGAAGGAAGTAAAGATCCTTACTTTACTTATCATTCTCAATTATTAATTAAAAATATACGAGGAACGTCTTTAAAATTAACGATGACACGATGTATTTTCTCACTTCATAAGGTCCTATTGTTCGGTACGATACCTTCAGGTTTTATCGAGTAGGCACGTATGTTATATTGCACTCCACGTCTCGAATAAAGGCTTTTATCACATTTTACTTGGAACCCGATACAGGCCAGACTCCCTCGAGTGCGATCCCGTTGCGACTTCTAATAAAACTATGTACTAAGCACTATGAAAGGTTCATTCTTTAGTCCTCCCTGAGTGATATCAAAGCTAGGATATCTTTCTGTTTGCTCCTAAAAAACAACAATAATAGTTGTTTGTACTGGTATTTAAACGATAACTAAATATAGAAATCAATGTGCAAATGATCCTCATGTCTTAGGCGAGAGTCGCGTACTGAACTACTGAAGTGAACTCGACTCGCCCTCTTATTTAAAAGACTGTAACAGCAATTATAGCATTAAATAACGCTACTACACAATGTGGTATTAATGCTACTACTTAATTGTATAGACAGTAAATGGAGTCTTGAAACTATGTATTTTATAAAATAATTAGGTATGTTTTTGGATGGAACCTTTATATTATTACTTGCTAGTTATGGTTGTTTACCAAATAGCGCTCCAATAATTGTCTACCAATTTAACATTTCGTCCTCAAAAAATATAACGATCTTTTTGATCAAGGTACATCAACTAGAAAAAATAGTGTATTTCTAAGTAGAAGAGTATTTTCTGCTTTTGTTGTTTTACTGTTTTCCCCAAAGTAATACGCAGGTTAATATTTGAAAAGATTTTATTAATCAAGGAAAAATAACAAATAATATGTTATATGCCCAGAAGCGGTACGAACCAATACCTAAATGAGTATCAGGTTTAAAATATAGCAATTGTTAAGTATTTTCGTATTAATATCTGTCTATTTGTTTATTGAAATAAAAATACAATGGACAACAATGGTCATTTAAATGGGTTATATAGAGCACGTTCAAAGATAATTAATACCCGAGATTTCTGAAAGCTCATTTAATTAAATCTGATCTCGAATTTCATGACAACTATTATGATTGGCTATTGTGTTGGTCAACTAATCACTAGTTTTGAATTTTGACAGCAGAAATGACTGATTGGAGTTTTAATCAGGCTTCTCAAAGGAGTTAAAAAGTTATAACTTTATCAGGGTTTAAAATAATAAGCCTATTTTAGCATTTCAGCTATTTAGAAATGGTAAAATATTTTTATAACAGCAATCGATTAAGTACTTACGCCTACAATACAATAAAAAAACAATAAAATTGCTGATTAATCGTTTATTACCCAAATACTATTTATTGACTCATTAATCCCACATATGGCCAGAAGCACGTCAGCTATCGCAAGTAATTATTTGATTAAGTGTTATTATATTACAGTAATACTAATAAAACTAACATATTATACAAATGCAAAGTGATTTATGTGCTCAACAGATTAGCATTTAAGCATTGACGTTTCACGTAAAGACAATCAGTTTTAATGAACGCTTAGTTGCAACGGTACATTTCTAATGCTTATTTATTGAATATATTTGATTTTGTCATTGTGGTGGGATGTGTACAAGTCGTGATGGCGGAGCTACCCGCTGTCCTCAAGCCGAAGCAGTGCTAACCATCTTGATGACTTGGTAAACACGCTGTAACTCAGACCTTTATTGTTGGCCTTCTGTCACATGAAAGAGATTAGTGCCATAATGTTCACATTGACATTATCTACACAAACGGTTACTTGCATTGCCAATCATTATAAACAGGTACTACCCATCATTGTAATATTATGCTAGCTAATTATAATCGTGTTACTGACCTGGCTTTTTGTAATCAGTTTTTCAGCTTAGTTTTAATCTGCTGTCAACCCTGATGATAGGTGTATGTCGTTGTCATATACTGGCCGAAAAAACAACAGCGAATCAAACCACTTCACGGTAGGCTTTTGAAAACAAAAATCATACACAAATCTGTTACGGAAAATCGTAGAATTTTATGAACGTTTTTGGGTTAACCTCGCCTTTGTACTTTATCCTTGTGACCGACATATTTGTGTAAAATAAATAATGAAAATAAAATCTAGTAAAAGACTGAAGGACTTGTATAGGGCATTTCTGATGTTAGACTCTTAGCAGGCACAAGCAATAGTCTTAAAACTATTTCGACACAATCATTTAATGTACCTACATATAATGCGGATTGTTTTATTTCGTTTTACATCATAGTTCATCTAACGAGATATTGTTTTTTCACAAATACATTATTCAAACGACTCAGACACTTTATACCGCATACGTCTCGTATATTGGCAATAACTCTTGTCTTATTTAAAAGAATGACCACAATATAAGTATTTACTGCTCTTTTAATGGGCTGTTAGCGAAAAAAAGCACCTTTTGTATCTATTCAAACTGATGATGTTCGGAAACTCATTACTTGTGTAGTTGCGTTGTGTTTAGAAGCTGGATGCAGCAACACGTCTCAATATGCATTTCATCGTTTTAACACATATTTTAACGCTCTTCTCAAAAAAAAAAAATGATCTATGTATAACAAGCTGTCGAGTCCAGATGACCTACATTGATATGAATAAAAGGACAGGCAAATTTTCCAATCATAAGATCACGTCATGAGCTCTAGACCTGATACATGTACCTATTGTAATCTTTGAACCGTTGCGCTCCGTCGTTTCCTGAACTGAATTGCTGTAGGTATAATGAAAAGTGGAACTGCTATTGTATGTCAACAAAAAACTGGACACTAGTAGATTCATTGAGATAACCAACTCGGCAACGTCCGTCAATGACTAAGGAAAATATATCAAGTAACTTCTTACGATTTGTATTCAACACAGGAAACTCATAAACGATATTCATAAAAAATAAGCCTGAATACTTGACCTCGCTGACCTACAGCGTCCAGAGCCAAGGGCCGCTCACGATGTCTCATGGCTGGTCCACTAAGGCCATTGTCCTTTACCTTTTAATTAAGATCTCATAACACATACGTCACGACGATGATTGGGTGAGCAATCCGTTTAATTGTTTGGAAGCGATAAGCGTCGGAGAGCGCGTGTCGTGGCATACGTTTGTATGAACATGATTGGAAACTCGTGGTCGCCTTCTCGTGAGTGATCATGTGACTGTGATGAGACCACTTAAGCAAATAAACGCCGCTGCTGACACCGCGACCGCTGCCGGCTACCACCCGGCGACAATTAGCTTAAGACACACTCACCTAAATAATTCAATGGGTCGCGTTTGAACTATCAAGGCGATGTTAACTCAATCTAGCCAGCTATGCACGACTGTGGTAATCATTCGCGTGATTTCATTACATAAAGAATGTGTATGGATTTGCTAATCCGTAGGTATACATGCGAGTTATAAAAAGTACAATAATATTATATTAGCGTATATGTTATCATCCTTGTGACTTGAGGTAAACACAAATGTCTATAAAACAAATACAGATGTTTTGATTAAATGTCTTCTTTAAAGATTTACACTACTAATTGTAGAATGCTACAGCTGATATTTTCGAGGGTATTTCCTTGGCAACAAGTACGCGGGATGTTTTACAATGATTTATTGTACTTAGACGAAAAGATTTATCTTACAGATTATCTATAATCTAACAAGCACCTAGATTTGATTTAAACAAAATGTGCCACTTGTTAAATACTGATATGATTTTTCAATTCATTCACTGCTCACATGATTGAAACAATCTTGTAAGATGTCAATCCTGAAGGCTATGTTTTTATTTGTTCTTTTTATCATTGTTTTAAAGCAGATCCAGATTTTATCACGTTGCCAGTATCCGGGTCTCGAGTCACCCATATTTGTTATAACCATCGAGTACTTGGAACGCTAACTAACGGAAATGCAAAGCTCATTTGCAGCTTTAGATAATTAACATCCTAATTACCTCACCTGTCACAAGAATCAATAGTCTGTAGAGTCCTAAATACATTAGATTATGTAGAAACATCTGTACACCTATGTGCTTAGGTTGTTATCTTTGTAAATAGTGAAGACTAAACTTTTCAACCTTGAAAATCAAAGTTTCATGGGTCAAGGTTTGAATGCTGCCATTGGGACCAAAAATAGAACAACCATTTTTTTTCCATTCGATAAACCTAGATACGTTTATTTGTCTAAAAAATATATTTTGGTAATGAGGACGGTTGAAAATTATATGAACATTCAACCTAGTTATAGGTTCAGCATAACTAACACAAAATATCTCAATGTATTATTTACATATTTTATATGTGTGTTCTATATTCAACAAATAGACCCCGTGCTTATGTAAAATACAAAGGCAGAATTATCACCAGGCGTTAAAAATACTCTTAGACACAAACATGTTTTAGGGTATAAAAGCAGTAACGCCTCCCATTGATCGTGTTTAAACGTAGCTACAGTGTCAGCCTATTGCCATCGTCGCCCCGACTAACCGATTGCAGTGCAATCACATTTTATTGTACACCATTTTGCGCACATAAGTGCAGTGCACCGGCGCCAAAGAATGGGAACTAATTGGAGAGCACATCAGCACAATAAGCAAGCATAATGTAAACAATAAACACCACTAATATCCTCTTTTTGTGATAATGTAAAACATTCGTGATGAAACAAGTGATTAGCATGGTTGAGTTTACGATGTCCTCAGTGTTGAGCCATCGTCACTTAGAGCTTGCCTGCTAAGTCGCCGGAGGCTTCTTTGCTGACACCCTGAAGCTGAAACATTCAGTCGCACGATTGTTCAGTCCGGTGTCAGACATTGACCGACGCGGGCGCAGCTTTTTATCCGATAATCGCGCGCTTTCTTAAGTTACCGACCGGAACATAGACATCGTATTTGTCAACATGTATCGGACTAAACGACGACAGTCATTGGGTGTGTGAAAAATACTTTTTACGTATTGTTAAAAAGAATACCCATAGAGTTTCTTGTCGGTTCTTCTTGCTGTACCGTGCACCTTAACTCGACGTTTTATAAGTGGCCATGTAGGCCAATGTGAAATAAAATATTTTGATTTTGTTGATTTGAAATGGTCTTTTAGGCTACTACTATTTTGGTGTAGATTGAATTCGTGTCTTTATTTGATTACCTCGGTATAGTCTTAGTTACCTATGGGGAACTGTGTCTAAATTTTGTGCTATTTATACTCATACATGGATCGTTTCTGGATCCTGAAAACTTATCAAACCTAGGAAAGATTGTTTATACCGATGTTTACCAGTTAATATCGGTATAAACAATCTTTCAATAAGCAGTGAACTTAAACTTGGCGGTTTTTTTTAAAAACAAAGTATGCTTTTATATAAAGCTCAATTGCTTTTTTTTTTTTTTTTTTTTTTTTTTTTCCGGATGGTAAATCTTCAGATGACCCCCCCCCACTCTGGGCGGAGCAGAAGGGAGTGTCAGACTTGTACTGACTAAAACCCATCCATGTTCCTTCTTTGCCCTTTGTGTTCCAGGGCCACGGTATCTCTTTCGAAAAGTCCCGCAGCCCTGGCAGGCATCGGCCCTTGCGGACCCCTACTTATTTGCTGACATCTCTTTGAGGCGCACGTGGAACACGAACGCGCCGTCGACACGGCCTGTCGTCATAAGACAGCCGGACGGCGAGCTGGCCCATAACTCGCCGTCCACAGGCCCGCGCCTACGGTGGCCGGGAGCCACCACGTGACCCCCAACGCCCAGGGCGTCTCCCGCGGCGATTGGGACGTGAGGTTCTTTCCCTCTCACGTCCCGCCACCTCCTTCACTAGCATGACTGCTTCGCAGAAGGAGGTGACGAAGCTCAATTGCTTATGTTAACATTCTGCATAATAATCTCTGCAGTTGGCTTGCCCTTAACTGATTGTTATTTTCCGTGACTATATTGTAAAAATTAAAAAAAAACAAAATTAAAGTTAACTTTCAATTTGGGTGCCCTTACTGCTCCAGGGCCACTTATTAGATCAACGTTTCTGTTTTTTTATTATTCACATAGTTTTCTAGCAAGGTTTTAGGAATATATTTGATCAGAATTTACACAGCTATACTAAATATAAATAAATGAAAAACTTTAAAGGTTCATATAGCGCGAGTATTCATAGAAGATTTATTTGCTTTTTTATACACGCATGCTAGTTGCAACCACCTAAAAAATCCGTATGGTTGTTTGTCAGATTTGCTCATTTTGTGGTTTTCCCTATTTCCATTTTTCCGCGTAATTTTCATCATACGATAGGGAGAGAAGCATGCATGCGTGCAATATTAAAATGGGCCCCAGTAACCGGTACTTGCCTGCATCCTTTTTAGAATCATTATTTAAGAAAACATCTCTTACAAAAACTTAATTCTTCTAAATTGTTAATTATTGTTTTCCAGGTTCGTAAGACGAGCATCCGAATGACTGCTATAAAGGAATATCCTTTCGACTTGAGTGATTTACAAAATCAACCGCCAAGCGCTGTCGGTGGAGACCCGCGGCCTGCGCAGTCGCAACCTAACCCTCCTAACCCGCCTTCTGCCATCAAACAACGTGTCTCAGTGCCGGCACTTGAAGGAAAGAGAAAAGTGTCCATCATGGCCGACGAATCGAGCAAGGATCGAGAAAACTTACCATCCGACAGGTATGTGTCTAGTTTAATCTACTAATTTAAGACTAGCTCAAATATACGCTTGATGTATGGATGATAATCGCGGACAAGAAATAGTGTTTCCAACATTTTTTGTTTACCTGCTTATTTAGCTATACTGGATGAAAGGGAGATCAACGGTTACCACGTGTTCAGTACATCATCAGAATTTTCATAGGTATATTTTAAAAAATCCTGTTTCCTACAAAAGTGCAATACCTACACGGCCAAAAGGTATGGAACAGCTGATTTTTTAAAGTAAAAAAAGAAAAGTTGTACAACGTCCCTGCAGCGTATCAATTTTCAGGGTTCCCTTGCCAAATGGCAAAAAACGGAACCCTTGCAGATTCGTCCTGTCCGTCCGTGTCCGTCTGTTTGTCTGTCCGTATGTCACAACCATTTTACTTCGCGACTGTAGTCACCACAGAGTTGAAATTTAGAGAGCAGGTGTCTTCTATGAACCGCTACACAAAAGTGAAGTGAAATTACGAGTTTAAAAAAAATAGGGGTCACACTCCATACTCTCTACACACCGCTCTACCGTCTGTGTGTGTGTATCGACAACCTTTTAAAAATGATATCCAGGTTTGTATGTAAGCGAATATCTCATCAACCATGGACTTAGAATTAACATTCTTAAGTCAATGGTTGATGAGATATTCGCTTCTAAAGCCGTAATAATTGTGTCGACCACCCCGTTATTTTCAATGTAAAAAAGGCCTTAAAAATATTGTTTGGTGCTACGAAATCCTTTGTGCGTGAATCAGACTCGCCCTTGGCCGGTTTTTTTTTGTTAGTAAAACTATTGGTCGTAATGCAATTATTCAATCACATGTAGCATCTGCACGAAATAACGTAATTATGAGGAATTAATAAAAAAATTGGTGAGCCGTGGTAGCCTAGTGGTAACAGCCCAGACTTACGAGTTGAAAGGTCAGGTTCGATCCCAAGCAGTAATTTATTTCATGACCACCGATGAAACTAACGTGTCCGAGAACCAAACTTTCGCGGACTTGAGACCATCTCCGCATGGGGCTGATTTCATACAGCCCACACCACCTCACAGAGAGGAGGCCTGTATCCCAGCAGTTGGATCATTATAAAAATATTTAAAAAAAAGTGATGAAAATGCTATAAGAATCATATTTGAATAGGCAACTTTAATAATATTCCAGCAGCGGCTAATTTCTCAACACTACGTCCGCGTCTGTGTTAAAGGAGTAGGAAATGCGGTAAAATTGAGAAATTATTATATCCAATTAATTCCAATACACTGAGTTTTCCTGTTTATCTATCGATATATTGATATTGTGTGCATATAAATCAATTTAAATAAAACAATAAAGAGATTAAAAAGTATAATAAAACAACTATCAACAGAAATTTTATCAGTTCATAGTTACGTACGCAATAAGTCAATGAATGAAAATTTTGGAGATTCTACGCATTCTTGTTTATTCTACTTGTTAAGTTTTCGTCCATAAACCTTTCAAAAAATAACGGAGTTCGGTAGTTAACTAAAAAACCCGGGGGCTTAAAATCAAAATCACGCTAATGTCTCTTATAAACTTACAACTCTTTTAATCCAAGTGGTTAAACAAAACCTGAAATCCTGAAGTACGATACGGTAGCGCCACCTGTAGTTTCGTTACAGAACTACGCACAGTGGTTTATATATTGAGCATTCACGGTAATTGACATTGAATAAGTACAGCTCAGTGCGGTACCGGTACTAACTAGTTTATGATAACTGTTCATAGGTGGCGCTGTCTGCTGCTGATCTTGTAAACTTACGATTACACCGTCCGCGATCGTGAACCTGAAAAATATTATAACATAGAAGCAAGCAAAATTAAAAAAAAATATCTTTATCCTCACGAGCTTGTGTTTAAAATGATTTACATTTTCTTTTGCACAGGATGTCAATGATTTACATTTTAAGTTATTGCTACTAAAGACATTTTATTTCTGAAATTATGTAAGTTTTGGGCAAGCATTTTTTTTAATTGATCAATAATTTTTCAGCTTTCAGAAAACTATAATTGTTAAGATTGGTGCAGTTTTTTCATAATTTATTTTTTTTTGGTAACAATTCAGAAAAAAGTTCAATAAATCGCATAACCGACAGCTCCGTAGACATCCAGTTTTGACCCCTAGATAACTGGACCTTAATTTGTTGCTAACGATCTCCAGTATAACCCCTTTCAAGGAATAGGTCGAATTTTCCTGTCACCTTGTATATGGAATGATGTTATAGTTAATTGAGTCAAAAAAATAAATAATAATGAACGAATTTAAAGCGGTGTTCGAATAAATATTCTACTGTTAATAATATGATCTCATTGAAACTCTTTACGAGTCCGTATTATTAGGCACATAATTTTTAAAAGAAAAACACGTTTAACCTATTTTCAATTTGTTACGTTTTCCTAACGCGAGCGTTGAAGTCTTTTACTCTTGAAATCTTGACCTATTTAATAAAAATTACATACTAGTGCTAAGCTTACGTTATCTTATCACGCGTCCAAATTAAATAAAGATAGTTAAGCTTCGTGGTTGTATTTACTGGGTAAGTACATATATTTATTTTGTAGGAACATAATATATATTTTTAAATGATACGATCTGTAGAAATCTATAAAATTATCTTAAATTATTAAACATAAGCACGTCTGGCATAATAAGATATTTTACGACTCGCAGACGAGATGACATTCGATCATGATGCCTAGCCCCGAGTGATCCAAGTGTTTCTAATAGTTACGTACCTTTCACTGAGCAATGGCTCGCTCACACAGCATAGTCCTCCCACTGCATACACCTATGCATACGTATTACAGTTTCCTAAGCTCATCACGTGACCGTGTTTGTGAAAGGCATAGACCGTGCCCAGTTACAAGGGAACCCTGCTGACTCATAACATAACCCTTTGTTGTCTGAAACCAGCAGATACTGGGGGGGATAACAGAGGTCATGTCAATTGGTTGCTCCCAAGACGTATGTAGTATCACATGACTGGCGTCCAAACAATATTGTATTGCAATAATATGATAGATAGGCGTACCTATAGCCGTCACGTGCTTTGACTCTTAATTAAATGTAATTGCGATTACGTTTTTGTATTATATAGTCCCGTTATCGAGTTTATTTTTAGATTAAGAAATACACTTATAGTCATTTGCATGGGTTGTGTTCTAGATTAAATTAAGTTGATCTATTGACAGCTTTATGAGATGCAAGTTTTTTTTTTTAAATAATGACTATCCTGCTAAAATCCTGTAATTATAAAACACTTCTCAAAACGAACTATGCGAAAGTTATACTCCATTAAATTATTATTTGAGCCGGAAAAAAATACTGTAATAAATGTGCACAAGATCTTCAGCGCCTGTTCACCTTGTCAGTGCAACCGGCAGAATGGCAAATGGCAACCACATTCGTTTTCCCATTTATAAATACTAAGTACTGCAGGCGACGTTACATTAGCATAACACCTTTTCATAAAGGCCCACCAACGCAATAATAACGAGGCTAAATTAATCTTGCTTGTTATTCCAAATATCACCTTTTTAATAAATCATAAAATTCAGTATCAATGTCACCGCGAGTTTACGTAGATGAGTGTACGGCATTTTCGTCACCTCTGAGGAAAATAGCAATGAACTTAGTAATGACCTCGTTTTCATGCAGATTTTCTTTAAAACGGTACTTTTTCTTAAAATATTAAAAGAGGAGTTATCGATGGCTGTATTTAATCAAAGCCGCAAAGCTATTGTGTACTGGACATTATTACGACTGTTGCACACAATGCTTTACGTTAGTCACACATCATTGGCCGTTGCGAAACTAGTAACTATGAATTTGACAGACTTTTTTGTTACGACTAGAGCAATGTACCATGGGTGGCAGGGTGAGGTGAGGGACGTGTCCCTTGCCCACAGACTTGTGGCCTCGGGGGCCTAGCAACGCTTAGGGCTCGTGAACATGACTCATCATTATCTTATCACAGCTCAGGTTTTTTAATTTATTTTATGGCCTCTAATTTTGTCCTGATTTTTAATATCAAAACATGTAAACTTCTGAAAGGCAGAACCACACTTGAATAATTGATTTATCGTAGCAATACGTCATGAGTTTGTTGGTTACGCCTTATTGATAGGTTGTTTTTACGATTAATCTTGATATCTGAGACTAATTTTGACTAATTACACATGATTTATTAAAGACTTGGTGCATTTAATTGTAAGAAATGTATATCTGTAAAACGACAATTACTACTAAAAATTCTGAAAAGAATCTCACCTTAATTATTAGTATAAACTCTAAATTATCCCTTAATAGTAAAATTAACAGTTTTCACAACGTTCTGATGACTTACAATGTTCTTTCGTGTCTGTAATTTTGGAAGTTTTGGATTTTTATTCAGCCAAATACCTACCTACTTATATTTCAGTAAAAATATCAGATTGCCATTTACTGCCTAATATAAATTTTCTATACAGTTTAATATAGCTACATGAAATTATCATCCATCTATGTATATTATTTAATATACTCGTATATATTTAATGCTTGTAATCAATAAGTGGGAACCTATTCTCACTTATTGATTACCATTTTAGTTAAATACACTTATTGCAACATAAAATCAAAATAGGCTATATTTAATAATGTTTAAATTTGAGCTGTATTAGTAGCACCAGCTTTATCTCTTTATTCTCATTTCTTCCACTATATATAGCAAAAGGGATAACCACACCGTTTCCTCTTCGCAACTTTAGTTTCGATTTCCTTCCTTTTTATTACAGTAGTAACCATGTGCTCACATTCAAATAGATACTGTTATATACCTATAACTTAATCATTCAAAGTTTCGACAATTTCGAACAATTTAAACAATTAACGAAAACGCTACGTTTGGAGTTATTGTAGACATGTAATATACTTATGTAATAAGATGAGACGCTTACAATATTCTGATTAACAACCAGACGCGTTCAACAAAAGGTTTCTCTACCTATATGTCGTACTGGTGCAATTCGTCTCACTCACATGTTCGATACGGTTTATATTCACCGATTTTTTATTGTAATTTGTTAACGCACGAAATATTGTTCACCATACTCATTCAGGTTCGATACAAGCGCATGTAAACCTAACAATAGTTATTTTTTTCAAAACCGCGTCATTCTTCATTAATATCGATCAATGTAAACTATTGTTCTTTTGCGTATACTGATATACAAATACAAGATACTGCTTTAATTAAAATAACAAAGGTGTATAAAAGGTGATACGTAGAATTAATTATTGTAATTCACACTCGAATTAACAGCAACAGTGTGGCTATGATACGTAGCCCTCGCTAAGGCAGGTAATAATTAGACAGGCAACGGTGCAGATTATGTGCCCACGTCAGTTCTGAGTATCCATCACATACCTATGTGGTTATCGTTAACAGACGACATATAAAACCACATGGAACAAATCACTTGGCTGTTTTTAATCGCGATTGCACACATTGTATCGATGCGTGCGGAAGAATCGGAGGCAGCGGGCTGTGCGGGCGGCGCGGGCGCCGCTGTTATACGAGCGTTGTTTGAAGTGAATAGTATAAACACGGCCGCAACGCCTCGGGCTCATTTAGTCACTCATCACCGAGTCTGCGCTCCGTGCAATAGTTCGCAACGCATTTTTATGGCAGTGGGCCTACTGTTGTACTTTAGGAAAATTTTTGCACGTCGGCCAATGACCGGCCAGCCGGCCGGCGAAACTGAACGTACCGAGGCAGTCACGTGCCCGGGGTGAGGCGCGGCGGCCGACTCGCGCGCAGCCGAACCTTCTCTTATAAGATGCACATTCGCCGCGGCATAGGTGTGGAGCGTGCTGAGCCGAGCGGCATGCCACCGCGTAAACCAGTCCTCAAATTCGCCCGCTAATCTAGTTATAGTGAATAAGACTCTCTGAGTACCATGTAGAATGTCTCACAGCAGCTTAAGTTGTCATTACGACAGCTACCTACCGTCAGATTCATCTCTCGAAACAGACGCACTCAACCGTCATTGGTAAGTTTAAAATATATCCTTATTAATTTCATATTATAACGCGATATATAATTTAAAAAAAAAAACTATTTGCAGCTCATAAACAATACAAATAAACTATTTTTGAATTATGTAAATAATTAAGTGTCAACAAGAAAGATTAAAAATATGTTTCCAACAATTCCTAAAAAAAATCCCTAAATTTAATTGATACATAATATAATACACAAAGTAACAACTAAGTCCAATTCCGTTCGCTGTTATTAACCGCAAGAAGGAAACCCAATATATTGATAAACAAAATAATAATACCCACAAATGTCGAATTTTAACTCCCCACCCTATGTTTATTTAAATGACAAATGTGTGCGGCTTATCATTTGGTCGCACGCACGTTACGGGCTATCGAGAACGATGTCGTCAGTAGGTAGCAGCGTCGAAAGGTTCTGTTCGCAGTAGCGCCGTGCTGCCGTAGCGCGCATCAAACACCTGAACAAAGGTTTACTGAAAACTTCACCAACATGTTGACCAAGCTGGCTGTACGTACGACGCGCGGCGGCAGCAAAGCTCTGTACACATAATTATTTTTCTTTAACATGTGCTATTTAAAATCGAAGCCATGGCTAAGGTCGCCGTGGACGCATATTTCTAGTTATATGACCCACATTTACTATCAACAATCCATCGTATAAAGATTGCTTGACATGTTGGCGGACACCGCGTCACACGTCATGGTAACATACAGACTGCACTACCAACGTGTTTTTATTCATATATGGACATCGGAATGACTCCCTAGAGGGGACGGTCATCATGAGACTGCTATTATCTTTTTAAAACACAATAGGTTTATGAATTCGGTATGCTTTATTATTAATTTCAGTAACAATATACGTCTAAAGAATAATTTACGATCAGCCCTTTGTTAATCTGTCACACTGTATCTTGTAATTACCATCTGAAACGTAATTTCATTGAAAATTTTAATACTTGGAATGAATTATTAATAATAACTCTAACATCCCTGGTCACGGTAGAAAAGGTGGTATTTAATGCCATTCAGTCATGACTGAAAAAATATGGCAAAACAAACTCCTGAAGATTTGGCCTCAACCTTCCAACATGAATAAATATCAATACTGAGATAAGTATAAACGTCAGTTATAACATTTATAAATAGGGAAAAACACAAATATAATATCCTATAAATACAAATACTAGGACGTTTTTCACATAATCTCATTTTATTTACAATTATTCCTCAAAGATTTTTTGAAAACATGCTCAATAAAAATATTTACGGTACTTATCAATCATCGTTGAGACATTCGGATATCGCGTTTGGAATCAACACTTATTAAAGGTAAACATAGGTCACGTAAAGATTGAAGTTTCCATCGCCTGTTACATTTAACTGACTAAACATTGACCCACTGCACTGCACGTAATTTGCTGTCGATAAAGCCTTTACCATGAACTCACCTTGTGCCATGGATTGATTAAACAATACGTTGAGTAGTGAGTATTGTATAATTTCTGTTCTACTGTTCTCCACGATACAGTGACACGTGGCTTGTTTCAGCATGGCAGCAAGATGTACTTACTCACCACAGTTTATTGTCACACATAATATTGTATATCTTGTATTTTTATAAGAACGAATATAACCGTTTATGATTTTTGATAGGGGATGAAAAACTGAAAATTTTATCAAGAAAAAACGAAAGAGTCCTAAAATAATCCTGAAAATTATATCGCGTGTATTAAAGTACCTAAAGAATTGTTTTCACGACAAACAACATTATGATTAGCCACTCCGAATACGACCCAAAATAATAAATTTCTAACGGGATTTAATGGTATTGAAGTATTGATCAACAATCCATTATAACTTACGTTGAAAACTATGATTAATAAAAGTGGTACCAGTATTTTCATGTATGTAAAGATATTACCTTCGGCGCATGTGTTAAAATTGTAACGTAACGTAACGCCTTTGAGTCGCTGTTATGAATAGCAAGTAGTAGACTGTTCTTTATAAAGCCTTGTTTACGATGGAGCGTCTTTCATCATTTTTTTTTGTTGTTTGAATTTAATATAAAATGAATACATTTTCTTGAAGGTCTTGCATTAACAGTACAGTCAAAAGGACTGAATCCCGATTCCAGTTCTTCGAGACGATAGTGAAAGATATTTTCAAATAAATAATATGTTATTGGACTTATCTTTAACTGGAATCACAACCTTACATACAAATACTTTGTAACTAAAAAGGTATTGAAATAATATAATAAAAAAAAAAGTCTTTTTAGGCTACCAGTGAGACAAAATAATGTTATAATTTCTAAATTTAAAATCCTAATTAGGAAACCTCATTCTTTTATTTCCGGTACATCCAAAAAATATATCCAATGAAGGATTTTAAATAATGAGATTCCTTCAAAAATCTTGAACATCAGGAGATAGCTAAACATTATTTTTAATGTATAACGCTCATCAAATCATATCTAAAGGGAATAACGAACGCCCTATGAAAAGTACTACTAATCTGTGTTGCCAGTCTGTACGTGTCATGAAAACTGTAAAAGCAGTACCTAAGCGCGAGCTCTTCGCATGTAACATGTAACATCAGACCGTGGGAAAATATTTACATACATATAGGCACCACGGCCACACGGAAGTTAAAAGTTTCGAGATTTTATGATTCTTCAGTATATCGGCCTTTTAAACATTCTTTTTATAGAAAAACTCGTTATACTGTGCAAAATTGCTCGAAGCAAAATTACATCGATTAAATTAACAGTGTTTCACTTTCGTTTTTATAACATGAATGGCCTAGAATTTGCTAAAAATATACGATAATAATATTCGGTAGTAATGTAAGTTATAAAAGCGTTACTTGTTAAGCCGTGAATGTAATGAAACGATGTTTATAAATGACGTAGATAATATTCAAACAATGGGCCAAACTGAAGCACGTGTAACGTATTATTAGGCATATGGATTTAACATACACCCGAAATTATGTAATTCGAATTAACAACAATTTTGTTCCAGCACGTGATTCTGTGACAAAATTAATTAATTATTACAAAAAACCTAGCTCAGCCTTAAAACATAGTTTAATTTACCAAAGTCAATTGCTAATGTACCGCGTGGCAATGAGTAATCGCTCTATTATAATTTATTATTTGTCAAGGTGACACACGCGTATATAAACAGACACGTATTAGGATAGACCCGTAACGGCCATATCTTGAAAGAGATATGTGTCACTTTAACTTATTGATATTCATACGGGCAGAAGCTCCTCTTTTATTAAAATAAAGCATGTGGGTGCAGATAAACAGCAATAGAATTTCAAGTTAAATAAGTTACGAGAATGCAATAAAGTTCATTTACCTAAACCACAAAACTGTTATGTGGAAATATATATGTATTTTAAACGCAGGATAATCAGTTTAATTGATCGCAGTTGAATTTTAATTTAATGTTTATGAGAGGGTTAAAACAATCTAATAAGTACACTGTAATAAGTAATGAATCAATTAGCTTCAACTTTCTTACTAACTGATCGACTCCTTATATATCTCGAAATGGTTTAATTGCATAAAAATGCTTTGAGTGTAAGTTTACAGTATCCAGAAGACACTTCTACGTGCTTCTTTACTCCAATTCTTCACTTGATAGTTAAATAAAAAATACTGCTTGCATGTTGTTGGCGGTTAACCTGACGCGTTTACCAAGTAAACTGCACTTCCTTTCAGACAAAACTCCAGCACGCGATATAAAGGATTCCATTATTCTTAATAGCGTATTGTAATTTAAGCCGTTCAAAACTTGTGGTGACAGTTTAAATATGCATGTGTTTGTAACCGGTTGCTTCTGAAGCGTACCTATACAATGCAAATTGAATTTGCATAAAAAAACACACACAAAACGGTAGTAACTACTAATACTTAACCGACTCAACAAAACGAAGAGTTTCTGTTTTCGGTGATTAAATATATCATTTCCGTGACATTACTTTTTACTCTGATATAAATAATAACGTGTATTAATATCAACAGGAATGGAAGCGTGTCAGCAAAAGCGGAAGGGCCTTCGCGCCGCAAAAGTAACCTCCACAATGCCATGGCAGCAGACATGGACTCCTCTTGGGGTAATTTTCCTTTCATTTACGCAGAATTCTTGAATGACATTTAGTTAATTTTAAATGCAATTATTCAAGTCCTTTATGTTGCAAGAGACGTGAAACGTGACTGTACCCGTCTAGTAGTTAACTTGATTTATTCGAGGCTCAATTTAATAACATAAATCTATCAATTTATCAAATATTTCAACTCGTGCCAGTTTTTCCCACCAGTTCAGTACTAAGAAGTTAGTGTACCCAAAAAAATATGATACTTGAGAACCAACTAACCACCGCACCGGAACCAATATAACCCAGATTGGTGGAAGGTTCTGAGACCTTGTTACAATTTTCCATAAACTTTACTGCAATTTATACTATAAACACAAATGAAAGCAATTGCAAGGTCAATTGACAGACAGAAATGAGGGTACGATGTAGAAACAGCAGGTGTCTTGTACATGTAGCTGCTGGTTCCCACGATTAGATCGATCGCCACGCTGGCTGACATTTGCCTTCTGACGCTCCACTGTTCCGTCACAGATCGCCAGGCACACATCGAGGGCAGGTTTAAGAAATATTCCACGACATCCTCCGTCTACTCGAAGAAGGCGCTATCACAGCAAAGCGAATACATCGAAAGGTATTCAATATGCATGTTTTTTTCACTTATCTTATTGTTATTTTGAAAGTTTTCGAAAACCCAATAGAAAGTTACGCTTTCAACTCAAATACAATTACAATTGACCATAGACCAAAACAATCGCGAAAGGTGAATTATGCCAAATTTGTTGAAACTAAACAACACGAGTTGCTAAAAGTTACAAAGATAACTCGGAACAACTAAGAAATTGTAAAGTGTGTAGACTATTTAATTAAAAGGTATCTAGGCCAATCTAAGTAGGTCAAACCTGTGTTTCAGCTTTCAGCACCGATCTTGTCACAAGTTCTGCCACAATTGGCTTAGCTTTAAGAGAAGTGCTAACTTAAGAGCCAGTAGTAACACCATTACTTGCTATGTATGGGTTAGAGTAAGCTTCCCTATGTGTATTTGGAAAAGGTATGTGACAAAGTGTATGTGGCAACTAGTGATGTCTACTTCAAAACCTTGACAAGTATCGATGATAGAAGAGCTATTTATAGTTTGCACCACTATGTTCCTCACATTTCATGTTCTTTCTGGTATACCACAAATATCTACCAATTCAAGGAATTGTATTATCAATAAGTAATTTTCCTACTTTTAGTGTAATGCTTGATAAGTACTAGTGTTGTTTTTCCCTCATTGATTGAATTATATTCGATTATTTTTGATCAATTATGTGCTTGCTGACTTAACTCATCTTTTTAGATCTTGGTGGTACGCGTGTTGCGCAAAGTGTCATTCAGAGGAATCCGGTATTCCCTCGTGGGAACCACCGAACTGGCAGAAGGTCTGCCCCTACCCACTATGTCCTTCCTACCGACAGTTCGCGCAAAACATCGCAGTATTAATTATTGGTAAGCTAAGACTATTTTTATACAACGTTTTAAAATTCACAACAGGGCGCCCATGAAGCTATCAATTAGAAGGTGCCCATGAAAACGTAGATTAGAAGATGTCCATGAATTAAAACTAGTGTTATTTGGGTTATTAATGAGTCTTTGCTGAATTCCTAATTACCTTTCTAGGACGTACGTAACGTATTACGTCTAACAGTGCATTTGCACATGAAAATCGTCTTAGAAGATTAGTTATTTTAGGATTTCTACGACTGTATTGTAACGCTTATTACTCATACAAACTTTTGGATACCATCAAAAACTGCCGTGCGTGTGGTATTGGATCTGATTCCAGGGTCAGTCAATATCATTGGATACTTCCTTTAGTATTCTGGATTTCATTCCCTTTTGGGCCTTTTTCCGAACGGGACTCAAATTCATCCTCCAAAATTTTCTCACGGAAATACTCTTCACTTGCTGCAGACGTGTTCGCAGGATCTTGGTGTGATAATAATGTCATGATTATTTGCGCAGGCATATTAGTATGGGTGACGGTATGGATCGTGATGGGCGACACGGCCGCGCCCGGCGGGCAGCTGTTCTCCTTCGCCGTCCTGACCATCGTCGCTTACTTCGGGGGCTGGCTCATGCTGAAGATCACCACCTTACCTGCGCTCATAGGGATGCTTATAGTGGGCATCATCATGAAAAACGTGGGCCTCGTTAACTTTGACGAGACGTATCAACACGTGGCGTCTTATATCAGGTAATTAGAAAATAAAATATGTATATTTTATCTATAAGAACATATATTCCTTGACAGTTTAAGTTTATTTTCATGCCATAGAATTTTGCAGTAGATGTAGTAGATGGTTTATTCAGTGAAATGACTAAAAGCTAAGAAAACTCGTCATTCTGCGTAAATACCCGTATTACGTTCCATGTAGTCCTCCGGCCAAGCGGCAATCGTTGTCAAAGTGTATTTCGTATTTCTGCAAGAAATTTCAACTGGATTGATTTATCCATCATGGTTTCGCTGAATATAATGACTTTTCCATTATCCGTTTCCGCTCATAGAAAATTTCTTGGTCCAGTGGTATTGTTTATCAAAACGTTTATGAATTGATTGATGTGTTCCAGAAAAATTGCTTTAACCATCATCCTAACACGAGCTGGTTTGGATCTAGATCCAAATGCTATGAAAAAGTACTTCCTCACCGTCATCAAGCTGGCTTTAGTTCCCTGGACCTTCGAGTGTGTGCTGTGCGCTGTTCTTGCTTACTTCTTCCTAGGATTGCCTTGGGATTGGGGTGAGTAGCTAGCATTGTCAATCCTTTTCTGGTATTATAAATAAGAAAGATATTAGAGATATGATAAAACTTTATATTCAAATACAATGGTCCCTTTACATGTAAAGTTTTATCCCTTTCTGTCCTGGATTAATACGAGTACATAAAATATTTTTTACGTAACGTAGTTTTCCCAAAATTTTTATGTGACCACTTGCGTTTGTATTTTCCCAAAAAGTATTGGCAAACCATTTAAATTGTATATCCTTGTTAGTTCTTCCTACATATTTACGCAGATATAGAGAACCTAAATATTAATGTAACTCGAAAACAATAGAATTATACGACGACAGACCGTATTAGATCGAGCAACGATCTGTGAAGTCTTTACAATGAATGATTTTAGGAAGATACTCGTATTACCAACAGCTACATGATACATATTTTTTTAGATAGGTTTTCTTAGCATTTGATACGTGATACGTCTATTTTGATAAGAATGTATCATAAAAACTATTTTTATTTCACTATGAGTAGTACTGTGACTAAAATATTGTCCACCAGTATTAGATAGATTAGAAGCCCGGCTGACTATCCAGGATGCGTTCACAAGATCTCAGTACCTTGTGCAGGCTCCTTCATTGATTGCTCTTCTCAACTTTGTACAAAACCTTAAGGATTCGTTTTCCCATTCCAGCTTTCCTTCTATCATCAATCGTCGCGGCTGTGTCCCCGGCGGTGATCGTGCCGTGCCTGTTCCGTCTCCGCGAGAAGGGCTACGGGGTGTCCAAGGGCATCCCGACCCTGGTCCTGGCCGTGTCCGGCGTAGACGATGCCGCCAGTGTCGCCATTTTCGGCATCGTGTCGTCTATCATGTTCTCCAGTGCCTCGCTTACTATGAATCTTATTCAAGTACGTATGACTTTAAAAATGGGATAAAACATAGGTGACATAAATAACTGATATTCAAATTATGTAAAGATTTTTTTTTAAAACTGAGGTGTTTCTTTTAATTTTGGCAAATTGTTGCCTCAAGGTAAAATGGTTCCAGTTTAAAGGCACCCTGAACTCATGCAAGAAAGGTTTTCAAAGAATTCTGCGAAAAGTCGTGTAGCAACGTGCTCCAATAGTTTAAGATTTTTAACAGCATAATTATCTGTAAAACTATGTCACCTGACCAATTAATTGAAATGCAACGATTACACAATACTGTTGATAGATTAATGAACGATTTTGAGCAACAGAACAAGTTCAATCGAGTTTAACGAGTTATCCAATCAAGACCATTTCTGACGCTGTAATTGACGTTTAGTAAAGAAATTATAACGCAAAAGTAGTAGATAGTTTTACTGTTATGATTTGTGTCTGATATTGAAGTTAAGCAAATGAGCATAAATCATTAAAATTATACAATTTTGATATTTATAAAATATAGGTAGGTACTTAATGTTAAGCAATATTTGCAGCTCTAATTTAATTTCAATAATATTATTCCCTACATTTTGTTTGTGCGAGGTTTGTCCAACGATGGTTTATAGGGATATCTATACGGAAAACGGAAAAAAAAAAACAACTTCAAAAACGATAAATATTTTTGTCTAAATTATATTATTCATGTTAGGTATGTAGATGCGGTCTGCAATATTAGTCATTGTCATTAGTTTAATAATGATTTTTAAATATTATTCCTTGTTAATTAATATTTATCTGTCTTTGGCTATTTGGGCCCAATCCTTTTTATAAGAGTCCAGGTCGTCAAGCCACCTACTTCTGGGCCTATCGCGCCGCTAGACGGAAAAAAATAGAAAGACAGAATGGAGGCCATTGCGCTGCAGTGCAACACATGTGGCTAAATATAAAAAATAATAATTTATATTACGTAACTAATTCTTTGCCGAAATGTTGTCTTTTCTAAATAGAAAATGCATGAATTTCTCATTCTTCTTCATCATTGTTTCGTTGGCCAAAGTTACCTCACGATACCTCTCAATACACAGAGTCCTTCACATTTACACAAAGTAATTCACAAGTTCGTTAAATCCGCAAGAACATTAAATTGCATACAAAGCTTACGAAATAATATATTATGTCGTAAAATTATGCTTACAGATGAGTTCTCAGAAACTTATTTTGAACAAAACCGAACCTCTGGAAAACGAATTAAATTTTCACAATACGAAGTCATGCATACTAATGTTATAAATGCGAAAGTAACTCTCTCCACGCCTTTACGACTGAACAGATTTAGATGAAGATACACAGATAGGCACAGGATACTTTTATCCCGATTGTATATTCCCGTAGAATAATTCCGACGTCTATATGGGCGAAGCCGCAAGCAAAACTAATCTTATCTAAGTATTAAACGACACTTAAAACAAAGCGGTTTATGAAGTCTTTGTTGTTTTTACTACACAGCATGTGGCAAGTACGTGCTGTGTGTATGATTCACAACAATAGACCAAGCTGCCGCTATGATTAGCGAACAAACGGACATCCTGTTACATCGATATACTATTGAATCTGCTACTTTACGAGTTACTTGGTACTTCTTATACATTGTCATCACTGATGAAGTGCCTTAATAACAGTTTCTTTGCAAATATCTGGATCATGTGCAACCGTCAGAAATTACTGGAATAGCCACGCATATCTGTTGAGCACATTTGTGGATTACAGTAGCTGATCTCTCATGACCTTCGGTTGGTTTGATCGCGTTTAGCCAATACTAATAGACGCATTGCTTCTTCTGTTGTGTCGATTTCAGTCATACTAGAAACCTCATGCTAATAAAAAGATTAGCCAGTAATTACTGTCTGTCAGCCTTGTTAACTTAAGGTCGACCCTGACAGCACAGGGTGTGTCGGACGTTGTATTCATGACATCGCTGCTATATGCAACTTGTAATTAATTAAATGCATCACGTTTATTTGCAAGGCCCACTTAGTGTGATCTGATTACTCGTCTCCCAGTGGTAACGGCCCCGACGTAGGTACTAGTCGTAGCTCGTGTGGCGACTCCCAAAACATAGAAAGAAAACATCGTTAGGACCAAAAACCAAACAACTGTGTGGTGCTAACAGTCTCGGAGTAAAATGGCTGTAACATACGGACAGACAGACGGCCACTACAAATCTATAAGGGTTCCGTTTTTGCTATGTAGCTACGGAACAATAAAAATCGAAGATAATTATATGACATCCACCCCGCAGTAGGCCCTCGTGGTTGATTATGGCCCACTGCTCACCGAGAAGTAAGCATGTGTTCTCGGAGTTGGAACATGATATGCTGATGTGATTTTACATTTCATTTCCAGGGCCCACTTAGTGTGATCGGTGGTATAGTATTGGGCGTGTTATGCGGATACTTGGTGAAGTTCGTTCCAGAGCGCAATGACGCCTTCTTGGTGCCTCTGCGAGTGATAATGCTGCTGGTTGGTGGACTGGTGATGGTGCTGGGCTCCGAGGAGATCGGTTGGGGTGGTGCTGGTAAGCGAATGTTAATTTAAGACCAGTATAAAATAGGAAAACAATAAAAGCTGCTGTCAAACCAAATTTAGCACTGCAAGCCTGGCAAAATGTTCCAAAAGAAAAACTTTTTGAGCCACAGTCGGCAACAAACCGTAAGTCTACTTCAGTTCCCCGCCATATAAAACAAAACTCATTATTTCACAGAATTTACAAACACATAGGTAGTCGTAAAGACGAGCACGTTGGTCTTATTATCTGAGTAATTGTAAAAACTGTAGTCAACAACCACGGATGATTGTTTTCCGCGGTGTAGTGCTTAGCTTTCACCGAACAATGCCTTGTTATAATTCAATGACTGTGTTGACAACCGATAAAGTCAAGGAAACAATGTGAATTGGAAAAGGGTATCATATTATACGCATGATTTATTTTGTCCACTGTTTAATATTTACATTTCTATGTTTTGTGTTTGATGTGGTTCGAGTAGTATTTCATTGCAAAAAGTAATAATTTATTAGGTGACGATGTTCCGATGTTTACTGAAACACTGAAGTAGCACATGCTCATAATTCCACTCAGCTCTCGTGGATTTTAATAGGAATTTAAATGGTGCAGTTAATAGAATAATTGTAATTCTTACAACAATTTTACCTCTTTAGGACCATTGGCCGTCATCGCGTTCGCGTTCGTGGCCTGCAAGAACTGGACAGACCTCGGCTGGGAGCTGGAAGACAACCCTGTTGCCACCGCCTTCGAAATCTTCTGGATGTTTTTCGAACCTATGCTGTTTGCAGTTACTGGTGCTCAAGTCGTTGTAAGTATACCTTCATGATGAAAAATGTTGTCTGCAACATAAATTATCATCATGATCATTATCTTCCCATATGTCTCATGGTCAGCGCCGATATAAATTTATTAGTATTTATCATCTTCTGTCTTACCAAAATATAATCATTCACAAACACCATTCATCGTTCCTTTGATCTTTCTCCATTTTATATTTTACACCCATTGCACACTGCCGAGTCCTTACACTTTACAGGTCTCACCAATTACTTGTTATGCTTCCCTAGTATGTGTTCGTTTCACCCAGACCTTACCTGCCATACTTTTTTGATCTTCGTCCACTCCATCTGGTTCTGGCCTACTTACTTACTGTCTCTGCAGTGCTCGGTAGATTTAATTTAGAGATCACGATCAAAAGTGGATCACGATGATTCAATAGTCAAAACGAGTAACAGAAACGTATCGCAAGAAAATGTTTATATTCTTCAATTAGATTTAACCATGTTTCATCACTATTTATTAAAGACTATGAGTAGGTACTTATTGAGGATAACCCTCGTACGCTAGTGTGTGGAATTTATGGTTACATCACCGTCTTTCAGAATCAATGCAATATCATTTATTGTGGCCTACTTGTAATGACTCATGATTATATGGTTTCAAAAAAGGATAAAACTACAAGTTTGTAGATTGATTATGAGATACAATACTTTAAGTGAATGTAAAACTGACGTCTATTTTTTAATGGTAAACTCGTCATTTTATCAACCACTAGCTGTGCCCCGCGATTGCACCTGCCGTTTCTCTTTTTCATCGACTCCTAAGGGTCGTATAGTTATGTAAAATAGCCTATAACCTTCCTCGAAAATTATTGAGCTATGAAATGCAAAAAGATTTTTTTAAACCTGGTAGTTCCAGTGATTCTCTCTCTTGAACCGTTCAGCTTTACTATCTTTCCCTTCAAATCAAGAGTATACTTACTTTTCTTGTTGACACTATCTAGGTCGTCCACGAGTTCAAAAACTATCTGGTTATTGAAGCTCAAATAAACAAAATAAAAACAAATTAATGTAAAAACGATTCGTTTTCAGATTGCAGACCTGGAGCCTCGCTTGGTATTGATCGGCGGTGGTATTTTAGTGGCGTGTGTGGTGCTACGAACCATCCTCACCAGCGTCTGTGCAGTGCGCAGCAATCTCAACATGAGGGAGAAGATCTTCGTCGGCCTCGCCTGGATGGCCAAAGCTACAGTACAGGTAAATTAAGAGAGCTTAGCTCAATCAACCTACAGCAGCTTTAACACATCTTTCTTCCCTGACGTTGCCTTCCTGGATAACTAGATGCAGCTGAATACTATTAATTAATATGAAGCGACTGCCATCTACATAACCCAACAACTGGGTCTAACAATACACGACCAATTCCTCAGTAGGGCTACCTGTCAGTCATTCTGACTTCCTGTAATGACCGTCAAATAGTTACGAAAGTCAGCCGGCATCAACGGCTTAATGTGGTTTTGTAGCCACGGAAATCAATGCCCATATAAAATATTGCAAACGGTTTTAAGATCTACATCGCAATTAAAATTATCGAACTTGTATTAAACATAAGTTCTCAAAAAATGATCTAATCGTTTACAAACCATTCTAAATTATATGACCATTCTTCTTCCAGGCCGCTTTAGGTCCAGTTGCTTTGGATGAAGTGCGCAAGATGGCCGGCGGCGAGCCTGACCCAGTGATGATAGAGTACGCAGAGACCGTCATCACGGTATGCATCATGTCCATCGTCATCACCGCGCCCATCGGAGCTATCGTCATCACTCTCACAGGGCCCAAACTACTCTCAAGAACAACTAAGCCGCCTGTCATGGAAGGTAAGAAATTTTTGCGCGCTTATTTTACTTTGCGACACATTTTCGGCCTAACTTTATGATACATAGACATAATTATTCAGTGTGATATGAACAATAATTTTGTTATTATCAGAATTATGTTTATATTCGGAATCGTCGCTAGATTGCCATATATGCGATTGTGTGCAAAACTCCGTTTGTAGATAAGCAGTTTTTGTAATGATGGTGAGTAGTTTGCAAAAGTTGGCACACCATTGAAAAAAATAATCGCTGGTGGCATAGTATGCTTGTCCTATTCCATACCTTTGATTTTATTGCATAAAAATAACAAACAACATTTTTAATTTCATCAATTATTTAATTCTATATTTCTAGATCAAACACATTTATAATTCATTATATCTGCGCACAGACATAACAACATGATAATAATCGGAAACAAAGATCAAATAGGTTTTTATATATAGAACAAGCACAAAGATAAAAAAAAGTACAAAATGTTTACAATTCTAATACAAACGGTTAATGATAAGAGAAGTTCTGCGCTGGAACTCTGTGGGGATCATACGATGCACTGCTATTGTTTTGAGGGTAGAAGAAATTATTTTGGCCCTGATTGTTATTCTGAGATGGATAGTTGGGGATACTAGGATTATAAGCATTACTGGGAAATTTTCCATCAGGTCCTTGTGCTTGTCCCGCGCCAGGGTAGTTAGGATATTGAGAGTTGGTAGAACTTGGCCACTGGGCTGTATTTGGACGAGAATTGTTATAAGAAGGCTGACTCGGATTATAATAAGGAGGTCGTTGGCTAGTCGAATTGTACTGTTGGACAGGGTGAATATTACCAGATGAGGGGTGGTAATTAGGATTGTAAGGTGCTAGAGGTGGAGTATAACTAGAACCTGAAGCGTTTGGAGGCCTGTAGCCGCCTGAGTTAGGTGGAAAGTTATTGGTTTGGTTTTGGACAGGATATTGTCCATTTGGTGGTCTGTACGGACTTATTAGAGACGAGCTATTATAGGATGGGACGTTAGGGCGAGAAGTGTATGGGTTATAAGCACCTTGATTAGGATTGTAATTCTGATTACCCGGTTGCGAAGAATTATAACTGTTTGCATTCCATTGAGGAGGCCGCTGCGGGAACTGGTTTTGACCAGGAGGTTTAAAAGTGGGCTGCGTTGCGTTCTGAACGTAGGGATTATAAGTCGGCTGCGTTGTGGCCTGACCGTAGGGTTTATAAGCAGGTTGCTGTTGATTTGGGTTTGGAGTATAAGGATTATAACTGGGTTGCTGTTGGTTTGGGTTTTGTCCGGAAGGATTGTAACTAGGTTGCAGTTGATTTGGATTTTGAGTGTAAGGATTATAACCCGGTTGTTGCTGGTTTGGGTTTTGCCCCGAAGGATTGTAACCAGGTTGCGGTTGATTAGGATTTAGAGTATAAGGATTATAACCCGGTTGCTGTTGGTTCGGGTTAGGAGCGTAAGGATTATTGTTAGGTTGTGGTTGGTACGGATTGTACGGAGGCCCTGATGGTAGCTGGGGGTACAGCGGTGTATATTGGTGGGTCGCTTGCCGTGTTATCCTCCGTTTGACTGCGCCATCTGCCTCTCCCAAAATAGTGTCCTTCTGGAAATCTTCATTTTCATGCTGTTTTTCTTCGAATGTTTTCAATATTGTGCTGATGTAGTCCTCTGGTACAATTTCAACATCATTTTCATTCGCTATCAAAGGTTCGACGAGTTGGAGAGATTCTAAGTCCAAATTATTGTATGGAAACTTATCGGTCACGGTCACTGCATCTTCTTGGTTAATTCGTAAACCACAAACAACACTGCATAATACTGTCACTATTATAGCTATAAGGGGTCCGTGCACTGTCCTCAACATTTTAATGACTATTGAAAACGGACATAAGTACAATACTCACAAAATAATAATCGGATAAACTTCGACCTTATTTATCTTACAATTCACAGTATGCGAGATAGACTCGTCTGCTCACGAGTCAACCTTGTTTCTAATGAGCTGTATATCTACATGCCTTGGAGTTTTATACTTATTTTCCTGCTATAGGTACATGAGTTTATGTTTTGCTCATGTGGATATGTCAAAGTGAACACTTTTGTTCTTCTAATGGTCACGGTTACTAAGTTACTGAGTATGAGGTCATGGGTTCGATTCCCAGGTCGGGCAAAGTGTTATTAGATTTTTCCATTAGGAATTCCTCAGGAGCAGCCATGGAGTCTAGATTTATGACTGTTGATGGCAATAGGCTCGCCCCTTTCATATGGAAGTTAAACATAACTGGCGAAATGTGGGTATACTATTAGGTACGCCTCTGCCTAACTCATCGCTGATTACGGGTGTGATGTTATATTTATGTATTTTTTGTGCAGGTTGGCGACGATCCCACCGGCCATCCATCCGCGACATCTCGATCATTGACGAGGAGGAGGTGGCAGAGCGCGACGCGGAGGCGGAGGCGGAGGAGTCGCGGCCGAGCAGCCCCAAGGCGCGTGCCGCCGCCGCCAGCACGCCGGCGCCCATCACCGTGCAGCCCGGACACAACAGCTCTTGACTCCCATCACCTCCACCCCACAACGATCCTTGATGCCATTCCATTTGCAACCAAGTTCGAACCGACCTACTTTACTATTAGCTGCTTAAATGGTCTCGTATACGTCTTGATACAGGGATTTAGTAATACGATTCTCACACGAAGCCTTTCTGCTAACGACACGCTCTACGATGAGTCACTTTCTTCGAAAGATATTCAAATGCCTTTCTGCCTTACAAAAATATAGACTCGTTTAGTCTTATCATCCATCGTCGGGTATCATCCATTGGTTTTCAGTTTACGAGATTGGTATCGAACTCAAGCAAGAATTGCCTATAGACGCTTAACCAATTACATTGGAGTTACGCCGTTTCGTGAAGATTGATTTTGTTCTTTATTGTTTTAAAAAACTTGTTACACTTTATTCAGTGAAATCATGCTTAAAACAATCAAAATTTTGTTGATATTTTATAAGTATTGTAGTATTTATTAATTACCATCGTGAGTAAAATTATGGACCAGTAAAATATTTCTTAAACAATTTTCATCGTTTTGAAATCATTTTTTCTAACAATTTGATTTAGGTACTTAGAGGGTTTAGTGTAAGATATTTGTAGTTGTATAACTTAACGTTCATGTGATAAAGGTGTATACTTAATTATTTGGTGTCTTAAAACCTCGCTAGTGAAGTTTACTTATTACAATTTATAATGAAATATTACCGCAGTAAGAACATATTTAACTTATAAGTACGTTTGTCTACTGTATTCCTATAAGTTTTATTTTGCATAGTGGTCATCAGTATTGCTATTATTTATGAAAACAATTTAGTTTAGGTATCAGAACGGATATTGTTAATGTTATTCGGTACAAACAATTAACTATTTAATGTAAGGCTCGATGCAGCATATCCATTGCTCATTGTTGATATGTATTTTAGATGAATAAGTAGTCTGTATATTATGTGTAAAATATTTCTTCACTTAAACTTGTACGTACAGATACCACTACGTACTGATTAGTTTTGTATTGTATCATTTGTAAATAACACCGCAAGTCACATTGTTATCTAAGTAATTATTATGCATCGTGAAATTCAATTATTTTAGAGCGAACTTTGGGACCAATTTATGTTCAAATAATACCACAAATGAATATATTCAAATTATCAAATTATAAATAATAAAAAACAGCAGACATCGCCTAACACAAAAGTATTATTAAATAATATATATAAGGTTACCACTGTCTGTTTTCTACACTTTATCACTTTTAAAAAGTCGTTTTATGAAAAGATGTTTAAAATATCATGATGAAATTATCGAAAAAAGTATAAAAGCAATAAAATATTTACAAAGATACTCGATTGTTGTATGTTTATTTTAGTTATAAGTATTTACCTCAACATTCCGAAACTTGCGGGTGAAAATGAAATATGCACTTGGTTAATCAATCGATTTGCTAGTGAAAACTACAGTCAAATGCTGAATGTCGAATTAAATTTGTTGTGAATGAATTATAATTCCTTAAATAACCATCCTGTCATGTTTGTATTGAGGCTTCAAACAATTCGCTCATTCATTAGTTGCACTGCAGCCAATGATATTATAAATATAGATCACTACGTTCATACTGAGCGGCGTTCAAATATCGTTGCGTTGTTACGTCTGCGATGGATAATACGGAACGTATGATACAGAAAGAGATAGCTATTGCGCTTGAAGTACTTAAATTATGACAATTGTCTGAATTTGTCTGCAACAATTTGCGCGCGCTAGTGCGTTATCTACCTCTTTTTATTTATAATATCATTGACATTAGCATATGAAACGTTCAGTCAGTAATAAAAATGGGTTTTTTATAATGTCAAACACGTTCCCTGGGCCCCCATACAAGAGGTTGTAGCTATGGAGCCTACCAATATCCAAATGTTTTTAAAGGATCTTAAAAACAGTACTGAAAGATGAGATCAGATGGTAAAAGCCAATACGGTTTACCGATTTTTGTTGCTGATAGTACCATTCGCAGGTCAGGGTCGGGTTTGATCCTCGAACACCGAACAAATATTTGTGAGGTCAACACTCCTTCATTTGGCTTTTGTGTGTTAGTGGCCCACACAATATAGGTACCTTAATGCTTATATTTCACCACACCTTAAATAAGTCCTGTGAAGTAAAATCCTATTGCTCATAAACAGTTACTTTAATTTACAGGGTAAAGTGATAAATGATGATGGTAATTTTTCAAATAGGTTTTTACAAACACTGAAACGTCATGGAGCCGGTGTTTCGTACCTGACTATTCTGAGAAGAAACGACCGGAACAAACTCAGACAGTCTATTTTAAGGTCCAGACATAATCTTGGTCAACTCAACCGAGGACTATGCAGATTAGTGTCGGAGATTGTCTTTTGAAGAAAGAACCACACAGATTTGGACCTATCTAGTTAGTGGGGGAAAGAGATGGGAACATACAACGGGAAGGGTGGTATGGTGCTATCTCGTGTCGTCAAGGAAAGATCAATGTAATCAAAGCCATGCAGTCTTTGGATTAGATATGATGGTCTTAGGCAACAGAGAATAGGTGGGCTGCAGTGGAGAAGAAGCGAACAGTAAATAAAATACCATAGAAGTGGAATGAAGAATGTTTTTATTTTTTCGTCTTTTCCTAATCCACTTTATTATAATAATTAATATTAAAGATTCGTGAAGGCAGTATACATTCTTAAATGTTTTTATTTTACAAACGTAATACTATAAATACAATGTGCATTGTTGGTAGGTAGCTATATTGTACCTACCTAATTGGAACAAACTAATTGTAGTGTCAACGTAGTTTGGTCATCCACATAATATTTAGTTTAAAAATACATTTCATCAACGAATGAATTCTAGAAGACAAAAAATACCTCTTCGGACAGCGTTTTACATTTGCATTTTTAATTCAAAAATATTTCAGGAATTCAAAGCTACTCATGAATTTGATTGTTTTTTAATAGGGCGTGGGATCAACTCTGAACAATCGAAATAGAACTCCCTATGTCCTTAAAAGTTGGTCCCGTAGTAAAAGTTGTTAACAGTATAAGTGGGTACGTCCAACCCCTGAAGGATTGCCAAAAATAACAACCTAATGTTTATCGCACCAATTTTTTATTGTTTGGTAAAAATTAACGTTCAGCAGGAACACATCTTTAAGCTGGTCCTATACGTACATACAAAATCTTACTATTTCCACACATTTCATAATAAGGCACCTGTTTTGTACATAAAATTTTGTTAATTAATTATTTTAATGCATCAATCAATTAGGTACCATTTATATTTTATGTTGCTCCTACACTTATTTTCTTTTTAATTTTTTATGTAAAACGATAACAGGTGTGCCCATTTGCAACTTTTCAGTCTAATGGTTTTCAGTCATAAGTTTAGATCCCAGAAAAACATAAGTCGGGTAACTGGGTAGTTTCTAAGTAATACTGTGTTTCTATATTAAAAATAGGTGTACTTTGCAGTGATAAAATAAAGTGATATAACATTATTTACTAGAAAACGGCAGCATTTGTGAACATAATTATGGTACTAACGACAGTGACAATTAATTAAGGTTACTTTATACATTCATATTTCTCTAACAAAAGTAGCTTCGAGAGATACACTAAAACTTGTAGGCTACGTATGTACGCACTGACAGGCGGCTTATCTAGTGCCTAGAGTCTAGTGACTTAACATCTTGTTACTTTGTTAGCGAAGGCACTAAGCGCGCAGTGTGGCCGAATACGAAAATTTTTGAATATTCGTTTCACTTCGCTAATTGCTAGGCGACTCGCTAGCCTCCAGAAGCTAAACAAGCCAACTGTCAGTGCGAACACATAGGCAGGTACTTTGTCAAATGAGCTAAAAACTAAAAATAAAAAAAAATACTTAAGTAGGTATCAGCGTTATAAGATTAAGAGATAAAAACATAGTTACTTACAATTTATATATTATTACATACCTAAATAAGTAAATAAATTTACATTTATGTAGCACTGCTATTTATAGCTGTTGACTATAATTTCTATAAGTCGTAAATATTTCTCCATGATCATTATTTAAAAAATACTTGAAGTAGGTTTTTCTGATACTTAGGGGGCCGAGACAAAGTGATAATGGAAAAGTAAAATATGTACTGAATTGACCGAGAAGTTTTAAGTATTGCGGGGTTTACATGGGTCGATTTCCACCGCGCGCCTAGGCAGCACGGCGAATATCAACGGTCTAAATGGCAGTTCGGCTAGGCTGCTAGTGGCTTAAGTCGCAACCCCCAAAGTAGAGTAGCATCCGACATTGGCCGCGTGGCGACCGGCCACATGCGGTGGTCACTAAAATCAACCGTTTTATGTTATGTGGGGTTTACACGCGTCGATTTTGGCCGTCAGTTGCAGGCGATCGCCCGGCGCACGAGGTGTGTTTTGCGCTCATCATTTTCCAAGAAAATGACCTAGTCGCTTGCGATTCAGTCAACTGTCTAAATGGGCTAGCGATATGGCTTTATGAGGCGATTTGTGAAGCGATTAGCCGCACGGCAAAAAATCGACCCGTGTAAATCCCCCACATGTCAATGCCGTTGACAGTTTTCATCGCAGAAACAAGAAACGCTTTAAAAACAATTGCTACTGTTTTATTCAAAACATTTGAAGTAAGGATACCACAATGGTGCAAAGTGAATGATATACACTTTTTTGTCGTCTATTGTGTGAAAATTATAGCACGGTCTGTCGAGTGGGTAAATGAATGAAAATCTTTAATTCAGTGCTGTTACAAGGTTTCAGTTGAATCAATAAAGTATTGTCAACGAATCATTTCGCGCCCCTAGACAAAATCTTAGTGGAATAACATTGAATAGTTAGGTAATAACTAAATCGTTTACTAAATCAGTTAATAACTAAATCGGTGTTGTAGTTTGCTAAAGAAACTAATATTCATCATTCTACAACAATAGTAAACCCGACAGCCTCTATAACCTTATCATAGCCACAAAAATACTAAAATATAGGCACTTCATTTAAAATTATATGTTAGAGCCTAGCATTCATTCAAAGCAATATTGCTCAAACAAAACATTTCAAGTAAGTACTAAATATAATGAATGATGACAGTTTATTAATCACTTATTCTATGACTAGACCAATATTAAAATATTTAATTTTGAAAAGTTATTAAAAATGAACGTGGCGATTTTGAATGCGAACAAGGACATGCTACGGTAAGCGTGTTATTGTTTTGAGAGCTTAATTTGGAGACACCCTAAGCCGAGGCCGAAATTCAGCTATTAGCAGATGGTTTTATTCATTTATCTCTGCAAAATTATTTTATTGTCGTCCAATTACTTTTTTTTGTCAACTTCTTTCAAAATAATAACGATATTTATAAGAAAAATATCATTTGTAGAAATTGACAAATTTCTGCAGGAAAACCTTTACTCATGTTAAACATTTTTTGTAATTTTTTTGCACTAGCTTCGACCTAAGAGTCCACCACAGACTACGCCAGGTAAAACTACGAAAAGTCTTTTCACAGTTTTATATTACCTCTGACTCAGCACAGTGAAACTGACACTGATCTTTATCCTCGTAACAATAAGGTTGCTCTTGCTGCTGTCAGAGGTAAAACAACTGTGAAAGGATTGTAGTGTATCGTGTTTAGTTAGGGTTGCTTGACATTGTTCTGCAGCGATAGTCGCGTGTTGTTGCGCTCGTCGGTGCTGAGCGCGCGTGACAAGAACGTCGACGAGGTGCGCGCGGACGACGACGCGCCATTCTTCTGCGCGTCCGGCTTCTCCAACCCTGTCGTATTAGTATAATTTTAGTCACCAGTAGCTAGCAAACGTATAAGGTGGGCCAAAATACTCTTCAAAAACTAGCATAGATTTAAAAAAATGTGTTTTCGGTTTTCAAAATTAAGTGCAGTCATTACTTTTCTTTTGCACTTAAAATATATAATGACTGGGGTGACTGGGGTGTTCCTTATTTATAAGGGGCGATGTCGCACTAACACACTATGGTCGTGAGTGTTTCGAGAACTGTCTGTTTTCGTTTTCAATATTTTCACTAATATAATTATTCTGAGTCAAAGATATACAAATAAGAAAATTATAGATCAGCTTCTGTTTTTTTGAAGTTTAATGGCCCACCCTAATGAACATTTACTTAGGTAATAAATCATCTACATGGTGTTATTATCTAAGCGCTAGATTGGACAAACATTTTTTTTTAATTCTAAATGAGTATTTTTTTTTTATAACACCATGTATTTGAAATAACTCAACAAACAAGAGAAGTCCTAACGACAGCATTGAGGGTGCACTTAGAAAGGACATTCAATAGACAATAACTAGGATTAAGTAGATAACGGTATCTAAATCAATTAATTAATCATTTACAACAAGTCAACAATGCTTATAGATACCTAATCTAACTTGGAATGTTAGCTTTGTGAGTTAGTCAAGCGAATCGTTCAACACAACGAGCTAGGCAGACCACGTTAAGGGTGGTGTTGCTAGTTAATAGAAAAGTGAAGATTACAGACAAAACAACGTTCAAAAATTAATATTTTCACTAATATATACTTGATTCAATCGGTATCCTTGAACAACCTGAAAACAATAAAATCATCTCTCACACATATGAAACTTTGAAACAATGACAAAATAAAGTTAAAATTTTTATCGAGTCTGACTCACGCTCTTGAGACAAACAGTTCTGTGAATGTAGATAACAGCTGTTCACAACCACTACTTACTTACCTACACTCAAAATCAATTATGACAAATATATTTGGCGTTCAGTTTTCTTGATATATTGATTGGTTATGAGGGGAAACACGTACTCGTAGATCATCTTTATGACGCTCTACTCATCTAGATGTAGTTAATCACAACTTAATGACGTGAAATAAAAATAGGTGTTGTCATATTATGGTTTCCTATTAAAGTAATTCATATGTTATTTCTTTGTTTTAATTCATATGTTTTTTTACTTGTTTTCTTTCAGACGTTAATACTGCTGCCATAAAATGAGTTTTACGAGTAAACTACAACTTGCGAATTTGGGCCTATTGTTGGAACTACATAAAATACTAATAACTGCCTTACCCAGCCTCTTTCTGATGAGGTAATAAAGTTTGGGTTTGATAACTAGAATGAGGAAGATGAAGACTCCTTGGAGCTCATTGATGAGGTCGATGATGGTCCACAGCCACCACGGCTCCGACACGAGGGTTGCCAGCAGCTCGGAGATCCAGCCGGCTCCCATCACCACCCATAGTTTCCCCGTCAACACGTACCTGTGAACACAATGACTATATGTGAGACCCAAGTTTTTCCACCTTCATTGAAACATTATTTCCATTTTTGTAACAAATTAATGTCTAAAGATTATGGTACAGACGCCAGCTGCACATCAAGCTACCCGAAACTGTCAAATTTTCCCAATCAACCTTGAACTTAATGCTTTAACGTTAAAGTTGAAAATCTATTGAAGAAATTAGACAGATTGTATTAGCTTGACGTGCTGGCGTCTGTACACTTGGAATTTCAACGCTCTACGCTTAGTGTTGCGTCGAAAATCACAAAAACCGAATAGTTATTGCGGAAACAGACATTATTTCCACCTTAGTTGGGTTTTTAGTCTAGTTATATTATGAACTTATCAGTAATTCACATGTAACGAATACAAGGTGACCTCTAAAACCCGATTACTGTGAAACTGTATGATTAGCCAAAATGCACAACTTTTTACTAACTGATCGAGCCTCTGAATAGTTTGACAACTAAAATGAGAGGCTAGAAGTGACATTTATGAATAAAGAGCGACACCAGTTTGCAACTTTTTCCTAAATAAAAAGTTGTAGATTCCCCGAGTCCAAACACTTTATTTTGATCCTAACCTGTCTCACGCTCTGTTCGTAGTTTTAGTTCAGTATTCAGCCGATCTAGAATGTCAGATACTTAACTTATTACCTAATATGTATTGGTAGGTATATAGGTACAGACAGTGACATCAGTCTTAAACTGACGTTTAATGGACATTATGCCAATTGTAATAAACAAATGTGTTGCTCTAGTGATTTCCCTTATTACTGAACCCTGTTATCTATTATTACTCATACAAATATTGCGGTCATGGTAGGGTGATTCAGACAAATAAAATCGATATTTCATCCGCAAAACTGTTACCTATCCGTGTAGGTCAGGGAAATGAGAAATTGCATCCCTTACCAAAAATTATCTAATATTATTATCAAAACTCAAACTCAAAGCGTTTATTTCAATTATACCAAAACAGGCACTTTTAAATGTCAGAAAAACAAAGAAGGCGAAGCTATAGTCACAGACACATGGCATAATAACTTGTGAAAGTACTGTAGTTACAAACTGCCTCAAAGTGTTTTTGAATGTTTTCCTTAAAGAATTTTTAACAATTTTCAGCAAGCCTTGATTTGTGCCCAGTTGCTAGCAACAAGCTTGACCCCTATTAGTCCCTGGCGAACTGAGGGTGAGGACATCCGCAAGAGAACCAAGGTTACCGACGTAGCCCGATGAATAGCCAAACTTAAGTGGCAGTGGACAGGGCACATTGCTCGCAGTCCTCGCAGAACGGATGGCCGATGGGGCCAAAAAGTTCGGGAGTGGCGACCGCGAACCGGAAGACGTTGCGTTGGAAGGCCTTCCACTAGGTGGACCGATGACCTTGTGAAGGTTGCAGGGATCCGCTGGATGCGAGTCGCACGGGACCGGTCAATGTGACGATACTTGGGGGAGGCCTATGTCCAGCAGTGGACGTCTTCCGACTGAAATGATGATGATGATGTACTGAGGGTGCACTACAGGCACACATCTGTCTAACCCTTCGGGTATTACCTACCTACACGCGTGATGTAATGTGTCCTGTTCCTAACATTGCACCACATGACAATAGTACGGGAAACCTATTAAAAACGCTAGTCACCAAGCTGATATCATACTCCCGAAAATGGTTCTAGTTTATAGTTCTTTAAGTGGTATCGGTAACGTTAAATTCATATGATAATAACTACCTACTAAATATTTTTATAGCTTCGAATTAGGCCGTACTGCATGTAAATTACGAATTATCAACTCAGTATTATGGATTAATTGCATGTCATTGTAATTCATATGTAGGACTACTGTTGCTTTCGTGTTATAAGAGACGCCAAAGAGGTTCACATAACATCCCGACATTAATCCTATAAGAAGGTATGCAGAGGTGTACAGATGTAGTACACCCACATTTCGCCAGTTATGTTTCGGTCCCATGGTATAGGAGGCGAGCCTATTGCCATCAAACGGGCGACAGTCTATACATTTTTTTTTTTTTTATGCCTGAGGTAAATAAAATCAGTAGTATAGGACTACAAAATGTCAAAAAGAAAAGCTCAGTTCATTGTAGTTTAATCAAATTTGTCTTTGTAACCACAGAAATACTGGATAATTAACACATGGGTGCAAAATATTCCTAATTCCAATTCGTCTTGACAACAGGTCAGTCCACCTGTTTTCAGAAGTATTTATCGTTGGTTTGGCAATTAATGTTGAATTAACACATCTCCTAGTGTACAAAACATCGCAGCACAAAGGTGTTGGAAGATTTTTGTATAAAGCGCTTGCCAGACTTCCGCCGCTTTATTTTCAAAACAGCGGCCACGCATAAGACCTGTATTTATCAATATCTGGTATCAAAACAAACATGTTTTGTATGAGACAAACTTTTACAAAGCGTCAAGTTTCCAGGTCAGATAATTCAAACGCTTTTTACAACGGCTTCCGTATTCACAAACGCTTCGATTCGATTTCGATTCGACAAGTCGTATGTCTCGCTCGCTTTCGTAATGCTAAAAAAAGATAGACATCGAATCGAAGTGTTTGTGAATACGTGGGCTGGATACAACAGCAAGCCTGTCCACACCGAAGGGTTTGTCAGGGGTGACTGACGGGAGAGTAAGTAAAATGCCTTGAAAAAGTCCCCCTTTTTCAAGGCATTTTAATTAACAACAATCTTAGGTATGCCTAAATAATTATAAAAATTAACCCCATTAACGAAGTTAAGAACTGGTACGTACGTAGAAATACTTTATTACGAAAAAAAATTACTGACGATCAAAAAAATCAATAAAAAGTGGAATCTTTACTTTCAGATGTCGGTGACTTTTTTTGTTTCATTGACTTTTTTTTGTCAATTTATTTTCCAGTTTGTAGTGTTTTATGTTGAGAAGAAAAAATGCGTATTATAGAGGATAACTCAGAAAGCATTTATATGAGACCACCGCGCGAGCTTCTTCTACGGAACAGTAACCACGGAGAAATTGGGGTACATACATGAAAAAAAAGAGGCTGGTCGAATACAGAACCTCTTACATTTATAGAAGTCAGTTAAAAATTACCTCAGTCAGTCCCTGCACAATTAAAAAGAAAGAAGGAAGAAAAAATATTTTTATTCTTGCAAGGACACGACTTGCATACATTCAATGCATTCCCTTTCATTGAGTCTCCCGGTTTTTTTATATCATTTACCTGTTCTTTGGAAAAACCGACCTCATACTAAGTACGTAGACAAAACAACAGACAGACAGAACAACAGCACATAAAGGAAAAACACTTCAAATAATATCCGCGTCCATTGTGCCTATCGAAACTGTTTATATTTAATTGCAAGTCGGGCTAATTAATTGCCTTTCTATAAGTATGTGTTTACGTCACAAAAATAATATGGCCGAATTATAGGTATAGATAATAGTTAATGAAATTATAGCGAAGGTTACTAGATAAACAGGGTGTTCAAAAAATAGGACCACTAGACGACTAGACTAACAGAAACTTAATGTTTAACGTTGAAGTTGACGTCTGGTTTCTATCAATTTTAACAATTTCCTTTCTACTTTAATTCATTAATTTATTGTTCAGAAAGCTTACAGTCTACTATTTAAATGAGTTACATATTGAAATATACATATGAGAAACATATTTAAATGTAGCATTTTGAACGGGAATATTACCTATTATTTTTGTGAAAAATGTGGTGATTAATCATGAAAAAGTTAATCTGAGAAAATTGTCCTACCTATATAGCAAGTAATTAAGTACTGCGCAGTGGAAAAAACACATTTGTTTGTATGCACAAAGGTCAACTTTCATAAACTTCCTGTACAACATGACTGAACAAATAATATCGAAAGAGCGGTGTTCCATATACCTAATATTTTTATCTAGTGCGTAACTTCGTTCTATTTTAATACAATAACTAAAAGGTCAAACCAGATAATGTTTCGCGACATAATAAAAACTAAGTAACATTAATTACATAAAAGGTACCTACTTCATTATAAAACGTTTTAAACGATGTCCCTATCTCCCTTGGGTCATTAAATTCTTGTCAAACCCATGGACATTGTTTTAACAATAAATTGCTGATGACATCGTCTAGTTTGACAATTAATAGAATTATTATAGAACAATTAACAGGGAAAAATCTAAAAAGTTACTAGGAAAAATGCACTTACAGTGATAACAGCTAATAATATTAAGTAATCTGTGCTGATAGTTTGTAGCTAATGTGTAGATATAATGATTTACCAGATTGTCCCATGATAACATATTATCTAACGTGCGCACTTCCCTTAACTATGAGTCAAGGATTTTTCTCGTATCGATGATGGTCCGAAGCGGAACTACGGATTTGGTGGCAGAAATGTATTTAGGTGTAGGTGATGCTCTTATGCTTTGTCATATATAAATAGTGTTATTCTGTAAAGTTTACTACCATTGTCAAAGCAATATCATTAACCGAATTAAAAAAGGAGGATTTTATCAATTTGATTAAGCGTTCTTTTTTATGCACGCGAATTTGACACATTTTGAATTTCGAAGCAATCTATATAAGTGACAGAAAAAAGTCGTAAAAACTCTCCTAAAGACTGCGAACGTGTCAATCATGCTCAAGCAATCCTACTAAGTTACACCGAGTGATTACCCAACGAGGCGGCCCTTCGTGCTGTCACACAGTCGTCTACTTCACTCATTAATAAATACCGTACTCATTTATTAAACAGAAACACGACTAAAGACCAACGACGACAACACGACTAATCATCATTTAAAATGAACCTATATTTGATTTAACATAGGCCTACCTAAAATGATTGAATTACAATTTTTTATCTATCTATATTTATTATATTATTGTATATCTATATTTATCTACACAATTAGAGATTTTAATCTCCGGCAGCCTAAATCAAGTATTTATTCATTACTACAATAAAGTTCCAGTGAAGTTATCTATAAAATATATATTTATAGTATAAACAGCTTACCGGTAGAAACCCAAACAAACACTGAAAGTAGGTATTTGCGGATACTGAAAACATCTCACGGTTTCTATACAAGGTGACGAATAGCTTGAAATTGTTAGCTAGTTTGGATAAAAATAAACCTGTTGGGCTATCTTCTGATTACCACTTGGTAGTGAGAAATGAACTGATAAGTATATCAGGGTCACATGCAAATCATATTTAGTATTCAATGCACGAAGCATTTATTACTATGCTCCTTATAACTATGTGTTAATCATCATCTGCCTGCCCAACTATGTTGGGGTCCGGTCAGCTTAAAGTTTAGACTGGAAGCTGACTGGTTAGCCGGATGAGGCTGAATACCAGTATTTTACTTGGAGCGACTGCCTATCTGACCTCCACAACCCAGTTACTACTAGGTAATTACGATACCACTTGGTAAGGTTGGTGGTCCCTATATGTGTCTATTTGAAAAACCACTTTGCAATAACTGTCTCAACAATGCGCAAACAAACTATGATAATTGTCTTCAATGACAACAATTTTGTACATACACAAAAGACGTACCGACGTACCGTTACCGTTTAGTGACGGTAACAACAAAAAAAATTAAGAAAAAAAGTTTGACGTCAAAAAAATTAAGAAAATGTCAATAAACTCACTTTGCTCTGTCGACACGGAAACGTCGCTTAGCGCGCTCGCCGACGGAGCCCGCCTGCAGACGGTGCACCTCGGACTTGACCCTCGCGCAGTGGCGAGCGGTCAGCACCCACAGCACGAAGTTGGTGCACGTCACCAGGCCCATAGGGATCACGAAGAATATGTAATGCGGCCAGTCTGACCCTGAGTTCTGAACTGTAAACACAAATAATGACCTTAATGGGACTTAAGTCACTGAAGCTAAGTCATTTCTAAACACAAAATATTAACATTTCCATGTAAGTTCATCAACATAATATACATAATATACATATCAAGGAGATTACATCCCCGAACTAACCCAATTCGTCACATGTACCCGAAATAGTCAACCCCTAATTCTAACCTTTTGAATTAGCAGTTATCGGTTGAAATTAAAAGGTTCGTAACCTTTCCTTTTCCGACAACCGTTAAAAGGTGAAAAACCGTTTGATATTGCTGGTAAGCAAAACATTTTAGATTATATTGCTATGGACCATGCCTATGCTAAAAGCTTCGAATTGAAACTAACACGTTTGTAACCTTTTCATTTACAGATAACCGTTACAAAAATTATTTCTCGAAGCTTTTAGCAAATGACTGGTATACAAGCAAAAACATCTGCTTAGACACTTTTATAGGAGCCGGGCATCGGAATTTTAAACCAAATCAAATTGAGATTGACATGATAAAGAGCAATTGAAGTTCAGCGCAAAAAGTATGCTCACAAAAGGCTATGACTGCTCATTATTTATTGTAGGAACAAAAATTACGTCATAACACAACGTAATCGGAATGATTAGGTTCTTTTCTGAACAATAGTTTCGATTGTTTTTAACCGCAATATTTTGTTGATATTTCTGTTGAGAAGTTTCCAATTAGGCACAGTCTGAAAACACGAAAACAAACTGATAACTTGTCAGTACCTAATCGTTATGACGTTTTAGTTTAATTGGTTTTTCGTTCTGTACCCCAAAACATACTTTGAAAATGAGCTCTGTGCTGTTACCGCCGACGCCTTGGAAGTAGTTTGGCTCTTGGATCAGTAAGTACCTAAGGTTATTAGATGATCTGGATCCAATAAAGCAAATTGGTCTCTTCCCTTACCGACCAATTATAAAATCGCCTGATAGCATTGCTAAAGGGCTTGTCAATGCCGCCATTGTGATTATTACAGTCTTTCCAGTCTTGCCCAATATTGGCAAGGCTTTTACTATTGATGACTATGAACCGTGACGTTTTACCTGTTAACTTATCGCAGACAAATGAATCAACACCTACGTACATGTAGACGTCTTTGTCAATTAGACAGATATGTGTACCAATTATTATGAGGCGGGTCACACGTCGTTTAGTCGCCCTATTTTCTAAGCGTCCAAATATTTGTGTTTAATACAATCCCTCCGTAATATATCGGTTACTAGTTTATGCCCGTGGCTCCGACCGCGTAGAGTTCGGTAATTATCCCACGGGATAAAAAGTCTATCCTATGTGTTGATTCAGGTCATATGTGTACAAATTTCATATCAGTTCAGTAGTTTTTTAAAAGTAAGTTAGTAATTTCGTGAAAGAGTAACAAACATCCATCCATCCATACATCCATGTTTTCATTCCCAAAAATCTAATTGCACACGTCATAACGAAAATCCCCAAATATCAATATGGCGATTTTCGTTATGACGTGTCAAATAAGACATTCATTTGGCACCCGTAACGGCACGAGGAATCTAAAGTCACTAGAGCGTTCAGTTGAACAATGAACTTCAGGTGATGCTCTTTTTATTATGTTTACGGCGTACACCAAGACCGTGTTGTATTTAAACACACATCATAACATCACGGTTGTAATCCCCGAAAGGTAAGGCAGATGTACCAAATAGTACACCCACATTTCGTCAGTTATGTTCAAGTCCCATGTAAAAGGGGACGAGCCTCGAAATTTCTGAACTAAAAACCCAATTACAATTTGCCCGACCCGAGAATCGAACTCAAGACCACATGCTCAGCAGTCGCGATTGCGAACACTAGACCAACGAGGCAATCCCGGCACCGTGTTGTATTTATTTTATTAAACTATAATTCATAATTATTTATTGACAAGAATTACGTACCCTACCTACAGTCAAAACTCATCTCTGATATGTATCACTTTTAATACAAATGTATTAAAAGTTAGCGAGTTATAAATTACATTTAAATTCCATAGTCGGTTTTTTTTGTCAGGATTTCTTTCCATTACAATTACGAAGTTAATTAGAAATATTACATATGGATGACTTTTGTTTATTTCTATAAGTACAGCATGCAACCCACCTACATGTAAAATACACATAATGCGGTCATACTCATGACCATGGTCAACAATTATCCTTGGTTGTATATTTACACAGAACTATGTTTCAGGAATCTTCATAAAGCATGAGTTGTAGGCGTCGCAGCAGAGCTGTTGTAGTCATTACTCCGACAAAAATAATCACAAATATGTCCGGATCGTGGCTCAGACAATGCATGAGAACTGTAATGTTCATATAGACATCAAGGCGATAAATGAATGAAAAAACGTGATTCGTGAAAACTGTGTAGTTTTAAGAAAAATGACGTTATAGGTTTGTTTATTATTTTTATTGTACGCAGAACTGGACCGCGAGTTTACTCTAAAAGCGCGGGCGTTTACTGAAACTACACATTTATCAGCGGCGAAACATTCTTATGAAAGAAATGCTCACAATATTTTGTACTTATATATTTCTCCATGAGTCACGTATTTCTGCAAGCAAAAGCTTCCTAAATCTGCTTGATAAACGACGAATAAATCTTCAAAATATTTCTTCAACACATGACTATAATAATTGACACATAAAATAAATTCACGTCCACACATCATCCACATGTCTTTATTTAAGCTTTTCAATATTGTCTGTGATATATGTACGTGCGTAGTTATTATAATATTTATACTACGCCCATGTATCTAATGTTTCAATAGTTTTATTAAAAATCTCCGATATTTCGATTGTTTATGTACAAACTAACAATGAAAGATAAACTGGGATTACGGGAAAAAAGTACGTTGGCTAGAGTGATTTCGTAACCAGTTTATATTGCAAGAAATGTGATGTGTCGATGGAAAGTACACATTTTTGGTTACACACGTAAAATTCAACCTACGTAAAAAGAACTATATGTAGAAGATACAGGTACTTATCTAGATACGTCATGTATAGCTACCAGAATCGACAGGTTTATAATAGACATACTGTTCGCGGCCAAAATATATCGCTTGTTACCAAGAGGTTGATGAAGAGACGGATATGCCATGGACGTGCTTACAATAAAGGGACTGGCACAGACGAAAAATATTACGTTACGTACAACTCCACGCCTGTTATCCCTGAAGGGTTAGACAGAGTTGTACCTACAGTACTCCCACATTTCGCCAGTTATGTTTAAGTTCGATGTAACAGGAGGCGAGCCTATTGCCATCAACTGGGCACAGATCCAGACTCCGTGGCTGCTTATTCCTGATAGAAAAGCTTAATAACACTCAGCCGGATCTTGGAATTGAATACAGGACCTCATGCTCAGCACTACTCAGCAGTCGTCCGCTAGAGCAAAGGGGAGAACCAAAAATCATACGTAATAATCATACTTTCTTTAGTCATTAAAAAGCCCTTTACCTGAACCGAACCAACATATTCCAGCTCCCATGTTGGCATCGAGGGCATCGGCGACGGGGTACTTGTCGAAGAGGAACATGACGAGGGTGAGCATGATGGCCGTGCTCCACGCGTACAGCGAGTACCACAGGAACCGCCGCAGCTCCGCGTCCGCCTTCCGCATTGGCTGCACTGTGCGTACGCTCCTGGTGGACAAAACATTGAGAAACATGTGAATATTTACAACAAACTAACTTTTCACGTGAGTTCGCTTGCTAAGACGGCGTGAATTTTCCCAAAGGACCAAAGGAACAATTATTCCAAAGAAACTACATTCTACCCGGATAAAAATCCTACGTTCTAATCCAGGGTCTACCTATATGTCAAGTTTCGTCGGAATCCCTACAACTGTGCAACAAACATACAGAATAAGGTAAGCATACTTTAACATACATTTGCATTTAAAATATTAGTATGATTAGTATTTCATAGTAATTAAAAACTTTAAAAAAAATACCGGTAACCTACTAAACGTAACCTATGTTAAACTTTTCCAAGTACCTAGTTATCTCATCAATTTCCATGATAATCGTCAGCAAAGAAACAATCGCATCAACTTATTTACATACATCGACAAATACACTTGGGTTTTTTGTAATGTCTCGGAAATACTCAAAAGATCACATCTATTACTAAGAAGTCCTAACTGACATTATATCCTAAACAATGTCAGTAAAAAATATCTTTTTATATTACGAGTATATTCCAACACTGCCACAGATTTGATAGACATGTACAGATCAGTCAGTACACACATCCATTTCATTGTAAAAATAATAATGCTCCTAGGCCCATTACTTTTATGGCGTTTATGGCAAACATAGAAGTCGTAACGACCCTGACGTGAGCTAATAGCGCATACCTATGGGGTCTTTATTGGTTTTTACTGCTCCCATTAAGTCAGCCGGGTCATGGGGATTGACTAACTAATCACGAGGACAAAGTACTGTGACAAAATATACGATAACAAGCACCCGGCTTCAGATAAAAATTAAGCCGCAGATAACTAAAGCTCCGAACATAATAAGTTCATTATGGCGCACAGATACCCCGGGTGTGCTTCTAATCGTGTAATCATGTATACTTTAGCTGAACTACGAAATCGTAAACAACACTGTAACGTGTTAACATTTACCATACGTATGGTTTATGAATGTTATCTTACTCAACCATATTTAAAATAAAATCTGATAGAGAACGAGTCGAACTTGCTCGCCACAGGTTCCGTATCTGAGGAGATGAGTCAAAATTCAGGTCTAAATATCGTAAACTAACGTATCGTTAACGATATTACACCAACCACATTTTGGTTGCAGCAAGAATTTGTTTAAATTATCCCAAAAACTATTTTATGACAAGTCGAGTCACAAGAGCTTCGTGTAGTTTTCCTGTAAATCATATCTACGGTTTAATCAAAGCAGTTCAAGATCATCAACAGAGTTATCCTCGGCAAGATTATGATACAGTACCCTAATTATAAAAGTACAATTTACACGACCTTCTCAGTTGGTTTATATTAAAGTTTGTACTATTTTTTTTCTATATTCTAATTATTCGCGGTATTGTGTTGGAGTGGTCGGTGACGCGTCTTAATTAAGCCCCACCCGCACCGAGCCGGCACATAAAGTGCGTTTTTCTATCCTGTCGGTTTTCATTAACGCGACCTAATCGTCACCTGCACGCTTGGCTTGCCCAATCCCACATTAGAAACCATCAAATTAAGCTTTAACATTCCCCGTAATAAAGTCTAATTAGTTAAAATTCTACATGATTCTACTAAATGATCGTAGCTTTTGTGTGTCGCGAGCTGTATTTGCTAATTTAATATTCTAGCCCATAATATTGCCAGATATCTGTGTCATGGTGAAACATTTCGAATTTTCGCAGTTGTGGAAATGTGCTGAAAGTTGTTTGAAAATTAGATGTTTTATGTTCTCTTTTTGCAAGTAAAATGCTGGGTGTAAAACTTATTTCTTAGCCTGTTAGGTACATACCTAATTCATATGATCGAGTTACATGTGTTTTTATTTGATAATGATGTGCAAATAAAAAACGTCATTAGGTATCATGATCTTATAACCCGGAAGATTTTGATGATCATTGCATTCAAAGGTTCATCCTACTATACCATTAAATGAGCAATATTTGTAAACGGCTTTAGCGATTTCGATGAATATAGCCGTTTACGGGGAGAAAAATCACTCTAGCTAGCTCTCATATCTAGGAAAATTCGTTTTCTCTATTTTCACCTGAGCAGAGCACGGCCGCCTAGGTACTTACGTAACTAAATGCTAAAAAGAGGAGAATATAAAAGTAAACCTGCCCGATTATTTTGCCTACAAAACTAACACCAGGTACTTAGAACTAATTCTAGGAGGATTTATAAGTAATTTAGAACACATTTTTAAGTAGCTTTAGCGTAGCCTCTTAAATCCTTAGAACGATAACGATGGTCTTAATCATAATTACTTAAATACTCATAAATCATACTATTACAAGAGAAATGTCAATGATCGCGCCGCATGCATTGTTTTAATGCGACTCTACGGAGCCTTTGTTAAAATAAACTTAAGAAGTGAGTTTATTTAAATAACTGCCTTGTGGCAGTAAATACTGAAAACTTCATTATTTTTCAGAAAATAAAATATTATAAACGATAGAAACGTACAGACATAACTATAAATAATTGATGAAATAATGAATGGAATGATTCGCCAGAACAATAAATAAATGATAAAACAATTCAGGAAACTACTTTTTGTCCCACATTCTAGATTTTCACAGTACTGGGAAAATAATGAAACAAAAAACTTGGTTCTGTAAACATCTTCCAAAATATTTAATAAATTAACTTTCTATCTCTTAGTCGCCTAGTCTGGGACTCTTAGAGACAGGCCTGACACATTTCCTTATCTGTTATCGTCTATTGAATAGGTGCACTCAGTCAGACACGTCGGCTGAAACTTGAAACATGCAACAGGTTTTCCCAACGGATACAGTCTGATTTCAAGAAATACATAACAATAGTGTATTCTTGCTAATGTATAGTTGCATGCTGAATACAATGTCAGGTGCCTGGTAAAAATTTGGTTTCTTAATTACAATATCTAAAAACGTTCGTTTTCGATTCTAACTTTTATTTCTCTTTCTTTGTGGTTAGTGCCAAACTTGCACGCGTAGTATGACCACCGTAGAAACTTGACCAAACGACAGATTTATTTTGTTGGTCTGTCTTTTTGTCGATTCTTCCGTAGACAAAACCTGTTTCTTCGGGGGTCATGCTACGCGTGCTGGTGTCAGACCGACTTGGCTTTACATGCCGCGAGAAATATCTCTCAGGCATGCTGGTTTGATTTCCTCACGATGTTTTCCTTCACCGAAGCATTCGACTCTAATGATTAATAAATACCAGTAGAAAAAGTATCTAGGTGATAAATATCTTGATAATTTCCCATTTTCCGTAATCGTGCCAAACATTTGTAAAGGCCAACGTGATAGCTTAATCCAGAAGCAATCATAACATTTTTACTAGGAATAAAACATGAATTGACAGACTACTAATGTATTCAGTAATATTACACATCCTCTCGAGATAATAACTTGTGTATTATCGCATCACATCCTAAATCCTATTACGTAAAAGCGCCGCTTATCGAATAAAATGTACCTACGAATGATTAATACATAAGTATAACAATAATTTGCTAAAATTTTAATATTGTTTAACTTACATTAGATCATTGCGGTATTTGTTATATTTGTATATTTATTTTAAACGTCTTAACGCGGCCCCGGGGATTCTTGCCATGTGCAAATATCAAAGAGCCGGTGTGTAAACTCATCGATAACTAAGACAAAACAAACATTTACCCACATTGCGACAAACGACTGCGAGCAACACTCCAAGCATTTGTTTAATCAATGATGACATTAAAATACCAACAAATCATTTCTTTGTAAACGTAGAAATCTTAATAGTTTGGAAACGAGTGTTTGTACCTATTCATGATAAACAAGCCGTTAGTCACGACAGCCCAGGCGCAGCGCCTCTATCCCAGCATTCCCAGCCAAACCACACGCGTTACGCATCCGTAAAATCCGGCTGTGTAGGCTGTCCGATTGACTTGTTATCACAACCTAATATTTCATTTTAGTATTCGTATTTTTAAGAACTACTATTTTACGAATAAATAATATCAGACTTTGAAGTATTTTCAAGCATAAACATCTTCATTCATTGAACTACGAAAGTTTCAATAAAAAGCTCAAGCTTTGAAAATATGACCTTTAATTGTTTTAAACAAAGTTTTTGCCATGTACCGACAACAGCGAGTGAACTTGATTTTGAAACGCTTCGGAATATAGTTCAAGACTGAATGCATCGCAGTGTCTGGCGCATTACTCGGCCGAATATTTTCCGAACGTTATGATATAAACAAACTCTCACTATCTGGGCCCGCGATGTGTACTCAATCTGAAATTAGGAGTGCGAAGTGTAGTTTTTGATCACAGGAAATTATTTGTTGAGCATTTACAATTGTAATAACACTACAGATGCTAGTGTAAAACTAAAAGTGATGGTAACAGGGCCAACAACCTGTTAAACTAGGTTGACTACGCGTTAGATGTGCATAACTGTCGTGTCGAGGGACAAGATGATACACATAACGTAGGCATCTTCAATTCACACGTCATTTGCATTGTAGCTAGTCTAAATGTTTGTGTTGATTCTTAACCAAACTTACCCAAATGTCCACCAGATGTCGAAGCACATGACGTTGAGCCAGGCGAACGCGGCCACGAAGCCGAAGTAGATCCCGTACCCTGTGCAAACAAAAAGCGATCATGTCATGGATCAACTACGACTGGCAACGTTCCTACTGAACTACTCCGCTTCTCAAATTATCTCACTTACGTACTGCTACGTTAACGTTGATTAATCACAAACACAGCCCATAGCTACATGTTGAAACTGTGCATTATTTAGTTGTAGAGGATTTTTATATTAGACGCAGAAATTAAAAAAGTAGAGACTACTGAAATCTGATCACAGGTGTTGAGGTTTAGATTATGCGGTGTAATGCCTAGATAAATAGATTAAATGACACTTGTGTCGCAACGGAAAAGGGCAAGAAATTCGAAGGGCTTGTTTAACGTTTGAAATGAATTTTCTTGGCTCCATTAATTTGTTTTATATTTATTTATTTATTTAAACTTCATGTACAATAGTGATACATAGGCGGACTTAATGCCACAAGGTATTCTCTACCAGTCAACCTTTGGGTTAAATAAGAAAACATTGTGATAGAAAATAAATATGTAAAAAATAACTTCTTGCTATCGAAAATTTATATAGGCACTTATAATGATACTAATACTTATATACAAATAAAATAAACTAGTACATATTTTAACAAATATCAAAATTAAAAACGAGAAACCTAATAATAATTACCATGACTCGATTTCTAATAGAGAGATATTTATACGCAGATTTCAAACATCAAAAAATACCATTTTAGTGAGAGCTAATAATACATAAACCTTATGCTTTTAATAAAAATAAAGGTTACTGACTGACTCACGATCATACTTAGGCTGAATTTAGAATGGATGTTTAGGCAATTTATTTCTTCGATGACGTAAACAAAACTTATATTGGTTTTCTTGATAACACAGGTATGTATTATGAAGAAGTTAACTACAGCACAATATTTATATTGAGCAAACCTTACTTTAGATCAGACATTCAATGACTTTAGAGAATGAATTAATCATTTAGTACATAACTGCAGCGATGATAATTGATTACAATGAAGTGCGAGAACAATTAACTATAAATAATTTAACAGCATTCCAAACCGTAAAATTTTATGCTCGCTAAGTATTACAGAATAAATTGTGAATCAAATCGTGTGAATCATCAATCAGCCCGTAAGTGCCTAGGTACTTCTAAACACTAGTGATTTGAAACAGCTTAATTAACTGCTTAAACTTTATGGGAAAATTGACATGACAAACCCGTTGGTGATCACTATTAACGAATTGTAAATAACTTGTCAAATTTTCTGACTAAATAACTGCTGAAAGTAAGGACTAAAGCAGAGGTTTTAAGTACCACTACATTGTATATTTATCATTACATAAAGCAAAGTCGCTTCCCGCTGTCTGTCAGTATGTATGCTTAGATCTTTAAAATTACGCAACGGATTTTGATGCGGTTTTTAATAGATAGAGTGATTCAAGAGGAAGGTTTATATGTATATATTGCACCCGTGCTAAGCCGGGGCGGGTCGCTAGTTATACTATAAAGCACATAGGCAGTCGACTAATTCAAAAAGGGATTCCAAACTCCAGGGAATTTCACAACAATTTATAAGCCAATAGTTTTTCGTTATTTTTTTTTAATAGAGGAGCTCGTGGCTAAATAATAACAGCCGCTCGGGTCGATCTTTAAGTTAACCCGTGCTTTCCTAGGTTGCTCTGTGGATGGGTGACCGCCCATTACATACCGAGTTTCCTCCGTGCCTCGGAAAGCACGTTAAGACGTTGGTCACGGCTCTTTGACAGTCGTTACAGGTAGTCAGTTGCCCAAAAAGTCTGACAACCAGTCTTACCAAGGGGTATCGTATTACCCAGTACTAACTGGGTTGTGGATGTCAGATAGGCAGTCCCTCCATGTAAAATACTGGTATTCAGCTGCATCCGGTTAGACTGGAAGCCGACCCCAACAAAATTGGAAAAAGGTTAGGCAGATAATGATGAGTTTATACTAGGTATACTATGTACTAGGTATTGCCAATTCTTTAATATTAGCATTAAACACAGTCAGTAACCAGAAAACATGAATAATGGAGTATTATGATGTAGTATACTCTATTTACGTTTCAGATAACATTAGATTGATGGCATTGGTCGTATAATTGTGGTAAAATTACCATGTATTCCAGGAATCAAAGTAACAAATATTATACTACCTCGTTATTGAAAACTATTTTGAAACGGAAAAGAGATCCTCACAAAAAATATGACAAGCTAATTATGCTACATGTCGGTGTTTGGGAATATTAGGTAGATAACATTCATGTTATTGTTTCGTTCTATGATAATTAATATAGACGTATAATACAATTAGAGGAGAATCATTTGCATAATATTTGTGCAGCGTGCCAATTTCAACATTTGGATACCGTGTAGTTGAGAGTAAATATAGCGATTTACGTAACTTTCGTACAAAATTATCGTGTATTCATTAACTCCATGCAAGTGCATTATATCTGAAGCATTATATTTTTAATAATACGCTTAAAAATATGATTTGGATAAGGTCGCCACTTTTATCTTCGATTTTTATTGCAGCCAGATGTTATCAAGTACTTACGAGATAAAGTTAATTCAAAACAGACCGAGTTCATATCTATCATTCATCGAAATATAATATAAGTTATCGTTTCGTTTATTAATTTTCATTATGAGTATAACAATGACAACCATCCCACGGTAAAATGAAATAAAGAGTTCGCGCGCCATCGAAAGATGAGAATTTTCAGGAAGTGAACCAGTTTTTTTTCTTAGTTTATTATAAAATGCACTTTGTTTACACACGCAATAAATTTTCTTTTGTACAAGAGGAAGATTATTGTTCCGTCATTAAACAGTTTATAGGTTTTTAACCCCAAAATGTTCTTTACTGGGGACAAAGTGAATTAGGCTCGAATAACCTCTTTATCGTGACCATAAAAAGAAACTAATCGTTCATCCACTTTATTGTTTTTATATGTGTGACTGATACTTTCTGTATTTCCTGTATTACGATAGATTTAATCGTGTGTCTGACGAGAAGGTAGGTCTGACAATTAGAATCTCGGTGTTTCCCTCAAGTTGACAGTTAGTTACAAGACAGAAGCTTATCGTGACTACATAATGTCAAGAAGGTAGGTCTGCTAATTAAGATCTCGGTGCTTCCCCTAAGTTGATAGTCAGAAGCTTACAAGGATTTGATGTTATCTTCGATGTAATTGATTTATTTATAATCCTTTTACGTAATCCTACCTTATTTCATTTCATAATTTAATCTTAATTCAATTTACTTCAACTACTTTGACTTTTTTGTTTCTGAAGAAATTGCTATTTTCTTCCAAAAACATGGTGTTAAAAATTTAAGACTTACCGAGAACAGTGCAGGTGGTGTCATTGGGCACCCGGCTGTACTGCACGCGTGCAAGGCAGCTGAAGGCCAGCAGCATCATGCTGACGTGGCAGATGAGCGTGCGGCCGTGCAGGTTGCGTAGTTCCGGAAGCGACATGTACACCACCAGTGTCAGCGCCAGGCAAACGCTCGAGATGCAGATCAGCTGCCACGGAAATACAAAAGTTACAACTTAATATTCAGAGTGGAATAACTGCTTTGGAAGCTTCGATGTTATGATGATTTTAAAATTAAAGTGTCGTCTGAAAAAATGATCTGCCAGTCTGAATTTGAAGTGGAGAAGAGCCACCGAGCCGCTTCGCTGGTCTTGCGGTACCACACTTATTTTAAAAACGTTATTCACGTCTGCTAGGTGTTGTGTTATTGGGTTTTCCAACAATAATTTCCTTGTGACTGCCCAGAGTCCGGATTTGTGCCTAGTTAATGGCAAGAGACTCGCTCCCTATTATGTGAATCTTTATACGTGACTGTTGAAATGTGGATATACTTTTACACACCTTCGGAAAATGCAAGCGTCATCTTCTTTTTTGTTATTGTATTTGCTAATTACATAGCAAAGAGAAAAATTGTACGCGTGCGTGTAAATTAGGAGAATAGATTGACGTCTGCTAATCAACAAACAACATACTTGACTTGGAAGACAATGGTTTGTGGTCATTTAGAAATATCCCAAATTATTGGGCATATTATTCTCGGAGTTTAACGTCATCACCAATATTAGACTGTAGGTGTAAGTCACTTAAACAAATACACAAAAAAAATCAAGTGTGTACACCTCGACATACCGTCTAAAAATACAAAAAAACGACGACGCAATTAATTTGAATGACTACTACGTATTTATCCAGATTCCGCATGCCAGACTACGTGGATTCTGATCTGAAGCTAAATTGACGCTCACCAGCTGGTTATTTTGCCATAGATATCAGATTTGAGCGAGACTAAATTAGAGCGTTGCACAAAATGTAGTGCTTGCTTTTCGTGTGGTTAGTGCCTAACCAGGTGTCTAAGTTTTTATGCCGCCCATGGGGCTCTGTCTTGGCTTTACATGCCGTCGAGAATTATCTCTCAGGCATGCTAGTTTCCTCACTATGTTTTCCTTCACCGAAGCAAGTTATAACTATACAATACGCAAATGAATCCAAGAAATCAGAGGTGCGTGCCTTGGGTTGGAAAATGTAATTGAAGTAACTGTACCTACACGCCTTTTCAGGTTTACAATTATTTAAATTAAAAGTTATTCCCTTGGACATTTTACTAACTCAAAAATACTGAGCAAGTCCCTGATACAACTCCTGACGGTAACACTGATTTCAAGCTTAATTTAACATAACATTAACAGCTCCCATTGTCAACTCCTATCATATTACAATGTGTGAACAGAGAAATTTACGGAGGGTTATGATTACCCGCTGAGCATTGACGTCACAGGCCGAATCCTCACCTCCTTTGTTTATGTTTCTGTACGATGGTTCCCTCATGGCCCACATCCCCGATACTAACCTAAACATGGACTTATAAACGCTGGGAAAGTCAGGACGTTTACCTTAACGGCTGCGTCAGAGTAAGGAAGTGGTGACACCAATAACAATAACTTACTTACTAACAACTGTAGGCGTTGTATAAACTCATTCTATTAATACAAATGTAATAATCGCTTGTTAAGTAATTTCCCGAAAGCATGGTACGTCTTAGACACTGATCGTTTGTTTATCAGTAACGAATCAATCCATCCGTGTGATCTATTGACTCTCAGACCAATCTAAACAAACTTTATAAAAATGTATCACATTCACCAAAAAACAACTATTTCCGTCACATAATCTCAACAACTTCAGGAATCTATCATCAATTTCTCGTTTGAAGATATAAAATCATGAAAATCAATAACATGTGTAATAATCGTGATGAATGAGCACTTACGATGAAGGACATTTGGAAGTTCTTCACCATTTCTGGCCCCTTTACGAAACAGTTCACGGCGGTTACGAAGATATTGCCATTAGGGCAGTTGCGGCTGTCGAAGGCTTCGAAACAGTAGGAATCGCCGATGCTGATGGGTGAGATGAGTCGGCCGTCGGAAGTTAACCCGTGCCGGTCCCGCTCCACAGACTTGTTCAGCACCACTCGACCCTCTGGGCAGTGCAAGTCAGTGCGAATCCCGAGGACATCTAAAAGCAAATGAAAAAAATGCAAATGTTATTATCCCTTTCCAAACGGACACTCAACCTGTAGTCATTGCCTTTTTGTGAAAAAATTCTGTTCGTGCCTTTTTTGCGGCAACAGGTCACGGCCACCCCGCCTCTTCCTGTATGCCCGTCTCGTCAAACGTAGGTACTGGCTAATATTTGGGTGAAATAATCCCCAGTTCATCAAAATATTGGCCACTCTATGCGTAGGTGGCCATTTATTTAGTAGGATCAATCCAATTGTATATGCATGTGACATTTTGAGACATGTTTTTGCTAATATGGAATGTACGTCATACTATTGTATTGTATGTTCAAATCTTTGTTTTCCGCTTCCATGAACGCAATCATGGTGTATTTTATTACGTTAATTTTGATTTTTTTATTATCACGCTCATTTTGAGGCCTGGCTTTTTATGGGGAACTCTAGGGAGTAATAGCAAGACCGGATATGTTATGCAATTGATTTTATTGATATTTCCAGCAATCTTTTATTTGGGTTATTTTTTCTGCAAAGCAATAAAGATAATGAATGATCGATAGACAGACATTATCTCTAATGAGTGGCACAGTAAACGGGAACAATCTTGTGATAGATTTAGTAATTGTCCTCAAAATAGTTTGTTCGTTTACTTTACTAAACTAGTACCTACCTACTACTTTCTTGATCACAGCTCGTGAGGGTGAAAATATGAACAGACAGTGGTTGTGATTGTACGCAGAGCGTTTTACGATTACGGCATTATTCAGATTGTCATGTTGGACTTGAACGCAGTGAAATCATTAGTGTGATTTAAATCGCGAGTCGTGAGTGTTCAAGCATGAAATACTTTTGATCGTGAATTGTAGAAACTGATACTGAATGAGATTGTATCTCAGTATTAGTCATTGATTTTCGCCACTGTTTGTAATTCCTAGATAAATAAATAACAGGTGAGTTTGGAATATCAGCTGGATGGTGTGTCTTCACAACAACCTCAAATTGTTTGTAAACGTTATGCTTTGTTTCCAATTAGCACTTACAGTATTGTGGGAAAGTGATATCTAATGACAAAAAATGTAATGCCATTTATGTCATACTTAAAGTGCTATAATGTTTTTAAATTAGGTACCTACTTATAATCAATCTAGGTATTCTCTTAGTCGTGGTTGGGCTACATGGTGTATTCGCCCGGCTGATAGCTTATGGAAAATATTTTTAACTGTCCATTTTTTTATACAAGTTTTTATTTTTGGGTGCATTAAATAGCCTTTACCAGTTACGATTTTTTCATCTTGGGAAGTCAACTCCACTACCACCTTGCTGACTTGCTTAATTTTTTACGACGGCATGAGTATTCCTAATAATTCGTCACTATATGTGGGAGAAAGAAGAAGGACATTATCAAAAAACTTACCTGTTAAATCTTCATCTTTATGCTGCAAAGGCTCCAGATAGTCAGATATGTTAAAAAAGACGTCATCATGGTTTGCCATGCACTTGCTAACGAAACTGCCACAGCGGCGAGGCTTGTAGTGGTATCCGATGGGGCAGCACTTCCTCACACAGAAGGCACCGTATTCAGAGCAATCCTGAGAGCACACGCGCGCCACTAGCTCGTCACTATAGTACTCTCGGTCCACGCACCACTCTCCAGGCGGCGCGTCACCACCACCATCTCCTTTTTTACTTAAAGCCTTCAGAGTACTTCCCTCTATTTCTATTGAAAAGAATTGCTCTTTCAATTCCATACCATACTCATCTGTTTTACAATTCAACCCATTATCAACCTCATAAATATCATGATCTTCCATTTTCAAGCGCTTCAATAGCCAACCTTCTGAATTGTTCATGTCAGTTTTTCTACACAAATGGAAAATACTATCGTAACTCTGTCCTGCCGGACAACATTTCCGATAGTGATGTACAATCAGTTTGTTTCTCGGTGTCTTCAAAGTTTCATTTTTAATACAGCTTAAACCTACAACTTCAGGAATGATTGGTTTCAGTGTGCCGTTTACAACTTCTAGCACGAGCCGGTCGTAGCAGCTATCTAAAGCTTGCAACCGATTATCTAGTTCTGACGATGTCATCTGCACCATTTGTAATTCATCACACTCAGCAGGAATACCGTGCTGCACCGGTACATGTTCTCCAACAAAAAGGGGAGTAATACTTATGTTATAACTATTCTCAGCACTTTGGCGGTCTGTACACTGGTAGGAAGCTTCAAAGTCTTCACCATCTGACACTTTTACTAAACTTTGATTCTTCGGACAACACTTATGAAACACATTGGCTTCCTGGATGATTTCGGCACTGGTGTAGACAATTGCACTGACAACAATTAGTAGCCACATTGTTATTAAAAAACCGGGAGCTCGTAGCGCCGATACCAACATCCACATACAAATGTTCACAACAGGTGGTGAGTGTCGATCGGCGTGCTGAACATTGTTTATTTTCGCAGGCAGACGTGCGAACCGTGTGTTGTGGCAAAGCGTCGGCGGCGCAATGATGCGGCTTCGCGGCTCGCCGTGATCAGCGCCGGCCGGTGGAGGTTGCTGCGCCCTTGAAGTGCGTCCGTCGGTCCGTCGGTGACGCGGCCCAGAGCTTTTGTTACACTTGCGGTTTCTTTTTATTTTTCGAAATCCAGTCACGAAACAATCGAGCACTCACAACAATGAATGACCAGATACAAATCACTACAGACCACTGTACTCACACTATTTATAATTTAACTTAGGAAAAAAAAGGAGCTTAATATCCTATAATATTGTTGTAAAACGGTAGTATACTCCTCGGGAATACAAATCGTGTCCGCGTCGCGAGTCACGCGTACATTTTGTACAAAGACGTCGACTCAAATGTTTATCAGATATCTGCCGATAAAAAAATGAAACGACTGATTGTATACTTAGAATTTAAAGTGTAAACAAATATTCTATTTGTATCATTGATATTATATTGATAACTGGTTTAATTTCAGCTGAAAGTAGGTAATGATGAAATGAAAACAACTCGTGATACAATTTGTAGTTGCATTGTCCCTGCATGCGCTACACGTAACAAAACACTTAAATAAATTCTTCCTGAGTAGGTATAAATGATAGTAATAAAGCATCTACTTGCTGATCATTTTATACGCCATCATATTTAATCAACAATTCCATGCATCACCCGCAAAGTAGCGTAAGGGACGGTAAATTAATAAATTAATTAACTGCAGTTATTACCTACCACATAATCTACTAAGGAGGCCTTTGACGGGCAGATTGCAATATATGACAACGTTATATAATATTCGCATTCACTGCGTAATAAACTTTCGACCGTTTATTCGCATATTCGAAATAAAAATGGCCCATAATGGTATATTTGTACCAAATCAACTTTAAACTGGGTTACAATGAATTGTGCAGGTATCATTATGTCATCGATAGCTTTGCAAAATTCAATCTTTTCAGGTGTTTTTACGATACATAGTTTGACCTCATTCGTCGCATAAGAAGATTCCTAAATTGTAAATTCTGTCGTTTTTTACAACACTCTACCATCTAGTATCGACAGCTTAAGTTGATGATGTACAGGGTGACACCAAATAGTCTATTTATATTATCAGCTTTACCTACACCTTCTGACCTAAATTCCCATTCCAAACTGACCGCAAGTGGTTTTGCTGTGCTAAAAATGAAGAACCATGCAACCACTTGTACGTCCGGTTGTCTCCGCGATAGCTTTTTTGTAAGTAAATAAATTCCGGCTCTATATGAGAAATAACAAATGATTTTAAAGTTTATGATGAATAGTTTAGTTTTAAATCATGTACCCTAATGTTTCAAGTTGTAGTAAATTACGTACATTATAATTCATCTATAAATTATTATTTATAGATGTTTTTTTTTTATTTATTTCCCATTTTATATAGGGTGTAAAACACCCTTAACGAAGCCAAAAGGCACTTCTTCTTTTTGTTCTTTCCGTCATTGCGGTCTTTTTTTGCTCCTTACCATACATAAGTTACGGAGATATTGAAGGCCTTTCCAAATTTTAACCATACATTTTTAAGGTTCCATACCTCAGTCGGCAAAAACAGAAACCTTGTAGGATCACTTTGTTGTCCGTCTGTCTGTCTGCCCGTCTGTCAAGCAAGAACTTTTTCTTAAGAACCTCCCCGCGGAGGTATCAAGTTGAAATTAATATTAAATACTCAGGTCTGCTATCCCTTGGAGCAGTGAAAATCAAACTTGTAAGTCAATGCGATCAAAAGATATTACTGTTAATATCGCATATTTTGCGACTTCACAAGGGAATCAAAACCTATAGGGTACTTCCCGTAGACCTGTAATCATGAAATTTGGCAAAAAGCAGTGTCTTACAGCACATATAAAAGCTTGGCCATTTTTTTTTAATACAAGTCTTAAATGTTATAACTTTACTTTAAATACCTCCATGCCCCCCTGCCCCCCGCCCTGTTAATCCTGTAATATTCAATGCATAATTCAGCACAATATTTTGAGTGCGTTAAATTGAGCGCTACCGGAAACCTTGATTTTTCACACCAAAGAATAAGTCGTTCCTCGGCTATATTTTTTGCGCAGCCAGCGATGCTTAGTTTGAAGTACAGAATAACAGAGTGCTTGGTTGACTGCTTCGTGAAGGGTCTGATTATACGATGTATATAATTCATTTATTAAAAGGGGGATGTGTTGTGATCTAGGGGTTTAGACCTAAGGCAGTTGGTAGTGGCTAGCTGTTTAAATTTATTTATTTATTTACTCCAAACATACAATTATCTTTACAGGCAATTATACACTTAAAATTTATACAGTTATTTATTTGCATAGCAAATTATGTGCTGTTCTTGTGAATTCACCCAAAGTGCAACAGAATAAGTCTAAGTCCTCAATGAGGTTTAGAGTGTGGAGCGCGCTCGTGAGCAGCACCTCGCGCAGCAGGTTAGTTTGCGCGCGCGGTTCCACCAGCAACCGCGGCTGACGACGACGACCCACATACCCGTCTGGCACGACTAGTTCCACCCTTCGCAATATATCCGCATTGTGTATCTTCCCTCTAATTACCTTAAAGATATAAGTCACTAGTGTGAGTTGCCTCCTGAACCTTAGTTCATTATATCCGACCATTCCCAAGACAAATAGAGTTGGATACATCAATGGATAAAATGGATATACCCCGTATTCCCTCGTATATTTGTACCTTATAAACTTATTTTGTACTCGCTCCAACATGAGACTATACTTAGTTTCATGTGGAGCCCAGATAACTGCATTACATTCTAGTTGGCTTCTTACTAAAGCGTTATATAATGCCGTTATAGCTTTATTATTTGTGAAGCCCTTAACCATTCTAAGCATAAATCCTAGGTTTCTATATGCTTTTTGCATACCTTAACTATATGATCACGAAACGTGAGTCCAGTGGTGAAACGAACTCCCAAGTCCCTTACTTCAGTGACCCTGACTAGTTCTCTAAGACTGCAGGTGAATAGGTAGGTAGTTAGTCATAAAGCTATGACATTATGCGTACATACGTGCATGCAAACGTTTTGTTGAAAATATTAGTTTACCGAGGTTATCGAAATTTTTGAACTGGTGGCCTACCATGAAGTCTTACAGCAGGAGTAATTCGAAAACAGATGGCGCTAGACGACTTTTATAGCTTTTTTCTCTTTCCCACACTGGAATTACACCTGCTTTAAGACGTCATACAGTCGTCACCCAGGTTATTGCTAAGAACCTCAGTTGTTTGATGAAAACTCAGGAAATGGACCTTTTCCAAGTGAGAGTTAAACGAGAACCATTAGTAAAAATACCGGTTTAAAAAAAGTAAACTTCTTTATTTATAAAATTTTACAGCTTATATTTCTTAAATTCATATAAAATTGTACATAATAATAATTACTAAGAAGTGTAAAATATTCATTACAAAAACTGACTTATTCGATTGGCACATAAATTACTTAGCTAAAGCGGGCTTCAACGCAAGAACATAATATGTAACGTAGTAACTAAGTAAGTTTACCAACATAATGAAAGAAGATTCACAAAATTAGCTGGCGTTTACGAAAAGATTTTTCGGCATATTAAGCCGAGTACACATTGTTTATTTAAAATCAACAGAAACGCGCGTCAGACACTTTCTGACACACTCCAGAAGACTATGGTACTTCCCACACCAAAAGAAATGTCCGAGTTCGGTTATCTTTATTATTTCACTATAAGTCAATGATGATCCTAAATGGGAAATTATTAATCAGGCGAATAAAAATTTAATTAGCGACCAATATACCTACTGAATGGACGACTATTGTACCAAGTAAGTAACTATTTATCCGGTCATTGAGGCAAGGAGAATATAGGAAGCAAGAGCGAGCGAAGGCTGAGAGAGACTTGTGGCAACCCGACTCGGACATGTTGGAAGGGGATGGCGGGGTCTAGTGAGCAAACTAAGACCCTGGAATCCCCTTCGTGTTCGGTTACTTTAAACCCTGCAAACAAAAATAGGAGCCCCGCTGTATATTTAAAATGCTACTTCACTGTAGCTGCCAACCTATTATTTTTGCTACACATTTTAATTATTTTTAAAACCCTAAATCGGATTAATTTGTCGCCGCGTTAAATACATGCCATTATAAATGCCACCCTGACTCTTCAGGTAGAAGTGCACTTCAACTATGTAGATGTTTAACACAGAAAGTCTGATGTTTCATTTGCCTTCGCGATGTGTAATATTATCTTACGTCTAGCACATGTGACCTTATCAATCCAAAAGGTTGACTTGCAACACTGCAGTACATAACAACAGTCCATTACTTGTTATATTCTTATCAGTTAATCGATTTACAGCAAACACAAAGTTCCTAGTACTTGGAGCGATGCATTAGTTAAAAGTCTGACAAAGAATTAACGCATCTATGTTAACATTAATCATATTGTATTTAAACAATCTGTAAAATCTATACCAGTAAAGCTAGCTAGCGTTTAACTGAACTTAATTTTGCTCTGTAGTTAATACATCACGTAAAAAGTTATCAAAACTTACATATAACATTTAAGAAACGAATGTCCTACCGTGACGTATCAATTTAAAAATATTTTCTTGGGACGGATATCATAGACGGAGGTTCTTTCTCAGTCAATAAATCTGGTCTTCAGACCACTAATCAAGACAAATTATGGTTCTTCATTATTATGGGGAGCACACCTTAGAAGTAAGTTAGAACCTACACCTTGATGCACCGGTCTGACCATTTTATGCTCGCACCCTGTATACTGAACAAGAAGTAGAGCGTCATTTGTCTATATTTTAAATTGTGCTCACGGAAATCGATACTTCATACAGTCAATAGTGCATACAAAATATACTTAAACATGTACTTGATGTCGGTGTTCCATACGTGGGACTTTAAAGCACCAATGAAACTTTCAACGTGGGACACGTGTACCTATCAATTGTATTTAAATATTCGCAACAAATAAACCATAATCTTTGTACGTATAAATCGACAAATCCTAATATAATTTGACCTAAAAGGTTACAATAGAAAAATGGGTAACCGTTGACTTTACTATATTTTTAATAGAACATTCTAGATCCTAGAAGAGTAAGTAAGTTCTTTTTCCACAATATATTAACTACATCGAATACTATCAGTACTATTCAAACGTTTATACAAAAAAGGCAATATAAAATTACATATTTCATCATAAGATTAATTAAAAATGAGAAAAATATTTTGGAGTTGGAAACAGTGCTACAAAAAAACAACACATTCCGATTTCTTGCTTGAACAAGCGAATGAATGTTTCAGTTATAAAAATGTAAATTTTGTTTTCAAATAAAACGAAGGGCTTATTGCACGGCGTTTAACTCTCTTTCGACTGTCTCAGTGATCTAAATTGATAAAAAGATAGTGTCAGTCCTTTAAATCACGTTGGTATTATGAAATAATTTATTAATCGCCCCCTTTATGATAGTTAATTAAACTGACCAAATGAGGGTGTACTATTATAGGGCACACCACTGCTCAACCCTCTGGGGTTTACACGCGTGATGTATGTATAATGTATTTTAATTAATTTATATTTTGATTTATTACTGTACAAAAAAAAAAGTAGTCAACTATATAGCAGCTATTGTTCAAGCCAAGCAATATGTGCCTTGCTAAATTGTATTTATACCTGGTTTTAAAAATGTGAAATTTATAATTGATAGGTACACTCCTAACTCGGGATGATCCTGTTATATTGTTGTTACATAATATATATTATGCTAAACACATATTACTTTCGTCCATAATTTAAGTGAACTGATTGTTGACTCGTATTAGGTATCATCTTTTACAGATCTCACTATCACAAAGAGGTTCACAGGAGGCTGTAAGAGAATAAGGAGGCTGTCGGGTTTGTACAATCAATGCAATTTATATATAATTTTGAGTGTTTAATAAAGAATAAGAACAGGCTCAACTACGTAATTATCATAAAAAGAAATGCAAGACGTGATTCGTAAGATTTTTGCTTTTTTTTATATTAAAATTAATACACAAACTTACATTAATTACTGAGTAAATTACAGCTTCATCTTAATTTATTTACACCCGAATGGTGACATGAGAAATTTTAATTGACCACTTGTTAAACTCTTCTTTAGCATTACTTAAGGTTCCTTTAGTGCAGCCTGCGAAATGAATAGGCTTAAGTTACGAAATTTCAGAGGAATAATCTAAGCAGGAAGCCTAAATCCGGCAATGGAGTGCGATAGGCTAACTTGATTGATCGATCCTCTGAGAAAGCCCGCGAAATTCAATTTTTCTTACGTTTTTTTACAATTTGCCTTCAGTCGCTGTCAGGCTGTATGTTGAACAAAATATGATTTGCGGCCGTAATACGCATGTTATTACATAATTATAATCATTAAAATCATCAATACAACCCCTTTAAGTTCATTTAATGCCATCGAATAATTCCATTCAATGGTATAAAATGAACTTAGAGGCTTGTGTAACTGTTGTATAGTTTTATAACTCTGTAAATCCATATTTTCTACGGCTGCGAATCATATTTTAATTAACATACAACCTGACTCACCCGCAAATTGTAAAAAACGTGAGAAAATTTGAATTTTGCCTAAATCCGAAAAGACTGGAATAAGCTAAATTTATTGATTGACCTTAAATAACATTAAAACAAAGTGTGACAAGCTCTCACCTTCACATTCTCAGTTCATAAACCGAGCGTCAGAAGCGTAATGTTAAGAGACTAGTGTTTTGTTGAATACATTTGTTGACCATCAGTGGCAGCCGCAGCTCTTGACGACCATGTTCTTGTACTTGCGCAGGATCACGTTGGAGTCGTCTGTGTAGTACAGCACCGATATTGGCGACAGCTTGATCGGCGCACACGACGGCTTTGGAACCTGCACAAGTTTAAAGGCTTAATACAATACGCTCACACATGGGCACCCACCACGCAGGCCCAGTGCGAGTTGGTAGATGACACATCTATCATCATATTCGAATTTTTGGTTCTAGGATGTTTACTTAAGGTCTTCAATGCAGTGATGATGAAATAAATGACACAAAGTAATGCGCCTGGTTGGGTTCGAACTCACGACCTCGACTCTTAAGTTGGGGCCGATACCACTGGGCCACCAGTACCTACCACAGCTCTATTACATGAGACTGAAACAAAACTGGCGAAATGGATTAAAGGATTTAAGGCATGACGTTACAAATACTGGCATTTCCTGTAAATACTTTGAGAGGATGACAACTCGTGGCTAAATAATAACAGCCACTCGGGTCGGTCTTCAAGCTAAGCCGGGCTTGCCTAGATTGGTCCGTGGATGGGTGACCACCCATTACATACCTGAGTTTCATCCATGCCTCGGAGAACGTTAAGCTGTTGGTCCCCGCTGTCAATTGTAGATCTTTGACATTCTTTACAGGTAGCAGTAGTCCAAAAGTCTAAAAACCAGTCTTACCAAGGGATGCATTACCCAGTACTAACTAGGTCGGATAGGCAGTCGCTCCATGTAAAGTACTGGTATTCAGCTGCATCCGGTTAGACTGGAAGCCGACCCCATCATAGCTGGGAAAAGGCTATTATAGGCAGATGAGGATGACACTAATTCTCTGTTTACTAAGAAGACGGCATGATGACCAATATTAGAAGAGGTATCAGTCAAGAGGTAATATTCCCAGTCAGACTATTATGTTCCCACTGCGGGTACAAAGATCTCTCTGTGAGAGGGAGTGTCCCAGTGCAGCATGGTGGATGTCATATGTCTTGGAATTTTTGGTTTTGGGCTACTCCATCCATGACAGAAGTCTTAATACCAAGGGGATTTTAAAAAAATCTTCAATAGCTCTCACCTTGGTAGGATTAAGTAGATGCACGAGTGTTTGCACGATGGCGTGGTTGGTGGCGTTCTTGTGCGCGTTCAGAGGGAAGTTGCACTCACCGCTGCAGTAGAACGCGCCGTACCCGTCCGGGGCTATGATCCAGTCCTGATACGCATATTCAAAATGTTCAAAATCAAAATCAAAGCATTTATTTCAAGTAGGCCAGTTACAGGCACTTTTGAATTGTCGAAACAAAGACAACAGTAAAATATAGCTACAGTCCCAGTCACAAGGCACAAAAACTGTGAAAGTACTGTAGTTGCCCATTCCCTAACGTAGATCTCTATGGAGAAGAACGGGTAAGAAACTCCATGGACACTCTTTTAAATCAGAATACTTTAACAAAACCTTGGTTACATCATTCATTTTGAGATGGTACATTATGTGAGAACGATGCAGCAAGATGTGTACGTTAAAAGTGTCCATAGTAAAAACAATTCAAAAATAAAATAATTAATTCAAATAAGCCGTGGCAAATAAGAGATGACCAGTCACAACTGACAGCGCCCGTTCACGAACATGACGCATGTATCAGCACCATTCAACTCAACCATTTTGAAGGGAACTAAATGATCCGACTCACGTGCCACCATCAGCGAGACATTTGAGTGAGCATGACATACTCCTAACCGCCAGGGCACATTCAAGTCAAGAAAAAACGCAGGTTTCCAGCGAATGACAGCTTTCTAGTACATAGTACTCGCACAATATGGGCTAGGCGGCTATATAATACAAAAGAGACTGAATCTATACAATGCAAAGATAGTTATACAATCTTCAGCAGCTCTAACAATACTATTTAATGCTATCAATTTAGGCGCCCCTGTTCTTGTGGAGCAGGACCGGCATTGAGCCAAGCATTTTTATCAGTGATATAATCGTCCAACTTGTAATATGCTTTCTTACATAGTGTGCGTTTAATGCATGTTTTAAATTTCGTTTCATTCAGTTCAAGAATACTTTGTGGAATTTTATTATAGCATCTCAAACAGTACCCCATGAAAGATGAGTCTACTTTAGCGAGTCTGAAGCCTGGCTGAACTAATTGGTCTCTATTTCTAGTACTGTAACTGTGTCTGTCACCTCTTTTATTAAAAAGATGTAGATTTTTTCTTACATACATTATGTTTTCGTAGATGTATTGACAATGTAGCGTCATGATGTTAATTTCCTTAAACAGTTCCCTTAGAGAATCGCGCCTACGAAGATTATATATGGCTCTGATGGCTCTTTTTTGCAGAATAAATATAGACTCAATGTCTGCAGCCCGTCCCCACATTAAAATGCCATAAGACATAATACTATGAAAGTAACTAAAATAGACCAGTCTAGCGGTATCTACATCAGTATATTGACGGATTTTTCTTATAGCATACGCTGCTGAACTTAGCCTCCCCGCAAGAGATGTTAAATGAGAACCCCATTGTAGCCTTGAATCAAGCGTAATCCCCAGGAAAACCGTTTTATCTACAAATTCAAGTTTCTTTTTATTCAATACTATATCACAATCGCTACTTTTAACATTCGGGAAAGCAAATCTTACGCATTTCGTTTTTTTTTCATTTAACACTAAATTGTTTGCTGTGAACCAATTATGGACCTGAAGTAGGGCATTATTCACGTCATCTAGATTTTGGGCCCGTATATTTATCTTAAAAATTGTCATCAGCGAATAACACCATATTTTGAGGTTGGTTTTTCAATAAATAGGGGAGATCATTTATATATACTAGAAAGAGGAAAGGACCCAATATTGAGCCTTGCGGTACCCCCATTTTTACTTTTAAACCCTGTGAATTAACACCTTTTATTTGCACATGTTGTTGTCTATCACTCAAATAAGATTTTACCAAACTAAGTGCAAGTTTCCCTAGTCCGTAATGCTCAAGTTTCAAAAGTAATGTGTTGTGATTTACGCAATCAAATGCCATGGAGAGGTCACAAAAAATTCCAATGGCGTCTTGGGACTCTTCCCACGCAGTAAATATGTGTTTTAATAAGGTTACACCGGCGTCAGTTGTACAACGTCCCTTGGTGAAATCATACTGTTGATCGTGTAAGATTCTGTTGGTGTTAAAATGATTGAGCATTTGATTTAGCATTACCTTTTCAAACACCTTGCTAAAAACTGGCAACACGGATACAGGTCTATAATTATTTGTATCTTTACTATCTCCGGATTTAAACAGAGGTATGACTTTACTGTATTTCATTAAGTCCGGGAAAACTCCTTGATCTACACACAAATTAAAAATTAAAGCTAAGTATGGTGCTATAGTCTCAACTATGGATGTACAAACTTTGATAGACATTCCCCAAAGATCTTCGGTCAGTGTTGTTAGCTATGTCCTAACAAAACAAAACAAAACACAAAACAACACAAAACACTTAAACATTCATATAATCATAGAAGGTGTAAACGGACCCTCCACGAAGCCGTCAACCAAGCATACTGTACATCAAACTAAGTAACTCGTCGCAAAAAATATTGCTTTGAAACGGCTTTTTTTGGGGTGAAAACTCACGAGTTAGGACTCCCCACCTAGCCTGCGGGCTTCTAGGTCCTACACCATTCATCGGGCGCTGTTTCATTCAAATGCCACAACACTAACCTGCCATTCCAAATCCTTAAAACTGACGTAGAGTGTCTGTATCTCACAGCTTCTCGTCGTCCAATGCGACGTATCTGAAACGACATACAGAACAGTTAAATTTAGCGTGCTTGTAGGTATTTCCCAACATTTATGAGTAACAATGATCATGTCATGATTACTTGTGATAAGATAGATAACACAATAACGCAGCAAGTGTAACATCAGATTAGTTACAATTACATTAGTCATCGATGTTCTGTGTTAGTGGAGGTCGTGGTTTAATTATGCCTTTTAGCCCTGTCATAAAATGTTGTGGATGGTCACTTATCAACGGAATGACTGTACTTTGAAATTAGGTAGGCTTATCCGGGTCTTGGAAAACACGATAGTGCTTATCACACCAAAGAAAACTTTCAATACAGCGCCAACCTAATCAACAGTAACGTCGGTATCCCTCAGTTATTGGGTAACAGTTTGATGAGAGTCCCATCATATTCTGGTTAATGAAAAACTGACCAACTGGACATGACTGATGCAATGTGGGTGCACTATTATATTACTTACCACCTCTACCTAACCCTTCGGGGATTACAGGCGTGAGGTTATGTTATGTGAGCGTTTCAGCTGGGGACTGAATAGGGGAATTCAGGTATATTTTCGACAACGAAAAGAATCAAGTATGAGTGATTAAACAAGGTATTGTTTATATTTACGCTGTCAGATTTTGGATTGTCTAGAAGGAACCAAAATTATGAGCTTGCAGCTCGATGGGCCACAATTTTCTTTTCCTGAACACACTCCAACAGCCGTGAAAACGCTACCAGAATCTTTAGCAACTGATTCGAGCTGTTGTTGTATCTCAACAGCATTGCCAATTGCGTAAAACTATCGACATCATTAATTGCAATTGTTTGTATTTTCATTCTTTCGTATGTGCAGTGTTGTCCCCCAGATTATCGACTCTGTATATATATATCCACAAGTCGCTATAACGTTGTTGCATGTTTATGTTAATTTAGAGAGCGACGTAAAAGCCTACAAACCTGTGAGTGGGTTCCTGAGATAGTTCTCGGAGTATCCGTGCGAGCGCCACCGGCGTGCCTCCCGCTTCCTCCGCGCGCCGGCGTCCGCGCTGCCGACCATGGGCCCGCTTTTGAAGAACGCCACCAAGAACGGCTGCTTGCCTTCCACGATCACACCGCGCGGCTCCTCCAAGCCAATCTCTTCAGGTTTCACGTGACGTTCTGGAAAATAAAATGAATCGTGTTACTATTTATAGGTACTGTTGTACCAGACAGTACAGGCACTAATAACTATACACGCAGCAACTTTTCAAAGTGATTTTCTCCTACTGTATTGATTAGAGTTTTACGAGCATAGTATTTTGGAAGCCATACGAAATAGATCTTATCTCTAAGAAGAAACCGTTATTTCACGAGATAATCGCTTTTGACTTTTGCAAAGTGTAGGTACCTATACATATTATAGCTCGTGACTGTACATATTTCTTTATTTTAAGTTGTCACTTTTCATCTTAACTACTAACAGACAATTAGTTACGACTTCCTTCGATTACTTTATTCATGAAAGTTTATTTACTTTTACTCGCCGGCGTGTGCGGGTGCAAAGACTCACAATAGTTTGTATCCTGGATTAACACATAGGATACTTTTTAACCCAGTAGTACGATCCCGTAGGACCATTACCAAAGTACACGCGGATGAAGCCGCTGGCATAAGCTAGTGTAAAGTCACTCGAACCACTTTTAGATTTACAATGCTGTGTACTTATTTACCACACAATCATGCTTTTCACTTTTCAAATATTACTAAGCAATTTTCGACGTTATAGTAGAAACCGTACCTGGTTGCGAGTGAGGATGCAGCGTGATGAAGAAGCCCCTGTTATCAGCCGGTGACGAGAGCCACGCCCCCAGCGCACTGGTTACGTTCAGCTCCAGCCAACCCTCGGCACCTGCGCTCGTGTTCACCGCTGCCACCTGCTCCATTTGCAAACTTCTGGAAACCGAAACATAGACCATGTAGACCATCAAACATGAGGTTAATGTGATTCATTCAAAATGTGCTTTTTTTTTGCTTTTCAGTTTTTTTCAGTCGGTTTTTTTGAGTTTTTTACTATTTTTTCTTTCGACAAAATGGTTTTTAAAAAAATGTTTTCAGTGATAGTGGCCAGAGTTGGAAGTGGAAAAATGTTAATTCATGTTTTGTTAAAGTAATAGATAGTCAAAAATCTTTATTTCAAATAATATACACGGCATGTATACATTTAATGTATACCATACATACTAGTAATCAAAATTAATAAAAGGCAAATGATATTTCACAAACAACAGTTTTGTAGCTTTGTCACCTTCCAAACGATTTCTTAGTGTCTCATAAATTAAACCAGCTGAACTAAATAATTGTTCACTTGGCGCTTGAAAAATAGCCCGATTTTTTCTCGCACAATCCTTTAGAATCCACCAGAGCGCTTTTTCAACGCGTTAGGAATGCACTTTATTGAATTCTCTACGTTCGCCTTTCTGCCGAGAGTTCAGTATCTATATAGTATATGGTAAAAACGTAGAATTAAAGGAGCGCGGTACAAGGATCTCGATCGTACCCCATATTGTCGACGCTGATGACCCTGTGCGCGACGACGGTGTAGAGCGCGGTGGGGTCGTCGGTGTGCGTGGGCGCCTGGTGCAGCCTCAGCTCGGCGGAGAGCAGCGCGGACGCGTCACCCGGCGCACCTGTCACCTCGAACCACACGTGCCGCCCGTGCCCATGGCGTAGTGCGCCCAAGTGGTGCCCTAGAATGCACAACGATAACTTATAGTTCGATAATCGAGCATAACATTAACATAACAACATAACATTTCGCCAGTTCTGTTTAAGGCCCATTTAATAGCGGGCGAGCCAATTGTCATCAACCAGACTCCGCGGCTGCTTGCTACTGAGAAACCCCTAATGGAAAACCCATGACACTTTGCCTTACCTCTAGAACGCACCTAGCTCCTCATGATCATGCCACTAGATTTACCGACGAGAATAAATAACTTTTTATTAATATGTAAACACGGGGAAAAAAACGGGCCCTTTGTAAATTACTAGTCTCTACATAGTATAATACAAAGTCTGTCCGTCGCTATGTATGCTTAGATCTTTAAAACTACACAACAACGGATTTTGTTGCGGTTTTCAGTACCTAATAGATAGAGTGATTCAAGAGGAAGGTTTATATATACATATTGCACCCGTGCGAAGCCGGGGCGGGTCGCTAGTTGTTTCTAAATCATTACGTAGCACACCTTTCTGTGATTAGAACTCTCACTTCTACTTGTTTTACCTAGACAGTTTTTTTAATAGACTCAGGTAGGTATGTAAGCTCACGAGTTTTTCGTATCACTTCGTAGCCTACCCATAGCTAAATGAAGTTAACTAATACTCCGTTCAATTATTTATTTCGTATTTGAAACATACATAAATTCTAATTATATCTATAAAATGACATAAAAAATATAACTACTGTAAACTACGCCTTTCCGTAGACCCCAACCTATCCTTATATGTATATCTCCAAGAAAACCTATTGTTTCAAAGACTGTTTTTAATAAGTTATTCGTAAATCCGTAGAGTCTAACACATTTGTCATATTTTAAGAAAGGATCGTGAACAGGTGTCCAATGATCCGGTTGTAATTCGACTCCTACTACAGGTGTACATAATAAGCAAGAAGTATAAAGTTTGACGATCAAGTATTATGTATGCATAAGTTATTATGAAATTATGTTTATTCATGAGACTAGAACAAACGTAATAAACACCGAGGAACTTTACTGCGATGCAGTAGGTTCCTACTTGAACTTGGTAATAGCCAACCCCTACGCTGACGACCCGGACCAAACTTAAAAAACCCCGGCCATTAGGAAAAATTTAGATTTTTTTTCCAGACAGTCCAGAAAAACATTTTGAAAAAAAAACACATCGCGAAACGAACAGTAAGATGACAGTGAGTTCGTTAATCTAAAAAAGAAGTGAGGGCGCGGGTCGCGGCGGGAGGCTTTAGGTCATTTTGCAGCACCTGAGTTAGCTTGGATACGATTAATCGTTACGGATAAATTTTTAACTATTCGTTTTAATTTATTGATAGTTTTAGTAGTTTGCAGGTTTCTTTTGACCTCTCAATTCTAATAAATATGCTTTAATTTATCGACTTACAAAATTAGGAAAGATTATCACGAATGACGGAAGAGGACGTAGGATTAAAGAGCGAGCAAATTAAGGTAGATACAAACTGGGTTCAGACGGTGTTGTAATGAAATTATCACAAAAAAATAGTGCAGCCTGATTACGCTTACTTTACGCCCCCTGTTCAGGGCGCCAAAATATGCCACACGCCTTGTACAGGTATACGCGATTTTGGGTCGATGTCGGGATTCCCCTGACACAAAAGATGACCGAATTGTAACCGGACACATTAAAGAACCGAGCCCGGACGCCCTCTAAACTAGGACGAATCTGGGGAGACCCGGACGGATGGCAAACCTTACTTGAGGTACAAAGCAGAGCCAATCCCCGCTCTCTCTTGAGGCTGGGGGTCTAAATCATGTGGTGAGTTAAGAATTTTCTTACAAAAATTTTACATTATTATCTGATCTGCATTTTTACAACTATAAATGCATGCAGTCCTCTCGCTCTGTCAGTTAGGTAATTGATTAAACAGAAAACATTCCAAACGTGTCTTGAGTCTACATAAACCTACATACCTACATAAATCTTACTATTTATGTACGCATTTACCTAGTCATACATAATATGATAAGTTCGCAGTCGCGCCAGTCTGTCTACACAAAATAAGTTAAATATAAGAAACCAAGTTTACTAGCGTTATCCTAGCTAAATATTTACCTTTGATCTTAATTTGAATGTATGTATGTAGGTAAGTCGTTAATTATTATGATTTCTTGACTATTGAATAATGTGACATAAGCCTAGCATTATCACCCTATAATTTTCCTACTGCGTAGAGCTACCATAAATGCTGGAACACAGATCAGGACATTTGTAATAGAAATAGGGTAAACCATGGATACATCGTCATCCATGGTTGCATGGAGCAAGATACATTTTTTGAGGAAGAGATTTTATTGTCGACGCGCGACGTTATGTTTTATAAACAGATTTTTATCCGCCATTTTTTTGGCGCAACCACAAGTTAATTTATTATTTACTTTACAGGGGCGTAGCGAGAATTTGTATTTGGGGGATGGGAATGAACAGTGCCAGCCTGGGGCTAGTTAGCCTCGTTTCAAATACGGTAAAAGCGATTACGACATGTCTATAGAACCACATACCGAATCAGTGAGTTTAACACTAACGCAAGTGGAGCGAGCTAGAAATTTCACGATTCTGTTCTGATAGGCCAACCAACAGAACAACTGACAGGAACACAACGTTCCAAACTGGGACATGTCCCGGTGTACCGGGACGTAAGGCAGCCCTATACTGCTGGGACACAGACCTCCTCTCTATTCCCTCTCAAATGGTATTGGGCTGTAATCCACCTGCGGGTCCAGTGCTTATTGGTAGATGTTTCATATCTTTGATTTTTTTATTCTAGGACATGCCAGTTTCCGCACAATGTTTTCCTTCACCGTGTGAGATCAGTCATGGTGATGATATAAAGTACACACAGTAACGCACCTGGGTTTGCACCCGCAACCTGCAACTCATAAGTCGGCGTCGTGACCACTGAGCCACCTTTGTTGACAAAACAATGCTAGTCATCCCAATTTAAGTATAAACTATTAATCAAATTATTCCAAATTAATCAAATTATTCCAAATTAATCAAATTATTCCAAATTAATCAAATTATTCCAAATTATTAAAATCTGAATCGGAACCACCTATAACGACTGAAAACAGTTGAATTCTAAACTGAATTTCCACGGAGGGAGGTACTTCTTACACAATTTTATTGCACATCTGCCTTTGACCATTATTAGGACCTATAGATAACAGGGTGACTGCCTCGTTGGTCTAGTGGTCGGAAACTCGGAACCGCGACTGCTAATCACGAGGTCCTGGGTTCGATTCCTGGGTCGAGCAGTGATATTGGGTTTTGCATCAGGAATTTCTCAGTAGCAGCCACGGAGTCTGGATTTGTGCCCGGTTGATGGCAATAGGCTCGCCCCCTATTACATGGGACTTAAAAATAACTGGCGAAATGTGGGTGTACGTAGGTACACCTCTGCCTAAACCTTCGGTGATTATAGGCCTGATGTTATGTTATCTTATAACAGGGTAGACGATATTATAAGGACTGTACGTAAATACGTAAACACATTTAACCTATATATACCTACTAAAATCTAGATATATGATGTTATTTACATAGTAAGAACATATAAATACCTTAGTATATAACAATATTGTTTATGTGCGAGCCATTCATTATTTTCCTTGAATAGATAGCACTGCATTGCATTCCACAAAGAACCGGCGGCCAGTATATCCTACATACAAGCATACATAGCACCTATGATATAAGTTACAATAACAAGTACCTATTTAAACTAATCATACCATTCATTCATCTTATTCTATACTTAAACCCAAGCCAAGCCAAGAGGGCAGGAGGGCACTGCATGTGTTATAAAGACGTTGGGGTAAAAAGTTCATGGTATTTTCGGGATTATCCAAAATGAATTCTACGTCTGTTACAAACAAAACAGATCAGCCTATAAATAAATAATAAAAACCATTGAGATCAAGGAATTATGTCCAATGCGACAAGAAAAATCTAATAACAGTTTTATGGACCGGCGACGGTCAGATCAAAGCGCCATCAGTAAGTCATTATCAAATCCACAATACCAAGAATGTTCACCAAAGTGGTGACTCAACATTTTTGTCTACTAAGTAATCGTTACCTGAACCTCCCAGGTAGTTTATAACGGAACGCTCTGGGGCCGTCTCTAAAACAAAAGGTGCACAAGGAACATAAAAGGGCCACACTCGCATCTCTCACAGCATGTGTCATTAACTTTAAACAATTTATTTTACCGGCATTGCCTAGTTAAGCGATTTAACGCACTGTAATTTGAAATGACTTGGAGAAGCGGTATCCTTTTCCTTAATTGGACCAAAGTTATTTTAATTATTCCAAAATTTTGTAATTTTTATAGTTATATATAATTTGGAACGATTGTGAAAAGGTTCTGCTTCGTAATAAAAAATAAAAAACAAATACGAATATTACACACATCGGACAAAACATTTTTTTCAGTACCAAATAATAATAATATGCCTACAGGATAATACAAATGTAACATTGCGTTCTAAATCCAAACTAAATCACTCAATCTCAAAAACTAATTCTGTTAAATATTTACAAATTAAACTCACTCTTGCTCTGAAAGGTCATGATGAGGTCGCTCTCGTCGATGGCATGTTGCTCATCTCCGCTGAGAGCCATCTCCGAGCTGCGTGTGGGGCGAGCCTGCTCATGTTCTTCGGCTAGTTGTTTGTAGACGTCTAACAAGAAACTAGGCGCCGAGCGGTCCAGTGGAGGCGCTCGAGCTCGACGTGGCCTCTCTCCGAGACCCAACAGTTCCAGAATTTCGTGTTCCACAACCATCCGTTCATGCCGTGTCATCGAGTGATGTATAACAGTCTGATCAACTCCATTATCGATGTATAATCCAGAGAGGGCGGCCTCAGCCGCTACGGTAAACAAAATAAAACACGCGCACAGGCACGTCGTCTTCTGGCCAGCCATGTTCGCTGTCGGAGCGCTCACTCGACTGGCGAGAACTGAGCGCAGAGGCGCGCGGCGGGATCAGCCGGTCAACCTGCCCACTCAAGGTGGGTCGCCGCCGCCGCCGCCGCCGCACTTGCCACATTCCTCCCCGCCTTCGCCTTACACACATCGTCCGTTTTAATAACGTAAACACTAAACATTGAGCCGGACACGTCCAGCCAGCCTGACTGCATATTATAATTATGTTCATTTTCCGAAGTGTACGATGCAAACACACGTAACTCAGTAAGGCAGTAAACAATGTAAAAAAAGAAGGTACTAAGTAGTACCTATCACCTCGTTTGGGGTCATTGGAATTTAAAGTAACGGCTACATTTCTTAGTTTTACCCAAATAAGTCCCACACCCGTGTTAATTCCTGGGTTTCTTCTATCTAGATACTACTAAATAGCCGCATTCGGGCATTTTCATATCGCGCCTTCATCGCCCGTACATAGGTGATATACTGCAAACACGAGTGTTGCTTTTGAAGAAAGAAAACAAAATGCCTCGTTTTTTTTCACTATTTTTCCGGATCGGCGGCGGTAACTGGATATCAGAACGGAATAATAAAACACTTGTTTTGACGCTCTCCTCCCTGTGAGAGGAAGGTGGGTCATAATCCACCACGACAGCCCAGTGCAGTGCAGGTTGGTGAATCATTGAATCATTACATAATGTCGTCGATTTTTTTTGGGCATGCCGTATTCTTCGTCGATTTAAGAACTGAAATGATGAAATTAATTATACAAAATCAAGTTCCTGCCTGTGTCCAAACTCACGATCTAGTTCTAGCCAGGGGTCGAAAAGGTTACCGTTATCGGGTTATCTTTTAGGGTTAGGTATAAATCCCTAAGGTAAAGGTTAACCCGTATCATAGGGTTAATCGGCCTATAAATAACCTTTCACCCGATTAATCGGTCCCTGCCTATGACCACTAAGTCTGGGCTGGGCCACCACTGCTGTAGATAACTTAAACCAGTACCCCTGCAAAACATGGAGTTCGCTGCATACAGTGTTATCTCTCCGCCGAACTTACCCCAATATTATACTCAAACGAATAGTTTTAACCAGGGACTGATTAATCAGGTTAGGTTAACCTGTAAGAGGGTTAGACCTAAGTTTAAGCCATATGATCGTTGCGCCAACATTCTTACCTATTGCAACATCAGGTCAAAGTCAACAGATCAGGTAATTACTATTGTCATCGGGAATACGTTTAATCGGTCTTTAAATGTACTTAATAAACATTTTTAGGGTTCCGTACCCGAAGGGTAACCAACGGGACCCTATTACTAATACTCCGCTGTCATTCGGTCTGTCTGTCAGCGGAATCATGAGACACATGATTCGTAATAGGTAGACAGTTGTTCACAGAATGTATTTACTGCCCATACAACAAAAAATAAAATTAAAGTGGACTCACCTACTACAATGGTCAGTTTTTATTCAATGTCTGCTACAGTCGCGGTTGAAATTAGGATAATATTCTTAATATTACTTCCCGTAACCAATGCTTCCCCTGACTCTTTTTCTTTCAGCCCTGTGACCAACCTTTGGGTCCTTAAATATTTTTATATATTTATTTAAAATGGTTACAACAATACATGCATTTTACATTTAACTATCACAGTATACAGGATAAGGTTCTTATGTAGATAGGTACCAATTACAGGCGTACCCAACATTCTCTTAAGTAATATAATCGTAAAGTTATAAATATAAAATGTAACATAAAATAGAAAACAAAACATCTTAGACTTAAACAGCTAAAAAACGTACTTAGTTGAAAAAACTAAAAAACACGACTGAAAAAACTGAAAAGCATAAAACAAGCACATTTTAACAAAAGTTGGAAGCAGGCTGGTCATATGAATATAAAATTATGATATATATCGTTGACGTGGCTCAAACAAAGTTGACTAGGCAGGACATGTCTGTCGCATGACTCGCATGCCAAACGATCTGTGGATTGGTGCCCTGAAACGCGGGGCACGGGGTCGTCGCAGACCACGAAAGAGAGGGCGGAACGAACTGGATATCTTCCTTGAGAATTGGAAAAGAAGTAGCACAGAAACTTGACCTTTGGAAGGAATAGAGGGAGGCCTTTGCCCAGCAGTGGGACAACGTAGGCTAACTATAACAAATAAGTACCTAATTGAATTTAAAATTCGGGGTCCTACCGTCGCCGTTTCCTCAGTTTTTAGGCTGAGAAGAATGAAAGGAATGCTGTACGAGCATGAACCGGGGCTCTAGATCTCCCCGCTGAGTACGTCAAAGATTTATCAGACAATGCCTAATGCCCGTTAAAACACACCCGGTAATACTGGTATTCAGCTGATAACTGTCTCCTATCCTGTCATCCGGTAAGACTGGAAGCCGACCCCAACATAGTTGGGAAAAGGCTAGACAGATGATGAATGCCTAATGCCAGTTTTCACGAACATTAAGTGACACCTAACTCAATGCCTGTTTGGTTGTTTCCATCAACACTAAGTGACACCAAACACAATGCCCAATGCCCGTTTTCACCAACAATAAGTGTCACCTAACTGAATACCTTATTCCTGTTTTCACTAACACTAAGCGTCATCTAAATGAATGTCTTATTCCTGTTTTCACGAACATTACGTGACACCTAACTCAAGTACGAGCAAGATTCATCTTATATATAAAATTCTCGTGTCACAATGTTCGTTCCCGTACTCCTCCGAAACGGCTTGACCGATTCTCATGAAATTTTGTGAGCATATTGAGTAGGTCTGAGAATCGGCCAACATCTATTTTTCATACCCCTTAGTGATAAGGGTTGTACACCCTTAACATTTTTCTTTAATTTTTAGACATTTTTTTAATTTCTATATGGCAAAACAACGTTTGCCGGGTCAGCTAGTAGAATATACTAATCTACATCACTAGCTACTTCCCCGTTGCTATGGAAATAATGTCTGTCTTTGTCTTCGTAGAAACTACGGATCGCAGCTTGCTCAGGCAGAAGAGTTGTATAGAAAGACCTTTGTCTATTCTTGGTAGAATAGAGATGAAATTGATCACGCTACGCGTACAGGAAGAAAGTTTAGTCGGACGACCGGAAGGTAGCGGCCGGTCATGCGACAAGTCGTGGTCGTGGCCACGAAGTCCCTTAATCTTATCGAGCTTCGGCATTATGATTACTGCTATGGAGAATAAGATAAAGTTGATGTAGGTAGATACAGAGCCCGTTAGAATTTCGAAAAGTGTACCCTAAATATTGAAATTAACCAATTTCTTCTCAAACTCCGTTCAAACATTTTTCAAGCGTCCCGGAGGTCTTAGGGGTAGCAGCGAAACATACCAACACATACGCAAAAAAATGTTCTGTATTTTTAATAAAACAAGCGAAATTGTTCATTTCTTAGTCTTCCCTCAAATTGATAACCCTGAATGATCCAACCTGAAGTCATTAACATAAAATATTTATTTATATTTAAGACGAAAGTCTATGACCAGTGTGTTGCCAGCGATTACATACGGGACCGAAACGTGGTCGCTCACAATGGGCCTCATCAAAAGGGTTAAAGTCACCCAAAGGGCAATGGAGAGGGCTATGCTCGGTTTCCTTGTGTGATCAAATCAGAAATGAGGAAATCCGTAAGAGAACCAAGGTTACCGACGTAGCCCGAAGAATAGCCAAACTTAAGTGGCAGTGGGCAGGGCACATTTCTCACAGAACGGATGGCCGATGGGGCCGGAAAGTTCTGGAGTGACGACCGCGAACTGGAAGACGTTGCGTTGGAAGGCCTCCCACTAGGTGGACCGATGACCTGGTAAAGGTTTCAGGGATCCGCTGGATGCGAGACCACGGGACCGGTCAATGTGGCGACACTTGGGGAAGGCCTATGTCCAGCAGTGGACGTCTTTCGGCTGAAATGATGATGATGTGATTTATTTATGATTGGTACCAGCAATATACAGGCCGTTCAGTTTTCGCACGATTGTCGATTCGAATATTCTCAGTAAGAGTAGAGTAAGACGTATGGATGGCATGTAAATCGGAATGAAACAAATATGCTGAATGAAGGACTAACATTAGCCAATATTATTATAACGGAGAACAATAGAGAAAACATTGTGCAGCAGTCAGGTATGCCAGTGTTTCAATTCCCTCAAAATTCCAAGCAAGTTTTCCAGCTTCCAGAGGCATCGCGTTAATATGCCATGAATAATCGGTATGTATTAAAATTTAAAAATTAAAAAAAAAACAAAATAGTAAACAAATATTTTTTATGTATTCAAATAAAACTAGCGAGCCTTAATTCCTTACATTCTTAAACATTATCTTAAAGTTACAGAGGTACTTAAGTCTAATCAAAAAAACGTATAACCATACCAAAAAGGCGGCTTTTATTTGTGAAGTTAAATGAAACATCGTATTATTAGTAGCCAAACACAATAAAGCTCTGAAAACTCTTTTGCACAAACCTAATTATGCAAAAGATTTCTCACACTATTTTAATGTTGAACTGAACTTGTTTACACACAGGAATTTTCATTAATATAGACCCATAGTCTGTACAATGCCCTATTAATAAAAACTATATATGGAAAAGGGACTATCTACTCTTAAGTTGGTACACCATTGTCAGGTTTCAAATGAAATAATCAAAAATAAACATTATACTAGTTTACATTTTTAGTAATTTCAGAGTTTACTATTTCACATACTTTTCCATAAATTTCTTGTGGAATTCTGACCTCAATGAATCATTTATAAAGGTGTTGCCTTTCTTTTCAGGCTCTGAACGAGCACAGTTCTTGAAAACAACATCATCATCCCACCGTCTTTTCACCTGGAACAAATCAGAAATATTTCAAATGAATGTGTTTCTGTTTATATTGCTACTTTGAAAATTAAAATAATGGTCTAAATCATATTGATGCAAAGCAAATATAACTTTGTATTAAAAATGTTGTGTTTTAGTTTTACATTATGATAGTATAATATTTTACTGATAATGAATGTTCCTATCAGAGACAGTGTGCTAAAATTTTCGAGTTTGCTTTCCTTGCACTTGCAGACTTAAGCTTTTCAACCAAAATCAACAAACTTATTATTTCTGTGTGAATGGACCAATGAAGACCCTTATTCATGCCAGCCACGATTGATTAACGTCTTCAAGCTCACTTTAATCACTCTTATTTCCTTAATTCTAAATAAGCAAAATATATACTATTCATGAGGGAGTAAAAAACTTTTTGACCTCGCTTCGCTTGCAGTTTCCAAATATGCTTCACACGCTTTCGCATTCCACATTCTTTTTCACTGTTTTGTCAAAGGAAAACCTAAGGTATTTTAGGCTCGGTAGTCCCTGCTAAGAAAATAGAGGTCAACATCCCTGATCCAAGTCCCTGGTCAAAAAAATCTTGGGAACCACTGCTCTAGCAAAAAATACATTTAAATAGAAGATTTACCTTTAAATCATTTTTCTGTCCTGCTGAAGAATAATTCAGTAAGGGATTTCCAGACAGAATATTTTCCATTCGAATTCTTTCTTCTTCCTGCTTTCTTTCAGCTTCCTGAAATCAAAAGAGGCTTATTCAGTTTTATTTGATACAAACAAAAACATGAAAAAAATTTCACCATACTGTATAGTGATTTGTAATTGTTCAGGGCTGCACTAGTATATGGTTTGAACTAGTTAGTGGGTTATCACACAAAGTTCTGTGAGTAAGTGAGTTATTTAATCTCTTGTTAAGATGAATTTTGTTTTGGGGATTTCATACATCTACTGTTAATTATTTATGCCTAATGTTGTGATAAATTAGTGTTGAATATAGATGTTTCCAGGCCCCTTATTTCAATTTTTTTTTTTACTGTTCCACTTACGTACATGCATTATTACACCCCACAATGTTTGTATGATAAAAGAACCAATCTATCTAGTGCAGCCTTAAAGCAAATAAACAAAAGAGTGTACCTTTTTAGATTGCTCTATGGCTCTTTCTTTTTTAATTTTATTTAATTCTGCTAACAGTGCTGCAGTGTCATCATCAGAATCATCTGAATCTGAAGAGTCTCCCTCAAGAGGATCATCAGCATCCAAGCTTGCCGCCGGAACTTGATCTATTTTAGGTCTCTTAGTAATGGGCTCGATAAGTCTTCTGGTGCTTGAGCCTTTTCCATCCTTCTCCCTCTCATCTAACTCCTTGCGGAAATCCCTTGAACGTAACTCGTCTGTGGTACCTTGACCTTGTTCCCTGAAAATAGGAGATTATTCACAATCACTACATCTGTAGCAAAAACAGGGCATGAAATTAAAAAGTGATGTAAATCAGTCTTATTATTAGAAGAAATTTATTCTACACCTATTAATCTTAGTTGATAATGGACATTCAACTACATAAATGACAGTTTGTTTACTGTCATCAGGCTCAACATTCTCTCTTTCTTCTTTCTATTGAATTACATATTGCCAACCTGTATTTCAATTTAGTATGTCCAGGAAGATCGCGGCTAGAATACTGTCGAGATATTGCACTTAGATCCTTTTCTCCTCGACCTGTGCCTCCCCGTGCTGGATCAAACGTAGGCCTTGCTGCTGTCGTCATGTTTTATGGTGTAACCTGAAATCAAAACTTTTTTACTAAACCCATAACATATAAAGCAGTTCACAATTTACTACGCAGATTGGAAGATCTACATATTCATGCAATAAGTTAGGATGCCACAATCTCTTCAAAATAAAAACATGTCAAATTCGTCAGATATGGAGAAAAAAACAATATTTTCGCTTTACTTACCTCCTTGTAATAAATACTGGGATTACAATGGAAAATTATAACTTCTAGTGACGACTGTGAGGTGGTGCCTGCCTGTATTCAAAGTTTTCTTCCAATCTAATAACCAAAACTACAATCCAGTATTTTTCTATCTCAACTCAATGGTCTGACTTTAATGATGACCACAGACAACAGAATTGCCACAGAGCATACAAAATAATATGGAACTAACATATACTAAGTTGGAGTATAGCTTTAATATAAATAATATACAACACACACACAAGTAGTATATTCTTCAAGGGTATCATTCAAAGTTAACCCCAAATAAACTGTGAAAGAACTATAGTTCTCATAGAGTTTGTGAGAACATACGAGATGAAAATTTCAAGCTGTTTTCATGTAACAGAAAATGCACCCCCTTGGAAATAATCCTGCAACATCTCTTCTCGTCTGTTTGCCAATATGCCACCCTACCAGTGCTTTCTTCCGCATACATAGGCGCCGGCAGGATTATTTCCAGGGGGGTGCATCTTCAGTTCCATGAAAACAGCTCAAATCTTTTTGTACTCCACCTCGGATATGTTAGATTTTCGTTTGTCAATTCGTACAAGGAGTAATTTTATCACTTTATACAAAAAAGCCTATCCAATCTAAATAAAATAGAATGCAAGACCGAGCGTTGCAAGCCAGAAAATTGTAGGTCCCACGTCCCACCACGAATTTGATAGGTTTTCTTTTGTCCTTTATTATAGAAATGGGGCTTAATCGGCCTATTTATAAAAGAAAAGCTTATGAACGCAAGGGATCCAAGATATCTGAACGAGCGAAGCGAGCTCGAATAATTTAGGATATTCTCGGATAAATTAGGTATTTTTGGCATAGAAACAAGCACGACAATAGGAGTACGAGCGAGCGAAGCAAGCTCGAAAATTATTGCTTTCCGCCTCGGATAGATTGATTTCTCTATTGTTGCCCAAGATTTCGCACTCTACCCCTGCCTACGGCCTTAATGATGGAAGACACGAGGCGTAAGCGACCTGAGCATGCTGTGTTCACAGAAAAAGAGTAGAGGGGGACACAAAATTTATTGACAAGGTGATGAACACCTAAATGCCTTAAGTTTTTATTAATGTAAGACTTTTACTTTACACACCTCCACGACCCCCGTACTACTCAATCCATCCATCAGCACAATGCTTTGAATGCTTTCCATCGAGTCCTACCATAAGACGTAATTTTACACCCCAAAAAAAAGTCGATTCCCAGCAATAATTTTGCGCAAAGTTACTTAGTTTCATGTACAGAATGCTTAGTTGAGAGCTATGTGAAGGGTCTGTTTACACTCTGTATTATAAAAAATCTAAATCGCTTCCATATATTTTCTGTTTGTTGCACCCTGCTGCCGGCGCCCATGATTCTGGGAGTGAGCCACTGACAAAAATTTACATAAAAAACCATGTTAGCCTTTCAACCCAGCGCAGGGGAAGAACGCACCCCTAATGTGTTTATTATGTTTTTCTGTCAGTCGGGTTGCTGTTGTTTTCTGAACTTTTCTGTTTTCTCTGTCATTTGAACTGTCATCACTGTCTTGTTGTCGGTGTCGTTACGTGTGCGGCTTATTAAAAAACGGGAAATTTTCCATAGAACTTTTTCATTTCTTGAAACACGTATTATATGCGCTCTAATTATCAATAATCTTCCAAAATGTACAAAATTTATACTAGAACGAACAGTTATTTCGGAGGCAATCCACTGGCAAATCCGTTGTTTTGTAAGTTTAGCTTTGTTGTGCATGACCTTGAGGAATGTTTATTGTTTAAAATGGGACAAAATTCAAGAACTTAATAATTAATTTTTGATCATCCTTTTCAGGTGGAATTACTAATAACATTGGCCAAGACATTAACCGTATACACGTCACAACTGGTCTAAGATTCCCCCCGGCCACAGCGTTAAAATTGCCGACGAATGTAGTTGACATAAACGCTTCTGAAACGGGTAGATTTTCGCCACTGAGAGAACGAGATATATCTGGTCCAGTTATCAGTTCTTGTTACAAAAAACAGATTGATTTGGGAAAAATTGATATAACTGTACAGTCAGATCCTCATGTTAATAAATATGATTGCCGTGGAGCTGTCAGTCTGTCTTCTTCCATGCAAAGCAATGTTCCCAGCCCCTTCAATGGTAACCATACCCATCTTAACATGCCTGGATCACAGTGGGGTCAAGGGCACAAATACTTGTCTGAGCACCTTCACAGTGCTCATTACTTGACGCTTAGAAATGAGTACCGCGCAATCCAAAATGGAGTATCCAGTAACGGTATGTATAAAGATACAGTTAAATAATGCCTTGTTTGTTTACTAACAACATTGAAACAAGTACATGGCAATACCCTTTTCTTCCATGCTGGTGTCAAGGTTCCATGTATCATTGTATGGATGTAATAATATTAGTCTGTTTGCACATGTGACTGAGTGTAATGAAGTATCTGTAATGATGCATGTCACAGGAATGTCTAACATGAAGCATGGGCATAGCCAGAAGCTTATTTAGATTGGTAAGAATCAAATATGTTAGCGACACCCAGTTTGCCTTATGCATATTTTAGACCCAAGATAGAACTAGCATTTTGCTTTTCATACTGTTTAACCTGGCTAATCCCGTGCACACAGGAACTTTTGTCTTCTGAATAATTTTAATTTTATATAAATATTCTAAGCATGTTTTCCATCTAATTAACACTGCACTGCTTATCTAATAGAATAAATATTGAAGAATTGATTGAATTAAATAGCTATCTTTACAGTTTTGAAGTAATTTTTTCTAACATTGGAATAAGGGCAAGAGAATGATGATTAGTTCATTTATACATACACTTTTTTTATTAGGATGACTATCAGCCAATTAAAAACCACTCTTTTTATGTTTTGTATCTGGCTTTGCCAAAACTATGTAGCAAGTCACTTGCATTTATTTCTGTCAGATGATTATTTAAATTCACTTTCAGGTGGTCTAAACACCATGACATTGCTGGTTAGCCAAATATTTGACTAAATTACTAAAAGTTACTCATACTTACTGATGATGTTCACCTTTTTTCAAAGCATAGCTGTTGGCACAAGATTTATGAGTACAGATACAAAACCTCCACTGAGTGCTAAAGAAAAGTTGAAAAAGGCTGTCAGAGAATATGGTTCAACAGTGATTATTTTTCATATTGGCCTTTCACTGATATCATTGGGTTCCTGCTATCTTCTAATATCTAGGTATGTTGTACTGCTATAACAATCACATAATTCACAAATCATTTACAACTATTTATTTAATTAAGTTATTTTGTAACCATAATTATATAATTAAATAATTATAAGCCTTGGTACACTTTAAAAAATAATTTTTCATATTTTGTTTTCAGTGGCGTTGATTTAGTGGCAGTGCTAAAGTATTTCAACATAAGTGAAGGCACTATTATGAAGGCAGCATCATCAAATGCAGGCACCTTTGTTGTAGCATATACTGTACACAAGTTTTTTGCGCCTTTCAGGATAGCAATAACACTGACTGCTACACCTTTTATTGTGAGACATTTAAGAAATATTGGCTTTATAAAGCGCACTGTAACTACTGGTGGTGGGAAATAAATTTTTGATTAAAGAACCTTTTTTTATTATTTATTGTCTAATAGATTACCTACTTAAAAAAAAATACATCCAAATGGTCAAAAAAATTCTTTGTGGGGACAATATTTAGATATTATTTTTCCATTATAGATGTCTCTTGGGTCGAAGAGTCATTCAATGGGATTAATGAACGTAGTCGCGAATCATGTTTTAACCAACATACAACCTGACACTGACCTGCAAATTGGAAGAAACTTAGAAAATTTAAATTTCGCAGGCTACCTTGCTTCCCCCGCCGTGAAAATCAAATTAAGGTGAGAGTGCTATCAACGGCAGTAGACCGCCTAACTGGACCCACACTTCTCTCCACTTTCACAAAAACTTACCCATTCCAGTGGAGGAAGTCGTATATAACTCGTTTTAAACAAATGCTGTGCTGTGAAGAAGATGGATGAAATTACATGTAGCAGAGTTAGGAATGTTGAGATGGATGTGTGGAGTGACAAGAATAGATAAAGTAAGAGTTTGACAGTGGCACTTGTTACAGAAGATTGAAAGGGCCAGCTTATCTGTGCAGGTGGGAAAACCCAGAACTAAAATAAATGTACCAAGTTTGACATATCGATGCATATTTTCTCGATAGCAACGCTATCTTGAACTGCAGACTTTGGTCATACTGTAAGTCATCTGTCTTGGCATGGACGTGAGGAACGAAACGCATGTGACTAAAAGAGTACAATTACTGACACGAGAGAATGGAAGAAGAAAACGTGTTGCACCGACGCCAAGTAAAATAGGACAAAGGCAAGAAGATAAATTGTATAATGCATTAAATTGGTTTATGGGTTCTTGAAAAAGCGTTACCCCCCTAAGAATTTCTCCTGTATCGCGTGGGTGCACATATAAATTGTTCCGTGCGGGGATCGAACCTGCGACACGCAGCGCAGCAACCAGTCGCTCAGCCACTACGCCAACCGTGCCGTCAAATGAATTGAATTTAAATTTATTTTCTTCTTTTTAGAGCATTTAAATACAAGCTTGTTTCTAAGAAAGTTGTTTTACTACCTAGGTATTAATTTATTTATTTCTAAATGTTTCCGGGGCCGGGGTTGATTCTCCACCCTCCCGTGGCGACAACTCTGAATAACATAACACCCCTGTTGGTACTTACAAACATGTTTCAAACATAAGCACAACAGTAAAAACTATTGTTGATAAACTAAACGAGTTATTAGCCGATATTATTATTAAATACAGATAGCTACCGCTGTTGTAAATTTATTATATTCTGAATAGGTACCTACCTACCTACGTAACGGTCACTTATTGGTTTAAAACCCAAGTCAAGTAAGACTCAAGACGTCAATAACATTATTAAAAGATAACAGTGTCAAATGTTCATTACTACTATATAAATTAATTTTGTTTATTCAAATGAAGGTATTACCAGATAATTCAACGAGTAGATACTCATTAGTAAGTATTTGATACAGCGTAGTTGTACCAATAGCGCTGCGCCCAAAATTATTTGTATTTTCTCCTAATTAACTCATTATATTAATTTATTTAAAATGTATGGCGGCAAAGTGATATGTGCTATATATTTATTCTTTTGTTTTGTGGTAATTTATGGTGTATGTGATAACAGGTTAGTAGTAGCTAGGTACTTACATAGAAATATTTCTAGGTATAGACAAAGGGTTTGAAATGGATAGCTAACAATCTTTGGTTATTATGCAAAAAAAAAATTTTTTGGCCCATTTCTGCTATTCAAATTATTTTCTAACCATACAATGAAACGATCTTAGCATGCAACAGATCGAGAAGCATTCTAAAAAAATGGTCATTTAGACTCATTTTCTAAGGACAACTCGCACTTCACCAAAAAACTGCCCCTGTTAAAAGTATCCCTCTGTAAATAATTATAGTACAGAGAATATTTTTATTATTGCACACTCCACATAGGTAATTAAAAAGTGGTCCCGATTCTCCATAATCGAATCAAACCATTCCACCATGCGTTGATTTTCGCTTCATAATTCACGCGCATGCTCGCAGGCTCCTTTCCAATGTCAATTAATTTAGTGAGACCACGTCACGGTATAAAAATAAATTTTGGAAATGACCTACTGATTCATAAATAGGTTCCTTGTTCAAAAAGATACCTAATTAGTTAAAAGTAAAATTCAGAAACCACGTCTCCTTGCATTCCATCTTCGACCTACCTCGTACCTTTTATATTCCAAAAAATTTGAGAGTTTTTGCTCTGACTATTAGGCAGCTGGATTTAAGAAGTTGTGTCAAGGACTCAAGGCAAAGCCCATTTGTTTTTGTTCTCTCTCTGTCGTGCCCGTGCACTATCTTTGTTTGCTAAATGAAACGTATTCTTTTTATAGGTGCCTTCAAACTATTTATCATCTAGATGGGGTTCACTGTTAGTCTATTCATTTAGTAGTATTATTTTATTTGTTATCATTTAGAATTAGGTAGTCGCCACTTGTTATGCTAACCTCTTGACTTTGTCAAAATGGCTGCTATCGAAAGTAACACGTGCGGTACAAGTGAAAACGACGTTGACTATATCTCCGATAATGAAAGTTAAGTAACGCTCAATTAGAACAGACTTTGCAGATAGATAGTGGGTACCTTAATAATAAGTTGGTCAAATGATTTATTATCCTTTATTACTTATTAGTCCAGTCATTGTTTCTTTACCCACCTACATAAAGGCGCCATTAGCTAATACTTACTTGGGTACATTTTACGGTTACTACTACTACTATTACTTTCTAAAATTTTTGCACCGGCTGAGGCCCCTACACCGGTGTCTTTTCGACTTGGTAGACCTCTTGGCTCGGACACTGATTGGGCGCCATAAAACTACGAGTCTGGGTGACCCGCACCATTTAGCAGTTTAAAAGTTAACCCACTTCCTGGAGCTCTATTATGGGCCAGTTTTTTTTTTAAGATCGCGTAAATAGTAGAGCTTTAAAAGTACCTAATAATAATTTTGTGTACCTGGGTAGGTCTACTGTATGTATCGACTTGATTATTATTTTTATTTTCCTTTTACAGCACTAGCCAAGGTGATGACGGGCTGTATCTGTTTGATTTCACAAAGAGCGATGACGTCGACGTTTGGCAAGAACAATCTGATACCGTGCGGGATGTCGGCATGTCCAAGGCCATATTTGTTATTCATAAAAATATTGGGTTTAGACGAGCTATATTTTTTGCACTCTTAAATCCTCAACTAAACGGTGCCGGATTTGCTGGAATACGAGCTATTCAGTCATATAACCTTACTGGCCACACAAAACTTCAAATCAAGTGTAGAGGCCAAGGACAGTATAATGGGTTCAAAGTTACTTTACGGCACAAAGGTTTAAATGACGAACCCAACTACTCATTTGAACAATACTTCCAGGTAAATGCCTTCTTAATAATGTAGGTATCTATTTGCTATAGGTAATAAAGAAATATCTAATAAAAACGTGTGCTCACATTGGATTTATATTGGCAGTGATCGCTTTTAGAAATATTTAGTCACACATTCATGTCTGTAGCATTAAAGTATTTAGTAGGTACGATTAGTAGGTATTAAATAAAGTAGGTACCTACGTTTATCCTTACAGCAAACAATGTTTAGTGTCAGTACCGAGTCATCGTTGTTTAGTGGTGCACAGAATAAACCTTATAAATTTCATCCGGATGGATATGTCAACATTTTCGTTCCAATTTAGTTAATTTTAATCGAGTTTCGTTGATGGTGGGACGAGCGAGGAAAAAAGAAAGAGAGGCCTTTGCCCTGTAGTGGGACGACACGGGCTGAAATAAAAAAAATCGTTGCTGACCATTCCCCTCCTGTGGAACATGCGTTGATTTTTTGCCGATAATTAATTAGTGTGCTCTCGTATCCAATATTTTTAGTTTTCTTAACGTCACGTTGTCTTGTTACGTTTTCCCCCAGTTAAAAAGGGCCCAGCCAGCGTAAGCGGAGCGCGTCAAACTTCATTTCTTACTCGTGTCCGTTTTTCATGGGCATGTAGTTTCAGTATAACTAATTTAATTGACCCCTCGGATTTTATGTACATTCCAGAAGCCGACCTGGGAATCGAAAGGACTTTACGCTCATAGTGCTTGCAACCATTTCCTGCCCTTTACCCATATTACTTGGGGTCGGCGCAGTAGCGCTTGCCACCACTAGACCAAAAATGCAGTGTTGTTTCAAGCTATTTAATTTTAAATATTTTCAGGCACCAAAGGACGACTTTGCTATCCGTAATCTCAAATTTTCTGAGTTCAAAGCTTACTACAGAGGTAAAAGAGTAACCAATAATGAGACATTAGACTTGTCCCAGATAACAAGTCTTGGTATTCAAATGTATGGTGGAGTTTATCAACCAGTGAAGCAGAAAGGCCCAGCAACATTGGAAATTGATTGGATTCGAGCAGTTTAAATAAAAGAACTGAACAAACATTAAAGAAGATTAGTGTATTAGCTGTGTTTTTTTGCGACTGGTCTGACCACAGTAGGCTTAATTGTGTTGATGTGAGTCAGTGAGCTCTAAATAGTATGATTTTCAAAATTAGCCTATAGATATAATAGTGTATAGATAACCTATATGACAGGTTAAGCAAATAATGCTTATCTTTGTAGGCGTCACTCATTTGTAAAAACAGCTTTTATCATATTATGACATAATCAAACAGGTTCCAAGGTGTGACTATTAAAACCTTAAAATTATACGCAATAATAGTTTACATATTAATAACTTTATTATCTAGAATCAGGTCATCACTAGATATTATAATCAGTATACACTCAAGACCAAAATTATTAAAATAAATGCTTATTGCTGTAGTTTATCGTTGTCGGGTTGGCAACAACAATGTGAGTGCTGTCATAGCATCAGGGAATAAAGAGTGGTAGTTGACAAGCGGCACGTATGCCGCGGTGATGACGCGCCCGGCGAACCACCTGCCATGCAGGGTGTTCACTGAAGCCACCGCTGTCGCTATCGTTGGACATTTACAATAAACATTTCCTTGCGGGGATGCTTTATCTACATAAACGTGCAAGACCCCACCATGTTTATTGCATTCACTAATGACATCGTCTCTTATTTCAATATCCCAGCTAGGATTTGTTTCCCTGAAAATAAAAAAAGTCAGTTAAAGAATATCTTGCATAGCCATTACTCATTTATTATCCTAATTTGACTTGATATAAAGATGATAGGTGTAATCAAGCTATACATTTAGAAATCAGCTGAATTAGGTTTTGCATAGCTTGATTGGTCGTCGTGCGTACAGTCAGCCCCAAAACGATGTAAACAGATAAGTTACCATTATATTGTAAACAATCTTTGTTCCGTAACATCGTATGCAGTACCACAAAACATATTTTACAATTAATTTGACCAAAACTAAGGTAACACAAGCCGGATACATAAATATCTACACAACCTAAATCGTGTTACAGACTGACAACGTCATACGACTTGCAACGAATGGCATGACGTCTCGAACTTCGTTTGATAGAAGAACAAGAATTTTATTTCTGTCCTTTTCATTTCATGCATGACGCGAGACATATCATTATTTTTAAAATACTTAAAAATGTAACGAATGATTTCTTTTAAGGGAGTCACGTTACAAGTTATTAACATTTGAGCATTGCCTTCAATACTGATCTAGCTTGATGCACTGACCTGTATTCGCTTTTGTAACCGCTCGAACTATAAAAGTTGGTTAAAATAATAGGTTTTTCGTTTACAAAAATAATAGTATCGATTCAGGTGTGCGCAATATAATGCTCGCCTGCGCACATTCACTCCTGCTGTAACGGTCGCGTGTCAAATCTAAACAGAATACGTTAACGTTGCCGGTGAGCGACTACCTTTAGCATGTTATTGTTGTGATGGAAATGATTAATCCTACTTTACAAGGTGTAACAGAAAGGGTATAGTCATATGAAAGGATATGCTGCAGACCATCAAACTGAACAACTTTCTCCTTGGGTCAAAATCGTAAATGCGATAAAATTATCAGCATTACATTTGGGTCGAGTAGGTATTGAAATTTTGTATGGGATAGCAAGAAAAATTGTTCAGTTTGATGGTCTGCAGCATATCCTTCCTTTCATACGACTATACCCTTTTTGTTACACCCTGTAATATTAAAAATGCGAAAGTTTGTGAGGACGGATGGATGGTTTGTTCTCTTTCACGCAAAAACGACTTAGCGGATTTGGATGAAATTTTGTACACAGATAGTTTATAACCTGAATTAACACAGGATACTTTTTATCTCGGTAGTATGATCCCGTGGGACAATTATCGAACATCACGCGGGCGAAGCCGCGGGCCTAAGCTAGTATGTCATAAATGAATATAGTCTATGATACCTACCGCATTTTCAACAAAATATTTATTTGTTACGCTTAAGCAGGATACTTAAGTGTAAAGATTTGACAGAGACCTTTTCGAAATGTCTTTTTAAAAAAAAGTTAATTGGTAATTTCTGTTTCTATGGAAAATCTAAAATCGGTCTAATTTAGCTGTAACACTATTTTTCCAAAAGTTCTCTGTCAAATCTTTAGACTTATGTATCCTGCTTATGCGTACGAAGTTTCATTAAAATCAGTTCAGTCATTTAAAAAAAAAATCACTTCAAAGTTTGTATGAAATGCCGTAAGACCTTAACGCTCTTAAGATTTGCTTACCTCGTTTAGGAATGATTGCAAATATAATTGATGGTAAATATAATTGTGACACTTCTGAAGATTACCTTGTTTTGGACATAATATGTCAATATTATTTTTGTGTTATGAATTGTTGACTTTGATTTGTAGCTTTACATTGTATATACGGTTATGTTACAATGGTTGTGGACAATGTAATGGTTCCTTGTTCGTTTCTTCATCTTTTTGGGGCTGACTGTACACTTGTATGTATGGAGCAACTTCAAACATGATTATTTGAAGAAAGCATTATATCAATAGACTAATGGCTATTAAGAAACTAATGATATACGTATATTTAAGCGCTTATATTGCGCTTTATATTTAGGGCTTAAGGGGCATTCCACTAATTTCAATGATTCCTTAAATTTTACTTGACATACAAATAACACTTACGAGGATGGGTCAAACATATTGTTGAGCATAAAACACTGCGTGGCGATAGGAGGTGCTACTTGTGGTTGTGGAGTCACCAGTGCGGAACCAGCACCCATCAATACTGAAGCTGCAGCCGGTGGAATCTGAAATCAATTCGCATCTTATGATTAATTTACATGTAGTAGTGATTTATACTTTTGGAATATCAATGACAAACAATAATCTGCTCAGGTTTTTGAACGACAAGAGACATATACAGGGTGGAAAAGACACCGACACGACAAACGGTTCCCACGTATTCCGTACAATAACCTGAACCCCCCAAAGACATTTTGAATGAAGATTTTTTTATAAATCTGCTATTTCCTACAAAAGTGCAATACCTGCTACACAGTCAAAATGTACGGAACGTCAATAAACATAATATGTGGTAACCGTTTCTGCGCCGGTGTCCCTTCCAACTTGTATAACATTTAATCCTCTGAGTAAAATTAATAACACATGCAAGCTTAGATAGGAAATGCAATCTCTTTCGGGATTCAACCATATTTATTGATATTACAAACGGGATTTAGAGACTGAGTGTGCGCTACTAACACACTGCTTCTTGAGAAGCAAAAATGGATTCTAAAGAAACTATAATTATGTATTATATCATATACACACTGAAGAATTATGAAATCCCGTGAAAACAATTTGCTTCCATACTTTTGTACCCTTTGCCAGGAAAAACGTACTTTAGGTAAACATGAATCCGAATATCCGATCCCTAGATATGTATGAGTAGGAGCAAATGATTAAGTTTTTTTTTTGTTTCCAGGGTCAATTCGCAACTCGAATGTCGAGTTCTAAGTCAGTACCTACTTAGAGATTGCATTCACTACTTACAGCTGAAACTTTAATTGATCTAATGGTTCAATTCACATTTTCCCACTATAGTGTACAGATATTTCTTGGTAATAGAATTATTGATATTTAGTAAATATCCTTGATGTTATTTCCTTACAACCTGGGTTTTGCAATTAAAAATAATACTCTTCGTCACATTGTTTGTAAAATACACTATAGTTTGAAAAGAACCTCACAATATCAATATTATTGTCTAAAAATGTGGTTCAAGTTTAAACTTTACATTACTCAGCAGTGCCGAGAATAGTGTTAAAGACTTCACACTGATCTGTCCTTTTTCTGAAATCTGCATGCTGCTGTAAAACATAATGTTTGTAATATGCCAAGACAGAGAGATAAGAACACAGGTTGAATTTTGAGCATAGGACTTCAGGGCGAAAATCGAAATTAGTTGTTGGTAGGCACTTGATTGTGTCCTTCCATTAGTATTAGTTTGTCTGGATTATGCGAACTTTATTATATTTCAAAAATTTCGAACTTTTATAGAAAGTGTCGAAATTTACAACTTATGTGGTTTCTTAGACCAAATTTCTCTACATCTAATACCCTGTTAAAACAAATTCAAATCTAAAATGCACATGTGATTTTTTTTGTTCATACAAATAAGAACAGATTTTTCTCTCCAGATGTGTCATGTCTCAAACTTCTGGGCTTGTGTTATTGTTTGTATGTGAGGATTAGATTCAGCTCAACAGATGAAAGTAAGTCCTTTAGTTTTCATTAAAATATGAAAAGATTACATACATATTTAGTGCAGATTATAAAAATCTAACTGTTAGGCATTTGTGAGAAAATCTATAAAATTTTACCTGTAATCCTGTGCCTTCTGCAAGTTTAAACATTAATTGTAAACGTCCTGTAGCACCTAGGTCAATACCAGCACGGTCCAACTCGTCAGCGTCAAATCGAGTGCTAGAACCGCCATCAGTGCGTTCTGTTACGTTGCCAACTTTCATGGGTCGTCCAGCTAATTCAAATCCGTTTAATTGTTCCATCGCCTTCTTCGCGTCGGCTGCATGGTGGAACTGAAATTTTACGATTGCTGCTATAAAGTTTACCATAGAATTATCACCTAAATTAATGTGTGGTGTGAGTTCATGATTGTTTTAATAAGTAGCATTATTCCACTTACCGTAAGAAATCCATATCCTTTACTTTTTCCTGTTTCAGGGTCAGTCATAAGCTGAATATGATCAATTTTTCCAAAAGGTTCAAATATACCGCGTAGCATGTCTTCTGTAATGTTAAAATGCAATGAACCAACATATAGTCTTGTCGGCCCGTTACTGGTCTTTGGTGCTAAGTTCGGCAATGTATTGCCTACCCTGTTCTTTTCTGCTTGGGTATGTTGTACTATAATAGGAACTCCAAGCAATTTTTGTCCAGTCAAACCTAAAGCCTGCAAATCCAGTTAAAATTAAAGAATTATTAAATCTTATTAACTCCTAAAAATGACTACTTCATAAGTATATCTAATTTATTGTAGAAGCCAAAGGCAGCATAAAAAATAAGCACTTATCACAGCAATGCTTTAAAATTGCATTCACATGAGGCTGTCCTGGCTTTACAACAGATATTTTTATTGACATGACCAACTGCTTACTTACCAAAGGTACAGATTCTGCATCTTTAAATTCGATGTATGCAATGCCTTTAAATCTCCTTGTTTTATTGCAAGTGATAAGCCTAACATCTCTAACTTTGCCAACAGATGAGAAAAATTCTTCAAGATCTTTTGCTCTAATTCGTTGAGATAATTGCATACAGAATACAGTGCGCAGATCCCTTTCTTCAGGAGGTAAATCATCTAATTTTGGCTCAAGTCCTCTAGATTTTGATCGATATTCTTTGGCAGGGTCTCTCTCAACAGTCTTTTCCCTTTTGCTGTTTGAGGTTCGGTCACGACTGCTCCGATCACGTTCTCTACTACGCTCCTTGTCCCTACTCCGTCTTTTATCTTTGTCGCGCTCTCGTTCCTTGTCCTTTTCGCGATCTTTATCCCTATTATGAGTCCGATCCTTATCTTTGTTACTATCCTTGTCACGATCTCGCTCGCGTTCACCACGGTCTCGCTCACGGTCACGGTCGCCGCGGTCACGTTCACCACGGTCCCGATCTTTGCGGTCCTTGTCCCTTTCCCGATCTTTATCTTTTCTGTCATCTCTTTCTTTTGAACGACGTGTATCTCTTTCCTTTGATCTTCTTTTGTCTCTCGAACGGCTACGTCTAGAAAAAAGAAAAAGAGTTTGGTTCTACAATTAAAAAAATTCAATTCCTTAGACACAGGTCACATTGGCGGGACGATAACATAATTATATGATAATTAGTAAATCATTCAAAGGTACTAAAGAGTTATGAGTTTTGCTATAATTCCTCTCAGTTGAGGTAAAAATAAAACAAAATTATTTAGCGACAGGAATAAGAATAGTATTGACATGAAACTAATTGGATCGAACAATGCATTACAATTAATGATAATATTTTTGAATCTGTTCAATTTATCTGAAGCCAATCTTATAAATCCAAGCTTATAAAATACATTTATAACATGGTCACAAATAACTTTTAAATTGTATAGGGAAGTAAGGCCTCATTTAGATGGCTTTCAGTCCAGATTAGGGTAAGAAATAACTGCACAAGTAGTAAATTCTTACCTTCGACTCCCATCACGTTCTCTATCTTTGTGCTTATCATACTTGTCCGATCGATGCTTTGAAGAGGAAGTGTTATCCTGTCACACAAAGCACAAGGTAGAAGCAGCGCCACAGCAACACACGCCGATTGAATAAATAAAAATTGCATTAGTTAATTCATAACAACAACATGGAGAACATTTGCAGCATTTCAACAATGACATTTTGGTTAAAATGTCACTGGTGAAATTACACAAATGCTGATGGTTTTTACTTTGCCTAGGCTACTGTTGGCAGCTGGTTAAATAACCAGCCAATGTTCATCCATGTCATGGTAGTCTCGCTGCCCTGGTCTACACTTACCGTTCGTAAAACCACTGACAAAGGATGCACACAGCGCTAACATCACACAGGGATACTTCTGCAAAAGATTTACGACCCATCAGCTCTTGGTCCTTTTTTAAAAAATTACGCTCTATGAAAATTTTATTTTTGACTTTGTAACTTTTAAGTGATTTAAATAACAATGTTAGGTTGTGTTGAATTTTCAAAGAATAAAAAATTAGGTAAGTATAGTAGTGGATACCTCTCTGTCTGTTCAGGTCGGTGAAGTATGCTCGACTATTACCACAAAGTTCTATAAATACAAGAAATGATACTCAAATGTAGTTTGTTTTAATATTTCTTACCATATGCTGTTCAAAGATGAAATTAACTAGTTATGATATTACAAGACTTAAATATCCCAAAAAAGTTAGTTTATAACATCTTTAAACAGTTATACCCTCAAAATGCTCTTGTTAAACAATTTTAAAATGGAAAAATTTATACATAATAAATATGACTACAAGGATTGCATTATTCTTTACACATTATAAGAAATCAAATTGGATTACATGGAATCTTCACAAATATGAAATAAAATTGTTGAGTTATAGGTAAAAACACATTGTAATTTGAACTTCCAAGTGATTTCTGGGAGACAGCAAAATCTTAAGTTGTTTGCGCTGTTTGTTGTACGTCAGTTTAACATTTTCTAATAGATATATGCAACTTATTAATAACATATTGGTAGATTTACTAAAATACATAAATATTGCAATGGAACTGGGAAATAGCACGAGCTGTTCGACAGTTCGACTGGATACAAGATTGGATTTGGATGAAATATAAAGGTACTTACCGATTTATTATAGGGTGCCTCCAACATAGCTTCTACATCTAAATCTTCAGCCATTCTAAAACAGTCCAAACGGAGATATTTTTAATTTTGTTCCTTATCCTTCGGCTATGTATGACTCGTAGATCTTACGCAAAAGTAGCTACGTTTCAGACGCTTGTTATAATATTTATAAGTTAAGGAATTCTACTACAGCCCCTCAAGCTCTTTAAATGATGTTTTAATTAGTGGTTATATAAATAATTGGAGCACTATGATGAAATTGGTAAATTACACACGAGCACAAAATGGCGTCTAGCAATATGGTTTGTTTGTCGCAGATAGTCGGATAGGGATGTATTTCTGATGTTTTATTACTCTGCTTGGTATATTTTGTATACACACTTACCTTGTGTTTATTATAGTGCAATTTATATAATCGATAGCCTCACAAATGACGAAGTTTATGTATTTTTTGAATTAATTAAATGGAACTAGGAGTCAAACTCAAATTTGGTATCAGTGTTGCCATGCATGCCAAGACAGAATAGACTAGCTTGCTACATATTAGTAATCTGTAGAATAGATAATTTAAAACTAATGTCAGCTCCAATCTCTTCTAAAACCTAGATAAATAATCAGAAACTAAAATAAGTAGGCTGGGCTTGACAATTCGGTATGACTTAGCGTAGAAAGACCATAGGAATAAGCTTTAGAGGAAGCAAGAAGCAAATATCTGCCACTTTTTGCGGGAGCGGAGGTAAGTACATACAGCACATTGCTAAGGTATAACAATCACGCACAAAAGACATGCATCCTGTTGGTAAATGCTACAAACACACTAAACGTAAAAATAAGCAAACAATAAAGAAACTCACATGTAAAATTGTTAAAATAATATTTTTGCTAATTTATTCATTCATGGTTGACGAATGAAATACCACTCATTGGTTGTGCCACGTCACTGGCATTTTTTATTTGTTGTTGAATGAAAACGGTTTATATTATACGACGTGCTGTGTTTGTTTGTTCTTCGAGTGCGTTTGTAGCAATAGGATGCATATCTCTGTGTGTGATTATTAAATTCCCGTAGTGTGCTGTTTACCTGGCCTCCTGTAATAAGTGACAGAATTTTGTTCGGCGATTCGCTCTTTGTTTTTACCATAGCTTATTCCTCATGGGTCGGGATTTTTAAAAGTTATTACTTTTCCTGCCTGATGCCACAGAATTAGTAAATACGAAATAAATTGTAGCAACCACAGGTATAGACAGACTTAGATAACGCAAGGCACCATCAAGGCACCTACTTCGCGTGCCCGACTTAACCATAAAGTTCGGTACGGGCCCTTTTGGGGGTCTGACACTCAAACCTCCGCTGAATTGGTACCGGCACCGGCCCCCGAAGGGGTCTAGCGTTTAAGTCATGCGTCATCCTCATTATTTATGTAAATATTTAATATTCTGATTATCAAATACTATGAGTGTGCGTTAATTAAGAGAGCTGGATAAAAAGTTCATATGTCTTCGCCATTAAAACTTCTGTATTTAGCGCGGAAGTTTCTTAATTTACCCTTTAAAAATCCAAGTGCATAAATACGGTCATCGCCATTTTGACGTCAGTGCTGGCCGAGGCTAAAAATCATAAAAATTGTGGTTTTCGGACATCCAAGCTCCACTATGTTGAGAATGATTAACTCATTATTAAATTATGTGACGAATAATTCCATAGTTCAATTTAAATAAGCAGTGGTAATGATGAATTTTGATATCTAAAGTCGAAGTTTCGCGCCAATCGTGCGTGTTTACATTTTTATTTTTCACATTACATCACACAGATGCGTATAGATTCGATAACAAACATGACAAATATCATTCCAAATATTATAAACAACATGAGAATGCCCAGATCTTAGCGTAATTTACTAATACGGGACCAAAAACTCGTAATATTTATTACGACTCCTCAAATTTGTATTCGAAATTGACGACCATTTTTTTTTAAAAATTATTGTGATGTGTGGAAGCGATTGTTTCAATCGATTAGATTTTTGTAAATTTCGATAATCGAGAAATTAAATTATGGAATTTGAAAAATCGATAGATAGAAATTAAAATAATTTTGTTTTAAGCGTAAAATAGTATAAATAAATAAAAATAATAATTTTTTTTAGCTTTATATTGGTATTTTTTAATAGTTTTTCGTAAATTGTAGGTACTAAAACCGACACAACAAACAGCACAGACTGATCTATGGCTAATTTCGCGCCGTATCTTTTTCCACATCAAAATTTAAATTAAGAATGCATTCGCTGTTCAAATTTATATTGTATTTTACTAGATTATTTATTGTGATTTTGTATATTAATAAAATAGGCTTTTATTTTACTTCCATTGTTAGTAAGTATTGGTCAAATCTTGCAACTGAATTTCAAACCAGTTTCCTTATACCGATTGAGCTGAATTTTCGCACACACCTTTTGTTCGATGACAATACATTTTTATGATAAACATTACTTACACCCGTATTCCAGAAGCCGACTTAAGTCCATTTTTGAACTTAAAACGACATTTGTTGTCATGGCAACAGGTGAAGAACGCCCACCACCGCATCAGCAACACCCACTCAATGATGTTCATAAGGTGAGGACAGACTAGCTAGAAGTTGCATTTGTAACAAGACATGAGCCACTTGATACTTTGTTAAAACTTGATTTTGATTTGCTTGTAACATTTCATCGAGCAAAAACACGAGCGCGGGCAAATCGTACAACATGAAATGAGGTGCGTGGACTGAGGGGTCGTGCTGGTCGTTTCTTCTCCTAATGCGGTCAGTGTTTTTTTTTAATATAACTCATCAAGATAAACTGCAGCACACGCGACTTGCAAGTTCAACATATCAACGAAGAGTAAATGCCACACAGTAAGGACAGTCACTAAGGAACACCACCGGCTTACTCCTTTTGCTTCGTTCACGTTCATACATCTGGTCACTGCCACCTGAACTTTTTGAAGAACAATACTAATAAAGTTTGTCCTTCTGGGGTGTTCTCTTTCGGGTTTTGTTAGTCGCCTTTTACTCGTCCTCTCAACATGACCAAGCCATCCAAACATCTCATCATCATTTCATCTGCTCATCATTTCAACCGCAACCTTGCATTATATCATTCCTCAATTTATCAACCAATGTTACAATACGTGGAAATGCTCATATGAGTTCTCACCTTAATCTACCTCAAAAACATGCTGTCCATTTCAAACCCAAAAAAGTATGTTGCATGAAGGTTGCAAGCTGCTTTGTATGCTAAAAATGTTATATTAAAATACGTCACAATGCTAGAGTTATCATAAATTGATGTTCTACCGAATGCTCTTGGTTGACATCATTTGTCAAAGAACTTTTACTTGAAAATAAATATTTATTTTTTCGTGGTTCGTTTATAAGATTTTCAGTTAAAATAATGGCATCAAGAATTTTCTTTTTGGCTGGTGAAAAGTCGTGCGTACAGAAACTTGTCCGCAAGCACAAGCTCCATCAAAATACCACGTTGTCGGGCAGCCCATCAGCGAAAAAATGTGCTTGGGCTCGCTGGGTTAGGCGAGCCCAACCAGTTACATCTGCTGAAAATGGAGGAGCAAAAGTGGCTGGTGAAGGCAGCAGAAGAAGCATACCAAAAGGCAAAACTCGAACGTTTGAGTGCCGCCCAGCTACTTCGATTCAGCGAGGTTACAAGGGACGAGGCCGAAAAAATAAATGAAATTATTATTATACAAGCCAACTGGTTTTTATTTTATTTAAAAGTAGTATCACGTATAACAAATAACAAAATTATCTAAATTACACATTTATTGACAAGCAAAGGAAATTTTTAATTTTTATTCACGTAGGACTACGTTAGACTGGATCCAGTCTCTAGGTTAGTAAAACCCAACAACACTGCATGGCCTGGGAATCGAACCCATAACCTCACACCATGCAGTGGCGCTTATAACTAGTTGTCCAACAAGAGATCAAAAATATAAATATGAACATCACACAATTATAAACATACTAGCTGTTGCCCATGACCTTCGTCCGCGATTATTGAAAGCTGACAAGCTACATGGTTTGTTGAAGAAATAAGGCATCCGAAGTGGCTACGTCACTACCGTTATTATTCCATTTTTGCCAGGGATGATTGCCAAGGATGAATGACTGTGGTCGCGTGGCAATGTTTAATAAATTGTACCCTGCTGCCTCTAATCCGTCGCGGGTACATGGTGGTCTCTTCAACCCAGCGGTGATAAAAGAGCTCGGTAAGCTTCAAGCTTTTCTTCGCCAGTTCGCTCTATTAGAAGGTTCCGGTCGTCCAGAGTTGAGGGAAGAATTCAGTTGGACGATGAACCGAGTAGCCTTGAATTTCTTTGGATTCGTTCACCCAACATAATGGTGTGTTTCATATCGGCCTTTCTCTTCCTCCGTTTAACAGTAGCAAGCCGCCTGCTCATGTTTTAAGCGCGTTTTGGTCCCAGTTCTAACATAACGTAACTCATTTGATGGGGATGCCCTAGCTTACACCTATCCTTACCCGTATCATTTGAAAAAAAAACCTAAGATCAGCCGGCTAAACCCCTAACGCAACGGCGAATAAGAATTCGATTTGATTATTTTATTATTGCAATATAACAGAAACTGGCCACTACAGCGGCCGGCGAGCGCTACATCCAACTCGGTTGCATCAAATTTGTATTTTTTTCTTTCTCTTTCTATTTAAGATCTATACAACTGCGATAGTACCGCAAAAGCAATGGGATTACCCGTATTATTACAGGTAGTAGGATTGGTAGTAACACGGGTAAGTCACCCCCTACTATCGCTTTATTGGCAACTAATTTATGCCCGCGGTTTCGTGGAGGTCGGGAAATGCCAACGGGATCTTACTTCTGAGATAATAAGTTATCTATGTCCTATACCAAACTATAATCTATCTCTGTACTAAGTTTCATTCAGATCTGTTCAGCCGTTCTGGCGATTGAGTAACAAACATCTATCCATTCAAACTTTAGCATTTATAATAGTTATATAAGATTTATAAGTTTTTACTTTTAAAGTTAAATAGGTAATAAATAATAGTTAATGTAAGTATTTCATTTTATTTGAGCTATACAGACACACTTGCGTTTTTCTTACATGTACTTACTTATAACTTGTTCATTGTAATATTAATTACATTACATATGTGAAATATTGATAACCTGGTTTGAGATTGGACACCGGTGACGACAATCAAATGATTCATTAGGAATCTATATAGACATAATACTTTTACATAATATTTAATATCAATGTCGCGTATCACGAGCCAACGCGAAAATCGGGTTTTCACATATATTTACAGACACGACTACCTCAGAAATATTCCTCCTACTTACTAATTGGTAAATGCGCCCCGCACGCCCTGCGCAACACTGTGCGCCATGGCCTGTCTACGTGAGTTTCGAAGCCCTATTTGACTCTGTTGGGGGATAATTTTGAAAAACTGTGATACATAATTGTCTCATAATTTTAATTAAAGAGTGTGTACACCAATTTCCAAATCAATCGATTCCGAGAATAAAAAGTTTCACAGAAAATTCAACACCCGATTTCACCCTCTTGGGGGTGGAATTTCAAAAAACCCTTTCTTAGTGGATACATACTTTTCATAAAGAATACACCCTCCAAATTTCATGTCTCTAGGTCCAGCGGTTTGGGCTGTGCGTTGATATATCAGTCAGTCAGTCAGGACTTTGAATTTTTTAAGTATAGATAGATGATAAGAGCGACTTGGTGGTATCGTAGGTATAAACAAAACAACACGAGTATGGGCAAGCTCGCTCATAAGCACCATTCGCACCATTTTTAATGTCTGAGATTCAAAATGGTTCGTTAGTTTTCTCATGCTTTAGAAATATCACGTAGCTTGTATTATCTTTTATGTGTACGATACTCCATATTACGACTATTTGTCACGACTATAAATTATTATTTACGCGATCTTAATTACTAATTCAAACAATCCCACGATAATGAACATTTCCAAATACCTACCGATTTGAAAAAGAAACCATGCTTAATATATATTTACCACGGATAATGCAAGTGCTCGCAATATTAATAATAGTTCATTAATAATCCCGACTACAGACTAGCTGGCTTCGAAATTAAAGGCGATGGAAAATAGTTTTTATCAACAAGGGTCGATGTTTTCTTCTACAGTATCTTCCCTATTTTATTTAATATCAGCCCTCTATGTCCCTCTGCTGGGCAAAGACCTCTCGCATGGCTTTCCAATTTTTGTACGGTTTCCTTCTGAAATTGAAAGTGTTTTTGGAACTGTTTATTGTTGTAACATTCTAACGGGTTGTCGGCATCGGGTCACGATATATAATTGTATGGCGTATCGTATACATAATCGACATATTCATCAAAATTCATCTTGCTTTGGCTGAAAAAAGAAAACAATTTTACACACATCGATTCACTTTAATTTCAGTAGGTATATATATCAGCCATAACGTAAGTTTCACGGTTTCAAGGATCTTCTGGCGCGGGCAAACATCGGAACTAACGCAGCCATCTCTTTCTTTTTTCAATATTTTTTACAAAACAATTAACAAAAGGTTTACCAACAGCGCCCCCCTGTCAGCTTCATTCGAGCGCCAAAAGATTCTTGTACTACAAAACTCTTGAAAAGTGGGAGTTTATGTCAAATTATAAACAAACTGTAGCTGTCAATATGTCTAATGGGGTGGAAAGTAGGCGTGTCAAGTCCGACTTAAGTTCAGTCCACGACTTAAACTACGGGTGTTAGTCCTGCAGCCAGGATCGTCTCCTCACGAGAGAACTCAACGGTTAATAGCGCGGACTCGAAACTTTGTATACGCGTTTAATTTTGGTAGATATAGATGATTTCTATCATGACCTCATCCTGCAGTCAAAATGGTCTTCTCACGAGGGAACTCCTCAACGTTAAATAGCACGGATCCAAAAATCTGTAGACGCGTTCATATTTGATGGATAAACATGATTTTTATCATGACCTCATCCTGCAGACAGAATCGTCTTGTCACGAGGGAACTCCTCATGTCTGGGCTATTAACATAACCCAGACACGAAACTTTGATAGGTACGCGTTCAATTTTGATCAATAAACATGATTTCTATCGTATTTTACCTATAGCCAGGATTGTCTTTTCATGAGGACACTCCTCAACGGTGAATAGCATATTATAATGATGCGGTATCAGAAATGTACAGAATACAACAAAACTAAAAATTGGAAAATATGATTATTTTTTTTTTATTAATAATTTTATTTTTCTATTGTTTGGTCGGTTTTATATAAAAAACCCAGGATTTTGGTAGGCATAGTAAAAATTTATTTGGTTCCCAAGATGAATTTAGTATGGTAAAGTTATTATGTTAGGTTAGATTCGTTATGTGTGTGGTATTCACCATTTACAAATACTTATTTTACCAGCCTATTCTTTCTCACTGCGGGGCAAAGGCCTCCCTATGGCATTCCAATTTTCTTTATATTTTGCCTTCTCCGACTAATACCTTTAATAGTCAATATTTTTTGATCCCTAATAAGCTTAATTTAGTAGCAACCAAACTATTTTTAAAAAAACTCTACTAATGCGAGTAGGGCTCTTGCCCTGAGGGTTCTGTCGCATAGCTATTCACGGCTTAAGTCAAGTGACATGGCCCACGGCCTATGATGGATAACCTGAACGTAGCAGTTGTAAGAAGAGTTATTAGAGTTGAAAGTGAACCTCTTTCAAAGAATAAACTAATGTTTCTTCAGGATACGTCTTATGAATTGCCGATTGCGAAATAAAAGACATTAAGTTTGTCGGTCGTTGTCACCGAGGCAGGTCCAAGAAACGCTGGCGATTGGACTCATTCTTGGCTGATTGGCCAGAGAAGCCAAATCACCGACAGAGTTGGAAAGGATTGGAGGAGGTCTTTGCTCAGCAGTCGGAAAGAATAGGCTAAACAAAAAAAAGATTATCCTAATCTAAGACATAACAGACAAAACGCTACCAATCGATACACAATTTTGTAGGAATAAATATAATTTATTTTTGGCGGATCAAACCATTTTTTTTTACTATGCCTACCATGATTCTATATCCAACCTTCAGAAGCAAAATTCGCAATAAATGATAATAGTAAATTAAAACACTTAAGTATAAATGTGAAATGCAAGCGCATTCCAAATTTAAATTTTGAAACAAAAAAACGCAACCGTGCGCACTTATCTACCTACAATTGAAAATCAATCCATTTCCAGATTTTTTATTAGCTTGAATTGTGAAACTTAATTTCATGCCAGATCTCACGCTGCTATTATTATAACTAGAAGACGGGATATTTACCATGTTGATCTCGTGTATTCCCGTTCGTCCCCTCGACTTCGTCCCCCGAGGGGGACGAACGGGAATTTACAAAAATAATAATTAATTTGTTCCCGATCGTCCCAATCCTAATTCTTGGTCATGTTTAGTGTAGGAAATTATCAGATATCGCATCTATTATGAAGAATACAGCGGTAGGAATAGTTAGACCTGTTAAACATCCGTTGTTATATTTTATTTTCAAAATAGTAGTATGGGACTTGTATTAATAAATAGCTGATAGCATCAATACAAACAAGTATTGTGACGAGATCATGCCGCATTGTTTACTGTAAAACTATTTAAGTCCCGCATGTAGTGTAGTCCAAACATTTACAGTTGTTTAAAAGTTTTTTACTTTGCGGTGAATTTTTAATTGATTCTATAGTTTAGTATCCTAAACAAACCACAATTTGGGTTACATGAGTACCCTTGGTTAGTTAATGGATAAACTTTCATTCGGTATGAGCGACTTTAAAGCAGAATTGTTTGAAAATCATTAGTTTGTTACGAATTTTACATTTACAAACATTTTACTACCACAAGGAGCTTTGAGTAATTTCGTGATACACAAAACCAAACTCGTATGTCCGAAATAGACAAACACAAGCCAAACATTTTTATCACGTAACTTTATGTTACGAGTAACAATTGTATTCTTAACTGTAACATCGATTATGTACAGCGCGTCTCCTAGATAACACGCCACTGATCACTAGCGCTGATATCAAATGGTACGCGTAAACACAATGTGAGGGAACAGTTTCAAACATGGCGGCGTATTTGTGTTTCGTACACGATTTGAATTTCGATGACTTGCTTCTTCAATATAGAACTGTTTACTTTTGCTCAATCAATAGTTAGTGCCTATGTTGTACTAAGTGGCAGATTTCAATCATATTCATAACGTACTAGATTTATTGGAATGAATGCTACAAAAATTAAAAAAACTCTAAAGTGTTTAAAGTTTCGCTGTGAACAGCCTTCCTCTCATAAATTTATTCTCATAATTATTATCATACGATTTTTGTTCAGCCAGCCCTATTTAGTGTGACTGGTATTTTGGCCAAACGAATAAAATAAAACAATAAATGTTATAATAACCTCGTTTGTATAACATGCGTAAGCTTTTGGACGTTTTCAGCACTTTACGGCGTTTCTGCTAGACTGGTTATAAAAGCACATTTATTTGCAGGTGATCCTGTCGTAATGTCTACTAGTGTGTGGTGGTTGATATACGGTTGAGCAGTAATGGGGTACTTTGTTCTGTAATGGCTTCATTATTTTATTATATTTGTGTGCTGCCTTACTAAGGAGGAGCTCGTGGCTAAATAATAACTGCCGCTCGGATCGATCTTTAGGTTAAGCCGTGCTTGCCTAGGTTGGTCTGTGGATGGGTGACCACTCTTTACATACCGAGTTTCCTCCGTGCCTCGGAAAGCTCGTTAAGCAGTTGGTCCGGCTGTCATTTGTAGATCTTTGACAGTCGGTGGCCCAAAAATTCAGGCTTATGTAGTCAGTGGCCCAAAAAGTCTGACATCCAGTCTTACCAAGGGGTATCGTATTGCCAAGTACTAACTGGGTTGTGGAGGTCAGATAGGCTCACGCTGCTAGTTCAACGGAAAGTTAGGAGACCATCTATAAGTTTTTAAAAGAAAGGTAATCATCAGAATGTTTACTTAGAAGCAAGTTTCTCTTTGGGATTACACATTTCAGTGTTTCTTATCATTTATAAATCTCCTTCTCTTGAAGTCAACCAAAAGCATCGAATAACTACTAAATTAAATTATTTAAAAAGATAGCATAAAAAGATTAGTAAAAATTAAATAATTGTTTAAAATTATACCAAAGAGTTTTTATTCCTTTTCAACTTTTTTTTTCCAAACTTGATTTCATTGCGAGTATCGATTAGGCTTTATGCAACTTTATAATCGAATGATGAAACTTTGGATAACGATCAGCACTAGAGTTTTTAGTAATATTTGCCAAGATTTTGATCATGTTTTTTAATGAAATTATGTATGAATAATGGTAAAAATAAGAACGCAAATAGAATGTTACTCTCTTTATTTTGCCCTTTCGAGTTTTTTTAGCAAACGAGAAATTTGTCTAAGTACATTATTTCCAGTGCATCTAAGTTACCTATTTTTTGGAAGGGTGTAGTGGTATGTAATTTATACATATTTGGCAATTGACTGACACCATTTTACCGATATCAACACGTTATTGGAGATATTAACCTCAAACTTATCGTATAAAACAGCTGCCGTGACATATTTTTCATAATAAAATCGAATGCTGAAAGTTCACGAAAATTCTTGAAATTCATGACAATTCGCATCACCCCGCCGATTCAGCTGGTGTGTCATGTGTCAAAATCTTGTCGAGCATAGTGGTTAAGCTAAAGAAATTAACGTGGCCACTGTCACGCTTACTCAACCAAGGGCGTCGCAGCTTTCGAGCCGGGGGGGATATTATAGAAATAGAAGTTACTAATTTTGTCGAGTTTTTTGACTAGGGACTAAAAGAAAATGTAAACTCTCCACTCCTACTTTTATTCAGAAATAGATGTTCCGGAGACAATTTTAAGAATAAAAGTTCTTAAATTTTAGCACCGTATCCTGGACAGATTAGAATTGTTTTATTATACAGGATATCTTTGGTTGACTACAGACCAAGTCAAGATTCAAGAGGAAGTAAGCTGCAAAAGCGAGCGAAGCGGGCCCGTATTTTTTTTTACACACTGCCTTGGACAATTTAGGATTGTTTCAATCCTTCATAATTACTTAGTCGAATTTTATATAAAGTTAAGATTCAAGAAAAAGTAATCAGCGAAGCGAGCTAGAAAATTTTAACACCCTTTTTCCTTTTTGTCTGTAGACCGAGGCCGCACTAACAAGTTGTGTATCGGGGTCCTAGCGAGGGCCGGGGGCAGGGCGGTCCGAGCTGTGGCTGGTTAGCAAGCTCGAAGTTTTCGAGGAATGGCTTTTACGATAAAAACAACGGGTTTATAAACAGATGCCTGCGCCTGCTTTATACATAGGTCTATTATTCAGCAAAGTATCATGCCCTAATTTAATATTTTAAATTGAATATTATCCATTTTAAAGGTAACTTTGAGGTAGATACTTTTCCATCGAGAAAATGTTATGGAATCGTGTTTCCGAAACAGATACAATTTAGAAGTTTAGTAGTCCTTAACTTTGCTAAATATTAATCCAAAATTATAATGCAGTAATATTAAAAGGAGAGCTATTCAAATTTCACAATTTGGGGTTATCCTGGCCCTTAAGTATGTTACTGTTAGCTTGTGTGATCCCACTGCTAGGCAAAGGCCTCTCGCATCTCCAAATCTTTCGATCTAGAGCGAATGTTTATACATATATCTAGGAGTATGTGAAGATTTATACTTTGCAATTAACAGAATATGGGAAAACAAAATATTAATTTATTAACAAATATAAATACAATCATTAAAAAAGTTTTACTTAAATCGTAAATCAGACACCAAAGCCACATGGTCTGAAGGAAATACTACACTCGGCAACGCTGTGTGTAATTTTAATTCATCAACAGACGGGAGGGGAACCACCTGCAAAAATATTAACATTAGGTATAGGTATATCATGTAATTTTAGTTGAGCTCTCCACTGCTTGATGTGTTGAATTGTTCACAGTATTAAGACTAAAAAAAAAACGAATCATAAACAGCATCCCTATATTATTATACGGTATCTAGTCAAGGCAAAAGCTTTAACCACCATTGTCACGTATAGGGTCTAACTATTCATACACGAAATATTTTCAGGGAATTGTCTAACGGGTATAACAAAGCCATTTCAAGGATTTTTTTTTATGTGACTATATTTTTATATAAAAAATAAATAATTTAAAATTACTTGACCCACAAAATAAATACTGGCTCCTTATTTTTAAGCATCCATTACAATAGTTTAATACGTCGTATTTATCGACTGTCATTGTTAGAATATGGGAGTAAAGGTTTTATGCATAAAGTCTCAAAAAATTTTAGAATTCTAATAATTTTGTAAAAAAAATACTCAGATATTTTTTTTTTTCGTTGCTGTGGCGACTTTACGACTTATAGAAGTTACTTTTAAAATATATCGTGTATGAAAAGATATACCTTATATACGTGACAAGCAAGCGCGTGCTCTGTACGCCAAACGTTGAAACGACACAAAAAACATGTGACAAAATGGGTTCCGTTTTAGCTATTTGGCTACAGAACCCTAAAAAGAGCATGAATACTGCCTTTCACATTTACAACAACTGTCGAGATTTAAGTTTTTTTTAATTTGATCCTTTATTTGGTTTCCCTATAACATTTTACGATACGACGTTTTTACTTACTGTGCGTGCAGTCAGGACAAAATACATTTAAAAAAATTAAGAACATTGTTTATAAGGCGCTTCTGGGCTTTCCAGAGGAGTTAGAGTGGATCGGATAAATTTCCCACCCGTACGCAAAATACGCGCTTGGACCTGCAGTTGCGGACACCAGCTCGTTATACAATGCAACATTGTTTTTAATGAGGTCAAAGGATTTAAGTAATAGAGAAGTATGGAAGAAGACATGCTGCGCCGACTCTAAATAAATTGGGATAATGAGAAAATAAAAGATTATTTTACCTGTTCTACTTCTAAGTTAGTCTTGTCATAAAAGATGTAGTCCAGACAATCGGCAAACTCAGCTGTGTAATTTGTAAAAGATGGGGTTCCGCATGCACTTGCTAAAGAAATATTTTGTTCCAAACTTAAGTCATTCACAGCTTCATCTTTGTCTGAAATAAAGAAAAGTGCTTAATTTTTTTTAATAAACGACCAAAACGCCCTAGCTAGGTCGACAACAGGTAGATCGATCAACAAAAAAGAACAAATTTTTGGACGAAAATGTCAAATAAAATGTAGGTATGGGAAAAGTTTTTTGCAATTTCTGACTTTTTTAGCACTCTAACCTAGGTTGGTCCCATAGAAGTTTTTGATCAGTATGAAACAGGATCGATTGGCTTCAAAAAAATGTTTTGTGTAAAATGGCCATTTTCTTGCTAACTATACATTTTTTTTTAAATCTGTGTGAGTGGTGATCATAATTTCACAAAAATTATGGATAGTCTCCTAAGACCATTCTCGTGCAGCTGAAAGGGTTAAGGTAGTTCCCCTTACTGCCCTGTTGACCGAATCCAGCCTGTATATTTCCCAGACTGTGTATTATTTTACTTACTAGATTTCCAGTCTGGTAAAGTACTTGGCGATACACCAGTTGTGTACAACTGATATATACCACATGATGGGACGCTGTTGAAATCACCACAAAGAACAACACTTATTCTTTTATGTGGATGCTGAAATGGAAAAGTTATAATAATTATTTGCATGCTAATTATTGGCATGTAGATGGCAAATATTTAAGGTTGAGTTTGATTGGTATTGTAAGAACATCAAGAAGTTTTAGGATAACCTATCATATTGGCTCCTGAAATACAGGTACTCTAACCTAGCTCTGGAGCCAGGGTCTCACATTTTTCTGTACCCTGTTTTTATGGCAATAAAGAATTTTAATTAATTTTATTATTTATTTATTATATTGTGGTACCAAGATTTCAAAATGGTGGAGAAAGTCCCATTATTCTTTAAAAAAGTTTTCTGAATAGGTTTCAGCATTGCTTTCTCACAGAAATGACGGCGCCATCTACACAGTTTTATTGATCTTGAAATCGACGTGCAAGTGTCTTATTGCACAAACAGATACCATTTCATTATTACCCTAGATTCTCTACTACAACTTATCAATCATTGTACGAATCAACTAAGATAATCATTATGTAAGTACATTTTAAGATAAATGAAAACCCAAATTGTTTTACCTTTGATCTCATATTCTTTAGAATATCCATTAACCAGTATATGACTATACCTCCTTGTAACAATCTTATATGGTCAGCATCGGGGTGGAAATACAAATGTGTGTTGGCAACAATGAGAATCTCATCAGGATTTTCAACTGATTCTAGGAATGTTGCACTTGATATTGTAGATCTATCCAACAATCGTTTTATTAGGGGTGCATTATCTTTTATTTTAGTCCAAATTGATCTAAGATATTCTTTAGTTTTCAAAGCATTAGCCAATACTATGTTTTCATCTCCCAAAAATCTAAAATTGTTTAAACATATTAGATAGGTGATAAATCGTCCATATTTAGTTTAGCAAAAATTTTTATAAAATCATACTTAAATCTATCTCTTCTGTAAAAACAGGCCACTCCTTCGGCAACTTTATTTCCCTTCTTATAAAATAAACCATTTAGACCTTCAGAATCCATAATTGGTGTTAAACAGTGGCGAAATATTTTACTATCCACTTCTTGAAGACATATTATATCGCTGTTATAACCTGAAACATATAATAAATATAAATTCTAGATGCATCTCCAACATCCACTCCCACATAATTGAATCTTCATTCTTGTAAATAAAATTATTCATTTTTAGAAGGTATGTGTGTTGATATTATACATTGCATAGGCATACATAAACTCACCAAGTAATTCTTTCAATATTAGTTGTTTTCGATAGTCAATGTGTAGTGCGTATGAGGGACAATATGGATGCAGAACTGATCGGGTGTAATCTGAGTCACAGTATAAATCAGCCAAAATGTTGTATGATACACATCTGAAGCTGTGAACAAACAATAATAGATTTGTAAGAATTTTTTTTTTTATTATTTTTAAAACTCATCATCTGCCTAGCCTTTTCGCAACTATATTGGGGTTGTCTTCCAGTCTAACTGGATGCAGCTGAATACCAGTATTTTACATGGAGCGACTGCCTATCTGACCTCCACAACCCAGTTAGTACTGGGTAATACAATACCCCTTGGTAAGACTGGTCGTCAGACTTTTTGGGCCACTGATTACCTAACGACTGTCAAAGATCTACAAATGACACCCGGGACCAACGGCTTAACGTGCTTTCCGAGGCATGGAGAAAACTCGGTATGTAATGGGTGGTCACCCATCCACAGACCAACCTAGGCAAGCACGGGTTAACCTATAGATTGATCCGAGTGGCTGTTATTATTTAGCCACAAGCTTCTCAACTATTATTTATAAAACTAACTTGATAACTTCCATTTATATTTAATTTAATAAGACTTAAAAAAATTGTATTAAGTACAAGTTAAGAAAAAAACAACTGCAAAGAGCTTATAGGGCATTCATTAATTTATTTGATTCACTACAGGTAAGGTGCCTAACAGAAAAGCAGTGTATTAACCCTTAATTGGTTGTGCCTAAAAAGTTACATAGTAAATAAAATACCAAGTACATACAAAATCACAATTATGCTTAATACTTGATCATAAAGAGAGGGGTAGAGTGTTATTATGAAGCTAAAGGGAACTTTAGTGCGCATATTCACATTTAAAAAAGTGCTAAAGAGCACTGGGATGGTTAATAACTAATAATAAAAAATATATCAGCTGGCCATTTATATATTTAAGAATTTATTTAAATAAAATAAAGTTAAGTCATACCTTTTGAGTTGTAACTTATGTTTTGTAAACATATGTCTGATTTCAAATGGGCAGTTCCCAGGTCCTGCTTCAACTAGATTCTTAGATACAGCTTCAACAGCAGGGCCAACCATTCCATCATTTGCTAAAAGTTTGAAGTTTGTTATAATAGAATAATAACTCTGGAAAATGTGAAGCTTTATTCTTAGGTACAGATGTAAATATCAATTTTATAACTACTTGCCTGGTGTACATTCAAACTTTAATTTCATTCCTACATCTTGAGTTTCAGGAGTGTAAATGAATTTGTTGCCTGTGAGTTCCCATTGAATATGCTGCTCACTTACAGAGTTTCCCTTTTCATTTAATGGTAATCCTTTATACCAATTAAAAGTACACTTGTCCTGTTTAGCATATTGGGTTTCGAAATTTTGAGGATGAACTGGAAAACCAGCTAAGATGCTTTGTGGTAAGTTCATACTGACTACCCATGGAGAATTAAAAACTACTTCGTAGAAACTGCCTGACATTTTTAATTTTACTAGGCCTTTCATAGTAAACAGGTCGTTACAAGTAATATTTTCATTTATTAGAACATTATTACAATCATAAAACTCAATGTGAAGCTTTTCACCATCCTGACTAACTTTTTTCTTTTTATTCCCTTTGTCAATAACTTTCTGAATATTGGTTTTCATACGAGTGAGCAAAACCTGCAAACTTTCTGTTGGCTTTCGGCTGAAATTAAATTGCCTAGCAGAGCCTTTAACGTCTAATAAAAAGGTAATATCAATTTTTTCATCTTGCTCTATATATCTAAAATAACATTTATTAGTATTCATGATTTTTGATAGTGAAATAACGGTAGAGTAAAGTCTGTTGCTTAAGTTGTGAAATCGTAACAGCATAATATATTAGCAAAACGTGATATATTTTGCATACACGCTAATAAAACTTGATTATAATTTATTATCAGCAGTGCAACAAGAAAGAAAAAGACAAATATTGTAAAATGTAACCTCAAAAAGTCACAAACAAACTCTGGCAGACTACCAAACTTGACATTCCAGTATGTTTTGAGGTTGAAGTTTGATTCAAGTTACCAAGAAACATTATTATTTGTTGACCTTTGGCAACTTGACATTATCTATACTATACTTTACTATTTTATTAATTTCCATGTTCGTTCGTTTGTTTCCAACGACAACGGCTAAACATTTTAATTGAGTGTGCTAAATAATAATCTTCTAATTATGTAATAATTAAATAGAAATGTTTTTAAATAATATTTTAATTAGATGAGTAAATCTTTTGAAAGAAGTGGCAACATTGTTTGTCAACGTGTCAATGCGATTTGTACGCGTTGCACGTTAGTTGCCAACGTAGTTCAGCGCTGTTCTACTTTGTATTTTCGAGAGTTAAATTATTAAGCCTAACAGACATAGCTACATGTGGGTTGTTCATACTTCATAATCGAAGCAAAAAAGTTTGAAACATGGTACGTATAATAAATGCATAAGTGCTATTTCAATAATTGTATAATGGAATACGGGTGAATGAAGACCAATGTTCAGGGACTTAATCTAAGATATTTTTACTTTCAGCCTCCTTCCCCAAGCTCCACGAATGTAGGATCTGGTGGTCGCTCCCCAAGCAAGGCGACTACAGCACCACGATCCTCCAGCGGTAGCACAGTTCGTCAGCGGAAAACCACAACGACTACTACTGCTGCCAGGAATCGCAGCACTGGTGCCGGATCAGGTGGCATGTGGCGATTCTACACTGATGACTCTCCTGGCGTTAAAGTGTAAGTTACCTCTGTATTTCTGTAGAATTCTATTTATTCACAAAGTATTTAATTTTGTGGTATGTTTGTGTATCCGTGTCTCCAAACAAAATCATTACTTACATATTTTTGGTCTCATAACAAGTGTCATATTATTATTCTTATTGGTAAAACAATGTTTATCACATTCCAAGCATGTTTAATACAAACAAAAAAATATGAAGCACAAATACTGCACATCTTAATTTTATGAAACTCGATTGGTATTACTGTTATGATTCAAAGCATTCATGGCCAGTCTCCAATAAATTAACTATTGTGACAGAACCATACGATGACCATAAAAGTAATTCCTGCTCTTCAAACGACTGATGAAAAAAGTGGATATGTATTTCAACTACAAGTAAATAACCATTGTTTGTTTGTTTTTATTTTCAGGGGTCCAGTTCCAGTTTTAGTAATGTCATTGCTTTTCATTGCGTCAGTGTTCATGCTTCACATTTGGGGTAAATACACGAGGGCGTAAATTTCCATTTATTAGAATTTAATTATTGTCCGTTCTGAGCAAGAGTGAAAGTACTAAGTGATTGTTATGGAGTTGGGTGTTAAGATATGATTTTAATAAATTATGTAATTTAATCTTATTCTTCAGTAAACATAAGTTGTCTACTTTAAAAGTCCATTTTATTTCGTACAATCCTGATATTCCTGTTATTTAAGTATTCATTTGTTTTAATTACAGATATTGGCCTGTGTATTTATTTTATTAAATACTTTGATGTAAGTTAACTTTAATTGCGAAATACTATAATATAAGACACCTCTGTCAAACCTTTTGAGGGATTACCACGGAACAGTTCCATGAGGATTACAGTGTGATGTTTTGTTATGTACACCAGATATGCGATAAGGACAAACATAATCAAAATTAGTTTACAATGGGTAGTCTTATTGCATAAGCTAATTTATTACAAGCAACTTATGGACTGATGGACCCAAAGAAAAGAGTGACATTTTGGGCTGTTATTGTACAAAAGTAGCATACATAATACTTACCGGTACTACTTATACATGATATTAAAAATAATTACAGTAAATATAATGTACTAATTATTAAACACACACTAATGTTATGTATGGCTAGGACAGGAGAAATACAACAGTGAAAGGTAATGCATACACCATTCTCTTAAAAATTGGTAGTATAACAAGTGGCTTGAATAGTAAAAAGATTTACCATTAATAATAGTGTCCGACCGAAACCGAATTTCGGCAACGTTCTCATTTTCGGCCGAAACCGAAACTTCCTTACAAGGAATGATTGGTGGAAGAGGTGATTTGAGGGACAAATAAAGAAACCGTTAATTAAAATGAACTTTGAAAATCTGAATCCATAATTTTATCACCTCTAATGCATTATAGTAAGTACCAAGTACCTAATGTTTGTTTAGGTATAGAATTAGCGAGAGAGTTCCATTAACCAAAAAAATATTTAGATAGCTAGGTTAAACTTGATTCTACTATAATCTATGTAGGTATTAGTTTGTTATATTGAATTATTTTTTTATGTTTACAACCTACTCTTATGCTAAATTACGTGATAAAACATACCGAGTTTAAAATAAATCACACGAAAATTCACAACAAACAAAACGAACTGCAAACACATGTGTTCGTCGCTTGGATGGAATTCCACGCACCGGCCGCCGAACATGACCGATCACAGCGCGAGAACTCCCGAATGCAGTTTCGGTTTTGGTCGTAGTTTCGGCAGGATTGCCGCCGAAACCGAAACACGTTTTTTTGCCGAAACTCGACCGAAACCGAACGAGCGAGGTATATTCCAGGGCGATAGTTTGAGTCCCCTTTGGTTCTGCTCAGCCTTGAAACCTCTTAGCACACTATTGGAGGATTCAGGTCAGGCTATCGGTTACGGAGAGCTGTTAAGGTTACATCTCACCTCCTTTCATGGATGGTTAGTATAGTTTCAGGACCAGGGCGTCCTGAAATTATTTGCCTGCAGCAATTTGCAACTGATGGAGCTACTGAAGATAACTGAAACTTTCGTAGAGCTATCAGGATATAATTTGGTGTCGACATACGGTCATGACTGTAAAGCGAAGGGAGATTGCGGAATCTGAGGGAACCCAGCCCTCGGATTCCATAAACCTTGAGTCTAGTTTGTATTATGCCAAGTCTGGAGTACTACAGGGTTCGCACGTGGGTCCTCTTCTTTTCATAATATTTGTCAACGATCTTGCTTCTCGAATTAGCTGCGACTTTTCCTTTTATGCTGATGATCTGAAAATTTATAAAAGAGTAGAATCATCAGCAGATGCCAGTCTATTCCAACTTGATCTTGATCAAATCAGTCTTTGGTGTGAATCTAACGGGATGACCTTGAATGCAGAAAAATATTTTTGTATACGTTACACTCGAAAATTACAGCCATTGATTTCCCCTTACAAAATAAACAACATTAACTTACAAGAGGTTCCAGAAATCCGTGACCTGGGAGTAACTTTGGACCAAAAACTAAAGTTCACCTCTCATATCTCTGATACTGTGAAGAAATCAGCTCAAATGTTAGGTTTTATCAAAAGAAACGCGGAATCTTTTGGAGTAAAAACTAAAATTATCCTTTTCAAGGTACGTTGTCAACTAGCATGAGTATGCCAGTATAGCATGGAATTATATGTATGCTGTAAATTCGCAGCGTCTCAAGAACATCCAGCGAGCGTTTTCAAGGCATATATTATTGCATAAATGTCCACAGGAATATCCAACCGATGTCCACACGAACAACGTTAAATTTTCTTTAAAATTGAGTCGCTTCGAAACCGTCGTACTGTCCATGACTTAGTTTTTCTCCATAAGGTTGTCAATGGTCAAATTGAATGCAAACAGTTGCTAGAACGTGTCAGTCCTATATAATCGTCCTAGACAGCCAATTTCTAGACTTTTTCAACCGCCAGTAGAAGTAACATCGGGAGGCAATCACCAGTATCAAGAATGTGCATTCAATACAACGAACTTAATTCTAAATTGCCTGACTAGCTCTCATTTGAACCTACATTTAAACAGCTATAATTATTAGTTTCTTATTAGTTTTATTTGGGTATTTTTTTTGTGTTTATTAGTGTAAGTCAGATTATTGATCTCTTCTTTAGTTTTAGTTGTAAGTCTAAAATGTTTTGTTTTCTATTTTATTTCTGTAAATTTACGATAATATAGCTATAATGTACTTAAGAGAATGTTGTGTACACCTGTAATTTGGTACCTTCATAAGAACCCTAATCTGTATATTTTTATTGTCAAATGTAAAATGTATCCTGCCGTCCGTAGAATGCATTTCCAGTAGGTATAACATGATCTCGTTTTATATAAATTTCCCGTACAATAAGAGATCTGCATAACCTATAATATACACCGTGACTTTTTAGTCGTCTTACAACGGCAGCCCACATCAAGTATCCAATGAATACAAAACATTCATTAAAAAAAATAGGTATTTATGAGATTTTAATAATTTAAAACTAAAAATATTATTCAGTATTATGACGCATGACGTATTTAAAACACCCTGTTGCGAACGATAATCTACTGGAGTCGAGTGTTGGGTAGGTATATGTGCTGTCTTTTGACACGTGTTTCATAATTTTATTCTAATTTTTTATTATTATTTTTCTTTTTACCTATTGTGGAAGATAAAAAAAAATCGCGCCTAGAGCTATTTTATGTCGTTTTACAAAGGTCGTCCACTCAATGTAGGTACCCGACATTGAGTGGACGACCATTGTAAGACGAGTAAAAAGTCACGGTGTACCTATAGCTTGACTGGTCGCCATGCGTACTACTGCTGCCAGCAGTCGTAGCGTCCTATCGTATGTACACAAGGAACTCAACTTATGTATGAGGCATAATGATTGCTGGGCTTATTTACTCTCTCGACTTTGCTTGTCCGCCGTCTGCTACTTAGTCTTGTGACAAGTAACAACTAGGTAGAGCCAATCAGTTGAGTTTAAGTTTATTAGCAGACTGCAGCAGTCGATTAAACAGGCAAGCAGTGGAGGGAGGAGTCGTTGAAGTAGGCAGCCTTATCTGAGTCGTAAGACAGCAATTAAATAACTAATAACTAACATGTTTCTAGGAGTTGTGAGTGGTGACTGAGTAACTTAACCTTTAGAACGCCAGAGCTTAAACGTACGCGCGTCCTCCACGCCAAGCCACAATTTCAACTACCATTTTGTCACATATTTGTGTCGTTTGGCGTACAGGCCACGCGCTCGCTTGTCACATATCTGTGACAATGGCGTTCAAAAGGTTAAAGACGAAGTGACAATAAAACGCTAAGTTAAAAATACAATGATTTTATTTTGATTGATATTCTATTCTTAACATTAATTACAAAAAAATAAAAGATAATCTTATAACTAAGACACAATAATTATAAATGAGAAAAAACTATTTACAATATCAGCCTTATTTTGAATTTCAATAATATTGAAGAGTAATCTCAATGCTCAAGATATAACTGCTTTATTGTTTTAGCTGCCTCATCGTTCTAGCTGCCTCATTGACGGCGGGAAAGTAATTTTTTCATTTTTATTAAAAATGCTGCAAATGAGACAATATTCAAAGCATTTTACAGTTCACACATATGCTTCCACTCTTCGACCTTTCATTTTATCGAAAAATTGGCGCCAGGAAACTAATGTTTTTCCCGACCAAATCCAAAAACTTGAAGTTATTCCAACTATCATAGTCATTAAGTACTTGATCATAAACATTTCAAATTTAGGTCTGTCTGTTTCTCTACGTGTGAAAGGGCATGGAATAGAATACAGAGGAATAGAACACATATCACGGTGCCAAGTTACCATCCAATCATCAAAATTTGCTTGTTCATAGAAAAGACATGCAATTACTATTAATGCTGGCACTGTGTATAAAACACCGAACACACCAATACGAATCATTAATTTCTCTAATTTGTCTGTTTTTGTCCCATCATGTTTCATAACAGTTCTGATACGGAATAGTGATACAAAGCCTGCAAGCAAGAAAATTGTTCCAAGTACTAGATAGACACAGAGTGGTGCTAAAACAAATCCTCGAAGTGATTCAGCATCCCAAAGTCCAACATAGCAAACACCAGAGAGAACATCACCTGGATCAAAAACAAAGCAATATTATAGTATACATCAAAATACAGCATGTTATCTCAAAAGCAATATCGCTGTTGAGGTAACTTGCAAACTATGTACAGTCACCAAAACTGGGCATTACTAGGTATCTAACCTGTATACTTTTTCCTTGCAGTGCCTGGCCACTATAAACACTTAAAAACTTTCTCTTCCTTGGTCTTTTTTTGTTTTGTTTTATTCCTATTGGTTGAAAAGGGTGGGTAAGCATCTGTGATCATCAACAGAACCTGAGAATTTACTATTTTGGTTTTACTACTATTGGTCCGCACGGTAAACAGATGTGGTCATTGTCTGTACAGAGTTTTGTTTTAGAAATAAGCAGACACAGCTTTGGTCGACTGTACATGCTAACTAAAAAAATAACACGCATACACTGAAATCATGGAGTATTTAAAATTAAACAATTACTATCAATGTTGGTAAAGTTTTATTCAGTTTTTCTTGGTCTGCAAGAGTTGGGCACACTAAATGAAGGTCTTTTAGGACCTAAGGAATGATTGAAGGGCTTATTTTACAATTTACGGACATGATAAAGAAGTAAGTAGGCTAATAAATAAGTGTAAATACTCACCATCAACTTTTCCCATGGCCAATATTGATATAGTTTTAATAGCAGGTACAGCCCATGCAGCTAAATGAAAGTATTGAGAATTTGCTTCAATAGCTTCATGTCCCCACTTGAGACCAGCTGCTAAAAACCATGTCAGTGTTAAAATAACCCACCAAATACTTGAGGCCATGCTGAAGAAATAAACCACCATGAAAAGTATTGTACATGGTTCATGCTTAGTTCCCTGTGTAATGACTGATATGTTAGGTAATCTTGCTCCACTTATTGTGGTTGGGAATGGGCCTTGGCAACTAACACTGTCACCTGCACTCCAGCCCATGCCATATGCTGAAGCTACCATCAGGTAACATACTGACAGGAATATAATAGGCCTTTCTGGATATCTGAATCTGTCTGTGTCTATGAGAAATGTCAACACTGTGAACAGGCAGCTAACACTACACATTGATGCCCAGATACCAATCCATAATCGAGCAAAGCTTTTCTCATCCTGGCTGAAAAACATTCCAGTGCAAGGAGCCCCACAGTCATGTTCAATTTTATCCCCAACTTTAAGTGAATACTCCAAGTCCAAGTTCTTAGGAACTTTAAATTGTACAGGACACACAAATCCATAGTCTTTGGCTCCATGAAGTTTGGTTGGATCTCTTTCATTGTTATTCTTAAAGTTCACTTTAGGAAGTTTAGTTTCAGTATGTTTTCGAGTTTCATGAGTTATATTGTTATCACCAACACATATCACGTTTTCATCAGTAGCCACAGGAAACTTCGTGCACTCCAAATGTTCAGGCCAATGAAATCCAAAGGTTATCATAATCTCGTCACAATTTTGCTTAGCCGATTCACATAAATGTCGACAAGGAGGAATAGCCGTGTCTAATATTGTGCATACTGGTGCGTATACTGAACACAAAAAGAATTTCAGATCTGGTGAACAGTTGACTTTTATCAAAGGTGTAAACTGGTGAACTTCGGGCCCAGCGTCTTCTTGTTTAGCGTGATTCAGTAAGTTAGGAAATATCGTTTGATTATATCTGATTTGTTGACAAAACTGAATAGTAATTGGCTCACAACGACCATGGTGAGGTAATGTATCTCCAGGATAAACAGTAACACGTGAAGTTTCAGTCGTTACAACAAAATATAACACTAAAATAGTAATCGCAACCTCCGCTTTTTCCATTATTATGGCTACCACTTGTAAAACAATTATAAAAACAAAAATAATAACTTAAAAATGTAAGTATATCCCATCACAAATTATGAGTAAATAAGACTTTGTCTCCGCATTTTGCCAAAATCTGCGAATATTTAATAGAAATGAACAAATAAAATTGTTATCACAACAACATGCATTGTCGCAAGAATTGTAATAGACAAAACGTTTTTTTTTGTTCTTGCATTGAAAACGTAGATATAGTTTACAATGATGGCTATTGGTGCGTTTGGCTGGAGTAAACAGTGTGTTTTTTATTTATAAGTAGCTGCGTTGAACATCATCATCATTCTCTTGCCCTTATCACAATTCATTTGGGGTCGGCGCAGCATGTCTTCTTCTTCCATACTTCTCTATTACTCGTCATCTCGCCAGACACCTCCTTTCTTGCCATATCATTCTTTACACAGTCCATCCATCGTTTCTTTGGTCTTCCCCTACTCATATACCCATCCACATTCAAACTCAAAACTTTCCTCACAACATTTTCCTCATTCCTCCGCATCACATGCCCATACCACGACAACCGATTACCTACCACACAACTTTTCAGTCACCGGCGCCACTTTCAGACTTCCTCTTATATACTCATTTCTTATTTTATTCATTCGCGTAACACCACACATCCCCCTTAGCATTCTCATCTCCGCCACATGCAAGTGCCTTTCGTTTATCCCTTTTGTGGCCCAACATTCTGATCCATACAAGGCAGCAGGTCTAACCATTGTTTTATAAATCTTCCCCTTAAGTTTAAGGGGAATGCGGGAGTCGCAGATTGTTCCCGTGACCTGCCACCATTTCATCCATCCCGTGTTAATTCTGTGCTTTACACTACGATCTATTTCGCCATCGCTTTGCACGAGTGAACCGAGATACCGAAAATCGGAGCAGACAGGAAGAAACGCGCCATCTAGCGCTATGGCTCCAGATCTGGAGACACCGCCGAAACCGCAGAACATGTATTCCGTTTTAGTTCTGTTGATTTTCAAGCCAACATTCTCCAGCTTCTGTTGCCATTTCTCCTATCTGCTCTCTCTCAGGTCTCAGGTCCATCTTCACCGACAAGAACAATGTCGTCGGCAAACGGCATGCACCAGGGTGCCTCTTCCTGTATGTCCAACGTCAAAGCGTCCATAATCAACAGGATGAGGTAAGGACTTAAAGCCGACCTTTTTTTTTTTTTTGGATCGGAAATCATCAAATGACTCCCCCCACTCTGGGCGGAGCGGAAGGGAGTGTCAGACTTGTACTGACTAAAACCCATCCATGTTCCTTCTTTGCCTTTTGTGTTCCAGGGCCACGGTGTCTCTTTCGAACAGTCCCGCAGCTCTGGCAGGCATCGGCCCATGCGGACCCCTACTCGGTTGCTGACATCTCTTTGAGGCGCGCATGGAACACGAACGCGCCGTCGACACGGCCTGTCGTCATAAGACGGCCGGACAGCGAGCTAGCCCATAACTCGCCGTCCACAGGCCCGCGCCTACTGTGGCCGGGAGCCACCACGTGACCCCCGACGCCCAGGGTGTCTCCCGCGGCGGCTGGGACGTGAGGTTCTTTCCCTCTCACGTCCCGCCACCTCCTTCACTAGCATGACTGCTTCACAGAAGGTGGTGACGGCTTCCCATTCCCTCTCGCTCCGGACCATGGCTTGAACCAGGGCCGGACGCGAGAGATCGCCGCCGCCAATCGCCGCTACAAGGACACGGCGGTGCTCCGCCCAAGCGGGGCAGACCTCTACGGTGTGCTCCACCGTGTCCTCCGGATGATCCTCGCAGTGGAAACACCCGGGCGTTTCCTCCCGCCCGATTCGGTGCAGGAACCTCCCGAAACAACCGTGTCCGGTGAGGATCTGCGTCAGGCGGTAGGTGAGGGCGCCGTGGCGCCTCTCTAGCCACTCCTCAAAGAGGGGACTTATCGCCACTATGGTGGCGTGCCCTGCACGGGGTTGCAACAGTCGCTCTCTCCATGTCGCCATGAGATCACGCCGGAGGTCTGTCCGCTGAGCGGCAATTTGCCGCGGCAGCGGAGTTTCCTCCCGACGTAGTGCCTCCGCGCGCCATTCATGCAAGCGCGCAAGGACTATCGCCTCCAAATCCCATGGCGGCAATCCGGCAAGGAGGCTAGCCGCCTCGCCGGAGATCGTGCGGTACCCCCGGATTAGCATTATGGCTATCACCTTTTGGGGCGCGTTCAGGTAGTGGGTGGCTTGCCACCTCAAAGAACGCGCCCACACCGGGGCCCCGTAAAGGGCCATGGACCGCACGACCCCCGCGTATAGCCTCCGGCAGGAGGCGTTTGGACCCCTCAGGTTGGGCAAGAGCCGCTTGAAGGCAGCCCCTGTCCGTTCCAGTTTGGCAGCCAAACGTCGGAAGTGCTCCACGAAGTTCCACCGGCTGTCGAGGACGAGTCCTAGGTACTTCAACGTCGATCCGACGCCGATGGAAACCCCTCCTGCCGTCAGTAGGGATCCCGACAGTGGCGCATTCCGAGGCCCATGAAAACACATGGCCTCGGACTTGTGCAATGCCACCTCGAGACCCAATTGCCGGATCCTCTCCACGACTATCGCAACCCCGCGTGTCATGTTTTCGGCCGCCGCCTCGTGCGACCTCCCTTGTGCCAGTACCAGCGTGTCGTCAGCGTAGCAAACTACGCTGACGCCGGTAGGGAGGTCGGCGCGCAGCACCCAGTCGTAACCGATGTTCCACAGGGCCGGTCCTAGAACCGATCCCTGTGGAACACCGCACGACAAGCCGACCCTTGATGCAAGCCTAAGGCCACATTGAACTCATCGGTGTTGCCAGCGGCTGACCGGACGTAGGTACAAGATTGACTGTACATAGCACGAATTAACTCTACATACTTCCCAGGTATACCTTTCTCTTTCAAGGCCCACTACAACACATCCCGAGGTACTCTATCATACGCTTTCTCCAGATCAATGAACATCATGTGCAAGTTTTCGTGTGCACGTCTGTACTTCTCTTCTTTTGCACTCCGCACAATTGGCGGAGTGCAAAAGTGGCGTCCATTGTTCCTCGATCTGGTATAAACCCAAACTGATTTTGGGTAATCTCACTCTCCTCTCGCAATCTTTTCTCTATCACTTTCTCCCATACTTTCATACTATGTGACATGAGCTTTATCCCGCGATAGTTGTTGCAGTCCTCCAGCCGCGTTGAACATAATATTAGTTTCATGGGGATCTGTCTTATATCTGTGATCCATTGTTTGTTTCATACATTATCTGTGGTTAGTTTGGTTTGTTTGTTTTTAATTTGACAATGACATTTTGATACACAAATTGAATCGATATTGGGAATTACTTTTCTTCAATTTAAAATGGATTTAGGTAGTGAAAATTTAGATTTTATGAAACTAATTAATGTCAAGGGTAATATTGAAAATATTACTCCTCACAAAATAGCAGTAGTAGCTTTTATAAGAGAATATGGTCTGTTGAAAATTGAAGGTAAGCGTTTGCAGATTTATGTTTAGTGTATGATTTAAATGAATTATTTACTAAAATTTCCTTATGTTTCACAGGAACTGTAGTAATTTTCATGTAGTATATTAAATACTATATTATTGAATTGTGTATTATTATTTTTTTTGCAATATTTCAGCGAACAGGATGATAGATTGCACTGTGGCACCTAAGTATAGAAAAGACTTCTGCATGCTTGCTCTCAAACTAATTCAGGTACTGATTGCAATACTATTTCAATTTATGTCTTGAGTGATTCATTTTAAACCTGGCATGTGATTAAAAATTAATAAATTAGGTAGTACAGAAGAAATACACAGTACAGGTATTGTGTACATTCAATATGAAACATGACAGGCTATGTATTGTATAAAATAATAAATAGATGCAGATTTTATAATGAAAACTTTTTCTGATAACCTTTGTTATTTCCTTTATTCATTTACCAACCATATTAATTATTTAAATATTAAAATCTCAAAAACCAAAAAAAACCCAATTAAAAATAGTAGCCCACCAGCATTGGGAATAGGGTCCTAGCTACCAGTGGTCAGGGCTCTTGAGTGAGGAACGTCCTAACTATATGTGCTGTGTCCAGAAGCACTGCTTTCTGAACCAAGCCCTTGATCCAGCTGCCAAGTGAGAGCATCCTCAGATGTTGTTCGAGGCTATTGGCTCTTTCTCTGCTTTCACGAGATTCTCTGATAACTTTTTATTGTTATAGTGCCCAGATATGGAGTTTAAAGAATTGGAGGCCCTACTCACTGATGGGCGTTATAATCTACTGAGTGTCCACCTACAGAACTTTTGTGTCCGCCTGCAGAACATATATGTTAACGGAGTTAGTGCTCTCACGGACTGTGTTACTTCAACAATCGACAAGCTGATGATTGAATCCAATCCTTGTATTATGGCTAGATACAGCGTGTTAGGTAAAACATATTTTCTTTATTGCTTGCATTTTATAATATCTTTGATATATTAATTAATTTTGCAATCTTAACTTCCAGGACTATATTTAAGAAGAATATTACTACACTTAGATAGATTAACTTTTGTGCAAATAGTATCATTGTACAAGTCATTTTGTCTGTATTATCAGAGAGGCAGACCTGGCTTGATGATGAGATCCTTAAGCAAAGAGGTAACTTACTAATGAAGACTGATTTTTAATTTTCTTTGTCCTAGTTTATTTATCATCAAACTCTATTTTTTCAGAAATTAAATAACATGGAGCAGCAAACCTCAGCTACATCTCCAGTACTTGAGGAATCTAAACCATTGGAGTTGTCAATGCGAATGAATATAATAGACAGAGATAAGTAAGTATTTTTAGGCATTTTCATCATTTGTATCTAAAAGGTAAATATAATACAATTTTGTTTCCTTTTTATGGTTTCAGCAGTTTTGAAGAATGCCAGTGGTCCAGAAAGCAAGCAGAACTTTTCACAGCCCAGCAAGCTAATTTGTTACAAATCAATGAGAAAAAAGCGATGCCACCTAGACAGTTACAGAAGACGATTATACAAATAATTAATGATATACCTGAATACCCTGACATAGTAAGTATGCAAAATTTGTGTGGCAATGATAAAAATGAGAAACAATGATTAAACTCATATATGTATATTGAAGCCTATTAGCATAAACTTTGTTCAATTTTTAATGTGTTACTGTAATTTTTTCAGCATTTCCTCAGTTTCCTTAACTGTATCCGTACAAAGGAGTTCAGTGGTGCCCAGGACTCCTTGTATAATTACTTTGATCGCACCATATTCAACTCGTCAGCAAACAATACAGGCAATGATAGGAACAAGAACTTCCGTTACGCAGCTCTAAACAGGGCGGCGATGCATACTCATTTCGGCCACAGGTGAGAAACAATAGCTCAACAAATATAGACGACAATTGAAGAAAACACAGTAGGTGTTGAACAGTTGTGCTGATGAGAAAATAATAATAACCTAAATTTTACTCTACATCCTGCCCTGTGGAATGGTATACATATTGATGTGCGCAGGTCGGTGGCAATGGAGGCGGTGCGTGAGGCTCTGGCGCGCGCGCAAGAGGCGGCGGACTACGCGTGCCTGGTGGGCGCCGCCACATGGGGCGCGCTGGCCGGGGGGCGCGCGCGCCGAGCGGCGCTGCTGACGCGGGCTCCGCGCGACCCGCCGCCAGGCGCGCCGGCTGCGCCGCTGGCCGCGCCGCCTGCGCCCGCGCCCTCGCACCCGCGTCACACGGCCGCGGCTGCGCAGCTGCTTGCTCAACACGCCGCTGTCAATGGCGCGAGGCCTGCGTATATATTTCAAGTAAGATGTCCCCCACAGAATGACTGGTGAACTGAAAATATTCAGTAAAAACTGCTAACGTTACATAATAACAAGAAATTAACATAACATCACGCCTGTAATCCCCGAAGGGTTAGCCAGAGGTGTACCTAATAGTACACACATTTCGCCAGTTATGTTTTTAAGTCCCATGTAATAGGGGGCGAGCCTATCGCCATCAACCGGGCACAAATTTGGATTCCGTGGCTGCTACTGAGAAATTCTTGATGGAAAAACCCAATAGCACTTTGCCCGACGAAGGAGAAGAATATTAGGTTTTTTTTCGACGAAGTATTTATTTCCATTATTACATCCTTCACTACACATCTGTACATACAGTGCGGCTTATAAAACTACCGAAAGGAAGGAAGGCTATTACTGATGTACAGGCATGTAATACTGTCATGTTTACAGGTCATCATGAGAGGCGACTCCATTAACTACCTGCACTCGATGACCGACCTCACGATGGCCGGCCTTGCGAACACGGCTGCGTTATGGGCCCTCTACGGGAAGACCGAGATGGCGTCGGTGGCCTGCCAACTTCTACTTGATCTTAACACCAGTATGTGATTTCATTTTGGTACATAAAGAGCAAACCACTTTCGAAATGCTTTAGCATGGACAATAGGATACTGAGTTTGTGATTCACCTAGCTTGATTATGGAGGCAGATTTTTTATTCACCAGCTTTGACTGGGTGGCCCGCGAATTTAAAATATTCTTACTTTTTTGTATTATGCAGGCTAGTATCAGGAAAGTTGATGATTGATACTAAAGAACTAAGAGTATTTCATTATCTTTGAGGCCTTCACCAACTTAGAGAATGGTATTGATGGTTCTTATTTCTATAAATACATTTTTGTTAGATCGTTTTGGTTTGTCAAATCATATTTTAATCAACATTCAACCTGACAGATTGCAGATCAGTATCAGCTTGAATGAAGTAGCAGAAAATTTGAATTTTATTTTAATCAACATTCAACCTGACAGATTGCGGATCAGTATCAGCTTGAATGAAGAAGCAGAAAATTTGAATTTCACGACTTTTAGCATTTCCCCCTTAACATGATTCAGTTTATTTCTTATCTCGCGGCCTGCGGGCACTTACAACAATGTGCTTGGTCTGTGCAGAGTGCAGCGTGGGCAACGGCAGCGTGTGGCACGCCACGGAGGCGCTGGCACTAGGCGGCGCAGGCGCGGCGGCCGTCGCGGCCTGGCGCGGCTCGGGCCCGCTGGCGCACGCGCTGGCCTCGCACCTGCGCGGGCCGCGCACGCGCTCTCAGGCCACACGCTACCACGCCGAGCGCGCCCTCGACGCCGGTCTGTATGACGCGGGATGATCCCACGCGAATCGCGATATGTACATCTTCACGCGTGAAATGAACATGTTCATGTTCGCTTTTATAATATATCGTTACAGGTAAATGGGAGGAAGCAGATCAGAGTATCAGACAGTTGGCGTCTTCAGATAGGTGGGAGAGTCAACTTCTAAAAGCAGAGATGTATTACCTGAAGGGCGACGCGACCGAAGCGCTGGAGTCCCTATACGACATCTTAGATTACTGCAAGACAGAAGATGACAGCCTGCACTTTGTATCTTTGAGAGTTAAAGCCATGATATTGATGTCACAAGTCCAGCACTCATTTAGTAATATTCAATCTACAAATATAATGTTGCTGAATGAAGCCTTGTGGTTAGCAAAGGGATACCATTTGCATCATTTAGCGGCCACAGCCGAAATGCATTTAGCTAATGTACAACTGAGCATGGGATGCGCGAAGAACGCTTTAACTCTTGTCAGGAAAGCTTTGCCTCCGATTATGGCAGATGGCAGCGCATACGACATGGCTCGAGGTAGAGTTGCACAGTACAATTATGTCATTAATTTTGGTCTATGGGTTTTCTTTCTAAGGATTCCATTTAATTTCAGCAATGTTGCTGTACACTAAGTGTCGGATTGCAACTGCGGCACCGTGTGGTGAAGCTCGCCTGCAAGTACTGCAGTCGTGTTGTGAAGCGTTAGAATTTGTTAAAAAGAATTTCGCCAAAGTTGGCGCTCATGTTCGATTATTACAAACATGGTATTTACAGGTAAACTAGATTTTTGTCTTGAATTAGCACATTGTAAAAGTTATAATCATAGAAAGATCTGATTAACACTTGTACTGTTTTGTTTCAGGCCCAATTGTACCACGACATTGGTAACCACGCAGCAAGGAATCAATGCGCTTGGATGTATAGACAGTTGGAATCGCAAAATTCTGTTGAACCTACAAATATGTTGCTTGTAATGTATTAAAATATTATTTAAAAATGGGAAATTTATTTAAAATTCAGTGAAATTAAGATCAGAAAAATCGTTTTAGATAAATATCCGGCTTGAATATATGAAATCATGCAAATAAAGTGAACCATGTGTTAAAAACATTTAATATTAATTATTTTTGAACTTAATTAATGTGTGGCATAGCCACTTATAATTTTGTTAATTTTAATACAACTTATCATTCAAAAGTGCTTTTTCAACAATTTCGGACATAGTTACTTTAATGTCGCGGCATAAAACTTCTGCAACTAGAACCTTCGTTTCTGGTTGCAGTTCAGAGGGTACATAGGCTCCTTCACCTAGTATACTGGTATCATTCCAGCAGTGACCAAGAGATGCCTGGGACTCGCATATTCTCCCGAGTTGTAACAACAGGGAAGTTATATCTTCTAATAGAGAAGGAAATGCAGTACAAATCCTCACCAGAGATTTCAGTACCGGTTGAAACAGTTCTAATCGCAAGTCACTTGGTAGAACCGATAGAAGTGTCGACAAAGTGTTTACACATAATCTTGCAATAGACATAGCTTTCGGTAAGGCGTACTGTATAGATAAATGCGATACGAGATCTACAGCAAATATTTGCTTTTCGAGAGATGCTTGGCTAAGAAGTTCTGGTATGAAGTCCAAACATATGTGCATTGAAGGTATTCCTTGAACTGTGACCGGCAGCAACTCCCTGGGATAGCCTTGGAAGTGTACCAGTTTTGCTAATGATGGTTCCGAGATAAATATTTGATGTAGGAACGAACAAATTATGCTTCTAACTTCACGAAGAGACCACATCAGTTCAGGTTTAGCCTCGTCTTCTGATGTCTCCAGACAAGCTTCCAGTAATATTTGCAGCGCGGCACTCTCTTGTGCCGCTACTAAAGCATTCTTTAATTCTTCCCTCTCTGCGTCTGATGTCAGTTGCCCGCTTTTTTCGAGCAGTGGTTTATCTAATAAATGTCGACTTAATTGGCTCCTTGAAGCAGCCAAACTAGCTTCTAGAATTCTTAGAATTATTTTCAAGATAGGGCCACATCTAAATACTCTAATGTCACAGCGCAAAACTTGTAGTGGATCTACCAAGACATTCTCTTGGGTGATGGTAACATTTTTGACGCCACCATTAATGTCCAATAAGGCATTGATTGTCATAATCCACAGACATCGTGGCAATACTGTGTTGAGACGTAACCAAACTTCGTGGTACAACTCTTGTATATGTCGTGGCACTTCATCTCCAAGTACGCTTTTAAAATATTTAACAAATGTTTCTGCATAGGGCCATATATCTGTAGGATTTTTATTTAGCATAGCTTTCAAAATCTTTCCCGTCTTATAAGGGTTTTCTTCGATGGTTTGGAACGCATCATTGATAGCTATTTCCGAAAGATTTATGTCGATTTGGTGACGATTAAAGTCGCCAAAGACTTGGTCGTCCATCCAATCATCAACTAGAGACAGTTGAGGGAAATGAGTGGCTAACAGACGAAGGAGTGGGCTGAATAAACCACCATAACTCATTTGGTCTTTCTGAGCTTGATGTAGTAAATATTTAATCGGCAATTCAGATAGAAAAGCTGCAGAGTAACTCTTTACTTTACGTCCATTAGCCATAAGTGTGGCTGTGTTGGACAGTCTTACATCTTCATAGAGTAGAAGGTAGTAAATTAAGAGTAACTGAGATGCTAAAGTTGGCTTTTCTATGTTAATCTCCATTGACGTCTCCCCATTATCAATTTCCATTGGTGCAAATGGTTTACGTTGCACATCGAAATTAGCACCAAATATCGAGTTTCTGAATACTTTTCTGATTTCTTCTTCCATAATTGGTTTGTTTACATATTCGTTAGTGCCTTTGTTGTTAACAATAAGGATCGAGTTGACGTACACCTCAACTAAAGCTGGCATAACCGGGTGCAGGGGTGCAGTGCAGTTACATATCTGTCGATATATCCAATTTTTTATAGGGACTTTATGTTTCGAAAATGCTCGAGATTTTAATAGTTGGTGAATACAGTGAACGGGCAAATATCCTGGTATGTTGCTGTTGAGATTCGCTGTTACCGGCACTTTGACGGCATGGGCTGTTACAACCTGAAATATTTAAAAAATAAGGGAGTTATAGGAATTTTCAGAAGACATTTGTTTTTTAAAGTAATCAAATGGATTTTATCTTGTACCTGTTCTGTAAATATTTCTTGTGTAAAAGCTTGTTTGATTCTCGCGAGCCCGTTGGGTCGTACAGGTACGCGCATTCCCAGGGTTGCGCAAACGAGTTCACCGACAGCAGTTAGCTGTCCAGAGTGGAAATGTATTGCTATCAATAGTAACATTTCACCAAAGGATGCTGTGACTCCAGAATTGCTGTAACAAAAGGGAAAAAACAGTTGCAGTTGAGTGAATGAATGAATCAAATAGTATGTACTTATACATGAACTCGCTAGTATATTGTATTTTAGTACCTCTCAAAGTAAGCTTCTTCTTTGACTAACCATTGCACCCATTCAATGGCTTTCTTTTCGTGGTCAGGAGCAGCTGGAAATACATAAAATTATACATGTATTTTAAGATTGTCTTGCAAATATAAATCTGGTTAATTGCTGGTGATATGTCGGTACAATATAATTTAAGTTAATACATACCCATGAGCGATGGACAGGCAAGAATCATACAAAGACTCAAAGAAACAAATCTGACTCCAGCCGGTGTAGGTGGTGGCTTTTGAGTAACAAGTCTCAAGAGGCCGGCAACTTCATCATCTTGAAACTTTATTCCTGCTATGCCTCTGAGAGCACAGTACAATCTCAATAACGCTGATGCGTCAACTCCGGCAGTAGCTTCTTTAAGCCTGTTTAATAACTCTTGGCGAAGTTTTGTTAAGGCTGCATGTCCATCTCCTTTGCCTCGCTTGTGAGAGTTACGCAAGAATGTCGCAAACCATGCTCTGGTTGTCTGATCAGAGCCAAGTAAAAGTCCAGACATGAATGAAACCTGAATAGAAAATGTTTAGAAAGTCAAAAGTAGTTTTTACCATGAAAACATAAAGGAACTTAGTTGATGATTTTATAGAAAAATATTGAGTTAAAGCTGCTAAAAAGTATCTCACTAAGTCATCCTGGTGATGTGTCAAGGTGAGGGTGATGACCAATGAAGGCAACCTGGAAGCTGAAGCTGCTTTAGCTCTAACAGCAGCTGCTAAGTGGGGGCAGGCTGCACACAGGACACTCAGAGTCTTAGCTCTAATGCCACCTTCCTCACTTCTATCAGCATTCATTACAAGGCATTCAGCCACTGAAACAAAGTGAAACAAGTTGAAGTTATTGTCATTACAGTAGACCATAATTACATAAATACAAGTGCCACAGTGTGATTGTGCTTGACATTTACAAGTTTTCAATCAAATTTCATCAATAATGACTGCTATATGTGCAGGAAAAAATACCATATTATATGGGCTACAATAATGATGTATCACTGAACAAGATTGTGTCAACCCGTGTAGAATATTTTATATTATTGTATGGGAATATTGGGGGATTAGGGCCTTATGTTGTTATTAGGCTATAATTGGTTGAATATAAGAAAGGAACAACAATACTGGCTGCCAATGAACAATTTTTAGTACTTAAAGTGTGCTTTAAATTTACTGTAAAACTCACCTTCCTGTAATGTATCAGGCATATTAGCTACTATCCAGGATATCAATATAGGACCTTTATTAACATACAGTAATACTTCAACAACATCAACCACATTGAGTAAGTTCGGCAGCTCTGCAAGACTGATATTGATTACATCAGCCACTTCTTCCAAGTACACGGCATTGTCAAACAATTCTGATGGCTTCACACCAGAATCAATGTTGGTATTTTTGTTTTGATTGTATTCAACTAGCTGAGCTTGCATGAGCAACAATTCTGATATAACAAGGCGAACTCGCCGGGATGAGTCCGACTGCTCAAAATCATTAGTTATTCCATTGGTTATACTTGGTATAAGAAATGTTTCTGTGCATTGCGATCCACTTTTTAGTCTGAAATAGAGAAACTTTAAGTCTTACGAGTATTAGGAACACAGCTAGACCACACAAAACGTTAATGAATCAATATAGTACCTCATTTGCTGTTCTTTCTTGACATCCGATTCTAATGCATTAAATTCAATAGACAAGAGGGAAACAATAAAGTTAACCAAGTCTATTCCGGAGAGCAAAGTAAGCACATCTTTCTTGGCGTCAGCACAGGTTCTGGTTGAATCTAGCGGAGCAATAAGTGCCATACGAACTAGACATGGTATGATAGGTCTAAGTTCCTCTAGTGTGAACGTCTTGATGGCAGCAATGTCTAAATCTTTGATCGCTTTGAATACTTTAGGTTGGATAGGTTTCAAAAATTTGATGTCCATGTTTGATACTGGTAAAATACAATAATTTCTCAATTTTCTAAATGACAGTATAAACTGAAGGATTAATGTATTAATTCTTAGTATTACATTGTATTTAAGATTATTGTATTAATTGAAATTCAATACGAAATACATAAATATAGTAGATACGAATCTCGAAATCCACCACAACACACAAAAATTAAACCGAATGAACGCAAATATCTTTAACAGTGACACTGGCAGAAAATGTTATTGTCAAAATTGACAGACAGGACAAGTAACTTGCCAACAGAAAAAATACAATTATATTAGGGCTTGTTTCACTGTGTATGAAGGTGTCCGAATAACGCGGAAATTATATAAATGCATCCTCTCCACTGATGAATTCCCGAAATATAACAGAAAACCCTAAGGAAGGACTTTTAAACTCAGATGTTTTTTTATTATTTGCTGTCTGAACCGGGTAAACCAAAAAAGTTTATTGCAAAAAAAATAACGACTTTCCAAAAAAATTAGTAAAATGTGGAAAATAACTTAAATTTTTACTTTTGTTTGTTTCATTGACTTTTTTGCCACAGACTTCGGAAAGTAACGTTTTTTTGCCACTTTTTGGTGGTTTTGTCTTGGAAGTCGGTTATTTTTTTTTTGCAAATGAAGTCGGTTACCAAAACATTACTTAAACCAGGAAATCCCGAAGGAGTAGGCAGAAGTGTTAGTTACACCACTAACCGCCAATGCCCGATATCTATACGACTCCAGCGTCATTTTGAACTGGGAATTGAAATGCTTGCTGATCTTTTGCAATAGCGTCTTCAACCGCGTAAATTCATTAACTAAACAATACCTTGATAGATTATAGCCTGTGTGTTATTCTGATGTATAACCTATATTACTGTAAAATTTTATCAAAAAAAATCCTTTCAGGAGTTTTTGCATGAAGAGTTACAAGAACCAGCTTTGTCGTCTCTATAGCTTATTCTTCGTGTAGCCAATTGCACATTAGTGGTAACAATTTCACAATTTAATGCTAGGTTTTTGACGATCTAGTCCTTTCGAAGATATTTAGGTATTAATAATGTGGTTTGTGTTGGCCGAAAACCGACCTTTCATGAAAAAATTAAAAAAGGCAACTTAATTTCTACTTACCGAGAAACAAGTAGACAAACATACATAAGCACCTGATTAAACCCACATAGGCTAACAACCATTTTATATTATATTGAACAATATTACATACATACGGTTCGATACACATGATAATGTCTCTTTTAGGGTTCCGTACCATAAAGTGGATCATTTTGTTGTCCGTCTGTCTATCTGTCAAGGTCGTTATTTCACGCGTAGTGGAATTAAATTGAAATAGTCTATGGTCCCTTGGAGCTTTAAAAAAATTAAGATACTTTTTTTTTTAGTTAGCCCGTCGGGTATTTTCCCGCTCCTGAGCAAAGGCCTCCCCCCATTCCTTCCTCCACAACCCAGTTAGTTCTGGGTAATACGACGTATATCGTATATTGATAAATGGGAAAGTATTATTTTAACTACAAAATTAAATTAAAGCTTCTTAGGCGACGTAAATAAAATATGGCCCTTTATGACAAATACTTAATTATTACAGTATATTGTCACTGTCAATCAACACATACAGGGTACTACCTGTTGAATAATGGAATTTGGTAAGAAGCAAGGTCTTACAGCACAACATCCGAAAATCATTAAGTAATTTGTAGTTACATCACAAAAAAAAAAATGTACAGTTGGAGAATGGAACGTGACCTATTTCGAAGTTATCATCATCAACTGTCTAGTTAGCCTTTTTCCCAAAAATGTTGAGGTCGGCTTCCAGTCTTAACCGGATGCAACTGAATCCCAGTATTTTACATGGAGCTAGCCTATCTGATCTCCACAACCCAGTTAGTACTGGGTAATACGACGTATATTGATAAATGGAAGAGTATTATTTTACCTGTAAAATTAAATTTTTTCTTTAATCTTACCTATCTTTTCATAAATGAATTTCAGAGACCTGATTCCCTTGATAGCTAAATCATCAACATACAAGTTTGTACGGAACCCTCGGTGCGCCAGGCAGACTCGCACTTGTCCTTTTTTTTAAGTCAGTTTACAAAATATCAGATTTAGAGGATCTCAACCATTTGTTTTTATGTTGTTTTCACTATTCGCTTTATATTATATACTAGCGACCCGCCCCGACTTCGCACCGGTGTAATGTGCATATGAAAACTGCATTAAAATCCGTTGCGTCGAACAAACAGCGATAGCGACTTTGTTTTATACAATGTAAAGAAGAAGAGCGAAATGCGTTTCTATACACTAATCCGATTTTTCTCTATTTATTCTACGAGAGTCATTATTTTACTATTTTGACTGCTAGGATTATTTTTGCGATAATATAGGTTATTACAAAAAAATACCAAACGTTTTTTAATTTTAAAGTAACTATGAAATTAAAAAGGTTTTCATACATAACAGTTTCGTAGACGATGCTACGCAGCGCCTACGGCGTAGAGGCTCTAACTAGCTCGGGAACAAATATAGGTTCTATTTATAAATGTTTTTTTTTTTAAGTGGTACTTGCCATTTGCTTTTTTATAAACATAAAATGACTGTGTTGTTATTTTTACATACTCGAACGAACCTACGTATCGCAAGCGTAGCAAGGAAAATTGTATGGATTCTTTTCAATCTTGTATGATTCTTAATTTGGTTCTTGGGTTTCTGTGTCAAAAGCACATAATAAATGGCTTCTGTTAAAATAGCTGCCTCATGGATGACTGATAATGGCTTCACGTACACGCGTTGCTATAACAATATTATATTAGTACGTTCACAGCCGAAACGTGGAGCTAAAATGACTGGAAAAAATAACAGACTGTATATTTAGATCTCTAGGCAGTTTCGCTATTTTCTTAGCTCACATAATTCCAAGAAGTGGTGCCGTGTTGGTTATGATTTTCTGCATACTTAATTTGAATAAAATAGGTCACAATAGAGAAATCTCGAGCAGGCTAAGGTTCACCCGCTGCTATTCAAGTAAAGTCTTAGATTATGATGATAAAGAATTTGATCAAAGATTATTTTTAGGTTTATAAGGCAAAATCGAGTATAGGTAGAGTTTTTAGTTTTATTGTTAATTTTATGGAATTACTCATTAAGGCTCTCTCACGCATAGGCTTTCTTAGCATGTACAGTTTACTTTGTATGATCTTAGCATATTAAATCGCCTGAAATGTTATCGTTATGGTGTTTACGGGTCACGTAAAGTTACGTCTGTTTAAATGTAAGCTTAACAGGACTTAATAAGAGTTTATCCTGCCTATTACAAGGTGAGAGCAACTTTTCTCTGTAGTACTTGTTTGTACCTAATGTATTCATTATTAAGATTTTTGTAATGACCTTGGGAATTAGAGAACTGAGAAGAAAATACCGGAAGAAGACTATCAGAAGCTTCCAACAGTTTTGTTAAGCCGCATTTCAAGAACCTCGCTGGCCTTACAATCACCGACGAAAACTTATCAATAATGGTTTTGTATTTACTATAAAGTTGAAACGCAGATATATATTCTTGTCTCCGCTAATTTAGTATCTCTTGACTGATTGTTCCTCATCATGAAGCGATGCCATTTAACTCAACGATGGATAAAAGTTAAAACTGTACGTTGTACTGTAAGTTGTAACTGTACTGTATGTGTGTCTGAAATGAATCTATCTATAGAACTCAGAACACCATTTTACAAAATTAACTCTTAGGCTGATCTTAAGGAACGGAAATATGGTTCAATAAATATTGTTTAGAAATTCCTATTTTAGAAATGTTACTTACGAGATCCAGATTATGGATTAGGGATATCTTTTCAAGAATTGTACTCAAGAGGCGCTTGTGCGGTGACAAAGACAGATCAAAGGTATGTGAACGGGACTTCTCGACCTTGGATAAAAGAATGACAAGTGTGAAGTCGGTACACCCTCAGTAGATATTGCTTTGGATTGGAACTCGACACCTTCTGGTGAGGTGTTACAGCTTTTCAGGCTTAATGTAGAGCTCTTATCTAAATGGGTCGCAGTCAATTGCTCACTAAGCGCTACAGTCATAACCAGAAAGGAGGCCAGATATAACACCTACTTGATATTTATTTCAGTAGACGTTGCTAAATAATACCTACTTAAAGAACTTTCACTGTTCTCCAACTTCCATAACTTGAGTTAACTTCACTATTGAGTAGGAAAGAAAAACAAAATAGCCACTGAAATATTAGCAAAATACAGAGAGTGGAATCAATGTGTAGTGGAATGGGCTGAAGCGGATGGGTAGCGCTAGCGAGGGGTGGCTGGGGTGCCGGCTGTGGGGGGCTGGGGGGCTAGGGGCCTCGGGATCGGGCTGCGGGCGGCGGCCGGCGCGCGGCAGTCGCACGCCAGCACGTGCGCGCACCGCCCTCGCGCCGCCCGACTCCGGCGCCCGGCGCCCGCCGCTCCACCCGCGCCCTGTGAACCCAACGCGCTCAATATTTCGACACCATTTTAATTATTCCTCCAGTAATAATCTACCAAATACGTACGGTGTTTAGTTTTAATTTGCTGAGTTACGCCTGATCTTGTAATATAAGGGTCATCCTCTCGCGATTTAAATATTTATGGGTCAATATTAAGAGTTTTATTGAGATTGCTTACATCATCGGAACCATCATTTAGGCGGGAAATAGAATTAAATGTAACTTTCTAATCTGTAGTGTTATGATGACGTCGAAAACAAAAGGAAATGATAAAATGTTATTTTTGATGACTGTGGTTTATAACGCACTTTACATTTTAGATGTTAAGCCTATAAAGAGACTAAACGGCACTTGCTCGCCTTCATACTCACATTGTATTATATTCTTCTGGTTTAATGTTGGTATGCTACAAATATTAATCATGAGCGGTTCTAACCCTTTGTTGACAATAACCTTGGTTCCGACAAGAGTGTCATCATAAAATATGTGTGCTAGATAAATAAATAATGTCTTGTTTGACTAGGGACTGTTTTTTGTGTAGGAATTTCAATGATTGTCTAGGTTTATGTAATGAATCAGCTTAGGTATACCCAGGATATAATGCTGTAGTATTGAAGAGGTGTTGTGCTAGTATTCAAAACAAAATAAATAACACAGAAGACGAACATTTTCTTTTGTTATATAAGCATAGGCATCCTGATTCCTGTTTAAATAAATACATAAGTTTATGTAGAGTAAATATCTAAATATAGTTTCTTTGGATAGAATTTCTAGTTCAATACCAAACTTTAACTATGTGTGGATCCCATTTATACCCCTTGTTCCATTAATAATAATGGGAAAATAGTATCGCTAGTTCTTATCTGGCCGTAGATTTATTATAGAAATGTTCTATTAGTCTATAATTATGCTGTAATCAAAATCTTTCTTTACTAAAGGAACCTTCGTAGTTACTATGATGAAAGATGAAATAGTACTGGTTGGTAGAACGAATATTTGGAAATCAGAGACAGGTGCAGTTTACAATAACAAACAGCTTAGGTCCCTAACTACCTACTCATCTAGACATTGGGTACATGTATTAGTAAGTCGTAGACTTGAGATCCCACGATGCTGAAACCAAACAGGAACGGCTTTTAAAAAGGATTTAATCCTTTGGACTAGTTATTTGGCTAAATGTATGATCTCTAGAAGTATTTCGTTAGGAACTAAGTTCGCCAGTTATGATAATAACAAAATGGGAATTCTTGTTGCGTCTTAAAACGACCATTGAAAATAAAACGCAAATAATTAAGAGTATCCTACTAATAATGAAGTCGAATTTTGTAAATCAATCACCCTTCAATTAACTGCTGAACGGATTTAGATGAAAGGTGATACACGGGAAGAACATGACATAGGATCCTTTTTAGGGTTACGTACCCGAAGCACCAACGGTATTCTATTGCTAAGCTTACGATGTCCATCCGTCTGTCTGACAGCGGGCTGTATCTCAAGATCCGTAATAGGTAGACAGTTGAAATTTGTGAAGAATGTGTATTTGTGTTGCCGCTATAACAACAAATAATATAAATAAATTTAAAAATTAAAGGGGGCTCCCCTGGTATGGAACCCTTCATGCGCGAGTCCGAATCGCATTTGGCTGTTTTTTTTTATGTTCGGTAGTATCTCCTTTACCTTTTTTTTACTTCTTTTTGTATCTATGGGCTTAAATGTAATGAGCGAGCAAAACCTAGTTTTACTGTATTTTTATACTAGACACTAAACTCTGAAAAGTATTCTGAGCAGTTAGAAATACCTAATGAAATATATATAAGGTCTATCTTTTCATACACGAAATATTTTAAGAGTAACTTCTATAAGTCGTAAAGTCGCCATAGCAACAAAAAAAAAATATCTGAGTGTTTTTTTTTACAAAATTATTGTAATTCTAAAATTTTTTGAGACTTTTTTACATAAAACCTTTACTCCCATATTCTAACAATGACAGTAGGTAAATACGACGTAGTAAACTAGCGTAATGGATGCTTAAAATAAGGAGCAAGTAATTTAAAATTATTTATTTTATAAAAAAATATACTCAGATAAAAAAAATCTCTTAACATGGCTTTGTTATAGCCGTTAGATGATTCACTGAAAATATTTCGTGTATGAATAGTTAGACCCTATATATGTATTAATAATTATAGAGATATAAATAAGTGAACTGAAGTAATGTGTCATTCGCACATACAAGTAGGACGGGAAACTACGGTCATTTAGCAGATTTTATTGACTCGTTATGAAAGTGATGACCTAATTCAGAGCTAATATCATAGATATTATTTAGCACATCGAATGCGGATGATTTGATCTTTCTATCGAATATCTATTAATATAATTTATCTCTACAGTTTCGTTAGACTTGAACAGTATGAAAAAAAAATAAAGCCATTTGAAGATGAGGTTAATTTAATCCAAGTGTTATTTTTTTGAAGTTTCGACACTAATACATCTGACGCGTGACATACTAACTCATAAGCGTTGGCAATGAGCGGGATAAGTGAAACAAATAACTTGTGTCTTAAGTTTCACGGTCACTTCACTAACATCCATCGTAACAATTGTCAATATTGAAATCAGTATGGACAAAACTATGAGTATGTTATGTGTCTTCAAACGGCCCAGTTAATGAATGGATATCGGAACAATGTTTCAGCGTGTAATTTATTCATTACACAGGCGTCCTCGATCAAGCCGTCTTGCTAGCGGAAAGTCTCCGCCTGATGATCTCTCTGACGTTCACGTCCGATGAGACACACGTTGTTCAAGTTCACGCTTCTTTATATTAACGAGTTCCCCATTGTTTACAATATTTAACTTTATCGTTTAAAGGATGGCTCGATGGTAACTCGTAATTAACACATTCTGTGTTCAAATTGAATTTCAAATATCTAAAAACAGTGGCCCGTAGCATCGATTTTGGTATGGTATCGTAGCCTTGGGGTTGACCTTGATTTGGACTTAAAAATATCATGTCTTGTTGAAAAATTTGAACCAAATCTAAGTCGTGTCCCTTAGAGCTAGACAATAATAATATATATGTATTGTTGGAACTTACTAGCGGACTTTTGAAGATATTAATTAGTCTTTCCGTATCCTACGTCATACTCATAACCCAGGTCACGGTCTACCTGTGTTCAAAATTTAATCGAAATCCATTCATAGACGTAGTGTTTCTTTGTTTGCTACGTTTTTAAGAAATAAATTATTAGTTTAGGAACAGGTCATTCGTAAACCGTCCTACGGATCACCCCTCGTCGTCCTACGGGGTTGAACTGTTGACACAAAAAATCAAATGAACTTAGTTCAGTAATAAATAACGATCTGACACACACTTAAATTAATGTTAATGTAGAATTGAGAACCCACATTATTAATCTTTAGTTGTTTTGTCACTTCCTTTGAATGGACAGGAAATCGATAAACAACAATTCTACTATCTTTTCTCTAAATCAGATACACACGGTTTCCTTTATTTTCAGCTTAAAATTAACTTTATGAAAACAGAGTCATAGTCATAATGGAGAATACTTTTAGTAATAAATGTCTTGAACTGATGAAATTGTGTGTAAGTAAACACTGAAAGCAATGGAGAAACAAATGCAGGCGAGAACGTTGAACAAATCAGCATGTTGGATATGTTTAGTGCCGCCATGGGGATTCCCAGACCGAGAGGAAGAGAAGTTGTACTCGGCGTACACACAGCGGCAGCGGCAACGCGCCGTGCCGCGCCTGCTGGCCACCGGCGCGCTCATGCAGGCGTTCGCGGTGCTGGTGCCCGGCGAGCGAGACCTGTCGTTCGCGTACGCCTCCGTCGCGGTGGCGCTGGTGGCCAACCTGATCCTGGCATCTGTGTACGTGTGCGTCCGCCCCGCGCGCACCGTCCTCAACCACGTCGCGTGGCTAGTGCTGTGGACTCAACTGCTAGTGAGCGCATCCCGACGTCTCGGGGATTCCTACAACGAGTTACTAGGATGGGCTGTAGTGCTTCAATATTTTACCCTTGCCACCCTTCCGTTACATCATGTGTTGCTCATACTGTACAGCACAATTTCGTTTTGTGGGTATCTCTTGGTGCAGTACTACAACGCTTCTACATCTGAAAGCAGGCTGGCCGACGACTTTTACTTTCAGGTATTTACATCTTGCAATATACAACATTAGTTTTAGTATATGCGAAACCTGAAATACGTGTCTAGTATTTTTATGTAAAGAATTTATGTACAAAATTTCAAAACTGTATCATGAAAAATCACCAAGTTTTAAGCTTGTTCTGTTACCTGGTCGTCCGCACAAAAACGGGTCACCGCGCAGCGGGCCCGCGCGCGCGCCTCCGGCGTCTTTTTGAGCACATTGATAATAATAATTTGGCAGTAGGTACCTAAATTATTGCAATAGGTACTTAATGTCGCTCGGTGTCCAACTTGTAACTTTTTTAAAATATTTTAGGGACAAAATTTAACATGGTTTAAAAATAATTGGAATCGATTCAGTCACTTATTCTGAATAAACTATATTCAGGTTTCGCATATACTAAAAATAATGTTGTATATTAGGTACAAATGACTTAATTAACATACCCTAATTATGCATCATGTCTCTTAACCTTCAAACATTTCAACAGCAAACTGCGAATGGTGCATTGCTACTTGGCGCTACGTTACTGGGTGGAACTGCATATGCTATTAGTGAAAAGCAGCAACGTAGTTCTTTCCAAGAAACCAAGAGAAGCTTACGTGATAAACTTACGATTGAACAACAAAGCAAAGAACAGGTGACTGTTTCCACTATATATTTTTTAAGTTTAGAAAAGTTACGCTCTACGTTTCTCTATCCCGTTGCTATACAAGGTGTAAACGGACCCTTCACGAAGCCGTCAACAAAGCATTCTGTAGCTACATCAAAATAAGTGACTCTACGCAAAAAATATTGCTGGGAAATGACTTTTTTAGGGTGAAAAATCACATTTTAAAGCAAAACTCAATGTTACGCACTCAAAACATTGCATTTAATAGTAAAGGCGTCATGGAGGTATTTAAAGTAAAGTTATAATATTATAAAAATGGATAAAAAAAATAAAAACTGAAAAAGTTGTTACTTTGACCCCCAATATCTCCGTAACTAGAAGGTTCCCAGCTATGGTGTAGAACAAAAAAAATATCACAATGACGGGGAGAACAAGTGCTTCTTGGCTTTATTAAGGGGTCTGTAACACCCATTATAGTTTTTAAATTTTGTTCTTGTTTCGTTCCATGATAACTAGAAGTCGCAGGCAGTAGATCTCTCAGAAAATATTTTAATATTCTAAGAAAAACTAGAAATCTAAAATATTTAATTGCAATAGATCACTCTTGGACTGAAATGTGTTCGATGACCCGTTTGTTTTTATTTCATGTTTTAATGGGAAGTAAATGAAAATTAACGCGTTATTAATTTCGCAACGTTTTGTTGTTTTCCGACTATTGCGGTGCCCTTGATGTCCGTTTTTCTCGGAGACCGTGTGACGTTGGAACTTGGAAGTAAACGTGCTCGGTTATAGCAACGAACGTTGGTCCAACGGAAGTAGTTTATGGACCGAGCTCAATCAACTAATCTGCAACCTAAGAGCCCTACGCAAGAACTAGGTTACCTGTCGAAATAATAGTATTAATGCAATACAACAGCTGTTGTTATTGAATTATTGATAGGCAGGGTGATACCTCACTATTATGAATACATACATACAGCTAAAGGCTTCGATTGTGGTTCTAGGTCTTAACGCCATAGGTACGTGTCTTTCATTCACTTATATTTAACCCGATAAATTATTATTAAGTCCCTAAACACACTTTCTTAATCAAAATACCACTCCACATTGCTTTTGAACGATTTTGCGCCAGGTGTTCGATTATTGTGTTCAGTAGGTAAGCCTCCGGCTGCAATCAAATCGTTTACTCCCTGTGATCCATGAAATCACAGCGAACGTCAACGAGCTGGCTACATGCGCAGCGATGTGTGCCGATGACATATCTCACACCTATGCGTAGTTTCGTTAGCTATGAGGGACACATGGAATATAGGGAACATGGAACAATCAAATCTTTCAGTTAAAATACTTCTGTCGATATGCGTTTCTGTTGAGCGAACGCCCATTTCTCTATTTTGAATGTAATCAAGAGATATTGCATTAGTGGGTAAAGTCGGAGTGCATTAGACAATTAAGTTTATGTCGAAAGTAATCTCACTGACCCTCATTCAAATAGAAACCTTCTAAACATTGTATTCGTAGCTGGTCTTTTTCGAGAATTGATAGCTTAGCTTAGCTTAATCTGGAACAATGAAATGAGAGACGAAAACCTGTAACTGCCTTCCTTATTATAATTATGCTTTATACTATGCACTATATACCATGATAATACAATTTGTAGGAGAGGCTACTTCTATCGGTGCTACCAGAACACGTTGCTGTTCAGATGCGGAAAGAACTGGGACTAATTGACACACAGTTCAAAAAGATTTACATGTCACGCCATGAAAATGTCAGGTATGTCTGCAGCTTAGAACATCATATTCAAATTAAACAGAATTACAACTATGATTAACATGTTATTTGTTCATCTTCAGTATTTTGTATGCCGACATCGTAGGCTTCACGGCGATTTCCTCAACTTATTCAGCGCAAGATCTCGTCGCAATATTGAATGAGCTGTTTGCTCGTTTTGATCGACTTGCTGAGGTAAAGAAAATTTAATTTATTATTTCGTCTCCAAGTCTCGTCCGCCGTAAATTATTACGGCAGTCGTGGTTTCCGTAAATTGTGATTTTATTTTGTAGAAATATCAACAACTTCGCATCAAAATTCTCGGCGACTGTTATTATTGCATCAGCGGCGCGCCTGTTGAACGTCCGGACCATGCCGTGCTCTGCGTGCATATGGGACTATCAATGGTTAAAGCTATCAAGTAAGTTTATGAGACTTATCATATAAATACGACCATAACTTGTATTTCAGGGTTACATGATTGTGGAGTTTAACCATAATTTGAATTGTTCAGATACGTTCAGCAGACGACAAACTCGCCAGTGGACATGCGCGTGGGCATCCACACGGGCGCCGTGCTCGCTGGGGTGCTGGGGCAGAGACAGTGGCAGTTCGACGTCTACTCGCGGGATGTCGAGCTCGCTAATAAGATGGAGAGTAGTGGGATGGCTGGGTTAGTTAGTGCTAACTTTCCAGATAATTTTCAGTTAGATCAAAATAAAAAAAAATCTGTGAAATAGGTACAAAACTAAATGGATTATTATGAGAATCAAACAGTAAAATACTTATACCAAATGTGACATTTTATCTTTCTTGTTAGACGTTCTCTACCCAAAGGAGGATGGCTTTTCTGGGCCCAACTGTTTACTAGTGGAAAAAATGTATTTATTTGTTTTTATTTAACAATTTATGTACACACTAAATATAGAAAAATCTGTTACTTTTTTCTCAAGGAAATGTCAAAATGCAGCAGCAGATTTTTACTATCTAGGAAGTGAGAAAAGAAGCATTAAAGTGTATTTTAACAAAGTAATCGATTATACCTGGGACGGTCAATAAGTACTTGAAGTAGTTTACAAACAGGTGGCGTTACTAAGAGAAGTTGACATTACTATCGTTTACATAGAGCCTTTTTTCATACTTCACTATTTTGAATTTCAGACTGATTTTGACATTAGTTTTCATTTGGCGCCAATTTTTGTCACAAATGTTTCGTTTCTTCATCAAAATGAAAAAGGAGCAATGTCGATTCGTAATTCGCTTTTTTATTATTGGATAGAAACACATAAACCTTTTACGAGAGCCATGTATTGGTTTAATGAATTTAAAAGTGGTCGTATATTATCTGTTTTTGATGAGGAGCAGGAGGAGAAATTGTTAAAAAGTTCACAATATGATTGCATATCTTACGGAATGGCAATCAATACACATACATAATTAGTAAAGTATAAGAAAGCTGTCGGCACGATGGGTGCCGCGTTTATTCACGGCGGCAGACAACAAATAGATACGACTAACATTGTCGAAGCAGTATTCTAACCTCTTTACGCGAAATTCGAAGGATTTTTTGTGTCGAGTGACCTTTGATAAAACCTGGATTCATTATTATACGCCAGAGAGCATGCGGCAATTAAACAATGGGTTTTTTCAAACAAAAATCAGCTCAAACGAGGAAGTTATCGCCGAAAGAGAAGCCTATTTTGAAGATTTTGACAAATAGTACTTTTTGGAGGTCTTAAAAAAGTGGTAGAATCATTGGGAAAAGTGTATAGACCTCGAAGGAAATTACGTTGAAAAATAAGGAAAATAATTTGTAAAAATCTTAACACAGTTACTTATTGATGAACCCACGTATACTTAGTTATCGAGAATGAATAGATCCGTGAAACCTAAGAATGTGTAAAGAAATCGAGTGACTAGTACCTACTTATTAATCGAATGAACTATGCAAATCGATAATAAAAATCAGCCATACACCACACATAGTTGCGATGAATATTTGTATGTACAATTTAAATTCAATAACTGCAAAAAACTTATGTATTTCGTATTATTTCTCGAAAAAAAAAACGATTAAAACCAAGTTATAGCTGCAGTTGTAACAGGTAAATATCATTACTTCTTCTTTAAACTATAAAGGTTTCGTTTTTGCCATTTGGATATGGAACCCTAAAAAACGAAACTCGTGCGTTTTCTTTCGTTCTTTTCACTTTTACTATCTATATACAATCTTAGTTTTAGTATATGCGAAATATAGGGTAAGAAACTGTGTTGCTGACTGATTCACTGACTGATCGATCAACGCATAGCTGAAACCACTGGGTCTAGAAGCATAAAACTTTGCACAAACGTTCCTTAAATGACGTTAGTGTGCACTAAGAAGGGATTTTTGGAAATTCATACCCTAGGGATTAAAACTTTTGCGAACGAAATCGTGGGCAACAGCTAGTATTCCATATAACTCGAATCCTGGATTGCCAAATTCCACAAAATTTTCAGTGAGGACAATTATTATGTACTCGCTCAAATAAACTTACTTTGATTTAGTTAACACCTGGGCCCAGAACAGAATGGAGCCGAGCCTTTGTCCTTACAAATACTTTTTTTTACCAAAAGGCGACTATATTATCAGTCCGTTATACAGAGAGCTTATCATCCCACTCAATTAACCTTTTCAAGTGTGTTGTTATAAATATAGGTACAAGAGATAAAAATAAAATCATCCAATGGTAAAGGTAGGTATAATCGTCTATTCTTAGTTCTAAAAGATTTATTTATTCAACGACTTTTGTAGCAGATTCTATTTATGTATACGTAGTTACAATCTATTAATATGAGTTTTGTTTACAGACGCGTGCATGTTTCCGAAGTAACTCTGAGTTTTCTGAACAACGAGTTTGAGGTGGAGCCCGCTCATGGCGAACGTCGCGAAGAAATGCTACGGCAAGCGGGCATCAAGACTTACTTTATTGTAAAAGTTCTCAAACCAGTAAGTTCTTCATTAATCCGTATATATTTAATTATATCAACAGATAGACATTGCTCGAGTATTTTAATATTATGAAGCTCTATATTATATCTAGCTATCTACAGACGCTACAACAACATCTGGGTATACTTGTATGTTTTTTCATGTTATAATTCAGTAGCTTTCAGTGAAGGCGTAATTTCGATGCGTTTACTTCAGGAGGTAAGTACCCACGTACGTGTAATGAGAAATAAACATTTACGCTAAACGTGGACGTGCGTATTTCTGAGAATCACTCGTAAGCACTTCAGTTTACTCTGCAGTTGCTGTTGCCAACGAATTCCTGACAGATTTTTTGTTGTTACAATTTTGTTATAATAATAAAAAATCTGTTGCAGGTGGTTAGGCTACTTTTCAAATAAGTAGTTCCTAGTAATAGGTTAATATATTGTATTTGTTTTAAAATTATTCTAAAGTAGTTTTTTTTTTTAAATTGAATCCTTAAGCTTGCATTCACATTGTGACCTTTGAAGAACGTCTCGCATAACCCTCAAACATGAATGCTGTTTGGCATCTCGATGAACTAATGAGAAGTGATCAAAGTCGATGAGTAGCTTACATATCAATATCAATACTCATGTCTAATCAAGAGGTAAAATACTCATAACAACTCGTAACTCATAATGTTTGTCTTTCGAGTGAATTCAAATAGTAATTGAAGATAGTTTGAGATCAAACAACGCCAAAGTATTGAGCGTAACGTAACAAGCGTCAAAAATACTTATGTAAATGCCAATTATGAATACAGTTTAATAAAAAAAGCCCTATAATTTTAGATTCTTATGGACCATTCAATTGAAGTAATTTGCCAATGTGGTGTTTCCAATGCCTTAATCGAAGCTTCGAATAGTCGCGAGTGCGATGTGAAATATGTGTATTTGCCTTTCGGCGTATGCAGATGCGAATTGAAAATACTTTTTCGATTGATATATAAATTTCAATCAACGCACGTACGGAATAAAATCTAGAAAAAGAGTAAATGGCTAGCTACTCTGTATGCGTAGGTTTTTCACAAATATTGTATTGTGAACAGAAAGTTGCATTGTGACCACTTTGTTTGTGCGAGCTTTCACACAGTTTATTTTTTGTTTACATTAGTAAAGTAAGCATAGAATCTTCTACCGGGTTTTATTGTTCTCCGGTAAGTATTAAGTATTCGTCGATAATGTTAAGACACACAGAAAATCGATAGAGTAGTGAACTAGTTAGTAAATAAAGAACCATGAATGTACATAATTGTACCGTTTATCGAATAGGTTTCATTTTACTTCCGTTTAACAAGGAAACTCAGAATGTATTATTTAAAGAACTCACTTTGGCGGTCATTTAATCAAAAGCTGTTTATTATGCATAGACGACCTCAGCAACCCGACAATTTGCAAGGAGGTAGGTAGGTATTATAAATAGTACATACCCGGTCTGAAGTAATCAAAAATATAATAATCCGCGTCTATTAGTATGATAAATGTTTTATATTATACACACAGTACATTCGTGAATTTTATAAAATATCATGGATTAGCTTTTAAATGTAAAAAAAAAAACACGTCGTTTTCCAGCCATAAAAACCAATAAGCAGGGCTAACCAACAATTAGGTAGCTTTGAGCGTACTGTAAGGCCACCTTTTTCCCATTTTTCTAGTTTTCTTTTGAAGGTGGTTTTGTCTTAGTTTATATACCGCACATTCCTACACAGATCTTGTTTTTGAAAGAAATGCCAACCAACTGACTAACAATATCATTCTGTGTACACACATTCCTAATTATTTCCATTTTCCGCCTGCCCTAGAAACAGACTAGTCCCCAAAATAATATAGAATATCGAACGATGAAAATGAACTAAACTGACTTAATTAATTATGTAGGTATTCCGAGCAAGGCTGCTACATAAGACGTCCTTTTACTTTTCTATATAGAACGGACGGAGAAGCGAATTGGGTCGACAAAGCTTAAGAATGAACAAAGTGAAATGAAAAATGTATGATTTTCCTCTATGTCTTCTTGTCTTGTCGTCCGCTTAAACTGGAGTTGGCTAAATTGAGTTGTATGACATCAGTGGTAAACTGCTGTTATTGTAAATTAAACCTGTAAAATTGCTAATCATTTTGAAATAAACAGTTATTTAGAAATGATTCCCAATTTATAAAAAAAACGCACCTATTTATGCACCTTAAACGTTGAATAATTTAGGAGCGTTCAATTTTTTTGACGTTAATAGCTACAGTTACCAGTCATTTATAAACCAGTTAATACTATTGATTTCTTTCCATAAAGTAATACATGTTAGGTTTCCTTTTAATAAATAATAAAGATCGTATCGATGATATTTCAATAAATTCAGTTCTATCCATGATTTTTCAAAGACTTATAAAACGTTTAAGACTGTGTTTATTTAAGTTGTCATCTTCACAAGATTCATGTAGATTGTATCGTGCAGTTTCAAGGAGGCGAGGAGAGGAGTGCACCGGAGGGCGAGGCCGCGGAGGGAGGCGACGCGGCCGACTCGCTCTCCGACCTCCGAGACGATGACGAGGACTCGGTGAGTGCACTACTGCGCTTGCCCCACCCCCCTCACCGCTCCCTCGCCACCAGCCTAAATAAATAGGACACTAGGGCACTAGGCGGCCTGAGCTAGATAGTTCCTAGTTTAGCTAACGTAGCAGGTTAAAATAATCTCACTCGAGTCGATTGCTCATTATGTTCGGACATATTTTGATTATTACTGCTATAAGTGCGCCGATCATGAGCTCCCATATTGATTTTTCGCTTGTCAATTACATAGACATGCTTCGTACATTATTCGTAGGTTCTGTCGCCACAAGACGAGAGCAAGGACAACGAAGAACAGAAAATACTTAGCATGTTGCAAGAAGAACTGGTGAATAGAGACGACGACAAGTAAGTTCACAGGAATTGCACAATATTATTGTTATGTTGTATTTGTTACGTTGTTTCGTGTTTTCTTTTGTTTCACTTGTATATTATTAAAAACTGAAAATAAAATTGAATTCAGAGAGCAGTCACTGCTGCATTGTAAATACAATTACAGTGTCAAAGATTGCAAAAATAGTAAGCTTGGTTTTGAAGTACTAGTTACCCTTTCTAAACAAAAGAACATTAAATGAGCAGCTTATTTTTAAATGCACTTTAATCTATGCAATATGATGGTCACCAATGTTTATTGATGTGTGTATTTTCCGTATTTTTAATTGATTTTAAAGTTCTTAGTTATTTATATTGCTTTCCCTTGAAATACCTCTTCAAACAAAACTACCAGCGATATTTATTTTTTGGTTTTATCTTTGAAAGTATCAGTCAGTTATGTGTACGTTTTCTTGAATTGATTTACGTCTTCTTTGTGGAATAGCGCATCAAAATGTTTGTTTCTTTTTACACGTACGCTGGAATGCGAAGGGCAAAACCATCCCGAGTATAATTGATAGGATCGTTCAACTACTAGCACGTCCGTTTTTCTAGTATTTGCTCATTGAACCAAACTGAATTATTATACACCGTGACTTTTTAGTCGTCTTACAAAGGTCGTCCACTCATAAAATAGCTCTAGGCGCGATTTTTTTTTTTATCTTCCGTAATAGGTACAAAGAAAAATAATAATAAAATAATTAGAATAAAATTATGAAACATCCTGTAAATGATATTTACGTGTCAAACGGGAGAACATATACCTACCCAGCACTCGAGTTCAGTAGATCATCGCTCGCAACAGGGTGTTTCAACTACGTCATGGGTCATAATACTGAATAATATTTTTATTTAAATTAATAAAATCTCATGAATACCTTTTTTTTTTAATGAATGTTTAGTATTCATTGGATACATGAAGTGGGCTGCCGTTGTAAGACGACTAAAAAGTCACGGTGTATAATCGAAATATACCATTCCGTATCGTCCCATTGAATTTATGCACTTTTAATTACTTATAAAACTCAGTTAAGGACCTGCTGGTGCTAGGATTCATCTTTTCAAATTGTTGACGAAATATAAAATACCTGGGTAGTAGTTATGTTGTGTGGTTATTTTTTACAAACCTATCCCCTGCGTAACATAATTAAACGAAGTATCCGCGGTCATTCAATAAACAGACAGGCAGGTAAACGCATCAGTAAATTCAGTAAGTTTCGATGTTAACACTTCCGCATTCACCTAACCATTTGCAGGAATTTATAAAACATCAGGTACTAAACTGAATAACAGTTGTTTAAGGCCCGGACTCCACCAAAGAGGAGACGAGCGGAGAGGAGACGTGCGGAAACCGACCAATCATATTGGTTAAAATCTACATCACGTCTGTCGTCACTCCTGTGATTGGTCGAGTCTTGCACATTTCCTCTCCGCTCCGCTCATCTCCGCTTTGGTGAAGTCTGGGCCTAAATCAGGTTGACATTGCGCCTTGCGGAAAATAATAACTGATAAGAAAATAGGAACTTCAACTTCAAATGACAAAATATAGTAGAAAGGGATAGGGTCCTGTCCTGTGCGGATTAAACTTCAAACAATACATTCGACAAGGATCATTACATATGTAACCATAACCAGGTATAAGTAAAGTCCACCTACTCATTCACTTTTTCTAAAGTTTTGGTCGAGTTGTAGGCGAGTGAAGATCGATCTGTTCGGACACAGCGTGTATCGCAAATAGTTACAATATTCTATTTTAGGCGCTTGTAATGGAACCGTGTCAATAAACACATTTACCATTCCAGTCCTGGGTATATATACAGTGGCACATAGTTTTCTTTACTATTAGGTGTAGTTTTATAGGGTTAATTAAACTGATGCTCGTTAATCAAAAGATTTTTCAATTTAGAGCTATTTGTTTAGGCAGAAACAGAGCTAGAACTCTGTTAGTAAATGAACAGGAAGTTGTATGCAATCTGAATGTACCACCGTAACCAGGGAACTAGCAGACGGGACAACGTTATGCCTGACGTTCAAAGCGTCGGGTGCGGAGGAGGTGTACGCGCGGCGCAGCGAGCCGTGCCCGCTGGCCGTGGCTGCGCCGCCGCTGATGTTGCTGCCAGCCGTGGTTGCGCTCGCCAGCTTCGCCGTGCCACCCACGTGGTCGCTGCACGCCGTCTACCTCGCGCTCGTGCTCGAGACCGGCCTAATCAATGTGGTTTATTACACGTGCTACCGATATTCTCAATATAAGGTCAGCTTCTTCTTTAATAACATGGAAAACCATATCTGCAGATGGCCTTATGTAGATTTCCGGTATAGTAAATATACCATCAGCTGTAGTACCTATTCGGAACAAAAGTAGTCCATAAATAAAAGAGTTTCGCTATCGATTTAACCTTAGTATCAGTAACTTAATAACTTTTCTCTTATTGTTTATTTGGGATACACAATGAGATGAACACAACTCTTGTATATGACAGAGGTATTGCCTTATATATATTAATAAAAAAAACTCAATATTCTACCCTTCTGCCCTACAATAGTTTGTATTATTGCTCTTAAACCGGTATCTGACGGTCCGTCGTGTTGAATACAAAAAACTTAAGCGTTACCTATCCTAGTTCATCAAACAGAGAATAAGCTTCCAAGTAGGATGCTTATTCTCTGCTTGACTACTAAATCTATAAATTTATCAGAACTTGCAAACTAAGTATTTGTTAATCTTTCAGAAAAAAACAGTCAGTCCTTACTGGAAGCTTACATGCGGAACGTTCAACATCGCGATGTTCGTGGCGGCGAACATTGCGCCACTGGTAAGTGCGCTCATATACTACCTAAGCTAACTTCACTATCGCCGTCCCTCTCACTATCATGCTTGTTATTTCTATTTCCATCGCGATGAGATTCTGTCACGATTACTATCACTATCGCTTCCACTGTCACTATCACTATGTATGTCGGTAAACGTTGAATCTACACATATGTAATTTGTTTATTAGATTGTTACATTTGCTACTCATAGATATTTCTTATGATTTCAATTAGGTACATTTGAGAAACTTTGTCGTCGATGAAATCGTGTTACCAAATCCGTCGATTTTAAATGTAGAAGTATGTGTTTGTGCAGATAATTTGCGGTAATTTCGAGACGATGTTGCTGGAGGACGGGCTGCGAGACGACGCGCCCGCGCACAGCGGCGCGCGACGCTGCATACATCCTTCTTACTACTATCACGTGAAGTACCTTTTCTACTTTCACATTTTGATGCCGATGGCAAACTAACGACCGATCGACCAATGTAACGATTTGACACACCAGCCTTAAGTAATACAGCTCTTAAAAATTAACAGAAACATGCTAAAATGAGCACTAGAGGTGACTAGACTCTTACATAATTAATTGTATATGCTGTCGCAACGATCTAACTTAAGATTTTAGGCATTCGAGTTCATACTAACATTTTAAAGTCCACAAATAATATGGATTTAGCATGGGTGCATCTTTCACTATGATGTAAAGGCTAATTTTAGTATGCAGATGTGGAGCTTAGTTCTACCTATGCTATAATTATAAACACTGCAGACACATAGGTATTATATAAAACAATCTAGATACCTAACAAAAAGATTACTTGTATATTTTCAGTGGTATGTTGATGTTGTATAACTTAGTTGACCTTTCAAGCGTCCTAGCTTTCTCACGTAGTCGTAAACAGTTTCTGTTACTTACACTTACCAAAGCTCTTTAGGTTAAACGAATGCAACAAAACAGCAACGTCAAACTGGTGACAGGTTTCTCATCGTTCTCGCTTTACAAACATCATAGTAACCTATTTCCCCCGTTCGACTTTTTTAATCTCGCATCGTGGGAAGACAAACAGCTGATGTGTACAATTCAACTTTTTCGTCGGCAGTTCAACATGATAAATCACATACTTAACTCATTAAAAATGCAATCGAACTAGAGCTAGAAAGCACAACTTGCGATAGATCTATCATATAAACCACTTGGAAACGTTCTAGGAAGTAATATGTATAGTTTCTAATAATAACACATACCATGGCTATATACGTCGTGCTTATAGTAACTAGGTACATATTTTCTTGTTTATTCGACTAATTAATGGAAGGTACATATGAAAGAAGAAAAACTTTGCCGTATTTTTTCTAATTAGGGTCATTTTCGGCACAAACACGAGCCATCTTCACTTAATTACCCACTTGTAATGAGGTTGGGTCAATGTCAACGGTCAATGAAGTAAACCGAATTCACTTTCCATTATACTATTGTAAACAAAATAATGATCTTAGTCACTAAACTAACTGGAGAGTGGATCGGACTACTGAGACCGGACTTCGAAAAATGTGTGTGTGTGTGTGAAGTGTCCGCAGTTCGGTCCGCTCGGTTTGACTGCACCTTAACCGTACCCAGGAGAATGTTTGTGTTTTGCCGGATGATCGAATCTCCTTATTACTTTGGTACGAGCAGATTTTTGTTTTTTTTTTGACTTCAGGTCAGGTCAACAAATAAGTAAAATGAGATATATGGGTTGTTAGGTGGGTGCGGGCGCGGCTTGCGGCGCGCTGTGGGTGTCTCCGCTGGGTGTATGCGCGCGCGCTGTGCTGTTGGCACTGCTGGCGGCCGCGCACGCGCTGCCCGCGCTGCTACACCCCGCGCTGCTGCTGTCGCGGCCTAGCCTCGACCGCGACCCGTACCGCGTGCGCTACAACGCCACCATCGATTACGATGAAGATCTGCTAGCTATACTGTAAGATTCTAGAATGTTTTTATATGATGCAAAAAATAATAAGGATACTCAATATAATGAATGAGTCTAATGAGCCTACCATAACACTGACTAATGGGGTAATAGGTGACAACACTATAAATGATTGATCTTTTACTTACAGGGCCCGAATTCATGGCGGACGCAACATAATAATGCTGTTCTTTATCGTGCTGGCGCTCCTCATTTTCAATAGATATGTATGTATGACCAGAACTTTTATTAAACAGCTAAGTTGGTACTTTCTTTAGAAATGGAACCGAATGCTTAATGACTCGTGCCAGATGATTTATGGAGAAAACAACAACTTCAGTCAGACATTGAAATCTTATTGTTTTAGTTTTGTGTAATTTTGTGTTTTACTGCGTCGTTGGCCGAGTGATTCGCAAGTGCGACTGCTGAGCATGAGGTCCCAGGTTCGATTCCCAGGTCAAGCAAGGGTTGGGTTTTTCCGTCAGGAATTTCTCAGTAGCAGCCACGGAGTCTGGATTTGTGACCGGTTGATAGCAATAGGCTAGCTCCCTATTACATGGGACTTAAACATAACTGGCGAAATGTGGGTGTACTATTAGGTACACCTCTGCCTAACCTTTTGTGTGATTCCTGGGTTTAATGGATTTCTTAATTTTATGATAATTATTTATATTGGGATCCAAATTGAGCTTGGACTCACTGAGAATCTGGTTATGGTGATTAAATAGTAGTTACAGGTCAGCTGCACACTGTCACCAATCCATGCGGTTTAATTGATTTCAGCATAGAATATAAATAATCAGGCAAGTTGTGTGCGCAACGCAGGTGGAGTCCCTGGAGCGCGCGCGGCACTCGCGTGGGGAGCGCATGCGCGCTCAGGCGGAGCAGGCTGGCGACCTGCGCCGGCGCAACCAGGCGCTCATCCACAATGTGCTTCCGCCGCACGTGGCGCGCCACTTCATGGGCGCGCGTCACCACCACCGCGACCTCTACAGCCAGAGCTACGCCGAGGTTGGCGTGCTTTTTGCCTCCATGCCCAACTTTTCAGGTAAAATTTAGCTTTGAGTAGGAACTTGGCTTTCCCTAGACCAACACGTAGCTTAGTGACCAAGCATAGTGATCAATGCGTGCTTCATTTCTGTATGGGAACATCCATTGTCTCGCTGTCGTAGGGGTACACTTCAGCGCGGACCGACTGCGAACGAAGCAAAACGAGGACCAGTTCTTAAGCGTCGGTCATGTCACCTAACTATGAGAGCTACGCAAAGCTAAGCCAGCTAAACAAAGTGGGTTCACTCCGAAACCTGATATCAAATTAATGATGGAGTGATGTGACTAGATACATTAAATTGTCAGGCGCGGGGGCTTGAGGCTGGGGGATATTTTGAAAGAGATACCGCGGCTATGGAACACAAAGGCCAAAGAAGGAACATTTTAGTCAGAACAAGTCTGACACTCCCTTCCGCTCCAACCAGCGAGCGGGGTCATTTGACTACTTCCCCTCCGAAAAAAAAGGCGAATAGGGCGGCACTTCGCTTTGCTGGGATCGTTGGGTTTGCCAGCTCGCAAGTTCACATCGCTAGCTTAGTTTAGCTTACATGAGCGAAGCCAAACTTAGCTTCGTTTCGCTTCATTCCCTGTGTGGCCTGCGCTTTAAACGCTGGTGTTATTATTAAGTAAAACTGAACCGATAATAAAATTATATTAGTCGCAAGTCAATAACGACTAGATAAATGTGACAACATTTGTTTTTTATTCGGTTTCCACCTTAACAGTTATGTTAATTGATCATTCTCAAAGGTCGTGTATCTAATACATGCATCTTCAACAACACTAGTATGGAAAATGCCGCTTTCTTGTTCGCCTTGAACAGTTTCGTCTCTAGAGACATACCTATTAATGAACCAGTTTAATAAATATATTTTTTATTGTTTTATATTAATATTTCATCAATTAATTACGTAGGAATTAAATTTTTAATGACTCTTGGACATCAACTGTTTAAGATGTGAAATAAAAGATTATAAAAATTGTAAACGTTAATTTCTCTTTTGTTACAGAGTTCTACTCGGAAGAAACTGTCAATAACCAAGGCCTAGAATGTTTACGGTTTCTCAACGAAGTTATATCAGACTTCGATTTGGTAGGTAATTGCTAGCTTTACAGTTTACCTAACATATACCTAAAAGTTACGTATGTCGCGACTACGGTTATAAAAGTTTATCACAACTGTTTTTTGAATTTACAATGCATTTTGTAATATTATGTATGCTATAACTTTTAATCGTTGCTTCACATACATGTAGATGTTACGAAGTTATTGGGACCACTAAACCGAGGTCAGATGTCACTTATAAACAAACAAGTAATTTTATATGTATAGATAAATAGTTAACATTGCCCGCGATAGCCTGGAGGGACACTTTTATTCCTACTACCAATTAGGTAACTTATTATTTCTTAGACATACACGTACCCGGTTTGAAGAGTTTCGATACCACTGCATGATAAAGTAATAAATAAGATTTATAATTACATTCTTCTATTATTTATTGAACATAAGATTATCTCTATAGCCCTTCCGGGTACCGTACAGTTACGAGGGAAACTGCTTTCTACTACACAAGTGTTAAAGGCGATTGAAGGGCATGGTTACAAACAAGTCACCAAGCGATAGGTTGGGCTACATACTTGGTGTTAATTTACATACAAGATTTATTACCATCGGGATGTATGTAACTTTCGAACAAATTCAAACAAATGATCGAGTTGGAAATTCGGCAAGTCAAGTGTAAAATGATGATAAAATTGTAACAGAAATATCTATATACTCCTTTTCTATTTCAATTGTAAGATCCCTCAGTCTCGCGACAAAAGATAGAATTCGCCGCAGGTAGGGTGCGTAGTGGCGTATCTTTAACAACCCCTACGCGTTTTGCTACGAATGCGGCTACGGCGTAGCACGCACTGGTCGGCTGGACATTTTAATTTTTCGAATCTTATTCATTTATTTTAAGACTTGTACAGTATGTTTATACGCCTGAATTAATTGAATACTAGTCGTGTGGATAATTTAATCGCTAAATTATTTAACATAAATTATACTGCCTTGCCTTTGTAGACTGAGATGCTCAGTTTAGTTCCAAAAACAGTTTCAACAATATTTTGTGTGTTCGCTGTTTGATTAAATTATTGTGTAATGCCCATATTGCACGTTAACAGCTGATGACATGCACGTGGTTATTTTTTAACATACTGTTTACAGTTGCTGGAAGATAACAAGTTCTGTAAGGACATAATTAAAATAAAAACGATCAGCTCTACATACATGGCTGCGTCAGGCCTAAATCCTACACGACAAATGCAGGTGAGTCATTAATTAATCACTTTCAAACTTTCTTGTCGGGATAGTGACTCACTGGTATCTAACAGCTATACTACCAGGTCGATGACAGCAGGTAAATATAATGTACCCAGAGTTAGCAATTACTATGGCGACAGAACCTTAAAAAAACGCATTCCCTATTTATTGAACACTTTGCCTGCTGACATCAGACAAGAAGACAATAAAGTAAAATTCACACGTAAACTTAAAAAATATTTATTGGATTCTATGTAAGTGTAGGTATTAAGTAAATATATTTTATGGATGTACCTGATATTATGTTTAATGTATTAGAGACTCAACGATCTCACAGTTAAACTGCGTAAGCAGTTTTGTGGGGCAATGTAACTAGCCTTAAGAAATTGTATTTTTTTTTTTTTTAATAATAAAAAAAAAAAAAAAAAAAAATGTTAGAGTTTTAATTGCTATTGTTATTTTGCAAAATATATTTTAAGTATAATTTTAAGATAATTAGATTAATTAAAAAAAAAAAAATTAAGAAAGAATTTGGCAGGCTTTGATGTATCCCCCTTAATAAAATATCAAGTCACTCTTAGGTCACATATTTTAACTGTTAATGAATACTTAATTGTGAATATGAATTGCACACTTTTAATTAATAATAAAGTGCAACAAAATTTTACAAGCATCAATTGATTAACCTTCTAGTTGTAAACCTCCTTCCCACCGTCAAGTACGAGTTAGCGCTAATATAAAACATACCGATATGGCGTGTCCGCAATTTTGTTATCGTTTCTACTTCGTTGATATTTGTGAAACTACCTTCGACCTCCACTTACTGTCATTACGTCTACAAGGCTTGCCACACTGTCAAGAGCGAGCTGTGGGAGCAGTGTACTCTGCTTGACCTTTTGCCCTTGAGTAATACCAAAATCACGCTAAATACACATTGTGGTTTACTGCTCGCTTGAATACTGATGTACACAGCACAGTCCTATAGTCAGGGAAATATACGGAAGATAAGCAAATTGAACACGGCGCCAAAATTTGCCTTGTCATAGAAATTTCATACCACTGATATGACAATTGAGATTTGAATTAAATGGTCAAAACAGTGTAGTAGTAGACAATTCGTTAATCAAGCGAGTTTGTTCACTTTACCTAACACTGCGTGGTGGTCGGTGCAGCCGTCAGACGGGGTGCTGGTCCGCTGGGCGCACCTGGCGTGCTTGGTGGAGTTCGCGCTGGAGCTGCAGCGTGTGCTGGCCGCCATCAACGAGCAATCCTTCAACCACTTCGTACTGCGCATGGGCGTCAACCACGGGCCCATCACCGCCGGCGTCATCGGCGCGCGCAAGCCGCACTACGACATATGGGGCAACACCGTCAACGTCGCCTCTCGGATGGAAAGCACTGGCAAAGCTGGATGCATTCAGGTATGATACATTCAAGTTTAATAAAACTAAACAGATAAAAAACACACAATTCTGAAATAATAAGGGGATTGTATGTCGATGGTGCTCAAGACCTCACGTTCTAAGTTGTAACTTCTCACATAAAATGAGTCCTCTATTTCACAGAGCTCGACTTTTTCTGATATGAAGAAATTTTCTCCAAAACTAAAACTGTTTTCTGGAGACTTTTTAAAATGTCGCTAATTTTGTCTGTCGCAGGTTACAGAAGAGACTTGCGAGATTTTGCAAAGTTTCGGCTACTACTTCGAGCAGCGCGGCCTGGTCGCGGTCAAGGGCAAGGGCCAGCTCATGACCTACTACCTGCAGGGCAAGCGAGACACGCCCACCGGCCCCACGGACAAACAGACAGTCAGTAACACCTAATGTGTACATACAACACACTTCACCTAATAAGCTACCAAATACTTATGTTAATAGCACGATCACACGATGTAGTGGCGAGTACGAATGAGCTGCGCTTGAACTAAAATTATGACCTCCGATAAAATAGTTTTAATTTCAATGTTATAGCTGTATTAATTGTTCCATTTTATTTATTTCAACATAAAAATTTCATACATTTAAATATTCCTTAAAAAATTCAATATAAAAAGCATTTAAAAATATAAACATGAATTGTAATTTACTCAATTTTGTTATTTAAAAGAGAATAGCTAGGAAATGCAACGTAATTAAAATGTTTCTTCAGTTGGGCTCTTTGCTACTTACCTATACGAAAAGTGATCGTCATATTTTAGGAATTGGCGTTGTAATTCTAACGTTGTATGTCCGTGCATGCAAAAACATCTGTAAACATAACAGTCAATTATGATAGCGTAACCAACGGATATTATGACACAATTACACGAGTTATACCTCCATGACGGATGTTGGACGGCGTGGTGCTGCCTCGGGCGTGGGGATGCCAGCGCTGGTCTCTACTGGCAAGCCGGGAAGGGGGTGAGGAGGGGGGGCAGTTTGCGGCGCGGTGGACAGTCTACCCGGACAGGGCGATTTGCTCCCGTCGCTCTGGACGTGCAGGCTGCCCACCTCGCACGCAACTTCACCTTTGGCGGACATCAGCTGCTGTACCGAAGAATCTATTATTTAATTATATTTTTAATGGTAGGTATATTTGCATACGATAACAAACGGCTACTTTTGTATTACCCACCGATACAAAAGTAGCCGCTTGTGATCGAATGCAAAATGCGTAGTTACACAGATCCTTCAAGGAAAAACTCGAACAGAAGCTAATAACAGATTCGTGAAAAAAAAAACATCCTATTTCCATACAACTGTATACAGACTGTTTCGAAGCATGTATGAAAAGCTTAATTTTTTTTCATGAATTGTTTAAACTTTGGGAAAGTGGTTTAATATGACGGGTAGACTCAACTCCTTGAAGGATCCAGGTAACTAAATAGTTAACCTGTATATGCCATGTCTATTTTGATTTTGTGTAAGTAATTGTCATAGCACGAATGGCCGCGCCGCGCGTAGCGTGTAAACGGTGATGTTTACTGTCACGCTTGGTTTGCATGAAAAATCTTAACAGCTGAGGCATCTCCGTGCTCTGTGGAAATTACAGTGTCAGTCGACTTTAAATCCGTTGGTGACGGAATTTCCTTAATTAAGTATAATTCTATGTATTGGTTTAAACGATAACCTCCTACCCATAATCTCTGTGTAAAGTAATGACAAACCCAACTAAATTAAAAAAAATGTTATTTAACAGACTATGTAGGACATTGTAGAATATCGGTACATGTTAGCAGCGCACTGTAAAATTAGATTTCATTTTATTTTGAAGTGTACTCCCAATTACATAGGAAAGAAAGAATGTTGACATAAAATGACGCATAGTTAACAGTTCCCGTTGTTCCCTACGTTGCAGACGGAGCCGCCGGCCCCGGAGGCTGGGCCCGGCGACGCTCTGCTGGCCAACGGCGGCGCCGCCGAGGCCGCAGACTCTCGGCTCGGCACCGGCGCCGAACTGCCGCTGCTGCCCGCCTGAACACAGCGAGCATTGCCCACACAATCCCGCATTCCATGTTACAATCATAACTTACATGAATAGATCAAAAGTCATTTTCTTCTCGTGTTTTGCAACAATGACATAACTCCTAATGATTGATTACTTTATAAAGTATACATACTTGCGTTGTTTTCATAAAATCTTGATTTACAAAACGCTTTCTAAGTTTTTTGCAGGAATGAAGGTTAATGGGTACATAATTGATAACCTTGCATTTGACCACTGTCTCATCTGAAAGTAAACGATGAGATGAGGCGGTCGGCGATGGTATCTGTAAGCTTCGCTTGAAGTAAAGTTTTACTTAAGAATTTACTTAAGAATTTAAGACAGCTGACAGCTAGCGAATATTTAGGTCCTAGCAAATGGGTTTAGTCAGATTAGTATTTTTTTTTTGAGTTGTGTCGTTGTTGTTAACAGATTTAGTAAGCGGCGTAATATTTAACGTAGATAAGAATACGTGTCCGTCTGCATACATTCATAGTAAGCGGGTTTCCATTAGATTCATTAAATTGGTTGTAAAGCAATATTAATAATTCAGCTGTTTTATATCGGTACATATAACAGTACAAAATAATGTATGAGGTACTGTCGTCTTTTTAAAAGTGTCCTTCTTGTCTTTGTTGTGCTGATAAAGAGGCAAAAATAATATGAATGTTAAGGTAGCGTTGCAGACAGCTGATGAATATATTGTAAGCTTCATTGTAAGATATTATTTTAGTAATTAGTGGCTAACTGAATAAACCAGTTTCTCCAGGGGATAAAGATATATTATATCAGATTTTGCTCCAGCTAGATTTCCGCAGAAAAAATGTCGTTATGGTATCGGTCAAACTGATATAAACTGTATACTGGGTGGTTATAGGAAAGAAATGAAAACTCACTTAAGTTCGAAAACGAGAAGGAATAATATACGAGGTAACAAACAATGATGTAATAATAAGGAGCACTTAGCCTAGTTTACTCACTAAATGTAGATAGGTATGTAACCTGACCTACTCTGAACTAGTTATCCTTAGATCAAGTTTGGCCGATAACCAAGTACCTAAATACAAAATATTTGCGCCGAATATTTTCCGCACGTAGTAAAATTCTAGGAGATAGTAATAACTTTAGACTTGAGTGCTTATGTTGCTATCGCGGCATTTTAATTGCTAGTTGCCTTTTATCTTTTCGTTGGATATAATGAGAAAGTGAGTGCTGTCTAATGGTTGTTACGTAAGATTTAATATTACTGCTTAGGCCTGCGACGTTTATGTCTAATCGCATGTCTCCGTACCTACATAACAGCGATTAATTCATACCCGGCTGGAAACAATCATCAATTACTTCTTTGTTTTCTAAAGTTCAATCTACACAAGTCATTCAGTTAAGCAATTCCCTTTCGGATATTTATACCAAAACGGTCAATACCATCTAACTGTGTTAAGCTCTTTGAAAACAAAACAAATAAATTTTTACTTAAAGTATTATTAATATGATGAAAATAACATAACGTGATCACGACGCGTCATATACTTGTGTATATTTTCAGCAGCTACTTGTGCAGTATTTATGGAATAAATTATTATACATTTGAGAAATATAACATTATACAGGCTGGATTTTTGAGAAGGTGCAGTAAAGGCTAACTTAGGCCTGTCTTTACTGTTCCGTCACTGAAAACCCGGATAACGTGTAATTTTATCGATATGAAATAAGAAGCGTAGCAATAATAAATTAAATTTTAAATTATGATTCAGGGTAATTATCATTATCACTTCGGAACCAGGACATAATGTAGGGGTTCTTCAAATGATCTAGCAATTTGTAAAGGAAGGTTTGTATTAATCAGGGTAGTTCCAGTTCCTGACTGTAACGTTAGCGGAAGTAAAAAAAAGTGGTATTAGGTTTTTTTTTTTTGGGACTATTTGTTTTTCTTTGCGCGACCATCCAATAGTTTTTCATCATTCATGCGCTTTGACTAAAGGCACTATATACTGATACTGTTAGCCTGCATCATCCCACTGCTGGGCAAAGGCCCCGTGACTTCAAGTTGTTTCAATCACAAGGCTAATGTGGGCTACTGTTCGTTAGACTTATTACACTTACATGAACATTATTTATCTGCAAAACATATTGTTTGTACACTTATGGAACTACCCAAAACAAATAATAATTATTTATTAAAAAAAAAAAAAATACCTATAAAGTTTATAAAAGTGTTATATTTAATCAAACAAGCTCGTTCTATTTATTATTTTGGTTTAAATATAATTACTCACCACGCATTGCTTTATTTAACGATTTTACTCATTTCTAATTAACCCTAGATAGATAACCTTATTTCACTGTACATTAAAGATCTAGATTAATGCTAAAGATTAAAGATGAACATGCATACGTCGATTCGACGTGCGCCTATTTGAGTGGGCATATTTTGGACTATGTATACAGTAGGTTTATAAATGTGGTAATATATCTTAATGTATGTAATTATGTTGTGAGTAAATAAAAAACATTAAGCTTAATTCATATTTTTATTAGAAAAACAAGTTAAAAACAAAACACGGTACTTCTTACTCTACAAAACTTAATCATTTAGGAATCTCTCCCACAGTCTTATATGTTAACTTTTTAAAATCAACTAATTGTAATATCTCTCTATAGTATAAAAAACCTAAGTAAATAAAACTTTTCATTCATTTTCGCCTCAAAGGCACTTAGGACAGGCGCTGGACTTGTGCTCTTTACTAAAGGGATTATTGCAGCTGTCGCACATTGTCTTTGTCATCCTTCTAAGTTTTGATGGACGTTGTGAGGGAGATTCATTTAATCTCAAAAAAGTTACAAAAACACATTTTCCTACAAGTCAAAAAACTGACACTAAAGATAACCATACGTCACATCGACGAACGGTTGGTAAATATTGACGAAAGTATTGCACTTACCGGAGCGATACAGGTGTGTCCTGCAAGCTCCGAGGGTCGACTGATATGGCGGGAACCGGGAACGGCAAGTTTAGTGACGCGAAAAGCAAACGAGTTATATCGATTTTTCAAAATCGATTACGTCGATTCGACGTAGGTTGTCTATCTAGGGTTAAGACATAATTTTCACATTTTTGAGTATCTTAACTATGCTTACAAAGCTGTGTGCATAATATTTTGCTTTATCACGAATAATCATGATTTTCTGTATGAATCCGGTATAGTTGGCGGAGATAGCTTAGATCAGATATATTTGTCTGATTCACACCACATTTTCGTATTGCCAATTTTAACAGTGTACAAATTTAGACTGAACAACTAAAAATATGTACATATTTATATCCATAACGTAAGCGTCGATAGTGCCGCTAATAGGGATCAGATTCTGGGAAATAATGACATACGGCAAACTAAAGGAAGATTCATTTTTAATAAAATACGTAACAGTATGCAAATAGTGTAAGTAGGTAGTAGTGTGTGTGTGGTAGTAGTGTATTAGTAGTAATCAACAAAACGTCGAACAAAATCACTATTGGCGCCACAGATTGGCGGCAACTCACTTTTAAAGTTCTAACTTCAATTGTTTACTTTTTTTCTTTTACTTTCGCCTTCAACCGTAAAGATTTAGTAAAAATTTGAAATTAGCACAATGTTGTTAAGATGAATGCGCGGCGGGTGCCATTTTTATAAAAAATGTGAAAAAACCTTAAATTTTACCTTTTCCTTAAATTTGCCGCATGTCATTACCTCTCAGAATTTGATCCATATTAGCAACACTATTGAATGGTGTAATAATACAGTGTGTGTTTTTTTTTTCAAAGTTACCGGGTTCGATTCCTGGCTAGGAATATTGATTTTCCAAAAATCAAACGATGCAGTTTTAGTTTTCATCAAAATTTTTCTCGAGACTCCTTTGAGTATTTTTCGCTATGCCTCATAGTTTCGGATTTGGCCATCCACGCCCACTTAAAAAATCACAACTTACAGGCTTACAGCCCATATCCCAAGTTAAACGAAGCTTTTATTGGCTTCGTTTTAACATTGTCTATGGAATAACACAAAACTCCTGTTTTACGAATATGCTTCCTGTGTTATGAACACATTCACTCTTACACCGCTGTTATATTATGAACACTTTGAACTCAATCTATTTTAGGTTTTACACCTTTTTATAACTGTTGAATAAGCATAGTGAATAAACTGATACAAATAATGATTCACAATCATACCTGCACGAGTAAAAACAAGTTTCACAGTTACATAACACCGTTTTTGCAGTAAATCTTATATAGTTGGTGTTGCCTCATCTTTGAATCTTCATGTATTTAAGTAGCTATATTGTGATATTGATTGTTAGGTACTTAGATCGGTAGTATCAGTGTTGCTTGAATCTCATATAGACGAACGCGTCTGTTGCAGTGTGTAACCAAAAAAAGTAGATTATTGTGTACTACATACATAATTATTAGTAATAATAGAATTAAAATGTATCATCACTAAAACTGTGCTTTCATGATTCGCCTAGAATATCTTCTTAGCCTAAGTATTTATTGTGTACTTTTGTATTAGACTGTAACGTATCTACTAGGGTGTAATCATAGTTGTCGTCTTTGGAGTAGGCCCTTACACAGATCTATCATAGATATTTAAAATACAATGTAGGTATCTCAGTGGTGATATTATTACTGTAATTCGTATTTAGGTGTATGTAGAAAGATGATTTTATTTTCTTTCTCTCTAGTGATATTACCTACTTCCTGTGATTTGTGACTATTAATAATTTTATACATGTTCTAGCTCAAACTAAATCTGGAGGTTGAACTTCTCTTGGCTATAATTTTATTAAATAAAGCAATATCTACAAATCGTTTGTTTATTGTCTGGTGAACCCTGTTATGTAAAAAAACTAAATACAAAGCAAATAGATACCTACAGCCCGATCCTACCTGCTTCCGCACAGAAATCGCTACAAGTTTTCCTACCTTACTTGCTTTTCAATGTTACCAATGTTGTTATGTACTTTTAACATTTAATACCTACGTCATGATCATCTGCATGGTGCACCCACCTCTCATTGTGCAAGACCGTTATGTTTTATAAAATTCAAAAAATAAACGATGTTCTCTTTATTTCCTAAGAAACTATAGTTGCTTTTTTATGATACACTTTCTATTTTTATTTATTTGAAACCCTTATTTGAAAGGCTGACATAAAGTTAAAATTACAGTTATAAGGGAATTATTTTCTTTTTGCTTATTAATATTTACTAATTATATAATATTACATCAGTACAGGACTAATATAAATGATCATTTCACTTAGCCTCTACTTTTGTTGCACAGATGTTGCTTTTACCTTTCATCAGATCTTTTTTGGGGCTCAAGAGCCCCAAAGAAGATCTGATGATCTCCTCGTGTTTCGGGATTCATGGTTGTTCTTAACTTCTCTTAAATCGGTTATAAGAAACATTCTGATCCAACTGATTCACAAGTTTTGGTAGAAAGAGGAATTGTACTGACCGCGTGCTAGTGACCTTAATATGTAAAAAAAAATCTTTTTTTTTTAAAAAATAACTGACTCATCAAAAAAAAACTAAGAAAGTGAAAAATATTTTTTTCTTCGGAAGCCGGTGACTTTAAAAAACCTTTTTTATTTCCCCCTTTTTAGTTGTGATATTCCACAAAAAATATCACCACGCATAAATTTTACATATATGTATATGTAAAATTTATTGATACATATCAATTCAATTTTTCAATATCATTTTATTAACATACGCAAAGAATGGAAAATACTTATTAAAAAAGCTAATTCATAAACTCAAGAAAAGTGAACAAAATTTAAATAGGATCACTGCGCGCGCTTTTTCTCCCAAATGAAAAATAATCACGTAAATCGGCCCAGTAATCACGGAGAAAAGGTATACATACATTTAAAAAAATGCTGGTGGTTTGCATAAACTCCTCCTTTTTTAGTAGTCTGTTAAAAATAACTTGTCACTGTGTTCGTCCACGCTAATCTCCAAAATCAACAAAACGATTTCAGTGGTGATTATAATATGTATGGTTTTTTCTAGCTTGACAGATAGCACAGTCTAGGAGCTGATAGGTGGCGCTATGCGAAGCAGGGACCGGTCACAATGTGGGACATCCTTCATCATCTCCACTTGATACACTATGACAATTGTAAGATATGATCACTGGTTTCCGTCATTTTAAGTTCATCAACAAATGCTTTATCAAATCCAAATAATGATGAACTGAGGTTTTATAATAGATTTGTCAAAAACTTTTTTGGTTAATATGACTAGGTAACTAACCCTTCTAAGTCAATTCGTTTTTTAAAGGGTAACTATCTTTCACAATACACTGTGTTGTTGCCCTAGTTACGAAATCATATTTTTACAGTGCATGTAGGTATTTATGGGGTTGGCATATCCGTATGCATATGTTAACAAAGAATATATTTTTGTAAGTATTTATGGTTGTTGTATGTGCATAAGGAATCTACCCATGTACATATGTATGTTCCTACCTATGTCTTCTGTTTGGCACTCTCTGCAACCCTATACGGTATGATCAATTTCAGAAACGTATTCGTCCATATAAGATTCATCTTAACACCGCGGGTGACACTTCAAGGCAATGTTGCCATTTTTTTAAAGAGGATCGTGCATTGATCGTGCCTTAGATTTGAAAGGATCGCATTTAGCAAGTTTTTCAATTTTGCCATATTAGGCCAACTCCAACAACCTATCTACCAACCTCTTATTAATTCGGTTTTATACTTTGAACTACTCCACTATTCGTATTACATTTTTATTACCCAGTAAAATCAGTCCCATCTACATCCAAAACGTAAGCTGAAATCATGGCAATAAGGTACTTCGGACCAATTCTGGGTGACAAAAATTTAAATAAAGGAAATACCAATTCCCGGACAATGATTTATTAACTCATGAAATGCGCCATTGCATACTGAGTTTCCTCCGTGCCGTGAAGAGCACGTTAAGCCATTGCTCCCGGCTGTCATTTGTAGATCTTTGACAGTCGTTACAGGTAGGCAGTGGCCCGAAAGTCTGACAACAGGGATATCGTATTACCCAGAACTGACTAAGATTTGGAGGTCGGATAGGCAGTCTCTCCTTGTAAAGTACTGGTAGTAGTGGAAGCCGACCCCATCATAGTTGGGAAAAAAGCTAGGTAGATGATTAAGGTATCGGTATTATCACTGTTAAGGGTCGGTGCGGGATCTATGGCACGGAGCCTGCGGTCCTTTCTATAAGTATTAGAATTAAACACGTAAATTGCGTAGCTACAATTTTTCTAGTTGAGACTCAGTAACAAAAAAAGAAAATACAAACTACTGAAACGTTTTAACTGCGCGCTGCGTAAACTGTGTGTGATGAGACATTTTGGTAGAGACGGGACTATCAATTCTATATTAACACAACATCACGCCTGTAATCCTAAAAGGGTTAGGCAGAGATGTATCTAATAGTACACCCAAACTGCATTACTGCATTTCGCCAGTTATGTTGAAGTCCCATGTTATAGAGGGCGAGCCTATTGCCTTCAACCGGGCACAAATCCAGACTCCGTGGCTGCTACTGAGAAATTCCTGATGGAAAAACCCAATAACAATTTGCCCGACCCGGGAATCGAATCCAAGGCCTGAGCTCAGCAGTCTCGATTGAGAACACTAGACCAAAGAGGCAGTCAATAATACTGCTAAACTGAGTACGCAAAAACTTAAGATTATATGTGTGGGTTGGAGAGGATCGATGAAATATTTTTAAGTACAAGTTATGATTTGGAAAAAAAAAAATGTTTTTTAATTTCATGAAAGTGACTACAAATTTTCTCGGAAATCACCCATCAACTGACTATAAAATTACTGTCAAGGAGCTCTCATCTGCGGGCCAGGACTCCACTAAAGCGGAGACGAGCGCAGCGGAGAGGAGATGTGCAAACTTCGTTCAATCACAAGAGATAGGACAGATGCGATGTAGATTTTAACCAATTTGATTAGTCCTTTTCCACACGTCTCCTCTTTTCTCCGCTTTGGTGGAGTCCGGCTTTGGATTGTAACATGTCCTTAAAAATACATTCTCTACTTGCACATTTGGACTTCTTTCCCGTACATCTGAGCGCCGTCAGCAATGAACACGGTGAAAGGTTCCACTAGGACATTTCTACAACATAAAAACGATATCAGGGCAAGTGGAATCCACATATTATACTCGCAGATTGCTGTTGGACATTACAATGAGACCACCCTGACGCAAAAACAGAAGAAAATCATAAGGGGCATTGAAATGAAGAGTTATAAAACTGCAATACCATAACGTAACTGGTGAAGAGTTCTATTTACTAGCACAATTTGTATTTTATCATAACTATGTTAGTCTGTAAGACCTGATAATATATGAATGTTATGTCATAAGTTCATTTCGTTTATTAAAACTTTCAAATACTGTAAAAACATATTACAATATAATACATTGATTTGTATTTAAAATATTCTAATTACTTTTCTAATATCATAACTAGACAAAAGTTTTCATGTTACAAATCAAAAGTGTTTTTTTGTTGACCAGATATTTGTCAATGTTGTCCTTAGGATTTGGCTAAGACTGACTACACACTCTGAAGGGTTCCGAAGTCGGGATGAACACAAGTTCAAAATGATTTTATCAAGTTTGTAACCGAGATCTCAAAAACTATTTATTAATTCTTCTTGCTCGTCGTGTGTATGATTTCTAAAGAAAAAAGATTTCTATCAAAAGATAGAACTCTGCCACTTCAACTGCATTATCAGCGGCTTCGGACAGATTCCTTAATGCAGCTGGAGAAGCTGCACAAAAAGCAAGGCAGAAGATGTGGATTCGCTTGCATTGTTTTTAACCGTTTTCGTTTATCTCAACTGTGTCTTCCTCCATCCTCTTACGCAAGCCTCCTCAAAGCTCCCAGCAAACCATCAACTGAAATGGTTCACCTGGAAATCTCTAAACTGACTACGAAGCCAAGTCGGCCGTTGGAGGAACAACGAAGTCCGGTGGGTATTCCGACGAAGAAAAGGGTGACTGCGGATCCTCACAAACCATTGACGTAAATAAAAATTTACTTATTTAAAATGCACTCATAACACCTTTTTTTCCTTTCATCCTTCCGCTGAAGGAGTGAAATCTATACAAATAAATAAAATTGCAGTGTCTGTTTGTAATTTCAAAATAAAGCTTTTCACTGAATGCATATGAAAGTATAAACGCAATATACGGTACTTATAACAATAATAACATTTCATTTAATTTTTGCCTATCTGTCTTTTTGTTCCGGCTAATCTCCAAAACGGTTGGATCAATTTTAACGGGACTTTCAATGGCAGATAGCTGATGTTATAAGGAGTAACTTTTATTTTAGAAAAAGCATTAGGGTTCCGCGTAATAAAATGAAAACCCTTGAAATTGTTAACAAAATCCGATTCAAATAGGGAAGTTATGTTTTTATAATAATTTCACGCTCACAAAGGTCGCGGGGCACAGCTAATTATGAAATAGGGGTACCTATCAGTATTTATTTCATACTAATTAATAAATATTTTATCAAGAAATCAGAAAGGAAATTTTCTTCCATAGAAACTTATCAAATAGCAAGCAAGAGCTTGTACACTTCCATTGCGTTTTTGGAAATTAGAGTTAATAGTAGTAGTTGGGGATGTGCAATAGGTTGTTATATCAACCGGGCACGGATCCAGAGTCGTAGATGCTATTAAGAACTTCTTGACACTCAATAACATTTTACGACCTATGAATCAAGCCCAGGGGCTCAGGCTCAACATTAGCGCGAGCGAACACTAGAGAGGCGGGAATTTTTTATATCTTTAGCTTGACGACGTTTAATTTTCGAAGATAGGAGATACTATTTTCATTCATTCAATCTCCAAAACAACCCCTATTGGAACCCAAGCAACCCGATGTTATTACTTAGCTCATGTATCAATCACTTTTTGCAAGGAATGCACACAATTACAAATGACCCAGAATGATTTACTAAATGGTGCTATAATAATCCACGTATACCTTTACTAGTATAATTAAATAATTAAAAAAAAATTAAAACGTGTATAATTGTACAGAAAAACAATTAGTGAAAAGAATTGAGTAATTTTCTTGATTACCATTTATTAGGCTATTACCTCCTAGATATTGAGGTGTTAACATAAAGTCGTTAGCTAGTTTTGAATTACGGCATATTCACTGAACAAGTGATTTACTTTCGTTATTATTAGCTCCGGACTATCTATCACTTTTACAGTCATTTTTTTTGGCGTGGGAATTTAAAATGTACTATGTATCTACATAAATTTCTCCTCCCTCCAATTTCAGAATTTGACTTCTTCTAAAATAAAGAAACAAAACTATTAATGATCTTCTGATGGTCAAAAACCTCATTATTTTTATATAAAACTAGCTTATCCTCGCGGTTTCGCCCGCGTGGAATTTGATAAATGTCCCACGGGATAATACTATCAGGATAAAATGTATCTTATGTGTTAATCCGGGTTATAAAATATCTGTGAGCAAAATTTTATCAAAATCAGTTTTTGTAGTTTTTGCGTGAAAGAGTAACAAACATCCATCCTCACAAACTTTCGCATTTATAATATTAGTAAGATTATAGTTTATGCTTATGGCGGAGATTATGGAACAACTTCAGTGCCACACAGCTAGGCATTTTGTACAGTTTCAATAAGGTTAAAATAAAGAGGAAAATTAAGAATAATATTAGGCCATAGGATATTTAAAGTGTGCCCTAACTAATTTTAGCTTAAGAATGTAAATAAGCATCTACAAAGCAAAGCAAATTCTCTGCTCCAAGGTTATAATCAGTGTGATCAACTATCAGATCTGCAGATTTACCTACTGCTAAATGATCACCAGACATGAAGAATAAAAATATGATAGAAGAAGGATGAACATTCTATGAAGGTAGATTTGTGTGTTATAACTTAAGTAACCATACCGTGAGTTTCATAATGTTGTCAAATGAACAGCAAGCCCTCTGCAAAATTGAAGAACAGCAGGAATCTTTTAAATACTATTTGGTGTAGCGGTTTTAGATTACTTCAAGATTGATTAACCTGCTGACATTTACATTCAGGGTATTATTATTATGCCACAAAGCTGTTTGCATCAGAAATACAAGCTGTGCGCCTAATGGGTAATTCCAACGGCCAAAGTAATGACAAACATCTATAAGAGACGATTTTTTTTTTACCCAGTATTGCTAAATAAGAAACTTTTAAACACTGTTTTAAGCTTTCACGGTTTACAACTAAACTTATACTGTCACTTACGGGATATCTTCCGTGATTGTTCATTATTTTGAGCTCCCGATATTTCGGCGCTGTTGTCAACCCGCGATCATGGCGCTTGCAACAGCGCCGAAATATCGGGAGCTCAAAATAATGAACAATCACGAAAGATATCCCGTAAGTGACAGTATAAGTTAAGAAACTTTTGTCCAAAATTGAATATTTATAGACCCAGAGGCTTAGGCTGTATGTTGTCTAGGCTTAGGTAAAGGCAAAACCCACAATCCTACACAACGAACGTTATTTCTAATTTCCCTCTTTAAATTAAAATAAATCCAAATTCAGTTTCTTTACTTCACATGGACACTTATTAGGATAACAACGTTCTGTAGAAGTAAATACTGAATTTTATTAGGTACCTACGTTAAATAAAATAGATTTAATTAAAAATAAGTTTTCCTCTTCCTTTATTTTTTCGGAACTGATGAGCTTTTTTTTTTTTTTTTTTCCGGATGGGAAATCATCAAATGACCCCCCCCACTCTGGGCGGAGCGGAGGGGAGTGTCAGACTTGTACTGACTAAAACCCATCCATGTTCCTTCTTTGCCCTTTATGTTCCAGGGCCACGGTATCTCTTTCGAACAGTCCCGCAGCCCTGGGAGCTGATGAGCTTAACAGATGATTGTCGAACCCACGTTTCGACTACGGTTGCACTGTATCTTTCAATCAACATAATAATTGTTCTCTCAATGGAGATCATCGTGAGAGTTGGCGGGCCTTCCAACTCAAATCAAATGTTTGCGCAATGTGTACAGACTTGAAGGTATGAGAATCCTATGATCCCGAAATGATTGTTTATGTTATATAAAAATGGGATCAATAAAAACATGAACGCTTTTCGTATTTTTCTGTTTGTTCGCTACGCTCTTCTCAACTGCACAATGCATTTTGATGTGCTTTTTTACTTGTTAAGGTAGATAACACATACGCTTATTCTTATCATTACAATAGAGTAACTGAAAACGAAAGTAAGAACAATATTTTGCATTACCTACATACTAACCGAAAATACACATAACACAGTATTCAACTTATTCTTGTCCTACATTGTTTCCTACATTAATGTGTAAATACGATTTATGACATTTTTCTTTGTCAACTGTCTGCAAAAACCGTAAATAAATTGGTTATTAAATACTTCCCAACACATACCTGAATTCTCTGAGCAAAAACAATGGCTTTGTATTGCAATAGGTGTAATAAAATAATGCATCAACATGAGAGTTTTATGCAGCTGTAGCAGCTTTAGTGATGCATAAAGCGCTGATTCGTCTTCATTAAATTGTATAACTCTTACATAATGTGTGTTTTATTATGTTTTCTGGCGCAACTAAGGACACCTAAGAAATATATGAGTGAAAACAAAAATATAGCACGTAGCTCGGGCCCGTACATGCAGATGCGCTGCAAGTCCTGATGATGCAGGTGAATCACAGCTGATGAGTGCGAAGGGTGTTGGCAGAGGTGCGAGCGCAGTGGGCGAGCGGGGCGGGCGGGGCGCAGATTGAGGCCACTATTTAACCGCACGACGGCCGCGCAACGACCTGTTGTGATCCCGTCATGGCGCGCTACGCCCGTGTCGCTACTCTGGCCGCGTGTCTCTTGTTCGCCTGCGGTGAGTCCTAACCTTTATCTTACGCATCCAGACACCGTCCATTTCGCGACGTCACGGGTGGCTCGACGTCACATCCGCACATCTGCCAATAATTTAGTGATTGCGTCAGTACAGTGTCGCACTTAGTGAACAGTGAAGTTGCCCATTCTCGACAATCGCGAGATAGACTGTGTCTCCGCAGAGTTTACCAATGAATGCAGCCGACCGCGATCGCCTTGCACCGAACGACCAAAGGACATCAACGCACAGTGACTCGAACCCTTCAAGGATAGTCACTGACGGCATGTCTCTAACGTGTTTCATGTATCTTTTATACATCGGCGTCGGTGTTGTGAAAACAAAACATAGAAATTAGCTTATTTCGGTAATGTAAACGTTTCAATGTTGCGAAAACATATAATTAGTTGTATATGAACTTTCCGTAACAGTCGTTGAGCATTCGGTACATCGCTTACCACTTTGATATTTGTGTACAAGGTTCGAGCAGCAGTCTAGACAACTGTGACGAGATGGGGACAAGGATTTGTGTTTGATTACTTCATCTGAAAGGCTGTCATTAGGACGTGTTTAGTTGAACTATTGGTTAGCACCTGCTGCGGCTGCGCTGCGGTTGCGGAGAACTTTCACATTCGTTCCGTGTTGCGCTACGCCTGCGCCGCGCCGGTGACGTCACACTCTACATAGTGTCGAGGGCAGCGAGACTTCTGCGACGTTACATGAGCTGGCCCTATTGATTTCTCGAAATTTACATTTAGGCCGACGACTTATACATATACTAGGCGTGTATCGTAAAGATCAGATTATCAGATATCATCGTGAGCGTTATTCTAGCTGGTAGAGTCGGCGCCGCTCGTTTCTAGACGAAAAGCTGCGCAATTTCCTTCCTCGTAACGTTGTCTTGGTGGAAAATTTCATTACGTTTTATAGCCTTGTAAAGGCGTGTTTATATTTAACCTTACAAACAAAGGAACGATTTACGAAAACAAAATGTAAACACGCTGCCAAATTACAGTTATCAAAGCATTCCTTAAATCCATTAAAGAATGCTTGAATAATAAATAAAGCTTAGCTCTTTTTGGTAAAGTTCACTGCTAAAAACTGAAGATCCCATTAAATTTTTCGTGACAATTACTTAATGTAGAATCTAAAACATCTAAATTCCATATTCCTTCACTAGTTTTGTCTTGTTCTGCAGGTTAAAGTTCTAGTTCAGTTACGATACTATCTAGATTTTATTACGGTAATTAATGCATTTAAAAGTAAACCTTACCGCGCTTTAAATTTTGCAGACGTTTCATCAGGCGCAACGAAATCGATATTTTATACAACCATAAACTTTAATGCTCATTTCATTATCGATTTAATTGATGGTTTTACTTTGAATATTGAGAAAGAAAAATATAGCAATAAATTCTTTGTCTAGTAAAAGTAATCTTATCTTCAGAATGCTAACGAAGCTTGTAAGCTTGAAAATATAATGTCAAATGGTTTCATTTAACAAATATCATCAAGTGAAACTAATTCGTTTGACAATAGTACATTATTTTATTTGGGATCTTATTGTACTCCAAGGGGTATCATAATTCTCAGTACTAACTGGATTGTGTAGGTCAGATAGGCAGTCGCTTCATGTAAAATACTGATATTCAGCTGCATCCGGTTAGACTGGAAGCCGACCCCAACATAGTTGGGACAAGGCTAGGCAGATGATGATGGTACTCCCATGAGAGGTGATCATCCATCACACAGTTTATACAAGACTACTCGGTATTATTATCCGGGGTATAACTATGCGGATAAATAAGTTGTCTGATCATTGTTTCCGTTCACACATACTTACGTGCCATACTTGTACTGCTCAGGTGCGGCAGCTTAAATGTCATAGAGTCACACAGTTCACGTGAACTAAGAGTCAAGTGTTCAAGGGCGTCTCCAATAATAGCTTCCTTTCAATTATTATAGAGTAAACAATATATTATCTCATGTCAACCTTGAAGCTGCGAATATAAAAAAGGATTTTACTGAATTATGTATGAATGACCAATCAACTAAATGTGCAGATATTATACTTTATTTGTTTGCGTTCATTTGATAAATTTTATGTATTATTAACTTCGAAAATCTACTTTATAATTGAATAGAAAATTAATTGGTACCGGGACGTGAGCGATCGTTATGAAGTACTTACAAGCGAGTGATTTTTAATCAATTAAAGTTTGACTTTAATAAATGATTGCTTTAGACTTGTTGTTCAACCAGTTCACTGCTTCGTTGATACAATTGAATTGATGAAAGTGTTTGATAACATTTCAAGTTTTTTATTTCAAGTTGAAGTCCTAAACAATATTAACTACGTACCTTCGAGCTCAATTAATTAAAAGTTTTATAACTTAAACGATTCATTTGTATTAAGACATTTGACAATCACACATTATGTAAGTATTCGTAAGGCTCGGTCGTGATTCTCTTTATCAGTTACCTACTTGTGGTAGGTTTCCAGATCTTTAGGTCTCTGGGTCAGCCGAGTTGCGACACAACCACCACGTGAGATACATAGACAGGCTCCGAACAACTCGATACTCTGTCGAAACAACATCGCATAATACGCCTGCGCGTCGATTACTTTAACATTTGAATGATCTACTTAGCTAGTTAGCTTATGTCTAATTTTGTAAACGTTCACGGTTTACGCTGGTTGAGCAAAAGTTATTTTACACAAATTTCCTAAAACAGATATTGCACAAATAAGTAAAATAGGGTTACCAGCTCTTTAACGATAAAGGAGACTTTTTAGTTTATTTCGTTCATCACGCATCCTTTAAGCGTTGCATCCGTCAGCCTGCAGTGACTATGAGATATGCAATCTACTCTGCACAGTTATATAAAATTTGTTTAAGTGAATGTTGGAGTTGCTTAATTTATTTGCCTATCACATAACACAAGTTTAATTCGTTGTGCTTAATCATTTCACATTATCATGTGCTAAGTGATCGAATTTATTTATTCTATTTGCCTGCTCAACGACGAAATGTAGTGTGTTGTAAATGGTTTCATCACATTTATAAAGAAATGTGCAATACGGCAATCACGGCCTCGGTCAAGTTTAAGTACCTATAGTATAATTTCGTTCACGTTGCAGACACTAATGTATTTCTAGCACGTACGGTAGGCTCTTCATTACTTGGGTTTTCCACGTAACTTTCACATTATAAAGGAGTCATATCTCAAGACAAAGGAGATTGGCGACATCTTACATTATTATGTAAGATGTTGATATATTTCTCGAGTTGATTACATAGAGGAGACAAAGTGAAACGTGAATATTGATCGCGAGCGGAGAGGTCGTCGTGATCGCATGTGAGTGACGCCGACAAGGTGAGCGCTGTTTACTTCCGCGTACGGAAACGCCAGTCACCCGTTATCGCAAGTTAACTTCGGTTGAAGGGAGTGCCGCAGAAGGAAAGTCGAGCGGTGGTGCTAAATATTCATAAGGTCGGCCGTTGGTATTCCAACAACGCGCCCGGTCGACGCCCGAGCTGCTCGCATACCTAGTTGTTCCCACATTCGTGCTTTATTATTCATACAATAGTCAGTTCTGGAGGAACGGTATCGCTCCTCAGTGACAAGTTTGATGAAAAAACTGTCTTCAATTCAAGAAAAATGTCGGCAAAACAATCGTTTCGCTTTTATTCGTTGATATTTTTTTTATAGTGCAAAAGACATCAACGCGTTGTCTTAGATAATAACAAAAAGGTGCTAATACACCTGTGGTGAGTCGGAGAAACTTTTATTTCGACATCGCTATTGTGTCAATTTTCTTAGATTTGTCATTTCTTTAATGTAGGAGATAATTTATCAAGTCAACTTATCGATATCTGATAATCACACACGTGATAGATCCGGGTCAAAGAGAACGAGTTAGGTTCCACAACTCCAACCAGAACTGTACAAATAAAATAATAATTTTGGGCACGTTTGCATACTTTTAAAACTAAAATTAGATTATAAAACTGGTTCAGATAAAATGTTCTTTTTGCAAATATTAAGATTGTAGGTATAATCCGGGCGCCATTTGTTAAGATAATGGTGTGGATTGACTACTTAATTAAAATAAGCAAAAGTTAAGACCTTGAATCGTAATATTACGAAATCTTACCTAATTTACATTAATTTTAGCAAAAACAGATTTCCTTATAGTCCTTTCTGTATAAATAGTCTTTTCGAATAATCAATAATCAATCGCGCAAAAACGAACTATAGTTAGTGGAATATTTTATGTTACATTCACGTAGCAGTTGTTGTGCAAAGCTGTTACTATACCAAACAATGAAAATAATATAATTATGTATGTGTATACACGCTAGCATGTCGTGTATTAATCGCGCTATCGATTGCATTGGCAGCGCGCAATATCTAACCCACATAGCTGGCTTATGAACGATCATGCACTGTGAGCGCATGCGCCACTTTAACTCCTCTAACATGCCTATGATTTTAATCTTTGGTGAGACAGATAAAGGCTTATGATTTGGAAATTAGTGGTTTAATGGTCTTTATGTACATATATGATCATATTTCCGCTACTTCAGCTGAGGAGTCTCGGTACCAGCGAGATAGTTAGATAACGTGGCGAGAGCTCCGTTTCCTAGTGTTACGTACTGCTCGCTGCTCACACGGCTCGCACGCGCTCCTTCTGCCGCTCGCAATTCACGTCTTTCTTATTACCTTCGCAAACAATTACCCAAGCGAAGTGCACAGCTCACAAAAACCGACAACGTCGACACCTGAAGCATGATCTTATGAGAAACTGTGTTAGAACATCGTTGTTGTTATTAAATGTCTCAGAAAATGTCACGCGGCGCATTATAGTTTTTATAGCTGATTTTATAATAATTGTTGTTTGTTAATAGGCATGTCGTTAAGTTTCCTGGAACACGATGATGATTCAAGGAAATCTACTATTCCGTAACCTTTCTGAATTATAATAATTTCGTCAGCCTAATCGGCACACAAATCAAATGCCATGCATAATGTACAATTTGGTATAGACAGAAGACATAGAAAGAGTCGTCCTTGTCGCTTGCCCAAGCGCTGACATTTTGAAGCGAGTCAAATGTCACGAGCGCTAACCCCCCCTCCCCCCAGCCACCTTTGACATTTAGACACTAGTGTGTTTCCAAGTGACATTTCGGTTCTAATTCCAAAAAACGGTAAATAGTGAACGTGTAACGATTCACCACGTGTTCGAAATCAATAAATTTCGTTGAATGATATTAAACGCGAAAAAGTAGAGAATCCTTTACATACTTCTTCCAGATTTTAGTTGAGCAAGTTTCTTCAGTTGCTTAGATGTATGATTCACCATGCAATGATCAACGATTGTTCAACGGATGTATTGTTTGTTTAGCGACTGCCGATGCTCACCGATGGCGGCGACAAGCTGACGATCGTGAAGCGCCGAAGAAAGAAGAGAGCTTGGAGGTAGAGCTATGCAAGGACAAGGACGCCGGCGAGTGGTTCCGCCTGGTGGCCGGCGACGGTGACAACTGTCGCGACGTCATCCAGTGCACCGCCTCCGTGAGTACCTATATATACGAACTGCACTTTTACATTCGCATTCTCTAGTAAATATGTCCTTAAAACATGTACTGCCGCAGGTACTACAAACAGCACCTGGAATGTAAGCTACCTTTAAACTAGCTCACATTGAAAACACCAAACGGTTATTATGAAAATATGACTCTGCCATTTTGAATATTTGATTATTTAATAGTTAGTTAGTTTGGAATTTTAACACGAGTGCAAATAAGGCAGTATAATTAAATATATGCGAAGCGCAATAAACGTTAGAAATTTGTCCTCAATATAAACAACAGCATTGCGTATCAGTGGGTAGGAACTGGCGTTGCGTTCTTACGACATTCAAGGTAATGTAAGACAAGCCGCGCCGCGTCGCCGGCCGGCTTATACGGCACGTTCGTAATCATGAAAATTACTGTAATTGTTCAGGTTGTCACAATATATCCACGAGCCCTCCGCGGATGTCTCTGCCAAACAACGACGCATTGGAGACCGCTCAGTCATAGATAACATACATTAATTTCCTCTGTAGAATCTAATGAAACAATATAGGACATTGATAGTATTGAGTGAAATTCACAAATTTTTACTCATATCATTAAAATATAATTACCTTATTGAATTTACAACATAATGGGAATATTGGTTTTGTTCTAGGCAGGTACTAGCTAACGATAACGACACGAAGTTAAGCATTAATCATTTCTATCTGTCTAACAGGGTATCCAAGCCATTCGTTGTCCCGCTGGTTTATTCTTCGATATCGAGAAACAGACCTGTGACTGGAAAGACGCCGTCAAAAACTGCAAATTGAAAAATAAGGAGCGCAAAATTAAACCTTTGTTGTACACTGAAGAACCGTTGTGTCAAGATGGTTTCCTCGCATGTGGAGACTCCAACTGCATCGAGCGTGGACTCTTCTGTAACGGTGAAAAAGACTGCGCAGACGGCTCTGACGAAAACTCTTGCGGTAAGTAACTCCGCCGTCTTCTTGAAGGATTGTACCAATCAATTTGTGACTCTATCTAGCCAGTTGTTCAATATATTGCATTTAAATATCTAAATTAAAACACGCAAAATGAACTTGAACGGGCAAATTCACAAATAAGAGCTAGCTCGTGAGGCGTGACGAACGACCTGCCTGAAATGCCAATCACTTGGCCCAAAAAAACATCTCAATGTTATGTCGTAACACAAATGGGTTATTTATTTAATGACTTAATTAAGATAACGTTTGGCTTTATTTATGTTAGATATACCTACACGGAATGTGTGAATTTAGGTAGAAAGCTCAGTAGTAAATAAATATCGCCTCACACATCAATAAGCTAGTCGGTATGCATCGCCTCACTTCAAACACGATTCATACAAAACAATTCTCTGCTGCGTTATATGACTTGAAATCACTTTGAATTGTAATTATGTACATGACAAGGATACAAAACTCCATTCACCAAACCGCGAAGACCCTGGGCTGTTAGTGTGACATTTATACTCCTAGCTCACGTCTTTGAAATAAATGTATGTGCATATCAACCTAGGCGACTCCCAACTCGCCGAACCAAATGTCAATAAAATATTCGCTTCTCATGAGATTAAAAAATCTACACAACATGTTGTGTACGTAATGCAAAAGGTGTAGGTATGTACGAATGGTTAATAATATTACTGAATCAAAAGTGAAATCCAACATGTGTCAGCTGTGTCGAGTGATTTGACCAAGCGAAAGTACCCATACTGGTTCCGACTCTCGCGCCGCCCGAGATTCATACGCCTCTGCAGCTGCACATGTATGACTTGTAGTTAATATCTCTCAATGACAAACTGTATCACATCACAATCTGAACGCCAAAGCTTCTTATCACGTTTGAAACAACAATAGCCATATTGCATAGACTCACAAAGAATTGTGACCAAAAATACATTTATTTCTTTACGAGCTTGCATTTCATAATCTCTTAGTGCAGATCCAACGGTTGCGTAGTTCTAGTGTTTTTCTCACGATCTTTTTAATTCAAAGTTCATAATTGCATAGGTATTGGTAAATTTAATCGTGTGAATTTTACATTGTCTTTTTATAAATATGGTTTTCTGTTTGTCGTAGACATCGACAACGACCCCAACAGGGCTCCGCCCTGCGACGCGTCTCAGTGCGTGCTGCCCGACTGCTTCTGTTCCGAGGACGGCACGGTAATCCCCGGTGATTTGCCCGCCAGAGACGTGCCCCAGATGATCACCATCACCTTCGATGATGCTATCAACAACAACAACATCGAGCTGTACAAAGAAATATTCAACGGAAAACGTAAAAACCCTAACGGTTGCGACATTAAAGCTACATACTTTGTTTCGCACAAGTACACCAACTACTCAGCCGCTCAAGAAGTCCACAGAAAGGGACACGAAATCGCTGTGCATTCAATCACGTAAGTTTAATTTTAATCAACTCTTCTAAAATTCAAAAGTTTGTTAAGTTTAATTTTACTGATTGTAATTTTCATCTGTTTAGGCACAACGATGACGAACACTTCTGGAGCAACGCTACCGTTGACGACTGGGGCAAGGAGATGGCTGGCATGCGAGTCATCATGGAGAAGTTCGCTAACATCACAGATAACAGTGTAGTAGGTGTGCGCGCTCCTTATCTTCGTGTCGGTGGTAACAACCAATTCACCATGATGGAAGAACAAGCATTCTTGTACGACAGTACCATTACTGCTCCCCTCTCCAACCCCCCTCTATGGCCGTACACAATGTACTTCAGAATGCCTCACCGCTGCCACGGAAACCTACAGAGCTGCCCCACTAGGAGCCACGCCGTGTGGGAGATGGTGATGAACGAACTTGACCGTCGTGAGGACCCTACCAACGATGAGTATTTGCCGGGCTGTGCCATGGTTGACTCTTGTTCTAACATTTTGACCGGAGATCAGTTCTACAACTTCCTGAACCATAACTTTGACCGTCACTATGATCAAAACCGCGCTCCATTGGGTCTATACTTCCACGCCGCTTGGCTTAAGAACAACCCCGAATTCTTAGAGGCCTTCTTGTACTGGATTGATGAAATTCTTTCAAGTCACAATGATGTATACTTTGTAACGATGACACAAGTAATCCAGTGGATCCAAAACCCCCGTACCGTTACTGAAGCGAAGAACTTCGAGCCCTGGAGGGAAAAGTGTGCCGTTGAAGGCTACCAAGCTTGTTGGGTACCCACCTCTTGCAAGCTCACCTCCAAGGAGGTTCCCGGTGAGACCATCAACCTGCAGACGTGCGTGAGATGCCCTGTGAACTACCCCTGGCTGAACGACCCCACGGGTGACGGCCATTACTAAAGGAGCCATGATCTCACGCTTCTCGTGCTCTAAGTAGTTCTTATAAAATCTAATGAGTCAGTTGCATGGATAACATAGGCGCAGTGAAAACATTTAACAAGACAACTTAAATTAAATTGAACTTTCATTATCTAACCAACTATACTTTTATCAACTGCGATTATGTTTTCCAGTAATTCTCAAATGTACCGGGTCATAATCCCGTCCGTAGCCTAAGTACCTACCTTACTGTATGTAATATAGACTCACATAAATATTTAATAGGTCTGTTTGATAGTTTATGTGATCTTTCTAATGTAAGTCTGTTTTATAAATTTATAAAAAATAAAAAAAACCTAAAAATTGACAGTGTCTTTTTGTTAACCCCAATGAAATATTTCATCGAAAACACAAATTAGGTAATTACTTTTTTTGAACTAATTGGAACAGTCGTACAGACAAATGTAATAAAGAATATGAAGGAGTTGAATTTTAGAAGATTTAGAACAAGTATTAAGTTGTTACCCTTTGAAAACTTACCATGTTAGCACAACATGCACGCCTAAGTATTACATTACTTGATGGGGGCTCAGAAGTTTGCAACAGAGCGTGTCAAATGACGCATTTAAAAATGCACTAACCAAGATATTTTCTCACGAGTTATAAAGTTCATTCAAATCCGATGGATATTCCAAACTGATGGCGACAGCCGACTTGCACCTTCTCGAATATTTGAACAAAAATCAAACACTGCTGGACGGTCAGTGACATCATGACATGCAACGGCTATATGATAGTATGTGTACCTACCTACCTGCTATGACAGCGACTACGTGGATACTGTTTGAGATTAGGCAGCTTGCTCACATGGATTTACTGTAAGCTTTTTTATTGAGTTCAGCATATACGAGTGTAGGTAAATTATTAATGAATTCGTCTCGTATATTTCTCTGAAATATAAAAGTATAACCTATATTATGTAACCACTTGATAAATATGATTACTGACCCAAGCAAACTAGAGCAAAAAAACTCGACATTACGTAGGTGTTAGTTAATTTGCTTTAACCAAATAATTGAAACATGACAATAATTTTCTCTTGCATACTTAATTCTTAGACCCAGTAACATTGATATTACGCATCTACATATTTTGTTCCGAGTGTAGGATTTTATAATATCATACGTCAATAACTTCATTTGTAGACCATATATATATTTATGTATGTTACTGGATGTGGTTAGCATTTAGAAACACCTAGGCTTGAGATACATATCCGTAGGCTATATAAAATTGTACCGACGTCGTACGTTGCCTCGAAGAGTCGTATATTCTTACATTGATCGTACCCTGAGAACTTGTGTCTTGGAAAACTGGCGCTACACGCTACGCTTGCTACGCGCCCGCGCTGTTGCGCGCGTGGCGCACTCCGCCGCCTGCAGTCCATCTCCGCCTACGCCGTCACTTTTAAAATAGTGATACTCGTCATGCATTCAACATCAATTGCAAGATAGAGTTCAAGGACTATATTAGCAAATCGATACTTTTCATGATACCTGTGAATCACGTATTCCACTTACCATTATTTTTCTTTTGTAACTATGAATTAAAGTATAATCGTAAATCATGTAGAAATCCCAGCAAATAATCAGAAAAATAGTATATCTTAAAGTAAAACGCAGTCTTAAGCCTAAAAATAAACCAATTCATTAAAAACTTTTTTGTGTTTTTGAAGTCGGTTTTATTTTTGCAAAAAAGTTTTTTTATTTTTTCATTTTTAGTTGTCCTCCTATACAAATATGTATTTGCTATGCATTTATTTTGCATTGTTAACAATACATTTCACGGTAATAGGCTTATCCCCAATAAAATGGAACTTAACATACCTAACTGTCTAAATGTGGGTGTACTGTACACATCTGCGTACCCCCTTAGAGCATACAGGCGTGATATTATGTTATAATGTTGTGTAAACAATAAACATCCAAGCGATTACAGCAATCACGACAGATTTGCTGTCTATTATTGAATAATTCCATATCTCCGAAGTCCATGATCAGATCATGACAAAATTTCTATGGGACTAACTTGGGAGTATACTCTTTCAAACAGAAGAATTTTCCAAACTGGTTCGGGTGTCTTCGAGTAATCGGTGACGAATTGAGAAACTGTGCTCCTTTTTTGAAGTCGGTTAAATAAAACCACACTTGATAAAAGGTAAAATACTTTTATGTATAGCTGGATCCCTCAAAAGTCGTGTGGGTCATTCGAGTTGAACGTCTAAAATTAAACAAGTGCCTACCTGGGTGCAGATGTCATTAGCCTCTCGTGGAAAGTTTTTATGTCTACTTTGGTATCCCAACAACATTTCAAACATGGCAGCCCGTAAAAAATGCAAATTCGATTGAAAGGGGTATTGACCAATTGATTTACACCCGTTATGCAAAAAACAAGTAGGTACGTACATACCTAGGTCCACATAGTCTTCTAATAAATAATCAGTACCTACCTAATATTTCTCTATGTTCGTACCACAGATCAACAAGAAAACGGATAAACTTGCACGTTATTTCTTTAAATATTCCAGCCGACCTTGCTCGTCTCTTTGTGATAAATATTTTGTAAAAAGCTCGCTACATCACACTGTCTCGCCATGAATCCTTGTTCTACGAAGTGTCGGCTCAGCCACGTTGTAGCGTTACCACATCTGCGCGTCAAAATGTCATCAGTTCGTACGAGTTTGACACATAAGCGTGGTATGCGTGCGTGACGGGCGCGAGTAGAACAATAGGCGGCGGGTGGCGTGGCGGCGCCACCAACACGTTAATCTCCCCTGACATCAGTGGGCGGAGGCTGCCATTGCACATCATCACCTCCAACCATGTAGGTACATATCCTCAACTCCATTACCAACTTTCCATTTTGTTTTGCAATGCGCAACGTTTATCGAAGTGGAGAATAAAGGACAATGAAAACAATTGTATTGTTAGCAGCATCTAAATAAATAGAGAGTTGGGGCACGGGCAGCGCTGCCGGGTGGTATTAGGCATGGCCGCATGATGGCACGGAGAGCCGCGCTGCAGCCTGGGACAGTGAAAGCAGTGAAAGTGTTACTCAGCACCGACGCAGCGCATTCGCTCCCATAGTATTTGTTGTTAAGGCTTATTATGAAAAGACATTTTATTTTTAAATACAAAATAAATGGTTTATCTATTTCAGAATGTCAAATTGACCTCAAATCTGTGCTCAGATTATAAAAAAATAATAAAACCTAAACTTTTTAGAGGTTTAATAGTTATACTACTAACTTCTGAAAGAAGGCATCCTTTCAATAAGTTACAGTATACCCTTCGGTAACTTTGAACGGAATGCTCTTGTATTGCACGTACCTAACTACCCTACCCAGGTACATAGTTGTTTTAAATACTCTGAGTTTTGAACTACTAGATGTTTAAGAAAATCCACATTAATATGTATTTGACACAATACCACAAGTAGCAGCAATATTCTGATTTGATCAGTGTAGCCCAGTGGCAAGTTTGTCGAATTTGAATACTTGTTTAACTAAAACTCTATAATTTTTATACTTATACCTAGGCACAGATGATAATTAAGTCAATATACTTCTTGGAATATTAATGTCAGAGGTTACGAATTTTTTAGAACATTCTAGAAGATGTAAGTATATTCTGTAGTCCCAATTTTTTTCTAATATTATAAAGAAGTAAAATTTGTTTGTATGTAGGCGATTAATCTCCGGTACTAATTATCCAATTCTAAAAATTCTTTCACTGGCAGAAAGCTACATCATTCGAGAGTGCTATAGGCTATAAATTATATCTATATCATGAAAATTAGCCGAGTTATCGCACTTTTTGCGGACAAAGTCGCGGGCGAAGTGCTAGTGGTTTATAGACAACAAACCGTGCGCAGTGCACCCAACAGGATTTTCTATAGGAACGAACTACCGAACGAAATACTAAACCCCTTTAGGGGATGAAAATTCAAATAACTTTCCTTCGTGATGTGTATGTGATAGTATAACTCTTGCGCATTTCATGCTTCTAGCACGAAATGCGCAAGACGCACGCACTGGGTGAGGCTGAGTGTTGTTTACTTGAGAGTCTATAGATGAATGAACGGTTTACATATCTGTTTAATTATGTCCTGAAGAAACGTTATTTTTAACTTACATTTTTTGATAATACATTGATCGGTGACTGGCCTCGTATGAAGTGAAGTCATGTCTTTTTCCTGCTGGTTCTTGTTGATCTTACAACAACAAGGAAAAAATCAGTAGGTATTTCTACCCATGTGAGTTCGATTTTATCTTTTCGTAAGGTATTCTGCGAAGTAACTAAGGCAGAATCGAATAAATTATTTTATGATGTGTGCTATTCTTTACGTATTTAGTAATGAAATAATATGTTCAAGAAAGTGAAGACAGTTTTTACTGGATTTAGTCTGAAATTTCAAATAAACTAATCTAACAAATATATTACCTGACGAATTTACGTATAAGTAGGTACATAGCCTAGTAGAAGGGTGTAACCTGTAGCCTTCAGAATAATAAATATGACGCGCGTATTTATTTAAGTCTATTAATACCCCGGCTAGCTATGTTGTGATGTTGGCACAAGCACGCTATAGCCATACATACCAATACGTATAATATCTATGCATTGTCGCAAGTGAAAGGAAATATCTTGTAGAATCCTTGACTCGTGCGCGCCTACTTGCGACGCAGCGCGCAGTGGCTATGACTCGGAGCCTCTACGTGCTCTCCTCTGTGCATCTTAGGAAAGTTCATGTCCCTTATTACTAAACGAGCCGAGTAATTGTGTCAGCGACATTATTCATTCAACTTTAATATTTAGTCGAAGTACCTAATAAGGTACCTAATAAGTAGGTAATAAGCCACCCATTTTAAATGAGGTAATTAATTATACAACGATTACGGTATTATGTTCTTAATGTTATAAATAGATAATATTCTTTGAATACTAATGTCTTTAATGAATATCAATAAAATATATTATTTCGCAATATTATTCAAAAATTAAAATATATTCTTCGCCGAAATCACAAATGTCTGCAAAGACAAAAACCGTATTCGAGCTGAGTTAATCAATATTTTAGTGAAAAATAATAATTGGTGGGCTAAATATTTGTTGACGAATGAGTTAAACTAGCTATCTTCAAGTATTTAAAAGTAAATTATTTTTACATTAAACAATTTAATTTTAAAGCAGAAAGTACCTATCTGATAATATTATTTTGACAACCCACAGCTGAAAATTAACCCAAGGATAGACCCTAACCTGGGTAGACTCATAATTAAGAATATAATATAGTTTTTATCTTGATTGGAGATCAGAAATTATATCATTCCCGCGATATAATTTCTAATCTCCAGCTCCACACGGGCGAGGCCGTGGCCAATATCTTTAGTATAATAAATAAATAATTAAAAGCAGACGACATAATGTAACTTTAACAAAGTAATTTCAGCTTTAACAAAGTAGGTAGGTTTCAAAGTCTAGCTTAAACATCCAGGTCATATGTACACGTAACAGCCGCATCTCGATAAGCAATTGGCAGTTTAAATGTTAAATCTTCAGTATCTTATGCAACGAACAACATATCTCACGAAAGTGCAAATGACTGACTAGATATTTGTATCTAATTTGGAATTTATTTTCAGTTGCAATTGACTGCAAATTAATCAAAAATCAACCAAAAAACCTACATATGTAGTTGTGCAATGGCAGATCATAAGGCATTCGTATTCCAATGGACTAACTGTGTACATGGATAAGTTGAGAAAAAATATTTAGCTGCATTATCAATCGGTTTTCTATACTATGAACAAGAATACTAATTATTTACCTACAGACGAATTCAAAGAATTATAAACTACTTAATAAGATACAAATCCTTGTTGTCTGCTTCCGTGTTTCAATCTGATAGACCGTGTGGCTGGGTAGACGAGTCTATTTAGTCTATTTAGTACGTGTCGACGACGTGGCGATCGTGATTTTTCGCAAATTATGGATACAGTGTGTGCGTGTGCGTACTCACATTAATTGTCATAAAATATCAATTGTTACAATTAGTACCTACCTACAGTCAGTTCGGAAGCATAAAAGGTCTGTCAGCCACTGACATCCAACCTCCGATCGGTACGTTCAGATTCGTCAAAAGGTCAAAAATTCTAATATTTACCCTTTATGTATCTTATCTATATTTATTTTATGTATCTGGTGAAGTTCAACACAGTATTGGTACCTATTAAGAAAAAAGTTCAACTGATGATGATGTCCGAATTATTTTTTTTATCGTCTATCACATTATATTTAGTACCTATCGACTATCCAGCCAGGCCATTCACTGGCGCATCACGTTGACCCGTTGCGAGAAGAGTTGCGCGGAGGTTCGCTGGAGCGCGGTACGGGCGGCGCGGACGCACGCAGGCTTGCGCACGCCGCGCTGACCCCGCACCGCCTCGCTGTACGTCTCGTGAGCCTCGTTCCTCGAACATTACATAACTGTGGTACCCGGATGTTGCCGCAAGGCCATCCATACATCAACTAGCATTTAGTTCCAGTCATCTTAAAAAAGTTTCATAAATTAATTGAACCTGTTTGTCGGTCGTACTGAATGTCAATCTGAAAATGTTTACAGCACTTCGTAAGGGATACTCAATTGCTGTTAATCCTTTCAGGTACCTACAACAAACCAATTCAGTTCCACTGGTACTTAGTGTTCCGGCCAGTAACATACCAACGAAATAAATTTATTAGTGACGCAGTATGCACATTTTAAGTTCTGTAGTTTACTACGGTGTGTAACTTGTGTGACGTAAGCTTTTAAGTTCCAGATTGTTCCGATATCCTTGTAAATGAAACGACAAACCAAGCGCATGAAACGCATTCTAAAGACATGATTCATGCACTGCAAATGCAATATCCAATGATGTTTTGTCTACTTTTTGCAATAATTACGTTGTTAAGAGTTCCTTGAATTCAGTTCGCGGTACGAACAAGTACCAAATATCAGTGGTAAGTCTAGTGATGAACTTCAAGAATACCGCCGATGGTTGGCCAGTATTGTTTCAAAATCACCTCATGTATAAACATTTTCTTCATGATATTCCTGAAGAGTGCCTATCTGTTATATAATTAACAACCTTGGAATACAAATAAATGTTGATCCATACTGAACACAGTTCAGTAATGAAGTAATAACTATGTCTGTATCCTTACACTATTATTACAAGGTAGTAATATTCTTCCATATTACCCACAGGCATTTCAATCACTGGATCCGACTAATTTAAAACTTTTTGTCACTAAGTGATGAACAAACAAGCGTTTGCTTAACGCTAACTAGTAATTATTACGATGACGCAAACAAACACTACACATTATGTACTTAGATAACGTGTAGTATTTGAATTGAAAAATCTTTTCGGTAAACTTGAACCTAAGTAAGTACATACATACATTCAACAAAAAACTACAGCACACTAGTCTACCTTCAACATGACCACAAATAGAACGTCTTCTTAGATTTCGGACATATTTATTTACCTACATGAAATACTTATATACAACGTGCCTAGACGTAACATACTTACTTTTGTTGAACTGTCGTTTATCATTCGGTAACACAAATAAATGTTATGCTTACTTCTTAAAATTCCATTTGGATGTCGGGTAATTCGATGCCCTTGACTTTTGACAGATTCATCTTCTTAATATGTAGGTATATTAAAATAGATGTGACCTCTGAATATATTGACATTTTCAGATAAACTTTTACATATGTAGATATTTTGAAAGATATACAGCTGTGCATATTTTACATGACCCCTAGTAACTGGACTACACTTATAAAATTAATAATACAAGTTAATAAAGCAATCCATTCCTGCTTAATGTATCAAAATAAATTAACTCGAGTTAATATTACATATCATGTCCTAATAACATTAAGCCGATCTCATGCTGATTTACATAATTATTACCTATATATATGGGGATCTTCTTTCCACCTTTATTTGACATTGACATAAATTTAAATAAAACAGGTTCCATCGATAATCGAAAGTGAGTCTCACCCAACAGGTATGCAAAAAAGGAACTTAATACTACACAATGATTATAATTTGTATAAAATGAAAACGATTCATCTCTGAAGGTCTAGTCTAACCTATTAACATATAAAACCTACCAATAAATGTGATTAATGTAGTAATGTGTGTTATCGGATAAAATTCTATATAGTTTGATATGTTTTAAATGTGTACGGGATATAAGGATTTTATTGAATAAAAATGAACCCTAACCGTGTTATAGCATTAACTGATACATAATTTTTAACCGACTTTAAAAAAGAGGGTACTAAACAAATCAGCTCCTCCTATTGACTAAGTAATATTATTATTTTTCTGGCAAATATAGGACATCCGCCGAAACAAATTATTAAAAATATTTGGGCGGCTGAAATTCATGCTTTTGGAAACTAAAAGCCGGTTTTCAGACATCATTATTGATAGTTGGACTAGACAATAAAAAAGTCAGTGTTTACAGTAAAAACAATCAAAAGTATGATTTGAGATGATAATGTGACTAAACATCTGAAGTGAAAATTTCAACTAACTTTTGGAGGCCACCGTTTACATAGACGGTATTGCCCAACTCTTCGGGGAATACAAGCATGAAGTTATTTGGGTATCTATTGTAGGGGCTTTTTATAAGACTTTTAAACCGAAACCTGTTAAAATAGACATTGGATACACAAGCACCTAGTCATAGTCAACCTGGTCATTTCAGTAGTTTTGCTAAACAATGACTGCACAGGTACAACGCGGCTCGTGATGAAAGTTTTGATTTTGGTAGAATTAATCTGAGGGGTCTCTCCAGTTGACGAATGATGATGTATTGATACTATTGTTTTATAAACTGCTCATTATAACCTCCCTATACCTCCCTACTCTCCTTGGCCGGAACATTAGTATGAAATTCTGAGCTCTTTTAGTGAGTATTGTTATTGTTTTAAAAAGTATTGCCAAGTTACTTAGCCTCATACGAAATCAGATAAATAGGTACACATTATCCGAATTCGCACTTTACTGCACCATAGTCAGTATTGGTTAGAATAGATAAACAGAAGCTGGTGGCAACGAATATACATACACACAGCTGGCTAGAAAGTTGGGATAGTACCTATTAATTTCCGAACTTTTAACAATAAATCTTAAATTCACTCACTGATATACGAATCTGGGTCTGAAATGAGCACTTAAGATCTTTAATAGAGGATAAAAGTTCTTATGCTTCCATAAGAACTTTTTTTCAACATTTTGAAGTCCGCAACGTGGGACCAGACTGTTTTCAAATTTAAGTTAATGGTTGTATCACAGTTTTTTCTGAAATTCATCCCCCAAGGCCAGTTGCCAATGGAAAATCCCAGCAAGCACACGGTTTGTATTACAAGAAAATCCATTATTTTAAGATTTTTTAAGTTATGAAATTATGTTTTAGTATTTCCTCTCAAAATAGTACGTTTCTGACCTTTCATTAAAAATCTTTACAAATGAGAGTATATATTTGGTGTCATGTTCAAAGCCCAAAGTTTTGAATCGTATTTGTAGCGACAAGAAATATTTTAAGCCCAGTAATTCTAAGTAATGTGTTATAGGTAAGTGGACACATCCACATGTGTGCTTATGTATATAGGTACCTACCTAGACTCTTAACTCGTAAAACAAGTTGGTGATGTTGTTAGGGGCCCCGTTATACCCACCCACCTACTACTGCGATCTGTGATCATTATCATTTATTAGTAACAGTAATGCTCACACATTATATTGGCACCTATGTAATATTCAAATAAATAATCGGTATCAGTTACTTAACTAAACTTATCAAATGTTTTGTCTATTGTAGACACCTCCTTTTGTAGGTGCTACCATTTTCCTATTCTGATTTTTTACATAACTACCAACACGGTGACCGATTTTCCAATTATCTTTTATCTTAAATCGTTAATAAAATAAAGTTGCTTTCCCTAGTAAACAAGTAAGTGAAGCTCCGCATCTGTCTTAGATGTTGAAACCCACCACAGTACCTTCAGAAACTATGAAGGCATGTGTATTAATGTCTTTTATTTGCGTGTAAACGTAAACGAAAATACAATACCCAGTTTCAGGATGTATGTTATATAAGAAAAAGATAGATAAATAACAGCTGTGCTTTTCTAATACAACTTGTGGAAAAATTTCCTTTTCGTATCTACTTGTAAATGGCATAGGCGAAGAACTTTCACTATTTTCTGTTTTCAAAGAATACCTATAGTGATATTTTCTAGATATCAAAGTTTAAATGTAGGCACCTACACAGGTTTTATACATTTTCCTAAAGCATTAGGTAAAGGAAGGTGTGTGTAATTGAATCAACTTCATCTTCCGCTTGCCTAATTGCGTTCGCCGTGACTAAAACTTCCCGTCTTGAGATTTTATGCAATATTCAATCAAAAATGCGGATATAAAATAATGTGAATGTTTTTCAAAAAATATTTTATATAGAATACTCTACATCTACATATATCTGTATTTAATACTGGGAGTTATTGTGTTCTGAATGTATTGGAATAAATATACAAATATCATCGAAAAGTAATTTGGTTTGAGAACATGTTAGGCTTTCTGTATGCCAGGGGTGCAGAGATCGATCGTACCTTATCGTTCATTAACTTCACAGCAATAGATAATAATACATATTACAAAATAGTAGGTGATAATGCAATGTGTGCTATTTAGCTGCATTCGTCGAAGTGCAAAAGAAAGTTTATGAAGGTGATTTACTGAAATCATTAGCAATAGTATAATTATCATTTATGTTGTTTCCAGTGGGCATCGAATGCTTATTAAAAGCTGTGATCTTAGTACAATAGTTTATTACGCACAGAGGTGTAGTACCTATAGGACGGCTGATGTGTCTGAGCTTGCTGGGTGTCGAGTGTGCGCTGCCAGGTTATATAAATACAAATAGGTGAAGAGGGGCAACGGAGACCTCTTGCACTTTCTTGACGGCGAACGTCGCAGCGACCAGTCCTCGCCGAGCATCATGGCTCGACACGCGTGTCTGTGTCTTGGTGTGTTGTTGCTCAGTTGTCTCGGTAAATATTCTTTTTTATTATTATTAAAATAAGGTGCTATAAATCCACAGGATAAATATATTAATTTTACGTTAAATATTTAAACATCCTTTGCCTAATTTGCTGGATACGTCAATATTAATTGTATCTGTTTAATTTTATTTATCAAATAAGTTTTTTGTTTTTTTTTGTGTGCCGGTAATAGGCGTTATTTATCTTTGTTATGACGTTACATAACTTCCTTTTTTAGTAATAATCGATTTTTTTAACTATTATTTAATTTTGATGCACACCTATCTAAATTATTATTTACCTGTTGCGTTTATTTTGTAAAGTTAACGGTGATTAAAATATATAATATCTTATTATCGATTTTGTAAAACACAAAAAAAAGTATAGTTTGCAACATTTAGCTTATAATTTTGATTATGAAAATAATACTTGTTTTTTTTTTATTTATAAAATATATTACGCGGTCCACTACGTTTACATAAGTTAAAGTTCGCTATAAAGCAACAAAGAAAGAACGCCGGCTACCGACGTGGCTCGTTTACTTCGCTTGACCTCGATTTCTTTTCAACGTTTCAACTTTCAATGCCGACTTGGATTAGATCTGCAATTGACTCGGAAGATTCTAAACTTAGAATTCCGGCTAAAAGCTTAAAGAGACTAAACATTTAGTTACAACCCGTAAATATAACAAGACTCACAATAACACTTCCCAGGCATTATTAACTTATCACTTAATTACCTAAAGCTTTCATTATTTGTAATGCATACAAGTGAACAACATGGCGCATTCAAAGTGAATATAAAAACGATATAAGCCTAGCTACTGCAAGTAATGAGCACGGCATGTACCTAACTATATACCTACATGTACGGCACTGCAATGAAACTGCAGGTACTAGGTACATTCCTTTACCCGCTGTGTTGTAATAGCGGCTTACGTTAAGTTGTGTTACCTAACGAGCACGTTAAGACTGAATTGTTGGTACTATGTTTCTGGCTCCTAATATTATATAGGTACCTAGGTACTCAATAGTCGCTGATGATTTTTTTTCCGGCAGTAAATGGCGAGACGCGTGTTAAGCGGCAGGAAGATGATGGCGGAGATGAAGTGAACCCAGAACAGTTGTGCGATGGTCGGCCAGCTGACGAATATTTCCGTCTTACCTCCGAAGGTGACTGCCGCGATGTAGTCAGGTAGGTTTTACACAACTTGACTTAGCATATTTCGTTTGTTGTAACAACGACTTAATATACCCACGTTCTGAATGTTGTGATATAGAAGTTTCGAAACGTGACTGAGTTGCAATGTTATTCTGTCGTCATAACTTTGTCATGTATCTATCAGAGTCTAGAGAAAACTGGTTAGTAACCGAACCAGTTCCATGAATCAGTCAGTCGTAATGAAAGCTTGCAAGGTTGGCTTGGGTAGGTATGACATACCTACTCTTAGAACTGATTGAATATATAAGCGCCAACGACAACTATATAGTATAAACGACGCAGGCACCTAGAGCTGAAAGTTAACACAAAGGCCGTTGCAGCAAAATGTACTGCTGATAGTTGACTACTTCCAAATATTTGTCACATTGCTTACTTAATTTATTAAAGCTGTGAATGTGGCCAAGGACCGTTGTTTGTCGTTTGATTTATTTATGAACGCTGTTTAGTATGCAGTAAGGCAATGACTTGATATTCCAGTCTGTGTACAGAACGGTCACCCTCGTGCCGTGAATATTAGAGTTAATATTGAACTTGTACAACGTCAAAGCTTAAATGCACATAATGTAACAATATTTTTGGAAAACTGATTACTACATTTTCAGCAGTTGTTACTACTATCTGTTTGGACAAGAACCTATATCTGCAAGTTAGCTATTCGATGTATTAAGTATAACATTACATTAAGGGTTGCACCTCATCTAGCAGCACGGAATCGCAGTTTTCTGTGCTGTCGAGCGCATCGTCGATACTGCCTCGTGCGATCGCACACCCGCTCTAGCAAATGACGGTTCTTTAAGCTTGGAAAAAGACGATTCTGTACTGCTAGATAACGCGCAACCCTAATGTTATATACTAGGTACCCATTATGTCACTACTAAGGTTTACACAAGTAGTGCCTACCCCGACAAGTAAGTTACGTATCGCATATCCTAGCTTAACTGTGCATGTTCACATTTAAAGCTGCGTCCACATTAGTGATATTTCAATGAATACATCGCGCCGGACTGTCACAAATTTACGCATAGGTACTAAGCATGCAAAAAAACAGTTATAATCTGATTTCACACTGAAATCCCTTCCAAGGTCTCAATAGATAATACAAAAGACCGTCCACAACTTAATACGTGCATGTTGAGCGTAGCTAGTACTACTAGTACCGTGCCGTTGTCACGGAGTTTGGTCCATTGTCGTCACTAATGTGAACGATGCTTAGAGATGTTCATTAATATATTCTTGTTGATTTAATTTAGCTGCTGAGCCGTCTACATGTTATTAATGCGGGTATGAGGTTTACCCACATGATACGTGTATGTGGACAGAGTTTTCTAAGAGTATCGCTGTGTACAGGTGCGACAAAGGCGGTGAGAACGGCGTGACTCGGCTCGCCTCAGTGCGCTGCCCCGGTGGTCTCGGGTTCGATATCGACCGTCAAACTTGTGATTGGAAAACAAATGTTAAGAATTGCGATAAAATAGAAAGTAAGTTCCGCCGAATGGCGGAAGTGGACGTGCGGAGGGCTAAGCTTCCGGTATGAACCTGATCCATTGTTGCAAGCCGGTGTACCCGTTAGCCTTCCGAATGCCCACTTCCTGCTATTATGCATTTAATTAAATGTCACATTTCTTGTCAACGCAGGTGCACTAGGTCAGGTCTTAAACAAATCACTTGCCCGTCTGGACTGGCTTTCGATCTTGATAAACAAACCTGCGACTGGAAGGGTAAAGTGGCCAACTGTGACAAACTTGAGAGTAAGTGCCGAAATGAAGCTATTGGCGCGTAGCGAGCAACTAGGCTTGGGTGAAGGGGCCGCGTCGCACTGTAGTTAAGGTGTATTGCATGAGGCCCCGGACAGAGGGAGCGGCCGCCGTGGACCGACCCGATTATTACGCATTAACATTATTTCTACAACAACAAATACACCAAACACAGACTATTAACATGTTTACACACTTCATTGTAATTATGGACATGTAACACGTTGCACAAACACACGATTACCAACGCACCACATTAAACAGTAGTAAAGTAGTAGATGAGTACCTAATTAACCTATCAAAAAATAAAAATGAAGAACAAAGTTTTCCATCTATTTTTATAGATAAAATAAGCAAATAATAATATCTACCAAATGAATTATTTTAAAAAGGAATTAAGGTACATCCCCAGTTTCAGAGATCACAAATTCCCTGTTACATATAAATAAACCACTGAACTCAAAATCTGATGAAGGCAGATTAAAAAAAAAAAACCTTGCACAAAAAAATTCTACGAATCTGGATATTCTCAATAAAAGTTTGCTTTATAGCCGAAAAACAATAATAGTTAGACACTCTACATTTCTACTGCGCATCTCTTCGAATTTTGCTAACTTATGGCTTAAGCTTCATTACCATGACAATGACTAATGACATATACAAAATATTCTTTTTCGTGGAGGGAACCTAATTATTACTAACCGTTATATAGTGTTCACAACATTAACTTAGCTACGTATGTATTATACACCAAATCTGCTTTAACCGAACTAATTTGCTATATATCAATAAGGTATTCCTAAAGTTACTTATTATTTGAAATATATTATTTCATTCCAAAAGCTAGAATAGCATGTAAATATATTTTGTAAGAAATAATTTATTATTACAATTCTGTACTGAATACAGTATTCATGGAATTTAAGCTCGAAAATAAATTCGGCGTCAGTTTAAATACATTTTCATGCTAGTCTATTCCAATTCCAATATTTTAATTATATTTAAAACGTTGGTTGGAAGGCAAATTCATCACTCAAAACCCGATGATTTCTTTCATCGAAATAAAAATTCTTCTTAATACACCATAACATCTTGAACTCATAATACGATACCAACATCTCTATCTTTTACAGTTTAATCATCTAATAAATCTGTAACTTTTTCATAACCAATCAAATATAATTGACAATAAATACCTACCTACTTATTTATCAGCTATCCTATTCCCTACTTTTTGTCTTCTGTTAACTTGATCATTGTTTCATGCTTGATTTTCTTCTATTTTCTTATTGACCCTTAAACACTGTTACAATGAAAACACAAACGAAGCAATTATATAAGTGGCACCTGCGTATGTGTATAAGCGATACACCGAAAACCTCCAATCTAAATAAAAATATGTCAATTCGTTAGATTTATCATATTCTGAATTTCAGAACCCAGAAAAATTTTGCCTATCCTGAAAACGGATGAGCCTATCTGCCCTGAAGGAAAATTAGCCTGCGGAAGTGGTGACTGTATAGAAAAGGAACTGTTCTGTAATGGCAAACCTGACTGCAAGGACGAATCGGACGAAAACGCTTGCAGTGAGTATACACAGCTTAAACTCACGCACCCACGATACAGGAGAAATTCCTATTGTAACATTTAGAGCAACGTTTTTTTAAAAAAAAATCGGTTGGCATAAAATCATTGAAGTTCAAGACAAATATGTAAGTTAACTTTTGTTTACAGCGGTCGACGTGGATCCCAACAGAGCCCCAGACTGCGACCCCAACCAGTGCGCACTTCCAGATTGCTTCTGCTCAGCAGACGGAACTCGCATTCCAGGAGGTATAGAGGTTAACCAGGTACCTCAAATGATAACCATTACTTTTAATGGTGCCGTAAACGTCGACAACATTGATTTATACGAACAAATATTTAACGGAAATCGGCACAATCCTAATGGTTGCCAGGTTCGTGGTACATTCTTCGTATCCCATAAATATACAAACTACGCTGCCGTTCAGGAATTACACCGTAAGGGTCATGAAATCTCTGTATTTTCTATAACTCATAAGGATGATCCAAACTACTGGAGCAGTGGAACCTACGACGACTGGCTAGCTGAAATGGCTGGAGCACGTTTGATCGTAGAACGATTTGCTAACATTACTGACTCTTCAATCATTGGCATCCGCGCACCTTACCTGCGTGTTGGAGGAAACAAGCAATTCGAAATGATGGCCGACCAGTACTTTGTTTACGATGCGTCGATAACCGCTTCTCTTAATCGTGTTCCCATCTGGCCGTACACACTATACTTCCGTATGCCCCACAAATGTAATGGTAATGCTCACAACTGCCCATCAAGGAGTCATCCGGTTTGGGAAATGGTAATGAACGAACTGGACAGAAGAGACGACCCAACTTTCGATGAGTCTCTTCCTGGTTGTCATGTTGTCGATTCTTGCTCTAACATTCAAACCGGAGACCAGTTTGCCCGTCTTCTGCGCCACAACTTCAACCGCCACTACAGTACCAACCGTGCTCCGCTAGGTTTCCACTTCCATGCTTCATGGCTCAAATCCAAGAAAGAATTCAGAGACGAGCTTATTAAATTCATCGAAGAGATGTTGGAAAAGAACGACGTTTACTTCACTTCTCTCATTCAAGTAATCCAGTGGATGCAGAACCCCACAGAGTTGTCGGCACTTAGAGATTTCCAAGAGTGGAAACAAGACAAATGCGACGTGAAAGGTCAACCCTTCTGCTCTTTGCCAAATGCATGCCCCCTTACAACTCGGGAGTTACCAGGGGAGACTCTTCGTCTCTTCACTTGCATGGAATGCCCTAACAACTATCCATGGATTCTAGACCCAACGGGTGAAGGCTTCAATGTTAAGAAGTGATCTCTTTAAGATAAATTAAAAGACTGTACACATGTAAATAATACTCAATAATGTTAATAATAATTACAGTAATTATTATGAATGTGGCTGGGCGTCATCATGCAGTGAAAATTGTTTTATTAGATACATTAAATAAAAGTGAAAAAGTGACTATCGCTCAAATAATACCTACTGCCGTTACTTTTTTTTTAGCAAATATAGGTAAAAACTGACGTTTCATAATAATTTAGGTTATTACCTACATATGGACAATAAATTTTTAATTTTACGCAATGTTATTTTATTTGGTCGACAACCTTTCGCACCCCTACCAACCCCCCAAAACCCCCATATCTTTATAATGAACTTGAACAGATGGTAAACTACAGTTTGCCAAACTTCCACCTCGATCGTGTTTATTTATTTATTTATTTATTTATTTAACACTTCAAGCACAGAAGTACAGAGGCGGACTTAATGCCATAGGCATTTTCTACTAGTCAACCTTTGGGTGATGCAAAGACAAGCAGTGGTAGGTGTAAATCTGAAAATAATTTTAAATAATAATAAGATTAACTACAAGGATATATAAAATACTATAAATATATATCAAATACTATAAATATATATCAAAATTTAAATGAATGTAAATAAACATTTCCACGAATATACCAAAATAAAACACAAACCATGGGGAAAACATTACCGTTGTGACGAAACTGCCAGCTTCTTCCGAATGTACTCACGAACTTTAATTTTAAAAGATAAGCGATTGGTTGCCATCCTGATTTCCTGGGGAAGCGCATTCCACAGAGAAATAGACTGGACAAAGAAAGATCGGTGAATGAAATCAGTGCGGTGAGAGGGACATTGAAGCATACGGTTTTGCGATGATCGCAGGCTCCTATTATGGTTGGCACAAATATACTGAAAGTGGGGAGCAAGGTAACTAGGGGAAGTGGGAGAAACAAGAAAAGAAAACAAGGTGGTAAGCGCCCTTTGCTCCCTACGCTGACGTATAGGCAACCACTTAAGAAGAGTCCGGTGTTCGGAGACATGATCATATTTACGCAAATTGAAAACGAATCGAATGCAGTTATTTAGAAGACGGTCAAGTTACGACGGTCGGTGGTCGGTTTATGTTGTGATTGTGACTTAATTCAGTGTTGAATTCGAAAACAATTAATAAGCGTGATTAAAATCCTACTTATCCAACATAGCACTTTAGCTTTACTTACCGACATAAAATCGAGGGATAGAACCCGAGTTGATTGAGTTACTTTCTGTAAACCACATCACAAACTAATTACAAGACATCGGATTAGACCCGTCTAATACCAAAACAGCAAGAGGCTAGGCTGATGGATGATAATGAAAAAACACGTACCTATTTTCATAATTTGCGACCGGATTATAAACAACTTAAAACGGTTGAAATATGCATCTTAAATGCTCGTAATATATGTAAAAAGTGGCGAAATATGCAACAAAAAACGTAATTAAGTTTCATTTTCAACGAGATACTATCGTTTGTTTTTGAAAACAAGAGGGTATTGTCCCAAACTCTCAGAAGTAGGACTTATTAATTTTTAATAAAATTATTTTTTTATTTTTTAAAAACGATCCTTTTACGCCCACTGAGGTCACTGGGCACTAAATGAATTGCACTGCATTGGCACATTTTTGCAGCAGTTCGATACATTTAGAGTTAAAGTAAACATGCCCAACTAATGCACGACCAGCGCCGATTTTAGCTAAAACATGCAATTTTTTTTTTTTAACCATCCGTAATATACATTTGCATGAAATGCGGTCTCTAGTCATCATCAACCATCAGCTTAACCCATGTTAAACACTGTTGATCCCAATCTGTGTATCTGACCTCCACAACCCAGTTACTGACTAACACTCATGATACACGAGTCAGACTATCTGACTTCATTATACCGGTAAAGATAGTCATAGATCTATAAATGACGGGACTGACCTTGAAAATCAGGACGAGTAGTATTGTATCAACGTCAATTTTTACCCTTAAATACAACACTTGACAGGGTCAAAAAACTTTCTCCATTAAAATATACCTACAGTGCCCTCCCAAAAGTTAATTAACTTCACTAGATTTTTGAGTTATATTAGTATAGTATTTTTTTTTATTTCCAGCTTTCTAGTTTAGCTATGTGAATGTTTTCGCAGACCATTTCACTTTTTATACGAATTGTCATTTCGAATACCCGTTATTTTGATACCCAACTCAAAGCGTTTGAATGAAAAGGTTTTTTTTTTTAAATTTTAATATTGCCAGTGACAAGAGGAAGTCTGAAAGTGATGCCGGTGACTGAAAATTGTGTGTTAATCGGTTGTCGTTGGTATGGGTATGTTGATGCGTAGGAATGTAGAAAATGTCGTGAGGAAAGTTTTGAGTATGACTGTGGATGGGTATAAGAGGAAGAACAAAGAAACGATGGATGGACCGTGTGAAGGATGCTATGGCATGAAAGGAGGTGTCTGATGAGATGACGAGTAATAGAGAAGTATAGAAGAAGAAGACATGCTGCACCGACCCGAAATAGGTTGGGATAAGGGCCGGAGAATGATGATGGTAACAAGAAAATCTGCAACAAGGAAGACGTGCATCGAAAAAACTGTAACAGGCAGTATTTTGATCATGTCAGGAAGAACCATAGTTTTGTCAGGTTGTATGTTGATGAAAAATGAGTCGCGCAAGTAACACGTAAACCATCCATAAGCATAAGCATAAGCATAATCAGCCTATTGATGTTCCCACTACTGGGACGCAGGCCTCCTCTCTATGAGAGGGAATGGGCTATAATCCACCACGCGGACCCAGTGCGGGTTGGTAGATGTCACATGTCTTCGAATTTTTTGGTTCTAGAACATGCCGGTTTCCTCACGATGTTTTCCTTCACCGTTTTTTGAGAGAAGTGGTGATGAAATAACTTACACAAAGTAATGCGCCTGGCTGGCTTCGAACCCACGACTTACTGCTCGTAAGTCGGGGTCTCCACCACTGGGCCACCGCTGCTCTCAGTCGGGGTCTCCATCACTGGGCCACCGCTGCTCTCAAACCATCCAAGTTCATTTAACCCCATTGAATAACTTTTTCATGAAATAGTTATGGAATGGGGTTAAATGAGCTTAGAGGGTTTGTTCATGATTTTAATAATTATAATTCTGTAAATACATACGTGTTACTTGCGCGACTCATTATTCATCAACATACAACCTGACACTGACCTGAAAATACAACCAAAGTAAGAAAATTTGAATTTCGCGGGCTACCCTGGCGCTTCCACCTTAACTCTCCATATTTTACTATTAATATGACGTCTATAACTGCGCCTGGCATAGTAAAGACAATATTCAGATTTAATTACAATTATGTCTCTTTTTTGTTTGAGATTGAGAAGTCCCATCAGCGCCTGCTAAAATGTGACATTACATAGTTACACACGGGTGATGTTTTGCAGCTATCATTTATGATTAGTATAGTACATTTTGATACGAGTCGGGAAACTATGTGTAATATTAGTGTTATGGAGCCGAGAACTACAGTATCAAATGCCCACGTGTATCAAACGATATTTAAATACATTTTCGAAGAAATAAAATAATAGAACGAAAAGTATTTTTGTCATACACAACGAAATACTATACCTACCGCAGTATTTCTTTGTAAACAATGTTTTTTGTTTTTCCTTAAGGTGTTAGAATCACCAGGCTGCCTCGTGAGCTTACTCTGGAGCAAGCTACGACCGACTGACCGTGTGAAAAGCAGTTCTCCTTGAGTCTACCTCTGTTAGCTTAAGAGTTTGGCCTTAAGATTTATTTATGGTCATGGCAAAACAGACTTTGAGGGGAAACTGCCTCCTTTCGAACTCGAAGGGGTAGTTCGATGGCGTTATAATAATCCCCGGAATAAATACAGACTCCCCTCGGGAACAACATGGAAAAGTAACAGATAATTTTCTTCGCCATCTCTGAAAAATCTGTGATAAACGTGTTTCATAATTTCAATTGAAGCGTATGTACACCAATTTTCGAATTAATAGGACCTAGAGAATAAAACGTTTCACAGAACATTAAACCACCCTTTTCCCCCTCTTAGGGATGGAATTTCGAAAAACCCTTTCTTAGTGAATACTTACTTCACAAAGAACACATTCTCCAAATTTCATGTCCCAAGGACCAGCGTATATCAGACAGTCAAGACTTTGATTTTTATATGTATAGAAGACCACAAACTGGGAATCATACCAGGATAGAATATCAGAGGACATCAACCTAGAAGCTAGACTCAACACCACTGAAAAACCTTAAACCTAAGTACAAGGCTGCAGCAGTCTCTACAATGCATGAGAAAAAGTTGCATTCGGCATGTAATGAATATCTTAAATTTATCAAGGATAAAAGCAACGAGCGCCGCAGGAAGAATGATTGAAAGAATGTCATATTATAGAACTCTATATCCCAGAGATAAAACTGCATTCAACAGATCTGCTGTTGAACTAAAAAACCAAACCCATCCTAGCCCTTATCGATACCAACTTTTAAAACTTCCTCTCGAATCTATCACCCTCAGTGGACAAAAACTGCTACCCTAAACCCTACGGAAAGCCACTAAGAAATTAAAACGCCAGAAAAACCAAATACCGCCTCTCAAAAAAAAATACTGGGGAGTGGTCAAAATCATATGTAGAAAAGGCATGCAGCTTTGTCGAACATCTCAGTATACTGTTTTCTAGCGATTACCGGAATCTAGACCTGAGCATGACGTGGAAATAAAAAGTTACCTAGAATGTGCCCAACAGATATGTCTACCACGTTACTAAATTCCAGGAGCCGTCGATAAATAATTCTGAAAATAAAACAACTGAAGGAAAGCTACGATTTTATCGATAGCACACTTCTGAAAAAGCTGCTAATGAGGGGAGTATCATAGCATATTTAGTCCAGATTTTCATTGCTGGTTTGCGTCTATCCCACTTCCCGGGCCATTTGAAAGTTGCAGAAGTAGTTATGCTACCTAAACCCGGTAAACCACCACAAGAAGTATAGACCAATAAGGGTCTATCATAGGACAACTATTTTAGAAGATACTGTTAAAAAGGATGAAGGAAAACCTAAATGACAAAATACCAAATCACAAATTTGGTGTTAGGGAACAAGTCCATCGTATTGTGAATCTAATTTTTCATGGAACTTTTTCCTTCCAAGAGAGAAGAGATTCCTCAAGATGACAACGCAAATACATACATACAGGACTAAAAGAAAGCAGCTGGATGCAACTTTACGAAACATTGCACTGGGACCTAACAAGAAAGCACCCACAAATGAGCATACAAAGCAAGCTGTCAGTCCACATAGTAATTCTCAAACCAATCTGGACCTCCGGTATCCAGGTTTGGAGCGCTGCCAGCCAAAGTAATCTCAAAAGGAAAGGTTTCAGTCAAAAATATTACGAGTTATTTTTGCAATACCACAATGTAATCAGTGCAAAGTACCCTTAACGAAGCCGAAATGCGATATTTTTTTGTTCTATACCATACCTGGGAATCTTCATCTTCTAGTTACGGAGTTGTTGCGGGTCCAAGCTGCAACTTTTTCTTAAATAAAAGTTTTAACTGTCCTTTAAATACCTCCCCAACCCCCGTACTATTCAATGCATCCAATCAGCACAATATTTTGAGTGTGTTACATTGAGTCCTACCGTAAAACGTGATTTTTCAACCCAAAAAAAGTCGTTTCCCAGCAATAATTTTTGCGTAGAGTTACTTAGTATGATGTACAAAATGCTTGGTTGACGGCTTCGTGAAGGGTCCTTTTACACCCTGTATTAGTAACACGATAATATATCAAAACTTGAAAATACCTACAGTCAAACAAGAGAAAACACAATACGGCAACAAATACCAGAAGAGACTCTCAATAACATTAATATGACCTTGCTCTTAAAATACTTTTTAACTGGTGATGGTGGTCTCCACTTTAAGAGATTGATAAGACGTAGCGTCCCAACTCTCTCTGAACAAATCCATCTAATTTGAATTAGAAACTTAACAACGAAGTTCTCACCAAGCTCTATTAAATAAAAAAACTCAGACATATCAGATAAAGAACCAATTTATTATCGTTGACGACAGTATTTATATTGTAATATGTGTATACTCAGCGTGGAGTAGATAACTGTTATTTCAACATGTGGCAGGACCACTTAAAGAAGATCGGGCAATCTTCTATAGACTCTGGTCCAAGAAGCTTTGTTGATTCGGGGTAAACAAAAAACTTGTTGTGTTTGATGCTTTTCAATTACCAAAGCTCATGAAAATCGCTTAAAAAAAAGGGTATAAATAGTACTTTTAGTAAATCGAATTCTTCATTTTTATTAAAAAAGCAAAGCAATACAAGGTAGTATAGGTAGTGTGAATCCCTCAACACTTCATCACTGATAAACATAAGCGTAACCTTCACGACCATAATCCTTAAGAGGGGTAAGCAGACACGTTTCATCGTATGCCGAAGTTCACAGTTGGTAACATTAGTTATTATGAGTTGAAAATAATATGTTTGCTAAGTTCTGGAAGCAAAAAATTCACGACTTTAATCCTTAAAGGAGTAAGCAGACATGTTTCATCGTATGCTGAAGGTCACAGTTGGTCGCATTAGTTGGCATGTGATGAAAGCGAACCGTTCACCAAATCCTTGACACAGCAAACAGCTTAGAGCTGCTTGAGAGTAATCTTACAGGACAGTTGTTCGCACAACCTAAGGGTCCTTGAATAAATGATACGATTATTAACTATTTGCAATAGAGTCGAGGAAATGCGTAGGATGGCACTATTTCTTCTTGATGACGTGCCCAGCCCAAAAACCATAATAAAGACATTATTATGTGTGCAACAGCCTATAGTTCGTTTTCCGGTAAATCACTAACAGTAATAATCACCGACGCTCCTAGTATCTTTTGAATTAGAAGATTTTGTTATCTGTATGGTTTTGTTTGATATTATGGTCTATAAATTTTTCTCCCGGCGCCGATTTGCTTATGTGCTTAACAAAGAAATACCCTCTTTTAACAAGCTTTAAAATGATCTATGTCTGAATCACCGATGCTCCTTGTATCTCTTGAATTAGATGATTTTGTTATCTGTATTATACATTATGGTCTATAACTTTTTTTTCCCGGCGGCGATTTGCTTATATTCTTAACAGAGAATAACCCTCTTCTAACGAGCTATAAAATGATGTATGTCTTAATCACCGACGCTATTTGTAATTAATTCCATCGTTGATTACATAGTTCATTTTAAATGATCAATAACTTATAAAATATTTTTTTTGACGCCATAACAAAAAATTATGCTCCTGACATCAGCTTCAAGAAAACATAGGTCTCGTTCACCGACGCTTCTTGGACCGCTTCCGCCCAATCTCCTTTATTTTATTTAAGAAACTATCTTTATAACATTTTCATAAAAATATAGAAATAATCTACATTTTATCCAGTAATTTTTCATAATAAATAGTAGTTCCGCCGCGGAGTATGAGAAAATGCGATTTATGCAAAAAATACAAAATTTTAGAGGATGGTATCACAGAACTGGGGGGAATTCCACAACGCGCGCGTTGATTGGTCAGGTAACAAATTGTGGAGCTTGGCCAATTGCAGTTCTTCATTTCAATCATCTAGTATCATTTTGGCAAATGATCGAACGCAGCGTGTTCATATTTTTCAGTCAAATTGACAAGTGCCTCGACTATTCCTTCAAAGTTTGTTAATTTTTTTATGACATAATTGACAGCAGGTTTGACGTATTGAGGGAGGTTAACAGAACACTGTTGTTAAAAGTTTAGCACAAGAAAACAAACGAATTGTGGAAAACTAACAATTTAAGTAATTGGATAATACGTAAATGACAACATGTCATCTCAATTAATTGATAAATTTAAGCAATTAGATGCTTACGCAAAAACACTAGAGGATTTTAGAATAAAAACCACTACCGGCGCAGCAAGTAAAACATTTAAAACTCTTCACTTTTCTGTTACAAAGCGTAATTAATAAAATATTAATTGTAATGTCATCTTCACGTTGCAGTTACTGTTACCGGTGGGCTAATTATGGTGTTATTATTCCTTTCGGAACTGTATACTTACATGTCACCTAATATTTCGGAAGAATTGTTCGTAGACACTTCAAGAGGTCATAAACTACGAATTAATTTAGATATCATTGTTCCAACAATCTCATGTAATTGTAAGTATTTCACTTAAATCACACCCAGCACTCTTCTTGCTTATTTCAAGCTTTTATTAAAACAAAAACCATTCAAGATTGAAAATTGGCAGCTACGACATGAATGCACCCAGTCACATGCAATTTCATATTATTCATGCAATTTCATATCATTATCAATTGTTATGACATTTTATTTCTATTAACAATTAATACAGTCATGCTGATCTTAAGGACGGAGTTCAAACTTTCAAATCAAATTTAACCCTTGTAGATTAATTTCATGCTTCTAGAACCTAGACCCAGCAGTAGTGTGCAATCTCTGTCAGTGAAAGAATTTCAGATTTTTAGTAATATTAAACAATCTGAGAATGTACTCATAAAATTAAGTAATATGAGTTGTAATGGAAATATTAAACACCTTTGTAGCTGCTGATTGATGAGGAAAATGTTGTGAGGAAAGTTTTGAGTATCAATGTGGATGGGTATATGCCATATGAGTAGAAATGATGGGTGGACTGTGTAAAGAATGTTATGGCAAGAAATGAGGTATCTGATGAGATGACAAGTAATAGAGAAGTTTGGAAGAAGAAGACATGCTGCGCCAACCCCAAATGAATTGGGATAAGGGCAAGAGAATGATAATGTAGCTACTGATTTCACTGGAATCACTTTATGGATTTAAATATTACTTTGATCATTCAAAAAGGTTTGCTTCTTCAATGGGTTATTATATTGAATCTTTGAATCTTAAGGCTGTGTACTGCGAAAGTTAGCTATGATGCAAATAGTTGTTAAACATGTGGCTGTTATTTTTTTTAATTTAATTTTAATAAAAAATAGAAATATTGCTCTAAGTCCTCCCTGCATTTTTTAAATAAGTATTTTGTGTTCTATTTCAGACTTAGTTCTTGATGCTATGGACTCCTCAGGGGAGCAGCATCTGCAAATGGAACAAAATATTCATAAGAGGAGACTAGACTTGAATGGAAATCCTATAGAAGAACCAAAAAAGGAAGAAATTGCAGTTTCTACCACTGTAAGATCATTTAATTTCGTTTTAACCTATGCATTCATGCCTAGTGCATTAATTGATTAGGTATAAAATTTCACTTGTTGCAATCATCCTATAAATATAGGAAGGGCCAGGGTGGCTCCCCAAGACAGGGCCCGAGACTGGATAATGGTGGATGGAATAAAATTGGAAAATAATGAAATATACAAATTAATAATTACAAACGATAAATATTATTAAGTAAGTACAGTTCCAATTATATTCCAATAATATAACAAATATGAAGCTAGCAAATCAACATTTTATAAAAAGAGGAGAACTTTCAGCTAACATTTCTTTTTAATATCTCTGAAACAATGTCAAATGTACTATAGACTAGGAAGTAAAATAATTAGTTTCTCCACACCAGACGAGTTAGCTTTACTTTAGTTCTTTTATTGAGAAATAGATGTTATTTAATCGACTTAAGGACACAATGTAAAGAACAAAACTTTCAAGAGCACGCGAAGCGAGCTCAAAAATTTTACCACCCTATCCTTGACAGGCTAGAATTATTTTAAACATTCATACAGTACATCGCGCAGGCTGGGGCCCGGCTGGCAAACGCCACCCTGACTATAAGGGAAGTCCGACCCTGCATATAGGTAGTAATACAGCCGGAATTGGTCAACAGAAAAGGAGTTGTCTTTCATTATGATAATGCCAAACCAAACACATCTTTGGCCACAAATCAAAAATTGACAGTTGGGAAGTGTTAATGCATCCACCATATAGTCCTGACCTTGCACTCTCAGATTTTTCAACACTGCAAACAACATTTACAGATTGCACTTTGGGAAGAAGTATGCATCATTAGAAACAACATCAATGCAATACAAAAGTTTTTCACATTCCTATGAAACGCTTACTGTACTTAACAAAGTAGAATATGTGAATCTGGCCCTGAGCAATCTTTGTGATTGTCCTTAACACAACCCAAATTAAAAATCGATCAACCCTGGACAAAAAGCGATCCACGTGGATTCTAGCCAGCACACACAATAGGGAAAAAATAAAATAAATCATTACAAAAATAGAGCGATTGTTCTAAAAGTTCGTGAGATTTTTTTATTTCTCATTTGTTCTACCGTCGAACTTATTTTAACCGAGTAACAAAAAACAATAAAATAATATTTATAAAACGCAACTGGATGAGAGTTGCTGAGAATCGAGTTGAGTGGCGTGCGATTGAGGAGGCCTATGTCTAGCAGTGGACTGCTGAAGGCTGTAGGCTGATGATATAAAACAGAAATGCAGGCTGCCTGCATTTCTGACAAGCTAACAGCTTGATTTTTAGACCTCTAAGTCTAAAAATTAAGCTGTCAGTGAGAGTCACCGTTTACTTCCAGATCTCTCAAACTGACGACCTTTGACAATCATTTTAACAATGCCTGTGAGAGCCAGTTCCACTTAATTAGGGCAAGAATATTATTAGTGAAGGCGTCTCGTAGTCACTGATATCGAACCTGGGCTCTGGGTGTATCTCAGAGTACCTATACTTCTTACTGGCTAAATAATATTATCTTACTGATGTCTCTTATTTTATTATATCTTATTATTTTATTTGGTCTACCCCTTTGCTGATGCCCATATCCTGCACAAGTCCACACTTGTCATATCATGATATCAATGCACTCATTCACTCACTCTAAATTTAATCAATCTAAAAACAGATTAAAACAATTTATGAGGTACTTATCCTGCATAGAGCAATGAAATCGACGACGATCCATTAGTGTTGTAGGTACCTAACTAACCTTTAGTGTATTTTATTTTAGGTAAAACAAAATACGTCTGAAGTCGCAATTATAACATGTGGAAGTTGTTATGGAGCAGCACTTAATGAATCTCAGTAAGTTATTCTTATTAATCCTAAAAGAGATTCGCCTCACATTTGCTACACACTACACTACTGTATAGTCTCTACTTTATAAGTCCCTAATTACGTGAGATCTGCTAATCCATATTCCATATTGTAACTCAAAATGAATTATTCCACTCTGCCCCACCACTAGTGGAATTTCCCCACTTGGATTTAACAGTACTATTTTAAAATAAAACTATCAATCCACTTATTTCTCTCGGCGAACCAAGCAACCCAAAAGGGTCGTTTCGCGTTCTTTAAAGTTAGCCAAAATGGCACACGACGCGACGCTGCGAACGCTGAAAAGCCACCCGGGCACTAGTAGACCCACAGGATAGACAACTGGTTAGGGCAGAGTGGAATACTTCCTCAAAATGGTAGATATCTTAAAAATTGAATAAGTATATTAATATGGACGTGTGATCCATTCTATAAACCTATTGACCGCCACGGACGTCTATGGACGTCAAATCAAAAAGTGCTCACGACGCCAGTGAACGGCATGGCATATCGAAAATAACAATTTTTTAAAGCGCTTGGCGTAGAGAACACAGATTATGTGGAACTAATGATATCAAATTCAACATTTGTTTCATTATTTTCATATTCTTTTAAAAATGGAACTAGTGATAACAAATTCAACATTAGTTCCATTATATTCAGATTCTTTTAAAATGGAACTAGTGATAAAAAAACAACCAGTAGTTCCATCATGGAACTGTTAATGGTACTAGTGAAAACGAAGGTCGTTATTGACGTGGCGGTCAAACTACTTTGTTCGATTTTCATTACCTACTAAGAAAACATTGCCTCGACACTTACGTACCTGGTTCTATGTCTATCTATCTCTCATGTTATCATGAGACTTCGTTACCGTCGTTGAATTTCATGAGTGTACCAATGACAAAATCACGTGTTGCAACTTGTGATTTGCAAAGCCTATATTTAGTAAAATTTTTGTATCAGATGTTGCAATACCTGTGATGAAGTGAAAGAAGCATACAGATTAAGAAGGTGGGCCTTACCTGATTTATCTACCGTAGAACAATGTAAAAATGATGAGTCCATTGAAAAAACAAATTTGGCTCTCAAAGAGGGCTGTCAAATCTATGGGTACATGGAAGTCAACAGAGTATGTATTATCTTCATTATAAATTATAAGCATGTGTACAAACATGGCTGATTTTGATAGTTCAGTAATGTGCGAAAACAGTCGTGGGTTCGAACCGAGGCAGGCGCATTACTTTGTGTAATTTATTTCATCACCACTGCTCTCAAAACGGTGAAGGAAAATATCGTGAGGAAACCGGCATGTCCTAGAACCTAAAATTCGAAGACATCTGACATCTATCTACCCGCACTGGGCCCGCATGGTGGATTATAGCCCATTCCCTCTCATAGAGAGGAGGCCTGTATCCCAGCAGTGGGAACATTATAGGCTGATTATGCTATGTACAAATATGGCTGATTTTGATAGTTCAGTAGTCTTGGGCAAGGCTGCCGCCTAACTCAGACGGTGTCTGCTGAGATCGTATCGTTTAGCTCAGCCATGACGTTGACAGGCATAATAGCCACTCTGGACCCCGCTGTTACCTCAGGAACCGTCTCAAATAATATAAGGCTAAAAAAAGTTTTACATATTACTCACGCCTTTTCCCCGGCAGAAACCACAAATTTTTATTGTGTTTATACATTACATTATATAGATAGCTCATAATGTTTTGCTATACAGCTAGTTTAATTTGTTTTGCTGGATTTGTACCTAAACAATCAAAGATGATTCGGCTGCTCCATTGCCCAGGATCCCAGGTGGGACAAAGGTGTTTTTAGCCAATTCTGACTGACGAAGGGTCAGTCAGGGAACTTAGGCATGCTAACTAAAAACGAAAAATGATATTTTGGCACAGTACCTTAGGCATGGCAAGCTGGCAAGCATTTAAACAAAATAAAAAGTATAGGATTATTTATTTCTTTACAAATATTATCACTACAATTTTGTAACTTTTATGTAGTCACTGAATTGTAGTGTATATCGTGACTTTACTAGACGTCCCTTTCACTCTCGATTGGGTATTTATAGGAATATAATAATTATATTCATGAGCGTACCCAGCATTTTTTAAGGGGTGGGGCAGAAGTAAATGAACTAAGTAGTAGGAAATTAAAAATGCTTTTTATTTACTACACCTTATTTCAATAATAACCTGCGAGGGTTCTGTTTAAATCTAGCTAAAATTTTGTTTTCAACTGTATGTTGTGCTTCCAGAACCCTCTTTCTATGCACACTCATCATACAGAGGTCGACAAGACGGTTTTCTGTCATTGTTGACCTTAACCAAGTTTTTATTTTAATGTGAAAAATGTTAAAGTACCCAAATGAATACCTATTTAATTTTGGGTTGGGCAAGTGTAAGTGGGTACGCCTATGAATATATTCAAACACAACACAACAAGTGTTAAAACTTATATGTTGCTATTGTATAGGCTTGTGTTTAAACGCCTATCAGAAATGCACCTATTGTACTTCCAATAAATTCGAAACACCCGCCAAAATGAATAAATGCTCACAAAATTGTGTTTCATGAAGTATTGTAAATGAAGCTATTTTACTTTTTATTCTATGCCATAAAATATTTAAACGCCTAGTTAATTTCAGACCAAATATTTTATATTATCGCAAAATAGATGTTACAATTATTTTATTTCAAGACTTTCAATTTAGTAATTTTTGCTGAGGCAAAAAAGCTAATGGTCGATCGTACAATTTTTTTTATATAATATTGTGTATCCCAAACACACATTACTTGTTTATTGTTTTATGAATTTGATTAAAATATGATAACATATCCAAATAAATATTTCACTCTCAATATTAGTGCAACACATGACTACGGTAGTACGGTAGGTAATAAAATGAATCACTGGTAGGAAATAAAACATGAAAAAGTAAAATGAAGTTATGTTTTATTATAAGTACTTATAAGATTAATGTGTACTTAAGATTAATCAATGGCACTTTATGGAACACAATAGCTATAATCAGCCATTAAAAAAATATAATCAGCAGAGGTTTTTTAAATCAAATCAAATCGTTTATTTGTGATACATGGATAACATGCAGGTGTTCATTACATAATTATATACTAATAATGTTTATTCCATGATCAGCCACTTGGGCAAATAAATTATTAAATAATATTAAAATATTAATATATTCTAAAGTTCTAATGATTTGATATAAATTTCATTTTTATATTTTGCTAGCGGCCCTCTCTTTCTCTTCTGACCAATAGGGATATTCCTGGCTTCAGTACGTGGTTCCACGTACTGAAGCCTGATTGCTAAACCCAGCAAATGTTAACAGATACATATACTATTTCAAGAATGTAGGACAGTTACTTCTACCGGTTACCGGTAGATGTAACGGTATTTTGACAATAATATATTTTGAATTCAGGTTGGATAATTTGATTACATTAAAGCAACTTAGAACTAATTTTCGGTATTAATGTTACTGTTTCAGAGAAACAATATTTGGTGAGCATTTATCCATTTTGGTTAGCAAAAAGCTATAAATACAAAACATACAATTATTCTGATGTTCAATTATTCTGACAAGTGTCAGAATAATTGTATGTTTTGTATTTAACTTAAAAAGTTGTACATCATCTTGGTATAGTGGGTTTAATTTATATTTAGTTAGTTAATATATTTTACTTGGTACTTAATCTTAGGGTCTAAAAAATATTTTGGTGAGCATTTAAATTGTACCCCCTACATAAATACCCAATCGTAATACTCACATGATTAATTAAACACCAGGTAGACTGTTTAAATGGAAATGACTAAATGTTCAATATTTCAGGTTGGAGGAAGCTTTCATATAGCTCCAGGAAAAAGTTTTACAATTAATCATATACATGTCCATGATGTACAGCCTTATTCTTCATCAGTATTTAATACAACCCATTTCATTAAACATTTATCTTTTGGGACGGACATTGAAGGTACTAACACAGCACCTTTAGATGGAATTAATGGTGTGGCCAAGGAAGGTAAGATATGATTACAAATTTTTTATAGTAAATAAATAATCAATAAATGTTGTGATGTCCCAGAGGTTGAGGCTTTGCCTCAGTTTGTAGATTCAAATCCAGGCAAGTACCAATGTGACTTTTTCAATTCATATGTACTTTCTAAGTTTATCTTGGACATCACTGACATCAGCGAAGGAAAACATTAAGAGAAAACCTGGACTTATAAAAAGTCTGAAATCTCCAACTAGTCTTGAGCTAGTGTGGTGATCAGTGTTCGCCTTCTCTGTTTACGAATAGGCCCTTTGCCCAGCAGAGGGACAGTCTTCTTGTGTCCCTGGACCAAGATTATTTTGTATCAGCCCAAAATTTTCCACTTCAAAGGCTTCGCCAATGATGGTGTAGAGTTACCTTCGGCGGCATGTTTTAGTTCGTGACACAGCCATACCCATACCATACATTTGAGTAAGCAATATATTAAAAACAAGCTTTTCCTCAGTTTGGAATGTACTCACGGGAATGTTTTAAATATAGCCTATATACTTGGGTACAATGTAGCTTCCTGTCAGTGAAAGAATTTTCGGGAATCGGATCAATAGTTCCGAAGATTACACCCTACATAAAAACTTACAAACAAATTTTACCTTGTTATAATAAGTATTAATATAGATTGATGCATGTTGAAAGTTGGTGCACCATGAACATGATGTTTGACAACTATTCAACAATATTGTAAAGTGCATGAAAGAATCTGCAAACATACGAGTAATACAAAAAGGTATTAATATTTCACAGCCTTATTCAAGTGTACTCAAATAGCAATGTCTGTACTACTGTTGTCACAGTCACAACAAGGTTTCCTTATCTGAACTATTTTTTTTGGGAACTTTGAACTCAGTTTGTAACACTGGAGTACCTAGTACAGATGAAAAATAATATAAACATTTTCAATAACAATATTTAATAAAAAAATTGTTAATGCATTATAATATTAAATCACTATTTAAAAATAATAGACAGGTGCCCACTAAACTAAGCACTACTTTAAATTACTGTATGTACAAAATTAGTGTTTGACCTCCATAACATTAACAACGGATCCCGGTACCGATGGCCATAAAGGTCCCAAAGGTCCCCCCACCTTGAAGCATGACTTTTCCAACGGAATGTACTAATTCCCTTCCTCTCGCTCCATATCTGCAACGAACGATCAATTAGATAACGTAACATAACATGTACAAAAAAATTAAATACAAAGTAAAATGACATTTGCATCTAACCTCAAAGCTGTAAAACCACCGAATAAGCCGCCGCTGGCCATTCCGACACAGAATCCAATCATGAAACCCATTTTCATTTTGTCAAAACAAGATGGTCCTTGACTCTGATAGACTCCGCCTGGCACGGGCATCTTTGATTAGTATTTTTCCAGTTTCAGGCGAGTTGTAACTGGATTTTAACAAGCCCTTACTAAAATAGTGTAATATTCTATGCTTACGAAAAATGTCTAAACTGGCATAGATTCAGTTTTGTTTTTTTTTTATTGACATATTGTGCATTGTTGCCAGTCGTGATTTGAATTTCCGAAATCATACATAAACAAAACAGTGTTTCTAGTGTCTTACGAACTCTTTAAAACCTGTTAATTGTGCCGACGATTTTATTTTTGACAAATCCTAAATGGGACAATCTAGTGATTAATAAATAGTCCAATTTACGTGATGATTTTTCCATGGCATTATGAAAGGCTGGAAACAATGTTCTCCCAATGCATTTTGACCAACAATACGTGAAATATGGATCTTGAGTCTTCGTACTTCATGATATTTTTGTTTTTCAGGTGCTGTAATGTTTCAATACTATTTAAAAATAGTCCCAACCATGTATGTAAAGTTAGACAGGACTGTGTTACACACAAACCAGTTTTCAGTAACAAGACATCAGAAATCAGTATCTAATATTAATGCAGAATCCGGGATGCCAGGAGCATTTTTCAGTTACGAACTTTCGCCTCTAATGGTCAAGTACACCGAAAAGGAAAGGTAATTAATATTAAACAGATGCCTAGACAGGGGCGCTTTTGGTAAAAATTTAGTCCCATTTTATTGAAAACAATCTAGTTCCGATTATGGCCACGCGCCAAAAGATCCATGTTCAACTATAGTTAACGGGAGTCCGCTAAAACGCACTGGTGCAAGCCACTAGTACAGTGTTTTTCAACATGTGGGTCGCGAAGCCTCATTTTAGCAGCAAAAATGTTAATTATAGGAAATAAGCTTAAAAATAAAAATCGATGAGTACTCTTGCGAAGGTTGCTCTTGTTTTTGCGTCATGTTCGTGAACGGGCGCTATCAGTTGACTGGTCGACTGGTCATCTCAACTGCGGCTTGTTTAAAATAATTATTTTATTTTTGATTTGTCTTTACTAGAACTTTCTCCATCCTTCCTCATTTACGAATCCTGATTGACATAAAAATGTTGCATAGATTTAATATTTGTAACATAATAAAATATATGAAAAAAAATAGGATCGGGGGTCGCGAAATATTTTTTCATACTAGGCCATGTCATGAAAAAGGTTGAAAAAACACTGTACTAGTGTAAGCTCGCGCGTGCGGCGGTTTTCCGAAGAATATTTGACAGCGGGCAGTTGGGCACCCGCGCGTACTTAAAGAGTGGACGCCCTAAAACCTTTGGGTAATAAATAAATAAAAATTATATGTTTTATTTCTTTATTTTTTAGGTCCATCGGCCATTTTGCCACAAACATCTGTGCTATTATTGGAGGAGTTTTCACAGTCGCTGGAATCCTTGATGCTCTATTGTATCATTCATTGAATGCCTTCCAAAATAAAATTGTGTTAGGTAAAGCTGGTTAAATTATAAGGTCTTTAAAAAGATATTAAAGTCATTAACACTACATTTTGCAAATTTTTTACAGAACTCTGCATCTGTATCTTCAATCAGAGATTTAATAGGAATATAATTTTCTTTCTTTGGATTATATTGAGCGCGACCTAACTTTTCTAAAAATAAATGCCGTTGTTTTATTTTGAATTTCCTACACATTAATACCTCAGGAAATTTTAGTACATTTTGGTGTGATATTTTCATTACATTGTGAATGAAATTAAATCTTTCCAGCAGGGTTCTCTGATCTGTAATAAATAAAAATAATAAAAATATATTTTTGATTTTTTGTAAATTATCCTGTCACTATAAGCTGCATGTCCTGGTATCAAAACCAGTAAAATCTGGCCTCTATTGAAAATTTGAAATTCCGTCTGCTAAGTCAGCTCAAGGTCAAAGTGTTATCACTGACATCCAGTCAATCGTCTGCAAGAGGTGTACCTTAAAATGGGTGTGGTCGAAAATTTGGTTCATCTGAAACTACTTTCTTTTTCTGAATGATAAATAGCTATCATAAATGTATATAATGAAGATTTATAAAGTGGATTTAGTTTTTTTTGACAATTTTTAATTTTTTCATGAAAGCAAGCAGCCATTCACCCAACAGCTAGGTGTTGTTAACATACACATTGTGTTGATTCACAGTAACATAGTTATAGAATTACTGAACTCGTTATATCAGAATACTTACTCAACATTAACAGTTTTGGTTTGTTTATCACTATTTCTTTCACTTCAATGTCTTCAAAGCCCATCTCTTCTTTTATTACAAACAGGTTGCATTTCACAGCATGTAAATTGTATGATATTAGTTTAGGTTGCTTAACAGTCAAATCTCTTACTTCTTTGCCAGTTAATGTCAAACATTTCTGAAAAAACCCTAATCTTTTGTCAATCCTTATTGTGCTGGAAGTAAGAAAATAAACTTAAAGTTAAATGAGTTCTGTCAAAGGAAATATTTGGTAGACAACAGAGATTTATTTTCACACCAGTCTTCAATAGTAACTGTTGATCCAGAAGGTGGCAAAGAATGCTCTTGAATAAAAAATGTTAGGAGAAAAATATTGCCGGTCTAGGTCATTATTCAAATAATCAAAAAGTATTTAATTCACCTAGCAATTTAAATTGGAATATAGCCGATTTCATCTTAACTTAGTTTAATACAATTGTATCAGCTATTATTTAATTTACATATGTGGTATGTTTTTGCCTCTACAGATAAACTATGTATTATGAATATTATAAGTAGAGATTTGTATTATTCATAGCATGACTACCTTCAAACTTACCTGAACAACAACCAGAAGGGATTTTTAGTAATAATTCTCTTGATTTCAGTTTCTTTGAAGCCTTTTGAGTATAAATAATGAACTCGAACTTGAAGGTCTTCTAATGGTTCACATAAAATCATTGGATTCTTGGTTAGAAAATTACCAATTTCTTCCATTCCAACAAAGTCATTCAAATACATTAAATGGCTTTTCATGTCTTTTTCGAAATCCAATTTTAAAATTTTATCAACTATGTAGGTCTTTTTTTCGATTTTACTTAGATTTACATTAAGGTTAACTAAATTCTTCAATGTTTCAGATTGATTTACATATGCTGCCAAATTAAACGTATTTGAAAAATAAGGGGTGATGGTAGACAAGTCTTCGGATACAGGCTTCAATGCACTCATTTCAATATCCTTATTTATAACCAGGTTACTACTCGTTGCATATTGTAAATAACCACAAAATTGCTTCGTGACTTCTCTATTTCTAAAGCTCTTATAAAATTTATAAAAAGCCGAAGACAGTGCCATTACAGAAGTTATGTTTTTTCAGAATATACTGATTTTAATTCTGAATATACGGGATAACTGTTCAACATAATTATAAAGTTATCTATTAAAAATGCCTGAGCTGAGTGTGATTTTCATAAATTTGACACTCCAATACTTGACATTGACAATGAATAATCAGGGAGAAGAGAAGATGTTGGATATATTCTTGACAGATATGTAGTAGTCTATGTTTCAGTTTTTTTTTCGCCGCCTTCGCACGGATTGTGCATTTACCAAATGCCATGTTATTATTTAGATTTTAATATAGGACACAAAGGTAGAGAAACTGGAATTTATTAACATACAACATAACAATAAAATATTGTTTTGATTCAAACCAAAATCTAGGTGTTTAAAACAAAATTATTTGGCCCACCTTTGCAACAGTTTCGTTGTAGAATGACAACGTGGGGACCCCTTAACAAACGTCAACCTACGTCACCACAAGTTATAGGTTGCATTCTAGGTTGCACTTTAAAAACAGCTGTAAAAGGATCTTTTGGTACTTGAATGACATTGCCAGAGTGTCGTTGTTGATTAGCATTTGTTGAAATTATGTTTAAAAACAAGATGGCGGCGTTAGTTCTAATTTTTGCCACACACCAAAAGATCCTCCTTCAACTATTTTGTACTTGACGTGTGGTTCGGGTTTGTGAACAGGGCTGCCAGATTGTATAATTGGTCACAAAAACTGTATAATTTGGTTACTGATTGTATCCTGGACCCTCATGTATAATTGGATACGGAAAGCCTAAATTCGTTTTGTTTAGTTTGTTTAGCCTAAATTAGTTTGCTATGCTGATGTTTTTAAATTGCCATATAGATTCGCGTTAAACCTAAGAGTACCATAATAAATAAAAAGATAATATCAGTAAGTTCACGTGAATAATCATTAAAAAAAAATTAAGCACTGTTTGTATCCTGACTTTCAATTTTGTATAATTTCAAAAACATTGCCGAATAAATTAAAAATATCTACTGGCAGCCCTTTTTGAGATCGTGGTGGTGGTGTTGACAGGTTGAGCTGACTGAGGCATTTCAATTTCTCAATTTGTCATTGCTGGCGAAGTGTAGTTTCAACGCAAGTTTCCTGCACGGTTTAACCGGTAAGTTTTCATGAGAATATAGATTCAATGATTAGGTTTTTCCATCACCATATCTTGTGATCGCCCTGTCAATAATCTTCTAAATTGTTTCGAGATTTCTGAGAACCTTTCATAAAACAATGTTACTTACCATATGGTTCGCGCACGGCTTAATTATATGTATTTGTTTGTAGTATTAATGTACATTTTTAAATGAAATACAGTTTATTAATGCAAGTAAGGTGTTCTCATCACCTTAATATAATGATATCAGTTATCAGTAGTTAAATAAAATTGTTAACCTTTTGGCATTAACGATCTACATAGTAGTTGTATTATATATACAAGTACATAACAGACGTCAGCATGATGCAATTGTAAGATATTATGATAAAACCATTTGATACCAAACAATAAATAGAAAGTGAAAAACTTTTTGCAAAAAATAAAAACAAATAAAAAAAAACTAACTAGCTTCAGAAGTTGGTGACTTTTGTTTGTTTGATTTAATTCTTTTGTCACAGACTTTTAAAGCTATAGTTATTTTTCACTTTTTTATGTTTTTGAAGTCGGTTTTATTTTATACAATTATTTTTTATATTTTTCTATTTTTGGTGTTGTATTATATCCTATAGAAATATATGTTAAGCATTTATTTCACATTGTTAACAATACATTTCATGGTCATAGGCCATTAAAATGGAACCTAACATACCTAACTGTCAAAATGTGGGTATACTGTACACATCTGCGTACCCCCTTAGAGCATACAGGTGTGATGTTATGTTATGATGTTGTGTAAACAATAAACATCCAAGTGATTCCAGCAATTACGGCAGATTTGCTGTCTACTATTAAAGAGTTCTATTCCATAATTATGTCCGAAGTCCATGATCAGGTCATGGCAATATTTCTATGGGACCGACTTGGCAGTATACTCTTTCAAACAAAAAAAGAATTTTCTAATTGGTGAACATACATTAAAAAAAAAAATGTGAGCCGTCACGGGACGCCTGGCAGATGTGAAACATCGACATTATTTTGTAAAAGTAATATGCAGAAAAGAACAGATTGTGATAGGAACTAAATATGTCATAATGATAAAATAAAATATTACGATTTTTTTTTCAGATAACAATGACTATTTATTGAATAAACATTTATTTTCATTAAATACAAAAATTTACGAATTTATTTCAAATCGTGACTACTTAATTCGTTTAATCAGTGACTTCGGTAATAGTTATATTCGAAGTTGCCTCTGAGGTCGGTATTACTGTGACAATTGGTTGATGGTAACTGAAGTATGTTACAAAAGTATTGGAGATAACATTATCAAGATATTTAATAAATACAGCATCTATTGTTGTTCCGTATCTGGTGGTAGGTTCGCTTGGATTGTTATTAATTTGCAATTGAAATTGTTCTTGGAGAAAAAAAAAAAAAAAAAAACAACACTGTATACTGTAATGCCTCTAGATACATCCAGCAGGTGATGACGCACCGTACACACTACTGCATATAGACTGTATATATATACCATCATACAGCGTGGCGACGTGTCGCCACGGCATGCGTCGCCACGCCGGAAATCGGTTTTACGTGCGGCTATAGATGTTTCATATCAAAAAGATTCAGCTGAATTGAGAACCTCTCCTCCCTTTTTGAAGTCAAAAAGGTTTATATTTTTTTTTTTACTCCTACTAACTTTGATAGAAACTGTAGGTGTACCCTGATATACTGAAAACATCTGCATAACCCTTTCGAGTGTACAGGCGTGATGTTATGTTGTGTGATTGCATAAACAATGCATATTTATGTGATAGCAGCAATCTTGGTTGATTTCCTGATATTTTATGAAGAGTTTTGTTGTCTGTCTCCGAAACTCATCAACAGATCTATATGAAATTTGAATGGGACCATTTCAGAATAAACCACTTCCGAACAAAATAAGAATTTTGCAAATCCGTCTATACAACATTAGTTTTAGTATATGCGAAACCTGAAACACGTCAAGTATTTTTATGTAAAGAATCTAGGTACAAAATTTCAAAACTGTATCATGAAAAATCACAAAGATATAAGCTTGTCCTGTTATCTGGGCCTCAAGTCTGCTATTACAATTGTGTCACAATGAGACCATTGTGACACAATTGTAATAGCAGACTTGAGGCATCATTGATTTCATAATTGTTGATTTTGAAAAGTTTGGTAATCTACTAATATAATAGCGTCATTATGACTTTCCAATGGTCAACCAATGACACTTCATTGAAAGAAATGGCATAGAATGATAATCAGAAAAATAATAAATAATATGTAAAAATATTAAATTAAAGATCATGAATGTTCTTTAGTAGTAGTCTTTCGAAAATCATTTCTACTAACCGGTTTTATAATAATGGCAATACGACAATGTCAATTTATCACAATTCTATTATTATAATGGTCTCGCCATTGACTGACCAATGATCGACCATTATGAATTTAGCAGATTACGAACTTTTAACAAAACGACAATGGGATCGTGTTGGAATGACTAATTTATAAAAATAGCAGACTTGGGCCCCTGGTTGTCCGCACAAAAAGGTGGTCACCACACGGCGCCGCCGCGCGCGCGCTTCCAGCGTCGTCTTGAGCTTATTGATAATAATAATTTGGCAGTAGGTACCTAAATAATTGCGATAGGTACTTAGTGTCGCTCGGTGTCCAAATTAGAGCCTTTTTAAATTTAATTGTGATGAAATAAGGTGACTGTGGAGAGCCAACTCCATAAACTACATTGTTGAATGGGCTACTCATCAATTTTCTTCTATTTCCTTGTAAAGTATGACATTCAAAAGTGCCTTTTAATGGCTTATTTTGGTTTTAAATTTAGTTTCATCCTAATTAAGATTCCTTATTTCTGTAAAGTTTAATAAGTTTTTTCCTTAGTCTGTTTTTCCTAACTTTTGTTAGAAACTGTAAATAGCTGGTAGATTTTGTGGATAAATGGAAAACCAAAAGTTGATGCAGTAATAACCAAAAGTTGATGCAATTTGCAAAAAAAAAGAGTTGAAAAAATTTCCAATACCAGAATGTCCTTTATCCAAAACATGAATTTGTGAAAATTATGATTCACAAAATGTAGGATTTCCAAAATGTCTGGCTCGCAAAAAATCCGGCGTCATTAATTTTTAATATTGTTTTCTGCAAATGATGATGGCCTCCTACTGATTTCTATGACTTGCACTGGCTTACCATAAGTGCTGCACCGTGTTTGCGCATCCATTTATTGTATGCATAGTATAGCAAAACAATGATGTATTGATATTTCGTCTTTTTTTTCCCAGATATATTTTGATGTACGAATATATCAATATAAAAAAACACCAAACCACGAAATCTTTAAGGCAAACCAAGCTAACGTGTTGACTGACAAGAGTTTCTATAACATAATCTTTTTTCTATTTTTTCAGATTTACCCAAAAATGGATACTGCAATGAAAGGCAACCAGATAAGAAAAACCTTCATTGATTTTTTTATTAATAAGGGGCATAAATATGTTCACTCATCTTCTACAATACCTTTGGATGATCCAACGCTGTTATTTACCAATGCTGGTATGAACCAATTCAAACCTGTCTTTTTAGGGTCTGTGGACCCTAACTCTGATATGGCTTCGTATGTACGAGTTGTTAATACCCAAAAATGTATAAGAGCTGGTGGTAAACACAATGACCTAGATGATGTGGGTAAAGATGTTTACCATCATACATTTTTTGAGATGATGGGCAACTGGTCTTTCGGTGATTACTTCAAAAAAGAAATATGTGGATGGGCCTGGGAACTTCTTACTGAAGTTTATAAGTTGCCTGGGGATCGCTTGTATGTAACTTATTTTGGAGGAGATGCTTCTTCAGGCCTGGAACCAGATCTGGAATGCAAAGAATTCTGGCTGAAATTAGGTCTTCCTGAATCACACATTCTACCTGGGAGTATGAAAGATAACTTTTGGGAAATGGGAGAAACAGGTCCATGTGGTCCATGCTCAGAGTTGCATTTTGACAGAATTGGAGGACGTAATGCAGCTCATCTCGTCAATATGGATGACCCTGATGTACTGGAAATTTGGAATTTGGTGTTTATTCAATACAACAGAGAAACAGATGGGTTATTAAAGTCGTTACCGAAAAAACATATTGACTGTGGGTTAGGTCTGGAAAGATTAGTGTCTGTAATTCAAAACAAGAGAGCTAATTATGATACAGATTTCTTTATGCCTATATTTAAAGCAATTGAAATTGGCACTGGGGTGAGACCTTATTCTGGAAAAGTGGGATCTGAAGATGTCGATGGAATCGACATGGCATACAGAGTTTTAGCTGATCATGCAAGAACATTAACTATTGCTTTATCAGATGGTGGGTGTCCAGACAATACTGGTAGAGGTTATGTACTTCGACGAATCTTGAGGAGAGCTGTACGATACGCTTCCGAAAAACTTAATGCCAAACCAGGCTTTTTTGGATCTTTAGTTCATACTGTTGTTGAATTGTTGGGAGATGTTTTTCCTGAAATAACAAAAGATCCTTTATCTCTGATTCAACTTATAAATGAAGAAGAAGTGCAATTCTTGAAAACACTTTCGCGTGGTAGAAATTTGCTTAACAGAACTATCGAAAAACTAAGCGGTAAAGTTATACCTGGTGATGTTGCCTGGCGTCTTTATGATACTTACGGTTTTCCAGTTGATCTAACACAATTAATGTGTGAAGAAAAAGGCCTCACGATAGACATGGATGCCTATGAAAAAGCAAAGAAAGAATCCCAGCTAATTTCACAAGGCAAAGTTGCAGGTCAAGAAGATTTATTGGCTCTCGACGTGCATGCTATAAGTCATTTACAAGACACTGGTGCGCCTCCAACAGATGATTCACCTAAATATAACTACGTGCCATCATCTGCCGACAGTGAAGCAGTCTATAATTTTACTCCTTGCACTGGAACTATAATTGCCTTGCGAAAAGACAAACAATTTGTTAAAGAAGTCTTATCTGGAGAATGTGGTATTATATTGGACAAGACAAGTTTTTATGCTGAACAAGGTGGACAAATTTATGACGAAGGTTATATGGTAAAAGTAGATGATGATAGTGTTGAGTTTATGGTAAATAATGTACAAGTTAAGGGAGGATATGTACTGCATACTGGAAAACTTGAAGGCTCTTTAAAAGTTGGAGATAACTTGTCACTGCATATTGATACTGAAAGGCGAAGACTTGTAATGAACAACCACACGGGTACCCATGTACTTAATAATGTGTTAAGAAAAGTTCTTGGAAATGATTCTGATCAACGTGGTTCCCTTGTCATGCCAGACCGTCTTAGGTTTGATTTTACCAACAAAGGCCCCATGTCTTTAAAACAAATAAAAGATACAGAAGATCAGATTAAAGAAATCATAAATAAAAATAAAACTGTTTATGCTAAACATACGAGCTTAAATGACGCTAAAAAAATAAAAGGTCTGAGAGCTATGTTTGATGAACACTATCCAGATCCAGTTCGTGTCGTATCTGTTGGTGTACCTGTTGAAGATTTAGAGAAAAATCCAGATGGACCAGCGGCCTTCGAGACATCTGTAGAATTTTGTGGTGGATCTCATTTACATCAGACAGGCCACATTGGAGATTATGTTATTGTGAGCGAAGAAGGCATCGCAAAAGGAATTCGGCGAATTGTTGCTTTGACTGGACCAGAGGCAATGAAAGCTATAAGTAAATCGAGTACATTAGAAAACGAAGTCAATAATGTTGCCAATTTCATTAAAGATCAGAGTGACAATGTGAATCAGAAGGAAATTCTTAGAAAAATCGTCGATCTTACAAACGACATTTCTCAAGCTCAGATTTCGTATTGGAAAAAAGAAGAACTAAGAACTATGCTTAAAAATTTGAAAAAACAACTTGATGATAAAGAAAGAGCTGCAAAAGCCGTGACAATTGCACTGGTTGCAGACAAAGCTAAAGCAATCTGCGAAGAGAAGAAGGACAGCAAAGTTATTGTTTCAGAGTTAAAGGCTTTTGGTAATACTAAAGCTTTAGATGGTGCCTTAAAACAAGTAAAGCTTCTCTGTCCAACTACAGCAGCTATGTTCTTTTCCGTGGACGATGAAACAAACAAGATATTTTGTCTTGCTGCAGTGCCTAAAAATGCTATTGAAAAAGGTTTGTTGGCTTCTGAATGGATTCAGTCTGTTGCCCCAGTTATAGGTGGAAAGGGCGGTGGTAAAGCAGAATCTGGCCAGGCTTCCGGAAATAATTACACCAATCTCGAGGAAGCAATGAAAATTGCAGAGGATTTTGCTAATCTGAAACTGTCCTAAATTATAATATCGGTTCATTACTATGTATTGTATTGTATAACGGGCTGGTGTCCGCAACTCCACGTCCAAGCGCGTATTTTCCGTGCGGATTACTATGTATTACATTAACATTATTGCTTAAAATAATTGTTCTTTTCATACTTCTTCTATTTAATTAAATATTAATTAATTTTAATTTAACTGTTTCTTTTTATCCATAAAAGGAGTGGCCCCAATACATCCATGTATGGGTACTTGTTCAAAAATACAGGTTTCCAGTACGGAGGAGTCTGTATTGATCGGTTGGAGTGAAATTTTCACAGAACAGATATGCACTTGTTTCTCTAAGTACAAGCATCAATAAACAAAAATCATACAGAAATTATGGAACTATTTTAGCAGTACCGATCGGCACCATCCTTACCGACTTGTCTGTACTGGAAACTAAATGCATGCAAACACCTTATTTGCTGAGATTATTCATAGTTCAGACTATTTGACAAGGCGCAGAAACGGAATCGTTCGCAAGCGACGGTACGATCGTATGTGTCGACATCCTGCCGGACGCAATCGGCTGTCGCGGCATCCGTCCATATCCTTTCCGATCAGATGCGAAGGAAAGTCCGAAGTCCGAAGTTCCGTTTGGTGGAAATCATCCTTTAGGTATACCTAATATAATACATAGATTCCTCTTATCGTAAGTATTAATTATTTTTAGGTTGAAATCCCAAATCTTTAGGTGAGGCGGAGCTTTGGGATTTGAAGGGCTTCGAATTATTTGGCCTGCAATTTTATTTTATTTTCAAAACAGCGGTCACGCATTAGGCCCGGACTCATCAAAGCGGAGAGATGAGGAGATGCTTAGGAGCAAGGGTGTATCCACTGAAGTTGGGCGGAGATGCGTACTGGGTAGACTGTAGCAGATATGTGTGTACAGGTTACTTACGCTCAGTTTAGCGACCGCCGCTCACGTCTCTTCTCGTTTCCGCTGTGCGCTGCTGAGTGCCTAAACAAATATGAATCTCTCCTCTCAGCTAAACCGTTTCCACTAAAGCTAAGCGGAGACGAGAAGTGTAAATAACGAAATTCTATTGATGGTTTACAAAACATCTCTGCTCTCATCTCTTATTCGCTTTGGTATAGTCCGGGCCTTAAACCTGTGTAACGCAGATCGACACTTGCGCAGAGTGCCATTGATACTAATGCGACTTAATTGTAACCACTACAGAATAGGGTAATATCAACATCTCTTTAGCCTTTTCCCAACTATGTTGAGGTCGGCTTCCAGTCTAACCGAATGCAGCTGAATACCAGTATTTTACATGGAGCGACTGCCTATCTGACCTCCACAACCACAATCCAGTTAGTACTGGGCAAGGAACTTATACAACGCGTAACAGAATAAACGCAATTCCTAAAAGTAGTTGGTTCAGAATCGGCTTCTGAATCGATTTCCGTCATAAAAAATAGGTGTTAAATTTAGACGGAAAAATCTTTTAAATAACTTAAATTAGAAACACAGTATCATGACAAATTAATACAATCCTTAATTCAAGGAAATTGAAACCTTCGCTCATAGTTCATAATACACACACGTAAATAATCAAATAAAGAGGTAATTTAAACGAAATTAAACTTTATCTCCAATGAGTAAGGCTTATTTGAATACACGACCCAACTTAGTTGGTCATCAGAGTATCCCTACAAAAATAAAATTATTTAATTTGAAGAAATTTCGAACTTATTGCAAAGAGATAAAGCATTTGTCGGCAACCTCTTTGACGGTTATGCGATATGCCGACACACGCCGCCGCAACGCCGGCTACCTAACATTGAGTCAGTCGTCAGCCGGTAGTAATCTAGTGAAGTTGACCTTTCCGCAACATTTCTGTTTACGCGCGCGATGGCTTTCCGGTATACCAACATACAATACAAGGAGATGGTGAGGACACTGGATCGCTGTCTTGATAATGTCGCGTTAGCTTGTCGGGAGTTCAATGACCGTTTTGGCTGCAGTGTGAGCGCTAGGGCGATGCTGGCTGCAACTCAGCGACTGAGGGCCTCTGGGACGTTCCTTCCTAATACGGCTTTGGACAGAGGGACGAATGTGCGGACTACTCGTCTGCAAGAGCGTATTCTCGACGAACATCCAGAGGACAGCTCGAGAGAAGCAGCACCCCAGTTCAACTGCAGCCACATGTACGTGTGGCGAACATTGCGTGCTGATGGTGAACACCCATTCCATCTTCGACGGTGTCAAGACGGTGCTTACAAAATTGAAATATAATTTAAAAAAGCGTGCAAATAAGTGCATAGAACAAGGCGGTGGTCATTTTGAAACTTTAATGAAAGTGGATCGCAGAAATAGTGCAAATTAATAACCTAAGTGTAAAGTGTAAATAGTACAGTTCTGTAAGTAGGTACCTACTTCTTTCTATCAATTATACGATTGTATTCTTATCACTGTAAATATTATGATTCAAATCTTTTAAACACGCGGCTCTTTGAATATTTTTGTAGTACAAACAATAAACTGTACCTAAACACGACTTATCAGGGGGTAGTTGATATCGCGAAAGTTCGCATCTGAGATACATTTTTTACCCGCGTGTGCCGCTCGGAATCCGGGCGCTTCGCCCTTCGTTAATTTCGTAGTTCGGGTAAAAAGTCGCTGTTTTAAATGCATCCCCGTTACAAAGCCTAAAGTGTTAGATTCGTGTTGATAATTTCACTTAAAATTATCAATCATTACACGGTAAACTCAATTAAGTATCAAAAGTTATTCATAATATCCTGTGAGTGTTTAGGTACGTAAAATTCGTTCATTGAACTAAAGCACATCTAATGCCTACAGCTATGGTCAGCTGGCGGGCGCTAGAGTTTGCGTGTCGCGTCGGCCGCTAACATTGTATGAGTGTGTGTGCAGGGATGTTGATGTACATACGTTTTGCGTTTAGTAAGGATAACTATTTTATAAAAAAAGACTAGGTTTGGTTTAAATTTATTTAATTACGGATGTTGTTTTAGACTTATAATTTAATATTCTGATTGGGGTGTCTGAGGTATTGCGCTTAATCTGTTACACGTTGTATACTACCTGGAATGAGTACGAACAAAATTTTGATATCAAAAAACCGTTTGAAAATGAACTTTATCTCAAACGAATAGAGTACTTATTTGCTGTTCCAGCTAGGCGGATTGAGCGGCGTATGGTTGAGGTTTGAGCACCTATCGACGAGTTAATTTGCTTCAGGCAATACTCGCCCCAGAGTGATGCGCTTTGTGAGGCGGACGTTCTCGGGAATTGATCGTCTTCCTGAAGCAGAAGATCTGTGCATGTGCAAGTCGTATTTGTCGGTCAGCCACGAGTGGAGTGATCGACTCAGAATCGCACAATCCAAAGCGATGCAAGGTAGTTTTACAGGGCTTGGGAGCGACCGCACCGGACCAAGGTGTGACGTGACTCGCGTCTGCCGGATTATGACGCCATGTGTTCGTTCTGGCACAGCATTTGGTTGGTGCCAGTCAATCACACTGAGGACGATTGGACCCGGGAATTTGAACGATCGTGTGATGCAATACCAGAAATAGGGGCAATCATCATCAGGCCCCAAGACGTCGACCGTCCAGACCGTCCGTTGCCCGATTGTAAATCTCCAGGGCTGGACGGGCTGCACAAATGACTTCGAAGATCGCACGCTCGCTTGTCGTCCCAGTTTCATTCAGTCTTAGTCAGAGTCACTACCCCAGTTCTTGACGACAGGAATTAGGTGCTCCATAAATCAGGTAATACTGCAGAGCCCAAAAATCTGCGGGACCCGCGGTTCTAACGCGTTGGTCATTGATAAAGCTTATTTATCAAGCTTTTAATGGACACATGGGTTATATAAATTAAGTACGTATTTGCGCGGTTATAACTTGAATCGATTTTTTTGCTCGGTAGTTTGTAAAAAAAATTACGTGTTAAGACTCAATTCAGACAGAACGGAAAAATCCTCGCTCAATTTACTGGGTACATTGAATATAGGACCATATCACCCTTGTTTAAAATAGAAAATTGTATGAATATCGATCGACCGGACACCAAGCGTCACCTCGTGCCTGCTCGCGCATGCTAGGTGTAGTAGTATGAGCAAGTTCTGACGTGCTCTTTTTCTTATTCTTATGCAGACCGGAGGACTTGGTAACAGATATATGCGTCCGGAGCTAACTGAGGTGGGTTCAAAAGGTGTGACCAAAACTTTGTCTGAAGAAGAAAAAGAAGAACATACTGTTTAAAAATTATTTAATGAACTTTTAGAAGAACTTTGTTTAAAAGGTAGTTCAAACAAATATTTCTTAAACAACCGACATAATACACTAACAATATCTACATAGTTTTATCATATAGAAGTAATTTATTACAAATATATTCATATAATTAATAATTATTTGGTTGGTCTTTTTTATGACAGCACTAATTCCATTGGTGATTTATCCTCACTTTGAGGTGGTGCATTCATGTTATAATAATTTACAATACCTATTTTAGTGATTCTATTAATAATATATAACAATAACATTATTCCTGTCCAAAGCCTTCAGTTTCTTCAATAGCATAATTTAATTTCTCACACAATTGTTCGTAGCTCTTGTAAGGTGGTAAGTCAAGACGATTAAAGCATGTATGCGACCGGGGTAACCAAGTGTCTTTTCCAACCTGCAAATCGATAATGCATCAAATACATATGTAATAGATTATATTAAATAACAGATCAACAATCAAACAATACGACAGCAATTCAGAATCGCAGATAATTATATCTTTAGGAACAACAAACTCAATGTCCTACTATACAAAGTTTGAATTCGATTGCAGCCAACATTTTACACAAAAATCAACTTTAAACTACAGACAGCTTACAGTTGATAATAATTGAATAAGTGACACTGACAGTGAATTTAAATTATCTGTAATTTAGAAATTAATTATAGATAGTAATTTAGTTAGCAGTAGAGTTGCTCCGCCGTTGGGGAACGTTTCTTCCCCGTTAAATATGAGATAAAACGTTTATAATATGAGCGTCTTTATTAAGACCCAAATCTTCGGTCTCATGGTCTCAAGTGCGACTGCTGAGTCGATTGTGTACCAGTGTGCCCCGTGAATAGCACTATCACACTATTATCCGATTCTCGGGTCGGAAAAAAGTGTAACTGGGTTTTGCCATTAGCGATTTCTGAGTAGCACCCCGGAGTTTGGAAGTTGGCACTGAGACACCCCCGTGCCTGGGTGCGCATGTTAAGTTGTTGGTCTTGCGCCTGGTCTCTCGCCGGCCGTGTCGAGTTGCCCTAACCAAGTTGGAAGTGAGAGTGGAAGAAGAGAGTGCTCCTGTGTTTGTGCACACGCTTGCACTACAATATCGGCCTGGTCGATGAATAGTCTCAGCTGAGGGCCATTATGACCCTGATAAACGGCCAGGAGGCTATTTATATTACGGAGTGCTATTAATCTCTAGTTGGAAATAGTAGTAGAATCTCCAGTTATAAGTTACTAATTAAGAAATTACCTTCTCTATACAGAATCTCTGTGGACCGTTTGATCCCATAAGTTCAGCAAATCCACCCACAGGAACTCGACATGTACCAGTCACAAACTGCAGTAATCTTGCTCGTTTCTCGTTATCCATTTGTCGAACAAACTAAAATAAAAATAGAATATTTTGTTTTAGCACAACCAGTTTAAAAAAAATAAACATAGAATCAACTGATGCGAATTTAATTATCAAAAAGTGTCGATATTGACATGCGTGACCCGTCTTTTTCTTCGAAGATTTCAAACATCGCTTTTGATCTTAACTTGGACTTGCAATTGAATTGCAATCTTCAGATTGCAATGAGAATCGATGCAGCATCGAGCTTTCGAAAAGCAATCAAGGCCTGAATCACATTTATCAGCGTCGATTCGCATTATATGTATTGAGAATAGCTACTTAGTGTGAAGATGTGTACCCATCAATTCTCATTTCTGATGTGATAACTACGCATCTTCATACAAAATGGCATATTTCTTATTAGCTATAAATGCGGCACTGCTGGACAAAGGCCTCCCCTATATCCTTCCAAGTACTCTTCTCCTGCGTCACCTCGAACCAGCTATTTTCTTGTAAATCGTAAATGCTGTAAAAATATTGTATGAGACAAGAAGAAAATAATACAAACCTGCCAAAACCAAAGAACTTGCTTGCTAGTGCGAGTGTAATGTCTGTATATAGTATTTTGTTGCCAATCACCTACATCCACCTCCTGCATTCCACACAGCATCAATTCTAACTCGCGTTCATCGAAATATTTTAGCCACTCCAGAGGTACAACCTGAAGTTAAGAATACAGATAAGGTAATTAGTTTTTCAAAACTGAGACTTTTCATATCCACAATTGCCAATTCTAAAGTAAAATGACGGGATTATGCTGAAAAAAAGATATGTGCTAAGGGCTGTTTCAGATTCGCCTTTTGCCACTCACGCAACTCGTACACATGGCGGCACATCAAGCTCTACATAAACAATATATCCTGTGCAGTGCGATGCGCGCTCGAACACGGATGTGTTTCCACTGTGAGCGGCACGAATTTTATTCGCGTGTTGCGCGGCCATAGCCGCTGCCCGGAAACACTATGAGTACCAAACAACTCATAGTCAATGAATTGCCGGCATTCCTGGTCCATGCTATCGACTACATATACGAGGTGAGCATCCTGCAGATATAATACAAGGAGGACGAGATCAGCAGCGAAAAACTGTTAGTTCCAGTCACTTGGAAAACTCGACCAGATGCCGTCTCGCCGCAGAAATGGAACCGAGAAGAGTATTCAAGATATCATCGATATGTTGAAGAAGACTGACCCGGACGACGTACCAGATTTCGTAGCGAAGGAGCTAAGTAAATTGCCCCCCGTCACGTTCGATCACGTCGACGTTACACGGCTGTTAAGGCGAGGTTACCCCGAGCGCCGTATGCATCAATCGCTTACCCCAGCCCCCGCACAGAGAGGCGATACGTAACAAATTACGCGGCGCGAAAACGCGGGCGCTTAGCGCACTGGTCAAGAGTTCACGAACTCGGATAGGTACTAAGTTGCGTTACAGGGTAGAGCGATGCAGTAAAACAACTTGAATTGATATGTATAAGTTCACTTTGTTTTATTTTTATAGAAAGTATTGGTTATAGATAGATTAGGAACCTACGTATTCTATGAACGTGAACCTAATTACTAACAATGAAAATAAGTAGATATAATTAAAAATAAGAAGGTATACTTATTTATTTTTGTGAATAAGGTGAATTTAAAATCTGACTGACAAAGAATCTAATATCATGAATACGGGTATGATTCAAAACAACACGCCACGCGCCATTCGGTTTTTAAAAAAAATATGCTTTACTTTTTTTTCGGTTTTGTTGTCATGGGTTTCGTTTTCGTGGATTTTGGGATCGCTGATAACTAAAATTAGGCCAAAATGAAAATCCAAGATGACGGCGACTAAAATTTTCGGTATTTTCGTCATGGGTGTCATTTTTATGGTTTTCATGGTCGCTGATAACGAAAATTTGGTTAAAATTAAAATTCAAGATGGCGCCAATGAAAATTTTAGCTTTGTCGTCATGGGTGTCATTTTCGTGGTTTTCGGGGTCGCTGATAACGAAAATAAATACAAAATGAAAATCCAAGATGGCGCCAACAAAAATTTTTGGTTTTTTCGTCATGGGTGTCATTTTCATGGTTTTCGGGGTCGCTAATAACGAAAATTAGGTCAAAAAGAAAATCCAAGATGGCGCCGACGAAAATTTTTGGATTTTTCGTCATGGGTGTCATTTTCATGGTTTTCGGGGTCGCTGATAACGAAAATAAGTTCAAAATAAACAGAAACAAAAAAAACATTTTTTTTCATCGACTCCGAAAACCATGAAAATGACACCCATGACGAAAAAACCCGAAAATTTTCGTCGGCGCCATCTTGGATTTTCATTTTGTCCTCATTTTCGTTATTAGCGACCCTAAAAACAACGAAACCGACACCCATGACGAAAAAAACAGAAAATTTTCGTCGGCGCCATGTTGGATTTTCATTTTCGCCTCATTTTTGCTATCAGCGACCCCGAAAAGCACGAAAATAACACCCATGACGACAAAACTGAAAATTTTATTGGCGTCATCTTGAATTTTAATTTTGTCCTCATTTTCGTTATCAGCGACCCCGAAAACCATGAAAATGACACCCATGACGACAAAGCTGAAAATTTTAATTGGCGCCATCTTGAATTTTAATTTTGACCTAATTTTCGTTATTAGCGACCCCGAAAACCATAAAAATGACACCCATGACGACAAAACCAAAAAATTTTGTCGGCGCCATCTTGGATTTTTATTTTGTCCTCATTTTCGTTATCAGCGGCCCCGAAAACCATGAAAATGACACCCATGACGACAAAACCGAAAATTTTAATTGGCGCCATCTTGAATTTTAATTTTGACCTCATTTTCGTTATCAGCAACCCCGAAAACCATGAAAATGACACCCATGACGACAAAACCGAAAATTTTAATTGACGCCATCTTGAATTTTAATTTTGACCTCATTTTCGTTATCAGCAACCCCGAAAACCATGAAAATGACACCCATGACGACAAAACCAAAAATTTTTGTCGGCGCCACCTTGCATTTTCATTTTGTCCTCATTTTCGTTATCAGCGGCCCCGAAAACCATGAAAAGGACACCCATGACGACAAAACCGAAAATTTTCATTGGCCCAATCTTGAATTTTAATTTTGTCCTCATTTTCGTTATCAGCGGCCCCGAAAACCATGAAAATGACACCCATGACGACGAAACCAAAAATTTTCGTCAGCGCCATTTTGGATTGTCATTTTGACCTCATTTTCGTTATTAACGACCCCGAAAAGCACGAAAATGACACCCATGACGACGAAACCAAAAATTTTCATTGGCGCCATCTTGAATTTTAATTTTGACTTAATTTTCGTTATCAGCGACCCCAAAAACCATGAAAATGACACCCATGACGAAAAAACCGAAAATTTTCGTCAGCGACATTTTGGATTGTCATTTTGACCTCATTTTCGTTATTAACGACCCCGAAAAGCACGAAAATGACACCCATGACGACAAAACCAAAAATTTTTGTCGGCGCCATCTTGGATTTTCATTTTGACCTAATTTTCGTTATCAGCGACCCCGAAAACCTTGAAAATGACACCCATGACGAAAAAACCGAAAAAAAGTAAAGCATAAAATGCAGAGGAAGTAAAATAAAAAAAATTAAAGTGATTTTATCTTTAAAATATAAATAAGTCAACAAAATAAAAAAAACTAGTAGGTACACACGGCGGCACATGAAGCTGTCATTTCCAGTATAAATTGGCCTCGCTTTGTATAGATTTCCTATACAATGAGAGATCGGCATAAACTGGTTTTAACAGCTTGATCGGTCGTCGTGCGTACAAAATACAATATCGACCATTACTCATTCTATCTCGTTCTCCCCTACATACTTTCTTTTTCTGCCCATGTCGAACTCGATAATCTTCAGCTTACCGGGCTCTCTACAAAACTTTTTTAGAACTCCTTACAAAATAAAAATATTGAAATAAATGTTTTGATTTTAATGGGCCAGTTACAGGCAGTTTTGAATTGTCGAAAAAAAGATAATAAAATGAAGCTACAGTCCCATTCAAAAGGCATAATAACTGTGAAAGTACTGTAGTTGCCCATTCCAAAGTTACCGAAATTTATAAATAATATTGCGAAATCATAAATAGCGACTTTTGCAACGACACAATAAAGTTCAATTCAGGCCGCGCAGCGCTAATTATCTACAGTTATATTCTCCTAGAAGCTGCCTCTCTTTCTAATGCGTAACTCTTATCTTATACCTTCTGACTACGTTCCCTATTAGGTACCTACTGTACTTTTGTGAACAAATGACATTTCAAATAAACCTAGGCTCGGTGTTTACTAAGTATTATTTTTTACAAACTATTTTTGGCTCAGTTCGTAACAGAACTTAGCGGGGGTGGGGTGGCGGGTTCGAAAAATTGGCACACGTCCGACCTCCAACGCGTTCCGCTCGGGACTGAAGCACGCGATGCGAGTATGAAATGATGAAAACAGCACATTTTGGAAATGTTGGTATAGGTTTTTTTAATATTTCAAATTATGATCGCCGTGTACTGTCACATTTTTTACGACCTTTATAATGGTATAAGTTTTATTGTTAAAAACCTAATATAACTCAAATGAAGTAATATTAAAAACCATCATTTAGACTTGTCTTTGCGATTTAATTGGATGCAACAAAGTGCAAGCAATCGTGTATCGCTGTGCCGAAATATCTAGATCGAAGTGTGAAATATGTAATATATTTTTTTCAGAATTTAAATCCGTGCCATATAGGAATAAAGCACAATACAAAACGACGTTTATCTGGATAACCTCGCCTTAAAGGACATCACTTCCTTGAAAGCGGAGATGACCAAGATGCAGTCCAGAATGGAGGTATCAGAAAAAACCAATTCTGAGTTTATTATTACACTAGCGCCCAGTAGCGAGGGGTCAATTTTTGTAAGAGGTAAGCTGGAGTACATATCTTTAATGTTATTATATTATTTCTATAGAATACTGACTGTGCCATTTTTCAAAGGAAAGCCGGTAGGAATCGAGTTGTATGGAACCTTCGCCACTGCTTCACACGGGTGCAATATATACATATAAACCTTCCTCTTGAATCACTCTATCTATTAAAAAAAAAACCGCAAAGTAGGTTGCGGAGTTTTAAAGATCTAAGCATGCATAGGGACAGACAGCAGGGAGCGACTTTGTTTTATAACATAATGATAAGATTATTTTGTGTATTTTATCTATGGGCCTTAGTTGCCTGATAATAAAATTATTATTATTATCATCGTTTATTCATTTATGTACACATTCTTTATACTTTTCATATTAAAAAAAGCATACTTATTTAAAAAGAACATTTAAAAGTACAAAAATAGTTTTCCACCGGTGTTGGGAGGAGGGTCCAAGCTATCGGTGGTTAGGGCTGCAGAGTCAGGAATCTCCTCACAATGCGAGCCGTGTCGAGGAGTACTGCCCTCTGAATCAGGCCCTTGATCCAACCGTCTGAGGAGAGCCTCGAGAACTGTTCGTGGATTATTATTACAACCTCACTTCGCTTTGTATGACCTTCCCGTACAATGAGAGATCAGCTTAATTTGGTTTTGTATAGCTTGATTGGCCGCCGCCGTGCGTACGAGTGATGACGCACTTTTAAGAATGTACTAGCGCGAATCGCGAAATATACCGACATATTGCCACTGACAGTTTGACAGAACCCACCGGTTCGAGCGAACACGCTGGAATAAACGCGGGTACGCGCATTCGAGCGCAAAATCTGGCGCGCGAGTATGCGGGTAATCCGATAAAAGCTTATACGCGCCGAAAGTAGGCTAGTCTAAAACCGCTCTAAACTGTTTTTTAGACGGAATATGTGGCGGTTTGGAATTTTCATGTGATTTCAACTTGACATCGTCAGCATCAATAAGTTGATGGGTTTTGTATCCAAAATAGTAAATAATTATTTTGTTTTTGACGTAAAATTATATCAAAGTTGGTCCAGATTTCTAATTTGTTAATGTAGGCAATTAATTAACAAAATTAGTCATTGCAAATTTTATAGTTAAAAACATAAACGAGGGTTCTTGACCTCTCTGTTTGGTAATGACAATCAACTGGGCATTGCATGGACCATTTCGCTTCTTGCCGGTCGAGAAACTCTCGTGTGAACTTTTAATGTTATATCATAAAATATAATATAGAATCCAACTTAAAATTTATCAGAAGCCACCTTTTTCCTCACCTCATTAAATCCATCTAAGAATGCTGAAGTTTGTTCTTCGATTCCTCTAGTCATTCGCCACTGAGTGACTAAGTTAAGATAATTCTCCTTATTCACCTAAAACAAACAATTATAATGAAGTATGCATACACACAAAATAACAAGGATTATAAGCATCAGCAAATATAGAGTTACCTCGGTGACGCGCTCTTTATCTCCGGACGGTTTCAACTCGTGGTGTATGACTTGACCTAGCACTTCAAAGTCCACACTATGCCACATCTCTAGGCCGCATTCGTCTATATTATTATCTTTGATCCATACTAAGGAATTGTAAAACTCGGGATCTATAGATTCTATGTCTTTCATGGTTAGTTTTTTGTTCAACATTCTTTTATAGAAGGGCATTGTAAATCCTGAATAAATAAATCGACCATGATACAACGCCATTGCTATAAACCTGCCAATGAATTTGAAGTAAAGCAGATGGTCTGGATTGACGTAACTGGCTGGGTTGATCTGAAGGCTGTAGTTGTTTTTGTTGGCGTACTCAAATAAACAGTACATAGGGTTTAAGACTTCGTGAGATAGTAAGAAGAACCACTCTCTGCTGACGCCGCCATAATCTAACCCCTCTTCACCGCGGAATATGATATACAGTCGTCTGCGCAACTCGTATGCAGGCAACCTCATTATCTGAAATAGAAATAATCATTACAGATTCTATGTTCTATGTTTATTAAAGCTGCTTGCTGCCGCAAGGCTCAATATTCATTGGTTATTTTTATATTACTAGAAAGAGGAAAGGACCCAATGTGAATCTATAATGGACCTGAAGTAGGGCATTATTCACGTCATCGAGATTGGGCCCGTCTATTTATCTTAAAAATTAGGGAAATGACATCAGCAAATAGCACCATATTTTGAGGTTGGTTTTTCAATAAATAGTGTAGATCATTTATATATATATATATATAAATGATGAGTCCATAGCAAACAATTTAGTAAAAAATGAAAAAAAGACTAAATTCATAAGATTTGCTTTTCCGAATGTTAAAAGTAGTGATTGTGATATAGTATTGAATAAAAAGAAACTTGATTTCGTAGATAAAAAGGTTTTCCTGGGGATTACGCTTTATTGAAGGCTACAATGGGGCTCTCATTTAAGATCTCTTGCGGGGCGGCTAAGTTCAGCAGCATATGCATAGTAAAAATCAGTCAGTTTACTGATGTAGATACCGCTAGACTGGCCTATTTTAGTTACTATCATAGTATAATGGCTTTTGGCATTTGTTATGGGGACGGGCTACAGACATTGAGTCTATATTTATTTTGCAAAAGAGAGCCATCAGAACCATTTATAATCGTCGTAGGCGCGACTCTCTAAAGGAACTGTTTATGGACATTAACATCATGACGGTACATTGTCAATACATCTACGAAAATATAATGTATGTAAGAAAAAATGTGTTGAATATATTATTTGTGGTGGTAACATTAGCATTGCATAACCAGTTCATCATTGACGATCAGAGGGTTTCAGGAGTTTTTGCAAAAAATACAAGCGATTTTCAAAAAATCTTTAAAAAGTGCAAAATAACCTTAGTTTGGGAAGTAGAATTTTGAAAAAAAATATTATTCATAATATTTCTCGAAATTCAAGTTCTTTCTGAGGTTACCGAAACATCCCATATCTCACAAACTATTGACGACTTCACTTAGAAGAATAATCTTTTCAATTATGAGATCCGAGAGCCCACATGCTTTTGTGCATTGTTTTTTTCCATCTATGGGGTAGGGAGAGCCACCAATTATATTTTTCGTTATTTCACAACACCATAGTTGAACGGTGCACAGAATACACCTCCAATTCTCAGCGATATAGTGCCAATAGTCTCCAATGAAAATAGAAATCCTGATAAAATTATGTGTTCCGTTTTTGCTATTTGACTACGGAAGCCTAGGTTATGCCTACGTTGTATAAAAAAATAACACAACGAAAGACGAACGACGAAAGATTAACAAATTTTTCACTGTTCCTAATTCGTCTGCTCCTTAACACCTTGACCGATTTTGATGTTCTGTTGTACTTATGGGGTCACCTGGATGGTTCTTAGCTATAGTTGGACCCGGTAGGTGGCACTGTTGTCAACATCCAGAGCACAAGACAGCGTCTGACGGGTCAGTTAGTATTTACCTAAATATATCAGATTTTTTTTACCTGATGATAAGAATCCTCAAAAAGCGATTGTCGAGACAATGTTATTTTAATATGACTGGGTAGGGCATTGCTCTGACAGAGATATCTGAATTGACTAAGTTTCCAGCGGAAGGAGCGCTCGTAGGCGCGCGGCACGCCGTAGGCGCCCTGCGGGCCCTTGGGCGCGCCGGGCCGCGGGTCCTGGAACGTCGTCGTGCGCGTGTTGTGGTCCACGAAGTAGCGCGTGCCTTCCTCCGTGAATCTGATCTCCCAGCCTGGTGGTAGAGCCTCTTCTAGAGCGCTTATTTCCTGGCCCTGTACATAACACAAACAATTACCGTGGTTTACAAAGTCCACATTTGGATAAGGGCGAGTTGTGTGGAATTCCTCCATAGCTCAATAAAACCACCACCAAAAATATTGAGCAGCATTTAAGGGCTTATTACATATGTTATTTTTATGAGTTTATATTTTGTCGTTATAGATTTCATAGCATTTTAATTTAGCATTTTTTGTTTTGTGTCCAGTATCTAATAAAAAAAAGGTAGTGTTGGTGCTAGCTACCTGCGTCCTCGGGTCCTCCCACTGCGTGGTGCGGTTCTTGTGGTTGACATAGTAGACGCGGCCGTCGGGCTGCACGCGGCGCTCCCAGCCCGCCGGCAGCGGGCCCAGCGAGTCGTCGGGCGCGGGCGAGCTGCCGGCGCCCGCGGGCCCCGGCGGCGCGGGCGCGGGGCCGCTGGGGCCCGACGGAGGCCCGGCGGGGCCCGGCGTGCTCGGCGCAGGCGCCGCCAGCGCTCCGCCCGCCACCGCCACGCTAGTGCCTGCCGCTCCACCGCTACCTGAAATCATTTCTTACTTCATAGTTCATACACAATTGTACCAAACACTCGCTATAGAAAGTAAATCTACTTTAGAAACTAGATTTTGCTTTAAATGAAACATGCCAAACGATTACAGGCTGTCTTAAACCGACCCCAGTCAGAGCCCTATACCCGATAGCTGAAATAGCTCCTCCACAAGTTCGAAGAGAATTTGCAAAAAATACAATCAAGAGTCTGACACTAGACACCCGCTATTTGTCGCGCAAAGTAACTAACAACGCAACGACGAATGTATGTATGTAAACCTTGCAGATTAACATACATAGTCCAATACGCGTGAGGCCAGTAATGGATTTGAACATCTGCATCACAGTTACGGCACGGTCGCAATGACGCGTGAAAGCTTCCGCAAGGGCCTAATAGGGTTTTGTTGATGTGCTGCACCGAGGTTAACATGCAAATCAACATGGACAGTCAGCACACCTATTTTTAGATATTATATAAGTGTCCATTCATGTAGAATGTGAGTGAGTAGTCAATAGTATTTATAATATTAATTTTAATAGGAAAATGTTAATGTTCTCGAAATAAATAATTAAGTAATTAGTTTTGTTACTAGGACTTCATATCATTAATGTATGTCTACATAGGTAGAATGGTATTAAGGCGATAAGATTGTTTTACGTAGCTAGTTTGATAACATAAATATGCATGATTGTATATAGATATCAGTAAGAGAGCCAAATAATTCATCATAACATATTTTATGAATACGATGAAAAACCAGCAAAAGCATAGTACCTATAATACTTAAAATGATAGATAAAGATAAAAAGTGCCGTATTACCTTATACCTAAAAGTTGCCAGCAGCTTTATTGAATAATACTACTCTTATACTCCTTTTTATCGTGTTACCCAAAACACGTCGTGGAAGGCGTCCCGAACATCTTTGTCGAAAACGTTAGTTGGTACTAAGGAATACGATTATGTAGGTAAATAAGTAAGGTAGTTACCGGTAGCGTTGAGATCGTGTTCAGAGTCGGTCTGGTGCGGCGGCTGCGGGTGCGGGTAGAGGAAGCGCTGGTTGCCCTGCGCGACCACGTGGCGCCGCTCGCCGCGCCAGTGCTGGAAGCGCGCCAGGCGCTCCGTGTCGGGGCGCTGCCACGTGGTGGTGCGCGTGTTGTGGTCCACGTAGTACACGCGGCCGCGCGCGTCGCGCCGCACCTCCCAGCCTGGTGGCAGCGGCTGCGGCCGCTCCCACGACGTCGACCGCGTGTTGTGGTCCACGTAGTATCTGCCGGTTGCGATGCCTATTTCAATATCTGACCACACTAGCCAACGTCCGCTGCTTGCCTTGGAAGTAGGCAGCCCGTGTTTTCCAGCGTTTTAGTAACGTTGATAACTCAACCAACCATTATAACTCCAGTGACAATGTTAAGACTAGTCGTCATAGACTACAAAAGTTCAGGATCAAAATTAGTTCAGCAAACTGATTGATGCGATTAAAGAACAGGCTGGAACTAAGAGGAATTTTAGACAATTCATCGGTACCTCCGTCCGTACACGTCGTAGCGCATCTCCCAGCCGGCGGGCAGCGGCTCCTCGGCGGAGTTGGCGTACGCCACGGCGACGCCGGGCGCCGCCGGCTCTGCATCCGAGTGCGACGGGCCCGCGCCCCCTTCCGGAAGCGCGCCCACGCCCCCTGGCCCGCCCGGGCCCCCAGACACGACCACGCTTACCGCGCCCCCCGCGCCGATAGCCCCTCCGTGTTGCAGTGTGCCGTTGCTAAGCGGTGGCGGGCCTGGTGGAGGCTAGACATGCAGGAGTTCATTAAAATTTTATTTAAGTCAAATAAATAATAATAATCACACTTAGTGCATTTACATAATTTTAAATCACCATAACACTTACTCGTAGGTTTTGTGAGCGAACAATAGATCGCATTGCAGCTTCCGCATTGCTCCGCATCCTAATCCGAGCCCGAACTCCGTCATTAAGGGGCCCACTGCTGTTAGTGGATTCTCCGAGTAACTCATGAGACTGACTTAAAACTGATGGATCAACTCTTAGGCCATCCAAAAGAACCACTAATTCAGCTGCTTTAACTTCCCCGCTTACACTAGAAGAGTTTTCTTGGGATACACTTTTCATCAAATCTGAAAAATAGGGTTAATAGACTTAGTAGTTGTAGCTGATTATATAAACTGTGTAATACAGAATACAGTTTCTACGCATTTATCCGCATCTGGTTTGCATGTAAAATTCATTCATAACTATAAGGATACATTAACATTTTATTATACATTTAGTTTAAGGATAGTCGTTTTTTTATGTTGATCTAAAAATAGTATTTTGATAAAAACATAAAAAATGGGCCAGTTAACGTTCTTATGGTATACGTATTCGAAGTGATTTTAAAATAGAGTTTCGAGTTCTAAGTATTCGAAACCAACAAAGCAAACAACAACACTCAATTTGTAAGCAGCTGATAAATAAATTGGCATCTACAGATGGATTTCCTGACCCAAATAACAATTATTAATACATAATATTAAATACTTTTGGGAAAGACTATAAAATTGCACATATTATCATATCAAATGTACTAGGCCTAGGTGTTCCAAAGTCACCAAGAGATTTTTATGTAAAAAAAAACCTTAAAGCACTAGGTTTCGAAAAGGTCCAGATCTAGATCAGAAAACTCAGCAAAAGAACCCATGGAAACAATATCATGTGTTACAAGACCACTTAAAAAAAATTAAGAGTCCATAATGAACCAAGAATAATTACTTCGACATGAGGAAAATTCATGAATTGAAAATATCGAATTTCCTCATGATTTATTTTGTACTAATTTAAATTTTCTTAAGAGATAACAACCCGCATTGGGCCCTCATGGTGGTTTATAGCCCACTTGCTCTCATAGACAGCAGGCCTTTGTCTCAGCAGTGGGAACATTAAAGGCTCTGATATCAAACATGGGTAATAAATGTTACATGTATAATATCACACGTTTAAATTAAATTAGCTAGCGAAACTCCACAAAAGTGAAGGGTATTTTAACACAATAAAACATAACAAGTACATTACCTGCATTGTTTACCCTGTACGTTTTACCGTTTTTGGATATTGATACTCATTCTTTTCCCGAAGTTTCGCTAGCTAGGTTAGTTTGAAGTTGTTGTATAGATAAAACCAAATAACAACTTGTGTAAGTTTAAAAATGTTGCTGAATTGTGTATTTCCTTTCTTGGTTGTTCGCACGACGGCTAATCAAGCTACATAAAACCAGTTTATGCGGATCTCTCATTGTATAGAAAATCTATACAAAGCGAGGCCAAGTTATACTGGAAATGTACAGCTTCATGTGCCGCCATGTGTTCTGTTTTTTTCGCTGGTATTATTATAACAACAGTAGTAGTGTAAGGAAAATCAGCTATTTACCTATGATTAGCTCCACATTATCACATTTTCCATTGCAGTATAACAAAACTTTTAACAAATTTACTCGTTTTTCACCAATAACATTATCTTTCCTGAAACTATGATAATCTGCAAGCCGGAACAATAACTGAGACTGTGGTGTTACAAGTACTGTAAGATCCTCTTTCCATTTTGGGTGCAAGGTACTCTTTATGACTTCAGTGCGTCTTGAAATTTTGTCATCGATTATCACTTGTAAATACGGATTTGGTTTAAAGAGTCCAGAATTCTTGATGTTTGCTGATTCAACTAACGAAAAATAAAACAAGTTTTATTAGGCCACAGTCAATACAATTTAAGTTGAAGGTCTTGCTTTTGAATTATAACATTAAAGTAAACTATTTGACAAATCAAGTTGATGCAATACTGGCCAGACATGAAGAATGGTAATTAACTAACACAGAAATAATTGGATTGAATGTGCTAGGGTATCGTTTTTATGTTGGTGTTATCCGGATATCCTTCACGTATGTAGAAAGTCAAATTGTTATGGGTGAGTCAAGTATAAAAGCAACTGTCTTAAGCATTCATTAGATATTTTTTATCTGTACTAAAACAAAAATCCAAACTGTAAAGTTGGCTCACTTATTGATTTAATTTTTCCAATTCTATCAATAAGTAAGATGGCTTTGATTACTTTCAAATATGTAAATTTACATTTAAATGGACATTGGTATATTTCTGTATATCAATTTTATATATTTGTTGAATAAACTTTGCCATTGAAAATTGGCACATAATCTATTTTCAAATGGAAGGTATAGTTTTTTGTCCAACCAAACTCCAAGCAGCCACTCTTCAGCTAAGAAATTTAAAGTAGTTGTAAAAAATACAAGAACAAAGTAAGAGTGAGACTTAAAGAAGAAATTTGAGAAGCCTTTGCAGTGGGATAGTATGAGTTATTAATAATAATCAAGAATAAGTTAGAATATACCTATTTGAGTGAAAAATTATATTACCTGTAAGACTTAGTTGGTGGTATGTTGATAAAGAGATTGGAGTTGTTAGAGTTGGTACAGTTTCAGTCATTGTGATGGATTTTTCAGTTCATATTACAATAGGTAGCACTCCAGTTTACAATTTGTTCACCTAAAACACAAAATATGGCATGTATAATTTTCAATTAAAACAAACAGAAATTAGTAGGTACTTGAAACATGGTAGTAATGATCATTTTTCTTCTCAGTGTCACGTGTGTATTTGCTGAGGTATAGCTCATTAATGATTTACAACTTCAACAAGTATATAACATTATTATTTACTTTAAGAACAAACAATACTCTTTTAACATTCTGAGCCCTTTAAAAAATGTTTAGAAAACCATGTTTTTGTTTTAAAACCTCAATGAGCTATGCTAATGCATTTGATGATCCTCTCAAAATTACACATTGAACAAACACAGTAGGTACTAATTACTTATGACTAGGTTAGATATAAAAGATAGGTGATTTCTGCTTTGATAAGGAGGTTCTTGATAGGATTACAAAAATGGAAAGTAAATACATTATCTTCAAAAAATTAAGAATTTTGCAACTAGTCAAATTAATTAACGCAAACTGTTCCTTTTCTTAACTTAGTTAATAGATATTGATTTAGATGTAGTTCAACAGTGTATTGATTGACGACTATTGCAAAATAAACAAATTGAAAGTAAGTATGAAATGGACAACGTAAAAGTACCATGTTAGTTAAGCGTTTCTATGAACAAAACATAAGAAAATACCATTAATGAGGCGATCCAAAGGACAGAAGTCCTTCAAATTATCTCATATCGTTCTTCTTATCTCACTGAAAGGAAATACACAAATAATGTTGTATCGTCACGGACCATTCATAACGCGGATCTATTTTCTTCAAATAGTTCACAGTAATATCACAAGGCAAAAGTTGGGAGGCTCGAAATGTTTATCACGAAAATATGCTTCGAAGAACTAATATTATAAAATGAATTTTAAATTGATTAGAAATACTAAAATCCTGAAATTAGTCACTGCACTGTTGAGTCTTGAGTTGAGTGTTGTGTCTTGACCACAGAAAATAAATATCATGAACGGTCTTGTCTTTGACTAGTGTAGTGATGTCCAACCAACTGGCACATCTTTTCACTTTGCCATTTTTAGAAGGTGCTGCTAGGTTCTTTTGGCGCTAGAATAACATTACAGTTGGCACTGTTGATTAAAGCCCACTTGCCAGTATGCCAAGTTTAAGTATCTTTAGGCGCGTAAGACGTTTCGTAGACGAAAGATAAGAGTGTATATTCTACTATCTCTTTCAAAACGAAGTTTCTCCCCATTATCCAGAACCACGCGGCTTTCTTTGAAGTAGACCGACAACCGTCGGGATGCGCGCGGCCGGCTCACGTCCACATTCACGAGGCTCGGCCGCGCGGCTCGGCTTCACGGAGCCGCGCGGCCCTAGTGGGGACGCGGCTTTAGACGTTTCGTAGACGAAAGATAAGAGTCTATATTCTACTAGGTATCTCTTTCAGAACGAAGTTTCTTATTTGTTTTAAAAATGTTTGGTCGCCCTATTTAGAAAGAGATAAACGGCCTCTGTTAAATATCTCTTTCGTGATAACGTCACAATTTTCTGGTATAGTATGCTCAGTCCTTAAGTCCATTAATACAGATGACTATTGTTTGACAGTGACACTGCGAGATAATGACAGTAGTGACACTGACAATTAGATAATGAAAACCAGCAATGTTTTGTATTGATTTTTCGATAAAATAAATAATTCTCCTAAGTTCTCCGTTGTTCAACTTACATCAGGATTTAAGAAATTTTCAATACGCCAGGTAAGCGATAATCCAGTTTCACGCCAATTTATTTACAAAATACAGACTCAAGGGCATGACAAACTTGTACTAAAGGAGACTGATGTATTTTTTAACATTTCAAAGATTTCAAAATTTTATTTCACTTTGAATTTAATTTATACTGATCGAAACCAGTAATCAATTACGAAAAGTAATTAAACCTAATGTGACAATCTGACCATAATAATCAATGATTAATAATGTCTTATTTGTTTTGTTTATTCTTGAGTTACACACTTATTTGCTTACCTTGACGACCAGAGAGTCATGATCACTTTCTAATCTATGTTTTATACTTTATCCATATTCACAATACTGATAGAAGTAATGATTTGTCATGGTTTGAAGACTTGATGTGTCTCAAAGTAAACCAAACCAACATAGTCACCTTACGAAATTAGATATTATGCAATTTTTGGTTTTATTCAAGATATAAGATTTTAAACTTTCATGGTCACTAAAATTATTATAACTAGAAGACTGGACAGGGTTGTTTATTCAAGATATTACATATTATACTAAATTTCATACTTCTAATATATACTATTTTTAAAGAGTGCCTGGGGCCATAATATTGGCTTCAGTATACAGGATGAGTCCAGTAGAGAGTGTACCAGTTGCTGTATTAAATTGCATTGATGACTATGTGGAATTACTTTATGATGATATACCAGAAAAAATAAAGGGTTCTGCTCTGATACTGCAACTTGCTAGAAATCCTGATAATTTATTAGAGCTAGCACGAAACGGTAAGTTGAATAGTTGTTTACTTAATTAAAATCTCAAAATTCATTCATGCATTCCTAATAAATTGATAGCAAATGCACAGCCTAAACCACTTAAGTCTAAGAAGCATCATCTTAGAAGTCTATCTTTAGCTTCTACAGTAATTGCATTGCCGTACATGCTGTAATTTCGATAGTAATATTGGTAGGCCCAGAGGGTTTTTGTTAGCATGAGAACTTGAGCAAAAAAAAATTATAAAAAAAAATACGATTAATCACGAGGGGGGGAGGTCATGTGTATTTTGTAGGACAAAAAAAATTATGTGTGACATGTAAAATATTATTTACCAGTGCAATTTTTTTGTCTACAAAATCGGTTTTTTATTTATGGAAATAGATTCTGAAAGTATCTGGTCTTTACAATAACAAAAACTTTACTATTATTTTATTTATATGAGGAGGGGTAGCCTTAAACCTCACAACCTATCACATATAGGGATTAAAGAAAGGCTATGGCAATGGCATAATTTTATTATGCAGTGAACCAAATCAATTTAAACAGGCAAAACATCTCTAAGATTTTGTGGCCTCTTACTAAATCTGTCAATTCAAAAAAAAATCATTTGGATATTTCTAAAGGACATCTATGCAGCAAAAATCGCAAAAGGGGACAAGAAGAAAAAAAAATGGATTTTTGAGATAACTTCAAATGCCACAATTGCTTCGAGAAGTTCTTCAAGACTGCAAGGCATTTTGGTTAACACCACATACAATAAGATAAAAATAACCATTGCTGAACAGCCCATTTTAGTTTTAGGCCTTTTTTAAAACTGAAAGTGGGCCCCTGCCTGAAGAGCTCCTGTCTGAAACTTTTTGTAGTACAGTTTTCATGCTTGTTTAAAAACCCTCTGGGATCTCCTATTATATTAAATGATAACAAACAACATGTAAAGATATAGCTCTCGTTGATCACGTCTGCAGAGTTTTTTTCGCTAACTTATTTGATTCTGTATATTATTAAAGACTTCAAGCTTACAACATTAGCTAAAGACATTTTCTTCTTTGTTAGTAGTGAAAAGCTAATCCAACACTCTGGCACTAAGCTTTGTGCCACCATTTGACTTTCTTTTAATTCTGTCTTCTTAATGGACTGCTAGTTGGACCATGGGAGACCAGCACCTGAAAGAAGCTGGGCTATAACTACAATAATGCAATTTGATTCAGATTTGCAAAGAGAGCCATATTACTACTATCCAATTGTCTGTCTACTCTAAATCTTTATTAAAATTTCAGAGGCATTATTAAGCGCACTGTCAAGGGTTCTGCGAGAAGAATGGAAAAGGAGCATCGAACTAAGCACAAACATAGTCTACACATTTTTTTGTTTCTCTACTTATAATGAATTTCATCCAGTCATTATTCAGTATAAAATTGGATCTCTGTGTATGGATGTAATTGACTATGAATTAAAGAGATATGATCAATGGAAGGAGAAAGTTGAAGGAAAAAAGCAGGTGGTCACACCTGATAAAGTGAGAATGGTGCAATGTTTAATTTAGCTAGGTCCATTGGTAGTTCAAAATAAGTGTTGATAATTTATTATTTCAGAATGAGCCACCAAAAAGTCGTATTCCCGAACCAAAGCGTCGTCCAAAATCAGGCACATGGGCTGTAGCCGATGTGAATATGCAAAAATCTAGGTCACTAGTATCTAGCTACCATGAAGACCTATGCAGCGCATCTGATGAATTCTTATCAAAAAGCGATGAAGAACAAATGAAACGTAAATTAAAAACTCTCTCCAAGCGACAGGAGCAGTTATTGAGGGTCGCCTTTTATATGCTACTCAATATAGCAGACAACATTAAAGTTGAAGAAAAAATGCACAAGAAAGATATTGTTGGCCTGCTTATTGGAGCAATGGAGAGACATACAAATATAGATCTCCTCATTCTTATAGTTTCTTTTTTACAAAAACTCTCTATTTTCATAGAAAATAAAACCAGTATGGCATCGAGAGGAATTGTTGAAAAGTTAGCTCCATTGATGAATTCTACTAATGCTGACCTAGTCAATGTTACTTTGAAACTGTTGTTTAATTTAACTTTTGATACAAAATTACGCAACAAGATGATTAAGTTGGGCTTACTGCCCAAGTTTATACAGTTTACAAGTAAGTTGCTACTAAAAAATGTTATTTGGTTTTTGATTTTTGGAATACATTTAAATTATTTAAAATTACAGGTGATGACAAGCATATCAATTTGGCAATGAAAATTCTATACCATCTGAGCATGGACGATAGAGTCAAACTAATGTTTACGCAATCAGACTGCGTCAAATTGGTAAGAATTAAGCACAGATAGTTTGTTTGGGAGAGATTGATCGGGTGAATCTATGACTGAATTTTATTTCATTGGCTAAGTAATAAACGTTAAGTAATATTTTGACAGCTCACAGACATGTTGCTGCTGAATGTAAACGGGGAGAGTGTGGGCACGAAGGGCGGTGGCAGCGGCGCGGGCACGACGGACGTGCTGCTGGCGCTGTGCATCAACCTGGCATGGTGCGAGCGCGCCGCCAATCAGATGGCCGCCGAAGGACGCCTGCGCGACCTGCTCGCACGCGCCTTCCGACACCGCAATGCTATGCTCATGAAACTTGTCCGCAATCTATCACACCATCCGCAGAATAAAGCGCTTTTTGTTGTAAGTTTTACGAAATCTGTACCTTATTGCTTGCTGTGCCTGTAGGTTATCATATGTCGTCATTGGTTGATTGATATTAAGTAGTCGGGCATCATGGCACATTGACTAAGAGACTGTCAAAAAGGTATGACGGACTGAGACGACGCTTTACAAAGTCGAAGTTTTTCATCAACTGCCGTTAACTGCACTGCCACACACTGTACACATATAAGGTCCCATTAAAATACATAGATGGACAAATTTTAACAAAGCGTTCCAAGCAAAAAAAAACACTGAGTTAATTGATTTTATTTTGACCTAAAATAATAAAGTGCCAGAATAAACACACTCTAGAATAAACACATCCATTATGGGTAATTACTTTCACTCGCGCGCATTTTCTAGTATCAGAATCATGAGATAACAAAGACATGGATGCGTTTATGCATTGGGTAACCAACATTTTTAGTGTATTTTCGTTAGATGTTTTTTTTCTCTTGTAAGTATCTGTTGTATTGTATTGTATAACGGGCTGGTGTCCGCAACTCCACGTCAAAGCACGTATTTTGTGTGCGGGTGTGAAATTTATTCGATCCACCCTAACTCCCCGAGAAAGGCCAGCAGCGCCTTGATGTTGCTGACAATCTCGCGGAGAGTACCTGGGGTACCGAAGTACTTTGGCCTGTATGTTGCAACCACTGGGCAGTGTAGAAGCACGTGGGCTGCTGTTTCGTCTTCCTCCATGCAGGCTCGGCACAGGGGGCTGTCTGTGACTCCTATGACAAAGAGGTGTTTATTAAAAGAGCCGTGTTCAGTGATGGCAGCTGTAAGTGTGCGCTGCTGTAGTTTGGTCAGCCGAAGCGCTCGTTTGGTGAGGTGGCCATCGATAGTAGGAAGTGCTTCCTTGGCTTGCCTGCCCTCGCCATGGTCCAGCCACAGATTGTGGCGTTGTTCACTGGTTCGTTTCCTTACCAGTGTGCGTAGATACCCGAAAGGGAGTGGCACGATGGGTTCAGGTCCCACTGCTGCCATGCTCGATCCCCTTCTAGCAAGTTCGTCCGCTGCATTATTGCCTCGGGAATCGCTGTGTCCTTTGATCCATTGGATGGTTATATTATTGAGATTACCAACCTGGTTCAGGCGTTGATGACACTCGTATATTAACCCGGAGTTTACTGCGTGGTTGTTTAGTGCTAGCAGTACAGCCATGCTGTCTGAGAGTATGCGAATTGAGTGGCCTTCAACCTGCCTGGCTAAGATGGCTGATGCCGCCAGAGAAATGCCCATTCTTCCTGAAAAACTGTGTTGTGGGCCCCTTGTAGTGTGGCTATGTGGATGTTGAGATTTTCCGAGAAGACTCCAGCTCCAGTACCAGTACCTGTTTTTGATCCATCCGTGAAGATTCGTACTTCTGCGGGGCTTAATCCCTCGCAGCGGTGGTCCTCGTGGAGTTGGATTTTGTATTTTTTGTCGAATACGAACTGCTTAGGTATTCGATCGTTTATGGCTTTCGCTAGGGGGAACTCGTTATAGAATCCCTCCAATATCGCGGTGTGCTGTGTGTCCTTCTTACCCCAGAGTTGAAGTGTTTTAAGGCGTACTGCCGCCATCGTTGCTTCCTGTATGAACAGATGGAGCAGTGGGAGCCCCAACATGGCTTCCAGAGCCGCGGTCGGAGTAGTCCGCATACAGCCTGTAGTCGCCATACAGGCGAGTCGCTGCATACGTTGCAGTTTGATGGAGGCTGTAACTAGTTTGGTGCGGGGCCACCAGACCACTGACCCGTAAGTGATCATGGGTCGGATCACCGCGCAGTATAACCATAGTATAATTTTAAGGGGATAGGCCCCACTTCTTACCTATCATCCTTCTGCATTTCCAAAAGGTTATGCAGGCTCTGTTTAGTTTGTTGTCTAAATGTCTGCTCCAATTTAACTTACTGTCAAGGATGACTCCCAGGTATTTGACTTCTTCAGCTAACTGGAGTTCTGTATCGAATAGTTTGGGTAGGCGATAAGGGCCTAGTGCTCTTTTTTGGGTAAACATGACTTGTTCAGTCTTCGTGGGGTTCACTGAAAGGTCGTATTCGCTACACCACCGTTCAACGATGCTTAGCGCCTGTTGAGTGAGATTGCAGATTGTCCCCGTCACTTTCCCCGAGATGAGGATGGCGAGGTCATCCGCGTACCCAATTGTGTAGAAGTGGTTTGCGTTGAGCTTCGTGATGAGATCATTTATCACCAGATTCCAGAGCATGGCCATCTGCTGTTCTTCCGCAAGGCGAACCACTCATTTGCTTAACATGTTAGTAATCCAGTGTATAAATACCTGTTCTACTCCGTGCCGGGAGGGGGCGGTGCTGATGCTGGAGAAGTTTGTCTTACCGGAGGCTCCTTCGTGTGTGCGTGTTGGTTTACATGTAGTGGGATCGTTTTCAAGGCCCATCCCTCAGCTCTCTCTCGAAAATTCTCTCCATAGTTTTAAGGAGAAAATAAGTCAGGCTGATCGGCCGGTGGGATTTGGCGTTTGTATAGTCAGTCTTACCTGGCTTAGGGATGAATATAACTTTCACTTTCCTCCATCCTTTTGGAACGTATCGGAAGGCCAGGCACGCTCTCATTATGAGCACTAGTCAGCTAGCGACAGAGGCCCCACCCCACTGCAGTAAGGCGGGAAATACTCCGTCCGGACCGGCCGCCTTAAAAGGATGGAAGCACCAGATCGCCCACTGGAGTTTCTCCAGCATTATCACTTTGTGTGCGTCCTGAGGGTTCTGCGCGGCGTTGAATATTCCGAGTGTTTCTATCCCGGCGCCTTTTCTTCAGCACCAGCCAGCGGAGCGTGAACGCGTCGCCGGAGGTGCTGGTCTCCTCCGGTTGACCAGTTACGGCAAGAAGGGGAAGGGCGGCTTGCGGAGCCGTAGGCGGGGGCGGATGTATGAGGGGGCTCTGGCCACCGGAGTTAACTGTCGTGGGGGGCTGTATGCCTGCAAAGGAGGAAGGATCGGTCCCAATCAGCGCCGGTGTCCTTTATTTATTACGGGACTTAGATTTGGTCTGAGCAGCGGTTCTCGCCACTGCTGCACCGACACCCGCGCTGGTGCTCGCCGAGCGGGCCAACAGAGCGCCCAGGGACGAGAGAGGTGCTGCAAGCACCTATCTTAGGAGTCTCATTGGTTTTCGCCTGCACTCCGGTGTGTAACTGTGTAGTGTGCGAATGTGTGTGAGTGATTGGTGTGTGTGATTGGTGTGTGTGATTGGTGTGTGTGTGTGTGGTGTGTGTGTGTGTGTGTGTGTGTGGTGTGGTGTGTTGGTGGTATTTTTTGAGGTATCCATGGTATAGTGTTCGGAATTCATCTCTCCAGCTTCCCACCCTTCTTGGAGCCCGCACCTGGGAACGTCTCGTTACAAACTAGCTCAACCGTTAGGACTACCATCGAGATATAGGGGCGTGAGGCTGGCTTACAGTGCGACATCGGGTGCCCGATCGGGTTTAACCCTCGCTTACACCGTCAGCATGACCTTAACCCACTGCTTTGGCCATCCAAGGACGACCTCCGCGGACCTCCCGCCCCTCGCCGTGACCCTCTGACGGGACACTGTGGCCATTTCCCTACACCTGGTTATTGGGTAGGGCCACCGTTTCGCTTGAAATCCGGATCAAAGAGGGCGTGTTGCCTCACGGACGCATTACCGCCAGGGCCGCTCGGCTCAACCCTCCAGGACTCCTTCATCCCCGCTTACGGCGCTCAACTGCGCAGGTCCTAGCGCAGGTGACTAAATTTACCTACCCGTCGTCAGCTGAGTTTAGTGACGGACGAGCCCACGCCCACTCAGTCACAGAGGGACGTAGTTAGGTTAAAAAGCGCCTGGTGGTTTCTGTTGCGTCTATTTCTTAAGGAATTAGACCAATTAGACAGGGCGGCAACCTCGTGAAGGTGAACCAGACTTGCCTTGCGGATCTACACGACTGTAGCCCCCCCCCCCTCCCCCGAGACCTCGCCACGTTACCACCTCTGAGGGAGGTAGTAAGACCTGCATCTATACTACCAAGCAAAGCATGTCGTTGTGCAACCGCAAAAGCATAAATACAAATATCTAATATACCTCCCCTTGTAAGTATCTAATGCGTTTTTCTTAATATTTTTTTACTATTGTCCTTATTTTGGTGGTCTGAATGATTTCTAACAGTTTTTCCATCTATTTTAATGGGAACTTAGATATAAAATCTGCAAAACAAAACAGAAACAAAAATATAACCACATTCAAGAACAAGATAACACACAGCAGAAATATATATTTTTTAATGTTTAATTTGCAGGAATTTGTTGGCGATATAGCCGGAGCTGTCACAAATGGTGACGCAACTGAAGAATTCATGGTGGAATGTTTGGGTACTCTCAATAACATACTGAACACTAGTAACAACATCGATATATTTGCAGTTGTCGAACGATACAATTTGATTCCCTGCATAATGAAGATTCTTGATCCAGGTAATCTATACAAATATTATAAAGAAGTAAAGTTTGTAAGTTTAGATGTAGGGGTAATCTTCGGAACTATTGACCTGTTTCCGATTTTTTTTTTCACTAATTGGAAGGTACAATATCCCCGATTATCAAAGGCTATATTTGAAATGTTCCTATGGGATAATTTACGATAACAACGAGAGCGACGTCGCGGGCAGAAGCCAAAAACATTAAATAGGTACCAAATCAATTCACATAGCATAAGCATAATCAGCCTATAATGTTCCTACTGCTGGGACACAGGCCTCCTCTCCATGAGAGGGAGTGGGCTATAATCCACCACGTGGGCCCAGTGTGGGTTGGTAGATGTCACATGTCTTCGAATTTTTGGTTCTAGGACATGCCGGTTTCCTCACTATGTTTTCCTTCACTGTTTTGAGAGCAGTGGTGATAAAAAAAATTACACAAAGTAATGCGCCTGGCTGGGTTCGAATCCACGACTTACTGTTTGTAAGTCGGGGCTGCCACTATTGGGCCACCGCTGCTCTAATCAATTCACAATAGAAGGAAATCGGAAAAAAATGCTTTCCAATCAAGCCAAATTTTCGATGCCCCCTTGAAATTTTTGTCCGCAATTACTTCGTTGTAATACTGGAATGTAAAATAATTAAAAAAAAATAGATCGTAGACAATAATTGTCTACGATTTTTTTCTTTTTGTTTTATCATGTTGAGATATCGATATCCATCACCATCTGTGAATTTTATCCAAAAGTATAGCTGGATATAAAATTGATATTTGAAGTAAAATGATTTGACTAGGACAAAAACCGTTCTTGAACCCCCCAAAAAAAAAACATGAGGTCGAAACCATCAGTCTGCGAAGTTTCGCCATCTAATTGAATTTGATCCGGTGTAGACTTCAATAAATCTTTATGGAACAACTTTTAAGTGACTCTTAAGTCCTAACTATATTCATTATATATATATTTTAAAACGTTGCCCCACACTAGGAATTTCTCCTGTATCGTGGGTGCGTTTACGAACATTTAAATTCACATACACAAACAGCCAGACCCGGAACAACTACCAGTAGGCCATACAAATATTTGTTCCGTGCGGGAATCGAACCCGCGACACGAAGCGCAGCAGTCAATCGCTCAGCCACTGCGCCAACCGTGCCATCAAGGTTTGCTCCATGCGCTGTAACCGAAACAGTGGGTAACCAGGGAGGGTCCGTAATGGTTTGAAGAGGTATCCCTTACGAGGCTCGTACCGACCTTGTTGTGTTCGATAGATGCAGTGTGAACGCTCAAAGATACGTGGATGAAGTTATTCTTGACCATGTCATATCTTACGCACCATTCATTGGTGACAACTTTAGATTAATGCAAGACTGCACTTTGCCATACCGCAAGATTCGTCACTTAGTACTTAATGAGGTCGGGATTCAAATTTTACCCTGGCCGGCACGCAGTCCCGATCTTAACCCAATTGAGCACATTTGGGACAACCTCAAAAGATGTGTTCCAGCAAGAGTACCAGCCCCTGCGACCCTAGGAGAGCTCAAGACGGCTGTGGTGCAGGAGTGGCACAATACCCCTAATTGGATATCAAAGACATCATCAGAGCCCGAGATGGCAACGCCCACTATTATTAATTTTTTTTTAATTGGACCCGTTATTAAAAATTAAAATTGTTAAATTTTCATCGTAGATTTTCACAAAATCGATTTTTGGTATGCATCTTTTAATAAACTACTTTTTTTCAAGACTTTTTTTTTAACCTTAAAGGTAGCTTTCAATGAACCTCTCATAAAATGTGGTCTAAATTTGACGATTTCTGCAAATTGAAAGAAATACAAGGTGCCGGTTGATTGTGCCTGTGAGTGTATGTTACATAAATACTTTAATTTCGCGGGCTACCTTAAATCTTGAAAAGATCCCTGATTCTATGAGTGCGCTGTCGTGTACAGATAGCTCGGTGGAGCCCGAACTGGTGCTGGAGGGCGTGGTAGCGACTGGTGCGCTGAGTGGCGACGAGCGCTCGGCGGCAGCGCTGCTGCGCGCGGGCGCGGCTCACGCGCTCGTGGCGCTGCTGCGCTTGCGCCAGGCCGACGACGACCACGTGCTGCAGACCGTGTTCGCCTTCCGGCAGCTGCTGTCGCACCCACGCGCCGCTGACTACCTGGTTTCGCGCACAGGTACGAGAGATATATACTTTTGATCTTATAGCACTCCTCTACAGGATTTGATGCAATGTCGTTTTATACAACAATTTAATGTTATGTCATTCGGCACTGGCTATTCTAGGGCCTGTCCCTGTGTAATCAAACTAACATCAAAGTGTGAAATTGATGATTTTGCAAATAATAGTAGGGATGGTTGAGTTACGGAGTTTACGGTAGGTTTTCTTTTTAAGGTAGGTACAACACTCTAAAAAAACGGTTTCGTACTATCTTCAGTTAACTAAAACCTATTTAAAACCTGCAGTACCGCCATTGCTAGGTTACCACAAAGTTGAGCGCTTTGTTCCCTTGACCACTTAACCACTTTGTTGTATTTAATTATTTATCACAGTTGAGGCTTCCGCCCAAGTCTTGATTTTGTAAACAAATCCTGCTTTGATGCTGTTTTGTATAACTAAATGCGCAAGATCAATATCCTTCTTCATAATTCTGCTCCAGCAGTGAGTAAAGGCGAGGTAGTTCACTTAAATGTTTTGTGTTGCAGAAGCTCCAGCCTATCTTATTGATCTGATGCAAGATAAGAATTCGGAGATAAGGAAAATGTGCGACAATTGCCTTGACATCATATCACAGATGCAAAATGAGTGGGCAGTCAGAATAAAGGTACGGTATTTGAAAAGTTAAATGCAGTCGCTCCATGTAAAATACTGGTGGTCAGCTGCACCCGGTTAGACAGGAAGCCGACCCCTACATAGTTGGGAAAAGGCTAGGCTGATGATGATGACTTGAAAATTTAAAAACCGCACAACATTAGAACTATGTAAACCACTAACTTACTGCTTTGACCCTAAAGACACTCAAGTTCTAACTGTTACCAGAAACGTTTATTTGACAGAGCCTTTTCAAATGTTTTGCTGTTGTTAAATTCTATTATTTACATACGCACATACGCGCTTGAATCCAAATTTTGGACATCAGCCCGATTTAAAGTCAAATGTGCGTGGTTGTATGGCAGACTAGCTGGGAGTTCCACTTCTTAGCTAAACGCATAATGACCGTGATCCCGAAACGTTTTAATACATTATGCATTACTTTTTTTTAATTTTAGGTGGAAAGATTTCGCTGTCACAACGGCCAGTGGCTGTCGGTGGTAGAGACTCTTGGCGCTGAGGGCGGCACAGGCGATGCTACTGATGACTTGCCTCCATATTTATCCGCCGAATACCTTACAACTCATCGCCTTACTACTTCAGGTATTTATGATAGATTAACGCTGGATATTAGTATCTATCTCAATCCCAATCATGATAGACGGTCTTTAAAACCTACAAGTATTGCGCCCTGCCACAAACTGAGCCATTGATTGGTTACAAACAAAGATTGGAATATATTATTACTTTCGGCCTTCGGGCGTAAATCCATAATCTATATAGCTAGTAGCTAAATGTCTATTGTACCGACCGTATAACTGATTATTTTATATTCTAGATTCCCAAACATCGTTAAATGACGACTCCGATAGCTTTTCTGGAGATGTTAGCTTGCATCGCGTTAATAGCAGGTGAGTTGTGGCGTTTACTCCCAAAGGTTTTTTTTTTCCTTTTTGGCGGCATTCAATTTCATTTTTCGAAATGGATTTTGAATACGGCCGAAATTTATAACATTTCATACTATTTTAAGATATTACATACAAAATGATGACACGTGTTTTTTTTTCAAAGAGAATTATACTACTACTTTTTCTTTTGATACAGAGTGAATCTTTCAAGAGGGCGTGGATGGCCACATCCGAAACTATGAGGAATAGCGAAAAGTACTCAAAAGAGTCTCGAGCCCAATTTTGATGAAAACTAAAACTACATTATTGGATTTTTGGAAAATTAATATCCCTAATTCCTAGGAACCGAAGCAGTTGATTTTGAAAAAAAAACATTCAACCTGTATTATTAAATCATTCGAAAGTGTCGCTAAAAGGAAAACTTAAAACAGCATCCTTAGGATCCATAATATTAGGAATATTGATTTTCAAAAAATCTAAGGATGCAGTTTTAAGTTTTCATCAAATCCGTGCTCGAGACTTCTTTGAGTATTTTTCGCTATTCCTCATAGTTTCTGTTGTGCCCATCCACGCCCACTACAAAAATTCACTCTCTATAGTTAAATCATAATAATAAAAAATCATCTTTCTGCCTTTGTCGCATGTTACTTGCAGTCCGCACAACACGTTTTTTTATTCCATTCGCGCAGCGCAAATAAAAACAAGATCGATGTAAGTATGTAGATCTTCTGACTGCCTTGAGTCGATAGCAGTCGATAGGTCATTTTTTGTAAAGAAGTAAACCAGAGTACATATCTTTAATGTGATTATATTATTTGTCTATAGAATACTGACTGTGCCACTTTTGAAAGGGAAGCCGGTAGGAATCGTGTTGTATGGAACCTTCGCCACTGGTCGTTTACTTCGTCGGTTCGTTTCTTCAAAGTTGAACCGCCGATTGGAGTATAATAGAGAAATAAGAGTCAAAAGGTTTTGTCACAAACCAGACTTGTGATATTGCATCACAGTCAAACATCTAGTGATCTTTATTGTTGTTATTGTAAGGTCGCTGTTGGATTGCTGATGTTCGAGAGTTAAAAACGGTAACCACGGAATAAACCTTTTATATTTTTTTTTCAGAACCACTTTAGATGATCGTGCGGATGATTTTTACGGCGGAACAGAAAATTCTTTAGTCAAGTCTACTGAGAATGATGCTTTTTCAAAGGATATTAATATTTTTGCCTAATTTCATTTCTAATGTCTTGTATTTATTAAAAAATGTATTGTACACTTACTGATATGAAATAAACCTGTATTAATTAATTAAATAAATAAATAAATAAAATTCATTTATTTCAGAAATTTTGAAATCACCATCAGAATTTAAAAAATGAATTAAAAAAAAAAAAAAAAAATCATTTACATTAGAATTCAGTATCAAAAATTAAAAATATAATAAATTAACAAAATCAACATTAGCATTAAAATCAAAATTTAAATTAAAATAAGATAAAATTAAAATACAACAAAATTAAAATAAGATAAAATAAAATAAAACATTCAAATTACCCTCTTAATAAAGGATCTCCATATCGGAGAAGAGATCCTATCTGCAACAATCGTCAGAATTCCGTTGCAGCTGCCACACATTCTGCAGATCAGGGATACAGTTTTCTTGCGAATGATGGCATGAAAGCCATCAGTTCAATATAGCGCAAACATCCCCGATGCACTACAGAAACGAGGCAGCCCCAACATCATCCTGAAGATGTTGTTATACTGAACGCGCAGGACATCTTTTGGCGATCTTTTGGTGTGTCTGACCCACTGATTTCCCGTATTATGCGTTGGGTTTCACTTTAACAATACGCTTTAAACAACGTTATTTTTACTTGTTCAGAGCAGCGGAAGAATCTGCGGACCAGCATGTTATCTCTGACCGCTAAAGCCCTGCGCTCCCTCTCAATGTCCGTATCGTCTTCAAGACCTTCGGTTATTAAATGCCCCAGGTATTTAAATTTCGTGACACGGTTTGTGTGTGCACTAGCATAGGCCTCACATACCCTTAACAGCTCTCCAAGGCCTCTCACCCTCGGGCTCAGCAGCACCATGTCGTCCACGTAGCTAATGTTATTGACGCAGACGCCATCTATTGAACAACCGACACGCTTGCTACTGAGCTCGACGATGAGGTCATATATGTACGGTTGAAAAGTTTGGGCGACGTCAAACCTCCCTTTTTTTTTTCTCAATGTGGAAATCCTCAATGGATGTCCTCCGCCCTGGGGAGAGCGGAGGGGTCTGCCAGACTCGTACTGACTAAAACCACCGGTGTTCCCTCGCACACTTGCGTCGGGGGGCAACGGGATCTGATGCGACTTCCGCTGCCCCAGACTAGTGCCGGCCCGCCTGACCTGCGGGCCTCGTCCCGGGGGGAAGTGAGGTGTAAGACTCTCCCCGTTACGTCTGAGAGAGGCGCGCGTGGAACACTACGCGCCGCCGTCTCGGGTCCAGTATGATCGGGGGCGACGGATGTCCCCGAATCCGTTGCCCCTGGACCTATTTAGGGGGGCTGGAAGAGGGCGTTGTCCGCCCTCTGCCGACGCCCGGTGCGTCTGCTGCGGGAGGGGCGGGAGCTCGTCATCTCCCTCTCCCTCTCCCTTTCCGCAGCCTCCTTCTGCGACATGACGGTTTCGCAGAAGGACATCACCGCGTCCCAGGACTCTGCGCTGCCGACCATCGAGCGAATGACGGTCGGCAACGACAGGTCTCCTCCTACCTCCGTAACGAGCGCACGGCGCGTTTCATCCCACGCGGCGCACTCGGCCAGCGTATGCCGCGCCGTGTCCTCTAAACAATGGACGCAGTGATTGAGGATCCAGCCAGTACACAAGCCGCCTCGTAGGAGATCGTGCGATAACCCCGAATGACCCGAGTGGCCATCGCTCTCTGCGGTCTTCGCAGGACCGCGATAGTGCGGGCCGTCAGGTCTGTCGCCCAAATCGGGGCCCCGTAAAGGGCCATCGATCGCACGATCCCCACGTACAACCGCCACGTCAAACCTCCCTGTCTCAACCTGCCTTCCAACGTATATGCCTTCAAAGAGTGTATTAACCCACCTGAAAAAAAAAAATATTTGTTTGGTGAGAATACCAAATACTTAAACAAATTGAGCACCTCTACCGGTACACCTGTGTTTCCCAACTTTCTCCAGAACACATCGTATGAGACTAGATCAAAAGCTTTGGAGAGGTCAAGGAAACACGCATAATATACCGGTGTCCTGCAGTCCATATTGTATTGGACAGTATGCTCGAGATCTGCGATGGCAACCTCCGTGGATAGCCCGGGTCTAAACCCAACCTGTCCGTCATGTAATTTAATATATTTATCAAGGTAGGAGCTCGTGGCTAAATAATAACAGCCACTCGGGTCGATCTTTAAGTTAAGCCGTGCTTACCTAGGTTGGTCTGTGGATGGGTGACCGCCCATTACATATTGAGTTTTCTCCGTGCCTCGGAAAGCACGTTAAGCCGTTGGTCCCGGCTGTCATCTGTAGATCTTTGACAGTCGTTACAGGTAGTCAGGGGTCAAAAAAGTCTGACAAACAGTCTTACCAAGAGGTATCGTATTACCCAGAACTAACTAGGTTGTGGAGGTCAGATAGGCAGTCGCTCCATGTAAAATACTGGTATTCAGCTGCATCCGGTTAGACTTGAAGCCTTTTTTTTTTTTTTGTTTCGGGGTGGAAAATCCTCACGGATGTCGTCCGCCCTGGGGCGGGCGGAGGGGTCTGTCAGACTCAAACTGACTAAAAACCACCCCGGTGTTCCCTTCCCACACTTGCACCGGGGATCATGGGAACTAGTGCGCCTTCCACGATCCCCGGCTAGTGCCGGCCCGCGTCTGCGGGCCTCCTCAAATCCACGGGGGAAGTGAGGTGTACACCCCCCGCGACTTTCAATAGGGGCGCGCGTGGAACACTACGCGCCACCGCCTCGGGTGCAGTTATATGGGGGGGGCGGTGGACGTCCCCAAGTCCACCGTCCCTCTGCACCCGTTTAGGGGGGCTGGAACAGGGCATTGTCCGCCCTCCGCCGACGCCCGGTACGTCTGCTGCGGGTCGGGAGAGTGGTCTCGACCTCCCTCATCCTTTCCGCAGCCTCCTTCTGTGAGATGACGGTTTCACAGAAGGAGATCACCGCATCCCACGACTCTGCGCTCCCGACCATCGAGCGAGCGACGGCCAGTAGCGACAGGTCGGTTCCGACTTCTGTTATGAGGGCACGGCGCGGCTCCTCCCATGCGACACACTCTGCCAGCGTATGCCGCGCCGTGTCCTCCAGACAGTGGACGCGTGATGACACCGGGCGTCCGGCTCCCTGTTTATGTGACACAGGTACTTCCCGAAGCAACCATGCCCCGAGAAAACCTGCGTCGCGAACTTTTTTTCCAAGTCCTCGCTCCATAGCACCCCTAAGGCTACCCTCCGACCGTTCGTGTAGTCTCTATATAAGGTCCTCAGAAATATCAGATGGCATACAGTGTTCGCTTTTTATCACGTATTTTTGCTTATATTAACGATTGTGATCAAGATTGAGCCATTCCTGATTATTTATGTCTTGAAGATAGCACGTAGGAATCTAATTTGTGTAGTATTTAATTAAAGAAGTTACTTTTAAAATAATTCGTGTATGAAAAGTGAAAAGATAGACCTTATTTAAAAGAAGCTATAAAAAAGAAATTTTGGAGTGCTACAGTTAACGGAAGCTGAAATTGTTGCAGCCAGCGAGGCAGCAAGAGAGTAATTGGCTTGCTCGCCTTCTACGGGGTATAACAATTTAACAAATTTGGGCGATTTGCCCTTGCTTTTAACGTAGACAACAAAGCAGTTGTAAGACTGGCAGAAAAACCCGAGTTCTATCGCAGAACTAAACACATTAGGACCAGGCTCTTCTTTGTGAGAGAACTCTCGTCACAAATGGAGAGCTACTGATAAATAGAATCTGCAGTGAGCTTCAGCTGACAAATCTGCTCACTAAGCCAATGGCTAGGCGAAGGCTTATGAAACTTGGAAAGCCTCTAGGTCTTCACATTGAGAGGTGTTAGAGTGAAAACTCTTTGAAAAACAATGTGACACCTTATGAAGAAGAAGTTGGTTGTCACGTTGATTTCGTTTGTTATTTTTTGACTTGAGAAAAAAAGTGAATGTGTAGAATTCATCCGTGGCTGACAAAAAGTATTGTTTGCATTCTAGAGAAGTTTTATGCGTTTTATTTGTACAATAAATAATATCAGTTTTGTATCTTGTTTTGAAGAATATATTTACTAAATTCCTGGTGCCACTTTGTGTGTCATTCCATCAACAGAAACCTCTCATTTCAATTGAAATTACCACTGACATTGTCAGGGAACATGACACTTTTCTGCTAGCTGACTGACACTTGACAGTGACACTGACTAACAAAATAGACATTTTCGGGGAATTTGTGGACTATTTGTGCACATTTAAACTTGTAATAGTAATTCAACATTAATTTAAGCAATCATGAATACGGTACCACGATTCCCCGTGAAACAATGTATCAGGTTGAGAACAATCAATGTTACTCGCCGCTGTGTGGCTTCTAAAATTGAAGATGTTACTACCCATACTGGCCAAGTACATAATAATTTTTATATTTTGATCTTGTTACCGAGCTTACTGATCAATAAAACAGTCGATTGTATTATATAAACTATAACGATTTTATTAAATGAAGTTTATTTTAATTGTTTTGAGATGAGGACTAATATCAGTTCTTACATAATAGTAAATATTGGAATGAAATCCGCAATGTGAATGAAATAATGGTCACTAAATTTAAAATCAAAATCAAAGCATTTATTTCAAGTAGGCCAGTTACAGGCACTTTTGAATAGACGAAGTTATTGACACAAATGTTTTAATATTGCACATCTATTAACAATTATGTTGATCACATAGCATGTCTAATGTGAAAGCACTGGGCATGCAATGTAAGTAACCTCTAGTACTTTCGTATTGGATGATATAAGTTTATTAATTCCATTGCTTCAAAGTAATTATATAATCTCAAGTTTATGTTTATATAGCCAGTGAAAGCCACATTTTGTTTTTTCTTTACAGAAATGGCAATCTGATGACTACAGGTTGGCACGATTTGTGAATGCCCCTAAGCAAGTCAATCCAAACTGGGCAGTTAATTTGATAGCAGAAGTGCCACCAAAACAAGTTACAACAAGGGTAGTTTGGTGTGATGGAGGCAGTGGCCCCGAAGGACATCCCCGTGTTTACATCAATTTGGTATGATTCAAGTTATTTAAAATTATATTTCGAATAGAAAAAAAATATCACATGAAAAGAGAATTTGACCATCAGTTTTACTGCAAATGCTAAAGAAAAAAGTGTTGACATGATAATTGTAAATTAAGCTTTTTTCATATTTTTGAGTATTTCCGCATAAACCTATAGCTACTACCTTACTACAGATCTCAAAAGTCTACCTAATAATAGTTTTAAATGTGCTAAGTCGTTTTTGCATAGAAGGTCCAGGCCCACTTGCACCACAAATCAAAATATATGTTTAGTGTTAAACATAAATAAAAATCATCATTCTGTCTCTGTCATCTTTAAATCATTTACAGAAGCAAATCAATAATGTATATTTGCTTTGCACATGTTTCATGATAATATGCGTGCTTCAGTAGGTATTTTAATCTGTGAAAATTTATTTTACAGGACAAGCCGGGTGATCATTCTTGTGGATATTGTGGTCTGAGATTTGTCAAAAAGGATAGCCACTGAATATGTTGTTAATCTAAATACACCTTATAAAAGTTTTCTCAACCATATTTTTTTTCTTAGAAATAATTGTTTTGTAGTAGTAATGTTGAAAATAAAAAAATAATTCAAGCAGAAATTGCAGCCTTTTATTACAAATTCTAAAGTAGCTCTGTATTACTTTTCCAACATAAGCAGCCCTAGTGCAATAAATCGAATAGTGGGACAGAGTGGAAAATCCAAGTAAACTTGCTATTAAGGTGGAAGCGCCAGGGTAGCCCGCGAAATTCAAAATTTTCTTACAGGTACAAACCCTTATATTTTGTCTTGTAATAATTATATTTATGAACCTAATTTAAGCACACCACACGTGGCAGAATGTGATGAGATTAATTTTTTTTTTTTTTTTTTTTCGATTTACCCCGAAGGGAAGGCTAAAGTCTTTTGACCATACTGCCTAGTCTTACGTCCATAACCACTGATTAAACTTAACACCATAAATAATGTACCATATTCTAACAAATAAAAAAAATTTGACTATGGGCGGTCTGATGAGTCCGTGATTTGATATTTAATTGAGCCATAATTATTTATTTATTATTCTTGTATTGTACCCATTATTATGATTTAACCCAAACTGTCTACATATAAATTTTAAATACCGTACCTAGAATTTAGAATCTGTTAACTTTCTGGTTGACTGTGTAATTCTTTGGCCCGGATTCTGGAATGAAAATTATCTAAGTGACAAAATTAAAACGGAACCGTTCGACTATTTGTATTCTTTTTATATAATTATGTCCATTATCCACAGATTTCTCCGCCAATATTGTGGACCGATTTGGATGATTCTATTTTTAATATTTTTTATACGCAAACCCAGCGTAGGGAACTATTGCTGTTTTTGACATGGAAAGAAAAATTCTAGTGCGAGCAGGGTTTGAACCTGCGACCTTCCGATTCAATACACCGGATGTCTTAACCTTCAGAAGTTAGTGACAAAAAAACTGAATCAAACAAACAAGTCACCAACTTCTGAAGCTAGTTATTTTTTTCACTTTTTTTTTAATACAATTTAAATTTTTTGCAAAATAAGTTTTTTTAGTTCGTAGTGACTTACAATCAGCAAAGAACCGACGGACGACCTAGACACCTGATTTATGAAGTCAATCCAGCCGTTACAAAGCTTCGAGTGTATAAAGCATTCCACAAAGAAACGCATATCTAGTGTGCAAACATAATCTTTGCTGTTGCGCAATTGGGTAAAATTCAAAACTATTGTAAGGAAACTGGCATGTCTTAAGAATTATAAATCTCTCTTTATTTATTTTATATTATTTCTATTTCTATTAAAAATTTGACAATCAGATAGCTCAAACAGTACAGGGTGTACAAGTACATGGTAGACATTACATCCGAATGTGAGAGTGTTACAAAGAGGAGGCCTATCCCAGTAGTGGAAGTGTTGAAGGCTAATTATGAAGGTTAGTCAACTTGGTATAACAAAATAAGCAGTTTTAACTTGCTAAAGATAATATATTAATTAATAAATTAGATAAATTTGATTATTACATCTGTAAGCAATCCTAACTTCTTACATTACAATTTTTATTCAAAACAAATAATACTTTTTGGAATCTTGACTGGTTTGAATTAATTTTTTGCAGTTGGTTCTGTATTTTCATGGCGTAGTTCTAGTCTGATGTCTATATTCGACTGCAGCAGTTCCTTCAACCTTTCATGTATATCATCATTTTTTTGCTCCAAATAGTCCAACGCAGAATTCAACTCATCCAATTTAGAATCCAACACAATGTATTCTGAAAAGTAAAAAAAAAATATTATTGATTTAATATTTCCAATATTATAATAGCAATAACATACAAGATTTTCAACTAGAAAGAAATGGTTGGAAATGGCTCAAACACAGCTCAATAATGGCTCAGTGTTGTGTGTTTACATTATACTAATTCAAAGCATGGTTCAGGTAACAGGTTACTCGTAAGTCTTTTGTGACATTCATGATAAGTTTTGTAAACAAAATATTTGCAGCATACACATTTTATGCCTTGGTATAAACTCTTTCACAAAGCAGCAGCCTCAACATCCCAGCTCAAAAACTTGTGATAAAACCTTTAAATTTGTATCAAGGTATATCGATACCCTTTTGTTGACTCCCTTCGCAATAAAAATGGGCATAAAAACAAGGTGACAAAACTTACCTTCTACGACATTTTCATCAGTCTGTCCTGGAGGTTCAATCTCATTGTCATCTGTGATGCCATTTTGGTTACTATTGTTCTGATCTTTGCCAGCCATGCTAAAGTAATAGCTGTTGGATATTGATACTCAATAAATTGTATATTCGCTATCCTTCACGAATCACAAACACAGTGACATCAAAGACTAAAGATTCCGACCGACTCTAGTGACAGGCAGTGTTGCTAGATTCGATTTTGAAAAATCCCCAAAACGACGACGCAGATCTTTAAGCCCTTAAAATTGCGCAGAAATTTGAGATTGTACTGACGAAAATTCATAGATCTGCAGATAAGTTTTTTTTTGCAACTGACTATATGGATCCTTGTTATACAAGTATTTAATTTTTAAAGGAAATCAAATTAAACAATCATCATTTTACACCTAATTTACCTCTGACTGCAGGGCTGCCAGTAGATATGTTTAAATTATTCGGCAATGCTTCTGAAATTATGCAAAATTAAATATTAGGATACAAACAGTGCTTAAATTTTTTAAACATACACAATAATGATTAATCACGTGAACTTACCTACGTTATTTTTTATTTATTATGATACTCACAGGCTTAACGCGCATTCATAAGCAACTCATAAAATATTACCATAGAAAACTCAGATGACAGAATTTAGGCTTTCCGTATCCAAATATACATGAGGGTCCAGGATACAAAGAGAATACAATCAGTAACCAAATTTTACAGTTCTTGTAACCAATTATACAATCTTTCTGACTGTCATCTACAGTCCAACAGCAACCTTCTCGTCAAAAGTTTAAAGATCACCATAATTTTGACATACTTGTCAATGACAGCAACCTACAAATAACGTATTACTACTTAGAGATCACTGTGATTTAGACGTTGATACAAAGACAAAATAAAATAACTGTAAATATAGGTCCAGTTTAAGATAAAGGAATAATCACATAAAAATATGTTCGTGCTCTTCATGTTTGTGGACGCAATGAATATCGAAGATGCAACTTGACGGATTTGGGAAGGAATCACGATATCAAATTATTCTATCGCTTACTTTTAGTGGCTTGTTTGGTTAAGTGGGTGGCTCGACACTTGTCAGGCTACTTCATCTTAAGGTCCGTTGCGTTTTACTCAAAGTTAGATGGTCTGAAACGAGAATTCGTAGCTATTCATGTCCGTAGGCGAATCCTTAGATCTCTGGACAACTCAATTAGTCTGGCAACAATGACGACAAGACTCAGGACCACAAACTAAGTATTCCAGAACAATGGACATGTGATCAGCGAATAATTACTGTCTATGGAAGTTAAAATATAATCAAGAACCATAACCAAGGAACTTATATACTAACTGGAATGATGACGTGCAGCGGAAAGCCTTTCTGACCGAACAAACTTTAAGAGTGGATGTCATCCCTTTCTAATAGGGCATCCAATATTTGTACTTACATTTGGGACAGTTATTCTTTTATAGCTTACTAGAACCCCCGCTTTGCATGGGTATCAGTTTATTCAAAATTACGGGGTATCAAAAACAGGGTGAAGCCGAAGCCTACGCATACTGTAAAACTTTGTAATGGGATAGGTCTATGAAGTGAAGAATACGTGAAACTTATTTTCGTTCACGGTGGTCTACATGTTAGGTTACGTCCTTCATTTGTAAAGAGATTTTAAAGCGTACAGGGCTGCAACAATCACATAGATGAAGCATGAGCATGTAGCATTTTCAAACAACTTAATATGTAGTATTTGATAAATTTATAAATTACACTACATTATTAAACGTATGGTTTTATGTTATTGTTGGTTTTAGTATGAGTCACTAATCTTAATAAGTGCGAAGATGCTGATGATGGAAGACGGTTGGAAACTAGGCAATAGGTTGAATACTTCTTATTTTTAAAGGGACAACTTCAAGCCCGTTGCTGAAGATTCTCAACAGTATTATTAATACACAAACAATAAATGGTATTTAAAAAAGTAAAGATAAAATTCGTTTATTTTCAAGAAGTTATTTTTGTATTATTTTTTCCTTTATTTATTTCCATACAAATTATTTACATTTTTAAATATTCCTTATAATAAAACAATATAAAAAAAAACATTTAAAAATATAAAAAATTGTAGCCCACCGGTATCGGTATCAGGGTCCAAGCTACCTGTGGTCAGGGCTCCAGAGAGAGGAACCTCCTAACAATACGAGCCGTGTCCAGGAGTACGGCTTTCTGAATCAAGCCCTTGATCCAGCTGCCTAACGAGAGCCTCCTCAGGTATTGATCGAAACTCTTGGCAATTAAGCCTTGGGCTGAAACAACTATCGGCAAAATGATCGCTCAGTCCACATCCCACATGTCGAAAACATCATGAGCCAAATCAAGATACTTGATTTGCTTATCTTTCTCGGCTTTCACGAGGTTCTCATCATGCAGGACCGTTATGTCAACAATCATTGCGCGCCGCTCTGATCTATCCACCACCACTATATCTAGCGTATTTGCTACAATAGTCCTGTCAGTGATGGATCGATCCCAGTACAACTATCGGCTGAAACAACTATCGGCAAAATGATCGCTGAGTCCACATCCCACATGTCGAAAACATCATGAGCCAAATCAAGATACTTGATTTGCTTATCTTTCTCGGCTTTCACGAGGTTCTCATCATGCGGGACCGTTATGTCAACAATCATTGCGCGCCGCTCTGATCTATCCACCACCACTATATCTAGCGTATTGGCTACAATAGTCCTGTCAGTGATGGATCGATCCCAGTACAACTATCGGCTGAAACAACTATCGGCAAAATGATCGCTGAGTCCACATCCCACATGTCGAAAACATCATGAGCCAAATCAAGATACTTGATTTGCTTATCTTTCTCGGCTTTCACGAGGTTCTCATCATGCGGGACCGTTATGTCAACAATCATTGCGCGCCGCTCTGATCTATCCACCACCACTATATCTAGCGTATTGGCTACAATAGTCCTGTCAGTGATGGATCGATCCCAGTACGTGATACTGCCATTTTCGAGAACTGAGTCGGGCACATACTTATAGTATAGCACTTCCGATTCCACAAGGTTGTATTTTAGAGCAAGTTGCTAATGGATAATCCTGGCTACAAGTACTCTCCGTTAGCCAGACGAGAACACCCGGAGATAATGTGACGGATTGATTCGCCTGGACGGTGGCATGCCCGACATATGTCAATCGTACCGTCCTTCACAATAAATCTCCGGTAGTTATTCGTCATCATAACTTCATCCATAATTGCACTGACAAAACCTTTGGTTTCTCCGAAGAAGTCCCCGGAACGGACCCAGGCTACGGACGCTGATAGGTCTACATCGGGCCCATGCAGGGCCCGGAAAAAGCGTCCGTGAAGCTCCTTACTCTGCCAAACCTCCATGCGGTCGTTAGTGGCAATCACTACAGGTTTGCGCCAGTTCTCTTTATCCAAGGAGAGCGAGGTGAGCCCCTTGTCCACCATGACCACATCTCGATGCATTTCCACGTCGGCTTCAAGGAAATATTCCCTGATACTGCATATCTCGCGATTGTAGAGAGTCTTAGCGTTTAAAAAACCTCGACTCCCACACCTCCGCGGGATATATTGTCCCATAACCGAAGAACGCGGGTGATGCATTCGATATGTCGTCAACAATGTACGGACCCTCCTATCCAGGGCGTCTAGTTCTTTTTGAGTCCATTTGAGTATGCCGAAAGAGTACATCAAAACCGGCATGACCCAACCGTTGAAGGCATGTACTTTATTTCCGCCTGATAAAAGACTATTAAATACTTTTTTCACGCGGCCAACGAAGCGCTTCTTCAACGATTGCTTCATGTCAGCAACATTGATGCCCAGCGCTTCCGACATACCCAAATACTTATAGGTTTCGGTTGCTGAGAGAGATCTAAGATTTATGGAAGTTGAGAGCTGGGTTCCCACAGATTCCACAATCTCCCCTCGCTTTACATGCATGACCGCACATTTGTCCACACCAAATTCCATCCTGATGGCGCTACTGAAAGTTTCAGTTACCTTCAGTAGCTCCATCAGTTGCAAATCGTTGGGGGCAAAGAGTTTCAGGTCATCCATGTAAAGGAGGTGAGATATAAATTGACAACCTCTTCTCAACCGATAGGCTAGACCTGAATCCTCCAGCAGCGTACTAAGAGGATTCAAGGCTACGCAGAACGAAAGTGAACTCAAACTATCGCCCTGAAATATACCTCGCTCTATCCTTATCGGCTCGCTATTCCTCTGGATTTGCCGACATCCTGGATAGCGAAGGACTGTCATTCATTGCCTCATACATGATATCAGGAAGGTGCGCAGAGTTATATCAACTTTATACAACTCTAGAACCCTCATGAGCTATGTATGTGGCACCGAGTCATAGGCCTTCTTATAGTCTATCCAACATGTCGACAGATCCTTTCGGGAACGGCGAACCTGTTGACTAATGGCCATATCAATGAGGAGTAGCTCCTTAGTACCGTGGGACCCGTTCCTACATCCATTTTGAGAAGCGGACATTACAAAATTAATGGTTTGTTTGTTTATTTGTTTCATTTCATATTTTTGTTATTATTAACATGGAGTAATTGATTAAGTTTTGCTACTGCATTATAAATAATGTATTTTGTACGCATTTGCACAAGATTATAAATACCGATATGGATAATAGAAAAGGCGTATTCTTTACAATATTTTCTTGATCCCCGTTTACATAACTAGAACATTGTCACCCTAGTCGTAATTTGTAAACAAAGTTAAAAGAACTTACCTGAAAAAAGAAATTCCACATCCAGCAAATCCCTAACTATTGTACCCCTTCACACAACTCGATTTCACCATATTTAAAGAGGAAGATTTCGCTTAAGTAATGTGAAAAGAACTTGATAACGCAAAAATATGACTTTTGCGCGAAATTAAATTTTCCATATTGTTTGTTTATATGAGTGTCATCTATGTTGCCTTTCATAAATAACTTAATTCATTAATAATTTAATTTATATTAAGCTTACTTTATTTCGCAAGAAGTTATTATTTAATATTTAGTATTTGATTTAATTAATCCCGTTACGATTTATGTGCTAGTTTAGCTATCAACTCGATTTCCGATCAAAATCAATGTAGGCTATAGCTACCTACACTGCCTGCAGTTCGGCTGCTCCGAACATTGCCGAGGTTCGCCGAACCGCGCGACTTTCGGCTCTACGCGCCGCCGCCTCCTCGCCGCACAGAGAGATGCGCCCCGCGGCCGCCCACGCCAGTCCACGCTTACCAACGTATCGGTCTGCATGAATTTGTTATCGCGCCTCGAATCAGTGTTAAACTTGTACTTTTATTTTAGTATATTAAACTTATATATTTGTTAGAGCTGTGTTTATTGTGAAGAGTACCCAAACCCACCAATACACACATAGACTCTACAAAAACATTTTTTTTTTTGTACTGGCAATTGTTAGACAAGGACACAATCCACTCATGTTCGCGTTCTCGCTCTGAATAATTCTTTCCCCTTTGATTTAATTAAAGTAATAAGTACTCTATTCGTTTGAGATAAAGTTCATTTTCAAACGGTTTTTTGATATCAAAATTTTGTTCGTACTCATTCCAGTTAGTATATAAGTTCTTTGACCGTAACTTTGCATTGTTTACGTATACTTTCTTCAGATAATGTCTAAATTAGTTAACATTTCTTTTATTTTTGTATTGTGTCACAAAAGCCGATCTCAAACGTAGAAACTTGGGCATGGGGCCTGTGCTTAAATTTCTCTATTGTAATGTAATCATAATAAAATTGTAATGATACCCCGAGTATAGATTATAGGTACATAATAAAGAGTTTTCTGTTTATCAATATTTTAATTTTAATCGATTATTCAGTTTCAGTTTTATGAATAGCGATTAGATTACTTTTTCGATAACACTGATTATTTGACATAAACAGCCAATCGAATGGTTGTGAATGGCTATGCTATGACTAATTACTGTCTTTTTAATAGAAAATATAAACAAAATTATTTTTGATTACCTACCAATAGATTAGTGGAAAAAATGTGTCTGAAAGAAACGTGTTATTTGGTAGCGTTGTCCCTCTTGCGCATTTAGTTTGTACCACAGAGTACTAATATAATCGGGTACGGTAGTTTACATTGTACGCAGGAAATATTAAAAAATAGTCATCATTGGGTAAAGGTAAAAATTATAATTCTGTAAATACATTCGTATAACGGCCGCTCATCATATTTTGTTCAATTTACAGCCTGACACTGGTTGGAAAATTACAAAAAAAACGGAAGAAAATTTTATTTATAATGTGAGTCGGTGAGGAATCGGTATGGTTGACATCCATGGTGTCACCATGGATGCGCACCCATCCATGAACTTTTTTTTCACAAAATCTTTAATGGATATGGCAACAACTGATCTAAATACGTCATATTTGACGAAGGAGGAAGCCTTTGTTTTGCATTGCGAAAAAGAATAGGATTCATTATTTTCTATTTCATACGTTGAGACTTGAGTTGTGGTTGTTTAACAAAGTAAGATATCCATCGTGCATTGATTTTATTATTCTAAACGGTTTATATATTCATCTGCAAGTGTTTTTATACTCCTGCTGAGGGACATCAATTGAACGTAAATCACTGCGTGCATAGTTACAAATAAACTTCCCAGTTTGAATAAACATTGCTACGTACGTAATTACTTTGATATTTCGTGTGAATACATATTCTAGATGATACATTAGAAATACTGTTATGTTTCGTTACATAGATTCGGCAAATTCAATGTGTGATGACTCATACATCAATATTAAACGGAAAGTTAAAATCTTTTCAGCAAACCTCATCAAGGTTGCAGATATTTGGACATCCGTAGATACTTGATTGATCTAATACAGGTACATTACCCCTTTTATACCATGTAGCTAAGTAATAAGTTAGGGATGTAAACTTATCAGATAATAATTTAAAGTGATAAAATAATTGCTAAATTATGAAATTAAAAACAAGTCTGGGACATTAAATTCAGTGTTATTTTCTGATTAGGAAAAATAACAATATTGTTTTCAAATTTGTGTGGCTTTTGAAAGTAAACAGCTTGCTTAGTATCAACTTCAATATGTTGCATGGTTACTTGGGTACTAGCTACTACTTAGCCATAATAATCTAGAAGGGCTCATGGCAAAGCCAAATCTGCACAGGTCGATCCTAGGATGGGTGACCATCCAACTCACACTGAGTCTCCTTTGTGCCTTGGAGTGAATGCTATGCCTATTGACTGGTTGTGGTTTGACAGTAGTTATGTAGAACTTTGACAGTAGTTATGGAGATTTAGTAGTTTGAAAATCAGACAACCAATTTTAGCAAGGGGTATTGTGATTCCTAGTAATTGAATGAAGGTTGTATAGGCAGTCACTGTATTTATTATATATTTACTTCGAGTTTCCTCCTTCTGGTAAAGAGGGCAGATGATGATGAGCTAGAATAGTTATTGATATTATATTTGAACCATCTGGCCAATAAATAAAACAATGTCATGCACAAGATATATGATCCCGCCCCTGTGCTATATATAGCACTCTGTTTAATTAACACCTGTTATATTTAAAATCAAAAGAAGGTCCAGTTTTGAATGTTTTTATTAGAATGGGTAATTAATTGGTACTTGCAGGTGCATGCAACTTTAGCGTGTAAATATTTTTTATTTCATAGTATTTTAATATAAAAATATTCAGTATGAAAAGTAAATCTAAGACTGTCCTCCGATTCCTAGATTATCTAACTGTCAAACTTTGTAATGGATCAGTGGTTTGGGTAAGAGACTGAGTAAGTTTCCTATTTATAATACATATTAGTATGGAAATTGGTACTTAATGTATTCAAATTTTCAATTCTCAAACATCCATTCTAATATAATAAATGCGAAAGTAACTCTGTCTGTCTTCAGAGTCCATGACCTGGGTTAGGACATTGAATACTTTTTATCCCAGGTTTTTGTTTCCACGGTATAATTTCTGAATAAAACCTGGGCAAAGGTTAAAATAAAAAAAATGCGTGTATATGTTCTGTTCAGTTGATCATAGCCTCATAGGTAATATTATCCGTGTGATTAGTAATTGTATATCTGTACTTTATTACTTTCAGAGTCAAAATGACGTCGGGACCATACAATTACTCCTACATATTTAAATATATTATCATTGGAGATATGGGAGTCGGCAAATCATGCCTACTGCACCAGTTTACGGACAAGAAATGTTAGTATATTTTTATTTTACTTATTAAGGTACCTATTTTCATAATTCATAAGTATGTTGGTTATCTGTCGAATTAATTACTTGAATACGTCCTATCAATTAATAACATTAGACATTATAGCAAGCTAGAAAGACAGATGTAAACATATTAAGGCTGAACCCATAGTTAGTTATTTATGTATTGCAATTAATTATGCAGATGTAACATTATTAATATCTACAGTATTATACAAGTTAGTGTTCAATGTGAGTATGACACCGTGCCTGTCGGCAGTATTTAAATGATTTGAGACTGGATTATATGTAAATGTATGTATGCATTGACCACTGTAACCTGGACCACAAGGCAGGGGGTGATTTGCACACTTAAAAATGGGCCTATAGAAACTGTCCCTGGCATATGCTGACAGAATGTGAGAGAAGCAACATATCCTGAAGTGCTTGAGGAACAGAGAGGTATTCCAAGGCTATTGAGGACAATCTCGGCAGATAGAGGCAAGAAAAATGTGGGCGCTTAGTTTTTCGTCGGTGTTCTCTTCGATGGGACATTACTTACAGGCAAACCAGAGAAGAAGAACAAGACTTGCAGGGTGATCTGGTCTGTAGGGTTCCAACTACCCAACAACTGCCCTGCAGGATCATATTGTATACTAGCTGTTGCCAGCGAACTTCGTCCGTGTAAAATTATTATAAAAATATGATTTCCCTATTTGAATCGGATTTTGTTAACAATTTCAAGGGTGTTAATATTTTTGCATGGAACCTCCTTTTTCTAAAAAAAAGTAGCCTAAGTTACTGCTTATATCAGCTGTCTACCAGTAAAAGTCTCGTCAAAATCGGTCCATCTGTTTCGGATATTAGCCGGAACAAACAGACAAACACACCGACAGACAGACAGACAAATTTTTTTGTAAAGTATTCTGATTTAAAACAGTGTCCATGGAGTTTCTTGCTCGTTCTTCTCCATAGAGATCTGCGTTAGGGAATGGGCAACTACAGTACTTTCACAGTTTTTGTGCCTTGTGACTGGGACTGTAACTATATTTCATTGTTGTCTTTGTTTCGACAATTCAAAAGTGCCTGTAACTGGCCTACTTGAAATAAATGCTTTGATTTTGATTTTTGACAAAAAATTTAAAATATGTTTTTTTGATATATCGATGCTGTCATTTTGAAAGACTTATTTCAAAAAACTTATCACCCTTCAATTTATTTACTTCAATTAAATATTTGTTACATCTAAATTACTGATTGCACATCAAATTTGCTAGAGCTTACACACGTAATACTCACACATAACAAAATATTTTTGCAACATGTTTTCTTCGTAAAAAAGGCATTGCGGCAAGGACAACAGGATGCAAGAGCGAGCGAAGCGAGCTTGTGACTTGTGGCACCCCGACTTTTCGTGTTAGGTTATAGGTTACTTTAAACTCCGCAGACAGAAATAGGAGTCCCAGTGGCGTAGCTAGGGGGGGGGCGGCGGGGGCGGCCCGCACCGGGTGTCACCGTGAACATTAGTAGTACCACCTATAAAATTTTGTAAAACCTTGGCAGATTGCACAACCGCCACTATACTCCTTTCGATGTAGGAAGGTGCAGGTGACAGATGTACCGTTCCTTTTCAATCTTGAACTTTACCTTGATTTATTACTTTTATTTTTTTATTTTAATTTTTGATTGATTTTTGGGGTGCCACCCATGCTAGCTACCCCACTGAGGAGTCCCGCGCAGCGGGGCTACGACTACTCGGTTTCACTTAAATAAATTGCCAAATGCGTTAAAAAAATAGACGCTTGGTTAAAATAAAAATCATTACAAAGGTTATTGTGCGCTAGTTATTATTAGATATGCGTTCATAAAAAAGCTCCGCTTTTTAATATTATTAGCGATGCATCACGAACTCAAATTGTTGCATATAATATTTTGAGGTAACTATTTTGCTGTGCAATCAGTATTTTTTTGATTAGCATTGGGATTTTTTTAATATAAAAAAGATTAAAAAGATTTTTGATTTACAGTTAAATACTAGCCATTTTGAAATTACAAACCGACACTTCAATTTTATTTATTTCTATAGATTCAGTCAAGCGCCCACAACAAATCTTAAATCTAAGCAAAAAAAAAGATAATAATGTGTGTCTCACGGCTTGCCAAATAGGCCCAGTTCAGGAAAAAGGCCGGACAACTAGTGCCCGACGCGGGTCTTTAACTGAACCTGATTCATTGCGAATGGTGTTTAAAAAATACAGGCTTTTCTTGTTTTAGTTTATATCGGTTGAGTTCTAAAGACTAGCAACTTTTAAAAAATACTTAAACACCTACATAGTATAAATAGGCTTAGAACCGCAGCAATGTGAAGCAATTTCAAGTTAGCCTTTTAGGGCTATGTATGACTCGTGCGTACGTATTACTCGTGGGCTTGGGTGTAAGCCACTTATGCACACATTCATTGTGTTGTTGTTTCAACATTGAACGGCTTTCTGAATGAAACTATCACTCAGTCTAAAATCAGTTTACGTTTGGAGACAAAAAAAAAACGAATGTTTCCTTTGATCAAAAATGGGTAACTTCAATCAAGTTACCTTTCCTCCGGTGGATAGCTGTTGAAGCGGGTCAACAGCTGTCCACCTGTGTAGTTATCTTTGCACTGCGCACTTTACCGTAGTGTGGCACATGAAGCAGTGCAGGTATACAAAGTAAAAAGCACACGCATTAACTTACTGTGAAGTTGCGGACACCAGCCCGTTATATAATACAACACAACTTACTGTGAACCTACTTCTATGGGAAAAAGGCGTGAGTTCATGTATGTATTACATATGTAAGAGCCGACTCGAGAAAGCGTGTCGAAGAGGATTATAAAAGGCTTCCTAAGTTATGTTATAAATATATTATGCTGTGTGAGGTAAATTCGATTCACATAGTGTAGCCATAAGTTAGATAGTGGTAAGTTATACAGGGCATAGTACTTCGGTAACCCAGTTACTCCATGAGATTGCCTGGAACACGTTGCTGGTCGTTCTTAAGGAGCAGGCCCTCAGGCTTGGAGAACACGTAAACCGAACTCAATGTACAACAGTAGTTGTAAGGATTCATAAACGGTCCTCAAGGTGAAGATCTCTGGTTCTGTGCCTTGCCTTGATGATTTCATTTTCATATTCGAAAATAACTGCTCACATAGGTACGTACCTAGTCACGTAGCGCCTGAAAATGAGTTTGTGAATTACACAAGTACAAGCCAAGCTAGGGCCGCAACGGCCGCGGGACTACATTTGGTAAAGTAACCCGTAAAATATTAGATTTCAGAAATTTATAATGGCAACTTTTTGTTTTCAGTCATGGCTGATTGCCCACACACAATTGGCGTAGAATTCGGGACCCGCATCATCGAAGTTGCGGGGCAAAAAATCAAACTGCAAATATGGGACACAGCAGGACAAGAGAGATTTAGAGCCGTTACTCGGTCTTACTATAGAGGTGCTGCTGGAGCTCTTATGGTATATGACATAACTAGAAGGTAAATATTACATGACTTTAATTTCTACTAGTTTACACGAAGGATGTACTGTGGAACATTCCACCATAGTATCTCAATCAAAGGTCGTCATACTATTCCGGTCAAGGGCCTCAAAGGACAAAGTGGCCAAGCACTGCGGCTGCCCAGTTATGAATTCGAAGACAAGTATTTCAGTTACCATTGTTATTGTCATCCATTTCCAATTTCATCAATACATTCTCAATCTGATGAAATTAATTATGCTTGCCCAAATGAAAACCTGTTATTATTGTCTTAATTTTGAAACACCCTCACGTCTAGGACTGCTTCGCCAGGCAAATGTTCGATCGGTGTGGGCGCGCCGATCCTTCATAATTTTCACAAACCAAAGGCATATCTTTTTAAACCAATATACGCGTCCTTGCTAACCGATCGTTTACCTCGCGGAGGAAGAGGCGGTATTTCTGGTTGCGCATACTGAGGTTAAGGTGACTTTTCTTATTTGTTCATATCATTTTGAACATTCTAACCGTCCAGTTATTTTTTTATCTACTTGGGATTAACGAAGTTTCTTGAAACAGCATTTTCAGATTCATAATAATAAGGGATGGGATATTCGGATGCATATTTAGCATATGAACCACCGTACTGAAACGCACTCTAAGTACTAGTAAAAAGTAAAGAAAAATATTATGGCAATTTAAGCATATCTATACAAACAAATATTGTATACGACAAAAGCGTCACGTTACTGAGTTAATTATAATGCTATCAAAGGGGTATCATTTAAGCTATCACCAATTTAATTAGTTTTGTGTTTCTTAAATAATAGGGTTTGTCCTCAAAATAGTAGATCTGTCACCAAAATGTAGTCACCAAACAATGCAAAATCAGTTCCACAATAAATCACCTAAAATCCTGAGATATAAGGTCTAGTACCAAATAAACTAACCTAACCTAACCTAACCTGTTTGGTGACTACATTTTGGTGACAGATCTACTATTTTGAGGACAAACCCTATTATTTAAGAAACACAAAACTAATTAAATTGGTGATAGCTTAAATGATACCCCATTGGGAAATTTGATTCATGTAATGCAATATAATTTTATTGGTTATCGATCTCTTATTTTACACATATATTAACATTAATTTGATAATTCATACCTGGGAACAATTTTTGTTTATCTGAGAACGAAAATATTTCGTGGCGATAGATCTATTTATTAGGTGATACAACTTGATGACAAATATAAATTTTGGTGATAGAAAATATAGTTTCCCTATCAAAGTAAGAAAGTTTTCTATGCTAAAGTCTACTCAGTCTATGGCACGGGACAGACTATTACATAGAAAACATTCTTCTGTATTTTTCAAAACTGTGTGTACAAGTACATCACCGATAGATCTGTTTTGATTGCACATATTTCATTTATATAGAATTGCTTTATTATTAAACGTCGGTGCAACCAAACGTTTTTGTACGTTATCAAAATCAACGTTTATACATACAGAGCGTTTATGTTTTGCTGTTTCAGATCTACTTACAACCATCTAAGTAGCTGGCTCACAGATACACGTAACTTGACAAACCCCAGCACTGTGATATTTTTAATTGGCAACAAATCCGATTTAGACGGCCAAAGAGATGTTACATATGAAGAAGCAAAACAATTTGCTGATGAAAATGGACTTATGTTTGTCGAAGCTAGCGCCAAGACGTAAGTTTTTCGGGGTGAATTTATTATCCGATCCACCCCAGCTCTCCGAGAAAGGCCAGCAATGCCTTGGTGTTACTGTCGATCTTGCGGAGATTACCTTACCGAAATACTCGACTCTGTATGAGGCAATCTCTGGGCAGTAGAAGCACCTGGGCTGCTGTCTCGTCTTTTTCCATTCATACTCTGTACAGTGAGCTGTCTATAGTGTTCGGCAGAACCTTCATCTTCGTTCGGGCACTAGCTTTCTGTAACTCTTATGACAAAGAGGTGTTTATTAAAAGAGCCTTGGCCAGTTTGTGACTGAGCGCAGCTGTTGTTTAGTTAGCCGGAACGCCTGTTTAGTGAAGCGGCCGTCGATATTAGGCTTTTTCTTAACGAGTTTTTTAGTAATATCCTAATAACTGATAACACTACTCGGCAACATCATTAATTTTTACCAAAAAACAAATGATAAAAAAGGCAAGACTGTTTTTCTCAGCAGTACTAGCTTCTGTGCGCGGCTTCCCCGCAAGATACCCGAATAAAAAGTAGTCATTGCCCATTCGGAATAATGTACTTTTTAAATAGTGAAAGAATATTATCGCGAATCATATTTTAATCTACACTGCAAAAAACGTAAGAAAATTTGAATTTTGTGGGCTACCCAGTAGCTTCCACTTTAATATATTAAATAACAATTATATTAATAATTAAGTTATGGTATAGATTTAAGCCTGCAAAAAAACTTCAAGCTTCTAAGTCACCTGTATAAACTAAAATACGGTTCCTAGCAGACGCCAGCACATCAAGGTACCCGAAACTATCAAATTTTAACAATCAACCTTGAACCTTATGGTTTAGCGATAAAGTTGAAAATCTATTAAAGTTTGTCAGATTGTAGTAGGTATACTGGCGTCTGTATATTATTTCGTTGGTAACAGTATACTGTACCTACCTATTATGCAATATTTTAAGTTGAAGATACTCCACACTAATAGTAGTTAGGTACCTCATGTTCATGGTCTTCAATTCCAGAGGTCAAAATGTGGAGGAAGCCTTTCTTGAGACGGCTAAGAAGATATATCAGAGCATTCAAGATGGGCGCCTGGACCTGAACGCCGCGGAGTCGGGCGTGCAGCACAAGCCGGCGTCGCCGGGCCGCCCGCTCGCCGCGCCTCCGGCTGCGCGGGACAATTGCGCTTGCTAACCGATCTCGCGATAAATAGAGTTAAAAAGAAATCATACTTAATGGTTAAGAATTATTATCCTAGTAATAAATTCAAATGTCATAAATTTTGTTTTGTTTTGACATAATTTATATTAGTGTACATTCCACGTTATATTTGTGATTAGAATGTTATGGGTGTCTAATGGGGAGCGCACGAAAATCTTTTTCAATAAAATAAAACTTTTCTTATTTAATGTAAGTGGTAGTATTTTATTTCAATATTATACGTTACGTATTTGCGAACGATATATGCGTTAATAACAACGATTGTCTTTTAGACTTGTGTTACTTTCTAGCAACCTCAGACAGCACCATGGAGCTCGATAGGCGTTTCTCGCCATATTTTAATACGGAGGAAAGAGACACCGACGCGAAAACGGTTACATTGTGTTCCGTACATCATTCTGAACCCCGGGGACATAGACATTTTTCATCGGTTAATAAAAAATAAACAGCTGTTTCCTACAAAAGTGCGTCGGTGTTCCTTCCACCCTGTATATCAACAATTTCAGAGTTATCAATGTCGCGAGATCGTTGGAAAGTCCTATGCATTTCTATTCCTCATTTTTATTTTGCGCAGGTGGACCACAAAATTTCCAGTTCTTCTACATATGTACATGAGAAAATCTTATAAAGGGATTAGAAGATTTTTGTATAATATTCAAAATAGGGGCCACGCATAAAACCTGTATTAATCAATAGCTGGTATCAACACAAACAAGTTATCTATAAGACAATCTTAAAGCGTCACATTTCCGAAATATGAGCTATCAAAGTTGTGCTGATGGCGAAGACAGTAACTTATATTTCAGAAACGTGGCGCTTTAGAAGATTTGGTCTTATTTAAAACTTGTTTGTATTGATTCCAGCTATTGATTAATGTGTTTGTCATTCAATGCGGAATTGGGTTCGCGATAAGAATTATTTCTCATGCGCAGAGGAACTAGAATATACATTTTTTTTTGCGACGTAATAAATTATCTACTGTTAGTGACGGGCGTAACAGCAGTACTTTTAAGATACCCGCTTTGCATGAAAAAAGTAGCGGCTATTAAAACGTGCGGTCCCGATGGAACACCCTTACATGCGCTAAGTACTAAAATGTAATAAGTCATTTGGCAATGACTCTGTCTGTTTGACAAATGTAAGTTGGGCTTGTCCATATTGTAAATGTATTATTATTTATAATTATTATACTGTTAGTATTTTTTTATAAGTATATTTTTGAACACTGCAGAAAAATTAGAAGAATTTTATTGATCACAAGTAATAAGAAAAATAAAGACTAGATTTTATCCAAGAAAATAAAAGAAAGTTACAGTGTAAAAAAAATACTTACTTTCCATTATTGCTTTTCTATTATTTTCCAAAAGCAAGTAACGATAGCGATATACTGAAACAAACTCCTGATTTCTAAATGCTTTTTGAATTTCTTCCGCTATCAAATGCAATGTTATTACGACTATAGCTATTTCGGTCATATCACCAAACTGTAGTTCATGTGATGATCAGGTTTTCGGTGTAATCATTTTTTTGTCAAAATGTATTTTATCTAGTTTCAGGTCTGGGTTATTATGTAGTATCTACCTTATTAAAACCTCGGAAGTATTTTTTGTTGTTGTTTAAATGATAGTTATCAATTTCACATTTTTTATCAGCAGCCTTATGGCATAAACGTAAGACACCTATAGATACTCTGTTCAAAAATTATTTGATGAAAATGCAGACAAATGGTTTAGAAAACATTTCGTGTGGATGCCAGTTTGTAGTGCCAGTTACAAATTGAGTGCCTTAATTTGATTATTTAAACGGAAAATAAACTACATACCCGAATGTAACTACTAATTCATTGTTGGAAAAAGGGGGTTGTTATCACTTTCATCAAATAAGTAGTTATTTTTGAAACAGTTTATACAATGGCAATACTTTTGATTTTGACATTTCAACAATATTTGTTGCGTTGTCTACGTGATCGAGCAGTCAATCAAACGAAGCAACAAATCATGATTATACTTCATAACCCTTCGGATTGTGATACGTGTGTTACGCAATTGGGGTGCCGATCAGATAATCGGTTGTAAGGGGTCGATCAAACGGGTACGGACAAATTGCGGACACCGGACACTGAATAATACTCTCTGTACAACTGTCCGGAGCCTACTTACCATATTAGTTTGACCAAACCTGTACTGTAATGAGGTTTAATTTCATGCTAGCTTTTGTTTTGAATGACAGAAAACAAAATTATAAGTGATTTTTGTTTATGATCAATAGAAGCTAACCATTGTTTTTTAATTACTTTATCCCATTTTATAAATACATAATAATATGTGGTTAAGGCGACAGGTTTCTCTTATCAAAAATCATATTTAAAATAAAAGTATCTAGGTAATAGTTTGTTTAAATATACATGCCTATACACCGTGACTTTTTAGTCGTCTTACAACGGCAGCCCACTTCATGTATCCAATGAATACTAAACATTCCTTTAAAATAAAATAGGTAATTATGAGATTTTAATAATCTAAAAATAAAAATAATATTCAGTATTATGACGCATGACGTACTTAAAACACCCTGTCGCGAGCGATGATCTACTGGACTCGAGTGCTGGGTAGGTATATGTTCTCCCGTTTTACACGTAAACATCATTAACAGGATGTTTCATAATTTTATTCTAATTATTTATTATTATTTTTCTTTGTACCTATTATGGAAGATAAAAAAAAAATCGCTCCTAGAGCTATTTTATGTCGGGTACATTGAGTGGACGACCTTTGTAAGACGACTAAAAAGTCACGGTGTCTTTATTATAAGTCCGGAATGAAGTTATACCCATCTTAAACCTCGGAAAGTGGAAGTTAAACATTGGTCCAATTGAATCCTTGTTTGCAATGCAGAAGTTACCATATTTATTTTAATGGGTTAAGTTTAATAATTTAAAGAAGAAGAAACAATACTGTGAAAACATCATTAAAATATTTCTAGAAAATAAAAACTTATGTTTAAGTTGCGCTTGCAATGAGGTAAAGTGACGTCACTTTACCTCACTACGTTATTATTTTATTCTTTATTTGGGTAACGAAACAAACCCAAGAGAAGATAGATAAGTAGGTACGTACTTGGAAAGTTAAACTCCTTTTATATCAGCACTAACAATACGGATTTGAACAAAAACGTCCAATACTGAGTATATGACAATTTTCGTTTATTTGGTCCGACTTTCTATTTCTCAGTCATTTATTAGTGAATTTAAAAAAAATATTTCACATATTTTCTAGTTTTGATCTATATTTTAATTCCATTTAGTTAAATATAGTGTTAACAACATCATGAAACTTATCCACAGGTGTTTTCCACATTTTTGAGGGTATAAATTAGGTTGTTACTTCAGAGAGACTAGTACTTACTATTTAAAATATCATAAAAATGTTGAAATTGCAGCGCAAACTGATATTGATATGTGTATTATTGTTGCTTTATTCATAAACACATTCGTTTTATATTTGGAAAGTAAATCCCGAACGCAGTAAAGGTATAGTTAAACTAAACTTTATACTGGTTGTAACTTTATTCCGCCTTTATTAATAAGGAGGTAAGAGATTACTCCCTTGAATAAAGTATTCCTAAAAATTTCATTATAATACTGTTTTCTGCCGGAAGCAATATGTGATGTTACTATTACTTATGAGTAAATAACAATGTGTTCAATTGTACTTCTTCTACACAAGCATCACTTCAGCAATATAAAAGAAAAACTGTAAAAAAAATGTAATGCATTTTTAAGCTTTTGCTTTTTTGTCATTCCTGCGTGCAATATACTTTGTTACAACTGGTTGTATTTTTAGTTGGCATCAGTATGGCAGATTGACATAATACAACTTTTGTTCAGGCAACTTTAGGGCATGTACATACGAGCGCGAATAATGAATTCATGTAATTTTCATTTGTAGACCGTGTCATCTTGAGGATTCTCACAATAGTATTATTGAACTTGAGCTGAGTGTGATAAGCGTTATTATTGTACGAGCGATTTAATGGCACGGTCGCTACATAAATGTAAAAAAATGTTTCTTTTAAAAAATACATTTGTTATATTCAATTCGCACAAGGAAGGTTTAACATATCACAAAATAAAAAATTGAATTAAAATCCTAATTTAATATTTGAGCGGTTTACCTAGAGACCGCTTTGCCAACAAGACTCTTCGCAAGAAAACCATCTCACTAGCTAGCCCATCATTGTTATACATGGCGGCGAATCACATGACGTCTACGGAGCGATAACATTTGCGGTAGACCCATGGCCAATGCCAAGGCACCCTTAGGTAGGTGTAGACACGCACCGAAATGCTCTCAACATTTTTCTGTACCTATATTAATTTATACCTTTCTATGACTAATGGCGCAATTACACTTGTCGTTCGCCAGAATTGCCTACGGAATTAATATGCCCGGTTCACATGATTCCAGGCCAGAGCTGAACTGGATCATATCGTCTACATTACGCCCGGCTCACATTATTCCAGTCTAGTGATCTAACTCAGCGCTACTAGCAACTGAAATAATCTGTATTATCACTTGAATTTAATGGATCCAGTGACAGATCCAGTCCAGTAGGTAACTGGGCTGGTGGTCTACTTTTTAATCCTACATGCCCATTCCAGCGCAACTAGAATTGTGTAAGCGGCGAATCCAGTGCTGGATTAAACGTTGAACAGTGAACACGCATTACTTATTGTTTTTTTGTGAATACCAATTGTTGTAATTTCTTCATTCCTACTAATGATTGCAATTATTTCAAAGTCTGTAAATGAAATAGGTACTTAAGCAATCATGACAAAATCGAGGACTAACGGTTAAGGTAGACCCTTACTGCAGACTGCTGCATCTGAAAAATCCCTTAGACTACCTGCACCTAGACTAATTAGATAAGTGCGATTTTTTAAATCACAGCATTAGGCTCATCCTAAAAATTATGTGAATGTGCTGTGTTACAAATAAATAAATAAGTCATTTTATTTTATGCATTTGTTTAAATAATTTAGTTAACATTTTATTTCATCAAACTATTATGTTTGTTAATAAATTAACATAATTAGTGTTCTATAAATAAAATGGGGCATTTTTATTGATGTACGGTAGTTACGAGTCTCTCCTACAAAAAACCGCTCGGCGCTCGAATAAAAACACAAGTAAATAACACAATTAATATTCGTTAACAAATATTTAGTTTATGAAAGTGGTTGGAAGAGTTCTGAAATAAAACATAATTATATAAATAGCGGTTACGCATAAAACCTGCATTTATAAACTGGCATCAATGCTAACAGACAAAAAACACAGGACAACATCTTCTAAATCGTCACGTTTCCGAGATATAAGCTACAAAATTAGAATCTATTCACTGAAGAAGGCGCCATTCATACAAATTTTAATATAAATGAATCGGATCTTCCAAATACATCAACGCCCTGATTTATCCAACTACGATTACTACATTATCCAAGTCGTTAGATGCACGAAGGCCGACCTCGAGCGACGCGTTTTGCGATAGCTACTCGCGATAGGGGTGCGCGACTTCGTCTTTTTGACGTGCCACAATTTATCGCCACGTGTCCTAATATAAGCGATCATCACGCGATTATGCGAAGATTTTCTTACTTTCCTGTATTTAGGAGACGGGAAATTAAACATTTTTAAAGACTTATAACATTTTTATTATATTTAATTAAAAACAGAATACATTTGACTATAAAATTAAATTAAATGTTATGCAAAATATTTCGTTTTAATTCTGCGAAAAAGATCTAGGCCTGGATGTAGCCCCCCACCCCCCGGGCGCCCGCCCCCTAAAATATGACATGCAGGAAAAGCAGTAATAATTATCGTTTAAATATTTCTATACAAAGTAACATAAAAAAAAACATTTTAAAATATAAAAAATAGTAGCCTACCGGCATCGGGAACAGGGTCCGAGCTACCGGTGGTCAGGGCTCTTGACAGAGGAACCTCCTAACGATACGCGCCGTGTCCAGTAGTACTGCTTTCTGAATCAAGCCCTTGATCCAGCTGCCAAGCGAGAGCCTCCTCAGATGTTGCTCGAGACTATTGGCTATTAAGCCATTGGCCGACACGACTATCGGCTCAATGACTGATGTACTCACGTCCCACATGTCGACAACCTCGCGAGCCAGATCAAGATATTTGAATTTTTATCTTTCTCTGCTTTCACGAGGTTCTCGTCATGCGGAATCGTTATATCAACAATCATTGCGCGGCGCTCCAAGCGATCTATCACCACAATGTCAATGCATATGCATACTAATTTCCTTTATTTATTTCTATACAAATTAATTATATTTTTAAATATTCCTTACAAAAAACAATATAACTAATTATTATTACAAATTATAAATACTAATTATTATTGAAATTCACAAAACACATTTACAAAATACATTTACAACATATTATGTACATTTATTTTACTGTCCCTACCACAATGCTTACCCAGAGCGAGTGTATCGGACACTGTTATTTACTAGACATGATCTTTAGAATGTCGTTGCTGCTACCGCGTGCTCTGCCTAACAGCTACGATACACGCTTGCGTCTTATTACAGGCCTGGATCTTTATCGCGGAATTAAAACTAAATATTTTGCATAACATGTAAAGTCATGGATTTCCGCTGATTCTAAAATTTACAAAAAACTCTCTTGGTCCTTGTCATCCTGACGCAGACCAAACAGTCGTATAAAAATTGCTATACTTGCAGGGTCTAATTTAATTAGCTAGGGAAATTCCGCCGACTCAATGGGTATACTATGTATATCAAAACACGATAAAAGAAAGAAGAAAAACATTTAATGGCTTTTTATAGGGTCAACGACCGAAGGCAATGTATTCATTTTGAAATGTCAGTAGTCACTTTTCCGGTAAAATACTGGTATTCAGCTGCATCCGGTTAGACTGGAAGTCGACCTCAAAGTTACCATGACCCCTAGTTCCGAAAGGCTTTTAAGTTTTATCAGGTTTTGATGTCGATGACGTCTGCGGAGATTCGTTACCTAATTAATTTTGACCTTGTATAAAATATATTGATCCGCCACCTTTTAGTATTAAACATCCCATAACCATATATTAAATCTTTGTAGTAAGTATATATAGACAGTAGGTGTTAATAATATTTGTGTTAAATAAAGATTGTACAATTAATATAGTATCAATATACAAATATTTATTTATTTAAAATTATATTTATTAATATATATCGCTTATGCCGATGATTGTCTCACGGCATCGTTCTACCGGGATAAAAAGTATCTCGCTATTCCAGACTATAATCAATCTCTAAACATCCATCCATCCAAACTTTCGCATTTATAATAGTTGTAAGATTTTAGTATTGATAAATTTATACACACAGTGGCAAAACTGGTAGGTATACTTACTTGAAGGGATAAAATACTTGTATGTAGCCTAGGAATATCTGATATTGCCTGCGGAAAAAATCCTTGTGAAGAATTCTTACCGGGATTATAAAGGGTGTAAATAGACCCTTAACATAAACGAAAGGCACTTGTTCTCCCCGTCACTGCGATATTTTTTTTGTTCTAGACCATACCTGGGAACCTTCCAGTTACGGAGATATTGGGGGTCAAAGTTACAGCTTTTTCACAAGTTTTATTTTTATTTTTAAATACATGTTTTTAATGTAAGATTTTTACTTTACACACCTCCACGACCCTCGTACTATTCAATTCATTCATCAGCACAACGTTATGAGTGCTTTCCATCGTGTCCTACCGTAAAACGTGATTTTTCAACCCAAAAAAAAAAGTCGATTCCCAGCAATAAATTTGCGTAAAGTTACTTAGTTTGATGTACAGAATGCTTGGTTGACGGATATGTGAAGGGTCTGTTTACACCCGGTATTTACCACCGGCGGTACCAGTTACTGTTAGTCCAGTTTTTAGTACTATTTGGAAAATACTGGTTTATATACAAATGGTGAATTATTCAAGTGGGCGTGAATGACCAAATGCGAAACTGAGAAATATCGAAAAATGCTCAAAGGTTAAAATGTCGTGAAGATGACTGCGGTGTCATCAATTTAAGACATTAATTAAAAATACGATTAAACATAAAATTTTACATTTTCCTTAAATTTGCCGCATGTCATTACTGCCCAGAATTTGATCCTTATTAGCGACACTATCGAATGGTGTAACAAAACCCTTTTTTTTTTTTCAAAACCTACAGGTTCGATTCCTGGCTAGGATTATTGATTTTTCAAAAATCCAATGATGCAGTTTTAGTTTTCATCAAAATCGAGCTCGAGACTCCTTTGAGCATTTTTCCATATTCCTCATAGTTTCGGATTTGGCCATCCACGCCCACTTGAAAAATTCACCCTGTATAGCTGAGCAATACGATTATATATCGAATACAGATGTTTTAAAGTTTCGAAGGAACATTCTTTAAGAGAACATCATGCATGTCTTGCAGTGATTGTTCCAAAGCACTTTTGTATTTGTTGCAATCCGTGTCTTGGTGTTCGACGAACGCGGAGGTAGCGAAATTCATATCGTTATCTCTGGGATTGTAACACGTTGCATACCCATCAGGCACTAATGGTCCATAACACATAAAACCATCACACTTGCAAGCGACCTGAAACAAACGGTGATAAAAATTCAATTAAGGTGTTAAACAAGGAGACCTACTACCTCCGAAATTATTGATAGCCGGTCAGAACCGAGATATGATAAAAAAAAAACACTGGTAGATAATTGTTCGATTCCTTAACTATAATTCGAGTATGTTAAAATATTACGATGTAATGTAATGCCTATAATTAAGTCTCTAAGAAAAGTACCAGATGGCCGTACGGTCTATTGATGATTTTTTAACGATATATGTATAAGTGTTACCTAACTAAAAATGATTCGATAGTCAGACGATGCGTGATCGAAATGGTATTGACGCTGCCTAAGGCTGCGTTTCCACCAGAGATGTGCGAGGGATGTGTTAGTAAAGAACCAATAGAATCACTTCATTTACCTAGCCTCGCTCAGCACAGCTCTAGTGGAAACTGTTCAGCGGGGCGAAGTTTTTGTATATACAAAACAAGGTAAAGATGTGTGCGAGGGAAGTGTGGTTTTTTTTTTATTTTATTATACTACTTCTTCCTTTATTTTTTATTAAGGTGGAAGCGCCAGGGTAACCCGCGCAATTCAAATTTTCTTACGTTTTTTTGGAATTTGCAGGTCATTGTCAGGTTGTATCATCATCTGCCTAGCCTTTTCCCAACTATGTTGGGGTAGGCTTCCAGTCTAACGGGATGCAGCTGAATACCAGTACTTTACATGGAGCGACTGCCTATCTAATCTCCACAACCCAGATCGTAATGAGTAATACAATATTCCTTGGTAAGACTGGTTGTCAGACTTTTGGGCCACTTACTACCGGTAACAACTGTCAAAGATCTACAAATGACAGCCGAAACCAACGGCTTAACGTGCTTTGCGAGGCGCGGAGGAAACTCGATATGTAATGGGCGGTCACCCATCCACGGACCAACCATAGGGAAGCGCGATCAAGATATTCACTGATTTGCGATTCATCTCTTTCCCCCTGATCACTGCATTCCTAGGTATGTCAGAACTACACAGTTTCCTAATCGTATCTAGATCACATTCGATATAAAGGGTGTAAATAGACCTTTAACGAAGCCGAAAGGCACTTGTTCTCCCCGTCTTTGCGATATTACCAACCTTCTATTAGTTCTAGTTACGGAAATGTTGCGGGTCAAAGTTCCAACATTTTCACAAGTTTTTTTTAAATACATGTTTTTAATGTAAGATTTTTACTTTAAACACCTCCACGACCCCTGTACTATTCAATCCATCCATCAGCACAATGCCTTGAGTGCGTTCCATCGAGTTGTACCGTAAAACGTGATTTTTCACCCCCAAAAAAGAAGTCGTTTTCTAGCAATAATTTTGATATTAATAACAAATTAAACGTACCTGACTAGTAGATATCCTCATATGGGCGCTTTTTGTAAATCCAGGATCAGAATATAATTTTGGTAATTCTACGCCATTTTCGATTGCAGTTAATTTTAATCCTAGTAAATGTCTATCGACGCCGAATCCTTGAAGTGCCTGTAATAAAAATTAACGAAATAAATATTGAAATTAATTGCCAAAAATCAGCTTAAAGCAAAACACGTAGAATTAAATTCTAAAAAAGTTCAAATTTGCTACTAAACTAAATATTATTTTTACCTGGACTGTGTAGTTTTTATGTGAATTGATAGCGTCCTTTAAAGCAGAAATCTTCTGTTTTGGGCTGCTTTGAGAATTCAACATAGTTTTTGCAAATTCTATGGATTCGATTGAGCATGATCTTATAGTTTCTGTTCGCCCTCCAATATACATCCTTGTTGCTGCAGATTCATAATGGGCTCCAGGTACTTTGTGTAACCTAAAAAAAAAATTCTTTCAGATGGGCTAAAAGGAACTTAGGAAATCTATCTACATTAGCTGAGGTTTATAGCTGCGTGGATTTATAAAACTGTTCTTACATTATTCTTGTAATAAACATTATTCTTATCCGTGCTTGTAAGTATAATTTTACCCTACCCATTAATATTGAAAATAAGCATGGATAATTCGTACCTGTAGAAGGCTAGTTGCATAGCCATTTGTAGATAGCTATCTGGGCTCAACTTTTGCGACTTGATGAAGTTCTTTCCATACTTTTCGTACTGGAAGCAGTTCAACTGTAAGTTTCCAACTAAGCTGAAACATAAGTAGGAATATCATTGCACAGAAGTGATAATGTAATTATAAGAGTTATTAACAATATACCGGCTGATATTAATAAAACAACAGCGATAGGTTTCCCCTATACATAAGATATCTGACTGTTCTTTTTCTTCGTGTCGCAGGTACGACATTATGTTGTATTGGTCCAAAACTTCGCCACTACCACGTCACGTCGTCGGATGAAGAAACATAAAAAGATAGTGTGCATTCGGTTCTACGAAGGTCTCTTGACGAACAAATATACACGGGTATTGCTAAAGCGCGTTCACAACTGATAAGGGTTTACTAAGAAGTAGTGGTTTTTTCTAGAAGATTTCATTACTAATGCACACTTCATGACTGGTCCTGCTGGCTGCTGGCTTAAAAAAACTTACCCGTCTAAATTCTTTTTGGCGTTTTCTATCATGCTACTAACATCCGGCGTCACATTAAATTTCAACCGAGTCGGTCGTTTAGGGCTCGATGAAGGCGTTCCGGTAGCTTTATTTTGTTCACTAAAAATTAAAAAATGGATTTAAAATGTAAGTACAGTAATTATGTTACGAACTGGAAACGCGTCGTGATTCTCGACAATTGCAAACTGCTAGATAGTTAACTTAGTTTGTATTGCAAGTTCGCGATTTCCGCTTGATTATAGCAACAAACAATAAGTGAATTCATTTAATTGTGGCAAAAAATTAGATGTACCTAAGTACCTATGTAAACGGAACATAATGGTCTATCATCATCTCTGTCATTGCCTAAGCAAGTACCTACCTATAATGTCGATGATAATGAAAATAATAGTAATTTGTTGATTATAAAAATATATATTGAAAAATGTAAATAAATACCTAACTTACATATATTTAATAATGAAATCCGTTAATACAGCTATAGGCTGTCCTTCTGCAGGTGAATGTTCATACGTTAGGCCCGTTACTCCGTCAGCACCAACAATAAACTGAAATGAATGAAACGATTAAAAAAAGTTTAGCTTTTGCTGCAAGTTGCACGGTTGGCGCAGTGGCTGAGCGATTGACTGCTGCGCTTCGTATCGCGGGTTCGATTCCCGCACGGAACAAATATTTGCATGACCTACAGTTGTTCCGGGCCTGGCTGTTTGTGTATGTGAATTTAAATGTTTGTAAACACATCCACGATACAGGAAAAATTCCTAGTGTGGGGCAACGTTTATTAAAAAAATAAAAAGAAAGTCTTGTTGAACAAGCATGCAACATTTGATGTTGTGAGGTATTCTTTGGTTTACCTTGAATACGGAACATTAGCATGTTGCCAGCAATGCAACATTCCATTTGGCCATGCATCATTGTTTCCCGAAACAAATACCTAAACAATGTTGCGCAACTTTGTTTAATACAAATAAGTAGAATAACAAGACTACTAAACTTCTACTATTATGTCACCAGCACCACTGCAAATATCACGCTGCAGAAACAATGTTCAGTTGCAATAAATATGGACGGGCGTTTATGATTCATTACGTTATGCTATCTAGTGCCTTTAACCTGAAAATTGCGTAACTACCTATTGGGGATGATTTTAAGTAATGACTTTTCTTTTAGTACCTACCTATTTCTCAAAATTGAAAAGAAACTCCATTCCAACTCAATCTGCCCATGCAGATTTGAGGGCCATTTCTCATATGAATTGACTAAGATTATGTCTGGTCTTTTAAATTGAATATGAGCTCTGAGTTTGCTTCGGTTTTTTCTTAGAGTAGTATGGTACGAAACATCGGCCTAGTCTTGTTTTAAAAAATATATATATTTAGTGTAAGTTTTTTTTTTTTTTTTTCCCCGGATGGGAAATCATCAAATGACCCCCCCCACTCTGGGCGGAGCGGAAGGGAGTGTCAGACTTGTACTGACTAAAACCCATCCATGTTCCTTCTTTGCCCTTTGTGTTCCAGGGCCACGGTATCTCTTTCGAACAGTCCCGCAGCCCTGGCAGGCATCGGCCCTTGCGGACCCCTACTTATTTGCTGACATCTCTTTGAGGCGCGCGTGGAACACGAACGCGCCGTCGACACGGCCTGTCGTCATAAGACGGCCGGACGGCGAGCTGGCCCATAACTCGCCGTCCACAGGCCCGCGCCTACGGTGGCCGGGAGCCACCACGTGACCCCCAACGCCCAGGGCGTCTCCCGCGGCGACTGGGACGTGAGGTTCTTTCTCTCTCACGTCCCGCCACCTCCTTCACTAGCATGACTGCTTCGCAGAAGGAGGTGACGGCTTCCCATTCCCTCTCGCTCCGGACCATGGCTTGAACCAAGGCCTGACGCGAGAGATCGCCGCCACCAATCGCCGCTACGAGGACACGGCGGTGCTCCGCCCAAGCGGGGCAGACCTCCACGGTGTGCTCCACCGTGTCCTCCGGACGATCCTCGCAGTGGAAACACCCGGGCGTTTCCTCCCGCCCGATTCGGTGCAGGAACCTCCCGAAACAACCGTGTCCGGTGAGGACCTGCGTCAGGCGGTAGGTGAGGGCGCCGTGGCGCCTCTCTAGCCACTCCTCAAAGAGGGGACTTATCGCCACTATGGTGGCGTGCCCTGCACGGGGTTGCGACAGTCGCTCTCTCCATGTCGCCATGAGATCACGCCGGAGGTCTGTCCGCTGAGCAGCAATTTGCCGCGGCAGCGGAGTTTCCTCCCGACGTAGTGTCTCCGCGCGCCATTCGTGCAGGCGTGCGAGGACTATCGCCTCCAGATCCCATGGCGGTAATCCGGCAAGAAGGCTAGCTGCTTCGCCGGAGATCGTGCGGTACCCCCGGATTAGCCTTATGGCTATTACTTTTTGGGGCGCGTTCAGGTAGTGGGCGGCTTACCGCCTCAAAGAACGCGCCCACACCGGGGCCCCGTAAAGGGCCATGGACCGCACGACCCCCGCGTATAGCCTCCGGCAGGAGGCGTTTGGACCCCTCAGGTTGGGCAAGAGCCGCTTGAAGGCAGCCCCTGTCCGTTCCAGTTTGGGAGCCAAACGTCGGAAGTGCTCCACGAAGTTCCACCGGCTGTCGAGGACGAGTCCTAGGTACTTCAACGTCGACCCGACGCCGATGGAAACCCCTCCTGCCGTCAGTAGGGATCCCGACGGTGGCGCATTCCGAGGCCTATGAAAACACATGGCCTCGGACTTGTGCAGTGCCACCTCGAGACCCAATTGCCGGATCCTATATTTAGTGTAAGTAAAGTGTTTGTAAAAATCATTTAATCAATCAATCTCCGCAAGTTCAGCTAGCACAAGGATACATTTTTGTTTACCACCGTCGGAGAAAGTCTACTCTGCCGATAATATGTATTATTTTTAATATTTTTATACGCAACCCCCCCCCCCCCCCCCTTTGTCTAATTGGTTAAGACATCCGGTGTACTGAATCGGAAGGTCGCAGGTTCAAACCCTGCTCGAACTAGAATTTTTCTTTCCATGTCAAAACAGCAATATGTATTATGTTATGTACTTTTATGACAGTACATAACATAATACATAATACATATTGTCTTTATAGAACGACCCGAGGTCTATTCTAAAATTTCCCGATTTTGTTAAGCTGTTCAACGAACGAATACATAAGGATCACCTACGCATGACACATAATACTTACTCTACTTGAAACGACAATCTTTTATACACTTAGCGTACTTACTTGTACTGTTTTGTCAAACCAACGGTTCGCGCCGTTACTGCGTGAGCCACCGCCATGGATTGTCTGTGCTCCAGCTAAGTTTCTGCGGGCGTCCGCATCCTTACTCTTCCACAAGTCAACAGCACTATCCAAGCATAGAACCACCAGACTTTTCTCTACGTCTGCTAAAGATTCTCTGTTTGTTTGGTCTGAAATAATGTATAATTTTTTTTTTAATTTTTAGTTTCCACCATTATCCCAACGGTACCTACGTAGTCAAAAGAAAAGTAATGGTTAAATAACAGCCGCATGCTACGATCAATCAAGTTTAAGCTACGGTTGTCGCATTAGTAGACTAGCTGAAACAGTCATGGTGCCTCGGCGCAACAACGTGGGGTTTTAAATTTCGGGAAAATCGTCAGGGTAATCCGCGAAATTTAATTTTTCTTACGTTTTTTGCAATTTACAGTTCAGTGTCAGGTTGTATGTTGATTAAGATATGATTCGCGACCGTAAAAAATATGGCTTTACAGAGTTATAGTCATAAAACTCATCAATACAACCCTCTAAGTTCATATGATCCCACTGAATATTTCGCGGGCTACCCTGGCGCTTCCACCTTAATCGGCTGTCGGGGTCGAGGTGTCGTGATATCGACTTAGGTAGACTCTACATAAGTATAAGAATGTGCGTATCTACCTTTAGCAAGGAGTTGATAAGCTTTTGCCCAAGAGTCACGATTTTCAGATGTAAGAATTCCAATGCCTTCATTATTTGGTGAGCTAGACAGATCAATTACTGTTTTCAATTGTTGAGTAATTTGATCTTCATTCAGTATTACGTTGTCTTCGCCCCAGAGGTCAACATGAAATATCTAAAAACAAAAGTAAACGTAGGTACCCACACTACAATGCAAACGAGCAAAATCAGAGGATTGAGGTGAACAAAAAATATTGTTAAAAATATGAATTTTGTATTATGTTGAATTACTGTTTGCATAAAAAATTATGCTTGTGAACTTTTCAACAAGGCCAACATCACTTGGTACGAAAAGGTCAACAACTATCACTGATGACGGAAGTATTGTCTGCGAATTTAATAGTCCATGTATTTTTTTAAATACTAAGGCTTTCTAAGGCTATAATTAGGTATACACCACATCATTATTAACTATACCCAAATAAGAAGTTCTGAATCTGATGAAAATCTGCTGTTGCCTAGAAAAGGGCAATACCTACACGGTCAAAATTGTATGGAAAACGAGTTTTTTTTTAAATTACTGCTCGAAAATTTCCATATTCAGAATGATGTACTGAATACGTGGTCTATCGCGGGGTCTTACTTAATATTATAAAAGCGAAACTTTCTGAGGGATGGATGTTTGTTACTTTTTCACGCAAAAACTATTGAACGGATTTGGATGAAATTTAACATACAGATAGTTTATAACTTGGATTAACACATAGGATACTTTTTATCCCCGTAGTACGATCCTGTGGGACAATTACCGAACTACACGCGGGCGAAACCGCGAGCCTAAGCTAGTTAGTAAGTAATAATAGTTGTAAGTAGGTAATACATTTAATCAAAGCTTTATACTCTTAGTAGTGATGTGTCAAGTCAAGTGATTGAGTGATTGCCTTATAATTAAAGATTGAAAAGACTTACATGGTTGTTATGTATGACGGTTACGTGCTTGCTATTATTAAAGGATAACTTGTCTCGTTTCTCGTGAGGTATTCTGCATGTTCCAAATATCTTTTTATATTGTACCATGTCTAGTGGATTTTTACCCATCATATCAAGGGGGATTTTGTCCCTAAAAATAAAAAATAAATACTTAGAGACTTTATATAGAGTAATCTTGCCGTCTAAATTGATAAACTACCTATTACATTACCTAACATAGTTAGGTACACCGTAGTTACCTTAGCTTCTCCGCGAAGGGTTAGGTTAGAGATGCAAAGTTGGTAAATGTCGTTTGTAGTTATATGGGTAACTTACTTATCTATTAAGCTCTTGTAATCCAATGCAGCCAGTAAAGTTTTGGCAGCATACTTTAATTGGTCGTTTTGGCTTTCAAACTTTCTGAAAGGAAAGACCAGGCCTGGGCTGGAATACACAACTACCGGATCACGGTATTCCAGATATGCTACGTTTAACCACCAATCCTCAAGCCAGTTAAGATGTTCCTGTGCCCTCTTTTCTAACAAAACCTGAAAAAACAGTAAATTATGATGCAAGTGTGCAAAGCACGTCATTACAGTCGACGTGGGATTAGAAAATGCCAGGTGTGCCAGGTTTTATAGGGTTCCTCACACAGAATTCTAAAATTCAAATCGTTCGTTGAGGACACAATTGGTGCGTCCATCTTAACCACATTTGATGTATGCAGGTTCCTTTCACAGCTATTTTACGTCTGATTTTACATCATCGTTAATACACAGTGATCTTTACTCTCGTTAGAATAAGGTTGCTGTTGGCTACTGCGACTGAAACGTTTGCCAAAACTAGTGATCTTAACTCACGCAATGAAAGCATGCTGCTGTCACAGGTAAAGTAACTGTGAAAGGACTGGATTAGGTACTGCGATGAAATTGGCTCATAGAGCACGGTCAAATTAAGAGCCAACCACTAGGTAGGCAGGAACAAGACTGCAATTTTATTTAAGAGTTTAAAAAGTTAAATAGCATTAATGGTTAACAATCACATTATACACCAGTTGTTAGCTTACAGAGCTGAACAAGGCCTTAGCTTTCCACGAAGTAAAGTAAAGTATCTTCTAGCCCCTTTCCAGTCTCAAAGTGCACCGCAAAGGAGCGGGAGCTAATGCAGTGGTCACAATAGTGGCTTAGTCATTGATTTCCCGCCAACTGTGTGTGGTAGCTTATATCTCGGAAACGGGACGCTTTAGAAAATTTTGTTTCATACCATACTTGTTCGTATTGATACCAGCTATTGGATATAGGTACACGGTACACGTTTTAGCCGAGTGCAATTAGCCAAAAAATACTCAAAAGTTGGAACGAAGTTTAGTGATCGGACGGACTTCGATCGTTCGTTTATCTTTTGTCTATGGCACTCGACTATTATAAGCGTGGCTGCAATTTTCAAAATATTGGCTTCATACAAAAACCTTCAAAACCCTTACTTAAGACAAAAAATGTAACAATAAGATATTTCTTACTTGGAGTTGTTGTCCTGACCCTTTTTCGAACTCGTTTACGAGAGCAGTAGTCCTTGCAAACTCTTCATCATTTAAAATTGGACGAACAGTGAGAAGGTACTTCTTCAAAGTATCGTTTAGTTTTGGTACCGGTAATCTTGGCAGCTTCTGGGCATTTCTTTGCGAATTAGCAGTGGCAACATTGCAGGATATTTGCATAGACGTGACATAGGGTTCTAAGAAATAGCCTTTGTGTCCAAACTGAAATTTAAAATTTAAATATTCTTTAGATTTAGATAAAACGCCAAAGGCGTGATTCTGATAAAGTAGCCTTTACCGTCGTGTAGCTGTAAAAACCCCAATTACCCAAACTAGTCTGTATACCCGGCAGTAGCGAAGGGTAAATTTTTGTAAGAGGTAAGCCAATAATATAATCACATTAAAAAAATGTACTCCATTTCTTTAATGTGATTATATTATTTGTCTATAGAATACTGACTGTGCCATTTTTCAAAGGGAAGCCGGTAGGAATCGTGTTGTATGGAACCTTCGCCACTGGTCGTTTACTTCGTCGGTTCGTTACATCGGGATAATGTTTGATTAGAAATAATATTCATATACTCATATATTACTGTATAATTCGGCTCATCCGATTTAAGTTTTCTTTCTGACAAGGAAATGAACGAGCCCTCGCAAGGCTAATGTCGTCGACGCCTATATTCGATCTAGCGCCGCCACTGCCACCAAACGTTTAGGAACAAATCTAGTATTTAAAAAATTGCTTCTAGCTTCAGCCAGCACTGCAGAGTTTATGTAGTTTACTCTTTGCAAATTTAACTGTATTCGTAACACATTCCACAATATGATGTACCATCCATTATTACCAACAAAATACAAAAAAGAAATTGGTACTTACAACTTTATTGATCCCACGTAACATGTTATTATTTTCCTGAAAAGTAGTCCAATTATCAAAATGATGATATTAGAGAATACAAAGACAAGATATGCTCACACCACACTTTAATCCTATACTTTGTTAGCATAATGCTTAGTTATTAGTTTGTACACCAATACTCTAATGCCAACTGTGGAGGCTTGTAAATGGCTTGTTGTGATTACCTCACTATTCCTTTTGTTTTCTTAGCTGTAAGCCACCGAAACACAATAAAATAAACTCACTTTAGTGAGTGATTAGTAATTATGTGAAATTTTAACATAAAGAGTGTAACACTACCATCTTTCATCATAATTATAATTTTGGAACCTGTCCAGAATTCTAAATACAAAACAGAGCACAGTGAGGCAGTGTCGCGTTAGGCTATGAAGGAGATGACGGGACGAACTGGACAGATTCCGGCAGAGCTGGAAGGAGGATGAGGGAGGCCTTTGCCCAGGAGTGGGACAGAGCAGACTAGTAAAAAAAAAACTTAAGTGAAACGATTTTTTTTCCCTTATAGGCTTTAAGAAGGATGTAATTTTACTGTAAATTTCTAATAACCCAAACAAACAAAAATTTCAGCATAAGAAGCCAAGGAGATAAGGGTCACAGTAAAGATAACAGCCATATTTTGCTTTGAGGGATATCTGCGAGGCCGCTAAATTTTTAAACAATCTTTTGTGAGAGCTCTTGAAAGTTTTTGTTACGATCAAACTGGCCCACTAAATCGCTGGTGATTAACTAACATATTTGTTAGTTAATCACCAGCAATCTGTGTGAGCCTATGCTTAATAAACCAACAATATTTGCCTATATGACATGTGTTCACTTCTACAAAAGATACTGGAAACAAACATGCATGTTATTTTTTTTCTACCAGTTAAACTATTGTTTTCTTAAAAAAACTTATGAGCTGAGTTAATTTTTTTGTGGGCCGATATTTTATAATACCCCTCAAATCTATAAATATGTAAATTAAAAATATTGTTTTAATGTTGGCAAAGTTAGTGAAATATTTTGCATGAATATAGACGAAAGCAAATAAAATAATACTGACCTTAACTTATTAAAATTTTATTGACTAATTAAAATTTTAAATTTATATAAACTACACTAATGACCAAAAAAAAATGTCTTTTTTTATTTTGAAATAAAAATAATTCTGTAAGGATAATGTGTACACATGAAATTTCCTAATTCCAGAAAAATACGAATTTAATATCCATATGGTAGTTTAGTAAAAGAAGTCACACAGAAAAACAAAGAACTTTAATACTACCTATTTATTCCCTAGAGATATACTAAATACCTTCTTCAGAAGTTTTCTTTGAAAAGTACTTGCGGTTTATTGGTAATTCAAAGTTCAACGAGTAAGCACTTTTATCAGTAAACTTACTTCACAATCTTGGTATCGAGTCTCCTGTACTTTGACACTGCTCAACATCTGTTTATCTATCATCGATATAATTATGTATGTCACAGTAGGTATACGAAGAAAGCTATAACTACTACTTGACGACAGGGTCACAGTACACAGTCAGTATGTAATTTTTGCTCTCCTATCCCTGGAGTATTATTTTTCTGTATGTTACTCTGTTCTCTCTCTTCCCGTTATATTACTTTACTCTATGCTCTGTACTCCTGTTTGACAACGAACTTAGGCGACGAGTACAGCTGTTAACACTGATGCATAGATTAATATACTTTTTTTTTTTTTTTTGAAATGACCACTCGCAATACAACATCTACTAGAGGTTGTTCCTGTTTAACCACAATGCTCGACAAGATTTTGACACATGACACACCAGCTGAATCGGCGGGGTGATGCGAATTGTCATGAATTTCAAGAATTTTCGTGAACTTTCAGCATTCTATTTTATTATGAAAAATATGTCACGGCAGCTGTTTCATACGATAAGTTTGTGGTTAATATCTACAATAACGTGTTGATGTCGGTAAAACGGCGTCAGTCAGTTGCCACATATATGTAAATTACATACCACTACACCCTTCCAAAAATAGGTAACTTAGATGCACTGGAAATAATGTACTTAGACAACTTTCTCGTTTGCTAAAAAAACTCGAAAGGGCAAAATAAAGACAGTAACATTCTATCTGCGTTCTTATTTTTACCATTATTCATACATAATTTCATGAAAAAACACGATCAAAGTCTTGACAAATATGACTAAAAACTCTAGTGCTGATCGTTATCCAAAGTTTCATCATTCGATTATAAAGTTGCATAAAGCGTAATCGATACTCGCAATGAAATCAAGTTTGGAAAAAACGAGTTGAAACTGAATAAAAACTCTGGTATAATTTCAAATAATTATTTAATTTTAAAATTAATCTTATTATGCTGTAGTGGCCTACATAACACAGCCATACACAGTCATACGAGCGCATCACACTCCGACCACTGAGCGCCACACTGAGCGCCGAGCGGCCGACAGGGAGCGCGGCGCGCGCACCGCGACACCTCCACCAGCCGGCGCCTCCGCTGGCGAGCGATTGGAACGAGGAACAACATCCCTGCGCCGATGACCATCATACACTACCGATATTCACCGCGCCGCGTTAGTTTTATGTATCGAGCGGCGTGCACGTCTGCTACGTCAGCCGCGCGCGCCGGACCACCCGGACCGCGTTCATTGGTCGGTTGAATTTTTGATTTCCACCTCTACTTCGTAATACCCGACTGTATATAAGGTGACGATTTTGGAAATAAAACCACTCCTTTTTCTATTTCGGACCTTGGCTTTTATTTATAACCAACCTCTAAAGTGGTGACCCCGACGTGATCATCAAAATCATGACAGATTCAAGCCAAGCACCGCGTACCGCGCTATCTGAAGAAGATGTCGAGATGATCTCCGTCAAGTCTCGAATACCTCCATTCTGGCGAGACAATCCCAGATTGTGGTTCGCTCAATTCGAAACCATGGTGGCGAACCAGAAACTCAGCGAGGAAGCGAAGTTTGGACTGGCTGTGGCGCAACTCGACAAGGTGGACGTGGAACAGATTAGCGACATCATTTTATCATCGGCCAGAACGGGAAGATTTGAAGCCCTGAAGGCCCGATTATTATCGGTATACGAGGAGTCAGAGAATAAGCAACTGCAAAAATTGCTCAACGAGGTTGAACTAGGCGACCAGCGTCCTTCCCAGCTGCTGCGTCGTATGCGTGATTTGGCCCGCGACAAGATGCCCGATGAAACCCTCCGGATGTTGTGGATGAGCCACCTACCCTCATCGACGAGAGCTGTGTTGGCGGTCAGCGAAGAATCCAAATTAGACTCGCTAGCGGCGATGGCGGACAGGATGAGTGAGCAGATGAAGGAGGCCGGCTCCGTGTGTTCCTGCAGTCACGCTAACCCCGCGTCACAATCGCCGACACCATCGCCTAACGACCGGATTTTGAATATGATCGAGGCGCTCACGAAGGAAGTCGCTGCGTTGAAAATGGACAGATCGCGCAGCTACCACCGAGGACCGCAGCGAGGCAGATTCCGTTCAAGATCTCGTTCCAAGTCCGCGAATCGTGACACATCGATTTGCTATTTCCATCGAAAGTTCGGGAAGGTGGCGTATCGCTGTCGAAAGCCATGTAACTATGCGGGTAAGACGAATACGAACCAGGAAAACTAGTCTCAACTTTGGCTGCGACGGGAGCCGAAGTCAACGTCATAACCCAACACCGTCTGTTCGTAAAAGAATTAATAAGTGGCCTGCATTTCCTCATCGACACCGGCGCGAACGTCTCAGTTTTACCCGTCAAGAGGGTACGCAGAGAAAAAATTACACCGAGCGAATATCTCTACGCCGCAAACGGTTCGCGAATACCCTCCTACGGTGAACGCACGATGACGCTGAACATCGGATTACGACGACCGTACATGTGCAATTTCGTCATTGCCGAAGTGACTAGACCGATATTGGGAGCCGATTTCCTACATAAGCACCAACTCACGGTAGATATTCACGGACAGAGGCTGATAGACAAGAAAACAGGCATATCCGTTGTCGGCAACGTAACGGCTACTTCAGTCTCCAGCATCAACACCGTAGATGACCAGCAGCCTTACCACGACCTACTCGCCAAGTACCCGGACATCACCCGACCAACATTGAAACTCTGCCACAGCGAAGTGGAACACCACATACAGACTAACGGCCCACCATTATACGCCAAGTCACGACCGCTGCCACCGCACAAGTACAAGGCAGCCAAGGCAGAATTCGAGGCGATGATTGAGCAAGGTATTTGTCGGCCGTCAAAGAGTCCTTGGGCCAGCCCGATACATCTAGTCCTCAAGAAGGATGGCAAGTACAGAGTCTGCGGTGATTATCGCCGTCTAAATACAGTGACCGTTCCAGACCGTTACCCCATCCCACGACTGCACGATTTCACCTACAACTTGCTGGGGAAGAAATACTACTCCATAGTCGATCTAAAAAAGGCCTACTACCAAGTGAGAACTCGCGAAGAGGACATACAGAAAACCGCCGTAATCACACCATTCGGTTTATTCGAATTCCCGAGGATGTGTTTCGGTTTACGCAACGCTGGGCAAACATTCCAGCGACACATCGACAACGTGCTACGGGGACTACCCGTTTTTCCGTTCGTCGATGATATTCTTGTAGCTTCAGAAACAGAGGAACAGCACAGAAGAGAACTTGAAGAAGTATTCAGAAGGCTGAACGACCATGGGTTACAACTGAATGTAGCTAAGTGTACATTTGGTCAACAAACACTCAGCTACTTGGGCTACACTATAACCACCGATGGAATTAAACCAACGAATAAGAAGGTAGAAGCAATAAAAACATACCCGCGGCCAGAAACAATTCAACAATTACGTCGATTTCTGGGAATGATAAACTTTTATCGTGAGAATATTCCTCACGCCGCCCAGTATCAGAAGGAGCTCAACTTTTACCTCAAAGACTCCAAGAAAAACGACAAGACGAAGATTACTTGGAGTGAGACAGCAATTCAGGCATTCGAGAAATGCAAGGACGACATCACCAACGCCGTATTGTTGTCGTACCCATCGTCAACACTACCCTTCGTGCTTATGACCGACGCATCCGATACTTGCGCCGGGGCGGTACTTCAACAAAAGATACAGGGTCGCTGGAGACCGCTAGGGTTTTACTCCAAAAAGTTCAGCGACGCCCAAAGGAAATACAGTACCTACGACAGAGAGCTTACGTCTATATACATGGCTGTACGTCACTTCCGCCGGACGATTGAAGGCCGTGACGTCACCATATTGACGGACCACAAACCTCTTACCACCGCACTGCGAGCGAACTACAAGGATGAAACCCCGAGACGCACAAGATATTTAGAATATATCAGCCAGTTCGTCACGGACATCAAGCACGTCTCGGGAAAGGACAACTGTGTCGCCGACGCCATGTCTCGAGTGGACACAATCTCATGTCCAACACCAATAAATTACGACGAGTTAGCAAAGTCCCAAAAACAAGACGAAGAGCTGAAGCAACTCATGAAAAGCGACCGATTCACATTCAAACGAATAACACTGCCCGGTACAGCTATGCAAGTTTCATGCGAGATGTCAACAAACAGTCCTCGCCCATTCTTACCACCTCAATACCGAAAGCAAGCATATCAAGCGATGCACGACCTTAATCACCCCGGCGTAAGAGCGACGAGAAGATTAATAACTACACGTTATTTCTGGATGACCATGAAGAAGGACGTCACGGACTGGGCAAGAGCTTGCGATCAATGCCAGCGAGCGAAGGTTCATCGCCACACCAAGGCACCAGTATCCAGCTTCACGCCAGTTGACCGCTTAAGTCATCTACACATTGACTTAGTCGGCCCCTTACCAACGTCGAACAACTGTCGTTATATACTCACCATGATCGACAGAGCAACGAAGTGGCCAGAAGCTCAGCCAATCGAGGACATGACGGCAGAGAAAGTAGCAAATACTTTGTATGAAACATGGATTGCAAGATTCGGTTGTCCCGCCACCATAACAACAGACCGCGGCAGACAGTTCGAGTCCGAATTATTCAATAAGTTGATGCATCGCATGGGAATCCAGCACGTACGGACTACAGCATACCACCCACAATCGAACGGTTTGATTGAACGCTGGCACCGCACACTAAAAGCATCACTCACCGCAAGATTGAATACAACGAATTGGACGTACGAGTTGCCCACTGTACTACTTGGTCTTCGCGCCGCATACAAGACGGACATCGGTGCCAGTGCGGCTGAACTAGTATTCGGTAAAACATTACGTCTGCCGGGTGAATTCTACGGTGAAGCAATCACAACAAGCAACACGCCATCGCACTTTATGAGTCATCTTAGCGAAGCTTTGAAAAAGGCTCAGGTGCAGCGCGTAGCAAACAAACGAACAGCTGTTTTCATTCACGGCGATCTATACAAAACAACTCATGTTTACGTTCGTAATGACACCGTGCGCAAACCGCTGACACCTACCTATAACGGACCATATCGTGTTATAGATCGCCAAGCTAAGTACTTCACCGTACAATTGGAAAATAGGAGAACCAACGTATCTATAGATCGGTTAAAGCCAGCATTCCAGTTCCACGAAGAACAAGCAGATGAGGCACCTGTCACCAACAGCTACGTCACACGATCTGGCAGGTCTTCAAAACCTCCTGTACGCTTCGCTGAGGGGGGAATAATGTAGTGGCCTACATAACACAGCCATACACAGTCATACGAGCGCATCACACTCCGACCACTGAGCGCCACACTGAGCGCCGAGCGGCCGACAGGGAGCGCGGCGCGCGCACCGCGACACCTCCACCAGCCGGCGCCTCCGCTGGCGAGCGATTGGAACGAGGAACAACATCCCTGCGCCGATGACCATCATACACTACCGATATTCACCGCGCCGCGTTAGTTTTATGTATCGAGCGGCGTGCACGTCTGCTACGTCAGCCGCGCGCGCCGGACCACCCGGACCGCGTTCATTGGTCGGTTGAATTTTTGATTTCCACCTCTACTTCGTAATACCCGACTGTATATAAGGTGACGATTTTGGAAATAAAACCACTCCTTTTTCTATTTCGGACCTTGGCTTTTATTTATAACCAACCTCTAAAATGCTATCTTTTTAAAAAAATTTAATTTAGTAATTATTCGATGCTTTTGGTTGACTTCAAGAGAAGGAGATTTATAAAAGATAAAAAACACTGAAATGTGTAATCACAAAAAAACTTGCATCTAAGTAAACATTCTGGTGATTACCTTTCTTTTAAAAACTTATACATGATCTCCTAACTTTCCATTGAACTAGCAGCATGAGATTTGGCATGAAATAAAGTTTCACAATTCAAGCAAATAAAAAATCTGGAAATGGATTGATTTTCAATTGTTGCATTTTTGTTTCAAAATTTAAATTAGGAATGCGCTCGCATTTCACATTTATACTTAAGTGTTTTAATTTACTATTATCATTTTTTGCGAATTTTGTTTTGTAACATCTGAAGGTTGGATATAGAATCATGGTAAGCACAGTAAAAAAAAATTGGCATGATCCGCCAAAGATAAATTTTATTTTTTCCTACAAAATTGTGTATATATTGGTAGCGTTTTGTCGGTTATGTGTTAGATTAGGACAAACTTTTTTTTTGTTTAGCCTATTCTTTCCCACTACTGAGCAAAGACCTCCTCCAATCCTTTCCAACTCTGCTGGTGATTTGGCTTCTCTGGCCAATCAGCCAAGAATGAGTCCAAATCGTAACGCCACCGTTTCTTGGACCGACCGACAAACTTAATGTCTTTTATTTCGCAATCGGAAATTCATAAGACGTATCCTGAAGAAACATTAGTTTATTCTTTGAAAGCGGTTCACTGTCAACTCTAAAAACTGAATATCCTTAGTTTGTAAGCCCTGGCTGGGGCCAGGGTTTACAAACTAAGGATATTCAATATTAAATTAACAGTCACTAAGGGCACCCCCTGCGGGGTTCGGGCCTCGACTTAGTGCGTCATTGAGGGGGGAGGCAGCTAGGGTCAGGCTGGATCGAATTATTATTTAGGGAGTTTACCGTTACTAGCTCAGCGGCGCGGGCTGGCACGTCGAGCAAGGGTCGGGCGGTAACTTCACCAAGAAACTTATATACTAACGAACAAAATTTTGATATCAAAAAACCGTTTGAAAATGAACTTTATCTCAAACGAGTAAGAATACTTATTACTTTAATTTATTTCAAAGGGGGAAGAATACTTCAGAGCGAGAACGCGATCAAGAGTGGATTGTGTCCTTGTCTAATAATTGCCAGTACACAAAAAATAAAAATTTTTTTTTTTTTTTTTAGTAATTTATTCGGAAATCATGTTGATAGCTAAACTAGCACATAAATCGTATCGGGATTAATTTAATATTCAATTACTAAAATATTAAAATAATAATTTCTTGCAAAATACAGTAAGCTTATATAATTTAAATTATTTATGAATTATGTTATTTCTGAATGGCAACATAGATGACACTCAGATAAACAAACAAGGCAGATACAATTTCGCGCTGAAGTCATATTTTTGCGTTATCAAGTTCTTTTTACATTACTTAAGTGAAATCTTTCTCTTTATATGTCGTGAAATCGAGTTGTGTAAAAGGGTGTAACAGTGAAGGGTTTGCTGGATGTGGAATTTCTTTTTTCAGGTAAGTTCGTATAACTTTGTTTACAAATTACGACTAGGGTGACAATGTTCTAGATATGTAAACGGGGATCAAGACAATATTCTAAAGAATATGCCTTTTCTATTATCCATATTGGTATTTATAGTCTTGTGAAAATGCGTACAAAATACATCATTTATAATGCAGTAGCAAAACTTAATCAATTATTACATTTTAATAATAACAAAAATAACTTCTTGAAAATAAACGAATTCTATCTTTACTTTTTTAAATACTGTTTATTGTTTGTGTGTTAATAATACTATTTTGTTTCTATGCAGACTCCCTAACAATAAGAATCTTCAGCAACGGGCTTGAAGTTGTCCATTTACAGAAGAATTATTCAACCTATTGCCTAGTTTGCAAGTGTCTTCCATCATCAAAATCTTCGCACTTAAATTTAAGATTACTGACTCATACTAAAACCAACAATAACATAAAACCATAAGTTTTATAATGTATAGTGTGATTAATAAATTTATCAAATACTATATAAAGGGTGTAAATAGACCCTTAACATATCCGAAAGGCACTTGTTTTCCCCGTCTTTGCGATCATTTTTTTGTTTAAGATCATACCTGGGAACCTTCTAGTTACGGAGATATTAGGGGTCAAAGTTCCAACTTTTTCACTTGTTTTTTTTTTACATACATGTTTTTAATGTAAGATTTTTACTTTACACACCTCCACGACCCGAATCCCGTACTATTCAATCCATCCATCAGCACAATGCTTTGAGTGCTTTCCATCGAGTCCTACCGTAAAACGTGATTTTTCACCCCAAATAAAAGTCGATTCCCAGCAATAATTTTTGCGCAAAGTTACTTAGTTTGATGTACAGACTGCTTGGTTGACGGCTACGTGAAGGGTCTGTTTACACCCTGTATTAAGTTGTTTGAAAATGCTACATGCTCATGCTTCATCTATGTGAATGTTGCAGCCCTGTACGCTTTAAATCTCTTTACAAATGAAGGATGTAACCTAACATGTAGACCACCGTGAACGAAAATAAGTGTCACGTATTCTTCACTTACCTATCCCATTACAGAGTTTTACAGTATACGTAGGCTTCGGCTTCGCCCTGTTTTTGATTAAACTACTACCCATGTAAAGCGGGGGTGCTAGTAAATTATTAAAGAATAACTGTCCCAAATGTAAGAACAAATATTGGATACCCTATTAGAAAGGGATGACATCCACTCTCTAAGTTTTCTCACTCGGAACGGCTTTCCGCTGCACGTCATCATTCCAGTTAGTATACAGGGTTATTTATAAAACACCAACAACCTCGCAGGAGTCGATTACTAACATCATAAACAACAACATTCGTTCTACGACTTTTCCGAAATCAGACAAAAAAAATTCAACTCTCCATACATATGTCCGAACAGCTGATCGACTTTTGTATAAAAAGTCGATATTTTTTACCTGTTTTTGAAAAAGTCGTAAAACAAATGTCGTTGGTTATGATGTTAGTAATTTACTCCTGCGAGGTTGTTGGTGTTTTACAAATAACCCTGTATAAGTTCCTTGCGCGTACATAAGTTTTTTTTTCTTTGCCCTATTCAGGCAGGCTAAGGTCTTGGACCATACCGCCTCGTCTTTAGTGCTTATCAGTTATGTTCAAAAGTAAGGCCGAAGCCTCGTCTTCAGTTACCTCCTTCTTGTCCAAAAGTAAATAAGGCCGCAGCCTCGCCCTTAGTAGTAACCGTACATAAAAGTGAAGTTTGTATTTGACATTTTGTTTTTTTTACTTAAAAACACTAAATGAAAAACCAAAATATTTTTTAACATTTATTTTAACGTCTGGTATGATCTAAAAGACGTCGGTAGCCATTTAAAAAATCAACCTTCTCTTCTCTCTTCTTCTTCAACCTTTGGCCACTCAATGCTGAGTTTCACTTTCGACAGTTTTTGTCATGGCAATCCAGTTTCTTCCAGCCCACAGCCACTTCAATAAGATCCTTTGACCACCTACTCGGTTGTCTTCTCACATGATTCATCCCAGTGGTGTCCACTCCAGTACTTTCCTCTCCCATTCTTCCATCCAGTCTACGGCATAATTATAGGGCCTGGTCAATTCTACTTTATTTTTGCCATCACTTTTCCTTTTTTCTTAAGTTTCGTCCGTACCAATTCAATATCTAGACGTCTTCGGTAGGTAGGGATTTAAAAATACAATAAATAGATCAATCTCCAATATCTAAGTAAAAATAGTTCAACAGAAGTACGGATTTACAAGGTATGTTTACTATTCAACGCCTCTACAAAATGTCCGCCACAAGCTGAATGTTCCTCAAAACAATAACTTATTGTTCTAAGGAATGTTTCCCAGTCTATCAATAGGTCAACACCTCAGAACGTCAACACTCAGGATGCTATTCGACCAATCAGAGCAAAGTACACAGTGCGTAAACATTTCTCAAAAAAAATGCACCATTCATAAGATATAGTACTAAAATAAAATGTTAAAATAAAGTTTTTGTTTTTGTTTTAATTTGTATATATATGTCTTATGTATCTGAATATGAGGTTTATTTTGTGAAAAAGCAAAGAAATGTTTAGAAATAAACCAAAGGCGGAGAAAAATTCCCATTTTGTTACCTTTTATCAATTACGTTAATTAAAACACCAAATTAATTTGGAGAAGTTTTATTAATTTTAATAGGGTGACATAACCAAAATTTAACGTGTCTCTAAAAAAACTGTTAACATTTACAGCAAAACGTTACTTAAAAGCAGTAATATTTCCTTTAAGTTACCATTTGTCCACAACTCTGTTTTAAAAACACAGTAAAGGAGCTTTGAAGTTGTTTTATTTTTATTTTATGTCTCATGGGCGTACCCACGGTGGGGCAAGGTGGGGCACTTGCCCGAAAACCGTCTTGTCGGCCTCTGTATAATGAGTGTGCATAGAAAGAGGGTTCTGGAAGCACAACATACATTTGAAAACGAAATTTTAGCTAGATTTAGCCAGAACTCTCGCAGGTTATTATTGAAATAAGGTGTAGTGCAGTCAATTAAACGTGTCAGTCAGTAAATAAAAAGCATTTTTAATTTCCTACTGCTTAGTTTATTTACTTCTGCCCCACCCCATAAAAAATGCTGATTACGCCCATGTTATGTCTACATATGAAATAATAATGCACACCTTTGTGCTTTTTTCATAAAATTACAGCTTATGATTAAGAAAAATCAATTTTAAAAAGAAATACGTGTCCGCTTTTATGGGACAGTAACAGAAATGGAATATTTTAACAAAATAGGATTTTATAAGCCTAATATTCACAGCAGTTCAAATTATAATAATTATTGACCTGTCTACAAAAATAATTATAATTATTTTTTTAAATTATATTATAGTATGAACTGCTGTCAAAATCTGTCTTTGTTTCCTTTTTTGTCTTCTGACATTTCCTTTACCGATTGATTATAAGTATTTAGATTGTATCCTTTCTAAGTTTCGTATTCGTTGCTCCTCCATATTTTCTGGGTTTTTTAAGCCTTTCTCGGTACCGCCTCATTTTCTTAGCAGGGATTAGAAGCATTTTTGATTGTGAGCTGTAAAAAAATGAAGCGTAACCATGCTTAAACAGTTATGGTCTTTTATAATCAATCCTAATTGATGTTTAATCCAAAACCGGTACAGGTTACAAACAATACGCATATATAATTGTAATCATTATTATTATAAACAGTTAATATAATTATACTCAGCCTAATAATTTCCTTTAGTGTTACCCTCTTTTCCATTTATACGTTACTAAACAAAAGTAACAAAAAAGGAATAACAAATCAAGTATAAAATTTTATTTAAATTGTAAACGCATGCAACTCAAACGAATACTCGTGTAACGATTTGATTAACGAAATCAATATTAGGAGCTGTAGCTTAAGTGAAGTAACATTAAAATCTGAACTTACCTGTGTGTTTTGAGTAACAGAGCTAGTATCTTTTTCTGACCGCTAACTTATCCAACGACTTTCACCATTCGCTTAAGGCACATTAAAGAACTATCAAAATTAAAACAAGATAAATGCCAAGCTTGCTACTGCTGCCATTATTCTAAAATAATGGCTTCCCTATTCATACAACTAGGTGAAACGGATTTTTGAAATATATTTTTATAAAAAATCTTATTGTGTTTATGTATTCTTAGTTTTTTTTTTTATTATGTAGAGTGGTTTTACTACCTAGACAATTTATAAAAAGTAGTAATGATACATTATATTAGGCAGAAAAAAATATTTAAAAAATGGGACATAGGCTTTAGTCGATTGTGCAAATATTTTGAAAAATGCTCACTTCTATGCTCAATCGATTGACTGAAGCGCCAGTATAGCCCGCGAAATTCAAATTTTCATAACTACTCCATGAAAAAGTCATACAATGGGTTTAAATGAACTAAGAGGATTGTATTGATGATTTTAATGATTCTAATTCTGTAACTACATATAATGGGTTTCAATGCTTTCGGTTATCAATTTGATCATCTATGACGGTCTTTCGACTTGTTATAAGTCTGACTCAAGTTAAGGTTGTCAGTCAAAGACATTAAATTATACTTTAATCTCTTTGGTGTCAGTAGACGGGAAGCGAACCCATCCAACCCTAGCATAGCTTGCTAAAGTCTTGACTAATAAGGAAACATATTGTAACCTAGGTAAGAAGCTCACATTATAACGTGTTACTTGAGCGACTTATTTTTCATCAACATACTACCTACATTCAACTTTGAAGATCCTGTTTACAAATCTACAATTACAGGGCTTAAAAGACCACCTTACAAGGAGCCGTACTGAAAGTGGCACTTCCCGATATTGTGGGTCTCCCCGCCACTGTGCTGCTGCTGACCGCTGCCAGATTCCAGCTAATCTTCCAACATGCGGCCCTCATGCCAGAGCTACCCTCCCAGGTCGCCACCTCATCCTCCTCCTCACGAACATGTCTGGTACCAAGGGACCCCTATTATCTTATGTGTAATATGCCAGCTACACTATATCCTGCATTACCTAGTGCGCCACTAGTGTGAGGGGACGCTCTTAGGTTTATAATTACACTATTTTAAATAAATATGTGTTCTTCTTATTTACGTGTTGATGAACTCAAATTGTGTTAGACCAGTGTGTAGAATGTAGCCACTTGCACAGCTCTAACATTTGCTTCGATTTAATCTTGATAGATGCAAGTGATTGTGCAGCATAGACAGGACAGGAGGTGGAACATATCCTGCAGAGAAGCTGCACTCTGGCAATTTGTTTAGGATGAATCGAGGGTACCACATTTGGCCAGATTATAATCTACAGCGGCCAACCTGAACCTAGGCTTGCAATCTGTTAAGAGATTTCAGATTGACCACTGCAGTTCGTATCTGGGCGTGCAGGTGGGATTGGGTGGGGTGGGGCAGGTGGTTGATGTGTTAATTGGGCACAAATGATCTTTCTTATTTGTTATAAAACTGTTTGGTAACACTATTAGGAAAAGAAGCCTCTGTTAAAAATATCTCTCTTGGTACTTTATTACTAAGTCCATATTATCAAGTCCATGTTAGAAAGTTTATATTAAAAATAAAAGTCATCTGAAGGTATTATTATCAGTTTTTAATAGTGTTTTAACCACAAACAGTTCCAAATGGTTGTAGTCGGGAATGTTTCCACTCAAAAATTGACATGCCGAGTATATTTCAATTATTAAAATCTGAGAAGACATATTGTACCTACTGTAGAGCTACATTTAGATGACAAAGTATGTTGATTTAGATTTCATCTACAAATTGTAATTAATTGGAATGAAAACTATTTAAATGCATATACTAGGGTTCTAATACACATAACCATAATGTACTGATGTATTACTTATGATAAAACTATCGTTTGCACTAAATAGGTAGATACTTAAACCGATTGATCAAATACCTGAATAAGTATACAGTCACAACTATTATTTATACAATACAATTATTTAATTACATTCACATCAATAAAAAATAAAAAAGACTAACTCTTAGTCTTCATGCTATTTTTAAAAGTATTCTCACCAACAAGGGTAGAAACACAGTCCAAATGCATAACTCACCCCCAAAACCGTTATTTTGAAGGGGATTTACCCATTGATTCATCCAAAATTTGTTTGTTCTATAAGGTGTAAACAATGCAATGAATACTGTTATATATCTGAGTGAAAGGGATTGTGATTGAGTTAAGCAATTAGACTGATGACTGCTATTAGAAATACATAAACCACTTCTAAATGTATTTTTTTCATTCGTATAATCATCTTTAGGTATTAAAGTCTGCTCATTTAATGATGATTGATGTTGATTTGAAATGTTATTTACTGGTAAATCATGTAAATGGTCACTGTTGTTTTTGTTAATTTACTATTTTATATCAATCATCATAAAATTAACCTTTTGACCGCCAGAGCATAAATACATGCGCATGCCCCTCCACGCCAAGCCACAATTTCATCTACCATTTTGTCACGTATTTGTGTCGTTTGGCATACAGGGCACACGCTTGCTTGTCATGTAAATTTGACAATGGCGTTCAAAACGTTAACAGAGACTAATGTTCCTTCTAGTAGGTTTAAGTTGTAAACTTTGCAAGTTCATTATAAGTGAAGGATGACATTTTTTATACAAAAGTTGATATTAGGAAACATAATTTATTAAACATCATCTAATGTAGGTAACCAAAATGCCATGTTGGTACAAGCAGAGGCCAGCATCATAAACTTAGGGTTGAATTGTACACATTGTATTGGAGCAGGATGATCACCATTCAAGACACACACTTTATAACCTGTATCAGCATTCCAGACATGAACTCTTCCATCTGTTGAGCCACTAAAGATATATTGTGAGTCAGGACTAAATGATGCTTCTATAGGTATGCCTTTATTATTAAGATGACCAGTAAAGGTTTGCAATGGAGTGCCATGGTATGCATCTACTAATCTAATAATGGATCCATTTGTACTAATTAACATTGTTTTGCCATCTCGAGAAAACTTTAATCCCGTCCAGTCACATTCCTTTTCTTGATTCAGCTTGAATGTTACAAAGGGACCTTTGTCAAATGACCTTAAATCATACAGTTTGATACTTTCAGAGTTAACCCCAGCTGCAAATATGAGACCTTCAGGATCATAAGCTGCTACTGGTCTTCCTGATAAATGCATTAATCCTTGACAGTTGGGTGAACGCAAATCCCATAAACGTAATGTTTTGTCTAGAGATCCAGATAGAAATGTGTCTTCAACAGGTGACAAACAAAGAGTCACAACTTTCTTTGCATGTCCAGGAAAGTATCTGATGTATTTGTTGTCATGAAGTGACAAATATCTTATGGTATCGTCAACTTTGGTTGAACTGTGGATAGCAGTGTTCTTGGCATGTGTAAAATGTATAAGATCGACACCATATTTTTTACTGTTCACTGTGATCATCTGGGTGCCTTTCTCACAATCATAAATGACGATTTGATCATCTTCACTGCAAGATATTAACGTTTCCCCACTTGGAGAAAAGTCTATACTGTTTATTTTGTCCGTGTTTTCTCGAAACACTTTTGCCACTTTGAAACTTCGAACAACTGGGTCGACTAATTTCATCATTTGTAATTTTTTGTTTGACGTTTGCCTCAAAGTCAGAAGGTATTTATTCTTGTAAAAACATACAATCCAAAAAGTAAATTGTAATCACAATAAATTCTAAAGAACGAAGCGCGCACCGCTGTCACCGCAAATGTTGCCAACTTTGAGCAACCAGCATGGCTATCACAATAATCATCTAGTATGGAATTATTATGTACTTACTGTGGCGTTTGGGTCGATTGTCCAAGGTGATGGCGAGGTAGACCGAGACCTACGTTACGCACCGGATCAACTCAAGATGGATGAAATGGTGACTGGTCGCTGGAACAACTTGCGACCCACTGATGCCCCTCAAATTATAGTACTTATAGGGGAAAATATACAAATCAGCGATTAGGCCGCTCGTACTGTATGCATTGGATTTCTGGGCTGTGAAGAATGTGGATGAAAAATGATTATATATAACGGAATGAAAATGTTGAGGTGCATTTGTGGAGTGACAAAAAAGGATAAAGTCAGAAATGGGTATATTAGAGGAGGTATGATAGTTGCGCTATTGCAGTAACACAAAAGTTGAAAGGGAATCGTCTGTTTTCGTATGGATATGTGATGAATGAGTGATGAATTTACAAATGTTGGTGTATGAAGAGGGAGAGAAAGACCCAAAAATCAAGGATGAATTGTGAGATTGTAAATATAAAGTTTGTATTAGTTTCCTTCCTTCCTTGAGGCGGGCGAAGCCTCGGCAAAAGGTTAGTAGGCAATAGATTAATATATTTTTTTTGTATGTAGCTTCTGCCCGTGACTTCTTGCTTCACTTCAAACTCGTGAATGTGTAACAAAACAATCAAACCATTATTCGGGTGAACCATGCATTTGTCTCTGGCCCGAACTGCGGAGTGTGGTCACTGGATTTGGACAAAAATGATTTGTACTCTACTGAATTATTTGAAGAATAAGCCTGGTATCCGCAGTCCGGATGATGGTAACCTTTGGTGATGGTGACTAATTCCATGATTTCATGAAAGTCATTAAACAGGTTAACAATCATTGCAACAATCAATGTTATTAATAATGCATCTGCATTTTATCATTATGCTGTTATTTCCAAAACCCATTAGACTTTAGGTATACCAGAATAATCAGAACAGAATCGGTAGCTCGTAGCTTATCCTGTCTAGGTAGCTATAGTGGTTTTTGATTTATAATAAATTGCTATAGCAACATTTATCGAAAGCGCACATGTAAAAAAAACTCATTTTGGAAACAAAATGGACGGTGTCTAAATGGCGTTTCTTGTATTTGTTAGTGATGTGAGATATTATGCTTGATTGGGCATTTAATCTCAGTAATTTGGAAGATATACGGTAAAAATCACCTCCACCGTTATATTATTCTTAAAACCGTGACCGTCTTTCATTGATCGTTTTATGGACCTAGATTTTTGGAGTATGGTATCCATTTTGTGAACAACTTGTTGTGTGGCGTTTATTGTAAGTATTGTCTAATTTATTTAAAATGTGATTTATTTACTAGTAATTTAGGTGCTCTTTCTTCATTTTGAAGTGTGAATTATAGTTCGCTAATGACTATTAAAACACATCGCATTTAATCATTTTTCCCATGTATTGTATACATACCTAATATTGATGTTTCTACCTGATATCGTCGTGTAGTATTTTAGGGCATTTAGTCGATGGTGGTGTGTACGGTGCATATTTATTATGTTTTAACACTAAGCTTCAAGTAATACAGATTTGATTGAGGCTGACTTTTTTACATACGAATATAACGACGACGTTCTGATCAATAAGCTAGTAAGCTTGGTCTAAATGGTCTAGGTTGTGTGATTGACTTGTAGTTAACCTGTACCGGTAGAATGAAAGTCGATAGGTACTTAGCTTGACATAGAGGAATATTCGATTTGCTAAAATTATTGTGTCAAATAATTATTTTGGTTTTTAAACTGAATTAATAAACGACTTTCATTGCTGAACCTTGCTTTTACTTCATCTTAAAACAGTACTTTTCTTTAATGTCGGCTAAATCGGAGCTAAATTCATGTGTGCTGACTAAAAAATCTAAATAGCCAATGTTTTACCGTGGCTTCCAGTTAAAAAAAAAAATTAAATTCAACTGAAAAAGGTCCATTACCTAACCCCAGCATTGAAATAACTATCATTTCATATGTTTAATTCTTCGATGAAGATCAACTTTATTGTGTGAGTAAATGACTATATAAATCCAATAATTGCTCAGATTTAAAACATATGTCTAGTTCTAGATCTCATTCATACAATTTTTTTTTCTGTGGTGCTAGAAAAATCAACCCTAAAGGAAAAAAAACATAGCTCTTTCAAATGTTGAACCTGAGACTTTTTGCAAACTGTATAGTCGCTGTTGATTTTTTTGGACTATTACTGCACACCATAACATTTTTTTCTAGGTTTCATATGTGGGCAGTACATTAAACAAATAGGCCCAGAACAAGGGAAAAGTTGCATTGTTGTTTAACAATGTTATTTAAACATATTTCCTGGGGTAATTTAAATATATTGTATTTACCTAGAAATCTGGGATGAATGAGCAGAAGTGGTAAACCTACATTTCACCAGTTATGTTGTTGAATTGTTGTTAGTGGTGTTGTAATTTGCAGCATACATAACAATATTATTTGTCATTTGTGATCCATTATAAGCCTTGGTGTCTTTTTATTTTTCGGCAGCCATTAACTACTGATTTTTAGAAAGAGGTGAAATTCGAAACTATGAGTAGTGGGAGCAAAGTGTTCAAAAGAACTGACCTCTATTTTAGGAGAAAATTAAACTGCTGTAGTTGGTAAGGATCAAGTAATGCAAACAAGAAAAAAAAAAATTAATCAAAGGAAATTATTATGTTCATTCAGTTTCGGAGTTATCCCTCAAATGCCAATGCAAAAAAAAGTAATATTAAATGGTACCGAACTTTTTATAAATTTGTTAATGGAAAAAAAAACCCTTTGTTCTCATATTATTACATTCGCAAAATTTTATATTCTCGAATTAATATGAGAACAAAGGATTTAAACCACCATATTTTTTGGTTATTGGCTTTTACAAAAATAATAATTTAACATAATATTATTTTATATTCAAATATCTCAGAAATTATGAAAAACTTAGCTAAATAATTTTTTGTATGGTATGTTAAAGTGTCTACTTATCTGAAAATAATGAAAGTGGAAATAAAATTGTATTACAATAATCATCAACAAAAATTGAGTTTCTGAAGGTGTCTCAAAATGTGTTTTTTTTTTTTAAACTAATTTTATCAAATTTTCCTAAGACAATATTTTTCACAGTAGTTCTAGCCATTGTCAGGGCTTTTGACTTTATTTTGAAAAAATAATGACTTTGAAGAAACATATTGAAAAACGAAACTTAATTGAGTTGTCTGGTGAGATGACGAGTAATAGAGAAGTATGGAAGAAGAAGACATGCTGCGCCAACTCCAAATGATTTGGGATAAGGGCAAGAGAATGATGATGAATTGTTGTGTTCAACTAAACTTAATTGTTGTGAACTTAGTTGTTGTGAAATTGTTTAAAATTAGCCTTGATTGAGTATGAGTACTATAATTAATATTACAGAAATTGAACTCCATCTTTTTTATTTCTTTAAAAAGAAATTCAAATCCGATTGGTAGTTTCAAAGATAAGTGCGTTCAATCAAACGAACAAACTCTTCAGCTTTTATTATATCACTATACGACTTGGTGACTTGTTTTGTAAAGTAGTGCTTTACAAAACAAAGTTCCCCCGCCGCGTCTGACCGAACAGAACGGATTTCCATACGGTTTTCACCAATACACGGAGTACCTAATTCATGAGGAAGGTAGGTTTTAGTGTATGATTCATTAAGATTTTGTGTAAATTGGCTGAAATGTGATGATAAATGTTGAAAACGGAAAAATCATGCCGACTGGGAGCTTTACTATAGTGCGCCGCGTAAATCAGTACAGTTGTTTGAAACCGAATGTATTACGGAATTATTTAAACTGTAGTAATGCTATATGTCTATCTTCTAAAAATAACACACAATAACGAAAAATATTGCTTGCTTAGCTTTAAATTACGCGATTTTTTGGGGGTTTTGTTATTCTCGTATCCTTATTAAATCAAATTAGACCATTATTTTCTTCATCTTAGTATTATATTCTTCTTAGTCGTGTGGTTTGTGCCTACCCTGGTGTCAGAGTTATTATGTTAGTATTATATGAAAATGACAATGTTCGTACACGCTAATCTCCGAAACTACCCAACCGATTTTAATTGTGAATGAGTATGGTTGGTTCCAGCTTGAAAGATAGGAGTCGTTGGCCCCATAAGAGGTGCTGTTCCTAGTAAATTGCACCCGTGCTAAGCCGGGGCGGGTCGCTAGTTAAGTATAGATGCAGACAGACTCGACCTTGGGCGTCCTTAAGTTGCAAGGTGGCAACTTTTCTTGATGACTTTCACAAATAGGACTCCAGTTGAAAATAAATCCGAGATTAGACGACACTGTCAAAAACTGAGACTACCTACAATTTCGTACGGCGCTGTCTCTAGTTTATGTATAAAATCGAATCTCAGATTGTTACATTACACTCGAATGCTCCCGGCGAGGGAGGTTATGTCGCCAGAATAAAACCTTAGTGATCACTTAGTCTATGGAGGTACCGATTTGATTTTGCACCCTCCTTTTTGAAGTCCGTTTAAAAAATAAATCCTTTTATTTATTAGTGACTGTTATTTTTAGTCAATAAAAACCCCAGTTCAACATTTGAAACTAGAATTTTAAACGATAATGTGACTTTACATCAGGAATTAATAAGTCCAGGTAACTTTGGCATTACGTTTTATGATCAATTTCTAGTCGTTTTCCCCTTCTTTTGTATACCTTTTCGGACCAAAGTTAATTATTTACTTAGACACTGAAATTGCTGAAATGAAGTATTTCTGATTGCAGAAAGGGTAAAGGATGCTATTAGTGTTTTTGTAATCAGTGGTTTAGGTACTTTTTGCGGAACATAACAAGTTTTCGTTCCAAATAGTTTTTTTATATCCCACTTGGGATTCTTTATCATGCCCCGAAAAGCTGCTCTCGTTATCCATTGGGATGCAAGTGTTCCACTTCGCATCAACAAAACTTAACATTATGCCTATTGCCTAACAATTCCTAGGTATGTTGTATTGAGTTGAGAGAACACACTGTGACATATGGAAAAAAATTGCTTCACAACAAAAACTTATGTATGTTGGCAAAATAAAGGGATTGTGATTCAATGATATGGGATGGGACACGTTGCGAGTTTGCTAGTCACTTCAGAGGGCGCCATCGAGCACGTTTTATGATGAGCGAAAAAAAAACGCGTTAGTCCCCCCCGTTGACGTTTCAAGCACTGATTGTTAATAATTGACAGCACAAGACGTTGGAACTGACCCGCAGATTAGAGATTTGTTTTCTGTTAAGGATGTTGGTCTTAACTTCAACAAATTTCTCACTAGTCAACAATAACGCGTTGTTTTAGTTTCACACTTTCTTGAAGACTAGGTTGCTGTGCCTCATCTAGCAGCACTGAATCGCATTTTTCCATACTCCTAAACTAAAGGATTAGATTGATTATCATCCTTTTGAAGATGCTGTGTAACTGAACGGGATAAGTTGTACTGCTATATGTTAATATTAATGTCATAAGCGTATAGCTTTTCCCCTTGGTTATGCAAGCCGGAAACATCGCCAGGAAGATATGGAAGAACTGAAAATTGGAAGATATTTTTGTTTGCATGCTTGTTACAGTTGATTTGCTTCACGGTTTTTAATATTGGATGTGGAGTGCAATTAGACAAACAGGTGGATCGAAGTTTATAGTGGTTGGATTTTCATGGGAGTTTTTTATTGAGTTCTTAAAAGTTAAAAAACATAAAAAAAATTCTCCACTCGCGACTTTCAGTTCGTTCCACCTCTTTTGTATATTTTGTCTAATTACACTCGGCTATGTAATTCCTTTTAAACTTATTTATTGTAAAATGATTGTTAGAATTATTAATCATTGTAAGTTTGTATCTATGTTATGTTCTAATTAGGGTATCTTACGTAAACAAAACAAGGTGTCAAAGGCGCAACATCTTTTTATGAAATTTGTTGATCGAGTACTATACAGAATTATGTTTTATGATTAGCGGTAAATGTATTTAAATATTAGTGGTGCGAGCGAACCTAAATGACACGATTCAAGCTGAAAATTGTACAGCAGATCACACATAAAAGCAGAACCAGTATACAAGTGATTCAACAAACTTAGAACTACCACAACAAAGTTTTTTTTTTGTGTATGGTATGGTTAAATGTCTAAAGTTAATGAGTATTTAAAGGGCGTTTTGTACGGTCGCGGAACATAGCTAATGTTACATCCTGCTTCCGAATTGACAATTTGAAGTTGAGAATTTGGCAACTCGACTTAACGCCTGCATCTAAAGAATCTACCCTATATTTTCTGAGATATTTGTGTTAAAAAATGTGAAAGAATATATTTTATTACCATTTTTGCGAATTTATTGTATTACAAATACATAATATGCTAGCAAATATTTGTCAATATTGTACTTGTTTAAACAACATGGGTCCAAAAGTGTTCATAAGGTTCATGGGTATATGTATGTTGCCCCTATCTAAAAGATGCCAGATAGGGACCCAAAAGTAAGTTCTGTGGCCAGATTAGGGGACAGGGTAATTAGATGGTGGCTCAGTTATGGGTATTTTGACACTGTGTATTCCTCACACTATTACGACGAATCTAAGCCTACGAAGTGTTTGCGACGGGTTAGGCAGAGGCAATCACAACTATCACCGACATTTCTTTGGTTATGATTAAATCCAAGCGCTTGCGACTACTACACTAACGAGGTAGTAAGAACACCTCATAAATGTTAATATCATTCAAGCCATTTAGATATAAGCAATATAACCTAACCATATACAGAAGTACATGCATGTACTCGGAAAATTTTGCCCTATCTAGGACAGTTAGTTAAAAAGAAAAAAAAAGGGAAAACAGTCACAGACTTAGGCAAATGAAATCTAGAACCACAAATATGTTGTAAGTTTTGTGTTGTTTCAATAGGAATTTTCAATTTTTCTCAACTTCATTAATTCCAATTCATTTGTTGAGGCTAAAATAACGCACCGATAAAATAAGTACTGCCGTAGGAAAAATACCGCTCCATACTCTCACATTTGCGACCAATCTAAACATTTGATTTATTAAAATCCATCAAGTCGATTATGTTACAGAGCTTGCTAAAAAAATAGTCATATAATCATACATACAGGGTGGAAGGGAAATGGTTTTTTTTTTTTAATTACTGATTAAAAATTTGCATGTGGTGTGGTGTTCAGAATTATGTACTGAACTCATGTGAACTGTTTGTGTATTGATGTATTTTGAACCCTGTATGTCGGAAAACATAACCTTCTTTGTGACACAGTCGGGAAATGACAAACTGGTAAAATTCCGGTTTTATTTTTATTTTTCAGGATAAAATGGACGTACCCAATATTCATTGGATACTTCTTGAAGGTAAAAGAACCATAATTCACTCTTAATAGAGTGATGGACTCATATAATTTATTTGATGATGGAAGCGGTATGTTGGAAGGACTTACTGATCTTGGTGGATCAGACAGCTTTGCTGGTGGCGCGTCGGCTGGAGTAGCTGGAGATAGCAAAGATACTCCTGATAATAGGTGACTATGAACACCACAACTAACTCATCATCATCTGCCTAGCCTTTTCCCAACTATGTTGGGGTCGGCTTCCAGTCTAACCGGATGCAGCTGAATACCAGTATTTTACATGGAGCGACTGCCTACACCACAACTAACTAAAAAGGCAATAACTAATATATATTCTTAACCAAACACTCTTTTAGTTACAGGCAGCCTTATAGTCAAAATACTGGACCACAAGAAGGATCAATTCAAAAACTGGCTTCGTTTGGAGGGCCTCCCGCTGGCAGTGCTCAACCAGTGCCAAATCCGGGTACAGGTCCTCCTGCGCCTGATTACCATGACTACGGAAGCTACCCACCGCGTCCTCGCTTGCCTCAGCCGCCTCATGGACCCCTTCATCCACCACATCATGTGCATCCTTCGCACGCATATCCAGGTTATCATCCTGGACCAGAGCCTATGTATGCCATGCCTGAACAACCAGGTAAATAATAAATATTTTGTTTTTTTGAAGTTTTAGATAAGTTCAAATATTTATTGGTTTCATTAGATTAGTAGACTATAGTTCTTTAGTAATTAACCGTTTTCGCAAAATGTGTTGCGCCGACCGCGAGTGACATGGGGCAAGGCCAGTAAGATGATAAGGTATTGATGTGTTGATGGTGATAATTATTATTTAAATAATAATTTATAGGTATTGGAGAAATGGGTGTATGGTCTGGCCCCCCAGGTGCGAATAGGTATACTCCTATTACACCGAGCTACAGACATAGCTATGAACACCAACAAAAAATGCATCAGTATCCCCCTCAACAGGTTAGTATATTTTTTTGTCTGTAAGCATAATAGATAACGTAAAATGGGCTAAAAAGAAACCAAAATATAGTAAAAAAAATGCACTGTGTGAACTAGGGCATGCGGGTCCGGGTTTCGATCCCATGGTAAAACTCGGTTTTACCCGGGTTTTACTATGGGACCGGAACCGGGTTCCGCATGCTCTAGTGTGAAACAAATAGGATCTGGTCACAGGTAAATTCCACGCTAGACTCGCTACTGCGTTCGTCTATTGTTTCACATGACTAGTAAATTACGCGACTATTTACGCCAGTTTGACCACAATCTTGGTGAGTGAATTTCCCGCGCAGGAAGTCGGCTCGGGCCAAACAGCTTGACTCTATCTATTTAAAGAAAAATGTATTTATAGTTTTGGACAAATGTCGTCTATCAAAATTTTGCGATAACAATTTGTTGGTGCGAATTTATTACTTAAGACATAATGTGAAAACAAGTACACTTTTATCTCAAATTGGTTATCATAACGTAAAAGGAAAATTGACAGTAGTTGATTTTTTTACTAATTATTTCGTTTCATAATCACATTCATTCAGCGAAACAGAAACGGCTGCTAAAATCAACAAATTCGTGTTGTATTGCTAAAATTTTTGCAATTCAAATAAATGTTGTTATTTGTTGTTTTACCAACCATTGTTGTTGAAGTAGAAACCGGTAGCCCAGGACATGACATAGGATTTGACTGACTAGCTGAGCATCTATATGCAATGCTATGCAAGTATCATACTACTGCTGCTACTTATGTAATAATTTGCACGCCGTAAGGTAGACTGTAGCCGATCTCATTAATTTATGTACAACACCTAACCTGTACCTACTTTCATAGCAAATAAAATTCTAATTCTGTTTCATATTAGCGTGTTCATACACATACATACGTATTTATAGGAAATCCAAAAAGGAATTATTTGGGGTTCGATTAATTAAGACAAGGGATTTTGAATATTGCCTGTATTGTATATGGTTACTAGTCGAGGGACACGTACAAAAATGTTGAATAACCAGAGATCGGAATCGGTTGAGTTTATTTGCCTAAACTTGTGGATAATACCTCATTCTAATTTAAAAATCATTCCGGGATTTTATAGAGGAATATTATCCACATGTTACTTTCTTCCTTGAAGTCAAAATCGAAGCATTTATTTCAAGTAGGCCAGTTACAGGCACTTTTGAATTGAACAGTAAAAAATAAGAAAGAAATAAGAAGTTTAAGCAAAGCCTATTTAGCTTAAAAAATAACTACCTATTTCGATCTCTGTTAATAAAATTTCAAATGACATTTTGTCTACTCCTATCTAAAATGAACATTGCAATATATAAAATAAATAATCTGAATTAGTACAATACAAATACCTCGGAACGAAATTAAAGGGCACCCGCTTGCTGCACTGGAACTGTTTTCTAGTCTATAAATTAGACTTAAAATTAAAAAAAAAAGTAAAAAATTAAATTATTTAAAAATATTGGTACACTAATCAGCTTAAGGGTTTTTTTTCATTACGTGGTTTAAATCCCAAAAACAGCGTATGTTTAAAGAAATTTATTGATGAATCCCTACGTGCGTTTTCCGTGTAAAATATATATGTTATAGTTAAGGTCATTACTCATCACAAATAAATTGATTTGTTTGAAATTTTAATAAACCTTCTCATTATTTTTTTGTTAATCTTAGAAAATAGGTCTTTTTCAACCTTAATTGTACATTTTCTCGGTAACGGCTGAATAGATAGGCATGAATTTTGTATCAAAAAATACATAATGATACACTTAACAGACACACACACTTATCTGAATTGTTTTGTCTTATTTCTTTTTATATTTTTAAATAATAAATAAAAACCCGAAATTTCGCGAGAAGTGCGGGGCAAGTCCTGTGACGCATACTCGGGACCGGGATACGTCAGTGTCTTGACGATTCGTGACGGGTGGACTGCACGCGTGTTATTTTTTCCAAATAAAATTCAAAATGCACGTTTTGAATGATTTCTGAATGAAATAATATTGTAAATAGTACAGTTATAAATATTTCGTAAAATAAGAATAGAAAATAAATTTATAAAATATATTTAAAGTAGTTTGTAATTTCGTCTTGTTGTTTGAACCTATCATAGAGTAAGCCTGACAGCTATACCCAAATCTGCAAATCTATAATGAATCAAATTGAAATTGTCTGTTTGTAATATCAAAATAACAGCTTTTTACTGAATGCATATTAAAATATATACGGATCTTTTACTAAAATCACATTTTTTAAATTTTTGTCTGTCTGTCTATCTTTCTGTTTGTTCCGGCTAATCTCTGAAACGGCTAGACAGATTTTGACGGGACTTTTAATGGCAGATCGCTAATGTTATAAAGTCCAACACAACAAGTAATCGGATGGACCTTTGAGTAAAAGTACTTTATCTTATCCCATTGAATTATTAAGTTTAGATTTCATGGTTTTCCTTTCTTTTAATTTATCATGTTTGTTAGAGAGATTTGATCCATAAATGATCTCTTCATGTCATAAAAGTACAGGATGTTATTTTTTCGAATTTTATTTTGATGTTATTTTTTCGATTCCCGAGTGATGAAAGCGAATTTTCGAAAATCTTTGAAAACAGATTTGTTTCTTTTTAAAAATTAAGGAATGTTTCCTTTGAGTAAAATTTGGTATCTCCGGTATTTAGAGTACTTTCCCTCCAGGTGAGGCTATCAAATTCCATCCTGTATATTACAGGCAATTCCGTGTGGTCCTGGGATTAAAGGATGATGAACGACCACCACATCCTCATTCCGTGGGTCTCATAAAAGGCGACTAAGGGAACATACAACCTACAACGAAGACAGCTCTGTGATACACTGGATAGTCCAGCAGGCCAAAAACACCTAACAGGCTTGCTAGATCTAGAGAGAGAAAGACGAAGGATGTTTGTCAGGTTAAATGCGTAAAAGGCGAAACAGGAATGGTTATTTCGGATAGTGAGAAAGTTAAGGACAGGTGGAAGGGTTACTTTGAAAGAGTGATGAATGAGGAGAATGACTGGAGTGGTGTGCTTGAAAATAAATAAGCGAATGAGGGAGTAGTGAGAAAGGTTAGTTTGGATGAAGTGGGGATTGCAGTAAATGGAATTAAGAATGGTAAGGCATTAGGACCGGACGGAATACCGGTTGAAGTACGGAAATTATTTTTGATGGACGGATGGGCTTAGCTTTATTCTTCAGTAAACTGTTGCCAAAAGAAGCATTCCTAACGAATGGTGTAACAGTTAGCTGGTGCCCATTTTTAAAAACAAAGGTGATGTGGTGGAGTGCAACAATTATAGAGTAGAGGAATAGAGCTAATGTCACATAGTATGAAAGGAGCACGTGGCTAAATAATAACAGCCACTCGGATCAATCTTTAGGTTAAGCCGTGCTTACCTAGGTTGGTCTGTGGATAGGTGACCATCACATACCAAGTTTCCTTCGTGCCTCGGAAGCAACTTAAGCCGTTCCTCCCGACTGTCATTTGTAGATCTTTGACAGTCGTTACAAGACGGCCGGACGGCAATCTAGCCCGTTACTCACCGTCCACAGGCCCGCGCCTACGGTGGCCGGGAGCCACCACGTGACCCTCGACGCCCGGGGTGTCTCCCGCGGCGGCTGGGACGTGAGGCTCTTTCCCTCTCACATCCCAACACCTCCTTCTTTAGTATGACTGCTTGGCAGAAGGAGGTGACGGCTTCCCATTCGCTCTCGCTCCGGAGCATGGCTTGAACCAGGGCCGAACGTGAGAGATCGCCCCTACGAGGAGGCTCTCATCCCTTATCTCTTCCTCGTCGGACATCCAGGAAGAGGCACTCAGGTGTATGCTGTTCGCTGATGACATTGTGCTGGTTGCTAAGAGCGGCCAAGAGGTCCAGAGCAGACTGGAGGTGTGGTGGCAAACACTAGAGTGGAGAATGTTGGTCTGAAATTGAGTAGAACCAAAACGGAATACTTGTTTTGCGATTTCGACGGTCTCTCCAGTCTAGTGCCTATAACTCTTGCCGGAACGCCCATACCGATCTGCTCCCACTTCCGGTACCTCGGATCGCTTGTCCAAGGAGATGGCGAAATAGACCGGGACGTAACGCACCGGTTCAACTCAGCGGAGATGAGAATGTGCGCGGTGCTTACTTCAAGAAAGTCTACATGCACCATTAACACCAATTCCAATAAACGACCAACCGACCTGCTCAAGATATTTGAATATTATTAACTTTTTACGGGAATTAAGAATTTTATATTTTTTTTAATGGAAACATTTTGTACTTATCAGAGCGTGGCAAAATTAAAACAAAACTATATTCAATTTATTCCACTCATCATCAGACATCAAACTTTATTTCTACACAATGTAATACACAGTCAAGTTAAATTAGCTGACGATACCCATCATGCATGTGAAGTTAAGCTATGAAAATTTGATCTTGTAAACCTATAAGGTGTAAATCTCAATCATAGAGATCCAGACATTCAGAATGTGAAATGTAGGTGCTCAATTAGATAAAAGTTGAAGCTACGCCATTCTAACTATTTCTGTTACTAAGAACCAATAAGAACTTACCAGGTCATCATCAGACTTTCAGAATGTATCAAGTAGGGGTACCCGTGCTCAATAAAATACTGATAAAAGCTAGCTCATTAGTCAAACTGCATAATTTATCTCAAACTAAATATAAATTATGATATAGTTACTCCTAGAGCAACAAAATGTATTCAGGTCTCTCGGAGAACGAATAAACTAGGCAAAAACGATGACAAAAGTGCGACACATCTGTTTTTTGCTTAATCTCTACTGTAGTAATGGTAGTTTGCCGGTAGGGGCGCCAAATAAACAAAAACCAGTTCAGGGGTCAAATCATCAAGGTCATCGAGCAATAAAATGCCCTTAATTGGGTTCGATTTCTCTGTCCTAAACGTTCAGGTTGAAGTGTGGGGTGAGGCGGGGTGGTTTAACTTCCCCAAAGCTCTTCAACCTGTACATAAACGGGCTGGTCGCCGGGTTCAGCAGTATGGGTGTCGGATGCTGGATAGACAACGTTTGTGTAAATAACTTAAGTTATGCAGAAGACACGGTGCGTCTGGGCCCGACGGCCGGCTCGATCAGGGAGCTGTTACGCGTATGTGAGCGATATGTCACTATTAATGGGCTTCTCTACAGTGTATACATGGTTTTTGAGACCTCCGGTAGACGCGTACACAGCGACCCAGTAGTAATACTGAACGGGATGCCACTCAAAAGAATTGTCAAATTTAAATACCTGGGACACTTCTTAACCGGAGACCTCAAAGACGATGAAGATATAGATCGAGAGCGCAGGGCGCTAGCGGTCAGGGCCAACATGCTGATACACAGGTTCGCTCGTTGTGGTATTAGGGTTAAGATCACGCTGTTTAAAGCGTATTGCCAATCATTCTACACGAGCGGCCTGTGGGAAAGGCACACTAAGAGGTCGCTTGACGCCCTTGGTATTCAATATAATAACTGCTTCAGGATGCTGTTGGGACTGCCGCGCTATTGTAGTGCATCCGGTATGTTCTCGTTTGCGCATACTGATGATTTTTACGCCGTAATGCGCAAAAAAACAAATTCCATCTTGTCAAGATCGCGGTCTAGTTCTAAAAGCATCCTAAGTATGTTGATAGAGAAGTACGACGCACCTTGGTTGTCGCACGCTGTAGAGGTGCTGGTCAGAAGCTCCCACACCTAATAATTTTCTTTTTGTTTTTGCTTGTGTATGTTTACTAACAATAGTTTTAAAGAACAATGTTACTAAAATTGGGCCTAGTTGCCATAAATAAACAAATATTTAATTTAATTTAAATACATAATTATAACAAATTAAATAAAACATTGAAATAGTAATTAAAAATGTTTCATATAAAATTCCTATAACTGTACTTTTTGTTGTCTTTAAACAGGGTGCTAATTTAGGAAGTCTGCAGGCACAGAATGGAACATACCTACCTAGACAACCTCATTTTTCACAACCAACATCACAGCAAATATATGGACAACAGCAGGTAATAATTTGATGTATTACGATTACAAAGTGATGATCATTTATCGCTCAATGAAGATAGGGCAATATGGGCCAGCACTTTCTCAGTTTCCTAGTATTGGGTCATTCATACGTTCATGAACTTGAGTTAAAAAAAAATATCCGTTTAATATCCAGAGTGGGGTATCTCACTATTATTATTCACAGTTTTGGTCGCGAGACGGAAAATTGCCAACACATTAAAAAAAAACAGTTATACAGATAGTCCTAGTGTCACAGATTTCAAGGAATGCGCCGAATTACCAGTCAACTTGATGTAGTGTTGGTCCTGGTCTGGGTGTATTTGTATTAGTTATCGTACCTATAATATAGGAGAGATTGATAGCATGTCAAATACAAAAAAAAGCTATTGAGGGTTCCATACCCTAATGGCAAAAATGAAAGCCTATAAGAACAATATCGCTGGAAAACGCAAACAGTAAACCTGCAACAGGCGGCATCTACGGAAGCGTTTTCGTGAAATTACATAGAAACCGAGGCACTGCGGTCATCTGTCACGGGGATTGGGTGGCTAGCGTTTTAAGGTTGTGGTCGTCTTCGGAATAGTATCTTATAACTTAAAAATTTCGTCACTCGGAGAATATTGACATTACATTGATGTTTGGAAGAAGGTTGCATACTAGGAACGGCCGATAGGTCAGCTTTTTAATTCTATTTAGGAATCGGTTTTAGAGCTTCAAAATTTGTGACCCTGTGCAACTTTTTTTTGCAAAATTTAATTAGAGTGACGAAGTAAGGAATTTTTTATAAATCGAGTTTTACTTTGGAGCTGAAATATGTGTATTGTGATGTGTTTTTTCATTATTTCAGAACTACCCTAATTACACGCAGATGCATCCACCAACTGCATCCAGAATAAGTCAACATCCTACTTATCATCAGCAAATGGATGTAAATCCACATCAGTATGGTATTCCTCATGGTCAACAAAGCCATGCACCAATTCCACAACACCAATCTCATCAAAGTATGGGTGGTCATTCAGGTGGTATGACACCAGGAATTCAAAACCATCCCAATGTGCACCTTCATCACCCGGGTGCGCCACCTCTACATCATGTACCTCGTCAGTCACCAGTGCCGCCATCCTCAGTGGCGCCGTCTCATTCCTCAGTATCGGCACAAATGCCTTATGCGTCACCTCATCACTCTGTATCAATGAATTATCAATCTCATCAAATACAACACCCCTTAGATGTCAATGTTTCAAGTCAGTATGGTTCAGTCAAACCATCAGGGTTAGAAACTGGGAGTCCACAGTATCGACCACCGTTTCCTCAGCTTTCTCCCCAAATGTCGCCTAGGGCCCAAATATCACCCAGACAGCAATCACAATCTCAGCTCTCACCTCGACCTGTAATGTCGCCGGTCAAGGGTCCTAGTGCATCACCACATGGCGCTCGCAATATGGTGCAGTCACCAGTTTCTGCAGGTACACCACCTACTCCGGGATCTTTTCCATCGCAGAACACTCTACAAGCTCTTGAACAAATGGTTTTACCATCTGGAACAGAATACCCATACCAACGTAACCCATCGTCCCCAGCTTTGACACATGTTGTTTCTACACCATCGCAATGGAACCAAAGCAAAATAGCTCCACCAAGTAGCTTAACACAAATTGAGAACAGCGAACAACCACCTAAGTCTTCTGAGGCTACGGTAATGGTACTACCACCACTGAAATCTGATTTGGTTAAAAATATACCTTTGACTAACACAAGTACTGATACAAAACCCATTGATAAAACTGAAACAGAAAGTGCACGGTCAGGTGAAAATGTTAATGTACCTCGAAATTTTCTACCTCAGCCTAATGGAACCAGCACTCTTAAAGAAAGTGTATCTGGAATTGCATCAACAAGTAATAGTTCTTTAGTAGCTAATGTAGAAACTGCTGAAAATAAAGAAAAGTTGGCTGGATCTCTGGGTCAGTCTGTAGATAATAAAATGGATACTGTTTTAGCAAAGGAAGATGAAAATGTTGATATTAGTTTGCAAAAAACATATAACAGTGATCAAAAGTTAGAACTTAAGCAGAAATCAACTGAAACTCCTATTATACAAGAAAACAAACCTGTTCACGGAACGGGACTATCTATACCTGCGATGCCAAACACAAATTCTTCAGTCGGTGATATTTCACAACAAATAAGACCGTCTCAACAACAAATGCAAATACCATCAATGACAAATTCTAACACAACTAGCCAATATGAAAGTTTACCGAGTATGAATGTCAGTAGAAACCCAGGATATTCAGTAAGCAACCTTCAAAATGTTCCAGGAAATATGCCCAGTGTAACACAAGGTTTAGCAGCAAGTATTCCTACTAGTATTCCATCTTCTGGTCACACCAGTGCTGCTCATAATGTATCTTCTACTTTCCAAAGTGGTCCCACCTGTGTTACACAAGCGGTACCTAACATACAAGCAAATTTACCATCAAATCATACAAACCAACTTGCAAACCTAACTAATACTGTAACATCTAGTATACCAGTTCATAATCAGCAAAATAATATGCCACTAATTCCTCCCATCCAAGGTAATATTCAGACAAATATGCCTAATGTGACCAGTAATTTGCCACCAATGGCTCAGTCAAATGTACCATCAAGTGTTCCTAATGTTCCAGTGGGATTACCAATGAGTGTTTCTAATTTGCATGCACCAATACCACCGAACCAACCTACAATTATCCCAAGTATGTCTCACAATATGAATCCAACTATGATGATGTTAGGACCAAATCCAATGCCCCACCCTAATATCCCAAACATATACCCAGCATCTCATCAACAAGAGAGGATATCATTACAACAACAAATACAAGATATCTACTGCTTGCCACCTTCTAATGAAAACCAAGAAAAAGTGAGGTGCCTACAAGAACGACTAGCTTTAATTCAGCAACATGAATCTAACGATAAGTGTAATGGGGGCCCAAATTGTACGTTACAAAATCCTGTATATGGCACAAAAATGGTAGAAAGTCCTCAAGTTACCAGTACAACTGGACGAGGTCGTGGCAAAGGACCTGCCAAACCCAGAAAGCCAAGAGCTAAGAAAGAGAAATTTGCTGCTACCGTGCAACCATTAGATCAGTTACCTGTTTCTGAAGATTGTGTAACTGCTGGGACTGGATTACAAAGTACTTCGGAACTTGACTTAGAATTGAATGAAGATATTACTAACTTGGATAGCAGTGCAATTTCTATAGATGATAATGGTGGTAAAGTAAGAAAACAAAGAGGACCTCGGAAAAACAAAGAGCGAAAGCCGCGCACCCCTAAAGAGCCTAAAGTTAAAGAATTAGGCGAGAAACCAGTGAAAGAACGAAAAAAACGTGAACCGAAAGATCCAAACGCACCTAGAAAAAAAAGAAATTCGAAGAAGGACGCTTTGGAAATACAGGCGGACACTACAACGTCTTATGAATTATTAGAAACTGATAAGGATACTACAAGTGAATTATCAATGTCTCAAAATATTTCTAACATTGAAACTCCCAATGTATCAAAAATTATGCCAGAACTTAGTTTAGATGAATCTAACGTAACGGATTTTGATGATATTCCTGTTTCTAAAATAGCAATCAAAGATTTGTTAGAAGAGGCTGAGGCTAAACGGGAGCAAGACGATGATATGGATTCAATAACTCAGAAAAGAAAGTCTAAAAAGCGGGCCTCTGCTGGGGGAAGTAGCAAGAAACTAAATCTTAGAAAATCATTGGGTGGAAGAAGAAAGAAACGTGGTGGACTTATTCCCGATTCTGATGGCGAACCAGATGACATGATGTCTACGCCTCCACCGTCACCGCCACCAGAAGGTGACGATAGTTTAAAACGAAGATCTGCTAGAAACACGCAACGTAAAAAATACACTGATGATGTCATGTTACGTTTATCTGATGATGAATTTACACTGGCCACTCCCAAAGTTGAAAAAGAATGTAAGTCTGAAGACTTAGATACCAAAGAGAACAGCAGATCTGAAGGCGTTCCTAAACCTAACTATATTTACGTAAATACAACAGAAGAAGATGCCATGATAGTTCAACATGTGTTAGCGTGTCGTATGGGAAAAAGAGAATTTAAAATTGAACCGTCAACTAGCGAAATTACACCAAAACCAGAAATTAGCAATAGTGAGCCGTCGGGTGATAATTCCAATAACGAAGCGCAAACGGTTGTTCAAGATACCAATGATGATATTGAACCGATTACATGTAATGAAATCAAAAAAGAAAATGAAGAGAAAATTGTTGAGAAAATAGAGCTCACACAGGAAATGAAACCGGAAATTACTGCGGATAGCAATAAAGACAATCAAGAACTCAAAAACACAAAGCCAGTCATGGTTGACGTAGAGGAATATTTTGTAAAGTATAGAAACTTTTCATATTTACATTGTGAATGGAAAACTGAAGAAGAACTTTACAAAGGGGATAAACGAATATTTTCAAAAATTAAGCGATTTAAACAGAAACAGGCTCAACAAATGAATATATTTGAGTTGCTAGATGACGAACCTTTCAATCCTGACTATGTTGAAGTGGAAAGGATTCTAGATATGTCTGAAAATCAAGACCCTGCAAATAATACTGTTGTAAAACATTATTTAGTCAAATGGAAAAGTTTACAATATGAAGACAGTACATGGGAATTGGAAGAGGACATTGATGTGGATAAGATAAGACAGTACAAGACATTTAGTGAAATACCCCCTAAAGAAAAGTGGAGGTTTAAGAAAAGACCTTCTGCAGATCAGTGGCTTCAGTTAAAAGAATCACCTATGTATAAAGGAGGAAACACATTAAGACCTTATCAACTTGAAGGGCTTAACTGGTTGTTATTCTCTTGGCATAATAATCGCAACTGCATATTAGCGGATGAAATGGGATTAGGAAAAACTATACAGAGCCTAACGTTTGTGAATTCTGTTTGGGAATATGGTGTAAGAGGACCTTTTCTTATTATAGCTCCTCTATCTACTATACCTAATTGGCAAAGAGAATTTGAAGGATGGACTGAAATGAACGTTGTCGTTTATCATGGTTCACAACAGAGTAAGAGTATGCTGCAGGAATATGAATTTTATTATAAGAACGAACAAGGCGAGCCTATCAAAGAAATTACTAAATTCAACGTTCTTATAACAACATTCGAAATAATTGTAACCGACTTTCAGGAATTAAAATCGTTTAACTGGCGAATATGTGTGATTGACGAGGCTCATAGACTGAAAAATCGCAATTGTAAGTTGTTGGAGGGATTACGTCAGCTTCATTTAGAGCATAGGGTCTTATTATCTGGCACTCCACTGCAGAACAATGTCAATGAACTGTTCTCTCTACTTAATTTCCTTGAACCATCACAATTTTCTAGTAGTGATGCATTTTTAAACGAATTTGGTCAACTTAAGACTGAATCGGAAGTACTCAAATTGCAAGCACTTTTAAAACCGATGATGTTGAGGAGATTAAAAGAAGATGTTGAAAAAACCTTGGCTCCAAAGGAAGAAACGATCATTGAAGTTGAATTAACCAACATACAGAAAAAGTATTATAGAGCAATACTTGAGCGAAATTTCAGTTTTTTACAAAAAGGTACTGCTTCAGCAGCTAATATTCCCAATTTGATGAATACTATGATGGAACTTAGGAAGTGTTGCATTCATCCTTATCTGCTAAACGGAGCAGAAGATCAAATACAATTTGACTATAAACAAGCCAATGGGGAAGATAAACAAGCTTATTATAAAGCACTCATTGACTCATCGGGTAAAATGGTATTGGTTGATAAATTACTTCCAAAATTAAAAGCAGGTGGGCACCGAGTTTTGATATTTAGTCAAATGGTGAGATGCTTGGACATCTTAGAAGATTACCTTCTATTTAGAAAATATCCCTTTGAAAGGATTGATGGACGTATAAGGGGTAATTTGAGACAAGAAGCAATCGACAGATTTTCCAAACCGGATTCTGATAGGTTTGTTTTTTTGTTGTGTACGAAAGCAGGTGGATTAGGCATCAATCTTACAGCTGCGGATACTGTGATAATTTATGACAGCGACTGGAATCCACAGAATGATTTACAAGCACAGGCTCGATGCCATCGGATAGGTCAACAAAAAATGGTTAAAATATATCGATTAATTTGTCGAAATACATACGAAAGAGAGATGTTTGATAAGGCGTCACTAAAGCTCGGTCTAGATAAAGCAATATTACAGAGTATGAATACTCAAGGAAAAGAAGCAGGCGTAAAGCAACTGTCCAAAAAAGAAATTGAGGATTTGCTTAAAAAAGGTGCATATGGCGCTGTAATGGACGAAGATAATGCTGGTGACAAGTTTTGTGAGGAAGATATTGAAATGATTTTAGCGCGCAGAACTCAAGTTATTCAGATGGAGTCAGAAAAAGGATCGACATTCTCTAAAGCTAGTTTTGCTGCAGCAGACCAACGATCAGATATTGACATTAGAGATCCCGATTTCTGGAATAAATGGGCCAAGAGAGCAGAAATTGATACTACAGAGAAAAAAGAAGACGAAGATTTGATAGTTACAGAGCCCAGGAAGCGAACAGTCATCAAGAGATATGGCCATGATGATGGTCCCATGGAAATGTCTGATATGGAGGTCACTCCAGATTCCGACGAGGATGAGGAAGGTGAGATTTTTTTAATAAAGTTCAGACCGTTTTCGTTCTCACTATCGGTAATGATGCTTCGGTTATATTTTTTTAAGTAACAATAAACAGAAGAGTTGTTTGAAATCGACTACTAGATCTGTATAAAAAATGGGTCTTTCCTCGAGCGTTTTAATAACTTGTAGAATAATGTTAGTCTAGGTATTCTCCTATATTCCAGAATTTGGAAACACATTTCACTTACGTTTGAATTCCATTTCTTACATAAAATCAAATATTTTAAGCACTTCAGGAAAAAAAGAAGTCATTAAAATGTTTGAGGCTGAAGTTGGTCTGAAAAATTATTAACACGCGAAACGATTAATTCTAAATTCAAACAGAACCTAAACATTCTTTTGTATCCCTGTGAGGGATTTTTTTTCGAAGCTTTTAAGGAACTACCTTTTGCCCGCGAAATCCGTCCGCGTGTAAGATTACTTCCCTATTTGAATCGTTGGTCTAGTGATCGCAATCGCGACTGCTGACCATAAAGTCCTGGGTTCGATTTCCGTGTCGGGCAAATTGGCAAGTAGCAGCCACGGAGTCTGGATTTGTGCCGGCAATAGGCTCCCCCTCTATTAAATGGAACTTAAACATAACGGGCGAAATGTGGGTGTACTATTAAGTACAGACGCCAGGATCTCAAGCTACTAAAACCTGTGAAATTTCTTTAATTGATTTTCTACTTTATCGCCAAAGCATTAGGTTCAAGGTTGATTACGAAAATTTGACAGTTTCGGGTAGCTTGATGTGCTGGCGTCTGTACACCGTATGTTGTTATGTTGAATCGGATTTTGCTTATAATTTCATGGGTTTTAATTTTTTGCACGGTGCTTTACCTTTTCCTTTTTCTAAAATAAAAGTACCTTAAATTACTCCTTACATGTTACTCCTTAAAAACCATAAATATGTAGTTTAATAACAATATACGTACAAGTTTAAACGGAACCCTCGGTGCGCGAGTCCTACTCGCACTTGGCCTTAAATAAAATGAAGCAAGCAGTACAATCCTCCCTTTAGTTAGATTATTAGGTAATCACTTCACTTATTTTATTTTCGAAAAATTCAAAGACACGTAATTCTTAATACTCTGAACGTTTTAACAAAGGTAAATGTATTTCAGGAATAAGTTTAAGAAGTAAAAGAAAGAAAGACAAACTTGGTAAAAAAGGACGCAGATATGCAAGCGATGATTATATACCCCGTCATGAAGGTATCCCTGTGGATGAAGAGGTTGTATATGGGTCATGGACAAGATCTGAATGTTTTAAAATTGAAAGAGGTCTACTAACATTTGGGTGAGTTGGACTTTACATTATAGTATAAATAAAATAAAGCGGTTGACTGCCTTAAGTTTTGTGGACATCAAGATGTGCCGTTTGGCTCCTCGACACGAATCCAAATGGGACTCCCCATTTGGATATTATGTTCCATACTTACATCAATACTCGGGTAATTGATACGTCTCAATAACCATTGTCAGTGAGTGCTTAGTTTATATACAATGTCGAATTAAATTAACTAACGAAGCTGCAGACGTGATAGGTATCGATATTTTCAATTGATAAAACAAAAACGAAAATTATTTGATGATATTTTAGTTTAGTTATATTTGATTTTTTTTAATGAAAGCTGGCGTGGTCACTCCAACGCCATATAATTTTTTTCAAAGTAACGGCGAAGAGGACAATCAACAATAAATGTCCTGAGATATGTGGCCGCAATATAACGTGCATTTTTCTTTGTTTAAAGAGAGAATATATACATAGACAATATGTTAAAAAAAAATCTATCCGATCTGAAAGCGGCATATAGGTATACCAATGACATTGCCAAATAAATAAGAAACATAAAATATTTATGAAAGTAAAAATATTCATAAATTTTAAAATGCATGATTTTTGACCCAAATTACTACTGTTTCCCTGAGTTCTAACAAACTTTTAAAACGTGACAGCACCATCTTCGGAATAAGTATGTTCAATCATCAATTGTTTTTTTATGACGTCTCTTTCACTAACCGTGAAGTGACCGCTTGTGCCTGTGTGTTGCCAAATAAGTTTCCTCATTTTAGTACATTTTATTTAATTTTCTTCGAGGTATTTTTTTTACTTGTTTTCCAAAAACGATTACATAAATAGAATCTAATCTCGATTTCTAATAATACCCCCACAGATCGGACAGAGTTTTTTTTAACAAATTGTATAATTACCCGCTTCAAAGTGCGCTGCAATTTTAAGAAAAATCGATAGGGCGACTATGCTATGCCACTTCGGTGCTGTGCCCTTTACAAAAAAAAAACTGATTTTAATACGGTTAAGTAACGTCATAAAATACGGTCATTGACCCCAATATTTTTTTTTGTTTTATCGTGTCCCACATCTACGGATATTCGCTAGCCAAGTTGTTTGCGACTAAAGCTACAAAAAGTATCGTGAATAATAAACGCAAGACCTATCGTGTGCTGTCTAATTCCATTCAGTTAATTTCCAAAGTCATAGAACAAAAGATGCTCATCGTATGGTCTAAGTGACCACATGAGAGGTCTTGCGTTTGTTCTGTTACACGCTTTATATTCGTTAAACATATAGGTGCCGCTCTGAAGAAATTAGATCGACTTTTAGTTAATCTGCTGCTTCAAATGTTGATTGCTTGAAATGTTTATGCAGGTGGGCGCGTTGGGAAGAAATTGTAGAGAAAAATCAATTTAGAAAAGGTTGGACGATTCCTGTAATAGAAGACTGTGCGCGAATAATAGTGAGTTTTTTTTAAGATGTTTACTTGAGAATATCAGTTTTATGCCGCACCAATGTTAAAAAAGTTATCAAATTCAAACTGGCCTCAGTTAAAATATAACTGTATTTGCTATAGAAGTATAGAGTTTAATGACACCTGGGGAGAAAACTACGTTTGTTTGGAATAAAAGCCGCCAACATTTCCTTTGATATTACTCGCTATCATTGTTTCTTTATGCAGCGTTTATGTAGTTTCTCTCAGTAGTGTGCGTTCGGATTCATCACTAAAACAAGCATAATACTATGTACGGGCCGTAGCCAGTAATTTGGTTCGGGGAGGTCGTATCAAACGGTGTGTACAATAGTATAATTTGGTATGGAGCCAGGAAGTGGATAGTGAATTTCTTCAGTGGCTACTAGTAAATCCACAAATATAGATAGACTTAAAGTATCACGATCTGTATGAAAACCAAGCGTGCCATTTTTTGACTACCTACTATGACGTCACACACTATTTAGTGATGGGGAAAACCAAATCGATTTAAAGACGAAGCCGCCGCGTGGGCCAATTATCAGCTGTCCCATACTAAATTTTAATTACTCGACCCAAATGTATGGGACAGCTAATAATTTTTTCCATTTACGATATTGGACCCATGGAGGAAGTTGTTCAGTTTGATGGTCTGCAGCATATCCTTTTATATGACTATACCCTTTCTGTTACACCATGTATAACCGTGTTTAGTTCTAGTGTTTACATATAAAAACGGGACTCTACCCTATTTTTAACTCTCTATCACTCAATGGTTTGCTGGGAAAGAACTCATTTTTAATAAGGTTTGCCTTTTTACACATGCCAGCACATCAAGCTACCCGAAACTGTCAAATTTTCCCAATCAACCTTAAACCTAATGCTTTAGCGATAAAGTTGAAAATCTATTAAATAAATTTGACAAATTGTAGTAGGTTGATGCGCTGGCAATACCATTTTTCAACAATTACTGTACGAACACTATTTATTGAATAATTGTGTACAGTAAAGAATTATTAACGGTCGTTTAAATCGATTTATTAATCGATTTTGTGACAGTAATGAGACAGACAGAGGATAACAAAAATAAAGATGAGTTGTAACGTTGATTGTTTTAAGCACATTAGCTCATTAATAAACGATTTTTTTTAAGCTCTCTATTCATCAAGCCGTGTATTTTTTGGACTTTGCGACGGTTCCGTTCCCTCAGAATTTTTATTTGTTTGCTTTTTCCTTCAACAAAGCTTGGGAACCAATCTTTATTTCCCGTTGCATCAATCCATTTTTCTTTTAAATTACCATCATGTGGAAAATATTTTTTTATTTGCCACATGATGGTAATTTAATCACGAAACGTTATGATTATTTATTTGTCTCATTGTCTACATAATAAGGATAAAATACAAAATCATTCATCTGTGTCCAAAATCAATTCTCGAGTATCGATTTGTGTTGCGTACGATGAACAGCACTAATCGATAAAATTGACAGAAAAATGACAAAAGCACCTGTACTAGGAAAGCGAAGCGATATACGATAGTATGGTTTAGGCGCAGAAGGCCTAATTCTCAAAATGGCAACAGAGTCGCAAAAGGACTAGTTCTCAAAATGGCAAATTCTCTAAGAGCCTAATTCTCTGAATGGTCTATTCTCTAAAAGCCTAACTTAACTTGTTTCGATATTTATCACTTCTTAAAACAGAACGTCGCATCAACCTCTCCAAGCTAAAGCTGCAATGCATTACGAATTTGCAGCTTTAATTTTTTGAGAACGCACCAATGCAGACTGTGCGCGTCATTGGCCACGTTAAGTTTCTTTAGCTTAAGTAGGGCACGCGGAGTAGGTGCTCTTGCGTTATCTAGGTTTAGCTAAATATATGAGACTAAACCCCTCTAGTTTGGGGTCATATGATGCGTTTTGACAGACCAATATTTTGCCAGGAGGTGGGTAGTGGAACTCAAAATATATAACTTCTATTGCGCTATAAACTTGCCTTTTTATATTTTTTAAATTACGTTATTGATGATCCATTTTGACATATGGATCCCATGCTTGGTCTTTGACAAACATTCAAAAGTCCAAGCTCAAGGTTTGCCAACGTGCAATGGAGCGCAGTATCCTAGGCGTCAAACTTACCGACCACGCAACACCAAACTGCGCTCCAAAACACAAATTACTGACGTTGCTCAAAAAGCCGCTAAGCTAAAGTGGGACTGGGCTGGTCATGTTTGCCATATACTCGACGAGCTTTGGTCCAAAATAAACACGAAGTGGAGCCCTGACACAGCCAGAAGACGACGCTGTAGACCTCGCAAGAGATGGCGGGACGAGCTGGACAAAACCAACGACCAGTGGTCTACATTGACCCTGGATTGAAGAATTTGGAAGTCATGGGGAGAAACCTTTGCCCAACAGAGGGATGACACAGGTTAACAGTAACAGTTACGGTATTGTTGATTGATTCAGAAAGGAGAATAGGAGTAATTCTGTTAATTTACAAAAACCGCAGAAAATGTTAGCGAGCGAAGCGAGCTCGTAAATATTAGTATTCTACCTCAGATAGGGTGGTTTCTCTATAGTTGTCCGAGATTTAGGAAGGCGGTTTGAACCAACAACACCACTGCCTACGGCCCTGCACACGTATAATGTTTGTTTTATAATTATTTTCATTTGAGTTTTTTTTTAAGTTTTCTTATGATGATTTGCCATGCTAATACCGAAAAAGTTTAAGACTTTGACTGAGTTGAAATTTTAACTGATTATAATTTTACGTATTTTTGCACCTCCACCATACATTGGTTGTTTTGGTTAAGTGTGTCGTTTCAATTTCAGGTTTTATATTGTTTACGCCATTATAAAGGCGATGAAAAAATAAGAAATTTTATATGGGACCTCATAGAACCTTGTGAAAACGGAGAAGTAACCATCTCTAGAAATCATAGCGGACTTCATAATCCCGTACCTCGAGGAAGAAACGCAAAAAAGAAAAACAGACCTAAGGATTTGCCTAAATCCAATGATGTTCAAAAATGGGAGGATCCGATTCATTGGAGTTCTACAGAAAAATATGACTGTGAACTGTATCTGGAAAACAGTTACAAAAAGCATTTATTTAGACATGCCAATAAGTAAGTACATATTATTTCCCCGGCACAAGATCTAGCCATTTACATCGTGCACCGCAATTTTAAAGAAAAACCGATGTGATGACTAATGACTATGAGTTTTAATGGAATGTGACAAAACATTGTGACAATTATTATTGTATTTATACTTTCAAAAGTGAAATTGAATATGGCTGTTTTTTCTCTTCAGGGTTTTGCTACGAGTACGAATGATGTATTACATCAAACATGAGGTTATAGGTGACTACGCGACACAAATCGAGAGTGGAGTTCATGCCAGGTAAAATCATTCATGTACTATAATTTTTTATCATTCATTCCTCGCTCCGCTCAGGAATCTGGATTTGAATCCTGAGCGGAGCGAGGGAAAAAGAACCAAGACGTTTTTTTTTTTCACGGGCTGTGTACTGTAGTTTTTACGATTGACTGCGAGAAAATAAATAGCAGTATAGTATTTATATTTATCACATTTTATTAAATAATTAGTAATAAGAGAACAAAGGATTAAATATGAACATAAATGTATAGTGAAATCAGAACAGTTTTCTAAATTCAGTGTTATTTTCTTGTCAGCACATTTTATTTATTTTTTGTACATAATTCGTGCTTGTTCCAAATGTTTATATTCACTCAGTGACTAAAAAAGAGTTACATTCGTTATCGATTCAAAATGTGTTAATTACCTCCGTAAGTAAAAGAGATTTTTATTCATGTTATCGAAGTATCAAATAGCCTATTTCTTGTGGCAATGGTAAAAAAAATGTATTTTATTCATGTAGTCAGTGTTGTTCTATCTCCATGAAACGCACGCCGCTGACTTGTATACTACACCTACCACACGAAAAAAAAACCCTAACTAATCAATGCGCCATAAGTAATAGGACCCTAAAGTCAATGGGCTTCTCATTTATTTCGAAATCTGTACACAAGACAACCATTTTTCGAATTCGACCAAATTTGTCACACGGGAGTTTTACTCTTACATTTAAAATACTACTCTTACAATTAATGGAATGTGACAAAACATTGTGACAAGCATTGTGAGGAGCTCGTGGCTAAATAACAACAGCTGCTCGGGTCGATCTTTAGGTAAAGCCGTGCTTGCCTGGGTTGGTCTGTGGATGAGTGACCACCCATTACATACCGAGTTTCCTCCGTACCTCGGAAAGCACGTTAAGCCGTTGGTCCCGGGTGTCATTTGTAGACCTTTTGACAGTCGTTAGGTAGTCAGTGACCCAAAAACTCTGACAACCAGTCTTACCAAGGGGTATTGTATTACCCAGTACTAACTGGGTTGTGGAGGTCAGATAGGCAGTCGCTCCATGTAAAATACTGGTATTCAACTGCATCTGGTTAGACTGGAAGCCGGCCCCAACATAGTTAAGAAAAAGGCTAGGCAGATGATGACATTTAAAATACCTTACAGCACATAATATAATACTTCACTTATCGTATCGAATAATTAAATAAAAACGAGTTGACCGCTTTTTGGGTCAAAAAACGTGCTTTGCGACGTGTTCTAATAATATTTTTTGTTCGATGTTGCAGTTCTTTGGGAATGCGTGTACCTCGTGGTGTGGACAGCACACCTCCACGCCTGTGGTGGGATAGTGAGTGTGACGTATCCTTGCTTGTTGGAACATACGTCCATGGTTACGAAAATTATTTGGCTATGCGTTCAGATCCACAACTTTGCTTTGTAGACAAACTGGGGCCACCAGATGATGCTGAATGTACAGATATCAAGTGAGTATTTAAGTTATTCTTTTCTTTGACTTTAAATGAAGATTACGCACATAATCCAGCGTATGAAATATTATTGTTATAAAGTTACAGTAGCAAAATAATCAATCTCTAATACTTTCAGCGTGAAATTATTGAAATATTATTAGAACTCGATATATCTTTATGGCCATAGCACACCTCTACGACTCCAATCAACTCCTCTCAAATCAAAACTAAGTACCGTAAAAATTCAAAATTGTATTGGTCAGTCGAGTCTTTTATATCTTCGTGACCTTACGGACTATTTTTATCTGTTTATTGCGCTATAGAATCTTCTTTACCGACTTAGCTTATTATTTTGCATCGTAATGTCAATAACATAAAATGTCATTCAGCCTTCCTTACATACATGAACTGACGCATTTTTCCCATGGGGGTAGGCAGAAACCACAGAACGCTACCTGCTACATCCCTTACATGTCAGACCATATCTATTAAAAATTTGACACTGACGGAAATGGACAATTTAATTTATGCGACACGATTTCCATTGTGGCGTGAATTTTACGGTGCACGTAAATATTTTCGTCGTGTCGTCTTAAATTTCCACGACAACATGATGTCGCAACTTGCCACGATGCTTCGTTGTATCGTGAGTATGTTTTCTTAGGCCTAAGGTTTCATTGGGACCTTGTCGTGCGAAAATGTGATGTTAAAAAAATAATTAGGTATGTTAATTACCCACATTATTTAAGTAATTTTTACGTGTTTTAACATTTTACAAGACAACATTATAATTACATAAAATTATGGTTGGGAGGGGCTTTCATTGTTTTATTTGGCTAACAAATCTGATAACTTATATGAATAAAGATATTTTTTTAAATTTGTATTGATTTTGATATATATTTTACAGGAGTGAAGAAAGGAAGGTGAGAGGTAGTGGGGTTGGTGACGAAGATTGCACAGATGATGTATCTAGTGGAGCTGGAGCAACATCCCCCGCAGCTTCTCCTCGGCCCGATGATGACAGTACTCAAAGCAGTAGTGGTGGACATTTATGGCCCTCAATGCAAGATCTGAATACGAGACTCCGCAGACTAATCACTGCATATCAAAGAAACTACAAACGAGAAGAGCTTAAAATGCAACAAAGAGCTAAGGTGCGTAATATAAGAGACTTGACGTTGAAAAGGAGTTTTATTGGTGACTTCAATGATTGTAATTCTGTAACAATATACAATTGAAAATCATATTTTGGGTAACATAAAAACTACATGACGCATGAACTCACGCATGTCTCGTCGGTCTAGTGGTCCACTTATAGTTTCTTGAAAAATGTATGGTGACCACTTTAAAAAGAATCGTATCTTAATTTTTTCACATTCTTTAATATTAACTAGAGGCATTTTCTAATCTCATTAGCACAAAAAGTAACTAAAAGCAACTTTGTAAGACTAGTTGTCAGACTTTCGAGTTGACGCCCTTAGTGACTCTCAACGCTCTATAAGCGACTGCATGGACCTACTTCTTAACGTGCTCGTCAAGGCACAGAGGGGGTCCACTGACGTTTAATCATTAAGAGTACCTACTTGCATAAAATTCACTCGCTAGAGTTTAGGCAAATTCGTTGCAATGCTATGTTTGTGTGCGCTGTTCATGCTGTAGATACGTTTAGACATTTAACAAAACCATAAATAAAAAGTGACGATACAATGATATTTATTTTTGTAAATTGGATGTAAAAAATACTTTTAAAGTGCAGGCCACACCGCCAGCTAGCGAGCGAAGCGGGCGAGGCTCTTTTCATACTTCGTTCGGCTTTTGCGGTAGTTTGCGGAGTAAATTAAAGCAGCCCTCCTTCACTCGGCCGTACCTACAGCGATAAATGCCTATAGTTTCGCGTAGTGTCGCTGCCACTCCGCCAGTAGATTGTCACCGCTCGTGCTCAGAGCTCGCTCGTCCGTAATATTTTAATTTGAGGGTGAACAACAAGAAGGGCTAGTTTAATTTTAGATTATCGTGTTGTTCACAATTAGACCCAGTTTAAAATAAATTTAACGTTTAAAGTTTGATAAGATAGTTTTTAAAAGAATTGTTACGCATTTCATAATGTTGGATAATTACGAGAGCAACTTGAAAATTAGATTTTTTGTTTGTTTAGATATCTTAACTATTTTGGTGTCAAATGAAAGGTCTAGGTCTAAAACCATTTAAACCATTTGAATCATGCAAATCGGTCCACGCTTTTAGGAGATAATTAAGAATTAGTATAGTGAAAATGTAAACAACCAGAATTTTTTATATTTTTGTTCTATGAACTTTTTAATTAATGCAAAATGTGAAAATATATTATGAGTAAATGAGGAATGTTAAACAAGGAGGCATCTAGGTAGCCTAAAGATTAAAGGTTTGTTTTCATTTGTTAATTACAAATGACGGACTTTAATATTCATTGTCTATCTACCTAATTGACCGATTGTTGATCATACGCATCAAACATAAGATAGATTTCGTGGTCAAGTAGGTAGATAGACGATGAATAATATAGTAGCAGCGGCAAGCCGACAACCCTAGCGCCGCAGCTAGCGCATCACTTCGCGCCAGACAGCGACAGAGTTACGCGTTAGAAGAGAGCGGCAACGTTTAGGTGAAAATTGCGGTAGGCATTGAGCGCTTACGCGAGCTGAATTACGCTTTGTTGCTTAGTAGCAAGAGTCGCTATTTCTATTAGTTGTTGCGCGAAGTGCCTCTTCTGTACTTATTCTATTTATTCTGTGACCAAAGCAAATATAATAAAAAAATAAATTAAAAAAACCCCCATCGCTACAAAGAAAAGCCAACAAACATTTGAAAAGTCAATAAAATGGCTGAGCCGGTTTTGATAAAACATGTCTAATTGTAATATACACATCATGCACTTTCATTTGATACCCCACTTGGGTATATTTAATAAAATTCGATTTTTCATACCCATTTTCATCTGCCATAACTAGTAAATGGCTGCACCGATTTTAATAAAACGTATCTAAGAACCATCGCCAAGAAACTAGCTTTCAAATAAAAAAAAAACTACATCCAAATTGGTTCACTTGTTTACGAGCTACGGTGCCAGAGACAAACTGACACACACACACATTGCGGTCAAACTTATAACACCCCTCTTTTTGCGTCGGGGGTTAAAAATTCATTCTTTTGAAACTAAATATGCATGTTCTATGTTAGGATTGATTCGATAGTTTTCAGTGATGGTCCCCGCCACCAGCTAGCCGCAGGCTATTTCTGTGCAGGCGCAGAAGGCGCTTGGTCTTCGTATCCAGGGATGGCCTAGCTTCCTTGGATTGCCAACACCGTGGTGTCGAGGTCCACCATTTCCCCGCTTTTGTTTGAGTGTGATCCTTTAATCAACTTCTTAGCTGTTTGAAAGGTTCGGGTCCGAAGGCTTTCGGGTTGGAACCCCTTCTGGCGAGTTTATCAGCTGCATCGTTTCCAAGTGATCCATTGTGTCCTTTGATTCATTGTAGTGTCACCGTGTTGCGGTTTAGTACCGTAACTCGTTCTAGGGCATGTCATTCTAGTATTAGTCTCGACGAGATCTGGTCTCTCTTTAAGGATTGTAGAACTTGAAATGAGGCACTGTCGAAGAGTATACGAATATGGGTATCCATGACTTCCCTGACCTCTGTGAACCTCTGTGGCCGCTTGGATAATGCCTACACATTCAGCTTGATAGACAGTGTTGATAATTTCCAGCGGACTGCATATTTTAATGTTAAGGTCATCTGAGAAGACTCCGACACCTGTCCCGTCGTCGGTTTTTGATCCATGAGTGTAGATTCTTAGCTCTTTAGGACCTAAGTAGTCACACATCTCCGCTGTGAGCTCTTTGTAGTGTTTGTGGTAGCAGTGGGTTTTCAGGATTCTGTCGGTGCGTGATGCCATCATAGGCTGTTGTCTGATTACATCCACTTTTATGCGTGTATGTTCGATTCTGGAATGCTTACTTAGGGTGCGGGATACTTCGAGCCTGAAAATCAAAAGGGTCGCCTCTTCTCTTACGACAAGGTGTCGAGGTGTAAACACGAGCATCTCATCGCACCTTGAAAACAAAAGTGGCGCTATACAAAAATTGAAATTTTTTAGTATGACCAATTAAAGTTTTTGACGCAGCATTTGGGTATTCTTAGCAAATAACTGGAATAAAAGACTGCAATTAATTTTACTTATCAGTATGACTATCTAATTTAAGTTATGTACTGAAAACATGCCAGTATATTATGGAGTCATTTAGAAAACACGATTTAAAAAAAAGTTCCGCATAGTGCCACTTTTGTTTTACGCAAACCTACCCGTTTTAGGATAATTACCCAAAGACGTAAATTTTAAAAACTTTAAATAATTAACCGACACTATACTTAAAATGCCATTTTTGTAGTTATTACTTCAGTAGAATATTAACTAGAAATACCTATGATTAAAACGACACTAAACATAAAATGCCACTTTTTTATCGACCGTAGAGTATGTCCACTCCTTATGCTTGTCTTCAACTGATTTAGTGTCACCTTATGAATTACTATTTTGTCATTTTACTCAAAAGTATAAACTGACACTAGCGGCCTCGAGGGAAAAGTATTGAAACTGATAATGTCAGTTTTTGCTTTAGAAGCGCTTTGTTTCAAGGAATCTAGATGTCGTTATAACTTAATACTGCCATTTTCAGTATAATGCCACTTGTGCGACATGTAGAGCAGCTGTGGGTGGGTGATGGCTACGCAGGCAAATCTTAGTAATTTCTCGAGGACACAGAACTAAATATGCATGTCATTGCGTAAAAAATATATTCATCAATGTCAAGTGTATTGTCAATAGTTAACAAATACAAAAACAAAATGAATTTTGGCAATTCCGTCCTATGCCGTTTTGTTCTCAATATAGTCTTTAACAGTATAAGGTTTTATAGGCGATTTGAATTTACTAGTGCTGACATTTTGAATGTGGCTTGGAAATTTATTATAAAAGTGTATACATTGACATCTAAACGAGCCACCTATTTTTTGAGCAGTCTTCCAGGTACAACAAATTTATGCTTCTTCCTAGTATTTATATTACCCGTATTTTAAACGAATTGTTGGCTTCCATAGATTTACCAATAATTAAACAATACATTTACACGAAATGTCATGGCAAGATAGCATCATGGTGGAAATAAACCGCAGAATACAGTATTCAAAAGGCTGCCAAGGCTGTAGCGTCTGGTGATGTAAAAAACGGTATTCCCATCCTCATTGTCATATTTGACTGCTGTTGATCGAAAAGACCGTACAAAACTAACTCTTCTTTCTGCATTGCCGGGTGTCGCAACGATATTGGATACAAAACTGGTAAACTGCTATACATGGCTATTAAAAATAAGAATTGTGTCGTTTATGACTACATCAGCATTCAATACTGAGCAACCTGTAAACCATTAATGCTTTCAAAATCATGTCAGATTTCAACAAGTATGGAGCAAGGCGTCATAGTCGAAAGTTTTAAGATTTCAACTGCTGCAAAACGTGATATAAGGCTCATTGATAGCAGATGGTGATGCACGTTTAAAAATATCATCATATGCCTAGCCTTTTCCCAACTATGTTGGGGTCGCCCTCCAATCTTACCGGATGCAGCTGAATTCCAGTAGTTTACATGGAGCGACTGCCTATCTGACCTCCACAACCCAGTTAGTACTTGGGTAGGTAAGGGGTATCGTACCCTTGGTAAGACTTGAGTGTCTGACTTTGCTACGGACTATTTAGTTTTTGAGAGATAGGACTTTTTTACTGCTGCAGTTGAATGTAATACAATACAACATATGAATGAGCATGAGCCTTTAAAATATTTTTATTATACACCGTGACTGTTTAGTCGTCTCACAACGGCGGCCCACTTAATGTATCCAATTACTACCAAACATTCATTTAAAAAAATATTTTAAATGAATGTTATGTTAATGTAAAAACAGATTTTAATAAATAAAAATATTACTCATGACAATATTATGACGAATGACGTAGTTGAAACACCCTGTTGTGAGCGATGAGCTACTCGACCCGTGCGCTGAGTAGGTATATTATTATTACGTGTGCCGTTTGACACGTAAACATTATTAACAGGATGTTTCATAATTCTAATGCATTATTTATTTTTCTTTGTACCTATTATCTTAATTAATGGTTAATAAAAATCGCGCCTAGAGGTATTGTATGTCGGATACATTGAGTGGACCACCTTTGTGAGATGACTAAAAAGTCACGGTGTATTGTTTGGTGCTACGGAACCCTTCGTGCGTGTGAGTACGCCTCGCACTTGGCCGGTTTTTTCTTTAATGCTCCGCTCCTATTGGTTGAAGCGTGATGCTATACAGGGCGTAAACAGACCCTTCACGAAGCCGTCCACCAAGCATTCTGTGCATCAAACTAAGTAACTTTACGCAAAAATTATTTCTGGGAAACTATTTTTTTTTGGGGTGGAAAATCATATTTTACGGTAGGACTCGATGGAACACTCAAAGCATTGTGCTGATGGATGGATTGAATAGTACGCGGGGCGTGGAGGTGTTTAAATATCACTAGAATCGGGATATTTACCATGTTTATTGTTTTCTTTGAGTTCCCGATATTTCGGCGCTGTTGCTAGCACCATGATCACGGATAAACTGAAGTTATTGCGGGTGGGTGTTTATGAGCAGACGAAACTCACTGTGTCCGCTCGCGAACTTTTTTCGCTCGGGAACAGAATCCAGTTGCGAGTGACAGTGGTAGCGGTACCGAGTGCAAAAAACGAATAAGAAAGAGGGTAGACCGATTTGTCTGCTCATAAACACCCACCCGCAATAACTTCAGTTTATCTGTGATCATTGTGCTTGCAACAGCGCCGAAATATTGCGAACTCAAAGAAAACAGTAAACATGGTAAATATCCAGTTTCTAGTGATAATAATGTTAGTGACCATGATAGTTTAAAATCTTATATTGTGTTTAAAAATCTTTCATTACAAACATGTATTTAAAAAGAAAACGTGTGAAAAAGTTGGAACTTTGACCCTCAATATCTCCGTAACTAGAAGGTTCCCAGGTATGGTGTAGAATAAAAAAAATGATCGCTAAGACGGGGAAAAGAAGTGCCTTTCGGTTTCGTTAAGGTCTATTAACACCCTAGCCTATAGAGTTTCTCAATAAATGGGCTGTCCAAAACTAAAAGATTTTTTTCAAGTCGAACCAGCAGTTTCCGCGATTAGCGCATTTAAACAAACAATGTCATCAGCTTTATAATATTAGTATTGATAATAATGAAACTTAGAAAGTATCAGCAGGCCTCTTTCACTCGGCCATACCTACAGCGATAAATGCCTATAGTTTCGCGTAGTGTCGCTGCCACTTCGCCAGTCGGTTGTCATTGTCACCGCTCGCGCGCAGAGCTCGCCTGTCCGAAATTATTTTAAATAAGTTTTGATAATGAACAACAAGAATGGCTGGTTTAATTTTAGATTATCGTGTTGTTCACAAATAAAATTTGATTCCTTTTTTATTGAATTAGACCTAGTTTAAAATAAATACAAGGTTTAACGTTTGATAAGATAGTTTTTAATAGAATTTTTACGCGTTTCATACAACTATTTTGGTTTCAAATGAATGGTCTAGGTCCACCATTTTATCCGTTTGATATAAATCGGTCTACGCGTTTAGGAGATAATTAAGAATTAGTATAATGAAAATGTAAACAGTCAGAATTTTTGATGTATTTGTTCTACGAACTTTTTAATTAATGCAAAATGTGAAAATATTTTTGTGAGTAAATGAGGAATGTTAAACAAAGAGGTATTTATCTTTTTGTCTTTCTCACAAGTAGTGATCAAAATTGTTCAAAATGGGTGGATTTTGTGCAAGGACTCTTAATCATATAACCTTTTAACTTAAAACATCGTTTGTTAATAAGGAAGAATCATATAATTATGTATATCAAGATTATTAAGTAAGAATTTCATTCAGAAGATGGAGCGACGAGAGCGGATGGACCAGCTGGCCAGAGATGAGGTGTCACAATGGCGTTGGACGCGCGCAGACGAAGAAGCATTCCGTCGTACTGTTGCTTCCTATGGAGTGGAGTTCGACCCAACTACTAAAAGTCTGCGCTGGAGTCGTTTTAGAACGCTTGCACGATTGGATAGTAAAAGCGATGACGCTCTAACTGATTATTTAAAAGCATTTATGGCGATGTGCAAGCGACAGTGTGGACTTTCTGTGGGAGAAGCGGAGCTACCGACAAGAGCAGATTTAAAAGCTGAGCCTATAGGTGAAGAGAGAGCTATCGCTACTCTTGAAAGGTACTGCTTTGTATATACTTCTATACATTTTGATTTGTTATTGTCGTGACGTACTTGGGTGTCGTGACACCCAAGTACCGCGACTGGCGAACCAGCGGCAATGTTAAACTGTTAATACGCTATTGATTGTTTATCTTTTTTTTTATTATATTGGCACTGCAACTGATGCCATTATGTGTACTAATTTCGATTTCATAATAAGAATATTGCTACTAGTCGGAAATTAAGTTAATAACTTAAACATTACAATTGGAACAGTAAGTGGAAGTCCGAATCCATATGAGAAACTGGATAACGTCTTAAGAACCTTTTTTCATGAAAGCTTACTTAAGTACTTTTTACGTTCTGGTTTTACTAAAGCAATAAAAGAAATCCGGCCGTTTTAGGACTCGGAAATCCCGCAAAACAGATATTCTGCGTCAAGATCCTTTTAAGTTTTTAATTTATTACCTTTCAACAGGATTGATCTGCTACGAGTATTACGCGAAGAAGTCGCTCCCCATCCCGCACTAGATACTCGATTGGCTTTATGTGAGCGATCACCGGACACTCCTCCGTGGTGGCAGCCGGCTCGACACGACAAACTTTTGGTTTTAGGTGTCTGCAAGTAAGTTTTTGTGTTGCTTTCAACCAACGATAACGTATTTAAACAAATTAACCATGATTTTGACCTCGATTTTCGAGGAAATAAAGTTCAAATTCAGTTTTTTATAGTTTACTTGAACCAGGAATCGCACCCGTTCCATTATGTAAAAATAATCCTGTGTTTTTATTTAGAGTAGTGTTGCTGATAAGGATCAAATACTGCAAATAAGTATTTTGTGTAAATCAAAGAAAGTGCTTTTTTATGCACTTTTTAAAAATAAATATGGAAACAAAATTAAAAATACTTTTTATATTTGACACATTCCATTTGTTCACAGCATTTGATCCTTACCAGCTACACTATCGGTAAGTGCAATAATTGGGGTGTTTTTTTTTTTGTTAATAAAGGGTATAAATAGACCCTTAACGAAGCCGAAAGGCATTTGTTCTCCCCGTCATTGCGATTACTTCCTTGTTCTGGACCATACCTGGGAACCTTTTAGTTACGGAGATTTTGGGGGTCAAAGTTCAAGTTTTTTACAAGTTTTTTTTTTAATTCAAATTTTTAATGTTGAACTTTATTTTAAATACTTCCACTAATCCCGTACTATTTAATGCATCCATCAGCACAATGTTTTGAGTGCGTTACATTGAGTTTTACCGTATAACGTGATTTTTCACCCCAAAAATAAGAGTCGTTTCCCAGCAATAATGTGTTACCGAATGCTTGGTTGACGGCTTCGTGAAGGGTCCGTTTACACCTTGTATAATCGGTTTCGATTCCTCAGCCAGAAAACTTGAATAAAAAATGCAGATTTATTATCTTTCAAATCCGAGCTCGTAGTTCCTCTGACTACTTTGCGTCTACTACCCAGTTTCGGATATAGCCCTGAAGTCTCATATTATAAATCAATCTGTCTCAGATCGAAACAGCAGTGTAAGCAGTAAAAATGAGGTACATGTTTCTATAAACGAATTACTGCGGGATTCGGTTAATAGATAGATAGGCTCAGAAATCGAACCTGACTTTTTTCGCAAAATCATGTCATTCAGTCACATCATTACGTTCTATTTGAATGAAAGTGACATTCTATAAAATCCTAATCTCCTAACCAAAAATACATATTACAGGCACGGATTGGGTGATACATACAGTAAACTGTTCTGTGATCCCAAAATGCCATTCGCTGATTGCGCTAGCAAGTGGTATGCGAGTCACAAGAGTGGCACCAGGAGCGAAGCACAAAAGATATCTTCCGACGAGGAAGACGCGGCCGTCTCCGAAGAGGCTGCCGGCGAGATGCGCATGTCGCTGAGACGAAGCAAGAGAACCTCCAATAATTGCGATCGGACCACCGAAGACGACACAGACGCCCTCTCCGAACTAGAGACTCTAGCCAAGCTCGGTCGGATCGAGGAGGCATTGCCTCCAGAGCGATGGTTCTCAGAGCGGGCGCTCGAGACACGGCTGCACCACATCGCGCACGCCGTACAGAACCGCGAGTGGCCCGCCGCCGCCAAGCAGGACGCGCGCGCCGCGCCCGAGGCGCTGGACGAGCGCAAGCAGGGGCCCAAGCGACACATCGCCATCGACGTGGAGACCGATCGCGCCAAGCTGCACGCGCTGCTGTCCGTGCCGCAGGCGGCGCACTCGGGCGGCGGCGCCAGCTCGGCCGCGGGCGACTCGGGCGCGCCGCCGCCAGCGCACCAGCGCGCACAGACGGCGCCCACGCCCGGCGCGGCGCCCGTGGACCTGTCGGCGCCGCTGGACCTGAGCGACGTGCACGACTTCTCCGTGGCGCGCCGCACGCAGAGCCCCGACGCAGCGCCCTCCTCCGTGCCTTCGCGCAGCCGACTCGATGACACTCTTTCAAGACTCATGAAACGTAAAAATGTGGTGAGTTGAAGTTCTATGGTTATAATAATGTTACGCCTGCCATAGGGTATTCCCTTGTTAGAAACGGAACCGTCAAATGATGTCCGGACCATGTCAAATGATCTACTATGTATTTATGTGTTTTATTAATAATCGGCAAACATATTCATTACTATCACTAAAACAATCTCTCTGGGTCAGATTGCTATAGAAAATATGAAAAAAAAAAAAAAAAAAAAACAATTTATTTTACATGGACACTTATAAAACGTCGAAAAAATGTGCACGGTTCGTCTGGTCGTTTCTTATAGAGAAGAACCGGCAAGAAACTCTATAGTTACTCTTTCAAAAGTTTTTGGTTTTACAATGGTACTATGCCACAGCGTTAGTACTTAAGTATGGGAAGGCAGCATGAGGTCGAAAATAAGTTGTGTCGTTGCTTAATTCACAAAAACGAAAAACAAGATAGAAAAGTTAACAAGCATCTAGGAATCTACGAGACATACAATGTTCACAAACAATCGTTACACAAAGAAAAATAAAAAAATATAATATAAAGACTATTTTAACCATAGTGACACAACTACACTGAAGTCTATTTAAGTTTCCCTATCTAATCCTGCCACATTTTGCCATAACATTTTTTAATGAAATGAGCAGTTCCTTTTGTGCACTTCCACCTTTAATTAACATATTCAACCAACATCTTTGAACTTTCAATCTCTTGTAACTTCGTCTATGCTGTTCCCATAAAAATAATATAGATAAATCTAGAACTAAGTAGCTTTTGTTTTAATTTTGCAGCCCGCACCGGAACAAATTGTTGGAAAAGAAAAGAAAAGAAAGAAGTTGGACGAAATAGTACTAGGCTTATCAGCGGCTAAATGTAAAAGCCCTACCACCTCGTCAGAGAGCGTGCGCGGACGTAGTGCCAGCGTATTGCCCGACGTTACCGTGACTCCAGCAGCTCCTCCTACTTCGTCGGTGGCTTCTTCAATCCAGAAACCATTTTCAGTCACGGTGACCAATGTACCGTCTCCACAGGCTTCTTCCAAAGAGTTGTCTTCATTTTTGCAGCAATCTTTAGAACAAGCTAAGATTCCTAAAGCTCCGGTCGTACCTCCAATGAAATCTTATTCACATGAAGCAAAGGTAAACAAGTGGTTAGCTGAACAGGCTAGCGTGGATACGCGTCGCAGAGGTGCTGCACCTCGGCTTGCTCCTGAAGAACACGTACCAGTAGTACACCGCGTAACTGGAAAGCGAATAGTTGGCCCGAAAGCACCTCAGCTTAAGCATCTAGCCCAATGGATTGCTGAAAATCCTATGTATGACATAGATTCCAAGTGGACTGAAGGTATCAAAGAGCACATTAAGTTACCTCAAGACGTTCGCAGTCAAAGACATTCCCCAATGCAATCCAGCGGTGGAATGAGTGAACGGAAAAAAGGACGACCACCCACACTTGATTCTCCATCTCCCAGTGTAATGTCTTCGAATTCTCATATGAATCAAAGTTTAGCTGGTTTAAATCCCGCTATTTTGGCAAGTCTCTCTAGCCTTAGTGCATTTGATCCTAAAACACTAGCTGCAACACTTTCTAATTTAACTGGATTTGATCCAAAATTGTTGAACACGTTCGACCCAAAGTTACTTTCCAGCTTAGGAAGTTTTGATCCTAAAAATAATCCTTTGCTAAACTCGTTCAATAGTATGCCAAATTTGTTAGGTAATATAGCTGGCGGAAATATATTTGCGAATTTAGCTGGATTAGGACTTCCTGGATTCTCTTCTTTAGACTTAAATAATCTAACTGGGTCCAGTGCTTCAAGTGAAAGTAAATCGAAATCTCGTAAAACTACAGAAAGTGGAAATCCCTCTAGTTCTAAAGCAACTAACTCACAGTTTCCATTTGTTTTTCCTAGTCCAAATATGTTATATCCCCAATTAGGGCTAAGTGGTCTGAATCCATTCGGCATGCATTCTGGAATGTCATCAGCATATGATGCATTAGGTTTATTGAGTAACAATATAGCAGCAAGTTCAGGTGCTTCGTCATTACAAGGTTCAAGCCATAGCGCTTCACGTAGTACTTCAAAAACAACTACACCACGTTCGTCAACTATTGTTACCAATTCGTCCACCTCCCGACAGCAAAAAGTGTCTGATCGGCAGCAATCAAGTCAGCTCCAACAAATACATTTGCCACCAGATCCCTATCTTTTAGAATCTTTATCAAAACAATCTATAAATTACGAATCTTTAATGAGACCAGAAAAGAGACAGCGGGACAATGATAACCACGAAACCATAGCAACCGATCTTTCTAAGACCGATAAAAAGAAACTGCCATTTGAAACAATGAGGTCACAAGTCCCTCCGGAATTTGCGGCTGTTCAGGAAAAGCTATTAAAGGGTGATAAAAAAGATATTGACATAAGTAAAATGTTATTAGAACAAATGGCTTCTGGCGCACTTAGCGCTAGCCTTGTGAGTTCGGCAGAGTCTAAAAAGGGTAAAGACGACAAGGATGTTTCGGATAAATTAATCAAAAATTCTACAGAATATATTTCTAGAACATTATTGTCTGAAGACGGAGCATTAAGTACTTCTTTAGCTCACAAACGACCCCACGAGGAAGTTATGAATGAACCAGAAAACTTAGCCCTATCGTCAACAGAATTAAATCCAACTAAAAAAGTAAAAGACAGTTCTACATCGGAAAAAAAAACTTCCATGGAAAAGCAACCCGATCACTCGACGCACACTGGCGAAATGGACCTTGAAGACTTAATAGCTCCTTCAACTGTAATTAAAACTGGTATGAAACCTGATTTTGATACTACTGTTCCTAAATTGACTCCTACAGAAATGACATCATCAACATCTGGATTAGGAAAGGATGAAAAATCACAAACAAAGCTACTAAGTTCTTATCCTGATGATTCTACCATTCTAAATCATGACATCGCATTGGCTGAAGACTGCAATGCAAAAGCAGAAAATGAGATAAAAGACAACTGCTCCAATGACGATGACACTAATATTGGAGATTTGTCTTCTCATGATGGGGGACGCAGATGCAATAAAAAGAAAAACCGAAAGTCGTCTGAAGAAATGCCATCGTCATGCCCGCGACGTGAATTAAGATCAAGCTCTGGACGCCAATCGACAGAGTCAATTAATACAAACCATTAAAATGTAGTATTGCTCGAACGATGTTATTTAATCAATCATCATGATTCAAAATGTATTAAAGTATAACTGTGTCTTTTTTAAGAATATAACAGCCAATTGCGGTTTTTTAACAAAGTATCTTTGAAGTTTTATATTAGGAACTCGAATCGTTTGTTTTGGATAGATTAATCTATTTCCATTTTTTCGAATTCCAGCTGTTGCTACATTATGAATTATTAGTAAATTAGATTAGTTATAAGAATAATATTCTTATTTATATCTTGTATAATTACATAAGACTGGATATTCCACATACACAGATCCACAGTTATACTGAAAATTCTTCGACGGTACATAATAATAGTGTTACTTATGAAATATGTTAATGTAATCGGAACAAAGTAAAATATACGTTAATGCTTAGCGATCACTTTCGGAATGGATTACAATAATTTAGAAATGTGGTTTAGAATTTCATAATGTAGTTTATACGATAAACAATTGACACTGTAGAGATCTCTTGCAAATACAGTAGCTCAGTTTCCTTTTGACTACTATTTGTTTTAAAAGTAAGTTAGCAATGTCGAGTAAATATTAAAACATAACTGACGAGTGAAATTGTGTTAAAATTATTATATTCCTGGTTTTATTATTGTTCTCATTTTTTTTATTATTTAGTAATTATTTTAAGATTTAAGTCAAACACTGAATGTGATAAAATTATTTATTACATGTATTCTTATTATTTTACACTGCTATATTGATGAAATGTATTATATAATTATGTGACAAATCATAAATAAACATAGAACTAAAACATTCGTTTTATTTTAATGAAAGCACAGCAAATAAAGCAAATATGGCTAAATTTGCTCAATTACACGTAATTTTCGATTGTTCCCAACGAGTCACACTGTTACTTGATAGGACAAGTTTTTGCGTTTATTCCCAATGGATCACACACCATGTGAAGAGTGTGACTTGTTGGGAACAAAATATTCTCATGCAGTAACACTAGTGTGCGTAGTCGCAGCGGAAAAAAAGTCGAATTTCTTCATTTCAGTTTAGCAGATATTTAGTGTATGACTACGTGTAATTGTGTATGGTAAGTACAAATTTGTGTATCCTACCATTGGGGAGCTATTCAACAAAAACTGTTTCCGCTGGAACTACGTCATCCCAGCGGCACTTTCCTATGGACGTACAAGAAAAAAAATACATACAATAATTAGTGTGTAACGAGAGCTAAATGTGTATGTTTAAATGAAATTTGTGTGTCATAAAACTGCGAAGATAATCAATTTGCCGCTGCGCTGACGTTAGCCTATTTGATGAAAATCATATAAAACGGTTTACTGCAGAGTTGTTATTTTGTACGCACGTTGCCTTGAATTTGTGTGTAATGTTTGTGAAAACAGAATTTGAAAAAAAACATACCGTTCAATACACGTAAAAGTAAAATAAGGTTATTAGGTCCAAGTACTTAAAATAGGAACACTAGAGCCTAACTTATAACGTTTATTTGTGTCTTGTAAGGGTCTACAATGTCTTGCCAAGTTTCATTTATCTGCTGAGCAACGGTATAATTAACTACGACTGTACCACTATATTGTGTGACATCAGATTGTAGAACTTTTTAATGGAAAAGCAAAACAAAACATATTCCGATATTTTGTGTAACTACAGTTTTGAGCCGTTTGGGGTCGAAACGCTCGGTTCATGGGGCCCGAGTGCTCGTCTCCTTTTTAAGGAAATCTCTCGCCGACTGGTGACACTTCGCGTGACCAGAGGGCTGGCTCTTTCTTTGGCCAAAGAATTAGCATTGCTATTCAGCGTGGCAATGCTGCCAGTCTTCTGGGCACGTTTCCAGATGACAGTGATGCGGAGGAGTACTTTGACGCCTAAGTGTCCTATTGTCGTCGTTGTTTAGATGTTTACATTTTCTTACTTTTAGTCTTATTTTTATTATTAGTTTAGTTCTATTTGTAGTCTGTTTTTAATGTAAATATAATTAATAAGTAATAGTAGTTGTTATGTTAATAAAAAAGGTATTATTTATTAATTAAAAAAAAATAATAATAAAGAGATATAATACAAATACCAGAACAACCGCAATACATGGATAAACCGACCAAGTTTGAAAGGCTACAAAAAAGCGGTCGTGCAGTATATAGAGGTAACGTTCTAAATTTTCCAGTATAGTAGTTAGTAGTGTTTAAAAGTTTCGTACAGGTGCGTACACAATACTTTAGCAGAGAATAAAACAACTGTATGAACTTAGTCCTCTTAAAAGTATTCATTAGTTAATGACTAATTAAAATTTAAAAAAAAACAACAATATTAACAAAGTAATACCTAATAACATTAATATAAATAATCAGTTTTTTTTTTTTAATAAATATATCAAATGTATTGAGATAATAATAATAATAAGCCCAAAATAGATAAATCTTAGGTTTTACTAAAAAAAATTCGTTAGTTGGTCTTCTCGTTCGACCTTTTACAGCAACAAATATAATGACATAGAATCACAGATCAGTAATAAATGACTCAATTATTGTTAAGGTAGGTTTGAAGTGTAGTGTAGTACCTACCTACGTTATAGCGCATAATAATATAAATGGTAATATGCACTGGAAATACTATCTATGTCGAGACTGCAGCCCCTGGGGCTGCAGTCTCGACATAGATAGCGACAAAAATCGGTCGTTAACTCATAACGATGACAAATTTCTTTAATAGATTTTCATCCTTATTTCGAAACCTTAAGGTTGAAAATCTATTAAAGAAATTTGACATCGTTATGACTTAACGATCGATTTTTGTCGCTAACTATGTCGAGACTGCAGCCCCTGGTCATGAGTTCACGAACTGGGAAAGGTAATAAGTTGCGTTACAGAGTAGAGCGATGCAGTAAATCAACTGGATTTGATAAGTATACGTCCATTTTGTTTTATTTTTGTAGAAATTATTGGTTATAGATAGATTAGGAACCTACGTATTCTATGTATACAAATACTGTATTATATCTCTTTAATTATTTAGTGTAATGAGCTGAAATTTTACATGTGAATAGTTGCATTAATACACAAAATATCGGAATATGTTTTGTTTTGCTTTTCCATTAAAAAGTTCTACAATCGGATGTCATACAATATAGTGGTCCAGTCGTAATTAATTATACCGTTGCTCATTAATTACTAAGTGCAGATAAATGAAACTTGGCAAGACATTGTAGACCCTTACAAGACACAAATAAACGTTATAAGTTAGGCTCTAGTGTTCCTATTTTAAGTACTTGGACCTAATAACCTTATTTTACTTTTACGTGTATATCTATTGAACGATATATTTTTTTTCAAATTCTGTTTTCACAAACATTACACACAAATTCAAAGCAACGTGCGTACAAAATAAAAACTCTGCAGTAAACCGTTTTATATGATTTTCCTCAAATAGGCAAACGTCAGCGCAACGGCAAATTTATTATCTTCGCAGTTTTATGACACACAAATTTCATTTAAACATACACATTTAGCTCTCGTTACACACTAATTATTGTATGTATTTTTTTTCTTGTACGTCCATAGGAAAAAAAAAGTGCCGCTGGGATGACGTAGTTCCAACGGAAACAGTTTTTGTTGAATAGCTCCCCAATGGTTTGATACACAAATTTGTGCGTATCATACACAATTACACGACGTCATACACTAAATATCTGCTAAACTGAAATGAAGAAATTCGACATTTTTCCGCTGCGACTACGCACACGTAACACTGACATATTGGAACTACTTCTTACCCAATAAGTAACACCGTTGAGATTCGCTAGTGATGACTAGTGTTTTAAAGCTTGGTAATTCAAAAAAGGTATATACCGTGTAAAACATTTAAGTATGTTTGTTAACGATTGTGAAATCACAAAAGAATGACAATATATCTATCACAGTGAACCTTTTTTTATTTATTTTTTTATAATTAATAATATTCTAAAGCTACGGCAAGTTTTCTCAAATAGAAGCATTCAGTTTTTCATATATTTTCATCTAGTTTGATGGTCTCAAATCTGAACGCCGCCTCTACCTTAATAATTTAGTAATCTTTACTTGTTAACTTTTGGGTTTTCTTGCAGTCGGGTTTTAGTTTTTTTACTTTGTTTTGTATTTAAAATATTTTGCTGTTTTCTATAATTTATTTTGAAAACGTACCGACACCTCATTTGTCCAAATATGATAAGTAGTTTAGGAGCTACGAAGAAATAGATGAACATACATAGACTGTCAAACTCTTAACCCTTCGTATTCGGGAAAAAATGCCGTAGTAATAGTACATGGTAATATTAGAACATTGTTCCAATGACAAATAGTTTAAGTTATTGCCATTTTGATAACGGTTACTTATTTTCTATTAGGAAGTAAAAGTAGGTAAATATAAGGTCCACCTTTTCATACATGAAATATTATAAGAGCAACTTCTATAAGTCGTATAATCGCCATAGCAACGAAAAAAAATAAATAAATGAGTGTTTTTTTTTTTACAAAATTATAATAATTTTAAATTTTTTTGACACTTTTTGCATAAAACCTTAACTCCCATATTCTAACAATGACATTTGGTAAATACGACGTAGTAAACTACCGTAATAGATGCTTAAAAATAAGGAGCCAGTATTTATTTTCTGGGTCAAGTAATTTTAAATTATTTATTTTTTATAAAAAATATACTCGAATAAAAAAAAATCCTTGAAACGACTTTGTTATAGCCGTTAGATGATTGCCTGAAAATATTTCGTGTATGAATAGTTAGACCCTATACAACGTGTAACAGAATAAACGCAATTTCTGAAAGTAGTTGGTTCAGAATCGGCTTCTGAATCGATTTCCGTTATAAAAAATAGGTGTTAAATTTTGACGGAAAAATCTTTTAAATAACTTAAATTAGAAACACAGTATCATGACAAATTAATACAATCCTTAATTCAACGAAATTGAAACCTTAACTCAGAGCAACAAAGGCCACTAAAACGCACGACATTATTTGTAGTTCGCTCATAGCTCGTAATACACACACGTAAATTATATCAATGCATTTACATTAAAAGTAGTGTGCGTCAAATAAAGTGGTAATTTAAAGGAATTCCAACTTTATCTTCAATGAGTAAGGCTTATTTGAATTCACGACCTAACTTAGTTGGTCATCAGAGTATCCCTACAAAAATAAAATTATTTAATTTGAAGAAATTTATACCTTATTGCAAAGAGATAAAACATTTGTCGGCAACCTCTTTGACGGTTATGCGAAATGCCGACACACACGCCGCCGAATACCACGATACCTTACATTAAGCCAGTCATCCGCCGGTAGTGATCTAGAGTAGATGAATTTAGTTCTGTGACTTTTATGTTTCCGCGCGCGATGACTTTCCGGTATACCAATACACAATACACGGAGATGGTGAGGACACTGGCTTGCTGTCTTGATAATGTCGCGTTAGCTTGTCGGGACTTCAATGACAGTTTCGGCTGCAGTGTGAGCGCCAGGACGATGCTGGCTGCAACTCAGCGACTGAGGGACTCTGGGACGTCCCTTCCTAATACGGCTTTGGACAGAGGGACGAATGTGCGGACTACTCGTCTGCAAGAGCGTATTCTCGACCATTTTGACGAACATCCAGAGGACAGCTCGAGAGAAGTAGCACCCCAATTCGACTGCAGCCACATGTACGTGTGGCGAACGTTGCGTGCTGATGGTGAACACCTATTCCATCTTCGACGGTGTCAAGACGGTGCTTACAAAATTGAAAAACAATTTAAGAAAGCGTGCAAATAAGTGCATAGAACAAGGCGGTGGTCACTTTGAAACTTTAATGAAAGTAAATCGCAGAAATAGTGCAAATTAATAACCTAAGTGTAAATAGTCCAGTCTGTAAGTACCTACTTCTTCCTATCAATACGATTGTATTCTTATCATTGTAAATATTATGATTCAAATCTTTTAAACACGCGGCTCTTTGAATATTTTTGTAGTACAAACAATAAACTGTACATAAACACGACTTATCATGGGGTAGTTGATATCGCGAAAGTTACGCATCTGAGATACATTTTTTACCCGTGTGTGCCGCACGGAGTTCGGGCGCTTCGCCCTTCGTTAGTTTCGTAGTTCGGGTAAAAAGTCGCTGTTTTAAATGCATCCTCGTTACTAAGCCTAAAGTGTTAGATTCGTGTTGATAATTTCACATACTAGAAAATTATCAATCATTACACGGTAAACTCAATGAAGTAAAAAAAAAAAACAAAAAAAATCAAAGCATTTATTTCAAGTAGGCCAGTTACAGGCACTTTTGAATTGTCGAAACAAAGGCAACAGTAAAATAAAGCTACAGTCCCAGTCACAAGGCACAAAAACTGTGAAAGTACTGTAGTTGCCCATTCCCTAACGTAGATCTCTATGGAGAAGAACGGGCAAGAAACTCCATGGACACTCTTTTAAATCAGAATACTTTAACAAAACCTTGGTTACATCATTCATTTTGAGATGGTACATTATGTGAGAACGATGCAGCAAGATGTGTACGTTAAAAGTGTCCATAGTAAAAACAATTCAAAAATAAAATAATTAATTCAAATAAGCCGTGGCAAATAAGAGATGACCAGTCACAACTGACAGCGCCCGTTCACGAACATGACGCATGTATCAGCACCATTCAACACCATCTTGAAGGGAACTAAATGATCCGACACACGTGCCACCATCAGCGAGACATTTGAGTGAGCATGACATACTCCTAACCGCCAGGGCACATTCAAGTCAAGAAAAGACGCAGGTTTCCAGCGAATGACAGCTTTCTAGTACATAGTACTCACACAATATGGGCTAGGCGGCTATATAATACAAAAGAGATTGAATCTATACCATGCAAAGATAGTTATACAATCTTCAGCAGCTCCAACAATACTATTTAATGCTATCAATTTAGGCGCCCCTGTTCTTGTGGAGCAGGACCGGCATTGAGCCAAGCATTTTTATCAGTGATATAATCGTCCAACTTATAATATGCTTTCTTACATAGTGTGCGTATAATGCATGTTTTAAATTTCGTTTCATTCAGTTCAAGAATACTTTGTGGAATTTTATTATAGCATCTCAAACAGTACCCCATGAAAGATGAGTCTACTTTAGCGAGTCTGAAGCCTGGCTGAACTAATTGGTCTCTATTTCTAGTACTGTAACTGTGTCTGTCACCTCTTTTATTAAAAAGATGTAGATTTTTTCTTACATACATTATGTTTTCGTAGATGTATTGACAATGTAGCATCATGATGTTAACTTCCTTAAACAGTTCCCTTAGAGAATCGCGCCTACGAAGATTATATATGGCTCTGATGGCTCTTTTTTGCAGAATAAATATAGACTCAATGTCTGCAGCCCGTCCCCACATTAAAATGCCATAAGACATAATACTATGAAAGTAACTAAAATAGACCATAATGTATGTAAGAAGAAGAAGAAGAAGAAGAAGAAAAAATCTACATCTTTTTAATAAAAGAGGTGACAGACACAATTACAGTACTAGAAATAGAGACCAATTAGTTCAGCCAGGCTTCAGACTCGCTAAAGTAGACTCATCTTTCATGGGGTACTGTTTGAGATGCTATAATAAAATTCCACAAAGTATTCTTGAACTGAATGAAACGAAATTTAAAACATGCATTAAACGCACACTATGTAAGAAAGCATATTACAAGTTGGACGATTATATCACTGATAAAAATGCTTGGCTCAATGCCGGTCCTGCTCCACAAGAACAGGGGCGCCTAAATTGATAGCATTAAATAGCATTGTTGGAGCTGCTGAAGATTGTATAACTATCTTTGCATTGTATAGATTCAATCTCTTTTGTATTATATAGCCGCCTAGCCCATATTGTGTGAGTACTATGTACTAGAAAGCTGTCATTCGCTGGAAACCTGCGTCTTTTCTTGACTTGAATGTGCCCTGGCGGTTAGGAGTATGTCATGCTCACTCAAATGTCTCGCTGATGGTGGCACGTGTGTCGGATCATTTAGTTCCCTTCAAAATGGTGTTGAATGGTGCTGATACATGCGTCATGTTCGTGAACGGGCGCTGTCAGTTGTGACTGGTCATCTCTTATTTGCCACGGCTTATTTGAATTAATTATTTTATTTTTGAATTGTTTTTACTATGGACACTTTTAACGTACACATCTTGCTGCATCGTTCTCACATAATGTACCATCTCAAAATGAATGATGTAACCAAGGTTTTGTTAAAGTATTCTGATTTAAAAGAGTGTCCATGGAGTTTCTTGCCCGTTCTTCTCCATAGAGATCTACGTTAGGGAATGGGCAACTACAGTACTTTCACAGTTTTTGTGCCTTGTGACTGGGACTGTAGCTTTATTTTACTGTTGCCTTTGTTTCGACAATTCAAAAGTGCCTGTAACTGGCCTACTTGAAATAAATGCTTTGATTTTGATTTTGATTTTTGAAGACCAGTCTAGCGGTATCTACATCAGTATATTGACGGATTTTTCTTATAGCATACGCTGCTGAACTTAGCCGCCCCGCAAGAGATGTTAAATGAGAACCCCATTGTAGCCTTGAATCAAGCGTAATCCCCAGGAAAACCGTTTTATCTACAAATTCAAGTTTCTCTTTATTCAATACTATATCACAATCGCTACTTTTAACATTCGGTAAAGCAAATCTTACGCATTTCGTTTTTTTTTCATTTAACACTAAATTGTTTGCTGTGAACCAATTAAGGACCTGAAGTAGGGCATTATTCACGTCATCTAGATTTTGGGCCCGTCTATTTATCTTAAAAATTAGCGAAGTGTCATCAGCGAATAACACCATATTTTGAGGTTGGTTTTTCAATAAATAGGGGAGATCATTTGTATATACTAGAAAGAGGAAAGGACCCAATATTGAGCCTTGCGGTACCCCCATTTTTACTTTTAAACCCTGTGAATTAACACCATTTATTTGCACATGTTGTTGTCTATCACTCAAATAAGATTTTACCAAACTAAGTGCAAGTTTCCCTAGTCCGTAATGCTCAAGTTTCAAAAGTAATGTGTCGTGATTTACGCAATCAAAAGCTTTGGAGAGGTCACAAAAAATGCCAATGGCGTCATGGGACTCTTCCCACGCAGTAAATATGTGCTTTAATAAGGTTACACCGGCGTCAGTTGTACAACGTCCCTTGGTGAAACCATATTGTTGATCGTGTAAGATTCTGTTGGTATTAAAATGATTGAGCATTTGATTTAGCATTACCTTTTCAAACACTTTGCTAAAAACTGGCAACACGGATACAGGTCTATAATTATTTGTATCTTTACTATCTCCGGATTTAAACACAGGTATGACTTTACTGTATTTCATTAAGTCCGGGAAAACTCCTTGATCAACACACAAATTAAAAATTAAAGCTAAGTATTTTGCTATAGTCTCAACTATGGATGTACAAACTCTGATAGACATTCCCCAAAGATCTTCGGTCAGTTTGACTTTTATTTGCCGGAAAGCTTTAATAACTATCATAGGGTTTATGTGTTTAAATTTAAATTCAGCCGGGCAGTCAGACACATTCGCCTTTAATAAACCAATTGAGACTTCAGGAGAGGAATTAAGAGCCTCCGTAGTTTTTAACGGTATATCGGTAAAGAAATTTACAAACTCATGAGCTACTTCCTGATTAGAGCTTTTAGGACCACATGCTGTATCTAATGTGTAGCTAGTGTTACGTATTTTCTTCCTGTTAGTCTCGTTATTTATGACTTTCCAAACTGTCTTAATTTTGTTTTCTGCTGTTTTGATCTTGTTGCTAATGTGCAAGGCTTTGGCAACCTTGCACGTATTTCTAAAAATTTTTGAATACTTAGCAACATACTTGTTAAAAGTTTCAGAGTTTATATAAGGCTTAAGGCCATAAAGCTCAAATAGTCTTTCCCTACTTTTTCTGATACCTCTAGTTGCCCAATCACTAAATATAAATTTAGTGCAAATACATTTTGTCTTCTTTTCAAAAGTTTTGTTAAATTCAGTGTGAACTATTGAAAATAAATTATCATACAATTGATTTATATTAATATCGTCCATATGATGGCTCATAACACTTAACTTGTTCTGTAGGGAAATATTATACCTCTTTAAATTATTAGTAGTTATAGGTCTACATTGAATCTGAACTTTTTGCAATGGTATGTTACACCTAAAAGTTACAGTTTGTCCGCTATGGTCAGACGGCAAACAATTTACTATGGCTTTATCTAAGTAATCACAATTGCAGAAAACATTATCTATACAAGTAGCAGAAGATGAAGTGACTCTCGTAGGTTCAATAAAAATGTTAGTCAAGTCAAATGACTAGATAAGATTTAATAATCGACTGCTATTAGAATTTTCTTCAAAAATATTGATATTGAAATCACCACAAATAATTATAGGTTTATCACTGGCTGCAAGTTTTGCCAGGACATCTTCCATTATTGATTCAAATAAGGAAAAGTTTTGATAGTTTGGGGGTCTGTACACACACACAATTACATGCTTATCTAGCTCAACACAAGACAGTTCGACGCAATGTTCCGCCGAGAGTATTAAAAGTTATTCATAATATCAGCCTGTGACAGTTTAGGTACGTAAAATTCGTTCATTGAACTTAAGCAAATCTAATGCCTACAGCTATGGTCAGCTGGCGATCGCTCGAGTTTGTGTGTCGCGTCGGCCACTAACATTGCATGAGTGTGTGTGCGATGCACATACGTTTTGCGTTTAGTAAGGATAACTATTTTATAAAGAAAGACTAGGTTTGGTTTAAATTTATTTAATTACGGATGTCGTTTTAGAATTATAATTTAATATTCTAATTGGGGTGTCTGAGGTATTGCGCTTAATCTGTTACACGTTGTATATTTTGTGTAAAAAATATATTTAAAACGATGTAATGTGAAAAGAGCAGATTTTTTTATTTGTGATTTATCTTATGCTGTGATTTTAAGGGTTCCGTAGCCAAATGACGGAAAACGGAACCCTTATAGATTCGTCATGTCTGTCCGTCTGTCCGTCTGTATGTCACAGCCACTTTATTCCAAAACTATTAGAACTACACAGTTGTTTGGTAGGTAGATATATTCTGTAAACCGCTTTACGATATCTATAGAAAATTTAAAAAAAAGATTAAGGGATCATACATGGAACTGAAACTAATTTCTTTATTTTTTATCAAACCTGTACGTGCGGGGCGTCTGTAGATAGGTCTTTAAATAGACATTGAGGTGCCTTAAATAATTTTTTCTCCCAAAGTGGTAAAATATGACCCGTCCCTCTAATTTCTAAAGTAAGACGAGGTAATTATGAAAAAATGTAGGATTGCAGAACGTAAAAAAAAAATTCGACGAAAATTGGTTTGAATATGATTTGATGTTTAGTTTTTGAGATATGGGCCTTTTTATATCAAACTGCAGCAGTCACTTTGTTTTTCATTAACATACTATGAAAAACAAATTTTGTTTTGCTGTTGATTAATACAACATTTATGAATGAGCCTTCAAAATATTTTTATTATATTGTTTGCCGCATTGGGACCCTGTGTGCGTGTGAGTATGACACGCACTTGGCCGGTTTTTATCATGAACAAAAGATGAGTCTTAATGGTTTTACTGATTGGGTAAGGAGTAGTGCCAATATGTCACAGTGTTACTGTATGAGAGTATTTTGTTCCCAACGAGTCACACTCTTCACTTGGCGTGTGATCTGTTGGGAATAAACACAAAAAGTTGTCCTATCGAGTAACAGTGTGACTGGTTGGGATTTTTTTTTCGCAACGAATCACTGACACGTTACAGTGTGACTCGTTGGGAACAAACGATAAAAAGTTGTCCTATCTAGTAACAGTGTGACTGGTTGGGATTTTTATTCACAATTTTTAACAATCTGTAATTTTACTATGAAATAACATTCCGCCGTGTTCGGCTAGTAAGCTCTAATTTTTAGAGTTAGCTTCGCTCGCTTTTCGTTAAAGATTTGGCTTATCGGAGTCCACAAAAATACAATTTTTACGAACTCGCTTCGCTCGCTCTTCAATGAAGACTTTACTAGTTATGGTCCAGGAACCTCTAATTTTTCGAGCTCACTCGGGGTCCAGAAACCTCCTTGTATTGATGCCAGCTATTGATAATACAGGTTTTATGCACGGCTGTTATTTTGAAAATTAACTAAATCTAGGTGGAGCTCGTGGCTAAATAATAACAGCCACTCGGGGTGGATCTTAAGGTTAAGCCGCGCTTGCCTATTTTGGTCCGTGGATGGGTGACCGCCCATTACATACCGAGTTTCCTCCGTTCCTCGGAAAGCACGTTAAGCTGTTCGTCCCGGCTGTCATTTATAGATCTTTGACAGTCTTTACAGGTAGTCAGTGGCCCGAAAGTCGAACAACCAGTCTTACCAAGGGGTATCGTATTACCCAGTACTAACTGAGTGGAGGTCAGATAGGCAGTCGCTCCATGTAAAATACTGGTATTTAGCTGCTTCCGGTTAGACTGTAAGCCGACCCCAACATATTTGGGAAAAGGCTAGGCAGATGATGATCCTATGGACTAAAACGACCTATTGTGACTAAACTAGAGAACCTTTATGGCAAGCTCGGCCTAGACAGTTTTAGTTTAGCCATCGGGGGTGGCATCATCAGTATTGCACTCGGGCGCTCTAAACACCTAGCAGCGGGACTGCAATTGAAACCGCGCCTTTTTTCAGCAGTCGGACAGTAATACAGTATTAGCTAATATAATAATAATGGTTTCAAGTACAAGCTTGTTATGCCCGTGGCCTAGTACTCGATGTTGGTATTGGTAATATCACGTTTTATTGGTATCGACCTATCGTCACTGACAAGACTATTGGTGCCAATATAAACTTGACATTGTGGTGATAAGCCGGTTCCACACTAGACGATCCAAATTATGATTAATATCCAGTACTGTTAAAATACCACCTTGAATTCGTGGCAGCCTGGTTCTTATTACAGAAAATTATGATAAGTATCAGAAACTTAAAATAGAATAACACCTTGAATTTATGCCAGCCTGGTACTTCTTTTTACAGTTTGAAACCATTCGTAATTATGCGAAAGGCTGGACCGATTTGAATGATCTCTGTTTCGTTGGATTGGTCTCCGCCTCGAATAGCAGAATAACTATTATAACGGACTAAAATTTATTTTTTAAAATAAATTAGGCTGGAATTTAAAAAAAAAATTAATAAATTAGGTTAGACATCTTTCGTTCATGTCCCTACTCTACGCAGTTAGAGTAGGTAAGTAGGGTAGGGTAGGATATGTAGGTAGGAAATGTAGCATTTCATCGCATGCCGGTTGACTGTAAGGCGGTACGAAGTTCGCCGGGTCAGCTACTAGAACTACTACTACTACTACTACTACTACTACTACTACTACTACTACTACTACTACTTCTATTAACAGTAGCTAACATTAAAAAGAAAACCATTAACTCGATGAAAAAGTTAGGGCGAGCAAAGGAACTTATATACTAACTGGAATGATGACGTGCAGCGGAAAGCCGTTCCGTTCCGAGCGAGAAAACTTCGATAGTGGATGTCATCCCTTTCTAACATGGTATCCAATATTTGTGCTTACATTTGGGACAGTTATTCTTTTATAACTTACTAGCATCCCCGCTTTGCATGGGTAGCAGTTTACTCAAAAACAGGGCGAAGCCGAAGCCTACGCATACTGTAAAATTCTGCAATGGGATAAATAAAAATAAAGTAAATGTGATGAAGTGAAGAATACGTGACACTTATTTTCGTTCACGGTAGTCTACATGTTAGGTTACAAATCCTTCATTTGTAAAGAGATTTTAAAGCGTATAGGGCTGCAACATTCACATAGATGAAGCATGAGCATGTAGCATTTTCAAACAACTTCATATGTAGTATTTCATAAATTTATTAATCACAAAATCAAATCAAAATCAAAGCATGTATTTCAAGTAGGCCAGTTACAGGTACTTTTGAATTGTCGAAACAAAAACAACAATGAAATATAGCTACAGTCCCAGTCACAAGGCACAAAAACTGTGAAAGTACTGTAGTTGCCCATTCCCTAACGTAGATCTCTATGGAAAAGAACGGGCAAGAAACTCCATGGACACTCTTTTAAATCAGAATATTTTACAAAACCTTGATTACATCATTCATGTTGAGATGGTACATTATGTGAGAACGATGCAGCAAGATGTGTACGTTAAAGGTGTCCATAGTAAAAACAATTCAAAAATAAAATAATTAATTCAAATAAGCCGTGGCAAATAAGAGATGACCAGTCACAACTGACAGCGCCCGTTCACAAACATGACGCATGTATCAGCACTATTCAACTCAACCATTTTAAAGGGAACTAAATGATCCGACACACGTGCCACCATCAGCGAGACTTTTGAGTGAGCATGCCATACTCCTAACCGCCAGGGCACATTCAAGTCAAGAAAAGTCGCAGGTTTTCAGCTAATGACAGCTTTCTAGTACATTGTACTCACACAATATGAGCTATGCGGCTATATAATACTAAAGAGATTGAATTTATACAATGCAAAGATAGTTGTACAATCTTCAGCAGCTCCAACAATACTATTTAATGCTATCAATTTATGCGCCCCTGTTCTTGTGGAGCAGGACCGGCATTGAGCCAAGCATTTTTATCAGTAATATAATCGTCCAACTTGTAATATGCTTGCTTAAATAGTGTGCGTTTAATGTATGTTTTAAATTTCGATTCATTCAGTTCAAGAATACTTTGTGGAATTTTATTATAGCATCTCAAACAGTACCCCATGAAAGATGAGTCTACTTTAGCGAGTCTGAAGCCTGGCTGAACTAATTGGTCTCTATTTCTAGTACTGTAATTGTATCTCTCACCTCTTTTATTAAATAAATGTTGATTTTTTCTTAAATACATTATGTTTTCGTAGATGTATTTACAATGTACCGTCATGACATTTATTTCCTTAAAAAGTTCCCTTAGAGAATCGCGCCTACTAAGATTATATATGGCTCTGATGGCTCTTTTTTGCAGAATAAATATAGACTTAATGTCTTCAACTCGTCCCCATAACAAAATGCCATAGGACATAATACTATGAAAGTAACTAAAATAGACCAGTCTAGCGGTATTGACATCAGTATATTGACGGATTTTTCTTATAGCATATGCTGCTGAACTTAGCCGCCCCGCAAGAAATGTTAAATGACAACCCCATTGTAGCCTTGAATGAAGCGTAATCCCCGGGAAAACCGTTTTATCTACAAATTCAAGTTTCTCTTTATTCAATACTATGTCACTATCGCTACTTTTAACATTCGGTAAAGCAAATCTTTTGCATTTCGTTTTTTTTTCATTTAATACTAAATCGTTTGCTGTGAACCAATTATGGACCTGAAGCAGTGCATTATTCACGTCATCTAGATTTTGGGCCCGTCTATTTATCTTAAAAATTAGGGAAGTGTCATCAGCGAATAACACCATATTTTGAGGTTAGTTTTTTAATAAATAGGGGAGATCATTTATATATACTAAAAAGAGGAAAGGACCCGATATTGAGCCTTGTCGAACACCCATTTTTACTTTTAAACCCTGTGACTTAACACCGTTTATTTGCACATGTTGATGTCTATCACTCAAATAAGATTTTACCAAACTAAGTGCAAGTTTCCCTAGTCTGTAATGCTCAAGTTTCAAAATTAATGTGTCGTGATTTACGCAATCAAATGCTTTGGAGAGGTCACAAAATATTCCAATGGCGTCTTGGGACTCTTCCCACGCAGTAAATATGTGCTTTAATAAGGTTACACCGGCGTCAGTTGTACAACGTCCCTTGGTGAAACCATACTGTTGATCGTGTAAGATTCTGTTGGTGTTAAAATGATTGAGCATTTGATTCAGCATTACCTTTTCAAACACCTTGCTAAAAACTGGCAACACGGATACAGGTCTATAATTATTTGTATCTTTACTATCTCCGGATTTAAACAGAGGTACGACTTTACTGTATTTCATTAAATCCGGGAAAACTCCTTGATCTACACACAAATTAAAAATTAAACCTAAGCATACTTAGCTTTAATTTTTAATTTGTGTGTAGCTATGCTAGACTATAGCACCATAGTGCTATAGTCTCTAACTATGGATGTACAAACTTTGATAGACATTACCCAAAGATCTTCATTCAATTTGACTTTTATTTGCCGGAAATCTTTAATAACTATCATTGGTTTTATGTGTTTAAATTTAAATTCAGCCGCCAGTCAGACACATTCGCCTTTAATAAACCAATTGAGACTTCAGGAGAGGAATTAAGAGCCTCCATAGTTTTTAACGGTATATCGGTAAAGAAACTTACAAACTCACGAGCTACTTCCTGATTAGAGCTTTTAGGACCACATGCTATATCTAATGTGTAGCTAGTGTTACGTATTTTCTTCCCGGTAGTCTTGTTATTTATGACTTTCCAAACTCTTTCCACACTATACATTATTTAACGTATGGTTTTATGTTATTGTTGGTTTTAGTATAAGTCAGTAATCTTAAATTTAAGTTCGATTTAAATTATTATTTTAATAATTATTATTTGAATATTAAATTAATCCCGTTACGATGTATGTGCTAGTTTAGCTATCAACGTGATATCCGATAACAATGAAGCAAAAAATTTTATTTTTTTTGTTTTGACACAATCCACTCTGGTCGCTTTCTCGCACTGAAGGTTTTTTGCCCCTTTGAATTAATTAAAATAATACGAACTGTATGCGTATGAGATAAAGTTCATTTTCAAACGGTTTTTGATATCAAAACTTTGTTCGTAATCATTTCCAGTTATTCCAGTTAGTATATAAGTTCCTTGGTATTCAGTTAAATTTACGTTCCGTTTCAAGTTTAGTTTGTGTTTTACCAATATTTTTAGAAAATAATTTTAAATACTTCGACGCAGCTCCGGCAGCTAAAATCGCGCGCGCTTCAGATCCCCCCCCACCCCCCACAAAGACAGAATGCTTAAATTCAGGCGACTCGGCTAAACCCAACCCTTATTTGGCTGATCCAGTGGTCGCAAGCGCGACTGCTGAGCATAAGGTCATGGGTTCGATTGCCGGGTCGGGCAAAGTGTTATTATGGTTTTTCACGGGACTTACACATAACTGGCGAAATGTGGGTGTACTCGTTAGGTTGGGTACTCCTGCCTAACCCTACGGGGATTACAAGGCGTGATGTTATGTTTTAAACTATAATGAACGTGAAAGTTTGTAAGGATAGTTGGAATAGACGTTACTGTTTCATGCAAAAATTACTTATACATCACCGCACGCAAAATACGCGCTTTGACGTGGAGTTGCGGACACCAGCCCGTTATACAATACAATACTTATACATCAGAACAACAAACAGGCAATAATGTATCAAGGTATCGTGTAGAAAATGAATTTACGCCTGCAAGGCTATTGCAAAAGGCCAGCAAGCACTTAAATCCCCAAATTATTTTGTAGCCTATTCATCTAATGCCATTCAACATACAAGACTTGTACTATTATGTATTCTGTGCTAATTACACAATATTTTGTCAGCAAACGAAAACTCCTACACCGAATTCACGTTAGACGGCCTGGAGTATTTCGATATTCCAATAATATTCAGCGATTTTTATGAGGATTTAACATCGATGTTTATCTGTGAATATCGCACATCCCTAACTGACAGTGACAATTTAGAAAAATGTTTATGTGGCGATCCAAAAGTCACTTACTGATAGTCTTCTACTGAGGAATTTCTAATTTTCATGTGTTGTTGCGATTAGTGATGGCTATGCAAGCGACCCTTCCATTTTATGTAATATTCCTCCTGTAGTCCTGTTGGAAAACAGTTAAATTGCGTTTAACCATCATTAAAATGGAAGATCGAGCAGCCAAGTTAGCCTTAGCACGAAAAAAGGTAATCGTTATATTTTGTTTTATAAAAAACCATATATTGTAATTTACTCCAGTACCGTTTGTGCTGTATTATGTATTGCTAAAGTTCTCCAAATGACACGTCATACCACCATTGTCGAGTTTCAAGAGGACCATCCATCTACACCTACACTCGGCTCGGGTGTTACAGACCTTTCAGTGTTGTTTGTTTTTGCCTCTCATGGCCTTCTTGCCCTTGAGTAGTAGAAAATAGGATTTAAAAAAAAATCGTCTTGATACTTATTAGAGATTTTAGTTATTAGAGATGTAGATTATAGTCCCCATGTTTCTGACCATGCCAGAAGATGATCTTCTTGCCCTTGCGCCATTTTTCGTGTGGTCGGCGCAACACGTTTTCTTCTTTTATTCTGCCTTGTCAGACATCACAGCTTCATTTACTCCTATGTCTGTCATATAATTTTTTTATCCCATTAAATTAAGAAAATATATCTAGTTTACTGCATCTAGAATACTTACCAATTGCCCTTTTTTTGCAATAATAGTTGTTAGCAATTTGAAACTATCATATAAAACATAATTCTGATAAAAAACCATCAAAAAGATTTATTTAACAGATTTACCTAAGAGGAAAGCACCAGGAGAACCTGCAAAATTAAAATGTTTCTTTTTTTAAATTTTATCTCTTATCCATTATCCACCATTGGTTTGTCCAATTGTAGCTACTCAAAAAACCTGTACACAAACATTTTCTGCCTTTTTCCCATGGAGGTAGATAGAAACCACAGAACACCACCTGCTATGATCCTTACACACTCCTTTTGCCTTGTCGATGTTCAATACAAATAAATCATATAGAACTGTCCAGTACATACTGGTTGGTTGAAATCTGAGTCGAGTTCGGGAAGAAGAATATTACAAATAACTATTATGAGACAATATTTTCTAGTGTCACATTGCTGCCGAGATATAAGCTATCAAAACTAATATCTCTTTTACATTATAACTTTTTTATCTTTTAGCCTGTAGTTCGAGAGATATAATGTATATTTCTTTCAGCTCCATACAAACTTTTTGTTAAAGACTAAAACTTTTTAGTTTTGAAATCAAAATATGTAAATAAAGATTATATTATTGACCATAATGATGATCAATAGAAGCTATTTCATCATCTGCCTAGCCTTTTCCCAACTATATTGGGGTCGGCTTCCAGTCTAACCGGATGCAGCTGAATACCAGAACCAATAGAAGCTATTTAAAAAATGGAAATTTCTCATCTCTATGAAAGCCGATTTTCAGACTACAGTGCACTGCCCAATTTCAGACTAATTCTTTTTGTCTCCTCACTACATTTATATGGTTCCAAGTCCCAACTTTAACCTTTTAACCGCCACGTCAATAACGAAAATCTGTGTTCTCCATGCCAAGCGCTTTAAAAAAGTGATGTTTTCGACGTGCCAAGCCGTCCAAGGCGTCTCGAGCACCTTTGGATTTGACGTCCATAGACGTATGAGGCATGGTGGTCAATAGTTTAAAAGTAAAAACGGAATCTGTATAATACAGCTGCAAACATTTTTTGTCTACCCTAACAAAAAATCACAATCACAATAGTTATTTGTTAAATTTAATCAATAGTATTTAATGTCAACTTGCCAAGAGTCTAGCCTGTGAGTGTGTGTGAGAGTGTTTCTGAGTACAAACTCATATTTGATATGATAGTGTTCTATGTTGTGTGTAATGCGAGCAATAAAATGCATAATTTTAAATAACAGTTAGTAAAAATATTCTACTTGGAACAAACATTTTAAAATTGCGTTGCTTAACAAAGTGGTTTTGGGCAGAAAAATCTTCAGGGTGGAAATCATCCACGGTGATAGCTAGACGAAATAAATAAACAAATTATGTATTCAGGGTGTAAAAGGACAGAAGCCTTCAGTCTTTAGTCAAGCATTCTGTACAAGGCTTTTCATTATATTTCTTGCAGCCTTAATTAGTTATAGTCCAGTCAAATAAGCAAAAAAAAGGGGTAAACCTCGGAATAAGAGATAAGTTGTAAACATGTATATGTTACCGGCCAAACCCGATTTTAGGCCAAACTAAGCACTCTGACTAAATGGGTTAGGTTAGGTTAGAAGTGTGAGCAACCACGCGCGAGCCGAGGTTGCGTAGCAGGGCCGATGAGTGCCACAGCAAAGTTGCGCGCATTGTAATTGCTTTGTTTGTGTTAGTGTATCCTGACACGATAAACACGTGAACTGGTTTGGCCTAGGACAAACTAGTTTGTCCTGGAATCGGGTTTGGCCTGAAATCGGGTTTGGCCGGTAACATATACACCTTTATTTTGGTGTTCTAAAAGTTGTCTCAAAAGTCTCATGGAATCCGGTGTCTGCGTCGTAAGTTATTCAAGGTCAAAGGTCACAAAAATCAGTTTTTCGCGATTATCTCCGTTTCTATAGCTGCAATGATGTTGACATGTTAATAAAAATAGTAGAGCATAAAATTTGCAACAAATTTTGGATCGAAATTTTTTTCATACGCCCAACCGTTTTTTAGATAGAGGGCAGAGAGCCCGCAATGCATGGTCAACCGTGAATCTCGGTGAATAATACTTTGTATAAAGTTATTAAATTATTGAAATATCATTAACGATAAATAATTTGTATTATTTATTAGTTAATACATTATATTTAATAACATTTTGTATATTCATTTAATAATACTTACCTACTTTGACTAATTAAAAACTCGTTAGATGAAATACTTATTGTATTACTTTGAGAGGAGCTCGTGGCTAAATAATAACAGCCACTCGGATCGATCTTTAGGTTAAGCCGTGCTTGCCAAGGTTGGTCTGTGGATGGGTGACCACCCATTACATACCGAGTTTCCACCGTGCCTCGGAAAGCACGTTAAGCTGTTGGTCCCCGGCTGTCATTGGTAGATCTTTGACAGTCGTTACAGGTAGTCAGTGGCCCAAAAAGTCTGACAACCAGTCTTACCAAGGGGTATCGTATTACACGGTAGTGGGTTGTGGAGGTCAGATAGGCAGTCGCTCCATGTAAAATACTGGTATTCAGCTGCATCCGGTTTATAGATTCACACTTTGAGACTTTGCATTTCAGTGACTATGGCTAAGCGCTGCGAGCTCTATGCCCTCTATCTCAAAAACGGTTGGGCGTATGAAAAAATTTCAATCCAAAATTTGTCGCAAATTTTATGCTCTACATTTTTTATGAACATGTTAACATCAATGGAACTACAGAAACCGAGATAATCACGAAGAACTGATTTTTGTGACCATGCAAAGTTAAGTAACACTGCAAAAATTATGTTTTTGTGTTAGTTTTCGCGTCGGTCTCCCTTCCACCCCGTATGTATTTAAGAATAATATGCATGGTGGTTGAACCCACAGAATTTGTTCTAATATTATGATTGTCATGTTTCAGCTGAAAGATCACCAGGAAAAAAAACAATTCTCTGGACAAAAAGATGAATTTGTTTATAAATCAGAAGGTTTAATATTGAATGATAACGATAATCCTATGCATCCAGCATTGAAATGTGATGAAGGTTTTGTCAATGAAAGTACACAAGATGCCCTAGATAATCAACACAACGTTGATGTTTTTGAAACAAGCTATGTGACATCAACTGCAAGCAATACAAGCCATATAAAAAATACGAATGTGAATGAAGATAATTTAATACCAGAAGCAGATGTGAACATAACAGAAATCTTGATTTCAAATAAAAGAAATTTGGAAATGCAAGTATATCATTTACAGACAACTTTAGGTCAACTAGAACAAAAACACGCTGTAGTAGTCAGTGATTATACAAAATGCAACCAAAAACTGAATGAATTAGAAATTGAAATTAAAAATATAAACGACAAGTACTTGAATGCTACTCAAGAAATAATGATAAAAGATGCAAAACTGAATGAACTTAGGTCAGTAAATTCTTTGTTATCCGAAGAAAATGGTAATTTGGCTGAACAACTAGAATTTACAAAGAGTGTATTAAATGCTAAAGAAGCAGAAAGTGGTTCCCTTAATAATCAAATATTTAATCTTCAAAACAAATATGATCTTATACACTTGCAGCTGCAACAACTAACAAATGGTTCACCATCTAGTCCAGCAACTGGTCAAGTCAATAACAGCGATAAATCAGAAGCTATGTTACAAAAGATTTCTAATTTAGAGCAGCAATTACATTCATTGCAAAAAGAAAGAGATCAGATTAATCAGCATTACGAGCATTATGTTGCTGAATTGAATGAACAATTAAGATCAGTAATTAAGAAAAATGAAGAACTTACTCGCGAAGTTGAAAATCTTTCAAATAGAGAAAACAGTTTAATAGAGCAAATAAGTGACATGGAAATCAGAATACAGAATCATAACCGTGATAAAAAAAAGTTTGAGGTGGATCGTAACACGAGCATTGTGAGAGACATGCAAGATAATTTAAGGAAAGCTCAGGTAAATATGAAATGGTCTTTAATTCGTAATGCCCACTGCCAAGGGTACACGAAACTATTTTTTGATGCTACAATAGCAACATAGTCCTAGTAAGCTACTAGCGAGTCACTCTGACCTTGTTTATGCAAAGCTATGAGGATAGTTGTCTTCCCATATTTTCCTAGCTTCGTATTAGTGCTACTTTTCAAGGTACTTTGATCGCAAATTAGAAATTTTCATACTTGGTCACCCTAAAGCTTCGATCTCTCTGGATTACTGGGTTTCTTGCACAGACAAAATATATCTTCTTTGATTTTAGGAACAATACAGTAGTTTTCTAAGAACGTTTTCATGTAGCTAAAGCGGTTAAGGTACCTGGTCTCACTACCCAGTCTCCAAAATCTACAATTCGTTGAATCTGGCTGGTAATAAAATAGCTAGGATCGGGTGGGGTGTATCATAACGGAAAAGATTGTTAGATAAAAACCTGAATACTTTTCTGAGTTGATTCATTTTCGCTATTTCTTAAGGTGCTCCCTCACCGACAGCATTCGCCTGTAATGTTACATAGATTCGATTAGGAGCATTACTTTACAATACTGCCTCACTAACTGATGAGCGTTGTCGCCTGTAGTTGAATCAGTTGTTTTAACAATGTGCGCCCACGCCACATAATATTAATTCGATTAAGTTACTTACGAAACACCTTATTTCAAAATCGGCGTAATACATGTGGATTGCCTATTTATAAAGAATCAACAACGCAGAAACAAATAGTAACGGATGCTCACAGTCACTACTGTAATGTTATAAATTGTATAATTACAGCATGCGCACTGTAATGCTCGCTTCTCCTCACTCAGTGATTTAGTTCTCGAATCTGAACTACTTTCATTACAGGCGTATGCTCCCGGTTAGTTGCGCCTTTATACTTTGGGATTTGGTCATTCACACGTATTTTGATATATCATAAGTAGGTATATATGTAATTAGAATATTGTTTTTGTAGGAAGATTTGGGCGAATTGCAGAGCAAGCATGAACAACTTCAAAATCAATATGCCGAAAGCGTTGCCAAAGTTAAGGAACTATCAGAAGTAAAAGAAGCAGAATGTAATCATGACAATATTAGTCTGTCCAAATTAAATGCCGATATGACAAGTGATAAAGTTGCTGCACAAAGAGCTACTGAACAAAACAAGAAATTGAAAGAAGATATTCAGGGACTGGAAGATGCATTTGTAAAAATGGTAAGTAAGAGTTTTTAAGTGTCAACTTCATTAAATAACTTTGTTGTTTTTTTTTACAAGTAATTCAACAGCAGACCACAGATGACGGTGGTAGTGTTGCTTAAATAAAAATCAATCCATCTTGGCTTGACAACGCAACTGCAAGTTCAGTTATGATTCGAAATCATAACTGAACCTGCAGTTATGATTTCGAATTCTACATATTCACCTGCGTTGTCAAGCCAAGATGGATTGATTTTTATTTCAATGCTTTCACTTTCATTTAGTTTGATTGTCTGTACCACATCTTTCTGGTACACGCTGTAGATTTAAAAGTCCTGTAAAGTTTCTGAAATAACCAGCTGTGGCAAAAAACCGACGTCGCGCCATAAAAGTCAATGCAAACGTGCCAGTTTACAGTGACTGTCACACTGTCTCTGTCTCCTATGGTATATCTTCGCTAAAATTGTCACCGACGGTTCTTAAATGCTGTTTAGAATGAGTCACACCAATACATCAATTATTACTATAAAAGTTACTGCATTTAATGCGCGTACCCGTGAGAAAAGAATAATAGATTTTGTTTCATCGAATTCAGGCCAGCATTTCCAAAGTTACAGCTTTGTTCAGTTTCACCGCTTTTTAAATTGCGTTCTTTCGCGTGCTACTGCGATGTCGGCACGCTGCGAGTGCTATGTCCGATTGCGGGTGATGCGTATGCGGAGTGTTTACGTTCATAAAATTTGATTTGAAAGTGGTTTGCATTTATTATTTTAAGTGTTTTTGTTAGCGATTACTTTTTATATTATTGTTATTAAATTAATTTAGTGATAGAAGAGGGGTTTGTAAAAGGACAGTCGGATAACCTACCAAAATTTGTCTACGAATGGTGATTATGTAGCCGCTAAATAAGCAACCGAGGTAACAGTAATATTATAATAGTCCTCCTATCTTTTTTTGGCCACGGGGGTCAGCGCAGATTAGCCTTCGGAGCGGGAGATTTTATTTTTAAACTACCTTGTAGTGGTCAAGTGTATGCGCAGGCACAAATGCACTCTCTTTTCGTTTACTCGATGGGACGGCAATCCGAAACGAACGGAGAGAGATCAGGCGCAAGACCAACCAGCTTAATACCACCAACTTCCTAACTCCGAGCTACTACTGATAAATTTCTATTGGGAAAACCCAATGGCACTTTTTGCCTGACCCGGGAGTCGAACCCAGGACCCCACGCTCAGCAGTCGCGGTTGTGACCACGAGACCAACAGGGAAACATACGCTGATTATGCCATGAATTATTTCGAGTGCCATTAAAAGAAGAAGAAGAAAGCTATTCTTTGCCCTGGTTATAATGATTTAGGTTTATAAATCCAGTTAAGTTTTTATCCACAGATTTTATTTAAAACCACGGAAGGAAGGTATATGTATAGTTGAGGTCTTACATAACATTTTACACGGGGTAAAAAAAAAAACTTGCGGAAACTGCAACAGGTGCCAAATACGCGCTTCCGAACTGTGATACCGGGTTTAGAATAGTTTTGAGGAGCACCATTCAACTACAGTTTTTGGTTAGGCGTCTATTGCTTAAAATAAAAACTTTTGGATGTATACATAATGGACACAAAACTTACGTCGAAATGATCAAGAACCATTTTAGAAAAACAATTAAAATAGCGAAACCGCGAGGGCGCAACGAGCCAAAGTATGTAGGTGTGCGCAAGCGCCGACTCGCAGCTCGCAGCGTGACGTCACACGTTAGTGCGGTAGCGTAGTCTGATTTTGCCGATTTTCTATTTTACTTTAACGTTTAATATCTCAGTAATTTATGAAGATAGGAAAAAAAACCTTTTTTCTCGAGTTACCTATTTTTTATACATGCTGATAACAAAAAACATTGGTGTGACTCATTGCTGATCGGTTTCAGTTTCATTTGTGAAATTCAACCTCTTGACAACAAGCGCAAGACTTTTTCGTGAGTTTGCCACATATAATTGATACGCACCTAAAGTGCATCAACTAATTCATAGTTGTAGAAACTATGAATTAGTAACACTAAACTAAAAACATTTTAAATATTTCAGACTAAAGATAAATTGGAATTAACAGAAAAAATATCAGCTGAGAAGTATCTTAATAGGGAACTTACAATTAAACTATCTGAAGTAGAAGAAAAAGCGAAAGATATGCAAATTAAATTGAAAGCTAAGGATGAAGAGATGATAAGATTACAATCAAACTATCGAGAAATCGAAAAACAGTGTGAAGAGATAATGAATCAGGAGAGAAACGGAAATGATATAGTCCCAGAAGTTGTAGATCCAGATACGGAAATAAATAATGGTGTTGTGGGCGAGGCGGATACACACTCGGAAACCGAATACAAACCTTTAATGGAGGAAATACATGAGAAAACCAGCCATAGCCATAGCCTCCAGAGAGCAGATGCTATGATGAAACTTCAGGACCGTTTCCTAAAAATAATGGGAGAAGTTGCTGATTTATCTGATGAAAAACACAGGCTAGAACACATAATTTTACAGCTTCAGAACGAAACTGATACTATTTGTGAATATGTTGCATTGTACCAGCAGCAACGGAGTTTACTGAAACGGCGAGATGAGGAAAGAAGTGCCCAGTTAAAGGTTTTCCAACAAGAATGTGGAAAGCTCAAACGTGAGTTGGAAGAATTAGCTGGACTTCTCACTCAATTTGCTGAAGATAAAGAATTATCATTATATTTTGAAACTGAGTCGAAGCGAATGGATATGGAAAAAGTTATGAATTTACTTTCCAATCTTAAAAATAATTCTTTAATTGATACTAACAAGAAAAATATTGAGTTCAAAAACTTTTACCCTTGTAACTGTTGTTCTGGTAAACTAATTGATGTATAGTTAGAGCATTTTAACGCTAATATACTTGACAACAGACTGCAATCTGGTCTTTCAATATACGCGGGCGTTGCGAGGCGGCCAGTGAGGTTTTTTTTACCTTGCAACAGGTCCGGTAGTCGCTAATTTCTGTCGTTCACATACTGTCGGAGTTAGGGTCTTTAGGTAAGATAGAAAGAAAATATACTTTCCTGTACACTAACATTTTTACAAAGCTCTAATATTATAGCGAATTATTTGTTACAAAAATATTTAAATGTCTTTCATCGTAAAATATCCGTTTTCCTGTGGGTACTTTCAATAGTTTGTCAGTCAACCACTAAACGAACATAAAATTACGTAGAAAGGGGATAGATAGTCGAGACTTAATTTATATTAAGTCTCGACTATCTATCCCCTTTCTACGTAAACATACGCTTTGAGCTAACAAAATAGCTTTTTTTTTTTAATTTATCGTAAGTTTATAAATAACAGGACAACAGAACATTTGACAGTTCACTGACATGCGGCCAACTAGTGTTGCGATTACAAAAACAAAGTGAAAAAGGAGGAATGTCACGAGTCCCCTTTCTTGTTCCCCTTTTTAACCAGAAAACTTTAAAGTCAAATAAATATCGCGACGTTAATCATTAATGCTTAAAATTTTCCACTAGTTAGCGTTAAAATCATCGTAAACAGTGATGAATGTCACTGTTTACGATGATTTTAACCTGACCCTTTCAATTGTGTTCAACGAGAACACCTCACACCTGCATTTTGACAATACAAATTAATCCATAATTTTAAATTATATTAGAAAAAAATACTACTCGTTAACATTAATTTCATAATAAATGTTGTTGAATCAACAAGATTAAAGGAATTGAGGGAAAGTACTATAGTATGTGTGTTCATTCCGTGGAACTAATATGTACCTACTACATACAAACCCACCGCCGACGGGTGTCATCAATCAAGGACATTCATTTAAAATATGAAAATACATGAAATTTTACATTTTCCTTGGGTTTGCCGTATGTCATTTCTTTCCAGAATTTGATCCTTAGCGACACCGGTCAATGTGGCGATACTTGGGGGAGACTTATGCCCAGCAGTGGACGTCTTTCGGCTAATATGATAATGGTAGCGACACTATCGAATGGTGAAATAATGGTGTTTTTTTTCCAAAATCAACGGGTTCGATGGCTATATTGATTAAAAAAAAAATTTGGTTTAGAGGCGTATTATTCAGGAACCAAAAAGGGGAATACATTTGTATGGAGAATCGCAGCCCCTGTTCCCTCTTAAGCTTTCGGCCTTGGCCTAACGTTGAGTCGATAGCCCGATGCGCGCTGGGTCGCACATTGTGCTAGATTGGTGGAATTCGGACTGGACACCAGTCACAGTGAAGATCGGCGGCGGTTGACTACGGTGGAAGTACTTAAATAAAAATACTATATTCCACTGTCAAAGGTAGCGAGTACTGAAGCCTACCCAGCCTACTGTCTTGTGCCAGATCTGTATCTGAACTGCTTCGGCCGAACTCTAAATGAGTAATGCGCCTTCCGATTCCGATCAATCGGTCTCGGCCAAAAATCAACCTTTGGTCGGGCACTAGAAATAATGTACACTTGATCTATCCTAAGGAGAAGGTACTAATTGGACGACCGACGCACCTCGTCAGGTGAGCACAGCCACGTGGGAACTGCAGGCCAGTGTATTTGATCCACTCTTTACCCGGTGAACCTACATATGTTTTGGTCAAGTGTGAGTTCCATAAAAATAGTAAGTGACATTTTTTTTTCATGCTGCACATCGATCAAGTGAAGATTCGATTAAGTAACTAAATGTATGTAAGTTTACAATCGTAAAACCTTAAAAACTATATTTAATGTGATACGAGTATAACCACATAGTTTTATTTCATGTAATACTTTGTTTTTATTTTTATTATATTATCATACCATTGTTAGTTGTCAAGATTTTATAAGATTTATTCGAATAACAATACAATTACAAAAACAGTCAATGTGAGTTTCATTTGACTATAATAATAGTATATTTGGGGAAAGTGGGAAAACTTTGTTATTGCATTCGAGGCGGAATTCACAACCGAAACGCAGCAGGCGAGGTTGTTATGGAGCCGATAACTGCAGTAACAAATCCCACGTGTATCAAACGACGTTTTTCAATAAACTTTCGAAGAAATAAAATATTAGAACAGAAACTATTTTTGTCAGGAATTATTTTGAAACTGATTTAATTTGCTTTTTTTCCGCGCTTTGCTTTCGCCAGGTTGAAGAAGAAGCAAAGGTACGCAGTATTATCTTATCTGTGGCAAAGGTATGATGCCGCTAAAAAGAAAAAATTATAATGAACAACAGAAAGGATGACGAAAGTTCAGTTCAGTCAAGGCTGCAAGGAACAGTTAACCATAGACTCAGTCATTCTTAAAAACGTTCAAAAAATTAAAACCGATCTGTTTAGTATGTACATCGACTATAAAAAAAAGCCTACGACTCTGTTCCCCATTCGTGGCTTGTAAAAAATTTAGAAAAATACAAAATACTTCCGACAATAGTAGCATTCCTGGTGTGCGTTACGATTGCTCCGCCAAGTTATCAAAACAGAAAAAAACTTCGCCAAAAAATTTGTCGAAATTTGTCAAAATCTAAGGGTACAAACCAAAAATTTGTCAAAGTAGAAAAGAATAAAAAAGTTATAAGGGTTTTAAGTTGGCCGCGCGAACAAAACGTGGAGGATTGCGCGGCCATGGATATCTCGGTAACTACTTGGGTTAGAGATCTAATTCTTTTTGTCAATTGAAGACTGAATTTGTCAAAAATTGTCGAAAAAAGAATTGTAAGCTCTGGATCAATATTTTTCGAAATATTCACCTTGGAAGGTTATGGCCGCGCAATCCTCCACTTGTTGTTTCTTTATTGTTGATTATTTCTTTAAACCTAAGACTTCATAAATTAAAAATGTTACAAGAAGAAAAGTCTTAATTTGTCAAAACTAACGAAAGCATTAAATACTACTAAAGTTTAGTTAAACAGACGAAATATGTCCAAAACAAAAAAACGTGGCCGCGCGATCGAAACGTTACTTTGTACGCTGATATCTCTTTTTCTATAATTGCTAGGATTTCGGTGTGAACATCAATTTATTTGGCATTTTGACCTCATTAGAATGACATTTCGTTTTACCCTCAGAACAGTTTTCAACGCGTGTAATCTTAAAAATTATGTTTTCTCATACAACGTTCGAACAGGGTAACCATAATTTCGATTTGATTTGGGAATAGCTCTAACTGGCGAATACAATATTACTGAATTAATCTTTATATTTTTGTTAATTTTGCAAGCTGTGATGCATAAATAAATAATTTCGTGTCTGAACGAGTCCTTAGCTTCATGTGAATGACATTAATAAAACTAACTGTCAATAGTGTCACTTACGTACAATTTAAATCGTTGAATGAGCAAGGAATCTTGATGACGTCACCAGCCTTAAAACTTATTTTCTTTTTTTGCGTGCGCCGATACTCTTGCACCATCACATCTTCCAAGCTCATCGTGCAGTGCAGGCGCTGCCGCTGCGGCTGCAGAGAACCTCAAGCGGCGTAAATATAGAAACCTTTGTGGAAACTATATTTTCGAGCCATTTGGGGTTGAAACTCTGGAGCCGTGGAGTCCAAGTACTCATAGCCTGTTCAAGGGAATTTCGAAACGCCTAGTTGACGCTTCCCTTGACCTAAGAGCTGGCTTTTAACTTGGCCTGAGACTAACACCCGTATTCCAGAAGCCGACTTAAGTCCATTTTTGAACTTAAATCGACATTTGTTGTCATGGCAACAGGTGAAGAACGCCCACCACGGCATCAGCAACACCCACTCAATGATGTTCATAAGGTGAGGACAGACTAGCTAGAGCTTGCATTTGCAACAAGACATCGAGCCGCTTGACACTTTATTAAAACTTGATTTTGGTAAGAAACAAGCGAACTTGTGTAACATTTCATCGAGCAAAAACACGAGCGCGGGCAAATCGTGCAACATGGAATGAGGTGCGTGGACTGAGGGGTCATGCTGGTCGTTTCTTCTCCTAATTCGGTCAGTGTTTTTTTTAATATAACTCATCAAGATAAATTGCAGCACACGCGACTTGCAAGTCCAACATATCAACGAAGAGTAAATGCCACACAGTAAGGACAGTCACTAAAGAACACCACCGGCTTACTCCTTTTGCTTCGTTCACGTTCATACATCTGGTCACTGCCACCTGACCTTTTTGAAGAACAATACTAATAAAGTTTGTCCTTCTAGGGTGTTCTCTTTCGGGTTTTGTTAGTCGCCTTTTACTCGTCCTCTCAACATGACCAAGCCATCCAAACATATTCTTTTAATTTTTTGTCTCTACATCTTCTTTTCAACCGCAACCTTGCATTATATCATTCCTCAATTTATCAACCAATGTTACAATACGTGGAAATGCTCATATGAGTACTCACCTTAATCTACCTCAAAAACATGCTGTCCATTTCAAACCCAAAAAAGTATGTTGCATGAAGGTTGCAAGCTGCTTTGTATGCTAAAAATGTTATATTAAAATACGTCACAATGCTAGAGTTATCATAAATTGATGTTCTACCGAATGCCCTTGGTTAACATCATTTGTCAAAGAACTTAAAACCTTAAAACGGATTTACTTGAAAATAAATATTTATTTTTTCGTGGTTCATTTATAAGATTTTCACTTAAAATAATGGCATCAAGAATTTTCTTTTTGGCTGGTGAAAAGTCGTGCATACAGAAACTTGTCCGCAAGTACAAGCTCCATCAAAATACCACGTTGTCGGGCAGCCCATCAGCGAAAAAATGTGCTTGGGCTCGCCTAACCCAGCAAGCCCAAGCACCAGTTACATCTGCTGAAAATGGAGGAGCAAAAGTGGCTGGTGAAGGCAGCAGAAGAAGCATACCAAAAGGCAAAACTCGAACGTTTGAGTGCCGCCCAGCTACTTCGATTCAGCGAGGTTACAAGGGACGAGGCCGGAAAAATAAATTAAATTATTATTATACAAGCCAACTGGTTTTTATTTAATTTAAAAGTAGTATCACGTATAACAAATAACAAAATTATCTAAATTACACATTTATTGACAAGCAAAGGAAATTTTTCATTTTCATTCACGTAGGACTACGTTAGACTGGATCCAGTCTCTAGGTTAGTAAAACCCAACAACACTGCATTGCCTGAGAATCGAACCCATAACCTCACACCATGCAGTTGCGCTTATAACTAGTTGACCAGCGAGAGAGCAAAAATATAAATATGAACATCACACAATTATAAACATACTAGCTGTTGCCTTCGTCCGCGATTATTGAAAGCTGACAAGCTACATGGTTTGTTGAAGAAATAAGGCATCCGAAGTGGCTACGTCACTACCGTTATTATTCCATTTTTGCCAGGGATGAATGACTGTGGTCGCGTGGCAATGTTTAATAAGTTGTACCCTGCTGCCTCTAATCCGTCGCGGGTACATGGTGGTCTCTCCAACCCAGCGGTGCTAAAAGAGCTCAGTAAGCTTCGAGCTTTTCTTCGCCAGTTCGCTCTATTAGAAGGTTCCGGTCGTCCAGAGTTGAGGGAAGAATTCAGTTGGACGATGAACCGAGTAGCCTTGAATTTCTTTGGATTCGTTCACCCAACATAATGGTGTGTTTCATATCGGCCTTTCTCTTCCTCCGTTTAACAGTAGCAAGCCGCCTACTCATGTTTTAAGCGCGTTTTGGTCCCAGTTCTAACATAACGTAACTCATTTGATGGGGATGCCTTAGCTTACACCTATCCTTACCCATATCATTTGAAAAAAAAAACCTAAGATCAGCCGGCTAAACCCCTAACGCAACGGCGAATAAGAATTCGATTTGATTATTTTATTATTGCAATATAACAGAAACTGGCCACTACAGCGGCCGGCGAGCGCTACATACAAGTTGGTTGCATCAAATTTGTATTTTTTTCTTTCTCTTTCTATTTAAGATCTATACAACTGCGATAGTACCGCAAAGGCAATGGGATTACCCGTTTTATTACAGGTAGTAGGATTGGTAGTAACACGGGTAAGTCACCCTACTATCGCTTTATTGGCAACTTGTTTATGCCCGCGGCTTCGTGGAGGTCGGGAAATGCCAACGGGATCTTACTTCTGAGATAATAAGTTATCTATGTCCTATACCAGACTATAATCTATCTATGTACCAAGTTTCATCCAGATCTGTTCAGCCGTTCTGGCGATTGAGTAACAAACATCTATCCATTCAAACTTTAGCATTTATAATAGTTATGTAAGATTTATAAGTTTATACTTATAAAGTTGAATAGGTAATAAATAATAGTTAATGTAAGTATTTCATTTTATTTGAGCTATACAGACACACTTGCGTTTTTCTTACATGTACTTACTTCTAACTTGTTCATTGTAATATTAATTACATTACATATGTGAAATATTAATAACCTGGTTTGAGATTGGACACCGGTGACGACAATCAAATAATTCATTAGGAATCTATATAGACATAATACTTTTACATAATATTTAATATCAATGTCGCGTATCACGAGCCAACGCGAAAATCGGGTTTTCACATATATTTACAGACACGACTACCACAGAAATATTCTTCCTACTTACTAATAGGTAAATGCGCCCCGCACGCCCTGCGCAACACTGTGCGCCATGGCCTGTCTACGTGAGTTTCGAAGCCCTATTTGACTCTGTTGGGGGATAATTTTGAAAAACAGTGATACATAATTGTCTCATAATTTTAATTAAAGAGTGTGTACACCAATTTCCAAATCAATCGATTCCGAGAATAAAAAGTTTCACAGAAAATTCAACACCCGATTTCACCCTCTTGGGGGTGGAATTTCAAAAAACCCTTTCTTAGTGGATACATACTTTTCATAAAGAATACACCCTCCAAATTTCATGCCTCTAGGTCCAGCGGTTTGGGCTGTGCGTTGATATATCAGTCAGTCAGTCAGGACTTTGAATTTTTTAAGTATAGATAGATGATAAGAGCGACTTGGTGGTATCGTAGGTATAAACAAAATAACACGAGTATGGGCAAGCTCGCTCATAAGCACCATTCGCACCAATTTTAATGTCTGAGATTCAAAATGGTTCGTTAGTTTTCTCATGCTTTAGAAATATCACGTAGCTTGTATCTTTTATGTGAACGATACTCCATATTACGACTATTTGTCACGACTATAATTTATTATTTACGCGATCCTGATTACTAATTCAAACAATCCCACGATAATGAACATTTCCAAATACCTACAAATTTGCAAAAGAAACCGTGCTTTATATATATTTACCACGGATATGCAAGTGCTCGCAATATTAATAATCGTTCATTAATAATCCCGACTACATACTAGCTGGCTTCGAAATTAAAGGCGATGGAAAATAGTTTTTATCAACAAGGGTTGATAAAAAGGGCTGTAGGTCAAAATGTCCAGAACGAAAACGTTGGAACTAAAAACGAACCGTGTTTTCTTCTACAGTATCTTCCCTATTTTATTTAATATCAGCCCTCTATGTCCCTCTGCTGGGCAAAGACCTCTCGCATGGCTTTCCAATTTTTGTACGGTTTCCTTCTGAAATCGAAAGTGTTTTTGGAACTGTTTATTGTTGTAACATTCCAACGGGTTGTGGGCATCGGGTCACGATAAATAATTGTATGGCGTATCGTATACATAATCGACATATTCCTCAAAATTCATCTTGCTTTGGCTATAAAAAGAAAACAATTTTACACACGTCGATTCACTTGAATTTCAGTAGGTATATATATATCAGCCATAACGTAAGTTTCACGGTTTCAAGGATCTTCTGGCGCGGGCAAACATCGGAACTAACGCAGCCATCTCTTTCTTTTCTCAATATTTTTTACAAAACAATTTACAAAAGGTTTACCAACAGCGCCCCCCTGTCAGCTTCATTCGAGCGCCAAAAGATTCTTGTACTACAAAACTCTTGAAAAGTGGGCGTTTATGTCAAATTATAAACAAACTGTAGCTGTCAATATGTCTAATGGGGTGGAAAGTAGGCGTGTCAAGTCCGACTTAAGTTCTGTCCACGACTAAAACTACGGGTGTTACACCCGTAGTTTTAGTCGTGGACAGAACTTAGCTGACAGGGGGGCGCTGTTGGTAAACCTTTTGTAAATTGTTTTGTAAAAAATATTGAGAAAAGAAAGAGATGGCTGCGTTAGTTCCGATGTTTGCCCACGCCAGAAGATCCTTCAAACCGTGAAACTTACGTTATGGCTGATATATATATATACCTACTGAAATTCAAGTGAATCGACGTGTGTAAAATTGTTTTCTTTTTACAGCCAAAGCAAGATGAATTTTGAGGAATATGTCGATTATGTATACGATACGTCATACAATTATTTATCGTGACCCGATGCCGACAACCCGTTAGAATGTTACAACAATAAACAGTTCCAAAAACACTTTCGATTTCAGAAGGAAACCGTACAAAAATTGGAAAGCCATGCGAGAGGTCTTTGCCCAGCAGAGGGACATAGAGGGTTGATATTAAATAATATAGGGAAGATACTGTAGAAGAAAACACTGTTCGTTTTTGGTTCCAACGTTTTCGTTCTGGAAATTTTGACCTACAGCCCGTGGACGGCCATCGACCCTTGTTGATAAAAACTATTTTCCATCGCCTTTAATTTCGAAGCCAGCTAGTCTGTAGTCGGGATTATTAATGAACTATTATTAATATTGCGAGCACTTGCATTATCCGTGGTAAATATATATTAAGCACGGTTTCTTTTTCAAATCGGTAGGTATTTAGAAATGTTCATTATCGTGGGATTGTTTGAATTAATAATTAAGATCGCGTAAATAATAAATTATAGTCGTGACAAATAGTCGTAATATGGAGTATCGTACACATAAAAAATAATACAAGCTACGTGATATTTCTAAAGCATGAGAAAACTAACGAACTATTTTGAATCTCAGACATTAAAAATGGTGCTTATGAGCGAGCTTGCCCATACTCGTGTTGTTTTGTTTATACCTACGATACCACCAAGTCAGTTATATTATGTCTATCATCTATCTATACTTAAAAAATTCAAAGTTCTGACTGACTGACTGATATATCAACGAACAGCCCAAACCGCTGGACCTAGAGACATGAAATTTGGAGGGTGTATTCTTTATGAAAAGTATGTATCCACTAAGAGAAGGTTTTTTGAAATTCCACCCCTAAGAGGGTGAAATGGGGTGTTGAATTTTCTGTGAAACTTTTTATTCTCGGAATCGATAGATTTGGAAATTGGTGTACACACTCTTTAATTAAAATTATGAGACAATTATGTATCACAGTTTTTCAAAATTATCCCCCAACAGAGTCAAATAGGGCTTCGAAACTCACGTAGACAGGCCATGGCGCACAGTGTTGCGCAGGGCGTGCGGGGCGCATTTGCCAATTAGTAAGTAGTAGGAATATTTCTGAGGTAGTCGTGTCTGTAAATATATGTGAAAACCCGATTTTCGCGTTGGCTCGTGATACGCGACATTGATATTAAATATTATGTAAAAGTATTATGTCTATATAGATTCCTAATGAATCATTTGATTGTCGTCACCGGTGTCCAATCTCAAACCAGGTTATCAATATTTCACATATGTAATGTAATTAATATTACAATGAACAAGTTATAAGTAAGTACATGTAAGAAAAACGCAAGTGTGTCTGTATAGCTCAAATAAAATGAAATACTTACATTAACTATTATTTATTACCTATTCAACTTTAAAAGTAAAAACTTATAAATCTTATATAACTATTCATCATCTGCCTAGCCTTTTCCCAACTATATTGGGGTCGGCTTCCAGTCTAACCGGATGCAGCTGAATACCAGTATTTTACATGGAGCGACTGCCTATCTGACCTCCACAACCCAGTTAGTACTGGGTAATACGATACCCCTTGGTAAGACTGGTTGGAACGAATTCAAAGAAATTCAAGGCTACTCGGTTCATCGTCCAACTGAATATAACTATTATAAATGCTAAAGTTTGAATGGATAGATGTTTGTTACTCAATCGCCAGAACGGCTGAACAGATCTGAATGAAACTTGGTACAGAGATAGATTATAGTCTGGTATAGGACATAGATAACTTATTATCTCAGAAGTAACATCCCGTTGGCATTTCCCGACCTCCACGAAACCGCGGGCATAAATTAGTTGCCAATAAAGCGATAGTAGGGGCTGACTTACCCGTGTTACTACCAATCCTACTACCTGTAATAATACGGGTAATCCCATTGCTTTTGCGGTACTATCGCAGTTGTATAGATCTTAAATAGAAAGAGAAAGAAAAAAATACAAATTTGATGATCAAATCGAATTCTTATTCGCCGTTGCGTTAGGTGTTTAGCCGTCTGATCTTAGGTTTTTTTTTCAAATGATACGGGTAAGGATAGGTGTAAGCTAGGGCATCCCCATCAAATGAGTTACGTTATGTTAGAACTGGGACCAAAACGCGCTTAAAACATGAGCAGGCGGCTTGCTACTGTTAAACGGAGGAAGAGAAAGACCGATATGAAACACACCATTATGTTGGGTGAACGAATTCAAAGAAATTCAAGGCTACTCGGTTCATCGTCCAACTGAATTCTTCCCTCAACTCTGGACGACCGGAACCTTCTAATAGAGCGAACTGGCGAAGAAAAGCTCGAAGCTTACTGAGCTCTTTTATCACCGCTGGGTTGAAGAGACCACCATGTACCCGCGACGGATTAGAGGCAGCAGGGTACAATTTATTAAACATTGCCACGCGACCACAGTCATTCATCCTTGGCAATCATCCCTGGCAAAAATGGAATAATAACGGTAGTGACGTAGCCACTTCGGATGCCTTATTTCTTCAACAAACCATGTAGCTTGTCAGCTTTCAATAATCGCGGACGAAGGTCATGGGCAACAGCTAGTATGTTTATAATTGTGTGATGTTCATATTTATATTTTTGATCTCTCGTTGGACAACTAGTTATAAGCGCCATTGCATGGTGTGAGATTATGGGTTCGATTCCCAGGCCATGCAGTGTTGTTGGGTTTTACTAACCTAGAGACTGGATCCAGTCTAACGTAGTCCTACGTGAATAAAAATTAAAAATTTCCTTTGCTTGTCAATAAATGTGTAATTTAGATAATTTTGTTATTTGTTATACGTGATACTACTTTTAAATAAAATAAAAACCAGTTGGCTTGTATAATAATAATTTCATTTATTTTTTCGGCCTCGTCCCTTGTAACCTCGCTGAATCGAAGTAGCTGGGCGGCACTCAAACGTTCGAGTTTTGCCTTTTGGTATGCTTCTTCTGCTGCCTTCACCAGACACTTTTGATCCTCTATTTTTAGCAGATGTAACTGGTGCTTGGGCTCGCTGGGTTAGGCAAGCCCAAGCACATTTTTTCGCTGATGGGCTGCCCGACAACGTGGTATTTTGATGGAGCTTGCGGACAAGTTTCTGTACGCACGACTTTTCACCAGCCAAAAAGAAAATTCTTGAAAATCTTATAAATGAACCACGAAAAAATAAATATTTATTTTCAAGTAAAAGTTCTTTGACAAATGATGTCAACCAAGAGCATTCGGTAGAACATCAATTTATGATAACTCTAGCATTGTGACGTATTTTAATATAACATTTTTAGCATACAAAGCAGCTTGCAACCTTCATGCAACATACTTTTTTGGGTTTGAAATGGACAGCATGTTTTTGAGGTAGATTAAGGTGAGTACTCATATGAGCATTTCCACGTATTGTAACATTGGTTGATAAATTGAGGAATGATATAATGCAAGGTTGCGGTTGAAATGATGAGCAGATGAAATGATGATGAGATGTTTGGATGGCTTGGTCATGTTGAGAGGACGAGTAAAAGGCGACTAACAAAACCCGAAAGAGAACACCCCAGAAGGACAAACTTTATTAGTATTGTTCTTCAAAAAGGTCAGGTGGCAGTGACCAGATGTATGAACGTGAACGAAGCAAAAGGAGTAAGCCGGTGGTGTTCTTTAGTGACTGTCCTTACTGTGTGGCGTTTACTCTTCGTTGATATGTTGAACTTGCAAGTCGCGTGTGCTGCAGTTTATCTTGATGAGTTATATTAAAAAAAAACACTGACCGAATTAGGAGAAGAAACGACCAGCACGACCCCTCAGTCCACGCACCTCATTTCATGTTGTACGATTTGCCCGCGCTCGTGTTTTTGCTCGATGAAATGTTACAAGCAAATCAAAATCAAGTTTTAACAAAGTGTCAAGTGGCTCATGTCTTGTTACAAATGCAACTTCTAGCTAGTCTGTTCTCACCTTATGAACATCATTGAGTGGGTGTTGCTGATGCGGTGGTGGGCGTTCTTCACCTGTTGCCATGACAACAAATGTCGTTTTAAGTTCAAAAATGGACTTAAGTCGGCTTCTGGAATACGGGTGTTAGAGTCTGTCAAGCGAGTCTAGTCCCATGAAAAAGGCGGCAAATTCAAAAATCTTTCAGGTGTCAACACTGATATAGCACGCTGAAAACTTGTTGATACTTGAATTTTGATAAAAAAATTACTTGGGATAAATTAAAAAAAAAGCATTTCAATGTACGTATTTATTCATCAGAACTAAAATCAGAATCAAGAAATTCAATGCCTTCAAATGAGAAATCACTGTCAGTAGAATCATTACGCACAGAAATGATGAATGGTTCCAACTCGGTTTCGGATATCCTGTCTCTTACTTTATACTTATTTTCGACACTAATAGTGTGATCTGTGCATTTTTTCCAATCATTGGCTGTGACACTATTAAAGCATTCTTTTATAAGGTTCTCCATTTCTTTACCTGGAATCCCTAAGTTTTTGCTGGCTATTTTTCTTTTAGCCAAACTCCATATGAGTTCAATTGCGTTCAGGTCACAATGATATGGCGGAAGTTTCAAAACCTCATGGCCATGTTGTTTCAAAACTTCTTCAGCTTCATACATTGGAGTTGTTTTATGTTCATTCACAAGGCACATAAGCTCAGCCTTTGTAAAGAATTCTTCATAATGAATTCCATTTTCAGTTAGCCATTTCTGAATGTCAGCCTTTAAATCATTCATAGATGGTGGCTTATTTATTTGTGTTACATGGTAGCTAGCGTTGTCCATAACAATGACACTGGGCTGACTTAAATTGGGTATTAATTTTTCACGTAACCATTTCATAAAATTATTTCTGTTCATATCATCATGATAATCTGCCATTTTTGATTTAGTACTGAATACCAATAATGCATTGGGAACAAAACCTTTTTCGGATCCAGCATGAACAACAATATGTCTTTTGCCTGACGATATTTTGTCAATTACACCGCTTGTTGATGGCCCTTGCCATGATTTTTTAACTTTATAATGTTGGTGGACATAGGTCTCATCAAGATAAACTATTAATTTTCCTTGTTTCCGCTTTTCATCAATAGCTCTGAGATACCTATGTCGCCATGCAGCTAGTTCATACTTTTCAATAAGAAGAGATCTCTCATTTTTATTTTTTTTGAATTCAAATCCATTTTTGAGTAATAATTGTCTCAATGTTTCATGACATCCAGTAAATCCAATTGACTCTCTTAAATCTGCAAGCAAACTTCGTAGAGTTGGAACTTGCTTTTTCACACAGTAAAATTCATTAATTTTATTGCGTATGGCTGATAAGTCAAAATTATCCAGATTGGCTACAGTTGGCTGTCGTGGACGTTTTTTCCCCGGTGTGTTCCACTCGCCTTGGTTAATAGCACCTTCTTTTTTAATTCTTCGCAGTGTTTTCACACTTAAATCTGAAAGTTCAATATGTCAGTTCAGTATCAAACGCACAAATTTTATGATAATATTTGTAGAAAATGCAAACAATGTAAACAAATAAATCTGTACTAACCTGTCATAGCAGCAATTTTTGTCAAATAGTCTGTTTCAGATTTCATTTTTTTATTCTCATCTATGGCTATGACTTTCTTAACTAAATTATCAATTGTGCTTTTTATTAATTCATCATCCAAGGTGGCTGAAAAAAGATGACAACAATCTCTTATAATACTTTTCACTTATAGGTGCCCCATTGAGATTCAATGTCATGTATACGACGTCTGAATCTAAACCAAAACCGAAATCGTGATCACATCATAGTAAAATAAACAAAATTAGACAATTGTGCTAAAAGTATCAACATTTTGTAGCCAACCTACCTGTTGTTGAAACAATTTCATCCAAAAGTCGTCGTTTTTCTGTTAACACGTCATCAGATTCAATCTTTACATGATTATATTTATTAATCATTGTAAACAGCAGGCTCCTGACACTACTTTTAATAGGTTTTGGCATTATAACATTAAAAAATTCAACAAAAACCGGAATGCTTCGAGGTTAGAACAGAAATTGTGACAATCTGTTTGACAGATAATAGTATTGCCATTATAAGAAATCAGTAAAATGGTTGTGGACTCGACTCGCTTGACAGACTCTAGTGTTGCCTTACAACGTGACAACGCCGCCAGTCTCTTGGACACATTACCAGCTGACAGCGTTTTTCGATGCCCTTTTATAGTTAGTTGTTAGTTTTTTTTATTTTAGTTTACTTAAGTTTTTATTTAATAATGTACCACACTTGACTAAAAAGAAAGTTAGATTTTTGGACAAAGCCAATTATTGAAATATACAAGGTTTTTATTTAATAATAATACATTTTGAAGATTGAGCTAGAATGTTGTCCAATATAATTGCTAGTCTCTAGTTAGAGGTATTCTCAAATCAAATCTAAATTATGGTTACCCTGCTCGAATATTGTATGAGAAAACAATTTTTAAGATTACACGCGTTGAAAACTGTTCTGAGGGTAAAACGATATGTCATTCTAATGAGGTTAAAATGCCGGATAAATTGATGTTCACACCGAAATCCTAGCAATTATAGAAAATGAGATATCAGCGTACAAAGTAGCGTTTCGATCGCGCGGCCACGTACTTTTTGTTTTGGACTTATTTCGTCTGTTTAACTAAACTTTAGTAGTATTTAATGCTTTCGTTAGTTTTGACAAATTAAGACCTTTCTTCTTGTAACAGTTTTAATGTATGAAGTCTAAGGTTTAAAGAAATTATCAACAATAAAGAAACAACAAGTGGAGGATTGCGCGGCCATAACTTCTAAGGTGAATATTTCGTAAAATATTGATCCAGAGCTTATCATTCTTATTTCGACAAATTCAGTCTTCAATTGACAAAAAGAATTAGATCTCTAACCCAAGTAGTTGCTGAGATATCCATGGCCGCGCAATCCTCCACGTTACGTTCGCGCGGCCAACTTAAAACCTTTGTAACTTCCTTATTTCTACTTTGACAAATTTTTGGTTTGTACCCTTCGATTTTGACAAATTTCGATAAATTTTTTGGCGAAGTTTTTTTCTATTTTGATAACTTGGCGGAGCAATCGTAACGCACACCATTCCTGAAGGCCATGATGACCACCTGGACAACTGTGCTAAGACTAAGTTCCCCCACTGAAACAGTAGATACTAGCCCAATAAAAATTCGGAGGGATCTTCCAGGGAGATGCGCTTAGCCCTCTGTGGTTTTTAGGATTTCCATTAAAAGGTACACCTACCGAAGGACATGCACAAAAAAATTATTTAAATCATCTGTTATATATAGACGAATATATTAACTTCATGAATTAGCAAATTTGACAACAATTTTCAAATGATAATGATAATTTTGAATAATTGGTCCAATTAAAATAAAAAATAATAATGGGCGTTGTCACCACGGGGTCTGATGACTTCTTGGAGCCGGTTTGGCAATCCATCCATGATATCTTGGATATCCGATTGAGAGTATTGTGTCACTCCTCTACCACAGCCGTCTTGAGCTCTCCTAGGGTCGTAGGGGCTGGTACTCTTGCTCGAACATGTCTTTTGAGGTTGTCCAAAATGTGCTCAATTGGGTTAAGATCGGGACTGGGTGCCCGCCATGGTAAAATTTGAATCCCGACCTCATTAAGGTACTCAGTGACGAATCTTGCGGTATGGCAACATGCATTGTCTTGCATTAACCTAAAGTTGTCACCAATGAATGGTGCGAAAGGTATGACATGGTCTTGAATAACTTCCTCCACGTATTTTTCAGCGTTCACACTGCCTCTATCGAACACAACAAGATCGGTACGAGCCTCGTAAGAGATACTTCACCAAACCATTACGAACCCTCCCTGGTAACCGACTGTTTCGGTTACAGCGCATGCAGCAAACCTTACATTTGGGCGTCTGTAGACACGCTGACGTCCATCTGGACCTCTTAAGGCTATTCAACACGACTAAATTCCAAAAACCCGTCGGTGACACAAACTAAGGAAATTAAATAAGAGTCTTAAGTGTTTAATTTATTGCTAGAGTACCCACTTGACAAATAATAAAACAGTAGATAAGCCGTATAGTTAACGTAAACAAACAGGGCGAAGAATGATAGAGGTGGGCGGTTAATTGTGTCTGTGAGTGTACATTTGAAAACGAAATTGAAGACTCGCAGGTTATTATTGAAATAAGGTGTAGTGCAGTCAATAAATCGTATCAATCAGTAAATAAAAAGCATTTTTAATTTCCTACTACTTAGTTTATTTACTTCTGCCCCACCCCTTAAAAAGTGCTGGGTACGCCCATGAGTCTTATTATACTAGAAATCGTTTTTTTAATAGCGTTGCCAGGTTTTTTGCATTGCAGCTTCGCCATTTCCATTCGTGTTCCCCCATTAATGGCGCGACTAACTATATATATTTATAAACTAGCTGACCCGGCAAACGTTGTTTTGCCATATAAATAGTATGAAAAATAGATGTTTGCCGATTCTCAGACCTACTCAATATGCTCACAAAATTTCATGAGAATCGGTCAAGCCGTTTCGGAGGAGTACAGGAACGAACATTGTGACACGAGAATTTTATATATAAGATAATTAGTCGTGTCATATATATATATCTGGTAGTCTTATCGAACTAAATAATAGTAGGGGAGCTCACGACACTAAACCTACACAAAGTAATAATTATTATTTCCTCACAGTAGGTGCGAAAAGTATAGTAGGCTCCTGGGGATAAAAGTGTCTTCGTCTTTAGCTACCTTAGGCTGCATTTCCACCAGAGATGTGCGAGGATACGTAGCGAGGGATGTGTGTGGAACTAACCAATCACATAGCTAGAATACCTCAAGCTGTGAAAAAGAAGCGATATTTTTGGTTAGTTTCACGCACATCTCTGGTGGAAAAGCAGCTTTAATCTCCCATCTTTGATTCTGTTTCAAGAGTGAATTTTGGGTGCATGCAAGCATTCCAGTTTTACGTACTGCTTACTAGTTCCATGGGTGGGTGCCTTCTGCTCTCCGTTTTGAGTATATATAATAATACCAGACCTTTTATATTTTTTATACATTTTAGTTAAATCCCCTAAGACGAACCACTGACCTAAATTTTGATACGCAGTCATCTTCCGCGAGTCAATTTTATAAATAATCAAATACAAATAAATTTGATTTACACGATGGTATTATGATTTACTTAAAACGTGCTTTGAATGGCTAAGAGAAAACAATGTCACAGTGACACTCAATCACTCAATACTGTGATAAATAAATAGTATGACTAGATACTCAATTAGTGGGACAGAGGAGGTTAATATTTTAAACATCAACTTGGTGGGAAAGAGCGGAATAATTCTCTATTTCAAATTTTCAAGTCTTAACATCGTTTGCAGTATTGCATGTACTGCAGATATATACAGTTTCATCTGAATCATTTATTACATTGTACGCAAATTGCAGTAAATAATATTGTAAAACGTTGACTGTAACTGTGGATAAGAGTGCATTGCACAAAGCACGATGCACCAAACTTCTTTGATCTTGACTGGAGCAGCAGCTGACCAGATTCCGAGCAGCAAATGGCAGTGGCCACCAAACGCTGGCACTTCTGCTTCTCATACGTTTCTGCACTTAACATACTGTATTAAAACCTTTGTACTAAAGATATAGATAGTCTTTGATACCTTAAGTCATTTCAGAAGAGTAAACCTGTTACATTTATAGTCACACTCGCACACACAATTCACTAAGACCACTATATCTTGCTGATTTATGAAATGGTCACACAAATCACAGAATAAACTAATGAAAATCTTCTTATTTACATCCATGACATCAGTTCTGAAACAAAGATACAAAAACGGCATTATATTAGATGCATAAGTAATCACTAAATTTTTATGATAATTATGATCATCACCATTTAGCAGCCGAAAGAAGACAGCTTAAATACCATCCTGCGATACTGACATTACGACGTCATAGATAATGTTGAGAGAACACATTCTATCGATCGTGTAAAGAACGGCTCATCAAGCAAATGCGTCGAAGGATTTGTGGGATGCATATTTTCGAGCTTATTTTTTTTTTACTTTTTGGCCTTGATTATAAATGGTGTGACATAATTAATGGAGAATCCTTTGCTTGCGGGTGGGCGACATCATGACTGATCAGAAAATGAAAGTTTTCAAGTAACCGGTCATTTTTGAAATTTTGAAAAACATAACATTAGGACCACGCCTGTATGTATAGCGGTATAGCCAATCAATCGCCATACTGGCATCGCAAGCCCATGGTTTCAATTTTATTTCGTAGCGGGGTTTTCGGTGTTAGAAGCGGTTTTCGAAGTCGAGTAATTCTATTGACGTGCCGTTGCCCGTACCTTTTGTTTATTAAAATTAGGTAGTTAAAAGTTGTCCATTTTATGAGTTTGCAATGAATTAATTTATTTTATATTACTGTTACCACGAATGACGCATGAATTTGCAGCTTGCAAAAACAAAATTATACCAAAGCGTTTTAACTTACCGACTTTTAATCAACTTTCTTTGGACTCTCTGCATTGGATTCACCATTTGGCTGTAAATGAACAAAACAGTTAAAATAAACAAACTTGCACAATGAAAATAGTTGGAAAAAATATATCTCGAATTCAGCTCAAAATAAATACTCCAATTCATAGTATTGCAACAAGTACGCACGACGACCAATCAAGGTATACAAAACCAGTATAAGTGGATTTCCGCCCCTAAGACGACCCACTGACCAAATCAAGAGATCAGAGCTATGGCCAATTGAACATGTTGGATTGTTTTGGAAGATTTGACTACTTCTGTTATGTTGAAAATATATTTTTGATTTTAACGGTATTATGCTCACTTTAGAATTTGTATGCACTTAGATTGAATTGATTACTGATTAATTACGGAACAATACATATTACAAAAAAAAACTTACCTCAAAATATCTATGGTATAAAACTACACCGTATACACACCCAATTGAGACTAAAATTTGAATGACTAGCCACACAATTACATTACACACTTGAGCTTGACCAAATAGTTCTTTGCCATTCTTGATGCACAACATCGATTCAGTGACCATAATAGCTCCATATACCCAGCACTGGGTACCCACTCGCTTACAATTTGGATCCGTAACGTAAGTGTAATATTGTCTGAAACCAATAAATATCAGTTTAGTTCAACCTACATGCATAATAAATAAATCGGGCACGGTGGGCACTAGACCGAATTTTTCGGCGGCTTATCTTAAAATTTCAACAAAATATTTAAGTGCAAAAAACAAGTGTGAGCACAAACATAAGTTTGGTCTTCAGGTCGGAAGATATGTTTTTTAGCTTTTTTTTCTTTAAGAATCTCTCAGTAGTCGTATGGAGTGCTCAGTTAATGGCAATGGGCTTTTCTCTTATTTCATTGAACATAACTGGCGGAATGTGTTACATGGGTGTACTATACGCCTCGCCTACCCTCGCGGTGAATACAGGCGTTCCAAATAATTATGTAGGTAGGTAATCGTAAAAGTCGTCACCCACACGTTCTAGAAACGAGGCGGGCTGCGCAGCATCTAGCTTTTTCATTCGAAATGGCATTGCGCTCACATACATACTACAGTCAAGGCACGGGCGAGGTGTCGCGGCGGAGTCGAGGTGCTGGTGTACAAAGTGTGCCTTTACGGTTGGTGGGGCTTTACGCTTACAAAAGGGAAGTAAGCAGAGCCGCCCACGCCTCGTCTCTACATAGAGACCCCGTCTCGGCCGTGCTGCTTCGCCGCCTTGACTTATTTTAATCGGACCAATAATCACGGATAAAATCGGTGTACACAAATGAAAAAACACCATGGTGGACTACATAACCTCCTCCTTTTTTAGAAGTCGGTTTAAAAAAAAAAGATTGGATCAAGATTCTTCCGTTACGAAGCGAAAGACCATTTTTCCTGACATCATTAAGTACGGTATTTTCCCTGGACAATGTATAGTACCTACCTACTGGAAATTGAATTATAAGGGTTAACATTATTATGATCATTACTGATTTTATGTTTGACGATTTGGATATGGTCATGGACAAGTCACAAAGACCATTGTATTGAACAACATACCTACCACGAACATTAAAATAACAATAAACAATGATAACAAAATAATGCATTACCTTACAGAGGGAGCTACAATAACTCCTATTAGACAAAGTCGTGCCATGACCAAAGGATGTGAAGGTGGCATTTCAAATATATGTTTTAAGAAAAATGTATTCAATTCAGATATTTGCCAAAACACTACCAATTGGCTCAATGCGCAGAATCTCATATATGTGCTTGTAGGATCCAACCATCGGACCGGAGTCCACTGCACAGGAGTGAATTGTAATATAGCTCGCTTGATTTTTCCAGTAGTAGATGAAATGTCCCTTAAAATAAAAAAAAAACCGTTTAGATATAAAAAGAAATTCCGAAGAACCCGTAATTGTTTATTTAAGAGTAATCGATCGTGTACACTAAGGTTGAATGTCACACGTATTTAGCAGCCCACATAGACTAACATACATATATATTATACGAATATTCTGAAATTCCAATAATATTAACATACATAAGTACGGGTCGAATTGATAACCTCCTTTCATTATGCCAGTTAAAACCAATAGAGTACCTACGGTGAAATACTCTATTTAGGTATTTTTATTAACTTTCACTTTAAATTAAATTAATGCCTGCCTCTTCAGTATTTATTTAGACTATTTTTAGTGTTGATTCAAAAGTGGCGGGAAAAGAGAAAGAGGGCTATTATGAAATTACTTAAAATCACAGAGTAGGACGTAATCGTCGCGCCGGCAGTACAGAGCTTATATAAAAATGGCAGTACAAGTAAATTAATGGCGATGAAAGTACGTTGAGCGTATTATTGCTGTAACGGGTCGCCGTAGTCTGTAGTGCGAGTAAATGGAGACACACGCTTAGGTTTGAAACTCGTCTATTTTCTGTGCTCCTATCCTTTTCTGTTGCTGATAAGAAATAGCGTGCTGTCGCGTGCGATAACATTCCAGTTCTGTTTCTCGCTCTAGCAAATGACGGTTCTGATCGACAGAAAAGTATAGGAGCATTGAAAAGTGCGACTCCGTGCTGCTAGATGAGGCGTAACCCTTAAAGTGTCTCCGTGCTCTGTGATTGAAATTGATAAAAAGTAAGCTTCTTATCAATATTGATAAGGGCAGAAGAATGATGAATTAGAATATCGGGTCATATCTCAAAATAACCAAAATTTGTTGTTCCACTTAAAGTAGGTACTCTGTCAGTCTGTACTCTTTGTTTTATATCAGAAAAACCTTATTTCTTGAAAAGAAGTTGGCAGTCCTATTCTTAACTATGGAAGGAAAGGAATATTGTCCATCCTACCATGCAAGTCTACCTTAATTAAGCAGATACGACATCCCGTCGCTTCACTCACCAGTTCTATTACTATTTAGATGAACCTTATAAAATTATTTTCTAGTTTTTAACTCTAAAGTCTTAAAACCGTTATTGTATGTAAACTCCAGTTAGAAAATAGAAAGTGTTACTTCGGAACCGGAAAAACATATGTCAGTATGCCATAACATGAGTCTGACTCACTCTGCATGATGCAGTCTTTTATGAAAAATGAGACCAAAATTCTGTATAACTACCAATACATATAAGTCTTACCTTATGCTAACCCATTTGTATTCTCGCATTTCTAAGGCTTTGCATAGCTTAAGCCCACACCATATTCCTAGACCATTGCAAATTAAAACATCCAATATAACTGAGTCCCACCAACATTCTAAGAAATTAGGAAGCAAATGTGCAAATGCTATTTCGGTTATTTCCCACATTATAGAGATAGCCCATAACAATCCTGCATGCCTGAATAATATGGCTTTAAACATCCACCCTAAAAAGTGGCCCCAAGCAAATACGTCCACATGGGACCAGAATTTTGCCAAGCTTATATCTGAGCAATTAACCGCATACTCCTGAAAAATATAAAATCTAACTTAGATATTTGTACATAATTTTATAAGGAGGTTCTGAGGTAATTAATTCTCAATTTGGTTATAAATTATGCTGAATAAATAAAATAACTTCTACTATTATACAAGTAAATGAGTACATACATTATAAGTTTAATAGGCTTTATCAACATTTGTTCAGATTATAATTAAAAGCACACATGTTTGAAAAAACATACCTTATCCATATCAATGTGGAAGTTGCGGAGGTTTGGGTCTATCCAATACATTACTTCATAAACAGTAGAGTAACTTTGGAATAGAAGAAACAATAGAGCCAGTAGGTATAGTACTGATGTGCCAAATACAATCCTCCAGACAGCTGGGTGTGGTCTCGTGAATGGTCCATTGGGGAATGTAAGTACTGATATTATAAGAAAAAAAAATACTACACAGCATATTCCTGACCATATATTATCTTGAATGCTGTTTTCATCTCTGCAATTATAGAAAAATGTGTATTGTACTATAAATTGATTTTTCATAACTGTGGTATTTCTTAGGTAAGGATGGATTCTTGTTTGTTAAATTAAGACACATTTTAAACGGCTCACAGTTTTTTTCATGAGGTAGGCAGAAACTATAGTTTGCAAGCTGCTGTGATTCTTACACACTCCTTTTGAGAAGTACACTCAGCAATGGTTAAAACATAATAAGGTTTCTTTGTACACCCCAGAGAATCTATTGACCCTGATTATTTTACAGGAAGACATAAAACTGATTTTTTTTATGTAAAAGTCTATCAAAAAGATAAATAAAAATATTTGTTATAGTTATAAATTATTAGTTTGAGGGATCGGAAAAAGTGTGATTTCATCCTTAGTCTAAGGTTACATCATAAGTTAGCATCGTAACTTAATTATAAGAAAATATGCTATATAAAGCGTAATACCTTACAAATGCTGTGTAGATTACTGATGCGATAGATACTGCCAACAGCGTTATAGTATGAGGTTTATAGAAAAATTCTAATGAAATATCGTCCACCGGTCTCTCATTTATAGAACTAAAAGCGACCGTATATTCATTACTAAGCATTGTGCTGCTACCAGACATTGTCCTTTCCTTTGTGTCCTTCATGTTTCTATTCTGGTCTATATTGCAACACAACACTCAAAAAATAATATCACATTAAGACCATGATCAAAACTGTGGACTCTACGGACTTGCGGAGTGTGGTTTCCGAACCAGTCGCAAATCGCAATGTCACAAAATGACAAAACTCACAATCACATTGAAAGAATGATGAAATGAAATCAGAATTTTCACTGACAATCAGTCAGTGTTGCCAACTTTAATTTTGAGGGTATTGTACACACGGCGACACATCAAGCTATAATTTACCAGATTAACATGGCTTCGCTTTGTATAGATGTCAGGTAAAATGAGAGATCCGCATAAACTGGTTATTTACAGCTTGATTAGTCGTCGTGCGGACACGTGCGTACATCATTGTACCATACATCAGAAAAAAGACTACACTAGAAAAAGTAGTACGCAATGAAATAACAATAGTAAATAATTTAAATACGTAATGTTATTATAAATTCGAATCAATATTTGATATTTATAAAATTTAATATTTTTCATTTACAATTGGGAGCCACACGCAAAGCTGTTTGTAGATGGCGCTCTGAATGACTGTACTTTGTTTATGTTAGAACTCATACTGTATCGTTGTGATTTTTTTAACAAAATACTAGTAAATGAATACAAAATGTTCTCTCTGATGACTGTATCTCAACTTAAAGATGAGCTTCGAAGAAGGAATGCGTCAATTGCCGGAAAAAAGGCTGATTTGATTGAAAGGTAAGCATTATACATATTTGAGGTTATTTTCCTTCTTCAAGCTTTTTTAATATGGTTTGTAGACTAAATATATGATATCTTTACAGACTAGAGGCGTATGAGTGGAACCAAAACTTTGGTACGGATTGCGACATCCAGGATGATAGCATATATCAGTCTCCAGCCTCGGATCAATTCAAAGACATAAATGCGGATTCGTCACTTCCAAGTATTACCAAGCAAGAAATACAAGAATATTTTGAAAGATACAATGCCAAGCCAAACGGGGAGCTTTTATATGAATCTCGCCATCTTTTATCTGCCCGTTTTTGCTCGGACAGTGTGCACACATTTTTAAAAGGAGAATGCAAAGCTAGCATGAAAAAAGTGGCATATGTGGTTGATGTGAAATTGAGCTGTGATGGTGTGGAAGAAAGCCATTGTGAATGTGCAGCAGGGAGTGGTATTCATGCATGTTGTAAACATGTAGCTGTCCTTTTGTGTGGTGTGCATGATATAGTGCAGAACAAAATGATTAAATTACATCAATCAAGTACACAAAAGCTGATGATGTTTAATAGACCCAAGAAATTATTTTATAACTCTCCGATTGCTGCTCAAAATTTACCCCACAAGAGAATAAAATCATGTAATTATAATCCATTTCGAGAGGAAGATATAATGAATAATTACACAGATTATGTAAGTAATTAAGCCATAGGTTATGGGGAAAGTTCTATGCCTATTTTACAGACCCTACAACCCGCTAATCCTCATGGTATCGAATGTGACCACTACCCATGTTTGAAAGAGACTCCACATGATGTACTTTTAGAGAATTTACTTTTAAGAAATGTAACCTCTGCAAAAACTGAACAAGTTGAAAAAAAATACAAGAGCGCAGGCTGATTCTCTGGAGTGGCATGAAAGGAGATCATGCAGAATCACAGCCAGCATGTTTTATACAGTGTGTCACAGTAAAACATACAGTGACTCCTTGATACAAAGAATTTTAGCACCTAAAGCTGTCCATACCAGAGCAGTAGTACATGGAAAAGTTCATGAACCTATAGCAATATCCCAATATGAAGAAAATTTTGGAATAATGGTTGAGAAATGTGGTTTATTTATATCAAGTAAATATCCTTTTTTAGCCGCTTCTCCGGATAGATTAATAGGACAAGAAACATTAGTGGAGGTAAAATGCCCATATGCATCAAGAAACAGCCTTATTAATGAAGTGACTGTACCATACCTAGCAAAATGTAATGGACAGCTTTTTTTAAGGAAAACCCATCCATACTATGCTCAGGTTCAAGGACAGCTGCTTTATACAGAGAGAAAGTACTGCAATTTTATTGTATATACATTTAAAGACATGAAGGTAATTTTTATTAATAAAGATTATGTTTACATAAGTGAAATGTTAATTAATTTAATAAATTTCAACCTTCATCATTTGGAGCCTGCAATTCTTAAGAAATACGTTTATAAAAACTATTTACTATTGATTAAAAAACAAAAATGATGTAAAAATTTGTTTTATTTCACTTTTTCATAATACATTCCCTAAAATTACAACACATGAAACATATGAAGAATATCTTAGTTGCAATAGGAATGTAGCTATGGTCTAGGTCATTCTTTAATATTTTATAAGTTTCTGTTAATCCTATTATCCGTTCAATATGGACCCTCTTATTAGCAAGCTCCCTGTCTTTGATTAGGGTGAGACCAGGTAACTGAGATTTCCCTTTTAAAAAAGTTGGTATTTTGACTGTCACTTTTCTGTTTGCAAACATGTCTTGAATTGTGAATCCTCTGTCGGCAAGGATGCTGTCACCACTTTGGCATTTGGTCATAAGGTCACTTCGTTCAACTACTTGTCTATCACTTACTGATCCTGCATATGCCTCACAACAGTATGATAGCAGTCCGCCAGGTGTAGCACCAACTAATATTTTCAGGGTATTTGCATGTTTATAACTGCTCCATGAAGCTTGTTGTGATTTTGGATTCTTTGGTTTTTGAACATTGATTTCAGTGCCATCCAAAATCACTCTGACATTGTTGTCATACTGTTTAAAGCTTTCTGGCATATAATACTGCACCATTTCTTTACTTAGCCAAATATTTATTTTAGTCCATAGCTGGTAAATAAAGTTAACCCATGTTATAAATATATATGAAACAGTGGTCGGACTTACATTGAAAAATTTGCTAAGTTCAAAATTACACTTATTCTGCCTTAACTTCATCATAGTTAAAAAGAACTGATATTCTGTACTTATATTTATGACATTACTGCCATAGTATTTAATTTTGTGAGCCATAGGACTAAGAGTAGACAAAAATTAGATTAGTAGAGTAAAAATTTGTAGGTTTCAAAGCCTGTGTAGAACTTTATGACTTGCTTTAAAGTTTTGGATCCGTAAAGCAGATTCCCATTGTTTTCTTCGTATAGCATCCTTAGGGAACAGATGAATCCCTTTATTTTTGCTGTTTATGCAGAACATTTAGGCATTTTAATCTAAAATAAATAACATGTGAAAAGTAAACAAACAAATCCATACAATTTGACAATCGTTCGTTATGTCAAATCAATGACAGCCGGTCAGTCGATCATGTGCCACCTAGCGTGATAAAAAGTTAGTTTTCCTCCCCATTACAAGGAGTGATTTTCTGGACTTTGGTTACTAAAATCTGGACACTGATTTAAAAAGTTTTAATGTTTTTGTAGAATCAGGGTCCTAAAAGTCCCCTATTAACAATAGTATTATTTGTATATGAGTCACTATCAGAGTAATTTACAGATTGACTTAGAGATTGGGTATAGTATGAGAACCCACGCCCTAAATTAATCAGCATTATCAAGGTACACCCAAGGAACTTATATGTTAACTGGAATGATGACGTGCAGCCGAAAGCCGTTCCGAGCGAGAATACTTAGAGAGTGGATGTCATCCCTTTCTAATAGGGTATCCAATATTTGTACTTACATTTGGGACAGTTATTTTTTTATAACTTACTAGCACCCCCGCTTTGCATGGGTAGCAGTTTAATCAAAAACAGGGCGAAGACTACGCATCCTGTAAAACTCTGTAATGGGATAGGTCTATGAAGTGAACGAAAATAAGTGACACTTATTTTCGTTCACGGTGGTCTACATGTTAGGTTACATCCTTCATTTGTAAAGAGATTTTGAAGCGTAGCAGGGCTGCAACATTCACATAGATGAAGCATTTTCAAACAACTTAATATGTAGTATTTGATAAATTTATTAATCACGTATGGTTTTATGTGTTGTTTTTAGTATGAGTCAGTAATCTTAAATTAAAATGCGAAGATGCTGATGCTGGAAGACGGTTTCAAACTAGGCAATAGGTTGAATACTTCTTCTTTAAATGGACAACTTCAAGCCCGTTGCTGAAGATTCTTTTTGTTAGGGAGTCTGCATGGAAACAAAACAGTATTATTAATACACAAACAATAAACAATAAACAATATTAAAAAAAGTAAAGATAGAATTCGTTTATTTTCAAGACGTTATTTTTGTTTATTTATTTTTATACATATAATTTACATTTTTAAATATTTCTATACAAAGTAATATAAAAAAACATTTAAAAATTTAAAAAATAGTAGCCCACCGGTATCAATGGTGGTCAGGGGCTGCAGTCTCGACATAGATAGCGACAAAAATCGGTCGTTAAGTCATAACGATGTCAAATTTCTTTAATAGATTTTCAACCTTAAGGTTTCGAAATAAAGTTGAAAATCTATTAAAGAAATTTGACATCGTTATGACTTAACGACCGATTTTTGTCGCTATGTATGTCGAGACTGCAGCCCCAGGGCTCTTGAGAGAGGGACCTCCTAACGATACGCGCCGTGTCCAGAAGTGCTGCTTTCTGAATCAAGCCTTTTATCCAGCTGCCAAGCGAGAGCCTCCTCAGATGTTGTTCGAGGCTATTAAGCCATTGGCCGACACGACTATCGGCACAATGACTGCTGTACTCACGTCCCACCTCGCGAGCCAAATCTAGATATTTGAATTGTTTATCTTTCTCTGCTTTCACGAGGTTCTCGTCATGCGGGACCGTTATATCAATAATCATTGCGCGACGCTCCAATCGATCTATCACCGCAATGTCTGGTTTATTGGCAACAATAGCCCTGTCAGTGACGATAGATCGATCCCAATAGAACGTTATATTACCATTATCGAGAACTGGGTCGGGCGCATAATTATAGTATGGTACTTCTGATTCCACAAGGTTGTACTTCAAAGCAAGTTGCTGGTGGATAATCCTGGCAACGAGGTTGTGTCTATGCAAGTACTCTCCGTTAGCCAGACGAGAACACCCAAAAATAATGTGTCGGATCGATTCTCCCGGACGGTGGCATGCCCGACATATGTCAACCGTGCCATCCTTCACAATGTATTTCCGGTAGTTATTCGTCATTATAACTTCGTCCATTATTGCACAGACAAAACCTTCGGTTTCCCCAAATAGGTCACCGAAGCGCAGCCAAGATACGGACGCTAAGATGTCTACATCGGGTCCATGTAGGGCCCGGTAAAAGCGTCCGTGAAGCTCCTTGCCCTGCCATATCTCCTTGCGATCATTAGTGTCTGGTTTGCGCCAGTTCTCGTTAGCCAGTGAGAGCGGGGTGAGGCCCTTGTCCACTGATACCACATCTCGGTGCATCCCCACGTCAACTTCTAAGAAGTATTCCCTGAGGCTGCATACCTCACGGTTGTGCAGGGTCTTGGCATTTAAGAAGCCACGACCCCCGCATTTCCGCGGGATATACAGTCTCATCACTGACGACCGCGGGTGATGCATTCGATTTGCGGTCAGCAGTGTGCAGTGTCCTTATCCAGGGAATCAAGTTCCGTCAGAGTCCATTTGAGTATGTTGAACGAATACATCAAAACCGGCATGACCCAACCATTGAAGGCGCTCACCTTGTTTCCACCTGACAAAAGACTGCTTAGTACTTTATTCAGGCGGCCAAAGAAGCGGTACCTCGATGATTGTTTCATGTCGGCAGTATTGATACCTAATGCTTCCGACATACCCAAATACTTGTGGGTTTCTGTTGAGGAGAGGGACCTAAGGTATATGGAATCCGAGAGTTAAGTTCCGACAGTTCTCCCTTCGCTTCACATGCATGACTGCACATTTATCCACACCAAATTCCATCCTGATGGCGCTACTGAAAGTTTCCGTTACCTTCAGTAGCTTCATCAGTTGCAAATTGTTGGGGGCAAAGAGTTTCAGATCGTCCATGTAAAGAAGGTGAGACATGACCTGACCACCTCTCCTCAACCGATAGCCTAGACTTGAACCCTCCAACAGTGCGCTGAGAGGGTTCAAGGGTAGACAAAACCACAATGGACTCAGACTATCATCCTGGAACATACCGCGCTCAATCTTTATCGGTTCGCTGTTCCCCTGGATCTGTCGACATCCTGGATAGCGAAGAACCGTTCTCCAGTGCTCCATACACGACATCAGGAAGGTACGCAGAGTTGCATCAACTTTATACAACTCCAGCACCTTCATGAGCCATGTATGAGCCACAGAATCATAGGCCTTCTTGTAATCTATTTATTTATTTAAACTTCATGTACAATAGTGATACATAGGCGGACTTAATGCCACAAGGCATTATCTACCAGTCAACCTTTGGGTTAAATAAGAAAACATTGTGATAGGGAACAAAATAAATATATAAAAAATAACTTCGTGCTATCGAAAATTTATATAGGCACTTATAATGATACTAATATACAAATAAAATAAACTAATTCATATTTTAACAAATACCAAAATTAAAAACGAGAGACCTAATAATAATTACCTTGACTCGACTTCTAATAGAGAGAGAACTATTTATTCTGACTTAAATAGTGGTTACGCACTTTTCTTTTAAAAGTGAATTTGCTTATAGCCTTTTTAATGAAAAAAAAAAGGTAGCGCGTTCCAGAGCTTTATAGTAGAGATAGCGTAAGAATTTGACATAAAAGCGGTGTGGTGTGAAGGAATTTGGAGAAGTAGATTCTTGGAAGCTCGAAGGTTACGACTGTTAGAACTGCACAACACTTTGAAATAAGTTTTTAGGTAATCAGGAGCACATTGATCGTTCATAATCGTGAAGAGCATGCAGAGAGATCTGAGGGATCTCCTGAGTCCGATAGGCAACCATTTAAGCTGAGAACGGAAGGAAGAAACGTGATCTTATTTACGAAGGCCGAAAACAAAGCGAATACAATTGTTGAAAAGACGATCCAATTTATTTAGAAGTTCTTGGAAAAGATCAGAATAACAAACATCAGCATAGTCGATGATGGGGAGCACAAGTGAGTGGACCGACGTGAGTTTGGTGCTAGATGGGAGGAAATGCTTGAATCGTTCGTTGCACGTTCTGACTCACCTGAGCCAAGTGTTCATTCCAACTTAAGCTGCCGTCAATGTACAGACCTAAGTCTTTTACGTGAGGTGAAAGAGACATGACGGAGTTCTCGTACCTTAGTAACATAAGTTGGCTAGTGTTCACATTTCTCAAATAGTAAGAACTACCAATGAGGATGGCTTGACATTTCCCAACGTTAACAGAAACTCCGAATTTGCCAGACCATTCTTCGATAGTTCGAAGATCAGCATTGAGTGATGAAATGCAACTGTCAAGGTTGGCAATGTCTGACTGAGCGTATAGTTGCAAGTCATCAGCGTACAGATGGTAAGAACACTTGAGGACAGCAGTAATGGAGTTTATAAATAATGGGAATAAGAGAGGAGAGAGTATACCGCCTTGTGGAACACCAATTACCAGATCGCACCAGTCAGAGCAATCCTGATCAGCGTGCACCGCCTGTTGGCGACCACGAAGATATGATGAAAACCAATCACGCGACAACGAAGAGACTCCAATTTGAGACAGTATGGCTAGGAGAATGTCGTGATCAACGGTGTTAAAACCATTGGAAAAATCTATTAAAACCAAGAACGTTAATCTCGAATTCTCCAGGCCATCCCTTATGTCTTCACCTGTAACTTTAAGCAGAGCTGTGGCTGTGCTGTGGCCAGGCCGAAAACCGGATTGGAAACTGGACAAAAGGTTATTCTTAAATACATAGGAAGATATTTGATTAAGAGCAACTGCTTCTAGGATCTTAGAAAGGAAAGGGAGAATGGAGATCGGCCTGAAGTGATTAGCTAAACTAGGGTTGGAAATTTTAGGGAGAGGGATAATATAAGCTTTACGCCACAATGCAGGAAAAACACCAGTCTGCAGAGATGAATTGGTGATCTCAATCATAAAAGATAACATAGTTCGACTGACCCCATCACAGCCCACAGCCTTAGACTAAATTGAAGTAAAATATTTAAGGACCTCAACGGTAGTCACGGGGGAGAAAGAAAAGAGTCGGGAGTAAACATTGGCTTGGGAGTAATATCAAGGATAGTTCTATTCTTATAGTCGACTGCAAGCGCAGCAGACGTTAAAAATGTTTATTAAGAACGTTTAAAGGCAGATTAAGAGATACAATACTAGAGAAGGACTTTGTTATGCCAAGTGATTTGAGAAACTTCCAAATATCAGCCGGTGAAGAATTGAGGACATTTTCACAAATGTATCGGCGTTTTGATGCTCTTACCATCTGGTTGCAGCGGTTTCTAGCCAACTTGTACAGGTTCCAGTTCTCGTCACTGCGGTCCCGCCTATATTTTCTAAAAGCCCAGTCACGTCGTCTCATTGCCATCCGAACTCCAGGGGTAATCCATGCAGCTGGGGGGCGCTTGACGCGAACAGCCCTCAGTGGCGCATACGTGTCAATGAGCTGGAGAACATATTTATTAAATATTTCCACTTTCTGGTCCACTGATAATGACTGGGCAATATCGACCCAATCAAGAGCTTGTGCATCGGTATTGAGTTTCACTTTGTCTAATCTTAAGAAATTCCGGATAAAAACAATAGCAGGCCGCTGCTTTGGGGGTTTAATTTTGTAAGACAGAAAAATCAGGTCGTGTCTAGATAAACCAGGCGCAGCGATCTGACCATGGTTGGCAACGAGATCCACAGAAGACGTAAGCATGAGATCGGGCCAGGAATCACTTGAGTCAAAATTATGATGAGTCGGATTAAGTATAAGAAGTGACAGACTCGACGACTCCAGGATCGCACTCAGCCTACGTGATCTAGTGTTATCCTTCAAGAGGTACGCACTAATCTCGTACTAATCTATCCAACATGTAGACAGATCCCTTCGGGAGCGGCGAACCTGTTGACTAATGGCCATATCAATAAATAGCAGGTCCTTAGTACCGCGGCCGGGACCCATTCCTACATCCATTCTGAGAGGCAGACATGATAGAATTACTATCAATATGATGGTTAGTAGACGGAATATCGGGAACTCAAAGAAAACAATAAACATGGTAAATATCCCGTCTTCTAGTTATAATAATGTTGGTGACCATGATAGTTTAAAATCTAATATGATGGTTGATTTTAGCTCTCAAAATGGATGTAAGAACTTTATAGACCGTTGGTAAACAAGTGATTGGTCTATAATTTTTGGGCTCCGCAGTACTACCTGATTTATGGAGCAGGTGGGTAATTCCTGTCGTTAAGAACTGGGGCACCGACCCTGACTCTAAGGCTGACTGAAACTGGGATGCCAAGCGAACGTGTGATCTCTGGAACCATTTAATCCAGAAGTTGTGCAGTCCATCCGGCCCTGGAGATTTCCAGTTAGGCAACGGACGGACTGCACGAGCTACATCTTGGGGGCTGATGATGATTGCCCCCCTTTCAGGTATCAGATCACACGCTCGTTCAACTTCCCGGGTCCAATCACCCTCAGTGAGACTTACAGGCACCGACCAGATGCCGCGCCAGAACGAACACATTGCGTCATTATCCGGTAGACGCGTGTCAGTCACACCTTGGTCCGGTCGTTCCCAAGCCCTATATATCCACCTTTCATCACTTTGGAATATGCGATTCGAGTGTATCGCTCCACTCGCCGCTTGTACCGACGAATACGGCTTGCCCATGCACAGATCTTCTGCTTCAGGAAGTCGATACGCTCTGTGACGCGGGCCAAGTAGTCTCGAAAACTAACATCAGTTTCCGAGAACGCCCGCTTCACAAAACGCATCACTCTAGGTCGAGTATTGCCCTCCCTGAAGCAGATTAACTTGCCGATGAGTGCTCTAGCCTCACCGATACGCGTCTCAATCCTGTACTGCCAAGCTGGAACAGCAAATTTTGGTCGTGTAGCTCTGTCATTGTTGGGAAATTTGACTTGAGCTACACGACATGCCGCTACAGCTCCACAGTACAATATTGAGTGGGTATCGGCGAGGTCTTTGCTGCTGTCAAAGCAGTTTGACAGCTGCGAATCTAGAGCACACACCAGCGCCTTGTTTTTTTTGTGCATAGGCAAACGAGGTAGACGTGGCCTAAGTTCAGGCGGTGTGGAACGGTACTCCCGGAATGCATCCTCCAAAGCGTTCCTTTAATTGTGCGTTGCACTGGGTACTCATGGATATAACTTCGTCATCATCCTCTTCACCATCGTGTTCGGATCGCGGTAGAGCACTGGATACACTTTGCAGCTGCACCGCGATCATTGGCGAAGCAGGCATAACTAGGTTATTTGACATGGAAAGAAAAATTCTAGTGCGAGCAGGGTTTGAACCTGCGACCTTCCTTCCTTCCCTACGCAGGGTTTGCGTATAAAAATATAAAAAATAACTAGGTTACTCCGTGAATCAAAGCGTAGTCGATCAAGTACGGTGTCATCCAACATATGGTTACGCTGGATGACCCGCACCTGATCCGACAGGCGTTGCGTTGACACGCTGACACCTGGCTCAAGCACCTGAAACAGAGAGAGTATCCGACCACGGTACGCAGTCAAGTTACTTCCCCCCTCAGTAGCCCCATAAAATGCGCGCATGACGATCTCATTAATGGACTGAATCCATCGCATGCGCGACACATTTCCACCGGCAGCGGGGACCCTGTTCGGGGCCTGTTGGCCTCGAGGTCCCAAGCCCGCTGGTGGCCGTCCTCTTCCTCGTCGTCGTGGTGGTGATGGAGTCAACGGCGAGGAGAAAAACTCGTCGCTCGAGCTCGACGCAACTGCAGCGATCGGAGACACAGCACTCACGATTGAGGCGCGTCGAACGGCAAGCATTCCTGGGTATTTGACATTTATTCGCTTTTAGCTGCATTTTATATAGGTATGTATAAACGAATACTTTTAGGTCGTTCTGGAACCGAAACACAATAACTCCAGTCAAGTAATAGTTACTATTGGCGTATTCTTTTTTTTTTATGGCGTCTAATATAGAAGTTAGAAATTTATCACATTTTTTCTGTCATTTAAGTTAAATCTTAGTAGGGCTCCCACTATTTCATTCATAAACGCAATAACGTACGCGGTCCGCTCGATGGTGACGTAGCGCGGCACAGCTGTGCGTGTGCGAGTCAGTTGAGCGGGTCAATGGACGTCGGACGAATTTATTAACCGACTGCAAGTAGTATTTCATTTCAGGTCCGATTTAGGTTGGTGTAAGTTCATTTACCTACATCATTTCTCGTTCGTATCAGAAGCACGGCACGGTGTTTACCACTATCACATCTCTTTGTTAACGAGAGAAATTAATTGGCATTTAATTCACCACTCTCGCATCACGAAATCACTACTACTCGTACCTATTGAACTAGACTCCGACACGACGACAGTACGCTTGGGAATTAGGCCTTAAATCGAGTGTCGACCAATCGAACCTACCTACCTGATTCATAAAATAATACTGCCTAAAACATTGTTTTTGCGGTAATGCTGGCGGCTGTTACAAACGCAGACAGTTCGCACAGAAAAATGAATCGTTTCGTCTGTCGAATAGAGTTCATTATTAGTTGGAGGTATTATTAGGTATTGGAGGTATTAGGTTGGAATTAAGACCTTATTTTAATAAAGTGAACCGTGTAATTCGGTTGTGCATCTTTGTAACAGTCAGGACGGACACGAGACAATAGGTTTCTCAGAATAGTAATTTTAGTAAACTGCGTACTTTACTTAGGTACCTAGTTTGGGTAAAATTTCTAATTTTCACCGTTTACGGTTAAGAAATAAAGTCTAAATTCGCTTTTCGTATTTTTATTTGTGTACCAATTTATCTATCGCGTAGGTACCTGTTTGCGCGACCGATCCCTTTGGTTAGAACGCGAAGTGCTACAGTAGTACCTATAACGTATACATAACATCATGCCTGTTATCCCCGAAGGGTTTGGCAGAGGTGTACCTAATGGTACACCCACATTTTTCGCCAGTTATGTTTAATTCCCATGTAATAGGGGGCGAGCTTATTGCCATCAACCGGGCACAAATCCATACTAAATATTTTATTTTTGTTTATGTAGGTATCTAACGCATCGGCATCTTTTGTTTTCAAGACGGTGAAGGCACACTTGCGGATGAACTAATTAGATAGATACTTACATCTTACATACCTATTATAGCAATTTAATTAGTTATTCAAGCCATAGATAGGTACTTCTCTAGCTTTGTATTGCAGGTTTGCTAATCATGAGTTTGCTTTAGGTTGCAGTGGTCAGTACCTACCAACCACGTTGTAGCTACAGTAGATACCTACCCACGACAATAATAAATCGTTTGATTCCGCATTCATGACCATTGTGTTGTTTGTTGTGTTTGATCTAAATTGCGTTTATGTTTACGTACTTAACAGTTAAATAACTCTAATTTTTCCTTCATACTTTTTATGGGCTTAGGACCGTCGCATCAGTAATACATTTTACGTCTAAGTCAGTCGGTACCTACCTACTAACTTTGTAAGTGCTCTTTTATTATCAAGAATAGGTATTGCAGGCGCAGGCGTATTTAAAAAATTCGAGCTATCTACAAACATAATCAACTTATAACTAACCAAGGCTAAAGACTTTTTAAATAATTTACACTTCCCTGTATCTTCCCTCGATACACAAACGGGCACGTTTAATCACATTGTCTTTTAATTTTCCTAATGTGTATCTGTCACTTTTCACAATATTAAATGCGTCCACTGTCGCACTTCTTAACTCATCTTGAGTAGTATGCTCCTCGAAATAAACTAGTCTTTTAATTTCGGACCACAAATAAAAATCCAGTGGTGTTAAGTCAGGGCTCCTTGCGGGTCAAGCCACAGGGCTACCACGACCTATCCACTAATCACCAAACTCACTGTTAAGGTACGCACGCACTACAGTAGCAAAATGAGCAGGGCATCCATCATGCTGGTAGAACATACCGCGTAAATATGCCAGAGGCACATCCTCAAGAAACTCCGGTATCACGGTTTGCAGCATTTCTAAATAAGAACCGCCAGTCAGGTAACCTTCAATAAAAATAGGCCCTATTGTTAGGTCGTTAATAATGCCTGCCCAAACATTCACGCTGAATCTAACCTGATGGTTATCTTCGCGAATGAGGTGCGGGTTTAAAACCGACCAATAATGTTCGTTGTGAACGTTATACAGACCCACTCGTGTAAATAACGATTCATCCGTCCACAGTATGTTGGCAGTGGCATTTTCCAACAACCATTGGCTTAATGCGATTCTCCTTGGCCCGTCGCCTTCGTAAATAGCGTGCGCTCGACGAAAATGGTATGGATGTAATCCATTCGTATTTTAATACTTTCCATACGTAATATTGGCTAACATTGAATCGCCTGGCCGCCATTGTGGTACTTTGACGTGGGTCGCGTTCGAAGTAGGTACTCCAGTATGTCTTCCTCTAATTCCGCCGAGTATGGTAGTCTACCACGGCCCTGCGCGTGTGTGGGTGCTCGAAACTGTCCGTGATCGAGGAGGCGCTGGGTTACAGCCAGGATGGTGGAGGTGAAGGGAACTTGAGGGTCGGTGATTCCACGTGCGCGCAGTGAGTTCAGGTGTTCCGGCTGAGCATAAAGTCGTCTAGACTCTTCCAATTTATGGTGCGCCATCCCATAAAAATCCACCATTGCCCAATACTCCACGTTGGAGTACGCGTATTGCCGACTCATTTTTAGCATGTAATTAGGTTGCGCGTGAGTGACCATACACAGTGAACCGCGCGACATTACAGAGACTGTAAGCGTGGGGTGGGGGCGTGGCTTACGGAACATGCTGTCTGATCGATGAATGGATTTTTCAATGGATACCGTTCGCATGTGTTGCCGATCGTGAATACGTTTTACACACACATATGCATTTACCGCAAGGAAGCGTTACTTCGAGTTCTCATTATTTCACAAAAAAAACATTAAATTAAATTTTTCGTGTTTTTTTTTTATTTTTACTTTTGGAAAAAAATAGTCCCAATCGTTTCGAAATCGATGACTGAGTTTATGGCTTTCGGTTCCAGAACGACCAAAAAATAACCGTGTGTTTCGTATTTGTTCCAAATTATTTTATTCCATTTTCGTTTTTTTTTGTTTTCTATTCTGATTGTCCAAAACATATTTACTTCAATTAAATTAGTCGAAAAAATAATTATCAATAATAATTATAATTATTTTTGTTATTATTAAAATGGAGTAATTGATTAAGTTTTGCTACTGCATTATAAATGATGTATTTTGTACGCATTTGCACAAGACTATAAATACCGATATGGATAATAGAAAAGGCGTATTCTTTACAATATTTTCTTGATCCCCGTTTACATATCTAGAGCATTGTCACCCTAGTCATAATTTGTAAACAAAGTTAAAAGAACTTACCTGAAAAAAGAAATTCCACATCCAGCAAACCCTTCACTATTATACCCCTTCACACAACTCGATTTCACCATATTTAAAGGAAGATTTGTAAAATGGAAAATGGAATGTAAAAAGAACTTGATAACGCAAAAATATGACTTCAGCGCGAAATTAAATCGGCCATATTGTTTGTTTTATATGAGTGTCATCTATGTTGCTATTCAGAAATAACTTAATTCATAAATAATTTAATTTATAATAAGCTTACTTTATTTCGCTAGAAATTATTAGTTTTAATATTTAGTATTTGAATATTAAATTAATCCCGTTACGATTTGCTGTGTGCTAGTTTAGCTATCAACGTGATTTCGAATTGATATTAAAAAAAAAAAAAACTTTTTTGTTACTGGCAATTGTTAGACAAGGACACGATCGACTCTGGATCGCTTTCTCGCTTGAAGTATTCTTCCCCCTTTGAATTAGTTAAAGTAATACGAACTCTATTAGTTTGAGATAAAGTTCATTTTCAAACGGTTTTTTGATATCAAAATTTTGTTCGTAATCATTCCAGTTAGTTATAAGTTCTTTGGGTACACCTCATACCTACCTATATAGATCTACTCTTCAAAGATTTTATAATAATAGGGTGTTCATTCATGCCTCAGATCAAGAATAAAAGGTAGATTAAAAGAAAATGACACTATTTTTTTTTACATTTTTTTTTAATAATCTTTATTCATGACATTGTCAATGAAGTGTTACCACTTTTAAAAAAAAATGTCCCTGAAAATTACATAAAAATGTCTGTTTGTTTTTATAAATTACAATAAGATTATGAATGTAGAAGGCGTGTAGGGTCACTTTCTAAATCGTCTTAATAGATAGTCCCGTGTGTGTGTGAACAGCGAGAAAAAATACAACAAAGGTAATGTGAAGCGTTTATTTAAAAAAAAACCCTTTCCATGGAATTAAAAATATACTTTTCCAGATGAAATAAAAATGTATATTTAAATAAGTACAACATAGAGCATTGACTTTTAACATTATATTATAGGTACATAAATTATTATAGTCTCCGATCCTACAATCTCATGCAGTCGTAAGCATCTTCTTGAATCTAACAATAAAGACCTATTGCTTCCGACTGCATGAGATTGTGGGATTGGAGACACAAATAAGCCATCTTGTTTTGATTGATTATACATTTTGATATGATCTTTGTTAAATATTGTAAGGAAACATTGAGGGTATTTTCGACTTTTCGTAACTTAACTTTTTTATTATAATTACATATTTGTAACTTTTATGTTTGTGCACTTTTGGGGCACGTTTTGTTCATCTTCGTTGCTTAACTGTAGAGGTGTGCTAGCTTTCTCTCACCAAATTTATATTTTCTATTAGCTTCAGCATCTTTAAAATTGGGAAGTTTAAGATCTTCTCTGTATAACTTTAGGGCCGTAGCCACACACTCCTCAAGTTTAACCTTCATAATTTGGTTTTGAAAATTAATGTGTCGTTTCGTCAACTTATTGTTTAGTTTAGTTTAGTTTATTTATTAATAATTATCAAAAATTACAGGTCATATTTTGAAAAAAGTAAAAACACAAATTATAATACATTAAAAAAAACAAGTCATTATACATTAAAAAGAGCATTAAACACAAATTATCATAAATTAAAAAAAATAATAATAATAATACACAATAAACAGAATAATAGAACCTTACAGTATACTAATCACATAAATTTTCTTAAAACCATTCTTTTAGGTCATCCTGGTCGGTTAGCCAACCTTTCAGTTTAGTTTTAAAAACAGTGTCAGACGTCGCGTTCAAAATATTATCCGGTAGCCGGTTGTATACCGATGGACCCATAACATGAATTATCTTTCCAGACTTAGATAGGGTGTGTGGGTAGCCAGCCAATTTGTTTCTACCACGAGTACAGTAATCATGTCTATCTCCGCGTCTATTGTATTCGTCTAGATGGTGCCTAACGTATACCGCCGCCTGCAATATGACCATAGCGGGAACAGTCAATATTTTTAGACGTTTAAAAAGTGGTCTCGCGGTGGCATCCCATTGTGAACGCGTAATAGCTCTCACGGCATGCTTCTGCATCCTGAAGGCTTGCTCCCAATCGGCAGCTCGGCCCCAGAACTCCACGCCATACTGGAGCACCGAGTGTACCAAAGCGTAATAACACACTATCATCATTTTACGTGGGAGCGTTTGCGCTAGTCGTTCCAGAGCGAAGCATGCTCGTCCGAGTTTGTCGCACATTTTATCAATATGCGGCCCCCAAGTTAAAGAACTGTCCAGTTCGAAGCCGAGGAGTGTGGTGACTTGTACTTGTTCGACCACATTGCTTCCTACCCGAAGTGACAGTGGTGTACACAATCGACCGGAAAGATTGACGTACATGTAATGGGTCTTGGTTGTGTTAAGGATCAAGCCATTTATTTTAAACCAGTTGTTAATTTTCCCCACCACTAAGTTAAGTCTTTCTTGTAGACTTTCCATCGACTGCGCGCACACGACGGCAGCAACATCGTCCGCGTACATAAAGACATAAGCCTCACTTATTGCTTCAGGCAGGTCATTAAGCAATAGACTGAACATGATGTTAGAGAGGGAGGAGCCTTGTGGTACACCCTTAGTAATGTTAAGAGGGTCTGACCTAACCTTTCCACCATCGCCCATCACTACCTGCGATCTGCCTTTCAAAAAGTCGAGTAGCAACTCTAATGCCTTTCCCTCTACCCCAAGGTGCCTCATCTTCAGTGCCAGCACGCCATGGTCCGCGACGTCGAAATCTTTTGAGAGGTCGCAGAGGAGCAGTGCTACCTGCTGTTTTTCCTCCCGAGCCTTCATCACATGGCGGATGACCACACGGGCAAGGGCAGTTGTCGAACGCCCCTTCCTGTAGGCGTATTGTCGGTCGGTGAGGCAGTTAGTCTTCTCAAGAAACCCAAGTCACATAGTCCGTTTTCAAAGACCTTGGCGACTGCCGGAATGATAGACACCGGCCGATAATTGTTTACATCACTCTTTTTGCCTTTGCCCTTATACAGCGGAGACACCTTGATTTTTTTAAAAGCACTAGGATAGCATCCAGTATGCAAACACCTATTGAATAATACCGATATAACATTTGCAAGCGATGCAGCCGCTATATTCAGTAGCTCCACTGATGTATCAAATAAGTCTTTAGTTGGTTTGCGTGCGATCCGTTTAGTAATAATACGGTATACCTCAATCGGTGAGAAGGGATGTAGCCAAACACACTGACTGGCTGGGGGTCGCGCTTCCAGAAGCGTAGCCAGGGCTGTGTTCGGGTCTGCTTGAGGAGCGCCGCATGATATAGCCGTATGGATGAATTTAGCGTTGACCATATTTACCAACTCTTTTTTTGTGGTAAAAGACTTACCATCTGCTTGCTTCATACTCTCAGTGTAGTCCGATCTTGATTGAGTTCTCCTACCAGATTTTACATTTACTACGTGCCACATACTTTTATTCGGGTTATTTGCCGTTTTTATATGGTGTATATAATACTTAGATCTCTTATTTCTAAGCATCTTGGAATACTTTTCCTGAAGTCGATATACAACCTCGTTTAAGTTGTTATTACCTAAATGAATGCTTGCTTCAGTCAACTGTACCAAGTACTTCCACGCTATTGTTTTATTATTTTCATCACAAATCATTTTTAGAATTCAAATTGTTTCCTTAGGTACCTACTAATTTAAATGTGGAACTAACGAAATCACTATAATGCAAAGACAATAAATTATACTACACAATTATAGTATAATTTTAATCTCTTTGCTATAATATAACAAAAAGTAACAAGGTTTGTACTTTCTGTCCCCCCTACAACCCGGTCAAGCCTATCCTTTGGGAGAAGCGAGCCAAATACCTAGGAGTCGTAATCGACCACCACTTGTCCTTCGCATCACATATACAAGTGCAACTTGTAGCCGAGCTGCCTTTGCTAAGGGTAGACTCTATTTCAATCTAACGGAAAAAAGCAAGTTGTCACTTAAGTGCAAGTTGCGTCTCTATACCGTAGTGATCCGTCCCATTATGACATAAGCTTGTGTCGTATTCGCCCATTCAAAACCTCTAGGTACACAGGATGCACACCCTGCAGAACCGAATCCTCCGCAAAATCACGGTAGCCTTCTTCTATGTCCGAAATGACAGTCTGTCTACACTTAGACCTCAGAATGCCTACCGACCTTCAGTTCATGAAACGCCTTTCCAAGCGTTTCTTCGACTCTGCCATAAGGCATCGAAACCCTCTGATCACATCGGCCACCCGATACGAACCATCGCGTATTAGCAGGAAATTATTCCTTCAGCCACAAAATTAAAATTAGTCCTTCATACGTAAACACAAACCGCGCCGTCATTCCGGCCACGCTGTCGAGGCCCGTTGCTACGTTCCTGTTCAGCCCCCCCCCCCCCGACCTCACGCTTGCTCAGCCAGTTGTTTTAAATCAGCCTCTAAATAATGATGTCATTCCTGTTCAGATCAAGCATGTCCCTTTGCTGCCCTCTACAAGCGACGCCCTAAGCCGAGCCTCGTATCCTACAGGGGGTGCCCTTAGCGCGCAGTCGCTTTGTTTATAAGTTATTTGCCCCTGGGTGGAGCGCCTTACACTCAAGGCACCCACAGGACAATCAGTCAGCAAGTAGAAGCCAGCAGCCTCATAGGTCGACCTGGAAGAAGACATTAAAAAAAACCTTTTCGTACACCGACATCGACAGCGAGGCCGACACTGTGCTGAATGGGCCAGATAGAGATTGTGGAATTCTAGTAGCCGTGGCATTAGTTTGTGCTTTAGGTAGATGACAAAACAGTAAATAAGAGCATCTTCCCAAGTGTTTTTCAGGATTTTGCTTACTTAGTCATTATATTAGATTTCGCCTAGGGTTAGTCAAAACTCAGGCGCTTCTTCACCGGAAGTATTCCCCTGTAATGTAAAATTTCAGAATCCAACATTATATCAGTGAGTGAGAAGAACCGAGCATTACAATCGCAATCGCAACCTGTATTGATACAATTTGTAACAGCGACTTCTTTCTATACAAAATCTTGTCTGATACATTCACCATTGCCATTACAGGCGAATACTCCCGGTGAAGGAGTGCCCATATTGTTCACTTCGTTGTCATGGGAATCGAACCTATGGACATGCTAACTTGCAACCAGTTTGTTCTTATGTTAGCAAGAGCGACTGCTACTCGAGGTAAATAAAACATACTTATTTTTTTCGAAATTTATTATTATCATAACATAACATTAATAATTGTGTAAAGAATACATCATTCATTAAAGTACCTACTTATTAAAGCATTGCATGACATTTCTTTCATTGCTCGTTTAGCCCTAAATTAATTCTAATTTGTATAAGTAGGTATTCTTAAAATGCATGAGAAAAATAAAATTGTGTATATTTTAGAAAAAACACTTAAATAGTTTTTACTTGTTATACTTAAATAAAATAGCTACCTAAAAGGCCCCATTACATACTTATTCGCGAGTGCATGATTGCGCACGGTGGAGCCCTGCTCCGCGCCGCGCCGCGCGCCCTATTGTCTTTAGGATCGAAATCGTCGATCAATGTGTCGTGAACAGGACATGCGGAACCAGGTCCAAAATTATTCGGGCCCAAAATCTAGATGACGTGAATAATGCCCTACTTCAGGTCCTTAATTGGTTCACAGCAAACGATTTAGTATTAAATGAAAAAAAAAAAACGAAATGCATAAGATTTGCTTTACCGAATGTTAAAAGTAGCGATTGTGATATAGTATCGAATAAAGAGAAACTTGAATTTGTAGATAAAACGGTTTTCCTGGGGATTACTCTTGATTCAAGGCTACAATGGGTTCTCATTTAACATCTCTTGCGGGGCGGCAAAGTTCAGTAGCATATGCTAAGGAAAATCCGTCAATATACTGATGTATATACCGCTAGACTGGTCTATTTTAGTTACTTTCATAGTATTATGTCTTATGGCATTTTGTTATTGGGACGGGCTGCAGACATTGAGTCTTATATTTATTCTGCAAAAAAGAGCCATCAGAGTCATATATAATCTTTGTAGGCGCGTTTCTCTAAGGGAACTGTTTAAGGAAAACATAATCTATGTAAGAAAAAATCTACAACTTTTTTAAATAAAAGAGGTGACAGACACAATTACAGTACCTACTAGAAATAGAGACCAATTAGTTCAGCCAGGCTTCTGCCTCGCTAAAGTAGACTCATCTTTCATGGGGTATTGTTTGAGATGCTATAATAAAATTCCACAAAGTATTCTTGAACTGAATGAGACGAAATTTAAAACATGAATTAAACAAATACTATGTAAGCAAGCATATTACAAGTTGGACGATTATATCACTAATAAAAATGCTTGGCTCAATGCCGGTCTTGCTCCACAAGGACATGGGCGCATTAATTGATAGCATTAAATAGTATTGTTGGAGCTGCTGAAGATTGTACAACTATCTTTGCATTGTATAAATTCAATCTCTTTAGTATTATATAGCCGCATAGCCCATATTGTGTGAGTACTATTTACTAGAAAGCTGTCATTAGCTGAAAACCTGCGCCTTTTCTTGACTTGAATGTGCCCTGGCGGTTAGGAGTATGTCATGCTCACTCAAATGTCTCGCTGATGGTGGCACGTGTATCGGATCATTTATTTCCCTTCAAAATGGTTGAGTTGAATGGTGCTGATACATGCGTCATGTTCGTGAACGGGCGCTGTCTTGGTTGCCACGGCTTATTTGAATTACTTTTTTTATTTTTGAATTGTTTTTACTATGGACACTTTTAACGTACACATCTTGCTACATCGTTCTCACATAATGTACCAACTCAACATGAATAATATAACCAAGGTTTGTAAAAGAATTCTGATTTAAAAGAGTGTCCATGGAGTTTCTTGACCGTTCTTCTCCATAGAGATCTACGTTAGGGAATGGGCAACTACAGTACTTTCATAGTTTTTGTGCGTTGTGACTGGGACTGTAGCTATATTTAATTGTTGTCTTTGTTTCGACAATTCAAAAGTGCCTGTAACTGGCCTACTTTAAATAAATGCTTTGATTTTGATTATGGTTACGATCCCATAGCAAAACTTTGTACCAGTTTTACTATGGGACCGAAATCGAGTTCCGCATGCCCTAGTCGTAGGTAAACCTTACTCTTATTTATACACGATACGCACGATTCGCACGATTGTTATATCACGTGCGAGTGGGCTTGTTAAACCGGCTTATCAGACTACCAGTGTAGTGTGTACGATTTATTAGAATGGGTAAACGAAAGTAATTTATTTACAGGAAAATATTACCCTACTTCTGGGGCTGTCGCGAAAAACACTTAGGTAATTTATATCTACCTATTCACTTCCTTGGTTTTGTTTGACGAAAGTAGTTATTTTAATAAAACGAAAGTCTTTATAAAACTTGTTTTGAGCTATTTATGACAATATTACCTATCTGGCAAACAATTTTATTGTGTACTCAATGTTAATTTAAAAAATTAAACGTAAAAAAAAACAAGCTTTTATTTAAATGCGCTAAACAGAATAAAATAAACTTTCCTATAAAACTTTTACTATCAACTTATAACGTCATTACACAATTTATATGATATAAAAGCTAGTCGCGAATAGTCGCGATATTTAAGTACATACTCGTATTTACTTAGTTTGAAAATTTAAAAAAATTAAAATCAATCAGATCAAGTTCTCTGCAAGTTTTTTCATTTGATACCCATATTGTAGGAAAGCATAAAAAACTTAGTCCGCCATCTTTAGAAGTCGTATTGGATTTGGAGTGACGTCACTTTATTTTTCTATTTATTCTTAGCAAGGCCTTTCATTTGATACCCATATTGCAGAAGTGCATTAAAAATAAATAGCCCGCCACCTTGGGTGTTCCGCCATGTTGGATTTAGAATGACGTCACACAGCTAACCATGCATTGTCATCCAAATTAATTGTGTATACAAAATTTCAGCTCAATCGGTCGAAGATATCTGCTTCAAAATTGAGTCGCAAGATTCCACCCGAACAAACATAGTTACATACGTTGCACATTAAATAAAAGCTTGTACAAAAAAAAAATTGATAACCTCCTCTTTAGAGAAGTCGGTTTAAAAATACCTCTTATTTGTAGTCGAATATAAATCGAGGATCGCAGTGGTCAACTGATCATGGACTTAGAAGAAACATATTAAAAGGAGAAGGAACTCTTGTGATTGGGTTTAAATCCAGAATATCAAAAGAAGTACTTGGTTAGTTGTCAAGTGGTTGAGGATTTCGAAGGTAACCCTGCATTCAGAAGCTGTCGGTTGTTGCACGTCTCGTGGTCATAGTCAAATCCTATAATCTAGCGATTACATCCCTTGAAAAAGTTATAATGTTTCTTGGAGAAAAATCGCGCTAAAAAAATGGACCTTCAATATGGTGTAATATGTATGAGCCGTCAGTTTTCATAGGAAAATGCCCATCATTCTTTGACTCACTTTTGCTGTCCACATTTTCTTCCGACACAATGACACATGATCATTCCTACATGAAACAGACGAGAATCACATTAATAGCATGGTATAATAATATATTAAACCATGATTAAGAGGATTTTTTTTTAAATTTAATCTTTTTTATATGGCAAAAAAATAAGTACCTAGCTACGGTAATTTCTTTTTTCATTAAAAACGAGTTCTTATGTCACTTTCCTCGTATCTAAGAACAGGTTCTGATTTCTCCACATTGTCCCGGTTACACAACGCACTATACAGTCTGCAGTGAACTTTACGACACCAGCGCGCAGCGTGAGAATGCAAACTAAAAAGCACGTGTATTAAATTCACAGCATTGTGACCTAAAAGCAGTGCAATAAGGGACACTTTACGAGCACGTGTGTTGAAACAAAGTATTACATTCTTACAACAAGTCGTATATCAATCGTTATTTCCCCAGCCCGCTAGCTTAGTTTTTAAACAGGGTGGAAGGGACACCGACGCACAAACGAGTGATTACCACATATTCAGAACATCTAAGAGCCTTTGCACACCACGCTTTTTATGCGCTGACGACGCGCATAGAACGCAATCAGGACGCTCAGCAAACGCAAGACTGAACTCACGTTGTTACCTTTGCACACGATCCGATTGCGTTTGTATTGCTATAAACGCGCTAATACATCGCTACGAACGCGCTATAAAGGTTCGTGCACACATACATATTTGTCGGGCCGCAGCGGGGCGGAGCGGGCCGCAGCGCAGCGAAAGATAGTTACTTAGCACATTTTGGCCCGCTGCGCCCGGCGTAGTATGTGATAGTTCATATTAAATATATACGAGCGATTTGACCGGATTTTTGCGCTACGACCCGACACGCTGGGGCCCGACATAATGTGCACGAACCTTTATAGCGCGTTTGTTGCCATGCATCGCGCAGAAAGCCGCCGTCATTTGGAACACAGTATTACGATGGCGTCGCTCTCCCCGCATCACCTCCTTCCCCACACCACCAATGGCACAAACGCGCTGCAAGCGCGCGTTTGAATCGATACTAACGCGTGTTTGTTTGTGTTTGTATCGATACAAACGTGTAAAATCTACTAAAACGTGTTGATAACGCGCAAAGGACGCGCTAATCAAAAACGCGCGTCGTCAGCGCATAAAAAAACGTGGTGTGCACAGACTCATACTGGATATGTGATAACCGATTATGCGTCGGTGTCCCTTCCACCCTGTATCTAATAAATGTACCTTTATCTAATATTATATATGAAGTTAGTTATTTTGTTACTGATAACTTTTTTGTAACAGTATAAATATTCAGGTTACAATTAACATCATATTAATAACACACAACAGTAAAAATATTATTGTCTATAATAATCTTGTTTATTCTTGAAAAATTATGTAGGTATAGTCGAGAGTAATAAGGCAGAAAATTACTCAAAATTGGATCGAAGTTAATCATGGCGATTCAATTTTTTTTTTTTTTTTTTATCGTGTTTAGATATCGATATACGTCCCGCCTGAGTTGTTTCGCTGGCTAATTCAATTTTACCCCGTAGTGCAGATCGATTCTTACCTTGACACTATGTAAATAATATAGATGCAAAAATAATTTAGCACGTTTTTATTATATACGCGCAATTCAGTAGACCAGAATCATAACGCTTTATCTACGAAACAAGGCTGATCTTTAGACCCAGATTTAAAGGGTAGAGCCATTTTTTTATTTGGAACTTTAGTCCTGAAAAGTTCAAGAAGGTACAAGTTCTAATACTAAATTTGGTATAAGATATTGTCAATTTTTATAAAGAATTTCAATCTCAATCCAAGGGATCTCGCGCAGTAAGCGGCCACGACCACGACTTGTCACATGACCGGAAGCTATCTCGAACAAAACTGTCGGTCGGACGCCTGGTCATGCGACCAAATTAAAAATACAAAAACTAGCTGAAAGCTTCAAGCTTAGATCAAAGTTAAATCTCATTTTCTAATGAGCCTATAACTGACAGTAATTGTGAGCCACCACTAACAAACTCTTCACAATTACCGTCATTACAACTGGTTTTGCCAAAACACAAAATTAATAGTTTAGTTGAATTACGTAGGTATAATAAAATATCGGTAAGCGATATCCAAATATACTGTATATTAATAAATACATATTAGAAAATGGTTATAAGAAATATGCTAGCTTAAAATTTAGCACCGGTTTTTAATATTATAGCAGATACACCCTTTGCCGGAATCTAATTTTCGAAAGAAAAGGTATCTGTACATTATATTATATTATGAATTCTTCAGCAAATATTATTATTAAAATTTAGGCTTAGTCGTAGATATCATCAGTCACTTTCTAAGATGAAATTATTAATTTCTTTCTTAACTAACATTGTTGGGGCACTCCGCAGTTATAACATTTACGTTTGCACAAATATTAGATATTTAGTAGTATTGAAATAATGTTATTGAAGGAATTAAATCTTTTATTTTTTGCCTTGTTTGAGAAGAAGCCTTTGCCCAGCAGTGGGACAGTAATAGGCTTAGGCTGGTATTATTATTATCACATTTTTGTAAATCAAAACAAATGCCAGTTTCTTCTTTTACTTCAAAGCCACAAGGTAGTATCTGTCAAACTGGCTACTCCGTTCACCTCACAAATTATAGAATCTTAAATATACATCCCAGGGTTTTCTTGTTGTAGCCACCGACACTACTAACGACACCGGCCAGGTGCGAGTCGTACTCACACGCACACAGGATTCCGAATATAATAAAAATATTGGTTCATTCATATATGTTGTATTGTATTACATTCAACAACAAAATTAAATTTGTTTTTCATAGTACCAGGCATGCCTTTTAAGTTCTGTCGTTTACATATTTGCCGCCAAATTTGAATTTAGAACTGCTCAATATTCTTTATTGGAATTTAGAAAATCAAAACAATTGAAGGAATTAGGACTAATGTATTTTTTTAGACACAGTGTTGTTTTGAATCTGTCAGGTCACGTACGAAAATGAATCGCACTAAGGAAACTGTTCGTGAAAAAATTTTCTATAACTTTCGAAGAGGCCTAACACGGCTTCAGTGTTTCGAAGAGCAATCTGTGTTCCATGGTGAAAGCCCATGTCTGCGGACTATTGATCGCTGGTTTTTGGAATTCAAGTGTGGACATATCAGTCTTAGTGAAAAATCTCGTGAAGAACGTCCAAAATCCGCCTTCACTGAATATAACATCGTTGCTGTGAAACAACTAATCCGCGAAGATCGTCATGTGACATATCGGGAGATAGAGGCGTTATTAGACATCTCAGGGACAACCATTCAGAAGATTTTGCATGAGGCCCTTGGTGTGAGAAAGCTAGTATCCCGTTGGATACCTCATTTGCTTTCAGACGATCAAAAGGCGACCCGCGTCAGTTTGTGTAAGAAAACCCTTCAAAGGTTCAACCGAGGCGATTCAAATCACGTCTACAACATCATCAGTAGTGACGAATCTTACATCTATGCCTACGATCCTGATTTCAAACAACAATCCATAATCTGAGTCTCACAAGACGAACCCAAGCCGACTAAAGTTGTCGCTCTCGAAGCGCTTCAAAGAAGATGTTGGCTACGTTCATGGCGAACACCGTTCACGTTGCGACGATTGTACTTGAAGATCGTAGAACGCTTAATGCAGAGTGGTATACCACAGTTTGTTTACTACAAGTCATCGCCGAACTTCGGAAATCTAACCCAAAGCGACGCATCATCCTACAGCATGACAACTAAAGCTCACACTGTGCTCGTCAAACTATTGAGTATTTGAAGCAGGAAAACTTAGAAATTCTTGACCATCCTCCATACAGCCCTGAACTAAGCCCTAACGATTTCTTTGCATTTCCTAAAATTAAGAAAACTCTTCGTGGTCAAAGGTTCTAGTCCGGTGAAGAAGCAGTCGACGCTTTTAAAACAGCTTTCAATGTTTGGAGTGGAATAAATGTTTTAATAACTGGTTCGAGCGAATGGAAAAGTGTATTAAACTACGGGGTGAATACTTTGAAAAAACAACAAAAAGTACTATAAGGTTCTAGTTGTTTTTTTTTGTTCAAACGACAAAACTTAAAAGGCACGCCACGTATGTTGATGACAAACAAAGTTACTGCTGCAGTTTGATGAAAAAGTCCCATATCTCAAAAATTAAACATTAAATCTTACTCAAACGAATTTTCGTTGAAAGTTTTTTTTTACGTTCTACAATCCTTCATTTTTTCCTCCTCTTACTTTAGAAATTAGAGGGGGGGCACACATTTTACCACTTGTATAAAAATCGTAAAGCGGTACACAGAATATATCTAACTGCCTAGTTTCAACTGTGTAGTCCTAATAGTTTCGGAATAAAGTGGCTGTGACATACGGACGGACGGACGGACGGACGGACAGACAGACAGACAGACAGACAGACATGACGAATCAATAAGGGTTCCGTTTTTTGCCATTCGGGTACGGAACCCTAAAAATATCTCCCTTAACTACATGCGAAACATGTCGAGGTGTTTGGTTGCAATGTGTGATACACCATGTCGAAAATTACGCGTTGTAATTATACTTAACATAATTGTTATATTTACTAATTATGTATTATGTAAAATAAAGGCGCTCCTTGGCTCTTGGCCTATTGAATTTACACTAGGTGATTGCAAGATTGCATTGTGTTTCTTAAATTTAAGATAGAGGATAATAATATACTGTGTTTTATTCGAACGTATTATGAAAATAAAGGTGTTCTTTTTCGCACTTGTGTCGGTTCGACATCCGGGTGATGTAACTACGACTTTATATGCTCTGTTGAATTGTTACCACTTATTTTTGACTGACTGTGACATTGGCGTAAGTAAGGAGTCTGCCCACACCATACCACGACCGTGCTTTGAACGTATTAGGCACGGAAAGAAATATGACACGGACTATAATGACCACTAGAACTTATCAACAGCGCATCAAGCATATTATGTAAGTACATCATACTTTTAAACCCTGATTCCATAACGTTAACACGGTCCATAAATTGATAAAAATGGATCTTGTACACAAATGTCAACAACTATGACAATGACGTCAGGGTTACCAACTCCCAAAAATATTTCTAAAGTTAAAGTCAAATAACCCTAAAATCGCCAAAGGAAATTCTCCTAAAAAAAATAAGGACAAATGTTTTGTAACATTCCTCATATTTACATTATTAGAATTTAAAATATAGAGCCCCTTAATAAATCCCAATTAAACTATTTACCACCCAAGTTTGGGGGGAAAACAACTAAGTTGGGAACCTTAAATGGCGTTTGCCACACCGCGCGCAGTCACGTGACTGAATGCCTAATTTTACCGAATTTATTTTCTGTAAATATTACTAATCTTTAGTTTTTATACTTATTAATGTGTTTTATTTGTTGACTCCATATTATAGTTCATCATTAGAAACTACACTCCATCCGATTTATTTTTAATAGACACGAGCCTTTTGTTGACACTCCGTGCACGCGACGGTGTTGGTTGGCCACGGAACAGTCTAGTGGGCTATATTATTAGTCTCATAGTTTCAGTATAAAATCTTTTTTGCCTGATACGTTCCTAACACGGTCATGGTATCTTTCTTTATCGTCTGGTTAGTGCCTCACCTGGTGACAGTTTTTATGCCGCCCATGGGCCTCTGACTTGGCTTTACATGCCGTCAAGAAATATCTCTCAGGCATGCTGGTTTATTCACGATTTTTTCTTTCACCAAACAGTGATGAAGTGACAATTATACAATACGCACATGAATCCGAAAAATCAGGGTGCCTTGGGTTCGAAATCGAGACCTATGAGTTGGCAGTCCGACGATCACACCACTAGGCTGATCAAATTCTAGGAAATAATGACACGCGACAAATTTAAGAAAATGCTACATTTTATGTTTTATCTATTATTTTAAATTGATGACCTTGATTGATGACACCGGCACCGCAGTCATCTTCACAACATTATGTTCTAATTACATTTTTTTTATCTCTTCGTGGTGAAGACCACAGTAAAAAATGTATACAATTGAAATTAGAACTTACAAGTGAGTTGGCGCCAATAGTGATTTGGTTCGAAGTTTCGTTGAATACTACTGACTATTTGCATACTGTTACGTATTTTATCAAAAATGAACTCTTTCCTTTGGTTTGTCATTACTTCCCAGAATTCGATTCTTAACGGCGACACTATCGAATGGTGTATAGTGTGTGTGTTTTTTTTCAAAACCAACAGGTTTGATTCCTGGCTAGGAATATTGATTTTTCAGAAATCCACTGATGCTGTTTTAGTTTTCATTAAAATCGGGCTCGAGACTTCTTTGAGCATTTTTCGATATTCCTCATAGTTTCGGATTTGGCCATCCACGCCCGCTAGATAAATTCACCCTGTATATGCGGTCATGGTATGATAAGTGGGCAGACTCTAACTTCCACCGCGTAAAGTCAGCAAGTGTGACACCTATTTAGGTACACAATAAGAAAGAAAGAAAAATTGCAGGTACATCAGAAGTTCATACCTACTTGTATTTACTATGAAATTCTATATTTTTCGGTACAAAAATTATCATGCACGGACAATACGTTACGTAGGATCCCACAGTGTGGGAATTTACTCACCCGCCAATAGCCATTAGATATACAATTTAATAGGCACCAGTAGAAATATCTCACTAAAGTTTTTTTTTTTTTTAAACTTACTTAATTTGACCCATTTATGAAGCCTTTCGAGGTTACCTACAGCGCCCTAAATGTAACAAGCATCCTATATAATCACACTATCTACACCTTAATTATCTTATTATAATTCAATTTATCTTATTGCTATTGGCGGGTAGTGGGAATGATTTGCTGCTTTTCTTTAATCTAGCAATATTAAAATAAGCAACTTAGTACTATATTATGTAACTCACAATTAATTGCTTTTACTTTTTTGCTTTCATAGCAAAATATTAAACCTATTCTTATTAATTGATTCAGTAGATGTGGACGAGTGTTAGTTGTACTTATAAAAAATGTATATACCATTCAGCACATTATGTTCTAGGAACGTTTCTGTGCCCACTTCATGTCGTCAGCTCGGGGTTTACAACCAGTGATTGCTTCGATTATAGTCTCGAGTATAGACCAGAAGTGAAGTATTTCCAAGGGCCAGTTGAGCCAGCCAGTGGTGATGCAGAAGTAAGTCTCGTGCGGCGCTACGTGGTGAATACGGTGATGACGACGCGGCAACACTATGTGCCATTCTTGTAACCACACCACCCATATTGGTAGACCAAAATATGTATGCGACCATTTATGAATCTGAAAATCAATTTATGTGTTAATGTTAAAATACGAATGATGTCTAAACGTAAAATAAACACTCCTATTTTCTAGAAGATCGTGTAACTAGTCTACTTACTATTCAAAATGGTAAAACAATTTAAAATTACCTGATTAGTCATTGCTACGAAAATACAGCACAAGTACCAATAAGCAATCCAGTGAAATTGTGCATTGATGCTAGCATCGTCATAGGTAATGAGACGCCACACAATCGTCGCTAAAACAGGAATGGTAACCGCGAAGTTATCGCCATTGGTCTCGATAAAATCGTGTCGAGTTATTGATGTTGGATCGATGTGATGTTCACGAAATGGGCGCAGGAAATTCTGTAACAGGTTAAGCGAGGATAAGAGAATTACCTACCTACGACGTAATTTTGCGAAAGAAAGGACCAATAACTCAATAATCGATCAGCATCAGTCACAACAATAGGATTGGACCTATGTCAACAAAAAGAGCCATAAGTCATCAAACCAGTGGAAGTAGCACTGATTATATCTATGGGGTAAATAGGTGTTTAACAATTTGTTAAAATGTTATTTTCACTATTAATCATAAAACCTTCATAACCTAATCATTGATAACTCAATCACAATTTATTGAGATAAGTGTTGTATACAACCTAATTATGTTTGAAACTATGTAGAAACAAAGGATAACATATTAAATATCTTATATTTAGGGGTCACAAACTGGATTTTCGATCTGAAATCGAAAACAATCCAGCCCTTTATAGAAAGCGAGTTTCAGTTAAGTATGAAAAATTAAAAAAACCACGGTATTTCTTATAATTTTTTCCTTCCAGACACCCTGGGATACGAACCGCGGATTATGGCATCGCTGGGAGAATGCAGCAAAGGACAAGCTGGATCGGATCTAGATTATTTAGGGATAAAGCTACAGACTCAGCGGCGCGGGCTGGCTCGAGCAAGGGTCAGCGTTCAGGGTACGAAAGAAACATGGCTCATTAAATTACAGTGAAGTATAAACTGTAATTTAATGAGCCTTTTGAAATACTAATAATTTTAGGGTAAGTAAATTTATCTACATAGTTTTTCTGATGTCAACATTGAGCCTTCAGATTAAAGCACATCGGATTAAAAAAGTGATAGATTTTATTACAATACTCATCAGCCATCTTTGACGACAAGGATTTATACTTAGGAAAATATTGAGTGGAGTAGATTATACAAAATAGCTTTTTTCTTCACAATCGGAGAGGGCAAACAAAACTCGAATTTTGGTTAGGCGCGAGAGACCTCCTTCAACGCCTGATTTACCAAAATCGCGGGTTACAATGCCCTTAAAAAAAGCCAAATGTGTAATTGTTTTGAGTTGATAAAGGTTTCGGTAAAATAAAAAATATTGAAATCAACAAAAACCTTTAACTTGTTCAATTAAGTACAAATTTTGATATAAATGCATAGCAGCGGGATATGGCAAAGTCCCCGACCAGCTACGATGTGTCATGTCAGAAAGCAAAGCATCGCAGACTCGCAGTGCATGGTACATACACACTTTGGTATTCCTACATGGGCTGTGGTTGGTGAGTGCTTTAATTTTACATGACTTAGCATTTAAGTACCTACCTACGTTTTAAAGCAGTTATTTAAAATTTATGTATAGTTTATTTCGCTATATCAATTCTATATATCTTATCTTTGATAGCGAAAGTACTTACTTTTATTAGGTTGTATCAAGAAATGATTAATGATTTATAAAGAACACGAAATGTCTGTAATGAGTGACATAGATGTAAATAAGCATTTGTGAATATGTATAGATATAGCACAATAACAAGAACATAGCCAACAATTAATTATCTACTTAAAGGTTTAAATGAGAATATTATTACTTTGCCTATGACAGGTAGATCAACTGCTCCCCAAGTGTCAGCAGCCCAATGCACTACGCCTGAAGCAAAATCTGCTGTGAGAACCCCAGAAATTGCTGCTAAAAACAATGAGGCATCAGCTTGTACGTGTCTGGCCATGAGAACACCAGCTAAGACACACAACGTGCAACAAACCACCACACAGACCCATTCTTGTAGTCTCTTGCCTGTTAAAACAAAAATTTCAATCTCAATTCTTAATTTTAATTTCTCATAGAAGTAAAACGTAGCAACATGACCTTTAGGCGAGTCAACACTTACATTTCGTAAAATCATTGTTCTCTGTTTTATAGCAGCACAATGATAAATAATTTATGTGCTGTAAAATCAAACACGTTCAAAGTATTATTATTACGTAAACACATCAACAATGTCTAGACCATTTCACATGAACATAGTTGATTTCCTTATTGTGGAACGTAATATAAATATTAATGTACCTATTTATTTCAACCTATTTATGTTAACCGACTTTCTAAAAAAAGAGGTTATGTATTCCACCAGCATCTTTTTGTGTTTTCGTGTATTTACACTGATTTCTCTGTGATTACTGGTCCGATTTTCGTGATTCCTTTTTCATTTGGTAGAGGATTCTCGCGGGTACCATATAATTTTATTAACTTTACTTGGGGAGTTTAGTTATCTTCTATAATACTTACGTATTTATTTTCTGTCTATGTTGATGACATAATGATATCAAAATAACAACTGGTAACAAAGTAAAAACACTAAAAAGTGGAAAATAGCTTTACTTTTGGGAAGTTGGTGACTTTTGTTTGTTTCATTGACTTTTCTGCCATAGACGATGATCTCATGATATTTGACATTCATTTCTACTCGAAGACGCCCGGGCGCGGCGGTTGTCGAGTCATCATGTCCTGAGGATGCCCCGTGGGTATGTATACAGGGTGTAACAGAAAAGTTATAGTCATATGAAAGGACGTGCTGCAGACCATTAAACTAGACCACTTCCTTAAAAAATTATCAGCTGTCCCATACTATATTTCAATACCTACTCGACCCAAATGTGTCGCACAGCTGATAATTTTTTCACATTTACGATATTGGAACCATGAAGGAAGTTGTTTAGTTTGATCGTCTGCAGCATATCATTTCATTAGACTATACCCTTTCTGTTACATCCTGTATATAGGTTTGATTACATGTAGCATGCTAATTTTCACACTTCCTGCATGCGCAACTGTGCATGTTTTTACCTGCGTCGAGTGGTGCTAAGTTCTGCATCCATGTGTGGATCTATTTGCGAAATTGAAACTAAATATTTAGCATAAAGTTATAATAATATCTAGCAAACGCTATAAAAATATACCGCCAGTTATTTCGCATATATTGGTACATACTCACACATCATGAAAGTCAGGATGCAAGGTTTCGCAGTTCAACTAAAGGTATTAGAAGAGTGCAAAAACACCCTTAACGAAGCCGAGATGTACTTGTTCTTCCCGTGATTTAGTTTTTTTTTTGTTCAGTACCATTCCTGGGAACCTTCTAGTAAAAAAAAAACTCAAAATTTTGTACAGCTCTAATTATTTCAACAGTTATAATTTAATAGTTAGTAATTATATCATATTATAATAACGAGCGGTTCGACCTTCGTCCGCACGCAATTATTATAAAAATATTTCTTCCCAACTTGAATTGGATTTTGTTAACAATTTCAAGAGTTTTATTTTTTTGCACGGAGCAATAATCTTTTTTCTAAAATAAAAGTAGCCTAAGTTACGCCTTATAACATCAGCTAGATATCTGCCCTCAGACCAAATAAAAAACCAAGACACAGCGCAGTCAACAGTGAACAGTGTCGTGACCCTGGTTTCGTAAACATGTGTGCACTTAGTGAGCGTAGTTTTGAGCGTAGTTTAGTTGTAGTTTGATATACGTGTGAGCGTGTCATGCACAGAGCGAGGCGTAGTTTTGAGCATGATTCACTGTTTTGTTCGCAGCGCTATGTCTTGTTTTTTTATTTGGTCTGAGTATTTGCTGCAGTCAGACAGACAAAAATTAAAAAACGATTCTTTTTATAAATACCGTTTATACTTACATACTTACAGTAGAAAGCTGTTATTTTGAAGTTATAAACAGACACTTCAATTTTATTTATTTGTGTAGATGTTCAAATTAGTCACTTGGACATAAACTTAATTATTGTTTAATATTAATAAAAAGTAAGTTCGAAAATGGGCCAGAGTCGTCACGCAGTGGGTGCCAGAAGACGGGCGTCGGTCGTCGCGTCGCTAAAGGAGGCCTAGAAAACGCTGGCGTGACGACCTAGACGCGTTTGTGAGAGATTGGCCCGAAAAAACCGCACGGAGAGAAGAGTGGAAGACTATGAGGAGCCCTTTGCCCAGCAGTGAAAATAAAGACTAAGTAAAAAAAAATTACCCCACAAAAAAAACTATGCTCTAAAAAGTATGAAACAAGAAAATATTCTCATCTGAAATTATTATGTACAAAATGTATCATCTATTCAATAAAAAACTTACACATAATATATTTTAATGTGTTTAATATACATATATCAATAGTGATGTTCAGAGGTTCATGGCTTTGATATGCCACTTTGCCCTAAGGCTTATGATCGCTTACTACTTAACTACTTTTGGAATGTATTGGTTTGTGAGGGTAGGTGGCATTGTTTTTTTTTGTTCATAACTTTGTCCCCTAGAGGGCGCCATATTCAATATAATGTGACCTCACATACCCAGCGAATGGTCAAGACATCCGACAATACCTCTTTCCTCAAATTACGATAAGTGGTTTAAGAAGTTACAGGGGAAAAGATGAACACACATACATACTGGTCAAAATCATAACCTCCTCCTCTTTGCTTCGCCATAGTTGGATAAAAATAAAGTTGCTTTTTGTAACTGCCTGTGTGGCTGCTTAGTTCTTCTAAACTACTAAATAGGCTTGGATACGATTTTTGGACATGATTTCATTTCATTTTTCATCATTTACATTCCAGAGGGTTTATGGTTTATAAGTATAATAAATAAAATTTCAGGCTACAGAAACAGACTCTATTCAATGAGTTCTACCCATTAGCATCTTCTAACTGTTTACCCTATTTAAGTCATTTTGGTGAAGTGTTGGTATACATGGTACAAACTTTTAGCAGGGCATTAAGGGGAACTACCTTAACCGTTGCTACTACACGAAAATGGTTTTAAGAGACTATCTAGAATTTTTCGTGAAGTTTTGATTCCCTTTCAAACATTTTCAAAAAAATGTACAGTTAGCATTTTACACATTTTTTTTTGTATTGATGTCAATCAATCTTGTTTCTAATACTGATTAAAAACTTCTACTGGACCCTGCCATAGGGATCCCGTCAGACACTTTCCATATTATAATTTCATTGTTCTCTCATCACACCCAACCTACTCAGCTGTAAAGTTATCATGCTGGATATGTTTGCTGAAAAACCTTTACTTCCATCTCTGGTAATGAAATAGCAAATAATACTTTTAACTTAACTTTGGATTGCTCCATGCCCCCCTCTTGCTCCATAGGCACATATTAGCACAGTTATATCTGACTTACATTGCCCATTACATGATTACAAACTATGGATGCAGAAAATAAACTCGAAAATCAACATTATTGTACCTACATTACTATTTTGTGTAAACCAAACCAAGGTTTGTACTTTGAATTTCTTAGATTAGTATATTTTTAATCAAAATCTAATTTTTTACTGTGTCAACCTAAGTAAAAGATTTTTATTATGTATCAGGTGTTTTTAAATGAGATTTTGACATTGTTCTTAAACATTGTTGATGTGAATAATGTAAGTGTTAAGTCCCATTTAAATAAAAAACAACATTTTCCATAACTGAAAACAACTGACCTGGGCTATAAAGTTCAGCTAGTTCTTGAGCTCCACGATGTCGCGGACCCCAACGAGGCTGCCTGCCCACCACACTCGGCAATTGCGTATTTGCATTTGGGTCGTCTTCTGACATAGAATGCTCAAGAATTTCACGTTCTGTTTTGACCGGTGCCAATAACGTTGTAGCCATAGTACTAGCATAATCGAAGTGTTCACAACTCAAGCCTCCCATGCCATCTCTTTTTGCACACGGTGCTATAGGTAACGGCAGCGCCATGGTTTATGTTGCCAATGAATCAATGACAGTAGAGGACTGAAACAATTATGACATTTTAAATAAAACTTGATTTACCATGTTTTTCCATCTAATTAACGCATTGTCATCATGATAAGTAGTGCTATAAGAGCACCAATTTAATAGTGCAAGTTTAAATTCAGGGTAACAAGTAATTTTAGGAATTTAAAAGTTAATCCTTACAAGATCACAGTTACGAATAAATAAAACTACAGGCTACTTATACTTAGAAATTCGTATAATGTATATCTTTGTGATTCAAAGACGAACCAGACAATCAAGAAATGTCACATCGACTGTCAATGTCACATTGTCACAAATCTTCACACAACTTTTATAATAGATATGGAATTATGCATTACGTAGAATTATGTTTCAGATTGACTAAGTACTCTACATATACCTAAACACACAACAACTTAGCCGGAGATATGTGACATTACAGGGTTCCCGATTTTTAGTTCAAGAACTATAGTTATTTTTTCAATCAGAACTTAGGCTATGTATCCTCTGGGACCGCCTCCTATGATCATACGTATAGAACTGTGATAGATTGCCTGGAAATTGGAGAGTTTGAAGGTCGCAGCAGTCTGGCCTCCGTCACTCTAGCAGACTAAACAGCTTAAGGCGCGTCGCTCACTGGTAAGTCGAAGCGGAATCGCGACACGGTCGAGTCGTGATACCTATGTAGAGTCGACGCGCGGGCTATGCTTCCACCCCTTTTCTATACGTTGCTACGCACGAAACAAAATAATAAAATGACGTCACACTCTGGGGCACATTCACGCCTGCACCTCGACTCTTGATCGGGTGGGCGACGGGCCTAAGGGGAGGGCAGCAGGGGCGGTTCACCGACACCACGGGCCCCCAGTCTTGGAGGGCTCGCCCGCAAATACAATCAAGATGTGAGTTTTAATGAAATCCCAAACAAATCCAAAAAAAAAACCTCATGGACACGCAGTGTAGAGTCGGAGGCCGGGGTTATATAATTTAGTAAAATACTTAATGTAGATATGTTTATTCTCGCTTTACTTGCTCTTTTTTCTTACATTCTCTAATTTCTCAAACTTTCTAGTAAGCGGAAGTGCCAGGATAGCCCGCGAAATCAAATTTTGTCTTCATGGATTACAGGCGTGATGTTACGTTATGTTATGTTTAATTAGTGTTTTTGACATTCTGCTACTGGTAATTAATCAAGAAAAATGCTTAAGCCGTAACAGGAGCAGCAAGTGCTGTGGCTTTAGCTGGTGCTGGGTACAGCAACGTCGAATCACTCGGACACGTGGTGTTTCTTGAACCATGCTTTGTTGTCCTAGGGGCCTTAAATGACCGTTTTAGCATAATCATAATAGGATAATAATATGAATCAAGTTAAAATTCTTAAATTTATCACAGACGCTATTATGATTCTGCTGAAGCGACCATTTTAGGCCCCCCTGGTGTGTGTGGAGACGCGCACTCAAGCCCCATTACCCGAGCGATTCGACCCCAATCGGCTCAAAACTGTAGTTACCAATAAGGTTACAGTATTTGCGCCGCTTGAGGATCTCAGCAGCCGCAGCAGTAGCGCCCGCACAGCCCGCCGTGCTTGCAACGTGAGATGGCGCAAGGGTGTCGAGACAGGTTGCGTCCCACACCAAAGGTCTACCCACCTTCCATGGCACTAACGTCATGCCGTCTGGTCTCTACCCATCGTCACGTACCAAGCAAGGTTCTAAAACCGCTGGTACGCCGGCGCTGGCAAGGGCTCGACGAATAATGTCGTTATTTTTTTAAGTGAATTATTTTCTAAACTTGTTGTAAAATTATGAAATGACCAATCATGTTTTTACCAATAGTTGCTTGTCAAATGAAAATTTAAAATTAATTTTCGGTGATATGACAGGATACCGGACGTGGCGTTAACATGAGTACATCTCACACATGAAACTTGCAGATGACATCTGGTAACGCCATCTAATTTTGGTTTTAATAAATGATTAGGTCCCTCTTTAGTTCCTACGTTTGACGTTAGTGTCCGAACAGGCGATCATATCTACTACCGCAAAAGCACGCCGACCGAAATCAATGTTGTCGCCGAGTGGCCATGTGCTGTGTTGCTCCCGCACCAAGCACATGCTGGATCACTGCCGCGCCGCTCAATTTCCGCTTGATTTCCAACATAAACTGTGATGAACTTAGATGACCGCCCGCGGATGTGATTGAGAGATTTAAGTGCACTTTAGAACTCCTGTGATCAAGTAGTGTGCTTCGAAGCAGGAAAACCAGCAGCCGCCATTTTGTATGAAGGTAAGGCTTATTCGATCACTCGTTCATCATGTCATTCTTTCTACACGATAACCGCAATCCTTTTAAGCAGTCCATTTAAATTCAAACATTTTGCATAATCGCCTACATAATTTGTTTCCTTTCCAAATCACATCGTTATACTGACTGAATCGCTGGACGACTTGCTACCTATAGGTACTGGATGGCCTATTTGATTCTTCATTGGTCTCAGGGTAAACTTGGACAAAACCCAGGTTATGTTCAACGAACACGTCACCCCAATGTCAATGGCAATGATGTTGTCAATGGCGGTCCAATCGAGGTTATTTGAGAATATGTTTACCTTGGGCAAACTCTGCAGTTTGGTAAGAACAACTTTGAGAGAAAACTGACAGAAGAATTCAAATGGGCTGGGCAGCATTTGGGAAACCTCATCGGGTCTTCTCGTCGCGTATTCCATAGAGCCTTAAGACTAAGGTCTTCAACCAGTACGTCTTGCCTGTTATAACTTACGGGGCCGAAACGTGGACTATCACGGTACGGCTGTTCCATAAATTCAAAGTCGCTCAGCGAGCTATGGAACGGGCAATATGCTTGGAGTCTCTCGGAGGGATCGCATCCGGAACTATGTGACCCGCCGGGAAACCAGAGTTGTCGACATAGCTCACAGAATAAGTAAGCTGAAGTGGCAAAGGACAGGTCATATTAGCCGTAGAACCGATGACCGTTGACCCTAGACGTGTTCTTGAGTGGAGGATATAGATATTTTAGCAATTTTTATCGATTCTGTAACTTCTTTATAATTTAGTAAACCTACATAATGACTTACTAAGTATAAAGATAGAATGAATGGCGTAAGATGTGTACCTACTTTGTGAAAATTAAAAAGCCTGTGCTGGGTAAGTCACTGAATACGTGATAGCTAGATACAATACGTCACATCAGTCCCACATCTATAGATACAGCTGAGCGTTCTGTTTCAAAGCTAAAATTAGCAACAACATGCGCATGCGCATATGTCGCTCACTCAACTCATAACACTGTATGTTTTTTGAAGATAGCAAAAATAAAAGCTCCGACTCTCATGGTTTTATCTGTTAGCTAGTGCTTTTGGTAAAATCGTCTTATTTCAACTAAATATTATCATTATACCGGACACGTCTTTATTCGTTGGAAGAACCAAGTTATGTCGGTAAGTACGTACCCTTCCTTAATACAAATAAGCAGCATAACTGTGCAAGTACCGTACTTCATTCAGCAAGGATTTTATTATTTTTAAGAACACCTCAACATAGCGGTGGGTACCTGGCCGCATACGTAGTTATAATATGTCTCAATATCATCAGAATGAACGGTGTAGGGCAATCAAATCTATCATCTTGAGTACAGCAATCAAATCTATCTTTAGTGGTAACGCATTAATATTCAGAATTCAAGACGTAACACTAAAAAAATCTTTTATTATATATTTTATATTAATTCTACGTGCGACACTTGCGACCCAAATGATTGCGTATTTTTACCCCCATTAAACCATTATAGCTATATATTGTGCTGTTAATAGTGTACCTATATCTACACATTACAAATGGGTTGAAAAGCAGGCGTCGCATTAAATTAAATAAACTAAATTACTATATAATATATATTCGGCCTCTGTACTTTGTGCTTGAAGTCGAATCGAGTCAGGACGCGTATTACTTAGATACGCGACGAAAACAGGTTACGAGGAATATGGTGCGCGAACAACTCAAAATAAAATGAACCTAGCCAACATCGCAGCGGCCTCAACTTCAGAGTGGGTGCGACTGGCGAACGTGCATCTTCAACTTGCCATGCAAGTAGATGCACGCCTTTGCCATTGACAGTCGTGGTATAGCATGAAATAGCAATATTGGCGTAAGTCGCGCCACAATCCACATCTCCTCGCGAACGGGGCCTCAGTCATACCTACTATAAAACCGAAATCAAGAAATGTAGCATACCTCCACAACATGGTTATTATTTTTCACCACCCGATTAGAAAGCCTTCCTTATTTAATTTTTACAATCCAATTAGTTTAATATTTGGTAGGTGATATTGGTGAGGTAGACTTACATAAGATATATCTTTTTACTTTTTCAGGTGAACATGTCAAGATACAAACAACCTAAAAAACTGGAGACCCTAGCATTAGGTAGACTTGGAGATTGGGTGGCAAAACAGGCTGAAAACCAAATGTTGCCAATAGCAATGCTTTCGCAGCGAGATACTAACATAGCCCAAACAACACTGGCGCGCAATGTTGAGACCATACGGACGTTTTTAGATATTAACGTTCCTTGGATGCTTCATGACTTACTGGTTCAAGAAACTATAAGAGCATTGTCAGAGCTCCTGGCGAAAACCAAGGAAACACTAGGATTTCGAGGTTGCATGGGAAAATTCGTCAGTCAGATGAATGTAATTATAAAAATGGCAGAAGTGTTATTTACCAAAAATTTTACTGTGGTTTCCATTGACGCCATTCCGAAGATAATGCGGTCCTTATTTTATTCAAAGTTAAACATGCTAAGTGGACTCGTTTGCCTCAATCTAGGTTCACTATCCGGAGGTTGGAAAACTGCAGATATGGAAGATGCTGTCATTAAATCTTTAAAAGAACTACACCGTTTAAAATATTTAACTATGAATTATGATTGTACCAATAACATACTACAATGTATAGTCGAAAATTGTAAGTTATTAGAAAAATTGGACGTGTCTTGTTCGAAATGCGTTGCCAATGAAAGTATAGATATTATTGCAAAAATTAAAAACCTCAGAAGCATTCAATTATACAGAACACATGTGACATCGGAAGGCTTCCTTAACGTACTTTTAAAGTGTAAAAACATCGAAGATATAGGTAGATGTGACGAAATTGGAAGACTTTTTGAACACATTGATTTAAATTACTCTGAAGTATTAACATTTAATTTAAAAACATATGTTAGTCGTTACGCGACAAACAATCAATTACAGTTAGCAGTACAAATGTGTCCCTATATAAGAAGTATGACAGTTTTCCACAACAGAGACTTTCTAAGTGATTTGTTGGTTCTTATAGGTCTACGGGATCTTAGAGAACTTAAATTGTTATCATGCGACTTCTACGCAGACCAGGTTAAACAAGTTCTACAGGTTAAGGGCTGTAATATTGTTAATTTGCACCTGGAACATGTTGATCAAATTGATTTAAATGCTCTAATGTATATAAGTCAAATGTGCCCTTTTCTAGAAACCTTAACTTTATACAATTGCACCTTAATACAGCACACATCCTTGTATTCTAAAAAACTAGAAATAACACCATTTCGTAACCTTAAAAACATTACTTGTGTATCTACCTGTACAGAAGAGCAATTGTTATTCATTTTTACAAATTGCTTGAATATACAATTCATTCACATAGGTACCGCAATACAACTTACCGATGACGTTATGTTTAAAATACTAGACAAAAATCCACTCATTTATTTAAAAGAATTGCGTATAATGCAGTCTGATTTCTTAACAATGATTTCTATAGAGAGAATAATACAAAGCTGTATGAGTTTAGAGATATTAGTTGAGTTAGAGAGTTGGTCACTGTTAACCGAAAATGATCGTGATTATGTAAGAAATTATATAAAAATTAATAATTATAACATAGACACATCTCCGATCAGAAGATATGATTCATAGTTATTTGTCAAGGGTCCAACACCGACATCACATAGGTAATAAGTTAGGAACTAATAATTATCCATTACTTACATACATAATTACAAAGGTATATCTAGAGAGGTAGGTACCGAGAAATAAAGCTTTCCTACAGTAATATCCTATCCTAGAGATAAAACGGATTTCCGGTAACTATCCGTTATCCGGCCGGATACCAGATAGTAACCCACTATCCGGCTGGATACCGAATATGAAAGAAATCAATCATTTCTCATTAACACAAGATAAATCATGCCACAGTAGCTTGTCAACACCATGTACTTATAATAAAAAATGCAATATTTTACTACTGACTATAATTATTGGCCAAAAATATTATTATTGATAATAATTTGGTACTCAAAATTACCAAGTGGAACCTTATGGTGAATAAATACTAAATGTTCAGCATTTGATTTTAAAAAGCGACTCCGCTTGACTTCGTAAACACCGCACTTGTGCGGCAGCGTTAAGGCGAGGTTATCCAGATAAACGTCGTTTTGTATTGTGCTTTATTCCTATATGGCACGGATTTAAATTCTGAAAAAAATATATAACATATTTCATACTTCGATCTAGATATTTCGGCACAGCGATACACGATTACTTGCACTTTGTTGCATCCAATTAAATCGCAAAGACAAGTCTAAATGATGGTTTTTAATATTACTTCATTTGAGTTATATTAGGTTTTTAACAATAAAACTTATACCATTATAAAGGTCGTAAAAAATGTGACAGTACACGGCGATCATAATTTGAAATATTAAAAAAACCTATACCACCACTTCCAAAATGTGCTGTTTTCATCATTTCATACTCGCATCGCGTGCTTCAGTCCCGAGCGGAACGTGTTGGAGGTCGGACGTGTGCCAATTTTTCGAACCCGCCACCCCACCCCCGCTAAGTTCTGTTACGAACTGAGCCAAAAATAGTTTGTAAAAAATAATACTTAGTAAACACCGAGCCTAGGTTTATTTGAAATGTCATTTGTTCACAAAAGTACAGTAGGTACCTAATAGGGAACGTAGTCAGAATGTATAAGATAAGAGTTACGCATTAGAAAGAGAGGCAGCTTCTAGGAGAATATAGCTGTAGATAATTAGCGCTGCGCGGCCTGAATTGAACTTTATTGTGTCGTTGCAAAAGTCGCTATTTATGATTTCGCAATATTATTTATAAATTTCGGTAACTTTGGAATGGGCAACTACAGTACTTTCACAGTTATTATGCCTTTTGAATGGGACTGTAGCTTCATTTTATTATCTTTTTTTTCGACAATTCAAAACTGCCTGTAACTGGCCTACTAAAATCAAAACATTTATTCCAATATTTTTTTTTTGTAAGGAGTTCTAAAAAAGTTTTGTAGAGAGCCCGGTAAGCCGAAGACTATCGAGTTCGACATGGGCAGAAAAAGAAAGTATGTAGGGGAGAACGAGATAGAATGAGTAATGGTCGATATTGTATTTTGTACGCACGACGACCGATCAAGATGTCGAAAACCAGTTTATGCCGATCTCTCATTGTATAGGAAATCTATACAAAGCGAGGCCAATTTATACTGGAAATGACAGCTTCATGTGCCGCCGTGTGTACCTACTAGTTTTTTTATTTTGTTGACTTATTTACATTTTAAAGATAAAATCACTTTAATTTTTTTTATTTTACTTCCTCTGCATTTTATGCTTTACTTTTTTTCGGTTTTTTCGTCATGGGTGTCATTTTCAAGGTTTTCGGGGTCGCTGATAACGAAAATTAGGTCAAAATGAAAATCCAAGATGGCGCCGACAAAAATTTTTATTTTGTCGTCATGGGTGTCATTTTCGTGCTTTTCGGGGTCGTTAATAACGAAAATGAGGTCAAAATGAAAATCCAAAATGGCGCTGATGAAAATTTTCGGTTTTTTCGTCATGGGTGTCATTTTCATGGTTTTCTGGGTCGCTGATAACGAAAATTAGGTCAAAATTAAAATTCAAGATGGCGCCAATGAAAATTTTCGGTTTTGTCGTCATGGGTGTCATTTTCATGGCTTTCGGGGCCGCTGATAACGAAAATGAGGACAAAATGAAAATCCAAAATGGCGCCGACAAAAATTTTTTGGTTTTGTTGTCATGGGTGTCATTTTCATGGTTTTCGGGGCCGCTGATAACGAAAATGAGGACAAAATGAAAATGCAAGGTGGCGCCGACAAAAATTTTTGGTTTTGTCGTCATGGGTGTCATTTTCATGGTTTTCGGGGCCGCTGATAACGAAAATGAGGACAAAATGAAAATCCAAGATGGCGCCGACAAAGATTTTTGGTTTTGTCGTCATCGGTGTCATTTTCATGGTTTTCGGGGCCGCTGATAACGAAAATGAGGACAAAATGAAAATCCAAGATGGCGCCGACAAAATTTTTTTGGTTTTGTTGTCATGGGTGTCATTTTCATGGTTTTCGGGGCCGCTGATAACGAAAATGAGGACAAAATGAAAATGCAAGGTGGCGCCGACAAAAATTTTTGGTTTTGTCGTCATGGGTGTCATTTTCATGGTTTTCGGGGTCGCTGATAACGAAAATGAGGTCAAAATTAAAATTCAAGATTGCGCCAATGAAAATTTTCGGTTTTGTCGTCATGGGTGTCATTTTCATGGTTTTCGGGGTCGCTGATAACGAAAATGAGGTCAAAATTAAAATTAAAGATGGCGCCAATGAAAATTTTCGGTTTTGTTGTCATGGGTGTCATTTTCATGGTTTTCGGGGCCGCTGATAACGAAAATGAGGACAAAATGAAAATACAAGGTGGCGCCGACAAAAATTTTTGGTTTTGTCGTCATGGGTGTCATTTTCATGGTTTTCGGGGTCGCTGATAACGAAAATTAGGTCAAAATTAAAATTCAAGATGGCGCCAATTAAAATTTTCAGCTTTGTCGTCATGGGTGTCATTTTCATGGTTTTCGGGGTCGCTGATAACGAAAATGAGAACAAAATTAAAATTCAAGATGACGCCAATAAAAATTTTCAGTTTTGTCGTCATGGGTGTTATTTTCGTGCTTTTCGGGGTCGCTGATAACGAAAATGAGGCGAAAATGAAAGGCCTACATGGCGTTGTCGAAAATTTTCTGTTTTTTTTTGTCATGGGTGTCGGTTTCGTTGTTTTTAGGGTCGCTGATAACGAAAATGAGGACAAAATGAAAATCCAAGATGGCGCCGACGAAAATTTTCAGGTTTTTTCGTCATGGGTGTCATTTTCATGGTTTTCGGAGTCGATGAAAAAAAAATTTTTTTTGTTTCTGTTTATTTTGAACTTATTTTGCGTTATCAGTGACCCCGAAAACCATAAAAATGATACCCATGACGTAAAAACAAAAAAATAATTTTTAGTGTTATCGAATTTTCATTTTGACCTCATTTTCGTTATCAGCGACCCCGTAAAGCATGAAAATGACACCCATGACGACAAAGCTGTAAATTTTAATTTGCGCCATCTTGAATTTTAATTTTGACCTAATTTTCGTTATCAGCGACTCCGAAAACCATAAAAATGACACCCATGACGAAAAATCCAAAAATTTTCGTCGGCGTCATCTTGGATTTTCTTTTTGACCTAATTTTCGTTATAAGCGACCCCGAAAACCATGAAAATGACACCCATGACGAAAAAACCAAAAATTTTTGTTGGCGCCATCTAGGATTTTCATTTTGTACTCATTTTCGTTATCAGCGACCCCGAAAACCATGAAAATGACACCCATGACGACAAAGCTAAAATTTTCATTGGCGCCATCTTGAATTTTAATTTTGACCAAATTTTCGTTATCAGCGACCACGAAAACCATGAAAATGACACCCATGACGACAAAGCTAAAATTTTCATTGGCGCCATCTTGAATTTTAATTTTGACCAAATTTTCGTTATCAGCGACCACGAAAACCATGAAAATGACACCCATAATGAAAATACCGAAAATTTTCGTCGGCGCCAGCTTGGATTTTCATTTTGACCTCAGTTTCGTTATCAGCGACCCCAAAAACCACGAAAATGACACTCTTGAAGAAAAAATCGAAAATTTTCGTCGCCGCCATCTTGGATTTTCATTTTGGCCTAATTTTAGTTATCAGCGACCCCAAAAACCACGAAAACGAAACCCATGACAACAAAACCAAAGAAAAGAAACCAAAGAAACGAAAAAAAAGTAAAGCTTAATTTTTTTTTAAACCGAATGGCGCGTGGCGTGTGGTTTTGAATCATACCCGTATTCATGATCTTAGTGTCAGTCAGATTTTAAATTCACCTTATTCACAAAAATAAATAAGTATACCTTCTTATTTTTAATTATATCTACTTATTTTAATTGTTAGTAATTAGGTTCACTTTCATAGAATACGTAGGTTCCTAATCTATCTATAACCAATACTTTCTATAAAAATAAAACAATGGAACTTATACATATCAATTCAAGTTGTTTTACTGCATCGCTCTACCCTGTGACGCAACTTAGTACCTATCCGAGTTCGTGAACTCTTGACCAGTGCGCTAAGCGCCCGCGATTTCGCGCCGCGTAATTTGTTACGTATCGCCTCTCTGTACGGGGGCTGGGGTAAGCGATTGATGCATACGGCGCTCGGGGTAACCTCGCCTTAACTCAAATCAAACTAGTCACAACATTTAACGCGAGAAAGGGCCGAATATCCGGCCATCTGGCCTCGAAGCTTGCCGAGTATCAGATATCCGGCCAAATTACTATCCATTTCATCTCTGATACCCTTCTGATACCCTACGCGCAAACTGCTACCTTAGCGATTGCGTATTTTTACCCCTTAATCAGGGTGAAAAGCAAAAACCTACGTCATTTTATCTTTTTTTTTTTAATTTTTAAAAGATTTAAAAAAAAATGACAATTAGCAAGAAAATGGCCACTTTACATATTTTTTATGCCAATCGCTCGTGTTTCAAATACTGATCAAAAACTTCTATCAGACCAACCCAGGTACTAGAAAAGTCAGAAAATGAAAAAATAAATTCCATACATTTTCATTTCATGAAAATGTTAGAAATAAAAAAAAAATCAAAATCGATCCTGTTCCTAATACTCATCAAAAACTTCTATCGGTTCAACTATCGTTGGAGTACCTACTAAAAAAGTCAGAATCGTAATCGAAAGATAAAATCGTAACGTTAGGTTTAGATGATAAAAAAATTAATATAAATATGATTTCTATGTAGGGTCTAACTATTCATACACGAAATATTTTCAGGGAATCATCTAACGGCTATAGCAAAGCCATTTCAAAGGATTTTTTTTTATCCGTGTATATTTTTTGTTTTTAAAAATAAATCATTTAAAATTACCCACAAAATAAATACTGGCTACTTATTTTTAAGCATCCATTACGGTAGTTTACTACGTCGTATTTACCTACTGTCATTGTTAGAATATGGGAGTAAAGGTTTTATGCAAATGGATTCAAAAAATTTAAAATTATAATAATTTTGTAAAAAAAAAAACACTCAGGTAATTTTTTTTTTCGTTTCTACGGCGACTTTACAAAATAATTATAGAAGTTACTCTTTAAATATTTCGTGTATGAAAAGATAGACCTTATATATTTTTGATATGACCTAAAAATACATACCGTTTACGTGATCATTTGTCAGGTTCACAAATTCTATCATAGGACCAGCAATGATTTCCTATGAAATGTATGAGAAAAGTCTGACTTTTTTAGTACTCCAACCAGGGGTAGTCCCTTAGAAGTTTTTGATCAGTAAGTATTAAAACAGGATCAATTGGCATAAAAAAAAAGATTTTTGTAAAATAGCCATTTGCTTGTTAACTGTACATTTTTTGGAGAATCTGTGAATGTGGGAATCAAAAAGTTATGAATAGTCTCCTAAGACCATTTTCGCTGCAACGGTTAAGGTAGTTCCCCTTACTGCCCGCTGAAAGTTTCCACCCTGTATAATACACTTTCGCGGACACTACGAGATTGTATGTATGTACATGTATACGTCATAAATGGTCATAATGCATGATTATAATACATATTATTATTAATTTCCGATGAACTATTAAGTAGATAATTATTATTTCTATTCTATTATTTGGACCTTGTGTTGTGTCACAACTTATTTATAGATATCACAGGTTGTTGAACATTTCATAAATGTGTTGTTAGCAATGTGCGGCAGCGCTACACACACGGTACAATGTGTTTAATACGTCCCGCACGCCGCCCGCGTCCCGCAGGGGTCATTTCAGCGTCGCAGGACGTAATAAAACGTTTTTATCATAAAGCCTTCAAAAAAGCTAATAGGTAGGTATATGCAGTACTACGTATATGTATTTATATCATGTCTTTGTTTGGAAATTCTAGAACACAATTCAACTGGTACCATCCGCGAACGAGTTGAAATTAGAGGTAACTGTTTAGAATTTCATTAATAATGTTAAACTTAATTAGGTAAGTAGGTACCTCCCATAGGCAGGTACCTGCCCTCATCTAGATAACGAAGCAGTTTGTTTTAGATATTTCTAAAGTAGCTTTTTTATCACAAGATTTTACTGTGCTGTGCTCTTTTGTGTACTGGCGAAACGTTTACCTTTTCGCCAGTACACAAAAGAGCACAGCACAATAAAACTACATCAAAACATGTTCAAATTCGTTCAAAAAATCACTGTGCGTTCCCACTGGCAATACATTCACTTGGAAACATGTTGTCTGATGAGAAGATTCAACTAAGAGAAGAAAGAGATAGAAGCCAGCCAGTAGGTAGCCAGTGTGGATCACACAGCCAGACAAACATGTTTTATGTAAAATTTTCGGAAGTTAGCTGCGAGTTTACGGTCAGTGAAGGTATGACGCATCAAACTTTATTGCGGTTCGAACATTGATAGGGTTCGATACATCTAACGAAAAGCTGCGCAGAACACAATTTCATGGTATCAGCGAGGCGCAGAGGACGCATCGTCTTGCCTGTATGATGTATAAAGCGCAGACCGTCACTTGCAGCTAACTTCCAGACCGCCATAAAGTTTGAACAGAATGATACTTTATACTCAAAGTGCGCCACAGATAACTATTCAGAGATGTGCGTTTATTTTAAAATCTGAGCACAGAGCCTGTCTTATGTACGACAGTGTGTATAAAAAAAATGTGAATAATCTATACCTAAGTAGCAATAAATAAAATTCAGTTCGTAATATATTCTCCTACAGCTTGATGTTCATGTTTTTTTTGTACTTATGGTTCACTTGGACGGTTCTTAGCTATAGTTGGATTCATTAGGTTAGGTGGCGCTGTTGTCACAGAAGGGCTGTCGGGTCACTTAGTAGTAATTTATATAAACTGTAAATAAAAAATAAAATAAATAAACGTTATATTTCATTAGAAAATTGTTTTGTCAATAAAATAGACAATGAGGTCAAAAAAGATAATGAGGTCTACTCACTAAGCACGAAATCCGTAGTTTCGGACGAAGTTACTGTCGTTTGTTACTCCGTATCATTTACGGACATATGATTCGTTAGGGGCCGGAACTAAAAATAAATGACAACTCGATTGGTCATCTGTCCTTACTCCCGATGTGTTTTCAAAACACTCATTAATCCGAAAAAATTAGGGAATAGGGTTCATTTCGAAGTATAAAGCTACTTTCGGACAGGAATCTTCGTTGACGAACTTAGAGAACTTAGTCCCCCAGGTGTGATGGTAAACGCCTTAAAAGGTGTGATTATATTTATGCTAGTAGGTAGTAGATATGTAAAGACTTTTATGGGACAGACCAATAAACTGAACAACTTTATTCATAAGACCAACATCGTACCTTATTTGATGGTCTGGGGGTTACTTTAATGGTCTGTACCATACCCTTAAATATGACCGCCCCATATACCTATGCAAAAATAGTCAGTTTTTATGACTTTGGTAAACTCACGTATAGACGTAGTACTGCCAAAATGTATTGCAGAACCAAACCAACCTACATTACCTAGCATCGAGAAGATGTTTTTAGGTTTGATTGTTTTATCTTCACAAAGCAAATGTAGGTTAGGTAAGTACCTAATATATTAGATATGATTTTATGAATGCCAATTTATAAACATAGATTCGGCAAAATCAAAATCAAAATATTTTATTTCACATAGGCCTTATAAAACGTCGACAAAAAGATGCACGGTTGGGGTTGGTCGTTTCCTATGGAGAAGAACCGGCAAGAAACTCCATGGTTACTCTTTTCATGGTTCGGCTTTCCGCCATAGTTTGATTGTATTGTTAATCCAGGTTTTTTGGTAATATTCGGCAATAAAAAAGTTGGTACTTTTGACAAACAGCATTTCGCAAATCATTTTGAGCTTCGAACACTGATTTAAGCTTTCACGGTTTACTATCGCTGTATACTGTCACTTACGGGATATGTTCAGTGATTGTTCATTATTTTGAGCTTATATTTCGCAAACATGACGCTTTAGATGATTTCGTCTCTTATATGTATAAGGTGATACCTACTTGTGCTGATGCCAGCAGCAGCTATTGATTAATATACTTAAAGTTTTATACGTAGCGTAGCGGGAAGTTATGGCCCCGGGCGGTGCTTTTCAGGGGCGGCAGAAGTCAGTAACAGTAAGCCACCCAAACACAATAAAATACTTAAAATTATTGTCATTCAAAGTACCAAATCGACACCCCTTTTTTTTTTTTCCCTGATGGGAAATCATCAAATGACCCCCCCCGCTCTGGGCGGAGCGGAAGGGAGTGTCAGACTTGTACTGACTAAAATCCACCCATGTTCCTTCTTTGCCTTTGTGTTCCAAGGCCACGGTATCTCTTTCGAACAGTCCCGCAAAATTGACACCCCTTAGGCAGTACCTAAGGTCAATTTTAGGAATAACTTCAGATAATTTATTAAGAATGTAATATTGCGTTCGGTTTGATGAAAAACAAATAAAGCTGATGTTACTGTTCTTATTAAGAACATTAAATTTATCTTCAGTCGTCCAATTCGGTCAAAAAACGTCTTTACACTTGAAACTTTTTTGGACTTTTCTTGTAGCTTTTGTTCCTCTTTTCTTTTTCTTCTTTAATCCTATTCTTTTCATTATTCTGTGTCGTGCTGCAGATGTTAACATAGGCGCTGGCATAATATTTTTGAGGGAATGCAGCTTTAGCCCATCAAAGTGAGTTTAAAAATGTTTGGGTTAGACTTTTGATTGTCCATTCACACAAGAAGTTTTTAACTTTGTCTGCTTACGCAGACGGCAGAAGAACTCACAAGTTATGAGAACAAACGATGCAAGAGGTAAACTAGCTCCCACTTCGCCTTGTATGTTTTGTCCAATCATACACATTGGAGTAGGTAACTTTAGCCAGAACATTATACTTATAGAAATATTTAAGAAATTAAGATAATACAGAATGTAACAGTGGGCCGGAAATTTTAGCATCCTGCTTCGATTAGGTTAGGTTCTCTATTACCTACTCCGTTAGGCTTTTTTGGCTATTCTTTGATAAAATTTTAAAACCAGGCAGCATGCATAATACATACAACAACGTCTTCAGGATGCTGATGCGGTTGCCTCGCCATTGTAGTGAGTCCGAATGTTTGCGGAGGTGCGAACGGACGGCTTTACGGAAGAAAGTAGCCTCTTTGTTGCAGCGCGTGCGAGGCAGTAGCAATAGTATCCTGCAGATGGTTGTATCTCGTGTGGATTGCCCTATTCAGAACAAATGGATTCATATTGTGATGGGTGTTCACTAACATAGTACATACGATTTTACTAACACAATAGGTACTATAATCATCATTTGCCTAGCCTTTTCCCAACTATATTGGGGTCGGCAATAGGTACTATAATAATTGTAATAATTTAATATAAGCAATTCAATTAAAACGTTTGCTATGCTGTAACAATCCCACGGAAGTGCTAGGGTCATGTCTTTGCTACGACCCTACACAACCTTGAGGTATGCAGTCTCAGGTAATACTTCCTAGAAGTCGACGTGGAAGAGGCACCGAGACGTGGTCTCAGTGGACAAGGGCCTCACCCCGCTCTCCCTGGCTAACGAGAACTGACGCAAACCTAAAGTATTAGACACTAATGATCGCAAGAAGGAATGGCAGGGCAAGGAGCTTCACGGACGCTTTTACCGGGCCCTACATGGACCCGATGTAGACTTCTTAGCGTTCGTATCTTGGCTGCGCTTCAGTGACCTATTCGGGGAAACCGAAGGTTTTGTGCAATAATGGACGAAGTTATGATGACGAATAACTACCGGAAATACATTGTGAAGGATGGCACGGTTGACATATGTCGGGCATGCCACCGACACATTATTTCTGGGTGTTCTCGTCTGGCTAACGGAGAATACTTGCAAAGACACAATCTCGTTGCCAAGATTATCTACCAGCAACTTGCTTTGAAGTACAACCTTGTGGAATCAGAAGTGCCATACTATAAGTATGCGCCCGACCCAGTTCTCGATGATGGTAATATCACGTTGTATTGGGATCGATCTATCGTCACTGACAGGACTATTATTGCCAATAAAACTGACATTGTGGTGGTAGATCGATTGGAGCGTCGCGCAGTGATTGTTCATTTAACGGTTCCGCATGACGAGAAACTCGTGAAAACAGAGAAAGATAAACAATTCAAATATCTAGATCTGGCTCGCGAGCTTGTCGACATGTGGGACGTGAGTACATCAGTTATTGTGCCGATAGTCATGTCGGCCAATAGCTTAATAGCCAATAGCCTCGACCAACATCTGAGGAGGCTCTCGCTAGGCAGCTGGATCAAGGGCTTGATTCAGAAAGCAGTACTTCTGGACACGGCGCCTATCGTTAGGAGGTTCCTCTCTCAAGAGTCCTGACCACTGGTAGCTCAGACCCTGTTCCCGATGCTGGTGGGTTTTTATATTTTTTTTATATTACTTTGTTCTATACAAAGTAAATATTTAAAAATGTAAATAGTATATGTATAGAAAATAAATAAAGGAAATAATATACACATCCTTTAGTATTATGTGTACATTTCGCTAGTTAGGAAAACGGTTACCACGTATTCTGTACATTTTTTTCAAAATTATTGGGTTCGATTCCTGGCTACAGGGAAATTGATTTTCCGAAAATTCAGTGATGCAATTTGAGTTTTCATCAAAATCGGGCTTGAGACTCCTTGGAGTATATTTTTCGCTATTCCTCATAGTTTTGGATTTGACCATACAAGCCCACTTGAAAATTCACCCTATGTATGTATAAAAACAACCCTTACCTTAGCATAATATTTCTAGTTGATTTTATAGGTGTGTTTACTCTACATTTGTAATTCCCATCAGGCTTTTTTCATCTTGTCACCCTGTATTACAATAGTTCCCCATGATACAATGAGGCCATTTGGTTGTATTAAGCAACAGCATGGATACTACTACAGTTGGTACACTGCAGAATTATAGACACCCAATACAAACAAATCACTTAAATTTTATTTCATAACTCCATTTTATTTTGTACAGTTACACCAGAATTCTTAAGTGCACCATTTGCCTTAGTTATTGACCTCTCTAGTTCTCTGTGATTAGGTACTAGTGCAAACATATAAACAGGATATATACCATTAGGAAAGTTAGCTTGTTTACATTGTTTGATTCTCTTCAAATTACACTTTTTAAATATTCTAATGTATTGCTTGAATGTCCGTGTGACTGATGAATCAGTTGAATCCTTTTCTATTTTACCAGATGAAGTAACATTTTCTTTTACAACAATGATACCACTCGCAGACAGAGAATCCCTGAAATTAACAAAACATTAGATTTATAAACAAAACCTAATAATAAGTTATTAATGTTGTAATACAACAATCACCAGATGGTGATTGTTGCTCCTGCCCTTGTCCCATTTTACTTGGCGTTGGCACAACACGTTTTCTTCCTTGATTCCCCCTGTCCGACATCACTTCATCAATTACTCCTCTCTTTTGTATCATTCCTCGCAGAACCCTTCCAATTTTTCTTTGGATTAATATTTTTTTCTTTTTTAAAATTTTTCTTTCTCAACCTCTCCATTAATCAATATTCATATCCTATTTTAGTTACATGCATTTCATCCCTCCTCATTACATGTTGTTACCAAGAAAAACAATGACTTCCTTTCAATTTTTATGTAATGGGCGCCAATTTCAAACTGCTTTGTATATACTCATTCCTTACTTTATCCATTCTTGTCACTCCATACATCCATCTCAACATTCTCACCTCGCCTACATGCAATTGTTTTTCATTCACCTTCTCCACAGCCCAGTATTCTGATCTGATGATTAGTCCATTGTTTTAACACAACAATATTAGAAAAATATGTTACCTGCATCGTATTAGATAAGCCTCTAAGTCCTCATCCTTAAGATATCCTAATACCCATTGATTCCAAATAACATCATATTTCCTTACAGGTATAAACTCTTGCAAGCCAACTTTATGCAAAGTGCCTAATTTCGAGCTGAGCTCTCCCACATGCTCTTTAATGGAATTGATAAATTTCTCATCAGGTTCCACAACATCAACTAGATTAAAATGAGGTAATAGTAACTGTTTTGTTATTCTACCAATTCCAGCACCGCAGTCTAAAGCCGTGTTCGTAGAAGGGGGATTGTCAGAAGAAAGTAAAGACTTTAGGAACAGTTCCGATCCTTCAATGTCTGCATTTGAAATAAATCCAAAGCCACCAAGTACTCCATCGACCGTAGGTGGAATGTCTGCCCAGTATTGTAAGGATTTTTTGTAATTAATACTGAAGACTTCATCGCTCTCGTTCATACTGATGCACAGAATCAATATATATATTTTTTGGACGTTGATTTAATTTATTTACAACTTGTAGACTAAAAATAACTAAAGTTTGTAAATTATTTGGACACCGCTCCTGTCCTGACACTGACATAAGTGACAAATTGAAAATTGACAAGCTGTGAGCTGTCTGAAGTTATTATAGAGTAAGAAGCTGGTGAGCTTATTCCTCTATGGGAGTTATGGAAGCTAACCTTTTGTAAATTAAAGAAAAATAGAACAGAAAGTAGAATTTAGCGCTCGTCTGATTTAGCTGGTTCCTGGGTTGGTTGATATTTGGTTGATTGGTTATGGTTTGGTTGCTGCCCTGGGTAAATTATACGAAATTATATGGTTTCAAAGTTTATATTGAGACTGGTTATAAAATGGTAAATCTAAGCTAAATTAGCACTAAGATGGTTTGATATGGTTTGGTTGAGTTACGCGATTGGTGTCCGAACACGCACTCGGTAATACTCGCGATACATGCATTTAAGGAAATGCACGAAGGCAAAAATACTGAGCTGTTCGGTTGAAAATATAGTACTGAACAATTGGACATATTCCTGAGCACATGATGGGAAGAAGAAGATAAAGTTTTTTTTTTATGCCTATTTATTTACGGTCTTCAACGAAATGTACCACTTTTGGGTTAGGTATTCCACTCTTTGACTCCAACGTTTAAATAAATGTTCTAGTTACAGTTCCACCAAGGGAAGAATTTTTGTGTAATGCTCAAAGGCAACATCCGGTTAGGTATTCATTTCATTTCACTGATGAAAGGCAAACATGACCAAACAATTATGGAACTTTAAAATACTGTACAATAACTAAAAAATTCACGGAAAATATATTTTTCGTAGAGTTGCAACATTCCTTAGTGGTGCCATAGCAAAAAAAATCGCGATTTAGGCTATTCGGAATGTTGTTGGCGTGACACATTGTTCTTTAGCAGAATCATGAGAATGAGCAGTGGGAGAAGTACAATCATGTAGTACTGAACATTCATGTCACATACATGTCGTAATACTCGTAATACGGAGTATCTTTTGCGTAGAAGTCAACCACTTGCTGAACGGTTTTGGCCACAAACACGAAGTAGACACAGCAGTAGCCCAGCAAGTCTATGGACAAGGAACCAGTTGATCACAGATTTGAAAAATTAAAAAATACATTAAGGTTGCGGTTATCTAACGCCGTTTATGCAGGACTTCACAAAATAATCAGTATGGATCAGTATGGTTTAGTTTTTAATAGAACTTACTTTGCAAGTCGAGAGAATTTATGCACGGCGGGTGGTCCAGTTAAGAAAGCGGCTTCAGCAGTCTCAGCTCAGTGAACCCTAGCGAGGGCTTCTGCAACCGCCTGCGGAGCTCGTGTGCTGTTCTCACCAGTACGTGCAAATACCTCCAATGGCGAATGTTGCTGTCAGGCCAAAATACAGCCCGCGTTCTACAATGCCATAGGCATTGCCAATATCCCACTACCGAGGGATCCTTTCAGCAAATGCTGGCTAAATTATGCCACCGCAAAATAGTAGGTGATTTTAAACTTCAGGTAGATTATAGAGAACAAATTAAATAAAATTGGGATTTGGACTGACGAATTCTTGAATTTAGCATAGTTTTCTTTTTGAAAATTTTATTATTTATCTATTGCATTAGAGTAGGCAGATATGCCATGCCATGCAATGTCATTTCATATACAGTGTATGGTGCATCGTTAGCCAAACTGAAACAGCAAATGACGATAACAAATAATGCTTCTTTCGTTCAATTTGGCAAACCATGCAACAAACACCCTGTTCTATACTTTTTTTTTTATTTATGGACATTATACTTGTAGTTGGAGTATGTGATTGTTAAAGTCTTGATTTCAAGTTGGAAAATACTTATTGCATGGAAAAAAGTATTTTTTTAAATAACTACCTCTATACCAATCTCTGTTTTATTCGACCTCTGTAGTCATACATATGTATTTAAATATATAAAAGCGAAATGTCACTCTCTCATGTATAATCACGAAATATCGAAAACCGCTTGACGAATAAAGATGAAATTTGGCAGGGAGGTAGTTTGTAGTTAGTTTACGTCCGCTAAGAATGGATTTTGTGACAGGGCCGGATTAAAGCTGTTATATCCATGTTTGTAACGCTTTTCTTCTATTTTATATATACCTTTGTACTGCTGAGTCTAAAATTGTGGTGTCAGAAAGTTTCAGGACACCGGCATAGTAGTTAACTAGGGAAAGAGTAAATACGTAATTTGTATATTTCACAAAAAATGCAATAGTTTTAAGATCCCGGAAGAAATTTCGTAAATCTACAGTACCTACGTTAGAAATACATGTCGAAGTACCTTTTATGCAATTATAAATTAGTTTTACTTAGGTGTTACACATTGACAAATGTTATGTATTGAAAGATTTGATGCAACAACGGTCAGTTTAACGATAATTCTAATACATGATTTAAGTTAGATTAGTTTTAGTGAAAATTCCTAAGATTTGTTTATTGGAAGTTTAGTTAAAAATAGCCTTTACACATCTTAAATAAAGCTAATTTTCAACTCACTGAAGATTTTTGCAAAATGCCGGGAAAAAAAAATTGTCGTAAAGAAGTCTCCACTTTCTGTCTCTGTTCTCCTGTGAAGTTTAACAAATATAGTCAGCCTATTCCGATCACTGCTAATCATACACACACATTTCGCCAGTTATGGTGAAGTCTCATGTAATAGGGGGTGAGCCTATTGCCATCAACCGGGCACAAATCCAGATTCCGTGGCTGCCACTGAGAAATTCCTGATGGAATAACCCAATAACACCATTATTTATAGTATTTTTTCAATTGCATATACATTGTTTAATGTTAAGTGGGAGAGCGGAGTCACCTAAGGGGGCGTAAATTAATTACGTGAGTTTCTCTACAATTTTTTTTTTACTGAATTGAACGCAATCAAGCACAGATTACCGTTTTTTATACTAAACTACGCATTTTGATAAATCTCACGTGAGATTAGAATGGGGATGAAGGGGTCAAGCCAAAATCATGTGTGTGACAACTTTATGTAATTGAAATAAACATATTTTTTTAACACTGCCCGACCCGGCAATCGATCCCCATGTTTAGAAGTCGTGCTTGCGACCACTCGACCAACGAGGCAGTCTCACACATGCCCACCAAAATATCAACTCGAACGAAGTTGCGGGCAACAGCTAGTTGTACATACATACTTTACGATTGCTTAGTGGCCGAACAACTACTAAATGAACACATACTAGTAACTATTTGACACTGATTATTGAAAAATGCACAGTATAAATTGTTTCTTTTGGCAATTTTAGGATACTTTCCAGAAAAAATATAATCGACTTTTGGCCTATTCAGACGATTTTTTTGGCAACTTGGACCGCCCCTCATCAGGCAACACTGGTTCTTTTCTATACGTCAAGTCGCGAGTCGAGACGTTTTCAAAATGGTTTGTAAAAATATTTCTCATCTTTGAAGTTACGACCAATCTTACTAAAATGAAAGATTGTCACGGGTTAAAACTAATTTGTGAAATGCATTACTTACATAATTTGATATATTTTTATGACGGAATGCGGTGTGAAAATCCCATACAAACCCGGCCGTAGGCCATACTGGAATGTTGTTTTGGTGCAAAATGTGATTGTTTCAACAATGTGTTTCTAATGTAGTATGCTGACTTAATCATTTGTAATCTACGTGTAAATTTTGTGAAGTGAAGTCACTTATTTTTTTAATTCAGTGATGTCGTTTTTCTATTTCAGGGTAAGGTTAAGTGCTCCGAGTTACGCACTAAAGACAAGAAGGAGCTGTTCAAACAGCTCGAGGAATTGAAAACAGAATTAACCAATCTTCGTGTTGCTAAAGTGACTGGAGGCGTTGCATCCAAGCTCTCCAAAATGTAAGTTTTCATAAGATTTTATTTTAACTGAAGACTAGGCAATAGAATAGTAACCAGTTTTTCTATAAATCGGCTACTATTCATTAACGACTCAATATCGTGCTTCTTAAAATTTTATGCTAGGTTGAAAGGACGATAAATAGACCTTTGTGTCCTTAACTATAATCCTTGCATATCTTTTCCTACACTTTACCTGTACTTTTATTGCACGAAGGTATTATTGTCTGTCTATGATTATAACTCTTTTTTATTTACACACAACTCGTAATTAAGTTATACCCTTAACGACGCCAGTACAAATGCATGAACAAAGTAGGTCTGAGTTATCTGAAGTGTGATTTTCTTTTGATTACTTAAGTATTTCTATAACAATCATGGGATTAAATACATTGTAATAATTTTGAAATCAAACTTTTAATTTGTATCAGGCTGGTGAATTTGTGTATGGGTGGGAATAGTGAACCCAACTCCTTTGACTAAGAGGTGTGTGTAAGGTGGCTGTTGTTTGGTCTCAGTCAGTCTGTGAGCCTCATTTGTAAAGTGGCTGTTTATTACGATAAGTCCCTCCTGAGATGATGTCTAACTGCAACTTGCGATAAAACAAATAATTTTAGTAGAAAATTTAAATTAACCTTTTGAACGCCACGGACGTTTATAGACGTCTAACGAAATCGTGCCAAACACGCCACCGACGTCTATAGACGTCAAGAAAACGACATTTTTTAAATACAAAATAAATATACTAAATTAAGTTTTCTGTGTTTCTTTTTCCTATTATTTCAAACTACTTTAGTGAAATATTGTAAATAGACACAAAGATATATTCATTATTTGAATTCACAAGAAAAAACAATCGTCAAATATTGCTAATCGAAATCCGTAAAATTGTGTATTTCCCCACGCCACAGACGTCAAGACACGTCAGCTAGTGATGGGTAGGTAAGGTAACTTATATTCCAAATTTATGAAATATTTTATTGAAAGTAGCTTACTATTACTTTGATAATTACTTTTTACTGACAAATATTCGTATCTGAATATTCCTAATGTATAATATTTAAAAAAATGTGGAAAAGAACTTATAATTGATATCCTTAAATCGATAGTTTACTGTCCACTCTCGCGCATCCCTATGTAAGAGCTCATAGACAGTTACCTGTACGCCACAGACGGGAATGGACGTCAAGCGGTGACGTCATTAGCGCTACGGGAGTCTGCTAGTGCTTTACTACATTTATTATTATGATCGGTGGTAATATTAAAATTTGAAGCATATTTACCTCCGTTGGATTTTGCCCAACCAGGACCTAGCGACCCACGAAATGCGGCGTTCGCAAGACTGGTCGCTTTTGAATTGGATCGAGTGCCAGAAGAAAAACGGTCAGTCACATATGTCAATATACTGAACGTAATAAGAAAAGTAAGACAGCAAAAGGACTTGGATGACATAAGTTTGCCAAGTTTCGAAGAATCCGACTAATAATTATATGTAAAATGATTAAATTGTTTTAAATAATAAAATATTATTATTTTTTATGTACCACAATATCACATGATCACATCCCTACTCGCATGCGAGAAAGTTGTCAAAAGTCGTGCCAGCCACGCCAGAGACGTGTCTTCACGTCGGCGGATGACGTCACGAACCAGATTAGTGATGTACCTTATTATTGATTTATTCGTTTGTAGTTCTAATGTTTGCTTTTAGGTTGCTTAGAACTTAGTAACTGCTGTTTAATGATAGTATGATACCAAATAGGGTCAAGTTAAATAAAAGACCAATGCAACGAATAATATTTATTTAAAAAATATAGAACGAAAAGCACGGATTCATTGGTTATCGATAACTTTTCGTTAAGATGTTGGAATCACTATTTTTTTTTGTAGGTTTTTGTACTGAATTTGTGGCTTGGCGTAGAAGGGGCGCCGATGTGTTTACGCTCTGGCGTTCAAAAGGTTAACTAAGATATAAACTTCCTCCTGCAATCTGTTCACTTGATCTAAGTGGGACAGGCATTTTAAAGACAATGACATGATTTTATTTAGTCAGTAAATATTTTCAAAAAATCAGTTGCTGAATGAACTCATTGGACTAAAGTACGACACAGAACTCAAAGCTCTTTCCATTGAAGATTGTGAAAAGCAGTAACACATTGAGTTTTGGAAAAATGTGTCATGAGTCTACCGTTTATAGTTGTTGCTTTGCCACTATCATTACACTGGGTGTTCGTGGGTTCGATTCCCATCTGAGACAAATATTTGTGTGATCCACTTTGTTTTGTTCCATGCGTGTGGGTGTTCTTTGTGTCCATTGAGTTGGCAAATAAAGATTTCACATTGGTCACAGGTAACAATACTGCCATACAAAATCCTTAGGGCAATCGTGTCTTGACAGCTGATAAAATATCCATTGATGGGTACTGTCAACTAAATGATACAAGAAATATTTGGCCCTTCACTATAAGTGTGACAACCACTGACCTTGTCCATAGAAACCATTTAGGTTCTGAGAAGCATGGCCCTAGAACGCACCGTTTACGAATTATAGGGCTTAGTTTTCTTTGAATTTTTTCATTGTTTGTTAAAAAAAACTACATGGTCAAAATGTATGGAACAACAGATTTTTTTTTTTAAATAACTGATGAAAAATTTCTATGTAGGGGCGGGCGCTCAGGATGATGTGCTGAATATGTGGTAACTGTTTTCGCGTCGGTGTTCCTTCCACCCTGTATAAGATTTATTTTTACTGATACTCATGATTTATCTTACTTTGTTATAGACGTGTCGTGAGGAAAGCGATCGCACGAGTATACATCGTGTACCACCAGAAAATGAAAGTTAATCTGAGAAACCATTACAAAAACAAGAAGTACAAGCCCTTAGACTTGAGGACCAAGAGGACACGTGCTATGCGTAAAGCTCTTAGCAAGCACGAATCTAAAATCAAGACCAGGAAAGAGATCAGAAAGAAGTCTCTTTTCCCCCCTCGTGTTTATGCTGTTAAGGCTTAAAATAAATAACTAACTTAAATTTTGGTTTTAATTTTTTATTTCGTAGTACCTATTCCATGAGCCATTGGCTTACACTGATCACATCATTATTTAAAATATTTTTGAAAATCTGAAGGTATTCCCTTTCTCTTATGCGGACTGTAGACCGAGAACTAAGCTTTACCGAAGCTAAACTAGAAATATATCCCGTGCACACCAAAATAAGATTAATACAGACTTTTGCAGCATGCAGATTCGAAAACTTTTTGCTGTGGGGGTGAAGAATTATTTCATGACACGACTGGCGTGCCTAACGCCATAGAAGACGATGGCGCTCCTATTATGCCATCAGCCGTGTGTATAAAAAAAACTCAAAGGAGTCTTGATGAAAATGAAAACTGCAACATTAGATTTTTGGAAAATTAATATTCCTAGCTAGGAAAAGCCCCGTCGATTTTCAAAAAAAAAAACTATTATTACATCATTCGATAGTGTGCTAGTTATCAAAACAGAAAAACACTTCGCCAAAAAAATTGTCAAAATCGAAGGGTACGCCTGGATCTTTCGCCAGTCCTAACTGGCTGCGTATATGCTTTACCCAGCCAGTTACGACTAAAAAGCCAGGAAAAAGTACGAAGGAAAAGTCATTCTAGTTCAAGTAATCTAAATTCTTATCAAATCAATAATCTTTAACTTAATCTGCAACAAAATTGTCATTGATCAAAAACGGTGACATATTAAATTGACGATGACCGCTAACGATTGAAGTTTTAAAACCTGTTATTTATTTAACAACTTATTTAACCGTTGACCATTAATGATTAACAGTTAAATTACATTAACTTAAAAACCGTCAATGACCCATGCTTAGATATTACCGGCAGTTTCTTTTGAGATGTACAGACGCAAGCACATCAAGCTACCCGAAACTGTCAAATTTTCCAATCAACCTTGAACCTAAATCTTTAGCGATCAAGTTGAAAACCTATTTGATTGTAGTAGCTTGATGTGCTGGCGTCTGTACGAAGAAAAGGACGTGCTTTTAGCTTTAGGAGTATTCATAATAATAAGCACCGCTGCGCAAATAAAAAATAAACCGCGGCGATGACGTTTTTGGGTCTGTAACTGTCTCGAAAAATGACTAAAAAGATTGTGAAGCTTCAAGGAACTGACTGCTCTTTGCTCACTTCAAGAATGGTGGCCGTCTCCACCAGGGCATCAAATCTTTTGTTTTTATTTTCATAAAAACTACTTCGACAGTCCCATAAGACCGGGCGCTCCCGGTACAATTCAATTAAAAAAAGTGTTTGCTCATCCGTCCAGTCCATCTTGGCGCGAATAAAAACAACTCGATGTAGAGGCGGTCACTAGCGTACTGGCAGGCCGCGCGGTCCGTCTCTACTTCCCGTTATATTATTACTTTACTCTATGGTCCCTACTATCCAGAGCCGCTCGTCTTTCTTTGAAGTAGATCGACAACCGTCGGGTTGCGCGAGGCCGGCCGCGCGGCTCATCCACACGGAGCCACGCGGCCCTAGTGGGGACGCGGCTTAACCATAAAGTTCGGTACGGGCCCCTTTGGGGGTCTGACACTCAAACCTCCGCTGGATTGGTACCGGCCCCCGAAGGGGTCTAGCGTTTAAGTCATACGTCATCCTCATTATTTATGTAAATACCTATTTAATGTTCTGATTATCAAATACTAAGAGTGTACGTTAATTAAGAGTTGGATAAAAAGTTCATATGTCTTCGCCTTTAAAACTTCTGTATTTAGAGCGCAAGTTTCTTAATTTACCCTTTAAAAATCCAAGTGCATAATATACGGTCATCGCCATTTTGACGGCAGTGCTGGCCGAGGCTAAAAATCATAAAAATTGTGGTTTTCGGCCATCCAAGCTCCATTATGTTGAGAATGATTAACTCATTATTAAATTATGTGACGAATTAATCCATAGTTCAATTTAAATAAGCAGTGGTACCTAATGATGAATTTTGATATCTTAAGTCGAAGTTTCGCGCCAATAGTGCGTGTTTACATTTTTATTTTTCACATTACACCACAAACGCGTATAGATTCGATAACAAATATGACAAATATCATTCCAAATAGTATAAACAACATGAGAATGCCCAGATCTTAGCGTAATTTACTAATACGGGACCAATAACTCGTAATTTTTCATTACGACTCCTCAAATTTGTATTCGAAATTGACGACTATTTTTTTTTTTTTAAATTATTGTGATGTGTGGAAGCGATTGTTTCAATCGATTCGTTTTTTGTAAATTTCGATAATCGAGAAATTAAATTATGGAATTGAAAAAATTGATAGATGGAATTTAAAATAATTTTGTTTTAAGCGTAAAATAGAATAAATAAATACAATAATATTTTTTTAAGCTTTATTTTGGTAATTTTAATAGTATTTCGTAAATTGTAGGTACTAAAACCGACACAACAAACAGCACAGACTGATGGCTAAATTCGCGCCGTTTTTTTCCACATCAAAATTTAAATTATGAAAGCATTCGCTGTTCAAATAATTGATATTGTATTTTACTAGATAATTTATTGTGATTTTTTATATTATTAAAATATGCTTTTATTTAACTTCCCTTGTAAGTAAGTATTGGTCAAATCTTGCAACTGAATTTCAAACCAGTTTCCTTATACCGATTGAGCTGAATTTTTGCACACACCTTTTGTTCTGGTGACAATACATTTTTATGATAAACATTACTTAGTCCTGCAGCCAGGATCGTCTCCACACGAGAGAACTCCTCAACGGTTAATAGCGCGGACACGAAACTTTGTATACGCGTTTAATTTTATTAATTAAGATGATTTCTATCATGACCTCATCCTGCAGTCAAAATGGTCGTCTCACGAGGGAAATCCTCCAAGTTAAATAGCACGGATCCAAAAATCTGAAGACGCGTTCATATTTGATGGATAAACATGATTTTTATCATGACCTCATCCCGCAGAGAGAATCGTCTTTTCATGAGGATACTCATCAACGGTGCATAGCATAATATAATGATGCGGTATCAGAAATGTACAGAATATAACAAAACTAAAAATTCGAAAATAAGATTATTATTTTTAAATAATTTTATTTTTCTATTGTTTGGTCGGTTGGATATAAAAAGCCCAGGATCTTGGAAGGCATAATAAAAATTTATTTGGTTCGCAAGATGAATAATAGTATGGTAAAGTTATTATGTTACGTTAGATTCGTTATTGTGGTATTCACCATTTATAAATACTTATTTTATCAGCCTGTTCTTTCTCACTGCGGGTCAAAGGCCTCCCTGTGGCATTCCAATTTTCTTTATCTTTTGCCTTCTCCGACCTTTAATAGTCAATATTTTTTGATACTTAATAAGCTTGGTTTAGTAGCCACCAAACTATTTTTAAGAAAACTCTACTAATGCGAATCTCTCTTACTCTTGCCCTGAGGTTTCTGTCGCATAGCTATTCAGGGCTTAACTCAAGTGACATGGCTCACGGCCTATGATGGATAACCTGAACTTTGCAGTTGTAAGAAGAGTTTTTAGAGTTGACAGTGAACCGCTTTCGAAGAATAAACTAATGTTTCTTCAGGATACGTCTTATGAATTGCCGATTGCAAAATAAAAGACATTAAGTTTGTCGGTCGTTGTCAACGAGGCGGGTCCAAGAAACGCTGGCGTGACGATTTAGATTCATTCTTGGCTGATTGGCCAGAGAAGCCAAATCACCAGCAGAGTTGGAAAGGATTGGAGGAGGTCTTTGCTCAGCAGTGGGAAAGAATAGGCTAAACAAAAAAAAACTTTGTCATAATCTAACACATAACCGACAAAACGCTACCAATCGATACACAATTTTAGGAATAAATATAATTTATCTTTGGCGGATCAAACCATTTTTTTTTACATGCCTACCATGATTCTACATTCAACCTTCAGATATTACAAAACAAAATTCGCAATTAATGATAATAGTAACTTAAGTATAAATGTGAAACAAGCGCATTCCTAATTTAAATTTTGAAACAAAAAAAACGCAACCATGCGTACTTATCTACCTACAATTGAAAATCAATCCATTTCCAGATTTTTTATTTGCTTGAATTGTGAAACTTAATTTCATGCCAAATCTCATGCTGCTAGTTCAACGGAAACTTAGGAGACATCTATAAGTTTTTAAAAGTAAGACATCAGAATGTTTACTTAGAAGCAAGTTTTTTTTTAGGGTTACACATTTCAGTGTTTCTTATCATTTACAAATCTCCATCTCTTGAAGTCAACCAAAAGCATCGAATAATTATTAAATGAAATTATTTAAAAAGATAGCTTATAAAGATTAATTTTAAAATTAAATAATTATTTGAAATTATACCAAAGATTTTTTATTTCATTTCAACTCTTTTTTTCCACCTTGATTTCATTGCGAGTATCGATTAGGCTTTATGCAACTTTATAATCGAATGATGAAACTTTGGATAACGATCAGCACTAGAGTTTTTAGTAATATTTGTCAAGACTTTGATCGTGTTTTTTCATGGAATTATGTATGAATAATGGTATAAATAAGAACGCAGATAGAATGTTACTGTCTTTATTTTGTCCTTTCGAGTTTTCTTAGCAAACGAGAAAGTTGTCTAAGTACATTATTTCCAGTGCATCTAAGTTACCTATTTTTTGGAAGGGTGTAGTGGCATGTAATTTACACATAATTGGCAATTGACTGACGCCGTTTTACCGAAATCAACACGTTATTGGAGATATTAACCACAAACTTATGGTATGAAACAGCTGCCGCGACATATTTTTCATAATAAAATCGAATGTTGAAAGTTCACGAAAATTCTTGAAATTCATGACAATTCGCATCACCCCGCCGATTCAGCTGGTGTGTCATGTGTCAAAATCTTGTCGAGCATAGTGGTTAATAGCGACACTATCGAATGGTGTAACAATAGTGTTTTTTTTTTTCAAAACCAACGGGTTCGATTCCTGGCTAGGGAAATTGATTTTTAATACACTTTCTCGAAAACTGGTTCTTTTGGCACTACGATTAGGTTCAACATGCAATGTATTTCACGCACGTGGATTTTTATATTTTCCCGCAGTAGTGCGGAAATAAAAATTTCCACAGATAACTAAACTATACTAAGTCCAAATGGGTTCAATGACTATTAATAGTGAGCGGAGATTGTTTTTTTTTTAATCTCTGCAAAAAGATGCGTCTTTTCGGCGCAAATATTTTTTGAGTATATAAATTGTGTTTATAAATAGAATATCATAGATAAAAATGATTATTTTAACAAATATTTACTTTAATGAACAAATTAACATCTCAGAAAATCAAATTAACATCTCAAAAATTCAAATATTTTTCATATTAAGCTGTAAACAGCCTGAAGGCAGCCTGCTGCTAAAGCAGCATCATCTTGCTTCTTCTTCAACCTGACGAAAGCAAAGCGAGGAAAAAGAGCAAATTAAATCATAGTTTTTTAATTTAACTCCTGACAAAAATACGAAGTTCGATTACGAGGTCACCGTTTGTACGTCGATGTCCCTTTAATGTCAACTTTCCCAGTCGGAAGACTGCTTGTTGGTATCTCCCAGCCTGCCCTCATCGAGCAGCACGGAATCGCAAAATGATTCGCGGCCGTAATAGTTAATACACGGTATGTGTTTACAGAATTTAAATCAACCCAAAGATGATTTTATTTCTCTCTTTTTTTAAGTTCTTTTTTTCCCTTGAATGACTTTCATGAAAAATATCATTCAATGAGATTAAATGAACTTAGAGGGATGTATTGATGATTCTAATGATTATAATTCTGTAAATACATGCGTCGTAATGACCGCAAAATATAACATACAGCCTGACACTGAAAGGGAAATTCCAAAAAACCAAAGAAAATTTCAATTTCACGGGCTACCCTGGTATGTGTTCTCCTCATAACCGTCATTTGCTAGAGAGCGAGAAACAGCGAGAGTGCTATCAAAAAACTGACTGAAAGGCCTAGGTAGCTGGTAATTAAATTCCAAAAAAAAAAATACGCCAACAGACGAGACAATTTTATTATGACATTTATTTGACAATTTACTTGTACCAAGTAAATAACAAGGAACGCAGTGTGGCATCGGCTTTCCCGGCGCTGCACTTCGCATAGTTTCGTAAGAAATAAATACCTCCGTAACTTTTTTTGAACATGCTTAAACACTATGTCTTGTTAGTACTACATATTCTTAATATCGAAACTGTTTTCTGTTATAGTCTAAATGGCTTCATTCTGTACTGTCCTTGTATGGGTAAGTTTAACACAGAATAAGCCTAATGCCTTGCCTTGCTTAATGCCTTGTGGCATTAAGTCCGCCTATGTACCACTCTTGTACATGAAGTTTAAAAAAATAAGCTTTGTTTAAAAAAATAAACCTTTACTTGCACTTGCTGAATTTCATATGAACGAATCTTTCAACTTTACTACAATTTGTTATTTTTTAGGCAGATTTGGCAATCAAGCTGATCACTTTTTGGGAGCATTTGCATTTAGTAAAGCTTTAAATAGAACTTTGGTACTTCCTCCATGGGTGGAATACAGATTTGGTGAACCTAAATCTGTACAAGTACCTTTTGACACATACTTTAAAGCCGAAGGTTTATCTTTATATCATAATGTGATCACAATGGAAAACTTCATGAAGGATTTGGCCCCTGTTGTTTGGCCAGTTACAAAACGAATCTCTTTTTGTTACACACAAAGAATGGGTGAACAAGAAAACAGTTGTAATGCAAAATCTGGAAACCCATTTGGTCCATTCTGGGATACATTCAACATTGATTTTGAAAATTCTGAATTTTATGGGCCTTTGAATTATGACATATATAACAAAGCAATGATAGACAAATGGAAACTTAAATATCCTCCAAAAGAGTGGCCTGTTCTGGCTTTTACTGGTGAGTTAATACTTATCATTTATGTTTATTATTCTCTCACTTCAAAGCTGCCAGAAAGAAACTACACATGGAACTGTGGGGTTACCATAATGTCTTAAAGCAGTATTGTTTTATTGTCATTCCAGTGGGAAAGCGAAAGTGCTATGCAGGATGTCTAGCGCCATCATGCCATCAAATTGTAAAGCTTTAAGACGTCATGGTAGGCTACCTGGAATATGAATCACCTACATAGTTCACATTAAATACAACAAAAGTTTTTCTATCTATCTCCTTGGAAGTTGTAGATGAGCCTGCATAGTTGCAATTGTCTTCAAGTTTAATTGCAAGTGAAAAACTTCGTAAATATATAATATCCTGAAAATACATGAGCTGATGTTGTTGAATGTGATCTAGAATTCTGATCGCTCCTTGTTTTACTTTGCTTTGACAATATTTTCCTATAATAATAAAAAATACAATTTCAGATCTTGATCTATATGATATAATAATTATACTAATATATACACTACTAATAAGCTATGTTAGTAACAAACATAATAAAAGATTTTAATTCATAAATCTGCTGCACTCACATGACTTAGTGACTCTGCTGGGTGAATGCCTCACCTTCCTCTTTTCAAACTTTTATGAGTTGGGGCATGTGTTGATCAGTGAGTGAGACCAACTTATGCACTGTAGATTAGGATGGGCAGGACCCACAATATGCACCCTGCCCATCCTAAAAATATACCATAGAAAAAACTTTCTTTCATGTATTGTTTCTTAAATCATTGGATTATGTTTACAGGAGCCCCTGCAAGTTTCCCAGTACAAAAAGAAAATGTCCATTTACAAAAGCACCTATGGTGGAGTGAGGATATAACCAATAAGACAAGATTATTTATCAAAAAGAATATGAGTGGAGGTGGTTTCCTCGGTATACATTTGCGAAATGGACAGGATTGGGTAAAAGCTTGTCAGCATGTTAAAGACAGCACTATGTTATTTGCCGCCCCGCAGTGTGTGGGATATAAAAATGAAAGAGGGCCATTATCATTATCCATGTGTCTACCACAACCTGCTGTTATAATCAAGTAAGGACTTGTAATTCATATGACTAAAAAAAACTCTTAAACAGTTAAGATTTAGTAACATTTTACTTTTGAAAATAAAACTATTTAATACTAATCAAAGATAAAAATTACAGGCAAGTGAAGAGGGCCATCAAGAAACTGGATAATATAAAATACATTTTTGTGGCATCAGATTCAAATCATATGATAAGTGATTTAAAAAAAGGGCTACATCATGCTGAAATATCAGTTATCAGGTTACAGCCAATGAATCCACATCTAGACTTAGCAATTCTTGGTCAAGCTAACTATTTTATTGGCAACTGTGTGTCATCATATTCAGCATTTGTGAAGAGAGAAAGAGATGCGAGAGGTTTACCTTCGGAGTTTTGGTCTTTCCCACACAGAAAAAAAAGTAAACATGAAGAGTTGTAATTGGAAAAACTATTGCTATTTCTACTATGGTACAGAAATATTGATGGAGTTGTGCTGATATTTGACTCATGTTATAATAGATCGCATAATACGAACGAAATCCGATAGTTGGTACAACAACCACAAATCGCCTAGTTACACTTGTACAGGCGAGCGTACTTGGACTAAGATGACATGGAGTAGGTACCTACCGCTATAAATACGAACGCACAGTGACATAGTGCACAAGTGAAGTGTTACTAACGTAGTTTTAAGGTTCTTTTTACTAACACAATTTGTATTTTATCATAGGTATGTTAGTCTGTAAGGTATATCTATGGGCCAAAGTTGCCTGTAAATAAATGAGTGCTTTAATTTATGAAACTCATGAATAAAAGGAAGAAAATGTGTTAGAGATTGTGCATGTGCGCGCCGAATCCCTGCTTTATCTAATAAATAAATTGACGTGCATTTATTTTTATATTTACCCTTGTAGCTATAGGGGTTTGAATATTTTACTGTCGAGCCGGACTACTTAAGGCGAGGTTATCCAGATAAACGTCGTTTTGTATTGTGCTTTATTCCTATATAGCACGGATTTAAATTCTGAAAAAAATATATAACATATTTCACACTTCGATCTAGATATTTCGGCACAGCGATACACGATTACTTGCACTTTGTTGCATCCAATTAAATCGCAAAGACAAGTCTAAATGATGGTTTTTAATATTACTTCATTTGTGTTATATTAGGTTTATAACAATAAAACTTATACCGTTATAAAGGTCGTAAAAAATCTGACAGTACACGGCGATCATAATTTGAAATATTAAAAAAACCTATACCACCATTTAAAAAATTTGCTGTTTTCATCATTTCATACTCGCATCGCGTGCTTCAGTCCCGAGCGGAACGCGTTGGAGGTCGGACGTGTGCCAATTTTTCGAACCCGCCACCCCACCCCCGGTAAGTTCTGTTACGAACTGAGCCAAAAATAGTTTGTAAAAAATAATACTTAGTAAACACCGAGCCTAGGTTTATTTGAAATGTCATTTGTTCACAAAAGTACAGTAGGTACCTAATAGGGCACGTAGTCAGAAGGTATAAGATAACAGTTACGCATTAGAAAGAGAGGCAGCTTCTAGGATAATATAACTGTAGATAATTAGCGCTGCGCGGCCTGAATTGAACTTTATTGTGTCGTTGCAAAAGTCGCTATTTATGATTTCGCAATATTATTTATAAATTTCGGTAACTTTGGAATGGGCAACTACAGTACTTTCACAGTTATTATGCCTTTTGAATGGGACTGTAGCTTCATTTTATTATCTTTTTTTCGACAATTCAAAACTGCCTGTAACTGGTCTACTAAAATCAAAACATTTATTCAACTATTTTTTTTTTGTAAGGAGTTCTAAAAAAGTTTTTTAGGGAGCCCGGTAAGCCGAAGATTATCGAGTTCGACATAGGCAGAAAAAGAAAGTATGTAGGGGAGAACGAGATAGAATGAGTAATGGTCGATATCGTATTTTGTACGCACGACGACCGATCAAGCTGTATAAAACCAGTTTATGCCGATCTCTCATTGTATAGGAAATCTATACAAAGCGAGGCCAATTTATACTGGAAATGACAGCTTCATGTGCCGCCGTGTGTACTTTTACTTCATTTTTTTTCGGTATTTTCGTCATGGGTGTCATTTTCAAGGTTTTCGGGGTCGCTGATAACGAAAATTAGGTCAAAATGAAAATCCAAGATGGCGCCGACAAAAATTTTTGGTTTTGTCGTCATGGGTGTCATTTTCGTGCTTTTCGGGGTCGTTAATAACGAAAATGAGGTCAAAATGAAAATCCAAGATGGCGCCGACGAAAATTTTCGGTTTTTTCGTCATGGGTGTCACTTTCATGGTTTTCTGGGTCGCTGATAACGAAAATGACGTCAAAATTAAAATTCAAGATGGCGCCAATGAAAATTTTCGGTTTAGTCGTCATGGGCGTCATTTTCATGGTTTTCGGGGCCGCTGATAACGAAAATGAGGACAAAATGAAAATCCAAGGTGGCGCCGACAAAAATTTTTGGTTTTGTCGTCATGGATGCCGTTTTCGTGCTTTTCGGGGTCGTTAATAACGAAAATGACGTCGAAATGAAAATTAAAGATGGCGGCGACGAAAATTTTCGGTTTTTCGTCATGGGTGTCATTTTCATGGTTTTCTGGGTCGCTGATAACGAAAATTAGGTCAAAATTAAAATTCAAGATGGCGCCAATGAAAATTTTCGGTTTAGTCGTCATGGGTGTCATTTTCATGGTTTTCGGGGCCGCTGATAACGAAAATGACAAAATGAAAATCCAAGATGGCACCAATGAAAATTGTCAGCTTTGTCGTCATGGGTGTCATTTTCGTGCTTTGCTGGGTCTTTAATAACGAAAATGAGGTCAAAATGAAAATCCAAAATGGCGCCAACAAAATTTTTTGGTTTTTTCGTCATGGGTGTCATTTTCATGGTTTTCGGGGTCGCTGATAACGAAAATGAGGAAGAAATTAAAATTCAAGATGGCGCCAATAAAAATTTTCAGTTTTGTCGTCATGGGTGTTATTTTCGTGCTTTTCGGGGTCGCTGATAACAAAATTGACATACTCAGATTCCCAGCAAAACGAGCAAAGCTACAGTCCCATTCAAAAGGCATAATAACTGTGAAAGTACTGTAGTTGCCCATTCCAAAGTTACCGAAATTTATAAATAATATTGCGAAATCATAAATAGCGACTTTTGCAACGACACAATAAAGTTCAATTCAGGCCGCGCAACGCTAATTATCTACAGTTATATTCTCCTAGAAGCTGCCTCTCTTTCTAATGCGTAACTGTTATCTTATACCTTCTGACTACGTGCCCTATTAGGTACCTACTGTACTTTTGTGAACAAATGACATTTCAAATAAACCTAGGCTCGGTGTTTACTAAGTATTATTTTTTACAAACTATTTTTGGCTCAGTTCGTAACAGAACTTAGCGGGGGTGGGGTGGCGGGTTCGAAAAATTGGCACACGTCTGACCTCCAACGCGTTCCGCTCGGGACTGAAGCACGCGATGCGAGTATGAAATGATGAAAACAGCAAATTTTTTAAATGGTGGTATAGGTTTTTTTAATATTTCAAATTATGATCGCCGTGTACTGTCAGATTTTTTACGACCTTTATAACGGTATAAGTTTTATTGTTAAAAACCTAATATAACACAAATGAAGTAATATTAAAAACCATCATTTAGACTTGTCTTTGCGATTTAATTGGATGCAACAAAGTGCAAGTAATCGTGTATCGCTGTGCCGAAATATCTAGATCGAAGTGTGAAATATGTAATATATTTTTTTCAGAATTTAAATCCGTGCTATATAGGAATAAAGCACAATACAAAACGACGTTTATCTGGATAACCTCGCCTTAAGTAGTCCGGCTCGATAGTAAAATATTCAAACCCCTATAAAGAGGTTAGCTACAAGGGTAAATAATAAAAAGAAATGCACGTCAATTTATTTATTAGATAAAGCAGGGATTCGGCGCGCACATGCACAATCTCTAACACATTTTCTTCCTTTTATTCATGAGTTTCATAAATTAAAGCACTCATTTATTTACAGGCAACTTTGGCCCATAGATATACCTTACAGACTAACATACCTATGATAAAATACAAATTGTGTTATTCAAAAAGAAAATCCAAGATGAAAATGACACCCATGACGAAAAATCCAAAAATTTTCGTGCACCGACGAAAATTTTTGGTTTTGTCGTCATGGTCAAGTCAGAAACAAAAAAAATTGTTTTTTTCATCGATTCCGAAAACCATGAAAATGACACCCATGACGAAAAAACCCGAAAATTTTCGTCGGCGCTATCTTGGATTTTCATTTTGTCCTCATTTTCGTTATTAGCGACCCTGAAAACCATGAAAATGACACCCATGACGAAAATACCGAAAATTTTCGTCGCCGCCATCTTGGATTTTCATTTTGGCCTAATTTTAGTTATTAGCGACCCCAAAAACCACGAAAACGAAACCCATGACAACAAAGCCGAAAAAAAGTAAAGCATAAATTTTTAAAAAACCGAATGGCGCGTGGCGTGTAGTTTTGAATCATACCCGTATTCATGATCTTAGTGTCAGTCAGATTTTAAATTCACCTTATTCACAAAAATAAATAAGTATACCTTCTTATTTTTAATTTTATCTACTTATTTTAATTGTTAGTAATTAGGTTTACGTTCATAGAATACGTAGGTTCCTAATCTATCTATAACCAATACTTTCTATAAAAATAAAACAAAGTGAACTTATACATATCAATTTAAGTTGTTTTACTGCATCGCTCTACCCTGTAACGCAACTTAGTACCTATCCGAGTTCGTGAACTCATGACCAGTGCGCTAAGCGCCCGCGTTTTCGCGCCGCGTAATTTGTTACGTGTCGCCTCTCCGTGCGGGGGCTGGGGTAAGCGATTGATGCATACGGCGCTCGGGGTAACCTCGCCTTAACTTTCCGCCATTTTATTTTCTTAATAGTACCCACACATAGGTAAGACCAATATCACTGATCCTGCGCACAGTTTCATTCAGTCAGATTTTGTAAACAGAGCGTGCTGCCGAGCTGCGCATCGTCGGTGCTGTCGCATGCGATAGTTCTTACTCTGTTCTGAGCGACGGAAAATGATAGGAGCACGGAAACGTGTTTTGTTTGTATTGATTGACCCCGCACAGCACGCTAAAAAAATGGTGAGGCCAACATTTTTAAAAGCCCTTTATATTATATACAAAGGTATAATTTTTACTGCAAACGGTGGTATGGGTTTGCTTTGATTTACAAGTTAGTCATTAGGGTTCCGTTCCTGAAGGGTAACCAAACTGGAGTCACCGCTGTCTGTCCGTCCGTCTTGGCAGCGGGCTGTATCTCATGATCCGTAACAGGTAAACAGTTTAATTTTTCACAGAATGTGTATTTCTGTTGCCGCTATTATGACAACAAATAATAAAAAAGGGGGCTCCTTTACTACGATGGTACGGAACCCTTCATGCGCGAGTCCGACTCTCACTTTTCCGGTTTTTTTAAATAATATATTTACTCTCATTGAGAACCAATACAAATCATACATAAAAAGGCAGATATTATTCAAATAGTCTGTGTCATTCGCGGTTTCAACAAGAATCTATTGATACAGTATCCTTATTTGTTACTTCTTCAAGACACGTGCATATAAGAACAAAAAACTCTCTGATCATACTCTCGAGCTCATGAAGGAGCGGCGTGAGATGATCCTGCAGTCTTCAGACGAGGCGTGGAAATACCGGCAGCTCAACAGACGGATCTCTATATAGGAATTTAGGTTATGGGTAGTTAAAACGAACAAACACTTATTAAAGTTTATTATTATATTTAACTTACTAGGAAGGTATACGTCTGACCTCTGGCACAGCGAGAACAAGACTAAAGTCTCCTCTAGGCCCATGCTCTAGGCAAAAATTAAAATAAATATGGCGGTTTTACGGATACTGATATTTTAAATATTGTAATACCTCAACCGGAAGTTACAAAATAAATCATAATAATTATTGATTTTTGTTGAAAGATTAATTTTTTCAAACTAATCTAAAATTAATCAACACTCTTTAATCCTTGAAACGCGACCTCCGCCGCTTTAATACCGAGCGTATTAAAGACGCTATTGAGCGGAATAAAGGCTCCAAGGTATTTTCAAGAGATCTAGCTATTGGGCAGAGCCAGCTCACGAAACTGAACACGACGATGGCAGGATCGTATCCGCCAAACCGGAACTGCTGAGGAAGATCGAAAGTTTTTATGGGTAGTTACTTCAAGCAGTAGGTAAAACCGTAGCAAAACTAGCTAACGACCCAAGAGCTAGACTTACCCGACACTATACCGAAGACATTCGGGATGTCAGCCTGTACGAGATTAGGATGGCTCTGAAACAGCTCAAAAACAACAAGGCACCGGATGATGACGGAATTACGGCTGAACTGAAGCCAGGTGGAAAACCGGTGCTTAAGGCCCTTCAGAAGCTGTTTGATAGCGTCATATTCGAGGGGAAAACGTCGCAGGCGTGGTGCAGGGGTTTGGTGGTATTCTTCTTCAAAAAGGGCAACAATGCTCGGCTGATAAACTATAGGCCCATTTCACTTCTAAGTTATGTTTACAAGTTGTTTTGAAGAGTCATCACGAATCGTCTCGTGCGCAGGTTTGACGATTTTCAGCCTCCCGAACAAGCCGGATTCCGAAAAGGCTTTAGCACCGTAGACCACATTCATACGCTGCGGCAAGTTATACATAAGACCGAAGAGTATAACCTGCCTCTCTGTTTAGCGTTTGTCTCTCCAACGGTGCCAATTGTGAGCGACCACGTTTCGGTTCCGAACGTGAAAAAATAAACTTAACACTCAACTTTAAATTGCTATAAAAAAAAAAACTAAAGCGATCGAGATCTTCGAATTCTTTTAAAAAGTTCTGTAGTCTGTCCCATGGTAAGAAACTTGTCTACGCCACGGAAGTTGAAACTAGGGATGATTTAGTCCAACTCATTGAGGCGGCCTCCATGACCATCAAAGCTGAAATGGGTTTACGCACCACTACAGTTGAGATAAGACAATAGTGGCGGAGAATTTGAACAAGATTTGTAATTAGGTATTTATTAAATAAATTATTATTGTTCATTTTCTTTTTCATTTCAAGTTCGAGGAAAGTTAGAACCATATGTAAGAAAGAGATAAGAGACTGCGGAGTGAGATAACAGTATCTACCTACTTACAACATGTTATTTATGCGAAAACTAGTGTTTTATCCTGAATATGGAGTAGCTTGATGGTGCGTACCAATACACAAATTTACCGAATTAGAGAAGTTAGTAAAATATTTTTTTAGCATATTGCATACCTTCGGAAAGAGGACAAACTAGAGAACTTTTTAGTAACATCTAGTTTTTTTTTTAATAACTCACAATTTTTTTTTAATAACTCACAAGAGTTATTAAAAAAAAAAACTAGATGTTACTAGCGAGTAGTTTTGAATTTGATAGAACCATACAACAGTACCTATAAAAAAGCAAAATGTTTTTTTTTTTTTTTTAATATTTTGGGAATTTTTCAAAATAAAAATTAGAAAAACCGAATAAAAAAACCGGTGTGGCCAAGAGTGAGTTCTTGGGCCTGAAGAGATAGCAAATGACCTCTCCATTCGGCCAATTCAATTTGGCAAACGATGCACCAAACATCCTGTATAATATTTTTTTAAACTTTTTCTCTATAAAGTCAGTTGCTGAATTTGATCTTTAAATATCTTGCAATTATGAATAAAGAAATATAAATGCTTAACTGTTTATTAAACTAATCCAGAAAAAAAATCTGATGCGTTCTTTAAACTGCTTGATGGTAAATTATTGCTCAAGTCTCGTCTTTTATTTTGCTTTTGAGTAACGTCGATAATAGAATCAATAGATTCAAAATATGATATATTCCAAAATTTTACGTCATTGTCATGAGAACATGAAGCAACATATTGGCCATCGTGACTTATGTCGAGGTGTTCCACAGGAAGTCTATGTTGGCCTACCACACCTAATTGACGTTGTGGGAACATATGTGCTGCTCTCAAAATGCCATCTTCACCTGATGTAACCACAATATTCTGGGTGATAGGTATCATGCACTGAATAGCATGTTTTTGTCCAACATATTCGTCACTGTGTAGTCCAAACTCTTTCCAATTAAATAAGTATAATTTTCCTGTTGATGCGGCTACAAGAAGTTTAGTGTCTGATCGAAATAATCCCAAGCAAGTTAACTCTGCATCATATTCTTCTGATGTTGTGTAAATTTTACTGAAACAATAGGTAAATATGAAACGACAAATACTAAATAAGATAAAAACACAAAGAATGTATACTTCATGAAAAGAAAAAAATGCTTTATCATGTTTAAATGTTGAAACCGCTGGCTAATTTAATTTTCTCTTTTCTTGAGGGGGTGAGAAAAAGTGATATTTGGAAGTAAAGTTCTCATAAATATACACACATAAAATCACGTCTTTTTCTTACAGGTGTAGGCAGAAACTACAGAACGCAACCTACCTACTCGTTTCGTCTCGCCCACATTCATACATCCTGGTCATATACGCATGCCGGTTTCGAGTACTACGCTTCTGACCTTTCTAAAGAACCTCAACAATCAGATCAGTGTATGTTCTTCTAGGGCTTCCCCTCCCGGTTTTGTTGTCGCTTTTCACCTCAACATGACCAAACCAACTAAGCATACTCTTTTCAAATTTTGTCACTACATTTGCCGTAAAGCTCTCGCCATAACCTCATTCTTCAATTTATCGTTCAACACCATACACGTTTCGCAAGTGTTTTCACAGTTTAGTTCTACTTTCATGCCTCATTTACAACAATCAACATTCACATATATATAATGTGTTTGGCTACCAGTTAGGTACCGATTCTTTAAGGGCATATCTCATATACTCATTTCTATCGAGAAAAACACGTTTATAAATACTCCCTTCCCCAGACTCCGCGAATGGCAGCCATTTTGTTTTTTAAATGAAATGCTAATATCTTTGACTCTAAGAAACGATATGCAAATGATCTTATTGCAAGGGTAAACGCTGAAGCTATCAATTATTAAATAATTTTTTCTGAAAAATAAACCAAAAGAGCCTAAAAAAATAATAAATTACGAAATTTTACATAAAAATTACTAGTATAGTAAGAGTACATCTAATAATGGCGCCATCACTACAACTTTGATAGTATTTATATTTCGGAAACGTGATTTAGGAGATTTTATCTCATAAAATACTTGATTGTATTGATGCCAGCTATTGATTAACACTGGTTTTATGCGTAGCTGATGTTTTTTTTTTATAACATATAATGGCGGACAATTAGGCGGGCCAGGCACCATACTGAAGTATTCAAACCTCTATAGTCGGTCCTGTGGGTTCGCACTGGCCAAAAACATTTAAATAAAACGTGTTGTATTGTAAGCTTTCCTTCCTCTTAGTTCAAAACTTCAAACTCTTCATCATTTATAATTTCAGCCGAAAGACGTCCGCTGCTGGACATAGGCCTCCCCCAAGTGTCGCCACATTGACCGGTCCCGTGCGTCTCGCATCCAGCGGATCTCCGCAACCTTCACCAGGTCATCGGTCCACCTAGTGGGAGGCCTTTCAACGCAATGCGTTCCGGTTCGCGGTCGCTACTCCAAATCTTTTAGGCCCCATCGGCCATCCGTTTTGCGAGCAATGTGTCCTGCCCACTGCCACTTAAGTTTAGCAATTCTTCGGACTACGTCGGTTATCTTGATTCTCTTGCGGATGTCTTCATTTCTGATTCGATCACGCAAGGTAACTCCGAGTATAGCCTCTCCATTGCCCTTTGGGTGACTTTAAGCCTTCTGATGATGCTCATTGTGACAATGTTTCGATCCCGACAACTTGTAGACATGGCATCGAATTCTTATTTTTATTAAAGAACATGATATTTTGGAAATAGCCTATGTCTAAATGTTTGTATAAATTAAAAGATTTACCTTCCCTTGAGATCAATTGATGTTAGAACACCATCACCACTTGCACATACTAGATACTTTTGAGCATCATTTGTTATCATGTCACTGACATGTTCTTCACCAATTTTAATAGTAAAAACAGGATCTGGCTTTCTCATGTCCCATAATTTGACTGTCCCGCCATCATCACCTGATTATAATGAAATATGTAAAAATAATGAACATTAAAAAAAATTGGACTTCTTATAATAGTTGATTTTTTTTTTGCCCTAGCAAGTGACAAAGTCCTCTCCTTGGGAAGGGGGTGGATATCATGGGTAAATCACCCTTGAATACCTCTTTACGGGAACAAGAAGCTCTTCCAGGCGTTTTCAGTGTGTCTTGAAAATTCTGTCTTGATCCGCCTGGAAGAGCTTCTCTATTTGTGATAATTAGATATATTTTTGGACATTTGTATAATTTCTCCCCATTCACGTGCGCAGTTGTCGGTGAGCGTAGATTGAAAAATAGCAGCTGTAATACTCAACATACCAGTAACTATTTTATCCATGTCTAGATTGAAAAGTCGGTAAACTGGTTCATCATGTGCATTTTCGTAGCACCTCTTTAGTTTCCCCGATTCGACATCAACGGACATAATAGTCTTATCCTGAAAAGAAAAAGTTGATTATCATTACATGTATTCATTGGGGCTCAGCTGCAAGGTCTTTTTCACTTTTCTTGACAAACAGTCGTGTCTGTACATTCAAGTACTTTGTAAAACATTGAATCTAAGATTTAACTAAATTAATGAAATAATATGTCGGATATTATTTCATTAATTTAGTTAAATCTTAGATTCATTATACCATCGAAATTGCTGACAGTCGAAATTCAATTTTTTTTTATAAATTGTTTTTCGCATTATTCTCTCTAGTATATATTTTTTCAATATTCCATCTAATATATTATAATAACAGAAAAAAACATTACAAACTTTAGCAGTTGAGTATAAAGTGGTTCCCTCATCATCAAATTCTATGTCTCGACAGGCTTTTAAATGCAATTCTAATGTATTCACTAGTTTTGTTTCCTCGTTGTTATATTCATATAATAACACATCTCCTACAATATTGGCAATTGCTATTAAATTCTTGGAAGGATGAAGTGATATATCAACAATGAAATCTTCACATGTTATGGATGGAGGATGATCACGGAGTTTATTTTTTTCAGTTTTTATAGCTTTAACAACATCATCCTCATCTTCATCTTCTTCTTCAATTTTGTTTTCACCAGTCTCATCTTCACTCATTTCATTTTCTTCTGGATCTGAAAATAAAAAATACTAAATGTTATTTTCATACTTACACAAATATATTTTTAATTTACTTATTTTTCTTGAAAACTCTTTCGTCAAAGTAGTCATAAAGAGATGTGTACATAAATCAATAAGAATTCAAAGTATCCCACCAAACTGTCAGATTCAGGTTTAGCCAAAATGGGCCAAAGCCAACGGATTCAGCAAGCATTGAAATTGAATGAACTGTTACCAATGCCTGAGAGGGGGTGATGGGAGACGCGGCAGGGGTTTCGCACACAGTTCAAAGTACCCATCACTGAGTAAAGACACTCAATAGCATACAAATTTACTTTTTATACATGGGGATCACCCGAAACTATTAAACATGCTTTACGGGGTTGTAAGTCATAGCGGGAAGGGGAAGTGTTTCTATTTATTTTGCCAATAGTCTAGCTGTCATAAATAAATAAATACTTTATTTAGTTACCTACTTAATTTAATGTTGTGTTTATTAATAAAAAAATAGATAATTTTGACTTTGTCAATTTTTACTCATAAAGAAATTAAAAGGAAGGAAGGTTGCAGGTTCAAACCCTGCTCGCACTGGAATTTTTCTTTCCATGTCAAAAACAGCCAAGAAATTAAAAAACTAAAAACAGCCCAATTGTTCATGTTGGACCTGTGTTTGACATGCAGGGTTCTAAAGTGTGAATGAATTTTTGCATTTTCTTACAGTGAATTAATGATTCAATTAATTACAACATCATTTATTTTTTTAGGCTGATATCACAAAATACAAATTGTGTTAGTAAATAGAACCTAAAACCAATTTTAGTATTGTATAACGGGCTGGTGACCGTAACTCCATGTCAAAGCTTATATTTTTATACATACAGGTCAAACGCGAGTCTGTCATTACATAAATAATAAAACCCTTTTACCACCAAGATTTGCTACAACTCCAGCACTGCTCACTTTAGGTATAAGTTGGGACATTATACTGAATACCTAATACCCATGCATAAATTATTTACCTATTTATAAATTAAAAAAATTAAAGTCAGAAATATAATGAATGTTTTGACAACCAGGGCATAGGACTCAGTAAAATTGGAGATTTTATTTTTAATAGAAGTTGTCTTTTTATTACAGCACCTTGTGTTAATAAGGTGCTGTGGCCATTTAGGCTTTTGAGACTCATGGCCCTATGGCGCACAGTTTCCGAGATAAGGGCTTTTAAAAAACAATTTTTTCCCTAAACTCATCTTGGGATGCTGCTGGCATGCTTGGATTTGGGTCTCCTATTTCTGCTTGCAAGGTTTAAAGTCGGGGTGCCTCGAGCCTCGAGCCTCGAGCTTGCTCTAGCAACCTCGGTTTTTTCGCGGTAGGAATTTCACATTCATAACACTAGTATTGCGTTTGTAATGCCTCACGCATTACAGAACTAAGCGCATGGTAGGCTAATCTGAGTAGTGGTAGGAATTTATATCCTTTTGTTTTCGAAACATTGACAATATTGGTTTGGAATTTGTGTGCACTAATTCAGTAAAATAACGTAATATTACGTCTGAGAGTTGGGCATTTTCTTCAGAGCCCGTGATATTACGGCGTAGGCGTTAGGGATGAAAACAAAAATGTACGTTACTAACCATTGGTATCTGTTAAAGCAATATCATCCTCATCGTCACTGGAATCATTAAAGATGCTAGACGAACTGTCCTCGTCCGATGAATCTTTATCAAATTTCTTAAAATTCTTCGTCATGTTAAATTTTGTTATTACAATTATTATAACCACATTTCACAGCGAATGAGCATGTGACAAAACTGTCAAGTTAGTATTCTACTCTTTGACAGCAGGACTGACACTGACATTGACAAACAAACATCGAGTGGTGTTGCAAATCAACTAAAGCAGGGCTGCGCGAAGACACCGCCATGGAACTAATAATATATCAAGTGGCCATGGATAGCCAAATCCGAAACTAATATGACAAATAGTGAAAAATACTCAAAAGAGCCTCGAACTCCATTTTGATGAAAACTAAAACTGGATCAATAGATTTTTGAAAAATCAATTTTCCTAGCCAGGAATCGAACCCATTGATTTTGGAAAAAAAACACATTTACACCATTTCATAGTGTCTTTAGTAAGGATCAAATTCTGGGAAGTAATGATATTTGAAAAACTAAAATGTTGTATTTTATGTTTTTAATATTTTAAATTCTCGCGACGCAGTCGGTTTTTACAACAGTATGTTCTAATTTCAATTTTATTGACTGTTCGTGGTTAAAGGCCATAGTAACTGAAAAAAAAATCGTTAACAATTGTTAAACTAACAAGTGAGTTGGCACCAAGGAACTTATATACTAACTGGAATGATTACGTGCAACGGAAAGCCGTTCCGAGCGAGAAACTTCGAGAGTAAATATTGAATTATTAGTTCATTATTGCTTTGTTACGTTAAAAAATGCATTTTGTTCGGGTAATTCAAGCACACACCGTGACAACACATCGACAGTATCGCAACTGATGACGTATTCTTGGGTCAATCACGTGACCCAGCTGTCACGGGAAGAGAATACCAGGCGAAGTATATTATTATACCATGCATCCAGCAAACTCTAGCAACCCTGCCTAAATAAGTGTCAGTGTGTCTTTCCTCTGTAATCCTGTCACTTCACAGTGCTGAGGCAGTGTTTACCGTGAATTCAAGCGTATGCTTATCAATTTACGAAAGGCAAGGCACTTGACTCCGCGATTTACGTATTACAGTTAAATCTAATTGGAAGTACTTTTGCGCGAGTGGTTCAGCCACAAAGTACAGCAGTTTAATAAAATTGTAAAGCGGTAACAGTGTTAAATAAAAATCTTTGATCTGAATTCAGAAAGTTTCTTTAATCATTTATTTCTGGAATGAGAATCTGTTAAAAAGGTAAGACATATACAACATCACTTTAATTTATTTCTTTAACAATTATTACATTGGCAGATTGCGCATATAAGCATTGTTTACAAATAAAACCCCTTTTATGTTTAATTAATGCTTTGTGGATAATTTTATTGAAATCTGTTCAGCTGTTAATTATTTAAAAGGTAATAGACAGACTAATATTAGAAATAACTGTCTATCTGTCTGTTATCTGTTTATGCCTTATCAGACAGAGTCAGGGACAGGCAGACCATGATTTTGGTTGGGACATAGCATATTTACCATGGGAATATATCCCTGTTGGTTAACATATTGGTTAACAGGATGGCAACCAACTGATTAATATTTTAATTCAAAGTTCGCAAGCACATTCGCAAGGAGCTGGCAGAATCTTCATAATTAATACATAATTATGGTTATGTTTATGTCACGCTTTGTGAAGTTAAAAATTTTGATCAATTCTTCAGGAACAATAATTCTGGACATTGTATTGGTATTTTAAAACCAAATCTTTAAGAGAAGCCTTGCCTACGACTGAATAACACATTTTAAAATTATTTATTTTAGTATGGTGTCATTTGATGATTCCCCATCCGAAAAAAAAAAACTCCCCCACTCTGGGCGGAGCGGAAGGGAGTGTCAGACTTGTACTGACTAAAACCCATCCATGTTCCTTCTTTGCCCTTTGTGTTCCAGGGCCACGGTATCTCTTTCGAACAGTCCTGCAGCCCTGGCAGGCATCGGCCCTTGCGGACCCCTACTTGTTTGCTGACATCTCTTTGAGGCGTACGTGGAACACGAACGCGCCGTCGACACGGCCTGTCGTCATAAGACGGCCGGACGGCGAGCTGGCCTATAACTCGCCGTCCACAGGCCCGCGCCTACGGTGGCCGGGAGCCACCACGTCACCCCCGACGCCCAGGGCGTCTCCCGCGGCGGCTGGGACGTGAGGTTCTTTCCCTCTCACGTCCCATCACCTCCTTCACTAGCATGACTGCCAGAAGGAGGTGACGGCTTCCCATTCCCTCTCGCTCAGGACCATGGCTTGAACCAGGGCCGGACGCGAGAGATTGCCGCCGCCAATCGCCGCTACGAGGACACGGCGGTGCTCCGCCCAAGCGGGGCAGACCTCTACGGTGTGCTCCACCGTGTCCTCCGGACGATCCTCGCAGTGGAAACACCCGGGCGTTTCCTCCCGCCCGATTCGGTGCAGGAACCTCCCGAAACAACCGTGTCGGTGAGGACCTGCGTCAGGCGGTAGGTGAGGGCGCCGTGGCGCCTCTCTAGCCACCACTCCTCAAAGAGGGGACTTATCGACACTATAGTGCGTGCCCTGCACGGGGTTGCGACAGTCGCTCTCTCCATGTCGCCATGAAATCACGCCGGGGGTCTGTCCGCTAAGCGGCAATTTGCCGCGGCAGCGGAGTTTCCCCCCGACGTAGTGCCTCCGCGTAATTGAAACTTACTTTAGCCACAAGTACAGAATAAATAGGTTTTTTAATGGCTGTATATTCATTTGTAATGGTTGTATACCAGTGAATATTAGGCTTCAGTTTATACCGAACATTGATGAGAATTTAGTATTTCATAATATTGATATTGCATAATTATATCACATTGAGTGGATATCATGTTAAGGTGATTAACAAACTGGGGGTGCTCTTCTTCCCAGCACTTGATGCCTCTATTTTTTGTAGACTATTAGGTGGCTAAATTGTGTAGTGCCATTTGAGCTTTGATTTAGGAAATATCTTGTATTTAGCGGTTTATATGACACCTGACACATGAAATGGTTTACATTTGATACTCGACAATCTGGCGGAATGAGATTGTATTGTGAGCATTTACTTGTGAAAATAAATTCTTAAAATAAAGGGGCCTTTTATCCAAGTTAATAAAACCACTTAATGACTTGTGTATAATTTTTAAGTTGGAAAAGTTTTAGAAGATTATTTTCTAACTCTTGAACTTCATCTTATTTGATTAAAATTAGATGTAAATCCAGTAAGCATTAAAAGAGAGGTTAGACAAGGAGATACGATTTCACTTAAACTCTTCACAACCTGCTTGGAAGACGTATTTAAGCTTCTTTCTGCTCTCATAGAGGCTTAAAAATTAATGGTAAACGATTAACCCATCTGCGCTTTTCCAACGATATTTTCATTTCATTCAGCGAATCGAAAAGTTTGAGTATGGCGATGAACGGACAAGACCGGGAAATCAAGCATCATATCCAACTAGGTTGCGGTGCTGTTGGCAAGCTGTCCAACTTACTCAAGTCGAGGTGCCCAATTCATGTATGCAATGACTACTACTACACATACATAAAAAAAATAGATATTTTAATAATTAAAAAATAAAAATATTATTCAATATTATGACGCATGACGTAGTTAAAACACCCTGTTGCGAGCGATGATCTGCACGACTCGAGCGCTGGGTAGTTGCTGTGGTAGCTGTGTTCTCCCGTTTGACGTAAACATCATTAACAGGATGTTTCATAATTTTATTCTAATGTGTTATTTATTTTGCTTTGTACAAAAAAAAAAGAAATCGCACCTAGGGCTATTTTATGTCGGGTATATTGAGGAGCTCGTGGCTAAGTGAGGAGCTCGTGACTAAGTAATAACAGCCGCCCGGATCGATCTTTAGGTTAAGCCGCGCTTGCCTAGGTTGGTCTGTGGATGGGTGACCACCCATTACATACCGAGTTTCCTCCGTGCCTCGGAAAGCACGTTAAGCCGTTGGTCCCGGGTGTCATTTGTAGATCTTTGACAGTCGTTATAGGTAGTCGGTGGCCCAAAAAGTCTAACAACCAGTCTTACCAAGGGGTATCGTATTACCCAGTACTACCTGGTTGTGGAGGCCAGATAGGCAGACGCTCTATGTATAATACTAGTATTCAGCTGCATCCGGTTAGACTGGAAGCCGACCCCAACATAGTTGGGAAAAGGCTAGGCAGATGATGACATTGAGTGGACCACCTTTGTAAGACGACTAGAAAGTTACGGGGTGTATAATAATACTGTCGCCCTGGAATATTCCCCGTTTAATCCATGCAGGCTCATCATCATTACCTATCTATCTGTCGATATCCTCGATAGCGAAGGACCGTCCTCCATTGCCACCATACACGACTCAATGAAGGCGCGTAGAGTTGCATCTATCTTGTACAACTCCAGCACGCTTACAAGCCATGTGTGTGGCACCGAGTCGTATGTTATCTTATAATCTATCCAACAAGTCTACAGATCCTTGTGAGATTGACGAACCTGTTGGGTACCTAATGGCCATCTTTATAAGGAGTAACTCCTTAGTTCCACTGGACCGGTTCCTACATCCATTTTAAGAGGCAGACAGAATAGAGTTACTGTCGATGTGTTTATAAATGATTTTCGCTTTCTGACATCGATGAAGGAAAACACCGTGAGGGAACTTGGACCTATAAATTAATATAAATGTAAGTTTGAAAATGCCAATCCACCTTGAACAGCGCGGTCGGTGTCAAATGCTCGTGTCTTCTCTGTATGAGAAGAGGTTTTCTGTCATAAGATAGGTACATCAGGTGAGTGGCGTAGCTATTCGTGGGCGATGCGGCCCTGGGGCACCTTGATCAAAAAAAGAAAATGATTAATTTAGGAAAATTTTAAATTGCTTGAAATTTTAGTGCTCGCTGCGCTCGCTTTGCATTCTAGCCTCTCTGAATAATTTTGATAATTATATACGTAATTCGGCAAAATAATTTCTGTATCTGCTTGAATGATCAAAAAAAAATCTTAACTTATTCTAGCCGGGTGCCTTAAATTTTCGAGCTAAATAATCAAGCGCGTTGATCTCAAAGTATCTAAATTCGTTCTAGGTGAAGTGTTGAAATGTTCAAACTCGCTTCGCTCCCTCTTAACAGTCTCTTTTTTTCTTAAATCTTGAACAAGTCTATATAATTTGACTAAGTTACCTGTACTATGTATTAACCTGTGCCTGTACGAAGGTTTGATATAATTATAACCTGGCAGAGGCAGCAGGTTCAAATTTTAGAGGTCGCATCGCTCGCTCTTACAGCATGGATTGTCTTCGTTCTTCATATTTTATGTATAAGTTGAGTAAGTAAAATTTCTGAATGAAAGGTCAAAAGAAAATCCTACTTGACCGGAGCCCCCCCACTCTGGATAAGTTAAGTTTTCTTTTAAACTTTCAAGCTTGCTTTGCTCGCTCTTGCAACATAGGTTCTTGTGATTCTTAAGTCTTAAATAATACGACAAAATGAGTACCTTCTACTTTTGTATGAACATTGGAAACAAAAACTAATCAATCTGTGTAAGTGTTACCATTGTTGAGCTCGGTACTCTCGCTCTTGCATCTTAGATTATTTGAAGAAACATTGCTGCATCCGTAAATCGTAAACTTAACCCATACAAATGTTTTGTTTTTCGCAACCTTCGTTCCCTCCTGACCCAAAGACTGGCTTACTATGCTGACTATGCCTTGCACAGCTTCGCAGAAAGAATATTTCTAAGGTAAAAATTATAAATGAACTAGCGTTTGCTAGCGGCACGTTATTGGCATAAATAATCCCACGGGAACATTTTAATAGCATATGACACTCGGGGATAATGTAGCTGCCCATTATTGAAAGAACCGGAGGATCCGGATCAGTAGTTACCTCTATATCCAAACTTACAAATTTTTACTATTATGAATGAGTAGATTCAAAAATATGGTAGGATCTCTGCATTGATCTTGGGAATAGGTACCGAAAGAAAAGGGCCTCGATCTGTAGAAGTGTCATCGAGAAAAAGTTTTATTAAAAACTCATGGTCGGGAAATCCTCGTAAGTTTTAGACTGGTCCTCAATGTCCCCAATGCTAACCTGATTAAGTATTTGGGCGTTGATGAAGCTTAACACATGTGTGAAAACAAACACGTGCGTAAGTACGTGGTAATAGAAGGTACCTAGAAGAATAATGCCTCAAATTAATAAATGTATTTAATTAATTTTGTCGGAAATGCTCTTGTAGTAGCAGTCTTGTAGTAGTCTCTTGTAGTACATAGTGTAGGTATACGATATTCAATTATTGGAGAGTTGGAATCGACGTTTTGGTTCCCTGAAAAACACGGAAAATCATTTTCGCCCTTCATTGTTCTCCGTGGGCCACCCGGCCCCGTGGCGTTGTATAATATAATAGCGAACAGACGTCACCGGCGGCATGGGGGAGGGGGAGGAGTACGTAGGCGGCACCTCGTTGAGTTGACGACGACCTCGCACGTGCAGTGTACACGCGACCGCGTGAGCGTGACCTACTATTGGCGCTTTGGATAACGTTGTTTTCCTCACGTGGGGTACCTACCTAGCTGTTCAGGTTGATCCCTGAATTGAAGGCGTAATTTACGGGTTTTATAGTACTGTAATGAAAATTTGGAGAACTTTGTGTTGACTACCAGCAAAAAAACTGAAACCAATAATAAGTGCATAGATCAGATTTATTCTATTAAAATTAAGTACTTTTGTTTTTGTGTTTATATACAGTATTAATTACTCTTGTGTGTTTTAATTACATTCGGATACTTAGTGGAAATTTAAAACTACTACTATCTTCCTTCACCCATGAGTAAGTAATTATAACGAACATAGATAAATCAAGGCTCACAAAGGTTTCACTAAGTACAGATTCTAACATAACCATACGTACCAGACGTACATAACAGAATTAGGAAATTTATTGAAAATATTCATCTCGTCTAAATAATTAATCTGTAGGAACTTGTACAGCAGAATTATTTTTTAGAACAGATAGATAGATCTGAAAATTGAGCGGGGCCCAAACCAGAGCCTTGGGAAACACTTCTTGCTCGCAATAAAATCATAAAACTAGGTACTTAGTTAAATTCTCCTCTCCATCTTGGGATGAGAGTTCATCCGATCCCTCTCATTCCGATCTGTAGTAGCAGCAACGATCTTAAAGGGGTTGGAATATTTTTGTATCCAGCCTGGCCTGCCTAACTTCCGCCATTTTATTTTATTTTCAAAATATCAGCCACGCATAAAATCTGTATTAATCAATCAGCTGGTATCAAATCATCTCATATCTCGGAAACGTGACTCTTTCGAAGATTTTGTGTCATAAAATAAAATACATGTTAGTGTTGGTACCACCTGTTGATTGTAATTATTAAATTCAAAGTACCTATGTATATTCCTGTATGAGATGAGTCCTTGCAGTGCAGTATCGCTCGTTTACAATACAAATAAAATGATGTTTGTTTTTGCAGACACGAGATGGAGTGGGTACTACGAAGTCCGCAAATACACAGCACGTTCAGCAACCTTGGATTTCTACATCCAGATGGATATCACGTGAACGAAAACTGCAATGGTATTTATTATTCTTACTGCTAGTTCAACTATTTAATATATTTACTTTCATTCGCTAAGTGATACCATTGTTGTATGTGTTTTAGCTGCTCTGGAGACAATCCTTCACAATATCTTAACAGAAGATAAATACTTGCGTACTTATCGTAGGAGTATTAGCTTTGGACAAAATATCAAGAAGGATCTAATACCCCTATTAATTCACGCGAGAGAAGATGCAACGATAGAGCTGTTAATAAGAATACTTGTAAACTTGTCGATTCCCATAGAGTGTCTGCTATCCGTAGACGTCATTTCCAGAAATGATTTTGGAAGACATACAATATTCGAAATAAATAATTTGCTTTCATCCACCAAAGTAGCGTTTACGGATCACCGTGCTACTAAAGTGGTTATAGACTTTTTAAAGAAAAATGTTGATTGCGATCAAAAAGGAAAGTTAATTTCCGACCAATGCACAAATATAAGTAACAGCCTTTTGTTATTGCGGAACATCTTGCACATACCGGAGGAGCCTACAGGTCAAAATCCCAGCTACAATGGGCCTCCTCACGCCATACAGAATCAAATTCTCTGGAACATATTTAGCCAAAGTATTGATAAAATTCTCATTAAGTTAATGATTATTCCTGATGCGGTAAGTGACGCAAAACTATGTACATAATATATTATAAGTATAAGGTAAACGTACTATTTTTAATATTATTATTTAATGTTATTTTAATTCGTATTAGGTTATTTGTTTTAGACTGCATGTGTGTAGACGCAACAGTGTGGCAGTGATATTAGTAATATATTTACCAGTAAGGTTTTAAGAGTCGAGATGTGTGTTTTGTATTTGTTTTTCTTTCCAGAATAAATGGGCAGTAACAATGGTTCAACTAATAGCATTGTTGTACAAAGACCAACATGTTGTTACCCTTCATAAACTTCTCAATTTGTGGATTGAAGCGTCTTTGTCTGAGAGTTCTGAAGATAATGAGAGTAATACTTCCCCACCAGACGGAGGTATGTTTCTTCATATTTAATAAAAAATATTGTTATTAACGACAATTAAATATTAACTACGTTTACATAATATTCAGCTTTATCCGAGGTTCACGGAAACAACTTATTAGAGCTTGTGTACATTTTTCAACCTAATGATTGCCGGATAAAGTTTGCGAGTACCTATAGCTCAAACATCAATGGACGTAAACGATCCATTGAGGAGCAAGAGGTTTTTTATTTCGGACTCTGCTTACCCTTTTGCGTAACCTCTCTGGTAAATTGACGATTCTTCTAATCGTAAATGATTTAAGAATAACAGTCACCAAGCACCAAGTTTTCAGCTCATGGTTTGAGTTTCCTCTCATTAATTACGCGGTGTACCTGTTTTTAAGCGGGGACGTTGCTCTGTAAGATTTGTAAATAACATTTTGTTTTGAATACTTATTTCGCGTCTGCTAAACATCTTGCTAGTTTTCAGTAAGCATATCCGTGGAATTAAATAACGACAAATTACGTTTTGATGACAGGTAGCGACTCTTCACCGATGTGTACCTCTGAACCGACGTCCGACTCATCAGACACAGGTGGCAGCGGCAAGAGTAACGATGATCCCAATTCTCTAAATAAAGATTGGGATGCGTCCTCTCAAATGAACAACACTAGTGAGAATGATAACTCACCATTCCAGACACGTGAAGAAAAGGAATCAGATAACTCTTTGGAATGCCCCAACAATACTATTGTGCAATCCGATAATGTACGCTGCATTTTTGATATTGTTTCGTTAGTACTCATTTCATTCAGTATTTCATTGGCAAGTTATTTATCCCAAACTTTGATAATTATAGGGAATAGCAATGTCTTGCAGCAGTGGCGTAAAGTCTAAGAGAAACAGTCAGGGCCAGTACCCTGGCAACACTGAAAATAAACATGTTATTTCGGGAACTTCTGATTGCGGTTATGGTACACAAATTGAAAATCATGAATCCATTTCTACATCAAGCAATGATGATGAGTTACCGTCAAAGAAACCTGTACACCAGAAGCCACACAACCCCAAACAGAGGGTCAACACCAAGGCGCGCATCGGAATCTCCATGCAGGATCGGAAGCGGAAGAAAATTGCCAAGAGAGGCAAGTCTAACATGTAAGTTCATCCAACAATATTGCTGTAAGTACAGCGCGTGTACAGAACGTGTAATTATACTGATGTTTGTTATTCCAGAATTAACGTTCAAGGATTGTCACATAAGACACCGACGGATGATGACATTTCTAACGTTTTAAAAGAGTTTACTGTGGATTTTCTTTTGAAAGGATACAATTCATTAGTGCAAACGCTCCATAATCAAATTCTATCTAATCTTCAACTAGAAATAGACACATCGCACTTCTTCTGGCTGATCACTTATTTTCTGAAGTTTGCGACGCAAATCGAACTTGACCTGGATAATGTTGGGTCGGTTCTGTCTATCGATATCGTGTCGTATTTGACTGCAGAAGGGGTTAATCTATGTGAGCAGTTTGAACTAGCCATAAAACTCGATGGTAATGACTTGAAGCCTAACATACGGCGACTTCATTTGGTAAGTGGTAACGGTGATTAATTTATAATTACTTATACTACCCTCATTGTAGCAGGGGCGTAGCTACCGCCGTATCAGCCGTATCAATGATACGGGGCCCCCGAGTAACAAGGGCCCCTGATGAGGAAAAAAATCACAAAATCTTCACACAACCTCAAATATTCTTCTCGATAAAAGATAAAATGGGAATATAACTTATCACTGTCCTGAAAACTACAATTTTTTGAGCTCGCTTCGCTCCCACTTTTATGGCTTCACCAATCACGCTCCAGAACGCACCAATTTTTCGAGGTCGCTTCGCACGCTATTCGATGAAAATTTAAACCCTTTCAAGATGCTCTAATTTTCGAGCTCTTCATTGAAGACTTTAAAACCTATGAGAGCCATGATCGCAGTCACACTTTTTTGTCTCACACATTCTCTTAAACGGACGTAAAGTAACGTAGAGTGGATGACAGCTTAAGCGATGCAAGTCAGGATGCTATTTTCTTAGTTTTACAAAAATCATTTGTTAAATATTAATTATTTTCTCCTCCTTTTGGGCTTCGCCATACTCGGGTTCAAGGGGCCTCCAAATAAAATTGCTACGGGGCCCTACTAGGACTAGCTACGCCACTGCATTGTAGTAAATCAGTAATCGACGTGTTGACGAATTTCTTCTTTTATCAAAAATGACATACAGTGCCTTTACTTAATATTATATTAGAAAAAAAAAAACTAAAATTGATGAATGAACTATTTCGAACTTGGTCCAATATTAAACAGAAATTGTGTATTTGTATGAACATTGTTTGATATTATGACGCATAATCGCTTTTTTCTCGAAATCCTCATTTTGCAAGTATTGCATTTGCTATTACTACGGTAGACTAGGTACGAGTAGTCGTATGTACGTATGTAAAAACGCCCTTAATGATGCTGTGAGTCAATGAGTTTGAAATAAATTTCAAACAATATGTTTTATATACTATTCCGTTTTCAGGTTGTTACGGCCATAAGGGAAATAATACAAGCTATTGATGTGTACAAAAAACTTCCACATATATGCAAGGAGGATCAAGATGCACTATTCAAGTTACAACTAAAAATGTGTGAGACTGAAGAGCTCAGGTCACTTCTTGTTCTGCTATTGCGTCATTACAATCCGAAGTATCACTCGAAACAATATCTACAGGTAAAACCATAAAATCAACTTAAGCTTAACTTACTTATTTTCAACTTAACTTACAAAAATACAAAAAGCAATCTCTTTGATACCCCTGAGAATGATAATAGATTTGGTTTTTGTTTTACCGTGTTTCAGGATGTCATTGTTACAAACCATATATTGCTGATGTTCTTGGATAGCGCCATGAAGTTGCCGGAATACAAGGGTTCCACGAATATGCTTGATCATATCAGACAGTATGTATTTTTAATAGTGTTACAATGAAAATAGGCATACCAGTTATAAAACTTTTGTAAGATCATTATATATGTATAAAAATATTTAAAAAAAGTCTTATTTTTAAATGCACATCAAAAAACGCATCACCCGTCAATTTATTTACTTAAATTAAATATTTTTACATCAAAATTACTGATTACACAACAAATTTGCCAGAGCGTACAAACGTAATACTACACATATAACAAAACTTTTGCAACATGTTTTAATTGTAAAAGAGGCATTGCGGCAAGGACAACATAGGATGCAAAACCGAGCTCGGGACTTTTACCCCGACTCGGACAGGTTAGATTCGAAGGGAATGGCGGGGTCTAGTGAGCGAGCGAAGTGAGCAAACCAAGACCCCGTCATCTATTTCGTGTTAGGTAACTTTAAACCCTGCAGATAGAAATACGAGACCCGCGCATCGGGGCTATGTCGACTCGGTTTCACTTAAATAAATAGCCATACAGTTTAAAAAAAGCAATGTTTTAAACAATTAATTACAAGGTTTATTGTGCATTAATCATTATTAGATAAGCGTTCATAAAAAAGCTCTGCTTTTCAATTAATAGAGATGCATCACGAACTCAAATTGTTGATAAAATAATAATATTTTGAGGTCACTATTTTGCTGTGCAATCAGTATTTTTGATTAGCATTGGGATTTTTGAAAACAGAAAAGGAAGATTTTTTAATTTACAGTAAAATACTAGCCTTTAAGAAATAGGGAATTATTACAATTAAAAGTGATGGTTTCCAATAGGTTTGCTTCGTCTGAGATAATGTATCAGTACGGGCTGCTGCTGGAAGACTATGCCGCTAACGGAGAGTTCGTCAACGACTGTATATTTACTCTGATGCATCATGTGGGGGGAGAGCTCGAAAGTTTGATCACTTTATTCCAACCAAAGATCTTAAAGACATTTACTTCCATTTGGAAATCAGAATTCGAGATTTGTGACGTAAGTTTTAAAACGCATATTTTTGTAGTCTTAAATATTACAAAAGTGAAGTTAAAACTTAAATTTATCATAGATGTGTCTACTTATAGGGTGGTATAGAAGTTTACATCACAAGTTTGTTCAAAGAGGAACAAATGGAGGTACCTATTTTAGTGGTGCTAATTTATCCCAATACAAATCTTGTAAAATAGACTTGCTGGTTTAAGACCATCTCTTATGATCTTGTAAGCAAGTCTTACTATGTTTTTTTTTGTGTTTCAGGATTGGTCTGATCTCATTGAATATGTGATAAACACTTTCATCAAAAAACCTCATTCTTTACAAAGTACGGCGAACATCCGTCTTGATTTTGAGAATTTCGATGATTTCAAGATCGTACCAAAGGCAATCATGAGCCCGACGCCAGAAACTAAGCCTGACACCACTGATGCTGAGTCTGACGATAAAAAAAAACCTGATGACAGTGCAAGCTGTAACTCCAAAGGAAATGCGGGATCGAGGTAATTGAAATTGATAATATTTATTTCAGACCAAGCACACATTAGTTTGATGCAAGTCCATATGATGGTAGTAGGTAGATACTTATTGCTATATTAGTAAAATTTTATTTAATATCTTGTGCTCAAATGTTCAAATATTAACACGCTGATTTATTTATAACTGTGGCGTCGTAAGTCTATGAATTTTGTTTGGTTATTCACTTTCTTAACTGTTTTTTTTACTATCAACTCAAAGCTTAAAAAAGTAAAGTATGTTTTGCTATAAGGTATATTAGTTGTAACTAGTAGTACTTACCAGTGGCGAAGGTTCCATACAACTCGATTCCTACCGGATTCCCTTTGAAAAATGGCAGTCAGTATTCTATAGATAAATAATATAATCACATTTAAGATATGTACTCCGGCTTTCCTCTTACAAAAATTGACCCTTCGCTACTGGTACTTACAATTTCGTCTTTCGTAACGTAATAATTTTTTATCGTTGTATAATATAGCAGGTGGACAGAAGATGAACTATCATCGTTAAGTTGGAACTACATGCAGTGCAGTGCTCTGCCTGACGTAGTCGGGGAAATTATCACGCTGTATAAGGAAGATGGGATCATTAAATCGAGAGATTCCGTAATCAAAGAGCTTTACACGCAGAATCTGATAAACAAAGATGATTACGATAAATATGTGAAAGGTGAAACCGACAGGAATACCAAAACTGTACAGGTTATTAAAGAGTTCAGAGATGATGAAATTAATAAGCTTTGTGAACAGCTTACACAAGATGGAAAATCAAAGTTTTTAGATTGGGTGCAAAAAGTATTATTGGAAACTTGTTTTGCTAAAATATACATGGATAAATTATCCAGAAAAAGTGAGAGTGAAAGGACCACCGTAAATGAAACAAAATTAACTACATTGAAGAAATCGAACGATTCACACATACTGTCCCCAGTATCGTATCACTCCCTTCGTAAGTGTTGTTTTTCGATTTTTAAATTTCCAATTTATGGTTGAAGCGCCAGGGTTCGCGAAATTCAAATTTTCTTACTTTTTTCTTGCAATTTCCGGTCAATGTCAGACAGTATATTAAACAAAATATTATTTGCGGCCGTAATACGCATGTATTAACAGAATTGTAATCATTAAATCATCAATACAACCCCTTTAAGTTCATTTAATCCCGTTGAATGACTATTTGATGAAAAAATGAACTCAGCCATATTTGTTGCGGCCGCGAATCGTATTTTAATCAACATACAACCTGACATTGACATGCTAATTGCAAAAAACTTATCGTTGAATGTAATTTTGAATTTCGCGGGCTACCCTAGCGTTTCCCCCTTAACAACTCTATTTGCTACTTTGTTAATTTTTACGGACAGTCGCGGTCTAAAAGTGTTAATTATGCATATTTCTAGTTCTCAATCAATCTGTGCCACTGGTGCCGTGGAACTGCAAGCAAGCATCTATTTGTAAGGATCTGAAGTTTCTGCAGCTACTTCATAAGTTGGGATTCCACATGCCTGTGGATTCTGGCAAAGTTTTCATTCGGATTCCCCAGTTCTGGTCTGCTGATTTTCTGTATGACGTAGCAGGAAAAATTTCGCCGATAGACAAATGTGAGTGACTACATTCGTAGCCGAGTATTTTTACTTAATATTATGTGACATAATTTGGTGCTGGTTTTAACATTTAAATGTATTTTGCAGCTAAACTTAAGTTCTCCATAAATGACATATCGGACAGCAGCATTTCGAACTCAATGCAACAAGAAAGTTTACTATTGTTGCCTGATGAGACGAAAGATATCACTATGATGGAAAGTCCAGAAAATTTCTATCAAATACACAAAGAAAAACACCTTGGCACAATGGTTAACTTCACACCAATGTGAGTATAATTGTCCTATATTCGTTAACACCTACAAACATTGCAACCGTTAATACAGAGATAGTAAGGGCGGTTTCGTAGTTCAAAATTTAACCACTAATGTGCGGTTGCCTGTACCTAATCATCTGTTCACCACGAAATTGTGTAGTGTTTCGTGAAGAATCAAAATACCTAGCTATTTGTACATTTAAATTTTATGAAGGTCTGTTGTTATTTGGTTGTTTAGCGTGAATTACGGATGACTCAATTTGCACTCGTGTTTTTTTTAGCATTCCTTTCGCTTATGTAAACAAAAAGTTAATATTGTAAGACTGCCTTATTTAAAAAAAAAAATGGATACTTATAGAACAAACGCCCGAGGCATTATAAAATAATGCGAAAGTTTGGATGGATGGATGTTTCTTACTCAATCACACCACAACGGATTTGAAATTTGGCACAGAGATAGATTGTAGTCTGGAGTTTTCTCCCACATACAACAGCTAGTTTAAGTATATTTTAATATAAATTCTGTTTTAGGCCTGGTTCTTCGTTCAACTCGGACGGTGGTGATGTCGATAAGCACAACTGGTTGGAAGTAGTGCAAAAATCACAAGACTACAAAATAAGCCTGAACTTGGGAAGGTAAAGAGATATACTTATTAAATGATTTAGCTAAAGTGAAAAAATTAAGTAATAAGTCGGTACATTTACAATAGTAACAAGTTGAACAAATGGGTATAATACTCCGCCACCCGATTTGTGGTTAACGAAATTTACTTTTCAATAAGAATTACAAAGATTTCACCCACTTGACAAAGAAACTAAGCAAGATATTCATAACAATACCAGCTAATATTAGATAAAAATAACCAAATATTACTATGGCCTTACCGAAAAACTAAGCAACAAGTGACGACGACAGGGTGGAATTGTGCCTACGACTCGACCAAACGAACTGCATTGTTTTATTTATAGAAAACTTAAAATGCTACTAAATATATTACCTACTAATAATTAGTTTTGTATCTGAAATGCCAGAAGTAAGGTACGAAATATATACTTACTAAAAACGTATCCCAACTTTTTAGTAATATCATTAAAAGCGATGAAGACGCTCAGTCGGACATCGTAATGCAACTGCCTGTGAAAGATGTGGAAGTGACGGTTCCGCCGCTGCTGCGGGGTGCGGGCGCGGTCCCCGCCAGCGCCACGGCCACCGTCACCAGCGCCACGTTCCCGGACGCCGCCCTCATGATGCCCACCATCATGAGCATCAAACAAGAAACCACGCACTTCAATTTGCCAGTTCCTGACACCGAACATTATAGGTATGATAACGAAATAATTAATGTTCTTTACTTATTGAAAAAAGATGTTAACGATATGTTTAGTTCCCTAGACTTAATGATTTTTCTTGTGATACAGTACATTGAAATACAATAACATGAAACAGGTCGAGTAGTTAAGTAAATAATTAATTTATGAATTGTTCCCAGTGTGTGCGAGACGGCATCGGTTGCTTCCGACCTGACCCGGATGTATGTGTCGGACGAGGACGAGAAGTCGGACGAGGTGCGACCCATCATTAAAGTCGAACCTATTGTTGATGAACAATGCGGTGACTTGGATGAACAAAATGCAGGAAAAAGCCCACGAGGAAGTTGTTTTTCTCCTATTTAAGTTAATGAGTTAAACTTATCTTATTGTTATATTTTCGTAATCCTCTTTCGTACAGTTGAGTACTCGTTGTAACCATTAATTGCATTTTGGTAATAAATTGATAATATTATACATACGTTACGTACATTTAGATGCCTAGTACCTGTATTTAGTTCGTGTTTTTACAAGAGAATGGATTCAAAATTTGTTTGATGCGCTGAAGTTTTAGGAATTATACAACTTGAATTGTGTAACATTTTAATAACACCTTCACGTCATACACATTTAGTACTTTCTGCATTCCTAAGTTTTAAGTGAATTAATTAAAGTTTGTAAGATGATTAATATATAAAGAAAAATGTATTTGTTATTAGTGTTGTCTTGTTGTGAAAGGTATTCACATACGCTGTCTTTGCATAAGTCCTTTTAGGGTAACATTTTTAAAACATTTTTATTAGATGTGATAATTATGGCGATGGAAAATAAATGGATTTAATTTAATTTGTAATAATTTATTGAAAAATAACAACATTACTCGATACACATCTAGCAACAACAATATAATAACAATAATATTACTGTTTGTACACGCTGCACATACGAGTCACACTTACTATACAAAATTACGTATGTACAGGAAATAAACGTAAAACTAATTATGTAACAATCCAGTCAGGTACGTTCCTACAAACTTTTATGTTAAACTGATTTAGTGGTAGTTAAAAGTTTTGAGCCCAGAGCTATCTCCGCTTGGGTTCATTTTATGAAGGTAATCTCTTATAGCTTGATCATAATTTTTGGATTCAAAAGATTCTGCATCATTTCCGCCGGTATTTCCATAATAGCTGCTTGACGGTGCGCCGTAACTACCAGAGGATCCCTCCGAAGAATGCTCATCACTGTATGGTGCAAAACTTTGGCTGTGGCCAGAGTTATCTCCGTTGTAGGATTGAAGTTCAGGTCCGTAGGAGTCGTTTGAAGGTCCGTCTCGGGAATGTGCTTCTTGCACCTGATAAGAATTTCCAGGATAGTTGCTCTGACTTCCTTGGCTAACGAGCGCTTCGTGAGCGTGCACTTTCGGAGGCGATGCAACTTGGGGAACCTTAACTATCTGTGTCACGGGCACGGGGTAAGGCTTGTTAATATGTACGGGGTAGGGTACTTTTTCAATCACTTTTACTGGATATGGCACTGGTATCTTGACAGCTACCGTTTTCGTGATTTTTACCACTCTGACGGGAGTTTCAGGTATTTCGACGTGTTCACCGAGAACTTGTAATTCAGTTTCATAGTTTTCCACAGGTATAGTTTGGACATGGTGTGAATAATGTGATGCAAACCCATAGTACGAGCAGCACAGCAATATTATTAATTTCTGAAAAAAAAAAAAAACTTTTAATGTATTTAGGTACTTGGAATACCGGCAGTCATTTTTTATTAATTCGTTATAAAAATCCTAGTAAATAATACACACTAGATACCTAATTATAAAAAATCAAACCATGTGCCCGGATTACACATTGCGTAAATTGATGAACTTTCATAAAAAAATTCACCTCTATCTAAACCGTTTGAGGGTTTGAGGAATGAATTTTAAAAATCGCTCCTTAGTGCTGACCTTCATTATGTGCGGAACTTCTGTGCAAAATCTAATCTAATCCCAGCGGTTTAATATTTTTCAAGTAGATCCTGTCATTAATGCAGGTAAATAAATACGACTTGCACTTATGAAAACTATTACACCAGTATTACAAAATACTAGCTGTTGCCCGCGACTTGCGTCCGCGTGTAATTATTATTAAAATATTACTTCCCTATTTGAAACGGATTTTGTTAAACAATTTCAAGAGTTTTTTTTTGCACGGAACCCTAATTCTTTTAAAGTAAAAGCCTAGTTACTCCTTATACCAACAGCTATCTGCCAGTAAATTCCATCAAAATCGGTCCAGCTGTTTCGGAGATTAACCGGAACAAACACAAAGACAATTTTTGTTTAAAAAACTTTGTAACTAAGTATATAAGGTCTATCTTTTCATACACGAAATATTTTAAGAGTAACTTCTATAAGTCGTAAAGTCGCCAGAGCAACGAAAAAAAAAATATCGTGAGTGTATTTTTTTACAAAATGATTATAATTCTAAAATTTTTTGCGACTTTTTTGCATAAAACCTTTACTCCCATATTCTAACAATGACAGTAGGTAAATACGGCTTAGTAAACTAGCGTAATGGATGCTTAAAAATAAGGAGCCAGTATTAATTTTGTAGGTCAAGTATTTTTTATAAAAAAATATACTCAGATAAAAAAAAATCCCTTGAAATAACTTTGTTATAGCCGTTAGATGATTCCCTGAAAATATTTCGTGTATGAATAGTTAGATCCTATATACTTTCTTACTAAGCATTCACATTTTCATTAACAGTTCGTAAAAAGCTGTTATTTTGAATTTATAACCAGACACTTATTTTTTTTTATTTGCATAGATTTCAAAGACATAAATTGCTTTCATAAGTTATGCATTACATTACGCCTATTTTCCTCGAAGGGACAGGCAGGCAGAGACAAACCCACATTTTGCCACATTTTGTAAGTATGTGACACTATTGCTATCAACCAGGCACCGAATCCAGCTAATAAGAAACTCATGACGGAAAAACCCAATAACACTTATAATTCTGTTATACAGGATATAGAACTCGTAACAGTTGATGTAAGTGTTGCACTATATTGTCAACTGTAATATTTTTTTTCCTGACCTACGTAACACCTAGTGTCAAAACAGGAAGTAGGTATTTGTTATATAAGAAGTTACACAAGATCGACAACATTACACTTGGCAAAAAAAAGAAAAAACATAATTATTGAGCGCAATCGTGGTAGTGCAATGAGAGCAATTGAATATTTTGTACTAACCGGTATTTCCATTGTCGTACAAGTGTGCGTCTGCGGCGCAGTTAAAAAACTACCGAATGGCGAGTCAGCTTAGTCGCTTATATATCGCACATTCTCTCTGGGCGAGAGACAGGCTTACGTTCGACGCTGCGATCGTCCAATTACTTTCTTCAGCAGGTTAGAGAAGTGGTCATACTCGCAATAATTGTGACCGTGTTCAGTGCTATTCATAATCTTACACATTATTGAGTTGTTTAGACTGTATCAAGCGTAGGTAAATGTTCTTATAAACGTCTGAATGATTCTTCAGACGTTTATAATAATATTTTGTTTTTTTAAGATCGCATATCCTCAAAAAAAAAAATGTCGTAACACAAAAATAATTGTTTTGAGATCCTTATACGTACGCGTTTAAAGTTTTTTCTGTGCTTACCGATGCTTTCCGTAAAACTGTAACTTGTGTATTTGCGCATCAGCACACGGTTTTCTCAACTATAGAGCAAGGATAATATTGAAGTTGAGTGGGGTAGGTATTACCTAAAAACCTGATAAGTATTTTTGAGTTATGAGAGTTATTAAAGTAGTTACATGCGAGATGTTTCTGTAGACAAAAATTATCACATATACGTACATTATCTATACATTTTGCGTGTTTTAGATACGCTGCCAGTAGCAATAAAAAATTAAATCAAAAAGCGTTACCTTCGGCCAGTAATGGCTGCTGCAAACCGTCCAATCGTAACGATTTTTCGTAACGTGTGTAGCAGCCATAAAAAAGATGGTTCGAGGCGGTTACAAAAAATCACCTTAATTCCGAGATGGAACGGCACAGGTATTTTAGTTCGATTATCACAGTAGGTCTGTTCTTACCTATACTTATAGAAATGTGTGAAAAAAATATATCTCGGCCGAGCTGTCCCATACAAATAATTGGGACAGTTGATATTTTTTTCGGGATAACAGTGTTAGTCTCATGGAGAGTGATTCAGTTTGATGGTCTGTACTGTACCACACCCTTAAATATTACCACACATTTCTGATACACTTTGTTTAAAAAATACGCACACTTACACCTTTTTTTTTTTTTTTTTTTTCCGGATGGGAAATCATCAAATGACCCCCCCCACTCTAGGCGGAGCGGAAGGGAGTGTCAGACTTGTACTGACTAAAACCCATCCATGTTCCTTCTTTGCCCTTTGTGTTCCAGGGCCACGGTATCTCTTTCGAACAGTCCCGCAGCCCTGGAACAGTCCCGCAGCCCTGGGCACACTTACACCTTGTATAAACAATATGTTTCATTCTTTGCTAAGCGCACTAAGTTATTTAATTAATTACCTACCCAATATTAAGGTTAAAAAAAAAAACTTTCTTTTCTAAGTTACAGGCTTAGTTTTAGCCATTTTGTATGCGCTCTAATAAACTAAAATATTGTTAAGGCTAAAAATGAGCCCCTGAGTACTCGTACTACCGCTACAAACTAACAAAGATATCACAAAGGCTCCTTTTTCTGCTTCTGGATTGGCACTCCTATTGGATTTTGTACATGATCGACTGGTACACACAGAGCCCCTTGCCCCTTCGCCCGAGACCTTAATTGGCTATTATCGCATACATACAAATTCACAAGGTTTCAAAAAATAGAGCTTGTAGACATTTTGATCTCAAATTACATATTTGAATTTATTCGAGGCAAGATGTAAAAAATTTCGAGCTCGCTTCGCTCGCCCTTTTAGCCTGCTTTATCTTGAAACTTTACTTTGTCTATGTCGCCCAAGTAACACCGGCAGGTCGAAACATTTTATTCTAACCTGTCCTGTAGGTAGGGTGGTCAAAATTTCGAGCTCGCTACGTTCGCTCTTCAAGCTATACTTTCTCTTAATAAATCTTGACTTTGTCTAAAAGTCGACCAAGTAAATCCTGTATGACGGATCGAAATAATGGGGGGCTATCGCGCACGAATTGGCCGCTAGAGGCATTCGTGTAGAGACAGGTCTTTAGAAATTTCAGATGTCATAGTATTCGCCCGTTGCGCGCTGTTATTTATTAATATTCATGATTGTGGTCAAGATCGAGCAATTCCTGATTCATTATGACTTGAAGATTTTAGGTAGTAAGTTAGTACATACTTGGAGGGAGTTATTTTTTAATGTTTCATGCTTGCTAATTTTAGCGACAATATTGTAAATATGTATCTGAAATTAACACTTTGTTGACGTAATAAAATGAACTTTTTATTCTTTTACTTACAAAGTAAAAGTATAAAAAGCCAGTGGCGCCAACCGGTGAGCTCAAAAACGATAGCCCTCATTCTAACCTGCCAAGGCTAGATGTCAACAAAATTTCGAGCTCGCTTCGCTCGCTCTTCCAGGCTATTTCCTTTGTCTATAAGTCGTCCAAGTCATTCCTGTATGAAGGGTCGAAACAATTCTAACCTGTCCAAGGTAGGGTGTTAACATTTCCGAGCTCACTACGCTCGCTCTTGGACTGTTCTTAAAATGTTGTCCTTACGTCGAATGAATAACATCTATTTCTAAATAAAAGAACTAAAGAAATGTTATTTGTCTGGAGTGGAGAGCTTAAATTTTATTTTAGTCCCTAGACTTTTCCAAAAACTCTTCAAAGTAAGTACCTTCTATTTCTATGTAAACAAGTAGGTATATAAAATCAACAAGTCTGAGGTGCTAACATTTTTGAAGTGTCTAGATTCTTAGAAGACCTTCAGCTGCATCCGTAAATAGCAGTAGCGAAGGGTCAATATTTGTAACAGGTAAGCTGGAGTATATATCTTTAATGAGATTATATTATTTGTCTATAGAATACTGACTGTGCCATTTTTCAAAGGGAAGCCGGTAGGAATCGAGTTCTACGGAACCACAGGTAAATAGTAAACTTAACCTTTACAAATCCGTTTTTAGTCGCACCCTTCTGCCCCCCTTGGCTGAAATGCTGGACGCCCTTGGGCGTAGGGGCTTGGCTGTTTCCATTTCAGGAGGCAGAGAACATGATGAGACAATACAGGTAATAGACGCTTCCCAAAGCTCTTGAAGAGATTTATTTCCATGGGTTTGTAAGATTTAAGTAATTACTTTGGTAACATTATCGTATTGGAAAAACAAAAGTCCTCCTGACCGTCTTCCGGTTAGGGCGACCAATCTCAAGCGGATCGCCATCGGCGCGGGAGATACACATTAAATATAGTGCACAAGTATGTGCGCAGACACTGTTGCACTCTCTGTTCCTGTGTGTGTGTTCTGTTCTGTTCCTTGTCTCCCATAGTTCGATTTGACGGCAATCCGTCACGTCCGGAGAAAGATCAAGCGCATGAGCAACGGCTTAAAGAGCTTTCCGAGGCACGGGGATGACACACACACAACTTCCAAACTCCGGGAACTTCTCAGCCTAGAGAAGATTTTTATTTTTTTCTTTAAAATTCTGTATTATACATATTATCATAAATTTATAATTTGCTTTTACAAACAAATTAACATTTATTTGTGTCCTAAATTCGAAAATAGATTTTTTAATTTTTAATATTCATTAGGTTGTTTTGCGGCTTCATACCAATTTTTGCATGATTATAATTCTGTAACTACATGCGTGTTACGATCGCGAATCATATTTTGTTTCAGATATAGCCTGAAACTGACCTGTAAATTGCAAAAAACGTAAGAAATTTTAAATTTCGCGGGCTATCCTGGCGCTTCCACCTTAATTGAAATAAATTCCGCTTTAGCTGCAATGACAAAGTTTTCCCACTTGTTTCAAAATGTACTATTTTTGTCGACCATTGTAATTAACTACCTAGCTGAAATCACAACGGAACCAAAAGCCAGAATTCAGTCTATAATTTTAGTCCTATAATATGTGCAATTTGTTAACATATTCAATTCACTTTATCTAGTTACATGCAGCATAAATTACAGCAAAAATGGTGCCATTTCTGCATTTAATATTCTGCAATAAAAAATCATTTTAAATAGAAAAAAAAATGTACAAGTATTGTGCAACAAAAAAAGATTTATATTTCATACAATAAACCATTCATTGATAAGCTTAGAACATAAATAAAATACTGTATGAAGAAAATCAAACTCTCATTCGATCAGACAGTACTCTGACTATGGAACCTGATCCACCAACATTAAATGCTTTTTCATGCCACAGCAATAGATGGCCACTTGATCCTTCAGTGGGGAATTCAAACCCTCTGTAGATGTATTTCATCAGAATGTCTACATCATCCAAACACAGGTTTCCTACTGCTTCTTCAATTTGAGTGGACTTTATTGCGAGCAGGACTTTCAAAGTTAGTTGCAATGCATTATCCTGAAAAGAACCCTTGTTTAATATACATTTTATAAATTAACAATCAAAATAATTAATATTATAAATACCAACACACATGTAGATATTTATAATATTAAATAACTTTGTTGCCTATGGAGTGTAATTACAAGATCATATATAACTAAACATGGAACTGGCCATATCTTGAAATTGATTGAAAACTTTTCAAATATAATTAAATTTACTTGTAGTTTTAAGACCTGACCTGTACTAAAATATTAAGTACTTACTTTGATTTGCTGATTAGTTGATCCCACTGGTGCATTATTCAGAACAACTTTCAGGGCATCAATAAACCGACCTGTATTGTAGAGTTAAGGATATCAAATATAATAATGGCCAAAGCAGGATACTTTTAATCCTTCCACTGGCTAGTGGCTAATATTAAACTTTTCCTGCTTTATTACAAGGTTTATAATATATTTAGTCAGGTTTCAACTATTAACGATTTTCGAAATTTTGAACTATATTCCAATGCAATTCAATTTCTAAATTCAAGAACTGACATTCAAACTTGCCAATTTTATGTAACTATGAACAGACTTTAATTCCGTCAGAATAAAGTTTGAAATATAAAAAATTGAATTGAAGGTTTAAGCTTGGATTAAAGTTAATAAGTTTTGTGTCCAGTTAAGTTAGGACCAAAGTATCTTTAGATTTGTGCTGTAAAGTAAATGATGCAGTTGATGACCCTATGATTGCAAAATTGAGCAGAAACCGGATGTTATTGCATTTTAAGCATGTCTACAACAACGAAATTTAAATTGAATTTACATACACACACTTAAAACGCAGACACACTGATAAAATAGGATGATTCATTTGAATCGTATGTCGTTTATAAGGAAAATGAATGTTTTCACGATTTAAAGAACTACCAGTGCCTGAAGTTTTTATGTTAAGATTGTTCTTATGTTTGATTTCGTAGTGATAATCTATTGTTTAAAAAGGATATTGATTCAGTAAAGCGCAAACTTCTCCCTCATCCGGTCCAGTGGGTACAGATTGCTCCGCTTCATCTTCTCTAAAGTTATCTTCATTGTATTGGTCGATATCGATCTTACGGAAGGCAGAACTAGAAGTATTTTTCGCCATTTTAATCGGCTCAGTTTTTAATTTTCAATGTTTATAACGCAGTTCAAATCACAAAATGTTAAATGTGTCCAAATTACGAAATCAGTGAAAACGAAACTTGCTTGAAATGAAAACTGACATTGACAAGTGAACTTGACAAGTTGGTTTAAGAGGTATCCAAGGAACTTATATACTAACTGGAATGATGATGTGCAGCGGAAAGCAGTTCCGAGCGAAAAAACTTCGTTAGTGGATGTCATCCCTTTCTAATAGGGTATACAATATTTGTACTTACATTTGGGACAGCTATTATTTTACAACTTAGTAGCACCCCCCTTTGCATGGGTAGTAGTTTAATCAAAAACAGGGCGAAGCCGAAGCCTACGCATACTGTAAAACTCTGTAATGGGATAGGTCTATGTAGTAAAGAATACGTGACATTTATTTTCGTTCGCGGTGGTCTACATGTTAGTTTACATCCTTCATTTTTAAAGAGATTTTAAAGCGTACAGGACTGCAACATTCACATAGATGAAGCATGGGCATGTAGCATTTTCAAACAACTTAATATGTAGTATCTATTTGATAAATTTATTATACACAATATACATTATTAAACGTATGGTTTTATGTTATTGTTGGTTTTAGTATGAGTCAGTAATTTTAAATTTAAGTGCGAAGATGCTGATGATGGAAGACGGTTGCAAACTAGGCAATAGGTTGAATACTTCTTCTTTAAATGGACAACTTCAAGCCCGTTGCTGAAGATTCTCATTGTTAGGGAGTCTGCATGGAAACAAAACAGTATTATTATTATACAAACAATGAACGGTATTTAAAACAGTAAAGATAGAATTCGTTTATTTTCAAGAAGTTATACCCCTTCACACAACTCGATTTCACCATATTTAAAGAGGAAGATTTCACCTAAGTAATGTAAAAAGAACTTGATAACGTAAAAATATGACTTCAGCGCGAAATTAAATCGGTTATATTGTTTGTTTATATGAGTGTTATCTATTATTGTTGCCATTCAGAAATAACTTAATTCATAAATAATTTAATTTATATTACGCTTACTTTATTTCGCAAGAAATTATTATTTTAATATTTAGTATTTGAATATTAAATTTAATCCCGTTACGATTTATGTGCTAGTCTAGCTATCAACGTGATTTCCGATCGGTATATTAAAAAAATATATATATATATTTTACTGGCAATTGTTAGACAAGGACACAATCCACTCTTAATAGCTTTCTCGCTCTGAAGTATTCTTCCCCTTTTGAATTAGTTAAAGTACTACGAACTCTATCCCTTTGAGATAAAGTTAATTTTCAAACGGTTTTTTGATATCAAAATTTTGTTCGTAATCATTCAAGTATAAGTTCCTTGGAGGTACCTCTATATGTCTTCTACTCTTTGGTTAAAGTGACTTTGACAGTTTGACTATTTCGCACTAAAGTTTACCGAGAGGATAGCCCGCTAAATTATTTTTTTCTTAGGTTTTTTGCAATTTGCAGATCAGTTTCAAGCTATATGTGAAACAAAATAGGATTCGCGACCGTAACACATATGTAGTTACAGAATTATAATCATTAAAATCATCAATACAACCCTCTAAGTTCATTTAATCCCATTTAATGACTATTTCATGAAAAAGTCATTCAATGGGATTATATGAACTGTCGGAAATCATATCTTATTCAACATACAACCTAAAACTGACCCGTAAATTGCAAAAAACGTAAGAAAATTTAAATTTCGCGGGTTACCCTAACTTCACCTTACGGTGGAAGCGCCGGGGTAGCCCGCGAAATTTGTTTAGTCAGTATCGGGCAAGAAACTTATATACTAACTGGAATGAGGACGTGCAGCGGAAAGCCGTTCCGAGTGAGAAAAATTCGATAGTGGATGTCATCCCTTTCTAATAGGGTATCCAATATTTGTTTATTTTTGGGACAGTTATTCTTTTATAATCAAAAGCAGGGCAAAGCCGAAGCCTACGCATACTGTAAAACTCAGTAATGGGATAGGTCTATGAAGTGAAGAATACGTGACACTTATTTTCGTTCGCGGTGGTCTACATGTTAGTTTACATCCTTCATTTTAAAAGAGATTTTAAAGCGTACAGGACTGCAACATTCACATAGATGAAGCATGGGCATGTAGCATTTTCAAACAACTTAATATGTAGTATTTGATAAATTTATTATACACAATATACATTATTAAACGTATGGTTTTATGTTATTGTTGGTTTTAGTATGAGTCAGTAATTTTAAATTTAAGTGCGAAGATGCTGATGATGGAAAACGGTTGCAAACTAGGCAATAGGTTGAATACTTCTTCTTTAAATGGACAACTTCAAGCCCGTTGCTGAAGATTCTTATTGTTTGGGAGTCTGCATGGAAACAAAACAGTATTATTAATACACAAACAATAAACAGTATTTAAAAAAGTAAAGATAGAATTCGTTTAGTTTCAAGAAGTTATTTTTGTTATTATTAAAATGGAGTAATTGATTATTTTTGCTACTGCATTATAAATGATGTATTTTGTACGCATTTTCACAAGACTATAAATACCGATATGGATAATAGAAAAGGCGTATTCTTTAGAATATTTTCTTGATCCCCGTTTACATATCTAGAACATTGTCACCCTAGTCGTAATTTGTAAACAAAGTTATACGAACATACCTTAAAAAAGAAATTCCACATCCAGCAAACCCTTCACTGTTACACAACTCGATTTCACGACATATAAAGAGGAAGATTTTACTTAAGTAATGTAAAAAGAACTTGATAACGCAAAAAAATGACTTCAGCGCGAAATTGTATCGGCCATATTGTTTGTTTATATGAGTGTCATCTATGTTGCCATTCAGAAATAACAAAATTCATAAATAATTTAATTTATTTAAGCTTACTGTAAATACAGTAAGCTTAAAAAGCTTAAATATTAAAATAATAATTTCTTGCGATTTCGCAAGAAATTATTATTTTAATATTTAAATTATTATTTTAATTATTTTAGTATTTGAATATAAATTAATCCGATACGATTTATGTGTTAGTTCAGCTATCAAAATGATTTCTGAAAAATTTACTAAAAAAAAAAAAGTTTTATTTTTATTTTTTTTGTGTACTGGCTATTATTAGACAAGGACACAATCCAGTCATGTTCGCGTTCTCGCTCTGAAGTATTCTTCCCCCTTTGAATTAATTAAAGTAATAAGTACTCTATTCGTTTGAGATAAAGTTCATTTTCAAACGGTTTTTTGATATCAAAATTTTGTTCGTACTCATTCCAGTTAGTATATTATTTCCTTGGTATCGGGTTATAGTGTGACTTCAAATGTCTGACGGGCACACTACGGTCTTAGTTTTCACTTTCGGGACCGAATTTTCAGTGCTTGTAAGCATTCCAAAGCATCACGGGTTAGGCAAAGGTGCACCTAATAGTAAACACACATTTTGTCAGTTATGTGGTCCCGTGTTATAGGAGCGAGCCTATTGCCATCAACCGGGCACAAATTCAGACTGTGGCTGCTACTGCGAAATTTCTGATATTGAACTCTTATCACAGTATTACACTTTGCTCAATCTGGCAATCGAACCCAGTACCAATTGCTCAACTCGCTAGACTCGTTCCAGTTGCAAATATATTCTTTCTTTCGTTTCGGGGTATGACTTATCACAGGCCCTCTACATGGCAACATTAATCGCGGCGTCCGAATTGTTTTTTTTTAGTCCTCTAATGTGCAGGTGACATTCCAGCAAGTGCTTTCTCGGAGTGTTTTGGTTGAATTATTTAGTACGTAGTAAATCCATGCTTTGGTAAAACCAAAGAGTTACAGAATAGACCACAGACAGGACTTACTACATTTTTATGAAATTGTAACGTCACTCTCCTCTTGTCACTTCAGCAGTGTGTAAATCAGTGGTTTATAGTGCATCATGGTTCTTTTGGCTTGTGGCTAAAGTCAGAACTACTGTCACCATTTTGCTTTTTCCATACAAATTCAGAAATGTTTACCACCGGCGCCCATTGACATCGATATTTGACAGCGCCCTCCTGACAATGTCATATAAGCGCCAAAAGAACCATGATCCACTCTTTCTTACATGTACAAATTGTCAACTTTCTGTCAGTATGTGTCATTACTGATTGCTAAATATTTGGTGAATTCCTCTCTTTTAATTTCTCCAATATTATCCAAAAACTAGTAGCTGTATCTTTGTATATTGATAAATCATATTTTCGTAACCACAATGACAATGGGTGATGAACTACCTGTTACTTCTTTAGTTTTACCCGTTCTCATACGTCCCGTTTTAACTCAGGTAAGTTAAACTAAGTTCTTGTAGCTCTTTTAAGTGTATTGCGCTGTTATGTATTTAAAAATAATTAGAAAAGAGTCATAACGCATTTTTAAATGGATATTTAGCTTCGAAAGCAAATATTTATCGTTTTTAAAGTTACAGCAATCTTAGTAATAAGTGATTGTTACAGCTTTTTAATTGTGTGAATCTTGTTGCGAAACTTGACACACTAAAGAGATAATATAATTTGTCACTAATCCATTTTTTCTTGCCTGCAATCTGAGCAATGTTGTAATTTGTGTGCAAATATATAATAATGCAATGTATGTATTATATGCCAACATAAAATAATTATGTTGGTACATAGTACATAAATTATCAAAAGTGATAAGATTGTAATACTCACGATTTGATTGTAAGTGCTTAAAATAAAGATATTGTATTCTATATTATCAATGATTAATTACAATTACAGATAAATAGACATTCTGTATTGTACACTGAGGGGAAGAACATCAGGACACAACATAGTATATTACAGTGGTACATGACGTGGTGATCTAATTAAGAAATTACTGTTGTTTTCAGTTAGAGAAGTATGATCTGGGAGCTTCACAGACACTCCGTGCAGCTCTGACGAAGGCAGAAGCAGCTGTCCCGGGCTTGAACTATGACTTGGTGGCAGGTATTATGCGAAGAGCTGATATACCTGTCAACATGAATGAAAGCTTGTTACGGCTTCAAGGGACCTTGACAGAAGCTGAGTGTTAGTAGTCTTTTCAGTAATTTAATTTTTGAGAACAGTTAAAGATAGGTAAGTTTTCATGTGTTATCAATAATGTGACAAGAATGGGAAAATAACTCACAGATTGTTTTAAGTACTTAAAAACAACCTTTTAATAAACACTTCACATTTATCTATTATGATATTTGTGGTGTTGTTTCATTTTTTAAGTGTGCATTGAATAAATTACAGGTGCAGATTTAAGACTGAACAGAACTGAAGAAGCATTCCAAGAATTGAACAAAAAGTCAACTGCGTTGAAAAAAATTTTGAGCCGCATTCCAGATGAAATAACTGACCGGAAGACCTTTTTGGAGACTATTAAGTAAGTTTGCATTTGACATAAAACAACATCACCATCTGCCTAGCATTTCCCAACTATGTTGGGGATGGCTAGTTTAACCATATGCAGCTATATACTAGTATTTTATACAGAGCGCCTGCCTATCTGACCTCCACAACCCAGTTAGACTGAGTATTACTGAGTAATATGATACCTATTCATAGTCTTACCATCAGTGGCCCAAAACTCTGACAACAAGTTTTGGTTTTAATCAAGTGAAATGTTCTATCCACAGAGAAATTGCTTCAGCAATCAAGAAGCTGCTGGATGCTGTAAATGAAGTATCTACATACACACCAGGAACTGGCAAACAGGTTCTAGAACAAAGGAAGCGGGAATTTGTGAAATATTCCAAGAGGTTCTCTAACACTTTGAAGGAGTACTTCAAGGAGGGACAGTGAGTACACTTTATTTACACTTAACTCACAATGTGTAAAAGAAATAAGTGTATTTCAAGTGCTAGTTTGTAGTATTTTGTTCAAGCTTTGTTGTATGCGTGTCATAAGTTCTGCTTTTAGGTTATTGATCAGTAAAATAACATAGCATTTGGAAGACTTTATTGTTTGTAACACAATGTATTTACTAAATTAATAAACTCACTTTTAGTAATATGCATATTTTTATGTGATTTCAGGGCCAATGCAGTCTTCGTGAGCGCTTTATATCTGATACATCAAACCAATCAAATCCTATACACTGTTAAAAGTAAGTCTGAGTAGAATTCATCAAGACAGTATTTTAAAATTATCAATTTTAACCAATTATATTGTATTATGTAAACGACTGTCTTAAAATATATATTGAGCCTGTTACTGTTTTGTTGTTTAATAAACTGGACACTCTTATATATTTTTATTAATATATTGGTCAGCGGGAGGAATTTATTGTTATAGAAAAACAATTATGTAAATAATATAGCATAATTATCGTTAAATAACGTATCTTAGTATTCCAACAATCATATTATGGTTATATTATTTCCAAACAATATTCTTACCTAACATAACATGGTTTGGGGTCATCCCTTATTATTTATAAATCATTGATTTATTGTGAAGTACATTCAAGTTACAATCTATTTTTAAATGGTCTGTTGTATTCATATGCATACATCTAAAATGGTAGATAACATGGAACCTACATACCTAGAGAGTGGATAAATTAAGGCATATTATGTTTATAAACTATTGGTATTTAAAAAAAAAATTGAATGTTGTACAGTAATGAGTATCTTTGTTGGTTATACTTTTAATTTGCGAAAGTAATTGTTTTGGCACTAAGTCATTGCACAAATGCAACAAGTCTGTATTAACAAATTGTATTTGTGAATACCGACTTATCGCAATTCTGCCACAATCTTTAGAGAGTTGTGTAGTGCTTTATAACAGTTGGTCAAACTAGGCAAATCAGCCACATTGAAGTTCGAAATAGAAATTCGCAGCCTTTGAATTGAAAACCGATATTGCTTTTATTCACTGAATTCGAATAAAAACACGTAGAAAAAGTAAACACACATTATGTAGGTAATTATATAATAACTTGACTAACTAAGCGTCTTTGTTACATTTATGAGGTATTGATTTACTTTGTGTATGAAAATATTGTAGTAGTTACAATAATTACGTGTTTTATTTAATAACAATAAAGTGCAAGAGATAGATGTTGTTATTTGTTAGTAATTAGGAACTTAAGTCAAAACCCAACTTGATAGGCATGATACTCATGAAGTTCAAGAACCTTTCTTTCCCCACCTCGCATGTATCAAATCCTTAGATACGATTTATTTGTGCATCCCTAAAATGCTACCACGCATGACATTGAGAAGTTGAATAGTATCTTATTACGGTACTGAACCCGAAGAATCTAAATGAATCGACATGATTTGGCACAGACCGACTAGAACGTGTGTGTAACACATCTAGCGAGAAACGAAAGGCATCTCAGAGTTGCAGAGTTCATTTCAAAAGTGGCCTGATCAGTGTCTTACCGACATCGGAGCACTTACCCAGTAGGTACACTGGATCATTAAGTTAGTGTGAGATGCAAGTAGGATACCCCAAACGACTATCTGCTCTTTAAACCTTTTCGGAACTGCTCTTGGTTCTGTTTTACTGGCTATAAAAGTAAAACCTAGAAAACCATTTGCGCCGCGCAACCGGACTTTACGAACGATCACCAATCTGCCCAGAAGACAAAATTCAAATAGTTCGTGGGTAATTAGAAGTTACGAAACTGCTCGCTTTCGACGATGAGTACGCGAATGCACAAAACATAATTCTTATTCTTACCTTAGTCTCTCCACCGCAGCATCAGCTCTACTATCGGTGTTCAGACTGCTTGGTATGTAGTGTAAGCCATCTACCATCTGAAGTAGGTACCTACCTTCTTTGCCTAAATACTTAATGCATAACTGTGACGTAATCTATACGAAATTATAAGCATCTACTTTTTACCAGAAAAAAACGATTCAAAAATTCAAACGTAGATAAATCCAAAATAGTTTCACAGTGAGAGTTCGTGGGAACAAAGCAAGGTTTTTGGCAGTTCAAGTCGGTGGCTGGTGTCAGTGAAAGAGTCTGGTAAAATGATTTCGTGACCGCATTTAATGGGTCATGATGCCTGCGTTGCGATTCGTCTCGTCGTGCGAGCGCGGACAATGGCTGGTCGTGCCTCCTGCCCTCGCCGCCCCGCCGCTCCGCCTGCCCGTGACACTTGACACAGGAACCCACACTCCTCGACCTCCAAATATTTCCGCGTACACCTTTTTTACCTCAAAGAAACGTGGACTACCTACCTACGCATCAATTTACTGACCCAAGGTAAAAACGACATCATCGACTTTAAAATTAGGAATGAAAAAAGTATCGAATAGTTGTCCATAAAATGACTACGGAATGAGCTCGAAATAGTGTTTTTTCTTTTTTTTAGAAACCCTAACATCTAGGATGTAATTGACCTAGGTACAGGTAAACCAGAAAACGATCAGTAGGTCGTGTTAGGGGCAAAGTTTAGGTTAGTTTAGGAGCTACTGTTGTCCGTTTTTTCTAAGACTAGGCGAGACCTACATTTAATGCTGACATATTATTGCAGTGTAAGTTTTCAAACTCTCGGAGCGTTGAAAATTCATCCGTGCGTATTTTATTAAGGCATTACTAATAGGTATCGCATTCCGAGTGGCAGGGACATCGACTGTGACTGGTGCTTCAGAATGATTTACTGAATATGTGGTAATAATCTGTTGGTTCGCCACTCTGGTTACACTTTGTCATTATGTCAACTGAATGGTTTTTTGGATTGCATCGAGTTATTAAATAATAATAGCCGCACGGAGTCGATCAGTACTTGTCGAAGTCAGTACGTGGATGGGTGACCTTTACATACCGAGTTCCCTTCTCGCTTCGAAAAGCAATTCGATCTTTGACAGAAAGACAGTTGTTACGATTAGGTAGTCAAGAAGCTCGATGTCTGACAACCAGTCCTACAAATGGGGTATCGTATTGCCCACGTTAAACGGGGTTGTGGAAGTCAGATAGGCAGTCGCTCCGTGTAAATTACTGCTATTCAGCCTCATTCAGTTAGCGGTTAGACTAGAAGCCGACCCCAACTCAATCGGGAAAAGGTTAAGCAGATCATGATGATTTTATTTTCCCACGATGAAACTTCATAATAGTCCAACAACAAATTTCCTCGCAGATATAAAACACATTACTTTAATTGCCTCACCATCGTTTGAACGACAACCTAGATTCGCGTTTGGAACATATGTAGGTAGGTAAGAAGCCAGTCTACGGTACAATAGTGAACTTTCTTTACTGTAGGTACTTCTTATGACACCGAAACTCAACAATGAGTCAATCACACGGATCAGTTAAAATATTCATAGCTTTAAAGCGGAGGCGTAATCGATTTTAACTTCGACGCATTCGGTCCTGCGCTGGCGCCGCGGTCTCCAGATGAAAGTGTATGATACGACGCCATTTAATATGTACTTGATCATGATTCATAGCGTCATGTTGCTTCTAAAGGGTTTACTTAATCTGCAGTGACATGCAGTCAAAGTGACCTCTTCACTGTCATCGTCGACGCTGCCGTGGAAGTGGAATTATTTGTGGAATATGCCGTGACATCGACACGACACGATCACGAAGGAGAAGCGGACTACAATTTCCAGACATGAAATATATGTATCTACCTAATTCGACGCAGTATGGTAAATAAGAAACCAAGTCAAAATCAATACCTGCATCTAATAGTTCTGTGCCAAGACATGCCTTCCTAATAGTTGCTGGAATACCGAAAGGGTTGTGTGAAGGAATTACCTATATTCGCAAAGGAAATGTTCTAATGTGGTAAGATTATTGACATCATAGCAGCTAGGTGCTTTGTCTGGATACTGAAAAAAAACTACCTAAAGTGATTGATGGAACTATCTCCTCAAAAAGCATTATGGAAGATGTAAGGAACCCCCAAAACCCGGCCTACGGCCCTGCAGAGAAGTCTATTACCTACTAAAGTAGTATCTATATTAACCAACACCCTTGCTTTTTTCAAGGAACATAACTGACGCTTCCTATAACTATAGAAGAAGCGTCATGCATTACAATAAACATTCTGAATGTTAGCATATTAAAGTTAAAACAAATCTTAAAAATCGCATTCGATATAAATGTAGACACCCGATAAAGCAGATAAAATGTAAAGTGGGACGATGGATTGATCCTGTGTGTGTTACCATTTATTTCCACTTACATATTAGCATCACAGACTTTAAAAAAAGCTGTTTGACGATGCAACACATTTTGAATGTATGCTTCAGGAGCATCCCGTAATTGTTGCACATCAATCTCCGTTCGTAGTTGCAAAAACAAAACATTTATTATTGAACATATTATGATTCTGGTAACCGAAACTGTTATCATGATTTATACTGACCATTCAAATTGGTACATTATTCAGAACGAAATGCATGAAAGTTCAACGTCGACTCGAGTGCTTAATTCAGGACGGATGACGCTAATGTTCACAGCGTAGCTACCTACCAGAGAATAATGCACATTCGACCATTTACAAGCCTGTTTTCCTTGATAGGTACCTGTTGACTGAAATAAATAAACTGAAATACTTAATTAAATCTGCAGCCAAGTACTTATTGCTAAACAAAGAGTTACCAAAATGTATACAAATAAATAGGTCCATTGTTCAATAAAATCGTACCAGCTGAATAAAGAAACCGTGAAACGAATGTCAAATTATTCAGCACAATATGTCCAGTGAATATCTACGCATGGACAAGTGAGAGCGTGTTTTGGGAATCATAGATGCATCTTCATCATTTAAAAACGGTTGTTGACTGTATACCAGACGTGTGCATGCATAATTTATGTGTTCATGTCTAGATTTCCCGTTTAATGAATAGAAAATCTAGGAAGATATTGATAGACACCAGTAGGTACTACATAAATTTCCTTAAATGTTTTCAGGAGATGATAAATTTCCATGTTTCAGTAGACAGATGTGTCGATGAAAAGTTTGACGGTATAGCAACCGGACTTTAAATTGATGTTGAATGTTATGCCTGATACAATATTAATGGAGCATCTGCTGGGTGGCCGCGCGCGGGCAGGCGTCGGGGCGCGGGCGCGGCGGTGTCGCATATGCAATGGCGTCTCATGCTTTCGGCAGCCGATCATGAATATACGATACACACTCAATAATGTGCTGTGTTGACGGGTCAAGTGTCTGGTTGTTGTATCACAATTCATTTACACGAGGCACCCTTTTCCTTAATTTATAAACATTTTACATCGTTATGTTTTAGGTATCATTATATACACCTGCATGCAGCGCTCGTTAACGTGGTGTGTCTGCCTAGCCATTTCCCAACTATGTTGGGGTCGGCTTCCAGTCTAACCGGCAGCTGAATATCAGTTTAACATTATCATTTTACATGGCGACTGCCTATCTGACCTCCACAATTCAGTTAGTACTGGGTAATACGATACCCCTTGGTAAGACTGGTTGTCAGACTTTCGGGCCACTGACTACCTGTACCTAACGACAGTCTAAGATCTACAAATTACAGCCGGGACCAACGGCTTAACGTGCTTTCCGAGACACGGAGAAAACTCGGTATGTAGTGGATGGTCACCCATCTGCGAACCGACCTTGGCAACGGTGGCTTAACCTGAAGATCGACCCGTGCATCTATTATTATTTAGTGACGAGCTGCAACTTAATATTATTAATAAATAAAAAATAACAGATTACGCTATGGGTTGACAAGTACTCAGCATAATTGTACAACAGAGATGAGCATTGTTATTCCCACAGGCGGCTTCATTTCCCACAGCTCCCACGGGGGTCACTGGAGAGACAACAATGTGAGTGACAGTGGCTGCGCGGGCGCCGGCCGGCATCTGCTCCCTGTCGTGGGAGTGCGTGCGGAAACCGATCGCACCACCGCGCCAACAATAACACACAAATCAACGAGCCGCCGTCGTGCTAGCTCACCCCTCTGGAAGCTGTGGGAACCACGCAATTAATAATATCATTCGCAAATCCCCATCTAAATCTAAACAAACCGTCCTCGAGTGCGATGTGGGGTGGGATAATGGGTAAACTTTTGTATAGAAGTACACTGACCGGAAGCAGCTTTATGTGTGACGTTGTAATGAACACTATGCTTTACTTTACGGGATTTAAATAAAACGTCTTAATAATGGTAAAGAAAGACAGGGTATCTACCAGGTAGCTTAGTAGTGTGCTACTATACTACCTGGTAAATACCCGTTGTTTATCTAGTTCTACGTAAAAAAACCAATCCGTGACGGATAGACAACTCGTCACCTACAACGCTAAAACGCATATCTTTTCTAAAACTCTTTTGTTGTATGATTTACAGTTTAGTTTATTAATTGATATCCTAAATCTTTAGGAACATTTCTGAAGTTTCAGCCGTTATATCCCAGTGTATCTACAACCGAGCTGTGCGTTATAGATAGGTACTGATTGCTCTTTGTGACCTGCTTTTACCTGAAAGTAATATCAGTTTTCTCACAGTCGAATGTGTATCATTACCATGATTCAGCGTTTAAGACTTGCGTCTGAGAACCGTGTAGGAGCAACAAGAGGTCATTCATTTACGTTTCCTATCTGACAAAATATTATTTGATGTCACCATTTGGCATTTGTCAGCGATTAAGAACTGTGTTAGTTACTTCGAAATTTTGTAACAAAAAAATATTAATTAATTAACAGACAATATGCATTCGGGACGGCACTGCAGGGGTGGCCAACCACCACCTGACGCCAGTGATGAGCTGTGCATGACCACAATAAACGCGTGCGCATGTACGATATTATCAAATTCGGTAAGTAACATGTGTTTAGGTACGTAATTTAGAACCAATCAGTTGACTCATGGTGCATCTCTGGTGAACACTATAATCACATAAGCTGCCGGCGAGGAAGCAACTAACTATCGACTATTTTGTCGCTCAAGAAACGTACAATAGATATACAATCCGTGTAAACAAAAGAGATGCATAATTATATTAATAGTTGATCGCTGAATGTTTACACGGCCGGCGATGACTCGCTCCACTAGTTTGTCGCTGGGCGACAAAAGCTATCAAATATAATACTCGCTCAGCGATACTTGCTGAGCGATGCTCGCTTGGCGGTCAGAACTCACGCCAAGAGACCAACCAACGGTTATTTCTACCTAAAGTGCGGATCTGAGTGCACATATTATGAATTCAGATCAGATAGAACTATCATTGTTGTCGGGACGGGAACACGTGCGTAGCGCGAGCAGTGTTGCGCAGGACTAGCCACCCCGAGCGAGTGGACACTCGTTTATAGCCTAGCGAAAACTATCGGAACTACATACTCGGTTCTCCCTGCTCGCCAACTACTCGCTTCTCGCTCATCGTTGGCGGCGGTGGGACAACTGCCTAAAACTTAATTCAGGAGTTAACTCAGTTTCATTACGCTTTTTTGGGTCCCGGAAGAGTTTATTCTAAGAAATCGGTATTTAACTGAAATATCATCAAAATCAGTTCACTTATGTTGGATCAGAATATTTAAAAAAATCCTACGCGTGGTCCGACACGCACTTAGTCGGTTTTTTATTTTCTAATGAAGTAAAAGGATGAGCTTATCAAAAAATGTTCTTGAAATCACGTGCTTAAAGTTAGGATTGGAAATTTTCTTCCATGTAGTTGGACTAGCTAGCAACAAAAGGAGCATCAATGTAGAAATTACGAGTAAATAAATATACAAGTGAATTGACTAGTGTTACGGACCATAAGTTTTTCGATTAGATCGGGCGCGTGCTGGCAGGGCGCAACTGTCATCGGTCGCGTGCGAGCTTAATAAGCTCTTAATGAAATTAACGACTGTGCCATATTGATGGGGATGACCAACAAAAACGTAACAATTACAAATGTACTGCGTTGTTTGATACGCTACGATACCTATACTCTGTTATCGTATAAATTACTGTTAATGTTACCTGCATGCTTGTTGCACCACATCGGAAATGAAAACGTATTATCGAATTAAACAATATGTAATTTTCTTTATGGGTCTCCACATTTATTTTTTAGTGTGATTAGTAAATACAGACGTACTTTTATATGAATAAACTCCAAACTACCCACATAAACTAATGCCTTATATTGTATAACGGGTTGGTGTCCGCAAATCCACGTCAAAAGCGCGTATTTTGCGTACGGTAAAAAAAAACATAAACTAATGCCTTTTAGCCATATCGTCGTTGTAGAGCGAGAATTCATTAAGTGCAAAAAGCTAGTTTCGAGATAAACGGTTTTAAAGTTTTTTTCTTCTTATAATCGGTATAACTCAATAACAGTGTAGTTACACAAATACTTTTTATGAAAAAAATATTGATATTTGTACCCTGCACTCTAATATTCAGTAAATTATGTAAATATTTTACCCGTTACTGAGAAATGTAATAAAAAGAAAGTTAGGTAACTCTGGCATACTCAAAATATGAAATTTGGGTCAGCTGATTAACTTTTTGTGTTACTTAATTAATTCTTGGTACAGTTTTTTTCAGATAGTAATCAATTAGTGTCTATTGCTCAAAGGTGGATAAGAAAGAAAAACCATAATATCAAAGACAAAATCAGTTATTTAATACAAAAAAATACACCACACTAAAATTCTCAGCGTACAAAATAAAGTATTTTGAATAGTTCATAATTATAAGTAATTGAAACGGGTCTAAATCGCGAACTCTTGTTCTAAGCTCGTGGCTAAATAATAACAGCCACTTGGGGTCGATCTTTAGGTTAAGCCGTGCTTGCCTATGGTGGTCTGTGGATGGGTGACTACCCATTACATACCGAGTTTCCTCCGTGCCTCGGAAAGCACGTTAAGCCGTTGGTCCCGGGTGTCATTTGTAGATCATTGACAGTCGTTAGGTAGTCAGTGGCCTAAAAAGTCTGACAACCAGTCTTACCAAGGGGTATCGTATTACCTAGTACTAACAGGGTTGTGAAGCTTAGATAGGCCGTCGTTCCATCTAAAATACTGGTACAGTAGACGCTCAAAAGTGCACTACCATGCTAAAGATTATATTGCTATGAACTGTGCAAGCGCGATACAGCAGTGTGTGTGCGTGTGCGTGTATGAGTGATGTCTCAACATTCCACACATAACACACACTAATGAACTGTCGTCACACTACGCGAAATAGCATTATATTTCTGTTGCATTTAGAATACACATCATAGTGATGACCTGTTCTTACCATTGCATTGTTAAAATTCGCGTAGTATTAACATGGGTTGGTAGCTGTTTGGACTGAGCTTGGGTTCACGATCAATGAAGTCCAAGTTCGAATCCATGTTATTATAATGTGTGGCTGTTTTTTGTTTCTTTGAAACCTTAATAATATTTGTATTTTAAGCAGAAAGTCGTTAGGTATTTATGTTTATTTATAATGTAGTCATGCTTATTATTTATTTTTTATAAGAAGTTAAATATTAGATAGTTATTGTATTATTATTTAACCTCATTTATTGATTTTTATTTCATGTTTTCGGTGTTGGATGGTGGAAATAAAAAAATCATGCTGAATGATAACAAAAATGTTTATTCGTTTTATTTATTTATAAAATTAACAAACTTTTATGAGAATTGTGACGAAAAAAAAGTTCATAAGATTTTTTGTTGTATACCCACTTAGTCAATTTATAATAAGAATAACATAACACGGAAAGGATATTCTAATAACACAAAAATAATTATTGATACCCGCTTATTATAGGTATCACTATTCAGCAGAGTTCATTGAATACTAATATATGAGTTAGACTTTATGAACGTGTTTTTTTTATGTAACATTGAATGTATTGAGGTTATAGCTTAAGTGTTCATTTTCTTGACGAAAAGAATATTGAAACTAAACCCCAATTTAAGATCATTAAATTTAAAATTTATTTCTTAATTTTTTTATTTACGGTTATGTTAATATTACTAAATATTTAGTTACCCGGTCTACTTATTAAATTAAGTATTCCTTTTGGCAAGACTTGAAAGTCTTCTCGTCAGAAAATCAGTCACCTCCCAGTTAAAATCTAAATAATCTCGAGCAAAACGTAGTCTTTTCTCCCTGTGTTTTTGTGTCAAGAATGGTTTTTAGCTGGCTTCCGATGATGTAAACCTTCAGCATGGACTGCATGGCTAACAGTCTGTAATGTAGTATCCAATTGCTCTGCAAACATTATAGTTGGAATGAAACCATTTGTTTCATATTCTTCCACCATAAAACGTCGCTGAGTCGGGTTAATAAGCGGCGGCCTTTCACTTCTTAGACGACTTTTCAGACTACCTTCTTCTTCAAACCTCTTTACCCAACGGCTAACAGAATTTCTAAAAAAAAAAACAAAATATGATTACACACTTGCAACTAGCAATTTATTTAATAATAAGAAAATCACACACCTCAACTATCATCATAATAATTATAATTTTTAAAATAACTTACACATTTTAAGCCAGTTTCAGTTGAAATTTGAGAAATATTAAGACCATTTTTACGCAAAATGACAATATTTGCCCTGTCATCAATACTAATATTAGCTTGCATCTTGAATAAAGACAATCAAACAATACGCTAATCGTAATAATAACACAAACGCTCGTGACAAAGTTCACCAACTAACAACGTCATAACTAACTACTTTGTTAAAACCAGAAGTTTATTTTGTTTCACATTCACCCTCATCTTTTTTGTTAATAATAAGTTCCAACTAATATTTAGAAAAACATATCTCATCGGGTCTAACGTATCATTTATAATTAAAACACAAAAAGTGTAATGTCACTTGGGTTCGAACGCAGGCTACACCGTGCGAGACATTTTATCTATAGCGTTAACCGCTAAGCCAGATAGACACATAATTGTTAGTTTGAAATTAAATATCACTAACTTAATACTCCGTCGCGACATGACAGGCTTGTCACTAAGGCAAATGATCATTATATCGCACTCTTTCTGACTAGATAATTATGAAAGAGTGCGATATACGAGATCGTGTATGTGTGCAAAATGTTTGTTATGGAAAAAGGTCGTAAACTGTGCGACTTGTTTTGATGCGATCGTTTCGTGAAACTGCTACTGCACTTATGGTCTCTACTGTACATGGACTTTGGTAAAGGAAAATACTGGTATTTAGCTGCATACGGTTAGACTGGAAGCCGACCCTACTTAACATAATTGGAATAAGGCTAGGCAGATGATGAAATTCCTTGCACTATTCGACGTTCGTTCGTCAGTTAGGACGTCAGGTTGTCCGCCCATACTGGCGCTCCGTAGAGCGCCAAAAAGGAGTCCCAGGTACTTCATCGTCAACTCGACACTAATGCGGACACCTCCTGACACAATGTTCGCTCTCGGAGGTGGCACTTTCTGAGGTTCATGGAAACACAGGGCCTCATATTTATGCAGTGCCGGGTGGCAACCGCCGGATTCCATCTACGACCCCAGCTGTCGCCAAGATTGTCACCTCCGAAACGTCTTACTTCGTGCTTTAACCAGCGTGTCATCAGCATAACAGATGACACAGACACCATGGAATAGCGCACCACGAAGCGCCGATTCGTACCCGATGTTCCCTAAGAGCGGCCCCAGAACGGATCCCTGTTTAACACCGCGCAATATCTCTCGCCGACCCCGTCTTTGTTGACCCGGGTAGATGATATCTCTAACCCTCAGGCCCTGTTTATGCAGCAGAGGTTGGTACGGCATAGGTTTGGAATAGCATAGGAGTGCCTCCCATCTTTTTATTCTCGAGGTAGATATCCTCAGCCCTGGGGAGAGTCGAGAAGTCTGAAAAACTGCACAGTTGTTTTGGGGGCATCTAAGCGGGTCCGCCAGAATCCGAAAAATACGCGCGATTACCTTGATTTATAAATTGGATCTGTTGGTGACTTTTACCGGACAACAAAATTGCCACATTGAACATTTTATTCAAAGCTTTTGGTCTGCAAGAAATCACTAAGAGCCATAAATAGTGGGTCGCCTCGAATTATATTGAATGCAAAAAGTAACTAAGTGTTGTTGGTGACTTCTATCGGACATTTTATGTCATCTAATGTAAAAGCTTTCGTCTGCAAGAAATACCTAAGTGACGTTACAGGGGTTCTCGTCGAATTACTTGAATACGAAAAGTAACTAAGTAAAATTAATGAGCAGGGAAACCCCAGTAATTGAGAATAACTTATTAGGAAAAAATACTCAAGTGCCGTTAGTTAATTTTCATAAGCTGGTGTTTTGCCTTAACAAGTAGTTATGTAGTTCTGACATTGACTTATAATCTAAAATACTAAAAAAAACTGTATTTTAGATTTTTATAAGGTAGATAATGGGTTCAAAAACACTTTGACATCATTAACTCATTTTGGCTAAAAATGTCACTTAGTGACTTCTCGCTCTACAACGACGATATCTGTCCGGCTGTCCCAGGCACAAACTATAAAACGCCATCTTCTATGATGCTGGTGGAATATACCTCGTTAACTCGTTTTTGGATGACTATAGGTAGAGGGTGAGTGTAATAACCTTTCATTGCGCCCTCATTTTATTCAGCAAATAAAGATATGATAAAAAATATTATTTCCGAAATACGAGCATGATATTTCCCATTCCAAACCATGGATACCACGTTTCTATTATCAGATTTCCACGCTCTACATACAAATCGTAGGTAGGTATGGTTGGTACACCGAGGGAGCACAAAGATTTTCTTTATAAACACTATCAAGGGCCGCACATGGGTGGTGTTTATCTATGGGTTGCTTAATGTCCCTTAGCCAGTATGCGAGCCCTTGCAAGACGGGGGACGGGTACCTACGTGAATGAACACGTGCGGCCAAACACAAGTGGGCCAGTGTTCACACTAACTCCTTTCAGAACCTGATTAGATAAGCAGGAGTTCTGAGGTAATTAAGTGAAGCGATTAAAGGTTGACAGGCTCTGTTGCTAACTTATCGCTCACCAGAACATTTAACACCATTCGGAGAAACAGTGTTAATTAGGCATTTACGATTGTACGGTCACATAGCAGCGGTAATATTTGCACTAAGACAAGTGCGAGTAGACTCGCTGGCGGGCGCCCTTAGGGTAGCTCAGGGTTCCATCTCAATGCTGTGCCCGGCTGCACAATTCAATTCTGGATTTTAGGTCAAACTTAACTTAGCAATTATAAAAATCTTTTGGAAGAGCGGAGATGGACTGATTTCAATTACATTACCTCAAGATATGGCCAGTGAATTTCTTACTCACGATACCACACTAAGCTTTACAGTAGAAAAAATGTTCTCCCAAAAATCGTTCTACATCACGGTCGGTGCTCAGCTGCAAATGTAGGTTCCCAAATGCAATGGTTTCGAAAATTGAGAACATGTGACATGATTGACTGTATCTCTAGATTGACTGGATTTTTTGCTTTAGTAAGTAGATGCCTATTTGATATTCATTTCACTCGTCCCTTGATAGACGGACAACAAGGTGCGGAATCCTAAAAATAAAAATTCCACCTTGGTTCAGGTGTTCATGGATAGTATGAAATATTAAATAGGAATTAAGAACTTTGGTAGCGCAAAATATACGAAAGCTCTGAACCTTGCAACTTCACTAACTGACAGTTTATATTTTAGCCAATGCTATTCAAGAAATTACTTCTAAAATAACATCGAAGTGTTAAAAAAGGAGTAAAGAAAGTTACATAAAACTGTGATCTTTGGACATTTGCGATTATGTACTGCAAAGTAAATTCTAGATGAACATCATCTACAAACTACAAGGTACTTAAAATAAAATAAAACAGGATAAGATTAGGTGATCATAAAGCTGCATTGCGATTTGAGCTCGATCTTTACTTCATAGTAAATTCCTCAGACGTTGAAATGCATATTAGATTTTTTTTCTTTATCAATGGAGTGGCGCTTGTCAAGTATCGGTTAGGGGAAGCACACTATATTTAAATACTTTTGGGTAACACATCTGGTTCACTGAGTTGTTTCCACTGAGTGGACTCCTCAGTCCACACCGTTGCTTTACACACATTTTCAGTTAGTTACCTACGTACTTTAAAAAGTTAATTTTTGTTTTCATAATTCAAACTAGCTTTAAATAAATGTGATTATAAGCAAATTTGTTCCAGGTTACAAGGCGTTGTGGTGGACTGGTGGAGCATTCAGTGCTGCGCCTCTCTCTTACAGAAGGTGGTTCCTCTTCGGCCTTTTTACCACCACTGTCGGGTTTGACAGTTGAGAAAGGCTGCGTTTCTACCAGAGATGAGCGAGGATGCATAGCGAGGGATGGGTGTGGAACTAACCAACCACATAGTAAGAATACCTCAAGCTGTGAAAAAGAAGCGATATTATGGGTTAGTTTCACACTCATCCCTCGCCACGCATCCTGGCTCATCTCTGGTAGAAACGCAGCCTTGCTAGTGGGTTTGGATGCAAGCTTAGGCTTGTTGTGTCGTTGTTTGTACCGCTCTATTTCAGTGTTCACGGACGGCATAATTATGTAGGTACTCGTGGATTTCGTCGTTCCTAGCAGAATAAGGTGCATGTTGCTTTTAGAGTACTATTTTGAACCTTTCGCAGGCAGAGAATATTGGTTTTGCTGGCTATGCCCCTCAATTGGATTCCATACGTCTATATTGGTTGTATAAGGACCGAGTTGTAGATGTGTAGCTTGTTGTCTACAGAGACTGCAGAGTTTCTTCCCATTGGCTCATGGGAAAAACTCTGTAGCAGCGTACTGGTTGGGAAACTTATGGTTTATCTCCTTCCTTTTTTGTGTAATGTGATGCTTCTATGTTAGGCGGCTATATCTCAATGGAAGCCAAGATATTTAACACAATCTTTGTGTGGTTGAGTATCAGGTCCAAGTCTAACAGGAGGGGTGTTTCCGTGCCTTAGCGTGAAGATGATTTGGTTAGACTTGAATGCACTAGCGCCTATTTGCCACTTACAGAGTCATTTATGTGTATCGTCTAGCTGATTTTGGACTTTATTGCTGGCCATTTCCGGGTTGTCGTCAACTGATAAGTCGGCATGTCGTCAGCATATGTTGGAAGTGGAACTATTGTGTCTTCCAATATGGGTAATTCTGATGTAAGTATCTTATACAACACTGTGCCTAGACCAGAACCCTGTGGTACTCTAGCATCGACTCCAAACAATCTTGAACGTGCCTCACTCTCTTTAACTTGGAAGAAGCGGTCGGATAAATATGACTGGAGGAGGGAACATTGAATGTGGAAGACTTTCCTTCACTTTAGCTAGTAATCCTTTGTGCCAGACACAGTCAAAAGCTTATTATACATCTAGAAATGCCGCTGAGCAATACTTTTTGCACTTAAAAGCCGGGTCTTCCTGTTTGATAAACTTGGTGAACCTGCTCTATTATTGAATGGCATTTCCGAAAGCCAACCTGATGAGGTGGAACAACATCATTGACGTCCATGCATGGTTTTTATCAGTAGTAACAGCCTTTATAGCCCTTAGTCGATTCTAGGAACTCACCAGCCTAAGTCGGATTAATACTGTGCGCTTGTACATGATCTACTTTAAAAACAAATGACTTGTAGTCAAATCTTCGTCAAAATACAGGAAATAAAACACATTTTCAATTGACCGTAGCTCTGATCACCGGCGACTTTGGTATTTGTCGCAATACTATGAAGTTATTATGAGTTATGATTTAGATTTTGACCAAAGACCATTTAGATTAACTGGCTAAACTTAGGTTAAGTTAGCCGCAACCCCACCCTTGCCCAACATAAAATATATTAAAAGTTATAATCAATAAAGACTTGTTCACATGAGAGTATTTTCACTTTACTTTACGCTATGTTATGAATATTCAATAAAACAGATTTATTGAATATTTGTGTTAATTGTTGTGTAACGTATTTTAAGTGCTCCACATCGTGTGATCCTGAAGATGGATTGGGCTCGCCGCACACGGCACACCTGCTTACAGCTTCCGATTGAGTACTTTGAAAGGGAGAGCCCGAACGGCCCAACAACCAGTCAACGTTATTCTCACAAACAATGCATACTGGTTTATAATTAATTCAACATAAATATGCACTACTTTTTTATCGAGTTCCTTTTGTTATCTGCCGATCGATTTTGTCGAGGTGTACGAAGTAACTTCTTGTCTGAAGCAACGTGATATATTGTTACCGGTAACAATTCCATTGTTACACCAAGGTTTATATTCTAAATAAACTGTTATTGTTACATATAACTTTTATGTAGGTTCTGAATTTACATAATATTGCCGGAATATGTCAGTGTTCTGTTCTGCTCCAAACGAGCGCACTCAGCTTCAAAAGTTCTGAGTGATACTCAGAACAAACAAAAGTAATGGTAGTTATATAGCAATTTTCATCTGAATCTTTGGATAATGTTGACCATATTTAATGAACATTGACTGTTGCAGACTCGCGTACAAGCAGACGTTGAAACAAAAATAGAAATGTCAATATAAACATCAAAACGCAAATTCTCCTTCTCCAAGTCTTTTTTTTGTCATCGAAGTTAAAAAAAATTGAAATGGGCCGTACCTACCACAGGCCATTGTAATAGTGAAAATTTATTTATTTATTTCTTTAAACTTCATGTACAATAGTGATACATAGGCGGACTTAATGCCACAAGGCATTCTCTACCAGTCTACCTTTGGGTTAAATAAGAAAACATTGTGATAGGGTACAAAATAAATATATAAAAATAACTTCTTGCTATCGAAAATTTATATAGGCACTTATAATGATACTAATACTTATATACAAATAAAATAAACTAATACATATTTTAACAAATACCAAAATTAAAAACGAGAAACCTAATAATAATTACCATGACTCGACTTCTAAAAGATATCTTCTATAGAGAGAGAGCTATTTATTCTGACTTAAATAGTGTGCGTAGTTTATTATATCCATAACAAATTTAAAATCATATCTGTAACTCCAACTGCTTAACCCAGGATGTCACAAGCACGTTCCTACTTGCTGCCGAGTGGCCGGTAGATCCTCAACCACACACAGCTATATTGGACAGATCACGTTGCTATATCAATAAATCATCGGAAGTTGTCGGCAGGTGTGTTTAATGTATCCTATTGCTTCACTTTACCGAAAATAGTATGTTTCATCCGTTATCGGCATAATGGCCACACTATGGTCTTCCATATTCAATGTGCACCTCGGCACATGTACCTATGCAAATAAAATCAAGTTGTAGGTACCGAAGTCGCCGGTACTCGCTCCTACTCCGGATGTAAGGACTTCAAATACGAATCGTATTTACGTAAGAGGCGAGGGCACATACAACACGTGCTCGGCACATAGGTGTTCAGGTGAAGGGGGAGCGCACAGCCGTACAGCTGTTTCCACAAGAGTAACATTAAACCACGCCCGCCTTGTGCAACGCTTTAAGAGTTAACAGTCACATTTATTGTTGCCGTTTGCAAGAAAAGCGGTTAAAATATGAAACAGAGTGTGTTTCATTAAATTGCTTTATGTAATAAACTAATTAGTTTATAGGCAAATATGATTTATACATAGGTAACCAATAACTATGGTCATAATCAAACAGGCTGAATCCACCTACTGCTATGAAAATGCAGGTAATTTACATAGCAATGGATTTAGGCTGCTACTTTGAATTGCTAATTTGCATTGCAATTTTTTTCAGAACATGTGCTGATCCCTTTTTTTTCATCATCATCATCATCATATTTTTACACAACTATTACCTACTAACGGTCAACCTTTTCTGATCTGCCGCGATCATATCATATCGTTCCAATTTACATCTACTCAATGCCACTTCTGTGCTGTGGTGCATACGTGATGAAGCTCTCGTATTAGATTGGTATTATAGTACGTACGACACTAATAGTTTTTGCGTAGGATTCCTATAACAGCGAACCGGTAAGTGTTGTGGGTTTTCCCCTAGGAATGTTTCAGTAGCAGTCCGAAATCTGAATTTTTGCCCGGTTCGTAGCAATATGATAAACAATCACAGTCGCACATTGTGTGTCAGGCAGGATACATTCCAGCGAAGGTGAATTTCTTCGAAAGTAAGACCATTTGGAGCGTTGCAACAACCTGCAAAGAATCCATTGTCAGGGAAGGATCTGACGCGCAGCTGCCGACCCACGACGGCGCGCACACTTGCATCAACTGCCATTGATACTGCAAGATGTATCCCGCAATTGATGTGCATATATGTGGGTAAATATCGAAAACTAGTTTTACTGAAACTTTTGCGATATCTAGTCAGTATCGTTTTCTGATACTTTGTGACATAACGGTGGCAGATGCCTACTTGTCTATTTTCATTAAATTTTATAAAGACGAAGAGATGAATGAAGGCCGTTGTGATTTTATTTTACGACATTTTTTGCTCAACAATATATATGAAAACGGCTTTTATTTATTTTGTGACATAAAGAATCGATTGCATTGTGCTCACCGTTCTACCTGTGCATCAGCACATGCCAGTTTTTGTGCGAATACTTAGGTGAAGAATGCTTTGTGTGCGACTATGCGCCGCTACGACATACCTACTGCAGTACGAACAATGTTGAAGAATGTAAATTCGTTGCAAAGATTTTTCTACAAATCATGTATTCCTCGGATTAACGTTGCGTTGCGCAACCGTCGCCAGATTCGTTGCGCAGATAGGCGCGCTCGTAGCTCAGGCGGTCAGGCCCTGAACTCAGCTAACCTAATTGACAAGCGGTGCCCGCGCACGCGCACACATCATCGATCAACTTGACCACCTCACAATCGAGTTACGAAATTCACATTCGTCTAGATATTGATCCTGTACAATTACCGTAACAGCTGGAGCTGGACTAGTTCCACTTCGAGGAAGTTTAAACGCATTTAGGTAATGTTTTGTTGCAATAGATATCGACAATTAGGTACCTTAGATAAAGTTGGCTACATACGTTTATCAGGTACACAGGCTTTGGTCCATTACCCCAAAGAAGCTCTAAGTCCAGGGCATCAATAACGTAGGTACCTGTTTACTAACTAAATAACGTAGTGACGTAGATTGATTACGTAGTCTATGGTTTTTACGTGTTTGTTTCGGGATTGCCGAACAATTCAGAAAATCCAGAACATGTCAGCGCAACCGTAGACATGAATAAATATAAGTGTCCTGTCCTACGATAGTTATTGAAAATATATTATTGCCTGGTTACTCATACACGTAAGTACAACGAGACTAAAAACAGGTAATAAACAAGTATTGGGATATTTTATTATTAGAGTTTATGGTAAACAACCTTATGCAAACACGTAGTTATATCTACCTGGGCACCAATTCTTGGTAGCGACGACGTAAACTCAATAATAGCAGAATTTATTATTTATTGCGATAGTTATAGGACTAGTTATAGAACTGGCCTCCATTTCCGCAATTTTGCACGGATTACAAACAATGGAACAAGTGGCCAGGGTGGAGTCGGATCAAGGAGCGTTTGCGCGTTTAAATCTGCTACGAAGTGCTACGAGATGGCGCGTGCGCATACCTGCCGAGTGTCGGCTGGTGCGCCCGCGCAACGCGATCCACAGTTTTTTTTCATAAGCTACGTCAGTACCACAGCTGACGTTTTGGCGCTAGATAAATCTGTAGGCTGCTGTAAAACTGTTTCTCTGAATTGACTAGACCGCATAATATTAGCATGAAATTATACATTATGATTCATTAATGTAGACAGATGTGGTCTAGAAAAAATCTATCTTCAAATACATCAATTATTTAAACATTGATCGTAAACACCTTTAAAAGAAAAAAAATTACGGATGTTTTTCCTGCTTTTATTTGTGGACAATAACTTCTTGTTTCTACTGTTAAGAAATCCGGCAAGTACTACCACTTATTTAAATAATGTATGTAGTTCTATACATATAGTTCTACAAATTAAACTGAATTAAATTTTTGATGCACTTATTAGAAGATGATGGAAAATAATTTCGTAATACATACTTGGTAGTGAATTCATTTAGACCCTGGGTTCGAAGTGAGAATTATCACAGATCATTTTACCTTGTTAATTATTATACCTTGATAATAATAAAAAGCATTATCAATGTCACTTCACGTTTACGCGGTTTGTCGCTTCAGCGCTTATCCTAACGCGTTGAGTGTAGACTAGAAAAAAAACGGTCACTAACATTGTGTTTAATCAACAGATTTTTTAGTAAATGTTTTGATTGTTACTTTTTCACTCACCAGAGTGATAGTCAGTTAAATTCTGAAACATAAAGACCGAGTTTGGACTGAATTCGAGTGCGTTAAAACGAAAAAAACGGTTTGAGAAATTATTCGATAATTATCATGATAATTATTATCAAAGAAAAAATTTTGCGTATTAATTCCGAACCCTGATTGAGAATCACCAGCATTTATTGTAATACGTAAGATTTAGTAGGTACTAAAGGGTGCCGTTAAATGCAGTTGAACTGAAAACTGGAGAGTTATGTCAATATATCTTATTAGCACATAGCAGTGGATGACATGTCGCTCGTCGCGCCGGACGGAGGAACAATCGGCGAGCGGCGCCCGCGCACCGATCTGATCTCCACTCCTGAGCACTGGTGCAAGTCAGAGCCGAAACATATTATTATTTAATTAACAATTGTTTGAACAAAATATTATCTTTCTTTTTTGTTGCTTTAGCAGGAGAGTATTTAAATTTAATGCTATGACTGCTTGTCGTCGCTGGATATTGGTGTCCAGCAAAATCATTATTGCTGCATTGTGGTAAATGTACCTACCCAGGTTAACTTTGGCGGATACTGTGATATTTTTTTTTGTTCTGTTAACTTATTGTTGTTGTATGGTTTCAGAACGGAAAATCTAGCTGGCAGACTACACAGCATCCAGTCCGTTGCCGCCAGGAATAAATAGTTTCCTAATGGGTGTATGTACGATGTTACCTACTTTGAGTTCACGTTGATGTAACAGTAAGCATTATCCCTTAAAATTCAGCTAGCTAAAGGCAGCAGCCTGTAACTTGTAGCAGTCCCGCAGCGCTATGGTATTGCTTACAATCGTTTCCTGCACGCAATGCGCAATATTATACGTACATCATTATTTCTTGTTACTGACAGCGCAGATAACTGAGTGAAGATGTTAACTGACGCGTCCTCCTTATTATATTGTTACAAACTGCACTTCATTTCAGTTGTACCGTTTTTGTGTGATTTAAAGTTGACAATCAGTTGGTTTGATGGACGTTAATCGGTGAAAAATGGCTTTTGAAGTCGAGCGAGGAATTTGAAGTTGAATGTAGGATAGGATGTCCTACGTACATATACTTACTAAGAAATATGTATTGGTGTGAACGGTGTAAACAATGCAATTCATGCTTTTGTATAGTTAATGATAATTCGGTGGTGTAGTCTCACAGTGCCAGTAGATGAAGTACCGCAGCAACTTATTCAATAAGTGCATTAGAATTTGTAATGCCTAGATAATTTCGTATTCAAACGAGAATCGCAAGTGACTACTATGAGCACTAACAGTAGTAAGGAACATGACTAATGAACTGATTACGCTTAAGGCGTCTCGCAGGAAAACGTTAGGCGTCAGCAAGTATTCATTGATCGTGGCTATCAGATTCATTCATAGCTTATTTGTCTGTTCGGCGTTCATTCCATGATGTTAATTGCATGACGTTAGTGGTCGGTATTGGATCAGCTATCGACAGATACCGGCTGTAAACACGTCGACTGTATCGCAACAATCTATTTATAATCACCGGTCGGCGAGACCACTGTGTGTTAAATGTCTGATATTTACGATTACGAGCCGAGACGCCGGCTCTAGTGCCGTATGACCCGCTCCAAAATTGAACATATCGATACTTTTATTATTGCCTTATTGGTCGGTCAAAAAAGCCGGGTAAAAGCAAATCATTTGTATCACATCTCGTAGGACAATTATGTCAATAATTGTTAGAGAACTCTTTCATTAAAGGCCAATAATCGAGTCAAATCAAACGACCTCTCGACCCTCGATTCAAAAATAGTTAGCAATCATTTCTTTGATTACTGTTTAATAATATTTCAGACAATCAAATTTATTTAAAATGTGAAGATTGCTCGTTGATGTCTTTTTAAGGCAAATAATACGACTTAAGAAAATGTTGTTAGAACATTGATAATAACGCGTTGCAGCGTGTAATTAGCACTTGTCCATCATTACACATCAAGTAGAAGTTATCGATATGATTGCTAGGTAAGGCACTAATCTGGGAACGATTAGCGCAGCCGCGGCCGCGGTGCGGCGGCGAGGCGGCGCGCGCGCACGTGCGCAGCCAGCCGGTGAGTAAGCTCGCGCTCCCACTTTACACAGATAACTTTGTTTATCAAACCAAACTTTAATACCACCAAACGCTTTAACACCACCACATATGGTTCAAATTCGACTGACACATTCCTGCGACATATGCAAATATGGAATGGTCGCTGCACTGGCCCTTAGCACAACTATCTCTAGACTGTCACGCAAACAAAATCCAAGTAAACAACTGTTCAGAAAATGTGTCTCGAGTACCTATTGTAATTGTAATAATTGTAAGCAGTGTAGGATAATTGACCACCTGTTTTTGTTAAATTTTGCTATCGCAATAACACAACATTCTTGCAATAGGAGTGGATTTTAAATAGACGTTGGTTGGGTTTGTTTAATTTTAGTTTGGGTAGGTACTTTAGGCTGAAAAAAAGACTATGAATTATCATTAAAAGCTAACTAGGAAAGAAAGTTTTACTAGTTATGTAGTTTAGTTGGAGACCGACCGAATTTCTAAAACAAATGACATTGTGTATTTTTTTTCGAATGAAATCTTTTGCGGTTTACGCTAATTTGGAACTGATGTTATGACCTGGTCGGTTGGACTGTTTTTTCTTTTGACAGTCCCAGGCTTGACATATGAGATCTTGCAAAACCCTGCTGAAAAGCAATACGTTATTTTGAGGATCATCTGTGTTTAATCAATGACTCACAGAATAAGTAAGTTGAAGTGGCAATGGGCCGCCCACGTTAGCCGTAGAACCGATGATCATTGGGGTAGACCCAAAACCTGTTCTTGAGTGGAGACCACGAATAGGTATGCGTAATGTGGGACGCCCTGAATCTAGATGGAGCGACGATCTTCGCTGAGTGGCTGAAAGCAGCTGGTAAGGTTGCCGAGAATCAAGTTGAGAGGTGTGCAATCGGAGAGGCCTATATCCAGCAGTGGACTGCAGTAGGCGCTGACGATATTATTATTAACTTGACACACAAGTTAATAATAATACCGATCATATTCTCGTAGGCAACATGACGTAGGTATGTACATCTTTCGATCCGACCCCAGCGACGGCTGCTACGGTTACAATTTACAAGTAACACAATGAATCAAAGGTTAGCAGAAAAAAGTGCGATAGATAGATGTACAAAGCGCCACAGATGCGAGGCGCGGAGCGCTGATACTGTCACCTGCGCGCACGCACGTGCGCCTGCTCGCAACAAACACGCCGTGACGTCAGAGCTGCCAATAACAGACAAACATACCGTGTACAGCTACGCAGTGTTTGTTATATTTGCTTACATGGGAGCTTATTACAAGAAAACTGTTATTTTTTCATTTTCAAAAGTTAAAATCTAAATATTGAAGATTAAGTTTGCACCAGATTAGTATGACAAAAAAAAGCACTCCAATTTCTGCAAATTAAATTGTACGTAAACCAAAAGCAATTGAATTGTAATAAGTTTACGCCCAGTGTGGAACCGTACGGTACACTTACTGCTTCAAAGATGATTAAATGAAAGTGGGTAGTCTTTGTTTGATTCGCCGAGTAACTAAGTAACATTGTAATTAACGAATCAAGCTTTTACTGTATAAGGGATGATTGAATGCTCCTGGCAAATTAATACTAAGACAGATAGACACAACTGTGTGGACTTTTTTATAAATTTAACAAAAACTGATAAATAACGTGTAGTTCCAGTCTTCCACCACGGTGTTACCTGCGTGAGTGCATTAGTCCCGCTCATCACATCACTGTTGCGACCACCCCTTCACTCCAAGCGTGCTAGACTCGATTAATTTTCATTAACCAATATCCATTTATGCTCCCTAATGAATTTAAGATGATTCTACGCTATTTTGTTATTTCCAAGTGAATTAATAAATATTTAATTAAAATGTTGTTGATCAATTCGTGTTTTTGCTTTCTTTTTTTGATCAACATAACAATATAATTCATTCTTAGTTCTAAGGAATTATTTCGTTGGTAATGTTGTAAGTTACTATGGTAATGTATATTGTATTATTTCTTTTGTAACCTTACCTTTATTTCTTCAACGGTAAAGTTAATATTGCGTCCTTTGTTACACCTCGGTCCGATTAAAGAGTTATATGTCTAAATCGTTTTAATATTGTAGGTTTATATTATAAAACGCATTTAATGTAAGCGCTACCAGTTATTATAATTTTGATCCCCTCATTAAGGAACAATCGGAAATTTGAATAATAATATACCTACCAAACAAAAATGTTCTCATGGGTGTACCAGATTCAGAATTGCTTCATTTCAACTTCACAGGGGAGAGCGATTAGGTATCGACAAAACATTCACTCGAGACGAACAAAAGGAAATTGCACCCATTATTATACAGAGCTGTTATAATTTTGTGTGCCCGCAAATTATTTTATAAACGAGTTCAAAATAAATTTCTTCCCATGTAATATGATCAAAAGAACAAATAGGAATCCTTGTTCCTTATTATGTGAATGTCTCCGGAATTGTCCCTACCAGTTTAAACGTGTAAAACATGCGCAAAAAAGGAATAAGTTGGATAGGTCCGAACAAAAGTAGTGCTTATGTTAAATAACAAAACTAAACACAAGAATAGGACTAACAATTACTATGCAAAAGTACAGAAACACCGATTTAACGCGAATATTTCGCAATAAAAAGAAAGTTAGAATGTTAAAACTTTAGATTATTTATAGAAGAGATACTTTGCCTTAATATTTAAATTGTTTTATCAAGTTTTAATGAAATCCCTGGCGCAGTACGAATGGCAATTACCCGCCTCTTTGTCAAGCGAGATAAAGGGCTTGGCAGCGCGACACTAAATAAAAGATAGAAAGTGGCTTTATTTCACTACAAGAATAGATTCAAGGAGCTAATTTACCACTCGTTTATATCGTGCAAACTAGTTAGAATACAGTTTTGGTCTTATTGTGCTGCTAGTGTATATTTTCCGAGATGTAGGAAACAATGTTGTTGGTAGTTTAGCTTCATTAGTAAAAAGTTTTAGTGTAAAACTTTGTGTAACTATTCTTGTTATACTTTCTCTAACAAGGCCCTTCATCTATTTTGTCAGAATTGAAAACTATTCAAACTACTAACACCAATAATAAATTAGCCATTAGCGTTTTGTCTAACTGATTGCAAAGTCTAATGTGGTCGTGGAAAAAATGTCTAATTCTCTCTTTGCTAGATCACGGTAGGCTTTCCTCGTTTATTTTTGCAATTCTTTTACGAAGACGTAAGTTGAATACTTTATATTAATTTAGTCGATATTGACTTAAGTGAATGTTGGAAGCGCAGGAGGCGCGGGGCGGCGCGGGCGCGGTGGCGGCTTCGCAGCGCTACGATAAAGCCTGCGCCACGTTAGCGCTAAGTGAGCCCCGATAGCCGCTGACGAGTCAATCGCGCCCACGCAAACTGTCGCCGCCGCTGTCTTTAATAACGTACCCCAGTCCGAACCAAACCTTATAACGATTTAATTTAAAACAGCTTCATTATTCTTCAAGTCTTGCGGCAAAATAAGGTTTAATAGGTCTGCGATTCACTGATTTTAGCAAACAACAAAAAAACTACCATAGAAGTGTATATCTATTTAGTTTATGGCATAGCTATACTTACATATTTCGTTATAATTACAGCCAGACAGGGTGAGAATTCATATTCTAGAGCCCACAGACGAGTCACCACCAAAAGTTAATAAGTTTCAAGTTCAACACCTGTTTTACTTCACTGAAACAAAGAATACATAATTCGCTAAAAAACCTTCAAGTGTGCGGTGCACAATAGTAAACTACGGCATACATAAATCTTAGCTGACCTTATCTGTAATCTAAAAGCAAGCGCTTAAATTTATTCCATATTTACATGTATATTGCGACGGGGCTTAAATAATTAACTGCCTTTTAAGTTATTCTTTTAGTCTTTATTTGTGCACACAAAAGAGAAATTCAAGCGCGATTACATGTTAAATGCGCTTATGGCGGCAAAGGAGCCGCCGGGCGGGCGTAGGAGCCCTAATGCAGTGTCTATGTACGCGGATAGCCGGCGGCTATCTCCGTCGCCGCCTGCGCCCGCGCCGCCACACCGCGCACCGCTACTCACACAGAATTACAATCGATAACCCTTACGACGATGCTCCGAAGATCTTATTTAAAAGCCTCACTAATCACCCCTGCAGCCTTACGAGGTTTCTAGAAAATTACGGCTCTGCAAATAAGTTTTGTTAGAAAAAGATTATGATTGTGAGTTTAGTACCTACCTGAAATATTTGAAATTGAAACAATTTGATTCAGGTACCTATTACCTGTCAGATTGCAAAGAATTAAAAAAAAACGCAATCGCATTATATTGCAAGCGAAACATAGTACTTAGTGTCAGTCGATACTCCATCGTTAGAGCGCTAAAACAATTGAAATATAAAAGACTCGTTCGAACAAAACGTTGTTTCACAACGCGATGATAGGCGAAGTGTGATGGCGAAGTGGGTACCTACGTATTCATTAATTGAAAACCGTCTGCAAGATGGCGTGTGGCAATAACGCCAGCAAGCCACAATTATCTCGTCACAGTTCTGAGATCAATCAAACCATATCACGTTATGTGGGTCATTAATTACTGTAAACAGTAATTACTTTAATTATTCTTGACAGTCTTTGTGTAAAGTCGTGAAGTCGCCGCACGCCGTCGAAGGTCGGCTTGGTATCTATTACAAAGAGTACTCGAGAAAGGTGATCATACTGCTGTCCTGTCAAATGCAGGAGATCCAGAATGGGTCTTATTTATTGTTGCACAATTGTAATTATTGCAAACGACCACCAGTGTCTGTCTGAACATCTTCCACCTGGAAAGTTCAATACGTTCCTCTTCTAATAAGAAAGAGTTCGCGTGTAACCGTCTATTGACCAATCAATGTACAATAACCTCCTTATCTTAACTCTTCAGTTAAGATAAGGGCACAAAAAACTTCATATTTCTAAACTTGTGATTTTTATTGGTACTTTGACCCACCGGCGGACCTCTTTATTTTTTACAGAAATTAATAATATGCTATCTGAATTTAATGATCAAAGCTCAGTTTTTATATAATTTCTGTTTAATAATGTCTATTTTCGAAGTTTGCTGCACACTTCACACCCATTTTGTTGTTTTTTTCGTTGCACACACTTTTTGCTTTGGCGGGTAAACGCTAAATTGCTACCTTTCTGATTATAGAGGCATTACCCTGCAGGATGCAGTAACAAGGTGCTAATTTCGATGTTTTGTTATAACTTTCAACACGTAATTTGATGATAGGCACTTACTCGTAGTGTTACAAAAACGCAAGTGATTAATTGATGATTCACTTAGAGCATCTTTTTTCTGAAGCAATATTAATATGTGATTCATGGTATTTAGTGCTTACAGTATATGTGTAGGTAATGGTACAGATACAGTTTCGTGGTCGGTGTGTGGACTGTGTTGCGCAGCGGAGGTTCGCGCGCGCGTGCGAGCTGGTTCGCGCGCTGTCAAAGCACCCCGTCAGGTGATCTTTGGGTCCGTGACTCAACAGTTACACTAACGAACCGGTGCACGGTGCGGCGCGTGCTTCATTGTGCCGTATTATCTATCATTATCTCGGTTAGCCTAGATACAGACGTATTCAATAACGCATGTAGCAATATGAAATGTAAAACAATAAACTTTTAATAAAGAGAATGCTTACCGCAACTTCTTGTGTTGAACCGGATTAATAAGTTGTGTAACTTTGATCGCGGTGTCATGAAAGGTTGTTCAAAGCGTAGCTGCGGGTCAATGTTAGAATGTCCAGTACTTTTAGTATTAATTGTTCGTCAGTGATTGTGCAATTCTAGTATTTTAACAGACCCAATGTTAAATTGTAATTTATTTTATTGTGCCTTTAACATGTATTTCCCAGCTAGAAAACGAACCGTATCTGTATAATGTCATGTCTGTGTCATTTAAGGTTCAGTGGCTGAACAATATCGTAGCAGGTGTAAATAAATCACCAGCAGATTGAAGATAGACACTCACCTAGTCCGGCGAGTTAAACGTTTAAGGTCCGTGATTAATTCCATTATGTTCACTTTATGATACTTATCAACAGTTATTATGTTTCATTAGCGTTGGAAACTATCTATACGGTCAAAACGATCCATCAAGGTGTTAAGTAGACTCATCGGCGGTTTGGGGCACAAGCCGCACAGGGTACCACCGAGTGTGTTAGAAGCCCGATCTATAACACCTGCCACAGATATCCAATCGTAACATATGAGGCGATCGTATTCATCGCGTCGTTAAATCATCGCTGAACATACAGGGTGATCACACTGATCACTGATCGAAAAACCAAAAAAAAACATGTTTTGAATGTTGATAACAAATGTTTTACGATTCCATATATTATATAGATTTTGCCTGCGGCTTCGCTCGCGTTAATTTAGATTTAATAATCAATTCGGGTTGTACTCTGCTTGTATAATATAATTCATAAATTCAATCAGGATCGAAAGACTCGTGGCCATCAATTATCAAAAGAACAATATTGTTGTTTTCCTCGGGAACATTACTTTTTTTTCGGGGTAAAGGAAACCCTATGTCCGTTTCTGTACACCTGATAACGTACAAAAATTACTGGATGATCGGTTCAGTGGTTTAAGCGTGAAAAGGTAACAAACAAACTTACTTTCGCATTTATAATATTTGTTAAGATTAATTAGGATTTTTTCGCTTTTCCGATACTCGCAGTACCGACTTCCGCTCTCCCGACTTTCACATCCATTCATTTGAATGGAAAACTCGTACTTGAGCAAATTAAGTTTGCAATATTTTCATAAAACAGAGCTAGTTTCCTCAGAAAGTTTCCCGAAATTTCTTATGGATTCGGATTTCCGTTTGTTGTCCAACTCAAAATAAAACCCTGTAGATTACAATAAGTTATATATACTCTCAGTTCTTCAAATGGCTGTAATAAAACCTATACAATTGTATTTAAGTTATAAAATAAGATATAATATACTGAATTTGCGAACCACCCTGTACCAAAACTGTTTGCCGATAGAATTGATGACGTTGTAAAAAGTCAATCTCACACATTATTTAGATAAATATAACTGATACCGGAATCATTTCATATTTATAATAGCTTTTGTTCTACAAATAAAACTATAGCATTGCCGTAGTAAAAGTATAGATCTTTCGATCTTTCTTTCTTTTGTTTTTCTTCTTCCTTTTTTTCACAGTTTTCAGCCGAATTGTGCGATACTTCAGCCACATCATGCGAAGACCCTCTGACAGTATGGAGAGTGTCTTTGTCAGTTGAAAGAAACCAGGGAAAACGACAAATGGGCTAATCCGACTCTTCAGTTCAGTAGTTCTCGGAGCTATATTTCAGGAAGTCTCAAGAATAACCCAGGTCCAACATATCTGAGGCCAAAATCAAATCATTTATTTGCTTGAATATGGGTACACACATAAGGATGAAACATAATAACAATAGAGCTCAAAACCATATCCTACCCTAACAGGTGTGCAAAAACTAGTACCTACATATTATTATAATTTAACTTAAAAAAAAAGAGAAAATGGAATTTCAATAATTACAAACAAATGTCAACTTAAAAATACACATTTCATTACATTATAATTATAGAAATTAAATTAATTACAATTATCATTTAAGTCAGGAATACAGAGATCTCATACTATATCAATCAAGTTACTATTTTTTGATTGTTGTTATTTTTTCACGATCCTCAGCACTTTTTCTTTTTAGTACTTAGTCCGAGCGTAAAGACGAGGAAGAAATTCTGTTCAGTCCAAAGAAAAATGACGCCAGTTGTTTCAGGAATTAGCAACCTTAAAATTAAATCGACAGTTTCAATCATGACATTTATGCACTTGTACTATACAGACTGGTGGAGTGGTGTAAAGTAATATTGCGTGACTGAACTTCAGCGGAGTGACGAGCGTGACACTGGCTTGCGCACGCGCATACATTTTGAAGCTTCGCCGTGCAAACGATTGCTCCAATATTTGTCTTTCTTTCGTCCCAACCTCCGCTCATGTAAACGATGATCCGAAACCGTTAGTCACGATCTGAAGATTAATAATATTTTATGCGGTGTCGCAGTTGTTATCGAGACTTTTTCACAACGCGCTGTGTGTACCGGTGTCCGGCACCAAGAAGGAGGCTAAGTTCGGCATCACGATGTCGCTACTCAACTTTCGACTACGGCTGTCGATTAAGAATCACTTGCGACAACACCGGGTTGATCGATGTAGCCCTTGGCATTTGTGCGACATAACTGTACACTTTATAACAAACAGATGCCACAGATAGTACACGGCACAGTTACGAGTGTTGCTCGATTGACACGATGTTTATATTGATTAATCATAGCGCATATACATACATAATGAGAGCCGAGGAATAGAGTCGCAGCGCGCACAGATTAGGAGTAGGTGGGCAATCTCACAGACATAACGCGGTACGTGGAATCCGCCAAGTGCTTTTATCCAGATGCCTTTTAAATCTGCAACGTGAAGGCATTTCTTGTCGTACGTATAAACAACCGTAAAACGGGTAGCCTCTTCTTAATAAGCTTAACATGAGAACGGGTTGTGACGACCGCACGTGGATAACCGCCGTGGTCGGCGGCACATCAAAGCAAACACTCGTTTAAGCCAATTGTGCGTGCCAGCGCGCGCGCAACTACAACGTGTAATTATACGGTTATAGGGAGCGTCCGCACACCCCCGCAACCCCGCGCACAGCGCCCCATCACCGCCACTGATAAAAAACAACCATCTGTTGAACCGCGGCCAGGATAACGCCTGCTGGGTCAGTAATTGACCGCCGACATTGTGTTTTCTATATTACGTTTTTTTTGTATGTAAATGATTTCGAATGAGTAAACTATCATTAAAATTGGGTCGATTAGCTAAAAATACACATTATTATTGGGACACATTTAATTAGTGGGTGGGTCAACATACGACGATTCGCTTTGTTATAATAAAGTTTAAGATACTAGTCATCTAGTGTTTCTTCTGTATAAGTTACAACGTGTGACACCTTAGAAAAGAGGTGATTCAAATAAAGGACATTGGGTTCTTTAGGTTCGGTTGCATCGATTGATATAAACGGAAATATATAAAACGGAGCCTGAATTCCTCCAAACTCTCGTATTTAAAGTTTTTTAATTCTATCTAGTTTCGAATAAGTAACACAACAATAAAACAATCGTATTAATTGAGATTAGGTTAGGTGAGATTATGTTTCGATCATTTTTAATTGGCATTCAGCCGTATAGCTCCTCTTACAGGGCAGGTGATGAAAAACTGGTTGATAAATAGAAAAAAAAAACTATTTGAGAAAAACCAAATAAAATCAACTTTAATTACTGCTTTCTTTATTTCTGTACAATCATAAATTTTGTGGATTTAAAATTAATATTTGTTTTATTAAATACAATAAATTTTCTTTAAATCAATGTATAATTAATTCAGTTGTCTATAATTAACTTTTTTGTAATGATTCAGGGCAGCTTTTTTTGGAAAAAAATGCTCCTACTGGAACATGATATTAATATTATTAATAGCATAATTTAAATCAATTTCCGCCGCACGGGTTAACCCTTTTAGTGAGGGCGTTACAATCATTTATGTTTCATAATAGTGTGTAATCGCCTTATGATCTGTGGCGCTCGCACCAGCTGTGATTCTAACTGAATTCTATTTTGGTCCACCTTGATGGGTGCTATGATTTTATGAACCGTATCAATTATGAAATAGTCTGCTTCGACGCGGTTCTCATGTTGAATAGCTCATAACTTTAAAATGAACAATTATTTGACATTTAGTATAAGCTCCTCATCGGTTGTTCTTGTTAGTTAATTGGTTTATTTGTATTACTTTTAGGTTTACGCTGCCTAACTATTTCTTGTCATCAGACGTAGAATCTTATGGCATCGTCATGGAGCAAGTATACCACTTATTTACATATTTAAAAAAAAAATATAGTGATTTGGGGGATATGAATGACTCACTTGTGAAATTGTGGTTTGTGTCAATGGACGCGTATAAAATCTTCTCTTAGTTTAGAATTTAAATCGCGAATAAAAAGGCAGTGTCTCGAAAATTTTACAACAATCCACATTATGTCTACTCTACAAGGGGAATGTTCCGCTTACTAAACTGTTTAATAATCAGCTATCACAAAGTGACTCAGCCAAACGAAGGCAAGCCACCTGGAAGAAATCCGGACTTAAACTCTAGAGACCACGCTATTGGCTGTGAAACTAAGCTGTTTCAAGATAACAAACTACTCATATTCCAACTAAATGAAGATAAATGTCAATGGGCATAACATCTGGGATTAAACAGTACAATATAAATAAGTGAAATGAACCTGTGAGAATGGTTGAAATACTTGCGACAGACAAGTGAATTCAGTGACAGCGGGTCGCCGGAAGAACGTCTCGTTGTCTTTTTGTCACGTTTAAGGAAATTAAGTAGTAAAGTAATTTAAATCAGGTGGTCGCGAAGCCATTATGCGTGCTACGTTTTCAACACGTGCTGCAGCCGACAATAGTGTGGCCTTAGGTCCATTGTTCCGGCAGTAAAGCACGGCGGTGGAGCCGGCGCGCCCCGCACCGCGTCTGGCCGCGCCTGGCTCGCAGGTGGCGCAAACATCCTTGTTTTAAATGAAAGTCGATTGTTTGTATTTTACGATTATTACTCAAGATTTTACAGTGCTTTTCTTAATTATTCATTTGTGAGAAATATTTTGGTGGGAAAAAATTGGTTTCTATAGTTTGTCACATCTGCTTAGTTCTCTAGACCCGTCGTCTGTCAGCTCAGTGTGCTTCGTACACATCAAATTTAGGATGTTTTAGACAAAAATACAGGTGGCGGTAATAACTGTTGTAATAAATAGCCCTAAAAACTAGTCCTAGCTTTTTAAACTTTGATGATAACAAAACCAATCATATAGGATTTGAGGCCATTTCCTAGTTTTGGTTTAAAATTGGAACAAAAAATAATGAGAAGATGACACAGTAAGATTTTTAATATCGATCGCAGTCGCAACTATTACCATCTATTACGTAGATAAACTATTAATAATACTTGGACCATCAATCACCGTAAGGTCAAAGCTGCACGCGGAAACGGAATGTTCACTGTTAGCAGTTTTTTATGAATTGTTTTTGTGTTAGATATCATTAAGTATGGAAGTGTACCGGCCAACGTTGGTGGGCGCCGCAGTGACACGTAGCAACGGATTATTTCGACGGACTATTTATAATGTGGGGCTCGGAGACGCGGATTGCGGACGATGGAATCTGCTCCTTTGTCATTGGAGCAACCTGTTCTCTCGGGTTGGAGCTCACGGCGAGCACAATGTAATATAACGGGCCACCTGATTAACCGCCATTCCGGCCGCATGCAGATATCGAGTGCCGGCGAGCGTGCCACACTACTGCCGCACCACCATGCCGCGCCGAGCCGATCACTGATCATATTAATTTCAAATGATAGATTGCTTTTATATTGTTAATGCCTTATTATGATAAAGATAAGAACATCAAGGTCACTGAACTTTCTAAGGCTTAAATGGAGGCGGGCACGACATTGTGCTTACAGATGATGCTCCTATGATCGATAAAGCACTGTGGGAACGGATCTCACAAGTGTACAACTCTAAATACTTTTTTGTCTGATTGTACGTACTCATCATAACCGGCACCATTTATGTTTCCTTCTTGTGTTTTTTTGCTTTGAGTTTTTCAACCGCGACACTGTAGCAGGTGAAGGGAACAGAATTTCACACGAGCTATAACTTTAAACGACGTTTTGTTTCTATGGATATTTCAGATAGATATGACTTTTTGCGATTTTGGATGCTTCTGGTGAGGAAGAATCCTTTTAGTCGAAAGAGTCTAAAGTTCACTTTTTTTTTTACTTGTATTTACTAATTAATGTCCGATGTTACAACGGTGTTAAGTAAGTAGGTAGGTAGCACTACATGTAGGTGGGATATTTAATAACATTGGGATCTATTAGTAGAAATACAACTGTTTAATTACAAGGTATACCATATTGTTCCCTCACAAATTGAAGAGCAGTTCTCAGGAATTACTAAACAGGAGACGGAATCACCCTTAATCCCATTTCATCGATATGTAACACTTATAAAAAACGGGGACACCTTTTGCAACATCCGCTGTCAATTCTCACGAGACAGGTAGCAGCTTCCGTTGAATCTTTTATTAAACACACTGAGGATAATCATTACAGTGTGTGCAATGTAGGATATGGGTAACTGTACCGGTCAGGTAACATTCCCGCCTCGTGATTCAAGCGAAATGTATCACGGTTAATGAGACAAGTCCAATTGGATCGCTCGGCTCGGCCGCAGTCCGACTTTTGATTGTTTTGATATCGATATGACATGAGCTTTACGTATTGATTAACATTTTAAATATTATGACACAAATCTTATCTTACTAATATTATAAATGCGAAAGTTTGTGAGGATGGATGGATGGATGTTTGTTACTCTTTCACGCAAAAACTACTGAACGGAGTTGGATTGAATTTAGCACAAAGATAGTTTATAACCTGGATGTGTATGTGTTAACATAGGATACTTTTTATCCCGGTAGTTTATCACGGGATCACCCGTGGGATGATTATCGAACTCCACGCGGGCGACGCCGCGGGCATAAGCTATCATACATATAAGGACGAAGTTTATACAGACATCGTAACATATAAAACTGAAATAACAATAATTCACTTTCATATGCATAAAATTAACATATTGTGTACCTACTCAAATGAATGCAAATTCCGGGGTACCTACTACCTAAATTATGCTTTAAAAATTATAATATGCAAAATCGTTTTGAAACTGTAACAATTAAGTATTATTTATTTAAATGGTATGCCGACTAACATTGAGAAATATGCAGGTAGGAACGAACGGTGAGATGCAGTGTTATGCAAAAAATAAAGTGCATAAATTGCATAAATAATCGAGGAAGTAATTTGACAGGTCACCTTAGTTCAGGAACTGGTTCACGGCAACAAGTTGTAGTCAGACGGAACGGGGAGCGTCGGGGAGCAGCTACACATATATACTGGGGTCGCAAAGGATTGCACACTGATGTGAATAATAAAGAAAGGTAATATGTTCTAAAGAAATAAGCGCACGTTTGTTAACTGTAGGATTAGGATTTCAGTAAGGTGTTTAGTCAAGTTTTAAATATTACGTTCAAAGTTTATTTTTAATGTTTTCAGATGTCGAACAGTCTATGTTGAAAATTCTGATCGGGTTATGAGATAACTATGGATTGAAATATCCATAGTTACCTCATAACATAGACTTATGATAACTTGAGCCTATCCCAACCAACTGATCATGTCAGGGACTTTATAACACGTTAAAACAATGTTGTACGTATTTAGGCCAATACACAACAGCGTCACTCGCATTACGCAACTACGCACATGAACATTGGTCGGTCGGTGCGGCGAGGTACTTCCAACCCTCCCTGCATCCGCGCTCGGTGATCTATTGTTTGCCGAGAGCAATGAAACGAGAAAAAACCTTGTTCCCAAACGCATCGTGAGAAATCATTAAATGTGCTCCCGATTCACTGGGAGTTGCGCTATAAGCGGGAATCGATAAAATATCGGGTTACTTTTCGCTGGCCGATACTTTTTGTAAGATGGTCCTTCGAATCTTTGCCAATTAGTAAGCTTTTGTATTTTTCTATGAAGTTGCTGTTCGGGTGACTGCAGGGATTTTTATTGCTTTAAAGATTTTAGATAGAAATACTACGAGTTGTTTTTGGAAAATACTAAAACAACTGATTTTAGCTGTTAATTGTAGTACCAACTACACCAATAATCTCTTCCCCATTACGTAGCCAGTGCTACGAGCTACGCTACGAGCTACGTATTTTTAAGTAGAAAAATGTCAATTTAGGCGAACAATACTACTACGCTAAGTACCTACTAGGTATACATTTTGTTTGTTTAAAAACACTGCAATAATGCTACATTATGTAGCACTGTAAGTTGTTTGATGGTACAAAATGAAGCATCGCCAGGAACTACCCTTGTTAACTATTCATATTACCATATCCCATACCGTTGCTTCACAGTTTTTTTTGTTGTATTTTTTGTTTACGTTTTGTCGCATATTTGTTTGTTTTTGTAAAACACCCGTGGCTTTTTGTTGTTCCGTTACAAGTGTCGTTCCCATCCTTTTTTTACAAAAGGAAACTGTAAGGAAAAGGAAGGTTAATGAGTTTAACCGTCTACGTTTGTACTATTTAAAGTAAACTGTGTGCATCTATGCACATATGGATGTTCGATCGTAACTCAACTAGGTACTAACCTGATTTGACAAAGGAGGTGTTATTTCCGTTTTGAGATAGACCTAAGATATTTTTTTTTTTGCTATCCTGCTTTGTGTCTGACTGTTGGGCAAAGGTCTTCCATTGTACCTTTCAAACCTCTCTATCGTACGCGATCTCTAGCCATGTTTGGCCCGCAAACAAAATTAGTCCTAAAATCTCCAGGAAAAAATATGTCAGTGAAAACTAGCCCACCGCGACACTGACGATGCGAGTGGCGGTGGCGGCAGGCTGGTGTTGCGCCACGGTGAGCACGCGACGCCGCGCCGCCACCTCTCGCTCTCCGCCTGACTCATGCGCAAGGATTCCTGTTTCGTACCAACTAGCAGGCTACCACTGTACTATCACCGTAACATTATGCCCAAACGATCTGCCAACGCATTGTCTTTGAACTTACTGTTTGGCGATAAATGTCAGTGTTGATTTACAGTTGTTAAATCTCGACGACTGGCGCATTGTGTACCGTTCTCTGACTATTATAATATTCAAATTGACTAAGTTATGTTTAAGTAATATTATTGTTGCCACTCTATTACTGTGGAAAACGACGTATCCTTAAAGTTATTCAGTCAGTTAGCTTGAAGCTTAATCATTAGCTACGTGCATCAAATAAACTGTCGTTCTTGATAACCATCTTGATTTAATAAAATATAAGACAAGCAACCAGAACATGAGTGTGTAAGCAAGCAACATAGTCATATATCGCAGTTACCTACTTACTCATCTTTGGCACCGGCTGAAAACTCTGAAAAGATAACCATGTTGAAAGACAGTGTAACGATAAATGCTGATAATACTAAAGAAAAGTTATTAAAAAGACAGTTGTTCAAAATTGGAAAAGATTGCTATTAAACTTAATCATTTCCATTCCTAAACTACCGCCGTTTACATCCATGTTTAAATGATCGTAGGTCACTACGTCTGGTTATGCGACAGTATCTTAGGTTTCCGCTATCGTTGGCCGCAGCTGCGTCACTAATAAACAAGCGCCGTCTCTCGGTTGTCATATCGCACCACTACACGATGCTGTACGACGTTAATCTTGAGTATCGCTCGAAGGTTCTATTCATTGTTAACCTAAAATTAAATCAATTCTAATAAAGTTGCTTGAAGTTCGTTAAGTTGATCTATGAAATGTCTTCTCCTTAAATTCGAGCTTCAGGTAGGTATACTTTATTAGGTGATAACTGACTGCTACAACTTCTCCAGGCTACCACTACATAATGCTCGTTACAACTGGCCCCAGTCCCACAAGCATCACCTTTCGATCGTTAACCAGCTACGACCCACACGCGCTGCAAATGTCGACTGTTTGTGCCCGGAGCCCATACGCCACGCTCGACATATTGTTTTCTCGACTAGGTATCATTTATCACAATTAAAATTTTGTCATTCTGCCAATATATTATACAGATGGATCTTGACTGAGTTCATTAAAAATAATTTATATATAAACGTCGCAAGTGTTGGTAAGTGGGGCGGTTGGCGGCCTGGCCGGCCGGGTTCGGTGTGGCGCTTGACGCGCGGAGACGCGCGCCCGCGCAGGTTGTACCACGCAGCCGCGCCATACTGATTTTATTGCGATCTTGATTAATATTTATGATTCAATTCTTTGTACCACTCGTGAATTACATATGACAGTACGGTCCGCACAGCCCGCGCTGACCGTAACTTGATAAATCGGTTTAGGCAAACTCTTAAGTATTAGCGATTCGCAACGCATTTCCACGGGTGATGTAGGTGTTCAAGAGTCGTAAAATCAGCATGAATCATGATTAAATGTAACAGTAAATAACATGCAAATATTCCTACTTATACTTAAAATTACTTTCACCCTTACGTAGGCATATAAGTTAAAAACGATTTCAGCGATCAGATAGTTCAGATGAGCATAATGCTATGCAAGATAGATCAGATGCGTTTGTGTTTTGATTTCTTAGAGGAACTCTCGGGCTTATTGATATGAAAGTAACAATTGTCGCAGGCCGTTGCAGCAGCCCACCCACTTTGCGTCATCTGATAGAACAACTTTCTCGGTTTTTTTGTTCAAATTCAAAGGGTAATCCAATCTGACAAGCACGAATGATTTGCGACAATTGTCAATCAATGTACCTACTTACAAATAAATCTGAGATGCGAATAATTACCTAAATACTTATGCTAATTCTCGCACGTGGTGCCATTAGAAAGTTGGAAGAAAATAGTTGGTTGTTGTGAGTGATGGACAGCTGATAGTGCAGTGCGGACATGTCCTCGTTGACAACGGGCGGTGCGGTGGACGCGGCGGACGCGGCTCGGCACACGGTAGCAGCGCGTCTCATAAACAAACGCTCCTGTTTGACAGATACAATCAGCGTCCGCGCGCCGACGATTGTCAGCGGGCCATTCTATTGTGACAGCCACGAACTGTGCCAAAAAGAAAAGTCATTACAATTAACCGGTTACATTTTTAGTTCACTTATCAGTTGAGACGAACTAAGGTGTTCATCTATGTGCATGGTGCTCTCATTCAGGTAACGAGAACATTCGGTATAGTACAGCAGCATACGGGCAAATCAGTACCGTTGATTAGACACGTAGACCGTACGCAAAAAACTATTTGCGCTGTTATCAGTAACTGTGAATGAAAAGAAATAAAGTGATAATGAAGTTTAGTTGCTGACTGTACCTATGAATCTTTGATGAATGAAAGCATTAAAAGATCATTTTAAACGGATTAAATCGTCGTGCCGTTCGAGTTGATTGAGGAAACTTCCTTTACTTTTTCCTTTATTCCAAAATCTTTGTTTGTCGATGGGCGAGTAAAGATTAAAGAATATTATTACGGTATTTGCAAAATGAGTCACTAATAACTTGACTCTACTTTATATAACTGTGAATTGTAACTAAGCTGAAAAAAAAAGGAAATTGGTATTTCGGGACTGTAAGAAAATGTACGTTATTTACATTTAAAGCATAAGTAGATAATATCGGATTCGCAACAGTAGATCGGATTATCAGCGCACATCTACTTACAAAGAATGTCTATAAAAGTTTGTTATAGACTAGATAAGTCTAGAAAGTCGATCACAAACAACGCACACAAAGCCGAGATATAGGTATGCAGCCAGACTTAGCAAGCTTTACTGATTCTTAGAATTTCGGAAAAGTCAGGATTAAAAAAAAACATGTCTGCATTATAATATTGGGCTCATAATACAGTTTTGCTAGTCATCAGTGTCGCTACACTCGCCACTCAGTGCTACGCTTGACACCCGGATCCAGGAGCAAAAAACAAAGCCTTAATTAACCATTATAATAAATACAATGCAACACTTAATAGCGTCGTGAATTAAAAGGCTCCGTTAGCCTGTTATTTATGAATTGATCGACTTGTGTCCGGTGAGTCGGTGACGAAAGCAGACCACTTCGTGATCAACGGTGCTCCAAAATCAATGCTAAACACAGTTGTCCCAAGCTTATCTTTACGACTGGGTTGTATGGGTACCCACTTACAACGGAATTTTAATTCGTCATGAATTCTTTGTATCTTATCTGACCTATTGAAGAGTATCAAAATAATTTTGGTAATGAGTTTAAATTGCGGTTTAAGGTGTTCTGAATAGTGGTGGGTGACAACTATAGGTGAAATCCATGTAGATATCAATTTTCATTGAAAGTTCTTTTTACGTTTTACAAAATTAATTTTGTTTCAAAATTAAAAAAAAAATTAAAATGTTGAATGTGTTTGTTGATTGTGGGTTGAAATTAGAGGGAAGGGGGGGCACACGATTTTTACCACTTTAGAAGTAAGTACCTTTTTTCATGTTTTTTCTAAATAAATTCGCGAATTGAAAGAAGTGTCATCGCCATCATTGTTATGTATGACTCACGCTGTTAAACACCCATAACTTAGATATGTTATATAATTAGTATTTATTATTGAGCACGCTACGAAAGTCACGTAAATATCGCGTAGACAACAAAGTAGTTTCAAACGCGCAAAATGTACTTTATAGCGGAGTCGGCAGTCGATAGGCTAATAACCTGTCGCCACTTACGAGTACTTACGAGCTGCGCGTAGTTGGTGTAGTCGTGACCTCTGACCTATCATTCATTGCGTTTACTGTCGCTACCGGCCGGTAGCCTAGCAGACATTGGTTCAACATGAACATTATCTACTCATTAGATAAGTAATTTAGAATTAATGATATCTATTTATTTTTTAATTTAAAAAATGTCACACAGTTTGTTCCAACAACAAACACTTCATCGACACCATCGTGATGAAGCGCCAGGGCCGAAATTTATATTTTCTTACGTTTTTTGCGCTTCCACCTTAATAATAGAACTGTAAATCTTTATTTTATTAAATATAATTTTTAATTTTTATAGTTAATTAATTCTAGGAGACCATTTAAATAGGATACATGTCCTAAAAAAAAACAACCCATGTTCCGACGAGGATGGGATTCGAACCCACGCGTGCAGAGCACATTGGATTAGCAGTCCAACGCCTTAACCTCTCGGCCACCTCGTCTTATGCCTGTGTATACAAATATATAAACCGTGTCTGTAAGTACATACGACACCTTCCGTAGTACTATCATATTTTTTTTCCCAAAAAATGAAAAACGGAAAAATGTTTAAATGTAATTCCTAACACAGTCTATAGGAATTGAAATTCTATTAACATCGGCACAGTACAATGGCGTGCCGTATTCCCAAAGTACATATTTTATGGTCCTAGTCTATATTATTGCTGATCATATGATATCCGGACAGGGTCCTTATCTTTATTGCCTTTCTATCTTTGTTCAAGCTTGCCTTCTATCTATATGTCAATTTAAAATCAAAATATACGCATATAAGATGGAATCAATTGTATGGCAATTGTTTACTTTGTTCGTTATCTGTACTTCCGGAGACGTTCAAGATCATTAGTATTTAAATACGTTTATGTGAACTATAAGTTTGGTACCTACCAGTAATGTAATAAGTACAGCCATGTTAGGAATATTTATTCAAGTTGGTATTATACTATCAAGTGTTTTTTCAGTTCTTTGTTGATATGTGCGTTGTTAAACATCAGTGTTTTTCACTTATAATAAGTAGTTAAAACACTTTAATGTATACTTGAGTGGTGATTCGATCCCATTGGCATGGAACTATTCATAAATAATGAGCAGGGGTAGGCACGTCTGTGTCAAGTAATCTAGTAAACCGGTGGATGCGTGGCCTTTCGTAACGTGTGCCCACATTCCCGTCGGCCACGCACGTAGCGCTGCCCTGTGCCCGCCCGAATATTTTCTCGTAGGTGATAGAAAAAATCAAAGAAGTATTATTGTGTCGGGGGTTGTTCGCGCACGGTCAACAATTTACATTCCTCACGACTCGAGGTCGGCATGCCGGGGTCGGGTCGATTTCTACATGTAAAGGATCATAAAAAATCGTGACATAAGAAATCATTAGGAATTTACAGAAACCTGCGTGGTTCACGGAATGATTGTTAAACTGACCATAGGATATTTTGAGGAAATGGGTATACATTTTCAATTCCCGAGAGGTTGTTCTGTTCTAATCAGATGAGGGCACGAGTTAAACAAATAGCTGGGAGTAAGGGGACGGCAGCGGCGCGGGCGCCGGGCGAGCGGTCGGGCAGGATCAGGGGTCACGCAGCGTGCAGCGGCTGCCCGATTAGTTAGTAGTTGAGTACGCCGTCGTGCACCCCCCAGCTGACTACTGGACGTACCTGACTACTGATAGACTGCACTAGCCGTAGAAACGACACATTCATTTGAACGAACAATGCTTGAATAACTGTTTGTTCTCGCTGTCGGTAATTGTTGTTGCGCATTCTTGTTTGTCAAGTAATTAAGATGGCCTGCAGTAGTTGCAGTGCAGCAATACGATACCCTCTATCTACTAAACTACGTATTTATAATAGCTTTTAAATTAGTAGGTTTTAACGGCCTTGTATAGGTTTTATAGAGTGCTAGAGATGGTTAGAAATTAAGTTATAAAATTAAAAGGATCACGAAGTATTAGGTTAAGGATGTTAATGGTCCTACTTAACTATTTCTGACTCAATTTTTTTTTCAAAGGATAATATTGAATTAATTAAAAGATCCAAATTACAAAATTAGCACAGTATTTTACGTCAATACCGACAATATTGTTAATAATAAATTCATTTCATTAGAAACTCGTTCGGTTCTTTCGATAACATGTCTTTAATATCGCACAGTACCGCGATCCCGATACCGGTCAGAAAGCGGTTACATCAGGCTATTGTCTCAGTTTATTGACTTTGCTCAGATAAGTGAGCTATTAGCCGGCGATCGGCTCTCGACAAATTTGGCAATACATCGGGTCCCTGCGCTTCGTGCAGGATTAATGACGAGATGTCGCAGTAGCAGCCGCAGGCAGTCTGAGTTACTAAGGCCGTTGCTACAACTGCATTCTCGATTTTCATTGATTTTGAGAAGGATCGTTGCAGTTTATTGAATAACACACTTGTTTAAGTAAAGACACTTTGGCTTATTATAAACTTCAATTCATGCCGCTCCCTACCGGAAAAAAAATTCACTAGTAAATGCTAGTTTGAGTCATTAGAATTATTGATGTTTTAACCACTCTTGTCTCTAAGCTAGGCGGTTTGATTTAAGTTTCTTCAGAAGATCTCTCATTCATCAGACCGCGCCTAAGCCTCGGACTACTAAGGCTAAATAATTTGTTGATACTTTTATATTCATCACAATCAATACGATCGGTAAGAATGTTTGAAAGCCAATTATTTACCACAACAGCTACCTTTCTCAGCTTCTACAATACAAACAAGGTTTAAAAAAAGGCAAAAGTGAAAACAGTGTCAAAAACCTACAACTATGTACTTATTTACATGGTATAAAATAAAGTCGCTTCCGCTGTCTGTACGCTTAGATTGATTGCGGCCATATCACCACCATACCACTGGCCATATCCCTGGTGGAATGGTTGGGCTAAAACTACTGAGAAAATAGTGTTGTGGACTACAAGAGCATAAATTATTCAGGAGTTTCCTATACTTAGCAATGTCTACTTATTTATAACTAATACTATCTGTTACACATGAATCATGTAATTCAAGTTCTAATATTCATTCCGTCTGCTATTATCCTCATTTTGTAAAACGACATTAAAAACTCCTTGCGTAAACTTTTATTTTTCACGTCTGTCTGTTATTAACATACAATACACATAATACAATTTCATTACATTATAATACAATTTCTTTTGTTTTCATCTCTGCTCCTTTTAAACTACGCAACGGATTTTTATGAAGTTTTCAGCAATAGATAGAGTGATTCAAGAGGAACGTTTATATGTATATTGCACCCGTGCGAAGCCGGGGCGGGTCGCTAGTAGGTTATAAAATAATTATTAACGCTTATTTTTGACGATAGTTGCGACATAATACGTATCCCCCTATACCCCCTATATACAAGTAAATATGCATGTTCCAAAAGTAATAATCTTGAAAATTTTTCAACAAACAACGATACTCGTACTTTCGTAGGGATCGAACTCACGACATCTCGAATGGAAGTCTAACGGCGCTAGAGGCCTAGATTTTATCTCACTGAGATAAATCTGGAGTAAATTTGGTACCACATGCAAACAGTATGTGGTGTCGTTGTTTAAATAAAAGGTATTAAAGATAGTTCCGCATTGTATTTTAATCGTTTTAATTTCGATACCCTACTTTACTCCCTTAAAGGTAACATTTGTAATTAACCCCCTTTATATATTTTAAATAATGACCCGTTCTTTTATAGAAATTCGTGAAAATTAACTATCATCAGTTTCGTAGTGAGTGCCTGATGTAAGGTGCGCGCAATATCTCAGACTTAGACATACATTTTTCGACCCGTATGAACAATAGCCCTCTCTCTACTCATTGATGTCATGTGGTCCCAGCTGGTATAGTAATTAATTATACTTAATAACCATTAAAGTAAATACATATTTGTAAGTACGAGATTTTTGTTGAAGTAGGAACCAATGTACCCAAAAACAAAATTTTAACTGTTGTGTTATGTTATGTGCAATGGTTTTATATTTTTTTTTTAATGATTTGTCCTCTCATTTTGCTTTCATATGAAATGAAATGAAAATGATTTAATGGTTTCAAACACCGAAAATGAATCGGTATGGAATTCATATTCAATTCGGTTTTAAAATTATTTAAAACTTAGACTACAAAAAGAAGACAAGGAAAAGATTAGATCTATTTATTTAAAAAACTCTGTGTATGGGTACCTAACATCCTTTTATTAGTTCATTATCTGCTTGTTGGATTTGAACTACGTTTTCTGCTGTGAAACTATTAAAAATGTGTGTTTCCTTATAAGGCAGTATACAAAACAAGTTATTAACATACCAAATCATCAAAAAAATACTTGAAAAATTATGGCAAAAAGACTGCTCCAGGTGAGGCTCGAACTCACAACCCCGGCATTGCTCACGAACACTGTCTTATAAGTACCGTGCGCTAACCAATTGCGCCACTGGAGCGATGGTCGGGCTGTCCAAATTACAATATGGTTTCCCCGTGCCCCCTCCTCCCCGCTCCTCTACCCTTGCTACTCCATCCATTCATGAGGAAGTCTAGTTGACTTTGAGAATTGCGTCATAATTTATGTAGATTGCTACGGTATTATAGTGTTAACAACGTAGTAACGTATCCATGCATGGTGTTTAACACCTTGTTTGATAAATAACTAACTTTATCGAACAATGTTTATAGTTACGGTTAAAATCACCGCGCCGCCGATGGAATCACTTCGTTATCTTGTGACTAGGTACTATATTCTCATATCAGTCATTCCATACTCGTCATTGCTGTTAATTATAAGCATTTTATCAAACTAACCCTAATGTTGTTGCGTGATAGGTATTTAGGTACCTAATAAACGTACTTTCATAAAGTAACGCATCTATTTAGAAAAATATGTAGATAGTTTGTATGGAGTTAATCAAACTTAACTAAAGTTGATTAAAACATAAATTTACATACCAAGTTTAGGTCGCTGTCCCATTGAAAGCTGTTAACTATAACATAGTTGGCTAACTACGTACCTTGTTAGTTAACTATGCACTATTAGCAAATGACAACTTGTCAACTTCATTAGTAAGCTATAAATCTACAAATAATAAGATAGTGAGCGACCGCGGTCACATAGTCAAGACATCCACTAGTGAAGTGGTGACCTAGCTATCATCATCATCATCATCCACAGCCCGACTTCACCCACTGCTGAGTATAGGCCTCTCTTTGCTTGTGACCCAGCAAACCAGTATTTCATTCACATTTCGAGCTATTAACTAGAAGTGTGCGCCTTAGCGAGACTTTTAGTCTCGAAGTAGACTTCATCTGCGAGCGATGACACATACAATAGTCGCAATAGCTGAGCTGGAATTTTAGTACCTAGTTTAAAATGTGACCCGAAAACTAGTAAAGTATTATATCGCCATTGCTGCACCTTCGAGATCAAATTGCAGTTTGGCTTTTCTTGAACTATAAAAAGCTTCTAGACACATGTTCTCACCAAAGGGCGAAGGCCCTTTAGTTTGCTTGTCTTTCTGTCTGCCTCAAAGCCATCCATAAATAACAGGAAGCCAGTTGAAATTGTCCTAAAATGCTTGCATCTATGCCTTTATCACTTAAAATATTTTCTGTGATACGGAACCCACAGACTGCCTCGTTGGTCTAGTGGTCGCAAGCACGACAAGCTGTCATGGGTTCGATTCCCGGGTCGGGTAAAGTGATATTAGCTTTTTCCATCAGGAATTTCTTAGTAGCAGCCACGGAGTCTAGATTTGCGTCCGGTTGATGGCAATAGTCTCACCCCCCATTACATGGGACTTAAACATAACTGGCAAAATGTGTGTGTACTATTAGATACACCTCTGCTTAATCCTACGGGGGTTACAGGCGCGACGTTATGTTATTTGGAACCTATGGGTTCCAAATAACATAACACACACACACACACACACATACTATGGTACGCTGGTACGACTTACGTGTTTGATAAACTTCACGTTTTTTATTAGGGTTCCGTAGCCGAATGGCGAAAAACGAAACCCTTATAGATTCGTCATGTCTGTCTGTCTGTCCGTCTGTATGTCACAGCCACGTTATTCCGAAACTATTAGGACTACACAGTCGAAACTTCGCGAATTCTGTAAACTGCTTTCCGATTTTAATACAAAAAAAAAACAAAGGGAGAAAAATATTTTTTCAATCGAACAAGTAGCTCGGAGATTAACGCGTTCAACCAAACTAACAAACTACATATTATTATATATTTACTCAGTGGAATATTAAATAATAAAATTCATTATTTGTTAACTTTGATATTTGGTTCAGTAAATAATTAATTTTCAAAAAGATTTGCAAAGGTATAGTAACACATTATTACTGACGAATGTTGTAGCAATCGTGCTCACCTATATGATTCGCGTGCTGACGCAGTTCTGTGACGTAGGGAAAATCGATTTCTGTTCAGATGGGAATGTTTACAAGTAAATCCCATAACTTTTTCTAATAAACGGGTAGTAAAATTATGCCAGACTTAAACCTCGTTAAATCATATTGATGGTTTTGCACTTTTACTAATAAAGGGGCCAGTGTTGAGTTTGCATTTGGGTGATTCCCCTATCTTACACATCGTTTTACGGTCTACTGATAGCAAGTTGTTTAAAACTGAAAGTGTATGCGTACCACCTTGTACACATCTTATACATTTACGTACTAACTTTTGCGCGCGGTTTCTGTACTACTTCCTACTAGGATAAAAGTATCTTTATGTCCTTATTTAACCAGCCATGTTTACCCACGTGCCGTGGGCGTCTCCAGGAGGAGGGGAGGTAGAGTCGCAGCTGAAATATATAAATATAGACAGTGGCTGAAATAAATTAAGTGCTTGCCCCGAGGCTAATAGGCAATTATGTCATGCATGAGGTTTCAAAAAATGAAGCATGTGGACATTTTAATCTTAAATTACATATATTATCTGAATTAATTCAAGGTTTGATGTAAAAATTTTCGTGCTCGCTTCGCTCGCTCTTGTAGACTACTTTCTCTTGAATCTTAATCTTTGTCTATAAGTCGCCCATGTAACTCCTGTATTAAGGGTCGGAACACTACTAACTTGTCCAAGGTAGTGTTTTAAAATTTTTGTGCTCGCTTCGCTCGCTCTTGCAGACTAGGTACTTTCTCTTGCATCTTAACTTTGTCTTAAAGTCCACCAAGTAACTCCTGCACGAAGGTTAGAAGCAATTCTAACCTGTCCAAGGCAGTGTGTAAAAAAAAATTCGAGCTCGCTACGCTCGCTCTTGTAGCCTACTACCTCTTGAATCTTAACTTGGCCTGTATGTCGACCAAGTCACTCCTATATGTAGGGTCTAAATAATTCTAACCTGTCCAGGGTAGGGTGTTAAAATTTTCGAGCTCGCTTCGCTCGTTCGTTAGCCTTAGCTCTTTTATTCTTGAAATTGTCTCCCAAAGTCAATTAAGTAACATGTATTTCTGACTAAAGGGACTAAGCAAAAGCTAACTTTTCTGGAGTGGAGAGTTTACATTTTGTTTTTGTTCCTACACTTTTCAAATAACTCGACAAAATTAGTAACTTTTACTTCCATATGTATAGAAAATCTAACCAATCCTTGGTGCTAACATTTATTAAGGTTGCCATTGCATTTTATAAAATAAAATCCTCCCCCCGCCCCCTCTCCCTTAAATAAAAATCTAGACTTACACGGGCACTTACGGGAAATCTTCCGTGATTTTTAATTATTCTGAGTTTCTGAGCTCTGTAAATCATGGAAGATATCCCGTGAGTGACAGTGTAAGTTTAGTTATAAACCGTGAAAGTTTTTTTAAAACAGTGCCTTAAAAATCAGTTTTTTTCTTCATCTTTCTGCCCCCCTCCTAGCTCAAAACCTGGCGACGCCCTTGCCGTGTGCCAAATATTTACAAACATACAGATTACTTTCGCATTTATACAATAGTAGCATGGATAACAATGTTAATTTGTACATAGTATTTCATTGAACTGTTTAAGTTGTAACGAGTAGCTTCGGTAGTTGTTGGTGGCTGGCAGCGGTCAGGCTCCGCCGGTGTACACCCGCGCTTGCGGCCATTCGATTAGCGCACCACAATGATATGTTAATGGCCTATCGAGAAATATAGTTTATTGTTCGTAGGCCTCAACCGCGCATCCTGCTGCGGCTGCTACCAGCTATGCGTCGGCGCAGCTTCAACATCGCTGCAGGCGCAATTAATGATTTGTATTACCTATAATTATTTTGTTTGGTGGTGTGCGGATAAGCTTAGGTACAATGGATATTATGTGCGTACAGTCATACATCTGGAATGATTGGTACCTAAACATGTCCAGTCATTCTACCATGTGAGGGGTTGACGATATCAACGTTTTGTCACTGGAACATGACATGAATGCGATTAGCACAACGCAGTGGAGTGCAGAAGTATAAGGAGTTTAGAAGGCATGGATATATACAGATACGTCTCGGGAGATCGAAGGTTTGGGAGGTTCAGGAGCCCAGTAAATGCTCCCTATCTATAGAAAATTTTAGATTGTACATGTCAACATTATTCAATGTCAACTAAAGGCAAGGGTCAAACATTAACTACCTCAAATTAATTAAAGCTCAGATAGGCGCATGTAACGCAATTCATGCAAGAGTTGCGTCGTACGAGGCGGGCTAATGGTATTGAGTAGAAATATCGAGCGGCGGCAAACTGACTGATCAGACCGATTGAGCAGGACAATTGCCCTTAATGAAAGTAATTAACACGACGCGATCGGCCGGCATCGATAGCGAGCCGCCATGCCACGCTGCGCCAGCGCAACCGACCAGACACCACAATATGCGCCTAAATCAACCTACAAGCGCTCCGATTTAATTAGAAAATAAATCACTCTTCTATTACACCCAATTCAGTTGGTATAAGGATGCAGAACATCTGTACCTGGACCTCCTCGATGTCATGTGAAAGTTATAACTTGGCTGTCTCACTGCCTTACTTGTTACTTATCTATTATATTAAGTGCACATTGATATTTCTCCCACAGTAAGGTGCGTATTTCTAACGCAATTTCAATTCAACAACAGGTAGTTGCGCTGTCGAATATTTTTTCTGTGTTCATTCAAGCCGTTCAAATTCCCAAAATCAGCTGATTCAGGTAAACATATTCCGCAAAGTGAATCGGTTTGTAAAAACGATTTGGAGTCATCGTCTGACTGCGTGAGAAAGTATATTACTGGTTATACACACGAGACCTACCTACACCAAAATATATTCTGCCAAAAATAGAAAAGATTCTTTTCGATGGAGCTTTGTTGCTTTGATTATTACTATTAGTTTCGATATAATTCCCTTTTTGCTGCGATCTCTGCGGCTTGACACAACACTTGGGTTCTTAATATATATTCTAGGAGAAAACGCGTAGAAAGGCCTCCCACATTCAAAACCACAGTGGGTACTTAATCTTGAAGGTTAATCCATATTATTGTTGACACAAACGTTATATAATTCGTGGAATACGAACTGGCAAGCAACACTAACCCACCTTTGTTTGCTCACATTTTCCAATATCAAGATGTGTGTAGATCAAGGTTACGGCTGCATTTATCTTTTATGGGCACTGTAAATCAAGAACAAATTTATCGATAAAATGGTATAAAGCTAACAGTGCGACTTGTTGATCTGTTTGTTTATGATATTCTACAGATAGCTATGCATATGTAAATATATAAAATAAATATGAAGCATGTCTCGGCCGAATTATTCAAGGTTAACATCATGAGTGTAGGAAAACTGTCGTTATTTAACGTAGATACCTATTGATAGATACCATAATATCTATGTTAAGGAATCAGTAGGTTAGGCGTAGTGTTTACCGAAATAACCATGTAAGACGTTTCTTTAAATATTTTGTCTGGATTTAAGTGCGAAAGAATTAATGTTAAGAGCGCAGGCGAGTCGTGTGGAGGTGTCGGGTTTAAATGGGCCATCGGTATGCGACAACGCCCTGCCCGCAATGTGTTGACCAGCACTTTATCAAGGTTACCGCCAGTAGTCAGCAGTTCAGCACGTGACACGCACTACTTAAATATTATGGAACTTCAAATTACATCCCAAAAAGTCACGTGTGACAATTACGGAAATATTTGTTTGAACCGTGATATAATAGGTTCAATGAAATCAATTTCATAACAATTATTACGACTTACTACCTACTTGCCAATTTCACGTAGTATATGCACCTACCTACATACTATTTTTATTTATTTGCTCTTGCAGTGCATTTCATTAATTGCTACACCTGTGTTTCGTTGTTGCTATGCTTCTTTATTATGTTTACGCAATTGCAGGTATTGTTTTGGATTTTAAACAGACATTAAACTTGAAAGGTGTCCATATCATCTAAGTTTTGGTCGATCGTCTAATTAAGTCAGAGAGAGTTTCGATAAGGATAAGGATGATATTAATTATAATTAAATGGTGTTGATCTACACATAAATAAGTACGATCAATAAGAAAATCTCTATATCCAACGTCGAGGCACGGCCATGTCGTCAATGTGAACGAACGAGACAATAAAAATAAGATCGAGTTCGGCCTGCAAATATAAAAGAATTCCTCGGCAAACGATGAATGAATCGGGGCATCATTCTCAAACGAGCATGTAGTTCGTTTTGTTTGATTGTATGTCCGTAATGAAAAAGCGCGTCTGGGCTCAGGTGCACACCTGTTGAGGCGCCGAGGCCGTGGGATACGGGCATACGGCTCATGCAGGTAAGGAGACGCGCAAAAACTGACCTATTGTACTTACGATCTGTAATGCCGAATATCTAGACAGTTTGATTAATTTCAACTGCTGTGGGTACTTAGACGGTATTCTTCTCTCTTTAGTCATACTATCTACTTAACTATACAGTTATAGAACAAGAACTACGTCATTAATAAAACTGGCCATGTACATGTTGGACTTGCGAGCTGAGAGTTCCGTATCACTTCCTTACTTTGTAACGAACTTCTTATTTTGGTTTTAAAAAAGAGCCCCGTGAGTTCTGTGATAGACAGACAGGCGCGCTGGTTTAGGAATAGGGTCTTGTTGGCACCGTTTGGGTACACCACCCGCAAAACAACAACACAAGCTACGCTAGAGGCAGCATTACACTTAGTAGTCAGGTATCTGAATGTCTTTACCCGAATTCGGACTCGCCACACGTTCAGTATTGACGAATTCAGGTCTCTTGTGATTGTTCGTTGTATTCGCATCTGTGGAGCTGCAATGCCGATAAACGCAAAATGCAAGAAATAATAAGACTTATGGTCCCTTACTGATATTTTAATGAATGCTCGCATATAGGTCAGACATCTACACATTGGCAATAAAATAAATAACTAAGATATCAATAAATTACTGCAGGTATGTTAAGTGTTTTAATTGAGGATTGAGCGCTGCTGATTAAGGGGTAATGCGTGTTATTTTAAATAGTGCTACTTAAAAGACTTCAACGCATTTTCACTTAAATAGAAATTTGTAGTATAAAGCCTGCGAAACCTGCGTGATATGCAGATCGTCGACAAGATTTTATTTTCTTTACCATACAGGGGCGGGACATAAAGAAAGCACGAACGCAACGCTTTTATGTGTAGGCAGAGACCCACTCAGATATGTACGTTCCGTGTTTCAATTTTTGCCCATATCTGGCAGCGGCGGTGTGCCGCCGCGTGTAGACAGATTCAGATATGCTAAGAACGTGCAGATCGGCTCGGCAGGCGCGACTGCGCGAGCGCCGCTGCAGCGCCCAATGTAGGCGTGAACAGCGCACCGGCCGCGGCCGCTCGACCTGCAGATTTATGCACACAGCTCCCAACACTACCTGCACCCTGCGCAATGCCACATACCTACTGCATAACGCTTCAAACCCACTCACGAATTTGCTAGCCGTCTATCCCACGCACAAAGCTTCCCGGCTAAACCGAATTTCTCTTTGTAGAGAGATATTTTATCTTCAACATTTTTTCTTTCTGTGAGGCGTAAATATTCTTTTTACCCTACTATTGAATAATCGGGTATGTGTGATTTAATGCGTTGTTGATTTTATCCACATTCTTCGCCGTTGTACAATACGCCGACTGGCACATTGCGAAATTCCATTAAGCTTTTTGAATACGAATAAAATGAGATTTTGGAAAAAATCCGACTCGCACTCGAACAGGTTATTGTTCAAGGTTTAAAGAGGAATAATCGCACTGTTGTGTTTCCAGTTAACCATGACAAATGGTGTTGCTTAGTTTACCTGTGGACTTCTTTGTTATTTCAATTGTTGCGTAATTGTTACAAATGTGATTTGATAAAACGATTGCAGAAATAACTTCTGCACCTTGTTACATAACATAACACTAATGAAGTCATAACAGACAACTATGTACTAGTTAGTAGTTCTTAATTCGTGTTTAAACACATAAAAAGCTGGTCAATTATTGATAAAGTTAAAGGAGACCATTAAAACACTAATAAAAAGCCGCGGGTCAACTTAACTGACACTCTAGGTTTAGTAGCGATTTTGACTTGAAAAAGAGCTTTCCTTTAGAAATTTTTGCAGTCTTGAAGCAATTATTCCAGATGAGGAAGTTGCAGTGCCCTGGGACAGCCTGCGCGATGGGTGAAACACTTGTCACTGCTTATTGCTTTAGTGATTGCAATCTTTATAAAACGGTACAGTGCACCATGATGATATCATTCGCAGTTGAGCATGACCCATAACATGAAAGAGAGCAAGATACGCTTTTATTTTATCTTTGGTTCATCACATTGTCTCCGTTGCCCTTGATATGACACAAACTTCCGTGTTTCAAATGCGATGTTGATTTGAAACGAGCATTTTATCACGTGGTCACCGATACGTCGATGCGATCGTGATGAAGACGGGGATGCGCGATAATAGAACTGTGTTAGTTGGATAACGCACGTCCGAACAACGTGCGGATGTCCTCGCCAACAGATAAGCCTCCACAACCTGTCCGAGCCTTATCGACGTACCTAAGTTCAGTCAACAGTGCCTATGCAAATAACACGTAGATACGATTTTTATTATTAACCTTAACGTACAATAACTTGATGCAACCCTGAAGTGTCAATCATATTCAGATTATGTTACCGATGTGTATTTTCACATGTAGATAATAAAATTCCCATTGCATTATGGTAAGTAACAGTTTAAATAAACCTGTATTGTAAAATCGAACTTCAGTTAGTTGAATAGTATGTGTATGTCCCAATACCTATAAGTATGTATTTTGAAAGTGAGTTGTGGTGATCGTTCCAGTTTGCTCCATCGTAAATCGCGTCTCCATTTGTTATAGCAACAGCGCTTGCTGATCTCGGCTGCAGGTATTGACAATGACATTGGCTGGTTACGAATGACCGACCACAGCTCTGTTGTAAGCACACGGTGTATTTGGCGCGTGCTCTATTGGGCTGGCGAAAGTAACAAAGTTGTAGTACAAGTGGTGGGATAAATAGATAGTACAGAAATACGCGAAGGTCGCGTTAAGTGGGTCGATGCGAGTCACTTCCGGCCGCGTGGACGGCACGTGCTCACAGGATGCGCATGTGCGCAGGAGTCGCCCTTCCGATGCACTGCAATTATGTAGCGAGCGATTCTCCCATGTTGCACTCAGATACATTATCGCATCTATGTAACTATATTTTGTAAGCTCACGTCATGTCGTAGTAAACCTAATAGTCCGCTGTTAGATGGGGTTATTCCAGTAACGTGTTTCATTGAATAATACTTTTTTAATTTTAATGTTTAATTCAAGCAATTTTTATTTCAATAAAAGAAAAATCTCTGAAGTTCGGTGGTACCTACTTCCTCTTCATGTCAGCGAGGTCGCACTCGATGTATTTATGTGTAAGTAAACGTATTCTATTTTGGGTAAGAAAGATAGTCGTAAAACATCACAATTTACAATTGAAAAGCGGTTACGAAAGCGCAACATAAGAAGGAATATTTCTTTCCAGTTGTGATAAACGACGACATTCATAAAGGTGAAGAAAAAAAATTAATTCGTGAATTCCTTAAGTTATTGGCACAAAAAGGGAAAATTTAAGACGTGCCAACTCAGACAATGCGGAGTGGTGTTAATCTTGCCACGATCAATAAACTCTCTGATTACACATTCATGGAATACTTTGTGGCGTGTCCCTCTGGCTCTGGACAGAGCGAACCGTGTTGCGTACACAACTACCTACTTACATTGTAATGTCGTGCTATGCATATAAGCGCATGTAAGTAATTCTTTAAATGGTTATAAATGCTGCTTATTGTTTGTCGACTCTGTTTTTTTTCTGAAGGTGTTTCATTTATTTAAAAGTTTTTTCTTGCATGGTAACTTGAAATATAAACATTGAATACGGTATTAATTTCATATTCATGCTTGATTTCTTTTGAAGCATTTCACTTCTAGATCGGTTAAACAAACATGTTCTTACGTACCTGTTTTCCCAATTTATCAGATGTTTCTATAATTCCTTCATCAGTTTTTATGTCCATAAAGGCCTAGTTTCTTTTAATTTATATATAGCGTGTAATTATTATATTGATGTGTTGAAATTCGTTACGTTTCCGAGACATATGGGTCAGCAGACGCATAAACTTCGACCAACTGATCCAGATTAGTTAAAAAAATATGCCAGCTGACCGTTTCCTATACAGACGAAGTTAATAGTTGTAGGGAGGCGGGCGAGGTGACACGGACTAAATTGGCACATCTGTCACTGCTCACCTAGATGAGGCGGCGGCCTGCGGGCCCGTGCTACGAGCGTCATCTGCGGGCCACGGTCAACGGTACTCATGAGATATATTACTTTTTATACTCTTAATAACAAGGCAGACTTAAATACGTTAATTAAATGAACGTTTGAGTATAATTAATTGATATTCTTAACTTTATTTGGAATGCTACGCTGCTACGGCTTTTCAATTTTAGGAAACTGTGCTAGAAAGTACTTACTCACTCAAAATATTATTTGCCAACTATGTTCTATGTATATTCAACGGTTACTGTGACCTCATGCAGTATTTGCGACATTATCATATCTCGGTGATGTAAATTATTTTAGCAGACATTAGATTAGTGACGTGACAAGACAACGCTCACTAAACACACAATTGTTTGTGATTATTGTGGAAACGAATTAAATAGGTTCCTAACTTCTTAAAATTAAAAAAGAATATCGGAATAAAGCCTTAGCTCATTCCCATATGAATGAAGTTAGTAAGCCTTGATATGAATGCCTGGCCACGCAACGCGACGACGATCTCACGCGCAACAAAGTCCCACATTTGACAACATGTCGCTCTCTCTATAGTAAAATCCGATGACACATCTCAGTTCTTCATCGCTCATTTTGAAGCGGGTGACCATATAAACGATAATCTCCAATGGCTTTTTGTCGTTTTATTATTTCACAATAGCTTGCTAGAACTTCCCTTAATTTTAAGTCATCAAATGATTTCCAGTTACATTATTATTCCAACCATGATTTATACGATTGTTGTAATAACGTAGATAAGCGATTAGATATTAATGGCTTTTTAGCTTTTGTACAGTTCACGCAAACAAGTTTCTACTGTTTGTACCACAACCAAAGTCGAGATAATAAAGTAATTAACTATTCAGCTGCGTATTTTAGTATTGTTAAATCTGATACCGGACCACGAACTTTCGATCACTTAAAATTAAAAAGTCTGAGCCAAAATATGAATAACGTTGAGATTACGAGACGTCAGAGATCAGCGACCGTAAACCTCCGAAGACCCACCTGCTCTCTATTCAGAACGCCAAACAGCGAGCACAATAAGACCTATTCAAATGTTAAACAAAAATGGCGTTCGATAGACAGCAGCACTATATTGAATTAAGTCGAAGGCGGAACAATGCTTACATCGATATCTCTACCTACTTTCTTTTCGAGAAAGACAACAAAGTTCCTTCTTGCGAGGACGCTGACAAGCAAGCCGCGACACAAAGAAGATCGACGGCGGTTGCCCGTAATGCACAAAGGTCAGCCCGGCTCGAGATCACCTTACACCGGTCGCAGCCGCCCGCGCCGCGCACCGCCGCGCATCGTGCGCCCGCGCCGCCGCCGCCGCCGCGCCGCGCCGCTCTATACTTTTGTGAGTCGACGACGACGAGTATTATCGCGCGATCTGGGAGCGGAGATGCTTCTCATAATGCGTCCAGATAAACCCGCTTTGTGTCGTGTGCTCTCTATAACAAGAACAATATTCCATGAAAGGAGTGCGCAACGCAACAGGTACATGCCCCCGCGATTATCTTCTAGTTTAGGTGACGTGTGGTCGCCTCTTTTCAATTCTCTAACTAGGTATAAATTTTTTCCTTTGGAACCATAGAAAACACCATGAACTTAACAAACTGTTTTTACATATTTACATATTATATTGAAATAAAAGAGTTACCCAACCTGAACGTACATGAATAGTAGGAATTCACCATCATATTTGTTTATAGAATAAATCCTAAACCGCTCTAAAACTCTCTCAAACGAAATACCGCAAAATATTAATTTATTAAATACAAAGCTAACTAATATCTGTGCAAGCTTATGAATCAAAGTAGTAGTAGTGACTGGGCGCATGCGCCACGAGCCACGAGCCACGACACGTTTAGAAGCACTGAATTAAACAATCACGGCTGACTCATAATACCGGTTGGCTATAAAGACAACTCAAATAATCTGTGTCTAGTTTATTTCTCAGACAAAACGCCATGTTACTACGATAGCATAATTTAACATTGTTTTATACTTACTCCCAAAGCTTAAACAACATTATCGCTGATTCATAAATCGGTACGAACGGTGATTCAAAATCATCCAATTTGTATTTGTTGCGGCTTTGGTTTCCTTATCCCTTGTTTTCTCTTCATCAGGTACTATGTTACAGTTGTGTATGGAGGTTCTGTGTGTATGATGAACAAGATGAACTAGACAAATGGCAACCGCTTTCAAAGAATTTGTAATTCTACAAATACTTCTACCAGGATTGGCCTGACTTAAAAGTTTTTCCGTAGCTTATGTCAATTTGATACATTTTTGACGTTTACATCATCGATAGCGCAAAGAGAATGTCACTCTGATGTGGTAACAACGTGATGCTGGTGGCGAACATCTTCATGGACTCTATCTTGTCTACTAACTTAACCCCTGCGATTCATTCGAATGAGTGACAAAGGGCACAGAGACTCTTGTGATAATCGGCCGTAATCCCGATCTATGAAAGCGAAACAAATTGCGCAAAACGTATTGTCTGCGTGTTTATGTTCGTGGTGTGTGGTGCGATGCAGCGGTGCAGCGCTGGTACACTGGTACCTGCGGCGAGCAATGTGGAGCATGCGATAGAGCGGCCCACCCAGCGCGGTGCACCAACAAAGGCAACGCGACCGTGAAGTGAACGCATTCACGCAATCTGCGAACCAACCCTAATAAGTTATCTACCTACCCGCTGTCCGTAGCGCCCGAGCGCCCGACACACTCTGACACACTACCTTCATGCTAGTTTATACGTACGTGTTCTCTTAAGACTACCGGTCACTGTGATCCTACGTAACTATTCTATAATGTTACATTATGTCTGGATGATGCTGAGATAACAAAATGAGGTTCTTATAATCGCTACACGCGAGGCAGTATCTCCTACATGTTCGGAATTTATTTGATAGCTTGCTATATGGGAGTCATAAACATGGGGCGGATATTGTAGCTGTGTCTCAATTAGTGCGTCTCACAGCTGAATGTTGCGCGAATATTGATCGCTACGCTACATCGCGGCATCGGTACATTTTCATTTTACGTAATTTCTTGTTGTCAATTATTTTAATAAAATGGTAATGGTATACTAAGTTAAACCTGAGTTACACTTAACTTAAATATAAATAGACTATTAATCACCTTAAGATATCGATCTAATTAACTCTATCTAATGCTAATGGCGTTTTACGAGCAAGCGGCTGTAGGCAAATTGAAGTGATTGAATGTGACATGCTAATAGTATAGGTTCGCATACACTTGTAGCTGCCAAGTGGCGAGAAATTGTGCTGCGAGTCGAAACAGGCCAGTTGCGAGTCACCGTCTGTGTGGTACAATTAAATCACGAGAAACAACAGCGCTTGCGCAGCTCCCGAGGGTGCGGCGCGGTGGCAGCGCCCGTGTTTGGTCGCCCGCTCACCCCGCGCCTCCACTTTACTACTCCACCTTGACGTTAACTCACCATGTTTCTTACAAATGTATTTGTAACTGCGTTTACTATATTATTTGGACAACATCTTATTATACGTCGTAAAAACTCCGTATTTTGTCTTTGTGCTCGTTCAGTTAACACTCTTGACAAAATTCAATAGGTATTCATCAAACCTGTCTCTCGCTTATTACACATATTCGAATGCAGTTTTAGTAAGTATATAGTTAATTCAGTTACTAAGTAGGTTCGCCAATTTTCCAATAAGTAATTAATGATTGCCTAATGCGAGCCTGAACGGCTAATGAGATCTGATTAAGTTCTGATGTCAGTGAATATAGATCAAGCGATGCGGTAACATGACGTCGCCGCATTGATTTCACTGTTTCATCGGCGAAGCATCGATTATTGTGATTGCGCAAGCGGCGGCTGAGCTCGCCGAAGCCTGCCCGTGCCCGATGCGGCCACTACTGTGCAAATCGGTCCAATTATGCAAGTGACTCGATTAGAAAATGAGATGGCCTGTGCGATATTTGAACTCGATTGATTTACTTACGTAATGGATGCCGGAAACAATGTCAGAGCTGCATTCTCAGAATAGGATCGTTAGGCATTGTTACAAAAATGTCAAACTATATAAGTAATAAGTATGAGTATATGTAGAGTTGATGTTTTGTGTTCTGAAATCGAATCTGATTCATTTTTTCCAAGCTGACGATGAAATGCTTAAATTATATATACCTACTTATGTGATCTTACACTGATTTAAGCTTTCACGGTTTACAACTAAACTTATACTGCCACTTCCGGAATATCTTCCGTGATTGTCCATTATTTTGAGCTTCCGATATTTCGACGCTGTTGGTTGGTTGTTAATAATGAACAATCACGGAAGATATCCCGTAAGTGACAGTATAAGTTTATGTGATCTTGTAAATTTTTAGTATACAAGGTGGAAACGGACCCTTCACGAAGCCATCAATCAAGCATTCTGTACTACGTACCTTTACACAAAAAATATTGATGGGAAAACATTTTTTTTGGGGAGAAATATCACGTTTTACGGTAAAACTCAATGTAACGCACTCAAAATATTGTGCTGATGGATGCACTGAATAGTAAACGGGTCGTGGAGGTATTTAAAGTAAAGTTATAAACTTAAAAACTTGTGAAAAAGTTGAAACTTTGACCTTCAATATCTCCGTAACTAGAAGGTTCACAAGTATAGACCAGAATAAAAAAAATATCGCAATGACGGGGAGAACAAGTGCCTTTCGGCTTCGTTAAGGGTCTAATTACACCTTTTATTGTTGACAAACCTAACTGTCAATGATATCAAGGTACGAGTTTGGAATATAAATGTTGATATTTTACCGAATAATGCATATACATAATTTGAAGCACATGTACAGTCACGAGTACCAATAACGCGAGAAATAACGATTGTAACTTGCAGATATAGGATCTTTTTCATAAAAATATTAGTTCCAGAATACTATGTTCTTACCAAGAAAATTAAATTTTAATCAGAACAGTAGGAGAAAAACACTTTTAAAAGTTGTTAATTGTTTACATATTAGTGCTTGTGACTGTACGTGGGTATATCAGGGAACCGGTCGAACAATCATGCGCATACGCATGTCACGTATTCTCAGTGAACGTACCATATTAGCCGGCGAATTAGCTTCCTTCTGACTATGGTAAAAGGATAATTTCGGCCAGATAAGACATGATCGAGCGTTTTTATTGTGATATAATGATGGACGTTTATTTTATTTTTAGTGGTAAAGTTAAGTCGTACTAGAAGATTGGGTATTTAAAAAGAGTAGTAAGAGGTAGTACCTTTGTATCTATTAAAACTATAAGATTCATTGTATCTCAGCTTTTAACTGATTGCATTCCAAAAAAGCAAAAAATGAGTAGTTCCTAAATAAATCAGTTACCTGTAGTCTAGTGTGTCCCTAATAAACAGAAAACGAGTACACGACCAAACAAATTAAAACATTCGTGTGATACTTTTGTCAAATTATCTATTTATACCATAATCAATAGGAATGGTAGAAAACAGTTTAACTATGTGAGAAAATTGAGATGTACGGCGTAGCCACCATTACTTTAATCAACAAATTATGGTGTTGTATGTTTCAATTACTATATAACCACAGTCTGCCCACCATATAATTGATGTGGAGGCTTCTGCACTTACACGATAATTATAGAATGGCTCATGGCTGATATTGTTATTTATGTGTTTTTTATTTAACAATCAACTGGTTTTATCTTTGTTTAATATCTTATTATCAGATTTTCTGATATCTGCTGTAAAAAAAACCTTATTTTTTTCAGTATACTTCAGCATTTTAGAACTGTCATAGTCTTAATTTCAAGTTCAAATCGTAAGTTCAAGAAAAAAAAAACGATATTGGTGTTTTTTTCGATTCAGTATTACGTGGTAGAAACTACCCATGTCTATTGAGGAACTGGTTTCCAGAACATACACCTGTTTTTTTTTCTATTTACCTACCAAATCCTGCCATGTGATACGGATCGGAAGAGATCGTTATTCTCTCTAAGCTCGGTAAAAGTAAGAGAAAGGTCAAGAACATATGGTTCCGATATTTTTGAATTTCATGAGGGGAGCAAGCTGTGCGCCGGGGTCAACGCACTGTTTGATCTAAAGGAGGGTTGTCACCGTGCGGCGCGACGCTCACGGAGGATAATGTGAGGTCGCCTTGTGTGAGTCGCACTTTGGGAAGCGCCCGCGCAGGTGAGGACCTCCTACACACTGTTGTATGGATCTCCTAACAAACCCTCTGCCTGCGTTCAATACAACTGAATTCCGCAACATAAAACGACTCTAGATCATTTTAGGATAATGAACTTTTGTGATGAATGAGCTCAATTTCACGCTTTACGTTTGATTTTGATTGCTTAATTAGAGTATCTGGTTTAGAAACTTATTCTAAGTAATTATTATGAACTGAGGTAACCATTATGAAAATGTAAGCAGCGTTTTCAACTTTGACATTATTTTTCACGCCTGCGTTTGCGTATCATATTGTTTTGATGACGGTAATTTCCACAATAAATAATTACCTAGGTAAATGGAATTTTTATAAAAGCAACTGAAAAAATGCTTACATCATTATTTTTTACCTTTGTTATGTAATAACTGAAATAAGTAAATATAAAATACCTATGTTTACCAACAATTACTTAAGTATGAACAACAGTGTAGGTACCTATCAAGTTTCAGCTTTCCTGATTATGTAATCATGAATTCACAGAATAGTATTTAAGAATTTTGAAATATTCTGCTAATAAACATCCTTTGTTGTTTCTATTTTTACTTAATGACTTGTGGGGTTAATTTATAAACCATGACATAGTGATTCACTGGTAAACAAAATCGATATAGTGAGCACAAGCGGTAATGTTACAATATCGTATTTTACGAAGCTAGTGACGGCTTATGATGATGATTTATAACGTTTGCCGATTTTACGATATGTATTGATGTCCTGTTAGATCAGAGAGACATCGCCAATAAAATAAACAATAAACAGATAGATGTATGTACGAGCAGGGCGATCTTGTTCGCGATATCAGCCGGTGTACGATTTCCTTACAATGATATTTAAATTTTATGGTACGTGCGCTTGTTAGTCACAACATAACGTATACTATCCCAAAGCTTTTCTACTTCATGTTTATGACCTATGATTTACACTTCGGCGTACATTCATAGCGACAGAATTTAACGGGACGTATCATTTATAATGGCCGTTTATCTATGTATATCTTTAAAACGAGACATGCTTTACAGAACCGTATCCTTCCTGACAAAAAATGGTGGATCAGACCGTTTTGATAAAGTTAATTCAGAAGCGGTTAAAATTATACAGCTTGTATAATTTCTTACACTTCAAGGAATATTTTACATACCGATATTTTTGCGATATACCAAAATAGTCATGTTACGTTTGTTGTTGCGATGAGTTCGTCATGTAGATGTCTTTGATGAAGGTGGTGGCGGCGCAAGTGGCGCTGGGAGACGCGGTGCTGCTCCGAGCCATTACCCGCCGCGGTCGGCCGGCGGCCGCGCCTTCGCTTGTCTCATGCGAACGCCATAATCTTCGCTCCACTGCTCTTTATAATCGCTCAGTATTGTTTCCAACTCCATTATATTGTCAGATATACTCCTTCGATAAATTTAGCCGTCGTTGAGCAATATTGTGTTTGATTGAGCGAAACAACCTACCCATCAAGTTAATTTCCTGAAGACGTGATTGTTCGAACACTTTTATGAGAATTTATCTTCCCAATCATAAGGTTATGTAAATAGTAGCCGCATAATCTGATTTTGGATCCTGAACGATCGCATGATTGAGTGAAAACCTGCGGAGTGGCACTCTGTGCTAAGCGACGCTATTCAACAAAATGATGGACTCCGTCGGTTTATCAGTGGAGACAGACGCAGCGAGCACACAGATAGGTGAGGGTGACAGTAATTGACAGGTCGGCGGGCGCAGGACACTTGACGCACGTGCGAGAGCGGACTCGGGCCCCCGCACTAAGCAGGATGTCTTTAAATAGACTAAATGCCTTTGTGAAGGCATGCCCTCCGAAGGGTGGCGGCATCCGGCTCCGATCGCGCACACGATTCGCTTCTAAAGAGGAAACTTATAAATAACTTCTTCAATTATTCTGAACCATTCAACTATAAACATGAAATACTCGTTGCGTCTGAATCAATGCAGCGCGGCGGCGCGGGCGCACCGGGAGTCGTTTGCGCCGTTTGCGCGCTACCGGAGCACCGGACCCTTATCGCCCATCTTGCCGACACACTGTTTCACGGAATGCCTATTGTTTGATTAATAATATCTATGAACGGCTTGATATATTATTATTTGTCGTAAGTGATGTAACGAGAAGTTCGTAGATTGGTCGGTGTGTCCTCATTCTGTCCTAAACTTGTTATACATTGTTTATAGAACTGCGTCGTAGTAAATTATCTTGACATATTTTGTTTAAGGCACTGAGAATTAAAAGACTGATGAAATGGGTACACAGATGATTCACCCATAACACGACCGGTTTTGTTAATTTGGTAGACCTGTGTATTTATGTAGATGAATCGTCTACATTGTTCGACAACGAGTACCAACTTATGTGAAAGACTTGTAAACATTCAAAGAGGAACGACGCAATAAAATCCGGATCTCAGCGAGGGGATTACGGTGAGTACGTATAGGCATGCACGTGTTCATGTAGAGGGTCCTCCCGTCTCTATGTATGTAGGTATGTGTATGTGGCGGCAATGGGAACCTACCTGCGAGTACGCACAAACAAGTGTTTCCGGTCATGGCGCGATATCCGGCGCGCTTGCGCAACTTATCCTACGATTTATCGGCGGATCTTATTTCAGTTTTGAGTGTCATCGTCACGAATACGGCGAACAGATTATGACCGTACATTGAGATTTGACGGAAGTGTGTACCTGTAACACGGTCTGATGTTTGTGACGCTTGGGCTGGGTTGGAATTACAAACGATTTAGTCACATGTCATTCAACAGTTTAATTATTACTACTTTCGTAACATTACGCCTTTAATCCCCGAAGTCAGAGGCACCTACACAAGTTTGTACACTCACATTTCGCAGATTTTTCTATATTATAAATTTTAACATCCTCTGGCGGGAAGATTTGATAAACTAATAATTAGGTACAATTTATTTCAGTAGATATTTGTGTCAAGTTTATAAATCCAAGGATAAAGATGTTTTTTATAAACGCAATTCTGCTTCTTCACTCATTAGGGGTTAGGGGTGGATAAAAAAAAATCTATATTAGTGGATACCTACTATTACCTTGCAGGACTGCCTGCAATCTTGGGATCACTTTGAGACTCCGCGTATATTCGCACAAATGACTAAATATACAACTCGGATAAATGAAAAGGTACACGCAGTATATTTTTATAAGTCTCTTCACACATATTGGTCATCTTCGACTGGCCTTTTAGAAATTTTGTCGAACCAGTTACCTTTACCTAAAGTAAGTAAGTACCTGAAAATAAATAAATTGACCGGTTCTTAACGAATGTGTTGGGGGTTTAGAAATCGCCTTAATAATAATCATTTGAATAGGATCTGAATATAGGGCGACCACATTTAGGTTATAAAAAAAATGCTTAACAAAGTTTTTGCTTGTGCATAATCACAGTTAGAAAACATGGCGATTGAGTAGCGTTAGTTTAATTTTCGCGTAACGTTTGCGTAGTGGTTTCGTAGAGCGTTAGCGTGGTCAAGTCCCACAGCGTTGCCGTAGCGGAAGCGTGGCGTCTCCTTGAGCTGCATTTTCGTGATAAGTAGTTACATTGCGGTTGCTTTGCAGTTCCGTATAGCGTCTACGAAGGGATTGTGTAGCGTTTCTCGAGCAGTAACGCAAAAAGATAAGTCGTGTTTCCGTACAATTGGTGATACGTAGCAAAAGCGTAGCGTATCGTAGCGCAGGCGTAGCAGATGCGTCGTGTTTCCATAGCGTTGGCGTAGCAAGACTCAGCAAGAGTGTAGCGTCCTTGTAGCGATTGCATTACGTACGCCTCAGACTTGTGTAGCGTCTACGAAGCGGTTGCGTAGCGTTGCTCTAGCGTAGACAACGTAGCAAATGGGATGTGTTCCCGCGCTTTAGCGTAGCGTGACTGTAGCGCGGCCGTAGCAGATGCTCTGTGTTTCCTTAGCTTGCACGCAGCAAAAGCGTAGTGTTCTCGTAGCGATTGCCTTGCGTCTGACTCGTAATCCTGTAGTGCTAACAAAGCGGTTGCGTAGTGCTGCTGTAGCACGGGCGTAGCAGATGCGCTATTTCCGTCGCAAAGGCGTAGCTGCTTTGCCACTATAGACGGATCAGGAACTGCTTGAACTTCGAGACGGTTTATTATAAAAGTACATGACTGTCACCGACCCTAGTGGGGCACCTCGCGGCATGGCGCGGTGAAGGCGCGGCCCGTGGCGTCATTTGGCCACGACTGCCCCGAGATACAAAATAGATAAGTACAGAAGATTGACTCCATACAACAAGCGAAAACTGATGCACACTTTGTCACGCTACTACTTATAGTAAGGATAAGTGTATCCGTGACTTTTACGGTTTTATTTTGAAATCGCCGCACGTTCTCGTCTATTTTGTGTACGACTTCGCTCGTTTTATGTCTCTAAACTTCTGTTCCTTTCTGTTCAGTGCCGTGAAGCTCGCAGTCACAATAACAACGAGTCCTGCAGGTGACGGCCGCTCAATAGCGCTGATTACACCGCCATTCAACATGCGCCATACTCGAACAACCTGTTCCTATTAATAAATCACTTTTATGTATTTAATCAAATGTGTAACCCATTCGATATCAAATGTTACCGGTTTATGATGATGTGCTGTTGAAAAACTTACTTGTTTCTTTATTTTTAGTATTTCGTTCAGTTGAAAAGGACACAGATAGCCAACCAGACTAGAATAGATCACTATACAACAAACAATATAGCATCTACAAAACATTTTTAAAAACAATGATTGACCGATCGCGGCAGTCTTGTCGAGATAACGTTTGTATGGAGTATGGACCCGACTGTTACGGACGGAAGTAATAAGAATGTTTTATTTTTCGGGTGTAAGTACGTATTCATATACAAATTGTACGTTTTTTGTGTTATAAAACACGTTATTACTTTTATGCCACACTATAATACAATCTAAAATGCAAATATGTATTAAAATGCCATTTAAAGTATTTAGTTACAGTGTAGATTTATTGAATGCAATTGCCATATCCGCTTCCGCTGCGTGGTGTCGCGCACGCGCCGCGCGCCTCTCTGAGCGCTACTTCCGCTGCTCTCGACTGAACGCCTCATCGGTCCTTTCTTTACGAACGGCTATAAATCAACTGAAATAAATTATATATTTTTTTCAATGATGCACGTGCTCATTGTATTTTATTTAAGTTCATATAATCATGAAAGTAATTCATCGATCCTATATGCTGAAGAACTTCTCTACAATGAATTGTGTTATCAAAACGGATGTTGACTATTTGAATCTAGATGAGTATCTTGATAAATATTAGTAAAACAAAAGGACAGTATATCTTCCGTCCACCGTCAAGTCTATCCGAGCGAGTCAAGTTCCAGTCAAGTGGCAATGCGTAAGTGCGCCTGCGCCTGTGGAGGCGAGGCGTGCCGCGCGACGCTGCGCCCGCGCGCCCTGAGGAACCATCCCATTGTCTTCCATATCATTAAGGCCATTATATTTGCTTGTTCAAGCGTGCTTTTATCGTTTGTTATTATAACTTTGATCAGTGGCTGACATCTTCATAATGATTTTCAATAATCATTGTTTTATGATTCACAAACAATAGCTGTAATCACAATGCTAATAATAACCTCGACTCTTTTATAATTTGCTTAAACAGAAAGCGATATCGGGGTGGGTCCGGGTACGTAGGATGTGAAAAGAAAGTGGGTTACATGAGACTTTCTATTGTTTCAGACTATCACATTAATTGATTGTAATGTTTGTGCTGTCTATCAATACGGCTATCGAGTACTTATCACCAGAATTATACTTAAGCTCATTACAATGGGTATGTAAGCATACCTATTCGGAATTATATCGATAATTAAGATCTTGTGACTATTTTTTTGCAATTGACTAAGACATAAGACACCGATCAACGACACAAGTTTGGAATACATTTTTGTAATTGACTCCGCTTAATATTGCAACAAATTCCTGAGTCAGGCGAAATAAAGAGGTCAATGACAAAGGACAAAGGAGAATTATGTAATAATATACAACGGCTCAAGTTGTAACCAGAGTCCTTTACTACATTGTAATTTGTATCGATCCTTTGATTAACTATTTGGGGTGAACATGAGCCCGCTTTCACCAGGATCTTTGATAATGGACGGAAGGGATGACGGATGCTTAAAACTGGTGCAGACGTATTAAAATTTCATTTGATTTTTTAGAACAGCAACGATTGTTTAATCTATCGTCTCTCCGTGACAAATATGTCGCGGATAGACGATAGATTAATCCAATCTCTTGAACTTGGCTCCGACTAAAATGGATATCTCAGATAAGCAGTACAATCTGCTGTGATTGTAGTTTGGTTTTTGTTTCCCACGGATGGGATACCAACCCACCGCGCTTCAATGAACTTAAATTCATTTAATGATCATACTTACATGAGCATGATTATTTACTATTAAAAACACTGTAATGTTTTGGAGAAATTACGACTGGTCGTCATTTATTACGAGCCCAAAACATCAAGTCCTTCTCAAATCACGGATTTAAGTTCAAGACACGTCAAAGTGATTTACCTTTCTTTAGCACTTAAAATTCGAAGGCCATTAAATCGAACGAGATTTCAACGGAGACGATGGCCCGTAAAAGTTTCGCAAGAGTCGGTCGTAACCCATTTTGGTTATAACTCGCCGTGACGCGCCGAGCTTTTACACGGCGAGCGAAGAAAATAGGGAGACGGGCATCGCCGAAAACAACAATGAGGTACTGTTACCATAATGACACTTTATGAGCACAAACATCGGGCCGCAGCCGAACACGACACGGTCGCGGTCGCGATGCACGAATGTGGACCGCGCATTGTTTCCGCATTATACTCGTACCGCCGGCAACGAGGACGACATTGATGCCTCGCGGACAAAGGCACCCATTGCAACAGCCGACCCGCCGGAGCCGCCGACCTCCATCGACATTCAGATCAATTCTATGAAATGGATTTGATTGCTGAACTCATAATTTTCTGGCTACCGTATCCGTATATTCAATAACTAAATATATGTCTATTTGATAAGAAACTCGTTCAATAATAACTTATTTCAAATCGCGACTAGACGTCGTAACCTTTACAGCACAAGCACAATGACAAAGTAGGTACTTCTATGTCATTTCTAGCTGCATTTTAAGTATATGAGAGCTATTTTGTTTCATTAGGTAAGAGAGATCCTTTAACAGTATGCAGTCTCTGTTTACTTATTTTTCTCAACGATCTATTAGAAAGTCGAAGGTGATGTTAGGTGGCTGGAATAAGTAGTACAGGTTCAGCCTAATATTGAATATAGTTTTGATTCACAGTTAACATTTACATTCTGCTTATTTGGTGATTGGCGACTGGACCATTTAATCGTTACAAGTAATGCAAACCACATCATTGTAGGTATCATTATGCAAGTGAATTCTTGTACCGTTCAACCCAGCTCACGTCTGCATCTTTATGTCCGGGATGATGAAGTTGTAAATAAATACTTACAAGCCACAAAATTGGAAGATTTTTCTCATTCCTATATACGTGTAAACGATAATAGCTTTAAATTGAGATATAAACTTTCTGATTTCGTGCAGCTTTCTTCGTTAATGGTATTGTGGTAAACGGTCATTGTGGGTCAGTGGAATATCCTTCTGGTTGGGTTCGCGCATACTAGGTAAACGACAGTATCGTAGGATATGAGACCACATAGTCGGTGCTCGGTGGGCGGTCGATAACATGACACGTATCAACATTAGCGTACACGAGGACCGCAGCGCCGCGGCTCACCGGCTCACCGTCCGGCGTGCACGCAATGTTCTCTGAACAAAGTGACGCCGTGTGGTTTGCACACTGCACACTGCACCGTGCACTATGCGCACAAGATCGCCGGCCGTGTGGTCCTGCAGTTAACGCTGCGCTCAGTAGAGCCCCCAGAGCTTACTAATATTACGACATAAAATGTCTACTAGATTGTGGCAATCTTGGCAACTTTGTCATTTCGAACCAGCTACATATTAACAAACTATTTCGATTAAGAGACTAAGGTGCTACGAAATTCTTTTTTAACACTCGCTAATATCCTGGGATAAACACTCAAAAATCCCGTACATTTCTGACATATCTTGGCTATCGAAATCTTTTTGACAGTACTTCGTTGTTTCAAAAAAACTCAATCGATTCTTCCATTCGCACAAACACTTTTTAACTACATACAAAGCGTTGAAATGTTAATAATTTAACGGTTTTGATAGATATTTATTATTCAAATCATTATGCATAAACATAATTGACAAGTACAGTATAGTAGTACATCACATGTGCTGTGTGCAAGTAAGCCTATGCGCGTGGGCCCCGGCCAGGTGCGCGCAACAATCTCGGCAGTTGTCGCTGCGCACGCGCACCCTCGGTGCGCTTTTAATAAATTTCAGTACGTCTATAAAAAAGGATCTATCAAAAGATGGCGACTAAATCAACCGGTGTTCGGGTGCAACTATGCAGCGCGGATCGGTCGCCCTCCGCGAACAAAACACCGTTTGTTGGGTGTGCAAACAAGTTCTGATTAAATGAAAAGGTGTCCCGGAACGGGTGTGTCCGTCGTTTGCTCAAAGTAATTACATTTCATTTGATATCTGTGCCTAAATACATACTAACTATGTCGTTTGAACGGCGTGGTAATTAATTTTGGTAGCTAAAATTTTAGCTATGTACCTGCATGGAGGCATGAGCAATACGTTTGTTATGCCGAAAGTCTTACTTGTAGTGTAGTACTTAAATGTAGTGTCCCAAGTGTTGGCACGGTAATAATATCTATAGTACTGTATCTTCATACAAACGCTCGGAACGCGAGTCATACCTACACGCCTCGAGTTTAGTACCCACTTGGTACCCAAGAAGTCACGAATGCGCCGCACTGACGAACGAACGTTGTGATGATTTTGTAAGGAGTAAGCGTGCGATTTGTGAATATTTGATTGAAATAAGAACAAGTATTTACTAAATATGACAAAGAGTTATAATAGACTATATTGTGCTGTCTTTGGTTGCTTGAATTCTTCAACAACGCATCCAAAGTTAACATTTTTAAAATTTTCTGGAAATTCCGAATACCTACTAGTAGATACGTATTTTTTTTATTTTTTAATAGATAGTATTTCGCTTTTTCCACCTAGTAAAATACCTGGATTAATTAATAAATAAGTGGATAGGGTGAAAAAAGTAACACACGAGTGATTTAGGTACCTACAGTCGCGTTAAAGAAAGTGTCGAATTTTTAATTTTTATTAAATCTACTAATCAAAAGACACAACTTGTATTTTTTATTGAACACTTCTTATTTCATTCACACGTACTTCATTTTTTTAAATAAAAAATATAATATTTGCAATCACGAAACTAAAAAGAAACTCAACTAATTAGATGAAATTAAAATACAGTACCTAAGCGCGGCAGCCCTGTCGCTTGCGAACGTACCGCCCGGCTGTAGGTAATTACAGGGCCGAGTCACAATACTGTATATATTTATACTGTGGTTTTGGGCTTCAAGGACAGGGCCGAGTCACAATACTGTATATATTTATACTGTGGTTTTGGGCTTCTTGGCATTTGTTAATAAAGTGGCGCATACACTATTTATAATACCACGAAAATATCAAGAGAAGATGGTAATAATTTTGGCTTTTTTCCTGTTTTCTGTTGATTTTTTTTGACAATTGATGAAAAGAAAATGATGGTTCATATGAAAACATTTCCCACCGTTAATACCTTCTACGAGGAAATAGTGTAACTTCTATAGTTACACTATTTCCGCGTAATTATAGTGCCCCTAAGCTCTAAAGCTCTTGCACACCAGGTAATAATAGTGCCCCATTTGTTGCAGATAAAAAATAATAATGTAACCGTTATTCGTCATTTACGGTTCTGTTAATCCGGTACCGAATGATCTACTTGTTCGAGCCTGCTCCGGCGCATTGGATGCAGCTGTCCCCGCGACCCCAGGTCTCTCTCCCCTTCATACCATAACACTATAAATACCTTTTCGGGCTAAGAAATGCAAAAAAATCCCTATAACGGTGAGATTTTGAAAAAAAATATCGAATGTGGGAAACGGACGATTCTCGTTTCCCTAGATTGCAATGTTATTGTTCCTACACGTTGTAACGGTATGAATGGCTTCACATGTGCCTATAATGCAGTACGTCATGCCTGTGACGTAAGCCTGAATCAGTGGTGGGTAATATTAGTAGATTTCTTATTACCTCAAAATACTTTGTTGAACACACTACTTATACATATAGTTTGATATTTTAGGTAGGTGGAATGTATCGAGTCTGCTCTGCAGAAGAGTAGCGGTTTGTCTAAAAATCTATTTTTAAATAAAAAAACAGGATATTACTGTAGTAAAAGACATGTTTTAAGAAGTATGTATCGCGGCTTAACAAAAATTAAGAGTAATATTATTAAAAGCTACGACGTAGTCTACAACGTTTTTACATCATTAATAGCTTTATTTTGCTAACCAGGTGTAAAGAAACAAGGAAACAATGGATGGACTGTGTGAAGTAGTGTCGGTACTTTCATAAAAACCTAAAAGCTGGGCTTGCTTGAAAGATTTGTATGTTACAAATCTTTCCTCTTTACAATATTAGTGTAGATGTAGATAAAAATCAATGTCTGTTCGTTCGAGATTCCTGAATCGATTTTGACTAAATTTGCACAGTTGTTTTACCAGGACGGGTTTCCGATAAAATCTGAAAACAAGGCATTACACTGCATACACCTGTAATTAATGAAACAATCGCTAACGTTATCAATGTCACTTCTCGTATCCAAAATTCGAAATGCGATACGTGTCAACTAAAAAAAAAACGGTCACAAACATTGTGTTTAATCAACATACGATACGGCCAATCAATTTACATAATCACATTTATTAGTACATTAGGGTTTGGTTTTGTTTGTTACTTTTTCACTAATAGGACCAGGGTTTACTACTACTAGGTACTTACGAAAATGCCGAAAAATAAAAACCCTGTTTGGACTAAATTCGATTGCATTTAATACAAATTAAAAAGATGAAGTAATGAATCAGAATGGAGAATTTTCAAAAAAAATAATAATCAGTTCGTAAAATAATTTATTTCTTCGATATTTACCTAACGATTGAACACAAAAAACTAAAAGGTTTAATGAATTCGTTAAAAAAACTATTTATTGATTACCTAAATGTTCCTACTAAATCGGAACTTTCAGTTACACTGACATTTATGTACCACCGAAAACCATCCATCTCCTCGATACCTACCTCAACCGACGTTATACATAGTGGGTACGTGGCGCATATGCGTCGATATAAATAGTGCGTCTGCGCAGTCGCAAGAAGGCCGCAGCCCGCAAGTCGCAAGGGAATGCGCGAGGGGTGAAAGGTGGCCGGTGCCGAGCGGTGACGCACCGGCCGCGTAGCGTGTGCCCAAATCTCAGCTGTTCCCGCGACAAACTATACAGGGTGGTGCTTTTATGCAGTTTAATATTTCTTGTTTTAACATTAGTTATGTCGGGATATTAGGAAACATAGTCATAGAAATCTTACTGTGCGTTTGTATTCTTGCTACGGCGTAGCACGATGTGACTTGTGATCTGGGTTTATCATAATTTTGTAATAACAGTAATTTAATATCTGATAACTTGTTATAACCAGTACTTAGGTAATTTTTGTAATCATATTTATTTAAATTTTCAAAAAATGGTAACCACTGAAAAATATTATTTATTGTAGAATTATGTACCTGTAAGTTTCAGTATGATATTTCATAATATGACTAACAGTTAATCTAGTTAATCCAAATGACCGGCAACTTATAAAGAAATCTCATCACATAAAACGTTTAGTACCTTATTTTATTGAACAGACTGTATACGACTCAATCCATCTGTATTAAAAGTGTTTATAAAAGCGTTGAATGGCCCTGTGCGCTTTATATAGAAAACTCTACAGCTATGCCATTATTTAAAATTAAACTACTCACCTACCTGCACGCAACACTCTGGGTATCAAAACTACGTATGTCATACAACATTATTCAGTTCAATTTTAAACCCTACAATCATAATTTTATTTTTACTAAAGCATTCTGCTATACCCGATTTAAAACCATATCGCGAGGAGCTTACGGTTTATGTTAGCTTCTGTGCTATTAGAACGATTTAACCGGAATATGAATTTCTCACCTCCAAAGGGACCAACTTGCTACGAGCAGAGTGGTACTTGAGACCTTTCGTATTACGCGAGTGAAACAATGAATGGGGGAGACCCTAATCGAGTCGCTTATTTCCAGAAGGTATTACGTGTCGTCGAGTTGTAAGGGTTGGTATGGAGTTTAGACCGTTTGGTAGCCAGCCGGCGGTTCCATGCAGATGTGCGATTCGGGTACAGACATGTGATTCTGCACGCGCAGCCAGCTGCTGGCATAGCTGTGCACTGATTCAATACAAAGCAGGGTCGGACTCAGCTCGTGGGTGCCTACGCTTTGTATAACATTGATGTGTAGGCAAGCTCAACAAACAATGATACAAATCCATACAACAACAATGGTAGGTACAGTTCAGGTGTGCCATGGGTCGGTCGTTAGTTCGACGTAGTAATAATAACAGATAACTGTGTAGATAATAATACTGATAAAACTTTATGGCTTACTTATTGTCTTGCCTTTGCAAGAAAATTGTTATTCTTGCAAACAATCTTCTGCTTGTGAAAAGATTGTTTTTTAGAATCTACATTATTAACTAAATAGTAGGTATTTAGTTAATTATACCCTAATACCTAATGAATAAAGATTTATTTATTTTAACTATAGGTACCTACTACTATGAACCTATAATTAGGTACATCCAAAACACGGAATCTGAAGAGACAGGACGAGATCTACCAACTAAAGATTCTATCTCATTCATTTTTATTGTTTACATTGCTGTCAAATGTCAACTATCTGCTGAAAGTGGGCCTCATAATTAAAGCTAAAATAATAATTATTTAAATGATCATCAAAATTAATTCCATCATACATTTGGTTCATTTGCATGTAATGTATGCTAGAAATTAACCGCCAATTGTGTGACATTGAGAGAGCTGTATGGCACCACCTGCCCCGGGCGCGGCGCCCCTGTCCATCGCTATTTCCGCCATACTCCATAGCGCACGGCCCCTGCGCCTGCGCCGCTCGTGCCGCGACCGTTACGCACGCGCCCCTGCCCCCGCGACATAGCACCTGGCCGCAGCCGCACCGCGCCGCCTCGCAGCCGCCCCATACCATATCACACTTGTTAATAACGAAGATACGATGAGACCAACGTATTTAATACCTATTACATAACATAATTAAGCATAGCAATAGATACGTATGGTTACCAAAAACAAAGGAAATAATTTTTCTTTCAGGTTTTCAAGGATAGAAGCTTTTCATTTTTCGTAGACTTCTTGGCTAGTACATAATTATAACATAACATTCTAAAATTTGATGAGTAAAATAGGAACGTTCATACACAATAAGTAATACAAAATTTTACTGAACTTCTTCCACGAATTTGTTATTAGTTCTGCCATTAAGGTAAACAAACATTAGTCAATTAAGACAATTTTATTCTCTTAACGAGTGAACTAAGTACTTGTCCATTATCAATGCGCCATTCATTTCGATAAAACAATATGTCTAATGTTGTTTACCATCGACCATCTACCAATGTTATGTTTACGTTTCCCAAGCGTAATCGAGAAAACGTTTCATTCAAAGGGACACGAAATAATTAGTTAATGAGTGACCGTCTGTTTGTTATCGTCGTGTCATTATCGCCTACTTACAGTGTCGAAAGCCTGCATGACTCGATAATGAAGAGGTCTCGTTTTGCCATACCAAGTATTATTGTTGACGATCGATAGCGATTAGTCACAGGTATTACTAAATACAATCGAGATGTTCATGTCAATTACACGTCGATCCCTTGACACATACTTGTAGGTACGCTGAGTCACGAGGTGAATTTTACCTCGCGCCATGATCCTCGTCATCATGATATCATAAGCGACTTGAACGTTGAACTTGCATAGCCAGCAAAATGTACGGTGAAATCATATCGCAAAGATTAACTTCCTTGCTTATTCATGGAAATCTTACAATGAAACGACGACGTTAAAGAGTTAGATTTGAAAACAAAGTTAATTTCTTTATGCATATCGTATCATATCTTTGTGGATAACCATTAGTTGGTAGGTACATATACTTAAGATTTTTATATTCCTCGTAATACTAAGAATGTGGTAATCCTATAAGCAATACCTTTGTATACTACTTTAGTTGGAACGACAATAAAAATTCAGCTACGACTAGTTTTAGAGCACTCTAACAAATCTCCAAAAATAGAACAAAAGCAATTATTTTAACGAAGAATCTTAGTTGTCGTGACGATCGGTCGTGTCACGGTCAAGGTTCAGGAATTTTGATTTATAACGTGATGTTCGGAATTTACCAACATTTAGCTTCTGAAATACACATGCCCATATACCTACGGTCTACTTGAGTGCATACATAATAGCTTGCCTGAAAGGGATGCACATAGCACTTTGCCTTTGTAACTGTGAACTTGTTCTGTGAGAAACCCAAATTGCCCGACGAACAGTCTGACCTGTGGGAATTAACACTGGTGGCATAAAAAATATAACAAAGACTCTATGGACGTTATTTCCGCGTTGGGAAGGGGTTGTAAAAATATCGTGTTTGGTTTGATACACACAAGGAACTGTTTTTGTTAACGATCTGCAGTACAAACGGGTTCTCAGCCTTCCGGTTCCCGTTTATTACTATTATTGAATTAGTTATCCGTTAGGATCGTGTGATTTTCGGAGTGGACATTCCAACATGATTCTGTGACTTGTACCGGGAGGATCTTTTATCTGAACTTTGTATTGTTGAGTTAAAGTTCAAAAATATTATTCACTTTCTCACGATCTTGTTATTGACGACATTTGACCATTGAAATTCAAACTTGTTGAAACATATCTAATCATTTTCAACCGAGAGTTATTAGAACATTTTGACTTTGACTTTGATTTTGATAATAAGTTCAGAAAACTGACAGATAAATAGTAATTACACATAAGTATGTATATCGAATGAACACGTTTGTACCTGTTCGACAAGACGTAATAAAATGCTGATCCTGCATTCCTACCACAACAACACGTAGCTCTTTGATACATCATTTATAAATGCAACCCAACCATTAATAAATGTTTTCAGTTCCGATCGTTTCAAAAGGCAAGTGTCGGTGAGATATGCAAATAAAATTCGTTCCGTGGAACTTGTAGTCAGATATGATAAGAGTTACTCTTATGTAATTGTTGGTTGTGGCGCACAAACGTAAAACGAAGACGAATCGCAACAGGAAGGAGGACAAGGTCAATTGAGAAGATAACTTCGCCCCGTGGCGAACATTTAATAATAACTCACTGTGTGTCACCGTGGTATCATATAACATACCTTATTCACTAACTAGGTCGATACATAGTCGCACTTATATGATTTTTGATTACTGAAGCTTTTCGATCAAGTTTCATTTAGGTATCTGCAATCTCTGATCGTGAGCTGGTGACGTATGGAAGTGCGTTCTTTGTTTGATGACATGACATTTTAGGTGTTAAGTATTACTTGAGTCATATGGTTTATTGCTTTGTTTGTACTTCTCAGTTGTTTGGTTTGTATTTAACAACAAATCGAAGTTTTTACTTTTCTGCGACTGAATGGTGAATCCTTAATTAATGTAGATTTCTGTCTAAAGGTGTTACATAATGCATGTTCAATTTAATATCCGTGGGATTCTCCTGAAAATTCAGAATTCAGTACCTACCTTCAGATATTTATTTGAATATTTTCTCATCGTACCTGCCTACTTACCTAACTATTTACAGCCCCATCTTTAGCAGTTTATAGTCTTGTATTAGCAGTGTATTCTGCAAACGTATTTTGAAGTGCACAAATATTGGTTTGCCTTATTTAATAAAGCTCGTATTTACTAGTGCGCCGCGCGCCGGTGCCTCTTCGTGCTTCTAAGGAAAGTTTTAAGTGTGTCGAGCTCTGTTTGTAACAACTAGTACTAGCAAGGTGTTCGTTGTAAGATAATCCAAGGCACCTATTGTCGTAGGCGTCGTCGGTACAATTATTTCTACTTCCTATGCATCTATCTATTCCTATGGTGGCGTTTTATACAGGCCGCGATGTAAATAATAGATAAATGTAGTTAGATAGGTACCTATGTATATACGTGCATATCTAATTAGCTACTAAACTGTCATTTTTCACCAACAATAATAACATAAATTCTGATTCCTCATTTGTGTAAAACGATTCTAATTAAATTGCTGGACCTTAATTGCTGTTCTAACATTGTTTTATCTTAATAACTTAATAGAAGAAGTACCAATACTGGGTACAGATTTCGTTCGAGAAACGTCCAGCTGTTGCTGATGTCGTCAAGTTAAATTTACAATAGATGGAGCCGAACAAAGATATCGGAGGCATTTCAAAAAACGGCATTGGTTTAGTTCAAAGGTGCTTAACCCCAAGTTTTGTGCAAAAAATCGTTTCATTTGCAGCGAGAGCGTTCGCACCGGTGCGATGGAGAAGCTGGGCATATCGCACTGAGAGGCAGCGGTTCCGCCGCGCCGGGTGCGGAGGCGCAGGTGCCTGCCGCCCCGCACCGCGCCGCGCCGCCATTGGCCGCGGCCCCGCGCCCTCCGCCGATTGGGTATGGCGCACGTGCGAGGCCTACCCGCCGCCACCTGGCCCCGCCGCTGACGGGGAGCGCTTTATAAGCGGCGAACCTTCCCTCACCGCACCACTCGAGCTCAGGACGCCGACGAGTGCACGTACACGTTTGTCGTGTCCCGAACACGAGACTGTTAACGCGATTTCGACGATATCTTGTGGTGTTTGGATTGTTGCGATTATAAGTGAACTTGTGATACGTTTTACGAACTATTTTTGAAGACTTTTTTCAAGTGTTAGTGAATATTGTGCAAGATGCTCGTGGAGGACTCACAAACCTCTCGAGCTCTGATGACGAAGAAGTACGCACATTGTCCGCTGAAGAAGCGGCCGGTGCTGGTGCGGGAGGAGCGGCCGGCGACGCCGCCCACTACGCCGCCTCACCCCGCCCACCTCGCCACGCGACTTTACTACGATTATCATTGTAAGTATCGTGTTATGTGATCAATTAGTTAACAATTACCGATAAATTGAGATATTTTAACAAATATTTAAAACTTAGTTCACTTGTCTTAAAAGTCTTGATTAACTTGCGAGACCGATAGATGAATGCGCTATATTCGCAACATTATTTGACTTATAAAACTTTTGGAGCTTTATAAAATCTTAAAATATCAAATAATAATTTTAATAAAAATTAACTGAAATTTCGTACTATGTTAAAAAGAAAACAAGTTGGTCCATACTTATTTAAAAAAAATAGCACTATCATTAAATTTTCCTTTTTTTTTGTCTACAGGTGATACAGAAAACGATGAACCACAAAATCTTAGCACAAAGCCAGAAGATCTTTCCAAAACTGGCAATTACCCAAGCAAAGCTTCATCTCCAGTGTCGACAACCGCAGTTAAGGTGGAACCTCGCGAGTGGCCCCAACAGCAACTCGAGTACCTGGCTGCGTGTCGCGCTCGCCTGGAGCCTGCGCCGGCCGAGCTGGCACGCCCCACGCCGCAGTACGCCTACCTGCCCACACTGTACGCACCTTACCCCCTGGAGGAGCTGTACCCGGCATCACCTTCACTGTCACCACCTGCGCACCCGCAACTCTATGCGCATCACTACTCGCCCGCTTCACCGCCATCATCAGTGTCACCGCCACCTTGCCCTGAAGACCTACGCTCGCCCGGATCAGTCTCCTCGGACTCCGGAATATCCGTCTCAGCACCACGACGCCCTCGCTATCAGTGCCCGGATTGTGCGAAATCCTACTCGACTTACTCCGGTCTATCAAAACATCAACAATACCACTGCGCAGCGGCTGAGGGAAGCCTCGCAAGGAAATCATTCAGCTGCAAATACTGCGCTAAGGTATACACATCTCTCGGAGCACTAAAGATGCACATCCGAACCCACACCCTGCCTTGCAAATGCCACCTTTGCGGCAAAGCGTTCTCCAGGCCGTGGTTGCTGCAGGGACACATCCGCACGCACACTGGGGAGAAGCCGTTTTCCTGCCACCACTGTCGCCGCGCTTTCGCCGACAGGTCCAACTTGCGCGCTCACCTCCAAACTCATTCAGACGTTAAGAAGTATTCTTGTTCCGGCTGCGGCAAGACGTTCTCACGAATGTCCCTGCTGAGCAAGCACCTGGAAGGAGGCTGCGGAGTCCCCGGGGCCTCGCCGTACGAGTACCGGCCGGAGGCTATGTCCTCGTCGCACTCGCACCAGCCCCTTCCTCCGCCCGCGCCCGTGCATGCCTATTAAAAAGACTGAGCCCGCAGGATCCTCGATCTCTTATTTAGCTGTATCATCCTCTAAGTGTTAGCGTTAGCTGAACGACGCTCTAGTATTATAAGTATTTAAATTAAATTATTTTTGTAAATGGTTTAAATCTCAACTGTGTTTAAATTTATATATTTACGTTTCATGTATAAGGGACCAATGTAAATTTAGACTTTTTGACATAAGTTAGAGTAAGTTATTGTAAGGTTATATTCAGTCACATGAACCGTGGCTACGCTAGTCATATGGCATTTGCCGAGTGTCATACACTTATTAAAATTATATTCGTATCCTAAGCCATGTACAAAGTGCCTTAAGTATAAATGATTAATATATTCTGAGAAAAGTATAACATTATGCTATTATTTTAATTACTGTATTAAAATAATACTTATCAATGAGGCTATAGTTAAGCCGACGGTGTAATCACGTTCCTTTCTGTTACCTCCATAAGCAGAAAAATAAACATGTCATAAACAAACGAGCTGTATTCTTTCACACAACCCTCTATTCCTAGCATTTCACAAGTCTTCTGGGTTTATAGCATTAGCCACATTATGGTCTACGAAATAGTGGTTGGATCACCTTATGCGGGATGCGCGTGATCATGATCATGATGCGTGATCTCCATTTTGGGATATAAGTGTTTTTACAAGATCGTTGTGTAGAAATCGCTAGTACAAGACTACGAAAATATCACTCATCATTATTAAATATCCGCAAGTTTAATTTAGACTTTAGTGTCGTAGATACTTAAATCGCCCAGTTCTTACCCTCACAAAACAATTGTTTAATCAGGCTTCATAAGACACTAAATAACTAAAAAGATTCACTGCAATCATAACAATATTGGCCAATGATGGCGGGCGAGCTTGCTTTATGGATAAAAGGTGTGCGCACTTAGCGCTAGCGCAGGATCAAGAGGTGCAAGAAAAAGTAGTAGTGTAATTGGAGGACAACATGGGATGAAAATAAAAAATGGCTCAGAATGTAATAGGTGCGGATGAATTTTGAGATGAGCCTGATAGAGATGCTACGTTGTCAACAGATAGAAGAAAAAGACAAGCTGTAGCGCCTCCAAATGAAGGGCAGTGACGATGATGTACCAAAGGATCCAGTTACTGCGTAGGAACTTCGCTCCGTCTTGAATCGTCTGTAGCCTGACAGGAGCTAACCGAGTAATCTAACAGTGTAGAAAACAGTCTTATTTCACCGGAACTCAAACCTTCTATCATTTACCGCTAAATAAACAATGTATCATCGAAATCTAAACTATAAACCATAAGCAATGTTTTAATAGCCAACAAACAAAGTTCGCGTCGCGTCTACTTTAGACGCAATTTGTGGTTCAGTAAGTGGTTATTTAGCGGCAGCGAGTTTATCGAGACAATAGCGCAAAGCACCGGGGCACCGGTCTGATGTGGGTCGAGCATTAGACGGTGGGCGCCAGGCCGCCGCGCACGGTCACCCGGCCACGAGGTCACCAGCGGGCCCGCACCCGCCGCCACCTCCCCTATGCCTAATTAATTGGAATACTTAAAATATCCACCAACATTACTCAACACTCGAGGTACTAACTTTCTTCAGCTTTCTCATAATTTTTCTTACTGTATATTTTAGTGTAGGAAGCTTCTTTGAATCTAGAATGTAATTCGATAACTTAAAATTGTATAACTTCCGCATGAAATTCTACCTCAATATAAAGGTTTTTCTAAAAAACTCGTATAAAAATGTTTGAAACTATCGTTGAGATATCAAGGCTACCGGTGTAACCACTTTTCCGCTTGTACGCGGTAAGAAGAAAAGACTAAGTATGCAGGTACTTTACGGTTCACAATAATGAGGTAACGAGCTATATACCATCTCGTTACCCGTACTTCGCGCGATTTTCTTAGTACGAAGGTACGGTCTTGCAGTCGCAAAAAATACGGTCTGATTAAATAGGAAACCGCCTGCAAAAATTTCGTTTCTCGGAAAAGGCCGTGAAAACGACAGAAGGGTGAAAAAAAAGTCTGTCTTTAATTTGCAACTCAGACCCGGTTTTCTTTAGCTGGTATCAAAGGTCCGGGTTATTTCTCTTTTGAAGAAAAGTTTAGGGAAACTGAAAAAATTACCTAGTGTCACATAATTAATTAAACGAGTTTATGACGCTACTGTGTTGAGGTCTTCTTGAAACTCACTATTACGTTAGATATACCTAGTTAATGCTAAACACTTCTGACCGCTACAATACCTATGACATTGATTATGTATCTCCAAGTGGAACTTTGTAATTCAAATCAACAAGCTCGAGACATTGTTTCCCAACGTTTACGCAAACCACTGACTCATTCAATGAACAAACATTTAAAATCTAATTGACATCGTAATCCAATAAGTTTATCAGAACATAAAGCAGATCATGAGGGTTACTAGTACGAAAGTTGTCCAATAAGATATTAATCTCTCTGTTAACCTTTGACCCTGTCAGGCAAGTGCACGTTTCTTAAACGTCAGATAGGTACTTATTATTGGCACTTTTCTATTGATTTGTTTGAAATTAAGATACTATCGAAGCAAGTTACGAAACATAATATTAAGATATTTTTAAATCGTAGCGACATCTGTTGACGAGTTGTGACATTTATAGAACGAGAAAAAGCACTGTAGGAACTACAGCAACTACTAACTACTACTACTATTAATCTTTTCAGTCGCTGAAAAGATTAATTATTTATTTAGTTTGTTGAAACACAAAAGTGGTTCTCTGAGTTCTTACAATGAGAAAAAGTGTCCTTATAAGTATTTCATCAAATTAGTCCTTCGCTAAGTTACGATATTCCTTTCTCAACGCAAACTACCTGGAGCCTAGTTAAATTACGTTAACGATAGTGCGAGGACACACACGGTTGCAATAATAGGAGAAAATACACATTATCTTATACGAATGCCAATTAGTGGTAGTCAGTGAAGACGTGTCGCTGAGAGCGCGAATGCGTGTGCGAGTCGCAGTGATTGGTCACCGACGACCACCGCGGCCGCAGCGAGCGCGGCGCGTGCGCGGCGTCCCCGCACGCCGGCCAATCCAATGCATTCTCATTAATTAATTCTGTTCCTATTTGCATCGTGATTATCTAATCCGATATCGATCGCTGATATGCGGTACCAATTAGAGTTCACACCTAATAGTCTAATAGAACTTTGAACTTTTCTATTAGTTATAACTTATAAGTGATCGCCTTAAAGATAACGCAAACGGGTTTCGACACTAATTTGACCTCGTTCGAGAAGAGCTTTGGTATTGTTATGTTTAATTATTTATATCTTTTAAACTAGAAACATTATTAATGTAGTACGGAGATTTTAGATAGATAATAATGTGAACGTGTGTACGTACTTGTTCGTGAAATAAACCAATTTGCAAGTTGCGCAAGGCGTTCAGCGCGACGTTACCGTTCGGCACTATGTTATGTGCAGCGCTGAAGAGGCCACGTCATACGTAAATATCTAGATCCGTCTAGATTTAGGGCTGGCGGCGGCAATGGACCAAGTCAAGCTGCGGCGATAAGCATGATTTGTAACGTCGCGCGTCGCGTCGGCGCGTGCGCACAAATAAATGTGATTTCAATGCGCACCTCTCAATAAATTATCTAACCCACTCTTGATATGACATTGTAACGATTTATAATCTCCTCACACACTCGATACATTTGATGTTGAAGATTTCCGCCTGCAAACCTTTGTCTGGAACATACGGTGATGTCAACATGATGTTGTTTACTGTCACATCCAGCTTTCAGACAGTAGGTACGGGAATACCCAGTGGAGATTTTTTTAAATCACGACTATTTGTAAACATTTTGTTTACCGATTAAATCGTACTATAATTTAAGTGTTGATTACTTTAATTAATAGGTGTGTGTAATATGACTCGGCGTGTCTATACGGCGCATTGCAATTACACAATAATATAATCGTAGCACGATTAATCAATACTACGAACATGGCCAATAAAGTTGGTAACAGCTACATGCACTAATCACATTAATACTGCTCGTGATAGGTACAGCATTATCGGAGGTATTTGATTTGTTTGATAATACTATTAAAATACTATTAAATAGATTAAGTTGTGCCTTTAATAGGAATACAACAACTAGTTCATGTGGCAAAATAAAATACAATGTTTATTAATAAAACTAATACTTATAAGTACTAATGTGTGTTTCTACTATTTTGTGGTTTATATCATACCATACCCTAACCTAACTACATAGTGCTTAGATAGATGCATTCGGTGTAGGGTGCATTTAAACTACTAAGTTATATTGCACTGGCGCGCGGAGGCACTACGTCGGGGGGAAACTCCGCTGCCGCGGCAAATTGCCGCTCAGCGGACAGACCTCCGGTATGATATCATGGCGACATGGAGAGAGCGACTGTTGCAACCCCGTGCAGGGCACGCTACCATAGTGGCGATAAGTCCCCTCTTTGAGGAGTGGCTAGGGAGGCGCCACGGCGCCTTCACCTACCGCCTGACGCAGATCCTCACCGGACACGGTTGTTTCGGGAGGTTCTTGCACCGAATCGGGCGGGAGGAAACGCCCGGGTGTTTCCACTGCGAGGATCGTCCGGAGGACACGGTGGAGCACACCGTAGAGGTCTGCCCCGCTTGGGCGGAGCACCGCCGTGTCCTTGTAGCGGCGATTGGCGGCGGCGATCTCTCGCGTCCGGCCCTGGTTCAAGCCATGGTCCGGAGCGAGAGGGAATGGGAAGCCGTCACCACCTTCTGTGAAGCAGTCATGCTAGTGAAGGAGGTGGCGGGACGTGAGAGGGAAAGAACCTCACGTCCCAGCCGCCGCGGGAGACGCCCTGGGCGTCGGGGGTCACGTGGTGGCTCCCGGCCACCGTAGGCGCGGGCCTGTGGACGGCGAGTTATGGGCTAGCTCGCCGTCCGGCCGTCTTATGACGACAGGCCGTGTCGACGGCGCGTTCGTGTTCCACGCGCGCCTCAAAGAGATGTCAGCAACCGAGTAGGGGTCCGCATGGGCCGATGCCTGCCAGAGCTGCGGGACTGTTCGAAAGAGACACCGTGGCCCTGGAACACAAAGGGCAAAGAAGGAACATGGATGGGTTTTAGTCAGTACAAGTCTGACACTCCCTTCCGCTCCGCCCAAAGTGGGGGGGGTCATTTGATGATTTCCCATCCAAAAAAAAAAAAAAAAAAAGTTATATTGCACTCAAATTGCATGCTGATTAGTAGTTAGCCACCTTTAACTTTTTCCGTGCTTGCTCTCTGTACATATTTTTGATAAAATCGTTAGTAGGTATCTACTTTTTGTGGAATAACAACAGTAATCATTACATAAAGAAAGTTAAAATTCGTAAACCCTGTCTTATATTATATAAGTTAATATTGTACCTGTATCTATACAGGGACCTGCAGGCAAAGGCATCACACACAGCTTAAATAAAATGGAACCTGACAATTAAAAAATACTTTCATCAGAGACTGGGTACAATTCTTGAGGCGACACCGAATATAAAAACTGTGTATTTACAAATAGTTTCGTCACTTGAACACGAACTGATACAATCCGGAGTCACAAAGTCGACAGCCGTGTCAAAAAGTCACAAGCACATTATAGCTTTGCTAATAATTTATAGCTTTGTTAATTGAGTTTGATATCCTTTGCTCCGCGTTTCATAACTAATAGTATTATATTGATCAGTGTCTCAATAAGTAACCTATAAATTCTTAATATCGTTCTAAGCCGTTGTTGTTGTTGTTGTAGCACTTGTTGCACTGTTTTGTCTAAAAATGTAGTTAAATTTCCTTATTCGACATTAAAAAAGAAAATGCGTATGCAAAGTCAAAACAAGATCTACCTAAGTCTTGCTTTACTGCCTGCCAGAGCTGCGGGACTGTTCGAAAGAGACACTGTGGCCCTGGAACACAAAGGGCAAAGAAGGAACATGGATGGGTTTTAGTCAGTACAAGTCTGACACTCCCTTCCGCTCCGCCCAGAGTGGGGGGGGTCATTTGATGATTTCCCATCCAAAAACAAAAAAAAACAAAAAAAAGTCTTGCTTTACAAAAATATCATGTAATGAATACATTAGTAGCGGCCGACTACAATCAGAGAACAAACACGCGTGAGTCGTCATCTCGTACGTTTTATGATTGCGCGGGAGACAGATGGTGTCGTTAGCGCGCAGAGATCGAGGTGCGCGCCACGTGTGTCACCGGAGTGTCGCCGAGTGTCCGCAGTGTCCGGAGAGTGAGTGTCGCGGCGGAGGTGTGACGGCGACGCGATAAATCGCGCGATCCTGTGCCAATAAGCACGACACAGCGGCCCGTGAGCTATGGGTAGCACAGCGCGTGGGCGGCGACGTCGCGCTTCAACGACTCTGAAAAGATTATTCACCGGTAGCGATGCTTTGTGGATCCGCGTAAATGGATTCTGATGCTTTATTTCCTTAAGCTTGGAGGCTGTGATTGCGCAATCTTAGTTTTGTATCAATTCGATAAACAGAAGTGAAATAAAAGCAAATATTTATAGCTTAGATGTCTCCATTGCATTGTTTTTGATACAATACTTACCAGAATATAGTTTAGTTTATTGTCCAGGAATTCGATGCGAACGTGATAGTGAAAGACAGATGCAAAGTGCTCATACCTATCACATGCTAAGTAAGGGTCAATTTGTTACAGTTTGTACCTAGTCATTGGCTAGTGCAAGTAACAGCCTAAGTAGAACATTATTTGTATAAATATTGGAAGTCAAAGGATTTGAAAATCCTTTGATTTCCAATATTAAAAATGAAATGTAAACAAGCTTATGGTTAATGTTAATGTTATAATTCAAAACTTAACTGAATTCAATCTAGTTTTCACATTACGCAAACCTCACCTGGAGCCATATCGGACGGCCGGACTCGCGCCTGGCAGTCGGTGGACAACGCGCTAACAAAAGACATCAACGGGCAGCGCATTTACATCATTAACATGGAAATGTTGCAAAGGTTATAAATGTGAATGGTTTTCAACATAATAGTCTCTAATTTATCACGGTGACGTAAAATCGGAAGTATAATCTGCTATTCATAACTTTCATTGACATTTTTTATTTGATGCCAATAAATAAACAAAGATTATGGAAGTGTGTAGGCAGGGTGAGTCACGTGTCGAGTATCTTGGGCCTCGCAATAAAAACATACTCAAGCTTATACTACTCGACAGTCGGCAGTTGAGCAGCCGCAGCAAACATTAGCATCCAATGTTAATTACGAGCTGTCTGCGTCGTCTCTCAGTTCTCTCACTGTAGTTATGCGAATCAGATAATAAAATATACAGCCCACTTTTGTCCCGCCGTTTTAGGTGATAAAAATATTTGGTGATAAATAGGGTCAAATTATTTAATTAATTAATATTTCTGCCGTGAAACCAAAATAATACTTTTATGAAATACATACCTATGATGTATAGGTATTTATTTTCATTTTGCATCGCTCCAGTACATCTAAACTAAGCTTTTTTTTATTTTTAAAAAAAAAAAAGGTTGCCCCACACTAGGAATTTCTCTTGTATCGTGGGTGCGTTTACAAACATTTAAACTCACATACACAAACAGCCAGACCCGGAACAACTACCTGTAGGCCATACAAATATTTGTTCCGTGCGGGAATCGAACCCGCGACACGCAGCGCAGCAGTCAATCGCTCAGCCACTGCGCCAACCGTGCCGTCTAAAGCTAGTATCGTGTGCAGTATCACTATAATATCTAAAAAAAGATAAAAGAGGATAGTTTTTTAGCTCCGTTTTTTTCCTTGAGCGTTTTTGTCTCACGAATAATTAAAATTCTCAACACACTTCTGTAACACCTCATGTATATACCTACATTCAATGCAAATAAATTATTTCTATTTCAAAAATTGGTATCTTCGTGATTTTTCATTTTCCCGTCCTACACGGAACGGTTTTTTTTTAAATAGTTGTCATAAAGAAAACAAGATGAGAATCAAACGTACATAAATCCGTTATCAACATTTTCTTGAGTGACGTGAAATTTATGTAAAACTGTGATACGAATTTAATATGATTATAACAAAGCGCCCGGGGCATGAGTTATTTTTTACATTTCACATCGAGACAGTTACTCGGATCAAATCGAAGCGGTCTTTTGTTCTCGGTCGGTTTCCTTGTTCGCTAGAGGGCGCGGGCGTTAATACAATAATCTGGTGTCTGCATAAAAATTAACCGGTGTGTAACGGTACCGCGCGTAGGAGGCGCACCTCGCCGCGCGCCCGACCGCCCGGCCCTCACCTCCGACCTGCTCGTAACTCGCATCACGGCGACGATACATCAGGTTCACGTATTACTAATTATGTCATTCCGGTATTACGCCTTTTTGTAGCTTACCACATACCTACACTCCCGCACGATAAGTTGTAAACATGAAATTATAGTGCCGGGCCAGAACGCTGTATTGCTACGCTGAAGCAGGATGTTTTGCGACTAGAGATCTAAAGTTACGACATTAACGTTTCAAATTGCCGAATTCAGTTGGACAATGGCGTATGTAATGACATGACAGGTGAGCATAGCATCGCATAGTTTGTATGATAATTAAGTAGGTACGCCGATAGTGTCAGTGTGGGTATGACTTTTTGGGATACAATGGTCTGGTATGCGTTTGATTGGAAACAACATAGCTACTGTAATCACATTCACAACCAGGCTTACCTAGCTCCTTGTAAAATCGCATCCTGTTATCAAAGATGCGTTATCTGTTATTTTTGGATCCTGAAATTCAGCGTGTGTAGCGGAATGGAGCTATCACTTTTGACGATGAGTTATGATTTTCGTAACTGTACCTACTTAACGTTAGTTGCAAACAATTAAGTATGTAGAAAGTATGTCCTGACATGACGTCGACGTTAAATTGATATCCCCAGAATATTAATAAATAATTAATGAAAAGGATCATCAATATCAACCGAAGGAACAAGAACATTTATTATATGAAAGTTAAACATTAATGGTAAATTCTCTTTTACTTTCTTTTTACATTGTGTATCTGGACTGGTGGAACATTAAAAACTTAATCATATCAATTAAATCGGCACCGCTCACTGTAAGATGAGATCGTTACACGTGCGCGTTTATAAGGAGAAATCAGCACGGAGATATAGTCTCATCATTAAGAGCCATTCGTTAAAACCTACAGACAGTAAAATCTGTAACAAGCAACGTAATAAATGCAATAACAATGAATAAAATGGCAATAATAGCAGGTGAAATCGCGACAGGTCCGGGTCTCGGGTCGTCGTCCGTAATTATAAATAAAATACGGCAACCGCGCAGCGCCGCCGCCCCCGCGCGACTGCGTGCCGCTCCGCGTCCAAACCGCGCCGCTGTGTACCGCGTCGCGCCGCACTCCTCCCGACACCTAACCTGTATCACTTTACTCACTGCTTTCAGAGCACAATAGTGCATTATTGTCCTTATACGGACTTTTATACACACTCGTTCCAAATTTTGTTACGAATACAAGCTCACCCACTAATGCAAGGATACGGGCGTTATTTGGACGTTTTGTTGTTTAATAAAAGTCACTTGGTCATACCGTTTTATGGCAACTTGTTGGCGTACTATTTAATACTGTACAAAAAGTAAGGAAAGCCGAAGCTTAATTTTATGCTGCGATGTAGAAGTATCTATGCAGACCTGCCCGTGCCCCGTGCGTGGCTATTTGTTTTATGTTAAGACTTTGTTGCTTTTACTGATGTACTCGTTTTTTGCAAAACTAATTGAAGGATTCTGTCAATTTAGCTTGCTTCATTTCATTAGGAGATTTTTTTTAAACATATTTTGAACACTATGGACATCGTTTTATACAAATTAAGGGTACTAGCATGTGACGTTAATTGACGTTGAAGCTGCATGGACGCTTGCAGCGTTACATCGTCATGTCTGTATTGAATTAGAAGCTCAAGGCGCGGCAAAATCGTCGCGTTAGCGCATACGGTAGACGCGTCTAGAGAATTTTAAATAGGGTAAAGTACCAAATGGTGTGGAATCGTATGTTACCATCGCATAATATAACACTGTGCTGGTCTCGGACCGGTTGATATATTTAAATATGCGCAATATAACTTGCACATCCCCCGGTTTTTTAATTACATGAACGTGTTAATGTCATAGGTAACAGCGTTATCAGTTATCAGCAGCTAAGTCCAACTGTCGTGCACATGTCGGTTAGAAGAGTGTTTGTAAAATTTTAAAAAGTGGTAACGTAGAGGATAGGGGTAGAGGGTGTGATGCGGCGGAGCGTGGCGGGCGGCGCGTGCGCAGGACACACGACCAGCACGTGCTGAATTCATAACTTTTTCCACTCACTAGACCGTTGGACGTTGTTTCTCGTTACCGCTATTCAAGTAACGAGCGCCAACTAAAACGTATGTTGCGTAAACTCTTTTGCATGGCAACTGGTGGTCGCTGATAACCTTTGGCGCCTGCCTCAATGAAGTTAGCGTAGGCGATCTAGTTGTTTGTTCACAGCGGCCACCCAGTGTGCAGATATTATCCTTCATATTTTTACATGTTTTCTTGTTTTATTGGATTTGTTTATGGCCTTTTACAAATATATCAATTATTAAACCCACGTTGTATGCCAAAATAAAATACTTTATTGTAGACTGAAGTCGTACGATTAAATGTTCATTTTAATGGAAAGTGAATATTTGCGAAGTTCACTTAAATGTTCATTTTAATGGAAAGTGAATATTTGCGAAGTCCACTACATATTGGGATAATGTATTTTATAAGAAGATATATTAATTGACAAATGTGATCTAGGATGTTAAGTTCATTCGTCGTAAAGCGAGGCCATAACAATATTTTTTAAAACGTTGTCTAATAGAAACTTTAATAATTACATAAATGCAACACGTTAGATATTAATATCCTCCGGACATCTTGTCTATTTCTGGTTAGAAACAGGTGGATGTGTTGCAGTTAAGCGGGTACCCGCATGATTTTTAAAAAACAGGCGGCGTGGAATAGAATTGTTGTAGGGACACTTACCCTAGCTCTGGCTATAATTTACTGAAGGTGCACCACTTTCCATTCTCTGTCCATTATACAACCATTTACCATCGTGGTCATCCTTCAAAGATTTCTAGAAACATGGTTCACTAAGTCAGAATGGTCTATGTAGCCCTATCGCTAAAAAGAGTTTGTATTATTTAAACTTAGCCGAAAAGTAATAACCGATTTCTTTTTACCCGACTGCGGCGAACCTCAAAAGGAGGGTTATTATATAACGGTGGCGTGGATCCCGATTCTGCTGCCTTCAGTTTCTTCGTCAAATATAGGGTGGTTGGTTTATCGGTTTAGGAATCTGAGTTGTGTCTTAGCATAAGCCTTGACATACAGATTAAGTTATAATGTTTTGACGGGTATGGTGATGAGCATGAGGTCCTGAGCATGAGGCAAAGTGTTATTGGGTTTTTCCTTCAGGATTTCTCAGCAGCCATTGTGTCTAGATTTGTGCCCGGCTGAGGGCAATGAGCTCGCCCCCTCCCTAATACATGGAACTTAAAATTAACTGGCTAAAATCAGGTACACCTCTGCCTAACCCTTCGGGGATTACAGACATGATGTTATGTATGTTAGTTATTTACGATAATAACAAATAAATAAAAATCCAAGATGATTCTTCAAAAAAAAATCTTCTCATCTTTTGATACTTTTTTCCTTGGACTTGCAGGTAAGATGAACGAAGGTACGAATATTGTAGCTTACTAAACCATTACGGGTTGAGGATGGTCAAATTAAGACAATTTTTGACGTCCAGAATAGAGACACTCTCAGCATGCTGCCTTGCATCAACGTTAAATACAGAACCCCAAATTAACTTTCAAACCAAAATTCAGCTCCAACCACTCAATTGCAAATATAAAGGTGATGTTCGCCGTTGCCTGTGTATGTGTTCTTCTGTAATGGATTGTCATAGCAACGTCGCGGGTGACGCTATGCGGCGGTGGTGTCGCGTCAGGTGTTGTCCACGGTGGGTGAGCGCGGCGGCAAGTGCGCCAGCGCAGCGCCGGCCACGGTTGAGCGTCACCGGCAGTTGGGCACGCGCCGCACACGCGACAGGTGGACGTCACGCAACGTTACATACATGTACTAATGCCACTTGAATAGTAACTCATACTCATTAGAAAGCCTAGAAGAAACGACAAAGTGGTAGACTTTTTATTGGTGTTTCTTGTCAATACCTACTAGTTTTATGGGTCATGATGAGGTGCTAGAAAATTTGAAGTCTGTGTCGTATCGGTCTAAGCAACCTCATATTATAAACACAATACAGATATGACTTTGAGGCTCATTATTTCAGAGCTATTTTATGTTGGTTTTCCTCAGAGTTGAGCTTTTTGTAGATCAGCGTGTGTGCCTGCCAACTGAAGTACTCATTTAAGAAACAATTATGTTTTAACCAAATGTGTGTGCCTTATTAAAAGTTACCCGTTATTTAATTCTGATCACCGTCTGATTCACTGCCTAATTTCATAATTCATTTATTTATTGTTTGCCACAGGTGAAAAGACAGATCTTATAATTAGCGTTATTGTATCACTGTAACATACCCATGAGGTGTACAATATTTGTATATATGTCAATATCATGTAAAAAATAATAATAATACAAATTTTACACATTCATTCATTTCAGTTTAAATTTTTTTAATTTCTGATTATTGTTTACTGTTTACTTTTCCTTACCTCAGTAGTGCAGGAAGCACTAAAACATATTAAAGGCCGGTATCACATAGCTGACATAATGTTTTAACTGAAAGTAGCCTTGCTTTGAACTTAACGGGTGCTTTATCTTCATATATGTATAACAAACGCGACATTAAGGTTTAATGTCATTTTTAAATATCAATTTTAAATGTTACAGAAGTGGATCAGTCGTGAAGTCATGACAAGTGTAAATGAGTCGCATGTTTTGCCGATTTATTTGACGGCCAGCGATCCTTCCATTTGAGAGTGGACCCGAGGCTCGAGGGACCGAGGGGCATGCTCGAAGCTCGAAAGTGCTTCGAACTCACGTACCACACTTTACAGCTTTATCACCCGTTATTATTCTTAATAACATGTTGTAGGTACGGCGACAACGCATTAACCTCGCGAAATTCGTAAGGTTTTTCATACCCTACTTGATCATAATTAATATTACCTTCTCATTGCTGAAGATAATAATGTAAAATATAGTGCCTTTACGCGTGTTCTTAAATAAATGTCTAAGTCCTGTAGAGCGAAGCGTTACTCCCAGCTTAATAGTTTTCCGAATGCGAATATAAATCACATGATGCCGGGAAGACTGTTTCGGAGAACATGAGTCGCACTAAAACCAGTTCACCGCATCGTGTGTACATCTTGGATCTTCAGATTAAGATCCTGCCTGTTTGCAAAGATTTTGAATTCCACGGATCGAAAAAAAACTCTTTAAAACTCATTACACCACCACCGTTATGGGCCGATAACAGCGTGAAATTCTGGTAATTGGTAATGTTGAGGTACCTGCGCTTGTTCGTATATCTACCGTCTGCATATTCCGACATTTATGCATCATTTTCTTTCGGATCGGCAAGAACAGTGTAATACTTGGCAGTCCACACCCTTCGTGTTAACACAACTAACTTTAATTTTTCCATTCATCTTAAAGATAATCTGTTGAAAATGTTATGTAGGGACGCCTTGGTAAATGTAATTTATCCACATATGAACAAGAAATCACTTCAGTTTAAAATATGCTATTCTTAGTTACTACCTAAGTACCTATCCATGAAGGTTCTGTTACAATTACGTTTTCCAAGAATACAAATTAAAAGCGCTCAAAATATAAAGTTGAGAATGCATTTTTGAATTAAGAAAAAAAATTACAAACTACTCGTATATCAGCGTAGGTACATAACAGGAATATTAGCGCTCGCATTACAAATTCCATAGTGTAGTCGCAATGGTATTTAAAATACCGTATTGAGTGAGTCGCAGGCAGGCGTCGGTGTCCATTACGTTATAATCAATCATCGTGTACGTTCAGGTTTCAATCTGCTTTGCGCCGCTTTTGGCCAGGCGAGGCTTTCGACACGGGCGCAATCAATATAGCAGATAAGTGCGATAAGATCCGACGCAGCCTCGCGGCCGTCGTCGTCGTTTTGCAGCGCACTTCCGCGCCCCGCGCATCCCCCGCGCATCCCCCTCCCCCACTCAACTAGCCCCGAGACATCTTCATCCGAAGCCTTTAACTATGTGCCACACTGTCTGCTCTTTTATAAAGATGTATTTGCCTGAAAGGTTATTTAGATACTTTTCTAGTACTTGTAGTCTTTTTTTTCTGTTCAGTTCCCTTTACTGTCTCAATATTTTAAAACCGGTCACTAAAACAATAAGAATCACAGACACCTTGTAATTAATTCGAGTACTTTGATACAGCTCAACAGTATGCAGAATTTTCTCGTAAGAAGTAAGCTGTCAACAAACGATTAAAACCACGCGAGAGAAGTAAGATCACGATTCTCAAATTTACCAATTATCGTGACTCAACATTTGTAAAAAAAATATTGGAATCCACCGTAATACGTACGACGTAAGTGCATGGCAGTAGCGCGTGCGCAGTGTTATGTGAAGTGCCCTTAACGACTTAAGTGTTGATGTGCGGGAGTGGGATCATTTATTATTTTATCGTATGATTGAATCTTGTTTTTGATTCAGTTCATGTTACAGGCAGACATATCTCAGATATTCTTGAAAATACACTGATTCAATTTAAATACAGACTCATAACCTCCCTCTGTATGTTCGACAAGCAACGGTACATTTGCATGCTCATCAATACACAATATTCTCAATGTTTTTGAAAATTATTTATTCTTCTTCTTCTTAATAAGTATAGTTATGTTGTTTTTCTTTCTACAATCTGTGCAGTATATTGCGAGATAGTCGGTGTTCGTGACAAACGCAGAGTTGGAAGTAACAGGCTTCTCACCTGATATGGTGATGAATAGGTTCATTACGTTGCATGTAGCTTGATGTGTGTGTACGATATCGAACCCACGTACTAATAATAAATCCCATTCGAAACGTAAGTATGTCGCGAGTGGACGAATGTATCAACTCTGCGTATTTGTGATCATCATTTATGTAGAAGCGGGTATGCGGGCACAGGTGCGCACGCGCGGACTCGCCAGGTAGCCGCTTTGCCACACACGCCTCATGTTCACCTGTGTTTCTAAATACTGACCATTATCACTAAAACCAAAGATTAACAAAAAAGAATAACTTCCACAGATGGTGCTGATTAACACTCATAACAAAAGGGTGTCAAAAAACAAAGATAGTAATCTGTAACGGTCCCGCTGTGGGCTTTATTAGTTTTAACTAAAGCTGTTGTGCCATATAGTGCGACTTGACCTAACTCGCTGGATTTCAAATGGTTATTTAATAATAGTCGAATGAGATAATTAGGTGCCTACCAGCCTCTTAAATAACAATGTGAAATGTTGTTTGAAGTCGATTAGTAATGGAAACTATCCATTAATGAGCGACATGAGACGGCTGCTATCGTCGGCAATAAGTTACACGAGCATTAGTAAACTAGGGAGTAATTGCGGAGGCGGGCCGATTTCCTAGCTAGTGCCGAAGCAATTAATACTCACAACGTGATCAACAGCGCCGATCCCGTCTTCGTAGTACATAACAGATCGATGACACAGTTTACAAATAACGATACTATTTATCTGTGTCCCACACTTTGTTGCCTTATTTAGTTGGCAATGTAATTAAGAAGAAGACAATATTTTTCACAATAAACTTGACCAGGAACAGTCATATTTTGGAGTTTACCTTTATGGAAAATTACAAGTTCATATGCTCTGCATGACGTCGAATTGTATTAACTAAAGAATGAACCGTTTATCAATACAAAAGAAGGAACAGGAACTAAGGTGATGAGATGACTTGACACGTTATTTAAATTTGAAACAGGTCCATACGTCCGACTTTTTATTCGTTATTTGATTGTTGTGTCGGTGTAGTTCCATCCAGTTTTTGCAAAGCGATACAAAAAATATTGCACCATATGGAGTCTTATCGTCTCTAAAATAGGCTGTTTAATGAACAACGAAAACATATGGCCAATTAATTTCTGCTAGCTTCTAAATGAACACATTTGGAACGAATTTGAAAGGTGCAATAATATATTAGATCTGCACTGCCTTATGGCACGAGCCGATAGCTCAAGCATTATTATAGAATGTACTCGTATTTTTAAATGAAACAAGAAGCACGTAACATTGGAAGTCACTGGGTGCCATACTGCCAGGGCTATGCAAATGTAAGTATGCAGGCGAGGAGTTACGACCTTGAATAAATTTCTCCACCTACAGTGCAAGAGACATTTGGCTGTTCACAGTTCGTAACGATTAATCGTATTTGTTATTCAATTTTCCCTGTATTCAAAAGCGCGAATAAATATGCGTGGTAAGTCACAACCTGCTCAAAAGCGGGTTTCTCGACGCGTCGAGGCGACCATCTGGTGGGCGAGAGCTTTTTTTATTTTCCAAACGTGTCGTCTTGGATTCTCGTTTTTTGCACTGGCTGGCGCTCGCTCCTTTTCTTTTTTTTATTTTGCTGAGTTGCAGTTAACAGGTGGCTGGCCGTGTGCAGGTGAGACCTGAGATTTTAACTCGCGTCAGGTTCACCTCAGTGTGAAAAATTACGCGTGCTACCAGGCCAATTAACATGTTCCAAATTTTTATTTAAAAAAGTATAATCAAATTACAAGTTTTTTTTGTAGAAATTGGATCCGATAGTTAAAAGTTAACGGTGTATTGCGGTGGTGAGTTTTGATTTTTCTTTTTCTATGCTTATAAGGAAAACACACCGACACACCGTATTTGTATTTGTTTATTTTTGTTATGATTCGTAAGTGTAAGACCAAATTACACTTCAACAAAACTCGATAATATTAATTTCCCCGAATAGATTCTTACTACTTTTTGATTAGATGACGAAAAATTCAACCAATAACCAAGAAACACCTTGTTTTCTTACAGAGTTAAATATGCAAAGAAAAACTTCGTAACTTATCAGAACCCACCATGACAGTTTAAACGAGCTGAATCTGATAATCAGGTGGGTGGGTTGCAGGACTCACGGAGGAAACACGATGACCACCAGTGAATTAATAAAGTCAAAATGATATAGCGTTACATAAATATCGAGTTGGTTATTACGTTAATTAACTTTTAGAAGTCTGTTTTGCTTACTTTAAATTCTCTTGTATACCCTTTATATATCTTGTATTGAATATTTTTTGAAAGCCTTGCACGAAGCTGCAAACACAGAATACATAACAAAACACAGAAACTAAATCACGGTAAATATCCTGAAAATAACACTAAGATTTACATATTACTATTAGAAGTCGTTATCGTACATAGGTACTATTTGCTAATTGAAACCCCGGGAATAAGAGTAATTATCATCAAAACAATAACCGTCTTCAAGCTCATGTTAGAATGAGTGTTCACCAAGGACTATATTGGAGCCTGTCTTTTCCTTGACGTTCAAAATAGTCGCAAAAAAAAAAAATATTTGAGGTTTGATAGTGTTGGGCTTAGGTAAAGTATTAATTATTCCTTTCTTTCAGATCGTACCAACAAGGATCTATAAAACGCATTACATGCGTATATGTGGTTCATATAAATAGAAAACTGACTAAACTAGAAACTAAGCCCAATAGACATGTGAAGACGCTAAGCTGATGATCACTTTGAGAGATTTACAACGTGTCGAGTATGAAATTAAGATCCGATAAGACATACGGTACTACTTTGTGGGGACTTCTGATATGACTACGAAGTCTGAGCTGATTCATATTATGTAGTTACAGTAATAAGTTTCAGTCGTGGAAGTTTAGTCGATCACCGAAATATAGATAGATATGGGAATTTTTCGATCTTATAAGTTAGTTCGGATTTTCATAAATACATAATATTTTAATCTAACAACATACTATCATGTAATTACACCAAAGCCAAATATAGCAAACACATAACAAAGACACCTATTTGTACTCTTTAAACTTAAAACAAATAACAACTTTTGAGTAATAATCAGCAATCTCGGATAATACATCATTCGTGGGTTTTGGGCTTAACAAGTATTAGTGTGGACTTATGTGAAAGCTTGAAAAATTGTGCCTATTACAGAGAGCGCACTCAATAGGCTGGCAGACCTGCACCGTTAGACTCCAGATCACGACGCGGCGGATTATTTGAGAACACAAAGAGATCGAGTGCCGAGCGACGGACGGACACAATCACTCATAGCGTTGCGTTTGTCATAGAGAGCGAGCGCGACAACGACGCGTCGATCACCGGCCGACACGCTTTGTCAGCCTGCTCCGATTTGTTAACTGCGCGACACTCGCGGCCCGCCCGACCCACAAACAAGCATGCGTAAATATCTCACCCGATAAACTAACGTGCCTATTCGACATCAGGCTCCATAGGTACAGCCTGCAGTCGTCAACAACCCTACGTATCGTGTGCTTGTTCTATATCTAATTCCTAATCATCTTAATAGGATAGGAGAGGATAGGTTTACACCTACTTAGTGTAAAATTGGTAAGCCATGAACTCGAGGTCATTGCAATAAGGAAAACTTGACTCTCTGAATTGTCTGATAATTTCGAAACAATTTCAGAAACTTTCTACAGAGCCGTAGTCATTTGGATTGTCCGCGAGAAGGCTGTAAAAATCGTTCACCCATAAAGTGAAATATAGGTTAAGACGGTCTCTCTCTCAAAAATTCATTCAAAGTACCGTAATCTCGTCCTTTTATTTTGTAATTTCTTCTTACCACCAATTTTGAGTAGTCGTTTAACATTTTAGGGTTCGTTTTATGGTCTTGTGTCTGATGAACATCCTCTTTTATTTCTTGTTTTGACTCCACGAATGTTGTCCACTACAATGCTTAGACTCCACACATCCCACGAACATGATAACAACTCCTTGTTATTTTTATATGTACCATTACCAGAATTGTCTTACAATATTAATATGTCTGAGTACCTATTTAAAGTTCCATCTCTAAGCTGTTTGGCATATGAGTTTGATGATTGGTACAGAAGGAGCATGTGAAGACATTATTGTGTGACATAGGCGGGTGGTTTTCGGAAGTTGACACGAATGTTTAGGTAGAACAATAGGTTTGTTAGTTTTGGCGAGCGCAGATGAGGCGGTCGGCGCGTGCGGTGGCGGCGTATTGTCGGGGCGGAGTACGGGAGCCGTGCGCCCACGCAGCGCCGCAGTGCCAGGAACAGCGCCTTGTCCGTGTCAACGGTACGATGCTCAGTCGCTTAAATATCTTACTTTCACAATTGTAATAAGCGAACGTCAAGTACTCATCATGTTGGACAACAATAAGGCACGCGTCTCTGTCGGCTACGTACATTACGATTTACAATCTTGCAATGATCGCTGTGATGCCTTGGCTTTTACATCCACTGATCTCATTTAAACCGTGAGTAAAGTTTTTAACTAAAATTTCTAAAAAAAACTTTGGATGTTTATACTCTTACATCGTTACTCAGTCGATTTGAATTTAGTATCAACTAAGCTTGATTTATGGAACAAACACAGTTCTCAGTACGAAAAAAGTAATTGAATTGTTAAAGATCAAAGTATATTTTTCATGACAGTAAGACATTTGTATATGTAATCAACAAGACTTTCTCAATTAGGTACTTACCTATGTTACTAATACATTCTTCGCAGAGATATTATTATATTATAATGTTGATGGCTGGCATGATAACTATAGCGTTTAAGATATGCAAATAAAGAACTTTCATTTCGTTGTCGGAACAATGGTGATGTATTCGCGGGGGTTTGTCTAGTTGACAGTGGAGATAATAATACGATGAATAATAATAGTGTGAAAGCACAGTAATTTTACACTTAACATTTTATTATTATCAGTGATAAATGGGGAATTCTCCGAATGCCAATGTTTTTTTGTCTAAGAATTAATTCCATCAGAAAGAAGTTCTCAAAACATACTACACTAGTTATCGATTTGATTTGTTCATTGAGCCAGCTTCAGAAGCCCCTTTAGTCTTACCTAAATGATAAAGCAATGATTCTAAGACCCGTTTTATTTAACAATTTGGTGTTTACAGGTTGCCTTAAAGGAACTGGCTTTTTCGGTGCAAGAACTGATAACTTACTTTTCCCCACATTTGACAATTTCCTCAAAAGGTATCGCCGTCTAAGATTTTAATTGAAATGTTTCCTTGTGGTAGCTTATGTTTACGTACGTAGATGGCAAAAAAAAAAAAAAAATTGTAAACTTGGAAACGTCACAATTGATTGCATTCATCGCTGTTAGCAAACTAAGTACCTAATTTGATGCTAATCATTAGATGCAGTACTCTATTATGGTACGAGACACAGTGCGAGCACACCTCGCCACGCCCTCTTCCTTCGAGCAAGTGAGTGTACTAATGAAGCTCAACTAAATATTCATGAAACCAGTCATCGTGCTCGCTCCCAAAACTGGAAGGCAACATTAACGCACGAAGAGTGCCCTCTACAAAAGGACTACGTGGATACGCGCCCGCGTCTAACAAATGCCTACACATGACATGACAGAAACAACCACTACTTAATTGCTAAGACTTTCTATGGGAATACCGCACCTAATTGTTAAATAGTTTTGTAGGGACCGAACAAACATTTAATAATCGCTTTAGGCACAGCCCCAGGCATATTTGCGTTTTCTTTGTTGTATCCTATGATCAGATTCAGTGCTTTTGCTGATATTAAACTGTTTGTTTCTAATGTAATCTCTGATCCCGCATAATCTAGCTCCCCATATATCTCTTCAAAAACACCCAAGTGAGTTTATCCAGATAGGAAGCCGATGATGCGAAAATAGTAATTAGTAAGATATAGCTATAGATACTTAATGATAGTTTGATATTTGTTATTAAAACAATATGTACCGTGTGGAAAAAACAACATTCGCTGTGAAAGAGCCCAAAAAGCTATGCTTATCCAAAGTTGTCTAGCAGCTAGTTTTATAACGTGCCCTAGTCATAATCACCGTGGTTTGCATAGAGATAAGTGACTGCAATGTGAACTTGTGCCACTACTGACAATGCTGAAAATTTACTTGTGCCTGTGGCACGCCGTAAGTGTGAGGGCACATTTGTCCCCGTAGCGCTCAGAAAAGTATTGATTCTTAGTTAATGTTTACAGTCGTGAAAAGCAATGATTTATATTGAAAGCCCTAACTTTCACTGTCAACAAATAAATATTTAGGATAACATAGTGGATACAGATTGAAGAGCAGAGGTGGACTGAGAAATAAGCACTCAAGATTGCAAATCAGTACGGAGGTCGCGCGGTCTCGCGCCGGTGACTTGAATGACTCATAAACACGTTGATTTACTGAACACATCGAAGATTTGTAGTGTATTAATTCCAATGTCGCTGGCCGGAAGATAATCCCGAGCCTCAACATCGTGCGCATCATATGTCATGTTCACACTCAATTACACTTTGTTATTAGTGCGGCCGGCTAGGTCGCGCAACGTCGCAGCCTCTCGATTTAATAAACAGTACCGACCTAATACCTCTACCAATATCACCAATCATTAAATCACGGGTGGCACGAGCTCTCCTGATCATCATAAAAAAAAAATCTTATCTTTATTATCTCATTGAAAAACGAACGCGAGTAGGTAATACATCTATAAAAGAGACAAAATTTATGACCATGATTTATGGATGAAATATTTTTACGTGTCGTATTTTGTGTAATCCATCGTAAATTGTGTTACTCACACGCCTCGAATCGTTTACAAGATATCATAACACAGGTGATAGAATTGACATAGGTGTTATAACAAACAATAAAATTGACCGATGCTGTATCTCTTATCTCACAGGAGTAATTCCAAATTATATGTAGGTATATTTATTCAAATTCTATGACTTGTGCATTTTGGGCAAATATCAACGGAATTTTGTAGATATTGCTGAAATATTGCCTAAATGTAAACAGCTTGCAACGAACAGCTTATATACCGGTAACCTGAACATTTTAATACTTATAGGTACTCTACCTATAATTATTAAAATGTTCAGGTTTATTAAAAAAAATAAGATGTGAAAAAATACATTTGAACGAAATGTGAGCAACCCTAAAGCTCACATACTAAATTGGAACGTAATGCTCGTTTTAATTTTATTGCTTTTATAGAGCAAGCCGCAAATCAACGATTGTAAACGCAAACTTTGTAAAGGGCCGTAGGCTTGTATACTCACTCACTTACTTGCGATCATGCATGCACTTGATTCTTAAAACTTGACGATTTTTTTTAAACCTTAATTTCAAAAGATTATTGTTTTACTAAAAAATACCGATTGTGTTATATGGACTCTTCTTTTGTTAGTAGACAATTTTATACGAAGTTGTAAATCAATCTATCTTCACTGATGTACTAGGTACTAACAAACTGCAGTCAACAACTAATGAAGGCAGCGGATGCCCTCCTAAATTTTATCCAGGCTGATTTATAGGATTATAATTATACACGCAAGTATCTACTCGTTGTACACAATTACTTTGCGTTTACGAGTAACACAAATTGTATGTTAATGTAATAAATGTTTAAATTAGTTAGCGTTCGTTAAATAACACAGGGACAAACAAGCAAAGCCATTTGGTCGCTGTAAGTAGCAGTGTCCACGTCATAACATTTTACTGCAGCTCGTGAAATCTAGTCAACGATCTACGTGCAGCAACACTACCTAAAATAAGCTCATGAATGATGCAATGTTTTCTCTTTGTGCAGCGTTGCATCTCAGCATCAACATGTGACGTGACGCAACGGTCTTACGTTAAATATCAATGGATGCGTAGTCGAATTTCTTCCACGAATAAAAATATGAGCATAAATTAATATACATATTTTCCCTTTAATAACTGTGTGATACATTGTGATCGATGGTCCTCTTATATCACAAACGCCTGTAATTATTCAGATGAAATCGGACAGTTAAGTCATTACGATGTGACTAATATGCCCCTGGAAATCCACGCGCCGTACAAATTATAACATGGCATAGTAAGCAGTATTGACATGTGGTATATAAATACCAATGGTGAAGGTCCCTAGAAGTTAGACATTCGTTAGTTTCTGTCGATGGCTTCGTTCGATATTAGAATATTTGTTAGTTATTCAAAAATATTCGCCCTCGTTATTGGCTGCAACAGCGGCGTGAGCTATTATTGCCAGTTGCTCGAGGAATTCAGTTATAGCGCTATTGATCGACATCTATTTGAGTTTCCAACTTAAGAACAGTGCAAACACCCATTATTATATTAGCGTGTAATAAAAACGAGTCGTGAACTCTGTCCGTCGCTGTTTAGTTAAAACCGTTATAAAGATCACGGTCAATCGTCCTACAAAGCCCGAGTTTGAACCATACTGAGATAGTTACCTTTCTAAATTTTCTAAATTATTGATTTTTATGACTGGATTGTGATGAGTTCAAATTGTTACCAAATAGTCGTTTATGGTAGCTATTAGCTAAACTATGAGTTACAATTGAATTGTATTTGTTTTTATGCGTACCTGAAATATAATATTTATATTATCATTTATGATGATACACAAAGAGAACATAAGGAAACTTCATAACATAACTTAGTACAAAGGCACAGCTAACTTAAAAAAATACTACCAGTAGGCCTGCGAAAGGCAAAAAGAAATGTAGACAGTAGTGTATGAGAACAGGAAGAGAGCGAAACGACACAAATTTTCCATTGCAAAATCTCGTAAACTAAACAAACTTTGCAGAGCGGTAGCACAATATTCCACGACAGGTTCATATTATAACTTAGGATAAAAGGAACACTACCTTAAATATAGTTCGAAGTGTTAGTACCATTGTCACTATTAAAATGATGAAGGGATGATTTTTACGAGTGTCAATAGGCATTAAGTGCGGGGCTCGCCATGTTTATAGAGCCGTAGATTCAGATTAGGTGCCATTAGTACGGCGCGGCTGGACGCAGCTCGTACGCCCCGTGTCATTAGCGTCCATAGCAAACAACATTACCTAGATAATAGCTCACGAGACCGGTTCTTATCGTGTTGATAAAGCCTTTTTATATCGACTAATTTATTTTGCAGAAGATTTGGATTACATGGCGAAGATTGTTGTAAATGTAAACTATGTATTTCAGAGTTTGTAGATATGCAAAGAAATCTTTGTTAGGTAAAAAGTTAGCTAGCTAGTAAGCTTTGTGTGACAACGTTTTGATGATTTTTTTTCGGATGGGAAATCATAAAATGACCCATGCCGATGCCCATGAAGTGGAAAGGAGTGTCAGACTTCTACTGACTAAAACCTATCCATGTTCCTTCTTTGCACTTTGTGTTCCAGGCCCGCGGTATCTCTTTCAAATAACTTAAAACTTGGTAGTACAACCCACTGTTTCCAAATGCTACGCTATGCTATGCACTGTGCTGTTGTTTTTTCCTCTTTTTTTTATGTACTAATAAACTTTTATTACTAAAAAAAAAAAAAAAACAGTCCCGCAGCCCGAACAGGCGCTGCGCTTGGACGTGGAGTTGCGGACACCAGCCCGTTATACAATACAATATTTACAATTGATGTGATTGTTCATAATTTTGAGCTCCCGATATTTCGACACTGTTACAAGCGCCATGATCGCGGGATGACTGGAGAATGCGGGTGGATGGAAAATAAATTGTTAGGAGCAGACAAATCTGTCTACCCTCTTTCTTTGTCTTTTGCTACGCGCACTACTGGAACTCAACACTAAGTCACGGCAAAACACACTCACAGTATCACCTAGTTTTGTGGAGTCCTTATTGCGATACCGGCTGCTACTTTTGAGCACAATCAAAACTGGATTCCAAGTACTTGACAATTTGAACCCATCCTCTTGATTTCATTTTTTGTGTTTTCTTATTTCAATTGCTTCTCTTGTCAGCCTTGGTAAGTAATGTTTGTCCGTAGACAAAATACGTGGCTTGTGAAATTCGATCCAGTGATAAATTTCAATCAAGAGGATGGTTTCAAATTGTCAAAACACTGTTTATTTAATAACTGTTTCCAAAAACTGCGTGGTTGGTTAGAAACGTAAAAAGAAAATTACAAAACAGTAAACAATTTTTTTGAAGACAAGAAAGCTCGTCATACTGCCACACAGTTGCAAGTACTCGAATGTCAGGAGAAAGCAGCGCATAGTGTCAGCCGCGAACCCGACACGTGTCGTAGTTGCTAATTAGTGTAGGGTGTCAGGAGCGACCGCCGCTACGACCGCAGCCTGCAACGGTTACCTGCGGCGACCGGCCACCGCGACCGCGCCGGAACGTAACGCAACACCGCAACCTTACGCAGATCACATACTAACAACTCACACGCTTCCTGAAACTTTCCCAAAATTTCCTCTTTCCTTAGCTTTGATTTTCTTATTTTGAATGGTGGAAAATGCAGCTATACAAGGTAGGGTCAAAAATACGATTTGTAAAGTGGTACAAAGCTTCTTAATCTGTTGCTACGAGCTTTCCTATTTCATTAGTGCCTACGAGGCGCTTTTACAATTCTTGCCAGACGATAAGGAACTACTTTTCTACCAATAACTATACCCAGATCAGTGTAGTGTAGATTCCTTCTAATTTACTGATCATGTTTAAGGATCGATCAATCTGATTTGGACAAATTACGGACACAGCTCCGCACACAGACATCTTTATACAAATATTACTGAAGTATCTCTCAGTCCGCGATGTCCGCAGCCGGTCCGAAAATTTACCGTACTAGTTCGACTGATCCTTTAAGCAACCTGCTCATAACACCTAAAGTTGCCCACTTGGGTAAGCTCATATACTCTTTGTTAATTTTCAATCAGAACATATTTTAAAATTAATGATAGGTGTACACAAATGAGTTATGATTAGATATCTGTAACTTCTTTTGTATTAAAAGCGTGTATCGTGTTAAGTAACGTAGTTGGCTAAGTCACGCTCAACTTTATCGATGCTGCATCGCACAAATGACGTAACGGCAGAACAATCATGTTTCGATTGCGAAGAAGACGTACCAACTGAATTACTGGTGCTGTTCACTTGTGTCGTGTTGTCATCTTAGAAACTACTTCTTTATTTACTTGCTTTGGTCTACTTGCGCAATAAATGACTATGACGCGTAGTCACCTTATTATTGATTCACTACGTCACAATAAAATGGTAAAGTTTGTTCAATTAATTTAGACTGGATATCTCGATGTGCCGACGAGAGGCGACTATTTTCGACGTTTCATACATATCAACGGTTTCAAGTAGTTAGGCAAACTAAAAATGTATTGTAAATGTATTTATACATTATATAGTTACAATTATGCTGCTCCTATACAGCTCCGAAATAAAAAAAAACCATTAATTAAATCAGTGATGATGTACTCGTGCAAAGTTAACCGTAACTTACACCAATGTATTCATTTTATTGAAAGCTCTCATTGAACTTCATAGGTTAGGTAAAAAAAAAATTACTGAGGCACGATTTTACAATAAGCGTTAATATTGTGTATGTTTTCCAAAACCAAAATCTAAACTCCGAACAAAAGACATCAACGACATCAAAATGTTAACGATCAATAATCCAGTACGGAAATTATGTTTCACTAGCCGTTATAACGATTTGTCTGGAATTGTTATAAAAAGTATCTAGTCCACTCTGTGTTACGACGCTAGTCCATTTCCCACATAGTTGGAGGTCCGTACTAGAAGAAATCGAAGGTGGTTCGGCATAAATCGTGGGAAGATCTACATAGTTAGCCGGCGCTGGATCGGGTCGGCGCGTGTTGCTGCGCCCGCGCCGTCGGGGTGAACGTCTCACTTAACTGTTGTGTGCACCTGAGCACCGCACCGCACCGCCGCCGCACCGCCCGCCTCTACTTACAACCCACTACTACGTGTTAATCCATCATCATTTAAAATGCTCCTAATTTCTTTAATTATGTCAACTAGCTCTCTATCTTAGAACCATATCATAAATGATGGCCTATTTGAGTTAGACGAATGTGGTTGTAGACGTTTGCTGCTATTCAAAATTCTTTTAGGGAATGGGTATAAAATATCATATCTGAGTGGGTAGCAGTGAATTGTGATAAACCCAGGGGTTACATTGCTTATTATGTAAGAGGTTACAAATGGTTAAATTATGTTACAAAATTGTAGGATATTAGTAAGACCCTTGTGGCTCAGCATCAAAAACTTTATAAATAATCGTACTTACAGATATTTATAAACCGTAACAACATTTGAATCTGTAGCAACACGATATCTACCCATCGAACAAGGTGATAAATCCTACGTTAGATAGATATGTATCGAAAAATTACCTTCACTGGGCCGCACCGGCACAACAATCGAGTATCGGCGCTTTTGAAACGTCGTTCCACAAATACTTGGAACAAATATTTTTATAATGAACATACGTTACGTGTTTCCTATAAATACTAGCAATACTTTATATAACAGGTCGTAGGTATGTGAAGGTGTTTGGAGATCAGAACGAGACTGTGAATGTAGGCTATCGGTGAGTATAAACAACACGACTCTTTGTCTCGCTTCTTAGAAACTCAACGAAATAAAATCAGAATACCATGTTTTTTACAATGTTGCTATAGACAAAGCTTATTCGCCTGTCAACATCTAAAATTAATAGGTGTTATTAATTTTAACCTAAATGTTAATTAGTTATTTTCTATTAGGATGCTCAAAATTATTGTCGTTGCGACATTTTAACGATAGTTCAGAAACAATGTAATTTGAAACCTTGTTTTGAAGGACCATAATCTTTCCCAATATAAAGAAAAAACAAATCTAATTAGCATATACGTACATATGTGTTTCAATAAACACACACACACACACACACACACATTACTCCACACGAGTTAGTTACTACGAGCTACTCAGCAGCGAGTCGCAGACAGTTGTAAAAAGCGCTGAAAGCTTGTTTTTACTTGCACAGCAACTATTCGTGGGTTACATTAGCTAATTTCTGAACAAAGTACCATAAAGTAAGGATTGCGCAAGCACAACCATCGTAACGCGACCATCTACAGACACAACACACGTTCGTACTCAAGGCTAATTCCTAAAAACCAAACAATATAGGTAAAGCATGCAAATGAACTGAATTGTAGATCGATTGAAAATAGATCGTGTGTCAGCGATCGGGAGGCTTCGGGGCATGATCATCGGTCCACGAGCGCACGCGCACGATCCACGTCGCGGCCCCCGGCCCTCCGCCCCCGCCCCCCGGCGACACTCACTGTACACAACCTTACATTCCCAACTATTCTGCTAAAGTTCACGCAAAAAATATTAGTCCAGTTACAAACTGTACCAGCCACTTGCTGTGACGTTGGGCGTCATTTTGAAGTATTGATGAAATGCTTTTGCATCATTGCGAAGTTGAACGAGAAGAAATTTATACAGCTATATTTGTGTTACAGGAAGAGAAGACAAAACTAAGTCAATAAAATAAATGTCTCGTAACAACGAACTACGAATGGCTATCATCAGACATGATTTAATTATAGTAAAAAATTGAGCAGAACAAAAAAACATATATTATGTTTCTAAAATTTTATTAGAAACCAAAAACATACATAAAAACCTTAAACGGCCACCATTCTTCAAATTGGTGCTTTTGGACACAACGTTTTATTGGTGAAAGTGCATTTTAAGAACAGAAAATAAAACGATTTCCCACTGACCTTACCTATTGTTCGTGAAACAAAGGAGATCGAAGTAACCGCTATATAAACACGCAATTAATGATTTCTAAAATAATAATTTATATTCCAAAGATGTGGCTATCTCATTAAAAGAAATTTGTTGCCGTATAGACACATAGATTTGCGATTTTATCGTATGTTTCATAGAATTAGCATTAACAAATGAATAATTTAACAGAAAATCTAGATACGACGGTTGAAGACATAAATATTACCCAGTCTTATGGGTATTCAAAGAACATTTATCTACCTACTTTGGTGCATTTTCATCATTGAGTACATCATGTAATAATAGGTACCAAGAGTCGTAAACAAATCAATGTAATATCTGATATTGATATTACGAATCAGCTTTAACATGAAGTTGAGGCCAATAAATCTCCGCCACCTTAGCTGCTTGACATTGAATTATGGAAACACAAGGCGCCAGTTGAATAGGTAAACCGTAAGTACAACATTATGATGAAACGTAATTGCCTATTTCATCCAAATGTCCGTCTAAGGTGTCCGAATGTAATTACCAAAAGTCAGAATGGTCCCGCCCACGAGTGCTCTCACGCGCCGTGACCTCACCTCCACTGACAACCTGCTCACAAAAGCAAATTACACCACTATATTTAGTGAACTGCTTTTTGACTATTATCTTTATTATAGGTCTGTAACGTAATGGCTCATTTTTGTTTATATTGCCAATATACACGTACGGTTAAGTTTTATCGATTAGTTTGCTCAGACACGCTGGCCATAAACAGTCCATTAAGTTACAATCTTTTGACAAGTACAATAAGTCAATAAGTGGAGCTTCTACTTAAACTTTAGAATATAACAACAAACTAGTTTTGCACATTCATATTATTTATTAACATATTGCACTGTATGGATATCTGAATTATGACAGCTAAGCAGTTTGTCATGAGTGTTGTCTCTATTTAAATATTATCATACGTGCATCCCCGGAATGGGTGATCTCACATAAAGTAAATGTACCGAGTGGATGGAGCGCGTAACTCCGCCGGAGTGACAAGACAATCATTGTAGTGCGCCAGTGTACGACGCGTCGCGTATATCTAGCCAGACAAATTTACGTTTGCGCCGATGATAGACAAACAATTCAACTACAAACCTTGCTATTCATTCTACTTGGTACTCTCCAATAAAACTTCATTTGTCGAAATACTAGCACATTAATTTCTAAGCAAATAGATTGTGCAGATGCTCAAGATAAAACAAGCTCATACTTCTACAACGTATTTATTGAAACTGGATGATATAAAAAAGGATGGGGGGGGGAGACCGTTTAGATGTTTTCTTTTTAATAACAACCCTAACAATAAAGATCGACTAATGGCAACCTAATAACACCGGTCATAGATAAAAGCATGAACTCATATGTAAACACTCATAAACAGTCATTGCACTCGGCAATTTAATAAGTAGTACATTCTTTGATCAGTGGACCGCCCGCTCCAGTCAGTTCCATCAATTAGAGTGAGCATTTAATCGGATAATGATGACAGATACCTAATAATCTCGAGACCGTTAAAATATTTTAAGCGTTTTAAAATAATAATGGCTGACATTAGTCTCTGCTAGAAGCGAATTATTATTTATTATAATACTTTACATCTTTTAATCTTCTGGCTTCATGCAGCGTGAACTATTTAACATTCGAAAGTATTAATTTTATGACGATGTGCGAAAGAAATAAATGTCTTCACGAAATAAAAACAAGACTCATTAAAATCATATTTGCATACATCCTGGATTATGAAATGCACATAAATTCTTAACAAGTTACATTACCACAGCCGTAAGTACTGGTAAATATATGTGGTAAGTGGCATTTAAAGTTTAAAACTATCAAACATTTACGCTAGACCGTTTAGATGTTTTCTTTTTAATAACAACCCTAACAATAAAGATCGACTAATGGCAACCTAATAACACCGGCCATTTACTTTTTAGATCACAGCTTAAAACATCACGACATTGTCTCGCTTGAAAAGTAGATGGTATCATTGCATCAGTGAGTGGTGCGGAGTGCGGTGCGGCGGCGTACGCGCAGGCTCCCGCGCCTGCGCAGTCCGCGTTCGCGTCCGCGCCCGCCGACAAGTGAACGCAATCACTAATTGAATCAGTCGCTAGTCATCGCCACCGGCATGCACCATGTAGGGTCCCCATTGATGTTGCTTAATACGGGACATTTAAGGGAGTAGTGATGTGATTTACGCATGTCACACTGACCAAAACTTCGTTTATATTGAGAAGGTAACGCTGAATAATTTAACTTCTAAGGGAGATAACAAAAAAACTTTTATTGATATTATAATGTCAAAGCAGCTTGTTTCTACAACCATCAATGTGACCCAGACTTGCTAAGGTTCGAAAGATATGAATCCATGCAATTGTCCAATAGTTCTCGAGTCTGTCATATCTATGTTATCTGAAATTAAGATTTTTTTATAAAAAAATATATGTTAGAAAAACACTTAATAAAAACAAAAATTTGTTAGAAAAGTCCAACAATTGAGAGACGAATATTAACCAAAACACCGCTACGAAGCCCTACGCTTGAACTAGTTACGGAAACTGCAATTTTTCTCTTTAGATTGAATATTCGTACTTAAAATATCCAAAAAGTATTATATAAGTACAAATGCACGAGGTTATAAATAGATATCAGTATATTAATATTAATCTGCAAGATATACTTAACTTGAGCTCAAACTCCTTTCGTAGCTGCTACGAATTCTGGTGAAAGCTACGAGAAATTCGTAGCCGCTATGCAGAAAATATTAATTGTAATGATTCGAAGAAAAAAAAAACATTTTTTTCTGAAATTGTGTTTATAACCAGAGTCTTAAGTGTCCCAGTGATGTCCTAATAGTAGTGAATACATGGTAACCTCAGCTTGACATCACTTTCAGTTGACGAAATTATGATTTCTTCCGCGTTATCAGGCTAACAGATTTCGAAGAATCTCCGATGAAACCGCGATACCGCCGACAATGCGTGGCTACGAGTGCCCAAGTAGCAGCCTAAGTAACTTTGGGCATCTTAATTCGAATCTTTTTCAATTTTCGTTTCTAAGTCAGCGATGACCACGGTGAAATTAATTTAAAATTACGGATTTCTTGTTTCTGTGCCAATCAATGTTGCAGATTCAAGTGTTATGTCACCGCGCATGCATTGTGAGAGACATAATAAACTCTGACTCAACATTGTCACTATTTACAGATACCTACTTGTTACTCGATACTTTACTACGTCTTATTGACGCCCTTAAGTTCGCTTGAAGTACCACCCACAGATAAAGCATCGCTTTGCTATAATAACACGAGGGTATTTCCTGTTTTGGCGCTAAGGAATCTATAGATCTCTATGAAAAGTTAACGGTTTCATTCTGTAAAAGTTCAGTCATTCATATGTCTACAAACAATTTAATTTCTGTCACTTTTCGAAAGCAACATTACCATACCGCACCTACACATCATTGACTTGATAAGTAGATAGGTACCGATACGCGCGTGGATTTGTTACAAGCCCGTGATAATTATTATTGGCCGACAAATCTTCACTTAAGGGAACCGTTACTCGTGTTTTGTTGCAGTGAAAACATTCATTACTTCATTTGCATACAATGGTCTGGTGCCAAAAAATATTGGAGTGTAAACGCTTACCACGAACGCTTTTATGAAAGTTCTCTTTAGATTTATTATTATGAATAAGTATATGCATACAGTACATTGTGACAATGTAGTACTAGTTATAGGTATGTGTCTGTGGGTTGTACTGTACATGCCTGGCACGAGTATGTACATCGTTGAAGTATAACTAAGATTAATGTAGCTACCGCTCTCGGATGACATTTAAGCAGGTTGTTCAGACAAGATTTTAATAGTGAATGATATCAATCACTGATCTGTTAAAGAAACTATTTTATTTACAGGGGTTGCTTTTTTGTCGTGAGCAGCTAAGAGGATTGAAGTTATGTACTGTCGCTTTACTTGCTGCATGCACATATTTTATTGTACGTACGTGGTGTCATTCTCTTTTGAAAAATCTTGATAACTGGAAAACTGCTGTAATCTAAAGATGTCAATTTGGCTGACTAAGGTATGATATGTCATGTGAAAGTCTTATTTAATAATATAACTTGATTAACCTTGTTGAATAATATACATTCGCAATACAATATTTAAAACAGGTCGGCCACGATGGCCCATTCACATTTGGACCTGCTATTAATTCATATAAAAAATAAACCGTAATTAAATCGGCCATTGTGATTCCTACGTGTGTATGCAAATGTACTTTTTATTATCTGGTTCAGATGCAGTAATATGGAAACAGATTCATTATAAAAATTACTACCGGAAACGAAATGAAACGCCTACAACATCGTCCAAAGCCTACGTAAACAGGATTCGTGCTCTGCAAAGATGTGTCGATTCGCAGATATACTCTTTAAACATTAAGACATCACAAGAATGTAGAGAAATATGGGACGTAAATAAAGACAAGCCATCTCCACAGTTGGCGAGCGATCTCGTAGGACTTTCGAGCGTTCGATCTGGTGATGGGCGATAAACATATTTCGGCGCGGAGCTCTCTTGACGCAGATAGAGTGAACTAACGGAGCTTTTGTAAACGCAATTGTTTTAAACTATTAATTGTAACGATAGTGGCACGAACAATGCACGCACTAGGTAACAATGAAACCGGAAAAATCTTTGCACTGATGTAAGGTTTGGCCTCTTAAACGTCTCACCATACGATAAATTATGGCTACGCGTCGTGTCTCTCGCTACATAGTTATTAAAGTATATTTCATGTACGTGTACCAATTTGTAAAGGTAAGCGAGATTTGACACTACTTTTTTCTTCTATTAGGGGCAGAACTAACTTTTTAAGAGGTAAACACTTTAGTGTTTGTTTCAGGAAGAATTCCACTTTCATAAATTGCCTTCTGACCAAGTAAACACCTGTAGGCGCACAACTTTCATAATGTGCAACTTCATAAAATTCACGCAAAGTAAATGACAACTTTCACTGTGACAAGTGACATTACTTGAACATCCTTTTTGAAAGAATCGCGTCGGTTGAATAACTTTTTATGTCCGTCATAAAGGCATAACAGCAAGTGTTGTAGGCCGTGTGTGTATATGTGCTATATCGTTAAAGATTAGGAGTGTGGGGCGCAATGATTCGGTTTCGCGGGCGGAAACGAGCGCGCCCACGCGCAGGTCAGAGCAGTGACCCCGGAGCTCACCTCGCTCGGCACCGGCGCACGCGGCGCTCGGCGACGGCGGCGCGGCGCGGCTCGGGCGCTACTCTGCACAGGCTGCAGCCTCATTGTTCCACCTCCCGACCTATGACGAGTGCTTCTTGTTACGTGTCTAAGTCAACTATACATTAACAAGTAGCGAGCACTTCTGATTAGGCTTCCTGACACTTTAGGTAATAGGTACACATTAATCACCCATATTTGTTACTATTTCCGAATTTACCAGTCGTTTTATATGTACATAAGCACATAGTAGATTTATGTGTCTTCCCACATATCTGGCTGGAGGGTAAGACCTATTGTATTTGAATGTATAATAATATTTCTATGGATGAAACCTATTGTATTTTCATGTATAATTATATGTCTATGGATAAGACGTAATATAATATTCAATTTACTTACTAACGAGGACAATAAATTTCTCTTGTACCAAATGAACTGAGCTAAAAGCCATAAGCACACATTTATCGTCGTGAGTTATTCGGTGGTTCGCACTGTCATCTACGTTCGTCCCAGTCATTCCATATTCATAAGTCGTTGAGTAAATCAGCTGTACAATGTCCGTCCACGTCGCGCCGGCTTAGCAGATTGGAAATTGCAACATTAGAATCCTACAGTTCACACACACGCATCATAAGTACAAACAGTACCATTTATATGCACTCTTATATTACATTACGTACGTTACATTACTTCTCGTAAATTAAAGAAACCGATTAGATTTTCTCTGAGTGATACAAAGATCGCACGATATGAAGCGCTTAAATTACCTTTAGTAATTATAAACACCAATAGGGCAGAACGCCCATACTGCACAAATTACACCTGCATTACTAATATGTCTGGCACGGATATATGTTCCCGCAAGTAATTCTTTACTGCTAACCGTGCTCAAATTGTATTTATTGCTACCATCTGTCACTGCAGTAACGACTGCCCCGTGATACCTGCCCGCCGCATCAAACAATCAATTAGCCTGTTTGAGAAACATCACCTTAATGATTGGAACAAAAAACGTTACCTGATAAAAGATACCTTTCGCTGAAATTTTAATAATACATAGTTACTTATCATTACTTTCGGGAAAGGAGTAAAGGCCGATTTAACCGTTACCTCATAAATTCGTTTACTTCGAGCAAAAATCTCTTACATATAAACATCGAACTGCGTAAACCGGAGCATTACAATCAATATTTTCGTTTAAGCTACAGTTCGGATCTTGATTTATGGATGTGCGGTTTAAACCTGCGCCTGCGGTATTATTAACAAGTTGTAAATCATTGATCGGAATTAAGACCACGTTCAACTGACTGTTCAGGATTTGTTGACGAAGTCGATAATAATGGCTGAAATGTGTGACTAACTTGAACCAGTAATCTTTTAGCCACATTTATTAAAGATTTCGAATGGCATTCTGCTTGTGTTAGAAACGAATAAAGTAATTTGAGCAAGTAAAAAAGTAAAGTATTGAAAAATCTTAATTATTACCATAAAATCGAACTCGTGGACAACTACGGTCTTATAACAAATAAAACTTGGTGTTTTATAGAACCTCAATCATTATTATCTGTCAAAGGACAAAATAATAGATACTATGGAAGTCTGCATTTATAGCCTAAATTTAAAAGTATGCATTTAAAATAATAACCAGGAACATAATTTATTTTTGTTACACAAGCAACGCTATTGAAAACATAGGCAATATGAGGTAAAGTATTATACTTGGAGACATGATGTGAAAATTACGAGTACTCCCAGCACTAAACAATTGTGTTTGATCTGTCTAACATATTTATGTTTGCGATCATATAATTTAATGGTATTGCTCTGTTGGTGCCTACTTACCGTCCTTGCATGTCTCAATTGAATCAACAACGTTTTATTATGAAGCTACGGGTGTATTTTACTGACTAAAGCAGTAATTTTATTATAAAGATTATAATATTTAGGTATTTTTCACTACTCCCAAGGACTATACCGAAACACGACCCTAATCAATTTAAAAATGCAAGAAACCTGTTACTTCAAAAACAGAAACATTTAAGTTGCTACTGTTGTTGATTCATACTTTTGAGTTCATAAATTATTCATGCAAACTCCAGGAAACGACCGAATCCTATTTAAATTATCTTTGGAAGCTGTTTTAAATGTGATATGTGTCTAGGTGACTCGGTGTTATATAAGTAAATAGTCATGATATGTATTTTGTTTCTTTTTGCATTGAAAACTCCACTTAGATAGCTATGAATATTCTTTCATTTCTAAATTGTGGGCTAAACCTTATCTATAGAAGCTTTTACATAGTATTCCCAGCAACGTAAAAGGATGTCGCAAAAATCCATGATGTGTACTATGTACACATAAAGGTAACTTTGAACAATACCCAGTCACATTAAACCAAATAAATAAGTATAAGACAGAGACATACGAAATCAACGATGATTGTTGGGGCTATATTGGAGAGCGAACATTATGGGACACGCGGCGACGGTGGGCGGCATGCGCAAATGCATCACGCGCGATAATGAACCAGCTCGTGTGCACGACTGCGCCAGCGCACTCACACGTAATCCACTATCCTCACCTCGAGTCGTGCTCACTGCTCACCCGCTCACCGCAGCGTTACCTTATAAAACAACCCTCCACATGATATTTGGCTGAACTACAAGTGTAACTGATATCTACTAACACCGATTGTTCACAAAAAATGCAATATGTCTAGGCTAGGGTGTCACTATTATAGATTGCAAAGCTAGGTCACAGATAATATAATACGCTAGGTAAGTAGATAAACATAAATTGTAATGAATTCAACCAAATCGATATCTACAGTGAGTTTTTGTTAATTTTAACTACTTTTCAATTCTTAGCAAATGAAAATCAAGACTAAAGTAAATCAGTTGCAAAAATAGGTAGCTCCTTGCAACGTTGCAGCTATAATCCTAGTATTTTAATAATACTAAGAAATATTATTAATACTGTAATAGCTAGCCCATTCCACATTTTACTCGAGCAACTATCTCAAGTACATTTTATTGTATCCATATTTCCACATGGTAAACTATAGTACCTGTTTAATGCATTTCCAGGACAAAGTTGCAGTGAAAATGGACGCCATTTGTGAACAAGACAGGATCTCGGATTTCTTAAACTGGCACCTCCCACGTGGTGTCTTGTGCCCTTAACCTTTGCAACGGCCGTATCGCGGTTTATGCGCCTTATAATGCGCTCTCCTTACAGGCTTATACGGCTGCGAGTTTTGTCTAAATTTGGAGCAATAGCTACCACTTCACAATTAAGGAAAAAAGCTCTTATAGACATACAATATTTTACCGTGCATAAAAGCAGTTTTACTGATTTAGGAAGACGAGTATTTAAATTTATCAGCGACATTTAAAGCGACTGGACAAAGCTCAATTCTTTAATATTACAGTGTCGCTTGTCTAAAGAACAGTAATCGGTCCAAAGTAACTTCTTTTTGTATTTACCTCAGGTTAGCGTTACCTGTATAACAACAAGCATAAAACAGCATAACCGAAGGAATACTGAGAAAAGTCAGCGTTATGAATGAACTTTGACATTTACAGTTAGTAATCAAATGGTTATAAGTTAATAGGTATCCAACAGCGCGTAATAGGAAACCGAAGTGTTGAACCTATGGACATTTATTGATAAATCACCAGGTAATTTTACAAGCAATCAATTGCAATAGCGTAGTGCACAAGTGTTCAAAGTTTGATCTCGTATTTAAGTTTAATGCTGCGGCGTTATCTGAGACCGATCCGCGACAATCGCGCGCACCTGCGCCGCGCCGCGCCGGCGCCGACGCCGACGCACTTTCAAAAAAGGCTTACGTACGGACATAGTAACTTTACACTAGCTGTTTGTAACTTGCTCTATTTTGCATTTTGCGTAAACAGGTGTTTAGGAAATTAATCGATGGGTTACACAAATAAATCGATAGTTTTTTTAAGTACGTGTCCAGAAACATTATCTGAGTGTTTTTTCTTGCTCTAGAGCCTATCATATAAGCAAGGCTCTATTTGAATTTGGTCCATAGTGATTCTTGCACAATTAGAAATTAAATTAGCTATCTACTACTACACTGCAAGAACAGATCACATTTCGTTAAGCACCTGTAGTTGTGATACGTCGTATATAAGTAGTAAAAGCCAGTAACAGGGTATCGGTAGCGCAGCTTTTATGAAATATTTTATTTAGTTGTATCGAGTCTCCCACGCCATTGGATTCAATTATGGAGGAAAGGCAGATAGGTCGGCGCGCGAGTGGTCCGCTCGTGACCTGTAAATTGGAACGGTCCATCGCACGCCCTTGTCGCACCTCGACCACGGCGCGGCAGCGGCCATCGCTGTCCCGCAGGCTGCAACACAGCCCGATACATATTGTAACGGCATCCAAATCTACAACGCTACAAAACACATCCCATACTACTCTTCACGCACAACCAATTTAGGAGCCCGGCTGCAAGTGTAAACGCTCCTTTTGTAGAACCTCGTTTTGTACCTACAGCGACGGGTGCATTGTGAGTTAGGGATTTCGAGGTTAAATAAAACTGGAACCCTCAAAAGCAATGCCTACTTTGTGTTTGATGGTGTATTAGAGATGTGGTATTAAAGATTTGCTCTTCAACAAGCCATCACCAAGACATATCTGCGGTCGCAAGATACCGTTTGGATTCCACTGACTATGCAGGTCTCAACTTTCATACTGCCATATTCGTTAAAATCAGTAATGGAATTACCATACCGTGCGGACTTTCTAACTTAACTAAGTAAACTGGTAATACATTTATTAGACTACTGAGTTAATAAAGTAGGTTAAGTTAGTAAGGTATCGGGCAACACTAACAGGTGTGCACGCCGTATTTGGGCCATAATGTCTCAAACAATGGTCGGGCGGCTGGGACTCGAGCCTTAACAGAAATTCAAATCATAACTATTCTTTATTTAACCGTGTTCAAATTCGTTGCCTCTCCTGTCTACCGTCTGTAAGTGTGTTGTATAATGAGAGAATATATCGTACACCTATTTTAGGGAACGTGTAGGTAGTAGATTTCTATTTAATTGTCAACTAAATATTTCCGTGCCCAAAATGGAATCGGTTACGAATTACATCCAACAACAATTTAAACTGAGATCATGATGATTTAATTGAACAATAGTATGACTATGAATCATCTGATTCAGCTGTTTGTGTCTAAGCAAATGTATCTGGAAGGAATGAAGGAAAACATTATGATGCAACTACAAAAGTGCACTTGGAACCCAAGTGGCTGTCACGAGCTGCTCCTTCATAATGATTTCCTGAAATACGTAGGCCAAGTTAGTTATCATCGTGACGAACTGGTCTTCTACCGCCACCGCGCCACGCGTGTCATTTTATTCAATTATATCCACAGATTTTCGACAAATGCTTGCATTTTATTTTACCCCTAATAAGAAAAAAAAATTGACCCTGCTTTTTGTACTCTTATAACATAGTCTCCAAAACAAGTTTTACAGAAATGTAAGATTGTAAAACAATGTACGTATGTGAGGCACCAACAAGACAGAGCTATCACAGTTAATCTCATTGCCTCACTGTCAATTAGCCATACACGGCGGCGCGGAGTATTTAGTTCCAAAAGATAATATCTCACTTTTAACATGTCCGTAGCGTAATGCAACACACGCGAGTATCAAACACTCTCAGTATATTTACGGAAATGTCGGCTGTTTATTATTGTAGCGTTTAAAGCAGGGTATTTAAGTTTAAGTAGACATTATTCTTGTTTTGTTTAAGAATTATGATTGCTTTAATTGTCGGCTCTGAGCTGCCGGCGGTTAGCGCATGCTTCTTAGCAAATTTTCCAGGTACGCTAATAGTGCTTGATTAAATGAGAATGCAACAGGTCTCGGCGCAGTTATGGAATAGAGATGCGAGTGTATTGTAACATACAAATAAAATAAAAAGGCATTAGGTATATTAGCATCAAGATTTTTGAATATTCTCGTTATTGCGCTTTAAACTATATTTTATTATTTTATTTTATTTTATTGTGTTTGGGTGGCTTACAGCTAGCAATACAAAAATTAATAGCGAAGCAAACAACGGCAAGCCATTTACAAGCCTCCACAGTTAGCAATAAACTATTGTTGCAAAAAGTAATAATTAAGCAAAATATCAGTAACTAAGCATAATGTACCAAGTAACAAAGAATAGAAACTTAAAATTAAGTTAAATACCTACACAAGCAGGCACGCAGGCGTAACCACTATTAAAATTCGTCATTAACAGCACAGCTTTTAGACAAGGCAGTACTAATTGCATTGTATTTATTATTTTACCACTTATACCTTCACTTTGTTACCTAAAATATGCAGACACAGTTAAAAGGGACCTCTGCGCTGTCACCGATGACGCCGTGGAAGTGGAAGTGGTAAACTTTTGAGCCAACAATATCTGGAAAATTATGTCGTACAAACGACACAAACAAGAAGAATTTCGTCTTCGTCTTGCCTTGCTAGAAAGGAGAAAATTAGACCTCAATCGTTTTTCATTATATTCAAGATTGGCAGCTAAATTCAAAGCAGTGTTCAGAAATTGGGAATCTCATGAGATTGATCATCCGGATTATTAAAAGGAGGATGAATATGGCATAATATTATGACAAGAGTAAAAGAGTCTTTTTCAAAACATTTACACATATGAAAAAAATGTGTACCTATCATCAACTAGGGGGCATGAGCATCGCATAAGCTGCTGAAAATAGGCCATCACAGCCAGAAATTGAGCTTTGAACTGGTAGGTATGACAAAAACATGACTATAATTTGCAAAAGGATTGTGCGGTATTATTTTCCGATTTTAAGTATCATGTTTCTCTTTCAGGCTGTAGCAGGGCGAAAGTGTGTTTCACATTTGAAAACTCAATACCGCTGCCCGTGCCTGTCCTGTCCTATATGAAAAACCCAAAAAAACTATAAACATTCCTTTATTTATTTATTTAGCTTTATTTATAAACATCCCATAATAACAATAAATACAAAGATACTTGATACATTTTGATTCGTCTTTCTTACCAGCCGATCTTATAAACAGATAAAATGGATTATCTAAGTAAACGAGTCATAAAATGTCAATTACTAGTGCCGCTCTATCGGTTACGGCGCGGCGGCGGTGGGGCGTAGCGCGGCCAGTGCTGCCAGTGGTCGCGTGCCCGCTACCAATTATAGTAGGTAAGTACCACTCCAAGAAAGTAGAAAAATTAAAATACACTTAAAAACAACATTTTCATTATTTTAATATACAATTTTGTTGAAAAACACTCGTTAGTTAAGTACAAGATATTTTCACGTTACGAGCTTTTTAGTCTAAGAGCTTTTTTTCTACCTTTACTAATGATCAGGTAGGTAACTGAACACTTTCGTTTCAATACCAAGTATAGGTTCTTAAAAGTACGGAATAGTAATGTAACAGTAGGTACTGCGCCCTACAGGCTTGAGAAACTTCTGAATCAGTCACTTTCCCCTTACTGTTTTCTGGATATACCAAGCTCTTCTTGGTAACAATTTGTTAAAAGGGCGTGTGACAGCTTCGCCTCAGAAATGTTAATATGTAGATATCTACAGGAAACTCTTCTTGTAGAACGTGAAGTGAAAATGTATTTAAAGTTCACACAGTAGTGTCATACATCATCTTATGGTGTTTATTAAATGATTTTCGTAATACATCTTACTTGGTTATCGTTATATCGTTGTAACATGGGTCATCTCTTATCCTGTAGATAAAATCCTCATCAAGTCGTAGGTACCTTTGAAAAACTTTAGCAGTGGAGTAGTGGACGTTTTTTATGCTTCTATCCACCTTCTTGGTTCTTTACAGCAACAATCAACACCCACGTTGAACATGTGCAGCCGGTAATCGAGAACACACAACATCATGTTTAGTTTGAGATATAGATACTTCACAAGCCCATCAACGGCAATCGGTAGTTTATGATAATGTGCTATCTAAATCTATGTAGTTCTCTATAATAAACGCACCGGTTATTCTGGATTGAAAACTGAATACATGGAAATAACGCCAATAACAACGTCTGCCTCCAACCTGTCTCTTATATGCCTATATCCTACTCTACATCAGGCTCCTGATAAAGTGGCGCTTATAGCTTAGTATTAACGTAATTGTGAAGACAATCCGAAACCTTAGTTTATAATCCCTAAGTACATCAACTATAGTCTCTTGATTTAGTAAGTGGATAAAAATTTATTACTATTAGTATTGGCGGCTCTTACGAGATTATTAATTCTGCATCGTCATCGTAGAAAACGTTCACTAAGCCCTCCCTGCATAATAATAAGTGTTTGTGTCTTAATTATGTTATCATTCAATGACGAGGTACCGAATGGGTCGCATTCATAAATATTTAAATAAGGTACACGTTTATCAGAGCCGTCAAGTTGTTCGCGGAAAGCGGCAGGCGTGGTCGCCGGCTCCGCAGCCCGGCGCGAGCGCGAGACACTATTATGCTGAGGCCATTGTTCGCCGAGTGCCCCGATCGGCACTGCATATACTGCTAACGACGATTCTCACATATCATCTTTGATACATTCAAATAAATTCATAAGCACCGCCGCGAAGCATTTAGCCAAAACACAACCTTTGCCTGTCCCACATACGTTTGCTAAAAATAATCACATCAACTTGTTACACAGCGAGGAAAATGAAGCGCAAGTATCAAAGTAATTGAAAGTAAGTATTACTCAAAAGATACTGCTTACAACGTATGTTGTCAAAATAAAAGGACGTAATTTATGGAAGTCGAACTTCGAATAATAAATGAATCGACGCAATAAAAAAATATTCACGTCGTCAGCTTTCCCTTAATACTCATGTCATACATATTTAACAATATGAATTTTGTTAAAAACATTGCTCTTTGAAAAAATGTCATTTATCATTTTTCCCTTTCGAATTAGGACACATCTTAAATGAAGACACGGCGTGACATACATACATACAGTACTTATGCATTATGATTACATCTGTGCTGAGTCTACATCAGTCTGTGCCGAAAGTAGGTGATCTGGAAAATCAACGTCACTAATAATCAAACATATTTTGATTGTCCGAGTTAAATGCAACCAGTCAAATAATTGAAAATGGTAACGGTGTGATTTATGCAAATCGATAGCTTGACGTTCAATTTAAACTGTGAGGCACGTTGCGCCCGCGGCGATGTCGGCCATTAGGCGCTTCGCAGGACACGCGCTGCCTCCCGCCTTATCTTGTGCATCAGACGTGTCCACAGCAAACGCCACGCACTCGCTATCTGTGCCGCATCACATACTGTATGTCATGTTATTACCGTTCTCAAATTGATAATAAGCGTAAACTCTCAACGAAGTTACATTGAAGAGTTTAAAAAACATGTGATTCAGGCTAATGAAAACCACTTTATGCAATCATTTCGCAAATCATGATTTCAATGTGTGGTTTCCATTACTGGTAAAGAAACTCAATCGAGCATTATTTGGAAAGCTAGGTACTAGTGCTACTACTTACTAATTAATGTAGATCGACGCAACGAGACAAACTACACCTACTTAGCTACGAACAGGCGCTTACAGAGTGTGACTGAGTCATTTACTTGAGTGAAAGCGGCGCACAATTTTCGTTCAAGATACTAAAATCGATAGCACCTGACAATCAACAATAAATCACATGGATCGAAACCACATAAACATATCACACATCACTGCATGGCCCCGATAGATTCTTATAACAACAAAGCTTTGGTATACCAAGAAAACACTTGAGAGTGGTAAAAGAACGAACAGTCAGATACCACAATGGCTTGTTGGAGAACCGCACGTGGACAAAAGGTTAAGTGCCATTGAAACCTTTACTCAGTTCATTATACTTTGTTTACGGACAGCACCCACGCCACGCTGTGCTGTGCTTAGTGCTTTCAACTAGTGCAGACATTCGATACTCGATAATAAATTCAAATTGAAATCCGATTCTCTTCGGTCTTCCATGCGACTTGCAGATTAGATAGGCACCTATTTACCTACCTACAAGTCTGATGGCTTAATTTAATGTCTCACGCATCATCCCACGAATCGATTTGCAATGTAATACAAATCCTTTATATTAATCCAATAAATTGAAAGCAACGCAATTTATAAATTTCATCACATGTTAAGAAGATTACTCATTGAAATATTACAATAGTTGTTAATAGAGCACCTTGCAATATAAGTGAAACTTTCCAAGCAATTGACAGTAGGTAACCTTGCTTGTTTAATTGAGTGCTACTTCCATACAGACGTTTATTGGGTAGATATATGCCAATACCTTGACACGTGGGGTCATTCACTGAGTTTTTTGCTATGCGTAGGTGCGAAACTAAAGTTGATTGACGTAAAATCCAAGCAAAATTCACCTTTGAACTTTTAAGAGCATCTATTCAGAAACATACTTGTTGCTGTCACAACCTTTTGTATTGATCTATATTTGCAAGTCAATAACATGAGTTAAGCGAAACATTTGTATATTTTTAAGTAGGTAGGTCCATTGAAAAAAATTACACGGTTTTTAGTTTCTGAATTATGCAAGAAAACGCATACAAAACATTACACACACACCACACTATACAATATATGTTGCTATCACGGTCCTCCGATGAGATTGCAAATTTTTATTAAAGTCCGATTTGGATTCGGAGTCGGTTTAGGACTTCCAGGTTGCCCCAGGGATAAGTTACTCGGAGTCAATGAATTAAATTATTAGAATGAAATTGGCGTTTTGTCGAACTGACCACTCTGATCTGACGTTTAGTTAGGAATTCGAAATTCAAATTTATTTCAAATTTAGGGTTTCTGTATTTGTGTTTCGAGTTAAGTGATTCATTTGTTTTCGCGCCATTTGATGTTTCTTTGACATCGTTCTGTGTACATTCATTCATTATGGAAAAGTTAAAATACCTTTCGCAATTTATGAAGCGTTATTTCGGCTTTCAGGAGTAATGATGTGTATGAAGAAGCTACTGTAAAAGAAAACACGTTACGTTTTTGGTTCCAACGTTTTTGTTCTGGAAATTTTAACCTATAGAACAAACCCCGTTGAAGTCCGGAGACTCTAGTTAACAATGAAAAATTAAAAGTGATCGTGGAAGCGGATCCATCGAAAACTACATCAGAGTTTTGATTCACTTGAAACGAATTGAAAAAGTTAGAAAAAATGGATACCGCATGAATTGAGTGAAGGACACAATAAACACGCGTCGAGTGCTAGGTAACATTACTCAACCGTCACAATAACGAGGGGAATTTAAATCGTATCGTTACTTGTGATGAAAAATGGATCCTGTACGATAACCAGAAACGCTCATCACAATGTTTGAACGCAGAAGAACCGGCCAAATCCCGCCCCGAGCGAAAGTTGACTCAGAAAGAGGGACTGGTAAGTGTACCAGTACCTTGTGTACCAGTGCCGTTGTCATCCACTACAGCTTCCTAAGATCTGGCCAGACGACGGCGACGACGGCTGTATTGTCAACAATTGTAAACCATTGGAAAAATGGCAAAACTAGCCGTTAAACAACTGAGTCTGGTCAATTGCTCTAGCCCACAACACAACAGACGCTCTCTAGATTATCTTTTTCCATATAAAAGGCCAATTTCATAATTATGTAAGGACCTTAATTCTGCTCGAAAAGTAAAGGATAAACGTTTTCCTGTAGCACCAGCGGATAAAACGTCGAGCTCCATTACCATCAATATATTTTTCGATAAGCTCGCATTTGACGATAAGAAGTGATGTACGCTGGCCAACAAAGTAGGTAGGTAATACAATCTATTTCATAAATGCGGTCGAGGTTCATCGTAATAAAATCAACACCGATGACCAAAAATAATAAAAGATGATTAAGCAACACTTAAGTCGATATCGGTTGCACATTGCGGTTTTCAATAAACATCGTTTGCTTTTTAACATGGACACTGGATAGGCGACAAGTTCGAGGTCAAACGTCAATCTCATCTTCTTTATTCTTGTGAAATTCAAATAATTGTGATATGACATTACTGGCTACTTCATCAAATCTGTGCAAGTTATTTTTCGTTTCTAAGATAACATTGACCTTTTGGAATAGTTTGGAAATCTTCTACAACCTTGTTGCTCTCGTCGTAACACTTGGCAAGTGTCACAAATTCACCATTCATACCATCATCATAAAACTAAATCTCATTAGCATTACAGGACCTACCCATAGAAAGTAAAGCTAAAAATAATAATGATCTGGAAATTGATGCCTGTATTTCTCGAAGATTTGCGTAGGTATATAGTGTCCCATCAGTGGGCGTACCTAATGGAGAAGTTTCATGATGTTGATAACACTATATTTAATTAAATGGAATTGAAATATAGATCAAAAGTAGAAAATTGTTGATTTTTTTTAAATTATTTAATAAATGACTCAGAAATAGATTATTAAAGTCAAACTAAATAAAAAAAATAAAAATTGACATAATTTTCCAAGTAAGTAAGTACTTATCTACCTTCTCCACTGGTGTAGTTAAGCGTGGGCGAAACGGCCCCCCGCCCACTGCCTCGCACCTAGTGGGGCCTCGCGCGAGGCCCCCTTGTGGTTGGGGCTTGGGGCAAAGTGAGGCACCCTGGTCACGTAACAAATGTATTAATTTAATATAATCCAAACTTACTATGAAATTTTCAAGCTCACTTCGCTCGCTTTACATTCTTCAACCCTCTGAACCATTTTAAAACGTGTATACGTAAGTAGTAACTTCTGTATCTGCTTAAATGGTCAAAAGAAAACCTTCTCTATCCTAGTGGCTTGAAATCAAGCATTTTAGATCTCAAATTATCTAAATCTTAAAACCTGGTTTCTCTACAATCTTGAACTTGCCAGTATAATTTGACCAAGTAGGTAACTCCTGTATGAAGGGTCGATACAATCGGCCGTCTTATGACGACAGGCCGTGTCGACGGCGCGTTCGTGTTCCACGCGCGCCTCAAAGAGATGTCAGCAACCACGTAGGGGTCCGCATGGGCCGATGCCTGCCAGGGCTGCGGGACTGTTCGAAAGAGATACCGTGGCCCTGGAACACAAAGGGCAAAGAAGGAACATGGATGGGTTTTAGTCAGTACAAGTCTGACACTCCCTTCCGCTCCGCCCAGAGTGAAGGGGGTCATTTGATGATTTCCCATCCAAAAAAAAAAAAAAGGGTCGATACAATTCTTACCTGTCCGAGGCAGCGTGTTAAAATTTTAGAGCTCGCTTTGCTCGCTCCTGCAGCCTGGATTGTCTTCGTAATTCCTATCTCTGAATAGAAGTCAAAAGAAAATCCTCTACTTATCGCGATGTCTTCAAGCTCGCTTCGTTCACTCTTACAGCCTTCGTCCTTTTTGTCCTAATTGTATCTGAAAGTCGACTAAGTAACTTCTATTTCTGAATTTAAGGTAAAAAAAGCTAACTTACCCCGAGTGGGGTGCTTAAATTTTCGAGCTCTCTCCCGCAGCATAGGTTCTTTTAATTTTTAAACCTTTCAAATAAATCGACAAAATGAGTAGCTTCTACTTCCGTTATGATTATTATGAAATTGAATGGTTAGTTTTTCTGAATTTTAATTTGGATTTATTGATCAGGATTTTTTTCTCAACTTTCCACCATCGTTCCTTGCCCCTGTCTGAAAGCCTGGCATCACCCTTGCTGACTATGGTTGACGGTTGTAGCTGAGCAGAAAGAAGTTTATTTTATGATAATTAAAATCCAGTTTTGGCCCACGGCTTCGCTCGCGTTATGGTCGCAAATTATTCCATGGGAACTTTTATGAGATAGCCTATGAGACTCGGAGGTAATGTACTTTCCCAATATTGAAAGAAGTTTCGACATCGGACCGTAGTTCTGAAGATTGTCACTATGTTCGTACACGCAAATATTCGAAACCACCCAGCCGGTTTCAATAAAATTTTGTGAATGTGTCTGGTTCGTTGCAGCTTAAAAAATAGGATAGCTATCGTCCCGATAGGTGGCGCAGTTGTTTATGGCGGGCTGATTTATTGATTGATAGCCTATAAATAAAATTGGTACTTAGCTACACTGCACGCTAACTGATTCATGGCCATGTGTGTCTTCCCTGGCAGAAAGGAAAAACAGCAATTACGCACCTTAAAATATTACTAATTTTACCGACTTCACCGAAAATGTTTAGAATTTTTCAGGATCTTCTGATTTTTTTTCCATGGAGAATCTGTTACCTGCTTGGGAAGGATAATTCTCCTTGTCTAAAATTACTTCCCATGGAAAATATTATCAAATATACCTGCTATGAACGTTTTAAAGCTAACTGTCAAATTAATTAATCGGGCCAAACACAGATCGTGCACGGTACGACATGTTCAGAAACAGGAGTCTAGCAGCAGGTATGAGTTATTGAAGTTGGCTGTGTGCTGGTGGGTGAGGCGTCACGTCACGGCACGTCACGCGCCCCTCGCGCATGCGCCGCGGAGCACTTGCGCCTGCGCCGCGGGACAGCGCCGCCACCCGCTTCACTGCATCGTGTCGCCGCTATCGCTTTCACGTCGTGGTTATCGCCCCAGTGATAATCTGCATAGTGCGAACCGTTATTGAAAGCCACGGTACTAGTTTGTGCGTGAAGGCTACAATAGCGGCACTTTAATCTGATATTTATTGACCGAGAGATCGAACGAAGCTGGCTGTACTGAGAGGTGACCCAAATATGCTGGCTAATAATATGTGTAGCTTAGACACCTAACATTATAACCTACACAAACTATGCCTGTACCCTTCTGCTGTTATCATTGTTCGTATTTTGTGCATCGAAGGTAGAAGGCAGGTTGAAAGTAGATTTTCTACTGCATTAATATTTCCTTGTATTGGTGTTATTAAAATAAATTGCCAATTTTCAGTTACAAACTCCTTGAAATTAAAAAAGAGTTAACATTGTCGTGGGCGTGGGCTGGTGGCAGGCGGCAGGACGCGCGCGCGCCTCCTATCAATGATCAATTTTGGTTCCGGCGAGATTATCTTTTGATCGGAGCAATTTCTCTTCGGTCTTGTGTCTGATAACATCTGGAGAACAACGGTTTGCATCGTTCTGCATAATTATAAACCTGGAATTTACTCCGTGATTTTACCGTGTGAGTACCTACACTACTCAAGGCATTGGTTATTATTTTTGATATGTTGTTGTTTCCATCGGATTCCAAGGGGTCATAACCCTTAACCTTAGTAAACAAAAATGATGATCAGGATCCGAGTGTTATAGTCTACTAGATATTCAGCAAAAGCTGAATGGGATTTTTTTAAATTTTGTAGAAGAGTAACGCAACATTAATTCGGTAAGATCACAAACGAAAGTTCAGTACCATGAGTATCTAATAAAAATAGGAACGTGGACGAGTAGATGATCAAAGTAGGTAGAGAGCAAGGCAATCAGAAACAATTTTCTATTACTATTTCTCGTTGGACATATTCCGACAACAAACACGATCGTCCCGAGAGCCGTGGGAATGCCCCAGTCGAGTAACGGACGGACGGACAAATGATGTTGGGCGATCTATTGCCTGTAATTGATGACGACTATTGTGTGCCTTTGAAAGAGCCACGAATGTTTGTCTTCGTTCTGTTACCTTCCGTTTGTTTGTTGCTATTGTTAATCTGAGACTTGTTGCCTTAATTCGCGCTGCTATTATATAAATAACTGCTTGTAGTCTCAAGATTAATTCTTTTTCTCGTTGGTACACTTGGCATTCTCAGGTGCCGTTAATCCACTTGACACAGTTGATAGTAAACATGGTTCAATTCGTTGTGTAACTATTGATGATATTGGAGCTTCAATTTGTGCTTTCTTCAGTAAGAATGTCGAAACTGTTCGTTTGAATTGGTTGGTAATTGCCAATAACTAGGCTAATATCTCAGCGAGCGTATGCCCGAAGTTTCAGTCACGGATAAAATTTCACTAAATTAAATTAGTCTGAAAATTACTGGAGTCATCAGCATTGGTTGCAGAATAAGCGTGCTCTAGTTTATATGCTAGCCACATGACGATTTTGGTTTTTCTTTGAAAGCATTTGTTTACCTCTTTATCTTTTCTGTGCCTTGAAGACCTTGAATCAGCAAACGTTGGTCGAATCGGGCCAAAGCGACGCCTGAAGTATTTGCTTCCGAAAAGTCACCCAGCTACAGTGATTAACAAGGCTGCATTTGTGGTCGGAAATTTCGCACAGTTGGGCTTCGAGCATCTATTAAGCGGCTTAAAGATGATACAAGCACATTGTAGAGGACTTTTGGATGTTGATGAGTAGAGACCGGATTATATGCAAATGCATATTTTGACATATTTTGAAGATAATGTACGTTTTAGCTAAAATCGTCATACCGTGCATATTTTGGGTTTGTTTCCTTTAATTTATAACTGCTATCAAATCAAACTCGAAAAATGTACCAGCGTAACCGCAAAAAAGCACAAATTCAAATAGTGCCTTTGACCAAAGTGGTAGAACGATGGTTTTTAAGTAATAAAAATATTTTAATTAATAGAAGGCTCAATCGCTGCCTACCGATAATTTGGAACAGTACCCTACTCAATTTTCAAGAATAAAAAAATTATAATGTCCCGTCGAAAAAATAGTAAATAAAAAACTATTCTAATCTTATCTATTTCTATTTTATGTTACATATTTTGGCACTTTTGTTACACGAGCATTTGTAATGTATATTACGACGTTTTTAAGTTCATATGATCCAGTATCTAGTGATGAGTATTTTGAAAGTCGTGCCTAAGTATTACGCAAATTGAGCAACGATTCTTTGTCTGAAAAACCCCAATCGAGTCATTAGAAGAATTTCTAAAATTCATTCTATTATAGAAACACATAAAGAACGTCAAAAAAATGTTAATACATATTTAAGGTCCAACGAGCTATTAGAAATGGGCGAAGTATAATCCATAAGTGCAGAAAAAATCTACTCAACAGTATAAGATAAACCTCCATGAATTGGATTCAACGAACATTTTACATCCCGCCTGATTAACTTGTTTTCAAAATAATTCCGAAGTATTTTATTTAATAATATTATGGATTCATAAATCAGATCCGGGCCCAGATCGAGCTAAGATCTTTTCTACGGTTAGAATTATAGATGCCTTTATTCAAATATACAGTACGCGTGGTAGGCGAATACGAATGGTGATAAATTTAGAAAATAGCACTGGGCGCCGGCGCCTGCGATAGCTATCAGCGACATGAATCAGCGTCGTCGCATCGACGACCACCCGGCTCACCGCCACCGCGCGAGCGCCGAGCCCGCGGCCGGCCTGCGCTTGCGCCTACACTGCGCCAGTGCGCCTGCCCCTTGCCCTAATGCTTCTAATATCTATACACGCCCTCAACAATAGTCTCTGCAGAGATTATATTCGAACAAGTAAAGTTGCATATAGTTTTGTAAACAATAGTCTATTTTCGTCATTAGCTTTAAAGCTCCTTTATTTTGGAACTTATATATATTATTTACCTAGGACTAGGTAGCTCGTTAAATCTCAAGCATAATTTAACTAGTTAAATATTGACATATTTTCTTATATAATTCGTTTTTTTTTTTTTATGAACTATATCTACATATATATCTGTGTATCTTAATATTAAAAAGTGGGTTTGACGGTGGAATGTGGTTTATGAAAAAAAATACATTGATACAAAAACTTTAATTATAAAAAACATATAAGTACAAAACATTAGGTCCTAGTTACTATGCAGTTATTTTACTGATAATAAAATAATAAACACTAATCATCAACTTGAAATGTCATGTTACAAAAAAAAAACAATAGTATTAGACAGTCATTAATATCATCAATAGTAATAACAATCAACGAAAATGCATTAGTTACATATCACTGAGATATTGAAATTAGTCATTTTAGAATTCAATATATCTAGACACTAAGCTAGCACGTCGTTTATTTCATTATTTGGCCGATCACAGACAAACACCGAGTTTTTGATTTAATTATTTTGATAGGGAATTAGTCAAACTCTTCACCAGGTGATTCCTTCAATGTAATGTGGCACGCCAAATTCAAAATTTAAAACTCAAGGAGCAGAATTTGGCGAATCCTAAATTTCAATAACTTATTTCAGAAACCGGCAAATATTAAATTAAATCTATGCAAATAAATAAAATTGAAGTGTCTGCTTGTAGTATCAAAATAACAGTTTTTTTACTGAAAGCATATGAAAATATATACGGCACTTATAACAACAACATTTTTTTTTTTGTCGGTCTATGTCTGTTTGTTCCGGCGAATCTCCGAAACGGCTGGACCGTTTTTTACAGGACTTTTACTGGCAGATAGCTGATGTTATAAGGTCTAACTTAGGCTACTTTCATTTTAGAAAAATAGCTAGGGTTCCGTGCAAAAATATACAGCCTTGGAATTGTTAACAAAATCTGATTAAAAAATGAAAGTAATATTTTTTTATAATAATTTCACGCGAACGAAGATCGCGGGCAACAGCCAGTACATAACTAAAGACACACGATTCAGCGTAATTTAATATGAAAATTTATATTATTTCAATTAAGTTCTTGATTTTTATTTCGCGATACGATCTGGTTATGCCTAAAAGTTATGAGCGCGAAGGCCCCAGGGCGCGCGCGAGCGTCTCTCATTAATTTCCCTCTGTAAATATTGCCTCCACATTATGCGATTGTTTTACGATTTAATGCTCTCTCCTCCGACCTCTTTTCGTTTTAGGGGTCCGCACCGATTATTGTGAAAAATATGAAGAAATTTCGCCTTTTACATTTTTTTGTAGATATTAACACTACTTGTATTTGTTCTTATCATGGAATGATTTCAATGAAAAAGTTTAATAATATAAACCTTTATTATAGTATAAACCTTTTTCGTAAATGTTTAATAGTATTAATTTTATTAATACGACCATTTGACCATCACTATTACTAATACTGTCATGCTGTTGCTATCACTGGCTTTATCAAATTATTAATGATATTTGATTAAGTACCTACTATTCTATAATACAATCTAAAAGAAAGCAATTACAAAAGACAAAAAATACTTCAATAAAACTTAATTATTCTAACTAATATAATAAAAGTAATAACAAAAAGATAGCCCTCTTATTTCCATAAAAGCAATGTATATGGAAAACTATCAACTAATTATGTCACAGTTAAAAAACGCAGGTAGGTGTTTTAGTATTGCGTTTTTTCTACTGAATTCAGTTAAAGCTATAAGTTTACAGTAAACCAAGTACAGCAAAAAAAAACCCACATAAGAATAACAAGATCTCAATATGAACTGTATTCGTACATGTAAATAACTCAAGTGGACACGGACTCTCAGCCGATGTTGTGAACATTTATCTGAATATCGCGAACTGTAATTATGAACTTAACGTTCGACGCGCGGTGTTACAATTAAACTAGCGGTGCCTTCACTAAATAATAAATTAACCAGATTACATCAACAACATTCATTGTAATTTTTCAACGATTATTACCTGTAAGTTACTGCCGACCTTCGCTTAAAGTTTATGTAGGTTGGTTTTGTTTATTTGATTTATGTGGAAATCTTCGGCTCTGATAAGAAGAAAATTTTGGCCCTTCGAGATAGAAAATTCAATAGGTATATAGGGAAATTAAGCTGCAGTGCAGATATTAGGTGTCACTGGTGTCATACGAGAGAAGCGACGAAATAAATAAAGCCTGAGGGTTGCGCCTCATCCAGCAGCACGGAATTGCACATTTCGCATGTGAGTAACAGATCGTGGTGCTGAATGCATAGTCGCTACTATTATACTATTACCAGTGTAAGAACTTCTGTAACCATATTTATCTGCAAATAAATCTTTGACTTTGACGGATGCTGCCGCGTGCGATAGCATTCCCGCTGTTTCTCACTCTAGCAAATGACGGTTCTGAGCGACAGAAAACGCATGGAAAAGTGCGACTCCGTGCTGCTAGATGTTTTACCATAAATATTCAGTTAATTTCGATTTCTATAGTAGAAATGAGGAATGGGTAAATGTATACTAGCTAACGATGTTCGAAGAAAACCCGATAACCACGGGTGAGCCTTTGGAAATTAAGTGCCATAAATGTCACGTTCTGAAATGTTCTTGAAACTTGGAAGAAGTTCGATTTCTCAAAAACAACCCAGTTTGGACCCCAAGTTAGCGGGATCAAAATTGTTGCTAATAAGGTCTACTTTCACCTATTTCAAGGAATGCACCCAATTACCCTGTAGATTCGCGACCCACCTCAGCGTCGTCGCACGGTTTTAACGACTTGTCATCGAGCACCTCGAAAAATAAGAATTATTGAAGAATTTGCGGCCAAAAGAACATTTTGTGTAATGAACAAAAGGTTTTAGGAAAAACAAAAGCAAATACAGCTATTTTAGATTTATTCAATATTATCATAAAAAAACTATCAATCTTCACAGATATGTCAAAAGCTTTTGATTGCGTCGACCACGATATTCTACTAAACAAGTTAAGCGCTTATCGAATAAGGGAAAATGTACTCAAACTTATTAAATCATACCTTAGCGATCGTAAACAGTACACGGAAATAACTAGAATTTGCCCTAAGACGAAGAGTGAAAGAAAATACCGATCCGCAGGACGAACAATAAAATATGGTGTTCCACAGGGCAACGTCCTTGGGCCACCCCTTTTTAGCTATATTAACGATTTGCCACGTCATGTTAATAATCCAGTGGTATTATTTGCCGATGACAGCACCGCGGTAGTAAAATGTAAACATCCGGATAGCTACGAACAGGACATAAATAAGACCCTGGAAAATATAGCACATTGGCTTGACAAAAACAACTTGGTGATAAACTTACAAAACAGAAGTATCTGTAGACTACAATAAGCAAAAAAATAACCAAGTAAAAGAAGCAAAATTTTAAGGGATTTACAATGACAAGCAGAGGATATTTGCAAAAGGATGAATACAGCGGCATATGTGTTTTCAAAGTTGTTCAAGAAAGTTGACATTCAAACTATATTAGTAGCTTATCATGGTCTAGTTGCATCAGTTCTAAGATTTGGTATTATTTTCTGGGGCAATTGCAGCTCAAGGGAGTACATATTCAAGGCGCAAAAACGTTGCGATTAGAGCGATATGTGGTTTAAAGACCACAGATACTTTCGAACCAAAGTTTAAGTCCCTTATAGTGACTACATTTCCGTAATTGTATATTCTGGAAATGGCCATGTTTGTAAAGACCAATAAAAACCTATTTCCCACGATGATAGAAACTAGAAAACGACCTATCAGAAATCAATAAAAAAAAATCGACCTATCAGAAATCAATAAAAAAAAATATTACAAATCGAGTCCTGTAACGCAGCATTATTGAGGAAAAGTGTTATTTGTAAGGGTCCTACCATATATCTCTTGAAAAATTTAGACTTTCCCTTAGAATTTAATGAATGTATTAAAAGTAGATGTAGAATTAAGGAACATGAAACCATTTTAGATAATATGTACGCGGAAATTGTGCGTATTCTCTGTGAAGGTGCAATCGCCAGTAATTGTAAGAACGGCATACAGCACAAAAAGCGTTACATAACGGGCTGGAATAAGCATGTGAAAGACGCACACAGAAAGGCTCGGCTTGATTTTCAAACCTGGACATTGTTTGGTAGGCCGAAAAATGGTGACTTGTATGAAAAAATGGTGGAAAGTAGAAGGGTTTTTAAAAGTAAATTAAAATGGTGTCAAAATAATAAGGACCAAATAAAAATGAACATCATTGCAAGTCATCATGACGCAAAGAATTTTGGTAGTTTTTGGAAAGCCACAAACAGGTTGAATCCCAGGTCGGGTCTGCCTGTGAGTGTTGAGGGACTTAGTGATCCTAATGATATCTGCTGAATAGGTTGGCCTTTAGGGTTGGGTCTTCACTAGGTACGTCGTCTGGCGGGCCGGAGGTGGTGCGGGGGTCCGAAGACATGCCTATTAGGTTTGCGGCCAGGGAGGTACCTACTGTCATACGCAACTTAAAGAGAGGCAAGTCGCCGGGTCATGACAGCCTAAGTATAGAGCATTTGCTATATGCCAGTAAGACTTACCGCGAGTGCTAGCAATGTTTTTAAGTTTGTGCCTGAGTCACTCGTATCTTCCAGCCGATTTACTTAAAACTATTGTTGTGCCCATTGTTAAAAATAAGACTGGAGATGTGAGTGACAAGAACAACTACAGGCCTATATCCCTGGCTACCATCATTGCAAAGGTGTTGGACAGTCTGACTGATCAGCAGCTGGATAAGCATCTAACACTCCACGACGCCCAGTTTGGGTTTAAGCCACATTTATCCACGGAAACAGCTATACTATGCCTGAAACAGACTGTTCAATACTATGCAAGTAGGAAAACACCTGTATATGCGTGTTTTCTGGACCTCTCCAAGGCTTTCGACCTCGTATCTTATGACTATGGAGGAAACTGTCAAATGTTAAGAACCTCCCAAGCGATGTCATCAGGATGCTAAAGTATTGGTATAAAAACCAATACAACTATGTAAAGTGGGCGGGTGTCCTGTCGGATGCATACGGGTTGGAGTGCGGTGTGAGGCAGGGGGGAATCAGCTCACCCAAGCTATTCAACCTATATGTAAACGAGCTGATCTGTAAGCTCAGCAATGCCAATATCGGGTGCTTCATTGACGGGCACTGCGTCAATAACATCAGCAACGCTGATGATATAGTATTGCTGAGCCCATCGACCAATGCACTTAGGAGGCTTCTTCGCATCTGTGAGGACTATACGGTGGCTCACGGCCTTAGGTACAATGTGACCAAGAGCGAGCTACTGGTTTTCAAAGCGGGTAACAAATGTTATGATACTGTCCCACCAGTCACCTTGGGGGGCGCTCAGCTTTCCAGGGTCACGAAGTTCAAGTACCTGGGGCATTGGGTCACCGATAGTCTGTCCGACAATATGGACGTGGAGAGAGAACGCAGAGCATTGGCAGTTCGATGTAACATGCTGGCTCGTAGGTTCGCACGTTGTACTAGGGAGGTGAAAATTACACTCTTTAGAGCGTATTGCCAATCTATGTACACGTGTGCCCTATGGGTCAGCTATACAAAAAGCTCGTACAATGATCTGCGAGTCCAATACAATAACGCCTTCAGAGTTATGTTGGGGCTGCCGCGCTTTTGCAGTGCATCGGGGATGTTCGCGGAGAATGGCGTGCCAGATTTTTACGCACTTATGCGGACCCTCATCCTTGATGCGGCGAGCGCGCGACAGCTCCAACAGCTTGGTGGCTATACTAGCCAACAGGACGGATAGTCCAATGATGAGGCAATGGATGACCAGTCATCGTGCGTCATTCCAATATTTAAAATAAGTTGTTTAGTGTATTTTTTGTGTAGAAGGTGTTTTCATGTATGTATTGATGTTGTATGTATAAAATTGTAATGTGTGTTTGTTTATGGACTTATGGTCTGAAATAAATTTTATTATTATTATATATATACAATAAAGTGCCAGATTTAATGAAAAAAGATACAATTAAAAACTTTAAAAATAAATTAGTGGCCTTCCTAATAGAGAAAAAATACGTGATGCTAGAACGAGACGTCACTTGACTTCCAATGTGTGATAGGGACATAGCAATGTCCAAAACATAGCGAATTTATCACATTTTGCTTAAAAACATCCACTCAGTCAACGTACTCTAACTAGCAACTGTTATAGTTCACCCACACCAGTTCGAAGAAAAGCTGAATGTACCTTAGAAAAATACAAACAAAAGTCTGATACCAGAGTCAAGACAAGCTCTATTCAACAACAACTGGTTCAAAAAAATCGGTTAAGACCCTAAAGAAACCCTGATCTAGGCCCATTGCAAATTATGGCGGGAGATACCCTCCTTCTTCAATTCAATTCAAAAGCCATTTATTCAGACCCAGACAGGAACAAATAGACCGACGAGTAGCAAACCATGGAATAGGTGTTGATACCTTAAGGAAATGATGCAGAGCACTGATTCCATCTAAAATTAAAAAGCCAACTATTTGATTCGTGCGTGCCGCCGATTCTAATATACGGCAGACTTTGCTTTAACACAGTCACAAGCTAAGTATGTCAACGTGCCATGGAAAGAAGTATGACAAAGTGGAAAAGACAGAAGGGAAATGGTGGTCTCTAATAGCAATCAATAGAAAATTTAATAGGCCTTTGCCAATAGGCACAACAACCAAGACCTTCTATCTACTACCAAATGAGCATCACCCCGAAGGGCGATGAAGTCACTCAACCGTCTGGGAAGGCATAATTCCAATCTGGTAAACCTCGACAAATCGGCAATAGGGTATGTCTCAACTCCTATCCTGTGATCCAGTCACATGTGATCCAACATTGAAGAAAGGTTGAATATTTATTGTATTTAGAAGTTTATGGCAGTTCTGCTCTTGCCACTACATTATTAAAAAAAGATCTGCTGCGTTCCATCCAGGAAATCTCAAGTAAGTCGTTGAGATTAGTAAATCAAGATAACATTAACTAATCTATACGCTGGCATTTACGCACAGTAATACAAAACAGGTCACACGAAATAGGCGTACAGAGGTCAATTTCTACTGAAAACTTCGCTTATTCAATTATATTTGGTTTATTTGGGTCACATTAAACTACTTTATGCAATAAAGTAGTAATTATTAGTGTTCCTGCACAACTGAATGTAATTATTTATACGTACTTAAAGCGACATCTTGTAATACCAAGGCGAACTAACATTTAATCTACCGTACTAAAGCTAGGAATACACACGCCAGTAGCATACACAAAAGTATGCACGTTGTTAGCATGATATTGTAACATATCCCATTTTACCGTCAATAAGAAGTTGTAATGACAAAATTGCATGTAATACTTAAAACTTTTGTCTTTGTGAAAATTGCTTGTGCATGTGTACTCCTGAACGCGTAGCATGACCACCGTAGAAACGGGTTTTTTAGACGGAAGAATCGACAAAATGACAGATTATGTCGACACAATGACAGATTTCTTTTCACTATCTGTCATTTAGTCGATTCTTCCGTCAACAAAATCCTTGTCTACCGTAGCATGAGCTACGCGTGCTGATTTAAGCGTTTCATGCAATGTTTTCAACGCGCATCTATAATACTGGCAATGCCGATAAAATAAGCATTATAACGAGATTCATAATACGTAACAAAAGTAAACTAAATACCTAATTTCACTAAAATCGGAATTATACAAAAAACAAACAATTATATATCACAAGTTAGGAAACGAAAACTGATGGCTGGCTTACAACTCTTCGTGTGCTCGCTGCAAACCGGAGGCTTCGAGGAAATCATTGAAGGCCTTTTGCTTACGCACATGTTCCGCACATTTCTCCACTAACCTCAAGAACTCACGTACATCGAAGGAATAATTAGTGAATTTTGCATGTGAACCGCCACCGGGCCCGTGACCCTGTAAAAAATACATCATTTTTTTTTTTAATTCGCTATGAACTAGTTTAGCCACTCCATCCAACTTCACTAGCCTGCTTTTAATTTTGTGTGGGCTCATACCGTGTTAAAAATATTTGCCAGTCTGCAATATGGCAGCGAGGCTAAGTACACAGAGCACACGTAATACTACATTGGTACTTGCTTAAAAAACAATATAAAATCAAAATTTACCTGATCTTGTTGTACAAGTTTTGTTTTATCTTCCCAAGTTACGTATTTAAGCCCGCGAAGTCTCGTTAGATCTAAGTAGCAGTTAGGATCTTCGCAGTTATAACTGAAAAGAGAAAACAGTTGAACTAGATGTGACGAAAATTGTAAACGCCATATTAAAGTTCGCGCACATTATGTCGGGCCGCAGCAGGGCGGGTCGCAGCGCATAAATCCGCTCAAATCGCTCGTATATATTTTACATGAACTATCGCACACTATCATTAACACTAGAAACGGGATATTTACGTTTCTTTGATTTCCCGATATCACGGATAAACTGAAGTATACTAGTAGTAGTGTAGTGTAGTAGTGTGTAGTACATCCCGTTTCTAGTGTTAATGATAATGTTAGTGACCATGATAGTTTAAAATCTTATATCGCACACTAGCCGGGGCGCAGCGGGCCGCATATTCCGCCGTATTGTGCTAAGTAAGCATATTGCGCAGCGCTGCGGCCCGACATAATGTGCGCGAACCTTTAGTCTCATTTATTAATTTACAAAGTAAGTATGTCTTTTATTAAGGTTTATTATTTTGTGCTAGATAGATCTTGCGTATATGATACTGAAAATCATACTCACACTTCGAACACGGCCGCCCAATCAGGTAAGAAGAGGAGATGCGTTAATCCTGCCCCATGCATGCCAATGAACACGTCAGTATTATGAGTTATTTCCAGCTGCTCCAGAAACGGTACAGTTTTATCATAGACTACCCGCTTCACTTCATACCCCTCAACTTTAGTCAAAGCGTCAATGATGGCCTTTTCGTTCAATATCGATCGATATGTCGTACCTCTTGACAGCAGGGTTACTCTCACTTTGTCGCTGGTACGTGGGTACAATTTTATATTTAAAGAATGGATTATGTGTTTTGAAAATGCATGGAACAAGCCACTCCTTTCGCAGCCATATATCTGCAAAAAGCGAACAGTAATCAAAATACATTTTTATTGATGAAATGTTTTCAATGAAAAAATGTCTAAAAATTGTCTCTTAATTGGTCCTATTCAATTTTATAAAAGAAAAAGTAACTATATCAATCAGTTACTATTTTACACTTTAATCAATGAATGAACCAATTATTGGAAAGGGGTGGAAGATTTTGATATCAAATCTAACCTGCCTAACTTCCTCAATTTTATTTTATTTTCAAAAAAGCGGCATGCACTAAACCTGTAATAATCAATAGATGGTATATATGTGACAAAATCTCCCAAAGGGTCACGTTAAAAGCTATCAAAGTTGAAATGTATTCACTGATGACAACTTTAATAAAACTTTGATTTTATTAGCCACCACATAAAACCTGTACTAATTAATAGCTGGCATCAACACAAACTAGTTTTGTATGAGCCAAAATCTTCTAGAGCGTCACATTTACGAGATATAAGCTATCAAGGTTAGAATGTTTTTACTAATAGCACCATCAGCACAACTTTGATTTTATTAGTTACAAATAAAACCTTTATTTTTTTGACTGATGTTTAAATACCGCAATTAAACTTACCAAAGGAGTGTTGTAGTAAAGGCCGAAGATCATTCTAGGTAGAAGAGGTAACACAATATTTTTGAAACATACTACTTTTCCTCTGAATGTTTTTAAGTCCCATATAGGATTATCAGTAAATGCTTTGAATGTTTCTTCAAAGGCAGATTCATAGGTGAAGGTTTCCCACACCAAAATGTGATTGTCTTTAGAAAAAGTAGAAGGATGTGTGGAATTCACATGTAGAGATGCATACAAGTTGAAAAAGTCACAGAAATGGTGGTACATGTTAACAGCTGAAACACAGAAATATAATATGGATAAGCAAACATGGCTAATTAAGATTGAAGCAGATTATGTGTATCAGAAAACTAACATACTTGCATCTAATTTCATTATGTATGTTGGTTTATTTATAACTATATCACACATTCCATCAACTATGGGTTTCTGAGGGGTTTTGACAAAATGCACAAGTTCAGGACCCCACGATTGTAGAGCACTCATGTGTTCTGCTTCTTTCAGTAGCCGCTCAGAGTAAAAATTGCAGAATCCACCTGAAACATTAGTTAAATGCATGGGTCAATTTGGATATAGCTTTCAGCTTAAGTTTTGAGCTGAACATCTCTGCTAGAAAGAAAACAAATATAATTATTTTACTTTTAATATATATAAAATATATCTTACAATGAGTCTGCATTGTAAGATATTTCTATTAAAAGTAAAATAATTGTTAGTATTGCCAGCTCACTTAATCCTTAATTGAAAACCAAAGAACTACCAGGGTGAATCAAAAAGTTCTTAGAAGCGCATATTTATTTAAAAAAAAATATGGGATAGTTCGATGTTTTATTTAAAGAGTGTCTATTGCACAATATTTATACCAAGTATCAATTGATTTGATCAGTTCGTTCGCACGCAAAAAAATTGTTTTGTAAAACGAGTTTCTAAAAACACGAAATTATAGAGAAAAGTGAGTTACGTGCGGTGATAAAGTATCTCTGTCTGAAAAAAATGTCAACGAAGAAATTTTTTTTAGACAATCAGAAGACATTAGAGGATAATGCTTTACATTATTCTATGGTTACGTACTGGGTAGCTGAATTTAAAAGGCGTAGATTAAGCTGTAAAGATGACCCGCGTTCTGGCCGCCCTTCAACCTCCGTTACGAAAGAAAATATCAAAAAGATTGAGAATCTGGTTTTGGAAGACAGAAGAATAACCATAAAACATTTAGCTGAAATCCTAAAGATATCATTTGGTAGTATACAATTCATTTTAATAAATTCTTTGGGGTTTAAAAAACTTTCGGCAAGGTGGGCGCCACGAATGTTAACCGACGAAAACAAAAAGCGACGTTTGGGAATTTCTAAGCGAAATGTCGAAATGTTTCAGCATGATTCGGAAAAAATTTGCCATCGTCTTGTCATCATGGATGAAATGTGGGTCCACCATTTCGATCCTGAAACTTTGAGACAAAGCATGTCTTGGAAACGACCATCGTCTCCATCCATAAAGAAATTTCGGGTTGCACCTACCGCTGGTAAAGTTATGGCCTCAGTGTCCTGGGATAGTGAAGGAATCCTTTTTATTGATTACATGCCAAAAGGCCAGACGATTACTGGACCCGACTGTGCAAATTTAATACCGAAAGTGCGTGTAGCAATTAAAGAAAAACGTCGTGGAAAACTATCGTTAGGCATGTCGTTTCTTCACGATAACGCTCCTGCTCATCGATCGTAAGTTGTGGTCAACGCAATCCCCTGTGCTGGCTTCAATGTCCTTGACCACCCAACATATTCTCCAGACTTAGCCCCTAGTGATTTTCACTTATTCCCAAAATTAAAAGAGCATATTCGTGAAACATAGTTTCACGACTACGACGCGGTTATGGCTGACGTATAGGAGTTATTTGAGATTCAAAAAAAGTTTTTTTTTCGCAAGGAATAAGAATGTTAGAAACGCGGTATTCAAATTGCATTGCATTAGAAGGAAATTATGTAGAAAAATAAAATATTTTTGTTTCATTTTTTGCATTTTTTTATATTAATTCCAAGAACTTTTTGATTCACCCTCATAGATAACATTATTGAAATAATTCTGGTGCAAGAATTAATTTCCGAGGTAATATAAATATTGTCATCACTATAAAAACTTAAACCAAAAGCATGTATGACAAAAAGATGCATACCTATCTGACCAGGCCCAAGGATATCCATTTTATAACGCAAGTTGTCTCCTCTTCCAACAAGGCCTGTAAAATTTAACATCATATTCCGACCGCGACAAAACCTGGAATCCAGACATAGTCAAGATTAAATATGAGTTAAAGGGCACTTCCTTTAGCATGAATCAAAGTCATGCTCTCACTTTAATAAGTACTGCCGTTTCCCGCGACCTTGGTTCGCGTGAATCTATTATAAAAAAATATTACTTCCCTTTTTTAATTGAATTTTGTTACTAATTTCAAGGGTTTTAATTTTTTTTTAAATGGAACCCTAATTCTTATTCTAAAATAAAAGTAGCCTAAGTTACTCCTTATGACATCAGATATCTACCAGTAAAAGTCCCATCAAAATTGGTGCAGCCGTTCCGGAGATTGGCCGGAACAGACAGACAAAAATTTAAAAAAATGTGTTTTTGTTATAAGTATTGTACATACTTTCATATGCATTTCAATTTTATTTATTTGTATATGTGTAGGTACAGAGTGGGATAGCTTGATGTGCTGGCGTCTGTACTTTGGTAATAAAAAATATTTCTGATGGTAGTATTTGGCACCTGCTAAAAGGTAAGTTTATGGTAACAGTGAAATTTGGGTCTTAATTCAAACAACTGTTGTCAATACCTTAAATACTTTGAACATTCCAGTGAAGTGTCATCAGGATAGGTAGCTTCACACATGACCATCAAATCATCTATTTGTTCTTTTACATAGCCTGTAATAAAAGACACAATTTACTTTAAACAACAATATATTATTAATTACTCAGCTGAGTTTATAGAGTAGACAGAAAGATTAGTTCTACTAAAGCTAAAAGTACCCAGTCACATTTGATATTGCCTTTAAATATTATCTATGAAGTTCATGAGAATCACCATGTTACAAATTTTTAAACAGTACCTAGACAAACCAAAAGTTTGCCCAATTCAAAAAACGCTCAGTTTAACCTAGACATTAAGTATACATATATGCATCAGGTTAGACCGGAAGCAAACCCCAATATAGTTGGGAAAATGATAGGCAGATAAGGATGACTTAAATCAGTACTTACCGAAGTCGGCTTGAGTGTAGAACGTATCATGCTGAGCCTCTTTCGTCTTTACCCAGCCTCGGTGATCACCAGGACAGACAGGTTGCACAGGGTATGAGACATTTCTGTAACACTCAGGTTCATAGCCCCAACAACTCTTAATCCCTGCTAACTCTCTGTATTTGCATTGTGGTTCTGATAGACAAGCATCAGCAACACTAGGGTAAGCATTGAAAACATATGGTACATGATCTGGATGTACATTGAGATTATCAATACCTATTGAACTAATGCTGTTAAATAATATAAAAAAATTAAAAAAATGAAGCGGCAGCCACATTTTTGCAACTTTCATTTAGAGTTTTTATGCGTCCACAAAACACTCTAAAGTTCAAAACCTAAAGGTAAAAAACAAACATTGAAAATATTGAAAGCTTTTTGACAAATGACACTATTGTACCCAACCGCACCAATCGAATTTCCTATGACATTGACATTTCTCAATCTGTGTAGACTGTAGAGATGGAGTCAATGTTCCGGTTTTCGATAACCGCACCTAAACGGGTTTCGGTAATTGAAATTGAGTTATTCATTTATGCAAAAACATTGGTTTTAAGCTTAGTTATTTGACAAGATTGAGTTGCATTAAAAGCCGGTCACATCCGTCATTTTCTTCTTTATCTTGCCTGCGCAATTGACGATGGCTCCTGAGTCGTTAGACGCAGTAATAATAAACCTTTTGAAAGTCATTGTCACATATATGTGACAAGCAAGCGCGTGTCCTGTAGGCCAAACTACACAAATATGTGAGAAAGTGGTAGGTGAAATTGTGGCTTTGCGTGGAGGGCACGCGCGTGCGTTTATGCTCCGACGTTCAAAAGGCTAAGCAAGGCACACCGATCTAATGAGTTAAGTTGGGTTAAAACTGTGACCAAACAAGCGTAAGGTGGTACCACGGAAGCAATCTGCAAGCGCTATATCCGCATTGGTCGCAGTTATATAAATGTAAGTAATTTGTGAAAAAAAATATTACTTCAATCTAAAACAAATGATTAGATTTGTGGTGGACTTACTAGGACGCATCTGCTGCCAAATCCGATGATATTGTGTTGGTTTTTGAGCACAAGTCAAAGGAAGCTTATGGCAACAAATATCAAGCGTGTGAAACCAGTTTCACAATCTCACAATTTGCCCCCCGCTCAATAGTCTTGTAGTCGATGAAAAAAATGACCTTCGCACATTTTATAGTCATTTCGTTATTGATTCTTCGGTTTTACTTCTCATAATCAAAGTGAATTTTACAGAATGTTTAAGGATTAAAGGGGCAATACCCAGGTATTTTTAAACTTGGCATAGTTTCCATTAAAAAAAAAGTATGATTATAATAATACTCTGTGATATGATAGGTAAACTTTTACTCAATAGATGGCAGTGTTTTCAAATTTATTTGGCGCCTTTTCCAGAATACAAAATTCCCGGCGGATGCCACCGCGATTACCACGTGAACACAACAGCAGTTGTCCAATCAGCTGGTAAACCATAAAACCGCCCGCCCGCCTGTCTATTTACTCTTCCGTTGTTTTAAATTGGGCTTTTACGTGCGTTGTTTATATCTTTGTGCTTATGTTTTGTAAACCTGATTAAGACAGGCTTAGTGATATTTAAAACAGTGGTTTATAGAATTAACAGTAGAATTTTGTTTGATTTTTCTGACCTTCGAAGTTAACCCAAAACTAATGTCGCCATTTTGACCATACAAATCGAGTTTAGTAGGTATTATTATTTTGTTTGGTCACCAACAAATGTTTAAATGCTACATTAGTGAATTGCGTAAATGGCCGTACATTTGCGAAGAATACGGAGAAAATGTCTCAGACGAATAGTACTGTAAATTTTCTTATACATGACGCTAATGGTTAGTAGCCAAGCTATCTTCGTGAAGCTTTTACTTTACTTTTTTATTATCACGTAATGTTTACAGTTCTGCTCGTTACTTGCCACAGTCTGTAATTTAAAAAAATAACAAAATCCGTAAAGGAGATACATGACGCGCCCGTTTCGGCACTCCGCAGTGTTTCCCGCTGTCAGTTTATTTGTGCATTTGTTACTCACCAAATGCACTTCCAATGAATTTTTCATGACAATGATTGTGTTAATCTTCTCAGTATAAAGTTGTTTTGCAGTACCTACTACCAATAATTTCCTACGAAAGAATAGGGGGCACGCATGTCATATCTAATTATCATGTTTTATTTTAGGGCATCCACAAATGGTAAAAGTTGTCCAAAATAATATAAACAATCAGTCACTTGGACAGATCAAAATTAAACCTAATCCTGTGAAAATTATCAAACTGCCTACTGTAGCAGAAGGAAATATTAAGGTATGTGGTATGCCAATGTCTTTCAATTTTTATATAATTGTACATATTTGTAGCATAGAATGATTATTCGTAACATACCTCGTTTTATCAAAGCCCAAAGCAATGCTTGAGTGGTAAAACTACCTAGAAATTTGTACATTGTACCCTTGAACTGTTGAACAGTGTAATCATATACCATGAGACTTCTCTTCAGCTTGTAAAGAGTTTGTAGTACTAAAATTGATTGTATTGAACAAAAACCACCAATGTTAGATACTTCTTAATTCTGAAAACCTTCACACCTGCTTTTAACTATCACAGGTACATAGCTTTTCAGTTTGTGCAATTAAAATTGTATTTATATTTATTGGATAGAAAATATCATTGGCAATTAGAATCTGCAACACAACTTACTGTCTTCATGTTGATAAGCCTAAATGGGAATCATTGAACTAATAAGAAGTGTTATTTAAGAATAGCATTGCTTTAAAACCATGCCAGAGGTGTTATGGTCTTGTTCTTTACTCATATTTTTAATAATACTGTTCTTGTTAAAACCAATGATAGTCAAAACTTCTAATTTTGTCAGTATTTTTTGGAAAACAAAGCTATTTTATTTAACCTATATTTCAAGCATGCATGCTGCTTTTATTTTTGTAAAGAACTTGCTAATTTATGTTAATGTTCCTATAAAACTTGTGTGGTCAAATAATAATAGTTTTGCTACCCTTTATTCAAGTCAAATATAGAATCTATTAATAGCTATGGATCACACAGGGAGATGATCCCTTTAGTAGTGTTTGGTCTAAAATCATTATATAGACTATATTACCTATTTGTGAGTTCTGACAGGTTAGTAACAATATTGGTCAGTGACAGCAATTATTTATCTAAGCAAGCATAAAATATTTTTTATGTATTATGATTTCCACAGGCTTCAAAATGAACATCATATTAAATTGAGGTCTGTATGATTAGTACAATAAACTTGTGATAGAATGCTAAACTTGGGAAAATACTTGACTAAATCCGTGCTTGTTGTGATTAGTATATCATACGGCTTTGACTCACAAGTTGATCTTTATTTCCTATAATTCACTATCACAGTACACAAAAAGATTTCATGTTTTTAGTTCTTTTCTCTTATTTTACAGACATCGTTATACAGAGCAGTGAAGTTGACTGGACTCAAATGTGCATCAAGTAAGAAACTGATATCTGTTACACCATAATATCTTGACATCATTCTCACCTTAGAATAACCATCCAATAATATAGATATCAGTACAGTAATTAGTGAAACTTATCATAGGTACTTCATAAATTGTGTTTTAATGTGTATTGCTTTTTTTTGAACCAGGTTTCCTAGAAAACATGATTTCACTGGAATCTTGGAACTGTTTAGTTTGAAAATAGATTCATAATATTTAAAAATACATGCCTGCCCTCCTCCATGGAGATAACTTCACATTTGGAGTTGCACCTCATGTAGCGGAATGGAATCACATTTTTGCATGCTCCCACCCTTGTCTGTCGCTCAGAACCGTCATTTGCTACAGCAAAGTACTAAGTATCCCACTCGGCAGCACTCTCTGTTTCTTACTCAGACAACCCTTATGAAAGTAGTGATTCGGTTTAAGTACATAATGTTCACATGCTGTTTTTTTTTCTCCAAATAATTTTTCAACATTATTGTATGTCTTGTGGTTTAACGGGCGTGCTTTTGTTCATAAGTATGGCTTTTCAAATCCTGGCATGTAAAAGGGACAATCATGATTAATGATAGTTGGTGATAACAAGCCTACACTCGCAAGTTAAGGGTAGCTTTCTCAATTCCTGAATGCTGGCTTCAAATTATTGTTTCTGCCCTGTGGTACCCCAGGGTCTGACTGGACATAACTACCATTTTTTTTTAAAGCTATATTAGACCAAGTTAACTAACTGAATATTATTCTTTTTCAGAGTTTGTACATATTGATAATATAGCAAGTTTGCAAAAAATTAAAGTTGAGCCAGAAGAAGCTGAGGTAATATTTTTTATAAATCACCTATCTACAAAGTTTAATGAAATTGTTACCAACTTGAATAAACAAATATCCAAATTTCTAGGTAAAACAGGAGCCACTGACTGAACTAAAATTTATACATACTGTGCCAGATCTAGTTTCATTACCATCAAAGTCTGAAAACCAAGTAACAAGCACTAGCACAGCAAATAGCATATCACCAACCATGTCACATGCCTCTAGAAGGAGACATGATTCTGACAATGATCCCCCGGCTGAATAGTGAGTATCATTTTCTGTTACTAACCTTTTTTCTTGAATTCAGTTGAAGATCCTTTAAAACAAAACAAACATCATGCTCCCCAAACACCCCATCATCTATTTTGCTGTTTATAAATTTATATCACGTAAGTATAATAAGTATATGTACTTAAAAAATAAATACCTTAACAGGTACAGGCAACTGAATTATGGCTTTCTGTAAATCAGCACACAACCACTATTGTGGTTTTTTTTTTAGGGAACAGCCATCCTTTAGCACATCTCAAATTATATTATGTTTTTTTATGTAACATCATTTTTGTTATGTATATTTTCAGTACAACTAAGAGACGTAAGCATGCGGACAAAGTGGGCAAAGGTTTGAGGCATTTTTCAATGAAAGTATGTGAAAAAGTCAGAAATAAGGGCTTCACTTCTTACAATGAAGTAGCAGATGAATTAGTGCTAGAATTTGCTGCAGGAATGCATGGTTCAGCAGATAGCCAAGTATGTATAATATTAGTGTTATAGTTTTATTTTATAAAACTGGTAACTCTATGCAACTAACCCAAACAATTATTACATTAATACTCAACATTTTACTCTTCATATTTCCATCATCATTATCATCTTCCTGCCCTTGTCCCATGTTACTTGGGGTCGGCGCAACACGTTTTTTTTTTTCATTCTCCCCTGTCAACCGTCAGGCAATCATTTACACCTTTTTCCTTCATATCATTCCTCAGACAATCCATCCATCGTTTCCTTGGTCTTTCTCTCCCTATCCGTCCATCAACATTTATTCCTGATCACATGTCCATACGACAGTCGATTCCCTTTCAACCTTTGTGTAACTGGCGCAACTTTCAAACTTCCTCTAATATACTCATTTCTTATTTTATACATTCTTGTCACTCCACACATCCACCTCAACATTCTCATCTCCGCTACATGCAATCTTTTTTGCTTTTACTCTGCATTTCCATACAGAATTATTTAGAAAAGTTAAAATTCAGTTAGTAAAAATGTAATTCAGATTAATTTAACATTTCAGCAATATGATCAAAAGAATATTCGCAGAAGAGTATATGATGCATTAAATGTTTTAATGGCAATGAACATAATATCTAAAGAAAAGAAAGAGATAAGATGGCTTGGACTACCAACAAATAGTGTGCAAGAATGTACTGCATTAGAAAAAGAAAAACAGTCTAAGCTAGAGCAGATTCAAAAGAAGACACAACAATTACAAGAACTTATATTACAGGTACTTACCACCTACAGTAACATGATAAATATTAAATCTTCAGAACAAAACTAATAACAAAAAAATGTCTTTCCTCAGCACATTTCATTTAAAAGTTTGATAGAAAGAAACAAAGAAGCCGAGTGTAAAGGAGTCAAACCATCTCCATCATCGGCAATCCATTTGCCATTCATTGTTGTGAATACTAGTGATAAGGCTTTAATTGACTGCAGTATTTCTAATGATAAGTAAGTAAAAAATACCTTTCTGGACTAAAGAAAAAAAGTAAAGAACTAAAACAAAGTAATGCTAAACTGACTATTTTTCTGTATATCTTTTACAGGACAGAATATATGTTCAATTTCAACAAAAAGTTCCAAATACATGATGACATCGACATTTTGAAAAGAATGGGTCTTCTATTTGGTAAGTGTTTCTTTTTATGAGTATGCCACCACATCATGGGTAGTTGGTTCACTAAGTCAATTATTGAAATAATATTAAATGACCACAACATCAACATTGTTTCAGCAACAAATTGTTGTGCTGCAAATATCATGGAATATTGCTGGCAAAATGCTAATGTTCCCTATTCATAAACGAAAGAAAAGAAAAATTGTTGCCTGCAACTATGTCTCGACTTGGCTTCCAATTGGCTTTAATCATGAATAATGAAATTTATTTGATTGACTAATTTCCACACATATGAGCGTGTTGCTAAAAAATAATAGCCGCTCGGGTCGATCTTCAGGTTAAGCCGCGCTTTGCTTGGGTTGGTCCGTGGTAGGGTGACCACACATTACATACCGAGTTTCCTCAGTGCCTTGGAAAGCACGTTAAGCCGTTGTTCCTGGCTGTCATTTGTGGACCTTTGACAGTCGTTACAAGTAGTCAGTAGCCCGAAAGTCTGACAACCAGTCTTACCAAGGGGTTTCGTATTACTCAGCACTAACTGGGTTGTAGAGGTCAGATACACATTTGCTATGTGTTAAATACTGATATTCAGTTGCATCCGGTTAGATTGGAAGCTGACTCCAAAATAGTTTGGAAAAGGCTAGGCAGGTGATGATGATAACTAGTTCCACATAAATTTTATTTTAAATTAATTTAAACTAGTGTTTTAATCCTTAGATTTTGTTTTGATTTCCTTATTTTTAGTTGATTTATTTTTGCTGTCCACAGGATTAGATAAAGGTGAATGTTCAGAAGAGGACATAGAGAGAGCAAAAAATATGGTTCCAAAATCTTTGAAGACATATGTAGAACGTAAGTATCAGTTTATCAACTATAATAATTAGAAAACCTTTTCACTTGGAAAACAAACTAAGCAAGTACGCGGAAATTGCATTTGCGCCAATTCGCAAATGTTGATTGTTAAACTGGTGGACAGTAATCAATTCTAGTAATAATTGTAGCACTAAGTTTCGCCTGCGTTAATTCCCTTTTTGTACACAATATCTTTATAAGTTATAGCCCGTGTTACTTTAATATAAATAAATGAATTTTCTGATGTATAAGCTATAATACTGTAAATTTTTATCAAAATCCGTTCAGTCGTTTAACAAACATTATCCGCACAAACTTTCGCGTTTAAAATAATAATAAGATATAATTATCAGTAATTTATGAACTAAAACTAAATCAAGCCTTATCTCCTTGCCTCATTTGAATTGAAATAGGCATAGGACATGACATTAATTCAATACTTGCACTGGTTTCAGAAATGGGCAGGGGAGTTATAACGAAACTGTCAACAATGCTCGAAGAAGAGGAACTCGATGATGAAGCAGGTGAAGAGGAAGAAGCGTTAGAAGCAGAGGCCGAGATAGAAGAGGAGCATGAGGAACCGGAGGGCAACGAGTACAGCGACGACAGCAGCGACGTCGACGTGTAGCGAGCACGCGCGCGCACTCCTGCGCATTTATAACTATTTTGTTTATATTAACTAGGTGTTACTGTTGCATGTGGGCTAAGTTTATGTAATATGCCACACAAGTTCAAACATTATATTAGCTTAAACATATTTTGACACAATGTAATAATTTAATACTATATTTAAAACAATTCCAATGAAACAAATATGATTTAATATTTGTAACAAAAGCATTCTGATCACATAAATCAGACAGTACGATTTAATGTAATTTCAAATTCTTAACGTGTGATTTGAGCACACGCCGCCTCGTCCGAGCGCAGCCGCGACCAAGCCATGCGCTTTCGGAATTCGCTTTGCGGCAAACGACTGAGGCGCCTTTGAGCGCCTCAGTCGTTTGCCGCGCGCAGTATAGACGTATTTTGTTTAATGCTGAAATTGTTCTCAACCCCGTGATCAATCAATTCGTGGTAGTCCGATTCCCACATTATAATCTATCCAATAATTATTTGAATAATGTTTGTCTTCTTTTTTATAATCTTAAATAGCAGGATAAAAGCAACAGCTGCCACGGCAATGCGTTCATGTGGTGCCATGATGTCTTAACTCTCAACTGAACTGAATGGCCAAAATTTACTGAGGCTGCTTGATCTGTGTTTTTCATTAAGCGGAGCTATTTCGCCGCCAAATAAAATTAAAGTCCCCGTCACGAGAAGCTATAAAGAACTTCTACCAAGTTACGTAGCGGCAATTCAATCAACAAAAAATTATCCCAAATTCAATCAACTCAATGTAACATACGTGTAATACGAAACTAACGAGCAATTTTACTTGGTCGGGTTATATTTTAGCGCTTTAAAGCGCTGTCGTCTAATGTTTTGTGGTACTGGAACGCGTCTGACTCATGGAACGTAAACATTTTTTGAAGTAAGTTTGTGGTTTTCCCGGGTCAGGTTATATTGTTTGTTGTTGTTGATTTTGTTTTTTCTAATCAGTTAGTTTTCTAAGGTTGCAAACCCCTGACTGTGTGTTTACAAAATTTATAGCTTCTTGTGACGGGGACTTATACAAAACTACATTTTTGCTGTGTTAGTTACTTTTAGTGCACTGTACAATATACATTTTCCATTAATGATCTCATGACCTATTTCACTGCAAATAAATCATAACAATATGATTTTTCTTTGTTCTACTTTTTACAATTTGGGAATATTTCACTTCCTAAAACAAAAATTGTCTTTACACAATATTTACCAATATAGTGTGTAAGAGGTAGAATCACTCCCAATATACTGATATTTTTATTTAGACATGGAATTGTTTTAATGATAAGTGTAATAAATGTCATAAAAATAATATTTTTATTTAATTTGTTTACTTAAAGATATCATAGAATTAAAAACCAAAAAAATTCACTTTAAATCATCGTCGTCAAACAAGTCTTCAAAATCTGGAACAAACAAAAAATACATGTTAGACTTGGCAATGAAAGAATATAAATTTAATTTAAGATATTGAAGCTTCATTCTCATTGAGGGACCCTAATTTTTGTCACGCATATGTGACAATGACGTTCAAAAGGATAAAATAAAATTAAGTGAAACATTCTCATAAAAACATTAGTATACAAAACGTTTTTAAGCTTTCGAGGTTTAAATCTAAACTTGGTTCCAACCTCAAAATAATGAACAATCATGGAAGGTATCCTGTAAGTGACAGTAAAGATTAGTAACGAGTTCCTTAACTCGAGCCTCGGGTTCTTCTTTAGTACTGATATAGTGCGGATGTGTCGATAGTGAGTAAATTAAACATGAATACTGACTGACTTCTGAGATCAAGAGAAGAGAGAAATAGAGATTTCAACATGTTTTATGTGCATGTTTCGTGTGCGTTACGATTGCTCCGCCAAGTTATCAAAACAGAAAAAAACTTCGCCAAAAAATTTGTCAAAATAAAAGGGTACAAACCAAAAATTTGTCAAAGTAGAAATAAAGAAGTTATAAGGGTTTTAAGTTGGCCGCGCGTACGTAACGTGGAGGATTGCGCGGCCATGGATATCTCGGCAACTACTTGGGTTAGATCTAATTCTTTTTGTCAATTGAAGACTGAATTTGTCAAAAATTGTCGAAAAAAGAATTATAAGCTCTGGATTAATATTTTACGAAATATTCACCTTGGAAGTTATGGCCGCGCAATCCTCCACTTGTTGTTTCTTTATTGTTGATAATTTCTTTAAACCTAAGACTTTATACATTAAAACTGTTACAAGAAGAAAGGTATTAATTTGTCAAAACTAACGAAAGCATTAAATACTACTAAAGTTTAGTTAAACAGACGAAATAAGTCCAAAACAAAAAGTACGTGGCCGCGCGATCGAAACGTTACTTTGTACGCTGATATCTCATAATCTATAATTGCTAGAATTTCGGTGTGAACATCCATTTATTCGGCATTTTAACCTCATTAGAATGACATATCGTTTTACCCTCCGAACAGTTAACAACGCGTGTAATCTTAAAAAATATGTTTTCTCATACAACGTTCGAGCAGGGTAACCATAATTTCGATTTGATTTGGGAATACCTCTAACTGGAGACTAGTTATTATATTGGACAACATTCTAGCTCAATCTGTAAAATGTGTTATTTTTAAATAAAAACCTTGTATATTTCAATAATGGGCTTTGTTCAAAAATCTAACCTTTTTTTAGTCAAGTGTGTTACATTTTTAAATAAAAACTTAAATAAACTAAAATGAATAATAGCTTATAATTCTTTTTTCGACAATTTCTGACAAATTCAGTCTTCAATTGACAAAAAGAATTAGATCTCTAACCCAAGTATTTGCTAAGATATCCATGGCCGCGCAATCCTCCACGTTACGTTCGCGCGGCCAACTTAAAACCCTTATAACTTCTTTATTTCTACTTTGACAAATTTTTGGTTTGTACCCTTCGATTTTGAAAAATTTCAAAAAAAAAATTGACGAAGTTTTTTTCTTTTTTGATAACTTGGCGGAGCAATCGTAACGCACACCATGTTTCGCCAGTGACAATGCGCAGTAAGCACATACAATTTTCTGTTTATTTCCAATACTTGGTTGATCAGTTTTGGTAACCAAAGTTCTTATTATGTTTTGCTAGACAAACTCATTGGTTGTTCTATAAAGCCCTATAGTTTGTAGTTAAGTGGCAATTGACGGGCCAAGGAAAGATGCCATACATGTTTGCTACGTTTTGCAAGCTAGCTAAATACATTTTCATCTCACCATTGAAAAAATCTGAATGAACAGCCTTTTCATTAGCAGCCAAATCCATTAGTAGATTTGAAGGGCCTCCAGCCTGTTGACAAAGACAAAATGGTGAGATTTAATTTTAATTTTCTTACTGAGCTTCATGTGATTTTTTTATGTTGCTGCCAGCAGTAAAGCCTTCCCAAAGATTCCCTTTTCAGTACCAGATGGACAACAACACAACATTCACAATAGGTACTGGACTTGAAACAGAAATTATTGTAAGTAAAAAGTTTGTGATGGTCCAGTAGTAAGATCATCACCTCATGCATGAGGTGTGAACTTGAGCAAGTACATTGACTTTTTTAATTTAGAGCACTTTCTAAGTTAACCTAGGTCTTCACTAGCATCTAAGAAGGAAATACTTTGAGGAATCCTGGACATAATATACACCGTGACTTTTTAGTCGTCTTACAAAGGTCATCCACTCAATGTACCCGACATAAAATAGGTATAGGCGCGATTTTTTTTTATCTTCCCTATTTGGTATAAAGAAAAATAATAAAAAATTAGAATAAAATTATGAAACATCCTGTTAATAATGTTTGCGTGTCAAACGGGAGAACATATACCTACCCAGAACTCGAGTCCCGTAGAACATCGCTCGCAACAGGGTGTTTTAACTACGTCATCCGTCGTAATACTGAATAATATTTTTATTTTTAAAATATTAAAACCTCATAAACACCTATTTTTTTTTATGAATGTTTAGTATTCATTGGATACATGAAGTGAGCTGCTGTTGTAAGACGACTAAAAAGTCACGGTGTAGAGATCAATACTCAATTGTTTATGCCTTCTTTTTATGAGAAGAGGCTCTGCTGAAGATCAAGAATGATCAATTTAGTTTTCTCCTCAACAAATAAGGTCGGTATTTTAGTTTGACAGCTCCAGTTTCAAACTAGACAAAGGCAAATTATTTGCTCCCGAGTGCACACAGTATATTGCAGTTCTTTTTTACTTTTCATAGTGTACTCTTATGATTTTAATGGTTAAATGATTTCAATGAATTTATTATTTGCAATATTACTCATAAAACATTCTAATTGTTTCAATAGTAGGGTTAACTGGTTCATTGGATAAATGTATTCCTTACTTCAGTTAATAAAAATACTCTTTTAGGTGAAGTGCCTAGCCGACTCTAGCCGCGCTCTCCCTCTTGCTATTCCAATGTGGTCTTGCTAAACGATCTAAGAGCCTGGGAACTAGTTCGTCCGTGGGAGCAGCTCTTACGACATACCGTAAAACGGGGTGAATAGAGACAAATTTTGAAAGGGATTTTAACGTTGAATTAACGTTATGTTGCTAGCAAGGTCTCTAAATAATTAGGTATAACTAAGTAAATAAAACAGAGTACTTTCTGATAACATAATCAAATTAATTCAACGTTAAAATCCCGTCAAAGTTTTGTCTCTGTTCACCCCTGTGGTCTTATTCACCCCGTTTTACCCGGTAGTTCGTTCACCAACTTCACAAGACTACTCTGCAGTGGGAGAGTAATCAGTTTAGCTTTGTTATATATCGTTAATATCGTATGTAGATAGATACTCACTTCTTCTAAATCCATGTAAGGTCCAACTCCTTCAGGAAACATTTCATCAGCAGCTACTGTTGGTTTCATGTTAAATTATTCACTGCAAGAAGCAACGGTAAATAAAATTAGATTACGTTAGTTCTACCTAACGTAACTTGAAGGCAGGCAGACAAAATATTTCACACTCTACGAATATCTAGCAAGCAAAATGTAAAACCGAAAATAAATAAACAACGTCACTCACTGTCAGTGTCACTATCACAGATGACTCAAGGAAGAAGGTTAATATAGTACTTTATAATTCCATCCCGACAAATAATACGGCACACAATCATAGAGGAATAAGCTCTAGAGTTGGATTTGCCAGACTTACCCTTCTGCCAAAGTGTATACTGGCCTTTTGACCATAAACGTTATTTAAAACTAGTTCATTCGCCGAAGTCAGTGCTGCCAACTCCTTTAAATTCGAGTCCCTAGACTCAATATCAAAAGTCGCTAAAACTGATTCTACCTCGAGCGGACACAGGATTTTGTTCTGGAAGAGACAAGAAATTAAAAAAGCGCGCAACGTGCTATTGTATTGTATTGTATTGTATAACGGGCTGGTGTCCGCAACTCCACGTCAAAGCGCGTATTTTGCGTGCGGGTGGGAAATCTATTCGATCCACCCTAACTCCCCGAGAAAGGCCAGCAGCGCCTTGGTGTTGCTGACAATCTCGCGGAGAGTACCTGGGGTACCGAAGTACTTTGCCCTGTATGTTGCAACCACTGGGCAATGTTGAAGCACGTGGGCTGCTGTTTCGTCTTCCTCCATGCAGGCTCGGCACAGGGGGCTGTCTGTGACTCCTATGACAAAGAGGTGTTTATTAAAAGAGCCGTGTCCAGTGATGGCGGCTGTGAGTGTGCGCTGCTGTAGTTTGGACAGCCTAAGCGCTCGTTTGGTGAGGCGGCCATCGATAGTAGGAAGTGCTTCCTTGGCCTGCCTGCACTCGCCATGGTCCAGCCACAGCTTGTGGTGTTGTTCGCTGGTTCGTTTCCTTACCAGTGTGCGTAGGTACCCGAAGGGGAGTGGCACAATGGGTTCGGGACCCACTGCTGCCATGCTCGATCCCCTTCTAGCGAGTTCGTCCGCTGCATCATTGCCTCGGGAATCGCTGTGTCCTTTGATCCATTGGATGGTTATATTATTGTGATTACCAACCTGGTTCAGGCGTTGGTGACACTCGTGTATTAACCCAGAGTTGACTATATGGTTGTTTAGTGCTAACAGAACAGCCATGCTGTCTGAGAGTATACGAATAGAGTGGTCCACAACCCCCCTGGCTAAGATGGCTGATGCCGCCAGGGAAATGCCCATGCATTCTGCCTGAAAAACCGTGTTGTGGACCCCCAGTGGTGTGGCAATATGGACGTTGAGATCTTCCGAGAAGACTCCAGCTCCAGTGCCAGTACCTGTTTTAGATCCATCTGTGAAGATCCGTAGTTCCGCAGGGCTCAATCCCTCGCAGCGGTGGTCCTCATGGAGTTGGATTTTGTATTTTTTGTCGAATACGAACTGTTTGGGTATCCGATTGTTTGTTGCTTTTGCCAGGGGGAACTCAATATAGAATCCCTCCAGTACGGCAGTGTGCTGTGTTTCTTTCTTACCCCAAAGTTGAAGTGTATTAAGGCGTACTGCCGTCATCGTCGCCTCCTGCTGTATAAACAGATGGAGCGGTGGGAGGCCCAACATGGCTTCGAGAGCTGCGGTCGGAGTAGTCCTCATGCAACCTGTAATCGCCATGCAGGCAAGCCTTTGCATGCTTTGCAGTTTAATGGAGGCCGTGGCTAGTCTGGTGCGGGGCCACCAGACTTCTGCCCCGTAGGTGATCATGGGTCGGATCACCGCGCAATATAACCAAAGTATAATTTTAGGGGATAGGCCCCACTTCTTACCTATCATCTTTCTGCATTGCCAAAAGGTGATGCAGGCCCTGTTTAGTTTGTTGTCTAGATGACTACTCCAGTTTAACTTACTATCCAGGATGACTCCCAGGTACTTGACCTCGTCGGCTAACTGGAGTTCTGTATCGAAAAGTTTGGGTAGGCGATAGAGGCCTAGTGTTCGTTTTAGGGTAAACATGACTAGTACCGTTTTCGTGGGGTTTACTGATAGGTCGAAATCTTTGCACCACCGTTCAACGATGCGTAGCGCCTGTTGAGTGAGATTGCAGATTGTGCCCGTCACTTTCCCCGAGATGAGGATGGCGAGGTCGTCAGCGTACCCTATTGTGTAGAAATGGTTCGCGTTGAGTTTAGTGATAAGATCATTAATCACCAGATTCCAGAGGAGGGGGGATAGTACGCCTCCTTGGGGACAGCCTCTGGCTATCATGGCCATCTGCTGTTCCTCTGCAAGACGAACCACTCGTTTACTTAACATGTTAGTGATCCAGTCAGTCAGTACCTGTTCTACTCCGTGTCGAGAGAGGGCGGTGCTAATGCTGGAGAAGTTTGTTTTATCGAAGGCTCCTTCGATGTCTATGAAAGTACCCAGACAGGTGCCCTTCTGATGTATCGCTTCTTCTATCCGGCCGACCACTAGATGGAGAGCGGATTCAGTGGACTTACCCGAGCTGTATGCATGCTGATTAGCATGTAATGGGATAGTTTTTAACACGCCATCCCTCAGCTCTCTCTCGCAAATTCTCTCCATGGTTTTAAGGAGGAAGGAGGTCAGGCTGATCGGTCGGTGGGATTTGGCGTTGGTATAGTCACTCTTACCTGGCTTAGGAATGAATATAACCTTCACTTCCCTCCATCCCTTTGGAACGTATCTGAAGGCCAGGCACGCTCTCATTATGGGAAAATGCGCAACGTGCTATCACTCTATGTTAGACTCGCCATCCTGAGGACGAAGCCCAGGAAGGCCCCGGGGCGGACGGTATCACGGACACAGAGCTGCGCCAACTGCCGTACGACTTGGTTGCGGCCCTGACGCGCATGTTTACGGCGATACTGTGCACCGGGACGTTCCCTTCCTCGTGGAAGGAGGGGCGCGTCATCATGCTGCCCAAGGCAAGGAAAAATATCTTGAAGCCGGAGAGCTATCGGTCCATCACCTTGCTGCTAACCATCTCCAAGGTGATTAAAAAGTTCCTGTTGCGGCGTCTCCAGCCGCATATCGACCCGCGGCCGATATGCGATAAGCACTTCGGGTTTAGGTCGGAACATAGCACGATGCTTCGGCTGTCGAGGGTACTGCACTACCTGTCACAAGCCACGAACAAGAAGGAGTTCGCGGTTGCAGTATTCCTCGACATGGAGAAGACCTTCGAGCGCATGTGGCACGATGGCCTAGTTTTGAAGCTGGCCACGTCCGAAGCGCGTCGACGCGTTGTAAAGGTGGTCCAGTCTTTCCTTACAGATCGGAGCTTTCGCGTGGTGGTCGAGGATGCGCTCTCCAACGCCCACCCAGTGCTGGCTGGTGTGCCGCAGGGCAGCTGCGTGTCGCCAGCGCGTTACACCGATGACATCCCCACGACACCATCCCCACGACGCCAGAGTTGATGCTCGCGCTGTAAGCCGACGAAGCCGCGTACATTTTTATTACGCGCTCGCTTAATGCGAAGTACGCGGTCAAGATGCAGCGCGCTCTAGACCTGCTGCCTGACTGGCTCTCGACATGGCGGCTGTCGGTTAACGTGGGTAAGACGCAGGCGATGATCACCAGGTCAGCGCCCCTCCCACCACACCTGACGCTATAAGGTGCCGACGTCGAGTCGTCGCCCCGGGTGAAATACCTGGATGTCACCATCGACCGTCGGCTCACTATGGGTCATCACATCCGCCAGGTCGCATCGTGGTCTAGGGTTGCCCGCAACCTGCTCCACCCAGTGCTCTCGACCCGTCTACCGGCGCGCGTGAAGTTGAGCTACTTGACGCGCGCCGGTGTATAAAACTTATATACTTACTCGTATTTCTTAACGCATTGATTTCTACATCAATAACTAATGGTTCATGGTTGTCGATTTTTTAAATTGGTGCGAACGGTTGAAATTTTCAATAAAATTATGAAAAAGTGATTAAAAAGTGCAGGTACTGTTAAAAAACAGGTAAGTTGCATGTTGACCGGAACCCAGAATTTGAGTTTGTTGAGGTGTGCAGTACGGTTTTCTTAAGAGCCGCCCTTGTTCCGCAGGAAATAAGATTATAAGGTATAGTATTTTATAAAAGTTTTAGTAGTTTATTAAACAAATTTTGTATAAAACAGCGTTTTTATTCCAAAAATATAATTTTGGGGACTTTGTGAGGAATGAATAAAAAGAAGCGGGGAATTTCGGGAAATTGACAACACTGACGCGGGGAATCGAAATTTTTTTATTGGCAGCACTGTTGACAATTGACATTGACAGATAATGATCATAATATTGACATGCTCATTTTGGGTCGGTTTGTAAAATTGTAAAATAATATTACAATGATAACATATGAAAATAAAATAATACTTGCGCCTATGGTGCGTATTGGAACCTTACCCATGCGTCTTCTGGCCCTAAGATATGGTGCAGATTTGGTTTATACCGAAGAACTAATTGATTGGAAATTTTTAAGATCGAAGCGGAAATACAACGGTATGTGATAACTAAATCATGAAATCGTAGAAAACGATAACAGATATCGTGTCTCCTCAGACAGATCTAAGTATATATATATATATTTTGTTACATTTAAACATCTAGCAAACATAACCTTAGCCAATTCATTCATTCATCATTATAATAAGGTTCAATTCCTTGCTACAATCGTATTGGTATCTACAAGCATAAGAATAGAAGCCTACATACAGTCAGGTGTGTTGGGGGATGACCCATGTGCAGCAGCCTTTCCATAATTATAGATTTATCAATATGATATACATTTGTTTTCAGAAATATTAAACACAGTTGACTATGTAGACCAAACGGATGGAACAATAGTATTTCGGACTTGTGATGAAGAAAAGGATAAAGTCATACTTCAGTTGGGAACATGTAATGCTGAAAGAGCTTTAAAAGTAGCTAAACTTGTGTAAGATTTACTTGATTGCTGATGTTTCAAAGCTCTGATTCTGTAATTTTTCTGTTTAACAATAATTCTAAAGATGTTTTTCATTTGTAGAGAAAAGGATGTGGCTGCTATAGATATAAATATGGGATGCCCAAAAGAATTTTCTATTAAAGGAGGCATGGGAGTTGCCTTGCTTGCTCAACCAGAGAAGGCCCATAACATCTTAACTACTTTAGTTGACAATTTATCCATACCTGTTACTTGTAAAATTAGAGTTCTTAAGACACCAGAGGAGACACTAAACCTTGTAGAAAAACTGGTGAGTTCAGGGATAAAAGCAATTGGGATTCATGGCAGGACAAAAGATGAACGGCCACAACATGCGGTACACACAGATATCATGAAGTACATTGCTGGAAGAATTTCAATACCAGTCATAGCAAAGTATGTCTTCGTTAGAAAAGCAAGTTCAAACAATATAGCTTTTCAATAATAATTTTTGTGTAGTTATAATTATTTTTTTTATTAATTTCCCATACAATTTCAGTGGAGGTTCTAAAGAAATTGAGAAGCATAAAGACATTTACAAATTCAAAGAAATGACTGGATGTTCCAGTGTGATGATTGCTCGTGCAGCTGAATGGAACTGTTCCATTTTCAGAAAGGAAGGGATGCTCCCTATGGATACAGTCATAAAAGAGTATCTTAAACTGGCTGTTGATTTTGATAATGCTCCAGCAAATACAAAGTATTGTGTCCAAAACATTTTAAGAGAATTACAAGACACTCCAAGAGGAAGGCAATTTTTAGATTGTCAAACACTAAAACAAATATGGTACTTACATATTATTTATTGCATTCTTATTTTAAATTCTTTCATTTTGTTGGAATGAATATTTTCAATTAATAAATCCTTTCTCATTTTCTTTGTAGTGCCATTTGGGATTTAGGAGAATACTGTCAAGAAAAACAGTCAAGTTATCAGAAAATGGGAATACAGGGACGATGGCAAGTGACTCCTGATGAACTTGAACCTCCACAAAAGAAGATGAAATATGTTAACACTGATCTTTCTGATGTTCTCCAAATGAAGGTAAGGATTTCTGATATCCTAGCTTTAGTACCTAGTGACTTCAATACCTATATCTCTTTTATTCAAATTTCAGGTATGTTTTGTTAGAGCTAACTTCAATGACCTTAATTTACCCAAATCCAAGCTTCATGCATGGGCAGGAAAGAATGGTCAAAAATTGCCAGTTTATGAAACACAGCAAGTGGAAAAGTTGTTCCGTACTATAATTACTTTCAATGGGAAAAAATATACATCTTCATTTTGGGAAAAGAACAAGAAATTTGCTGAACAAGGTGCTGCTTTGGTCTGTCTATTTCACTTGGGATTAATGACAAAAGAAGATTTGATTAATGTTGGAAGTATAATAAAATGAGCTGTTATATTATAAGTGGAGTTATTACATTACATCCCATATGCAGCTATTCTCTATTCATTGAAATTTTGCAGAGAAAGCAACTCTTAATGATGATGAAGTTAGATGGTATAGGGCTTTTTTGTAAATAATTAAATAAAATGTTAATTTAATGGTTATGAATAATTATTGTGGTTGAGACAACAACCAAGTAAATACATGTGCTGTAAAAGTGTTAGGGTACTTAGTTTGTACAATAAAAGATAAATGACTTTATTTAACAACTAATTTATTGATTATGTATAAGTAAAGTGTTAAGCATGTGTTATCCATTAGTGATATTCTTAAATTAAATCATAACTAGCATAATAAATAAATTTAACTTTGTGCTTTCAAATTTGCTATATTTTCTGCTAGCTTTTGATTTAGTTCGTCTAATTTAGAATTCAGCCCATCTTGTTTCATTACATCCTCCTGCAACTGTTTGAAATTTATGAAGCAACTGTGTGCGTCTAATAGACTTTCATTACCTTCGGCTACTTTAACAGGATGATCTTTCACTTGCAAAACTTCATCATCAAATAAATCCTCTAAGACACTTTCAGTAGTTGGAATGTTCGGCTTGGTGTATTTTTCCATAATTTTAGCAAGATTTTTCATAATTAATGTCTCAAATACAACTCGATACAACAATATAGCCTTTCTGAAATAAGACGGTTACAATTACACGATTATGAAAGTAAGCCTTCAATGCACTGCTGCAAGGTATTATACTAGAATTTGAATTATTCTTACTTTTAAACAATCCAGTTTTGGTCAATAACAACAAAAGGTACTAATAACTGACAAGAATGGTACTGAGTGACAGTTCCGAGTTTGACAGCTACCAATTTTAATGTTGAGGCATTCATGAATTAATTCCGGTTATTTTTAGTCGATGCCGTTTGAAGACTGTAATATATCTACGGGGGACTTCAGACGATCAATCTTGCACCTTTTCCATTCTTGGTTGATGCCAAATTGTCGCAAATTACTTAAACGGCTCTATTGTCTCAATGGGGGCTTATCGTGCATAAATTCACCGGTAAAGGGGTGTATCTAGAGTAAGGTCTTCAGAAATGTCAGATGTCATAGAGTGTTCAAGCGTTGCGCGCTTTTTATCACATTTTTTACTACTATTCACGATTGTGGTCAAGGTTGAGTCATTCCTGAATAATCACGACTTGAAGATTTTTAGTAGCAAGTACAGACCTAATTTGTGTGTTTGTTTGGTAATTTTAGGGACAGTATTCTAAATATTTAATTTATTAAAGCTTTATGAACATGTACAGACGCCAGCAGATCAAACTACAATCTGTCAAATTTCATTCAACGATTTTCAACTTTATCGCTAAAGTATTAGGTTCAAGGTAAATTATATGCAATTGCTTTTCTTTCGTACCTTTTGGGACCAAACATTCTGAAACATTGGTACAAGACACAGCCCTGTTAAATAAAGCTTACAGTTCGACATATGTGTCAAAAAATTACAAAATTGTAGAATCGTCGTGCTTAGGCTGTTTAATAAAAGTGACAAATATGTCAAAAACCGACAGATGAAATCTTGACGTATTTGTCATATAAAAACGCGTTTAATAAAAGTCAACATATGTCAAATAACCACAGAGGAGTTCGTGGCTAAATAATAACGGCCGCTCGGGTCGATCTTTAGATTAAGCCGTGCTTGCCTAGGTTGGTCTGTGGATGGGTGACCCATTACATACCGAGTCTCCTCCGTACTTCGGAAAGCACGTTAAACCGTTGGTCCCGGCTGTCATTTGTAGATCTTTGACAGTCATTACAGGTAGTCAATGGAATAAAAAGTCTGACAACCAGTGTTTCCAAGGGGTATCGTATTACCCAGTACTAACTGGGTTGTGGAGGTCAGATAGGCAGTCGCTCCATGTAAAATACTGATATTCAGTTGCATCCGGTTAGACTGGAAGCCGACCCCAACATAGTTGGGAAAAGGCTAGGCAGAAGAGATGATGTCATAAAACCACAGTCAAATAATATTTCTAACAATTCGTCACGACAGTCACAAGTCGGTGATAGTTGTCGGATTATCGTGAAAATTATGTCGACTTTTGACATATTTTCAAATATTTTGGGTATTGCAAATATTTAGCATAAAGTTTGTAGAAAAAATATTAAAAAAATTAAAAGAATGAATCAGTGCAACTTCGATTAATTGTTTTGATTGCGTGTAAAATGAAAATGCACAAAACTTCACTATTTTGGACCTTATTTATGAAAATAGAAATATACTTGTTTGGCAGCGAAGGGGGCTTGCGGGGCTTCTTCAATAAGGCTCGAATATGAGTTTACAATTTTTAATTACTGGATTACAATTATGCAGTTCACTGTTCACTGCAAAGAGTATAACAATAATATGGGACGTTCACTGATTCTTCTAGCTTGTTCTATAAATCTCTAGTAAAAAACACTAGGGGGCGCACGCACATCGGGAGCACCAATCACAAGCGAGAGGCCTGGTCTCGTCCAATCACAGGCGGCTCCGCTCGCCGTTGATCACGCGCATGCTCTTCTATTTGTCACTAGACGGCGCTGCTCGCCGTCCTATCGGATGAAATTCCACCGCCGCGCAATAGATGGCGGTGCTTGATACAACATACCGGCCGCCTTGGAAGATCCGTCTTCCAACTAAGCAGGAGTCACGCTGACCTCACTTGTAGAAACTGGCAGCGGGCAGATTTTCGAGGAAGCACGCTTGATTGTGCCTGATGACGTACGAATTTCTGCAACTCTCGAGACTCCATCCTTCCCTGGAAACACATGAACAATCCTACCCATTCTCCACTTAAATGGTGGCAGGTTGTCTTCTTTGATGACGACCAGACTGTCTTTAGCTATGTCATCTTTATGGTGTGCCCACTTCGTTCTGCGTTGTAGCTCAGACACATATTCTTTGGACCACCGCTCCCAAAAATGTTGTCGCAGCTGTTCCAACCGACGGTAGCGACAGGCAGGCGTAGACGTCGGCATGACGTCCTCACTGGCAGGCGCAGTCAACGGCCGGCCGATTAGGAAGTGAGCAGGGTTGAGTGCAAGGTAATCTTTAGGATCTGCGGACATAGGTGACATAGGACGGGAGTTCAGGACGGCCTCAACCTGCGTCAATACCGTACCAAACTCCTCGTAAGTTAGCTTAGCATTTCCTACGACACGTCTCAAGTGATACTTGCACGACTTCACTCCTGCCTCCCATAAACCACCAAAATGAGGAGCATATGGCGGAATGAAACTAAATTTAATATTATTGCTACTAGCGAAATCAATAATTTCGTTGGATTTTTCAAAAATAGCTGAAAGCTCCCTTTCAGCACCAACGAAATTCCTACCGTTATCGGAAAAAACTTGACACGGCTTACCGCGTCGGGATATAAATCGCTTGAATGCCAATAAATAATCCTGAGTCGACAACGAACCAACTAACTCTAAATGTACAGCTCTGGTAGCAAAACATACGAATAAACAAATATATCCTTTAACTAGTTGCGAACCTCTGCCTTTACGATTCAATATTGATATTGGTCCGGCATAATCAACACCACATCGCATGAACGGAAATCCAGCTTCTACACGTTCGGCAGGCAGGTCACCCATGTACGGAGTTAACGTGTTTCCCTTCATGCGAGTGCAGGTTACACATTTATGAACCACTTGTCTTGCTAAATTACGTGCCCCCAGCACCCACCATCTATCACGCATGGTAGCCACGAGAAGCTGAGGTCCAGCATGCAGTAAACGGTTATGTTCATAAGAACACAATAACCACGTAAACCGATGCTTACGACACAATAACATGGGATGTTTCTTATCGTAATCAAATTTTGAATTACCAAGTCTGCCGCCAACACGAATTATATTATCCTTATCTAAAAATATACCTAAACCTAATGTTTTATTGCTTAACTTATTGTTCAATTGCACCTTTTCCTTAAGACTATGATATTCTTTGCTAAATGATTGTGATTGAACTAAACGTGTCAACACAACTAGCGAACTATTAATCTCGCTCACGGTCAATGACCCGGTTTTGCGACCTTGACCGACACGCGATGCACGTAAATTAAAAGTATACCGTAGGACATATGCAACTGTTCTTTGCAAACGATTAAAACAAGAAAACCTTTCAAAATCAATAATTATATTATTAGTTTCTACGTTAAGCAAACTCGTAGTTTTAGAACATTTTAATTCCGGTAACTTAATCTTAGTAAATTCATTTTCATAAGTATTTGTTGTCAACCAACATGAAGTCGGTTCACGAAGAAAAGTCGGCCCACACCACCACAAACTAGTGTTGTCTCCCTTTAATGAATCAAAGAAAACTCCCCTTGATAAGATATCAGCAGGATTCTCCTTACCTTTAACATGTAACCAAGTAGTGTTGCTTGTTAATTCGTTGATTTGCACAACCCTATTCTGAACAAATGTTTTTAACAAATGTGGTGATGTCCGAAGCCAGCCTTGAACTATAGTGGAGTCAGTCCAGAAATAAACCTTATCGAATTGTAGCCTAAGAGAACTTATAATTTTATTATATAGTTTAGCTCCAACTAAAGCTCCACACAATTCAAGCCGTGGAATACTTAACGCTTTAATCGGTGCGACCTTACTCTTCGCACATAATAATCGGCTAGTAACTTGCGATTCATCATTATTATTACTACGTGAGCGTATATACGCACACGCACCGTATGCAGACTGAGAAGCATCGGTAAAAATATGTAACTCTTTGTTTACAGCGTGAGTACACATGACCCAACGCGGCCCTAATATTTCGGACAAATTTATTTATTTATTTATTTATTTATTTAATTATTCAACTTACAACTATCATTACAGGTAATCAAATATTGTAACGAATCAATAAAATTATACCACACACATGCAATTTCACCTGGGACTTCATCATCCCAACTTATTTTAGCTAACCATAATTTTTGTAATAAAACCTTAGCCGTGGTAATAGCTGGTGCCAATAACCCTAGTGGGTCGTAAATCTGTGCAATGATTGACATTATTAAACGTTTAGTTATCTTCGTACCAATACAATGTTTATCAATACAAGTTGAAAAATTAAATAAATCGTTCTTGTTCGACCAACCAACACCGAGGGTTTTAGACTGACAATACTCGCCGATACATAAATCCTTAGTACTTTCAGAAGTTACGTCAAAATTAAAAGTCCATTTCCTTAAGGGAAAACAACCGCTTTGTAGAACGGCGGACGTTTTATTGCAAATGTCTAACAACCTGTCGCGCTGCTCATGCCCCGTCAACAGATCATCAACGTAAAAATTATCATTGATGACGCTAGCGATGACGTCATCCTTACATTCCTTCGCCAATTGTTTCAAGCAACGGTTGCTAAGATACGGTGCCGATGCAGTGCCATACGTGACTGTGTTAAGACGATAAACTTGAATAGGTACGCTATTACCACTTCGCCATAATATTAGTTGTAAGTTCCGTTGTTCAGGATGAATTAATGTTTGTCTAAAGAATTTTTCAATATCTGCACAAGCAACATATTGATATTGCCGGAAACGAAGCAATATTGAGAAGATATCATTCTGTAACCTAGGGCCCACGTATTGAATATCATTCAACGAATTATTATTAGAAGTGGTCGCGCTTGCATCAAAAACAAAAGTAATTTGGTTGTCACACTACTTTCACGGTACACCCCATGATGTGGTATAATACGGCTTATTTAAATGATTAAAATCGTCAACAAGTGTCATGTGACCTAATTGCTCGTACTCGTGCATAAATTCACAATACATTTTTTTATACTGTGGCAAACGATCTAATTTCCTCTCTAAAGATAAAAAACGCTGTTTAACGGAATGATATGAATCACCCAAGCAATCAGGTGATTGTTTAAATGGCATTCTTACAGAAAACCTACCGTGCTGATCGCGTTCAGTAGTCTGCAAGAACAATTCTTCACAATAACGATCTTCCTCAGTAATAACGGGAGATATAAGTACTTCTTCGATTTCCCAGAACTTTCGTAACTGAGAATCAACTTGCGTCAAATTGCATTGAACTTCTGTCATGCTAGACGCTACAAGACAATTATTATAATTATTATAAACTGGACCTGTTATAATCCAACCTACCATAGTATCTTGTAGGTACGGACCGGTGTGAAGTTTTATTTTATTTTCTTTTAGCAAATCCCAAAAGACATCGGCGCCTATTAATAATTCTATGTCACTTGGTACATAAAATGTGGGATCTGCAAGTACAATATTGCTAGGTATACATAAAGTATCACTATTAACGTGTGTCGAAGGCAACTTCGAAATGATACTAGGCAACACTAAACAATGTAAGGTTGTATTAAAATCATAAACCTTAGAACGAATATTAATTACGCACTTGTGACTGGACTGTGAAACGGTTTGCCCAACGCCACAAACACGTATAGTGGACTGTATTATAGGTACTTTCAAACGTTTACATAAGCTTTGAGCTATAAAACAATTTTGACTGCCGCTGTCAAGCAAAGCGCGAACTGTGTGATATCTGTTATCATTATCAGCAATCTCAACTAACGCCGTAGACAGTAAGACAGTAGGTAACGACTTAGAATAATTATTTGTGAACGCGTCACCGCTCCGATTATTATCAATATTGTCAGCTGTTTTACTAACGCAGTGTAAAACAGAAGACTGTGGCAACGTATTATTGACAACGGAACGTTGTGGTGACGTATTTGGAATAACGTTATTGTCAACATGAATTAACGCATTATGTTTTTGTTGACATAATTTGCAAGGACCGAAATTGCAATTTTCAATTGCGTGAGTGTTTGTACGTAAACAATTTAAACAAACGCCTTTTGACTGAACAAAATTTAATCTTTCTTGTACCAACATGTTTAAAAACTTAACACATGAATATAATGCATGTTTACCACTACATAACGGGCATGTCAAGTTGTGTTTAGTTTTACCTTTGGTACCTGATGAGACCTTATTATTATTATTCACATTCGCATAACTATGTGTAGTTTGAGAGTTAGACTGCTTTTTATGATCAGCTGATTGTCTACCCTCATGTTTACTTTGTGAATGTGACTGATTATTTTTACTGTTACCCGCATTAATCATGTCTAACATGTCAGACCTATTGTTTAAAAAGGTTAATAAGTCTTCTAGTTTTATAGGTTTAGAGGTTTTATTAGAATCAGAGGTAAGTGAGCTTCTGTAGTTCTCCCACTCGCGTTCGGTAGCAGAATCAAGTTTACTGACAACTAAATAAATTATAAGTATATCCTCGAGTGAAGATTCCGGTTCTTTAAGAGAATTTAGTGCTCTCAAATTACGTAAAACGCAATCTACCAACGTTCTGATCTGTGCTGAACATTCCTTACCCAGTGAAGGTGCCGCAAACAAGGCCCTAACGTGGTTGTGTATCAATAGCCTATTATTTTGATACCTTGCTTCAAGCAGGTCCCACGCGTTACAATAAATAGCTGCTGTAAACTCTAACGAACTGATAACGTGTAACGCAGATCCGCTGAGAGACGACTTTAGGTATTGAAATTTCTGAATAGAATCTAAGTCGTCGCGGTCATGTATCATTGAAACATACGAATTCCTAAATTCTAACCATTTATCGAAGGAACCGTCAAAGGCAGGTAACTTTATTTGAGGTAATTTAATAGACACAGATTTACCGGAGGTACACTGAGAATTATTTATTCCGTTTTGTTCAAGATCGCCTACCATGTGCTTTGCTATAGCTATGATTGAATAATATTGGCATTCAAACGATTCTCTGTACTCTAAGTGTGACAGTAATTCTTTTTCATCCACAATTTTTTCTATTTTAGATTGCAAGTCGTTAAAATCGGCAAAGAAAATGGCTGCCGAATGAATACGCATTTGCACTTGAGTTTTAATTATAGAATCTAAACACGATCTGTCTAACTTATTAATATAATTTGCGAACAATGTTAATCTACCTTTAATTACACCACGTTGTTTTTTAAGATCAGATAACTGACTATCTAAACGAGACATAGTTTCATCATCACTCATTTTGGTAGCTTATGAAGGTAGGTACTCACAGTTTTGCGTGTTCAGTCGTGTTTTCTCACCCGAAGACGGCCCCAGCAATGCCGGTAGATCTGATCTCGATCAGTTCTGAAAAACGTTTAGGTACGATATTAACGCGAGGCGAAGACACACAACCCCGTGCAGGGCACGCCACCATAGTGGCGATAAGTCCCCTCTTTGAGGAGTGGCTAGAGAGGCGCCACGGCGCCCTCACCTACCGCCTGACGCAGGTCCTCACCGGACACGGTTGTTTCGGGAGGTTCCTGCACCGAATCGGGCGGGAGGAAACGCCCGGGTGTTTCCACTGCGAGGATCGTCCGGAGGACACGGTGGAGCACACCGTGGAGGTCTGCCCCGCTTGGGCGGAGCACCGCCGTGTCCTCGTAGCGGCGATTGGCGGCGGCGATCTCTCGCGTCCGGCCTTGGTTCAAGCCATGGTCCGGAGCGAGAGGGAATGGGAAGCCGTCACCTCCTTCTGCGAAGCAGTCATGCTAGTGAAGGAGGTGGCCGGACGTGAGAGGGAAAGAACCTCACGTCCCAGTCGCCGCGGGAGACGCCCTGGGCGTCGGGGGTCACGTGGTGGCTCCCGGCCACCGTAGGCGCGGGCCTGTGGACGGCGAGTTATGGGCCAGCTCGCCGTCCGGCCGTCTTATGACGACAGGCCGTGTCGACGGCGCGTTCGTGTTCCACGCGCGCCTCAAAGAGATGTCAGCAAATAAGTAGGGGTCCGCAAGGGCCGATGCCTGCCAGGGCTGCGGGACTGTTCGAAAGAGATACCGTGGCCCTGGAACACAAAGGGCAAAGAAGGTACATGGATGGGTTTTAGTCAGTACAAGTCTGACACTCCCTTCCGCTCCGCCCAGAGTGGGGGGGGTCATTTGATGATTTCCCATCCGGAAAAAAAAAAAAAAAAAAAAAAAAAAGGCAAAGACACAGGGGAAGGAGGGAAAAGGGTAACTGGATAACCTGACCGTTGCTGGCTGCAGCATCAATAGCTTCTGCTCAGCAAACTGTGGCTGGGCTCCGGATCTCCTCAACGTACTTCTACTTCGAAGTTCCACTCGCTTCCTCACTTCTTCAACCCGGCTCGTCGCGGCTGATATCTTCTATGTGGCTCGAAGGTCCAATGTTTGGCAGCGAAGGGGGCTTGCGGGGCTTCTTCAATAAGGCTCGAATATGAGTTTACAATTTTTAATTACAGGATTACAATTATGCAGTTCACTGTTCACTGCAAAGAGTATAACAATAATATGGGACGTTCACTGATTCTTCTAGCTTGTTCTATAAATCTCTAGTAAAAAACACTAGGGGGCACACGCACATCGGGAGCACCAATCACAAGCGAGAGGCCTGGTCTCGTCCAATCACAGGCGGCTCCGCTCGCCGTTGATCACGCGCATGCTTTTCTATTTGTCACTAGACGGCGCTGCTCGCCGTCCTATCGGATGAAATTCCACCGCCGCGCAATAGATGGCGGTGCTTGATACAACAATACTCTTCGGGAAGTTTAGTGAAAAATTGAACAACGATATAAAAAATAAAAAAAATGGAAGAAAATAGCCGAACAATTAACAGCATTAGGTATTTTCAATAGACTGGAAATACCTTAGTGACACTATATGGCAAAATTCGTAATTGTCTCCTCGTTTTGTATTTGTTCCAAGTATTCATCCTCACTACCCTCCTGCTGTAAGTACCATTTTTTTAAAATAAACCTTTTATAAACACTTTCTTACACCTTCAAAATTCAAAATGTAATTTCGCGACAGAGGGTAACGCACCTGTCAGAACTGGTGGACAATTCTACAAATATGTCAATATGTCACGACTTAGTCACGACAATTTTCTGTTTATTAAAGCAGATTTGTCAAGTTTTTCACGACCAATTGACACCTGTCACCTGTCGCTCAAAAAGTGAACAGAAAAATTGTCGAATTGTCACTTTTTGACACATATGTCGGACTTGTTGGATTGTCATTTGTCAGCATTATTTAAACAGGGCCCAGGTCTAACCACTGTTTTATAAATCTACCTCTTAAGTTTAAGGGGAATTCGGGAATTGCGTAATGTTCCCGTGACCTGCCGCCATTTCATCCATCCAGTACTAATTCTGTATCGAGCTGCACGAAGTCGAAGCATACTGGAAGAAGCGCGCCATCTAGCGCTATAGTACTGGAAAGACCACTGAAATCGAGAACACATTAAAAATTAAAGAAAGAAAAAGAAATTGAACACTCAAAGGGTAACAAGAAACAGTTATGAAATGTCATAAAAAAATTAGCGGGTCTGAAAAAAGGGCAGACTTCTCGTCCTCCCTCTTGTCATCTAGCAGTCCCGAGGCGGACATAAACGACGTCAACAGTTTCTTTGGGAACGTTGGAGTAAAGCTGGCTAATAAAATCACCACTTCGAAATCTTCAACACCTTGCCACACCTCTGATTGCACATCTGTAAATCCTTTAAACTCGCTTGCCCTTCTTCCTACCGATGAACAAGAAATTTTCAACCTCATTAGGGGCCTGAAGGATAATTCTGCAGTGGGAATCGATCAGACTAGCAGTAAAATCATTAAGAGATATGCAAACTACCTCTCGTCTCCCATAATACATATCTGCAATTTGTCAATCTTAACGGGAGTTTTTCCCCGGGCTTTTAAAGTAGCTGTTATTAAGCCCTTTCATAAGGCTGGAAAAAGAGACTGTCAATCACTACCGACTCATCTCCATTCTACCTGCTCTGTCCAAGATATTGGAACGCCTAATAACTCAGCGTCTAGTAAAGTTCTTGGTTCCTTTCATCTTCACAATTTGGTTTTAGAGCTGGCAAATGTACCAATGATGCAGTTCACGAGTTAGTAAACTCTATTGCGGTCAGCTTGGATGACAGAAAGAGATGCCTAACGGTATTCCTTGATCTTGCAAAAGCGTTTGACACAGTTTCTATTCCGCACCTTCTAAGAAAGCTTGAGCACCTCGGTATCAGAGGAATCCCCCTGAAACTGATGGAGGACTATCTTATTGGTAGGAAACAACGAGTAAGGATAAATGACAGACTCGGTGACGAGCTCACAGTCAATTTTGGTGTACCACAGGGTAGTATAATTGGCCCAACACCATTCTTGGTTTACATTAATGACCTTTGCCAGCTTTCTCTTCTAAAGGAAAAGATCATTACCTTTGCTGACGATACTGCACTGTTCTTCAGCGGTGATGGATGGGAGGAAGTATTCGATATTGCACAACTGGGTCTTAACATTGTAAGTAACTGGCTGCAAGACAATGTTTTGACTCTTAACGTCATTAAAACAAAGTACATAGCATTTGCCCAAAGATCTAACTTGCTCCCACCCTCCACGCTAACTGTTACTGCCCACACTTGTGGCGTTGAAAATACTCAGTGCTCTTGTTATTTCCTTGAAAGGACCGAGAATATTAAATACTTTGGAGTCACTATTGATCAATATCTCTTCTTTAAATCACACATAGAGACCCTCGTGACCAGGTTGCGAAAAGTTATTTACATTTTCAAAACCCTAAGACACTCGGCCGACCGAAAGACTATTAAGATGGTCTACTTTGCACTATGCCAATCGCTAATTGATTACTGCATCACATCATGGGGAGGTACCGCAAATACACACCTCATCGAAGTGGAAAGAGCACAGCGTGCCATAGTTAAGGTTAGAGCTAGTCTCCCCTTTCGTTTTCCGACTACTGACCAGTACAAACAGTGGGACACTCTCACTGTTAGACAAACGTTCATACTACTTACATTACTAAAAAATATTCTCAGATGCAGTTTGACACGAAACTACTTAAAGACAACCGACGAAAGGGTAGAGTATGTCCCACGGCTCAATTCAAATCCACACTCCCTAAAAGATTCTTTTGCTTCCTTGGGCATTATCTTTACAATAAGTGGAATAAATCACTAAACCTATATCCAAAAACAAGGTCAATCTATATAAAAGAAATAAAAAAATACTCAAAAACCCTTGACTATCAAAAAACTGAGAATCTTTTGACCGTTTTTAAATAAACCTTGACCATCCCCAACTCGCTTTACAATTGCTACAATTTAAAAACATCTCTCGCTGCACTTACTCCACAAAAGTCACCCTCACTCATAATGTCCTTTGCTCATCAGAATCACTCTACAAGTCTAATAAACGTAGCGTGACGCTTTACAGTTCCGTGTCGATTAGTCCCCACTTATCCCGGGCAGCGAGTGCACGTAATCTTAAATTAGTTCATCTACTTACTGATAATTTGGTGGTTTTATTCTAAACCCTAACTAGTGTTTCTAGTGAACACCACATAACACTTCACACTAGATACTCACTCACACAGATGACTCCACAACTTCAGCAAGATTATTATTATTATTATTTTTGTTGTTATTACTTCTTCTTATGTTTTTGTTATTCATATTGTTTACCTTCTACTGTGCTTTTAATTTTGTTATGTATATTGTTTAACTTCTTCTCGCACACGGAATCTCTGTACAAGCTAATTCAAGCCTGGAAGGGGCCTGGTGACCTTTATTTTATCACAGGTTTTTCCCAAAAACCTTCATCAGGCACCAGTCTCTCACAAAGGTTGAACACAGCTAAGACTTTTTTGTACACATTAACTTTAAGTCAGCTTTGTGAAGAGAGAATAAATGATAAATAAATAAATAAAAACACATATAAACATACTTACCATACCATATATATACCATACCAGGTATATATATGGTATGGTATATATATACCGGGTTATTATTATAACCAAAAATAAGTAAGATAACACATGACAAGCATTCACGAGATAAAGTGTAAAACTTTATCTCATGAATGCTTGTCAGTAGCATAATATAGTGCTGCATGGTACTTTTGGCACATGAGCATAGTCGGAACTAACATTGTTTTTTCAAATCAATTTCCACAGACAATTTCACAAATGTTAACGAACAGCGCTCTTCTGGCAATGGCATTCAAGCGTCAAAAGAACATGCCGAGAGCTTGCTTTTCATTTAGTATCAACACTAAATCAAAGATGGCGCAAGCGACGACTTGCAAAAGAAGATAATTCAGGCATCGCACATTTTGTACCATAAATTACAGTCCCTTTATTACTTTCTCAAGCTGTCTGGATTCTTTTAATTATTTTATACCCGATTTTAATCTTTATCAGTCTCAATGTCAACGTAAAACAAATAATCGACGTTCACCTAATAGAAGACGTCGCTTAGATTATTGTTTCCAGTGATAATAATTATATAATGTACTTATGCGTTCTGCAATTGTTCTGAAAATTTTGTTATTTTTTATTTTCAGAATGCGTTGAGCAGTTCACCTTTTTATTTGAAGCCGAGCTGGTCGTTCAGTGTTCAACAAAGTAAAAAATAACACAAGTCTGGTTGCACTGTAGTTATTTAGATGGATAGTTTGCGGTTTCCTGTGGTAACCGCGACTGGATCGACCTCGATTTCATGAGCTTATGTTACGCTCATTTACTACAAAAATAAAACACGTAACGTTGGCCGTAGCAAGTAGTAGGTAGGTTTAAGTTTTGAATTTAGATGTATGCAGTACATAAAAACAACCTAATTGGGAGTAATATTTTCGAGCCATTTGGGGTTGTAACACTCGGACTCATCCATGTCCAGGGTCCGAGTACCCACCTAATTTTAGGGCGCATCCCGATCGCCAAACGGTTCTTCGACTCTTCACGTGACAAAAAGGGTGGCCTATTTTGCAAGCTCTTTTTGGCCAACATTGCCACCTAACGGGTCTATGCCGCTAGCCAGCTAAAATCGCATCGCTGTCAACGGGAAACTGCCCAGGAGCAGTTTGCCGTTGACAGCGATGCGGATTCTAGCTGCATTGTTGATCGACTTTTGCCGCTGACCGGACCTACATTACAGTCAAGTTTCCTTTACAATTTGTTTCTCTGTCAGTACCTACCGATGAAGCTCTAGTAACTCTACTCATAGTTCCAGTGTAGGGAAAATAAAATTCCAGTTGAATGCACTGCCTGTCTGTTGTGTGATAGCCGGGAGACTCGATGTCAGCCGACCACAACACGTGTGGTCTCCGATCTATCAAATAGTTACGTTTCGATAATAACCGACAGGCGTCGAGTTACACTCGGACCGCATCATCATGAAACGCTTCTGTGATTATTTTTTTAATAAAGTTCAGTGTGTCAACACAGCGCTTAGTACTTCTCCTTTTAAAGAGTTGTGTTGTAGAAAAGAGTCTTCCCGGCATTCCTACAGATTCGAAAATATTTAAGGATGACCCAGGACCTGAAGGGCCACCCTTGTAGACCCGCCTGATTCTAAAACGCCTCCTGGGAGTTACTTTGCAATGGCCACCAATTCAAATGTTGTCAAGCGATGATCTTCCTTGATGTTAGAATGTCTTAAAAGATGTTGCAGGTAATGAGTTTTTATGATTTACAACCGCTTTCGCCGGCAGAGAATAAATGTCCGCATATTTGAAAGAAACCGCGAAATTACAAGTGAACGCAGCCATCGACATCGACGACCGCGGCCCGGCGACGCAGTGCCGGCCAAACCGCAAACTCTTCGTCCCGACACCCGCATACATCGCAGTCATTCCTTAGAATCTGAATTATCTTTAGAAACTTCGCTGTTGCGGTATTTTATGACTGTAGACCACAAAAAGTTATTTAACGAAGGAAAGAATAATAACAATATTTAAAAAATATCGCTGACGCTCAACTATTGCCGAGACCTGAGAGCTTTGTTTTGACAATGACAATGGTCCTTTGCACTAGTCATATGTCACCCTACACTGTGTTGCATATTTAAATGACAAGCAATGCGACACTGCGCACTGGTGCGCAGTTCGACGTGAAAGGCATAATATTTTCGACAATGCAATGAATGCCTCTTCACATCGCAACTCGAAGCATCTCATTACTGGAGATGAAAATAGGGTCAACGGTATTCAATTGAAATATTTGAAAACTTGATTAAAAACCGGCCAAGTGCGAGTCGTACTTACACGCACACAGCACATTTTACCACTTTGGAAGTGTCTATCTTTCAAATGATTGAGTTTCAGAAATAATTGTTTTAGAAACCTCGATGTCATTTTTAAAGACCTATCTATAAACACCACGCACATATATGTTTGTTTCAGTTTCATGTATTTTGAAGCTCCCCTTAATCTTTTATTTTTTTATTTTTGTATAAAAATCGTAAAGCGGTTCACACACCAACATCATCGCGGATACATCCTACCAAGTTTTAACTGTGTAGTGTGTAGTCCTAATAGATTCGGAATAAAGTGACTGTGACATACGGACAGACAGATATGATGAATCTATAAGGGTTCCGTTTTTTGCCATTCGGCTACGGAACCCTAAAAATAGTTTCGTGATCGTTCTCTAGAGAGGATCGGTTCTGAACATGTTTGAATAGAGGTTCTTTTATTCGGTTTTTGTTTTTAAATAATTATTTGGAATTCTCGATGTTTTATTATTTGACTTAAATTTATTTTTATTGGTATGATATCTAGCTACAAGGAGTCATGCCTATAATGTGTAGGTAAATTAACACGTAAGCAATTTTGTTCAAGCTTTCCAAAAGATATTTGCTTACCTAAAACGGAATCTTCATTTAGTATAATCAATCAACCTAAGATGCCTTCAGTACCTAAAATTTAATAAAATAAATCGATCTAGTAACTAGAATCTTCATTTAGTAGTTTTATTGTAATTTTGTTTTCGTCACAATAGCAAAATTATGCAGAAGACCTCACTCACTGTACCATATTTAATATAAAGTTTATGCTATTCTTAAAAGTAGGTAATAGTATTTTAAGTATTACATTGCAAATAATTTGAATTGTGACAATATGGCCTCGTTGTAAAAGAGCTACGAAGCTACGGCGTAGACGCAATTAGAAAATTTTTAATAGTTGTCGCGGATCAAATGTTTTCAAATCCCTTTTCCCTTGTTTTATCAGAATCTACCTCGACTTACTTATCTGGACATTTTAGTCTTAAATAGCAGATATTTAGAATTTTCAATACACCGTAAATATACTTAAATTACATTATTTTATGCTAAGCTAAAGTAGAAAACTATGTGTTCGTTTTCCATGACCAATGTACCAACTAAATTGTAAGCCCATCATCAGCTACGAATAAAATCATGAAAATTCTAGTTTGCCCAATTATTGTTTGACAAAAGCTTGAGATATTTAAGAGATTTCATTTGGATGAGAGCGATTAGGCCGAGACGCGTGTCAGAGCATAATCGGTAGATCTCATAAATAAACTGAGCGCTCTGTATAGAAAAACAAAAGGGGGTTAAGTTATTAGTCTAGTACACGAGGAGCTGTCTCAAAGGGCGCGTGTCGGCGCGGGTGGCGACTATGGCGGGCCGGCCCGAGCGCCTGTCAACTAATATATTGCTTTCGGAGACAGATGATGCTATTGAAGAATGTTGTCTTTCTGTAACAATTTATTAATGTTATTTGACATTCCTAAGCATCTGCTCGTTTCCCTGTTTCCTTCATTTTAGAATTCGTTGAATGCCTTTCACAAATTGCACCCAGATTAGGAAATGATCCTACCGTTTTATAATTACAACTAGCACTTTGCCAGCGACTTCGTCCGCAAAAATTATGATATCTCAGCTGATATGCATGATATAAATTTATATCATGCATATTAGCTGAGCTATCACAATTATTATATAATATATAGTCATAAATAATGTAGCTTGCCACCAGTGAAAGAATTTTTAGAATTGTATCATTAGTTCTAGATATTACCCCCTACATACAAACTTACAAACTACCTCTTTATAATATTATCAAGTATAGATATGGCAGAATGTCATTATATCTGACCGATTTACCGATTATCGATCCGACGATTTATGGCATATACCACCAGAGTAAGGTGAGTACGTGCTAAGGCTTTGTAGTTGTTTAGGTACCCATCCAATGAAAACTTGGCAACTACTTTCCTGTTAATCCTCAATTTATTCATTGTTCACTTCGCAGAGATGATCTGAAAGTATCACGTAGTAATCACATACTTACGCTACCTCTTACATATATTGAGTTAAAAAGGCTTAATTACAACTCTTCGTCAAGCAAACAAAAAGAAAACTCTTGGTGTTTAGACAATTTAGAGCCGAATGAAATAAAGTAAAGTTTAAAGGCGACACGAGCCAACTGCTCAGTTGGCTGTGGGATTTACGAGCGCGCTTCAACACGGCAAATACATTTGTTAATAGACACATTAGCCGTTAAACGCTCCTGCCCCGGTTCTTAATTGCCGACACATTGGCGTGCGTCGCCGTCGCCTGTCGTTGTCGCTCCTCCTCACAATAAGCCCATTGTAGATTTAATAGGTACAAATTAAATGCCTACACGTTTCTAATTGATTTACTACAGCACTAGTTATAAAAGATCTTTTGTAAACGGAAATTTAAAAAAAATCTTTTACCTCTGAAACTTTCCGCCTTAAGAGACGTATTACATTTCGACCGTGATTTTTGCGGTAAATGGCCAACTTTTTTGATCTTATTCTGAGAAACTGGAGGACTTCGACAACTTTTACTAATTAAGTGGTGGAGAATAGTTATTAATGTAGTTCATAGCCGTATAAGTGCCTAAACATCTATCAAAAAGAGTTCTACTCTGATTAAACAAAAGAATCCTCAATGTTTTTGAACATTTAAAAGTGGATGGAAAACAAAACATCTTGTATGCGCAATTAGCGTAGTGGTAACGTATTGTTTTAGCCGATTGTGGAGCGGGTCGCTAACGAGATTCAAGTGGCGCGTGCGCACATATACACGCCGACTCACCGAGACTCCTCTCGCGTCGCGTCGCTACCCATTGTTCCAAACATTATGTCCTCCCCCATTCTCTAAACTAAATCCTTACTTTCCGCACTAGCACAAATTAAGGACCAGTGCTCAAAACTAAAATATTACATTCTGATATAAATGGAGAACCTGGTTATTGCATTCGCAGCTCGGGGTGTTATCGAGGCGAGAACTGCAGTAACAAATCCCCACGCTTATCAAACGAAGTTTTTCAATACTCTTTCTGTGATTAAAGTCGGCGGTGATTGTTTTTTTTTAAATCTCGGCATAGAGATATGCTTCTTTACGGCGCGGTGTAAATATTTTTGGAGTATTTAAATTGTGTTTATAAATAGAATATTATAGATAAACTAATAATAATATTTACTTTTATGAACAAACTTACATTTATTTGTGTTCTAAATTCAAAAGTATTAGAATTTTCTATTTTTCATATTAGGCTGCTTAGCGGCATCATACCTTTCGTCCATCTTCAACCTGGCAAAAGCAAAGCGCGGAAAAAAAGCAAATTAAATCATAGTTTCATAGTTTAATAACGCGCTGAGGGCGCTGCTGTGGCTGCCTCGCTTCTGCAGTGCATCTGGTATGTTCGCAAGCGCCCGCATTGACTGTTTTTATGCCAGCATGCGCAAGAGGGCGACTTCGATAGCGAGTAGAGTGCGGGGCAGCGGCAACAGTCTTCTTAAAGTTGTTGCCAACAGGTTGGACGGACCTTTCATGAGGCGCTGGCAGGTTTTGCATACACCTGTGTATCGGACCTGGAGCAGGTAAAAAAAAATGCAACACACCACATAATTTTAAAATGCTTTGTAATTTTATGTTGATTAGTTATTATGTACGGACTTTTTACTTAATTTTATTTTGTGTACCTGTATTTTATAGTTATAATATTATTGTGTGGTGTGTATTTGTCTTTGATTATTTGTTCTAAAACTAACATAATTTTTAAGTGTACTTACTAACTAAATTATGGATCGTTGTGTCTGATGCAAATAAATAAATAAATAAATAATAATTTCTGGCCAAAATACTTTTCGTTCTAATATTTTATTTCTTCGAAAGTGTATTGTAAAACGTCGTTTGATACGCGTAAGGATTTGTTACTGCAGTTCTTGGCTCCATAACACCCTCGCCTGCAGCTCAGGTGTTAATTCCGACTCGAATGCAATAACAAAGTTTTCCCACTTATATCAAAATGTACTATAAATTCATTTTCAGTCAGATTAAGTAACTAAAAAAATTATTGTAACAAATGAATGCACTAGATGTCGCAATCAACATAAAACCGACCGCGATATGAGACGGAAGCGTATTCTGAGAAAAGTGGGATCCTGTAGGTAAAAGGACAATGGACAACAAACTACGGGTATATCGGACTATCGGGAAAGAGCTTTTCAAGGAGTACCTTTTCTACAAACAAACACGACGTTTGATTATCATTAGTTAATGGTCTAAATAGGTTATACTTGGGCACCAAATTAAGGTTTTTATGGCAACCAATAGCCATAAGGCATACACCAAATGAATAAGTTTTACCTTATACGACTTTTGCTGAATATTTGTTAGACTTGAGTTTTATGTTAAGTCACTTTTAGGGTGATGTAACTCCGAACTGACTTATTATTCCAGCAAGTCGTACAAATATTTTCCTAAGCGAGATCTTTTCAATTAAATTTATCGTAACGTTTTTTGTAAGTTAGGTTAGCCTTTAACCTTTAGGTTCCGTTTAACCGATTCTTGATACTTCTCTCTTGAAATGGGATAATTTTTGAACGACACAGTATTAATGAAAGTTAATTTATTTTGAGTACCCTGTGTCGTCCCACAGCAGGGCAAAGTCCTCCCATACCTCCACCCGCCCTGCCTGCCCTGTCCCTACTCCACCCTGTCTTCCACTTTTCTCGATCTAATGTTAGTGTAGGCCGATCCTCGACATCACTTTCTGGGCCTGCCGCGATCCATTGAGTGGTGGTTTTGCCCATTGCTTCTCGGACATGTGGCAGATGTGAACAGCCCTGACCCCAATTCCACTTCAACCTAGTAGCTGTTAGGCCTGCATCGGCTATTTGTGTTTTAGATGATTATAGGCCCGTGCTTCTCATGCGCTCGAAAGTTAATTAAATGACCGCATGTTAATGGATGGAGATAGAGACGAAGGCTAAAGAAAATATGGATGGACTGTGTGAGGAAAGAGAAAGGAGTAAATTGATGCCGTGACGTCTGACAGGGGAGACTGGAAAAAAAAATGTGTTGCGCCGAACCGAAGTAGAATGGGACAAGGGCGGGAAGATGATGACTGAAACTGAGAGATCTCCAAAAACACAAACAAAAAACTTGCTTTGAAAGATATTTCTATTGGCTATATCTGTCCGACAAAGGGCGGAAGAATGATGATGAAACTCATATTGTTCCTAAAATGACATCTAGATGAGGCCAATGTTTTAAAAATAACGTCTATGGGCTTATACGATGTTTGAAAAGCACAGAATTAATAAAAGTTAATTAATTGACGAAATGAACAGAATTTAATTTACAATTAATTACTCAGATTCAGAGAATACGTCATGATAAAAATAATTTTCTTGAAAAGTTCTATTTTATTGGCATATATCTAAACAGTAAAGACATATTTGTTGCGTTTGCATTTGAGAGACTATGAAAGACGTCTTTGGTTCCGATTGTGCATATCTCTACATGTTAACTTAACATACTGCAAACTTACTTCGGCTCAAATAAATTGTAAGCCCTACTAAAAGGATTTCTTTAAAATGAAGCCATTTCTTAGTCACTATTATAAACGTATCTAAATCTAAATGGACAATGTTAACAATATCCAACAAAGGGCTGACGTCGCTGTGTCTAGCATCCTCAATAAGTGAAGCAGTCCGGTAGAATGCACTCGATTGAGACTCGGATAACGAGTGTACAATGAATACTTTTCATTGATTCTTAAGTTCTGGAGAGTAGAGGTTTTACATGGGTAAGAATAGTGTAGGACATTGATGGGCAGCGAACGCGCAGACCACCGGCGTCGGCGGCGCTTCGCAAGCCGCGCGCTGAGGCGTACTCTTCCGCTTAACTAATCACTGCACGCTGTAGTAGCAGCTATGTTAAACTATTGTCACGTGTTTCATAGCTTCACTTAAATAAACGTCCTATCCAATACTTTTCTCGGAGGGAATTTGTTTTGGAATAAAATTATCTTAAGCTCATCTTCAACTCAAGTAAAGGTTCACGTTGTTGAGAGAATTGACCTGGTCTATGTTCCAAAGTTGCAAACTAATAGGCGCCATTTATTTTATATTGATTTATTTTAGTAGTCTGAATAAAATACTAAACTTACTTCAGAAATTGACGTTTTTTCGTTTAACATTTTCTCTTACATATTTCTTTATATTTCACAACAAAATAAATCTACGCATAAGTAGCAGAATGATTGCATTGTCAAGCAGCCATTCATCGTACTGCCATTGAATACCAATCAATACTTGTCTGAAGATCTCTTATTCACGCATACTTTAACAAACAACAAACAATATTGCAACTTGCTCATCGCACCTCTCTCGCAGGGCTGCCATTACTTTATTAGAGTATCGTCCTTGTGCCAACAACCATAAGGATCTGTTTCGGTTCAATCTTTAGAAAATTGGAGGCGGCATATCATGACACAAGGTAATGTTACCTTTTCATCTGTAATCCATTGTACAACTTTAAAGTCCTTATAAAAACTTTTATTGAAATGTTTGGCTCTACTTTAGTAATTCGATAAAAGAAAATCCGTTTCTGAATACATTTACAACGTACAATAGTTTCTTTTAAAACATAATTGAGAATCGAAACATATCCACTATTTTTTTTCGTTGGATCTGTTCATCAGCGAGCAGTATAATAGTGAGGATGCCAGTGTCTACGCATTGTAGGTACAAATAGACACAAAAACATTATTGTTTTAAAATTACAAGTTTGATTGAATTTCGTATCTGCAGAGACAATTACGAGCGTCTGCATAAAGGCAGTGATTACGGCAATGGTAATCGGCTGCCAGTTTACGCTTCACCTTAGTGAGCAATATAAAACGTGATGGAGCAAGTGGCACGTCCCGCCCCGCCCCCGCACGTCTGCGCAGCCGCAGCCAAAGCTTCTGTTATTTGCCAGCAGCAGTACCCGCACATTATCCACAATTGTAATATCAACGGAAATTAGTTCAAGCTGCACAGAGTACACACATAATTTTGTTTATGTGATAGTTTCTCTTATATAAACTGATCACAATATTCAAAACAGCTTTAGTTGATTCGGGCGACACCTCACACGGGAGCTTCCAACGTTGAAGCTCTAATTTAGGTAAATATTATGCTATTGTTGCCAATTAAATGCTAGACAAAGGAGATTTAACAGGATATGTTTAGCCTATAAGCGGTGTTATAAAGTACCCATTTTGAACAGACGGTTTTGATTCTTATGGAAAGTCGAAGAACGGAAACGAGCATTTATCGTAGAGACTTAATTGTTGCCGTCATATGTTAACATTACAATAAACGAGGTAACATGGTCATTAAAGATCGCTCAGGCCGGGCCCGACCCGCCCTCGCCGAGTCCGGGAGTCCGGGCACTCATAGGCAGGACCTCACTATATCATCGCATCGGTCACGCGCGCCTCGCTCCAATTTTATTCCCCCATAAAAAAACGCAGAACAGGAAGGGTTGGATTTTAATTACGATATTTTTCTATTATTTTGTGCGCTGTCTTAGTTTCGGGGCAAGGGTCGTGAGATGCAATAAATTCTGCTTTTTATGAGGTCACGGTTAACCCCCTTGATAACGTTTATCGCACATCTGGTGGAAATGAAAACTCTAATGTTATGTAGACGTTAATGCGGTTTTCGTTGCTTTTTTTTTACAAAAAAAATACTTTTTCCATACACAACATTATGATTACTCTTTTTGCCTTTAGTATTTCTCAGAAAGTAGACTACTACTTTTAAAAGACAAACTGAAGTATGCCTTGTTAAATTAATTTTCTGTTTTATATAAAAATTGGATTCACTGGCCAGATACTTTTTACACTTTTAATAATTTTTTAAAATTCAAGTATGCGTATTTGTATAAATCTTTATTTTATTTTGTTAATTTTGCACAATATACATGTCAGAGCAAACGTATCGACGCGAACATGTTCACATTGACATGTCACATGAGAACATGTCACGGCGCGCGACTCCGCCATGCATGAAATGAAGAGCCCGCTTTAACATTTTCACCCGATTGCGTCCGGGAAGCGTGAGTTCGGATAATTTTATTGATTACCTAATGCACACGTTCGACTGAATTCAATAAAAAACTGTATAAAAGGGTTTAATGGATACTAACCCTGGCATTGTTACAGCAATTTATGTTATGATCCGTGACAGGATGTATCTGATGTCAAAGCTTTTGTACTTTTCTGAGGAAGTACGTACTTATCTACCTCCTATCATTTGTGAAACATGAAGTAAGATGGTGATATTGCTAATGGATTCGCTTATTTTTACCGTAGTAAAATATGGTAAAAATAAGCGAACTTTGCAAAATTCGGGTAAACATTATGCAAACACTGTATGTAGATGGAAAGGATTGATGTCGGCGTCGCTATGAATAATTATAATTCGTCAGTAGCGAGAATGGATTTGTGTACTTAAGCGATTAAAGTTATTTGAATACGGCTTTATAGCAATGCGCGTAAGAGTGGGAGCGCCATATGCAAATACAGATGTTCACACTTAGGGATCGCGTGAATTGTGCATAGGTACAGATCGGTGTAAGCCCTTTAAGCTTAAAATTGAAACTAATGGAATATAAAATTATATTATGCAAAGAGAGGACTGTTTCTGTTCGCGGCGTGAAAGAGTGTTCTATGAGTGTGTAGAATATAATTTTGACCAGATTTCGCAGCGGAGCGTACGACGGATACCACTCTGTGATCGATCACCCGACACGTGCTTACACATCGGACGTTTTTTTGATAAAAAAGCTATTTTGTCCAAAAAACATTCGAAATTCAACAATAGCTTAGATCACGATAGGAGTGGGCGCATAAAGATAAACAAATATTTGAGCGAGGGCGTAGCGGAGCATGAAACTGACGAACAAAAGCATTATCCAAGGATTAGGATGGGTATTAACGTTATTTGATTACTTAGACTCATACACGACTATGAGAACATTAGACGAGTCTTTTCTTAACATTATATAAAAACAGCGATCCTGTTCACTTAAGAGGATTTAAGCGGTAAAGTAGCCTAAACAAGTAAACTTCAAACCTTAAACTCTTATTTAACTTTAATTTTAAGACGCTATTGTATAAAAAAGTATGTTTATGTACAACTTGAACATAGGTTCAACATAAATATGAAGATGCTGTAAAGTGAAAAAATCCTAATTCAACAAAATTATACGTATTTAGGTTTAATGTTTAACTATAAAATCAGTCATACGTATTTTATATGGAGCTCATATGGTAAAAAGTAGGGAAAACAGTAGGTAAACATTTAACACATTTAAGAAAATCAACGAGAAAAAACTATGTATTTGATTGTGCGAATTACTAATTACTGCTCTCACCCGCCATCCATAATGCTTATAACATAAATGCGAAAGTAACATAATCTGTCTGTTACCCTTGCACGCCTTCATTTGGATAAAAATGCCGTACAGATAGACCATGATCTAGTTTAGGACATGGGATACTTTTTATCCCGGTAGGATCCCGTGAGATAATTTGCGAAATCTAGGCAGACGAAGTCACGGGCAAAAGCTAATAAAGTTGTATAATCCTAACTTACGTTAGTATGTTCATATTCGTCGTAGTCGCGTAGCGCGTGTGTTTACGCCTGCGCGCGGGGTGGTACGCTACGCCTGCGTGCCAGTGAGCGCCTACGGAGCACGGCGCGATCGATACTTTGAACGTAGACATCATTTGTTTTGTTTTTGGTAATACTTAGGCTATGCGTATCGATCTTTTGTTTATTATTATGTGTCATACTTACAATTATTTTGTGACGGATCTATGAGATTTATTTGGGAAAAGCAGAGAGAGGAAGAATTTGTTGTTTAAATAAATAGATAAACATATATGTATCTCTTACTCTCTCTACTGATTACCATAATGCAATCCATGTTAATTGAAATGTACTTCGTCCTATCAAATAAAACTATATAAGGCCGTTAATAACTAAATGAGGGTGATCTCAAAGTAGATAGCTTTGTCTCCTTAAACAGCAGCGAATGCGACACGTGCCGGCTTTCAATTAACATTCATTAATATTATAATAATATGCAACCATACCATATCGCACTCACAGTGATAATTGACGGTTTTTTAGGCTTCTTTTATTTTGGGCTAGTTACTTATTGCGGATAACTTAAGGACAAGATAGCAATTTGAATAGCAATTGATATAACGCAAGTGTACAAAATGCATTATAATCTTGGTAAGTAATAGAAATTTAGCCAGATTCAGCGCAGATCATTCAATAACACTTAAATTATTCGAATAGCAACTTTTCACATGTTAAAAATAGAACAAAATAAAAAGTGATATTGGTCTAAATCGGTAAAATATGGAGCGATAAGGCACCAACATTAATCACTGGACTAGCGTGAAATCAAATTACCGTTTACCAGTCACACACTAAATGAAAGGGTTGCAGCCACTGCACACTTTGTGTTGCCAAACCCTACTCCAACCATTCTGTCTCGGTTTGCCACGTACATAAATGTGTTTAACGGAAAAGGACAGAGGATTTCTATTTTACACGAAGTCCTCAGTAGACCGCAAACGAAGAATTGCGCAAATCTAAAATGCAAACAAATTTGGACATGAAATCGGTTGTGTGGAGGCGATAAAATAAGTTATTATGGCGATAATAACGTTACGACACGGGGTTAGACACGCGGAAAGCAATAACGTTATGATTTTTAGTTAAGCTTGGACTGTGGGAACGGTTTGTTAGAAAAACACTGATTAAATACCTACTATCAACGGTATTGATTTAATACCAATCAATACCGTTGATATTGCACTATTTTGCTTTCGAAAACTAAAATCAAAGGGCAAATTAATCTATTGAAGATTGACGTCCTAATAGCAGAAACTACAAAAGACCATAAGAATCGTTGGAAAAGGTCTGTTCACGTCAAACTTTAATCCCGCGATTGACTTTTGTAAATGGGGGCTCGACGTTTAATTAGAGCGAATGGCCGTTCAGAGCGCAGGCGGACGTGATGCCACAATGCGCCAGTGATTGACACAAATTACCTCTAATCGAGAACATCCACCCAAATGGCCGTTCCAATCCATAAATTTAAAGCCATTGTCGATACTTTTGCGCAACTTTGCAACAAATATTTTTTGTTAGATCCCTTGAGCACGGCTGCTGTAATTAGAAGGACGGATACTTTCGTAGTTTTATACTATTTACTAGCACGTCCGGGTTTTGTAAAGGGTTGCACAGAATTTTGTGCTCAATTTAAAATTAAATTTAATTGTATTTTAATCCCGGCGATAAACGTCAATCAAGCCTCTCCTGCGACTGTGATACATGTATCAAGCGAGCTCAACATCACGTCGCGCCCCCATCTATCGCCATTCAAAACGGATTTTGAGCAAGGGTGAAATTAAAATGTCAAAATAGTAGCGACCCGGCGCGTTGTATTTGTCTCCGGCTTTATCAGACGCCTTTGTGTATTTTCTATTCTCTAAAGCTTGCATGAAAAACGATACCGTTTAAGCTCTTTATTATCTGTAAAACTAACGTTAAAGAACTCGGCACCTACCTGCTACTATATTATAGTTTGGTACAATAAAGTAATAAAACACAGTGTGTACAATACAGAGTGATTGGTGTATCCTCAAGTTCTGAGTCGATAATAAAATTTTGAGCGCCGTATTTTACAAACGTTTCTGCCGGATACATCAATGTTCACAACGTCAACACAACAGATTCATTACATTCCAGTATATTCCCTGTCTCGTGTAAGTTTAATGTGCGCGGCATGTTATAAAAATCTTAATTAACTTCACGTCATACACATGTTATACAGGCTGATCTGTAATTTCCTTTTTTATTTTATCTAAGAGAGAGGATTAGAGAGAGTGTGAGTCAACCTTAAAAGATAGACATATGCTATCGCGGACTCATGATTGTTGCGTAACTTTAACCGTTTACACAGCGCACACAACGGAAGCTCTCAAAAGGAATACATTGTCCCTGTTTTTGCAATAATTTTCATTGACGCTTCGCTCCTATTGGTCGTAGCGCGATGTTATACAACCTATAGCCTTCCTCGATAAATGGGCTATCCAACACTAAAAGAATTTTTCAATTTGAACCAGTAGTTTCTGAAATTAGCTCGTTCAACCAATCAAACAAACAAACTCTTCATCTTTATAATATTGGTAAAGATCAAGTAGGTAACAATTTAATTTCTCGGATATATTTGCATTAATCGCTAAAATATTCTACTTATGTTTTTCCAAATAAGGGCTTCCCTCGACAGCCTTAAGTCTTCATCCTTAAACACTCGAAGATAGTCATACTCCAGCTAGGTCGAAAGTTCTCATCAAGGTGCATCAAATGCGCCGAGACACGATAAAGCTGCTGTAAACTGTTGCGCACCTCTTGCAACTGCCTGCCGTCTCTATCGTCAGTCCTTCGATGACAGTCATACTCCAGGCAGGTTTAAAGTTCTCACCAAAGTGCATGAAATGAGCCCAATAACAATAAAGCTGCTGTAATCTGTTGAGAACCTCTTGCAACTGCCTTAAGTTTCCATCGGTAGTCCGTCGATGACAGCCATACTCCAGCTAGATCTAAAGTTCTCATCAAGGAGCATGAAATGAGTCGCTGTAAACTGTTGAGGACCTCTTGCAACTGCCTTCCGCCTCCATCGTTAGACCGTCGATGAAAGTCATACTGTAGTTAGGTTTAATGTTCTCATCAAGGTCCATGAAATGAGCCCAAACACGTTATAGCTGCTGTAAACTCTTGCTGATCTCTTGCAACTGCCTTCCGTATGCAAAGCGCATGGAAAGCGATCGAAGACACATTCTCCAGTGTATAGGCTATGTAGATTTTCAAAGCAGTGTCATGTAGACTAATCTAAAGTACGCTTTTTTTTTTTTTTTTTCCTGATGGGAAATCATCAAATGACCCCCCCCCACTGGGCGGAGCGGAGGGGAGTGTCAGACTTGTACTGACTAAAACCCATCCATGTTCCTTCTTTGCCCTTTATTTTCCAGGGCCACGGTATCTCTTTCGAACAGTCCCGCAGCCCTGGCAGGCATCGGTCCATGCGGACCCCTACTTGATTGCTGACATCTCTTTGAGGCGCGCGTGGAACACGAACGCGCCGTCGACACGGCCTGTAGTCATAAGACGGCCGGACGGCGAGCTAGCCCATAACTCGCCGTCCACAGGCCAGCGCCTACGGTGGTCGGAAGCCACCACGTGACCCCCGACGCCCAGGGCGTCTCCCGCGGCGGCTGGGACGTGAGGTTCTTTCCCTCTCACGTCCTGCCACCTCCTTCACTAGCATGACTGCTTCGCAGAAGGAGGTGACGGCTTCCCATTCCCTCTCGCTCCGGACCATGGCTTGAACCAAGGCCGGACGCGAGAGATCGTCGCCGCCAATCGCCGCTATGAGGACACGGCGGTGCTCCGCCCAAGCGGGGCAGACCTCCACGGTGTGTTCCACCGTGTCCTCCGGACGATCCTCGCAGTGGAAACACCCGGGTGTTTCCTCCCGCCCGATTCGGTGCAGGAACCTCCCGAAACAACCGTGTCCGGTGAGGACCTGCGTCAGGCGGTAGGTGAGGGCGCCGTGGCGCCTCTCTAGCCACTCCTCAAAGAGGGGACTTATCGCCACTATGGTGGCGTGCCCTGCACGGGGTTGCGACAGTCGCTCTCTCCATGTCGCCATGAGATCACGCCGGAGGTCTGTCCGCTGAGCGGCAATTTGTCGCGGCAGCGGTGTTTCCCCCCGACATAGTGCTTCCGCGCGCCATTCATGCAGGCGCGCGAGGACTATCGCCTCCAGATCCCATGGCGGCAATCCGGCAAGGAGGCTAGCTGCCTCGCCGGAGATCGTGCGGTACCCCCGGATTAGCCTTATGGCTATCACCTTTTGGGGCGCGTTCAGGTAGTGAGCGGCTTGCCGCCTCAAAGAACGCGCCCACACCGGGGCCCCGTAAAGGGCCATAGACCGCACGACCCCCGCGTAAAGCTTCCGGCAGGAGGCGTTTGGACCCCTCAGGTTGGGCAAGAGCCGCTTGAAGGCAGCCCCTGTCCGTTCCAGTTTGGGAGCCAAACGTCGGAAGTGCTCCACGAAGTTCCACCGGCTGTCGAGGACGAGTCCTAGGTACTTCAACGTCGACCCGACGCCGATGGAAACCCCTCCTGCCGTCAGTAGGGATCCCGACGGTGGCGCATTCCGAGGCCCATGAAAACACGTGGCCTCGGACTTGTGCAATGCCACCTCGAGACCCAATTGCCGGATCCTCTCCACAACTATCGCAACCCCGCGTGTAATGTTTTCGGCCGCCGCCTCGTGCGACCTCCCTTGTGCCAGTACCAGCGTGTCGTCAGCGTAGCAAACTACACTGACGCCGGTAGGCAGGTCGGCGCGCAGCACCCAGTCGTAACCGATGTTCCACAAGGCCGGCCCCAGAACCGAACCTTGTGGAACACCGCACGACATCTCTCGCCGGTTCCATTCTCCGCTCCGACTGGGGTAGATGACGGCCCTGTCCGTCAGGTAGTCCCCGACCACACGACGAAGGTAGGTCGGCACCCCGTGATACCGGAGTGCCTCCGCAATGCAGCTCCAGGGCATGGAGTTGAAGGCGTTGGCGATGTCAAGAGACACCGCCAAGACAACCCCGCCCCGGGACACCGCGTCCCCCGTCGTGAGGGCTCTCACGCGCATGATGGCGTCCACCGTCGAGCGCCCCTTGCGGAAACCAAACTGGTGTTCCGCAAGATCCGGCCCCATCCCTGCGAGGTGCCCGGCGAGGCGGTTGGCAATGACTCTTTCAAAGAGCTTGCCCACCTCGTCGAGCAACACAATGGGCCGGTATGCGGACGGAGAGTCCGCAGGGCGCCCTGGCTTCCGGATGAGGACCAGCTTCCCCGTCTTCCAACGAAGCGGGAACTGGCCTCTCTCCAAGCATGCGCTTAGGAGCCCTTCCAGTCGGGGCCCGAGAGCCTCAGAGACCAGGACCCAGGCTTTGCCAGGCAAGCCATCGGGTCCCGGGGCGGTATTTCTGGCTTTCAGCCTGCGTACCGCCACTCTCAGGTCTACCCCAGTCACCTCCGGAACGTCATCGTCGTCATCGGTGTGGTCCGCTTCCGGCACCGCACGCGGTGACGGAGCCATAGGCGGGGGAGGATGCTCCCCTCGCGAAGGGAACAGAACGCTCACCACGTCCTCCACGAGCTCAGGCCGGAGACTCTGCGTTAGCGGGGGGGCCCGGGTGCGGAGTTTGTCCCGCACCATCTTGTAAGGGCGCCCCCACGGATCTCCGTTCAGAGACTCCAGCATCTCCTCGCGGGCCAAATGCTTGGCCCGCCGGACAGCCTCTTGGAGGGCGGTCTTTGCCGCTCTGTACCCCTCGTACAGCTCCGCCTCAATGGCTGCCGCATCCGGAGGGCGGATGCGGAGCCTGCGATGCCTGGCGTACAGGTGCCGCGCATCTAAAGTACGCTATTATAACTTTTTAACAAATCCGAATTTAAAATTAAAAGTCAATTTTAAAGTTATCTTGTGAGCACATTTTTATTCATTAGTACCATTTTGGTTCAATAGATGTCGCTGCATGTATCTTACATATGATGATAAGTTCTTCTTGAACACTCAGTATATTACAGCTACATAAATACCCTTTATAATAACACTATTTATTTGAATAAGAATTAATACTACGATAAGAATGTAATCAACTTTTGTTTCTACAAAATTTGCTATTTTGGCTTACATTATTGCAATTTTTCTAAAGGATCCCTATTTTTTTTGTAAATAAATTATAGCCTATGTTACTGCCTGATAATTTTGCTTTATATTGGTGAAAAAATGGTTCAAATCGGTCCAGTAGTTTCGGAGCCTTTTCGGTACAAACAAACAAACAAAAAAATCTTTCCTCTTTATAATATTAGTATAGATTACAAGTTGAATAAGGTACCGGCAGTCAGGCGGTCAGTCATACCATAGAATACTTAGTCAATCTATACAATACCAAGCTCGTCTAGGCAATGTAAACTACTCAAAACTAAATAGGGCTCACCATGTTTTTTTGCTGCAACTTAAAATTGAACCTTAGTATTGAGTTTTTATGAATATACAAGTTTCAAGTGAGCATTTAGGACTAGTGTAAACATAAACAATAGAAACAATTGTTTACTTCGTTTAATAAAAACACAAAATATAGTTTTTAAGAAAAATTACACAAAATAAAGGAAAAACAATCTTGTAAAGCACTTCTGAAAAAAAAAATATGGTGCATGTTATTTTTTAAAAATGAGTGGGTCCTCCTCTGCTCCGTATGCACTCCCAGAGCCTATCTGGGACCCTTTCAATTAAGTGAGTCGCGTTTATTTCCGGTATTTGTTCCCAACAGACTTCCAAGGGGTTATTGAGCTCCTGCGGGCTGTTCACATCACTGTAATGTTCTTTCAGGCGCCTTTTGAGCTGATCCCATAAATGTTCGATGGGTTTGAGGTCGGCACTCATGGCTGGCCACGGCAAAACGGTGAATTATTAGCTTTAGAGAGTACTCTTTGTGTAGTGCGGGCTGTTTGTGGGCGAGCATTGTCATGCATAAGGACAAAGTTTATGCACACTCTTTGTGAAAATGGGATGACATGTGGCCTGATTATTTGCTCGATGTAACTGGCGGTAGTTACGGTACCTTCATTCAGAATTACCTGCTCTGTTTTGCAGTGTAAGCTAATTCCACCCCATACCAGAACACTGGGACCTCCAAATCGGTCTGTTCCATGGACGCATGGTTCAGAAAAACGTTCCACTTCTCTTCTCCACACGCGTATCCGTCTGTCGTCACTGTAAAACTTCACTTTACACTCGTCCGTAAAAAGCACATTCCTCCAGTTATCCATGGTCCATTCCAAATGTTCCCGGGCGTACCTTAACCTTGCTGCACGATGAGTCCTCGTCAGTTTCAGTCGAATAGCACGTACTCTGGAGCGTTGTCTATCTTCGTGAAGCCGATTCCGAATAGTTTCATCGCTGACTCTCGTCCCTGTGGATTGCCGTAGTCGAGTTTGTGAGGTCCGAGCGGTTACAGTACGCTCCCGACGTGCGGTTAACCTTAGGTATCGGTCTTCCTGGGCAGTTGTGGCCCTAACGCGTTAGGGCCTTCCGGTCTCCTGATACCGTTCCCAAAAGTTTCGGATCGCTCCTCGCGATACACCGAGGTGTATAGCCACAGATCTCTGAGACTGTCGCTCTTGAAGCAAAGATACTGCTGTTTCCATGTCCATATGTCGGCGAGAACCAGGCATAGTGATCACAACTAACACAGGAACCAAACAAAATGGTTAAAAACGTCAGTGTCCCACAACAGCGTTAGTGTAGACTGAAAACTTATGCGAATGAGAATTTGTGCATTCGATGTTTTTTTCGAGTACTTCACTTTTTCAGCTACCCTGTTGAAACCAATATGATTGTTGTCGTAATAAACATTGATAAGGGCTCCTAAACATGTCAGCTTGACGGTTCAATGCATAACTTAGTCAACAACTACTTAGATAACTTTATTTAGACCAAAATAGTGAATGATTCGAGGTGGGCCCTATTTTTTTTTTGAGTAGTTTATAATAGTAGATTATGCACGAAGGGGATAAACCAGCGATATTTTGAATCCCAAAAGCAGCGATGGATCTTAGGGCTCCCGAGAGAAGCTTGGGAGTTACGACTAGAATCCTGAGAGTAGTGAGGGATTTAAGCTCACCCAAGATGAAGACACTTTTATCCCCGAGGAGCATATTTCACAGCTACTGCGAGGAAATAAAAACCAATTTGGCATTAATTAATTCTATGCCAAACCGCATTTCGAACACTCTTAGCGGCATTACAAGTTACTAAATAAGCAATCTCTTTATGTAAACCATTGTTTTCTTTAAAAATCAACACAAATCTTGGTCGAGATAAAGGCGAAAACACGACTTGTAACTAAAACTTTATTTTTTTCAGTGGCATATTGCTAAGATAACGAAAATGCTAAGCCCCATAAAACTTTTTCTACTGTTCTAGACCTTTATACAAAGAAATGTTGACTGTCTCGATCCATGAGTCCGGGAATGCATTTTACATATTTTTAGGGGCATTCAGCTTTTAAAACATTCTCCAATTAAAAACTGCTCATGTTCATTACTCGTTAAGTAACACCGCATCTGCAAATGGCAAAATAAACTTTAAAAGATGTATTAAAAATTTTATTGAAGTCCTCTTATTTCTTTTTTACCACACCAATCAATGTCTCTGAACCTATTCAATTAGAATAAAAAAATAAACATTTGATTTTAATTGACACCGGGAAAGACCAAGAGATGCGTACTTTACAATTATTTTACTATACAGTAGTGACTGTTATGCATATAGAGTCTTTTTTACCAACGACAAAAAATACTAGCCGAGCCCAGTCTTACGTAATGGTGAGTAATCAATCATACAGTACAATATTATGATACTCGTAATCATAAAGAATTTTGAAGTAGTAAGACATAAATAGAGGCTTATCCATATAGCGTGCAGCGGTACAAAACATATTTTTATGATATTTCGCCTCTTGTGCCTAAATATCATCCATAATATACAACATTATTTTTAGTATATGCGAAACCTGAATATAGTTTGTTCGGAATAAGTAACTGAATCGATTCCAATTATTTTTAAACCATGTTATATTTTGTCCAATTTTTTTTTTTAAATATTCATGTTGGACACCGAGCGATATTAAGTACCTATCGCAATCATTTAGGTACCTACTCCCAAATAATTATTATCAATGAGCTCAAGACGACGCTGGAGGCGCGTGCCCGGCACTTTGCGTGGTGACCACGCTTTTGTGTGGACAACCAGGTAACAGAACAAGCTTAAAACTTTGTGATTTTTCATGATACAGGAAATTTTGTACATACATTCTTTACATAAAAATACTAGACACGTATTTCAAGTTTCACATATACTAAAACTAATGTTGTATATAAATATCGAAATATATTTGCTTGGCATTTTTATCATCCAAAGATCAATTCAATAGCTATGCCTAAAATTCAAAGCTTCTTTCATAATTACTTCATAATGAATATGTATATGGAAAATAGATGAGATTCCACATTCCTTGAATGTCTCTGTTGTATTGCGTTCGCATTGTATTTATTTGTATGGCTGATGAAAGACTGAGTGGAAGCAGGGGCAGTGAGGGCTCGGAGGGCAAATAAATAATTACACGCATTCTGCAGATATTTGCCTCGGGCAGCCGTGGGGCGAGAAAAGCAACTGACTGTTGTTTACCAGGGGGCTCCTGAGTAAAAACGCTCTTAGAGCATTTAAAGAATTCCATTTAATAATGCTCAATAATAAACTATAGTAGGCATAATATGAAAGTTATGTCAAACTGAAGTTTTCTTCTCTGTTTTGTTAGTTATTAAATTCACTGACAATACACATTTTATAAAAATAAACCGCTGGACCTAGAAGTATGATAATTTTGCACAAGATAGTTCTAACAAAATTAAGTACTAAGTAGGATCAATCGCCCAAAGGGATTTAATAGGGAATGAAAGTTTCTGTAGAAGTTCGTCACTTTTGTCTTTGCGGAAATAGAATCGGGCACATAAGATGTCAATGGAGTGAGTTTCATCTTAAGTCTCCAAGATCAGCCTCTTACAGATTTAATTAAATATTCTTACTTATAATTAAAAACAATCAATGTATCGATTTTTCAAGTACTGTGATATTTAGAGTGCCATTAGTAACGGACCTAGTACAGCTCCGTGAGGTACTCCTACCCACGTTTTATTCAATTGATTAGGCAAACGTTTTATTCTACCACAACATACTGAGTAGTAGTTAGTGAGTAGTGTGCCTATCTAACAGACTCATTAGTGAGATTCTTTTTAAATAGGCTTATGTAATTTATCTCTTGAAAATAAATTCAGTGTTGCGAAAACTCTTTGGGTTTTAAGGTTACATAAACCTATGGATCATAACAATTTTATTAAAACTTTCAAATACAAACTAAGATTACATTAGATGATTATCTTAAGATGTTTCTGTCATAACAGGAAGCAAGAAAGAAGGAGGTCTGTTTGTGACCAATACTGCAGTCACTACACGGTTAGTCACTACTGCAGCTTGTCAGAACAACCACTCAACAGATTTTGAACGACTTTGCGGCCAGCCCATGGTGGTTACTAGAATGGTAGATGTGTAGAGTAACTGCCTTAGGTGGAAGCATCCAGGGACATAGCAAAAGAAGGAAAGGATGGCCTTTGCTTTGCAGTGGGACGCTATGGGGTAATACAAATACCGTTTATTATTTGGTTCAATCAGTAGACAAACTCAAGTATTGATGGGCTGGTAATTCAGTAAACTATCTTTGCTGTTTGTCGGTGTAGTACCAATTTTTTGCCTAACTATAAAATCTTGTTATCAATTTGCTATAAATAAAATTAAAATAGGTCTATAGAAAATAAATTAACCTTTCGCTTGTCATAAAATATTGTTAGAAAAATGGAAGGGCTCGGCGGAATCAATGCTGTTATGCACCATGACGTATTTTAGTGTGTCAATTAGAGTTCTGTGTACCGACGGCCCAGCGTGAAGTGACGGCGCGCGCCGGGGTCGCAGTAGGGCTCCGCCACCCCCTGCACTCTGCTCATTGCGTATTCAGACAAATTGATCGTGTTGTTTTGGAACAAAAATCATTTTGCAGATGTTTGTTCGTGTCGTTTTTGTATTCACGTGCATATGTTTTCTTTACAATTCCACTCAAAATGTCCAACATGTTTTGCTCCTATTTTTGTCTGTTTGCGTAAATAGTACCTTTCACAAAGTGCGTTTTGGTAGTCCGTTATTATAGGTGGTAACAAATAAATACACACAATGACATAATGATTGCTTGATTTTTTTGCAATAATGTCACTAACTTTAACTGAAAGTGTATTCTGTATTTCTGTGATGCTGATCTTTACTGTCTCAAATCGTTGAGACTTTAACGTTCTCTAAAAGTTTCATATTTATCTAAACCTGCCTTCATTTATTTTTTATTATTCTTCTTGTTAAAGTGTTGCTTTTATGATAAAAAAAAAAAGCTTAAAATGCGTCGTCGTGTCGACGAGTAATTATTTCTTCCTCGAATTCTACTACTAAAATAACAAAAGGTTCGCACAAAAACATGTTTTATAGCTAACACGTATAGACGAAGAAGCAATTATGATTTTGTTCGTAGTCGCTACTATTAGTATGGAAGCTACCTGCTGCGCTGCTCTATAATTACGCCGTGAGTGACATTTCCAAAGCTTTTGTAAACGATAACGCGGAAGCTGCTACGAAAACTTAAAAAACCAAGTAAGTATTGTTGCATTAATGCATTTGGGAGTAAATATTGAGGAGGCACAAAGCGGGGTCCGACAACCCTTAACTATAGTCCGCGGGGTGCCATTAGAGCGGCTCAAAGAGTTGGGTGTGCCCACGGAACTGCGAGCACCGACTTTGTAAATCTAATTAAAATATCAATATGTTCACTGGAGTCCGCGTTGACAATTTGATTTCACGCCTTGTGCCCTCGCTGCCCTGCAATGCCGCGATGTTAAATATTAATACAATGTTACTACACGGCTTTGTTTTTTATTTGATCTAAGTAAAATAAATCAATGATAATTTATTCGTGAAAATTGAATGCGAAAAAAGGGCTACAGATTACGTGCACGTCGCTGCTTTATAAAGTTCAACAAAATATAAATAAATTCTGAGAATGAGCATCAATTATTCCGCCGACATGATACTTTTCACTACAATAAAGTCAACGACTCCTCCATGAAACTGTCATATTTATCGTTGAGCGGCGTGAAAGGCTCCAAGCTGTCGACGCGCAATCAATACGAACTACCCTTGTTTTTTCTACATGCAAGTTCAGGTAGCAATACAAACAACAATAAAAACGTGACATATCAATCGCTTTTTTTTCAGTCGATGTCGCAAATTCGCACAAATCAAACATTGGAGTGTTAAAAATTTCTGGTTACAAAAGGGCTTTTAAAGTCGCCTGACAGGGAGCGAGCAGGAGCTTTGTCACACGGAATCATTAGTTAGCAAATGTCAAGCCCGAATCCGCTTCTTTTATTATACAAACAGCCTTACAAGACGTTAAGTCAAATAAGTAGGTAAACAACTCGCAACTTAAACTGTGATTTATAGTTTCTTACACTATTGATCTTAAATACTTTATTTGCGTGTCACTTGTTACTGTTTCGACGAAACATTCCGGAGCGGGGCTTAGTTAATTTTTTGTTTATCTTCCAGCGATCTTCTTTGTTTTGATGAATGTAAAGTTTGAGATTTTTAGAAACATTAATTGTGGTTGCATATTAAGTTGGTTTCAGATACCTAACAGACAGTGATATTAATATTATGAGTAACACCATTAAGTTCATAATAGATTGTCTAAATAGGTAGTAAGGAACAACTGTTACAATGCACGGCTGGCGCAATATTTCATCGCGTCGTTCCGGCAAAAACGTTACCCTTTTTTTGTTTTCTATTACAATTGTCACCCTTTCACTTCTATTTCAATTAAATAATGTCTGGTCATTTGCGTCGGGCGGGAGATCGGCAGGCCTGCCTGGCACAGTCGCAGTGGCGCAGTGTCGTGTTCGCGCCTCCCTTAACCCTCGCGCAAAGTGCGCGTCATCCTGCAAGCACATTAATCACTCCTATTATTAAACTTGTTATTGTGTTCATTTGAAGATAACGTTTTATAAACGGTGCCGTCCGTTCACAACAAAATAAGCTTTATGTAATAACGTGTAAGCGAATGCTTTCGTAAAAACCGTTGATTAATGATGTTTTATACTGTATCGATAACAACAAATCCGATTACGGTTGTGAAATATGTTTAATTTTAATTTTATGGCAAGTGAAAAGTCGTTCCAGTTATGTTTTTTACCCAACTGCGGCGAAGCCTAAAAGGAGGGTTATTTTCGATACGATAAGTTATTCTAATTCCGCGATGTGGTTTCTAGGCGAGCGGTAAAACCCACAATACTTGAGAAGTCCCGAGGCCACTAGCCGAGCGACTGTTTCTGTTTACTTTACAATCTGTGCCACGAGCCACAGCCAGCATGACACAGGTGCGTCTGCGTCGCGACTCGTGCCGAAATAGACAGTCACGATGAGGTATTTCCGATCGTAGCTTGACGTAACCGTGCGCCAACGCCGAGGCCTGCCGGAGGCTTGGCGCGCCGACTATTTCTAAGAAGCACGTAAAGTCCAGCGTTTCATTAATTGACGGTTTTCCTTATTTACCTTAGTTATTTTAAGAATAAGTAGAAGTTAAGTATCTGTACACACTATTCAGCGTTGTGTTATACCTTAAACGGTAGCCGTAGGTCGTTTATTACATCTTCTTTGAATATCTTCTCGTTAAAACTTCAGTTAAAATAGACTTGGTTATTATTACATAAGATATAATAATATGTAAAATAGTAAAAGTTGAGAAATTCTACTGTATAAATAGAAATTACGATTTTTTCCTAATTTCTTAAGAGGGAACGGGGGCTGCGATTCTCCATGCAAATGTGTTCTCCTTTTTCTTCCTGAATAATACCTCTAGGAGCAATAGTATTTTTTTCCCATAAAATCAAGGTCTACAGTAGACACGTCCCAGTCATTTCCTTTTGCAAATTCCTCGCAGGCCCTGTTCCCTCTTTAGAGGAGTTCACACGGTTTGGGTCATCGTTACCGCTGTATATTGAAGGCAGAAGATATTCTGGGTCACTTACTTTGCACTAATATTGCGTAGGCATTACATAGACGCTGCGTAGGTAGCGTACCTAAATTCTTCTTAGAAGCTTCGTGGGTACCGTTGGTTTTGACACAAGCAGTAATAAAATGGATTTTGACGAGAAATTACTGACGATGACTTTCTTACTTTTCTATCTAAAAGAAGAATAGCAGCACCTCATGAAATCTGGAGACCGCATTAAGAGCTCACGTAGACAGCTCACATTGAAGAAACTTATGCGAAGCGATGAGCAGAATCTCTTAGAACTTTTTACATGCTTAAGTTAGGTAGTTAGTTTTTGGTATATATACCTACCTAGAATATTTGTAGGTAGAGATACACCAAAAGTTTACCGACACAATATGTAGGTAAGTGCTAGAAGGTAACTCGCCTAGCATCAACTAACGAGTTAAACTGCTATATAAAACTAATAATGCAATTAAGTGCAGGATCCGACGTTTACAATCACATTTCTATGAGTCAGACAATAAGTAAGGAGCTTAAGTGAACTCAACCGGAACAGAACCAGTATTTCGCTAAAGCCTTGTTTATGTGCAATTATGTAAATAGCGCTGTCTCACTGGGAATTTACAATATCATGCAATACATACGAAAGTTTTATTTAGAAACGGAAAAGGGGAAATCCTAAAATGGTTGTAATATAATATAATTATGATACAAGTCTACAAAAGCAACAAGGTCTAGGTTTTTTATAACGGACTGTGGACTGTCGTCCTCTAAAAGATTCAAATACAAACTAAAAATAGAAGATTTTGAATAATCAAGAATCAGTACCGTTGAGTCTGTAGTCCAAAAACATCCTGCTATGTGCCAAGGATTTTACTAACCTAAAGCTTGGTAGCATAGCAGATGCTGATAGCAGAGTTCAATGGAAATTCAAAGCTTGCGTTTAAAAAGCCCTTGTCCAGCAGTGGTGCTCAGCGGTGTGGTGGATATGATCTGCATGTACATACATATATTCTGTCACTTCAGCCCCAATTGTAATGATTTTGGGTAAAACGACTCCTCGACATAGTTAATGGATGGGTAGAAACGGTTTTTGTTACCATGGAAATAAACCACAAAGAAAAAGATCTCCGGCTTACAGACAGCACTGTGTCCGGCAGCTATTCTAAGTATATAATAATAATACACTAGAAGTAGCTAGACAGAGAATAGTATGCTTTGATATTCCTATCTTCACGAACAGTTATGTAGATAAATATTGCTGGTATTCCCCCAATGCAGGTATTTCCGGAGATCGAGCGATCATACACTAAACACTTGAGAGGCAGCAGTATCTTACGCAATCAAATAGCATGATGTAGATTGTGGTTATTTCACAATTTATAAGATAGCAGGTACATTAGAGATTACGGATATGGGACTGTCCTGTATAATCTTCATAATGGGTGGAAGGGACACCGAAAAAAATCTACTGTTTCCTACAAAAGTGCAATACTTACACGATCAAAATGGATCGCCTGATTTTTTTTAATTACTGATGGGCCGATTGCAAATACACGCAGAGTGAAAAAAAAAACACCGATGAAAAATTTCTATGTGGGAGGGGGGGGGGGGGACAGTTAATACCACCGTGTGTGCGTCGATCCAGCCTGTATAATCTAAGTACTAAAGTTGTACCCAATAAAACAAATGTTAACCACCCTCAGTACCACGGCCTTATCCCGTCGGAAACATTTAAAATATTAGATTCCCAAACATTCGTGTAACCAACGACGATATCCACGACGCCGGTCTCCACTTCCTGAGGGATTTTCATTCCAAACTTAAAATTTATCGATCAACTTTGAGCAGCAACAAATTAGACATCTAACTGAATGGCAGAAATATGTTTTTTTATGATTGATTGTTCTATAGACAGTGCAATCATTTTAGGCGTCATGGCGTGCTGTGCGAGATCATTGACATACAATACCTCAAGTCAATGGCACAATGAATACGTTACCTACTTATCGACAAGGACGCCATGCGCCATGCAGGGAATTCCAAAACATGAATATGGTAGGTTCGCGTCGCATTCGACGCATGGTCGACGACACCTCGGCCAAATGTTGTGAACATATTCACTTTCACGATATTTAATCGTCAAATATCAAACACCTTTTTCCTTATAGCATAGAAGTACAACTCTGGCCACAGCACTGCTTGCGAGAAAGTTTATAATTTTTGAGATCGTATGTTAGGTAAGTTATGTACTTGTTCAAGTGAAGGCGTAACTTTGGGTAACAATCCGTACCGCTCATAAATTCATCTCGTTGTAGACTCTGTAAGAACCTAGTGTAGACCTTCTAAGAGATTAAAGGCTTACCTTTGGTCAATTGAATTAAAATTTGAAATATTGTGTAACAATAAGGTAGATTCAAGATACCTAGTCTCACAAATATAGTTTATCTTAATCACTAGACACCTAACAGTGCAATTAACGCCTTTCGGAGTGCTAAGTAAATAATCAGAAACAAGTGTAGAAGTAAAATTTCACTAAACGAAGATTCTAGTGATTAATATTAATCATTTAAATAAGTTAACGGAAATCACAATATCTTGTCCGACAACATGTAAGCTAGAAATAGATTCTGAATCACAGTTCTACTAACTTAATTATTGATATATTTATTTAGAATGTATGGGAAAAAAATCAGAGGAACTCCCCGAGTACGCTCCACGTGAGTTCACGTCACATCGGACAATCGATGACGGTGAGAGAGACGCAAACGGAACTAAGCAAACCGGTTCGGATCTACTCGCACTACACATTAGCATTCAATGCGAACGGTCTGACTCAGACACACACACCATACGCGAACTCATAGTGAAGTTGTTTCACTTGATCATTTACAAATAAGTGCTCAGTACTATTGAATGTAAAGTATAAGTAGACATAGCATACAATATATACTCAGATATCTTACTTCTCGAGTTATTTGTTTGGAAACAAGTTAAGAGACACGTTTAAAAAATAATTTTATTCAAAAGAAGGGTTTTCTTAGCATGATTATACAAACAAATACTTAGTAAAAGAGAAAGTTACTATTGTTCATACTATTGTGAATGCAACATTTTAACATGTTGGCACTGTTGGCAGGTATCCAAAAAGAAAACAATTGCTAAAAGGTACCGCTACGCGCTGCACCCTCATTTTAAAATAATATAATAGTTGAAAATTACACGCCCATAAAACAATAGTCCGTATAAACGGCGGACCCGTCGGACCCGTCCGTAACTATGTCTGCAGTTTACACGTTTACAGTTCTAAATTTAACAAAGGCTAATTTTGTTGCATTTTATTACTTTGAAATAGGATCAGCACCCATTAGGGCACTTTTTGCCACGCCTTTTATTAGGGTGTCGTCCGAAGGCCGCGCGGTGAAAGACAAAGCGGTGACCGGAATTGCTCGCATAAACAACGTCTGACGGCTTCTTTGCTGGTTTACGACCGTCCACGGCCGCTGGTTTGCAGCATGCAGCCCGCTCTAATGAAACGGCCATAATCTTTGAATTTGCACACGCATGCCTCGTAAAATTAATGCTTGAAATACTAAATTAGATGGATGTATGTACAACTTCCAATTAGATCATTTTATTAGGGTAATTTCGTCACCCCGACCGGATGATGTGGATTACAGAAAAGCTTTCGGTACCGTTCACAGGTACAGTAACACTCCAAAGTATCATCTCTGAATGGTCTTTAGAGTTCCATTATCTACCTCAGGCGTATCATCAAATCCTTGTTAACTGAGCGAGTTGTTACATTGAGAATCAATGAAATAACCGTTGAGGGTGCATTAGTATAACTACTCATATTTTATTAATCAAATTACAAGTAAAGCTTGTCTATTACTGGCAATACTATTTAGAAACAGTCCAATTATAACCAAACATAAAACGTCGAAGAATATGGAGATCATCGTCTATGGCAGGAAACAGCACTGAATAACTGCCATTTCCATAGAAAAAAAAGGTTATTTGAACATTGGACTTTGCAATTGCAGGTTTGATGTCAATACAAACGTGCAGGAGTATTTCTCAGTAAGAGGGTTTCTCCGTAGAATATTGTATCCAACTATTGGTATCAAGCTGACAGAAGAACAACAGCTTGTTTTAACAACGAAATGTTTCAAAACGAAATTAGTAAAGAAATTAAGGAACAAAAAACGTCATTTGGAAGGGTGGCAATAAAATAAAAGATCGTAACAAATGACTCAACTGCCCGAAAGCGCCTCACATTAAAATACATGTTAATGGGAACACGTTGTTGTAACCCTTTTCTTTATTGTGTACTTTTTGTTTTATTCAGGGGTCAATGCGTACTTTTTGCTCTACGACTATGAAAAGGTTTATGAATCAATTAATTAAATGTCTCCACGGTCATTGTCACTGTGTAAATATGTAAATGAGTGAGCAAGTAACAAAGCTGTGATTTATTGGTTATGGTCATAAAAAGCTTGTACCAGTTGCTTTACCAGCCGAGGTGAGAAATATGTTCAGTGTATCAGTTAAACAATATGAACGACACGTTAACAATGACAAAACAGGATTATACCAGACTGGGCGCAATGAGGAACAATGTGTGACACGGAAAAATATTAATCCATGCAAAATGGGAATAAATATAAAGGCAATAGGTAAGTCTAGCCCAAAAACTCCTCTATCCTAGCCCAATAGTTTCTACACCTGGAAAATCAAACGATGCAGCGACAGTTGATGAGAGATATTAATTATTATTCGTTTGCCTTATAATCTGACATGGAATAAAAATAATACATGTTACTATAAAATATTAAAACGAATTTACGAGTAGGAACTTATCTAAAAGGATGTGGTTTACGTCGCGATATGATATTAACTACACTATAAAAGTGTTAATATTATCTACTAGTTATTGTAACGTGTAAGTACCACAAACAAACTCTTGTGAACTTTTACAATGTAACATGATAATGCCCATAGATAGGCATGATACATTGATAACTTATTATAGTTAATATAATGATTACGTTTCTACATTGTCGTATTGCAATAATCACCAAGCTTACTGACTTATTATTAGCTCAGTACGATAAATGCGCAGGCAAGGCAAATATTGGGTAGTAAAGAAAGAAATAAAAAACATTTATTGGTCGCAGGGACATGACGTGAATCATACAAAATGATGAAAAAAATAACAACGAGGAAACACAAAGAGGAAACACCTATGCTAAGTTATCATCATTAACCAGTAGCCACCACCTAAACTATACATATATGTATATATTTCATATAAGTTCCTGTACATGCACTCATCCATTCAGAGTGATTTAAAACTTTGTAAAAACTAGTGAAGAAAATCAGGAGAAAAGCTTTTTTTGTTGCTTCGGGTCGGTGCAACATGTTTACTTCTTCCATTGTCAAGTCCTTTTCCTTTTATACCATTTATCACACAATCCATTCCATCCATCTCTTCGTTAGTTTTCCTCTCTCTCCATGCATCAACATTTATATAATTCACAACTCTTCTAGCAACAAGCATCCTTCCTCATCACATGCCTAAACTTGACTGTTTTCAAATTGGTGCCACTTTCTTACTTCCTGTTCCTCTATTACTATTAACTTTTCGTTTCTTACTTCATCCAGTTTTGTCGCTCCACACATCCATCTCCACACTCACATATCTGCTACATGCAATCTATTTTCATCCGTCTCCTGCAAGGCCCAGCATTCCGAATATTCCGATCAATACAGTAAGACGTCTTTTCACGGAATTGTCTATAGATTTGCCCCTGTAGAAATGGTGATCGGTCACAGCGATTGATTTTACCTGTGACCGATGACCATTTCATCCATCTGGTGCGTCATACATCTGGGTCTATTTCGCGATCTCCTTGGACAAGCTGCCCGTGGTACCGGAAGTCGGTGAAACTCTTGAGTTCTGACAAAAATAAAGATGTCAAAGTTTATTTCACTTCATAAGGGACAAAAAATAAAGCATTAAGTATGAAATAGCAGCGTTCTTACTTGTCTCATTGCGTGATAAAACAATATTGCCGATAGATTGGGCTGAACACGGACACATCCATTGAGGGTTTCCACACGAAAAAAAAAAGGCTGTACACGAACGGACATGTCAAAGCCTTCCAATATGACTTAATCATCACGCAATCTGTGTAATAAAACACAGCGATTTCACACATTTCCCTGAAGATAAAAAATAGTACATTTTGATATAAGTGGGGAAACTTTGTAATTACATTCGAGGCGGAATTAACACCCGAGCTGCAGGCGAGGGTGTTATGGAGCCGAGGACTGCAGTAACAAATCCCCACGCGTATCAAACGACGTTTTCCAATTCACTTTCGAAGAAACAAAATATTAGAACGGAAAGAATTTTTGTCAGGAATTATTATGAAACTATGATTTAATTTGCTTTTTTTCCGCACTTTGCTTTCGCCAGGTTAAAGAAGAAGCAAAGGTAATGCCGCTAAATAGCCTAATATGAAAAATAGACAATTCAAATATTTTGGAATTTAGAACACAAAGAAATATGTGTTTGTTCATAAAAGTAAATATTTGTTTTAAATAATTATGTTCTTCTGAGATATTCTATTTATAAACATAAATACTCAAAAAATATTTACGCGGTAAAGACGAATATCTCTTTGCCGAGATTTAAAAAAAAAAACAAACACTCCCGACTATAGTCATTGAACCCATTTGGACTTAGTACAAGTATAGTCGTTATCTGCGGAAATTTTTATTTCCGTACGTGTGCTGAAAAATATTAATAATCCACACGTGTGAAATACATTGCATGTTGAACCTAATCGTAGTGCGATAAGAACCAGTTTTCGAGCAATTGTTTTGAAAAAACGATAATTTTAATTTACACAAAAGCATAAATCAATAAAGAAAATCAACCAAGGCAGGAAATCAATAAGAAAGCCTTATTCCAGCTTGATTTAAATTATTTTAAAGAGTTAAATTCATAAATCGTTATCAGGTTCTACCTATATGGACACTATGGACAGTGACGATATTACAACTCGTGGGCGTGAGAATATTTTTGTGGGAACAACGTTATCAATTGCATATTTTTATTAAACAGTTTTTAATAATTTGGTGCACTCAGATTTTGTGAAGCCATCATTAAAAACCCTGAAAACGTGGGATATTGAATTTTGTTCTGGGTAAACAACATTTTGGTTGAAAACCTCGGACAGCATTAATAAAAATAATAACTATTTTACTTGAAAGATTCTTAAGGTATATATGTATAAGGTGAGGTGGTATAAAGTGCAGTGGGGTCCTGCACTTTATACAAGACGTAAGACTCAAGTTGTTGTAGTATCATACCGTGTACATGTAAGTAAACTGGATGTACCAGTCAGTTTTGTCATCCTGAAATAAAGGTACCTAGGTACCTAAAACAGAAAAGGGCCTGTCATGGAGCCTTGAAGCAAACCCATATTAACAGGTTAAGCTTTCATCGAATACTACTATGATGAGGTATAAATCAAATACAGAATCTGCATTGCGCTGCCTGATAAAATAATAATTATGAATTTTATTGACACGTGTGAGGGTGTTCCTAGTTTCGTCGAAGCTCGCGCTACAGCTTGCATAAAGATCAAACGTCCGCGCCCGCCACGTGGCCATCCCTTCGCAATAAAGAGATACGTGACGAATTCAAATATTTCTAGTGCGTTTATTAGAACAAATAGGCAATGTTGTTCTTTGATATGGAGCATGAACAGCGTACAGTTTTTTTTTTTTTGTCTCTTCTGAGATCGAACGTTAGAATCGGTGTACCTACAGACTTCGCTCGCAGATAATTCAGTGAATCATTTTTGTGATTGATTGTCCAAAATGTCTGATTCTCAGAATGTCGGGGTTTTATCATTGGTTTAAGTACTACTATTACTGTAGATAAAGTTATTATAATTGTATGTTATTATTACTTAATGAACCACTTTTTTATGTATAATTTATTCTCCTTTTATTACGTATTCTCAACATGTGTTTTATTTTGTATTAATTTACTTTAATAATAGGTAAACTAGGTAATTGGGTGCATTTATAGATTATAATAACTACATATACAGGGTGTATACAGACCCTTCGCATAGCCGTCAACCAAGCATACTGTACATCAAACTAAGTAACTTTACGCAAAAATTATTGCTGGGAATCGACTTTTTTTTGGGGAGGAAAATCACGTTTTACGGTAGGATTCGATGGAATGCACTCAAAGCATTGTGCTGATGGATGGATGGATTGAATAGTACTGGGGTCGTGGTGGTGTATAAAAATCTTACATTAAAAACAGGTATTTAAAAAAAAAGTTGGAACTTTGACCCCCAATATCTCCGTAACTAGAAGGTTCCCAGGTATGGTCTAGAACATAAAAATTATCGCAAAGACAGAGTGAACAAGTGGCTTTCGGCTATGTTAAGGGTCTATTTACAACCTTTAAATACAGAACATTTACGTACAAAAATCAAACCAAAATACTAGTGCCTGAGCCATTAAAAATAACTTGACATTCTGAGAATCGGACATTCCGCGATAATGACTTTTCCTGACATTTTGCGAACCGGACAGTATGCGTCATAATCGATGTTTAGTAGGTATACTCCATCCATACCTTGACAAATCAATTCACTTCCACATGTTAGTGGCCAAGCGTTATGGGCTCATGGTCGCAGCTTGGTAGCTGAGCCTGGACCCATTCTTGGCCTTTATGCTATGGATACAAATCTCTGAAGGAACGTCTTTTAAGTAGCCATGAGCAACAACAAAAACAGTTCCTCCATAAAAAAGTAGCAACAATTCCAACACTTAACGTATATTATCGAGTGCCGATCGCACTCGGACGTTTTCAACAGCACTTGATACATTTCACAAGGCGCGCCGCCCTTTGTCCCCGAACAGACACATTAAACGGTTCGCTGTCGGCCATCATTGAGACGTTTCACTTCTGTCCAAATGTTTAGATCCGTATCTGCTAATTGACACTATATTTGTCTAATCCACCACTACAGGGACAGTAGGGAACAATTGCAAAACAATATAATCGGATAAGTGCGGTGTCTTAGGTTACATTTTTAGTTACATTTATTTTCATAAGTTTCTTCTACTTTTAGGATTATCGACCATCTTCAAACTAAAAGCTTTTGATGGTAAGAAGATCATGCGAAGATCTGCGACAAAAACAAAAGTAAGGAATTGATACCTAGTTTGCTTGAGAAGACTAGTAGACTGTAGTGTAGATGCTTTGGTCATAAAAACAGGGGAAAACCGACCTTAATACTAATATTAACATAATTTAGGAAAAACGAAAATTTTATCAGCCTGAAGTAATTTAGTCACATGGATAGTAGGTGGAGTAAAACTGTGACCGAGTGGCGTCCAAGTAATGGAAAGTTGGTGACACACAACATTGTTGCCATGGCGGGTAAAATCTGGATAAGGCTGTGTTTGCACCAGAGATGAGCGAGGATGCTTAACGAGGGATGTGTGGAACTAACCAACCACATAGTAAGAATACCTCAAGCTGTGAAAAAGAAGCGATATTATTGGTTAATTTCGCACACATCCCTCGCTACGCATCCTCGCTCGTCTCTGGTGGAAGCGCAGCCTAAGACGGCCACAGGAACGTGGAGATTGACACAAAATAAGATAGACTGGGTATAGACCCAGTAATCCTTGAAGTCGGGCTGTAGACGATGATGGCGATAATGATGACACAGTCATAAAAACTTTACTAGCTACCTAACCTACGTCCGAAATATGTGAAATGAGAACAGATAGTCCTCAGATTACAACTTGGAATCTTGGAACAGCGGAGTAATTGCGTGACACTCACAATCGAATTCAATTTTGCCAATTCAACAATATTCTAAATAGGAATACGAATTTCCTACAAAATTCTTTTGATTAAGATAGTAAAGTGGGTTCGTAGTATCCACTTATCCAGGTCCATAACAGTTTGGTGTGTCATGTAGAACAGGGCGCTTAGTAGAGAAGTTTTTTTTTTTTTTTAACTTTGCCCCACACTAGGAATTTCTCCTGTATCGTGGGTGCGTTTACAAACATTTAAACTCACATACACAAACAGCCAGACCCGGAACAACTACCTGTAGGCCATACAAATATTTGTTCCGTGCGGGAATCGAACCCGCGACACGAAGCGCTGCAGACAATCGCTTAGCCACAAAAAAAAAAACACTAATTAAAATTGTATTACGTGTAGTAACAGAAACACTTATTTCACGACATTTTCTAAAAAACAAAAAAAAAATGTATATTTTACACTAACACCAGACTTTTCAATCTCAAAAATAGTAGAATTCACTCCACACTAAAACTGCTTTCTAAACTCAAAAAGTTTAGTACTGATTTCGCTCGCCCCACTAAAAGCTGCAGCTATACTCAGAGACCAGCACGTTGAGTTCAGACGCCATATCAATAACAAGCATGTGTTAATAATAATTAGTAGGTACTTACATACGAGACCCTTTTATTGAAATTTATGCCATGATGGAATACAATTAGGCTACTGGGCGTCCAATAAATGCAGCTTTCATGCCTTACAAAAATATCACGTTTCACGCGCTCTATCGCATCCTGGGATCCTAGTCCCCTTTTATAAAACTGTACATAACGTACATTTATCTCGTTACAAAGGAACAAAGGATCTGATACAAATACATAAAACACTTCAAACGTCCAAAGAGGATAATGCCCATCATTATAAATTCATGTGTTTTGTCGTTTACAGTATTTATTTTGAACAGTTTCGAGGGGGAAAACCCTCTTTTCGCTTGAAAGCTCCCGAAAGCGCGTAGAGAAGGCGGCGGGCGGTGCCGCAGGGCCCCGTTATTGGCCCACTGCTCCCCACCCGGCGGAGACTCCGCCCTGGTGGAAAGTCTCCCTGAACCTTTGTGCGAGATCTCATTCAGTAAGCGTTTGCCGCAGTGGCAGGTAGTCGCGCCGCACGTATACGAGTTGCGAACTAACACCCATTTGAATCATCGACGCCGCTGAGTCAGTGTTGTGCGCGTGTGGACTCTCGGGTGTAATGGTGAATATTTTCTAGTGCGTTCTTAATTTCGTGTAATGCACGCCATGAGTGATCCAGCTGCTTTGGCAGGCATGTTGCCTTTCGATTCTATCGGACTGTATGAACAGCCAAAACCACGTTTTATCTTTAAAATGCCGCGGGTAGTTCCCGATCAGAAAACCAAATTTGAATCAGACGATCTCTTCAAAAGACTGAGCAGAGAAAGTGAGGTATGTTATTTCTTAATGAATAGATTTAAACGGCATAATATAAGTATTCAGCTAAATAAACGCGTCATTGAAACACTTTTAATCGTAAGTTAACAGGAAAATTACTTTAATTATTAAGTCATCCGTTTAGAAACATTGTACTTAATTATTTCGTTTGCATTGTTTTCCTTTTACAATACACAATTGTACTTTACTCTATACAGAACTTTAAAGAATTAATTTCAACAATTTATAGACCGTAGTTTACAAAAGGAGCATGTTCAGTAGCTAATTGGTACTTGTGTACGTCAGGTGAGGTACACGGGGTACCGCGACCGGCCGCCAGAGGAGCGCCAGATGCGGTTCCAGAGCGGCTGCCGCGAAGGGCACACGGAGATCGCATTCACCGCCACCGGCACCAACCTGCAGCTGGTGTTCGACCACTCGCCCTACAACAACCGAGGCTGCGACTTCCAGAAAGAGAGCGGCAAGGTAATTAGCAACTGTATTATTTTCCGTTCATAACAACTTTATCGTTTCGTAACGTACTAGTATGGCTCATTAATAATCCCTAATATGGTAATATAACACGGCGCTGACCGTATGGTGTAGTTCTTTCCTAAATGGTAGGTCATTTCCATCGAAATATTTGTCGCACGAAGCCAGTCAGGGTTTTTTCCACGGGTTTTCCAAACGAGGCGAAACGTTCTAGTAGTGCATGCAAAAACAAGCCACTATGCAGTGAAAGGTATTTATGGATAATCAAAGATTTCATCTTTCTACGCCATTATGAGTTCGAAAATTAGTTTAATTAAGATCACCATCATCACCTTAAAAACCAATATTACATTTACAGTTTTTTTACGTAAACGCTTTTCCTTTTTATATTATTAACAATTTTCGTTGAAAGAACAAAACTTTATAATTAAAAGAGTTTATTGAGAGATTTTTTCATTAGGGACGTGATCATCCGCAGACGGGACCTCAAATATTGACTGATAGCTATCATAGCTAACATCAAGACTCACAGTCCTTAGGACCTGGTTTAAAAAGACTAGTATGGTGAATCGTAGAAGTATACTAAACAGACGGTACATTTACATCACGGAGTATATTTCGGTATATTTACATCTCTTAGTAACATCTGGTTATGAGCACCTCGTGGCTAAATAATAACAGCCGCTCGGATCAATCTTTAGGTTAAGCCGTGCTTGCCTAGGTTGGTCTGTGGATGGGTGACCACCACATACCGAGTTTCCTTCGTGCCTCGGAAAGCACGTTAAGCTGTTGGTCTCGGCTGTCATTTGTAGATCTTTGACAGTCGTTACAGATAGTCTGTGGCCCGAAAGTCTGACAACCAGTCTTACCAGGGGTATCGTATTACCCAGTACTAACTGGATTGTGGAGGTTTATAGGCCGTCGCTCCATGTAAAGTTATTCAGCTACTTCGGGTTAGACTAGAAGCCGATCCCAACGTAGTTGGGAAAAGGCTAAGCAGGTGGTGATAAAATAATTACCCTGAACCTAATTATATAAAAATTGATCTTCATGCTCTCTGCCTCTGCCTCTGCATGTTGGCGAAAACATTGGTAGGTAAACATTTTACAGAATGATTAAATACCGTAAGTTCCAAAATACGGCGGTCATCAATGGATGCTGTTTTTGATGTTAGAAAATAAATATTTTCTAAAATCAAACATTAGTTTCCCTTTTTATAAAGCTAATGAAAATCTGCTACATATCCTCGAGGAGACTACATATTAAGCAAATCACGTTGTTGATGGTTTTGACATAGCTTGATGAAAGACAGGAAAATCAACACCTTTATAAGTAGGCGAGGCACGCACAACGATTTTCAAATACAACAATAAAACTGTATGAATCATAGTTACATTATGTCGTCTGCTTAGTAGTTCCAATGTAGCAGTGGATAATTGATAACCTCATTCGTCAACAGTCGTCAGTCCGTACAGTCGCGCGTCATCAACGCACTGAGCTTCCGGCCCACATTTTCATAACCAAAATTAAGACATAAATAACTTTGATGCCGCTAATGATAAAGAATAAAGGTGTAACACCACATATAACGCGTCGGTCACGCTCTGGCCCGCTCTGCTTTGGCTTAATACACTGTCCGAGTGAATGACATCTTTTTACAAAGAATAATTCTGGTTCCACTAATGTAATGTGTATGATGATGGGACATGTGAACGAATTCATTTAGGAGCTAACATTATCATTACTAACATATTAACATTACCATTCAAAGAACACAATATGAAAACTGTAGGCGGTTTAGTATGATGCTTGGGTTTGAGTTGGGTCGACCAACGGTTTAAACCAACCTTTAATTACCAAAGCTGTAATAAATTGTGAACACTGATTGTGAGTGATCCTTAACGAGAAAGATTTTGCTCTGGAAACAGTTCAACTTGATATCAATCAACTTTAATCTAATGTCAATATTTCAATAAATCGACCGAGCATGTCTTTCTATTTGCGACAAAACATCGATTCTCGGCGATCAGCATCCAGTGACTACCTTTATAACTTTACTTCACTATTTCAGCCATATTGAGACATACATCATCAATATGGCAACCTACACGAAATCTGCTTAGCTCCTGTATCGTCGCGTTAGTAGCTTGGGCGCGGTTAGTAACCTCCTGCCCCCGCATTCCAACCTGTACAGCTCGAAATATGCATTCAAGCATCACACGACATTGTCCTGATTGTCCAAAATTTAAAGATCCTGCTAAGTTCATGATCAGATGGCAGGGATATGGCTAACCAGGCCAAAACCCGTTGATAGACCGAGAAAATATGCATAAATAGGCGTTCGTCTCTCTGTGTAGTACTTAATAGTTTGCTTAACACACAGGTTGGCGGTCTCGGTGGAGATTCTCGGCCTGAAACCGAACTGGTTATCACTGATGTTCAGGTATTTATTCAGTTGATTGATAAGCAAACTATCAAGGACCTGAGTGAGCAAGTCACAATTGGAACCACCTCAGTTTTCATAAATAGCAGTGGTAGCCTAGTGGTGTGACCGTCGCAGTGCCAAGTCATAGGTTAACCCAAGGCACGCACATCTGATTTTCAGATTCATGTGCGTATTGTATAATTATCACTTGCTTCGGTGAAGGAAAACATAGTTAGGAAACCAGCATGCCTGAGAGATATTTCTTGACGGCATGTAAAGCCACATCAGACGCACTAACCACACGATGCAGAAAGAAGAACTTTTCATAAGTGCAGAAGATAAGAACGAATGTCTATACATAGGGTACCTATACCCTATGTATAGACATTCGTACTTATCCCGAGCATCGCGAGCACTGGAAAATGTGGAACCGCGTGTTTGAAATGTATAACGCGATGCCGTCATGGCCAGAAGCCTTCCCTTGTGATGAATAGCTAAATAGCATTTTTAACATCTTGAGCTGTGATTATAGCTCTAGCCTCCTGAAAATGCGACTGTGATGGTAAAAGTTATGTGATCCTTAAACATATCACCTATACTTCTGTGATCGTTGATTATATTTTGCTCCCAAAAGTGTCGAGCATATGCTTCAACGAACGGTGCGATGTTCCGAAAGAACATTTAGTTTTGCTTACCTACAGAGATATGTAGCAATTTAGAACTAACATGACATCAGTTGTTAAAGTAAAATTAAGTCTAAAATAATGAACAGTAGGTTCACATTTACCTTCTATGTCAGGACAGATCAAAGATAAGATTTAAATTTTGTGTTTGTCCGTAGCGGCAATGCGCCTGTTTTAATTCAGTAAATTGCACTCAAATTCGTGAACATTGCAGCTTATTTGAATCAAAATGAATCTGCTTTAAACCTTAATTACTATTGCTTAAGACTTTCGAAAACATCATAAGCATAAGCATAATCAGCCTATTAATGTTCCCACTGCTGGGACACAGGCCTCCTCTCTATGAGAGGGAATGGGCTATAATCCACCACGCGGGCCCAGTGCGAGTTGGTAGATGTCACATCTCTTCGAATTTTTGGTTCTAGGACATGCCGGTTTCCTCACGATGTTTTCCTTCACCGTTTTGAGAGCAGTGGTGATGAAATAACTTACACAAAGTAAAGCGCCTGGCTGGGTTCGAACCCAAGACTTACTGCTCGTAAGTCGGAGTCTCCACCACTGGGCCACCGCTGCTCTCTTTCGAAATAATAATTTTGTTGAACTTTCAAAATGAAAGGCATTGCCATTGTATTTAGTTAGGTAACCTGCAGGTTTGTTAGGCATACAATAAGCAGTGATCAACTTAACTTAGGTAGAAGAAGGAAATTAAATTTTCAATATTTTAGAATAGGTGCCTATACACTTACATAGTTTGTGTTCGTTGGGGTATCGTCAATTGATGTTTTCGATAAAATACTACTAAATTACAACCTGCTAATTTTATATAAGGTTTTATAAAACGCCTAGATTTTGACAGTTTCTATCTTATCCCATGCTAATCCAACTCTTAGCAGACCCTTCTCTAGAGAACTAATAACAATCGTTCTAAAGCCTTTATAAATCACACCTATTTCTGTCCGCATGCAACTTTCAGCGCGTTCTTTGTATGTATTTACGTATGTATAATATCTAAATCCCATAAAGAGGAGCACATTTGGTGCCGGAGCCCGGACTTATTGAATGTAGCCCCCTTACAGAGGAGCCCGCCTGCTGCGCCGCTGTATGAATACTTATATTTATTTACACTCGGTTCATTTAACAAAGCGCTCGAGTGTGCACGAGCCCTCGTCTTGTAACGATGTTTTATTATAGCGTACTTCAAACTACTCGTAGATTTCATATTCAATTTTATAGATCCAAATGATTCGTAAATCTCAATTCAAGTGATAGATAACTTGGCAAAATGATATTATATGTAACTTCGTGTTGAATAGACACGCATCTGGAATTTACAAATCAATAGGGCTTAGCAACGTTTCTGATTGAAAGTACCTAACTGTACACTTAATTGTATTTACTAATAATCTACTGCAGGGCCGCTCTACGCACCTTCTTATCTCTTTGGATTAGTTTCCCAAGACTGAGATAATCTGTCTGTCACACAACTCCCTTCTAATAAACCCTACGCACTTGACTGTAGGGACGACGCAATTATAGAAAAAATGGCATCAATGCCTTTCTCCCTCGGGAAAGGGAGAAAAGCATTTCCCCTGAAATCGATAGTGGAAAAGCGACGCCATTGGTGGGCGTCCCGACGCCGTGCCCGCCCAGCCAACATGGCCGCCGCGCGACGTCCCTGTAACCCTTCTCGTTATCTCGACGTGATCTTAACTTATCTCGATACAGAAAATGAACCAATATGGAAACGATATTTGCAAGGTTTTTATACTTTAATTTCAAAATAGGTACCATATTTTTAACTAAAATTAAATTTCTGTATGTAACAACCGGTAATGTTAATTTTAAACATACGGCAGGCGTCGGTTTCAGTATAACGTGTTTAAAGTAACCTAAAGACAACTTGTTATTAGTTAAATTGCATCCTGGTCGAATGTGTGGCACAATTAAAGGTTTGTTGGCGGCGGATGCGGCAGCCGGAACAAAGGCAGCACGCGATCTGGATCGACACACGTCTGCCTTCTGTCGCTTTGTCCTTCTGCTTTGTTACTGGAACTCACAATTATCTTGTTCTTTAAAAATGTTTTCAAATTATACCTAAATTCGTTCTTATTTGATGTTGTTCTATGTTATTTTCGATCTGCTAAAATAATAAATTGAAAACAAAACGCATATTTATCAAGATCAACCCAATACGTTGAAAGCGTAGTCCAAGAATGGACACATCTACCTGGTCACTTTTTTTAAGGATCACTTCCGAGCCATATGTGGCTGATAAATGCGTTTCAAGTTTTGCCACCAACAGTGTGGCAGTTTTTGTTTATATTTTTTGTACAATATCTTAAAAGTAGCTTTTTGTCAACAGGCCCACATCGTATCCCGATTTATAATGAACGGCGTGTGCGTGAGATGGCGGGGATGGATTGATTTGGAGAGGCTTGATGGTGTCGGGTGCTTGGAGCTGGATGAGGAACGAGCCGCAATCGAGGACGCGGCGCTGCGTGACCAGATCGAGCGGTACAATCAGCGCCTGCGCGACTTCGAGGACAAGCAGCGCGCGTACCGCGAGCACGGCGAGGAGCTGCGCGCGCACTCGCACGTGCACCAGCGATGCCATCCGCCGCGCCAGCCGCCGCACGCCGCGCACCCCGCTCACCCGCACCCGCCGCACCCCGTGCACATCAAGCCGCACTCACAAGGAGCACTCATCTCCTAAACACCAAGCAACTACCACTTCAGAGTCACCAATTCGCCATTAGCAAAAGAAACTATGAAGACTTCGAGACGTATGCAAGATGTCACGTTCTTGCGATTTTAGACCAACGCTGACAATAAGAACGAAGACTTTACGATACAAGCACGATGCGTTTCATGTTCCATACGTCTGAAAAGTGCATTATATTGTAAATGGTTCATCACCTTCCTGCCCTTGTCCCATTCTATTTGGGGTCGGTGCAACACGTTTTCTTCTTTCATTCTCCCCTGTCAGACGTCACGGCATCATTTAAGTGTGTGAAGACTAATTTGAAAGAGAAAGGAGTTCTCTTTCATATCAGTCTTCACACAATCCATCCATCTTTTCTTTAGCCTTCCTGTCCCTTTCCATCCATCAACATTCATGTCCATTACTCTTTTAGTCACATGCGTTTCATTCCTCCTCATTACATGTCCATACCAAGACAAACGATTTCCTTTCAATTATATTGTAAATGGTTGACGAACTGAAATAACGACAGTTGTGTGGTTGTCGTTCAGTGCTACAATCAGCCATAGCGGGCAGAAAGTCCTAAGTCCTATTATTTTACTTAACTGCCAGATTCACTAAATGTATGTAACTGTCTACTTGTTCAAAAGATTTTTACTTCACTAAAGTGCGTTTACTTAGTGTTAATTCTTTATACCTAATAACTACCTCCAAACACCGTAACGATTATCTTAAATCAAATCGAAAGTTACTAGGTATTTATGTATGATTGGAAGAACACGAATTGTACATCACATTTTGTATAACTCATCACCACAAAGTAGACTTGAAACTAATGAATCATACAATAATGGTCATAATTCAAAGAACGGCTTTTACCAAGCATTTATTACTTTAGGAGTAACGACTCGTCGCGATTCAAAACATCGGCGATGTATGCAATGTTAGTCATGTAGCTAGTTGTAAGTAAATGTAGAAATGTTTTCGTAGTAATTTCATCTTATGAAACTGATTTTGTCTTACGTAAATAATTAATCTTTCAAAAATTATTTAAAGAAGAGATAATTATACAAACGGTTCTGTATTTTTATCCTCGGATACGCAACGATCTACACATTCAAACAAAAAAGCAACAAGAATATTCAGTAGGCCCCTTCTGGCATGTATCTGAAGACGATTTCGATCAGTCAGTTTTCAGTTACAGAACCACCATCTCATCAAAAAATCTTTGATCATTTCTGTATGAGATTCTCAATACGTCATTAAATATTTACCCACTTAGCAAATAGTAGATTTACGTAACTCTTCATTAAGTATTGTTTACCTGTCTACTAATACTTTTGTTACACCATAATAGTAATTATAGTCGCCATTATAAAACCTACCCGACATGCTAACTTTTATTAATGAAAGTCAGTAGTAGTCAGTACCGTAAAGCATACCTAAGAACAAGTGTACCTATGCATAGAATAGCTATCAAAAATTTTAAAATTCCGTAACATTTTGTATTCTGATGGATCCAGTCGTTAGGAATTGATATATTTCTCATTAGGTACTTTTAATTATTATTAATTGACGTTCTTGTTCAGTTTGTGGTACGTGTTATTTATTTTTAAGTTGATTTTATATGTAACGAAATATAAAGTATTGTGATAATAATGTAAATAAATCTTTACTGAATTTTAAACATGTTGTTTTTATTACACTTACACACATGTGTTAAATAGATGGCTACAATATGTTTCCTATATTTGAAGATAAAGGCAACGTTATCAACGGATCTGTCAAAGGCCGTATACCTGATCAAACTCATCAGAGCTTTTGTTCACTTACGTTTTTTCGTCATTAAAATCTACGTTTTATCGATGTGGTGCAAAAGGCGAGGCGGCGGCGGCGCAGATTGCCTATCAGCAAACTATCTTAGTAGTGACTAGAAGTAGTTATCCATGCAACAACCAACCGAGGCTACAGACGGCCCATAAACCGAACCATTGAAGGCAGCAGTCACATGGCGTGTGCTGTGGTCTGTGAGATTCTTTTGACGTTGAAAATGTGCTGTTTCCTAGACTGATTTAAATAAACGATTGCTATGTTTGTCAGTTGAAGCAGTGCGATAAACGCAACAATGTTGCGTTGCCATAGCAGCTGTGTAGCGTTTTCATAGCTAAAGGTGACGCAACAACAGCGTAGCAGTATCGTAGCGTTTCTGTAGCGGACACGTGATTTGTAGCGGTAGCGTAGCAACGGCGTAGCCGTTGTACCGTTTTCGTAACGATGTAACATTAGCGTAGAATTTCGTAGCAGCTTTGTAGCGCGGACGTCACAGCTTCATAACGTTTTCGTAGCGGGTACGCAGAAACGGCGTTGTTTGGCGCAGCATTGACGTACCAACTGCGTAATGTTTCCGTAGCAGCAGTGGTGGATAAAAAATCTGTCTACAGGGAGTTTAGGTGAGATACATGTCACAACAAGATATACGCAAAGATTCGGAAACCCATGATACAGCATACTTACTGTCTCAACACCTCTGTGCGTGCAGGATAGCTCTGTTATATGGGCAGTGGGTCTTCACCGGCAACGTAGTAGCTGTGTAGCGTTTCCGTTGCGAGGACGTACACGATAACTTTTCTGTAGAAATGATGTAGCAGCTTCTTAACGTTTCTATAACTTGGCTGGTGTCATGGTGTGTATGGAGCTGTGTCTTCAGGGACTCTTCATATGATTTAACTTCCATTCATAGATCAGTTTCAGACACCGACCAACCAACGAACGCCATGTTTTTCATTTGACAGCAAATGAATAATTTGAAGAGAAGTTTGAACTCTCCATATATTCGTTTGTAGTGCCAGTTCGTCATATCACTCTAAGTCACCCAATATTTCCGCTCAAGCGTTGAAATGAAATATCATTTTATTATAATCATCAAGTAACTACCTGTCGTGAGCACTACGAAGGTTTCGATATCGTTTTATTATAAAGCGAGGGTGGCGGTCCCTCGAAAGTTACACGCTAGTGAAATTGGACATAATTAGTCGTCGAACAAATGCCAGTCTTATCCTGCCCGACACTCGGCACTGGGACACCGTGGCCCGTGGTGAGCGCACACGCGCGGCTCACCTGCGCCCGGCGCCGGCGCGCCCCTCCCGCCCTCGCTCATTATACGCAATTTACCCGACTGAGGCAATGTTCATGCTTGTTAAACACAACACACATTGAAAGCTTGTTTTAAACGTAGTTATTGCACTTAATGGTAGTGTTTGATACTCATTTAAAATCTATAAATCTTGAGTATTTCCTGGCACATGTTAATTTTAAGAGTCCTGAAAAACTAATCTAATTTAGGTACTTAATTGTTACATTATTTTATTTTCACACTTATTCAGTTCTCAGTTAAAATCAGTGTTAATTTAATGTAAGTAGGTGGCGCAATATGACAAGTTAATTTTAATAATGATGCGTCAGTGACTGGTATAGTCGTATTTGAGGATGGCACTCATCTCATGTGCCATCGTACACGATGTAACCGGAACGATGAATTTTGTGCTAAGACTCACTTAATCTAAAAAAATCTAATTTACTTTAATTCTGATTCGAATGACTACCTATATGTGTGCATAATATGCAGTATCAGCAGGTATGCTCTAAGCATTTTATTTTTATCTAAATGAAATACATTATTTAAGTCAGAATTAATTCAATACAAGTACTCTCTATTAAGATGTACAGTTGTACCTATAGTACCCAGAGTATGATCTATATCATTAAAGATGTGTCCTGACTATTGAACAAGGCTGAACCTATTCAAACATGATGAATGAAAGATTATAAAATATATACCGGATAACAACATAAAAAAGTCTCTAAAGAATGATGAACATGATACAAACTGTGTGGCTAGTGGGTAGATTTTTGAAAATATTGTAAGAACTAACGTAATGCCACTACATATCTCTACACAAATCATGATGACGTTGAAAGATATTGCAAAATTATACGCGGAACTGAGCATTATCCGGACAACATCGACACCATTGATACTATCGTAGGGGTTTATTGTGACGTACGGCACCTTGACCGTCAAAATTGAGCAGGTACCTCCTTTATTGGACATGATCTCTGATCGATGCCACAAAAAACTTGGTATTTCACAAAGCATAAATCGGAGAACGCTATCCAGAGGTGGTTCACAATGAACCCGTGATTTATCGGAGCATTCTTTTTGCGCAAAAAGCTCAGGTCAGTGTCGGAGCGAAGCACCAAAAGGGCATTTCGTGTAATCCGCGCGCACATCGTGGGAACGACGACGCACCGCATCACGAGGCTATTTGATTATGATACTGTCTACTTATTTCATACCGAACATTCACCATATTAAGGTTATGAAAATACCACCATGTGGTCAAATGATCAGTTGAAACTGAAAATGATTATAAGTGTACGAGATACACATTTCAGGTTCTATCCACAATCCACATGCATAATGTCATGCTGATTATTTAATAGTAACGCATAGCTTCACAGTTTGTAACAATGTTTTTCTTATGTCTACCTGGGCATGTAACTTTGTATTTTATATCCAAAGAGAAATACACATTCGGAAATACCTACTTACCTTTCTATTTAATCTAAAATAAGGGTACCCTCCTCTTTATTTGAAATTAATGAACTATCAAAGACCTTCTCGAAAAATTATATCGTTAAATCTTAACATATCCTGTATAGTTCCGTTAACTTGTGTGCGATACCTACAGATGAAACTTCTTCTTAGCATTTCGTTCAAATAATTACGTTTAACCCAAAATTAAGAGAGAGAAAGTAGTAATTAACTCGTTAATACTTACTTTCCTAAAAATTACATCTTTTTCCTTATCGTTTCTATCGTTGATAGTTTTACAAAGCTTTAGTATTTACCTATTAGTGTCATCTTATATATTAATGTTATTCATTGCAGCATTTGCATCCATGTAGTTGTTTGGGACAAATAGTACATTCTGAAATAAGTGAGGAAACTTTGTTATTGCATTCGAGGCGGAATTAACACCCGAGCCGGCAGGCGAGGTTGTTATGGAGCCGTGAACTGCAGTAACAAATCTCCACGAGATCAATCGACGTTTTACAATTCGACGTGGTACACTTCGAAGAAATAGAATATTAGAACGGAAAGTATTTTAGTCACGAATTATTAGGAAACTATGATTTAATTTGCTTTTTTTCCGCGCTTTGCTTTTGCCAGGTTGAAGAAGAAGAAAACGTATGATGCCGCTAAACAGACTAATATAAAAAATAGTAAATTCAAATATTTTTGAATTTAATACACAAATAAATGTTATTTTGTTCATAAATGTAAATATTTGTTTTAAATAATTGAGTTTTTCTATGATATTCTATTTATAAACACAATTTAAATATTAATATCTCTTTGCCGAGATTAAAAAAAAAACAATTACCGCAGACAATAGTCATTGAACCCATTTGAACTTAGTATAAGTAACGTCTGCAAATAACATCAGCTATCTGCCAGTAAAAGTCCCGTCAAAATCGGTCCAGCCGTTTCGGAGATTTACCGGAACAGCAAACCGACAGACACGCAAAAATTTAAAAATGTGTTTTTGTTATGAGTGTCATATATATTTTCATATGCATTCAGTAAAAAGTTGTTATTTTGATATTATAAACAGACACTTCAATTTTATTTATTTTTAATACAAATATGTAGATGTATAGATTATACGTGATACATTGTGGTGCGGTATTCTACCGAAAAGAATCGACATGCCATGACTCCACATATCAGCTTTCATATTTTTTATTAGTACCTACTGAGTTATTTAAGAAACGATGGATGATGAAGAAGACATCCTGCGCCGCCCCAAAACATGAGATAAGGGGAGGAGAATGATGATGATGACCTACTGATTATTTCGCGAAAACTAAAAACATAAATACGTATTTATACTGTAGCTGTCAGTGGTCGTAGTAGATCGTCCAGGAAAGAAGATATCAGGCACCTCATTTAACTATGTCGGTCGCCAAGCAGCGTTGCTGTGATCCGGTTACATTCAGCTTTGTCTCTGTAATCTAACTTAACAGTGACTCGCTAGAGGAGTTGAGATAACTTGGAAGTTGTTTGAATGTGATACCCATCTTACCGAAACTTACAAGGCTTCGCTGAGACACGGTGAGTCGTCCAGTCTCGTCTCACACTTGAGTGACGCGAGTGCACACGTTTGTGTCGGGCTTCCCGAGCCTGACCCGACGGCTATGCTTCTTGCAGGACCAAACCACTATCATCATAGGTATAGTAAGTATCCGAAGAAACTAACAAAACTTATGTCAAATACTTTACCGAAGTATTTATGACATTAGTTTTGGTACTTTCTTGAGAAGATCAATGAAACTCAGACACGGGACTTTTTTCAAAATGTGTATTTTAACGAGTGTTGTGAGATAAAGACATTATTTACATAATCCAACATTTTAATTATGTGAAGTTGTAAAACAGATAAAGCTGTTTATTTATACAATGTTCCTAAATGACGGAGCTGCAGAGCAGATACATCAAATGTTAGAGTTTTATAGCCGAGCCGCCAGCGCCGGCCGCGGCACTTTGAAACCGAGTACCGCCATTTCATCCATATGTTTCCTCGAATTAACGTCTGTTTTCTACGAAGAAAACGGCTGTCATAAAGCTCGTTATAGATTTTACGTGGGTACCTACGATAAACATTATTAACTGTTAGTTTATAATAAAAAGAATGAACTCGTCTTGCAGAGTTTGAACAGAAGTAAGATCATAAAATTATAGAATTTAGCAATGATTCACTGTATGGCGGCCGAATTGGGAGCTTGTTCTTTTAGTTTTAGTCGTTATAACTAGGACTGTGAACTATGATTTTATAAGTAGAAGAATATCGTACGGTTTGAAAAGAAAGGGAAATAATAAAGCTTCCGAAAAACAATTTAACTTCCAACGATCTGTGGTTGACTGTAATACTAAGCTTGGTTAAAATGAATTACCAAAATATTAATACAAAATTAACCGACAAAAAATGTAGTACCTAACAAACAAACATAGGCTTATTTAATCAAATATTGTAATTTGATTACGAAACGACTACGAAAAATAATAAACTAAATTTCCAAAAAAAATACCAAGGTTCCGAAAAAAATACTAAAGATACAAAAAAAATACTAAGTTTTCGAAAATATGTTCTGCTCAAATAATCGTTCTCTTAAGTCCTATAACTTAGGATGCAAGAGCGAGCGAAGCGAGCTCGGGACTTGGGGCACCCTGACTCCAGACAGGTTAGGTTCGAAGGGGATGGCCGCCATTCCCTTCGTGTTAGGTTACTTTATACCCAGCAGACAGAAATAGGAACTCCGCGTAGCGGAGCCACGTCGACTACGCCTTATTACAACATTTTGATATTTATCTTGACAAAAATTAGTATATCAAGCACTAAATTCCATATTTTGAGTATGCTCATTTTTTCTTTCGGAACGTTATTACTACCTGAAAAGAAATATAATAATATGGCAAACTACCTATTAACCTATGGCTGATCAAAAATCAATATAATGTAATTAATGCAGGTACTTCAATAGAGTGTAGGATAGTAACATGTAATCCCGCGACACGTGCGGGATAATCCCGGCTAATTGAGGGCGCGCGGCGCTGATCCCGGGCTCATCAGGTGCTCATCCTAACGCGCAGCGAACGCTCTCGGGCACTCGGGCGAGACACATTATTGATTAGTAATGTCAAACGGCAAACTTAAGGAAAGGGCTCATTTTTAACATTTAAAAAATATCTATGGATGGTGCAAGTCAAGTAATATTTCAGATTCATACATTAGTAGGTACATTTAGTGTGCAAGCACTCATCACTTGAAAATAATACTCTTAAATAAACCTAAAGACGTGGCGGAAGCACCTGGACACGCACTGTGATGGCTGGTTCGAGGTGGCCCATGAAAACAGTTCCTACCTGGAAATATATGGGAGTGGCCTTTGCCCAGCAATAGGACATTATTGACTAATAAACAACTGAATTGAAAACCTCCTCTTATTTTCAAATCGGTTTGAAAAATCAGCCTCAGCCAGCAATAGTGCAGTACATAGCAGCAGCAGCAGCAACAATCAGCAGGGGTCCACAGGGATTCGCTTTTAGTGAGCAACAAAGCTCCCGCTTGGACAATCAAGTAAGATCGTTCCATTTATTATCATTTAACAACATGTCGACTTTGGATGACGTTCTCGCCCAACAACAGCAACTACTCAATCAGATAGAGAAAATGTATCCAAACTTCAAAAAGGATGGCTCCGATCGCCAAACCTCGGACTATATACGCCTTAGGTTAATCATGGATTTTATTAGGAATCATGTAGGATTGTGTAGCATCGAATATGCCAGATCGCATACTTATTTACTTCGAAGCAATTTGACACTGTGAAGGAGAGATATGAGAAAATCAGAGCAGTTATTCAGAATCATCCGCCAACAGAGGAAAGACCATCAACACCGCTTCTAAAGCCTGCTACTCCTCTAGCGATCTCAAGCTCTGCTCTCTGTATTGGGCTCTGGGCAAGCCGGTTTCCTCGCGACCTTTTCCTTCGCCGTTTTGCGAGCAGTGTTGATTAGATTAACATAATTATTTATCTAAAGCTACTCCTGACTCCCGACTGACTGTTGCGTTATCGTGTACCATTAGGTACCTACTTCAAATAGTTTGTCCTTATTTGCGAAACTGTCAGATGGTGCAATGATACTTAGGTTAGTGTTTTTTCGATTTTTTCTATTCCAGGCTGAAAAATCTAAGTTGGTACCTAAGACTACGACACGCTACGACACTCTTGTGGCATTCGCTATACCTATATTTCATAAACTTCAGTCATCCACGTAGTTTACATATATATATATATTATAATTAAGTTCTTTTTCTTATTATCGACAGAAACAGAAGCAAACAGAAAGTGATGCAAGCCAGAAATAACAATAAGAAAATTCACAATTAAGAATGCACCATCCTAACCTCGAAAATATTTGAAAGTCTTTGATCTTAACAGAATAAAGCCCGTCACAGACGTAGCTTTAATATATATATATTAATATGAATCATAGTAATGCTTAGTACGACATATTTTATATATAAATTTTTGAGTGACCGCATGCGCAGCTATAATGTATATTATAGCTGCGTATGCGGCTCTAATATATATTTTAGCTACATCTGTGACAGGCTTTACTCGTTAGTGTAGGTTATTCTTGTATTCTTTTTATACCTGTTTATAAACTTGTACAATAAGACCAAGCCAGAAATGCTGACAAAATGCAAGCAATAACTATTTTTTCTAAATTGGAAAATGAAATCTTTCCGGAAAATAAGAAATAACCTTTCACTTCTATTAATTTAGAAACAGAGGCATCTGTCGGCAAGTAGCGTTATAACAGTATAAATGTTCATGTATAGGCAGCAGCTCCTGACATTGACATCCTTGTTGATTGCCGTTACGAAAAATCTGTTCTAATAAATTAAAAAGAAAAGAACGTCAACTTGGCGGTGGCGCTGGTGACGTCGGCAATCTCCACTTATTTCAATATGGGGTAGCTTAGAAAGGGTGCTTAGACCTATACTGACTCTATACTTCCAATGCTGACATAGATTGATTGAAACGTATATTAGTCGATTGTACGGTTTATTGGTGCCGATTGTATCCGTAAGTTCGGTTATTCATAGTTGTCGACTGTCCACCACTTGGTATTCACAAGCCACAAATACATTTGACATTGACGGGTATTTGATGTTTCATTTCGACATCACATTATTTTAGGAAATATTTCTAATTGTTATTGTTGCATTTAATTGGATAGGATATCGTAATTTTATTTAATTAGTTTATTATGAATGACGAGATGAAGAATAGTGTTAAAGAAACTAGGGAATTATATTCCATGATTCATCAGGAGTACGTTATTATGGCAGAATAGTAAGTGCATATTTTATAATTTAATTTGATATTGAGAAATAGATACTTATAGACTCAGTGGCCTGTTCAATGTACTAAATATAACTACATTTATACTTTTAGCCGTATGTTACAAACAGAGAACCTTCAGGGAATTTATGTGATTCCATCATATGAGAACTCATTTTGTAAGTAAAATAGTTTGAATATTCATTTAAGATTTAACCTCAGGTAAAATATGAGTGTATTAACTTTTTCAGTGTGGTATGGAGTAATTTTTGTGAGAGCTGGTTTCTATGAAGGGGGTGTTTTTAGATTTACATTAACATTGCCAGAAAAGTTTCCAGATGATGAAGTTCCTGTAAGTATTACTAATACTTGTTTAGATTTAGGAAACCTTAACAACAAGCTGTTTTCAATACCACTTACACTATCCTTTACACACCTGTTTCTGAGTAGGACTGATGATGATCACTTCTCTGTGTAATAAACCTTACTCATAAATATTGATCATGCCACCACATACATCATTGAATTAGCTGTTTAAATAAAAAGTAATAAATTTAAAAATTCTGCTACACTGCCTTGTGATGTCATCGCCTAATCTTTTAATGTACCTTTACGTTATAGATATACTGATTATATATTAATGTACCTAAAAACACATTATTTTCAGATTTTGACGTTCACATTGAACTTATACCACCCAGCAATTGATGCTCACACTGGTGTTCTGAATTTGAGTGAAGTTTTTCCACAATGGGACAGAAAACAGAATCACATATGGCAAATATTAAAATATGTGTATTCAATATTTCATAACTTGAATGTTAAAGCACCTGCAAATGTTGAGGCATCAGTTGCGTAAGTATAACACATAGTACAATCATCGTAACATACATTATAATTATACCACTTGCAACTTTTAAGAGATGTTTACCTTTTCAGGTACAAAAGCAATAAAAAGCTGTTTATGGAGAAAGTGAGAGAGTGTGTTGTTCTAAGTATAGACCATGTGTATGATGATCCACCAACAGAAGACAAACATTTCATAACATTCAAGCCATATGACCCAGATGTTCATGATGCTGTCAAAAATATAATGCTTAAAACCCCCTCCCCTAATGAAGGTGCTAATCAAGGTATATCTTGGGTACAACCAGGGTCTTTTCAAGCTTTTTCTAAAGAAGAAACAACATAGTTTTAGAGTATTCAAAATATATTTATTTGTACAATCTAAAGATTTATAGATACTATGTATACAATCACAAAAGTTCATTTTAATTCGCCATAATTATATCCTGTGATAATATTATCCATATTATTCTCTAATTTATTGTTTGAACCACCTAATAAAATAAATTATTATTGTATTTAAAGTTATTTTTCTTACTGCCTATAGATGTGAGTTTACCATCATTATCTAGCTTGTATTGTATAATGGGCTGGTGTCCACAAATCCACATCCAAAGCAAGTATTTTGCATATATTATCTAGCTTATTCATTGTCGGGTTCAGACCGTATGGTCAAATTATGTTTTTCAACTTGTTCCATAAACCAATTCTGATCTAGTTCATAAGTTTCATTTTGCCACTTAAAGTGTGTAGGCGCATTTAATTGACTATTATTAAATTCAAAATGTTTACTAAATTCTATGGCTAACTTGGATTTAACTAATCCTACACCACCATATTTGTCGTCAGCAGGGTGGTATACTCTGCCTGTACTAGGTAGCATATAGATTTTATCAGGTAAAAATTTTGATATCATCAAGTCACCTGCATATCCATAACTTAGAAAATCGCTATCATCCTTATTAACAACATGTGTGTATACTATGGGGACGTCATCACATCGTATAAAATTCCTTTCCCTTCCACACAACGAAATAAAAGGAAAGTCTTCTTCATATCGACCAGTTTTATTGAGACGTATCCTCTTGAAAAAAAACTGTAGAAACTTCTTTTCCTTAAAGCACGACGTGAAGTTTTTCATCTTAGAATCATCTAAAAATAACTAAACAAAAAAAGCAGTATAAATTAAAGTCCAATATATTTTTTTAACTCTATCAAAATTATTATTAACACTATAAATATAAACAACTAAGTACATACTTTTTTATACTTGCATGTAATTTGTATGGTGTACCTACCTACATTTCAATTTCATAACTCGATAAACGAAGTACAAAGGTTGCTTACCATTCCTTGATGATCAATAAAATAAAAATATTCCCTAATTTTTGGTTCTGGCTCCTGACCTTGAATATAATGAACATGCCGCACTTGGTAATATTGTGACGCTAATAATATTTTAGGAATTGAGCTTAAATAACATTTTAAAGCCATTCTATGAGGATGATCTATCTATCCACCTCTGACACGACCGTATTAAAAAAAATTTGAACAGAAGTGTTTATTTTGATGAACTTCTAACCTATTTCTAAACCCAACTATTTAAGCTGGCAACAAAATCGCGTAGTTATTCTACCTATTTTATTATTCAGGCCATTTTTGTATGAGTTTTTTAGTCGTAAACAACAGATCAGTAATCTTAGGCTAGTCATCTGAGCCCTAAAGAAAATTAAATTATAATTTTAAAGAAAAAAGATGTCTGTAAGTCTGTATTATTTCCCAATTTTCTGTAAAGTATCTTAATTGACTAGTTATAGTATTTTTAAAAATCTGGTGGCTTGAGTACGTCTTATTTTCCGTCAGTTAAAAAGGATGTGGTATTTTGGGTTGGTATTTTCAGAAACGAATTAATGCTGCCTCGTCGCCCTTGTGGTCGCAAGCGTGACTGCTGAGCTGAGCATGAGGTCCTATTCCAGGTCGGGCGAAGGGTTTTTACATCATGTATACTTATGCTCTATATTTGTGCCCAGTTGATGGCAGTAGGCTCGCCCCTTGTTTGGGACTTAATATAACCGGTGAAATGTGGATGTATGTACTATTAGGTACACCTCTGCCTAACCCTAAGGCGATAACAGGTGTGATGTTATTATGCGATTATGATGATTAACTAAATATTTACAAAATGGTACAACAGAAAAAAATACATTATTAATTAAAAAATAAGAAAAACATTTGACACGAATTTTTTGAGTCTGAAGGGCAGTATCAGTTTTACTTTCTTTTTATTGACTGATGTGATTTCGATTCAAATTTCTTAACATATGGTGTTTATTTATAAAAAAATCCCTGATTTTTATTTTTTAGGCGATTTTTTTTGTCTTGGGAACAATAACCGTAACCAACATTTCAAGTGCAAGCGCTTCACTAATGACAGACAATGAAATTAAATGACATCGATGACACTTTTTGTAAATTCGTAGTGTGACAGATGTGAAAAACTAAAGACCAAATCATACACAAATAATTAACTACGTAAATTAAATATGTAAATTATTATTAGTGAAATGTTAACGACACACCACAAAATCGATTTATAACTTAATATAAATTAATGAATGAATAATTAATTGGGAGTGTTTATAACGTTCCACAAGGTTACATATTCCGTACATGGAATTCACATGAATCGAAATCACGATGGAGGGTGCCCGAAGATCATGGAAACTACGTATGTACAGTGTATACCGTATTTGATACCGTATTTGCCGTATTTGGTATTTAATAAAACTTTAATAAAATAATGAATGTCTATGACTTGTCCCATTTGCAGAAGAATTCGTTGCTCACAAATTAAATGTCAACTGCCTGGCTATGGGCCACAAGTCCAACCAGGTGCTGGCGACTGGTGGCGACGATAAAAAAGTTAATTTGTGGGCCATCGGAAGGCAGAGTTGTCTCATGGTTAGTAGTTTAGTACCTATAAAAAGCAATTATCTCAATTACCCCTTTGAGAAAAGAACTTTGATTCTATTCTATTTTAAAAATTTACAGAGTTTAAGTGGGCATACAACTCCTGTAGAATGTGTATGCTTTGGCCATTCTGAAGATTTAGTTTGTGCTGGATCACAAACTGGTGCCTTAAAAATATGGGACTTGGAAGCAGCTAAGTTGTTGAGGACATTTACTGGCCACAAAGGGGCTATTAAATGTATGGACTTTCATCCCTATGGTGATTATTTAACTACAGGCTCATGTGACAGTAATGTTAAGTTATGGGACACAAGAAAAAGAGGGTGTATTGTTACTTACTCCAGCCACCGTCTTGCTGTCAACAGCCTTCAGTTTAGTCCTGATGGACAATGGATTGTGTCTGCCTGTGAAGATGGTATGTAGAAAGTAAAATAATCCATAGTAATGCTATAAAAAATAATCACCTGACACTAAAAACGGTTTTTGTCTTATAGGTTTAGTTAAGGTGTGGGATGTGCGTGTTGGCAAAGTGCTTCAAGAGTTTATGGGGCATACTTCAGCAGTGACATGTGTCAAGTTCCACCCGCATGAGTTTCTACTGGCTAGCTGTGGAGCTGACCGGACTGTTAATTTCTGGGATATGGAGAAGTTCACTTTGGTTTCCAAGTTTGATAAGGATAACACATCTATTAGGTATGTTCAATTAATATTACCGAATGGCTTTGAATCTTGCATTAATTTTCCTTGCTGGTTTAAAGTGTAATTAACAGTATGCATTCATTTACAAATAGAAAATTGTTTATTGTTACATACTATTGCTGTGATAAAATTTCAATCCTATTTGATTTTTAAATACATTTATTTTAATCAAAACTATTAATTATAAAGTTCAACAAGTTTTAAAAAGTACTTAGTAATATAATCTTCACAGTTATTCTTATAATTATATTAACCATTCTGGGGACTTGTACTTTATTCTGATTATATTCAAGGTAGTTAATTAGCACCTATTCTTTTTCTAAATGAAATCTGTAATTATGAATTTCCATTGTTCAGACACATGGTGTTCAGTGATGATGGTACAACATTGCTTGGTTGTGCTAATGATGGCTTGCATGTTGTTGGATGGGAACCAGCCAGAGTGTTTGACACGGTTCATGGACATTGGGGTCAAATTCATGATATCACTGTTGCACAATCACAATTAGTAAGTCTACTACTAATGTTCGTAACTTTAGTTTATTTCCTGATGCAACTGTACATTTTATTCATTTTCCATTTACTATTGCAGATAGCTGGATCATTCCACTCAACTTATGTTGTTTTATCAGTTGTTGATCTCAGTAAAGTTCACCCATTTGGTGGATCACCCCCCATGTCCCCACCAGTTGTGAGGGACCTTTCACCCTTCCAAAAGGGACACTCAGTGCGCAAAAGCTTTTCAAAGGAAAAACCACAAAAACAAGGTTGGAGTCTGCATTGTCAAGTCTATTAACTCATATGAAAGTGGTAACCCTAATCCAATCCTTATTTCATCACAGTCATGCATAGACCAACTCTCCTTGATGAAAAGACTGCTGAAGAATCTACGTCTGGAACGGAAGCAGATGAGGATTCAGGTGCTGTTATACCCAATATTAATGACTACACTGAGATATTCCGACCTTCTAGAGCATGTGAGTAGATAACACAAACCCAGACTGACCACAAAAATTTGCTCAACCATCTCACCATTGCAAAGACCGCCAATATTTATTTATTTTCTTTTTTAGTAACACGCACACCTCCGCCCGCTACGAGTTTTTCTTCAGAAGATTATTCAATAACAGGTAATATACATTTGCTTAATAGAGTATCATTAAGCACTTACTGCTAGTAATAAATAATACTAATCGGTGTGTATGTAATCTGTAATATATTAATATAAAATATGCGAAAGTAACTTTGCATGTTTGTTACTTTTTCATGCTGCGGCTTTAACAGATTTCGACGAAATTTGAATATGATTGTAGACTCGAGATTAGAATCATAATACTATATTCATGGTAACAGGTTGCATGTTAATGTCGGTCCACCATTCATAAAAACAAAGTTACTCACACTAACTTCCTTACTGACAATCCATCATCTTTGGATATCCCTATAAAGGCCAGTAGCAACATTTGTATCTTCTGTACGCCTTATAGTGCAAGAGCCAACAGATAAGTCGGAACCAGTGGTGAACACGTGCCTGCGCGATCTGATGCTCGACGAGCCGGTACCACTGAGTCGACCGCTGCCGCAGCCCTCGCCGCCGCAACGACAGCGGGCAGAACACTACTCGCGCATCCCAACCTCCACCAAAGAACATTACGCTGTAGTGGAAAAGAAAACTGAAGGTTTTGCAAGTAAGATTTACACATTATTTGCTACTGGTCTTGCGTCTAGCTTTTTATAACTCTAACTATTTATGGTTTGGTTAGGTTTGGGGGAATTGGTTAATTGTAATATCTCTGGTTTTAGTCTACTTTAGAGCAGTTCAACGGCTTTGACTGATCTAAAGTAAATTAAAACCTAAAAACGCCCGCTAAATCGTCCCAACAAGCGTGTTCGTATTTTTAGGGTTCCGTAGTAAACAAGGAGAGGAACCTTTATAGTTTGGCCATGTCCGTATGTCTGTCCGCAGCTTAGCTCAAAGACTCTTAGTACTAGAAAGCTGTAATTTAGCACGAATATACAGATTAGTTAAGCCGACAAAATGGTAAAATAAAATCACGAAAAGTATTTTTTTAGGGTATCTTTTGTACCTACACGCAAAGTGGGGATTTTTAATTTCTCGCGTACTCCATAAACTGGTATGTCGTTAGATAGGTCTTTAAAAAATATTGCGAGCTTGTTTACACAATTTTTCGATTAAGAGATTCGTTTTTGAAATGTTAAGGTTTAAAGTGCTAAATTTTGTTAGACTCAAGTTCGTCCGTCCCCCCTCTACTAGCTAAACGGTTCTGTTTGGAAATGTGAAAAAATTCACGGTGGTAGTATACAGGGTGAATTTTTGAAGTGTGTGTGGATGGCCAAATCTGAAACTGAGGAATAGCGAAAAATACAAAAACGAGTCAAAAAAAAAAATAGTATAACATATTTTCCTAAACATAATGTATGGGAGCACAGCTTTTCAACTGCAAATGTAAGTTTTTTTTTTATTATTACAATAAAAAAACATCGTTCGGAAACAAATTCGCATATTTTGATGGGCAAATACGGACCTACATTGTGCGTGGCCCGACACGGACTTGGCCGGTTTTCACAGCTTGTTCTCCATTTGTACTGAAAATTGGCATATCGATTTAGAGTTGGTTAAAAATATGAGGCTTGCTTCGCAATTATGGAAGAGGAGGACTTTACGAGTGCGCTATTTTCCATACTCTGCCGTGTGCCGTGTCTTACTTACCAGATATTTGCTTAATTATTTATTATACTTAGTAAGTAGTCTTATTTGTCAAGAGATGCTATGCATTATAGGGTATTGACGGTTTACTTAATCCAGTAAATTAACTATTATAATAATTATGCTATTTGCTTAATCAGGGGTGACGGACAACACAAAAGAAAATAATACATTCACTTCAGCGCAAACACTAAGAGATTACGCCGCCAGCCCGCTCACATCAAACTCGCTTAATCGACATAACTCGTACAAAGAGATAAAGTCCACTGCAGATTTGAGTAAGTTTTATGAAACTTTTCTTTGTACATTGTTAAATAATGTGCTTTAAAGTGATTATAAAAATAAAATGTCCTATTTTAGCAACCTCCAATCTCCGGCCCAGTAACAGTGATATATCCTTGGGCCCGCCAACATTAGGACCTCGATCATTGTCCTTCACCAGAGCAACTACAGATGCTTCGAGGTATGAACTTATTCTGTAATGTATTTTCGTAGTCGAAGCTGTCCAAAGCATGAACAAATACTGTTTTACAATGTGATTCCAGGAGAAGAGTGGAGCCTGTTGTTAGAGAAAATGTATCAGTGTCCCGCAGTGTCGAGGCGAACGAAGTCGAAGCGGAGCCAGAGTTCGTGCCACATACTACCGACAGACCCGTCGGACTTGATCTCGATGAATTTTTACCCGTGAGTAGCACAAAAATCCTGACACATTAACTCATCAGCGCTTATGAAAAATGGACCATAACGTACTATTTAAAACTCATTCTATTATTTAAACAAAAATGGGTGTAGTGTTCGACTGTACACAGCAGTTAACTGCTACAAAGTATGGAATTACAGGTATAATTACTAACATGAATGACGCGATTTAACTTTTAATATCTTTTTTTGACAAGTAGCGACTTCATTGACGATTATATTATTTTAATGACTGCGTTATATTGGTGTGCTGTGTATTTAATACGATAGTTTTTGCGTGTGTTTGCAGCGCGGACTGGCAGGCGGGTGTGCACGGCGCGGCGCGCGCGGCGGCGTGGAGCCGAGCGAGCAGGAGGTGCTGGGCGTCATGATGCGCGGACACGACTCCATGATGGCTGTGCTCACCGCCAGGCAGCGCGCCCTACAGGTGCGCGCACATCTCATTAACACTCCACACACACACTACATGCTTCACAATAGCAGTCGAGTGGAGCTTTATATATAGCATATCAACTAAAAACCACGCCAAACATCTATGTCACAACTACAACAGTGTCACTCCATGAGTTGAACAAAACTGAAGCGTTGAAAATTCTACTGTTTGCGACACGATATCTCCAATGCCTGTAGTGTCGAGTAGTTTAGGTGTGTGTGTTGGCTTTTTATTAAAAAAATATTTATTTGGAATTCTTAACTGACTCCACCTTTTTCCCATGTTTTCAGATCTTTCATTCCGTCCGAGTTAATAAAAGTCTGAGGTCTGCATTAGAATCTGTAATTGCTCTCGAGGATACGTCCGTCATACTCGACATACTTAATGTTATGGCACATAGACCGTAAGTTTCGTGTTTTTAATTAATATACATGCATAACTTTTACATTATACCTAACTAGCGACCCGCGTCGGCTTCGCACAGATGCAATGTAGACACACATATACATATAAACCCTCCTCTTGAATCACTATCCATTGCTGAAAATTGCATTAAAATCCGTTGCGTAGTTTTAAAGATCTAAGCGTACAGACAGCGGGGGCGATTTTGTTTTATACTGAGTAAAGATGACAAAAGATTATTATTGCTTTTACTTTGTTTCAGATCATTGTGGAATTTAGATATCTGCCTATTAATGTTACCCAAGATATATGAATTATTGCAGAGCAAATATGAATCGTATGTATACCGTAGTAGTTATTCACACTTACATGAATTTTGTTTCTTATTTTATAAATTAATGTTGCTTCTTTAAATTACAGATATATGCAGTGTGGTTGCAATGCGTTGAGGCTCATAGTGCGTAACTTCTCATCCGTGGTGAGAGCTAATGTAATTGCTCCAGTGCGTACTTTGGGTGTAGACATTCCCCGTGAAGAGCGGTTTTCTAAATGCATGCAGATACATCGACTGCTGCTCGACGTACGGGCGTTTTTGCTCAAACGACAAACGCTCCAGGGACGCCTCGGAGCTGCCTTTAGAGATCTTCATAACCTCATGCAACAGGGACTTGACTGACACATTAATATTTTTAGGACCACATGATGAAAATATGTCAGAAGAAAATCCAAGGACTGACAAACTAACTTCCCATTCTTATTAATATTTTAAAGATTTTTTTAATGAAGTTTTCTCACAGTGGACATAACCTTAGTATTTTACGGCTCACTGTTTGAAATGCATACATACAACTACTTAACATATATATATTTATCAACAATAAAGGATAACAATTAAAAAAGCTTTTATTTCTACCTGTTATATTACACTTATTACGTTTTCATAAATGGTAAAGAATGTCCTTTCCCTTGGAATGGGTTTTGTAAAGAGATTCATCTTGTTAGTGTATGTGTGTGTGTTTAGTAACAAACAATATTGTGACTAGGAAAGTTATAAATTTAGACAGGGTGAAAGGGACAGCCCTCTGCAGACTGAAGGGGTGAATTCAGTACATCATATTAAGACGACCGGTACAAGAAATGATTTCAGGAGCGTTATGGGAATCCAATAAATTTGTTTTATTTCCTCATACGCAATATCTTGTTAATAACAGAGGACATCCACAAGAGAACCAAGGTTACCGACGTAGCCCGAAGAATTGCCAAGCTTAAGTGGCAGTGGGCAGGGCACATTTCTCGCAGAACGGATGGCCGACGGCGTAGACGTTGCGTTGGACGGCCCCCACTTGGTGAACCGATCATGACCGAACCTGGTGAAGGTTGCGGGGATCCGCTAGATTCGAGTCGCACGGGACCGGTCAATGTGGCTACACTTGGGGCGGAGGCCTATGTCCAGCAGTAGACGTCTTTCGGCTGAAATGATGATAATGACGATAAATATATTGTTACTGTGGCAAAACGCACGAAGCGAACGGCAAGCTCGATGACGAGTTCGATAAACTGTAGCTATTATAGCCAGGAAGTGAACAGCTGAATTCACGCGTCGTACGTTAGAGTATTTCAACATCCATTGTTGTTTTTTTTTTATTTTAGCCGCATTATTTACATAAATGGAGTGCTACGTGCAGAGAATGTAATTTTACTTTGAAATAAAGGATTAGTAACTGAAAAACAATAAAAAGAAATCCGGTGGAATAAAATTCAAAATAAAAAGCTGAACGCATTCTGTCAGTTTGCGGAGGACTGTCCCGTACACCCTGTATAAAACAATTTCTTCAACCTTTTGAACGCCATTGTCACATGTACACACGGCCGCTCATCAAGCTGGACTGTTTGGACTTTGAACTATTAGAAGTTGAACGCTGCGAATCGTGCGAGAGGGTCCGATATGTTGTTGACGTTGTTGTTATTTAGTCTCTCTCACGCACAGACCGTATGGTACGGAGCGCCGCCGCGCCGCATTCTAACCATACCATACCTATATGTAGGTATAATGTAGGTAATTTAATAATATTATTTTGTAAGAGAGTTGAGTTCGTCGCATAAAGATTGTTATAGTTAGATTATTTTTCTATTTGCGCTGCAGCTGTGCACGTCTATTATTAAAAGATATTTATTTTTAACAACGATAACTATTGAAAAAAAAGTATGTCTAAAGTATAAAAGTAATGTTTTAGATTTTACTTATAAAATTAAATAAAAAGTTAAAACTAGGTAATAAAATTAACTTTTGAAAAAAAAAATAAGCCACAAATGTTTTCTTCCATTCGCACTGGCATATTAATAAGTGTCTACTTTTTCAATTTCACAATTTCGTGAGGCACATTGATTGGTGCCAAGCATCTTAGACAAAATAGATAGCTAGAGCTGCCTATAAACTGGATGAAAAGACGGCAAGGTTGGCGCAGTGGCTGAGCGATTGGTTGCTGCGCTGTGTCGCGGGTTCGCTCCTGCAGAGAACTAATATTTGTCCAACTGTTCCGGGTCTGGCTGCTTGATACACAAGCAGTAAAATTAAACTTAGTAAACGCGCGCACCATCCAGGAGAATTCCCAATTGTCCTCGAATGCTGCCTTTGTGATTCTTGAATAACAGCGCATGCTTGCGATTTCGATTACGAAATTCAATTGTGGTATTGAAGTCTGTGGCAGTGAAAAGGTTAAGCATTGTTCAACATAGGCATCTGGCACAGCATAATGTGGAGTAGAGAGTATTAATACAAACAAAAAAAAATACTTAAAAATAAGTATATTCATTGTATTACAACAGTTTGTATTAACAAAACAATTTTTATTTTATCACTTGTCATACTTATATTAATTACAGATCAATGCTACATGCTACTCAAAATATCATTTATTTCTTCCTTTTACTATTTGTCAGTGCACTGACTGAATTTAGATTGGGTCGTTTCATCCTATTAAACTTTTCCATTTTCTTTGCTAAAATATCATCTGAAACATCTTTAACCATTTCACCACTGCTTGGTTCTGTTTTTACTGCATTCTCCATCTCCATTAGCCTTTCGATCTCTGGGTTCATACCTTTGAATGATAGTCTGCCTTCAAGCATTGTTTCACAAAATATGAAGCTTGACTCTGATATAAAGTTACCCGATGCACTTCTCATTTCATTTGTAATAATATTAGAATATAAACTGCCATGGTCTTGTGTGTTTTCTAATTCTTTCTCTATTCTCTCTCTTGTTTTCTTCATGAACTTCATATCCAGTACAGATTTAGGTAATTGTATTTTTTTTGTTAAGCCAGCCATTGTTATTACGTTTAAAGCTATATATTATTACTAATGAATAAATGAGACTTATTGGACTAGCTCAGCTATGGATTTAGAAGAACCAAAGATCTAAATCTTTAAAAACCCTAAAACTCCGCAACTCGAAAGTTGGAAATCTTTGCAATTGCTAGTTACTACACAATTTTATTGACTACTCTTTTGCTATCTTTGTGTTTAGCAATAAATTCAATATTAGCACTTGTCGCTTGTGTGGTTAATTTAAACACGTTAGTTCACCACGCGAATTTATTTTAATCAATAAAATATAACCTAACCTAGTCCTATCTGCTGTCACAATAGTGCACAATGACAACCCACATACACATTACCTTACCACAGAATATTAATACTCAAGTCGTCAAGTGCACAACATCAATAGCTTCGCGGGAGCCGTATCTCGGTCATTTTTGAAAGTAGGAACAAAATAGGTTCTTTTTTCTCGAGTTTCCTATTTTTTAGACAAGCTGATAACAAAAAAACATTGACGTGACTCATTGGAGGTAGCGAGATAAAATCAGACAGAAGTCTTACAAATCGTAATTTTACGGTTTTGTTCTGTTCAACGTGCATAACGACTGAATTGTCATCATCAAAATGTAATGTCAATGTCAACTCATCACCCACCAGTTAAAGCTGTCAAAACAAAGAAACCATCATGGTATAAATACCATGGAAAGCGTGCTCTGTGTTTTTAAGATATATTGTAATAATTTGTGATTTAATTTAGAGCATTTCAATCGTTCTAGTTCTGGAAACATCATGCAGCTTTCCGAAATAGATAACGTTAAAATTTATAACCTCAGCGTTGGAAAGTCTCTTCCTGATGTAAGTCATAATATTCTAAATAACCTTACTGGGTAGGATATAGAATTTAACATTATACACTTTTATTACTTTACACATTATATACTTTTTACATTATAATGTTCTGTTTATAATATAGTGGCTGACGGAAAGGAAAAAACGTGCTCTTTTGAAAAAGAATATAGACCTGAGACGAAGAATTGAATTGATTCAAGAGTTTGATATGCCAGGTGTGAGCACTAGTTTGCGGGTTTCTAAAGATGGACAGTATATAATGGCTGCAGGCATCTATAAACCAAGGATAAAATGTTACGATGTTAATAATTTGTCTTTAAAGTTTGAAAGGTGCCTGGACTCTGAAGTTATAACATTTGAAATATTAAGCGAAGATTATTCAAAAGTAAGTAACATAATATTTTAATAGACTTATGCTTATGAAGTTATTGTTAGCCTCTTTATTTCCTTTATGAATGACATATAAACAAATATATCATAGGATTACTATTACATATGTGCAAGCATATAATAACAAAATTATTACAACTCATATCATGATTATAAAGTTACAATTGCATAACAAATAATTAATAAATTCATTTCTTTCCTTTTGTATAGATTTCTAAATAATAACTAAATTCAATTTTCAAATAATTTTACCATTTTATTTATATAATTCAATATGGACCCCTCAACGGGGGAAGGCCTCCTCCATTTTGCTCTAAGTCTACCTGTCCTTTGCTTTTGTGATTTAATTTTCACTGTTTTTTCTTATCATTTCTATTTATTATATTATATATTATTTTTATGCTTGCTTATAAGCGTCCTTTAATCCTCTGGGCCACTGTTTAGACAGAATATAATTGCAATAATACCTTTTCCTCTTTTCAGATTGTATTTTTGCAATGTGATCGATATGTTGAATTGCATGTGGGACATGGTCGTCATTATCGCCTTCGAGTTCCCCGGTTTGGAAGAGACATATCTTACCATCGACCATCATGTGATTTATTTGTTGTTGGTGCCTCATCAGTATGTGGATAACTTGTTTACAGTTACTGGTTCTAACTAATAATATACTTTTGTGTTTTATTAACGAGTCTAAATTGTTATTTACAGGAAGTGTATAGATTGAATTTAGAAATTGGTCAGTTTTTAGCACCATATGTAACAAAAGCAAATGAAATTAATTGCTGTGCTGTAAATGAGGAACACGGATTATTAATGCTTGGCACAGAATCTGGCCATGTGGAGGCCTGGGATCCACGCACTAAATCAAGACAAGGAATACTAGATTGTGCAATGCATTGTACAGATTCTGAATACAAGTATATAAAAACTGTATAAATAATATTACATTGTGATTCATTTTACTTAAGATTCTAATTTTCTTCATTTATTGTTTACAGAAATGACAAATTGCCTTCTATAACTGCAGCTAAATTCGATGGTCCTCTGAGAATGGGTGTAGGGACATCTACAGGTCATGTGCTGTTGTATGACATAAGATCAAGTAAACCTCTGCTTGTTAAAGACCACATGAACGAAATACCTATAAAATCATTAGAATTCCATAAAACAATGGATTATGTTTATTCCATGGATGCTACTGTTGTGAAGATATGGGATAAAAATACAGTATGTTTATCCAAACCAGTACCAAGAATTTCAATTTTAGAATTTAATTTTAAATTTGAAAATCATACTTAATTTCTAATGTTATTTTAGGGCAAGCAATACACAAGCATAGAATCATCAGCAGATTTCAATGATTTATGTGTTTTCCCAAACACAGGATTAAATATGATGGCAGTTGAAGATCAAAAAATGCAAATATATTACATTCCATCATTAGGTATGTGTACAACAAGTTGAAAACAACACCATAACAAATGAGAGTGGCACTAAAAATATATACTTTATTTAAAGTTTTGAAGTATAACTTTGAAATTTTTATGTACAGTCACAAGCATTACGCGCAATATTCAAAAGCAATTTCCTCCTAAAGTGTTCGTAGAAATTGTATGGTGTTACAAACATAGTATTCTCGAAACCATACTATTATGAAATGGCTCTTTTCTCCAAGTTGCTTTCGTTATTTCACGAGAAAATTGCTTTTGAATGTTGTATAAGTGTGAGATATTTATATGTACACACATAACTAAAAGAAATTTCACTTTTTACCAGGTCCTGCACCCAGATGGTGTGCTTTCTTGGATAATTTGACTGAGGAGTTAGAGAGCTCGGCATCACAAACAGTTTACGATGATTACAAGTTCATCACTAAACAGGAACTTGAATCATTGGGATTGGATCACTTGCTGGGAACAAATCTATTAAGAGCATACATGCATGGGTAAGACTTGCTTTCTGGATTTGTAGATTGAAATTTTTGAGTTTCAGATGCATTCATCTGAGGAGCTCGTGGCTAAATAATAACAGCTGCTCGGGTCGATCTTTAGGTTAAGCCGTGCTTGCCTAGGTTGGTCTGTGGATGGGTGACCACCCATTACATACCGAGTTTCCTCCGTGCCTCGGAAAGCACGTTAAGCCGTTGGTCCCGGCTGTCATTTGTAGATCTGTGACAGTCGTTAGGTAGTCAGTAGCCCAAAAAGTCTGACAACCAGTCTTACCAAGGGGTATCATATTATCCAGTACTAACTGGGTTGTGGAGGTCAGATAGGCAGTCGCTCCATGTAAAATACTGGTATTTAGCTGCATCCGGTTAGACTGGAAGCCGACCCCAACATAGTTGGGAAAAGGCTAGGCAGATGATGATCATGCATTCATCTTATAACATTCTCCAGCCGCTGTCCCAATTTATTTTGGGTTAGTGCAGCATCTTGTCGACATCCATTCCATACTTCTCTATTAGTGGTCACCCCTATTCTAGCCATATCACCTGTCACAGTGCTATTCATCATATATTTGGTCTCCGCCGACTCTTATAGCCACATTCATACTCAAAATTTCCTCACGACATTTTAGTAAGTAAAATAAAATTACAGATACTTTGTTGATGTGCGTTTGTACAAGAGAGCGAAGTCAATCGCAGATCCATTTGCGTTCGAACAATATAAGAAACGTAAGATAAGAGAAAAGATTGAACAGGAGAGACCATCCAGAATTAAAGTTGAGGACAACTTACCTAAAGTTAACAGAGATTTGGCATCCAAGCTCATGGATGATGGAGGAAAGAAGAAGAAACAATCAGCTAACCTACTCAAAGATGACCGTTTTAAGGTATGCTCAAGTTTTAAATGTCTATTTTTATGAAGGACATTATCTAGTCAGTATCATTGATCTTTACAATAACTTTTTTTTTATTACAGGCCTTGTTTGAGAACCCTGACTTTGAGGTGGATAGAGGAGCTGAAGAATATCGTTTGCTTAACCCAGTTTTGTCCAGGTTTGATAAAAACAAGGAGAAGAAAGTGGAAGCTGAACCAATGCAGGTAACAAACAATATTAATGATTATTCCATCTTCTCTTTACATTTATGTTTTTCATATAGGCTGTTTGAATGTGTCCTGGACTTATAGATATAGGTTCATCTTTTATACCTGAAAGATTTTGTACTTTTTCTTTACTATGTAAAAGGGACTACATCAATTAAATGTGGGAACTACAGCATTTTTGTATTGTGTTCTGCAGGTGGAAGATACTGAAGATAAAGATTCTGATATGGAACTGTATGAGACTAGTGACGAGGGCGATAGTTCTGATGAAGACCGATCGTGGGTTAAAGAAGTTAAAAAGCAACACAAAATTATTAGAAATAAATCCCGAAGAGAAGATGACACACAACCCAATGAGGAGCAAGATTATAACACGAATAGAGGCCCAAGAACTACAAATATTATTAAAAGTATATCACGGGTGAGCAAAGCTAGTTTAGGAGATCGATTATCTAAAGAAAGCTTTTCAACAATGGTAACCAATAGCGGTGGAAACCGCGAAATGAGATTCAGTATGAGAGGGAAGAAGTCAGAATCGGAGAATAACCGTCAAATGAAGAAACACCATCAAGAGAGAAAACAATTTGTGCGACGAACAGGATTTTTAACGAAAAAGAAACTTCCTAAGTCATACTGATAAAACTTATTTTAATAGTAATAAAGTGCAGTGCGCATATTAATACTTGTATTTTTTATTATTCAACTTGCTGTTCCCCGCAACCTTCGACTGCGTGAAATTATTATAACAATACTATTTTCCCTGTTTTGCAACATTTTTCATTGATACTCCGCTCATATTGATGGTAGCGAGATATTTTTCAATTCGTACCAGTTGTTCCTGAGATTATCGCGTTCAACTAAACTCTTTAGCTTTATGATATTAGTATAGTATAGATATTTACCCGTGGACATGCCAGCCCCTACTCTGACAGGCAGAGGAAGATGTTGCAATTGCAAGGAAGCTATAGTGGACACCGTGAACGGACAGCGTAACGGAAAACGTACACTTTCTAAACTTGCTACTTTGCAGCCAGGCAAAATATGTGTGACTTGCGACTAGCTAGACAAGATTGACTGATTTGGTCGCTGTTAACCTGTATAACCTAATTATTTAAGATGGAATAATATTAGACTCTTACACCACTTATCTTTCTTTCTGGCTTATCAAAGTTCATTGCCCGTAGTGGGCGCTTACTGCTTAGTTCACATCTGTTTATGCCCTCTAACTCAAGTTGTCTGTACTTTAAAACAGACCATAGGTACTTGCAGAAACCTTCTATTATAATAAATCTTGTAATCAAACAAAATATCTACATGATATGCTTTCCAATATGCAGAAAACTTGCAGGGTCGCGGTGTAAACACAATGACATTAACATCGCATTGGCTATTATCAGACTGAATGCACTGACTCAGTGCAATACCTACATGTACACATTCAATCATGTTATTACATTAAAAAAAAACATTGCAGTGAATCTTTATCTGTTGTTGTCAATGTATCCTTTTTAACTCTCCTCGAAAGAAAGTTTAATTTTGGTAATTGCTAACTCATTCGTGATCATAGAAAAAATGCAAAATGACAACGCTTCGTACGGCAGTGGTAAGCACAATAAGCTTTTAATTACCTACCGTCATTATTGAAATCTTAGTTGTTTGCTACATAAATGTTCAATTATTAATATATTATCATTTCGTATAATGTGCGTATTGGTAATTAATGTGTAGATATGGGTAATAAACTGGATAATGTGAGTTTTTTAAATGATTATGTAGCTAGTGATTTACTGGACAGCCATGCACTGGGGAACGACAAGCTCGCTGAACCAGCGATGGAGCGATCTACGAGGTCCAGTCTCGACGCCAATAGTGTGGACGTGAGTAACTCTTTATCATTTGTATATCTCAATACAATGGGGACACTGTGCGCATTTGAACCCGAGTGTCGCGTGAGTAGCACTACAAACTGAGAAGTTCAGGAATAAAATGTGTTTATGGCGTCGCTATGCGCATGCGTATATTTCTATGAATAAATACATCAGATAGTACACCAGTGATAGGTACACCAGTGTGGTGCGAGGCAGCCGGATGACATTCATCGATCGATCATTGATTAATTATGTTTGAGGTGATCAATATCGACTGATCGACAGCAATCTAGTTTGACCTTCTTCTTCCTTACTTTACATTCAAAGTACCTCATACCTAAACTACTTTCCAGATTGGAGAAATAACGGAGTCCCCAGATACTGAATACATGAGTACTTCTGCTATTTTACATTATTGTAAATCTAAGGTAATATTTTTTGACAGCGCTCTCGATTTCATTCGTCTATCGATATCGACAATCGTTTATTAATATTCCTATGTGTTATTTATTACAGATATTACTCCCATACCTAAAACTGTTAACTATTATGGGACTGCGGCCGGTACTGGATGTATCGAATTCGTCTAGATGCGTTATATGTTGCTCACATTTTCATTCAGTACAAGTTGCAATACTTATGTTTTTAGGATATGTACTTCAATATATGGCTTGTTTCAGGTAATACAAAACATTATTGTTACTACTAAACTTCAAGTTTTGCCTAAAAAGTTTCTTATTACAGTATCTTGTGTTTCAGGCGGGACCGAGGGTTCTGTTACAAATTAGTACCTCTGGCGTTAACATCCACTCTCGAATACGACAATTATAAAGAAGTCTGTTACGGGAACGTTATATTCACTTATATTGGTCCCAGTATATTGCATTTTGTGGGATTTTTGTACGCATTATATTTATTCCGAATCTCAGATAATGAACAATTACAAAATCTAATGGAAAGAGTGAGTATTTTAACTTAATTCTGAAAAACACTTGGCGCGAAAAATAGCCTTCAAGCTTATTTTGTTTAGGTGTTTCTACTATCGTCGTATTCACCTCAAGGGACGCCCACAACGAAGCCAAAACGCCTTCTACGCATGCTGTGGTTCTTCATAATACTCAGCGTCCTGTGGATGTGCCTATCATTGTGTTCAGTCAATTTGATGCTGGCTAGAGGCAACATCATCTTCAGATGGATGGAGACAAGGTAAAGAAAAACATACTTTATAGATAATTACGTCAGAAGTAAAACTTGAACGCAAACCACTCTTACTGCTACGCCATACAGGCGCTATCAAAACCTACTTAAATTTTACGTATTGATCTCTTAATCACTGTATTCCAGTTCAAACGAAGTGAGAATGTTGTTGAAGATCTTACTGATAATATGCACATTGATTCACGACATGGTGCAGGCGACTATCATCACGAGCTACTGCCTACAGGCGCAGTTGCTGCAGGCACATCTCATGTTCCTCAAGGAGCGCCTTCTTAACCGAACCATAAGTCCGCTTAATTGGATGAAAGTGAGTTTCCTTTCATGTTTCTTTGAGGTCGAAGCGCCAGGGTAGCCGGCGAAATTTAAATTTTCTTATGTTTTTTACAATTTACAGGTCAGTGTCAGGTTGTATGTTCATTAAGATATAATTCGCGACCGTAAAAAATATGGTTTTACAGAGTTATAGCCATTAAACTCATCAATACACCCTCTAAGTTCATATAATCCCATTGAATGACTTTTTCATGAAATAGTCATTCAATAGGATTATACGAACTACCCCTACCCACCCGTAGACGCCCACCTCGCTGACGCTTCCACCTTAAACAATCATTTGAACCATCGTATATTGTATTGTATTTACGAGCATGTGTCATTATGATTCTTATGTCATTGCAATAAGGTATTAATTGAAACGATTGACGCGCGTTCGTGAAATGCAACATCTATACTAGGTATTTACAAAAAATAGAGCTAACTTGCATCTTTCGGGTATTTGTGTATAAACAAAAATAAAAACGCCTAAAATAATTCATATTCTCCTTTCAGGAAATAGCAGAATTCCGTAAACTGTTAAAATATTTGAACGACGACCTCGCACCCGCTGTTTGTTTGTTCACCATTGTGAACATATCATGGGCAAGCTCTGGGCTTATGTGGCTACTCAACCTGGACAAGGTGGACACTGAAACAGAGCCCTTAGTTGGTATCAGCATTCTAAATGAGCTCTTGTGGATATCGGCAGTTATTGTACCATTTATACAGGTAATTATTATGAGAATAAGAGAACTATTACGCTTTCATGGACGTAATACATAGACAGAGATCAAAATGCGTAAATGCGTAAATATAGTGTGCAAGCAACTTAAAACTTGACGGCAAAGAAGATGTCAGACCATTGTATGAATGGAAATGCTTAAAATTATATTAACTTTCAACTCATGTTTTTCGTCCAACTCAACTTCAACTTTGCCGTCGTTATTGTAAATTTTGAAGCCTTCTTCCCGCTTTTGTACGTTGTCAAAGTTTGTAGACCTGTTTAAACGTTGTTATTATAATTACAGGCTGCCCGTCTATCGAAGGAATGCAGGCGGACACAGTCAGTGGGCCACGAGTTGTGCGTGCGTCCGTTCCTGCACCAGGACACGTCGCAGGAGGACATCACGACCGTGCTCATGTACGCGTCCACGCTGCGTCTGCACGCCAAGCTCTTCCACTACCCCATCGCCGGACGATATCTGTGTCTCGTACTCACCTTCACGGTCATAGTACTCTTCTCACTCGGCATGTGCCATTTATTACAATAATTTATCAACACTTTAAATATACAATAATTTAATTTTGTTATTTTTAATAGAAATTAAATCATCAACTAGTAAGTTTACGAGTTGTAAATTCTCGTTGTGTAAATAAATATAATTTAATCGTTTGACACAAATAGTTTCAATTTCAATTTGTATTTTTTCAATATTGGGATACGTATTGAATAAAATATTAAAGATTTATTTTTCCAATTTTTATTTTCATTTCCAACTATTTTGGCACTAACATAGGTAGAATTAATTATTTATGTTAACATGTTAAAATAAATCTATTCAAGTATTCATCAAACAACATAAACTTAAATTCGAGTCAAAACAAGATCAACCTAGATTTACAAACATTATGTCATAATTACTCGTTATACATTTAATTCTGCGACACGGAGTAGTAAACAAATGGAATGTTACTATTACCTAACTAGGCCGGCTACTCCGCGTCGAGCATGGCGAGCCGGGCCACCTGCGTACCCCACCAGGAGTGCACGTCGTGCAGTACGGGCTGGTCGCGAGAGCTGCTGCTGTTGTGCGACACGCGCACTCCACTCTTCACTGACGCTGTTGACACATACGAATACCATATTTAATTTGGGCGTGCATGTTTTGAGCCAGCAAAATGACACAAAGAATGACACCATATTGAATAGATATCACAAAACAATGAATGATGAATACAATAAAGATTGTGGCTTTCGTTTTGGGCACATCTTGGGAACTAACAAAAAATGGTATGGTTATACCAATCATCTATTGAATAATATCAAAGGACTTTATAGGAATAAGAATGTATAACAAAAGCTACATTATAATACTAATTTTTCGATAATATTAGTGAACAAATTGGAGCACTCACACTTACAAGAAGTCTTCTTTATGAGGGCAGGATGTGGATCACTAAGAGTTGGCTGAAGATACTTCTTGATCGGGCTCTCAGGTCTACAAGTAAGCATAAATAAGTATGAGGGAGATATTTTTGAAATCATATTCTAACCAAGCACAAATGATAAGTGCAAAGTTAGTTATTCTTAATTTTACCTCGGAATCGTGACAGATGGCAAACCAGGCCGCTTGAATTGGCTTTTTGTTGACGATCTTTTCGGTTGTGAATCAAACGATGACGATATATCTGTAACGTTGAAAATAAGGTTTACTAACAAAATGATGTGAAGCTCAAGGAAATGATTGATTAACTTTAACTTACTAGATATAACTGGCTGTGAAGTGGACTCTGTTATTTCTGTGCGTCCTGTGTTGGCGATCACCTGCTGTAATAATCAATGTTAAGCCTTGTATTTTTTTCCTACAAGGTTTATAAAACTCAGCTCTATTTCAAATGCATACGGTGGGCACCTACCTGAGCTTCACTTTCTAATTTTTCTTTGTCAACTTTCTCGCTGCTCATGTCAACAGCTTGTTCATTTGTTTTCCTCAAACCAGCTATTAAACTTGTTTGCTGTTTCTGTAATACAATCATGGCGTCAATATCAAGTTATATGTGTATAAAACACAGTCGTAATTAATGTAGGAGTATAAAAATCATAGTAACATTATCAGTTAGTCATAACTTATGACTTACGCTACTGTTGGCGCGTATCTTCTTGAGGCAGCCCTCGAGCCACGTGCGTATAGTTTGCTTGGCGACTTCCTCTTCGATCAGAAACTCGAACTCCTCTCGCGCCAACAACTCTTCCATCTGCAGTGACTTACGAATGTCCACCGTGCGGTATGATAGCATACTGGAACAATTTAATTCTTGTTATAGAAAGAGTAATTGAAAATGCTTTATCAAACTAATCATAATAAAGCACTGTTATTATGAGAATTAACCTGAAAGTGCGAAAGAAATCTTCTGTTATGTAAACTTAAACGTATGGAAGGTCCTATGTATATTTAACCATAATGCACTACTGGATATTTACTTGATAACGTCATGGAAAGTAACATCTTCGCCGTTGTGTAGTCGCTCGAGTTCATAGCACATGTACTTGAACAACAGCCTCTCCTTGTGGGTGTCGCACTCTAGACGACCTTTCAGGAGCCGCAAAATGAATTTCACCTAAAAATACCGATATATTTTAATTCGTGCAGCGACAGGAGCGCTAATCATGCATGTGTTTTTACTTCATTGACTTAAGGTTGAAATTGGAATGATTTACTTGCGCTCGTGATATGCAGAAACTTCACAATATTTGAACTCACCTTTCTAACAGGTATAACACCTTTCTGATGCACGTCCACAACATTCCAAGTATTCTGAAAGTTTCTTATGTCAGCGTAAGACAGAAGAGCGTCTTCTTCGTTTGAGTAGAATAATGAAAAGTTCTCCATGATAATAGCTGCGGAGTACAAAAATTATGTTACAGAGGAATAGTAGTAATATGCAAAACAAAGGTTATTTTACAGTGTCCAGTAACTCATGGTGTAGTCACCATTTTCATTTACGCATTTTAAAATATACTATAATTTTGTGACAATTCAATGTTTTCTATAAAGCTCACAATGTGTGCCCTAGGGTTGATACCACTTTTGATCAGTCAGTTAGACCGTTGCGTTGCTTTTGAATTAATTGCAATAAACCTACCACACGGGGCGGCAAAAGCTGTTAAAAAAGTCTCATTTTATTAAAACGCTATTAAAACTGACAGACTGAAGAAAAATAAAAATCGTCAACAGACCCACAAGCAGGTTGAGTACGATATACGTAATAATGACGTAGAAGGTGCAGAAGTAAGCGAGCGAGGCGGTGAAGTTCCCGCAGTCGGTCTCCCAGTAGTTGTCGGCGGGCGTGCAGTAGGGCGGCGCCACCATGCAGTCGTGCATGATCTTGTTCCAGTCCTCGCCCGTCACGATGCGGAACAACATCGCCACGCTGTGGATCGGCGAGTTGAAGTTTGCGCGTCTGCGAAGTAGTGTAAACTTCATAATAAGTATTGTTATAATAGTTCTCAGAGAGCAGCGGTGCGGTGGCCCAGTGGTGGCGGCCCCGACTTACGAACTCTAAATCGTGGCTTCAGACCCAGGCAGGCGCATTACTTTATCTAATTTATTTCATCACCACTGCTCTCAATACGGTGAAGGAAAACATCGTGAGGAAACCGGCATGTCCTAGAACCAAAAATTCGATGACATGTGACATCTACCAACCCGCACTGAAGCCTGCGTGGTGGAATATAGCCCATTCCCTCTCATAGAGAGGAGGCCGAGTGTCCCAGCAGTGGGTGTTATGCATAATGCTATAATAGTTGTATAAGGAACTATATCTTGAGAACTGAAAGGTTGTTTTTATACACAACCATTGAACATTATTAAGCGGCGAAATCGCCTGGCAATTAGTTAGAAGTAAGTTTAGAATATTAGTTCAGCCCAAATCACGACTTCCTACTTTTAAACCACTGACACTGGTCACACACATGATAAAAACTTCACAAGTGAATTCCATCCGTCCAAAATATATATAAAAATAGAGTTTGAAACAGTTTCGGCCCAGTATCAACAGTAATTTAGAATTACTTCTTTTATTCATAGCTACAGGACACTAAAACGACGCTACTTGTACTCAAATGGCACCACAGAATGATTATTCACCTGCCAATGCCTTCGCCATATTTGACGTTTCCAAAAACAATGGTCCCCGCCAGAGCATAGAAGAAGACGAGCAGGAACATGCCGAAGATGATGAAGAAGCTCTTGCAGACGCTCACGCCGACCGTCAGCATCAGCATCTTGAGCGTCGTGTGCTTGCCCGTGATCGTGAAGAAGCGCAGGATCACTACCATGAAGCCCACGAAGTATGACAAGTCGTTCTGGTAACACAAGAAAATATATTTTGATGATATTTTTTTTTTTTTTTTACATAATACTGTTTTAAATTTTTAAAAACAAAACCATATAAAAAACATGAGAAAAAAAATAGTCATAGGCATCAGGAACGAGTTATTTTTAGAGTTTGTGTGGGGTTGCGTCTATAGAGTTAAGTTATAATAATTGCCGAAACTTCACTTCAACATCTTATAAAGATAGAAGACTATCCTTACTCAGTATTTATAGTAACTACCTAATCCGCGGCCGTTGCTTAAAAAAATATCAGTTTACAATAACTAAGATAAAAACATAACATACCTTCAAAGTAAAATGCATAAAGATCCAGATGCATCCAGCGACGGTGACGAGCAGATCGTACCGGTTGCGGCGACTCTGCCAGTAACCGCGCGGGGTGAACGCTATGGTCTTTAGCAGTACTTCCACTACAAACACTAGTGTTAGGAGAGCTGATGTGAGGGCCAGTTGTTCGGTGTACGGAGAGTAGCGAGACCACTGGAATATGTTAAATACAGGTCAGAAGAGTACTTTGTCAATGTCCTTGTAACTTTGGTTGGCCAGTATTTTGGATACATCAAAAAAAAGGGAAGACGAATTTTCTCAGACATTGGATAGCCAGATCGATTTTTCGGCCCCGTAAACCCCTATATTGCAACTTTCACTGAAATCGTTAGAGCCGTTTTCAAGAACGTGATTACAAATATTGCTCATTTAATAGTATAGGATGAACTCATAAAACTACTGAAAGTGCCATACTGGTCGCTAAATTTTGGGCTGACTCAATTTGAATTGTCATCGACACACTAAGAAAAACTCATAAAACAATGTCTGCTAGTTGACATAAGCTTATGGCAACTCTCAATGAACGGAGTCCCTGTATCAAGCGGTTTCCCTCGATATGTCCAGCTAGCCTAGTGATCCCGAAGCATGGTATAAGGTAGTTTTTTCTACCGAATCAGCCTATCTGATTGCTGAGCTCAGGAAGCGATCTTACGTCCTACTCAAGTTTACGTGATTTATTTACATTGTTTTAGTATCCACGTACGAATATTAAGCGTACGTACGAATAGTAAGTAGTGTTAATGTAAGGTGGTACTAACCGTGACAGCCAACAATCCACTGTTTAGAAGCACAACGATCGCGATAACTCTTTTGAAGCTCAAGTTCTGTGTGACGTCATAAGCAAAGGCGCGCACTTTGCGCTTGTTAGGGCGAGGGGGTAAGTGTAGCGGCTGAGCGATTTTCAGTCGCTTTTTTAGGTCACACCTGAAAAATAACGATATGAACAAAATTTTATCATAAACTAGCGACCCGCCTTAGCTTCGCACAGGTGCAATGTAGACACACATATATACATAGAAACCTTCCTCTTGAATCACTCTATCTATTGCCGAGTTTAAAAGATCTAAACGTACAGACAGCGGGAGCGACTTTGTTTTATACTATGTTAAGATTGTTCAGAAATTTTGAGTTCATTGGTAATTGTGACCAGACCAAAGGCCATATTCACATCGTGGCGGTATAAGTATACCTATGGACGGAGTCTTCCGTTATGTTCCATCGCTAACCTGATTTAGTTATAGCTGAACTAGACAGAAACCTTATTGCAATGCAAATAGAACCAGAAAGTGATCAAGTTAAACTACTTTTTAAATATGTTTTTTACGCAAACCCTGCGTAGGGAATTACAGCTTACGGCTTGCGGTCGCAGGTTCAAACCCTGCTCGCACTCGAATTTTTCTTTCCATATCAAAGTTAAACTAACGGGTGATTTTTTAAAAGGTATAGGATTTGATTTTCAAAAAAAAACACAAAAAAATTGAAAAATTTGATGAAATCTTTATTGGAATCGATAGAACGATCAATATAATTTAATGTTTGAAGATGATTTCATGCAAATGCTGGCCGCGGCTCCGGTTTAGATGGCCCATTCGCAAGGCCCAATTTCGGCACACTCTCTCCAACATATCAGCCGGTATATCACGAATAAATGCTTCAATATTGGCTCCCAGTGCGTCAATCGTTGCTGGTTTATCCCTGTAGACATGAGCCTTAACATGGCCCCACAAGAAATAGTCCAAAGGCGTTAGATCACACGATCTAGGCGGCCAATTGACGGGCCCAAAACGTGAGATAAACTGTTCACCGAAGGCGGCTCTCAATTGGGCCATTGTTTCGCGTGCCGTGTGGCATGTGGCACCGTCTTGTTGAAACGACATGTCAGGCATGTCCAATTCTTCCATTTTGGGCAAAAAAAAATAAACCGCCTTCGGTGAACAGTTTATCTCACGTTTTGGGCCCGTCAATTGGCCGCCTAGATCGTGTGATCTAACGCCTTTGGACTATTTCTTGTGGGGCCATGTTAAGGCTCATGTCTACAGGGATAAACCAGCAACGATTGACGCACTGGGAGCCAATATTGAAGCATTTATTCGTGATATACCGGCTGATATGTTGGAGAGAGTGTGCCGAAATTGGGCCTTGCGAATGGGCCATCTAAACCGGAGCCGCGGCCAGCATTTGCATGAAATCATCTTCAAACATTAAATTATATTGATCGTTCTATCGATTCCAATAAAGATTTCATCAAATTTTTCAAATTTTTTGTGTTTTTTTTGAAAATCAAATCCTATACCTCTTAAAAAATCACCCTATCTTACCAACGTCGCTGGTCGACAGTCAACAGAGCAGTGCCCTTGTTCTCCGAGTAGTTAGCGATCACCACACCGACGAATAGAGTTAGTCCAATCATACAGCCCAGAAAAATGTATACGTGTATATATATCGCGTGTACCTGGCAACACACATAATGACACAAATATTAAAGATGGTTTAAAAAAAATGCTGTTGCCCTTTTCTTGAATACACACTTACCGGTCCCAATGCTTTAATCAATACATCTCGAACATCCAGCCAGCCTTTGAACGACAGCACTTCGAATAACGTCAAGAGTGCATCACCGATGTTATCAAAGTTGAATCGTTTGGGATTCGCCCTGAAATAATCAAAATATATTTAGTAAGTAGTACACAAAAGAGAATTGTCACCTACGTCTGAAAAAGTTTTGGACAAAAAGATTTCAATATCAATTCAAATCACAAGATCCGGTTCTCCGCCTCCGACATTTTAAGTCTGTCATACTTACACTAAAAGTCATCCTGTTTTGGAAAAAGGCCTTCTCGCGACCATAATACAAGATGTAAAAGACCCTCCACGAATCCGACAACCAAGCATTCTGTGCGTGCAAAATAAGTAACTCAACGCAAAAATTATTGCTGGGAAACGACTTTTTTTGCGGTGAATAATCACGGTTTACGATAGGGCTCAATTTAACGCACTCAAAACATTGTACCTTTAATAGTACAGTGCCAGAGGTAGGGCTCGGAACAAAAAAATGTTGCAAGTTTTTGTTGTTACAATAAATCCTATCTCGAAATAGCAATCGTTTTCGTGTACGTGTTACCGGCTAAACCCGATTTTAGGCCAAACTAGTTTGTCCTAGGCCAAACTAGGCACTCTGACTAAATGGGTTAGTTTAGGTTAGAACTGTGACCCACCACGCGCGAGCCGAGGGCGCATAGAAGGCCGATGAACCCCACAGCAAAGTTGGGCGGATTGTAATTGCTTTGTTTGTGTTAGTGTATCCTGACACGATAAACACGTGAATTGGTTTGGCCTAGGACAAACTAGTTTGGCCTGAAATCGGGTTTGTCCGGTAACATATGCATGTTTGTGCTCGTGATTGTACCTACATATTTTGTTGTAATATCTTACCAGACTCTAGGCACGAGCATGGACGGGAAGGTCTCGTTGGGCCCGGGCCGGATCTTCATCTTGCTGACAAAGACGCGACGCATGAACACGCCCACACAGTCCTCGCGCTTCGTGATCGTGGGGTCGTTGCACCGCGCCAGCCTGAAACGTAACAAAAACATAATTCAAGTTGGGGTTACTTTAATTCTCTACCATGAAGTCTTGGGTCTGCGAAATGTGGGTTTACAATGGGTACACTTCTCCCTCTGCCTAACCCTTTGGGGATTACAGGTGAGGTGTTATTTTATGTTGAATTCTCGATTCTATTGGGATAATCTTCTAATATTTCACAATTCGATTTAATCTATAACTTAAGAACATTATCACCCACCTGCCACCGTATAACTGTACGCCATAGCTTGCAAACACGAACATCAGAAGGATCAATAGTGTCGATACCTGGGGAAAATTAAATTGTCGTCAGTATCCCAAGCGAATATGATATAAAATATTATGATATTTGGCGTACTCTTACAAACCAGGCCACGCCAGTATTCTTGATTGGACTCAGGACTAATTTCACAATTGAAAATGAATGCGATCAGCACATCTAAACCGCGTTCTAGAGCTGTGATTGACATTATTGCTATAAAATATTGACAATGATAGCTTGCAACAGCTTGAACGCCGTTTAGATGTGCTGAACGCGCTTAATTTCATTGATGAAATCCGCTCTTATTATAAGTTAATTAAGTGTAGGAATGTAATTACAGTACGCGGCAGGTAATATGGCACAAAAAGCAATGTTAAAACGACCTTCATATTTTGATAAGTCCAAACTCACGAGCAGTATTTCTTTGAAGCCGCGGCACAGTTCGTAGACCACCTTGCGCATGTGCGGCACGAGCGTGAAGATCCGCAGCGGGCGCACGCAGCGCAGGATCATCAGCATCTGCGCCGCCGAGCCCGGCGGGACGCGCACCGGCATCCAGCACAGGAATGTCAAAGACACCTACCAAAATCGCCAAAATCACAGTGATCCTCATTTTCTTTAAAATAGGGTTGATTCTGGGTTGCTTCCACAACAAGTTTGTTAAAATAACAGTAATCTAGTAATAAGGTTGTTGCTGTGAGAGGTAAAAATTGTGAAAGAATTGTATATTCTTCACTGCATTGCATTGTATGTGGTTCACGGTGCGGCTTATTGTATAGAAAAGGGTAGTTTTAGCTACAAGGGTTGTTTCATCTGTAAAGATTGATTATCGATAAGTAGTCAACTACAGTTACATTTTCTAGAGGCCAGGCACCGCCTAATTGTACATCTCTTGACCGATAATTAGTTGGCGGTCGCACAAAAAACGAGTTTCCGATTCTATAATCGTCTGTGAGTGATATTCTGTAACAAATTGGATGGTGTACAATACTTACGATGTAGATAAAGACGTCCAGAACTGCGGCGGCATCTTTCAAATAAGCTTTAGGCGTGAAGAACAATCCATCTGCTAAAATTTTCAGCGCCAGTTCCAAGCTCATAAAAACCACAAATCCGTATTCGGCAATCTGAATAAGAAAATATTAGAATTATTTACTAAGATATTTCAAGATAAGTTGACCATATTTTATAAGCACAAAATGAAAATGGTTTACGATGGTTTATAAGCCAACATTTACCTGCAAAACAAAGTTCTCCATAACTCTGTAGGTAGGCGTTTCGAACATCATCGATAAGCACGAGAGGGTGGTGACCATAATCATGACCCAATCCATGTAAGTCACTAGGCCCAGGAAATTACTGGAAATAAAAACGTAAAGTTAATGTGTGACTGTGTTTTATAACATAAATGAAAAATTGTTATAAAAAAAATAATAAAAAAATGCAGAAACGTATCAATTGAATTTTTAGCATAGATAGTTTACAGGCCATAGATTAAGATAAGCTCCAGAAAGATGCACGATTGTGGAAAATACTTACTGAAAACTTTTATAGTGTACTTTTCTCTCATTGCCTGTGACGGGGTCTCGCAGCCGGGCGTCGTAACGCGCGTCGACGATGGCGCGACATATCTTCCTGAAGCGCGACTCTCTGGGTACTATCAGCAGAGGCGTGTCGAACAGAGGATGATTCTCGCGCAAATCTTCTTCGCGTTGATTCCTAAAAACAGTATGATTATGTTTTAAGGATTGTGTAATCCACAGGCAAAAATAATCATCTTTTTTTTTAATTTAAAAGACGTCCCTTACACACGCACAATATCGTTTAAAAGAGTAGGGTTTACAAATGAAGAGAGGCAGACGGCTATTTCCTCTTTTATTTAAGGGTATAATTATTTAAAGCCATTAATTACTTAATCAGAAAGCCTTGGAAGGAAGAAAGTGTAAGAAAGACAGGAAGACTACGATGATAATTAACTTTAGCAGCTTCGTATTATGGAAGAAAATATGTAAGTATCTTTGCTCAGCTCAGCTCACCTTCTCATCTCGGCTTGCTGCCTCTTGGCCTGCAGCAGCCGTATGTCGAGGTAAGGCGGGCGCGCGCGCGAGGACGGCACGACGCGCGACGCGGCGCCGATGTCGCCGTTCTCCAGCAGATGCTCGTACGTCTGCTTCAGCTTTATGGACCCGCTGCGCACCGATCGCCGGATAGAGCGCGAGCCGAACCTGAGAGCCATATTATTGCTCAATCGTTAATCAGGCCATATCTTTTTAACTTCAGCTTAATGTACCTCTCTGAATTCAGAATCTTAGATAGGTATCGGGTTTCGGGAGTTATCTAAGATTCTGAATTCAAAGTTAAAGCTCTGGCCATACTGAGATTGAATCCCGCGCATGATGCGACTGACGCAACAATCACTCGACTATTCGCACCAGTTTAAACACCTACAAGTTAGTTGACACATTTGGCGTATGAATTTCGTCCCGCATTTCGCGCAGAATTCGATTCGGTTTGGCCAGGGCTTCATACTGAAACCCAATTAAATACATACTTCTTTTGATCGACTCGCAATTGCTTTGCGCTCGATATTGTCCCTTGCGGCTTCAGACCTGACTTGCCTCCGGTCGCTAACATTGCTGAATCTCCCAATAGGGGTCGATGATTATTTGAGTCCCTGAAATAGCATGAATGCATCATGATTGTTGAAATGATTGTTTGACGTATACTTCTAGTTTTATTCCAAAATTAATATTATCATTCACATAATAAAAAGTGAAACAAAAAAGAAAAGAAAATAAACCTTAATCACGAGACCTTTAACTGCAACAAAATTGACACCTGTGAAGGTAAAAAAAACAACAAATATTAAAGCATCAAAAACAAATGCAAAAAAAAAAACGGAAAAAATTGGCAGTCTGTGGATTTCCGTTCTGAGAGCCATATTGTAGAAATAAGAAGTAGGAAAAGATTGATTCCGTATAACATTGTATAGCATTCCATAACATTAACAATGAAAGAAGTGAGAGTAAAGAAAAACATGAAAGATCATTTCCATTGAGCATGCCCATACCGAAAGGGTCACCAACTCGGTCTAAGCTGGGTATTAAAAACCCAGCTTAGTTTATCGACTTAACGCTATTACCGCGATGAATGTCATGCAGGCCCACCGATAGTTCGGCAGGGTGTGTTCCACTAACTCAATGATGGAGCTGACGACGTGGCGGCGCAGCGCGGAGCTGGGCCGCTGCGACGGTGGCGCCACCACCAGCGTCTTGACCAGGCAGCGCTTGCGGTACGGGAAGGCGATCTTGGCCACGCCGATGTACTCGAAGGCGCGGCGAGATACGTCGCCGCCGGTTGCCGCACCCGGTTCCTCCTCGCCTTCTACTTCGCATACGAACTGACGCATGAATGACTCGCGGACCTGTGGGATATGCAACATATGCTTTGTGACATAGTTATACTACTTTACTTTGGAGCTAGGCGGGGAAGGAGGTTGAGCAAAAAACAGATTTGTGTGGTTTTTGTTTACTTTTTTACGGATGAAATAGTAGTTCTTTAAAGAATCTAAAATGCAGGATCTCAAAAAAGGCAGTACCTTTTGGTTAGGTTTTTTTTGGTTACATTCTTATTCTTTATTGCACACAAAATAAAAAAATATTGATTATTTTTTGATTGATTGTTCATAAAGAAGTAGAAGTTACTCATTTTGTACCTATTTAAAAACTTTTTAACAAAAAAATATACAGACGAAAACAGAAACCGCGCTAAAAACGTATATCATTAAATGATGGTAGGTTGATTGATCTTCGTTGAATATTTGTTTAGCGCCACCTCAAAATTTGTTACGTAGGTACCTTCATTCATTTAGGAGCTTATTTAGTTTTATTTTTCGCTTGTGAATGCCTAATTTGCCCACCAGGGTCCAGCGGCAAGGGCCTCCTAATTTAATTCAACCTCTGTCGAATTTATCGATCGTGCGAAAATCTAATAGGTGTGCCAAACCTCAGGCAGAAAAAGGGCGCCAAAAGGCAATATTATTCGTAAGGCGTATTTAAAAAAAAAAATAATGTTGTAAGTTTTGTAGGAGTATTACGAGTACCTACATGCTTATGATTCTACTAAACACTATAATTTAATACGTTGTTACTTATCCTGTGACGCAACTTACCGACTATATGTACATATTTCCAACAGATGCAAACCTGCTAAACATGCCATATCCTTGATGTGTAATGTCAAGGGCCCAGAGAAAAACCCATGCATCCATGGAGATTGAAGTACTAGTTTTGTAATAAATAATTCACCTTGGGTAGATTGAAATCGCCTGGGACTTTGTGCAGCTTTGTCATTTGCGGGCTATCAGGAAACTTCTCGAATATTCTCAATCTGAATGGCAGGCTCTCTTTGATTTCCGCGCTTTGTTGCCGGTACCTGAGTTGTTTCAGTTTTTTAATGTCCTCGTCCAGTTCCAAATTGTCTAAGATTACTGCTACGAAAAGTGATAACACAATCTGAAATATAGTACGAAATGAACTTGAGAATGAGAACTTTACGTGAGTATAGAAATACTTGTATTAATTACTTGTAGAAATACTTGTAGAAATACTTGTATTAATTACTGGAAGTATAGTTTTCTCTCTTACCAAAGTGACGAAAAGATGGTACAGTATGAAGTAAATGGCAACTAGAGGCGTCAATGTTTGGCTTGTCCTCACCATGGTCTCGTCCATTACCTCTACCCATGCTTCTTGTGTGAGAATTTGGAACATAGACATGAACGCCTAAAACATGATAATTAATATTATTAGTACCTGCTTATATTATCTTTATTTTAAGTAGATAAGTATTGAATATGTGGTATACAGTATGTGTTAGCATATCAAAATAGTCCTTATCAGTAATAAATTCGATTTCAATATTATGAAATTACCTCATCAAATGTTTCAAATTTCGTAAATTCGCACAGGAAACAAAACAGCTGCATTGAAATAGAAGAGCTGATGATGAGTAAACACATGGTGAATATAATCAAGCTGCCGAGTTTCTTTCCTGGTCCAAAGATTTTATAGACGAATCCCTCCAATAATGGCGATGCTTTTATCAACCTGACTATTCGAAGAACCTAAAATAAAATCAAAATAAATATTCACATAGCAATTTATTTAATTAATAGATTAGTGAAACAAATTGTATTTCTTAACAAGTGTAAATATTTACCTGAAAATATGTAAATCCTGACATGTAAAGCTGGGGTATTATATGAATTGTGGTTCCAATAGCTAAAAGTAATTCAAACTTGTGAACCGAGTGTTTGAAATAGCCCTTCAGGCCTAGACACCAAATTTTGATTAATGCCTCTAAATCCAAAAAAATAGTAAATGCAATCTGAAATTATAGAAAAAATATTGTTGTAGTTTAACTGTTGACTTAGGTTAGATAAATAACTTACGAAAAAATAATCTTTGCTACCTCTATGTAATAGTATTTCTCGTAAAAGAATTCTCTAGGATTGTCATCATGTTTGAAGTTCATTGTTGCTGTTATTATTCCATTAGCCAAAACAACCCCCATGACTAGTAGTCGAAAATATGCAGACCTTAATAATCTGTGGAATATTTCTGGTGCACTGCCTGAAAGGACCAAATAAATATTATATCTATTTCATTAATAATTTAAACTCAGTAATATTTTGTAAATTTTGTGATACTTACCTGAATGTTTATTTTCATCAATTGTTACCAACTTCCATCCATTATCGTCGCCAGTAAAAAACTGGGTGGTGCTACCCTTGGTAATAGGGTTCCTGACACCCCACATTTGTTGGAACTGTACCCTTATTTCATTGAATGTTTCTGTTATTACAGCTATGAAAACGTTCTTCACCAGCCAAGCCAAAAAGAATATCATTGTACTGGAAAGATTTTACAATAATTTATGTAATATTTTACTGATGATTTTGAGACTAAAGTTAGGCAGTTTTGATGGTTTACCTGAAGTATAAAGCTGATCTCCAAGTTGGGAGAGAGTCAATAGCCCGATACATGATGAACACCCAACCTTCCTGAGATGATGCTTGGTAGACAGTGAACAGGCTTGTTGCTAAGAAATAAAAGTTTCAAATTACATAAATAAGTTAACATAGTTTTAGGGTAAATCATATTCTAGTTTATTTTTACTTACTAAACTCTTCAAATCCATTGAATCCCATAATGTATTTGGATAAATTAAGTTTCATGCACTTCATTCCAGGAGGACATTGATATCCTGAGCCAGGGTCAGGGGAGCAAAAAGTGTCAGGGATTGCTAGGGAATTTATAGTGATTTGACTGAAAAACAGAAAGCACAGATTAATTTAAATGTTTTATTTCATTATAGCAAATTATTAGTATGTAAGGTGTGTTTTTGAACAGGCAGCTATGCCACCCATTACAAAGAAGCAGGTTTATTCTTAGAAAATCATGTAGAGCTTTTGAAACTTATCAACAATGCCACATTTGTTGGCATAGCTGCCATGGAAAAGAAATCCCTTTAAAAATACACCAATTTCCAAAAAAAAAATATTAGACTATACTTCATCAATACAATATACTGACTAGGGATTCGTATCATTCCTGACACAGTGATGAGTTAATTCTCCAAAGAATTGTACTCCAAGCAAGCTGTATAGTGACATGAAGAACAAGAAGAATAAGGTCACATTGTAGATCTGTTGACTTGATCTCCTGTAAAACACAAAATACACAGTGTGAGTGTTATGTGATGAATTCAGCAGTAGAAGAAATTACTTGGAATTATTATCATGCTTTTAAAATGCAAGTAACTTAAGCAATATCTATATATTATTAAATCTACTTACTTGAATATCTGATTAATTCTTGATTTTGGCATAGAGAACTTTAGAAATACTCTCAAAAATCGAATCATTATCAGTGGTCTGGGTGCTCTTAAAATACTTAGGTAACTGTATCTGGGTACTATACCAGTCAGCTCAAACATTTGTAATAGAACAGAGACCCAAAGAAAAAACACCATTGAGGCATCAAATTGGCACCAGTGGTCTTTTAAGTAGGCTACATCCCCCTGAAAACATTAATTTAATAAAGTTTTCACTTTGAGTACTTTGCATTAAAAGTAATCAATATAAGATCCTTCTTTTTTATTCTTATTATAGGGTAATATAATAACTAGATACTTTTTTGGCACATACCTTCAATATTCCTCTAATATGCATTTTAGCTATCATTTCTGCAGTAAATAAGAGTGTAACACTGCAGTCCACGGCAAAAGTTATAGTTTGTAGAGAAGGGTACTTTTCAAATGATTTTGGAGTATTTAGTGACACAGACATTAAACTTAATAAAGCACATAATCTTAGAATTCTTCTAACCCAGAGCTGAAAAAGAAATTAGTTTATGTTAATTACTACATCTTTATTGGCTACCTTTTGAGGCGGTTCAATAGAAGACTGTGCCCTCCATTAGGTAACGTTATTTTACTAATTTTATTAAATAAAAAAAACATAATATAGGTGCAGGAGCGATGTGGCAAGAAATTGGCTCATGTTCTGCTTTACAACTTAAAATGGAAGCGAAACCGCGACCTGTGTAAAAAATTACTAAATTACCTTGTTTACCCATTCAATATCAGCACTTTCGTTTAGAGATTCCTCTGGACCATAGTCTGCTAGTACCGGCTCCCCTTTGAGGCTTTGTTTTCGACCCAACATTTTCATGAACTTAATAATTATTTTATTTGAAATCTTGCGTTGAAAATATCGGCTGTATAAGCCGAACTTTAAAATATATAAAAGCTACGAAATGGACAGGAATTACTGCTTAATTAACTGTTTAAATCGAAATTTCCCGTAAGAATAGAAATTACAGAAAACTGAAATATTTCATGAAGATTTCGCGAAAATCTGTTTGACATGTTTTCAGTTCTGTAAATATTATTGATTTTCCCAATGTTGCCAGATAGCACAAACTATCGATCGATCACGACCGACAGGTCTACTTTTAAAAAACTCGGATCACGGGATTTTGAGTTATTTATTATCAAGGTTGTGTGTACCTCGAAATTACCAATATTTCTGCTGAGCGATGGTGACAGCGAGCGAGGCATCCATGTGTTCGAGCTATTTCACCATTTGTTTCAGTATACCATGAGTGGATCATAGTGGATGAGGCTGATGTAGACGTTATGATCTTAAAAGCCGGTGATTCTTTTCTTCCTGTGTAAAATCAGTGATCTTGCTACAAGATCACTGATTGAGCACATTTTTCAAAACCATTGCATGGGAACTTAAAAAATCCATTCCTAATTCTATTACAAATACTTGCAGAATAATCTGCACCATTTGACATTTACTGCAGTTGAGCAGTTGTCAATGTCACAAAGTAACTGTCGGTTGGTTGTTGTTTGTTTGACTATTTCATGTTTGTGTTGTAAATAAAAATATAGGAAACTATTGAAAACGTGCGTTATAAGGCAACAGATTCTAAATATAAATTAGATTGAAAACATACATTTAAAATGTTTATTTATATGAGCAAGAAGGTAATTTTATTTTGTTGTTATTCGGTGTTTCCATAGTGATTTGGTGCAAAGATTCAAATATTTGGTCTCGTGCACCTATAACTAACTTTAAGCTTCCAGATAAATAAACTCTATTATTACAACAATATTTATATCTATGTATTTATATAATTAACTTAGTTTCAAAATAGTTAATTAAACTTTACAGAAGTTTGTTCAATTTTTAAGTAACTTTTGTACTATTTGCAACTATTAATTACTACATTATGGTTACATGCGAATACTTTTTAAGCTAATCCTAGCTAACAAGTAAGTATTGTCCAGACCAATTTTCCTAGCTTAGCACATCAAAATGGCAAATGTGAGATAGCTTGTAATAGGTTCCACTGAATACACAATGCTAGTAAATGTAAAGCCAATAGCATTGCGGTTATTGATATGATCTAATTAGGTACTATCTTTGCCAGCCATTTGAGGCTAGTAAACAAGCCAGGATAGTAAAACCAAAGCTGAGGGGAGCTCTAGCTCAAAAATAGAACCTCATCCAATGAAACTATTACATTTGCTTATGGCTATCTCACTTGCCTAAAAATAAGGATAGTTCTGCTTCTACAATACCACAGTGACTAACTAGCAACTAGCACTGTATTGCTATCCTAGTTACAAAATCTGTCCTCATGAATAACTTGTAAGCATCATGTTAAAATGTTATTATGTGTAAATGTTAGTGAATAAACTTAATAAAATAACTAGCAACCTCCCCGGGCTCCGCCCTGGGTGCATTTTACTAAACACAGCTCACCTATTGGGCCCAAAACTATCCTACCTTTAAAGCTGGAACCAACAATACATATTCACAAAATTTCATTTAAATTTTTTGGGTGGTTTAGGAGATTAGTGTATCCGAACATAATGTCAATGAACTGAAACTAGAATACATTATCCAATTAAATTAAAAATTAAATTAATTTTAAAAAAATCCGTATGCAAAATACGCGCTTTGACGTGGAGTTGCGGATACCAGCCTGTTATACAATACAACAATACGTTATTCAAATGAGTTTGTTAATATTTTATGTATCTTTATTTCAACTACTACTATAATTATATCCTTCTAGGTTTTATAATTGTTTTAATATTCTCTTTTCAGATTGCAATACCAAAACAATCAAATGTAGCTTGCATATCTTGGAACCATTCATCAGGATACATTGCTGTTGGTGGAGAAGAAGGCATGTTAAAAGTTTTAAAATTGGAATCTGGTAATTTTACTGACCATTTATTTTTAGAGGATAGGCAAGTTGCTCAAAACTATTCATTATTTTCAAACAATGATAAAAACATCCTGCAAATGCTCGGAATCGTTTTTAACCGACTTTTAATGTTGTATGTTGCATAATACAACTTAGTCACATTTATTTAAAATGTACAAACATTCTATTTTCTGAAAACTTAAATTTTTTTGTATATTAAGACATACTTTTTCATAAACCAAATCCATTTGCCATATTATTATATGGACACAACATTGACATCACACACAACATCAACAAGAACATTGACAACACAACAACAACAGCAACAACATCAACAACATCAACAACAACAACATACAAAAACAACAACATACAACAACAACAACATACAACAACAACAACACCAACACTGACATTGACAGAACATCTACATCTACGCAACTATACTTAGTTCATGTTCTGTTTGGTTAGTTTGCATTTGTGTGGTTGTAATCTTTATTTATACTATTTAAACTTCATGTACAATAGTGGTACATAGGCGGACTTAATGCCTAAAGGCATTCCTTTATATTATATAATTTGTATTCAATGAATAATTGTATATGTATAATCAAAATGAACCTATGAACTGTATTTTTTTTTTCCGTTTATTTATTGCTTTACAGGAGGTGGGGGGAATCTCTCAATGAATCTAAGCTTGGAAGGCCACACTGGTCGATTGTGTGTGGCTGTTTGGAATGAAGTCTTTCAGAAGCTGACCACTAGTGATGAACATGGTGTCATCATTGTTTGGATGCTTTATAAGGTAATTTCTACCTATTTTGTAAAGCAAGTACTTTGTATACGAGCAAATGGTTTGTAGAAACGTAGCAAGTAGTTTGTGGTGGCATTCTACAGCTTGACAGCATTAAATATTACCACACCTTTCTAGCACACACTGTATAGTATCAGTTTATGTATGTATATTTATAAAGTTGATAATTCATCAATGGTGTTGTGATAGAATTATGAAAATGTGAATAAACGCCACAAAGTCAATGTGTCGTCCTGGGAACAGCCACCGTATTCACAAACGCTCCTTCAAAGATTTCGATACCGAAAGTCAGTTTCTATCTTTTTTTAGCATATCGAAAACGAGCGAGATGGCCAAAGAATTCCCAAATCCTATCGAAACATTTGTGAATATGGGAGCAGTTCTGAAACCTACTATAGTATTGTTTGTTTTACTTTCCAGGGGTCTTGGTATGAAGAAATGATAAATAACAGAAACAAATCAACTGTGAGAAGCATGGCTTGGGGTTCTGATGGACAAAAGATCTGCATTGCATATGAGGATGGTGAGATAACATTGATATTATATAATTCCAGTTATTGAAACTGATGAATAATGACCTTTAAACAAAACTTTTTACTGATTTGCCTTCATTTGCGAATCATTACAATTTAAACCTTATATCCTAGACACAAAATCCACATGACGTGGTTCATTCTCTGCAGAGACTAACTAATCATATTATTACAGGAGCTGTTATTGTGGGCTCTGTGGATGGTTCTCGAGTGTGGGGCAAAGACATTAAAGGTCCAGGGCTTGCAGCAGTTCAATGGTCGCCCGATAACTCACAGCTACTCTTTGCGCTGACTAATGGAGAGCTGCACATATATGACGATCAGGGGAATTTTACAGTATGTATCTTAGTACAGTATTCGGGCATGGGTGAAATGACATGTCGTGCTTTAGAATGACAGAGACGATAAAGCCGAAAACAAGCATTTTTTATTGATAATTTCCCGTTTTAGATGCCAGTTACTATTCATGGTGTATCAGGATCAATGGATATTGTAACAATGGACTGGTATTCGGGAAGCGCTCCAGCCAACAGACCCGTACTAGCAATATCTTACAGAAGTGGCGTGATATTGTTAATGAAAAATTGCAATGAGGAAGGTAAAGCGATATTTCCGATACTGACCTTAGAAACATGTTGAAAACCTATTCAATAAGTTGATAAGTTGTACTTCAAGTTGAAACACTATTCAACGAGTTGAAAAACTATTCAATAAGTTGAAAAAGATTCAATAAGTTGAAAAAGATTCAATAAGTTGAAAAACTATTCAACAAGTTAAAAACCATTCCACTTGTTTCTAAGGTTGGTTACACATCAATAATTATTGTTTGAATTTGATAGGCCACGTAGGTGCAAATAGATAGGTGGTAGCAACTATTTTCTATTGGTGGGGTACTTCATAGGTTCTATGAGCAAAATAAAAAAAACTATTCAATAACTTGAAAAAGAGTTCCCTAGATTCTAAAAGAACCAAGTTCCTAAGATATTTTAATCATTTGCAGATAGTGTTGTTGTAGAATCAAACATGTTGATCATTGATTGTCTCTGGAATCATAATGGCACTATCCTGGCTGCTGCCGGCTCTACGACAGACAAGACCAACGTGGTTCAATTTTTTGGCGCATACGGGGAGGTATGTGCGTAGAATATCTTAATAAAATTGACTCATTGAAGTAATCCATAACTTAAATGCTTTAACATACTTTTGTTACAGCATATCAGAACGTTGCGCGTACCGGGTGGTAACATGAGGGCTTTATCGTGGGAGAAAAAGTCCCTGCGACTTGCTATCGCCATCGACTCCTTCATATACTTTGCTAACGTTAAAATGGACCACAAGTATGCTTTCTATGGAAATACTTTGGCCTATGTATCAGGGACAGAAACAGTTACTTTTTGGGATACTGTAACACATCAGGTTAGATTAGTTTTCACGGCTTGTTTAATACATATTTCTAAACAAAAAGTAATGTTTATTTTTTATTTATGAATTTAGTCCTGGATAAATCATATTCCTGATGTCATTGATATGTGCGCAGTTGACGAATACTGTGTGATAGCCACTTTGGGACAAGTAATAATATCAAATCAACAAGGAATACAGTGTGATGGTGAGAAAAATCATGTTTTTTTACATCAAGTTTTCAAGTGTCTAATGTACTCTGTATGATGTATGAGATGTATCTATAAAGTATATCTATACAATAAATTGTGATAACTACAAGGTAATAATCTAGTAGTAGTAATAATCAAGTCGCATAAGCTTGTTAATTGCGTTTATTTATAAAATTTTAGCCAAAACTGTAAGTATCCCGGTGGTATATGTGACGATAAACAGCAAAGCGATTGTAGTAGCCGCGTCTAAGGAATCGTTTATAATATGGAAGTTCTCTACGCCGACCAGACCTCGTAAGTATTTAATTTAATTTAAAAAATTATGTGTGACTGATTATTAAGGGGTAAATAATAAAAATAATCAACAATAAAAGTGATCAGTGACGAAGAATAAAGCTATGATGATACAATAGATTTCAAAATTTTATTCAGTCCAATTATTTATTTTATTTCTTTCTGGCTGCATTTAATTCACTGTAAATTAACTTCAGCGAACCAAAAACATTGTACCTACTGTTATTGTTATATTAATTACGTGTCATGTGATATTTCAGGCTCTACAGAACATTTGTACCAAGCCGACGGGTCACTCGTCACGACCACAGACGCAGGGTTTCAGGACGACACGATATGCTGTGTCGCAAGTTCTGACACCCATTTGTTAATTGGAAGAGACTCAGGCTCTATACTACTATTTTCTCTGGTGAATTTTAAGAAGATCACATCGATCAATATGAATTCGCGGCCTTATCGGTTGGGACTCAATTCTAATTCCAGGTATAAATTTTGAATGATTTAATCAAGAAATAAACAAAAATAACGCATGTTGAGTGTTCGTAGTGACACATATAAGCTCCTTGCGGATCACATCCATGCTAATATAACAAATAAGTCATTAACTCCGTCTGTTACCTACCTTTTCATGCCTTTTGCCGTTAGAGCGGATTTAGCGCACATATAAACCAGAACAGGCTTTTTTTACACGAGTCTATCGTCGTCGCATTGCACGCCCCTAATGAGTGGCGGGTGAACCCCGACATCGCCAAAGAAATTGGGTGCCCGACGGCGGGCTGAGCTGGATGGGTCGCGAACGTTAGGCGTAGCAGTTCTCGCGGCTCATCTGCAAAGGCGACAGTAGGCTCACGGCGCTGTTTTTTAGTGGGTGTAAGCCCCACATAACCAACGGACGGTGCGGTATGTGTCAGACATTTGTCACAGTTTAAAAAAAAATAAAAAGGCTTTATTTACCCGATACTCCATTCCCGTGGAATGGTTCCTTACCTCAATGAAGACGCAGCCGCAAAAAACTAGTTCATTACAGTCAGAAGATCTTTTAAAAAGGGCCCATAACTTTGTTTCTACCGATTTCACTTAATTTATGGGACTATATATTTTTTTGGTTTACAGCAAGTTCTACGTGATCGACCAGCCAGGCTCTCTATATTTGTTGGAGACCGAAATGGCCAACAACATAAGTATCGGACAAGCGTTACGTAAAGACGTGTGGAGCGCTCTCTGGGCGTCCGACAACCCGCAAATGCTGGCAGTGGCGGAAAAAGCTAGGCTCTATGTGATGAGGGATACTGAGCCTGAAGAGCCTTTGACCATGCAGGGGTACCTGTGTAAGTTTAAGGTACGTAGAATCTTCACTCTTCTCATTTCTTGTCAACTGCTAGACAGAGTACTTGTGAAGCATCTATGACAAGGTGTCCAGCTGTGTATGTACATCCTTGGACTTTCGGAACCATTTTTAAGATCTCCTGTCCAGCTCTAGTTTGCCTCCATATTGTCAAAGATAGTATTTGCCTATTTTAAAATATCAATGTTTTTAGGAATTGGAAATTACCTTAGCACTTTTGGACAATGTGGACGACAAATGTACACCTCAACACATCGTAAGAGTAGAGGTTAAGTCTCTGAGAGACACGAGACAACTCATTGAAAAAGTAGGATTAAAGGAAGCAGAGAACTTTATTAAAGATAACCCACATCCGCAACTATGGTATGATTTGTCTATACTATATTGTGACAACAGGAATGCTGTACTGCCTGCCGCGACTGCTGAGTATAAGGTCCTGGTTTCGATTCTCGGGTCGGGCAAAGTGCTAAGTATTAGGTTTTTCCATCAGAAATTTCTCAGTAGCAGTCACGGAGTCTGGATTCGTGCCCGGTTGATGGCAATAGGCTCGCCCCTTATTACATGCGACTTAAACATAACTGGCGAAATGCGTGTATACTATAATGTACACCTGTGACCACCCTACGGGGATTACAGGTGGAATGTTATGTGTGAATGCTGTAAAAATATACAACTAATCAGCATCGGAATCATGGTTTTCTGTAATCCTATTTTCATTTGTCCTTTCCAACGATTGTGTGTATAGTAGTTGTGTTTTAGCATGGCGATAGCGGTCATTGAACCACATACATTTATTGAATCTTTTCTTTAAAAAACTTATACAAACCTGTTAATAGCCCCTGAATTGACATTGATTGTGATCCTGAACATTAACAGAAGAAACGATAAGTACACGGTTTATGGTTTCAGTTCGTGTAAAGAGATATCAGGGAAAGGGCAATGACCGTTATTGCCATGCTAAAACACAACTACTATAGTCACGATGCTTCTTTCAGGTTACTGTTAGCCGAAGCTGCTTTAAAAAATTTCGAGTCTGAATCGGCTCTAGATACTGCTGAAGCTGCGTTTGTGAGACGTAATGATTATGCTGGAATAAAATTTGTGTCCCGTTTGAACGCATTGCATTCAAATGCTCTTAAAAAGGCTGAGATATTAGCTTACTTCAAAGATTTTGATGCTGCTGAAAAGATATATCACAATGAAGACAGACGGTTTGTTATCAGACACTACGCAATTCCTAATTAAATTAATTAAGATTAACACCTTATCTAATACTCTATAATGTTGATAATTACATTGCAGAGACTTGGCTATAGCTCTTCGAAAACGTTTAGGGCACTGGTTCCGCGTAGTTGAGTTATTGAAAATGTCGGCAAGTACCACCGATGCGCAGGTCAAACAGGCGTATAGTAACATTGGCGACTATTACATTGACAGACAAAATTGGTAATTTACTTGGCCTACCGCTTGACTGATATGATGGCTGTGGTAGCTGCGAGGTGAAAGACTTGTGTTAACATTCGTCAGCGGGCCAAAGAAAAAGCTCTTGCTTCCACAGGCACCGTCTAAGTTAAGCGGCAGACCTGTTATTGTATCTTTGATTGCTAAAACCCCGTCAAAGACACAAAAAAGTCTAATTAGTAACGTAGATCTGCTCAAATCGAATGTAAAAAAAAATCCAGGAAGAATAAATTTAGATGTATCTTTTGTACAGGACAAGTGCGCTTGAGTACTACAATATGTCAAATAACACAGAAGGATTAAAGAAATGTTATATGGCGCTCGAAGATAACGAGTCCTGTTCGAAATTGTTCACAAGCTCTCCAAGACTCAAGGTATTTTAATAAAAGGAGATAATTTATTAGTAATAGTAATATATAATAAAATCCCTATCAAATTAAATTATAAAATAACTCTCAATTTCTTTTACTTTCAACAGGAAGTTGGTGTGACAAAGCAAAATGCATTAGATGACCTAAATGATTTTATAAGTCAAGCGCCCTCTATACCAGGTATTATGCAGTTAAAAGAAAGCGGCAGGATGACGCAAGCAGCTGAAATGGCGTTTCAGGCAAGTAAAGTACGGTACGTGGCCGTTAAGAAGGTATCTGACTTTTTAGAAAAAGTTAGATTTTGTAGACGGTCGTCTCTGTCACTTTCGAAAGAGAAACTGCCACTCGCCCATACACATAATTATACATCATAAGGGCGAAATGATACGAACGATCTATTCCAGTGTGTAACTTATTGTTTTTTTCTTCTAGCTAGCTAATTTAGAAGCTTCCAAGAAGGCGTCGCCCTTGAAGATCAAGAAGCTCTATATTCTAGCCGGTCACTTGTACGGCCAAAGCAGCGTCGGTTAGTTGGCATTATACTCACATTTCTAGGGCTTTGCCGTAGATTTATTTTTCTTGAATTTAGATAATGAGTCACACCAATGTTTTTTATTATCAGCAAGTCTAAAAAATAGGTACCTAACACAAAGTTATTTTTGTTTTTCATATCTTCAAAAATGACTGAGATATTAAACGTTAAAGTAGGGCTTCCGCGGCCAAATCTGACTAAGCGACCGCGCTGACGTGTGACGCCACGCCGCGAGCTGCGAGTACATCGACATACTTTGGCTCACTGCGCTCTCGCGATTTTCTTATAGTGGATCACTAAAATGGTTAAGAAATATGGTATTGTGCTTATGTGTACCAACTCCACTGAAAAACGACAACGTTTTCTACCCTTTTACAAAACTGCCATCACTACGTTAATTTAGTAACAATAATATTTAAAGTAACCGCTAACAAAAACACTTAAAATAATAAGTGCAAAGTACATACTTTACAAATCAAAGGGGTTTGAATTTAGTGACCGGCCTAACATCCGCCATTTTAATTTTTTTTCAAAGTTGCGGCCATACATAAAGCCTATATTAATCGATAGCTGGTATCAATACAAACCAGTTTTATTTGTGACAAAATGTTCTAAAGAGTCACGTTTCCGAGAATTGATCTATCAAAGTTAAGGCGAGGTTACCCCGAGCGTCGTATGCATCAATCGCTTACCCCAGCCCCCGCACGGAGAGACGATACGCAACAAATTACGCGGCGCGAAAACGCGCGCGCTTAGCGCACTGGTCATGAGTTCACGAACTCGGGTAGGTACTAAGTTGCGTTACAGGGTAGAGCGATGCAGTAAAACAACTTGAATTGATATGTATAAGTTCACTTTGTTTTATTTTTCTAGAAAGTATTGGTTATAGATAGATTAGGAACCTACGTATTCTATGAACGTGAACCTAATTACTAACAATTAAAATAAGTAGATATAATTAAAAATAAGAAGGTATACTTATTTATTTTTGTGAATAAGGTGAATTTAAAATCTGACTGACACCAAGATCATGAATACGGGTATGATTCAAAACTACACGCCACGCGACATTCGGTTTTAAAAAAAATTATGCTTTACTTTTTTTTCGGTTTTGTTGTCATGGGTTTCGTTGTAATGGTTTTTGGGGTCGCTGATAACTAAAATTAGGCCAATATGAAAATCCAAGATGGCGGCGACGAAAATTTTCGATTTTTTCTTCATGAGTGTCATTTTCGTGGTTTTTGGGGTCGCTAATAACTAAAATTAGGTCAAAATGAAAATCCAAGATAGCGGCGACGTAAAATTTTCGATTTTTTCTTCATGAGTGTCATTTTCGTGGTTTTTGTGGTCGCTAATAACGAAACTGAGGTCAAAATGAAAATCCAAGCTGGCGCCGACGAAAATTTTCTGTTTTTTCGTCGTGGGTGTCATTTTCATGGTTTTCGGGGTCGCTAATAACGAAAATCAGGTCAAAATTAAAATTCAAGATGGCGCCAATTAAAATTTTCAGCTTTGTCGTCATGGGTGTCATTTTCATGGTTTTCGGGGTCGCTGATAACGAAAATTAGGTCAAAATGAAAATTCGATAGCACCAAATTTTTTTTTTTGTTTTTACGTCATGGGTATCATTTTCATGGTTTTCGGGGTTCAAGATAAACATAGAAACAAAAAAAATTTTTTTTTGTTAGCGACCCCAAAAACTATGAAAATGACACCCATGACGAAAAAACTAAAAATTTTCGTCGGTGACATCTTGGATTTTCATTTTGTCCTCATTTTCGTTATCAGCGACCCCGAAAACCACGAAAATGACACCCATGACGACAAAGCTGAAAATTTTAATTGGCGTCATCTTGAATTTTAATTTTGACCTAATTTTCGTTATCAGCGACCCTGAAAACCATGAAAATGACACCCATGACGACAAAATCGAAAATTTTTATTGGTGCCATCTTGAATTTTAATTTTGACCTCATTTTCGTTATCAGCGACCCCGAAAACCAGGAAAATGACACCCATGACGATAAAACCGAAAATTTTGGTCGGCGCCATCTTGGATTTTCATTTTAACCTTATTTTCGTTATTAACGACCCCGAAAAGCACGAAAATGACACCCATGACGACAAAACCAAAAATTTTCGTCGGCGCCATCTTGGATTTTCATTTTGACCTCATTTTCGTTATTAATGACCCCGAAAACCACGAAAATGACACCCATGACGACAAAGCAGAAAATTTTAATTGGCGCCATCTTGAATTTTAATTTTGACCTCAATTTCATTATCAGCGACCCCGAAAACCATGAAAATGACACCCATGACGAAAAAACCAAAAATTTTTGTCGGCGCCATCTTGGATTTTCATTTTGACCTCATTTTCGTTATCAGCGACCCTAAAAACAACGAAACCGACACCCATGACGAAAAAAACCGAAAATTTTCGTCGGCGCCATGTTGGATTTTCATTTTGACCTCATTTTTCTTATCAGCGACCCCGAAAAGCACGAAAATGACACCTATGACAAAAAAAACAAAAATTTTCGTCGGCGCCATCTTGGATTTTCATTTTGACCTAAGTTTCGATATCGGCGACCCCGAAAACCATGAAAATGACACCCATGACGAAAAAACCAAAAATTTTTGTCGGCGCCATCTTGGATTTTCATTTTGACCTTATTTTCGTTATTAACGACCCCGAAAAGCACGAAAATGACACCCATGACGACAAAACCAAAAATTTTCGTCGGCGCCATCTTGGATTTTCATTTTGACCTCATTTTCGTTATTAATGACCCCGAAAACCACGAAAATGACACCCATGACGACAAAGCAGAAAATTTTAATTGGCGCCATCTTGAATTTTAATTTTGACCTCAATTTCATTATCAGCGACCCCGAAAACCATGAAAATGACACCCATGACGAAAAAACCAAAAATTTTTGTCGGCGCCATCTTGGATTTTCATTTTAACCTCATTTTCGTTATCAGCGACCCTAAAAACAACGAAACCGACACCCATGACGAAAAAAACCGAAAATTTTCGTCGGCGCCATGTTGGATTTTCATTTTGACCTCATTTTTCTTATCAGCGACCCCGAAAAGCACGAAAATGACACCTATGACAAAAAAAACAAAAATTTTCGTCGGCGCCATCTTGGATTTTCATTTTGACCTAAGTTTCGATATCAGCGACCCCGAAAACCATGAAAATGACACCCATGACGAAAAAACCAAAAATTTTTGTCGGCGCCATCTTGGATTTTCATTTTGACCTAATTTTCGATATCAGCGACCCCGAAAACCATGAAAATGACACCCATGACGAAAAAACCAAAAATTTTTGTCGGCGCCATCTTGCATTTTTATTTTTACCACATTTTCGTTATTAACGACCCCGAAAATCATGAAAATGACACCCATGACGACAAAGCTGAAAATTTTAATTGGCGCCATCTTGAATTTTAATTTTGACCTCAATTTCATTATCAGCGACCCCGAAAACCATGAAAATGACACCCATGACGACAAAGCTGAAAATTTTAATTGGCGCCATCTTGAATTTTAATTTTGACCTCAATTTCATTATCAGCAACCCCGAAAACCATGAAAATGACACCCATGACGAAAAAACCGAAAAAAAAGTAAAGCATGCAGCATTTTTTTTATTTTACATCCTCTGTATTTTAATGCAGAGGAAGTAAAATAAAAAAAAATAAAGTGATTTTATCTTAAATATGTAAATAAGTCAACTAAATAAAAAAAACTAGTAGGTACACACGGCGGCACATGAAGCTGTCATTTCCAGTATAAATTGCCCTCGCTTTGTATAGATTTCCTATACAATGAGAGATCCACATAAACTGGTTTTGTACAGCTTGATCGGCCGTCGTGCGTACAAAATACGATATCGACCACGACCATTACTCATTCTATCTCGTTCTCCCCTACATACTTTCTTTTTCTGCCCATGTCGAACTCGATAATCTTCGACTTACCGGGCTCCCTACAAAACTTTTTTAGAATTCCTTACAAAAAAAAATTAGTGGAATAAATGTTTTGATTTTAGTAGGCCAGTTCCAGGCAGTTTTTGAATTGTCGAAAAAAAGATAATAAAATGAAGCTACAGTCCCATTCAAAAGGCATAATAACTGTGAAAGTACTGTAGTTGCCCATTCCAAAGTTACCGAAATTTATAAATAATATTGCGAAATCATAAATAGCGACTTTTGCAACGACACAATAAAGTTCAATTCAGGCCGCGCAGCGCTAATTACCTACAGTTGTATTCTCCTAGAAGCTGCCTCTCTTTCTATTGCGTAACTCTTATCTTCTACCTTCTGACTACGTTCCCTATTAGGTACCTACTGTGAGCAAATAACATTTCAAATAAACCTAGGCTCGGTGTTTACTAAGTATTATTTTTTACAAACTAGTTTTGGCTCAGCTCGTAACAGAACTTAGCGGGGGTGGGATGGCGGGTTCGAAAAATTGGCAATTTTTATTGTTAAAAACCTAATATAACTCAAATGATATAATATTAAAAACCATAATTTAGACTTGTCTTTGCGATTTAATTGGATTAACAAAGTGCAAGTAATCGTGTATCGCTTTGCCGGAATATCTAGATCGAAGTGTGAAATATGTAATATGTTTTTTTCAGAATTTTAATCCGTGCTATAAAACGTGAAATAAAACACAATACAAAACGACGTTTATCTGGATAACCTCGCCTTAAAGTAGATTCACTGATGGCATCTTCAGCACAACTTTGATTTGATCAGCCACGCATGAAACCTGTGTCAATCGATAGCTGGCATCAATATAAATCAATCTTCTAAAGTGTCACGTTTCCGAGATAAAAGCTATCAAACTTGTGCTGAAGATGCCATAAGTGAATGGACTTTAACTTTGATAGCTCATATCTCGGAAACATGACACTTTAGAACATTTTGCTTCAAACAAAACTTGTTTGTTACCGACTTGATTGTATGATACCAACTATCGATTAATACAGGTGTTATGCGTGGCCGCAACTTTGAAATAAAATTAAAATCTTCCAAGCCCTTTTAAGAACGTAAACACTCCGCATTACTCGCAATCGGACATGAACTCGCGGCGTGAAATCATCGCAGTAGGTATCTCGCGAAGGAACCGTAATTTAAAAAAGCGGTGAAACTTAACAACGCTGTAACTTTGGAAATACTGGCCCAATTTCGATGAAACAAAAACTATTATTATTTGCATGAGTATGCGCATAATATTTTTGATGTGTTGGTGTGACTCATTGATCGAAACATTTGAACAGTATTATTATTTATTTATTCAAAGAGGCTAAATTATTTAAAATTACAAAATTACATTACAAGTATTAACAGTCCATTAATAACACTAAAATGTCATAATTATTAAATAAGTCTATTCCATTTATTAAAATACAATACATTAAATATTAAATAACGATATTATAATTCAGCATTCATATTATGTCTCATACCATTTTATTCAAATTTTTATTTACCCATACTTATACAAACTTTTAGTATAATAGACGACTACCAAACTGGAACTTGTTTTATAGCTGTAATAATTTGAAGTGTCATTGTTGTGAAGTTGAGTGTGTTTGCGTAGAGGGCGCGCACGGGCGCGAGGCGGCGCGGTGCTGGCGCGCGGCGGTCGCGGCGCACTGGGCGGCGGCGGGAGCGGCGCGGGCGCGGGCGAAGCCGCCCCGCCCCGACGCCGCGCTGCGCGTTGCCGCTCGTCTTGCGCAGCACCACCACGCACTGCACGACGCACAGCAGACGCAGGTCACAACTCACACGTTCTACATTAAAATGTATCCTCATAATTTTCCTTGTAGGTGTCTCACCACACTTATCGATATGAATTCGGCTTGCCTGAGCCGGTCAGAGACCCTATTAGAGTGCGTCATGGATGTTTAGGCAAATGGCTATAGTCTGAACTAACGTTATTTGGTTCATTAACATAAAATATTCGTGTTCAAATTGTACACGTTGTAGTAAAAATTATGATCTTAAAATGCTTGTTTAATTAATACAGGTGTGGTGTACTATAGCATCGATCGCGATCCAAGCCCGTGCATTTGAATTGTGTTCCAAGGCATTGATAAAACTAGAAGCACTGGATGTAAGCATCTTATATTTATTAATTTAGATATAATTAGTACACAAGGCGACACATCAAGCTATACATTCCCAATATAACATGGCCTCGCTTTGTATAGATTTTCCGCACAATGAGAGATCTGCATAAACTGGTTTTGTATAGTGATTGGTCGTCGCGCGTACGATCGGCGAAATAGAGTTTTTTAAACAGTTTCTGGCATAAGAAATTAAGAATATACTGTCAATATCTGAAATAATTGTACTATACAAGTACAAATTATTTCAGACATACCCTGGTTTTTTTCTACATTATGCTGTTTTATGGTATGCAAACGAATTTCAGTGTTATGTGGTGTCTCTATGTATACAATATGTTAAAAAAAAAAACTGTCCAAACCGTGCGGGTATTATTAGGTATCGATATAAGATTCTATGTATGTATGTAATCCTTTTTGGATAAGTAAAAAAAATACCCCGATAAAAAGTAAATAAAATTATGTAAAATGAGGAAACTTACATTTCAACACAACATAGGTGCGCGGGCGGCGATACTCCGGTCGCTTCTCGGGTAGTGACGTCATTAACAAACAACTGACGCCGAAGATGGAGTTGTTACGTTTTGGGAAATGGTTGTAATTTGGGCACAAAAGTCATGCATTTTAAATTTCATTAATATTTCTAGTTTCATGAATATTTTATTTGGTAATGTCATTGGTATACCTATAACATGCTCCTTTCGGATCGGACGGGTTTTTTTTAACATGTTATAAAATATGTTAATAGTTATTATAAATTGAGGCTCTCCTTAACCGGTTGGATCAAAGGCTTGATTCAGAAAGCGGTATTCCTCGATACGGCCCGCATTGTGAGGAGGTTCCTGTCTCTGGAGCCCTAAGCACCAGTAGCTTGGACCCTGCTCCCAACGCTGGCGGACCACTGTTTTTTATGTTTTTTTTTAAAGAACTATGTAAAATAATGAATAATAATTTATTTTCCAGCCTAAAACCTTTGAAAATTTAGCGATAGAAATATTTACAAGATATAAACCTAAAGACGCGAAAGGAAACAAGATTGAATGCCCAAACTGTGACGTCAGTATGCCTGAATGGTAAGTACATCTCTGTACAGGTTGATTCGGCATCAGCTGAGTAGCTGATGTGTGCAGTCACGAGCAGTAATTATATACACTTAAGAAAACTCAAAAGCGATTTTCTCGTGAAATAATGGTTTCTACTTTGAGATAAGAATACAGAGAGAAAATTTCATAAACAAAAATATGAAGTTTTCTCTCTCTGACTTAGGTCGTAGATAGTCAATTGATCTAAATGTATGATGTATGTCATTAGGATGTCGACATGTCCCGGATGCAGCAGCGAGTTCCCCGAGTGTGCGGTGTCGGGCCGCGCGCTAGTGGCGCCGCACACTGTGTGGACGTGCAACACCTGCGGAGCGCGCGCGCAACAACATGAACTTGTATTGCGGCACTCATGTCCTATGTGTCATGCACAACTTTCTTAAGATAGAAATAGAAGTAATTAATTTGTAAAGAGGAAAAAAATTGAGTATTATTTAAGTAGGTATGGAAAATAGGCCATGAGAAAAATAATTTAGTCTTAATAATGTCTGAAGTTTTTTTTGATCTTTATTTATTTACGGAGTGTCTGCAGGTTACAAAACTAAAGTTATTATCTTTTACCTAGATAACATTTTGTGACTTAGGTATTTACGATTATGGAACTCAGGGCTGTCTATGTTTACGAGTTCAATAGCGAACTGGTTCGTTAGGAATTACTAGAAGGAAACCGATTTCCAAGAAAACGTTCGTAGTGCATATGTTTTATTTTCGGAAGTCGTCGGTGGCTTTGCTTGTTTGATATACCTACATATTTGCTCCCCGACTTCCGAAACATCTGTTCGTTTTACGGTTGAAAAGATCCCCCCCCTTATCTTTTTGTATAAAAATCGTAAAGCGGTTCACAGAATACATCTACCTACCAAGTTTCAACTGTGTAGTAATATTTTCGGAATAAAGTGGCTGTGACATACGAACAGACAGACAGATATGACGAAACTATAAGGGTTCCGTTTTTTGCCATTCGGCTACGGAACCCTAAAAATATACGAAACACCTCCTTTTTTAGGAAGTCTGCTTAAAATAGTTTTATGACACGGATGACATCGATTGACGTTCTACTCTAATGTAGCTACCAGAGATCAGAGCACGAGTTTATTTCAACCTATTCGATCGAATTAATTCAATTTGTAAAGATCGGAAGTAGGGCCGCGCGATCGAGTATGTCGAAACTCGCGTGGGCACTCTGAACAGCTCTATCATTTGCCTCATTAAACCTGTAAGGTGCATGATGTATAGAAATAGTGTACCCATTGTTTAGTAGGCACGCTAAATACTGTTACTTATTAGAAGTACTATTATGACCAATGCTACATGTAGAAAAGCTCTTTTCTCATGGTAAGGAAAAAGTATGGTACCACTGTTAAACGATACGTTTTAGGATACGTTTTAAATATAGAGGAAGGTAAAAGATATTATAATATTTTCTAAACTTTATTTAATTAAACAGGGTTACACAAAGTTAGAACATGTTTTCTTTATCTTGACCATTAATGAAATAAATCACCCTGACTAGATAAATAAAAAAGCACAACATGTTACTAAGTGGTTGTTTTAAAACGTGTTTTGAACTGTTGAGCAAATCATAACATTTGTACCGTGGAATATAACAAAATAAGTGAAGTTGTTATTTAATACCTACATAATGTAAAATCACATTTTTTATTAAAAAGAAAATGGCTAATTGCAAACGGACGATTACATAATGCACAATTATGCAAATACACACGACGACTTAATAAACCAAGCTATACATTTCTAGTTTTTAACCTGTTATTGTATGGAAAGCCCTTACATTGTAAGGTCAGCTTATACTGGAAATGCAAAGCTTGAAATACCCTTGTAATCCATCCATCTAGAATAAGTGTTTACACTGGATCGTCTGCCTCCTCAGTGGGCAAACGACGTCGACCTTTCGATCAGGTTCATGTAAATGAGGTATTCAATTAGCATTTCATATTTAATGTAATATCAAATCGTAAGTCATGCTAATCACCCATTAATTGGGATTCAGAGATCAGACGTCATTTGTTCACGGGCCTATGCCTATTAGAGAATGCTACTTAGCCACACAATGACTCCCTCAAATTGTAAGAAATCAAATAATATAGCTTACAAACACAGTGATAACATTAGGACTGTATATCAATAATAACAACAACTGCAAGAATAACCGAGATACCAAAGATAGGTACAGGTTTAGTGAAAGGTGCCAAGGGAACTTTCGTAAAACGAAATAGGTACTTCTTTTCCTACAATATACCATTATATTAGTAAATTTTCACAAAAATAAACTGTTTACATACCTAGATTATAATATCATGAATTGGTCTTTTTTCAAGGCTTTAAATGATAGATGATTTAATTGGTTAGTACTTTGTTTACATTAAATCTTACTATTATATTAAATCTTTAACTAATGTTATGTATCTTCATTATCTGGAAAAAACTTACTCTTTGGTTTAATGAGAAATAACTAAAAACCATCCATATGGTGCAAAACAAACCAATATGTTAACAGCAAACAATAAATTGAAGTAAAACCAATCTGTTTCTATTGGTTCGAGCATAAACAATTTAGATTACGAAAATTCCTCATGACATGTGCACATTACATAAAATTATACAAATACATTGTTTTTTCCTTACTTGGTGGTTTTCATTGCTAACAACATTTTACATAAAATTTCAGTTTTTACATATACTTCACCCTATTAATCTTAATAACCTCAGTCCCTTTTATGAATAATATGCAAAAAAATGGAACTAAAATATTACTGCACAAAGTTATTATTGGGCAGGTCCATTTTTGAGAACTGTAATGTATTGTCAATTATCTGGAAAAGCTCAGGAGGCTGCGGAATCCGTCCTGTCTCCAGTTTTGACCACAATGGAATGTTGTTGAGAGATATTTCAAATGCTCCAGATGATACTAGCTGGCCTTCTATCATATTAGCTAAGAAGAACATCATCATGCATGCATATAGTTTGTTCTCAATGCACCAGGTCCACCAAGCAGGCTGTGGTTTGTTTAACCAGGCGAATATGTTGACCCCACTTAGTATGCACATGATAAGTATCATCTTGCCAAAACCCTGCAATACAAAATGTTATTGAGAACTTTTTGATATTTTTGGTAGCAGTATGACAATTCATCATTCATGTAATTTCCTTCATTTAAAACTAAATTTTACTACTTTGTTACAATTAATTATTAATTCGAAGACAAGTGTCATCTACCAACCCGCACTGGGCCCGCGTGGTGTATTATGGCCCATTCCGTTTCAGAGAGAGGAGGCCTGTGTCCTAACATTGGGAACATTATAACAACATGAAGGTGCTATATTTTTTTTTACCACTTCAAGAGGAGGACCATCTCTTACATGAATATTCTGACAAGTTACTGAAAGTATGTATGTGTTAATTTGAAGAATACCTTGGTCATTACAACATTATTCTGGAAGACCTTGATTATATTACTTTCTTGAAAATTGAAATTCATGGTGCAGTTTGGAAGAACTAAGGACACATACTTGAAACATGAAAGCTAATGTTTCATTCTATCTACATACATTGTGAAAGAGAGGTTTATGTGGCTTTATAATACCTATAGACTATATATTTAACAGAGAATGTTTTTATGATTTAAATTGAATTTATTTATTATACAAAATATAATAAACATCTGGAATAAAGTAACAGACAAAATCTAATTAGATTTACTTACAATCAATCTGGATAGATACATATTTAAACCTGGAGGATCATAGTTTGCCCCAATGACAGATATTTCTGGGTATTTTTGTTGTATTATTCCTGCATAATCTTCAAAGACTTTTCTGTATCCGCAAGAGTAACTGCAAACATGACATTGTTTAAATAATTATAAGCTTACCTAGAAACACATTATACAGATACTGCTAAGTCATAAATAGGATGTGATAACCTCACCAGTAATAAATGTTCATAATGTGACCTACACCTTGCCCAATTTTAGTAATGCTTTCAGCTTCATTTTCACTAGGTTGCGCATAGCTATCGCTAGTTAAAACAATACAAGTAAAGACTATAGTAAGAAAACTTAATGAAATACAGAAATTAGTTGACAAAGACATTTTCACCGAAGCTACCACTTTACGGTAAATGACAAAGACTTTTTTTATATTACTACTAAACAGCAATGAAAACTCATTTAATAAGTCGTAAATATTTGCAGTATGAAGGATATTATTCCGATATTAAAGAAATTAAATATCACTGACTCGGACTGAATCTGATAGGACGAGATAGACAGACAGAGCAATCAATCACAGACAATCACTAACACCTCTATTTAGTCTGTGGTTAACACTCACTGTGAGTGACCGGCTGAATGACTACAGAATTAAGCCGGCTCCACACGTTTGTGTGAATACTTGGTTAGAGCATTGACATTGGTTTGTGGTGTAGTGGGCAGAGTACTTAAGGTGGAAGCACCAGGGTAAACCGCGAAATTCAAATTTTCTTAGGGTTTTTGCAAATTGCAGGTCAGTTTCAGGCTATATGTGAAACAAAATATGATTCGCGACCGTAACAAGTATGTAGTTACAGAATTTAAATCATCAATAAGTTGATCGTGCAATCAAAATCAAAATCAAAATCAAAGCAATTATTTCAAGTAGGCCAGTTACAGGCACTTTTGAATTGTCGAAACAAAGACAACACTAAAAAATAGCTACAGTCCCAGTCACAAGGCACAAAAACTGTGAAAGTACTGTAGTGAATGAACTTAGAGGCTTGTATTGATGAGTTTAATGATTATAACTCTATAAAGCCATAACTGTTTTGATATGGAAAGAAACATTCGAGTGCGAGCAGGGTTTGAACCTGCGACCTTCCGATTCTGTACACCGAACGTCTTAACCAACTAGACCATCGCACCCTGCTCACAGCTCTCGAAATTTGTACAGTTGTAGTTTCCTACGTAGGGTTTGCGTATAAAAAATAAAGCCATATTTATTACGGTCGTGAATCATATCTTAATCAAGATACAACCTGACACTGACCTGTAAATTGCAAAACACGTAAGAAAATTTAAATTTCGCGGGCTACGCTGGCGCTTCACCTTTACTCTGAAGATCAGGCGTTTATCAATACTTATTATTTTCTGTGTTCCGAGTCAATAACCCATATAATAAGCTATGGAGGCAGTAAGAAGCGTATCGCTAAACAAATCTGCGACAAACAGAATGTTCACACACAGACCTCATGCACCTTATTGCTACAAACGTACACGAAAAAAAAACAGCCAAACAATAAAGAAACACACTGACAAATTAGCATGTCCATATCCAATTTTACTACGACAACAAACAAAAAGTGTAAGTGAAGTGGTACAACCAATGAGTGGTATTTCTTTCGTCATCTATGAAGGAATGAACGAAATTACAATTTTGTTTAATTTTATTTTTTGCCTCTTTTCTAGTTGATGCGAGCTATAAACAAGTTCCATAGTTCTGATCGATACGAAATTTGAAATCCTGCCACTTTTCAGTGATATTACAAAAGTATGATAACCTTGACCTGATGCGCAGGCATCACCAGGACCATGCAGGATACTCATCGAACCAGAAGAACTCTTTAACGGTGTACGGCATCTACCTTGTGTCTGTGCTCATACGATGCGTTTTGACGAGCACAATGCTCACACAAGCTGGACGTTTAGGGTATAATCTACATGTTACTCTAAACAATTTATATGAAAGTTCAACACTTAGTACAAAATCCAAGTACTGACGACTGACTTTGCATTAATTAAAGTATTGACGTACTGCTTTTGACTTTGCAATTCTGATAAAGCTGGCCTGTCACGAGGACTATTAAACAGCTTTCTTTAATAGAGACGATGGTAGCGTGTCAGTACCAGTAATATAATTATGTAAGTTTAAAAAAAAAACACTGTTTTTAGCTTTCACAGTTTAAAACTTAAATTATACTATTACCAACGGGATATCTTCCGTGATTGTCAATTATTTTGGGCTCCCGATATTTCGACGCTGTTGCAAGCGCCATGATCCCGGGATGACTGGAGAGTGCGGGTGGATGCAAAAATAAATTGTTGTGTTCTCAAACTACACGGAAGATATCCAGTAAGATAGAGACAATACAAGTTTAATTTTAATTAAAAACACTTGACACAAAAAAAAAAAAAAAAAAGGAAAAAAATATATCTAAATATTGTCCCTATACGTTTAATATAGGTAGAATATTTCAATTTAATCCGAGCGTATTCCTCTATGCCTCGATCCTGTACCCGGAGTAGAATTTTATTGTCACGAAATTGAGTTGTCCGGGTCGACTTGTCGTGATACCAAAAAATATAGTTAGATTTCATTATTAGATTTTTGTCGTTATTTATTGTTTGATCAGAATACAGTTTTGTACAATTTATGGGGCCAGCGTTGTTATTTTATGTTCTACTTCCAGGCCTATTGTCAGCTGTTTTGTTTTTTTTAGAATGGCAATGATGCCAAGTGACAGTGACAGCACTTGAATGACAAAGAAAATTGTTTTGCAATTTTGTATGTTGATGCTGCGATTTTGTTATTGCAAAGCTAAGCTACTAAGCCAGCTTAAAATATCGCAAAGTGCACTTATAGTCTTACTTATTGCCGGGTGAAGTTTTACAAATTAGCCTTTCGAAGTTTGTAATAATGTCCCATCATCACTGCCATGGGCATGACCATGATCACGTCAACGCCGACGAACTTGGCATACAGTATAACCTGTATGAAAAAATTGATAAAGAAAATTTAGAGTGTCTAAACGAAACTATTGAAGGCTCTGGCAAAACTGTCTTCAAATCTTGGGACAAACGGCTTGATAGAACTCATGTGAGTAAAAATTATTTATTTTCTATAATAATTACAATCTACTAACTTCCCACTGCTAGGCTAATGCCCGTTAGGTTTAGGTTGAAAAATATTTATTCTCAAAAAAGACACAAAGTCACTTACATGAGAATGATGCTTAATATAAATTATATTCAAAGTTCGTCACAGACATCAGGTAACCCTTATTATATTATAATATACCCACCCAATGAATTCACATTTTAGGATTTGTGATCAAATATTCCGCTAACAGAGTTTTGAACGCATTGAATGAGTGTATATTTTTAATACATGAGGGTATTTTGTTGTAAAATTGTGCTCCTTCAAAATCTTAACAATTTTTTGCCGAACTTAGTTCTCATCTTCAGCTAAATCAGAAAACTTGCTTGGCGAGTGCTACATTGGGTTACTTGTTTTACTTTTATAAACAATAAATTAGACTGTTTGCTTTTTTTGAGTGCCTTACGAATAAAAATACATGCATTGTAAATAATGGTTCAACTGCGTCTTTGGTGGAAGAACTCTTTTCATACTGTGGAAGTACATGAGAACTCCTGAACTACAGGCAAATTAGTTATTACAACATCTAATAAATGGACTGTATGGACCTCCTTTGAGAATATCTATGTTTAGCATTTGTTGAACAAGGGTTTCAGAAGAATAGAAGTTGTGTTGTAGGTACTATAATTTAATCTATTTTCTCACAAAGACCTACTATTAACTTTCAGTTTGTTGAAAGTGATGCCGATGAAGAGTTACTATTCAATATACCATTCACAGGGAATGTAAAACTTAAAGGAATTAAAATATCTGCTGAAGATTCGGACTCTCATCCTGCAAAGTTAAGATTGTGAGTATAAGATCACTGGAGTTAATGTAAGTTATTGATTGTAGAGATGTAGATGAGAGAAGCTTTACAAGCTTTAATTTTTTTTTAAGGTTTAAAAATAAACCCAACATGACATTTGATGATGTAACAATGGAACCAGATCAAATATTTGAGCTTCAAAAGGATAGTGAAGGTGTTTTGGAATATTCTCCTAAGTGAGTTTTGCTATTCTTTTATTTAAAGTGCTCCAAAATATAAATACATTACACTTGACATGACTAAATGATTTTGGGGTTTTTCTATGATCTTTAATATAGCAGTTTTTTTTTTAATTTTTCAGGATAGTAACTTTTTCTTCAGTTTATCATTTAACAATGCATTTCCCTACCAATTTTGGTGCAGAAAAAACAATAATATATTACATTGGATTAAAAGGAGAGTTTAGTCCGGGCCACAGACATGGAGTAACTATCTGCACATATGAAATGAGGCCTAATCTTGATGACCATAAACTGAAAAATATGGATTCTGTAACCAGACCCATTGAATGATTTAAGTACCCATGAGCAAAATATAAGAGAATAAATAAGGTTTCAGAATAATTTAAAATAACAGCAAAATGAGTGTAAACATTGAACTGTAAATAATGTTTTTCATACATAAAATTATAAAATCCACATTATGTGCCTATGAATTTTTTTTTCATTTCTATTAATTTAGAGAGACCTTTGTCTTACATAATGATATACATCATTAAAGGGAGTAACTGTAGAGTTTCTTTCCCATTTTAGTGCCTATTCAAAAGTGCCTTTTAATAGCCTAATTGGAATAAATGGCATCACATTTTAAGGCGAGGTTACCCCGAGCGCCGTATGCATCAATCGCTTACCCCAGCCTCCGCACGGAGAGGCGATACGTAACAAATTACGCGGCGCGAGAACGCGCGCGCTTAGCGCACTGGTCATGAGTTCACGAACTCGGATAGGTACTAAGTTGCGTAACAGGGTAGAGCGATGCAGTAAAACAACTTGAATTGATATGTATAAGTTCACTTTGTTTTATTTTTCTAGAAAGTATTGGTTATAGATAGATTAGGAACCTACGTATTCTATGAACGTGAACCTAATTACTAACAATTAAAATAAGTAGATATAATTAAAAATAAGAAGGTATACTTATTTATTTTTGTGAATAAGGTGAATTTAAAATCAGACTGACACTAAGATCATGAATACGGGTATGATTCAAAACTACAAGCCACGCGCCATTCGGTTTTAAAAAAAATTATGCTTTATTTTTTTTTCGGTTTTGTTGTCATGGGTTTCGTTTTCGTGGTTTTTGGGGTCGCTGATAACTAAAATTAGGTCAAAATGAAAATCCAAGATGGCGGCGACGTAAAATTTTCGATTTTTTCTTCATGAGTGTCATTTTCGTGGTTTTTGTGGTCGCTAATAACGAAACTGAGGTCAAAATATAAATCCAAGCTGGCGCCGACGAAAATTTTCGGTATTTTCGTCATGGGTGTCATTTTCATGGTTTTCGTGGTCGCTGATAACGAAAATAAGGTCAAAATTAAAATTCAAGATGGTGCTAATGAAAATTTTAGCTTTGTCGTCATGGGTGTCATTTTCGTGCTTTTCGGGGTCGCTGATAACGAAAATGAGTACAAAATGAAAATCCATGATACTGCCGACTAAAATTTTCTGTTTTTTCGTCATGGGTCTCTTTTTATGGTTTTCGGGGTCGCTAATAACGAAAATAAGGTCAAAATTAAAATTCAAGATGGCGCCAATTAAAATTTTTAGCTTTGTCGTCATGGGTGTCATTTTCATGGTTTTCGGGGTCGCTGATAACGAAAATTAGGTCAAAATGAAAATTCGATAGCACCAAAAATTTTTTTTTGTTTTTACGTCATTGGTCTCATTTTCATGGTTTTCGGGGTCACTGATAACGAAAACCGAAAATTTTTATTGGTGCCATCTTGAATTTTAATTTTGATCTCATTTTCGGTATCAGCGACCCCGAAAACCATGAAAATGACACCCATGACGAAAAAACCGAAAATTTTCGTCGGCGCCATCTTGGATTTTCATTTTGACCTCGTTTTCTTTATTAACAACCCCAAATAACACAAAAATGACACCCATGACGACAAAACCAAAAATTTTTGTCGGCGCCATCTTGGATTTTCATTTTGTCCTCATTTTCGTTATCAGCGGCCCCGAAAACCATGAAAATGACACCCATGACGACAAAACCGAAAATTTTCATTGACGCCATCTTGAATTTTAATTTTGACCTAATTTTCGTTATCAGCGACCCCGAAAACCATGACAATGATACCCATGACGAAAAAACCGAAAATTTTCGTCGGCGCCATCTTGTATTTTAATTTTGACCTCATTTTCGTTATCAGCGACCCCGAAAACCATGAAAATGACACCCATGACGAAAAAACCGAAAAAAAGTAAAGCATAAAATGCAGAGGAAGTAAAATAAAAAAAATCAAAGTGATTTTATCTTAAAAATGTAAATAAGTCAACAAAACAAAAAAACTTGTAGGTACACACGGCGGCACATGAAGCTGTCATTTCCAGTATAAATTGGCCTCGCTTTGTATAGATTTCCTATACAATGAGAGATCCGCATAAACTGGTTTTGCACTGCTTGATCGGTCGTCGTGCGTACAAAATACGATATCGACCATTACTCATTCTATCTCGTTCTCACCTACATACTTTCTTTTTCTGCCCATGTCGAACTCGATAATCTTCGGCTTACCGGGCTCCCTACAAAACTTTTTTAGAACTTCTTACAAAAAAAAAATATTGGAATAATTGTTTTGATTTTAGTAGCCCAGTTACAGGCAGTTTTGAATTGTCGAAAAAAAGATAATAAAATGAAGCTACAGTCAAAAGGCATAATAACTGTGAAAGTACTGTAGTTGCCCATTCCAAAGTTACCGAAATTTATAAATAATATTGCGAAATCATAAATAGCGACTTTTGCAACGACACAATAAAGTTCAATTCAGGCCGCGCAGCGCTAATTACCTATAGTTATATTCTCCTAGAAGCAGCCTCTCTTTCTAATGCGTAACTCTTATCTTATACCTTCTGACTACGTTCCCTATTAGGTACCTACTGTACTTTTGTGAACAAATGACATTTCAAATAAACCTAGGCTCGGTGTTTACTAAGTGTTATTTTTGGGGATAAATATAATGACCACCATAAAATGCTTTGATACCCTTAGTTTTGTAACCAAAAATATCTACTTAACACCAGAAAAATAAAGTCTAAAAATACAATAGTACCAGCTATTTTAGTCACGACTCCACTTTAAATTGTATTCGACCACCAAATTTAGTAATATGATCACCAAATCTTGACGACCAAATTAATGTATTATTTTTGCCTAAATAAATCACTGTGATAAGTTAGGTTAGGTTAGGTTAGGTTAAAAAAAAAAAAAAAAAAAAAAAAAAGGTTTGGTTAGGTTAGGTTAGGTTAGGTTAGTGATTATAATTTATATTAAAACGCTGGTATAATTTTGGTGATCATTTACTACTTTTGGGATAACAATGATTTATTTGGACTCATTTTGCTTAAATAGGACAGCAGAATTTAAAAACTTTGGTTAAAATTTTACTTTAAAATGTTGGTTTAATTTTGGTGATCATTTACTATTTTTGGGTTACTCATGATTTACTTGGAGTCATTTTACTTAAATAGGATAGCAAAGTGTTAAAACTTTGGTTATAATTTTACATTAAAATGCGAGTTTCATTTTGGTGATCATTTACTACTTTTGTCTGCTATTTGTTACTATATCTGGTGGTAAGTTAAACATAAGCCGTTATTTTTTACAAAATATTTTTGGCTCAGTTCGTAACAGAACTTAGCGGGGGTGGAGTGGCGGGTTCGAAAAATTGGCTCACGTCCGACCTCCAACGCGTTCCGCTCGGGACTGAAGCACGCGATGCGAGTATGAAATGATGAAAACAGCAAATTTTGGAAATGGTGGTATAGGTTTTTTTAATATTTCAAATTATGATCGCCGTATACTGCCACATTTTTTACGACCTTTATAATGGTATAAGTTTTATTGTTAAAAGCCTAATATAACTCAAATGAAGTAATATTAAAAACCGTCAATACCTTTCCTGCTACCATCCTCTAAGCATCATAGCTGTGTTCCAGTTTAAAGAGTATTAGTACCAATATGATGATTTCAGTTTTGTCTTGGTGATCGAAGGCATCTGCCGTGCCCTTTTTGCCATTCAATATAAAAAAGAAAACAGTGGTTAGTATTTCCCTAGCTCGCTTTTCCACTCTACTGACCAGGCAGCCTAAGGTTCGCTATCCGGTGATAGGATCTCTTTTCCAGTTAGCATCAGTCAACATCGAAACTTCGCAACTTTGTTTGACACAATGAAAGTGGAGATATGAGCAACCAGCCACAAGCAGGCAGTGCAACTCACGCTCCAGGAAAGCGCATGAGCCCCTTCCCAACTCTGCGCTAGCCACAAATGGCACGACGGTGGCGTCCCTTTAGCCAGCAAAAGATTACATCTCTGCTAAGTCTCTCTTTTCCTACTAGGTACCATAATACCATTGCCATTAATTTAATTTGCTGAGCCTTTTCTTATATTAGTAAAAGGTAAATTATTTTTCGAAATAAAATACGGGGTATTTTAAATTGTTTTATTATTATTCTATTCGCAACAAGGTCGATAATATTATATTTACAACACTATTATTAAAGTGCTTTATTTATTGCTAGGACTAAGTCCGGGCACGATTTTACAATCCTGTGGTCCTGGTAAACATTTAATGTTATAGTGAGTTGAATTTTCAGGAAACAAATACCATGGGGTATATTGAATAAATATTAGATAGGTACTAGGTAGTACCCACCTATTTCCCAGTGAACATAACTAGGTCCACTTCAATTATAAAAAAAATATTGCTTAATTAAAGTACAAAAAGCTTCATTATTAGACTTCTTATTTCATTGTATATAGTTAGATTATAAAATATATAATAATATGTATTTCATTTTAATTTGTTTGCATGACAATTGATTTGTGATAATAGATTGCGATAGTAGGTATTTCCTATGTAAAATTATGAACAAAATTAATTAAGTTAAATACTAGATAGTTACATAGTTATACATACTTATTTAAATTTGGCAGTGATATCATAATCTATTCGCATTCTTTTCCTTTTTTAATAACTTTATAGAAACATCACAATATTTTAGTCCTAGAAATAACGTTTCAAGTGAATCTCAAAAGGATTGGTAAGTCTCTTCACTGTCGGCGTCTTCCTCGCACCCCGCGACGATAATATGGCCGGCGAGGGTTGTAGGGGCGATACGGCCGGCGAATAGCTGCGTTTGGTACTGAGTTCAAGTCCCCTACCGGCACCGTTGGCACACGTACCGAGCTCTTGTGCGGCACTGGCCAATTTCTTATGCAAACAGCACACCTGTGTAACAAAAAGTTTGTGAATAGGTATCAGCAAAACATAGCTGCTTGCCTGCCTATCTATAAGTAATTGGTGAGCTAATAATAGTTTTTAAGCCAAAAACCAACCACCAAACTGCAGACAGTACCTACGGAGCTTTTGAACCTACGTAGACATACATCATCTTCCGGCCCTTGTCCCATGTTACATGGGGTCGTAAAACATGTTGAGCCAACACGTTTTTTTCTTCCATTCTCCCCTGTCATTCGTCACGCTATCATTTAATCCTTTTTCCTTCATATCATTCCTCATACAATCCAACCACCTTTTCTTTGGTCTTCCTCTCCCTCTCGAACCATTAACATTTATATTCATTTATACTCTTTTAGCCAAAAGCCATCCCTCCTCATCACATGCCCATACCAAGACAGTCGATTCCCTTTCAACTTTCCTTGGACTGGCGCAACTTTCAAACTTCCTCTTATACCTGTACTCATTCCATACTTTATCCATTCTTGTCATACAACACATCCACCTCAACATTCTCATCTCCGCTACATGCAATCTTTTTCCATCCATCTTCTTCACGATAGGCCTAATCACGGACTTATATATTTTTCCGTTTTGACTTGATCTAGTGACCTGTCGCCATTTCATCCATCCTGAGTTGATCCGGTGCGTTACGTCCCGGTCTACTTCGCCATCCCCCTGAACAAGCGACTCGAGGTACCAAAAATCCGAGCAAATTGGTATGGGCGTTCCAGCAGGGGATAAAAGCACAGGACTGGAGCGACCGCCGAAATCACAAAACAAGTATTCGTTAATGGTTCTACTTAATTTCAGACCAACATTCTCCAGTCTTTGCCACCACACCTCCAATCTGCTCTGGACCTCTAGGCCACTCTCGGCAACTAGCAAAATGTCGTCGGCAAACAGCACACATCTGGGAGCTTTTTCCTGGATGTCCAACGTAAGAGCATCCATTATTACCAGGAAGAGGTAAGGCCTTAGAGCCGACCCTTTGTACAAGCCAACTGCACACTGAACCTGCCGGCCGGTAGTGCTCACTGTACACCGTACTTGGGTTCTACATCGATTGTACATCGCTCGGATCAACTGCACTTACTCCCCAGGCACACCTTTCTCCTTAAGAGCCCACCACAAGACCCAGTCGTATGCTTTTTCGAGGTCGATGAACACCATGTGCAAGTTTTTATGTGCATCTCTGCATTTCTAGCTGGCGGATAACAAAAATGGCATCCGTCGGTCCCCGATCAGGCATAAAACCAAATTGCTTCTGTGAAATCTTGCTCTCTTCTATTAGTCGCCTTTCAATAACTTTTTCCCATGCTAATTTGTGACCTACGTAGACATACTTAGGGAATAATTGAATCTCAGCATATCTAATAAATTAACAACAAACAACAACAGACAAAACAATTAACATAAATACTTTTAAGTTGCTTATTTTAACTAAAATGTTATAAGTATGTATATTTAGGTTAATGTATTTATATATGGGTCTTTGTTACCTGAAATAAATGGATTATTATTTATTTATAATGTTTGTAGATACGATTTGCTTTTCTTACCTGCTAACTTTAGACACTTGGTCAGCCTTTAAGGTTTGCTGTTCTGGTTTCTCGAACATTCTATAATCATCGATTACTGAGAGCCAGTAGGAAATGGCCGTTGCAAAGAAGTTGCAGCGACCGAGTCCGTTGCATTCGATGAAGGGCCGCGAGCGGAACTGTCTCATGCACGATCCGGGAGATATAAGACTTTGTCCTGTTGCGTGGCGCGCTCCAGCTGTGTGCTGTAAACGATAAGACAAGTTAGTGCAACAATTCCGTTTTACACATATTCTTCATTGTCATGTCTCCATGTTCTCAAGTCATTCCTTACCATTATGTTCATTTACACTAACATTAAACAACATCTAAACGAATTCCTTCATGTTTTGCTCAGTAGGAAATTCAACGCGAGAAGAGTTTGTGAAAAAAGGCAGCTGTTGGCTATTACTTTGGCCAACTGACCTGTCCGGCAGAATACTTCTTACTAATAGAGCCAATGTATATATGTATAGGCCTAGGTATAGGTATTATTAAAGGCCAATGCATTTTGGTAATCCAACAAAATTACAGTGCAACAGCTAAGTTCCGTTAATTCAATAATAATCACTATATAGATAAGCATTCTTACCATTAAGAAACTGTATCCTTGCCACAACTCCCTCCAGCCATTGGGACATTCAGGTACTAAGTTGCTTTGGCTATGAATGGCGATAGTTCTTGTGGGTGCTTCGCATACCTGGCACCTGAAATTGGAAATAAAGAATATACCTATAATATGTTTGTATGTACAATATATTTATTAGTTACTAGCTTTTGCTGTAGCTTCCCGTTAGTGAAAGAATTTTCGGAATTGGATCCGGAGTTCCGAAGATTACTCCCTATATAGAAACTTACAAACAAATATGACCTCTTTATAAAATTAGGTAGGTATGGATAAAATGTTTTTTTTTTGCTTTCGACATAGTTATGGCCTAGGCGGCCTGGCTACATTGATCATCGCCGTCGTAACCGTTGACGACGTAGACCCTGGACGACGCGACGTTGCGTCGTTCACCGTCTCGATGGCGTGATCATTGTCGGTGAAACGTTGTGCTACTAGCTTAAACATGATGAAGTGTCGATTCTTTTTAGGTTTCTTATATCAGGCGAAACACCAGTAAAAGGTCTATGTAGTTATAGCCTAAGTTCCTACTACAAAATAATTTTACATGGGAAAATATTAATCGGGCGAATAAAAATTTAACAGGCGACTATTATACTAAGTAAATATTTATCCCATCATTGCTGCAAGGAGAACATAGGAGTTGTGGCACCCCGACTCGGACAGGTTAGGTTCGAAGGTGATGGCGGTCTAGTGAGTGGGCGAAGCGCGCGAACTAAGACCCCGGCATCCTCTTCGTTTTAGGTTACTTTAAACCCTGCAAACAGAAATAGGAGCCTCGCGGGGCTACGTTGACTAATCTAAAATCTAGTGTAACTAATAAGCCTGTTTTAATTTTTTTTTTTGAGTCCTTTCATGATCCCACTGATCGTATTGAATAACTATTAACTCAAATTTGGTTTTTCAAGTCGCTGTTTTAAACATTTGTATTCGCCCATTGTTGTGTGTAGCCCACTTAGTATTTCAGTATTCATATTCAGTTTTTTTTTTACAACTTTTATTTGAATTTTATTTTCGCTCATTTAAATACTGCCCATTTTACACTTAGTAAATTAAAATGGTGAACAAAACTCTGTTATAACAAAATTTTACAAAATTGGTCTTAATTTGGAAAGGAAAACAAGTTTTTTTTAGTTCATCAAAATGAGCTTCACCTGTAACTATGTAAAAAAAATCTTAGAAGTTAAAGACCCACTTCCCGGTTTCCAATTAAGCTGAAATGCATACATGTTTAGTTTGAATTACAATGCATGGTAAGCTAAGTGACGTCTGCAAATCATTTTAAAAGAGTAACCATGGAGTTTTTTCCGGTTCTTCTCCATAGGAAACAACCAACCCGAACCGCGAACCTTTTTCTCGACTATTTATAATGTGCCTATGTAGGCCTACGTGAAATAAAATATTTTGGTTTTGATTTTGATATCTTTCTAAATCCAATACGGCGGACTCCCAAACGTGGCGGACTAGTTATTTTTTATGCTTTGCCATGTAAAGGGTATCAAATGCAAGGGTTTGCCGAGAAGAATAAAATGACGTCACTCGAAAGCGTGTTTTTTTTAGTTTTTTTTAACTGTACTGTTTTATTTATCTAAATTAGGATTTTTTTGGTAGTTCAATAATTATTTGTTGTGTGTGTCTACCTAATGCCTATACAAACGAATCTGGGTCTTCCTTCCTTATATCTCTTAGAACGCGTCGTCAACTCTGGTGGCCTGGACGTACAATGCCATGAATTCGTGTCGTCGTCATATGGCCAGCCCCTGTGGTCTAATTTAACAATACTTTAACTGACCTAAGAAATTATGTATTATGCGAACGATCAATTTAGTTACTGCAAAAAAAGCTGGAGTTTACAGTTATTCATATGTAACGAACCCTTACCTGGATATATAATTTCCAACATCTTTAGCTTGTATGGGTGTCATAGACATAGGCATAGGTTCCGGAGTTGATAACCAAAAACTGTAATCTTCACGCTGAGCGAAATTGCAGATTTCGTTGAAGTTACAGAACATGTAAGGCATAGTCGAAAACTTGCGCAAACAGCTTCCCGATGCACCTAAGGGAATAAAAAAATACTTTATTATATAAGTTTAAATTTTATTTTATGATACTATCTTAGGCATATCTAATAACTTACCTAGATCTTGTCCATGTGCTTTTCCGTCTGCAATAATATGAATTAGAGAATATCCGCTCCAAAGGGGAGCTGTTCCCGACGGACACTGTGGAATCATCCTTTCTTGTGAGTGAACAGTAAAATAAAAGCCTCTAGATTTGGGTACTGGCTGCACAGCTGGAGGGCCAGCTTCTCCCACAGCTCCTCGATATCCTTCGTAGCCCTGTAGTCCTTTTATGCCCTTCAAACCCTCGCGTCCAATTAGCCCTAGAGCTCCAAACTCGCCATCGAAGCCATCATCTCCTCTTATTCCTTTCTGTCCTGGTATACCATTAGTTCCAATTTCACTTGGTTTCCCATCTCGTCCCGGCCGCCCATCAAAGCCACGCGGGCCCATGTCACCTCTTTCTCCAGGTATAATTTCAGAACCAGCTAAGAAATCACCTGCATCACCTTTAATACCTTTAATGCCAAGTGATCCATATGGCCCTTCTTCGCCTTCGTCACCCCTAAATCCTTTAAATCCTGGCGCACCCTCTTGTCCTTGCCGCCCAGGTGTACCAGAATCACCTCCATCTCCTTTTTGTCCTCTAGCGCCATTGAACCCTGGATATCCTTGTTCTCCCCGTGGACCTTTAGGATTGTACGAGTCACCTATTTCTCCAGCATCCCCCTTAAAACCTCTCCTGCCAGTCATTCCAAATGGTCCTGGATTTCCTGGTCGTCCAGATATACCCCGAGGCCCTGGTGCACCATCCATTCCGACCATACCTTTTGGTCCTTCGAATATGAGACCCGGTGGACCACGTAACCCATCAGGGCCATTAAAACCATATTCGCCAGGTTTACCCTTCTGTCCCCTAGCACCGGGCCATCCGGGAAGACCATCGATTCCATGGTTTCCTTGTTCTCCCCGTGGGGCATTTTCTCCGTTTATACCAGCGAGTCCGGGTGGTCCTTGATCACCCGTTAAACCGCGGTAACCTGTTGAACCCATGTCACCTCTTTCTCCTTGGAAGCCTTCTTCTCCTTGTTCACCCTTGATACCTTGGAGTCCATAAAATCCTGGTTCACCGATATCTCCTTTGGGACCTGGAAGACCTTCCATGCCCATGTCGCCGATATCACCGGGTGTAGGGGGAACGTACTTATAAATACCAATATCACCTCGCTCTCCTTTATTTCCAGGCATGCCCGGGCGTCCACTTGGACCTAAGGAGCCAACTTCACCTGGAAGTCCAGGAGAACCTATGCGTCCAGGTCTACCATCGAAGCCTCTGTCGCCTTTTCTACCAAGTAACCCGACAGCTCCTTGTTTTCCATGTTGACCTTTGCTTCCAAATCCTCCCGTCCTTCCAGGGCGACCAGGTGTTCCAGATAAACCTTTTTCACCTCCTTCACCGAGTTCTCCAACAAGACCGAAATCACCCATTTCTCCTTTCCTTCCCATACTTCCAAATCTACCTGGGTACCCAGTATTTCCTTTTTCGCCTTTTGGTCCTGTTGGGCCTGCAATACTTAGTCCTGGTGACCCTAAGTCACCTATTGCACCTTTAAAACCTTTCAAACCAGATCTCCCAGGTGTTCCATTATAACCAGGTACTCCTTCGTCACCTTTCAGGCCTCTTGCGGCATCATCACCTCTAATACCTTTTAGACCAGGAAATCCATAATCTCCTCTTGCTCCCTTAAAACCGGGACCGCCGTCATTGCCAGCAAAACCTGGGAGACCTACATCACCGACAAAACCTTTAAGACCAGAAGGTCCTTCTGGTCCAATTTTACCAGGCGATCCGTCAAATCCTAAAGAGCCCGTGTCTCCACGATCTCCCGGAGCACCTGTGTTTCCGACAACTCCTTCTCTGCCCGGAAACCCGTTTTGACCCATTGCTCCATCTTCTCCTTGCATGCCTCGATAGCCAGTGGCTCCCACGTTTCCCTTCATTCCATTTGGACCGTTATCGCCCATTATTCCGTGAGCACCTTGTAAACCCGGCTCTCCAATCAAACCTATTCGTCCAGGCCATCCAGGCTGACCAGCTAAGCCTGGAGAACCTCGTATTTCTATTCCGGGTATTCCTTTTCTTCCCTGTTGGCAAAAAATATTTTTTTTGTGATCATATAAATAGACAAAAACTATTAAAGCGTGATTGTAGCTGTGAGGTAACGAAAAAACCCAAATATTTGTTTAAACTAAGTTAATATAACCCGGGAACGGAATTGGACGATAAAATGGGTTCGCCAAGTCCCTATTTTTTCCGCGGAAGTTCTGCTATAAATAATGCTAATACATTAAAAGTATTATTATTGCACCTAATAAAACGTATTATAAATTCGTATATTTACCTGAGGCCCTTGTGGTCCATCGGGACCCTGATCTCCTGTAAGACCCTGCTGTCCTTTATTTCCCATAGTCCCAGTTCTTCCTTGCATGCCCGGATAACCTGCATCACCATCTTCTCCTCGTTCACCGGCCAGACCATCAAAACCTTTTTCACCGGGTATGATGGCCAAACCAGCATCGCCACGTGTTCCTTTCTTTCCATTATTACCCGCAGCACCCACAGGCCCTGGTTGTCCTTGGCTGCCAGGAATACCGTAAGGCCCTATACTTCCTTTCCTTCCTACAAAGCCTTTGTAACCTTTCAAGCCCGGTAAAGACCTGCCAGGTGGGCCTTGATCGCCTTGTAAACCCGGGGTACCGTCGAATCCTAAGTCACCTCTTTCTCCCTTCATTCCAATGATACCTGAAAAAGTGTTGTGTTTTAGTTATAAGCCTACATACAAAAAACTAACTCTAATTTGCTTTAGTTAAACTCCTGGTTCTATGTTACATAAGCGTAAACCAATCCCTAAGTATTATTTAATAATAAATGTAAGTATACCTTTAAGTCCAGGCACTCCGGGAAAACCTTTGGGGCCTTTGGCATTAATTCCATGATCAAGCGACTCTCCGGCTTCACCGGGGAGACCAGGTTCTCCGACCTCACCAATTTCACCCCTGCAATGGAATCAGTGTGTTATGACCGGAGCACAACCATACAGTAAATAATGAAATCGGTAGTTGATCTGTGTTCCTAACTACCTACACAGATTAACCCCCTTCAAGGTCTGTGCAATCTCAGGAAATCTCAATCGAGCGGGACGAGACTGCGCTTGCTGATTGTTGTTGCGCAAAGACATTCTTTCGGGAGAAGCCGAAGAAACTGTCTAGTGCCATTCGTCCGGTTGTCAGACAGCATTTCTGTGTCAAAATCAAAAATATTCGGGATCATTGTATGAAAGATACCCAATGCCCGCTCAGTCTTTAAAATCTCTTTTAACTGCGCCGGTTTGAAAACCTTCGTACAAGTTTAATTGACACAGCCAACGTGAGGGAATTCATAATTATGAAAGAGTTAGCGGTTGTATCCGAAAATATCTTGTATATCTAACAATCTCGCTAAAGTAGACTCATCTTTCATGGGGTACTGTTTGAGATGCTATAATAAAATTCCACAAAGTATTCTTGAACTGAATGAAACGAAATTTAAAACATGCATTAAACGCACACTATGTAAGAAAGCATATTACAAGTTGGACGATTATATCACTGATAAAAATGCTTGGCTCAATGCCGGTCCTGCTCCACAAGAACAGGGGCGCCTAAATTGATAGCATTAAATAGTATTGTTGGAGCTGCTGAAGATTGTATAACTATCTTTGCATTGTATAGATTCAATCTCTTTTGTATTATATAGCCGCCTAGCCCATATTGTGTGAGTACTATGTACTAGAAAGCTGTCATTCGCTGGAAACCTGCGTCTTTTCTTGACTTGAATGTGCCCTGGCGGTTAGGAGTATGTCATGCTCACTCAAATGTCTCGCTGATGGTGGCACGTGTGTCGGATCATTTAGTTCCCTTCAAAATGGTTGAGTTTAATGGTACATACATGCGTCATGTTCGTGAACGGGCGCTGTCAGTTGTGACTGGTCATCTCTTATTTGCCACGGCTCATTTTGAATTAATTATTTTATTTTTGAATTGTTTTTACTATGGACACTTTTAACGTACACATCTTGCTGCATCGTTCTCACATAATGTACCATCTCAAAATGAATGATGTAACCAAGGTTTTGTTAAAGTATTCCGATTTAAAAGAGTGTCCATGGAGTTTCTTGCCCGTTCTTCTCCATAGAGATCTACGTTAGGGAATGGGCAACTACAGTACTTTCACAGTTTTTGTGCCTTGTGACTGGGACTATAGCTTTATTTTACTGTTGCCTTTGTTTCGACAATTCAAAAGTGCTTGTAACTGGCCTACTTGAAATAAATGCTTTGATTTTGATTTTTTGATTTTGAATCAAAAGTACATAATATGTCAGGATCGGTTTCTTAGCCTTCGTTCCCCTCTGTCTACACCTTAAAAAAAGTGTATACAGTTAGAGTACTATGTAGTACATGCATGGTTTTCATCATAAAATGTTTATTTGATACATTTACAAGTTCGAGACAATATGACCGTAAATGAAAACACTGGTAATACTAGTTCATAATTAGTATTACCAGTGTATTACCAGTCATATCAAATTCATATAGTGACAAATCCTAACATCGAAATTAAAACATGATTTTTTCAAAAAAACTAAGAAGCATAAAACTGTTAACAAAATTGAACACCTTTTATAAATATTGGTTTACTAATCTTAGGTACAATTTACATCTGGAAATTAAATTTAAGGAACGAAATTTGTCCAAGGTTTTTGAAGTAGCGACTAGGCAACATATGTTTAGTGTTTATACCGATGTGGGGGTCGTTAACCTGTTAGTGCTAGTAACCTATTTCATGTAAAAATGCTAAAAATTAAAACGAGGAACGTCATGAGGTAGGTATAAGGCCTCATGACGTTCCTCTTTTTTTTTGTATCATCGCCTCCACCCTGTATTATGATAAGTATCTACACCTAGTTTTAATTGTTGATTTTTCTTTGAAATACGATTTTTTTGCGAAGATTTCAAATACTTACATTTTATAAGATAGCATAAATAAGCGTAATCAGCATATTAATGTTCCCACTGCTGGGACGGAGGCCTCCTCTCTATGAGAGGGAATGGGCTATAATCCACCACGCGGGCCCAATGCGGGTTGGTTTTATAAGATGGTCAACTATTATTTGAATGTTTTAATTACTATTTTCATAATTAATTGTTACTTGTGTTTTGCTGTGCTGTGTCACGCTGAACAGTCAATAACTCAATCTGCCTTTTCTGTCTATACTGGGCCACCAAGATACAGGCTATGCCTAGTTTGGGGCCCAGGGCTACTTCTTCTTAAGCACTCTTTTAACTATCACTGTTGTCACTTGTTTGTATGTTTCCTAACTTGTGTGTGTCAATAAATTGATTTATGATTATGATTCGTTAAATGGTAGCTGTGATAGTTTTTTTTTTCTATTAGCTCCGTTATTATTTGCCAATATAGAAAATAACGGTACCTAGCTACACATTAGGTTTATGTATGTACTATGTAGGTAGGTATAACCTTTTTATTACCAAGAGTCATCTGCCTAGCCTTTACTAAACTATGTTGGGGTCGGCTTCCAGTCTAACCGGTGCAGCTGAATACCAGTATTTTACATGGAGCTACTGCCTATTTGATCTCCACATCCCAAATAGTACTGGGTAATACGAATTACGACTTCCCATGGTAATACTAGTTGTAGACTTTCGGGTCAGTGACTACTTGTACAGCCAAGATTTTCTAGTCCTGGTACACCCATTTACGGACCAAACTAGGCAAACGCGGCTTAACCTAAATATCTAACCTTTGATATTTAGGATAACTTAAAAAACTAAGCTTAATGCAACACGATATGCCTAGTGTTTTAGTACCAAGAGTATCTTTCGAGACAGGTGGACTTGGTTAAATTATAAGAAATTATTGTTTTACTAAGGAACCCGAGAATATTGTATTTTTTTTTATAAGCACCACCAATTCTTGAATTCTAACTTTCTTGCCCTGGCCTGCTCAGCTCATAAAACATTTGAATTCTTTCAATATTGTTACTACGGGCCATTGTTGGGGTGGATCGAATAATATTCCCACCCGCACGCATAATACGCGCTTTGGATGTGAAGTTTCCGAAACCAGCCCGTTATACAATACAATACAATACGGGCCATTATTGTTTCAATTTTATATTAATACATATAATACATATTAATACCTAGATACTTAGCCTAGATGTATTTGAGTAAAAATGATTGTTTACTTAGGTCCAGATTCTCCCTTTTGCCCAAGAAGGAACTGCATGGGGGTAGAGGCTGGCCTGCCCGCGTATCCCGGGCGTCCGTCTCGTCCTCTCGTTCCGTTCCGACCTGGCCTGCCAGGGTAACCATCGTCACCCATTTGTCCCTTAATTCCCTTGAAACCAGAGTCACCAGTAAATCCAGGCCAGCCTGCATCACCCGGAAGGCCGGGTAATCCTATGAAACCTAAAACAGAACATAAAAACAAAATACAATCTCCACTAAGTTTACCATTTTTACTTAAGTCGTGGATAGTTCGAAGTCAAGTATGAGAAAAGCCCAACTTTATCGTGATATAAAGTAGAACTTCTTATGGAAGTAGGAGCCAACATAAGAATAGAACCATACCTCTATCGCCTGGGGCTCCAGCTTCCGCTTTGATGAGGTCCATTGGTGGTAAAACAACGACTCCTTTCCGCCCCTTTGGCCCTTGTTGCCCTGATCCGCCTGCTGTGCCCTTGTTGCCTTTTGGACCTTTTTCTCCGGGGGTCCCATCTATGCCATGAAAACCTTTAACTCCTTTAAATCCCGATGGGCCTTCAGGTCCTGGATAGCCCTTACGACCAGGATAGCCGTCATCTCCTCTCTGTCCTTTTGGTCCATCTAAGCCTAAGAGAATAAATAAAATGGTTTGTTAACAACTTAACAGTGCTTACAAATAGTTGGTAGGTAATAGAAATTTCATATGAATTTGACAAATATGATGATAAATAAATAATTCTGCCTCCATCTGCCTGCTTTTTCCCAGATGAGATCGTCAAGCATGATGTTTGCAGATTTATAAATATTATGATGGAGTAAACGATAACTTGATACGTAGCCTATCCAAACACACTTAACACACGAACAAACTCGTCGAAGGTTCAAACCGTCCTAAGCCTACAGGGGTTGGTCTACCTTCTACCTATAAAGATTGATTCACACGTAAGTGGACCTAATCCTACGTGCAGACTGCGGAGTGACAACAGTGAGATTCCATTACCTAATATTGTTTTTAAGCGACTTTTTTTGAAGTTGGTTTAGGAGGGGTTTCTCGATTCGGTTGTATTTTTTTTTAATTTTATGTTTGTCACCTCATAACTGCGTCATTTATGAACCGATTTGAAAAATTATGTTTTTATGTGAAAGTATATACTTTCCGATTGGTCCCATAGAAATTTTATCAAAATCGGTTCAGTAGTTTGGTTTTTTTCTTCTTCTTGACATGTCCATGTTGACATGATGGCCCATAATAACTTCTAATTGCAATGTAAAATTGATTATTGACTATAATTTGGTATACTATAACTGAAAAGGGTAAAATAAAAACCTTTTTTCAAAAATAAACTGACTTCTAAAAAGATACCATAAAGTCTAAAAGTACTTTACTTTCGGAAGTCGGTGGCAAAAAAGTCAATGAAACAAACAAATTCACCGACTTCCGAAACTTTTTTAGTGAGACTTTTTTAGTGTTTTTTCGGAAGTCGGTTTGTTTTTTTTACGAAAACAGGTAAATAGGCAGGGTTGAAGACGCATTGTAAAATACTAAGTAGGTAGTGTTAATTTCCATCATCGAGTTTTTTTTTGGTACATTTTCCCCAACCATTTACATAATTATACAACTGTTAATGAAATAAATTAAACGTATTTTTTAAAAAAAAAGCTTTTGTACTGTCAGAGAACCAGCAAAGGTGTGTGCAAGGTTTAAAATTCAGTGTATGCAAAATAACTAACTAACAAGGCAATTTAAAGAAAAACTTGGAACAAGTAACATTTAATTAAAAGTATCAAAAAACCCGACTAAAAATTGTATTAGGTACCTATATATATTTGTAATTTCCTTCATTTTGAAAACCTACTCGATAAGTTTGGTTGAAAAAAAAAATTAACGACTTACAATTTAGCGCTAAAAATCCGCTTTTTAAAAAAAAATACCTTTAAGGACACTTGGGTTTTTGAGACAAATCTAATGATTTATTTTAATTGTCGAAATTCATCCAGCCGTTTCGAAGATACAAGGTTATAAAGAAATCTACAAACATACAAGATTGAAAAAAAACGAAAAACATAACCCTTCCTTGGCAGTCGGGTAAAAATAGGTTGTTTTATGAAACTATCTCATCGATTCTAGAGTTAAGAAAAACCAAGAAGAAAGACGAAAAAAAAAATCTTCAGTATGTACACGACTCGGGACAACCTACATGTTGGAATAGGTGTTATGAAGAAAGGTACTAATTTCATACCTAGGTAAATTTGTTTTTAAGTCAGACTGAAAAAAAAACGTAAAATTTTTTACCTGATCTACAATATGGGCAATTATCTCCAACTTCTCCTTTCGGTCCGAGAAATCCTGGACGTCCGTTGTCACCAGGGTCACCGACGTATCCTGGGGATCCCGGTGGCCCTTCTTCCCCTGGAGGGCCAACTCCATGAACGCCAGTTCCTGGATAGCCTTGAGGACCCAAATCGCCAGAATCACCTCGATCTCCTCTTTGACCGGCTATTCCATCTACACCAGCAACTCCTTCTTCACCATCTGGTCCAATAACCCTTGTCCCTTTGAATCCTTTAGGACCGGTGACTCCTGGCAATCCTGGAAACCCTGACGGACCCTTAAATCCGGGGAATCCCTTAAAGCCGTCATTTCCAGGTTCACCTTTAGTAGATGTGCCTGGAATTCCTTGCCTGCCTTGAGTTCCTTTGATTCCAGGGAATCCGGGTGGTCCCACAATACCCGGTAATCCTCGTTGTCCATCATAGCCGGGAGCTCCAACTGGACCCAAGGGGCCCTCTGGGCCTTGAGGTCCTTGTGGACCTATACTTGGTGGTACATCTAGCCTTTCATCGTAAATTCCGGGTTCTCCAATAAAACCTTGCACTCCAGGATTGCCCGGCATTCCATCTTCACCTCTTTCGCCTTTCCAACCATCTGCTCCATCTGGACCTGCGTATCCTGGTGCACCTTTGTCTCCTTTTGGACCTGGACTGCCGTCTCGTCCATGGTGACCAATCTTTCCTCTTGGACCATCGTTACCTTGTTCTCCTTTGTGACCTTGTGCACCGTCAGGACCATAGGGTCCCTAGTGAAAAAAGGCATTTTTAAATATGTATGAAACTAAAATATTTAAACAGGTGCATACCTACACAGTTATTTTACAACTTCAATCACAGGTTTAAAGTTAACACTTTTTGTATTTCATGTTTACTTACTGTTTGTCCCCTTGAGCCGGGCATTCCTTTTAGTCCTTTTACACCTCGTTGACCCTGCAATCCTTTGTCTCCCTTGTTTCCTTTAGTTATGACTGTAATATTCGTTCGAGATTCGTCGGTGGTTGTCACAATAGACGCTGGTCTTCCCGGTTCACCAACTTGTCCTTGGTCTCCTTTATCTCCGGGTGGTCCTACGGTTTCTTCACCGTCTTTCCCTCTGTCACCTGGTTCGCCGCGGATACCAAAGGGACCCTAAACAGATTAAGTAGAGCTATAGTAGTTACGTCGTCAAATACCCAACTATTTGATCGTTCAGATGTTTAGCCAATTTTTTAGTTTAACGAGTACAATAGTAGTAAATGTGAAAGTTTGTATTTCTTACCGGATCACCAACTTCGCCTGGATGTCCACTATTTCCTCTATAGCCCATTACTCCAACAGGCCCAGATGCTCCTGGTCGACCTAGTTCACCGTAGTCGCCTTTTGAACCTCTCGAATTTGCTCCCCCCTCACCAGCCATACCTCGAGAACCTTTTTCTCCATAGGGTCCTGGTAAACCTCTTACACCAGGAATGCCAGGATATCCAGGTGGTCCCATAATACCGTCAACACCGCTACAACCGTCTAAGCCTGATAAACCAATGACACCTTCCAATCCGTATGGACCCTGGAGAGGAGAAAGGGATTAAGATTGCGAATAATAATTAATTATAAAAATATTTCGATGTGCTATAATGCTGTACAATCTAACAAATTCTTACTTGCGGCCCTGTGTCTCCTCTTGGTCCGTAAGGTCCATCGATACCCTTAAAAATAGAAAAGAAAATTATTATTTTACATATGATATCGTCAGTGGCGTGGGTTTCAACCACCCGAGCAGTTTTATTTTGACAGTTAGTAACATAATATGATTGGTCAAATTGGCTTTATAAATTAAAAAAAATAAAGGAGTGAAATATATTCCCGGCCAAAATAATTAACGCCTGGGACCTAACTACTTGGGGAGCATCTTCCCTGCCCGACCTTGCAATTTCACTGTATATATTGTGAAATAGAAACCAGACATCCTGTTATTGGCTTACTTACGTGTGTTCCCTTATCACCTAAGTCGCCTCTACCACCAGTGTCTCCTGACACGCCCGCCCGGCCTGGGCGGCCGATGGGTCCGTCGTCACCGTAGTCACCTTGAAAGCCTGGAACTCCGGGAGGTCCTATGCTTCCGGGATCGCCTTTGAGTCCAGAACAGTCGCATATTGTTTGATTGCACACCACCTAAAAATAGACATCGTTTTTGGATTTTTTTTACTATAGGTACATACATCGTCACGCTACATAGGTTTAATCATTACACACCGTTTATATGCAGTACCTACAAATGATTGCTCTTGGAAGAACACGAGCATCGGCGAACGTTTTGCGGGACCCTATCATATCATGCTAGAATCTAGCATGATAGGGCCCCGCGAAACGTTAGATGGATCGACGACCTAAAGAAGCCATCTGGGTTTGACTCAGATAAGTCAAGTCACTAGTTACAATCATACAACGAGCCCCGGACATGCTATGAAAAGCTTTAAGTTATGAATGTGCATGAGCCAACGCTCGATGAGCTTCTGAACTTTGATAATAATTTGTGCTGCAAGGGATTTTTATAAGTAGGTTAGGTACATTATTATAGATTATTAATGAAATACATTTTTGATGTTGTTGTTTGACCACCCGACCGTTTGAGCGAAGCAGAGTAATGTGTCAAACTAGCTACCAAAAGGTAGTGGGTTCAAAACTCAACCGATGGATAGAATAATTAGGATACAGCATGCTGAAGTGAACCCTAAATCTTATTTGTTCATATTAAGTTCAAGTGGACCGATGACCTGGTGAAGGTTGCAGGGATCCATTGGCTTTCGCACGGGACCGGTCAATGTGGCGACATTTGGCGGAGGCCTATGTCCAGTAGTGGACGTCTTTCAGCTGAAATGATGATGATGAGGATGAAGTTCAAGTGTGGTAATAGCCTGCTTACTTTGTTTGCAATCTATAAGTGATATTCTTTACTTACTTAATAATAATAATCTGTTCATTTTATTATTTTCCAGTCGTTGTCACAATTATATATAAAACATTACGCATTAATTAAAAATACTGTGTAATAGAGTCGGTAACAAAGAACGTGCCTTATCGTCGGGACCTCTGACATACATTCGACGCAGAGCAAGTGTAAGAACATTGCACTTCCTACTTTATAATAGAGCATGAAAACGAGTTTCTTATTATAATCGCAGTCATTAATCTATTAAAGTGTTATCTCATCACTTGATCTATGTATAGTATTTACTGAAGGCTATTTATGATAGATCATCATTTGCCTAGCCTTTTCCCAACTATGTTGGGGTCGGCTTCAAGTCTAACCGGATGCAGCTGAATACCAGTATTTTACTTGGAGCGACTGCCTATCTGACCTCCACAACCCAGTTAGTACTGGGTAATACGATACCCCTTGGTAAGACTGGTTGTCAGACTTTTTGGGTCACTGACTACCTAACGACTGTCAAAGATCTACAAATGACACCCGGGACCAACGGCTAACGTGCTTTCCGAGGCACGGAGGAAACTCGGTATGTAATGGGTGGTCACCCATCCACAGATCAACCTAGGCAAGCACGGCTTAACCTAAAGATCGACCCGAGCGGCTGTCATTATTTAGTCATAGATATTTACTTTTAATTTAGCCCATTACACTTATTCTGACCAGCCAACTGGTAGACCGTATTCAAGTTATGTCAGACGTGAGGTATATTTTGTCAAAGTCTGAAACTAATTTATTGTTCATAACATCAGTGAACAAGTCCAAATGGATTTAGCAGTGTGGTTTATGGTTGAAGGATGATGTCAGCGTTTTGCATTACATCATCTTTTCAACAATCCAGACGAACCACAGAGTCTTCATTCTGGTTTTATTGCAGTCAAATGGAATCGTATCCTTTAACAACATGTGTGTCTGTTTAAGTCATCCTGTTGTAGAAAAAATAATAATGCTGTATACGCGAAATAGGTACGATAAGGTGTCTATGTATTTAGGCATCTGCTAATTTAAGTGCCATTATTTTAATAACTACTATGTTGGGGTCGGCTTCCAGTCTAACCGGATGCAGCTGAATACCAGTATTTTACATGGAGCGACTGCCTATCTGACCTGTACAACCCAGTTAGTACTGGGTAATACGATACCCCTTGGTAAGACTGGTTGTCAGACTTTTTGGACATGTAACGACTGTCAAAGATCTACAGATGACAACCGGGACCAACGGCTTAACGTGCTTTCCGAGGCACGGAGGAAACTCGGTATGTAATGGGCGGTCACCAATCCACAGACCAACCTAGGTAAGCACGGTTTAACCTAAAGATTGACCCGAGCGGCTGTTATTATTTAGCCACGAGCTCCTCCTATATCCCTCATCCAAACAATATTCGTTAATAGGATCAACGATGATAGAGTGTGTAACTTGTAAGTGTACCGCACGCTTTCGGAAAGAAATCTTATGGGTCCAGTTACTACCCTAGATTAGTACAATTATTGCAGAATGCAGGAGATGATTTATCATTTTCATGTACCAACTTGCTTCTACAGCCACTTTTCTTTAGAACACGGGTCACGGGGCTAGCCAGACGACATACGATACGCGCTGTTAGACTACTGTCAACAACAAGAACTGAAGAAGATTACTGGATTAGTATAAGAGTTTAGAAAAGTTAGTATTAAATCGATAATATGAAAAACTGGATAGACGATAATTGTCTCAGTGTGGGACTGGCGACATAAACAGTTATACAACACGGTCTCAGTTTAATAAAGTGATCATTTCAAACGTATCAAATAACAGCATTGCTAAATTTGCATGACAGCGCAATGCTATGGAGCTCAGTGTCGTACTACTTTTAAATTAGCAGTTTATTACTACGACTGTTAGAGTCAGAGAATTGAATATGTATGTAATGTCGTTAAAATTTGACTGTTTTCAATTAGTTATAATATGTTTATCACATCTAAGTAAAGTTCACGCAATGACCTAAATGTGTCGATTAGTCCGAGACTTCTCTATTATAAGTTGTATATGCAACCGCTTTAATAGTAGAATCGGCACTGCACTTATTTACCTATTATTGCAACTAGATACGGCCTCAGAAGGCAGAGGTCGTGGCTAAATAATAACAGCAGCATGGGTCGATCTTCAAGGTTAAGCCGCGGTTGATTAGGGCGATCAGTGGATGGGTGACAATCAATTACATACCGTGTTTCCTCCGTGCCTCGGAAAGCACGCTAAACCGTTGGTCCCGCTGTCATTTGTAGATATTTGAAAGTCGTTACAGGTACTCTGTGGCCCACAAGCCAAGTCAGTCAAGTCCCAAAAGTCTCACAACCAGTCTTACGAAGGGGTATCGTACTATACCCAGTACTAACTGGGTTGTGGATGTCAGATAGGCAATCGCTCCATGTAAAATATTTGTATTCTACCGCATCCGGTTAGACTGGAAGCCGACCGACCCAGCCTCAGAAGAATGAGACAACCTCTACACCCTCGCAAGCTTGAATCGTGTCAAAACTTATTTTTTTCTTTAATGAGAAAATTACATACATACATTACAGGCTCCCGTTGAGGGAGCGCCTTTAATTTAAAATAAATGAATACAAGCAAAGTCGCGGCCAACAATTGTATATTATATAAAAGCTGTCTTATGATCTTGGACTTTGAAAGATATCCGAAATTAATGTCATTTATCAGCTTATTAATTTCTAGAAAGATTATTGTCTACCTCTATGCAATCTTAGATTTGCTTTCAGTCGGAACTGCCAGCGTCGAAGCGTAAGTTTATTTTCAGAGGTTACTTACGTATTACCTACCTACCTACTTAAAATGTACAATTGCAAAGATATCTGTAAATTAATATGACGTTATATGTTATAATCTGCAGCTGTACAGATTAGGTTGCCCGCTGCGGGTCTGAATAATGTGTTGCTTGGTGTTGGTACTTGGTACATCGCAGCTTCCGGACTTGGCGTGTGGGCGGCGCGTTACGTCCGCGTCCGTCGCACCACACCGTATGCGCACGCGACTCAAGCGTCAACCAGCACTACAATTACGTAACATTCTTTTATATCATGATTGAGTTAAATTTGTAATCCATTGCTTACCATCATTGAAAAATCATCTGTTTGACAACGTAAAGGACGTAATTAATAAATAAATAGGTGCTTAGATATTAGCAGTGTGTTCGTGATGACACCTACCTAAGCTATGTCGGACGTCAGAGACAGAAGTCAGAGCTTATTCTAGAAAAGGTCTTTTATAAGCTAAAAGCTATGCTAGGATAATTCATCCTAACTTCAAGGCGGAGGACGCCATCAGTTAAATTCAGAGGGATCAAACTTTTTTATATTATTCTTACTTTCAGTTACAGTACTTACTAGAAGATAGTCGAATACATAGAATTATTATTATGAATTTAAAGAGAAAGTTTAAATTTCACAGTTTTCGACGATTGCAGTGGGTTGTGTAGGTAATGCATCTACATTCGAATTGGTAAACTAGTGACTGTAGTGAGTCGAAAATTCAAGACGTTAGCTCATAGTCTCTTATTCCTTTCCCATCATTTTCATTTTCTTCATTTTTGCATCATCTACCTAAGTAATCATTTCAGCTGACAAGATACCCAGCTGCAGGTTAGATACTAATATTATCAAAACGAGAGAGTAGGTGTTAAATACTAACTCGACTAACTACCCAAGTTTGTTTTCATAAGCTATTAATTACATGACAACATAATATTATGGCAGCACGCGATTATAGAACGGGTGAGTCATTGGTTGCAATTCAAGGAACAGGCTGGATAAACAATCATTGCAGTGTCCAAAGCGATAACGACCATTCGCACATCCCGCAGCCCGCGGCCGCCCCCGCCGTCCCGTTACCCCGCCTCTCACACCCTGCTTCCACGTGTATGAGAATAACTTACTACACTGTAATATCAATTAATACCAGTGTCATTTACTGCATCCTAATATGTTCCAAGTATTTTACGAACTCAACATGATTCTGTATAAGTTTAACATTCAAGATATTTATTTAGAGAGGATCTTAGCAGTAGCTATAGAGCTTATGAAAAGACACAAGTGCGTGCCCGCCCTGCACTGGATCTTCGCAGAATCTTGACGAGTTATGCAAAATGTAGATTACGGAGGTATAATATAGGTTGTAAATCAAATTAATATAAATAAATAGTTATTTCCGTGTGGCCACGACTTGAAATAAATTACCGTACCTCATTACTTCCAGTTCTCAAGACTTCGCGAAATAGCAGCTGTCACAGCAGGAGAAATGTGATTCATACGTACCGATTTTGTAGAAACAGCCAAGCTGATGCCAATACCAAATTAACTACCTACCTAGCGAAAATTGTTGTTGATCGAACAAGTGTTCAATGAGCAAGATGTGTTTTAATAACAATGTGTAGGTGCACGTTGGTTGGCACCTATTAATAGACAAGCTATTAATTATTATTATTGTAACTATGTCAAAAGTTAAAAAACGGAGCATACAGTGGAGATTTACGAGCATTTACCGGAATCTGGTGACCCCGTCGGCTCATAAACGCGTTCCCGATATACGCCGCCCCAAGCACGCGGCGCGCGACACGCTTGCGTGCTACCGCTTCGTATACCATCAGTTTGCCATATAACCAATACTTAACATGTTTTAGGTGGCCAACGATTTCGAATAATTGACACGGAAACCACATTTTACATCTGGTGAGGATACGGTTAACTTTAGGACTCCAGTAGCTACTGAAAGATTAAATGGCACAAAACAAAACGACGAGAAAGTGAGACAATAAAATGAAAAATAGTAACGTAGATAACTATTTTTCATTATTTTTCGAGAATTCAAAAACATTTAAAATAGGTACCCGAAATATTAACGTAAACGTTTGTAACAAGTGAAGCGCGTTAACCGGAGCTTTTGCAGTGTGGGATGGCGAGCTTTACGACAATACGCTTTACGCGATGCTTTGAACTACTTTGACACAGCCGGCCTGAATTACATTTTAGTTTTCATTAGGGTTTTCATAAATAAAATGCAGTAGAAAATATTACCTTGAAGAAAATAATACATTTGACGTGGATAGTATAATTAACGTTTTATTTTTGATATATAATATCGTCGTTACATTGATTAATGACTGCAATGACCAGTCAATTTAATTTATTTATTATAACAGATTCACAGATCATGTCTTATTATTAATTAGTTGTTTATTGATTCATTATTATCAGTTGTTAGTAGGGATCAGTAATCTCTGTTATTACGATGATCTTGTCACACTTTATATGACTAAATCATCGTGAGTCCTAGAAGTTTTCAACTGGCACCGTTCTGTCAGCGACCTGTGCTAAATATAAAGTTGGAATATAGCTGCACATTCAACTGGCTTTTGTTACAGTACTGAAACTATTGACCTATTTCACTTTACTGGAAGTAAGCAATAACTTTCAGTGCAACGCTCGCACCATAAAACCGACTCGTGAGTAATAGAAGTGCGGACGTAACACAGACTGCAAATTCTTTGTCTTATGTTCAGTTACTTGCAATGTATTAATTGCCTTTATTATAATTAACGCTCCTTCTGCAAGTGCATATTATTCGGGTGTTGCATTCTGTATCCAAATCTGGATCTAGTTTTTGCGAAATTAAAATACCTTTTTAGTTCTAACTAAATATTTTGGTTTTTTTTTCCGAAAAAGAAAAGTTTTCAGCAAGTCAATGATTGGCATACGATAGTTGGGTCGTTTGTGGTCTTTCCGAGCTTGTGTTTGAAATTCAAAAAATGTTGTGCCTCTATGAGTGTCCTTTGAGGTTTAAGTCCCTCCAGGGCTGCGGGACTGTTCGAAAGAGATACCGTGGCCCTGGAACATAAAGGGCAAAGAAGGAACATGGATGGGTTTTAGTCAGTACAAGTCTGACACTCCCCTCCGCTCCGCCCAGAGTGGGGGGGGGGGGGGGTCATTTGATGAAAAAAAAAAAAAAAAAAAAGGTTTAAGTCCCTAGGTAGGTACGGTACAGCATAATCTTGATGACTTTTTGAACCTAAAGTTCCACAGGCTGCGGCAACAAACAGATAAACTAGATACATTTTGTCTGTTTATTAGAATGATAGGTAGGCATGTGCTATTGTACATAGATTAGGTTCCAAGAAAGCAATATTAAATCATCTTCATTTCTAGCAATTGTTAAAACATACATGCTTTTAGTAAGGAGTGTGCTTATCTTTCTAAATGTTTTACTTATTTGTTTCTAAGACGAAGATGCCTGTGCCTGCAGCCTATCAAACTTTTAAGTGAATTGAGTAAAGGTAGAGGCAGCATAAAAAAAAAACGTGAATTAATTAAACGTAGCAGCGATATCGACAGAATATATAAAAATGAGGAATATGGAATACTTCCCTTTGGGTTCAACGTTCTGTCCCAGTCTACGTCACGGTGATAAAAGAGTAACTCATGAATGAGCTCGTGCATTGACAGGGCGACTCACCCCGGAATAGTATAACTAAACGTTGACCGACGCTGCCGACTTTATCAAAACAAAATGTTATATTTATAATATATACTGTAAGCAAGACCCCCACCTTTCGTAGGGTTGATAACAGACATAGATAGGTCATTGTTAAAACCCCGAGTGTCATTAATTTTCTTAGTCTTTTCAGGATTTTTTTAAGTAAATAAAAAGTAACTTGAGTGTGAATTCGTATTTATAAAATGGGAATATTTAGGTAAGTAACTAATAAACCTTAAAAACCTTATAAAAACAAATAAAGTAGATATCTACCCAATATACCTATGTATTGAAACGGGAGTAGGTATTTAAAGGTCTCGCTTTATCTGTTTTCGTGAAGTTTATCATCGCGACACACAAAACCTTAATTATCATGTACAGATACCAATTCGTGGGAGTTATGTTATTATTTCGGCAATAATTGCAAAAATTGTGTTTTATACATAACGACAAGTTGATAGCGGCAGTTTCCTGTCACTTTGATAACAGATGCTGCTGTTTGTGTCGCGGCCTCGTTTTTAAAGCTTTGTCAATGGAAGCTGATTTTGACCTAATTTTAACCGTTTGATAGACCGCGGCACAGATCTAAATTTTGCGCATGTTGCCGAGTTAATGCCGTGATTCGCGGAATTAATGCTTCCTAACGGGATATGAGCCATAGATAATGAAAACGGACATTATCAGCTTTGAACATGGTCAAGTTAGATACCTACAAAGTTAACTGTGGATCTCTGTTTAATTATTTGTTTGAATCAGTACGACCAGACAGCTGGGGTAGGAAAATAATAAATAGGGGTCGGGGTCTCCAAAGAATTAAACTGTTAGGTGGGTTCAAAATAACTCTGTCTTTAGCTACTTGAAACTGAATGTTGAATCATAACTAGGAGTCCAGGGCGCATGTCATGTGTATTTTACGTACAATGTTGTCTGTTCAGGAAACGGATATCGTGGCTTTTGATCCTAGAATGGCGTGTGAAAAATGTTTCTTGTATGACGTTACACAGTTTTCCACTAAATTCATTGTTACTATATACCTACCTAGACCTACATAAGTAAGTACTAATATACCACCGCTGCGCTGTCGTGTAAAGGGTGTTTGGTTAAACGTGGGCAATACTTTAGGGGAGTTAAGTGCTCATAAATATGAGCAACTCTTACTATGGGGCTAACTATGAAGATTTAAAAAATCTGCTGTTGCCTACATTTTTTCGTGATACGTGACCAATAATGTGTGGAGCAGCTGACATTTTTTTCGCAATTTCATGGTCGGTCTCCTAGTAAAAGTTGCTTATTTTCAAGAGTACTACACGCCCTTAAAGTATTGTCCACGTTTAAAAAAACCCCCAGTATACATACAACCGCGCAACAGACGCTGCCGCAGCGTTTCGTATTTCAATACAAAAAAAGTGCGGTGCGGCCCGCCTGTAAAGTGTGCGATGGCTCATACAAAAGTTACCAAAGAAAAAAATACTGAAAGAAATGATTTATGGTTGCAGGATTTGTACTTCGTGGAGCAGGCCGCCCAAATCTCAGTCAGCCTTATAGTAGACGTTGAGTTAAACAGACAGGATTTAGAGAGGGAATTGATTATGTGCATCAGATGTTCTCCTCCGCTCTCTCTTAAGGTGCATTGCTGAAAAACATAAGCACAAAGCTCAAGAAAGTCGAGTGTGCTTTCGTAGACTTGAAGGCCTATGACAATGTGTGTGTGGAGAAAAGATCGATCTGTGGTCGACACTGAAAACTTTATGCATGGATAGTCGACTAACAGATTAGAAAGAGTGTTAGGAAGGATTAAGCATGAATGAGTTGCTTGTTAAGTGCCCTCTCTATGCAGATGATGAAGTTCTTCTTGTATCGCCTGCGGAACAGTTGGAAGATATAACTGGTAATTGTGACGAATTTAACATTAAAGAGAAAAAGAACGGTTGTAAATGTGAACAAGACAAAGGTTATGGTGTTTTCACACCATAACCTTCGTTTTCGTCGATATATCCTCGTCTCGAAAGAGACGAGGATATATCGGTGTGATCTGATGTGAATGACAAGAGTAGGACAAGTGAATAACTTGCATATTTGGGGTATCTGTTTACGGGAGTCGGAGATATTGATGCTAATGTGGGAAAAAGAGTTAATGCGGGAAATAAAGTGGGTTGTGACATGCAGTTATATAAATACATGCGGTTGAAAAGAGTGTCCATAGAGTTTCTTGCCCATCCTTCTCCATGAGATCTACGCTTTGGAATGGGTCAACTACAGATGCTTGTGGCTGGCCTGTACATAGCTTATTTTTTAATATGCAAAAGTGCCTGTCACGCTTTGGAATGTGCAACTACAGTACCTTCTCGAGTTATTATGCCTTGTGACTGTGACTGTAGCTTCGCTTCTTTTTGTTTTTTTTTGACATTTAAAAGTGCCTGTGATGGTCTAATTGAAATAAATGCTTTTGACTTTGACTTTAAACTGAAGAATATTGTGATACGACAACGTTGTGGTTTAAAAGAAGATGAAGTGACAAACATTCAAAAGAATATGTTTAGATGGTTTGGTCATGTGTTGAGGGGATGAGTGAATAGCACTAACAAAAGGGATTTAAAAGGTAGATGTGACTGGCAACGCCGAGGTGGCCCCGCCCTAGGACGGACATACACGGACTCTATTGGTGATGTTCTTCAGAAACAAAAGATGTGTAGTCCACGCAATCGGCGTGAGTGTATAACCAGATGTATGAACGTGGACGAGGCAAAAGGAGTAAGTAAGGATCGTAGCAGGTGGCGTTATGTAGTTTCTGGCTACACCCATGGGAAAAGCTGAAAGTTTGTGTATGTGTTACGGCTAAAAGCCGAAGTAAGGTTACACCAAGTTCTAGCCGTAACATATGTACCTATGTAGTAATTAATTGTTGTAAACGTATTTTAATAAAACGATGATGGGTTTAGAAACTGAAAAATAAGCGAGTGGTTTTAAAAGAAGCAGGAAGGCTGTCGTGGCTGCTCATTTATGCCTTGACGTCCGTAGCAGGAGTGATAAGGAGGTAATTCAGTTTCAAGTTGAGGTTAGGTTTGTCGTCACGTTCGATAGATACTAGATTCACCCCGGGAAAAACAGCGGATGTGGACTTATAAAATGAAAAAGAAATTCGTTCTGATGAAATGAAGATCCTTACTAGGTAAAAGCGCCCTCAACATATAGCGTATAGGTAGGATGTAACGCTTTCTGCTTTAAATATTTACTTACGACTATAATTTGGAGGGGCACAGTATCTAGGTCGAATCATTAAGTAGGATTTCATATAATAATCATGCGTCATTCATCCGCCAGTTTATCGAGGGGTTATAACCTTAAAAATCAAAATTAGTTTAATTATTTTGTTGTATTTGTGATAAGATAATACAGTCTTAAAGCATGAAATCTATATTAAAAAATGGAACGTTTTATGTAGCGGATATAGCGATCTACTGATGTTTGATTTACAATAAAGATTCACTAATCATTAGACATGCGTAAATAGTTCAAAAAGCTCAAAATAAACTAACAGATATTGATAAGAGATGTAAGAAAAGTTGATGGAGATACTTTGACTTCATAAACAAGCTCGGAACAAAAGATTTCAAGTAATTAAATAGCATTTTTTTAGGTCACGAGGCTATGAAATGATAAACGATGTTGTTGCCCGTTGATATAACGTACCGAATAAAAACTTATATGATAATAGTGCAAAGGTTACCGTAACATCTGATTATTGGAGTAAAGTTATTTTAAATTATATATTTGTATTAAGCAACATTCAATTCACAAAATTTTATGAAGCTTCTGTACAGATAGGTAATTAATAACAAGAGATTGGCTCTGTCATCAGTACCTACTATTAGAATATATAATTGTAGGAAAACTTATTTCTTAGTGTACGCTCCAAATAGTAACATAACATTACGTCACGCCTGCCATCCCCGAAGGGTCTGGCAGAGGTAGGTAGGTAGGTCTGTACTTACAGTACACCTATGTTTCGCCAGTTATGTATATACCTAAGTAGCAAAAATAAGGGTCCTGACCCGACTCCGGGCAATAAACATTTCTAATGAAAAACTCCAATAACACTACCCAGCCTGGGTATCGAACCCAGGAGCTCATGCTCAGCAGTAGCCCCTGCGACCACTAAACCAACGAGCAAGTCAGTCCGGAATCAGTCGGAAATTGATTTTTAAATTGAGGTACCCAAGGAAGACCATGTGTTCTTCGTATTTGTCATTCGAATTCTTGGGGGTGAACGAAGAACCTACCTCTTTCGATAAAATAACTACCAAAAATTTGAAAGTTAAGTTATTTGTATGTCGACATAGCAAATTGATCCTTAGCAAAATTAAAAAGGCACCCAATATTAGACCCTTATTGTAACTGTTTTAATTTCCTTAGTACTGAAAATATCACGCACGTAAATAATGAAGTCGCTATGGACGAATACCACCGATAGTTGTAATTCGAATAGTGAAAAGAGAATAGGCCGAATTCTGAAGAGTTGTCAAAAACTCGTTGAAACACTAATAAAAAAAAAAAAACCGCCCTTCGTAGACCCTACGTAGAGGGTCTACGCAGGCCTCAAGACTACGCTACGCTACATCAATACAGCAACATCAGCGAAATGGTTTTAGTATTTTACTATAAATTATGAACAAGTTATACTTTCCCTTGTGTCGGAGTTTTTATACCGCCCATGGGCCTCTGAATTGGTTTTACATGCCGTCAAGAAATATCTCTCAGGCTGGTTGATAATCAAAAACCCAGTTTAATTACTCAGTAATTAAAAACTGGCAGCAAAAGGTATAGAAGAGTGTCATTTTTGCGGTAACGTGAAACCACACTGCATTGTACACGTTTCCGATAGCATGCATTTATTAACCCTTCTTCCTACTTAATATTATAAAAGTAAAAGTTTGTGAGGATGGATGGATGGATGGATATTTGTGACTCCTTCACGCAAAAATTACTGAAAGGATTTGAATGAAATTTAGCACACAGATAGTTTATAACCTGAATTAACGTATGAGTGGGACAGTATCGAACACCGCGTGGGTGAAGCCGCGGGTATAAGCTAGTATTAAAAAGGATATTAGATGATTGTTGCCTAGTTTTTTTTTAAATATTATTGTGCATTATCTATTTAATAGTTTAAATATAATGTATTCGTTTATGTTATTTACGTCTAGAATATAATCTTTGTTAGCATGTTACAATATAATGTATGTAGCTAAGAAAATGGGATAAGTTTTCAAGTTCCTCCACTTTTTTTACAGCGGGCTAGGGTGGATTGTTGTGCAGATGGATTACCTAATATAGTCTAGAAGAGCTACTTACTCTTAAATCGCTTTCAATTGCGCTTTTACACCGTATTGTGTCATTGACACCTTAAAGAAAATTGAGAAGTTGCGTGTGCTAGTCTCTATTATTTCAGCTGATTCAGATGTTGTGATTTATGAATGTCAGTTGCACAAATATTTATTTATGTAATATGTGTGATACTAAGTTATGATAGAAAAAAATAATTTAGAGATACGTCGCAAAAAAAGGCGCCCAGGGAGCCTTATTGTGTTTTGTATTTATTTTAACCGACAGTATTATTTTTTACAGTTTTTATTTTTCAGAGGGGCAATAGTTTTGGTGGTACGGAACCCTAATAGTAGTAGTAGTCAGACTCGCACTTGACCGGTTTTTGCGAGAAAAGGTCAGTCTGCGAGATATTGGTAAAGAATTAGGTCACACGTGTTTTTCTTATAAATGAGATAATTTTTATTCCTTTGTTTAGAAATAATACAATCTACCTATTAACCTTTATGACATTCGTACTGTTCGACATTAAGCAAGAACTTTTAAATTGTTATTATTTTTATACTTAGCGGCCTTCAAATTGATTCGTCAACGTCTCACCAGCAATCAATAATTTGATAGGATTAACTACTTATCAATAACAAAATAGCTGTGCCACGTGTTGCAAAATATCATAACATAACACCACGCCTAAATTCCCCACAGGGTTCTTCGGGGACTTAGTACAGCCAGCCAGCCAGCCAGCCAGCCAGCCAGCCAGCCAGCCAGCCAGCCAGCCAGCCAGCCAGCCAGCCAGTTGTGTTTAATTCTTATGTTCCGGGGGGCGATCCTTTTGCCACAAACCGGGTACAAATGTAGCTTCCGGGCTGCTACTGGGATATTCCGTGTTACGAAATATCATCTGAATACAATTAATAAATAACACTTACAAACGGTTACCACGTATTCAGTTCATCATTCTGAATACCACATCGAATTTTTTCAACCTTTTTTTTAAAGAAATCCGGCTGTTCCATACATCTCTACGTGGTCAGAATTATATACTGAATACATGGTAACCCTTTGTACACCGGTGTCCCTTACTCCCTTCCACTTTGTATATTATATAACATAACGCTAGAATTACCCGTGGGTTTAGCCAGAGATGCATACATAATGAAGGAAAAATAAATTATTTATCATACAGGCCAGGAGCCACTGAACTTGGAAAAGTAAGTATTAAACGATTACAATTGCGCACATTGTCATATCATGTGTACCTATAGATAGCTTTACATAAATTGCATTGTTACGTAAAATTTTATTATGCCTAATCTGATGATAAAATAAGTTCGTTCCCAATATAAAATAATAACTATAAATTTATCGACATACCAATTAAAATAATTTATCAATTTATCAATTGTTGAATATTTCAATTGACCTCTCATGAATGAATGAAATAAGTAAATAATAACATAATTACATCATTTCTGGTATCTTAATTTGAAGTTAGGTACTTTTGTCATATTCTGTATTTAAAGTTGCATGTAAGCAAAGACGCAACATAGGCAAACCTTGCTTTACATAGCTATCAAAACGTCTTAATCTAACCGGTTTCTTTGTTTTTTCTCAGAGGTTATAAATTGTTTACCCTCGAATTAATAAAATTTCCTTAAAAGTTCCGGTTTGCGAAATATTATTTTCAAAATTCGTATTCAATAAAACCACATAGGTCAAGTAAGCACGGAATTTTATGTATGCTGTTATCCTACAATGACAGTAAGTATTATTTAAAGTTTATATTATAATTAGGCATCAAATGATGACATCAATGTTTTGAATAAACGATAGCCTCTGTATACAAGAAGGCACTTTATCACTGAAGTTTAATTTAAAAAAACCGTTATTTTTTGTTCGGAAGCGGATAATCGAGTCTGAGGTCAGATAGTAGCTCTGTGTTTAACTGTGTCATTCTCTATCGGTCGTTTTCCTTTACAAAGAACTATTTCTGTTTCTGCTATAAGAGATCTACCTACTGCTAGGTATCCGTCACCCTTATAGGGTGTTCCCCAGGAATCGATCATTGACCTTACCGACTCATGGCAACGTTATAGACTTACGAAACTTAAGGACCTTAGCTAAGCGTTCAAAAGCGCTATTGTTTAAAAACTATAAAATGTTGAACTCAGTATGAGTAGAGAAGGACGAACAAAATAGCTCTCAACTCTCCTTATCATGCTATCCATAGAAACCTACATACTAATACCTATACGATTTTTAGGAACTCAAGTGTAATTCCTACTTCCGTTGGGAAGAAACCCAATAAAATAAAATGCAATGCAATAACAATAATAATGTAATGCAATGTAAAAATAGGCCATGCAGGTATAATGAAAAAATTTCATTCATGAAAGTTATATACTATTTGACTTTTCGGTTTACAAAAAGGTTCCTTGGAGGCAGAGAACGAAAGTTTGAATGGAAATTGTGATATTTTTAAAACCTATTTTAGTTTAATTTCTTTTACTCTCCAAGTCTCTAAAGTGTTTCCAAGTGAATTAGTATCAATATAGAAAACCGCCTACAAGTACGTACCGAGTTAATCTATCATGTGCTCATTTGTTTTCTGTGCAAGGCATATTTTGCGCTGCTATTGTAGATACAGTTAAACTTGGAAGTGTATGAGCTTCGGTAAGCTTCGTGTTTTCGAGTAAGCACGAACGTCGCGTCACAACCCTCACTATAGGCAAAGCTTCCGAGTTCTATACTTCTGCGGTAAGATGTACCATTAGATTAGATGTACCATCTTTGCGCGTTTAAGTTTTCTCTTTGTCGACATGAAAACTTACCATCTCCGGTCGCACCTCGTCTTCTGCTACTCAAAACTATTAAAAAGTTATACGAAATTGCATAGTGTTGTAAATCTTTAAGTTTCTAACCATGGCAACATAAAATAGACAAGTACTTCCAGGAGTAGATATAAATCTCATAATCTCACGTTCATATTTCCAAAGATGCATAAGCATAATCAGCCTATTAATGTTCCCACTGCTGGGATGCAGGCCTCCTCTCTATGAGAGGGAATGGGCTAAAAGATCCAATTCCAAAGATGATGATTACGATATTACCGAGGCGCAAAAATGTTCTAGGAAACCTGTACAATTGTACACTTAAGCCTATATTTTAACTACGTAACGACAGCAAAGCAGGTTTCAACAGTAGGTATAGTGTTCATTTTTTTCAGTTAACTTAGAATCCAAAAATTAGGCAACTAGGTACTTTTCCTTTGGAATGATGAATTGATAGTTATATCTATGTCACTTTTTAGATTAGGAATAAAGGTTATTGCACCTAATCTAAAAAGCGACATAACTCCTGTTTTTCAAAATTTATTGCTTACTACGACCCGCGTGGATAACGTAGGTAACGTAGAATAGAATATTCTTTATTTTTGTTTAATACCCGATTTATGGAATGCAAATTACAAAATCAAACGCAAGTCATGTAGTCCGTGGTTGGTTGTTGATAACTCAGTCAACCAATCACAGAAGTTGACGCGCGCTTGATAATTTGTTTTCTAATTTTGCTGTTGGTTTTCGTACTGGAAACCGGTGAAGATTGTTTTCTTCAAAATAAATAAGTAATACTTTTAAATTAGCTCTCTTTATTATTAGTACTCTATTTTTTCCCATTGACTGCGAGAGAATAAATAGAAGTACCTATATATTTATATTTCTCGTGGGTTAATAATAACAGCCACTCGGGTCGATCTTCAAGGTTAAGCCGTGCTTACCTAGGTTGGTCTGTGGATGGGTGACCGCCCATTACATACCGAGTTTCCTCCGTGCCTCGGAAAGTACGTAAAGTCGATGGGCAGGCTGTCATTTGTAGTTTTTGGACAGTCGTTACAGAAAGTCAGTGGCACGAAAGTCTGACAACCACTCTTACCAAGGGGTACCGTATTACCCACCCAGTACTAACTGGGTTGTGTTCTGGGTCAGATAGGCAGTCGTTCCATGTAAAATACTGATATTCAGCTGAATCCGATTAGACTGGAAGCCAATCTCAATAAATTTGGGATAAGTCTAGGCAGATGAGTACTTATCACATTTTATCATATAATCGGTAATATAACAAGAGAACAAATGGAAATATAAATATAAACATTAAAAAGTCATAGTGAAATTGGAACAATCTTCGAAATTCAATGTTAAGTTCTTGTCGGTACGTTTTATTTATTTTTTGTTCATAATTCGTGCTTGTTCAAAATATTTTTATTCACTCAGTGAGTAAAAGAGAGTTTTATTCACTGTTGTCAATGAATCAAATGCCCTTTTTGGAGTGGCTATGGTAGAAAGCTCTTTATACCTACACTTTACCTACTTCTTGTAGGTACAGGTACCTTTGGGGATAGGTACCACAATAGATGAAAATGGCTGAAAAACGCTGAAAATCATAATTTCCTTGTAAGGTATAAGTCAATGTTTTGGTACAAATATGTATAAAATAAAACTTTTAAGGCACTATGTGAAAATAACTGAACGTTAGACTTGACTTTCGTTTTCACGTACTTAGTTTTCATAGGAGCGTTTAAAAACAATATCTAGTACTTGACCGACGAACATTGCCTTGTCTATTAAGCTTTATAGGTTGAATAATAAAATGAACATAGGATTACTATAAAAAATAAAGTGTTAAATATTAACAATAAATAAAGTAATATCTACTTAATAATAATAAAAATAACAAATCTATCTCCTTAATATCTTTGCACTAACTTCGCCAGTCGCCTATCCACTTATCCAATGCTTCAACCTTTAAAAAGTTTCAGGAACTTTAGCTTGCCGTCACATTTCATAATAATTCTGTCTTCTTCAATACAACTCTATATTGCGATTGGCAACAATAACGTTATAACTGCTTTTACTGTAACTTTGTTGGGTGTTTTTCGTGGTGGTAAAATATCGTTTTTACATTTATTTAATAAGAAAACTAAACTTAGGTATAACATGGTAAGCACTTAATGGGTGTATCAAATATGTATACCTTGTATAGGTATGTCTAAGTTGGCCAAACGCGTTGATGTCTTTTTCGGCGATTAAGGTTTAACCGGTTCGTAAAAATCGAAAGTTACCTGTTAGATAGTATCAGTAATTATAAGCATTGTACTTACCGCTGATGAAGGAGTAGGAGTCCATGACAACAGTACAAGTGTGGCGGGCACGAGATGGAGCGCAATGAATCGCGCACGCGCCGGGCCCGACATGGCTGCGCCGCCACTACTGGATGCGCGCCCTCGCGGCCTGCCCGGGGCCGCAGGCGCCGCGCCCGCGCCTCCGCGGGGCGGGGGTGATCAGACTGCTGCCCGAGCACTCCTCTATCCTTTAGTATCCCGGCACAAACGGCGCGCGCGCACGGGAATTAGGCGCAGCGCGCTCCGGGCTATGGCGGTGTCCGTGCTATGGTAAGAGCTTCAAATAACTAACATATACTCTGAATTCTTTCATAGTCCGAACTTTCTTTTTTTTTCTCATAAATTACCCAAATTAATAATTAATAAAGAAATAGCGTCGTATAATCTGCAACATCTTATCAACAATAAAATTATATGTTTTTTGTAATGAGAATAACTTTCTTGAACTTAATTTTATCTTACTAAATAGGTTGATAGCTGCGTTAGCACCACTTCTAGGTGTGAAAACACAAGTAAGTACTTACAATTTTAATTTTCAATTTTATTACCTCTTGTATTATTAATAAGTGATTAATATAGTTATTGAAAAACATCCGTGGAATTTGGGAATGTTGCGGGACGGTGAAGTTGCAAGGGCGTGCGGCGGTGGCGGGCGGGTTGACCCGCCTGTCCGCTTCAACTTGTCCTTTTGCAATTTCTCCAAAATGCTAACGCTATCCAACATTTGCAAAGACTAAGCAATTAAATTGAAATCACTCTACAACAAAGACCTTTTTAATTGATACTATTTCAATTAATAAAATAAAATTACATTTTCAATATTTGTGACTGTTCGATTTCTTAGCATAAGTTATTATAAGTTACAACATAAATATGTATAACATAGTAAATGGAAGACCGACAAAGTTTATCACCGTTCGGATGCAGTGCGTCGGTATTGCGCAAACCTACTGTTTCCTACAGTTAAATGACACACTTTGTTTTTGTGAAATGTAAAGCGTACCTAATCCGTAATTTAATTGTGTCGTTTTTAGGTAATTATATTTTTCACGGGAATACCTATTAACTCACCTACCCTAAATTAAAAACTCATTAAATAACTCCAGCGCTCGTTATAAAAATAGTTTTTAGGCAAAATTAAAAACTTAACAATAAAAAAAGTATAAAAATTTCAAAACTTTAAAACAATCGATAAAATAGAATGTTAGTCTTTCTTTATTTTTTTTTCTTAGTTCTTCAAAAGAACGCAATGAATTATTGTGTAATGTCATCATAATTTATTTATTCTGGTAGCTATGTGTATAATTTATTTGCACTAGTTATTATATAGGTAACATATTCCTAATAATAAATAAATCTCGATGTTTTGTCATGTTGTGAAAACCTTGTGAGTAGTGATGGCTCACTAGTCAAAATAATTACTTGAAGAATATTTAATAAGTACTTAAATACTAAATAAATACAAAAGTAGGAGTCTTAATTTACTCACGCGAACTTAAAACTAACGATGTTTTGTCTTATTCACCACAAAATAATTATGTTGATCTATTTCGCAATTGCCTAAAATTATGAGTTGGAATGCGTAGTAGGGTATATACTTACGTACATATACGTGTTCTCGGTAGGCTAAGTTCTTTCCGTTCATAGGGACCGAACAAAAAACCATTTTTTTTCCCCCAAAGTCTGACAGACACGGTTGACCTTTGATATTATTAATTAATAATTTCCCCGTAATTCATTATCAAGATGGTTTATTTGGGCAGAAATAATTTCGATCTTTTTGTGGTTAACCAACCCAACAGTTTTGCAAGTTAGGATTATAGGTGTACTACCTATAATCCTAACTTGCAAAACTCTTGATAATGAATTACGGGGAAATTATTAATTAGGACCAGTTTGACGCAATAAAATCAATTTTGAAAGGTAAGGTAAGGTAAGGTAAATATCAAATTTTAAAATTATTACTAGCTTTTTGCCCACGACTACATACGTCCGCGTGAATTCGGTATTTAACGTATTTTCCCTTAAGAACTCTGCGTCCGCGGATAGTTATTTGTAGATGAATGGCAAAAATTGTCTAAAATAACGGACGGTTATAACATGGTTGCAATTTAAAATCTAGTAAATATGATTTACTCTTCAGAATGATTAAATTCCGTTGGTTCTTTTTCAACCGACTAAATAGTTCAGGAGCGAGTCTTCGCTTGGCTTCGCTTCGCTAGGAAAGTCGACGGTTCTGGATTTTTCCTGTTTCAATATGCGGGGCTTAAGGGAACCTAACACGAAGAGAGGAAGGAAATTTATTTCACTCGCTTTGCTCGCTCACTCTAACCTATGCTATCTCCTTTGAACCTAAGCTGTCCGTGTAAGGGTGCTCCAAGTTTGCGAGCTCGCACTTGGAATGCTTACTTGGTTGATGAATAAACCCCTTATAATTTTTGACTAACAGTTATGTTTCAGTCCCATGTAGGCCATGTAGGTACCTATTAGGGAGCGAGCCTATTCCCATTAAACGGGCACAAATCCGAACTGCGCGCTGTTATTCAGAAATTCCGGATGGAAAAACTTAATATCACTTTGCGCGACCGGAGAATCGAACACAGGACATTGTGCTTAGCAATAGCTTGCGACCATTAAAGCAACGAGGCAGACCGAAATAAAAAAAATAAAAAAAATAGGTACTGAAAGCTCGTGTGCATCGTGCCTTCAGCCTGGCAGTAATACTGCTTTCCTCGAAGCAATCCGTACCGACTTTTTAGCCTTTTTAACTGACTTCTAAAAAGGACGAGGTCCTCATTTCGGCTGTTTTTTTTATATATTTGTTACCTCATTCATAACTCCGAGATTACTGGTCCGATTTAACTAATTCTTTTTTCATTTGGTAGAGGAAGCGCGGTGGTCCCATATAAATTTTATTCACATTACTTGGGTAGTTTCAGAGTTGTCTTCTCTAATACATAATTTGTTTTTCTATGTTTATGTGGACGATCAGCTTTCAGTAACAATGGAAAATGCATACTCGAGAAGTATTTGTGTGAAATACCACAACTAAAGAGGCTGAAACAAAAACCCAAAAAAAATAACCGACTTAAAAGTGGCAAATAACTTTACTTCCGGAAGTCGATGGTAAAAAAGTCAATGAACCAACCAAAAGTCACCGACTTCCGAAAGTAAAGTTATTTTCCACTTTTTAGTCTGTTTTTTTAAAGTCGGTAATTTTTTGTTCAAAAAGTTTCTAATCCTCCTTTTACCACCATTACCATTATTACCTACTTAGTACATGTGCTTGAACTAAACAAGATTATCAAGATAATATTATTATGACAGACCCAGTCACTACTGACGTTTTAGTGTTAGCTATTCCATTCACTACGGTTATCATTACGTTACCTACATATTTTTAAAATTGCTAATTTTATATGAATGACGTGCAACTATTCGTGACAATAAACTAGTATCAACTTACTGCTGAAAAGCTGACACGAAGATAGATTGTGGATCAGATTCAGGTCAAAGTCCAAGACTTTTAATTTTAATATACAGATAATAAATACATATATAAAAATAATAATATAGTTACTGAAGGTACATTAAATTAAACTAAAAAATAAATTGGTATGACAGTCGTGTTTTCATCGTAAGCCCTGTTAATATTAGAATGTTATATGAAACGTTTTCAAATTAACTGATGAAACTTCACAGTAAACTTGGCGTATCTATTTAATTAACTGAGTACTTAAAATATAGGAGGAAATGTGTGCTGTTCGAAGCGGAAGCTTAAAAAAACTGAAAATACTGTTTTCTTTACCAGTTTTTTCTATCTCTTATTGTTTCGATTGCTCTACCTCTATTTATTTTGATTTATCATCAGATGATGATAATGACTACCGATATTTATGAAAGAGAATTAAAGGTTGAGCTGATGTAATCTTTTTTGTAATATTGCAGCAATACGATAATACAGGATACATAGAATGGAATAATGCTGTGCCATATCAATACCCAACAGCAGACGACAGGCAACAAGAAAGTTCTTACCCTAATTACCCACCCCAGCGTCCCACACACGGATTGTATAACCGGCAAGACATCCCGCCGCCTCCACCACCAAACAGCAGAGGCTCCAACTTCGCTGTTTACGATCCTGTGACCAGGCAACGGGTTGCGCCCATTGACCGCAACTGTACGGCGCCCGGATGTTGTGTACCAAAATGCTTTGCCGAAAAAGGAAACAGGGTAAATATCTACCATTAACAACTTATTTTAAACTGAGTACTTAGTGTTAATAGAGTGTTCTTAGAAATCCTTCACTTGCTAACTTGAAATAATATTTTTTTTAGGGTTTCCCAGGCACGTCTGGGCCTCCAGGAAGTCCAGGTTTCCCTGGTCACGAAGGGCCTGAAGGCCCGCAAGGTACAAAAGGACAAAAGGGACAAATGGGCAATCCGGGACCACGAGGACCAAAAGGTGATAGAGGTAAACCTGGCGAACGAGGTTTCACGGGCAGAAATGGTCCATCTGGTCCTCAAGGTGAACCAGGTTTGCCTGGTATTCCCGGCAGAGACGGTTGTAACGGAACAGACGTAAGTGTCATTTCATAAGTTTAGGGAATCATTATGTTATTAAAAGCTAAAAAGTTATTTAAGTTTTATATCAGTAATTTCAAAGGACTTCAGTTTTATTTATTTTTTGAGTTCGAATAACAAACACTCGCTTACGCCATTTCAATGGTCGTCAATTAAAAAAAAATAATCTGTGATCCTGATGTCAAACAGGTTTTAATTGTTTGTTTTTATAGCTGTGTTCGCTAAAATAAAGGTTTCGTCATTTCATCGGGGACAAACTATCCTTTGTGCTTTTATTATTTTCATTAATACTGAATTGGTTACAGTTTTTAATGACGAAACTGTAAACAGTTAAATACACATAGAACTTTCATAATTTATGTGAGAACACTGTACAAATGGATAAAATTACCTCTTCTATTTTGAAGGGAGAACCTGGAGCTCTTGGACCTCAAGGAATGCAGGGTCCTCGCGGTTTTCCTGGTTCCAAAGGAGATAAAGGAGACAAAGGAGAAGCAGCATACACAGGAAGGAATCAAAAAGGACAAAAGGGTGAAGCTGGTGCAGATGGTTCACGAGGAAGACCAGGTGCTATTGGGCCAGCCGGTCTTGACGGTTTACCTGGACCCAAAGGCAACACTGGACCAATGGTAAGTCCGCATTTTCAACTCTTACATAAATGAGGTTTAATAAATTTTTAAGAACTTTTGGTAGGAGAAGTAAGGAATATTTCAAATGATATTATAGACTGGATTTGTAGGTAGATTGAAAATACTACAGGTACTTAATTAAGTATTAATCGGCTCTCCTTGAAATATATATAATTATTTTATAGCTTGGATTTTAGACATTTAAATAAAAGTCTAACCCTATTTTATTGATTGTTCTTGTTTTCTAGGGTCCACCAGGTTCAAAAGGTGACAAGGGTGCTAAAGGTTATAAAGGAGGAGCAATTCAAGGAGATAAAGGAGATCGAGGTGATCAAGGTGACAGAGGTGCAAGTTGTAATCCTGTTCCATTGCCTTCCCACGGCGATAATGAAGCGATAAAGGGCGTTCAAGGTGATATGGGGTATAAGGGTGATAAAGGAGAACCTGGACCAATGGGAGATAAAGGCGACACTGGACAAACGGGTGAAGCAGGTCTTTCCGGACAAAAGGGTATCAGGGGTGAAAAGGGAATAATAGGCAATCCCGGTGAAAGAGTACGTTAATTTTTAGCATCTAATCTTATAGTAAAAAATTCCATATAGTTAATAAGCTTTCAGGCAAATATTGCTTATACGGGCATGCTGGACTAATTTATTTTGACTAGGTACCACAACCATTTTTGGACATACAAATATAAAAAATGTAACATGATATTTTTTTAGGGTCGTGACGGACCGTATGGTAATACTGGACCGAGGGGACAGAAAGGAGATAGAGGTAATGATGGATTACCGGGATTGAATGGAAGACCTGGAGTTAAAGGAGAACCCGGAAACGATGGGCAAGCGGGACCTAGAGGACTTAAGGGAATTCCAGGTCCGGCTGGTGGCCGCACTGGGTCACGTGGACCACCCGGACCGCAGGGTCAAAGAGGTTATCAAGGTCGACCTGGACCTAAGGGAACTGACGGCATGTCAGGAGAGAAGGGAGAAATGGGACCAACGGGACCTCCAGGAGGTCAAGGTGAACCCGGCGCTCCTGGTGTCGAAGGAATAGCTGGTCCTAAAGGTGAAAAAGGAGAAACAGGACGAGATGGAACGCAAGGTGAAGGCGGACCCCGCGGTTTTGATGGACCTCAAGGCCCAACAGGACTAAGAGGCCCTAAGGGTGAAGATGGCCTTTCAATACCTGTAAGTTATTTTATTCACCCCACCGATTAGATGTTTAAGTGTGAGAATCCTAATTTGGGTGAATCGTCATATTATTTTTTTCATAACACCTATTCCTTTTTTTATTGAATAACGTTTCATTGCCTTTGTCATTTTAGGGCCGGAAAGGTGATAGTGGATTTAATGGAATGCCTGGTTCAAAAGGTAACAAAGGCGAAAAAGGTTACCTTGGATTGCGAGGGTTCCCTGGTAATTCCAGTTTAGGAACCGCCGGTAGCCCAGGAGAGGTAGGACCACCAGGAGAGAAAGGTGATAAAGGCAGCCCAGGTTATGATGGCTTACCAGGTAGCCCCGGTTCAAAAGGAGACATAGGAGGACGATGCAACGACTGTAGGCCTGGTGGTCCAGGACCGAAAGGAGACCACGGTATAGACGGATATCCTGGTTCAGTTGGAGACCCAGGCCCAGCTGGACCTCCTGGCATTACAGGCGAAAGAGGAGCAGACGGCATAAACGGAATGCCCGGCGAGGCAGGAGTCCCGGTAAGTTCTTGTTTTTGAGTTATGATAGTATGTTTTATGTTTTCTTTATTTTTTTGCATTGGTTATTACACTTATACTTTCTTTTTCCTAAATAGGGAGAACGTGGTGATGATGGACCGATTGGACCACCTGGTGAAAGGGGACAAGATGCAACATTAACAGCATTAAACCTTGTTAAGGGTTTACCCGGACCTAGAGGTGAACGAGGGCCCGAGGGACCTACTGGTCCGAAAGGTGAAAAAGGAAGCTTAGGATTGAAAGGAAACCAAGGACAAGTTGGTATGCCAGGACAGAAAGGAGACCACGGATTAACGGGACCTCCTGGAAACGACGGTACTTCCGGTTCAAATGGTAATCCAGGTACTCCTGGTCAAGATGGACGTTCAGTCAAAGGAGAAAAAGGCGCAGAAGGAAGTTCAGGACTAAAAGGAGACAAAGGATTCCCTGGTAGATTTGGTGTTAAAGGTGAACCTGGCCAGTGCCCAGCAAATATGGCTGAACTAACAAGAGGTGACCGAGGAGCCCCAGGAGCACCCGGAACCCAGGGACTTCCAGGTAAACTTTCATTATTGATATACAAAAAATAATTTTTGCATCATCATCATCACGACAATGGTCTTAGGTAGGTAGGACTATCCATATTTTCTTGTGAAATTTTGGTCCACATTTACAGATTTTCAAATAATATACAGTTAGGGAGAAAATGGCCATTTTACGTTAAGGTGGTTCCCCTTACTACCCCTCTGAAAGTGTCGCCCCTGTATAAAGGGTGTAATAGATTAACGATGCCGAATGCCACTTGTTCTCCCCGTCATTGCGATCATTTTTTACTTCTGGAGCCTACCTGGGAACCTTCTAGTTACGGAGATATTGGTGGTGAAAGTTCCAACATTTTCACAAGTTTTTTTTTAAATACTAGTTTAAATACTTTTTATACCTCCATGACCCCCGTACTATTCAATGCCCTACCGCAAAACGCCGTTTACCGTAAAACGTGACTTTTCACCCCAAAAAAAAAGTCGTATCCCAGCAAGAATTTTTGTGTAGGTTGACGGCTTCGAGAAGAGTCCGTTTACACCTTGTATTTACCTGTACGTGGTAAAGGTATAACTAAGTCATGATACTCATGATTCTAGTGCGGAACTCACATAAATGCAATCCAGCGGACCAAGTATTTTTATTTCACTTTTATTAGGAGATGGGACTAGCTATACTACTTAGACATTTATTAAATGAATTAACTTAATGAATAATGATTCTTATTTTAAGCGTGTGTAATAGTTAGATATAAATGTATGAACATACTACATGTATAACTATTTTAAACAATAATCTGTCCTCTATTTTCCAGGTGAACGAGGGGAAAAAGGTGATAGAGGCTACTCAGGACGTCCAGGATTTAAGGGTGACATGGGTTTACCCGGAAATCAAGGGCCGGTTGGTCCTCGAGGTATCCCAGGAGAAAGAGGAGACACGGGGGCAATAGGAGGAATTGGGTTCCCAGGAACTCCTGGAGAAATGGGACTTAGAGGATATCCAGGCGTACCAGGTACTAAAGGTGATAAAGGAGAACTCGGTCTATCCATGCCAGGGCCACCTGGTCCTTCTGGTTTCCCAGGACTAAGAGGAGAGAAAGGCAACAGAGGAACTCCTGGAACGCCAGGTGCTGACGGACTAGCGGGAGCTGTTGGATTATCTGGAGAAAAAGGGGACCAGGGCATGTCTGGTCGACCTGGTTTTCCAGGTGCCCCAGGTCAAAAGGGTGAAGCTGGCCCCATTGGACCACCCGGACTGGCAGGAAGACCGGGTGCACCCGGAAGAGATGGGCCTAAAGGACAACAAGGCTATCCTGGACCCGTTGGAAAACAAGGAGTTATTGGGTTACCTGGAAGTAAGGGAGAACCAGGAATTCAAGGCATGCCTGGCCAGAAAGGATTCCCTGGCAGTCGGGGTCGTCCAGGTCGAAATGGTCCACAAGGTAACGCAGGTGCACCTGGAGATAAAGGAGACAAAGGAGAGCGCGGCTTTGCTGGACAATCGGGAGCACCTGGTTTGAATGGTCTTATGGGCCCTGCTGGTAGAGATGGCCCAAAGGGCGATCAAGGTTTTCCTGGACAGCCTGGCATACCTGGAAAAATAGGATCAACCGGTCAAAAGGGCGATAGAGGTTCATCAGGGTTAGCTGGACAGAAAGGTGAACCTGGTTCAGCATCAGATAAGGGTGATAAGGGTGACGCAGGTGTTCCAGGCTTTAGAGGTTTAGATGGTATGCCGGGTCAACCAGGAGACAAAGGAGATAGAGGTGAATCAGGTAACCCTGGCTATGGAATTCCTGGAGTTCGCGGAGAAAAAGGTGATGTTGGTATGTCTGGATTAGATGGATTGCCGGGACAGGCTGGACTAAAGGGAGACCAAGGTTTCACAGGAAATAAAGGAGACAAAGGATTTATGGGTATGCCAGGTGAACCTGGAAATCCTGGAATGCCTGGACTGAACGGCCCTCCCGGCTTGCCGGGAGATATCGGTCTGCCTGGACCAGAGGGCTTAAAAGGTGACAGAGGTGATGTAGGTTTATCAGGAAGAGACGGATTTGATGGAATGCCGGGTGCACGAGGTCAATCCGGTCCTGAAGGACCACCAGGCGCGCCAGGGTTCAGAGGTGACAAAGGAGACCGAGGTCTCCCTGGTGTATCAATTAATGAAAAAGGAGAAAAGGGAGAAATTGGTTTACCCGGTTTGGCTGGAGTAAAAGGAGAAAGAGGTGATAGAGGCCCCGCTGGATTAGTTGGACTACAAGGTCAAAAAGGAGAACGCGGTTTCGTTGGCCGAAAAGGAGAAACGGGATTGATTGGTCTTATGGGAGAAAAGGGTAAGTTATTTTTTATTTATATCTTTTCCTAACCTACCTAATCGAGTTCGATTGTGTGTCTGAGAAACGTTTGGATAGGATGCAATTTGTTTGTGTTAAATTGAATTTGAATTCTTATAAGAATAAAAAACCCTACACCTGAAAATGAATACGGAAATATTTATTCAGTTTATTGTTTAGATTCTACAGCAATTTAAAAAAAAAGTTTTTTGGACCATTAGTAAACCAAAATTGTTTAACGTGAATTTTAATGAAATAATAATATATTTTTGTTATTACCAGGTGCTCGCGGTCCTGCCGGGCCAACAGGAGTTCCAGGATTAACAATAGTTGGCGAAAAGGGATTGCCAGGAATTCCTGGTAAACACGGTCGCCCTGGACCGCCTGGTTCAATTGGTGAAAAAGGAGAGCAAGGTCTTACTGGGCTCCCTGGTCAGCTTGGACCGGCTGGAACACCAGGTACTGTGGGACCTCAAGGAATAAAGGGTGATCAAGGCCGAGAAGGTGTAGCTGGACCGCCAGGCTTTGATGGAAGACCTGGTAACCCTGGACTCCCAGGCCAAGTGGGAGAAAAGGGCGATAGGGGTGACAAAGGTGCGACTGGTATCGGCTATGAGGGACCGAAAGGAGATCCAGGAGCCCCTGGCCTACCAGGATTGCTTGGAGATAAAGGCGACAAAGGAGATCGTGGATATGCTGGCCTTGATGGGCAGACAGGTCTAATGGGTCGAACGGGAGAAAAAGGTGAGCGTGGATTCCCTGGAAGGATTGGAATGATCGGAAGTCAAGGTGAAAAGGGTGATAAGGGTGAAGCTGCTGGTTTTGTACTTGGACCAAAAGGAGACCGTGGACCTCAGGGATTACCTGGAGCAGATGGATTCCCAGGAAAGGATGGGCCACCCTGTCCAGCAGGAATAAACGGAGCGCCAGGTCTGAAAGGTGATCGTGGTTACCAGGGTAGAGCAGGCCCACCAGGACCAGTTGGACCACCAGGTCTGCAAGGACTACAAGGAGATCGGGGTGAGATTGGTATTGCTGGGCTAAGAGGACCAACTGGACCACCTGGAGCTCCATGTGTTGAAACTGACTATTTAACAGGAATCCTCGTTGTACGTCACAGTCAAGGAAGTTATGTTCACGAATGTCCCGACGGATTAATAAAACTCTGGGACGGATATTCTTTACTATATATCGACGGAAACGAAAAAGCACATAATCAAGACCTGGGACATGCTGGCTCATGTGTAAGAAAATTCAGTACAATGCCATTCCTTTTCTGTGACTTGAATGAAGTATGCAACTACGCGAGTCGAAATGACCGAAGTTACTGGCTATCAACAAATGAAGAAACTCCCATGAATCCAGTACAAGGAAATGATATTATCAAGTACATCTCAAGGTGTGTCGTCTGCGAGGCACCAGCGAATGTCATAGCTGTTCACAGTCAATCGAACAGTGTACCAGAGTGTCCGGGAGGGTGGGCTGAACTTTGGATCGGATACAGTTTTGTTATGGTAAGTTCTTATTTAATATCGTTTTCGAATGTCATATAGATATATGACCATTTATCAGACTCTTCCCACACTCATACCATTCTCTTACTTTTCTCCTCTTATCCTTCTCTCACCCTTATCCCAATTTATTTTCGGGTCGACAGCATCTCTTTTTCGATACATTTCTATTAATCGTCTTCTCGTTTGTCATCCTCTTTGTAGCATATCATCTTAGACACAGTCCATCCATCATTTCTTTGGCCTTCCCCTAGTCTGCCATCCACATTGAAACTTAATACCTAACGATATTATCTTCATTCCTCCATAGGGAGGGACCCATACCATGAAACTGCTCCACATTCATGTAACAACACCTTCTTTCACTTCATTTATCATTACACCAACCGTTCCATGGTCATAAAAAGTGTTCATTGCATTATTATTATTGTCAATTTTTGCACATAGTAATTATTTAAAAGTAAAAAAAACAATTAGCGTACCTAGTTAAAACCTTGTGTGGTAAAAAATATAAAAAAAGTTTCACAAAAAGTTAAAAATCAACCTTAAAATCTAGTTACAGTCCATTAATTTCTACCCACTAATGTGTTCTGTTATGATGTTACCTTATAGCACACGGGAGCCGGAGGTCAAGGTGGGGGACAGGCATTGGAGAGTCCTGGATCTTGTTTAGAAAGCTTCCGCACTGTACCATTCATAGAATGTAACGGCGAGGGCGGCACTTGCCACAAATTCGCTAATAAGCTCAGCTTCTGGCTAACAACCATCAGGGACGAGGAACAGTTTGCTATGCCACAGCGAGAAACACTGAAGTCAGGAAATCTACTGCAGCGAGTGGCTCGGTGCGCAGTTTGCATGAAGAACACCAAATAGTGTAATGAAATTATTTTAAGCCGACACCGCTGATCAGGAGTATTCTTTGTAATTATTAACGATTACCTACCAAATCAATATATAACTCTAAATGATACTTTCTATTCGAAAATATATCTATTGGTAAGGTACCAAGAGGCTGAAAAGTTAAGGTGTCTAATTTGCCATTTTATAAACAAAGTCACTTAATAACTGAGTTCCTGATTAAGAATAACACACCAAAGCAATTAAACGTAAGGTATTTTATTTAATTATTATAAAAATAACGTCTTACAAAGTATGTTATTGCATTGTTACTTAAATTCGTTAATTCTGTTATTTACCTGTCTACAAAATAATGCATTTATTCATCATCATCATATCGGACGTCGGAATTTACCTCGTCTGGGCTAAAATTTACACATAGTTAACTATTTTAAACTTAATACCTACGGTATCTACTTACTATCTAATGAAAGAGCGGCAATTTTGATGTTTTACTCAATAGTGCCGCGGCTGCTGTAACTGTATGATTTGATCGAAACGTACTGAGGTAAAACGTTACCTGTATAAGAACTGGTAAAGTACCACCAGCACAGCTAATATATTATTTTATTACTATAGTATATAAATATACTTATTTACTTTTGCCTTTTGTTGCTGAAAATTGTGTGTTATATTTCACTAGTCAAAGTGAACGATCCGACTTTGAAAGTTGAAACCCTCATGCACAGATACACTCGATTTGTGATAATTTAGATTTGCCTAATTGTATATAATAATAAATATATTAAATAAAAAATTAATTAGAAGTTATAGATTAACCGTTTACATATTTAGCAACTGTAATTACTTACTTAGTTTCCTGCCTAGATTATCTATTTAATTTCTTTTACCCACTCTTGAAACACTAAGTGCAATTCAGATATCACGCAAAAATATAATTGCGCAAAATATTTAAAAACATTTCTTCTATTTTATTATAAATTTAAAAATACTAAGTATCAGCCAAAAATGTGAGTAATAAACATGTTTTTTATACAACACTGCCATAATTATTGTAGATAGATTAATGTTAATGAATTTAAGAATTCGTACACAATAAAATGACTTAAAAAGTTGTATATTGTTTTTTTTTTAATTTCAGCCCAATACCTACCAACTACCAATCCTTCCTTATCTCTCTCTACATAGTATAAAACAAAGTCGCTTCCCGCTGTCTGTCTGTCCCTATGTATGCTAAAATATATGTATCTTTAAAACTACATAATATTTTGATGCGGTTTTTTTTTAATAGATAGAGTGATTCAAGAGGAAGGTGTATATGTATATATTGCACCGTTGCTAGCCGGGGCGGGTCGCTAGTATGAGAATAAAGCTATGATTTACTTGGTCAGCTTAAAAAAATCTATGAGCATAAACTTATAGTCAGTTGAGACAAGGGCAAGGGAGGTAGGGGGGGCTGCCTGAGCTGCCGCCCCATACAGTCTGTTTTTTAATCCCTGAGACTAAACTTGGACTAAATTGACCCATGCAAATGTCAAACCCAAAAATAATGTTGTCAGCTCTTTTGTGTAGTGTTGTACCTACGATACCGGTTTGTTGAATCGTAACTTTTTATATTTATTAGACGATAAGAGAAAAAATGACATGCTATCAGTGTTGCTCCCGTACACGATAAAACGGATATATAAACCCTTTTCTCTTACAAAACGGCAGAACTTTTAAAAAATACGGCAATAATTGGAACTTGACACCATACAAACAATTACTATTTCAAAAATAATTATGATAATACGGCAGTTAGTTTGTGATTTTGAATACGAATTGATTTGAATAATAAATAACTACCTACACCTTTTATTCAGGATAACTTATTATAAAAAACGATACTACTTGATTTTATTAACGGCAATTTACGGTAGTGGTGCATCACTATTTATGAATTGAAAAAAAACTGGCAACCCAAGTAATGTCAGTTTAGTGTCAAAGATTAAAAAACAGACTATAGCGGGTAGGATTTTTTTAAAGTTATAACTTTTCCCGCCTTATGCCACATAGTAAGTACCTACGTGATAAATTGTAGCGTACAGTGGTACCACACTCATCATCATCATCATCTTCCTGCCCTTGTCCCACGTTACTTGGGGTCGGCTCAACACGTTTTTTTCTTCCATTCTGCCCTGTCAATCGTCACGCAATCATTTACACCTTTTTTCTTAATATCTCACACTATTTATCCATCGTTTCTTTGGTCTTCCTCTCCCTCTCCATCCCTCAACATTTATATTCATCACTCTTTTAGTCACATGCGATGCGTCCCCTCTCATCACATGTCCATACCAAGACTGTAGAACGATCACAGATGTAGATAGACTTATATCCGTGAGAACGACACTCTCACTATTATATTTTTTAAGGCTAAAAATTAGCCTCCTGAGTAATCTTACTGCCTCTACAAACTTACACATTTTGCACCCTGCGAAAAAACTTTTATCAAAGAGGCTCCTATTTTTTTCCTCTGGATGTGCACTCCGGTTGGATTTTCGCGTGATCTATCACTATACACAGAGGCCATGCTGCGACCCCAAATAAGTTGGGATAAGGGCAGGAGAATTACGATAGGGTACCCTATGTCTGTTTCTGTACACCTGACAACGTAAATGCAAAAATTCAGGATTTTTGGTTCAGAGGTTTACCGTTTAATTAAGCGTGAAGAGGTAACAAACAAAAAAACTTACTTTCGCATTTATAATATTACTTAGGTTACTCATATTTCTGAAAAGTTTAAATCTTCTTTCAAATTAAATTGAATAATAGTTTAAACGAGTCTATTCCTATAAACTATTATTTTTTGATTCGATTTAAAATACATCCTTGGTAAATTTATCACATCGACTAATTAAGTGTCCTAACAGCACAAAAATGATACACATGAAATGTAAGCCTTTGTAAAACCTAGTTCACACATTTTTTAACCTTTTTTTAAGTTGATTCCTAATAAATTTATGGTTAAACTTTAAGTGCATTTCAGTTCGTGTGAAAAAACTTAATTAATTATGTTTAACGATTTTCATCTGGCAAGTCTGGCAAGTCATCCGATTTTCTAAATCTCACCTGTATAACACTTGCAACACTTTTCGTGCAGCAAGCTAGCTGTCATCGTAGCGGGAATTGAAACATTGAACAGACATTTCCAAAAATAATAATTTAATCGATGAAAAATTAATAACAGTAAAATTAATTTACGCGACATAAAATGTTTGAGTGGGCTTACAGTGGTGCCAATAAAGCTGTCCCCAGAAATGTGGGGCCGGAATGTGCCTACTATTTATCGACTAAAAGGCAATTAATAGAAACCATAATCGTGGTTACGATTTGTGTATATATTTCAGTAAGTATGCAGCTTTTAAATATTTAATGGAGTTAAATTTGGTCTTATTCATTGCAAGATGTTATTTGCATGACGTATATAAATCTGGTTGCTGTAAGCTATCTGGTAACTAGCGTAATTAAATTAGTATTCGGCCTTATTATTTTTAACTAAATAAAACATTGTGTAGAAGTCGGTTCAGTTGGAGTACATGTCTTTGAAAATTGTTACAGATTAAGACATTTCCAAGATTAAGTATACCTCAAGATACAATTTATGTGAAAAGTGATAGAGGGGGTAAAAGATTATTAGTAATACTTTTGGCTCTGTTATGGGGCATGGAAATTGGATTTAAATTTGCTTCGCGTACCGTCATATATTTGTTAAATCCTTGCCATGTAACAACATTGATACAAGTGAGTATTTTAAAAACTTACTTCAAATTACAACAAATTACTGTTTAATTTCTTATGTTTTTTAATGTATATAAAGTTTATACAGTGTTGTAAATATTTTTTGTAGGTTTTTACTATGCAGTTTATTTCAATATTAATTTTATTTGTATGTATGTAGTTAAAATGAATCAAATACAGATCCTTTGACAATCATTTTAATATAATCAATTTAAAATGAAGATATGTATGCATGTAAGTCATTATTTCTGTTTTAGATCTATCTGCTAGCAGCTCCACCCAGTAAAACTGTAACAGCTTTGTTTCGTATTCACTTGAACTTATTAAATGGGCCTTTGTTAGCGTTCCTGTTTCCTGAAACTGCTTCAAGGAAGGTAATTTTCCTTCTATTTCATAGTGTTGAGTGGCAAACATGCAGGCGGCCCACCTGACAGATTGTGGTTACTGCTGCCTTTGTACATGGACTTGGAATTGCAGTTTCCTTGATTGTTCACTGAGGAGTCAATATGTTTATTCCATGTGCATGTCACACTCTTTATACAGAATGAAGTGTCTGCAATATACACAAGTACTTATTGTATTTTGCCTGATTTGTGGTGTTGTAAATTTTTTTTTCCTTATTAGATATTTGCTGAGGCTGCCCTTTACTGGATTCAACATGGAATGATGTTTGTCATACCGTATTACCTTCTGAGGATTGGTGGTGCGTTGAATTTTATAAATACTTTACATTCTCTATTTCATAATAATTTATCAACTTCTTCTTCTAGGTGCCTACAACATAGAACCTTTTTGGGATTTTAATTGGGCAATATTCAGCTATTGCCTGAACTTGATATATCATTTTATTGTATTACAACTCATTGCAATCGTAAGTAAACCCATGAAATTTATTATTGGCTTCTAAAATACATTCACATGCAAGATAATGTTCATAATAATTTAGTTTCACATTTGTGTATGTACTGACATAACCATATCCTGTAGCTATTTAGAAGGAAAAAGTACAGCAATTATTTTAATTCAAAGGTTAGGTAAGTTACACGATAGCAGGCAGAATAATTAGGATAAAGCTTCCATCTGCTGCACCTACGTAGTTAAGGACTTCTCAGTAAAGTTATAATTTTGCCGTAATTTGATTTGGTTACTCGACGAGGTTACGAATTAAATTCAGAAAGTAATCAATCAACTTAAATTCGCATCAGTAAAGCCATCAGGTAGGTACTCAAAATTCAGATAGAGTAACACTAAAGTAGAAGCGTGGGAGTCTGTTGTATGTAAATGTCTGTGTGGGCCTTACACGGTTCGATAATAATTATGTTTCGCTGCACAATAAAAATCGACATGTTGATACAAAATCACCTGCACTGCAATAAAGGAGTGCCAGACCCTTTTTACAGTGCGGCGGGTGGTTAAAAACGGTGACTTTCTAAAACTCCAAAAAAAAATAGATTCAATTCAATCAATATTATCCACTTTATTCGTGCACGACGATTCCCGAAACCACACGAGGCGGCCCGACTGTTTGTCTCCACCGACTCAGGCTCACTCCAAATCATGCATATGTGACCGCTGGGTGGGCATCAAGTTAATTGAATCGTTTTGGAACTCGCTGTTTCTCATAAAACTTGAAGGCTAAAGTAAATTAACAAGTTTAATTTTTAGGCAATTTATTATTTTAGGACTCCAGAACAGAACTAGGCTCGAAAGCTATAAAGCTAGGTAGGCTTTGAACTTTCTATGCGCCTAAAAAACCAGGCCTAAAAGACTAAAGTCTTTAAGGACACTAGCTTTGCGCCGATAATCGACCTGTTAGAAATGACCTGTAAGGGTCGGTTCGGACAGAACGGAAAAATGCCCGACCAATTTATTGGCTGAATTGAAAATATGACCGTACTAGCTACGATTATTTAAAGGTCCGCAACCGAGTCGCACGGGCAAGCTACGCGATGATTTACGCGTCGATATTCATACAGGTTTCTAATTTAAAAAATGGCAATACGGTCCTATTTTCAATGCAGCTAGTATATTGCTCGCGCTTTTTTCGTTCTGTCTGAACTGACACTAACGCCACGGAATTACGGATGACGGTGTGATTACTGCCTGCGGTGGGAGTGGCAAACAAGGTCGAGGTGCCTGCGCCGGGGTCCTCAGTTGTCGCCAGGAGGGAGATTAAACCGAATAACAGCTCAATCTGATCCGACCTATTAGAAAAAGAAACATAAAATTAAAATAATACTTTTAACCTTCCCCTGGCTGAATCAATAACTTGAAAATTCAAATTTCAAGGGTTATTCTCATAAATGCACTGTCTCTTGTTTTCAAGATTTTCCTTTAGAACTTTAAAATGTTATGTCTATTAAAGAAAAATTCTGTCAATTATAGCTATAAAATACAGAGTGTTTTCGTAATTGTGTGTGCAATATTATGCAGCTTCGCATTCCCAGCTAGTGTTTATTTAGCTTTCAGCGATTTTCTATAAATAAAGATCAAGCATTGTCTCCGCAATATACAGCGAGATGTTCTGTTGTAATTTATTTCTATTTTGTTTCCCTTTCAGCCAGCCCAAGTAAACTTGAATCACATGCTCTGCCCTGCTATACTGGATCCGTTTGATGGGCCCTGGTTCAGAGTTGCAGCGGTTGTACACCAAGCACTGCTGTGTCCTCTGCTGTGCAAAGCTTTCTGTCTAATTGCTGACTTCTGCCTTACGAAATTCCCGCCTACTAAAGTAAAGCCGCATATGAGGGATTCTCTTATGGACAGCCGTATTGTTGTCAACCCAATTGACTATCACCATAAGGACTAGTAGCTGTTGCAGCTGGTACAATATATGGCTGTAATCCCGCTCAGGGTAGGTAAAACTAATACAAATTGCCTTTTGAGTTGGAGAACAATATTTCATCGCGTCCATTTGGTTTTGGTGGTTAATATATTAATAAGGTAAGAGTTATAATAGATTATTAATTAACTTTTGCAAAGATTTTTGTGATGATATTTGTTGATATTAGGTCTATTCTAACGGTAATCATTGGTAAATACCAATAACCTCAACTTAACATGTAAACACGCCTTCGTTACCTTTAAGCAGTGTATCTTGGGTTATATAAACACCCAAAACGGAAAAAAAAAACTGTTGTTAGTTCATATGGGTCAATTTACGATAGAACTACGTCTGTAGGTAATTTAAATAGCTATTGATATTGTTGCACATATAAGGGGTTAAAGTATGAAATTGCCGATTTGTATGGACGATTTCGTGAAAAGTGATATTTCCATACTAACATATTTTTTTTCTTGGAAACGTTTGAACCGATTATGTATGATGCAATTGCAAACTATAGAATGAAAAAAGCTGCGCTGCACTGCGTATCTTAAATTCTCAAAACACAGTATGACAAAAATATAGGTACCTACTTGAAGTAGTGAAACCGACGGCACGTTGAAACAGGTGTTTTGACACACTACCCTAGAGGTAATATGCAACTACTAGTACGGTTTTTAAAGACTAAAAGGTACGTAATTTAACAATTAATCCAATAAAATTAGGAAAAAATATAACTATACGTCAATGTTACAAACAGAACAAAATGTGAGAAAAAACGGCAATTTCATAGTTAAGACCTATTATTTGCTTGCAACTAAATATTATGTATTGGTGTGTGCTAGGTATACACAACAATAACGCTCATGGTGCGAAAAACGCCCACAGTCTGCTGTAGTCTTTTTAAATCGTCGGAATAATCTAATATAGGTACCAAAATACATTGTGACATCAAAATTCATAAATAAAGGAATCGGCCCAACGCGAAAATTTTAGTGCCACCTTCCTGTAGTTACATTACCTACCTATCTACGTTTGTTGTTAAATATAGGTAATACGAGCTACTACGACGAATCGAATCGAGTTTCGCTTTGTCTTTCGGAGTACCTACGCGTTGTGGCTGTTTTTTTCACACTTCCTATATTATTATGATGATAGCTTCAAATACCTAGGTAGGTAATAAAATCGTAAATTAAATTTTATATTCCTTTAAATTAAATTCCTAAATGTAGGCAAAGTACCTATATAATTGGTGAACTTTACTGCAATTTACGACCTAGTCCTACCAAAGATCTTATTTATGTGTTTGTGTGTTAGATCATAAGGTTTACTTTTGTAAAAGAACACATTTTATATCTTTAATTTTATTAAAAAAATAAAAAATTCAAAGAACAAGGTATACAATCTCTATAAATATTGTCAAAAATGTTATTTAAATAAATCATTAGAATAGGATACTTTTAAACTGCGCATAACGCAGGTTTGGCCTAGAAATTTCTGGACCCCATGATATTGCGGCCTTTCAAACTATTATTGTAACGCAGTTTATCAAAACGTGTGGCGGTGCCAATGAAAGGAAACGAATATTATTATATCCGCACTATGTTTGTTGACTTGAGCGAGTTGTCCGACTTAAATTATTTATTAGTGAACATGCACTTGCGGCCCGCAAGTGTCAGTGCATTTAACTGATATGCAGCGCAAGCGATGCAATCAGTGACCAAAGTTTTGTTTTAAGGTTATACGTATAAACTAAACATTTTGCGCGTTCTGCTGTGTCGTCAAGTGTGGGTTCACCTTTTGACAGCGAGGCGAGCGGCATTCTTACTCCATCCCGTGTTATTTGTACAGTGAGCGACAAAGGTCACTAACGCTTCGGAATTTTGATAATTATCATAGAACTATTGTTATATTGATTTATTGTGTTTAACCTCATCATAAATGTATTAACACAACGTCACGCCTGTCTTTGGGGAGTACTCCAAATATAGCTCTTGAACGCTGTTTAGGCATGCTGATCAGTTTCATTGAGGAAATAGATGTAGGTAATCTACTTTTTCGTTGATTATTATTATTGAGTTATTAAGTCGACTTACTAATGTGGTAAATAATTAGCTTCCTTTTGTGCCGTGCCTAGCACATATTTGTCGGGAAATATGTGGGTAACTTATCTACAAAGTAATCATTAATTAATAATATTTTTATAGCCGTCTGAAACTTAGTATTTTTGTTACACAGAAATGCAATAAAGTTTGTTCATTGCCCAACAGTATTATGGTTGTATATTATACGCATGTAAATCGTAGTATGTAACGAGAAAACAATTTACGGTATCTACCCCTACTAATACTAGCCACAATGATACCTATTCATACACCTAGTCAATAAATATATTTGTAACTAGCACTTAAATAAGAATAACTGTGCCCACAGTAGCTTCGAGACTATTTTAATCTAGAATAGAATCACTGCTTTAAATTCGATATAGAATTGGTAGAAAATAGATATCCACGCTGCATTTAAGGTCGAATGTGGTACATGTCCTATTGTCCTGCACTTATCTGATAACTTTATAATTTTATTATTTACCTAAGTAGGTAAGTACTTTCTTTGTTCGCGAATTAAATAACGAATAAGCTAAGTAAGATTTTACCAATTCCGATGTGAATTAGGCTAGGTTTATGTAGGTTACCCCTTTATTCCGATTTGCTTCATTTTAGCACTAGTTCCCGTCCTTTCATTTAACGCCATGCACGATCTTAACTAACTACCTTATCCAAATTAATTGAGCCGTTAAGGTTGTGAGTAGGTGATGAGTTAGCATAGATGCCAGCGTAGTTATAAAATACGAAAAATTGTCGCAGACGTTTATAATTAATTAGGTTTTAAATAAATACAATTATAATGCGTGATAATGAATGATGTTACCATTGGGCTAGAAGAAATTACATAAATAGGTTAGTTATGCATGTACCTAGCTCATAAAATACACTGCTATTCTTATGTGAAATGCCTAGAGCAGTTTGCATGCTGTTGCAAATATAGGGAGGGCAGAACGAAAGGGCCCAGGGAATGTAAATCCTAAAATAGCCTAATATTTAATTAGCGCTAGAAATGAATTTAAAAAAAAAGTTGCAAGAAAATATTCATTTACTTTTGACTCGCATCTCGTCCCTGTTGCGAACGGGTGCAATGGCGACAAGTCAAAACAACGAAATTTTTAATTAGCCAAATCGAAATTTATTAATGTAGGTAATGGTACATTATCCGCCCGAAATAATGCTCTAACTACAGCAAACTGCACTGCGTAGTTTATAAGATATAAGCGGTCACACAGACAGACGTGTCAGTCGCCAACTAACCATTGCACCCTTACGAAGCAGAGGCTGGTCGCTAGTTATTTATAAGTGTAGAATATGTACCTCATCTCTGTCAAAACCGGCTGGTGAGCAGTGACCACTGAGTGGTCTAGTGCTTACGTGCGGTCTACGAATTCACTACACTCGGATGTTACCTTGGAAAAGCAGTGGACTCTGAGTCGCATCTCGAAAGCCCAGTGTGCGGCTAAGCTCATACAAAATAAAGATTTGACCCGCTGCCTGCGGCTGTGGGGTTGGTAACTTGGTACCTGTGGCTGTGGTGTAGGCCTTCACTTAGCATACGTTGGGAGAATAGATAACTAGAATTGTACCTATAGGGTTTTTTTGAATAGCTTTCTAGTAACGTCAAGTCTTACCTACTGCAAGAACGTTTATATTATCTATAAGTAGTTATAAGCAGGTAGGTTAATGATTAATTTTTAGAAAATTATCTCGAACTGTTTTATTAAGCACGTAAAATGACGCAATTTTCATAGATCTGACTTGGAGGCAAATTCATAGTTTTTAGTAGTTTTCATACTTCTTATACAAATAATTGAGTATATAAATGGACAGTTAAAACACAACGACACACACAGCACGGCGATTTTATATCGTATTATTCATAAATAGCAATTTTCTTCTATCCTTCTATCTTTGCGGGAGACGGAGAAAATTATCGTAACCTTCGCTCAAGAGTTTCTGATCTTTGGGAACTCTTAGGTAATTTCTTTTTAGCCGCACCGAGGTTAGGCGGCTAAAACTAGGTGTAGCCGCACTTCGGCTGTTAGCCGTAACAAATACACAAGTTAGATCTCTAACTTCACCCCATTTAAGTAGATAGTACTTATTCAGTCTGCCTCCCCTCACAACTAAAAACTTTCTCGTTTCCATGTAGTTTTGACCTGACTCCTCTTTGTCCATTATAACAATACCCTGCATGTGGGTGACCAGGTGGCCTTTATTCTTTACCGAGAATGACTCAGGCCAAGGACTACCTTCCTAACACTAAAAGTGTGTAAGGTAAAATATAACGTACCTACTGAGTAATATCTTGCCTAATTATTTACGAAATAGTGGACAAGTGAGCCTGCTTACTTGCTATTATTGTTCTGTGAGTGCAATGACCTCGACTAATGAGGAAGTTAATAAATTACAATATGATAAGTATAACTAATTTAAATAGTAGGTACCTAGGTATAATGTAGGTACTTATAGGTCAATATTAATGAGTTTCTATGAATATTGTTTACTGCGGCTTGAAGCTGTGAAGTGATACGCAATAATCCTATTAGACTTGAAGTCATAATCCCCTGCAATTATGAAAATTGATACTCATTTGAATATAGTCCACCAGCTGCAACTGAACGGTCCAATTTGCTGGGATTATAATTTAAAAATTAAATACTAAGCGGGGCTTGTCCGGTCCTGAAAGATCGTTCGTAGTAGATAGGTACCTATCTTCTCATCGATTAATTATTTCGTTCATATCGATTCGCCCTCGGCCTTCAATTATTCAAGGCCGAAGGAATCGATCTGTATATTAGTGGAATGTTGACGTGAACAGTAGGTAGGTACCTACACTTAAGTATCCACCTTCCACCAACTGTTGCATGCTCGTTTATAACAATATAAAACTGCAGGTACTGTTTGTTTGTGTAATATCTACATCCGGGCACATGCTAATCGGACTGCCAAATAATGATTTTCGGAACTAATCTGTCGCGTTGGTAACAACCACACAACAATTACACCACTAATTAATATTTTTAGTAGTGTCTAATTCTATCTACCTAGTCTTAAATAATAGGTATACATTTAAAATGAACTATAAGAACTTTTTAATTTTGACTTAGTAACCTATTTACTTAAATAAATTGAAATGTGTGTGAGGTCTAACCGAAGCGTGAGCCAGACATTCTACAATATCAAATAGGATTTTATCGCCACATGGTAGTTTAGTTTCATTGATAATTCACCAGCCTCGCCACTCCACTTACTGATTGAACTGACTGTGACATTGGCTTAACTAAACAGTACATAATCTTTTTATTGGTCTTATTTTCAACTTTAAAATACAGGTTGGTATCCATCATGTAATCTATCATGTTTTTCGACACACGAGTCACGGGTATAGCTTATTATATCTAGTTATTTATAGGTACCTAAAGGATGATTTGCACAGTTTTGACTTAACCATGTTTTTCATTATTAGGTACCCTATTTTTGTCATTGTTATAGTATACCTAGGTAATTAGTAATTACTATTTCACTCGCCCTAAATTCCTTCAGGATCTTTAATCAACTTGTATAGAAAAGTTATATTTCATCCCTATAGAATAGTACGAAATAACTAGTTATAATTTTTCATAAAAACCTACAAGAGGTACATTTAGGTTATTGTGCTAGATCATTTCAACTGACTAAGAAAAGGAGAAGTATTCTCAATTATTTGCCGAAATCTTTCTTCATGTACGTCTATGTACTTTTAGTTTTTGACGAGCTGTGATAAGTCTTAATTACTATGTACGATGTAGCATTGTGTGTGAATAAGAATAATAAACAGACACCTCACCTCCTAAAGGGTGGAAAAAGACAGTCAGTGGAGGGAAATTTAAATGTACAACACAAGATAGTCATTGAAAATCACATGTTCTCTATTGTTAAAAATAACACAAATATTTTATTGATTCCATCGATGCCGGGTAGAATGTCAGTCTTTACGCATTTGTTTCTGTTCAACTTCCGGCTGCTGGTGCATATGTTTTAGTGAAAACAATGGAATGTTTAGGTTTTTAGGTTAAAAAATAAAAGCATTTTGCTTTTATAATTTTTGGGCTCTGTACCTCGATAAGAAAAAAATCGGACGCTTATAGGATCACTTCGTTGTCCGTCTGTCTATGTGTCAAGAAAGGATCCTTTTTCTCAGGAACTTGTGGAAGTATCAAGTTGACTTGAGTGGATTTATATCATTTATTGTATACATTCCGTATGGGAGAACATGTTTTTCAACTGCAACTGTAAATTTGTTCTTGGGATAAAATATTTAATTATTCAACTTGACTATGAAATCCTTCACTGTGCGTGTTCTGACGCACTTGGCCGGTTTTTTTTAGTTAGGCTTATACGTACCGTCCACTGACTGACCTTAATTTTCACCTGGTAAATAATGAATAGCCAATTATTGATTTGATTAACATACCTATTGTTGAGACTAACTGCTTGTTCATTATTTTTCCTAAGTTCCTATTGTTTTATTAGTTACCATGCAAACTTATGCTGGGGCCACATTAAACAAACGCTCGAACACTTACACAGATTTTAATTTAGCGTTTAGTTACTTTACCCAGGTCGTCCTTTAATCACGTGAGGTTCTATCAGGGGATCAGACAAATTGGAAAAAAAAAAGAATAATCACGATGGAGGGAGGCGGGCGGGGGATACAGTGATAATCACGTGTATTTTTTAGTGCGCCAAAAAAAAAGTAAATGAGATACTTACGTATTAAATATTTTTTACCAAAATCGGATTAGACTTAATTGTGAGACCACGTAAAAACCCATGCAATCGAATTTGATCATCCTTTATCTGATCTTTTCAATAATGAAAAATACACGTGGTTCTAGGAGGGAAGAGGTGGGGCGGCCTAATAACATGACGTATCTCCAAGGGGGAGGGAGGGGTATAAAAGTGGCCTAAAAAACTTCACCAGATTAAAGGATGGCCCTCTAACTTATGGCCATTTAAATGCCCGTTTTTACTACGCGACACCAGAATATAAGCGCGCTTTTGAATTGTTGAAAATCCAACACTTTCTTTAGGCTTATTAGGTTCGCCCAGTGCTTGCAAAAACGGGCATAAACGTATCAGTTGTTGTAGCGCGTTGGCATTAGATTTTTTCTCACCACTAAGGGAAAACTGTTCTCTTCACATGTACTAAGAAATAACTCGTCAGTTGATGCATAGCAAGTTGTGTTTACAAATACCCATCTTGTGATTTGTCGTGTCAAAGTGTCAAATAAGTGTTGCCCCATCATGGGTTTTATTTTAAGAATCATCTAACGGGTATTATAACTGTCTGGTTATTTTGCTATTATTGAAAACTGTTTTATTAACACTAAACATCAATAGAGAGTTGTGCAATATTGTAATAGCCTATGACCATTATTAAATAAAACAATAAAATATAAATAATTAACAAAGGTGTCTTTTATTTTTATAAATAACAGAAATATTCAAATACATTGTTAATGATTAAGTTATACTAAACGTAAGTAGGTACATTATTTTACGATTTATTTATCAACCTATAGTGCATTATTCAAAATTATATTATTTAGATAGGTATCCAGGTTATTATACAGATGCATAAAAACATAACAGTGTGTAAATAATAAAATAACAACAGGTAAAATTAATATTCTATCGAGTAAGTGTGTAACAGACGACACAAATAAGGTTAAGGAATGATATTTAAAATACTTCACAAAGTTGCGTCATTAAAGGTCAAACCCGTACGGAAAGATTGCGGACACCGGACTTTGACAGATAACGTACTGAGTTTTCTGTCCAATCTGCCTGCACCGATTTGAGCGCACTTATAGGCTCTTTAGAATTACAATACAAACAATCGACAAAACGACATTCCTAATCGACCTACGACATTCATATAGGCGCAGTTGAGCAACATGACATGAAGCAACAAAGCAAAGTAGCGGCACTGCGGCAAGCGTAGCAGCCTAAGTAAATGCAATTCATGTGCAAAAGAAAGCCCTTATAATACCCTACTTAACATATTAACCCCACTTTATCATTTCAGCCCCCCATTACGGCTAGTTAGTTATTGCAATAAAGTTACAATATTTGTTTTTTTTTTCACATGCAATAACTACTTTTAAATAGGCAAGCTTTATTTTGAACCATGTAAGTATTTCCAAATTTCAGATCGATAGCTTTAGTAGCTGGTGAAATAAGATGCTGTTACATTCAGAGATACGAAGTCACTCCACAGGTTTTACTTTTTTACCATTTGGTAAGGAACCGATGACCTGGTAAAGGTTGCAGGGATCCGCTGGATGCGAAACGCACGGGATCAGTCAATGTGACACTTGGGGGAGGCCTATGTCCAGCAGTGGACGTCTTTCGGCTGAAATGATGATGATGGTAAGGAACCCAAAAAAGATTAGTTTCACAAGGAGCTTAGTGTTATTGATGGTGTGTGTCAAGTGGGAGTCACTCTAACAACTGGGTGTAAACCCAGTTGTTAGAGCGAAAATGCCAATCGGATCACTTGAAAGACATTTAATTTGTTTTGACGCTTCCTCGATTTTTCGTAAAGACGTCCAAACACGGGACACGTAAGATTAGCCCCCTCACCAGATGGACTGCAAGTCCCAAAATGTGATAGAGGTAATGCGCAGCTCTAATAACACAATGGGACAATGATTCGCTAGCTGATCTATTCGGTATTCCTACCTATGGCAGAAACCTTATAACAAAGTGGTGAACCGATTACTATTCAATAAAGAACATCAGTCATCAAAACGTACCAAAAAAATAAAAAGAGTTGGCCAGAAAGAAAAAAATACTGGAATTGATAATCGTCCTGAATCTTTTTAACTTTTACAAGAACAAGACTGCTATGAGTTAAAAAATCATGGTTTTGCGTACAAATTTATATAATTTGTGGAGTTAGTCGAAAAAGAATAGGATGGAAAAAAGTAAGTATAGGTATTTTAGGTAAGTATCTGGCCGGCAATTTAATTTTTGGTAACAAAATGTTGGATGCCTGAATGATCTTAAACCAGCCTTAAGCTCGGACCACACCGCAAGGTAAGTTTAACTCTGCCTTTCCTTGTGCTTTGGCAATATTGAATCGTTAATCGCGCGGTTATAAATTAGCTCGCAGTATTGCTTGTGTTTCAGTTCTAACAAGTAGATAGGTAGGTACCTCACTTTTTTAACCATCAAACTGACATGACTACTATGTGCAGTTTTAAAACACAACACCATCCACCCACAATTTCCAACTTTTTAGTTAATAATATACAAAAGTTCATGCCTATTTATTTTTTTACGTAATGTTCGAAATTGGAATCATTAATAAATTGCAAACCAGTCAAATAGTTTTCATAGCCCAGTCGCAGCGGTGTTGGTTAAATAGCTACCTAGTTTTCTATTGCTCAATTTTTATTAAAACTTAATTATTCCTTTATTTATTTTCTTTACATATAATTTACATTTTTAAATATTTCTATACAAAGAAATATAAAGAAAACATATAAAAATAGTAGCCCCTAATAAACTTAATTATTATTATGAATGTTCTATTAGACAACATGTGTACCTATAATATAAAATACTTAAAAAGACATCACCCACACTCGCCCTCGTAAACTTGGTGCCTTATCTACCTGCTCAAACAAAGATGCGCTGGGACAGGGCTATAACTCTTAAAATAATTGGTGTAGAGTCCATATTTTGATTTCATTTTGTAGGTTGACTCAAATATTTCTGATTAAACATAAGCAATATTCAGGGGTAAATTTTGCAGTAGAGTAGAAAATGTAAAAAAAAAGTTATTTTTATGTAAAATTTCGTAATTTCTTATTTTTCTAGGCTCTTTTTGTTTCTTTTTCAGGAACATTTATTTTATAATTTGATAGCCTCGGTGTTTACCCTTGCAATAAGATCATTTGCACGTCTCTAGGTCTCTTACCCTAGATCAGCCGATTAAAAAAACAAAATGGCTGCCATTCGCGGGGTGTGGGGTTAGGAGTATTTATAAACGTATATTTGTCGATAGAAATGGGTATATAATATGCCCTTAAAGTATCGGTAACCGGTAGTCAAACACACTGTATATTAAGGTGAAAGCGCCAGGGTAGCCCGCGAAATTCAAATTTCCTTACTCTTTTGCAATTTGCAGGTGTGTCAGGTTGTATGTTGATGAAAATATGATTCGCGCGTGTGTAGTTACAGAATTATAATCATTATAATCGTCATACAACCCTTAAGTTCATTTAACCCCATTGAATAACTTTTTCATGTTATGGTTATTGGCTGGGAAAATTTGAATTTGGCGGGTACCCTGGCGCTTCCACCTTAAGTACTACGTTTAAATATATCTAATATAGCTACAGCAATTAGGTTAGGATTTAATTTATTAATTATAAACAATAACATGTAACAAACAAGTGTGATTTGTTGTAAAGAAGTATTGATGGTGAAATTATCCTAGAACGTCTCTATATTCAATATCGCACTTGCATGATGATGGATGCATCTTGAACTTTCAGATAAATTCAATGTAGGTAATGCAGTATGCAGATACTTTTATCAAAAAAATAATTCGAACAAAAGCTACGCGCCGAGCGGCGGCGTAGCCCAAAAACAAGTTTAGATTAAAAATAGAACTTATAATACAATTGTTGGTTTTTTTACATAAATAAATTATTGGATCTAACTAAACTTAATTTTTCTATTTAATTTATAATACTATCTAATAATACTAATAAACTACACGCTAATTCTATAAACATAGTGTAATTAAAATAACTAAAAACCTCGGACTAGTCTGACATTCCAACCAAATTCTTGGTAATAAATTGAAATGGTATGGTTATTTCATAAATTTTAGTCATACCCCTAGATCCGTAAAGTTGTAATGGTTTCTGTTACTTGGGGGAGAAATTTGAAAAGTAGCAAAGGTATTGGAAATTCAATACCATAATGATTCTGAAAAAATTTACTTTGAGTTTTTGAGTTATTTCAATTATTTTTTGGATAACTGAGTATTAATAAATGTCTAATTTAAAATTGCAATAGTGAATAGGGGGGGTGACGAATTCGATTGTATTGTGTATTTACCTACCTACACATTAACACATAGCGTGTGGTAAAAACGTCAGCAGGTACCTATTCAAGATGCATCCTGTGTTAGCAAGATTAGAGTTAGATTGACGATATTTCTGTGTCAGATTCTCTCTGTGCGCGTAACTTTGCTATTTATTTAAGTATTGTTTTTTAAGGAGACGGCGGGAGAAACTTGACTCTTTCCAAAAGGATTGGCAAATAACAGCACTGGATAGGGATAAGTGTAAAAAGGGAAGGGAGGCCTTTGCCCTGCAGTGGAACACAAATGGCTTATAATAGTAATTTGTTTCGTAACTAATATGTTACCTACTGTAGGTATTACTATACAAATACAAATCATTGCTATGCTAAACTATGCGTATTTTCCCAGGTCGTTACGTGCGAAATTGATTAGGTTATTGAAACGTTCCGAATAAAAAATAAGGAATAAAATAATCATATCATACCATGATGGCTTATATCTCGGAAATGTGACGCTTTAGATTCAAAACTTGTGTGTACCTATCGATACCAGCTATTGATTTATCAGGTTTAATGAGTGGTCGCTATTTTAAAAATAAAATGGCAGAAGTTAGGCAGGTCAAATAATTCAAAGAACTTTGTAAAACCTATGAAAATTGGTATTTGAACTTTCACTCAATGCAATTTACTAATTATTAATTAGTTAGTTGTTACAAACTGACTAAGGTTTGTATGGGAAGCCTAGTATTTTTAATTTTAAAGAAACAGATTTGAGTTAAATAGTAAAGGTTAGGTTAGAGAATTACGCTTTTATGGGAATAAAAACCCTAGGAAATATAGGTATAGGAAATCTGAACGTTTTCGGAAATTTTGTCCCAACCAGAGTGAAATGTGGGATCCAAGTTTGTATGCGACAATCCGAAAAACTGAAGATAAAACAATCGGTCGTTGAAAGCTGATTTCTCCATCGTCATCGTAGAACGATTGGCAGTGCTGTTCGGGAAAAACTTAAAACTATTCCTCAAAAATAGGTAGGTAATTGAAAAATCAACCCCAAGTCAATGTAAATAATTTTTAAAATAGTTGTACTGGGTCTAGTAACCGTGTATATAATACATAGTAATATGGCGTTCACCACGAAAGTAATCTGTAAAACCATGGTTAATTTTCAACCACACACCATACCATTTTTCATTTTTGACCATATTAATTACTATATTTTATGTAGTCATAATTGACAGCGTGCTTCTATTGCGTTAAAGCATTGTAAAATTACACTTTTTAGAATTCAAAGCGTAGGTACCTATATCAATTCTCTAGACATATTTATACAGGACATTTTTTTTAACTAAATAGGTTTAACTTAATATAAATTATTGTTAAAAAAATTCGGATGAAGAGAAACGAATATTTAGGCTGACAGCAGTCAAGTCACAGTCATATTATAAAATTTTATCATTTTTAATTTATCAAAAGCCATTTCTATCATGGCCTGAAAAATGTTATGGTTAAAAAAAATACCCTGTATTTTACTGTAAACACTCAAACAATGGTAAAGTTTTTACGATATTATTTGAGATTCCAAAAATTAATTCAAAAGTGCTAGGCTTCTGAATTTCATATGAAGTGTATATTATGCCATATAATATTTTTTGTGGTTAAGGGTCGTCCATTAATCACGAAATATCACTAAGGGGAGGGTAGGGTGCAGTGAGATATCACGTGTATTTAATATTTCTTTGAACGCACGATTTCTAACCCGAAAAGCGGTGCGTGACCATGACATTTTTATAACGGTTCTTAATTTTCCAGAAATAAATTAGGTTATAACTGTTAACCTGTATTTAAAGATAATATTCTGATTATTTTTTTTGTATCGCCCATGGGGGAAGGGTCGCTTAAAACGTTGCTAAAAAAAACATCACGTGATTAATGGACGACCCCTGAAAATATTGAATCTGGTTTGAATTATTGAAGTAGAACATGATTAAGAACTTGCACCGAAATTGTAAATGATGAAATATTCACCACTATTTAAGGTTTTACAGTATGATAACTATATTAAAAATAATAGCCTTGAATCAGTAAATTATATCACATTATTGCATTTTGACTAGAAACTGTCAATTTTCTAGACATACTCATTTACTATCAGCCATCCACAGGGGGACCCAAGTATATCATGGACACTTCGGTGTTACCATAGACAGCAGAAACTGTTGGGTACAGTTTTTTATTTGGAAGGCCTGTAATCAAACAAATAATTTGATTAGTTGTATTTTGTAATGCTATTTGTGTCCCAAACAATTTAACATTTGCAAATCTACACTATCATCTTTCTTCATTCTTATTTATTATTAACAAACTATGGCCAAAATGACTGAGAATGACCATTAAAATTAATTGAAAAAAAAAAAATCTTGACATATTAGATTGTATGTTTTGATATTTACCTCTGAATGCAACTCCTAAAAATTCATAATTTCTTTCAAATGATAAGGTGTTATCTTCGCAGTCTAGGATCACTCGAATGCGCTCACCAACCTGAAACATGAGAAAACATTACTGATTTTTTATAACTTGTAGCTCATCCAAGATGTATTGAAGATTTATTTAAAGGTTTCATAATATCAATTTTATAAAAATAAATCGTTTTGTGAAAGTAAATGTACAGCAAAAACATTACAGGTTAATAAAATAAACTTTAAAACTAAGTCTGATATCCTATGTTAGAAGACAATTTGTTACCTGGTACTTAGGACAATTATTTAGGAGAGGATAATGTCCTTGGGTATCACCATTGTGCAACAAATGATTATCCACTAAATTCCATCCCCAGCTCTGCTCATCTGAGCCCAGCAGTCCCACATATCCATGGCATTCCAAAGGCGCGTCTTTAGTTGATATACCTACAACAGCTACAGTACCCAAGGGTCCCTCCCATATGACTTCCCAAGCATGTCTTCCATTGTAAAATCCAACTTTTCCTCTGCATGCATCAGTACTTTGTGCTACAGGATTCCTGTTGATTTATAATTATTAAAGAAAAAAAAAAGTTAATTAAAAACTAACTTAAATTTACAGTTATAAACCACACAAACAAGTTATAGGTCAGTAAACATAAAAAAATATTTAAAAAAAGGTTAAATTTGTATAAAAAATTGATAAAATTAACCAAAATTAAATTATCAATGACATAAAATTAAATAGAATAAGAATGAAATTATCAATTATATTTAAATAAAATACACTGAGATAGTAATTATTAATATCAACTTTATTTAGTCCAACGAGTAGCAGTATTCAGGAATCTCAGTTTAGTACTCTCAACAATATCCAAAGATTTGTTAAACAATAAAATGTTGTATATATGGGTGCGGGCTATGTACAATGGACTGTTCTTAAGGGTTTTGGTACTAGTTTTAGGTACTGAAAATAGAGGTCACTGCTGAGGTCGTAGTTTATGTTGGAGAAGTCATGATCGTGCATTTACTGATATTAATATATTTTTCGCTAGAGGTGGAGGGGAGCGAAAATGTGGAAACTACAAAAACAATATTAGAAAAGAAAGCATTATTTTATAACCCACCTGTGTAAAGTAAATCCATTAGCTTTTACATATATGTTTCTTGAACAGTCGTGTGGATTCCATGCATGGTAAAAAGCCCTCAGTTTTGACTTGTAGGTATTAACAGTGGAAAGTAAATCGGATTTCATAACTTCTTCTGCTAATCTCTTCACACAATGTAGTCGCCAAACGTCATTATTTTCATCACTGAGAATTCTATACCAGCTCTTACATACCAATGCACAATTGCGGAGATCTTTTAAACGCAGAAAGGAAAATATATTTTCTAAAATGTGATCAGGAACGACCTCTGCAATTGCATAGTCATCATATAGGTCGAATTCATGCATTATTAACATTTAGAAATACAAATACAAAACTAAATTTTGCATGAAGTCACAATATCTTATCTGATTGAAGAATTAACATAAAAACTTAATTACTTTATTTACAGTGTACTGCACGATACAATACAATTACCAAAAAATATACACTGACTACGAAAGCTTCAACCAAACGTAAACATTATGTCAGTCGGACGTCATCAGTCAATTGATCATTCTGTCAATGTCATTAATGTCATGGCCATTTCTCGTAATGGCATGGCATTTGGTAACTAAAACCCCGCAAAATGAACATCCCACTAATTGTACCCCCGTTACAATGCTGCGATTGTTAAGTAGTTAGGTTGTATGACTTTCGGGCCATGAACCTTCGCGGGGCGTACTCAGAAAAACCGAAGAAAGTTTCATGACAATCGGATCAGTAATTTAGGAACGCATGGATGACACACATTCATGTTAAATAATATAGGTCCATGGGAGCTGACCCCAACATAGTTGGGGAAAAGCTAGTCAGATTATGACAGTTGAATATTATGAAATTATACAGGGTTTCTGGTAATATGACGGCAATCCGAAGGTGAGATCATTTGCAACCAAATGACCCCCTATAACCCCAAAGTACTTCTGTGTTTTTTTGCAGAAATCGACCATTGGAGTAAATCGTATGATATCGATCTTTTAAAATAGGCAGTCGCTCCATGTAAAATACTGGTATTCAGCTGCATCCGGTTAGACTGGAAGCCGACCCCAACATAGTTGGGAAAAGGCTAGGCAGATGATGATTCAAGAGGAAGGTTTATATGTGTATTGCACCTGTGCGAAGCCGGGGTGGGTAGCTAGTATAGTATATTTAACTTTGAACTTTATTTTAATTTTATTTATGTTACGAAAAAGTTTGTGGTGAATGTTGAAAAGAAAATAAAACAAGAAACTAAAATATACCATAACTTGGCACATCAAGTTACTACAATCTGTCAAACTTTAATAGATTTTAAACTTTATCGGTGAAGCATTAGGTTCAAGGTTGATTGCGAAAATTTGACAGTTTCGGGTAGCTTGATGTCAGTTGATGTGCTGGCGACGTCTGTAATACGTACATAATAGTTCCATGAACTTTCAAGCCCGGGATTAGGATTTTTCTCTACTTTTTTTAAAACCAGGATAGTAAGCTATTATGATATCAGTGGTGGGGGTGCTTATATAGCTTCTAGCTAAAAAAATAGATGCCCATCCTATTAAGGTTTAAATTTCAAGGCAATTAAATTTCCTTATGTTTTTTTGCAATTTGCTGGTCAGCCTACTTATGAAGCTAGATCTGTATCCACACACGAAGCCACTAAAGGCAGAGTTACTAGCTCACTATCCTCGCTTGATAAAATAGGATCGTGTATCTCGGGCACAGTGAAAGTCTGTGTCAAGCAAGTGTCAAAGTCAAACAAATGTCAGTCTAGCAAGCCGAAAACTGGAAAGCGAAACTTCTGTCGTCGGGAGCTCTGTGATCGTCAACAAATCATTTTATCGTTACTTTAAGTTATGAGTTTCGTCTGATTTATCAAGAATAAATAATAATCAATCAACATAGTAGTATCGCATGTGTTAATGGGATAGCAATGAGATTTATCTCTTTATAATTTTAGCTTTTTCCTGTCTCTGTTAAAGGTAATTGGTACAATAAAGTATCTGCCCAGTCAGATAAATAATGTTAAATAGTTGCAACCTACTAATATAGTTATTTTTATTAAACAGTTTAGAAGCAACACGTCCGTGCAACAAAATGCCAGGAGTCGATACAGCATTGAGTGATGAGGACTTCATCATAGCAAAAGCTAAAGATGCACAGAAGTACAATATACACTCTGCTAAAGCATGGATGCTCACTGCGAAAACTTTATTTCCTGCAAATTTTAAAATTCAGTTTGAAGCCTATTTAATGGAAAAGCAATCAGGAAATGTCCAAGAGGCTGCTGAATGTTTTAGTTCTTTAATGAAATCAAGGCAGAACCTGCCATCATTATTGCCTGAAATATCAGCCATTGCAAATGCTCTGAGATCATCTGAAGGAAGCTTCTTAAGCCAAATGTTTGACAATATTTGCCCAGATATACAATTGACAATCCTTAAGACTAGTGTTGAGAACAGTGATGATACAATGGAACATTGTCGTTTATTAGTTCTGTTGTTGAAGAAATTCCCCCAACTAGGAGTGGACAGTCTAGTGAAGACTTTAATAAATGCTGAAAAGTTCTTTTATGACAATCGCTATGCTAGACTACTAGTAGTGGAAACATTACCCTTACTCAGCTCACTAGAATCGCCAAGATTGCTACAGCGTCTGGTAATCAAAGCTATTGACTTTTATAATTCCTATGTATATGATGAAAACGAACATGATATAACAGATCCTTGGCAAAGGCTCTTTGGTGTTTTAGATTTAATGGGCAGGCAATTGGCATGGGATTCTTTTTTTGTCAATTATAGTAACAGCTTGAACAAAGAAACATACTTCCAAAAGTTATTGACATTGAGAAATAGTGAAGACTGTCGCCAGCTTTTATATTGTGGAACAACATTCTTCCTTAGGTCTCTATATGAGCACAAGTCATTAAAAGGCAATCACATTCTGGTGGAGGCATTGTCAGATCCAGAAGTAACACCATCAAAAAGAAGGAAAGGAGATGTGGAAGTTACTGGTATATCATCGCATCAGTTCCATGCAGCTGCTAATTGTTGGGAGTTACTCCACAGTAATGAACTTATTTCAAGAGAATTCACAAAACTAGCTAATCAATTGCAAATTAAACCATGGTCTGAGGGTTTTGCTGATGAGTTTGCCCTATATCGTGGAAAGTATGATGAGGCTATACCTCAGGCTACAGTAACTAGTGTGACTGCTAGTATAGTAAGAGTGTCGATCAACTATTGTCAAAAGAAGTATACTGCCTGTATAGAAAGCATATTGGCTACTCTTCCCCAATTACCTAATGTGGAAGGCGTTCTAGAGCCAGAATTAATAGTAGGAGGAAAACATAGGCACTTACATTTTCTGCCGCTCACTAAAGTTGCCATAATGCATTATTTCTGTACTCTGCTTATAAGAATCTTATTAAATACTGGTAATAACACTGATCAGACATATGGCCACATGCTTGTATTGATGCAACTTGGTTGGCCACAAGAAGAAGCAATATTCATTCACATACTGGATGTAATTAGACAAAAAGGTGTGTTTAATTACCGGCTCTTCTCTACATACATAATTCATATCGATTTATTAGAAGAGCTGTATTTCATTTGGAATGAACAAGGGAACAATGTGGTACTTGATATTTTAACAACTTCTCAGCAACATCTGGGACAAAGAAGAATAGGAACTCGTGGAGCTGATAAAGGTGTAAAAGAAGATTTCAAACAAGCAATGAAAGCACAAGTGGCCAGAAGTAATGAGTCTGTATTAAATTTAATGATACAATTTATTACTTCAGAAAGGGCCTTCTTTTTGCAGGTAGTTTAAAGTATATGAATGAAGTTACTGTTTAGCAAGACTGTAATAATTGATTGTTTGTGTTAGTGTATTCATAATAATTAAAACACAAGTCTAATTAATAATGCTTTTATTTAAAATTAAATAATAATAGTTACTTATTATGAACTGCCTTCATAGGATCCTACCGCAAGCAAAAGATTACGTCGTGTAAAATGTAAACCCTTTATGGGCGAATTCTTTGTTGCAAATGACCTCAGTAAGAATTTATCCTCTTTTTGTACTGTGGTTGCTGCACCTGCCTCCTCACTATTTACTTCTTCTGTGATAACATTGAAATCCCATAACTTTATGCTGCAATCCAAGGATCCTGAAAATAACATTGTGTGAAAGCAATCTTTTTAATAATTCTTCCAAGAAAATTATTGTAGTTACAAAAACCATATATAAAATAGAAAAACTGAAATAATAACCTGATGACAAAATGGTGCCATCGCGGCTGAAAGCCAATGCATGAATAGGAGCAGTATGCATTGGCGGCAGTAGGGCAGCGGGAGATCCTGTCGAAATGTCCCACACGATGAGCTCTCCGTTACCTCCCGACGCCAACCATCTCCCACAAACGGAAAACGCTAGGGTAAAGATGGTAGACTGAAAATAAAATTAAATGGTTTTAAAAAAAAATCGGAACATCCACTAGGGGCCTTTTCTAATGCAGCCTATACACGAAAGCCGCCAGTATGTCGGCAATTTTCGTACACTTTCAGTAGACATGCTGCCGGCTATCGTGTGTAGGCTCCAACCAGCAGTTGTTTAAATAATAAATACCTTATGCCCAGTCATAATTCGAACTTGTGTTCCTGTCAAACAATCCCATATGCGCACTGTGCGGTCACTAGATCCAGTAGCCACATAGTTAGAATTCGGGTGAAATTGGACACACTAAAATAAACAAAAAAAATGTATTAGTAGTACCTACCACACTGCTTGATTCATGCTTTGCACACTAGCAAATATTGGTTATTTAAAAATGTTTGAATGAAGAGAAACATACTTTGTTAAAGTCTAATAAATATTTCAAATTGTATATGGGTATTTATTGGAGTTGTGGTATTCTAGTGATCAAATAAAGGCCAGAAAAGTATTACGTCAACATCCGATAAATGTCCTGAAAACATTCTTAATGGTTGATGATGATCAGTAGCCCACAAGCGGGCGGTGCGGTCGTGCCCAGCGGTCATGAAGTAGTGGCCGTGCGGTGACCAGCGCACGTCCCACACTGGCCACACGTGGCCGCGGTATACCACTAGACATGTCCAGCATTGAAGAGACCATAACCTCACTGCAACAAAAAACCGTAGAAAGTATTTCTTACAATATTGAAATGGAATGCAGATATTAGAAACAATAAATGGCTACAACCATTATGTCTACAAGTAAACTGTGTGCAGGTGTATTGTGGTATTTATTGCTTGCAAGTATTGCTCTTACCTATAAGAAAAACATTATTTCAAATGAAAAGTCATAAAACTAAAGACTCATTGAGGTCCTTTGACCAGTTTAGTTTTATTAAATGATACAGATACATACCAGTAGAGTCTTCAGAAGCCGACAGTAGCATGGTTTTAAAAGGATCAAATGCTACTTTATAAACTGATCCCGAGTGTCCATACAGAGTACGACAAGTGTCTCTATCTCTTTCTTCCATCATCCTTACGAGAACATCACCTACAATAAGGGTTTAATATTATTCATATTGAGATAATTTTTATTTTGTGTTAAAATAAAAAAAAATCAGCACATGACATACAGTTTATTAGCCATAAACACTTTTAGGTAATGTGTGTTTAGGAGTTAAAACCTGCACTTAAATTGAATTACAAATAACTTGATGTACAGACCTGCCTCCCTGTCAATATCTATTAATTTTTCTGCAGATTTCATCCCACGTAATTTTACGGGCGTCAATGTCCAGACCTAGATTATAACAGTATTTTATTAATAAGAACTGAGGATCTAAACTAATACAAGTCAGGTATTTTTTTTTCAGTTATAGGTATTACCTACTTCTGAAATGGTATATTATTGTTTTTCATACCTTAATATTTGAATTACTGAACCCAACAGCCAGTAGTGTAGAATCATCACAAATATCACTGCAAATGGCAGTATGGCCACTGTTTAGCAGTGTATAGAAACAAATAGATGGTAGACTCTCGGGCCCCAGTTGAATTCGCTTTGAAGCTTCTCTTAGAGCTTTGCCTTTTTCTATTTTATCAGTCTCCTTTCTGGAAATAAAAACTGCAATGTTAGTTTAACTTTTGGTAGTCTAAAATATATTTTTTCATTTTGCCACTAAACTTACAGTTCTGGCAAAGGAATTCTGTCATTTGGAGGAGCATTGGGATCAGATTTAGGTTTTTTCATAAAAATGTGTTCTTTCTTCGCCTTTTTCTTTTTAGGTTTATCTGGTGTCTCCTCCACTTCTTCCTCGTCTTCCACAGGTGCTGGGAGGACTTGTATATCAGGCTCTTTTAACAGCCCATAATACACCTTTGACCGGTTTTCTGCAAATAAAGACCATATTTGAAATGTCTCCGACTTTAGGTATCTCGGTTAACTCGTGCATAGCGATGGCGAAATAGATCGGAGTGTTAAGCACAGAATTAACACTGGATGGAAGAATTTTCGACTCCCGCATTGCCCTTAAACTCAAGGCGAAGATTTATAAAAAACATGGTTAGACATGCTGTCTTGTATGGATCAGAATGTTGGGCCACAAAAGGGATGAATAAAAGGCATTTGCTTGTGGTTGAGATGAAAATGCTAAGGGGGATGTGTGGTGTAACGCGAATGGATAAAATAAGGAATGAATACAAACGAGGAAGTCTGAAAGTGGCGCCGGTGACTGAAAAGTTGTGTGGTAATCGATTATCATGGCATGACAATGTGATGCGGAGGAATGAAAATGGAAAATGTTGAGTATGAATGTAGATGACTATAAGAGTAGAGGAAGACCAAATAAACGATGGATGGACTGTGTGAAGGGTGATATGGCTAGAAAGGAGATGATTGCCACGATGAAGAGTAATAGAGAAGTATGGAAGAAAAAGATATGCTATGCCAACCCCGAATAGACTGGGATTACGGCTGGAGAATGATGATGATGATTTAAAATCTCTTCACTTACAAGAGGAATCTATTAAGAAATATCATACCGACTAAAATATATTCAAACATTGGGCATCTGTCTTGGAATAAGCAGTACAAAACATGTCATACCATTTCTAGTGGCTTCACCAAGCAGTCCCCCAGTGGTGGAGCGCACTTGTGCTTGTGTCCTTCCGGGGCCGTCATGCACATCAACTTGGATGTGGTTGTTTATAATGTTAATTATTACAGTTGAGCTTTTCTGCTCTTGCAAAAAACGTTTCAGCTGAGATGACGCATCTCTAGATAGTTGTACAACAAACTTGTTGGTGCTGGAAAACAAACATTCACTGATTAATAATCATGTACTACAGAAATATATCATTTTGGCTTCTAATTTAACATCAAGTTAAATTTTTTCTCTATTACTTCTCTACTTATTAAAGACAAAGTTAAATATCTCTTTAATAATGGGTGCAAAAGTACCCTTAACAAAGCCGAAAGGTACTTGTGTCCTTGTCATTGCGATATTTTTTTTGTTCTAGACCACACCAGGGAACCATCTAGTTCTGGAGATATTGGGGGTCAAAGTCAAATCACTTTTTGATGCTATAATTTTACTTTAAATACTTTCACGACCCTTGTACTATTCAATGCATCCATCAGCACAATGTTTTGAGCATGTTACATTGAGTCCGATTTTTTATCCAAAAAATGTTTCCCAGCATTAATCTTTGCATAGCGTTACTTAGTTTGATGTACAGAATGCTTGGTTGACAGCTTTGTGAAAGGTCTGTATAAGCTGTGCTTAATCAAACAGATTAAGATTGATTTATATTATAATTAAGAAGCAATACCTATATATTTCCGCCAACTCATTGCCCTTGATTTGGTCCTTATGCTTTACGATGGACAATCGTTTTAAATCTTCCTGATAATAATCTTCTTGCTCAGGTCCAAATTTTTCCAAGAAATTGACAGCATGTTCATTATGATCATATAATATTAGTACCAGATACATATGAACAAACACTGGATACAAAAGAGTTGAGAGCTCATGCTAGAAAAATAAAAATATTTCAAAACAATAGTTATGAGTTTAAGGACATTGTAATTAAAAAAATAGCCTGTATTAAACTCAACTTTTCAATTCAGGTTTACATAATGAGTGCCAGACAGTTACCTAAAATATTTAAGTTGCTAATTTGCTTCTATTACAAGTGCAACTAAGTTAATTTGTATGGTACAAACATTATTGCATACACACCTTATAAATGTCTAGTGAGTTCTCAACAAACTTCTTCAGGTTATCGTAAGCAAATTCGTAGCTGTAGGGATCACTTTCCGTGTGATGCGAAGTAAGAATACTAGCTAATTCGACCTCAGGAAGATCCAAGTTTTCAAATTCAACATCACCTAAGCTAGCTTCTTTTCTTAGGATATCTTCTGTACCCTGAAAAAATTTAAAACATACAAGTTTATTGATGCCTCTCAGAGGATGGTACGTAATAAGTTTTATGTTAAGTTTATAAAAATGGTGTATTACCTTCAAATTATACTTCCTCAGAAGCTGTAGTACAGCCAACAGTGGGGTATTCTTCTCCCCCATTATGAGGCACCTTTACATGCCACTTTATAGAAAATTGAGTTAGACTCAGATCTAGAATTTAGATTGATAACTTGGTGTTTTATTGATTGTTTTCAATTTTCTTTGTGATGTGCTATCGACGCGTCTATAGTGAACGAAGCGCTCACATGACAGTTAGTAAAATGACATGACAGTGAAAACGAACGATGACTTAATAAGTATCACAGATTAAAAATACTGATAAAAAGCTAGAGTCCTCACAATTCAAATCGGCATCTACAAAAATAGCTTAGATGACTTATGTTTATTAATTCGAATCAAATTCACATTACACATTATATTAGCTATCTGCTTGGAAAAATACATAGGGCCATGGTATAATAATATACTTCGCCTGGTATTCTCTTCCCACGATGGCCCAAGACTACGTCACGGTAAGTGTTACCATTGATTGTCCTTTTCAGTAAATTTAGGGACTCTCATTTAGTGAATAAAAATAAAATAAATTACTAACTAGCTTAACTATTTAGTTATTCGTGTGATTCGTCTATTTAGTTTTAAATTAATTTAAATATTGAATTATTCGTTCATAATTGCTTTGTAAAGTAAAAAATGCATTTTGCTCGGGTAATTCAATCACACACCGTGGCAACACATCGACAGCAGCGCAACGGATGACATATACTTGGTCAATCACGTGACCCAGCTGTCACGAGAAGAGAATACCAGGCGAAGTATATTTAATAATATACTTCGCTACTACCATGCATAGGGCTTGAGTCTATGTTTTTCTAAAGCGCGTGTCGATGGCCATCTCGATCCCTGACCCCGTCGATTTCATGTCTTGCTTGGTAAATACATACATTATACAGAGAGATTGGTAATTGGGAGCTTTCCTAGAAATGGATGATACTAGACCTTTTTCGGAACAATTTTCACCCCGATGAGTTGGGGTCCAAACTGAGTTGTTTTGGGGAAATTGAACCTTAACGTTTTTATTGAAATGTCCATCTGTCCACCATAAATTGCTGATTGTGAAAAATCCACGCCGTTTAGGTTGTTCAACTAATACCTTTCTGATAGAACGAATTAATCTGTAGAAAATTTACCTTTGGAAATTACGCGCCGTAAAGTTCTGACATTTTCTTGAAACGTCCTTTGTTTTTTGAGGCCGTTTTCTCAAAATAAATGTATGACACTTGTCGTACAAAATACAGGAACGACTTTCTTGTCTCATTTCTTTCTAAAATGGCACCACAGTGCCCACTTTTATCAGGTATATGACCAGAAAACAACGGATGTTCCTGACAAGGTAGTATTTTAAAAAACATAGCCCGCGAAATTCGTTTTTATTGGAATTTTCAGGTCAGTTTTAAGAACTAACCACACTATTTCAGCTATTGTCCATAGAAAACAACGATTTTGTATGGAGATGCGTACGCATCCGCGTCAGCTTTCCGCGTCTAATCAGATGCGTACGCATCTCCATACAAAATCATTGTTTTCTATGGACAAAAGCTGAACAGAGCTGAATAAGTGTGGTTAGTCCCTTAGGCTGTATGTTAAACAAAATATAATTCGCGACCGTAACAAATATGGCTTTACTGAGTTGTAATCATTAAAATCATCAATATAACCTTTTTTGGCCCCCTCTCTGGGCGGAGCGGAAGGGAGTGTCAGACTTCTACTAACTAAAACTCATCCATGTTCCTTCTTTGCCCTTTGTGTTCCAGGGCCGTGGTATCTCTTTCGAACAGTCCCGCAGCCCTGGCAGGCGTTACCCCTTAACTCCGAAATTACAGGGCTAATAAAAAAAAAAACAAAAAAAAAATAAAACATACAAAAAATAGTTCTTCGCCTATAGATTACAGGAAAACCTATAAGAAAACTAAAACAAAAATTAATATAAATAAATTAAAAATTAAAGGGGGCTCGCCTACTACGCATTTACGATATTGGACCCAAGGAGAAAGTTGTTCAGTTTGATGGTCTGCAGCATATCCTTTCATATGACTATACCTTTTCTGTTACACCCTGTATAATAAATATGAAATATGTTGGGGGTAATAAATATGTTGTTATCTCAAACATAGAAATTAAAGTTAACAGCCAATCTGGAAGACTAGATTTGGTAAATATTGGTTGGATATTTTTCTTTTTGCAAAAAAATTACTTGATCCCTAGACACTTTAATTTGATGTGTGTAGTTAGTACATTATTCCTACGTGTACAGATAGTAACGTAACAGGTTCGTAAAGCAAATATTAGGTACCTATATTTATTTATTTATTTAATATTTGCCTTATTTTATCACAAAAATGAAACAAACATTTTAAAAATAGGTGTTTATTGGATAAGCTAATAAAACAAATGAATGTAGTTCTAATTGGTTATTTCAGAGTACATGATATCAAATATGAAACAACTAGGTACAGGTATAGAGGGTGTAACAGTAAGGGCTTAGTCATATGAAAGGATATGCTACAGACCATCAAACTGAACAACTTACTCCTTGCGTCCAATATCGTAAATGCGAAAAAAATATCAGCTGTCCCATACATTTGGGTCGAGTAGGTATTGAAATTTTGTATGGGACAGCTGATAATTTTTTCGCATTTACGATATTGAACCCATAGAGAAAGTTGTTCAGTTTGATGGTCTGCAGCATATTCTTTCATATGACTATACCCTTTCTGTTACACCCTGTATACCTACCTAGTCAAATAAAATAATGAGATACAATAATGTTAAGTTGCTCTGTGATGTTCAAAGAGATTTTTTTAAGCAATATTTAGTTACTCAACATGGTTCACACTAGAATTCTTTATAAAACTATGAGAAAAAATTCTAAAAGCAATACTATTACGTATTGTTTGCCTAATGCGATGAATTTATGAAAACTTGTATCTAAATATTATACTGTTTTATAAAAACGATCAAATATTAAATTGAAGACAAGGATTTCTGCTTAGCAATTTATAACGCCTATGATCAGGTAATTTAGGTAATGAGATATGTCTCACGGATAATTTAATAAGTCGTTCTCATTAATTGAGAAAAAAAATATGCTAGCAAGGACATTAGCGTTAGTCTTCCCTTTAGGAATAATAAACACATCTTAAGATATTATAAAGTAGTGCGTAACATTAATTGTTTAAGTATACTTAATTTAACCCCGTAGCAAACGTACACTAATTTATTTCTGAAACACGTCAGTCTTAAGATCCGTCTATTATTACCAGTGTACTGACAAATATAATTATGTACATTACTAACTAATATTGCGTTAGGAGGTAAAAATTGTGACAAGTATCGCATGCATCAACGCAGCCTCGAATGACGTTATTCAGTTCTTTGTTCTATCAGAATAGGTTCCTGTAACTGCAGGTACCTTTACTGTGAAACTGCGAATAAATATAGGCAATAGGTGCCGATAACTGCATAGTTGATTAATTACTCAGTTGATTCAAGTTCACTGTGCATTTATCTCGACGTAGCGATACTTACACGTTTTTAAATAGGGTCAGAACTAATGTCTCTAATACTACGATTATCTATTATTGGTCGTTGATAAGGTAAAGCTATTTATTTATGCAGTGCGTTTTTATCTCAGAATATTATCAGTATTAGGTAGTTTTTTTTTCAGTGGCGTTTAGGTACTGTAGTTAGCGTTGTTAATGAAAGTTCTCAAAACGGCTAGTAAAAATTGATTTCCAAAAATTTGGAATTACTTTTCGTATCTTTCGGAAGGCCGCTCTATCCGTGTTACAAATACCTATACAATTTCGTCAGTATCAGGTACAAAGACAGTTTCTCGGTTGGAAAAGAGTACAATATAACAATTTGTTAGAATTTAGGCAATAAACATTTCAATAAAAACACACTGTATAACTATAACAATTTTAAAGTTTATAAATTATTATATGTTACTTTATCTTAATGACTCAAGTCATCTTTAAAGGTACCTAATAATATCACTACCTAAATATTCAATTAAAGAGTTAAATAATATGTACTTACTGTCTTAGGTATTTCTAGTCGCATTTTTATTGATTGGATAATAATCAATATTTAAAAGCGTTGAGGATAGGTACAATAAATACATACATACGTGTAAATGCATAAAACATGTAGGTACATAATCTCAAATCTAAAGAAATAAGTCTTCATTTATTTAGACAAAAATATCAAATCACATCTAATCGGACGATAATAATATTACAGGGTAAAATTATACGTAGGTATCTAAGTAGTAGGTAATTACACTAATTTATTAAAGCTTGATAACAATACTATTTAGATTGATGACCGCAGTTACGTTAGATGTTGGGGACATTCAAAAGAACTCAGTTCATCGAACTCGGTGCCGAACAATAGCAATAAATGCTTGCGATCTTTCATGACTTTTATTACCGAACGAAAAATCCTTTTTATATAAAGTAAAATTAAGTTCGCAGACTATAAATTTCAAGATACTAAGAGAAATGAGCTTAGGCACATAATTATTTTCTCAAACCTGAATCATATTCGAGAATCTACGTAGTCTACCTAAATATTTACCCAGCTTTAAAACTGTTCGAGCGAATAAAAACAGGGTGTGAAATAGAAACAAGGGGAATGACAGGGCGCTCAACATGATTGTGGAGTAACTTGCTTACTCGGGTCATGAAAATTAAGCTGTGTCGAGTGTGTTGTAACTTGTAATGTTATATTGCAATTTTAATGCACATTTAAAACGAGTTTAATCACTTGATACATCTTTTTAAAACACGAATGTAGCCGCGTACCTTTTTACCCGAGTGCGCGACTCAAAGGAGGGTAACGTGTTTATCAGTCTATGTATGTATGGTTGTTCCTTCGTGGCACTCTAGAGACCAAACGAGTAGGCAGATTTTATTGATTCTTACGACCAGACGCCATATTGTAAAAATAAATGAAAATGTCGTCAAACTATGTTCAGTGGGGTATCATAACTTGTACTTTCACTTCCTGCACAATATGTCCCAATTATCGTCCATATGTAAATTTAACTACCTTAGTCAGTTATTATATTAGGGACCAACTTTTTACCAGTATTATTTAGTATTTTTCAAATTTTGTAGATATCTAATTTTATACGCAAAAAGTTAATTAAGGAATGGTTAAAGATATCGTACTGCTAACGGAACAGTATGTTTACAAATTGATTAAATACGGTAGGTAAGTAATGTGTGGGTATTGTTGTGTCCCGGCCGAGATTGGACTGAGATAGATGACTATTATTTATTACTATTACTTACATCCTTGGCCGTGGCAACCCTCAACCTAGCGATTAACGCTGTTGTTGACGTGATGACTTAGAAAAAAAAACAATATTATGTTCATAAGAGAAAATGAGTAGGTATTATAGGGTTACATTACTGTTGGAACATAACGTAATCAACCTCTAATGCCCGCAGGGACTATGGGACCGTTATCCAAGACACGTATGTACTTAAATACGAGAAATTCGCTTGTAGGATAAATATTTCTGGTCTGAGCAAATAAAGAACTAGCAAGCGTAGCATCTCGAGCCAATCTAGTGAGCACCGGGTTCGATGTTATGAATTACCTACATTTCAACAATCAACAAAACCGTTTCAAAACTGGCTAAAAAAGTCTTTCAAAAATTATCTTCATCTGATAAAATTATTTCAATTAATCCATAAGAAATCTACTGTTATGTTTAAAAATTTCTAGATGCAGATAAGATACGTTTAAAAATATTTCAGGAAAAGTTAATTTTTGAATGAGCTGTAGCTTTGATTCTGGGTTAGATTTAAAAGTCTTGACTTGAACAGTTGTGTGTGTCGAATAGTTTGGGCGCAACGTCTTCGTAGGGCGCGACGCGAGCAGACGCAAGGTCGCGCGCCACGCGCTCTGCAGCCCCCATCACGCGGAGCAGGTTGAGCCCCGCTAACTTCCGAAGTTCCTCTATACTCCACCCCTCTTCCATCAACTCGGCAAACAGCAGCGGATACGACGACACGTCCTCCAGTCCTTGAGGTGTACTGAATGATAAGCATTGTTTATAAGATTAATGTCAGACGCGTATTAAGTATCTACGTAGGCACACGTAGACGTACCTACAGTATGTATTATATAGGTAGGCACTAACCGTCTCTACTGAACAAACCCGTTTCAGAATAATGTCAAGTGTATGTGTATAAAAAATAAACCCTTTGAAAAACATACACCGTTTATGTAAACAATATAATTTTGATTTAAAAAGTTATAAGGAAGAAAACTTCCGTAGGTATAACAGCCTCCCGAACTATTAAACTTTTGTTCAACGCTTTATCCTGTATAAAGCTTCATGCTTTAGGGATTTAGAATTTTATTGCATTTGGTGCGGTATAATTTCAAAATGTTTTGGGTGAGGAACTGTTTCTAACTTAGTCTATTTGCTATAGAATATAACTGCCTATTTCAAATACTTTCGTAACAGGTCAAAAAAACCTTTGCCATGTCTGCAGAGGTACGTCCGAGATAGCTACACATCGCAATATGTACTCACTAATTAATGCCGTCGTAGCCCGCGCCAAGGCCCACACTGTCCACACCGGCTACATCCCTTATATGATTAATGTGTGCTGTAAGACAAAGTATCGGTTAAATAATGACCTTCAGATAAAGTACTTTTTTACTGTTACAGTTTTGGTCGAGACAAGAACAAAAAATACGGAACAACCGCAATATTTTGACACCTCTAAGGAAGAAAAAAAGGAGTCACATAGAAGACATGATAAGAGGAAGGAAGAGGTTGTATTTATGGGGATGAGTGGGGGTTAAATGTCTGCTTACCAATGGCATCTTGAACGGTCGCGGTCTCCTTGCAAGTGAGGAATGACGTGTAGAAGTTGACCATGATGAGGCCCTTGTTGGCGGCAAGCAGGCGCAGCACGGTGTCGGGCACGTTGCGCGTCACGTTGCAAAGCGCGCGCGCCGAAGAGTGCGAGAACAGCACGGGCGCGCGCGACACCGCCAGCGCGTCGCGCATCGTGCGCTCCGACACGTGCGACAAGTCCACCAACATGCCCAGACGATTCATTTCCTTCACCACTATCTGTCCGACCGATCAATAACAATTTGTTAACATAAGATTGGTGACAGGAAGAGAGGTCGCCTAAAAAAGAAAAATGCTTGTCTTCTCCAACCACTTTAATTGAGTTTTTTTGTCGGTTATTGAAGAATAAAAGCTTAAGTACCATAATACATTTACATAAAGGACGAAAAAAAATTGTTTTAAAACACGTCGGTATAAGCTATTGAAATGAACTGCAAACACACTTCCGGTTGCTCCTGGCCGTTTGCATATTTATCATAAAGTAAGTCTCTATTGTTCCAGCCGCTTTTGAAGTTCGTATGAGTTTGCGTTGCTTTAAATTAATTGCTAACTTCTTAGAACCTTTGTGTCTGTGAATTCAGAAAGCCGACGAATTTTGAAAGCGACAAATTTTCGTAGTTAGTTTTATAGTTTCTGACGTCAGTGTCAGCCATTTGGATTAATAGGTAGCATTTCATTGTGTGCAGGTATATCCTTTATCCTAAATAACTAATAAATGATTTACCGGGAGAGTTTCTAGCTAAACGGAGCCTGGGGTGCGCGAGGTTTCAGTAGATAGTTTCAATTATTATAACTAGTATCTAAATACGTACCAAGTGATCTGATAACCTTATTTCGGAGTTGGGTAACATAAAGCTTTTACGGAATGCAAGAGAAGTATCAAGAATAAAAGTTATCCTACCTAAGAGTGAACTAACAAGATCGGTACCCGGTGATCGTAAATGATGGGCTAACAACCAGCCACTACTTATAGTTTATAGCCATCTTAAATTCAGCACTGTTGCGCTGCCGTCTCTCCTATTAAGATAAGTACCGCTTGGGGTTGTTTCCTACGTTAAGAAAGTGGAAGCAACTTGTATTGCCACTTGTTACTTGCGAGCGCATGCAGATGATGTACAGGGTAGTTAATAAAACAATAAAGAGAGCCGCTTTAGTCAGAACTATTAACTGTTGAGTAAGATATGTGGCTACAGTTAGCAAAAGAGTTATTTATACAAATTTCTTTTTATCCGACTACGGCGAAGCCAAAAGGAAGGGTTATGATTTTAGTAGTCTATGTATGTATGTTTGTATTTACGTATGTTCCTCCGTAGCGCCTAAACTATTCATCCGATTTTGATAAATAACATGTCAATCGATTCGTGATTATAGCCCGCGTTACTTAGGCTACATTTTAACCGACTTCAACAATAGGAGGAGTCGATTTTACCTTGTAAACCCTGAATTTAATCAGAGCGTGATTTTTCATTAGTCAGGTTTTTTAGATGATGTATACCACATAAATTCTTGTACCACTATGCAAACAATAATAATTTATTTGCATAATAACTCTTTAAATAAAAGACTCTTTAAACAGTGTGCCGCCAGAGACTTGTCTACTCAGCACAGTCACAACATTACTTAAAAGAGATTGCAAGCTGTATACTTATCTCGTTTATTGAGTGTACCTACTTAAGGTGGGTTCCAAATTTGAACGTACGACGCAGCCTACGTGGCACGCAGTGTGCAGTTTAAACAAAAGAAAATATTCCGAAAAGTATCGTTGCAGGTAAACAAAGAACTGCTTTCGCGAGCAGCCCGAGTTCATACAAAGAGAAATATTGCGGTGCGCCAGGATGTTTATGATTATGGCACACTCACTCTACTCGACGTCTCAATCTTTACGGTTGCCTTCTGACTACTTAGCTACGTGTATTTTAATATTCTTTCGTATGCTCCAAGATTGCTCTTTATGAACACATATGTTACTCATATACTATGCAAATTGCTTTGTAAATACTTCATACAGATTTCTTTAAGCCACGTCCGCTTGCTACAAATTCTTAATAACAGCCAGCATGTACCTAAGACAATAAATTCTCTCCTAACGAGCTACCATTGTATAGTCTGCAAAGAGGATTATAACTTCATCTAATCTTAAGAGATTTAAGAAAGAATTAGGGGGAGATAACTCACAATTTAAACCCGTAAGAATAATCAAAGTTTTAATGTTTCAGTTCTTTTCAATCTGCATTTTAGGTGTTTTATATAAATTGTTGGATTAATTTAGAAAACAAGAACAAAATCTTCTTTTGAAAAAGTAACTTTTGAGTTTTAAGATAAACCGTGTAATTATAAGTGTACAAACAATATTACCATATTCTTTTTCTCTGACATATACATGGATCGCAGAAGATTATTATCATAAACATTCAGGTAATATTTCGTTAATACGTCGACTAGTAAAAGAATTGGATTAGTAAAAGATAAACATGTCTATGCTCTTCATTTTGTTTTTTCATTAGTAGTCTTTTTTTCTCCTTTTTCATAAAATAATGATTGTGTACGTTAGTCGTACGTTAGTTTTCTTTTATTTTGAAATGGTACCGTAGACTTCTTTAGAGAACCTGTAACTAAAGGGTGTAAGGGACATAAAGCCTCAAACTGTTATCATGATCGAAGTGTGTATATGATTCTAATCTTTAGATCCACCAGTGCTAAATTTTTTCGCGCCGTGTATATTTTGCGTAGCATCGTAGCCGATCGTAGCGACGCGTAGCGGATCGTAGCACTCACCGTAGCAGGACCTACGACTTCGATTACAGCTTTACTACAAGCAATGAACCTATCTACAATCTTTTAATAAACTTAAGGGAGATAAGAGGTTTGATCATTGTTTTATGTTTTGGCGTAGCACCGTAGCCGATCGTAGTCACGCGTAGCTATTCGTAGTATTCAACGTTGCACGTTTTTTTTTGTGGACCGATGACCTGGTAAAGGTTGCGGGGACCCGCTGGATGCGAGTCGCACGGGACCGGTCAATGTGGCGACACTTGGGGGAGGCCTAAGTCAAGCAGTGGACGTCTTTCGGCTGAAATGATGCTGATGATGATTTTTTGTTTGCCGTAGCATAGCTACGAGTAGCTGATCGTACCACTTACCGTAGCAGAACACCCTTCCAAATTAGAACCTAACCATAAGTAGCGAAGGGTCAATTTTTGTAAGAAGTAAACCTGAGTACATTTCTTTAATGTGATTATATTATTTGTCTGTAAAATACTGACTGTGCCATTTTTCAAAGGGTAGCCGGTAGGAATCGAGTTCTATGGAACCTTCGCCACTGCTAACCATACATATTAAAACCCGGTTTATACATTTTTAAATCCTTTTTTACGTTTGACTTAATGTCATACCGGAGTAAAGCTACGTGTACGTATGAAACACTCCCCACAAGTCAAGAACATATCTTTATTATTTTCAACCCCTTTATGTGATTGGCGTAGCATCGTAGCCGATCGTAGACACGTGTAGTTGTTCGTAGCACACGTAGTAGGATTAAATTTCCCAATTTTTTTTTTAGTATTTTCTTTGTTTATGTTGGTGTAGCATCGTTGCTGATTATAGCATTTCTTACTCTGACTTACCTTTCCAAAAGGAGTGAGTCCGCCTCGCGGCGACGGCTCAAGTTTATCTGCGGACGCGCACTCGGCCCAGGGCGTGTCGCAGGTGGACGTGAGCGTCAGGTATCGGACGCCCACTTGGTACAGCGTCCTCAGCACGCCGAGCGAGCCCCCGATCGCATGCCCCCCTTCCACCCCCACTAATGAACACAGCCTGTGGTTGGCGTGCGCCGAAACTATATCTGTGACAATAGACAATCGACGTTACAACTATATCCGATGTTCAATATTTACCTACTCCTATATTTCCTTCAGGGAATGCCAGCACGATGCTGTGTTGTTTACATCTCTATTAAAGCAAAGGAAATTATTCATGTATTTGAATGAATTGTTGAAAAATATTTCGCCAGCTCAGAAATAAATGTAGCAAATACCTATCTTTGTATATAGGCTGAAATACTTGTGGAGAATCCAAAAACAAAGTCCAAAATACTGTAAAAAGATTCCACTGAGTCTGGACTTTAATGTGTTGTAAATGGAAACCTAGAAGTTTTTCAAGTGTCTGATGGACAGTTTTACCACTTGTGAAATAATGTGTCGGAGCAAGTTCATTCTTTTTTATTTTCTTTGTGATCGAATGGAGAGAAACACGAAGAAAGATCGTCGAATTTTTAATAAAGCTAGGGGCCAAGTTTTTTTTTGTTCAAGTGCTTTTTTTCATCTTTTGGTCCGAGGAAAACAAAACATCAAACAGATTGAGCTTATATTGTTACTTTTATTTTTTCAAACAAAGTGTCCTTGGCACCCTGTGTTCTGTGTTTCACCTGGCTTTGTGTGCACAATTGCACCATTCCCCTCCGTCTTCGGCACAGCGCGACATTGTTCGCAATGCGAATTGTTAATAATATACTTAGCGTGATTAATGACCTGAAAGCGATAAGGAATTCCAATTGATGTTCTAGAGCCAAGTGTTCATCTTCATCACTCACACATAAACCTATCTGTGCTCCATGTGTCCGCCCTGCTTTATATTATGCCGCAATGATAGACTGTATTGATATTAACATGTTTACAATCTGTTGCAGTGTGTAAACGTAATTATGTACAAATATTGTATTTATTTTAATGTACAAATTAATTCATCAACTAAAATACGTATTATACGGTTGAACGTGTTACTGAATGTATTATGAAGTAATTTAGAGTTAACTCTAAAATGTATATAATTGTTCATTGACATTCTGCATTGCAGTAATCTACTAAATGAGGTGTACAGCTTCATTTCGTTTATATTAGCTAAAGGATTTATTAAAACATTTTTTTGAAATATTCACTACTCAGTTGTTCGTTAATTAAAGTTCCAGGTTCGCCAGAATTTACTGAATTTGAAATCACGTTTTTGTTTACGAACAATACGGAAATAAGTCTAAAAGCCGTTTATTTTAATTGAGTTCATTTGAATTATAAAAAAAACAATGAAGCTAAAGGAAATGCACGAATTAATTTAAACGGTTTAATTTTTTAAAGGCTACGAAGTGAAAACAATGGGTTTCTCATGCTAATACACCTTACGGATTTACATTTGTCCTTTTCAGATTGCCGCACCGTCGGTATCTATGAAACGTGTTTAGGAAAGTAAGTAGCTAGACACAAGATTTGTACAAATCACGGCACCTTCGCGGTTACCAGGTCGGCGGTTACCTTCAGCGGAGGTGCAGAGTGTCAACTGCGGGTGGTACTTGTCCGTGAGCCTTTGTATCAAGTCGATCTGTTCGAACGTGAGCTGCACGGCGTCTCGGTGCTGCGCGTCACACGGCACGTACGCCGCCCAGAACTGGCGACAGAGGATCACTCTGACATACAACTGATTAAATATCACGCACGACTTGAGCAATGCTTGAGCGGAATTTCAAATCCAACTGATACAGCGATACAGTGAACCGACAAAGATTCCATAATGGAATCAGTGATGCTGATGGCAAACGTGAGGCAACGGGCGGTTCACTCGCTGCCACCACATATTGTATTATGTACGTTACACAAACACATCAATCTCGTGAAATTGTGCGATGGAGTTGAAACAATTAGCTCACTATCATTTCTGTTTCGGTTCATTGTACCGTGTCCATGATATAATTATAGTTGGTTTCATTATGACACAATCACGGAATTAATCCTTTGACTTAAATAACTGACTCGGTTTGAGAATATTATGTAAAGTAACTGAGAATCGGTAGTCGATGAGTAGATTGGAATGTCTGTAATTGCTGTGGAAAAATCAGAAAATTGCTTTTGCAAATACAAACGAAGATGATATTTTTCCCCTTTGTTTAAATGCAAGTATGATTGGGACAGATAAACATTGTTAATTAAATTATGTTGGTAAACCTATACCAATATCTTTTGATGCCTCAATAATGTGGGCGTTATGATCCACCCGGCACATATTAATCTTGTCGAGGGATTACGTCAAAATGACCCACTTTATTAAATGCACAATTAATTAAATCGTGCGGTTTGAGGAATTCGCTCACCTGTGCGGCGACTCGACCCTGTTTCAGTCGAGGCAGGTCCGTGTGGCTCCACGAACTTGTTGCCCACGGGGAGATCGTCCGCAAGTCCTCGTCGAAGCTATGCGGATTTATTATATTATTAGACGAATATTCTCTCGTCGAAAACTATGTGGGTGGCAAGAAACTATGTGGATTTGTTCATTATTTTATAGTAAACTGATAAATTGGTTGAATAAATAGAAAGTTAGTTAGTACCTACCTGAAAATTATGCCATATACCTACTCAATTTACCTTAAAGATCTTCATTCGCTCTAAAAGCCAGTAAATCTTTTTATTTCAAATATTTTAACGAGGTCTAACGTATTTTGAGGACGGCTACAAAAAATAGACTTTCTAAAAAAAGAAGACACCCACACGTTGCGTTATATTGACGCAGTGTGATTGTCACGGCCAAGCTCCGTGGTAAAACATTAGACAAAATCTAACAATAAAAACTAACAAAATAGCTTTACGCCGCGTGCACGCTTCGCTCATGCACGACAAGCGTTCATGAAACGCACAACATTCCTCCACGAGACGCACGACATGCGTCCATGAGACGCACTGGCCCCATGAAAGATACGGCCATCAGACTCTAAGCCACAACGAGGATTCCTTTCGGTTCTTTTCCACAGGTCCCACTAATTAAACCCGAGCATCTAGTCCTGCTTGCAATTAAGTTTTATTTAATTAGCAACGGTTTGTGTTTCAGTTCGTAACAGTACCTATCTATTGAAAGCTGACCGAAATGAGTGATATTGGTGTCGCGTTACGAATTACTTAAAATATGTGGTTAAAAAAAAAAAATAAAGAATGTGGGCGTCTTTTAATTTTCATCGCTATTTGAAATGTGTGTATAATTATAACAAATTGTTCAAGGTTCAAGGTGAGTTCAATGATTCATCCGAAGAGAAAACTTTGTAAGCAATTCACATTTAGAATAGCTAAGGCTAAGACGACAACAAAACTTTTATTTACATACTTTCGTGTGGAAATGTAAGCGTATTTTAACATACGTAAAACTAGAAGAATCTAGAAAACACTCGTAGCAGAATCGAATCTCGCACCGCACGCGTCGCCAACGACCTGGCACTGAGCCAGACGTCTGTCAAGAAACATTTCAATTCTTTACGCTACGTGTGAACTATGATTTCGTTGTAAGTGCTATTGAACTGAAGCCTTGAATACGTAATGTGCAGATTACCTCAGTCACTTAGAGGGCTCTTTCTCGGGAGATGTTAGAAAAAATGTCCTAAATCTTTTTAAATTGAACTGGTTGACGTTACCTTATTTTTTCCATTATGTAAGATTGCTCGTTTCGCATTTTATATTGCAGGCTTTCATTCAAGTCGTTTTCCACATACTCGTATAACAACGTTTAAATCACTACGGTTTCCATTATATCCACAAACGCAACGCCGTGACTGACCGACGTGACCAAATCCGGTTCGGATGTGTCGGTATGTCCAAGAGTAACACCCACATTCAGCTAATCCTTTACACGTATTTTTTTGGATTTACCGGACGGACCCTTTACTTAATCTGGATGTAAGTGGCGGTGCTTAAATCCTCACACGGTGAGTTAATTCTGGGAATGTTACCTGTATAAGTGCATAAAATAATAAGTGTTAAAGAAGGTCCTGCTTCGATCTAAGTGAGCTTTTACAGTGCTCCGACAAAGTGGTGATTAGCCAGAAAACTCTGCACGTTACAGACTACGCACATTAATGGCAGTAGAACTACGACGGACGGGATATACGACTACACAAAGTAAAGTTCACCTTTATTCCTTGCTGCTAGTGATGTGCCATCGCTTCAAAAATTACAATCGACATCGATCTAGTGAATTTTTTTAGAAGCTAACTTTCTACATCTAATAAATATTTTTGACACAGGATTCATTAGCGGAATTTTATATCTAACGAATATTACACTGCTTGCTATAACCAATTTTGAACCTGTTAGTCGTTTCTTGCCGTTTTCCCCATGTTCAAACCGTTTTAGTATTAAGACTAGTAATAATCGAATATTTCCATCCCAACTTCTTTCAAAAATTATTCGAATTCCAACGAAACATCGATATTGCACATCCCTACTAGCTAGTAACGAGAGCGGCATTACGCCTCACAGATTTCGTTAGCTAGTTTAAAACAGTTGGGTTCAAAGGCTTTTACATTGCACTAAGTGGATTGATTCCCCGCTCATCTCTTATGGGCATCCTACTGCCGTTACATATTTGTTTTAGTCCGGTTTATTCAGCTCTTTGTTAATACATACATCCTGCTGGTACCCAAACTCCTGATCCTTTGTAGCGTGTACCTTACGAAATAAAAACGAGGACGACTTCAAAAAAAGCCTTTGAAAAATACTAAACAAGATTTATATAATTTCCTAAACAAATATCGGTATCCGTTACGCGTATGTTCGTAGCCGTCATAATTGCATTTGTGGATTCATTGCTAAGTCTGACTATGATGTACGGTTTTTTATGTATGTTGTGTTAGACTGCCGGATAAAGGAAAATTAAGTATGAAATAGGATGACAAGCATACGTACTTAAAATCCTTAATTCTATTGTGTAGAAACTTTCTTATGTTCCATGGTAGATCGTTGTGGCCGTCTATGAGTGGGGTGTCGTGCAGCAGTCGTTCAGCAAGGCGCAGTCTTTCGTGCAGGGGTGCTCCAGGCGGGGCCCGCAGCGCTAGGGGACCGGCCACGCATGCTGTCCCAGCCACCAGCACAAGGATCGCCACGCAGCACCAACGCCGGTGCCACACCGATAAACCTACACATTATTTGTTTTAGAAACTACTCAACAAATACGAAACTCCAAATTCTACGACTCATTGAGATATTCAAATGTTTATTCAAATATTCCAGCATTTGTTTTGAAAAGGGAATCGTTTTGGGGCAAAAGTTTCACTTATAGGAGCGAAAGGAATTATTTTGATGAATGGTCGCGGAAATTACATAGCTGTGCTGTTTGCAAACATTGTGTTATAAAGTAATTTGGGTGTTTGATATAATGAATTTGGTCTCCCTGATGACCTAATCCAAGGGTGGAAGGTGAAATATTCAGAATTAAATCTCTACATTTAAACGTCGACAATAAAATTTAAAAACAAGAGCGAACTGATAGACTTTGTAAAAAACCTATAAAAATAAATTGGGGTCATAGCAATCGGTCGTTACTGTGCTTCCTATAATCTTCCTGTCAGAAGCAAACTTACTCGATCACGACGTCGCGCGCCCCGGATGCTGCAGCTTAGCTACATGTTTAGAAACACTACTGAGAAGGCTTTGTGAAATAATAAATATGTCACTGTAGTTTTATTAACTACTGATACTTTCTATTGGCACGTCATGAATGAGTTAACTTATTTTGGGCGTTTTGACACCGAGATATTTTAGTTTTATGTGTGATTTTTTGCAAATCAGAGTAAAAAAGTGAGTCGTCTAGGGGGTAAGGTAATGATAATAAAAGATGCACTAACGAGAAGAGTTTCCAGTGGTGGTGGAACTGTGGCTTGTGGTGGAGGTGTTTCCGGTGGACACCCACTGCGGTGACTTGCACGCGGTGCACGACGGCACGCGGCCGCCTTGGCCGCGCTCCGTCACGTCGGGTGCCGGCGTGGCACGCTTCTTCCCCTACGCCATTACTACGGTTTAGTTCAACCAACACGCTCAAACATGCTTAAACACGCTCGCTACTTCATATGCTCAATTTAATGTTGTTCAGTGATCAGCCGCGGGGCACACAGTGGCAGGCAAACACCAGCTGCCGGCCGCTCTCAGCGTACACCCCGCGATCGACGCGCCCTGCATACATAGCTAGCTATTTGGCAAGGACTATTGTTTGCTCTGCTTATAATGCGGTTTAAAAATAAAAATCATAGCATGCGGACCTTTTTAATGATTAGAACGTGAAGTCTATATTCGTTTGCGTCACATTACTCACTCATTTTTTAGGGTTAGGTACAACTACACAGTAATAACGTGATCTTTTAATTTTGATTGCTTAGGCAGTAGATATTTTTACTATAATTATTCTGTGTCCCAGCAGTGGAAATATTATAGGCTGATTATGTTATGTTCTTTGTAACCGGTGTCTAAAATATTTATAATAGGTAATAACAAGTATATACTAGATTCCTTGGAGGTGCTCAGTACCTCCGTTTTTGGTAAATTGGACACAAACTCAAACAAAACAATTATTATTTTTACTTTTTTTTAATGTTGCCCTAACACTAGGATTTTTTCCTATATGCTAGATGCGTTTACAAACATTCAAACTCACGTACACGAACAGCTAGACCAGGAACAACTATCTGTAGGCCATATAGGTACATATTTGTTCCGTGCAGGGATCGAACCCGGGACATGCAGCGCAACAGTTAATCTCAGCTACTGCGGTAACCGTGCCGTAAAAGAAAATTTATGGAAAGAAGTCATGAACAGGCCAAATTCTAAATACGTACGTTCATATATATATATATATTATTAATATGTACTAGGCACTATGTACTTTTCCAAGTATATGACAGGTGGCGTAATAAACATTTAAGTACCCATATTCTCGGCAAGAATGCAACTGCAAATAATATCTAACTATTACCCTCCTGGGTCCTAATCGTTAGATAATGGTTCATTATCCTTTTTGAGTGCGCGGTTATTAGCGACTGCTCTAATTTCTCTAGTGCGAAGCGCTCGCCTTCCTAACCGCATACTCTAAATTGGTGCCCATATATAGCAATGTAAAGAGCGTTTTAATAACACCTGAACTGTATTAATGTTGAAAACCTTAAAAGGTGAAAAGCTTTACTCTAAATTATAAGAACAAAATTATATTAAAGCTTCTAGTTCATTTTCGTAGTAAGGGCAAAGTAACGCGTAGGTGGCATTCAGGTATTCAAGTCCCCGTAAAACGGTGCTCAGTCTTGAATTTCGAATCAAAACTGACAGATTTTATACCAATGTATACGTAGATACTCATCAAGTTTTAAATTATTCATGTTTGAGCATCGTTCTAAAATACACATCTAAGATTTGACTCTTGACTCATACGACTTATTTCAACAAATCGTTATGTTAACTTGTTGCTATGATAAGGTTACATAATTTCATTTCAATAATCACATCTGAATTTTGTGGGATTCGAGTCTATAATTGGTCTGCTTATGATGGGTTATTTCTTTGAAGGAAGGCAAATAGCCTAAACCTACATAAGAAACGACAATTTTTTTTTTATGTGGACGTTATCCGACAATATCTTTTCTAATATTTTTTAAAACATCACTTGGTAAAATTTTTAACACGTAACATAACTGGTGTTCGTGAATTTGGGTATAGATAGACTACTTGCATGATCTAGTTACCTATAATGTAACAAAGCTTGTTGGTCTGTCGTTACCGCTGCAATGATTTCAATACAATAAGTAGGCAATATAACATTGACAGGTTCCGCAGATCAAAACAGAAAAAAATATAGTTTTAAACTATTTACTTACATGCGTGTCGTAGAAAATGGAAGGTAGTCTAGTATCCTGCGGTGCTTCGCAGGTACAGAGTGCGTGTGCGCCGCGCGGCCCGCCCAGCCCCATCACGTCGCCCTCCGCGAACGTTTGTGCGTCGTCATCTACCAAGTCGCTGCGAGTACTTCTCGACTCCATTGTGCTCTCGTCCCGCGTCCAACTCTCCGATAATCTATCTCTATATCTTTCACTTGGAAAATCGTTGTATGACATTTGCCTTTTAATACTTTTACACCGACTACGATTGTCTAGAGTAGAAAATTTCGTTCTTTCTAAACCCGGTGAGTTTCTAGTAACGAGTATATCGTTATTATCAAAACTCCTCATTTTCGCCATTTTGTGTGAGGTTCGTCTATTTATATCTGAACTTACATTATAATCTCTCAATTTATCAAAACATTGGTCCACATTCCCGGAAAAATTAGCGTAGGTAGAAGCGTTGCTTTTCATGTCATCCTTTCCTTGATAGCCCGAAGAGGTAAAAATACAACTTTGGCTGTTAACTCTCCTTTGTGACTTGTCTGCCAGTGACAACATCGATGCCTTCTTGAGCGAGCTCGTCGACCCTGATGTTATCTCGGCCAGTTGGACAGCGTTTTGATGTTTTTTTGATATTGCCTCGCCCCCTATCTTTTTTAAGTTAGATAACTTCCTTTTTATCTTTTGCACGAGTGTATTTCTAGGATCGTAAGATATTAACTGTTTTGAAATGTAGTTTGACACCCCAATAGTCCTACTTTTGTTGTATTTCCTGTCGAGGCTGCGATGTGATCCGATTGTGAGCTGACTCCGGCCGGTGTCTCGTTTTATTCTTTCCAAGTCGTAGATGTTTAGGGTGTGGCCTCGCTGATCGACATTTCGATGGCAGTTAACAAAATTATTTTGTTGCACATTGCAATTGCAAACTAAATCAAATTCATGTTTTGATATGTGTTCATCTAGACATTGTCTCTGTGCGGCGAGGGCGAGGCAAGCTTCACAGTCGACTCCGAGCAGCAGTTCGAGGCTGGTGTTTCTGATGAAGCCGTCGCTGAATGTGCGCGAGCGGAAATGAGCGGCATTCTGAGTGAGGCGTGTCTCCCAGTCGGTGGGCGGCGCGGCAGCGGCCGCGGCAGGCCCGCTGGCCTCGCCGTCCACCATGGTGGCGGCATCGCGATTCACCGTGATGACCCGCGGCTGCCGGAACACGCGGCTGTCGCTGCGCACCGAGCTCCGAGACGGCGATGGCGATGGACGCTTGAAGCTGTCGACTTGAATCATCTCTTATGCTAAATTTTATGCGATGTGAAATATGATGCAACTGTAACAAACAATTAGGTAATTATGTACGCTTCTTTTAAAAATATTGACACTAACCATACGTGTCATACTCAGCTAGTAAGTAGATTTTATTTTATTGACAAAAAGAGAACCGAGAATGTATTTTCTTGTTCACGAGAGCATGTAAACAATTCTATCAAAGGTATTTTAGTTACCTACCTACAGTATACCTTACAATACATATCTATCGAAAGCGCGGTCAGTTTCAGAGTTACTGGCAAACACTGCGTATGGAACGTGATGTGAATTCATATTGAAATCAGATCCACGAAATAAAAAAACATATCTTATCAGTGAGTCTGTCGGATTAATAATTCAATATACCATAAATACATGGTTTACATGTATGTAGATATCTGGACTCATAAACAATCCCTCCATTACTCTTGTAACTTTACTTGGGCTGCTCTCGGTTTGGGGGAGAATAATAAACGCGTGTAGTCACAGCTTAATGAGTGATGACACAAAGAGTGTTGAGTTACCGAGATTATACCCAACTTTAGGCCCGGTAACAATGAAAATAAGGTTAGCCCAGTATTTTATTTTTACTAGAAGAAGACAGAAAAGAATATATTGTTACATTAGCTAAATACACTTTATATGTAAAATACGAGCTTGCACATAGACAAGGGCCATTAACGGCAGTGGATATCATAACGATCTGTGAATTCCAAAGCCGGGTTTAATTGTTTATTCTGTTACACACCAAACATTTGAGGGCACGGATAATCTCCAATCCAATTTAGATGATTGGCTTAGTATGATACGCAATAAATACCCGAATATTCATTTTATGAAATGTAGGATGACAGCTATAAAGGATAATTCGTAATTTCATAGTAATATCAAGCCTATAGAGAATGTTAGAGAGGTTATATAATTATATTGTTGCTTCATGCGGGAATGTAAAAGTTTGGAACTTTTGAGCGAAAAACACTTCTAATGATAATGCGCCCTAAACTTGGGAATTTGATTACAAGTTGAATAGCACGCGATCATAAAACAGTCAAGTCTATCAATTAACCGGCGTAATTACAGGCTCGTGAGACATATCAGACACGGTGCTTCTGGTACTACAGGCGTTTATAACAGCGGTGGCCATTTACAGGTTAGCTTGTAAGCCGTGCAATAACATAAAACAAGATCTTAGAGAGCATTTTTATAAAACAATCGAAAACAACACTACCAACCAAGTAAGTGAATAATGGTCTCGCCCGTGATTTTTCAAAGTTTACATATTTTTCACTTCACGCCGTGGTCTGCATAAATATAGCCACATTGCCTGCACAACAAATGAAGGCAGCTGCCTCCAACTGAACTCCGTGTAAATTTATTTCTGTTTTAAATGACCCGAACTCTGACTCGGCCGACCCTTGGTTTCGTGTTTTTTAACGTTTACTCTACCGTGTAAGTTTTGCAGTCTAGTGTACCTAATTATACCTACAGTTTCTTTGTAATCGTAGAAAAGGTTGTTTTTGTGATGTAATTATACTTCATTACTACCTTCATCCACGCTTATTTTATGTTTTTTCCATGAAGATAATTGTACCGACATATTTATCGAAGAATATAATAAAACAATTACTAAAATGGCAACAAAACTAGGTATTACTGAATTTATTCCAATTCAAATTTGATATGTTAAACAGTGAATATTTTGAATCTTAAAAGAACTATTTCAAGTGAAATCGCTGCAATTATATCTGTGAAAGCAAACATCTAATGTTTCTAAACTACCTCATATCCGCAGTGATCCGTACCGCAGTCTTCGTACATTGCTAGAAAATAAAAAAATAAAACTTGTTGCGATTGAGACCCCGGTACGTGTGGCGTAACAGTACGTAAACAGACATTTTCCATTTTGTGGTGTGTTCCGAACCACGCAACGAACGAGTACGATACAGTAACTTGTATAACTTTTTCTTTTGAGTAGGTTTGTTGGTTGACCACTTATACGGCTCCGATCGCGCTCTACAAACACCCCTTGTCGGATCCTTGTGACAAACATAACAATACAAACAAATTAACCGCCATTTTAAATCACCATCTGCATTAAAATTGTTTTAGTGGAAAACTTACAAAGATATGCTTCGAGCTCTAATTAGTTTTCTTTACAATTTTAACACAAAAGAGTGTCTGAAGGATACCTCGACGTCTTTTTCGATGGTATCGGCATGAAGTTTGGTGTAATTATAGAATGAAGAGCTTTTCTTTCCTCTATTTTGCGACAGTTGGTCCCAATTGTGTAATTTAATTCCTTTTTCGTGTAAAGTAAGTTGGGTATGTTGAAGGGACTAGAAAATGCGATTGTAGGGAAAATTCGCCATTGTTAGGGGAAATGCGCCGCATTCGCAAAAAATGTCCCGCTTGATGACACCGACTCAGGTTATCTTTGCTCCGACCAGATTAGAAGCTAAACTTGTTGTTTGGGCTTTTTCCAATTGGATTCAGCTGTCAACAGTAGAAGCAGTTTTCAATCGACTTATCAACGCACTTAATGACCGTAAAAATCTGTCTTTCACTTTAATGATGTAGTTTGGAGCTTGACCAAGTGCCGCACATATCTAAAAATCCGCAGCGGCTTCGTATTCAGGATGGTGCCGGCGTGCGATCATAAAGTGGGTGTGTCGGGTCAGTTATTGTTTCCGTCTCCCTATAGAACATGCCTGTACGCTCCGAAAACAAAAGTGGAACTATTCCGGCGAGCAAGTACCTACAACGTGTAAACACGACGCCAGGCGAGGACATATTGGAGACACAACAGGAAGCAATTGACGAGCGCAAACATATCGGGCGGCCATTAGAGAAGAATTACATTACCCACTTCAACAAATCATCTTCTAGTGACTGCGCCTGGTTTGATAGAGTTTATAAACTATATAAACAAGACAGTTCAACAAGTAAGTCGATCTAGAGCAATTTCAAAAGATAAATTCAATAAAAGATTTAGAAGGAAAAAGTATCCCACAATATCTGAATGAATTCAAGTTATTTCATGTGAAAATCGTGTCCTAAATTTCAACATTTGTTACTATTCTCGAATACGATAGCGGTGACATTCGTGATGCTTGCGATCCGCGGCAACCGACTGCCGACGTCGAGGTGAATGGAAGATCCGTACGAGTCGCACGAGACGAGACGTAGCCTCCGCAGACGACGGGAATAAGCCATTTCTGTTTTATGTTTGTTTGGCTCAGCCACGACAATACAGCCTTTGTGTCGAGCGTACATTTCAACATTCATTATCAACAGATTACTTATGTGCATACTTGCATGCTGAACAAGAAAATGCTCCAAATATTTTAATATTTAAAAGTTTGCATATATCCATTTGAATACAACGTTGTGGATGGTAAATAAGCGTTTATAAGCAGTGTGACTCGACATCAAAGAAAAGGGTGTTGAGAATGTTGCTCCGTTGTGGTGTAAACGAGTATTATTCATAAATCTACACATTTTCCATCAATTTACCAACATACATTGTCCCCATTCTTATTTTAATTACTAATTACAAAATTGTGTATTAGATTTGCACCAGATTTAGATGAAACAATTGCTGTAACCTACACACAAGAAATATTTGAAACGGAGTCAAAATCTTGCAAATGCCAACGGCACAAAACCGGCATGAGAAAATATTTCAGAGCTGCTTCTACGCCATTGTGAAGACGATGTTAACATAAATATAACGACCATTATACTGTGGGTATTATTTCATCCATCTTAATTACAAACGCATATTTCGAAAGACAAAAACAACGAGATTTATCCACACGTGCTACAAATACCGACGTCTTTAGATAGGCTTTCATTGTTTGACCATCCCTGAACACCGTTCCATTAACAGAATAATGGAAATATCTACGGGAGGCAAAATAAAATGTGAAGAAAGATTGCTCTGCAGGTAACTAAGCGGTCATTTGTAAGCGGTCGAGAAAAATGCTCACTCGTCCAGAAAAAATAATCGAGTGAACGACGTCAGGAGATATAACTACGTATTGCGGTTTGTTCAACTGTCGGCGGCGAGCGTTCTCAATTACACAATCAAACTCAAACAATCGACGCGGAATTTTAAATGTCTAGCCACTTTGATGAATTAAATAATTATTGGTACAATACGCTGATTGGCAGCTTACGCCAGCCTACTGATTGGTAATCATTCTCCGCTGTTGTTTCCAATCTACTGTTTGTTCTGATAATAGAAAACGGAGATGAGAGTCGATAGGGAAACTCGAAAGTCGTTCCACAGTTTTTTTTTTAATTTGGTTGGATAGGTAGGTACAGGAAGCGAATTTCTTCTTCTAATTATGTTTCATTACATTGAGCAGATCGATATATGCAGCATGTACATATTCGACACAGTTTTAAATCTGTAGATATGTTGTACATAAGGGACATTTGCGGTTGGTTAACAAATCTGTAATCTCGTTCGCGGGGAATCGGGGACGTACCATTAAATTAATATCAGTGCTTAATTACGACATTTCAGCTTCCATTTCAGAAAAAGTACCCACATTAATGAAAATTTAAAAAAATTCTGCCTTACTTGGTAAGTACTTATAGGGAATTAGGTATTGTAAATGCATTTTCTCATAAAGTCATGTCGAGTGCAATTTGCAACATTAGAAAGTAATTATGTAAATGAGAAAAAAAAGAAAGGTAGGTAGGTAGGATCTTAAAAACAACTACCCCTTTTTATTGAAAGAAAAATAAAGACAGAACCTCTGCAGAATATAAATACAAACAACTTTTATTATATACGCTCAATGATATTTGTGTGAAAAGCTCTGTGGTTCCAACAGAGCTTTGAAACATGCAGTGGGCTTCCAAACTTTAGGAAAAAGTTTATAATTTGTCACGCGCCCCCATAATTTAACCAAAAGCAAAGTATGAGAACAATATAAAAATTGATAAATAATTTTTGAGTTTCGTTAACTTAGTTTACTTAGAAGTTTTAAGACCAAAGATTTATCTTTGTAATTTTAACATCCAAATCAACGAATTCAAACACTATTCAATATATGGTTATCTATTTAATTAACCTCAAATAATGACGATAATAACTTAAGTGGGAGTTATCAAATGTTCTAAACAAAAGAGAAACTTTTAAATAACTGCCGTAGATCCTCTCTACAAACAAATTCAATACATAATTGCTTGTATTTCAATACATAATTTGTTGTAATAACAGAATTGTAATTTATTTACAAAGTAACATCAAATAAAACAATATTTTTATTACATTAAAACTTGTTTCTTAACTTTTTGTTTCATAATATTGTTTAAAAACACCAAAGACAGGTGGAAAATACATTCAAAGTTAACTTCTGTAATTCATTCCATACTTACACGCAAATGAAACATTAACGAACAAATCACGTGAAAGTTTCACAAATATCAATTGTTCCACAGGTGCCCCCCATGATAATTTAATGTGACATTAGTCTCGTCATTTGAACACAATGGTGCCCGTATTAACAACGGCATGCTTTTAATAGCGTCGCGTAGCCGAGCCCGGTGCTACGGGTGGAAGGTTACATTAGGCGCGCGCTACGACCGCTACGAGCCAGAGCTACGGACGTGCTACGCGTGGTTATAAGGCTGCGACGGGATCGCGAGTGACGCCGGGCACGAGCGGCCGCGGGAGGCGCGAGGCTCGAACTGGCTCCGCTCGCTGCTCGCTGCGAATAATCCATACCCGAGAGGCGAGGAGGCTGTATTTACCGGACCGAAGGGCGGTCGGGCGAGCGAGCTCGACTGAGCTCCCGCCGCCGCGCCGCGCCGCAGCCGCCCGCCACGGCAGCGTTGCACGCCACGCTCCTTCATGTTGACACAATTTCAAATAATGTCACATAATTTAGGGTCCGTACACTGATTGCGCTTCGCACGGTTACGTAAAGACTCCATCGATGGATCTGTCAAACGTTAAACGATCTCATTTTTAACGCTGACTCTCTTAATTGAGTTTCAAAACTAATGTAACTTTGATCAAACTCAAATAGTCAGTCGAATAAGTCACGTAATAATTCGAAATCGCGACTTTCATTAATCGAATCTACCTCTCTCATATAATTATCATTCACAACAAATGGTAGGAATTATTACTTCGAGTTTAAAAATAGTAATTATTAGGTAAAAAGTTACGAGCAATGGGTAAAGAGATAAGTCTCAAACTATAAAAATGATGGTAAAGAGGTAGAGAGAAAGGGGAGTGAGGTAGGAGTCCTGCCTGCGTGCTTATCTAACTTGCAAAGAGTTGAGAAAAGTTGAATTTGCAAGTTTAAAAGGCATGTTTTACCACCTGAGATAAGCGACAACTGGGGATAAATTCAAAAGTAGGATCCGTGACTAGTATAGGTAGGTAACATTACTTTAATCTTATTTGAGTGTAACCAGAAATCGTATAGTTAAAGTAATTAGGTTTGTACGTTGAAAAATATTTTTGTATAATTTACATTACCAAAGCAAAAGTACATACAAGTAGCATATTAACAAATATTAGTTAAAATGCTCGTGCTTCGCTCACATAATTTAATTTGCAAAGCTTTAAAATCTTTGTGCACATGACGTGTCTTTGTTTACACGATACGATATAGGTAACATGTATCCAACACCATAATCACCGCTGCTATATATTTCATTATATGAATATCTGAGGGCGGAGGCAACATAAATCACACGTACGGTTAAGGTAAATCATAAAGATGCGATCGGTAATATCGTTTTTATTGCCTCCTCTTGTAATTTAGCAAATTCGTCATTAGCACCTATAATGTCAGAATTATGAGGGTAGTCAGATCTTTTGTCGTAGAAAATGAGGGTAATCGTGTCGTACACGACTATGGATTTTGAAGTTAGGGTAATTAAGTAGCCTGTTGACATTTTTTGTGCTAACTCGGGGTTGAATTTGCGCTCGGAAAGGAGATAAGCTCTCAAGCTTCGAAAACCAACATGTGATTACAGTGTGTCTACCCAATGCTCCATATCTTATACAAAGAATCAGTAGGTATATTTGGAAAAGTTTTTACTCATGATTGAGTTTACTTATAGAGGAAGAATGATTTATAAATAAATTTAAAGAGGTTCTTAAAATTTTCTCTCTTTAATCGAAAAAGGGGTGGAACTGCAAACAAAATCCAGAGACGCGAGTTTCTTGTTCTTTGTTGTTCGTATACCAATAAATAAGGTTGACGTGACCGGTTTATTAGTAGCTGCATTAGGTGAGGTGGGTAAGCTCTACGAACAAATGAGATTTCGGGTATCGGTCGCGCGCCTGCAGATAGAATTCCTTAAATGGGACATCTGGGCAAATATGCCAACAAAATAGCGTAAAATATAAATTTGTCGGCCAGTTAGTTCAGTCCGATCGCGGCTATCAGTGCCGAGTCCTGTTTGTTTATTGACCATATCCTTTGTGTCCAAATGGCTTTTGAGAATGATTTAATGGCCGCGCACTCCCGGCCTGGTCCGTTTCGTACAATTTTTATTCATAACCGCAAACAATAACCTTTAGCAAAATCTAAATTGTTCATTTTTATGTTAGGGTTTCAAAATGTTTCAAGTCGAACCCAAATATTTTATATTCTGATTTCTGATCAATCCAAAACTTTGGGATAAAGAGTAACGCTGGCTCGTAAAACGTTAAGTTTTATTGCAAAAGGGAACATTTTCTGAGAAATATATAAGATTTCTAGCAATTCTTGTAGGAAACGGCGGAAAGGTAAGGTAGAGAGTAAAGTGTATGACACGAAGGGCATCGGTGCCTCTTGAGAGTACGGTGAGAGATGTTTGGGTCGCGTCACTGACGTGCTCGCTTATGAATGCTTCACACCCTTTTCAATACAGCCACCAAAAGATTTTACACGTTGATGCTTCTTCAGTAACCTCACGCCATTGTTATTCTAATAGAATTTTTGGAGATGTTTTTGTGGCCATTGTTAACATTTATTTACCTACACGTTCTTGCAGACTTGAACATACAATTGTTAAACACACGTGACTTGATAGGTACATCATATTTATACAAGTTTTATTTTAAATATACCTAACATTGCGATAGTTTTGTAGTATATACATATTCATCAATTGTTACGACAGCTGACTAAGATATAATCAGAATGACAGTTACATAATGAATTAGATAAATTAACAATACAGCCTACAACATACCGTCTCCTAGATAATGAATCCGCATACATTCTAAGACAACTTCGTTCGCTGTTGCTCATTAAACATAATATACATATTGAACACCGTGTGAACAAACATCGCAGCTTGTTATCCGCCGTTACTGAACACAGTAACTCTATTAGTAAGGAGCGTTTATGGAGTATAGTTAACCTTAATCCACCGTAAGCCTACATAGCAGTAAATTAACCAGAGGAATATTGTAGGCAGTGTTAACGTGAACACGTCTCAACCGGCAGACGCTTCACACTTCTATTTTAAAGAATTTTGGGTGGTATATGAAACTTAATATCGCGGTTAATTTTGCGAGCTCCTGCAGGGTTTCAGATTAAAAATTTACACCGTCGACTTGTAACAAAGATGTGCAAATTCTGGAATCGTATCAGTACAAACATTTATATTGTACTAGCGACCCGCCCCGGCTTCGCACGTGTGCAATATATACGTATAAACCTTCCTCTTGAATCACTCTATCTTTTTAAAAAAAAAAACCGCATCAAAATCCGTTGCGTAGTTTTAAAGATCTAAGCATACATAGAGACAGACAGCGGGAAGCGACTTTGTTTTATACTATGTAGTAAAAATAAAAAAATAATTTGATAATGAGTTAAGTCTTATGAATGTTATTTATTTTCAAGTGTGTATGCGGTGTACGCGGCGGGTGTGAAGCGTATTGCCACGCCACAGCCGCAAACCGCTCTCAAATGTAAAGTATCGCATCGAATTGCTGTATACATATAAATTTGTATGCCATCCTTACCTATTATAACACTAGTACCAAATATTACAAACAGCTCGGAATAAAAAGGCCGTCAGAAAACTGACAGACAGACACCGCTGTGATTCCATTAGTGATTCATTCTGCAAATGGTATGGAACACTAAACACGTATCTACCAACACAAGCATACGTATATGAAAGATAAACGACATTAATGTAGTTAAGTTTTCGTACGGCCGTGTTTGAGGTCAATAATGAAAAGGACGGTGAATGGGATTGCTGAGCACACATGGATCTCACCTACTGCGTTTAAATACGTCGGCGACGTGTAGATACTCGACGTAAAAGTAAATGTTTGTACTGTCGACCGAATCGATGTCCCATTCCGAACTTTGTCATCGTATGTACTTACAATAACATTACAAAGTTAAGGGTCGCGGAAGTTCTGTGACAAACTGTGGGAAATACAGTTATCTTGATATAGTTGGAGAAACAAAACGACGAGTGCGAGAGGTGTCTTTTGTGCTGTTATAGGTAGATCTTTATAAACCTACTTACACGCTAAAACAAAACTTAGGTAATTTAATAAACAATAGGCTGGACATCGCAATTTTTTTTGTCGTGATGACATTATCTCTTTCACGTGTGTCGGCCGACAGTATTGTTTAAACCTGTTTCATCATCTTCCTATAATTATCCTGAATATCCCCACAACTAGTTACCAACAACCTCCTTGCCCCTGCCGCTTTCTTGGGTCGAACTAATGGCGGACCGTGAACCCCTTTTTGCACGTTACTTTGTCTTAGTATATTGAAATTAGTAAGGCCAGACTACGTCTCAGCTATTCATTAAAACCATGCCTGCTGCTTAACTATTAAACCAGTAAACGCGCCACAAAAAGTGTGTTAGCGTACGAGTCCTTTGTGAATTTAAAAACTGGAATATACCTTCCCTGACAGACTTGTCCAGTATGTGAAACAGAGGACTTTTAAATTTAAAACCTTCCTCTTTTCTTTCCTTCCTTCCTTTCCTTTGTTAATATACTATCTGTATAACCATACCTATGTTTAACAAAATAAATAAATTGATTAATTAATTGAAAAAAAAACAAAGGCTTTTCAGGTGTTCTACCTGACAATATATTGTAATATTGTAGCTGTATTGCGGCATTGGAAACAATTGCCGAACTTGGTACCAACATGCACCCATCAGCTTCACAAACCTTGCTGAAATTCTCCGAACCTGCCTGGAAACTACTGCTGCCAAAGCTGCGTAGAGCAGTTACAAGTTTATCTACCAAGGAGATGAGAGTTTGTTGTTTTTAAAACTAGTTCTTCGGCCTTTACGGCACGCTACCTTTTGTGGTTTCCTTTATTCTAGTGTTCTTCATGATTATTATAATCAGCGGTATGGACTTATCTGGAATACTTTCTGCCTCCGCAGTATACTTTATTCAACTCCCTCGAGAGCCGTAAGTAAGTTTCAAACTTCAAAATTCCACTTGCATACTTATGAAACGTGTCTAGATATAAAATTTTACTTGATACATACTATGTACATACATCAAATCATATATGCAGATCGGGACCTAAGTTAAATGTTAAGTGTTATATAATGTTGATTTAGAGGGAAACCAGGTTTGTTCCTTGTGTTCGTATACGCCAACGCAACGCAAACATTAATCACGGTACTTCCAGAGTAATATACCAACACAAGATGTATTCTTTGGCTCTCTAAGTAAACGCACGCCACGAGCTACTGTACCCCAAGAGGTAGACTATGTGATCAGCTGAATTAAAATTTTAAAAGCATCGTCGGATACTCAGACTGGTGTTTTATAACATTTTGAAAGTTAACTTTATTTACTTATACTACGTTACATTACACTGTAAGTAAAAGCTTTAATTGTTTTCTTGCAACAACAATATAAAGCTCGACGATTGTTTTTATTAAGTCTGGAAACATTGTAAGTTAAACATTTTGTTTCGAGGGTCGACAGAACATTCATTTAACAGAGAACTTTTTATGGTTCCGTCTGTAAGAAAACATCCTTTACTAATAGGAATTCCTTCGGATACTGTAAATAGGAAGACGTGCAAGGGGAACACTGTTATCTGGATTCATAATATTTTCTCGGACTCGGACTTTACTTTCGGCTTTAGCGGGAAACCTGTTTTTATGTTGGTATTATTGGGTATAAAAGGACTGTGCGGAATGTGAGTCCACATACAATATAATATGTAGTTGAAGATTTTCGGGCTCACAAATGGTAACATATTTTTTGTACAGGACAATATGCTGTGTCTGTTATATTATACTACTTACATCGGAGTTGTATTATGAAGTTCAATAAATATTTAACATTATTAAGGGAAAACATGTAGTAATCTTTTTATACAGTATATTCTCTCGATCGTGATATCAATCTGAGTGAAGCATATTGAATTGCCTACGATATCTTAACAACTAGCATAATATTTGTGTCTACCATGCGATTGCGTAGCCAAAATAATGAACACTTATTGTATGCTTTGTATCCAATAATAAGCAATGTTATGTTATAGAGTCCGACAGAATATAATACGTACGATATACTACTATTCATTAATGTACTTTCTCGTTTGCCAAGGTTTATATATGAGCGTCAGTGCCAAGATATTTTTCTACGACACATAAGTGTGCGGTGGCTCGGGGTATTATAACTGTAGTCTGCTAATATCCTGTCAGAATCCCCTCTTTACGTCTCAGAGCTGTCAGCCCGAACTGACCTCCAATATCCTATCTACTATTCAACTAGCGTGCACAAGACACCGACTTACATAGGTATAGATAGGTACGTTTAGGCGAAATCGAATGTTCCATTCGAATTATTATTCGATCATTATAACGGATGAGTTATTAGAATTTTATAACATGCTGGTATTGTATTTAAATGATTCGACGGATAAAGCGACTATACAAAAAAAAAAACAATTCAAATGTTGTTTTTTAAGCAAATGCATGTAAATCATCATCATCATCATCATTTCAGCCGAAAGACGTCCACTGCTGGACATAGGCCTGGGGACCAAAGGGAGGGTTTTGCCATAATCGCAGCGCTTGGCAGGCGGGTTGGCAGGCGGGTTGGCGATCACAGTACGGTTGTTAAAAAAGCACAGAGAACGCTGCTGCCCATTCTCTGGTAAGTCCCTTAGTCGCCTCTAATGACACTTACGGGAAGATATGGGATGGGATGGTGTAATTCTTTATGTCCGACACCATACAGTATACACTACAGTAGAAACGACATATACAGATTAAACTGGTTAAAATGGGTCCATTACTGAGAATTCTAGAAAAGTTGCAACTATACTGGTTTAATGTTAGGTACAGAGTTTATTGTAAAAATAGCTTGCCCACTGGAATATTCGAATAACTCGATTTTTATTTCTAAACAATCGCTCATCCCTAACCGACACACGAACACATGTTAGGTGAGATCTATGATTTAATGGATTTGAACATAAATACATATATCACATACGACAGACCAGCAGCACCGCATAAATCATGTTGTATGATACAATACGATTGTAGTTTTCCAAGTTAAAGCCCTGTTGAGCTGACCTCACTTATACTAGTTGTAAAAAAGAATGAATAAAGCCTCTATATTGAAAAATAACCTTATTTGTTGACGTCTAGTATGCTTGGGAGAAAAATAAATTTGTTCTGTTGGATATGGGGAGCCCGGGGGCACGCGCCAACAACATCTTATTGAATGCAGATCGTCGACTTGATACCCACCTATTTATTTGCACTATTGTCAGGTTTGTCGTTATACAGCCAGTAAAATGGAGGTAACGTAGAATCTTACTTATATATTATTACAAAAGCGAAAGTTTGGATGGATGGATGTTTGTTACTCGATCACGCCAGAACGGCTGAACGGATCTGGATAAAATTTGGCACAGATTTAGATTATAGTCTAGAATAGCACATAAGCTACTTTCTCTCAAGGATGTACAATCCTGTGGGCAATTCCCGAACACCACGCGGGCGAAGCCGCGGGCATGAGCTGGTATTGTTATAAATTGAACTCAGTTACTATAGTCACATAAAAATTCCCAGTTTCTGATAAAATTGTAATGATTTTGGAACGGTTAAACGCTGGTTGGATGTATTTGTTTATTGTACTGATTTGATGAATAGTGATGTTTTGTATTTCGGGCTGGCCTCCGCAAATTCACCCCCAAAATTCGTATTTTGATGAATAGTAATAAGTAAATATGGCAACCACATTTAGATAGTTGATTTATTCAGTTAATTTCGTCAACATAATCAGTTTGACGAAATTAACTGAATTAATGAAAGATTGTGGGTTGGCTAATTTTAGCAGTATTTGAACAGCATTAAATCTAATTAACAGGGAAATCCAATATGATTCTGTTGTTTTAAAAATGAACTGCGTATTTTTGTGAATTTAAAACTTACATATCTAAAGATTGGAACATTGGATTTTGAACATTGTCTATATTAGCTGTAAGTTTCCCAAATAGTATAAAATAAAATAAAATATTGACTTTTTTTTTTAATATTTCAGACCCTACAATCTTCCAAGAACTACCTAAGTAATACCAGACCAGTATGGAATAACGGCAAAGGACCACAACCTCAACCACAGGACCGCAACCTTCATCGTCTCGGCGCTTTTCTGGTGGTCGCCACTGTTAATTCTGGCGTTCAGGAGTTGCAGTGGTTTAGTAATAGTGTGGCGGGTTTGTCCTAATAAAAAAAAGGACCACAATGTTTCAATCAACTTTTTGTACACTTATCATAAAGGGTGTAAATAGACCCTTAACATAAACGAAAGGCACTTGTTCTCCCCGTGACTGCGATCATTTTTTTGTTCTAGATCATACCTGGGAACCCTTCTAGTTACGGAGATATTGGGGGTCAAAGTTCCAACTTTTTCACAAGTTTTTTTTTTAAGTACATGTTTTTAATGTAAGATTTTTACTTTACACACCTCCACGACCCTCGTACTGTTAAATCCATTCAACAGCACAATGCTATAAGTGCTTTCCATCGAGTCCTACCGTAAAACGTGATTTTTCACCACAAAAAAAAAGTCTATTCCCAGCAATATTTTTTGCGTAAAGTTACTTAGTTTGATGTACAGAATGCTTGGTTGACGGATATGTGAAGGGTATGTTTACACCCGGTATAAAAAAAACTGTGTTATTTACCTGTTCCCAATATGCATTCCTTTCATTGAATGTTTACAAACCTCATCCCATATTAATTACTGGCTGATCGAGATTCTTTTCCGGTAACAGAATTTCACGTTAGTTTTCCAGTTGTGTGTAAATAACAACATATTTTATTTATGGTAACCGTAAGGTATTGCGTGTTGCCAATTGATTTATCGGTAGATCGGGACTATGAGATGTCCCGCTGCCCACATTATTCACTAAACACATCATACAAATATTATGGGCGCACCATTCGGAAATAGGGATATATTACTAACACTCGCCAATATTTTTGAAGCTTACATAAAATGTACGTTAGCGCCACGGGTAACCGGGTAGGCTTACCTCTGTTTTATTCAGATTTGTTTTTTTTAAACCCTCAATCGCTTTTGATCTGTTAGGGTGATTTGGGTATGAAAATATATGAAATAGTAGAGGTTTACAGTTAACAGATTGTTTGACGTAAACGATACATCACGTGCCGTGTGGAGAGAGTTAGGAACGGTCTCATTTGTAGATATTAGACAAAGGTACTACAATTTTCAGTGAGAATATTTTCTTCTCAGTAGCTACCTAATTTCTAGCGTATACCGGAGATTTGTTTCATGAGTCGACATAGCGAGAATCGACATCTAGGAAATGATTTGTTTTAATAAAATAATGGTTCTACTTTTGCTGTTCTTTTTATGCTTATCTAAGTTTAATTTCTAAGTACTTTCGCTTGTTGTTTTTGGTTAGTTTGACCCCGATTTTGAGATTACGGTATTTGGAGGTATATTTTGAGGCCTATTATATGATCCCCCTGCACGTGGATTACTTTTGAAATTAACACCAAATCGGGTACAATAGAACCAGCTTTATTATGTATCTATCATATAGTATAAAACCAAGTCTCTATTCGTGTGTTCACCATAACCATAACCATACCTATGTTTAACAAAATAAATAAATTGATTAATTAATTGAAAAAAAAACAAAGGCTTTTCAGGTGTTCTACCTGACAATATATTGTAATATTGTAGCTGTATTGCGGCATTGGAAACAATTCTCCGAACTTGGTACCAACAAAAACCCATCAGCTTCACAAACCTTGCTGAAATTCTCCGAACCTGCCTGGAAACTACTGCTGCCAAAGCTGCGTAGAGCAGTTACAAGTTTATCTACCAAGGAGATGAGAGTTTGTTGTTTTTAAAACTAGTTCTTCGGCCTTTACAGCACGCTACCTTTTGTGATTTCCTTTATTCTAGTGTTCTTCATGATTATTATAATCAGCGGTATGTACTTATCTGGAATACTTTCTGCCTCCGCAGTATACTTTATTCAACTCCCTCGAGAGCCGTAAGTAAGTTTCAAACTTCAAAATTCCACTTGCATACTTATGAAACGTGTCTAGATATAAAATTTTACTTGATACATAATATGTACATACATCAAATCATATATGCAGATCGGGACCTAAGTTAAATGTTAAGTGTTATATAATGTTGATTTAGAGGGAAACCAGGTTTGTTCCTTGTGTTCGTATACGCCAACGCAACGCAAACATTAATCACGGTACTTCCAGAGTAATATACCAACACAAGATGTATTCTTTGGCTCTCTAAGTAAACGCACGCCACGAGCTACTGTACCCCAAGACGTAGACTATGTGATCAGCTGAATTAAAATTTTAAAAGCATCGTCGGATACTCAGACTGGTGTTTTATAACTTTTTGAAAGTTAACTTTATTTACTTATACTACGTTACATTACACTGTAAGTAAAAGCTTTAATTGTTTTCTTGCAACAACAATATAAAGCTCGACGATTGTTTTTATTAAGTCTGGAAACATTGTAAGTTAAACATTTTGTTTCGAGGGTCGACAGAACATTCATTTAACAGAGAACTTTTTATGGTTCCGTCTGTAAGAAAACATCCTTTACTAATAGGAATTCCTTCGGATACTGTAAATAGGAAGACGTGCAAGGGGAACACTGTTATCTGGATTCATAATATTTTCTCGGACTCGGACTTTACTTTCGGCTTTAGCGGGAAACCTGTTTTTATGTTGGTATTATTGGGTATAAAAGGACTGTGCGGAATGTGAGTCCACATACAATATAATATGTAGTTGAAGATTTTCGGGCTCACAAATGGTAACATATTTTTTGTACAGGACAATATGCTGTGTCTGTTATATTATACTACTTACATCGGAGTTGTATTATGAAGTTCAATAAATATTTAACATTATTAAGGGAAAACATGTAGTAATCTTTTTATACAGTATATTCTCTCGATCGTGATATCAATCTGAGTGAAGCATATTGAATTGCCTACGATATCTTAACAACTAGCATAATATTTGTGTCTACAATGAACACTTATTGTATGCTTTGTATCCAATAATAAGCAATGTTATGTTAGAGAGTCCGACAGAATATAATACGTACGATATACTACTATTCATTAATGTACTTTCTCGTTTGCCAAGGTTTATATATGAGCAAACATTCACACCAAGACATTTTTCTACGACACATAAGTGTGCGGTGGCTCGGGGTATTATAACTGTAGTCTGCTAATATCCTGTCAGAATCCCCTCTTTACGTCTCAGAGCTGTCAGCCCGAACTGACCTCCAATATCCTATCTACTATTCAACTAGCGTGCACAAGACACCGACTTACATAGGTATAGATAGGTACGTTTAGGCGAAATCGAATGTTCCATTCGAATTATTATTCGATCATTATTACTCATCCGTTGATGAGTTATTAGAATTTTATAACATGCTGGTATTGTATTTAAATGATTCGACGGATAAAGCGACTATACAAAAAAAAAAACAATTCAAATGTTGTTTTTTAAGCAAATGCATGTAAATCATCATCATCATCATCATCATTTCAGCCGAAAGACGTCCACTGCTGGACATAGGCCTGGGGACCAAAGGGAGGGTTTTGCCATAATCGCAGCGCTTGGCAGGCGGGTTGGCGATCACAGTACGGTTGTTAAAAAAGCACAGAGAACGCTGCTGCCCATTCTCTGGTAAGTCCCTTAGTCGCCTCTAATGACACTTACGGGAAGATATGGGATGGGATGGTGTAATTCTTTACGTCCGACACCATACAGTATACACTACAGTAGAAACGACATATACAGATTAAACTGGTTAAAATGGGTCCATTACTGAGAATTCTAGAAAAGTTGCAACTATACTGGTTTAATGTTAGGTACAGAGTTTATTGTAAAAATAGCTTGCCCACTGGAATATTCGAATAACTCGATTTTTATTTCTAAACAATCGCTCATCCCTAACCGACACACGAACACATGTTAGGTGAGATCTATGATTTAATGGATTTGAACATAAATACATATATCACATACGACAGACCAGCAGCACCGCATAAATCATGTTGTATGATACAATACGATTGTAGTTTTCCAAGTTAAAGCCCTGTTGAGCTGACCTCACTTATACTAGTTGTAAAAAAGAATGAATAAAGCCTCTATATTGAAAAATAACCTTATTTGTTGACGTCTAGTATGCTTGGGAGAAAAATAAATTTGTTCTGTTGGATATGGGGAGCCCGGGGGCACGCGCCAACAACATCTTATTGAATGCAGATCGTCGACTTGATACCCACCTATTTATTTGCACTATTGTCAGGTTTGTCGTTATACAGCCAGTAAAATGGAGGTAACGTAGAATCTTACTTATATATTATTACAAAAGCGAAAGTTTGGATGGATGGATGTTTGTTACTCGATCACGCCAGAACGGCTGAACGGATCTGGATAAAATTTGGCACAGATTTAGATTATAGTCTAGAATAGCACATAAGCTACTTTCTCTCAAGGATGTACAATCCTGTGGGCAATTCCCGAACACCACGCGGGCGAAGCCGCGGGCATGAGCTGGTATTGTTATAAATTGAACTCAGTTACTATAGTCACATAAAAATTCCCAGTTTCTGATAAAATTGTAATGATTTTGGAACGGTTAAACGCTGGTTGGATGTATTTGTTTATTGTACTGATTTGATGAATAGTGATGTTTTGTATTTCGGGCTGGCCTCCGCAAATTCACCCCCAAAATTCGTATTTTGATGAATAGTAATAAGTAAATATGGCAACCACATTTAGATAGTTGATTTATTCAGTTAATTTCGTCAACATAATCAGTTTGACGAAATTAACTGAATTAATGAAAGATTGTGGGTTGGCTAATTTTAGCAGTATTTGAACAGCATTAAATCTAATTAACAGGGAAATCCAATATGATTCTGTTGTTTTAAAAATGAACTGCGTATTTTTGTGAATTTAAAACTTACATATCTAAAGATTGGAACATTGGATTTTGAACATTGTCTATATTAGCTGTAAGTTTCCCAAATAGTATAAAATAAAATAAAATATTGACTTTTTTTTTTAATATTTCAGACCCTACAATCTTCCAAGAACTACCTAAGTAATACCAGACCAGTATGGAATAACGGCAAAGGACCACAACCTCAACCACAGGACCGCAACCTTCATCGTCTCGGCGCTTTTCTGGTGGTCGCCACTGTTAATTCTGGCGTTCAGGAGTTGCAGTGGTTTAGTAATAGTGTGGCGGGTTTGTCCTAATAAAAAAAAGGACCACAATGTTTCAATCAACTTTTTGTACACTTATCATAAAGAATGTAAATAGACCCTTAACATAAACGAAAGGCACTTGTTCTCCCCGTGACTGCGATCATTTTTTTGTTCTAGATCATACCTGGGAACCCTTCTAGTTACGGAGATATTGGGGGTCAAAGTTCCAACTTTTTCACAAGTTTTTTTTTTAAGTACATGTTTTTAATGTAAGATTTTTACTTTACACACCTCCACGACCCTCGTACTGTTAAATCCATTCAACAGCACAATGCTATAAGTGCTTTCCATCGAGTCCTACCGTAAAACGTGATTTTTCACCACAAAAAAAAAGTCTATTCCCAGCAATATTTTTTGCGTAAAGTTACTTAGTTTGATGTACAGAATGCTTGGTTGACGGATATGTGAAGGGTATGTTTACACCCGGTATAAAAAAAACTGTGTTATTTACCTGTTCCCAATATGCATTCCTTTCATTGAATGTTTACAAACCTCATCCCATATTAATTACTGGCTGATCGAGATTCTTTTCCGGTAACAGAATTTCACGTTAGTTTTCCAGTTGTGTGTAAATAACAACATATTTTATTTATGGTAACCGTAAGGTATTGCGTGTTGCCAATTGATTTATCGGTAGATCGGGACTATGAGATGTCCCGCTGCCCACATTATTCACTAAACACATCATACAAATATTATGGGCGCACCATTCGGAAATAGGGATATATTACTAACACTCGCCAATATTTTTGAAGCTTACATAAAATGTACGTTAGCGCCACGGGTAACCGGGTAGGCTTACCTCTGTTTTATTCAGATTTGTTTTTTTTAAACCCTCAATCGCTTTTGATCTGTTAGGGTGATTTGGGTATGAAAATATATGAAATAGTAGAGGTTTACAGTTAACAGATTGTTTGACGTAAACGATACATCACGTGCCGTGTGGAGAGAGTTAGGAACGGTCTCATTTGTAGATATTAGACAAAGGTACTACAATTTTCAGTGAGAATATTTTCTTCTCAGTAGCTACCTAATTTCTAGCGTATACCGGAGATTTGTTTCATGAGTCGACATAGCGAGAATCGACATCTAGGAAATGATTTGTTTTAATAAAATAATGGTTCTACTTTTGCTGTTCTTTTTATGCTTATCTAAGTTTAATTTCTAAGTACTTTCGCTTGTTGTTTTTGGTTAGTTTGACCCCGATTTTGAGATTACGGTATTTGGAGGTATATTTTGAGGCCTATTATATGATCCCCCTGCACGTGGATTACTTTTGAAATTAACACCAAATCGGGTACAATAGAACCAGCTTTATTATGTATCTATCATATAGTATAAAACCAAGTCTCTATTCGTGTGTTCACCATAACCATAACCATACCTATGTTTAACAAAATAAATAAATTGATTAATTAATTGAAAAAAAAACAAAGGCTTTTCAGGTGTTCTACCTGACAATATATTGTAATATTGTAGCTGTATTGCGGCATTGGAAACAATTCTCCGAACTTGGTACCAACAAAAACCCATCAGCTTCACAAACCTTGCTGAAATTCTCCGAACCTGCCTGGAAACTACTGCTGCCAAAGCTGCGTAGAGCAGTTACAAGTTTATCTACCAAGGAGATGAGAGTTTGTTGTTTTTAAAACTAGTTCTTCGGCCTTTACAGCACGCTACCTTTTGTGATTTCCTTTATTCTAGTGTTCTTCATGATTATTATAATCAGCGGTATGTACTTATCTGGAATACTTTCTGCCTCCGCAGTATACTTTATTCAACTCCCTCGAGAGCCGTAAGTAAGTTTCAAACTTCAAAATTCCACTTGCATACTTATGAAACGTGTCTAGATATAAAATTTTACTTGATACATAATATGTACATACATCAAATCATATATGCAGATCGGGACCTAAGTTAAATGTTAAGTGTTATATAATGTTGATTTAGAGGGAAACCAGGTTTGTTCCTTGTGTTCGTATACGCCAACGCAACGCAAACATTAATCACGGTACTTCCAGAGTAATATACCAACACAAGATGTATTCTTTGGCTCTCTAAGTAAACGCACGCCACGAGCTACTGTACCCCAAGACGTAGACTATGTGATCAGCTGAATTAAAATTTTAAAAGCATCGTCGGATACTCAGACTGGTGTTTTATAACTTTTTGAAAGTTAACTTTATTTACTTATACTACGTTACATTACACTGTAAGTAAAAGCTTTAATTGTTTTCTTGCAACAACAATATAAAGCTCGACGATTGTTTTTATTAAGTCTGGAAACATTGTAAGTTAAACATTTTGTTTCGAGGGTCGACAGAACATTCATTTAACAGAGAACTTTTTATGGTTCCGTCTGTAAGAAAACATCCTTTACTAATAGGAATTCCTTCGGATACTGTAAATAGGAAGACGTGCAAGGGGAACACTGTTATCTGGATTCATAATATTTTCTCGGACTCGGACTTTACTTTCGGCTTTAGCGGGAAACCTGTTTTTATGTTGGTATTATTGGGTATAAAAGGACTGTGCGGAATGTGAGTCCACATACAATATAATATGTAGTTGAAGATTTTCGGGCTCACAAATGGTAACATATTTTTTGTACAGGACAATATGCTGTGTCTGTTATATTATACTACTTACATCGGAGTTGTATTATGAAGTTCAATAAATATTTAACATTATTAAGGGAAAACATGTAGTAATGTTTTTATACAGTATATTCTCTCGATCGTGATATCAATCTGAGTGAAGCATATTGAATTGCCTACGATATCTTAACAACTAGCATAATATTTGTGTCTACAATGAACACTTATTGTATGCTTTGTATCCAATAATAAGCAATGTTATGTTAGAGAGTCCGACAGAATATAATACGTACGATATACTACTATTCATTAATGTACTTTCTCGTTTGCCAAGGTTTATATATGAGCAAACATTCACACCAAGACATTTTTCTACGACACATAAGTGTGCGGTGGCTCGGGGTATTATAACTGTAGTCTGCTAATATCCTGTCAGAATCCCCTCTTTACGTCTCAGAGCTGTCAGCCCGAACTGACCTCCAATATCCTATCTACTATTCAACTAGCGTGCACAAGACACCGACTTACATAGGTATAGATAGGTACGTTTAGGCGAAATCGAATGTTCCATTCGAATTATTATTCGATCATTATTACTCATCCGTTGATGAGTTATTAGAATTTTATAACATGCTGGTATTGTATTTAAATGATTCGACGGATAAAGCGACTATACAAAAAAAAAAACAATTCAAATGTTGTTTTTTAAGCAAATGCATGTAAATCATCATCATCATCATCATCATTTCAGCCGAAAGACGTCCACTGCTGGACATAGGCCTGGGGACCAAAGGGAGGGTTTTGCCATAATCGCAGCGCTTGGCAGGCGGGTTGGCGATCACAGTACGGTTGTTAAAAAAGCACAGAGAACGCTGCTGCCCATTCTCTGGTAAGCCCCTTAGTCGCCTCTAATGACACTTACGGGAAGATATGGGATGGGATGGTGTAATTCTTTACGTCCGACACCATACAGTATACACTACAGTAGAAACGACATATACAGATTAAACTGGTTAAAATGGGTCCATTACTGAGAATTCTAGAAAAGTTGCAACTATACTGGTTTAGTGTTAGGTACAGAGTTTATTGTAAAAATAGCTTGCCCACTGGAATATTCGAATAACTCGATTTTTATTTCTAAACAATCGCTCATCCCTAACCGACACACGAACACATGTTAGGTGAGATCTATGATTTAATGGATTTGAACATAAATACATATATCACATACGACAGACCAGCAGCACCGCATAAATCATGTTGTATGATACAATACGATTGTAGTTTTCCAAGTTAAAGCCCTGTTGAGCTGACCTCACTTATACTAGTTGTAAAAAAGAATGAATAAAGCCTCTATATTGAAAAATAACCTTATTTGTTGACGTCTAGTATGCTTGGGAGAAAAATAAATTTGTTCTGTTGGATATGGGGAGCCCGGGGGCACTCGCCAACAACATCTTATTGAATGCAGATCGTCGACTTGATACCCACCTATTTATTTGCACTATTGTCAGGTTTGTCGTTATACAGCCAGTAAAATGGAGGTAACGTAGAATCTTACTTATATATTATTACAAAAACGAAAGTTTGGATGGATGGATGTTTGTTACTCGATCACGCCAGAACGGCTGAACGGATCTGGATAAAATTTGGCACAGATTTAGATTATAGTCTAGAATAGCACATAAGCTACTTTCTCTCAAGGATGTACAATCCTGTGGGCAATTCCCGAACACCACGCGGGCGAAGCCGCGGGCATGAGCTGGTATTGTTATAAATTGAACTCAGTTACTATAGTCACATAAAAATTCCCAGTTTCTGATAAAATTGTAATGATTTTGGAACGGTTAAACGCTGGTTGGATGTATTTGTTTATTGTACTGATTTGATGAATAGTGATGTTTTGTATTTCGGGCTGGCCTCCGCAAATTCACCCCCAAAATTCGTATTTTGATGAATAGTAATAAGTAAATATGGCAACCACATTTAGATAGTTGATTTATTCAGTTAATTTCGTCAACATAATCAGTTTGACGAAATTAACTGAATTAATGAAAGATTGTGGGTTGGTTAATTTTAGCAGTATTTGAACAGCATTAAATGTAATTAACAGGGAAATCCAATATGATTCTGTTGTTTTAAAAATGAACTGCGTATTTTTGTGAATTTATAACTTACATATCTAAAGATTGGAACATTGGATTTCCCGAATAGTATAAAATAAAATAAAATATTTACTTTTCTTTTTTTTTTAATATTTCAGTCCATGCAATCACTACCTAAGTAATACCAGACCAGTATGGAATCACGGCAAAGGATCACAACTTCAACCACAGGACCGCAACCTTCATTGTCTCGGCGCTTTTCTGGTGGTCGCCACTGTTAATTCTGGAGTTCAGGAGTTGCAGTGGTTTGGTAATAGTGTGGCGGATTTGTCCAAATAAAAAAAGGACCACAATGTTTCAATCAACTTTTTGTACATTTATCATAAAGGGTGTAAATAGACCCTTAACATAAATGAAAGGCACTTGTTCTCCACCTCACTGCGATAATTTTTTTGTTCTAGACCATACCTGGGAACCTTCTAATTACGGAGATATTAGGGGTCAAAGTTCCAACTTTTTCACAAGTTTTTTTTTAAATACATGTTTTTGATGTAAGATTTTTACTTTACACACCTCCACGACCCTCGTACTATTCAATCCATTCATCAGCACAATGCTATGATTGCTTTCCATCGAGTCCTACCGTAAAACGTGATTTTTCACCCCAAAAAAAAAAGTCGATTCCCAGCAATATTTATTGCGTAAAGTTACTTAGTTTGATGTACAGAATGCTTGGTTGACGGATATGTGAAGGGTCTGTTTACACCCGGTATAAAAAAAAATGTGTTATTTACCCGTTCCCAATATGCATTCCTTTCATTGAATGTTTAGAAACCTCATCCCATATTAATTACTGGCTGATCGAGATTCTTTTCCGGTAACAGAATTTCACGTTAGTTTTCCAGTTGTGTGTAAATAACAACATATTTTATTTATGGTAACCGTAAGGTATTGCGTGTTGCCAATTGATTTATCGGTAGATCGGGACTATGAGATGTCCCGCTGAACACATTATTCACTAAACACATCATACAAATATTATGGGCGCACCATTCGGAAATAGGGATATATTACTAACACTCGCCAATATTTTTGAAGCTTACATAAAATGTACGTTAGCGCCACGGGTAACCGGGTGGGCTTACCTCTGTTTTATTCAGATTTGTTTTTTTTAAACCCTCAATCGCTTTTGATCTGTTAGGGTGATTTGGGTATGAAAATATATGAAATAGTAGAGGTTTACAGTTAACAGATTGTTTGACGTAAACGATACATCACGTGCCGTGTGGAGAGAGTTAGGAACGGTCTCATTTGTAGATATTAGACAATTTTCAGTGAGAACATTTTCTTCTCAGTAGCTACCTAATTTCTAGCGTATACCGGAGATTTGTTTCATGAGTCGACAGAGCGAGAATCGACATCTAGGAAATGATTCGTTTTAATAAAATAATGGTTCTACTTTTGCTGTTCTTTTTATGCTTATCTAAGTTTAATTTCTAAGTACTTAACACCAAATCGGGTACAATAGAACCAGCTTTATTATGTATCTATCATATAGTATAAAACCAAGTCTCTATTCGTGTGTTCAGTTAACCACTTAAATCTTGTGGTTTTCCGGATCATAGGCTTAGCCAAATACGTGCATATTTAACTAAGATATTCCACAGAAATTTCGATATTTTGACATGTGACCATTGCAGTCCTGAGAAGCAGTTGTGGGTCGTGAGACATTATCACCATCATCTTATCCTGCCACTGTCCCATGTTGCTTGGGGTCGACGCAACACATTTTTTCACGTTCTTTTGGAGGCAGGTCGCTACTGCCAACATAATAATAATTTTCGAAGGTTTTTTTTTTCAATTATAACAAGAAGTTAATTTGTGCAATACTTTTATTTTAAAAATAAGAGACAACATTCGTGTAACCATCATCCATTACGAGTCAACTACAGTTTAAAGTTCGTCATTGTCAGGAGCCAAGAGTGATAAGTATGAGCGTCCCTCGTATCCTTGATAGCCAAGGGCGTCAGCCGCAATCTTGCACATTTCCTCGTTTTTGGGCATCTCCATTATTCTGGCCATGGCGTATGCGGTCAGGTCCTCGCAGCACATCATCCCGAGCCACCGGTCAACCATTTTCATCCTTACGTCTGCATACTTTATCAGCGGGTGAGGGTTTGGGCGCGCTGTAATACAAACCATTTCTTACTTCTCCACCTAACTTTAAGTTTGTTCTAGTTATCCAGTTCACCTCGCTTTCAGTGGCTAATCTCATCTGTAATGCCCTAATTGCAAACTAGTTACCTACTTAAATACAGTTTCTAAATTCTAAGAACATGTAGAAGTTATTTAGTAAGTATAATAAAAACCTGCAAAGGAATTGTGGCCTGTAAAACATTGGTTTCTTTCTTACATAAAAAAACATGGAAAATACTGGACAACAGTTTTAACGACTAAAACAGTAAAGGTCATTAGGAGAAGACCATGAAAAACTGAAAAAAAAAAAATGTTTGAAATGCGACCTGTTTATTATCATTATGAACCAAGTTGAGCGGGAAAAGTTAGGTGCGGAAATGGCAGCGGGGGGGGGGGGAGCGGGGCGGGGGCAATATAGCACACCTTTATTGCGCTGTTCTATTTTGACGATGGCTCGGAAGGCGCCTGGCGTGCCAGCGAACATGAACAGCACCTCGGTGTTAGGCTTCGCGTTCATAAATAGGGTCGCCTTCTCCCATTCCAGCTCGGTGTCACCAGTTACTGCCTCGAAAACTTCCTTGAATTTTTTGACCCTCTACATGCAAAAACAGCACACAAAATTGACCAATTTGAATAATTGAGAATTTATTATACTGAATTTCCAATACGATTTTTCCAAAACAAAACAAGCAACTATTCGCATCAAGTAGCACAAAAACAAAAGAGTCACGAGCTTGCAGCTCTTCAGTCACTGACAATTTACTTGAAATACAAAATAACACCTGGACATATAAAACGGATTCTTGGTATCTGCGAGGACAATACGCTGGTAGGCAAAAAAGTAAATTGGGTTACGTCCCAATACACCGGAAGGAATATACATGTAGCCGCGATTGCGAAGAATATTTTTGTCGTAGACAGGTACCTATCACAATGAGTGAGTTCGACTCGACGGGGTAGCGTTATGAGATGTACAGATATACTTATATATACAAAAAAAACAAGATTTCTTACAGTTTTACCCGCTAACGCGAAAATAATGGGTGTTGCTTCGGTATTATTAGACCAAAAGTAAAATATTTTCCACATTGATTCAATAAGTGTATACGGATTGAATCGCGCTGATTTTTCGAATTCTTCACAGGTCGTGATTTTGGGTGGGTAGTGGAATACCTGGGCCAGCACCGGGCCAGGCTGGACCACTGCACTGAACACAACTATGCCGAATATCCACGAGCACGTAAACATTGCTGTTAGCGTTCGGTTGGTAATTACGCTTTGCTGTTTACGTACAAGGCCTTATATACCAAAGCCGGGCATAGATTTGGTAAGTTTGCAGACGATGCAACTCGTATGGTGCACCAATAATATAATATTTTGCACATAATATACATGAAACTATTATCTCTAGTACGTTGATGTAATTATAAACTGGCTCCAGATTTGTGTGTCTGATCATTACAGGGACCAAGATACTTAATACTTGTAAGTTTTGAAAGAAAAAGTTGACCAGTTATAAAAAATATTCATGCAATGTCTTATATGACTTTATTGACTAGTGCTGTCGGTGGCGTAGTTCACTGTCGAAAACATATACGTAACATATACTTAACGTAGCCGAAAGGCACTTGTTCTTCCCATCCTTGCGATCATTTTTTTGTTCTAGACCATACCTGGGAACTTTCTAGTTACGGAGATATTGGGGGTCAAAGTTCCAGCTTTATCACAAGCTTTTTTTTAATACATGTTTTGAATGTAAGATTTTAATTAGACGTTAATTACGTGTCCAGACCATTACTAGATACGATGTACCGTATTCTAAATTTTTACCATCAACAACGGTTCACGTCGTTTAGAGTGTGAACATAATACATAGTAACTAAATGTGTTTTACATTTACTACCTACATATTTTCACCAACATGAATAAATCTCCTTGCCTTCTCATACAATGTTACAAAAAAATAAGGTAAAAATGAAAATGATAAATGTATAAAATAATAAGGGGTGTAAATAGACCCTCAACATCGGCTATGTTAAAAGCACTTGTTCTCCCCATCCTTGCGATCATTTTTTTGTTCTAGACCATACCTGGGAACTTTCTAGTTACGGAGATAATGGGGGTCAAAGTTCCAGCTTTATCACAAGCTTTTTTTTAATACATGTTTTGAATGTAAGATTTTTACTTTAACCACCTCCAAGACCCCGTACTATTCAATCCATCCATCAGCACAATGTTTTGGACGCGTTACATTGAGTCCTACCGTAAAACGTGATTTTTACCCCAAAAAAAGCCGTTTCCTAGCAAAACCTTTTGCGTAAAGTTACTTAGTTTGATGAACATAATGCTTGGTTGACGGCTTCGTGAAGGGTCCGTTTACACCCTGTATGTACTAGGATAAAGTACTAAGTCTTGAACCAATTGTAGTACATATTTATAACATTCCTTCCCTTGCATCAACATAACAGTGTTACTTAGTAATAAACCATAAAACTAAGAGAAAAACATGCTTTACAAACATTTAACTTTTAAAAAGTATTTGAAATTAATAACGATCTAAGATTCTATTTGTAGTCCGTATAAAATGTAAATATGTTTAAAACATAATTATAACTACAAAAAAAAAAAAAAAAAGTACGATCTAAGTGATTTCAATTTGTCGTAGCACTCTCGTGGCACCATAGCCAACGACGAATTTTTTTTATTCAATTTACGCAAGTATGTAGAAAAAAAAATCTTTACAGTCAATTAAATCTCTTAATCTTTGATTTAACGGACGGATCGAATTTTGTTGTAGAAACAATAGTTCTCAAAACATTCTTCTATATCCAAAATACCGAATAAATAATGCATTGCACGCGTGCTTACTCACTTTGCATGAATCAATAACACCTTGAAAGAAAACAACTAACACACTCTTAGATACATTGTTATGCTGTTATGTTTCCCCAATTGGCAAAACAATATGTAGGTAAGCCTATCAATTTTGTTCGTAACTTTACGAGCATATAATTTAGTGAGCCGTGTTTTACATTTATATAGACGAACATACTTACTTACTTACATTTACACGTACGTGTTTATTGAACGTGAAATCTATTTATTCGATTCAAAGAGCTCGTTACTCTGTCGGTATCATTTGACATTATATTTATCACCAGCACAACTGAATGTCTTCTGTGCAATTTGCACTAAACATTCCTTCTCGAGTGCAGCTCGTAAACCACGTCACCTGCTCTCTAGGAACTAGCGAATGAAAGTAGTTCTCAGAAATTCTAGACTTCATTCCCCATTTCAGTTGAAAATTTATTCCGAATATATTTTGTTTAAACCAAACAGAGAAACCAAAAGACCTTGACCTGTTCATGTGCCTAATTACTTAATTAATGAAACCACTTTCATCTCGGAGATTCTCTTTGGATTCTAGATTAGTGTTCGAATAAATAATTTCAGTTTAATGATAATGAGTGTTCATTTTAATATGAATTCAATTTCATAGCAAAAAGAAAGACTTCTTGTGATTACATACTCGGGTCATCACCCAATTGCGGCATACCTTGTTTACCTATCTATGAGGCCATTATTTACGTTTGTAATTAAGTTCCAGATTTCAGAAGGCAGTGGATCTCGTGGCTAAATAATAACAGCTCGGGTTGCTTGCCTTGGTTGGTCTGTACATGGATGACCACCCTTTACATACCGAGTTTCCTCCGTGAGTCGGAAAGCACGATAAGCCGTTGGTCCCGGCTGTCATTTGTAGATCTTTGACAGTCGTTATAGGAACTCAGTGGCCTAAAAGTCTGAAAAAAAAGTCTAAAAATTTTAACATACATAACATCACGCCTGTAATCCCCGATGGGTTAGGCAGAGGTGTACCTAATAGTACACCCAAATTTCGCCAGTTATATTTAAGTACCATGAAATGGGGGCGAGCCTATTACCATCAGCCGGGCGCAAATGCAGACTCAATGCTTTTACTGAGAAATTCCTGATGAAAAAACTCAATAACACTTTGCTCGACCTGGGAATCGAACCCAGGACCTCGTGCTCAGTGACTCGCGCTACTACTCGCGCGGCGACTAGACCAACGAGGGAGTAAGGTAAATAAACGAGTATTTATCTCAATAAATACACGTTTTACATAAAGTCTTAGATATAAATCGCTTGGAGTTTAAAAGAGAAATTGAGGTACGCTTCGTTTTGAACCGATGCCAGGAAGCTAAGAAATAGAGAAAAATTGCCAGCCTCTAAACGAGTAGGTACACAAAGCGTAGACAAGGAAAGCTTTCGTTTATTGTTATACCGTCTACTTATTACATTATTACGGTTACGTGTATTTTGCTAGAAGAGGGTAGACAGAGGTTCTGGTCGCTTTATGGTTAGGGATAGGTAGATTAGCGATCCTTTCGTCATTTACTAGACATAATATAAACAAACTTCATCTTGATCAACATATTGATAAGATGAAGTAATGCCTTTCGCATGTATGAGTTTGTGATGAGATGCATGACCGATTTTAAACATATACAGATATTTATAAATATATTATATATTATAACAGATCACAGTTAGAGTATGCTGTAATTACTTGGCACCCCTTCTATAAAAATACTAAAAAAACCTTGAAACCGTACAATATAAATTCCTTAAAACCACTCATTACGGATGCTTCCATAAAACTACCTCTTATGTTAATTTATTGAGACATTATTAAGTTAATACTCTAAATATTAGACGCACCTTTTTGAAAAACATGTTGCTTTAGGACCTGTGTAAAAACAAATACGATTGCTCAGATTTAACAAACAGATTGTGTTATTTAGCATCTAGGAGTATCATAAGGCGCGAGGTGCGCGCTCGCCCGCTGTTTGCTGGCTCCTCGTGTCGCACAAATGTCCGCGCACCTTTGCGTCGTTTAGCAAAAAATTATAACACCCTATTCTCGAACCCTATTTAGATTTATTTTCTTTGACAACTAATAGTTTTAGAAATAATATCTTTAACCCCTCGATTGTCACCATCAAGGCGGGGAAAATTATATAAGATCGACCTCATATCTGTCCTAGGACAAGACTGAGGTCAACAGTAGGCCCATCCTAATCCTAACTAATACTATAAATGCGAAAGTAAGTTTGTTTGTTATCTTTACACGCCTAAACCACTGAACCGATAATCCTGAAATTTTGTATATACGTTGTCAGGTGTATAGAAACGGACAGTCGGATTTTCTTCCTGAAAAAAAAGTACTGTTCCCGCGGAAAACAACAATAACGTTCTTATAGATGTCACGCGCCACATGTCTTTCGAATCATGATTGAATATTATTATTATAGAAATTTGAGGAGTATGTTAAGAGTTTAATTGTCAAATCCTTAATTAACGCTAGCGAAGACACGGGCAAAAGCTAGTTTAATATAAAAAAAAGATGTAGAAAACGTAGTCAGTTGCACACTTATGTATGTAGTTTCATGCAATTCTTTGCTTAAAATTTATAGTGTGTAATTATTTGTTTCACCAATAAATTAAAAATAAAATCACATGCAGAAGCAAATCGAATAATTAGCTTTGACAGAAAAACAGCAATAACTCTGCCGGGACGCAAATGAAAAACAGAATAATGCTTTTTCATCTCGTTAGAGAGCATACACAAATAATGACGTATCTTTATGAATAAAAATCGTATAAAAAACAGCAATAGCAAAAAAAAATACATTCACAAATAAAAAAGTCAAATACGCGAAGAGGTACAAAATTATGCAAAGCAAAAAATCCTAAATCTTTTCTACCGCCCGCCACTCTGCAATAGCCTATCTTGACAAGAAGGTTCCGTAGTCATAAGGAACCCTTATAATTTCGCCTTGCCCTCCATTCGTCTGTCTTATCCGACCTCATATCACAAACTCATGATTCGTCCAATTTGTCACCGTTTTAAGAAATTTCACAGGCGGATGAAAAGTGGCCCGGCAAAAAGATTTTCTACGTTAGCTTTAAGAGGACAACATTTATTTTTGCTAAAGAATTACGAAATATGGTTTGGGGTAGGGTCGCGTTCGATAGCCGTTATGAAATCAATCATGTTGTATTGATGTTTAATGAATAGGTTGAAAATTGAGTTTTGAACTTCAACTCCTGATTTGTGGCTTTTGTGGAGGGGTCACCATTATGTAAGACCATCAAACGCAGGAGTTCGTTCGTTGAAAATAATTTATGAATGGACCTTCACAGGTTCAGTTTCAAGGAAACTTAGAAACGAAAATTACGATAGATGTCATGAACAATCATTAGATAATAGAGTTTATTCAATATCGATTCCTAAATCTGAAAATCTGGAATCAACATTTAATCACATTTCCATTTTAACAATCGATGGATCGGCACTGAATTGTTTTTTCGGGCGAATGTTTTTATTATTTAAATGGTTTCTCCCTACCTCCCAGGCGGCACAACTTGATTAGACGGAAGAGTATCTGTATCAAAGTGATACATCTGAGATTCTCAAGCAGATTGATATACAGTTTGCTGGATCGAATGCTAATTAACTGGTCACTAATAATAATGAGCTCGGATATACAAGTAAAGTTGTAGGCCTCTGCAAGGTAGAAAAGCAATAAAATGCAACACTTAACCTTTAGTAATATTGAAAGAGCATGTCCCTATTTAAAGGCACTAAATGCAAATTCTTTAGATTCATTATTTAATTAACCTCATTAGTTTCATTTCATCTTAAGCGCAGCAGCCGAAAGCTAGAACCTGGTGGGGGACATTTTCAAAAACTGTCATTTTAAGTTGCGGCGCATCAGCAAGATGTGGTTGGTGTACCTATTAGGCCCTAGTAGGTCAGAAACTTGAGAGATCTGTGATATGTTTTATTAAAGTAAATAAAACGTAAAAAAAAACGTGGATAATATCTATATAACATAACATCTATACAGGAGAAATTCCTAGTGTCCCCGCAAAGATTAATAAAAAAAAAATATACATGGTGAACTTTTCAAGTGGGCATGGATGGCCAAATCCGAGACTATGAGGAATAGCGAAAAATACTGAAAGGAGTACCGGGCCCGAATTTGAGAAAACTAAAACTGTATCATTGGATTTTTGAAAAATCAATATTCCTGGCCACGAATAGAACCCGCTGATTTTGAAAAATAAAACTACACACTGGATTATAACACCATTCGATAGCATCGCTATTAAGGATTAAATTCTGGGAACTAAAGACATATACCAAGCTAAAGGAAAGAGTTCTTTTTTTATCAAATACGTAACCCTGTGTAATACCGTACAATGTAGGTATATCTCGAGTAGGGTAAGGACACGATCGCCTGCAGTGTGCGCAGCGCACTGGGATTTCATCGGAACGTATCCCCAATCACCACCGTAAATAATAATATATTATTCACCACGACTATGCTATACAAACCTTAAACTTATATACTTACATCGAAACGGACTTTTGCAGAGCTTTCTCAATATTCAATTTCGTTGTTTAAACAAAGAAATTGGATTGTAGGAAACGATTATACTCATGCAGCAAAATCTTGCAATTTGAATTATTGATGAGGTTATGACGTAACTTATTAACTGTGCCAATTTATAGTGGAAAATGTGTTCAGAAAGCATATTATGGTTTCCGTTACCGGAATATATAATGGGTTTTTCAATAAGGGCGGGTAGATGTTGAAATGAAATAAAACAAGCTGTGTGTGAGGTATTAACAAAATTATTTTTTTAATTTGAAAGGCCCACGTCATGTTTAAGTGTGGAATATGACATCGTTCCAATGCCCGCCTCCGTTTCTTACAGCGGCACGGATCCGAGTGGTCCAATTTTCAAAAAAAAAAAAAAAAATGAAAGCGTTTATTCGTGGTAACCTCAAATTACAAAAAAAAAAATGTTACTTCTGCCAAACTGTAAAGCAGTTCAATGCAATGACTCTTCTGCATAGATCCGGCTGTGCACGGCGAGGAATCGAATGCCTCGGGTTCTGCTGTACACTTTCACGAACCGCGATGAAGTTCTGGGCTGATCTTCCGTTCCTTGAACGTACGGGTGTTGGCTGATTGTTTACCGAACTGGTCGTCTCAAATTTGGCACCAAACGTTGAAGAGTCGTCTGTGAAGGGCCACCACGTCTGCCGTAAAATGGGCGCAATGCGCGAAATTGCACTAAAGAACACTCATTTTGATTATAAAGTTTTATCATTTGAACGTGCTGTGCAATCGTGCAACTTGCCATGGTGATTTGGTATAAGTAACTGAATAATAAACAAAATATTTGATAGATGTCACCAAAAAAAATTGGCCGCCACGGGCCGCCAAAATCTACCCGCGCCAATTGAAAAACCCTTTAGAACATTGCGACAACACGTGTATTAAAGATAAGAGATTAACTAAATAGTTTAGATTTTTTTTCCAAAATTCCACTTAGTTACTAAGCACGGAAGAAGCCAAGATCCAAAAAGTACTGTGAGTTAGATTTAATACTGACTATTACCAACTAATAGCTTTACCGCAACCATTACACTTAGTTAAGTAATAATTAGTACCTACATTTCGAAGACACAATACCACTTATTCAACTTGCAGTTTCAATGTATTCTAACAAAACTCTATTACATAACAGCACATAGAAATCCATCTCATCAAATATATAGAGAGGTCTTGTGCAAACTATATTTGTTATCATAATATTGTGATGGCTTTCTCGCCGCGTTTAATTGAATAGATAAAACAAGTGTGCATGTAGCGACTCGAGCGACGACTGCCGTATCTTGTGTATCTGTCCGCCTAGACTTTCAACCGCACCTACTCCAGATAACAGAATTGAATTTTAATTCAATTTCCCAACGAAATAATCATGTTTAATAGTTCTGAGCAACTGTAACTCGCTCGTAGTGAATTCATATTGTATCAGTGTGTTCAGATAACTAACCAGGCGGCAGATAGACGTAATTGACTTGCATGAGACAGCTATTGTGATTTGGCTAGATATCTACGTAGGTAATACAATTACTTCTGCTATCAGATATCCGCCGTGTCTGGCAGAAACGTAGTATCGTTCAAATTTATCTACAGGATTTGATCGAATTAAGATGTCTATCTATATAAACACTGTAACAATGACAACGAACGTGAGACCTATATTTTAGTAGGGAATGCATTGCATAGCACACTTTCACGTGAAAGTATTGAATGTTGAAAACTTGCCAGCAAATATTGTTATTGCGAACGTTGTGTGTATACATGTAGAGAATTTTCAAAAATAGAGTCGACGCGTGGTGAATGACCGATAAAGGTTCAACAGCTGCTACTTGGACAAGCAATATTACCTTCAGCACGAGGTAGATTCATGGTATCGTCGTTAACGATGTGGGTAAAGCCCTTTCATTGAGTCGGGCTCGGGTCGCCGGTTGCTACCCGCCGAGGCCGCCTGACTTTTTACAACACGACTTCAGTTGTTTGCACTTAATTTTATATGTGTTTTCTATATACGACATTTTGTTTTCATTACCATGATACTCGAAGGTTCAGGTTATTCGGTATTCCATTCAAAGTTACTTAACGTAGGGAATAAAAAGGTTTATGAAAGACCCAGACTTTTATAATTCTTTTGTTCTCCCGTATAATTAAATTTTCGGTAATCTACCATTGTTATCTGCTAGTTGCTATGCTGTTTATAAAATTATGTTATTGCCATGTGTAAAATATCAGGTTGATGTAACCATTTACCTCTTATTTCTCATCTGGCTATATTATAACGTTGTAACTGATCAAGGCGGAATGCATCAATATCATAATAATACGGAGTTGCGTTTTGGTGGTCGGGTGCTGGAGCGAGCGAGCCGCGAGTACATTGCTCCACGTTGATAACTCTATTAATATCTATCTGGTGTCTCGAAATGTACTCCGCGAGCCAATCAGCAGCCACCGCGGTGCACAATGCGCCCACGGTATAGCCCGCTGGAAAAATACTCGTTTACAATAATCGCTAATACGAACTTATTTTTATTAGGTTTAACTATTAGTCTTCGATGTGAGGAAAAAGAGACGTCTTTGTAAATGTTGTATTGTAGATTTTAATATTTATAGGGTAATTTGTCATAGAAGATTTAAGAAGAAACATGTAAGTGACATTTTATTTACCCAGATCGCCATGTGATGTGCGAATTTTATTTTGACAATAATTATGCTTGCACTGAAGTAGTATAATAAGTAATAATTAAGTACACATAATTAAGTCAAAGTCAAAACATTTATTGCGAACTAAGTGTACAATGTGGCAGTGGCGAAGGTTCCTTACAACTCGATTCCTACCGGATTCCCTTTGAAAAATTGCAGTCAGTATTCTACAGACAAATAATATAATCAGATTTCCACGCTACTGCAATGTGCTGATATGTTAAATTAGTACTTACGACTTAGCAGCCTTTTACAAGCATTGCAATTTATCATCCGCCTTTTTTTTCGGATGGGAATTCATCAAATGACCCCCCCGCTTTGGGCGGAGCGGAAGGGAGTGTCAGACTTATACTGACTAAAACCCATCCATGTTCCTTCTTTGCCCTTTGTGTTCCAGGGCCATGGTGTCTCTTTCGAACAGTCCCGCAGGTTTATCATCCTAAATTAGCATGCATTAAACATTATTATTAGTTAATTATTTTCTTTTATATTAGTACAATTAAATAGAGAAATATTAGTAAGTTGGTATGTAAAGTAACGGCAAGATGCATTAATGTCACAAAATTACTAAATCAAAAGCCATAATTATATTTCCTGCTATTATAAGCCATAATTATATTGATAACAACTAAGTTTCTCTTGTCTTATCTCTACCTTCATTAGATATTTGTGGAATCTGAGGTGAACTTTGATCTCGATTAGCTCTTCCGAGCAAACTAAATTATTAATGTCGAACGATTAACAAATAATAACACAAAGATGACGGAAAATTCATCTTTGTGATTAAGTATTCATTTATGTTAATTTATTCTCCTAGTAGCGAGACTCGAGGAACGTTCAACATTCAGTCTTCATCTCGTCGTCAAATCGTGTGTTTAGTTTATCTTCAAGACAAATTGTAAGACTCAGTTTTTTCTAGAGTTTTGATTGTTTGCCCCAGTGTGCGGGTATCACGCCGTAGATACGAGCGTCGCGCGTGTGTTCGTGATAGTGCTTGTTTGCGTGTCGCCTAATAATCATGTTTTTCTAAATAAAAAGAGTATAGTATTTCGTTTGAATTGAATCGAGTTGATCGCTCGAATTATAACAGCTAGTAACGTAAGTATTTCATTGATCTAATTTAGTCTTATTTAGTATAATTTTTTAAGCTGTTCTGTGATATTTTAACAAATTAAGTATCTATAGATTTTTATTGAGTCTTGACATTTTATTATTTGAGACTTGTAGATGACAAGTTAAGTGACTGAATACACAGTGTGGTCTTATACTAGCCAGTATAGGAAACACCATTAGGGACATATTATTTTGCCTATTTATTTGTTTATCTTATTCAAAATATCACCATGCAATGCATTTTTTTAAGATATTTTCCTAAAAACTTATCAATCAATAGATAGTTATATCAGTTGGACCAATTTTATATCTCGGTAGGTTTTTGTAACATCATTCTTCCACATATTTATCACAATTCAAGGTCCATGTTTACTCTACCAAAAATAGACATAGAGGACCCAGTAACCTTCGGTTCACAAACGAATAACAAAACGTTTGTATTTAATCAGCATTCAAAGTAGGTATTATTGGAGGTAGGTACATAACATCTGGTATCACTGGTATCACTAAATTATTTGACATGTTATCACACAGTGCTCTCAAATATTGTAAATTACATCATGAAAACTAAAATCTTCCGTTATAAAACATAATGTCCCATCGTAATGTGTTGCGAGTATAGTAGGCGATATTATATGCAACGGATTGTACTTATGTATGTATCGTGTTTATGTGTTTACTTGCTCTTAGCTTTACTAGTGTTTTAAAACACTAGTTTTGTTACGCAGCTTACTGTGCCCGACTTCCCAACTTGAACTGAACGCCTTATTGTTTTACATAAATAGTTTTTATTAAAGTGCTTTTGCCGACAAAAAGGAATTAGTTTTAAAACTAATTTCCTCGTTACATCCAAGGAGAGTTTTCATATAATAAGCCTCAGACTGTCGTAGTCTATGCAAGTTATCAGGGCGCACAATAACTCATTTCGGCGCCCTTCGTGCTCAGGTGTATGTCGAGCCGCTTAAAATATTGTTGTCACCGAAAACGATATTTCTTTAGCTGCAAAAATGTCTCAACCGCTTTTATAGGAGGCTCCCCAAGTTTTTCTTGTAGTGATTTATGTTTAATTAGAGTGTCCTTCACATTTTTATGTCATTCCGAAATAATTTAAGAACTTCGCGACGAGGGCTTCGGGAAAGCTCGGAGAAAACTTTTAAAACAATTATGAGTTTGTCAAGGGGAGGTTACGATACGTAAATTCCAGCGTTACCTACTTGCAACAATGTTGCTCAGACGCATGCATTACTCGGTGGTCGTTTTAATTGTAGCAGATAAGCAAGATCAGAACGCGGTGACCTGCTTTCATCCCACAGTCACGTAACTACTGATAGGCAGGTCGAAGAGATTTGTCATTCGCTCAAACTTGTCATAATCTGCTCAATATGTAATACAACTGTAAAGTTACCTCAGACGATAGTTATAGGACGTTACAGGAGTTCCGTTTTACTGGATCAATTTGTGTAACAGGATAGATCCAGCCCTAAAACGGTGCTTCTAGTCCTTCGTAGCTCTCCATAGACACGTTCATACAGTTTTCAATATCGCAAAAGTTTTCAGTAGACGAGAACTGGCGTCGCGTCATAGCGTCATTTTTATGCCTTTAGGAAAACTGAACTCCGTAGCAAACACTTATTATTTTTTCTGCATAAAATGTTAGTTACTGTGTGTAATTCGTCCGCGTGTGAACCAATTTCAAAAGATATGGGTATCAGTAATTTGCGTACAGTAAACTAAATAACTTGGTACTAATTATATGTACCTACATCGATTATTGTTTGAGTACATGTTGTGCCGGGTGGTTGTGTCTCCACATTGAAGGTATGGATTATATTACTATCCTATCAAATATGGAACTTCGTTTTCCTCTATATATTTCAAACCACAGAATAAGCACATTGCTACTTTCATAATATTACAGTTTGATTCATGTGTTTTATATTTTATGGTTTCTTTGTGAGTTTCGCTCTTGAGTGCTACTAGTAACCTTGTTTATTTTTATTTTATATACTGGCATATAGGTACGAACAAATACCAGTATATATTTTGTTAGTGAAGATTAGCCTGTTGCTGCCCCATATATCACAAACTAAACAAAATACAACCTACTGCCGAGGAGCTCGTGGCTAAATGATAACAGCCGCTCGGGTCGATCGTTAGGTTAAGCCGAGCTTGCCTAGGTTGGTCCGTGGATGGTGTGGCCACCCATCATATACCGAGTTTCCTCCGTGCCTCAGAAAACACGTTAAGTTGTTGGTCCCGGCTGTAATTTGTCGATCTTTGACAGTCGTTGTACGTAGTCATTGGTCCCGACAGTCTGACAATCAATATTTCCAAAGGGTATCGTATTATCTAGTACTTCTTCTTCTTCTTAGCGTGTCGATGGCAATCTAAATTGTATCCGCCCAGAACTGAGCCACGAGTTTGGCGCTTTCAGTTGCGTCCATCAGTACCAGTAGTGAATAAACAACAGGACAGACAGACTAACTGGGTGGTGGAGGTCATCTCTGGACTAGATTGAGGTCAAGAGTAAGCCCATTTACTATAAAAAAAAAGATAGGCAGCAGTGGTGAAGGTTTCATACAACTCGATTCCTACCGGCTTCCCTTTGAAAACGGGCGCAATCAGTATTCCATAGACAAATAATAAAATCACATTAAAAACATATACTCCGGCTTACCTCTTAAAAATATTAACCCTTCGCTACTGATAGGCAGTCACTCCATGTAAAATACCTCCTGTTACCAAGCTGCATTCGGTTAGACTGGAAGCCGTCCCCAAGTTAGTTGGGAAAAGGCTAGGTAGATGATGATGGTCATACAATCTACGATGGATTCATAAAATTACTTCAGATCTAAATGATAGATGATTATTTAAAGTTAAAGAGAATGTCATTTTGTAGTTGGATACTGGATGACTTATAGGAACAAAAATTAATTGATAAGTTTTCTTTCCTTTTCGTGGATTCACCTAACTCTACATTTAGTTTCAACAAGCTTTATCTATATTTTATTTTGTTGAATTTAGATTTTACTATACGGGGTGAAAGGGACACCGTCGCGAAAACGGTTACCACGTATTCGGATTATTAAAAAAAATCAGCTGTTCCATACATTTTGACCGTGTAGGTATTGCAGTTTTGTAGGAAACAACTGGTTTTGTTTAATAACCGATGAAAAATTTCTAAGTAGGTGGGGGCTTAGAATGATGAATTCGTGGTAACCGTTTTCGCGTCGGTGTTTCCTTCCACCCCGTATGTATAAAGGGTGTAAACAGACCCTTCACATATCCGTCAACCAAGCATTCTGTACATCAAACTAAGTAAATTTACGCAAAAATTACTGCAGGGAATCGACTTTTTTTTTTGGAGTGAAATATCACGTTTTACGGTACGACACGATGGAAAGCACTCATAGCATATTGCTGATGAATGAATTGAATAGTACGGGGGTCGTGGAGGTATGTAAATTAAAAGTTTTACATTAAAAACATGTTTTTAAAAAAAAACTTGTGACTTTGACCCCCAATATCTCCGTAACTAGAAGGTTCCCAGGTATGGTCTAGAACAAAAAAATGATCGCAGTGACGGGTAGAACAAGTGCCTTTCGTTCATGTTAAGGGTCTATTTACACCCGTTATTGTAATCATAAGTATGTATTTATGTACACGTAAATATTCTGAAGGTATAGGTCGAAGAAGGGATTGTCTAATGAATATTATTGGAACACATTTTGTATCGATTTTAGCACATGGTACATATATATGAAAGAATAGTTTTTCTCATACATGATATCGTGTATCAGGGCGATATTTATTGTTTTTCTTCGCAGATAAGCAACCGTCGCGACTTCAGACTACATAAACACTCGTTATTGATTGTACTGAGGTCTGTGACCATTTGATTTATTACTATTTGAACTTATTTATCGTTACGTTAATTACGTGTCCAGACCATTACTAGATACGATGTACCGTATTCTAAATTTTTACCATCAACAACGGTTCACGTCGTTTAGAGTGTGAACATAATACATAGTAACTAAATGTGTTTTACATTTACTACCTACATATTTTCACCAACATGAATAAATCTCCTTGCCTTCTCATACAATGTTACAAAAAAATAAGGTAAAAATGAAAATGATAAATGTATAAAATAATAAGGGGTGTAAATAGACCCTCAACATCGGCTATGTTAAAAGCACTTGTTCTCCCCGTCTTTGCGATCATTTTTTTTTGTTCTAGACCATACCTGAGAATCTTCTAGTTACGGAGATATTGGGGGTCATAGTTCCAACTTTTTTACAAGTTTTTTTTTTAAACATGTTTTTAATGTAAGATTTTTACTTTACACACCTCCACGACCCCCGTACTATTCAATTCATCCAATGCCCAATGCTTTGAGTGCTTTCCATCGAGTCCTACCGTAAAACGTGAATTAAGGCCCCAAAAAAAAGTGTAATCATTTTTGCGTAAAGTAACTTAGTTTACAGAATGCTTGGTTGACGGCTATGTGAAGGGTTTGTTTACACCCTGTATAAGTAGTACTTATAGGTAAGTAAGCTTTCGTTTACATAATAACTTAGTAGGTGGGTAATTAAGCTACTCAATAATGGATCCCTTTGTCAATGCAACGCTCCACCTCGCCGACTCCATTCCGTTTCGCAACCCTAATGATATCGATCGCATTATGTTACGATAATGGACACCTCCCAATATTTCTCGCTGATCTTACCCTTCGATTACAACAAACAATAAGAGCTTTGATAGCGACCAATTAATATTTACGAGTACTATCTATCTTAGACTCATAATACTATTGTCTCGGTTGTGTTAACATTATCTATTTCATTACATAGGGATATGTGGGTAACAAACAATACAAATAAGAAGCGATATTGTGTAATGTAAACTGTTTAAGTTACTGTGATACATAAATGTCTAATTGGTTCGTTTGGCATTCAAAATCAAACACAGCCTATCGAGTCGGCGAGGGATTGAAATAGATTTTTAGTGAAAAATTAAGTGAAATTACAAGAGTAGTTTCTCTATCGACAACAACATTCTAAAGTGAAGACAGTTAGGCCTGCAGCCACACCAACACAGACTATCGAAATCTACATGAATAAGGCAGTAGCCTTAGTATTACGGGATATAAAATTCTCTGTGGTACACCATATTGCAAGAATCACGGTTAGATAGAAGGCAGTGTGGTATGTGCTGTCAGATGTTACTTATTGTACCCAAGCCATTGCTGATATAAACCATTAATAATGCCGCAGACACACACGGGAAAAATACGAGTTACCCAGTTCGGAGCCGGAGATTTCGTACTTTTTAAATCAAACCAAAATGTCACTTTATTTTAGTAGGAACACAGAAAAGCTTTTATTATGAGTAGTTTACATTTACACAGATAAATTGTAATAAAAGTTCACTTGCATCAGCTTAATTTTGAACCACGTTTTGGAAAATATCCACCCTCCAAGTAAGTCCTGAAACCATCACTACATTCATTTGTTTATTCTAAAAGAAATTGCTTTTAGAGATAAGAGAACCGTTAAATGTAGCACCTATATTAATCCCGTTGTTCGTTCTTTCAGTACACAGTACCGAAAAATATTCACTTTGGTACTACATTTAACTCGACTTATTGTTCATAAAATTAGCTTCTACAAACTATACATCTACAGTTATGTCTGCCTGTCTGTATCTACAGTGCCGCAAAGTCCATTGGGACCCCAAACGTAAACTCGTAGCATATTTTGTTTATTAGGAATATTTGACAGTTGGATATTTATGGATCTTGTTTTTACTTCAGTTCACGTGGTACAAGTAGCTACTTGAACATTTATTGTGAGAGAGTAAGCAAGCGTTATCATCATAGGCATTCATAGGTCATCTACGTTGTAATAACATGTAGTTATAAAATCATTTCAGTCGGTGTCGTAAGATGCGACTAAGTGACATTGCCGAGTGGCCCCAATTACAAAGTTCAATAAACGAACCTTCTATGCAAGGTGAACTTTATCTTCAGACCTGGGAAAAGTTCGGCTGATTGTAAACAGAAAAGTTGTATTTATTTACTGGGAACTCTCGTAAATCAATATATCTGATTGGTTGAAAACCTCTAATGTCGGTGGTTGTAATATGTCGAACAGTGTTCCGCGGGTCACTAATGTTAAGTTTATGCGAACAATACGTAGTCATTACTCCAGTAATTATTAGGAGGAGCGGATTGTTTTACACAATGCATGCTAATTAGTATTCTTAACGCGGTTTCTGTGAAATTAATAAAATGAACAAAGCCGTGTTATTATGGACGTAGGTACTTGTTACTTGCAACTTATTCTGCTTCGTAGCGGTTCGAAGAAACATTAATTACATGACGAAATGCGTGTCGCTGGATACATATAAATAAATGTTGTGCTCAAGACAGGTGGAAACTGTCTATTGCCGTATGTTGGAGACACGTTTACATTGTATAATTAACTCCAGAATTTCTCTTTCGGCTTCGAAATGTTTAAAGCAATCTGCGTACTGAGGTACTTTTGCCTCAGTAATTGATTTCCAAATCAATACTTTGCTAGCATCTGACTGTAAAATAGCTTTGTTTTCTACCTTTCTAGCCATATTACTACCTATCTATAGGATAGAATAGTATTTGTTTATTTTATTGAATTAAAGATTTTGGCAGTTTTCATGTGCTATGCATGTACACCTATGCATGAGTGTAGGTGATATAACTTGCAATGACCTTCTCTCACGTCATTGCGACGGCTGCGGCGACGATACAGCCATCGTAATGTCCGTACACGTTCCAATTCCCCTCAGAATCTACATTGATGAACGCTTTTGTACACGAGACGAGCGATGAAGGTTATTCATCGCCGATATTCGGCCGTACGCAGAGTCGAATGCACACGACACATTACGTCTAGAACGAAGTGGCAAGCACCATATTCACTCGGAATACTGATATATAGCTATTTAACGAATACATATCCTATCTGGATGCACGGTTCAATGGATTCCAGCAAGTTTCAAAGAGCGCTGGACAGTCCCGCTTTACCCGAAGCGCTTTGCGATAATTTTTGCAACTCAGCTTCAGCAAGCAATCGGAGTCTGACTTTTACTATGATTCACTTTAGAAGTTTCCTTCCTTTGGTAGATTTTTATGAAAAGGAAAAATCCGCTATTCATACAAATCTGTCAAAGTTGTACACGTTCTTCGGACTTAAAGCTTCAACTGCCAACTACATAGAACTTATATACTTTCAAAACAGCATCAGAACAATGACACCAACAAACGGCGAGGGTCTAGAGCCACCACATGTCGTGGTGCTGGATGGCGGGTTCTCAACACAGCTGTCCTGCCATGTGGGCCACGTCATCGACGGGGACCCGCTCTGGAGCGCTCGCTTCCTCTACACACACCCCGACGAGGTCGTTAACACCCACCTCGACTTCTTAAGAGGTAAGATTTTATTCAATTTTGTATAAAAATAATAATTTATGAGCCTTATTTTTAAAAAAGCTTTTCCTCTACGAAATATAAATTACCTAATGAGGCGTGCATTGTGCACGCGGAATATAGAATTCTAGCAGTGTACACCTACATAAGAATGTGCAATATAAAGGTAGAGCTGCTTGTATTTGCTTAAAAGGTTACAGTTTCCGAGAATATTCTTCGTCGAACTTAATTTATTAATAGAACCACTACCACAATAATAAATTAGTGCTTTATTATGGCACGTGGCTGAGTGCGCATCATCGAACGTCTTGCGGGAGTGGTGGGCGGACACGTGTCAGATCTAAACTAAATAAACAGTATAAACACCCACTTCTACAATATTACTACAGAACTCCAACTGCATGCATTATGCCAAATTCGGAAACGGTTTTGAATCCGCTATGGGTAGCTACATAAAACGATAACGCTAAATATTTACACCCACTACTCTAAGTTCTAGAACCTTCTAGAAGCTTACTAAAAGGAATAGTTATTCAAGGACACGTTTGAAGGATTCTAAACACAGTTCTGCACCACCCGCAAACGAGTACGAAGAACAAATACTTACATAGACCCGCAAAACGATGCGGCTAAGTACAAGTGTACATGCGTGTTTTGAAGAATTACACGTTAGGTCGCTTTTAGCTCGTCATGTTCATGCATCTGACAGCGAGAGTGCGACCTCGTCTCGTGTCATCGTCCTCTGAAAGCGCTTTTCTTCGCCACAAAACGGACCGTTTCTTTTCATAAGGAAAAGCTGAAAAGTGTCTGCAAGCAAATAACTCCCTGGAGGGAAAAGCCTACTGCCTTGCTTTGGTGCCTCTTATAGAATATACAATGTGAAAAAATATAAAATATGACCGCGCACTTTGTGGGAACATGAACGCTTTTGCACTCTCGTCTCGTTGGCACGCCGGACATAAGATAACAGTGACTACTATCACTACCGTACATAATGTTCAGATGTGCGTACATGGTTATTATTGGCTATATTATGATGTAGTATCACAGTAATAACATTCATTATCAGAGTTTAACATGTAATACACAGTTTTACGTAAATTGTAGACAGATTATGTAGAATGTAATCCATAAACTCGCAAGCACACATATTTTGCCGGTAGGTAAGTCGCAGCTGTTCCGCTGTGATTATTATGATTGACGCTGTAGCAAGTTGGCAAGTGATGCTGCTATTTCTCCCTCATCTACTAACTACTTCACATTTGCATAGTACAGGCTCGGCAGGCGGCAGGAGGCGCGATTCTGTCCTCCGCTCGGTGCCGCCGACGGCGCCTCGTATACAAACTACAACTCCGGATACACAGCGTTGTTGCCATTAATCACCTTGTCTGACTAATACCTTTCCATTCGCAAGCCGTGCGCCGTCTTCTATTTATTACATAATTATTTTCTTCGACAGAGAACGGTTCCTTTGCCGACCTCGCTTCCGTAATATTGAACAAGCCGGCTCGTGTTGCATTACTAAGTTTTAATAATATTAATTGTTTACGCCTCTTAGCCGCACCCCGCTCACAGTCCGTAATACTAACAAAGTTTAACTTTAGCCATATTTATCGAACTAGTTTCGTAATACCGACTTCGAAGTATGTGGACTATTAATTAGCGTTGACAGGAAAAGCATGGAGATATCGGTAGCATGGTTAAAGACATTAATCTTGGGATTCATTTGTTTTCATTAAATACCGGCCTGTGTTTAATGTGATTAATGCGCCCAACGTTATGACTGTTTGCGGGCTATAAAACGTGTTTTATGGTTATTTTGCAGCGGGAGCAGATTTAGTAATAACGAACACTTACCAGGCGTCGGTGGAGGGGTTCGTGGAGCATCTGGGCGTGACTGCGGAGCGGGCCTTCGAGCTGATCGTGCGCGCCGTGGAACTGGCCAAGCGCGCGCGCTCGCAGTACCTCGAGGAGTACCAGGACTACGTACAGAACGGTACTACGACCATACAATACAATACACGCAGCCTGAATGGCGTGACATATTTCATAAATTAATACCGCGGGAGGCAGGCCTCCGCAGTAAATGGGAGACTTTAAAAGATCAAATGAAAATGACAAATGGTTCCTTGGCCAGTGAAATTACATTTGTAGAAGTACAATATGTAGATGTTTTTAATTAAATGTAGACATTTTAAGTTGCAAGATTATGGCCTTACTTGATTATTAAACGAATCCTACTCGTAAAATTAAATAAATCAATAGTATCTAATATGTATGTAAGCTTGACTTATTTTACGTTAGCAAACACAAAAGAGCAAGTTGGAATTTTTAAATATACCCACGATGACACTCTGTCAAACGAAAAGCGATGTAATGAAAGTGCCCTCGGAGCAAATATCTAATTTTAACATTAATTTCTCAAGTCCTCGTTCATTTTCTAGTAAACAGGCAAATAGGCTATAAAACCACTCGAAAATACGCTTTTAAATCTTTATCACGGGTTTATCATGTACTTTATGACCGGTATAACTTTTTAGAATGACAAGTGGCTGTTTAGAACGTAATAGGTACCAGTACTTCCACCTGTTTTTTAAAATGAGTTTTGGTACTAAACATAGAGATTCTTGAAACAAGGTAAAGTCAGCAGTACACCAGACGTAATTTATAATTTAAATTTATAAAATTTCAAGAATGTTTGTGTTTTGCTGTAAACAAAGATTGTAGGGTCCGCGGCGGCAGGGGTCGGGTGCAAGCACGCATTAATTACACTTTGCAAGGGTTGGAAGTTATGTGTATTCGCGTAGGGCATAGCGCTAGAGATATTATAAACAAGAACTTGGTGTATTTATGGTAGTTACCTGTTCCTTTAGATCGTATCCCGCTGATCGTGGGCTCCGTGGGGCCGTACGGGGCTCATCTACACGACGGCTCCGAGTATGATGGCAGCTACGCAGATACTACGTCTGTTGAGGTAACCCAGATTTAATCTATACTAATATAATAAAGAAGTAAAATTTGTTTGTAAGTTTGTATGTAGGGGGTAAACTTCGGAACTACTAATTCGATTCTGAAAATTCTCTCACTAACGGGAAACTACATTATGCACGAGTGTTATAGGCTATATTTAAAACTTTCGTGTGAATACATTCCATACATAACGGAAGCGAAGCTGCGAGAAAAAGCTAGTTACTAATGAAATTTATAAATCTTCATACATTATGGAATGCAAATAAAGATATGAATATGAGTATGAAATCCAGTATTTATTCATATCAGAGCTAACAGTTTTTTTTAGTCAAATATAAACATGAGGTACTTTTTACTAAAATACACAAGCACAAATTGTTATTTCATTGCATAAATCACCTGTTTGGCAAGCACAGATTATGTTCTCTATATGGAGCGAGCTTGTCTGAATAACTTATTCAATTTTTACGTAACTTCGATATAGATCGCCTATAAAATGAAGACAGATAGGTTACCTGCATATCTATTAGGGTCAATATTCTAGACATTGGATTTATAAGTAAAGTTATCTATGTATATAAAAGTATTCGCTTAGATGTAGTTAATAATTAATGAATTTGGCCGGCGCTAAATTGGTTCTTTGTCTATTTCTATATGTTGTCACTGAGTGCTTTTAGGGCGGCAATCGGTTGAATCGATCTTGTTCAAATGTTAAAGGTAAGGCTTTCTAACTAAAAGCTCTGAATTCACTGAGTGAGTATTTTTATTATTCTACATTAACTATGCTGTTCGATTTTAGGGTTCCTTTTTGCTTTAGGTACGATCCCTAGTCACTGATAAAGTTAGTATGAGATTAGGAAAGATAGACAATACTTTTTCTATGGTCAATCACTTGATTCGATTGCTGTTTATCAGGCAATAATGGCATGTTCGATTTTGAACCGAACTCAGTCAATGATCAAGGTTTTATTTAAAAGTAGTGGGTCTGGCTTATTGTTTTCTGCATTTAGGCATACGATAATATACATGATATAGGTACTTGAATAACTTCATTTATGTCGATAAAACTTTCTGTTCTCAAATAAATAAAGTTGGAGTCTGTTTTATTTCAAAATAACAGCTTTTTACTGAATGCTTATGAAAGTATATATTGTGCTTATAAGAAAATCATATTTTTTATTTTTTATCTGTCAGTCTGTTCGTTCCGACTAATCTCCGAAACGGCTGGAGCAGATAGCTGATGTTATAAGAAGTAACTTAGGCTACTTACTTTTATTTTAGAAAAATTACGATTCCTAGCAAAAAAGCCCTTGATATTGTTAACAAAGTCCGATTCAAATAGGGAAGTAATATTTTTTTAAATAATTTCACGTGGACGGAGGTCGCGAGTAACAGTTAGTTATCAAAAATAGAAATATATTTTCCCTTAAAATCACGGTAGGATGTTGTCTACCTCTTATGTAGGTATAAATCATGTCAATACGTTGTACAAAAGCTTCGAAGTATGCATAAGAGAAACACTGCTTTACTCCTCCCCACCATTTCCCCCTACCAGCAACGTATAAAGTTACCTGTTCTTTCCCGGCAAAATTGAGACGATTTTTCATGTTACATATTTTCATAATATAAATTTTCGTAGCAAGGAAATCTCTTTTGAAAATGGATAACTTACTATATCTACTTTAAAATACCTAATTTAATTTTAATACCTTAAATCTAGGAACGGAATAATAAATGCTAGATGGAAATTCAGTAAAAACTATTAAATCTGGCGCTCGATCATTTCTGCGGAACCCCGAGAGCCATGAATGCATAGCCTAATAAAGGCCATTGAAAGCGGCGGCTAAATCGTAAAGTGGGCCGTAAAGTTGCCTGCAAATTAAAATTTACATCGGCAATATGAAAAACTCCACTCCATTTCTCTTGTTTTTTTTCCTGTACCGACAGCATTTGACTGGGGTGGACAGTTAATTAACGAAACCTAGAACAAATGGCTATCTGAAACAAACATGAAGTAACAAAATGTGCGCCTTAATTAATTTCGAGTTGTTTTTATTGTTTTCATTAACGCCTTGTTTAGTTTAGAATTATAATAGACTTTCTAAGTACAGACGCCAGCACAGCACAGCTATCCGAAACGTCTATTTTCCCAATCAACCTTGAATCTAATACTTTAGCGATAAAGTTGAAAATCTATTAAAGAATTTTGACAGATTGTAGTAGCTTGATGTGCTGGCGTCTGTACAAACAATAACATGAAAATATTTATAACATCACGCTTGTAATCCCCGAAGGGTTAGGCTGAGGTGTACCTTACAGCACCTACACCCACATTTCGCTAGTTTTGTTTAAGTCCTATGCAATATTTATATAATGCCTAATTATTATCTAATATCATCATTTATATCACGACCTACTTGTTTTCTAGACCATGAGAGCTTGGCACCTACCTCGGATCCAGGCGCTGGTTCAGGCGGGAGTTGACGTCCTGGCGCTGGAGACGATCCCTTGTCAAGAAGAAGCCGAGATGTTATGCGACCTTCTTCGAGAGTTCCCTCACATAAAGGCTTGGATCGCATTCAGTTGTAAGGTAAGCGTGTAAGCTGAAATATCACTACATAAAACAAAGTCGCTTCCCGCTGTTCTGTCTATCCCTATGTATGCTTAGATCTTAAAAACTACGTAACGGATTTTGATGCGGTTTTTTTTAATAGATAGAGTGATTCAAGAGGAAGGTTTATATGTATATATTGCACCCGTGCGAAGCCGGGGCGGGTCGCTAGTTATCTATTAATAACCGCATCATTTCAAATTCCTGGTACTTCCAGTAATATTGGACGTAAAGGAGCATAAAGAAACCATCCCAACCATAACCAGGCTCGTATATTCAAAGCTTGGGATCGATGAGTTACGTAATAGCTCCGATAAATTCTCCATCCTGCACGGAACCAATTTTGAAATTCTAAAATTACAAAAATCATCGATTTGTAAGAGCGTGGTATTGACATGTTGCGTTGTGTTGGAGCTGGGGGCTCTGCGGAAGGGTTATTTACTTTTGTACATAGATATCTGAATACGGTGGGCTGGCACACTGTGAATACCTAGGCACAAAATATTCAAATGGAGTTTGTTATTCTGTTCGTACGAATAGCATGAATCGGGAACAAAAAGCCGATCACCTTGATAAAAGATTTGATAGAAAATTTTGTTGCGACAAAAAACATTTTGTTTTCAATACACGTTCCTACCGGAACATTTTTTTTTTACATATTCTATTACCATGTCAACGTTTTAATCTAAACCTTTTAGCAACAATATAAAGTAATGCAACCCTGCTGGCTCTTTTTATAAATCTCGGGAACCTACCATAAACTTTACAACTTAGGTGGAGAGCCGAACACTGCCTATTTGCTAGTCAGCCTACAAGTGCCTATCGCTGTAAGATTCCTCATCTAGCAAACTTTTACAACTTTCACGAAACGATGAGCACTTTCGAAACATTGTAGCTACCTACTGTTCTGTGTAGTTCCAAATAGACGAATCACTCCATTTTATTATCGCAATACGGCGACAACTCCCGCTTACTATTTTATGTGCCATTACCGACTGTGGAAACTTTTCTTTTACAGGACAATCAAAGCATAGCTCACGGCGAAAGCTTCCAAAAAGTAGCAAAGAAATGTTGGGAAACGAACCCTGACCAGCTCGTTGCCGTGGGAGTGAACTGCTGCGCACCGTCCTTTGTGTCAAACCTCGTGAAAGGCATCAACGACGACCGGCCACACGACCCCATTCCGCTTATCGTTTACCCCAATTCGGGCGAAAAATACAACCCTCAAATAGGGTAAGATTTCCGAGTAGGATAACTTATCTACGGCTTAGTTTGTATATTCCCAAGTGAATGTAATTGACAAGATTTCTTATTCTAATGTAGGTGAAGCTGCTAATGAAATTAGATCTTACCCACTTAAGTTTTGGCTGCGGAACTGTAACCAACTCATCTAATCCACTCATAGTGGAATACAATGCAGCTTTCCCTTTATCCGCATAATGGGCAGTTCGTAGCAGCGATTACGTAGAGCCGTAGACCGTAGCACGACCATGTGCTACGCTGCTACGAATCCTACGACGTAGTCTCAAATATGAATTGACCATACCGCCTACAGGCTATAATTTTATTTGGTCACAAAATATTAAATTAGTGGAACCGGCTGACTATCCCGGAATCTGCGACTCAGTTTGGCATATACAGAGTGTATCACGATAAACGCAAGACCTTCCGTGTGGTCTCTCGGTACCTGAAACTGAAAAACTTGTTCAGTGTCATGGTCTGAGACATCACACAAGAGGTCTTGCGTTTATTATAATATAACATAATACAGTTATTATGTATACCATGTATAAAATCAATCTATCCTACTAGTTTTAATTCTTTGGTCTTCGCAGGTGGATCGACCGCGATAAGTGCGAGTCAGTCGAAGTGTTCGTCCAGGAGTGGCTGGACTTGGGCGTGCGGTATGTCGGCGGCTGTTGTCGCACGTATGCCGCCGACGTATCGCGCATTCGCAACCAGGTGCACTGCTGGCGCGACCGGTGGCGCTTCCAGGCCAAATACCCCGACGCGCAGAACAACAACGCTACTGAGTAGACTGCATTACGGTTCAAAGTTCCTTGGCGGTTTATTACAAACATTCATATACTCAAGGCTAGTAAGCTAAACGGTGCACTGAAAAAGTGGCCAATTAAAAATGACACTTTTCTTCTCGAATATGCTCACCAGTGCATCCCATGCCTCGTAACATCAGACGCAGACTACCGCTCACTGCATTTTAACGTATTAACTATTCAAAATGTGTTTGTAAAATACCAATTGATAAAGAACTGGTTAATATAATTATATTATTTAAAAATTGTATGTGCCATCACTTTAATTGTAAGTAATGTACGAGTGTATACCTATTTTTGAATATGTACCTAAAGTAAAAATTATATTTTTATGCAAGAGTTGGTATTTATTTTGTACCTATTTTCTTATTATACACTAGCACTTCACCGGTGACTTCGTCCACAAAAAACGTGATAACTCGGCTAATATGCATGATATAAATATAATTTATAGCCTACAGCACCCACGAATAATGTAGCTTTCTGCCAGTGAAAGATTTTTTGGAATTGGATCAGTAGTTCCAGAGATAACCCCGTACATAAAAACTTACAAACAAATTTTAACTCTTCATAATATTAGTATAGAATCCATCAAGCCACAAAACAATTTTAAAACATTTCCTAATAGTAGTCTCACCTCGTTGTTTATTTGAACTAAGAACCTTTATCAATCAGGAGAACCAAGAAAACATAACTCTCGTCGTTAGTTGAGAAACTACATTGGTCAGCCAGGTGCCATTTATATCGCCTTGTGTTCCGATTTATAACTTACGTCCCCAGTTTAAATTACTTACTGCGGTTAGTGAAATTGAAAGGCCACTACAAAGTGAACACAAATCCTCAAAGTTACGTTCACGTTCCTCGAGTTGATTCTTGAATAAATGATTCAATTTAATTTATGGATGTTATGGATGACAGAAATGAGTAGAGAGGGCAATGTGAGTGAACCTAAAACCTGGGTTTATTCATTGAAAATCAACCCCAACATGCGGGGTCAAACCGTATCAGACATCAACACGCTCCGGTCGGTCGCCCCAATACAAAAACTCATCTCCTTTTTTGCATCAACTTGTTTTTTTTTTAATCCTAGAGTTTTGTTACGAAACTGATCCTCCACTTTTACACTAGGTACCTGTGCGATTTACATTCGATAATTAAATACCTTTTGCAACAACTCCGCCTATACTTAGATAGCTATCTAAATACCTTCTATTAATAGCCGAAGTTATTACTGTGGTGACATTTATGCCAAGATATAAATCATTAACTAAGTATTAAAAACATCATCGATAAAAGTTATTAATACATTTTCAATGACTTGCTGAAATGCATTAGCGCGTTACCTACCTACCCATTCATTAGCGATTAAGCTGCCGTCCGAAATAAACAGGCGTCAAGTGAGGTAACGTGAACTTATAATTTTTGACTTCAAACACGTCGTTATTTATGTACGAAAAGGTAGGTTGTTACTAGGTATGCAGAAGTGCGAAGGTGCCTCCGACAGTAAATTGAAAATTAAATTAAAAACGGTAGCGTTTGTTGTTGGTCATGCCGAGTTGCCGAAGCGTCCACGACGCTCGTTTCCAGTTGCTACAGAAGAAATAAAAACATTCCGGCATTTTATCAGCTAGAGTAGGAGGAATGGCCGGCTAATTGGATCGACTTCTTTTATCTAAAAGTGACTTAGTAACTGACAGTAGGTACTGAAGAGTACAGACTTACTGAGGTACCGACACAGTGCCCCTCGGTAACAAGGTCATTCATTTGTCTCTTGAGATATGAATTTTCATTCGTTCCTAAGCCTTTTCGTGCACATTACCGCAGCCATGAATGTAATTTATTTCAGTTTAGTGAGTTCCCGAGTTCGATTCCCAAGACAGACAAGTGCTGACTTAAGAAGTTGGAATTGTGCCCGATAGGCGATGGGTAGGAGGGACGGGTAGGTAAATGTAGTATTTCACTCAACCTTTATTAAAAAAACTTTCTAGAAAAACTACCATTACGTAGGTGAAATAAGTAGGCAGGTACTTAAGTTTTCTGTGAAATGTAGATTCCAGGCTGAAGTAGGTACAGTCAGATACAAAACTCGCTGTTTGAACGTAATTCTGTTAATTCAATATTTAGAACTTACCTAGTTGTTGTTTTAACTATAGGCACCTGTCATTATAATGTTACTAGTCTTGAAATATTGCTAAGTCTTCAATCATTTGCTTAAATAAATAATTAAATAAATAATAATTGAAAACAAACTATTTAGTTACTATAATAAAAGCGTTTTCTTACCAATAGCGGTAATTAAATAAAGACACCGTTAAAAAAAAAGGAGAAAAAATTAAGAGGGCATCATAAAGTGGTGCCTAGTGACTCTTTTAAAATAACCGAGTTGTCGCTGACTGTACCTACCTCCACCCTTCCTAACCTTTTGCCGGGATCAGAAGCCGGACAGTTTGTTTAATAAAAACCTATTTAATCAAGTATTGGAGCCTACAACGACCTTTATTTACCTGACCCATAAGTAATTGCGGTGGGCGCTTGACATTCGACGTATTCGCCTGGCGTGTGGGCTCCGCTTTAAGGGCAGGCCACACCGCCAGCTAGTAAGCGAGTAAGCGAGCCGGGCGAGCATCGCTTCAACTTTTTTCATAGGTACTTTGGTTCACACCGCGAACTACAGAGCTAATTTAAAGCTATTCTTATTCTTTATTGCACACAAAATAACAAATATACATACAAATTGCAATAATATAGCTTATGTACAATGGCGAGCTTAAGCTCGCCCCTCGCTTCTGGGTTAACCCAGAATTGGGTTTAGCTCGCCATTGTACTTACAGCAAACCAAATTTTGACTGCGAGATTTGCAGAAGAGGATATACTTATGTGCATTACAATTCCATTATGTTACTTAAATTAATTAATTTATTATTTATTTATTAAGCTACGTCAGCGATACAAACGATGTGAACGAAATATCCGACGATGCCAGCGATGCTATTCTTTCACCTCGCCCGGTGCGCCCGCCCGCTCGCCCGCCCGTCCGTCCGTAGTTTTCGGTGCGAACCCGCATTGTTTAGCCAAAGCTTCGCTTAGTTTATAGTTTCCCTCGCCTCGCTTCGCCCGCCAGCTCACTCGCTCGCTCGCTAGCTGGAGGTGTGGCCTGCGCTTCATTTATTTCATGCACTCGACACATTATTAACGCGTAAGCTTCCTAGCAGTTAGTTCTCTCTCTATTTCGAAAACCAGTAATTACTGATGCGTTGAAACAGTAGCAGGTCAAACATTTCCGTGAGCATGCTTCGGTCTGGCATCATTATCATTACAGTTTAGTTTCACTCTTTCAGCTTTATTTCCATTATATAGGATTAGGTATGGTCAACAGGGAAAGTCAATGAACTTATAAAATATTGTAGGTAGGTACCTACGTAATCAAACATTCAAGTGATATCTGACTTTCGTTGCTTGATTAATGTAAATATTTTAAAAGAACTCAACATAGGTATCAAAAGTATATCGGTATCACTTGTGTAAGTAGAGGTACTTAATGATCGTAGCGTTTACGATTTATATTTTAAGCACCCGGCAATTATTTGCAACAAACCTAATAAAAAAAGCCAAATCCTAATAAATATCTTTACGTACAGTTACAAAAAAAACGCAGAATAAAATTATACTGCACATTCTTTGGAAAAAAATGTCCGGAATTTTCTTCACATATCCGGATTTTTTTCCGGAAAACATATTTATGATAATTTATGGATATGAGAATCCTAAGCTTGACGGTTAAGGATAGTCGCCAAGGTCGGCCGCGGCGATGGTGTGGCGATCTGATCTTGTTTGAAAGGCTATCATTGGCCAGAGATCACGCAAGCTATTTGGAAGAGGTGTTTGGAAGGCGAGACCTTTGCCCAGCAGTGTGACACTACGAAGGCTAATGTACAGATCCATTTCCATCACTATTTAGATAAAATGAAATTAATGCAGTGAACTGCAAGGAAAACGGTCACGAGTAGATGTTTTACACCGCAGGCATTACTAGGTGGCCGTGTGCTGTACGGCTACGTAGGCGATGCACCCCGATGAGCGCTCGTTGAACCGAGTCCATCCACCCATCAGCACACAGCCACACTCACTGCTCCAACCTACACAATTATGTAAGTAGTTTAGAATAGGCTCCCCTATTTATGCAGACAGGATAAAGCTAAGTCAATTTTAATCATGTAAACGATAGAGTTTGTGTAAAAACCGTTTACTTTAAGGTAAGCGCCAAGGTAACCCGTAAAATTAAAATTTTCTTACGTTTTTTGCAATTTGTAGGTCAGTGTCAGGTTGTAAGTTGTAAAAAATGAGTCGCGCAAGTAACACGTATGTAGTTACAGAGTTATAATGATTAAAATCATTGATACAACCTTTAAAGTTCATTAAACCCCATTCAATAACTATTTCATGAAATTCATTCATTTGATGATTTTAATGATTATAATTCTGTAACTACATACATGTTACTTGCGCGACTCATTTTTCATCAACGCAACCTGTCACTGACCTGCGAATTGCAAAGAAAACAACTACGCGAAAATTTAAATTACGCGAACTACCCTGCGCTTCCACACTTCAGTTTGTATGTTAACTTGTACTACTGAAAAGTAGTGTATCGACCCGAATAATTTTCAGTCTATTTCGATCAAAATAATAATGTAACAAACCAGTGTTAGTGTACTTCTGTTGCTGACAGTACCTTGACGAAGGCCTTATAAAGTGTGTAACAAGCCCAATGTTTAGAACATAACGTATATTTTACCAACTCTGTGAGAGTGAAAACTGAAGAGATGAACACTACATTTCCGTAGCACATCATATAGACACTGTATCACACGGTATCATATATAAGTACATGAGTAAGCAGGTACGTAGATATTTTATTCATCAACATGATTAGATCTAAAGTGTGTACTATCGAAAGTGCAATTAATTATAATGAAGTAGGCACATTACTTGATACCAAAAGGGTTCTTTAAAATAAAAGACAAAAAAAAACTTAAATTAGAGTTTAATACTTCTTAAAAAAGCTAGCATTTGCTTTCCCTCGCGTCCATCAATATGTTTCTCGACTGTAAAGTAGCAATGGCAAGAGTGCGGTCGTGTTTTTCTTCGCTCAACTGCAGTTGTAAGTTCTTAACTTCCATTTTCAATGTTTTCACTTCGTTCTGCAGCCGCATGACTATTGTCCACAAGCTCGGCGAGGCTTGGCTCGATGTCGAGTGTATCGGCAGCGACGGTGATCTCACCAAAGCCTCTACCGCAAGATTCTCGTCGTCGCATTCTGAAAATACAATTATATAAAAGTATAAAACGTATTATCTTACGATTAACTCTCGATGGATATTTCACCTGATACCCACCTTGTAACGCTTGTTCAAGTATATAACATGCTACCGACTATAATATCTACTGTGTATTTTACTAGCTGCAGATTTTTTCCGAGGCGAAAGTCTCATTATCAGATATCATGTTAGTGCAGCTATTACTGGTATTGGAAATCAATAGAACATTAAAGACTAGTTCGTATTGTAGCATTTCAGGCATGCATAATATCGAGTGCTCATTAATTCTAGACTTGACTTCAAGATGTTAATAATAACTACAATTCCATAGAAAAATATATATAATATTGTACCACACAATTTCGTTAACATATAAAGATGTAAAGATTTATTAGAGTCGTAATACATATAGGATAAGTGAATATTTTCGAATAACTTATACCTCATCCAAGTAAAAATTAAACTAATGTGCATTCGTATTTAAAAAGTGGAATCAATATATTAATTTCAAGGACGACAAACACGACAAACATTAAAACTAGACGAGGAACAAGTTGTACAATATGATCCTTACAACGATTACACAAACATTCAGAATGTAACGCAAACTTTTAATAATATCAATTGTGTGTTATATGCTAGATATTTACCCCTTAAAATAGGCACAAAAGCAACGAAAACACGTACAATAATATTACGGTTATCTTATTAACAAACAGAATCTCATTTAGGCTAGAAAGTAAATATGTAATACATAGAATTTTATTTTCAGCAGTTTAATACAGTATCTGACAACACAACACGTATTATAAAAGAAATTAATGGATTAAATCCAACTCTTAAAAGGCATCAATTTGTTAGTTATAATAGTGTAATATATAGGTACACAAATACAAAATTACATACTAATGTTAATAAACTACAAAAATCGAAAAGTTAAATAAACAGATACATATTATACTTATAATTCATATAAAGATAAATTTTGAAATCAGGTAATAACTGTTTTAAACATAACAAGATCTACAACCTGCACAAATATCGAACACTTCTATTGCATCTCATCCCTATAAAAGAGAGAATAAAATTGTAGACACAGGTCACCAAAGTGTGTACTACTTCTATCCTATATGTGCCAATTACGTACTAAATAAAGACAAAAGGCTATTTCCAATACCCTCGAAATGAGAGTGTAATCAGACCATAGGCATTGTACATTTTGCGCGACCAACAATAAATCGATAGCTTCGTGTCAATGATCTTGCCTAGTGAAAGCTGTGCAATGTCAAGCTTTACTACCACACGTTACTAAGTTATTGTTACGAGAAAATATTACGATGCAATATTGCTAGGTTTGCATTCTAAAGTAAATAATAATAATACAGCAATATATAAGATTTTTTAAGTTAACTTAGCATTTGAATTAAATTACGGGATGCGCAAAATTATTTCCATGAACCAAATAAGATTCCAGATGGCAAGCAATGTGAGAATCAAAAATTTCAATTTCAATATTTAATTAAAATTCAGTAGTAATCAGTAAAAGAGGCGGTGTGTGCGAACAGCACAAGGCGGATTTCCAGTTTCCACTTCAATTAATCAGTGCCAGCATATGCTTGACAAGCTTCACTATTTTTAGCTCTTTTCCCCAATGGGCTGGGAATACCGCTTCGCTGAATCAGTTCTTATAATATACTTGTTGGTGACGCAAATATGACGTGTCTGTGTATAAGATATCTATAGATAGTCAATGTGACTTTATGAAGTAATTAAACATAAAATTAGATGACACATTTTCGAGATTAATCTTTCGAGACAAAAAGGACAAAGACATGTATGAGATAAGTGATATAATGATACAAGTCAAAGCGTAGGCAGTATTGCAGTTGGCACCGGTACATCGTACAGTAGCGTTCGTATGTAAATGTAGCATGCAGTGCATTGCGCTATCGTGTTCAATATTAAATGAATGGCACGCGGCGGGCGCTGCTTTCCGCTGTGATTACCCGCCGCACAGTCTAATAACTTGCCTCACTTGTCTCTATTAGCCCTAGCCCCTACGAATAATGCTCTTTGGTTTTGAATTTACTTAATTTACCGTTCTGATATAAAATCATAGTCATTCTCGTGGTTATTGTGCCACAATATCGATGTGTTTTTAACATATTGATAATTAACATGCTAGTTGTTTTTGCTTGCAAATTATTTGCCACTCTTTGGCGTACAAATGTTTATTTCCGTCAAAACAAAGCTAATCTATGAAACAGTTTTTTCAGTGTATACTTTATAAATAAGGCGCAAGTTATATCCATCTATTCGAAATATTTTATACATTTATAAATAGTAGTAATAGCTATATCCAACAAAGTAACGACAATTTTAATGACTCCTAATAGACGTCTGCGTATAAAAAGCACCATTTGGCATTTAATGGATTCAATAATAAATACAAAGTTCTATGAAAAAATTGCGTCCTTGGCATCATTCCATTACTGAATTCACCAATTCGTGATTATTGTATTTACTTTTAAACATTTAATATATTATTTCCTTACAATCTACGACTTGCTATAAGCATAATCATGCAAATTATGCAATAATCTAATAATGCACCACAAAAAAATATATTTATAAAATTTACAAGCAATATTTAAAATTACTCTCTCTAATTACTAAATAATACTGCACACATGCATTTGTATATGAAAAATCTATGTCAACACAGACCACACGCTTGATCGATGGTTACATTAAGCCTACATCAATGGCACTAGCACTCAATTGAAATCAAAGCGAGTGGTTTACACAAACAATCGCTTTGCTTACAACTTTCATTAGGTATATTATTACACTTAGTTTCTATGATCAGCTACAATGAAATGAGGATGCGATTATTTAAATAAAAACAAACAATTATAATATTAGTCAATGGGATCAGCTTTGGTTAAATGTAAAATTGGAAAATGAAACAATGTCAGCGGTCACTCCTGTGACAAGATAACATGACGTGGTTAAATACAAGGTAATCCGAGCGAACAGCGAAAAGGGTGATTGATATGTAGGAACAAGAATTGAGCATAAAACTACGTTTTTCTACTTATGTCAATCAAAATGATGAGATTTGGTGAGCTGTTTGACAAAGGTGCCACAGCACCAGGTGGAGGAACGCGCGGAGCGGGAGGCACGCGGGGGCGCGGGCACGGCCATCACGCGCAGCGGCGCCGCCAGGCTGGGGTGCGAGCCGCTGCGCCGCTCGCGCCCGCACATGAGCTTCTGTCTACGCTCGTCGGAACACTCCCACAGATTAGGATTAGAGCGGTTCATGTCGAATTTTCTGTCCGACAGCAGCCTCCTTGTGTCCGGCCCTCTATACAAGTATGCGTCCGCCGCAGAGGAGCTTTTGTTACGTTTTACTTTTGTCGTTTTATTACAGCCGGAATATTCGGGCGTGTTACTTCGCTGGACGGTCGGAAGTTTAGTGTAGTTATAGTGAGGTATGTTAGTAGCGGGTGCGTGATATTGTACTTTACCGAGAGATAAGTGGCCGCAGTCCACTGCAGGTGCGATTTAAAGGCAGCCGCATGTAACAAAATAGAAAGATTCAGACTACCAGACCAAGAGACGGTTGAGCTTAACAATGTCCTTACTAGATTAGATTTTCCGGCATTTGTTTAATGTTTATACACAACAAGCGCAGATTGAAGAGGTTCTTGCGATTTGTTAGTGACAAGATATACTTTGGTGATGGCAGTAAGGAAGAAAATACTAAAAATATTCAACTACTTATTGAACCTCGTATAATCGAGTCTACGATACGGACACAAAATAAATAAGTGACCTCTACTACGACTAACTACTTTGTACTCATACGAACTAAAGATACAATAAATAAAATTGCTATAATTGTTTCCGTATCTTCTAATTTGAGAATAAATGAATACTAACGATATCAGATCTACGAGAGCTAATACAGTGAACAAGAGATTATCAAAGCATGCTGCACATGCACTTAGAGATGTGTGCCTATATAAATACCGATATAAATATGAGAGAGATACTGAGTATTGTAATAAATTAATATACTGATACAAGGAGTGCTTAATTAATAAATATTATCGTCATTACACCAACAACAGCAAACTTGAACAAATATTATTATCAAGCGCTACTTTTATGACTAGCGAAAAATTTGGTTTCATGTATAAATACAGATCTTTCATTCTAAGAACCAACTGATAATACGGTTTCTTGACTTCGCATGTCTCCTCCTTGTCGACTCGAATATCTCCAGCGGAATATTGGGTACTGCATAATAAATACGCTGTGTTAGTGGATACCTTCTACCTGCTTATAATGATCATTCAATTACTACAACCATTATGCTATTATTCATACTTTGTAAATAGGTTCTATTATGCATTAATCTCATACTTAGCGATATCGGTCTACTTTTATTGTTGGGTGTATTGCAGAGGCACAAAGGAGTCAATATATTCCACAATTATTTTGAATTCCGCCGAAGCAAATAGCAGCTAGTTTAAAATATAATCAATGGTAGTCTTTTTCTACAGTATTTTAAGAAGGCTTGTCTGGTATGTGGTAAGGTAGAACCAATAAAAGATACTCACCTGAACTGACAGCATTTCTGCAGCGCGCCGAGGTGCAGTACGCTTCGATTACTTTTAATATTAGGGCGTCCTCTTCATAAGAATTGGACTTTCGTTGATGCGGCGCATATGGGTGCGTCGGGCCAATGTTTTCGTCCGAACCGACCGTGAATGATTGCGGCCTGAGAGGCGGCGCCGGCCGTAAACATGTTATGCTCCACCCTACGTATGCATGCAAGGAAATATTGCATTAAGTAGATATAATAACTTATTGGTTGTCAACACACACAAAAATACACCTAATACATTCATCATTGTGTGCAATACTTAATTGTCATTTACAAAATCTTATGTATGAAATCAACTACATAGTTCAACTGTATGAGAATCTTTACGCAGTTATTTCCTTTTTATATAAAAACCGTGTGCCAAATAAATGAGAATTATTTACCTTTATTGCTGTAGTTCGAGCCAGCCGTGTCGATGAAATCAACAGATGAGAACTTTTTGCCGATAGGAGTTTTGTTTGGCTTGGCAGGTGATTGGTCAAGAGAGTCGCATGAATTTAAGAGCCATCGTGCCGACTGATTCTTTTGTTTATTTTTTTGCGTTTGTTGCGTATGTTGTGTGTAGCTTTGATGATTGTTGAATGAATGTGATCTTTTGTGGTTTGTTAGACCAGACGATAAATCAGAGTTATTGCTGTCGCTCATGGCCATCTGTTGAAAAACAAAAGTTGTTACTAAACTGCAATTTTCAATGCGAAAATATTTTATAAGTTAGCAAATAGATATATTTGTGCAAGTAGTGAAAATTTACAAAATTTCTGCAGCAGCACTTGTTCAAACATATATATCTTAAATAAGCAAGGGCATCTGGCGGACACTCGACAGCTGTACCATCACTGCAGCATTTCAAACATCAGATCAAAGGATTATAAGTAGATATGGCATTTATAACATTGAATTTCTGGCATATGTATAATTGTCTACTTTGGCGATAACACTTCGAGTCCCAGTTCAAATGGGTTTCAATAATATAAGGAAACCAAACACTGCCGTTCAATTTATATGCCTAAATATTGTGAGGAACGGGTCATTAAGCCTTACCATGCATTGTTTTCATCTTAATCGGTTAGTATAATTACATGATTTCTACTTGCAGTGATTGTTTTGTTGTTAGTAAGATGAATAAACACAGGCAAGGATGATCAAGTAAAGCACTGCAACACTGGGGTAACTCTAATGACAGTATTAATCTAATGGTTACAAATCCTCAAGGCAATATTATCTTCAAACCAGTGACACAAATCAGTAGCTCTTTACAAAAGAATAATCCTTGCCTGAGTCGGTGACCACGGTAATGGGTAATTTTGCTTTCATCCACCAGTGTGCGTACAAATCTGAACGATACACCACAAAGCCGCTTTGGGCTTCAGCTAAACCCTTCTGCACTTTCGATAAGTCCTCACTGCGAGACCTCGTTTTACGCATCTGCGAATTATTCTGATCCATGCTTTGGTTATTTTCTTTGTTAAAGACATCCCGATTGCGTGGTGCGTTAACCCGAGATTGCCTTTGCATATTATTGACTTCGGGAGTTTCACGGTAAATACGCATATGATAGTGCAGGCTAGGCTTCGACCGTTCTGTTATGTTTAAAGTGCTCCACTGGCAGGGAAGTGGCTGCCGCACGTTCTTGGGGATCTCTATGTGAGTGCTGGGTTTCCTGTACACTCTTGGCGGAGGCTCAGGTTTCAACTTGATCTCTGGCACGTAACGTTCAATATTACATCTAATAGAGGTCCGTTTAATTTGCGCTGTTGGTACGGTCGGTGCTGCTGCAAACGTAGACGTCACATTCATATTTGATGAATCCATAACATCTAGACTATTCTCCGAAGTGACACTGGTCACGCAAGATGTTCTAGCAGTGGATCCGAAAGGCGACGTACACCTACATTGATCCTCATAGGTAGCTGCTTCTATTTCAGACAAGGTAACTTTTTTTCGATGGTCGACATCAAAACTAGCTTGAGATAAATTAGTTAATGAACCTTTTGAATTATCAGAACTTTTATCGTGGGTATCGGATTCATTGCCTGTGTTGCCAGAGCTCGAGTATTCGTGCATATTCAACTCTGGCGAGGCCAGATTGCAACTTCCCACAACACCTGAATCAGAAGATCGAGGGCTGGGACAAATCGATCTATTGCAACATTCGCATTTCCTATGCATTTTGTGGTTTTCAGACTGAGAGCTCATTCTATGCATCCTGGCATCTTCATTTCTGTGGTAATTCTCAGTTTCCACCATTGATCTAGACATAGATCGTCTTATTCTTTTGTCGGAATTGAGTGAATGCTTCCGGAAGGGCACATTGGTGTTCAGATTAACGTTGATTATCTTCATGTTTTCCTCTTCGTTTCTAAACATTGGCGGCGGGTCCAGTATTATAGATTCTATAGGACTGTATCTCTGTTTTGGTGACGGAGGAGCTAAAAGCTGTAATACATCTGATGTTAATTTTTCATCAGCATTTTCTTCTTCCTCGTGTGTGTAACTTTCCTCTGTAGATTTCCAAAGTTTGGTTACTGCGTCATTTTTGGCACTAACATTTGGGAAGCTCCGCCTTGTTGGTATAAAATCTTTTTCTTCATTGCCAAGCATATCAATTTCCGTGCTTTGATCCATGTTAACTAAATCTTCACAGGCCATGTACGATCTTACATCGAAACTGGAATTCGCGGTACTTTCGGAATGTGGGGCAAATGGAGAAAAAAATCCTAGAGAAGATTTCTGGTATTGTTGGCCGCTATTAATAGTGTTGTTAGGTTTATTACTGCCAGCTGCATTTTCAAATAGATTTCGTGTACAATCTGCGCTGACCATTGATTGATTTTCATCCAAATGCATATCAGCGGGGTTGTCGAAATAGCGTACGTAACCAAAATTACTTCCCCAACTACTACATGATGATATTGTTCGCGGACTTTCCATTGCATTTTGTCTCAGAATTTTTGAGGCACCGACTGCTTCTGCATCAGTACAGCTAGAGCTTGTGTACGATTCAGTCCCATCGGTTTCTCTGTCACTATCATCAGAATCAGAATAATCAGCGTCTGCGCCTATAGTGCCATCATCTTCTATTTTTAAACGAATATGATTTTTGTGTCTTCTTCTCACAGGCAAACCAGTCAACTCGAAAGCTTTGGCCCATGTTCTTTCATGTAAAAGTTTGCGTAACATTTGCCTCGTGATAACTTTTTTCTTAACGAGTCTCGCGAAATATTTGGTTAACGAATAGTAAGGTGATGCAGAAGGGTAGCTAGGCGGTGGCAATGTGACGTGATAAAGGCTGCGGCGGCTAGTGTTCAGGCTAGACAACGCCCCTTCAGAAGGAGAGCGGGTCAGCTATACAACCAAAAATAAACCTTAGTCTTTTGTATAAACAACATATATTATTCTAGTTGGAGTGGGTATGAGACACAGTGAACATTTAAAAAATAAAATCTGTATTGTATAAGCAAAGTAGGGAAACATTTGTAAGCAGATACTTACATGTGGTAATGATTGTGGTTGTCCAGGCTCATGTGCTGGACTGCTGGTGTTGGAGTGTTTTTGTAACAAGCTAACCCAGTTATCAGCCTCAGCTCTTGTCTGACACACTGCCACAATTGTGTCTATCATTGGGCCACCTATTTCAAATGCATTCTTTCTGGTATCTGTATCATCTAATTTGGAGACTGTGATGCCAGTCAATGGGAGACAACCCTACAAAAAATAATATAGTTAGATGACAACTTATTTAATATTGTAATTTTTTACTAATTTGATAGAAAGGAACTTACTTCATACACAAACGCTGACACTCTCTTGCTGACAGACAGTAGCAGTAATGCAGAGGGGAAGAGGACGAGATAGCGGTCTTGATGTGAAGGGCCTACAGCAACACTGCCCATATGCAGAACATCGCCAAGAGATGCTAGCTCTCCGCCGGGCCAGCCGCGCACCTCACCTGTTACCACCTGAAGCTCCAACTCTTTTTGTCGTCTTAAAGCCGCACAACCACTCTGAAAGAAGTAGATTGTATGAAGAAAACTTTTATCAAATATAACATAGCTTATTACTTATTTACAACTCTTAGCTCTTAAACAACATCTATTATGACTTAATTCACTATTCACCAAAATCAAGTAGTATAACACTGAACAAATATAAAGCGATGGTCACAATCAGAATGGACTCGGTAACACTGCATACAATGTACAATATGTAAACGGTGGCTAAGTTAGCACCGGGTACAAATTGCAAACACTTTAAACCTTTTTGAAACTCTGGCCATAAATTTTAAAACCAGAAACAACAAAAAAGAGCAAAGCAAATATAACTTACAGCTATATCCTTGTACACAACCGAGGCACGGTGAGTGTCACCCCTATCTGGGTGCGCTTCATGCACATGTCGGGCCAGCTCCTGCAGCATCGCAGGGTACTTGCCCAATCTTCGGAATGGCTTCGATAAGCCAGCTGTCAATACTAGCACCCCTGGACAAACAGCACCGGCCTCCTCCATCCATGTGTTGAGTTCTTCCCTAAAACAATTATGAAATATACCCTACTTAGAAAATAATTCACTTTATCCAGCCCAGATCAGTGGCACATTTAAAAATGGGGCTTAAGAGACAATAAAAATATTTGTAGTTTGGTCCTAGCAATATATTTTTAAGTTTATGAATCCTTAAAAATGTAAATGTTTTCTTATTTTTCTTAAACATCCCCATGTTTAAGAAAAAAAAGAAAACATTTACCAAATTATTAAAACAAACATCATGAAAAAAAACATGTTAATAACATGAAACTTCATCATATTCTTGCTGTTCAGACAACAAAATTCCAAAAATAGATGTTATTAAATTATCTATTTCCTTAGTTGTTTACTTACTTGTACTTATCAAGAATACAGACAGCTTTTGGATGGCCAGCACAATAAGTTTGATGAACACTCTTAATTTTGGGTGCCCACTGTAAAAACAGACCACCCACTCGCTGATCAGGCCCTGTTTTTGTTGCACATTCGTCCAACAGAGCTAAAAACTGTTCATGCACTTGTAGCACCTCATTAATATTGCCTGTCAACTGTCTAAATTCATCCCTTGTTAACCTAAAAGTAAATTAGTAATAAGACTTAGTGAGCTTGTAAAAAGCTGTAATAACAATATTTATATTAGAAATCAGTAATTATAAATCTATAGAACTAATATTTTATTCTTTTGGTTGTCACTTTATAATTTGTGGAAAAGATCTTATTCCTGTGCTGTCTAGTAATTATTATGAAAGTTCTCTTTTATGATTAAAATAGAAATAGCAGTCCTTTTGGACTTTGTGTTGTCTAATTTCTGATTCAAACAAAAACTTACATGTCACTTTTCTCCAAAGGCTGTAAGAAGTTGCTGACAAGCCCCTGCATTTCAGCCACATGAGCCTTTTCAGAGTCTATTATATCCTTGAGAACTACATTTCTGAATGCCTGTATTTCTGACGCTGCCCGTATAGGCGACGTTGTCACACTGCCTGATGGATCTGTGTTTACATTTTTTTTTAGAGTTTTATATTCTAAGCAATGTTTATTGTATTTTATGTAGTAACAACATATTAAAGTAAGATGAAATGGGAATGCATACCTTTATGTTCAGTCACATAGTTGCTAGGAAACCAGCCTGTGGTCTCACCCAAAGTTCCCTCCCACCATCCACCTTCCTCTTTTTGGGTAACAGTAATAATATCGCCCTTTTTGAAACATAGCTCGTCATTGTTTTTACCCTTAAAGGAATAAATCGCTTTCACCAAGCAATTTTCCGTTGACATTTTATTTATTTCCTGGCACCATGATATAAATTCTAGAAAAATAACTCTAAATCAGAATTGAAAATGTTGATGGTAGCACTTTTGTGCGCACAAATTATACCGATTGGAAGTTACATCAGAGGCTTCCGAAATACGGCCACGATTAGAATATATGAGTAAACATTTTAATAGGGAACACAATTTATTTCAGATAGAAATATTTTTTGGACAGCTTATAGAAATAACAGGAAGTGTTGGTGTCAAATCAAAGATTTTCATTACACAGTAAAAGTATTGTATACATCAGGTTATTTGACTGCAAAACACTTTAATTATGCAGAAACAATACGGTGTGAGCATTCATTAACTGAATATCAACCTACAAAAACGTAAAATCCTCGATTTTCACGGACTTCCAGTTCCAAAAATAAATACACCACAGACTAAACTAGACTACTGCTGCCAAACGTTAAACGTCAGAAAAAAATAGAGTAGACTAGTGTCTATGGATGAGAAAAAGAAAGATGCTCTTCAGCGATACCAGGTACCCGGTTTCCCAGAACATTATTTATGTTCTGTGTCCGGGTGGGCAACAATCAAGATTAGGCAAGATATTTTTGAATTTCATTTGTCGTTTATACTCAGTAGCAGGTTCGGAGTTTAAACTTGTATGCTCGCCCTACATAACATAGGACGGCAGATGTACAGACGGCAGCACATCAAGCTACTACAATCTGTCAAACATTAATAGTTTTTTAACTTTATCGTTAAAGCATTAGATACAAGGTTGATTGGGAAAATTGGAGTTTCGGGTAGTTTGATTGCTTGTGCGTCTGTACATACTAAACAGCTGTGACGTTTTGCTAAAACGAATTGGTGCAGCCGTACAGGCGTGACGTTTTGTGTAGGTCTTTCCTTATGTGTTATGATAATTATAACACAAAGAGCAAAAAAAAGCGCCAAATACGCAAAGAGAGACCTAAGCCTACACCTACACTTATAACTCCACCGGTCAACTCTACTGCTTTAGTTGTGACCGGGTATTTAAAAGCAAACTCGGTCTGGCCAGCCATATAGGGCACACGCAAGGAAATAGCATTAAAGGGTCGCCGTTACCGAAATCGGTAAGGAGGACTATATATATATATATGATAATTATAATCTACAATTTCATATTCTTCAGTAATTGTCACACTCGGTCTTTGACTAACATTCAAAACTCCGAGCTCAATGTAGATTCATCATGTCTATCTGTCTGTCTGTCCGTCCGTATGTGATAGCAACTTTATTCCGACACTATTAGGACTACACAGTTGAAACTTAGTAGATAGATGTATTCTGTGAACCGCTTTACGATTTTAAACTGAAATAAAAGACGTATGAAACTGAAACTAATTTTTTTTTTCATCGAACATATACGTACGGGATGTCTATAGATAGGCCTTTAAAAATGACATTCAGGTTCCTAAAACCCTTTTTTTTCAGTCAATTGTTTGAAAGAGACACTTCCAAAGTAGTAAAATGTCCGTCCCCCCCCCCCCCCTCTAATTTCTAAAGAAAGAGGAAGAAAATTCTGAAAAAATGTAGGGTTATAGAAAGTAAAAAAAAATTTAACGGACCTAGTTTTGAACAAGATTTGATGTTTAGTTTTTGAGATATGGGACTTTTTCATCAAACTGCAGCAGTAACTTTAATACAATACAACATTATTATGAATGAGCCTTCAGAATATTTTTAATTATTTTGTTTGATGCTACGGAACCCTGTGTGCGTGTGAGTACGACGCGCACTTGGCTGGTTTTTCAGCCTCTTTCCTAATACTTCACACAACAGTACGTGGCCGAGTGCGTGAGCGCTCATCTCATCCTTTGCTATGTAGGTATCTACAGGAGATGCTTTATCACTTATCACCCAGTTCGTAAGCTGCCTTAGAGAATAGTTTTTGATAAGACGTAATAACCAATCACGCGCCAAGCACTCTAGCAGCCCCATGGTGTAACGTAATAACGTAACGTAAATACGCACTCACAATCTATTTATTTTTTTCGATTCAAATTCATTGCGTTATTTATGCTGTCGAATAAATTTTTAAACAGCATAAATCAATGGATTGTGTTGCTTTGACAAATTGATGGGGATTGTATTTGTGAGTTAAGTAGTTAATTATTTTACTAGAGTGCGAGTTACGTATTCTATTAGAATGGATTTCTCTCAATAAATAAGTAGAAAGATTAAGCGCTACCACTCGAAGGCCAGGCGCAGTCCCAGCCTAAGTCTTTGGGCGGGGTCACGTCACAAGGGGCCATAGCCAGGAATTTGGTTGGGGAGCGATTGGGGGGGGGGGGGAGGGTTGTTAAATATTTGTGAGATAAATCTCTGGATTTAAATAAAAAAAATAATCAAGGTTAAGCCGCCTAAGGTTTATTTCCAGGGGTGCATTAATAGCTTTCAGAAATTGTGTTAGTTTATAAAGATATACTGAAAAGAACGCAGAATTTCAGAGCGAGCAAAGTGAGCTCAAAAATTTTAGCACTACATCGGGTAGTACCTATATATAAAAGTACTCTGTGATCGGGTAGGTTAGATTTTAAAAATTTTGCACCCTTCCTCGGATAAATTAAGTTCTTTTTGTTCATTTATACAGGAATGAGTATAGGAGGAACTCTGTCAACTTCTGGAGAATTAAAAAGTACAGGATGTATTAGCGAGTGAAGCTAGCTGGAAAATTTTGGCACCACTTCTTTTTTTAATTTATACAGAAATGAGAATAGGAGTACTGTATCAACTTTTGCAGAATAAAAAAAGTATAGAATGTATTGGCGAGCAAAGCGAGCCAGAAAATTTTTGCGTTCCGCCTCGGATAGTTTGATTTCTTAATAGTTGGCGGAGATTTCGGGGGGTTGAATCATAACGCCTCCTTGCCTACAGCCCTGCCCCTGAAGTAGTAAGATTTTTCAAGTTTTAAGATGAAGAGAACGCAAGAGCAAGCGAAGCGAGCTGGAACTCTTTTTATTTTATTTAAATCAATGACTTCAGAAACATGATCACGGTCAACCTAGGCTCAACACAGGCGGGGTGGTCATGATTTTTTCATTCATACAGAGATGAGAATAAAAGTAACTAGGTGCATTAGCGAGCGAAGCGAGCTCGAAAATTTTAGAGTTTTGCCCCTGTGTAGCCCCCCTGGGACCGCGCCTGCGTTAGACTTACCTATCACTATTATATACTAGGTAGAAGTATCAAGTAGGGTTGCCATCCGTCCGATTTTTCTCCAGATTTATTCTATTATGGAACTTTAGAAGGCGTCCGAGGGCCGTCCGGGAGGGGTTCAATAAAGAGTTCGGTTAAAACCCGGTCACTTTTTGTGTCAACATATTTCAATGCGCTTTTTTTACCCATCCCGCTCTGGGCGGAGTGCAAGGGAGTGTCAGACTTGTACTGACTAAAATCCATCCATGTTCCTTCTTTGCCCTTTGTGTCCCAGGGCCACTGTATCTCTTTCGAACAGTCCCGCAGCCCCGGCAGGCATGGGCCCTTGTAGACCCCTTCCTAGTTGCTGACATCTCTAAGAGACGCGCGTGGAACACGAACCCGCCGTAGACACGGCCTGTCGTCATCAGACGGCCGGACGGCGAGCTAGCCCATTACTCATCGTATTTCAAGTGACTTTGATCTTCTTACGCCAGAACAAATCTTCACAAATTACAGCGTAGAAGTCTCGATCACATCAGTTTTTACAGCCGCATCAAAATCGGTCCATTCGTTTAGCGAGACACCACACCGACACCAAATAGACAAATAGAGCCACAGACAGACAAACAGATAAGTTAAACTTAAAACACCCCACTTTTTGCATTGGGGATTTATGTCAGCCGGAACCAATGTCTTAATTTATCGTGCTTTCCGAGGCACTAATAAATCTTGGTACATAATGGATGGTCAGAAATCACCCATCTACAGACCGACCTTCGTAAGCGCTAATCCTTAAAGATCGGCCCGTGCGGCTGTTATTATTAAGCCTGAGCAGTAAACTAATTAATCTTAAACAAAATAAACGATCCTAATTAATATAATAACTGATAGCCATACTATCGCATTAGCTTATGACCTGCAGAGAGGTAGGTAGTTGTTAAATTTAAATTTTATTTCATTCATCAAAAACCAATTCGGTTTTCATCATCTGCCTAATTGTGTCCTAACTATGTTGAGGTAGGCTTCCAGTCTAGATAGTAGTTAATACTGGTAAATAATATGATACCCCCTTGTAAGACTGGTTCACTTTCGGACCACTAACTACCTCTAATGACAGTCAAAGATCTACAAAAATGACAGCTTGTGTCCCACGGCTTTCCACTTTTCTTGCTATCCGAGGTACAGAAGAAACTTGATATGTAATGAATGGTCACCCATCTACGAACTGAACTTGGCTTGGTTTTTGTTAACTTGCCACAAACTTCTCAACTTGGTTTACTTGGAAAAGGAATTTTGGGCCTTTCATTAGAAAAGAATCTCTTCCTCTAAGTAGAATTATTTATTGGTAAATTTGCTCACTTTACAGTAATTAAATAGGTAAGCGCAATAAAATTAAAAAGTCTTGTACAAATTTTAATAAATGAAAAATTACATAAAAAATATAGGCAATACCTATCACTTATGTGTAATTACAAATTATTAGATATATTATTTACATTATCTTATGTATGTATCAATCTTATTTAAAGATTATTATGGAGATTACTGTTTATTACAAAAATTCATCACACCAATCTTTCAAACACTGGTAGCAGTCTGCTGATTGTTTTGAATTGGCATTGCATGTGTCTTTTAACCACTCCTGGAAGAGTTCTTTGTCTTTCTTCAACACCAGAAACTGCCCCAGCACTGTGTAAGCCTGCAAGAATACAAATATTTGATTAAATAAAATGATTAAAGTTTCTATGTTTAATAAATAGCCTCCACCAGGAAGCAGATGCCCTGGACAGTCAGCAGATTGGCCACATTACTGGATGAACTGATAATTTCATCTGTTTATGCTAGGGAAACTGAAACAATTTTTTGCAGTTGGATAAACAACACCTAGACTTCATGCAGATTGTTATAGGAACATGAAGGTGTTGTAAACTATGTACTTCTGTTTTTAAGTATGAGGAGTTTTTGAAAATGATATAATTTCACTAGTCACCAAACTTTGGGTATACTTAAATAATATTGTTCTAAAAATAACTACAACATAACTGGTAAGAATGAATAATACATGTGAACACTTAAAATTCAAATCAATATTACCAATAACCTCTATTATTGTGCATGAACAACAATAAGCATTTCTGTAATTGAGTGGTTGATGAGCATTGTGGTTTCTGCGGTTACAAACTGCTTGCCTAGTAAAATAATGCTTGAACTTAGGTGAAGGTTGAAGGACAGTTAAGTGGCTAAACCAAACATTTTCTATTTTGTTCTAATGTGGACAAGATCTCTGTCATGGATAAATAATCGACCAAACAACCAAGGTTGGAAGCTAAACATAGCTTTAAACTCCTAATAGTTAATCATGTACTGTTTACCAACCTTGTCAAATCCTGCGACTTCCAGCCTCTTTCCTAATACTTCACCGACGCCTGCTAATTCAGTTACAGGTTTTTCGCCCATGGGCTCCGCAACGAAGTTTCTATGTTTCTGGGATGTACTCGACATTGTGAATTAATAGCTTGGTATTCCTTTTAGAAGTATTACTCAATTGTCTTATTATGTTACACTTTCACACTCTTTGAATTAAAAGATATCAATAACGATGATTAATGTAACGGCGGGCAAGCGTGCAAACAAATCAATTGGCTTTCAGGGTTGCCGTGATAGAAATTGAGAAATCATCTGTCAATCAAATAAAATTCGAAGGTAGAAGCATGGAAGAAGAAAACTCAATTATTGGTCAATGGGACTGTACAAGTAACGAGGGGGACTAGGGTAGTTTTTGATCTCGGATTTGGCAGACTGTCAAAATCAGTGATCTTTACGAGTTATTTATTCGACCAACGCGATGGTGGAAACGTTAGTTCTTACATTATAAAGTCATGATGTATTAAATGATGATTAATGTATTGTCGTTTGTCGCACATACGTCAAATAAACCATGATGCACTCTGGTTGTGGTGGATTGCTGTTGGAGGTGAAAATAACGGTGAAGGGAACAGTGCCGTATTTTGTATTTTTCGTTAATGTAGAATGTAGATACTATACGATTGTACCAGTGGCGTAGCGCTGGGGGGTAGGAAGGGGGGCGATTGATGTTTACGAGGATTTAATTAATAACATCAACAAGGCTTTTCCGTTAAACATCGATGTTTATCTACCATCGATGAATATTGAATACCTGAACGAAACGAAACGAATCGTGTGACAAGTGACATGACATGACAGCTGTTGAAAACAAAGTATAATTGTCAAAATGTCTGGAAATCTAAACAAAAATAACAAACTGGTTTACTGCCTGCAGTGAAGCTGGACCGAATGATATTGTGGCCCTGAAACAATTGAGCAATGGAGACTGCCATTCGTGATGCTCATTCATCATGAAACCATTACTGATTAAATATTATAAACATCATTAACAAAAAAATACTACCTAATGAATATATAGGCCTGGTTAATCAATGTTGAAGAAATAGGATAGGATATGGAAGTAGGATTGTCTAGATATGTGATCGTATTTAAATGGTAAGCAACCAATCAGTTAACTTACCATGGAAGCCTCAATTGAGGAGAGTTTATATTGTGCAGTATTAGCTGAAGATCTGGATGCAGTTTCGCGGGCACTTTCCAAAGGTAACAAATATTTGTTACACACAAAAGCAATTTTATAGAAAAACATTATAACCAACGGTTGTATGGCAGATTTTGCTATCAGCGATAAGACCACCATCATACCCATAGAATTAGAAAGATTGTAAAATTGCTGTGTATTTATTTATTTACCACTTCAAGCACTAAGTACAGAGGCGGACTTAATGCCATAGGCATTTTCTACCAGTCAACCTTTGGTGTATCAAGTTTCATATTCTGTCAATCTAAAGAGTATTGGGAAATAATATGATTAATCTTTATTTCATTGCAGGTGCCAATCCAAATAAGACTGCCAGCCAAGGTAAAACTAGTTTAGGCGAAGCTGCAAATAATGGAAACATTGATATTGTCAAACTATTAATTAATGCCAGTGAAGCAAAACCGCATGTGCCTTTATCATATGCAGGTTCTCCTAAAAAAAGGCTAGTCAAATGCCACAAACGCAAGTTAAGATACCACGGACAACATGATGAGACCGTTGTTAAATGCAAAAATTTGAATGATAGAACTTTTAAGGATTTTCATTTTGGTCAATATGAGACAGTTGGAGTAAAAGATAATGATTCTAAAACAGACACCAACCAAGGATACTTTGTATTTATACACAGTGATGGTTCTAGCAGTGATGAGAGCAAAATTGGTGGTCTGAAATCACCAATAGCTGCATCATCATTGACTCCATCACCTCAGGCTGACTTGGAATGGGATGAGGACATAGGAAATGTAGCTCCAACTACAAGTGAAGATGAAACTTGGTCCTCTATGTATAAGTAAGTGGCTTCTTTTTCTCTTAATTGATCTATGAAAATAAAAATAAAAGTTATTGTAATTGTCATATATGTCAGGATTTACTCTGTTAGGCTTGTACATCATGTGGGCAGACCATGAGTTGACCGTGCTATGAAAACGGTTCCAAGACGTCTTAACTTCGCCGCGATCCGACACCGAATGTCCGAGAGTTGGACATCAGGGCTCTGTACAAGCACACCGAGAGTCGCATGATGTCACCACTGCACACTGGCGTGCTTTCCAATTTATTTTATGTCTATACTAATAACCGGATCCGACATATATTTTAGTTAGTTTTTTTGTAGTAGTGATTAAAGTAGACAATCCAACTCATTTTTAATGAAGATTGATCATGATCTCCATTTATTTTTTCATCAGATGGTATGCAGCAATATTGGAGTCCACCGGGGCAGCCATAGCAGCAGCCTCTGTGGTGACCAATGGAATTGATCAACATGATGCCTTCATGCAGACTGCATTACATTATGCTGCAGAACAGGGTCATGTTGGAGTTGTCAAATTGTTAATAGAAGCTGGTAATTATTGTTGAAACAATATTTCATGTTGGTGATACTGATTTTGACTGAATCTAACATTTCATGGGTCTTGTACCACCATCCATTCTGATGCCCTAGTATGATCAGCCTTTAACATCCCTGCCGATGGGGCACAGGCCTCCATTCAAGTTCAGTGCAGGCTACCCTTATCTCAATGCTTTAGGGGTTGGTGCAGCATGACTTCATCTTCCATACATCTTTATAAGTTGTCATTGAGTCTCATCTTGCTGAAAGTACACCTGAAATAATTTGTTTTCAGGCTGTAAAGTAGATGCTGAAACAGGAGATGGAGTGACAGCTCTGCATGTTGCCATAATTAAAAATTATATAGATATTGTGAAGATTCTTATAAAGGCTGGGAGCAATGTCAACCACAAAACTTATGATAGTATGACACCTCTGCATTTTGCTACATCAAGAGGTTTCTTAGATTCGGTGAGTACATTAAACACTGGACTGTTGTATTTGTGACATAAACATGCAACCAGACACACAATAACTACCTCACCTACTATTCTGTTTATTTTTCTTTTTTGCCACTTGTACTGTCCTACTGCTGAGCAAAGCTCTCCCACAAAGCCTTATTTTTTTTTGTCCTGTTTATTCAAAATCAAAATCAATATATTTTATTTCACATAGGCCTAGATGGGCAATTATAAAAAGTCGACAAAATGGTGCACGGTTCGGGTTGGTCGTTTCCTATGGAGAAGAACCGGCAAGAAACTCCATGGTTACTCTTTTCAAATCATTTGGTATTACAATTATCATGTATACAGCATTTGTACTAAAGTATGGGGGAACAGCGTAGGCCCGACAATAAGTTGTTGCTTACTACACAAAAAATGTAGAACAAAATAAAAGTTAACTAAAGTTAACAAGCAGCTGGGACTTTAAAAAGCCTACTATGTTCACACATTCACAAACAAGTTTATCTTCAACGTAGTCCTTGATTTTGTAATAAGCTTTTTTAATAAGGACATGTTTGATGTAGTTTTTGAACTTTCCATCGGTCAGTTCAATAACTGACTTTGGCAACTTGTTATAAAAGCGTATACTGTTTATAAGAAAAAAGAAAAGACTTGCTAGTTTTTGTTAATCTGAATTTAGGTATTACAATTTCGTGTTTACTGTGTGTATTTATATTATGAAAGTCGCTTCTAATTTTAAAAAGCCCTCGATATTGTGAATGTGTGCTTTAGTAAAAAACGCAACATATGTCAACGTACCCTAGGCCAGCTTCCATCAAGCGTATTTTTATCAGTCATCGGTTAACTATTATTATGACTTGTAAAAATATCATACATGTTGTACATCACCCCCAAACTAAAGGATAAAAATGGTGGTTTGACTTATTTTCTATACAATTCTGTCAAACTGTTTTAACTACTCTTCCGAGAAATGCTATCTGACTATCGATAAATCATTCCCTAAGTCCGCTTATAATAATTTTCAGGTAAAGATTCTAGTCAGTAATGGAGCTAGTTTAGAAGCTAGGGATGCAAATGAGAGGACAGCATTGTACTTAGCAGCCGGTCGAGGTCATATGGACGTGGTCAAGTATCTTATTGATGCTGGTGCTAATGTTAACAGTGAAGAAATTCATGGTAAATAATTTATGCTTTTTATAGAATGTAGCAATACCTACTGACTAATGTAGATAATTTCACAGCTACTGTTTAACTGAGACGGCGCCTAAGGTGTACGATGCGGCAGGGGACGCAGAAGCCCATCAATGGGCGACTGGCAGATCTTTTACGTCACATCATCACATCCTTCCCGCACCAAATCCATAGTTAAGCCTGTGACATTCTCAAGAAATGATCAAAATAATGTCATTTTTTAATGACAGTTTTTCTCGCATGGAGCCAGCTGTCTCTTTCATGGAATGCCTATGGCCTAAAAATGTGTTATTGTGAATTAATGTGATAGCATAGACAACTATTTGACTTTTTTCAGGATACACACCCCTCTGTGAAGCTGTTTGGCAAAAGTATGTTGTGGGTGTAGAACTGCTGTTGTTATCTGGTGCTAGGATCACACACTCACATAGACTTTTACACAATGCTATAATACAAAGGCAGGTATGTTGAGAATCTTCGCATCGCACCACACTAATTTAGGTACCTTTACTTAAAAAGACGGAGAGTCCGACAATTTTAACTCGTATTAAAGCACGTTAAGGCTGCGTTTTCACCAGAGATGAGCGAGGATGCGTAACGAGGGATGTGTGTGGAGCTCACCAATCACATAGCTAGAATAACTCAAGCTGTGAAAAAGAAGCGATATTATTGGTTAGTTTCACAAACACATCCTCGCTCATTTCTGGTGGAAACGCAGCCTAAGCCGTTGGTCCCGGCTGTCAATTGTAGATCTTTGACAGTCGTTACAGGTGGTAAGTGGCTCAAAAGCCTGACAACCAGTCTTCTTTTCTTTCTTTTTAAAAAAAACGTTGCCCCACACTAGGACTAGCGAACGCTAGGAGAGCAGCGGTGGCCCAGTGGTGGAGACCCCGACTTACGAGTCGTGGGTTCAAACCCAGCCAGGCGCATTACTTTGTGTAAGTTATTTCATCACCACTGCTCTCAAAAACGGTGAAGGAAAACATCGTGAGGAAACCGGCATGTCCTAGAACCAAAAATTAAAAGACATGTGTCATCTACCAACCCGCACTGGGCCCGCGTGGTGGATTATAGCCCATTCCCTCTCATAGAGAGGAGGCCTGCGTCCCAGCAGTGGGAACATTAATAGGCTGATTATGCTATGCTATGCTACACTAGGACTCCCCACTCTATCGTGGGTGCGTTTACAAATATTTAAACTCACACAGACAGCCAGACCCGGAACAACTACTTGTAGGCCATTCAAATTTGATCCGTGCGGGAATCGAACCCGCGACATCGCTCAGCCGAGAGATAATAGAGGTACCATATAACCTAGTTACTGGATTGTGGAGGTCAGATAGGCAGTCGCTTCATGTAAAATACTGGTATTCAGCTGCATCCGGTTAGACTGGAAGCCAACCCCAATCTAGTTGGGAAAAGGCTAGGCAGATGATGATTTTAGTATAATTAAGTACCTATATCGTGTGTTAGCAGTATTCAGTTCCAAAAATTGGAACTGAATACTGCTAACGCCTTTATACGTGATACGTCTTTCTCTTTTTTCTTTCACTTGCGACGTTCTAATAAAATTAATTTTCTTTTCGCCTACAAATAACGTTAATGATTGAAACTCAGTAATGTAAACAATGTGGTTTCATTTTCAGGTGGAAATCGTGGAAATGCTAACTTCTTACGGTGCGGGCATAAACCTGTTCAATGACAATGGTGACACACCGCTGCTTTTAGCGGTCAGACTAGCACAGCCTGCAGTCGCTAAAATATTGTTATGTAAAGGTAGGTAATTAAAGCCCAGTGGTCTATTTTTTCGCATTCAGCGATAATCATCATCATATTTTCTGTGAGCACCAAAAATAAATTTATTTTCAAATCTTCACTTTGAAATGAAGAAACGAAAGTTGACAGAATATTACGAACTTTTGTCAGTCTAAATTTCAAATTTGTTACAGGTGCAAATTCTAATTTGTGCAACAGTATAACAGGTGCTAACGCGTTGCACATCGCCGTTGAAAGTGTAGCTAGCCACGAAGACTTTGAGGAATTGTTGAAATGTTTAATAGATAATAAGATTGATTTAAATGCCACAGCTCTTACGGGCGACACTGCGTTAAACAGGGCTCTGTTGTTGCACAAGTAAGTTCACGTGTTCCTCTAATATAGCATTGTTCCAAGTCCTGCTAATGTGAATACAATCATAACCCGATAGTATTGTGTGTTACAACAGCTGGCATCAAGAAAAGGCCGGCCCCGTAGTATGACCACCGTAGACAAGGATTTCTTTGACGAAAGAATCGACAAAATGACAGATAGTGCAAAGAAATCTGTCATTGTGTCGACACAATCTGTCGTTTTCTCGATTTTTCCGTCAAATAAATTCTTGTCTACGGTGGTCATGCTACGGGGGCAGGAAGAGCAAATAATTCCTATATTACCATAACAATCACGATTGGCACACAGATCACATGACTATTTTTCTAATAGGTAAGTTCATTGGTGCTTCTCTTTTTTCAGAGACCATGCTGCAGTTCTACTGATTCGCTATGGAGCAGACGTGAACACTTGCGATTTACACTCGTGTGGTCTCGACAATCTGACCATAGCGAGCAGACGACGATCGTGTAGCTTAGCGTCGATGTTACTGAAGGCAGGTCACTATGTCTCGGTACCCGATCAAGGCGCCACCGTTCCCAAGCCAGGGTGCACAGCATATTGGTTACATCATGCTTGCAAACAACCACTTAGTCTCTCTGATCACTGTAGAATAAAAATTAGACACATAGGCGCCAGTACGGGTAAGACATTGTATCGCTTCATATCGTCACTCCATCTACCAAAGAGTTTAAAAGGATATCTTATGATGGAAGACGAAGGTCTGTACTAATTTGTAATGTGATTCAGTAACAAGTCTGGGCTATCAAGAAAAAAAAACATGTATCTATATGCATTTTTATTTAGTAAAATTACACAGTAGTACAAAGGTGTACTTAGGGTAAAATATAAAATATTTGTTGATTAGAATATCTTACTTATGTGACACAATATGTTTGTCCATAAAAAACTTCAAAATGAGTTGAATTGTTAAAAACACCGTAACAGTAAAGAATCTAGCTTATTTTATGTTTGTAATTATTAATTGGAGAATGAGTACTGAGGAGACATGAGTACTTGAGTAGTAGTTTAAAAGATGTTTACATTTTCTTGAGGGCTAAAAGGATCTTCGGCATTGTATCATGTTACAGTAAAAAGGTACAAGTTATTAATACTTAGTTGTAGAGACAATTAATGTTGATTATTTATATTTGTTATTTATGAAATGTATGACGTAGGGTAATATAATTTATTGACTAAAAAGGACCACTCATTCTCCTTGAATATTATTATGTAAAAATGTCCCAAGTAATGTGGGTAATGTGAATTGGTTGAAATAAGAATCTAGTCTTAAACTAATTAATACATGTATTAATAATACAATTAGTAATTAAAATAAATGATATGAATTCAGATATAATACATAGAATAAAGCAACCTTAAGTTGCTTTTAAGCCTACTTACACAGGGTGAGTAAATTATAATGTACCTACCTATTCTGTTGAAATACACTGTACATACATATGAAAATCGAGTTTTAATCATAACCCACAGTGTGTTTATCTTTATAAATTTTAATTTGTTCAAAAGGTAAGTGGTTATTGTAGTAGAAAATATGTAATTATGAATAACAAAGCCATCTGGCTACAAGCAATGCCTTATAATTATAAACAGTAGGTAGATGTGTCGTCGCAATATTAATGAACAAAAACTTCTATTTTTCATCGAAAGCTATTTTTAAACCCAGTTTATACGACGGTAACATACCCACCTACTATAAATAATAACATTTGTTCAAACGAGACCAACAAATCCATAGAATTTTTATATCTAACACATAATATAATATGAGACGGAAAATTGCGATTAGTGACTAAATAGTTATAGAATATTAGATGTTAAACATTCTATGTTAATAAATAGATTATATCTTTTAAAGTGAATACCTATAATGGCAACAATTACATACCTATTTAAATCACAATAACATAATCTGTTCATTGCCTTATTTCAATCAAATAAAAGCAAAAAATTGGGAGTGTTAACATAAATTAAACATTTCTACAAATAATAATAACATCATTAAAAGATATAGCACATTAACAAACCAATATACATAAGATTATACCATTTGGATTACATCATGCAAATAAATCAACATAAATAAATACCTACTAATAGCAAGGGAAATTAAATGCAAAATAAAGCCCAACTAGAAATATAAGCTAGCATGAAAGTGCATGACAGTAATATAACAGTAACTATTTGATCTAAATCAATGAGTAACTTCTAACTGCCATTTTTCTTGCATATCTCTGGCTGGACTTGATATCAGTCCTTTGGGCTTGGCATATTATCAGAAGGGCAATGACCTTTGATGTCCTTCATAGTGTTCAGTTTAGGATATGTCTCCATTAAGAAGTTAACCAAATCAAAGTGTTTGTTTTCAACAGCTTTATGGAGAGCTGTTTGCTCATCTGCATCTTGTGCATCAACACAAGCTCCAGAATGAATAAGGAATTTTATTGTTTCAATTTTACCTAAAAACATCAATCAAAGATAAGTGACAACTACTAAATAGTGTATCAATACAATTTAATTAATAGACATGAAACCATTATACACTGCTTTGTTATCTCAAAAAGTGATTGTGTATTTACTAGCACTCCTCTCAAGTGATTGGATAAAGTGAGATGAAACAATAAGCAATAAAAAAGTACTACTACAAGTATTGAGCTTGCCTTATTTGCTTTAGATGAGATAGGGAAATACATTGAACATTGTGTACTCTATATAATTTTAACATGATGAAGGTGATTACCTGCCGCAGCAGCCTTTAGCAATGGCGTAGCTTGTCCACTATTGGTCTTTGCATCAATCAGTGCTCCATTTTGTAATAATATCTTACAAATATCCACATATCCTTTTCGTGCAGCATAGTGCAGTGGTGTGTATCCTGAATTATCTGGTGTGTTCACTATATCTCTGGCATTTCTTGCCTTATTTATCAGATATCTGACTCTTTCCTCATCACCAAAGAAGGCTGTAATAAAAAAAAAATACAGCTGTTTTTGATACTGGTGTACATTGTTTGCAGAGATGTTATGGATATGATATTTCGGATCTGGATACGGATATAGAAATAAAAATATATCGGTTTCGGATACGGTTATGGATATGTAATTATTTCGGATTATCTGTTAGTTTCGGTTACGGATATTAGATTGAAGTAAAAATTTTACTTCAATCTGGCAAAACATGTCCAAATTAAACTCGACTCTGTTCGCATTTTGTGTCAATTTAATACTTAATACAAGACTTTCTTAAATTAAGTATCAACTCTTAAATAAAAACTAACTAGTTATAAAAGAGGTTATGTTATGACTAGAAATAACAAACAAACAAACTGCAAGATTTATGTGGCGCGCAAGCAGTGAAACAAAAACCTGTCGAAACATTGTTTTATTTAGACTCCGCCCTTATACAAAACTATCCGAAACTTGTGAAACGGTTACGGATATATTTTTATTTCAGATATCCGATAGTTTCGGTTACAGAGCTCCATAACATCCCTGATTGTTTGTTTGCATGCTTAATTTTATCTGGCACACCCATGTTTTCGTGGGTTAAAGAACCTTATCAGGAAGCACTTCAAAATATGAGATACTAACATGGTGGCACATTACACCTGATAAAGTAGCAATTTATAAATAGTTACAAATAATATTTATCTAGTTACCTGCATACCACAAGCCCCTCTCCCAATGCATTTCAGATAATGTTTGGCTAACAGACGCGTTAGCATGGGTGCAATTTGTGTGGTCACAATTCTCTCCATGCTCCATTTTAGTTAAAGTAATAGAATATTATGAAGAACAGTACAGAGGTTAAGATTGTGTTGCATTAAATAATGCGCTGGAGGGTCCAAGTGATCTCTGTCTCACCAGTGCTTGAAACTATCTTGTATCCAAGCTGGCTCAATGAATTAAGAGTATCAAGAACATTTGATTTGATTGAAACCCCATTCACAACTACACCTGATCCTGGAAACTTTTTAGTAAGAGCTCTTATCTCCTCATCACCTAGTCCAAAGACAGAGCAATCATTTGCATGCAAAGACCCTTTGATAGCAATATAAACAACACAGTCTTCTTCAGTTAAAGGTACTGTAGCCAAGTTGCATGGAGACAGGATCTGGCTGCCCTTTGTGTCCATAGTATTAAAATAAATTAAACTGATCAAGGTATATTTTTCAATATGATGATTCTGGTTTACACTTCGTCGTCTTTTGTCTGATGTTGGTAGTTGCTCAAGTGCATAGCCTCTTTGCTAAAATTGTTGATATTATCTTGCTCCACAATTATTGATGGTTCTGGTTCTGAAAACTCTTTTCTCATAGTCCACATATACTCATTATAATCTTGTTTGACAGCTGTAGAGCTAGACGCGACAACCTTGTAACCCAACACCTGTAATGTTATTGGTCAATTAACACTGTGACAATATGACTCATAGGTACAGAACTGCAATGATTCAATTAGCCATTATGTAATTAGGAACGCACAAAATCACAAACCTCGAGTGCGCTAAGAATCACACAAGGATGTTGTAAATAAACAATAGTGGACTCGTCGCAGTAGCCGCCACATGCGAACCTCTTGAGCTGTTCTATGTCGCCAGCTAAATACAAATAAAATTGTTCTTTTAATAAAAATAATAAAGATAAACACATGATATAAAGTAAATAAAATGAGAAGAGGACCGTGTTTAAATCTAGTTGATAAGCCCAATTAGACAACTTTATTTCTTTCCTGTTTCTCATTTTACTTTCGTAATTTGTCAACATCTACCTTTCAAGCCGGATACCAAAACACGCCAAGGGTTTTTATGTCCATAAGATGCTAGATTACCTCTAATCAGAATGTAGGGCATTGATAACGGATAATATTTCACTTATGTCGTATACTGTTACAGTACAAAACAAATAAAATTAATTTTATTACTTACGGCAGAACTGAACACAAACACAAATTGCGTTGTATTGCGATGCAATCGCAAAAGTAACAACACCAGTGCTATCAAACTTCTATAGTAGGTATTTTTATCATTACTACAAGACAGCAATATGCTTTTTTAGTAAGAGTAAACAGGAGCGAGAAAGTAATAATGTTGATGCTATTCATCTGAAAAGTAATGACGTGTATTTGATTGTAGTGTGGTGTGACCAATGTAGTACTGCCATTTTCTAATATTTTCCCGAAATTGGTTCATAAATCATTGATTACTTTACTATCAAATTATTCATTACAAATGCATTCAATGGAGATCTAAGTTTTTCGCAAAAATTGAACAGCAGACAGGTTCGGAACTTATTGCTTAGTAATTTTTCAGTTTCGGCAATGGCAACATATAGATGTGCTATTTTAATGGCAACACACCTTTAATAGTCAATTGTCATTGCTTCCGGTCCGGCTCCGTCCTTTTCTGTTTCTCTCTTTGCGCGGTAAATTGAACTGCCTATGATAATAATTGATAAGAACAGACAAAGTTCTTGCTAGTAATAAGTAATACTGCTGGAATTTATACTATACTGGCGCTCCATTTTGCCTAGTTGAGCATGGTTTATCCTCAGATTTATCTAAACATGTCGGGTCAATGAGGCCATGCCAATCATGACATGGATTAATTTCATCTTGTGACTGTGATAGTGATAGTTTGTTTGACTAGAGTCGGTCTTTACGATGGGAGCAATCACAAGTACTGGCAGATTTTCAAAGGCTAGCAACATACTTGACCAGGACTTTCTGTATCGCATTATACAAGGTGTAAACGGACCCTTCACGAAGCCGTTAACCAAGCATTCTGTACATCAAACAAAGTAGGTAACCCTACACAAAAATTATTGCTGGGAAACGACATTATTTTTGGGGTGAAAAATAACCTTTTACGGTAAAACTCAATGTAACGCACTCACAACATTGTACTTATGGATGCACTGAATAGTCAACGGGTCATAGAGGTATTTAAGGCGAGGTTATCCATATTAACGTCGTTTTGTATTGTGTTTTATTCCTATATAGCACGGATTTAAATTCTGAAAAAAACATATAACATATTTCACACTTCGATCTAGATATTTCGATTACTTGCACTTTGTTGCATCCAATTAAATCGCAAAGACAAGTCTAAATGATGGTTTTTAATATTATTTCATTTGAGTTATATTAGGTTTATAACAATAAAACTTATACCATTATAAAGGTCGTAAAAAATGTGACAGTAAACGGCAATCATAATTTGAAATATTAAAAAAACCTATAGGTACCACCATTTCCAAAATTTGCTGTTTTCATCATTTCATACTCGCATCGCGTGCTTCAGTCCCGAGCGGAACGCATTGGAGGTCGGACGTGTGCCAATTTTTCGAACCCCGCTAAGTTCTGTTACGAGCTGAGCCAAAAATAGTTTGTAAAAAATAATACTTAGTAAACACCGAGCCTAGGTTTATTTGAAATGTCATTTGTTCACAAAAGTACAGTAGGTACCTAATAGGGAACGTAGTCAGAAGGTATATAAGAGTTACGCAATAGAAAGAGAGGCAGCTTCTAGGAGAATATAACTGTAGGTAATTAGCGCTGTGCGGCCTGAATTGAACTTTATTGTGTCGTAGCAAAAGTCGCTATTTATGATTTTGCAATATTATTTATAAATTTCGGTAACTTTGGAATGGGCAACTACAGTACTTTCACAGTTATTATGCCTTTTAAATGGGACTGTAGCTTCATTTTATTATCTTTTTTTCGACAATTCAAAACTGCCTGTAACTGGCCTACTAAAATGAAAACATTTATTCCAATAATTTTTTTTTGTAAGGAGTTCTAAAAATGTTTTGTAGGGAGCCCGGTAAGCCGAAGGTTATCGAGTTCGACATGGGCAGAAAAAGAAAGTATGTAGGGGAGAACGAGATAGAATGAGTAATGGTCGATATCGTATTTTGTACGCATGACGGCCGATCAATCTATATAAAACCAGTTTATGCGGATCTCTCATTGTATAGGAAATCTATACAAAGCGAGGGCAATTTATACTGGAAATGACAGCTTCATGTGCCGCCGTGTGTACCTACTAGTGTTTTTATTTTGTTGACTTATTTACATATTTAAGATAAAATCACTTTAAATTTTTTTTATTTTAGTTTAATTTATAACCTTAAAAACTAGTATTTAAAAAAAAATCTCCGTAACTAGAAGGTTCCCAGGTATGGTTCCGAACAAAAAAATGATCGCAATAGCGCAGAGAACAAGTGCCTTTCGGCTTCGTTAAGGGTCTATTTACACCCTTTATATCATTAATAAAACTATAAAGTCTGTATGCTTATTTTACAGTCTCGAGGCCTACTACGTTGTCTATGCGAATGGCTGGTGCGACCACTTCTTAAAACTTTATTAATTTGTTGTTTCTGAAATCAGTGTTTAATTTTCAATCCGGACATATTTTAGTCAAAGATTAATTGGTTTGTGCATACATGCAGTACCTGAATCATTTTAACCAATACTTCATTTAGAACAGAAAAGGGTCAACCATGACATTCTATAGTTTTTTTCTAAATCGTTTTGTGGAGCCACGTTCGTAGCAGGTTTAGGAGGTGCTACGCCGTAGCTGAGAGCTACGCTCACATATCACTACATAGTATAAAACAAAGTCGCTTCACGCTGTCTGTCTGTCTTAAAAACTCGCAACGGATTTTTATGCGGTTTTCAGTAATAGATAGAGTGATTCAAGAGGAAGGTTTATATATACTGCACCCGTGCGAAGCCGGGGCGGGTCGTTAGTTTTTACCATAAAACCAACCAAGTGCGAGTCGTACTCACACGCACACAGGGTTCCGTAGCAACACAATATAATAAAAATATTTTGAAGCATAAGGTCATATGTTGTAAGGTCAAAATGACTGCTGTAGTTTGGAGAAAAAGTCCCATATCTCAAAAATTAAACATCAAATCTTATTCAAACCAAGTTTTTTTTACGTTCTACAATCCTAATTTTTTTCAGAATTTCCTCCCCTTACTTTAGAAATTAGGGGGGGGGGAACATTTTACCATTTTGGAAGTGATAGACAGTTCTTTCAAACGACTGACTTGAGAAAATGGTTTTAGGAACCTCAATGTCATTTTTAAATACCTATTTATAGACACCCCGCACCTATAGGTTAGGTAAATATTTTTTTTTAGTTTCAATTAATGAGAGCCCCCATATTTTTTATATATTTTTTTGTTTTTGTTTAAAAATCGTAAAGCGGTTCATAGAATACATCTACCTAACAAGTTTCAACTGTGTAGTCCTAATACTTTCGTAATAAAGTGTCTGTAACATACGGACGGACAGACAGACATGACGAAACTATATTATTACCTATATTCCGTTTTTTGCCACTCGGCTGCGGAACCCTAAAAAGTGGTTTTTGTGTCTTTTCATTCCTATGATTTAATGCAGTGATGGTAAATAATACTTAAAACGTAAGTTTTAGGAACAGCGGTTTTTCCCGTCGAGCGCGCCCCCGCGCCCGCCTCCAGCGTCGTCTTGAGCTCATTGATAATAATAATTTGGGAGTAGGTACCTAAATGATTGCGATAGGTACTTAATGTCGCTCGGTGTCCAACTTGTAACTTTTTTTTAATATTTTTGGGACGAAAATAATGACATGGTTTAAAAATTATTGGAATCGATTCAGGTACTTATTCTGAACAAACTATATTCAGATTTCTCATATACTAAAAATAATGTTGTACAGGTGGGCATAAAAATAAAGTTATTCTGTTAGTATTCATCATTACATAAATCAGAGAGTACCTACTTTGTTTGAACGTAGAAGCAACGTTCTGAAACAAAAGACGGTCAAATGTAAATATTGTCACGATTTTCGGAAAATTGTTGAAGAAAAGTTGAACTTTGAAGGCGACGAGACATTCAGTGTTCTTTTATAACCAGTTGTAAACAAGAAGTTAGGTAAAGTCAACATAGCAGTTTCGTTTTCAGGTAAGGAATAAAAATATATTAAGGCCACGAATCACATTTAAAACATCTTTTTGTTTGAGTCAATACTCTCAATCAAGATGATGATTGTGTCAATCAGAATAAATTTTAAATATGTTAGTAAAGTTAGTTTTAGGTTCTAAGCAATATTAATTACATAGATGCACTCCACTATGATATCCAGCTGCATCTACCACCTAGTAACTTGAAGCCCGCCTCAATGTAGTTGTATATCGTCGCACTCGGACACGAGATGTACCTATCTACACAAGCATTTGTTTAAAAAAAAGTTGGCTCGTCTCCATTTTCAGACTGGCCTGCATACTCCATTTTTTTGAGACTGTACCTACTTACGTAGTTACTTCAATAAGTAAGTGTTATGTTTCGGGTTAAACTTGCTACTTCATGAACGTTGAGTTTACGCTTGACTGACACAAATAAACCACACCCCAAGACGACGACCGTATAGGTAGCTATATCTCCTATCTTTTCTTAGCAGTTTGGCGTTTTCTTCTCGCTTCGAGGAATCCCGGCAAAAAGGGTGGCGTATTTATGGGGAGTTAGTTTATATAAAGCGTGTTACTACACGAAATGTATCTGAGGGCAGACAAACAGATAGATTAATAAGGTACCGATAAAAATAACAGGTATAATAACATTGAAATTTTACACAAGGCGAACCTATGAGATATGACGATGCGCAATATTTTTCAGTAATATGTAAGGATCACACGTCAATACCTCAATGTTCATACGATTAAGAACAAATGCTGTATGAAAATGTCGAGTGTGTGTGTCGAGTCTTAACATTACACTGCAAAAAATCGTTAGTTCCGCGCCGTGTGAACATAGGCAATAATATCGGAAATTGGATAATCTATCGATACCTCAACTACCTGTGGATACCTTTACTACCTGTCGATATTTTTTCACCAATTGCCCTAGCAATGGGCAGCTAGGTAATTAATTGCTTCGTGTAAATGGTTCTCAACTTTTTGTAGGTAGGTACCGTAATACTGATAAAAAAGGGTCCAAAACCTTGAAACATAACACCCGTATAAATCATTGCCTATTATTTATTACAATATTAGAAAAACTTACGAATCGTGCTAAATGGTTTATTTAACGTATTACCCGCGAATGTTGCATGTCACCTTCAAAGTGTGTTGTATAAAGAGAATATATATTATTATTATTGTTTTTCTTATTACTTTCAGTACCAACCTAAGTGTTTTCCGACATATTAAATATCTTTAGGGTTTCGTGGTTTCGTGGAAGTAAGTATTTTTTTTTACATTGAGTACAGTTTCACAAACACCGCAAAACATACATCGGAGTCAATATTTGAAACTATGTCGGTAATTCAAGCCTCGATAAATAATTGTCTGGACTAACTAGGTATTGTTTTTGGAAACTGACGGTGTAGTTTTGATAAAAATGTATGGACGTATGTCTGAAATAAATATAAATAATAATAAGTCATTTCAAGTGTGATAATGGTGGCAAGACATTTTTTTAAAAAAATGTCAGCATATAAAAAAAAAATGCTAAACAGTTTATTGTTTGCACTTTTAAAATAGTGACGTACCTACTACATATTATTATATCTGCCAGTAGACGTTAATGATTCGAAGTCGAAGTGGAATATAACAAAGCGGCATTTTAGTCGTCTCAACCCTCAAACAGCTCAGGGAGTGCTAAAAGGCAAGCGGCAGTGACTTGGAGTCGCGTGAGCTTTTATTGTAATTGCGCGCTAAATGTACGTATTTGAGAGCTCAAATAGGGCTGGAAACATGTGATACGTAAGATGACGTGTTTAAAGAATGGTATTATTTTCTTGCTAGTGACGGCTGTTGTTTGTGGGCAAAGTTCGACGAGATAGGTAAGATGCCAGTCGTGGTGGTGAACCACGAACTTGGAATTAGGTCATCATCATCTGCCTAGCCTTTTCCCAACTATGTTGGGGTCGGCTTCCAGTCTAACCGGATGCAGCTGAATACCAGTATTTTGCATGGAGCGACTGCCTATCTGACCTCCACAACCCAGTTAGTACTGGGTAATACGATACCCCTTGGTAAGACTGGTTGTCAGACTTTTTGGGCCACTGACTACCTAACGACTGTCAAAGATCTACAAATGACACCCGGGACCAACGGCTTAACGGCGTAACTTGGAATTAGGTATAATACTAATTTATAAAATTCTGCTTTTTTAACCGACTTTCCAAAAGAAGGAGGTTCTATGTTCGCGTGTATGATTTTTTTAAATGTATGTCTATACACATGTAGCCATAATTCTGTTGTCTGTGAACAGATTTTGATGATTATTTTTCTAGTGTGAAAGAAATGACTCGCAAGTTGATCCCATTTAAATGTGATTGTGATCCGAAGAAGGGTTTCGGAGTTGAGAGTGACACCTTAACGGTTGGAAATAATTGTACCGTGTTTAGATATTTGCTTTATAACATTGCAAAACCAGTCCATCATTGACCATCGGAAGGTCTGACGATGTGTCTTCGAGTCAAAAATCGCAACTTCTGTACGGCGAGAATTATTCTACCTTATTTTCAAGTATTTGCGATTGTCTGACCTGAATGAAGAAAGCCTTAACCTGTTTCCTCAAGTACGGTTTTTTATTAAGTGTTTTATATTTTCCACTACTTTCGCTTCCTTCCTCACTCTCTTAACAGTCATGAGCACAAATTGACAATATGTTATTTGCCCTACAAAATAACATTTAACGACGGACAACTCTCCAGCAATTAAGAGATAATAAGGCCTCAGATATTACCTATTGTCGTCTTAATGAAAAAGAAAATGCTCCGACGATTTTTCTTAACAACTTTTATGTGGGTAGGTACATAACATACCTATGCTCGTCATTGGAGAAATCCAGTGTATTGCTTCATTAGATCCCACATTATTAAGGGAACGGATTAATACAATAAACCGATAATACAGCAATATACCTATGTAGGTATCAGGTTAACACATAAATCCCAGTAGACAGTTGTCAAAGGGAATACCAAATTTCAGGGTCAATTACCGATATGAATGCCATTATCGTTCTATAGTTTACTGCTGCGTAATGAGTTATTTTGATGACTATAGATGCCTCTATTTACTTAGCTCTTACGGCTGTACTAAATAAGAACCGATTCCTCAGTCCTCACATTATTTTTATTTGGTAATGCCGTGAGACACATTACTTACAGTCTTTCTTCTTTTTCATGTGGTTAGTGCCTAACCTGGTGTCAGAGTTTTATGCCATGACTTGGCTTTACATGCCATCAAGATATGTATATCTCTCAGGCATATAGGTTTCCTCACGATGTTTTCCTTCACCGAAGTAAGTGATAATTATACAATACGCACATGAATCCGCAAAATCAGAGGTACGTGCCTTGGGTTCGAACTCGAGGCCTTAGTTAGTTACGACGCGATGATATAAGCATTGTTGTACCCATTTCCAGTCTGTAATATTTTTTGAAGCACCGCAGTGTAGCATCGCCTCTGCAGAATGAACATTGGGGTATTTATGATCAGTGATGCGGGTTCACTGTGGGCGTCTATTTCAATATTAGTATTCCAACACTTTTGCACAATTTTATTGGTTTGAAATCGACAGACTATAAAATCGCTTAATATACTGAAAAAAAACTGTTTTTTGCTGACTTTTTTGATTGGGCGCATAGTTCGCCCAGGGCTCAGCTAGAGTTGAAATTATGGTAGCCATCAGCGGTCTCAGGTAGGACTCAAGTTACTTTTGTTACTTTTAGTCCATCATTTTATTTGTTTTACTAAGGAGAGTATGCAAGTTGATGGTATTTTTCAAGGTATTGGTATTTTTAAGGTAAAGCATTGTCCCACAATGTCGCTGCGTCATGAATTACTCTTGTAGCGTTAGAGGGATTTGGTATTATGTTCCCATCAATCTTATAAAGCTGTATTCATATTATATTATGTCAGTAATCAATAACAAGGAGTAGATAAATATCTGTACCCATATTCTGTTAAATAATAATAGGTGCTTCGTAGGTTAGTTGTAAATACAAAGTATAATAGATTGATATGTTTGTTTTATTATTGTTGGATAAGGTCATAATGTACTTATCTATGACCGACATATTATGTGTAGGTATTTGTATGTTTGGGAAATATTATCTTTTTAAGAAGCACTTACCTCCTCGGTTACTAGTTTTTTTTTTTTTTTTTTAAACTTTGCCCCACACTAGGAATTGCTCCTGTATCGTGGGTGCGTTTACACACATTTAAACTCACATACACAAACAGCCAGACCCGGAACAACTACAACACAACTAATGTCACAACTAATGTCGTCTTTCGTAAAATAATACCCAATAGGGTTTATAGATGACCAAAATAATCTAATTAGTCAGTCAGACAGATTTCCAAAAAACATTAGGGACGTATTTTTTGTTTTTATTTCACGTAAACAAAAATGAAGACGATGCAGTGCGTCGAAAACTCGTGTTACGTCACATTTCGGTACAGTTTTTACCGGAAAGTGACATCACAAGCCTTCATGATTTTTGATTTTCGTCAATATTTACTGATGTGATAAATCAAAAAATATGGATCCTATACTTTTCGACAATTGAACTGACGGACTAAATATATTGATTTTTTTTTACTTAGGAATCCTCCCTATTGCCTGCGAGCATACTAAATGTAGGTAAGTATGTCGTTCCCGGTCGAAAATAACTCTCTCAGTATCAACTTTGGTGTTATAAATTCCTAGTAGAGACAGTAACTTGCTAGGTACCTATATAGGCTAATACCTACAGCTATTTCGAGAATCATTAAGCAATGGACGCAGACGGACGAAATGCAAAAAGCCGTGCTTCAAAATAGTGAGTCAGCATAAAACAAGTAGAAAACGGTGAAAAGGGTGTTGTGTGAAAATATAAAATATTAAGTCAAAAAATATTACAGACTGGAAATGGGTACAACAATGCTTATATCATCGCGTCGTAACTAACTAAGGCCTCGAGTTCGAACCCAAGGCACGTACCTCTGATTTTGCGGATTCATGTGCGTATTGTATAATTATCACTTACTTCGGTGAAGGAAAACATCGTGAGGAAACCTATATGCCTGAGAGATATACATATCTTGATGGCATGTAAAGCCAAGTCATGGCATAAAACTCTGACACCAGGTTAGGCACTAACCACATGAAAAAGAAGAAAGACTGTAAGTAATGTGTCTCACGGCATTACCAAATAAAAATAATTTGAGGACTGAGGAATCGGTTCTTATTTAGTACAGCCGTAAGAGCTAAGTAAATAGAGGTATCTATAGTCATCAAAATAACTCATTACGCAGCAGTATATAAAATTGCAGAATTTATTAAAAAAAATGATTTTCTGACTTTTTTTAATGAACTATGCGCTCAGAACTCAGCTAGAGTTGAAATTATGGTAGCCATCAGCGGTCTCAGGTAGGACTCAAGTTACTTTTGTTACATTTAGTCCATCATTTTATTTGTTTTACTAAGGAGAGTATGCAAGTTGATGGTATTTATCAAAGTATTGATATTTTGAGGTAAGGCATTGTCCCACAATGCCGCTGCGTCATGAAATACTCTTGTAGCGTTAGAGGGATTCGGTATTATGTTCCCATCAATCTTATGAAGCTATATTCATGTTATATTATGTCAGTAATCAATAACAAGGAGTAGATAAATATCTGTACCCATATTCTGTTAAATAATAATAGGTGCTTCGTAGGTTAGTTGTAAATACAAAGTATAATAGATTGATATGTTTGTTTTATTATTGTTGGATAAGGTCATAATGTACTTATCTATGACCGACATATTATGTGTAGGTATTTGTATGTTTGAGAAATATTATCTTTTTATGAAGCACTTACCTCCTCGGTTACTAGATTTTTTTTTTTTTTTTTTAAACGTTGCCCCACACTAGGAATTGCTCCTGTATCGTGGGTCCGTTTACACACATTTAAACTCACATACACAAACAGCCAGACCCGGAACAACTACAACACAACTAATGTCACAACTAATGTCGTCTTTCGTAAAATAATAGCCAATAGGGTTTATAGATGACCAAAATAATCTAATTAGTCAGTCAGATAGATTTCCAAAAAACATTGGGGACGTATTTTTTGTTTTTATTTCACGTAAACAAAAATGAAGACGATGCAGTGCGTCGAAAACTCGTGTTACGTCACATTTCGGTACAGTTTTTACCGGAAAGTGACATCACAAGCCTTCATGATTTTTGATTTTCGTCAATATTTACTGATTTGATAAATCAAAAAATATGGATCCTATACTTTTCGACAATTGAACTGACGGACTAAATATATTGATTTTTTTTTACTTAGGAATCCTCCCTATTGCCTGCGAGCATACCAAATGTAGGTAAGTATGTCGTTCCCGGTCGAAAATAACTCTCTCAGTATCAACTTTGGTGTCATAAATTCCTAGTAGAGACAGTAACTTGCTAGGTACCTATATAGGCTAATACCTACAGCTATTTCGAGAATCATTAAGCAATGGGCGCAGACGGACGAAATGCAAAAAGCCGTGCTTCAAAATAGTGAGTCTGCATAAAACAAGTAGAAAACGGTGAAAAGGGTGTTGTGTGAAAATATAAAATATTAAGCCAATAAATCCCAGGAAGCTACTGGGGCACGTCCACGCTTCAGTTTTCCCCTGGGACTACTGAAGTTTTCAAAAATCTTCCTCTACTTAAAATCTGGCATAAGAGTGGATAAATACAATCCATGTAAGCCTTTTTCTATGCGGTGCAGTCTTTTCGGGAAATATTGCTCGGACCATCGAAAAATAAAACAAATTAGTGGCTTTTCATAATTAATTAATTAGTTTCCAGTACAAATTCACGTCTTCTAAAGCTTTAATAAAATAAAGTGTACGTAAACTTGTGTGTGTGTGTATGTGTAATGTGTAGTGTGTAGTGTTATGTACACTTAATTCTCAATGTTCGAAATGTTACTGAAATTATAATTAAGTAATCTAAAGCCATCAGATATTTTTTATGTTCACTCAACCACTATCTTTTGATTTCTAGCCTATTAAGTATATTCTAAAGACTTATCACGAGTCTAGCACTGGATAAATAAATTGTTAGTTAATCTAACCTTTAGTTTATTCAGAAATACGTCGATACTTATACCTTTTAGAAGATTATGAATACGTTTGTATTTATACTTATAACTAGATACTGCTATTGACTTAAAAACCGTTTACAAAAGAGATACCCCTTTATCATAAAGGGCTAGCAACAATCCTTTAGCTTGCCCCTTTCTCCGACCACACCGGGACTCTTTGTATTTAGATTATAATCAATAACCTTCCCGCATTGAGAAATAAATTCCATTCGTCGTGTTGTTCTAAAATTGTATTGTTCAAATAATTTATATAAAGTTGTAAGAAATCGTTTATTAAACACACTTTCAAATTGGCAACTGACAGTTTAGCAATTTATTAAAATTAGGTTATAGTAAGATCGATTTACTAACTAAACTGTGAAGTTACGAAATAGATAGGTACTTACTGTTACCAAGCTTATTATATTGTACAGAACTACATAGACGTGTTTTACAAGAATTTTTCTAGCGTATGTTAGTGTGAATTGAGATTTCACCTACTAAGCAAAAAACATTTTCATGTTGTTAGAAAGAACGAATTATTTAGCATTGAATAAAACGTTCCCCTTTTTGTTGCGATCATGCATTATGTATGTGGAAGACGAGATGTTTTCTATGCACTCATTTCAAAGGTGTTGAAAAGGCACGAAAAAAATGTAAGTTTACCGCTTTCTATAGCTGTACAAGGATCCTAAGGTGCGTGTCCAAAATCCGAACTAAATCAATAGAATTCACAAAATAGGTTAAATGCTCATCAACAGCGCTCTCCTGTGTGAACTTTGCGGCCCTGTATTGTTAAATGTACCGGAATATTCTGGAGTTTCAAGTTCCATTTCCGTGAAGGCTGTTGAAGTGTCAAATACTACCGTGATATTATGTTTTGTGTGAAACTTGAGGAATTTTCGTGGCTAAATTGTGCCTTATTTATCGTAGTTAATATTGGCGTTCTCCGCTTTAACACAAATGGTATAGAATGCACTGTCATGTGCCAAAAGAAGCTTATAAAGTATTTATCATTCTCAATATTGCTGTAGGTGAGTTCTGTTTCTATAAGCTTAGCTTAATATTACTTACAAAAAAGAAATGGGAAAATACTTATCAACACTAAGTTAAAGACTGTAATAAAATATTTGAAGGGAAAGCGTTCTAATCTATGGTTGTAAGTTGTAATGCAGCGTTCAGATAACAACTTGTCTCTAGTTTTAAATCAAAGCATTCCTGAAAAGTTTCTTGAAAGTTTAATTCCAAGAACAACGTTTAAATTCCAAGAATTGTCTGTTGTGGTTCGCGAAATGTGAGTTTGGATTTTTGGATTAATGAAATGTACTGGATAACCCACAATAATAGTTAAGGTTGGATTTGGTTTTTAATTTACGAGTAAAGTTAGATATAGAATTTAAGTTTTATAATATTCATAGGCCGCAGTTACTGTTTCGAGTTTATAAATAAAAGCTTTATAATGTTTGTAACAGTAACCCGACTCGTGGGTCAGCAGGATTTTTGTAATGTTTATAATTTGTTTGAAATACGCCGACGGGACACCGCCATGCCACCGTTGCCGTCGCGTGGTTAGCAGTTTCAAACAATTCCGCAACCTGCCGCTACCGAGCCGGATCGGCCATCGCCCGTTCGTCTGATCTTACGGCATTTTTATGTGGCTCGTGTTAAAATTAAACACTACTTTTTCCCTTTAAAGTCCGCTTGCGCATCGTTCAGTTTCTGTGAATCGTTTAAAGATGACCGCTAGATAGATACACACAGCAAAAGTGTCTAGGGATATTTTACTTATTTACGTATTTAAAGAAAACTATAAAGAATTTCTTAAAGCATCCTTATATCAAAATGCGCAGATTTTTATACTCTTACAGAAAATTTAATAATGAAGTAAACTTTTTTAATTTAATAAGTTTGCTATTAGACTTACGGCTTTTGGTGATTAAAGCAGGAAACAAAATTAAATGAAACAGTAAATTTTGGATAAAATATAAATTAATAAAGTTTATGAGCTCGGATGTTTATAACACCACCTACAAAGATTATTTGTGTCCTAAACGAGGTTGTCAAGTTCGCCTTGTGGTATAGGGTACCAGGTCCGACGAAAATGCCTGAAAAGTGAAATGTTCGGCAGCAGAACCTCGTGAAAATTCGTTAAGACTTTCGTTGCAGCATATTCCAGGCGGGCTTAACAGGATTTAAATCTGGGGACTGTGTGGGCCATTCCAAGACCGCTTCATTATGTTGCTGTAGCCACTGAGTTACTACTGGAGTCGTAGTTAGGCGGGCATCATCGTGCATACACATAAAATCTTAACTCATTTGCAACCGGTATGGTTGGAATACAAGTGCCAGCACCACATCTCGTAGCTTTCGGTTGTCTTCTCGTCGTATTTTCTGAAAATCAGTCTGTTTGTGGCTCGAATATTAACGGTGTGCCGCTCAGTACCTTACCAGTATCCCGATAGCGAGACCACAATCTGCATAAAAAGAAAAAACAGTAAAATCTTTAACACACCGTTTGTTATGAAGTTTACTGAATTTTGCCAGATCTGTAAATTAAAAAAAAATATCTTGAATACAGAAGATAAATGTGCGAGGAACAAATTGGCATTGAAAACTTTTTGAAATGTTTAGTACTTTTAATGTTACGCTGATAAAATATAAAATATCTCTAGACACTTTTGATGTGTATAATGTGCTTCAAATACGTTTAGAGACGAGTAGTTACGTAAAAAATTAGGTAATATTGCTTGTATATGGGAGCTACCAAACTGCTTTAAAGTTTGGCAGATGTAATATTTTTTTTTTTGTAATTGGAGGTTACCACGAATAAACGCTTTTTCATTTTTTTTTATTTAATGATTCGTGGTGCAAATGGACACCAACCTTCAAGAAAATAGGGTTGTACATGGATATACATTTCGATGTAGCACACAGTCTTAGGTACTTCAGAAGATGAGATATATGTACGTATTTACGTCACCCACAAAGTCACGAGTGCTATCAACAAGAGTAGACGGACACTACCTGCACCCGTGTGTTGCCAAGCGATTAGAGGCAAGAGCAAACTACTGAAGATAATAACAGTTGCTTACAAACTAAATAGGTTGTAAAGTCTTACCAAGGAGTATCGTGTTTCCCACTAATTGGTGTGTGGAAGTCAGATAGGCAGTTTCTCCGTGTAAAATACACATGTGGGACACGTGTGGCCCTCAGCTGCCTCTGGTAAGGCTGGAAGACGTTTTCGTGTAATACAGTGAGTACATATGAAGTGAGTAGGAAAAGACTTCACAGGAAATTAAAGCTACATTTATGAAATTTTAACATACATAAAAAAAAAGTATTAGAAAACTTTCCAAATGCCTTTTTTACACCTATCAAATTCAGTTTTTTAATTGTAATTCATTACTAATATTCTAGTTCACTGGTTAGCCATATTTCTTGTTCCCATATAATAATATTCCCAAATAATTATATTCCCAAATTAATTAAAACAGGTAAATATTTGACAGCTATTTGCCAAGTTGCCAACTTTTTGGATGAACGCTCTTAAGAGCGGAAGTTCAAATCCGACTAAACAATCAACTCCTTTACAATGTAAAAGTTATGTTTTAAGAAAATATTCTAATTGAAACAAATGCTCAAACTCTGGCCTTTGAGAAGCCATTTCATCGAAAACAATTTGCTACCCCAAGTCCTTTAGTTACCATGTTAGGAAACTAAGAAATTGAGCCACATTAATGTACCTAAGTAATTATTGAAATTAAACTTATACTGTCACTTACGGGATATCTTCCGTGATTATTCATTATTTAAATATCTATCTTTTTTATATTTTTGTTTTTTTTTTTTATATCGGGAGCTCAAAATAATGAATAATCACGGAAGATATCCCGTAAGTGACAGTATAAGCTTAGTTGTAAACCGTGAAAGCTTATAACAGTGTTTGAATTATTGAAATTTATAAGAAAAACCGCCCAGTTGATGACAATGGGCTCGCCCGTTTAAACGTAACTAGCGAAATGAGAATGTGTTTATGTTTACTATCGGTACAGTCTCTGACTAACCTCACGGGGATTACAGGCGTGATGTTATGTTACGGGGAAACCCGTAATTTACAGTACCTACTTAAATCAATATGCAATACTTAGTTAAAATAATATTGCACTAGTTGTTTATTGCTGACCTCATCATGAAAGCGAAGTCGTGAGTGGCGGATGGTAGACTATTTACATTTGTAAGAGCTGGCCGGCAGTAGCAGGTATTGTATTGTCTTTGTTGGTCATTGTGTGCTGATAAATATTCTGCCACTACGTATCGTTGCATTCTCTTGGCTGTTAGTACTACACGCGGTTTTGCAGCGATATTAACGCAGCGTGTGTTGACAAAATCTTACCCTCGTTTTGAGTTTTTCACGCAGTCGGGTAATAAATTCTTTTAGTTTAAATACGGTTAAAAACATAATTGTTTATATTTGTGAGTGATAAATTAGATTGTGAACGTGCGTAGGTAAAATATTTTGTAGTAAACGAGGATTTTACTATACGTACAGACAGATTGGTGTGGGGCCTATGGTAACCTTGGTCTCCGGAGAAACAAGGATTACAATCAAAGAAGAAAGTACTCTTCATCAATTCGACATCAGAGGGCAAGAAGGTAAGCACAGTTTAGTGATGGTAATCATTACGCCGCTTTAATTATCTCAAGTTCGTTAGCACATCTGTCAACGTCGAGGAGAGGGATATTATGTAACCGAATTTAAAATTCGTCGACTGCTTAATTTTATCTTTCAGTCTTCGGTTACCATAATCAAAAGCTCATTTAGGTACCTATCTACTTATAGACAGATTTTTTGTGACCGTTTAAAAAGATTTATAAATTCCTAAATTGCTTAAGATACCGGTAGTGTAAGCGGTGAAGCTTCCAGGTAAGTAGCGATAAATATTTATCATTTAATTTATTTTCAGCTTTCTTTTTCTGTTTCAAAACGTTTCTATTTTTAGCTCTTACGGACCAATCTTGCCTGTAGATGTCGTAGCTCGTCTCGCCATCTTCGTCTGGAGAAGAAATGGTGCAACCAAAGTTTATTAGGGCAAGGGCAATAGATTATATTAGGACAGACCAACGGCGGTGGCCCAGTGGTGGAGACCCCGACTTACGAGCAGTAAGTCGTGGGTTCGAACCCAGCCAGGCGTATTACTTTGTATAAGTTATTTCATCACCACTGCTCTCAAAACGCTGAAGGAAAAAATCGTGAGGAAACCGGCATGTCCTAGAACCAAAAATTCGAAGACATGTGACATCTACCGACCCGCACTGGGCCCGCGTGGTGGATTATAGCCCTTTCCCTCTCATAGAGAGGAGGCCTGCGTCCTAGCAGTGCATGCAGTGGGAACATTAATAAGCTGATTATGCTATGTATGCTTTGGTTAACGAAATGGAAAAAAAAGTTTAGAATTGATCAAAGCAAAACTGGTTAAGGAAAGCCAAACTCTTTAAAAGATATAATTGGAAAAAATCCTGTATCATTATTGTACGTTTCCCTCAAAATATGATGATTTTACGATAAAAAGAGGTCCAGCATTAAAGGTAGGTAATAATCATTTACTTGACATTTACTATAAATAAACACGACAAGATATTTTCTTGTGCGACAGCAGCCTTATAGATAGTCGACCTGAACGAACGACAGGTCGACTAGCTTTAATAGTCATTAAATTATAATTTAAGTTCCTACCAAACCATTTACTTAATAAATTAATGAGTAGTTACGAACTGCCTTCGGTTTCATCGCGATAAATTGCGAGACCGGTCGGCTAGGTACATACTTAATTTTCACACTTGGGAGACTTTACTTTTCCTCAAGTTTTCTAGCCGAAAACCGAAATAAATCCAGACTTACGAACAGTAACACTATTACCTATTTAAGTTATAAACAAGTCAGAGTTTCTTGAGTAAACCTCTTTTTTAAGATACATATTTAGTCTGTAGTGTAGTGATTGCTTGAAATTCGAACTGTCAAAAGTTAGAATTCTTAGCTCTGCTTTCTTTGACGGTTGTTACTTCGTTTAAATTCTTGTCTATTGCATAAAAATGTTTGCCTAAGTAATTACTTAAACTCATTACTTTAACTTGACTATAGAAACGGGTGTTACTCAGAGTGAATTTACCTTTCTGGGACTGAAAATTAATGCAGTTCCTTCCTATTTCTTTTAAAGATTATCTAAGCGGATATAAAATGAGTGAGGAAAGATGCAATGGGTGATTAATAAAAAATCTTTTTACGTTAATTAGTGCTAAGTTACTATTTCTGGGAACGAACCAACGATCTCACACTAACTAGTCTCAAACTTACCTATATATCTGGTTGCATAAGTACATGACATGATAATGACACCACGCCTATTTTTCCCAAAAGGTTAGGCTGAGGTGACCTATTATAATTGTAGTACACCCACATTTCGGGAGTTGTGTATTTTTTTTATCTAATAGGGGGCGAGCCTTTTTCCATCGATCGGACTTAAACACAGATTCTAGTCTGCGTCTGAAAAGGTATTATTTAAATAATGCTTTTTCCAACTTGAAAATCGAACCCAAAATCTCAAGCTCAGAATTAGTGATTGGTTTTTTTTAATTTTGAAAAAGTCATTCGATGCTGCTGTTGTAAAGTGGTTTATATATTATCGATAAATTAGCCTTAATTGCCAAATTCCGCTGTAAGGAATTCACATTATCATAGTTAATAAATATTTGTAATTCCTTAAAATGTCCTCCAGACCCTGCCAGTTCACCAATACCCTAGCCGTGGGGCAGGGATGGTGCTCCTTGTTGCTTCAATATGATTCCGATGCTGATCAAATGTTAATTTCATAGACGAATAGTTTAATTTCTAAGGCAAGATATTTAAAACGAAAATTCGAAACATCAGTCAACATGTAAATTGTTTTTTTTTTTAATAATCATTTGTCAATTCTCATCGAAGTGTGCCAGGTGTGAAGCATTTTAAAATATCTTACATAATAAATTGTGTTGACTCGTATTTCTTGAAGGCTGCAACGCCTGCAACATAGGTACTGTAATTTAACGAAATATTTTTTATTAAAAAAACACGCATTTATAGCATTATTTCTAAAAGTATGATTGAGTCAGTTGTAAGTTTCTTACAAATTGAAATATCTATTTAAAAATAAAATTTGCTTTTTATTATGGCTGAATTTTTACGAAACAAACGTTTAAGATTCGGCGCCGGTGATTCCGCACACTTGACGCTGCGTAATGCGTTTAATTGTAGCAGGCATTGTTAAAACATAGTTAATGTCTGGCCATGAATGAATATCAGTAATAGAACACTTAAAATTGTTGTTATTCGCGTGTTTTCAGCGCATCTCTGGAAGGGCTGCGCTTTGATTCTCATTTCTCATTCAGTGTTCGTGTAGCCAGGCCCCGGATCAGTGCTTTCGAACGGCGCCGCTCGCTCCGTCGCGCTCACAGGGTTATTCGAAAAACTTCCGCAAATATCGCACTGCGGTGTTAATAAAAGTTTTATTTTATGTGAAAAAGTTTATGAAAATAATAGTTGAATTATTTATTTTGTTCAACGAAAAAAGTTTATGGAGTTAAGTTCTTGAAGAACTATTTATACTACTTATTATTTAAAAGGTAGGTAAGCTTTTTTAGTAAGTTTTGGTTTAGTTTTTAAATAGTTTATGATTATGTTACGGAATTTATTAAATAAGAAATACTATTTTCTACAGTTGATTTAAAAAATAATACTGACTTACTGATTTTTTTTATTTTATATTTAAGTAATCGCCTGAATTCCAAACATAACTCATAAATATTCGAAGCATTTTAAATTAGTAACTACGGGTTTTATTTAAACTTAAAATATTGACGTAACAGTTTTTTAAAAATAAAATGAACGTTAGGTATTATAATCCACCTGAATAGGATCATTTTACTACTGATGGCTGGTTCTTTTTTTAAATAAAAAGCGCGGGGGTTACTGAAACTCCGCGGTATCTATTCACGCCTCATTTGAAAAGCTCTAAGAAATCTCTGTGGAGCAGTTTATACTCGTATATATCAATATTTATACAGCTCAAGGAGCTTACTGGGCTTGCCCTCTTATTGCTATAAGAGAATTGACGCCCTGTTATTTAGGAACTTATTTTAGTTTACCAAATCCACAAATCTCAGCCAAAATTGGTTAACTACAAAGATTTCAGGATGTGAAAATGTATATCTATTGTACCGATTTTGTTAGACTCACAAGCTTGCGATATTCTTATGCGGAATACTTGAATAAAAAGGCTGTTGTTATCTGACCGTACCTACTAGTTTCTTTGGTTGGAATGTTCCTGTGAATATCTTCCCCAAATATTATAAAGGTAGTTTTTCGTTCAAGAATGCCACTGCTTTACGTGGGGCTCTCCAAAATTCGCCACAGAACCCCTTTTCTACCCGTTGCATGTTCTACATTTTTTCATGCTGTCGGAAAAATGCAAAGCCTCTTGCTGGAATTTCATTTTATTCATACGAATATTTTCGTCATCAAGTTTTTGTTAGACCCCGTCTTTATGTAGACTGTCCTATACCGGTTACCGGAATGAAATTTATGTAAATTGAAACCTCTCACAATAGTCGTGTCAGTTCAGCCACAATATTTCATAGCTCGTATCTCTCAAGAGAGGCAAACCCGCTAGGAATCAAGTTGTGTTAGGGTCGACTTTTCAATTGTCAGCCAACTTTTCCGCTGTCAAACGTCCATCTCTTTGCTAAAAGTTATTTGAGGGTTGGAAAATCGGTGAATATCTTATGTAGCTAGTAGTTGTTATCATACCTACGAAAGTATCTTCTATTTTATAATATTTCTTTAAGAACAAAGGATTTTAACAATGTCTTTCAATAATGGAGCATGTAGCATAATTAGCCCATAATGTTTCCACTGCTGGGACACAGGCCTAGTCTCTAGGAGAGGGAATGGGCCATGGGCCACCACACAGAACCGATACCGTTCGGTGGATGTTTATTTCTCGATTTGTTTCATGCTAGACGTACCTGTTACGTATTACTTCGTTTTCAGAGTGGTGGTGAAAATATTTTCACAAATTAAAGTACTTGACTGGGTTGGAAGTGTTTCCCGTGGAAACGGCCGTGACTGATCTAGAATTCATAAGTCACGGCCGTTCCCAATGGCCTTATTGACCAAGTATGTCAATATTACTACGTATTTATGAAATAGTGTAAACTGCTGAAATGAGGCGTCGTAAAGCTCGGTTCTCTCATGTAGAATATTCCCTAAGATCTTATAACCTACATATTTGTAATTATATTCAAACAATATTGTTATGTTGCGGTTCGGCAGTTATGAATACGGGTATTAAAGGTACCGGTGAATTTACAGGCACATGAAATATTTCAGCGATGTCTCTTAGGTTGGCAACGGATTGATAAACCCTTCGGAGTTTCAGGCGTTTGCACTGGTTTGACATTCTAAAGTTTACCGTTTAGACCTGTTTGCAAATATATCTCACAAACCATCGCGCAAACGCTAAAGGGCGAATTCCATCAATGAAAATAAACGTGGTCAACACATCTAAACTGCTAACATCGGGAACTCGAAACTAATACTAAACATGGTAAATATCCCGTTTTCAGTGTTAGTGAACATGTCGGTTTAAAAATTTATAAATCTAATCTTGCTTTCAAGATTTAAATTGTCAGTGTCATAATTGCCGTGGAATATTGGAAGCTTTTGAAAGCGGTTCAGATGTGTTGTCATTAGTCCCAAGTCTTTTACGTATTTTAGAACATAGGATTTAAAGAAAAATACCTTATACAATCTTAGTATGACACTTGTCATATTCTTTGGGCGGGAAACTTACTTACAGAAGGACAGACACTGTTCGTAGAAAGTAAAAGTAACTACTTTTTACTATCTACTATCGGTCAGTACTCACCTGCCTACAGGTAAAGCACGTGTGGATTGGGTACTCGTAGCAGAAAAAAAAATACAAAGCGTTTGTTTAAAACTTATATAATTTGAATACGTTTATACAGCGTAGTTAACATGATTTACACTGCGATGCGGTTTGACTTGCGTGAATAAACTCAAAAGTCCGTAGGCGTCTCTAATTTGCCAATATACATGAATAATAAAATACGAGTATCTGGCTTGGAAAAAATATCAAAAAGTGCCCTGTCAAAGGACTTATTTCACGTGCATGCACATCATATATTATTCCAAGATAATTCGAGCGTGTGGTTATCAGAATTTCAATCTTATTTCTTTTCTTTTCTCTTATTGTAATGGATTAGATTAAGGCGGTTCTTCGAAAGATAACTTAGGTATATTATAGTTCTAGTTTGGATAACTCTATGACGTTGTGAGTAGAATTTAAGTTTGTTCAATGTTTGTATGACGTACTGTGTGATAGCTTGCTTTAAAATCTATATTAATAACACCCCTCGTTTTTGGTCAAGGCTTAAAATCGTCTATAAAATGTTGTGACACGTTATCGTATGAGAGCGTCAGTAAATGAAGGCCAGGATAGTACTACTACCATAGAAATTTCTGCCAACAAGAAGTGTTGCTGTGTTCTTGTGTAAAAGGTATACCCATCCCTTTTTTTTTCGGATAGGAAATCATCAAATGATCCCTCCCACTTTGGGTGAGAGGAAGGGAGTGTCAGACTTGTACTGACTAAAAACCCATCCATGTCCTTTGTTAGCTCTTTGTATTCCAGGGCCGCGGTATCTCTTTCGAACAGTCCCGCAGCCCCGGCAGTCATTGGGCCTTGCGGACCCCTGCCGGATTGTTGACATCTCTTTGAGGCGCGCGTGGAACACGAACGCGCCGTCAACACGGCCTGTCGTCATCATAAGACGGACGGACAGCGAGCTAGCCCATTACCGTCCACAGGCCCGCGCCTACGGTGGCCGGGAGCCTATACCTTAGCCGATGTAAATACGGATGTGTGAGACATTGCAGAGGAGCTCGTGGCTAAATAATCACAGCCGCTCGGGTTGATCTTCAGGTTAAGCTACGCATGCCTAGGTTGGTCTGTGGATGGGTGACCACCCATTATATATCGAGTTTCCTCCGTGCTTCGAAAACCACATTAAGCCGTTGGTCCCAGCTGTCAAAGGTAGATCCTTGATAGTCGTTACAGGTAGTCAGTGGCCCGAAAGTCTGACAAACAGTCTTAATAATGGGTATAGTATTACCCAATACTAACTGTGTTGTGGAGGTCAGATAGGCAGCCTCTCCGTTTAAAATACGGGTATTCAGCTGCATCCGGTTAGACTGGAAGCCGACCCCAACATAGTTGGGAAAAGACTAGGCAGAAGATGAGATATTTCAGCATTGTCTCTGCAATAGGAACTCATCTGCGTTATTTCTTGTATTGCTGATGATCATAGGCATCATCAGGTTGGCTGGGCCGCCTGCTTGATTACCCGATGACATAAAAAACATAAATCTCATATATTACTAAAGTTATTATTGAAAATAATTGCTCAACGATTTATTAAAAGATTGCCCATTTGTCTAAGTTTGAGTGGCAGTCTATTAAAAATAATATTATAACTAAAGTGCCTTGTATTTGTAGATGACTATGCGATTAGAAAAATCTGTGTGAAAGATATCTTAAATATTATTTCGACTTGCACTTAATTGTAAGAGTAATTATCCTTATACAATTAATTTATTGGTTTTACTTTTGTTATAACAACTTTTTGTAGGTACTAATTGAGTATCAAAATATTGTTTCTCTTAATTTACCTGTTTTTTTTTTTACTAGAACTTAAAAGTAGCGTCTAGGATAGAATGTTTTTTTGGAGTTTCGTTAGGTTTACAGATAAAGTTCACGATTTTGCCCCATTGAAAATGTTATCATGTGTCTTTGGCTGTGTAGTTATTAGAATTAGAATTAGAATAATAGATGCCGCGTAGGCATCACTAGGGTAAGGTCTGGCTAGAAGCGAACAACTGTAGATAGGAAGGTAAGTATACGATTTATGATTCAACATATTCTTCTAAGTTGTCCAGTGTCATGTGCGAATGAACAAATCCAAAAAAGTCACACTATTGAATTACTTCTAATTGCCCATTCGCAAACATAGAGACGTTTGGAAAAGAATGGGCAAGAAAGTCCATCGTTAGAATTTTATAAACTCCATAAAACCCAAAAAACACTTTTACCAAATTGGGGATCAAACCTAGGATCCAATGATCTGCAATTACGTTACTACCCGCTAGACCAACGAAGCAAACAATAGGTATGAATTACGCAATATAAAAAAAAATGCGATTCCGTGAAAACCCTCTTTGTTATCAAGCAGAATCTACCCTAGATTCTGCTTGATAACAAAGAGGGTTTTCAATATCCATGGAAACCGTAAATATGAATGAGATTTCTTTAGAAATTAGCATCACTTTTGTACGTATTTTTCTGTTCCTTTCTTCGATTCTGTATTCAGTGTGTACATAAAGGCTGTAACTAGACCCTTAACGAAGCCGAAAGGCACTTGTTCTCCCCATCACTGCAATATTTTTTTTGTTCTAGACCATACCTGGGAACCTTCTAGTAACGGATTTATTGGGGGTCAAAGTTCCAACTTTTTCACAAGTTTTTTTTAAAAATACTACGTTTTCATGTTGTTACTTTACTTTAAATACCTCCACGACCCCCGTATTATTTCATGCATCCACCAGCACGAAGTTTGACTGCGTTACTTTGAGTTTTACCGTAAAACGTGATTTTTCACCCCAAAAAAAGTCGTTTCCCAGCAGTAATTCTTTGATTTATAGAATGCTTGGTTGAGGCTTCGTGAAAGGTCTGTTTACACCTTGTATACTGTTAAATAAATAACTAAATATGCAACGGATTTTGATGCAGTTTTCATCATCATGCAGGGCACACGAAGGGTCACGCCTCATCTATCAGCACGGAATCCCATTTTTCTATGCTCCTACCCATTTCAGACGCTCAGAACCGTCATTTGCTACAGACTTCAAGCTGATAAATGTGCGTAAGTCAAAGGTTCAGCTCGGCTTGCAATGGGACTCTATCGTATTAAAGTTGATTAACAGTATGTCTTTAAGTGTCCGCTGCCCCTTCACTCGGTCTCTCTCACTGATCAGTTGTAATTAGCTAAGTAAAGATGCATTTGCTTGCGTAAGCAACCTCTCTTAACTAAGCATATTTTTGTTCATAGGTTGACGTTTGAATGCACCCTTTAACACGTAAAATCAAATGCTACACTTGTACGCAATATGGACACAAAAAATGCTAAAGCTCAATCCATGCAGAAACCAGAATTGATGCACATCTTCATACAAAATATCTATTTTTACCCTTAGGTTGTATGCGTGTATAAATCATATCACATTAATATTAAACTTGCATCTTATAAAGAAATCTCGATGTTTTATCAAGTTATAAAAACCGTGCGGATCAGAGGTGGGTCTCTGAGTATCAGTAAAAACTCTTTCGTCGTCATGTCTAATTAGCGTTACAAGGACTTTCTAGCCCTAGAGCTACATCCTGATTCCTGACTTTGAATAATCTGAGTTCTATGCTTACAACTTTCTAGTCGAACGTCAAGCTTTCTTAGAATTATTAATAATGATAAACCTTAAATAATTCCACTTCAGCTAAGGCTTAATTACATTGTAGCACGGAATTTTTTGGTATTGTCGTTTTACACAGAATATCTGAAATACCATCGAGTTCCTAACGATTTGAATTCTTTACGATTACAAAACCTTCTATCAAATACTTATAAAGTTGCTTTAAACTTTATAAGTATTTGATTGTATGCAATCTTACTCGAATCAAGGGCACAGTTCTATTTCATGATAAATTTCAGGCTACTCGTATTTCAGTGGGCGTTCTAGTCCCTTACCTTGACAGAAGACTGGTCGAGTTGTGGAGACTGGCTTTTTTTTTTTTTTTTTTTTCCGGATGGGAAATCATCAAATGACCCCCACCACTCTGGGCGGAGCGGAGGGGAGTGTCAGACTTGTACTGACTAAAACCCATCCATGTTCCTTCTTTGCCCGTTATGTTCCAGGGCCACGGTATCTCTTTCGAACAGTCCCGCAGCCCCGGCAGGCGTCGGCCCATGCGGACCCCTACTTGATTGCTGACATCTCCTTGAGGCGCGCGTGGAACACGAACGCGCCGTCGACACGGCCCGTCGTCATAAGACGGCCGGACGGCGAGCTAGCCCATAACTCGCCGTCCACAGGCCAGCGCCTACGGTGGTCGGAAGCCACCACGTGACCCCCGACGCCCAGGGCGTCTCCCGCGGCGGCTGGGACGTGAGGTTCTTTCCCTCTCACGTCCTGCCACCTCCTTCACTAGCATGACTGCTTCGCAGAAGGAGGTGACGGCTTCCCATTCCCTCTCGCTCCGGACCATGGCTTGAACCAAGGCCGGACGCGAGAGATCGCCGCCGCCAATCGCCGCTGTGAGGACACGGCGGTGCTCCGCCCAAGTGGGGCAGACCTCCACGGTGTGTTCCACCGTGTCCTCCGGACGATCCTCGCAGTGGAAACACCCGGGCGTTTCCTCCCGCCCGATTCGATGCAGGAACCTCCCGAAACAACCGTGTCCGGTGAGGACCTGCGTCAGGCGGTAGGTGAGGGCGCCGTGACGCCTCTCCAGCCACTCCTCAAAGAGGGGACTTATCGCCACTATGGTGGCGTGCCCTGCACGGGGTTGCGACAGTCGCTCTCTCCATGTCGCCATGAGATCACGCCGGAGGTCTGTCCGCTGAGCGGCAATTAGTCGCGGCAGCGGAGTTTCTCCTCGACATAGTGCTTCCGCGCGCCATTCATGCAGGCGCGCGAGGACTATCGCCTCCAGATCCCATGGCGGCAATCCGGCAAGGACGCTAGCCGCCTCGCCGGAGATCGTGCGGTACCCCCGGATTAGCCTTATGGCTATCACCTTTTGGGGCGCGTTCAGGTAGTGGGCGGCTTGCCGCCTCAAAGAACGCGCCCACACCGGGGCCCCGTAAAGGGCCATGGACCGCACGACCCCCGCGTATAGCTTCCGGCAGGAGGCGTTTGGACCCCTCAGGTTGGGCAAGAGCCGCTTGAAGGCAGCCCCTGTCCGTTCCAGTTTGGGAGCCAAACGTCGGAAGTGCTCCACGAAGTTCCACCGGCTGTCGAGGACGAGTCCTAGGTACTTCAACGTCGACCCGACGCCGATGGAAACCCCTCCTGCCATCAGTAGGGATCCCGACGGTGGCGCATTCCGAGGCCCATGAAAACACATGGCCTCGGACTTGTGCAATGCCACCTCGAGACCCAATTGCCGGATCCTCTCCACAACTATCGCAACCCCGCGTGTCATGTTTTCGGCCGCCGCCTCGTGCGACCTCCCTTGTGCCAGTACCAGCGTGTCGTCAGCGTAACAAACTACACTGACGCCGGTAGGGAGGTCGGCGCGCAGCACCCAGTCGTAACCGATGTTCCACAAGGCCGGCCCCAGAACCGAACCCTGTGGAACACCGCACGACATCTCTCGCCGGTTCCATTCTCCGCTCCGACTGGGGTAGATGACGGCCCTATCCGTCAGGTAGTCCCCGACCACACGACGAAGGTAGGTCGGCACCCCGTGATACCGGAGTGCCTCCGCAATGCAGCTCCAGGGCATGGAGTTGAAAGCGTTGGCGATGTCAAGAGACACCGCCAAGACAACCCCGCCCCGGGACACCGCGTCCCCCGTCGTGAGGGCTCTCACGCGCATGATGGCGTCCACCGTCGAGCGCCCCTTGCGGAAACCAAACTGGTGTTCCGCAAGATCCGGCCCCATCCCTGCAAGGTGCCCGGCGAGGCGGTTGGCAATGACTCTTTCAAAGAGCTTGCCCACCTCGTCGAGCAACACAATGGGCCGGTATGCGGACGGAGAGTCCGCAGGGCGCCCTGGCTTCCGGATGAGGACCAACTTCCCCGTCTTCCAACGAAGCGGGAACTGGCCTCTCTCCAAGCATGAGCCGCTGTCAGCCGATGTCGCTTAGGAGCCCTTCCAGTCGGGGCCCGAGAGCCTCAGAGGCCAGGACCCAGGCTTTGCCAGGCAAGCCATCGGGTCCCGGGGCGGTATTTCTGGCTTTCAGCCTGCGTACCGCCACTCTCAGGTCTACCCCAGTCACCTCCGGAACGTCATCGTCGTCATCGGTGTGGTCCGCTTCCGGCACCGCATGCGGTGACGGAGCCATAGGCGGGGGAGGATGCTCCCCTCGCGAAGGGAACAGAACGCTCACCACGTCCTCCACGAGCTCAGGCCGGAGACTCTGCGTTAGCGGGGGGGCCCGGGTGCGGAGTTTATCCCGCACCATCTTGTAAGGGCGCCCCCACGGATCTCCGTTCAGAGACTCCAGCATCTCCTCGCGGGCCAAATGCTTGGCCCGCCGGACAGCCTCTTGGAGGGCGGTCTTTGCCGCTCTGTACCCCTCGTACAGCTCCGCCTCAATGGCTGCCGCATCCGGAGGGCGGATGCGGAGCCTGCGATGCCTGGCGTACAGGCGCCGCGCGGCAACGCACGCCTTGCGCAGAGACGTCAGCTCTCGCGACCACCAGTACACCTGACGCCGGGCGCTTCCTGGCCGAACTCGGGGCATTGCCACGTCGCAAATCTCGGACATGGCCTCCTGGAACCAACCCGCCTCGTTGTTGATGTCAGCAGGCCTGACTGGTGATGACACCCAGGCCTGCACGATCGAGGCTTCCAGGAGGAGCTCCCGGTCCAGCTGCTTCAGCGCCCATCGCGGACCACTCGGGGCCTGTAGGACCGGCACGCTTGAGGACTGGGTGGAGACGTCGAACCGGATATACCAGTGGTCGGAATAGGTCTCCACCCCCTCCATGACGCGCCAGTCGACGACACGCGGTGACAGAGCGGGGCTAGCGAACGAGATGTCCACCACCGACTCGCCCCGCATCCGCACGCACGTGGGGACAGAACCCCGATTTAGGACGACTAGACCTGTCTCCAGAGCCCAGTCCTCCACCATCCTACCCCGCACGTCCGTGTAACGAGAACCCCAAGCCAAGTTCTTGGCATTGAAGTCCCCGAGTACAAGCACGGGGAGGGAATGGCTTCCGATGACGACACTCAACTCCGTGAGGGAGTTGTGGAACTCGGCGAGTGTTCGGCTCGGGGAGAAGTAGACTCCCACTACAACGATCTCCCCGAACCGTGCTGCTACGCACCCCTGACCCTTCCTGACACTCTCAAGGGTCGGGGTACCGGCGGCGGCCGACGCAATTATGGTCACCGAACCGCTATGGTCCTCCACCCAGTCATCCCTGGGCGGGACAAAGTACGGCTCAGCGACCACGGCGATGTTAATCGACCACTGCGCTATGCTCTGGAGCAACAGATCCTGAGCACAGGCGCAGTGGTTGATGTTCGCCTGGAGAAGGCGCAATGGGGCCGTTACTGGCACTCCATTTCAGTCCCCTCCCGGGCCCTCTGCAAGGGCCCCGCTGCGGAAATTGCAGCAGTAACGGCAGCGGCGGTAACAGTGGCGGCGGCTGCGGTGGTGGCGACGGTGGGGGTTTTGGCGGTGGTGGCGGAGGGCCTTCCCTTGCTGCTGGCCTTGGCGGGTGTACCGCAGGCCTTGCTCCCTGCCCGGTGATCGGCTGGCTTGCCAGCTGCCGCACATGCGGCGCAGTGCGGTGCGGCAGAGCAGGCCGCGGCCATGTGACCGGGCTGGCCGCAGCGGAAGCACAGGCCACTGCGGTCCACCTCCGAGGTGCACCGGACCGACACGTGGTGCCCTACATGACAGCGGAAGCACCTCAGAGGTCTGGGCTCCAGCAGCTTCACCTGCGCTGACACCCAGCCCACCAAGAGCCTTCGGCCCTCCACTATGGCTATCGCCGCCGTCACAGGGCAGCTTACCGTTACGGTTCGCATGCCCGACAGATCCGGACGTAAGGTGCCTGCCTTGACCTGTCCTGCTCGGCAGGACACCCACCGGTCCTGGTGACGGCGGCCACCACCTCCTCCTCGGTCACCGAGTCGTCCAGACCCAGGATGCGCAGGTCTGCGCATTTGACGGGCCTGGACACTCGGGCCTCGTCCGCATTTAGGGACGCTCTGAGCTTTTCGGCCAGAGCGTCAGCGGACGAGCCACGGGTTTCGCCGGGGATCTCTAGCACTCGAGCCCCTGTTGCGGTCACTCTAAGCCGGAGGCCCCCGGCGATCCCGAGCTCTCTGAGATCCACCGTCGCCTTCGCTTTAGCGAGCACGTCGCGGTAGGTGACGCCCCTCTTTTCCGCATCCGGCTGTAGTGTTATCACTACAGCTGCGGTTTTCGGGGCGCTGAGCCCAGCCGCGACGCTCCGCTCCTTTTGCCGGCGCTTCCGCTCCCGCTTCCTGGCCTTTTTTGCCGCCCTTCGCTCCATCGCTCTTTCTCCGGCCACCTGCCACCCGGGCTCGGCCACAGAAGGCTTAGTAGGCGGCGATGGCGGCTGTCTCGCGGCTGGCGCCGGTACATACGCCGCCTTGCCCTTTTTTTGGGCCACCGCCTTGCTCTGCCTCAGGGCCGCTGCCCTCCCGACCGGAGCTGGTTTCGCCAGAGCCGGCTTTTCGGGGGCCGACGTAACCCTGCCGGAGGGCTGGCTGGACGGCCCCGGTGCGGAGGCCGCAGCAGCCGCATATGTGGCCGCCTTGTTTGCCGCCAGGGGGGGGCGCAGGACAATGCCCTCCAGAACGGAGAACCGCGCCTGAAAGGCAGCCAGCTCCTGCCGAACCAGGTTCAGAACCTGGTTCTCCACCGGCACGGGCTGACTTGGTCGCTGCTGGCCCCCATTTTGGGGCGCCTTGCAAGAGCCGGACTCGCGCAGACCGGCCAGGTCTGCTCGGAGCTTCTTGTTCTCCTCTTGTAGAAGCTCCGTAGCAGCCGTCAGGCGAGCGACCTCCGCCCGCAGTTTGGCAACTTCGTCTGGTGGAGGCCCCGCATATCTGGCCTTCGCTGCCGCTATGATGGAGGCGGCCGCTGCAGGTATGGCCCTTTGTCTAGTAGAGGGCTTCTGCTTGTAAGACAGAGCCCTCAGCGCCACCTCCACCTCCTTCGCAAACTCGGCCTTACGCTCCGCATCTGAGCCGCCGTCTGCGACCGCCTCGTCACCAGAGGAGCCCGAACGATCCACCCCGTGACCGGCCACCCCCGGGTGGCGCCCCTCCTCGGCAAGCCGCGCCGACCTCTCGGTGACAGAGAGGCCTCTCCCCTTGCCGCGGATCCCGCCACGCTTGCTGGTGGGGATCTTGCGAGCCGAAGCCAGCTCCCCCTCTGACGACGACTCTCGGTCGCCTACCGGCCTGGATCGCTTGCGCAGGAACTCCCTGTTCCCCGCAGCAGCCCCGGGCCTCCCGCGCCGGGAGCTCTCTGAGCCTCCCGCGCTCACGTCGCTGGATGCGGCGCCGGACTCCGACCCCGCATCCCTCTCCTTCCTTCCTTCGCCGTTATCGGCCGTATTTTGGGTGATGTCATTTTCCATACTGTTCCCACGAGAATGGGGGAAATAAAAAGTCCATCTGGGCAGTGCCCCCTGTGCCCAGATAAGCCATAGCCAGGCCCGGCAGTGGTTCGCACTAGCGACTGATTTTCCATAGGAACCCGTCAGCCATACATCTCCTCGCGGTGCGCCGCCGCTTGAGATTCGGGGTAACTTTTTATAGAGGTTTTCTACCTCGTGATCCGGGTGGTTAAGCCAAGACCCTCGGTCCCAATCGAAGCCGCGAGACGTGTTCCACGACACTTCGACGGAGGGATTACGATATCGACGGGGACAGTGAAGGACTGTGTCCTTCACTGTCTGTTCGGAGGCAGGGTTAGTGCACACCGAGCCCGCCCTTGCTCCTCCGCTGTGCCCTCTGCTTTTCAGAGGGTCACGCGGAACAACGCCCCCTAGGCCCACAATGGGCCCCTCCCATGTCAGAATATTAGCCATGTACAGTAACATTCCCCGAAGAATAAGAATCTCTTCCCATTCCTCGGGGAAGGATACTGCCCACTCCCAGGGTGCACCGGCCCAGCAGCTGCTATTCCCTCCAGACGTATCGAGAGGGACCGGCAGCCATCAGGCACACGAGGAGGAATTCTGACAACACACCCCTGTGGAGACTGGCTTGTATTGTCCTTTTGCAAGGGTCGTTTTCATAAAGAATGTTCTTTTAATCACCAATGGATTGCTGAGCTTAGACCATAGAGGTCTACGCCTTAGTTTTTTAAACTAAGGTAGGTAACTTCACACCTTTAGGCGCTCCCTTTCTCTTTCCGTCCGGAATATCGTAAATAGTTTTTAATCAGTAGATTGCTGGTAAGTATGTACTTGGTGACTTTTACTCCAAAGGATTCAGTTCTATTTCAGAAAGATTAAGCTGTTAGTTACACAGCTTTTTGCCTTAGGGAATTTCAGTGTAAAATGCGGTGTAGGTCAGTAGGTAATTTCCGGTGTAATAAAACTTTGAGGATAAGCTCCGAAAAATACCGGCTCCAGGGTTAATGACCGTCAGTTCTTTGCTCGTAGTTAATGTAGTAGAGGCTCTTCATCAGCGCCCTTCGTATAATCTAATGGTTTTTCATTACAAATAATTAAACCCCGTTGCTTTTTATTTCCATTGGCCTTGTTTCGACTAGATGCAGACCAGTCCGTTTGTATAGTTCAGGTTCTTTTGTGTTTTCTCGACAAGTCATTTGTTCGATTTAGGTGTTCAGTTTTTTGTGGATGCGTGTAATGTTCTTGGGAGTGTGTACAGAGAGAATTAAAAGGTTCAAAGTTCTGTTATTGGTTTAATTTAGACACGGTACATATACACAATTGAAATTCTTTACAGAGATCGAAATGCGCGAGTCAGTATTGTGAGTGGGTAATGCGGGACTACTGCTCGCTGCGCTTACAATTCCAGATGAATACACAATGTCATCAATTTTAGTTTTACACGCTTTCAAAACAATTAATCGCAGACAGAACACAAGTTAGTATGTACCTGCAATTTTTGCAAACAAAAGGTCAGGCACTAGAAACTTGTAGTCATAATAAACCCAAAGGTCCCAACTTGCTTGAACTTTATTGCTTAAAAATAAACTTTCCAAACTTAGGGCAGTTTCTTGGCATTTGTGGTGTTTATTTGTTAGTTGTTGTTATTTATTTTGTAGATGGTTTTAAAGATTCCATTTTTTACGAAACAAATTAAATTACGAACGGAATTTGTTGAATGAGACAACTGCTCATTATTCTTATACAGCATAAAGAAAATAAAAAGTAAGTTTGACACTGGAATGCACTAATGTCTTCTGTCTGTTTTCAAAATATTTACAGATTGTTTTTTTTTAAAGCTGATATATTCACTTGTGATAAAGTACTAATACGTACATGTCCCAATTCACATTATAGGGCCTTTTCCCCACTATGGAAACGTCTCCTTATGAACAATTTGGTCCAGCTCTTAAAATATGACCAGAACAAAGCAAGTACTTACCTTCAAAAATTTCGGGAGAACGAAGGAATTCTTATTAACAGTAATAATTTGCACTTCAATGGAGGGTCTTTCGATAAATGGAATTCTTATAGAAAAAGCAGTTCTTGAAATAATATGTATAGACGTTTTTTTTTGTGGAACCCCTCTTCTTGATTATATGCTTAATGAATATTAAATGAAGAATAAATTGAGTCTTTTTGATCTCTAGCGCTTGTACATAGAGATTTCAATGAACTAAAATGAGGCATTGTCTTTAATTTTATTTGACGTTCTTTTGTAAGACGTAAGGCCTCGTTCACCAAAGCTTCTATACAGGATGCAAGTGACACCGACGCGAAAACGGTTACCATGCATAGAAATTTTTCATCGGTTAATAAAAAAAACATTCAGCTGTTTCATATAAAAGTACAACCTACACGGTCAAAATGTATGGAAAAGATGACATTTTTTTGAATACGTGGTAACGATTTCCGCGTTCGTGTCTCTTCCACCCCGTATAGTCGCCTCAAAAAAAGGTTATTAAAAAAACCACTTCAACCGCTGACTGACTGTTCTTTGTTTTTCAAATTCCAAAAGTCGGCGGCCGGCTGGACGCTTGGTGCAAAGTTGGCATAAGGGCGATTATACCTACTGATGGTGGCTGTATACAAAGCTCTCGGTCGAGCCGAGAGCTCTGTCCATGTCTCTCGAAGTCCCGACACGTCTCGCAAAAAAACCGACTTGGGACGAAGAGCAAGCGAGGATCTCGCACTCCCAAATCTCGGAGGGTCTCGGCGAGAGTGTAAAACCACCATTACATATCTCATTACCAGTCATGTACTGTTACAGCCGATAATTTGATTAGTTATTCCGACCGAACGTGGCGAAATTGTAAAGAAAAGCGTTTTTATGTGAGCTGAGCAATCAATAAATTCGGATCTCAATAAGATGTGGCCGACGTAGATCGTGTACAACCAAAAAGTGTTTTTATCTCAATAGTGAAACAAACAGTACGAGAGTCTACAAGTTGAGACATTGTCCTTTCGCAGTTGTTGTGTTTGGTTCTACCCTTTGTTATCGATACCATAAAGACACGATTTCTGTCTTGTGATGGTTGTTTATTTTGCTATATGTTCTCATTTATGTCAACAGTAGACTAGCGACCTGCCCATGCTTCACACGGCATTACCTATCAAGTCCAAACTGTACTATTCTTTAAGCTAGAATTAACCATGCACATTCACACAATTTCATTTAAATCAGTTGAGTGGTGTCTGAGATTAGCGTGTAAGGACATCAACAAACACGTGATTTAATTTATTAAGAAAGGATACGTCGTATTCTTTACAAATGTTAGAAAATATAATAATTTATTTATAACAGCTTAGACTATCATTACAGGGTTTACCCTAATGCGACAGTTGAGTACTTAAACTAACATACTAAACTGTATACTTACAATACAAAATTACAAAAATTTAAAACTAACAACATTATTATCGAAATTGTAATACCTAAATTCAGATAAACAAAAACTAGCAAGTCTTTTCTCATAAACAGTATACGCTTTTATAACAAGTTGCCAAAGTCAAATATTGAACTGACCGATGGAAAGTTCAAAAACTTCATCAAACGTGTCCTTATTAAAAAAGCATATTACAAAATCAAGGACTATGTTGAAGATAAAAAAGCTTGGCTTTAGTTCCTTCTGCGCATGCGGCTTCCCTGGTAGCTCATAAACGGCACAAATATGTGGATGTCTCTAACTTTTCTCAATCTCATTTTTCTCTTCTTTCGAATCAGATTTTTACAATAGTTATCTTTTGCTCAGAATAGTTACAGCACTGATAACAATATTTGTGTCAATTGTTTAATTTAGTATTTTACAATATTTTTTTTACCTTTGTATAGATTCTTTTTTATCAATTGTTTGTGAATGTGTGAACATTGTAGGCTTTGTAGAGTCCCAGCTACTTGTTAACTTTAGTTAACTTTTTATTTTGTTCTACATTTTTTTGTGTAGTTAGCAACGACTTATTGTCGGGCCTACGCTGTTCCTCCATACTTAAGTACAAATGCTGTATCCATGATACGAGGGCGGGTCAATAAGTCCGTGACTTTTGGAATAAAACACAGATTTTTTGATAAAAAAATAATTTTATTTTTCAACGTAGTCTCCCTTGAGCTCTATACACTTTGTCCAACGCTTCTCCAATTTTTTTATCCCTTCCAAAAAAAATGATTTGTCGAGGTCCTCAAAATAGGCCTTTGTTTGCGAGATGACTTCATCATTGGAGTCAAATCTTTTTCCACCAAGCCATTTCTTCAGGTTTGGGAACAAGAAGTAGTCGCTCGGAGCCAAATCTGGAGAATAGGGCGGATGAGGGAGCAATTCATAGCCCAATTCATGGATTTTTGCCATGGCAACTGCACATGTGTGCACCCTTGCATTGTCTTGGTGGAAAAGAACTTTTTTCTTGGCCAAATGAGGTCGGTTTTTTTTCAAATCGTCATTGAATCGGTCCAATAAGTTGGCATAATATTCCCCATTGATTGTTCTTCCCTTTTGAAGGTAGTCAATGTGGATTATCCCGCGTGCATCCCAAAAAACAGTCGCCATAACTTTATTGGCTGACAAACCCACCTTGGCCTTCTTTGGCGCCGATTCACCCTTAGAAACCCACTGTTTTGACTGTTGTTTGGTTTCTGGTGTGTTGTGATGGATCCATGTTTCGTCCACGGTTACAAAACGGCGCAAAAACTCCTCCATATTGCGATTAAACAACGCCAAAGCTTCCTGTGAAGTTGTTACACGATTGCGTTTGTGGTCGACTGTGAGCAAACGCGGCACCCATCTTGCGGAAAGCTTTCTCATGCCCAAGTGATCATTCAAAATTGAAACCACTGAGCCATGCGAGATCCCTACGGCTTCCACAATCTCTCGCACTTTCAATCTTCGGTCGGTCAACACCATATCGTGAATTTTTTCGATTGTTTCGGGTGTAGAGACCTCAACTGGGCGTCCAGGACGTTCGGCATCTTCAGTGCTTGTACGGCCACAACGAAATTCAGTAAACCACTTTTTTACCATTGAAATCGATGGTGCAGAGTCCCCATAGTATTTATCAAGCTTAGCCTTGGTCTCGGTAATGGTTTTTTTTCGCAAGAAATAATGCTTAATAAGCACACGAAATTCACTTTTTTCCATTTTCTCCTCAAATTAGTGAGTAGTCTGATAAAAATAGCTGTCAAACACAAACTAACTGACGCAGCAAGTTTAAATTTTGACAGGAGTCAACTGACAGATGCCTGTTGACAGGAGCAGTGTTGCTGTTTCAGTTAAGAGGTCAGAAATTCAAAAAGTCACGGACTTATTGACCCGCCCTCGTAATTGTAATACCAAATGATTTGAAAAGAATAACCATGGAGTTTCTTGCCGGTTCTTCTCCATAGGAAACGACCAACCCGAACCGTGCACCTTTTTGTCGACGTTTTATAAGTGCCCATCTAGGCCTATGTGAAATAAAATATTTTGATTAAATTATTACACCATAATATAGACGACTGTCAGTTAGTGAGTGACTGAGCCCTTTAATGCTATAATTTTAAATTGTGTCAGTCTTTTTTGGACTGAATGATGGACGAAATTCCTACGTTTGAATTCGTTCTGAGCCGACATACCATCGTATTTATAGTATGTACTACCTCATTTTCTCTAAAAGTTTAAGTCGAGAGAAATTTGTTTATAATTATGTTCCAATTTTCCTTATAAATGTGTTTTCGTTTAAGATAAGCGGCAAAATAGGTTTTAAAGGTGTTTGCAGGGAAATTGTACATTACATTTATAAGTCCCAAGATTTACGCCTTTTTGGTTCTTATAATTTAGGTTAAATAAGCTACGACCAGAACACTGTCACATCATCAGCATCGGCTTCGGACAGTTTCCTCAAAGTGCAGCTGGAGTTACACAGAGAGCAGGGCAAGAAGTGGAATATCGTTTGATTCCACAGCCACACTTTGTTTCATCGGAACATGTACCTCGAAACTTGTAGTAAATAAAATATATATATCTTCAGGGTAGCACTTAAACTATCTACGTATTATGCAGTATCAACATCGTTAATATGAAACGGGGCTTTTGAATATGAATAATCTGAAGTACTCGTAAGCTAATTTTCCATTAGAAAGCTATTTGTGAATAAACACGCACAAAGTAATACAAAGTTAAGTTTATGTAGGCATGTAGTTAGTGCCCGCGGCTTCGGTCGTGATCTAGTCGGAAATTATAACACGGGAACATTTTAAATATAGTCTTACACGCCGGGATAAAGTAGCTACTCATTAGTGAAAGAATTTTCTTTATTGAATCAGTAGTTCTGAAGATTACCCACCATCATGACTATTGTGGCCAATAAGCTTGAAATAGTGGTGGTAGATCGATTACAGCGGCGCGCAGTGATGGTTGACATAACGGTCCCGCATGACGAGGACCTCGAGAAATTCGAGAAAGATAAGCAAATCAAGCTTGACTTGGCTCGCGGTTGTCGATATATGGGACGTAGACTCGGCGTTAATTGTGGCGATAGCCGTGTCAGCCAATGCATGGCTTAATTGCAAAGGGCCTCGACCAAGACCTAAGGAGCCTAACGAGAGCCTCGTTAGGCTGCTGGATCAGGGGTCTGATTCAGGAAGCGGTACTATTTGAGTTCTTGACACGGCGCGCATTGTTAGGAGATGCCTCTCCCTAGAACCCTGCCACCGGTAACTTGGACCCTGTTTCCCAATATCGGCGGGCTGTTTTTTGTATAAAATATAATTAAAAATGTGTGCTTGAAGAATGAAAATAATAACAGCTTACGAAATTGTAAGTAAAGACGAGAACAATAATAATATGTACATATTTCTTGAAGTGGTCGTTTTTAATCTTTCAGTGGATACCGCCATGTCGTTTTATTTTATTTATTAAATCAAATCAATTGCGCCATTATATCAATGGCAGCAATGTATAAAAATAATGTAGATACTACCCATTGTTTTCAAATTGCTTCACAATCGATTGAAGTTCGAGTGAGTCTCGCTTACGATGCGATAGTAGCTAATGTGCTGCCAGCCAATGATTTATTTGAAGCCGATCAACGTGAATTTAATACATCGAAGTAGAATTGTGCCCGCGGCAAACTTTTTTCCGACATGATTTAGGTATTAACTAGTGTACTTATAAGGCGATTCTCAACCGAAAAGCGGATCTCACGTCTCATTGGCTTAAATGAAATCTGTTGACAATGCGAAACACACGTACCTAGACCGCCCGACCGCGTGGACGAGTGGTGCCGTGTGAGAATCACCTAAGAAATTCCGGCTAAATGAAGAGAAAAATATTTTAATATACCTTCTGATCGTCCTCCATGGGCTATGAAAGTGGTAGTTCGAAAATTCAACAACCAGTCTTACCAAAGGGTATCGCGCCATATCAAATAAGTGGGTTGTGGAAATCAGGTCGACAGTCACTCTCCACTAAAGAACTGCATCTGGTTAGACTGTAAGCTGACCCCGAAGTAGGGAAATCCTGGGTTATTTTGAAAACGACGAAGGAAAACATCATGAGGAAACCGGCAAGTCAAAGAAACGAAAAATTCGAAGACATTTGACGTCCACCAACTCGCCTTGGACTCACGTATCGTATCTCGGATTACGGCCCATTTACTCTCACAGACACGAGGCCTGTGTCCTGTGTCCCAGCAGTGGCAATATTATCGACTGATTAGAATTATGCAAGGCATAATGTATTACTCGGTATCGTCCTAACGATTGTATTGCTGTATATTCTGTGAGTACGTTATTCCCCTTCATACAAATTATTCATCGGCAATTTAAAAAATGCTGTTCCATACATTTTGACCATATAGAAATACATTTTTATGTGGCGGGTTTCGAAATGGTGTTCATGTACTATACACGTGGTAACCGTTTGTGCGTCTATGTCGGGATTCCACCCTGTATAACTCATCTGCCAAATCATATCTCGATGCAGTGTTTATCGAAATAAACAGCAGATTGTGGCGACTAGTACTTAACGTTTACGAGCCTTCCGTATTGCGCTGTATGAACTAACGATATGCTTAACAGCTTCAGTTTCGGTGGATAGCATTATCCCGTTCCATTTAGCTATTATATTATCTAGAATCCATTTTGTAACAAATCGATAGCTTTTACAATTTTGACGTGAGGTAAATAGTTCGGTAACTATTGCCAAGATAATTTGTATATTGGATGCCAATACATTATTCCAAATGTTGTTTATATTACTCAGTGGAGTATTATTAGACCTGACATATGACTTGAATTTTTTTACTGTGATTTCACGCAATTTTTTCATTGTTTTGGTCCCAGATTGGCTAATGAATGCTGTTAAATGTAAACAGATTATTCGGAGATGCCATTGTTTTAATAGACTAAGGTCATCCCGATAGTTCCGATGGTGTATATTAAGATAGGTAGGTACACACATTAACATCAGGCAATTGTTTTTGAAAGGATGGGCAGAGTCATAGCTGTGTGTAATAGGTACTAAAGCACTCACATATATTATGTTAGTCTCATGTAAAAGGGTCTAGAAGGCGAGTCAATTGTCATCAACCGGGCAGGGATTCAGACTTCGGACTGCTACAGAGATGTTCTTAATGAAAAACGCAATATTATCCCAGCCGAATAAATGTTACGAGCGTGTGCTCGTATCCTAACCCCGGATCGAACCTAGAACTAGACGTTACATATATGTAGGTCAACTTACAATCACATTGGCAGTAGTGGCTTTATTGCAATACATGTGTCCAAAGCAGTCACTGAGAGTTATGAACGTGTTTGGCAGTTTTGTACCTATTTTCGATGACATGTGTATGTGTTCTATTTTGGATGCGAATCACAATAGATGTCCACAATGCGACCAAATCCCACTACAACACAGTTTTCCGATCAGGAAATGTTGATGGACTCGACTGTTTGTTTTATCCGGGACCTAATATTATTACGGCTAGTGATGTATTCTTATTTTTCTGGTAACTCGATAACCGACATTGTGATTCACTTGTCACAGTCAAAGAGTGATTTTCTTACGAGACTTTTTTTTTGTTTTACTACATAATTTTCTATTAATATTCACAAAGTATTTATTTTCTAACAACGTGGTTGTGAGATGTTGTCTTCTAGAAAGAATAATCAAGCTTTTGAATGAACAGAAATAAATCTTACACAAATAGACTGTGTTCACTTATGTTGACTTAAATCGTCACGATAGTGTGACAGATACGGGGGGTCCTAGTAAATTAGTTGCTGGATTAACACAGTAAATAAGGCCGCCGTTGATATACGTGATCAAATAAACCCTTACATTCAACACATATCATCAAGCCTGGTGTTTCACTCAGCTACTAGACCGTAATTCAGGCGTCAGTGGTAACTCAATGAGGATGTGAACGTTGTTTATCGCCTAAAGCTCTACATAGTTTCGTATGACCCAACTTCGTGAGTTGGCTCGCGACAAAGGCTGTCCAAGTCGATTCAAAGTCGGAATGCCTAGCATTTTCCTGTTTCCTCTGTATGTAGGGCTAGGTTTTAAATTAACTTAAATAAAAAGAACACATAAATAGATTCAGTGTAAACTTATACTGTCACTTACGGGATATTTTCCGTGATTATTAATTACATATTTTGAGCTCCCGCCAGTGCCGTCAGAATGATGCGCTTGCAAAGCAGCGTCGAAATATCGGGAGCTCAAAATAATTAATATTCACGGAAGATATCCTCTAAATCTTGAAAGCATAAAACAGTGTTATATTCAGTGTAATTATAAATTACTTAATCAATCAATTAACCCAGCCTGTAGTAGTCCACAGCCGGACATAGGCTGCCATCTAAGTTGTGCTTCAAAACTTGGGTCTGAGCCAAGAAGCAGATATTATTAAAGCAGAAAAGTCAAAGCGGCACTTCGTGTCTTAAAAGGCCACACGTGTTTACACTCTTTTTTTTGGGATCGAAAATATTTGTCTGGCTGCAATAAATCGAATGCTCGGCCACTATTACATAAGATCTAAAAACCAAATTGGTCAGCCGTTTGTGGGCGATAGATAGTTCGCCATTTTGACAACACTTCAAGGGTGGATGGTGATTTATGTAATTATTTTTGGGCCCTGGCGTGACCCGTTGGAGCAGACGAGTCTTTGAGTGAAGAGCGTCAATCGGAAAACGCGGCGTGGGCCGCTCAACCCGGTGAACCGACAAGCTGAAGAAACTCAACTTCTAAAGGCTCAGTTTAATGAATTACACGACTGTAGTATTTATTGGATACTAGCTTTTGCCCGCGGTTTCACATATAAGTTGTAAATAATCCCAAGAGAGCGTATACTACCGAGAATGAATACTAAACAAAATAAAATAAAATAGGTATTTATGAGATTTTAATCATTTACAAATAAAAATGTTATTCAGTATTATGACCCAAGAAGTAGTTAAAACAGCCCTGTTGCGAGCGATGATCTACTGGACTCGAGCGCTGGGTAGGTATAGTTCTCCCGTTTGACACGTAAAAATTATTAACAGGATGAATCATAATTTTATCCTCATTTTTTTATTATTATGTTTCTTTGTACACGAGGCCCACCTAAATAGTTTACATAGCACACATCGGTAACTGTCATTGTTTACAGTATATATGTGTGGGTGAAGTCATAGTTATGCACACAAACACAAAATAAAACGAGCGAGCTCGGTTTTTATTGGTGTGCGTGTGGCACATCAATTACCATATACCAATATATAGTCATCGTTCACATGATGCTGAAGGAGATGTAATATTTTGCATAATGCTAATATAGCAATCATGGCACAATGGCTATCGTCTTTGGTCACTTAACTAAAAGCCGTAAGTTCAAACCATGCATGCAACAATAATATATTCTTTTTCTTTTTGTATTAATTATTTTGTTAAAACATTACTTAAAGTAGAATTTATAACGATTCGATCCGGTTCATGGTTGTGTAAAGAAATTTCCAACGTTTGAGACAAACATGGAACTCTCAAGCCATTTTATTTTGACTGTTTAGAAAATAACTACCGTCAATTAAAAAAAAATATTGTTTTCAAACACCTTCATTTATTAAAAATGAGCGTTCTTAGTTGTCAATCTACGAGTATTTGCATTATTGAGTTTATTGATTACTACTCTTCGGCATGTGTGTGGATTTATTTCTATGGATCCAATCATGCAACATTTATCAATGTTCAAAAAAGTGAAAATCGCTGTTTTGGATGAGCAAAACGTATCTATATTATGTGAAATTGTCAGTGTAAATGTGGTGCTGCCCCACAAACGATCGGGCACTTTATATCGTGTCCTGCCTGTCCTGTTGTTTGCTCCTGTGGAGTGCATCACAGGACGCTACTGAAAGTGCCAAACTCGTCGCCAAATTTTGGGCTGACTCAATTTGAATTGTCATCGATATGCTAAGAAGAAGTGAAATTGCAAGGCGCTTAATAATATCGGTGAGTAACATAACAATTAGATATTACGTTGATACATATTATACCTACTTCACTTTAACTAACTACTCTCCCCTTTCAATGTTTATTAGGAATAATTAATTAATGTAAGTTAAGTGCAATACCTACCATAGTTATAATAATATATTATCATAACTGAATTATAGTTTTTATTTTTTTAAATTTGTATGATGATTATGATAAAATTAGCTTGGTCTAAAATTAGCTGGATTTAGCCCTTAGACAGATTAAAGAAAAGCCTTTGAATAACGTAAATAAATATAGATGTTTGCTAATGTCAGTGTATATCTTGTATTTATGTATTGTATTATTATAAGTAATATTAATTAGCTATATATAAGTATATATGTAAACATAGTGTATATATAGTATATAAATATAGTATTTATTTATTATAATATAAGCTATTGTTATAAGTATTATAAATACGGTTTTTATTCACAGAGGAGAACCACCGTGCAGTTATGGGTCCGCCGAGATGCGGATTTTGGAGACGTAGAACATCTTAGGCCAAAACCAAAGGCAAACTCATCGGCTCGACACCACGAGATCGTGCCAAGGCACAACGCTGATCTTTTTATGTCCTCCCGCATAAAAATGTGCTTATAAACTGTGAAAAATCACCTATATATATATATAACACACACTATATAAGTATATATATATATATAGGGGGTTTTTTTATATACTTTCATGAACAGAAGGTTACAAGAAGTAATAGAAAACGAAGGTTTGCCGACTCATTATTGATTTTATTTTAATTAGTAGACGAATATGAATCTTATTTTTATGCGTTTAATGTTCATATTTGCTTAGCAATAATTAGGTATAAATGTTAATAATCTCTTCCTCTTATCAATTTTTCTAAAACCACAACTCGTTTATATAGGGTCTAACTATTCATACACGAAATATTTTCAGGGAATCATCTAACGGCTATAACAAAGCCATTTCAAGGGATTTTTTTATTTGAGTATATTTTTTATAAAAATAAATAATTTAAAATTACTTGACCCACAAAATAAATACTGGCTCCTTATTTTTAAGCATCCATTACGGTAGTTTACTACATCGTATTTACCTCCTGTCATTGTTAGAATATAGGAGTGAAGGTTTTATGCAAAAAGTCTAAAAAATATGTAGAATTGTAATAATTTTGTAAAAAAGAAACACTCAGAAATTTTCTTTTTCGTTGCTATGGCGACTTTACGACTTATAGAAGTTACTCTTAAAATATTTCGTGTATGAAAAGATAGACCTGATATGCTTACCATCTTTTGATACTTAGAAATATTTTAAGAGTTTCTTAAAATATTTCTGTCTTTGTCAAAAAAACTGGTAAACAACAGTGTTTTACTCATTCGAACGTCTAGTATGGATAGCTATAGCCTATGTATGTATGTTTAAAACCAGTTCGTATTAAATAATTGTATCAGCCACACAAGTTTTATTTTGCTAACATACAGCCCCCACCAAATTGAACCTTAAAACAACCAATGTAAGGAAGGAACATATTGGAAGAAACGAGACGGATCATTTTCATTTTCAATACCAATGTTTATCTAATAAAAAATCGAATTATTTTATTGGTTTTGTTTAATTACTTTTTTACTTTTTGCTTGAGTGATTTTATTGGTCACAAAATTAATTTAATAAAGAACAAAAAGTAAAAAACAGCAAAAATAACCCTCAGCTGGAATCGAACTTACGTTGTGGAGATTTGATCACTATCTGACGCAAGCGCTTACACACATCAGCTATGGTAACCATGTTACATTTGTATAAAATGTTGGGCCTTATTCTAAACCCGTTTGTTTTATATTTACCCGTGTACCCTACACGGGTAAAAATAAAAAAATAAACCTCGTGTAGGGTAGTATACGTATACGCACACAATAATAATGAGCGGCTGTATGAACATTACTGGCTCGTAAAATGACAGTTACAGAAGTGTGGGATGTAAACTATTTAACTGGGCCTTGTGTACCTATTATGGAAGATAAAACAAAAACGCGCCTAGAGCTATTTTATGTCGGGTACATTGAGTGGACGACCGTAAGACGACTAAAAAGTCACGGTGGATATCGACGGACCTACAGACAGACACAGCAATTTCGCATTTATAACGTAAGTATGGATTTAAAAGTATTTTGAAGCTAATTTTTTTTTTCTCGAAAAGCAGAATTCGGTTTCCATTTACGTGACCCTCGTGTGTCAGCCTCGAGCTATGCAAAGACAGTAGTAATAACTGCGCTAACAGTGCAGAGTCGAATCATCCGTAAAGCGACCCTGGGGAGAACAGTAGCAGAATTGTGCTACTGTGCACCGCGAAGTTGTTAGAGGACACAACTTGGTTTCCCTTGGGATATCCCAAAGGCGAAGCAGCCCACCAGTGAGATCCCAAAACCTTTTGTCGTGAACCATTAGGATCATTGTGGTTAAAGTTGATGGAAGTCCGGAATTCGTGTATCCCAGGCCATACCGACATCCGGACCTACAACATGGGTTTTCCAGGAGTGGTCAGTAGGTAAAGTTACCTGGAATTGGTACACGCTTCTTCTGTAACCTTTTCAACGCCAGGAGCATAGACACACACGCGTGCCCTCTACGCCAAGCCACAATTTCACCTGCCATTTCGTCACATATTTGTGTATTTTGGCGTACGGCGCACGCGCTTGTTTGTCATGTATATGTGACAATGGCGTTCAAAAGGTCAAGCCAAGAAAGTATGACCTGGTAACCAAGATTATTTCAGATTTAGATATTCTCAGGGTACAATGTTTACAAAATTTTACATAAACGGGATCTCACGCAGACGCTAAATCTAAAATCAAATTGTAATAAACAATTTATTCATTATTGAATTAAATTGTTTTGTTTATTTCATTTATAGCGTGAAATAAGTTTTTATAACAAATTGATGTTTTGTTTTATCTTTAATTGTTAAACTTTGTGTATTTCGTTATTTTAATAAATTAACCTATTCGAAGTTATTGAACCTGAAATCATGGCAAAACAATTTATTGTTTTATTATAACTAGAAGACGGGATATTTACCATGTTTATTGTTTTCTTTGAGTTCCCGATATTTCGGCGCTGTTGCAAGCACCATGATCACGGATAAACTGAAGTTATTGCGGGTGGGTGTTTATGAGCAGACAAATCGGTCTACCCTCTTTCGTGTTCGTAATAATTTTGGTGACCATGAAAGTTTAAAATTTATTGTTTTAGCGAAACTGTAAAAAATTACTTTGTAACAAAGATTTCTTTGGAATTTTATTTGGTGTCTCGAATTATCGAGACACCAAATAAAAAACGTTCGTTCGTTTCGTTTTGAAATCAAAAACGTATTTATTAAAATACGTTTTTGATTTGAACGAAGAAAAAACAGAAGTATTTCTTGTTTTATTTGTAGATGTTCCATTAATATTTAATAATTTCACAGAAGTTTTATCCGAAAACATAAAGTAGGTAACAACATGGCGAAATATTTCAATATTTTCTCTGTTGTTAAAAGGAGTTTTTGTTTTGTTGTACAACTAACTTTGTTATCATATTTGTCCAAGTTGCTTGGCTTAGAAATACAGCTGCTTTTCGGCAATTTCGCGATTGGTTTAACATTTTTCAGCGTTTGTTCAATTTGTTGTTAATGTTCAAATATTTTAGTTTAATAATTTATACTTTGACACGGAATTCATTCAAGGTAGAAGACTCGTCCATGAAAAAAAAATTTCTCTTTTTGCTGTCCATGGCTGTAGAGCACTTAAATGAAAGTGGCGAAAATAAATAAATATTCCAGTAAAAAATGGAAGTTAAATACACAGCGTAAAAGTTATTTTTAATCGAAATCAATTACCGTGTGTCGTAATATATTGATATTAATCGAAGGCAGGTTTGACGAAACTCGTTATTGGCACGTTTGATGGCAATTAAACATTCACTCATTAGATTATCAAGTTGGTATGACACAGACGGATAACCTGAAATATAACGAAGCTGAAAGTTTCCGAATTGTAATTAGAAACATTTGGATTTCTCAACTTAGTTCCCTTTATGAGAATAATTATTTACTTAGGTTCTCCTTAATTTACCTAATTAATTTCTTAAAATAATACCTATTTAACTAATCTAATAAAAGGGCGTAAAACATTTATTTAATTTAAAGACTTAAGGTTATAAGTTATAACAGTACCTACACGTGTATAGACCGACCGCTTTAATGGTTCCTCGCGAAGGTATCAATTTAAATGGAATATTCTGAAGGTTGATTACGTACCTATTGGTTCAATTAGTATCGTAATACCTACGTGGATTACGGTTATTTTAAAGCAAATAGCCTATGGGGTATTGTTAAGGCTTTGTGGACGCTCAATGTGCCTTTGATAAGGCAAGGCGGAGGACTCATTGAAGCGGTCGTTCTATAATTACTTAGTGACTTTTTTAATCAAACCTTTTCTCACTCGCTCAATACCTTGTTTCCCGTAAATATTTCTTCAAGGTTTCATCAGGTCTCAGTCGAAATAGATTAGAAAGCACTCGATTCTTGTATATGCTTCAGGGAATTTTAATTATTAAGCAATTTTTATACTACGGGCCCATTTTTAAAAGGAGACGAAGTACCTACAGGAAATACGATTGATTGCGTTGGGTGAGCCTATTTCCGGGCAAATCAAGCCGCCGGTAATATCTCAGTTACTGCACGTTACTGAGATTTACGTAATAGGAAATTCAAAAAAACAATTACCGATAAGAGGTTCAAATTCTCGCAATAGGTCGCGTATTAAAAGGTAGGTGAGTGTTCAACTAAATTATTACTGCTATTGTTCTACAATAATTTGTTTTCTATTTTTGTGCACGCACCTTAACTTTTTATTGTAAGTCTATACGTGAGGATTTGTAATTGGCTTTCTGGTGACTATGGTTTCCTTTTTTGTTTGTTTTTATTAGCTGTAAGTCTTTAATGTACTAAAATAAATAAACCATTCCTTTATAAATGACATAAAGGGTGCACATAGACCTTTAATGAAGCCGAAAGGCATTTGTTCTCCCTGTCTTTGCGATCATTTTTTTGTTCTAGAACCTTCCAGTTACGGAGATATTTGGGGTCAAAGTTCCAACTTTTTCACAAGTTTTTTTAAAATATATGTTTTTAATGTCAGATTTTAACTTTAAACACCACCCCTACGACCCCGTACTATTCAATCCATCCATCAGCACAATGCTTTGAGTGCTTTCCATCGAGTCCTATCCTAAAACGTGATTTTTTACCCAAAAAAGAAAGTCGTTTCTCGGCAATAATTTTTGCGGAAAGTTACTTAGTTTGATGAACAGAATGCTTGGTTGACGGCTTCGCGTGAATGGTTTTTTTTTCACCCTGTATAGTACGGTCACTACTTATTCGTGGTTCTAATACGTAATTACTAAATCTAAATTATTTATTGAATCGAAATCTAAATGAAAAGCAATTTGATGTACACGAAGCGTAATTATACTAGGTTTCCATGATAATATGCATTCATGTAGGTTTGGAAGGGAAATAAATGTTTTCAACTGTTCAATAATGTTATCAAATTTCGTTGTGGACCAAGCGAATCTACTGGGTAGATGAGCGATTCATTTCAATGTTAGAATATGAAAGTATTTCAGAATCGTTGCCAAGTTTTTGATAGACTACAGACGCTCTCTAGGACGAGTGTGCGGTGAAAACGTAACGTGAAAAATGTAATTTTTTTTTATCGAAAATACAATTATTCTAATTTTGTTTGCAACAAACAAAATTAGTAGGTATCGCCCATAGATTTGAATAAATTCTTAAAATTATGAAAATATGAATGTGACACGCCTATTTTTAATATAAAAACGAAGTATTTACGGTACGTTTACACCGCGCGCTAGTTCTTTTCTAAGGCCTCAGAGCTTTTTATTCGTGACCTTACACAATATTTTGAAAGTTTATTTAATGACCCACTGATACTTATGTACCTATATCTAAAAGTGGCATGAATGGTAATGATGAAGTATACGAAACTGAATATTTGATTCCGTGGCAGAAATGGCTGTTAAACTTTGTCGTTTTTGTTTTTGAACAAAAGTTTGCCAAAGTTAAGTTAAGTTTGGTTGCCTTGTGGCATTAAGTCCGCCTATGTATCACTATTGTACATGAAGTTTAAATAAATAAATAAATAAATAAAGTTTAAAGTTTTTAATCATTTTCTTTATCGTGCACATAATTAGTTACAAGGTTCTTATTTATATGTGTACACAGGTGGGGTTTCTATCAGCTAGCCAAGCAATAAAAAAATATATCATTCATAAGCTTACTTTCAACAATTTTCCCGAACTAGTCTACTTGACCAAATTAATCTAAAGTTTGTGAGAAAGTTGGTCGTGATTACCCGATTGCGGCGAAGCCCAAAAGGAGGGTTATTTGTATGATGATTCGAGTTCTGTGGATTGTGGCTTCGGACACAGGAAGCTTCATGTAATATTGTAAGTACCGTTAGGTTTCCCTTAATTAATTATACATCAAATGATTAATCTTTCACAAGCGTCAGCGGCGTACCTCCAAATTTCTCAAATGAGTTGTTGGTGCAGTACATAGGTACCTATTTGTACAGAACGTCTTAAGTGCATTGCAGTAGATAGTCGACATGCTCTAGCTGAGATGCACATACATGATCTTCAAAATGTATTTACATGGTTTCTAAGCATTACAGTTAAGTTGTGAAGTGTAACAAGATGGCAAATAATGACACAGCCGAACATCGAGCCTCGTTGGTAAATGGTTTATTCGACAAACATTTATGTTTACTATTGATCAATCGATCAAACGGAGATTGATAAAAAAAAATATTGAATGTTGATTTTTAATGTAAAAATCTGTGTAATATTCCTGTAATTAGGTAGTTTTCCTTTCTTTTTCTTCTTTATCGTGGGGTTAGTGGCTAGCCAGGTGGCAGAGTTTTTATGACGCCCATAGGCAGATGACTTGGCTAGAGAAATATCTCTCATGCATGCTGGTTTCCTCACGATGTTTTCCTTGCACCACCACCACTTCCTACGAAGCAAGTGATAATTATTCAATACGCACATGAATCTGAAAAATCAGAGGTCAGAGGTCTTGGGTTCGAACATAACATTTTTCATATTATAAATGCGTAGCTCAAATGAGACAACCACTAATTTATTAGATAGTCAGGATCGCGTCTATTAATAACTCATGTTCTAAATTAGTTTCAAGTCGGGGTCTTGCCAGTCTCGGGTGTGGACAATTTTCAAGAAATAACATGGTGGGTGTCTGTGTCCATATGGTAATTGGTCTATTTTCTTCCTCACTAACGGCACGGCATAAACTGTTGCCTCAAACTAATATATTTTGACAAGTAGGTACCCACGCGTTTCAATTATATTTCGCCTGAGGACCTAGACAAGATGGTTGCTTTCGGATCAACATAATTGACATAAGATGGCGGTAACTTTATGTAAGTCCCATACGATTTTAACTTTGCCGTCATTTTTTTCGCTAAAAGAATGTCGCTTTCTCTCATCATTATCCATCATCATAGTCATGGTGGTAAGCTATCTGATTGACGCTGCTGCGAGGGGCCTAGAAGAAACCTATCCAACCGAACAAAACCAATTTGGTATTATTGCAACTTAGTTAATATTACAAGAGAAGCCCGTGAAATTTAAATTTGGAATGACTATTTCATGAAAAAGTCTTTGGTTCAAATTAACTTAAGGTGGAAGTGCCAGGTGCTACCCTGGCGTGTGAAATTCAATTTTTTTACGTTTTTTTGCAATTTGCAGGTCAGTGTCAGGTTGTATGTTGATGAAAATATGTATCGCGCCAGTAACACGTATGTAGTTACAGAATTATAATCATTAAAATCATCAATACCACTCTAATATCTCATTTAATCCCATTTAATGACTATTTCATGAAAAAATCATACAATGGGATTATATGAACTTAGAGGGTTGTATTATAGGTGATTTTAATGATTATAATTCTGTAAATACATACGTTTTCCGGTCGCAAATCATATTATTTTATTCAACTTATAGCCTGATACTGACCTGCAAATTACAAAAAACGTAAGATTCAATTACGCGGGCTAACCGCGGAATACGGCAAAAGATTTGAAGTATTAACGAACTGCTGGCCTAGTGCCAGACAATACTGTAAGGTGCTTGTCCGTTGACATACTTTACATAAAATATTAATATGCATTTTTATCACTTCAGAGTTAAGAAATATACGGAAGTAGGAAGGTATTTAGGTACTTTAGTGGTAAAATTGCTTCAAGATTTATATAAAGGGACGTACAAAATTTATGTAAATAAGTATATTGCCTACAAATTCTGCATAACTGCCAATAAAAGTCTTCCGCGAAACGGCCTCCCTCGCCTACTGATAAATCAAACGAATTTTGGGGATCAGCAAGCCAAATAACCAACCCAGTACTGGAACTACATAGTTAGATAATAGTATATATTTATAGGTATAGTCCTAAACACTAATATTGCAACTTTTAAAGGCGGTGTTCTCCTATTGTATTGCGAAAGTAGTACGTAGTGTCTGTCTACCCTCATAGGAAAAAGGCGTGGGTTTATTTACGTATGTCTTTTTTTCGACTTAGCATCTCGCAAGTCAACCTATGAGGCTGTCTTCTACTTAACCGGACTATCCTGTGGATGCCTAGACCGTAAGACCTCCACCCAGGGGCGACTATGTATGCATGTAATTTGTTGTTGTTATGAACAAAATATTTTGGAAACCATATTCTTATGAAATAGGTCTAATCTCAAAGTTGCAACCGAAATTTTACGAGGAAATCACGTTAGAATTCTGCCAAGTGTAAACATATTAGTGCTCGTGCGACTGTACATCCATGAGGATTATACAACATTATTTTTAGTATATGCGAAACCTGAATATAGTTTGTTCAGAATCAGTAACGATGAATCGATTCCAATAATTTTTAAACCATGTTAAATTGTCCCAAAAATATTTAAAAAAGGGTACAAGTTGGACACCGCCCGATACTAAGTACCTATCGCAATTATTTAGGTACCTACTGACAAATTATTATTAAGAAAGAGCTCAAAACGACGCTGGAGGCGCATGCGCGGGCGCGCCGCTTGTTGACAACGTTTTTGTGCGGACAACCAGGTAACAGAACAAGCTAATAACTTTGTGATTTTTCATGATACAGTTTTGAAATTTTGTACATAGATTCTCTATATAAAAATATATATAGACACGTGTTTTAGGTTTAACATATACTAAAAATAATGTTGTATACCTAAGATAATGAATATTTACTTTCCTCCTGCCTCAGTTTGATGCGGAAAGGTATGGCGGAAGGCTTAGTTACACATTTGTTAGGGTGCGCTTAACCCCATTAACCAACAACTTATTGACGATTAGACGCGGTAAACCAACTAAATATTGCAGTACGTGGCCTGACCCTGCCACTCCGCATCTCGTTTCCTCAGTAAACAGCTCACCCTGTAAGTGCGGATCGTGCGGAATAACAATAAGTGATACGGTACTGTCATTAGGTACATTCTTATACAATGTACAGTCAACATCAAAGGTTTTAAAAACAGCCCCTTTTGTGCAGATTTCTTGAATCAGCTTGTTTATTGAAAAAAAGCTGATGCCTGTCTTTCGAGAAATACGAAGTGGGTTACTTACAAAAAGTTTCAATAGCCATCGGTTTCCAGTGTTTTACTAAAACGTAATTCAGTTGAGTAAAAATGTGATAACTCGGTAACAATTATTGGTAATCAAACTTTATTTTCATCTCAAAACTTTCCTATTTAAGACAACCGAAAAGCTTTCATGGCGTAAACGCTGTAGTTAAGTACTACTTGTACTTACGTAAGAAAGTCCATCAAGGTTAAACCAACGCTTACGAAAGATCGAAATCAGGTACCTATACAATGAGCTCGTTCATGCTTGCCTGCCTACGAGTTACACTTTATATAATACACTTCAGGACCCCGAATAGCTGTTTTTTTACCGACTCTGTTCTCCTAAACGGAGCAGACAGCGGGATACTAAGCCTCCTAGGATTTCTTCAAGGTATTCTGAGATTAAATTCGCTAAGCAGCTTGAGTTTACTTGGCTTCATCAAATTGTTTGCAAAAGGAAATAATTTTCTTTCAATTTTCGATGACACTCAAGCAAAATTCAACAAAGGCTTGCAATAAATAGTGTCGGAACTCAAATTAGTTCCACTAAAAGGCGGTTAAAGATGAGTTTTGGAATTATGTCACGCAGAGTTGGTAGCTGTCGCAAGTTACCGAGTCTGGCTACACTGTAATAGATTATTCTTGGCTAGCCAAACCGAACGTGTACCCAAGTAAATGTGTGTTCGTTCAACTACATAAGCACCTATAAAGTAGCTGATTTATGGTGTTATCATAGTTGTTCCGTTTCTCTATTCAAATTAGGGTGGAACCGGACATGATAGCCTGTACACTGCTGTTTTTATATCCACACACCATGTGTTGTAATAAAGGCCATGAAGACTATACTGTAACAAAGCGTTGTATACTAGCAGTTAATTTTAGGATAATGTTATTGACGCAATCGATTGGGATATACGGAAAATTGGCTCATTGCGTATTAACGCTTCGTACGATCCCTGCTTGAGTATTATAGGGTCGATAAAATAGATATTGATGGAATAACGATAGGCTAGAACAATATTGTAATCTAATACTGATATTATGTAGGTCGTGGGTGTAGGATAGTACCTTCTGGGATTTAGATAGTTAATATCACGTAGTTTACTCGAAGTGGGTACATAGCTACGTGGAGGAAACTAAGGGACATGAACTCCTTATTTATTCATATCTAATACTTACGTATCATTGTATCAATAAAGAAAATGAACGAAAGTTTTGTCTTTGAAGTGGGAGTACATACGTAAGTATTCGTGTCGGAACTCCGAGTCCTTTGGTCCTAATTCAATATAATACAATGATATGATATTAAAAAGAAAATATGAAAGTTTATTCAGTCCCTTGTGTTTGGAGACGAGGCTTGGATACGTTATGCAGACATGCTGTATGTCTGCATAAGAGTACAAAAATCGCGTGAAATACTTTTAATTCAATGCCATTGGCTATGAATTTCTTTGAAACAAGTAAACTGCATTCAGAATGCAAGAGAAAAACAAAGCTTTAAAATATGTATACTAAAATACGTAAACTCACCTGTTTTCAAAATGGGGGCTAAAACAACAGAACATCTCCATCCATCTACAATCCTAAAAAAGAATTTAAAAAAGGAATGTAAATTAATATAGTAAACAAAAGATAAAATAGAACAATAGGTACAGGGAGACGTAAGCAAAGAAAAAAGGAAAGTACATAATAATAAGCAAGCTGGCCTGATCCCAAATTATTTAGGGGGCGCCCCCCTAAATAATTTGGGATCAGGCCAGTTGATGGGAAAAGTCTATGGAACGGGAAGTAATTACCTATTCAATGACCTCCTCGTCGTTATGCGTTGTATCCATTGATGGGGTACAGTCACGGCCACTATTATGTATACCCAGTGAAGTTGCCGCCTAAGTAGTACTCGTGATTATTTCTTAAAAAACCAGCCAAGCTAAAATGAGACGGGACATGTTTTCGCATGTCACAAATCAACCACAATGTGGGTCCCGGAAAACATCCGGCGGAGTCGCGGCAGTCCCAGGCGAAGATGCCAGGACAAGCTGGACACCTGCATTCAAGAGTGGTCCACACTAGCTCAAAATAGAGAAAGGGAAACATTTGTGTCTCCTGAAGTGCAGCAGTGGTACGAAATAGGATGAAAATAAATAATTATGAACATGGTATTTTAGAGCATCTACTATTTTGAAACAGGTTGATATTTCACGAGAAAATCGCTTTTGAGTTTTGCTAATTGTAAATTCATTTTTGTGATTGTGACTATACGTGTCGACAACACATCAAGTTACCACACACTGTCAAGTTTCTCCAAATGATTTTAAACCATAAAATGTTGACAGTTTGTGGTAACTTGATGCGCTGGCAACTGTACCTACCTAAACCTCATTTTATCTTCGGTGAAGCCGCTTCATGCTTGTTCAATTCCTTTGCTGAAAGTTTTGCATGATTCAGGTGAATCTTCTAATCAAGCTTTCTTGTTCATGTTCAGATATGAACGGCACGTCCGCACTAGTCCACTATATTAACGTTATATGTGTATCGATACAGACGTCTTAATAATATTGGCGTCCATGTCAATTCTGAGGGATTTATCCACGTAGGCGCATGATGGGAGCTTGTTTCGATGTGGGCATAATACTGCCTGTTTGTCTTTATTTTTCTATTGTCTATGAGGGATTATTCTTTCTCTTTATTGATCACCTTTATAGGAAAAACGATTTTCCCTCCCCGTAGGCGAATAGTGCCGCGCTGTAGAGCGAATGTGACTATTCAAAACTTTGGTTTAAATAAGTTGGTGCTACATGCAGCTGGTGCGCATTATGGTAAAATAAACAATCTGTTTGGTACTGTGTTGTTACAAAACAGTTCTTTTAGTAGATATTATAAATACAACTTTGATTAAGACTCTGGTTTGTTGCAAGAGTGTGCACGTCAATATTGTTTTCATAGAGCGACAGTCTGTCCTAGAGACAGTCTTGAATCATAATTATGTGCGCACATTCTAAGAGTTTTTATGAGTGTATTTCGTTTTGTGGTACCTTTGTAAAATACTCCAGTTATTAGGCAATTTCATAATAAGATGTCTGAATTTGTTGTGGGGTCAAACACTAAGCTTTATTATATTCTAAATCCATTTAAATGTTTTGAACAGACGGAATAAAGTTTAATATAGGTAACTTGGTCTGGCTCGTTTTACCTTAAAATGTAGAAAACGTTTATCTTTATTATATTAGCATAATAATATTACAATCTTATGTTAACGACGAATATTTGAATATGACGCAAAAGTTGGTCTCGCCGCTGGCTATTTTCGTTGATACGTTAGACCGAACTGTAAAACTAAGATTTTATCGTAGAATTGCGTGAAAAGCTGGTTACGTCACTAATTTTACTGTAACTATCGTCTAAAGAGGTAATGTGTGAAACCAATATGCCCGTCTCGTCACATTAAATATGTCTCATCAGTTTATTTATAACATGTGAGCCGAGTTTTAATCATCTTTCAATGTTATATTCATTTACGTTCACTGTCTAAAACATAATAAGCTCATTTTAGTTAATTTTGTAAGTAGGAGCTCTCGCTAATAATTCTAGAACTAAATGTTAAATACATAATGATTAAAATAACAATGGCTTAAAAATTGTCTGCTGAATAAATTGACTGACACTCCTATTTTAAATGTTAAAATATATCGAAAATAACAAAATGTATGTAGGCAGTGCATGCTAGTCGCTACATAGGTACGTACAAAAAATAATTCAGATTCCAGTCAACCGGAAACTTTCAGTCATAACTTTTTTTTTAAACGTTGCCCCACTCTAGGAACTTCCTCTGTATCGTGGTGCGTTAACAAACATTTAAACTCACATACAGACAGCTAGACCCAGGACAACTACCTGTAGGCCATACAAAGATTTGTTCCGTGCGGGAACCGAACTCGCACGAAACGCAGCGCAGCTGGCTATCGCCCAGCCACTGCGCCAACCGCGCCATCGCGCCGTCACCGGTTAATGTTGATGAATTGACAGCCTGGCGAATAAATTTATAAAAAGTTTTGTTTTCAATAAATTCGTCTCAATCTTCATTATTACCTCGTGGTACAATCCTATGTATACTCGAGGTCGTAACGACATGGCACTACATTTTTTCTCGAAACTCTAACTTTGAACAAATCTAACAGCGCGGCGGTTTTGAAACCCCCAGTTAGTTTGTAGGTGAACAAATAATTTGCGGGTACAGTATGACCACTTTAAATGTGCAGTTCAAGGTGGCGTTGCTTGTCAAGCAAGTTTGCATCATATGTCAAACTTGGTACATTTATTTTAGTTATGTCTTTTTCCGCTTGCACAGATAACTTGGCTGAAGTGAAGCTAGTTCATCTTTCGAAGATAGTCAAAAAGTTTTTATCTTTTATAATCTATACAGATTTCATCATTCAAATTTTACATTGATGACAATTCAGGTATTAATTGTGGAATTAAAACAAATGATTACGACCACAGACAACAAAGAAAGCTATTAAGTGATAACAGTTAGCTCGAGATCGCCGACTGACAAACAAGTGGTCATAAAATTCTTTTACTATGTCCAAATAGACCTATAAATGATGTCCTGCAATAAAGATCCATTAGACAAAAGATATGAAAGCTATTTTCGTCGAAACATACAACGACCTTTGAGTGTTTGTCATAAGAATGTCTAAATAAAAGAGTTTAGTGTTTGCCGTGAGTTTGTGACGCCATGGAGAGTTTTAAAACGTGTCAACATAGCTCCCAAAATGTCGAAAATACGATACCTTGGAGAAAAAGAATACTCTGCGAAGCCTTGATATAAGATCTGTCTTACTACGCACTATCTTAGAAATCGATCTTAAAGGATCTCCGAAATTGAAATTTCCAAGACAGTAGTTTGCTATCATTGGTAGTTGAGATTCGATCTAAGCTGTTACATAAACAAATTATATTGTAAACTCCTTTGTTCGTATTGATCTAAGTATTATCTTTATTCTAATGGCTTCGACTTTCATTGTAGGCAAGCATGTTCATAATGTTTTATGTTTTTGAAGTGTTTGTGATATATATTAACGTAACTAATATGGAGATTCCCTGAAATAAATAAATAATAATAATGTCTGTACAACTAAACTAGGTATGTTTAACCAAAGTAACCAGTAGCGTTAATGTAATAACCTTTTCTACTTTGTAGAAGCTTGTGTACACTAGGCGGTTGCTACGTGCCGTGTCCGTTTCAGGTGCGAGCCGGAACACAGCAGGCGCTTCCGACGACAGACGTTCCGCGTTTAAAAAACACTCATAAAATTATCTTACACATGACTGCCCCATTGTATACAATTCAAATTAATGGCTCGCACATTATGAACGGCCGGTTATTTTTGTTTCGCATTAAAAAAGATTTGTTTTTTTACTGTAGTATTTTTTTGTTGCCGAGATAATGGCTTTAGGGATCGGTGTGAATGATGAAGTGTAGTGACCAGTGTCCATATCTGCTATACAAATCGTTTGTAATTGTAACCTTTTTATGTTTAATACTTTTTTAATCCGAAAAAAGATAGAGAGTCATGCAATGTTACTCGTATGTACACGAATCTTAAGGTGTAGAGTTTTTAGAAAACGGATCAAATGGGGAGAACAAACGCGCCAAAGTCAAAGACATCTTTGCGAACGAAATTGCAGAAAGAGCCAGTAAAATCATTTGAAAGATAATCATGTTTTTAGTCATTGAAAATATTGGGCCATCTAAAGGCCTGTTTTTTTTTGTGACCAAGATGAATTGGATTCCACTTCATTTGTCAAAGCGAATAAAATGTTCAGAAAACATTTTAAATTTCCGTTTTTCGTTCATCTTGCGGACAAATCAAATGAATTTTCTGTTAACTTTATGAAGAAGTCACTGAGTGGATTTTAATAGTAGGACTATGGACCAAATAATAATTGTTTTAAAAGCCTTTGAGATTTATTATGTAATAAAAAAGCTGTGTCTTGGTCCCCGTGGATGTCGGAAAACGACATTGAGTCGTAAGTTGTACGGTTAGTTATTAAGAAACTTAGATTGAGTTGAGGGCCGTAGAATGGAAGATCGTCAGAAAAAAACAGATGGTACGTGACAGCGGGGTGATGCGTGAAAGGACTGTTGTCAAATAAGTTTTGTTACCACTTTCCGCTTGAATCGATGACCTTTCATGTGGATTCTACAGATTTATGGGATAATGTAATGGGTGGCTGGGAGGGGTCACCCAAACTATCTATTTTTATCTAACAGTGAAGATCGTCTGTATGAAACGATGGATGGACTGTGTGAAGGATGATATGGCTAGAAAGGAGGTGACTGCTGAGATGACGAGTAACAGAAAAGTATGGAAAAAGAAAACATGCTGCGCCGACCCCAAATAAATTAGAATAAGGGAGGAGACTGATGGGGAGTGAAGATCGTCTGTCAAAAGTCCTGCCAAATTCTTTCCTAAGTTTCGTGTTGCTTGAACAGGACGACAGACCGACAAAAAATGTTTCTCCTTCAAATTGTTACAAAAAACTTTAGTATAATATTATTTATACAGATTTTTATTATTTTTTTTATTATAAAGGGTGTAACAAAACCCTTAACGAACCCTTAACGAAGCCGAAAGGCACTTGTTCTCCCCGTCATTGCGATCATTTTTTTTTCTAGACCATACCTGGGAACCTTCAAGTTACGGAGATATTGGGGGTCCAAGTTATAACTTTTTCTTTTAAATACATGTTTTTAATGTAAGAACTTTACTTTAAACACCTCTACGTCCCTCGTACTATTCAATCCATCCATCAGCACAATGTTTTGAGTGCGTTACATTGAGTCCTACTGCAAAAAGGTTATTTTTTACTCCAAAAAAAAAAATCCTTTCACAGCAATCATTTTTGCGTAAAGTTACTTAGTTTGATGTACAGAATGCTTGGTTGACGGCTTCGTGAAGGGACTGTTTACACACTGTATAGAAAAATCCTTCCAAATAACTGAAAGTCTGTATTCTTAAATCTGAGCTTATGCCTACATTGTAGAAAAAGGCAATTTCGTTTTGGTTATCTTCTCATCATCGTCAGACCGAAAGTGTTCTGCGTCACAGAAGTGTAACAAAAAGTGTTTACTTAGGTACTTTAGGTAGATAGGTACTTTTGTGTAACGGAATGCCCACAAAGGTTACATTCTGTTTTAAAAGAACTTTGTGGACGGCTCAGTAGAGTTGATTAAACTATTATTAGGTAAGTCCCCAAACGCGTCTGCACTGCTGTGAGTTTTATTAAAATAATAGAGTTTTTGGGAAAAGCGTATACAATACTTTTAAGCTCGTAAGTCTTCTCACTGCTAATCAGAATGTTATGCTTAGGGACCTCGCCCACTACGCGGCCACGACCAGGGACACGATTGGCCGCAATCTTGTTCAAAACTGGCCGGATACCTGGTCTTGCGACCAAACTATTTCAGCACGCGTAGCATGACCACCGTAGAATGGGGTTTTGTCGACGGAAGAATCGATAAAATGACAGATCAAAGAAGAAATCTGTCGTTTTGTCGATTCTTCCGTCGACAAAACCCGGTTCTACGGTGGTCATACTAAGTGTGCTGGTTTCGACACAAGTTGCCTCTGCGACCAAAAGTCGATCGTGGCCGTGTAGTGCGCGAGGTCTCTTTACAAATCGGAAACAAATTAACAATAAGAACGTACAAATTTTTTTAATAGGTATACGATACTGTGTTGTCCTCATAATAATCTGGTTAGTAGTCCGTAATCATCTAATGGTCCCTCTGTAGAAAAATATTCCCAAACTGAAAAACACACATCACTTCTGCTCGCTGCCTGTTTATATGAATAATAAATTAACAATACGGTTAAATATGATGTTCATACTTCACCTAGCAAACAGGTTAAAAATTAAAACAAATAGGTCGGTTTGTGTATACATATCCGTATTGTTACTGTTCCTGTAATCTAGTTCTACATTCAACATGAAATTGTTCCGTCTATTTTCATCTACATTTATGTTTAAAGTACGGAACCATTTTTCCATCTTCGATTGCACGTGAATATTGGCTCGTGTGTTCTTTATCATGAATATTTTGTTTATAGACGCGATTAACGATCTGCGGAATGCTGAAAACTCATTTGTTTCAGTGTGTAGGTATTTTGAAAAACGCTGCATTCTTGCTGATTTTCAGTTTCTGAAAAGGCGAATAATTATGAGTTTTATTAAGTGTATCTTTGGGACTTTTGCGCGTATCCACCTAATGTTGAGTAAACTTCATTCTACTCCATTGCACGTCAGGCCCCGGTCCCAGCACGCGTTAAATTAGGGCATAGAAGACAGATCAATTTGTCTAGACGAACCTAGGATTTAAAAGTCTAGCGTTTAGAACCGAAACTATGTGATTCACTTCTGGGTGATGTGATTCACTTTTGAAGCCACGACATTCAGACAGGGTTAGTATGGACATTGATCAGCCAGATCTCATCATAAATTATAGGACTGTAATGTACTGACCATGTATGCCTCGTCGGGAAACCCGTTTCGTTTGTCAGGGTTTTCAGACAATTCGCAAATACCGTTAATATTTTAACTTTATTTCCCAGAAAGACTTAGTTTATATTGAAGCGCATCGGGGGTGGCCGGTGTCACCGCCATGTCAAATTCATCGACGAAACAATCTGTCTTATTCTCCGGATAAATGAAAGCTGAATCAATCTTCACAGAACTTCGTAGGGTTTGCTATCTATCCGAAAGGGATGTCGAAAGAGACACTTTTAATCTCTCGACTTTTGATCTTTACTGTTGTCTTACTTTTGTTAGATTTTGTTTTTATTGAGACGGATAAAAGTGGTTTACCAATGTAAGCCCACTGTTTTTGATTTTGTGTAATAGTAGGACGAAACAGCTCAAGATTTTATTGTTTTTTAAAGGTACCTATACAAGTAAAGGTACACAAAAATATCAGATACCTTATAGACCTGAACGTGATCAATGACTTAAGGTGGAAGTGCCAGGTTAGCCCGCGAAACTCATGTTTTTCCCGCGTTTTATTTGCAATTTGCCGATCAGTGTCAGGCTATATGTTAAAAAAAATATAATTCACGTCGGTAACACATATGTATTTACAGAATTATGATCATTAAAATTATCAATACAACCCTCTAAGTTCATTCAATCCCATTGAATGACTTTTCATGTCTACATCTCTCTCTTTTGTAAAATTTACAGCAAATAATTGTAATTAAAAACACATTACACGTTTCAGCAGTAAAAAGAAAAGAAAAATTGCAACTCATATTCCGTCTTGCATTGTGCCTAAACGTAGACCGGCCGGAACAAACTAGTCCACGAGACGCGGTGTCCTATTTTTGTCGACAGACGACGGAACATTTTGGAGACAGATTACCCTAGTAATATACGAGGAACCCGTAAAGCGTGTAATTACATATCTGTACGTGTTAACGAATTTATGAGGGATCACTTTATCCGGAAACTCGATAAGATAACATGCTGGAGCCCTTATTGCAATCGTATGAGGGGCAATATCAACGGTATCAAATTAGTTACGTGTTTCGTAACGTAGATATTGTAAACGTTTAAGTTGTGGTTACATTGTAAACACAATGTCATTCAAAGGAGTTCGCGCTTTAGAATGAAAGTTTGTTTGAACTTTGAGTAATGTAGTCGACACATTTCAACGTAGGACGTTTTGTAATCTATACGATATTATAAAGAGGTAAAATTTGTTTGTATGTAGGGGGTAATCTCCGGAACTAATAATTCAAGTCTAAAAAATCTTTCACTGGCAGAAAGCTACGTTATTCGTGGGTGTAAATAGACCCTTAACTTAGCCGAAAGGCATTTGTTCTCCCCGTCTTTGTGATCATTTTTTTTGTACTAGACCCTACCTGGGAACCTTCTAGTTACGGAGATATTAGGGGTCAAAGTTCCAACGTTTTCACAAGTTTTTTTTTAAATACATGGTTTTAATGTAAGATTTTTTCTTTACACACATCAATGTTTTGAGTGCGCACAGTGCTTTGAGTGCTTTCCATCGAGTCCTACCGTAAAACGTGATTTTTTACCCCAAAGAAGAAAGTCGATTCCCAGCAGTAATTTTTACGTAAAGTTACTTAGTTTGATGTACATAATGCTTGGTTGACGGCTGTGTGAAGGGTCTGTTTACACCCTGTATAATGCATACTAACCGAACTATCACAATTTTTGCGGTCGAATTTGCGCGCGAAGTGCTAGTTCGTAATATTCTCGAGAAATTCGAAATGAAATTCTGTAAAACTTAACAAACAAGGTGTAAAGAGCAAACACATGTTTTAAAATACTAATTAAGCCATCATAAGAGGTACTTAAACACTAGAAAGGCAAAGATCAGCAGTTTCTTCAGGCCTCGCATATTCAACGTGGTAAACATGACGGATCCTCTTTCATTTACGCAATCTGTGCGGAAATATAAGCAGTCTTTTTGTGTTAGGAGGGCGGTTTATTTTGAGACAAATAAAGTAGCTTCACTTATTTACTGCGTATAAAATAATAAACTCCCGTGAGAAAATGTATGAAAAGAATAACCTAGGTGAAATAAATTCACCAAAAGTAATTTCATCCTTATGACAAAAAATGAGGCTTAGGTCCCGCAATTTTTAACAATGCCTGTGTTACTGGTTTAATTAATGTAAATACTACCTATATTTCAATTTGAATTAGGTTGAAATGTAAATAAAAATGTAACGTAGGTTAGTTAAAAACAAGTTTCAGATTTTTATGTGTGTCTATATAAAGTATGTTAAGTTCCATTTCATTGGGGACAAGCGTATTACCATGACATGTATTGTTAACGGTTCACTAATGTTTCACCAAAACTCCTACGACAATTCTTAACCGACTTAAAAAAAAGGAGGAGTTTCTGTGTTCGACTGTATGTATTTTTTTTCATGTACTTTTGTTCACCGATTTCTCCGCCAATTGTAGACCGATTTTCATAATATATTTCAATTTGAATTAGGTTGAAATGTAAATGAAAATGTGACGTAGGTTAGTTAAAAACAAGTTTCAGATTTTTATGTGTGTCTATATAAATCTATTAACTACGTTCTAACTTTAGCGTGTTTGTTTGTGTATGAAGCATAAGCAACGAGTGAAATATTACATGTTCTGCTTTTAATTACTGCAAACATTGGAAAACATACACCGGTTCAAACGAATTTTAAATATTGGGAGCTACTGTTTATCCTATAATTTAATGTATTAATGTATTTATTGTTCCACAAACTAGGTGACATACAAGTTCAGTACAAATTTATGTGCAAAAATGAACAGATGATGTACTGCTGGTACTTAAAAAAGGAAACCCTGAGCTATAAGTACCAGCTGCCCTTAAATGACACAGTGAAAGCAGTTCGTGATATAACATGCAAACATGTTAAATGAAGTTGCCGAGACAACAACAATACATTACATTAATAATATGGAAAACAAAATTTAAAGAGTAGAATCGCTGAAACTAGTAGTAAACTAAGCTTGTGGTAGTGGGGGAGTGGTTATTTGTGTGTATGAGTGTTGTGTGTGTGCATGTATGTGTATAGGTGTATGTGTGCGTGTGTATGTGTTTGTTACATTTGTTATTTAACTGGATGAAGGAGATTCTCTGTCTCATCATAGGTAAGTTTTAGAAGCCAACCAATCACAGCTTTTTTACAGTAATGTTTGAATCAATAATGTGTATACCTACTGTGGAACACTATAATAAGGGGTGGAAGGGACATCGACACGAAAACGGTTACCACGTATTCAGTACATCATTCTGACCAGTACATAGAAATTTTTCATCGGTTATTTTTAAAAAAACAGCTGTTCCCTACAAGAGTGTAATACCTACACAGTCAAAATGTATGGAACAGATGATTTAAAAAAAATACTAATAAAAATTTCTATGTGGAATTAATTTCAATGAATTTTAGAATGTCGTACTGAATACGGGTACTGAATATCTTTTAAGCTGACATGGTCACTAACATTATCATTACCACTAAAAACGGGGTATTAACCGTGTTTACTGTTTGTTTTGAGTTCTCGATATTTCGCCGCTGTTGCAAGCACCATCATCATTCTCTTGCCCTTATCCCAATTCATTTGGGGTCGGCGCAGCATGTCTTCTTCTTCCATACTTCTCTATTACTCGTCATCTCGCCAGACACCTCCTTTCTTGCCATATCATTCTTTACACAGTCCATCCATCGTTTCTTTGGTCTTCCTCTACTCATATACCCGTCCACATTCATACTCATAACTTTCCTCACAACATTTCCCTCATTCCTCCGCATCACATGCCCATACCACGACAACCGATTACCACACAACTTTTCAGTCACCGGCGCCACTTTCAAACTTCCTCTTATATACTCATTTCTTATTTTATCCATTCGCGTAACACCACACATCCCCCTTAGCATTCAAGCACCATGATCACGGATAAACTGAAGTTATTGCGTAATATCGGGAACACAAAACAAACGGTAAACATGGTAAGTATCCCGTCTTTTGTGGTAATGATTACGTGGTAACCGTTTTAGCGTCGGTGTCCTTTCCACCTTGCACTTTGTTAAAAATATAAAGATAATGTTGCATTTTGTTCTGTATAAAATGCAACATTATCTTTATATTACTATTCAAATAAGCTGAGCCAGGATATGCATTTACGAAATAGTAGTTGTGTAGACCATAAATACCATAATAATAATAACCCACCTGCTCCATAACCCACCTGCTCCATAAATCGGGTAGTACTGCGGAACCCAAAAATTATAGACCGATTACCTGTCTTCCGACGGTCTATAAAGTTCTTACATCTATTTTGAGAGCTAAAATTAACAAACACATTGATGACAATTCTGTAATGTCCGCTTCTCAAAATGGATGTAGGAACGGGTCCCGGGGTACTAAGGAGCTACTCCTCATTGATATGGCCATTAGTCAACAGGTTCGCCGTTCCCGAAAGGATCTGTCGACATGTTGGATAGACTATAAGAAGGTCTATGACTCGGTGCCACATACATGGCTCATGAGGGTGCTAGAGTTGTATAAAATTGATGCAACTCTGCGCACTTTCCTGATGTCATGTATGGGGCAATGGAGCACGGTCCTTCGCTATCCAGGATGTCGGCAAATCCAGAGGAATAGCGAGCCGATGAGGATAGAGCGAGGTATATTTCAGGGCGATAGTTTGAGTCCGCTTTGGTTCTGCTTAGCCTTGAATCCTCTTAGCACGCTGCTGGAGGATTCGGGTCTAGGCTATCGGTTGAGGAGAGGTGGTCAAGTTATATCTCACCTCCTTTACATGGATGACCTGAAACTCTTTGCCCCCAACGATTTGCAACTGATGGAGCTACTGAAAGTAACTGACACTTTCAGTAGCGCCATCAGGATGGAATTTGGTGTGGACAAATGTGCGGTCATGCATGTAAAGCGAGGGGAGATTGTGGAATCTGTGGGAACCCAGCTCTCGGATTCCATAAATCTTAGATCCCTCTCAGCAACTGAAACCTACAAGTATTTGGGTATGTCGGAAGCGCTGGGCATCAATGTTGCTGACATGAAGCAATCGTTGAAGGAGCGCTTCTTTGGCCGTCTGAAAAAAGTATTTAATAGTCTTTTATCAGGCGGCAATAAGGTGCGTGCCTTCAACGGTTGGGTCATGCCGGTTTTGATGTATTCTTTCGGCATACTCAAATGGACTCAGACAGAACTAGACGCCCTGGATAGGAGGGTCCGTACATTGTTGACGGCATATCGAATGCATAACCCGCGTTCTTCTGTTATGAGACTGTATATCCCGCGGAGGTGTGGGGGTCGAGGCTTTTTAAACGCTAAGACTCTCCACAATCGCGAGATATGCAGTCTCAGGGAATATTTCCTTGAAACCGACGTGGGGATGCATCGAGATGTGGTCGCGGTGGACAAGGGGCTCACCCCGCTCTCCTTGGCTAAAGAGAACTGGCGCAAACCTGTAGTGCTTGACACTAACGACCGCATGGAGGTATGGCAGAGTAAGGAGCTTCACGGACGATTTTTCCGGGCCCTGCATGGGCTCGATGTAGACCTATCAGCGTCCGTAGCCTGGCTACATTCCGGGGACCTCTTCGGAGAAACCGAAGGTTTTGTCTGTGCAATTATGGATGAAGTTATGATGACGAATAACTACCGGAGATTTATTGTGAAGGACGGTACGGTTGACATATGTCGGGCATGCCACCGTCCAGGCGAATCAATCCGTCACATTATCTCCGGGTGTTCTCGTCTGGCTAACGGAGAGTACTTGCATAGACACAACCTTGTAGCCAGGATTATCCATCAGCAACTTGCTCTAAAATACAACCTTGTGGAATCGGAAGTACCGTACTATAAGTATGTGCCCGACCCAGTTCTCGAAAATGGCAGTATCACATTGTATTGGGATCGATCCATCATCACTGACAGGACTATTGTAGCCAATAAACCTGATATAGTGGTGGTGGATCGGTCAGAGCGGCGCGCAATGATTGTAGACATAATGGTCCCGCATGATGAGAACCTCGTGAAAGCCGAGAAAGATAAGCAAATCAAGTATCTTGACTTGGCTCGCGAGGTTGTCGACATGTGGGATGTGGACTCAGCGATCATTTTGCCGATAGTTGTATCAGCCCATGGCTTAATTGCCAAGAGCCTCGACCAATACCTGAGGAGGCTCACGTTAGGCAGCTGGATCAAGGGTTTGATTCAGAAAGCGGTACTCCTGGACACGGCTCGTATTGTTAGGAGGTTCCTCTCTCTGGAGCGCTGACCGCCGGTAGCTTGGACCCTGTTCCCGATACCGGTGGGCTACAATTTTTTATATTTTTAAATGTTTTTTATGTTGTTTTTAGTTTATGAAATATTTAAAAATGTAGAAGATTTGTATAAAAATAAATAAAGGAAATAATAATACCATAATAATAATAATAATCGATCCGACACATTATTTCTGGGTGTTCTCGTCTGGCTAACGGAGAGTACTTGCATAGACACAACCTCGTTGCCAGGATTATCCACCAGCAACTTGCTTTGAAGTACAACCTTGTGGAATCAGAAGTACCATACTATAAGTATGCGCCCGACCCAGTTCTCGATAATGGTAATATCACGTTGTATTGGGATCGATCTATCATCACTGACAGGACTATTGTTGCCAATAAACCTGACATTGTGGTGATAGATCGATTGGAGCGTCACGCAATGATTGTTGATATAACTGTTCCGCATGACGAGAACCTCGTGAAAGCAGAGAAAGATAAACAATTCAAATATCTAGATCTGGCTCGCGAGGTTGTCGACATGTGGGACGTGAGTACAGCAGTCATTGTGCCGATAGTCGTGTCGGCCAATGGCTTAATAGCCAATAGCCTCGACAAACATCTGAGGAGGCTCTCGCTTGGCAGCTGGATCAAGGGCTTGATTCAGAAAGCAGTACTTCTGGACACGGCGCGTATCGTTAGGAGGTTCCTCTCTCAAGAGCCCTGACCACCGGTATTTCGGACCCTGTTCCCGATACCAGTGGGCTACTATTTTTTATATTTTTAAATGTTTTTTATATGACTTTGTAAAGAAATATTTATAAATGTAAATTATATGTATAAAAATGAATAAAGGAATAATACCATACCACCAACCCATATTTTTATTGGGTTGTGGAGGTCAGATAAGCAGTCGCTCCATGTAAAATACTGGTATTAAGCTGCATCCGGTTAGACTGGAAGCCGACCCCAATATAGTTGGGAAAAGGCTAGGCAGGTGATGATAGTTCCATAGACCATTAAAGTTAATTTACGTTTCGGAGTGTGGAAAACCGTCTCAGAATTCAAAATGAAATACAATTTCGTGTTACAAGCTCGTATTCCAGATTACTAAAGACTACAAATAATTTTAACGGAATTCATAGATCTCCGATATCGTAACTTCTTGCAATTAATGCCAACATTCGGATCAGTGAAATTCAGTGTTATTTAGACAGCCATATATCTAAGTCGACACATTGCACAAACGTAAAGGAATATATTGTATCTGTCTAAATGTCTTAATGAATAAACCTATCAATATTACATGAACACATTGCCAGTGATTGTTCGACAAATACGTTTAATTAACTGTTTCAACACAATGTTTGACTTCTGTAACTACCGCATAGTCTGACGGAAATTTGGAATGTCAGTATATAGGACACCCACACCTGGAGCCAACAAAGTTTACCGTATCGACATTATTTACGATTTAATCGAACGTGTGGTTTGTTTATTCATAAGAAGAGATCGATGCTTGTTGCTATTTTGAAATAAACATATTTTTCATAAATAATTTGACACGTTTCACTCTGCACTCTTCTCTGTTTACACAATAAGTTGATCTGCTTAGTCTCGTTTACTGACGCTAAAAGCGAATATGATTAATCACCAAATTCACCAGCCACCGATCAGTAACATGCAAAAGCATATTTTATGAATGAAATCGACATTTTGTGTGGGAAGTTAGTAATATCTGACGCGGCGCATCCGGAACATTAGTTTTCTGGAAGTTGAAAAAAAGACGAGATAATTAATATCTGAAATACGCAAAAATATTGGCCGCGGTTAGTCTTTGCAAACATAGTGATGTGTAGTGATAAACATTGCGTCTTTTGGACAAATAAAGGACCAAAACAGAAGTTTGCACGAAACTAGTTCAACAAAATTGTTTCTTATTCTTTGACTGGCATTTTTCTGATGAGAGAAAGAAAATATAGTATGTGAATAATAGATGTAAGTGACTGTATCACAACTTGGGTCCAGATATGAAATTATGGTAAAGTTCGCAGATGTTTCGGGTACCCTTTTTCTTTTCTAGGACACAAATAACCTGAATATAATGGAAAATATAGCGAACTTATAAAAGACTAAAAAAGGATGTATAAAACTATAAGCTTCTGCTAAGTCTAGAAACCCTTTTGTACTTTTTTGGTACAAAGCACGAACAGATAAATGAAAATTTCCTTTTAAACACCGGATTGGCCAATCAGTCGGTTCACAATAGAAGATACATCGTTAGCCGGATGGCTTGAATTATTGAACTTAATCCGCTTATTTGAGTTATTGTTACAAATCTGACTAACAAGAAACCCCTCAGTAACAAGTTGTTTATATATGTTTTGATTGGTGGGCGTATCTCTAATATTAAACTTGGCTCTGATTTGATGAGTTTAATTAAAGCAAAATATTGAATTTATTAATTTATAAATAGACAACAATTTCACTAAATGCGATAGTGAAATTAACACTGGCATTTGCTTGTTTTCTAAGACAAATAGTTTAATTATGAGTAACTTTTAAAAGTGAGATTTCGGCAAAAAAGCTCCATGTAAATTGCAAAATAATTATTTATTCAGTCGAACTAAAACTAGTGCCTAGGTTTCGTTTATTTTTGCGTGCGCTCCGGATGTAAGTTTCGGATAAAATATTTTAGTGACAGTCGAGCGCCCGGACGGGCCGAAGGGATCTGCCGCTAAAAATGTTATGGTTTCAGGTAAACCAAAAAAGGGTCAGTTCGCTATAAAAAGAGATTTTATTTTACTAGTCGATTGACCACAATGGGTAGGAAGGTAGAACGTAGTCTGGTTATTCAATGAAACAGAATTGTTCACTTCAACAGATTTTACAAAGTTAAGGATCATACTAAAATACATGCAAACTCAAGAACTTCAAATTGTTTAGCTTCATTCTTTAGTTCAGATGTGCTGTGATTTCTCCATCTGCATCTACCTAGGCTAGGTATGGAAATATTATCAAGCAGTCTTTAATTTGAGGTGGCTGGTTCGGAATGAAAACTAAACAATAATGTATTTAACTACATATTTCCGACAGTTGTCTATATTTAGTTAGTATCTAGTTTATCCACTACCTACAATCTTAAGTTATCGACTCATAATAGTTAATTACGTTAATGAACATTTCTCTTTGTAGAAGTAGGTCCTCATTTACATAAAGACCGCAGCGTCTATCTGCTAGATACCGCTCATTATTGAATTAATTAACTAACGATTGGGTGCGGTGGAGTTAGTTGCAACTCCTAATAAAACCACACTTTCAATCGCTTTCTGAAAGGAAGATCGATACAAACGTTTGTTAACACGCTGTAGCCGCGATTTACAATGGTACATGAAGGACACTTGAATAAATAAATTATATCAAAACATAATATTACTCTCTTAATTTCGAGATATGTATTTAGGGATAATTTTTGGTAGAAATATTACACGTATACTAAATACAACAACCGGAAGAAACCATGGGCTTTTCCGGGTCATATAATTTCCCTTATCTTTTCATTTGGGTCGAAAGGTATTCCATAAAAAAAGTTTTATTCTTCAACGGCAACAACAAGCATTCTATAATCTAAGGTCTGCAAATTCTTGCGAAACTGTAGCCCTCTCATCATCATTTACCTTTTCCTTTTCTGTTATATCGTCTTCCAGTCTAACCGGATGCAGTTGAATATTATTTAAGATGGAGGGACTGCTTATCCATCCTTGACAAGTCCACAACCCTCGTTTGTAGTTGCCCACGACCTTCGTCCGCATGAAATTATTATCAAAAATTTATTTCCCTTTTTGAATCGGATTTTATTAACACTTTTTTGCACAGAACCCTAATTATAACTAACTTAAGTTACTCCTTATAACATTAGTTATATACCAGTAAAAGTCCCGTCAAAATCATTACAGCCGTTTCGGAGATTAATCGGAACAAACAGACATACGGAATAAAATTAAAAAAAAATAGTCTTTTGTTATAAGTACTGTATATACTTTCATCATTAGAAATTACAAACAAACCCTTCAATTTTATTTATTTGTAAACATAGATAATGTCATGTGGAACTAAAGTACTTTTTAGGGTTTCTTTAATAAGAAACTGCCTTCTACTACTTGTGCTATCAGAAGCATTGCGTCCGAGAGTTTTATACATGAGTAAAACTGACAAACTTCACCCCTTAGAGAGATGATTTTCAAAAATCCTTTTCGTTGTACTTATATGTAACACTTGTCAGAAATTCCTAGTTCTAGAACTAAGGTACCTAGTGTGTTGTCAGTGAATGGATGTCGACCATTGTATAAATGTCGAGACTTTTCAAGCTGCCAAAATGGATTATTTTTGTGAAAAGGCTACGCAAGTTCATATCCGTTAGTTACTGTATGTTAGTTCGACCTATGGGTGTTGCTAGTGTTGATACCTCATTTTTCAGTCGAATGCGTTCTCCTCAGATCTGGTATACCTGACTATTTACGAAATACGGGATAAAACCGCCAGTCATCATCATCTACCTAGCCTTTTCCCAAGAATGTTGCGGTCGACTTCCAGTCTAACTGGATGCAGCTGAATAAAAAAATACTGGTATTTTACATAGTGCGACTGCCTATCTGACCTCCACAACCCAGTTAGTACAGGGTAATACGATACCCCTTGGTAAGACTGGTTGTCAGACTTTCGGTCCACTGACTGCCTGTAACGACTGTCTAAGATCTACAAATGACAGCCGGGATCAACGGCTTAACGTGTTTTCCGAGCACGGAGGAAACTCCAGGCACGGGCGAGGTAGGCACGGGGATAAAACTGCCTGAAAATGAGGATAATGCCCACCTTGTGTAGAAAAGTAGGTTTCTATTAACTAAACATATCTTATCTATGCAATATTCACAAACTATGTGTGTGTTACAAAGGCGGCCGGTCTGTTAAATGTGTAATCATATTTTTATCTCTCGTATTTACAGTAATCTGTACCTACTCGAATAGACACATTTCAATATTGCCTCGAAAATAGATACTAAAGCCGATGAAAAACGTTGGAATTGGCACCGTAAATATGCTACGATTGTATTAAACAACTACTGTTGCCGGGGGCCTTCATCATCATCATCATCATTTCAGCTGAAAGACGTCCACTGCTCATAGGCCTCCCCCAAGTGTCGCCACATTGACCGGTTACCGTGCGTCTCGCATTCAGCGGTTCCCTGCAACCTTTTCCAGGTCATCGGTCCACCTAGTGGGAGGCCTCCCAACGCAACGTCTTTCAGTTCGCGGAACCCGCGTTCCGCAGCCTTCGTCCGCCTAAAATTATTTATAAAAATATAACTTCCCTATTTAAACCAGATTTAGTTAACAATTTCAAGGTTTTTCATTTTTTTGCACGGTACCCAAAACCTTTTTTTTTTAAAGTAGCTAATTACGCCTTATAACATCAGCTATCTGCCAGTAAAAGTCCCGTCAAAATCGGTCCAGCCGTTTCGGAGATTACCCGGAACAAACAGACAGACGGATAGACAAGTTTAAAAAGATAGAAGTTTAAAACATGTTTTTTGTGATAAGTACTGTATATACCTACTTTCATAGGCATTCAGTAAAAAGTTATTATTTGGAATTTACAAACAGACACTTTTATTTTATTTATTTTTATGTGTGTATATGTTACCGGCTAAACCCGATTTTAGGCCAAACTATTTTGTCCTAGGCCAAACTAGGCACTCTGACTAAATGGGTTAGGTTAGGTTAGAACTGTGACCAACCACGCGCGACCCGAGGGTGCGTACAGGGCCGATGAGTGCCACAGCTAAGTTGGGCGCATTGTAATTGCTTTGTTTGTGTTAGTGTATCCTGACACGATAAACACGTGAACTGGTTTGGCCTAAGACATACTAGTTTGGCCTGAAATCGGGTTTGGCCGGTAACATATATATAGATTGGATCTCTTTCCACGGGATTATAGGTCACAGTAGTTTGTCGCTACGAGCTAATCTTGATAACAAAAGTAGATTATGTTGGCAGGACCGCTTATTTGAAGAAGGAGCCAGTATTTGTAGTAGGCTAGGCTAGTCCTAAATCCCACTTAGGGAGTAAGTAGTATATGATGAATATATGTGGTACTTAGTTGCCCTGTTACAGTGAGACACAGACATTTATCGTTCATGAGTTTAATTCTCTTAAAATTAGACGGATTATTGATCAAATGATGTTATCATTTGATCAATAATCCGTCTAATTTTTAAACCGGTAAAATTATTAATGGGTATACTAACGCTTCGGATTTGCATGCGATGCTGTGTTGGTTATTTGTTCCGAATATTTACAATCGCTCTAGAAAGCATAATTTGTTTGATGTTCCATTTTGTCGCACTGATCCACCTCCCCTATACCACGTATGTTGACGATGCTCAACGCGCTCGTGTAGACTGGCCCTAAATTGTACTTGTCTGCTGATGAATTATCATTCTCTTGCACTTATTTATTTGGGGTCGGCGCACCATGTCTTCTTCTTCCATATTTCTCTATTACTCGTGATCTCATCAGACACCTCCTTTCTTGCCATATCATTCTTTACACAGTCCATCCATAGTTTCTTTGGTCTTCCTCTACTCATATACCCATCCATATTTATACATCCATAATGTTAGAATGTTTGAGATTCTATGAGATGATAGAATGATAGGATAACTTAATTTAGTGTTAGGTTTTATATTATAGCCAACGCTGTACGTAAGGGTTCCGTTTTAGCCATTTGCCTATAGAACTCCAAAAAGGTAATAATCTTTAGACAGCTGAACAGATTTTCTTGAATTATAACTAAGAACACTCTTGCTCAAGTAACATTGCAAACAAAGAAAACTAAATCAAAATCGGTTCATTCGTTTAAAAAGTAAGCAATATAGATATCCCCGACATTCGTTAAACATCTCTTTGAAATGTTAAGTGGTAAAGGTAACCCTAGCCTCAACAAGGATAAAGTATGTTAACAAGGTCTAATAGACTGGTTTTAGTTTGTTAACCAGGTAGGTAACCCAACATAGTTTACCCATGAGTTTCTCGCTCGTATGTACTTAGGTACCTATTTAATTGGCAAAGGTCGACCCGTCAAATTCATCAAGTTTACTTTAACATACTTACATAATATTAAAACAGGTTTACCAGACAGCGATACTCTTAATTAAAATGGTAGATAGTTATGTATACGTAGTAATAAAAATCTAGTTTAGAAAACTAAAAGATTAATGTACTAAGTGTTGCTGGCGGCTTCGCCTACGTGGAGGTCAAAAATTATCCCACGGGAACGTACGACTAGGATTAAAATGACGAAAAAGTGCCAAATTAAATATAAAATATCCAAATCCATTAAGCCATGAAAAGTTACCATAGTTACTATCGCATTTAATATTAGTATCTTTGGATTGTACGATTGCATTCACCACAAATACCCCAGCAGAATACCATATACATATATACCATAGTTACTTTCGCATTAAAAATGAGTATGGATTGCACAATTGCAGCATTCTCCACTATCGCCCCAGCAGAATACCATAAACATATATGCCATAGTTACTTTCGCATTTATTATTAGTATGGATTATTACCTACCATTCATTTAAACTTTATTTCCCCAAAAATTTATAATTACTTATTTCCAAAAATAGTCACACACCTTGATTACGTATTCATTTAGTAAAACGTATCTGATTTACATATAGAGTTTGAAAAAAAACTCAAACATTTATTTAAATACTCTGTTTGAATAGCAGATAAAGCTCTTAGCAGTGTAATGGAGTGTTGTTATCACTGCGGCTACTGAAATCCTTTGAGAGCGCTAATACTTCGATACTTAATTGCCACCTCTGTCCACACGCTTTGCAATCTGCATTTGGACCGAGTCCATTCACTAATTAATTTGTCTGTGAGCTAATAGTGTGGGGCTTTTTCTGTGTCTCAGTGATTCTGGCTTTTTATCGTTTTTCAGTTGTTAGGCGTCTGACAGCCAGTCTTGCCAACGTTTATCGTATTAGAAAGACGTGTGTGAAGTGCCAGGATTGTGGAGGTTAGATAGGCAGTCACTCCATTTAAAATACTGGTATTCGGTTGCACCCAGATGGACTGAAAGCAGATCACAGCATAGATGGGAAAAGGATGATGGCGTATCGTTTTTTAACTGAGAGACTTCAGGCTAGGTGCATAAATTTTATTCAGGATCTGAAAGCGTATTTAAATTGTGTGTCAATGTATTTGTTGCTCCCAGTTTTGTCGGTGATCTTGTCACACAGCGCAGTACTTTTAGTTATTTGTTAATAATTAATTTTGTGTTAATCAGTCAAACCGGTGGTAAATTACGAGAACGAAAAATAAATAAATTTAATTTAGTTGTAATTTAATAAAAAAAAAAAAAAAAATTAAAATGTTTATTTCAAGGAAGCAAGGAATTGCTTGTATTAGGAGACTCCGCACTTCCACTTATCATTTTTTTATGTAATTGAAATGTAGACAATGTAAACATGCAAGACTAAAAATAAAAGGGGTAACTTAAAATTATACAAATACCTCTGCAAATGAATGAGCGTTATGCAGAAAAAAGCCAGATTGCGCGTGTACGTGTGGTATGTGTGTCACGAGTGAGTGTATGAGTGTGTGAGTGAGTATGGGTGCGAGTGTGAACATTGAATAGTGAGGTTGTGTGGTGTATGAGTTATAATAAACAATGCTTAGTTCACTTATCCCAATTAATATCACAAGATACGTCCAACCCGACACCAACCATGGGATGGAGACCAATGCTGGTAAGACCGAAAGGCGATATCAGCATAGGTAGGTGTAAGCGTGGGTTCACAAGTAGGTTGTCGGTTGCCGGTTGGCGGTTAGCCCTGTGACAATATCTTGGCATCGAAAGAAGCGAAATAAGTCTCCTTGCACCAACCATACGGACAACAACCCAAGTGTAACTAATTTGGTTATAGTAAAGTAGATACAATAGACTCAACATCGTCGTAGGTTTTAGTTTTAAGCCAATCGGTTACAACTTTTTTACAGTCCCGGAGCTTCATGGGATATATACGTAATTCTTTATTCATCAAGTTGTATAGATAAGATGATTGCCTTGAGTATTGCCTTTTAGCGAAAGCAGATCTAACCTTGACAGTTGGAGCGACTAAGTAGCTCCTTCTGCTTTTAGGCTTAGAGGGATCATACGGGAGGGATGTGTGTTTTCTTAGTATAAGTTGAAGCAAATAGAGTTTTCTTACAGACAAAAGATCAGATAATATATAGAGGCTGTGGGTGGGGTAAGGATAAGGTTTAAAGAACATGACTTTGAGTAAGGTTCTCTGCGCCCTCTCAAGTTCTAAAAAAAATATTTTTGTGGTCCGTCCCCAGCAAGACAGACAGTACATGAGGATAGATTGGGCCAGTGATATGTATACTTGCTTTAGAAGTTGCTTTGAGGCAACATGTCGCAGTGTTTTAAAAGTCCATATCAGTTTCCTAACTCTTTTCATAATAAGTTCGGTGTGCATCTGCCAGGTCAGGCGCTGTAATAAATAATAAGAATAAGTAAATAATATTTATTTGTTCAAGACTTAAACCTATTTAAAATTATTGTACTTTAAATTAGACTTAAGATTCTACGCTACAATAATAAAATCTAACAAGTAACTAGAACATGTCTGGCACAGGTTACACTACAGGTTTTTACGTAGAATTATTATTCTTTAATTCCCCACGAGAAGATTTTTTGGGTAAGATGAAAGCCTAAGGTACGTAAAAAACAACTTCTTTTGCCATTAAGGCGAGGTTACCCCGAGCGCCGTATGCATCAATCGCTTACCCCAGCCCCCGCACAGACAGGCGATACGTAACAAATTACGCGGCGCGAAAACGCGGGCGCTTAGCGCACTGGTCAAGAGTTCACGAACTCGGATAGGTACTAAGTTGCATTACAGGGTAGAGCGATGCAGTAAAACAACTTGAATTGATATGTATAAGTTCACTTTGTTTTATTTTTATAGAAAGTATTGGTTATAGATAGATTAGGAATCTACGTATTCTATGAACGTGAACCTAATTACTAACAATTAAAATAAGTAGATATAATTAAAAATAAGAAAGTATACTTATTTTTTTTTTTTGTGAATAAGGTTAATTTAAAATCTGACTGACATTAAGATCATGAATACGGGTATGATTCAAAACTAGAGGCCACGCGCCATTCGGTTTTTAAAAAAATTATGCTCTACTTTTTTTTCGGTTTTGTTGTCATGGGTTTCGTTTTCGTGGTTTTTGGGGTCGCTGATAACTAAAATTAGGCCAAAATGAAAATCCAAGATGGCGGCGCAGAAATTTTTCGATTTTTTCTTCATGAGTGTCATTTTCGTGGTTTTTGGGGTCGCTGATAACGAAACTGAGGTCAAAATCAAAATCCAAGCTGGCGCCGACGAAAATTTTCGGTATTTTCGTCATGGGTGTCATTTTCATGGTTTTCGTGGTCGCTGATAACAAAAATTTGGTCAAAATTAAAATTCAAGATGGCGCCAATGAAAATGTTAGCTTTGTCGTCATGGGTGTCATTTTCATGGTTTTCGTGGTCGCTGATGACGAAAATTTGGTCAAAATTAAAATTCAAGATGGCGCCAATGAAAATTTTAGCTTTGTCGTCATGGGTGTCATTTTCGTGGTTTTCGGGGTCGCTGATAACGAAAATGAGTACAAAATGAAAATCCAAGATGGCGCCAACAAAAATTTTTGGTTTTTTCGTCATGGGTGTCATTTTCATGGTTTTCGGGGTCGCTAATAACGAAAATTAGGTCAAAAAGAAAATCCAAGATGGCGCCGACGAAAATTTTTGGATTTTTCGTCATGGGTGTCATTTTCATGGTTTTCGTGGTCGCTAATAACGAAAATTAGGTCAAAAAGAAAATCCAAGATGGCGCCGACGAAAATTTTTGGAATTTTCGTCATGGGTATCATTTTTATGGTTTTCGGGGTCGCTAATAACGAAAATTAGGTCAAAATTAAAATTCAAGATGGTGCCAATTAAAATTTACAGCTTTGTCGTCATGGGTGTCATTTTCATGATTTACGGGGTCGCTGATAACGAAAATGAGGTCAAAATGAAAATTCGATAACACCAAAAATTATTTTTTTGTTTTTACGTCATGGGTATAATTTTCATGGTTTTCGGGGTCACTGATAACGCAAAATAAGTTCAAAATAAACAGAAACAAAACAAAATTTTTTTTTTCATCGGAAAACCATGAATATGACACCCATGACGAAAAAACCCGAAAATTTTCTACGGCGCCATCTTGGATTTTTATTTTGTCCTCATTTTCGTTATCAGCGACCCCGAAAAGCACGAAAATAACACCCATGACGACAAAACTGAAAATTTTTATTGGCGTCATCTTGAATTTTAATTTTGTTCTCATTTTCGATATCAGAGACCCCGAAAACCATGAAAATGACACCCATGACGACAAAACTGAAAATTTTAATTGGCGCCATCTTGAATTTTAATTTTGACCTAATTTTCGTTATCAGCGACCCCGAAAACCATGAAAATGACACCCATGACGACAAAACCGAAAATTTTCATTGGCGCCATCTTGAATTTTAATTTTGGCCTAATTTTCGTTATCAGCGACCCCGAAAACCATGAAAATGACACCAATGACGACAAAACCAAAAATTTTTGTCGGCGCCATCTTGGATTTTCGTTTTGTCCTCATTTTCGATATCAGCGGCCCCATAAACCATGAAAATGACACCCCTGACGACAAAACCGAAAATTTTCATTGGCGCCATCTTGAATTTTAATTTTGACCTCATTTTCGTTATCAGCGACCCCAAAAACCATGAAAATGACACCCATGACGACAAAACCAAAAATTTTTGTCGGTGCCATCTTGGATTTTCATTTTGTCCTCATTTTCGTTATCAGCGGCCCCGAAAACCATAAAAATGACACCCATGACGACAAAACCGAAAATTTTCATTGTCGCCATCTTGAATTTTAATTTTGACCTCATTTTCGTTATCAGCGACCCCGAAAACCATGAAAATGACACCCATGACGACAAAACCAAAAAATTTTGTCGGCGCCACCTTGCATTTTCATTTTGTCCTCATTTTCGTTATCAGCGGCCCCGAAAACCATGAAAATGACACCCATGACGACAAAACCGAAAATTTTCATTGTCGCCATCTTGAATTTTAATTTTGACCTCATTTTCATTATCAGCGGCCCCGAAAACCATGAAAATGACACCCATGACGACAAAACCGAAAATTTTCATTGGCGCCATCTTGAATTTTAATTTTTACCTCATTTTCGTTATCAGCGACCCCGAAAACCATGAAAATGACACCCATGACGAAAAAACCGAAAATTTTCGTCGGCGCCATCTTGGATTTTCTTTTTGACCTCATTTTCGTTATTAACGACCCCGAAAAGCACGAAAATGACACCCATGACGACAAAACCAAAAATTTTTGTCGGCGCCACCTTGGATTTTCTTTTTGTCCTCATTTTCGTTATCAGCGGCCCCGAAAACCATGAAAATGACACCCATGACGACAAAACCAAAAATTTTTGTCGGCGCCACCTTGCATTTTCATTTTGTCCTCATTTTCGTTATCAGCGGCCCCGAAAACCATGAAAATGACACCCATGACGACAAAACCGAAAATTTTTATTGGCGCCATCTTGAATTTTAATTTTGACCTCTTTTTCATTATCAGCGGCCCCAAAAACCATGAAAATGACACCCATGACGAAAAAAAAGAAAATTTTCGTCGGCGCCATCTTGGATTTTCATTTTGACCTAATTTTCGTTATCAGCGACCCCGAAAACCATGAAAATGACACCCATGACGACTAAACCGAAAATTTTCATTGGCGCCATCTTGAATTTTAATTTTGACCTAATTTTCGTTATCATCGACCCAGAAAACCATGAAAATGACACCCATGACGAAAAAACCGAAAATTTTCGTCAGTGCCATTTTGGATTTTCATTTTGACCTCATTTTCATTATTAACGACCCCGAAAAGCACGAAAATGACACCCATGACGACAAAACCAAAAATTTTTGTCGGCGCCATCTTGGATTTTCATTTTGACCTAATTTTCGTTATCAGCGACCCCGAAAACCTTGAAAATGACACCCATGACGAAAAAACCGAAAAAAAGTAAAGCATAAAATGCAGAGGAAGTAAAATAAAAAAAAATAAAGTGATTTTATCTTTAAAATGTAAATAAGTCAACAAAATAAAAAAACTAGTAGGTACACACGGCGACACATGAAGCTGTCATTTCCAGTATAAATTGGCCTCGTTTTGTATAGATTTCCTATACAATGAGAGATCGGCATAAACTGGTTTTCGACAGCTTGATCGGTCGTCGTGCGTACAAAATACAATATCGACCATAACTCATTCTATCTCGTTCTCCCCTACATACTTTCTTTTTCTGCCTATGTCGAACTCGATAACCTTCGGCTTACCGGGCTCTCTACAAATTTTTTTTAGAACACCTTACAAAAAAAAAAATAATGGAATAAATGTTTTGATTTTAGTAGGCCAGTTACAGGCAGTTTTGAATTGTCGAAAAAAAGATAATAAAATGAAGCTACAGTCCCATTCAAAAGGCATAATAACTGTGAAAGTACTGTAGTTGCCCATTCCAAAGTTACCGAAATTTATAAATAATATTGCGAAATCATAAATAGCGACTTTTGCAACGACACAATAAAGTTCAATTCAGGCCGTTTAGCGCTAATTATCTACAGTTATATTCTCCTAGAAGCTGCCTCTCTTTCTAATGCGTAACTCTTATCTTATACCTTCTGACTACGTTCCCTATTAGGTACCTACTGTACTTTTGTGAACAAATGACATTTCAAATAAACCTAGGCTCGGTGTTTACTAAGTATTATTTTTTACAAACTATTTTTGGCTCGGTTCGTAACAGAACTTAGCGGGGGTGGGGTGGCGGGTTCGAAAAATTGGCACACGTCCGACCTCCAACGCGTTCCGCTCGGGACTGAAGCACGCGATGCGAGTATGAAATGATGAAAACAGCACATTTTGGAAATGGTGGTATAGGTTTTTTTAATATTTCAAATTATGATCGCCGTGTACTGTCACATTTTTTACGACCTTTATAATGGTATAAGTTTTATTGTTAAAAACCTAATATAACTCAAATGAAGTAATATTAAAAACCATCATTTAGACTTGTCTTTGCGATTTAATTGGATGCAACAAAGTGCAAGTAATCGTGTATCGCTGTGCCGAAATATCTAGATCGAAGTGTGAAATATGTAATGTATTTTTTTCAGAATTTAAATCCGTGCCATATAGGAATAAAGCACAATCCAAAACGACGTTTATCTGGATAACCTCGCCTTAAATTACGTTGTTTTTCGTAGAAACACAGTAAATTTTAGGTTTTATTTGATACTTAGATATATCAAATGAAAACCTTTTAGATTTCTTGTTTTTGGTTCAATACAGGTACCTAAAAGTATTAAGGTACTTATCCCCTAATCATTATGGCGTCTGCCTGCAGATAAACGGCCAAGCCGGCCGAACCTTCAAAAACGAAATATACTTCTTTTCTTTCATCACCGGTAATCGGATCACGTCTGCAAATTCCGTCGGCACCCTATACAAATATTTAATTAGGCAGTCAAACAAAATGGCGGCGGTTTCAAGTTTAATACGTCAACTCAAGTATCCCCTTAACAGTTAGCTACTTATTGTGTCAATGGAAGGAGGTGAACGTGCTCAATCTCAAAGGAAACGTAATAAAACAGAGCCCCCTCACACCGAGACGATATGGTATTATGGTTTGTTTTCATAAATAAGAAGGAAATTGAGTAAATGCGAGGAACGTGTCTGTTGTTTTTCCACTCTAGAAAATGCTGGTATTAAAAAGTGGTAGGAATATTTTTTCATTGTTTAAGGATTCGTGTATGGTTCACTGAAAAGTAATGCCTGATAAAAGTGCACTGTCGATTTTCAAAGCTCGGATCACCACTGCGTGTTCTAACATTAAAACTGCGTGCTGTTAACAGCGACACACAGTTATTGCGAGGCAGATCAACACAATAATAATTAACTAATACGCTGTCAACTGTTGTGATTAGTTGTCAACACCCGCAGATAGGTTATTTGTGTCAACTGCCAACAGCTTCTCTCGACGTAATATTGAATAATTGAATACAAAAGCTTTCACGTGAGAGTTAATCTTCTAATATACCTTCATTACTAATGCCTTAATATCTTTATCTAGCTATAAAGGGTGTAAATATACCCTTAACGAAGCCGAAAGGCACTTGTTCTCCCCGTCTTTGCTATATTTTTTTTATTCTAGACGATACCTGGGAACCTTCTAGTTACGGAGATATTGGGGGTCAAAGTTCCAACTTTTTCACAAGTTTTTTTTTAAATACATGTTTTTAGTGTAAGATTTTTATTTTAAACACCTCCACGACCCCCGTACTATTCAATTCATCCATCAACACAATGCTTTGAGTGCTTTCTATCGAGTCCTACCGTAAAACGTGATTTTTCAGCCCAAAAAAAAATTTGTTTCCCAGCAATAATTTTTGCGTAAAGTTACTTACTTTGATGTACAGAATGCTTGGTTGACGGCTTCGTGAAGGGTCTGTTTACACCCTGTATAAGATTCATAACAGGTGGCGTCCTGTAGGTTCTGCTTACCCCCTTGAAAAAATGGTGTGAGTTTATGTAAGGATCTTTCTTTACTTTCAAATCCTACGAAGGGGTCGTAAAATGGAATGTATAAGTTTTTTTTAAATTATGCTATGTACCTTGTAGGCGAGATGCCAACCTATTCAGTCAAAGTGTATTGTAATTTACCAAGTTTTTCTCATCGATGTACAGTAGAGTATGCAAGATTTTTAATCTAATCTACTTCATTGAGGAAAAGGCTAAAGTTTTGGTAAACTTACGTATCTCTTTGAATTGATTTGCAAAGCGCCCATGTGGGAGTTTCCTTTAGCTATATTTTAAAGGAATGAAGGAAATCTTTCACGTGACCGAAATAAATAGAGAGCCAATATTAGAGTTGTGAATTAGGACGGTACCTATTTCTAAAACTCATCTCACCACCTGGTTCCCCATTTACGTTACCTACGTAAGTATGGGCGTAGTACCTATTATATTATCTGTGGTATGGGGAACAGACTAATGAAAAACAAATACAAAACTGTTCGGTCAAACGGTTATCGATGCAGGAAAGCAGGAAATAATCAACGTTTACCATAAAAGGTCGATTTATCCATTGTGTTTTAATTTTCGATTCAGCACCTTTAGCTGGGTCGCCACAAATGCTGCAGTCATTGACATTTTACCCTGTATACCTCATTTAAATTCTCAAACAGAATGTGTGTAAATGCCGCAAATTAAAATGGAAACGTAAAAGAACACAAAGATCATTTCCCGTGGAACTGTTTATGACACCTTTACGAAATTTACTGCAGGAAATTACAGCGATTCTGCGTAAGCAGCCGAAGAGAATAGCAGAGTAGAAAATCACTGGCACATGAATATTAAATTTGTATCTCAAAAACGATCTGAAATTGTAGGTTAATCTAGGTCCCGGGTCTAAACCTTTGGCTATAAATCGTATAATCTATTGTTAACGGTTTACGGTGTTTCATTTTCTGAAATGGCCTTTTAAAACTCCATTTTCACCTAAATAAGATTTTAACTCAGCTGCACGCCGTCTGGCTGCCTTAATGTCTGTGCTACAATATCGATGAGAGAAATGGACAATTGAAAGAAACGACGTCGAAGATCTGGGTCATTTAATTAAGGGCAATAATTTCCAATTTCCCAGAAAAAAGAGAATGGTTTTTCGAATTCCAAAAGTAATTCCATGAAGGTCATGGCCTGAAATGAAAGCAGTGTGCTCACAAAGAGAGCGAAATAATTGAGGGCAACCGCCACACATAAGTACATACGTAGGTAGACAGACAGTTTTTAGAGCTTCCGTAAAATGTGTTATGTATCCTGTTAAAAAACAAACTTCTATCATAAACACCTATGAATTATGTACATGTGGGGCGGCCTACATTAGTTTGACACTAGTTCTTCTGTGTAAGTGTGAGAAATTTTATGTAGTTAAGTACTTAGGTAGGTATATTATGTATGTTGTGTACGCAGAACATTGCATTTTTTGTTTAAATGTTTATTGTTTGTTGGCACGGCTTCTTCTCACTTTAAAAGAATATAATCACGCCTGTAATCCCACATTTGTTAGGCAGAGGTGTACCTTATAGTACCTACACCCGTATTTCACCAAATTTATTTTGCCATTTTGTTAAAGTCCCATGAAAAAGGCCTATTGACATCAACCGGGCACAGATCTAGACTACAAGGCTACTGAGAAGTTTCTGATGGAAAACCCCAATAACACTTTGCCCGACCCGGGAATCGAACCCAGGACGTCTTGCTCAGCAGTCGAGCTTGCCACCATTAGAGCAACGAGGCAGTCACTTTTGAGAATTTCTCTTAATATTGGGTCTTTATTCTAAAAACATAATTCTTAATAATTATTAAAATAGTTTTCGGTCTAATGCTTGTCGTTAATACCTGTACTTGAGGAGGCTTCGACTAATTAGTCCTTTGAGGCACATTCTACCCCTCCTTTACTTGAGACGCTGTGGGTATGAATTTATATGATATTTAGGTAAATTCAAAACCTATTTAGGTAAATGGTTTTCATTAAATACCTAAGTCAACAAGAAGGTCTTCAGTTTGTTCAGCGTTACTAAAATCTGACAGGCGTCAGGGAATTGCGTAATAAGATACCTACAGGTATATTACAAGATTAAATCTTTCACTGATGATGAATATTAAATAGGAATCTAATCTAGATTCGATAACCAAAGGTTGCTTGGGCTTTATAGTACCGACCTATTTATTATTTATTCAATATGAGAACCGCAAGTAAGAGCTTTAAATTATAATTAAATTAAAAATTTGTTTATTTATGGCAAGTAGGCCCAGTTGTTACTAACATTGTTCATTAAAAACTATTGTTAGTAAACAAACACAATCGAAAAACAAAAAGAAAATTGTTAGGTGTGGGGTCTTCTGACCAGCACCTCCACCGTGCGACAACCAAGGTGCGTCGAACTTCTTTATCAACATACTTACTTTAATTTGATTCATTTATTTAGTGAACTTACAACGTAAAACTTTACCTAATAAGGAAGTACAGTCACGAGCATACATACGTTATAGAATCAGGTGTTACTTTGCGGAAATAAATGACATTTAATTTTATGCAAAATACTCAGCTTTAATTCCGCAAAAAAAAACCAGGCCACCCACCCAAACCTTACCGTCGTGTCATGTGAATGATTATTGTTTTTCTTACATGTGCATATTTTTGCGTACGATACTGCATCCTGCATTCAGGCCCGGATCTTTTTTGCGGAATTAAGATTAAATATTTTGCATAACATTTAAGCAGTATAAATACTTTACAAAACCGCAAAATTGTGAAGCAATTTTCTCGTGAAATAACGATTTCAACTTTCAGCAAAAAACTGTTAAATTTTATTAAAGTTTAAGAGAATATTTTTTATCAATACCTACTTTAAGAAAATAATAACCCCAAATAACATGGGATAACATGGCAGGAAGATCATGACTTTAAGGAAATAATGCTTTTGAATCTTACGTAGGTACGTCACAGTTTTTTTTTATTTTTGCTCATTACTGTATTTACCTATCAAACTTCCGCAGCAAATGTATCTAAAGTAATTTATGTGTGACCCAATAAAGTCGAAAGTCTTCACTTCCACACGAGTATCTTCGAGAAGTATCAATATTTCCATGCATTACCCCTGAACGTTTCTTTGACTTGATAAACTTCGAATTTTAGCATTGTTATGCATGATGGTTCACTCAAGCAACTTTTATTGCACAAGTTGTCTTTTTGGCGGTTTTGTTCTTGGAACAAGTTAAAGAAAGTTGACTAGCTTGAAATGTTTTACAGAGTGAGTCAGTTGTTGTCGTTGTTGATAATTGCATGAACATTGGTCTTTGTATCAATTCTAATATTCGGCAAGATATAGCTATCAAAAATTAAATTATATCATGTTCATATTTGCTTACTTCTAGTCTTATTTTTATCATTGTTTTAGTTCTATTTGTAGTCTGTATACAGGGTGTAAACAGACCCTTCACATAGCCGTTAACCAAGCATTCTGTACATCAAACTATGTAACTTTACGCAAAAATTATTGCTGGGAATCGACTTTTTTTTTGGGGTGAAAAATCACGTTTTACGGTGGGACTCGATGGAAAGTACTCAAACCATTGTGCTGATGGATGGATTGAATACTGCGGGAGTCGTGGAGGTGTTTAAAGTAAAAATCTTACATTCAAAACATGTACTTTAAAAAAAAAAACTTGTGAAAAAGTTGGAACTTTGACTCCCAATATTTCTGTAACTAGAAGGTTCCCAGGTATGGTCTAGAACAAAAAAAATATCGCAAAGACGGGGAGAACAAGTGCATTTCGGATATGTTAAGGGTCTATTTACAGCCTTTAAAATGTACATAAAATGTCAAAATTAGATAAAATTATTGATAAAATGTCATGAAGGAATTTAAAATTGAATCTCTCTGACTTAAAAAAATTATATCATCATCATCATCATCATTTTAGCCGAACACGTCCACTGCTGGACATAGGCCTCCCCCAAGTGTCCCTGCAATCTTCACGAGGTCATCGGTCCACCTAGTGGGAGAAAAATAAAAAAATAAAAATAAAATTATATTGTAATTCATCATCTGCCTAGCCTTTTCCCAACTATGTTGGGGTCGGGGTGGGTTCCAGTCTAACCGGATGCAGCTAAATACCAGTATTTTACATGGAGCGACTGCCTATCTGGCTTCCACAACCCAGTTAGCACTGGGTAAAACGATACCTCTTGGTAAGTTGTCAGAATTTTTGGGCCACTGACTAAATAAATTATGTTGTTATTACTGAATAATTTTCGCGGTTCATAACATAAAGCAGCGAACGTGTCGCTGTCAATGAATAGATACCTCTCAAGCCAAGTGTTTAGTGTAGTGGAGTGTAGTCGAACCTGTAGCCTTCTACCTCACCTACACATATATGTGTTTGAGCTTCAAGTGCTCCTCTTGACTTGATAAAAACCGGTCGAGTATGCGTTGAGCCGCGGAGGTACCAACTTATTATACCAATACTGTATATTCAAATTTTAGTAATACACGTTTCGATACTAAAAGCTTTCATCTGAAATTTTCCTACTAACAACGTATGAAAATTTCCTGTACCTACGTAAAATTTAATAACGTATGAACAAATCCAGTTATATAGGTACATTTCGAAGAAAGAACTTTTTTAGTGATATTTATTTGGGTAATACCAATATCCTAAACAGGCAAGGGTAGCTGTCTAGAATCCTAAATACATGTGTTTTCTTCCATAATAAAGTGGACTACATGCAAGGAGGTTTTTATATTATTCAAGCATGTTTCGACCTGCAATAAAACGACCAATCAATCGTATATGGTCCCTTAACTATTTAATGAACAGTTAACTTTTCAATTTTGTTGCAAGCGTGCTCAATTATTCCGCAATATGGATTGATGATTGCAATTTGTGTTACCACCAAAATGTATTGATGTTTCTGTTTCCTAATAGTTATTTTTAGGTATGTTCGGTGTGCGTGTTTGTAGCAAGGCGCTATTGAGAAATCAATTTTGTTTAATTAAGTAATTAAAGACGTGTCGATAAATAGTTAAACAAACTGTGTTGGTTCAAGGTGACTGGTATAATTAGAAAGAAAATATCACAGAGTTTTGTAGGATCAAAAGTATCGATATACTTGGTAGGTACTCCGTCGTTCTCGTGACGGCACTCTGTGTTAGTTACTAGTTTCCGTAGGTAGGTACAGCAGTTTAATGATGTCGCAATGTTGCCGCTATTTTCAGCACTTCTCTTTTATCCGCAGACTTGTATGAAAAGCATCGCTATAGAAATAAAACTTTTCAAACTTATAAATTCATGCACTTAATTACATATCTTTCTTAACTGCATAGAAAACTGAAAATAACAAAAACTTATTATGATTGTTAAACAATAGATGAAGTAGGCTATGAATGTATCTTTGTCATTGTCAAATAAAGGAAAAAAGTTTACCTAGCTGGATGATAAATGTCCAAGGTAAAAGGAAAAGCTTGGCTAAAGTGATAAAGACAGGACGTTTACGGACTTGAATAACATATGGCGCCTCAAGATGGAGACACGAAGTTCCAACGGTAAATAAGAATTTTTAAACGAAGGAAATCGTAGACAGAACCTATTTTATACAGAAATGGAATGTAATTCTAAAATCCTTCTAATATTTTAGCTTTTTTGTGAAATTTTGGATGTTTGTTACTCAATCACGCAAAAACTGCTGAAAGGATTTGGATGGGTTATTTAATGCCGGGTACACGTTGGTGTAACGTAAAGTGAAATGTAAGATGAATGAGCCGTTCAGACTTATGCAATGCAACATGAAATGAAACCCAAAAAAAGGCGAATTTGTTTCAGCGTGTGCTACATTAGAATAGAATAGTATTTCTCTTTATTCGAGTATCCATGACTCAAAAAACTGTTAGTAAAACTTACGACTATGTTAGTAACCACTTATAAAAACAAAACAAAACAAGAAATAACGGTGGATCACTGCTGCGACAACCTATGAGTGATAGCACAACAGCGACCCACATACACACAGTCCAGGCGGCTAGCAATCACGTTTAAGATACTGTTGGTGCTGCCCCAGACCCTGCGCACCAGGGAAGCGCACCTTTTACGCATTGTTGCATAAAAACAATCCACATGTGCATCCGCGAACATCCCCGACGCACTACAGAAACGGTGCAGCCCCACCAGCATCCTGCGCGCGTACTGAACGCGGAGAGCACTGTGAGATCTTAGCGTACATCTAGAACACAGGCTGCACGAGTATAATGAAGACATTACCTGTTACGTTTCACCAATGTGTGCATAAGACACTGTGCTTTACATCAGCCGAGTTGCGACCAAACGCAAGCTAATTTCGCGTATTTTTTTTTATCGTTTTATTCTATATTATAAAACTTCAATCTTACAATCCACTCAATTGTAACATATACTGTTGACTTCCTTTTTTTGAATTTTCATTTCCTGCAATTATCTACCAATAGATCTTGATCAAAAATATTTCCTTAGTCAGAAACCTTCTACGGATAATATTATTCTTATTTACCTCAATAATATTAATGTTTATTGGTTTTTCAAGGTTTCGAATAATGTCCGTTCTGACCCTCCATAATGAACCACCTAATCAGGAATGCTGTATTGGACATAAGCGAAAATTTTAATAACTTGTGCCTAAACCAACACGGAACTAAGATAACAATGTTGACCAGGACTGTTTTGTACAGATAAGAACATAGTTAGGTCCTTTGAATACCGATGAGGTCAAATATTAAAAATAAAATTTTGTGGAGCATAGTTCCTAAGTTAAAGAATTTTATAAACAGTTTTAATAAATAATAATAATAATAAACTGTCTCTTCGGTGTAGTGGTCGAAAGCGCGATAATTGTGAAGAAAAAAACATAATCTTATAATATAAAAATGAATCCCTGAAATTGTTGCTAAGCGCAAATCTCGAGAGCAGCTGAACCGATTTCGCAAATTTTTTTTTAATAATGTTCCTTGAAATACGAGGATTGTTCTTACGGAGAAAAATTTAAAAAATTGCCTGAAAAAAAAATAAAGAATCGGCTGTCTGGCGGTACGAAGTTCGCCGGGTCAGCTAGTTCTTAATAAAAATAATTATTAAGAATTATGTTTTTAGAATAAAGACCCAAAATTAAGATAATTCTCAAAAGTGACTGCCTCGTTGGTCTAGTGGTCGCAAGCGCAACTGCTGAGCATAACGTCCTGGGTTCGACTCCCGGGTCGGGCAAAGAACTTTTGGTTTTTCCATCAGGAATTTCTCAAGTGTGCGTCTCCTTTTTAAATTTTTCGCCGAGAGGGCTGGCCCTTTCTCTGGCCAAAGAATTAGCTTTATCGTTCAATGTGGCAATGCTGCCAGTCTCCTGGGCATGTTTCCGGATGACAGCGATGTGGAAGAGTATTTTGACGCCTAAGCGTCCTATTGGTTATTTAGTTATTAGTTTATTTTATATAAATTAGTCCTATTCTATAAGTAGCTTATAAAATCATTTTATGAATGGTAAAAATTGGTTTCTTTCCTTAAAAAAAAAAAGTTTAAAATGTGAAACCGATTGATGTAAAATACATTTTGTAATTGGGTTATGTAATTTTGTTTCTTTTACCGCAAAAGTTTATTAAAGAATTATTTCATTACTGAAATTGCCAAAATTGCTCCGCCCACACAGTCTGGACAAAATTTTACATAGCTACGCTTTTGTAGAATAAAAAGAGCTTGTCTTGTTTTCACAACAAAGTATGAAAATTGAAAACGAAAATGTTTCTGGTAATAAAAGATAAAATACGACTTTAGCTAAAAGTGTTTTACATTATTTTACCTGAGAGGTGAATGCGAAATGTTAAATAAAAATTCCTTCTGTTTTTAGAAATAACTTTTATTTTCACTATGGGGACGTGAAATAACGACATAATATTTTCGGTGGAATGAGGGCCGTTTTTTAAAGCGGAAAGGAAAGGAGATGTCTCGACCTTCTAATGGGTTTGGTTTTATAAATGTCTCCATAAACCTTTACTTGCTGGGTAAAGGGCTCTCCTATATATATATATATATATATAGCCTTCTACTCTTTCCTCCGTGCGCTTTTCTCGGGCCAATCTCTCACAAACGCCTCTAAGTCGTCACGCCAGCGTTTTCTAGGCCTTTTTCCAGTAATAGGACAATATAGACTAAGGAAAAACAACTTTAATACAATACAATGAGGTACCTATTAGTTATTAGTTGTTTAAGAGATGACTCCACTCGCTTCCCCTTTGATCGTATAGGTGGTATTCAAATCAACTTCTCAAGTAGGATACGGTGCCCCAGAGAGTCATAAGTACGAACCATTAAAATTCTTTCAACGGACCGGGAATCCCTTAAAAGAAATCAAGAACTTGGTCAGTATACTACAGCATCCGAAGATTGGATTCCTGCTAGCTAGCCCGTTTTTCACGACGCTGTAAAGTTATTTCCCCTACATTTATTTACTAGGGTTCCGTACTAAAAATGTTACATCGGAATAGCTGATAAGAGTAGGGTGTCTGCTTTTACATAGGTAGATACTTCGGTAGATACTAGGTAGGTACCTACCTGGATCCTAGCAATTTATGACCTCTCAACCGCGACATACAGAATATTTTAATATCTCGTGTTCAATATTTCTAAAGTAAGAGGAGGTATTTTAGTTTAGTAGGTATATATCTAGTGCTACCGTTTATTTAACAAGCATCTTCAATCATCATCTTCCCGCCAGTGTTCCATGTTACTTGGGGTCGGCGCAACACGTTTCATTCTTCCATTCTCCTCTGTCAACCTCCACGCTGTCATTTACTCCTTTTTCTTTTAGATTATTCCTCACACAAGCCATCCATCGTTTCCTTGGCTTTCCTCTCACTCTCCATCCATCAACATTTATATTCATCACTCTTTTAGTCACATGCGATTCGTCACTCCTCATCACATGTCCATACCAAGACAGTCGATTCCCTTTCAACTTTTCTGTAACTCGTGTCACACCACACATCCACCTCAACATTCTCATCTCCGCTATATGAAAAGGAAAGTACATGAGAAAAAAGTATCTTCAAAAAAATATTTGTAAACTTCAACTTAGAACGTCAATTATTCAGGTTGTTTTTTATATACTAACTAGCTGTTGCCCACGACCTTCGCCCGCGTGAAATTTTATAGCCTATAACGTTCCTCGATAAATGGGCTATCCAACACTAAAATAATTTTTCAAATCGAACTAGTACTTCCTGAGATTAGCGCGTTCAACCAAACAAACAAACTCTTCAGCTTTATAATATTAGTATAGATATTGGGTTCGACTACCTATACATATATTTTTCTCTTAGGCAATATAATATGTAAGTACATAGTACATATGAAAAGTTACTTTGAAATCCATGTTCTATTTGGTTGTTGGTGCGGAACCTTACGTGTCGACTACAACCGATTCGATCTGCGAGCTGTAGCGCTCCACTCGCGTATTTGGCAGCTTTTTATACGTTCTAATAAATTGTAAAATAAGTGACTTAAGAAAGCTTTATGTTTTCAATGGCGTCTTAAATCTTTCTTCTTTTGTTGGTTAATATAATTCTTTATGAACTTTTGAAAGAGTAACATCTGTCCAGCTTCTAAAGAGTCACGGAGATTTTGTAAAAACATGTTATAATACTTCGTTTGCTTATGACCTTGATTCAGGGAATCTTTATTTTTAACTATAACGGTAATCTGTTTACAATAAACGGCTTATACAATAACAGAAAAAGCTATTAAACTATAAAATGGGAGCAGGCATTTGTGTAACACGTAACTATGTTAGTTTCGCGGAAGAATACATTTTGGAACGTCAGTTCGTTCTGCACGTCCCGTACATTGATATTGGTTGGCAACTAGCGGCGTGAAATATTCAAAACATTTACCTATTCAACAAGTAGACAGGAACTGTTTGGGAATTTTAGTTTTACTGTGTTTTTTTTTCTAATACTAGCTTTATCCCGCGGCGGTCGCGTTGTACTCAGAAAATACGTGGTTTTAAATATAGCCAATGACTCTCGATAATAATGTTGTTCCTAAAGTGAAAGAATTTTCGGATTCTGATCAGGTGGTCCGAAGATTATCTCCTACATTCAAACTTACAAACGTAAAAACTTTGCCTCTTTATAGTATAGGTATAGACAACAACAACTAATGCTAAACATTGGGGGTAAAAGTTTCAGCTGAACAGTGTCATAAATAAATCCAATATGATACGTTCCAAACCCCGCATAAGGCACCGTTGATAGATTACGGATAGGAGTCTAATAAAGTAACAAATAAAAGATAGCTTTTCCTTAGTTTTTCTAAGCTTTCTGTTTTATATCTGACCTCGTACTTACTTCAACTTAATGCTCAATTCTTAGGGAAGAATTCCTTGGGTTTGCCAATATCCAGGCGGATTTGGCGGTGAAGCAGATTATGATGACCGCTTGCCTTTTGCCTTTAGCCTGATATAAATACATCTGTCTCCACTAAGTCTTCAGCTACATTTGTGCAGCTCTCACCTTCGCAAACATCTAAATCTTTTAATTTAAAAAAAAATAAAAATAAAATTATGATTCAGTATTATGACGCATGACGTAGTTAAAACACCCTGTTGCGAGCGATGATATACTGGACTCGAGCGCTGGGTAGGTATGTTCTCCCGTTTGACACTTAAAAATCATTAACAGGATGTTTCATAATTTTATTCTAATATATTATTTATTTTTCTTTGTACCTATTATGGTAGGTAAAAACAAACAAATCGCGCCTAGAGCTATTTTATGTCAGGTACATAGAGTGGGCCACCTTTGTAAGACTACTAAAAAGTCATGGTGTATAAGTTCCTTGTCTTGAAAGCTCTTAGAACAGAATTTAATTCAGTAATTTGAGAATTTCTTGCAAAATTACATTATACAACGAATTCATCTCACTGTCTCGCCTCTTAAACAAACGAGTATATTCAAACACAGGTGTTCCTATAAAAAGATTTCTCCGAAGGATCTAAGTGTGAACGGATTCATCCAATTGATATAAAACCTTCTCGATCGTAAAACCCAGATTAGTGTCGTGATTGTCATAGATATAAAACCCCCCGAGAAATTCCTAAAGAGTAATAAAAACACGCGGTATAAAAACTGGCTATTTTCGCCGAGCACTTTTATTGATAATGCCTATGTCATTGCATTGTCTTTCAATTTCGAATGTTTTAGATTATAATAATGACATTGTTATATATTTATTATTTTTTATGGTTGTAGCTATATAGTTATTTGACAAACAGATTTTGACATCAGATTATAACTGGTAGTAATTGTGATTGTAGTTAATGTTTTGGATTATTTTGACATTAAGCTTTTTAACATTACACATTATGACATATTCTTCATTATATCATTTGCGAGAGATTTATATTTAATTCATTGATTATTTTGATTATTATTGCTATTATTATTATTTTTTTTTGTTTTAGTCCGATCTGTAATTACATATTAAATTTGACTATGGCTAATAATAATCATATCGATAGCTGTATCTATAGTACTATATTTAAATTCAAACCTAATATGTTGCATGCCGTAAGGTAAAATGTATCGGGACACTTAGCAAATATTACAAACTTATATGTATACCTACATTATCAGCAAATAAATGATTTCTTTCTTTCTTTCTTTCTTCCTATAGGCGGCGCAGTACGGCAATGGAAGGGTAATTTTTCATGTAGAATCTTAACCTCATTGTGTCACTTTGCCAATGCTTTACGAAATGAATGTAATGTCTTTTCAAATCAATAGGTATGATGATTGTGGGGTTCATCTTGCCCATATCCTTGGGATCATCTTATAGACCGGGGCGTCCAAGGTGATCTCTTAGTAGGGTTTTTCAAAACAGTGAAATATTATAATGAAATATCAATAAATTAAGTATTTTTAGTATGACAAAAGCCATCCTTAAACGCTTTTACATATGTACATTAAGATGAATACCGTTTACACTACGAGTATTCTCCCTTAAACATCATCTTGCACGCGTTTCCCCCTATAGAGTGCTTTTCTGTGAAACTTCTGTTTCACACAACTTCTTAATATTTATTTGCGTAGGGTCGTTGCGCCCAACGAACTGTTTCATAAACACGCTGAAGATATTTTATTACGTTACGAACACCGGAAAGTTGTATTTTACATATTTGCGAAAGGAAATATTAAAACGAGGTGGACGTTAAGTATTCAAAACAGATTCTGATGAAAAACAGACGTTTGTAATGAAGTGTTTCTTTTTGTAAGCTTGTTATTTATTACTTTGCGCAAATAGCAGCCGGCTCTGACTACGGCTGTTCTCGTTTTAGGTAAAAATTCTCAGAAAATTGTTAATTTAATTGTCTTTGCTAGCGTAGTGGTTGCTAAGCTGTTATGGCGAGATAATGTGTTATTAAGTAGCTACAAATCATAAAAAAAGGTAAAGTAGGAACAAGAAAAGGGAAATTGGGAAAATATAGAAAAAAATAAATCTCTCAATTATTTAAATTCTCGGAACAATATCGGCACAATAGATCAATAGAGATTGTAACGAAGCCTTAACATAATCGTTATGAGTTGGGTCTGATATAAACACGGTATAACTCAAACTTTTATGATATCTAATGTGATACATAGGGCACCCGGCTCATACTATTTGGTACAACCCTAGACCCTTCCATGATATGTTGGGTACGGATGTTATAACAACGGATTCTCGAAGTCTCAGAAGTAAGTACCGTTGTAGTGTGGAACCAACTCTTGTTTCATAAGTTCACGTATTGTAACATACAGTTTCCGGTGTAATCCTATCAGCCATTGTGCCCGTGCAATCGTAATCCCAACTGATGGGCTGTTCCGCGAACAAACGCCAGAACGAAACTGACTCAACAAGATTTCAGTACTGCGCCAATTGTATTGTACCTATTTGGTGATGTGAAACGATAGAACTATTGTTCCCAAAAAAAATGTGTCCCTATTTGGCAATAGCAGCTATACAAGGTTGGAAATTTCCATCTTTTTCACGTTTTTCTTCTTAGTAGATATAAGAAACAGCAACAGTACCATAAGTATCAACGTGTTAAAGAAACACGTCTAAGAAAACTGTGTTAAAAAAATCACTACTGAAATAACCTCCATGTGGTACAATTACTGTAAATACCTACTAGGATACGGTTGTTTATTTACGATAATGGTTCTTGCTCGATTTCTCTTGTTTGTTATGAATTCACGTGCCGTATTTTTTAAATTGTGTATTTTCGTTACCTTAATCGTCTCAGAGCAACAGCATTCTAAAAGTTGTTAAAATTCCGTTCTTGTTTCAGAAAATGGCTGAAGAAGGGCGTGATTCAGTGAAGAATGAGCCATGATCGATACGTCAACAGAAAATATGTACGGTATCAAGTTATTCGTAACCAAAGATTTTAAGCAGAACAATGTATGGGGGTCTTTTAATAAGACGGAGGCGGTCGGTGAGAGCGCTGTCAATGTGTCAAGAGTGAATCAGACAATATACTCGCTCAGTGATGACGAGTACATATTCGATCGAACGGATGTTCGAGCCATATTCATTACGCTGTATACGATCGTGTTTTGTTGCTGTTTCTTTGGTAAGTAAAAACATTTATATAGCCAATTTCCTTTTGAATTTCAATCTTTGATGTTATACTTATCTGCTTAGAGAGTACGTCTGTGAATCTTGTAGATGAATACATCTTGGCAATAGATCGATACATGTGTCATTAGAGCTAACGTAGGGCTTTAGGGCCAGATAGACAGAAAACTAGATTGTCCTAATAGTGACAAGACAGACGTTCAAAAAAATCCCAATTAGTACTCAAGAGCCTTGACGTTTCAGAACGAACTAGTCTGCTGTGATAAAATAGTTGGAGAAAATACCTATTTGAGAACAGAAAATTTTAGAAAAATTGAAAAGCTTTGGGCACTGAAAAAAGATATGTACGACACTTACGCACACATAAATAAGTAAGTCGTAGTCGAGCGGGCGCACACACCCTTTTCTCGGAGTGACCTGCTTTTCGGCATCTCGTTATTTTGAAAATTGATTTTAATTTGGGACACCGCCACCGTTACAACCATCTTCAATTTGAACGTGAACAATATAATCTAATTAAAAGTTTGTTGCTTCTATACATGATAATGAAACAATAGCTTACAATTTCCGCTTCAGAAATATGTTCTTGTTTTAATCGCAAGAAATTTTGAATAAACATAACATAACATAACGCCACCCATAACCCACCCAACCCCATCCACCACCAAACCCGTTGCCATCAACCGGGCTCAATTCTAGACTCTGATCTGCTAGACTGCTGCTGAGAAATTCCTGGTGGAAAAACTCAATAACTCTTTGCATCCACTAGACCAATGACGCAGTCTTCTTGAGAGTGCTTTTGAATTAATTGTGTGGAGGAAATTCTAAAAAAAAAAACAGTCTTACCGCTTCTCTAAGGAACGTTCTTCTAAATTAAACGGTGGCCAGCCTTATATTTCTGCTGGTTTCGTGCTCGGTAGAATTTCGTCAAGTCAAAGAGCAAGAAATTTTCTCATTTTGCGGGTGGTGGTAATTGATTACTTTTTAAATACTTGGGGATTTTGAATTCTCGCCGTTTCTTGTAAGCTTTGTTTATGCAGAGCTTTTTAAATAAAACTGCTGGTTTATACTGAAGAAGGCAAAAGTTTAAAATTTCCTAAAATTAGACTTTAAAACGTAGATTGAATGGATTAGTCCCCCCCCCCCCCCCCGTGGTGTCACAGTGATCGGACGTGCTTTTTGGTCCTCGCTGTATTTGAAATTGTAAATCAGTGGAAAAAGTGACTACACTCTTGAGAAACACACATCATTACAAAACCTAGTGAACAAGTGACAATCTGTGCGAAAATTATAGTGAAATAACAATTATATCACCTCCAAAATACAAACAGAAACTTTAAAACAGACAACAAAATTTGAAAACTGTGCAAAATTTGGACTTTGAACCCATTAGCGTACACAAAAGATACGAATACGAGCCACCACGAACGTACGCACTCTTCGCAACAGATTGTGATTTTTGAGCGCCTTTGTAACGCTGTCGTAGCACTGTGGCGTAGGCCGCCTACTAGTAATCACATCGTCTCGGGTTCAAATCCAAGACCTCGAGTGATTGTACTTTTTGGTTTTTGGATTTTTTCTCTAATAATTATACATGGTATTAGACCTAATTTAAGATTGCTTTTCTTAATTTAGTACAGATTTTTTAAATCGCTAGAAAAACGCAGCACAGCTTTACAAATACAAAATAATGCCGCTGCGACGCACTCCACCAGCATCACCAGCCGCATTGAGCGGGCAGCCACCTGCTCTTCATCAATCTGAGCCCAACATTAGTGTGCTTTCGGAATTGAGTGAACCTTGCATGGATACAAATATAACCAGTCGCAATAAAAGGAAACGGCACGATCACGAACTTTTTGGCAACATGAGCGAGTTCAAAGACGAAATATCAAACACACTTAAAGAGCTAAAGAAAGAGCAAACATTGTTTCGCTCAGACATTGCAACGACGCTGATGGAAATTAAAAACCAATGCACTAAACTTCAGGATTACGTTAATTTTTCTGTTGCCAAATATGATGAGATGCTGGCAAAAATGCAGACATATGAAGTGGAGAGAAAGGAAACTCGGGATTACATATGTAGACTTGAAGAAAGAATCGACCACCTGGAAAAACAATCAAAACTAACTAGTCTTGAAATTAAAAATGTCCCAAAAATTGCCGATGAATCGAAACTCGATCTGGCTAACACAGTGAGAAATATCGGCAGCGTCCTTGATACCACCATTGTTCAGTCCGATATTAAAGATGTTTATAGAATAAACTCCAAAAGCTTAATGAATAACACCATCATAGTGGATTTTACTACCGTTATGCTGAAATCAAAATTACTTAATTCGGTCAGGACCTTCAACAAAAATAACATTAACAACAAATTAAACACAACGCACCTACGAGTTGACGGCCCCAAGGTACCTATTTATATATCTGACAACCTACCTTCAAAAACCCGAAAGATATACTTTTTAGCAAGAGATTTCGCCGCTCAGAATAAATATAAACACTGCTGGTCAGCATATGGTAAAGTCTATTTACGCAAAGAAGACGGAGCGCAGCGTGTCATGGTAAACTCTGAAGTAGACTTAGCCAAGTTAACTCAAACCTGACTTTGTAGTCATAATGTCATTATCACAAAGACTTGCATGTCCACTTTTAATTATGATTACTATCTACTTATAGCTACAAAACTATGCAGCATGCCTAGTTTCAACTATTTAATTGATTTTTGTTACTTAATGTTGAATTTTTTTGGTTTATATAAAACACTTTTTCACGCATACACTTTCAAACAATCACACTGGCACAAAAATACACACCATTCTACACCGTACGCACAAAAAATATTTACAAGACTTACAAATTCACGATTAAGACCTGTCCTTAGAGGTGGTTCTCGCATATCCTTGGAATACAGGCGTGACTCTCATGTTACTGTAAAAATAATAATATTGAGAATTCTGTACTCTGTCCTCTTTGCTTTAAACCGTACCATTCGATAATTCAAATAATGTAAATGATATGTTAGAAAATCTGGATAACGTTACTTTTTCAAACGCGATAACATGTGACCCAGACGATTGTTCCAAGCTGGTGCCCTCTAACACATGTTTGACTATTTTATCCCAAAACATTCGCAGTGTAAATGCTAATTATGCGGGGCTTTTAACTCTAAAGATTTGTGGTACCTAGTGACGTTATTATTCTATCAGAATGTTGGCTCTCCCGCAACCCCGTCATTCCGATTCTAGAGGGCTATACTTCTCATAAGTCCTCAAAAACCTTTAATCAAAATGACGGAGTAATTGTATATGTCAATAGTTTGCTAGCTAATGTGAAAGTTAAAGAACCCGTCGTATCCGAAGCGAACTGCTTGACAGTTACTTTTGGAGTGGATATGATTAAAGATATGATGATATGATGATGTGATATGTGGATTAAATGATTTTTTTTTTTTTATAGCCATAATTGCCGTGTACAGGCCCTATGCATTTAAAGATCCTTCAAAATTTATACAATCTATGGACAGTGTTCTATGCGAATTTAAATCTTTTAGAAACATCGTAATTATGGGAGACATAAATATTGACATTTCCCCCAATAATAAAGATGCATACTCACTGGACTATTTGGATCTACTAGGTCACCACGGACTTTTCCTGGGACATGCGATGAAAACACATGGATCTACATGCCTTGATCACGCCAATACAAAGACTTCTTTCTCTAGCACAGTCATGGTGCTAGAATCCACCGTTACAGATCACTTTGCAGTTTTACTCTCTTTGTCACCAAATAGAACCAAAGTTATAAACTCACGCGAAATCACAAAAATAAATGAAGATGAGCTTGCTAATGACATTGGCAACATAAGTTTCGACGCCGTCTATGCAACAAAAGATCCCAATTTGGCTACCAAGCATTTAATAGAACCACTTTTCCTAGCTTTATCTACGAACACTAAAACTATTTCGACTTCATGTAGACGCAGGCCGATTAAACCCTGGATTACTCAAGGACTACTTAAATGTATGCGCCACAGAGACAATTTGTATAAAAAGCTTAGAGTAGATCCAACAAATGTAGTCCTCGTGGTGTCCTACAGAAGATATCGTAATTTCTGTACAAATCTGCTAAGAAAAGCAAAAAGAAATTATGAGAGACTAGAATTTGAAAAAGCAGGTAGAAATTCTAAGCAGGTATGGCGTGTTATTAAAAGTGTCACAAACATAGGACAACTGAAGTCTACAGCCCATGATCTCATAGCGAATTATCACGATAAGCAGGCCATTATAAATCAAATTAATGATTATTTCGCAAGTGCAGGGAGACGTCTAGCTGATAAAATACATGGAGACCCTCGATCTACTTCGCTACCCGACCCCCGAGGGAGTCTTTTGTACTGCTTGAGACAAATGAGCATGAGGTGGAACGCCTAATCCTTTCACTTAAGAGCGATTGTGCTGTTGGCTGGGACGGTATTTCTTCTAGTTTTCTAAAACGACATAGAAACGTTATTGTACCTCCACTAACACATGTTTGCAACCTGTGTCTTGACTCTGGTGTCTTCCCTAACTGGTTCAAAAAGGCAATTCTTCACCCTATTTTTAAATCTGGAGATCGTGACCGTGTCGAAAACTATAGGCCATATCAGTTCTGCCTGCGATGTCCAAGATACTGGAAAAAATTATAAATACAAGGCTGGTTGCATATTTAGAGGCACGAAATCTTTTGTCGATTAACCAATTTGGTTTTCGAAAAAATCTATCCACTGCTGATGCTGTCCATAAATTGGTTAATCACATAGCTCAGAAACTTGACAACGGTAAGAAATGTGTTGCATTGTTCCTGGATCTCGCGAAGGCATTCGACACGGTCTCGATTCCCATCTTATTATCTAAGCTCGAATGCCTGGGTATACGAGGTACCCAACTATCCTTGTTTCAGAGCTATCTTACAAATAGAGCACAGAGTGCTAAAATTGGAAATTACTCCAGCTCTGATCTAAATGTGGCCTTTGGTGTGCCACAGGGCAGTATTCTTGGCCCCAGTCTATTTCTAATTTACATGAATGACCTGTGTTGCCTCAGCCTAGAAAGTGGTACAATATTTTCCTATGCGGACGATACAGCACTTGTATTTGCGTCGGACAACGGGGAAGAGGTATATCGCCTTGCTCAGAAGGGTTTCGATACAGTCAGGGAATGGCTTAAGAACAACTTGCTTACTCTAAACATATCGAAAACAAAACTAATAAATTTTTCGATTCGAAATACCAATGTGTCAGTTACAAGCTCACTAAACGTTGCTTCACAGTTTATACTATCTAATGATAGAAGCGACGGCAGTGGCACCCATGACCACTGTAACATTGAACGAGTCACTTCGATAAAGTATCTTGGCATAGTGATTGACTGCAACCTTTCATTCAAAGAGTACATAATACACCTATCAAAAAGAGTGCGCAAACTAATGTACATTTTTAAACAACTGCGCAATTCAGCAGATGCTGTTGTCATGAAAATGACATATCAGGCACTGTGTCAATCAATTTTGGTCTATTGTATCTCGTCCTGGGGCGGGGCAGCCAAATCCCACTTTATTCTGATTGAACGTGCGCAGAGAGCGGTTCTTAAGGTGTGTTGTTTCAAGCAAAGACTTTATCCCACCGTCAAGCTCTATGATTATTGTCAAGTCCTTACGGTTAGGCAATTGTTTGTACTGACCACTGCTATTAAGCAACACTATTTCTAACTATTCACAGCAAACAAATCGCCGTAACCGTATAGTTGCCTTGGCTACTCCTCTTAAAACCTCTTTTAGTCAAAGATTCTTTGTTTTTCTTGGACCCTATCTTTACAATAAATTAAACCAAATTCTTTCCCTACACGTACTGAACAAACATAATTGTAAAATCGCTTTACATGCCTGGCTACAAAGCCAAACATATACCGCCACAGAAGCTCTCTTTAACGTATTAGTCTAAATACTCATCCACTAACACTCTCTCCAACACACACACACGCCCGTCACTCACAAACACACACACTCACATTCACACATACACACAAACACAATTCTACATTCAAAAAAATCACTCAACATACTTTAACTTTTTAATTGTTTTATTTTTATTACCCTAATACTCTCGTGTCTCTTTTTAAAAAAAAAAAAAAAACAATAATTGTTTGTAACTATTGTTATTTGTTGTGATACCAAATGTAAGCAGTCAAATGTGAACCTTTAAACAGGTGGGCCCCTACTAACAGGGTGACCTGTAATACAGGTGTTACTACCTACCACAGGCACCAGTGATCCACAACCAAAATCGTTGGCTACTGCTGTGTCAATATTGTTTGTATATTTTGGCTTGTGGTGAAAAATAAACACTTATTTATTATTATTTATTTATTAGTATTTCAGTTCAGAAGGTTGAGCACTGTGTGTTCAGCACAGTGCACACACATTAGCACTGCAGGCTTCATAACTCATAGCTACACATTATACTGTACAAATGAAGTAAACACTCATCAATTATGTCCTTGTACGTTGACATCATTAATTCATATTTCGGCGGTAGGATGTGTTTTTATTTTTAAAACTATTTTTAAACTTTTGTAACTTTTTCCATATTAACGTGGAAGAATTCATTAATGATATAATTAGGCTGGGCAGAAGGACGATTTTTTAGGGAAAATATATTTAAGCAAAGTTTACTTAATTTGCGACAGTCAAATTGTCTGCTAACTTTTATTTCGAGTGTTATTTCGGTAACATCTATTTCGGCCTAATTTGTATTTTTGGATTTGCGCCCGGTTGCTGGCAATAGGCTCGCCCCCTATTACATGGGACTTAAACATAACTGGCGAAATATGAGTGTATATAATTGGGTACACCTCTGCCTAACCCTTCGGGGATTACAGGCGCGATGTTATGTATTTTTATTCCGACTCACATCGCATCGGATAAGTCTATTCTGTCATCCAATTTGTTATCTGATCTGAAACAAATGATCAACTATTTGAAATTATCTGTACAAAAGTAAACCGAAAACATGAAATCAAATAACGACATCGGAGTACCTAACTGAAAAAGAAACTAATTGGCAGTTTAATAAGAGCCTGAAGCTCTTTTTTTTTTAAATTACAACGCTTGATTTTCATAGACCAAGTGAAATTTAGAGATGTTTCGTTGACTCTATATTCTATACTATTAAATGAGCAATATTTATATATTTATAATCACGTTCTCGAAAACTGCTCTAACAAATTCGATGAAAGTTGCAATATACGAGTTTACGGGGGCGAAATATCGATCTAGCTAAATCTCAAAAAAGGGGAAAATTGGTTTTTTCTATTTTAACTCAAGTAGAGCTCGGTTACCATTGTACTAGGTATACACCGTGACTTTTTAGTCGTCTTACAACGGCACCCCACTTCATGTATCCAATGAATACTAAACATTCATAAAAAATAAATACGTATTTATGAGATTTTAATAATTTAAAAATATAAATATTATTCAGTATTATTTATGACGCATGACGTAGTTAAAACACCCTGTTGCGAGCGATGATCTACTGGACTCGAGTGCTGGGTAGGTATATGTTCTCGAGTTTGACACGTAAACATCATTAACAGGATGTTTCATATTTTTATTATAATTTTTAATTATTATTTTTCTTTGTACCTATTATGGCTATAAATATAAATATAAAAAAAATGCGCCTGGAGCTATTTTATATCGGGTACATTGAGTGGACGACCTTTGTAAGACGACTAAAAAGTCACGGTGTATACGAAGCATTTACCAACAATCATATATACCTATTAAATCACTCTACGTCTACTCTAGAATCTTTCGAACAAATTACCTATTGAAACATTTCAATAACATTATCAGGTAGGAATTTATTGAAATTGAAATTATTTCGTGAAATGAACGCTTTCAATTAATTAATTTGGCTATGATAGGCATTATGTCTGTTATTTCTACTAAATAAACAGCTAAATGTAAATCAATCTCATTAAAAGTGGAAGCAATATTTCTATAATGAATACAAATATTTGTTAAGTTAATTTTATAATGAAAATTAACTGGAATGAACATGTTTTTTTAGAATGGAATAGAATCATTTTATTTATGTTAAAACATGGTACTTTGAGGTCTTAGAGAGGGTTATGATCTTACATATTTCGCCATAGTGGCATACAAATATTAGATCAGATTCTCTATTTGCTTGAAGTAGAACATGTTTAATGTAAAACAATTTGTTTCTAGAAACAGGCGAATCAATTTCAAATTCCCATTATTCAATTGACGCTCTGTCAGATGCAAGTAAAAGACTATTATATCCTCAGTTGTGTGCACAGTGAGCACTGGCGCTAGCGACTATTGCATTGTTAGCTTGCTCACATTCGTTCAACGTGCTTGGAAATTGTTTCATTAGAACGACGAGCACATATGGTTGTAGCATTACCTGAATATGGGCACCTTGTCGTAACTAAACGTTTTATTGGATTCGATCGCGAATAACAATATGAATATACCACTAGTAATCATCACCAATCCAATCTCTAAAGATGATAACTACGCTATTTATTGTGCCTCGATTTTTAGATTCGAACGCTTCAATGTATTAAAGATAATGTCCATGATGACAGAGTGTGGATACTGGACATGGGCCTTATTCTATAAATGAGTTGTATTATAAATAAATACACCGTGACTTTTTAGTCGTCTTACAACGGCAGCCCACTTCATGAATCTAATGAACACTAAACATTCTTAAAAAAAATAGGTATTTATGAGATTTTAATAATTAAAAATAAAAATATTATTCAGTATTATGACGCATGACGTAGTTAAAACAACCTGTTGCGAGCGATGCGACTCGAGTGCTGGGTAGGTATATGTTCTCCCGTTTGACACGTAAACATCATTAACAGGATGTTTGATCATTTTATTATTATTTTTCTTTGTAATTATTATGGAAGATAAAAAAAATCGCGCCTAGAGCTATTTTATGTCGGGTACATTGAGTGGACGACCTTTGTAAGACGACTAAAAAGCCGCGGTGTATATATGTATACAGGATGTAAACAGACCCTTCACATAGCCGTCAACCAAGCATTCTGTACATCAAACTAAGTAACTTTACGCAAAAATTATTGCTGGAAATCGATTTTTTTTTGGGGTGAAAAATCACGTTTCACGGTAGGACTCGATGGAAAGCACTCAAAGCATTGTAATGATGGTTGGATTTAATAGTACGGGGGTCGAGGAGGTGTGTGAAGTAAAAATCTTGCATTAAAAATTGTGTATTTAAAAAAAAAGTTGTGAAAAAGTTGGAACTTTGACCCCTTAACTAGAAGGTTCCCAGGTATGGTCTACAACAAAAAAATGATCGCAAAGACGTGGAGAACAAGTGCCTTTCAGTTATGATAAGGATCTATTTACACCCTTTATGCAAGGTGGAAGGGACAGCGACGCTAAAACGATTACCTCATTCAGTACGTATCATTCTGAAGACATCGAAAAGTTTCGTCGGTTGTTAAAAAAAAACCAGTTGTTTCCTACAAAACTGCAATACCTACACGGTCAAAATGTATGGAAAAGCAGATGTTTTTTAAAATTACCGATGAATTTCTATGCCGGGTTCAGAATTATGTAATTAATAATAATATATTTATTCAAAAATTAGAATTGGCACAGTAAATACAATTTAAATCTTAGATAATGTTGGAATAACAAAGTTCGATGCCTGTACTAGGTTAAACCTGTATCACAGGCGGCATGTTTCTAATAAATACTATTTGGACAATGGATTTCTTAACAATATTTAACATTATAGTGAAATAAGTTATAATGGGTTATTATATATTATGATATACCTAATGTACTTAAACGCTATTATAAGATACGAACAAAAATAATTAAGGTCACACATGTATGTATAATCTAAGCAAAACAATTTGTAGCACTTATTTGCTAATACTAATATGATTGTCAGCAGTATTAACAAATAAACATTTGTTGCGGGCGACAATTTGCTTAAACAGCGAATTATTAACGTAAGGCTTAGAGTATTCCGGGCACCTTGCGGGGGTGGGGCCGGGTCTTGCGGAACACCAGTTTGGTTTCCGCAAGGGGCGCTCGACGGTGGACGCCATCATGCGCGTGAGAGCCCTCACGACGGGGGACGCGGTGTCCCGGGGTGGGGTCGTCTTGGCGGTGTCTCTTGACATCGCCAACGCCTTCAACTCCATGCCCTGGAGCTGCATTAGGGAGGCACTCCGGTATCACCGGGTGCCGACCTACCTTCGTCGTGTGGTCGGGGACTACCTGACGGATAGAGCCGTCATCTACCCTGGTCGAAGCGGAGAATGGAACCGGCGAGAGATGTCGTGCGGTGTTCCACAGGGATCGGTTCTGGGGCCGGCCTTGTGGAACATCGGTTACGACTGGGTGCTGCGCGCCGACCTCCCTACCGGCGTCAGCGTAGTTTGCTACGCTGACGACACGCTGGTACTAGCACAAGGGAGGTCGCACGAGGCGGCGGCCGAAAACATGACATGCGGGGTTGCGATAGTCGTGGAGAGGATCCGGCAATTGGGTCTCGAGGTGGCACTGCACAAGTCCGAGGCCATGTGTTTTCATGGGCCTCGGAATGCGCCACCGTCGGGATCCCTACTGACGGCAGGAGGGGTTTCCATCGGCGTCGGGTCGACGTTGAAGTACCTAGGACTCGTCCTCGACAGCCGGTGGAACTTCGTGGAGCACTTTCGACGTTTGGCTCCCAAACTGGAACGGACAGGGGCTGCCTTCAAGCGGCTCTTGCCCAACCTGAGGGGTCCAAACGCCTCCTGCCGGAGGCTCTACGCGGGGGTCGTGCGGTCCATGGCCCTTTACGGGGCCCCGGTGTGGGCGCGTTCTTTGAGGCGGCAAGCCGCCCACTACCTAAACGCGCCCCAAAAGGTAATAGCCATAAGGCTAATCCGGGGGTACCGCACGATCTCCGGCGAGGCGGCTAGCCTCCTTGCCGGATTGCCGCCATGGGATCTGGAGGCGATAGTCCTCGCACGCCTGCACGAATGGCGCGCGGAGGCACTACGTCGGGGGGAAACTCCGCTGCCGCGACAAATTGCCGCTCAGCGGACAGACCTCCGGCGTGATCTCATGGCGACATGGAGAGAGCGACTGTCGCAGCCCCGTGCAGGGCACGCCACCATAGTGGCGATAAGTCCCCTCTTTGAGGAGTGGCTAGAGAGGCGCCACGGCGCCCTCACCTACCGCCTGACGCAGGTCCTCACCGGACACGGTTGTTTCGGGAGGTTCCTGCACCGAATCGGGCGGGAGGAAACGCCCGGGTGTTTCCATTGCGAGGATCGTCCGGAGGACACGGTGGAGCACACCGTGGAGGTCTGCCCCGCTTGGGCGGAGCACCGCCGTGTCCTCGTAGCGGCGATTGGCGGCGGCGATCTCTCGCGTCCGGCCTTGGTTCAAGCCATGGTCCGGAGCGAGAGGGAATGGGAAGCCGTCACCTCCTTCTGCGAAGCAGTCATGCTAGTGAAGGAGGTGGCGGGACGTGAGAGGGAAAGAACCTCACGTCCCAGCCGCCGCGGGAGACGCCCTGGGCGTCGGGGGTCACGTGGTGGCTCCCGGCCACCGTAGGCGCGGGCCTGTGGACGGCGAGTTATGGGCTAGCTCGCCGTCCGGCCGTCTTATGACGACAGGCCGTGTCGACGGCGCGTTCGTGTTCCACGCGCGCCTCAAAGAGATGTCAGCAACCACGTAGGGGTCCGCATGGGCCGATGCCTGCCAGGGCTGCGGGACTGTTCGAAAGAGATACCGTGGCCCTGGAACACAAAGGGCAAAGAAGGAACATGGATGGGTTTTAGTCAGTATAAGTCTGACACTCCTTTCCGCTCCGCCCAGAGTGGGGGGGGGTCATTTGATGATTTCCCATCCGAAAAAAAAAAAAAAAAAAAAAAAAAAAAGGCTTAGAGTATTACGCACTAGGTGCCCTCATAATCGACGGAGTTTATGTATCTGTATTCCGCTATTTTACTAGCAGGGCATTCAACGTCTCCTGTTTTGTGATCACTGGGCTTCTTAAAGCAGGAGCAAGTCGCGCATCTCGGAGTGTCACCTTTCTTCGCGCATTCGGACATCATATGACCTGCTTCACCGCAGTGACCACATGTAGAATTTACCTCCCTGCAAGATTTGACTGCATGGCCATACTGCTGGCATTTATAACACCTCGTAACTAACGTGAAGTCCCTGACGGGACATGATGTCCAATTTATAAAAATCCTTGATTGAGGTATTAGTATTTTTCGTATATTGGCCGCAACTTCAATAACGTAGTTACAGGTAGCAGCCTCTCTCTTCCCAGATTTGTGGCTTAATTTTACCAAGGTCAAGAAGGATTCCAGGGAATGAACACGTGGTAATCGTTTTAGTGTCGGTGTCCCTGCCACCCTGTATACCTGTAATCACGTTCTCGAAAACGGATTTAACGATTTCGATGAAACTTGCAATATAGAAGTTTACGGGGGCGGAAAATCGGTCTAGCTAGGTCTCATGTCTGGGAAAATCTATTTTCACCAGAGCAGAGCTCAATCGCACAAGATCTAGAGACTTAAATAAGACTATTTCGATTAAATAATAAAATATCCCAGAATTCAACACTAACAGACTCGTAAAATCACAATTCTTGTTTATTCCCACAGTCTGTTAAAATTAATGTGAAAAAAGCTTTTGGAATTAGAATCTTCGTACTCTGAATTAACAGTTAAAATTGTTAATAGATAGGTATTGGTTTGTGACAGATAGACAACGGCTCGCCTTATTATTTTTCTACTTTAACGGGTCGTTCACCTGATAAATAAGGCTTCAGACGGACTTTTTCAAGACACATGTAACTATGTAGCTTGGGACTTTTATCGATGATCACTAAGAACTATATGTATTTATGTTTTTTAATATGTTGTTGGTTAACACATATTCAGTACATCCTTTTGAAAATGAAATTTATACGTAGCCGTACTTATACGTATTTATACGTACGGCCACATAAAAAAATGTCATTAGTCACAAAAAAAAAAAACAGCTGTCTCCTACAAAAGTGCAATACCGACATGCTCAAAATGTATGGAACATCAGTTTTTTTTTAAATAACCGATAAAAAGTTTCTAAAAAAAATTCTCAGAATGATGTACTGTAACCATTTTCGCGTCGGTGTCCCTTCCACCCCGTAAGTAAGTTTATTGTATGCAATCGTCAGGGTGACATATTCTTCATAGAAAATACCCCATAAATAAATAAATATTAAAAGAAATGTGTACGACCTTGGTAAATTGAATGACGATAGATACAGAAGTTTCCTATATAATACTAATTAATAATGTTTGTTCCAGGTAACTTGCTGGTTATCCTCGTGGTTACCTTATCGCGGCGCCTGCGCTCCATAACCAACTTCTTTTTGGCGAACCTGGCCGTGGCAGATTTATGTGTTGGCGTGTTTTGTGTCTTCCAAAATCTGACTATATATCTTATACCAAGGTGAGTGAATCGAAGCGTGGAGTAAACAACGCTTGTAAACACACCGTGTGCTTGTTGAATGAATTAGTGTGTTGTGGAGGGCCCGACGCGGTCAAATGTAAAAATAATGGAAGCGCGGAAACGTATTGCGGTTAATGGAGTGTACTTTGTTGCTATCAACTGCTGCGTACGTGAGATAAATATGTTCTTAATAATAAGTGAATTTTAGTATGTCACAGATTATATGCCAATTTCGTGAGAGATGCGACCGAATTGCAATCTCTTGTCTTGGTATTATACGTATGTCGTTTTTGTATAATTTTCCCTGTATAACCTATACATACATTAGCTTTGACCTGCACGGCCACATAATACTTTTGCGCATCATGTTACACGTACGCAAGTAAACAAGGTCTAATGTCGAACGCGTGTCCGTTTAATTAATCCGAAATGAACGTTTTGTTTACGTTTCGTTAATAGCGTTGACTTTATACTTTTTCATAATTCGGACGTTGAAAGTGCTGGGTTACAGCACTTAAAAGTTAAACTTAAAACAAAAAGAAAACAAACGTGAAGTTGGCAACACCTCGTAAAAAAGAAAACACTTAAGTTTTTTTTTCTTATTTTAAAAGTAACTGATGTATATCGGTAAGAGTCATGCAATTAATTAGTTGGGCATGAAGATTAGATGAATTATCCTTTCAATTTTAATAGTAAATCATTTTCTTTGAAGGCTATTAATTCTGAAGGATTAAATTCAACATTGAGGTGGCGATAAATTAAGTTACCGTGGATGATAAATGGAGTAGAATTGAAAATCTACGGGTAGGTAGGTGCCTACTAACCATGACAAATCATTTTTTCTAAAGCATCCTTCACAGGGACTTAGGTAGTCGGTACCTTCTTCCGGCTCTTGCGAATTGTACAGAATTTTTCCCGAATATTCCCAAAATTGTTGGTAAAGTGAAGGAAATAAGAGGCTTTGAATGTTATCAATTGATACGGATGTGATTGTCGGAGAGCGAGCGGCGATGTGAGTGTGTCGGGAAAATGATTTATTGTGTCACAATCAGCACCGCTTAATCGCTGTTAGGTGTTTACTGAAGAGTCAGACAGGAGAATATGAGGTCAGTAATATCGGTCAGTAATTATCCTAATGTAGGACAACAACCTCGATTCATATAAAGAAGGAACAAGCATAGCAACAGAATATACGCTAGCACTTAATATTTCAGACTATAGCTGTTACCACGTACTAAAATACTGATACTGATAGCCTGTGTCATCCCACTGCGGAGTATTATCCACGCCATAAGAATTTTTGCTGTTTATAAGTTTTTACCTTATTTACTACAAAGGGAGTAAATAAACCCTTAACATAGCCGAAAGCCACTTGTTCTCCCTGTCTTTGCGATCATTTTTTTGTTCTAGACCATACCTGGGAACCTTCTAGTTACGGAGATATTGGGTTCAAAGTTCCAACTTTTACACAAGTTTTTTTTTTAAATACATGTTTTAAAGTAAGATTTTTACTTTACACACCTCCACGACCCCCGTACTATTCAATCCTTCCATCAGCACAATACTTTGAGTGCTTTCCATAGAGTCCTACCGTAAAACGTGATTTTTGACCCCAAAAAAAAAGTCGTTTCCCAGCAATAATTTTTGCGTAAAGTTACTTAGTTTGATGTACAGAATGCTTGGTTGACGGCTATGTGAAGTGTCTGTTTACACTCTGTATTTTATCTGTGATCAAGGCGCTTGCTACAGCGCCAAAATACTGGGAACTAGTAATGGTGAACATGGTATATATCCCGGTTTGAGTGTTCTTGCTATTTATCAGCTCTTTTTGTTCTTAAAATAGGAGTCCTGGCCACTGGGTAAATCGATCAAACTTGAGGATTAAACCCTCACTAGCCCCACAAACTTGCTTCTAGCATTTATAACCGAAACTCCAGATCCCCTAAGTGGAACTCAGTGTTATTTTGCGCTACAAACAACAGTCACTAGTCATGTTGAGAGATTGGTCCGGCCTTCAACGGGACTCCGAAATATTAAAGGATTATGTATCGTGAGAATACGTGGCTGGCAATCCTTACGAATGGCCCAGCGTGTGGTGATTGATGACCGTGTACTAGCATAACATGTTAAAATGATTGAAACCAAAATAATTAATCTTATTTTATTGGTTTGATAACAAACAGAGGCGAGTCATCTGACTTTATGACTTACTTGCCCGCGACGTTCGTTAGAATGAAGTTATTATTAAAATATGACTTACCTATTTGAATCGGATTTTGATAACAATTTCAAGGGTTTTATTTTTTTTCCCTCGTCAAAATCGGGCCGGCCGTTTCGGAGATTAGCCGGAACAAAAAGAAAGAAAAAAAGAGATATTTTTTTAAAAAGCACCGTATGTACTTTGATATGCATTTCGTGAAAAACTGCATGCTATTTTGAAAGAAATTAGTAGATATATAGAAAAATAAATAAAATACAAAAAAACTCTTTTGATTCCAACATTCCTTTAACCTAGTTATACCGGATAAATGATTTGTGAATTTTATTTCGGGGAAATGGAGAACTAAATAAAATGAACATGATTAACAAGTGGGTCTAACGAAGTGGATCGGACCCACTTTATGTTCGAAAAGATTCATAAATAGAATAATATGGAGGATATTATTCTCGTGTGTAGAAATTATAGAAATAGGCTTAACGCCCACTTTGTAAGCCATTCAGTTGAATGTGTAGGTGTATGCTCCATTCGTTCAAAATATTTTCAACAATTTCCAGTAATGGATTCATGTACGATAATTATTATTATAATTTTTCGTATATTTTCCATTACGATAAAGGTCTTTAAAAGGTACTTAATACCTATATTTGGATGTTTGGCGTAAGAGGGTTTGTGGAACAGCCAGAAATAAATAACAACTTAATTAATCTTACTCAAATCACGTCAGGGAGGATCTCCATAACCACGGTCACTCAAACTGTCGATCCGAAAGGGGTTATCTTAATCTTGATAAACAGATTGGCGACAGCTGTCATTAATAAAGTACTATTAAAATTAGCTTAGTCTGTATAGTCCCATTAGATATACTTTCAGACATTTAGGGAGTAGTAGACAGGAATATCTAATTTTACGCACCAAATCTGAAAGCTACTACAAAAATCCCACACAAATTAATTTGATATTGGTGTTTTCCGTTGGCTTCTTATGAAACGTTACTTGAATTTCGCAAAGCAAAAACAGCTTGGCGATAAACTCAACGTCGAAAATTCAGCAATTTTTTAACATTTATTTCTATTTTCAGCTGGGTGTTTGGCGATTTCCTGTGCAAGATGTACCAGTTCGTACACTCGCTGAGCTACACGGCTTCGATATTCATCCTAGTGGTGATATGCACGGAGAGATACTTCGCTATTATACACCCCATCACTTGCAAACAAATCCTCACTTCGACGCGGCTCAGGGTAAAATTCAATGTTTGACAGAGTCACAAGAGGACGGCGAACGCGTCGCGAGGGAACGATTTCATTTGAACTGACTTCCTCAATTCCCCCGGATTCCCGGATAGGCCGGTGTTTTCCCGGAACCTTATAAATTGGCAGAGCATTATTCAGGCCGACAAATGTTGTCGTTTTCACGTCACTGTTCGCCGTAACGTCGTGATATTGAAATAGCTTAATACCTATCGTAACGTAACCTATGGTAATTGTGTTAAATTTCGGACTTACGAGTACCTAATGAGGTAGTTTGCTAAAGCTTCTTCACTAAAGAACGCTGAGCGTTGATCACTACTCTTAAAAGTGATCTTGTACAATCGGAAACAGATACCAACAAGACATACCACTTTTAAGGTTGAGCAAGGAACTTCTTGACAGCGGAATCAACCCAACAAACTAGAGCCATATGCGAACTAAATTGTCAGTTATTAATATTTTTCATTCAAATGATTACAAATTCTGCAAAATAGCGATAAGTGAATTTAAGCAAAATCTCAGTTGGCAGAACTTATTTCAGCTTTGAGTATTGCAGCCTTTGCAGCTAACTGCTAAAGCAATTTTGTGAGCAGCGCAGCATGGTCCGGCTAGTACAAGTATAATCCACAGAGAGCAGTGGCGCCACTGTCGCGTTAATAATATAATTTGCAAGTTCGCCAGATTGACTAGACTTTGCCTCAGCTACTAAAAATATGTAGATTTCACTTCTGCTTCAGCTTTAGAACAAATAAAGCTGTGTAATATAACTAAAAGGCCTTAGTCAGGCGTAGTGCCGAAATGTTAAATTGGATTTAGTTTCAATTAAAAAGTTTGGATAAATTATGAGGCATCCCAACTATGGAACAAAGTTGTTATTGTCGTTTGACAACGTTATTTTTATAAGCACTAGAAGGAGTAGATAGTTGTACGGAACCCTCATTCTTTTTTTAATTAAAAGTAGCGCAAGTTACTCACTATAGCATCAGTATCTCTCTCTCTGCCAGTAAAAGTCCTGTCAAAATCAGTCCAGTCGTGTCAAAGATCGGATTTTTTTTTTTCTTTAGTACCGTATATTATACTTTCATATGCATTCAGTAAACAGTTACAAACAGACACTTCGATTTTATTTATTTGTATAGATTCTGAATAAAGCTATATTTCTGAACAGTTGGTGATACTCGGCGTTTGGATCACGAGCGCAGCCTACAGCGCGCCCAAGTTCATCTGGGTGGAAACCATCACGAACGATTTGGGCGACGGCCACATGGAGACCATATGCATCCCCCATCGAAGGAAGTACAACTCGGAGCTGTTCGACATGGTGAACTTCGGCCTTCTTTACGTCACTCCATTGTGCGTCATGACGGTAAGTGAAAGCATATTAGGCCATTTTTCAGCATTGATTTATCTATTGAAAATCTGTGTGAAGATGCCTTGACGAACAAAATAACTATTTTCAGGCCAAAGGTTTTAACTAAAACAGCTTTTTCAATTTTAATACTTATTTACGTGAAGTATCAACGTTATTTTGTTATACGAAAATAACTTTTACATTAAGTTTTTAACGTTACGACAACAATTATTGAGATGATGTCTTTATAGGCGGATCGGTAACTGGGATACTGCTTAGTCTATTATTATTAAAAGGATTTTTATCTTCTTGACTATAACTTAATTTTATGTTCGTATCTAAGTAGCTATCAAAACAAATCTAATTTTAGTAAAATCTCTCAAAATACAGATATTTTCTTTATGAAGAAATGGTGTGTTTTTAGTTCTCAAAACTTACTACGCTCAAACGATAATCAAAGAGAAGGATTTCAAAATTTAAAAGTGATGCAGAAGTGAAGAGATTGCATATTTTGTCACAACTGAGAAATCTTACCATAAGATTTACAACTAAAGAGGTAAAAAATGCAATCAGTCAGATGAAACGTGGTAAGTCGCCCGGTCACGACGAGCTCAGTGTTGAGCACCCAAGACACGCTGGTAAGCATCTACCCCGAGCCTTAGCGTTGCTGTATAATTTTAGTATCCCGCATTCTTATTTGCCCAGAGACACAATGAAAACTATAGTGGTGCCGATTATTAAAAATAAAAATGGTGACATGTCGGATAAGGCAAAATACAGACCAATCTCCCTGGCGACGATTATCGCAAAAGTTTTTGACAGTCTCTTGAACACTTTTCTACGGAAGAATATTACGTTACATGATGCTCAGCACGGTTTCCGCCAGGGACTGTTTTACTAACATAGTTTTTAAAGTTCATGTTTGCTAACAATTTATATGGAGGTAAAATGTTATCTGAAATAATATGATTATTATTATATGAGAAGGGGGATAAGTGGGTCGTTTATTAACAAGCCAGTAGATCACTATGTCACAAAGCACCCTTAATTCTCGTGATGTTCATTTCAAGCGACGTCATTCCTTTTTGATGCTGACGTCACTGGTCGGGTGACGGCCGACAGACGCAAATTGCGACAGATATTGGATTCTAGACAGCTGGACAAAGAGCTTACCAAGTGAAAATCGCCCCGATACAGCAACTTGCACTCAGCGTTTGTATCTTTTATGTAAAGTAAACAGTAGCAGAAAGTATAAAGAGTACAAATTCGCAGATATTAGTTTCTACATTTAACTTCGTAAGAGCTGGGTTTACGTCGAAAGTCAAAGTTGCTGTTAAAGGCAAGATAACCTTTTTCAAATGTGGCTTCAGAAATGTCTAGGCAATGCAAGCCGCAGTGTAAACATCTCTTTTAGAGTGTACACTTGCATTTTTTTGAATATTTAAGGATTCTCTTTGCTCGTGCAAGTTTTAATATGAAATCTCAGGACGTTGGTTTAAAATACGATAATGTTTTAGCAGCTATCTAAAGGGCAAGTTATTTTGAGGAGCAACTTTATATCTAACCTACCTGATGATAGATCTACCTACCTACGTATATTTGTATGGTCCGCCATTATTTAATCGAGACTTCGTTTGTGTGACTCAAACGTCAGCTGGTGAATGTTTTAATACTGAAAACGGGATGTCCGTAAAGCAGAATTTTAATGATTGTGTGGGCTGTCTGTTTGTAGGTACTCTGACGTCATTTCCTTTACGACTAACAATCTGAGGTGCTCGAATGAAACAGTCTTGTATCAGCGCCAAAATTAACGCCTATCATAGCATGGTTTAAAAAATAAATATATTTTCTATTTGAAATTTGCAAAGTTGCATCCTCTGTATGCTGAATTTCTGTTTGTATTGATTTGAGATTTACTTAGTGATTGATTTTGAATAGACCGTGTTAGAAATGATATCTTCATTTTCCAGACCTATCCGTACCATGAACGACCTTCAAACTCAGATCAATGTAGTTACATGTTGTTGGAGTCAATTCGCAAGGGTATTACTATTTATATTATGCTCTAAGCAAAATAATACCTAATTTTCATTTTATTTTTTAATGTAAGTGAGTTATGTTTGTGTTTAAGTTTGTACTATGTTTATATAAGTAATTATGTTATGCTGTTTGGTGTTTCAATGGTGTAAAAATTTAATAATGTTGTTAGTTTTAATTTTGGTTTTTTTATTGTAAGTATATAGAGTATAATAGTTTAAGTTAATAACTGTAATAATAATTTTAATGATAGTCTAAGCTGTTATAAATAAATAAATAAATCTACATAGGCAAAGGAGAAATAATACTTAGGTACCTACTTAAAAAAGGAGTTAACTCATAAACTACTCAAGAAAAGTGAATAACTACCTATTTATATGGGACAACCGCGCGGGCTCAAGAATCACGTACTCGTAAATCGGCCGAGTAATCACGAAGAAATCAGTGTAAATAAATGAAAAAACGTTACTGGCCGAATATAACATCCTGCTTTTAGGAGTCTGTTAAAAATGTAACTGTCCACAATATTTTATATTTTTGAGGGATCCTTTGTCTAGTGTGAAAGACTTACGAAGCTATTTGAGGTAATAAACTTTCTACATCCGAATTCAACCATCACAAATATAGATAAGACACGAATGTGTTAGCTACCTTAATTAAAGTGGGTGTCATGTCATTGTATTGTATCTGATGACTTATGGCTGCCAAGGTGCCAAGCCTAGTCTATAAATCATAATAGGTACTATTAATAAACGCAAGTTATATAGTATCTAACATAAATCCACTTCAACAAATTTACGAATTATTCTCGTAGCGATATCACCAAGAAACATTCTCCTCCCAACTTTGCCCTAGTCAGGTAAATTAGAATCGTAGAACGTATCAGTCTATTCCTCCTCCATATTATCCGTAAGCACATAAAATCAGTGTATTGTGCAAACGAGCAAAATAACACTGAACGGTAATGTAATGGCAACTTTACCTTTGAGACGAGTTCTGCACTAATATAATAAAAACGCCGCCTTTGGCTCGAATGGCGGACTTAAAATTTTACAGCGCCGCGCGACTTTTTTCGGCAACCTTAAATTCCACGAAGTAAAAATACTTTGAAAATGGAACTGTCAATCTTTATAGCAGGAATATAAAACTGGCTGTATAATTTTTTGCTTAACTAGTCGGCAAATGGGTTTAAAAAAGATAGTGGGCGACGATGATAAGGTTATAACGAAATCTGATAACATCGAGCATTTGATATTTATCGTCCAGATACAGCCCGAACCTAGACCGGTTTCCGACAAAAAATGAACATTTTGAGACTAAGGACATGCTACGCTGATCGCAAAGGGTATCGCAAGCATAATATATTGAATATCATCAACCGCAAAAGTTTCAGAAACAAGTAAGGGAAGGGTTTTTCTTATGTAGCGGATGACGGCGGACCAAAGTTATTAACGAATATAAAAATGCTTGTTGGTTATCTTAGTAAAATGCGGGATTTTTTTTACAAAAGCCTTAACGAGTATAATATTGGTGTAGCCGTAAATATTTGGCTTTCGTTGGCTTCGATCGTTAATTTGTTTTATTACCTCCGCAACATTCATGGAAAATAAATTCACGTTTTAAATAATTTGGCCATATCTATCCATATAAATACATATCCATCCGTATAAAATACATATCCATCCCTATAAAATACATTTTCATCCATAAAAAATACATATCCATCATTGCTTCCTTTATCCACAAATCTGATCTATTCTCCACTAGAGACCGCTGGATCCGTATTGGAAAATTAAAAATAAATGTATTCGTCTATTCATCTGAGCATCCGCAATATGCAATATAAACTACCGATCGTGGCATTTGTTCTCGGGCGGATATCTCTGGCTGCGCTTCTATTCAGCCATTGTTCGTAATAATGACTTTGGCAAGTGAGAACGTTCTGTTTTGAAATAGAATTTGAATAAAGGTGCTTCTAAACTGGTAATATTTTATGTGCAATATATGGACCCTTGCTGAGTTCACTTTTAACTCCGCCGGATGAAATTGAATAGAAATTTGATATTTCCTCTTGAAACTTTTCTACACTGGAAACAAACAATTTGAATTGATATTGTTTATGTCTCGAGACCTTCCATAAAGTGTCAAGTCTGGAAATAAAATAATGTATTTTTACCGTCTTAAATACTTATTTATCAAAAATATCTTCCTTCAATATGTAATCATTTTAACATTTGTAGAAAAGTATGAAATGTATAGTTATTTCTCTGAAGGGGCAACGGACGAGCGTGCCAATGTCAGCGGTGGGCACTCACCGCCTACCCTCTTTTAGCGATTCTATTTACACAATCAATTGGTGGAGACCCGAGAGAGCTTCCATTTGCACACAAGCTTCCCTAGGATACAAGTAGCTCGGACGCTTCATCGGGAAGTTCCTTTAATTGATAACATTTCATACATTCTTTCATAGGTATCGATCAAATCAGTCTAATAATGATACTAGTAGTATCATTACTACTTTTTATACATATTCCGGACCTAGACCGAGAGTTTTGTTACTGGTTAACAAGAAACAACTAACACTAAGTACGAAGTAGGTCACTTATTAGTTATTAGATACCAAAGTTTTATTGGTATTACGCGATAGTATTGTTTTCTAACCTACAAGTTAGTAGGCCAGTACATAATTATATTTGTCGGATTTGTCAGAATTTATTCCGTTGGCTGGCAATGAAAATACACTAGGTGTGATACACTGTTTATAATAAACTAACAAATTACTTGAAATTACAATTTAACACAATAACACGAGGCACAATGAATCGGGTACAGTTCCAAGACGTCTCAACTCCGCTTCGATCAGACACTCAATGTCCTCCTCGCCTCGAGCTGTAACATCAGGGCTCTGTAAAAGGCTCTGTGGGGTTAGACTTGAAAGTAGGTCGCGTGACGTCACCACCGGCTGACTTGCGATTCATTTTATGTCCGTACTAATGACCGGTCCGACATATTTAAAAACTATACAGGGTGTGTACGCCTTAAATTACATAGAGTTGAAATAATTACATTGTTTGCTGTCTGATGCGGTCGGAGCTTCAAACAAAACGAAACCATGTTCTCTCGACTAACCACGATAGCTTACACAAAGTACCTAAGAAAGCAGTTAGGTAACATGCAGACGGGCACGTGTAAGCACCCAACGCTTTTAGGTCCAAATTCAATTGGAGACAATGGTCTCCAGCCATGAATCCCGGTTTGATACTGACAGCAGACTTTGGTACTTATTGCGACCCTTATCTATGTAGTTTTAGTTCGAGATTTACGAATGAGCTTCGTTCTAGAATATAGACCTCAGGCTATTAATTAACTAACGAAAAGGTTTATTTTTAAAATTGAGAAACAAAACACCGAAACTTTTTAAAAAGGTATAATCTAAAAAAGAGGCTGAATTTGATTTTCTTTATTTTTCAGTAGGTACAGTTTACCAACAATTTTCAAGTTTGTACCTACTATGCTTAAAATAACTTTCTAAAGTCGTTGTTACATGAAGACTTTCCACAGATATTTTGCCTATAACATTATTATCTACTACCCATTCCCGAACACAAACAAAAATACCTTGTTATCGCTTTTGTTTCTTTTGTTGTACCTCTGACAAACAAAAATAACAGAACACTGGATAAGTATCTGAAGATAGGATTATGTTTACAATACGAGAGGAACCTTTACGTCTGAGAGAGCTGGATTATTTTCTTCTTAGCGAGTAATTATGCGGGTGAGTGGTCTAATAATGAAAATGAGCTAAAACTGGACCGATTAGAGAAGAACAAAAGAACTATTTATGTAGGTACATGCACGTTAAAAGTTTTAAGTGGCATTATATCATGGTTTATTACAGTTTTCTATTATTCCAATTAGAGCTAGTTAAACATAGATCCAAAAAGAATAATTTTAATAAATCTTTATTTCAGACCTTTGTGGTCTGAATCCATTTAAAATCGGGTGCATGTGAACTGAGTCTGTGCAGGTTCCAAACATCTCTAGCACGCGCGTGTCTCCGTACGAGTGTAAAGCGCTTAGTCGTTCGGCAAGTAAGGAAATTTCACTATGCGATCACGTTACAGATAAATAAATTAAGTGAAGCAAACAAAATCTCGTAAATACACATTGGGGACCGAACCCCTAAACATAAATTGATTTGTCGGTATATCGAACATAATGTGAAGCCATTTCCTTTTATCGACATGTTATAAAATGAGGTTAGGTACGACCATTTTTATAATTGGTACCTACGTATGCGCGGCTTGAAATATTAAAAGAGTAGGGACCTTTTATTCATAAATTCCTTCATCTAAAGGTACAATGGTATGTTGGCATAACCTTAGAACCCTAATTGGTATAATAAGATTTTTAATCTTTATCCTTGTACCTTCCTATTATTTCAAAGAGGAATTGGAACTAAGTACGTGTAACCTATTCTCGTACCTATCCTATTTTTAAATTAGAAAGTAATTCAATTATAGGTGAGAACAGAAAGTATACAATAAATCTGATATTTTTGTTCCTTTTGTTTAATTAAGCACGACTGCATTGACTGCATGACTGCATTCGCAATCATCATCGTGATTATCATAATGATAACTGCGGATGCCATGATGCGACTGTATTCAACAGCGCAACTGCCTGTAGAGTTTTGATGTTATTTTATGGTTAGCATCCTGACTAGAAAGTAAAAGGACCTGAAGAAACCTGGCAATCTGACATACCAGTCATTCATTCTTTAAATTATAAAAAAAAACTCCAAGAGGAAACTCATTCAGGAACTAAAAAGACAGTCTTGACGAGGTCAATATTAAGATGTAACTCTCGAACCAACATAAAAGTATTTCAATAAAAAAGTTGAACATTTTAGACTTTCAATAAGAATGTGTTTTGACCTCGAGAGCTCGAAACTTCTGGAAACTGTTTAGATAAGTACGTAATTATCATTTTTATCGGAAAATTACTTTTATTTCTTGCATTTATTATGCACGATTGTATGGTCTCGTTATACTAGAACGCAGAATGCCACGAACAATGTTTTATTCAGGATATGGAACGCAGCGCAAAAAGAACCCAAGTCTACTAAGTACCTGGGTGACGCAACTGTGGAGAGTTCTCACTTCACTGCGACTTTATACAGTTTCTATAGACCAACCGCTTTAATGAGTCCTCCGCCTTGCCCCATCAAAGTCCACATCCATATCATAAGCATAATCCACGTAGGTATTACGATCCTAATTGAACCAATACGTGATCGACATTCAGAATTTCCATTTAAAATGATACCTTCGTGAGGACTCATTAAAGCGGCCGGTCTATAGATTTCTACATAATTTTATTTTGCTGGCCATTGACCTGATAATAAGATAATCCTTTTATCATTGTCAAATCATAATTACGTCAAAACGTCCGCCGAAACATAATCTTCCTAATGGCAGTAATAAAAGGACATAAATATCGCTATAATTACGGAGCTTGTCAGACAAGTTAGTGATCATGTTATAGATAAGGTAGGTACAAGTACAATATATTAACTGATAAGAGGACCGGATGTCCATTCTCTTGAAATAATGAATTAATCGGTTTTTTAACACCCACGTCGGGCTAACTTATACTACTTACCTACCTTCTATGAGTCGAGCTACACGATCACTGACAATGCTTGCACTGTCTGGACAGCTCCACTCAAATCTGTGTGGTTATTTCTTCAAAAGACCATCTCAGACATTAATCTACATGGTCCTCATATGACTTGAGCAATGTCTGGATTTTAAAAGAGACGGTGACCTCTGAGTTTGTTTCGGATGTTTCTTCTCAGAGTAGTCAGGTACGAAACACCGGCCCCATCTAGTTTTAAAACAACATGCTGACATGTAAAAGAGTTTTTTAAACCAATTTACAGAAATAAATATGATTTATGATTTTATGATTTACCTACCAAGCTAAAATCGGCAGGGCGCGGTTTTCTATGCGCTTTCCTGTGACGGAGAATGTACGTTTGCAAGCTAGGCCTCATATAGTGAAGGGGCCCGAAAACTGGAGGCTGAGAATCTTTTCAGACTGTTTTGATCTGACCTATCGAAGATGTGACTTTTACATCTCGTTCGACTCTTGATAACAGAAGGAATTTCCGACTTTTGTCGTTTCAAGTCCGGAACTGCTCTTTGCTCTCTCCAGATGGTTCACCATGAGACACAAGTGAAAAGAAAATCCAATTCTTTTTAGTTTTTATTAAAGAAGATTCATTTTTTCAATACACATAAATATGCGTGTCATGTCATGCATGACAACCAGCTGAAACACTTATTATTCATCATAAATTTATTAAAACAAATTTGTATGTGAGTGAATGTTAATTACTTCTATTAAACGGTGTTTTAGTCATTCGATTTCATTTGTCTGAAACCACAAGGTTAGTTCATAACCTGATAATGAAGACTCTCAATCTTAATTTAAGACTAAAATTCATTGTTGGAAGGCCGAGCTTTGTAATTTCATTCCATATAATAACGGTTGAAGAGGGATTTATTGGTACCTGTACGCCGCACGCTCGGTAAATATTCCGTTCATACATCACTGATTAGTTTACGTGTTAGAACTTTGATCTTTTTAACACACCTCTTCTATTTGTTTACCTTATAGCTTCACATTAATTTTCCTCACGTGATTTTATATTCACACCAGTTTAAGACCGTGAGTAAACCAGAGTCAAAATAGTTTCGTCTGCCGTATAGACAGAACAGTTTTGTCTGCTGTCAAAACAGCGGTGCAAGCACGGGTCTTTTGAACGAGTCTTAAAAACTGACTGGCTGACTGGTTGACTGGTAGAAAATGCCTATGGCATTAAGCGCGCCTCTGTACTTTTGTGCTTGAAGTGTTAAATAAATAAATAAATAAAAACGTGGAAAGTTTTGAAAAGCCAGTCGGGTTGGGTGTCGGTTGTTTTAATCCACTTATATCAGTAGATATAGGTAGCTAGGAAGATCCGTGCCTGCACAATTTCATCCTACTACCTATCCTACTAATCCTTCTAATCTAATATTATAAATGCGAAAGTTTGTGAGGATGTATGGATGTTTGTTACTCTTTCACGCAAAAAGTACGGAACGGATTTGGATGAAATTTGGCACACCGATCGATTATAACCTGTATTAACAAACAGGATACTTTTTATCCCAGTAGTATAATCCCGTGGGACAATTAACGAACTGCACGCGGTCGAAACCGCGGGCATACGCTAGTAATCCGTAATGAAAGATTAGTCCTGCAAATATTTAATTTTTGCTCCTAATAAAACACAAATACACTGCACTCGATGGCTAAAAGAGAAACAAGACTGCAAACCAATCTTTTTAGGCCGACTAGCAAACATGTTAACATCGGCACGCTGAAAATCAATTCCATTCCGGTTTTTCCACTTACGTTTTCGGTTTTTTTATGTAAAAAACATGTAAATCGCGGTGAGACAACTTTTCAGTGGACATTTAGTTATTAAAAAGATAAATGGAAGCAATTGTTTTTTTTAATTTAGTCTGGTACGGTATTGATAATGTAGACCGTATTTCTGTTCGAATAAATAAAGCTTCCAGCGGTTTACATGTTGTGTCGCTTCAGGATTGTTTTTTCAACGGTGCTGAGTGGCTCTATCTGATTTGTGAACGAGAAGAAATAACTTAATTTACTCACTTTTGCAGCCAGTGCCTTTTAAAGATCAGGATATTTTTGAGAATCCTTTTAAAAGCGTCACGAAAAGAGATAAATGAATAACTGCATTTACATCTCATATACAAGCGGTCTCACCCTGCTTCTATTTATTGCAGAGCGTCAGTGCTTATTAAGGTAATTAACGTCAGGTGCTCATACAACGTTAGGTCCGTATTCATAACTCACTCCTATTTGAAAGCCCTTTCATAAGTCTCGCATATATTAATATTATGATGATTTTTATGAGACAGCATAATTCAATTCAAGGTGATAAATGTTTTAAAAATATTTTGAGGATAACATTTTGACAAGTTAGTGTAAAATAATGTTGTCAATGTTGAAATAAATATAAAATCAAAACTTACAATACAATAATGTTGAATCCGAAACGACTAAAAAAATGCCTACTGAACTCTACTGGATATAAAAAAGAAAATTTACAATTTTTTGGATAAAAGAATATTGAATTTTCCAGCTTAACTTAGAGGTCCAATAAGAACCGGAATATTAAAGTTTATAGGATACAATTTGCACAAACTGAAATTTATTCATCGCGATCGTTAGGGATCAGTACACTAAACTGACGGGACCCTTAAAATTGTATTTAATCCTAGTCGTTATGAAGATAACGACATTATCGCATTTAATATAATAGACAGCTTCTCTGTTGCTTTTCAACTGAGATATAATTTTGCTTTATTGAAGTCCAAATTGTATGGAGGTCCCGCTTGAGAATAGGAACAGATGATTGTATTGCGGAGTTATACGAATTCCGGGTTTGTTAATGGATTGAGATTGTATTGTTATGTCGTATGTGTGTAGGAGGTTTATCGCTAGGTTACCAATTAAATTGCAAACAAATTCTCCACAGAAATTGGGTAGCAAATAATTGTCATGACATCACACGAAAAGTTATTCCTCCGTAGCATTCTAGTCTAATTTCAATTATATCTGAGACTAACTTATGCCCGCGGCTTCGCCCGCGTGGTGTTCGACCATTGTGCCATGGGATCATACTGTCGGGATAAAAAGTATCCTATGTGTTAATCCAGGTTACAAACTATCTGTGTGTTAAATTTCACCCAAATCCGTTCAACCGTTTTTGCGTGAAAGAGGGTGGATAGTCACAAACTTCTGCATTTGGGTCAATATCAACAAAGTTCATTTTTTGTCAATTTTGGTGGCTAAATTTTTTCTTTAGTTTTCGTGAAAAATAAGGATCTGGTCTAAGAATAGAAAATCCAAGCTTGAAGGATCTTCAAGAGGTTTCAGAATATCTCCATAAGTTTTGAGATATTTTAGTTCAAAGTCTAGTGTGGCCACCAAAATTGAAAATCGCCCACCAAAATCGAAAATCTGTGGCGCCAAAATTGGATTTCTCTGTTAGAAACCTCAATCTCACTAATAAAGCTCAATGTGACTAATCTCACAAATTCTCGGGAAGCATCAATAACTTTTATAGGTTAATGAAACTCTCTTGTTAAAAAATAGGATAGATTCCGTGGTCTGGTCCTAAAGTCGGACTGACATGGTAGCGTTTTTGTACAAACACTTCAGCACCTCGATGTACCGGTAGTCGATTTTGCACCGTTGGGGAGTCTGCAGTACAACCGATCGAATCGAAGGCTTTCTCGTAGTCCACAAAAGCTAAACAGAGTGGCAGCTCTTCGGTCTTCTGTATAACTTGCCGCAGCGTATGTATGTGGTCTACGGTGCTAAAGCCATTATGGAATCCGGCTGGTTCGGGATGATTCTTGATAACAATTTGTAGACATGTCTTAGAAGTGAGATGGGCCTATAATTCTTCAGCCGGGCATTGTCCCCTTTTTTGAAGAAGAATACCACCATACCCCTACACCATGCCTGTGGGGTTTTCCCCTCGAGTATGACGGAATCAAACAGCTTCTGAAGGGCCTTAAGTACCGATTTTCCACCCGCCTTTAGGAGTTCGGCCGTAATTCCGCCATCACCCGGTGCTTTGTTGTTTTTAAGCTGTTTCAGAGCCATCCTAATATCGTACAGGCTGACGTCCGAGATGTCTTCGGTATAGTGTCGGGTCAGTCTAGCTCTTGGGTCGTTTGCTAGATTTACAATGGGTTTACTGGTTGAAGTGTACAACTGCCCATAAAATCTCTCGATCTTCCCACAGTAGCTCCGGTTTGGCGGATACGATCCTGCCGTTTCGTGAGCTGGCTCTGCCCAATAGCTAGATCTTTTGCAAATACCTCGGAGCCGCTCAATTGCATCTTTAATATGCTGGATTTAAAGATCCGTCTATTGAGCTGCCGGTATTTCCACGCCTCGTCTGAAGACTGCAGGATCATCTCACGCCGCACCTGCATGAGCTTGAGAGTATGATCAGAGAGTTTTTTGTTCTTATGTGCACGACGTGTCTTGAAGAACTTAGACCCGTATGGACAGTTTCCACGAACCTATCGTTGTATTCATCCAATGAGCTTCTTAGGCACTCGAAACGAGTCTGGAGTTCAAGCTTGCAGCAGCTCTCGGGGTTTTGAATCTGGATCTCTGCTGGACGGAGCGTAGACTTCATCAGTCGAGACCAACAACACTGAGCATTCGCTTCTTGGTTGACATGATGAAATCAATCTCATTTATAGTTGCACCATCGGGGCTTTGGCAGGTCCACTTCCTGTGCTCACGCTTACTGAAGAAGGAGTTCAAATCTAGCCAGTTGGTGACCCCGGTGGTTCCGACGTCCAACCCCAAATTGCCCAGTTTCGCGTTGAAGTCCCTCATGACAATGGTGAAGTGCTTTTGAGCAGCCTCTCTTCGCTAGTCTGTTTTGGCATTCTAAAAAGCAACAAAATAAAAATATGTCGGATTTATTCCGTTGGCTCGTACTTCATGTGGGCAGACGATGGGTTTCATGCTATTAAAACACACTAGGTGTGATACACTGTTAATAATAAACTAACAAATTACTTCACATTACAATTTAACACAATAACACGGGGCACAATGAATCGGGTACAGTTCCAAGACGTCTCAACTCCGCTGCGATCAGACATTCAATGTCCTCCTCGCCTACGAGCTGTAACATCAGGGCTCTGTAGAAGTAAGCCGTGGTGAGGGTAGACTTGTAGGTAGGTCACGTGACGTCACCACCAGCTCACTTACGATTCATTTTACATCTGTACTAATAACCGGTTCCGACAAATATATGAATAAGAAACTTGATCATTAGTATGCCACCCTTATAATAATAGGTCTTACTTACTGCCAAGTACATAACATGTATTTGTTTGCTAATCAAAATGTCTTGTAACATAAAAACTAGCTATATAGTTACAAACAATACATATACAGTACATACTTAAAATCTGGTGGCTCGTTTTCAATTTAGGTGGCGTTAAACGCCACCGAAACCACCAAAATAGAGCCATCAAAATTGAAACCAGGCATAAAAAAAATCTTCAAAAATAAGGGTTTTAATTTTTAAGTTAAAATTAAATTAATGTCATTGAGTTATGGGTCACCCAAATCATTAGCTATAGCATGTAGCTTACTGTTATAACACTTTAAAATCAACAGTAAATCGATCCGCCAAAAATTGAACAATTCTTGTCCCCCGTTCCACCCACGGCGAGTACTTATGTTTTTGAAGGGTAATCACAGCACTAATCACACACCTGACACTAATCGCACGAGTGACAGATGCGAAATAAATAATGCGATTGATCGCACATGCACGAAACTTCATAGTAAGTTGAAAAAGTGCTACCAAAATTTTGATTTTTGCTTGGACTAAATTTGATCGAGTGTCCTGTGCTTTTAAATAAGATTTTATAATATGGTTTAATTATTTTTAGATAATGTGTCTTATGCATATACTAACTAAATTGTTTATTTTTTATTGTACCTCAAATTGTTACTTTGGTGAACGCAATTACATCAAAAAATGGAACTGGGACAAGCCACCAAACATGAATTTGAAGGCGATTTTTTTGTTCCTGATGATTTATATAAACTTATAAAAAAAAATATGGCCCTAATTGAACCAAGTTACGTAGTTAACTACAAAAAAAAACAGAAACATCCTATCATTTTACACCTAGATACTCAACGTGGACACGTAAAATTTACTGATATGATATTCACCCATTTATAATATTAGTAGGATATAATATTAGCAGGATCTAGGATAAATATTTTACCCTTTTTGAGATATAAAACTTGGTATCAATTTAAATGTACTAGGTCAATGAGAAACATTCCATAAAATATTCTGACGAGCGACTCAATTAAATCGATCAATGCAAAATAAATGAGATTCGGTGGTCGGTGGTCCATATTTTTTATTGCGTTGAGATACGAGCTTGATATTTTTACTACTTAGAATAATATGAAGCAGTTATATTTATTACATTCTCTTAGTGTAATAACTTTCACTTAGCAGATCCATAAACAACATTTTTTTTCTTCTCGTGGGGTATTTATACATCTACTACACCATTACATAGGCCTTCATCACCTGCCTTCTCTTATCCTAATTTATTAGTGGTCAAACATCACCTATCGTTTCTTTGTTCCTGGTATCTTCTACATCGGTAGATTTATTATTCCTTAAAATCGCTCTACTTAGTTTCTAAATTTTAAACCGGCACATTTTAATTGTCAAACTTTGTCTCCCGTGTGCTTGTTTAATTACTTTGCTTAAATAATTTATAATTGCTTGCTTACATTTGATGTGCTCTTTCAAATACAGTCTTTGTTAACCACAGAATTCCACTTCATTGACAATATTAATTAAAATTTTAAAAAGTTTCACGCAAATTGACGCTAATTAGTTTCGTAACTTTCCTGATCGGTGATTGGCCACAAATTAGTTGGAGTTTAAAATTGTTGAGTGCTCATTGGTCAGCACTCGAGTCACCAACGGACTAACAACTGAAACTCGACCGAGTATATTAATATTGTGGTAATTATTAATATTGTGGTTGACAGATTATTCAAAATTTAATTATGAATATTGAAGCGACCGACCGATGTGGTTTCTGGTAAGGACAAATATCATCCCTTTCCGACATCAAACGGCGTCTTAAGAGGTGATCAAGAGGTTGCGTAGGTGAAGGACATAACGATCTTAAATTCATCGGCCAAGCACATTGATTTATTGTATAAACTGTACAAGTAACTCTTTGAGAATGACTACGAGGTATGAAAAACTACACAATAAGCAGCGTTGCTGTTTTCAGGTCCGAAGGCTGTGTTTGTGTGATTACACGCCCATAAAATAGTTATTTAAGCTCTAATAGTACCTTCCTGCAATGCCTTTAGTACATCGACTTATAGACTGATGTTCATAACTGACAACGAAGTCTTACACATTCATGAAATTCCCGTCTTCGGATTTATAACTTCATCAAAAACCTATCAACAACGGCCTATGTTTAGTGTTTGTTTACAAACTCTGGTAGACCAAACTAATACCTATCAGGTCGCTAATTTTAAGGGAATAGCCCTATTTAAGTCTAATGACGGTGATTATAGAATAGGTTTGTCTTTGAAGGCAAGTTTTTGAAGACACGGCTAATGAGACCAATTCGTAATAACTTTTGGCATTACACGATTTATGTTTGCCCTCGTTATTTATAACGTTGTTAAACATATTCTAAGTATCCTCATTTTGGCGGAAATTACATGATACAGGAGAAAATTAGTAAGATTCACCGCAGACTGCAGACTTTCTTTCAGCCGATAGTTTAGTCGGGCTTTTAATCGGTATGGATATGTGTGCAAGTGCGCATATTGCAACTCTGGTATCGGCCGATAAGTTTGATGGCCTACATGGTTGCCTTTAAACTATACTATCGGCCAACTGCTAGATCAGTACGGCGCTCTTATGTCGCGTGCACAATTATCGATTGTTTAATGGGCTGACGCTGCGAGCGCTTTCTTCTAAAGCCACTTAATAACTAGCAACAGTCGGTCGACTGCGCTCAGACCTACCTATACAATCGACCGACTGATGGTCTAGTTTGCGCATTCGTCACCAACCATCAACCGTTTAGTTGGCCTAGTGTACGCGTTAGCAGTCTAACCCGACTACACTATCGGCCAATAGAAAGTCTGCAGTCTGCGAGGACTCTTACTGTTATTGCCAAAAATCCTGAATATTTTGTGGTTTTTACGCTTTATGTTGGTACGAACTAGGTCACAGCCATTACAGAGGTACACCTTTAACGTAATTAACTTGTTGTAAGTCAGTTCGGAATTCCTGCAATTGAATTATGATAAGCCTCCGTGTCGATTTGAAACTGTGCGGAACTAGCTAACTTTGTAAACTTGTGCTGATTACCTTTGACCACCGTCTTCATTAACATTTGCCTAAGTTAAAATTACTTTAACTTTTGGAGGTTTCAGTGGCGTACCTAAAGTTTTAATTTTCAAAGCTGATGAGGATCTGCGCTAAACGTTTCCCTATTAGAAACAATTACCAAGTTCAAGTCTCTAAAGACTTTGTATAAGACATCATCAATCATTGATTTGTTGGCTTAGCTGTGACACCTCCGACGTTGGTATAATTTGTAACCCTCTTGGCTAAGATGCATAAAGGGTAAGTACCCGATCGATGGAGGCCATACAGGATGTGTTTTTTTTGCCAATCTATAATCAAAGTCAAGTCGACATTTCTTGCGAACTAAGTCAAATGGATATTATAATAACAGCACAAGTGAGACAGTATGTACAGCACGTACCTAAAACATGGTATGCGTTGCGCTCGTATCAGTTATGCGTCCCCACGTGCGGAATTAGGTAACCGGCTTGCATAGATCGTGATATAACCCTGTGGGCCTAGACTTGTTTCGCTGTCCGGGAACTTACGTTCAGTATCTCGTTCACTCGTTTTAATAATGTATTTGCACAGTCACTATAAAATTTAGATTTGGTACCGACGGAATGCTTAAGGGTTTTCCCATTTATATAATACCTAGATAAGTACCCAAATCCTATTTAGAACCCTGTGGGCCTAGACTTACATAAAGCGATGTTCTATCAATAATAACGACGACAGTTAAACGAAATCAATTTACATAAGCTGCCGAACTACCGAAAAACTAATAATGTCAATCCAAAAGCGATTGGCACTTGAGGCCGTAGTTCTTTTACTTGTTTCAACACAAACACAAAGCTCGTGTTTCGCTGTCCGCGTACTTACGTTCTGTATCTCGTTCACTCGTTTTAATAATGTATTTGCACAATCACTATAAAACGGATCTGGGACCCTCGGAATGCTTAGCAGTTTTCCCCTTTATATAATCCCTAGATAAGTACCCAAATCCTATTTAAGCTCAACTACCTATTGTAGTTAACGCGCATTTTTTTACCGAACGAAACCCGAATATAAAATCCTTTGAGCTTTCGCTATCTTGTTTAAAAACAATTCGCGGCACACACATTTTGTGTAAAGCGAGGGAGGTCACACCATTTTAATCTGTATTACCTACAGCGCAAATATGTTAATTACAGTTAGGAGCAAACGTTTTCGTGTAATGGTTTAATCACGAAATGCAATGTGATCCCATTGTTAGAAGACCATGTTGATTAAAAAATCAACATAATCTTCTAACAATGGGTGAATAACTTTTATGACTGAAAGAAAAAAATCTCTCAGTCATAAAAGTACCTACCTGATTGCTTTTATTCGCACAATTAGTAAATATAATATTATGTATAATACTAAATTAAAATATAACTAATTATTTATAAAAAAAACACTAAATAAAATTAAAAACGAATTATCTTATCAAAAAACTTAAACATACGTGATAAATTAGATAAGCATTTCATATTCCCTTTGTCTTCCTAATCCTCTTTCTCCATAATTATTACAAACAAGAATTTTCTCGGAACTTCGACTATTCTAGTTTAGTAATTAGTATTTACTTGTACCTGTATACCATGATTATGTACTCAGGTTTCCTGACTGTATGTGTCAGCCTACTTTACTTGGAATTTAAATCGTGAGCTGTTTGTTGGTTGTGTTTTAGTACCTAAACATTAAAACCTGATAAATACTCTGAACATACTTATTAGGTTCCCCGAGCCAAACGCACATTGAAATATGAAAGCGGTATTTATTTATAGCTTGTAGCGAGAATCAACTCCGTTCAATCAACACGTTTTTTACTACTTGAACCTGAAGGTTTGAGAAAATACCACAATTTTTTATCGTGCAATGAGTAGGAATTTATCTGCCTATTTTGTTCTGATTATAAATGATTAGCGCTTTATGATAAAACCATCTTAACAATTTATTCATCGGTAGATTTATCTGCTAAAATTTCGGAACTATCTACTTATATTTTATCAGTTTCTATACTTATTAGTAAAACCGAAAGTCACTTTGATTTCATTGGATTTACATTTTTAAATAAAATTAGTAAAAATACAATTTACCAATACAATTGTAGATATTCTGTAAATTGTTATGTTGGTCCTTTGCGCAATAAAGTACCCCGGAAATCTTTCCCGGAATGGCGGCTTTTGTGCTCGTTTTAATTTCTAACTTTGCACATTACAAGCACTTTGCCACCAACAATGAACCGTAAATTACTTCTTTCCCAAGGAAAACTCAGAAAACCAATCTTGGTTACATAATAGCGTATTTCAAAAGGTAAGGAGGTACAGCCATTTCTCGATGAATCTTATATTTTAGTTAAATGAGCCACGACCAGAGCTGGACAACATCAGCAGTGGCTTCGGGCATGTCCCTCAAAGAGCATGTGGAGTGTCACAAAGAATAGGGGCAGGAGGTGGGACATTGTTAGTGATATGGCTTCACAGTCACAGACACACAAAAATACCCCAACCTCTTAGTCTGTTATAGCACCGCGGTGTGGTTGTGGAGCTGTGTCGCAAACTATGCGCCACCTCTATCCTGCCCTCTTAGCCTAAAATCATGTAGCCGAAGTGACCTTCGCGCTGCCACCGACAACGTAGTGGAGGTGACGAAGTTCTAGGCTAACAAAATATAAAAATTGTCGTGCCAGCGACATGAACAAGAATATCCTCTTTGCATAGTCTTAAGTTTCATGTAAATATAAATAGTGGTAATCTGCCTACATTATACTAACATAATGTGTTCTCGATAAATTATTCACCAATCACTAAGTAACTAATGTTTCGTGAATAATGTATTAAGAAATCAAGCTATCGTTCCGATGAGAATACCAAAGTCTTTAATCCTAGATTTCATTAAGCCTGTCATGCTTTTTAGGTTTGTACTTAGTAACTGAAACACGTAAGGCCCGCATAAGCTTTTGGAATCAATTTTAGTGCCAAGCCCTGTGTTGGTTTTTTATGTTACTATCAGGTTCTTTTGAGGGGTTCCGTTTTTAGCCATGTGACTACGGAATCCTAAAAAACAATCAAAATAAAAAATCAAAATCAAAGCATTTATTTCAAGTAGGCCAGTTACAGGCACTTTTGAAACAAAACGAAACAAAGACAACAGTAAAAAATATCTACAGTCCCAGTCACAAGGCACAAAAACTGTGAAAGTACTGTAGTTGCCCATTCCCTAACGTAGATCTCTATGGAGAAGAACGGGCAAGAAACTCCATGGACACTCTTTTAAATCAGAATACTTTAATATTTATTACAATATTTCAAAACGTTTCCAACAGCTAGTTCCGTTTAAAATATATATACCAAAAGTTGCTAGCTGTGTAAATTAGACCGAATTTTGCGTCAGCGATAAGTGGCGACAACTGTCAGGATGCGGTAGCCTTGCTGCAAGTGTTTAGTGCTCCAGTGCTTTTACGCTCGCTGTAGTCATGGAAACGTATTCCTAGATAGTTTAAAATATGTAAATTGAATGACAAAATGTGTTTTATAACCGGAGTGCATGTTACACCTAAGTGCAGCTGAACGAAATAAAAAGAAAAGAGTATGTCAGAATCGTAGCGAGTGCCGTTCTATACCATTGCCTACCCCCATAGAAAAAAGACGAGTTTAAGAGTGTGCATGTTTTTAATTTTCTTCTTTATTTCATAGAAACATTGCAAAGCTGTGTTACTATAAAGAGCTGTGGCTTTACAGGTGTTACTATAATATGAACTTAGAGTTGAGACGTGAGAGATATTTTTTTTGTTTCTTTTTAAAATTTTCATAGAATAGAATCAATCTAAAGTTTAGATGCTTGAATGACGAGTCTGTTTTCTATACTTTATCTTTATTTCAGGTCTAAAGTAGCTCACGTTCTTATTTTTAGAAAGGATAATTCACATGACCGACAGTTTCAACAAACCCGTATTACTACAATTTTCTGCCTCGGCACGCATGCCCGCACTGCCTCGGATATAATATGTACAGTACAGTACAGTTTTAATTAACTTTCAATTAGTATTTGCTTTACACGGAACAGCTCTCTTTGTGTGTGTTTTTGTACATTTAAGAGTAGGTAGTACTTTATAACACGAGTATGAAAATAATTTATAACATATGATTTCCCTTCTCCCTCACTTTGTTCCGCAAGCGCGCCTGCAAGGCTTGAGTGTCCGATTTCTAGGTCGGCATGATACCTCCGTGCCTCGGAAAGAATGGGTCCTGCACCTGATCTGACATCATCGGACTATTCTACCGGAATATTCACATATTATCGGAAGAGAGAGAGAGTACTTTTGTTTGCACACCAATTTGTGCATACCTCCTATCTCATCTATTTTCCGCTGTGTTAGGCCACCATAACCGAAAACGGTCAGAAAGACTATTATTTTCACTTCACTATTTTTAGCATCAATGTCGCTCTACGAACAGAAAAGCTGAAACAAATGGGCTTGGATTGATATCTTTAATTGAGCTCTAATTACCATGCATAATGTGTCGTTTTGCATGCAAAATTGCCTGAGGACTTTTAACGTTTAACGCGAGCGACTTCATTTAACAGCCTTTAGGCATAAAGCCAAACTCTTCCCCGTCATAAATTGATTCATCTACAAAGTTTTCCTTATCCGTAGGTATTACGATGACTGCTAAAGGATTTAGCCGCAGGTGTGCGGGAGGAGTTCTAAAATTTAAAGGCGACGTGTGTGTTGTGATTTTCATAGCCTTCGGTAGCTGTGCTTACCATCAGGCGTGCGCTTGTTTAGTACCAAATAACAACTGCCATTTTTACAAGCTTTTATTTAACTTGCACTGTTTTTATATTTGCAGTATGTACGAATGTAAGTTGTCCGCCTTAAAAATTTGCAATCCATTTTTCAACCGATTGAGCTGAAATTTTACACACACCTTTGGTTCCGGTGACATTACATTTTTATGACAGTCATGACTTGATCCTGCAGCCGCACGAGAGATCTCCACAACGGTTTTTCTTTTTCCACGGATTTTTTTTTTTATCATTCTATTAAAAACTTGTTTTTTTTTCGAGTGTTAAAGTTTTATAACTTTAACACTCGATAAAAAAACAAGCTTTTAATAGAATCTAACCTTATGGCTAGATGTACATTTCAGTTGAAATTGTTTTATGTGTACCGCTGTTGGTGAATACCAAACAAATAAATAAACAACAACAGAACTCCGAAAAAGTGAAACATTGAATGCTACCTGCTAACTACATACAATCGCCCTCCACCTTAATAAAGCCTGTAGAATTACAACGCTAAAAATTAAATATTCATTTATGAGAGCCCCTATGTCATCATTTGGTGGACGTAAAATACACACGATAAAGCGCTTTTTATTTTTGTTACAAACACATCTGTCTCAGGAACGAATACTTCACGCCGACATCAGTTAACCCATCAAGGTATTAGTAGATACGACCCGTTTCCTTGCTTGTCAAAATATTATATTGTTAAGGTGTATTATTTGTATTGTATATTGTATAACGGGCTGGTGTCCGCAACTCCACGTCAAAGCGCGTATTTTGCGTGCGGGTGGGAAAATTATTCGATCCACCCTAACTCCCCGAGAAAGGCCAGCAGCGCCTTGGTGTTGCTGACAATCTCGCGGAGAGTACCTGGGGTACCGAAGTACTTTGCCCTGTATGTTGCAACCACTGGGCAGTGTAGAAGCACGTGGGCTGCTGTTTCGTCTTCCTCCATGCAGGCTCGGCACAGGGGGCTGTCTGTGACTCCTATGACAAAGAGGTGTTTATTAAAAGAGCCGTGTCCAGTGATGGCGGCTGTAAGTGTGCGCAGCTGTAGTTTGGTCAGCCGAAGCGCTCGTTTGGTGAGGCGGCCATCGATAGTAGGGAGTGCTTCCTTGGCCTGCCTGCACTCGCCATGGTCCAGCCACAGCTTGTGGTGTTGTTCACTGGTTCGTTTCCTTACCAGTGTGCGTATGTACCCGAAGGGGAGTGGCACAATGGGTTCGGGACCCACTGCTGCCATGCTCGATCCCCTTCTAGCGAGTTCGTCCGCTGCATCATTGCCTCGGGAATCGCTGTGTCCTTTGATCCATTGGATGGTTATATTATTGTGATTACCAACCTGGTTCAGGCGTTGGTGAAAGTCGTCTATTAACCCAGAGTTGACCATATGGTTGTTTAGTGCTAACAGAACAGCCATGCTGTCTGAGAGTATACGAATAGAGTGGTCCACAACCCCCCTGGCTAAGATGGCTGATGCCGCCAGGGAAATGCCCATGCATTCTGCCTGAAAAACCGTGTTGTGGACCCCCAGTGGTGTGGCAATATGGATGTTGAGATCTTCCGAGAAGACTCCAGCTCCAGTGCCAGTACCTGTTTTAGATCCATCTGTGAAGATCCGTAGTTCCGCAGGGCTCAATCCCTCGCAGCGGTGGTCCTCATGGAGTTGGATTTTGTATTTTTTGTCGAATACGAACTGTTTGGGTATCCGATCGTTTATGGCTTTCGCTAGGGGGAACTCGTTATAGAATCCCTCCAGTATTGCGGTGTGCTGTGTGTACTTTTTACCCCAGAGTTGAAGTGTTTTAAGGCGTACTGCCGCCATCGTTGCTTCCTGTTGTATGAACAGATGGAGCGGTGGGAGCCCCAACATGGCTTCCAGAGCCGCGGTCGGAGTAGTCCGCATACAGCCTGTAGTCGCCATGCAGGCGAGTCTCTGCATACGTTGCAGTTTGCTGAAGGCTGTAGCTAGTTTGGTGCGGGGCCACCAGACCACTGACCCGTAAGTGATCATGGGTCGGATCACCGCGCAGTATAACCAAAGTATAATTTTAGGGGATAGGCCCCACTTCTTACCTATCATCCTCCTGCATTGCCAGAAGGTTATGCAGGCTCTGTCTAGTTTGTTGTCTAAGTGTCTGCTCCAGTTTAACTTACTGTCAAGGATGACTCCCAGGTATTTGACTTCTTCAGCTAACTGGAGTTCTGTATCGAATAGTTTGGGTAGGCGATAAGGGCCTAGTACTCTTTTTTGGGTAAACATGACTAGTTCAGTCTTCGTGGGGTTCACCGAAAGGTCGTATTCTATACACCACCGTTCAACGATGCGTAGCGCTTGTTGAGTGAGATTACAGATTGTCCCCGTCACTTTCCCCGAGATGAGGATGGCGAGGTCGTCCGCGTACCCAATTGTGTAGAAGTGGTTTGCAGGTGTATTATTTATTCCGTAAGCGTTTTATATGATAAACAAACAGAAAGATAATCGTGTTTTCGTTGTAAACACATACTTTTGGTAGGTAAGAAACATCAAAAAAAACTTCAAATTAACGATATAATAAGCACGGCAAGTAGTAAGTGCGCTATATTTGAATACTAAAATCTCTTACAGAAAAAATACTGTTATTTATTTCCTTTCAGTTAAGTATCGTACCAGTTTAACTGATCCTTTAGTTAGTATGTAAACTCTGTCTGACCTACAGTACCACTGACGCCCCGGGCAAGAATATTGTGGGGCCCACTTAAGGAAATCATTATCAAGTGTTAATTTTTTGCTGAACCAACGGAAACTTTGACAACTTTTGCTAATCGACGCCATGTTTAAGTTACCGAACGCAGCATCAGCAGTGTAGCTTAATTATTTATACATAATCAGTAGAGATCGGAATAGTTGGACTTTAATTGCCTGAGTTTCAAGGTAGTAAGTCATCATCATCTGCATAGTTTTTCCAACTATGTTGGGGGCGGCTTGATGCAGCTGAATACCAGTATTTTACATGGAGTGACTGCCTATCTGACTGCCACAACCCAGTTAAAACTGGGTAATACGATACCCCTTGGTGAAACTGGTTGTCAGACTTTCGGGCCACTGACTACCTGTAACAAATGACAGCCGGGACTTAACGTGCTTTCCGAGGCACGGAGGAAATTCAGGATGTAATGGGTGGTCACCGATCCACGGGTCATCCTAGGCAAGCGCGGCTTAACCTAAAGATCGACCTGAGGGGTTGTTATTGTAAGTAGCATCTAATTTAGAGCTTTATTTCTGAACGTAAAAATCATTCCGGGATTTTATACGAAGGTTTGTCAACATGTTACTTACTCTCTTAGAGTTTAGGCAAATAAAATCTACCTGTTCCATGCCCTGTTAATTAGTACCTAAAAATAATTGTTAAAAGGTACACGTGTTACGCATTTGTTTAATACGATTAACTAAAGTGGGTTTCCCAGGAACCGTAAGTGAAGTAAACAGGGTCGAGTTTTATCTTTTAATTTATATATTTATGTGGTTTTGTGCTTCCAAAAATTTGGTTGGTACGCAGAAATAACTTATATTTTTGTACGGGCGCGTTCAATGTAGTCTAAAGGCGTTTTTCCAGAAGCGACGGCAATAGCAACGTCGCCCAATCGAAATTATGATCGAACTCACGATTACATAGAATTTACATAGATACGACTGTGCTATTTCAATTCTATGATAACTGTAATGTTGACATTTACAAAAGTGTTTTCCATAGAAACCTATCGAGTCAACTCTATTTTTTTTAAATAAATAATCGAATGTGACTAGAAGCGTGTGTGGCTTGAAGTATGCATCGGCTTGCAGATAAAACTTCCGATACAAAACGGGAATGATTGTGAGATATTTAGGTAACCTACTCGATTTTCTAAATGACAGGTGATTGGGTTTACGAGCTAGTAACAGTAGTTTAGTTACTTACAAAGTTATTAGCCAAACAGTAGAAGTAAACCACGTTTGGGGATTATTGTTGTTAATTTTGTTACATGGTAATTACCTAAGTTGAGTGTCTTCGCTACAGTAAGCTGTACCACCATAAAAAACTAACATTCATAATTCAGTATATTCTTGATGTCTGATGTACAGTCACGAGCACAAATATGTATACACATTCCTAAATTTAAAAGCAATTTTCGCGAGAAATAACGATTGTAACTTGGATATAGGATCTTTTTCATAAAAGTATTAGTTCCAGAATACTATGTTCGTAACAACTTGAAATTTTAATCAGAACAGTAGGAGACAAACACTTTTAAAAGTTGTTAAGTGTTTGCATATTGGTGCTCGTGAATAACTACGCTGATAATTAAATGCAGACAGTAACTAAAAGATGGCTACAATAATAGTTTCTGAACTACATTTTATGGTAGCATTAACTACTACATCGCAGATTTAAGCGCACGGCGACGAAGCTACTGACAGGCTTTTTAAAAGATGCTCGGTGCTCAAATTAATTTAAAAAGTCTCAACCAAGAAAATTCATGTCAACCACGACAGGCATAAAATTTTAAAAGGACTCTGAATGTAAATGAACGTTTTCCTTATCAACTTATAAATTATTTCAGTTTTAATTGCAGATTTATTGTCGGAAGGTTTACAAGACACTTGCTTTTATTTTAGCCATTATTTTATTCAGGCGTTTAAACGTCAATAACATTGACGTAGTACAATTTTGTGCATTATTGTAGACACGGCGGCACAAGAAGCTGTACATTTCAAGTATAACTTGACCTCGCTTTGTATAGATTTCCTATACAATGAGAGATCCGCATAAACTGGTTTTGTAAAGCTTGATTGGCCGTCGTGCGTACATATCTAGAGGCATTATTGTGCCTAAACATCGCATGCTCTGTCACCTGCACTATCGAGGACCTTTTAACTGCATCAGTCAGCCGTGTCCGCGCAGCTGAATTTTGGACCAAACGTGTTTGAATTTTTTGCCATCGATTCACCGAGAAGATCTTCTGATTTAAGCTTTCACGGTTTATAACTAAACTTGCACTATCACTTACAGGATAATATCTTGCAATTCCACAGTCAGAACGAAAGTGACCGAACTCAAAATACGGCGAATTGAGTTAAATACCTAAAACTACTCCTAATAACATGAGCTATCGTCTACTCTAGCGAATCAAAAAGTGAAACGAGACGAAATGAAAACAAACAACAAACATTTCGTCTCTTGCAGTTCGAACACGGACTAAAACACGAACACAATTTGGTTATTTTTCCAAAACGCAAATTTCAATGCAAATTTATGGCATGGAAATCACGGAAGATATCCCGGAAGTGGCAAGTTTAGAAGATCATACCGCACTGTTAAACTATTGACATAACATTACAATAGAAAGCAAGTAGTACAAAATGTAGGACTCATTTTATATTCCCTGTTTTCTTTGCTGTGTAATAAGAAACACCGAGTTAATTAGATGTTGTTTCAAGCTGGTACGAAACGAAACATAACTTTGATTAATTATTCTCCTACTGCAACACTAAAATGGAGAAGATTACAGAGTGCATTTATCAAAACATAGTTTATTTAATATCTACGTTTCAGGAACTGTAAAACAGGTCACCCTTTAAACAGACTAGGAACAGACGTCGAGGAACTCAATATTGTCTAGACTCGCACTTGGCTGGTTTTCCCTTCATGAGTGTCACTTAAATGGCTTTCGGGGTTGATGATAACAAAAATAAAGTCAAAATGAAAATCCAAGATGGCACCGATGAAAATAGGAAATTATACCTATGACGAAAATTCGCTACTTTTCGTAGCCGCCATCTTTGTTTTTGATCTTGACCTCATATTCGTTTAGAGCGACCTCGATTACCATGGACGTGACCATTTTTAGGCATAGTTCCACGGTTACACTTAGAAAAGCTGGCGGTGGCAACTATGAAGTCCAAATGCATATACAACAATCGGTATACAGGCTGATTTTGAATTCAATGCCAATCTTTCTGTGGGTAAAAGTACATGAATATTATAAAAAAAAATTACTAAAACAAATGAAAAGTTAAAAAAAACTCGACCTCTACATTTTTACCAGGTAGTTATTAGAATTGGGAGTTATGAGTACATTCAACACAAAAGAGAGTTATGGCTTTAATCCCAAATTTAAAAAAAAATATATAATAGCCCGCCTGTTATACCCGAAGGGTTAGGCAGATTTGTACCTGATAGTACACCCATCAACTGGGCACACATCGAGACGCTGTGGCTGCTATTGAGAAATTCCTGATGAAAAAATCTAATAACATTTTGCCCGACCTGGGGATCGAACCCAAGACCTCATGCTCAGCAGTTGCGCTTGCGACCACTAGACCAACGAGTCAGCAGTGGCGGATTTACCAGCAGGCTGAGTAGGCTTGAGCCTAGGGCGGCAGATTTGTGGGGCGGCAAAGAGGACCGAATTTTTTTTTTGCTGCCTCATTGTAATCAAAAAGATTTTGGCATGACGGTTTTCTGATGTTTTACAGATAGAAGTCTGCAACAAATTTTGCCGATGACGTTCTCCTCTCACTTGTCATTGCACATTCCGAGTAGCAATCTTCCATATTCTAGAGTAAAACAGCTAGTTTGCCGCACCCCAACCAGTAATCGGCCTCTGCGCCCTCTGCCCACACTTTGTATGAGTGTGGTATGAGTGAAAAGAGCGAAATTGTAGAAATGTATTTCCTTCTTCCCACTATCAACCAACACAAGCCAGTCCTACTACTGGTTGGAGGCTGCAAACTGGATGGTTTGTATATAATTTTAATTAGAATACAGTAAATAATTTAATGAAATTTTTTTCAACCAAACTAAATAATTTATTACGACTATACCGTTTCACGAAAATTAAAAATATAGTTACTATCTCAAAGCCTATAGGTACTTATGTGTAAATATTATGTTGATAGGTTTATCTAATACAGAAAAATATGAGATTGATTGAAGGAATTCCCCACTTACGTAAAAAAAACGTACTTGCAGTTTCTTTTTTTTTTGTTCAGTGAAGTTTGAGTAAAAAAAGAACATTATATGTTACTATTCTCTACAATAAAAGCTTTTTCCAATGAATTATCACATTTGTTATTCAATAGCCATCAAAATAAAAGGGCGGCAAAAACTGTACAGCCTATACCTTTTGCTATTGATTTAATATCTTTTGCTATTTAGGATCGGGAAACAGCGTTGTGTTTCCCGATTCTAATTCTTCCTTCATTAGAAATTGCTTCGGTTTAACTTTTACATGTATATCAATAATAATTTTGCCGTCTGTATGTTTTATTATAATTTACTGATAAGGTATTTTGTAGTAATAACAAAAAAAACACGTTAAATCGGTATTTTCAAAATATTTAAAACTGAAATTTAATAATTTAATATTTAAATTACTGTTTCTAGAAGCTGGTACTCCCAAAACCCTTTGCCGGATCAATTCTTAGAATGCTTAATTCAGAATTTGCTTCAAGCAGTATCAACAAAGTTAATTGACTAAAATAGTTTATTAAAATTAATAATTTTCAGTTGAATTCTTCAATAAATCGCATCAATAGGCTGTCTAGCCAAATTCGGTCTTTGACCGTATTTAAATTAATAAAAAGAAATGACACCAAATTATTTACGTACAGAACAATAAGCTGCATAACTGTGATTTCTGAATGTTATTTTTTGTTTAAAAGACAAGAGAAAAACATTGTAAATTTCCAGACTATTCTACTCTGTAGGAAATTAAATTTTAAATTGAGCAATCGTTTCATTCTCTTTTTACTTAATTCTTGACTTCCAAAAGTATCTCTAAGTAATTGAAATTAAAAATACTTGAATTGAGTGACGCTTCACAGTTTTACTGCTAAATTGAACACCAGCTTGTATTTAAAGAACTTAATGGAATAATTAAAAACGAATCATTTAATTGTCGAGTTGGTAACACAAATTTTCAATACTTCCGGGTATTGAAAATTAAAAACAAACATTATTATTTAGCCCAGGCGGTAGCTATAAATATATTATACCAAACAATAATTAGTTTAGCATTCAGATCCAGCCTATGCCCTTGCTGTCCTCCCTGCGGGCGGCGCCCTAAGACGGGGCTCGTACCCCTCTGGGAGTGCCCTTAGCGTATAGTCGCTTAGTTTGTAAGTTTTTTACACTGGCTGGAGGCCTAAGGTACCCGAAAACGGGATAGTCCGGTTAAGCAAACGACAACCTCCTAGGTTGAACTGCGAGATGCCATTCAGAAAATAATAAAGTTAAAAAACTTATAATATTATAACTAAAGACGTGCCTTGGAATATCAGTTATAAGAGGTTTTCAGCTGCCTTCTTTAGTAACCATGGCGTTACTAAAATCTTTCATAGGTTTGTACTATAATTTCTTTCCGTGTTTGTATAATTTCGTAGTGAGGTTAGGTTCGGATAGTAATCAATTTTGCGACAAAAGTTTAACGTTAAAAAAAAGCTATCGATAATTGTGTCGAAACTCATAGTTTCTTTTGCTCCTTGCTCTTTGTGTCATGAATATTGTATTTCAAGTGGATGGCGGATGGTATGTGGGGATGACAGTATTGAGTAAGTGAGAGCGAGAATGTGTGAGAGAGAAAGAGGAAGTAATAAGATGGCGGAGTGTATGATTTGACGTTAAGACGTAAAGTCGTAATGACCATCAAATAAAAATAGTTCATGTTATTTAAAGTGTTTTGATTTTCCACATATTTTCGAGCCTTTTGAAGTTGAAACTCTAGGGCCATGGTGTCCGATCGTGCTCACAGCCTTTTCAAGGAAATTTCAAAACGTTTAATTAAAACTTCTCGTTACCCAAGGGTTGGCTTTTACATTACCAGTTGACAGCGTTTAGGAAAAGTTTTTTGAAGTAATTTTTAGAATATTGTTAAGTTAGTTACTCAAGATTATTTTAATTTATAAATAAAAAAGAAAGAAGACACCTGGGCCGCCTTAACGGTTATAACGGTATGTGATAGGTAACCATTTTCTTTTTATATCTAAAACAAAGAAAAATCGGTGAGAATCCACCGTGTCAACATTTATTACGGTTGATTTGGGTACAGCCTTTCGTTTTATTTAGTCTTTCCAAATCGTTTTGAATGAAAGGTTTATACCTTTACTTACATAATCTGAAGAGCGCGAGTGCGCGTGAGAGCTGCGATCTATAGATGTGTTATTACGCGTTATAAAAATACTATTAATCATGCTCTAACACTTTAATATTGTAAATAAATGGCTTCAAAATAACTCACTAACTCTAAATGCAGGGAAGACAAATTATATTAAGTTTTCGATGCACAAGCATACATCTAATGTCCCTTCAGCGTTGCGTGCTCATTGTTGTCCAATTCCTGCAAATAGCCAGTGTAAGTGTCCCAATATTAAGAAGACTGATAAAATAAAATACCTAGGTATTATAATAGATGAAATCCTTTCCTTCAAACAACATATGGAAGCTCTAAATAGTAGAATTCGTAAGCTGATATTCGTATTCAAAAAGCTACGATTTATTACAGATCCAAAAGTTCTTAGACAAGTATATTTTGCTCTTTGTCAGTCAATTCTGACCTACTGTATTTCTTCATGGGGTGGCACGAGTAAAACTCTGTTATTGCCCATTGAAAGAGTTCAAAGAGATATCCTCAAGGTGGCTACTTGCCGCCCTTTCCTTTTCTCTACCAACCTCCTGCATAAATCTTGTGAAGTACTAACAGTTCGACAGTTATTTATTATGAGCACTGTACTTAAACAACACGCAGCACTTCCATACAGCACAGAATTTACTAAAAAAAGACGGAAAGATATAGTTTGCCCTCAAAAAAGTACAAAACATGCTTTCACAGCGAAGTTTCATATGTACCTCGGATCGCTGCTATATAACAGGCTAAATGAAAAAATAAACATCTACTCTTTAAATATCAGTAACTGCAAGAAAACCCTCATGGAGGCTCTTCAAACTATGTCCTATGAAGATACAGAGAAGTTATTACTAGTGCTTAAGTAAATATTGTTCGAATTATTGTTATTTTTTTAATTAGTTATCTAAGTTAAGATAATATTATTTTATATACCTTTTTTACATAGGTATAATACATACTACATAGTTACCAATAAGATTAATAAGAAAATGTGATTATTTTATCAATTAATGTTACCTCCAATCGCCTGAAACACAGGATTACCTAGTTCAGGCACAAATCATGGGTGAACTTGACATAGATTTAAGAAAAACTGTAAAAGTTGTACTTTATATTTTTGAATAAATTTATTTATTTATTTATTTTACTTATCACCTCTTGCAGTGAGGGCTATATTACGATCATTAGTGGAATACCGGATCAAATGTATATTTTAGTTAAGAGATTTTAATTTGCACCTATTTTATGATCACCTCTGCCTACATTACAGGCGTGATGTTACGTGTATACTATGATTTTCGATATCTTTGTTTGCTGCAAATGAGCATTGATGATGGTTGGCCGGACCTTTGTGGGTGGTGGCTATAGTCGTAAGACTGTAGTTGCTGTCCTACATGGATTTAGGGGTTGTAATTGTAACCTAGCCAGGATTATATTACTAAATTTGTTCGTATAAGTTACTGAGTTTTTTTGTACGTAAAAAGTGGACTATTCTGTCCTTATCTAACCTTACCCTGTAAGTGATTGTTTTCGAAATTCTATCACGCAGTAAGATTTTACATACAAACTTCGAACTTGAACTTCTTTTTCAACTCGTTTAATAGTTTTTTTTAGAAAAACCTATACTGGCAAATACTATTTCCTTAAATTACATAAACAAACCTTAAAGGTTGATTTTGCAACGGCTATCTGCTTCCTATCGGTAGTAAAGCTGTCCAATTATACACCGTGACTTTTTAGTCATCTTACAACGGCAGCCCATTTCATTTATCCAATGAATACTAAACATTCATTAAAAAAAATAGGTGTTTATGAGATTTTAATAATTTAAAAATAATAATATTATTCAGTATTATGACGCATGACGTAGCTAAAACACTCTGTTGCGAGCGATGATCTACTGGACTCAAGTGCTGGGTAGGTATTGTTCTCCCGTTTGACACATAAACATCATTAACAGGATGTTTCATAATTTTATTCTATTTTTTTATTATTATTTTTTTTTGTACCTATTATGGAAGATAAAAAAAAATCGCCTACATTGAGTGGACGACCTTTGTAAGACGACTAAAAAATCACGGTGTATAATGTTACTACCGTACCTACATGCCTTATGGAGAAGTGTCAGTCATCATTGCTACGTTGCACAAAGGGGATAGCGCTATTCAGCCTGCGTACCTCCATCTCTATCGCGAAGAATTATAACTTTAACGCTTTCTTTTACGACCCCAGATTTAGTTAACTAGGTACTAGAAATTAAAAAAATACAGCTCACAGTGCTAAAAGGTTGAATTTCCACTGAAACAGTGGAAGCGTGGAGCCTTAAAATTTGCATAGACATGAATAATTTTGTATTCATAACACTAACTTTCTTTTAGGAGACAACATCTTTTTTATAGCCGAAAATGTTTTCAAAGTTACTCTGAAATTAACAGTAGACATAACGTTTTGAATAAAGAAACCGGAAATTTTTACAATTAAGTACTTTACGCTTGTATTCCGCGAACGGTTAGGCAGTGGTGTATAGAGCATCCTTATTTCATCAGTTATGACAGGTACATACAAGTACCGGCCCAGTTGCGAGCTAATTGCCATTATTCAGAGGCTGGGCTGATGTTGTTTCAATTGTCTTTCATCATCTGCCAAGCCTTTTCCAAACTTTGTTGGGGACTGCTTCCAGTGTAACCGGATGCAGTTGAATACCAGTATATACATGGAGCGACTGCCTATCTGACCTCCACAACCCAGTTAGTACTGGGTTATACCCTTGTTAAGACTGGTTTTAGACTTGGCCACTGACTACCTATAAGGAGCGTCAAAGATCCACAATTGACATCTGGGACCAACGGCTCAACGTGCTTTCCGAGGCACGGTGGAAACTCGGCTAAATCACCAACCCAGGCAAACACGGCTTAGTAGATCGACCCGAGAGGCTGTTCTTATTCAGACACGAGCTTCTCCTCTTTGAATTCTCTTTATAGGTACTTAATTTGAGAAATATGACACTTCCAACTTGTACCAATTAATATAGAACGGGTGGGGTCTATAAATAGGACAATTCAGTAAACCGCTCGTTATTGTTCGCGCAACCATTAAGATACAAATAACATTGTCCATTGTTTTGATCCGGTTCTAAAATAATATTCTGTTACATATTTTATAATGAAGGTTTAGACCTATATAAATAACTTCTGATCGAATAAATCACCTCAACTCTGTCGGAGATTTAAGTTTTTAAAAGTTTTAGTTTTTTGTTTGTTTTTAGTTTTTTGTCTGTTGCAAAAACGGTATTTTCAAAATAATTATTTTTAAATGTATTATATAGGCTATAATACATTAAAAAAAAATGGAATTTCTTAAGAAAATTGCAATTTTCTTTAGGATCTCCAATTTTGGTATTATTTTTTTATTTTGCTTCAAGCAAAATCTTGAAACTTATGCGGGTGAAACCGCAGGCCACAGCTAGTAATTTATAAACAAAAATGTTTAAATACACCTGAGCCGCCTTAACGGTTGTAACGGTATGTGATAGGTAACCATTTTCTTTTTATATCTAAAACAAAGAAAAATCGGTGAGAATCCTCCGTGTCAACATTTATTACGGTTGATTTGGGTAAAGCCTTTCGTTTTATTTAGTCTTTCCAAATCATTTTGAATGAAAGGTTTATACCTATATAATCTGAAGAGTATTAGCGGCGATCTATAAATATTTTATTACGCGTTACAAAAATACTATTAATCATGCTCTAATCAGGCTCTCTTGTACTGAGGGTATACGATCATTAGTGGAATACCGGATCAAATGTATATTTTAGTTAAGAGATTTTAATTTGCACCTATTTTATGATCACCTCTGCCTACATTACAGGCGTGATGTTACGTGTATACTATGATTTTCGATATCTTTGTTTGCTGCACATGAGCATTGATGATGGTTGGCCGGACCTTTGTGGGTGGTGGCTATAGTCGTAAGACTGTAGTTGCTGTCCTACATGGATTTAGGGGTTGTAATTGTAACCTAGCCAGGATTATATTACTAAATTTGTTCGTATAAGTTACTGAGTTTTTTTGTACGTAAAAAGTGGACTATTCTGTCCTTATCTAACCTTACCCTGTAAGTGATTGTTTTCGAAATTCTATCACGCAGTAAGATTTTACATACAAACTTCGAACTTGAACTTCTTTTTCAACTCGTTTAATAGTTTTTTTTAGAAAAACCTATACTGGCAAATACTATTTCCTTAAATTACATAAACAAACCTTAAAGGTTGATTTTGCAACGGCTATCTGCTTCCTATCGGTAGTAAAGCTGTCCAATTATACACCGTGACTTTTTAGTCATCTTACAACGGCAGCCCATTTCATTTATCCAATGAATACTAAACATTCATTAAAAAAAATGGGTATTTATGAGATTTTAATAATTTAAAAATAATAATATTATTCAGTATTATGACGCATGACGTAGCTAAAACACTCTGTTGCGAGCGATGATCTACTGGACTCAAGTGCTGGGTAGGTATTGTTCTCCCGTTTGACACATAAACATCATTAACAGGATGTTTCATAATTTTATTCTATTTTTTTATTATTATTTTTCTTTGTACCTATTATGGAAGATAAAAAAAAATCGCCTACATTGAGTGGACGACCTTTGTAAGACGACTAAAAAATCACGGTGTATAATGTTACTACCGTACCTACATGCCTTATGGAGAAGTGTCAGTCATCATTGCTACGTTGCACAAAGGGGATAGCGCTATTCAGCCTGCGTACCTCCATCTCTATCGCGAAGAATTATAACTTTAACGCTTTCTTTTACGACCCCAGATTTAGTTAACTAGGTACTAGAAATTAAAAAAATACAGCTCACAGTGCTAAAAGGTTGAATTTCCACTGAAACAGTGGAAGCGTGGAGCCTTAAAATTTGCATAGACATGAATAATTTTGTATTCATAACACTAACTTTCTTTTAGGAGACAACATCTTTTTTATAGCCGAAAATGTTTTCAAAGTTACTCTGAAATTAACAGTAGACATAACGTTTTGAATAAAGAAACCGGAAATTTTTACAATTAAGTACTTTACGCTTGTATTCCGCGAACGGTTAGGCAGTGGTGTATAGAGTACCCATATTGCATCAGTTATGACAGGTTTATACAAGTACCGGCCCAGTTGCGAGCTAATTGCCATTATTCAGAGGCTGGGCTGATGTTGTTTCAATTCTCTTTCATCATCTGCCAAGCCTTTTCCTAACTTTGTACATACCAGTATTTACATGGAGCGACTGCCTATCTGACGTCCACAACCCAGTTAGTACTGGGTAATACGATACCCCTTGTTAAGACTGGTTTCAGACTTGGCCACTGACTACCTGTAACGAGCATCAAAGATCCACAATTGACAGCCGGGACCAACGGCTTAACGTGCTTTCCGAGGCACGGTGGAAACTCGGCTAAATCACCAACCCAGGCAAACACGGCTTAGTAGATCGACCCGAGAGGCTGTTCTTATTCAGACACGAGCTGCTCCTCTTTGAATTCTCTTTATAGGTACTTAATTTGAGAAATATGACACTTCCAACTTGTACCAATTAATATAGAACGGGTGGGGTCTATAAATAGGACAATTCAATAAACCGCTCGTTATTGTTCGCGCAACCATTAAGATACAAATAACATTGCCCGTTGTTTTGATCCGGTTCTAAAATAATATTCTGTTACATATTTTATAATGAAGGTTTAGACCTATATAAATAACTTCTGATCGAATAAATCACCTCAACTCTATCGGAGATTTAAGTTTTTAAAAGTTTTAGTTTTTTGTTTGTTTTTAGTTTTTTGTTTGTCGCAGATATTATTCGAAAATATAATTCATCCTTTACCTTAGGTAAAGGATGAATTTCTCGGTCCCCTTTTCCTTATGCTGGAATAAGGACGAGGGTTCAGATTACTTAAAAGTATTGTTAGTGCGCCGCACATCAACACTTTTGCAACTAACTACCTACATATGCACGATTTAGGTTATGTTCTAAATCCATAGGCAGATGCAGGCTGTAATTCATACCCAGAAGTACCTTCTAGGTACTGGATGTGAACGATGTTATTTCCTTTTTTAAATCAACTCTGAATATGTAGAGAAATACTGAAATACTTGTAGCATAATTATGCTTTACATATACATTTTGATTAGTGTTACAACTTGTATGAACAGAAAATATCTCTTTACATTTCAGAGCTACTTATTTGGCCCTGGAAACATGCCAATAATTTCAAACTCACTTAAAACCTCATTATTTTATTACCGCAATTTTTTTTATCACAGGTCCTGTACACTCGCATCGCAGTGGGTCTGTGGCAGAGTTCTCATGCGCTGCAGCATTTGGAGCGTGTTCAGTGCTGTGCGACGCAATTTCCTAAGCCACCGGCAACTGCACCCTTTGACCCGAACCGGCCCCTAGTCGGATCTAATGATGAAAAGGTTAGTACCATCATATCCTACCCATTCTCTAAGTAGGTATATTCGGCTTACACTTTTCGTTTTTGGGCTGTCTTGGTGAAGTCATCGGCCCACAAACAAGTCCGCCAACAATTACTATACTTTAATGAACCAGCAGTTTATTTATCCACCTCCATTAAGTGCTCAGCTGTGAAATTATTTAGGTCTCGTCCAGGATTTTTATTCAAACCATTATTCAGTTAGGCACTAAACAAGTAGACTGAATAATTCGTTTTCTAAGCCTATCCGCCTTTCATTATTCGCCCAACGATGAAATTATTCATGGCGGGCAGTAGGCTCTAAAGCATTCTGAAATTCTAAGCACTATACCTGTTAAAAGTTACCTACGTCACAGAGGTAACTAAGAAACAAGTTGGGTCGACTTTTGTCCTTTAATTCAAGGATCTCATTAAAAGCCGAAAACAAAAGTACTATTTAAAAGCCGAATAATTTCTGTGGCTTGATGTTAAACAGTATTCGCTTTGTCACAGGTGTGCCCTCTGCCTCTTTTACATAAATTAATGGAATCAATTAGTGTTTTCATTGCAGGTAAGTTTTACCCAAAGTTGTCACTGTAAATATTCATGAATGCGGTTGAAAGAATGGTACGAGACATGGGACCAATCGAATACCAATCAAAACAATGTTGAGGAAAGCTTTCTAAATTCCTGCTTTTGTTTACTCGAGAAAATGCTTTTGATCTGAAACACCTCCACCTCCTTTGTCAGTTTGGATGTTATGGATCAAGTTCGGAGATTATTTGGCAGGTATAAAGTTTGTGTGCGGGGTTACAAACAGCTGGAACGTTTGTGTAATCGTCTGACTGCGGATATATGAGCACGAATGGCTTGCGGCGCTGGAACGTTTATAGCAAGAGAATGGGCTTTCGTGAAGTCGCTATAGACCGTCCGCCTTTGTAGAGAACGCTCTTTTCTAAAAGAAAAATTTGCCAAGAAAAATAGAAGTAGTTTCATAATGTTTGAGAAACTTTTTAAATATGTCAAACGTGATCCAGAATTTTATTTACTTAACTACTTTATTTTTTGAACTTCTACTTCGTCTAAACATTAATCGGTAGGTAGTTATAACTACGCTTTCAACTTTCTTTACCAAATATGCCATATGGTTCCTAAAATGTGTAAGCCAGTTATGTTTTCCTGAACTTTTTCGCACAAGTCACTAAGTTTAGGTACCTACTTAATACTTACTAGAACCAACATGCAGATACATATTATATCCTAGTACACACGGTATTTTCTCACCGTATCAAGAGTAAAGTAGTGATCACAAGAGCGAAATTCCTCTGGCACGTCGTAAACTTTTCACTCGGCAAACACTTTCGTCTCAGTCAATGAAAAGACGCTACTTGAAGCCTCGCGTCTTGAACAGACCAACTGTTACCTACATATGTGGAGGTGGTAAGCTTTTCATAAATATTAAACTAAATACAAGAGGAGTACAGTAGTGTTTATTTGTTTTGGTGTAGGAAAATGTGTTGGTTAACATTTTCCTGTCTGTCTCAGACGGCTTAGTAGTTAGTGTTCCAGATCTTCATAGAAAATTAAGTTGTTAAACAAAAAACCTTAATGCCATGGAGAAAGAATTGAAGTAAGGCATTTCATTATTACACTAATTTGTTTATTTCAAGGTCTCATGAGGGGCTCCAAGGTCGTAGGTTGTTTTTGTCTATAACGACTAACATTTCCTTAAAATTTTGGTTGGTAACAGATAGCCGGAAGTCAATATATCAATTAGTTATCTTGTTCAGAACACATTTGTTTTACGTCAAGTAGAATATTAAACCGATATTAATTTATGAGTTTCCCCAATATGAGCCTATAAGAAGGCACATAATCTTTGATATTAAATAGTCTGGTATTACAGGGAAAATTAAATAAACATCTACCTACTCGAACTTTGGGTCGTCCGCCTTCGTAATCTCTAAGTGATCTTAGAGATTACGAAATATATCGAAAATTGTTTTAACAACAGCAGCTACCATTATGTTATGATCGTATGAATTTTTGATTACAGTTTTTAAGGTATATTTTCGTTGAGTAAACAATCATTTAAAGTTTAAACTATAACAGCCTTATACGTAGGTATGTACATATACCAAGACCGATATAGAGATAACTAATAATACCCCCTTGGGAACTTATAAACAGCTGTATCTGTCACATTGGTCGTAGAAAATAGTAATAAGTTGGGTACAATGTGCAAGAAATCGTCGACCATAATAAATCCTACTTGTGATTATACATTCGCATATTTTGAGTATGTTGTTAGTTGACTACCTTCTGTTCTTTCATCCACCTACATATCTAAATGAGAATTTCTTCAAAACAGAAAGTGGTGACGATGAGCAGCAGCAGCCAGACGGGCAAGACGAGCACGACGAAGGCGGCGCGCGGGCACGAGACGCGCAGCTGTCACCACCTCAGCCACCTGTCGCGCAACGTGCTGCGCGCGCGCCGCGGCGTCGTGCGCATGCTCATCGTGGTGGTACTCACCTTCGCCATCTGCAACCTGCCCTTCCACGCGCGCAAGATGTGGCAGTACTGGTCCAGCGGCTACGAGGGCCCCAGCGACTTCAGTACTCTGCTCACCCCCCTCACTTTCCTCATCACATACTTCAACTCCGGTATAAACCCACTCTTATACGCTTTCTTATCCAAGAACTTTAGGAAAGGTATGAAAGAGCTCATATTCTGCAACTGTCACGGAAAGAGGAAAAGCGAAAACTTGATTCTTTTAAACCCGGTGGGTGGCGTCGGGCTGCGCAGGAGCTCGACGCGCTCCACCCGCGCCAACTGCAGCACGGTCACCATCGCGCCCAACGGGGAGTCATGAGACATGCGGCGGCGGCGCTTCCTGTACAAGGTGGAAAACATTGATATTTCCTGATTGACGGAGAGCACCGACGAAGTGACGGACAGCAGCGGCCTCTATACTGTGTCTACCGTATCCAGACGTGATCTATACGACTGAGACACGTGAGTGAAGCAAGCACGTCCGATTACTTAATTGAAACAAAACTTTAAAGACTTCGTAGTAACTCCTCTGATTAGCACTTCGATGCTAACTGAGTGACTGTGAGTGATTGTGAACTTAGTGATCTCGCGAGCTTAAAGAGTTAGAATATGTTTGTTATTAGATGGATTAACTAGGGCTAGTGAGTTAAGATCAAACGTTACATATCTTTCTTTTATCCTTTAGTTAATCCTACTTGATGAAAATTTATGACTTTGTTTGTTGTTAGATAAATAAAGTTTTAAAATTAACTGGTTTAAAATAAGTATATGGAAATCTAAACGACTGTAAAAAGTGTAAATATGGTATTAAAATTCACAACATTTACATAAAAAGGGAATATTTATGAGTGGGTTGGGTACGTCGGCAGATTTGTAAATATAGATTTTATGTGATAGGTATACTTTGTTCTACGACACAGTATAGTACATTACAGTAAAAATCGGTAGAATTGGATCACTAAGATTCAAGATGGAGCTACATAAAGCCAACATCGTGACCTGAGAAATTGAAATGCAATATTTATGTTCAATACCGCTTACCGTGTTATCGCTAGTAGCAGAGGCAGGCTACGATTTCACAACTAGACCAACATTTTAGGGGAGTGATAGCTGACAATATTATAATAACAAATTAAAATAAACGAATTAAGTAACTAAAATGGCTACTGAAAATTTAATATCAAGAAATATTAAAATTATAAAATTAAACAGAAAATTCCGTTATTAAACTTTTATCGTGTAAATAGTGAACATATCTAAAGATTTTGATACGTAAATTAGAGCCTAATACAGTCGAGTTCAATATTATTCGTGATGGTTCCGCCTAATCGCTGAAATAAAGCAAAAGATGGCCAAATAACCATAAATTACTTTAAAACATAAGGAAATAATGGCTAGAAATATTACTTTTGCCAACATAGGTTTATATTTAATTCGATAAGTATATTTTCCCACAGTTTATTATACCTACCAAATACCGGTTATTTACACCATTGTACATAATTGTATAGAAATTACAAAGTATTGTTGTCAAATAAATTTCATCAATTTTCAATACTTATACGTTTGTTTTTAGTGACAAGGAAAGCTCTTCGAGACAATTTTTTTTTTTTTTAGGTTTTGAAAAAAGAACGATGATATTCCAAAAGGAAAAATAAGTTATTTTTTTTAAAAGAAGTTTGCCTCACACTAGGAACTTCTCCTGTATCGTGGTGCGTATACAAGCATTTAAACTCACGTACACAAAAAGTAAGTTATGTTATTTCAAAACAAGAACATCCACCATGTAACTTTCCTATATGTTACAAATGTACCACCTTAAGTGAATGGTATGAATCTTCCATTACAGGTTACGCTTTACCTGAATAGGTATTTGCAAATATCTTAAAAGAAATTATGTCACAAGTTCCGAGAACTTTTCTAGTCACTAAAAAGTCATGTGTAAAGTTATTTCTGCGTTGTTCTCGTTGTCTTCATATAATAATAAATTTCATGTAAATGTACTTATTAGTAGTAGTTGAGAGTTAAAGTAGAGGAGACAGGGGGACAGTTGGAACATTCGGATGCGGACGCTCGTAGCGAGCTCGTTACGAAACCAAGCACTTAACGATAAAATGAAGTTATTTGTCCTCAAATAGGTACAACTTGAGCTTTTACTGCTATAGTTTGAAGCGTTAGGCAGAAACAAATAGGCTCCTTAGTAAACGTGCTCTATTTTGAAAGTCGTTTTGCTTCCAAGCAAGACTGCAACCTAAGGCGAGCTAAATAAAAAACTAATTGGAGGGGAGTAAAAAACCTCCATAACACAACTAAAATGGGAGAACATTTTCATTTCAACTTCGGTATTTTTTGTCTTATATAAAGATTAGGACAAAAGTATCCACTATTTGTCTTCAACTTACGATTTATGGTTGGTAATGGAGTCTACTCAACCATGCTATGGGGCAAGTATCTGTGTCCAAAAGCGTAACGCTGATAAATGCGTAGAGATACCCGATACCCGAGCGTGTCCCTACAGACCCTACGTGGCCCTGTCACTCCGTGACTTATTTATTAGTATTGTTCCAAACGTGATGCAACTGATCCCTGTCTACTCTGTCGGTTGTTATTATTTTCACCTATTAACCCCAACTTTATATTAAATATTCTAATATGGGCAGACTTGTGTAATTTGCAATGTAATTAGAGGGCAAAGGTTCACAAAGACTATACGAAGAACTATAAATATTTCAAAATGGCGTACTTGCGGGCAATATTACCAAAAAAAAATGCACAAGTTTGACCTACACTAAGATAGCCTGATTCTTGTATGTTTCAACATACTATCTAGTTCTAGAGGACAAAGAGCTACTATATTTTACACTATCCTAGTATCAAAAGTGGTACAACAATTGCGATATACAAAATATCTATTGAATTTGATTGTTAATTTGTGAAGTAAGATATATTTTTCACTGTAAACTATGAAATATGATGTATTATTGATGTATAATTTTCTCATAAAATATAATTAAAATTCTTATAAATAATATTAGTTCATTTATTTCTTATTTATAAGCTCAAGCTCTTTAACAATTTATGTTTATAGATACTTTTATTAGAAAGACACATCAGCAGGCTAAAAAGAACGAAAGGCGATTTATCTTCAAAAGAGGTCATCAATTATTACACATTTAGGTGCGCCTTCTTTGGTCGGAGAGGGATTTTATAACAAGCCTGTAAACCTAAATTTTATGTAAACAGTATTAATTTAAAGTACTTATAAATTACGATTGAAAAAACAGACCATTTATTTTGTCCCTTGTTAAGTTCCAATATAAAAAGTATTGGAAAAGTAATCAAACAGTGTCGTTGTTATCCATCTCTGTCTCTGATCTTAGTAACTTTAGGATTGCTTTGAAACACCTCGTTTTCAGCTTGTGAGAATTTGGGTTCCACAATCAATTTCTATAATCTTATTACATTTAAGATATGTAAATGTTTATTTAGTTGTCTAGGTACGAATTGTCTACCTAAATCTAAATTACTAGATAAAGGCGTATTTATGTTTGCCATAAAATATGGCGGTTACTAGCCGTAATCTGAGCCCGTGCTACATTGTCTATATTTTACCCGACTGCGGCAAAGTCTAGAAGGTTTTAACACATTTTATCGTTTGTGTAAATTGACATTTATTCATTTATTTAACACTTCAAGCACAAAGTACAGAGGCGGACTTAATGCCATAGGCATTTTCTACCAGTCAACCTTTGGGTGATGCAGAGACAAACAGTGGTAGGTGTATCTATCTGCAAAAAAATACACATTGACATTGTTTGTAGGTTCTGCAATATATAAAATAATTGGACTAAATCGTTCATTTTAATTGTCTGTCGTCCAACGTCTGTGAAAAAGCAGTATTTTGGGTCTAATTTCCGATTCAATTGCTACGTAAAAGGTAAATTACAACTTGAAATGTTTTAAACAATAAAATGAATCAGCATTTGCTTTCAGTTGTGCATTAAATAACGTCTTGATTAATTCTGTTTCTTTAGTTTTTAATTAGGTAGGCTAAGCATTTTAAATTACTTAAAAATCGAAATGTAAAAGGTTGGGTGAATTCAAGTTGAGACCTTTGACGTTTAATTTATTGGAAAGGTTTTTGTTCGTTGTCTTTCTACAATTGTCTCCTTTCAATGAACTATCTAAATTGTCTTAGTGTAAATAAGTAATATCTACAAAACGGTCCCCCAATGCACCATTAGAGAAGTAAAGCAATTTCCCTGAATGACATTTGTTTTACAGTTATTCCAACCTTAAGTTCCGGAAGTGTGATATTAGTCAGACACCAAGTATGCTCAAAGGTGCAAGTTTGTACTTAAGTGTGGCCATCCTAAATTCCTTAGTGGTGTGTAGTTAAAAGTGAGTTTGTTTATTTAACGGCTAAACGAACTTCCTTGGAATTTAGCATGCGAATAGAGCATAATCTGGGTTAGGACATCGATAGAATACAATTTACCGACCTTCAAGTGGGCGAATACATTAAACATATAATATTATATAATACAATACTTCGTTTGTTTGGTCAAAAAGTTGGATTTTTAATAAAATTACTTTACTTTAAATACCTCCTAGTACCCTAAACTATTCGATGCATCCATCAGCACTATTTTGAGTGCGTTACATGGACACCTATCGTTAAAAGTGATTTTTCACCCCAAAAGTAGTTTCCTAGCAATTATTTTTTCGTAGGGTTACTTAATTTGATGTGCAGAATGCTTGGTAGACGGCCTTAGAAAATGTAACACACGTGTATAAAAGAGTTGCGCCAAAAAATGATTAAGTAAGTAAGTACAAAAACAGAAACAAAGCCGAAACAACGTAGGTGTTTTTGACAGTTGATTGAAATTAGAATAACAATGGTCTACATAATTATGGTTTTACCGTTCTTTGTTTACATAATACAATTGGGGCATTTTGATCCAAGTAGATATAGTAGCGAGTTATAAAACATAAATAAGGTCGTGTTTTTGATTAAAGAATTAGCTTTGTTTTTAAAATGCAGGATTTTGTTTTAATATCCCAATTTTTTTTCGTATCGTATTTTTATTTTCATCTAATAATCTCAGCTCATATGAAGTATCCAACAATAGTACATTTTGATACAAGAAAACTTGTCACTGCAGTCGAGGCGGAAACATTACTATTTGTAAAATTATTTGCTTTTATCAACAAATTAACATTTATTTGTGTCCTAAATTCAAAAATATTTGAAATTTCTATTTTAATATAAGGTTATTTTGCGGCTCCATACCTTCGTTTCAAACTTCAACCTGCGAAGGCAAAGTGTGAGGAATTAAGCAAATTAAATCATAGGTTGATTAATGGCAAAAATACTTTTCTGTTGTTCTGTTCATTTATTTCTTTGTAAGTGTTTTGAAAAACGTCGTTTGATTCAAGTGGGTATTTGTCTGCAGCTCTCGGCTCTATAACACCCTCACCTATCTCGGGTGTGAATTCCGCCTCGGCTACAATGATAAAGTTTCCCCACTTGTATCAAAATGTACTATTTCCAAATAGACGTAATAAAATTTATGAAACAGACTAAAAGTCCTTCATTAATACTTAATTGGTATTTATTGGATTTCCGAAAAACGATAATTTCTGTCGATACGCCGGAAAGCCGTTTAATTTGAAACAAATAATTTGGTATGTAATTGGATAGGTACCTTCTATAGAATTAACATAATGAGAATAATAATAATAACTTTTATGAGAACTTAATTGGGCCTTTCAACAGAAAATGTATGTTATTGGTAAAATAATTTTGTTGAGACGACCTGTGCCCTTCGGTTTTTTCTTCTTCATTTGGGTCGGCTCCTAAGGTTCGTAGTGTGATGTTAAATAGGCTTCCTTAAGAATCTTGAAAAGGAAAAAAAAAATCAAAGCTGACTTATCGAGAGATTAGTGCGTTCAAATAATCTAACTCTTCAGCTTTATTATATTAGTATAAGTAGGTGTATGGTGAATTTTTTGTCGCTCAGAATCATTATTTGCCAGAGCGAGAAACAAAGTGGGAATGCTATCGCAGCAGCATCAACGATGCGCTCAATACAGAAGTCATGTTCTAATGACGGTTCTGAGCGACAGAAAAAGACAGGAGCATGAAAAGGTGCAATTCCATGCTGCTAGATGAGGCGCCCTAAAAGGGTTCGGGAAGGCTGGGTCCATGATATTCGTGAGTGGTTCTTATTTAACTTTGTCTTAAAACTACGGAACCCTTGAAAACTTAAATACCTTGATTTACCAAATTAATAAAGGACGTACTTCAAAAATCTGCCGCCGTATCTAAGTTCGAACAGAACGCGGAACTACCTAACTTAACAATTAGCCAAGTAGAGAGATCTTTGAAGCTCTGCTCAAGTCGTAATTTAACAGACTTTGTTTGGTAATTCAAAATAATTATGTGTACCTAATAAAATTTCGGTGAAATTTTAATCAATATGTATCTTAGGAAGTATATTTGTTACAGTCGAAACTGTTAATCTGTCAAAACCACTTTTGACTGGTGTCAGTCAAAATCCTTATTATGTTAAAATGCGTTTTCTCCATTTAAAATATGTTGTTTCAGAACGTTGTAATTACCTAGTCCTAGAATTACTACAACATAATGTTTTGAAAATTGTCACAAAAAAAACCTAACTAACCTAATAAGTTTCTAAGTAAATGTTAGTTATTGATAAAATAATTTTCACCGGTTAAAAGTAGATTTGACTGATTATCAGCGGTCAAAAGTAGTTTTTACTGATTAACAGTTTTGACTCTGACATATAATACATATTCGTGCTATATAATTAGGTAGAATTTGTGAACAAGTAAATAAATTAGCTTCTTTGTTGGCACACAGACATTAATTTTAATGTGTTTTAGCAATCGTATGATGTCGAATTGAGATCATTTAATATAATCATATTATTATATCTCATCAAATTCAAATTCAAATTCAAATTCAAATTCTTTATTGCTAACTATGTGTACATAAATAAAGTTCTTAACAGAGGATATCAGTTCTTAGAACATAGTGGCCCTGTTAGGGCATTGCAATTTCATCATGCATATATGCTTATAATTGTAACAGTAACAGTTGAACATGCATTATTTACATTCATTAATTAAAAAGAAAAAAGTTATAAATATTTAATTTTATATAGGACATCGTTAATTACATTATATAATTTTATCATTACATCATATTAATTATAAATTATTATAGTCATACCTTAAACGCCACCATGCAAAAACGTTTGATCTTTGATACTGAAATTATAACGTTCATGCTATTAAACGGTTCACAGAGGTGAAAACATTGTTTATTGTTTGAAGATTGAGCCATTAGCTGTTATAATGATTCCCAGTAATTGTCCTTTATCTTATAATAGAATTGAATATCTTTACACCATCGCTTTCATAAATTATAGCAGAGTTCAAAGTGATAATTATCATGTTATTTTTTATGAAAATTTCAAACAAAATAACTATCTTGATAATTTTGAACCCTGAATTTTTATAACAGTCTTTTTGTTTTAATTTAATACATAATTTTAAAAATTGACACTTTAATATGACATCACATCACACCATCTATTCCCTAAATAAAAATATTTGTACAAACGGTTCATAGTGGATACAACCATATTTTACCATTTGCATAAACCGGCCAGAAATGCAGATACCAGACTGCTACAGAAAAATTCCTGATGAAAAAATCTAATACATGTTTACCCGATCCGGAAATTGTACGCATGATATCATCTCGGCTCATGCTTACCGGTAGCGTTTTCGTCCGCCAGATCAACGAGAAAAGCCTTACATTACGTAATAAATATTAACAAACAGTATTGGAAAAAGAAACCTAATAAATTAGCAGTCGAGTTTTATTGAACAGACGTAAGAAATATATCGTAATAAAATAAAATTCAATTTACATCTGGAAAATAGATTAGTCGAAGGAAATACGATATCCCCGCTAGATGGAGACAAAACCACTTAGTTTTAGTCCTGGTTTTATAGGATCTACGCATGAAGTGCTTCTGTCGAGCTTCTAATGTAACATAATATAATATACCTCCCTATATTTCAAGTTTAACAAAGAGAAGATCTGCTCCTCCAAAGTGATTCGTATTATCTTTTGTGGGTACCCCAATTTGCAAATTTAAATAGGTATTATTTAAATAGGTATTATACAGGGACAATTATACAGACAAAAGAGCACAAAGGCATGTACCGCTTATTTCATTTAGAATCCACCCCTAAGACGACCCACCGACCGAAATATCTTCTAGCGGACCTGCGACAGGATAAATAGACAAGAAACGTGGACAGTTTGTAAAAAAAAATAAGCCTTAGTTTAAAAATACATAATTAAATCAGTATAGAATAAAAATATATTGGCAAATATGTTTTAATATATAGCAAATTGGCATAAAGAGGAAGTCATTTACTAATTCTTGAACCTTACTTTCCCTGGCTAAAGTTTTATAGTTTGGGAGATATGTCAGTTTTTATTTTTAAGGTGACGAACTTATTAGTATTACTTAGCTTCAGACATTAAAGAAAAAAATAGGTACAATTCGAGAGACGCAAGTTCTAATTTGGTAAACATCAATTAAAAAAGAAATATTTTTTCAGCCAGAGCTTTTCAAGTTGTTTAATCGGACTTTCGAGTCACGGCTAACGGTGGATTGGAATTGTACGAGTTGATTGATTGATTGAAAGGACAGCCACTGCAGAGGTAGACAGGGGCATGAAACAACGACAGATGGGACACAATGAGACGCAATAAGTACAGCATCACTCAACTGTAACGCCCGAAAAAGCTTTTACTTCACTGAATAAAAAAATGTTCTATTTAAAGGTTCGATTAAAGATCCCGTTTATTTATTTCCGAGGAAAAGACAATAAGTATACTAAGTATTAGGTCGCCTTGTTTATAGTTAAAATACAACTAGAACTAGATAAAGTGGCTGTCCGAGGTGTAATTTATCGTCAGACTGAACAACTTAATACAGTTTTACAAGAATTGGGAAAGTTGCAAGTAATCGTGAACTAAGAGGAACACTACGCCACAGATATCCTGTAGATAGCTGGATATTGAGTTACTTCTCAGATTTAACGAGCGCACAAACTTACCTACCAAAATTTACCTCACAAACTTTGCCCATTTTCAAGTAATCTTGCTACTTAGCCTGCCTACGTGTTGACGACACGTAAAAATTTCCACAGGGTATATTTTTATTAAACCCTACTGCTGCTGTTGGGATATTTCGATGTTTCAAGAGGATATTTTTTTTTATGCAATCTCTTTAAATTCGCAGGTGATATTTTTATGTCCTTCTGTTAATTTTAAAATATTTTTTTTTTTTTTATAAACTATCCTGCGATATAAGCTAGAAAACTTGAATTACCATCATCTTTTTCTAAATTACGACATCGAGTAGTTTTTGTCTGAAGAACATTCTAAAAAATTAAAATATGCCAAAATAATATTTTCGCCATAAAAAGTCTATTACTCGACTAAAGTGCTGGAGATCCTACCTGCCGGAGTGCCGTTTACGCACCACTGGAGTTAGGCTAGATTTAGATACCGTATAAATTGCAATATTTGTGAGACTCTTATGTGTCGCAATATTTTTGTGCTTGCCGTAGGAGTAAAAAGATCAAAGATATACTTTCCTGAAATGAAAAGAGGGGTTTGGTATACTGAATCTTTCGCGTATCGTGGCTCAAAAAATATCAGCAGTTAAGCACAAAAAGGTCTATTATTAAGACCTATGTTCGGAACCTAAGCCGTTACGTGAAAGCTCACATTTTTCTATAGGTACGGCTCTTGACTCAATTGATTTCAGTTGGTTGATCCGACCTTTATTCAAATTTTTTGCGTAATTGATGAAAGGTTGTGGCCCAAGCTACAGATTTTAAAATAAAGTGGACTCCTAGGAAACGTCTAGATGACAAATCAGGTAAAAGCTTTCTTGTAAAAAGCTATTTCAATTACAATAAGTAACAACAGAGGCAGTAGGGCGTCACCTTATCAAGAAAAAATCCATGTGATTCTAAATCACAAGCAAGGACATGTACAGCATAATGACAAACAACTGTCAGGTTAACGCAAAGTTAATTTCAAGTCTCTGAATCAAAATGCCAATAGCAAACGTGAATGGGGATAAAGTGCTAATTGCCATAAGAGGTTGAACGGAACTAATCATCAGCTTCAAACGCGAAGATTTGTTCTTACTTTGTACGTTCTACGTAAGCACGTACGGTACGGAAAGTTCAATAACGGTTTATTAAAAAGTTAGCTTTTGCCCGCGGCGTCACCCGCGTAGATGTCAGAAATCAACCCGCGAGAACGAATGGCCGGAATAAAAAGTATGTCATAGGTAATCCAGGTACATGACCTGCGTTACCTATGTCGTACTTTTACCGACAAATTGACATTCGTGAAAGCATGACAAACAAACTCTAACGAAATTAAAATAGCTTCAAGTAGTCTTAGGGCTCAACGACCAACACGTACGCCGCGAGACGTCGCGGGCCACACGTTGGTCGTTGTTCGTTTTTTTCGGTTTACGGAGAGGCCTTTGATGCACACGCGCAAACACAAACATGACAATGTACGATGTTGTTTACGAAGACGCGAGGCGTGACGCGGCGCGTGTGTATCGCTACGTTTTACGCTACTTCTCAGTGAACGGAGTATTGCAGGAAATCGGCTGGCGGCAACGCAGCGTTTGCCGCAGCAATATACGCCGCGTGTGATGCGGTGATGTCATCATCGGGCTCCACCGCAAGTAACGCTGCATTTCAAATATACGCGTGTAAAATTGCTTCTCCGTAAACGCTTTCTTACATTGCCATATGTTTGAACTTACTGCGGGCCGTGCCGCAAAACGCGATGCGCGACGCGCTGCGTCTCCGTAGATGTGCCTTTTCGATAGTTTTCATATATTGTATATCGTTTTTTTGTCCGCAACTCCATGTAAAAGCACGTAATTTTCATACAAATACTCCTTTATTTTGTTGAACTAGCTTGCGATATAATCAGTTCTATAAACTGTTTATCGCCCTGGCACATTTGACCTTGTCCATTGACAGTGAAATAGGCAATCTACTGAATTTCCATCTGAAATTAAACCAATTTTGACTATAATGAAACCTTTGTTCGTGTTCAAGAACTATTTTCTTCCGAAATATTAATACACAAAGGCAAGGATTTAATCCATACTAATATTATAAATGCAAAAGTAACTGTTTGTTTGTTACCTTTTTACGACGAAACGGCTCATCGGATCGTAATGAAATTTGGCAAGGAGATAGAATATATCCTGGGGAAGAGCATAGGGTCTTTTCTTTCTCACACATACACATACACGCGAACGAAGTCGCGGGCAACAGCTGGTACTCTATAAAGAAATAATATTGTCTGTATACTTTAAGCGTCGACCACAGTTTGGGCATTATGATTAAATGGACCGGAAACATAGATTTCAATTGCGGTCCATAATTTTCATTATTCACGCAATATAAACACTGAAAACAGTAACTCAGTTGAACACAGATTAACAACACAAAAACATTAATAATTACATGACAAAGTTTAATTAGTGTAAAGGAGAGATACCAAACTTTCTTATCTCGTGAAATGTACTAATATGACGTTTGAGACTATTAAGTGGTAGTAACTTACTCAAGCCGTATCTTTATGTGCCTGCAAACAACTGTAATATTACGAGTATACATGGTGTAACTGATTGACATCATGACATAAACGTATACCACGGAATAAGCCAAGGATTGAGTTTATGATTGGCACTGGCAGGTTAAAATCTATGAAAATGTTCGTTGGTTATTTAAAAAAAAAATGCTCGGCCACAATATATGGAACACCTGATTTTTTTAAGTAACCGACGATTTTTTTTTAGTTTGTGCGTTCGCTGCTTACACCCATATAAGAAAACGTGTAAGAGCGTATACATTTAAATAGTCTAATTAGCAAAATGTGAACACCCTAAATATTTAATTAATGGCAAAACACTGTTTGCTTTGTACCTGTAATTATAAAGGATGGGCTCATTTTGGTGTCTTTTGCTACTTGTAATTAGGACGTTTAAAAGTAATAATTTTCAGTCAGATTTTGAAATAAGCGAGGTGCTTGATGAAACCCTAAAAATGTTATTATAACACAGATAGGTACGATGTAAACAAGATTATTTTAACTTTCAATCATGATTTATTTAACGTCCTAAATTAATCAAATCACGTATGAGAACCGAATTATACACGCCTTCTTGGCGTATATAATTCGCTTCCGGGTCTAATAATACACGTGAATATTTAACAAAGGGCAGCTGCTAGCACGTATAATTTTAATAAATAAATATGATTTGTCGTCAAAAGTGTTATTCTGAGGTGCATCAGTCATCATCATCAACTGCCTAGCCTTTTCCTAACTATGTTGGGGTTGGCATCCAGTCTTACCGGAAGCAGCTGAAAACCAATAATTTAAATGGAGTGCCTGCATATCTGCCTTATACAACTGAGTAACATGATAGCCCTTGGTAAGACTGGTTCTCACACTTTCGCACCTAGGGCGCATCAGCGGTGAGACTAAATGTGTTTATGCGGAGAAATTTGATCTACTTAGATTTTGTAGTAAGTTAAGTACCAATCTGATTGTTTCTTCTGAATAAGTTTTATTTTCTTACAATATTTTTATCACATTCTGATCTCAATAATAAATTGCTCCCTAATGGAACTTCCAATCAGTTTTTCTGTATAAAGTAGAAACTCGTTTGTTTGGGTACACAAGATGAGAATATATTGATATCCTCTGGAGCAGATGGGGCATTAATATTCGCACAGAAACAATCCTATATCCAAGCCTTCAAGTTAAATTACCACCGCTGTGGATTTAAATTAAATATCTCTTTCATTTCGTAACCTAATTAAGATTATTCTTAGTAATTTCTTCCCAGTCAATTCTTCAATTGTATGTTTAAGCAGGTTTCTCTACCTACATACGGAGTGGGTGGAACACCGACGCGAAAAAGGTTACCACGTATTCAGTGCATCATTCTGAGCCCACACAGAAATTTTTCATCGGTTATTAAAAAAAAAACAGCTGTTTCGTACAAAAGTACAATACCGAAACGGTCAAAATGTATGGAACAGCTGATTTTTTTTTTTAAGGAATGATGTATTCTCAGAATGATGTACTGAATACGTGGTAGCCGTTTTCGCGTCGGTGCCCCTTCCATCCCGTATATAAAAATAATTGCAATATTTACATTACTGTCTCATTTCTTCGATCTTTGCCTAAGTTACTGTGATATTTCAGGTCACGTTCGCCCGCGGTCGTGACTTCCTGAGCAATGCTCGTTCGGCCTGAACGTCTTTCACAAAGTTCCTTTAGGAACAGTCTTTTTTATTTCCCCCGGTACGACCCAGCGATAAGATTTTACAGTAAAAGATCTAGGCAGACTTATGGCCCAACTGTTGGCTAAAATCACCTTTTTTACTCCTTACAAGATATTGGAGTAGTAAAAACTAACCTTACTTTAGTAGTAGTATTTACAGAGATATGGTACAGACCTCGCATGACAGTGGCAACACTTGCTCTACTAAATACGCTATGACAGCTAGGATAGCAGCTACGACGGCTTCGACAGCCGTTATCACTGCTACGACAAGTGCTACGACAGTCAATACGACGACAACACAAGGCACTACGACGGCTACGATAGCCGCTACGACGGCTACAACGAGTGCTACGCCGGCTAAGACATGTGCTACGACAGGCAATACGACGACAGAGTAAGGCGCTACGAGGGCTACGACAGCCGCTACGAGGGCTACGACAGCCGCTACGACAGCTACGACAGTCACTGCGACGGATTACGAAAAACCAATGTGTGGCCGTCGCAGTGACTTCGCAATTCGCTTCGGCACTGGCTCTATAAAGGTGTTACCAGAGACTTGCGATTGAGTGTACATGGGGACTGTTTCAAAAGGTGGATATGCCTAGTATCTCACTTATACTGGTGCTTATATTTTCTACTCTAATGTGGAAACTGGAAAAGGATAAAACAACAAAGTTAAGGAATAAGTTTAGATACATAAAATTATACTTTTTTCATTCTAAATAAAAATATTATAAAACTCCGTCGAGAAACCACAAGTCAGTCCGCGTAACGACAAGCAGACCTGACTGAAACAAATGTACAGTCTGCTTTGAATGGACACAGATTGGCGGCGAAGCAAGCAGTGAATTCGTATATCTCACTCCGCAACCGCCTCGCTCCTCTCCCGCATAAATTACACTATCAAGACAACGTAATTAAAAGTGAGATAGAGCACTGGAGAACTATTTTCTTTTACAGTTGTACATAAAATATAGGAACCTTCATACTGCTGCTTTACTACACTCTCCTAACTTTTTGTTTACAGCCTCATGTAAGTTGTATAAGTACGTTAGTTGGGCTTAACGTCACATAAAATAAACTCAACCAAGTGTAAAGTAACATGGTTTTAACAATAACTTGTTATGACCGAGGGACGTTAAACAGCGTGTGGCAGAAAGGTGGGGTCATATGGGTGTGATGCATTTAAATGAATAAGTTTATCCATGGGATCAACAACGTAATCGAAAATAATATTAAAATAATAATACTATGTTGAAAAAGTCACTTTTAAATTCTTAGTCGTACAAAATTTTGATTTTTGATTGTGTAAAACATAAGAAAGAGAGAGAAGAATTGGAAACAGTGCATGCAAATCGTCTGAATTTAACCTATATCGAAACTGTGCAATCACAGATTTGATATAGGTTTAATTCAGACGATTTTGCTTGTTATTTTTTTTATATTCATATCATGAATATAAAAAAAATAACAAGATAACAAAATAACAAGCTATCACTCGTATCATGCACTACACTAAAAAGTGTAGTGCATGATACGAGTATAATTAAATTGTTTAATAAGCAATGAAGTTGATAAAAAACCCCAAAACAATAAAGTTTTTTTTTTTTAGTAGTGTTGTTGTGTGAATAATTAATTAGATCAGTTAGTCAGTTATTTCATGATTTAGCCATGCCTGCTTGAGCTTCCACTACCGCATCCAAGCCCGTGTTTCTGGCACATAATCAGTTGTAGGCACACAATACGTGTAATTCATAATACACGTGTATCCATTACAGGTAATTATAAGCTCATGTACAACACTAAACTATGCTGAATTTATGCCCGGGGTCCAAATTAGCGACATGGCATATTAATTAATTACATCGTTAATATCTATCGCGCGGCACCTAATTTTGATTCGAAATATTGGTTTAATAAATAATTAGGTAAAACCTCGAGTTGAATGATAGAATATGAAACCACTTAAAACCATAAACAACCAATATTGAATGAAGAACAAATTCAATTAGATCAGTACTTAATCATTTCGGGGCAATATAATCTCCTCAATTGAAACCACAAATAGCAATTTTATTTATTGGTATCAAAATCTCGTTATCATAGCTAGGTGTAGGTGTAGGTACCTACCAGTAGCGAAGGGCCAATTTTTGGAAGAGATAAGCCGGAGTACATATTTTTAATGTGATTATATTATTTGTCTATAGAATACGGACTGTGCCATTTTTCAAAGGGAATCCGGTCGGATTCGAGTTGTATGGAACCTTCGGCACTGGTACCTACCTAACACCTCTCCACCAGACCTGTAAGGTTCCCAGTTTGTAATTTGTATCATCATCTGTCTAGCCTTTTCCCAACTATGTTGGGGTCGGCCTCCAGTCTAACCGGATGCAGCTGAATACCAATTGTTTGTAATTTGTATGATGTACTTTATAAAAAATATTCTATGTACTTTAGAAATATAGATCGGGATTATTCGTTAGTTGGATGTTGATTCGGCCGCTCGAAAATAAAAATTCTGAATAACTGATAGACCTGTAAGGAGAAATAAGACGTTTTGATGTTTGCGTTTGATGGTAACTTATATTGTTATTAACTTTGTTCTTTATTATACAAGGTATAAACAAACCCTTCCCGAAGTCGTCAACCAAGCATGGTGTACATGAAACTATGGAATTCTGCACAAAAAATATTGCTGGAAAACGACTTTTTTTTGGGTGAGAAATATCACGTTTTACGGTGGGATTCACTCGAAACATTGTGCTGATAGATGCATTGAATAGTTCGGGGTCGTGGATGTATTTAAAGTAAAGTTTTAACATTAAAAACGTATTTAAGAAAAAAAAACTGGTGAAAAAGTTGGAACTTTGACCCCAATTTCTCCGTAACTAGAAGGTTCCCAGGTAAGGTCTAGAACAAAAACAAAAAAAATCGCAGTGACGGGGAGAACAAGTCCCTTTCGGCTTCGTTAAGGGTACTTTTACACCGATTATAATCTGACGAATTATCACGAAGAAGCAAGAAACAAGCATTCCGTTTATATGTTTTTTTACTGGAAAACAAAGTACGGATTATGCAAAAATGGACTATCATGCCGTGGAATTTGGGTTCAAAAGGGCTGTTTACTTAGGTTAACACCAACAACATTGATAGAACGAAAATTTCAAATACCCTGGTCCCTATCCTAAGAGCCCTGGAACTCTGCTAGCATTCCATTTTAAACCCGGCACAGATTAGGCAGGTTTTAATGAAACGCCTTGTTAGGGGCTTCCTATTTTATTTTTTCGTAAAAGCCGGTTCCGTGCTACTCGCAATAGAGTTAATCTACTTTAATTAAGTGTAACTATGAACAAGCCTTTGTGCCAAACATCGTTATAATCGGTTTATCGGACAAGCTCTTCAAAGTGAATAAACAGTATTTTTGCTGCAGTCTCGTTAACGGGCCTCGTTAACTTTTTCACGTAACTAGTTGTTACGTACAAAGTAGACGTAGTTATGTCTGTCGGAACACTATAGGAAATGTTGTTGTGTGTGGGATCCTCAGATAGCGAAAATTTATGACAGATTTGGCACTCTCTGTCGTCTCGAAGGGAATCTTGTGCAATTTCGACAAATAAGGTTAGAGGAAACAATGGGTCGTATTCATTTACATAACTATTATGCAGACTTGGCCGGAATGGAACAATTTCAGCTCATGCATGACCGCTTAATTTCATTACATTGTATGAAAATCGTGCCCCTATAATTTAAACTAGATACTACTTGCGATAAAAAAAATACTGCAATGCCAGGAAGATTTTGCTCTCGAATTTGGATAAAAAGCTTAATCTTAAGTATCTATAATTTGTAATACAATAGGCTCAGGTCTAATGGTTGCAAGCGCGACTACTGATCATGTGGTCCTGGGTTACATTCCCAGGTCGGGGAAAGTGTTAATGGGTTTTTCCATCAGAAATTTCTCAGTAGCAGCCACGGAGTCTGAATTTGCGCTCGTTTCATGGCAATAGTCTGGCCTCCTATTCCATGGGATGGGACTTTTACATAACTGGCGAAATGTGGGTGTACTATTAGGTACACCTCTGCCTAACCCTTACTTACTTAGGTAGTCTCAGATATCTACCTAGGCAGGTTAGCAATTTAAAACTTAATAGGGATCTGACACTCAAGGGCCAGCAAAGCAAGCCGGATTTCAATTTCAAACGTACATAGTTGAAAGGACCAATGTGAACGTTACGAACTCGGACGTAATCGTTGTAAATCTGACCGCATCGCACACGTACGGAGATCCAGACCATATTGGCCGACCGTTCTCCAGCCACGGCCCGATGGATGTTAAATTTAAAAAGCATGGAAGTAATAAGTGAAGTAATCTTGGCAAGCCTGCAGTAAAACAGAGAACTTCATTTGGAAGTAGTAATTCAAATTCAAATTCAAATATGTTTATTTGAGACACATAGGTAAAGTAAAAACACGGTGTTATCAAAAAAAGTTATGTTTCACTATGTGCTGCCTTGCAAAGGCGTACAAATAATGTCTACACATTTAGCAGGTAGTTTTTATAGGTATGGATAAAAACTGAAACTTAAATAAAAACTAAAACTAGGGACTGTAAATTTGACATATTGAAGATATAATGTACCGCTGCAAGCGCCGCAGCCATCTTTTCACTCTGTAAATCCTACGGATCACACAGAGTACATTTTTATTTGCGGTCGGATCCCTGTTGTCCGTTACGATCGTGTTTCAACAAAAAGAATACAACAAGCTCGGTGTTATCTAATTCACTCAAGTTACTCAAACGGAGTACAGCTTACCTTTGTTTAAGCTGTTTTAAGTCAAACTCCAACAAAAGTTTCGCTTTATCTTTTGGATTTATCAACGAAGGATGCGCAATGTTTCTTGTTTTCGAAATCCCAGTTCCAAGTAAAATATTTCAATCGAAGGTTGAATTTAAATGAAAAATCTGATAAAGATCCTACCGTGTTTACGGCCTCAGGCGATGCGACTTGAGTCGAGGAACACGAGTGCTCGTCTTTTGTTTCCTTTGCTCCACAGGTCGAATCGCGGTGATACTTCTTTCATTGGTTTTCTTTGCAGTTGCAGTCGGAAGGCGCGTGTCCCGTGGCCAAGAGGTATAATTTTTCGGGTTCTACATCAATCAATCACAGTTGGCTCACCACAGACTGTTGACACCATTACGCTTTGCGATCTCTGGCATTTGACTGTAATTAATTTTAATCGTTTCAGAGCCAGCTGACCAAAGTGTGAATTTAAATGGGCTCTTAAGTGCTAACGGCCGCGGTCATTTTTCTCTTTACTTTGGCACTTTAGTACGGACAGCATTTTGTTTTTATTCAAAGAATTATAGACGTGACTGGATAATTGACGACGTTTTAACATTCTGCTGTTGCGATCTGCTAGCCGAACCTATAATATTGGCTATTTAAAGTCGTATATTATTTTTAATTAGTTACCTACGGACAATCTCGTTTGTAATAATTTACATTATAGTTTATTTTTCCTCTTTTTTATACTAGTGTCGGTGTGAAAGAGTTATACCTTCTACAAACCTACTCAATAATTACTTATGTTCTATAACGTTTTTAATATGTGTAACCCTAAAATTACATAGCGTGTAAACAGGTAATTTTCTCTGAATATTTTGAAACATATAGTACACGAAAAGATTAGGTACGGTCTACGAGATATTTTTATCGTGAAAGCATACCTATGCTTGAAAACATTTTTCCTGGAATCCATTACGATTCCGCCCATCAGGTACGTAAAATATCATGATTTGTATCCCCATAAACACGTTTGTGTGGCTATTTCTATAAATACACCTGAAAAAGATCCACGGTATAAGCAGTATTTTTACATAGCAATTCTTTATGTAGTTATGTTTATAAATGTTGATTATTAAAATAATATACGTTTTGCTAAAATTTTCTGTGGTATGTAAGTAAATAAAGGTAATATAATTATATTGGACCTTATTGGCTAAGCACATCTTTGTGGTTTGTTTCATAATTATTGACAAAAAGCTAAATAAATATGTTTTTAAAATATTGAAATATTAAAACCCTCCGACCCACTTAGAATCCTTTCAGACGTGCCACAACCGCAACCACAGCTCGCAACGGTCCAAAAATGTCACAAAGCTTAAAAAATAATTAAACGACACTACGTCTCTACCAACCAACCAGGGGAGTGCCTCTGACCAAAGTATATGTTTTAACTTCATTTAAAAATACTTAGTATTTATTCGTTAGGTTACGACTCCTCGACTTCGCAAATAAAATAAAATAAATCCGGCCAAGTGCGAGTCAGACTCGCAAACACACAAGGTTCCGTAGCATCAGGCAATATAATAACAATATTTTTGACGCTTATTAATTCATATGTAAATTTACACTCAACAGCAAGTCTACGTTTGTTTTTCATAGTCTGTTAATCAAAAACAAAGTTACTGCTGCATTTTGACGAAAAAGTCCCATACCTCAAAAACTAAATATCAAATCTTAATCAAACCCAATCAATCAATAAATCTTCAATCTTGTTGAAACTTCCTATTACGTTCTACAAACCCACCCCACTTTAAAAGTTAGGGAGGACACAATTTTAAAGGCTTTAGAAGCGAATATCTCATCAACCCATTGACTTCAGAAAAGAAGTATTACAGAAACCTCAATATAATTTTTCAATAGCTGTTGATAGACGCCCCACAAAGTTATAGACATTGAAATATTTCTTCAATCCACAGTAACATCTATGAAGAGCCTATTTCTATTTTTTTCATTATTTCACATTTATTGTAGCAATTTATAAAAGACTCTCCCAACTGTGTGGTGCCAACAGTCTCGGAGTAAAATGGATGTGACATACGGATGAACAGCAGACAGACGGACAGGGCGAATCTATGAAGTGTTCCCTTTTAGCCATTAGGCTACTGAACTCTAAAAAGTATGTGGTCTTGTAGAAAACACGAAAGCACTCAGGAGGTCAGGTTGTTACCGGATTCTAAGATTATCAGCTTATTCCTAAAAGCAATAGGTTAGTACCACTACCGATATTCTTAAGTTTTCCCCGAGAAAAACGAGGAAAAAATCTTCCCTGGATATTGGTGTCGCTGGTGTCACTGTCGCGTAGGGAATGTCAAAATGATGAGTACATACACCAGAAAGCATTTCAAGAAAAGTTATGAGCAAATATTAGGTACATTGTGCTATAAATATAAGAGCATTTTTATCTTGATTGGTATAACCTGAGACATGCGTAACGTCTTTTATTATCTAAGCTGTGTTATTGGATTAGATGATTGGTAGATACTTATATTAACTTGAGTGGACTAAAAATGTCTTCGCAGTCTACGTGATACAAGTAAAACACGAAAATGAAAATTCGTGGAAGAGCGAAAAGAAAATACCAATTATCCATGGGAGTTTCTTTTTTCATTATTTTTTTATTCTATACTATTTACAAACTACAATAAGTTGATCTAAAATAATAATAAAAATATGTACAAGTATTAAAATGGAAAACGAATTACAGATATAATGAGCGAGTTCACACGTCAGTTGAAACTATGGCAGAAATCCATCATTGGGGCTTCGAATTGTTGCCCTCAGCCCCGTATTCTCCAGATCTAGCTCCATCTGACTTTTATCTATTCCCAAAGCTCAAAAACCACATAGGAGGTCTAAAATTTTCTACAAATGAGGAGGTCAAGGCTGCCGTCGACGCATATTTTGAGGGTTTGGACGGAGATTTTTTAAAGCTGGTATAGGAGCTCTGCCGGGCCGATGGAAGAAGTGTATAGGACTTGGAGGAGAATATGTTGAAAAATAAATAATAAATAAATTACAACTTTCATTTTCCTGGTTAGGCTACGAACTTTTCAAATGCCCCTCGTATTTGCACCGTTTAAGCTTTTTAGCACTTGCTGCAGCGCCCCAACACAGCCCACCGTGCTAGAAAAATAAACCCTTTTTCCATTGGCGTACTCTTGTACCTGCGCAAATATCAGTACTTCAAAAATAATCTAAATTCATACGAATATATATTTAAACTTCAGATAGTTTAAAAATATGAGAAAATAACATGATGTAAACCATACTATAGTAGGTCGCATCTACAGGACGTACCTACCCAACCTTTGAGCCACCCTTTTTCCTAACAATTCATCTATAACTTTTTCAATAAACAGCACTCGGATCGTAATTGAAACAAATGTTCCACTTCCCAGTTTTTGATAAGTGAGCGCCGGTCACATGCACCTTGAAAAGAAAAGTTTGTGCAAATATAGTGAAGCTACTACTTGAGAAAATGAAGTAAAATTTATTTGTATACTTCAATTACTCTGTAATGGCGAGGGACTTCAAGAACACAGCAGTTTTCTCAACAATTCCACGTATTTATATAGCTTCGCCTCCTACATGACGATGTCTGGGCCGGACGTTATCATATACTCGTAGAACATACATAAGAGTTTAATAACAAAGGCGAAACGTTAGCCTGCGGACTCCTTTAAACTCAGAACACCTTTGCCGTCCCTTTCGGGTATTTTTGACATGAGTTAGTGTTTTTAAATTTAAATAATTTTATGAGTCGAAAGTATCGTCTTGTCAGACGTGCACACAAAAAAATGCACATGTTCATTGATCTGGAGAAAGCGTATGATAGGGTACCTCGGGATGTAGTGTGGTGGGCCTTGAAAGATTAAAGGTAGGTATACCTGGGAAGTATGAAGAGTTTAATACGTGCTATGTACAGTCAATCTTGCACCTACGTCCGGTCAGATGCTGGCAACAACGACGAGTTCAATGTGGATGTAGGCTAGCTTCAAGGGTCGACTTTAAGTTCTTAACTCTTCTTGTTGCATAAGGACGCTATAAAATCGGACATACAGGAAGAGGCACCCTGGTGCTTGCTGTTTGGGAACGACATTGTACTTGTCGGTGAAGAAGGACCTGAGATCGGAGAAATAGCAACAGAAGCTGGAGAATGTTGGCTTGAAAATCAGCAGAAGTAGGACTGAATACATGTTTTGCATTTTCAGCGGTCTCTCCAGCCACGGGAACAATATGCGACTCCCGCATTCCCCTTAAACTCAAGAGGAAGATTTATAAAACAATGGTGAGACCTGCTGTCTTGTATGGATCAGAATGTTGGATCACAAAAGGGATGCATAAGCATACATAAGCATAATCAGCCTATTAATGTTCCCACTGCTGGGCCGCAGGCCTCCTCTTTATGAGAGGGAATGGGCTATAATCCACCACGCGGGCCCAGTGTGGGTTGGTAGATGTCACATGTCTTCGAATTTTTGATTCTAGGACATGCCGGTTTCCTCACGATGTTTTCCTTCACCGTTTTGAGAGCAGTGGTGATGAAATAACTTACACAAAGTAATGCGCCTGGCTGGGTTCGAACCCACGACTTACAGCTCGTAAGTCGGGGTCTCCACCACTGGGCCACCGCTGCTCTCCCAAAAGGAAGGAATGAAATGTATTTGCATGTGGCTGAGATGATAATGCTAAGGCGGATGTGTGATGTAACGCAAATAGATAAAATAAGGAATGAGTACATAAGAGGAAGTCTAAAAGTGCTCCGGTGACTGAAAAGTTGTGTGGTAATCGGTTATTGTGGTATGGATATATGATGCGGAGAAATGTGGAAAAAGTAGTGAGGAAAATGTTGAGTATGAATGGAGATGGCTATAAGAGTAGAGGAAGACCAAAGAGACGATGGATGGACTGTTTGAAGGATGATATGGCCAGAAAGGAGGTGACGGCTGAGATGACGAGTAATAGAGAAGTATGGAAGAAGAAGACATGCTGCGCCGACCCCAAATAAATTGGAATAAGGGCGGGAGAATGATGAAGTAACGTCTTGAGTAAAGGTAGCTTTATATCACATCACAAATATTTCTTCATTTCGTTCCCGGATACAAAAATGGGGACGTATGCCTTAGGCAAACAAGGTTTTTTCGCAATAAAAAAAGACTTATTAAACGGGAACACTTCCGAAGCTTTTCACTACAGACCATTTTTCTCCCCGAAGAGTTGGCGATCGTCCAATTTAGAGGTCCTATGCTACACCTTTAGGGCACAGTCTATTCTTCACTGTCGGAGATAATCAACATCATCAATAAAAGCCGAGCCGCGACGGACTGCATGTTGGAACAAATTAAATCCGGGGTACACTATTTCTTACATCCCAGAGCACAATTTTTTGGCTTATTTTTATCTTATAACAAGATACTAATATGAAAACCCTTTTTTCCCGTTCATTCATATTCATCCTTTATTCTCCACGCAAAGTTTGCATAAATACGACTTTTGTAAAGGTCTACCTTATTTGCATTTTTTCCACCCTTTGCATCATTTTTGGTATCGTACTCAAATAGTCAATGTTTAAATTGGAGAATTGGTATTTCTTGCTACCGTAACTGATTTTATTAGTTCAATGCTCTGCAGTTGTCCTACCAAAGGTATCTTATTAACCAGTACTAACTGGGTTGTGGAGATAGGTAGTCGCTCCAAGTAAAATACTGGTATTCCATTGCATCGGGTTAGACTGGATGCCGACCCCAACGTAGTTGGGAAAAGGCTAGGCAGGTGATGATTTACTTCTTCTTATTAAGATGGGCCATTGTCTGTGGAGACACGCCACCCACACACATGATGTTCTGCAGCGTCATAACTCTACGTATGGCCTAGGTTCAACATGGTTCGACGACAAGCATCGCGTGTCGTGCATGTTATATGAGAAGGGTTCGAAAGCGTAGGAAATTTTCCTCCAATATATCTTAATAACGATATACCGAACAGCAGCTTTTGATTGGTAACATTACTCAAAAACACGTCTTACGCCTAGAACTTTTCCACTTTCCATAGAGCTGACATTATCTGCACTATCATAGATTAAAATTTCTTTTAGTTTTTTGTTTACTCATGCAAAAAAGTTTGTTCAGCCTAAAAGCGAAAGAGATACTTAGACTTAGCGGGTAAGATGGAATATTAACACAGCGGCTGTGAAAACTTTTAGGGGTCATTACACCACTCGTTAAAACAAACCGCTTTCGTTATTGTAGTAGGTCACGAAAATAAGTAAATACTGATTTACAAAGAAGTTTGTTTGTTAGTTAAAAGGTTCCTGTTGATGACCTTTACCATCGACTATTGGTCCTCGTGCCTCAGATAATTTACATCGCCTTAGAGAGTTGCTACCCGGGTAACTGGGCTAGTAACTGCCCTACAGCTTATCAGAATTTTTAAACGAGTAAATAACAATAGGTACATCGGCAATTAAGTTAGGTACTACATTTCTTATTTTAATATTTTTAGTTAATAACGTCTATTTTTTTAACCCTATTGTCTAAGCCTTTTTTTTAATTTTATATCTTTTATAATAATTAATATACCCTATTGTATAAGCCATTTCTCGTAAATTTAATATTTTAAGGTAAAACCTTCTATTTTTTAAATTAAGTTACTACTTACTAGTTTTTTAGCCTAACATTTTTTTTTTTTTTGTACGCCGTTCCTATATGGCAAAACATGTAGAAACTTTATTTTTATTTATAAGACCTGTATAGTGCATACCATACCACTCATGTTTTACAAAATAAATATATCTTTATATCTTTATCTTTATAAGCGGAACCCAATATATTGTTTACAAGGCTACTTACTATAAAGGTGAACTATAACTTACGCTGAGTATACGTAAGTTAAAGATTTTTTGAAAACTAGTCTAGCTGTGCCCCGCGACCTTCATCCGTGTGAAATTGTTATTAAAAATATCATAATCTCGTTCACGACCCCGGGTGATGCGAATTACGAACGCGACTTGCACCAATACGAGTTTCTCACTTGTTACCTTTGTTTGACGCGCGTCGCGATTGCGTCATGGCATGGTAGCGATGCCTTTCATTTGTTTTTTACTCAGTCGCTGTCGGATCGCAAGATACTTGTCACTTGAGCGTGTAGAGAGCGACTGTTGCAACCCCGTGCAGGGCACGCTACCATAGTGGCGATAAGTCCCCTCTTTGAGGAGTGGCTAGAGAGGCGCCACGGCGCCCTCACCTACCGCCTGACGCAGGTCCTCACCGGACACGGTTGTTTCGGGAGGTTCCTGCACCGAATAGGGCGGGAGGAAACGCCCGGGTGTTTCCACTGCGAGGATCGTCCGGAGGACACGGTGGAGCACACCGTAGAGGTCTGCCCCACTTGGGCGGAGCACCACCGTGTCCTTGTAGCGGCGATTGGCGGCGGCGATCTCTCGCGTCGGGCCCTGGTTCAAGCCATGGTCCGGAGCGAGAGGGAATGGGAAGCCGTCACCACCTTCAGCGAAGCAGTCATGCTAGTGAAGGAGGTGGCGGGACGTGACAGGGAAAGAACCTCACGTCCCAGCCGCCGCGGGAGACGCCCTGGGCGTCGGGGGTCACGTGGTGGCTCCCGGCCACCGTAGGTGCGGGCCTGTGGTCGGCGAGCTATGGGCTAGCTCACCGTCCGGCCGTCTTATGACGACAGGCCGTGTCGACGGCGCGTTCGTGTTGCACGCGCGCCTCAAAAAGATGTCAGCAACCACGTAGGGGTCCGCATGGACCGATGCCTGCCAGGGCTGCGGGACTGTTCGAAAGAGATACCGTGGCCCTGGAACACAAAGGGCAAAGAAGGAACATGGATGAGTTTTAGTCAGTACAAGTCTGACACTCCCTTCCGCTCCGCCCAGAGTGGGGGGGGGGGGGTCATTTGACGATTTCCCATCCGAAAAAAAAAAAAAAAAAAAAAAGCGTGTAGGTAAGCCTGTTAACCAAAGACATTAAATTATTTATGAGCGACTGTAAACCAAATTAAAACCCCTTTAATATATCCTCAAACGTACGGCTAAGCCCTTATATCTATCGATTAAATAACTAGGTAACATAACGTTACATCACGCCTGTAATCCTCGAAGAGTAAGGCTGAGGTGTACCTAATAGTACACCCATATTTTGCCAGTTATGTTTAAGTCCCATGTAATAGGGGGCGAGCCTGACTCCGTGGCAGCTACTTATAAATTCCTGATGGAAAAAACCAATAATACTTTGATCATTCACATCAACCGGGCACAAATTCAGACTCCGTGGCCGCTACTGGAAAATTCCTGATGCAAACACTGTAACATTTTGCCCGACCCGGGAATCGAACCGGTCCTCATGCTCAACAGACGCGCTTGTGAACACCAGACCAGCGAGGCAGAGGCAACGAGGTAAGTTTAAATATATATCATCACTAATAACATATAAAGGGAATGCCCGCCTAGTTTCGGACTAGACCGCAGCCCTTAATCATAAACTAATGTGAGAAAAGCCGTTAACATCCATAAACATGAATAGTTACTTAATACGGGTTGAATAGTAGTGTTTACACACATCCAGTATGACTGGCTAAACTAGGAACATATTGAAAGAGGATTTTCAGTACTCGATTCTCGCTCAGGCTTGCGGAAAAAATAGAATCTACCTTGTAATATTATCCCAAGCCTCGTTCGAAGATAAAGAGAACCCGGATAATACAATCGTTTCTTATCAACGGTCATTTGCACGGAGTAGACCGCGCAAGTACCTGTACCACATTTTGCAAATCTTATCACAATAATATCATAAGGAGGCTATGTATACTACGGTTTTTACGCAAAATCTGACCTTTTAAAAAGTTCTGCTAGTCGCGGTTAGCACCATAGTGCGTTTTAGGTAAAATCGCGCGTAGACGGCGCGTGAAATGAGCGTGTGAAAATCGTGAATAGGCTTCATACACACGCACGTGGTTTTCTAATGGGGGTATCACACGATCCTTAAATACTCATTTTTCCACGTTCATACAACTGGTTATACACGCATGCCGCCGGCTGGGTTAACTCAGGGTTCCTTAACAATATAAAAATTGCGAATCATGTGTGGTGTAACTCTGAATTATAAATTGAGGAATGAGGTTTTACGAGAAGTTGCGGTTTAAAAGAAGATGTAGTGACAAAAATTGAGAAGAGTATGCTTAAATGGTTTGGTCATGTGGAGAGGATGAGTGAAAGGCGACTAAAAAAAGGTATTTACAAGGCAGATGTGAGTGGCCGGGAGGGGACGCCCTAGAGAGACATACACTGACTTTACTGGTGAGGTTCCACGGGAAGGTCAGGTGCGTAGTCCTCGCAACCGGCGCCGCGGCGTGCGAGTACGACCAGATGTATGAACTTGGACGAGGTAAAAGGAGTATGTAAGAATCGTAGCAGCTGGCGTTCTGTGATTTCTGCCTACACCCATGGTAAAAGGGCGTGAGTTTATGTATGTGCATATAAAAAGAAAAAAATACACTATCAACTAACACGTCCCTCGTTTTACTACTCACCCTGTAGGTTGTGTATGTAACTTAGCTCATTGTCGACGAGTAGTGTACGACATTGGTAATTAGGCCATGCTTGAATGGTAGGTGTTCTATTTAGGTTACTTTGTCGATGGTGAGGGTATATCCCGTCCTACAAAGATTGTCTTCATTACCTATATTATGGAGTATTAATTGTGTTCTGTTGATGATTCAGACTTATTTGGTTTGAACAAGACATTTAGAAGTAGGTATTTTCATACTGTATTCTCGTGAAAAAACATCAATATTAAAGCTGCAGGCATAATTGGAGCTTTAATTTTGATGTTTTTTTAAGAAAATACTTTATAAAATTTTCATTATCCTTAATACATGTTTAGACTAGCTTGGAATTGGCCGAACATAGTTGTTTACTTACAAATAGGGTTCATCGACACCGTAAATAACACTTCGCGATAAATTTGAAATTATATTTGCTAAAAACATTTATTAGAAGACTCCTAAATTTTTTTAAGAAAATCTTTCTTCTTGCAAACAACAAATGAGAGTGATGAAATAAATACTAATAAACTTCCATGAAATATTTAATTAAAAGCTTGCTATGACAAATTACTTCATTGAGAATGTTCATCATCGAGATGTACGGAACTTTGAAAAGAAAAGTGTTAATATCGTTTAATATTACCTCATGTTTCAAGGTACTTAAACATATTTTGAATTTATTAAACTACTTTTACCTATTTACGTTATGATTGTTCATTTCTGTAGCTATAGACACTGTTATAGTTCATTTATCCTTACATCTATATACAGAAAAGCGATACTCTAAAAAAACCATAAAAAAAGAATAAGAATACTCTCTCAGTATCTCGATGATGAACTTCTGAGTCACGTAAGTCGTTTTTTTTTCAAACTTTATGTAAACGGTACATCGGTATTTTCAACTTCGAAGTTCAGTAATACAGTCGTTAAAAAGAATCTTCTCATTCCAGTAAATTGATCACTAAGGTCGTCTTTTCCTCGCCAGGATCGATACTACTATTCAGTAATACAATCAATGTTTAAATTAATCCGATGTAGGAATGCGGAATCGGATACGATATGATTCGCTTCGTGTACACGGCCCATTTAAGAACAGACGGTAGGTAGGTAGAGGTACACTACTTAAATTTTTAATAAGTGGATAAGTCCTGACGACTTACCTGCTAAGCGCGTCAGTAGGTAGGTATTTCATCGCTCATACTTATTTCATTAAGACCTGATAAAGTGTTTGAGCCTTAATCTTAAGTGATGGAAAGAATAAATAAATAAATTTTCATTCTACTTGAATTTAATTTGGGTTTCCAACGCTTAATAAATATGGTAACAAGACCATTCCGCGAGTGAATCACTGTATATTTTTTGTGAAAGCGTTTTATACAAATTAACGGGTGTTTTTGAAGTGTAAAATTGTAAATAAAATATAGAGAGTCAATTAGGGTTCAAGTTCAGAATACTACAGAGCTTTTTATTTTAATTAATTTTGGTTCTCGTCCTATAAAAATATTAACATAAAAAGCCTAATCTTCAACATTTTGTAGATACAAAGGTTCTGAAAAGTTGATAGAGGAAAAAGGTCCTCGTTAGTGATTAATCATTTTAGTATAACATCTTGAATTAATATTATTACAAGAAATGTTCTAATGAGGATCTTTTATCCAATTATTTTGATAGTATACAATGGGTAATTGTTAACATAAAAAGAAGATAACATGAGTATAAAAAACTAAATGAAAAAGACGACAAGCTTTTGCTTTCAGACGTCAGAAAACTAGTAAGTAATAAATCATGAAAATAAAGAAACTTCAGAATAATGTGTCGTCTTTAGGCTGTATAATATTTTAGTAAGAAAAATAACTACTGAAAAAGAATACCTGTTACATTTTCTCTTAAAATTATAGTTACATAGAATGTAATATAATACAACATTCTTGTATCACGAAAAAGATCTAGATGTCTTATTAGGCCCATCGTCTCCGTTAAATAAAAGTGTTCTTTTAAAACCTAAATAAAAACTGTGTAAATCTGTGAGAAATACCTGATGGAAAAACCCAATAACACTTTGCCCGACCTGGAAATCGTATCCAGGATTGGTGATTTGAGTTTGTATTGTATGTAACTTTCTACCGTGCTCCTGGTTCATTTATCAAAGAAATAAAAACGTAAACCATTTGTACATATTATTATACAAGATTATTTTTAGTATATGCGAAACCGAACCGATCAGAATAAGTAACTGAATCGATTCCAAAAAATTTTAACCCATTTATATTTTGTCCCAAAAATATTTAAAAAAAGTTACAAGTTGGATACCGAGCGACATTAAATACCTATCGCAATCATTTAGGTACCTGCTGCCAAATTATTATTATCAATGAGCTCAAGACGACGCGACGCTGGAGGCGTGCTGCATGGGGACAACGTTTTTGTGCGGACAACCATGTAACAGAACAAGCTTATAACTTTGTGATTTTTTATGATACAGTTTTGAAATTTTGTATATAGATTCTTTACATAAAAATACTAGACACGCGTTTCAGGTTTCGCATATACTAAAACTAATGTTGTATTTTAGAGAAGAAGCAAAGCTGACCTTTATCTGTTAATGTAACAATGTTATAGTAGCGATAAAATTAAAACATTGTTTATTGGCGATATTATACCTACTCGCGCATACAACATCGCGGTTTAATCACGTCTGTTCATACAACAAGTCAATATTTCACGTTACGTTAGGGTCAATTCACACCGAGACGTGACGCGACGAGGCGTGTCACTGTCAAGTAATTTTATGTTTTTTTTTCATTTGGAAATGCATAGTATCGTTTGGCTCGGGCCGCGTGACGTTTCGCGGCGCCGTGAGCGGCCGCACGTCTTTCAAACGTTACTAAGCATTTCCTAATGGAGATAAAGCATAAATGGCTTGAGTGCACGCTGCGTCCCGTCGCGTCACGTCTCGGTGTGAATTGACCCTTACGTTTCACGTGGCATTAAATAGCAGTAACCTATACAATTGCTATATCTATATTGTTTTTTTCCTGCTGTTTAATGCCAACAGCATTACTCGGAATTTATAAATTAGTTTCTTTCCCTACGATTTTCTAACAAGTTAGAAAATAATAATTTTGAAAGTTTTTCTTTGTATTTTGATGGAGAGACAATTTTTTAGCAAATATTCCACTACAGAATTAAGAAGTAGGTACCGTTTTTGATAATTTCATTTTATTGCATTTTTGTACTCCTGATATGTTCTGGTAAACTCATAAGGCTAATTTAATATTAATTCTGTTCCGCTTGTTCGTGTTTAGAGTAAAGTGTTTATCCGAGCTGTAACAGTAATATAGGCCCTTATAAGTAAATGCATGAGGCGTCTACATCCTACCCGTACAAATGCGGGGTACATGGCGATTCTTTAGCCCTCCAATATTCAATAGCAGTTATATTTCACTTGTCCATTACGCGTGAATTCCATTATGTAGAAGCGAGAAGCCATCGATTTTTTCGATTCCTGCGTATCTATTATGTGTGCGTAACGTTGCCGGCCTTCTACATCATCAGGAATTCCGGCTCGGAATTCACGATGAGGTCCGGTTTTGGAAGCGCAAAATATATTTGATTTATAGAAGCGCATCGCGTTCGTGCCGATTGTTTTTTTCGGTGCCTGCCCCAGTTCCATCTGGTGGTCGCCGGCTGAGATTATTCGCGTCAGGGCGAAAATACCGTACGACGCGCTACTACATTTTTAAGCATTATGCACTCGGGTAACTAAACAAACAACCAGGACGACCAAACGTGCGGACGCGCACAAACTGTTCACTCGGAAACGGACTGCTCATAAATTTCGGAGCTTATACCGTATGCTGTACAGTAGCTAAGAGTACAGGAAACACGTATCAAATCACTCAATATATGAATGTTTTGGATTCTTCTCGTGATTTCTATAATATTGTGTGGGGGTTGGGTTCCACTAAAATAAGTATTAAATACTGATAATTAATATTTTTTATACGCAAACCCAGCGTAGGGAACTATAGCTGTTTTTTTTTTGACATGGAAAGAAAAATTCTAGTGCGAGCAGGGTTCCGGTGTACTGAATCGGAAGGTCGCAGGTTCAAACCCTGCTCGCACTAGATTTTTTCTTTCCATGTCAAAAAAAAAAAAAACTGATAATTAAGTACGTAAATTATCAATATTTACTACTTATTTTAGCCGTTTCTTCAAAACAGTACGATTAAATGAAACAGTATTTTTAGAAACAGTAAAATTAGTATCCTACAATATTGGTACGAATATCTACTCCACCAAGGGCAGATTTTTATTGAATTTTTGTTTGATTTTATGTCGGGACTTTTATTTCGTGTTACATTTGTCTGTAAAGTTAAATTGTTCATTGTGGGTTTATTACCTAAATACAAGTCTTCTACCAGAAAATATGAAAATTATAACTTTTTTATCTTTAGCTTCACAAACTTAATTTTCTCAATTATCATCATCATCCTCATCATTTAGACGACAATCACCCACTTCTAGGTATACCAAACAAATGCCTCTTCTTTATCTGAAATTCACGACTATTCCATGAGTCGCCTCGAGCGTCGTCAGCCTCCTAAATTGTTCTAAGTGATGTGCTTTGATCATTCAGGTTTCCTTGACGCTATTGAGCCAAAACCAAATAGGCAATCCTCTCACTTCGCCAGTTTAACAGGGGGTGAGCTTATTGCCATCATCGTGGCAAATATATAAACTCCGTGACCGAGAAGTTCTTGATAGAAAAACCCTTTAACACTTTTGCCGACCAGAGAATCGAACGTCGGACATCATACTCAGCAGCAGCGCTTGCGACCACTAGGCGACGAGGCTGTCTAGCCAGATGTCGTGCCAAACTGCACATAAAGTGTACCACCCTGTCACCGACTTCGTGAACTTTCACTTCACTTTATTTTCAGCAAATGGAGTTTTATTCCTTTCACATTTCCCAATAGACTGCCTCATTCGTCCGGCGGTGGCAAGCACGATTACTGAGCATGAGGTCCTGGGTTCGATTCCCGGGTCGGGCAAAGTATCATTGGGTTTTTCCATCAGGAATTTCTCAGTAACAGCCACGGAGTCTGGAACTGTGCCTGATTGACGGCAATAAGCTCACCCTCTATTATATGGGATTTAAACGTAACTGGCGAAATGAGAGGATTCCTGATTTGGTTTTAGCTGAATAGCGTCAAGGAAACCTGAATGATCAAAGCACAACACCTAGAACAATTTAGGAGGCTGACGACGCTAGAGGGTACTCATGGAATAGTCCTGAATTTCAGATAAATGAAGAGGCATTTATTTGGTCTACTTAGCAACGGATGATTGTCGGCTAAATGATGAGGATGATGATTGAGAAAATTAAGTTTGTGAAGCTATAGGGTCGGCAAATAGGCTCGCCCGCTATTACATGGGACTTAAACATGACTGGCAAAATGAGGGTGTACTATAAGGTACACCTCTACCTAACCCTACTGAGATTACAGGCGTTATTTCCTGATACGATGCCGTCTCAGAAATACTTTAACTGGGTATAGTACTTAGAACTACTAAACAATTCCATCGATCGTGCTAACCTCACATCCTTCCACGTATTACCTACTTAAAGACATTTATTTCACTTGAAACCACGTCAGAAGACGTTGTATATGGAGCGATATAAACCCTGCCTAAGTTTACTGCGGCCAAGTTTGTAACGATGCACGATGTCTCTGTTCTTGAACGATTATATTGTAACGAGGTGAATTGGGGTTAATTTTTAGGACAGCTTTATTTTAAATATTTAATGATAGGTTCAGTTACTACCTTTCCGATGTTGCTGTTCTTCTCAGTAGCTGGAGGTATTCAATTGTTCTAAGCGTCGCAGGCAAGACATTAGTCGCGCGGCAGTCGAAAGCAAAACTGATGTGGGCCCAGTTAACCATTATCAATTTTTAACTGAGCCGTGGTCCCAGTTCCATAGTGGGCCGAATGAACCCTAACCGTTTTTTCACGGGTGACCACTGAAAACCAGCGCTGTGTTGTGCCCCCCCCATAGCACAGCATCATGCTGAGTGGTAACCTTCTTATCGCAGTCACGACGTGCAAGCTGTTAACTTTTTTCTTTTTATTTTGTTCCGTCCTGTTGAATTTATAGTTTATTTTTTACTTTTTGGAATTTTGTATGATGCACGTCATGTCCCTGCGACTTATAAATATTTTTTCTTTCTTTCTTTTTTCTTTTCTTTAACCCATTGATTTTTGGGGTCGCGGATAAATAGTTTCTTTTTATCATTTTCACAGGCCGTAATATTTTATGTCTGAACTTATAATACTAATTTCCCGTTACAGTTAACGATCAATGCACTACGATTATAGCTGGGCAGATTTATGGTGAACGCTGTAGTGTTTGCCAGGAATGTGTTGCTATCCTGTTGCTAACGTATTCGAAAGTTTGTCAAAAAAAATTTAAAAATCGACGGCGCGGTTGGCGCAGTGGCTGAGCGATTGCCTGCTTTGCTGCGTGCCGCGGGTTCGATTCCCGCGCGGAACAAATATTTGTATGGCCTACAGGTAGTTGTTCCGGGTCTGGTTGTGTGTAGGTAAATATAAATGTTTGTATACGCACCCACGATACAGGAGAATTACCTAGTTTGGGGTAATGTTTTTTAAAAATAATGAACAATAAAGATCTGTTTCAGTCTAACTATTGGATGATACAAAATAGGTCAACCGCCACCTCTTTGTATCTTGAGCCCGCACATTGGTATATAAATCATCTAGAATTTATGACAGATGTCACATCTGACACTTGAAGGCTAGGATTACCTCGCTTTGGCAGGGATCAGACACTACCCGTGCCACATCTTTAGACTAAAATCCGACCCAGACTTAATCGGTAAAGGGCTTAGACGTAGAAATACTTCTTTACTATCGAATTGATGACATTCGATTTACTAGGATTTCCCTAATACCAATTTAGTCTCGACCTATCTTCAATTTGTGTGGATTATTAACAATCAGATTTGACCTTAAGGAGTTCTTAACTGAATAATTTAATCTGTTCAAAAAAGATGACTGATGACTACCTTGGATTCTCAAATATATTTAGCCTTGTTACATGTGATAGTAATTTGCATGTAAATGTCATATCATAACTTTTAAACACCTTGCTCGTCATAAAATGTTCATGATTAAGAGAGTTACTTTTAATTAGGTATGCAAACGCCCTATTTTATATAAGAATAAATCTATACTAAAAATTTATTCTCCTCGAACAGAACCTAATTAATAGTTTGGAGTGGTTTCGAAGTATATCGAACTCGTTTATTACGCTCAAGGCCCATTAAACGGCTTAAGTTAAGTCAAGTAGATCCGAAGGTAAGTTGAATATTTAAAAAAAGTAATCTCGGAGAAGTCGTTTAGAAACACGGGGAAAACTTGTTTTTTTTTAAAGATTGTTAAAGAAGATATGTATTTCTTTTAAATGGATTAACAGAACGAGTTCCTTTACTGAAACAGTGTTTGTTTATTTTTTACAAGCTGTTATCCGCGACTTTGTCCGTGTGGAATTTTATAAAAATGTTTGTTTAATTACTCGTTTTTTTTTCTAAAATAAAAGTAGCCTAGTTACTCCTTATAACATTCGCTATATGCCAGTAACCGTTAAGATTGATCCAGCCGTTTCGGAGATTAGCCGGAACAAACAAACAGACAATTAAAAAATGGCTGTGATATAGAGCCTTGATATTGATTCTTACGGCCGCATTATAGAATGATGCTGAGTCATGAATCTAGATTTAAAAATAGAATTGCCTTAAGATTTGTAACAAATCACGCCATTTTAAACAAACGAACATCGTGCAATATAAAATACAATTTTAAAGACAATATATTATTTATTTCAGCTCCATAATCCCTTTTATTTTTTACGCTCCTAGTAAGTAGTAAGTACTCACCAGTGCTACAACATCGGATGAAGTACGCAGAAACCAGCAGATCTGTCGTTTAACCGAATTTTATTACAGCGTCAGAAGATTGAGGATTACAGGACCTTTCATTCCGCTCCACATATCTTGACGTTTTGATAGATTGACGGAGGGAACCTTCGCCATTCCCGTTCACATAACGCCAATAAGTCACCTGTCGTTATTTGATTTTTGTTTTATTTATTTTGAACATCAACACGATACTTTACTAAACCTATCATCGAGCTAATGGCGTCAAAACATTCCTAATGTATTCAAAAGATTGGCGGTATTATTTATTTATTTATTAAACACTTCAAGCACAAAGTACAGAGGCGGACTTAATGCCATATGCATTTTCTACCAATCAACCTTTGGGTGTTACCACATCGTATAGCAATGTTTAGCCTCTGGCCAATGTAAAGCTAGTCGTTGGACCATTGGAAGTGTCAACCAACCCGTTACTTGTTGTTAGAAAAACATACAATTACCTCAACGATCCATAAAACAAGACAACACTATCACAGAGTCTCACAGTTAAGTCATTAGAAACATTAAATTTTCGAGGTGTAAGTAAGTTTGTGGTAACTTTACTCCAAGTTTACCTATTAAGTAAGGGTTTATGTCCGATTAGGGTTTGACGTAAGATCACGACCTGGGAGTCGTAACTACAGTAATTAGATTTGTTGATATTTCAGCCTAATATTGTGTTACACACTCTCTAACACAATTCCTTTGGTTTCGGTAAACATATTAATTGGATTATAACCACATCAGATACGCAACTGGAGTGATGTGCCTACACGTTTTATATACTCATAGAATGGCTGGTAGGTTTTCATGAGACAGTTCTGAGAACCTGTTGTAATTAAAACATTTGCTCACAAGAACATGAAAGCCAAATTCGCAGAGAATGTTCAGAAGGAATTCAGTAAATTGGTTTCTGCCTTTTGCTGGCTTATGTACTCACATTGTTACCTATTCAGGATGGAAGGGAAACCGAACGCACGAACAAAAAAAAGTTTTAAAAAACATCCGATGTTTTCTACAATATTGCGATACCTACACGGTCAAAATGTATGGGACTGCTGTTTTTAAAATAACTTATAAAAAATCTATGTGGGGGAGGGGCGAGTTTAGAGTCATGTACTGAATACGTGGTAATAGTTGTATAACATGGCTTTTCTTCTACTAGTGTGATATAGTGCCTTCTGATCGTATCAGAAAAATCCTAGACATTAATTTGAGTGGGCCTTTTTTTTTTTTTTTCTTTTTTCGGATGGGAAATCATCAAATGACCCCCCCCCCCCCCCACTGTGGGCGGAGCGGAAAGGAGTGTAAGACTTGTACTGACTAAAACCCATCCATGTTCCTTCTTTGCCCTTTGTGTTCACTATTCGGATCCCGAAAGACTTCCAAGAAGCCCATAGTGGCGTCACATCCAACCACGCGGCAGCGAGCTGCATCAACAAGCTTGATGTAAACCAGGACAAGGGTGAAGCTAAAGGTTAGTAAAGTCAAATTGCTTGTTCTAGTCAAGAAACTGTATTTTAGCCAGTTTACACCATAATTATTTTTATTATTAGGTATCTCTAAAGCCCTCTATAGTTCTCATACAGTCCCCCACTCCAAATTAAAGGCCCAGGTGCCACATTTTTTGGTGGGGTTAGCACGTTGGTATACATGGTAACGGGGACCACTGTTATGTTTATACAGAGTGGAAGGGATTCCACACACAATAAATTTGTGTTAACACAAAAGTCCCCTACCTACTACTTACGAAATACGTGTGTCAGCAATCAGTCATCGACGCTGATCCACAGATCCGAAGTTTCCCGGTGGAAAAACAAAGGTTTTCTGAACTGCACGAAGGGAAGGGTCGGCTTACAAAGCAGAAAAAATAATCAACACTGTTATTCCGCTCCGGGGTTGATAAAACATAAGGATAAATAAAATAAAGGATCTTTTACATTTAAAAAAATATTAATGAAAATACAAGATGGTGACGTTAACGTTAGTTCTCATTTTGACCACGCTCCACAAAATTTTTGTGCAGACGCCAGCTCATCAAGCTACTTTATCGCTAAAGCATTAAGTTCAAGGTTGATTGGGAAAATTTGTCAGTTTCGGGTAGCTCGATGTGCTGGCGTCTGTACTAATCTACTTATCTGTTACTTTTTCTGCTGTCAAGACTCATTGCTGTCTTACAAATGTAAAGGGTTTGTGAGGATGGATGGATGGATGTTAGTTACTCTTTTAAGCAAGAACTTCTGAATGCACACAGAAAGTCTATAAAGTAACTACACGGGCAAATCCGCAGGCAAAAGCTGTTAATTTATATTACTTTAGATTGAACTTCTTTTTATTAAGAAATAACATCAAAAGCGTCTGAAAACCTTCAGTCGTCGTTTCAATTTGGTAAAATCAAGGGCAGTTCCGTGGCCCACATCAAAGAGCCCCCACCCATGTTTCAATTCTCCCTGTAAAGGTTGCCAATAGAAATCAAAATAAGAAGAACTTGCAAAAGATTCTATTAAAGTCAAAGAATACCAGTTATCAATAAAACCAGGATATTAAAGTACGTCCCACTTAAATAAATTATAATGGGAATACCTGACCATCTTTAAGCGTTATCATTTGTCTGAAAATAAATATTGAACTGAAAATAATGAGGGTAATATGATTTATTTTTGGTGACCTACGCAATCTACACAATGAAGGCTTTAGGAGAAAAAGAAAGTCATATACTTCTATTTTGGTAGGTTAAGTGCTGTGGCTTAGTATAAGGCTGTACTCCTTTCAGTGTGTTTTCCACGTGCCGGAAAATATGGGTAAAAACCTGCCACGCAAAGACTTCGCAAAAATCACATTACATTAGTAGATAATACTTGCTGAGCTCTGATTGAATTGCGCGTCTACTGATTGAGCAGGTAGTTGCTTATGGTGGCACTACACTTTGCAGACTGGGCAAATATTCGCCTTCTATCATTAAAACAAAATGTACTTAATCTCAATAGGCATGAAGAACATTTGGTCTCGATTCAATATCGCGAAAATTTTGGCAAATACGCCATGTGAAGTGCCAGCATTAAGATGCCTTTAATACACTCAAGTATCACGACACCACGACGCGAGAAAGAACATCCAATTACTTACATACCTATATACCTATTCAAGTAACTGTCGATACATATGTGTTTGCATAGAGCACAATAAATGTTTCATGTTGTGTTTTTATCTTCAAGGAATAATAATGGAGCTGCGATATTGTAATTGTGGCTCAAAATAGCAGAAATAAATTCAACTTTCTCTTGAAGAACCCAACTAGAACATTTTCCTAGTTTCTATTTCAGACACGACAAAAGAGGTTTTAAGTTAGGAAGTCTAGCGGATCCAACTACATATAAAATGAAATGAAAAAAGTTAGAGGAAGCTGCACTGCGCAAGTGTTTGCATATAACCGCTGGGCCGAGTGGAGAGTGTGTGCACTTTGACTTCGGCGAGTAACTTAGGGCTCTTGAGATTGCAGTCTCACTCTCAATACCATGTTCTATTATACCCGAGTGTGGCAAATACGTCCAAGAGGCGCTCTTTTATTTTACGCCAGAGATCACGGTAGGAACCTATATATTTTAGACGGATGGTTTAGAAGGCTTTTTGATTTAAATGACATACCGATCTAATTGTAATAAAGGTCAATAAATATACCTACTGCGTCCTTTATGCAATTTTTTTCCTGTATAATGGGCGTAAAAATACCCCTTAACCCTTGTTCTCTCCATCATTGCGATAATTTTTTTCGGATCACACCTGGGTACCTCCTAGTTACAGAGATATTGGGGGTCAAAGATTTTCAAGAGTTTTTTTTTTAATACAAGTTTTTGATATTATATTTTAAATACACTAGTCCAAGCATCCATCAGCACAATGCTTTGAAAAAAGTCGTTTCCCAGCAATAATTTTTATATAGAGTTACTTAGTTTAATGTATAGTCACAGATAATATAATACTACGTGTATAGTGAAGGATCAATGCAGGTTCACTCAAATAAAATACAGATTGCTCAGAAATATTTGAATTTAATCCGTACAGTTCGACCGCTTAGTATCGAAGCAAGCAAAAGAAATAATTCATTTCAATATGGCTGGCAAGTTTTGACAGTTGTCACATTGATGTCGATAGACATCAAAAGCGACACTTCACGTCAAGGCAATAGATTTAAATGATACTGGCCAGTGTGAAAAATAACTTGGCTAAATATTATTAAGCTAACAACTCGGCCATCCTCTTGTAGTGAGTCCTCTCACAAGATCAGTAAATATATAAATAAAATCAGAGAGAAAAAAAATACATCTTTTAGTTAAGCTACACAAAATCATTATAACTTTATCAATAACTTAAAGTGATATACATATCATATTCTTACGTAATAATTGGTTCCATTCTAATTCAGTTCATGTCATTATTATCGTCAATCTGCACAGTCTGTTGTGATCTGCGGTCATCTGTGCGATGCCAATTGCATGACACCATTCGAATCTGCACTGACCGCTCACAACCTATGCTCTATGTCTACGTCATCTAGTTGCATAGTCTGCTATGATCTGTGACCATCTGTGCGATGATTTTCATCATCATTCGTTTCTGCACTGGAAGCTCACAGCCCATGCGCCTAGATTTCACGATACTTAGTCTGCTATAATCTACAATCATCTGTGCGATATAGGTCTCTGATATCAATCACTTTCTGCACTGATTGCTCATAGCCTAAGTATCACGTCGTCAAGTCTCTTGTCTTGTCTAGTCCATATTTTAAGTCAACAACTTAGCAAATCATCAATTATCGTCCTTTACAAATCAAAAAATCTCATTAACAATGACTCATAGGTATTTACTAATTAACTTATATTATTATTAATTTCAAGTCATTATTTCTTTTCATTCTTTTTTTTAAAATCATTTTTAAGTTACAGTAATCATACAGTAGACTTTGATCCTAATCTGAACCTATCAATTTTATTCATCGCCATTACTATCAGTTTCACTACCGTCACTGGATACATTTGTATAATTTAGCCAGGGGTGTATCTTATCCACTGCTACAACATTTTGATACTTTTTATTGCCCCTCCTAGTAAGAGGAGTGTCCTCAATCAAAAACCTGTCATTTTCTAGAATTTTCGTTATTCTATATGGGCCATGGAACTTGGATATAAGCTTCTTTGATTTACTATTTATGTTCTTTATCTATTATTGTTCTTTCAACTCTAATTAGGTCACCAACATTATATAACGTTGCCCTTTTTCTTTTCTTATCAAATATCTTCTTTGAATCAGACTGCTGTTTTTCTATTCTAGACTTAGCTTCCGACCGTATCTTTACTAACTCATTATCACTAACACGACATATAACTTCTTTTAACACTTCATTTATTATATTTTCTGATGAATTTAAGACCTTAAACCCAAATAGCAGTTCTGATGGGCTTTTGCCCGTTGCTTTATTCATGGTTGTATTTATACCTAACTGGATGTTACCGACGTGTTCATCCCAGGTGTTATCACCCTTATCGTGGCATTTTGTGCTTAAAGCGTCTAATATGGTTCTATTATAACGTTCTATTTGTCCGTTCGCTCTTGGAGTAGCCACTGCATTAAGTATATGTTTAATATTTGTACTCTCCATAAAAGATTTAAATTTTGAGCTTTAAAACAAGAACCCCGATCAGTGATAAGACGTGATGGAGTACCAAAAGTGCTAAAATGGTCTCTAAAAATTCTAATAGCTGTGGTACTTTTTGTATCCCGTACGGCACTTATGCTTATAAATTTTGTAAAAGAATCAATAATCGCAAGAATATAGGAGTTACCTCTCCTAGAGCGAATGAACGGGCCTAAAAGATCGGCATGAACTGTATGTAAGGGAATATCTGCTTTTGGTTTTGGATGAAGCATCCCTTCCTTACGACCACCCGGAGCTTTGTGGTGCGCACATTCAAGACACGCTGAAACGTACTTTTTGGTAAAACGTCGCATCTTAGAGAACCAAAATGTTTCGCGAAGTCGACTAAGAGTTTTCTCAAAGCCAAAATGACCTATATTGTCGTGGTTCATTCGTAAAATTTGCCACCTGACGGCTCTAGGAACTACCCATTTTATCTTATCACCAACAATTCTGTACACATGATCACCTTTCAATTGGTAATTTTTATAGACATCTGCTATATAATTTGTATTTTTATCGCGTAAAATGTCTCTAATCCTCCTAATTTCCTCGTCATTAATTTGTACTGTGGAGATCCAGTCCTTAACGTCTATATTTAAAACATCGAGTACGTGTGGCTCATCATCGCTCGCTACGGGCTCAGTCACAGGTGCACGACTGAGAGCATCTACATGTGCCATTCGAGATCCAGGCCTATTTTCAATATCACAGTCGTACTCCTGGAATTACACCCACCACCGTGATATCCTCGGTATAAGATCACGTTTGGTAAGTGTCTTGCGTAGCGCATTACAATCGGTTATGATCTTAAATTTTAATCCCAGCAAGTAGACACGGAAACGTTTCAGTGAGGCTATCACTGCTAACGTTTCCAGTTCAAACGAATGTAATTTTTGTTCATCTTGAGTGGTTTTCTGACTGTAATACGCCACGGGTCTAAGCATTCCGTCGCTATGTCTTTGTATTAAAATACCAGCAATCCCTAACTTAGACGCATCGGTGTGTAGTTCAGTTTCAAATCTCGAATCGTACAACGCCAAAATAGGACGTTCAACAAGTTTTTGTTTCAGTGTATTAAAGGCTGTTAAATGTTCCTCGTTCCATTTCCATGTGAAATTGGACCTGAGGAGATCAGTTAGGAGGCGCGCGATCAGGGCGAAATCTTTCACGAAACGCCGAAAGAAACTAGCTAGTCCGATGAAACGTCTTACGTCATGTACGCTCTTGGGTACGGGGAAACTTGAAACAGCTAACGTCTTACGTGACCCCGGTCTTACGCCTTGACCACTAACTTGAAACCCCAAAAAGTCTATTTCTCTATAGAAAAAGTTACATTTCTTAAGTTTTAACGTTAACCCGGCCTCATGGAGTAGCTTAAGTACTATCTCTAACCGTTCAAGACCCTCTTCGAACGATCTAGCAGGAATTAAAACGTCATCCGTGTATATAATGGCAAAATTAACTTTAGACTTTGAGAGTATCTTATTCATAGCCCTTTGGAAAACTGACGGAGCATTTGTCAAACCGAAAGGCATCCGTTTAAATTGATATTGGCCATCCGGTGTGACAAATGCCGTCTTGTCCTGGGAGCTTTCTTCAATAGGCAATTGATAATAGCCTGACGCATAATCAAGCGTAATAAAGAGAGAATGCCCAGCTAGCATATCCAGCTGGTCGTCGATCAATGGTAAAGGGTAATGTTCTTTCTTTGTTTTATTGTTAAGAGCGCGATAATCCACGCATAGTCTTTGTTCGCCAGTCTTTTTCTTTACAAGCAGTATAGGGCTGGCGTACTGAGAATTAGATTCGCAGACAATATCAGCGTCTATCATTTCCTGTACCATTGATCGAACCAGCTAACGCTCGGGATATGAAAGTCTGTACGGACGATATACAACTGGTTTAGCATCAGTTAATTCAATCTCCATCTTTACTACGTTAGTGAATCCCAAATCATTCAAATTATTCGAAAAACACTCCTTGTATTTGTTTAATAAGCTTTTTAATTGATCTACTTGATTACTGGTTAAATTCGAGTCATAATTAAATTCTGAGCTAAAATTACTAGCATTGTTATTCAAAAGATTTACGTCAACATAACCGTCAGTTCTAAAAGCACGAGTCATTAATGAATCCTTTTTAAGCAAAACTACCTTGTCAGATATATTTAGAATCAATAAACGACCACGACCGTTATCTAATTCATACTCTCCTGGTAGGAGGTAAAACTCATGTTCAGACTTTCCACGAAGTGAACCGCGCACGTACACAGCTCCTGAATAATTGCCGGTACAACTAACTTCAACTAGGCACATATCCTTAGCCCGTATTGATGTGTCCGAGACTAATTCGAGATGTAATTTGTTTGTAAGTTCCCGCGTAAATATCAAAGAATCGTAAGTTTTCGTTATAATAATACCGGGCCTTTCAGTAAAACTGTGTCCGATTAATACGGGGTATTTAATAATATTGTCCTCTACAATCAAGGCATCTACTTTTTCTATGACATCTTGTATCTGTTATTACAATACCTCTCATCATAGGTAGATCTGGGTTATTTGACCAATTAATTCCTAGGTTTCTAGCATCACTACAACGAATTAAAGTGCATTGACTTCCTAAATCTATATAACCTACGACCGATTGTCCGTTAAGCATCAACTGCATAATGTACACAATCGTTTCTGGCGGTGCTCTCGGCGTCTATGCGTAAAATATTCTTTTGACCTTGACCCACTTTATCGGTGTTACTTTTATTATCGGAGGGTAGTTTCGGACAATTTAATGTAGTATGTCCAAGTTTGTTACAAATATTGCACTTGAGTATTTTTTTGTACATTTATAACTAAAATGTCCTGGTTCGTTACAGTTGTAACAAACAATAGAATTACTACTACTTGTAGCCTTTAAGTCATTGTTTGTAGGTTTTGCGTTCGATAAAGCGTTAGGTTTCTTATCCCCATGAGGACGCGACCTATCTGTTTCGCGCGGTTGTTGTTTGATAGATTGAAAATATTGTAATACTTGTTCCGGTTCCTGACATTTTAACGCCTTCGCGCCTAATCTTAATGAACGATCTTCGATTCCGTACAATAAACAGTCAACTGCTCTTTTACCTACAATATTACACCGGTTTAACAAATTATTTTTTTCGAAATAATATAATTCTAGTGACTCATTATATTTTACACGTTTAGATAACATTTCTGTAAGTAGCTCTGCATAATCATCACTACTAGGGAATGATTCTAATAATTTTTGTTTCCATTCAGGCCACGAAAATGACATAGTGGGTAACGCTTGGTACCAAGTTTTTGCAAGGCCAACTAATTTAGGTAAAGCATAGTGTATGACCTGATCATCGCCCCATCTATATAATTTCGCACACTCATCGACTTTACTTAGCCACACTTGTATAGTTTGCCCCTTAACCATTGCACGGTGGTTCCGCCTTAGGTCATAAATGAAAAAATTTAATCATCGATTACCCCAATTTAATTATCTATAATGATTTACCGATAAACAAGCTACCCTAAAGTACAAATATGTCACCCATTTTACCTAATTATCACTTATTTTTCTACCTCCGAAGTAAACACATCATTACGTTGCGCTCGCTTTATCAGTAACTCATTAGCACTACTGTTTGTGTAACTGTGAATTCTCAGAATTGCATTATTTTTGAGTGGTGTTTGTGACATGGATTTCCAAGATCAAGGTATGTTATTACTAATTAGTTATATTTTTAAGTTTTATTTTACTTATTATGGCGTATTCTTACGTGCTACGCCACACAGTATTTCTACTAAATATGTATCTTATAGTTGATTTCACATAGACCTACAAAAAATTTCGACCATAATCGAATACTCTCACATATCTAATAAGAATTTAGTTTAAATTGAAATTAGGTTGGTTGTTGTAGTTATTTAACTTAGTTGTGGTTATGATGACGTTTGTAAATAAATTGTAGTTTTAGTTTTCTTGCCTTTTGTTGTACATAATATGTATAATATATAAAATAATACATATTTAATGATAACCCCCTCATGAACAGCGTTAGTATCATATTCAGATGTATTTCCGAACGAGGGAGAATAAATCTCAAATATTGACTATTTAAATTTATATTAAACAGTACATATTGTACAGTTTATTGTATATAATGTATTAAATTATGTAAATAAAGCATTAATGTACATTAGTGAAGTATTTTTTATTATTTACCCTTCAGAAAAAATCCCATTTAACAAATTTAATAAAGTAAAGTATTTATGACCGCGCTTGTAGGGCGCTTGGACCACCGTGCATTGGATCAAAATCAGGTATGACGTTTCCTAACATTGGAAATTTATTACCTTCAGGACGAGTATTTGCCAAGGTATTCACTAATTTAGTCAACAATGTGTCACATTGTCAGTACTATTATTGGAACGTCTAACCGGAGAAGATAAGCGCCTGTCATGGCGCGAAGATCTCGAACCGCTGCAGCTGCCGCGCTAACCCGCATTCCTGCTGACTTGCCGGTGACTACGGCGACTGCTGCCACTCCTACGGCGCCGCCTATGACGCTCACGGCGATAGCTTCGGTTGCTGCTATTTTCCTGACGGCGTCTGTGAGGATCCCGGTCACTGCTTTGGCTGCTGTTAGTCTTACGTCGCTGTCGACGATGCTCACAACGCTCCCGAGGACGGTTTCTTCGCATTGAAACGCTCGAGTCCGTTGCTGATTCATCTTCAGTTTTTGATCTGCGTCTGCCTCGTTTTCTTTTGTCTTTGCGATCGTGTCGTTTTCTTTTTCTTGTATAAGATTTGTGACGATCCAAAGTCTCGGTAGGTGTCACATTTCCATCCTCCATGGTGTTGCGTTAGAATAATGGAAAACGCACGTGTAGCAAAACTCTGATTTGTGGGCGTTTTTACTAGTAATATAGAGCTAGCCTGTCTGATCCCACTTCTGAAATGAAGGATCAATGCAGGTTCACTCAAATAAAATACAGATTGCTCAGAAATATTTGGATTTAATCCGTACAGTTCGACCGCTTAGTATCGAAGCAAGCAAAAGAAATAATTCATTTCAATATGGCTGGCAAGTTTTGACAGTTGTCACATTGATGTCGATAGACATCAAAAGCGACACTTCACGTCAAGACAATAGATTTAAATGATACTGGCCAGTGTGAAAAATAACTTGGCTAAATATTATTAAGCTAACAATAGAATGCTTGGTTGACGGCTTCGTGAAGGGTCCGTTTTCATGTGTTTTGAGTGTACATAAATAAATAAATATGTATCTGTTACCTTAAATACGCAATCGCCCAATATGAAGATCGCTGAGTTGCTGCCCTACATTTTGTGCAATAGGTCGAAGTACAAATGCAAGTGCAGTGAAAGTGACGTCAATGAACATTTTCTTGTAGACTATAATTTAAATAATCCAGCATTCCATAATCATATCTCGATTAGGTCTCATCTCTTTTATTCTATAAGTAATTAATGTATTTTTAATAATTAAATCTTTAATTAAATAATTTCTTAAGTAAATTTGGTTTTTTTTCGATCCTCTGACTGCAGCTAACGTAATTGGCGCAGTCGGTAGGATACTCGCGGGTCGGTTCGCGAGATCGGGAATAGGTAGCTAGGCTTCGTTACTAATTCGCGTCGCGAGTCACCCGGGTGACTATCAAGTCCCAACACCGAGTATCCAGAATCTACGGACCTGCTGCAGACCAGGAGGAGAATCCAGCAATCGATTCACGAAGAGAACCAGATGAAACCCATGTGAGTACACTTGAATTGATCTCGTGTTGCTTCCCTTATTCTAGTGTTATCCTTAATTACCCTTTGGTGTGTTAGTCTTACCACTTCAAGATTTATCACCCTAGAGCTAACAGTTCTCGCGAGTCTGAATCTCGTCAGGCTCGCCAGCATCAATTAGATAGTTGTAGAGATACAGATTTAAACCAGTCTTTAAGCGACTCATTCGACGAAATGTCTCACGATCCCGATACGATATTTAAGGCTCTCCGCCTTGTCCCGGATTTTGATGGAAACCCTAACGTACTGACAAGGTTTATTAACGTTTGCGATCAATTAGCAATTAAATATCTTAGTAACGCCCCAGGTAATGAGTTTTCAAATCTTTGTCTTATCAATGGCATACTGAATAAGATAACAGGCCCCGCCTCATGCACACTCAATTCCAACGGGATACCTGAAAGTTGGTTAGGGATTAGATCTGCCCTGATAAATAATTTCTCCGATCAAAGAGACGAAACGGCCCTGTACAATGACCTCTCACTTGCTACTCAAGGTAATCGGACACCTCAGGAGTTTTATGACCAATGCCAAACGTTGTTCAGTACTATAATGACCTATGTGACTTTACACGAGACGGTACCTACAACTATAGAAGCTAAACGCGAACTCTATAAGAAGGTTACTATGCAGGCATATGTTCGTGGACTTAAGGAACCTCTAGGATCCCGTATACGTTGTATGCGTCCTCCCACTATAGAGAAAGCCCTGGAATTTGTCCAGGAAGAACTCAATATAATTTATCTTCAACAACGTAATGAACCTTCTAAGACTCATGTCATCCCTAAAGCTACGCTACAACCCCTACCTTCACTTGCCCCATCACCGCGGAATAACTGGTCAATGCCAGTACCCAATTGGCCTGTTCCTGTGGGACAGCAGCCCATGAGGCCTCCGCCTCAACCCTTCAGACTACCACCACCAGGCGCTCATAATATGCGTAACCCTACGAACACTCAAAGGATGTTTAGTGCACCACCTCCTAACTACAACCCCCGGAGTAACGTATTTCGTGTTCCACCTCGGAATAATCCGCCACAATTTCAACACCCTCAACCAATGAGTGGCGTCCAACGTTTCACCCCAAAGACATTACCGCCATCCCAAATGACGACTGGACATGACTGGACTAAGTCAGGAAACCCACCTCCAACAAATTATTTTAAAAGCCGAGAAATGAACTTGAATGACACACATTGCTCGACACATGACGACGGCTACTCATATTACAATAATTACGACTGTTATCGTGACCCCGTTTACATTTATTACGGCGATTGTTATACTAGTGATTCACCTGAGTTCACTTCTGACGTAACTTATTATACGACTGACGAACACCAGTTGACTGATGAGAATCAACCACAGCCAAGTTCTAGCAAGGCTGAGCAGGATTTTCAGGAGATCTCGACATTAAAAAAGCAAAGATAGAAGTAAACCTCCAAACACAGAGGCAGTTGCCGTATATTCAAATAGCCCATCCTCCTCTTAAATTATTGATAGACACGGGCGCGAACCAATCTTTTATCAGTCCCGAAGCTGTCGAACAGTACTTTTCAAGTTATCCCCTAGATTTTGATCCATTTGAAGTGACAAACATACATGCAACTAGTAGAAATGATTTTTCTATTACATTGCCGTGCTTCCCTGAGTTCCTGGATAAAAATAATATGAAGCTATTTGTATATAGATTCCACAATTACTTCGACGGCCTTATCGGTCTAGACCTATTAAGTAAGTGGGAAGCGCGAATTGATTTGAAAGATGGCCAACTACTTACCCGTTTTGCCTCAAACCCTATTCACATGTATAACTCGCAGAACGTAAACCTTTACGAGGACATAATACCAGCAATGTCATCTAAAGTAATTAGGGTTCCCTTAGATACGACGGACGGTGACGCATTTATCCCGGAACAAGTCATTTGTAACTGCATAATCCACGAGTGTGTAACAACTGTCACTAATAACCGTGGTTACTTAGAGATAGAAAATACTACCGCGAACGATATTATTTTCTCACTCGATAGTCCGGCGCACGCAGAACTATTTAACATCGAGTGCGCGCGCACTCAACAACCGGTCTCACGTATTGACGACGTCATCTCGCGCTTACGTACCGAACATTTAAACGAAGAGGAAAAAGCCAACCTAATCACTCTTTGCTCTCGCTATGCGGATGTTTTTTATATTGACGGTGAACAACTAACTTTCACCAATAAGATCAAGCACCGGATCAGGACCACCGACGAGGTCCCTGTGTATTCTAAAACCTATCGCTATCCGTTTGTCCATCGAGAAGAAGTCAAGAGTCAGATAGAAAAGATGTTAGAACAAGGCATCATCAGACCCTCTGACTCAGCCTGGAGCTCACCCATCTGGGTTGTGCCCAAGAAAATAGACGCTTCTGGCAAACAGAAGTGGCGACTAGTAGTTGACTTTCGTAAACTAAATGAAAAGACCATTGATGACAAATATCCCATTCCTAACATAACTGACGTCCTGGACAAGTTAGGGAAGTGTCAATACTTTACCACCCTGGACCTTGCCAGCGGATTTTATCAGGTAGAAATGGACCCCGACGATATTCCTAAGACAGCCTTCAATGTAGAGCACGGACACTTTGAATTTCTCCGTATGCCCATGGGCCTTAAAAATTCTCCATCCACATTCCAACGAGTGATGGATAACGTCCTTAGAGGTCTCCAAAATGACATTTGTCTCGTCTATCTTGATGACATCATCGTTTTCAGCACATCCCTCCAGGAACATATGGTAAACCTAGAAAAAGTTTTCCAGAGACTTAGAGAGTCTAATTTCAAAATCCAAATGGATAAATCAGAGTTTCTTAAGCTAGAAACGGCTTACCTTGGTCATGTGATTAGTAAAGACGGCGTCAAACCGAACCCTGACAAGATCTCCGCTATCCAGAAGTACCCAATTCCTAAGACCACCAAGGAAATCAAGCAGTTCCTAGGACTTCTCGGTTATTACCGAAAATTCATTCCAGACTTTGCACGTACAACAAAACCACTAACTAGTTGTCTGAAAAAAGGTAGGAAAATAAATCTCAACCCCGAATATGTAAACTGCTTTGAAAAATGCAAGACTCTACTGACAAACGATCCCATCCTTCAATATCCTGATTTCACTAAGGAATTTAACCTAACAACAGACGCTTCAAACGTGGCTATTGGAGCCATACTATCTCAAGGCCCTATAGGTAGCGACAAACCGGTATGCTACGCTTCACGGACCCTAAATGACAGTGAAATTAACTACAGCACGATTGAAAAAGAACTTTTGGCTATAGTATGGGCAACCAAATACTTTAGGCCCTACCTATTTGGAAGGAAATTTAGGATATTGACTGACCATAAACCTCTCGAATGGATGATGAATTTGAAAGAGCCAAATTCACGCCTGACAAGATGGCGATTAAGACTGAGTGAATACGACTTTACAGTGCAATATAAGAAAGGCAAAATTAACACCAATGCTGACGCTCTATCACGAGTAGAAATCCATCTAGGCGACACTAAATCCCTAATGGAAGAAATAGATGAACTGAATTCTTTACTAGGCAACCCGACTGAGATAGCCCTCTCTAAACCCAACTCCTCTACTGAGACTGTACACACTAGCCACGAAAATCCTATATTAGAAATCCCGATAACAGACGACCCTTTGAATAAATTTAACAGACAAATACATCTTACTATAGTTAATGACATCAAACGGAAAGCTATCATGACTAAACCATTTGACACACACACACGAATAAGCATACAACTGTCTGAGTCCAACCTGGAAGAAGACTTGGTAAATGCCATTAAGGAATACGTCAACCCCAAGGTTAAGACAGGTCTTCTCATTAATCCCCCTCTTGCAATGTACTCTGTTATTCCCATTTTACAGAATAAATTCAAAGGCTCTTCAATGAACTTAATGTTAACTAAATCCGAGATAGAGAACGTGAAAGAATATCTCCGCCAACAAGAGATCATTCGTCACTATCATGACGGTAAAACTAATCATCGTGGCGTCAATGAGTGCTACTTGTCCCTATCCCGCAAATACTACTGGCCAAAGATGAAGGATCAAATCTCTAAATTCATCAGCGAATGTACCATCTGCGGTCAAGGCAAATACGACCGAAATCCTGTTAGACCCCGATTTCATGTTGTACCTCCAGCGACCAAACCCTTTGAAATAGTTCATATGGACCTATTCACAGTACAAAGCGAGAAATATATAACTTTCATAGATGTTTTCACAAAATACGGTCAAGCATATCATTTGCGCGACGGTACGGCTCTCAGTATACTTCAGGCTCTATTGCAGTTTTGCACTCATCATGGAGTACCCTTGACGATTGTTACTGATAACGGCACTGAATTCACCAACCAGCTGTTCTTAGAGTTCACCAGATTACACAAAATCAACCATCATAGAATCTTAGCCCATTCTCCCAACGACAATGGCAACATCGAGAGATTTCACTTGACTCTACTGGAACATCTACGACTACTTAAATTAAAGCATAAAGACGAGCCAGTTGTGAACCTAGTGCCATACGCTCTTATAGCTTACAACTCTTCTATACATAGCTTTACGAAGTGTAGACCATTTGATCTACTAACTGGACACTTTGACGCTAGAGACTGTCTCAACATCGATACAACTCAGCACCTCTTACAGCAATACCTTCTAAATCATAGGGAAAGAATGAAAACAGTTTATGACATAATCAACAGTAGATCCTTAGAAAACAGAACCGCTTTAATAGGAAATAGGAATAAAAATCGGGAACCAGAACTAGAATACGCCCCAGAACAACAAATTTTTGTAAGAAACCCTTTAGCTCAACGACAAAAGTTAGCCCCCCGTTATACTCAGGATACTGTACTGGCAGACTTACCCATACATATCTATACTTCCAAAAAACGCGGCCCCATAGCCAAGTCCCGCTTGAAACGTATCCCTAAAACAGCTAATTTGTTACAGAATACTTCTAATAATGATCCTTCGGATCATCCGGCCTCAAGAGATAAAACTTGAGAGTTTGGCAGACGGACCAGGACTACTACCCCACAAACTTGGACCTATGAGACTAACCACTCACCATCATACATTTATACAGTATGTCCAACTCAACGACATCAAGGACAAGGTAGACTCTCTACATAGTCAACTGACAAGTTACAAGACACGACTTGTTAACGACACCTACTTACTCTATGAGACACAAATTGACTATTTAACTGACAAACTTGGCAAGGTTTTAAAACAATTAAAATCATTAGAACCTAACAGAGTAAAAAGAGGTATTGTAGATGGCCTCGGCTTCGTAATCAAAAGCATAACTGGCAACCTTGACCATAATGATGCTGTAAAGTACAACGAAGCAATTAATCTTTTAAGGAGTAACCAGGATAAGATAGTATCTGAATTTAATAATCACATTAGCATAAATAAAGAGTGGATATCTGAACATAATAACATTTTGACACAAATTTTAGATAATCAGGGTAGAATTAACACAACTATTGAATCAATATTAAATAACAAGGTATATAATGAGATTAGCTTGATAAAATACGCCAAGCTTGCTCAACTCTTAATTATTGTAAGCGAAAATGTTGAAGACCTTGCTCAGGAATTAATCAAGTTAGAAAATAGTTTAGCATTCATCCGTGCATCTAGCACCCACCATTCTATGATAGATGTAGATACTCTTAAAACTATGATAGGAAAACTTAAAAATATCTATGGTAATGAACAAATAGTTAACCTCGAACTTAGACAATATTATGATATAATTAAACCAGGATCATACTACATAGGCAATCAAATAGTTTTCATATACAAATTCCCAATAATTTCCAAAGAGGTATACAACCTTTATCATCTATCTATTGTCCCTAATAGAAATAATCGAGCTCTTATCCCGACATATCCCTTCCTAGCAACAAACGAGATTTCATTCTTGTACATAGAGACAGAATGTCCGAAGCTCAACAACTGGTATCTCTGTGAAGAAGCTACTCACCACCAGCTCCGCACCAAACCTGATTGTATCACCGAGCTCATCAGCAACCAGATCCTGAAGGAAACCTGCGAATTTTCCACAGTCACTCTGAAGAAGGAAGCCATGGAAAAATTGGACGACGAACACTACGTCCTATCTTTTCCACATCCAAGTAAAGTCCAACTTCTCTGCGGAAGACGAGATTACACCACACTTCAAGGAAGCTACCTCATCACGATCCCCGTCGGCTGTTACCTCAAAACTACGGAATTCACCATTAGCAACATCAATGACGAAGTGAAAGGACAGCCCCTAAAACTAACTGAAATCCCATCTGATACAAAAGGGCAATTCAAGATTGCATCCCACATCAAGCTAAACTCCATCGATCTGCAAGGACTACACAGCATCCAAGACAAAATTATGATGGAAGCCCCGATCAATAACGCCAGCGCCTCATTTGACACATTATACCACACAACGATACCATTTTATCTGATGCTGTTTGCTGCAGTAATACTACTAATCTTCATTTTACATCGACACCACAACTTCTGGACATGTAGAAGCAGATCAAAAGAGGAAGAGCAGCCACCACATTCCGGAGATCAGCAACACCATGACGCGATCCCGCCAACATTTTCACTCAACGTGCTAAAATAGTTGCCGTTCTAAAGGGGGAGGAAATACGCAATCGCCCAATATGAAGATCGCTGAGTTGCTGCCCTACATTTTGTGCAATAGGTCGAAGTACAAATGCAAGTGCAGTGAAAGTGACGTCAATGAACATTTTCTTGTAGACTATAATTTAAATAATCCAGCATTCCATAATCATATCTCGATTAGGTCTCATCTCTTTTATTCTATAAGTAATTAATGTATTTTTAATAATTAAATCTTTAATTAAATAATTTCTTAAGTAAATTTGGTTTTTTTTCGATCCTCTGACTGCAGCTAACGTAATTCCTTCGTAAGCATAATCTGATCCGATAACGGTGCCCACTGCTGGCGCACAGGCTTCCCCTCTGATAGACTGAGTGAGCCATCATACCATTATCTTCTCCTTCAACCTGCGAAGGCAAAACGCGGAAATCAATAATACACTCAGGGACACATTTAACCGTCCACCCATCTCCAATTCCTTATCGTTTGTTTATGTTAACTTACGCTTTGACTAGTAGGCGTAATTTAGTAAGTATGCAGTAAAATAAACAATCGTTGTTGTTTGTTTACTTTTGTGGTCTTTATTCAACAATAATCAGTTTAGTCCAATTTTGACGTTCTCGCCGCACGTTTTGTGTGAAGGATACATTTGCTTTAAAACGTTGTGTTACCGTTTCTTCGAATAAAACCGAGCTGTTCAAATACTGTGATTCCGTTTACACCAAAAAAAAATGCCCCTGGACGTAGCTGGAGCAGCTAGGGCTGTTGCACTCGCAGACGCTGGGTTTAGCCAGCGTCGGATTGGAGGAATGCTTGGATATCCACGAACCACTATACAAGATGCTATCCGGCGTTACAGAGAGACCCTGTTCTCTGATGAATCAAGAATCGCTTTACGAGGTCCCGATGGACGTCAGCGCGTGTATAGACGCCGCAGTGAAAGGTTTGCTGAATGTGCTGTGGTTGAAACAGTGGGCTGCGAGGGATTCTCAATAATGGTGTGGGGTAGCATTTATTACAACACCCGTACAGAGTTGGTCGTCTTCGATAGAGGCATCGTTCATGCTCACAGGTACGTGAAAAAAGTCCTGTAACCACATGTGATTCCGTTTGCACCAAACATTGGCGATAATTTTGTTTTAAAGCACGACGACGCTCGTGCACACTCCGCGAGAGTTGACACCGATTACTTGGACGCCGTCAATATTCAGCGATGACCATGGCCAGCTCGGAGTCCTGACCTGAACCCAATAGAACATGTATGAGACAACCTCAAAAGACGGATCCACAGTCGTACACCAGCTCCTACGACCATCAGTGAGCTAAAAACTGCAGATGTAGAAAAGTGAAGAACATTCCCCAAAGCGACACAAAAGACATAATGGACTGGCTTTCAAATCGGTTGCAAGAGGCCATTAGGGCCAGAGGAGGAAATACACATTATTAATCCGATAATTTAGAGCCCACTTTTTTTTATAACATTTTTTTAATCTTTATTTTTTGTAAGAAGACTGCATATTCTCATTTTTTTTATTTTTTGTCTTGGTTAAACCATTTTATACCTTACATATATACTTTTTTTTCGTAAAGTTTCACCCAATGTAATATTGTAACAAAATTAATTAAAACACAATAGAATTTTGAAGAAATTGACAAAATGTAGGTGGCCGGATAAATGTGGCCCTGAGTGTAGATACAATGATAGAAATATTTTTCGTTCTATTATTTTAATTCTTCGTAAGTGTATTGAAAAACGTTTTCGATGTAGTTCTCGGCTCCATAACGCCCTAGCCGGCGGCTCGGGTGTGAATTCTGCCTCGGCTGCAATGACAAAATTTGCCCACTTGTATCAAAATATGTTATATAAAACAATTTGCTTTTATCAACAAATAAACATTTATTTCTTCTTCTGGTCCTAATTTCAAAAATATTAGAATTTTCTATTTTTTATTTACGGCATCATACCTTGGCTTTCCTTTCAACCTGCGAAGGCAAACCGCGAAAAAAGCAAATTACATCACAGTTTCCTTATAATTAATGACAAATATACTTCTTGTTACTCGTCATTTCTGAGAATCGTTCCTTTGACTTGAAGACTGTTTAACAACAAGGTTAGAATGATACTTAAACAAACTCTGTCCTATTTATGTGTACCCTACACAATCTTTAGGTATAAAGTTTACATCTTCATGTATTTTAAAATGTATAAGTGAAGCTTAGCAATCACTATTAATGCACCTAAGTGGGGCAGTGTGACCTGATTCTGATGCCTTTATGCTATATTTTAAGCATTCTTATTCACTAACCTTGATTTTGATTTGCAATCCTCTTAGTATCTTGCAGAGAAATACTTACTATACGTACGTATGTAAGAGCCTAATTACGTATCACAATTGTATGAAAAATTCTTCCATTTTGATAATACAATAACTATAAAATTATCGGTCGTCGTATTGTTTAAGAATATTGTTTATATTAGCTGTAAGTTTCCCGAATAGTATAAAGTTTTGGTGAGAAAAACTAAACCAAAAATTATAATTATGAAAGGTCGTCGCACACATGCTTGTAAGTCTTGCTCTGAATTAGGATCGCCTCGCGCTGTTTAGTAGTATTTCTAAGACACTCCATACTTTAAAGCACATTTAGAAGCACCTTAACGGCATCACCTCTGATTGGTATCAACTTGTCAACGAGCTTACGTCGTCGTCGGGGCGTCGCAAGACCTCTCGCTTACGTAGAACTTTTGCCAGCCGCAACCGAGGCAACGCTGCGGCGACGTCTCTGAGTTGCTGAGCCGATCCAATAATGTGCTTACGTTTTGTGTGTTGGTCCCTGTTTTACGATAAGCCAATGAGGTGTAGCTTATATAATAATAATAATAACTCACTGAGTAAATGTGTTAAAAAACAGCATTGTAACTTCAAACAAGTTGCCACATAAAGTATTATTTTTCATGTTCTTGTGCATGAATTACTTTTCTCAACACAAAGGACTTGGTTTTTTGGAAAAGTCTGTGGAGATAAACATTAATTAACTTATAAATACATTTCGCTACTAACGAACCACACGCCATGATTATTCCGCTTTTTCCCACGGTTTCGCCAGCCACGTAGAAGTTAGAAATTAGGTATCGCACAGGAACTTACTACCGAGATAAAAGTATCCTGTTTCCTAACGATGGTATGTTTACTTTTACACTTAGAAAGTAAGTAGGTATGGATGGACCGATATTTTGTAATTTTATGTCTTATTCACTCTTGGCGAACATTCTAGATTAAAATTTCTTTCTAGACTAGGATATTATTTCCTTTATTTATTTTCTATACATATAATTTACATTTTTAAATAATTCTATTCAAAGTAATATAAAAAACATTTAAAAATATAAAAAAATAGTAGCCCACTGGCATCGGGAACAGGGTCCGAGCTAACGGTGGTCAGGGCTCCTGAGAGAGGAACCTCCTAAGGATACGCGCCGTGTCCAGAAGTACTGCTTTCTGAATCAAGCCCTTGATCCAGCTGCCTAACGAGAGCCTCCTCAGGTATTGGCAATTAACCCATACAACTATCGGCACAATAATCGCTGACTCCAAATTAGGATTATTATTATAGTTTTAATATTTCAAAATGAAAAACAAGTTACATTCATTTAATTTTTGTGTAACTTTAGACCGATATAACTAACTTCGTAATTTACCAAACACGGTGTAATATTTTAGCCATTTCAGTGTCGAATTTGTTGGATTCTTTTGAGAGGTTGATCAACAGCTACCGGCCCGCAACGGTTACCCGAATATTATTATTAAATTAAGGATCTGGCATACCTTACGGGTCATACAATCAGACACTGACCTGCAAATAGCAAAAACCTTAGAAAATTTGAATTTCGTGGGCTACCCTAGTGCCTCCTACCTTAAGAACTTCAGTGGAGTTCTAAACTAGTCGGGTGTATGAACACAATAAAACTAGCACCGTCACAATAGCTGATAGGCGCTGCTGAGCAGCCGCTCGGCCGCCGCACGCGCCGCCATACATCGATCGATGGTCTTTGGCCGCGGTACGAGAATTGAACAACAGCTCCCTACACAAGTTGCCGATTACCAAATTCGATTTCGGTTGGAAGGCCTACCACTAGGTGGACCGATGACCTGGTGAAGGTTGCAGGGATCCGCTGGATGCGAGTCTGGTCACGGGACCGGTCAATGTGGCGACACTTGGGTGAGGCCTATGTCCAGCAGTGGACGTCTTTCGGCTGAAATGATGATGATAATGAGGATATTCGATTTCTCTGGGGCGCATGTTTGTGTGTAATGTAAATGTGTTATATTTATGGTAATTACATTAACTACGTGTGTATATATTGAAAGTTGTATTAGGATTTAAATCTGGAAAATAAAGATTTAATTTTTAGCATATTATTATGTACACATAACATCACGCTTGCAATCCCCGAAGGGTTAGGAAGAAATGTACCTAATAGTACTACACCCAAATTTCGCACGTTATGTTAAGTCCCATGTAATAATGGGCGAGCCTATTGCCATCAACCGGGCCCAAATTCAGACTCCGTGGCCGCTACTGGGTAATTCCTGATGGAAAAACACAATAACACTTTGCACGACCTGGAAATCGAACCCAGGACCCCATGTTCAGCAGTTGCGATAAAACATTTCTAATTGTAATATACACATCATGCCCTTTCATTCGATACCCCACTTGCGTATATTTGAAAATATTTGATTTTTCGTACCCACTTTCATCCCCCATAACTAGTAAATGGTTGCATTGATTTTCATAAAACGTATCTAACAACCATCGCCAAGAAACTAGCTATCAAATAAAAATAAACTGCATCCAAATCGGTTCACTCGTTTAAGAGCTACGGTGCCAGAGACAGACACACACACACACACACACACACATTGCCGTCAAACTTATAACACCATTCTTTTTACGTCGGGGGTTAAAAAGAGCGTAGTCGCTACCCTGCTGGCGGTGTGGCCTGCACTTTAATGCCGTCACCCGCACCCGACACCCGGCAATTCTATTTTAGTGATTTCGATACAAAAATATGACTAAAGAAAAGACGTAAAAATAAACAAAAGGTATAACACACAGAAAAGCAACTGAAAAACATTGTGTTGACATAAAATACGGCAGTCATTTATTTGAACTATCAGCCCTTTGTTAAAATCTTGAGCCAAGAAAAGATTTCAAATTCTTGACATTGTTCAAATACAAAGCCTGTCTGTCAGTCCTCAATTATATTCCACGGATAAAAGCTGTCTGTCGCCTTGGAAAAACCAGCCCTAAATGAAATACATGGCCTTGTTATTTAAAAAGAAGTAAAAGAAAACATTATGAATTTTTTAAGGCCTTTTCTGAAGTAATGCACAAACTGTGTCGCGTCACTAGTTTGTGGACACGATCACCTTTCTAAAATGTATTTATTCGTTCTCGAACGAATTTCACAATTTGTGCTGATGGATTCATGTGGTATAATGATGTGAAACATCTATACATGCGCGCCTAGGCAGGCAGCAAAACCGACTCTTATGCGTGACGGAAGATGGCTGTCATGGCGTGAGGCCTCCACTATGCCACGTAAAATCAACCTTTTCTGATTAGAATAAAGTAGGTTTTGGAACGATTGTTGTGAGTAAATAGCAGTCAAAATAACGTATCTTTTATTACAAAAATTTCAACGTTCAATTCAAACGTATATATAATATATCATTCAGCCGAAAGACGTCCACTGCTGGACATAGGCCTCACCCAAGTGTCGCCACATTGACCGGTCCCGTGACCAGACTCGCATCCAGCGGATCCCTGCAACCTTCACCAGGTCATCGGTCCACCTAGTGGTAGGCCTTCCAACCGAAATCGAATTTGGTAATCGGCAACTTGTGTAGGGAGCTGTTGTTCAATTCTCGTACCGCGGCCAAAGACCATCGATCGATGTATGGCGGCGCGTGCGGCGGCCGAGCGGCTGCTCAGCAGCGCCTATCAGCTATTGTGACGGTGCTAGTTTTATTGTGTTCATACACCCGACTAGTTTAGAACTCCACTGAAGTTCTTAAGGTGGAGGCACTAGGGTAGCCCACGAAATTCAAATTTTCTAAGGTTTTTGCTATTTGCAGGTCAGTGTCTGATTGTATGACCCGTAAGGTATGCCAGATCCTTAATTTAATAATAATATTCGGGTAACCGTTGCGGGCCGGTAGCTGTTGATCAACCTCTCAAAAGAATCCAACAAATTCGACACTGAAATGGCTAAAATATTACACCGTGTTTGGTAAATTACGAAGTTAGTTATATCGGTCTAAAGTTACACAAAAATTAAATGAATGTAACTTGTTTTTCATTTTGAAATATTAAAACTATAATAATAATCCTAATTTGGAGTCAGCGATTATTGTGCCGATAGTTGTATGGGTTAATTGCCAATACCTGAGGAGGCTCTCGTTAGGCAGCTGGATCAAGGGCTTGATTCAGAAAGCAGTACTTCTGGACACGGCGCGTATCGTTAGGAGGTTCCTCTCTCAGGAGCCCTGACCACCGTTAGCTCGGACCCTGTTCCCGATGCCAGTGGGCTACTATTTTTTTATATTTTTAAATGTTTTTTATATTACTTTGAATAGAATTATTTAAAAATGTAAATTATATGTATAGAAAATAAATAAAGGAAATAATATCCTAGTCTAGAAAGAAATTTTAATCTAGAATGTTCGCCAAGAGTGAATAAGACATAAAATTACAAAATATCGGTCCATCCATACCTACTTACTTTCTAAGTGTAAAAGTAAACATACCATCGTTAGGAAACAGGATACTTTTATCTCGGTAGTAAGTTCCTGTGCGATACCTAATTTCTAACTTCTACGTGGCTGGCGAAACCGTGGGAAAAAGCGGAATAATCATGGCGTGTGGTTCGTTAGTAGCGAAATGTATTTATAAGTTAATTAATGTTTATCTCCACAGACTTTTCCAAAAAACCAAGTCCTTTGTGTTGAGAAAAGTAATTCATGCACAAGAACATGAAAAATAATACTTTATGTGGCAACTTGTTTGAAGTTACAATGCTGTTTTTTAACACATTTACTCAGTGAGTTATTATTATTATTATATAAGCTACACCTCATTGGCTTATCGTAAAACAGGGACCAACACACAAAACGTAAGCACATTATTGGATCGGCTCAGCAACTCAGAGACGTCGCCGCAGCGTTGCCTCGGTTGCGGCTGGCAAAAGTTCTACGTAAGCGAGAGGTCTTGCGACGCCCCGACGACGACGTAAGCTCGTTGACAAGTTGATACCAATCAGAGGTGATGCCGTTAAGGTGCTTCTAAATGTGCTTTAAAGTATGGAGTGTCTTAGAAATACTACTAAACAGCGCGAGGCGATCCTAATTCAGAGCAAGACTAAATATGACTAAATATGTTTGGGCCCATATAAGACAGAGGTGTCACTGACCAAACACAATACCATCCTCCAAATTACTAAGGTACTTACTAAGAATTCAAAATCAATAACACTTATACCGTTATCACAAGTTGTTGGTATAAGCGAGGATCTAACTTCAGTTCAGAAATTCAACACAGGCATTGAACTCCCTAATTGAAATACCTAAAGATGTCACCCACTCAAAAGTGCTAGCTAGTACTTTACAAACGTGTGCGTTCTTTGAATGTGTGCTGATGGGGCACACACGCGGGGACAGCGTTCAGCGACACGCGCGATCCTCAAGCTCCGCCATTAGACAGCGCGACGGGGCGCGCTGTCTAATGGCAAGCTCTCATGGTTTCAGATTAGCGTATCTTCGGCACGTATAAGCTCGTTCTTGGATACGCGTTTAGCACGTAAAAGCGCTAGCCGCGGGAGATACTTACGTATTGCTACTGACTAAACTGAACTGGTTTGAGCGTACAGGCTGGAATATACGCATGTGCGCGCGTTTTTTTTTGAAGCGCAAAATGTGCCGCGCTTGTAAATGCGCAAACTGATACGTGCTTTTAACTACTTCTATCATTTGCTTTCTCTAATCGCTGCCACAAGACGCGCGTCGATTAAGCGTGTAGCTCATGGTCATGCCGTTAGATTCCCTGCGCGATTCGTTGCGTAGAAGTTACAGAAACGCTGCTTGAACGTGAAAAGGTAAAGGAAAATATTTCAGTAAAGATAAATTTGTTCTTGATTATAAAAACGTATGCTTGTGAAACCACAATGTGGTGTTACCCGTATTTAATGTCGTAAATAGATATCCCGATTTGTGGAAACTGTTAGAAGTCTGAAGCCTAAAGTGTTTGTTAATTGGAACCATATAATTTACCCACTCCCTCCGCTCTTGTGAGGCAGTTCTTAGAAATTCAATATTAGCTTAGGTTCTGATGAAGATAGACCTGACCTTTTCAGGAGGTTTCATGTCTCTAATAGTCGGTTTAGTAGTCTAGTACTAAGGAGCTCGTGGCTAAATAATAACAGCCGCACGGGTCTATCTTCAAATTAAGCTACGCTGGCGAAAGTCGGCCCTTGGATGGGTGAACATCCATTACATACTGAGTTCCCTCCGTGCTTCAGAAAGCGCGTTAGACGCTGGTCCCAGCTGTGATTTGTAGATCTTTGACAGTTGTTACAGGTAATCAGTGGCCCGAAAGTCTTACAACCAGTTTTAACAAGGGGTATCGTATTACCCAGTACTAACTGGGTTGTGGAGGGTAGATAGGCAGTCGCTGCATGTAAAATACTGGTTTTCAGCTGCATACGGTTAGAATGGAAGCCGACCCCAACATATGTAGTTGGGAAAAAGCTAGGCAAATGATGAATAGTCTGGTATTAAACAGAGGCATGACAACAGTGGAATCACAGTCCTTAATGTTTCTACTGTTTGGAAGCAGGTATCTCCGTAAGCTTAAGAGCAGAGTCACACTGCTCCGTTGCGTCGTCGCAGCGTTGCAACGCTGCGTCATTTTACATATACATTTTAAAACATGCCACACTTTTCCGTTGCGTTGTCGAACGAAAATCTTGCGCTGCGACGTCGCAACGCAACGCAACGGAGTAGTGTGGCTTCACTCTTAGGTAATAACGTAACCTACCTCTCAGAAGAATGAATGATTTCACATCCTTTTGATCTTTTCTAAATCCACGTAGCCACTAGTCTTTATGCTTATTTTTATTGTCTAATAAAATTTTGGCAATATTTCTTTTGACCATTCATCGTGGTAAGTATCTAATGTTTAGGAAACTTATTACCAGCCATTTCAGCAGTGTTATAAACCATCTGATTCCCGTCAAATTCAGCAATTTGATTTATTAAATATTTGTTCATTCAGTTTGGCAATAATTTGGGTTCGAATCCCAAATTATTGCCAAAATTGTTGTAAACAATAATTGAATTATACAAAAACGCGCCATTTGATGAAATCTGTTCTTCTTTCTGGAGCTAATGAATTTAGTAGAGTAACTACTACTACTGCTAATATATTAGCTCAAAAAGCTACTACTACTGGACACTTTTTGAACATTATTAGTTTCCATAGACCACATGTTGAAAACCGGCTCTAAAGTTTAGTTTAAGCTGAGAGTTTTTCAATCTGCAGAGTTTACTTTGCCTTCAAAGTAGAGGAAATGTTTAGTGCCGGACCTTCTGTTGTCCACTGCGGGTCTAACACGACTTTCATTTGTGTGTTACATAACGTGCTCTCTACATTAAAATCTGCTAGTCCCCTTTGACTAAGAGTGGTTTCAGAGCAGCATTTTTTTTTGCACGTGTTTATGCGGTTATACGCGTGTTATATTTTGCGCTTCAAAAAAACCGAGTACACGTATACGCGCTCGTTTATGTTTGCGCTGGGTGATAGGGCTCGCGGGAAGACGTCTCATGCGGCTCGCGCTTATACGTGCTTACAAGCGCGACAAAGTTCTTGAGGGTGTGGTATTAGGCGTGCCTACACGCGTTTCCAACAACGAGCTCATATGCGCCGAAAATACACTAACCCGACACCGCGGGTAGTCACGCGGTGCCCGGTTCAGGGACACGGCCCAACGTGTACTCTGTACTCGCTAGCCCTCTTTGCCTAACGCTGAGGTCGTCCACTAAAACTCGCGCGAGTGCACGATCGCGTGTCTTTATTGTAAAATAATATCAGCAGGGTTTTTAAAGATATTTCGACAGAGAGCACCTGCATCCGTGAGTGTTTTACCGGACGCCCTAATACTCGTAGTACCGTGGCTTGGTGGGGTCAGATCCAGGCAATATTGTACGCATAGGTACTTGCTAGTTTAATGGAAAATAAAAACACAATACATCTGAGCGTTCATATTGGAATGTTAATATTTTCTCTGAATAATCTGCCAGTCGCAACCCAGATCTTGTTTTACCAATTATCGGCCCTGTAATAACTCTGAATTCTTTATTTCTGGGTAAAATAACACCTTAATTTTCCACCCGGAATGATTAAATTGATGTGTGTTGTGCCACCGCTCGCTGCTTCGCAAAAGTTTTAACCCCACAAAGTGCGGAGGCGTGCTCTCCAATTTTTTTAATCATCGGCGGTCTCAATGGGGCTTTATCAAATTAACTTTATTGGAAAAGCATTTAAAACGTGTGTGGTAGGTATATTAATGCGCGGTTGCTTTTCGAAGATTTGATGTATTGTGTTGCATGTGTATCTTATTTCCGCTATGTTTGGCCCGTTTCTTTAATATTGATATGTGGATCATATTTAGTGGTAGTTTGTGGATGTACAAGCACAGCATAATCTTATTGATATAATCTCTGTATGATCCCTCCCTTTAACAATATATTCAATTATTGGACACCTAATTGATACTTTTTGATAAACCTCATGGTTTTGTTACAGCGAATCCCCTTTCCTCAATACCCTCGGGTATCTGATACACATATGAAATACATCAACCGCTTACTATTCCATCACACGTTGAAGTTCGAAAATTGAACATCGGTCTTATTTTTTTTCCCGTAAAAATCAGTTAGTCCGCGCAGCTTACTTCAATTGGTCACGTTCTCTCTCGCGTTCTGTCAATTTTTTAAATCCGACGTACAAACTCCATTGGATGACTACGTCACGTCACTCTACACATAGTTAGATGTAAATAAAACATTTTTTTTATATACATATACTTCATTTTAGATCACTTATACAATATTGAGTCTTACATAAAATGAAAACTCCTTAGATCATCATTCAGTTCTTGCTAGCTTTGTGATTTTATTAAGAAAACTTAGTTTTGCCAATTAAAATTAGAGAAACGTTGCTTACCTGTCTATTATGTCACGACGAAACTTTATCAATTGGTTTTCATAGAACTTACTTATCTACTTGTCTATTTTATCACAAAAACGTGTATTTTGATACCGCTAAAAGACTCTAGGAGACGCTAGAAAACTTTGATTGTAATTGTACGTAGGTACTTATTTATATAGTATCTATAATCAAACAACAGTTGGCAGACACAAGATAAAAAAAAATAATAGGGTCTGGTCTCCTGACAACAGTGTAATTGACATGCGCGAGAAAATCCATTGTGAAAATAAATATACGTTGCCTTTGTAATACATTCTCAGCTTTATTTATGCTTAAATCGATTACTTTCAAACTACTACTCCGCCCAGCTGAGCAACGCAAAGGCATTTCATGCGGAAATGTATTGTGTGAAGACTGGGTGATAAAAAGTATGAAATACTTGCTTATGACCACGGCTTCGCCTGCGTAGTTATTGTCCCTAGTCGTATAGGGATCGTACTACCGGAAAAAAACAGTAGGTAAGTATCAAAGTATGAGCCAAACATTCAAATTCGTTCGGTAGTTTTTGCGTGAAAGAGTAACAAAGTTCCATCCATGCATCCAAACTTTCGCATTTATAATAGTAGTAAGATAAGTAAGATTAGACAAAGTAAGAAAGATTTTACCGGCCTTTTCGTAGCACTGCGGCGCCGTCTCGCTCTAGGCACATTCACATGATACATGATATTTAAACATAATTGCCAAAATGTGGGCGTACTAAAGGTACACCTCTGCCTGGCCCTTCGGGGATAACAAGAGAGGTGTCATGTTATGCTTGTCTAGACCGTAGTTCCCACCTACGTCTGACAGTATAATCACATTGATGGGAATCTTCGATCACTAGAGAATCAGACGGTAATGAATTGTAAATTGAAATAGGCCCTGGAGCGGTCAGTCGACCCTTTTTGGGACGACCCAGACCCATTTTCCATTAAGCCATAGTCCTTTCACGGATATACATAATAGTGACCGGATTATATCCAACTTAAGATTGTCGAAATATGCATGAAAATATGCATCATAAATGCTCAAAATATGCAACATAAGTTCCAAAATATGCAACATAAAGTTGAAATAAGTACTACGAAATCACGTTTTTCTTTTAATTTATTGTATTTTAGACGATTTTTTTTTTTCTTGAAAACCGAGTACTGTCTCAAATTATTATTATAAGTACGATTGGGTCTTTTATTAGTTAAAATATTTTATAACTTGAAAACGACCGTTCTATCGCCACTTAGGTCAATGTTTATGTCAATTTGAATTTAGGTGCTTTTTTGAGGGTATCACCTCTGGCCCATTTTTGCATTTCTCCAGATAGGTACAGCTAACATAACAGAAAATATGCCCGTAAAAATTGGCCTTTACGGGTCGCTCAGCCGAGGTGCAACATCTATGTTAATATTAGAATATTCATCATTAATAAAAAAACCTAAAACGAAAAATGGGGTAAAATAAAGAATAATGTTCAAAAAGTGTCCAGTAGTAGTAGCTTTTTGAGCTAATATATTAGCAGTAGTAGTAGTTACTCTACTAAATTCATTAGCTCCAGAAAGAAGAACAGATTTCATCAAATGGCGCGTTTTTGTATAATTCAATTATTGTTTACAACAATTTTGGCAATAATTTGGGATTCGAACCCAAATTATTGCCAAACTGAATGAACAAATATTTAATAAATCAAATTGCTGAATTTGACGGGAATCAGATGGTTTATAACACTGCTGAAATGGCTGGTAATAAGTTTCCTAAACATTAGATACTTACCACGATGAATGGTCAAAAGAAATATTGCCAAAATTTTATTAGACAATAAAAATAAGCATAAAGACTAGTGGCTACGTGGATTTAGAAAAGATCAAAAGGATGTGAAATCATTCATTCTTCTGAGAGGTAGGTTACGTTATTACCTAAGAGTGAAGCCACACTACTCCGTTGCGTTGCGTTGCGACGTCGCAGCGCAAGATTTTCGTTCGACAACGCAACGGAAAAGTGTGGCATGTTTTAAAATGTATATGTAAAATGACGCAGCGTTGCAACGCTGCGACGACGCAACGGAGCAGTGTGACTCTGCTCTTAAGCTTACGGAGATACCTGCTTCCAAACAGTAGAAACATTAAGGACTGTGATTCCACTGTTGTCATGCCTCTGTTTAATACCAGACTATTCATCATTTGCCTAGCTTTTTCCCAACTACATATGTTGGGGTCGGCTTCCATTCTAACCGTATGCAGCTGAAAACCAGTATTTTACATGCAGCGACTGCCTATCTACCCTCCACAACCCAGTTAGTACTGGGTAATACGATACCCCTTGTTAAAACTGGTTGTAAGACTTTCGGGCCACTGATTACCTGTAACAACTGTCAAAGATCTACAAATCACAGCTGGGACCAGCGTCTAACGCGCTTTCTGAAGCACGGAGGGAACTCAGTATGTAATGGATGTTCACCCATCCAAGGGCCGACTTTCGCCAGCGTAGCTTAATTTGAAGATAGACCCGTGCGGCTGTTATTATTTAGCCACGAGCTCCTTAGTACTAGACTACTAAACCGACTATTAGAGACATGAAACCTCCTGAAAAGGTCAGGTCTATCTTCATCAGAACCTAAGCTAATATTGAATTTCTAAGAACTGCCTCACAAGAGCGGAGGGAGTGGGTAAATTATATGGTTCCAATTAACAAACACTTTAGGCTTCAGACTTCTAACAGTTTCCACAAATCGGGATATCTATTTACGACATTAAATACGGGTAACACCACACTGTGGTTTCACAAGCATACGTTTTTATAATCAAGAACAAATTTATCTTTACTGAAATATTTCCCTTTACCTTTTCACGTTCAAGCAGCGTTTCTGTAACTTCTACGCAACGAATCGCGCAGGGAATCTAACGGCATGACCATGAGCTACACGCTTAATCGACGCGCGTCTTGTGGCAGCGATTACGGAGAAAGCAAATGATAGAAGTAGTTAAAAGCACGTATCAGTTTGCGCATTTACAAGCGCGGCACATTTTGCGCTTCAAAAAAAAACGCGCGCACATGCGTATATTCCAGCCTGTACGCTCAAACCAGTTCAGTTTAGTCAGTAGCAATACGTAAGTATCTCCCGCGGCTAGCGCTTTTACGTGCTAAACGCGTATCCAAGAACGAGCTTATACGTGCCGAAGATACGCTAATCTGAAACCATGAGAGCTTGCCATTAGACAGCGCGCCCCGTCGCGCTGTCTAATGGCGGAGCTTGAGGATCGCGCGTGTCGCTGAACGCTGTCCCCGCGTGTGTGCCCCATCAGCACACATTCAAAGAACGCACACGTTTGTAAAGTACTAGCTAGCACTTTTGAGTGGGTGACATCTTTAGGTATTTCAATTAGGGAGTTCAACGCCTGTGTTGAATTTCTGAACTGAAGTTAGATCCTCGCTTATACCAACAACTTGTGATAACGGTATAGTGTTATTGGTTTTGAATTCTTAGTAAGTACCTTAGTAATTTGGAGGATGGTATTGTGTTTGGTCAGTGACACCTCTGTCTTATAGGGGCCCAAACATATTATAAACGCAAACGACAATGTGTGTGCACAAACTCCGGGAAACTTTTTCTGTACATATATCGAAATCTTAAATTGATTCACTTGCACTTACTACTGATTCTAGAAGCATGAAATTGTGAGCAGTAAAGATGAATTTTTAAAAAATTCTTCCTCTAAAGTGTTAAACATGAGATGTTAATTTGTTCGGAAGTTCATCATTCCTGACAATGAAAAACTCCCACAAAGGACACACGACTTGTGCAAAATATAATGTGAAAATTCTTGCACTTTCTAAGGGGGGGCAGGGGGGAGCAGCTGCCCTGGGACTTGGGATTTTTTTTAATTTATAACTTTTCCTGCCTGATGCCAAGGAATTAGAAAGTACGTAATAAATTGTAGCGTATGTACCTATACTAGAACACCTTGAAACTAAAGGTTTTTAAAGGCTAAAAATGAGCTTCTGAGTCCTCGTGCTACAAACTTACAAATTTTTTTTGAACCAATGAACGCGGTCAGTCTGTGAAAAACTTTATTTATCACAGAGGTGCCATTTTCTACCTCTGGATTGGCACTCCTGTTTATTGTACATCATTCCAACTAGTAATTTTTCATCTTCATTTTAAATAAAAAACAGCTGTTCCATACATTTTCAGCGTGGATCACCCTTTTGTAGGAAACAGCTGTTTTTTTTTAATTGCGTCAATATCCCTTTCACCCTGTATATTGACAGAGGCCGAAATAAATTAGGAGCCGCTTGCCCCTACTACACAAGTTTGAAAAAAAAAAAACGATCATGTAGGTAAATATTTTGATCGCAATTTACATGAATTTATTCGAGGCAAGGTATAAAGATTTTCGAGCTCGCTTCGCTCACTCTTGTAGATTATTTTCTCTCGAATCAAGTAACTCTATGAAAGATCGAAACAACTGTATCCCGTCCAAGGTAGGATGTTAATATTTTAGAGCTCGCTATGCTCGCTCTTGTAGCCTATTTCTTCTTGGATCCTTACTTAGTTTCTATAAATATCGACTCCTGTAAGAAATATCGAAACAATTCTAACCTGCCCAAGGGTGTAAACAATTTTGAGCTGACTACGCTCGCTCTTGCAGCCTAGTTTATCTTCCTTCTTTTCATTTTGTGCATAATTTGACCAAGTAATTCCTATTTCTGAGTGAAGGGTCTTCAATTTTTTTGAATTACTGACTTATTTCACCTTCATTCGAGATCAAAGAAATCTAATAACCAACTTATCCGAAGAGGCTTTGAGCTCACTTCGCTCCCTCAGGAACCTTAGTTTGTTTTATTCTTAAAATTGTCTTCGTAACTTGTACTTGTACTTCAGTAACATCTATTTCTGAATAAAAGTACTAAAGAAAAGCTAACTTGTCTAGAGCGGAGAACTTGAATTACGAGCTCACTACACTCGCTCAGTCGCTAGACTTTTCAAATAACTCGACAAAGTTAGTTACTTCTAAATGAAAAATGTATCAAAATAGTAACCGATCCAAGGTGCTAACACTTTTCAGGTGGCTTTTGCATTTTAGATTCATTCATAGAAGAACTAAATCTGCATCCGGAAATTAAAAAAAACTAAACCTATACAAATTCGTTTTTTTTTGTCATCAAAAGCAGGCGAGGCCTTTGGCATGAATGTTTGTTTTATTGAACGTACCTCATAAGTAGTAAGGCACCCCGAAAAATCTATCGTAACTATACTTTTTGCACCCGAGATGTAATGAACCGTGCACAACCCACTTCCCAATTCAGGCCACGAAGAATATTTTCTCATATCGTTAAGTAGGAAATAAGTGTAACTGAAGGAGGGGAACACTTACCCCTGGTAGGTATTCAAAATATATGAATACCTACTTAAGATCCGAGTGGATAACTTGGAAAACGGATTTTCAAAATTTTTAACGGGTACTGCAAGCCTTTCACACAATATTTTCATTTCTATTTTAAAACCAAACTGGATTTTTCGTTTCGAAAATACATAGGATATGACTTGTCAAATGTCGGAAGTTCAGAACTGTGGGAGTCGACCACGAGTAGACTTCCACGTCAGTCTGTAGGTTTATTTGTAACTAGCTTTTGCCTGAGGCTTGGCTCCCGTTATGGTCGGAAAATATCCTACGGGAACGTTTTAAATAAGTCCTACAACAATCGGGGATTATGTAGCTTCCCATTAGTAAAAAATTTTTCCGAATCGGATTAGTAGTTCCGAAGATTACCCCCTACATACAAACAAATTTGACCTTTTTAACATTAGTATAGATTCTTCCGTATCTGAATTCTCAGTAACAACCCGGGAGAATGAAATTGTGCTCAATAAGATAAGTTTGCTTTCCTTTGAACAGATCTAGTGTATTTCTTCGAAACTTGTCGTAACGTTATGATCACTAGGTACATTTCCTATCATTTTCTAAAGATATCAAAGAAGGAAATATGAGAATATTTTCTAACAAAGATTCACTATCATTCTCTGCGGGAAATGTTTGTTATTAGCCTGTTACAAGATGGCTTCTTCTGAGAACGCTGCTACGCCGTCTCCTGAGAGATGTATATCGTCATCGCGTTTGGTAAGTGAACAGGCTGTTTGACTAAGTATAAAAAAATTGATTAAATTGCTACCTTTAAATGTATTTTAAACAGATTTTTCATAATAAATGGAACATATAATATAATGTATACATTGTATATATTATATAATGTAAACATTATATATTTTCTGTTTTTAAACCTAATATAAATCTACCGCGAAAAACGCCTGAAACTGTAATGCCAAATTCATTATCTGAAAATATTATTAATCTTTAATTTTTATAATAAAAAAAAAACATATAATTTTTTAAGAGCTGTCACGTACATTGTGATAGACACCCCACACAGTTATACATATAAGTAGAACTTTGTTTTTATGTCGATGCGAGATGCGACCTAACTACTACCGGAGTGATAAGTAGAAAATGTCCTACTAACCAATGACATGAACTATCCGTACGTCAAGGTGTGGCAATATAACAAAAAGACTGACACACCGATATACAGACAGCTAATTTCATTTCTATTGTATTAGTATGGAGTACGAAATTATGAAGTATCGATCAAAATGGATAACTTTGAGCGACAGCAACGGACCGACAAATAAAATGTTTTGCTCAGATATTTCGAACAGGCTTCGAAAATTTATGTTCGACCGGCTGATACCGGTATTAATGAAATGTTTTGAAACAAAAATAATAATAGGACGAGAGTCATACGTCATTTTAACATGACCTTGTTAGACTGAAGTTCGGATGTGTTCCGACACGTTATGTTCGTATCCGAATTAGGTAGATAACACATAAACTCTGAAGTTATAACAAGTTAACAACGGTCGATGTTTGGGTTAGGTGGTACCCAAAGATCGACCATTGTTAACTTGTACTCGTAGTGATTCCAGGAGGGTATTGAAAGGAATTCCCAAGGCATTACATTTTTAAGATTCCGTTGCCAAATGAAAAAAACGGAACCTTTATAGATTCGCCCTGTCCGTTTGTCCGTCAGTATGTCACAGCCATTTTACTCCGAAACGGTTGGCACCATACAGGTGAAATTTGGAGAATATGTGTCTTCTAAGAACCACTACAAAAAATTGACGTGAAAATATGAAAAAAAAAGAGTAGGCCTTTCATACATGTAAATGAGAGTTGAAAAAAATTTCTAACTGTGTGGGGTGGGATGTCTTGTCTTCCCCACACAGTTAGAAATTTTTTTTCGACATCACTTGATATATGATATCGAAGTTCCTCAAATACTTTCTCAAGTCAATTGTTGATGAGATATTTGCTTCTAAAGCTGTAAAAATTGTGTCCGGCGGTGTAATTTATAAAGTAAGAGAACGAAACTGAAAAAATATGGATTTGTAGAACGTAAAAATAATTTGAGTAAGGATAAAATTGGTTTGAATAAGGTTTGATATTTAATTTTTGAGATGGGTAGGGGACTTTTTCGTGAAACTGCAACAGTAACTTTGCTTTTCATTAACATACTGATGATTATGATTATACTATGAAAAACAAATTTTGTTTTGCTGTTAAGTGTAAACTGACATGAAAGAGCGTTAAAAATATTGTTTGGTGCTACGGAACCCTTTGTGTGCGAGTCCAACTCGCAACTGACCGGTTTTTACCCGACTGCCAAGGAAGGGTTATGTTTTTCGTGCGTATCTTGTTTGCTTCTTTGTTTGTTTGTTTCTTTGTAACTTTCTTTATTACCTCGTATGTTCCAAATGGCTGGATGGATTTCTACGATTACGGTACGATTCGTCTCAAAAACGTAAGTGTCCAAAGATAGATGTTTTAAAAAAAAACAAAATGGCCGATTTTTGGCACTAAATTGTAAGTCGTTAATATTTTTTTTAACCAAACCTATCCATTAGGGTATCAAAATGAAGGAAATTACAAATATATGTACGAGTACATAGTACAATTTCTAGTCGGGTTTTTTTGATACTTTTAACAAAATGTTACTTGTTTAATATTATGAAAGTAGACACACACTCGTAGGGATAGGTTCATAGGTTGTCTAAACCTATGAACCTATCCCTACGAGTGTAAAGCAGAGACGATTACAAGCTACATTTCCAGTACCCTTTTTTTGCCCACGAACAGGTCAAAACAAATCTAAAATACTTAATTTATAAGAACTTGATCCACCTACCTACTCATCATCTGCCTAGCCTTTTCTCAACTATGTTGGGGTCAGCTTCCCTTCTACCCAGATGCAGCTGGGTACCAGAATTTTACACGGTGCGACTGCCTATCTGACCTCCACAACCCAGTAAGAACTGGGTAAAACGATACCCCTTGGTAAGATTGGTTGCCAGACTTTGAAGCTACTGACTACCTGTAACAGCTGTCAAAGATCTACAAATGGCAGCAGGGACCAACGGTTTAACGTGGTTTCCGAGGCACAGAGGAAACTCGGCATGTAATGGGCGGTCACCCACCCACGGAGCAACCTAGGCAAGCGAGGCTTAACCTTAAGATCGACCCGGCTGCAGCGGCTGTTATTATTTAGCCACGAGCTCCTCTACCTACCTACTGTAATGAAATAATAATTTACGCCTGAAGCAATAAAATCCATTAATTAAAGACAATTAAGTTTCCGTCACAATTTAAGCGGAGTTCTCAGTAAACCGAGGCCTGCTGGTCGAGCATTTCTCTGAGGAAAATAAATCCCGAAGTATCTTGTTTGAATCATCTTCAAACTTAATTAAACACTCTTATAGTCTTTCTATTTAGTATGTTTTATTGACGAAATCCATAAAAAAACAACTGCGTGTCGTACGGTGAAGGGTTCCGTAGTCGTATTGAATTATATTATTATATATTACACCGACCAAGAAGAAACTTAGGTACATTTGCAAGTGAAAAACATGTTTCTCCAATACATTCTGACATTAAATTTGGAAAAAACCTAAAAGTCAACCGCGCGTGTTCTTCACTGGAACGTGTTCAGACTATCAGGTATTTAGGTGTTATCATAGATAGAAATCCAAATTTCAAAGAGCATATCAAGCTGCTTGGTGCTAGAGTACGCAAACTCATATATATTTTTAAAAATTTGCGGCACGCTGCTGAACCTTATCGACTAAAACAAATTTATTATGCCCTAGGTCAGTCATTATTAAATTATTGCATCTCATCCTGGGGCGGTACCTTTAAAACCGCCATGAAGTCCATTGAAATCGCACAGCGCGCAATTCTCAAGGATTTTTAAATCTATCCTTTTTCCTACTGTCTCTCTATATCAGATTTGTGGGGTTCTGACCGTAAGACAACTTTTCATCCTCAACATCATTCTTAAACAACACACAAATCTACCTTATGACCCACTCGCGCAAAAACGAAGATATAAAAAAGTATGTATGGAACGAATCACGCGTAAAACCAAATTTAGCGAAAGATTTATTGAATTTCTTGGTCTGTTCTAATATTAATGCTGAATTAAATATTTACCCGCTTACTAAATCTAAATGTAAACAAAAGTGAATATTTGCAACAACTAAATTATGAAACAGAGCTATTACTGAACGTTCAACAGTAATTAAAATGTTAGGTTCGAATTAGTTAAAATAATCTTAGATACACACTCACCCTCACTTATCCACATACACCAACAAACACATGCACCCACATCACTCAAACTCCACATAAATCACCTACTAGTTCACACGCACTCATAAACACTTCTCACTCACGTATAGATCCTATTTAATTTTAAACAATGTAGCATTTAAGTTATAAATAGGTCATGCAAAATTTAAATTTAATTAGTAGTACAACCAACCATATTTCCTTTGTTGGCATTTTATTGCTAAAATATCCAGGGAAAAGGCACTGAAAACCGAAATACAGGCATTGCCTAGTTCGGTTGCAGTGGCTACATCCACTTATTAGAAATGAATACTGCCAAACTATTATTCTGTAATTAATAACTAATTTATTACTATTATTTCCTTTATTTATTTTCATTCAAATCTTATACATTTTTAAATCTTTTAAAAAAAAATTGTATCCCACCGGTATCGGGAACAGGGTCCAAGCTACCGGCGGTCAGGGCTCCAGAGAGAGGAACCTCCTAACCATACGAGCCGTGTCCAGGAGTACCGCTTTCTGAATCAAGCCCTTGATCCAGCTGCCTAACGAGAGCCTCCTCAGGTATTGGTCGAGACTCTTGGCAATTAAGCCATGGGCTGATACAACTATCGGCACAATGATCACTGAGTCGATATCCCACATGTCGACAACCTCGTGAGTCAAGTCATGACACTTGATTTGGTTATCTTTCTCGGCTTTCACGAGGTTCTCATCATGCGGGACCGTTATGTCAACAATCATTGCGCGCCGCTCTGACCGATCCACCACCACTATATCAGGCTTATTGGCTACAATAGTCCTGTCAGTGATGATGGATCGATCCCAGTACAATGTGATACTGCCATTTTCGAGCACTGGGTCGGGCACATATTTATAGTACGGCACTTCCGATTCCACTCGGTTGTATTTTAGTGCAAGTTGCTGATGGATAATCCTAGCTACAAGGTTGTGTCTATGCAAGTACTCTCTGTTAGCAAGACGAGAACACCCGGAGATAATGTGACGGATTGATTAGCTTGAACGGTGGCATGCCCGACATATGTCAACCGTACCGTAATTCACAATTTTATTATTATTATTATTATTCCGTATATGAGAAAATGTACACACAATATTGAGAGATTAAATGTATTGTAGGATTTGTAGGTCTTTATTGTAGGGCTGTAGGCAAGGTTTTAATTTACTGGCGAGTGTCAAAATATTAGGCATAAAACCCTTATCCTATATTTTGATTACGTTGACTTAGAAGGTTGATTTTTTAAAGGGTTCAACTTGATACTTCTGCGACTTACTGGGTATAAGAGTCAACGAGACAAACGGACAACGAGGTGATACTATTAGGGTTTGAGATACGGATTTTTTGAGTGGGGAATTCTTCATGGATACCTCCCATCTCGGACGCGCGGAGAATTATGTGGATCCCTAACCCGACTAAAAACCGCTGTTCCTACTACTTCAATCATACAATGTGTTGGGGGCCCGGGCCAGTCCACACAGTGATGGTAAACGGGTGTCCGCTCCCGACCTATGCGACGGCAGGTTGCCGAAGCATCCGTGTCCCCAGTCCTGAGGGCACCATGCCGCCTCTTCAGCCATTACTCCTTAGCTGGCACTACCGACACTATTTCAAGCCCCGAAATATGAAACCCTAAAAACATATAGAAATTACAAGTAGGTACATGAGATGAAATATTTAGTTCTCAATGAAATATCATTCAGCTCGAGCAACAATTCAAATCAATATCTAATGTATTATTATACAACTTTAAGTACAGACATATTTAAGTTTAAGTTAGTTTTGTGTGTTTTAAGTTAGTAATTGGAAATGTGAAATGAAATTCCCGAAGGGTTAGGCAGACGTTTACTTATTAGTAGGTACATACACCCACATTTCGCAAATAATGTTCAAGTTCCATGTAATCGGCGCGAGCCTATTGCCATAAACCGGGCACAAATCTGACACCGTGGCTGCTAACTGAGAAATTCCTGATGGAAAAACCCAATAACACTTTGCCCGACGTGGGCATCGAACTCAGGAGCTCAGTAGTAGTGCTCGCGACCACTAGACTCTAATTGGGATGATACTAAACCCCGAGGGAGGTGCCTACAGCCGACAGGAATAAACTAGAATTATCTCAATGAAAAAGAAAAAGTAAAAATATTTTTTAATCGATAATTTTGGGAAAGTTTATTTATACACCAGGCTCCTTCCTACCCACAGTATCCACCTTTGGCAAAACAATATGTTTACAAAGTAATTTGATCTATTTTTATGTACCTACTCGTAGCTCTAAGAAGCTTTACAATCTTAAGGAACATCATACACTCTTTAAAGTTTATTGATGTTAAAAATAAATCCTCATCCAAAAATTACAAGTAAATAAAATTTAAAGTTATGTTTTTTTTACTTCTTATAGAAATAGTTCAAAAATAGTCGTGTCTTGGTCTAGTTCGGTCGGATTATAAACTTATAATATAAAGAGTTAAAAGGCTGCTTTTACTACAACGCGATTAATCACGTAAAAACACTGATGCGATCACTAGCTTGAAGCACTGGCGCGAGCACTGTGTGAATTTTAGTGCAATGAATCTCCCGGTGAGTACAAGTTTGCTAAATAGACTCGTATCGAGACCATTCGGTTTTCATCTGAGTGATGGCAGGGCGGGTACGCCGATAGGCACAATAAATCAACTGTCACGCGTTTCAACGAAATTGCTACATAGTCATACCACTACCAATACAAGATGCAGTGTGAGTTTAATTAATGACTACATCTTCGTAGAATTAAATTATTTTGATTGAAAGTTTCCATCGGTTAATTATGGGGTGATTAACATATTCAGCTGATTCTTCTTCTTAAACTTAGCATGACGATGGCAAATTTTCATTTAAAATATTTGGCCCAAAATTCAGCTATGCGAACTCCGCTCGCTGATGAAGTCATAAGATCGTCAAGTGCGCAGGTATCAGGTCATGCAGCGCAAGATGGAAGGTGGGCCATTATCTGTGTAGACACGCCGCATACATACTTGAGATCTGAGCCGTCTATGAACCCCCATCTGAAGAGATTTTCTTTGCTACTACCGGCTTGGGTTCGGGGTCTATTTAGAGAATTTCAAGTCGCCCACGAAAAGCATGCCCAGGTGGAAGGCTTTCAGGCGGCTCGATGAAGCCGTCAAGAAGCTTAAGCAGCTCCCGCCAGAGATCACATTTTGCTGTAGAGGCATTGCTATTAGCTGGACTAGCTTTCAGATTCAGCTGCTAAATTTCATTGAAATAATGACACAAATAGGCACCAAGAAGTATCTTTGCAGGAATAACTAACCCAGGCAAACGTGGCAGCGTGGCAGTAAAGCGCTTATGATGACTATTCGAAAATTTGGCTACAGGTCCCACACAAGACGAAACAGAGCAATAGTCTGGGGAAAACCCAAGAGATAGCCCATGCGCGTCAGATGACAGCTAAATTAGAGATTTGGACAGTAAGCTCAGCATTACGTTGATTCCCCAGAGCCTGTCGGAGGCGATTTATTAGCAGGCTCATTTTACGAACAAAAGAAATACGGAAATAAATCCATTACCTACATCTTTTATCAGAAATGCCAGTATGCGACAATAATGTTATCTAATTAATTCCATTCTTGTTTGTTTTTTCCCTCGTTAGTCTAGTGGTTGGAAGCGCGACAGCTGAGCATGAGGGTTCGATTCCCAGGTCGGGCAAAGTGTTATTGGTTTTTTCTATCAGAAATGTCTCAGTAACTGCCACGGAGTCTGGATTTATCTCCGGTCGATGGCAATAGGATCGCCCCCTATTACAAGGCACTTAAACATAACTGGCGAAATGTGGGTGTACTATTAGGTACAGCTTTGTCTAACCCTTCAACGATTACAAGCGTGATGTTATGTTATGTTTCGATTTTGTAACACTTATTGTATCAATGTATTCCCTCCTAAATTGAAGCAAATACAGTTAAAAGCTTTTGGATGTACTTCCATATACAGAGGGTTGTCTGATTGCGATCTTTAAAGAGGCCATAAGTTACTTGATGAGATATAGAACACCTTTTAGGGCGCTTTATCTTTCGGACGATAGATAAGTCAGATAGGCGTTTAAAAGCCTTAACGGGAGTTTTTGGTCCACTAAACGGGTCGTCCGTTTAGTGGACCCTAATAAATTGATATGCAATCATGACACAGCCTGTAGAAGTGTTTTCAAAGATAAGAGGGCTTAGTTAGATAATGTAAAATAAAGTTAGACTGTTTGACCAGGCAATCATAATTTGTACAGAGACAGACTAATTTCCCTTAGGCTACATACGCACTGACTGGTGGCTTACTTAGCGCCTAGAACTTAGCGAGTTACTACCTAGTCGAAGTGAAACGAACTTCAAACATAATAACATAAAAAAATAAAAATAAAAGTTCAATTTTATGCCAACGTATTTAGCCACTGTATGAATAATTTGTTACTATAATGACAGAGCATATGACAGTTATGAGCTTATGACGCACCATCATCATCATCATCTGCCTAGCCTTTTCCTAACTATGTTGGGGTCGGCTTCCAGTCTAACGATCTCGGATGAAATTCGATCTAGGTACTTGATCACCCAGGCTATACGATGCAGCTATGATTATATAAATAAATAAACAATTGAGCTCTTTCGAGAATATGTTACGACCGAGCATTGGTAACGTACTTCTTCGACAATAATCCTCCTGATGACGGAAATCATCCTGAATGTGCAATCACGTCCACCTATGATGATACTGTAGCATAGATTTTATACTATCAGCGAAACACAACAATTTGAATGAAATCAGACAGGAGTTGATGTCGTTGATATAAATGATGAAAAACAATGGGCCGAGTAATGAACCCTGAGGGACTCCACGGGGGATAGGCACCCAACCAAACATATAATACTATAAACTGCTTGGGACCTATTCTCCAAATAAGAAGAAAACCATCTGAGTAAGTAATCCCCGAAAGGTTAAACAGAGGTGTACCAGTGGGTGTAAGCCCTCATTTCAACAGTTATAATTAAATCCAAACGTCGGGAGCGAGCTTAATGCCATCAATTGAGCACCAATCAGACGTCGTTGCTAAGGAATTCCTGATGGAAAAACACAACAGCACAAGAAAATTATGTACCCAATATCAATTGAAAAGCAATACTGAAATAATTTGTTAGGTACTTATGTCACGTTTTTCAAAACCAGTGTTTTAAGACTTAGGTTTTAAAATAACCTGCCCAATCATAAATATCTATAATAAAACGTACTAAAAATAATATAAATTTTTTAATTTGTTTACTATATCTCAATCTAGCCTAATAAGGCTAATAAGCAATTTTAATCTAACTTAATTTGCTAAAAGTAAAATTATATCTAAGAGCGCGACCATAGATAGCGTTTACTTAGCGTCTGTTAAGGCGAACTCACTTTGTTTTTGTGTCCATATAAATAGCTAGGGACTATATTACACTCGCGGTAAAGTCACAAATAGATTACACTACTCTAACTCAAAAGGCTTAGTCCTTTTGAGCCTTCTTACTATGTCCGTGTTATCGAGGAGCAGGATGGCCTCGACATTAACATGATGATGAAGCCGACGTTCATGAGCTTCTGCATATTTTTGAATTATACTGTTAACGAACTCTATATTCAGGTCCCGATGGATGTCGTCAATTCTTATGTACCAAGGCCCGTTCACGATGTTCTTGAATACTTTGTTCTGAATTTTTTGTATAATTTCTACATTGTTTTGTTTGGCGCAACCCCATAGTTGTATACCATAGGTCCATACTAGCATAAGGACTGATTTGTAGAGCAGGATTTTGTTAGAAACTGACAACGCGGAATGCCTTCCTAGTAACCATTTCATGCTTCTGTAACGAATTTTTAATTCTTCTCTTCGTTTCTTTTAGACATGGGCTTTCCAGCGGCGAAGCTTTGCGTCTAAGGTCATACCAAGATATTTGGCAGTGTTTTCGTACGGTACACTTTTGTTGTTAATGTACACTGGGTTGTATTCTGATTTCTTATTAGTGAAGTCAATGTGAATGGATTTTGTTTCATTCAACTTTAAAAAATATGAGTTCCAGAATACTATGTTTACGAACATAGTATTCTGGAACTCATATTTTTGACAATGTGAAATTTTAATCAGAACGGTAGGAGAAAAACACTTTTAAAAGTTGTTAAGTGTTTACACATTGGTGCTCGTGACATATAGAAAAAAATAAAAGCATTAAAGGGCATCCAAATTTCATCCACATCGCTGTTAACAAGAACAGTGCCCAGAAGGCTGGCAGCATTGCCACGTTAGATAGCATTGCTGATTCTTTGACCAAAAACAGGCCAGCCCTCTGGCACATACTCAGCAGAAATTAAGTTTACAAAGAATACCTAGGCAAGGGTCAATCCACACACGGCCCAGCTATAAACTTTATAGCGTAGCTATTCTTTTCACTACCACATGAGATTTTTTTATAATCCGACTGCTGCAGAGAGGAGGAGTTATGATAGTTTGGCAGTTTTTTTAATGTTTTAGTCGTTTAATATCTACTAGATGGATAGATGACCATTCGTCATATAAGCTATATTTTCGTCGCCATCCCTATTAGGTCACATTCACTAATACGTCACATTGTGCATCTGTATAGATAGAGATTCTTCCAGAATAGCTAGTTCTATTAAAAATAATTTAGTCGCAGTTCAAATTAACATGACACATTTGACAATAGCATGTCGTTAATACTAATGTTAAATTACTGTTATTTTGTACAGGTACTTTAATGGCATGCCCCATTCCACCCAAGTTGAGGAAAATGCCCGCAATATCCTCAATACCATAGGATGACCAATAAAAGACGTCATGTTCACGTTGTCATGTTTGAAAATACAAGTTAGGAAAGGAACGCGAAAACTGTAATCATTTTATGAATGAAATATTCTTACGGATATTACGTGGGCTCAACAGAAAAATGGTTTTTCACCGTGTCTTTTTGCATTGTAGAGTTATTCTATGTAGGTACATACAGGACGTAAACGGACCCTTCACGAAGCCGTCAACCAAGCATTCAGTACATCAAACTAAGTTACTCTACGCAAAAATTATTGCTGGGAAACAACTTTTTTTTGGGGTGAAAAATCATGTTCTACGGTAGGACACAATGCAACGCACTCAAAACATTGTGCTGATGGTTGGATTAAATAGTACGGGGGTCGTAGCGGTGTTTAAAGTAAAGTTCTTAGTACGTATTTTTAAAAAAAACTTCGGATAAATTTGGAACTTTGACCCCCAATATCTCCGTAACTAGAAGGTTCCCAGGTATGGTCTAGAACAAAACAATGATCGTAATGACGAGGAGAATAAGTGCCTTTTGACTTCGTTAAGGGTCTTGTTACACCCTTTATAATTATTTCTGAAATATTACAATTAACCGTAACAAAGTGAAAATAGACAATAGGTTTCTTAAAAACAATCAAATGCGTTTAGGCACAGGAATGCTTTTGACTGACTTCGACCATAACTTTCGAAGTCTTTGAGAAATCCTCTAAAAGTACTTGTAAGTTCAATTTATTGTCTTTCTACGACTGGTGAAAGTTTTACAAATAAGGAGATCGGTGACTCTTTGATTAAGTTTATTTTTTTAATTACACTTGAAGTCAGTTAAAAATCTTTTGTGAATGTGTTGGTATCTTAGGTAGGTAATAAGAGTCCGATAAATTCCTCTGGTCTTCCTAGACGGAGGGTATCTATGAGGACTTATCCTTATAAAAGACGATATGTAAGTGAGTTATCTGTTAAAGCAAATATAGCAATTAGCTGACAAACCTTTACATGAATGGTTGAGATTTTTTATAATACGTATCTATAGAATATTTTATTTTTTATATATTATCTATTCATTTGACCTAAAAAAAAAACAAAAAGAAATATAAAAGAATAATAAAAATTATATCGATTCGTATTCAAAAAAAATCTAAGCTAATTGCTACTCACTGTACCTACCTAAGTTTTTACTATGTTCACACGTCATTAATGATCAGTAAAAACAATTTACAATTGAAAAGTTGTAACTTAATATTAAATATATACATGGAATCCGACTGTGCAACAAAATATCCTGTTATTACGTGTACAATTAATTGTTTACTCATTTGTGTGTGAATCACAGTGAAATAACTCATTATAATAGCATGGTGGCCGATTCCAGGCGCCGCATGAATAATTAGGTTGAAAATCTGTTTGGGTTTTGTTTCGGGATTTGTTAAATTAAACAAGTGTCATGAGGGAAAGAGAGCCCACATTCGGAGGCAGTTTTTTTCGTGACATTATCATTCCGCGCTAGTATTCCAAACGCTCGGATAAACACCGAGAGTTGAAAATCGCAGATAAAGAACACCCGTACGAATGTGGCCTAAGCTGGCTTTCCACCGTGGCTGTGCGAGGACGTGAAATGGGGAGCAAGGAAACGAAACCTACCAGTAGAATTTTAGGACCTTGTTTTACGTAATTCTGTTGGAAGATGTTGGTGACTATACATGAGAATTCGAGCAAATGGGATATGCAGGTAATATCCACGAATAACTGCTTCTTTACGTTTATTGACAGCTTTGGTGAAAAAAAAACATCTTGTCTATTGCTGTTTTGACATGGAAAGAAAAATTCTAGTGCGAGCAGGGTTTGAACCTGCGACCTTCCGATTCAGTACACCGGATGTCTTAACCAATCGAGAGCTGTGAGCAGGGTGCGATGGTCTATTTTTTTTAATTTTCCTACGAAGGGTTTGCGTATAAAAATATTAAAAATCTTGTCTATTGTTGTTGCACTTGTTCCATATTCAAACCAAACCCCGCTTTTTCGAACAGCTTTAGCGGGAAGCCAACCTTACACACGGAATAAAAGAAATTATCATCCTGAAAACGTTTTTTAAATATTCACTGAACGTTCTAGGGACCTATAAACATGTCCAATAAATTATGTGCGTTGTGGTGTGATAAATAACTGAAAGTAATTATGTTTTTTAAGATTAACATTACATAATATAACATCACGCCTGTAATCCCAGAAGGGTTAGGCAAGAAGGCGGTACACCCACATGTTGCCAGTTGTGTTTATGCCCATGTAATAGGCGTGCCTATTGCCATCAACCGGGCACAAACCCTGACTCCGTGGCTGCTACTGAGAAATTCGTGATGGAAAAACCCAATAACACTTTTCGTGACCTGGCGATCAAAACCTCCTTCGTTTCCCAGGTCGTGCAGTTTTACTGATCGGCAGTCGCGCTTGCGACTACTGGACCTACGAGGTAGATTTTTTAGATTCACGGTCTGAAAAAGGCTTTAGGGACGGTTATAAAACTCATATTAGTATAGTTAGTCGTAACTTTAACTTATCGGACTTAGGTTTGAATAGAATAGTAACTTAATAGAATAGATTTAGTGTCCTTGTTGATCTTATTACTTGTATCAACAGTGAATCCTTAACAAGGGATCTTAGATTTCACGACACGGTAAATGAGCGTAGACTGAATCTGAGCCCGTGACCGCTCTCTGCAACATGGGTCTCGAAAATAGTTGAATGGGTTTTAAAAAGGTATTTACTCATTAGTGCACCCACACTTATAACTAAACACGTTTGTCGACCCTTTCAGCAAAAGACAAGCGCGCGACATTATGTACCTTGTAAATTCTTCCTCCACTGAAAGAAGTTCAGGGCTTCAAGGTTCAAGTACAGGGCTGTTTCAATAATAACAATTATCGTTACCCGCAATTCCATTTCCCAATTTCGACCAACTTTTTTCCTGGTTTGACCCGGCCGTTATTGGTACATACATAATGGTTTCGTGTAAAAACACACGAAAGGCACTTGTTGTCCCTGTCATTGCGATTTTATTTTTGTTCTGGATCATACCTGGCAACTTTCTAGTTACGGAGATATTGGAGGTCAAAGTTCCGACTTTTTCACAAGTATTTTTTTTATACCTGTTTTTAATGTTATTACTTTACTTTAAATACCTTCATGACCCCAGTATTATTCAATGAATCCATCAGCACAACGTTTTGAGTGATTTACAAAAAAAATCGTTACCCAGCAATAAACTTGCGTAGTTTACTTAGTTTGATGTACAGAATGCTTGGTTGACTGCTTCGTGAAGGGTACGTTTACATCTTGTATTATGTTGTCAGTTATATGTACACTTTGCCCGTATTCCTGGTAAAGGTCCCTTTAGCTGGGTAACCATCGGAAAACACAATTTATGCCCGTAACTACACAAGGCCTCGTAACGTGTACTCTCGCTCAGTCATCAATGAAATTCCAATAGGTGGCCACACGTAATAACTTCCGATGTTGTCCATAAATTTTCCTTTTGAGAGGATATGTTAGGCGAAAGACTGATAACACATTGAGCGGAAAATGTCCCCAAATAGGTAGCTTATAGAAATTACCAAAACACGAGATTATGTCAAGCAGATACAAAATTTTAACAATAAGTGGCATGGCGCGACTTTTGATTAGTCTAGTGAAGAATTTGCGCAGTTCATCACGTTGTGGTTTTTGTTTCACAACAATTTTGACTTATAAATCAAACCAATTTTGAGAATAACTCTATAAAGTTGCTACTCGACTTTTTGAAAGGCAGATCGCAGGTAGTGATGGGCGATGGTGGAAAGGTTAGGTCAGACCCTCTTAACATTACTAAGGGCTATTGCTCAATGACCTGCCTTAAGCAATAAGTGAGGCTTATGTCTTTATGTACGCGGACGATTTTGCTGCCGTCGTGTACGCGCAGTCGATGGATAGTCTACAAGAAAAACTTAACTTAGTGGTGGGGAAAATAAACAACTGGTTTAAAATAAATGGCTTGATCCTTAACACAACCAAGACCCATTACATGCACGTCAATCTTTCCGGTCGATTGTGTACACCACTGTCACTTCGGGTAGGAAGCAATGTGGTCGAACAAGTACAAGTCACCACATTCCTCGGCTTCGATCTGGACAGTTCTCTCACTTGGGGGCCACATATTGATAAAATGTGCGGCAAACTCGGACGAGCATGCTTCGCTCTGGAACGACTAGCGCAAACGCTCCCACGTAAAATGATGATACGGTGTTATTTCGCCTTGGTACACTCGGTGCTCCAGTATGACGTAGAGTTCTGGGGCCGAGCTGCCGATTGGGAGCGAGCCTTCTGGATGCAGAAGCGTGCCGTGAGAGCTATTACGCGTTCACAATGGGATGCCACCGCGAGACCACTTTTTAAACGTCTAAAAATATTGACTGTTCCCGCTATGGTGATATTGCAGGCGGTGGTATACGTTAGGCACCATCTAGACGAATACAATAGACGCGGAGATAGACATAATTACCGTACTCGTGGTAGAAACAAATTAGCCGGCTACCCACACACCCTATCTAAGTCTGGAAAGTTAATTCATGTTATGGGTCCATCGGTATACAACCGGCTACCGGATAATATTTTGAGCGCGACGTCTGACACTGTTTTTAAAACTAAACTGAAAGGTTGGCTAACCGACCAGGTCATAAATAATGCCTATTATATGACCTAAAAGAATGGTTTTAAGAAAATTTATGTGATTAGTATACTGTAAGGTTCTATTATTCTGTTTATTGTGTATTTTTTTTTTTTTTTTTATTTATGATAATTTGTGTTAAATGCTCTTTTTAATGTATTATGATTTGTGTTTTACTTTTTTCAAAATATGACCTGTAATTTTTGATAATTATTAATAAATAAACTAAACTAAATTTATATTTTTTATCTTTATTTCAATTACAGGTTGGTACACCCCTGCCAAAACTCTTCGGGGAAAAAAGATGTGATATTATTATAACATAATATCACATATTTTTGCCACTGAGGCGAACCCCTCTTTCAACTACTTCAAAACAAACTATCTCAAAAAATATTGTTGCGGAAACAAAATGGTAATAAGGAACTGCATGTTCTGTTATAACAAAACTTAGCTATTGGTTGTTGTTTACTTTTCAAAAGAATAATTTGAAAAGACGTAATACAATGTTTCTTTTTAACTAAATAAAATAAGTTTGTCAAGATTCTCATTTACGGCGGTAAAAGTTTTCTAACAAATTCAAAGATGTTCTTCAAAATTCTTCGTGTAGTAAAATGTTCGTCCTAATCTGTTTCGTCATTAATTAAGCCTTACGTTTCCATATTTTGGTTACGTTCATTATGATCCTTTGCATAAATGGCAATAACGTTTAAATACATCTCCTCTCATTATTAATAATAATCCCACGTACATAAAATGTGATCCCATGAAAAGTGATTCAGGATTAAATCAGGAAAACGAGCAGCTGTATATATTACTATGTAAGTATCGAAGAAGAGGCAATATTCTCGAAGGGTCGTACATTATGGTGACGTCAATGGGGTCATCCATTTATGAAGTGATATACGAAACTAGTTTTTCAGTAAGGGTGATGTTCAGTAATGATTTTGACGGGGGGGTGTTGAATGAAGCAACGTTGATTGCAGTGGTTAAACGTTCCAATTAGGAGAGACAATTAGCTCATCTCTTACGAACGTCTGGCTCTACACGATGGATTTCTGGAGAATCTACATTGAGAGAACTGACTGTTATTGTCAGCCTCGAGGTGCATTAGTTAAGGCATCATTACCTGCTTAGCTTTTTCCCAACTATGTTGGGTTCGGCTTCCAGTCTAATCGGATGCAGCTGAATATCAGTATTTTACATGGAGCGACCGCCTATCTGATCTCCACAACCCAGTTCGTATTAGGTAATACGATACTCCTTGGTTAGGCTGATATCAGTCTTTCTGGCCACTGACTACCTGTAACAACAGTTTTAGCCAAGTGCTTTTTTTAATACTGAATAGGCCGCACCTCGCCTGATGTGAAGCTGTGATGCGGCCTAGGATGGAGCACGCTTACCTAGAAGACACCGATTCACTCGAAATTTGATAAATAGATAAATTAGAGGTATAATTATCAGGGAACAGAGAAGCCGGCAGTGAATTCCACAGCGGTTCGCAAAATAAAAGTAGAAGCATAGAGATTTGTTCGGGTCCGTGGAACTTCAACCACATAACGGTGACGCTTCTCCGTATCTCTGCTCGTCCTATGAGAGAATGGGGATGGGAGAATTAGATTGTTTAATTCCAGAGCACACTTCCCTAAATGTAACGAATAGGCTGGCAACTTTGAGGTGATGTTCAAGGCTTTGGAGCTTGGCTTTGACAAGGGTGTCGGTGTGATGAACCATAATGTCAGAAATAATTGACCAGCGGGACCTTTGATATATTTTAAAGGCAAAACAGGTCAGGGCCACAAACGCTGAGGCAATCATTTTCACTGATTTGAGATCAAAAGGAAACCGCGCGAAACTCAATGGTCAGGAAATTGTCTGTGATAAGGTATGGAGATCCTGCCCTCGTTTTTTCAGGTAATGAAGTGGAGTTTGACAAACAACGGCCGTGGGGATTCTGATAAATGACTCAGGAATGAGCTGCCTGTATATGAATCATCGTGCACTTAATTGGCAATTCTACATGTACTGTAATAAAATTGTTACGACTTGTAAAAAGTCTATGTCATTAGTCATCATTATTGTCTCTTCGGCCATCGTTCGATTAAGTTCGAGGTATTTATTTTATCCCTATATTACAGCGGCATATTAATAAGTAAGCCCTAGGTTTTGTCTGATTGGCATTCCGAAGTAGTAAATGTCATTCGTCCTCTCAAAGCATCCTTCCACATCTATATCGGGATCGTTACAGGGAAAATAATATCGCCGATCCTTGTATTTTTCCTCTCCCCTGTCTAGTTTATTTTAAATCGTACATTGAAATTAATATTTGATGAGTTCACCTTGTTTGTGCGTTAATCCTTGATCCTTCCAACCTTCTATTGGATTTGTCGATATCCCTTCCCTATTAGTTTAATAGTTATTACGTAGTTTCTGGATAGGACTAATAGCTTGAACTAGTCACATCGGTATGAAATTGCCTGGCTTCGAATGTTAGCACCGATAAACCCAAGAGCAAAAAAAAGATTGGTAGATATTAGGTAAATATTATTTCAAACATGACCGTCTGTCTGCTTGCGCAGAGGCAGAATTAGTTACAACAGAATCGAAAATAAATGAAATTACAAAACAGGTACCTGCTACCTGCGCTAGCGTCGCAAACGTAAAACGATTCGTCACAGTCAGCGTACGTAGTGATATCACTATACAATCATCGATCGATCGACCTAACCTTGGGATAATGTTAAACACGCTTGCAAATCGATTATAGTTAAATATAATCGAATAGGTAACATTGTCGAGATGGCCACAGCTTGTCGAATCTACAATGCAGCGACTTGGTAAGATACACGACGAGAAGTGTTCGCGGGTTGTATACCAACCGGCATTTTTAATGTGTTTAGTTGATAACCGAGGGCCGCGCGCGACGCTCGTGCCCACGCGCATCCCGCACGACCGCCTCCTCGCGCTCTGCACTTCATACTTATCACATACCAGTTTTATACGTGTTTTCACTGTGTGTTTCCCCAAAAAGTGGGTCCACTGACCAACAGTTACTAAGTGCAGCAAGAACATACTCGTCTTATAACGAGGCAACAATCGACTGACAACGTACGATCTGAAGGAAGAGAGTTCATATATCAAAAGAAACAGCGATTACAATTGACTCAAGGTATATCAAATAACCATCTATTCTCTATTATGTACATAAATGCATTATGTATTGGAGACAAGGGACGCGTGCATCTCTGGAATATGAATGCGACTAACTTTTTAAGTATGTATTAATGCGACTATAGAATTCGTATACGGTAACAATAACAACACTCCCAATTTATTTCAAAGTCTCGACAAATATTCACACAACAACAAACAAGGCTCACTGAGTTAGTCAAGCTTGTGTGAGGTACGAAGTTTATATTTCTTGAGACATAATTTGTGCCGAGATTAGCAACTTCGTCATGATTACAAAAAATATGGCAGGTAAGTCCCACCGCACTATATAGGTACTACACGAAGCACATTAAGACCTTTTATAAACGGAAATTGCAACTGCTTTATTTATAAGTACCTTATTTTACTTAATTTTATCTAGATTCTGACAAATACGGGTACGGCTGAGTTATAGTCGCGACATGAATCATGATCTCACTCTTATATTTTTTGTTCTCGATGCTATTTCATCTCCAAATGACCATTTAGGAAATCTCTGATAAAAATAATAGGTTGTGTTTACGCAAAAGGAGCATTATGAGAAGATAATCTTAGTGAAACGTTTAAAACTTTAATATAAACCACAGTCATAAGCGATAGCGACAATGGCAACGCTGACTTAGATGCCTCATTTGTTGTGGAAACACCAACGCAAAAGTCGAGTTCAACTCTCGTGTGAAAAGATACAAGTGTCCAAGTTAAATAAGAACCATTTCTTCAGTTAATTAAAGTACCAACAACAATCAATAATTCAGTTCTATGAAAAAGTTTGCTTATAACAAATCTTCTTCGATAAAACACTCTAACATAATGTGCCCAAAACGTCCCCACTGCTGGGTCTCAAGTTCGTCTCTGTGTGCCACTGCGCGGGTCCATCGTGAGTTGTTACTTAGGTGTCACTTGAGTCTTCGATTTTTTTGTTCGAGGATATGCCAAGTTTCCTAAGTCCTCACGATGTTTTCCTTCACCGTTAAAATCTAAAACACTCACATTTTATGTAAATATGCAATACTGACAATGCTCTCTAGAGTGCAAAAATTCAGGAACCGCTTTTCGTGGGTCCTTTATTTGAAATGTCCACACAAAGGGGATCAACAAAAAGGTCACATGAAGCCGGTTCAAACCTCATAACTTCAAAGATTACTTTGTACACTGGTTAAAAAATTTACCACAAATGTTCTTCTTATTCCATCGTATGTACGAGAATTTTAAACAGTTTTTGTCACATAGCACTTTTTCCTTCTATCTTTCCTTGAACGTACTCACATCTATTGTATGCGTTGATGCCACGTGTTTACTTGTGAATGACCTTACCTACTTCAGTTACTTTAGCTTCAAATTGTAACCACAACAGTCATATGTTTCAAAGCAGTAAATATTAGTAATGACTTTTTTATATTTTAACCGCAGTCTAGGATCTACAGTAAGTGCCATTCAAAACTACAAATTGTGATACTAGACTTCTTACATACGTCAAGATGTTAGTAACAACTGAACAACACATTTACAAGTTTTTCACTAAAAAAACAGCAAAAAAAAAAAAATCGTGAGAAACACATTAAAATCTGACACCAAAATTAGTACAGACTTCCGACGGATCTATTCAATACCACTTAGTATTTATGTGGTAAATATATTTATTAGGTACAGCTAAGTACTATTCATTACTGTAATTTGTGCTGAAGTATTAACCTAACAAAATAGAAAATACTTACTGTCGTGCCAGCCACAAGAGGAAGAATAATCCGGGTGACTTGAAGTTCTTTTCACAGTAAAAATCCTGATTGGTTTCGACCTTGTCTTCTTACACACCTATGGTAAGAGGACGTTTTTTTTAAGTTTTAGTCTATCTAAATATTGAACAGTACCTCTTCGGATTCCACGCAAAAAAATCAAGGTTTTCGGAGTCACACTACTACTGACATGATTCTTATTCCCAAATGTCTAGACTTGTATCCTTTATGCTAATTTTTTTTGTATATACATTTTTTGGCTTCAGCCGAGTTCGGCCGGTCATATATTTCCAAAATAGGGCTCTACCGGCTAGATTTACTGTATGGCCAAGTTCAAAATGTGGTTATTTTGGAAAGCAACAAAGGTACTAAAATTTTACGGTTCATTTAGAACTCGATATAATATTAATTACGGGCTCGCGAGTAAACAATATTTCCTCGGAGTGGCAATAATGAATGCTTAATCTGATAGTCCAAACATTGTTAGGCTTTAAGACTTAAAAGATTTAATGGGCAAAAAGTCTCATCTAATCTATCAAATATAAATTTGGATGGGTTTGTTTTAATTTGACTTTTTGTTTGTAGTGCAGTAGTGGTGGCCTCTTCTGAGCATGACAGATCAGACAACAAAATGAAAACAATATGAATGAGTACCTAACTACGCTAAGTCTTTTTTTCCACGACTGAGCGTAGCTTTGCAAAAATATAGCAACAGTCATTGTTTTGGTAGTTAACACTGATTTCTATTTTACATACCTCATTTTGACATTAAGAATGTTGGATTTAAGAGATTGTGTGTTGACTCAGTAAATCCAATATCCAGAAATTTTCCTGGATATTGGATTTACTGAGTCGAAATCAGTTTTATTACTATTATTACAAAAGCATATTAAAACTTATTGTAACAAAAAAAAAGTAGCGGTACTTCTACATTTATTTTAAATGTTAGGGAAAGTAATAAGAACAATGAGCGTAACACAATAGTCAAGACCTATAAGTTTCCTACAGCTTAAGGTCTAGGGCTTTGTAAAGGTAAGGTCAAGGTAAGGTCAACTTTCTTTTTAAAAATTTAAGTCTTTGTTTCTTTTGATAAAACAAATAATTAGCTTTTGATAGATGGGGTCAAAAGAAAACCTACTTAACCTACCCGGACAATAGACTTTATTTAGCACAATTTCATTCATTTTAAAGACATGACTAATACTATTAATAATTTCACCTAAATGGGCCTATTTATCAAATTAATAATTAAATTAAACCCAAATAGAATATGATGACAATATATGAATATAAATGGCCAAGACAGACCTTTACTAAAGAAAATATTTTCAGTTATTAATGAAGGTATTAGATGTAAAATTGGAGACCAAATAATAAAACAGCTGCCGCCCGTAGCCATTACAATTTCCTACAAAGTCGACGACTTAGAGCCATTACTACAGAACCCTTGTGATTAATTAATCGAATTCAGATTTTAAATTGACTAACAGCTTGGTTATTGTTATCAGCGAAAATGGGTACTAGTTGTTTTAGGTATTACAAATCCTACTAAAAGGGATAGTTACGAATTTATGCCCTAAATTAATTGTTTTATTTTACTCTATTTGTTTAGTAAATTGTTACCAACACTCGTAGTGTAGATTTACTTCAAAGTTTCAGGAATTTTGAGTTGCCGTAGGGAGGACGTTGTTGACATATTGACTTAGTTTGTACATTTGTGCCGTGGGAGATAAAGCTTTTCTCCAGATAATTATGTTGCCATATTTTAGTCGTCTTATCTACGTAAATCGATCTGACATAACACTCCGTCATCCTAGATGGTAATTACCGGATTTCCCCAGTATTTTTTCTAATCTTGTTACATATCGTCACGTATCTCTTATCGTCACAGAAATGCAAGGTTCGGTCAGTAGGTCGTCTTAGGGGGGGTTATTATGCATTTTGTGAACTGGACGAGTTCATACTGTCTTCAGGCAAGTTCAACTCGAGTTTGTATCTGAGAAACAACTGAAGTGAGAATGTTGTACAACAACTATTTGTGATGTCAAACCATAAGTTGTATCTCGGGAACTGCTCTGTCAGTTTGTTCATACAAAGTTCGCTCGTCAAAGAGTTACCAAACTAGAACCAGAATTAGAACTTCTGAATACATTTATGTAAGGAGGTATTAGTTTGGACTTGTTTCCTATGTATCTTTGCGTCTCGGATGCCAGTCGCTCATTCATATCTCTTAATTTATGCAAATATCATTCAATCTAAAACAAACGCACAAAATAATCAACAGAGAATAAATTATAAAACGGTGTTACACATTTTTGTTCTTTTGTTAAATAAATTCTTAACGAAATCAGGTTATCATAATGGCCGAATCAAAATAAACAATGTTATCATTGTTTATAAGAGGATATTAAAAATGTTTGCGGCTGTTCCGATATGGCCCGAGTCCGAGGTATGGATACAGTAAGTACCTAACTACTATTCCTTCCTGTTTTATCGAATAATTTTTATGTGCACCCAGAAAGTTTTCTTTGTTTGCTTACAAAGAATTTTCCTAGACAAATAAGTCTACGATTCATTTCCATTCTCTTTGAAATATCTCTCGGAAATATTGAATGTATGAGATAATTCGTCTTTAGAATCGAGTTTATTGAATGGGATTAGCTAAAGTACGCTTTTAAGCTTTGCCAGTGCCTTTATGCAAGAAGATTAGCAGCGTTTAAGTAGAGGAAGCCAAACAATGGCGCCGTGGTATTGGATATCAAATAAAGTGTAACAGATATTAAAAGCGAAACCATTAAAAACACACGTTGCATTGTAATAAGCAATATTTGTTTATTTTATTCATGGTCAACATCATCATAATTATCTCGTAAACGCGTTCATGTAAATATTGTCTTTCGAATTGCTAAAATTTCCCTAATTAGTTATAACTTTAACTGACATGGTCACTAACACTACATAATTCTATACAAAAATCACTTAACCTAAAAATAAAAGTCACAAGAAATTCTAGTCATGGTGACAAATGCCAACGGAAATTACCCATCGACGCGGGCAATTTAATGTATACGCAGATACAGGTGCACTCTCTGTTCCCTCACTATCATAATTCGATGAGACCAGAAAAACATTGTCATTTTAAGCATCACAGTCAAATTAAAGTCATTAGAACATGCGACAAAGGAAGATACTTAAAATTAAGTACTTTTACAAAAACCAGGATCCAACTCGGCTCAGGGACGAACAACTTTTGTACGTGCAAACTTTTAAAAACGGATTTTAAGCGTAAAGCTGGGAAATCATGGAACTTTGTGTTGTTGTTTTTCATAGTCTTTTTTAAAAGTGATTTAATTATGATTTTTATGCTGTACGGTTGTAAAGATACCTTATTTCATTAAAATCATCTGCCAAGCCTTTTTCCAAACTAAGTTGGGGCAGCTTCCAGTCTAACCGGATGTAGCCGAATATCAGTATTTTACATGAAGCGGCTGCCTACTTGATATCCACAACCCAGTAACGAACTTGGTAATACTATACTTGGTAAGACTGGTGGTCAGACCTTAAGGCTTCTGACTACTCGTAACGAATGTGAAAGATCTACAAATGACAGCCGGGACCAAAGGTTTAGCGTGTTTTTCAAGACACTGTGGGAACTCCGTATGTAATGGATGGTCACTCATCCACGGGCCGACCCTGGACAGCGCGGCTTAATCTAAAGATCGACGAGCTCCTTAGAACCAGACTACTAAACTGTTTAATTTCTCAGCCGACTTTTAGAGACATGAAACCTCCTGAAAAGGTCAGGTCTATCTTCATCAGAACCTAAGTTAATATTGAATTTCTAAGAACTTCCTCACAAGAGCGGAGGGAGTGGGTAAATTATATGGTTCCAATTAACAAACAGGGCTTCTAACTACTCGTAACGACTGTCAGATCTACAAATGACAGCCGGGAGCGCATCCACGGAGCGACCTATACAAGCACTTATTCCTTTATGCTAGATGGTATTAAGGATACCTTATTTCATTAACATTAACAAATATACTGTGAGGCATTTCCCATACCTACTTGGGTTTCCATAGCACTTGAGTTTTTTGATTAAACAGTAATTCTGATTCTGTTGAAATTATACTGTGTAAGCTCAAATAACATATTCATATTCATATTCATAATATTTTATTGTGGATCATAGGTAGGTACAGTTCTTAAATAGTTGAAAATTTTGATCAGCTATGTCCCGCCCGTAGGGCATACAATAAACACACAGAAATTTACTGTTCGATAGAATTAACATTATTACTAATTATTATTATTTTCCCTCTAGCACAATAAATAAAAAATAAAAAAACCAAAAGGGCACAAATTTAGAGAAATGTCAAATTCAAATTATATAGAAACTAAAATTACATTTAACACTCAAAAGATAAAAAGATAAAGTCAAACATAACAAATTAAGATAGGAACATGTCAAATTATACACAAAAAATTAAAAAAAAAAAAATTAAATTATTCATAACAAATTAAAATGTCAAATTGTAAAAATCATACATAAAATTCAAAAAATTGATTATACTGAAGAGAACAAAATTAATTAAAGTCTATAGGTCATCGAACACATCATGACTGGGTGAGACTATATTTAAGCAAAGACTTGTCGGACAGAAATTCTTTTACAGAGTAGTAACTTTTGTCTACTAACAGATCATGGAGAGTCCTTTTAAAATTTTCCTTTTTATAATTGTTCTAATAGGCCCCGGTATATTATTAAAGATGCGAGAAGCTGAACAAAAGATGCTCTCATGCATTAGATGAGTTTTACTGGCTACTGTACGTAATTTGTCCTTACGCCGTATACGCGTGTAATAGCTAAACATGTGGATATTGTTTTTAACAAATACTGCAGCCTCCAGTATATAGATACATGGCAGTGTTAATAATTTATTGTTATTAAAAAATGGCTTACAGGAGTCAGTTCCGCATAAATTAAATATAGCCCTGATGCAGCGTTTTTGAGCAATGAAAGCGCGCTCTTTTTCCGTACTGTTGCCCCAGCTGCTTTTTGAACATACTTGTTCAAAAAGCAGCTTGATTACATCAGCAGTTCAATAAGAGCCACTTTTTTAAACTTTGTCCTCTTTTTTGTCTTTGGTTTTTTTTAACCAAGATCAAAATGAGAAGTTACGTCGTTACTTTAGTACATTCTCACTGTCTTTCAGTTTAAAGCAAAACTAAATCTCATTTAAGACATACCTTAGCGACTATAATTAATTGTCTTAGAACTCAGAAGTCGTACTAAGTCCTTTGAAATTTAGTCCTAGAAATTAATGAATTTTAGATAATTTGGTCCAACTATAATTTAAACTAAAACTCATTTTATTTCAGTAATTAAGGATAAGAAAGTAAAGATAATTATGCACTATTGAAAGCAGTAATTAACTGTTTTATTAAGCAGTTACTTAAAACATCTAGATTATTTTAAAAAAGCTCTTGATGTCAATTATTCAATATAATTTTACAAAATGGAGTCTAATTTAAACGAGTTCCTAACACATGATCCAGTTTCAGTGATTTACAAGCATTACATAATAACATAACATCACGCCTGTAATCCCCGTTGGGTTAGTCAGACGTGTACCTAATAGTACACCCACATTTCGCAAGTTCTGTTCCATGTAATCCAGGGGATGGCAATAGGCTCAAATATTTCTATGAACCGGACACTAATCCAGACTCCGTGGCTACTACTGAGAAATTCCTGATGGAAAAACAAAAATAGCACTTTGCCCGATCCGGGAATCGAACCAAGGACCTCGTGCTCAGCAGTCGCGCTTGAGACCGCTCGACCAACGAGGTAATACATAATATTTCAGCTTAATCCCCTATTTAACTGGCAAAATGTGAGTGTGCTACAGTGGCGAAGGTTCCATAGAACTCGATTCCTACCGGCTTCCCTTTGAAAAATGGCACAGTCAGTATTCTATGTACAAATAATATAATCACATTAAAGATATGTACTCCAGCTTACCTCTTACAAAAATTGACCCTTCACTACTGGTGTGCTATAACTCTGCCTATTCATCCGGTAACACTAGCGCGATGGTAATGTAACATTACTTAAAAAAACTCTACATCATCATCTTTGTCTTCTCTCAACAGCAAACAGAGAGAAACAATCCAATACTACATGTCGGCAATATGTTTTCTGTTTAGAAATAAATATGTACTTACCAGTGTACGGATCGTAATAAACCATGGTTAGGTTAGTTAGATAAATGCAACTGCTGGGCTTTCGATAATGACTACAGAAGTTCGTTCTACTCAGTCACCTATTTAAGTACCTACCTATTTAGGCAGTGATAGTCTGGCAGAGTGACCGTCGTCAGACTACCAAGTCTTAGGTCACGAGTGCAAGGAAAACATCGTGAGGAGACCAGCATGCCTGAGAGATAGTACTCGACGGCGTCTAAAGCCAAGTCACAGGCCCTTGGGCGGCATAAAAACTCTGACATCAGGTGGGGCACTAACCATATGATAACTAATGAACGAGTGGAGCCGACCCCGACATAGTTGGGAAAAGGCTAGGCAGATGATGATGAGATGATGATGTCCCTACCTCCTTAAATAACCTTACTACGTCTTTAATCCCACCCTCACTAGATTAAAAGTGCAATGCTTCTGAACCAAACGTAAAATACAGGATGTAAGACTTTTACGAAGCCACCAAGCATTCTGTAGATCAAACCAGTGGTTCTGGTGTGAAAACACGGTTTATGTTCGCTCTTAAATGTAGCCTTTTCTCCACTATCTTGGGGTCGGCTTTCAGTCTTACCGGATGCAGCTGAATACATGTATTTTACATGGAGCGACTGCCTATCTGACCTCCAGAACTCAGTTAGTACTGAGTAATACGATAATAAATAAAATAAAAATCCTTTAATTCTACATAACATATTATAGTAACATACAAGTAATACGATACCCCTTGGTAAAACTGGTTGTCAGACTTTCGGGTAACCGACTACCTGTAACGACTGTTAAAGATCTACAAATGACAGCCGGGACCAACGGCTTAACGTGCTTTCCGAGGCACGGAAGAAACTCGGTATGTAATGGATGGTCATCCATCCACGGACCAACCTAGACAAGCGCGGCTTAACCAAACGATCGACCCGAACGGCTGTTATTATTTAGCCACGAGCTCCTCGCGCTCAAATGTAACTCACTCAAAACATTATGCTGAAGGATGCATTTAATAAAACAGGAGTCAAGGATATATTTAAACTTGTTTTTAAAAACTGTGTAGAAGTTGGATCTTTGACCTTCAATATCCGTAACTAGAAGGTTCCCAGATATTGTCCAGAACAAAAAAGTTATCACAATGGCGGGAAAAACAAGTACCTCTCGACTTCGTGAAGGGTGTATTTACACCCTTAACTTATACGTGTATCGATGATATATATTACATCGAATTTTGTTTAGAAACTGACACGCAGGAATGGATGACAGAAGCAAAATTCGGTAATAAGTAATTTAGAATAATTTAGAATATTATAGGTCAGCTTAAATAACTAGAAAAACTACCTAGACGTGAGGGGTGATGTCTAATGACAAAAAACGATTTTCTAAACTCAAAATTTCAGGTATTAACACTACAATACACTGACAGATAACTACGTAAACTGTTTCTTTGGCAACAAAGAGTGAATATATAAGAGTAATATTTATCAAATAACGTTTTATATTGTCACCCGAACAAGGTAAAAGTGATAGGAAAACATGCAAAAAAATGTACGGGGAAAATATTTGTTAATGAAGGATAATGCATCCTGATATCAAACATAACTGTATAGGAAGCACTTAAACGACATGCACTGAAATTTATTAGCTAAATATTATATTTATAACTTGTAGCTCAGTTCTGGGCTAACACAATTTAGATTGCCATCGACACGCTAAGAAGATATACATTTATAAATTAAAATAACCTAAAGTAACTAACTAAACAATAAACTTAAAAAATGTCGTCAAAAAACTCCTCGTCGACGCTGTCAACTGGTAATTTACACAAGAGACTGGTGGCGTTGCCACGTTATATGGCAACGCTAAGCCTTTGGCCAAGGTAAAAGCCAGCCCTTGGGTCACGGGAAGTGTCAACTAAGCGATTTGAAATGTCCTTGAAAAGGCTGTGAGCACTCGGACTCCACGGTCCTAGATATTCAACCCCAAACGGCTCGATAATATAGTTACCAATAAGATTAATACATTTACACCACTTGAGGTTCTCTGCACCCGCAGCGGCAGCCCCAGCACAACGAATATTATAACCTTTACTATGTTATAATCTCTATTTTTTAAACCAACAAAAGTAGGTTAAAATGACACTAGTAACTGGAAAATAGTTTTCTTTCTCGACCAGTTTTTATGACTAATGCATATTTTAGCCTTGAACGTACTGAGAAAACGGATCAATCTATACATGAATGAATACCTAACACGATCTACATATAGGTAGGTACTTTTATAAAGAAAGTCTCGTAAATTTACACATTTCTGTAATCTGAATTGAAATTAGTTTCCATTCTGATGAATATTTATCAAGTTAATTCAATTATACCATCTGTCGTTTTACAAAGTTACTGAAACTGTGTGGAATATAAACAGTTTTCATTGATTCCCCACCGCAAGCTGACAAAAGTGTACCTAACAAAATATCAGAAAGCGTAATTTTCTATTCGACCGAGATTGGTTAAACCCCAAATGCGCTGCTGGCACAGGTTCCCGGTTCGGGCTCCTACATTACACAATAAATGAGGTGCCTTACAGTAAAACCTCTTTCGCGGAATGTTCACAAATCAAATATTCAGTAGGTACTCCATAAACACTGTTTATAAAAAAAAACTTTTAGTATGTAAAAAGAGAAACGCAAGATTTACGTTAATTTTTACCTTAAATCTACAATAATAAATGCTAACTTTACAAATTATGAGCTGTTTAATGTGTTTGTATATAGTTTGCAAGTTTTAAAAGCCCTAATTTTATTTAAATGGTAATAAAATTACATTTAAAATTTTATTCTGAAAATAATAGGTGGTTACGGTTACTGCAAATAGCTTACCATTAACATGCTTGTAATTTATACCTAAGTGAGTGACGTTTACTTAGGGGCGGTCTAACAATAGCGTCATATGAAAATTGATATTTACGCAATTTCCAAGAGGATCTTTAACGTAATTATCGTGCTTTTGAATTATTTTCTTTCAGACCGGACAATGGGGTATTGAAATAGGAAACCCAATAATTGGTTGGGTTCAATATAGGTGCGAGGGGTCTTCCCGGCTAAAAGGGACGGACTACTTTGTTATCACCGTATTTCTTTGCCGTCCAAGGGTCAAATAAGGATATTTACAGTGACGAAAATATAATTAAAATAACTTTCGGGTTTTTCTACAACGTAAATTAAGCTGTTTCCTGTAGCTGCATAAAGTTTAAATACGTAAATAAATAAAAGAGAACAGTAGGTTAGTAAAGTTAATTAAACGGTTAATTTAAGGTGGCATTTTAATTTGTCTTTCAACTTTAGTAACGTTGAGGGAAGATTTTCTCTGCTCGGGAAAATGCGCAACAACACTAGGGGTCAATAAGGAAGCACAAATTAAGAAAGCTACCCAATTTCACAAAGTTTGTCCACGTGGACTAATATTAAGCTTCAGCCTCTCAAGTTTGCAGACAAAATCATCTTCCCTAAATAAACTAAAGGAGCGGTTGCAGACTAGCGTTTGTTTTTGCGCGTGTAAATTCGTATCGGAATAAGCGCGAGTACGCGCGTTCCGTTTTTTGAAGCGCAAAATATTGCGCGCGTGTAAGCGCGTAAGCCGCTCTTAAGCCGATACGAATTTACACGCGCATAAACAAACGCTAGTGTGTGGTCGCTCGTCTCATCGGTGTGTGAGTGGTGTTTCTCTCAGCGCTTATAATAATCGCGGCAGCAGGTATCTCTTACGAGTTGCGCGTGTGGCAAAAGACGCGCCCATACACGCCTACACTCGCATTCAAAAAAGAAGCTTATACGCGCCGAAAAAACGTCAATCTGAAACCGCCCTAAACGTGTTTAGATAATCATATTTCATATTGAGTTAGTAATCAAGGTTTACATATATATACAAAATTACATTTATTAAACCGTTTATTGTTAACTTTGTTAAAATGTAACTATGAGACTTGTGAATATGTTATTTCATTCATACTAGTACATATTAAATCTGTTTTAGGCATATTTTGTTTAAATTAATCATAATTTACACAATGAATGTCTAATACCTGAGTCTTCTTCATTTCGAATATATAAGTTTTCGCTTATGTAAGTACTGACTGTCACAATTTTGGTACTTATAATAATAAACGTTCATTACTTGACAAATAGAACGTAATTAAAGAATTCACATCTAATTAGATCCCTTTTCGTAATGGGACGAAGAGGAAAATACTTTTTCGTGGAAATTGTTGTAGGTACAGTCAGGAGCATAAATATGTGTTCACTTAGCAACTCTTAACAGTGATTTTCTTCGACTGCATTGATTGTAATTTTATGTCAAATGAAAAACGTTAGGAAAATATAATAAAAAATATTTTACTGTCACATCATTAAGCCGGACCGTACATAAGAACTAATAAAATCAATTGAGAGCTATTGAAGGAACGCAATAAATCGTCTCGTAAATGATACATCTATTAAACCTATTACATATATTGTTACATTGCGGTAAGAACCAGAAAAACATAGTACAACACTGTGTTTTTCCCGCTTATTTATACGGTCAGGGAAATAAATTGTGTAGCAACATAAATAACAACCAGAAAAGTCCTTAGGAGGTACAAATCACAACTCTATTTCTTTGACAGTTTAAATGAAATTATTATAAAATAATACATTCATATATTCTCAGGCAACTTTGACCCGGACACGGACATGAAATCATTTAATTTCCTTAACGGTACATATCCAAAAGATTTGTTATTATTTTTTTTTTATTTACAAACGTTGCCCCACACTAGGAATTTCTCCTGTATCGTGGGTGCGTTTACAAACATTTAAACTCACATACACAAACAGCCAGACCCGGAACAACTACTTGTAGGCCATACAAATATTTGTTCCGTGCGGAAATCGAACCGGCGACACGAAGCGCAGCAGTCAATCGCTTAGCCACTGCGCCAACTGTGCCGTCAAATTAATTCTTTTGTAACAATATTAATAAGATAGAATAAGTTTCGATGGGGAGGAATAGTTAAATATACAAGGTGGAGAGGAAAATTAAATTATAACTATAAGGAGTGGAAGGGACACCACGCGAAAACATACCATGTATTCAGTGCATCATTGTGAACCACAAATTGTTTTTATCGGTTATTAAAAAAAAACAGTTGTTTCCTACAAAACTGCAATACCTACACGGTCAAAATGTATGGAACAGCTGATTTATTAAACCTTTTTAACCGTTTTCGCGTCGGTGCCCCTTTCTTATAGTTAGTAGATAGCTGACCTGCGGTCGTTGACTCCAAAAAGTGTCTATCTTATAATCGATAGTGTTTTATCATTATTGTTTAGATATCGCCACACATCACGTCTATTGAGTTTCGCTAGTTAATTTAATTTGACCCTGAAATAATCCTGTGCTTTCTAAAGGCGTTCCCGCACCGGGGGCATATAATGTAACAAGTTCAAAATCGAGCATCATCATTCACAGCCCGACTTCACCTACTTTTGGGAATACGCCTCTCTTTACTTGTGCCAAGCTCCACGTTCTTGTGCCAGCCTCATCCAGAACTTTCCCGCGATGGCAACAATGTAGTCTGCCCTTCCCGCCGCCGGATGACCAACACTTCTCTTTCCAGTCCTTGGATACCACTCGATCACAGCTTCGCTGGTAATATACTAATTTTAATCGAGCACCACATCCAATCAAATCAGTGACTGAGTAGACCATTGCAGTGCGAGAAATGTTACATTTTATTTTGTAAAGATCACTTTTTTTTGTAAGTCTATTTTAATGTTCAAAATTACACGTTTATTAGACACACGTTTATTGTACTGCCTCTTTAGTCTAGTGGTAGCAATCGCGACTGCTGAGCATGAGGTCCTGGGTTCGATTTCATCAGGAATTTCTCAGTAGCAGCCACGGAGTCTGGATTTGTGCCCGGTGCCCTTTTTCCTTTTTTTTTTTTCGCATGGGAAGTCAAATGACCCCGCCCCCCCCCTCTGAGCGGAGTGGAAGGGAGTGTCAGACTTGTACTGACTAAAACCTATCCATGTCCCTTCTTTGCCCTTTGTGTTCCAGGGCCACGATATCTCTTTCGAACAGTCCCGCAGCCCTGGCAGGTATCGGCCCATGCGGACCCCAACTTGGTTGCTGACATCTCTCTGAGGCGCGCTTGGAAAACGAACGCGCCGTCGACACGGCCTATCGTCATAAGACGGCCGGACGGCGAGCTAGCCCATAACTCGCCGTCCACAAGGTTCGCCCCCCTATTACATGGGACTTAAACATAACTGGCGAAATATGGGTGTACCTCTGCCTTACCCTTTGGGGATTACAGGCATGATGTAAGATTATGTTTTACGTTATGTTCAAAATTTAATTTTGGATTGTTACATTACAGGCGAATGCTCCGGTGAGGGAGCGCCGTAATGTGTGGTCACAACCCTCGTAAATCACTATCATGTCCAAAGATTATTTAACTTTAAATAGGCACTCATACGCACCGTATGCACGTTTCAACAACGTACTAGCCCTTTCCAAGTTTGGAACTCACGCGCCGTACTTTAGGAGTTCAGAACTTACCAAATCGTGCTCTTAAGTTGCGGTCATTTTGAACAACAGGGCATGACTGACGAAAAAGATAATTTATTGTAACTAGAAATTGATTTATTGGCAATCTCACTACATATGAAACGATACAATCGATTTTCTCCTAAACTAATAATATTAATCTTGTTTGTGTATGATTTACTGAGTAGAAGAACACTGTAAAGTTATTGAAAGATTGTCGACGGCGCGTTGGTGTTCCAAGCGCGCCTCAAAGAGATGTCAGCAACAAGGGGCAAAGAAAGAACATGGATGGGTTTTAGTCAGTAGAAGTCTGACACTCCCTTCCCCTTCCCAGAGCGGCAGGGGGTCATTTGATGATTTCCCATCCGAAAAAAAACAAAGTTATTGAAAGATTCTACATTTAAAACTCTCAACTTAAACGCTGTACATTTAAATCTGATTTCATCTAATCCTCAACGGAACGATGAAAGATTTATAACTCTGCGAATAATTGAAACAGCACAAACCGTAGCCACGAGCCAAGCAGACGGACCCTAGGGCAATTTCCGTAATTAAATTATTCCAAGAGTAAGTTCCAAGTTTGATCGTATACGGAACTTTTAAATAATATTATACCCGGCGTTTATGAAAATAAAATTCTCTCATAAATAAAACATGGTTTGACATTGACGACAGATTTTAACAAAGTATATAAAAAGTTTTAGAGTATCTTCACGGTTTATTTACTAGCTATTCAGTTGCCTTACTTGAGGTTTGAATGATTCCCCCGTTTTACACAAACCTCAGGTTAACCAACTTTTTTTTTTATCCTGTTTGAGTGTCCCACTGCTGGGCAAAGGCCTCCCCTATCTCCTTCCAAACCTCTCTGACCTGTGCGATATCTGGCCATGTTCGCCCCGCAAACGAGATTTACCAGCTTAATAGCTAGTAAAAAAAAGTTATTCATCATCATCATTCTCTTGCCTGTGGGATCGGCGCAGCATGTCTTCGTCTTCCACACTTCTCTATTACTCGTCGTCTCATCAGACACCTCCTTAAACAAAAAGGTATTATAAAAACTAAAAAACCCGACTGGAAATCAAAAAACAAGCGCATTTGGAAGTAGTAGGGACCCATTCCATGTTTTAATAATTATATTATATTTGAATGGGTCAGCCTGCTTCCAAACGCGCTTGTTTGTTGCGTTTGTGGGATGTGAAAGATTTCACAGATAAAGATAAAGATAAAGATATATTTATTGCATAACTGTGTAAATTAAGTTCTTATTAGTAAACATTACATTTTTAGTTTCAACAGTTTACCCAAGTCGGATATGCAATGGTATTTTAAGGATTTAGGTGCATACAAATATTATTTTTTCTCAAAGAACTCATGCAGATTATAAAATACATTAGCAATTAACATTTTTTTCAATTTATTTTTAAACATATTTCCATTTAATTGCTTAATTGCTGGCGGTAAATGATTGTACACACGAATAGCAGTAACATAGGTACTATTATAATACATCACATTGTTAATAACCGGTAAATTAATGTCATATTTATATTGTTTTCGAATGTTTCTTTTAGAATTTGATTTGAAATTAAAATTTTGCCTATTGTTTTTAAAAAATAAACATAACTCGAGTATATAAATACCAGTCAATGTCAGGAAACCCTCCGTTTTGAAAACATCTCTTAATGATTCGGTACTATGCATGTTGTATATTGTCTTAAGACATTTCTTCCGGAGAATTAATGTTGATTGTACATTTGTCGAGTTTCACACAGACCACTTAACTTCTTGATTTTTTACTTTTATTTGATTTATCATTTGGAATAACCAACTAAATCGTTATAAATCCTAAATGGGTATTCGAAATGAAAAATAATATGAGAAACCAAATTTTCAAATACCAATTCAGTGATACCCCACTTAACATAGTTCGTAGACTTTCTTTTTTTTCTTTTTCACAATATGCGGTCTGGTTGTCGCCATATTGATTTTTATTTAATGTCAGTCATGTTTGTAGTGACACTTGCAAGATTAAAACAAATTGATTAACGTCGAACAATCATTTTTTTTTATGTCTAGTGCGCCACAAAGGAACAAACATACTCGTACATAATAGGATGACTAGGTTTTGCCCGCGACCTTCGTTCGTGTGAAATTATTATTAATAAAATAATACTTCCCATTTAAATCGGATTTTGTTACCAATTTCAAACCTTTTATTTTTTGCACGGAACCCTAATTCTAAAATAAAAGTACCCTATATTAGACCTTATAACACCAGCTATCTGCCAGTAAAACCCCCATCAAAATTGGCCCAGCTGTTTGGGAGATTAGCTGGAACAAACAGAAAGACAGACAGACAGACCGACAGACAAATAAAAATTGAAAAGAAAATTGTTTTCTTTCTAAGTGACGTGTATATTTTCATATGCATTCAGTAAAAAACTGTTCTCTGTAAAAAGCTCATTCCCAATTTTATTTATTTGTAAACAGGTATAAATAAACACATTACCCTCGGGTCAATAAAAAACTGTGAAAGGACAAAAGGTTTTGCATCATTAGATAGCAGTTCCGTTTACACAGAGTTATCGCTGTGCTCACAGATACAACGCATCAGCTTCCGTTAACGATCACCGACTCCTGCGCACACGTAAACAATTATCACATTAAACGAAGAACAAAGAATACTGTTTTGAATGTCGATAATTTTTAAACTTCGTCTATTTCTAGTAAAGTAACAAAGTTAATGAGTATTTAGCACATTAAAGCTACTAACAAAGTTAAAGACACATAAAGAGCTTTTGTGTCTACTCCAAAAAGTTTTTAACTATAGATAGTAGACTATTTTGTAGTCACGGTGCAATTATCAGGTACAGTACAGATTTCAGATTAGAATACAGTGCTACAGGGATCTTTTGGCGCTCGATTGACGCTGACAGGGGGCACTATTAACAATCATTTGTGAAACTGCTGTAACCAAAATCGAAACGAGTGGCCCTTAGTTTCAATTTTGGCCACACGTCAATAGATTCAAGTATATTCGTATAGCTATAGGAGAATGTAAAAAATGTATGCTGTCATCGAAATTCAGTATTTCCTTCATCATCTGCCTAGCCTTTTCCCAAACTATGTTGGGTTCGACTCTCAGTCTGACCGGATGCAAGCGACTGCCTACCTGACCTCCACAACCCAGTAACCGGGTAATACGATACTTGGTAAGACTGGTTGTCAGATCTTCAGGTTTCTGACTCTCGCAACGACTGTCAAAGATCTACAAATGACAGCCGGGACCAACGGCTAAACGTGCTTCCCGAGGCAGATAGGAAACTTGCTATTTAGTGGTGGTCACCCATCTACGGACCGACCTAGGCAAGCACTGCTTAACCTTGGAGATCGACCCATTCGGCTGTTATTATTTAGCCACGAGCCTCACCACTGTTCACAAAGTATTTCCTTACAACGCAATAATAACTTCGATCAGCGAGATACAACTCCAACGACAGGAATAATAACTTTTCTTGAAGAGTTGTAAACTTGTAAGACGCTCGTTCAAAATTTAAAATACATTGGGGATTGACTTCGCAAAGTTTAAATCCTTGAAAAGCGCTGTATCGACGATCTTTGCAAGGAGGTTGGTATAGCAGCTGGATGAGAGTACCCCGGATTGGGTTTAATGGCATGCGATGAAGAGGACTTGGTACAATAGTGAAATGCTAAAGCTGATGATTAAGCGGTATTCCATAACTGGCTTGTTGTCAGATGAAAGGCATAACACACCTTATCGTAATGAAATTAGACACCTAAAAAAAATAAAGTTTTACATAAAGTGTGTAACAAGACCTTTAACGAAGCCGAAAGGCGCTTGTTCTCCCCGTCATTGCGATATTTTTTTTTGTTCTATACCATACCTGGGAACCTTCTGGTTACGGAGATATTGGGGGTCAAAGTTCCAACTTTTTCACAAGTTTTTTTTTTAAATACAATATGTTTCTAATATAAGATGTTTACTTTAAACACCTCCACGACTCCCGTACTATTCAATCCATCCATCAGCACATTGTTTTGAGTGCGTTACATTGCGTCCTACCGTAAAGCGAGATTTTTTCACCCCAAAAAAAAGTCCTTTCCCAGCAATATTTTTTGTGTAAAGTTACTTAGTATGTACATAATGCTTGGTTGACGGCTTCGTTAAGAGTGTTGTTACACCTTGTATATAGGGTCTAACTATTCATATACGAATTATTTTCAGGGAATCATCTAACGGCTATAACAAAGCCATTTCTAGTGTTTTTTTTTTCTGAGTACGTTTTTTTATAAAAAAATAATAATTTAAAATTACTTGACCCACAAAATAAGTACTGGCTACTTATTTTTAAGCATCCATTACGGTA